>OW028693.1:10137756-15137756 GCA_932294315.1 Epinotia nisella
GCCAGCCGACGTCTGTGGCGGCTGTGGACGACAACGTGTATCGCGCCGTCGAGAGCCGCTCGTTCCACCACACGGCGCCTATTACCGACATCACCATGGTGGAGGGCCACAAGCCCTACCTAGCCAGTGCGTCGGCAGATGGCGTTATTAATGTGTGGAAGTGAGCGCCATCTAGGGGGGAATCTGTGAAAACTATGTAGCTAGTTTTAAGGGCCGTTACAAACTGGCTGCATTTCAGCTGCTTTCTGGCTGAAAGCTGAAAAGTGCAGTTTGAACGCAGTTCTATTGCAGTTGACATAATTTTCGAAACTGCACACTAGCCGCAAACTAGCAGCACGGTTGTAGTGCAACTGGTAAAACGTCACTACACGCGCAGTTATGTTAACTGCATTGAAACTGCACTTTTGCAGCCAGAAAGCAAATGTAGCAAATAGCCCTAAAAATGAAATATTTATTAAGAATTAGCTAAAACTTTTCACCTCACATACTGGTGAAATTCGCTTTTCTTCTATAGGTGTCATAAATATCCTATACTATTAAACGAGCAATATTTATATATATACAAATAACCGGTGGAAACGGCTCTAACGATTTCGATGAAATTTGGAATACAGGAGTTTACGGGGGCGAGAAATAGATCTAGCTTGGTTTCACGTCCGGGAAAATTCGTTTTCTCCGTATTTTCACCTGAGCAGAGCTCGTTCGCCCAGGGTCTTACTCTTTACTTGTCAATGTCATGCTTAGGGTTTGCAATTCGAATATTCGCCTCATACAAAATATTCGAATAATCGAATATTTGTATGAGGCGAATATTCGAATTGCAAACACTAGTCATGCTCATTCCATATGCGCCATCTAGTGGGAGTTTATTTTATTATTAGGTTAGTACTGTTTCTATTGGCAGAGTGCAAAGCGGGTGGAGGGGGTAGCCTAAACGATCACAGCGCTCGCTACGGCTAAAATTGTAATTTTTGTCGCTGACTTGAGCTGTCAAATCCATATTGCAGTAAACATTTTCTAATCGTTTTTGAGATAAAAATATGGTCCTGGTAAGATGTGTTGTTGTGAATTGTAATAACACAAGATTTCGTTAATATTTTTCACAATATTTACTTACTTCTTGTTTGACAGCGGTGACAATATTGTCCATAATGGCCGCCTGTGACGTGGCGCTGTCGTCGCGCTCGGTCCCAATTAGACGCTAAAAATGTGATACTCTATGACTGTTGTAAATAGTTTTGTTTCGTTATTACTAGTTATTAGCCTGAAATGTATTCCTTTATTCAATATTCCAACATTATATCTAACTCGTTTAATAAAAACCACTGACTGGTCAGCCGAATATGGTTGGTGGGCCAAACTGAGAAAATTCACCCATCTCTTTCATACGCTTAGCGTGGATATTGTAAGGAAAGAAACAATACAATACAATACAAATACTCTTTATTGCACACCTCACACAAAGAAACATGAATATTCTCAGCTACTTGCTTTGCCATAGTCGAGGAATGAATAGATTCCCCACTTTTCGACTTTATTTCAATGCTGTTAAGGTCTAAAATTGAATCTTTTCACTCGGCGACTGTACTTGGATGTTCAGACTATGACTGTGTCATTTGTAAAATAGATAGTCTATTTATAAATAATATAATTGCTCATTTAGCAAATTAAATGATTTTTTATATAATATAATTTTATAAATAAAACATGAAATGCTTGAATGATCTTTTATTTTGTCATATAAATTGCTTATTTTATCATAAAATCCCAGTGCATTGACATCACAACACAGTATTTTGTCCTAAATTATTAAAACAATTAACATCAACACTGATCCTTAACCCATTCGATGCCACGCATCGCGACGTCGCAGCGTTTTTCCGCTCTGTAGAGGAAATCGCACGTAGAAGCCATGACTCATTATGTTGAGTCACTGGCCTTAAATGGGTTAAGGGCCATTTGTATGGTGCAACAACTCGCAGGCGAGTTTTATTACATTGCAGATGAATTCGTATTTCGCTAGCCCGCAGGCCCGCAATGTAATGAAAATCGTATACGAGTTGTTGCACCATGTAAATGGCCCTTTAGTAATATTTTTTATTCGCTATGCGAGCCGAAAAACACACTAGGCAAATTCTATACAATAAACCCATGTACAGGCAACATCAGAAATGTGTACATATTACCAAATTAACAAATATACATCCTCCATAGACTCATGAACTAATGTTCACATATTTTGGCTAATTCTCAGTACAGTTATATTTAACTGTCTGAACACTTGAAATATATCTATAATTTTACACTGATTTTTTAAATTGGTGTACCTAACTTTATACGTAAAACTCTGACTTTTGTGTCTAATCTCACTGTTTTTTTTTTTATTGAATTTACTATTGCAATACAGCCATCTTATGCGCGAAATCAGTAAATATTTCATTGAAATACATACTGGTATTCTACATAAAATTTTTCCTTAAATCTAACTTATTTGTGAAGCCTAAAGATATATTAAGTTCACATGGAATAGGAGCTCAACATAGTGGTAAAGGAGAATATGCTTTTAAGTAAAAAAAATATATTTGTCTTCTAATGTTGATGGTTTCATAATCGTATCAAGCTCTAGTGCCATGAGCATGCCTCACTCCTTCAGGATGCGAAGATGAGTTCTTTTTAGCGACATTTTCAAAATATCTTTAATAAATGTTACTTTTTCCTCTTATAACACACCTTCCCAACTTTTAACTTCAAAACATAAGTCTCAATTTCCTTCACCACTAACTATGCACTATGTGAACTTTTCCTAAATCTATTTCTTCTCATCTGGGATATCCTCTAGAAGTTTCTCCAGATCAACACCATCCAGCTTAGGGTTCGGTGTTTTAGTGGCTTGAGCCAAGAACAGCTCTTTGAGGAACTGTAGTTCTTTTGTGAGCGTCTTAACTTTGTCTTCCAGCATCTGGTTCTCGGCTTTCAGTTTGCTGACCCGGGTGAAAGTCTCCTGTGTTCGCTGCTTTGACTTGTATCTGCTCTTTTTTACTGCCTGCGAACAAATAATCCTACTATATTATAAATGCGAAAGTTTGGATGTTTAGATGTTTGTCACTCAATCACGCTTAAACAGCTTAACTGATTTGGAATTTTGCAGGAGAAAGTTTATAGCCTGGATTAAAATATAGGATAATTTTTATCCCGGGTCCACGCAGACGAAGTCAGGGGCAGAAGCTATTATTATTTATTTATCACACATTGTATGTTTAACACAATAGGTGAGTTTCACAACAATATGTAACATATCATTTGTAATATTGTATTTAAATGAATACTAAAATAATTATGGATTTTTATCTAAAATAAATGATTATTAATATTATTATTTCAATGACGAAAAAACTGACTCAGGTCCCTATAAGGCAAATGGTGGTGTCATAATCTGTTGACTCTTTCCCAAGATGAAACTTCTTAAAATCAAAGTCAAAGTGATTTATTCTTCAATTTATGCATATTATATGCACCTATGAATGTCGATAAACTACCACCGGTTCGGAAAGAAAACCTCTGCCTTGAGAAGAACCATAATTTTTTCAAAACAGTATACATTATATCATTTCAGTATCAGAGTATTATAAAATTACATTGCTACAGTAGAAAGCCTATTTATTTTGCGAAAGATATCTAGTGCAGGACTTTATCACTGCCAAATATCCCTATCCATAATGTAATTGTTTATCTTATAATATGCTTTTGAAATAAGTGTCTGTTTAACGACAGATTTGAATTTAGAGTCAGTAAGTCGGTAATGTGTTCTGGAATTGACAAATACAAATACCTTTATTTCGCATAAAATATGGTATGATATGGTGGTGGTTGTAGATACTAGTTATACAATTTCCGAAGATCGACTTTTTCGCTTTTACTAGTCTGCCTCTTAGGTAACTGTAATTATTAGAATAAATGCAGATATTGTTTTAAAAACACCTTAATTTTGACAGCCTTACCCAGCTACTTCTTAGGGATAATTCAAGAAAATAGGAATAAGGAGTAGAACTGAATGTCAAAATTATGTCCTTGGTAATCTGTTTGGCATATTGGAAAAAACTTTTTTGTTTGATCAATGACATCACCATCTAGTCATCCCCTGTGTCTCGACATTGTGCTGAGTGGACTTCTTTTTTCATTTCACTAAGTATCAAAATGTATGTAATTGCGTAATTTTGTATTTGTGAAATAAATTTATTGAAATTCTTTCAATATGACACAATTGACAAATTTGGCACTCTTTGGGGGAGGCTTATGTCCAGCAGTGGAAGTCTTTTGGCTGATATGATGATGTTGATGATGAATATGACACTAAAAAGGTGATATTTATCTTAGTAACTAGCATCAGTAAAGTGCCATAACAGCTTGTAATAATCATGGTCCTTTTTAGATCAAAATAGCATTATGTATTTGTGACGCTCACCTCGTTATTCCGGTCCCTCCGTTTTCTGTAGTCATCACTCTCGTCATCAGCATCGCTGACACCCTTTCTGCCTTTTGTAGGAGGCATCTCCGAATCGTTTTCAAAGTCAAATATCATCAAATCACTGATGTTCACACCGTGCCAGCGCGACTGACTCTGGCTGATAGGACCTGATTACCAATGCACTGCAAAGTTGACGCAATAAATCAATTAAAAAGTTGACGCAACAATAAGGGGGCAACAATGACGCAATATTTATCTCAAATAAGCTCGCTCGACAAAATTATAATAACTGTAAGTTTTGCTAACCACGAAGGATGTATGGGGTTTTAGTTGAAATATGGCATCGTCTTCGTCTGATTTAACAACAAAAACAATACTTTTGACTGCTTCTCAGAATTTATTTCACAATTTCTATGCAATTTCTATAGAGAAGAGAAGTGACAGAAATAGAATTTAGATAAAAACACATGACGTCACGTCACAGCATGTCAAAGTGACAGTCCACAGATAGACTATACGCAGCGTTCGAGTAAATCGATTTTAGGTTCCAATACTAATCCGTCAGATGGCAGTCCAAAGCGGAAAAGCTTCTCGTTTAGAGTCTGGCCAACGAAACGTGATATTGAAAACGACCGCCAAATTTAAAAATGTAGCTATGGCATGTCTGAATGAGCTAGGGTTAAACGATTTTAATACTTTTGTCATTAACTAATAACTACATAATTAATGACAAAAGCATCAACATTTTCTAACTCTAGCTCATACAGGTATATTAGCTACAATTTTAAATTTCGCGGTCATTTTCAATATCACGTTTCGTTGGCCATGTCTAATTAAAGTAATTAATACCAAAAAATTGTTTATGCGTTGGGCAATTTCATAGCCAAAAATAACATAAAATTGTAGCTGGTGGCGTTTACTTAACCTAATATATCAGTTTATTGCCTCACATTTACTTGTCCTAATCTGGTTATGGTTAATGTTATTTGTGTGTGTTTGTCATTTGTTCTCAGGAATCACCCGAGTTTATATATTTTATCATATCATCCCTCTGATTTATACCGTGCAAAGCTGGATAGGTACTCGATTGGATCTGGCTGGATAGGATCGACAAAGAAAACATTGTTAGGTCTATTTCTTTACAGCAATAAATTGTGTTAATTAAATCAGTGCATCATATTGAAACACTCCTTGAACTTCAAACTGCAGTTACTCAAGTGCAACTCACGGTGGGTGGAGGCCTTTTTGTTTTAACTACGTCCAATTATCAAATAATTTCGCATTTTTAGTAAAGAGAGGTACATACCTCGGCCGAAACTAGGGATTGCCTGTCTCGTATAAATGTCTATAACACACTCAGCTGGCAATCCTTCCCTTCCCGGCCTATGTTATTTTTATTAAGGGATTGTATTAGGAAAAGAAACACCATTTAATTAGACCACAATATAATTTCTTCACCACATTACTTATCTAACAATTTAGGTAAAACATATTTACACACATTGGAAGCATCGAATGCAGAACGACCTAATACTGTAACACTAACCGATTAATGTAGCAAAATATACCAAAATGGCGCTATTTCTGCTATTTGAAACATGACAAAAAAACTTAAAGCAACTGCCGAAACATATGACCAAATCGTGAGGAACACAGGTATATGTAAGAATAGAGTAGCAATAATAAATACATATCTCCCGTTCTAAGTAGCTGCGTCCCTCTCGCCCGGCATTTCAGATTGTAATAAATGGATCTCTCAACAAAATTAATAAATATTGTGACCCACAATTTGCAGAATACTATCAGGTAGCGACAATAAAATACCTAAATATGACATTTTAAATATTTCTCTCTTTGAGAATAATATCTTCTCTATGGCGTGTGACATACCCTACATCTTGTCAAAACGCGTAAGCCGGAAAAATGGCGCACGCGTTAACCACCAATGATTGTAGACACACGGCTCACTCCGTTTAGAAGAGAGGCGGGGGTCTACTTATATTGGCCCTAGTAGAGCGTGGGAGAAATAAGACTCTTATCACACGCTATATTACAATAATTCATTGAATTTCGATTTACCACATTCAGCTCATGGATAATCAAATCTATAATATCACAGAACACACATTTGAGAGAAAACAACAGTCTTTTAAAAAGAGAACTAGTTGAGGGTAGGATGAAAAAAATTACGTAAAATTCTTCTTCCTTCTGAATTCAAATAGTCACTAAGGTTGGCAGTACTGGTTGAACTGACAATTTCTACAATATTGTCAATATTTTTGATACATTCAAATATGGAAGGTAAATATGGGAATCAAAATATGATCAATAAGATTCTTAACGAATAGTTTCGTTAACTATCCGTTAAAATGCAGGTTCCGGTGGATTTTTTTAATTGTTATGCCCAAGTTAGGCAAGCATTTTAAACAAGAAAACATGCGTGTTTGCATGACTAGTTTAGTTGTTATTGTAAATCAACTAAAGTAATACCCAAAACGCGTTTTTTTTCTGTCATAATGGAATTCGTGGAATCGAGAGCTATCTTTCTAATTTTAACTATATAGGTATTTACATTTAGTCAACTTAACACAGTTACATAATTGTTGCGTTATTCTCAATTATAATTAATTATTTTAAGAATTAAATATATATATCGATTCATGATATTGTCGGATAAGTTATTATGGTTACATGTACTTTAACATGAGACGGTTATTTTAAAAGTTTTGAAAATTTAAAAACTTTGTAGTAAAAGTTTATTTTCATAACTTTTGCAATAATACCTCATTTAATACAGCGCTAGTCTTGACGCTGCTCATGTTATCCTAGTACTTGAATCAAATTCTTAATGTAATTTGGCACAGTTAGATACAGTATTTAGCTAAAATTGTTCCATTTTGTGCTCCCAGATCAGATCACAAATACAATGAACTTACGTTACTAATAGGTCTCATTTATTACCTTTCTTTAATTTAAATATATAACTACCAATAGTGATACATACATAGTTAGAAATGACAAATCCACAATAGGAACATTATTAAATATCTCACATAATTTTCTCAATTGAAATGCAATTTCCAATAAAAATCATCATAAACTATGAAAATATAACGTAAATGCAACAATTTTAAAACTTAGGTATGTCAATTAAATTCACACTGATTTAAAACGAAGAATAGACATTTTTTTTGTCATTGATAGACATAATTAAAATCGTTCAATAAACAAGGTAATAGTCACAAATATTGACAACAGTTTTAAATGTGTTTTTTTATTAGACCTTGAAATGCGCTAAGTTGTACTCTTAGGATTGCCAAACTCTGAAAAGGTACCGCCACGGACTTTAATTATTGAGCCAATTAGAGCTCACTTTATACTGGACACTTCATAGCTTCAGCTTCATAGAAAACCAAAATTAGTTGACATCTAAATGGCTCAACAATTAAAGTCCTTGACCGTACCTACATTTTAGGCTTCTTTTAGACCGATTTGGACCATAATCAAAGCTTGAGTCGAACAGTTAACAAAGTACGATAGTCAAACTATCTCAATTTAGATTGTACCCACAATCATTTTTGTTCGCTAAGCTCGTCACTTGTACATTGTTAGAGACAAAAATACGCTTTTTTCTGAACTTGAACATTATTATACGATCAAAAATACTATCCCATATTTTACGTAGATACTTAACACCATATGTTTAGGTACTTATTAAATTTATTTACAATTGTTCATTTTCAACATCGAAATTGCGACGATAAAATATTTATCGTTCTTCAAAAAATGAAAGAGACAGATTGTCACAATAACTTGCATTTATTACAATGATGTAATATAAAAAAGAGGTAGATATATTATAAGCGCTCCAAAAATGGCACACTAAAATTGTGTCATTTCACACAACTTTCCTGTTTCGCGTCGTCAATGGAAACGTTAGCTGTCAAATTTGGTGGCCATTTTTGAACACGGAATTTCGTATAGACAACCTACCACTTTTTTATATTACAGCATTGATTTATTAAATAAAAAAAATAAAACACTCGACACATCAAACGTAGATCTATGAGAATTAAGAACCACTCTAATAGGTCCATCAGTTTGGGAGCTACGATGCCACAGGCAGACGCACATGTCTCGTGAGTACACCGTTTTTCTTTCACAAATAAAACTAATACTTTTTAGATTTGGAATTTATGAAACGTAGATAATGATAATGACTATAGAATACCTGTAGAGTTGAATAAGATAAACCATAATGAAATTGAGTTTTTACCGGAAATAATGTTTATAATCAAAACTTGTTCTTTATAAAACATTTAAAAAATGCTCACAAAATTGTAAGTTATGTGGATTCACATATTTGAATGGATAACAAAATCGTATCCATATAGAAAAAAAAATGCCGGAAATTGTACTACCCAGGCGAATTTACATCTCAGCATCTGTAGTAGTATAATATTAAAAATGTTGATCATAGCGGAAAAAATACGCTAGTGCAAATTTGAAAGTATTTCAAAATAACGCTCCTATTAACACACTGAGGTACTAGTGCTTACTGCTGTTTTCTCCTGAATGTACTTCAAAACTTTTCCTGCAATTAAACAGTTAAACTTGCTATATTTGAGTTATAACGATATTGGATACATTGATTCACATGTGTTCAAGTCGTTAACCCGTGGATTGCCCCGCGTGCCGTAAATACGAGTTTTCTTTTTCTTACCCGTACGTAGTGTGGTTGAAAATGCAGTCCCCTTGTATATGGGTTCCTCGGTTGCGCTTACATCATAGCGGTCCTAGTCAAACATCCTAATAAGCTCTACCGTGTTTTAGAAGCAACGGTGCAATTGATGCCATTACTTTATGACAGTCGTGAAGCAAGTTAGAGGTATTTATGCCTCTTGAAAGTTCTCTATCCACTTGCCTACTCATTGAAAACATTTTATATAAGGCATAGTTTCCCCCTCGTGGTTGGAAGGTCGGTGCTGACGCTTCCGCAAAAACTAGTGCTTTCATCAAGAGATTAGGATTATGGAACGTGTTTAATACTATTTTGAAAAACATTAATTTATAATAGCGTTTTTTTGTTTATTTTATTTCAAAACGCAATGCTTTAATGACGAATCCAACAAATTTTCTACCCGGAAGTAATTATATAGAATTAAATGAAACATGCATTGTCTTTTTTCTATGACTTTTCTTGAATATTATAAAGCAAATTGCAATGAACCAAAATAAACATGAACGTATTAATTAATATTTTTTCTGACTTATCAGCAGCTAATTAAGTTATAATTTTTTTGATGTCTATAATTTTGTTGGATTTCGTCTCTAGGTAACTATTTAATTGATATTTATATTTATTGAATATTTAAGCATTACTCAGAAAAAATCAGCTATTATAAATTATTTCCAAAATCGTCATTTTTTCCATACAAGTTGTTAGTGTATTGACTGGACTATAAACCGTTATTGGTTTGGTAGAATTATACCTACTGATATTTTTTAACTTGTCTACTGCATATCTTGCATATTAAAGGAATCAGAATAGCGTATCAAAAATAGAATTTTGTTACGCTAAAATATTAGAATATATTTTGTGAAAGAATCTTTCAAATCAAGGAGACATTTTGCTATTACGACCAATTTCGTGACGTCACGTCCATGTGTCAAAAACATAACTTTCACTAATGTCAACATTGAAAATGAACGCAGGAACACCCCTATTCTACGAACTAGTTTCACAAGTCAGCAGTCGATGGCGTCGCCTTATTGTAAACCGTTACGTTAGTGAAGACTTCAGGTATTATTATGAAGGTAATGGTTATATCCTCCAGTGACACCATGACACCGAATACAGTCATTATTATCGCGCGTATTATATTGAAGCAGTATCTTGTGAATATTGATGCAAAATTCAATACGTTTTGAAATCCGGGATAATATCCACATCGAAGTATTGTGATAATAATGACTGTAATCGATGCTAAGTCTCCATTCGCGTGTACCCCAAGGTCGCGATTTGGAGCAAACGAGATCAGTCACGTTTCATACTAAGTTGGGCCAAAAGTAAAAGTGCCGGCCAACAAACAAAAAATAATTCCAATTCCAATCGATAGCCCACATCTGTCTGAACATTTCATAATCAGACACCAACGCTCCGTCAATATTTTAGGTGCTATATTTGCGAATAATAGGGTAGTTTCCTCATGTTAAAATTGATAACGTTTATAAATATATAATTAGAATCATTAAAGTTTAAAAATATATATATTTCTAGTCCAAAGGTAAATTTAAAGCTATCAATAGAATCCATACGTTTTTATAGAAACAAAATTGTATGACAATTATGGACCTAAACGCAGTATTTTGCGACCTAAACAGCAATTTACTTGATTTTCCATACAACGATTAGTACAAATAGCAAACTGTGACGTCATACTTCAATGTCAATTAGTATGAAACGTTTCGGCTGCCGCCAGCGAGGTCCGTCTTTAACTATTTTTTTTGGGTATTTATGTTCTTAATTGCAGTTGCTCCCATACAAACATTTGTTCCTCTTCAAAAACTGGTTCGAATGGCATCGTAAAAAATGTTAGGTCACAAGCCTAATGTCGCATTCTCCCATACTCACTCAAAAGAAAGACTGACTGATAATGATAAGCTACATATATATATATATATATAAAAAGCTTGAGCGGGTAGTTTGACAGAAACTAAAGTATCGTTTTCACTGTGTTGCCTCCATAGTAAGAAATGCTGCGAATCGTCTTCGAATGGTTCACACAAGAGTTTGGAAGAGTCTTTTTTTTCGGTGGCCGGCACTTTGTGTTTTGGCTCCAAAATGACTGGTCTCCTTTTTAGATCGCATTTGCAGTGTCACTTCGAAGTAATAACCGTACAATTGAAATCTAATATTCGTTTCGATATTGATTAGCGTCTATCTATCTTAGGTTCGATTTCTTACTCAAAATTACTATTTAACGCTATTTCAAGTATAATTTTGAAATTTCAATTTAGTAATTAATTTAGATAATGTCTTAGTTGGTTTTAGTGAAACAGTTTACGTTACAGATTTAGGTGCGTGAGCAAATCAACTGTCACCATCAGTCGTTGCTCACTTTCATTTTTGCAAAAGTTTTTGGGTTTCCACAGTTATTATATTAAGTATGTCAGTCAACGACCTCTTTACTTATGTATATTATTACATACTTCATAAATATGTACTTTGCATTCGCTAGTTGGCGTTAAATCGTAAAAAGTACATTGTACATTCCGTTTTTAGGACATTTCGTTTCCCTTCTTGACTAGTTAGATAGAGACAACTTTCATTGTGAAAATAACTTTAAAACCAGACACTTTAAAAAATCAATTGTGTCAATATAAGTAGGTAGTATACACTAAAAACAGCTAAGACATTATTCCTTTAATTATTTATTCTTACACTATTCAGACGTTTTAAATTTGTAACTAGATATCGTCTATATAATTTTAATTATAGTACATTTTCCCGTTATATCGTCTCAATATTAATTATGATTGAAAATTAATTTCGTAATGTAATCAGTCGTTGATTACTGACTACTTCTCTCTGATTATTTCAATATCACTCTGCACATCAATGTGCTTACACATTTTTTTTGAACTAGAAGAAATAGTGACACTTTTTTCGCTATAATAGTCTGTCTCACCCCACCGCAATCCGGTGTAAAACAACGCTATTGTAATTGAAATAAGGTACAAATTCCAATGTTCTGAGACACAATGCCTAATAGACAATATCCTCCAAAGTCGGGTTCAGAGCATTGAAATGTCTATCTTATTTAAACTGGAGTAACGTACACAATGCATTGGTAAATTTGAAATCTTTTCCACTGCACTGGGCCGGGCCTTACGGCGCAATTTAGTATTATTTCATCTATAGCTATGTTTTATCTGTTAAGCAGCCTACGCACAGCGTTCTGACCAAGCGTCCGACAAAAGAACGGGTCTAAACTGTTATATCACTCTCTCCCTTTACTACGGTGAGTCGAAGTTGACACTTTGCAATTTGTCGCAACAACCGGCAGAGATACAGCAATATTTGGAACGAGTTCTAATAGACTCTGTCAATTTATGTTACATAATTGCATTGTTTGTAATGAGCTTTAAGGCCATCGTCACAACTATACATACCTTTCATCCTAAGTACTTAAAGCAAGTTGTTGTGACAAATTGCTAGGTGTGGAATGGCCTTTATTACCCGTTACTTAGGGTGCGTTGTCATTGCGGTTTGTCACTGCGTTTTATTAATTAAGCTGCGTTCTCACAGCGGCTGTGTGTCAACAATGTTTCTCTTAAGCTGCGTTCAGACGCTCGCGTTCAAAGCGACATTCAACGAGCACAAACACGGGTCCGAGCATGTTTGTGCACACGCCCGAGCCCGTGCTCGTGCTTGCCGCCGTTCGGGACGACTGTCGGTTTTTTGACAAGGATCAAAGGGTGAATGTGCTTGTGTGCCTACGCACACGCGCCCGTGCGTTAGTAAAAACGTCGGAATTGGAGTCGTCAAACGATCAAAAATGATCAATGAAAGAAATTTGGCTCTTTCTGGAGTGTTACCAGAGGGAACCAACAATATGAGACGAGCGTTTTTCAAAAAAAGTGAACATGACCTTTTTTTTCAGTTGTCGATTTTTTCGGTTTTTCTTACTCAGAATCGTTGACACTATCGATCCTCATACAAGAAAAAAAGTGTCCAAAATATTCCATTCCAGATCGTCACATTTTTGTATGCAGTCTTTTTTTATTTATATGGTCGTGACGCACTGGAAGAAAAAATTTACATAGTAAAATCTGGGACAACTTTTTTCTTGTATAAGAATCGATAGTATCAACGATTTTGATTAAGATAAATCCAAAAAAATCGAATTATTGAAAAAAAAAAGTTCATGTACACTTTTTTTGAAAAACGCTCAGACACCAGAATAAACATTACAAAGATAAAAAAATTCTCCATGTTTGCACTTCGCATGCCCGCGAGCGTGTGAATAGCTTGCTTGGTTCGCAAAGTGCACGGGCTGCGTGCCGGGCCGGTTGCCGGGCTGCACGGGACACAGCATCACAGTGGCAGCGTCAACAATGTTCCTCTTAAGCTACGTTCACACCGGCTGTGTCAACAATGTATCTATTAGGCTGTGTGCTCACTGCGGCGTCTGCATCTGCGTCTTCCGGCACTGGCAGAGCCATTTGATGATGCGCGCGTTCCGCTCGACCACGCTCGGCGGTTCCGTGTTGCGGTAGATCGGCTTTGGGACGCCGGGGCCTTGGACCTGTGGGGATATAGGAATCGGTATAACTGTTGTCGAACGAAGTTCTGCGCTTCAGCTTGGGCCAAAAATCGTTCATATATCCGGTGTTTGTTACGCTGCCACACTGTTGTCTACAGATCGCATTTCTCAACCGATTCTCTTGAAAATTTGGGAGCCGGTTTGTTAATTATATAGTTTTTTTTGGTCGAGACACTTTTACGAAATTAAAAAAAAATGCACGTAGAACCGATGGCCGTCGGGGCGGAAGGGTTCTCGAGTGGCGACCACGTACCGGAAGGCGCAGCGTGGGTAGGCACCCCACAAGGTGGACTGATGACCTGGTAAAGGTCGCTGGAGTCCGCTGGATGCGGGTGGCGCAGGACCGGTCATTGTGGCACTCTTTGGGGGAGGCCTATGTCCAGCAGTGGACGTCTTTGGGCTGATATGATGATGATGATATTCAACAGGCTCGCCTGTTCTACAGCTCACAGAGCTTCTAGTATATTTATAATAGGCTTAAATACCTACCTAGTACCTACTTCTATAAAGACCTAGCCTCAAACTAAGCAAAGTGAGCTACGGGTATTACTCGACCACGATAAGCTTGGGGATGGAACAGCAATAAGGCAAGATTGTCACCTCCATCCCATTTTAATCACAGTACGTACTACATCACGATATAAATGCTTAACCTTTCGAGACCCGTCGGCTCCCTGGGTAGCCAGCTTCAAAAATCTCTTATATTTGACACCATATTTGTCCGGGTCTCGAAAGGTTAATATACATAAATATTGAAATACATATAAACATCCAAGA
Organism: Epinotia nisella; assembly: GCA_932294315.1. Lineage (NCBI taxonomy): Eukaryota > Metazoa > Arthropoda > Insecta > Lepidoptera > Tortricidae > Epinotia > Epinotia nisella. The sequence continues at coordinate 10,152,328 of OW028693.1, forward strand.
AGATCTGGCATTCGAATCCACTATATTCGTAAGTTAGAGTATTACCAACTAGGCTAAAGCGGTCGTAGTGGTCGAAAAAATAAAATATGTCCATGAAAGCACGATTATTGTTCTGGACTATGCAAACAAGGGAGATCTGTGATGTTTCAGGTGTTCCTAACCATGATGAAGTGTTGCTTTCTATGGAGAATGATTCTGTTAAATAAGGTACTTTAAAGTCCCGAGACTGTTACTGACCGTATAGTCGGCAGCGTTCGCCAGCTGGTTGGAGTCCACAGTGGAGGCCGAGGAGAAGAACACGGGGCTGTCGGGGAGCGCGTCCCTCAGCAGCGCGTCGTACTGGCGCGGCTCCAGCCCCAGGCGCTCGAAGAACTGCTGCAGCGCCGAGTCCGAGGGGCTGGAGGGCGAGTCGTCCTGACACTGTTACTGACCGTATAGTCGGCAGCGTTCGCCAGCTGGTTGGAGTCCACAGTGGAGGCCGAGGAGAAGAACACGGGGCTGTCGGGGAGCGCGTCCCTCAGCAGCGCGTCGTACTGGCGCGGCTCCAGCCCCAGGCGCTCGAAGAACTGCTGCAGCGCCGAGTCCGAGGGGCTGGAGGGCGAGTCGTCCTGACACTGTTACTGACCGTATAGTCGGCAGCGTTCGCCAGCTGGTTGGAGTCCACAGTGGAGGCCGAGGAGAAGAACACGGGGCTGTCGGGGAGCGCGTCCCTCAGCAGCGCGTCGTACTGGCGCGGCTCCAGCCCCAGGCGCTCGAAGAACTGCTGCAGCGCCGAGTCCGAGGGGCTGGAGGGCGAGTCGTCCTGACACTGTTACTGACCGTATAGTCGGCAGCGTTCGCCAGCTGGTTGGAGTCCACAGTGGAGGCCGAGGAGAAGAACACGGGGCTGTCGGGGAGCGCGTCCCTCAGCAGCGCGTCGTACTGGCGCGGCTCCAGCCCCAGGCGCTCGAAGAACTGCTGCAGCGCCGAGTCCGAGGGGCTGGAGGGCGAGTCGTCCTGACACTGTTACTGACCGTATAGTCGGCAGCGTTCGCCAGCTGGTTGGAGTCCACAGTGGAGGCCGAGGAGAAGAACACGGGGCTGTCGGGGAGCGCGTCCCTCAGCAGCGCGTCGTACTGGCGCGGCTCCAGCCCCAGGCGCTCGAAGAACTGCTGCAGCGCCGAGTCCGAGGGGCTGGAGGGCGAGTCGTCCTGACACTGTTACTGACCGTATAGTCGGCAGCGTTCGCCAGCTGGTTGGAGTCCACAGTGGAGGCCGAGGAGAAGAACACGGGGCTGTCGGGGAGCGCGTCCCTCAGCAGCGCGTCGTACTGGCGCGGCTCCAGCCCCAGGCGCTCGAAGAACTGCTGCAGCGCCGAGTCCGAGGGGCTGGAGGGCGAGTCGTCCTGACACTGTTACTGACCGTATAGTCGGCAGCGTTCGCCAGCTGGTTGGAGTCCACAGTGGAGGCCGAGGAGAAGAACACGGGGCTGTCGGGGAGCGCGTCCATCAGCAGCGCGTCGTACTGGCGCGGCTCCAGCCCCAGGCGCTCGAAGAACTGCTGCAGCGCCGAGTCCGAGGGGCTGGAGGGCGAGTCGTCCTGACACTGTTACTGACCGTATAGTCGGCAGCGTTCGCCAGCTGGTTGGAGTCCACAGTGGAGGCCGAGGAGAAGAACACGGGGCTGTCGGGGAGCGCGTCCCTCAGCAGCGCGTCGTACTGGCGCGGCTCCAGCCCCAGGCGCTCGAAGAACTGCTGCAGCGCCGAGTCCGAGGGGCTGGAGGGCGAGTCGTCCTGACACTGTTACTGACCGTATAGTCGGCAGCGTTCGCCAGCTGGTTGGAGTCCACAGTGGAGGCCGAGGAGAAGAACACGGGGCTGTCGGGGAGCGCGTCCCTCAGCAGCGCGTCGTACTGGCGCGGCTCCAGCCCCAGGCGCTCGAAGAACTGCTGCAGCGCCGAGTCCGAGGGGCTGGAGGGCGAGTCGTCCTGACACTGTTACTGACCGTATAGTCGGCAGCGTTCGCCAGCTGGTTGGAGTCCACAGTGGAGGCCGAGGAGAAGAACACGGGGCTGTCGGGGAGCGCGTCCCTCAGCAGCGCGTCGTACTGGCGCGGCTCCAGCCCCAGGCGCTCGAAGAACTGCTGCAGCGCCGAGTCCGAGGGGCTGGAGGGCGAGTCGTCCTGACACTGTTACTGACCGTATAGTCGGCAGCGTTCGCCAGCTGGTTGGAGTCCACAGTGGAGGCCGAGGAGAAGAACACGGGGCTGTCGGGGAGCGCGTCCCTCAGCAGCGCGTCGTACTGGCGCGGCTCCAGCCCCAGGCGCTCGAAGAACTGCTGCAGCGCCGAGTCCGAGGGGCTGGAGGGCGAGTCGTCCTGACACTGTTACTGACCGTATAGTCGGCAGCGTTCGCCAGCTGGTTGGAGTCCACAGTGGAGGCCGAGGAGAAGAACACGGGGCTGTCGGGGAGCGCGTCCCTCAGCAGCGCGTCGTACTGGCGCGGCTCCAGCCCCAGGCGCTCGAAGAACTGCTGCAGCGCCGAGTCCGAGGGGCTGGAGGGCGAGTCGTCCTGACACTGTTACTGACCGTATAGTCGGCAGCGTTCGCCAGCTGGTTGGAGTCCACAGTGGAGGCCGAGGAGAAGAACACGGGGCTGTCGGGGAGCGCGTCCCTCAGCAGCGCGTCGTACTGGCGCGGCTCCAGCCCCAGGCGCTCGAAGAACTGCTGCAGCGCCGAGTCCGAGGGGCTGGAGGGCGAGTCATCCTCGCAGGGCGCCGAGGCGGGGCTGCGCCCGTCGCTGCGCCGGTACCTACAGGACATTATCTTGTATCAACTTCATAATATCCTGTCCTGTTTAGAGCATATTATCAAAGATTTTATACCTGTCAACTGTGGACAAAATATACAAGGAAACGAGGATGTTACACAAACGCCTTTGATACTGTTGACAGTGAAACTGCCGACCGCTGTACCACGAGGTTGTTACACAGACGCCTTTGATACTGTTGACAGTGAAACTGCCGATCGCTGTACCACGAGGATGTTACACAAACGCCTGTGATACTGTTGACAGTGAAACTGCCGACCGTTGTACCACGAGGTTGTTACACAGACGCCTTTGATACTGTTGACAGTAAAACTGCCGACCGCTATACCACGAGGATGTTACACAGACGCCTTTGATACTGTTGACAGTGAAACTGCCGACCGCTGTACCACGAGGATGTTACACAGACGCCTTTGATACTGTTGACAGTGAAACTGCCGACCGCTATACCACGAGGATGTTACACAGACGCCTTTGATACTGTTGACAGTGAAACTGCCGACCGCTGTACCATGAGGATGTTACACAAACGCCTGTGATACTGTTGACAGTGAAACTGCCGACCGCTGTACCACGAAGATGTTACAAAGACGCCTTTGATACTGTTGACAGTGAAACTGCCGACCGCTGTACCACGAGGATGTTACACAGACGCCTTTGATACTGTTGACAGTGAAACTGCCGACCGCTGTACCACGAGGATGTTACACAGACGCCTTTGATACTGTTGACAGTGAAACTGCCGACCGCTGTACCACGAGGATGTTACACAGACGCCTTTGATACTGTTGACAGTGAAACTGCCGACCGCTGTACCACGAGGATGTTACACAAACGCCTGTGATACTGTTGACAGTGAAACTGCCGACCGCTGTACCATGAGGATGTTACACAAACACCTGTGATATTGTTGACAGTGAAACTGCCGACTGCTATACCACGAGGATGTTACACAGACGCCTTTGATACCGTTGACAGTAAAACTGCCGACCGCTATACCACGAGGATGTTACACAAACGTGACGCTTTTGTGTGACAACGACTACTTATTGTACGAACGATATTATTCATATTCATATATTTATTGGTAAAAGTAGGTATAACATTTTACAAGTCAATTTTTTACATAGATTCAATAATTATATAGTTTTATTTCTTAAAATAAATTCATCGATGCTATAGCATGCTTGGTCAATTAATAGAGTTTTTATCCTATTGATAAATATTGCATCGCTTGCCGAGTTAACTATTCCAGTTGGGAGAGTGTTGTATATCTTCGCACCAATGACACCGAGTGACTTTCGTGTTTTTGCGAGTCGGCGAAACGGGACGAGCAGGAGATTTTGCCCGCGTGTGTTTCTACCGTGATTTTGTCCACGGGTAGTGTATGTCACTATATAATAATGTCACTGTCCGGGGGTTTCAGCCGCGGTTGATTAAACTTCACCACGGAGGTGTGCGAGAGTTAGCCGAACTCTATGGAGGCTAGTTCAGTTTCAATCAGTATTTGCTAACGAGTAATGATAATAACGATAATTGTGTTGCGAAAATCATACAAAAAGTAAAATGTACAAGTAAGTTACCTATCGGAGATGTCTGACTTGGAGCGTAGAATAGGTCTCGGGCGTCGTTGCTTGTACCGCAGACAGCGCTGGCGTTTGAAAGTTCCTAGCGGGGACGTCACCTCCTCGGGTGGACATATCTGAAAACATTATTAATTATTAAAAAAAACACGTCGGTGGAGAATAAGCATACAGCCTGCAGTGCAGTGGTAGCAGACCCCGTAGCTTAAGGATACTTGCGAGTCCAGAGGGGTCACAAGCTCAAGCCCCCCCAAAAGCATCGGAGTCCTTACCAAAATCGATCACCTGTATCGATACTGTAACGGTTCAAAAAGTTTCTGTCATAAATTTCATATTTGGTACAAGCTTTTATTGCCAACTGTCCTTTTCGGTATACCGTCATCTGTTAAGTCCTGAATTGGCCATGGCCACCTTCTGTCTCTATAATCAGATCAGCTCGATGGCACCATAATATTGAATTGTCATCCAAACTATACATAATCCCAAAATTACAGCTCAATCGGTTGAAGATTTCTGCTTCAAAATTAAGTTGCAAGATTCCACCCTAGCAAACATAGTTACATTGCCAGTTAAGTAAGTGCTTGCAAAAAATCACCGCTCCAACTGGGGGGAAAAAAATTGAATTTGCTGTGCGATTCACAACGAACTGGGAAATTATACCCTATTCCGTTGTCATAAGTTACACAATTGTACCTGGCTGGCGTTGACGTACTCCTGAGGATCGTCGACGCGCGCGCGCCGCTCGGCGTACTGCGGCTGCTTGTTTATGGGTTCCGTTCCGCTCTCATGGTATCTAAGTGACGAAAATACAGTTAGGCATTTGCATGCAATAGGGGTGTAGACTATAGTAGTTTATGCAACTGATACATAATGAGAGGCCTTAAAACACGATTGTTTTAAGGCCTAATTATGTACAGTTGCATACACTATTTTATCTATACACGTATAATAAATCCTCAATGATGTGTTCGGGAACCATTAGAATAACCGCCATTGCACCGCCATGGCCGACTAGATTTCAAATCGTGACCAACTAGATGTCCGTAACAAAATCTAATTGGTCATGATTTGCTCTGACCTCTGGGCCACGCTTCAAAATTTGAAAGTCATTACTTTATCAATATCGATATCTTAATGAAAATACGTACAAAATTACCTACGGCCAGAGACAAGTAAATTATTTTTATAAATCTTATTGCTATAATGCTGGTCATTACTTCCAGTTTCTGAACGCATTTTAGCGGGTTTATAGTATGTGTAGATAAACTACTATTGTATAGAATAATTAACTTTAAAAAAAGTTGAAACCGACTTCAATTCGGTACTCCGCCAAGCCACGTAGGTACTTAAAAAAATCCACATTTCCTTTCCAATTTACCACATGAACTGCTTTCCGCTGCGTTGATTATTACAGAAAAAAAATCCAAGTCGCTATATGTAGGCTGACAATATTTGAGGAGTTCCGTTGATTCCTCAAGGATCTCAGAATTGACACTTCATTATTTGCTACTTCAAAGGAATCATGTCAGAATCTTTGACGTAGGTACTTTACATCCTTGAGGAGTTCCATAAGTCATCTGTGGTCTTCATCATGAGTTCCACTTCACCAAAATTGCGATTTCCGAGGGTAAATACACGAGTTATAATAGAAAATACCGAAATCACTACACGCGTGCCTATAAAATTTGAGGGTTGCCCTCAATTCCCCTGGGATCCCGTCATCAGATCCTGACTTGTGCTCACCCAAATAACTTGAAAGAATACGGTTAATGGTCTATACGTACTTAAAAAAATTCAAAAAATATCCTCCAACTCCTAACCGTTGAGGAGTTGTACCTTCCATCATCAGCTCACAAACATGAAGTGATGACTTCCAGACGCAAATACCTGAATAGCTTTAGAAAATGCATTTAACATGTAGTACGTGCCTGTAAAATTTGAGGGTTGCCCTCGATTTCTCTAGGATCCTAACTTGGAGAAAATGGGACCATCTCAGGAGTATACATTTTCGAATAAAAAAAGAATTTTTAAAATCGGTCCACAATTGACGGAGAAATCGGCGAACATACATAAAAAAAAAAAATATTCGGTGAAACATATAACCTCCTCCTTTTTTGAAGTAGGTGAAAAAGACAATGTTTTACCTGTTATAGTCTCTCTCTCTAGAAGCATAATCCTTCCGTCCGTGACACTTTGGGGGCTTGTAGGTGTTACAGTCGTAGTCGCCATAGTCGTACAGAAGGGGTTCGTCCTGGAACTGAGGTGGTGGAGCGCTCGCCTGCAATCGAATTAACCTTGTATTTTTAACCCCCGAGAGGGGTGTTATAAGTTTGACGTGTCTGTGTGTCTGTCTGTGGCAGCGTAGCTCCTAAACGAATGGACCGATTTTGATGCGGTTTTTTTGTCCGAGAGCTGACGTGATCGAGATGGTTCTTAGCTACGTTTCAACAAAATCGGTTGAGTCGTTTTTGAGATAGAGTTCAATAGAACTTTGAAATGAAAAAATCGGGGGTTTTTCAACTTTTCTAAGTTGTAGTTATTTTATGTATTACTTCATTATTATCAGATACTAGTCAATTAATAGTATATTACTGCAGAGGCCGGGAAAAGTCATTTCGTGGATGAGTATGGTTTTGAAGGACGAGGCATAGCCGAGTCCTTCAATAGATACGAATCCACGAAATGACATTCCTGCCGAGGCCTGTATACTGCTTTTCTCCAAATATGCGAGGAAATAAAACAAAATCTTAAAAGGTTATATTTATTTCGCACATGTTTATATAACAATCTACCTACAATCTAAACAAATTCAACACTTTAATAGTAATAAAAATAAACCTTATGTCAGGAGTTTTAATTGAATGTTATAGATACATTATTCATATTAGGGCAGTTCGTGAAAGACAGAGTTATATTTTTCCCCGGAACGCTTATGTTGGTTTGAATATTTTCTTGATTAGAAGTTGTTGTTGATTGTGTGTTAGAATGCTGCGGATTAGGTGATAAGGGAGCAGAATCTATGCGGGAGGTGGATGGTTTCGGACTTGATATTTTATTACATTGATGATTCGATGTAGATGGCTGAGATTCTGTTTGAAGGGTGATAGTTTGATTAATTTTTTCGGATATGTTCTTTTTGTTTTGCACCGATTCTTCAATATAGCTCTCGGCTACTGCGTCAGATTTCCAACCACCGTGCCTCTTTATGGTTGTTAAATTTGCCCCGGAGTCAGCTAGCAAGGTGGCCGATGACCGCCGAAAGCAATGGCCTGTGTAGCAATCGCTGTCAGCTAAATTTAAGTAGCTTGCGATTTGTGTTGGCATTTTCGCCATTGCATGCCGTCCAATTACTTGATTGACACACTTCCCATTTTTATAATTTATAAAAAATCTGTCCGAATTGGTACTTTTGGGACGAAGTAATTGGTATTTTTTTACAACTGGCACAAACTCATTTGGAATAACGAACATGCGGTCGATTTTAGTTTTTGTGTCCCGTAGTTTTACCAGAAGTATATCATCATGGCACGTTATGTCGTTTACTGTTAAATTAGTCAACTCGATCATTCGGCATGCACCGTTGACGCCTAAAATGAGAGCAACCTGAAACAAATAAATAATAATGTTAACATACGACGGATAGAGTCCAAATATGGAAAATAATATTTAAGTCAGTTATACAATATTATGTTTACCTTTATTGCTAGGAAAATCTCATCTGGAGCTTCATTTAAGAATATTGTGATATCCTCATTGGTAAGAATCTTCGATTTCTTGCTTTTGAAACCGGATGATTTCCGTTTCAAAAATGACAATAAGTTCGCGTAGTTCTTAATGTTTATATTATATTTTAGTTGTATAGTACTTTTCAGCATTGAGTACATTGCCCACAGAGTAGAAGGTTTTTTATCTTTTGCAAGTTCGTTAAAATACGCCAAAATAACATTTTCCGACAACGAACTGGTATTTTTCTTCTTTCGCCAGGAATTGAAATTTGCGAACGTTCTTAAATATTTTTCTTCGGATTTAGGCGGAAGCAAGTTAGCTCTCGCCAACTTTGCCTCTGCTGCTAATTCTGGTGGTGTACCCATTGGGATATCTTCGTCACTATTTGTAGAACTCATTTTATTTTCGTAAAAATAACACGGCAGAAAATCTTTGACAAAATGAATTCCAGTTTCCCGCCTAATTTTTTTTTAAGGATATTAAAGTTTAAAGTATTGGGTCCGAATTGTATATTTGATTCCACATAAAACATAGCAATGAAAATAAATAAAAGAAAACTTATAGTATTAGTAAATATAAATATAGGCATTATTACATTTAGTTAAATCGACAATCCCTAAACGCATTAGACATTTAAAAAAACTATACATTTGTTACAAAATATTTATCAGTCCGAGAAAATAATTAAGTCTAAAAAAACTGTCTTATGATTTGGACACAATTATTATTCTATCTATGTCGGTTTTTGTACGTGACTATTGGACAATTGGCTGTATGGTGAATTTGTAGTCTTGCATGAAATTAAAAGTAAGTAACCTGCACAATAATATTTACTTCCCGGGCATGTCCGGGAAGTATTTCCATTTTTTTTAATTTATTATCTCATCAATGCATATAACGATAAACTTCGAGGTGTGTTTTTACTCCATTAATGGAAACATTTCCGAGTAAGTTGGAGAAAAGACTGTTATAGACTATTTAATGTCATTCAGCACAAATGGAAATTTGACAACTCAAAATTATTGATCGAATCTGAATGTCAATTTGAAAATCCTCAAAATCGAAAATTGTCCAGCCTGTAAGCCACCCAGTAATTATGTAAGTCCTTAAAATAAAATAGACATAATTGATATAGGTCGAAAAAAATACGTCCATATGGAATTACGTGCAAACTCCAAAAATATGACTAATCGGAAATACGACATACGTATATGAATTTTGTACAAAATAGTCGATTTTCATATTAAATGTTGATATTAATTTAAATTAGACAACATTCACTTTGCACGTATTTGATTAAAAACCTATTTCATACTATACAAAATTCCATTTGGAACAAAAAAAAAATCACTTTGGTGGTATTACTATTGGTCCAATTTCAAAATGGTAATTTCGTGTTGACGATTTACCATTTGTGCCGAATGAAATGACAGTAAATCCTGTATACCGTATACAAGTCAAAATAATGAGCCTGCTATAGCTAGTTTTACTATCAGGTTTCTGTACCATTCACTTCATATGGGACTTAGACCTCAGCTTAACACAATAAATCTATGAACGATCTGTACCACTCGCAACCTACCTAGAAGTATAACAACGCGTAGCGCGTGTACAGTAGCCGGCAAACTTCTTGAGCATTGGATGACGCACTATACCTCTCTTTCTAAGTTTTCTAATAAGAGAGAGACAGATGGTGCGAGAAAAATCGACAGAGCTCGCGCGCCGTCTTGTGACAGTCGTGCTGGATATGTAGGCTCCAACCTCTACGATCCGTAGCACTCGTAGTCTAACTTTAAGTGTATGCCAGCCCGCGGCGGGTAGAGTAGCCGTGGCGCGCGACGTTCTGGAAATCAGGCGGCGCTGACAGGTAGCACTGCTGCGGCTTGTATGATCCGTAGCACTCGTAGCCTACCTGGAAGTGTATGCCAGCCCGCGGCGGGTAGAGTAGCCGCGGCGCGCGACGTTCTGGAAATCCGGCGGCGCTGACACGTAGCACTGCTCCGGCTTGTATGATCCGTAGCACTCGTAGCCTACCTGGAAGTGTATGCCAGCCCGCGGCGGGTAGAGTAGCTGCGGCGCGCGACGTTCTGGAAATCCGGCGGCGCTGACATGTAGCACTGCTCCGGCTTGTATGATCCGTAGCACCCGTAGCCTACCTGGAAGTGTATGCCAGCCCGCGGCGAGTAGAGTAGCCGCGGCGCGCGACGTTCTGGAAATCCGGCGGCGCTGACACGTAGCACTGCTCCGGCTTGTATGATCCGTAGCACCCGTAGCCTACCTGGAAGTGTATGCCAGCCCGCGGCGAGTAGAGTAGCCGCGGCGCGCGACGTTCTGGAAATCCGGCGGCGCTGACACGTAGCACTGCTCCGGCTTGTATGATCCGTAGCACCCGTAGCCTACCTGGAAGTGTATGCCAGCCCGCGGCGAGTAGAGTAGCCGCGGCGCGCGACGTTCTGGAAATCCGGCGGCGCTGACACGTAGCACTGCTCCGGCTTGTATGATCCGTAGCACCCGTAGCCTACCTGGAAGTGTATGCCAGCCCGCGGCGAGTAGAGTAGCCGCGGCGCGCGACGTTCTGGAAATCAGGCGGCGCTGACATCCGTAATATCCGTAGCACTCGTAGCCTACCTGGAAGTGTATGCCAGCCCGCGGCGAGTAGAGTAGCCGCGGCGCGCGACGTTCTGGAAATCAGGCGGCGCTGACATCCGTAATATCCGTAGCACTCGTAGCCTACCTGGAAGTGTATGCCAGCCCGCGGCGAGTAGAGTAGCCGCGGCGCGCGACGTTCTGGAAATCAGGCGGCGCTGACATCCGTAATATCCGTAGCACTCGTAGCCTACCTGGAAGTGTATGCCAGCCCGCGGCGAGTAGAGTAGCCGCGGCGCGCGACGTTCTGGAAATCAGGCGGCGCTGACATCCGTAATATCCGTAGCACTCGTAGCCTACCTGGAAGTGTATGCCAGCCCGCGGCGAGTAGAGTAGCCGCGGCGCGCGACGTTCTGGAAATCAGGCGGCGCTGACATCCGTAATATCCGTAGCACTCGTAGCCTACCTGGAAGTGTATGCCAGCCCGCGGCGAGTAGAGTAGCCGCGGCGCGCGACGTTCTGGAAATCAGGCGGCGCTGACATCCGTAATATCCGTAGCACTCGTAGCCTACCTGGAAGTGTATGCCAGCCCGCGGCGAGTAGAGTAGCCGCGGCGCGCGACGTTCTGGAAATCAGGCGGCGCTGACATCCGTAATATCCGTAGCACTCGTAGCCTACCTGGAAGTGTATGCCGACGCGCGGCGGGTAGAGCGGCGGCGGCGGCGCGCGCGGCGGCGACGGCGCGCCATCTTGGAACTCGGGCGGCGCGGACACGTAGCACTGCTCTAGACCGGCCCACGAGCCGTAGTACCCGCTGTAGCGGCTGTGGAACAAGATATTTGTTATTCACTTATACATATCTAAGAAACTCATAATACACAATGGGACCTGTGACAGGAGCAAGAAATTAAACGGTAGATTATTAAGCTTGTGAGCAATTATTTCCAAGTGGTGTTAATTGAAAAAAAAAACAAAAAAAACAGTTTTTTTTTCCAAGATAAGTTTACGTGTAGAGTACACTACTGGAGTGATATAAGTAATTTTAAAAACACTAAAATAAATTGAAACATAATAAAATCACAAAAAAATATTATGAAAACAAAAATGCCAAAACTATTATGACTCATTACATGATGTTACCTCAAAATCTGCATTGACTGCTGTGCTATGATCTCGTGTTGTCAAGATACCTTACTTGGAGGACATAACTTTAGATCAAAATTTATCCAAATAAAAAAAGAAAATAAAAAAATTGGACACAAGGGGTTACTGCAGATGCTTTAAGGAAGTGTCCTTTTAAATATTTGCTCCAGTTACAGGGCCCACCCTGTATATTGTAATTACAACATTGATAATCATGACAAGATTGGACACCGTAAAATGTCTTAGCTCATGGTCTGTATAATGCATAATAATATACTTTAATAAGTGTGTACTGTGTAGTGTGATGCGAGTTCATAGCATAGAAGTGTCTTTATTGTTTTGCTTTTGTATGAACTCTCACTAATCAACGTGTAAACAGGCCCTTAGTAACATAGCTGACGTGTTAATTTTAGAATGCATTCATCACTGTTTCCAATCTCCAACAACTCATTCCTGTGCGCTCACCCCCTCACCACAGAAAACAGGCTACAGTGACTCACCCCTGGTGACCACTTGAACAATCCCTCACCACAGATAACAGGCTACAGTGACTCACCCCTGGTGACCATCTGAACACTCCCTCGCCACAGACAATAGGCTACAGTGACTCACTCCTGGTCACCACCTGAACACTCACTCACCACAGACAACAGGCTACACTGACTCACTCCTGGTCACCACCTGAACACTCCCTCACCACAGACAACAGGCTACAGTAACTCACTCCTGGTCACCACCTGAACACTCACTCACCACAGACAACAGGCTACACTGACTCACCCCTGGTGACCACCTGAACACTCCCTCGCCACAGACAACAGGCTACAGTGACTCACTCCTGGTCACCACCTGAACACTCACTCACCACAGACAACAGGCTACACTGACTCACCCCTGCACGGCTATCACAAGACGGCGCGCGAGCTCTCTCGATTTTTCTCGCACTGTCCGTCTCTCTCTTATTAGAACACTTAGAAAGAGAGGTATAGTGCGAGAAAAATCGAGAGAGCTCGCGCGCTGTCTTGTGATAGCCGTGCTGGTGACCTGAACACTCCCTCACCAAAGACAGACCACAGTGACTCACCCGTGCTGCGTGGAGGAGCCCGAGTCGGCGCGCGGGGCGGCGCGGTCGCGGGGCGGAGCGCGCGGCGCGGGCGGCGCGCTGTGCTGCGTGTAGTGCCCGCTCGAGCCGCCCGAGTCACGAGCGAAGGAGGAACCGCAACGACTGGGGGAGATACTACAGTTAGGGAGTCTCTACACGCGGAAGTACCACGCAATGCAAACACAAACTTATCAAAATCAAGCGATGCATGACACTGCATTGACTATTTTAAAACATATAAAAATAAAAGACTCGTGTTGATATTAGTAGGCAGTGCTGAAGGTAAAGCTGTTCGGATCGGAAACTACCTACTACCACTATGTCACAAACTTCTCTTTATTAAATTAATATAGATGATGGACAATTTCTATCTCAATAGCGTCCCAACGTCACGGAATTGACAGGACAAGTACTTTGTTCATACCTATTATAAGACTGATAGTTGTCCTCTCCGGGCGAGGGATGCTCCGAGAAGGCCTCGCACGAAGACATTAGGGACGAGTGGTTAGACCTAGCGGGACAAGCAATTGCTGGGTTAGACTCAAAATTTACTTAAAAAGTGTTTTTTCAAGCCCTTTCCGACAAACACAAATGTCAAATGAATTTAGACTATAATAGGTTTGATGAACGTTTAGACCATAAACCAAGGAGACAGAGCAGAATGTAAGGGTGGGAAGGAAATTGGCAGTGATATTAAATGATAGCGTAATTTTAAAAAGGAAAACTTTGTAATATCTGGCACGACCTAACGGCCCTAGAAATAGTGTCGTGTTAGATGCGCGCATTGTGTAAAGCGACTAGTTGAAGAGTGTTATCAAGATCTCATCGACCACATGGCTCATTATTGACCATGTGACAAAAAGAAAGAGAAGGGCGTACCTAGTGCCCTTGGAAGAGCAGGACGCCGTGCGCTGGTGAGTGGAGTGTCGCCGGCGCCGCGGCGAGCGGCCGATCGTCTCCGTGCCAGCCATGTTTGCACTGGAACAACACAGCTGTTTGTAGTTTCACTCGAGGGATACATCATTTACACCCCACATAATTTATACCAAAAAAACGAGACAAGTGCGAGTTCAACTCGCGCGGTGAGGGTTCCGTAAAATTCCTATTCTCTAAGCGTTAGGCGCTCCATACAAAATACACATATTGAGAATTTTCCCGTTACTTTGAATACTCAAACTTCTTATAGGTTTTCCTGTAATGTTTAGGCAAGGAACTATTTTCCATATTTCTTTCAGAATTATAAGCTTAGTAGTTTCGGAAATAGGGGGGGGGGGGGGGGTCAATTTTCGTCTTATTTCCTAAATTACTTCAAATCTATTTTTGCTAAAATTATAAAACAAAAATCTGAGATGCTTACAACAACCTCTTTCATTTGATATGTCACACAATACAGTTTGCGAAACTTTTTTTTTAATTTTCCAGTTCACCCCCCAAAAGTGGCCCCTTACCAAATTTCAACTCAATCGGTCCAGTAGTTTCGGAGCAAATCGGCTGTGACAGACAGACAGACAGACAGACAACCGAGTGATCTTGTAAGGGTTCGGTTTTTTGCGTAGCATTGTGATTGAGGTCGAGTTGCTATCGCCAAACACTGCATCCAAATTCTCTTCTGGTCGTAGCGGCTTACCGTTCCACCGGAATTCAGAGAGCTAGGACGAGGGAGTGCACCTACGACTGCGCGTACGTTTGTACGTTAATATATTCTGCGCACTTGTTGCACAAAAGTTCTCGAGTGGCGACCACGTACCGGAAGGCGCGGCGTGGGTAGGCCCCCCACAAGGTGGACTGATGACCTGGTAAAGGTCGCGGGAGTCCGCTGGATGCGGGTGGCGCAGGACCGGTCACTTTGGAACTTTCTGGGGGAGGCATATGTCCAGCAGTGGACGTCTTTCGGCTGATATGATGATGATGATGATGATGATGACTTAACTGTTTCCGAAAAAGTACTCACTGTTCGGGATAGCACCGCGCCTGCGTGTGGAGGTCCGGCAACGACTTGTGGCTGTTGATGTTCGTGCAGCCGTCCTCCTCGCGCATGCTCGGTTGCGAGTGCGAGTTGGATCTGAAACAAACGACACCACATTCTTATATTTTTAGAAAGACCGGGAAAGAAGGAAGATATGTAACACCTAGCTAGGAACCACCCTAAAGGATTTACTCTTCGAGTTTCTCTCGCTCTCGCATGCTTGATACTTAGCTGAGCGAGGGAGAGAGAAAACACAATTTCACACATCTCAGGTGGATGTTTACCCTTATGCTATTGCTATACCTGTTTTGTATATTGGAGAAAACCTGCTAACCAGTTATCCAGCTTTTGGGGGAAGTTTGGGTTATATCACTAAAAATTCTATGTCGGCCGATACTCGCCAGTATCAGCCGACATAGAATTGTATCACCCCTATATTGCGTCTAGTAGCATTCAGGAGCCGTAGTATGGTTGGCCTTGTCACGCGATAGGTGATAGGATAGAGCGTGCGTCACTGGCTGACACCGTTCGATAGAACGAGACGACGCTGTTATCTTGTCACTTGTCGCGTGATAAGGCCAACCATGCTACGGCTCCAGAGCGGTTAACGGCAATTTTTTGCAGCGATACAAACGTTTGTTTCACGAAAGCGCGCCTGTATCGCGGCATTAGACATAGATCACCTGTATAGAAAGAAAGATACATTTATTTATTCACAAACACACAGGACACATATCCTACTTCCTACTAATATTATAAACGTGAAAGTTTGGATGTATGGATGGATGGATGTACGTTCCACTTAATCTCAAAAACTACTGGACGAATTTATATGAAACTTTCCACTTTTCCAGTTATGTGCCTTAATATATCAGAATAGGCTATAATTTATGTCAAATTTCATCCCTTTTAGGGACTTAAAAGGGGATGAAACTTTGTATGGAGACCAAATATTTTTGCTCGTTGCCTTCATCAGACGCTGGGTCTCAAAATGTATAAGAAAACTAAACTCCGACTCGGACTTAAAATTCTAATTATATTATTTAATAGGCTATAATGCGGGATTTTGTTATAGAGTTCTACGCGGACGAAGTCGCGGACAGAAGCTAGTAGAACAATAAAATAAACAAGAAAAGCATATAAAACATGAAACAAGTGTATCGCTACTGTATCGAGTTAGTAGCGCTGCAAAAAGTCGCCGCTTGTCGCTCTTAAGCTAGTTGGGTCCAGCAAGTCGATCGTGATCGGCTTGCGTTACGTGTACGTACGTTAGGTAGATCTAAATTTTAATTTCTATATCAAATGACAGTTGAGTTGTCCTAACGCGCGTGCGAAACGTTACCTGACTACCCCTCAGGTTACATTTTTACAAATCTAAACTGGCAACACCGGTCAAATGGCAAGTCGTTATTGGTCTGCTAATTTAGACGTGTAAAGTTGTAACTTGGAGCTACGTGATTCGTCATCACAGTTATCCTAAAGCGCTCAGGGATCCCAATAGGTTAATGATCACTCCGTACCTGATGTATCTAGGAGCGGAATGAGCATACTGTGCTGGCGGGCTGATGGTGTCCAAAGGTTCCCCCGACGGGGAGCCCTCAGCGCTCAAGATCGGCTCTGGAAGCTCGATGTTCTCGGGACTGGAGGATGAACTCGCTGCTGAGCAAAATAATATACTTAAATATAGGTGAATCTCATAATATAAAACAGAATCTTAACGATGAGGCGAAACACGGATACCTTCGATATCTATAATTTCATTTGTCATAATCGTCATTTGTCAAGTGTTTTTCTTTGAAACTGTAACATTTTCACGAGCCCAGAGCCCTGTAGGTTAGGTTATGTGTATAGGCAAGTAGGGGCAGTTTTTTTTAGCCAGCTTTAGGTCTCTTCTTTGACAATGATGGAATATGCCATGCTTAGGTACTAACGTGTTAACGGAAAGTTTCCAAAATTGTGAAGCTAACCCAATTGGTAATTTTTCAAATTTTTCCATGGGGAATTTTATAAAATGGAAACTGTCTAATGAGTGTCTTAAATTCTTGCTCAAGTTTGTCGAAATTTCTGAGTTCTCATATTTTTGGAAGTTTCCCAAAAATGGAAGCATCATAATAGTTATAAAGCCCTCTGTTCTCCGACAACGAAACAATATGTCTTAATAGGGGTGTAGACACCAAATAAAATAACCAATAATGATGAATTTTCTCGAAAAACTATTAAACATATAAAAATATTGTCAAATGGAGAAAAAAGAAACGCATTAGGGATTAAATAATCACAAAGTTATAAGAGTCCAAAGTTTTAAGAGCCTTCACAGAGGCATCTCTAGCCCATGTAGCGCCCGGGTGCAATCATTACCCTAGCGCCTTTTTGAGATATCTGAATGGGATCTTTAATTTAGAGCAATAATTAATATTGAGTCTACACCCCTATTAAGCTAGGTTTCAATACTCACGTATAGAATACGCGCTCTTAATCACCACCTCGTTAGCCCTCTGCCGCGGTATCACAAACGACTCCGGGAAGAACACCCTCGCGTCCCCGAAACTCAGGGGCCGCTTGTCCTCCTTGTGCTTGGACCCCGAGGTCCCGGATGAGGAGGTGCCAGAAAAGGTGCCCGTGGCGTGGGGCCTGGGCTCCCGGTCCGGGTAGGGCTCTTTGACACGTCGCGGTTCCGCGTAGATTTTGTGCGCTGTTGAGAGTACATTGGAATTCAATAACATTATTGATACTTCTTCAAACTTCACTTGAAACTTCTGCGAATATATCTATCATAATCATCATCATTTCAGCCGGAAGACGTCCATAGCTGAAATAAGTTTCTGTCAAAAGTTTCATTTTTGGTACAAGTTTTTTATTGCCGACTGTACTTTCCTGTATACCATCATCAACTACTCATTGAGACGATTCCAACGAGCCCAACCTCGATGGAGTTGTGTCATTTTATTGCAGAGTTCCTATGGCCACCTTCCAGCTCCAGCATCAGATCAGCTCCATGTCATCATAATATTGCATTGTCACGCGATTTACACATGTATGCAAAATTCCAGCTCAATCGGTAACCGGGAAGTGGATCAAATTTAATTTGCAAGATTTGATGACAAACATCGGGACAGGTGAAACAAAATAAAAGCTTGTAAAAAAGGCCGCCTCAAAGGATTTTCAACGATCGGCCTTGCGCTGCCCGAAGAAATCTTGTAAGAACAGAAATTTAGTTAATATCTTAGACCCTACTTTCTTTCAGATATCTCTATAGTCCACTTGAAATCTTATTGAAAACACTAGGAATTCACAGAAATCTCGTCGAGCTTTCTTCAAGTAATACTTAGAAGCTTCATAGACCATTTCGAGTTAAGTAGTCTTGAGTAATAAGGATATTTATTCAAATGCGAGCGGCGAAGCCTAATGTACTATGGTTCGCTTGAAAGAAGCTTATAAGAACATACCCATATAGTGCGGTGAGTACATGTTCTCTCTACTGTCTGCGTGCCCCAACAGCCTTCGGAGCGTGTTCTGTAAGCCTTCTCCAGCGCTGACCGCCCGCCGGGTGGTCACCACAGCGCTTCTGGTCGTGCCATCTGAAATAAAGAGGTTGAAATGATGAAAATGTCTTAGTCTCCAACAAATAATGTGTACATATGAACCAGGCTCTGTTTCAACAACTTGACAATACGCTAGTCGACACTAGCAACAAGCATAAAAAGTTCAAAAAAGTGTATGCCGAATCCCGACTAAGGAAAATAACCGAAAAAAAAAATTTTTTAGGGTTCCATACCTCAAAAGGATAAAAACGGAACCCGATGCTTGTATTCGGGTCGGCTCCACCTGCCTTCACTCCAATCATCCCGACTGCAGAACCTACACGCCCATCCTATCTACTCAGCTCTCCAGTGTCTCGGGCAGGACGCAGTTGCCTGCGGCCTGGCGGCGGAAATTGGTTCACAATGAGCAAGGAGGCCCGCGTGCCCTGATCATTTTATTATTTGCGGTTAAGTCGGTGCGCGGTTAAGGTCCTCATACTCCACTATCTGCCGCATATGCTACACTAGATCGGGCAAGCGAGCCTTCTTCGTTATTTTTCTCTAACACCTCCTCCCTGCCGTAGTTAAGCAACTCCGAGTCCTTGCTGCTGGCTGGATGAGTCACCAGAACAGAACAGAACAGTGATCTTTTTTCATTAAAGGCAAATTAAGAGTTTTGCTTACAGGGATTGCAGCAGGCGTCGTTGTTGAGTGTGCTGGAACTGACCAGATGGCAGCCGCCGGCCACGATGGCTTGACCCAACCCGCTGCTTACCTGATGAAAAGTAAGAAAACAACGTAAACTATATACAGTGGCAATGTTACACCTTTGTCTAGATACTCCCTCTGAACATTCGAGTGAGAGTCACAAAGCCTAAGTGTGTTCTCTTTAACATGAGATCAGACAAACAGACAGATGTTGCTTGCGAAGCACCATTCCTATTAACTGTCAACAAGACGAATCCGACTTGACGTAGAACGCCTTAGACTCTGCGAGCATCTAGACCGCGCTCTTGCGTTTCTGCTGCGTGGGCGCTACCGTCCCAAGTTGAGAATGAAAGAACTCACCCTAAGAGGCAGCTCCTGCTTCCGATCCAGCACCGTTTCCGACTTGACGTAGAACGCCTTAGACTCCGCGAGCATCTCAACCGCGCTCTTGCGTTTCTGCTGCGCGGGCGCGCGCGGCGCCGCCATCGCGTCCTTCTTGCGGGGTAGCTTGAAGCTCGCGAACAGGGAGTCGGCTAGACGCCGTCTGGGGGTTAAACATGTTTGGTTTATCACACACTAACGACTACAGGCCGATTGACTTTCAAAATGGCGCCGGCAGCTTTCCATACATTCAAATTTTAACGTTCACGCTTACAATTGCCTGAAGATGGTTTGGTGCTACCCAACCTCAGGTCAGTTACGGGGCAAAATCATCGTGCCGAATGGGCCATGAATAACGTCGGGCCTCTAGATTGCACTCGCTGTCTCTCGCTTGCACTTTAATGCAGCGTGTCTCAGTGTGAGTGAAAGCGAGTGCAAGTTCTATGGCCCCATTGGTACAATGATTTTAGCTTTATGAAAGTGTTTTTGATTATAGATTTGAGGCATACAGCGTAGCGCTTACAGCACATTCTTTCTCATTCATGAGAGGAGGTCGATTCTCAGCAGTGAGTTTAATACTTGTACAGGCCGATGATGACAGGGCGTAAACGGGCTTGCGTGAGCTCGGAGCTGGCGAGAAATCGCACAGGACTGAGTAAAGTGGCGTGCTCTTGAGACCAAGACTCATTAGGGCTAGGCTGGCTCATAGACTTGACCTCGACCTGTTATTTAGTTATAATTAGGCTCCAGTATTCTTACTAATAGAAATTCTCACCTGGGAGGAGACTCAAAAGACCGCGAGTACGAGGGCTCAGCCGCTGCCCTCTCGAACTTCTTCCTCACTTCCTCGACCTTGGACCAGCTCGACTCCACATTGAGCCGGCGGTTCAGTTGGGTTTGTGCCGCATGCTTCGCTAGCTCCTCGCGCGTCCGTTGTACGTCAAACTGAAAAAGTTATTAAGTAGCTTATAAATTCTAGATATTTTTGCCCGGCGACGACAGAGCCGAAAGGAAGAGATATGTTTTTAACAGTCTATGTTTGTATCTACATGTGTTCCACCGTAGCGTTTATGATTTAAACCGATTTTGATAAATGAGGTGTCAATCAATACGAAATTATGCTCCGAATGACATAGTAAGTAAGTAAGTAAATCTTTATTCGCACGATTTTAGGTGATGACAGATCACAAACAAGTACAATAGAGGTTTCACTAAAATCTACCTTAAAAGGCATGCAAATTATTACATCATGTTATATCTATCTACCTACTTATATTCTAGGAATTCTTGAATACCGTAGAAACATTTATCTATCAGCCATTTTTTTAAAGCCTTCTTAAATTGTATAAAAGGCAGGTCTTTTATTAAATCTGGAACTTTATTATAAATTTTTATACACATTAAATATGCGTTTTTTGCGACCAATGAAAGTTTTGTTGCTGGAACATATAGCTTATTGCGGTATTGAGAGCGTATGGGATTACGATATATTTCTTTAACATTCTGGAATAGATGGCTATGTTTATATACAAACAAAGATGCATCGAAGATATAAATACAGGGAAGTGATAAAATGTTGTGATGCCTGAAGTAAGGCCTGCAAGAATCCAAATAAAGAAATATAAAAATAGGCCAAAAGTATTTTTTTTTCATTTACTTTTCCGTTGTCAGGTCATAGGTTTTTGAACTGTTAATTTAATGCTTGTTAAACACACAGCCTAGACGACCCCAGGTTTTTTAGGGTAATGTAAGGTTTCGGGAAATGATGACACGTATCTACTTAGTATTCGCCCCTTACTAGCAAGTTTGTTGTGCGAACAGGCCGAATGCTTTACGTCCGATACGATATAAACGCAATCATGCTAGCTAGGCAGATACCAGTCATTGTCCTCCTAGCGTTTTTACCGGTTGTTCCCTAAAAGTGCCAACATTTAATCCCAAGATTTGGCGTACGTAGGTACACGTTTTACGGAGGCAGATGCCATCTGACCTTCCAACCCAGAGGGAAAACTAGAGATTAAGTCTATAGGAAAGGTATGCGTTGTCAGCATTCCCCGCGCCTCGAGAAAGGTCCAATGCGTGGCTCGCTCCTTAGTTGCCTCCCGGTCGTGCTTTAGCTATACATATTCTTAATAAAGTACCTCGGCCTTCTCATTCAAAAACTCCCAGATAGATAACCCCTATAGTTATGACCTTGAACATTTAGTGCATCGTGACCTTAAACATTGTTTTAAACATTTTAAACTCAAGTGAAAATTAATTACAAACGGGATATATCAAGGTGGACTGATGCGGGTAGCGCAGGGCCGGTCATTGTGGCACTTTTGGGGCAGGCCTATGTCCAGCAGTGGACGTCTTTCGGCTGATATGATGATGATGATGTTGGGATATATCTGGTCGAGTTACGTACGTTTTTATTCCGTGTCCGTGTGTGTTAAAATGGCGCTATCGGGTAGGCAATTCCCCGTCCTCCAGTGTCAACGGCAGACAATTTCATTGGTGTTACAGTATGACTCCGACACAATGACACAATGTTTTCCTTCACCGAAAAGCAACTGTTAAATATCAACTGAGATTTCGTACATAAGTCTTTTTAAATATCGTGGCTCGAGCCGGGGTCCCCACTACCTCTAGATTGAAATTCGCTTGCCTTGTCGCTCGGCTACTTTAATTACAATTACTACAACAATGTGTTGAATAGTGTTGTGGACAGTTTATCACCTTGACGGAGACTTCAGGTATAGCGTCGTGTCGCAGGCTGCGTGGCTCGTGGCATCGCTCCGCGAGTTGTCGCCGTCGCAGGGAGAGGGTTGCCGACGCCAACCGCTCCTCTTCTTCGTCTAGGCACCTGAAATTGAGGGTTAAGGGCCATGAGTACCAAGTTAGTTATAGTGTTTAGGGGTGAGATACGGGCCCTTGATGAAAACTCCTTGGTTATAAAAAGATATGTAATTCCGTGACAAAGGGTAAAGGATGAATGTCAAATAATGACATGCATCAATAGCTAACACATATGTTAGTCGCAGACGGCGTGTGTGTGCGCATTGCTATTAATTAAAGTGAGGCGCTGCAATTATCGTCTACATACATTACATATAGTACGGGAACAGTCGAACTCGTAAGTAGCCGAACACCTTGATACCTTGTCGGTTTCACCCTTTTGACAACCATACGAAGTGTCGTGTTTAAACAAACACGACGTTAATCTTAATGCGACATGTTACCTCCTTGTAAGTGCGACCGTAGTAGGTACGGGAAAATGCCCAACCTAGCCTGCACAGAAGGTGTCAAACACTGCGTGGCATATTGATATTTCAAAGTAAATCAACGTTATGATACACTCCCAACTCAAGCAGTAAAAGCTCTTAAATTGTTAGGAATTCGATGAAAATTGGAGACTGGCTAATGGATACATGATACATAACAGCAGATTGTCATTACCTCCTTGGCGATAACTTGTAAATTACTTCAGAGAGTTGTATCATGTAGCCCCGTGAACGTCAGCTGCGGCTCCCCACCCACCCACCAGGGTTGACCAGGGGTCCGTTTATCAAAAGCTCGTAATAACTTGTAATACAAGCGGAAGTCTCTTTCTTATAAAAGGAGTTAAAAAGAGGCTTCCGCTTGTATGACAAGTTACAAGCTTTTGATAAATGGGCCCCAGCGGCAGCCTCCCAAACACATATTAATATGACTTCTTTCTTACCTAGCGGGCTGCGCGAGGTGCGACCGGCACGGCTGGTAGCAGGACAACGCCGCCATTTTGCCGGATGTCGGGGCGCCGCACACATCATTCGGCAAACGAGCCCGCTCACCACCGCCGAGTATCTATCTGTAACAAGCATACATAATATTTAATCAGTTGCATTAGGCCGTACATATTATTATGACCGTGTCAAGGATCATATTCGTATATTATAGATAGAGGGGATCATGCATATAGACGACCGGTGTAGTATTTTGGGTATAGTGACCCTGATGACACTCTAATCATAGTTAGTTAAAGAAGAGCATCAAAATAGCTCTAGTTTTATGTGGAAGAGTCCAAGTAGTTTGAAAGTTATGAATTGCACTGAGATGAGATGACAGTTGTCACATAGGAGCATAGTGTAACACAAACAAAACGTTATGTTAAACAAAGCGAACTTGAACCATTGAGCATTGTAGCTATTAGCATAGATATAGATTGACACTTCTATGCGAATATTGTTCAGTGCCTCAGTGGGTCAGTGTCCAGACAATGGACCAGTTCAATAAAAATAGAGAGCTACAGGGGTCAAACGTAGCAATACATCTAAAGACAAACAAAAGAATGATATGATGGTGATGGATTACACGTTTTTTTAAGAGCACACACAACAGCCGCAAGAAGCTGCATAGACATAGTCTTTATTCTATTTATTCAGACCAAGCGAGAAACAAGCGTACAGCCCGTTTGCCGTAGTTTAAGCAGCAGTCGCGGCGAGATAGACTATCCGTCTCATTCTAATTAGAACGATTGAAAAGCGACGGATAGTCGAGTAGCCGTGCAGGTCTCTCATTCTTTCCGCTTCGGTTAAACTCGACTCCTGCACACCTCCGAGGTGCTTATTCACCGGAACGCGGCTGACACCGCCGGACAGTAACACCATCGTTCGCACATAATCTCACGACCAGCGTAGTCAATGCCAGTGTCACAGAAAACGCGACAATCAACTAGACGAAAGTGCACAAGAGTGGTGTTAGAGCGGGTTATAAGTTTTCCAGCTGACAAATTACGGTTTTGTTAGACAGAGGACCTACTGTACGTAAGCACTGTTATTTGTTCTGTGGTTTAATGGCGATACACTCTCCGACCCTTTAAGCCTGCTCCACACAATGGGCAATTATGGCACATCATACAGGGCGCAACTATGCGTTAGACGGACAAATACATACATAGGTACTTACTGTCCAGCGCAATGATGGCAGGAGTCTTTACAGGTATAGCGTAGGTATAGGGTTCGCTGTGTTGACAGTTTTACAGCGAAATACAGATTGCTATAGGTAGACCGCTTAACTCACTCCTCGCCTGCGCAAGCGCGGGTGCGGGGGAAGGACGATAAAGGGGCGCGGATGGCGTGCGGGAGGCGAAGCCCGGCGCCAGCACCCCGTTATCCTCCTGCCCCAGCACCCACGCGCCGCGCGGGCGAGGACTGGGTTAGGCCTCTCAGACTGGCGCGGCCTGGCCAGTAAACTTGTCATTAGCTGTCAAATTTACTATGGACCGCCACCGCAGGCCGCGTCATTATGATGTAGGCCTTAAGTATGGTCTATACCAATAGCCGTCAACACATAGGTCGGTAAAAAAAAATATAAGCACCTGTCAAATGTTGATTCACTCTATACTCTTCTCGAAATCAACCATGGAACCCACATTTCAATTTCTAAAGTGATAATATTGTGTTCAGAAATCACACGGCACAAACAAAAGACTGAAAGTCAGGTGCAGTGCAAAGTAGTTACCGTATAATTTGTTATAATTAATGCATTATAAATTAAAACAAAAGTGCGTCCTAGTTTACCAAAAACGCATTACACACGGCACATTTACTCCTCAAATGGGCTGTTATTTCTATAGTTTAGAAGCAAATGGGCTTAAGTATATTATATTTAACGAATACATGCGTCTTTGTGCTTGTATAGTTCGTATATTATAATTGTTCTCTTCCGCGCATTCGTTACTAGTGTATTGTTATAATAATAAAAGAGCGCTGACCCGAATGTTTCGGACAAAAGGTGTCAATCGGACTGGCCCGCAGAATAATTGCACGCCGTTCGCGTTCTATGCTAGTAGATATTATTATAGTAGGTATAGTATAAACGCAGTGAAGGCCGACATGAAAACGGGCGCACGAAAGAGGACGCTTAGCACGGCTATCACAGGACGGCCCGCGAGCTGTGTCGCGGCGACATAGACTATCCGTCTCTTTCTAAGCGTTCTAATTAGAAAGGGACGGAAAGTCTATCTCGCCGCGACATAGCTCGCGGGCCGTCCTGGCTCGTGAAAAGTGGAGCAAAGCGAGTAGGATAGAAGCCCTAAAGTAGAATCCACAGTTAGGCGAACTAAACTGACAAGAGAAAATGCACAAATATGGCCATAGTTTAGCCAGTGCTACTACTAATAATAGTTTAGTATTAGTTTTCAGATTTTTTCCTGTACTTGTAGTATAAGACGATATTACTTGCCAAATTTCGTAGTTCTAGGTCAACGGAAAGTACCCTATATATATGATTCCCTTGAGACTGTCGAAAATGTCGAAATATTCGTTTTTTGCGGCATAAACGGCCGTATCTTTTTTTTACGAAGTTTGATTTTTTGACAACTTCAAGGGACACACCTACAGCACCTATTTCTTGTTTTACAAGCGAAAAAGCCCGCTCCACACAATGGGCCATTATGGCTCATCATACAGGACGCAACTATGCGTTAAAGGGAAAAGAGAGTTATGTCTCGTTCAACCGCATATCCACGTCCTGTATGTTGGGCCATGATGGTCCATTGTGTGGAGCGGGCTTTCCACTTGTAAAACAAAAAAATAGGTTCTGTAGGTGTGTTATTTAACTTATATTATTTAGTTATAAATATTTAATACATAGGTGAATACAAGATTACAATTAACATTAACTAAGATAAATTAAAACTAAGTTAAATTTAAAAAAGGCCCTCGAGGCATTGTACCTAGGATGCTGGCGGCATTTCCTCGCTGAATTGCAATGCTGATGCGTTGCGCGAGAAAGCCGCCAGCTCTTCGGTCACTCTTTAGTTATTAGTTTGTGTTGGATGCGAATTATGAGCGATTCTTTTGACGTGGCCGAGACGAGCCGAGGAGGTCCGTTATAATACCTAGTGCATATATTCAAAGTCGCAGTACCAAATTTCATCTCAATCGGTTTAAGCGTGAAGAGGTAACAGACAGACAGGCAGATAGACTCACTTTCGCATTCATAATATTAGTATGTTTTTTATCCCGCATCCCTCGAGTAAAATGAAAGGACGGAAAATATGACTGGAACGCGGCCGAAAGAGAGCAAATCATAGTTACTCTAGACTCTAAGCCAGCTCTATCAGTACGATACGCATATAGTATAGACTAGAAAGTTAAGATTCGCGGGAAAACGAAAGTACGTTTAAAGACTAGTTTTTATGACGCCTAACGGTGTAATTATGCGGTATGAGAGCCTGTCATAACAATGGTGGAAAACACAGGGAAGTTATGTGTGAACTCATTGAGAGGTATTCCAATGGAATTTTTAACTTCATTCATAAAAGTTAAGTAGTATAACAATTAACCCCGCGTACACGGATATCAAAATTAACCAATCTAATAGGGGTCTATTTAAGTTATGAAATTATTATTATTAATAACAATAATTATATATTATATTATATTATTAATTATCTCTTTATTTATATTTCATCGTCTTTGAGGAGCCCGGACCTTTGGAAGGCATACGTGGGGCCGAAGCCAACAGCGCAGAGGCCCTCCCTTTAAGACAATTAGATTTACACATTTTTAACTGGAAAGAAAGTCCACCTTCTGTACTATAAGCCGTTTCAGTTTGGGCAAAATTGCTTTCTCGCAATAAAGATTAAATAAGACTCCTACCATCGAGCTGATCTGATGATGGAGACAGAAGGTGGCCATGGGAATTCAGTAGGTACTTAACCGACTTAACCCGTTCTATTTGGGCTCGTTAGAATCGTCACAATGAGTAGTTGATGACGGTATACAGAAAAGTATAGTCGGCACTAAAAGCTTGTTCCAAAAATTTAATTGAGACTCAACCAAATTTCAAAGCTCTATACCAAATTTCATCCAAATCGGTTCAGCGGTTTACGGTGGAAAGAGCTAACAGACATGCAGGCATATAGACAGACACACTTTCGCATTTATCGAACGAGGGAGCGAAGCGAACTGAGTTCTTTGACCCGAAAATCGTTTGTATGTCTAGATGTCCGGCTGTCCCGCTTTCCCGCTGTTCTCAACTGAAAGGTTCGTTAGTTATATAGTTACCTTTTAGAAATTCAAGAATAATTATTGTTTTGAAAACAGACATGCTCCCAAGTTCTACAGCTCAAAGGGCAACTTAGTATGGAAGTAAGATTAGTATGGATAGTGTAGATTAGTATGGAAGTGTGGTTGAGCGGTGATCGTTTCTAGAGGTACCGTTAAAATTGAGACTATAATATATAGCAGCGGCCTTACAAATCCTGTGCACAATGGGTCAATGGGTACCTATAATATAAACATTATCAATCAATTCAACGGTCAAGTAAAAAAAAAATGTGATTACATGACTCACTGTAACGATTATTGACGGCAGCGTTCTATTGCATAACCTACCGAACGTCGTATGGACCTTTACCGTCTTATGCACTTACGACTTTTCTAAAATCAAGCTGCGGAAAACAAGAGGTGAAATCAATTCCCTAATTGTTTTGGCAAACTTTCCTGATTATTATCGGTGACTGGAACGGACAGTGTCATTGGATTGGAGTTTTAAATTGACGTATCTGTAGCGATCTGTGGCGGTTACAGACGATTAAGTTTATTGTGCAATAATAAATATAATTGACTTTAAAAAAGTTTTAAACAACTTCAATTAAGTCCTCCGCTTCAAATGTGCCTATAAAATTTGAAGAGTTCCCTCGTTTTCTCCAGGATCCCATCATTAGATCCTGACCGAATGGCCATGGGACCGCTTAGGAAGAAAACAATTTCAAACAAAAAAACCGGCCAAGTGCGTGACGGACCACGCAAAACGAAGGGTTCCGTGCCTATTAAAAAGGTCGTATCGTCATAGAAATTTTACGGCACTTACGTCCTTTTCTTTGAGGAAGGCAGTTTTTCAGCAATATCTCAAAAACCTCTGAACCGATCTTGTTCAAAACAATTTTCGGTGAATGAAATTAATAAGCCCTATATCCATGAATTTTTCCATATTTTTAAAATACACCGTTCAAAAATTAGAGGGGGGGGACAGAATTTTAGTGACTTTCGGGGCGATTATCTCCGACTCTATTCACTTAATCAAAAAAAATGCTAAGAAACCTTATATTTATTTTGAAAGGCCTATCGATTGATGTGCCACACGGGGGGTCACAATGAAAAAAATTTTTTTGACTTTTAGTTTTATGTATGGAGTGCACACCTAAAAATTTTTTTTTTTGGCATTTTAATTACAAAACTATGTAGCGGCTAACAAAATACACCTATCCTCAAAATTTTATTCAAATACACCTTATAGTTTTCGTGTAAAATGCCTGTGACATACGGACAGACGGACAGACGGACAGACGGACAGACGGACAGACGGACAGGCGGACAGGCGGACATGACGAAACTATAAGGGTTCCGTTTTTGCCATTTTGGCTACGGAACCCTAATGAATCCAAATCGATCCAGGCGTCTTCGAGTAATCGAGGAACAGTATTACAGAGTATAAATAACGACAACTTGGAAAAGTTGAAAAACCCCCCGACATTTTAATTTTAAAGTTCAATATCTCAAAAACGGCTGAACCGATTTTGTTGAAACGTGGCTAAGAACACTCGGGTTAAAATTATCTACGACACAAAAAAACCGCATTCAAATTGATCCATCCGTTTGGGAGCTACGATACCACAGACAGATACACAGACACGTTAAACTTATAACACCCCTCTCTTTGCGTCGGGGGTTAAAAATAAAAGATTCCGACAAATTGAGAACCTTCTCGTTTTTTGAAGTTGGTTAAAAAATAAATAAAATGGCCGCGGAGGTACATGTCAGGAACCAACAGACAGCACATCATGGTGACCAAAAAAAAAAACGGGCTTCTGGCCCTCAGGTTTTGCTTGTAAGTCAATCGGGAATAGTCAGTGTCTGCGTTGGCTCGCTTTTCGGGCCTTTCGCCCTCCGGCATGCGTAGAGAGCACCCTCTGAAGGGACGCCTTGGGTCTTCGGCCCTACGGCCTCGTGTGCATTGCTGCTCACCTTCAGGCCTTAGGCCTTTAGGATTCGTTTATAACTCTTATAAGTCACTCGGGTGCCACACGATGGGCGCCGCAGACGGGGCCGACCTAGACGGAGATGGCGGGACGACCTGGATCTATTCCTCAACAATTGGGCGGAAGAAGCACCTAGCAGGGACGCATGGAGATCACGGGGAGAGGCCTTTGCCCAGCAGTGGGACACTCAATAGACTGTTAAAAAAAAAAAAAAGTTTCTCAGGGATAGTGAGTGTCCGCGTGGGTTCGCCCTTCGGGCCATCCGCTCTCAGGCTCATGTAGAGAGGACCCTCTGAAGGGCGTTTTGAGCGTTTTGCCCTAACGTGAAGCTAAACCTTCGTCACTTACGACGGAGGTTCGGGTGATAGTAATACTATATCGTACTCCACACCATTACTTTCATCCGCCAAGATAGACTTGAGAGCTTCTTCAAGCCTTGCGCAGTTATTTTGCCTTGTAAATACACGGCGGTTCGCCGTAATGGGGCTTTGAGAACAGCGGTAAATGAAATACAAATTAACACATAACCGCCCATTATACCTGCTTGAGTACAGCGACATAAAAATGATGCCTATTGCAAAATATAAACGTAATTATATGCATTTAAAGCAATAAAATTACAGAAAAATCTCCTCAAACATCGCTTTGATTATATGTACCCGTGCGGGTACAGAGGGCGTTAATGGGTTAAGAAAGTGGAGGCATTTTGTACTTTATAAAATTGGGTTGTGTCCTCATGTTAAAATTGATAGCGCAGTGTTGCTAAATTGATAGTAAACCTTCAAATAAATGCATTTAAGTATAAATTACGAAATATAATTAAAATCATAAAAAGATATGGCCCTTGAAAGTTTACAAAAAATATGCATTTTTTTATTGTCCAAAAGTAAATTTAAAGCTACCAATAGAATCCTTACGCTTTTATAGAAACAATATTGTATGACAACTATGGTCCTAAACGCAGTATTTCGCAACCGAAACAGCAATTTACTTGATTTTCCATATAACGACTAGTACAAATATTACCCTGTG
The DNA here is from genome assembly GCA_932294315.1 of Epinotia nisella. Classification (NCBI taxonomy): domain Eukaryota; kingdom Metazoa; phylum Arthropoda; class Insecta; order Lepidoptera; family Tortricidae; genus Epinotia; species Epinotia nisella. The sequence goes on from OW028693.1 coordinate 10,182,894, forward strand.
ACGTCATGATTCAATGTTAATCAGTATGGAACGTTTTCGGTTACCGCCAGCGAGGTCCGTCTTTAACTCAATTTTTTGGGTATTTATGTTCGTTAATTGTACTTACTCCCATACAAACATTTGTTCCACACCAAAAACTGGTTCGAATGGCATCGTAAAAAAAAAATAGAACACAAGCCTATTATTATAAATTATTGGGGCTGATGCGGCCTATCTATATATCTATCACTCTAACCCAACACACAATACTAAATGTAGGTAGGTGTAGGTGTAGGTACTAGTTGTAATCCGGATTTAACTCCATATTTGTGTACCGTGAAATGCCAGTTTGTAATAATAGTAAGTATTTTAGTACCGTATGGCACCATCTATTGGTAAACACCCTCTATAGTTCCGAAATTCAATATGCATTGAACAGCCCAGGTATAATTAGGGTCAGAGCCAGTTGGCTACGCGCCAATAAGCCTGTTGAAGTTAATTAAAACATTCGCTAAGCCGACATATACACTTTAGATACGTTAGGAAGCTAAGCCTGCTAATGTAGTTATTAGACTTGGTTTCGCTGTTGGACCATTACGTTTCAAAGGTGTATTCTAGTTTTAGACCGCTTTGTCGCTGATTAAGACTGCGCCGAGCGTAAGACGCGGGCGCTGTTTCGGTTTTTCGCTAGATGTGTGCGTGAACGCACACAACGGCGAGTGTTTCTAGCTTGACCGGCCGTCCGGACGCAAAAGAACGTAACTAATATTTTTGTTTAATTAGGTGTTAGGTTAGGTAAACACAATAGTTATTTATCTTGTAATAAACAAAGATTCTTGTAAAATTTCTTTTGAACTCGTACTCGAATTAATGAACTTTATAAATACTGAACTCCAAATTATGAATTTTAATTATATATGAAGTAATTTTCATCACATTAGCTAGGAAATAAATAACTACAAAAGGCAGAAAATCCTGTTTCATACAACCGCACCGAACTGCGAACCTAAAACGATATACCTATCTGCTTCTCTGTTGCACTTTGCACTTGCATATTCGAGCGGCAGATAGGGAGATACTTCGTTTTCTATTTATTCTATAATTTTTTATTTTATTTATTTTCTATAACTGCTCTATACGCCTGCGTACAATAAGAGCCTTTACGAGCAAGTGTGATGACATGATATCTGTTACGATTTGTACATAGACTTTATTGATGGGAGAGAGAAAATACTATAGAATACAATATTCTTTATTGCACACTAAAAAAAACAGATCGTAAGAAACTTAAATCTAAAAGAGCATGTTACATGGTAATTAATCTACAGGTGGATAAGCGATCTCTTCCAGGCAACCAGACATAATACTTATCGTTACTTCTTTTTTTTCCTTTTTCATTTGCTTCTCTAGTAGTTTCATCTAATTTCCGCTTGTTTCCTTTTTTATTTCTCCTATCGATTGCTTCCAGAATAAAGTCGGGTTCCTTAATTTCCATCTGTCTATCTAATCTTGAATCTATTAATTCTGGAAGAAGGCAATCAAAATAAAACTTTTTTAATTTATTTTCCATGTCATTCCAAAATGTTTTATCTTCATCTATCACCTCTATCTTCATATTCACATTTGTCCAAACAGCAAATATGCACTCGTCAAAACAAAACAAAAGAGACCAAACTCGAGGGGTATACAAGTAGCCATTGAGGAGTTCCACTATCCACCTCCTGACTCCATCATCAGACCATCGTTACCAAGGGTAACGTATAGAACTCGTCAAAACAAAACAAAAGAGACCAAACTCGAGGGGTATACAAGTAGCCATTGAGGAGTTCCACTATCCACCTCCTGACTCCATCATCAGACCATCGTTACCAAGGGTAACGTATAGAACTCGTCAAAACAAAACAAAAGAGACCAAACTCGAGGGGTATACAAGTAGCCATTGAGGAGTTCCACTATCCACCTCCTGACTCCATCATCAGACCATCGTTACCAGGGGTAACGTATAGAACTCGTCAAAACAAAACAAAAGAGACCAAACTCGAGGGGTATACAAGTAGCCATTGAGGAGTTCCTCTATCCACCTCCTGATTCCATCATCAGACCATCGTTACCAGGGGTAACGTATAGAACTCATCAAAACAAAACAAAAGAGACCAAACTCGAGGGGTATACAAGTAGCCATTGAGGAGTTCCTCTATCCACCTCCTGATTCCATCATCAGACCATCGTTACCAGGGGTAACGTATAGAACTCATCAAAACAAAACAAAAGAGACCAAACTCGAGGGGTATACAAGTAGCCATTGAGGAGTTCCACTATCCACCTCCTGACTCCATCATCAGACCATCGTTACCAAGGGTAACGTATAGAACTCGTCAAAACAAAACAAAAGAGACCAAACTCGAGGGGTATACAAGTAGCCATTGAGGAGTTCCACTATCCACCTCCTGACTCCATCATCAGACCATCGTTACCAAGGGTAACGTACAGAACTCGTCAAAACAAAACAAAAGAGACCAAACTCGAGGGGTATACAAGTAGCCATTGAGGAGTTCCACTATCCACCTCCTGACTCCATCATCAGACCATCGTTACCAGGGGTAACGTATAGAACTCGTCAAAACAAAACAAAAGAGACCAAACTCGAGGGGTATACAAGTAGCTATTGAGGAGTTCCACTATCCACCTCCTGACTCCATCATCAGACCATCGTTACCAAGGGTAACGTATAGAACTCGTCAAAACAAAACAAAAGAGACCAAACTCGAGGGGTATACAAGTAGCCATTGAGGAGTTCCTCTATCCACCTCCTGACTCCATCATCAGACCATCGTTACCAAGGGTAACGTATAGAACTCGTCAAAACAAAACAAAAGAGACCAAACTCGAGGGGTATACAAGTAGCCATTGAGGAGTTCCTCTATCCACCTCCTGACTCCATCATCAGACCATCGTTACCAAGGGTAACGTATAGAACTCGTCAAAACAAAACAAAAGAGACCAAACTCGAGGGGTATACAAGTAGCCATTGAGACCACACAGACCATAACCACCAGACAATATATTCATATTCATATTCATTTATTGATAATAAAACCACTTACGAGTTCTTACAGCCATCTTCGAGTAGGTAAGTATTCAGAAAATATTCATAAAAAATCCTTCCTTTTTAGAAGTCGGTTCAATAAGAGATTTAATTGCTATAAATTTAACTACTAAATAATTTAAGTGAAACATACTTTTTATTTATCCCTTTTTTCTGGAATCTGGAGCTGTTTTTTTTTTATGTATAATATTTGTCTTTACGTTTTCCCATGTTACTGCAACAAATCAATTTTGTTTTAATTTAATCTCAAGTAAGACAAGCAATAAATATAAAACTCAAAAGACACTTACACCGTATTGCCGGTGTGCGTACGAGTACACGACGACGCGATCGGTAGGTCGTTCTGCAAAACGACGTGAACTCGCTCTGAACACTCGCGGGCGACTGAACCACAGAGCGCGGGGAACGCGTATTTACATCGGCGCGCGGCCGCCATAGTGAAAATGTATGGCGAATTTGAAGCGACTTTTGATAAATCTGGACCTTAATTACAATACAATAGTTTAAATATTTGATGCGGATAAATTGTAATATAAACATTCATGTTTCGTTTGAACTGAAAATCAGGATAGATTTCCACTGTTGAAGTATAAAAAAACGGTTAACGCCTGCTGACGATTGTACAGTTTTCGTCCAACTTTACTTTGTTTTGTAGGGTAAAATATTAATAATCTTAATTTTTTTCCACGGAGAAATTGTTAACACATTCTTCGAAGTGCTAAATGTACAGTTTATATATGGATTCAACAAATACTGTTGACGTTATCTACTTAACGGCCACTGCCTGTTTGGCACATTTCGCTCGGTGCAGTCTTAACGGGGTAACGACCATGCAATAGATATGCTACGCAGGGGTCATCGTATCGAACATTTTCGAGAGAGTAATGTATGATTTTTTTTTTATAACAAAAAATTAAATCTTAGTTGATAACCAATTCGGATTGAGAAGAAATAGCTCAACATCTATAGCATGTTATCATTTAGTAAAAAAAGTGATTGAAAGCCTTGACAAACAAACTCCAATAGTAGCCGTATTTATAGATATGAGCAAGGCCTATGATTTTGTAGATCATGACATCATCATAATCATCATATCAGCCGAAAGACTTCCACTGCTGGACATAGGACTCCCCCAAAGAGTGTCAAAGTGACCGGTCCTGCGCCACCCGCATCGCATCCTGAGGACTCCCGCGACCTTTACCAGGTCTTTAGTCCATCTTGTGGGGGGGCCTACCCACGCCGCGCCTTTCGGTACGCGTGGTCGCCACTCAAGAACCTTTCCGCCCCAACGGCCATCGGTTTTACGTGCAATGTGGCGCCCACTGCCACTTAAGTTTAGCGATTCGGTAGGCTATATCGGTTAGCTTGGTCCTGCTGCGGCTAGCCTCATTTCTGATGCGATCGCGCAGAGAAACTCCCAACATACCTAGCCCTCTCCGTTGCTCTTTGGGTGACTTTGAGCCTTCTTATGAGGATCATGACATACTGTTACATAAATTATACCGATACGGCGTAAGAGGTCCATCATGAGAAGGGAAGTTACCTTCAACAGTGTAGAAATTACTAACATCGATTATAATGACAAGATAGTTCATAAATCGAGCTACAAACCTAACAAGACTGGCGTGCCACAAGGCAGTATTCTGGGCCCTTTGCTATTTCTATTATATATTTACGATCTCCCAAATGCAATTATCCATAAATCCATCCTCTTTGCGGACGATACCACGTTGATCATTAAACATGACGATAATACGCCATTAGATGGTCAAATCAACCAAACTTTAGTAGATGTATTTTACTGGCTAGATAGTAATAATTTACATTATAACATTAATAAAACAAAATTGGTACAATTCCAGATACCGAAGCAAACAAAACTTACAAATTAAAAATAATGGTTCAAAAATTGAAGAAGTTAATTCAGCATCATTTCTTGGCATTGAACATTGACAACTTGTCTAACTGGAAAAGCCATGTTGATATTTTACGCTCAAAGATGGATGGTTTTGTATACTTACGCACTTTATCGCATTAGCAATGTGCTTTCGGAAGCAGCGGCACTTTCGGCATACCACGGATATGTCATCCCTACTGAGATATGGTTTAACTATATGGGGGAATTCTGTTGATGCACATATTATTTTTTAGACACAAAAAAAATGTATTAGGTCACTATGTGGGGCGAGACATTTAGATCATTGTAGACCTTTAATGTAAAAAAAATTGACATTACCTGCAATGTGTATTTATGAAATTTGTATTATTTTTAAAAACATGTAAGATGTTTTAAAATTATCACCACAAATTCAAAAGGAGGTGCACATAGTCATAATTTATTTGTGCACAAAACGAACTTAGTACTGAGCAGGTACCTATATATGTATATCGATAGCTTTGTAGCTTTCTATTGAAATGCTAACCTTGCCATAACGTGGCTATCATATCGACTAAATAAATAAAGATATTCCGAAAATTGCAAAAAAAAAATCTCGAATATTTTGAACCTAGTTCACGGTACACAAAAACGAAAAACTACTGGAAACAGAAACACACATTTAAATATCTTACCAAACGTATTTGTCTCGGTCCGGGTAATTCTAAAAATAACGAAAACGCGGAAATTTCACTTATTTACGGAAATCTCGCTTGGACCGCGCACACTCGCAACTAGTGAACTGACATAAACATGAGTCGACCGAAACGCGCGAGTGGATAACACGGCGGTAAAAGTTGACAGAGTAAAAAAATATTGCTTGGTTTGATAGAAATTAGAAATTATCGGAATAACCCGATTTTCGCAGTTAGCCGAATGGCATATCTATATATGTATATACATACAAATATTGCTCGTTTAATTGTATATACATACTTATAAGAACAGATCAAGTTAATATAAAGCTTGTAAAAAGCCTATACGCACCGAAGGACAGGAGATATGACATTGTAGGTATCTCGTTCCCACTTGTGGTATTGTCTATACTTACATCTTTGTCACACGTGTGTGCACAAGATGGCGCGTGAGCTGTCTCACGCGCCATCTTGTGCTAACCGTGCTGTATCGATACTGTATCGCGTTTACTTACGCTGCAAAAGTCGCCAGGGTCCTTTCGTTATTTGCATACGAACAGATCAAGTTATCATAAAGCTTGTAAAAAGCCTATACGCACCGAAGGACAGGAGATATGACATTGTAGGTATCTCGTTCCCACTTGTGGTATTGTCTATACTTACATCTTTGTCACACGTGTGTGCACAAGATGGCGCGTGAGCTGTCTCACGCGCCATCTTGTGCTAACCGTGCTGTATCGATACTGTATCGCGTTTACTTACGCTGCAAAAGTCGCCAGGGTCCTTTCGTTATTTGCATACGAACAGACCAAGTTATCATAAAGCTTGTAAAAAGCCTATACGCGCCGAGGGACAGAAGATACATTGTATCTCGTTCCCACTTGTGGTAATGTCTATACTTACATCTTTGTCACATGTGTGTGCACAAGATGGCGCGTGAGACAGCTCACGCGCCATCTTGTGCTAACCGTGCTGTATCGATACTGTATCGCGTTTACTTACTTACGCTACAAAAATCGCCGGGGTCCTTTCGTTATTTGCAGACACCACATTTGAATATCTAATCCGACCCATCGTATTGTATTGCACGAGTTCCAATACCGTAAAACCTACCTAATGGTGTACTCCGCAAGTAAATATCCACTCGAAGCCGGTAAGAATCGGGTTCCACTGAAACCTATACAAATACCGAAACACGAGAATCCCGGAAGACTTCTTTTGTGTCACAGTACGTAAACATATGGCTTAAAGCAGTAACTCAACTATGGGTTACAATTGGGAGCCGTCGTGGCTCAACGCGCAACATGGTAAGCACAAGACCCTACCTACCTGTACTAGTGGTAGTGGCTCTTTGAGTGAGACCCCGCAAATCTGTTGTTTAAAAAAAAAAAAATTGAGGAATTTTCAAAAATTGAGTCCACGAAAAAATTCCATACAATTATCAAGCCCGCTCACAAAAATTCACGAGAATCGGTTGAGAAATGCGACCTGTAGAGGAGAACAGCCGGACATCTGGACATCCGGGACATATGAAATAATTTTTGCCCAAGCTGAACCGGAGAACTTCGTTCGCTTCGCTCGCTCGTTGAACTACTCGTCTCTGTCTACGTGTTCTAATTAGAAGGAGACGGATAGTCTATACCGCACGTGGGACAGCTCCCGTGTGGTTTTGAGACTGTGTGTCTTGTGCTAGCCATGCATCAGGGTCAGGGCTTCCTATCCCGGGCTTTATTACTACTACAATTGTAGTAGTAATAAATCCCGGGATTGGAAGCCCTAATCAGGGTGAATGCTTGCAGCGACACAATAACGATCGGCAATGTCGAGATTCTGGTACCTATTGGTCCTAAAGTATCGTCCACCATTGCCAAAACAGCACCAGGCCTATTTCACCAAGTTGACAGTTGGGTACTATCTGGGTAAAAAAAATATAATTCTATTTAGTCCGTCAGTTTATTAAAAAATATTAGACACGTATTTTTTTTTCGTCAATTAAACAAAAAAAGATGAAAAAGATGAAAAAGAATGACAAAAAAGTGTACTATAATGTTACGTCACGCGGAACTTTAACGGGCTATATCATCATCATTTTTTGTTTAATTGACAAACAAAAAAATACGTGTCCAATATTTTTTAATAAACTGACGGAATAAATATATTTTTTTAGGAAAGTAGCCAATTGTCACCCATTAATTCCAATTAGACCGGTCACTACGTATGTACGTGTAGTACGGTACGTAATATATCCATGAAGTCAGTTTCAGTACAATTTTTGATAACTTAAAAAAATCTATACGCGATGAGGGACAGGAAATATGACATTGCATCTCTTATTCAATTGCGTTATTGTCTATGCTTATATCTTTGTCACTCATACGTGTATGTGTGTGTGCGAGTCCCTCTATATATCCTCTCTCTATGCCTTAAACCTTTGCATTGAGTTGGGTTACTGAATAAACCCGTTCCTGTGTTGACTTCAGCCGTTACTTATTTGTTTACTATACAGAGTGTTTTTTTTAAATGGGACAGTATGGGGAAATCCGAATCTAAAGGAGATAGAGGAAAAGTGTCCAAGGGGACATTAGGTGTTTTTTTATGTAAACAAATTTGGCTCATTAAAATTTTTGGTCAAGCGTGAGTTGTTCTTAAAAAATGATAAAGTTGGTCATTTTTTTTTTTGACGCGGGACGACTCTGTTCCAGTTGTAATTTTTTTTATGAAACTCTTGTTATAATTATTGTCTCTTGGCTCTTGGCTATCAGGACAAAATAACCACAAGAAATAGTTTGAAGTTATAACTGAAATATCCAGCGAACTTGGACTCTATTGAGGCAAACTATCTGCTTAGACTATTATCATTAACCTACCTGCCGCGATTGTCTAACAGCACTTCTAACAAAGTCTGTCCAGACACCAAAGTCTAGGTAAGTACAGACGGGTCTGACGGGCTGAAATACTAATTACTTCCAAGTGGGTTAGCTTCTTAGAAAGCAATTATTGCAATTGACAGCTCGTGTCGTTAATTAAACTAGATACTCGTAATTAGTGAATTTGCCGTTTAAAAAGAACTCAAGACGATTTTGGTTCTTTGATGTTCGTAGTTAGATTCGGACCTAAACTTTTTAACGTTTTAAAACGTGAAGAGTCTGTTACAATTAGTCCACATTGAAAATAAAGTTTATCACGCAAAATTTCTAAATAAAGCAGAGGTAATCGATTCTGGAAAGAAGATAATAAGAGAGAATAAACGAACTCCTCATCTTTTTGAAGCCTGTTAAACATGAGAGGCATAAAATAGTTCCTATGGAAAGCCGAGTTTAGTCAGCTTCTTGAAAACTCTAAACATGAACAGGAGCCGTAGCATGGTTGGCCTTATCACGCGACAAGTGACAAGATAAGAGCGTCGTCTCGTTCTATCGAACGGTGTCAGCCAGTGACGCACGCTCTACCCTATCACCTATCGCGTGACAAGGCCAACCATGCTACGGCTCCTGGGAAATAATTCTACCGATAGAACTACACGTTTTGAAGATCGCTAGGCTCCAACGCTCATTTGCGGGCCAATAGGTGCACGGTGAGAAAATACTGATGTGATGATCCACCATAGCCGTCTCACTCTATAACATATGTAGGTATAGATGTAGGCTGAATCTGAGAGTCATGTTTTGCCATTTTAGAATGTAGCTCCGTAGCAATTAGGACTACAATCGGTTGTAGTATGATTTGGTCCGACCCTCGTCTCGAGTTTTAGTGGTTTTTGGTGCTGGGTAGGTATGTTTTATAAATAACCGTAGTTGCTTTGTGCTCGGAAAGTATCAAAAACATTGAATTAGTCAATTTGCCGAGACAAGAATTAGTCTTTATAGTATTTTTTTTAAACGGAAATTAAGGAGTTATATTGTACCTTATACTAATTACACTCACGTATTATCACCACGTGCGACATGTTTCGAACCTTCCCAGAGTGAACGGGCTCCGTCGCGACGCGGATGCCCAAAATGTTAATTCAATTATTAGGACGAGCTTCTATCTACAAAATAATACAATAAAATAAAATAATAACTACAACTTAGAAAAGTTGAAAAACCCCCGATTTTTTCATTTCAAAGTTCAATATCTCAAAAACGGCTAAACCGATTTTAATGAAACATGGCTAAGAACACTCGGGTTAAAATTATCTATGACACAAAAAAAACCGCATTCAAATCGGTCCATCCGTTAGGGAGCTACGATACCACAGACAGATACACAGACACGTTAAACTTATAACACCCCTCTTTTTGCGTCGGGGGTTAAAAACGTTTATTTCCGACAACCAGGAGCCGTAGCATGGTTGGCCTTATCACGCGACAAGTGACAATATAAGAGCATCGTCTCGGTCTATCGAACGGTGTCACCTATCGCGTGACACAACCATGCTACGGCTCCAGGGTACAAATACTCATTCACCAAGAGGTTAAATTAAAACCTCACCTCTTATATCGTATCTTGACACCGTGATTCGTATTAACTAAGCGTAATCTGCCCCGCTATACTGTAACTTGTTTTAACCTCACCTCACCGTTCACCTACAAATATATCTTGACGCCGTGATTCGTAGTAACCAAGTGTAATCTGAGGTCTAGTTTCGATAGGCGTGACAGGTGAGGAGAAACGCATGAGCGCGTTCCGAATAACATGGGGCACTCTTATATAGAACGAAAGAAAGAAGACATTTATTCACTGCACAAACAAAAGACATACGAGCGATCTTTCATAACCAAACATAAACATTTTGATAATATTTTTTTGTGGCAACACATAAACACACTCAAACCAGCTGATTTAACAAAATAAATATGACCCAAATAAAACATTTAGTTCGACATTTGAGTTTTTGGAGCAGTTCATAAATACATATAACAATCTACTGTTCTGTAATAGCATCCAAATATTTAGTTCGTAGGTCGCTGTTCGCCACAAGCCAGTCAATAGGGTTGCCACTAAAAATAAACTCTCTGTGACGTCTTTATTTAAAAAAAATTACGAAAGTGACTCGACAATAAAATCTATATAATTAATGAACCTGCTCACAAAATTTCACGAGAATCGGTTGAGAAATGCGACCTGTAGAGGAGAACAGACGGATAGCGTGACATCATACGAACGATTTTCGGCCCAAGCTGAAGCATAAGAACTTCGTTCGCTTCGCTCCCTCGTTCGATAATAATTTATTGCCATCACGCCTGATCTGTCATTCTAACATTCATTGCCGACATTCAATGCTTACAAAATCTGATCCCGTTATCGTGTTTCATGTCTCTTTTTTAAAGACAGTGGGGATATCCATATGACATTCTGGGGAGTTGTCATATTTTGAGTCAAATCGTGCCCCAGGGCACTATTTCATCAAATCAACAATACGGATGTACTCAAAAATAATTACTTCAAAAGAAAGAAGGCAAAAAAATATGCCTAATGACGAAAATCCCATTCAAATATCTCAAAAAATTACGAAGCTACAACCGTTTTAATGTTGCTTGTTAGAGAGAGAAAACGCTCGGGGATGGTGACGGAAAAGGGACAGAACACACCCCTCTTAAAACTTTGGACACTTATAACTTTGTGATTATTTAATCTCTTGCGTTGATTTTTTCTCCATTTGACTACATTTTTAATCCTTTTTAGGGTTCTGTAGCCAAAATGGCAAAAACGGAACCCTTATAGTTTCGTCATGTCCGTCTGTCCGTCTGTCCGTATGTCACAGGCATTTTACTCGAAAACTATAAGGTGTATTTAAATAAAATTTTGAGGATAGGTGTATTTTGTTAGCCGCTACATAGTTTTGTAATTAAAATGACAAAAAAAATTTTTTTTGGGGTGCACTCCATACATAAAACTAAGTCAATTTTTTTTTCATTGTGACGCCCCGTGTGGCACATTAATCGATAGGCCTTTCAAAATAAATTTCTTATTAATTTCATTCTCCGAAAATTGTTTTGAACAAGATCGGTTCAGAGGTTTTCGAGATATTGCTGAAAAACTGCCTTCCTCAAAGAAAAGGACGTAAGTGCCGTAAAATTTCTGTGACGATACGACCTTTTTAATAGGCACGGAACCCTTCGTTTTGCGTGGTCCGACACGCACTTGGCCGGTTTTTCGAGATAATTTACTTTAAAAACAACGTTTTAACCGACTTCAATTTAGTACTCCGCCAAGCAACATGAACATTTCCTTTCCACTTTACCACATGGACTGCTTTCCGTGAGTAAATACGTTGATTATTACAGACGAAAACCATATCACTGTATATGGGCCGATAATATTTGAGGAGTTCCGTCGATTTGGCACACTTGACATTTAGGACTTCATTAGTTACTATTTCAACGGAATTATATCAGAATCAGTAACGTACTTTTACAGTTTTGAGTACGAATTCCATAAGTCATCTGTGGTCTTCATCATCAGTTTCACTTCACCAAATTTGTGATTTGCGAGTGTAAATACACTAGTTATAATAGAAAATACCGATATGAATACATGCGTGCCTTCTATATTTGAGGAGTTCCCTCAATTCCTCATGGTTCCCATCATCCAACTGAAGTTTTGATAACAATGGGACCCACCTGGAAGCTTATACTTTTAAATTTAAAAAGAATTGTACGAATCGGTTCATAAATGACGGACTGCTGACGTAACAAACATTTTTAAAAAATACAACCGAATGTAGAACTGCCTCCTTTTTTTTGTCAGTAAAAAAACCACAAATCAGACCCTGACGTAGACAGTTTGTTACGGCGTGACGTGACAGCCCTACGGAGTAACGGAGATGCGATGTTGAAAAATGAATGGCCGAAGATCGATATCAATGAAGCGGCGGAGCCCGCGTGGTTAGGAGCATGAGCGGTAGCGATTAGCGATGTTCTGTAGAAATTGTCGTTCGCCCATTATTTAGTAACTATCTTCCGCCCGCGACTTCGTCTGCGTGGACCCGGGATAAAAACTATCCTATATTTTAATACAGGCTATAAACTATCTTCGTGCAAAATTTCATCCAAATCGGTTGAGCCGTTTAAGCGTGATTTATTAACAAACATCCAAACTTTCGCATTTATAATACACTCAAGAGCAAAAGTTTCGGCTACGCTTTGTATAGAATTTCAGTACAAACTGTACCCAAAACTTTTGCTCTTGAGTGTATTAGTAGGAACTAGGAAGTAGCTTTTGCCCACAACTTCGTCCGCGTGGAACTCGTTTTTAAAGTATCTTCAAACAAAGTTCCACACTTTTCATCATCATATCAGCCGAAAGACGTCCATTGCTGGAAATAGGCCTCCTCCAAAAAATGCTATAATGACCGGTACTACGCCAACCGCATCAAGCGGACTCCCTCGACCTATACCAGTCCCGCTATTCTGTAACTTGTTTTAACCTCACCTACTCGTCACTCACAAATATATCTGGCGCCGCGATTCTTAGTTTCATTAACCCCCGACGCAAAGACAGGGGTGTTATAACTTTAACGTGTCTGTGTATCTGTCTGTGGTATCGTAGCTCCCAAACGGATGGACCCGATTTGAATGCGGTTTTGTGTCATAGATAATTTTATCCCGAGTGTTCTTAGCTACGTTTCAACAAAATCGGTTCAGCTGTTTTTGAGATATTGAACTTTGAGATGAAAATGTCGGGGGTTTCTCAACTTTTTTTAATTTTCTTATTGTCATCGTTTAGTTTCGTTAGGCATGACGGGTGAGGGGACGCGCACTAGCGCGTTCCGAATAACAGCCGTGGTCAACAGCCCACCTGGTGGGGGCCTACCCCATACTGCGCCTCCCGGTACGTGATGGCCACTCGAGAAACTTTCCGTCCCATTAATTTCTTGGTTCAAGAATATTTACCTCGGATCAAGTCAAAATTAGATTAGCATGTGTCACAATTCAAGCGATGTAGCGATTACTACACAGATAATATGTGTAGTAATCGCCACATCGCTTGAATTGTGACACATGCTAATCTAATATGCCGCTCCGTAACCCACGCCGCCGCCGCAGTTCAAACAACGCCGATTTTGATTACGCACACACGCAAACACATTCATTACAAAACAGCCTACAGACACAATGGTGCGTGATTGTGTGTCAAGCGTTTTTCGACTTTATCTCAAAGGATAGAGGTCGAAAATTTTAAATTTCTGCCTTCTGTACTCTCACTTGTGTGTATCACATAATCACGGTTGGACGATTAAATAGTCAAACACCGTTAGGACGATTCCTTTATTAACCCCCGACGTAAACGAGGGCTGATATAAGTTTAATGTGTAGTTTTAACCGGATGATCTGATTGGAGCGCTGTTTTGTTTTAATCGAATTTTCTTCATCATATCAGCCGAAAGACGTCCACTGCTGGACATAGGCCTCCCCTAAAGAGTGCCAAATTGACCGGTTCTGCGCCACCTTGTGGGGGGGCCGACCCACGCCGCGCCTTCAGGTACGTGGTCGCCACTCGAGAACCTTTCCGCCCTAACAGCCATCGGTTCCACGTGCTATATTTGTTGTTTATGGGGTGTTTTAATTCTTGGCCGGTACGGCAAAGCCAAAAGGAAGGGCTATGATTTAATTATAACAGTAGATAACACTGTGCAAAACGACGAATTTTCTATTCCCTGTATTCCCGAATTCTCTCTTTCTGAATTCAGTTCAATCAGTGGTCGTGTTCATAATTAATTTCTGATGCTGGTGGCAAGCTTCACAACACGCCGCCATTCTTCTCTGACGTCGCCTTCCTTATGCTGGCGTGTAGTGGTGCGTCTACTGCAGCTTTTATCTGGTCTGTCCAAAACATCGGTGACCTGCCTCGCGGTCTGGACGCTGCTTGACGCCGAGTTCCTTTCAGAATTACATCCAATGAATTGCCTTCCGTATCAAAACGGGAACAATCATAATGGTTCTCTTCCAAGCTACGGCAGTTACAAGAAAAGTTGACCAGACTAAATTCCATAATATAAATGCGAAAATGTGCCTGTTTCGACGACAGCCTAGTGAGTAGTGACGATGCCGACGAAGCTTGGGTTCGAATCCCGGTAAGAGCAAATATTTGTGTAATGAACATGAACATTTGTTTCCGAGTCTCGGATAATATGTTTTCTATGTATTTAAGTATTTATATCTATTAAATATATCGTCGTCTAGTACCCATAACACAAGCCTTATTGAGCTTATTATGGCACTAGTTCGATTTGTGTAAGATTGTCCCGCTAATATTTATTTATTTATTACTACTTATTAAGTATCCACTAGTGCTGTGCGAGATTGCAAGGCCTTGGTGGTAAAACTTTGTATAGTCATTAATGAGTTAAACGCGGACTTCTAAATCGCAGGTTGAAAACATTAGTCTCTATAATTGCTCGACGTTGATAGTTTGCATAACTAGCTGTTTCTGAAGTTATCTTATTTAGTTATACTTAGTTGTATATCAGGTCAAAGACACTTCCTGGACCATAATAAACACGGCAAAGTAACGTTACCCTTTCAAGCAGCGGGGCGCTATATCATATAATTTTATATCAAGTTACCGAAATAACACACTATGTATAACATATGCGAATATGCTAATGATTGTAATGATATTATGGTCCGCTAACTTTGATATGTTTTAACAAACGTCAT
The DNA here is from genome assembly GCA_932294315.1 of Epinotia nisella. Classification (NCBI taxonomy): domain Eukaryota; kingdom Metazoa; phylum Arthropoda; class Insecta; order Lepidoptera; family Tortricidae; genus Epinotia; species Epinotia nisella. The sequence goes on from OW028693.1 coordinate 10,198,194, forward strand.
ATGCGCCTTAGCTAACCATAAACATTAAGGTCTTATGGAATAGGAGGTAGTTAACTCATTTGAGATGATCATTTGTTACAAAATAACCAGTTCAAATATCGACTTAATATCCAAGTAACACGGTTCAAATTCTATTGGCAGTCAGCAAGTTTGGTGTTCATTTCAAACAGTTCGAAGCGTAACTGTAATTGTTGCAAAATCGACTCGGGCGCATCGTTGCCACATTAGTTCGTTTCGGTAACGATATATACGGTCATAATAATAAACTATGGTTGTTATTGGCCAGTAAGTTCATTACGCGGGTTTAATTACCAGACGTGTGGTGTTTTATTACCATTTGTGTGTTTGTAGGGTTGTACTTTATATCTTCCAAGCAAATTAGTTTGACCCTGTCCGAAATCCAGTTCGCCACGTCCAATAGGATCACCTGAGGGCCTACCGCGAAAGGCTTTCGAAGTTTTCCCTCTCTGTCAGACTTGCGAGTTCGTACGTAAGTGCAACAGAGAGGGAAAACTTCGAATGCCGTTGGCGGTAGGCCCCCTGAGTGGACAGGGCTTTCGCTACTTGCAAATACGGCTCACCCCGCCGGTCACCCGTTACGAAACTAGACCTCTACCTACGCTTAGTTACTACGCATCGCGGCGTCAAGGTATAATTGTGGGTGAGCGTAGAGGTGAGCTTAAAACAAGTTACAGAATAGGGGGGCAGGTGATGATTATATTGGACGAATATGTCCAGTGAGATCACCCAGGTGATCCTATGGTCTGCTTGTGGTACTTATGGACGGTTTGGAGGCCATAAGTACCACAAGCACCGTGAAATTTCACTTTGGGTCTCGCCGGAAAATCAGCGCCAGCTCTTGAGTTGGCATTATGCTGAGGCGAGACCTTTTCGTGACATTTGTGTTAATTTTGTTTTGTTTTTAGGGTTCCGTAGCCAAAATGGCAAAAACGGAACCCTTATAGTTTCGTCATGTCCGTCTGTCCGTCTGTCCGTCTGTCCGTCTGTCCGTACGTCACAGGCATTTTACTCGAAAACTATAAGGTGTATTTGAATAAAATTTTAAGGATAGGTGTATTTTGTTAGCCGCTACATAGTTTTGTAATTAAAAAGACAAAAAAAAAATTTTTAGGGGTGCACTCCATACATAAAACTAAAAGTCAAATTTTTTTTTTTCATTGTGACCCCCCGTGTGACACATCAATCGATAGGCCTTTCAAAATAAATATAAGGTTTCTTAGCATTTTTTTTGATTAAGTGAATAGGGTCGGAGATAATCGCCCCGAAAGTCACTAAAATTCTGTCCCCCCCCCTCTAATTTTTGAACGGTGTATTTTAAAAATATCGAAAAATTCATAGACATAGGCCTTATTTATTTCATTCACCGAAAATTGTTTTGAACAAGATCGGTTCAGAGGTTTTCGAGATATTGCTGAAAAACTGCCTTCCTCAAAGAAAAGGACGTAAGTGCCGTAAAATTTCTGTGACGATACGACCTTTTTAATAGGCACGGAACCCTTCGTTTTGCGTGGTCCGACACGCACTTGGCCGGTTTTTTTTTTTTTTTTACTGTCACGAATAAATGTTTTTTCGTTCTTTTTATGGGACGCCATGTCCAGCACGATCCCCTGGGTGATTTTAGTTAGTATATCCAGTAGGATCCCCTAGAGATCAAAGATTTCGGGTTGTCCGATTTTGCTCTCAATTTACCTCTACTATAAATAAATATTAAAGATGAAAGGTGGATGAAACGGCTTACGAGAGAGTCAGTTAACTATGGCATAATTAAATAAATAAAAAATAAAAATCACCGCAGGCTGTCTTGTCTCTAATGGCAAATACCTACCTAGGTCAATCTCAGGTCAATTGTTTTAAAATCAGTTCGCGATGGCCATCGGTCAATTTATGTTATTCAAGATTTTAAATGATTATTCGGTTATTATATGGTTTATTTACTTGACCTAGTTGATTATGTAATAAGAAACACGTATTTGCCAAGTTTGAAAAATAGACATATAGAAGCCTATGTTGACACAGATTTAGTTGTTTGGTATTTGGTATGCAGTCAGCAGTACGTTTACTTTAAAAAATCTTAATAGGTACATATAAAAGAACTAGCTTCTGCCCCCGACTCCATTCGCGTTGAACTTGCGTTTATACCGTTGCTCCATACAAACTTTCACCCCCCATTGCACCCTCTTAAGGGATGATTTATGGGATAAAATCTATCCTATGTCCTTTTCCGGGATTCAAGATACATACCAAATTTCATTTCAATCGGTTTAGCGATTTAAGCGTGAAAGGGTAACAGACAGACAAAGTCACTTTCGCATTTATAATGTGGCATTGGCATTATCACACAAGATTAAAAATAATAGTTATTTACAATGCACTTACTCTGAAAGTGCGCCTTTATATGATTCAACATAAACACGGGAACTCCTCTATGCCCCCACGGCCACACACGTGCGAGAATGAGATTTCATTACAGTTAAAATTTCACCTTTTATGTATATTTTTAGGGTTCCATTCCTCAAAAGGAATAAAAGGAACCCTTATAGGATCACTCGTGCGTCTGTCTGTCCGTCTGTCACAGCCGATTTGCTCCAAATATGAGTTGACTGAGATGATATCCCGCTGTGCCCTAGCTCTCTAACTAGCTCTAACGCGAATGGTTTATCTTATCACATATGTACAGTCAACTAATTTGAATCCTAGGCCACTGTAGAACCTTTTCACAGTAAACGTCAAAGTGACTTCTATGGCTAATACATAAATAAATAGCAGGGTGAAAATAACACAGGGTTCTAGAGTGGCCTAGGACACAGAATAAGTAATACTACTACGCCTAGGATTCAAATAGGTTGACCGTACGTGCTAGCTTCCGCGCGCGGCTTCTTCTGCGTGGACACGGGATAAAAACTATCCTATATTTTAATCCAGGCTATAAACTATCTTCGTGCAAAATTTCATCCATATCGGTTGAGCCTTTTAAGCGTGACTGAGTAACAAACATCTAAAACACCCAAACATTTAAACATCCAAACTTTCGCATGTATAATATTAGTAGGATACAGAGAGTCATATAGACTTGATAATAGAAGATCAAAGGTCAACAAATGCATCGCTGGCAGGCCATGTGTATGATATCAACAGACATGAATCAGAGAATACCTAATTGATATACGATAAACGTGTTATGTGACATTACTCTCTGCTTACAGATGGTGTAACCTTTGGATATCAATGGCGGCTATGTAAGTAGGCATGTAAGTTTGATAGGGTCAAATTGACTGAACTTTAAAGCAGATATCCACAACCGATTGATTTGAAATTTTCAAAGTATCATGGTAACAAAAAGCAGGTCTGATGGTGGAGACGAAGAGTGGCCATAGGAACTTCTCAATTAAATAAGATAAAACTCATGGAGTTCACGTTTATTAAAACACAATCAAGTAGTACCTAGTTAATGTAATGACTGTGCAAAAAACTTGTAGCGAAAATAGCATTTCTGACAGAAATTTACATTAATTTGAAACAGACGTTCGTTAATTCGAATTTGACTGTGACAATTAACTTAATTATTATTTATTTAATTCATGATCACAATTGGCTTCATCCTAAAAAATAAAACATGGCCCCACAAAACTGTAAAGTAACAGTTTGACTCTGGGAACGGCAGTCTTTTGGCAAAGCATTAATTATTAATTGCAGCAGTTATATACGTAAACGTAAAATATTAGTACCTATATTATATAGGTATTTGACGTAGCTCTTTAAAAGATAATATAATACAATATGATATAAAGTTTCTCCGTAAACAGCAGTGTCTCCGCGGAAGCAATAACGGCCAAGTTATTTTAATAACCGCGATATTACGGAGACTTGAGGACCGCATATGTTGAAGTGGATTTGTTGTAAGACACACTACGTTATTATGTGTGCATGGGCGTATGTAGGGGGGGGGGGAGCCGGTGTCCTCCCCAAAAGGGTCTGATGCCCATCTCAGGATGCTACTCACTGTTTCAAAATTCCATGCCGGTCATTTATAAAAACTTGTCGGCGCGAGCCGGCCCCCTTCTGGCAAACAGGCCTAGATATACCTGAACTGAACTTCTACAAATACCTACCTCATAATATGTCAAAATCTATCAAGCCATTTAAGCTGCCGTCAAATATTCAAATTGTGTTGCGTTCAACTTTTCACTCGGGTGCTCAAGTTTGTTTGAGGCTGGCATCGACTCCAAAAATAACAGATTGTAAATATATAAATACGCAGATTTGTGTGATTGATTTCAGAAGTATGTATATAGTTCATACTTTCTAGATGTAATTAAATTGATATAAGCCTAGCGATTGTATTAGGTGTATAGAAAGTGTATAGAAATATACAGGGTGGAAAGATAAGTTGGGCCCTGGAGGGAAACTACCTTAAATCCTTAAGCTGGCTCATTTTACTTAAAGGAGACATTCCTTTATTTTTAAAAAGAAACCAAAAGATTTATCAGTTAAATAATTAAAAATGTAACAAATTGATAGTAAAATAAAGTTAATGTTAGATTTAACGATCATTTTTATTTTTCAGACCAAATGTTTGTTAGACAAATTTTATCCCGAATAATAATACTATCGATTAGTATAATAAAATAGGGAGTGTTTGTTTTTTTTTATTTTTAGTTGGTTCGAGTCCCGGGCGAGGCAAGCGAGTTTTACAAAATCTTTGAATGCAGTTTTGTTTCTTTTTAAAATTAAAGGAATGTCTCCTTTAAGTAAAATGAGCCAGCTTAAGGATTTAAGGTAGTTTCCCTCCAGGGCCCGACTTATCTTTCCACCCTGTATTATAATTGTAATTGTAGGGTAGGTATTCACTTGCTCATTTAAGACAATTTTTTTTTTCTTTCCAGTGCGCTATTGTTGTTGGTCGATTGGTTTCGTGTTAGTGCTGGTTTTTTTATTGCCTTTTAGTTTTTTTTCGGCGGTTATTTTTTTGTTAAAAAGTTTTTATAATATACCTATTATAACCCGCGCTGCTAAGACGAATCTAACAACACCTCATATGTCCAAATCCATCGAGCCGTTTGGGTACAGCTACAGCCCAACAGCCCGTGAAATATAATTATTATTGTACACATACGTACGCTCGAAATACAGTATAACTCTACTGAGGCAGAAGGGGAAAAAAACTCTAGACAAAGCACATGCAGAATATGCAGATGCATAAAAAAATATCTTTTTTAACGCATTCTTCACTTAGAACGCTCGGAATATTTTTAAAACAATGCGTTCTTACTTGTATGACTTGTCGCATCTCCCATCTCATACAAAAGATAGTAAGTTTGTATGGAATTTGTATTGAGTTACGCCCTTTCGATCCGAGGTGGTTTGGTGTGTAAATACATGCGATGTGAACGAACCGGCGCGTGCGTCGAATATTTAACACTGTACTGTCGCGTGCACAAGTGTTTACAATACATAGTTGTTTTTTTTTAGATTTGAAAAAAAAAACCGGACAAGTGCGAGTTCAACTCGCGTGGTGAGGGTTACGTAAATTTCCTATTCTAATAATTTTAGCTAAAACAGATTTGAAGTAATTTAGGAAAAAAGACGAAAATTGACCATCCCCCCCCCCCCCCCTTATCTCCGAAACAAGTAAGCTTAAAATTCTGAAAGAAAATATGGAAAATACTTCCTTGCCTAAAGATTACAGGAAAACCTATAAGAAGTTTGAGTATTCAAAGTACCGGGAAAATTCTCAATATTGTATGTATTTTGTATGGAGCGCCTGATGCTTAGAGCATAGCAATTTTATGGAACCCTCACCATGCGAGTTGAACTCGCACTTGTCCGGTTTTTTTACTTGATCGACTAAAAAAACTAAATATTATTGAACCCGCTCACAAAATTTAACGAGAATCGGTTGAGAAATGCGACCTGTAGAAGAGAACAGCTGGCCAGACATACGAAAGAAAGTTGGCCCAAGCTGAAACGGGAAACTTCGTCCGCTTCGCTCGCTCGTTCAATAAAACAAAAGATAAAAATCAATTTCCATTTTTAATATAGTGCCTCCAGGGAAATGACAGAAGTGGATGTGGATAGTTTATGGAACAATAGCCTTCGCCTCCAGAGACGGGGATTGATTTAATGGTGCATAACGGCGATATTAAAAAGTTGTATCTTACGGTTCTAATAGTAAAACTGGCAACACCGGTTATGAAAACTTTTGGACGGTTTTGGAATGGTTTACCCCGTTAAACCTACAAAACTTTTCGCTGAGTGGATACATTTTAGACATTAAGAATTTTTCCCTTAATAGTTAACTTTTCAGACAACTTATACCTACCACCTATAAAATAATATAAAAAGAAACTGTTTTTGGGAAAATACCTGGTTCACAAATAGTTACTTTGCTAGTCTATCTTCACATTAAATGTCTGTCTACCTTTGTTAACACACTACCTTAAATTAAGCGATAAGCTAAGAAATATCATAAAGTTCATAGTCTGATAAGACCATTATCAACTATTTTACATTATCCAAATTTATTGAATTTAAACTTTCATGATTCATGCTTAAAACTATACTAATAATAACTTATTAATGCTTAGTTGATTCAGTACGCAACTGTACCGCCCACCGCGAAGCTGCTCACTATCTGCCTCGAACGCGCAGCATACGCTTAGCGGGTCACTGCATGCATCCATATGCGTTGCCCACCGTACGCAACGGCTACTAACTGTTGCTACCAGAATTCTTAACCCAACGAATACGAATTGGGAATGGATGAAAATTTTAGAAATGCCTGATTTTTTTTTTGGTGATAGGAATAACGTTCCTTAGCACCAGAAAAAAGTTTCAGATTTTTCAGCTGCGTAAGTTTTTTTTTTTTAATATAAATAGTTTCCTCACTTACGTTTTGGGTCAGTTACGGCACCTTCCTCGATCGGTCTCATATTACAAAAAAAAATATTAAATATGTGTGGTAAACTGACACTGGCAATGATATTGACACTTGCAGCAGCTATATTGGTCATTACCAGTGTCAGTTTACCACAGATATTTAAGATAGTTTTTTGTAATATGAGACAGATCAAGGAAAGTGTCTATTTACAGTTCTTGACCCAAAACGTAAATGAGGAAACTGTTTATATTTTTCAAAAATAATTGTCGCAGCTGAAAAATCTGAAACTTTTTTCTGGTGCTAAGGAAGGTTATTCCTATCACCAAAAAAAAAAAAATCTAAAAATTTCATCCATTCCCCATTGGCCTGTGAATGTTACGTTATGATCTTATGATACCTTTATTTGGTTATGTACTTTGAATTAATGTTGCGTTTTTCTAGCGAAGTATATTACTCGCCTAGGCCCTAGGGTGGCAAAAAATTAATGTCTCAGAACGCAGGTGGGTGGTATGCAAAATATATACATAGTTAAAAGCCTTAATCCAATCTACGATTTAACTTTTTTCAGTTTCGTAACTTTACCCGTATATAAACTAACCACGTGAACTAATTGTCCTTTCCCCGTGCCTTCCTAATCAATCTGTAAGCACTAAGCACCGTGCAACCGGACGTCCGTGGCGTCTTTTGCCCACCAGAGCATAACGACGCATAACGTCCAGGGGAACTGATCGAGTGTGTAATGTGGACCGTGAATAAATTTCCTAAGGTAATCAATAGGGTACAATTTCTGTTAAGACATTAATAGGAGATACATGAGCATGAATTCATTAGAAAAATAAAAACTTGAATCAAGAAATAAATTACGAAGACGGTCTTTATCTTGAGTGAAACAAATACTTATCATCTTTATGATGATTCTCTCGAACCAGAGAAAAAAATCTTAGCTATTCGAGATAGTTTATCTTGAGGTCTTCTTAACTAATTTCTTGGTTCAATAATATTTACCCCGTATCAAGATATTTTTTGTTTAGAAATTAGTAATAAAAATAGTTTATGAAGTTAAGAACTAGTGCCCTTCTGAATGTTCTTTGCTTCTCAGTTTTCCCCTTACGTTGTTGGAAACCATTTTTAACCCCCGACGCAAAGAGAGGGGTGTTATAAGTTTAACGTGTCTATGTATCTGCGGATCTGTGTATCTGTCCGTTGTATCGTAGCTCCCAAATGGATGAACCGATTTCAATGCCGTTTTTTTGTGTCATAGATAATTTTAACCCGAGTGTTCTTAGCCATGTTTCATCAAAATCGGTTCAGACGTTTTTGAGATATTGATCTTTGAAAGGAAAAAATCGGGTTCAACTTTTCTAAGTTGTAGTTATAATAGACCTTGATTGCACCAAAACATTTGCCATCTCAATTTTACATCAGTTGTTATAAAACAAACCTACTTATCTTTACGTAATCAGGCATAATTGTCATGATATATACGGTGTTCCTTAAAGAAAGAAAAGTGTTCTATTTTGCTGAAATGGATCGTTTAGGAAATCAAACATCTACGAATTTTTAGCTCAATTGAAGCGATATTCCCTGGCTCATTTCGATTGCTCACGTCTAAAGCAGTCTAATCGTGAACTAAAATCTAATCAAGGCTACTAATTGAGAGCTCTGCTCATTATCGATCGTTCACGGGCATTATTCCGGGCAATCTTTATGCGTAGCATTCACCATCCCCACAGACATGGAGCGTTTCCGCTCGAGAACAATGACGCTGGAAGTAGCACTTTATTATTATGGCATGGCAACTGACGCAATAGCCACATCTATCATCTATATATAAGGCCTGGTACAGTCAGCGTCATATAGTTAGTAGCAGCCAAATTGTAAGCGACACAATGCTTATAAGTTTAATTGCATAACTTTAGGTATAATACAAAACTACAAATAGTCGTACATATTATAATTATTATAAATAGGTATGTAACATTAGCTAAGATTGTGCATTCTAAACGCCATCTGTTTTATTACGCATGTAATATACTTAATTCTGAATAAAGTCTGAGAGGGCGCTGGCGTGTAGACATAACCTCAAATTGTTTGCCGATTTACCGTTAACCTTTTGCTCCACACACGACACGCGAGCACTCTCTAATATTTTCATAAAAAACCAAGTTTACAATCATTTTCCACCTGCGTACCTAACACAAATATATCGTAACACATCTTTATTCCTATAGTAACAAAGACGTGTTGCGATATATTTGGCTACTTTAGCTGCTACTATCTGATGCTGACTGTACAGTCACAAATCCTCCTAGTTATTCCTGGTTGTGGCCTAAAGCAGCCCGGGGTCCGCTTTAGTACGGTCGGCCTCACAAGGGGCTAAACATCTTTTGTATAGATATTTTTGGCTTGGGTTTTGTTCTTATGTATGTGAGAGTTGCGTGTATAGATATTTATGGCCTCCTATTTGCCTACATACATTTGACTGACATTGTACATTTATTTATGGCCATGTAAATGTCTAAAACTTTTTGACTAATAAAATGATCACATATTTTTGACCGGATTACCGTACAGATATTTCTGGCTAATCAACTGTACAGATATTTTTGACGCCTTGGGAACGTATATATATTTTTGCCCTTGACTGTACCATGTCGCACTAAACGACATGTTAAACTGCCGTATGAAGTTGTCAAACGAGTGAAAACGACAAGGTACTTAAGGTATTCAGCTACTTATGAGGCCGACTGTACCTAATCCCAAGATTTGGCATAGGCACTAGTTTTACGAAAGCGACTGCGACCTTCCAACCCAGCGGGAAAACTGGACCTTATTGGGATTACACCGCACCGGTTTCCTTACGATGTTTTCCTTCACTGAAACCGCCTGGTAAACTCAAGTGCAATAGTACATTTCGATGCTAGTGCGGAAAGTATGTCATTACGTCACGAGTACCGAGATATCTTACCACGAGCCATAGGCGAGTGGCAAGACTCGGGACGAGTGAAGAATGACCTTTCGGCACGTGTATCGAACGACGTTTTTTTTAATACAGTTGCAAAAAAATAAGAAAAACAACAAGTAAGGAATTTGAAACTTTTATATATTATTCATTCTGTAACATCATTGAAATACCGTTGGAAAATAATGAAGTTTAATACAGTTTAAATACAGTTTAAACTGTGTTAGTTCTATCTTATTTATTTTTTATTGACATAATAATTAATGGTACAATTTGTACAAGGAAAAGTGAAAAGCACTAGTGCGCGAAAAGTAACTTTCCGCACGCTAAACAGCTACGTAAAGTAGCACTTTTTGAGCAACTGAATTAAAATATTTATCGAGTGGTCCTCTCACAATTATATACCGGAAGCAGGAACCTTCGCTGACATAAAGAGCGTTGCACCCATATTTTTAACCGTCTTCAAAAAAGGAGAAGGTTCTCAATTCGACTGTTTTTTTTTTGTGTGTTTGTTACGCGATAACTCGGTCATTTATGAACCGATTTGAAAAATTATTTCTGTTTGAAAGCATATACTTCCAGATTGGTCCCGTTGTCACAAAAATCCAGTTCTGATGATGGGATCCTGGAGAAATCGGGGGAACTCTTCAAATTTTATAGGCAAACTTGAAGCAATTTGGCTACTGATTTGAAGTCGGTTAAAACTTTGTTTTTAAAGTAAATTATTGACGTGACTGTACATTTTATTAAGGCAATGATGGTCATCAATATTATGTAGTAATTATGGCGTCTGTGGTCTTATGGTGTCTGTCAGATTGTTATATTTCCAGGCGTAAACCGCTGGATGAGATGAAATGTGGTATGGATATCAACGACGAAGGATAAACGTTATCCTCGAAATCCACTACAGAAATTTATATGATATGGAAGTGCAATCAACGAGGTGTCTTTCTTCAATTGTGTAACGAAAGTTATCCATATAAAATGTATGCGTAATTGCCGTTACACAACGGAAAAAGTTAAACCGTAGATTAGATTAAGGCTCTCGACTATATACCATTTTATTTGCAATCCTCCCATACACGATTTTGTAGGCAAAAGCTTACAGTCATATTCATATATCAGTAAGTATATGATAGATTTTTGGATTTTTTTATTATTTTAAAGCAAATTGCACCAGATTAAAGTGAAAAAGAAATGTTTCCTAGCAAATCTACCTTCAATATTTAAGGTACAAAGTCTCCAACCACACGTATACCGATTGAACCAAGACCTACATTTTCCTAAACCACCAGCTCAACTATTAATAATAACTTCTAAATTGGGTTACAGAGATTTAACACCCGTTGTCAGCAAGCAAGGATTATCCGATCGGATTGATTCAACCTGAGTAACTTTACAGATTTACTTACGTACAAATTTGTGGGGCTTCGTAACATTATACCGTGAACAGAGATTTGTTTTGATTTACATCCTGTTTGTGGTTAATACTTAGGAAGGTTGACACTTGACGGCGTTTGTGGTTGGGAGAAGGAACTTTAGACATGTAATACTATTGTACTGTTCTGTGCTATAGAGAAGTTTGCCCTTAGGTATATTTTTCTAGGCCATGACACATTTTAAATTTTTGGTGTTATAGTTAAGATTATATAAGCTGTCCGTTTAGCACTTGAAAGCTTATCTTGTGAACAATGGCACTGTTTCCTACTGTATAAGCCCACCGCAAATCCTCCGACCAGATAAAAATTAAGCAAGTCACAATAAAACTTACACAAATAGGTACCATCTCCTCTAAGTCACAAGGTTGAAATTGTAATAGCATTAACACTTTCGATAATGACACTTGGACATTGAAAGCCGCAGTCAGGTAAGTCACGGACGTTGTAGTACTTGTAGTGCGTCCACAATAGTACATTATTGCCGTTGCCGGGAAGGAGGCAATTTCAGGCTGAGTATTTGTTTAAACGGACGAGCTTGCGAGTCCGTTTAATTATAATACGAAGCCTGCAATTGCCATTCCGGCTGAGGCTAATATAGTGCTTTTCTCAAAAATGGGGGAATAATAAACCTTAAATATCGTTGCACAAAGTGAAAATATTACTGATTTCCCGCCGTTTTTCTTTTTAAACCGAATCGCAAGTGTATTTTTCCACCGAAAAACGCAAACTATTTGAGACACATAGAAAAACGTCGCGTTTGCAACAGAAAAATACGAGTTGAATTGGCTGAATACGACCTGTGCCGTCTTCTATATCCCGGTTTCGACTTTTTAAAAAGTTTGGTACTCGACAAATAAAGGAATTTATATGTAACATTCCAGGCGGCCTGCAATGTTTTTTTATTTTTTAATTTTGATCTGACCTGAAACTATACACTTTACCTTCCAATATGTAGCGACTTATGTACACTTTGCGGGCCATTTTTGAGAAAAGATTGTTATTGCCGGAAAGTGTCCGGCTTTATGTTTGATGATCAGATTAAGAATTGTGATTTTACATAAAGGTGCTGATAGACTTTTGTACTTAATTAATATTCCAGCGAATGTTACATTACAGGTCAAAATAAACAGGAGCGTTTTCAGTCTGCGCCGCAACGCAAAATTACGCGGCGCGGCGCCGCAAAAAACTCGAGTTGCGGCGCCGCAGAAGTTCACGCCGTGCCGTGAGTCTCTACGGCGCGGCGCCGCGTTGCATCGTAATTTCCTAAAGTGCTGCGTCGTGATGATATAGTTAACGATCAGTCTTCAAACAGACATGGACAGAATTCACGCCCTTAAATTCTCAAGCTTCCCTCTACCTACACTACACTACAGACCAAGACTTAATTTGCTTTTGTTTGCATACACCGTGCATGTCTTAGAGCATACATAACTGGAGTAGCCTTATGTCGTATTTGCGTACAAAAATGTCTGCCGAATTTTGCGGAGGCGGGGGGGAGCATGTTAATAGGATATTGAAACTCAATTGTATATTGCAAGCTTAAAGTGGTTGAACGTTTATAATATCAAGTGCTTACAGCAACATGCCGGCATTTTTATGATCAGTGTTCTCTTGCGAGGCGATTTTGTGAATGACCATTAATCGATTGTGAAATTGTCTTTGTATGATTTTTTGCACATTGTGCAAGGTTTTCTACAGAGGGGTAAGTTACTGAAAGGCTACTCCAGTTATGTATGATCTAAGATATATGCTGATGAATAGAAAGAATAGAACCAAACAGAACACATCAGGTTTTTTGCAACTCTTTAGATGTTACTTTACCACCACATGCCGGCCGCAAAATTTCAAGACCTGCATTCTGTGGTCGAACAAAATTGCATGCGCGGTTGCCGCGTGGGAATAAAAAAAATAATTCTTTAATGATAAAGTAATTAATTCGGCTTAATTTGAACGAAATTGCTATGCTTGAAATGATAATTGGTAACTTACAAAGGTTAATTTTTGGTGTAATATTTATTTCTCTCAGGAGCCGTAGCATGGTTGGCCTTATCACGCGACAAGTGACAAGATAAGAGCGTCGTCTCGTTCTATCGAACGGTGTCAGCCAGTGACGCACGCTCTATCCTATCACCTGTCGCGTGACAAGGCCAACCATGCTACGGCTCCTGAGATGTGTCCTTAATTTTGACCTAATGTTTCATTAGACCTTATTCATTTTTTTCTTGAATAGTAAAGTTTTTAGGATTATTGCAAAACAAACCTAACCGAATGACTTCTACTCGACTTGATGATATTAAAAAAACTCGAAAAGTTCACTGTTTCGAAGAAAAATGCATTAGATCTAATCAAACATTAGAGCAAAAGTTAATAGGTCAAGTGACAGGATAGGTAATAGGTGTGATGAAATTAGTTGTTTCATTAAGGGGATCCCATACGCCAATGACCTTCGATTTGAATCCCTTAGTTTTTTAATGTTTTTTGTGGCCTATCATATTAACAACAACAGCTTTAAGCAATATAGTATCCCATATTTACTTCAAACATCACTGTCTTCGAGATATTTGGCATCAAAGTTGAACAATTTTAGACCAAAAAACAGGTTTTCTGGCCATAACTTTTGTCTTAATTAGTTTAAAATCAAAACCCTAGACACGTTTATAGAGACATCAGAGACAAACCCAAATATGTAGATTTCGTATATGATAGATCTTTCACAGCAATCTAGATGCGAAAAAGGTGTTTTTTTAGACAAATGTTTAAAAAATCGTAAAAAAATAACTGTTGATTTCTTTCAAAATATGGTATACAAAAATGGAGATTAAAGATTGAAGAATCAAAAGCCGTTTTCCTTATAATTCTATTTGTAGTGCAAAAGTAGGAGATGCGATTCAAAACTAGTCAAAAATCGATGAAAACGGCGGGTAGGGCCTTAAACATAGTAATCATTAGGCACATTCATTATTAGGCTTAGTAATCATTAGGAAAAATCATTATTAGTTTCAAATATAAAAACCGGCCAAGTGCGTGTCGGACCACGCACAATGAAGGGTTCCGTGCCTACTACTACATAAAGACTAGGGCAACGGTCGGCAACAGGCGGACCGCGGTCCGCTTGCGGACCGCGAAAGGTCGAACCTCGGACCTCGGAAAATGTAATAATGCATTGTAATGTACAGTATCTATACAGGTACCAACTATCAATTTTAAAGCTAATAATTCATTATTATATCTTGTTTTTTTCTGGACCTCGTTAAAATTTTCTCACAGTATCCGGACCCCACCTGAAAATTCTTGCCGACCCCTGGACTAGGGGTTCTCCCCAAACTGTGAACGTCTTGATTAATTTGATAAAACTATTGATATAGATGTATGGATGTATGTATTGTAATCGAAATACGCCACTGACAATCAGTATGCTTGTGCAATTATGCGTAAAGTCATCAGTGAATGAGTTATATTATATTGTTAAAAATAAAACCGGCCAAGTGCGTGTCGGACCACGCAAAACGATGGGTTCCGTGCCTATTAAAAAGGTCGTATCGTCATAGAAATCTTGCGGCACTTACGTCCTTTTCTTTGAGGAAGGCAGTTTTTCAGCAATATCTCGGAAACCTTTCATCCGATCTTGTTCAAAACAATTTTCGGTGAATGAACTTAATAAGCGCTGTGTCCATGAATTTTTTCATATTTTTAAAATACACCGTTCAAAAATTAGAGGGGGGGGACAGAATTTTAGTGACTTTTGGGGCGATTATCTCTGACTGTATTCACTTAATCAAAAAAAATCCCGAGAAACCTTATATTTATTTTGAAAGGCCTATCGATTCATGTGCCACACGTGGGCTCACGATGAAAAATTTTTTTTTGACTTTTAGTTATATGTATGGAGTACAACCCAAAAAAAATTTTTTTAGTAATTTTAATTACAAAACTTTGTAGCGGCCAACAAAATACATCTATCCTCAAAATTTTATTCAAATACACCTTATAGTTTTCGAGTAAAATGCTTGTGACATACGGACAGACGGACAGACGGACAGACGGACATGACGAAACTATAAGGGTTCCGTTTTTGCCATTTTGGCTACGGAACCCTAAAAAGGTCGTATCGTCACAGAAATCTTACGGCACTTACATCCTTTTCTTTAAGGAAGGCAGTTTTTCAGCAATATCTCGAAAACCTTTGAATCGATCTTGTTCAAAATAATTTTCGGTGAAAGAATTTAATAAGGCCTATGTCCATAATTTTTTTTATTTTTTTAAAATGCACCGTTCAGAAATTAGAGGGGGGGGACAGAATTTTAGTGATTTTCGGGGC
Source organism: Epinotia nisella (assembly GCA_932294315.1). Taxonomy (NCBI): domain Eukaryota; kingdom Metazoa; phylum Arthropoda; class Insecta; order Lepidoptera; family Tortricidae; genus Epinotia; species Epinotia nisella. Next base: position 10,213,811 of record OW028693.1, read on the forward strand.
AGTGGCGTGCACTCCATAAAGACAAAAAGACACTGTCTACCCTACTATAAATATGGAATGAAATGATTTTATCTATTGATAAAAACATTACATTCCATTATAATAATCAATCATAATCAATAATTTTAAAATCTTAGATTAGCCCCATCTATCCGCTGATCAGTGTATCAATTTGTTTTGATTACTTCAACGCGATGACACAGCGACGGCCATGAACCTAGGATACTATGGACAGGCTATGGTAATAATAATACCACGAGCGAGCGCGACGGTGCTATACGAAACGCAATAAGTGTGACAGAAAGAGATATATCATTCGTTGTCCTTGTCATAGTTCCACTTTTTTTCTGTTGGGCACAACGGTTGTGCCCAACAAAGCGCGCGTGTGGCTGCATACTCGCTAGAATAACCTAAATAATTTAATGCTAATGTGACTTAAATCGACGCGATTAAAGTTATTTTACTCACAATAAGGTACCTGTGTTCCGACTGTGCCAAAAAAATGGTATATTGCTGTGTTCTCGGCTGTAAAAGCCGGTCGGAACACTCTGATGAAAATATAACCTTTCACACGTAAGTAGAACATTTTTCACTTTTCTTTATACGCAATACGTAAAAATGGCATCGTAAAATTACATTACGCTCAAAATCTTGTTAAATTAGATGATTATAATAGAAATAACATCATTGTTTACATTGTTCAAGAAAATATTCGTTGACAAATTATCCGCCCAAATTACGTAGGTTGTTTATGGTAAGCTGCGACAGGTATAAGAATGTCTTCTCGATTTAGCTTCTTTGCAATCATTTTAGGGATATCAGCCAATACAACTTAAAAATACCCCATTTCTCGGGTAATTTATACTTTAACAAAATTCTCGTACTTGTTATTACATAACATTCGTATAAAATGGGTGGGATCTATTTTTATATACTTATATTTATTCTATACTCATAAAAATGTAGCGAGTAATCTCCGGAACTATTCATCCCATAACAAAAAATCCTGCATCTGCGCCTCCGCTCGGGTTCTTTCTAATACGCGGGTGGAGACGCGTGGACAGCTAGTAAGACAGATAGATATAGATAAGTAAAGATGATCGACGGTATAGAATGATTCATAATTTTCTATAAGCCCTATGCTTTGAAAATTTAATGTAAAATAATGTTTTATTTTCTAGGTTTCCACTAAATGAGGATGTGCGTACGCGGAGTATTTGGATTGAGAAATATGTATACAAAATTAATATTATTCAATTTCAAAGGCCAGTAAGCGACCCCTACCTAACCTAAATAGAGATAACCTTATATAAATAAATGTTTTTTAATATGGTTGTGTCTCATTTCGGTCCTTAGTATCATTATTTTATCCGCCTTAAGCCTAATTACAAGTTTACCACTGACCGCCGCGGCCAGGCCGCGCCAGTCTGTGAGAGACTTAAATAAAGCCTCTCACAGACAGGCGCGGCCTGCGGTGGCGGTCAATAGTAAATTTGACACTATCTGTCAAGTTTACTATGGACCGCCACCGTAGGCTGCGCCAGTGTGATTCAGGCTTTATAATAATTAATTAAGTAGATCAGGACGACCCGCGAGCTGTGTCGCGGCGAGGTAGACTGTCCGTCTCTTTCTAGTAAGAACGCTTAGAAAGGTAAGATACGGACAGTCTACCTTGCCGCAACACAGCTCGCGGGCCGTCGCGGGCGTGATAACTGTGCTGATCACTTTGTACAGTTTGTGGTGCTGATAAGAAACAGATAAGCCGCTCGCACAAGGACTATTAATTACCTACATGTTTTGTTACTAGAATCATATTTCATGTTATTAAACTGAATATTACTAGTGCCTGCGAACAGCGCCTGCTAGGCAATGAATGTGTAAAGCTTTAGTAAAAACTACTTACAATAAAAGTGCATTATTTAAAATAAACATGGACGCGATGGGGTAATTTTTAGTTACATGGCCACCCCACGGCTATCATCTACTTTGTTGCTGTCCCTCATTGTGGCATCACGTATAGCCTGTCCATAGTATCCTAGGTTCATGGCGACGGCGCTGCACTAGCGCCGCAGCCTAAGCGGCGAAGACGCAAACAAATCATGTCTAAAAATATCCATGTATTGCCTCGTAGCGACGCGGATAAAGTAGTGTGCGCTCCTATAAACGCGCGGCACACTCATGGCACACTATAACCCAACTCACGCACACAAACGCAGCTTAAAGACAGTGTCTTTCGTGCCGAGCGCCTAACGAAGGCTTCCGAAAAAATCCGAACATGTTTACTTAGCAATAATTTGTTATAAATACCTTAAATAGGGTGTCATTTCATTTTTGCCGTATGTATTTGAATGATAAAGTTTATTTATTTTTGTTTTTAGTCGCCATTTGTTTGTTTGTTGTGAGTGTTTTATTGTGAGAGCGGTAAATAAGAATTGAACGAGTGATAACAAAATGTTACAGTTTAGTTGAAAAAATTGATCATTTCTACTGTGAAAGTTGTCGTAGTGGTGTGTGTGTGCTAAATATTAAAGATAGTGGGTTTTCAAAACTTTCTTTCGCGGAAAAAACGCAATTAATCGAGGAAGGGTACACCGGATTTGGAATTAGTGCAAAAAGAAAAAGTTAATTGATATGTGTACAAAACCAATCAATCTATGAATATTTAAGGTGGCTAATCACACCCATAGCCAACACCCATCATATCAATAACGACGCAATGCAACACTTTTGGTAAGTTAGTACCTAGCAAATTGTTTTTGTCTACCCTGTTTAAAAACTCTGTGCACGCCACTGTTTCGGGGCGATTATCTCCGACTCTATTCACTTAATCAAAAAAAGTTTTGAGAAACCTTATATTTATTTTGAAAGGCCTATCGATTGATGTGCCACACGTGTGCTTCCAATGAAAAAAAAAATTTGACTTTCAGTTATTCCCTAAAAATCCATCCCTAAAAAAAATTTTTTTGTCATTTTAATTACAAAACTATCTAGCGGCTAACAAAATACACCTATCCTCAAAATTTTATTCAAATACACCCTATAGTTTTCGAGTAAAATGCCTGTGACATACGGACAGACGGACATGACGAAACTATAAGGGTTCCGTTTTTGCCATTTTGGCTACGGAACCCTAAAAAGAACACTTGATGTTTAGTATAAGAAAATATTAGGAGATATGAGATTAGGCCCAGTAAATAATTATGCCATACAAGTTTAGTTAGTCTGTTATCCGAATATTAGGGCTAATTAAAATTATATCGAACGTTGGTAGGTGTAATGAAATTAGCACTAACAATATTAGGTTATGTGGGGGGGAACCCCAAGTAACTGGTCTAACACTTTTGAACCTTTCCATACAAGTAATAGAGTCGAAAATTGGTAGACCAGTTTCATCGCTGACGTACTCCATCGTAGTCAGGTATGAAGGTTTTTAGAAAATCATCCAATGCTACCTTTTAGGGTTCCGATACCTCAAATGGAAAAAACGGAACCCTTATAGGATCACTCGGTTGTCTGTCTGTCCATCTGTCACAGCCGATTTGCTCCGAAACTACTGGACCGATTGAGTTGAAATTTTGGGTGACCCAAAGATTTTTTATTTTTTTTTGATGTATCTGCTCCATGGCAATCTGTTCTAAGAACAATAAGCCACTTTCTTTACTGATAAATATCTGTTAAAATGTTATCGTCGAGAGTCATAAACTATTGAAAAATTTCTTTCCAATATACTCTCTTTATGTCTCATTGTGAAAATCTTTTGGTGAGATTAGGGATGTCATGTCTCTTTAGTCGGGTGTATTGGAGTCCTCCTGTTCCGCTCAGCGTCTGGGCAAGTTTATTAACGTGGGTCGTTAGCTTCTTCTGGTATTTTAGACTGCTTTTGGCTATTTCTTGCCGGACAGTTTTTATGCCGATGTCTAGGTACATGTATTTGTTGCTGATGCACTGGGGGATACCGAACATTGTCCTTAGTGTTTTGCTTTGGAATCTCTCTAGGATGTCGATGTTGCTATTACTAGCGGTTCCCCACAGCTCAATGCCGTAAGTCCAGATAGGTTTGAGTATCGATTTGTATATCAGCAGCTTGTTGTTGTCATTTAGTTGTGATTGGTGACCAATTAGCCATCTGAGGTTGCGAAGTTTTCCATCTAACTGCTTTCTTTTAGTCCAGATATGTTTTTGCCAAGTTAATCTTCTGTCCAAGTGTATTCCCAAATATTTCGCATTATCTTCTTGAGGTATTGTTTCGTCGTTTAATTTGACAGGAGGGCAAGTTTCTCTTCTGAGGGTGAAAGTAACGTGAGCAGATTTACTTTCATTTGCCTTTATTCGCCATCTTTTCAGCCACATTTCTACTTCATGTAAGTGATTTTGCAACAGGAGAGAAGCTGTTTCTGGGTTAGTGTGAGTGGACAGTATGGCCGTATCGTCAGCATATGTCGCAGTTGAGGTGTTTTCGTTTGTTGGTATGTCTGCTGTAAAGACAAGATACAGGATTGGGCCCAGTATACTACCCTGAGGGACACCAGATTTGATTTCATGAAGATCAGAGCATTCTTCTTTGTACTTCTCCTGACCCAAAGATGGACGCGAAAAAGTAAATTAATGAATTCTGAACAAGGGGGCCACTTATGGGGGGTAAACTGGAAAATTAAAAAAAAAAGTTTCGCAAACTGTATTGTGTGACATATCAAATGAAAGGGGTTGTTGTAAGCATGTCAGATATTTTTTTTAAATAATTTTATCAAAAACAGATTTGATAGTTCCTTGCCTAAAGATTACAGGAAAACCTATAAGAAGTTTGAGTATTCAAAAACACTTATGAATTTTAAATTATATACGGAACCCTCACCACGCGAGTTGAACTCGCACTTGTCCGGTTTTTTTTTAAATTCTATCTATAATCGATGTCGTGATTCCTAGTATGCCTACGTACAAATTTCCCTATCTCTTGTTTCTGATTACGTCTCACTGACCCATTTGGATTGCCCAAATACCCACCCTTTATAAATACGCCCGCTGTAAACAAAGAAGAACGAAATAAAATTACTCTCAAACAAGTCGCACTGGCGCACCCGAATTCATTTGAAAAACAAAATTAAAAGCACAACGGAAGTCCAGAACATCTCGAAACTTTTTAATTCCTCCGCCAAACGAGTTTCTTTTATTTGCTCAGACCAAGGCGTGAGCATAGAGCCGCGAGCAGCCGTGGGAACCGGTCGTGGATACGGACGTTACGACATGTATCGGAGAGTCTGTTTCAGTTAACATGTTCAATTGGAATCTGCTAAGTATTTGTCAAACGGTCTATCTTGCGCGCGATATTGAATATCCGTCTACTTCCATAACTTGCAAAAATCATGACGGGTCGTTGGTATGTGATACTTGACGGGATTAAAGCCCGAATCACACTGCGGTGGCGGTCAATTTGTCAAATTTACTATTGACCGCCACCGCGCACCGCAGGCCTCGCCTGGTTCAGCCTGAATCACACTGGCGCGGCCTGTACCAGTGTGATTCAGGCTTTAGGCTTCAAACACACCGGCGCGGCTTGCGGTGGCGGTCGGGGACCGTCCACATATTCACGCAAAATTCTGACTTTTTGGATCCCTGATTCCCCCATGTCACGCTTTTTCCGATCTATTTAACATGTAACTCCTCCTCCTGTTTCTGTGACTTAATATGTGGATGGTCCCTCAGTAGTAAAGTAAATAAATAACGTCCCAAACGTTAGGTTTGGGACGTTATTTATTTAGGGGTGGAAGGGGACAAGAACCAATTTGATTTCGATTCAGTACGTAGAGTCAAAATGCGCGCTGGCCTTACGTCAAATTTCTTGTTTTATGCTAGTTCTGCGTACCTGTAACAATAGGAAATCAATTGTTAGAAACAATTTATGTGACATAAAAGCGACATAACAGTATATTAGGTAGATGTCGAATAATACAGGAAATACATTGGAAACTTAGGGCGTGTTTACGTAGAGGCGTAATTTCACGCGTCGTGTCGAGAATTTACGTGTCATTCTGTAGTGTGTAGCCTAATGTTAACGTTACCTTAGGCTTTTAGGTGAGTCCACAAGATCTGTGTGAGGTAGCAAGTTGTGTGCGAGCAATTGGTAGATGTTTTCCTCGCACACCGCTCTGCTATCTCGCTCAGCTTTGGTTAATGGATCACCCTTTGAATGAGCGTGCGAAGCGAAAGAAGCGGCGTCTGTCCGGCTGTTCCCCTCTACAGGACGCATTTCTCAACCGATTCTCGTGAAATTATGTGAGCGGGTTCAATAATTATAAAGTTTTTTTGCCGATTCTGTTTTTTTTTCTATATTAAAAAGGGTCTAGTTATTTTTGCAGACCAACTACCTACTTGTTAGTCCAGTAAGTCACCAGATTTTTCAGATTAACCCTTCGAACGCCTCTTTAAAAAAAATTGCTAGTAAAAAGTGACCTTGAAGTTAAAATATAAGGCTCCAAACGCTCGGGGACGGATCCGTCACTAGGCGTATAGTCAACAGCAAAAGTAGGTTATCATTTTTTCACCTTATCGCAATGGAATAAGGTACAAAAGTGATAACTTACTTTTGCTCTTGACTGTACCAGGGGTTAAGGTTCCTGTTATTTTTGATATCACCTTCCCACCCTATAAATCAACTGCCGGAAAACAAAATGCAAAAATAGGCCACAAAGAGAATTCCCAAAACTGTTGCCAGCGCGTACTTGGAGGTTTTTTCGCATATTGGCAAGAAAATAGAATAATAAATCTCATTCAGAGACATCAACGGAAGCCGGTGGAAGCTACTCGACAGTCTCAGAGGGTATATTACAATGTATAGTCATTTATAATAATACTGTGGGCTGTCAAACTCGCGAGCCTGTCTTTTTAGGGTTCCGTAGCGAAAATGGCAAACGGAACCCTTATAGTTTCGTCAGTCCGTATGTCGCAGGCATTTTACTCGAAAACTAAGGTGTAGTTGAATAAAATTTGGAGGAAAGCTGTATTTTGTTAGCCGCTATATAGTTCTGTAATGAAAGGACTATTTTTTTAGGGGTAGCTTTCCATACGTCACTGCTAGTCAAAATTAAAATCATTGTAAGTCGACAGGCCTTTCAAATAAACATAAGGTTTTTCGACATTTTTTTTTTTGATTAAGTCAGAAATAATCTCCCCGAAAGTCACAAAAATTAAAAATTGTGTCGGGGGACACCACAGAACAAGTAAATACTATAGAAATGGTAATGGGCGGGGTGCGCGTAGCCGGTGTTATGATCAGACGCCCATGAAACTGTCAAACGCTGTCAAAACGCAGATCAGATGTTATTTGACAGTGGGTGACGATTTTTGCCGTATTAAAAATAAAAACATGGTGTGTTGTGCAATTTTGTCGTGCCGAGAGGCAAACAGGGACCCAAAGGTTCCTCCGGGAGCGATTTCCTATCACGGGTAAGTACTGAAATAAGTGTTTTTTGAATAAATACGCAATCGATTATGACATTCGCCATTACTCCGTTGGTAAGATAGAAACGATATGCATGCTTTACATTGCTTGCTAGCTAAAGCCGCACATTAAGGAACTACCGTAATGCCACAGCAATGTATCGCGTTATTCGCGTTTGTCATTTTAACGGGGCGATTGTCAGTATGACTAGAGTGGTACCATGTCTAGTGTATGTACTTATCGATGATAAAATTGTATTACTTTATTTGTAACCCAGACGGAATTCGATTTCAATATAATTATCATAAAATGAATAGGGCTGATTGTAGTCCATCCGTTATTTGTCATCCAGTATATATATTTTTTATTAGAATTATATAAATGTTAAAATTAACATTTAGTTATTATCTATGTAGGTTGGTATTATACCATTAAGTATATTTATTTGTACGTTAATTCTGTCCATATTATATTCTGTCAATTTATTCTGTAATTTATAGAATAGAATAGAAATGTTTATTGCGTGTCACATTGCAGGTTACAGATGATGACAACAATAAAGATATAGATGTGACGCCCTGCAAGGGCATTGCAATCATGAGAGGGCTAAAATTAATACGTATACCCTTATTCATAAACGTTCATCAAACCTATATATGTACATACTACTTGAGAGTCATCATTGTCTAAAAATAAGTCTATTTCTAGTTCCTTGCTGGAAAAACCCTGAATATTCTCATGAAAAATATTAATACTCAGATTGATTTGGTGGGGCTACTAGTTGAGCTCTTAAATCAATTTGGTTTTATGTTAAAAGTATAGTATATATAAACTATATACCTAGAATATAAAATATCGATAATTATGATTTTAGTCTCACCTCTTTTTCGTATTCTAAATTTCCAAATAGGTGTATCACCATAGAGTGTCATAGTAACATAAGACCTTTGGTTTCGAATGTAATCAAACGTCAAGTTCATTTGAACAGGGCGTCCATTTGGCAATCAAAAAGTTAATGTCAATTTCCGTCAAAAGTGTGTCACGCTCACACACGTTTAGTTATGCTCTAATGCAAGAAGGAGAACATGTATCAAGACTATTCACATATCACTTCCATACTTGAAAACCCCTTTCGAAATTGGCTCCTATATACTTATAAAGAATAGACTTACGTGTCATTTTTTTGGCATTGGAAATTAGACCGCAAGTAATGCAGTTTTGAGTTACTTTTCGGTCTAAAAATTATAACAGTTGAAATCGTAATGGAATTAAAAGCTTTTACCAATTAGAAGCGATTTGCAGTTGTGTTGACATTGTACGCATTCAGTTATGATTGTGTGGGGCTGGCTACGCAGGTTCCCGAAGTAACTAGCTAACACGCCGCTTCCATCTTATTTAAGTATTCCGTGGGGGACACGCACTAATTTTATATATTTAAAAAAAAATTAAAAAAATCATGGACATAGTGCCAATGACCAGCATTTTTAGTCGATCAATGGGTGTTACAATTAATTAATGAAACGACGGTTGGCTCTTGGGCAAATATTTCTTATTCAGAATAACATTATGAAGCAAGCACATAAATCCAGCCCACATAGGAATCATAGGACCAACCAGTATAAATCTGACCTCCGTTCACGTATCATCGAAATACGGCCACTGCAGAGCATAGGCCTCCCCCAAAGAGTGCCAAAGTGACCGGTTCAGCGCCACCCACATACAATGGACTCCCGTGACCTACAAGGGCATCAGTCCACCTGGTGGAGGGTACCCACGCTGCGTCTTTCGGTGCGTGGTCGCCGCTCGAGAACCTTTCCACCCCAATGGCCGTTCACGTATAGTTGCTAGAAATGTCTAGCTCAAGTTACACTAGCCAAGTATATGGCTAAGGTAAGTACTTACCCCAAAACCCACACTCACCCACGCTGTGTCGAAACGCGGCAATTATGTTTGGGTAGTCAAGGCTCATTCTATTTTGCAATTATAGAAGTCCGTAGCCAAAATGGCGAAAACGGAACTTATAGTTTTGTCATGTCCGTCAGTCTGTTTGTCAGAGGCATTTTACTTAATATAGGTATTTGAGCGTTTTTCAAAAATATTACATTCCAGATCGTCACATTTTTGTATAAGATAGATAGACCATCGCGGACTTTTTTGTAGACCTTTTTAGGGTTCCGTACCTCAAAGAAAAAAAAACGGAACCCTTATACTATAAGGCTTATAGGATCACTCGTGCGTCTGTCTGTCCGTCTGTCACAGCCGATTTGTTCCGAAAGTACTGGACCGATTGAGTTGAAATTTGGTACACATATGAAAATTGGTGACCCACAGATGGACGCGTAAAGAAAATTAATGAATTCTGAACAAGAGGGGCCACATTTGGGGGGTAAACTGGAAGATTTAAAAAAAAGTTTCGCAAACTGTATTGTGTGACATATCAAATGAAAGGGGTTGTTGTAAGCTTTTCAGATATATATTTTTTATAATTTTAGCAAAAACAGATTTGAAGTAATTTAGGAGAAAATACGAAACTTGACCCCCCCCCCCCCCCCCTTAACTCCGAAACTACTAGACTTCAAATTCTGAAAAAAATATGGAAAATGGTTCCTTGCCTATAGATTACAGGAAAACCTATTAGAAGTTTGAGTATTCAAAGTAACGGGAAAATTCTCAATATTTTTGTGTATTATATACGGAACCCTCACCACGCGAGTTGAACTCGCACTTGTGCGGTTTTTAAGGTGTACAATACTGTAGTACCTACATTATTTTCATCTATCTCGTAGGGTTCAGCCAGCGTTTGCAATGTAAGTGCAAAAAAAAGTGTTTATTTACGACATCACATTAGAAACCTCTAAAATTATCAGGGTTTCTCTACAATATTATGCGTGTATTATCCATATAAACCTTCCTCTTGAATCACTCTATTTATTAAAAAAACCGCATCAAAATCGGTTGCGTAAAACATCTAAGCATACATAGGGACAGGCAGACAGCGGGAAGCGACTTTGTTTTACTATGTAGGTATGTAGTGATGCCTCTCTATCTTTTCCATTCAACATGACGTCCCTTCCCCACTTACATAATCATCATATCCTGACATAATACCCACGCCACGGCTGATGATGTGGTGGAGTACGTTCGTCAGAAGACCGGTTTCGCGCTGAGGGTGTTCCAGCTGCGTTCGCGCCACTATGTGCACTTCAGCTCGTTCGTGGTGCGCGCGCCGCGGCCGCTGCAGGAGACCATCGCATGTGCTGACTTCTGGCCGAAGGGTGTCGTGTTTCGACAGTTCCGGGGCAATCTGCCGAATCCTACACCAGAGATGACGATGCAACGGGGCCACGCCGTTTCGTCGCCAAAATAGTGTACCAATGTAATTATATGTGTTTTGTTTTGTTTAGTTTCGTTCCATGACGCATTGGTTTTTTTACTGTAATGTCATGTTAACATGTTTTTAATAAATAAATAAATAAATAATCAAAATTAACCCAATCATTAAATGCCAAATCTAATTACAACGCCGTGTTATTTCCCGCCTGTAACTTACAAATTACACACTCAATTTCCTTTCATAATGAGTTTAAAACTTGTATGACAGTAAGCACTTTGGAGAAAGTGCTTTGCAGAAATTGTAGATTATGAGTGCACAGTGCACACCTTAAGCATACTAGTAAGTGCCGATTAGGAGATCAGGTAAATCTAGCTTTCTTACAGATCACCCTATAAAGAGCTACTGAGCAAATCGCTGCTTCAAGTTCAAGATATATTTGTGGGTGAGCGTTGAGGTGAGCTTAATAGTACATTGTTTAACGAGGGGCGTAAGTGAAATATTGCTAACGAGAGTCTATCAAAAGCCCGACGCCGAAGGCGGAGGGTTTTTGATGACTTGAGTTTGCAATATTCTTACGCCCGTGTTATACACAATGTTTTTCATCACAGTTGCGAGGAAATAAATAACTACAAAAGACAGAAAAATCTAAGTTTCATACAGCCGCACCAATCAAAAATTTACAACTTCACATCCAGATCAGTGCTAGTGAAGCGCGCAGCTCAATATTTCAACCAATCACAGAGCAGTATTCTTGCGGGGCGGGGAGACTTGACCAACTAGATTTTTTTATTCAACCAATCACAGAGCAGAATTCTTGTGGCCCACGACCAACGAGATTTGCTTAACCAATCAGATCACACACAAACTCATAATATTCGGCTATTTTAAAAATGCACCGTGTTTATACATACGCCTTGTTGCGAGGTACATCTTAATCAGGATAAGCATATAAATATAACGCACGAGTGTCGTAATGCTATAACTCACGCGTGTTTAATATCCTGGATTATAAGCCAAACGGCGACGTTATAAGAGGCAAGTTACGAGCAAGTGTGATGAAAAACAAGTTACAGAATAGGGGGCTGTGTAGCCGGGCAAACATGGCATCTCTTTGTCGTCGCCTGTACAGCCGAATAACAAGTAAAACAGATAAATCCTTACTGGGATGATTTGCCGGGTAACTATAGGCGCGTATCGCGTATCGATTCGAGGCGGTCGCCGCTAGCAACCACGCTCGTCTCGATTAGACGCCCACGGTGGGCGATCGTATTAAAAACAGTAGGCATAGTCCCCAGTCTGTAGTATGTAGGGCATGCCATCCGGGATTTATTACTACTACAATACCGGGATCAATACCGGGATCACGGTATTGTAGTAGAAATAAATAACGGGATTGAATGCCCTAGTAGTATGTGGCTCAGCGGTTGGTCAGTGAGCATATTTAGTGTAGAATATGTGGAATATTGGGGGTAGATTATAAGGATTACTATTTCCCGTATGTGGGTTGGGTACATAATTATATAGAGATGTGTCATGTCAGTAGGTTAGTTCTGCAATAACCGCTGTTCAGATAACTGGCTGGTTTCGTTCATCTTGTGATGATTTTGACAAGAAAGAGGGTAATTTTATATAATTTATTGAAAATTAGGGTAATGAATAGTATTGAAAACCTGCTCGGACGTGGTAGGTTGGATTTAACCTCCCTTTTTGGGTGAGGAGGTAGGATAAAAAGTCGATGTCTGGGCATAAGCGGGTAGTCCGGAGCGAGCGCTGGCAGTGCGATGAGGTGCCGAATAATTAGTTAAATGAATCAATATGATTGTGACTTTCTAGAATTACATCCTAAGTATATGTATGAGTGACTGTGAGACGTGTCATAAGTGCAGCAAGAAAATAAACTACTATACATGTCGTAAGTTGGAGTTTCTATGATAGAATAGTCGACGGGAACCTGGAGTTTCATATCAATCTCTTCCGTGAATGCTTCCGATATCATATTGGCTGACTTCAAACAAGTGTAATTAAAAGATTTTTCAAAAAACCCAACTGCTTTTTTGCATTATTATAGCCTATGTCACTCCCACGATTAAGAGGAATCCAACGACACCTCATATGTCGAAATCCGTCAAACGGTTTAGGCTGTAGGGCGTGCCAAAGAATAAGACATACACACATACATACATAGAAACATACGCACGAAAAACATAACCCTCCTTTCCTTCGGCAGTCGGATAAAATGAAGGAGGTTCTCAATTCGTCGGAATCTTATTTTTTATGTATGTTCCCCCATTACTAGAAGGCGTTTGCCGATTTGGAAAATTGTTTTATTGTTTGAAAGGGTATACCCATCCCAGGTGGTTCCATGGTCATCGGGTCTAGATCTTATGACGGGATCCTGGAGATATCGAGGGAACTATTCAAATTTTATAGGCACACTTGAAGCGATTTGGGTACTGATTTGAAGTCAGTTACAACTTTGTTTTTAAAGTAAATTATTGCCTTTTTGTATTGATGATTAAGTAGGACTAACCAAACGTTCTGGTAGCTATAAGCTACAATGCCGTTAAAAATAAGAAAACGAACGAATCCTTCAACACGGCAGTCGGCACGGCGTCTACCAAGATTGGAAAAGAATGGGAAGAAAAAGAAATAACCCGCCCCGCAATTGTAAATACTAAATAGTTATTACCTAGCATGTTCGTGCTTTTTAGTCCAATTTGTGATTTTTTTTAATCCTTCGCTTGCCCGGGACTCAAAATTAGCACTCACAGCCACAAAACAACTCTGCTCTCTAGTTCAATAAATAACTATTTTGCAAAATCAAAACATAAAAAACCAAGTTTTAATTGAACGAACGAGTTCTCCGTTTTATTTTCGCCAAGAATTATTTCGTATGTCCGGCTGTTCTCCTCTACAGGTCGCATTTCTCAACCACGTCTCGTCCAATAATTATATTGAATTTGTTTGTCAAATCGGCTTTGCGGTTTAAAAAAAAAATCGGTACCACTAGTCCTCAAAAAAGTCAAAAACCTAAGCACTAGTCTGAGTTTACAGTGAGTCCAGTATACGCTAGCGAGTATCGAGGAAAGTAAAAGATTTGTATGAAAACTCTATACACCGCCCCTGGCGGTCACTCACAGAACTAAAAATCTAATTGGTACCTAGTTGGCAAAAAACCTTCACGTTCTATTTTGTGATATAAGTCTTGTGCTTGTTTTTGACCTGACGAAAATTTTGTTTTCACACCTCTCATTCAGAAAAGTAAGTTTTGGTCCCCGACGAGAGGGAGCAAAATGCCACTTTTCTGTTCAAGCTACTTTTTAGGGTTCCGTAGCCAAAATGGCAAAAACGGAACCCTTATAGTTTCGTCATGTCCGTCTGTCCGTCTGTCCGTCTGTCCGTCTGTCCGTCTGTCCGTATGTCACAGGCATTTTACTCGAAAACTATAAGGTGTATTTGAATAAAATTTTGAGGATAGGTGTATTTTGTTAGCCGCTACATAGTTTTGTAATTAAAATGACAAAAAAAAATTTTTTTAGGGGTGCACTCCATACATAAAACTAAAAGTCAAAATTTTTTTTTTCATTGTGACCCCCCGTGTGGCACATCAATCGATAGGCCTTTCAAAATAAATATAAGGTTTCCTAGAATTTTTTTTGATTAAGTGAATAGGGTCGGAGATAATCGCCCCGAAAGTCACTAAAATTCTGTCCCCCCCCCTCTAATTTTTGAACCGTGTATTTTAAAAATATGGAAAAATTCATGGACATAGGGCTTATTAATTTCATTCACCGAAAATTGTTTTGAACAAGATCGGTTCAGAGGTTTTCGAGATATTGCTGAAAAACTGCCTTCCTCAAAGAAAAGGACGTAAGTGCCGTAAAATTTCTGTGACGATACGACCTTTTTAATAGGCACGGAACCCTTCGTTTTGCGTGGTCCGACACGCACTTGGCCGGTTTTTAATTTATTCATTGGCATGTAGCATTTACGCAATGTGCCAATTGAACACAGATATTAAGAAAATAATCGATTGTAATTTCATTGCAATCGATCAAAAACGAACATATTTCAAGTTTTAACTTTAGCAACGTTATAGGTACATTTACATATTAAAACTTGAGAATTTTTCGTAATATTTGATAAAAATGGTCACAATAAACTATACGTTTTACTGAAATCAAAACTATGATGTTATTGTATATAAATTATATAATAATGAATATTGATATTCGTTCAATTTTCCTCATAATCGGTGTGAAAAGTTACATGTGTCACTCAGGAGCAAAATTATTTTCGTCTTGGGCGTTAACACTTGAATCCCTCACTACGCTCAGGATCCTACGTTAGAATCCCTCGCTACGCTCAGGATTCTATAGTAGGATCCCTCGCTACATTCAGGATTCAATACACCGCCCTCGCCGTAAATATACTATTTTGCTCCCTTGTGACACAAATAACTATTTCATATTGCATCCAGACTGTGTGCTGTGACCGTTATAATTTCATTCATAGTGTCGGCGTCGACGAATCTCGCTAACATTTTACTCAAATGGTGATATAATTTCGACTGGCATTTCGTTTATTGCTGAATTAGATACGAGTGGGTGTTGATGTGGTTTTACTACGGTATGTATTATGTAGATGGATGGGGACAGATTTATTAGGGAACAAATGTCCCGCGACACGTGTCTCCAGGGACGTCGGGCGAAGTGTAACATTGTCAGGTCAAGGATCGGATACCGGTATTTTCACCATACAAAAATACCGGTATTAATACGCTCTTTTGTTTATGATATCATTTTTGATCGGGCAGTTACCTAAATACATGATAGAGTTAGTACCTATTTGTTGTTATAGCGGCAACAGAAATACATAATCTGTGAAAATTTCAACTCTCTAGCTATCACGGTTCTTGAGATACAGCCTGGTGACAGACAGACGGACGGACGGACGGACGGACGGACGGACGGACGGACAGCGTCCTACATTAAAAGCCTGAAATAATTCAAAATATTACCTCTTCGGGGAGAGCAGTCATCCCCTAGCATCAGTTTGGGCACGTAAACCTACTCAAGTGGGAGTAACTTTGCATAGTCCGCGGCGGTGGCGGGCACTTAAGGGGCTCGAGCTCCCAATGACCTTAGATCCGTAACGGTCCGTTTTTTCGTGTTTTTTTTACGGCTTGTCGTATTAACAAAAACGAGGTTTACCGAAATAGTAGCCCATGTTTACTACAAAACTCACCGTTTTCGAGATATATGGCACCAAACTTTGGCAATTTTAGGCCAAAAAACCAGTTATTTGGATGTAACTTTTATGAATATGAGTCGTCAAAATCTCTCGTACGTTGTTAGAGACGTCAATAAGGAACAGTTATATGTAGAATTCATATATAAAAGTGCATAAACAACATACTAATATCGAAAACAGGGCTTTTTTGGGCCATGTTTGAATAAATCAAAAAAAAAAGAAATATACACTTTTTTCTCTTCAAATATACAATTCTCTTCGTGCAAATGTAGATAAAGGATTGAAGAACCGATAAGCGTTTGTGCCATACATTTATCTATAGTTTTGACGGAGGAATATCAACTCAAAACTCGTCAAATAGCGCGTGGAGCCCCTTAATACTGAATTCCATGATGGCAGCCTGATGGGAAACGTCAAAAAAATGTTCTAGGTGGCCAATCTATACGTACGGTAAGTCAATGGTTATAGGATTTAAACCAACCACACTACTGTTACGATACCGCGTCAAACTACTAAAATATCATACATAAATCAAATTCTAACAGTTATACACACGCCCTTTACCAATAACTCCCTAAAATATCCTCCATATTTCAAAACGCTCGTATCGCTGTCAAAAACTCACCAAAGCACATTGATTGACAAACGTAGGTCAATGACCTGAGGACAAAACCGCCCGCATCAAAACCACTATTGGTCTGAGCTCCCATCACACATCTCTGTGCACCCAGAGGGGGGGCAATATACACTGGTCAGACAACATGTTTAGTGAAGTGCGCAGGATATGAGAGACGTATGCGCCGGAGTCGTTTTAAACTTAAGTCTCTTTATTTAATCCTCTTTGCTAGTCAACTGAACAGTGATCGAAAACAGAAGCTGTACTAAGTGGTACAGTCAGAATCATAAACATGTATACACTTTTCGACCTTATATCTAGGTAATAAGGTCATAGAATGTATACATGTTTATGATGCTGACTGTACATATGATTTTATGACATTAAAGTTCTGATGCGTTTTAGTTCTTATGGTTATGACATTAAGTTCTAATTTCAATGGCAATTGCACGATTTGTCTGGATATTATACCGGTTGAATGTCAATACGCGAGATTAGAAGCGATGTTTTGTAATATGCTTATTGCCTAATAGGCCATACATAATCTCCAATCTTTTCTTTTTATATGCCTTTAATTTATAATTTATTTATTCAGTGTAACCATGGTATTAGAAGAGCTTATATTGCTATATAAATATAAAGGTACAATCAGCATCATAAACATGTATACATTCTATGACCTTATTACCTAGACATAAGGTCGAAAAGTGTATACATGTTTATGATGCTGACTGTACAGCATAGTATTTTAGGTTGTAGCAATTTATTACATTAATTAATGTAAACATAATTCATAGCATTATAACAATATCAAATTCTACATTTACGAAACTCCAAAAATATGGCAAAGATAAATAAATAAATACAAACATTAATTAAAAAAATAACACATAATGATACAGACTATAAAATAATCAAGTTACCAAGTCTCATAAAAATCTAAAAAATTATAAATAATCATAATGAATAGTAGAGAAATTTAAAATTATAACGACTAACATACATATCTACTTTACATAGAAAGATAAATTATGAAAACAATGTCAGAAATCATTTATTTGAATATCATTATTCAATTTCAAACTTACAATTAAAAAAAAACCGGCCAAGTGCGTGTCGGACCACGCAAAACGAAGGGTTCCGTGCCTATTAAAAAAGTCGTATCGTCACAGAAATTTTACGGCACTTACGTCCTTTTCTTTGAGGAAGTCAGTTTTTCAGCAATATCTCGAAAACCTCTGAACCGATCTTGTTCAAAACAATTTTCGGTGAATGAAATTAATAAGCCCTATGTCCATGAATTTTTCCATATTTTTAAAATACACCGTTCAAAAATTAGAGGGGGGGGGGACAGAATTTTAGTGACTTTCGGGGCGATTATCTCCGACCCTATTCACTTAATCAAAAAAAATGCTAAGAAACCTTATATTTATTTTGAAAGGCCTATCGATTGATGTGCCACACGGGGGGTTACAATGAAAAAAAAAGTTTTGACTTTTAGTTTTATGTATGGAGTGCACCCCTAAAAAATTTTTTTTTTGTCATTTTAATTACAAAACTATGTAGCGGCTAACAAAATACACCTATCCTCAAAATTTTATTCAAATACATCTTATAGTTTTCGAGTAAAATGCCTGTGACATACGGACAGACGGACAGACGGACAGACGGACAGACGGACATGACGAAACTATAAGGGTTCCATTTTGGCTACGGAACCCTAAAAATCACAATAAAAACAGCGAGTCAAAAGCAATCGTCTTTAAACATGATCAGAATTTACTACCATGGAGTTCTTTTTTTTGTATGTAATTTATTTACCACCCCTCTTTCTAATTTGCACAGTATGAGCGAAAAAACACGCGCCAGACGATTTGGCAGTAAGGCGCCATACAGGCTGAATTCCGCGATCGAATTCAGCCGCCTAATTTCACCGGGCTGATTCCGCCGCTGTATTCGTTGTGCACTCGTACTATGCTAATTAAGTAGAGTTGTGCTAGCCCCGCAGTAAACATATCGTTATAAATCACTGAACGGACGAGATTCGATAAGACATTAATGCAGGCGTCGACAGAAGCACATCTTGTTCATTCACAGTTGCTTTTAGTGACTAATATAGTTTATCGTAAGAGCAGAAGTCACTGCGTGCACGTGCACTGTTCTCTAAATATTGGATATGGCGTCGAGTATAAAACAATTACGACACTTTTTTACAGTAATTACTTATTTTCTTTTTATAGGTACAAGCTTAAGGGTGTTGTAAATGTAATATAAGTTCAATATCCCAAAACTGGCTGAACCGCTTTTGTTGAAACGTAGCTAAAAACCATTTCGATCACGTCAGCTTTCGCACAAAAAAACCGCATTAATATCGGTTCATTCGTTTAGGAGCTACGATGCCACAGACAGACACATAGATACACAGACACGTCAAACTTTATAACGCCCCTCTTTTTGCTTCGGGGGTTAAAAAAAGTAACAATAAATTTAAGACCATTTTGATCTTGGCACAACGCCGTAGATCATTATGCTAGTCAGCACAGTCACATAAGAGTATAGGTACCTAAAAGTATTGCACAGTTGAGTAATGGAGTACTTGACGACCGCTTTAGCCTAGTTGGTAGTGACCCTGCCTAGGAAGCAAGAGGTCCTTTGTGTGATGAGCACGAAAATTTGTTCTTGAGTCATGGATGTTTTCTATGTATTTAAGAATTTACTTATCTATATAAGTACGTTTATCGTCGTCTAGTACTCATAGTACAAGCTTTGCTTAGTTTGGGACTAGGTCGATTTGTGTAAAATTGTCCGCTAATATTTATTATTTTATTTGGTACTTAGCTATCTGCAGTCTGCCTTTATTGATTTTACAGGTGTTAGTTTAAGTACGTACATACATAAACTCAAGCTTGTATTCCCAAAAGGGACAGGCAGAACCGAGAGTAGGTTTGAATATCGAGAAAGTGTGCTATTGGAGTGCCTCAACACCCACTGGAAGAACCACCCCCTGAGCTATTCGAACTTCGAACCCACTCGGATATATAAGTACAATCACAAATAATGCCTTCAGCAGAAAACACTTCAATAGTACTTAATGTTGACGTCGGGTCAACTGTAACTGATGGCGATGGTTATGGCCAATAATTTCTAATTGCACATTGTCACAAACCTTCTGCAATACTGCTATTTATCATGTATGCAGTCCTTCAGATTATGGAGACAAAGAGTACATCAGCCGTAGCAAAACGATTAAACAAGTTTCTGTCAAAAATTTCATTTTTGGTACAAGCTTTTAATGCCGACTGTACTTTTCTGTATACCGTCATCAACTACTCATTGAGACGATTCTAACGAGCCCAAACTCGATGAGGTTGTGTCGTTTCATTGCGAAGTTCCTATGGCCACCTTCCAGCTCCATCATCAGATCAGCACCATGTCATCATAATATTGCATTGTCACGCGCGTTTTACACATGTACGCAAAATTTCAGCTCAACCGGAAACCGGGAAGTGGATCAAATTTAACTTGCAAGATTTGATTACAGACAACGGTCAGGTGAAAGTAAATAAAAGCTTGTAAAATATCTACCACTTCCTAAAAACGGCCCGAGATAGAGAGTGAGCGCGAGTCTATGGAGCGGCCGGGATGTGCCCAACAAAGCTATACTTTTTAGCCAAGATGTAGAATTTGTAGAGCGTGACTGGTAGAGGTAAGGCATGTGGAGTAGGAAGCTTGGCGCTACTTGCTATCGGATATCTTTTTAACCCCCGACGCAAAGAGAGGGGTGTTATATAACTTTAACGTGTCTGTGTATCTGTCTGTGGCATCGTAGCTCCCAAACGGATGGACCGATCTGAATGCGGGTTTTTTTTGTGTCATAGATAGATAATTTTAACCCGAATGTTTTAGCTATGTATCATCAAAATCGGTTCAGCCGTTTTTGAGATATTGAACTTTGAAATGAAAAAAATCGGGGGTTTTTCAACTTTTCTAAGTTGTTAACGATGAGCTTAGGGAGTCGTGGCACTTTACATGTAATGTTTTAGTGGGATTATATTTCGGAAATCGTTTAACTGATAATTGCATCAGATGTATTTAAAAATAAACTTATGTTCTTTTGGAAACGAGGAAAGACCGAAAATTACATACTAACTTAACTGTCGGTGTCATTATAATAATTATAACTCGTAGGCATATAATGAAGCAAAATTACCTAATACAGCAACAATACAGAATTTATGCTTTCTTCTTTCTAAAGCACGCGCCCAATAATATGTCACCCATCCCAGCATTCGGTCATTGCCCTGTGATAAATTTTTTGTCCATTTTAATCGTCCCGCATCTTTTCGAGCCATTTTACAACCATTGTGAAGTTTTTTGTTCGATCGTCAACATCGTTTTGCTCTGCCCCGCTATTCTGTAACTTGTTTTAAGCTCACCTCAATGCTCACCCACAAAGTATATCTTGACGCCGCGATTCGTATAAAGTACAGTGGAATGGGGTTTACTTTGATTCAAAACAACTTTTTACAGGCTAGTAAAAGCGAAAAAGTCGTTCCTGGGAAATTGTGTAAATTCTACAATAAAATTCCAAAACACATTACCGAACTTACTGACTCTAAATTCAAATCTGTCGTAAAACAGACACTTATTTCAAAAGATATTCGGCAGGTATAAAATCCTGCACTATAATTCTATCGCAATATAAATAGGCTTTCTACTGTAGCAATCTATTTTTAAGTTTTTTTTATAATACTCTGATACTGAAATGATAGTGTATATGTATACAGTTTTGAAAAAATGACACCTCGCCGAGTTTTTAACGCCGGTTCTTCTCGAGGCAGAGGTTTTCTTTCCGAACCGGTGGTAGTTTATCGACATTTATTGGTGTATGTAATATGCCTAAATCGAAGAATAAATCACTTTGGCTTTGGGGGGCGACTTTGATCAAATAGGTTTTTCTCCGAAATCATTGTTTTTACTTGTGGTTGAACTGTGGCAGTGAATATATTAGTATTCTATCTTGCTGTATACTCGATTAAATCTTCTTAATTTCAAATAGTTCTGCTTTTATACAACATTCTAAATGATCGAAGTAGCCCCATTTTTTTCTAAAGTAACCCCGGTTTACGGTTACGCGTGACGTAGCGCGTTCCGAATAACAGGGCTGTTATTCGCTACGCGCAAATGCGGCTCACCCCGCCGGTCACCCGTTACGAAACTAGACCTCTACCTACGCTTAGTTACTACGCATCGCGGTGTCAAGGTATAATTGTGGGTGAGCGTTGAGGTGAGCATAAAACAAGTTACAGAATAGGGGGGCTGGTCTGGCGTCAATAATGTTCAATAAGTTTGTCCTTGTTAGAAATTGACGAACACTTGAGCCATCCATACTGTGGACAAGATGGCTCCCTGTTTATTTAACTGCATAGCTCTTTAGTTTATTTGTGTAATTTATGCGAGGTTGTGTAATGTGTGTCAACGTAGCGTTATTTGAACGTTTGCAGTTTTGTTACGCGTGTAACTGAATGTTATGACTTATGAGGTTTATTTTACAACTAGCTTCTGCCCGCGACTCCGACCGCGTTGAACTTGTTCATATCGTAGCTCCATACAAACTTTCACCCCCATTTCACCCCCTTAGGGGATCATTTCCTTTGTCCTTCCCCGGGACTCAAAATAGCTCTATACCAAATTTCATCTAAATCGGTTCAGCGGTTTAAGCGCGAAGAGGTAACAGACAGAACGACAGACACACTTTCGCATTTACCTATAATATTAGTATGTATAAAGTTAAATACAGTTAAAAACTATACAGACAGAGTGTATGTACAATTAGATGATAGGAAGATTGGTTGAAAATTTGAAAGAGCCCTCCCTTAAAATGAAACAAATCAGCAGTTAAATAAATTTGTACTAATATAAGAATTGCGAAGGTGCAGTCAGCCGTAGCATGGTTGGCCTTATCACGCGACAAGTGACAAGATAAGAGCGTCGTCTCGTTCTATCGAACGGTGTCAGCCAGTGACGCACGCTCTATCCTATCACCTATCGCGTGACAAGGCCCACCATGCTACGGCTCCTGTTACTATTTGGTCCTTTTGTGGTATGGAGTAGACTTAGATGCGGAATAGTAACTACATTGTTTAGGGGCGTAAGTGGAATATCGAATTTGCAATATTCTTACGCCCGTGTTATACACAATGTTTTTCATCACATTTGCGAGGACATAAATAACTACATAAGACAGAAAAACATATGTTTCATGCACTTGACAACTTCACTTCCAACCATTCACAGGAGCCGTAGCATGGTTGGCCTTATCACGCGACAAGTGACAAGATAAGAGCGTCGTCTCGTTCTATCGAACGGTGTCAGCCAGTGACGCACGCTCTATCCTATCACATATTGCGTGACAAGGCCAACCATGCTACGGCTCCAGAGGAGTATTCTTGCGGCACGTGGCCAACTAGTTTTTTCTTTCAACCAATCACAGAACAGAGCAGATTTGATTAAACCAATCAGATCATACACAAGCTCATTACTCCCTAGGGACTACCAACTCGCCACAACTTCTGTATATGGGCATGGAATAACACCATTTACGAGCAACTGTGATGAAAAAGTACATACTTAGGACACTTTTTACCCGGGACGTCATCCCTAAGAGTAAGGGTGTAAGTTTGTATGGCTGTGCTATTGACGAATTCACGCGAACGGAGTCACAGGCACAGCTAGCTAAGAATGTCATTAATCTTTATGGGAGGTTAAGGTAAGGGTGATAAATAGAAGTTCAGCGTCAGTGTCCTGTGTGTACTCAAACAGCGACAGTGACGCTGCGTTCGAACGTTCCCTCATACATTTTTTTTTTACTTTTCTTTATTCAAAATATAAACTTACGCTACTACATTCATGCTTTATTCTTACTGAAGCCTTATTTTATTAAGATAAAAATAGTATACAATAAATAACAAACAAATTAACTACTAAAATTACTAAAACTAACTTAACCTATGGGGCCTACACTATATTTACATATATCCCCTAAATCAATGCCACTTGCTGGTAGGATGCCCATAAGGCTGGCTGCATTTCCTCGCTGAATGACAATGCCAATGCGTTGAGCGAGGAACGAGCCAGCCCTATGGTCACCAGTGGCGCGTATGAGCATTTTTGAGATCGTATTGAACATTAATCTTACTGAATCCTCAATTAGGCTTATTTGCAAGAATCAGTTGCGATTTCCGTAATGTATAGTACTATCGCTCTATCGCCGCGCCGCGTCACTGTCGCTGCGTTAGGCACTGGTCCCACCGCCGGCGACGAGCGATGAGCTATCGGCGATTTTCTCGCCCAAGAAACGAACAAAAGATAATCGCTCCCATGTAAATAAAAGAGCGAGATATAGTTCATATAGTTGATCGCGGTGTGAACAGCGAGCGATGAACTATAAATATATATCTCTCTCTTTTATTTACACGGAAGCGATTATCTTTTGTTCGTTTCTTGGGCTAGAAAAAAGTCGATAGGTCATATCTCACTCGCCGGCGGTGGGACCTGTGCCTTAGTGACGCCGGAGCCGCACTGTTCGGAAGTCTACCTTAACAGCATTTGACCCGTGGCCTCATTTCTTTTGAGAAATCAATTTTATCTTGTGCTATCACGTTTCGCGCGAATTTTATGCCCAATGTCTGGGTCTCCCAAAAACCTTTTACCGAAACACTTTCCAAAGCACCGATGGACCGATATTCGATATCGTTAAAGGCGTTACGATTTACGATAATTCGTGCATAAAAAACAACGATAAGTCCGTTCACTTCCTACTGGTAATAGAATTGGCCTCTATTTCCATGACCCTAAAGCTTATATTAAATTAGTCGTGCTTAAGGCGTGATGGCTCACCTGGATAGCAAAAAAATCACGCAAAGTGGTCATCGTGCGGACCCAATAAGTTGGTTTTTAGGGTTCCGTACCCAACGGGTAAAAACGGGACCCTATTACTAAGACTTCGCTGTCCGTCCGTCCGTCTGTCTGTCACCAGGCTGTATCTCAAGAACCGTGATAGCTCTAGCTACTCGCTACCGCTCGCGCTCGCGTGATAGCTACGGGTCGGTACTCTCTAGAGTTGAAATTTTCACAGATTATGTATTTCTGTTGCCGCTATAACAACAAAATACTAAAAAACCGACCAAGTGCGAGTCAGACTGGGGCTCCCATACAACAGACATGATTTTTTTGCCGTTTTTATAGATAATGGTACGGAACCCTTCGTGCGCGAGTCCTACTCGCACTCGTCCGGTTTTTAGTACAACTTTTGAGGTTGCCGTCGACTAAAATGTTTGTTTCCCAGTACTGAAATTACAGTTCGAAATAACAATAATATCTAGACACATTCTGTGATTTCATGTACAAAACATCATATGAAAGAAAAATAAATATTATATTCACTTCAACAGTCCAAAAGGCACTCATAAGTCCAACGCGTTACAAACGTCAATAATGTTCTTTAAATGGTCGCATCGTTATTCTCTGCCTTTATAAGACCTAACTTGCCACACTTGGTCCTAAATGGCAAAAAGCGTAGGATGGTCGTGGAAGTGAATGGCAATTAAGGGAAGGATTAAGACGCGAATTTTTGACGATCGTCGTAAAGATATCGGGTGCATCAAAGAGAGCGTGGGCGGCTTGGGAACTGAGCAGCCTTCTGAATTTTTATGCCCATACCTATGTAAAACAGGGCTGGCTATTTTAAGACTTAAAGGTCGAGAATATTTCAATAAAAAAAATATTATTTTTGATACAGTTGCTCAAAAAGTGCTACTTTACGTAGCTGTTTAGCGTGCGGAAAGTTGGTTCTCGCGCACTAGTGCTTTTCACTTTTCCTTATACAAATTGTACCATTAAATATTATGTCAATAAAAAATAAATAATATAGAACTGTATTAAACTTAATTTTTTTCAACTGTATTACAATGATGTTACAGAATGAATTAATATAAAAGTTTCGAATTCCTTACTTGTTGTTTTTCTTATTTTTTCGCAATTGTATTAAAAAACGTCATTCGATACACGTGCGGAAATGTCATTCTCCACTCGTCCCGAGTCTTGCCACTCGCCTAGGGCTCGTGGCGTAATGACATACTTTCCGCACTTGTATCGAAATGTACTATTATGGCTATTCTAGACCAATGAGTTTTTATATAAAATAAAATTTAAAAAAAACATACGTTTTATCATACCTATATATTTTTTTTAGTACAAGCATTAAAATTAAAGCTGTCAGATTGCATGACATTGAGGACGTCATCGTCGGCTCCATCAACTTGGTGGTATCAAATTATTGTACATAAGTAGCTGAACACCTAGTACCTTGTCGTTTTCACTCGTTCACAACTTCATATGGCAGTTTAACATGACGTTTAATGCGACACGGTACAAAGGTGTTAAGCCCCTTGTGAGGCCGACCGTACCATAGGTGAAAATCCAATTGCAAGATTTGATTTCTACTTAGTTACAGTCAAGTACAAAAATATGGTTGCATACAACTAACTCAGTCAGTCAGCGGATTAAGTTTGTGTTACATATTTATGATCGGATTAAATCGATACATATTTTTGCACTTGACTGTACAGATGAAGTTAATATACATAATATAAGGCTTGTGATAAAATCAGGATTTTAACATCGATTAAAACATTTTAGGGTATTTTTTTTCACAGTACATTTCTTTGCACACTCAATTGTAATTTATTATCTCCCCATTTAATAATAAGTATTCTAATTCTAACAAAATAAAATATATGCAGCCAGCTAGCTCAAGGTACCTACTAATTGAGGTTGATCAAATTCAAAAGCAAATCAAAGTGCATTGAACCCCGCTTAATCAGCAGGAAATTTTCTGTTTACTTTACGCACATTCCTTTGTGAACTAACATACTAATGTAATCGTAGACGATTACCACATTTCATGGCTTCAAATTTACAATTTGTTCAGAGCCTAAAGATATTTTGGAAAGGTCAATAAAATTATGCTAATGATATTACGTGAAGTTTCCGCAATCCGCCTGCCTTCTTTTTGTTTACAAATACGACATTGTCGTAAAATAAACTAAAGTATAATATCATCATCATCATATCAGCCGAAAGACGTCGACTGCTGAACATAGGCCTCTCCCAAAGTATATACAAGATGATAATTAACATTAAATAAATTAAATTAAAACTAAGTTAAATCTAAAATGAAATTAATAAGCCCGTTCAAAAATTAGAGGGGGGGGACAGAATTTTAGTGACTTTCGGGGCGATTATCTCCGACTCTATTCACTTAATCAAAAAAAATGCTAAACCTTAAAGAAACCTTAAATAAGCTATAACAAACCTTATATTTATTTTGAAAGGCCTATCGATTGATGTGCCACACGGGGGGCCACAATGAAAAAAAAAATGACTTTTAGTTTTATGTATGGAGTGCCCCCTAAAAAAATTTTTTTTTTTCATTTTAATTACAAAACTATGTAACTAACGGCTAACAAAATACACCTGTCCTCAAAATTTTATTCAAATACACCTTATAGTTTTCGAGTAAAATGCCTGTGACATACGGACAGACGGACATGACGAAACTATAAGGGTTCCGTTTTTTCCATTTTGGCTACGGAACCCTAAAAACCGGACAAGTGCGAGTCGGACTCGCCCACCGAGGGTTCCGTACAAAATAAAAAATGTATAGTTTTCAGACTTTTCCCTGTAGGTACTTGTAGCATAAGTCGATATTACTCGCCAAATTTCATAGTTCTAGTAGGTCAACGGAAAGTACCCTATTAATGATTCCCTTGGGAGTGTCGAAATATACGTTTTTTTGCGGAATAAACGGACGGATCTTTTTTTTACGTTAACTTAAAAGTTTGATTTTTTCACAGCTTCAAGGGACTGTAGACCTGAGTATATGGTTTAATTTAATTTCAACTCGATACCGGACGCGTTCCCGAGATAAAGGGTCTTGACAGACAGACAGACGGACAACAAAGTGATCCTATAAGGGATAAGGGTTCCGTTTTTTCCTTTTGAGGTACGGAACCCAAAAAGGCCCTCGAGGCATTGTACCGCGGATGCTGGCGGCATTTCCTCGCTGAATTACAATGCTGATGCGTTAAAAAATAGTTTCGTTTAAAAAGAAGTACCTAGGAGTATGGTATTAATTAGTTTAAGGTTACAAAATTGCTTGAACTTTTTGGGCTAATTTAGCAGAAACTGTTTCGTTTTACTTTGACATTTAAAATGACAGGAAATAAACATTTCCGCTTAAAAACTTTAGGTAAGTACTGTGAAACGAAAGTCGAAGGCATTAAAAGTTTTAAAAGGTTTTTTACACGAAAATACATTAATATATGAAAGAGAGATATTTGTAATTCATAAATATCACTTTTACAACCTTCTAACTAACTTCACTAGTATGAAGCGAAAAACTGGACATACGGGGAATTTCGTGATATCCCGGCCATAACACGAACTGCCTGAATACTAAGTCAAATGTCGCCCAGACTTATCAAAGCTGGTGGTTAAATTGACAGACCAAATCTTTGTTCTGGGCTAGAATCACAACGCACGGCAACGCGACTCGTCCAAACCAGCAATAGTCGGACATTATATTACTGTTGATTCTCTAGTTCAAGTCATAGAAGACTAGGTGAAGTGAGCAGAGCACTTGTGAATGGTATAGCTGAGATTGGTTACGATCTGAGACGTGGCCGACGCTCGGCGCGGCAGATTAGAATGACTCAACTGTACGTCAGTGAACCGAAACGGCTCACCATCCGTGCCATCTAAGACCTATAAAACATTACGGGGAAATAGGAACCATTGCAATTTCAATCTTAATATAAACACCATTGGGAATAAAATTGTGGCTAACTCCTTGGTTGCCCGATGTTCTTTTGTTGTTGAGGCAAAACGTCGAGTAACTCTCTCAAGTGCGTATCAAGCATACGCATATGCTTGTACGTTGAACTTTCGCTGTTTGGGGAAAGGTTGAATTTGGCACTGAATAAATGCATTTGATACGTGTTTGCAGGAGTTATACTCGGGTGTGTGCAGAGTGAATCGATAGATGACCTGGCAGAAATCTGGCTGGGCAGTTTAGTTTGAGAGTAATGAGCCACGATATATATATACAGGTACGTTATGTAAGATGATTCATGTAGCGTGCGAAGCAGTTAGTGCGTGTTTGTGTGTGTTGACAAATCAACACTCGTTATCGAGAACTTAAGCAGTTACATGCATGCTGGTTACTACGCGGTTATCAATGACCCTTTCTCTCTATCAGTGTAATGTAATGACTTAATGAGAGAGAGAGAAAGAGAGGCCCTAAATTCTTGCCAAGGAAACTACGCTTAATATCAGACCCTGAATACTTTCTTCTTCTTCGAGGTTCCGCAAATGACAGATGTTTAATAGAAAGCGGTGTTGGGACTCCAGGTTTCTGAATACTTCATGATTCAGCGATAGTAGGTAACTGTACCCGATGTTACCTAAACTATCTGTAGAACCTTAGTTCACTATTTGAGCTTCTAAACTAAACCTTTATTTATTTAATCTTTATTGAACATAAGAAGAACAGTACAAAAGGCTGATTCAATGCCATTTACCAGTCAAGCAGACTTACGTTTTGAACTTCCAACATTTCGCTCTCTTTGGGATAATTTTTTAAATATCCTTTAATAGATTCTTTTAATTTCCATCTTCGTTATCCCACTTGCTCCCTGAAGGATATCGCGGTCAGCTCGGTAACCTAATTCCAAGATTTGGTTGAGTTACTTGTTTTTACGGAATTGTCATCTTAACGACTATTAAATAGAATTAGTACAGAAAATGGAGAACGTTGGTGTCAGGGGCTTAGCACTGGACTGGTTCCGCAGCTACCTAAGAGAGAGAACGCAAGTAGTAAAAGTAGAAGAATGTCTCAGTACCACAAAATCGGTGCCTTTTGGCGTACCTCAAGGTAGCATCCTCGGACCTACGCTATTCTTAATTTACTTAAATGATATTTGTGAACTGGATTTGAACAAGGCTGAGATAATATGCTATGCCGACGACACCGCCTTAATCTTCAGGGGTACTTCATGGGGCAGCCTCCATACTGAAGTCAAAAAAAGTATGGCAGTGATTGCAGAGTGGCTACAGCAAAACTTACTCACTCTCAACTCTAATAAAACGAAATTCGTTTGCTTTCACAAGACGGCTGCTTCTTCTCCTACAGATAGTTTACCCATACAAGTGCATTCGTGTAACTTTGAGAGTTCAGAAGAACCTAGGCAATGCTACTGCAAGACCATAACGAGAGTCACTACCATTAAATACCTAGGAATTGCACTGGACGAAAGACTCACCTTCGGAAAACACATATCAGCCATGTCGGGAAGAGTTAGGAAGTTAATAATGGTGATGAAACGACTGAGAGAGGTGGCTGACATTAAACTTTTGCGGTCAATCTACTTGGCAATATGCCAATCGGTCTTATCATACTGCATTCCGATATGGGGATCAGCTGGTACTACCGTCCTAATCACGCTAGAAAGAGCACAGCGCGCAATACTAAAGGTAATGCTTAAAAAGCCACATCAGTTTCCAACCACACTCCTATATAAAGAAGCCGAGGTGTTGAGTGTCCGCAAGCTCTATATCTTAGTAACCGTCTGCAAGATTCATAAACAAGTCCTATTATCCGATGACTATGAAAACATGCTAAAAGCAAGAATCTTCGCGATACCAGTGGCAAGAGTTCGCTCGGTCTTTGCTCGTCGGTTTGCAGATGTTGCGCATCCTCGTTTGTATAACGTGGCAGTAAAAGCTTGTGACATCAAACTTCTAAGCACCCAAAAGACGAAATTTAAAATCAGAGAATGGTTGAACGGCTTGGAATACAGAGAAACTGAAAACATACTACGAGTAATCAACTGAACAGCCCTGCATACGCATACACAGTCACTCTCAGACAACACTCACACACACACGCACACATATTCATACTTACACACACTCACACATACTCACATCACACAAATTCTGAACTTTCTCAACTTCATACTCCAAATATTATTTAATGCTTTACCTATATATATGAGAATCTTCCTAAATGCAATTATGTTTTATCGGATATGTAAATAATTAACTATGGAAATGCTAATGTTAAATTATCTTTAATAAAGTGGTGTCACAGGACAGGCCTAGCCTAGTGTGAGCCACTGTTTTTTGTAAGTGCATAATGTGAATCATACTCTGAAATAAAATTTTACTTTACTTTACTTTTACTAGTAATGCTTTATTCTTCAAAAGCTCTACCTACGCAATAGGCCAGTGTCCTAATTTTTTTTACGATGCCATTCGAACCAGTTTTTGGAGAGGAACACATGTTTGTATGGGAGCAACTACAACTAAAGAACATAAATACTTTAAAATGATTTAAAGACGGACCTCGCTGGCGGCACTGTTGTATGACGTTACAGTTTAATATTTTTACTAATCGTTGTATGGAAAATCGAGTAAATTGCTGTTTCGGTCGCGAAATACTGCGTTTAGGGCCATAGTTGTCATATAATTTTGGTTCTATACTAGCGTAAGGATTCTATTGGTAGCTTTAAATTTATTTATGGACAATAAAAAAAATGCATATATTTTCTCAACTTTCAAGGTCTATATCTTTTTATGATTTTAATTATATTTCGTAATTTATACTTTATTACAATTATTTGATGGTTTACTATCCATTTAGAAAAACTACGTTATCAGTTTTAACATGAGGAAACTACCCTATTGCCGCAAGATATAGTTAAGAATCTTAGAACCAAATCGTTACCTGCCACTATGCCAGTAATTCCATAGTACGTAGTAGCCCAGTGTAATACAGATTCTAGGTAGTATATAAATGGATTTATTAGTAAACAGTCGCTCTAGTAATCAACACAACATCATCATCAGTATTTTGATAACCAAAACACTGTATCCGTATATTCCTCTAAATAACACGATTATAAATAGGGAGACGTCCGTTGCCATGTTTGTTTAGGTCTTGTGTATTTTACCACGAGATTCTGTAAATAAACACTAGTCACCGCCAGGACTATCACTTTACAAAAAGTGTATAAACTACCTAACAAGCATACGAAAGTGAGAAACACGGAAATTAATCACCTCTCAGTAGTCAGAATCAGGAACAAAACCAGGTCTTTCCTCTAGAAGATAACGGTTTAGGCACAAATTATGTTCTGATCATACAAGTCATGAGTCGAAAAGCCGCTTTGGTTTTAAATTAGGCCTTTGGAATTTGAATGTACCCACAAGAAAGACTGAACACTAACTCAAACTAAATTATGTTTTTCACCCATTCACCGAATTGACAACGACGTCTGTTCCACTTTTGGCATGAGGCAGTTGAAACACCCAAGCCGACCGACGGCGACGTCCCATTCAAAAAAGATAACTACCAGGTTAGTACATACCGTTCGGGTTAAGAACCGCTCCATTTGAAGCAAATGTCATTTCTCTGTTTTTATATCCAACATGTGGTCGGCTAAATGAGGAGACACATTTATCATTTTAAGTCACAACACGTGTTCTAAATGGGGACATTTAGGCCTGGTAACTGGACTAAAACTGACAAAATTATAATCCATTATGGCTCCGATGAAAATGTGTACCTATATGAATTATTATTACGACAGTACCTACTCGTACTGTCGAGTTCGAAAATATGTGCACGGACCAATTCATCAGAAACATGTGAACACCAACATCATCAACAACATTAGTTAATCCACAGGGGCAATCAGCACGGATACCACAGGACGACCAGCTGTGTCCCGGCGAGATAAACTATTCGTCTCTTTCTAATTAGAACGCTTAGAAAGAGACGGGTAGTCTATATCGCCGCGACCCAGTATGTGGGCCGTCCTGGAATAGCCTGATAGCTGTGCTGAGATTACATTATATACATTTCGCATTTTGATTTCATTTCGATGTGTTCCAAGCGCTCCGAGCTAACGTTAGACTTCCCATCAAAACCCATGTGGCTTGGTTTCACGATCACGAAGTTATAAGTTACAATTTTACAAGTCTAAATTGGCAACACTGAAGCACTTGGTCAATAACGACTACTTAGTCATTTGACCTGTCACTCCCTGATTGACCAAAGCCCTATTTCACCATCTTGACAATTGTCACCTGACAATTCCAAGTACATTGCTGGGTCAATAAATAACGTTGAACCACCTTAACCCGTCAACGCAGCCATGTAAGTCGAATTGTCATTGTCAGTCGACAATTGTCGATTTAGTGAATCAGGGGCCTGACAGCCACTGGTGGTGTAACAACATATGTGAGAGGGAATGAGTTTTGTTTTCCATACTGGCTCTAATATACACGTAAGCATGTTGACGATTTGGTAACTTTTTTAATTTTACAAAACAAATCTTGGAATCAATTTCGCATTCAGTTTTAATTTAATCAGTGCCGATAAATCACATTTCTCTTTATATGATACCGCAAATCAAAGATGGTGAAACTACTTTTACAAACGTGCTTTACTTGTGAATTTGTTTACGTCAAGTTACGCAACGGAGAAGGCCTATCGTCGAACCTCGTATATTCTGCCATCAGTACAATTTATTGATTAAATATGCCTCTGAGGTAGCCAAATCTCTTAAAACTAGGTGCCCGGATTCAAACCTTGCAACTAAAATAGTACATTTCGATGCTAGTGCGGAAAGTATGTCATTAAGCCACGAGTACCGAGATCGCCTACGGCTCGTGGCAAAACTCGGGACTAGTCGGGACGAGTGAAGAATGACATTTCCGCACGTGTATTGAACGTGTTTTTAATACAGTTGCGAAAAAATAAGAAAAACAACAAGTAATGAATTCGAAACTTTTATATTATTCATTCTGTAACATCATTGTAATACAGTTGAAAAAAAATAACTTTATTAATCTATCTTTTTTATTTGATATTATTACATTGACAGAAAAAGTGAAAAGCACTAGTACGCGAAAACCAACTTTCCGCACGCTAAACAGCTTGGTCGTTCTTCTTTTCGACCGACAATAGCCTGTCCTTCGTCTTATTACGGCATCTCATTTGAGTAATGATGTTTACGGTTTTATAATGTTCGAATGAACGTCCATATTATTTTATTAATTAGTGATATTTAATATTTCACTTTCTCTATCTAGCATTTTTTATAAATGTATTTTTTTTCGTAGAATGCCGTGACAGAGTGGTAAAACAAAATGTTGTCCCCACTGAAAGAGTCCACTTTGTCACATGTTTTTTTTTAGAAACCAACCGTAAATAAATATTTATATTGGCCAGAAAGGAAACTTTAATTAGTTCTAATGAAGAAACCTATGCATTTTTTTTTAAATCGCACTTCAAAACCACAATTTTCGATAGTTCAAAAACCAAAAAAACAGAAAAACCTCGGTTCATTGTCGGTAAAAAAGAAGAACGACCCAGCTACGTAAAGTAGCCCTTTTTGAGCAACTGTATACTTTTACTAATTCGATCAGATTATCAATACTTTGCACACGCGTACTTAGCTATACGCTTACGAAAAAGGGAATGCATGAACCAATTCACTTTAGGCGTAAGTGTCTGACCAAACATCTGTATGAAAAGTTAAATCCATACTTAATACTACTTTAATGTGAAGTAACACCTTTCACGCTTAAACCGCTGAACTTATTTAGATGAAAGAGCATTGAGCCACATTGTATTTAAAAAAAAAAACGTTTTTTTGCAGCGGCGAAGGATGTTTTTTTAATAATCGTTTAGTGATCTGAATACGCATAGATATATAAAATTAAACGCGTTAAACAATATCGGAGCCGAGATATTTGTTTAAAGTTTTGTTTATAACTTTTCAATATGACCTGTGGAAATATATATTGCAAATATCTCGGCTCCGATGCATTTTGGAGTGCACTTATGAGTGGCCGCTCCATTAAAAAAAATTACAACACTTTTACCCAAACGCCTTTGGCGTGGAGAATAAGTTGAGACTCTGGATTCTGGTCCCTTAAGTCTGGATAGTTTTTGTCCAGGCCGAAATCATGTCATGTCATTCAATGGAATATTCCATGGAAGTGCGATAATTTATGTTGCTGCGTCTGTGTGACGTCTCATAGCTACCTATATTATTTGCTGGTAGATTATAATTATAAATCCCCTCGGCCAATTAACGAGTATACGCGCACGAAGTCGCGGGCCAAAGCTAGTATGTACCTATCCTATAAAAACCCAAATATAGAAGCATCATACTCGTAACAGTAATTTCTGATGCCTTAACGACGCCATCTACGAGACATCGTCTGCCTTATAAGACAATCCGACAGTGAGACAGATAGCCGAAACCTGAGACGAATAACTTCATATTAAGGATACAAATGACCTGACCTGAGTGACGCCTCATTTTAGGTCATTGCGGCACCAAGTAACAATATACAAAAGACAGAAATTATTTATTGCTGGCAGCGATATTTTGTTGCTGAATTTAATAAAACTGTAAGTCAGTCAAATAAGCGTATTTTACCTATGTGTGAAATGTGATATACCTAATCTGTTCGCGACCGTCGTGGCTCGGCCTGAAAAAGGGTTAAGGACATGTTTTCCAGCCCGACTGTAGAAAAATGAAATACAAATGTCAGTCTAACTCAATCAAATAATAGTATTAAGATACTTATGTATTTGGCAGTCTTTGCCTGAAAAAGGGTTAATAGCAGGTTCACACGAACCTGATTTTTCTCTCATCTTCAGCCAGACTTTTGTATACGGTATAAACTTGTGCCCTTTTGACAGCATGAGCCGTACAGACTTTTATCTGCGAAGCGACTTGCGGTTTTGGATTAGGCTCGAAGTGTTGCAAAAGCGGCTTGACTAATAACTCGAGTAGGTGATACCAATAAAACGAAAAAAATATGTTATAAGTACGATGAACAGACAGAAACTCCATACATAAGCCGATATCAACATTTCAATTTCTACTTTAGCTTAACTTTTTCTAATTGTAACTTGTGCATCATGGTCGCAACTTTTGCGTGACGATGCATGTATTGGCCAAGTTAAACCTAATAAGTCAATAGTAGACTTTATCTCGTTACTTTAAGGTTCATGCTTAGTTAACCGTGTTGTTGATGGTACTTTATGAACTAAATTCGCTTTAAAAAGTTGGAGTAATTCAACACCGACATTATGCAACTATTCACACTTATAAGTGACGTTTCGCCGGCTTGTTACAATCGCAAATCATTGACTGATATTACGTCCTGCATATTACGTGACATGTGTTTTTTCAATGGCTTGGTTGTAATTTGAAGAGTAGGTACGGATCATTAACGACGTACTAAAACGCTGAGCAAACTAAGAGTTAACGCTTTCACCCAGCTGCGAACATTTCATCTCATTCATTCATCACTGTTGATTATTCCGTCACTTGTTTATCTTTGCTATCTGGTGTATTAAACAACCTACCACGTCTTCAAATTAATTAAATTTATATCTGTCGTATCTGGTGTAATATTAAACAACCTACCATGTCTTCAAATTAATTAAAGTCATCTGCCTTGTGAGCTGCCTGCTGGACCGATTTAGGTGAAAATAGTTGGCGTTGAGAAGTTTTAGGGTTTGCCCCATCCAACGACGGTTCCATCAACCACACTCTTTTTGTTAATCTTCTTTTACCCATCTTCTCTACATCAATTTTTGACGCACTTCTTTATTACACTCAGTTTTACACCGTCTAACTGGATGACATTTAGAGCGGAATTTCGCATTTCAGTAAGATTATCGAGTTCTACGCGAAAAGCTATATAGAACTAGGCTCGTTTGTGTCTCTGATACGAAGTCAAAAGTGCTGATTACCTCTATTATCATAACAGGGCCACTTGGCTTTCATTCCCTTATCGTTCCGTTTGGAGCAGTTCCAACAATGCCGACGAAAACAAATCGCGTCCCAGCAAATATCAAAACTGATGGCTCCACGATAAAGCCTAGCCTATGTAAATATTCTAACTATCCCGCCAAGCTAATTGGACAAACGAAATAATAGGTTCCTACCGCGCCAATTGCTTATTTGACTTGGTCGGTTTATATGTATAGTCCACGGGGAAATGAGAAAAAGTTCGACACTTAGCATCGGAATGACTTTGGCAACGATCTCGAAGAAAGTTGGGGTTGGCCGTAACGGTGAATTGATAGTATCTCCAGGGGCGTCATATCACTTGTTTTGATACTTTTAATGTTAGCTTGAGACATAGCTGGATGCGGGTGGCGCAAGAGCCCTCGCCTCTTCGGGGATGAAGGCTTTGGCACTCTTTGGGGCAGGCTTATGTCCAGCAGTGGACGTTTTTCGGCTGATATTATCATGATGAGACATAGTGATCATATGGCCTGTGTGTAGGTAAAGTGACTGTGTACGTTATGGAAAGTTAAAGAGACTTTATTTATTTATTATTAAGGGCGAATTTGTTCGAATCCAAAGGAAAATACACTCAATTTTCTTTTAAGCAGCCGTGTACGTAGACCTTGGGCAAATGGACTGTTAGAAGTTGTCATAGATGGTCACACATTTAGGGTGGGTTGCAGACACTTACGATTACTGAACGATCAAACGTCAAATATGGCGCCGGCAGCTGTCATTGCATAGAAACTTGTCAAACTTTCCGTACATTAGGATTTTAACGAACACCGCTTATATGATTCCAGACGGTTTGGTGCAACCGACCCTTAAACTATGATTATGAAAAGTGGCGACAGCGGATTGTGAACAAAATCGCAATGACAGCACATAGTGACCATATCTTCTCTAGTCTGGTTTCTATAATAAGAATCTGTAATAAGATCATTAAAACGTAGAGTATAGCGTTTTAATGAGCGTCCTGACATGACAGTCCAACAAGCTATAAGATGTCTCGCGCAGCGAATGGCTCTTGTCAGTGCACCCTGGACCAGCGGAGCGTAGCGGCCCGCACCGGTTATTATACCACGCCGCTGTGACCATACCTTCTGAATAAAATGGAGTTTAAGTTGGAGTAAAATTATAAAAAGAATTAAATTCTAACTTGAAGACAAATTACTGCTAGGACACCCTGGAGGCTAGAAATAGAAATAGAAATATTTTATTTGCGATAAATGTGGTCCATTATGGTGTTTTAGTGTTGTGAGGCCATACATTTAGGCTTTAAGAAGCCATGCAAAATACATGTTACCTAAAAATAAAAATACATGCTGATAAAAAAATAAAACAAACGAAAATAAATTAATTGAATATAAAAGTAGTTAATAATGCTTATAATTAAGGACGTAGTGCAAAATATTATTTTAAAGAGTAGTGACACTGATTTACAAGCGTAGCATACAATTTAGTTTTAAATTTATTGAAGGGTAGATCTGTAATACCCTCGGGCAGTTTATTGTATATTTTAACGCACATGGCGTAACTGCAACGGCTTTTCATTGTAGTGTACATATTGGGCAGCATTAGTTTATTGGGATATCGCGTATTGAAGTGCACGGTTTCGCTTTTCTTTTTAAACAAATCAGGGTGCAACTTTACGAATAGGGCTTCTAATCCCGGGATTTATTACTACTACTACATTAATACCGGTATTGTAAGTAATAACTCCCGGGATTGGAAGCCCTGCTGGAGGCCCATTTTATAAAGTTACAAATAACGACTATATTAAATAATAACGCTAGAACTTTTTACCAGTGTCGATTTAGTCTTTTTAAATAGTAACTTTATAAAATCAGTAAGTATCTGACAAGCTAAAAACTTGATCCTTACGGCGTCGGCATGTCACCGTCATTGGCGACCAATTGATGAAATGATACATGCACTAAATGGTGGTGGTGGTAGGTTGGTACATGAATGTGAATAGTACAGTAGACTACAAAGAGATCGATACGGCCAAAGTTAAATAATGTATACACGACCGTAATGTTAAGGCTATAAAGTCGTATATACATTGTAATTTCGGCCGTATCGATCTCTTTGTAGTCGACTGTACCTAAATATAGTGTCCGTAAGCCAAACTGACTGGGGCCAGAATAGATGTCACACACTCCTTAAGATCATGCAAGTGTTGAAGAGATAGTATGCACATCTGATTCAATCTTCAGTTTAGTTCGCGAGTAGATGCTATTGTAGCAAGTTCGACTCACCCACCACATATAGTTGAGATCATTTAAGTTGACAGAATTGCATCAAAATAATCCATTCAAAAAGCAACTCTACCTTCGAAGGTAAAAGAGTCAAATTCCAATGATAGTTTTATAAAAAAGTCAGTCACATTAAATAATCTCAACTAATTAGGTATATCTACTTATAGGCTGAATTAGGCGGCTGAATTTATAATATAAATAATTTATCAGTATCACAAGACGGCGCACGAGCTGTGTCGCGGCAAGATAGACTATCCGTCTCTTTCTAAGTGTTCTAATTATAAAGAGACGGATAGTCTTATCTCGTCGCCACACGCTCGCGCGCTGTCTTGTGCTAATCGTGTTGTTTAGAAAGAGACGGTCGTCGCCAGAACACTCACGCGCCATCTTGTGATAACCGTGCAGCTGCACTCGGAATCAGCCCAGCCATGCCCAGCGGAATTCAGCCTATATGTTTAACGTCCTCTTATTTAGTTTTTAGGGTTCCGTAACCAACGGGTAAAAACGGGACCCTATTACTAAGACTTCGCTGTCCGTCCGTCCGTCCGTCTGTCACCAGGCTGTATCTCAAGAATCGTGATAGATAGAGAGTTGAAATTTTCACAGATTATGTATTTCTGTTGCCGCTATAACAAAAAATACTAAAAAACCGGCCAAGTGCGATTCGGACTGGGGCTCCCATACAACAGACATGATTTTTTGCCGTTTTTATAGATAATGGTACGGAACCCTTCGTGCGCGAGTCCGACTCGCACTTGGCCGATTTTTTCTTTTGCTTGTTTGTTTGTTTAATTGTGTAATTTGGAGTTGGACGTTAAATAAAGGTATTTTCTTTCTTTCTTTCTCTTCTTTATAAGTGACGAGCCTTAAGGTTTACGCTTAAATGAAGTGAATGAACTGGCAGAACGCCAGAATGTGCTGATTAGCAGTTACAAGTTCCTTCTTAACCTCATTAGGCGAGAGCTTAGGCTCTTCCGTTAGAATTTTAAATTTTCACTAGGACTCGAGAATCAGGTTAGAAACTTGGAGGAATAATTAATGTTAATAAGTTTCCTACTTTTCATTTATAATACAAGCCTTTTTGCAAGGTATTGCGATTTAAACGGACCCTTCACTTGCGATAGGTATTTGTTATCAAAGGTAGACGGAGGTCAAACGTAATTCCATTTTTAATAAAAACGTTTTTTAGATAAACATTGGGGTATGCAGCTTTAGAACCCGCGAGCCTGTTGTTTTTTCAGAAAATAGTGTTATTTAAATTTTGAATACCTAAATCGACAAAAAAATTTAGAATATGAATCGACCAAAAAACTATCATTAGGCATTGAACCTGCTCATAAAAAATTGAGAAGCGACCTGTAGATGAGAACAGCCGGACATACGAAATAACTTTTGCCCAAGCTGAAACGGAGC
This sequence comes from Epinotia nisella, assembly GCA_932294315.1. Lineage (NCBI taxonomy): Eukaryota > Metazoa > Arthropoda > Insecta > Lepidoptera > Tortricidae > Epinotia > Epinotia nisella. The sequence goes on from OW028693.1 coordinate 10,254,069, forward strand.
ACTTCGTTATCTTGTTTAAAAACCGGCCAAGTGCGAGTCGGACTCGCGCACGAAAGGTTCCGTACCATTATATATAAAAACGGCAAACAAATCATGTCTGTTGTACGGGAGCCCCAGTCCGACTCGCACTTGGCCGGTTTTTTAGTATTTGTTGTTATAGCGGCAACAGAAATACATAATCTGTGAAAATTTCAACTCTCTAGCTATCACGGTTCTTGAGATACAGCCTGGTGACAGACAGACGGACGGACGGACGGACGGACGGACGGACGGACGGACAGCGAAGTCTTAGTAATAGGGTCCCGTTTTTACCCGTTGGGTACGGAACCCTAAAAAGGTACACGTATTTAGACTATATAGGAAACACTTGAAAAATATATAATTCACTAGCTGCCCGCGCGGCTCCGCCCAAGGATTACATAGAACCCAGATGGAGCTGCGGGATAACATATAGCCTATGGACATCCTGAAGTTCCATTCTATATACTGGTGAAAGATTTTTTGAAATCAGATGAGTAGTTCCGGAGATTACCCCCCAAACAATACAACCTCACAGTCATTTCCTCTTTATTAAACGAGCGAGCGAAGCTAACGAAGTTATCCGTTTCAGCTTGGGCAAAAATGTTTTCGTATGTTTGTCCTGTCCGGATTTCCGGCTAGTCTTCTCTACAGGTTGCATTTCTCACCAATTCTCGTGAAATTTTGTGAGCAGGTTCGATAATTATATGGTTTCTTTTTGTCGGTACCTACACGTATACTTTTGTATACATATATCAATTATAGACCCTACCACACTTTGTACATTACATTGTCAAGTAATTAGAAGTTGACAAGCAAACAAGTGTAAATACAATATAAATAAAGCGCTGATAACAAACTACATTTATTTACTGACAAATAAACAAAACGAGACAGGCGCCGTATTTGTAAATAGAGAAAAGATATTATTCTATTTACTGATATATAAGTTGACCGACCCAATCAGGGAAATTCTAAAGAAAGGTCAAGAGTATCCTCAAAGCCAGCGGGCGTAGCATGGTTGACATTTTATAGCTTTGGATAGCATCCGTCACGTTCTGACATTAATGTAACCCGTCCGAGAACCATTCGCGATTATATACACGTATGCACGTTAAGCCTACCCACAATGAGAGCAAAATACTGACGCAATGTCCATCTGTTCCTTTTATAAACACATTGTCTAAATTAGGTATATTGCGCAAAAACCAGTCCTAATACAACATCCAAAGACTGCATAATCAAGACAATGATCCATATTCAACAATACAAAAAAGATGCGAAGATAGTCCCACAAAAACATTAATTGCAGTCACCGTATAAGGTCCACGCTTGGGTGCTTGCGTGTGGTCACACACCTGGCAAACATATGCCACTAAAATTAAATACGGGCAGACGAACGTAAATGTGAATTCTTCAAGAACGTATGCTTTGTTATGTTTGCAGAACTATGGGGCAATTCGTGAAACTAGAACTGACTTATTTTAGTAGGTTATAGGTAAGTCATTGCGTGAAGAAAGTCGCTAAATAGCTCTTAGAGTTGGTGATTTAGTGGTAACCCTTGCGAGATTTTTATTTAGATCACACTCTTTTTCCATTCCACGATGGTGGCAAACAACCGTACGGAGTACGGACCGCCTGACCGTGTAGCACGTTGGCAACCGTTTGAAAATGTTATGTATGTTTCTTTATTAGTGGGTAGATTTAAACTTATTAATAATTGTCAAATGAGGGTGGTTAGGGTTTTAGCATAGGCAGTCCTCAAATAGATCTGATTCAGAGAACAACGGTGTATTATTGCTGCGCCTGGCATCCCCAGGGTACCTTCCTGGCGACATACACATTAGAAATGCTTGAGGTCATATTGTGGTCCCTTGTGAAGACCTGGAGAGCTCATTCCACACAATTCATCTAAAACCGATGTGTGGTCATTTGGATACCAAGTGTTTCAAATAGTCTGCTGAGATCCCCAGGTCCCATAGGCCATATATCTCGTACGCCGTACGCCCCTTTATTCCTCATGAGATTTTGGAGGATCCTTTCATGATAAATTGACCAAAATATAAGTACCTAACTATCCTATCTGACACTTGATGAGATTGACGGGTATGAACGAGTAACTTTTAACAAACATTGACGCATCCTCAGTTTATGTCGATGTCGGTCGGACATAGTATAATAAATCACGTAAAACGACTAGGCGCTTCAAATAAAATGCGTTTGCGGTCAAGTCATAAACTTGATGATTTAACACTGATTTGTCGCGTTACTCAACTCCGTAACGACCGTTTACAGTCGTTATCTAACCTTGAAATAGGAAAACTGCCTTTGCTATCAAGTCACCTTCAAGCATAGAGAAAATATAACACGGATTTTAAGCGTAAAATGATTACAATGTATTTAAGATAATTCGCAACTCGCCCACATTTACGTTCAAATCTAGTAGTTGACGATAATATTTTGGTGGTAGATTTAGGTATTTAAAAGTAACACTTTAGTACGGTCAGCTCTTGTCATAGTTGTATACAACAGGTCTGTGCAGAATTTATTAGGCAGTTGCCCTAAACCATTATTTCATAGAGTACGTAGGTTTCGAACTAAACGCGTATGTTGTAATAAAGTACCTACCTTGGAAAATCCAAGATGGTGGTGATAAGATGATGAAAAAAGTGAGCAATCGTATTAAATTTCATAAATGTCCTCAAGACTTCGAGGTTCAACAATATCTACTGCACCTATTATATCTTCACATAGCTTATATCCGCTTTCCATGATAACTTTCCGCATCTATTAGAGCAGAACAATAATGTACAAATTGGTACCCAATACTCCATTCTTATAGACATTAATGATAGCATTACGTGGCATAAGAAATCTGTAATGTGGTGCAGTTTATTTTCTCCAGAGTCAATAAACTTTTAACTGTCGAGTTTACGATTCAGTGTATAATGATTGATTCATTGCTTTGACAGTGACTAACTTTAACTTCCGTAGCCTTAAATAAGTTGTATTGCGTTATTTAATCGATCTCAAAAAAACTTTCTCCAACTATTTAAGAATAAGTTTCGGTGCTTTTTTTAGAGAAAAGCAGTGAACCAGGAACGGAAGCATCGGGGAATGACTGGGTTATGTGGTATCTCTATCCACGAAAAACTCCACGGCGGCCGCCATCCGCGCTCATGCGGAGGACTCCAGGGTCTCAAACTGAACGCACTGAAGCCCCACGCCTCACCACACACCGTCGTCGCCTTCCCTGGGATTTTTAGGCGCGATTGTTGGACAATTTATGTGGACAAGGAATAGCTTGAGTGTGGGTAAACGAGCACCATGAGGCCACGAGTAACACGAGTCCCAGCATTTCAAGACCCGTAAGTACATCAACACGCACACATATTCAGTCCCAAACTAAGCCATGCGTGACTTTTCAACATGATCACGATTGATGCGCAAATGCAGGTCAAACAAAAACAGCTGCAGTCGATAAAAACCTTTCAGTTCTGTTAATGAAGCTATCCCACGGCTATAAATCATTAAAACGTTCAATTTATAACGAACGCGATATGCGGTTATCTGTCGCGTCAGCGAGGCTGTTCCGAGCCACTGCAGTTGCTACATATGCACTTTTTACCACGTGACCTACTGAGCGCGATCGGCTTACACTTTAATACGTGTATCGATGATCTCGCGGTATAATCAGTTGCTATAGCATATTTGCAAAATGTTAGTTTTGTTAACAGCCATTCACTGTAAGGTGAACGATTCTAGACTACCTAACGCTATTCAGGATATTCGGTAATAAGCCAATGATCGGATTTCCCGGTGCAACACTGAGTGAATGACCCCAAACATTATTTTAATATGGATATGCTCCGGGATTCCGGGACTTGCATTTTGTTTTGGGAGGACAATGATTCTGATTATATTACATGCTCATGTCCATATTATTATTTCTTCTCGATATCCCGCCGTGTTGCACCGTAAAATCCGATCACTGGTAATAAGCTATTTCTAGCCTCGCTCGCGCATCTCTACCTATTGGTGGACTCCGCTACTCCGCATAGCTCCGGTAGAAACTAACCCTAATTAACTAACCCTCTTTTGTGTAGTGAATAAATGTCTTCTTTTCTTTTCTTTTTTTTTTTTCTTTAATTTTCAAATATATCTTGACACCGAAACTATATATAATACCTCATTCCATATGACATTAGATTTTTGACGGACAAATTCGTCTACGTTTCTTCGTTCATCTAGCATATCAAAGTGAAACATTGTACTAGTTTTACTTATTTCGATCATTAAGTGCTTTTCAAACATAACAACACTAATGATTCTGCGTTTTCAAAAGGTTTTCCTTGAAATCGCATGACGATTAACGCACGACTTTTCTAATGTTATATGGAATATGAATGCACAGAAGTGCATTTCACGAAGCTTCAAGTAGGTACAATTTAACAAGTTTAAACGGGCAACACTGAGGCGATTTACCAATAATGGCCATTTGACCAATATTGCCGGTTTAGGCCCGTAAAATTGCAGCCATGAAAATTGTTGCCATGCAGTTGACTAAAAATTTTGTTTTGATCCTCGAGGATGTATATATAGCCTACTAGTACCTCATAATGCCCATGCAATATTCAGATATGATATGCAACTATTACCAACTTTAAAGTAGGGATTATACATTAAAGTTCACAAGTGTTCGCTCCCCACTAGTCTAAGTCCTTCAATTTTCTCCGAGCACTTAGGAGCTCAACTTGTCTGTACACGGCTTAACTAGCCAGCTATTCTCTAATTTGCAATACCACCTCGCTACGAAAGACCATTGTAAGCCTGATCTTCGATTACGCAAAGTTGAGATCAGGCTTACAATGGTCTTTCGTAGCGAGGTGGTATTGCAAATTAGAGAATAGCTGGCTAGTTAAGCCGTGTACAGACAAGTTGAGCTCCTAAGTGCTCGGAGAAAATTGAAGGACTTAGACTAGTGTACTTTAGGGCTCAAATTATACTAGGTATGTATGTATACCAGGTAGAATAGAAAAAGTCCTACGAATAGTCTGGCCTGTAGATATCTCGCAACTTACTTGCAGTTTTCCACGTAGTGCCGCCTATTGTGAAATGCTGTTTGAAACCTTTTTTTCTGTACTAATACCGTGGTAAAACGGCTCTAACGATTTCGATGAGAATACTTTTCAAACGAACAATCGATCTAGCTAGGTCCCTATTCCTGGATTATTCGTTTTTTCCGGGAAAGCTTCTCTTTTTTTAGAAGCGGCGAGCAAAGCTCAGTCAGGTCGTCCTCACTACTAAATAAACTAATCATGTTCAATATTTAAACCCCAATCCCTCTTCTGAAGTTATTCTTAATCCTATTTCAGGATATTTATCATATTGATAGCTTTTAGATGACACACACATCTCACGCTCACATGATCGTTTTCTTTTACCATTTTCCTAGTTTAATAATGGAAACATGGCTACCAGACTGCCGTAAATCTATATATCCATTTACGCAGTCTCGTGCCATATCTGAGGGCCTGTTATTGTCTTCAGTTTAGCGCCCTGAATAAGACATTCGTTAACGTAATTCGTATGCGGGCCTAGGGTAACAGACGACTCGGCACGACGCGAGATGGAGAAAACATAGTGATAGCGGTGCGAGTGTGATAGCAGTTATGCTAGCCCATCTGGCATCGGTTTATTCACGGCAATAAAGACAAAAACGCGACTACAGACTTGCGCTGAGTGTGTCCGTGTCTTAAGTTGTCATAAAGGTCATCATCATAAAAGAAAGTTCATGCATCTACTATTCAGACAGATATCACAGCGACAGGCTCCTTCCCAGCCAAAAATCACCTGATCACCAACTAGGTCTTTGAAGAGAATAATACAAGACCACACCGAACTATATCGCGCGCGAGATAGACTTCGACAGAACACTTAGAAGGAAATGGATGGCTTATGTCAAGTACGCGGTCTTGTACCTACTAGCCGTGCAGGGTGATTGGCCAGATGAGTTGGCTCACTCGATTCAAGCAGAGTCATCTCTCTCCTGCACTTCTCAATTTCTCATTCCTAAAAACGAGGCAGCTGCTCTAGCGGAAACACATCTTAAATGTTTCTCGGAGGATCGAATCAATCACGGCGTTCAGTAAGTGATACTCCACTAAGCGATTTCTTTATAGAACGAATAGAAAAACACGGACCATTTACAAGTTTTTCCTAGCTGTAATTTTTAACGAAACGTTGACTTTTTGTACATCCGATCTGTTCCGTTATTGGAAAGCAATTAAGACTTGGAAAAAGGTGCTGGAGTGCACTTTAATTTAGATAAACAGCTATTAGTAATGCTTTTCTAATTGCAAGTTAATCGTTTCTCAACGGTTACTTTCGATAATAATGTTAACTCGTAAGATACATCCTCTATTAGATATTCAAATAGATAATGGCACGAATTTTGATCACTGCATTAATTATCTTAGAGAGCAAGAGATTGCCGTCCCATCAAATGACTATTTTAGACATAAGACGGCAGCAATCCGCATATATCAAGTTCCAATTTTTTAATATAGATGTATCATCGTCATTATTTAACGTCGGCGTTATTTTCACACAAAAAGAGCAGTCTATCATAACAATTTGCACTCCAAAACTCAGAATCACTGCACTGTATTGTCTTCTATACACTCTTTTAATCCTTTACGGAACGTCCGTCTAAGACCCTATTGTTCCATAGTGGGACAATGGCAAAAGGCATTGTGTCAACTGGTGTCAAGGCACGAGGGATGCAACGATGCTGCATTGTCATGGGTATTCGTCAAGCTCTAAAGAAAGCCTGTGATGGTCAAGTTTTATGTTGCCTATTAACCAACACGGCTATTTATACTAGCCGTGCAGATTTGTGTATCTCTCGTACTCGCTTCGCTTGTCAGAATCTGACGGATGTTTTATCCGCAGCGATAAACGACAACACCATCATACTCATCAACTCATCTCATGCATACTAATATTGTAATGCGCGAGTTAGTGCAAAGTTAAGGTCTTTAAAATGGTTGAACGATTTAAAATTTCGTAATCATATTCAGTGGTATGAGACTTATGAATGATTGAATCGGATTGCAGAATGATTGTCTGAATCGAATTCGTTTGTTTAAGAAGTCACTCTAGTTGGAAAATCTAACTGCAAAGACATGTTTCCTAAATTCACATTATTTCGATTACAAGTAATTTAAGTCCTAATTTAAGTCCAAGTATTGCCAAATGAGTACATATCTACTTATCTCATATCATAAGCAACAAATATCATTTTGCATACGCTTCCACATTGTGCAACAGTGTGCAAAACCCAGGTGCTAAATATTGCGTTGCATTACTAACAGCACAAATTCAGATATGTTGCCTAGCCACAGCAAATATACGATCTTAGAATCATGACTACAGCGAAACTGTGACTACGCTTAATGCAAATTCTACCAACATGTGGATCTATAGCACACATTGTACTATTTAGTAGGCTATGGGAATGCTGGAGACAACGGTAACGTCGTGGGATCGTACACAAGGTACGTTTCTAGATATCGAACAACGGTACAGGGTTCTATCAAGACCTAGTTATGAGTTAACAATGGTGGAAGTTTTTTGATTACTCGGTGGAAATCGAATGAACTTAGAGGCGGTTGATGTACCTATTGTCACGTATTTTCTTTCGAGTGTATGTAGCAGCGGAACTGTAGTCAACAAGTACATTAAAATGTTTCGGTCGAAGTGGAAAATTGAATTTCGCCACGAGCGGCATTTGAAGTACAGTCGACGAAATTGAATGACCGACCGTACATTAAAGCTATCAACAGTTTCCTGAGGACTTGAGGAGTCGCTAACGATGTATCTCACAAATTAACATGGAAGTGTTTGCCTAACAGCTTTTGACCAATTTAGACTAATGTGATTTTCATATAACATTTGCAACCGAGGTACCTACATGAGAAGAGGGCTCCAATGCTTTCATTCTGACATTCTCGAGTCTTCCGCATAGGAGCGCCAATGGCGGTCGCCGTGGAGTTTTAACAACCTACTCAGCTAACATCCAACAAGTTACAACTTGCACAGACGAGTTAGATATTTTTCATCACGCTTGCTCATCAATGGCCTTATTACTTGAGAGCGTACAGAGCAGTTATAGCCGTTTAACCTCCCACGGGCTGTTAAGTTTAGTTTTAAAATATAGAACCCTCTGATTGGCTTAAGCAAATCTGGTTGCTCTGTGATTTGTTAAAAAAAATCTAGTTGGCCAAGCCCGCAAGAATACTGCTCTGTGATTGGTTGAAATATTGAAGCTGCGCGCTCCACGAGCACTGATCTGGATGTCAATTTTTAATTGGTGCGGCTGTATGAAACTTAGATTATTCTGTCTTTTGTAGTTATTTATTTCCTCGCAAATGTGATGTAAAACATTATGTATAACACGGGCGTAAGAATATTGCAAACTCGATTTTTTATTTATTTATTTATTTATTTATTATTCCACTTACTCCCCTCGTTAAACAATGTACTACGCATAGTATAAGTACATACGCATAGTATAGATTGAACAACAATCGCCATTAAATCAATTTATTATGATACTTTCGTTCCACATTATATCAAATGTTCCATAACATGTTCTAAAGGCTTTACGATAGATAACTATAGATTATAGACCATGGTTAATTATTAAACAGGCAGCACAACAATTTCGGCAACGCCTCCGGCTAACATCCGTTATAAATGGTAACTTGAGATACTAGGAATCTTATTTAGCTAACATAACTAAGTGCTATGTTTATTTATATTTACGTTCAGTTTGTTTAAGAATCTGTCTGCGCAGTCTATAAAGTGAAGTCATATAAAGGAAAAATAAACAAACGTCAGAATACATTTAGAGGGGCTGATTCTGTAAATAAGCTGATAGTTAGGATCTAAAGTTGGATCGCGCAGTGTAATAAAATGAAGTGATTGCGTACATTAGCGTTTCTAACTAAAATGGATCCCTACCATGTACAGCCAAATAAATTAGAGATTCTCTACATTTAGAAGAAATAACTACATGTACTCGCACACCTAGTAATAAATATACCTATTTCTCTTTTTGGAAGCCTCCTCACAAATCCAATGGAATTATAGTATCGTTATTTTCAAGGATCGTAACGGTTTTTTTTTAATATCTGCGTAATTGTTCGACATTCCCTTGGCACGATATCACAGTAAATTATTAAATTACAAGTCCCAAATACAAAAATGCGAGAACGCGACAAGAAGCGACCAATATAAACACCGATTCATACATACGAAAAGAACAGTATCATGTCCCTGATTATGATAATTGTTTCCATAATTGTGTTACTTTTTGTGCGGCATATCGACTAAACACCTTTTAATACGCTATAAGCAAAATGTCCCCAACATAACCTTTCAACAATAATCTGGCCGATACCCCCAAGAGATGCGCAGTCTTATTTTAAACACGCCGTAAATGCCGAGCCTCTATTACCGGCTTAATAAAACGAAAATTTAAACCAACTAATGGGGTCAGAGTAAACACCGCGTGGAAATTGCAACAGACATCAGTTTTAGGTCCACCGTTAAAATCTACCTAAAGTTTAGAGCCGGATGTTTAGCAGTTCATTCAGATAACGTTACATTGATGCCTTTTTGAAACTAGGTTTCTATAAAATGCCGAACGTACGTCCTCTTCAGGGTTGAATGGGGACAGCTAAAGAGTTATTTGCGGGAGAGGAAAAACAAATAAAAAGGGCGTACCTCAAGGGATTGCTAACTCTTTCCCTATCTACAGAACAAAATTGTACAGGGCTTCACAAAGCTTTCTTTACCACATTTCTACAGACCAGCCAGTATAACATGGTCACCGATTACGCTCTAAACTTAGGGTTCATCTAACATAATAAAATTGAGTACAGAACGTTTTGTGAATAGGCAGGACATGCCGCGTGGGCGAGCGAATCTCGTTCCACCTTCACAAAGGCCTAAACCGGCTCTGAACTAGACTAGAAACTATTCTCAGCGGACTATCATCCATACAAGTTACGCAACCTAAACGGAGACATTTCCGCATTCATGTATGGGATACAGAATTGAGCTGTAAAAAAACCGGTCAAGTGCGAGTCTGACTCGCACACCGAGGGTTCCGTACGAAATATCATACAACACACCCGTCTTGTCCCACCCATTAATTTTGGAAAAATCTTAACAACGCATAGTGTAGTTAAGTCATCAGTACCTACAGCGCCACTTATCGGTGCATTTTGTTAATAACTTGCGCGACCAAGGAACTCGGTATGTACAGTAAGGGAAATGTATTCACGTACCACCGTAGAACCCTGTCGCAATTGACAGGCCGCCGTCACTCAAACTCGAGTGGTATGTCACCTTATTGCGATAGGGTTCTACCGTGGTACGTTAATACATTTCCCTGTATGTTGGTTTTTCAGCGATAATTCTTTATCAAGTGAATTAATTTCGACAATTCTTTTATTATTTGCTAGAAGGTACTTTCAGAACACTTTCATAGGAATTTTAAGGAAAAAAATTAAACACAGAAGTATTGAATTACAAACAAAATTAACATATGATTTTTGAAGAATAAAAAAAAAATACGCTAGATAGAGGTCTCGTTATACTTTTCCGGTAATATTCACGTTAATATTAATAATATATATTATTTTCAAATTTTTCGCTTGGTTAACTTCGGAGATAAGGGGGGGGGAATGGTATTTTTTTCAACATTTTTCTTTATAAATCAAAATTTTACCATTGTAGAAAAAAAAAGAAAAACTGTTTCAGAATGTACAATTCAAGCCCTTTCATATGATACCCCACTTGGCCTACTAACTAGATTTTCAATTTTTGCCCCCCCTCTTATCCGCCCTTTTTTATACAAATTAAAAGTATATATTAAAAATTTTCATTTTCCATACACGAGGATTAGCTTTGTTTACAACTATTCCAAATTTCAAATCGATAGCATTAGTAGTTCCTGAGATATTTGACTTTGTGACAGACAGACAGACGGACGGAGTCGCACCATAAGGGTTCCGTTTTTACCTTTTAGGTCCGGAACCCTAAAAGCTACAGCATAAAATACCGAAAAAGGTTCGCACACGTCCCGATGTTGCCGCAAATGTACAATATTTTATCTAAACGATACGCGCAAAGGTACGTGGGTTAAGGACATTACTAGCGCCGAAAATGGGTCAAGGGCAAATCCCTGAGCTCTTGCGACGCGGGGAAAAAGTTTGACAATTCCAATGACAAATCTACTGTTTGTTTAGGCGCTGGTCAGCTGAACAATCAGGTTTGTGAACAGAAAATGGACACATTTTTAGGGTTCCGTAGCCAAAACGGAACCCTTAGTTTCGTCATGTCCGTCTGTCCGTATGTCACAGGCATTTTACTCGAAAACTATAAGGTGTATTTTAATAAAATTTTGAGGATAGGTGTATTTTGTTAGCCGCTACATTATTCTGTAAATAAAATGACTAAGAAAATTTTTTTAGGGGTGCACTCCATACACAAAACTGCAAGTCAAAAACAAAATATCATTTTAAGTCCACGTGTGGATCTATCGATAGGCCTTTCAAAATAAATATAATGTTTCTTAGTATTTTTCTTGATTAAGTGAAATAGAGTCGGAGATAATCGCCCCAAAAGTTCGAGATATTGCTGAAAAACTGCCTTCCCTATAGGGAAGGCATCTTACGGCACTTACGTACTTTTCTCTAGAAAAGTACGTAAGTGCCGTAAGATTTCTGTGATGGTATGACCTTTTTAATAGGCACGGAACCTTTCATTTTGCGTGGTCCGACACGCACTTGGCCGGTTTTATTTTACATTCGATAACAATTGGTTGATTGATCCTTTGCACAGACCAGTCTGTGATCCTTTGTAATCCCTCAAGGGTTCCGTACCCAAAGGGTAAAAACGGGGACCCTATTACTAAGACTCCGCTGTACGTCCGTCTGTCTGTCTGTATGTCCGTCTGTCACCAGGCTGTATCTCATGAACCTTGATAGTTAGACACTTGAAATTTTCACAGATGATGTATTTCTGTTGCCGCTTTAACAACAAAATACTAAAAAAAAGAATAAAATAAATATTTAAGGGGCTCCCATACAACAAACGTGATTTTTTGCTCGTTTTTATAGATAATGGTACGGAACCCTTCGTGCTCGAGTCCGACTCGCTCTTGGCCGGTTGTATTTACTTACGGATTCACAAACCGGAGCCTGCACTTAAAGGCGAAATTGGGTCACGGTCGTCTTAAAGTCGGGTCAAAAGCGTTTTCGACTGAAACTGTGGGTTTTACGCAAATCTGTTTGTACTTACATAAACAAAATGAAGCATGGAACTATATACGAAGGGTTAATTCATGTAAAATGAAGTGTGATTAAAACTCTTTGATAACATGAAACGCCATAAAAACCAATTAGATAAATTAACATAGCTCTCAGAAATCCCAAAACTCTATACCACGGAACTCCTTCAAAGGTTAATACTTGCATATACGAGTAGATTTTGTGATTTCTATAAAGCTGAGTCATATTCGGTGCTCAGTATATTATTCTTAGAAATAGATCAACAGCTGTGAAGCAATGATAATACATGCATTAATATGTTATAAGTTACATTATAATTTATAAAGCTAGTTGAAAGATGCTGCCGTATTGGTCGCGCGAGTCAAGTTCACAAACGACATGTATTCTATACTCTTCAGTACAGTGCAAGGAAGACAGAGGATCCAATTTCACGAAGTCAGTTCGACGTCACGCAACAAACGAAGTCCCGGCAACTCCTAACCTTTCTAAGGGACAGGAATCAATGTATCTAAATTCCCATATCTACATTAAGAAGGGTTCCCAAGTAGGTACTTTCTTGTTCCTGAGTATTGATAACATTAGCTGTGAGTAGGATTGCCAACCGCACTATATTAAATAGTATTATACTATATTTTGACTCTTTGTACAGTCACGGACTTTAATCGTTGGGCCACACAGCTCACCCTTTACTGGATATTCATAGCTTAACTATGGAAAACCAAAATTAGTTGACACTTAAATGGCTCAACGCTGTACTATATGCTGTTGAAGAAATATATAGTACCTACACGATAATATTATATTTTGGGGGACCTTACAGAGTGCTTCAAATTGCCGAAGTATTAACTAAATAACAACATTGCCCAGTCAAATAGGTACTATATTTTTGGCGTTTTTTTTCTGGAAAATACTACATTTCCCCCAAAAATGGTTGGCAACCCTATAGTCTGGACTGGACGTTTAGGTATTTAAAAAAATGTAAACAAAAAGAACCACGTGAGTTGGTCATTCAGCCAATAAGATAATACCACAGATACAAAAGGTTGCTATGATTGGTTGAATGACCGAGTCACGTGGTTTTTTAGTTTACATTTTTTTAAATACCTAAACGTCCAGACTATAGCTGTGAGCATTCTAAGGCTTCTTGTAGCAATCCAGATATATCCATGACGCAAGGATACGGGCGTACCTTTAATTCTAGAATGCAAGGGTGCCACCACAGGTATTTCCGCAGCGAACTGCCTTCCTTCTTTAGCGAGTCAGGACTCTGGCCACACGTTTACCAGTGGACATGCGGGCGTGTCTCTGGTCCTGTCAAAAACGCCATTCTAGTAATTCGCAAGATCTCTTAGATATTGGTAGGTCAGAAATCGAGTGAAGCCGATTACATTTCCTGGGCCGCTCACTGAACGAGGGAGCGAAGCGAACGAAGTTCTATGCTTCAGCTTTTTAACGAAAAAAACCAATAAGCGTAATGAAACAACTATGACAACTGCACTGAACTGACACCGATGTCAATGGCAAAGTATGTCTAAAATCATTCACCTATCCACCAGTATTAAGAAAAATAACCGATTGAAACCTGTTTAAATCGTTTTTTTCGGCTAAAAATTTCATGGTTTTTTTCCATGAAATTGATTTTTTCCGGGAATTTTCAACGCTATCCATCGTCATAGAAAGACAAGGGCTCTTGTTGATGTACTAATTTCCAGCTTAATCAACACTCCACAGTATTCCGTTACCCCAATTTAGGGAAGGGTGGTGCGGTTTCCTCCTTGCCTGCCACCGAAAGTTTACAAACCGAGTTTGTCTCTTTCTGTGATATCTGAACAAGAGCCCTACCAGATTTCTATCTTCGTTGGAATGGGGTTAGAAGCAATCATTCATTGCAAAAGGCATCGGAAACCTGAACATCGTGACTTGGAGAAGAGTGTAGGTAGTAATAAAGTACCTGGGACGAGTTCTGAAAGGAGATCAGTTTGCAAATCGCATAGCTCCTATCTATAAAGACTACCTACTTCGTCTTTTTGTTAAACAAAAAACGGGACAAGTGCGAGTTCAACTCGCGTGGTTAGGGTTCCGTAAAATATTGAGGTTTTCCTGTAATCCTTAGGCAAGGACCTATTTTCCATATTTTTTTCAGAATTTTAAGCCTTGTAGTTTCGGAGATAAGGGGGGGATGGTCAAAATTCGTCTTTTTTCCTAAATTAGTTCAAATCTGTTTTTGCTAAAATTATTAAAAAAAATATCTGAGATGCTTCCAACTACCCCTTTAATGGGATATGTCACACAATACAGTTTGCGAAACTTTTTTTTAAATTTTCCTATTTACTCCCCAAAAGTGGCCCCCCTGTTCCGAATTACTTTACGCGTCCATCTTTGGGTCACCAATTTACATATGTTTACCAAATTTCAACTCAATCGGTCCAGTAGTTTCGGAGCAAATCGGCTGTGACAGACGGAAAGACAGACGCACGAGTGATCCTATAAGGGTTCCGTTTTTTTCCTTTTGAGGTACGGAACCCTAAAAACCTGCCTCTTCCTTTCCTTATGTGATCACAGGATTCGATAAGCTAGGACCAACGCAACGCGACTTAAGGGTAGAAAAACAAACTTGATAGTTAATAATCACTTCAAGTTAGGGCGATCTGCAGCCATTCCATTATAATGTAAATTTATGTGCATTATCTCTCCAATGACCCATTTGATAATACAGCTGACCTGACCGTATCAGACAATCTTTGATAAATGCGAGTTCTAGTTAGGGTTCCGTAGCCAAAATGGCAAAAACGGAACCCTTATAGTTTCGTCATGTCCGTCTGTCCGTCTGTCCGTCTGTCCGTCTGTCCGTCTGTCCGTCTGTCCGTCTGTCCGTATGTCACAGGCATTTTACTCGAAAACTATAAGGTGTATTTGAATAAAATTTTGAGGATAGGTGTATTTTGTTAGCCGCTACATAGTTTTGTAATTAAAATGACAAAAAAAAATTTTTAGGGGTGCACTCCATACATAAAACTAAAAGTCAAAAATTTTTTTTTCATTGTGACCCCCCGTGTGGCACATCAATCGATAGGCCTTTCAAAATAAATATAAGGTTTCTTAGCATTTTTTTTGATTAAGTGAATAGGGTCGGAGATAATCGCCCCGAAAGTCACTAAAATTCTGTCCCCCCCCTCTAATTTTTGAACGGTGTATTTTAAAAATATGGAAAAATTCATGGACATAGGACTTATTAATTTCATTCACCGAAAATTGTTTTGAACAAGATCGGTTCAGAGGTTTTCGAGATATTGCTGAAAAACTGCCTTCCTCAAAGAAAAGGACGTAAGTGCCGTAAAATTTCTGTGACGATACGACCTTTTTAATAGGCACGGAACCCTTCGTTTTGCGTGGTCCGACACGCACTTGGCCGGTTTTTTAATTTGTAGGTACGCGTATGAATGCCGAATGGGACCATGAGCTTTGTTATAAAATAGGGGCATGTCTTCTATTTATCTTTTTTCTATGGGAGTACAGTTCAGGTGAGTTAAAACTATTGAGTTAAAGTAGTTCCCTTACTAAGGCAGAGGCGATATAGCGACCAGATACGTTTCATTAGCAGTTGAACCTTGGCTTCTATACAATTAGGTTCAAAATCATTTGTGTTTATTGAAAATACAACTTGCTTTGCAAGGTATGCATTCCATGGCTGCATTTGATCGCTGCGACAGTCATGCCAATTTATGGGGCCTGTTTAAGGGTTAAATTGTCTTAATTTTTTTCGCAGAACAGTTTTTTTTTTACTATTTCTTCTACAAATTCCTAAAAAGGGTAGGTTTTCCTTTTAGGTAAGTAAGTAGATAGGTATTTTTGACTGGATTAACAAAGAACAAATTCAGATCTACACGAGTGCCGAAAAAAAACCGGCGCTACATATTTAGGCAGCTATATTTTTTTAGAGTTCCGTACCCAACGGGTAAAAACGGAACCCTATTACTAAGACTTCGCTGTCCGTCCGTCCGTCTGTCTGTCACCAGGTTTTTTTATAATGCAATCTAAGCCGTCCTCTATTTTACCGCCGTATGAATCTAATGGTAATGAAATGAACTCATCTTACCCTTCCTAATTTAGTTGGGTCCTCTTGAGATACACAACCAGCGTAGGTAGTTTTACCTGACAACTAAGACACCGAGAACCAAATTTGGGCCATGAAAACTTTAAAATAAAACCGGCCAAGTGTGTGTCGATCACAACGAAAGGTTCCGTGCCTTTTAAAAAGGTACCATCACAGAAATCTTACGGCACTTGTGTCCTTTTCTATATGGAAAGCAGTTTTTCAGGAATATCTCGAAAACCTTTGAACCGACCTTGTTCAAAATAATTTTCGGTAAAACAATTTAATAACTAGTGTCACTAGTGGCCACTATGGCCATATTTGTGCATTTTTACCTGTCAGTTTAGTTTACATATTTTTTGGATTACACTGTACGTGTACCATACACGTGCACCCCTAAAAATATTTTTTTTTAGTCATTTCTTTACAGAACTGTAGCGGCTATCAAAATAGGTACATCCTCAAAATGTTATGCAAATACACCTTATAGTTTTCGAGTAAAATGCCTGTGACATACGGATAGACGGACATGACGAAACTATTGAGGGTTCCGTTTTTGCCATTTTGGCTACGGAACCCTAAAATAAAAAAACGCACAAAAAGTTAGCGAACTACTTTCTAGAAGCGATCAAAGCTGCATCAGGTTACAGGTATATATTATATATACAATGAGAATAGCTAAGTACTTACCATGCAGAGATGACAGGTCAGTCGAAGCCTCTTGCACGGGATTGCAGCATCGCCGGGCGCAGTCCGCTCACCGCACACACTCGCGAAACAACACACCTAAATGTACATAAACAACAAAAAACCCAACGGTCCCCGAAACCTGTTCGGTGTTCCCAACCTACAAACACCAGTCAACTTACACTTGTTGCAAAACTCAACACCCACGATACCTCCAAGTCGATTAACAACGAGAAAACCGACCAGAAAATAAAGAAAAGTCGCTTTTTACAATCGATTTTTGAGTAACTTTTTATTAATAACGAACTTGTTCACTTAACTACCTCTCGGTTCACTGGCTCACTATATTTATTTAGGTTTGTTTGATCGTTTTTAATTACATTTAGTTAAATAAATGTTAATATTTTGACTGTCAATGCCTATTTTCGTTCACAGTGAGACGCATGCGTGCACCTCCGAGCGCCACCTGCGCAAACTAACGGTCGGGGATGCCGCTAACAACAAATCAAGGTCCCTGACTCGCAGTGTTGCCAGTCGAAACAACTAGTTTACCAATTAAAGGAGGAGAAGGTGATTATTTTGAAGATTGTTTACGAACACGGGATTTAGAAGACTGTACGAAAAACGATCAGTTTGTAATAAAATATTCAAGATAGGATAAAACCTTATGAAATTTATAGATAACTGTCAAGTGTCAGAACTGAAGGCCTACCGCGAAACGATATTCGTTTTCGTTCGTGTATCTCCCTCTTTGTCGCTCGAACTAGCAAGTGCGACAGAGACGGAGATACACGAACGAAAACGAACTTCGCTCGTGTACTCCATCTCTGTCACACTTGCTAGGTCGAGCGACAGAGAGGAAGATACACGAACGAAGTTCGTTTTCGTTTCGCGGCAGCCCCTAAGAGAGACGATACGATAATGAAACCTTCACGAACGTCCCGCTTAGCCATCGAGATGACAAAATAAATGATTGGTACGAAATTTGAAAAGCGATTTAAAAAGAAGAAAAAAGCTATACATCATGTATCTATTAAAAAAGAGGAAAATTTTGTTAATGTAGATTTAAAACACTAATGTCTTTCAAATTGTCGTCATTTTTATTACCAATTTTACCGTTAATTTATCTCTTAACATTTAGTGACTATTATATTAGTACGTTTCTTATTCTACGATAGTTAAATAGTTGTATGCATGAGATGTCACATTGAATGAGCTTCGAAGTGGATCAATATTCCTCTGCGTGGGCTCACATTGCCCTTTGTGCGGATCTCACATGGGCCACGGAACCTCCCGATGATTTTATTATAGCTAATCAGGTACCTACATTCACTCGTCAATCATAACATATCGACGTGAAAAGCACATGTCAATCACAGCTGATTATGTATTTCTATCAAATCTAGCAAGATCACGTCCTTTTTGCGTTTCAAAAATACATATTATGTATGTGCAAACTGCAGACAGCACTTATATACAGTTTTACACATGCGGTAGGTACCTCTGAAAAGAAACGCAGTGAAAAAGAATTTAGCGTAGATTAGATATTTGACGGTAGTGTAATTTTTAAAATTCCAGCGTCTTTGGGCACAACATTGTCGTGTTTCTCAAGTACTACAGGACTCTTCTACGGACTCGCAACCTTCACAGTCAAGTAATCAATGTGAACAAACAGGCAAGTACCTAATACCTACAAAACCAACAAAAATATCGCACCTAATTTCAATCAAAGAGGACTTTCAAGTAGTCTATAAATACCAGTACTACCAATTAGAGCTAGAATGATACGTAAACCTTTTCAATCGTTTTCTTGTAGTGACTTACATCCTTTAGACCGTGGTCTCCGGTGGACTCTGCACGCCGCGTATAGCGTCTGGTTGTATAGAAAGTACAGGGGCGGCTCTACCTATAGTGCAGGGGGTGCGGTACACCCGGGCGCACGGTACTAGGGGGCGCCCGAGCGCCTTATGACGGGGCGCCACGCCACTCGCGACTGGCGGGCGCTATGGGGGGGGGGGTGCTAGAGGGCGCCAGGGTGCAAGCATAACCCTACCATGGGCTAGAGATGTCTCTGAGAAAGTATATAGCTGTTCTTAGTGTTCTTCCATCCAATTTGAGGTAATATAATTGAGCACAAGTAAGGCACCTTGAACAATATCAAACTTAAATGAGTGGCCTCATTTTGAAAAATGCTTTCCAGAGAAACTTTCAACTTCGAGTCAAAGTCAAGAAAATGGTAGTTGCAGCCGGAAAAATGTTAAAGATGTTATACCAGAATCGAGATTGGCACAGTTCTATGGAAATTTTTATTACGATGAAGCCAGGTTTTCCTTTACTCATGTTATCCCTTTAATATATTGTAGAAATCGTACCTACACTATATAAATTATTTTCGTTTTATTCTGTCGACTCCTTCCTTCAGCATACTCTTGTTGCCAGTTTCCATCAGTAGTTTAATTACACTTAATTTAAATATTCTAATTCATACATAATAAGAACTTCCTTGTTTCTGCTTGCGGCAATGACAAATTGGTAAAAAATGCGGGAACCGTATTTTTTACTGAAATTTGATGTTTTGTGAAAACTGTTTGAGGTACTTTAAAAAAAGTTAGAATTTAGAACGAAACTAATATTATAAAATTACATAGCTTTATAAATCTGAATACTAGTCAATATAACCATTTGAACATTTTATTGCAGAGAAAAGTCTTACGCTAATGCGAACGAGAAATCAACTTGGCGAGGCTACAACGGCCAGGGATGCGACAATTCCGACCTCACAGAATGCTGGATGCTTCCAGAGGTTAGTTTCAATTCATCTGTTAATTGACATTCTTTCTCAGTTAGCGTTATTCTAAAGGAGTCAGGGGTCCGCCTGTCACCTAATCCCAAGTTTTGCGGGAGCAATAGAAGTACAGCCCTACTGCTAGCATAACTTGACTCTCGACTCTACTCGCGCGCGAGATACACTGTCCGTCACTTTCTGATTAATGCTGTCAAAAAGTGACAGATAGTCTGTCACGCGCGCGAGTAGAGTAGAGAGTCAAGTTATGCTAGCAGGGCAGAGGAGCTACCTCGAAATGAAAACGAACTTCGTTCGTGTATCCGTCTCTGTCGCTCGAACTAGCTAGTGCGACAGAGACGGAGATACACGAACGAAGTTCGTTTCGCGGTAGGCCTTCAGTGCTATAACCACGAACTTCGAAATTCAAAGTTCGGGTATCTCCATCTCTATCGCACTTACATAACTCGAATGATAGGGATGCAGATATACGAACTTCGTGGTAGCGCCGCAGATGTAGTGCATAATTGTTTTCCATCGTATTTTTACGGAAACGTACGAACGTGTCTTGCTATTTCAGTCAGTCACAGTACAAAAAGTACTGAGGTTGGCTGAAGTAGCATGCAAATACGAACGTTTCCGAGAAAATACGATGGAAAACAATTATGCACTACATCTGATGTAGTAAGATTTTTCACGTTTGGACGTGTTTCGGCAGGTGGAGTATTGGTTCCGGAAGCTGCTAGACGACGCGCCGGAGCGCGCGTGCTCACGCCGCCGCCGCTACCGGATGCCCAACGAAAACGACTTGTGCGTGCATCCACTTCTAGTTAGGACCTTCAGCTTCGCAGGCCGCGTTACTACCCACTAGGCTAACCGACCGTCCATGTCCATATCTTTATTTATTTATTTAAAAAATGGGAAACAAACAGCCAAAAATAGCACACATGAATACTTAAATTTAGACAATACAAAAGGCAAAACAGTTTCCACTTATAAATTAATATCATTACATTATGATATCGTTGACGTATGTGAGTTTAACGGGCACCGATCGGCAGCTAGCGAGCGCTGGGGCCCGCCCCGCCGCGCGGAGGAGGCGGCGCTGACGGCGCGGGTGCTCTCCGTGCGCGGGCTGTGGGCGCCGCGCGCGCCCTCCCCGCCCCCCGCGCCCTCCCCGCCCCCCGCGCCGCGCAAGATGCGCGCGCGGCGCCGCCAGCCGCGCCGGCCGCCGCCGCGCGCGCCGCTCCCCGCCTACTGCCTGGCGCCCGCGCTGCTGTGCGACCCCAAGTGCAAGGTATTCGCTATTCTCTGAATCTAGAAGTCTTTGACACCCATAGTCTCTTCGGCTATGGTCTCCTATGAATCGCGCCGTACGCTGCGTCACAATGCTTACTATGGATATGTACTGTTGTTGTTGTCGACCACAACGGTACATCTCCATAGTAAGCTTTTTTTGTTCCAAAAGTAGTACAACGCATTAAACCTACATATGTATATTAAATTACCCGTCCACTGCCTGGCGCCCGCGCTGCTGTGTGACCCCAAGTGCAAGGTATTCGCTATTTTCTGAATCTAGAAGTCTGTTCGACACCCATAGTCTCTTGTTAGGCTATGGTCTCATATGAATCGCGCCGTACGCTGCGTCACAATGCTTACTATGGATATGTACTGTTGTGGTCGTCGGCCACAACGGTACATCTCCATAGTAGCTGAAAACCAGCGCTGTGCAGCCGCAATGACTGTCACAGCACATGCTGAGCTCATTCCTTTTGTTACACAAATAATCTTGTTTTTGTGTTCTATCTCTGTATGTATTTTGCGCATCTGTTTGTGTGACAATAAATATTTTCTATTTCTATTTCTATAGTAAGCTTTTTTTGTTCCAAAAGTAGTACAACGCATTAAACCTACATATGTATATTAAATTACCCGTCTACTGCCTGGCGCCCGCGCTGCTGTGTGACCCCAAGTGCAAGGTATTCGGTATTTTCTGAATCTAGAAGTCTGTTCGACACCCATAGTCTCTTGTTAGGCTATGGTCTCATATGAATCGCGCCGTACGCTACGTCACAATGCTTACTATGGATATGTACTGTTGTGGTCGTCGGCCACAACGGTACATCTCCGTAGTAAGCTTTTTTTTTGTTCCAAAAGTAGTACAAAGCATTAAACCTACATATGTATATTAAATTACCCGCCAAACTGCCAGAACAGTTTGTTGGCGAGACTGCGCTCAATTTATGTTTATACAAACATTTATCTATGATATGCCTATATATATTATTGACTATTCTAGCCACACGCAAACAAGTGTTACTAATTGCTAAAGATAATTACTTACTACAGATATGCTATCTGAAACATATTCTAATACAGGTTGCGAGGAGTATGCAGATACGAGAATTACAAATATACTTATATTATACTAGGGTAACTTTTCTAACAATTCTTTTTTTAATCTACTTTTTAATTCTGTTAAGCGTTGTGAAGCAGCGTACGGCGTAAAATATAGGATAGTTTTTATCCCGGGTCCACGCAGACGAAGTCGCGGGCGGAAGCTAGTCATAAATATTACTCGAGTTTTAATAAAAGTCTTATCCATCTTATGCTTTCGTCACCATATTGCATCCATCGGCCGCGCAACGAAAAAACCATAGAAGGCGAACTCCCTACAAATTTCTACCCTAACACGTGTCCAAAACCCGGTATGCGCATGTGTGCGCATGTTCGAACTAAACGGCAGCTTGGCATCCTTTTATCACCCCGCCCTCACGTCCGCATACGTCCACATAATGGCAATGTGCATGCTTTTTGTGGGGCCACTTTTCGGTGCTAGGACTCCTATGGGTTTTTCATTCGCTGAACAGAGCAGTCTTTTTTTCGTGGATTTAGTTCATGGCACTGATCGCCGTGTTAGGCACACCATGCTTCGCATCAATTAAATACTACAGTAGACAATCCTTCACGCTCTAAGTGTGGTAACTGTGAGAACTTCAGTTTCAGTTCGAAGCGCCCGCGCCTCCACTGAGCCAGCGTTGCCGCTTACCCGCCCTATGTCGGCCCGCGCCCTACCGCGGCACCGTCCGCCGCGCGCCCGCCCGCCTCGCCACCACCCTGCTCCGACAAGCCGAGCCCAAACACAAGGAAGACCAACCACAGACACAAGTCGCGACGAACGAACTCGTCGACGACCAGCAACCCACCACTAGCGCTACCGCCATGGAGGGTTTGAGGAAAAAACGCCTCTACAGCACCGTTCTTAGCACGAGCGCACCCTCGGCCATCAGCACCGCCTGCGTCAGGCTTACGAAACTCGCGCCAGGCTTACTGAAACTCAACCCTAACATGGCCCTTCCCAACAGAGTCAGGCCTGTAGACAACAAGTTTGAGGAGCTTGAAAAGGAGGCGCTGGAACAGTACAAAGCCTCCGACGAGAGCATCGATACGACGTTTCGTGAGCTAGAAAAGCAGGCCGTTGAGCAGTACAGTACCAGCAATAGTAACACCAGCTGTAGCAGCGGACAGTCGGCGGAAAAGAAGACCTCCCCGACAGTCCCAGAGAGCCCGAAGCGAGCGGCAAAATTTCAAAAAGAAAAGGTCGATAGCGTCATGATTTACTCACAGAACTTTCCAGACCTCAACTCCAAGCAAGCCGCAAGTGTGACTAATCTAAAAAACTTCCACACCCCCCCGAGGGGGGAAAAAAAGGAGCAGACCCACAGACCTAGTAAACGAAGTGCTAAGAACGAGAGTCAGAGAGCGGCCTCCGATACGGATTATGAAGCTCGCGAGGCTAAAACCCATAAGAGCTCGCGCTGGAGCCTTCACGTACTCCCCAAGAAGAGACATCTGACTTTATGCGTATCAGACTTCTCATCCGACGAAGAGATGGAAGACACGACTGGTTCGATAAAAGACGCGGGCCCATGCATCAAAAATCATTTAGGAATGCACTCGGCACACGGCGGGGGCGACCTTATTATGAGAAAAACTTAATATCATAATAAACAGAAACTTGACTAGCTTAATGTTGAATTGGGCTGATGCACGCTTTGATACAGGTGAAGCTCTGATGTCTTGTTGCTTTGAGTGATTGTTTTTGTTTTCTTTCAAAGTTCAGGATTTTTATACAATTATTGGTGTAGTGATGCAAACGCTCAGACAGTCTTGTGTGCTTACTTTTACTAGTCATAAATGCTTTGTATATATGTTTTTGTATTTTTGACTTTATTATTGATATTAAGAAAAAGAATTTCAGTTCTTCAAAGGATAATGGTGCAAGCTTATATCTTTTAGGTATTCAACAAAATATAAAAATTAAATTTATATGATTTGCTCTAAGTTTGGGCTGTTATTTTAGTTGATAAACTTTGGCATGTTCCAATAGGGGTGTAGACTCAAAATTTATTTTTTCTTAAAATAAATAATGCAAAAAGAATATGCCTAATGGTGAAAATCCCATTTGTACATCTCACAAAATTATGAAGCTACAACCGTTTTAATGTTGCTTGTTAGAGGGAGAAAACGCTCGGAGACCGTGACGTCACGACCATCGAGCGTCATAGTAAATGACAATCGTTTCATATGAAGGTGCGTTTTGCGGAAAACGGAACGTAAACCTAAAAACTCTTAAAATTTTGGACACTTATAAAGTTATAACTTTAATTATAATAAATATCGTGGGACAATTCACACCAGTTGTCAAGTCCCAAACTAGGCAAAGCCTGTACTATGGGTACTAGACAACGGATAAATATACTTATATAGATAAATACATACTAAAATAGATATTAAACATCCAAGACTCGAGAACAAACATTCGTATTCATCATACAAATATCTGCCCCGACCGGGGATCGAACCCGGGACCTCAAGCTTCATAGTCAGGTTCTCTAACCACTAGGCTATTCGGTTGTCACTTTGTGATTATTTAACCTCTTGCATTGATTTTTTCTCCATTTGACTACATTTTTAATCCTTTTTCTAGAAAATACAACAATATTTATTATTTTAGTTAGTGTCTGTGGCAACATTCCTATAGTCAACAAAAACAACACCATATCAACAAGAATTATATTAACTTTGGAATAAAACTTAAGTGTACACTAAAATAGAAGCTCTCACATCACTACGTCCTTGGAATCCGTGGACCATCAACTATCCAGGAAGCTGTCCAGCGCCGACCGGTCCTCGTCTAATTGCACCTGTTCTAGCGTCACCTCTTGCAGTTTAGAAGGAGCTGGAATGTAGACAATAGTATGTTACTACTGAGGCCGCGAAAGAGGGAATTTCGCGGCCTCAGTAGTAACATACTATTACTCAGTAGTAATTAAAACTCGAGAAAATACTGTTCAGAGAGAAAATACTGTAAAAATTTGTCAATCGGTTTACTAGCATTTTCAAAAATATTTGAAGAAAAACCGGCCAAGTGCGTGTCGGACCACGCAAAACGAAGGGTTCCGTGCCTATTAAAAAGGTCGTATCGTCACAGAAATTTTACGGCACTTACGTCCTTTTCTTTGAGGAAGGCAGTTTTTCAGCAATATCTCGAAAACCTCTGAACCGATCTTGTTCAAATTAATTTTCGGTGAATGAAATTAATAAGCCCTATGTCCATGAATTTTTCCATATTTTTAAAATACACCGTTCAAAAATTAGAGGGGGGGGACAGAATTTTAGTGACTTTCGGGGCGATTATCTCCGACCCTATTCACTTAATCAAAAAAAATGCTAAGAAACCTTATATTCATTTTGAAAGGCCTATCGATTGATGTGCCACACGGGGGGTCACAATGAAAAAATTTTTTTTGACTTTTAGTTTTATGTATGGAGTGCACCCCTAAAAAAAATTTTTTTGTCATTTTTATTACAAAACTATGTAGCGGCTAACAAAATACACCTATCCTCAAAATTTTATTCAAATACACCTTATAGTTTTCGAGTAAAATGCCTGTGACATACGGACAGACGGACAGACGGACATGACGAAACTATAAGGGTTCCTTTTTTGCCATTTTGGCTACGGAACCCTAAAAACTGTATGTAAACTACCTGAATTCAGTTCTAGTAGTAATTTCTTCAGCATTTTCTGACTAGTTTCATTGACTAACCTGAAGGCACACTTCCACTGGCCAGATATCTGGCTAAGTCTTGCTGAAATGCCATGGCACTGTTCTCCCTTCGGGCTTGAAGTTCTGCTAGCTGCCTTTTCTCCCGGTCCTGGTTCTGGACGGAGTTCTCTCTGGCAAGTTTGATCCTCGTGTCTTCCAGGGTATCTGTAATATTTTTCCATATTTTTCTTTCACTTTTTTCAATCTTTTTTTAAACCCACAATTGCTAGAAGTGGCACTAAAAGTTGAATTTAATGTGCTCTGCCATTCCTTCTGGGAACATGGGTTTTGGATGTATGTGTGTGCTATCCTACTAAATTTAAATTTGGATGTTTTTTATTGCAAGCTCACATCCTGGCCAGCATCCTGGGTTCAAATCATGGTAGGGGTAAATATCTGTCTGCTAATATTCTTATTTTCCTAAATATTAATCTAGGTTATGGACAGTGAGTCTTACAAGAATGTATGCAAGTTTAAATCCCATAACTAATGTGTTTCTATCATTGTTATGATTATTTGTTGTATTTAAGAAAAAAATATATAACAACTATAAATCTCATAAGAGAAAGTTACTCTACACAAAATCAGTCTTTAACTACAGCCAAGTTGTAATCACCCATTTTTTTCTCCTTATACAATGTGAGGTGATAATGATGGTCCAATTTCCATCTCTCCATCGTACTCCGTTCCACGTAATCCTCAAATTCCACCAGATCCTGTTCCACAGTATTCATCAACTCCTCCAAATTTTTCAAACTGTCGATACACTGAGCCACGGACGCCGTGAGAATCGGCAAGTGTGACATGTTTTGCGCTAAATCGTTCGCGTTTTGTAACTTCGTTTTTGCGGTTTCGTGTAGTTCCATTATCAATTTATCAGCCTCTTCCGCTGCCTTAGCGTTTTTATCAGCGTTCTCATGTAACGAAGCCCATTCTGCCTGATATTTGTCGAGCAACGAAGCGCCAGCACCACAATTCACTTGACTTTCGTTCACTAGTCTTTGTTTATCCTTGAAAATGTTCTTTACCTTCTGTACTTCTTGTAAAGTTTGCCGCAAGTTACTGTTAGATGTTAACCCATCTTGTACCACAGAAATAAACTCTTTCAAATTACCTAACATTTCAATGAGAGCAGTGAATGTGATTTTAAAGTTACAATATTATATCCACATCACACGGAACAATTTTTGTTTTGACACTTGACAGCGTGAAGGTGTTTTTCCGTACATAGATGTTTTTCCTTTTCCCACAAGTGACCGTCTAATGTACGGCCCAATAATCTGCGCCCACGTATCTTTCCCTCTCTCTTTGTTGGGTTCACCCAATTCGTATGACTCGCGTCGCAAAACCTATTCCTACGATAGAGATGCAGAGACACAAATGCAAGGTGCGAAATGCTCGGACTTATGTAAATGCGGCTGAACATATTACATGGCAACCCTAAGACACATTTTTACCCTAGTCTATGGAACATTTTGAACAGTTGACAGTTGGACCGTTTGGATGTTGTTATTAAATAATTTCTATTTTATCATCTTTCTATGCATTAAAAATGAGCGAAATCAAACTTAGCAGTGATGAAGTGCCTGCGAAATTGGCCGACTGGCTGCTGGCTATGGGATGTCCGTCTGAAAAAGTGCCGACAGTGGATAAAATCTCGCAGTATGTTTCTTGACTTTCTTTTATAAAGTTATTTATTTATGTTTAATGTCCCTACTAGCAGTGCCCACGGCTCCGCACACGTAGAACTCTTGTCCGAAATTCCCTTACTTCAATTTACTCAATTAGCGGATGATTTCTGTGATAAAAAACCGGACAAGTGTGAGTTCAACTCGCGTGGTGAGGGTTCCGTATATAATCTAAATTTCATATGTGTTTTTGAATACTCAAACTTCTTATAGGTTTTCCTGTAATCTTTAGGCAAGGAACTATTTTCCATATTTTTTTCAGAATTTTAATCGTAGTAGTTTCGGATATTAGGGAGGGGAATGGTCGATTTTCGTTTTTTTTCCTAAATTACATCAAATCTGTTTTTGATAAAATTATAAAAAAAAAACTGACATGCTTACAACAACCCCTTTCATTTGATATGTCACACAATACAGTTTACAAAACTTTTTTTTTAATTTTCCAGTTTACCCCCAAAAAAGGCCCTCTTGTTCAGAATTCATTCATTTACTTTACGTGTCCATCTTTGGGTCACCAATTTACATATGTGTACCAAATTTCAACTCAATCGGTCCAGTAGTTTCGGAGCAAATCGGCTGTGACAGACGGACAGACAGACAACGGAGTGATCCTATAAGGGTTCCGTTTTTTCCTTTTGAGGTATCGGAACCCTACAAGTATTCTAAATTGCCCTTTGGGACTTTGTATTTCCATCATCATCATCCATAATCCGTCCACTACTGAACGTAGGCTTCCCTTTTTTGACCCAACTTTAG
This sequence comes from Epinotia nisella, assembly GCA_932294315.1. Classification (NCBI taxonomy): domain Eukaryota; kingdom Metazoa; phylum Arthropoda; class Insecta; order Lepidoptera; family Tortricidae; genus Epinotia; species Epinotia nisella. The sequence continues at coordinate 10,282,571 of OW028693.1, forward strand.
TGACGATCCAATATTATGGGACCATTGTGCTGATCCGATGATGACACAGATGCTTGCCATAACAATCCTAAACTACACAAGATAAACACAGAAATGCTCTCAATCAGATGACTGCAAAAATAGATCAGTCAGCAATGTGCTGGTACCATAACTGCATAAATTAAAAATGCCCTGACTCAACTAACAGCTGTTTATGGGTGATTCCACGAGTGTTTCAACCGCCGTCAGTCCGCTGATCGCATTATTGTCAATGTACCGGCAAACTGGCATGGCATGTTCAGGAATTTTTTACAAGTCCAGGACTCCTACAAAATTATTGGAAAACGGTATCCAAAACTGCAAGAACATTGACAATAATGCGATCAGCGAACTGACGGCGGTTGGAACGCTCGTGGAATCACCTTTATGCTAACTACAAACTCGACTATGCAATTACAATCTCGACAGACAAGAATAAAATAGATCTCACATCACCCCTCATTTGTGTTTGGGGATGAGAATTAAATTATTAATAGAAACTTATTTCATACATCACAACCCTGCTGTAAGAAACAAATATCTAAACCTGACAATTATGTTTCTAGGATGTGTCGAGGGACATATTATTTAGGGTGGCGCAGCCTGATGGAGCAAGTAGAGTCGAAAGATATTACTAAACAGAAGAGACTGCAAGTTTTTGCTGATGATGCGCGCAGGTGTAAGAAAAAGAATCTGTTTACAGAGGTAAGGATTGTGAGCATTTTTAATTTGAGGACAGATATCAAACAACTATACATATTCCATCATGTTATGTTAGAGAAAATGTCTGTGAAGTTGGTTTTGTGTAGAGGTCTGATGAATAAATCTTTAATCAGCATTAACCCATTCCCGGCCCGAGACGACACGTATGCGTCCCTGCGCCGCAGTCGCTTTCCGCTACATACGAGGAAAACGAGTGTAGTGCGTAGCGATTCTGGGCACTGAATGTGTTGCACTGAAGGAACTTCAGAATCCGGTGGCTTCCCGGCTCTCTGTCATACGCGGTTGGGTCACGCGGGCAGCTAGTCTTATTTAAATCAGCCTAGTAGTAAAATTGTTAGCTGAAAACCCCTACATAGAAACACGCATGCAGGGCCCTCACTATTTTTGAAATTCCTGGGAAACACAATTAGATAAGATAAGATATAGGTAATTTATTGTCAAAACTGTGTACATAACATGTCATAAAATATTAAGTCTCAACAGTCTGCCCATTTCTGACCTACAATATTAATAGTGCATTGACCCACAAGATTACGTGACATTTACCTTGAGTTATTTAGATGGAGATTCGTGATATTTGACTCCATGTCACTTATTACTGATTACTGGCATAGAATCTAGGTTGTATATTGTCAGAAATATTATTTCATACAAACTTTTTTTATAAGTATTCTACTACAACTTCCAAACACTGGTCACACTCTTTCAGCAAGACACAAATGTCCTGATACCGCCGGAGCTCACCCTGTGGCGGCAACAAGCTGACATTCGTCTGAAGGTTCTGGAAGCTGCAACCCGCATCGCTGAACACAGGCTAGACCATAATGAGGTCATGGATAAGGTGTCTAGCAAAAGTGAGCATTAATCATACTGTATCACTCACTTTAAATTGTTAGCATTTAAAAATTTCATCACAATAGTAAAAGCATGGAACCAATTACCCTGAGAATTAGTGAACCTTAAATCGTTAAATAATTCAAAATCAGACTTGGCAAACTATCTAAAGCAGCCATATTATCAGTGCTGCTTGCTTTGTAAGTAGTGATATTGTGTTCCAGGAACCGTAGCATGGTTGGCCTATCACGCGACAAGTGACAAGGTAAGAGCGTCATCTCGTTCTATCGAACGGTGTCAGCCAGTGACGCACGCTCTATCCTATCACCTATCGCGTGACAAGGCCAACCATGCTACGGGGCCTGGTGAGTGAGGTCACCAGAGCTCTCGATTATGCGTGATTATAGGCTGATCACCAATATTCTTCCATGTAATCCAATATTCCTCGCCCCTCCATAAATTTTTAGTTTTTGTCTACAGTCCACAATTCGCGCAGGTTAGCCGGACAAACAGACACGGTCCTTGTAACACCCTTTGAATACGGAATATATATTACTAGCTCATGCCCGCAACTCCTTTCACAAACTTTTACCCCCCCTATTTCATCCCCTCAGGGGATGATTTCCGGGATAAAAACTATCCTATGTCTTTCCCCGGGACTCAAACTATCTCTATACCAAATTTCATCTCAATTGGTTTGGCGGTTTAAGCGTGATGAGGCAACAGATAGACACACATTCGCATTTATAATATTAGTATGGATCTTCCCAGTGGCCCAACGCAACCTGGCGCTTCAGAGAGTAAAAGACTGGCAGCGGAGGGGCTGGTTGCTACAGCTGCTGGCAGAGGACCTTCGTGGCAAGAAGCAGAACCTCACAGAGACTCGAACTATTGCTGAAGACATGTGCACCGTACACCAGCAAACTGATGTTCAGGTTCTGATACAAGTTTAATCAACATCAATACGGGTCTAGACTCATATTAAAATTGATAACGTAATGTTGCTAAATGGATAGTAAACCATCAAAATATTGTAATAAAGTATAAATTATAAAACAAAATAAAAAGATATGCATTACTTTTATTGATCAAGAGTAAATTTAATGCTACCAATAAAATCCTTACACTTTTACAGAAACAAAATTGTTTGACATCTATGGACCTCAACAGCAATTTACTTGATTTTCCAACAAACTGTCAAGTTTTACTTCTATGTCAATTAGTATGAAGCGTTTTCAGATTTTTGGGTATTTATGTTCTTTAATTGTAGTTGCACCTATACGTACATTTGTTCCTCTCCAAAAACTGGTTCGAATGGCATGGTAAAACAAATCTTAGTCTACACCCCTATTGGACTAGCACTGATACGCGGCACATAAGTTTGCGTGTCTGAAGTTTGCCGCAAGTCGCCTCCCGCACACCCGTCGAACCCCTCTGACACCTCTACGAAGCTACTAGTATAGTGAATTTAGAATTATCTGGCATGTTTCCACTTGAACGCAAACAATACGGGCAATAAACCAAACACTCCTAGAGCCATCAACATTTTAAAGGAGCCGGTTCGGCTTTACCTGTTTTGGTGCAGACCAATAAGTCTTGATACTTTTCAATATTATATAAGGTATAGTTTGGATGACTTCAATATTATGGTACCATCGAGCTGATCTGATGATGGAGACAGAAGGTGGCGAATTCAGTAACCCCGTTGAGTTTGGGCACGTTAGAATCGTCTCATGATGGCGGTATACAGAAAATTACAGTCGGCGATAAAATTTTTACCAAAACAAAACTTTAATTTTTGACAGAAACTTATGTTTATACATCTTGCAGGCGATACTAGACAGATGCCTGTCATCGCAGCGGCGGCAAGCAAGCGCGGTCGCGTCATCCACCATGATGTCTTCCACTGCAGGCAATGATATGGACGGTGAGCGCTCCAATATACTAGTTTCCTAATAAGAGTGCCACATTGACCGGCCCCTGCAATAATGTACTATTTTACGTAGATGCCTAGGACGCGAAATATCGTCACGTGGTTCGCCAATAGGGATCATCATATCGGCCGAAAGACGTCCACTGCTGGACATAGGCCTCCCCCAAAGAGTGCCAAAGTGACCGGTCCTGCGCCACCCGCATCCAGCGGACTCCCGCGACCTTTACCAGGTCATCAGTCCACCTTGTGGGGGGCCTACCCACGCCGCGCCTTCCGGTACGTGGATCGCCAATAGGGATGTAGACACTAAATAATGTTGTATTTTCTCGAAAAAGGATTTAAAATGTAGTCAAATGGAGAAAAAAAAAACAACGCAACAGGTTAAATAATCACAAAGTTATAAGTGTCCAAAGTTTTAAGAGGGGCATGTTCTGTCCCTTTTCTGCAAAACGCACGTTCATATGAAACGATTGTCATTTACTATGACGCTCGATGGTCGTGACGTCACAATCTACGAGCGTTTTCTCTCTCTAACAAGCAATATTAAAACTGTTGTAGCTTCGTAATTTTCGTCATCAGGCATATTTTTTTGCCTTCTTTCTTTTGAAGTTATAATAAATTTAGAGTCTACACCGCCGCGGACGCGTCAAGTGGTTTCGCGTCAAGGCGCTGGCACTGCGGGGAAAGTAAAAATTTGGAGCGTTGGCAATGAAAGTAAAAATTTGGAGCGTTGGCCCGCAGGTTTGCACGGTCTAGCATTGAAGTAAAGACTCTTTAAAGCTTTCTGCCAAACTTTATACACGTGCAATCTGTGGGTCAATTACACGCAGCGAGCCTTCAACGCCCTCCGAGTACAATACAATAATGCCTTCAGGGTGTTGTTGGGGCTCCCACGCTACTGTAGCGCTTCAGCCATGTTTGCGCACGGAGGGGTTCAGCGCGGTGGTTCGTCACCGTGTTGCATCACGCATGCGCAGGGTGCGGGGGAGCCACAACTCCACCCTGAGGGTCACCATTCTCAGACACTGGGTACGAACGCATGCGCACGTACCGGGAGTGCCTGAAGGTGGCAGATACCTGAATTAAATTGTATCTCACATTAAATTAAATTATAATATATATGTAATTAATTAACTAATAATCATATGGATCTTGTCCGAAATAAACAATTTTTTTTTAATGAATAACACATAGATAACATACAAGGGTCAGAAACATATATTCACAGAAATATTTGCCTTTACCCAGCTTTGAACTGGTCGTCAAAATAGGATCACGGAGAGTTAATGCGGAGGCTACAAGTGTCGCGGCTGCGTGGTTTTCGCCCGGATCAAACCAACCACTATATCATCATCATCATATCAGCCTCCCCCAAAGAGTGACAAAGTGACCGGTCCTGCGCCACCCGTATCCAGCGGACCCCCGCGACCTTTACCAGGTCATCAGTCCACCTTGGCCTTCTGGTACGTACGTGGTCGCCACTCGAGAACCTTTCCGTCCCAACGGCCATCGGTTCTACGTGCAATGTGCCCCGCCCACTGCCATTTAAGTTTAGCGATTCGGAGGGCTATATCGGTAACCATGGTTCTGCTGTGGATAGCCTCATTTCTTATGCGATCACGCAGAGATACTCCCAACAAAGCCCTCTCCATTGGCCTTTGGGTGACTTTGAGCCTTCTTATGAGGCCCATAGTAAGCGACCACGTTTCACTGCCATACGTCATCACTGGCAACACACACTGCTTAAAGACTCTCGTCTTGAGACACTGCGGAATATCACTATATGAGACATTGTATTTTGAACCTTACAGAAGAGAACATAGCGCAGCTAGTTCAGTGCCGCGGAGACGCGCTTTGGGCTGAGCTATACGCGCGGCGCGCTGCTCTCGTCAACTCGCTTAGTAGTAAAGGCGAGGCGATTGTGGATAATAACAGGTACTTATCTACGTCAAATTTAATTTTATCTGTACAGTCACTTGCATCAATATCTGACTCGACAAAGGACGCACTTATGTCTAGAAATAATCTGATACGTCCTTATAGGTCATGAAATAGAGTTACTTTTGAAGGAATTGCGGGTGACTGTACCATGAAACTTCCAGTTATATCATCCTCATAACGTTTTTAGGGACGGAACCCTTATAGGATCACTTTGTTGTCCGTCTGTCTGTCTGTTAAGACCCTTTATTTCGGGAACGCGAGTTGAAATTAAAACTATATACAGTTCCTCGAAGCTGAGAAAAAAACAAAGTACTAAGTAAATGCACATGCAAGGCTCCAGTACGGTGTGATTCTGTGGGGGGCTAGCACTGATGTCCATCAACTATTCGTGATGCAGAAGAAATGTATTCGTATACTTACCAACACGAAGATACCGAATAGTTGTCGACCGCATTTCGCTAAATTAAATATTCTCACGTTGCCCTCTATACAGAGTGTTTTTTTTTAATGGGACAGTATGGGGAAATCCGAATCTAAAGGAGATAGAGGAAAAGTGTCCAAGGAGACATTAGGTGTTTTTTTATGTAAACAAATTTGGCTCATTAAAATTTTTGGTCAAGCGTGAGTTGTTCTTAAAAAATGATAAAGTTGGTCAATTTTTTTTTTGACGCGGGTCGACTCTGTTTCATGTAAGGATTATTTCATTGTATGGAAAGAAAAAAATCTGAACAGCAGAAATTGGTCAAATTTAATGAAAACTAATCTTCATACAATTGCAGTATTCGCCTTTTAATATTGCTACAAATGCCTAGGCGTGTAAAAAAATATTTAAAATTATTCCATTTTTAAATTTCGATAATCCATAATAGCTCCAGGTGATTCAAGAGAAGAACATTTTTTTTAATCTTCGTAAACATCATGGCACGCGATAGTCTTGAAATTATAAAAAAAAGAATTCAAATTTGGAACGAGTGGCCCCCACGATCGCCCGACTTAACGCCATTAGATTTTTTCTTATGGGGTTACCTTAAGGGTCGAATTTATGAATCCCGATACAACTCCGTACAAGAATTAAAAGATGCTGTTTACAACACTTTAAACACAATTCAACATAAGTCTCTGTTAAATGCAACTAGAAGTGTCTTGAAGCGTGCTCGTACCTGCATAAGACAAGACGGCGGCCACATCGAACATTTACTCAAGTAATAAACCAACTGTATGAAGATTAGTTTTCATTAAATTTGACCAACTTCTGCTGTTCAGATTTTTTTCTTTCCATACAATGAAATAATCCTTACATGAAACAGAGTCGACCCGCGTCAAAAAAAAAATTTACCAACTTTATCATTTTTTAAGAACAACTCACGCTTGACCAAAAATTTTAATGAGCCAAATTTGTTTACATAAAAAAACACCTAATGTCTCCTTGGACACTTTTCCTCTATCTCCTTTAGATTCGGATTTCCCCATACTGTCCCATTTAAAAAAAACACTCTGTATACATTATGGAAGCGGCACTCTTTGTTAGGAACAATTCGCATTTTTTCACCAAAAAAATTCTTAATTCGCAACGAAGGAAAAATGACAAACCACAATTACAACTACCCGCTTCAAAATTAGAAATGTACAAAAAAGGCCCGTACTACCGATGCATACTTGTAGCAAACAAACTACCAGAAAAAATAAAAAATTAAATCGAGGACAAAATATTCAAAAGGGAACTTAAAAATTTGCTCCTCAAAAAATGCTACTATTCTATAGATGAGTACCTGAATGATGTATCTCTGCCCAAGTAAAATAATGCGGTTAATTTATTTTTATGTGTGTGACTGTGCCTCTTAGCTGTAGCTTTAATTTTAAGAAATACTTGCTGTGCCCTAACAGGGCTCATGTGTGAATCTGACCATTATGTAAGACCTATTTTGTACCACATGATACTACGCAATAAATAAATTATGAATTAAACGCCATCTGGCATTAAGCTCGCCATTTGTACATATTTTTTGTATTTTGTGCAATAAAGTTTAACTAAATAAATAAACGTAAAAAAAGATACTGCCGTTTATGCCGCAAAATCAGCGAAAGATAAAACCATAGAAGGCGAACTCCCTACAAATTTCTACCCAAACACGTGCCCAAAACCCGGTATGTGCATGTGTGCGCATGTTCGAACTAAACGGCTGCGTGGCATCCTTTTGACACCCCGCCCCCACGTCCGCATACGTCCGCATAATGGCAATGTGCATCCTTTTTGTGGGGCCACTTTTCGGCGCTAGTTAGACTTCTATGGTTTTTTTCATTTGCTGCTCAAAAAACGTATATTTCGACACTCAAGGGAATCAAAAAATGAAATTTGGCAAGTAATATCGTCTTAAAGTTACAAACACAGAGGAAATTTATGAAAACTATACATTTATAATTTTGTACGGAACCCTCGGTGGGCAACTCCGACTCGCACTTGTCCGTTTTTTTTGGTTGCATCCGCTTTGGGACCTAATCCCAAGATTTAGCATAGGCACTAGTCTTACAAAAGCGATTGCCATAATAATTATGACCTTCGGTCCTAGAGGGAAAACCTGACCTTGTTGGAATTAGACCGGATTCCTCGCAATGTTTTCCTTCACCGAAATGCTAGTGTTGCATATCAAGAATCACTTCTGGAGTCGCAAAAACGACGGCAGTGGCAGATTCACGATTTAAGTTGGGGGGGGGGAGGCTTCAATCTTTGGGAGGGTCTTGACCTTACTAAAATTAGATTTAAGCTGGTTTTTTTTCCGGTAGGACTCGGATAGTTTTTTTGAGTAGGGAGCTCAAGCCCCCCCCCCCCCTGCTGGATCCGCATTTTTGTTAAGTTTTATACCTTCATGTTATATTTTCTTCCCAAGGCCAAGCTTCCGAACGGTCCTGAGCGAGACTGCGGCGCTACAGTGCACATTAACGCTGGAAGCGCTGAAGTGCCGCGAGATGACGCGCCTCGCGCAGGAACGGCTCGCACAAGCCGTCGATACTTTAAACGTGAGTGTGACCTTCAATGAGAGGACATTGAGCTAAGCGAGGGATTCAAACGGAGCAGTTTAGTCGCTAGTTGTCCCAACAAAATTCAATCTTAAACGCGAGTTTAGCTGACGCCTTCATCGTAAGGAGATTGAGTAAAGCGAGTGATTCAAACGGTACTTTGTGGACAAGCTTTCAAACGGTCCTGCAAAGCGAGACTGCAGCGCTACAGTGCACGTTGACGCTGGAAGCGCTGAAGTGTCGCGAGATGGCGTCGACGTGTTAAACGTGAGTGAGGAGATTGAGCGCAGCGACGGATTCAAACGGAGTAGTTTTGTCGCTCTTTGACCCAACAAAATTCAATCTTAAACGTGAGTGCACCCGACCTTCAAAGTGAGGTTAAGCGTAACGAGGGATTCAAACAGAATTCAGTAGTTTTGTCGCTTGAACTATCAAAATTACTAGTAAGTGATCAAAATATAATTTGTGCAGGGCCTAATGTCTAATACATTTGGCCCTGCAATGATTAAATTTTATGCAATTGCAATCTTCAAAGTGCGGAATTCTCATAGCAAAAATTGTGTTTTATCGACTATCGATAAATAGTTAAATTCAGTACTTAACCGACGTAACCCCGTTGAGTTTGGGCTCATTAGAATCGTCTCAACGAGTAGATGATGATTTTGATTGTGTATAGAAAAGTACAGTCCGCAATAAAAGCTTGTGGGCAAATATTCAGCGTTTTTTTTTTGTCATTGTCATCGCCAGCAAATACTATTAAAAGAGACGAATATCAAAGTCTACTTCTGATGAAGACGTAAGCCAATGCCAGTACTAAGTCTCTTTTCATTAAAGTTTCCGCGGTATGCTTCACCTCTGCTGAAATAATCTTGAGCCGACAATGACGGTAGAACCGTGCGGTTCAAACGCTCGGAGAATCGCCTTTCTACAAAAAATGATGTTTTTGACAGAAACATATATGTTCTTATATTGTTCCAGTCCCAACTGTCAAGCGAGTCATGTGAACTCCTAGTGCTGCGCTGCGAACGCGCGCGCATCGCGGCGCGTGCGAGCGCGCTGCGCGACTTGTTACAGCACGTGAGCGCGGCCGAGGGGTTGTTCGCCGCCGCGCGGCCCGAGCGCGCGGGGCCGGCGAGGGCCACGATACACCGCCTCGATAAATCTATTGTGAGTATCAGATGGGTTTATTAAAGGCGTTTTCACTTAAGGGGCTCCGAGCTCCCAATGACCGGTCCGTTTTTAGGGTTCCGCACCCAACGGGTAAAAACGGAACCCTATTATTAAGACTTCGCTGTCCGTCCGTCCGTCTGTCTGTCACCAGGCTGTATCTCAAGAACCGTGATAGCTAGATAGTTGAAATTTTCACAGATTATGTATATCTGTTGCCGCTATAACCGGCCAAGTGCGAGTCGGACTGGGGCTCTCTATACATGATTTTTTTGCCGTTTTTATAGATGATGGTACGGAACCCTTCGTGCGCGAGTCCGACTCGCACTTGGCCGGTTTTTCATGTTTTTTATGGCTCGTCGTATTAACAACAACGAGGTTTACCGAAATAGTATCCCATGTTTACTACAAAAGGTATATTTTCGAGGTATATGGCACCTATCTTTGACAATTTTAGGCCAAAAAACCAGTTATATGGACGTAACTTTGAATGAATATGAGTTAAAAATAAAAATCTCTCGTACGTTGTTAGAGACGTCAAGAAGGAACATTTATATGTAGATTTCATATATAAAAGTGCATAAACAACATACTGATATCAAAGACAGTGCTTTTTTGGACCCTGTTTGAATAAATCATTAAACACTCAAAACTCATCAAATAACGCGTGGAGCCCCTTAAAAGTGCACCTCTTATTTACTGTTCTCTCAGAATTTGGAAATTAATAGAAAGTAGATGAATGCTAATGGACGGAGCACATAGCACGTAGAACAGATGGTCGTTGGGGCGAAAAGGTTCTCGAGTGGCGACCACCTACCGGAAGGCGCGGCGTGGGTATGCCCCCACAAGGTGGACTGATGGCGCAGGACCAGTCAATTTGGCACTCTTTAGGGGAGGCCTATGTCCAGCAGTGGACGTCTTTCGGCTGATATGATGATGATGAGATGAATGCTATTAGTCATCATTTAAAAAACTAGCGCACGAGAGTTCCATACCGTACTGCATAGGCACTAGTTTTACGAAAGCGACTGCCATCTTAACATCCAACTTCCCTCTGGAAGACTAGACCTTATTGGGATCAGACCGGTTTCCTCACGATGTTTTCGTTCACTGGAAAGCTAAAGGATTCCGAAAAGCTAAAGGAAACCGCCCCTTGACAGCCGCATGCCTGAACCACTGGGCTACCGTAGCTTCAGACCTATTCGAGGCCAGAGTATTCGATATAAATTTCTTTCGACACGCGGACAACGAAATCAGCATATTAGGGTTCCTTTTTTTAACCCCTGACGCAAAAAGAGGGGTGTTATAAGTTTGACGTGTCTGTGTGTCTGACCGAAACGAATGGACCGATTTTAATGCGGTTTTTTTTGTCCGAAAGCTGACGGGATCGAGATGGTTCTTAGACACGTTTCAACAAAATCGGTGTAGCAGTTTTTGAGGTATCGAACTTTGAAATGAAAATGTCGGGGGTTTTTCAACTTTTATAAGTTGTAGTTATTCCTTTGGAGGCACGGAACCCTAAAATTGTGAAAATCACTCAACGACTATACATTTGTATTTGACACAGGAATCGAAGAGAGAAGAGATGAAGAGCGTGATATCATCTCTGGCTACGACAGAGAGGAAGATACAAAACGTCAGAGAGTGCCTGGCGGCCATCTTTAACGGGTTCCGTAGTGACGCGGCGGTCGGTGACCTCAGCAGTACCAGAGGTGAGTAAAGTTGACACATTGGTCTACATTACCTAGGGGGATGATATAGTTATTTGTGTCACAAGGGAGCAAAATAGTATATTTACGGCGAGGGCGGTGTATTGAATCCTGAATGTAGCGAGGGATCCTACAATAGAATCCTGAGCGTAGCGAGGATAGGATTCTGAGCGTAGTGAGGGATTCAAGTGTTAACGCCCAAGACGAAAATAATTTTGCTCCTGAGTGACACATGTAACTTTTCACACCGATTATGATGAAAATTGAAATAAAATGCTCTAAAAATAATTAAATAACTTTTATTTAAGTTTTATTGAAGAATGTGCTTTAGTCACCACAGATAAAACATTCCTGCGCTACTTTTACCAATGTGTAAAAATAATCGAATCGAATCGAATGTTACAATGGTATCGGATATCAATATTCATTATTATATAATTTATATACAATAACATCATAGTTTTGATTTCAGTAAAACGTATAGTTTATTGTGACAATTTTTTCAAATATTACGAAAAATTCTCAAGTTTTAATATGTAAATGTACCTATAACGTTGCTAAAGTTAAAACTTGAAATATGTTCGTTTTTAATCGATTACGATGAAATTACAATCGATTATTTTCTTAAGATCTGTGTTCAATTGGCACATTGCGTAAATGCTACATGCCAATGAATAAATTAAAAAAGTAGCTTGAACAGAAAAGTGGCATTTTGCTCCCTCTCGTCGGGGACCAAAACTTACTTTTCTGAATGAGAGGTGTGAAAAAAATATTGAATTAGGTCGCAGGTATTTGACGCACGAGCCGAAGGCAAGTGGGATAAACATGTGATCTGAGACTTTCTTCATTTTCGTGTCCCTCTGGCCGAGAAGTAGGATTTTTTCCACGCGTACCGAGCGGTAATTGCCACTTTATGGAAAGGTGTGACGTAATAGATCTTACGGCGTCGGACGTCGGCACTCACTTCACTTTTCTGTCTCGCCCCCATTCAGGTTCACATGTATTTTTGGGACTTTGTATGAATTAAGTTAGTTAATTAAAAAAAAAACTGGACAAGTGCGAGTTCAACTCGCGTGGCGAGGGTTCCGTATATAATTTACAAAAATATTAAGAACTAGCTTAATTTGAATACTCAAACTTCTTATAGGTTTTCCTGTAATCTTTAGGCAAGGAACGATTTTCTATATTTTTTCAGAATTTTAAGTCTAGTAGTTCCGGAGATAAGGGGGGAATGGTGAATTTTCGTCTTCTTTCCTAAATTTCTTCAAATCTGGTTTTTGCTAAAATTATTAAAAAAAATATCTAAGATGCTTACAACAACCCCTTTCATTTGATATGCACAATACAGTTTGCGAAACTTTTTTTTTTAATTTTCCAGTTTACCCCCCAAATGTGGCCCCCTTGTTCGGAATTTATTAATTTATGCTTATATATTACTTTACGCGTCCATCTTTGGGTCACCAATTTACATATGTTTACCAAATTTCAACTCAATCGATCCAGTAGTTTCGGAGCAAATCGGCTGTGACAGACGGACAGACAGACGCACGAGTGATCCTATAAGGGTTCAGTTTTTTCCTTTTGAGGTACGGAACCCTAAAAAAGCAATAACTTGATAAAAATAAGTTGGTACAATGAATAATTATTATTTGGATAAACACGCTCGGGCCACAAGAATTCTGTGATTGGTTGAAAAAAAATCTAGGTGGCCACATGCCGCTGTACTGCTCTGTGATTGGTTGAATTAAATATTGAAGCTGCGCGGCATTCGCAATGATCTAGAAGTGAAGTTGTCAATTTCGTCAATTTTTGATTGGTGCGGTTGTATGAAACATAGATTTTGTCTGTCCTTCTCTCTGATCTTTTCCTCGCAAATGTGATGAAAAACATTGTACGTACGGTAAGATTGTTGCAAACTCGAGTCATCAAAGCCCTCCGCCTTCGGCGCCGGGCTTCTAATAGACTCTCGTCCGTAATTCATATCTTACCGTACTTGTAACACAATGTACTATTACTTCACAGGTCTCCAGTTAGATTTACCATTGGAGTCCATAGCGTGCCTCCGCCAGTTCTACGAGCGGCGCAGAAAGATGGAGCTCAGCATGGAGTTTGATGTTACAGAGAATTCCTTTAACGACATATCAGGTATGGTCACTGATATGGCATCGTAAAAAATCTTCGTCTACACCTCTGTTGTCATATCTAGACCCCGGATTCTTGTCGCGATCACGTGACAAAAGGGTGATTTGGGGAGTAAATGGAATGGTAGAACAAGATAATACTTAAATTATAAGATAACATAAAAAGTACGACATATTTTTTTGGTATACAATTATTTCGTCCCACTGTTCCATTCAGGAAATGGTATATATAATATGTGTATATATTAGAATTAACTATTATCAATGTATGCAACCTATACAAACCTATATGTATAAGTTTGACCTTAGATATAAACTGTTTGCTTTATTGGCACGTCACTTTGATGTATCAATGTGTCAAGACACTGTCTCATAAGGTGTATGTTTTGTTTGTTGAATTGAAATAAAATAATGTCTCTAAATAAATATCTTGATAAATATGACTTTTTAAAAGTAATCGACAACAAATTATTTTGTAAGTGGTGTATCACAAAGTTAGCCTCGAAAAATGACACTATCCGAAAACATCCGTATTAATTAATAGGTACTGTTCCATTTACTCCCCAAATCACCCTTTTGTCACGTGATCGCGACAAGAATCCGGGGTCTAGTCATGTCGTATCGGGTTCCCCTTCTGTGGTCAATAGTTTTCAATAGTTGTATCTTATCTCACCTGACCTAAAAGACGTTTTCTATTTTTCTAGATTTGAGCAGCGCAAGATTCATCGACGAACTGAGGATATACTTGAAGAAATTCAATTTGGGAAAGAATAGAAAACTTGTTTTAGAGAGGTACGTATATCTATTGAATCAAAATATAAACTCCTTTGGGTGTCTTTTGGGAAGAAAGAGGCCTGGATCTCCGCTCTGGGTTATTTCTGGTGCAAAGGTTTAGCCATAGCTGTTCAGCGCGGCAATGCGGCTAGCGTGATGGGTACCTATAATATAAGTTTTAAGTTTAGCTTAGTAGTAAATTTTAGTTTAATTTATTGTTTTGTAATATATTGACTGTGTTTTCTTTAATATGTTTTTTTTATTTGGGAGACAGTTTCCAAAAAACATAAACTTCATTTCCTAGTACGTTTCTTGCCTACTGTACTTTTCTTTGCATAATCGCTGCCTTCATTATGACGATTGGTTCGGGTTCCTAGACTAGATACAAAAGTGATAATTTCAAAACTTTTCCGAAAATTTGACTTGCAAGGATTGAACCTAAGATACACAATTACGCATACAATTGAAACAGCAGCTTGTATTTAACAAAATAATGTAACTGTGTTATATTTTTCAGCGGTGACAAAATCTGGATTTTCGAAACACTAGAGTCCGCCGGGCAAACACTCCACGCTCGCTGGCATGCCTCTGACATGACTAACTCACTCATGTGTCCATCCCAGTCCCTGCCACAGAACATATCGAGCCTCGCTAGCGCAGCGAGGGACAGAACACTACTGAGGGATAGAACTCTACTGAGGGACAGAGAGACTGGAACGGGGGACTTCCATGCTACTGTTGGTAAGTTAACAAAACATCTAGACTTTAGGAACACTAAATTCAACTGGGCAACTTCTGCACGCTCGCTGGAAGGCGTCTGACACGATTAGCTCACTCATCTGTCCATCCCAGTCTCTGCCACGGAACATACTGAGCCTCGCTAGCGCAGCGAGGGACAGAACACTACTGAGGGATAGAACTCTACTGAGGGACAGAGAGACTGGAACGGGGGACTTCCATGCTACTGTTGGTAAGTTAACAAAACATCTAGACTTTAGGAACACTATATTCAACTGGGCAACTTCTGCACGCTCGCTGAAAGGCCGCTGACACGATTAGCTCACTCATCTGTCCATCCCAGTCCCTGCCACAGAACATACTGAGCCTGGCTAGTGTGGCGAGGGACAGAACACTACTGAGGGCCAGAGAGAGGGGGACGGAAGACTCCATGCTACTGTTGGTAAGTTAACAATCTGGGTTTTCGAAATACTAGAAACCGCCGGGCCTCTGATACTCATCTGTCCATCCCAGTCCCTGCCACAGAACATACTGAGCCTCACTAGCGTAGCGAGGTATAGAGAGAGAGGGACAAAGAACGGGGGACGTCCATGCTACTGTTGGTAGGTTAACAATATGGATTGTCGAAACACTAGAAACCGCTGGGCCTCTGACACGACTAGCTCACTCATCTGTCCATCCCCGTCCCTGCCACAGAACATATTGAGCCTCGCTAGTGTGGCCTGTGGCCAGGGACAGAACACTACTGAGGGACAGAGAGAGGGGGACGGGGGACGTCCATGCTACTGTTGGTAAGTTAACAATTTGGATTGACGAAACACTAGAAACCGCCGGGTCTCTGACACGACTCACTCATCTGTCCGTCCCAGTCCCTGCCAAAGAACATACTGAGCCGTGCTAGTGTGGCCTGTGGCGAGGGACAGAGAGAGGGGGACGGGGGACTTCCATACTGTTGATAAGTTAACAAAGATCTGGATTTCTGAATATTCGAATGTAGTATCTGACTAGTTAAGTATACATAAGTATTGTAAGATATAGTGAAGCGACCGCTCTTGCTAGCAGTCAGTAAACGTACGTGAACCTCACCTCTCATGTTTTATTCATTATCCGCTACATGCCCTACTGCGCACACTACAACGAACGAAACACTACCGACCATCACTGAACAAACACGTTCGCTCGCTCAAGTGTTTTGATTTATCGCAAGAGCGAGCACGAGCGAATGCTCGCTCAGAACTGTTCAGCACGAAGTGAAAAGCTTCATACAGGGTGTTTTTTATGAGTATCCAAATTTTTTCGAGGCATTAGGCATCATTTATAGATTTCATTTATGAAAAGAAAACAACAAAGTATTTTTTTTTTCAAAAATAATAATGACTAGTGTGGTCACTGAGTCGAATGTTAACCAACTAGAGACACAAAATGTGTTGTAGTATAGTTCACATTTGCATCAGGCTTGCCGCCCGATCAGCAACTTGTGTTACTCGTATCAATTTGACGCAGCGGCGGGGTGACGGGGCGGGGGGGGGAGGGGCGCCCGTGCGTGACTCACGGTTGTTATGAATGACTGGTGGGGAGGGGCGCGGCGAACATTGACAACAAACTTGGACTTTTTTTGAGACAACTTTAAAGTGCCCTAACTCAATAATTTAGTACCGAGGGATACTAAAAGAAAAAAACGCCTAAATTATAATTTTGTATAAAGATTAATATACTTCAATTTGGATACTCATAAATAATCCACCTTGTATAGCTATCTGGCATAGGGCAATTTTAGCAAAACCACGAATCTATTTATTTAATTCAGGCAGCAAGGCGCATAAAATTAAATAACTTATAGACTAACATCCATATGGCTCCGCTGCGTCGTCAGTTCCGATGTGGAGTTCGGTAAGTTGCCTCGGAACCGTTGAAAGAGAGAAACACACGAAAAGTAGATTTGTCATGGAAAAAAACGTATTAACCCCCGACAAAACTAGGTGTGTTACAAGTTTAACAAGAGTATCTGTGTGTCTGACATCGTCAGAGACTGGGTGTTTTACTGAACTGAAATATTGGGTATTACCTAGTACAGTTTCGATGACAATTCAATGTTATGGTCCCATCGAGCTGATCTGATGATGGAGACAGCAGGTGGCCATGGGAATTCAGTACTTAACTGACGTGACCCCGTTGTGTTTGGGCTCGTTAGAATCGTCTCAATGAGTAGTTGATGACGGTATACAGAAAAGTATATTCGGCAATAAAAGCTTGTACAGTCACGGACTTTAATCGTTGAGCCATTTAGGTGTCAATTAATTTTGGTTTTTAATAGTTAAGCTATGAATATCCAGTAAAAGGTGAGCTCTAAATGGCTCAACGATTAAAGTCCGTGACTGTACCAAAAATTAAATTTTTGATAGAAAGTTATTTAATATATTATCTATTTGTGCTCTACTAAGAAAATCACCCAACCGTTACCGCCATCTACCGTCAAACTCTAACACTTTTTTCATTTCCTTCAGACATCAACAGACACATCGACGAAGAGGACCAAATCATAGACAAAGTCATGAAACGCTTAGACGAGAATCTTCGCAGCCTAACCAAAATCAGCAAGACTCTAGACCAGGGCAGAGAAAACCTTAGTCTGTGGTCCAACAATCAGTTCAGAAACCACATCTCGCAGCGGAGAACTGTTGACGGCAAGCCGTATAAAGCTTGTGAGGCGTATTATTTGGAAGCATTGAGTTTCTGAACGCCGTTTATGGTAAATTTTTGTTCACTAACAGATAAGTATTAACGTGTTTAAGTTTTTGCATCAGGCCAAGGCCCTTCGGCCGCCTACGAAACCAACGCTAAGTAAATAGTTGCAATCGGAGATTTTTATTCTGTGTACGAAACCATTACGACATTTTTTTTGCAATTCGGCAGCCCGCTTTTTGCGGGGCTCCTATTGCTGGTCTGTTTGGCCTTCGGGCATCTGAAGATACCTAAGAACCTAACCTACCTAGTGTTTTGCGATCGTAACAGGTTTCCAACGCGGAAGAAGAAATCTTTGTACGTAACTAGTTAGAAGGGGGCCAGGCCTACCTCCACTACCATTTTGCACAAGTTTTCCAAACGACAGAAGTATGCTAACTAACTAAACTAGTTTTCGACCTAGATATGGCGGATCTCATTGTGTATCCAAATTTTAATGTTATTCTAGCATGTCGTTTTAAAATTAGAACCGTTTTAAAAAATAAAGTTTGTATTGTGAGTCGAGCGGCCTTGTCGGCCCTTATGTCAACAAAATAGCGACCTAATGGATTTAATGGTCATAATTGTAGCGTTTGATAATAGTACATTGTGATATAAATGAGCTTTGTCGATAATTGAAACCGAGGCGGAATTGCCACGCGAGCCGCAGGTGAAGGTGACAAGAGAGCCGAGGATGTAATTATCAAAGCTCACGCGTTTCATACGACGTTTTTCAACACATTTGCGAGGGTAAAATGCTTTTAATAAGATGAAATTTTTATACGCTCCTCTAAGTTATTTTCTTTAGTTTTTACTCACATATTGTACATCGCTAAAAAATTCCAGTGTCGTCCATTCTAGTTATACCTTTTCTATTCACTACGAGTCAACATTTTTGATAATAACCAAACACGCATTAACAATAGTTACAAATATTTGTGAAATTAATTACCTATAATGGCGCGCAACACAATTTTCTTTCGTGAAGTTTCGAGACTTGAATGAAATCTCTAAACAGCCAATACAAAATAAAATAGACATTTTCGTATTCAATACAAATTCATGCAAAATTTTATCGAAAGTAAATAGTTTTATTAAATCAAACGTTTTTATATCATAATTATCCAAGAAGAAATAATCAATTAATTCACAAAAAGGATTTACTTTGGTTAGTCGAGTAAGAATTCATCTGCAGAGAATAAAAAAAATATCTGTACACCCTGGTTAATTTAAGACACCGTTTTCATACATACACCGTGCTGCAAGGTGCCAACGTGTCTTAATCGGGATATAACCATAAAACACGAGTATCGTAATGTTATAAAACACGCACGTTTAATGCCCATGATTATGAGCCTAAAAGCGCCGTATATAAAAGGCACGTTACGAGCAAATGTGTTGAAAAGAATGTAATAAGTTTATATTAATGTAATAAATCAATATTTTCGTACAATATCTATTTGCTTTTCATTTACAAATCACTAGAACACATTCATATAAGACTGATTCATAGTATACGGCTACCGAAATACGATGAATTGAATCAAACCCCGCAATGTAATAAAACGGGAATGTGAAAAAGTCGTTGGGACTTAAGTGATGTTCCAGTAGTTCGACTTTTTTACCTTCCAGATATTAATTTGTTGATGATGCGGCGACTAGGGTTTTTTTTTTCTGAGTTCAGCAAAGACACTCGGCAAACAAATAGTTGTATACCAATCGGCATTGACCGTGCTACGATCTTCAAGAGGAATAGTAGCCACTTGATCCGATTTGGAGACAAACGTTCCCACCATCTTCTTGGCCGTGCTGCGAGAGCGAATAACTTTTTCTCAAACATGCTCGGAAATGTATGCGTTAATATCACGAAATGAAGACATGAAGTTTCTTGTTTAAGGCTCCCTACATTACTTCTTGGCCTTACGCCAAGAAGTAATGTATGAAAACCCTAAGTAAAACCATTATTGTCCGCTACTCTAACTTTTTAAATTTGCTTACTAATATTAAACTGACAAAGGAAAAATTACATGGTGCCAACCACTACTAGACTCTGTAAGCATACTTGCGACATAAAAAAAAAACAAAATCTATGGTACTATACTTATGTGCGATTAAACATGGTGCTCGAACGGCTTGTTCAAGTGGCATGTTTAAAAAATAAAAAAAGGCAGCAAATTACACAATTGTTTTCTGATCTTAAGTTCCAATTGTAATTTCAACAAATAATTAATTGTTTTTATTTTAGTTTTAATATTTCCTCACATCGTTTGAGAAAAGCACTATACAATCCTCGGCCGGAACAGGGATTGCTGGACTCGTTGTATCCGGCCTCGTCTACGACTCGGCCGTCTACCCCGAACTCGTCCAGCAATCCCTTACTTCACGGCCTCTGCAGTAATGTACTATTGTCGGCTTGAGCTCGTCTTCGTACAAGATTCAAGATTGGTTTTTAGTTTCAGGCTCATGCGTATATCCACACGACTCGTCACCTGATACGACCTAAAAACTGCATTTGAGCTTCCTCCGTTGAATTTATTCAATGTTTTGCGGCACCAATTGACACGAGTCGTTTTCTGCTCGTCAGACAATAAATGAGGGATCCAACGGGAAAAACAACTTTGGCACACCTAATTCTTCCTGTAAAATAATTGGTATCTGACTCATTCCAATCCCTAAAGACTAATGAATATCCCGATATGTCAGCTGTTATCAGCTGACGCACCAGCACGGCTATCACTAGACGGCGCGCGAGCTCTCTCGATTTTTCTCGCACTATACCTCTCTGTCTAAGTTGTCTAATAAGAGAGAGACAGATAGTGCGAGAAAAATCGAGAGAGCTCGCGCGCCGTCTTGTGATAGCCGTGCTGGTGGACGTTTTCTTGCATAACTGCCGATGTTGGTCGGCCTTCACGCGCGTCGTCCGTGAGGGATACTCGGCCACTTTGAAATTCTGAATATCACCTCTATATTGTCGTATTTGAAGGTGCTTCATTACTAAAAGCAGCAATCATCCGGTCTCCACATTGTTTTTGTGTTAATCCAGTCGGCCACTTTGAAATTCTGAATATCACCTCTATATTGTCGTATTTGAAGGTGCTTCATTACTAAAAGCAGCAATCATCCGGTCTCCACATTGTTTTTGTGTTAATCCAGTCGTAATAAATCATAGTTCTTAAATTTTCACGGGACAATTTCATTTTCAGCAGCGGCTCAACGACTTCAAAAACAATTGAAACCGAAACCGAACTATTGCAATTTCAGAGATTATAAAACCGACCAAGTGCGTGTCGGGCCACGCGCAGGGTAGGGTTCCGTAGTTGCCCGTCTGTCCCAGGGCAGGTCTATTGCGCGCTCGCCGCGGGCAAGAAGCAACTCTACCGTGAAAAAGCAACTGTACCGTCCACGGTAAAAAGTTCAAATTCCAATGACAATGTATATGCATGCACCCGAAATTAAGTGCATTCCTTACCAGTTAACTAGTTATGTCTACTATTCGTTAACTAGTTATGTCTACATAAATGTGATAGTTTTCCTTTTAAATTCATTTACTACTGCCACGAATTTTTTGACGTCCCCAGTAGTAGCCATTTAGCCGGCCGGGGGGGGGGGGGGGGGGGGGGACACATGACTCGAACAAAAATTAGGGCTTTAAATCCCATTATCTCGCAAACGCATAACTAAGTTGAAAAATTGTTGTATCCACCGATACCCCACACTATAGGTTTAACAAGAAAAAAAAAACCGGCCAAGTGCGTGTCGGACCACGCAAAACGAAGGGTTCCATGCCTATTAAAAAGGTCGTATCGTCACAGAAATTTTACGGCACTTACGTCCTTTTCTTTGAGGAAGGCAGTTTTTCAGCAATATCTCGAAAACCTCTGAACCGATCTTGTTCAAATCAATTTTCGGTGAATAAAATTAATAAGCCCTATGTCTATGAATTTTTCCATATTTTTAAAATACACCGTTCAAAAATTAGAGGGGGGGGGGGACAGAATTTTAGTGACTTTCGGGGCGATTATCTCCGACTCTATTCACTTAATCAAAAAAATGCTAAGAAACCTTATATTTATTTTGAAAGGCCTATCGATTGATGTACCACACGGGGGGTCACAGTAAAAAAAAAATTGACTTTTAGTTTTATGTATGGAGTGCACCCCTAAATATATATTTTTTGTCATTTTAATTACAAAACTATGTAGCGGCTAACAAAATACACCTATCCTCAAAATTTTATTTAAATACACCTAATAGTTTTCGAGTAAAATGCCTGTGACATAGGTACTGACAGACGGACAGACGGACATGACGAAACTATAAGGGTTCCGTTTTTGCCATTTTGGCTACGGAACCCTAAAAACATCACCAATTTACATGTAGAGGAGGTACCCTAAATAAAAAAAATTTTTCAGGATTTTATTCTACTGTTTTATCGGCGTGATTGGTTTATATACCCACGCCGAATTTCAGTTTTCTAGTTGTAAGGGTTACTGAGCTAAGCCGAAGACGGACAAACAGACAGGCAGACGGACGAACATGGCGAAACTATAAGGGTTCCTTGTTGACTACGGAACCCTAAAAAGGTATAATATGTGTCAAAAATAAGTTCGTAAGTATTAGATTCCCGAAACTTTCATTGCAGCCCTCGTAATACGGTCCTTGGTGCTGGTGCCTGAATTAAACGAACAAAACGGCAAAAATAACGACGCGATAACATTAAAAAATAACCTTTGCCATGGAGATATAAGGTTAAATGTATCTCAATGCAACGATAATACCATGTTGCACTGAGACTTCGACGATAAACTGGGCAAACGCCGATTGCGCTGTGTAAACGATCTAAACAAGAACGTTTAGTAGGTAGTGTACTCATCAATGAAGATAATGAATAATTTAAACCATAGACAATCCCCACAGGTCATTCACTCATTTTCCCCTCACTGCCTCGGAAAGCCGTCTTTTATCCTTTAAAACCAGTGAGCAAAATCACATTTTATCCACTAGTGGGGAAAGTAATTTGACCTTGGAGTGTTTAAGTAGCTTTTGACAGGTAACAAAACGTAAAACGCTCATAATACAATATTTTCACAGACGATGTATTTCAACAACAAATACTAAAAACAGAATAAAATACATATTTAAGGAGGCTCCCATTGCTTGTTGCCAATTGCTTTTTGCCTTCATCAGGCGCTGGGTCTCAAAACGTATGGGAAAACTAAAATCCGACTCGCATTTGACCAAAATCTACTTGATAAACTTAACGTTATTATTACTGTTCAAAAATTAAATGAAATAAATATATAACCACGAAGAACCACTCGCTCTCGTGGTTCAACTATAGAATCCTTTCGCTTGCTCGTGTTTCTATTCCACACTCGCGGGTAAAATATAACTTTACACCCTTGTATAACAAATAACTACTGTTCAGTACTAGCTTTTGCCCGCGACTTCGTCCGCGCGGAACTCGGTTATATCGTAGCTCCATACAAACTTTGCCCCATTAGATGATGAATTTTGGGATAAAAACGATCCTTTGTCCTTCCCCTGCATTCAAAGTATCTCTGCACCAAAAACAGTTTCTCTCTTTTTTTCTACAGTGGGAAAGTTTTGATTTGTAAAGGAAAATGTTGAAACCCCCCCCCCTTATCTCCGAATTTTACTAATCGAAATTTTTTAAAATAATATTAATGATTAATGTTAACGTAAATATTGCCGGAAAAGTATAACGAGACCTCTATATAGCGTATTTATTTAGGGTTCCGTACCCAAAGGGTAAAAATGGGACCATATTACTAAGACTTCGCTGTCCGTCCGTCTGTCACCAGGCTGTATCTCATGAACCGTGACAGTTACAGTTGAAATTTTCACAGATGATGTATTTCTGTTGACAACAACATTTACTAAAAAACAGAATAAAATAAATATTTAAGAGGCTCCCATGCAACACACGTGATGTTTTTTGCTCGTATTTATAGATAATGATACGGAACCCTTCGTGCGCGAGTCCGATTCGCACTTAGCCAGTTTTTTATTCTTCAAAAATAATTTGTTAATTAAATTTGTAATTTAATACTCCTGTTTAATTGTTTTCCTCTAAATTTGCTTGAAATTATTCTGAAAGTACCTTCTAGCAAATAAAAAAAGAATTATCGAAATGAATTTACTTGATAAAGAATTATCGCTGAAAAACCAACATACTTACATATAGAGTTCCTTGGTCGCGCAAGTTAGGAACAAAATGCACCGATAAATGGCGCTGTATGCTGTATATACTCATGACTTAACAACTATACTAAGATTTTTCCAAAATTAATAGGTGGGGCAAGACGGGTATGTTGTATGAAATTTTGTACGGAACCCTCGGTGCGCGAGTCAGACTCGCACTTGAACGGTTTTTTTTACAAACGTAGACTTCGCCGCCAACTTGGTGTTTCTGTGCCCCACCTCTCCATAATAGATGCATGTAGGCTTTTTAGAGTTCCGTAGCCCAAAACGGAACCCTTATAGTCTCGTCATGTCCGTATGTCACAGGCAATTTACTCGAAAACTATAAGGTGTATTTGAATACAAGTTTGAGTATAGGTGTATTTTGCTAGCCGCTACATAGTCCGGTAATGAAAAGACTAAAGAATTTTTATTAGTGGTGCACTCCATATACCTACATACTTAAAACTGCAAGTCAAAAAAAAAAACTTTATAAGTCCTCGTGTGGCACACCAATCGATAGGCCTTTCAAAATAAATATAAGGTTTCTCAGCAATTCTATTAAAGTGAATAGAGTCGGAGATAATTGCCCCGAAAGTCACAAAATTGTGACCCTCCCTCACTAATTTTTGAACGGTGTATTTATACAATTTGAAAAAAATCATGGACATAGTGCTTATTAAATTCTTTCACCGAAAATTAACTTGAACAAGATCGGTTCAAAGGTTTTCGAGATATTTCTGAAAAGCTGCCTTCCTTAACGAAAAGGGAGTAAGTGCCGTGATTTTCCTATGAAGAAAAGACCTTTTTTTACTTACGGTATAGGTAGTATAGGATAGTGATATTTAATTTGGAAGGTACCTACGACGGAACCCTTCATTGTGCGTGGTCCGACTCACACTTGCCGGTTTTTTCAGGGTTTCGTAACGGAAATTATAGTTTCGTCATGTCCCTCTGTCCGTATGTCACAGGAATTTTAAATACTCAAAACTTTAAGGTGTATGTGAAAAGGGACTGCAATAACCGGTCATTTCATAACCGGTTATGATTTCGGTTATGGTAGAAAAATAACCGAAAAGCAGTTATAACCGGTTACTGTTATTTAATTTTAATACAAGGAAATTATCGGTTAAGCATCAGAAAAAAATAACTATACCAATGTGATAAAATGTGGCAACCCAAATAGGTACATGCTGTCATTTTTTACTAAAAGCAAAAGCAGCGTAGTTCGAGTTTCACTGATAGGCATTAGGCACCTAGACTAGACTAGGGCTCAGGCTAAACTAGAATCAAACCACAAACAACAAACTTGAGCGCACTGCTTTCGCTTTTAATAAGCGTTTGTCCAAAAATATGCCACTAAAACTAAATACTTGTGTCAAGAAATAATATAAGCAACTTAATGTATTTTGATAATTCAAGTAAAGAAAAATATATCCGAAAATAACCATTCCTAACCGGTTTAAAAAAATTCTGAAACTCAGTTATATTTATGAAATGTTGTCTAAATAATTAGTTATAACCGGTTTCTTCGGTTTCGGTTAAAACCGGTTTGTATTCCTAATTAGAATGAAATTTGGAGTATAGGTACGTGTATTAAATTTAGTTAGCCGCTACATAGTTTTGTAATCAACTGACAAAAAAAATATTTGGGGGCACTCCATTAAGTACCTACTTACCTACATGTAACTGGAAGTCAGCACCATCAATCGTAGGTTCAATCGAACCGTGTATTTGTAAAATATTTAAAAAATCGTGGACATATTGCTTTTTAAATTCTTCAACGAAGATTCATTCATTTCACCAAGATCAGTCCAAAGGTTTTTGAGTTTTGCTGAGAAACTGCCTTCCTAACGAAAATGACTTAAGTGCCGTGATTTTCCTATGAAGGTAAGACCTTTTTTAACTTTCTGTATAGGGTGTGGTTTACCTATGTAAACCATATTAACAATCACTAGTAGAAGGGTTGGAACCCTTCATTGTCCTTCGTGGTTAGACACGCACTTAAACGGAAGCCTAAAAATAACTGTCTACAAAGAAGTCACAATTCTCGATTACCTACTTATAACTTATAACAAACAGTCATTTTTCTAACGACAATGTAAAAACGGAAGTCATATAACTTTGAACAGTACCTATAATTGAATCCAAATGAATAAGAAAAACATTGTTCTATTCATAGAACAATAAATAAACTAAAAACAAACACGTATCGGATAATTATATCAGTCGATAAAATGAATCAACATGCCACATTCATCGTGTATCGTCGTAGGTAATCGTTAAAATTGCCAATCCTGCGATTAGTCATCGTCGTGCCAGATTCATTAATTCTGAAAATCATTATGTTCATAATCCCCACGGGTGCGAGTGGGACGGGGAGAAAACCGGTCGAAACCTGTTTGGGGCCGACTACGCATGTACGCCATGAACCTACGGTGAAAGGCTGCGCTGCGGCCTGCGAGCCACTTCGTGCGTCCGATGCCTCGACCGACCTAAGCCTAGTCAGTAAAATAACTATGTACCTATACCTATCCGTTGTAGGTATATCTAAGTATGTAAAAAAAATAACATTGGATCTTTTAATTTAGAAGATATTAGGTACTTAGTTCGATCTGTGTAAGATTGTCCGCAAAACATTTATTTATCTAGCTTTTGGTGTTTTAAATGATAAAGGAATAATACCTATAGATTTTATTTTAAACGAAGTTAAAAATATCACTAACCTTGTCGGTTGTGAATGTCCAGATCAAATTACTTAAGTAACAATTTACATACCTACCTAACATACAGAGTTATTTAACAAATTGATTAACGAGAACGAAAGAACTTTTTACCCAAGGCAAGGTAAAGTTATTATTATGAACAACGATGTAAATTATACGCGAAGTGATTTATGATAATGTAATGAGGTCATGCGCACGAAACCAGTCCGTCGCGCTCCGGGCGATCATCCGGTTCCACGCTGCATAATAATAACGACGAATTCTTATTATTACTCCGCTGCGCTCGAAACTGCTCGAGTCGGTGCGCCGACCGCCGAGAAGCGGCAGCGAGGTCACGCCAACCCGAGCCGAGCCGATAATAATACCCGTCGGTACCTACCTCGTCTCGCTACGTCTGACTATATTTATGTTGAGTAACGTAACCATCACGTCACTCTATAGAAAGTATATACGAGACAACCCGACGTTTCGCAGCGGGGGCGACAGAGACAGAACATAGTAGCGTCAGTCTCCGTCTCTGTGCTAGGAATTGCCAGCCAGCCAATACTGTACTGGCATACTCTATACCGGTTGGCATTATGCATCGTTCAGCCATTCTGTTCAAGCTGTGATTCGTTCGACCGAATTGAATCGACCCTTGCTCGAGTACATTTCATATTCAGTTTTGTAATCGTATCACGGAATACAGTTGTTATTTGAATTAATTAACGACTGACAAAACGTTCAAGGATTTTTTCGATTGGATTGAATTGAACACAGTTGAACTTTAATCGGTTGTTTGTGTTTCGGGTGGATTTGTTCGGTTTTCCTGTGCTCGGCATTTTGACAAGTGCTCGTTTATTTAGCCAGCCATTTTGTATTCACGAATGGTCAGAAAGAAACAGTGACAGACAGAAGTACGCGGAAAAATCTTTTTCTTGTTTGTTGTTCATTGTTTTGGCGGAAAACTGAGTAAGGACTTGTGAAATAGAGTGTTTTCATATCTGAATTTGATGAACTTTTGTTTTATGCCGGATTATCGGGCCTGACGCCAACTTGAAGTGCTTCAAGTAGTTCAAGTGTGGGATGTGAATAAACGCGTCTTACGGAAATAATTACATAAATCCGATAAATTAGAAGAACGTTGAATTCTTTACTTAAATCGTGCTCGAGTGGACAATGAGAGTAAGTAAATTTTAGAAAAATCTTTTTATTTTTTATGTACGGTGCAAGGGCGGCATGTTATTGTTTTTCTTAAGTTTTTGTGCATTGTTATCAAAGGCATGTATTCGGCACGTCAATGTAGTGTAACAGTAGTCATTCCAAACTATAGTGATAAATTATTTCAATGACTTACTGATTTGTGTTGTTGTTTGTAATCATTTAAGAATTGTGGTTTGTAAAGCATGTGTTCCATACTACTAACTAACTTAACTACTCGTTTGGAAAACTAAGAAATTTTGTATCGATTCATTTAACTGGAATCCAATGATTTCTAACATTTCATATATTTTTTTACTGTGTCAGTGTACTTTTACTTTTTTTTTATGTTGTATCTGTTCCTATTAGGCACCTGCTCGTCTATGAACAAGTTTACCCAATTACACATTTCAGACATTGAAACAGGCTGTGCCATGATACTGGGTGCTAATTTAACCGAAATCTACTTGTTTACAGGTAAATCATGGCTACAAAGTTAGAACCTGATTACCCGTTATCACCCACAAACAATGATTCAGGTTTGTTTTTTTCTGCTTTGTTTGTTGCTCTATTACTTTTAGTTAATGTTTTATTTATATATTTAGATATTCGTATTTCTAATTATAATAACTAAATTGCATTTTATGCATACCAAATTTAATGTAGGTTAAGTTAGTTTTAGTAATTTTAGTAGTTAATTTTTTTTTGTTATTTATTGTATACTATTTTTATCTTAATAAATATTTTTACCTAATAAGTAGGTTAAGGTACTTATATTTATATATCTCTAATATTTTACATTCCCATTCGCGACCGTAAAAATGTAGAACTATTGGAAATTAACAATGTACTGTTCAGTATATTATTTCACTTAATATGAGTATACACTAACCTAACCAAGGTTGTGGTAAATAATTAGCAGATATCATTTCATGATTTCCTAACCTAATTTCATGATTTTGCCCTTTTTAATCATAAATGTATTTTATCATTGACAATTTCATTTAATGTTTGTAGCGCTTTCCATTTTAAATAGACCATTTCATGAATTTCCAATTTCATTTCTTATTTTACCTTTTGTATATTATTATACTGCTTTTTCAAAAAACGAAGTGATTGTCTGATTTTTATTCGAAAAAAACATGAATTTCCAATTTCATTTGTTATTTTTGCTCTTGGATAAATTTCATTATTGAACTTCATTTCATGTTTTTGGCTCCTAATTTTTAATAAAAGAAATAATTTTTTAATTTCATTTCTTGTTTTTGCCTCTTTGTGTTTAGTAGTATTTTTTAACTTCATTTCATGTTTTTAATAAAAGAACTGATTATCTAATTTCATTTCATGTTTTTTCCTTAATATTGGTAGTTCGGAAAGTTCGAAATTCATGGTTTTTCTTCATTCTTTTCTTTTTTGTAGGTTTGTGTTTAAAATTAAATGTGTATAGGTATATTGTATATAGCTATTATGTGTTTATTTGCAAATAAATGAACCTGACCCGAATAAAAATAAAAAGAGAACTTATCATCCCTAGTTGCCCACCATACAAGGCAATATAGCACAATTTGGCTATCAATATTTTCAATAAAATTTTTAGTTTCCAGAACGAAACCATTGCACTTGTTTAAAAATGACCTTACTAAATTATAAATTACCAAATTTTATTATTTCGTGACAGACTTCCTTGGAGATGATGTGTATGTTAAATGTGACACACCTAATATTGTATTCAATAAATAAATTATTGACATATAATGTCAGTGTTTTGTTTTAAAATTGAATAAAACAAAACATAGGTAGAATTCAAAATGGTTTAAATTCCACTGATCGATTCACTTTGGGCGCCTAGAGGTATTATGCCATAGTCTGGTTTCCATAGTAATGATCTGGTCTCGGTTTTTTTTTTGTGAGTACCTTAAGCTGAGTATGAAAATCCTCCTTGTGACAGTTTTTGACTTATGATTTTTTAAAGTTATTTTTTTATGTGTTTTTTGGGATGTATTTAGGGTTTGCACGTTGGATCCGGATTGCAAACCCTAGATGTATTCAAGCGATTTGCTTCAAATTTTGAAATAATGTTCTTTATATAGATTTGCATCACCACCGAAAAAACTAAAACTAGCTATCACATAAAAAAAAGAAAAGAAAGAAATTTTTTTATGTGATTGTGAAGTAGTGATACATTAAGAGATCAATATTCCTTTGCTTTTCCGCTAAAAAACGTGCAGGTCGATCAGCGGAGATTAAATGCAACTAATTGCGTATAAACATGCAAATAATTACAGCAAACCACCACCAATAATGAAAAAACCTCGACACGTGTTTCGCCTCTCTACGAAGCATCATCAAGCAATTAGTTGCATTTAATCTCCGCTGATCGACCTGCACGTTTTTTAGCGGAAAAGCAAAGCAATATTGATCTCTTAATATATCATGAATTTCCGCAAAGTAACGCCTGATTCAATAAATTATAAGTAGTGATACCTCTTGATTTTTTTTCTTTTTTTATACGATTGCTAGTTTTAGTTTTTTGGGTGGCGATGCAAATCTATATGTACCTGTAAAGAACATCATTTCAAAATTTGAAGCAAATCGCTTGAATGCATACCGAAAAACAACACATTAAAACAATTACTTTAAAAAATCATAAGTCAAAAACTGTCACAAGTAGGATGTTCATACTCACCATAAATATTCTTCTCAATAATAGGTATGTACTCACAAAAAAAACCTAGCCCATTTGATATAAGGGCCGACTTACTATGGAAACCCGACTATGGCCTTTGCTTATATTGCGAACATGGATTCCAAGTAAGAATTTGTCAGTACACAACTACACATTATACGGGCTATAGGCTGTATGCAGTCAATCTATGCACTTGCATTGTAGTCTTTCACCGTTAGGCATTCCTGAAACTTAAATTGCCCCCAAGAAATAAAATGTGTTTTGACCCTTTTTATGATCATAAATGGCCAAAGTCAGATAAATCATTAATTTTACTGGGATTTTAGCTAAACTAAAGTAGTTAAACCATAAAAGGTTGTCAGTGGCTTTATAATTTTCTTCGACTTCATAAAAGGAGGAGGTTCTCAATTCGTCAGTTTATTTTTATGTATGTATCCCCGATTTGATATTTGTTTGAAAGGGTGGTCCTGTGGTCATCATGTCAGGATCTGATGATGGGATCCTGGAGGAATCGAAGGAACTCGTCAAATTTTATAGGCACACTTGAAGCAAATTACCTACTGAATTGAAGTTCGTTAAAACTTTGTTTTCAAAGTAAATTAATATTACTGTTGAGTAGTCCACTCACTTAACAAAGCCTAATTTCCAGTAAGATCTACCTGATAAACTACTTTGTAGAGATAGCTGACTTTTAGTAGCTTCAACTGCTCTTGGTCGGCCGTGGCTTAACTTGGCAAATTTTGCGCAAATGGCAAAAAAGTGGTACAGAAATTCATCAAAATAACCTCATCGAAAAATAGAGTAGAACTTGTATGGTAGGATAGAGGCCTTTGAGGATAGTAAAAAATAAGTGGTCGGCCAAATCCTGTGTTGGCAGGTTCCGGTGTCCGACCGAATTTGTGGTACCATGTGATAGCTGCATTTTACCTGATCGAGAAATTGAATGAAAAAAATGGATTAAGAGCTAAATTTAACCTGTTCACATGTCTGGGTCGGCCTCATTCATTGCTTAAACTTTACTAACATTTATAACCAAATTTTTTTTTATTTCAATATTGAAAATATGGTTTCTTTATTGCTTAAGCTGAAGTAACATTAATAAAAAAATATTTTTTATTCCAATATTGAAAATATGGTTTCTTCATTGCTTCAACTGAACTAGTAATGCTTACTTTAATAAGTAAGAGTATCATAATATAGTCATAACCATGCCGACCTACACAATACACTAGCCAGCAAAAAAGATTTGTCGATTTATGAACTCAAAAGAAAAACGACTGTTTTAACTTTGGACGCATATATTGACGAATCCAGCAACATAAAACTAGTTTGATGTATTCACAAGGTACTTAAATACATAATACAGTGTGTAGTGGCCTCCTTTTTTTAAATATCTATCGCTAAATTTAAATAATCACAATTATTTACCAGTGGCGCTAGTGTGCACTGTAACGCCCTCTTAATACGGAATTAGGTCACATTATTTTTAATGGGTTCCAGTATCAGAAATGACCCACTCAGCAAGTAATGAAACTGATACCGTAAGGTGCATTTATAATGTACCTACTTGCAAAGTTCAGTTTGCCATTGTGCATCACAATTTTTTTTATAGCTGAACCCGCAACTCTGTCCGCATTGACTTCATCTATCTCTCTCTCTGATCTTTCCACCCA
This sequence comes from Epinotia nisella, assembly GCA_932294315.1. Taxonomy (NCBI): domain Eukaryota; kingdom Metazoa; phylum Arthropoda; class Insecta; order Lepidoptera; family Tortricidae; genus Epinotia; species Epinotia nisella. The sequence continues at coordinate 10,314,753 of OW028693.1, forward strand.
CATATTTTAACCGTCAGAGGAAAATTTCCGTAGTAAAAAATATCCCTCTGACGATATTTTCTGAATCTGTTTAGAAAAATGTCATGATGTCTCATACCTCAATATTGAGTGAACAATGTGATGATAATATAATTATAAAGTGTTTTATCCCCACGATCAATGTTATATCCGTATGGAGTGTAATAATGCTTTGCCTCGCTGCATTAGTCTAGTATCAATGTATATCAGGGTCACTTGTTGAACTGACGCCAAACTTCGCCCACAAATCACTGATACAAATTTTATACTTACATTTGTTCTTCTTTCCTCCTTTTTTCAGATGGGGAAGAACATGATTCTGTAGAAGATCCTGACCCAGATCAAGAGGAAGAAGAAGCGCCTGCTTCTAAGCCCTCAAATGTTCAGAGCATTCTGTTAAGGCTCCAGTCGTCTGGAGCTCTAATAAAAAAACCTCAGATAAAAAAAGAGCATCGGTGCTTCACCTGCGAGAAAGACTTCCCCGATTGGGATACTTTAGAGAATCATCTCATACAACACGTTTCATTGCCGTCTGTGGTAGTCGACAAGCTGCCTTCCGACGACGAGTATGGCCCCTCCGGCGATGAATGGTCCGACGAGGACCAAGACCTACCACCACCTAAACAAGAACTCCAGAAAACGCCACAAAAAATAGATGTGTCACAACTACTCAAAAACACTGGCCTCTCTATCAAAAAACCGGGAGAAAACACCTCTAACGCCAACAACTCAGAGTCAGCATTAAGCAAGCTCAGCGGTCTTGGCTTCACTATTAAAAAAAATTTAACACCGATAAAAGAGGAGAAACAAGAACCGTCTACTAACGATGTTGTACAAAAATTGGGGAGTCTCGGCGGCATTAAACTTAAATTGAAATCTGATGGTAATGCAAGTACGTTCAAGGTGGTCAACGGTCTGAAAGATTTTAAAACTTCTGACGACGAAGGCCAAGAAAGCGGTAACGAAGATGATAGCAAATACGATCCCAAAGATTCTGATGAAGAACCAGATGATCAAGAACAGCAGTCAGGAGATGATCAAGATTCCGAAGAACTAAGTCCTCCTGCTAAGAAACCCGGCAATCAAATTACCATTAGCAATCAGGTTAACCTTAGAAACAAGAAAGTAATAAATGTAAACAAAATAATCCCACCTAAAACCGAGACGGTTACGACTCCATCACCCGTCAAAGTTCTGCTCGCGAAACCAGTTAGACCAGCTATTAAGCAGACTCCTAAACGCGGTGCGAATTTACCGCTAGCAGCCAGAGAATCTATGCAATCAGAAACACCCACTCAAGGCAAAGATATTTCCACTACATCTACTCCTGAGAGGCGGGATTCGCTAGCCAGTGAAGCGAGCGCGGAGAATGTCGTTGTTAAGCAAGAAGTAGAATACAGTGCGGCGGAAACTTCAGTACCACTGTTCTCAGGCCAAATTAAGTCGGAAAGGGCATCGCCACCTCCTGCAAATACCATGGCGCCTGAGAGCACCCCTGTAATTGCTAAAATTAAATCTGAGCCCGATGCAGCCCCTGCTGCCGGTTACTCGCCAGCTTCCACAGCTTTTAGCCGAGCCGAGACTCCACTACTACCAGTAACTAAGAAAGAAGATACAGGTGTAACCATTGTCGAAATAAATGGCGATTCCAGTGATGACGATGATTGCTGTGTGGTGTCGGCTACGCCAGCTGTAGATACAAAACCACCATTGATTCCCAAAACTGAACCGAGTTTGCCGCCTTCCTATCCTCCGCCAGCCTACCATAACACACAGTCAAGCTACAATTCTACACCAGTCCTTTCATCAACTTTGACATCAATGGCTAGTAGCGCATCTACTGAAAAGCAGCATTCCTTCAATTGGAACGCACCGGATACTAAACCAGCGATTGATATGCTTGAAAAAAGCGCAGATGAAATATTCGAAAGCCTTCTCTCCAGTGCAACAAAAAAGGAACATTGTTTGTCAGATGTCAGCGAATACATATCTTTAGATACCCTAGGGCCACAGCACTCCTGTGATGTATGCAATACTAGATTTACGAATATATCCCTACTTGACGATCATATCAGAACGACGGGGCACACGAAGACCCTTGTTGCACCAAGTTCGACTTTAATGCCCTATAATTCGTCACATGCGTCAAATAGCATTTTATCTCAGTTGTTGCCTGTAAAGTGTTTGGCGGAACAGGTTGGAAAGCTATCTGGGATGAACAGTGGCCCTGGATTCACGCATCAACAGAATGTTATGATCAACATTCAGGCTTATCCCGGAGGAGGAGGCATAATACCACCCCAGCCGGGCTACAACCCGTATCCTCCTGGACAGAACACGCACCCAGGGTACCAGCAAATGCCAGGCAACAACATGTATGGGAATGTGCCAGGACCGATGCCCGGGCAATATCCTGGACAACATTACACAGGTGGATATGGGCAACAGTCATCCATGGGGTATCAGTCGCCAATGTCAAAGGCTGGTTTTTCTCCAGGAATGCCTCAGAACTCCTACTCGACAGCTAACTCGCCGTATTCAACCGCCTCGCCACTTCAAAACATGCAGCAAGCATACGGCCAAACTGTGCCAGGCATGATGAATCCCCCTATGGGGCAAATGGGTCCTCCTGGGTCTTCGCCCAGTCATCCATATTCCGCATCGAGCCCTGGAGGCACTATGAAGCCACCTACTAGCACTTCCAGCGGGATTAGAATACAGAATGTGCAGACCTTCCCTCCCGGGCAGATGGGTGCGCCCGGGCAGCAACACGCGCCAGGCTCGAGTCCGAGCACCCAAATGCCTGCTCCGGGGCAGATTAGGATGGCAGCCGGCGCTAACATGACTGGCCCCCGACAACGCATGCCTGTTAGAGGTGCCCGACCGTCCATCAGGCCTGGGATCCAAGTTCACGGGCAAGTACGAGGTGGCAAGGCTGCGGGACCTCGTATGCCCATGAAAAGACCGGCAGTCATGCCCGGCGGCCCCGGCCAGAAGCGGCGGCCCGACATGCTGCTACCAGGGAAACATGACAACGAAGACTGCCAAGTCATGGCGATGCAGAAGCAACGAGAAGGTCTACCAATGATCCAGAGCGTGCAAGGAGCCAAAGACAAACTGAATCTCGGCAGCCAGATTTCAATTACCAAGAAAACTGTCAACAAAGAAGCGAATGCTATGGCCAACGTGCTAGCCTCTCGCGGTATTAGTATAAAACAAAAACAGAAGAGTCGATCGCCGACGCCGGAGCGGCCGATCCCGCACATCCCGAACCTCGGTTCCGGCGTTAGTATTAAGCACACATCTAAATCTAGTAGTTTCTCCATACCGGAGGCGCAAGTCGGCTCTAATATGCTGACATGCAAGATCTGTAGGAAAATGTTTTCAAATCACACTTCATTGTCCACGCATATGGCTGCAGCGCATCCACAGCGAGGTTTCAAATGCGACGAGTGTCCAGCCTCATACCCCAAGTCATTGCAATTGCAGCACCACAAACGGGTGTTCCACAACGTCACAGGCCCTAATAGAGAACTGGGTTTACCTGTTGTAGATCTGTCGCAGGAGGAGAACTTACAGCGGTTGAGTAGCCTAGGTATTTACAGTTTTATCCCCTTAGCTAACCGGGAAACATCAAATGGGTGCTTTGGAATCCCCGTCATCTCTGTACACAATGTCAACAACGGTATGACGTCGAGCCTCCAGGCGCTCGGTGCTGATGGCTTACTAAGTTTAGGACCTTTAAAACCCTTACCAAACACGTAAGTTAAGTAGTTTCATTTAATTACTTAAGGTGGACTTCAGAACACGAAAATATGAGTTACAGTTTTACGAGTGAGTTAATTTTATTGAATTTCATCATACAAACTTATTTAGTGCATTTCTGAGGCTGTCGACAAAAATAATAGTATAACCATTATAATTGACAAAAGTACAATAGTTAGAACTATACTCGTTGCGACAATTGAGAACACTCAGCGTCATATCATATTGACGTGGTATTGACAGTTGAGTTTTTAGATGAGTATTCTTTTTTCGTACCAATATTTTCTGTTCAGGGTCTCCAATGGCGTATCAACGCACTAATTTTATGGAATTTACTCGTTTCTTGTATTTACACTAATTACAGTATGTATGTAGTAATTACACTAATTACAGCAGCATGTCAAATTGACATTCGGACAAAGAAAAAAGGATCTTTCTTTTTTTCTGTCTGAGAATTGGCATTCAAATGCAAGCATTTATTAGATTATTCACTACTTATATTCCTTTTTAATCATCATTATTTCAATAAAATTATCTGGACTCGTAGAATTATGATTCCGGTTTTTATGAGGTGGAGTCATTTTTAAATGTGACTTATGTACGTCAACGTTTCATTAGAGTTTTTAATTGTAAGATATTCGCAGTATTGTACCTTTTCAGTTAAAATCTTTTTGGCTCAAAGCATACAAATATATTCATTAGGAAATATGGAATCCTTGCATTGTTATACATAGACATGTTTAAGGTGCATTCGGCTAACTCCGAATGTCGGGTAATTCCCATAATTTCTATCAAACCAAGCAATATTTTTTTACTCTGTCAACTTTTACCACGCCGCCGTTTTATCCACATGCTAAAAGTTGACATAGTAAAAAAAAATTGCTTGGTTTGATAGAAATGACTAATTATCGGAATTACCCGACTTTCAAATAGACTTTCGGAGTTAGCCGAATGCACTATACTCATTTTTAGGGTTCCGTAGCCAAAATGGCAAAAACGGAACCCTTATAGTTTCGTCATGTCCGTCTGTCCGTCTGTCCGTATGTCACAGGCATTTTACTCGAAAACTATAAGGTGTATTTGAATAAAATTTTGAGGATAGGTGTATTTTGTTAGCCGCTACATAGTTTTGTAATTAAAATGACAAAAAAAAATTTTTTTAGGGGTGCACTCCATACATAAAACTAAAAGTCAAATTTTTTTTTTTCATTGTGACCCCCCGTGTGGCACATCAATCGATAGGCCTTTCAAAATAAATATAAGGTTTCTTAGCATTTTTTTTGATTAAGTGAATAGAGTCGGAGATAATCGCCCCGAAAGTCACTAAAATTCTGTCCCCCCCCCTCTAATTTTTGAACGGTGTATTTTAAAAATATGGAAAAATTCATTGACATAGGGCTTATTAATTTCATTCACCGAAAATTGTTTTGAACAAGATCGGTTCAGAGGTTTTCGAGATATTGCTGAAAAACTGCCTTCCTCAAAGAAAAGGACGTAAGTGCCGTAAAATTTCTGTGACGATACGACCTTTTTAATAGGCACGGAACCCTTCGTTTTGCGTGGTCCGACACGCACTTGGCCGGTTTTTATATAATATTGTCCATAAAAATGTTGACATAATTATTTAGTTTCGTTTATAATAACGTTGTTTTAATTAACAGTTTATTGATTACAATATGTATGAACAACTTTGTTGAAATTTTAAGATACTCTAACCATTATGCACAAGGAAAGAAATTAATATATCAAGGAAGACATCTATGAAACGGTAGTGTGTGTGTGATCGAAATGTATACTCAGAGGACTAAAGATATATATCTCTTACTAGTCCACAGATTTGTATGTCTGAAGTTTACAATTTCTACAGATGCCTCAATTTTCAAATTTCGATTTATACAATCGCCAGTGTCTATTTGGGTCGATCAACTATTTCTTGTTATTCTCCGTTAGCCAAGAGACATCATGACAGCTAGAAACTCCCTTACAAGCTGGACTTCTAACATGCTTAGAAGATGGTCCATAGAAAAGGGTTTAAGAAAGTTAACATAACCCTACCATTGATGGATTTAATAAACCTTTATGGGTTCATCACAATTTTAAAAAGTGACCTGAGAGACGTAACCATGGTCCCAACTAGCTACAGACAAAAAAAAACAATTTCTACAGATTTATATTCTAGCATATAGTTGCGATGTTGTATTTAGGACATTCAATTCGAGTTTGCTAGTAAATATTGCATACTTTGTAAGTATTTTACCGTCTTCATATAAATAAGAACTGAGTTACATAGCCTCGGCACCTAGTGTCTATCAATGTTGGCATGTTAGTAAAACTAGAATTTTACTGCATGACGCATTGTACCCAAAAAGAAGGGTACACTTTGTGTAGAAATTATACAATTACAAAGTATACCATTTTTTTTGCTCTTGAGTGTATTTATCATTGTAGACGACATTGACAGCTTTGTAAAGTGAATTGTAACAAGCTAATGTTTAAACCTAGCCGTATAATTTCCACCCATTCGTTGTCGAGGCGCAAATTTTCCATATAGTTAGGACGCAATATCGCGTCCACGGCAACCCATGTGTTAAAATAGATACAAATAAGGAATTTAAATACAGATTAATAAAATGATGTGAAATGCGATTCAACTTATTATATACGATGTTGTAAAGTTACGGTGTACTCTAGTACTTACTTCCTAAGATTGTCAAAATATTTTTATATTCAGAGGTAGACATTTTTATTTACTTTGTACCCATAAAACTACTTATTAAAGAGACTTTATGCAATTATTGACAAGATTTGATTTTGTTTAGTTATGTACGGAATGGCAGTATATGATTTGAATTTTGTAATATTAAGTTAAGTAAATAAATAGCTTGTATGTGTAGAAGTTTTGTAATTTTGAGTTAAATAAAGTGCAAGTAAGTGCATTTTGTATGATACGGATATTGAAAATGTTTTCGTATAGTTAGTTCGAAAATAAATTCCTATATTTATGAATAACCTACAAAGAATTTTATTTGGACCGTGCGCTACGTAGACAACTTATAATCACTAAACCGACACAATTGTTCCCAAATCGTCTGTTATTATTGTTGCCCTCAAATAAGAGATCTTCCTCATAGAAGGTGTGGAAAACAGTATGTGTCACTCGGTACTGGGTAGCAAACTTATTTCCGTCTTGGGCGTAAACACTTGAATCCCTCGTTACGCTCAAGATTCTACTACACAATCGTAGAATCTTTCACTTCACTCAGGATTCAATATACCGCCCTCGCGGCAAATTTATCATTTTGCTCCCTTGAGACACAATCTACTATTACGTACTAGCTGCCCGCGCATTGCAAAGAACGCAGGCAAACCCGCCTGCGTTGATAGGTGAAGGATTTTTTTTAAATCGAGTGGCTCCGGGGATTACCCCATATTTTGCCCCTATACAGGGTGGAAAAATAAGTCGGGCCCTGGAGGGAAAGTACCTTAAATCGGCTCATTTTACTTACATTCCTTTATTTTAAAAAAGAAAAAACTGCATTTATAGATTTTCTAAAACTCGCTTGCTTTGCTCTCCCGGGACTAGAATCAACTAAAATTAAAAAAAAACAAACACTCGGTATTTTATTATACTAATCGATATTACTATTTATCAGTATAAAATTTCTCTAACAAACATTTGGTCTTACTCTCGTCTGTGGTACAAGATATCCATGAAAAATACATAATTAGTACACAAGTTCTTTAATGGACATTACCTAGTACCTACTGGTTCACTTTTAACAAGTAAAAGACACGTAACAGTCTCTTATCTCTCCAACATTCAAACACTTAGTATGAAGTACACGCTTGCTAATTTATATCTAAGTACCTTGTCGAAGTCTTCGATAAGAAAATCGTTTAATGGTAATATTACCTCTATGCACATTTACTTCTTACATGATACGAGGCGTTGTGTGGAAAAGTTAAAAAAATTAAGTGTAACAAATTGATAATAAAATAAATGATAGATTTTACGATCAATTTTATTTCTAAGACCAAATGTTTGTTAGAGAAATTTTATCCTGACTAATAAGCCTATCGATCAGTATAATAAAATAGAGTGTTTGTTTTTTTTAATTGTACTTGGTTCTAGTCCCGAGCGAGGCAAGCGAGTTTTAGTAATAATCTTTGAGTGCAGTTTTTTCTTTTTAAAAATAAAGGAATGTCTCCTTTAAGTAAAATGAGCCATCTTAAGGCAGTTTCTCTCCAGGGCACGACTTATTTTTCCACCCCGTATAAGGGCAAAATAATGAGTAATCTCCGGTGCCACTCGATTTAAAAAAAATCCTGCACCTATCAACGCAGGCGGGTTTGCCTGCGTTCTTTGCAATGCGCGGACAGCTAGTGCGTAGTAGTAGATTGTGTCTCAAGGGAGCAAAATGATAAATTCGCGGCGAGGGCGGTATATTGAATCCTGAGTGAAGCGAAAGATTCTACAATTCTGAAGTAGAATCTTGAGCGTAACGAGGGATTCAAGTCCCAAGACGGAAATAATTTTGCTACCGCATACTGGTTTTCTTACTACAAAAAATAGTATAGTTGCTTTTTTGACCAGTGTAACTATGGGTAACTATGCACACTTGTATATTTGGCTACTTTCCTAAAAAAAAATATTTAGTCCGTCCGTTAGATTATCAAAACATATTGGACACGTATTTTTTTGTTTGTGAATTAAACAAAAGATGATGAAGATATAGCCCGTTAAAGTTCCGCGGGACAACACATTATGGTACACTTTTTATCATAATGTGACGTCACGCGGAACTTTAACGGGCTATATCTTCGTAATTTTTTGTTTAATTGACAAACAAAAAAAATACGTGTCCAATATTTTTTGATAATGTAACTGACGGACTAAATATAATTATATATTTTTTACACAGGAAAGTACCCAATTATGCGTGAGTTTTCTTAAAAAGGGCCCCCCCGGGACTGATGTCACAGAGGTTTGGCCTGTGCTGTGCTGTGTTGCATATTTAAAGGCTCCTCACAAAATGGGCCATCATTGTGTAGAGGACGTAAGTCTTTCTCCGTTTAACTTAGAGCATACATAACTGGAGTAGCCTTTCAGTAACTTACCCCTCTGAAAAACACCTTGCACAATGTCCAAAAAAATCATACAAAGACAATTTCACAATCGATCACAAAATCGCCTCGCTCTTGCGAGGCGATTTTGTGATAAAAATGCCCGAATGTTGCTGTAAGCACTTGATATTATAAACGTTCAACCACTCCAAGCTTTTAATATATAATTGAGTTTCAATTCAATATCCTATTAAGATGCTCCCCCCGCCCCCGCAAAAGTCGGCAGACTTTTTTGTACGCAAATACGACATAAGGCTACTCCAGTTATGTATGATGGGCCATGATGACCGATTGTATAGAGGAGCTTAAAGCCTGCATCACACTGGCGCCGCCTGCGGTGTCGGTCAATAGTAAATTTGACAGCTAATGACAAGTTTACTATTGACCGCCGCGGCCAGGCCGCTCCAGTCTGTGAGAGGCCTAAGACTTGTAGCTTCGTGAAACAGGCCACTGGGGGAATTGTATGGATAGGTACCATACATCCTTAATATTATATTTATGCTTTAAATCAGTTTTTGTAAACCATTGCATTTTTACAAATTAGTTGTACATTAGTGGACAACCTGGCAATAAAACGCAACATTTTCGCAATGAATTTATTCTCATTTACAGCTTGTCTGAAATTAATACGGCGCAAATGTGAAAACCCAAACCTCACAAGAAAACATTCCAATTTGTGCTTTAGAATCTTAATATTTCTTATAAAAAAGAATACATAGAACTATTTCATCTACAAATGCTTGTGGAATGTAATCAAGCGATGTGAACAGAAAATGGGGCAAAATGCTGTCTTAGCCTAATTGACTCGCCTTAAACTAGTGTTTGGTTGACAATAAAAAATAACAAAGTGCTAAGTGAAGGCGCAGTAACCTAAAGTAGTTATCTCAATTTCTATAATTTTACGTAAATGGACAGGGCATCTACATAGGTCACTTGTGATATATAAGTAGTTTTAACGAGGGTTTCGAAACTTTCATGATACTGATATTCTCCGCTCTTGAATCTAATAGTCTTCGAGGAGTTTACTAAGTTGCCAGTCCAAGCTCTCAAAGCAGTTCCAAAAGCCCTCGTCGCTGGATATATAAGTGCCCTACGTGTCTATGGAACTGCGCCCAGAGGCGTCTCAAAGGATGTGGCAGTTAAGAATTAGGTTTATTCGAGTTTGATGAGCTCGACATCGAAGATGAGGGTGGAGTTGGGTGGGATGACGCCAGGATGACCTTGTTGACCGTACGCGTAGTCGGGTGTGCAGGTCAGCTTGGCGCGCTCGCCTACAGACATCTGGAATAGACAAAAATTATACTTTAGTAATTTTTAATAAGATCTAGTTTCCCCTGTAGTTTGAATTCTTAGCGCATTACAAAGGACTACAACTGACAGAGATGCAGGTATAGTTAGAATTAAAGGTATCGCTGTTCCATTCCGACTTTAGCTGCGTGTGTCAGTTGTTGCAAAAAGTTGATTTAGGACCGTAACTGGTCATGCAAACAAACACATTTTCACTCTAGGTGTTACAGACAGTCCTCTCTGCAGAGCCTGCATGGAAGAGGAAGAGACAGCCGCCCACGTCATCCCGACATGCCCCGGGGTGGCAGAATACTGGGCAAAGCACCTCGGAACACCGGGGTCACTACCGGAGGACGTCGGCAACATAAAGGGTCTGCTAGGCTTCCTGGTGGAACTGGGTTGGCACGAATAGCAGTAGTGCCCATAACCCATACGCAAAATAGGCGCAATTATGACGTCGAGCTGCGGAAACCCAGCCCGCCTACAGTCAAGTGCAAAAATATAGGTGCATACAACTTACTCAAAAATATGTCCCATGACTCTTATGTCGGCGAATTAAGGTACTATGGTACATATTTATGAGAGGATTAATCGATATATATTTTTGCACTTGACTGTACACGTATAACCTAAGTCGGTTTAGGTTTATAGTATGGAACCTGTTGACCAACACTAATTAATAAATGAGGCTATTGCTGCAAAACCTAGTGACTACACCATCTCATGGAATAAGGCAGCAGGCTTTAGGATGCAACCGCTACTTTGACCAATGAATTCTACATTAGTAGCCTGCTATAGATAGCTTAATCAACTCAAGGCCCCATGACATTTGAATCATCACACCATGAATAACGACCTACCTTGTGCCCGGAGCTCCTTAGCTAAAGGAGAATCTTGTAGAAACAAGTGAAATCAAAAGAATTTTCGAAAAACACAACTGTTTGTTTACAAATATTAATAGCCTATGTCACTCCCACGATTAAGAGGAATCCAACGACACCTCATATGTCGAAATCCGCCAAACGGTGTAGGGTGTGAATAAGACATACACACATACAGTCAGCAGCAGAAGTAGCTAAGCACTTTAACATGCTCAGAATGATCTGCACAGAACCTTATTCTCTTGACATTAGAGTCCGTGTGCAGATCAATTTGAGCGCTAGGCCCGCTTAGCTACTTCTGCTGCTGACTGTACATACATACATATTAAATATAAACATACATACGCTCGAAAAACATAACCCTCCTTTCCTTCGGCAGTTGGGTAAAAACGTTGAGTATGGCTGCACTAGAAGGAATCCCAAATTTTTTTCAAATATATGAGCAGTTTTTAGGCTCTCACCTTGGCAACTCCCTCATCCCAGCCCTTGATGACCTCTCCCTTGCCAATCTTGAACTTGAAAGGCTTGCCACGGTCGCGGGACGAGTCGAACTTGGTCCCATTGGTCAGGGTACCCGTGTAGTGGACCACCACAGTCTGGCCCTTCTTCGGGTATGTGGAGTCTGCAAATAAATAACAATAATTGTTGTGAGACATGTGGAAGATCACCAACCCCTTGGACGCATGCAGTAAAGGAAATCTGAAAAGAAAACTTGCCGACTTGCTAGTGCAAAGCGACGACCTTAAGTCATGAGATGAAGAAGAGTGAGGTGTGGTAACTGTTAGATATAAGTATAGCATGTAATATATGTATGTTAAGACAAGCTCTTAGTGTCAGTATTAAACGAACCTTACTACATAACGTACGCGGTATTATTTAATCCTCCACACGTAGCCACCTCAAGAGAGACATTAAGTTTGACAAAGTTTTCTTTATGGTTGATACTTAGATCAATACATAGAAAACATACAAGACTCATAAACTAAACTGAATGCCCTTACTAAGATTAAAACTGTGCCTTTCAGCTTTGTAGGTGGCCCAGTGCCAACAGTATAACAGTAAGTTAAACAGTAGCTGACATAGAAAACATTGAGGCTACAGAACAAATCCTGCTCATAACACAAACATCATTTAATTTCTAAACTGCTGAATCTATACTAATATTATAAAGAGGAAGTCAGTTAGATTGTAGCTCTGACGACCGCTTAGCCTAGTGGGTAGTAACGCTGCCTACGAAGCTGAAGGTCCTGGGTTTGAATCCCGGTAAGGGCAAATATTTGTGTGATGAGCATGAACATTTGTTCCCGAGTCTTGGATATTTTCTGTATTTAAGTATTTGTATCTATTAAATATATCGTCGTCTAGTACCCATAACACAAGCCTTATTGAGCTTACTATGGGACTACGTTGATTTGTGTAAGATTGTCTTCTTGTATGTAATGGGTAATCTCCGGAACCACTGAACCAATTTCAAAAATTGTTCCACCTCATAGAATGAATTCACCATATAGAATGGATTTTCTAGATGGGCAAGCTAACTTTTACTCCGCGGGCGAAGCCGCACGGGCAGCTAGTTGATAATAAAGAGGAAAGACTAGGTTTAGTTTGAATATAAGGAGTAATCTCTGGAATGACTCCTCCAATTTCAAAAATTCTTTCACCTAAATCTAGAACTTCAGGATAGAAATAGGCTGTTTTATCCCGCGGCTTCTCCGTTGCCGATCTTACGTATATCTGAGATAAGACTTTAGCTGTATATAGAATTATAATGAACTGTCAAAGCTTTTAGACAAACAGGTGGCCACGGCCTTGCAGTACTATAAGTACATACTAATTATATTTAGTAACACTTCAGCTAAGTGTTGCAAATCAAGTTAAGCGTAAACAAGTTTAATTAGTGGAAAAAATTGAAAGTAAAGTAACGAAACAGCTACCACATTTTTACTTCGCAAAACAGCATGTTTTCAGAAAATGGTACTAGAATAGGTTAACGTCCCGCCTATGGTATGGCGGCAACGAGGCTACGTCTTAGAGGGCATCATGTAAAAAAACAACGATCAATAAGATAAGATTTCACCGCCACCATAAACAGTTTAGAAAGATGTAATTTTCGCACTTATTTCTACATAATCAATGACAGTATTAATTATAGTTAATGAGGTAAAGATACTAAGGAGGAATTTTTTAACGGATGTAGTTTGGTTTATTACGAAAAAAATATTATTAATTTAGTAGTAAACGTGCTTACCATCTCCAGCTTTGATTGTGTCGACGGTGACACCCATGATTGTTGTTATATATACAAATCAATTACTTATTTCGGAAACCACGCTACACAAATGTACCACCCCGCCTCTACTCACGCCTACAATCAAAGTACTTTGTGCCTACAATCTAGGCTAGGCTCAGTGTTGCCAGGGCCCTTGATTCGTAAGTAACGTTTCGTTTCCCTGAAATGTTACATTTTTGCTGCAATAGTTACATTGTTTTTTTTTTTTTTTGAATTTACGTGTTTTTGGGGTCGGAGGCAAATTTATGTCAGCAAAATGGCAGAATATACAGGAATCTATGTCTAATGATGTATTTTAATCTTATGATAAGGCCTCTCACAGACTGGCGCGATGACGTCACACCGTCGAAATTTTTAAGTCCGAGGGGCTACCGCGAAATGAAATTCGTTTTCGTTCGTGTATCTCCGTCTCTGACGCACTTGCTAGTTCGAGCGACAGAGACGGAGATACACGAACGAAAACGAATTTCGTTTCACGGTAGGCCCTCTGCGTACCCATTAGCCTCCCACAGACAGGCTCGACCTGCGGTGGCATCGGCACACGGCCTGGGACCTAGAGCGGCCAAGACTGCAAATCCGCCACTGACACTAACTGTCAAGTTTACTATGGACCGCCACCGCAGGCCCGCCAGTGTGATTCAGGCCTTAAGGCCTCTCACAGACTTAAGCCTGCAACACACTGGTGCGGCCTACGGTGGCAGTTAATAATAAATTTGACAGCTAAATAACAAGTTTACTATTGACCGCCGCGGCCAGGCCGCGCCAGCCTGTGGGAGGCCTTATGCGATGAATATAATATGTCAGCCATTCTTGATTTTAGCGTTTTTTTTAAATAAAACATTTTTATTTTTGCTTATTCTTAACGATAGAAACATAAAATATGTGTCATAGTCATAATGATGGCCCACCGACGAAAAAAAATTTAAGTCCTGAGGGGCTACCGTGTAACTAAAACGAACTTCGTTCGTGTATCTCCCTCTCTGTCGCTCAAACTAGCAAGTGCAACAGAGACGGAGATACACGAACGAAGTTCATTTACGTTTCGCGGTAGCCCTTCAGAGCGAGAGAGAGGGAGATACACGAACGAAGTTTGTTTTCGTTTCGCGGTAGCCCCTCTGCGTACCCTTTGCTACACCCGAACCGAGAAGTTATTCAAACACCTAAAAAATGCTCGCTCATATTATCGTATCATTATCAATAGGTACGCATTAATACATTTAAGATAGGCACTCGTATCACGATAATTTGAAAAGGAAAACTTTAACTTTAACGCTTAACTTGGTATTGTAAATAAATGTAATCACCGGAACTTCACTCGCGCACTTTTCTCACGTTGACAACAAACAACAATAACACGACGAAACAAAACAAATCACAATCAGCAATGTTTGTTTATTTTCTTTTTCTAGCTAAGACTTAGCTGCTAAGTAGCTACGAATCGAAATCGCGAACGGCGCGACGCGAACTGGCGAAGTAAAGTAGGAAAAAAGCTCAAGCAAAATCAAGTTTTAAACCGTTCAAAATACGTTTCATTTTGTCATGGCGCTCCATTCAGAGCCATCTCTGAGTGTGACATGGAGTGAAATACTTTTTAGACGTCACAGACGCGTCAGTTTTAGGTGCGTTTAATTTGGATGCGTTCGTAAACTGTTTGCAATAAAAATCTTGTATTACAAATCTCGTTATTTCTCAAAAGTTACGAAAATTGCCTTAAATATAAAAATTACTTACATATTACGCGAGGGGGTCAAAAGTTACGAAAAATGTAAGAAATGTAACCTTCTGGCAACGCTGCATAAACCGTACTAACATTACTTTATAATAGGTAATGGCACATATTGAATTCAACCTATTCAAATTTAATTTCAATATTTTTCACTTTTGGTCAAAAAAATTCTATGTCTTTTAGTTTCGTAAATTACTCTATATTTGCGAAAAATAAAATAAAAATGAAGGGTTAAAAAAAATTAACAATCCTCATTTAGTGACATAGGTAATAGAAGAAGAATAAATGTCATTCGACTCGAAACAAAAGAACGAAACACTTCACTCAAACTTCTCTTTGGGAAAGGACGGACGGCTGCGAAAAAAGAGTATATTCTCTTCACCACTGCGAATATGGATAGGAGACAAGTACGTATTCTAAATTAATTGATTTAGGTATTAGAGATATATATTTATAGTTCATCGCTGGCTGTTCACACCGCGATGAACTGTATCTCTCTCTTTTATTTACACCAGGGATCGGATACCGGTATTTTCACCATACAAAAATACCGGTTTTATTTCGTTCAATTTCGTTCATCATATCAGCCGAAAGACGTCCACTGCTGGAGATAGGCCTCCCCCAGAGAGTTCCAAATTGACCGGTCCTGCGCCACCCGCATCCAGCGGACTCCCGCGACCTTTACCAGGTCATCAGTCCACCTTGTGGGGGGCCTACCCACGCCGCGCCTTCCGGTACGTGGTCGCCACTCGAGAACCTTTCCGCCCCAACGGCCATCGGTTCTACGTGCAATGTGCCCCGCCCACTGCCACTTAAGTTTAGCAATTCGGAGGGCTATATCAGTTACCTTGGTTCTACTGCGGATAGCCTCATTTCTGATGCGCTCACGCAGAGAAACTCCTAACATAGCCCTCTCCATTGCCCTGTATTATTACGAGTATATATATATATATAAAATTTTCACAGATTTTAAACGAGAGAATGCGGATCCTACGAGAGGTAATTGCAACTTTACTACTGACCACAGACTAGTTTGTAAGTTGGCTTTTCCAAGTACAGTTTAAAGTTGGTCGACTAGAGTTCAGGTGGAGATGGGGCGGGGGTGCCCCCCCCCTCCCCAACACCCCCCACCGTCTCCATCCCCTACCAAAATCCTGGATCCGCCGGGCTGGTAATGTGGGGACGACAACGATGCGCTCGGGTGCCGTGCGGCCGAACAAAACAACCGTCCACATATACCACACCAAACGCCGTCAACGCTCGGCTCGGGCGAGCCGCGACTCACGGCTAATCCCTCATTCTGTCCGTTACCTTTTACGCTTAACCCTTTGACCGCCGTGGTCTGATATCCTATACTATTAAACAAGCAATATTTGTGTATATGTGCAATCATGTTCTCGGAAACGGCTCTAACGATTTCGATGAAATTTGGAATATAGTGGTTTACGGGGGCGAGAAATCAATCTACCTAGGTCTCGTGTCGGGGAAAATTCGTTTTCTCCGTATTTTCACACGAGCAGAGCTCGGTCGCCCAGGGACTATCAAACAAACTGATAATTTAAATGACATTTTCTTAGTTTATGACGTAATGACATGTAAACCGAAAAAAAGTTGATTTGAATGACATTGACAAAATTATAAAATAAGGTCTGCTAATGAAGTAGGTAATCTAGTCTGGAATTAGAGTAAAGTAATTCAGATTACTTAAGTACTTGATTACTGAGGAATCAAGATTACAGTAATGGTTTACAATACCGATTCCAAAGGAATGGATTACAAATGTAATCATAGTACTAGTATTACAGTAATTCTGATTACCCAAGTAATCGATTACTGAGGAATCACGATTACTGGAATGTAATGGTGTAATTAATTCCAAAAGTAATTGATTACGCCCATCTCTGCCCCCCTCTTATCCGCCCTTTTTTATACAAATTAAAAGTATGTATTAAATTTTTTCATTTTCCATACACGAAGATTAGCTTTGTATACAACTATTCCAAATTTCAAATCGATAGCATTAGTAGTTCCTGAGATATTTGACTTTGTGACAGACAGACAGACGGACGGAGTCGTACCATAAGGGTTCCGTTTTTACCTTTTTGGTCCGGAACCCTAATAAGAGATTAATGTCATTTATGTCATGGTTGAGTCGCGTGTTTTTGAGGTTAGGATACTCAATATTCAGGGCGGACGGCCCAGACTGTGGGAGTCAGTGTCAGTGTATTCTCAAGAAATACAAAAGTGTAAACGATCAGTTTAGTTTCATTTACTATCAAGTCAAAATTCATTCGAGTGGTGCGTGGCGGGGTGGCGACGTATCATTCGTGGTGGCCCAAAAACCAACAACCATCCACGGCGCGGTGGGTATCTGGCTGACGAACGGCGGTTCCGGGGGCGGAGCTGCTGGCGACGGCGGTCAGAAGGCAGCCCATGGACGGGCTAGCAACTACCACCCTAATTACCCATCATAGGTTATACGCGCTCGAAAAATGGCACATTAAAATTGAGTCAATTGGCACAGTTTGTCTCAGTTTCGAGACGTCAATGGAAACGTTAGCGTCAGATTTGGTGGCCATTTTTAAACACCGAATTTCGTATAGACAACATATCTACCTCTTTTTTATATTACATCATTGCAATTAAGAGTAAAACAGAAGGTCATTTAAAAAAGTTTTTCTTCCGATATCGTTTAAAATTGATATTTGAGAGTCCGAGGGGCCAATACGAATTCGAGCTTGGATTTAGGAAAAGTGGCCGCCATCTTGAATTCTTTCTCCTCTTACTCTCAGATATCAATTTTGAATGAAATCGAACCGTATTTAAATAAATTCAAGATAGCTGCCACTTTTGTTTAATCCAAGCTCGGATTCGTATTAAGAGGCCCCTCGAAACCTCCGATATCGATTTTAAATAAAACCGGAACGTATTTAAAGAATTTCAAAATTGCGGCCTCGTTTTTATCTACCCTCTGATTCAAATTAAAAGACTACTCGAGCTCTCCGATTTTGAACACAATTGAAGTGATATTATTAAAAAATATTACTTTCTAAAGTCGGTTTTCTAAAGCCAAACTTGACATCCCTTCATATAACCTAGTTAAGCTACGTCATAATTATGTATGGTGAGATCCTTTGGACCTCTTAACTCCAATTTGGTACTCGTAATTTAAGTCAAATCTGAAAATTGGGTAGCTCCCTAGCTTTTATCAGGTTTAATAGCAGAACAGAGCCTCAATAGATGACTTATGTGGTGTTTAATTTATGTAACCCCCCAGGCTCACCGCTCCCGTCTCACCATGAACTTCACCCAAGAGAACGCCAACGCGACCTCAGACGAGCGGGTCCGGGAGCCCTGTAATAATAACATTAGTTGTAGGTGTAAAGAACGTTTATTCAGTCTTAACTCCCTGTTTTATACATGTTAGGTTGCGCTGATACAAGCAATATGCGTTTATGTAGCAGTAAACTATTGTGTTACTGCTAAACACTAAATGTGGCTAATGTCCATACTTCAGCTCCGCCAAGGACGGAGACGGAAGGGCTGCTCCTGCCGGGGCGGCTGTTGCACCCTGTCATGCGGGTGCATAAAGGCGGGCGGCGTCTGCGGCGGCGGCTGCAGATGCAGGCTGGCGCTATGCCTCAATAGGCCGCCGCCGTCCGCCTCCTCCTCCGAAGAGAACGAGGTATGTTAACAAGATGTGCGGCTGCGTCAAGGCGGATGGCGGCTGCCGCTGTCAGCCCGCGCTCTGCAGGAACAAGGCGCCGGCCACCAACGCCTCCGATAGCGACGAGAAGGAGAACACGGTATGTTAACGCCTTTCACAGTGGCGTCCGCCATTAACACAGTATTAGTAATCGGAATCAAACATCTGATTACAAATAGCCTAATTTGCTCATCAAGCCACCATTTTTCTTTTTTCTCTGAAATACGTATGGTTATTATAGTGAAATAGACGCTGGTATAGTATTTTACACACATTATCATAAAGCTTAATTCATCCTCTTCATAAAAACATACACTTCTCTTATTCAATATATAAACACTCAGTCCCACAAGCTATAAACACGACATAAGTAGTTCGCTCGTTCGGTGTCAAATTACTCGTGGGAAACACGGAGTCCAGCTGTCGCGCAGGACCTGGGAACTGCGAGGTTCGAAATTTTTGGCACAAATCTGGGCCGCTGGGAAACGAGGGGGGTAATGAGTGCGCGAGTCGTGGGATAGGACAGGTTAAAGGCGTTTTCACTTAAGGGGCTCGAGCTCCCAATGACCTTCGATCCGTAACGGTCCGTTTTTTCATGTTGTTAATGGCTTGTCGTATTAACAACAACGAGGTTTACCGAAATAGTAGCCCATGTTTACTTCAAAACTCACCGTTTTCGGGGTAAGGTAAACGTCCGAGTGCTCGACGCTGTACTCGTATATGGCATGGGCACTCTATTTCAAAGCAATATGGGTTAAATTCGAACTAAGAGGATTTTTCTTCATTAAAATTTAAGCCATGTCACTTTGACATAGAGTGCCCATGTCATATACTAGTACAGCGTCTAGCACTCGGACATTTACCTTACCTACTGTAATGCTTTGAAATTGTATGGAATAAATAAATAAAATTAAATTCTAGTTGCACCAACACTACCAACAGCCATAGGTACTAAAATAACATTTCGGAGATACGGGGGAATGGTCAATTTTCGTCTTTTTTCCTAAATTACTTCAAATCTGTTTTTGCTAAAATTATATAAAAAAGTTGCTTACAACCCTTTCATTTGATATGTCACGCAATACAGTTTGCGAAACTTTTTTTAAATTTCATCCAGTACCTACTAATACCAGATAATATAGATTTATCGTTCAGTTATTCGTTTATTCAAATAAAAATATACAGAATGGCGACTCCACTGCATTACTTGTGCTAAACTGCCACCAGAATCCGAAACCTACCTATAACACAAGCCTTATTGAGCTTACTATAGGCCTAGTTCGATTTGTGTAAAAACATCACCTAATATTTATTATAGTAAGAAGAGCGAAAAAGGTACTTGAATACATTTCCCTTAAAGGAGAGGTATACAATTTTGAGTACAGCAATGGCAATGGCATTTGGTACGGGTATTATACACGTCCACCTGAGTCCAAAACAGAGCTCTCGGCGCTCAGAAAAAAAAAATTGGCGGATTAGTTTCGATCTTTGAGTCAACTTTGGTGCCGTTATCAGGTAACTAGATGATGCCCAATTCATTCCTCATATCCGTTTTGTAGGGTTCTGTAGCAAAATATGACGCAATACTTAAAATAATGAACTTTTAGCAGTAACGAAATGCAAACAAACTATCATATTTTCATATTTTTGAATTAAATTTGGTTTATAAAAAATACTGTCCGAATGCAGATTAAAAAAAAATAACTGTAAATATAAGTTGAACTATTTTCAATGTAAAATAAAATATTGAAAGTACTGCGACGTTCGTCAGAGCAGCGTAGGGGACGGCAAAAAGACCCGAAAAACAAGTACTACTAACAAAAAAAAATGGTTATAATGACACAACATCCATCGAAAAATTTTACAAGTCCCAGAATCTTCGTGACTTTGAGGTCAAATAATTCGGCCATTTTTTAATTTAGAGAAAAGTTTTTCAAGTAAAAGATGCTTATTTTAGCGTATTATCTACGATAAAGCATTAAAAAATAGGTGTTATAATGACACAACATCCATCGAAATTTTGACTAAGTCCTAGAATCTTCCCAACTTTCGGGTCAAAAATCTCGGCCAATTTTCATTTTACAGAAAAGTTTTTTTCTACAAAACATGCTTATTTTAGCGTATTGATTGAAATTATTCCAAGTCTTTTATGATTACTGTATATTTTTCACTTTTGCGACAACTTGCAATAGTTGGAAAGAGACAGCCAAACATACCCTTTCATTCTAACTTTAGACATACGAGCGTTTACGAGGGTATGGACTTTGTCCGAAATAAAATTAATTGAATTGAATTGAATTTGGCTGTTTGCAGTGATTTGTCTTCGTCAAAACATATGGTTAAAAGGTAAAAAGTATACAGTAATGGAATTTCATACACTTTCCTGGCCGCTGAAAAGTCCAGTAAAGATTTATAACTTTAAATTTGCGTTCGTCGTAACGAGGAACTTCACGTACTATTTTTGCTACAGTAAGGCGAAAATTTCCGAGCATATTGAAGAAAATAAACCTTGTTCTCAGGACACAGAGGAAGAGGACGAAAATGACGAGGAGGAGGAGGAGGAGGAGGAAGAGGGGGAGGAGGGCGACGAGGAGGGGGAGGAGGACGAGAAGAAGCCCAAAGAGAAGTAAGCCTTATGCATTGCACAGTTTATGGTACAGTCAAGAGCAAAAGTAAGTTATCACTTTTGTACCTTATTCCATTGCGATAAGGTGAAAAAATGATAACCTGCTTTTGCTGTTGACTATACTTTTATGTCACTTATATGACGTTTATTATTGACCACAATGTACTGATGAACATGATTACAATTGAAATATATAAAATTATATGAATTTTAAAGGATTTTAACTACAATTTCGAATAAGAGGGAAAAATTAAAAAAAAATCTATTCAACAAGGGTTATAATCTGCGACATTCAGGCACCCGTCACTTGCTAATTGAGCTGTCGGAACAATCTGCTTGGTTGACAAATCTTTCAACCTTTTTCCTCTTACAACAACATAAAATCTGACAGCTTTTTTTATAAAGGCTTGTTCTAAAAGTATAATTTTTATACAAACTTATTTACAACAAAAAATGTTTTTACAAGCTTTTATTTAGTTTCACCAGTCCCGGTGTCTGTAATTAAATCTTGCAAGTTAAATTTGACCCACTTTCCGATTTCCGATTGAGCTGAATGATTGAGCATGCATATGTATATCGCATGACAATGCAATATTATGATGACATGGAGCTGGAAGGTGGCCATAGGAACTCGGTACTTAACCGTCATAACCCCGTTGCGTTTGGGCTGGTTAGAATCGTCTCAATGAGTAGTTGATGATGGTATACAGAAAAGTACAGTCGCCAACACGCCCCTCCCTTGTTTCCAACTACTTCATACTACAACGGTCGGGGCCGACCAAGGTCGCTCGGTCGGAGGGGCGTGTTGGCGACCGTCTAGCAGACCTTTTACTTTAGAAAAGAAACAAGCTTTGTTTTATATTTATTAAACAATACATTTCATCAATTTCCAGGATTACGACGCCCAAGACCTCCTAGAGTTCGAGGAGACCATCCTCCAAGGAGTGGAGTACAGTAGCGACGGCAAGATCAGCAGGAAGCAGTTGACAATGATCCTTCTAGCGCTCGCCAAGCACCATCAAGAGGAAGAGATCCCCACGCCGTAAACAAGCGTGAACGCATCCGTCACTCCGTCCCGATTTCTGAACGAATTTTTTAGTGAACGCAGCTTAGGACGCTTCGCCGCGGTCCATCTATTTAAGACCTCTCACAGACTGAGCCTGGCCGCGGCGGTAAATAGTAAACTTGTCATTAGCTGTCAAATGTACTATGGACCGCCACCGCAGGCCGCGCCTGAGCTATAACCACGAACTTCGAAATTCGGGTATCTCCATCTCTATCGCACTTACATAACTCGAGTGACAGGGATGCATGTATACGAACTTCGAGTTTCAATTTTCGTGGTAGCGCCGCAGTGTGATGCAGGCTTAAAGCATCTCACGGACTGGCGCGGCCTGGCCGCGGCGTTCAATAGTAAACTTGTTATATTAATGTTAAATTGACTATTGACCGCCACCGCAGGCCGTGTCAGTGTGATAAGGCCTGATTATGAAACGCTTCGTTCGTTCGTGTGTCTCTATAGGAGATGCTACACGGACCCATATCGGCAGGACTGCATGCAGGCCGCCGCCAGATTCGACCCGTGTGGATACGTGTCGGAAGCGCGGCTGCAGGCCAAATCAAGGTCACTCCATACTACATTTTCTATGACCTTGCTTGGCAGTCCTGCCGATTTCGCTCGTGTAGTGTCTCCATATCACTGTTTCACTTGCGTATTCGAGCGCGTGGTAGGCAGCACTGCTCGAATAAGCAAGTGTAAGTTAGCAGTTTCATGGTAGGGCCCCAGGGGCGCTATCGGGAAAGAAAAACGAAATTCGTTGGTGTGTCTCCCTCTCCGTCGCCCGAATAAGCAAGTGCGACCGAGAGAGAGATACACGATTCGCGGTAGGGCGTCGACAGAGGGCCTACCGCGAAAGGCATTCGAAGTTTTTCCTCTCTGTCAGACTTACGAGTTCGTACCTAAGTGCAACAGAGAAGGAAAACTTCGAATGCCGTTGGCAGTAGGCCCCCAGAGGGGCTACCGCGAAACGAAAACGAACTTCGTTCGTATATCTCTGTCTCTGTCGCACTTGCTAGTTCGAGCGACAGAGAGGGAGATACACGAACGAAGTTCGTTTTCGTTTCGCGGTAGCCCCTCAGTGCTACCACGAAAATCGAAATTTGAAACTCGCAATATGTCCTCCTCTGTCGCTTGAATTTATAAGTCCGACAGTAATAGAGAGAGAGGAACGAAGCCTTTTATAGTTGACCGCCTGCATGGCGGACGGCAAGAGCGGCAATGCTGTAGAGAGAGCGAGATGGAGAATAGAATAACCTTGATTCCAAATTCCTATCTAGCTTTATCTTGTAGCTTTGTACCGCTCATGCGCGTCAAGACAATCTCACGTGGCCGACTGCAATCCTGCAAAGAGCGGAACAAGCAGATTCTTGATTTAATATCGCTATCTCGCTCCTTCTGGACAATTGCAGTCCGCTGTGCAGGCCCGTCTGAATGCGCCTTTAGACGGTTGTCACACTCGCTAGGTTGCTTGGATTTATTAGGTTTCTATTTTATTGGTGACGATTTTTTTTTACCCATACTTACCACATTCTGTGAAAAGAAAAATATACTTATTTACAACGTCCGTCAAGAAGAAACCTGCACTTATTAGGAAACTTAGAAAGAGAGGTATAGTGCGAGAAAAATAGAGAGAGCTCGCGTGCCGTTGTGATAGCCGTGCTGCCATATTTATTTTACTCGTATTTTAAAAGTACCCGTTTCGTTGTGTCTTAGGCCTGCAACACACTGACGCGGCCTGAGGTGGCGGTCAATAGTAAAGACAGCTAATGACAAGTTTACTGTAGCGGCAAATCGCTACCCGCTCCGCTCCGCTTATGGCGCTTGTACGGTCAGCAGCAGAAGTAGCTAAGCGGGCCGGGTGTTCAAAATAACCAACTTTCTTAATTTCTTAAGAATAAAGTCGTGTGCAGGTCATTTTGAGCACCCGGCCCGCTTAGGTACTTCTGCTGCTGGCTGTACCACGCAGCGGAATCACACCACCGGTCCCCCGGCCAGGGCCAGGCCGCGCCAGTCTATGAGAGGCCCTATGTTCTCAACATTTCGATATTCATTTTTTAAGTGCGCTTAATTTATATAAAACGATTGCCGAATTTATTCTGATTTTTAGTCGTGGTGACAACGCGAATAGTAAGACGGTAATTTTATTTATAAATATTTTTCTTCTATATTGTATCGCTACACTCCAAGATGATTGTATAATATAAGTAATCAAAGAGATCAAGCATTTCTTGTTGTACCTTAGTTTTTAATAAAAATAATAAATCGGCTTACCCACGTGTATGTTTACCACCAAGGCACATGTATTATGCTTGAGATTATTTAATATGGCCGACTTTTTATAAAAAATACATTGGAATGAGGGCTACCGCGAGTGAATTCGCCGCTAGAGGCGCTAGTGGCGCGTCGGGGCTTCAAAATGTCAAATTTTCATAATTCCTAATAATGTTGTGAATATTTTGCATTGCTGAGATTAATTATGGCAAATATATGTTACGGGTCAAGGAATCTCAGTGCTTTAAACGCGAATCTAATAAAAACTCGTGCAAAAATAAATCGGAGGTAATAATTATAAGCATTACGAGAACAATATTCCTTTGCTATTCCGCTACAAAACGTGCAGGTCGATCAGCGGAGATCAAATGCAACTAATTGCGTATAAACATGCAAATAATTACAGAAAACCACCACCAATAATGAAAAAACCTCGACACGTGTTTCGCCTCTCTACGAGGCATCATCAGGAGATGCTGGCAGGAGATGTTGCTTGCGCCACGTCCACTGAGCAAATGAGCCGTCTAGAACCGTCAGCCCTATTTATAGTCTGACCCCCCATACTACCATGCATGTGTGAATGAGACGGAAAAATACGTAACAGCGGTGATGACGCAACATTCAACTGTTCGTTAATAATCACGCCTCTATTGTTGTACCTAATTATTTCTAATTAGTTTTTTTTTAATTAGAAATAATTAGGTACAACAATAGAGGCGTGATTATTAACGAACAGTTGAATGTTGCGTCATCACCGCTGTTACGTATTTTTCCGTCTCATTCACACATGCATGGTAGTATGGGGGGTCAGACTATAAATAGGGCTGACGGTTCTAGACGGCTCATTTGCTCAGTGGACGTGGCGCAAGCAACATCTCCTGCCAGCATCTCCTGATGATGCCTCGTAGAGAGGCGAAACACGTGTCGGGGTTTTTTCATTATTGGTGGTGGTTTTCTGTAATTATTTGCATGTTTATACGCAATTAGTTGCATTTGATCTCCGCTGATCGACCTGCACGTTTTGTAGCGGAATAGCAAAGGAATATTGTTCTCGTAATATATCATGAATTTCCGCAAAGTAACGCCTGATTCAATAAATAATTATAAGCATTATTATTTTAAATTATTGATTTACTTTAAGCATGATTTATATATAAATTTTGTTTTACGCCAGTAATAACAAACTTTAACCTTTTCAACGCTCTGTCAAAGAGAAAAGTTGTCAACCACACGCCAAATCAACAAGACGTTTAGTGCGGAGTTAAACCTTATGTCAATGCAAGAAGGTTGCTATCGCGCTGTGCTCCTTGACGCATATATCAGTCGTTGGCGTTGAACCTGCGGTGCGGATATACATATGCGTCGTTGGCGTCGAAAAGATTAATAGCTTTATTCTGGACCTTACTCGCCAGTGGCGCCAACTGGTGAGCGCAAAACGGTAGCCCTCATTAGAATATTCTACGTTGGACGGTAGAGTAGCTTTTTGAATTACTTTGATGAAATTCAGTCAACTCAAGAATACATAATGGGCATATGTGCAAATGTATACGGCATTGCTAAATCGCTTAAATGAAAAAAAAAATGTCAAAAAAAGTGAAAATGCCCTTACATCAAATATTGACGTTTATTGTACCGGGATGATGACTATAAAATATCGTCTGTTAAAAAAATATAATTATAGATTTAAAAACCGGCCAAGTGCGTGTCGGACCACGCAAAACGAAGGGTTCCGTGCCTATTAAAAAGGTCGTATCGTCACAGAAATTTTACGGCACTTACGTCCTTTTCTTTGAGGAAGGCAGTTTTTCAGCAATATCTCGAAAACCTCTGAACCGATCTTGTTCAAAACAATTTTCGGTGAATGAAATTAATAAGCCCTATGTCCATGAATTTTTCCATATTTTTAAAATACACGGTTCAAAAATTAGAGGGGGGGGACAGAATTTTAGTGACTTTCGGGGCGATTATCTCCGACCCTATTCACTTAATCAAAAAAAATTCTAGGAAACCTTATATTTATTTTGAAAGGCCTATCGATTGATGTGCCACACGGGGGGTCACAATGAAAAAAAAAATTTGACTTTTAGTTTTATGTATGGAGTGCACCCCTAAAAAATTTTTTTTTTGTCATTTTAATTACAAAACTATGTAGCGGCTAACAAAATACACCTATCCTCAAAATTTTATTCAAATACACCTTATAGTTTTCGAGTAAAATGCCTGTGACATACGGACAGACGGACAGACGGACAGACGGACAGACGGACATGACGAAACTATAAGGGTTCCGTTTTTGCCATTTTGGCTACGGAACCCTAAAAAACGATTATGAAATTTAAAATGCCTAATAACGATTATATTTAGGTACGAATAACCAGGGTTGTATAAATGAATGGAAAAAGCGGATTATAAACTCGTTTTATTAATAATAACTTAATAACGTTTTCAATAAAATCCGCGATTCGTATAAAAAAAACGAATGACCTAAACAGATCTTACTAGAATTTTTGTTATTTTTATAATAACTAAAGCAACATTTGAAAACTATCTCACTTATAACATTTTAAGCCAAATCAAATGCCAAATATTTAATATTACGCTACATAATATTTTCATAAATCATATTATAGTAGGAAATGTAGATTTTACACACATGAATATCATCATGGCAAAAGGACTCCTACATATCATAAAACATGTTTAAACGTTTTTTTATGAAAAAACACCTAGTAAAACATTTCTAATATAACACGACACATTTTAATACATACCTTATATTTCAAAATTATATTTAAACTATGATAAAACTTTTATGGGAATAAAATATACTAGCAAATTCAAATAAAGTGCTAAATTACGCAATTTTATCACAATAATAATCCATCAATAATAAAACATCATTTCCACGATTATTTGGTGGGATATCTACAGTTTCATTTTTTACCGAATTTAAAAAAGGAGGTTCTCAATTCGTCGGAAACTTTTATTTTTATGTGTTCCCCGATTACTCGAGTCTCGAAGACGCCTAGACAGATTTAGAAAATTATTTTTTTGTTTTGTCAGAATCTCATGAAGGGATTCTGGAAAACCAAGGGAATCTTCAAATAAGGCGAAGTACTGAATTTAAGTCGGTTAAAACTTTTGTTTTTAAAGTAAATTAAAAAACTTCAAAAAACCATGCAAGAAATGTTATTTATTTTTAAATAATAAAGGATGTAGAATTCGCATGGAAATGTATTTAATTGTTGTTTGTTGGTGTTAATTGTCTGTTTTATAATAAATTAATAATTTAATTCGTGTTATATATGTATATGAATGTTTAGAATGTCTATTTACGTATGATGTATTTATTAGACTTTTAAGACAGAGATCGTCATGATAACTAACGGTAAACGTTTAAAATGTTAAATACAAGTATTTTTGTTATCAACATAATACATGATATATTTCTATCGAACCTCAAGTACTGTAACTTCTTTTTTAAACTGTAACATACTTAAACACTACACCATTTTGCATTATTCTTCTTTACAAGTGAGAATTTCCAGGTGCAGATAGTAGCAGAAAAAAAAATTGAAAGGTGTTAGTAACACCTAATGCTAAATTCCGCGACCGAATTCCGTTGCTGAATTCCGCTGCATGATTCCGATGGCACTACTTCATACAAAATCTATGGCCCTATCACAGGCGAAATAATTCCGCCGCGTTTCTGTTCGACGCCGAATTCCGCCGCGAAAAAAAAAATTCGTTGGCCAAATTCGCGTCGCGGAATTAAGCCTGCATATGGTAACCCTCTTGACTCTCGATTATAAAAGGGGATAGACATTTTACAAAATTGTCATTGGAATTTGAACCTTTTTGGATAGTACCTATAATGCAACTCAAATATTTTTTAGTATAACTACATAACTACCTACTTATACTGCTAACTGTACGTAGCCGAACCATAAAGTATTATTTAATTTAAAGCACTGATCTGATTCTATCACGTCTAATTACTTACTAAAGTCCCTTAAGCAATCGACCGGGCATAAATATCAAGTCCACGTTGCGCGACTGTCTCTACACACGCATCGTACACGCATCGTGAATACGAAGTTCGTTCGTGTATCTTCTTGTCTGTCGCACTTGCAGATTCTAGCGACAGAGACGGAGATACACAAATGAAGTTCGTTTTCATTTCACGGTAGCAGCTCTGGCGCCATGCAAGCGACCAGCCTACACTACAAACGACTATTCTAGCCCAGATCCGGCAACTTGACCTTCGATTGGTTGTATGTTTGCCTTGGTAATGGGAATAGGTGCCGCTACGTGGACGAAATTGGCGGACTGCATGCAGTCCGCTGCGTGATGTCTGCCCGTGTGGATATCTAAGTGCCGGAGGACGGCGGCCGGCCAAACCAAGGTCACTCCGTACTAGATTTACTCTGATATTCCTCGGTCATCCGCCGATTTTGTTCGTGTAGCGGCTGCTTACGGTACTGTAGATGAAAAATGTCTGTAACAAACACGCCATAGATGGCACTGTATGCTCTAAATAATTATCTGTGTTAATATAGACGTTGTGATCAAAAATATAGTTAGCTTTAACGATAATTAAGATTAATGGAATGATATGCACAAAACGCCAACATTATATCTAAGTATGATAGGTATTAAGGACAAATAATATTTAGTGTCAAGCTTCTGTTATGAGACATCCTTGGACAGAAATGTTAAAATTATCACGGTTCAATACTAGATTGTGTCTCAAGGGAGCAAAATGTGACCAGAGTGAAGGGAAAGATTCTACCTATCATAAAAAAGTAAAATCTTGAGCGTAACGAGGGATTCAAGTGTTTACGCCCAAGATGGAAATAATTTTGCTACCGAGTGGCACATACTATTTTTCACACCCTGTATGAGGAAAAATGAAATCTCTCGTTTCAGGGCAACAATGGCTCTTTTCTGAACAGCAAAAACAGGGAAGAAAAGTAGAACTTTGATCCCTTATTTGAGGGCAGCAATGACTCTTTTCTGAATAGCAGGTGGGAAAAATATATTGTAATGCCGAGTTTCCATGTTGGTAGAAACCTAGAAACTAAAGAAAACCAAATAAAAGAGATCATCCACATATTACGTCCCACGATTTTTCTGATTGAAGTACCCATCTAGTCCCTGCCCTTATTCACAGGGCACATTTAAGTGAGTAAACAAGCAATATTATATGAAGAAACCATTTTAACCGACTTCAAAAAAGGTGAAGTTCTCAATTCGTCGGAATCTTTTATTTTTTGTGTATGTTCCCCGATTACTCGAAGACGCCTGGACTGATTTTGAAAATTCTTTTTTTGATTGAATGCGTATCCTTCCTAGGTAGTTCTATAGTCATTAGGTCAGGATCTGATGACAGGATCCTGGAGAAATGAAGGGAACTCGTCAAAGAAGGCGAAGTACTGTATCAAAGTCGGTTAAAAGTGTTCAAATTTTGTTTTTAAAGTAAATTATTATTGCTTTTATTTCCTAAACGTGTGACGTAATTTGTGGATGGCCCAAGCGCTCTGTTTCAAAATGCCACATTTTTATTTTATCAAATTCCTATTACTTATACCAGAATATCTATTTTCGCTTACTCTAGGTACTCAAGTATTCAGATTGATTGGGAAACGAATTGGTTACCTATATTAATAAAGAAATCAGACATTCTTTTTCAATCGTACCTAGTCGATGGATGATTGCAGAATACCTAAGTCCAGTCCAAGGATTTTTTTTGCTGAAGCTAAGCTACTAAATGTCTGTCAATAAGCAAATGTTTAACTATAAAATGTAATTCGATGTCACTATCTAAGTCCGAATCAGAGACTAGAAAATTATAAAGATTGGCAATGTTGCCAGTTTTACTAAGCAAAAGAAGTAAAATCATTGAAGAATAGTGTATTTTTAACGTAAATATCACTTTTCGAGGTGTACTTGAGTATTTTAATACTAATGGCCCTGTGAGCTTTAGAAATCACGACCCTGTATTTTCAATTTTTTTTTTTATTATTTCGAAAAAGTGACTTGACAAACAAAAACTATATAATTAACGAACCTGCTCACAAAATTTCACGAGAATCAGTTGAGAAATGCGACCTGTAGAGGAGAACAGCGGGACAGACACCGGACAAACAAACTATTTTCGGCCCAAGCTGAAGCATAAGCATAGAACTTCGTTCGCTTCAAGAAGTTCGCAGAAGAACTCACATAATTTAGTTGGATGTTTAGTTGATCTGTCTACAACCCTATCTTACGTGCTTACATCATCTCACTCGCTTATTGTCGTGTGGTGTAAGGTAGCGATCCTTCTGTATCTACTTTTAGTTAGTACTAAGTATTACCTACTTAAATCCTGTGCTGTAAAAAATTCCCTCTATTCCCACTAGTTCAGTTGTTTAGTTCAGTTGACTGAACAAGTGAGATTTTTTTTCTCACCAGTTTAGTTAACTGAACTACTGAGAATATATTTTCTCATTTTTTCAGTTAACTGGAACAATGAGAATGTTTTTTCTTGTTTGTTCAGTTGATTTAATTAGTGAGAATTATTTTCTCACTAGTTCAGTTGCCTACAACTGCTGTGTACCTATATAAAAACCCCGTAGTTCCACTGCAATATTGTCATATGAATTATTATCATGACTTACTGTTACGGATAGGTACGACGACGAGCGAAGCGAGGAGGAGTGTGTTAGGTATCTTGTGATCATTTGGTACGACGACGAGCGAAGCGAGGAGGATTGTAGGTTAAAAAAGTAGAAAAAAAGTTCATGTGGTGCGATTGGTAGGACAAAGGCAGTAAGATTTTAACCTACACTCCTCCTCGCTTCGCTCGTGGTCGTACCAAATAATCACAAGATACCTAACACACTCACTCCTCCTCGCTTCGCTCGTCGTCGTACCTATCCAGGGCATAATTAAATAGTGCTAAGAGATTGTATATGTAATATAACAACCCATAATCTTCTAATCTGCAAAATATGACAGCAGTGGTCAACTGGTAAAACACAGTTCTTTTCAAGTACCCGAGTTAGTGCGCTACCTACTCAATATTAATTTTATTCAACTGAACAAACGAGAAAAAAATTCTGACTAGTTCAGTTATAACTTGTTTTATTTTCAACTGAACAAACGAGTAAAAAATCTCACTGGTTCAGTCAAGAACTAAACAACTGAACTAGTGGGAATAGAGGAGAATTCTCTGCCGATAATTGATGACATTGGTTATAACTTTCTACTCTCTGATTAGAATGTTACAATAAGTTGGGTACTTATCTGAATTTATTTAGAAATCTGGCTATGTTATTCCCGAGCCTGGCACTGCGTGTTGAATACGATATTTGTTATAAAATGTTTATATTTGTAAACGTTTGTTTTTTTTTATTATTCTTGAATAAACCCCAACTTTAAACGATATGATACAGAGAACAAATATAATGGAAAAATAAACCATCGTCGTCTGAAGCCCAAGACAGGACCTGTGCCCTCTGTTTTGCCGGTACAGAGGGCACAGGTTCAGGGACGGACAGCGAAGTCTTAGTAATGGGGTCCCCTTTTTACCCTTTGGGTACGGAACCCTAAAAAGGGGTAGATAGATTATAAGCGCTTCACAAATGGCACACTAAAATTACGTCAATTGCACCAACTTGCCTCAGTTTCGGGTCGTCAATGGAAACGCAAACGTGTCTCAGCTGTCAGATGTGCCTGGCCATTTTTAAACAGGGAATTTCGTATAGACAACATATCTACCTCTTTTTTAGGGTTCCGTAGCCAAAATGGCAAAAACGGAACCCTTATATTTTCGTCATGTCCGTCTGTCCGTATGTCACAGGCATTTTACTCGAAAACTATAAGGTGTATTTGAATAAAATTTAGAGGATAGGTGTATTTTGTTAGCCACTACATAGTTTTGTAATTAAAATGACAAAAAAAAATTTTTTAGGGGTGCACTCCATACATAAAACTAAAAGTCAAAAAAAAAAAAATATTGTGACCCCCCGTGTGGCACATCAATCGATAGGCCTTTCAAAATAAATATAAGGTTTCTTAGCATTTTTTTTGATTAAGTGAATAGGGTCGGAGATAATCGCCCCGAAAGTCACTAAAATTCTGTCCCCCCCCCTCTAATTTTTGAACCGTGTATTTTAATAATATGGAAAAATTCATGGACATAGGGCTTATTAATTTCATCCACCGAAAATTGTTTTGAACAAGATCGGTTAAGAGGTTTTCGAGATATTGCTGAAAAACTGCCTTCATCAAAGAAAAGAACGTAAGTATCGTAAAATTTCTGTGACGATACGACCTTTTTAATAGGCACGGAACCCTTCGTTTTGCGTGGTCCGACACGCACTTGGCCGGTTTTGGTATTACACCGGTTTCCTCATGACGTTTTTCAATGAATAAAAACTGTCAGAAAATTACTCAATAACTAGTGGCTCTGTGAGGTGTAGAACTTGCGAGCCTGTATTTTTATATCGACAAAAAGACTACAATTATTAAATCAGTTGTTGAAAGAAATACGACATGTAGAGGAGAACTGCGACGTCGAATAGGATCATCTGAGTGGACGAATATGTCCAGTGAGACCACCCAGGTGATCTTATTGAACGCCATGTCCAGTACGATCCCCTGGGTGATTTTAGTGGACATATGTATATCCAGTAGGATCCCCCAGAGATCAAAGATTTGGGGATTTTTGATCTCTCATACATGTCCACTAAAATCACCCAGCCCTGCTAGCATAACTTGACTCTCTACTATACTCGAACAGAAATTTTACGGCACTTATGTCCTTTTCTTTGAGGAAGGCAGTTTTTCAGCAATATCTCGAAAACCTCTAAACCGATCTTGTTCAAAACAATTTTCGGTGAATGAAATTAATAAGCCCTATGTCCATGAATTTTTCCATATTTTTAAAATACACCGTTCAAAAATTAGAGGGGGGGGGGACAGAATTTTAGTGACTTTCGGGGCGCTTATCTCCGACTCTATTCACTTAATCAAAAAAAATGCTAAGAAACCTTATATTTATTTTGAAAGGCCTATCGATTGATGTGCCACACGGGGGGTCACAATGAAAAATATTTTTTTGACTTTTAGTTTTATGTATGGAGTGCACCCCTAAAAAAATTCTTTTTTGTCATTTTAATTACAAAACTATGTAGCGGCTAACAAATTCACCTGAATTTTGTTTAGCGGTAGCCCCTCTGCAATTGGGCCGATATCAACTTATCGACATCGATTAGTCGGATCGTCCGTATCCTGTTTAAAAAAACCGGCCAAGTGCGTGTCGGACCACGCAAAACGAAGGGTTCCGTGCCTATTAAAAAGGTCGTATCGTCACAGAAATTTTACGGCACTTACGTCCTTTTCTTTGAGGAAGGCAGTTTTTCAGCAATATCTCGAAAACCTCTGAACCGATCTTGTTCAAAACAATTTTCGGTGAATGAAATTAATAAGCCCTATGTCCATGAATTTTTCCATATTTTTAAAATACACGGTTCAAAAATTAGAGGGGGGGGGACAGAATTTTAGTGACTTTCGGGGCGATTATCTCCGACCCTATTCACTTAATCAAAAAAAATTCTAGGAAACCTTATATTTATTTTGAAAGGCCTATCGATTGATGTGCCACACGGGGGGTCACAATGAAAAAAAAAATTTTGACTTTTAGTTTTATGTATGGAGTGCACCCCTAAAAAAATTTTTTTTTGTCATTTTAATTACAAAACTATGTAGCGGCTAACAAAATACACCTATCCTCAAAATTTTATTCAAATACACCTTATAGTTTTCGAGTAAAATGCCTGTGACATACGGACAGACGGACAGACGGACAGACGGACAGACGGACAGACGGACATGACGAAACTATAAGGGTTCCGTTTTTGCCATTTTGGCTACGGAACCCTAAAAAAGTATATTTGTCTATAGTCACATTCATAAACAATTCAGCCAATCACAGTTCTTTATTATAGCGCCATATCAGTTTAATCTGTAGTTTAATCAGTCATTGTTGCCAGGTACATAACTATACCGCGTTTTCATTAATAATAAATAAATGAAAAATTTCCTTCATTGTGATTAAATAAAAAATTTAAAAAATATTTATTTAATCACAATGAAGGCTACGAGAGTGAATTTGCCGCTAGAGACGCTAGTGGCGCGTCGGGTCTTCAAATTTGTCAAATGCCATAGTTTGTGAGTGGATATAATTCTCATTTTCAACTTGCCTGAAATTAGAGTGAGGGCCTACCGCGAAACGATTTTCGTTTTCGTTCGTGTATCTCCGTCTCTGTCGCTCGAACTAGCAAGTGCAACAGAGACGAAGATACACGAACGAAAACGAAAATCGTTTCGCGGTAGGCCCTCTGGCTAATGAAAGTTGAACCTAGTAATTATTTGATGCCAATCACTTTGTCTCTATCTGAGGTGTCATGTCGTATGTCAAATTGAAATTTCTCTGAGAAAATTGCGGCTGCGTGAGTGACCCTGTGGTGTTACCAGGTCATGTTTTTTTTTTAATTTGCCGCTATTTTTCAGGTTCAGCTTTCATCAGCCAGACTCTAATATATATACGGCACAAATATGCAAATCCAAACCTCACAAGAAAACATTCCAATTTGTGCTTTAAGATCTTAGTATTTCTTATAAGAAAGAATACAAAGAACTATTTCATCTACAAATGCTTGTGGAATGTAATCAAGCTATTTTCTAAATATTGTGAACTGAAAATGGGGTATAATGCTGTTTTAGCCTAAATGACTCCCCTTAAACTAGTGAGAGTGTAAATGAACTATCTATTCAAACAAATTTTGATTTGCGGCAAAAAATTAGGAAAACAGATTTGCGATTTTCAAAATTCTTCGAAAAGCCTGGTTATTTTAGGCGCATTCTCTTTACCATCCCTTTGAACGCTAACGTGCTGGATACACGGTGCTACCGCGGTGGGCCCGTGTTATTACACGCTGGACGTCTGCGCTGCGATGTGAATATACCGCTTCAACCGCGCCCGACCCGCGCCACACCCGACCCGCGCCGCACCCGACCCGCGCTGCACCCGACCCGCGCCGCACCCGACCCGCACCGCGCACTACCTGCGTTCGGTGTGTGGAGGCCTTGACAGACAGGCAACTACGGAACCCGACACTGCGCTTAGCCCGACACGCACTTAGCGGGTTTTTTTTTTTAATAAGATGCTCTCCCGATCATCGAAACCTGCATATTCCCATCTATTTTGCTTAACCAATGTAGGGTTATAACCGCGAAAATAATTAGAATATTTCTTTATACCGTTAGCCGCCCGGAAGTGCAATAAAATAATGCTAAAACTACAATCCTCGATTCTCATGGTACTGCTACTGATTTATCATGTGTAACCGAATAACTGGCCAATTTAATATATTGATGGAAAAGCTAGTCATATAATTTAAAATAGATCTTTCCCTTATGATCGTTTTAGAAATCCCGCGTTTTCGGTGCTGCTTCCGCTTTTTAAATTAGTCATCTGGCAACACTGATATATGTGTTGTAGTTGTAGCGCTTGTAGCCGTGTTAACGTTAGCTAGCTACATATTAGTATCTGTGGTTAACGTTTGTATTTATATATTATATAAGATAACGTTTTAATAACTTCATGTTGAGCCAAAAGTTCTTAAAAACGAAAAGTGATCATTGTTTATATTATTATGTCAATGACAGTAGTAAGGTGTACATATTAGTTTTTGTAGATGACATATTATGTACTGGATTTGGGCCAATGTTGAATAAGATCGTAACGAGTATGAAAAGTGAATTTAAAATGAAACCTCAGGGCGCTGAAGACATTAGGTCAGCCCACTGAGCACTGGGATACGATGCGGTTCACTTGCTGTCAGCAAAGTTAGATTATTTTCGTCTTGGGCGTTAACACTTGAATCCCTCACTACGCTCAGGATCCTACGTTAGAATCCCTCGCTACGCTCAGGATTATATTGTAGGATCCCTCGCTACATTCAGGATTCAATACACCGCCCTCGCCGTAAATATACTATTTTGCTCCCTTGTGACACAAATAACTATTCCAGAGTGCGTTATGCGGGTCTGTGGCGGGCGGCGCGGCGGCGGCCGCCACGACGCCCCTCGACGTCGCCAAGACGCGCATCATGCTCGCCGACGGCTGCCACGAGACACGCAGACTGCGGATTAAGTATGATCATGAAAAAATTAAAAATTAAAATGAAAAATAGTTTATTTTTGGTTTAAACAAATTAGATTTACAAAGTAAAAGGTTGGCACCTCCTTTTAAGCATTGCATTACGCTTGTGTGACTTGTGTCACGAGACACCGCTCTTCCATAACAAGAAGTGATAATAGTAAAACCAAATAATAGTTATTTACGATACAAGTGCAGAAAATAGGAAATTCGCAACGAGTGGCGATAAATTAAAACACGACCGAAGGGAGTGTTTTAAATCGACATGAGTTGCGAATTACCTATTCGCACGTGTGTCGTACAACGTTTTACAGTACATATGGCTCTTTAAAGTTTCAACATATGCTAGAAAAGTGCTCATTGCCGCACTAGTGCGGGAAAGTAACACCATGTGTACTGTAAAATTAATTAGGTATTAACTTTTACATACTATACTAATAATATACTACGATTTTACAATTTAGAAGTAACAGATAAGGAATGTGTGTGTGTGTGTGTGTGTGTGTGTGTGTGTGTGTGTGTGTGTGTGTG
Source organism: Epinotia nisella (assembly GCA_932294315.1). NCBI lineage: Eukaryota > Metazoa > Arthropoda > Insecta > Lepidoptera > Tortricidae > Epinotia > Epinotia nisella. Next base: position 10,352,246 of record OW028693.1, read on the forward strand.
TGTGTGTGTGTGTGTGTGTGTGTGTGTGTGTGTGTGTGTGTGTGTGTGTGTGTGTGTGTGTGTGTGTGTGTGTGTGTGTGTGTGTTCGTGTGTTCGTGTTCGTGCCTGTATGCTGTATGATCATACTTTGCACATTTGGGTACTTTTCTGGGAGGCCTGCGCAAACCGGCGGAGCGCAGCGCAGATCACTTTAAAATCATCAATGTATATTCTTTTCTATTTCAATTACAATAAAGTATAAATTTGAATCAGCAGAACCAAGGTGACCGATATAGCCCTCCGAATCGCTAAACTTAAGTGGCAGTGGGCGGGGCACATTGCACGTAGAACCGATGGCCGTTGGGGCGGAAAGGTTCTTGAGTGGCGACCACGTACCGGAAGGCGCAGCGTGGGTAGGCCACAAGGTGGACTGATGACCTGGTAAAGGTCGCTGGAGTCCGCTGGATGCGGGTAGCGCAGGATTGGTCATTGTGGCACTCTTTGGGGGAGGCCTATGTCCAGCAGTGGACGTCTTTCGGCTGATATTATGTTGATGATGATGACTGGGCATTTTCCGCAAATCGACATCCAACGTGCCTATTTTGCGTGAATGGATTAGACCGGTTTCCTCACGATGTTCTCCTTCACCGAAAAGCTAATGGTAAATGTTTCGTACATAAGTTCCGAAAAACTCATTGCTACGAGCCGGGATTCGAACCCACGACCGCCGCTTGACAGCCGCATGCCTGAACCACTAGGCTACCGTACTTTCCTGGGTAAAAAAATATATAATTATATTTAGCCCATCAGTTAGGTTAACAAAAAATATTGGACACGTATTTTTTTGTTTGTCAATCAAACAAAAAATGATGAAGATATAGCCCGTTAAAGTTCCGCGTGACGTCACATTATGCTTAAAAGTGTACTATAATAGACAAACTATAATTGACAAATTGATTGACAAACAAAAAAATACGTGTCCAATATTTTTTGATAACCTAACTGATGGGCTGAATATCATTTTTTTGGGAAAGTAGCCCAGGAGCCGTAGCATGGTTGGCCTTATCACGCGACAAGTGACAAGATAGGGGCGTCGTCTCGTTCTATCGAACGGTGTCAGCCAGTGACGCACGCTCTATCCTATCACCTATCGCGTGACAAGGCCAACCATGCTACGGGGCCTGGAGTCTAACTTAGAATCCCTCGCCGTAGCGAGAGAGTCAATGTAAGTACAGTCGCCATCAGATATATCGGAGCGGCCAAAGTGCTCACAACTATCTGAACACATCTCTATTGTCGAGGCATTAGAGACGTGTTCAGATATTTGTGAGCACTTTGGCCACTCCGATATATCTGATGGCGACTGTACCGCCCTCGCCGTAAATACATCATTTTGCTCCCTTGAGACACAAATAACTAATAAATAAAATAAAATAAAAAAAAAATCTTTTATTGCAGACCAAATGATCCATAGGATGTTAGTAACACATTTTGACTTAATAACTATGTTAGTATTAGGCATAGAATAGTACAAATAACAATAAAAAAAAAAAAATCTAATACTGACCATGTTTCTTCCAGGGGTGTACTACGCAGTATATACCACGAAGCCGGCATTAGGGGCCTCTTTGCTGGGGTAACGCCCAGACTTACTTCATGACGGGAGGGTTCGTGTTCTTCGGCGTTTATGACTATAGCAAGGAAACAGTTAACAAATACTTGGGTAGTTAACGAATGTGATCCCCTAGATAAGTATTATATACACGGTGCCCGTGAGCATTGCGAGAGATTTTAACAGGATATTCCTGACTATATTTTAAGTTAAAAATGTTAATTAACGTCGAGTAAATTCGGTTCGGTTTTAGAGATATTTCCATTTTTGTGTAAAAATGTCGTAATTAAATCTCCAGTATGAAACACCTTTATGATTGCGACGTTGCGAGACTTAACCATCTACTTTGACAGCTCGTCCTAAAGACACTTTTTTACTAGATTAGCAATTATTGTGTATGAAAATAAGAAAAAAATTAAAAATCATAATTCGACCTAGCTTCATATAACATTTATTACTCCTTATAGCCTCAGGAATTCGTGATTAAAATCTCTCGCAATGCTCACGGGCACCGTGTATATGTTAATCCAGACTATACTCTGTTTGTATACTAAAATTCATCTCAATCCGTTCAGCCGTTTCTGCGTGATTTAGTAATAGACATCCAAACTTTCGCATTTTTAATATTAGTAGGATAGTAAAGTACGGACAAAGGAACGTTTCGGTGAGGCCAGAAATCAATAGCCCCCCCCCCCCCCCCTTTTACTACCTACTTGTAGGGATGCGTGTCGCAACCTTCGCAGATTGCCGATGGTGTTTTAACTCATTCTTAGGGGAAAAAAAATCACAAAAAATACAGTTAACCCCATCGGAACGTTCCTTTGGCCCGTACTATAGTTACAATATATAGGGTGTTTGGTAGCTAGGTTCAAAGCTTTAAGGGGGTGATATTGGGGGTATTTTTGAGCAACTTTTAAGATAGAAGCAACCCTGATATCGCAAACAAAAATCAGGTGTCCCATACTAAAGTTCGGTTCCAATTCGACCAAATTATATGGAGAGTTGATTTTTTGACGACCGTATAGCCTAGTGGTTAGAGAACCTGACTATGAAGCGTGAGGTCAAGGGTTCGATTCCCGGTCGGGGCAGATATTTGTATGATGAATACGAATGTTTGTTCTCAAGTCTTGGATGTTTAATATCTATTTAAGTATGTATTTATCTACATAAGTGTGTTTATCCGTTGTCTAGTACCCATAGTACAGGCTTTGCCTAGTTTGGGACTAGATCAATTGGTGTGAATTGTGTCCCACGATATTTATTTATTTATTTTTGCGAATTCAGGGTTGCTCCCATATTAAAAGTTGCTCCAAATACACCGACTATCACCCCCTGAAAGCTTTGCACCTAGCTACCAAACACCCTGTAGAACTGTGATCTTGCTGCAACGCCATCTACTGAAGCTTGACTATCTAGGGCCTGAAACGAAGTATGGAAGAAAACTGCTGAACGGATTAAGATGAAAATTGGCACAGAGGTAGTTTATTGCCTGGATTACAGTACCAGTCAAAAGTTTAAGTTCACCCTTTGTTTTTGGTACAAATTTGAACTTTTTTGCGATAATGTTTTGCAGTTCAGATGTCGAAAATTGTTTCTAACTGATTCGTTATTGTTTACGGAGATGTGTTTGATTAGTCAGACACAATTTACGTAGATTTCTAAACAACTGAATTCCTAAAAACCAACATTGTATCTGATCATTGTACGTTTTAAGTGGCAAGCCCATATATGGCCCAGCCTTTGCCGTCATTCCTATAAGATTTTAGGGAACGCGTTGTTTAGAAATGTACGTGACTGACTAATTAAACAAATCTCTGGAAACAATAACGGATCAGTTGGAGACAAATTTCGGCTTCCGAACTGCAAAAAATTATGGTCCAAAAGTACTCATTTGTACCTAAAACAAAGAGTGAACTTAAACTTTTGACCTGTACTGTAAAACATAGGATACTTTCCATCTAGAAATCCAATTGGGGATGGAAGTCGATACGGGAGTTAGAGCGGACGAAGCGAGTATTTTGTAAAGATTTTTTCACTTCTCATGCTCGAAAAGTGTGTCATATTAGGCCACAAAGTACTTTGTTATATACTGAAATAGAGAACAATCTCTGGGCCTAAAAACGGAAACCCTGTAATTTACGCCATCTATTATCTTAGGTTGACATGTACCCCACGTCAATGTCAAAATGCATGCGTGTGTGGGTGTGTACGTATATAGGCGTATGTGTGCTCTCACACATGCTCATACTTAAATAACTACGATATTTAAAAAAGGTATTTTTCCTTAAAAAGCTAACTTCACTTATGCGCCCAAGTGTTCGGCAGATTTGATATTTTTCAAAATATGGGTGAAAAGTGGAGTTAGCTTTTTTGAAACTTATTATTTCACAAATATATCATTCCTTTGTCAATGACAAAATAATCGTTTTAATCGAAGGGATTATTATATTTAAAAATAAACAATAATTTATATCTATATTTATTCTGCAAGAGCTTTACATTACAACTAATAAATAATAAAATATCAATGGTGACATGAATACATAGCAACAATAAAAACGTAATAACACACGGCACTTCTAAAACTGGAGCAAAGTTAGCGCGTGTTAATTGCACTTACGGATAATTAATTACACAACACTAGAATCACGAAAGAATGATTAATTACAATACAATTATTTAAATAAATTGTTATGAGTTATGTTACGACATGGAAAATTTTAGAAAACCACAAGTGACACTGACAACAAATTTGTCTTTTTAAATTCCATAGACAATTGAATAGAGTTTGACGGCCTATACACGGTGAGTAAATACTGACAATCTACCATAGCTGTCTCACTCTGTAACATGCGATAGAGTGAGACAGCTATGGTGGCTTGTCAGTATTTACTCACCGTGTATGGGCCCCGCCTCTGAATAGGTCGGATATTAAAACTATTAACAAGCCAAATACTCCAAAAGAATTGTATAGTTAAAGGAAATTAATAAATTACACAAGTATTTTAGTTTTTTCTAAATTATTGTCCGATATTATTAGTATAATTAATTAGTTTCTGTTTTTTTGTCGGTGACGCATTGCTTACATCTATTAACAGAGGTTGACATCTATGAATTATAATGTGACTAAATTGGAAATCACCAGATATTCATAGTAGGTCCCTATACTTAATGTCCTTCTTTATTTAGTAAACTTACTGTTCTGTCATTAGTGTCATTACCGTGCTCGTAGTACTAAGATTAGCCGCCCTGTATTAGGCTTATCAAGCGGGGCTAAAGTCATACATGTAGCCCCTAGGGAAAATATGTATAAATATTTATGATTTCTAAAACATTTAATTTGACCAATCAAAACACATCGCTGTATTAAATCCACCAATCACCACTATTTAAAAAGCATTTGTATTTGCTATCAACTAACCAGATTACAGCGAATATTAAAAACAACCAATCAGAAACCAGAATTAATTTAAATATCAGGTGTTTTTTAGTCCCTAACTCACAATAATTATTAAAACAAAAACGCCTCTGGCCGTCAACGACGCGCCTGTAGACGGTCAGCCGGCCAATACACGGTAATTAAATACTGATGATCCACCATAGTTGTCTCTTTCTATAACATGCAATGAGAAAGAGACAGCGCGTGGATCGAGTGATAATACTTCACCGTGTATTGGACACCTCAGAGGCGATTATTCGTGGTGCCAATATTTTGTATCTGTGTCGAAGCATGTTTATTAAAAAGTATGCCGCCAAATCGAATAATCTTTGCGCCGTGGAATTTATTATTGATTGTGGATGGATAATCTTTGTTTTACTATTTTCTCGCAGTCGAAGTGAAAAGTAGAGTGTATAACTCGGGTCTAAAAGCCATATTACCCCTCGAAATATTTTCCCTCGCTTCACTCGGGAAAATACCCATCTCGTGGTAATATGGCTTATTTTAGCCCCTTGTCATACAATCTACTATTCAACTCATCCTTCTTGCAGCCACGCAGATTTGATTTGTGCGACGTCAGTTTCCGTACAGTTTTTAACAATTGGTGACAAACAAAAAAAAAAACCTATGAGTGGATTGCAAAAAAATTGTACATAGTTAAGAGCTTTAATCTAATCTATGCTTTAACTATGTACAATTTTTTTGCAATCCACTTAGGTAAACATTGCGTTGCAAGTCACGTGACTCGTGTAGGGTGACCAAGGCGGATGACAAGTGGGGACGCACTTTCTGGTTTTGTTCATAATTAATTAAGCGGGTCCTTAATTGTAATTAACACTAGTGCTCTGTAATAGTCTTAAGTAGATTTACCGGTAAACGTGGTTACGATTCACGATTTAGAATTCACCCTGTATATCTTTCCCTTTGGAGACGGCAATCGTCGTTACAGGCACTGTATATACAGCCGCACGCAAATATGAGTTAAAACTGTCTATGTGACACTATAAGACTTCGCTTATACATCGCCTTTAGTTTTGTATTACTAGTCTCTGCGTATATATTTTGTATGACTATTAGTCATCAAGTAAAACTGTTATTTTTACCCGACTACGGCAAAGCCAAAGGATAGGTTTTTAATATTATATGTATAGTGGCCAAATAAGTGGCTGTGACTAAAAAACGTGTAACTCAAGTGCAAATATATATATCGACTAGCTTCTGCCCGCGACTTCGTACGCGTATAAATTATGGATGACATGATATTCTTATGTTTCACCATACGATACCTACTACACTGATAAATTAGATTATTACGATTTCATTTCTATAAATTATGCGTGTAACAGTTCAATTCCTCATAAACTTTGTCGTCAATAATATTTAGTTATATTGATTTACTTAATCTTTATTGCAAACGAAGTACCTAAGTACCTATAGTAGAAGAAAAATTACCAAAACCGGAATTTAAATATAAGATTTCATAATTGAAATTGAGCGAGGGCGAAACCCCAAAGATACTCTATATCTCCGGGTGTCTTGTCAAACTACCCCAGCGGGGCTAGCGCAACTGACGCCGCACCGCGACGCGAGTCGAGAAAGCTCTACCCCCCTTTTTCTAATTTGTACGGTGCGAGTGAGATAGGGGACGCTTAGTCGCGCGAGAAGCGACTGAGCAGCAAGTTGTGCTAGACGTGCTGAGAGCCAAAGTCCTGAAGGTAAACGGGGAGGCAAGCGAGGCCGAAGGCTGAGCTTTTCGTAGGAATGAAAGGCCCAACGTACCCTTATAGATAGCGCTCCATATGCGAGCCAGAGCATCGAAGGCCCGAGGGCGAGACTCCATGGATACTTACTATCCACAGGTGTCTTGCAAGCGAAACATGAGCCTTAAGTCCCAAAGTTGAGGGGTGAGGCAAGCGAGCCCGAAGGCTGAGCTTTTCGTATGAATGAAAGGCCCAAACCAACCATTCAGAGAGCGCTCTCAATGCGAGCCCGAGGGCCGAAGGCCCGAGGGCGAGCCTTCACGGACACTAACTAAACCCAGGTGTCTTGCAAGCGAAACCGGAGACCAAAGTCCCGAGCGAGAGAAGTCAGAAGAAGAGCGGCGAGGCAAGCGAGACCAAAGGCCGAGCTTTTCGTTGGAATGATAGGCCCAAAGAACCGTTTTAGAGAGCGCTTCCTATGCGAGCCCGAGGACTGACGCACACTATCTCCAAGTGTCTTGAAAGCGAAATCTGAGTTCCAAAGTCCCGAAGGTGAGTGGCGAGGCAAGCGAGCCCGAAGACCGAGCTTTTCGTATGAATGAAAGGCCCAATACATCGCTTCAGAGAGCGCTCTCTATGCGAGCCCGAGGGCCGAAGGCCCGAGAGCTAGCTCATGCGGACGCTCACTATACCAGAGTATTCATAATAATAATAATATTTCTGAATGTCACAAGCGTTGAAGTTTTATACATAAAAAAAATGGTACCTACTTAATTCTCCGCGGAATGCCGTTGTGTCCAAATTTTATACCCACATCTCTTGACGTTGGTGAACTATGCTAATTCGACGTAAGTATTCAACTCAACCTATCATACATCTTTAGATGACCTCTGAATTCATAGCAATTACATAGGAAGACGAAGATCAAGGTTGCTGGATTTCAATATTACGTTGTCAGCGACTGAGTTTCCAAAATAATTAGGTTTCTTATGTCTAACAGCTACTATCGGTTGAGATATCAAACATTTTTGGTTATTATAGATAGTCTTTAGCCATCTAGCACTCTTTTTCATCCCGTGGTTTTTCACGTTTTATCTTTATTTTTTTATAATGTTTGAATGGAGTTCTTTTTACTTCCTAGTCAAGTGTATGTTTATCAATTTTCAAGTCTAAAGCTCATGGATTTGAGGAGTTCCCATACAAAGTTTTGCCCCATTTTTTACCCCCTTTGAACAAATTTTTATCATTTTTACAGCCTATGACCTGGCCAGGGATTTTCTCGACCGATTAAGTAAAAGTTGCATCAAAATCCTCTATTCACTAAGCTTCTCTGCGTTTTTGAAAATATACCTTTTGAAAATATACATTTTCAAAAACGTAGACACAAAAAAATTAAAACTACAAAAAGTGCATGCTGCTGGGTTTGAACTCGGGGACACCGACTCCGTAAGCTATGGATGAAACCACTGGACTAACTATCAGTTGTAAGAACACGATGAAATTTTGAATATCTTGACGACATGTTACCATGGTAATGATACTGTTATAACCCCGCTCTTGCAACATAATATAGTTTCTAGTCGCCTCAGAACCTATTTTCATCCCATATTTTTCACGTTTTATCTTTACATTGCTAAAAGTTTGAATGGGGTCGTTTTTACTTTCCAGTCAAGTTTATGGTTACCAATTTTCAAGTCTGTAGTTCGTACATTCAAGGAGTTCCCATACAAAGTTCAATCCCATTTTCTACCCCCTTTGAACCCTAATATTTAAGATTTTTATAGCTTAAAACCTATCCGGCGATTCTCTCGACAGATTAGTAAAGTTTGCATCAAAATCCGTTCAGCCGTTTTCACGTGATGCTCGGACAAATAAACAGACAAACAGATAAACAGATAAACAGACAAAAATTCTAAAAACTGTTGGAACGTGTTCTGTTATCAATTCTAAGTATCCCCAGCCAATTTTTTTTCGTTTATCTTCCATGTACAGACTTTCCACCCTCTTCAGCTTTATTATATGTATAGATTATTACTTAGACATAAGGTCAAAACGTGTATACATGTTTATGATGCTGACTGTACTACGGATTATGCAAGCGCTTGGTCGAGGCTTCGCGTGACCAGAAGGCTGGCTTTTACCTCGCCCAGAGGATCAGCATTGCCATACAACGTGGCAATGCTGCCAGCCTTCTGGGTACACTACCGCCTGGCAGCGATCTTGGGCAAATTTTTTACCTTTAGTTTTAGTTCTATTTGTTTTTTCTTTTCTTAGTTACGTAATTTGTTTTTACGTCATCAGTGATTTTAACTTACCTAATTGTAAGTCGTGACTTCTTACCCAGCTAGCAATTTTACGTCGTAATGACGTCATATTAAAGTTATTTCTGACGTAATGACGTCCTAAAAGCGAAGTACCTGCGACGTCGCAAATGACGTCGTGATGTCGCGACTTCTGACGTCATTTCCTGACGTCGCACAGACGTTATCTCAAGACGACATGTTACCGACGTCACTAGGACGTATCCTCAAGTCGTCAGGAAGCTGATTGTTCTCACGTAGCCAAGACGTCATTAAGACGGCCAAATTTGGACGTGGCCCAGGCTTCGTCGTCAGGACGATCCATCAAGACGTTACGAGGCTGATAGTTTCAGACGTAGCCAAGACGTCATTAGGACTGCCAAATTTGGACGTCTTGATTTGACGTCGTCAGGACGTGCCATTAAAACGTCACGATGCTCATAATTTGAGACGTAGCCAAGACGTCATTAGGACTACCAAATTTGTACGTCTTGATTTGACGTCGTCAGGACGTGCCATTAAAACGTCACGATGCTCATAATTTGAGACGTAGCCAAGACGTCAAACACTAACGTCTCCGAGACGGCCAAATTTCGACGTCGCGAAGACGTATTGTTATGTCGTCGGCAGTACGTGCCATCGAGACGTCACTTACACGTTACATACTTACGTCTTGAGACTGTCGTCGTCAAGACGTCACGAGGTATAGTAGTTTTGACGTAGCCAAGACGTCATATACTGTAACGTCTTGAGACGGTCAAATATGGACGTAGCTCAGACGTCTTGGCAGGTCTGCTTGTGACGTCCTGAGAACGTCTAATACCGACGTCGCGCTTATTACAACCAAAATAGAGCAGCTACACCAGCTCGAAATCAGAGCGAACACCTTTTTGAGCGCGTGAAAGGGATACGCACCGCAGTTTCGGTTCGCGTTCACTCCGCTTCCGCGCTGGTATGTGCTGTACCAAACGGAGAACGATCGATATATTAGACAAGTTACTCAAAAAGTCACAAGTAATGACGGTTCAATCAAACATATCAAAATTTAGTACAAAAGTTATATTCATAAAATAGTGTCACAAGCATCGTTATTCAATAATCATAATGATCATAATCAAACAGTGATTTAAATAGGTAAAAGTACAAAAGTTACATTCATAAAGTTGTGCTACAAACATCGTTATTCAATAATCATAATGGGAATGTTTCAAATTATACTCGTAACTAGACGTGCCCGCGGCTCCGCCCGCGTGAATGAATTATATGAATGTATTTGTCACAATTGTATTATGTTCATGACCCCTGAGGGCCTACCGCGAAACGATATTCGTTTTCGTTCGCCTATCTCCGTCTCTGTCGCACTTGCTAGTTCGAGTGGGCAACGTAACGATATGGAAATAAAAAAGAGTATATATTTTCATATACATTTATTAAAATGTCAACATAAAATAAATCACCCGCTTATCATCATCATCATCAGACACTCGCTCCTTGCGAACGGCATTATGGCGTGAAACAAAAACAAAAAATTAAGAAATCTTAAGAATATGCACAGGATGACTCATCAATCCACCACCGTTCAATAACTGGCCACCTCATACTAAAAATGAACTCTATTCACCTATAATAGAATTCATTTATGATATAAGGTTTTAATTAATATATTGATTTAAATTTTCACGATTCTCACAGATACTTTTATACTAAAGCGGGACTTAATCGTTTACATTAAACTATGTATTTATCTACTTCAAAGGTTTCCCGACGTTACATAGTTTAGTGTACGCGATTAAGTCCCGCTTTAGTATAAACACACCCTTCAATAACTGAGGGCCTACCGCGAAACGATATTCGTTTTCGTTCGTGTATCTCCGTCTCTGTCGCACTTGCTAGTTCGAGCGACAGAGACGGAGATACACGAACGAAAACGAAAATTGTTTCGCGGTAGGCCCTCTGGCCACGTTATACTAAATTGAATTCTGTTTGTAGGGAAACACAGTTCATTTTTAGTATGAGGGGGCCATTTATTGAAGGGTGGCCAGTTATTGGCGATTTACCATACAACTTTTTAAGTCAGATTTTATATTAATTACTTACATACTAAATATCTCAGTATAAATCACATTTTTGGCAAGACTTTTATTTTGGCTTTTGCTACAGCCGTAAATAGCGGCCACTTACAGTAGCTTATGAGTAAAAACTGCCCAGGCCCCGTAGCATGGTTGGCCTTATCACGCGATAGGTGATAGGATAGAGCGTGCGTCACTGGCTGACACCGTTCGATAGAACGAGACGACGCGCTTACCTTGTCACTTGTCGCGTGATAAGGCTAACCATGCTACGGCTCCAGCTCACACTTGTAAATTTTGGGAATAATCTTGCATCATCTGTAGGGAACGTAATAATAAGCAACACGTAGATAACCTCTATGGCAACAGACAAAAAAGAGACACTGTTCTTTCCACAGAGAACATAATTACTCTCTTCGGACCACAGACTAATAATGGAGTATCCACATTATATGATTTCACCACAATTTGTCAGTACAACATGTCAGAGGTGTGATTGGGTGTGTTGCAACTTAACAGCAAGAAAGCGAATATCAAAACTAATAATGGCTCCGGCTTTGTGTAAAAAAACAATTTGTGGGTACAAAAACACTTGGCAGATACAATCATCACTTCTGTTTTATCGCATCCAATTTATGACAAATTGTGGCAATTTAGGGATACCATTTAGTAAGAATAATATGGCCATAACAGGATAACTGAGGGCCTACCGCGAAAGGCATTCGAAGTTTTATTTCTCTGTCATACTTGCAAGTTCGTACTTAAGTGCGACAGAGAGGGAAAACTTCGAATGCCGTTCGCGGTAGGCCCTCTGGTTTTGACTGTTGGATCAGCAGCGCAACATGCATTCAGACGATAGCAATTAGGGCTGACAAATCACTATATGTATATACCCCATAAATTTCTCTTTAATCACAAACCGTGGTTTTACAGTCTAAACAGCGCTTAAGGTATTATTAAAGACCAAATGCGTCTACTCAAACGTAAGGTATTAAGCAAGACCAGTCCGAACGTTAGCCGAACATTTCCGAACAATGGCCGACGGTTCAAATTATCAATATTATCGAAATTTCATTAAGTGATTGTAGAAAAAATACGCAACAGAACCGGGAGCCTTTGTGCTCTTATTCTATGGTAATATCCAGAAAATTGATTTCAAAATTTATTTCTCGTGTTACTTGCGTTGTTTTTGAGAAACGTGTCCCCGGAGATCGTGTTTTTTGTAAGGCCCTATCTCGCTCGTTCCTTAGTGTTTTATCCCGTTCTGGTTTTTCGATTTTATTTAATAGATACTACAATTACGACCTTTATAAGCATCAATCAGTGACTGATCAAAGTTTAATACAAAAGAGGGGCAACTACATAAGTCGTTTAAATAGTCAATAGCAAGTATATATGCTTCATAAATCTAAGGCATGGCACGTGCTTCAAAAGGCATAATATAAACGACGACGGATCATTGAGTGTGGTCGACTGGTCGATAAGAAGCATGCGGCGAAAAGCACGCGCCAATTAAGGTTAAACAGTACCTACGTGGCTCCCTCATCGGTTTTTAATTAATTGCAACAAAGCTACAGAAGATATAAGTATGGTAACTTTTTAACGACGACCTATGCAAATACATTGTTTTAGGAGTTTTCACTTTCTCTATAAAGATTTTGTGGTAATTACGTATGTCGTTTTTTGTTAAAAGTGACCACTTTTTTTAGAAATGACATACATAACTACCACACAATCTTTTCATAGAAAGTAAAAACTCCTAAAACACCGTATTAATGTATAGTTGTGGTTTAAAATTACCATAGTCATATCTTCTGTAGCTTTGTTGCAATTAATTAAAAACCGATGAGGGACCCACGTGAGGGTACTGTTTATCCTTAACTCCCAAAACGACCGTACGACTAATGTAAACGGATTAAGCATGCGGCCTGGAAAGCATGCGGTCTAGAAAACACGCGGGCCAGAACGACCCTCATGCACGTACTTTTGCAAACGACCAATGTAAATGCGCCTTTATATTGATTAAGTTGAGTACGACAAACATGTTTCAAATCAAAATACTACAATTACGACCTTCATAAGAATCTCAATAATACAGATAGGTAAAGTACAAAAGTTGTGCTACAGACACCCTCCAGGTCTATTTTGTAACGAACCTATTAGATCTATATATTTTTCACCTCACTAGCTCGGAAATACCTTTTTTATTCTTTAAAAACAGATAGCAAAACTGCATTTTATCCACATGTGTGCAAAGAATATTTGAAATCCGATCGTATTATTAGTTACTTTTTTAAACATAATAGACACGTAAAGGCCAGTCCAGACAGGACTATTTTCAGCCATCTGATTAAATTGTCTGATCAAAACAGGAGGGACGCAAAAATAGTTTTATATTGAATTGCATTCAATTAAAAACATATAGTGCACACAATTTTATTAAATGATTTTACCTTAAAATGCTTAAAGCTGTAAAAAAACCGTACAAAAATGTGAAATCACAATATCTGATTTAACGTTGCATAATAATTGTGTTAAAATAAAGGCTGATTATACATATTTCAGTTGTTTTTCTTATGTAGTATTTTCCTCGGTTTAGAGAGGTGAAAAGATTTGTGTTACACACGGGTGCAAGTTATTTTGACGTCTCGTGTGTTGCAACACTCGCTTTGCTCAGGATTCTATTTTTGAACCACTCGCTATGCTCAGGATTCTATTTTGGAACCACTCGCTTCGCTCGTGGTTCAACCATAGAATCCATTCGCTAGCTCGTGGTTCAACCCTAGAATCCATTAGCTGGCTCGTGTTTCAATTCCATACTCGCGGTTAAAATATAACTTTGCACCCTTGTATAACAAATAACTATTTCACCTCACTAGCTCGGAAATACCTTTTTTATTCTTTAAAAACAGATAGCAAAACTGCATTTTATCCACATGTGTGCAAAGAATATTTGAAATCCGATCGTATTATTAGTTATTTTTTTAAACATAATAAACACGTAAAGGCCAGTCCAGACAGGACTATTTTCAGCCATCTGATTAAATTGTCTGATCAAAACAGGAGTGACGCAAAAATAGTTTTATATTGAATTGCATTCAATTAAAACATATAGTGCACACAATTTTATTAAATGATTTTACCTTAAAATGCTTAAAGCTGTAAAAAAACCGTACAAAAATGTGAAATCACAATATCTGATTTAACGTTGCATAATAATTGTGTTAAAATAAAGGCTGATTATACATATTTCAGTTGTTTTTCTTATGTAGTATTTTCCTCGGTTTAGAGAGGTGAAAAGATTTGTGTTACACACGGGTGCAAGTTATTTTGACGTCTCGTGTGTTGCAACACTCGCTTTGCTCAGGATTCTATTTTTGAACCACTCGCTATGCTCAGGATTCTATTTTGGAACCACTCGCTTCGCTCGTGGTTCAACCATAGAATCCATTAGCTGGCTCGTGTTTCAATTCCATACTCGCGGTTAAAATATAACTTTGCACCCTTGTATAACAAATAACTATTTCATCACACTTGCTCGTCAATGGCGTTATTACTTGCGAGCATATAGAGCAGTTACAGCCGTTTTACCTCCCACGGGCTGTTAAGTTTAGTTTTAAAATATAGAACCCTCTGATTGGCTTAAGCAAATCTGCTTGCTGTGTGATTGGTTGAATAAAAAAAATCTAGTTGGTCAAGTCGCCCCGCCCCGCAAGAATACTGCTCTGTGATTGGTTGAAATATTGAGCTCCGCGCTCCACTAGCACTGATCTGGAAGTGAAGTTGTCAATTTTTGATCACGCTTTCCCCATGGACCAACCCTATATGCACAACTAGTTGTGCCTTTCCAGATGGTGTTCCTAATGACACAACTACGCACAACTAAGCACAACTAATTTAATACACCCATTCCTTGTAACACAACTACTTATACTCACACTGAACATTATGTGTATACGACAACAAACCTCTTCAGATAATTTATAATGATACTGACCACTTTTTTCCCCTCTGGTACAGTAGTACTACCAGGTAGTTCTACTGGTAGTACAGATGATACACCTTAGGGACACTAGTACTACTTCTAAAAATACAAGAATATCCCTCGGGTTTTAGGGGTTTTTCCCTTACTGTGACGGATAGGTACGACGACGAGCGAAGCGAGGAGGAGTGTGTTAGGTATCTTGTGATCATTTGGTACGACGACGAGCGAAGCGAGGAGGAGTGTAGGTTAAATTAAAATCCTACTGCCTTTGTCCTACCAATCGCACCACATGAACTTTTTTCAACTTTTTTAACCTACACTCCTCCTCGCTTCGCTCGTCGTCGTACCAAATGATCACAAGATACCTAACACACTCCTCCTCGCTTCGCTCGTCGTCGTACCTATCCGTCACAGTAAGGGATCATCATCACAGTAATCCACTGTCCCGCCATTATAACAGTAACGTTGGTAAGTAGTACCTACTTAGTTGTGCATCAAGGTACTAATATTAAATTAAAATGACGTAATTGTGCCTTTGGGAAAGATTCAATAATTATATTCCTATTGGCACAACTAGTTGTGCATATAGGGTTGGTCCATGGGGAAAGCGTGATTTTAAATTTTGTCTATGGTCTCTGGTGACTTACGTATAGATAACATTTTAATTTATTCATCAACACATTGAATCATACTGATTTGTTTTCTTAATAAAGGTTCGTGTGTAATAGGCATTAAACGCAGATATGTTTGGTCCGATAACCATTCAGCCACTAGAAAAAATAAAAAATCAGCTGTTTAGCCTGTTGATGAACACAGACGCCATGTTAACATTTAAATTAAAAAAAATTACTTCCCGGCCTAGGCCTTCAATTTTGTATGAAATTGCTTACCAGTTCTCTCGAGTAGTTCCGCCCGAAAAGTGATACTTTGAAGCCTGTTATAACGCACGTAAGGACGACATTTCATTGCATGTTTGAGAAAAGTAAATTATGAAATATATATCGTTAAATTTAAATAATCACAATTATTTACCAGTGGCGCTAGTGTGCACTGTAACTCCCTCTTAATACCTGACTGTTCACACTGCCCGCAAGAATTTTAATTATAAGGTCTTAAGCAGATGAAAACAATTAGGATTCTCAATATATATTTAATATTACATAGGTATTTGAATTTAAAATGTTACACAAAATTCGTTTCGGCAAAGAAATACATCACATCATTATTAGTATTACATTGAAATTATTTATATTCTAATTCCTGAAAAATAACGCTGTTTCGGTACGAATGCCAATGTAGTTAATTAGTTATTTACGGAATTGTCGCATGTGTATTTTGCAACCAACTGAAAATAATCTAAGTTAAATCTAAATTACGTTTTGTTAATTTAATCTCAGTCTAAATCATCGGAACTGACCGACGGGGCAGGAGCGTTTTCTTTCATGGTGGGCTCTTCATCATTCTGGCCAGGCACCCACAGGCCCGCATCAATGCACCTCTTCATATGATAGATGGCTTCTTGTTCCGGCATCTTGGCTATGGTAGCTTGAAGCAGTGGCACATCTTGTGAATCAAAGCATTTCTTCAGCTCCTGTAAGTAAAATTAGGTATAACAATAATAATAAATATTAGGGGACATTCTTACACAAATCGAACTAGGCCTATAGTAAGCTCGTACTAGACGACGATATATATAACAGATGTAAATACTTAAATACATAGAAAACATCCCAAGACTCGGAAACAAATATTCATGCTCATCACACACATATTTGCCCTTACCGGCATTCGAACCCAGGACCTTTAGCTTCGTAGGCAGCGTCACTACCCACTATTAGGCTAACCGGTCGTCGAATCTATCGTCACTACCCATTTTTTCAACATTAAAGCATTTCACCTTATGTTAAGTTGTATGTTTGACTTGAGCTAAAGTATTATTCGGCCTAGGATAGTAGACCTTAAAGCTGAAATAGAACTTTGCTAGGAATACCTGCGATATTCTCATCCCAGTTGGGTAATGAATCTAGAACACAGAAACCCATAAAATCACGAAACGGCGATGATGTGGACACGTAGTAGCATTTTGAATGATTAGCCACAGCTTGTTAAGTTTTGACTTAAAAATAGTGTAGATACTCACATCAGGCAGTTCTGCGTACACCTCAACAGGGTCCAACCCTCCAGGCCCCAGCCTCACCTTTCTCCGTTCCTTGATGGCTAGCTGAATCTTCTCCGCAGCACGTCTCTGGATTAAGGCTTTGAACAGATTCAGTTCATCATCATCAAATGATTCTTTGTATATTTTTTCAGCAACTTGTATCCTGTGTTTACACAATAGTAAATTATTTACATGAAACAAAGCCCAGAATAACAATACTATGCATGTTTAGTGCCTGCATACATTGCAATTGCCGCAACACAAGGATAGGTTCAAATGGTTATTTAGGTGAATCAACTTTTTTTGTCGGTAGTTGCCATGGTTTGGATGGATCTAATTCCACCAAATGTGTGGAAAAAAAATGTTAACTTCTTTTTTCATGGGCCCTCTTCTGACCATGTCAGAAGTGCATGTTGCAACATTTTTCTAAGAAACTGGCATATTGTCTCCTAGCTAAGGAGACAGAATAACAAAAAGAAATAGTTGATTGATCCATTTAGCGTTATGGATGTTGACAGTCTACTGCAGGGGTTCCCAAACGGCACGCCCCCCTGCTGCCAAAATGAAATTCCCACGCTCCCTTCGCTTCGATGCAAGGAAACGAAAGTGAATGGGCTAGCTAGACAAATCATCATCATCAGGGACCCTGCCCCCCTTAAAATGTTGTCCCCCCCCCCCTTTGAAAACCCATGGTCTACTGAGACGTATTTAGTGGAATAGGTTTTGGCATGGACGCGTAAGTACGCGTTCCCGCCCGTCTTTTAGCGTATCGAGCATTGAGAAGTACGGCGACTCATAACATAACGTTATACTGTTCCGCGCGACTCGTATTCTTACGTGCGTATCGTGCGTTCGGAAAATCTGGTACTTCAGGTTACTTTAGCGGGCTGCGAGACGAATTCCGGGAATAAGGGGCGAGATATTAATTGTTGAAATATCAATTCTAGCGTAAAATGCAATAAGGTTCCGTTTTCTTTGATACGATACTCATATTACTGGATACAACTGAGCATGTCGCAAAACACGCATTTACGGGAATCACTTAGTTTACCCATTGACTCCCATCAGTGATCGGATTCTCTTCATACAAATTAAACCGGTATTATTTTGTTCTTTGGTTATGATATCATTTTTGATCGGGCAGTCTAATAATACGAATATGTTACCTAAATACACGATAGAGTCCTACATTAAGAGCCTTAAATAATTCAAAATATGATTTTGGGGGATTTTTGAAAAAACCGGTTCCGATCCCTGAGTCCCATACCCGTAAATACTTGAGGATATAGTTATTGGATCTACGAGTATCTGTGGATGCATTCTCACAAGACTCAGTACCTACGCGTCTTGGCTACTATGAATGTCTCACTTCTAGGTACAGTCAAGAGCAAAAGTAAGTTATCACTTTTGTACCTTATTCCATTGCGATAAGGTGAAAAAATGATAACCTACTTTTGCTGTTGACTATACCAATCGCATCCTAAGAATTGATTTTTGTCACATCATAACACCCATACAACGTAAATTGGCATTGCTCAGAGTAATTAAAAATAAAAGAATAGCTTTTCAACAAAAAAACTATGTGAAAACGCGTTTTTACCATTAATTAAATTAATAGATTAATACTTAAATATGTCGTATTTAAATTCGATATGTGGACGTTTACGTTCTAGGACTTTTTCTTTTGTGATGCGCGAGTGAGTGCTATCATTTGGAATCGATTATCATTTGAGTATATCGGTATAAATTAATAATCATAAGTGAAACAAATATTTTCAATAATCAAATTTTAGAATGTGACGGTGTAGTTGACAGTGACACACTGACCTGGTTAGCTAAATGGGTTGAATACCTGCGGGGCTAAGATCGTTGCTATTTTATCACTTATTGTTGTAGATAAGATATCCATCACTCTCGCACTCACATACTTGTCAGAATGTGATGGACGTCTTATCGACAGTGATAAGTGATAAAATGGCAACAATCTTTGGCCTGCTGGTCTGTTTGGCGCGATCTTTCAAAGTTTTTTTTTTTTTTGTGGGACAAGTCACATCAATTGATCTAGTCCCAAACTGGGAAAACCTGTACTATGGGTACTAGACAACGGATAAACATACTTATATAGATAAATACCATACTTAAATAGATATTAAACATTCAAGACTCGAGAACAAACATTCATATTAATCATACAAAAATCTGCCCCGACCAGGGATCGAACCCGGGACCACAAGCTTCATAGTCAGGTTCTCTAACCACTAGGCTATTCGGTCGTTAATGATTGTGGTGTTACACTTAAAAGTTAAATGCTAAGTTGTTTTAGGTTGACATTTACCTTGAGAAGAATGATCCAATGCATGCTACATAAGATAAGTGATAAGTGGTACCATTGGTCTAGATCCAGTTGTTCAGAGAGCTCCAAAATGTACTGCATGCACATAGTTTGGTGGGCAACATGGGCCATGAGGTCATGTTTCTGTAATAATACAATTATATTGTATATTAAAACTAAATAAGCGTTCCGTTTTTTTCCTTTTGAGGTACGGAACCCTAAAAATAAAAGGTTTAATGTATTGTGGTGGTTTAGGTGGTTTGATGGTTAGGTTTGGTGGGTATTATGCTGAAATATTGACAGAGATAGAGAAAACTTTAACTAGAGCAACAAGTCCGCTATAATAATACCTACATCTGATCAGGTGACCTATAGTCTACCTTCTTGTAATTAAAAGTTGACCAACAGTCTGCTGAAATGGTAAGAATTAGGTGGTCACCCAACTATTGTAGTGATGTAACTTGTACATACCTCTTCCATCACTAAGTTGCTGCACCAGATTACAAGATAATTGGCTGTTTCTTCACACGCCAACTGAGGGTGTTGTTGAAGGAATGCTTTTGAGTCGTCATACTTCCTCAACATGCCAAATTGCTTTACCAATTTTTCATTCTCTTTAATAAAATTTCTCATCTTCTCTTCTTTTTCTTCCTCTGTTAAATTCTCGTCCCTCGGGCGCGGGTCTTTCGTGTTTATGACGGTTTTCGTGAAGCCGGGCTCACTGATAGTGTCCACATTCCAAGGGGTCTGTTTCTCTTTCTTTTTAAGTTCATCTTCCTTCTTTTGGAGTTCCCGGTCTTCTTTTTCCAATTCTGCAAGCGTTTTAGTCAGTGAATTTAGGTCTGGTCCATCCGGACTGACTTCAGTTTGTTTCATTCTCTTTGTTTCATTTTTCTTTCTTTCAAACTCTTCTTTTTCCCGTTTTCTCTCCTCCATGCGCTCGACACGTGCCTGGTGCCTCCATCGAAACAGCGATGGTGTGTCGATGTTTGGATGCGTTTCATCTTCGTCATGAGATATCTACAACGTAAATTCTAATTAATTATGACTACTGTGGCTATTTCGATCTGTTTATGAATTGTGAATGGGTGAGCGATGGAAAATAGTTTAAGTAAGTACATTAAATTATGTGACCGGCTTATTTTATTTATACCAACCTCAATATCCTTCCATTTGCTGTAGTCCACCATTTTTACAAAAAAATATGTTCAAGAATGACTTATCACTCACTGTTGTTTGTCGTTTAATAAAAACAGACGACTACTATTTATTTCAAATTCAAATTCAAATTCAAAATATTTATTTGTCAAACATAGGTATGAATTAAGGTCTTATTCTTAAAATGAGGTCTCTATGTTTCACTCTGATTTCCCGTTGGGCGTTCACGTGTGACTTCTCTTGTCTTGTAGGTTTTTCTCTTCTTGCAAATATTGTAATTTCTAGACAATTCTGGCCTGACGATTCTCGATTTTGACAGTTTGACAGAGTTTGACTTGAATCAAACTTGAATAGCGTATTACCAGATCAAAAAATAAATATTCACAAATTCAACAAGTACTTAGCCATTTTTTAAAAAAATAATTACAATTTTAAAAATTCAATAATAGTTGATAAATACAAAAAGAACTTATTTCTGCGTATTAATTTGTCTTTGATGACTTTTGTGTCAGTGTCGAGTTTCGTGACGTTCTTTTGGCCCCTTCATCTAGCCTATGGAGTAACGGTTGCCAAGAATAACTGAAAGATGGCTCTGTAAACAAATTATACATCTCCCTTTTCACTAGATGGCGTTGTAAAAAACGGTTGATTATTGTTACATAGATGGCAATAGTAGGTACCTAATATCATTGTCAAATGTGTCAAAATGTCCCACAAATGTCCTAATCTTGATACTTAACCCCTCGTATGCGGATGTCAAAATTGTGCAATCAAATTATGACTTTGATACGTAAAACAATAGGTTCAAATGCTTTGCACGGATCCGTGTCTAAGCATACGAGGGGTTAATATGCTAACTAAGAAAGTATCTGTTCCAAAAATACTAACCAACTAATCTGGAAGCATACCTATACTTTAAATTAAAAAAAGAATTGTACCTACCAATCGGTTCATAAATGACGGAGTTCTGCACGGCTATCACAAGACGGCGCGCGAGCTCTCTCGATTTTTCTCGCACTATACCTCTCTTTCTAAGTTTACTAATAAGAGAGAGACGAATAGTGCGAGAAAAATCGAGAGAGCTCACGCGCCGTCTTGTGATAGCCGTGCTGAGGTAAAACACATTAAAAAAAAAACTGCTGAATTGTGAACCTCCTCTTTTTTTGAAGTCGTTTAAAAATAGGGTTTCACGTTTACCTACAAATCAAGGCAGTTTTAATTTTGTTATTAATATTTGTCAATTTTACGTTGAAACTTGTACAATAAGTTTCAAGAGCCTATAATAAGGGCCACATGACCAGAAAGATCAACGACGGTATAGTTAAGATTATATGACCTATCCGTTTAGCACTTGAAAGCTTATCTTGTTAACAATGGCACTTTCCGGCAATAACAATCTTTGTGGACGCACTACAACAACGTTCGTGACTTACCTGAGCTATTACCACGAACTTAGAAACTCGAAGTTCGGGTATCTCCATCTCTATCGCACTTACAGTACTCGAGTGACAGGGATGCATGTATACGAACTTGGAATTTCTATTTTCGTGGTAGCGCCGCTGACTGCGGCTTTCAATGTCCAAGTGTCATTATCGAAAAGTTATGCTGTTGCAATTTCGACCTTGTGACTTAGAGGAGATGGTAGCTATTTGTATGAGTTTTATTGTTACTTGCTTAATTTTTATCTGTTCGGAGGATTTGCGGTGGGCGTATACAATAGGAAACAGTGCCATTGTTCACAAGATAAGCTTTCAAGTGCCAAACGGACAGCTTAAATAATCTTAACTTTATAAATAAGTACCGATATGTAGGATTTTTTATTAAGGGTCAAGTATCTACTTATTTTTTACCTTGAATGTAAGGCACTGTTTTTATGTAAATAGCGGATTAAAAGTGATTATAAATTTAATTTAATTTAAGAATGATGACATGCAATATTTATTATATTATTAATTATACATGTGTCTGAATTGAATTGGGTAAAATTGGTGGGTAGCTAAGAAATATAACTACAAGTAGGTACTACAACGTATGAAACAACACAACATGCAACCTTTTATGATTTTATTTATTATTTACTTAGTTCTTAATGCACACAAACAGAACGTTGTAATACACGAGGCTAACTCAATGCATCATTCATTAAGAAATTATTCAAAAAAAAAAAACTACATTTGTATCAAATTCTGCGTTAGTTTAAGAGTCGCTTACTAATAAAAAGGGTCAAAAGGAACCTTTAGAGTGTGACTACTCTAGGTCTAGGTATCCATTTGTCTACCGCAAGTGCCATATTGGAGCACAATCGCCTATCGCTATTGATTTAAGGAATACTTTAAATTTGGCGTACATAGATAGAGGTTCCATAATCTAACTACGATTATCTAAAATATTTATTAAATTATCATAAGTATCATAACTAGTAGTTAGGTACCTACATATATAATTTAAAATTGATACATTAATACATATTATAATTTAAAGACAGCCTGAATCGGATAGTCAGCAATCTCGCTTTTTAGGGTTCCGTACCTCAAAAGGAAAAAAACGGACACTTTGATATCCGTCTGTTTGTCTGTCTGTCAAGACCCTTTATCTCGGGACCGCGTGGAGGGGAGGTATCGAGTTGGAATTAAAACCTTATACTCAGGTCTATAGTCCCTTGAAGCTGTGAAAAAAATCAATTTTTTAAGTTGACGTAAGAAAAGATCGACGTTTATTTCGACACTCAAGGGAATCAAAATTTATAGGGTACTTTCCGTTAACCTAGAACTATGAAATTTGGCAAGTAATATAGTCTTATACCACAAGTACAGAGAAAATTCTTAAAACTATACATTTGTAACTTTGTACGGAACCCTCGGTGGGCGAGTCCGACTCGCACTCGTCCGGTTTTTAATATACAATTTAGTAGCCAATATTTAGCCAATATTTATGAATACAATAATAATATTGTATTATTGTATTGTACCTGCCTACTTAGTTACTTCTTACTAATAATAGTAAGAAGTAACTAAGTAGGCAGGTATGTAATGTAGGGAGTGATTACAATATAATTTGTTAGATATAATAGAAATGTTTTTTCTTCTTCTTCGCTAACGAAGTAAGCATGGTGGTAATGGAACTAACGGTTGTGGTTGTGAGATGTCGGTGACGAACTTGGCCGCGTTCACGTAGTCGTCTCTGGCTCCTCAGCCCCTCCATATAGGACTGCGCGTCTTCTGGGATGCTGAGTTAGAACTGAAGGAGTACTAATCGCATATTAAGAACCAACTCGTATAATCTCATTTCATCATCATATCAGCCGAAAGACGTCCACTGCGGGACATAGGCCTCCCCCAAAGAGTGCCACAATGACCGGTCCTGCACCATCCGCATCCAGCGCGGACTCCTGCGATCTTTACCAGGTCATCAGTCCACCTTGTGGGGGGCCTACCCACGCTGCTGCGCCTTGCGGTACGTGGTCGCCACTCGAGGCGCCCACTGCCACTTAAGTTTAGCGATTCGGAGGGCTATATCGGTTACCTTGGTTCTGCTGCGGATAGCTTCATTTCTGATACGATCACGCAGAGATACTCCCAGCATAGCCCTCTCCATTCCCTTTGGGTGACTTTGAGCCTTCTTATGAGGCCCATAGTAAGCGACCACGTTTCCGTGTCATACGTCATCACTGGCAATCACATTTGGTTCTACGAATAAGAATCGAATGTTTTTTTCTTCTTCGAACTAGCGTATAGTGAACAGGGTAATGATGGTGATACTCGTAGTTGTAGGTAGTTGTTGGGACGTCGGGTCGGTGACGGACTCGGTCGCATTCACAAAGTCGTCTGGCCCATTCTCAGCCTTTCTATGCATGGCTGGGACATTGGGAGTAATGGGAGCCGTCGGGGGATGCTGATTGAAATAAATATTACAATACCTAACATTTGGTTCTACGGATAACAGTCTAATGTTTTTTCTTCTTCTTTGCTAGCGTAGTGAGCAGGGTGGTGATAGTAGTGAGAGTAGTGGGGGCCTCGCTGACGGACTCGGTAGTGTTATCGAAATCGTCACCCGCCACGCGGCCTTGCGAGTCGTCGGGGATGCTGATTTGGAACTGTAGGAGCACGACTAGGTACGTCACCATTGTAGCTAGCAGCTGGAAACAAGGTTGATTAGTATTACTATAAAGTCATAATAGTGGATCTGTGATTGCAGGCTAAACTGCGAAGGGTGAATCTTGGTGGATAGGTGAACCTCTGGGGTTCCCATGGTCCTGTTATGATTCGACATTGTTGATTTTAGTTGTAGTTAGTTACTAACTCACTAATTTCAGCTCAGCTTGTAGCTCCCTAGTTAATAGCGAGGGTTTGTCTACTCGTAGTAGGTATATTAATTTGGGTCAGCTCGACGTGGCTCGACTATGACATTTGGCTCTAATATTGCACGCGCCATTCTGGTACGTATACGTTACGCTTATCGCGATGCCTAGCAAGAAATACAAAATGAATTCCAAAGAGTTCTTTGAATTGTTAGCAGTTAACTCACCGACTTGAAGAGCGTCCTGTTGACGTCGAAAAATCCCCCTAAGCTGATTTGTGAGGGGTTCATTTCAGTGGCTCGCAAAAACATGTTCACCTCCGTCAGCGCGTCCGTGTTCATCCAAGACAGCTCTATCATTAGAAGCTTCTTTTGGAAGTTCAGGCGCACCTATTACAATAAAATAATTATTCGGACAAAAAAAAACAAAGTAAATATAAATTTATATGTATTATGGAGCTTAATCATAGAAGATTTTTTTTGTTTTATTTTTATGTTCGAATAAAAGGCTAGAATTATCTATGACTAGATTTGTCACAGCTAGCTCTTAGGTTATTTTTATACATACCTACCCAAAAAAAAATACAGAAAAATAAATACGGTGGACTTCAAACACATGTAGGTTCGCTTTATTTTAAAAGAATAAAAGTAAGGCGCAAAAGCGTAAACATATTTTTATACTCGTCGGACACTAAACTACAATCACATTTTTTTTTTCTATGGACCTCCCAACTCAACTGAAATAGTATTTTATGTAATCGTTACACAATAAGGGCTCTTAAAGTCGAGTACCTTACAAGCCTCGTGGCCTAAACACGGTGCTCGACTTTAAGAGCTAATTGTGTAACTATTGTATACAATCCTTTTAAACGAGTCAACAAAAATAATTGAACAGACTTGGTATCTAATGAAAATCTAAGCCCTGCTGAAACGAAGTGCAAGTCAGAGGTGCACCGGCTCAACGTCGTTGATGTCTTTTGTATTGGAGCCAACGCGACTTCCTATTGGTCAAATTCATTATAGTTCAGTAAAGGCGCCAGTGCTTGGTCGAATTTATTTTAGTTGTCATCATTTTTCTAAGAGTTGTACCCGGACGAAATCGTGGGCAACAGCTAGCAGTTAATAAACACAAAAAGCGGCACTTACGTTATGCGAAGCATAGTGGGCCTCGTCACAAATAAAGAACAGGAGCATAATACTGCAAAAGGCAGTTAATGCCAAACCGATGTCCTTGACACCGAAACCCTCCGAGATTTGACTGAGCAGGCCGTAAATTGAAAGGGTGATGATTAGGAACAGGTAGAGGCTGAAGAATGTGAAGGTGTAGCAATTGGCGATACCGGTGTCCCGGGCCAGTTTGCTGAGGCGCAACCAAAGCGCCCGGTATTCGGCGACCTTTCCGGCTGGCCCTACGTGGCGTAGTGCCTGCAATACAGAAACAAAATATAATTCCTTACCTATTTGAATTTGTATGAGTTTAAGCAGGGAGGTATTTGCCAACAATTGGTCCGCATGCTTAAATGCTCTACTTAAAGTTATTCGGCATAATTACCTGTTGAAAATCTTCCGCCAAGATGTGGGCACAGACGCTAAGGGTCTCGCAGAGAAGGTACCAATAGCCTCCCAAAATGTACGTCAATATTTCCAAAAACACGTAAGGAATGATTTGTAATAGTTTGAAGTGAACCATTGTGACATGTGTGATGATCACTGACGCCGTTGAGAGGGCGGGGATGATTATAGCGATGGCTAAAGCTTTTTTATAGAGCCCTACAGAAAGTACTCGACCTGATAGCTTCTTGTAAGCCATCTGTAATAATAAAAAACGAAATAAATTAATGATTACGAATTGAAATTTAAGTGTCGTTTTAATACTTTTAATAAACGACAAAAAAAATATAATAATAAACCCTTTAATAAGGGTAAATTATTCACCTCATATTCTACCCATCCGTTGAGAACTGCGGCAATTTTTCTCGTTTCGTACCATAATATTGGAACTGCAATCATCGGGAACAAGTACACTGTAAAAAGGTATTCAATAACGGCTTCCTCGAATTTACCTTCTTGTGGGCCGGTTCTTACTATTTGGACTTTATGCAGGGAAAGATACAACAGATAGCCAATAAGAGAGAAGTAGATAACGGTAGAATACAGCATAGAAGGAGAGGCGGGTTGAAACTGATTCACGCCCGGAGATGGCCTGGTCAATGGGAGAACGCCCATGATCCTTAAGAGAGAGAAAACCGGTTTGATGTTTTCGTAAATGATGTCTCTTGATATATCGGGATTCACCAAGTTGTCTTTCAAAGGAGCAACGGCATTAGGCAACGGTAATCGTGGAGTGCGATTAGGCGTAACATCCAGGAAAACGATTTTGTTTTTCATCTTATCGTCCATTTGTGTCGCGATGCCATTGGGTATAGGTGGTTGATTTGGATATAAGCTATTATTAGTGTAAAACGCCATTTCAGCGTTATTTCCCCGGGTACTAGACGGGTCGGTGTCTGAACAGCGAGTGCGGCCCGGAGAGAAGCACCTAATGGCGACACGCCGGCGGCTCCCAGTCATATTTCAAAAGTTGACAAGTTAATTGCGGCCACGCAAGCGTTTTGTTGCCCTTGCGTTAAACTTTCAGTGCGTTCTTCACCTCGTACAGGACCTTGAGTTATTAGAACGTCCTCGCCATATCTTGAGCTTAATAAATGCATAAGTCATTTATTACGTCATTTGCATACTGAGTGATCAAATTGCCTAAACTCTCCTTACCTTTTTACTTTGGAAGGTCTTGAGAACTGGTAAATGATTTGTGCATTAGGATAGTAAGTGGAATAATATGTCAAGTTTGGTTAGGGTCAAATTATATGGCTCTTATGGATATTAAATATTGTATACTTACTCATAATTTTAATGCTGATCAAAACTACTTATGTCAAATCGCTTTTTAAGCGAATATACTGCACGGACCGAAATTACTGAGGCTAGTATTTGACACATTGAGAGCTTACTTAGTAACTTTTTCATTGGATAATTATTTGTTGGAAAACTTAGGGTGAAAGTATAGGGGAATTAACTGACTTCAAAAAAAGAGGTTGTTATATGTTCCACTGTATATTTTTTTTATGTACGTTGTATGTTCGCCGATCCCAGGAAAATAGAGGGCATCCCTCATATTTAACAAGCATATATTACGTGTTCCATGTATTTTATAAAGCTATTCAGGTATTTGCGTCTGGTAGTTATGACTTCATGTTGGTGGGCTGATGATGGAAGGTATCCTCAACGGTTAGGAGTAGGAGGATATTTTTTGAAATTTTAAAGGTACTTATATACCTTTAATCGTATTCTTTCAAGTTATGTAGGTGAGCACAACTCAGGATCTGATGATGGGATCCCAGGTAAATCGAGGGCAACCCTCAAATTTTATAGGCACGCGTGTAGTGACTTCGGTATTTTCTATTATAACTCGTGTTTTTACCCTTAGAAATCGCAATTTTGGTGTAGTGGAACCGGTGATGAAAACCACATATGACTTATGGAACTGCTCAAGGATGTAAAGTACGTCAAAGATTCTGACATGATTCCGTTCAAGTAGCAACCAATCACGTGCCAATTCTGAGATCCTTGAGGAATCGATGGAACTCCTCAAATATTATCAGCCCACATAATAGGGACTTGGATTTTTCTATAATAATCAACGCATTTGCTCTCGGAAAGCAGTTCATATGGTAAATTGGAAATATAATGTGGAAATTTTCATATATCTATGTGGCTTGGCGAAGTAATGTTTGTTGTTTTTAAAGTAAATTATACATTATTATTTATTTATTTATTTAAAGGTTCACCAACAGTTTTAGTTTATAAGTAGGTTATTATAGTTTATAAGTAGGTTACATATGACGCTGCAAGCGATGGAAGTCGGATACCTAAAGCCTATTTTTTTTATTCCGTAGACTAAAATGACATTTCATGTAGGTATTGCTAGTTTTTTTACGTCTTATAAATAGTGATGTGCTACAACCGATACAAACCGAAAAGAAGTTATATCTGTTGATGAAGCGTCTGTAACACAATTAATGTATAATCCGTGACGTGCTAAAAGGGGACTCTAGGAGAGATATTAAAAAAACCGGCCAAGTGCGTGTCAGACCACGCAAAACGAAGGGTTCCGTGCCTATTAAAAAGGTCGTATCGTCACAGAAATTTACGGCACTTACGTCCTTTTCTTTGAGGAAGGTAGTTTTTCAGCAATATCTCGAAAACCTCTGAACCGATCTTGTTCAAAACAATTTTCGGTGAATGAAATTAATAAGCCCTATGTCCATGAATTTTTCCATATTTTTAAAATACACCGTTCAAAAATTAGAGGGGGGGGACAGAATTTTAGTGACTTTCGGGGCGATTATCTCCGACCCTATTCACTTAATCAAAAAAAATGCTAAGAAACCTTATATTTATTTTGAAAGGCCTATCGATTGATGTGCCACACGGGGGGTCACAATGAAAAAAAAAAATTGACTTTTAGTTTTATGTATGGAGTGCACCCCTAAAAAAATTTTTTTTTGTCATTTTAATTACAAAACTATGTAGCGGCTAACAAAATACACCTATCCTCAAAATTTTATTCAAATACACCTTATAGTTTTCGAGTAAAATGCCTGTGACATACGGACAGACGGACAGACGGACAGACGGACAGACGGACAGACTGACAGACGGACAGACGGACAGACGGACAGACGGACATGACGAAACTATAAGGGTTCCGTTTTTGCCATTTTGGCTACGGAACCCTAAAAACCGGACAAGTGCGAGCTCAACTCGCGTGGTGAGGGTTCCTTATATAATCTCATTTTCATAAGTGTTTTTGAATACTCAAACTTCTGATAGGTTTTCCTGTAATCTTTAGGCAAGGAACTATTTTCCATATTTTTTTCAGAATTTTAATCCTAGTAGTTTCGGTGTTAAGGGGGGGGAATGGTCAATTTTCGTCTTTTTTCCTAAATTACTTCAAATCTGTTTTTGCTAAAATTATAAAAAAATATATCTGACATGCTTACAACAACCCCTTTCATTTGATATGTCACACAATACAGTTTGCGAAACTTTTTTTTTTAATTTTCCAGTTTACCCCCCCAAAAGTGGCCCTTGTTCAGAATTCATTAATTTACTTTACGCGTCCATCTTTGGGTCACCAATTTACATATGTGTACCAAATTTCAACTCAATCGGTCCAGTAGTTTCGGAGCAAATCGGCTGTGACAGATGGACAGACAGACGCACGAGTGATCCTATAAGGATTCCGTCTTTTTTTTAGGTAAGGAACTTTAAAAACATACTCTGAAAGTGCTCTATCTGAGGGGTGAGACCCGCGGCGGGCTCCTGTGCCGGTGCTGATGCGGCGCCAGCAGGGTCTGGTGGTCGCAGCGCCTTCAGGAGCGAGGTCTTGCCGGCCCGGTCCAGACCCAGCACCAGTACTGGGGCCGACACACGCGGCCGCCCACCCAGCCAGCCGGACACTTTGTCCATAAGACCCATCCTTGCACCTGAAACTAATGATGTTAATTCAGTTCTACAGATACTAAATGGCTCGTGCGTTCCAAGCGCGCAGAGTTAATGTACTAGATAGAGAGCAGTAACTACAACTTAGAAAAGTAGAATAAGTTTCTGTACAAGCTTTTAATGCCGACTGTACTTTTCTGTATACCGTCATCAACTACTCATTGAGACGATTCTAAAGAGCCCAAACTCGACGGGGTTACGTCGGTTAAATAAATACTGAATTCCCATGGCCACCTTCTGTCTCCATCATCAGATCAGCTCGATGATACCATAATATTGAAATGTCATCCAAACTATACTATTACCCAAAATTTCAGCTCAATCGGATAACGACAAGTGACTGAAAAATTGTTTTCAAATTTTGACGGACAACTTACATACTTACAGCCCGTTCACACAGGGTTTCCGTTTTACTGTTCCGTTTTATCGTATACGTTTTTAGGGTTCCGTAGCCAAAATGGCAAAAACGGAACCCTTATAGTTTCGTCATGTCCGTCTGTCCGTCTGTCCGTCTGTCCGTCTGTCCGTATGTCACAGGCATTTTACTCGAAAACTATAAGGTGTATTTGAATAAAATTTTGAGGATAGGTGTATTTTGTTAGCCGCTACAAAGTTATGTAATTAAAATTACTAAAAAAAATTTTTTAGGGGTGTTCTCCATACATAAAACTAAAAGTCAATTTTTTTTTTTCAATTTGAGCCCACGTGTGGCACATGAATCGATAGGCCTTTCAAAATAAATATAAGGTTTCTCAGGATTTTTTTTGATTAAGTGAATATAGTCAGAGATAATCGCCCCGAAAGTCACTAAAATTCTGTCCCCCCCCCTCTAATTTTTGAACGGTGTATTTTAAAAATATGAAAAAATTCATGAACACAGCGCTTATTAAGTTCATTCACCGAAAATTGTTTTGAACAAGATCGGATGAAAGGTTTCCGAGATATTGCTGAAAAACTGCCTTCCTCGAAGAAAAGGACGTAAGTGCCGTAAGATTTCTATGACGATACGACCTTTTTAATAGGCACGGAACCCTTCGTTTTGCGTGGTCCGACACGCACTTGGCCGGTTTTTTTCATTGATGGCGTATGGAGTTGTATGAGCGACTTCACATATGACACAGTATTCAGTATACAGTAAAAAATATCGGTCCGTTAAATTATGACATTCCGTTTTGTTATCGAATACTGGATGAACGGAATACGTATCCGTCATGTATGCGTACGTTTTTACTGGATATAAACTGTGTGTGGGGTGCGGGGCGGGGGGAGCGGTGCAGTTAGACAAACAAGTTTGAACATGCACGCATTGTCTATTTTGCATTTATTAAGAATGCGTGCTATTGTTGCGACCGACCATGTCAATGAAGGAGTGGGATAACTTAATAGACAAGGAATTGTTAATTAGTTTAGTAGAAGAGAGACCAGTTCTTTGGGACAAGACGCTGGATAAATACAAAGACAAGACTGCTAGTACTGCTGGTTGGCGTGAAATATGCGTAATTTTAAACCAAAATTTTGAAGTTATGGAACAAAAACAAAGACAAGAGTTCGGTAAGTTTTCGTTTTTATATTTGAATTGAGGTATATTCTAGATAGATTCTTCCTGCCATGAAACCGATCCAGCTTCAGACAAAAAATAGTTCATAAATTCTGTTCGAACTGAATTGGCAGCATTACCACCTCGTGTCCTTCTCTCATTAGGTAGGTTTTCGAGTTGAACTTCTTCAGATACGCTGATATTATCACTGTTTGAGATTAAACCCTCCTCATCCCTGATAAAGTTGTGTAGAACAGTACATGCCTTAACGATCCATACAGCTGTTGTTTTATGAGTGTCTAAAGGTCGATGGAATATTCTCCACTTATTAGCCAAGATACCGAAAACACACTCAACGTATCTCCTAGCTCTAGTTAAGCGATAGTTAAATATTCGCTTATTTTTATCCAGGTGCGTCCCGCCGAACGGCCTAAGTAAATTTTCATGTAATCCGAAACCTTCATCTCCTATGATCACATATGGAACTCTCAACTCTGAGTTTGTTGATAATGAGCATGGTGCTGGTATTTGTAAACTGCCGTCTAGCATCATTTTCCAAAATGTTGTCTCCTTGAATATTGATGAATCACATTCTTTCCCATAAGATCCAACACTAACGTATACAAAGCGATAGTCAGAGTCTACGATCGCTAATAATACGATTGAAAAAAGATCCTTGTAATTCATATACATTGAACCGCTATTTTGTGGTTTTTTAAGTCTGACGTGTTTGCCATCTGCTGCACCAAGACAGTGTGGAAAATTTGCTCTTTTGTCAAATCCATCTGCTATTTGTTTCCACTCATCGACTGATGTAGGAAGTCGCATATATAAAGCACTCAAATTATTCCATATGCATCTTGAAACCTCTTTTATAATGTTGCTAACGGTCGATACACCAACACGATAGGTATAATGTAGATCTTTAAAAGAACATCCGGATGCTGCATATCTGAAAGAAAAAAATATTATTTGTTTCAGGAAAATTTGTTACAAAAAAGTGGAGACAGATTAGAGATGCTTGGGTGAGAACGTTAAAAGATAAAAAGAATTGCAAGTCATCTGGTTCTGCTGCCTCAAAGACAAAGCTGTACAAATATCATCATCAGAT
Organism: Epinotia nisella; assembly: GCA_932294315.1. Lineage (NCBI taxonomy): Eukaryota > Metazoa > Arthropoda > Insecta > Lepidoptera > Tortricidae > Epinotia > Epinotia nisella. The sequence continues at coordinate 10,385,484 of OW028693.1, forward strand.
GTTATTTTTAAAAAATATTATTGAGCCTGGTGAAACGCACGAAAGTGCCTCTGCTGAAAAAACTGACACGCACGAAAGTGCCTCTGCTGAAAAAACTGACACGCACGAAAGTGCCTCTGCTGAAAAAACTGACACCACTGCAGTAAACGAAAATGATAAAACAAACGAAGATGACAGTGACGAGATAGAACATCTTCGCAATGACAACCAAACAAAATCTTCCCCGACAAAACGAAGAGCACCAAAAAAAAAATTTAATGAATTAGATGCTAAAATGATGACCTACATAGACCACCAGATAAAACCCAAGAAACTTGAACCGGATGATCGTAATCTCTCATTCTTCAAAGGCGTTTTGCCATCCTTGACTGTGCTAAATGATGATGAAATTCTAGAATTTCAGTCAGGAGTTATTAAACTATTGCAAGATATTAAAAGAAGGAAAGTTAACCAGCCCAACTCCAACTGTTTAGCTCCATATACGCAAGCATCTGGTGCTGGTAATCACCAAACACAAGGGTATTTTACCCAAGCATCTGGTGCTAGCAATCACCAAACACAAGGGTATTTTACCCAAGCATCTGGTGCTAGCAATCACCAAACACAAGGGTATTTTACCCAAGCATCTGGTGCTAATAGTAACCAAATAACAATTTTACAAGACCAGATTGTAATGTATAGTGATAATACACCATCGCCATCAGTACAATCTCCGTACAGTGTTGAGAATACGCTAGATATGTCTGGGTTTTAATATTGTAAACGTTTTTATAAAAATAAAAAGTACTTACCTTAAAAATATTGCTAATTTTTCTTCAGGGCAGATACTTTTCCTCCAATTAGTGTCTTGCTTTTTTAAATCCTTTTCCAGTAGTTTAAGTAGATTATCAAAAGAAGACATCGACATACGAAAGTAATTGAAAAATTTTGAGTCGTCTCCCCGCAATTGACTCATGAGTAAACGGTAAGCACCTGCTCTAGCTCTTTGCACCAAGAGTGGATGCTGCCAATAACGCCGATTGTACCGTCTCCGCCGGCGGTAGTACCAATACATAACGACAACGTCCATCCTGGTAGACTAGCGGTGCTATACTGCGAATTTTGTACCGTAAATACGGAGACTGTGTGAACGGGCTGTAAACGGGCTCTGAGTTAATGACGGATACGTTAAACGCTGTACGGTGCCTATGTGTGAACAAAGCATACAGTTTTGTTGTATCCGTTAAAACGGGTACCGTAAATACGGAGACTCTGTGTGAACGGGCTGTTACATACGAACAGCGTAACGTTCCGAACGCGCGTCTGACAGTTAAATCTCAATCTAACTGTCATTTTTCCATATAAAATTGACGTTTAAATCTTACAGACGTTCGTAAGAAAAGTTGTGTGATCGACCCACAGGTCAAGTTAATATAAAGATTGTAAAAACCCCCAACATTTTCATTTCAAAGTTCAATATCTCACAAACGGCTGAACCGATTTTGTTGAAATGTAGCTAAGAATACTCGGGATAAAATTATCTATGACACAAAAAAACCGCATTCAAATCGTTCTATCCGTTTGGGAGCCACGGTACCACAGACAGATACACAGACACGTTAAACTTATAACACCCCTCTCTTTGCGTCGGCGGTTAAAAAGACAATAAATAAAATATGAATGCCATTTCACAATAGCTTGTAACTTGTTATACCAGCAGAAGCCTCTTTTCATCTCATTTTATTAGAAAGCGAATTCCACTTGCATTACTTAGGTTTACAAGTTAAACCTCAATTACTCTTACCTTAACCTCATAGTTAGGCCTCTATAATTTAGGTATCACAGACAGCCCCATGTGCAGAGCGTGCGGAGGCAGAAGAAACGACTAAACACATTCTACTGGACTGTACCTAAGCAGGTAGAAGTATACAGGAAAAAGCACCTAGGGTCTCCGGACACACTATGGAACGCAGTCAGTAATACCAAGGCACTCTTAAACTTTTTAGAGGAGCAGGGGGGCGATTTTTGACTTTCGAGCGCTCGAAAATTAAATAAACGTAAATGCGATTGTAGTTTCCAAATTGCAGGCACTTACTTTCTACCGATATAATTAAATACGAGTGGTCAATACCACTCGTTTCCCAATTATCTACTGCTATTTCAAAATAGCATTTCATAGTTTTAGACAGTTTTCGAGTGAAAGAGTCGAGCGCTCGAAAGTCAAAAATCGGCCCCCTGGGGTGGTTAGAGTAGCGCCACCCCGCCGTTTCACGCAAAATAGGCACGTTGGATGTCGACTTGCGGAAAATGCCCAGTTAAACTAACTAACTAGGCCTTAATACTCGTGTGATCCTATTATCCTACCAAACTCTTGATTTTAGGCCTCTCATTATGTACGTACAGTCACATAATAGTAGTTTATGTTACTGTACATAATGAGAGGCCTTAAATCACGAGTGTGGTTTTATGAAAGCTTCAGCGAGTTTCATTATAGAATCACATGAGTGTTTTATAGCTTAATTATGTACATTTGCATACACTACTTTAACTACACACATACTATAAACCCGCTTAAATGCGTCTGTTTATCTGTTTATCTGTTTGTCTGTTTATTTGTCCGAGCATCACGTGAAAACGGCTGAACGGATTTTGATGCAAACTTTACTAATCTGTCGAGAGAATTGCCGGATAGGTTTTAAGCTATAAAAATCTTAAAGATTAGGGTTCAAAGGGGGTAGAAAATGGGGTTGAACTTTGTATGGGAACTCCTTGAATGTACGAGCTACAGACTTGAAAATTGGTAACCATAAACTTGACTGGAAAGTAAAAACGACCCCATTCAAACTTTTAGCAATGTAAAGATAAAACGTGAAAAATATGGGATGAAAATAGGTTCTGAGGCGACTAGAAACTATATTATGTTGCAAGAGCGGGGTTATAACAGTATCATTACCATGGTAACATGTCGTCAAGATATTCAAAATTTCATCGTGTTCTTACAACTGATAGTTAGTCCAGTGGTTTCATCCATAGCTTACGGAGTCGGTGTCCCCGAGTTCAAACCCAGCAGCATGCACTTTTTGTAGTTTTAATTTTTTTGTGTCTACGTTTTTGAAAATGTATATTTTCAAAAGGTATATTTTCAAAAACGCAGAGAAGCTTAGTGAATAGAGGATTTTGATGCAACTTTTACTTAATCGGTCGAGAAAATCCCTGGCCAGGTCATAGGCTGTAAAAATGATAAAAATTTGTTCAAAGGGGGTAAAAAATGGGGCAAAACTTTGTATGGGAACTCCTCAAATCCATGAGCTTTAGACTTGAAAATTGATAAACATACACTTGACTAGGAAGTAAAAAGAACTCCATTCAAACATTATAAAAAAATAAAGATAAAACGTGAAAAACCACGGGATGAAAAAGAGTGCTAGATGGCTAAAGACTATCTATAATAACCAAAAATGTTTGATATCTCAACCGATAGTAGCTGTTAGACATAAGAAACCTAATTATTTTGGAAACTCAGTCGCTGACAACGTAATATTGAAATCCAGCAACCTTGATCTTCGTCTTCCTATGTAATTGCTATGAATTCAGAGGTCATCTAAAGATGTATGATAGGTTGAGTTGAATACTTACGTCGAATTAGCATAGTTCACCAACGTCAAGAGATGTGGGTATAAAATTTGGACACAACGGCATTCCGCGGAGAATTAAGTAGGTACCATTTTTTTTATGTATAAAACTTCAACGCTTGTGACATTCAGAAATATTATTATTATTATGAATACTCTGGTATAGTGAGCGTCCGCATGAGCTAGCTCTCGGGCCTTCGGCCCTCGGGCTCGCATAGAGAGCGCTCTCTGAAGCGATGTATTGGGCCTTTCATTCATACGAAAAGCTCGGTCTTCGGGCTCGCTTGCCTCGCCACTCACCTTCGGGACTTTGGAACTCAGATTTCGCTTTCAAGACACTTGGAGATAGTGTGCGTCAGTCCTCGGGCTCGCATAGGAAGCGCTCTCTAAAACGGTTCTTTGGGCCTATCATTCCAACGAAAAGCTCGGCCTTTGGTCTCGCTTGCCTCGCCGCTCTTCTTCTGACTTCTCTCGCTCGGGACTTTGGTCTCCGGTTTCGCTTGCAAGACACCTGGGTTTAGTTAGTGTCCGTGAAGGCTCGCCCTCGGGCCTTCGGCCCTCGGGCTCGCATTGAGAGCGCTCTCTGAAGGGTTGGTTTGGGCCTTTCATTCCTACGAAACGCTCGCTCTCGGGCCTTCGGCCCTCGGGCTCGCATAGAGAGCGCTCTCTGAATGGTTGGTTTGGGCCTTTCATTCATACGAAAAGCTCAGCCTTCGGGCTCGCTTGCCTCACCCCTCAACTTTGGGACTTAAGGCTCATGTTTCGCTTGCAAGACACCTGTGGATAGTAAGTATCCATGGAGTCTCGCCCTCGGGCCTTCGATGCTCTGGCTCGCATATGGAGCGCTATCTATAAGGGTACGTTGGGCCTTTCATTCCTACGAAAAGCTCAGCCTTCGGCCTCGCTTGCCTCCCCGTTTACCTTCAGGACTTTGGCTCTCAGGGGTAGTTTGACAAGACACCCGGAGATATAGAGTATCTTTGGGGTCTCGCCCTCACTCGGTCCATTTGTTTCAATTATGAAATCTTATATTTAAATTCCGGTTTTGGTAATTTTTCTTCTACTATAAGTACTTAGGTACTTCGTTTGCAATAAAGATTAAGTAAATCAATATAACTAAATATTATTGACGACAAAGTTTATGAGGATTTGAACTGTTACACGCATAATTTATAGAAATGAAATCGTAATAATCAAATTTATCAGTGTAGTAGGTATCGTCTGGTGAAACATAAGAATATCATGTCATCCATAATTTATACGCGTACGAAGTCGCGGGCAGAAGCTAGTTACGTAATATTTCAAGTTCGTTAGGGAACAATTGCTGTTGCGCAAGTTTCACTAACACCTGAAGTGAGTCTGTGAGTTCTTGTGAGGTTATTTTGCCTGTCAGCTTAGCTTGACCAGGTTTACAGTTGTTTATGAAGCGACGCACGTAAGCCACAGTGCGTTGCAATCTTTTATATTTGGAAAATCTATCAAAATCTATGATACAAGGTTCAGGCTCCACGTTTGTAAATAAGACTGTCAGCCTGACTTCAGGCAAAGCTTCAGGTTCGACAGAGTCTAGCCTTGGCCATTCATTTTCAGCCTTAAGTAAGAACTCCGGGCCATGCCACCACAGAGCGGCGCTGGAGACATGTTGCGGGTCCACCCCTCGACTTGCCAGGTCTGCTGGGTTCTGAGTAGTAGGCACATGTCTCCAGTCCGCTCCAGGGGCCAGCTCGTTTATGGCAGCGACTCTGTTGGCTACAAACGTTTTTAATTTAGAAATGTCAGCTTTAAGCCAAGCAAGTACAACCGCAGAGTCTGTCCAAAAAATGGTGCGAGAGACAGGTCGCCTCAGGGCTTTAACCACTGTGTCATAGAGCTTGGTTGCTAACAAGGCCCCGGCCAATTCCAGCCTCGGAACGGTGACTGGACGGAGGGGCGCTACCCTGTCCTTCGCACACAGTAGGTTGACATGTGGCTCGCCTGTGCTTGAAATTGTTTTGATATAAATGCACGTAGCATAGGCAGCCAAAGATGCGTCACAGAAACAATGCGCTTCGATTGTGGACGGCGAGTCGGCTAAGACTAATCTAGGTATCTTCAAATTCTTTATATGATACAAGTTTTTTATGAAACGCGCCCAGCTTCGTCGTATTTCAGACGGAGCCGGTTCGTCCCACGACATACTGGCCGCCCACAATTTTTGAATAAGAATCTTTGGCTTGACAGTGCATAAGCTTAACAGCCCTAAGGGATCAAACACTTGAAAAGTTTTGGACAGTATTGTTCTTTTAGTAACTGTGTCATTGGTGTCATCAATGTTAATGTCAAAATTTAAAATATCCTGGCTAGGATTCCAACCCAATCCAAGCGTTTGACAGGCCTGACTTAATGCTAAATTATCTTGTTGATTAATAAAATCTGAATTTAACAACACAGTTGAGTTTGAGCGGTATTTCCGCAAGTTAAAACAGCCGGCGGCAAGGGCCTGTGAGACTCCGGCTTGTATGCGAAGCAGTTCGCACTCTGAATCTGCTCCTGTCAATAAGTCATCACAGTAAAAGTCGTTTTGTATAATAGTCTTAACTAAAGGATCCTTGCACTCGGCCCCCAACTGCCATAAACACCTAGCGGCTAAGAAACTTGCAGATGCATATCCATAAGTCACTGTATTTAAGGTGAGTGAACGAACAGGCAGGTGCTCGTCCTCACGCCATAGAATGACCTGTAAGTTACGGTCAGCTTCATTCATTAGAATTTGTCTATACTGTTTTTCAATATCTCCCGATAGGACATACTTATAATGTCGAAATCTAAGCAATATGTTAAACAAGGAATCTTGTATATTTGGGCCTACCATCTGGATATCATTGATGGAGTATCCAGAGGATGTAGGACAGGCTGCATCAAAGACGACCCGGCAGCGAGTGGACTCACTATTTTTTATCACCGGGTGATGAGGCAAATGATTAGCTCTGTAAGGTGCTACAGAGTCGCTTAGATGGCCTAGATCTCTGTATTCATTTATAAAATCAACATACATTGACTTAAGTTCTGGTTGTTTACTAAACCGCCTTTCTAAGTTGAATAAGCGCCTTTTAGCCATATGAAAAGAATTACCTAAACAATCAGGCGAGTCGTTAAGAGGTAACCTTACTACAAATCTACCATCATCCTGGCGATAAGTATGCTCAACAAAATGTTTCTCTATGGGATGTGGATCGAACACATTCCCAAGTGGCTCTGCCTCAGAGGGCAGTTCCTCTGTCTCCCAAAACCTCGTCATCTGGTTAGACAGATCAGACAGAGAGAGATGACTGCGTGTGGTAGCTGATGATACATGCATAGCTGCGCTAGTCACTGGTCCAGCCAGCAGCCATCCCAATCTGGAAGATATCAGTTTGGTGGGGCTATTGGGAGACAGAGTTTTCTGCTCCCCGCTAACAATCTGCCAAAAAATGTCCGCACCTAGCAAAACATCAATCTGGCCAGGAATATTAAACGTTGGATCTGCAAGTTTCATAGCCCCAGGTATATTTAGGTGACTTATGTCAAAATATTTTTTTGGTAAGTGGTCAGTTATTTGGTTTAAGACCAGAAATTCAACATTGGCGCTATAATTACTTGTTTTAGATTGTATCAGAGCTGCACAACGTCCTGGATTATATTTAAGAGGGGTGTTACCTATACCTAACACGGTTGTGGCAACTATGGGCCGAGATGCAAGCTGTAGGCGTTGCCTCACTGCCTCACTCAGGTAAGAAGACTGTGACCCACAGTCTAGGATACATTTTAGAGTTTCTTTCCTATTGTTGCAAGGATTAACTACTTCAATTAGTGCTGTAGACAGCAATACTTCACTACTAGACAGCGAAGAATTAGCAGTGGAGGTGTGTGGCACCTCTGCACTGTCAGATGTCAACATAGTGGAGGAGGAAGCAGGCTCCACCGTACCGCTACTGGTAGGCTGGACGCTCTGATCCATGCTAGCCCCACTAGATGAATGATTAGGAGTGTTTGTTTGTGTTGTGTGTAGGTATGTGTTGTGACGTCTCTTACATACACGGCAGCCGCTCAGCTTGCATCGGCGAGTCTCGTGGTCTGGACGCAGACAAACATGGCACAGGTGGAGGCTGGAGAGGCGCGACCACCGCTCGTCCACCGACATCTGCCGGAAGGCGGGGCAATCGTACACTCTGTGGTCGCTGCGACACACGACGCACGGCCGACCTTTGTGTTCATCCTGCTTTTCTGAAACTACAAAAGTTTTTATGTTTTTATCATGTTTAAATGAAGCCTTATTATTTAAAACTTCTGGTTTATGGTTGGATTGCGATAAGTTTTGCTTATCCCGTTTGGACCGGTACAGATTTTCTAGAATGTCTGCACGGTTTATCAAAAAAGTTTTAAAATCTTCAAGTGTAGGCCACTCCTTAAGAGTGTTTCTACACTCTTCCCACTTAGCGTTAGTGTTTGAATCTAACTTTGCTGACAGCAAGTGAACCAGCATCGTATCCCAGTGCTCAGTGGGCTGACCTAATGTCTTCAGCGCCCTGAGGTTTCATTTTAAATTCACTTTTCATACTCGTTACGATCTTATTCAACATTGGCCCAAATCCAGTACATAATATGTCATCTACAAAAACTAATATGTACACCTTACTACTGTCATTGACATAATAATATAAACAATGATCACTTTTCGTTTTTAAGAACTTTTGGCTCAACATGAAGTTATTAAAACGCTCATACCAAGCCCTAGGTGCGCAGTATCGTCTTTAATTAAGCCATTTAAGAATGCGCTACATACATCGAGTTGGTATACTGGCCAGTTGTCTTTAGTGCATAAAGCTAGTAAGGATTTTACTGTTGCCATTTTTACAACGGGCGAATATACGTCACAATAGTCTAAGCCTTTCTGTATAAAGCCCCTAGCGACTAACCTCGCTTTATACAAATCGATTTTGTTATCTTTATTTCCCTTAATTTTGAAAACCCATTTAGTGTCAATTACTAAAATCTTCTTATCAGGTTTTATAACGAATGACCAAGTGTCATTTTCAGCAAGAGCTTTCATTTCAGCTTTCATTGCCTCCCCCCATTTACAGGCATTTGGAGACGACTTCGCTTCTTTCAGGGACGTCGGCTCTTCCGTATCCAAGAGAGTAAAGTATGACGTGTCATAGTCCTCTAGATTGGCAGGTTGTCTCAGCGTATTCCTAGGCCTTAGGGACCTAGTGTTGACATTGTCACCGTCACTGGATGTGTGAGCTGCGCTTGTACCAGCTACAGGGCGATCGGGGTCCTCTATTTCAACTTCCGACACCATTACTTCGCAGGTATCAACAAAGTCGTCTTCGGATCCTTGAACACTGTCAGTGTCGGTGGCTTCAAGTAATACTGGGACATCGTGTAAGTTTTCTGCCAACGTAGTCTCCATTGACATAGTTGGTGACGCTATCACCTCTCTTTCAATTGAAAAAGTTCTACTAATTGGATAATAAATCTTGTACCCTTTTGTGTTCTCGCCATATCCCACAAACATTCCCTTATTGCTCTTGCTATCGAGTTTCTTTCTCTTTTGTTTTGGGATATGAACCCACATTTCTGTGCCAAAAGTGTACTTTAATTGAGTAACATCAAATTTCTTCTCATAGAACAGCTCGTAGGGGGTTTTACCGTCTTCAGGACTCGTCCCTGCCCTATTGATAACATACACGGCTGTGTTTACTGCTTCTGCCCACAGATTCTTACTGACTTGGCTTGCTTTCATCATGGTGCGAGCGGCTTCCATCACAGTGCGCATTTCACGTTCAATTTAACCATTTTGAACAGGCGTGTATGGTATTGAGGTTTGATGTTTAATTCCTTTGAATTCCAACAACTCTTTCATAGCTTTGTTAATGAACTCACCTCCATACTCAGTGCGAAGAGTTTTCACCGGTTTCCCCTCATTTTCACTCTGCGCGAGGTATATTTTCATATTGACTATAACTTCGCTCTTGTGTTTGATGAAATAAACAGTGCGGAACCGTGAATAATCATCCTTTAGTAGAAGAAAGTAACGCGAACCTCCAACAGACTCTTCCTCCAAAGGTCCACACAGATCAGCGTGCACAATTTCTCCTCTAAAGCTTGTCCATGGTTAGGCAACTTAGTGGTCAGCTTCAGAAATTAATTTAAACGCCCCTTTGCGAGTCAGATTGTAAAACAATTATGCATTTCGAGCCGATTTACTAGAGGGCGCCGGAGTTCTCTTGACATAATAAAAGTTCCTATTAAAGGCGTCAGATGACGCTGTCTTCAAATTCGTGCCTGTTTCATCCAGTGTGGCTGTACAACAATATTTGGTAATTTTAGAATAAAAACTGGTAAGTACTATTATTTTATTAAAATTTCAATTATTGATCCTTCCTGCAATACGAAACTGTTTGGATTTATTTAGTCTTAAAATAATGCATTTAATTTATGACAATGGCAGCTAGGCAGCTATAAACGGTGGAGTAGTAATTTTGTCTATGTGTGGCAACATTTTAAAAATTGTCTTGTCACAAGTTTGTCAAACTGCCGCCAAATCTGAATCTGAATGAAAAAATATATATTCGTGTTTTCTGGTAGTACATTACTAATATCAATATAATTTCGTTTTGGAGTAAATATGGCTCCAAGACGCTGTTGTGTGCCTTCTTGCACAGTGACTCAAGGAGACGGTGAGAATTCAAATGAATCAAAGACTGCCGATAAAAACTGAGCATTTTAAAACAAAACCTTTATACTACGGCATGATTTTCAGGTATACCTTTGCATGGGTTTCCAAACCCGACCATGCTCACCAAACCTGAGGAACTGGAGAGGTTCAGGACATGGGTAATGAGGATCGGAGGAGACATTGTGGGTGAAGATGATTTGGTAATTTTCCGAAACCGAAGAATATGCCATCGCCACTTCGAGGCTATTTATACATATCCGAATCAGCGAATTACTCGTTTGGCTATACCGTCGCTACATATTCCAGGTAAGATAAACACTAGATTTGTTTACTCGTCCTTTACAAACGTATACATTTATCGCAACTATACCAACATGGCCATAGCTAGTCAAATTGAATTGTTTGAGGACTTGTAAAATTTTCATCGGTGGATCATCATTATGACACATATTTTATATGGTATTAACGCTTAGACTGCGCCAAAATAAGCAAACTTTATTTAAAAAATAAAAGATAGAGATAGAGAGATGAGATATTGTACCCATTCCCACTATAGCTAAGGGTCTAGGCAGGACTTGGTATTTTTTTTATCGGTGGTATATATTTAATATTTTGTAATGGTTCTATGAAAACCCTCAGCGCGATATATTTTTTTATTTATTTCTTTTGTCATTGTAAAGAATGTGTAAAGAAAAGCATATTATATCAAATAAATGATAGCCACCATTACTTACGGAGATAGAACCTATAAATATGTAGAATAGAATAAAACATGCTTATTTTAGCGTAATCTACATAATTCAATCTGATTTAAGCCTAAAAACGGGAAAAATTGAAAAAAATACAAAAAATATATATGTCCTAAGTCCTACGCACCCTTTGCCCTCCCGACACTATTTTTGAATAAAGAAAAGTAAAAAAAAATAACAAGTAGGTACAGTAAGCGCCACACAGGGCACTACGTACGTGATCTGTACCACGAAACACTAACTTTGTTCGTTCGTGTTTCTCCTTCTTTGTCCTTCGCATGTAACACGTACGAACGAAATTGTCGTTTAGCAGCCGCTCTGAAATAGTCACCTCAGAGCGCATCAGATGTAGGTATTTGATTGTAATTAATAACTACAACATGGAAAAGTTGAAAAACCCCCGATGTTTTCATTTCAAAGTTCAATATCTCAAAAACGGCTTAACCGATTTTGTTGAAACGTAGCTAAGAACCATCTCGATCACGTCAGCTTTCGGATAAAAAAAAACCGCATTCAAATCGGTCCATTATTTTAGGAGCTACGGTGCCACAGACAGACACACAGACACGTCAAACTTATAAGACCCCTCTTTTTGCGAAGGGGGCTAAAAATATAAAACCGATTTCAGTGCAGTCTTTTCTCAATCGAACGTCTTCATAACAGAGATTATAACGACTCCGTAACACTCTATAATATTACGTCGATTTGTACATCTAGGTAGATTTGCCCGCTGTTTCCCAGAAGTCACAAATTCGTAACAATGTCAATTCGAAATGTTTCTTTTTTGTTTCAGGTTTGCCAAGTCCTTCACAAGCTTCAGCACCTACTGGTCCCACACAAGGTAATATTGTCACACAGTTTGCTAAAAATATATATTATTGTCGCTTTAAACAAGCTTATAAATATTAAACCTAAAAGTTTCGGGTACAGTTTGTATAGAATTTCATTACAAACTGTACCCGAAACTTTTGCTCTAGAGTGTATATAGGTAATAATACTAACTTGATGATTGATATTAACTGATTGACCTGGTAAAGGTTGCTGGAGTCCGCTGGATGCGGGTGGCGCAGGACCGGTCATTGTGGCACTCTGTCCTATGTCTGGGGGAGGCCTATGTCCAGCAGTGGACGTCTTTCGCCTGATATGATGACGATGATGATGATGAATACTATTAACTTTTACCAGACTCCGCGCGGAACACGTCCTTATATCGTAGCTTCGCGTTTAAACTTTCTCTCCCCATTTGTAACCCCTTAGGGATGATTTTTGGGGTAAACACTATCTTAAATGTCGATCCCCAAGACTTGAACTATCCTCTTACAATAAAATTGTCATCCCAATCGGTTGAAAGGTTTAACAGTCAGAGTTATTTTCGGATCTATAATATTATTTTATTACCTAGTAGAAGTTTTGAAATGTAAATCGATTTTCTATTACTTACCATATGTCATTCTTATTAACCGACTTATATAGAAGAAAGTAGATAATTAATTCCTCTTTTATTTATTTACACGATTTATGTTTTTCGAGCGTACGGTGTAAGAGGTAGGTATGTTAGAATTAGCAAAGCGACCTAAGCTCAGGTTTGATGAATTTTGATATACAAGCACGGACGGCTATCACAGGACACATGTTGTCCGATATTTTTTTTATTCAAAAGCAGTTGTCATCAGGTTATACTCGTAAATTTGGTGAAATCTGATTATGGGATCCATGAGAAATTGAGTGAACTTAGGTATCCGTATGGCGATTTCGGTATTTTTAACCGACTTCAAAAAAGGAGGAGGTTATAAAATATGTTCCATGAATATTTTTTTTATGTATGTTCGCCGATTTCTCCGTCAATTGTGGACCGATTTTAAAAATTCTTTTTTTAGTCGAAAATGTATACTCCTGAGATAGTCCCATTTTCACCAAGTTAGGATCCCAGGGAAATCGAGGTCAACCCTGAAATTTTATAGGCACGTGTGTAGTGATTTCGGTATTTTCTATAAGGTATAACTCGTGTATGTACCCTCGGAAATCGCAATTTTGGTGAAGTGAAGAAAACTTACTGCACTCCTCAAGGATGTAAAGTACCTACGTTAAAGATTCTGACATGATTCCGTTGAACTAGCAACTAATGAAGTGTCAATTCTGAGATCCTTGAGGAATCAACGGAACTCCTCAAATATTATCAGCTCACATAAAGTCAAAGTGGTTTATTCTTCAATTTAGGCATATTACATGCACCGGTTCGGAAAGAAAACCTCTGCCTCGAGAAGAACCGGCGTAAAAAACTCGGCGAGGTATCATTTCAGTATCAGAGTATTATAAAATTTTAAAATTACATTGCTACAGTAGAAAGCCTATTTACTTTGCGATAGATTTCTAGTGCAGGATTTTATCTCTGCCAAATATCCCTACCCTATCCATGATGTACCTAATAAGATATGCTTTTGAAATAAGTGTCTGTTTTACGACAGATTTGAATTTAAAGTCAGGTAAGTTAGGTAATGTGTTTTGGAATTTTATTGTCGAATTTTATACAATTTCCCAATAACGACTTTCGCTTATATATATAGCGACTTGGATTTTTAGTTCCGTACCTCAAAAGGAAAAAAACGAAACACTTATAGGATCACTCGTGCGTCAGTCTGTCCGTCTGTCACAACCGATTTGCTCCGAAACTACTGGACCGATTAAGTTGAAATTTGGTAAACATGTGTAAATTGGTGACCCAAAGATGGACGCGTAAAGTAAATTAATAAACTCTGAACAAGGGGGCCACTGTTGGGGGATAAACTGGTAAATTAAAAAAAAAGTTTCGCAACCTGTATCAAATGAAAGGGGTTGTTGTAAGCATCTCAGATATTTTTTTTATAATTTTAGCAAAAATAGATTTGAAGTAATTTAGGTAAAAAGACGAAAAATGACCATTGACCACAGATGAAACTCCTCTAGATAATATATTATTATCGGCCCATACACAGCGATTTAAACATGTAACGTAAAGCAGTTCAACAAGCACAACGTTTATTAATATACAAGTCCCTGGGCGACCGAGCCCTGCTCGGGTGAAAATACGGAGACAACGAATTTTCCCAGACATTACTCCTAGCTAGATCGATTATATACTACCTATTCCAAATTTCATCAAAGTCGTTAGAGCCGTTTCAGAGAACGTGATTGCTAATATATATACAAATATTGCTCGTTTAATAGTATAGGATTAGGGCGACCGAGTTATGCTCGGGTGAAAATAGAGAAAATACGGAGAATACGAATTTTCCCAGACATGAGATTTTTCGCCGCCGTAAAACCCTATATTTCAAATTTCATTGAAATCGTTAGAGCCGTTTTCGAGAACGTGATTTAAAATATATACTTATCGTATACAAATATTGCTCGTTTAATTAATAGTATTGGATAAGACATTCCATGACGTGATAACTACTTACTTATAGTAGGTAAATGAATAACAAACGAATACCTGATGGGCACACGCGTACCGGGGAATGTATAGGTAGTGACTACGGGTGGTCGATCACGTAACGCATTTTACGCGCGTAAGGTAGATCTGAATGTAAATTTTTATATGAAAAAATGACAGTTGGATCTACCTAACGCGCGTTTGGAACGTTACATGATTACCCCCCTGATCTCCTAATTATCTGTATAGTCTCAAATGTCAGACTAGTACTAGGGGAAACTGGGGTCAATAGGAACGCAGGTCATTTGAAACAAGCTTAATAACTCCTAGACTATTATTGGTGCATTGGTGGTATTGGCGGGGTCTCGCTCGAGGAAGGAAATTGTCGGCTTTAGTGTTGGGACTTGTCTAACCATAAGTTTCGCGGCATCGAACCCATTCGATTTTTTTACGAGGTTAGTTATATTGCTTTTTCACCACATGGAGTAAGAATTTTTGGGGATATTATCCTAATAATATTATAAATGTGAAAGTTTGGATGTCTGCTGTGTGTGTGGTGTGTGGCTTGGATAATGATTATTACTCAATCTTGCTTAAACGGCTCAACCGATTTGGATGAAATTTTGCGTGATGATATGCCTGGTTTAAAAATATACGATAGTTTTTATCCCGGGTCCACGCAGAGCCAGAGTTGGGCAAGTTTGCTTGAATAAGAATAAGAATAAAAACAGAATTGTTATACTCATTCAAATCGGTTTGAATAAGAATAAAATCATGCGCCCGTTATTCAAAATAACATGAAGGTGAATAATTCGTGCTACTTTTATTTAAAATAACAATAAAATACGGAATAATTATTCCACAAAATGGGGTTATTCCAGCTAAAAAATCTTCTAGAAATAAAAATACTTTTGTGGTGGGCACATCGTCGGTAAAATTTTGTAAGTTGATTTTCACACATATGATTTTCTCTTCTCAAAGTCACCCAAAGGGCAATGGAGAGGGCTATGCTGGGAGTATCTCTGCGTGATCGCATCAGAAATAAGGGTATCCGCAGCAGAACCAAGGTAACCGATATAGCCCTCCGAATCGCTAAACTTAAGTGGCAGTGGGCGGGGCACATTGCACGTAGAACCAATGGCCATTGGGGCGGAAAGGTTCTCGAGTGGCGACCACGTATCGGAAGGTGCAGAGTGGGTAGCCCCCCCACAAGGTGGACTGATAACCTGATAAAGGTCGCTGGAGTCCGCTGGATGCGGGTGGCGCAGGACCGGTCATTGTGGCACTCTTTATGGGAGCCTATGTCCAGCAGTGGACGTCTTTCGGCTGATATGATGATGATGATAATGATACATACCACTTGGTGGCGATGGTCTGATGATGGAGTCAGGAGGTGGATAGTGGAACTCCTCAATGGCTAGTACTTGTATACCCGTTTGTGTTCATTTGGTTTGTTTTGGCGAGTTCTATACATTACACTTTGTGACAATGATCTGATGATGGAGTCAGGAGGTGGATAGTGGAACTCCTCAATGGCTACTTGTATTGTATACCCCTCGAGTTTACGGTCATTTGGTTTGTTTTGACGAGTGCTATACATTAACTTGGTGACAATGGTCTGAAGATGGAGTCAGGAGGTGAATAGGGGAACTCCTCAATGGCTACTTGTATACCCCTCTAAATGAAACAAAAAATTGGGGGCAATAAAAACAATACTAATTGGCTATGTATTTTTTTGTACGTAATAATTACAAAAATACGTTGATAATCTATACAAAATTACAACAAAAGAACATAATACTGAACTAATACGATTAGAAACTGGGAGAAATTAACAACACTAAAAAAAAGTTGATAATTATTGTAAGTACATTATTGCAAATATTACTTATTACCAAAATAAGTCCTAAATTATGGGTATGCTAAAGTCAGTTGGGACTAAATTCTTTAATTCATTAAGTATGTTATCAGGTAATATATTTAGCATGAAATCAATTATTTAAGTGGATATAATAATTTGTGGATATAATAAATGTGGGCGGAGCACATTTCACGTAGAACCGATGGCCATTGGGGCGGAAAGGTTCTCGAGTGGCGACCACGTACCGAAAGGCGCGGCGTAGGTAGGCTCCCCACAAGGTGGACTGATGACCTGGTAAAGGTCGCGGGAGTCCGATGGATGCGGGTGGCGCACGACCGGTCAATTTGGCACTTTCTAGGGGAGGCCTATGTCCAGCAGTGGACGTCTTTCGGCTGATATGATGATGATGATATAATAATTTAATAAATATTATAATCTCAGTGGTTTCAACTGACCCCACCCTTAGTTTCGTATGACCCAGACTCGGGGTAATTTGAAACACTTTCCGATGTTTTGTAAAATGCTTATAATTACTAAAAATACCACAATGAGGTCAATTAACCATTGCTGTTACATTGTCAAATATCCTAGCTAGAGCTGACAACATTTACCGAACAGATACTATTAAAAATGAGGACCTAATAGCCTTTAACGTCAAAATCGTTCCAATTGACCCCAGTCTCCCCTAATAATAAAAAAAACCGGCTAAGAGCGTGTCCACGCGCAGTGTAGGGTTCCGTAGTTGCCTGTCATTGTTCCATCGACCATCACTTGCCAAGTAGGTTGTATGAAAGTTGGCCTTTCCAAGTTGGTCGACTATTACTCGGTAGCCGTGATAGTTTCCCTTTTAAAAATTAATTATGCCTATGTATGTTAGTACTAATAGTTAGTATACAGAGTGTTTTTTTTAAATGGGACAGTATGGGGAAATCCGAATCTAAAGGAGATAGAGGAAAAGTGTCCAAGGAGACATTAGGTGTTTTTTTATGTAAACAAATTTGGCTCATTAAAATTTTTGGTCAAGCGTGAGTTGTTCTTAAAAAATGATAAAGTTCGTCAATTTTTTTTTTGACGCGGGTCGACTCTGTTTCATGTAAGGATTATTTCATTGTATGGAAAGAAAAAAATCTGAACAGCAGAAGTTGGTCAAATTTAATGAAAATTCGAGTTATTGAGAGTCATATTGACATCACTTGCCTTCTTCTATAGGTAAAGTTAATTCCCTGTACGTCTAGCCCAACTTGCTGCTCAGTCGCTTCGTGCGCGACTAAGCATCTTCTCTCGTCTTGGGCGACCAAGTAGAGAAAATACGGAGAAAACCAATTTTCCCAAACACGAGACCTGGCTAGATCGATTTCTCGCCCCTGTAAACGCGTATATTCCAAATTTCATCAAAATCGTTAGTGCCCTTTCCGAGAACGTAATTGCAAATATATGGTTTTATTATTATTTATTATAAAGTATTCAGCATTGTTTTTGACAAAAGTACCTACATATCTCTAAAATGTAGATACTAGTGAGGGTAAGGATTTCTTTTCTCTAAATACATTTCTTAGTGATTGCTGATTGTGAATGTGATAAATAGTGCGTATTATGCATCTCTTTTGTAAAAGAAAAAAGTAGACTGGACGTCAGTAGAGTTTCCCCAGTATATTATTCCGTAAGTGAGCAATGGATAGATGTTTCCGAAGTATCGCTTCTTGTAATTACTTCTGAGCATGTTTCAGATAGTATGGATAAAGCGTAGCAGGGGCTAACTATACTTTTATTTATTTTTACAAGCTTTTATTTAACTTGCAATGTATGTACAGTCGACTACAAAGAGAAAGATACAACCAAGCCACGATTGTATATGTATCTTTCAACATCTTCAGTTATAAGTGAACCCAACTCTGAAGCTTCAACATCCAGAGCTTCAGCACCTTCGGCAGCTACTGGCCCGACTCGCTCCACACAAGGTAACACCCCTGCTAATATGAATAAGTCATCATCCTCCTAACGTTATTCCCGGTTGTGCCCTAGCCCAGGGTCCGCTTTGATACCTAATCCCAAGGTTTGGCATAGGCACTAGTTTTACGCGAAAGCGAGTGCCATCTGACCTTCCAACCCAGAGGGAAAACTAGACCTTACTGGGATTAGACCTGTTTCCTCACGATGTTTTCCTTCACCGAAAAGCTAACGGTAAATATTCCGTACATAAGTTCCGAAAAACTCATTGTTACGAGCCGGGATTCGAACCCACGACCACCGCTTGACAGCCGCTTGCCTGAACCACTAGGCTACCGTAGCTTCTGCTATGAATAAGTAAATTATTATTGATTATTGTCCCTTGAACCCACCTCATGTTCCGTTCACGTCATATTCAACATTGTTATTGGATATAAATTAAATAATATGTTTTCAGCGTCTTCAGTTTTAAATGAACCCATCTCTGAAGCTTCAACATCCAGAGCTTCAGCACGTTCGGCATATACTGGCCCGACTCGCTCCACACAAGGTAAATACCCATCCTATAAATATATCAAGGTCCCTTTAAACAAGATCATTTTCCGTCCAGCAAACTTTTATTTATACCTACTAAATTGGTACCTAAGTTAACGACTGTGCAAAAAAAGTAGAGTTGGCAGTAAAAGCTCGTACCTACGACTAACTACTATGTAAAATTAACTTTTTGATAGAAACTTATCTCCATTGTTTTTAACCCCCGACGCAAAAAGAGGGGTGTTATATGTTTGACGTGTCTGTGTGTCTATATGTGACATCATAGCTCCTAAACGAATCGAGCGATTTTAATGCGGTTTTTGAGATGGTTCTTAGCGTTACAACAAAATTGATTCAGGCGGTTTTGAGATATGGAATTTTGTAACAAAAAGGTCGAGAGTTTTTCAACTTTTCTCGGTTGGTGATTATTGAGTACCTACTAAACTTCGTAGTTTTTATTGTGTTTTGGGGTACAAATTATTTACTACCATATATTTCATCATGTGCAGTTATAAATGAACCCATCTCTGAAGCTTCAACATCCAGAGCTTCAGCACCTTCTTCGGCACCTACTGGCCCGACTCGCTCCACACAAGGTTATTCTCCCTTTAAACAAGCTTTTATTAAACTCAACTTGGAACTAGGTTATTCTACCATATATATTTTTTTCTTCTGGTTTTATTTTATACTAGCTTTTACCCGCTTCCGGCTTCGCCCGCGTACTTAAAGTAATTTTAACCGTCTAAAAAAAGATTCATCTCAGTTTGTTCCAATTGAATTGCAATTGAATTGCAACTTACATGAATTTTCATGTCCACAATGTTAAATTTCAAAATCGAAGTCATTTTCGTAATTAATGTCCCAAAAAACCATAAAAAAAAATATTTTTTCAAATCGGTTCAGAAACGACGGAGTTCTGAGATAACATACCTACATACGAACAAAAACGGTCGAATTGATAACCTCCTCCTTTTTTGAAGTCGGTTAATAAGTAACAGAAGGAATTTATTCATAAAGTGTTCGTGCAATTTTGCTCCATACTGTACCTAATAAATACTGTTATTGCATTTCTCGTTGAAATAGGCTACAAATAATTGTGGTTGACTGTGTATCAGCATGACGAACCATGAAATTGACTTCCACTAGAAATGTCACTTACGTGAGTCGAACGTAATCAGAATTTAACTAAATTAGAAATAGATGAATCAATGAATGAAACGTATGCAGAATCTGACTTCATCAGAAAAGGAAAAAGGAAAATTATTGAATTTGACGCAGTTATAATTTGCTTTCGTTATAATAGAACTTATTTAGAATCTGGCTTTCTCAGAATTTAATCTTTAGCGGATTAGACATACTCAGTATTTACCTTATTTACCAATACGACCTCATGTGAATGGGACGATTCGAGAAACTAACCATATAAGAAACTGGAAAAGTCAGGATTGAACCTATACCGAATTTGGTAACCTCCACTCAAACCGATTTTCAGACTTTTTCACCACGTTCCCCCCTTATTTATTGTTAGGAATACTGCTGTGAAGTTTCGAAAAAAATAGTCTAACTAATCTTGTTTCCCCATACAAACTTCGGACCCCCATTACCCCCTTAGACGTTGAATTTTCAAAAATCATTTCTTTGTGCACCCCTAGACCTTATAAGAAACCCACTTGCCAAATTTGGAATCTCTAGAACCATGCAGCGGTTTGGGCTGTGCGTGATAGATCAGTCAGTCAGTCAGTCAGTTTCTTCTTTTATATATTTAGACTAGCTTCCGCCCGCGAGTTCGTCTGCGTGAACCCGGGATAAAAACTATCCTATATTTTAATCCAGGCTATAAACTATCTTCGTGCAAAATTTTATCCAAATCGGTTGACCCGTTTAAACGTGATTGAGTAACAAACATCTAAAGATCCAAACATTTAAACATCCAAACTTTCTAATTTATAATATTATATTATATTATATAGTAGGATTTATTTTATTACCTAAACCTAAATATGTATTTATATATACCAAAATGGTTATTTGAAACCTATGTATGGTAAAAAAGTCTTCTCTACGAGTTTAACTAACCACAATTTATTTTGTTTTGTTGGAACATATAACCGCCTCCTTCTTTGAAGTGGGTTAAAAAGGGGAGGAGTCGAGCTCTGAGTCGTTTCTGGTGCAAAGGCTTTCCACGGCTATCCAACGTGGAAATGCCGCCAGTAGGTACCTATTATAGAGACTTTTGCACCAGGAACGGCTAGGGGCGATTAAAGTTAGTTAGATAATTTTGTGTTGTCATGTATTAATGTAGGTAGTAATTATTGAAAGACTAATATCTAAATCTCCAACTTTTCAAGAAACAATAAACAAAAAATATTACCTACACACATCCAGGTACTCACCTAATAATCAAAAAATACACGGGTATATAACGTGTAAAGTAGTCGTAGGTAACGTACTCGTAGCATACATGTGTACGAAGCGCCAAAAAAATAAAATATGGCGTAAACTTTCACAGTTATAACAATTATTTCATGTATTTTATTTGTTTTAGCGCCATTGGTATCTGCTAGGCCAGCAAATGTCCAGTTTCCTCCACCTGCAACGTCCATGCGCACTGGATCTGCTTCTGGTATGCCTTAATCCATATCATAATCCACGGCCTTGTCTATTAGGTAGGTACAGACTATATACAAGCAGTGTCAAGAACGGAGACAACATTTTCCATGGCTGTACACAATGTGCCAATGCATAAACATGGGTTTACTTAGGTTTAAAGTATTTTTTTTCTAATCCATACTAATACCTACTATAAATGCGAAAATGTGTCGGTCTGTCTGTTACTTCTCCACGCTTAAACCGATTTAGTTGAAATCTGGTACAGAGACAGTTTGAGTCCCTGGACACCTTACACAAATCGACCTAATCCCAAACTAAGCAAAGCTTGCACTATGGGTTCTAGGCGATGATATATATATACTTAGAAAGCATCCATGACTCAGGAACAAATATTCGTTCTCACTCATCACACAAATAAATGCCCTTACCGGGATTCGAACCCAGGATCTCCGGCTTCGTAGGCAGCGTCACTACCAACTAGGCCAAAAGCCGCCATCATAACAAAACTCATACTGACTAGTAGGCTACAGCAGTTTCAGAAGGTAGATAGGACTCAAGTTTACTTATTACTTACAAGCTTTATATTAATTTGACCTGTTCGTATATATGTAAGTAAGTTGTCCGCTTGTCCATCAAAATTTGCAATCAATTTTTCAGTCACTTGTCGTTATCCGATTGAGCTGAAATGTTGGGTAATAATAAAGTTTGGACGACAATTCAATGTTATGGTACCATCGAGCTGATCTGATGATGGAGACAGAAGGTGGCCATGGGAAATCAGGACTTAACAGACGTAACCCCGTTAAGTTTCGGCTCATTAGTAGCGTCTCAGTGAATAGTTGATGGTGGTATACAGAAAAGTACAGTCGGCAATAAAAGCTTGTACCAAAAATTATTTTTTTGACAGAAGATTATTTGATTTTAACTTTGTTGAATTGTTACCCGTACTAATATTATGAATGCGAAAGTGTGTCTGGCCGCCTGTTACCCTTTCACACTTAAACCAATGAAACGATTGAGATGAAATTTGGTATGGAGATAGGTTGAACCCCGAGGAAGGACAAAGGATAGTTTTTATCCCGGAAATGATCCCATAAAGGGGGTGAAATGGGGGGTGAAAGTTTGTATGGAGCTACGATACAAAGGAGTTCCACGCGGGCAGAGTTGCGGGCAGAATCTAGTAAGTAAGTTTATATCGGCGTCGGATAGCGAAATCTGTATTTTCGCAGAAAAACTAAGTAGGTACTGATACTGCTAGTAGACCGTCACTGCCAAGAATCGCTACGCCGCGCTAGTCGCGCTACGCTCGAAGCCGATCCCTTGGTTTTCCCGAAGTAGCGGAGAGTGTAATATCTCTTTTTACGCGATCCTATACTGAATTTATCCACGTTTTCGCAAAACTGCATAAATAAAAGTAGACTAGTTTAGTGGAATGACGTATAATTTAGTTAAGCATATCCTTAACCTGACGACCTATTCATCATCATCATCATATCAGCCCAAAGACGGCCACTGCTGGACATAGGCCTCCCCCAAAGAGTGCCACAATGACCGGTCCTGCGCCACCCGCATCCAGCGGACTCCAGCGACCTTTACCAGGTCATCAGTCCACCTTGTGGGGGGCCTACCCACGCTGCGCCTTCCGGTACGTGGTCGCCACTCAAGAACCTTTCTGCCCCAACGGCCATCGGTTCTACGTGCAATGTGCCCCGCCCACTGCCACTTAAGTTTAGCGATTCAAAAGGCTATATCGGTTACCTTGGTTCTGCTGCGGATAGCCTCATTTCTGATGCGATCACGCAGAGATACTCCCAGCATAGCCCTCTCCATTGCCGACCTATTGTTATAATGATTTTTATTGATTATAATTTATTATTGTAACATACAGGATCAAGACCACGAGCCCCGTTAAAGAAAATGACAAAAATTGAGCGAGAGCTGCGGGACACTATACGGCTAACAAGAAACACATTAGTGCGATGTAAAAAATCTAAAAACCAACTAAAGACGAAATTACTTTTAACGAAGAAAATAATGCAAACTAAGGCATTCGAAATAGTTAGCAAGAAGATGTCGTCAGCAGCAAAAACATTCTTTAAGATGCAAATATCGCAATTCGGAAAAAAGCCTAGAGGACGGCGATTTTCATTAGACGAAAAAATTTTGGCACTATCCGTCTATAAGCCCTGTCCGAAAGCATACAGACTGCTGGCAAAAATTTGTATTCTGCCCAAACGCAGAACACTGGACAAAATTCTGCAAAATATAAATTTGTTGCCAGGAATTAATGATGTCCTTTTCCATAATTTAAAGAAAAAAGTGGAAAAAATGCCAAACCACCATAAATTTTGCTGTGTTTTGTTTGACGAAATGGCAATCGCCCCACACATAAGCTATGACAAAACAAGAGACGTCATAGATGGATTTATGGACAACGGTAATTTAAGGAAACCGACATACTGTGACCATGTGTTAGTTTTTATGGTTCGCGGGATTGTTAAAAAATTTAAGCAGCCAGTAGCGTTCACGTTCTGCTCTGGAACTACGCAAACGAGCGACTTGAAGATAATAATACAAACTGTGATAAAAAAAGTGATAGCGACGGGTTTAAATGTAGTGAGTACAGTGTGCGACCAAGGCGCTACGAATATGGCAGCATTGAATGTCTTGTTTACAGAAACAAAAGCAAAGTATTTGAGAAATAGCGAAATTTATAAAGGTGGGTTCTTTGAAGTAGACAATAAAAAGATTTATCCGATTTACGATCCCCCGCATCTCATGAAAGGTATTAGGAATAACCTATTAAATAAAGATTTAGAATACACCATGGACGGGAAGACCAGACGAGCTAAGTGGGCACATCTAGAGGCACTTTATAGAAGAGGCCCAGGATATAAAGGAGTACGCCTCATTAATAAAATTACCGCGCAGCACGTCATACCAAACCTGATACCAAAGATGAGAGTCAAATACTGCACACAAGTATTTAGCCAAAACGTTGGAGTTACAATGGGATACATGGCAGGTTAGTAGATATTTACATTTGTAACAACGTCAACTTTGTAGTAGAGTTTGGTGGGGATCCCCGAGCGTATCAATCGCTGTTGGTTTCTACTACTACGCTCGTGATTCAACTATAGAATCTTTCGCTTGCTCGGGACTCAACATCAACACTCGCAGCAAAAATCTACTTTGCTCTCTTGTTGAACAAATAACTTTTCTTAAGCAACTTTGCAATGTTTGTTGGTGTTATACCTACTATCTTTACAGTCGAGGAGTTTATTTATTAAATCTGGTTTAATACATTTTGATGATGGCATTGATGGCCGAATGTGTTGATGAGCCTTAATTATTCGTGGCACACGTGACTGAAGCACTGCGTATGAGTATTAAAAGTTGAAACGGGGGACGTCCTTAACATACCTACTGTCCCCTCTGCCACCCTCTGCTAAAAGTACTTACTTAATAGAATAAAAGATCAACACTTTCAACACATGCATGTACATCTCACCACATCTGATTAACGAACCGTCCGTGATTGTTTTAATACGCGTGCGTATATAAATGAGAGTCTAAAGACAGTTTTGCATGTGTGCATAGTTTTTCTTGTCTATGTTACCTCATCCCCTAGTAGACTTTCTTGTTCGGGAAGATGCGCCGGAGGCGCCTCCTGCGGCGTTATTACTCGAAATTCGTGCATCTGCGTTTAGATTGCCTTTTTTCTAGCTTTAATAACTCCCTCAAAATAACAAACAAGCTAACCACTTCATAAATGTGTGTAAAATTATAGACAGTCTAATAGACTTCTTACAAACTATTACATCAATCTGGATAAGCTTTCTACACACTTACCTACTTATAATTGAATGTTTGCGGTCTCTTTCCATCTTATACCTGCGTAGGTTGTTAGTCACAATGACAAATTGATACGAGCGAATTCCCGTGTATACAGCCCTGCTAATCTGTAACTTGTTGTTGTTTTACGTCACCCTAGGCTGTAAGTGGGATTTTCTGCTCGGTACGCGAGGAGAAAATCTCACTTCCTGGCCAAGACAAGACGAAAAACTTTAGACAAACCATGGGCGGTAATTAGTAAAGCACCAGATCGCATATTTATTTATACAAACACCCGCGATCTGAGGCATTCACGAATTCACCGCCCGGCCGCGCCCTAGGTGTGTAATGTACTGTTAAGCTCAGCTAGTTCTCCCACAAATATTTCTTGACGCCTCGATTCGTAGTAACTAAGCGTAATAGGTCTAGTCTTGTTAGGTGTGAAGGGTGGGGTGAGACGCATGAGCGCGTAAAGAATAACAGCTCGCTCCGCTATTCTATAGCTTGTTTTAAGCTCACCTCAACGTTCACCCACAAATATATCTTGACGCCGCGATTCGTAGGTAGTATAACTAAGCGTAAGTATAGGTGAGGTGATGCGAATGAACGCGTTCTAAATAACAGCCGGTCCGAGCGCAGCGGACAGTCGACGATGGACAAAAAAAGTTTTTTTTTTAACTTTTCGTCTGAGTTTGATTAAATTTGCGGTGATATATCATTACATGTGTAGACTTCTTAAGCACACTACAAACGATACAATTTGTCACACCAACTTGCTATGATAAGGCACCGCCAGACGAGTGAAACTCGGCGGCGAAACACAGCGTCCGTTATTGGTTATTCAGGAGGAGTTGGGTAGCATAATAGCATAGTTCGGTCAGCATGATTTGCCAAAATGAAATGCAATTTAAATTTACATTTGTGTTTTTTTTCAGGGACTGGGGATTTACCCAGAGAATGCGTCGATACCGCGGACATCTTATTATTTTTCGACCAACTGTTTGATTCGGTTAACGGCAGCTACAGTAAACCGATCAAAGAAAAAATTTATCGATCAGCTGTCACACCACGTTCACCACATCAAAAGTTGTGGTACAAGAGTTTGGGGGTGCTAAAAAGCATGAAGTACGTAAATCAAACTGGCAAAAAAAACGTTGTTCCGTCCATAACGAGTTGGATCAAAACAATTCAGGCGTTCCAGGAAGTCACTAGATACCTCCATTCCTTAGGGTTGAACTCGCTACTGCTGCGACATTGGAATCAAGACCCTTTAGAAAATTTTTTCGGCGCAATTAGAGCACACGGTCTGAGAAATGTGATGCCTAGCGCGTATGCGTTTAAGACATCATATAAAGCGCTACTAATAAACAATCTAACATCTCCTCATTCCGTGGGCTCTAATTGTGAAGAAGACGGAGGCTCGAACTTGCAGTCTCTAAAATTTTTCCTGACCAAAGGAGTTAGTACCATTGCGGAACCTGTTGAAGAATTGTCAGTGGAAGATCAACATTTGTTAATCACACTAGTTGACACTGATAATTTAATTGACAATAGTTCCGCAATGGCAAAAGAAAAATGCGCAGCAGTAGCTTATTGCAGTGGCTGGCTTGTCCAGCATTTAAAAAAAAAAGTATGCAAAACGTGTCAACACTGTAAAAAGAATCTGGAAAGTGACACACTTCAACAATTTCACTCTTTTATCAAAATTAAAGAGTACAAGAAAGACAAAAATTGGCTGTCGTACCCAACTCGGGAAGTGTTTGACTTTTTTTGCCAGGTTGAACATATAACTGGTGAAGTTTTAAAAACATCATGCCATGTGAATAAGATAACGGAGTATATAGAATTAATAACCACCATCAACATAAATTTAAATTTCATCACATGCCCAAACCATAAAAAAGAGGTAGGCAAATTGTTATTAAATAAAAGTATAACGTTCTTTGTAAATAATTGGTGCACAGAAATAAATAGCATACTGACAGGAAAAACCACTTTTTGGGACGCTGACGACTGTATGAAAGAAAAAGCACACACTTACTATCTAAAGCACAAAAAAAGATAAGTAGTATTATTTTTGAAATCGGATAGGCGGTTCCGGAGATTAACCAAAACATACAAACTTACAAACCCACAATCTCACAGATTTTTCCACTTTATAATATAAGCATAGTTAATTTGGATTTCTTACTTTTTTATTAATAATGATCTGTTTCAACATAAAACCTTGTTTCATACATACATACATACATACATATAATCACGCCTCTTTCCCAGAGGGGTAGGCAGAGATCACGGATCTCCATTTGCTACGATCCTGACAAACCACTTTCGCTTCACTCACCTTCATAACATTGTTTCAACCTTGTTTCATGCCAATTATAGCCAATTTACTCCGTTATCTTCTTCATAAGGCATGATGTTATTATAGTTTTGTGTGTATATAGGAATGTAAATATATATTTATATTCACAGTTTTGTTAGTTACTCTATTTAGGTATAACTCAGTTTGTTGGATTTGTCTTTGCTCCGAACAGCAGAAGCTTATATCTATACATATATAAAACAAAGTCGTGTACATGTGTGTATACATATATCTATAAAAAGGCTCCAAATTTAACTATTTAAATATTGTTTTTTTAACGTAAAAAAACATTTTCTCATATATTTTGTGTGTTGTTTATAGTTACATCTAGAATATTGATGTGTTAAATAGTACTTAAGCTCTTCTTGATGTGTTATGTATTCCTGCACTGGCAGTTTACAACTCTAATAATAATATCTACCCAAAGGTTGTCTGGAAGAGATCGCTTTAAAGTGCGCAACGCTCTGCCGATGCCACGTTTGAAACGTCTCTCGTTAAAATGGGGAAATGTTGTGCGTTGTATGGATGGTTATGAAGCTTTTTTCACTGTCTTAAAGATGAAAATATGTATATTTTTAAAAACCTCTAAATATTATTGCAAGTATATGATATATTACTTATATGCACGAAGAAAGTTAATTGGTTCCATAATTTTAGTTTACTCGCACAAATGCTGGAATATTATTTCATTGTCGACCTAATTAAGTAATCAATATCATCAATATTAAAACAAATTTCGAAAATATTGGTTTAGTATTAAATTTTAGCAAATGTGAACTCTTTATTCAAAAAACTTCTTACTGTTTGAATGATTTAAAATTCAAATTCAATTATCTGACACCCAGCATAAAGATAGTAGACAGGAAGTCACTTTTCCTCCTGGGTTCTTCCATCTTTGAAGAATCTTTTCCTGATTATATTACTAACACTATTTCTAAATTCCAAAGTCACGCAAATTGTTTACTCTAAATCAGTCCTCATTATGCTCTTGTAATTCTAAAGTTTTGCCTTTTTGTCCCTAAATTAACTCATGTGCTCCGCTGTTGCCCATTTTGGAAACATCAAAATTTGCTTTTACCGATAGATATGACTTAGTCAAAACTAAGAAATGATTTT
Organism: Epinotia nisella; assembly: GCA_932294315.1. NCBI lineage: Eukaryota > Metazoa > Arthropoda > Insecta > Lepidoptera > Tortricidae > Epinotia > Epinotia nisella. The sequence goes on from OW028693.1 coordinate 10,414,223, forward strand.
AAATATTCAGCTAAATTAACAATCTTGGTTCGATTTGGCGGCTTAGGAATCCCCAAAATTTCTAGTGTTGCTTCCCCAGCCTTTTTGTCGTCCACCCATAGCACGTCACATCTCATAGGAAATATCTTAAGGGCTCTGCCCACAAACTATGAGACTCCGGGCGTGGAGCGTGCCAAGAATGCTTTTAAAATTGCTTGCCCGGGCAAAGATTTTCCAGATAACCCAAAATCTCAAAGGAGCTGGGACGATATTTATTGCGATTTAACCTACAAATCGATTCAGACTATTCGGAGCCGCAGTTCAGGTCCAGATCGCGCAAGACTTTTGGCGGTCGGAGCCAGAGAGGCCGGTCACTGGCTACATGGTACCTTCCTGGATCCGACGACCCTTCGTCTGGCGACTGGTCTGCGGCTTGGGGTCACGGTATGCACTCCACACATAAGTATGCCCTTGTGGCACGGACGTGGACCGACTGGGTCACCACGGACTTTGTTGTCAAAAAAGTGCAGGCCGCTTTCCAAGAAATGCGACACTTAATGACATAATCCGCCGGTCTCTTGCCAGCATCAATGTGGCTCTTCTTAAGCCGCCTGGCATTGTCAGAGACCTGATGGTGTATCTCTGGTTCCTTGGAGGTTGGGACGGATGCTTTTGTAGGACGCTACATGTGTAGACACACTGGCACCGTCTCAGCTCCAACGGACTACTTCTAAAGCGGGTGCAGCGGCGGAAAACGCCGAAAATCTGAAATTTAATGAATATAGAAGCCTCGGTACAATGCCTCGAGGGCCTTTTCTAGATTTAACTTAGTTTTAATTTAATTTAGTTAATGTTAATCATCATTCTGTATTTACTTTACTAAATAAATTATTTAAAATATCATAATATAACACTCAAAAAATATTGTATACCTACCTAACCTGTGGACGACAGCCAGAACAAAATAACATTAATATAGCTTATTCTTCTTCGTAGAATGTCGTTCAAGTACATACTTTCTATATTTTATATATATTTCCATGTAAAAAAAAATCGTCCCGCGGAAATCCTGATATATGAAACTTTTGAAATGATCTACGCTTGCGTTTTTTGAAAGGTCCCTTTTTCTCAGACACCATTCAGAAAGGACTCTATAATTTAGAATGATTAAAAGGTCTCTTTCTTTGAAATTGTTGTTATCAGCAGCACGGTTGTTTTTTTTAATATAGGAATCAAGATGCCTGTATAACTAACAATTTAAAGTTATCAACTTCAATATGGAAATATACAATATATTGTAATTATTTCTAGTCCAATGGACTTCAGACTATATTTCATATAAGAATATGTTTATTCGAAAAATCAAACACTGTTACGAATGTCCGCTTACCTAAATATATATGATTTTAATTTTTATCCCAACCCCTTTGATTACTTCAAATTTAGAGGTAGGAGAAGAGTGCTTAATATGACTGGAGACCTTACTTATTTTGAATACCTACTATGTTCAACCCCAAATTAGCTGCAAAGAACTGCTTGTAAAAAAACTTCTCAATTACATGTAGGTACATTGGTGATATTAATGGGAAATAATTTTATGTAACTGAATGTATTACCTATATCAATAAACCTAGACTTTAACAATTTGTTTTTATTTTAAATTTTCACTAGGTATTTCAATAATTTTGCCGGCACATTTTGTGTAACTAAGAATATAGGTAGGTACCTACTCCCGCACAATGCAATCATCACGTTCTTGTATAATAATAAATGCCTGTACTAACTTAAATCGATTTCATAGTGCGAGAGTATTTGAGGAAAGTACTACGATAAGTAGTACTTTCCGCATGTATAGGCGTGTATAGGCATTTTTGCAAGCGTCCATGGGCTACGGTAACCGCAGGCGAAATTTAAAAAAAAATTAAAACAAATTGTTTAGAGCACACTCAGTAGATGGCAGCACTAGTAGCGCCATTTGCGGGCTTTGAGTTGCTTATCTATTACAGTTATAACATATACTTATCTAGGAGCTTGTCTTATTGTTACTTGAATAGGCCGGAGTTTTCGAATGTTTGCCTTCAATACAAGCCGAGCAAAAGTGCTGCTTCGTACATGTGATTTCGATGTCATTATCATGGAGTATTTTCTTTACATAAACGAAGTTTTGGTGGGCAAATTTCTGATGAAATAACATTAAATCGCATTTATTATTGTTGCATACGTCAACTTTGTCAGACTTGCTTGACAGCGCGATAGATTGTTGTGACATTTTAAACATCATTTCGAATAAACGACCTTCACGACGGGCTAGTGTGACAATCTCATTGTTTTTGATAAACTTGCAAAGATTATTATCAGAAACCATTTGCAGACCTTTATCTAGGCAACTGGCGGCAGAAAACAGATTTACCTTAAGATCTGGTACATAGAGAACCTGTTTCAGCTCTACTTCTTGCCACTTCTGTCCGTCAAATGCTTCGAGTCTCACATTGCCGACACCAATAGCATTTATAGTAGCTCCGTCTCCCATCTGAACTGGGTGATCCTGAAGCTCTTGATAGTCACTCATTATGTCCCTTCTGCTTGACATGTGTTGGAAGCATCCACTATCCATATAAAAGGCTAGTAGGATATACAAACCACATACAAACGTTAACCACAGATACTAATATGTAGCTAGCTAACGTTAACACGGCTACAAGCGCTACAACTACAACACATATATCAGTGTTGCCAGATGACTAATTTAAAAAGCGGAAGCAGCACCGAAAACGCGGGATTTCTAAAACGATCATAAGGGAAAGATCTATTTTAAATTATATGACTAGCTTTTCCATCAATATATTAAATTGGCCAGTTATTCGGTTACACATGATAAATCAGTAGCAGTACCATGAGAATCGAGGATTGTAGTTTTAGCATTATTTTATTGCACTTCCGGGCGGCTAACGGTATAAAGAAATATTCTAATTATTTTCGCGGTTATAACCCTACATTGGTTAAGCAAAATAGATGGGAATATGCAGGTTTCGATGATCGGGAGAGCATCTTATTAAAAAAAAAAACCCGCTAAGTGCGTGTCGGGCTAAAAATTCTGTCCCCCCCCCTCTAATTTTTGAACCGTGTATTTTAAAAATATGGAAAAATTCATGGACATAGGGCTTATTAATTTCATTCACCGAAAATTGTTTTGAACAAGATCGGTTCAGAGGTTTTCGAGATATTGCTGAAAAACTGCCTTCCTCAAAGAAAAGGACATAAGTGCCGTAAAATTTCTGTTCGAGTATAGTAGAGAGTCAAGTTATGCTAGCAGGGCTGGGTGATTTTAGTGGACATGTATGAGAGATCAAAAATCCCCAAATCTTTGATCTCTGGGGGATCCTACTGGATATACATATGTCCACTAAAATCACCCAGGGGATCGTACTGGACATGGCGTTCAATAAGATCACCTGGGTGGTCTCACTGGACATATTCGTCCACTCAGATGATCCTATTCGACGTCGCAGTTCTCCTCTACATGTCGTATTTCTTTCAACAACTGATTTAATAATTGTAGTCTTTTTGTCGATATAAAAATACAGGCTCGCAAGTTCTACACCTCACAGAGCCACTAGTTATTGAGTAATTTTCTGACAGTTTTTATTCATTGAAAAACGTCATGAGGAAACCGGTGTAATACCAAAACCGGCCAAGTGCGTGTTGGACCACGCAAAACGAAGGGTTCCGTGCCTATTAAAAAGGTCGTATCGTCACAGAAATTTTACGGCACTTACGTCCTTTTCTTTGAGGAAGGCAGTTTTTCAGCAATATCTCGAAAACCTCTGAACCGATCTTGTTCAAAACAATTTTCGGTGAATGAAATTAATAAGCCCTATGTCCATGAATTTTTCCATATTTTTAAAATACACGGTTCAAAAATTAGAGGGGGGGGGACAGAATTTTAGTGACTTTCGGGGCGATTATCTCCGACCCTATTCACTTAATCAAAAAAAATGCTAAGAAACCTTATATTTATTTTGAAAGGCCTATCGATTGATGTGCCACACGGGGGGTCACAATAATTTTTTTTTTTTGACTTTTAGTTTTATGTATGGAGTGCACCCCTAAAAAATTTTTTTTTGTCATTTTAATTACAAAACTATGTAGTGGCTAACAAAATACACCTATCCTCTAAATTTTATTCAAATACACCTTATAGTTTTCGAGTAAAATGCCTGTGACATACGGACAGACGGACATGACGAAAATATAAGGGTTCCGTTTTTGCCATTTTGGCTACGGAACCCTAAAAAAGAGGTAGATATGTTGTCTATACGAAATTCCCTGTTTAAAAATGGCCAGGCACATCTGACAGCTGAGACACGTTTGCGTTTCCATTGACGACCCGAAACTGAGGCAAGTTGGTGCAATTGACGTAATTTTAGTGTGCCATTTGTGAAGCGCTTATAATCTATCTACCCCTTTTTAGGGTTCCGTACCCAAAGGGTAAAAAGGGGACCCCATTACTAAGACTTCGCTGTCCGTCCCTGAACCTGTGCCCTCTGTACCGGCAAAACAGAGGGCACAGGTCCTGTCTTGGGCTTCAGACGACGATGGTTTATTTTTCCATTATATTTGTTCTCTGTATCATATCGTTTAAAGTTGGGGTTTATTCAAGAATAATAAAAAAAAACAAACGTTTACAAATATAAACATTTTATAACAAATATCGTATTCAACACGCAGTGCCAGGCTCGGGAATAACATAGCCAGATTTCTAAATAAATTCAGATAAGTACCCAACTTATTGTAACATTCTAATCAGAGAGTAGAAAGTTATAACCAATGTCATCAATTATCGGCAGAGAATTCTCCTCTATTCCCACTAGTTCAGTTGTTTAGTTCTTGACTGAACCAGTGAGATTTTTTACTCGTTTGTTCAGTTGAAAATAAAACAAGTTATAACTGAACTAGTCAGAATTTTTTTCTCGTTTGTTCAGTTGAATAAAATTAATATTGAGTAGGTAGCGCACTAACTCGGGTACTTGAAAAGAACTGTGTTTTACCAGTTGACCACTGCTGTCATATTTTGCAGATTAGAAGATTATGGGTTGTTATATTAGATATACAATCTCTTAGCACTATTTAATTATGCCCTGGATAGGTACGACGACGAGCGAAGCGAGGAGGAGTGAGTGTGTTCGGTATCTTGTGATTATTTGGTACGACCACGAGCGAAGCGAGGAGGAGTGTAGGTTAAAATCTTACTGCCTTTGTCCTACCAATCGCACCACATGAACTTTTTTTCTACTTTTTTAACCTACAATCCTCCTCGCTTCGCTCGTCGTCGTACCAAATGATCACAAGATACCTAACACACTCCTCCTCGCTTCGCTCGTCGTCGTACCTATCCGTAACAGTAAGTCATGATAATAATTCATATGACAATATTGCAGTGGAACTACGGGGTTTTTATATAGGTACACAGCAGTTGTAGGCAACTGAACTAGTGAGAAAATAATTCTCACTAATTAAATCAACTGAACAAACAAGAAAAAACATTCTCATTGTTCCAGTTAACTGAAAAAATGAGAAAATATATTCTCAGTAGTTCAGTTAACTAAACTGGTGAGAAAAAAAATCTCACTTGTTCAGTCAACTGAACTAAACAACTGAACTAGTGGGAATAGAGGGAATTTTTAACAGCACAGGATAAGTAGGTAATACTTAGTACTAACTAAAAGTAGATACAGAAGGATCGCTACCTTACACCACACGACAATAAGCGAGTGAGATGATGTAAGCACGTAAGATAGGGTTGTAGACAGATCAACTAAACATCCAACTAAATTATGTGAGTTCTTCCGCGAACTTCTTGAAGCGAACGAAGTTCTATGCTTATGCTTCAGCTTGGGCCGAAAATAGTTTGTTTGTCCGGTGTCTGTCCCGCTGTTCTCCTCTACAGGTCGCATTTCTCAACTGATTCTCGTGAAATTTTGTGAGCAGGTTCGTTAATTATATAGTTTTTGTTTGTCAAGTCACTTTTTCGAAATAATAAAAAAAAAATTGAAAATACAGGGTCGTGATTTCTAAAGCTCACAGGGCCATTAGTATTAAAATACTCAAGTACACCTCGAAAAGTGATATTTACGTTAAAAATACACTATTCTTCAATGATTTTACTTCTTTTGCTTAGTAAAACTGGCAACATTGCCAATCTTTATAATTTTCTAGTCTCTGATTCGGACTTAGATAGTGACATCGAATTACATTTTATAGTTAAACATTTGCTTATTGACAGACATTTAGTAGCTTAGCTTCAGCAAAAAAAATCCTTGGACTGGACTTAGGTATTCTGCAATCATCCATCGACTACGATTGAAAAAGAATGTCTGATTTCTTTATTAATATAGGTAACCAATTCGTTTCCCAATCAATCTGAATACTTGAGTACCTAGAGTAAGCGAAAATAGATATTCTGGTATAAGTAATAGGAATTTGATAAAATAAAACCGGCCAAGTGCGTGTCGGACCACGCAAAACGAAGGGTTCCGTGCCTATTAAAAAGGTCGTATCGTCACAGAAATTTTACGGCACTTACGTCCTTTTCTTTGAGGAAGGCAGTTTTTCAGCAATATCTCGAAAACCTCTGAACCGATCTTGTTCAAAACAATTTTCGGTGAATGAAATTAATAAGCCCTATGTCCATGAATTTTTCCATATTTTTAAAATTCACCGTTCAAAAATTAGAGGGGGGGGGACAGAATTTTAGTGACTTTCGGGGCGATTATCTCCGACTCTATTCACTTAATCAAAAAAAATGCTAAGAAACCTTATATTTATTTTGAAAGGCCTATCGATTGATGTGCCACACGGGGGGTCACAATGAAAAAAAAAATTTTGACTTTTAGTTTTATGTATGGAGTGCACCCCTAAAAAATTTTTTTTTTGTCATTTTAATTACAAAACTATGTAGCGGCCAACAAAATACACCTGTCCTCAAAATTTTATTCAAATACACCTTATAGTTTTCGAGTAAAATGCCTGTGACATACGGACAGACGGACAGACGGACAGACGGACAGACGGACAGACGGACAGACGGACATGACGAAACTATAAGGGTTCCGTTTTTGCCATTTTGGCTACGGAACCCTAAAAATGTGGCATTTTGAAACAGAGCGCTTGGGCCATCCACAAATTACGTCACACGTTTAGGAAATAAAAGCAATAATAATTTACTTTAAAAACAAAATTTGAACACTTTTAACCGACTTTGATACAGTACTTCGCCTTCTTTGACGAGTTCCCTTCATTTCTCCAGGATCCTGTCATCAGATCCTGACCTAATGACTATGGAACTACCTAGGAAGGATACGCATTCAATCAAAAAAAGAATTTTCAAAATCAGTCCAGGCGTCTTCGAGTAATCGGGGAACATACACAAAAAATAAAAGATTCCGACGAATTGAGAACTTCACCTTTTTTGAAGTCGGTTAAAATGGTTTCTTCATATAATATTGCTTGTTTACTCACTTAAATGTGCCCTGTGAATAAGGGCAGGGACTAGATGGGTACTTCAATCAGAAAAATCGTGGGACGTAATATGTGGATGATCTCTTTTATTTGGTTTTCTTTAGTTTCTAGGTTTCTACCAACATGGAAACTCGGCATTACAATATATTTTTCCCACCTGCTATTCAGAAAAGAGTCATTGCTGCCCTCAAATAAGGGATCAAAGTTCTACTTTTCTTCCCTGTTTTTGCTGTTCAGAAAAGAGCCATTGTTGCCCTGAAACGAGAGATTTCATTTTTCCTCATACAGGGTGTGAAAAATAGTATGTGCCACTCGGTAGCAAAATTATTTCCATCTTGGGCGTAAACACTTGAATCCCTCGTTACGCTCAAGATTTTACTTTTTTATGATAGGTAGAATCTTTCCCTTCACTCTGGTCACATTTTGCTCCCTTGAGACACAATCTAGTATTGAACCGTGATAATTTTAACATTTCTGTCCAAGGATGTCTCATAACAGAAGCTTGACACTAAATATTATTTGTCCTTAATACCTATCATACTTAGATATAATGTTGGCGTTTTGTGCATATCATTCCATTAATCTTAATTATCGTTAAAGCTAACTATATTTTTGATCACAACGTCTATATTAACACAGATAATTATTTAGAGCATGCAGTGCCATCTATGGCGTGTTTGTTACAGACATTTTTCATCTACAGTACCGTAAGCAGCCGCTACACGAACAAAATCGGCGGATGACCGAGGAATATCAGAGTAAATCTAGTACGGAGTGACCTTGGTTTGGCCGGCCGCCGTCCTCCGGCACTTAGATATCCACACGGGCAGACATCACGCAGCGGACTGCATGCAGTCCGCCAATTTCGTCCACGTAGCGGCACCTATTCCCATTACCAAGGCAAACATACAACCAATCGAAGGTCAAGTTGCCGGATCTGGGCTAGAATAGTCGTTTGTAGTGTAGGCTGGTCGCTTGCATGGCGCCAGAGCTGCTACCGTGAAATGAAAACGAACTTCATTTGTGTATCTCCGTCTCTGTCGCTAGAATCTGCAAGTGCGACAGACAAGAAGATACACGAACGAACTTCGTATTCACGATGCGTGTACGATGCGTGTGTAGAGACAGTCGCGCAACGTGGACTTGATATTTATGCCCGGTCGATTGCTTAAGGGACTTTAGTAAGTAATTAGACGTGATAGAATCAGATCAGTGCTTTAAATTAAATAATACTTTATGGTTCGGCTACGTACAGTTAGCAGTATAAGTAGGTAGTTATGTAGTTATACTAAAAAATATTTGAGTTGCATTATAGGTACTATCCAAAAAGGTTCAAATTCCAATGACAATTTTGTAAAATGTCTATCCCCTTTTATAATCGAGAGTCAAGAGGGTTACCATATGCAGGCTTAATTCCGCGACGCGAATTTGGCCAACGAATTTTTTTTTTCGCGGCGGAATTCGGCGTCGAACAGAAACGCGGCGGAATTATTTCGCCTGTGATAGGGCCATAGATTTTGTATGAAGTAGTGCCATCGGAATCATGCAGCGGAATTCAGCAACGGAATTCGGTCGCGGAATTTAGCATTAGGTGTTACTAACACCTTTCAATTTTTTTTCTGCTACTATCTGCACCTGGAAATTCTCACTTGTAAAGAAGAATATTGCAAAATGGTGTAGTGTTTAAGTATGTTACAGTTTAAAAAAGAAGTTACAGTACTTGAGGTTCGATAGAAATATATCATGTATTATGTTGATAACAAAAATACTTGTATTTAACATTTTAAACGTTTACCGTTAGTTATCATGACGATCTCTGTCTTAAAAGTCTAATAAATACATCATACGTAAATAGACATTCTAAACATTCATATACATATATAACACGAATTAAATTATTAATTTATTATAAAACAGACAATTAACACCAACAAACAACAATTAAATACATTTCCATGCGAATTCTACATCCTTTATTATTTAAAAATAAATAACATTTCTTGCATGGTTTTTTGAAGTTTTTTAATTTACTTTAAAAACAAAAGTTTTAACCGACTTAAATTCAGTACTTCGCCTTATTTGAAGATTCCCTTGGTTTTCCAGAATCCCTTCATGAGATTCTGACAAAACAAAAAAATAATTTTCTAAATCTGTCTAGGCGTCTTCGAGACTCGAGTAATCGGGGAACACATAAAAATAAAAGTTTCCGACGAATTGAGAACCTCCTTTTTTAAATTCGGTAAAAAATGAAACTGTAGATATCCCACCAAATAATCGTGGAAATGATGTTTTATTATTGATGGATTATTATTGTGATAAAATTGCGTAATTTAGCACTTTATTTGAATTTGCTAGTATATTTTATTCCCATAAAAGTTTTATCATAGTTTAAATATAATTTTGAAATATAAGGTATGTATTAAAATGTGTCGTGTTATATTAGAAATGTTTTACTAGGTGTTTTTTCATAAAAAAACGTTTAAACATGTTTTATGATATGTAGGAGTCCTTTTGCCATGATGATATTCATGTGTGTAAAATCTACATTTCCTACTATAATATGATTTATGAAAATATTATGTAGCGTAATATTAAATATTTGGCATTTGATTTGGCTTAAAATGTTATAAGTGAGATAGTTTTCAAATGTTGCTTTAGTTATTATAAAAATAACAAAAATTCTAGTAAGATCTGTTTAGGTCATTCGTTTTTTTTATACGAATCGCGGATTTTATTGAAAACGTTATTAAGTTATTATTAATAAAACGAGTTTATAATCCGCTTTTTCCATTCATTTATACAACCCTGGTTATTCGTACCTAAATATAATCGTTATTAGGCATTTTAAATTTCATAATCGTTTTTTAGGGTTCCGTAGCCAAAATGGCAAAAACGGAACCCTTATAGTTTCGTCATGTCCGTCTGTCCGTCTGTCCGTCTGTCCGTCTGTCCGTATGTCACAGGCATTTTACTCGAAAACTATAAGGTGTATTTGAATAAAATTTTGAGGATAGGTGTATTTTGTTAGCCGCTACATAGTTTTGTAATTAAAATGACAAAAAAAAAATTTTTTAGGGGTGCACTCCATACATAAAACTAAAAGTCAAATTTTTTTTTTTCATTGTGACCCCCCGTGTGGCACATCAATCGATAGGCCTTTCAAAATAAATATAAGGTTTCCTAGAATTTTTTTTGATTAAGTGAATAGGGTCGGAGATAATCGCCCCGAAAGTCACTAAAATTCTGTCCCCCCCCTCTAATTTTTGAACCGTGTATTTTAAAAATATGGAAAAATTCATGGACATAGGGCTTATTAATTTCATTCACCGAAAATTGTTTTGAACAAGATCGGTTCAGAGGTTTTCGAGATATTGCTGAAAAACTGCCTTCCTCAAAGAAAAGGACGTAAGTGCCGTAAAATTTCTGTGACGATACGACCTTTTTAATAGGCACGGAACCCTTCGTTTTGCGTGGTCCGACACGCACTTGGCCGGTTTTTAAATCTATAATTATATTTTTTTAACAGACGATATTTTATAGTCATCATCCCGGTACAATAAACGTCAATATTTGATGTAAGGGCATTTTCACTTTTTTTGACATTTTTTTTTTCATTTAAGCGATTTAGCAATGCCGTATACATTTGCACATATGCCCATTATGTATTCTTGAGTTGACTGAATTTCATCAAAGTAATTCAAAAAGCTACTCTACCGTCCAACGTAGAATATTCTAATGAGGGCTACCGTTTTGCGCTCACCAGTTGGCGCCACTGGCGAGTAAGGTCCAGAATAAAGCTATTAATCTTTTCGACGCCAACGACGCATATGTATATCCGCACCGCAGGTTCAACGCCAACGACTGATATATGCGTCAAGGAGCACAGCGCGATAGCAACCTTCTTGCATTGACATAAGGTTTAACTCCGCACTAAACGTCTTGTTGATTTGGCGTGTGGTTGACAACTTTTCTCTTTGACAGAGCGTTGAAAAGGTTAAAGTTTGTTATTACTGGCGTAAAACAAAATTTATATATAAATCATGCTTAAAGTAAATCAATAATTTAAAATAATAATGCTTATAATTATTTATTGAATCAGGCGTTACTTTGCGGAAATTCATGATATATTACGAGAACAATATTCCTTTGCTATTCCGCTACAAAACGTGCAGGTCGATCAGCGGAGATCAAATGCAACTAATTGCGTATAAACATGCAAATAATTACAGAAAACCACCACCAATAATGAAAAAACCCCGACACGTGTTTCGCCTCTCTACGAGGCATCATCAGGAGATGCTGGCAGGAGATGTTGCTTGCGCCACGTCCACTGAGCAAATGAGCCGTCTAGAACCGTCAGCCCTATTTATAGTCTGACCCCCCATACTACCATGCATGTGTGAATGAGACGGAAAAATACGTAACAGCGGTGATGACGCAACATTCAACTGTTCGTTAATAATCACGCCTCTATTGTTGTACCTAATTATTTCTAATTAAAAAAAAACTAATTAGAAATAATTAGGTACAACAATAGAGGCATATGAACAATTAGTTGCATTTGATCTCCGCTGATCGACCTGCACGTTTTGTAGCGGAATAGCAAAGGAATATTGTTCTCGTAATGCTTATAATTATTACCTCCGATTTATTTTTGCACGAGTTTTTATTAGATTCGCGTTTAAAGCACTGAGATTCCTTGACCCGTAACATATATTTGCCATAATTAATCTCAGCAATGCAAAATATTCACAACATTATTAGGAATTATGAAAATTTGACATTTTGAAGCCCCGACGCGCCACTAGCGCCTCTAGCGGCGAATTCACTCGCGGTAGCCCTCATTCCAATGTATTTTTTATAAAAAGTCGGCCATATTAAATAATCTCAAGCATAATACATGTGCCTTGGTGGTAAACATACACGTGGGTAAGCCGATTTATTATTTTTATTAAAAACTAAGGTACAACAAGAAATGCTTGATCTCTTTGATTACTTATATTATACAATCATCTTGGAGTGTAGCGATACAATATAGAAGAAAAATATTTATAAATAAAATTACCGTCTTACTATTCGCGTTGTCACCACGACTAAAAATCAGAATAAATTCGGCAATCGTTTTATATAAATTAAGCGCACTTAAAAAATGAATATCGAAATGTTGAGAACATAGGGCCTCTCATAGACTGGCGCGGCCTGGCCCTGGCCGGGGGACCGGTGGTGTGATTCCGCTGCGTGGTACAGCCAGCAGCAGAAGTACCTAAGCGGGCCGGGTGCTCAAAATGACCTGCACACGACTTTATTCTTAAGAAATTAAGAAAGTTGGTTATTTTGAACACCCGGCCCGCTTAGCTACTTCTGCTGCTGACCGTACAAGCGCCATAAGCGGAGCGGAGCGGGTAGCGATTTGCCGCTACAGTAAACTTGTCATTAGCTGTCTTTACTATTGACCGCCACCTCAGGCCGCGTCAGTGTGTTGCAGGCCTAAGACACAACGAAACGGGTACTTTTAAAATACGAGTAAAATAAATATGGCAGCACGGCTATCACAACGGCACGCGAGCTCTCTCTATTTTTCTCGCACTATACCTCTCTTTCTAAGTTTCCTAATAAGTGCAGGTTTCTTCTTGACGGACGTTGTAAATAAGTATATTTTTCTTTTCACAGAATGTGGTAAGTATGGGTAAAAAAAAATCGTCACCAATAAAATAGAAACCTAATAAATCCAAGCAACCTAGCGAGTGTGACAACCGTCTAAAGGCGCATTCAGACGGGCCTGCACAGCGGACTGCAATTGTCCAGAAGGAGCGAGATAGCGATATTAAATCAAGAATCTGCTTGTTCCGCTCTTTGCAGGATTGCAGTCGGCCACGTGAGATCGTCTTGACGCGCATGAGCGGTACAAAGCTACAAGATAAAGCTAGATAGGAATTTGGAATCAAGGTTATTCTATTCTCCGTCTCGCTCTCTCTACAGCATTGCCGCTCTTGCCGTCCGCCATGCAGGCGGTCCACTATAAAAGGCTTCGTTCCTCTCTCTCTATTACTGTCGGACTTATAAATTCAAGCTACAGAGGAGGACATATTGCGAGTTTCAAATTTCGATTTTCGTGGTAGCACTGAGGGGCTACCGCGAAACGAAAACGAACTTCGTTCGTGTATCTCCCTCTCTGTCGCTCGAACTAGCAAGTGCGACAGAGACAGAGATATACGAACGAAGTTCGTTTTCGTTTCGCGGTAGCCCCTCTGGGGGCCTACTGCCAACGGCATTCGAAGTTTTCCTTCTCTGTTGCACTTAGGTACGAACTCGTAAGTCTGACAGAGAGGAAAAACTTCGAATGCCTTTCGCGGTAGGTCCTCTGTCGACGCCCTACCGCGAATCGTGTATCTCTCTCTCGGTCGCACTTGCTTATTCGGGCGACGGAGAGGGAGACACACCAACGAATTTCGTTTTTCTTTCCCGATAGCGCCCCTGGGGCCCTACCATGAAACTGCTAACTTACACTTGCTTATTCGAGCAGTGCTGCCTACCACGCGCTCGAATACGCAAGTGAAACAGTGATATGGAGACACTACACGAGCGAAATCGGCAGGACTGCCAAGCAAGGTCATAGAAAATGTAGTATGGAGTGACCTTGATTTGGCCTGCAGCCGCGCTTCCGACACGTATCCACACGGGTCGAATCTGGCGGCGGCCTGCATGCAGTCCTGCCGATATGGGTCCGTGTAGCATCTCCTATAGAGACACACGAACGAACGAAGCGTTTCATAATCAGGCCTTATCACACTGACACGGCCTGCGGTGGCGGTCAATAGTCAATTTAACATTAATATAACAAGTTTACTATTGAACGCCGCGGCCAGGCCGCGCCAGTCCGTGAGATGCTTTAAGCCTGCATCACACTGCGGCGCTACCACGAAAATTGAAACTCGAAGTTCGTATACATGCATCCCTGTCACTCGAGTTATGTAAGTGCGATAGAGATGGAGATACCCGAATTTCGAAGTTCGTGGTTATAGCTCAGGCGCGGCCTGCGGTGGCGGTCCATAGTACATTTGACAGCTAATGACAAGTTTACTATTTACCGCCGCGGCCAGGCTCAGTCTGTGAGAGGTCTTAAATAGATGGACCGCGGCGAAGCGTCCTAAGCTGCGTTCACTAAAAAATTCGTTCAGAAATCGGGACGGAGTGACGGATGCGTTCACGCTTGTTTACGGCGTGGGGATCTCTTCCTCTTGATGGTGCTTGGCGAGCGCTAGAAGGATCATTGTCAACTGCTTCCTGCTGATCTTGCCGTCGCTACTGTACTCCACTCCTTGGAGGATGGTCTCCTCGAACTCTAGGAGGTCTTGGGCGTCGTAATCCTGGAAATTGATGAAATGTATTGTTTAATAAATATAAAACAAAGCTTGTTTCTTTTCTAAAGTAAAAGGTCTGCTAGACGGTCGCCAACACGCCCCTCCGACCGAGCGACCTTGGTCGGCCCCGACCGTTGTAGTATGAAGTAGTTGGAAACAAGGGAGGGGCGTGTTGGCGACCGTCTAGCACGGGCTTAAGTATAATACACGATAATAATTTACATTAACTAAATTAAATTAAAACTATGTCACATCTAAAAGGGCCCTCGAGGCATTTGAACCTATAGGATGTTGGCGGCATTTCAATGCTATCAACAGAATGAATTACGAGAATTCTTTTTTATTTGCTAGAAGGTACTTTCAGAATACTTTCATACGAATTTGAAGGACAAAAATTAAACACAGAAGTATTAAATTACACACAAAATTAATAAATTATTTTTGAAGAATAAAAAAAATACGCTACATAGAGGTCTCGTTGTACTTTTCCGGTAATATTTAGGTTAATATTAATCATATATAGCCATTGTAATTTGTTTTATAAAAACTGTGATAATTACATTTGCGATCATATATATTATTTTCAAATTATTCGCTTGGATAACTTCGGAGATAATTTATTTCAACATTTTTCTTTATAAATAAAAAATTTATCACCATAGAAAAAAAAGAAAACCTGTTTTAGAATGTACAATTCAAGCCCTTTCATAATAATACCTACTAACTAGACTTTGAATTTTCTGCAATATTATCACAATCCTGTGATACACGTCAATATGCATGTGATCCGGATTGTGATATGGGTGGATAATAATTATACACCGTGTAATGGCCGCCAAAGTTACATTTTTCAAGTTCGTTAATCTATTAGAAAAAAAAAACGAAATAATGGCTTTTCTGAAACTAGAACAGTTCGTGAAAGTATTTTATAAGCTTGTACGAAGTTTATATAGGTAATAAAGTTCGTTAAATGAATTAATTACCTTTTTCACTAATTCTAATAAATCCTTCAGAAAACCCCGCAACTCTTCATTCTCGATAGATCCATTATTATCCTGAAATAAAGACATTGAGTAGGTAAATTAATGATACTGATATTGACCTCACAAACAATTTTTGCTCGACTGAGAATAGTATAGAGCCTGACCAGCAAGTCATGTCACAAGAAAAAGGCAGCAGAAAAAAAAACACACGCTGAGCGGCTACCGTGAAACGAAAACGAAGTTCGTTCGTGTATCTCCCTCTCTGTCGCACTTGCATATTGGAGTGACAGAGAGGGAGATACACGAACAAAGTTCTTTTTAATTTCGCGATAGCAGCTCAGCACGGCTATCACAAGACGGTGCGCGAGCTCTCTCGATTTTTCTCGCACTATACGTCTCTTTCTAAGTTTTCTAATAAGAGAGAGACGGAGAGTGTGAGAAAAATCGAGAGAGCTCGCGCGCCGTCTTGTGATAGCCGTGCTCAGGGCCTACCGCGAAACGATATTCGTTTTCATTCGTGTATCTCCCTCTTTGTCGCTCGAACTTGCAAGTGCGACAGAGACGGAGATACACGAACGAAAACGAATTTCGTTTCGCGGTAGGCCCTCTGGTAACGAAATGTATGGCGGCGTAAAGTCTGTGAGAGGCTGAAACGCTCCTCTAAGTAATGGTCCATCATGCATGGCGCAGTTATGCGATGGAAGTATGTCTTTCTCCATCTAACGCGTAGTTGCGTCCGGTATGATGGGCCATGATGGTCCATGCATTGCATAGAACAGCCTTAAAGCCTGCATCACACTGGCGCGGCCTGCGGTGGCGATCCTGGTGGTCAATAGTAAACTTGACATTAGCTGTCACTAATTGACCGCCACCGTATGCCGCGCCAGTCTGTGAGAGCCTTAAAAGGGTGAACAGTGAATGAACTTACTCTGTCGTACAAGGAGAAAACCCGTTCAATGTCATCCTTCGTCAACTTCGTTGCTCCCTGAA
Organism: Epinotia nisella; assembly: GCA_932294315.1. Taxonomy (NCBI): domain Eukaryota; kingdom Metazoa; phylum Arthropoda; class Insecta; order Lepidoptera; family Tortricidae; genus Epinotia; species Epinotia nisella. The sequence goes on from OW028693.1 coordinate 10,431,054, forward strand.
AAAGCATTTTTTAAAAATAAAAACTTTATTTTGATTAATTTCGGTTGACCTTAAAAATATTTGACCTAGTTAATGTTACTTTACGTTTGATTAATTTAACCCAATGTATTTTCCCCTGAATAAGTAGGTTGAAAAATAAAACACCTTTTAAATAGGTAGGTACTTATTAATCATAATTAAAAGTTAATCTAGCCTAATGAGCCTACATCCTATGACGATAAAAAAAGAAACTGGGTGAAATAATCCTCAATAATCTAATGAAATGAGTTATTTGGCGAAAAAAAGTGACGAATTTTTTTTTTCGGCGTAATATTAAAATAACTCATTATGATCATATCTGCCGAAAGACGTCCACTGCTGGACATATTTATGCCTCCCCCAAAGAGTGCTAAAGTGATGCGTCTTACGCCACCCGCATCCAGCGGACTCCCGCGACCTTTATACCAGTTCATCAATCCACCTTGTGGGTCTACCCACGCTGTGTCTTCCGGTATGTGGTCGCCACTCGAGAACCTTTCTGCCCCAACGGCTATCGGTTCCGCGCGCAATGTGTCCCGCCCACTGCCACTTAAGTTTACCTTAGTTCTGCTGCGGATAGCCTCGTTTCTGATGCAGCGATCACCCAGAGAGACTACAGTATGTCCGGCGGTGCCAGACCGGGGGTGTTAGACCCCCGCTATATCAAAGTACTGAGTGTTTGTACGAGAACGCCACTATGTCAGCCCGACTCGAGGACCGGAGGACTGGACTCGATACCTATTCCGCTGCAGCGGGGAGTCAAGCAAGGAGATGTTATTTTTCCATAACTGTTCACCGCTGCACTGGAAGATGTTTCAAGACTCTGGACTGGAGAAGGCTAAGCACCACCTAACCTTCGGTTTGCTGACGATATAGTAGTCTTGGCTGAGACCATGGAGGACTCAAGTACGATGCTCGATGACCTCAGTAAAGCTTCCGAGTAAGTTGGTCTAAGGATGAACATGGATAAGACGAAGGTCATGTCACCATTTCCCATTTCAATCGGACACTTTACTATCGAAGTTGTAGAGGATTATGTATGCCTAGGACAGACAGTCCAGTTAGGTAGGTCCAACTTTGAGAAAGAGGTCAATCTTCGAATCCGACGCGGCTTTTTTCGCCCAATAGGGATTCCGCAGTGTCTCAAGACTCTCAAGACGAGAGTCTTTGACCAGTGTGTGTTGGCAGTGATGACTAGCACTGAAACGTGGTCGCTTAGTACTATGGGCCTCATAAGGAAGCTCAAAGTCACCCAAAGGGCAATGAGGCAATGAGGGGCTATGCTGGGAGTTTCTCAAAATTTAATAACTAGGTCAAATGATTTTTGGTCAGAGAAGCAAATAGTTGGAATTCATAATCAATGATGCATGGTTAACACCTAGTCAAAATTAAGCATGTGTTGCTTTCGCAAAAACTTACACCTTCTGTCGCAAGAAAGAAACGAATGCATATTGGAGATGTGTGCCGCTTAACTTCAAACTCAGATAAATCCATTCGACCCTCTCTGCAAATATCTACCCTATTACCTTTTCATAATACCAAAATCGCATGATCTGACAGATGGATTTACCTGAGTTTGAATTTAAGCGACTCATGTACGGTATCGCAAAACTAAAAAAAAAAAATTGGTTGTGTAATTTACGATGGCAGTTATAGGTACCTATAATTATAAGGCAGTATATGTAACGTACCTGCGTAAAATAAAAAATATAAAGTGTAGTATGTGCGCTAATTCAACATTTATGTGCAAATAGTAATTAAACTAAAGTGCTTTTTTTGATATTGTGTTCATTCAACGTCAACAAGCAGGAAACAAAATACTACACCAAAAATTGGTTAATATTATACATATATCTAGTAAATCTACATTGCTATTACCAATACTTTTAGTAATTTGTGACATAATATCATCGCACCCAAACACGTTCCCAAAAAAATTCGTTGAATGAGTACAATATGTACCTATAAATACTTTGTAATAGGTACGAGTATTTACTACGCGTTAACAAGTATTTAAATTAGTAAATACCTATGGTGCGGAATACCCGTGTGAGTATTTTTACAGTGACTCACCTCTATCCCCTCTATGCCTTCCTAGAGTGCGGAGTGCAACACAAGCTCAGTGTTAGGACAACAACAGGCAAATTAATGACAGACACAAGCAAGATAAAGGTACCTAGAGTTTGTCTCGTGTAATCGGCTAGCTGAATGCCTCTTACAAACTGGCACGGCAGGCAGTGGCGGTCAATAGTAAATTTGACATGAACTATCAAGTTATTGACCACCACCGTAGGCCGCGCCACCGTGATTCAGGCCTTGATGTGCAAATACCTAATATTCATCTAGTTTAATCACTAGATTTCTTGAACAATAAAATACTAAGTATTTTTAATTAATTAAATTAGCTTGTGCTAGTATTTTTACTTGGCACCATTTTCTATTTAAGTATTATTCGTATATTGTGAAATGTTCGTGATAATTTGTGTAAAAAATGTAATGGTTTTAATGTCATATACGGGGTGTTTCCTGTAACAGGAGCAATAAATTAAATGGTAGATTATTAAGCTTGTGATCAATTGTTTCTAAGTGGTTTTAATTGAAAAAAAATATATTTTTTTCGGATTTTTTTTTCTTTAACTAAAGTTTTGGTGTACTTTTTTACTCTTCTGGAGTGATATAAGTATTTTATTATTTTAAAAACACAAAAAAAAATTGAAAAAAATTGAAAAAATCACAAAAATATCTTTTGAAAACAAAAATGCAAAAACTATTATGACTCACTACATGATGCTACCTCAAAATCTGCATTGACTACTGTGCTATGATCTCGTGGTGCCAAGATACATTACTCGGAGGTCATAACTTCAGATCAATTTTTCTCCGAGTTAAAAACATTTGAAAAGAAATGGACAAAAGGGGTTACTACAAATGCAGTAAGGAAGCCTCCGTTTAATTTATTGCTCCTGTTACAGGAAACACCCCGTATAAAATAGTGATTTTAATGTTATATATAACATTATAATGATTATTTGACAATGGTTAGGTACTAAATATGTCTAAAATGTATTTATCTACTAGGATAAATAGAAGACCAATAATTGTGATAATATTGTATTTAAGGTCTGGGTACTATATTTTACTTACAGTGAATGTAAAATTTAATGTATGTGTGTGTTTAAACGAAAATGTCTAACTGGAAATGAAGGTCGAAAGAAAAAAAAGTTAGGTTTGCGTGGTAAGATATGATATGACGCAAGACGAATGAATCAGACAATAATTGAAGTATATTTTAGGTTCTTTATCTTTACAAATTCTTGATAAGTACACGGCAAAAAAATAATATTGGCTGAATTAATTTGTCTACGTCAAAAATACATCCAATTATTTAAAAAAAAATGTGCATGCTCGATGCGTAAGTGAAAATATGGCATTAATTCCCCTCACATCTAAAATCACATTATCTGTGGTCAAACTGTGTCAGACAAGGCTTTTAGGTAGAAGAGATAACGTTTATTTTCATTTGGCACTTATTTAATATACAAGGCACGTACTATACACACTTGAATGCAAAGATGAGAGTCGATTAAGTATGGAAACTCGATGTAAACAGAATTTTTATATACCGAGTTATTTCAATAGTAGGTACATTGTTAACCGAGGGTTGAAAGTGACCCACATTACTCGAGAGTCAACTTTCACAGAGCAGGAGAGATGAAAAGATATTATAATATATAAAAAGGTTATTGTTGAGTGAGAAAAGAGTTTCACATCGATAATAAATTCACTCAACTGAAAGTTATTGGATATCCCTAGTCGACTGGGCAAAAAAGAGTACTTAAAGACACACGCTTAGCAATTTTAATCACCCCGACTTTGAATGATTTCAAACGAAGTTGCGGGCGATAATATACAATTAAATTAACATCATTTCCAAACTTCATGAACCCTCTTGAAATACAAAAGTTATTTGTCATTTTAAACAATATGGCCGCCCAATTCAGGCGGGAAACCTACCTTGAATACCTGTCTGCAAAGGAAATTCTCCTTGACTGGCAGCAGTCTGTGGAAGGAATGTCAGTATTGTTAGTTATTGTTTATGGTTAGATAAAAGCAAAGCATTCCATTGTTGACTTTTCTTTTTAGGAAATGTGGTGGGTTGCACCAATGCACCAAACCGTCTAAAATCATAAACCAGTGTTCGTTAGAGTGTATGGAATGTTTGACGAGTCATGGAATGACGCTGCCGGCACCATATTTCTATATACTCTGTCAAAAGTTTCTGTTTTCCTGTTTTAAAGAATACTTTCGGACATCTATTGAATAGATGTACAAATTGAGATCAATCTCTCTATTTGAAATTCGTCTCATTCAAATGAATTCAGCATTGAAGTGTAACTCACTTAGCCATCTCGGAGAGCTGTAGCCGTCCATCTTTATTCGAGTCGAACACCTGGAGCTGGAATCAGAATATATTTGAGTCAATTAACTTTCATTTGTTGCTTGTTGGCATGGTTAGGTACAGTCACGGACTTTATACTAGACATTTCGTTGCTTCATAGAAAACCAATATTAGTTGACTGACACCTAAATGGCTCAACAATTAAAGTCCGTGACCGTACCGTCTCCTGGAACGCTCTATGGTTTTGTAAGGATTAAATCAACTAAAAATCTCACTTCTAGGGGGCGTCTCCTAAGCATGCTTGAAGTCCATATTATAATCATTTTTAACTAACTTTAAGTAAGTTTCAAAAATATTATTTTTGAAGCTGCCAACTGCCAACTGTCAACTGCTGCAACTGTTGGCTTATTACCAAATGAACTTTTCTGTATACCGTCATCAACTACTCGTTGAGACGATTCTAACGAGACCAAACTCAACGGGATAAAGTCTGTTAAGTCCTGAATTCCCATGGTCACCTTCTGCCTCCATCATCAGATCAGCTCGATGGTATATTTATTTGTCATCCAAACTATACTTAAACCCACATTTCAGCTCAAGCGGTTGAAGTTATCACCGTCAAAATTGAGTTGCAAGATTCCACCGGAACAAACATAATTAAGTGCATACATGTTACATACATTGCAAGTTGATAAAAAGCTTGTAAGAAATAAAAACAAGGAAAACTTTGTTCGATCCAGGATTTCGGTTTGGGGGGGTTCCCTCGTTTAGGAGGGAGGGGCCTCACGAAAACTAGAGGCTTTGTGTGCTGCTGTAAACCAGCGAAACTGTCTATTTAAAAAAAAATAATTCTAAAAACAGAATTGACCAAAACAAATCTATGTAACAAGTGAAATCAAAAGATTTTTCGAAAAACCGAACTGCTTTTTGGCAAATAATATATGCATGCCTATGTCACTCCCACGATTAAGAGGAATCCAACGACACCTCATATGTCGAAATCTGTCAAACAGTTTAGGCTGGAGGGCGTGCCAAAGAATAAGACATACACACATATATACCTACATACATACGCTCGAAAAACATAACCCTCCCTTCCTTCACCAGTCGGGTAATTACTGAACCTGCTCACAAAATTTCACTAAAATCGTTTGAGTAATGCGACTTGTGTAAGAGAACACTCGGACAGCCGCACATCTGGACATTCTGACATACGAAGGAATATTGGCCCAAGCTCAAACGTACAACTTTGTTCTCTTCGCTGGCTCGTTCAGCAAGAAAAACTTTGTTCGACCCATTTAGTATATATTGAACTGTATAAATACGCATATAGTAACTACTTCGCAATTTACATATTTTGATCACTCTTCTATCCCCTGACAGCTGAATTTAGTATACAGGGTGAAATCGGGATCGTGGAGCAAGAAGACCAAAAGCGAATAAGATGGTCATACTGAACAACTTTTCCCATGGGACCGACCACGAAATCGCAAAAGAAAATTAGCTGTTCCATACATTAACTCTCAATTAACTCACAGTTAACTCACAGTTAACTCCTAATTGGTTCTTATTTTTTTACGATTTCGTGGTCCCATGGGAAAAGTTGTTCAGTATGACCATCTTATTCGCTTTTGATCTTCTTGCTCCACGACCCCTATTTCACCCTGTATATAGTAAATAGTAATAGAGTATTTTAAATTGTACTCCATAAATTTCATTAATAAAATGTACTTATGGATTAATAGCGGTGCACGCTGCTTTGTCCACGTATTGCAAAGAGCACAGGCAACTATGACCTACGTATATGTTTTTTTTTAAATTAAACTATGGTTTTTTTGATCCAAAGACCCCGCGAGGAATACGGGCGAACTTTGTTTCTTTTAACTATTATGAGACTATCAAACTGAGAATATTTAAACGTTGAAATGTATTGTTACTATGAAATATTATGGTTTACGTGTTATTAAAATTTTTAAGGCTGTTTATGATTTTATTGATGAGTTTGGTGAATGATTGAATTGAAGATTCTTTTTTAATTATACTTTTGATGTCGTATGGGTCTGTATTCATATTGTTACACACGATTTCGTGGTCTACGTATATGTCCATCGTTCTTTTTACAGGAGAAAGAATTTTAGAAAACGGATAAGTGATTCCGGAGATATCCCGATGTCAAACCATTTGGGAAAGTCATTTGTGAAAATGCTGACTCTACATTTGCATGGAGAGCCGAGTAGAGCTTTCTAGCGACTCTTTAGCAACCTTAATTAGTGAAGAATTTTAAATTACGTTTAAAAGCTTTGCGCTCTCCGACTGTAATAGAATTAACAATACAATTTTTTCTCATTTAAATAACAGAATTCTAGAAACGTTTTTAATTTTTTGAAACGATGAATGCTAGTTGTAGTTTACGGTTCTTGCTCTTGAATTGTATATTCCTTCTCAAAGTTATGTATGAATATAACATCAGACAGTTGTATGTAATAAATAATCATACTTATTATAACCCGACCACGCGAAGTAGGCAACTGGCACGGATATACATTTCGTTTGTCTAGTTTTCTTTATCGGTTAGTATGTCTTAATAATTTAGAATACCTAATACAATGTCTGGGAATTGTCGGTCGATTTATGTGACGATTAGCCCATCTAGCATGATACGTTTTATCGCTATGTTTTACGTGACGTCTCAGTACATTTTCGCCATAAAACATGACGATAAAACCTATTGTGCTAGGGCCTCAGGTTCAATCGGTATTAGGCTTGAATCTATCTCGCATCGCACCGCATTAAAGTAACCTCAAAATAAGTTAATTTAAGATCCAGGATTCTAGACCACGATAACACCTCTCACAGACTGGTGCGGCCTGGCCGCGGCGGTCAATAGTAACCTTGTTAGCTATCAAATTTACTATTGACCGCCACCGCCGGCCGCGCCAGTGTGTTGCAGGCTTAAGGCAGTGCACCTGCGTTGCTCGTTCGTCTATTTATACGTATCGCGGCGAACCTTGATCCTTATGACAGCTGTCATCTCAGTGCAATTTTACGTTTTAAGGTTATAAATGCCATAAGAGATCAAGATTCGCCGAGATGCGTATAGGTTTGTCACGTTTGCGTATCATCGTGGTGACATTGGCACAACTTCGGCCGAGCGATGATGATTGTCACTGTCAACCGCTATTAGGTGGACTGTAACCTCTGAGGTGCGTGAGAGCTGAGTTTAGCCGAAGCAGTAAGTGGGACAGGCCTGCCTTTGTGCTATTTACTTTACCACCGACTTAACGCGAACGCAAGTCGCGTCACCTAACGTGGCACTCTTTGCGTTTGCCTACAAACGGGCCTTACCATAGTGTCAGTATACTCTATGAGCTTATCCTCGGATACGTCGTTGATTTTCTTCGCTTCTTTCAACAGGTCCCGGAGGAAATTCTGAAAAATACATTTTAATTATACGGCATTCAAAAATTAATTAACAATATTTTTCAATTAGGCCTGTAGCCCATGTTTACTCCTGTCTAGATATCATATTCGCGTTTTGTCGGACATAAAGCATTCATCCCTTATGCGCAAGTATATAAGTGCGAGCCGTAGCATGGTTGGCCTTATCACGCGACAAGTGACAAGATAAGAGAGTCGTCTCGTTCTATCGAACGGTGTCAGCCAGTGACGCACGCTCTATCCTATCACCTATCGCGTGACAAGGCCAACCATGCTACGGGGCCAGGACGAGTTATCATAACTTAGGTCGTGTATAGGTACTCGTACTTTGTGAGATTCGACTGCGACATACATAGGTAACCTTGTCATGACGAGGCGGACCCATTAACTGGTTGATTAACCGATGTGCCACGTTATTTTATTTATTTCAAAAGTAAATGAACCAAAATATAGACTAAAACATTTATTAATATTTATTGCGACTTTTCAGGAGCTAATTAAGTTAAATATTTTTTGATGTCTGGTTTTTTTTTGGATTTTGCCTCTAGGTAACTATTTAATTGATAATGTATCCGTTACATTCAAAAATCTACTATTTTAAATTATTTCTATACAAGTTGTCAGTTCATTGCCTGTAGGTCAATCACGTAACGCATTGTACAGTCAGCAGCAGAAGTAGCTAAGCGGGCCTAGTGCTCAAATTGATCTGCACACGGACTCTAATGTCAAGAGAATAAGGTTCTGTGCAGATCATTCTGAGCATGTTAAAGTGCTTAGCTACTTCTGCTGCTGACTGTACGCGCGTCAAGTAGATCTGAATGTCAATTTTTATATGGAAAACCGGCCAAGTGCGTGTCGGACCACGCAAAACGAAGGGTTCCGTGCCTATTAAAAAGGTCGTATCGTCATAGAAATCTTACGGCACTTACGTCCTTTTCTTTGAGGAAGGCAGTTTTTCAGCAATATCTCGGAAACCTTTCATCCGATCTTGTTCAAAACAATTTTCGGTGAATGAACTTAATAAGCGCTGTGTCCATCAATTTTTTCATATTTTTAAAATACACCGTTCAAAAATTAGAGGGGGGGGGACAGAATTTTAGTGACTTTCCGGGCGATTATCTCTGACTGTATTCACTTAATCAAAAAAACCGGCCAAGTGCGTGTCGGACCACGCAAAACGAAGGGTTCCGTGCCTATTAAAAAGGTCGTAACGTCACAGAAATTTTACGGCACTTACGTCCTTTTCTTTGAGGAAGGCAGTTTTTCAGCAATATCTCGAGAACCTCTGAACTGATCTTGTTCAAAACAATTTTCGGTGAATGAAATTAATAAGCCCTATGTCCATGAATTTTTCCATATTTTTAAAATACACCGTTCAAAAATTAGAGGGGGGGGGACAGAATTTTAGTGACTTTCGGGGCGATTATCTCCGACCCTATTCACTTAATCAAAAAAAATGCTAAGAAACCTTATATTTATTTTGAAAGGCCTATCGATTGATGTGCCACACGGGGGGTCACAATGAAAAAAAAAAATTAGACTTTTAGTTTTATGTATGGAGTGCACCCCTAAAAAAAATTTTTTTTGTCATTTTAATCACAAAACTATGTAGCGGCTAACAAAATACACCTATCCTCAAAATTTTATTCAAATACACCTTATAGTTTTCGAGTAAAATGCCTGTGACATACGGACAGACGGACAGACGGACAGACGGACAGACGGACAGACGGACAGACGGACATGACGAAACTATAAGGGTTCCGTTTTTGCCATTTTGGCTACGGAACCCTAAAAATGAGAGTTGGGCTGTCCTAAAGCGCATTCGAAACGTTACGTGATTACCCCCTGGACTAAATGCCGAGAATGCCCTCTTCAGGAGTAATTGCGTGTAGTTTTTAAAGATATTGACTCGGGTCGCTGTCAGAAATTAGCAAACGCTGGTATGTTTGAAGGAATTTGAAATAACAGTCAAGTAAAACGTTAATTTGTTTTTGTGAGTCCGGGCGAAGCTAGGGTTGCCTCTGGGCACTAAACGCATTTACTTAGCGGTCCCCGGACGCAAAGGCGCTTGGATTAAAATATAATACATGTACCTACTTACTCAACCTAAAAAAACAATACTAAAACTAAAACTACAAAATACTTATAATTTTTTTTTTAGTTTTTTTTTGTGTCTGGGTTTTCACCGATTACAACAAGTTTGTCGAGTCTGGCTATTTCTAATAGCAGAGAATCCTGAGGTTGTTACCTAATGATTCTCTGCTATTCTGCTATTGATCTGTTGATCATTGAGAGGCTAGTCTTCACGCGTAATTGGTCTGGTCTTAGACAGATTTATTCATCCCCATGGACCTATGATACACAGGACAAGCTATACGTGATGCCACAATGAGGGACGGAAAGGCTTCTATGCAGCTAAAACATTTTACAAGTGTCTACGGAATGATAGTTCGATCCGAAAACGGATCTAGTAATCGGGTTGATTACGTCTCCAATGTCACCTCAGTCACTTTACCTACCCTAATTGGCTACTTTCCTAAAAAAAATATTCAGTCCGACAGTTAGATTATCTTAAAATATTGGACACGTATTTTTATTTTGTCAATCAAACAAAAAATGATGAAGATACAGCCCTTTAAAGTTCCGCGTGACGTCACATTATGGTACACTTTTTATCATATTGTGACGTCACATGGCGTTTTAACATGGAATCGTCATCATTTTTTGTTTGATTAACAAAATAAAAAATACATGTCCAATATTTTAAGATAATCTAACTGACGGATTAAATATAATTATATATTTTTTTTACCCAGGAAAGTACCCAATTCCCCAGATTCAAGATTGTCATGTCAGTCAGGTGGCAACCCTCGCTCCTGCTCGGAATTGTGCTGTCACTGGCTGAAGAGTTTAATAATTAATGTTCAACTTCCCTTTAATCAGCTTTAGGCTTAAGAGCGGTTAGAGGTCATTCCCACGGCCGGTTTGATGTGAAAACGTCCATAGGCGCCGTTTACACAGCGATTATTATCGCGATACGTGTATCGCGATAATAATAACAATACATTTATCTGTTATTTTAGTTTAAGTCGGTAATAGTTAAGTTTCTTTTGTATATTGTGTTTCCTTATTAAGAACGAAATTGTGATGTGGTGTTATTTTGGCTGCAAGCTATAAATATATATATATATTTTTAGGAAAAAATGGAACCCTTATAGGATCACTCGGTTGTCTGTCTGTCCGTCTGTCACAGCCGATTTGCTCCTAAAATACTGGACCGATTGAGTTGAAATTTGGTACACATATGTAAATTGGTGACCCAAAGATGGACGCGTAAAGTAAATTAATGAATTCTGAACAAAGGGGCCACTTTTGGGGGGTAAACTGGAAAATTTGAAAAAAAAAGTTTTGCAAACTGTATTGTGTGACATATCAAATGAAAGGGGTTGTTGTAAGCATGTGAGATATTTTTTTTTATAATTTTAGCACAAACAGAATGGAAGTAATTTAGGAAAAAATACGAAAATTGACCATTCACCCCTCCCTTATCTCCGAAACTACTAAGATTAAAATTCTGAAAAAAGTATGGAAAATAGTTCCTTGCCTAAAGATTACAGGAAAACCTATAAGAAGTTTGAGTATTCAAAAACACTTATGAAATTTAGATTATATACGGAACCCTCACCACGCGAGTTAAACTCGCACTTGTCCGGTTTTTAATTAGAAATCCAACAGCTTTAACATATAATGATAGTCTTACAATTTAGATACAACAGAGTTAGATACAGGTCTCACTAAACTATACAGAAACATTAACGGATTCTATTCTATTCTATTCAATATAAGACGCGGTATATTGACGCATATTGAAGCAAAACCTCAAACTCAAATCATGTGTTCCAAGGTTTTAAAATAAACTAAAATAAAAAAACTTACTGCGGGAAGTCTTACCTCTTCCCCATTGCTTTCAAAATGTTGGGCGCACATATTTACCAAAACCACTATCGCCATATTTACTAAAACCACACAACAAAGAATACCCTCTAACGATATATGTATAGTCAGCCGCAATTACGCCGCGCCACAGGCCGGAGATAACAACGTCCGTTTCAGAGATAATGGCCGACATACATACATATGATATAAACATATGCACTGTAATAATAAATAGTACGGGTGAAGTATTAGGTTACCTTTTCGTGTATTCAACTAATTATACTTAGATGTCGCTGTATATATCATACCTGCACGGCTATCACAAGACGGCGCGCGAGCTCTCTCGATTTTTCTCGCACTATACCTCTCTTTCTAAGTTTTCTAATAAGAGAGAGAGGGATAGTGCGAGAAAAATCGACAGAGCTCGCGCGCCGTCTTGTGATAGCCGTGCTTGTGGAGATCAATTTGGATAAACTTTGCAAGTTTTTTTCGTACACGTGAACTCAGTGCATAAAGTTTTCGATGAAATTAGATATGTGTTACGGGCGTTTTCACTCAAATGTGCGACTTTTTTTTCAGTTTTTTTTTATCGGGATCAAGAATGCTCATGATTCCGAACAGGAAATACCAAAAAGTTCTAAATACTGAGAAAAAAGTAAAAGATGCACATTTGAGTGAAAACGCCCCTATGTAGTTTTGACACATATAGGTACTCGTCCAACCTATCTGAACGAGTTTAAATATTGGCCTTCCATTGTGTTACATACGTACTGCTGTATGATATGTATCTAAGCGTCTATATTTATTTACAATCACATCATAAAGTGGCAATAACCGCTCACTGGCCAGGGGAAGATGTCAAAGTTCGTTTTCACCACGGGCGGTAATAAAGAAAGCCTCAGATCTCATATTTATTAGTTCTCAATTACCTGTAATCTGAGATATTCTTGGTTTTCCCACCCTGTAATTTACTATAGTTACCTTCAACTCGTCTGCCTCTATGTACCCGCTGCCGTCTGTGTCATATTCTCGCCAAATCTGAAACAGGGCCATTGTTAGATCTTTCTACCTTTAATCCAGTATGTGTACAGGGTGGCACTTTACGAGTACTATGATCTTTGCTGAAAGTATAGTGTTATCTAATTAATTTTCAATCAATTTATTATCATTTTAAAGCTAGGTTGAGTAAAACAAAAAGACATTAAAAATTAAACGTTTTATTATAGGTGACAACCATGCCGCTATAAAGTTACTCTTTACATTTGCACATAACATATGTTATGTTTCTAGGGTTGAAACAGGCGGATTTTTGCACTAAAGTTAAACAAGGTTTATCTCGTAAACGGTAAACAATATTAACATACTTAGTATAAACTAAAAGCTCTTAGAGGAAAAAATAAAGCTCTTAGGGTGAACAATTCCCCGTTTTTGTAAAAGCCCTTCATTCTGTTCCACGCCGTATATTTATCGTTGACTGGTAGATAATAGTCTGCGCTATGATTTGTTTAATTAAATAATAGGCTATTCTACAATTTTATTAAAATATAAATTAATTTTTCGTATAGATTTGATAGTGAAGTGGTATTTTTATTTCCTCAAAATAATATCGCTTTATTCAAATAAATAATGGTTGAAATTTGAACGTTATATATGCGCCCCAAAAAGGCAGCCGTATCGTGACGTCATAACTGCAACACCAAACCACAGACTACTAAGAAGATACTATGTGCAGAAACATTGAAACGTCAAATGTTGTTTACATAGAAAACTGGTTTTTGGATTTGCTATTCTGACATCACTCATAGATGACAAAATGGCGGTCGGCTTTTTCGGTCACGTAACATACAGATAATACAACTACGATTTTAATTTTCAAATTAAAAATAAATCTCATGTTTTTGTAACTAAATAGTGTTATATTCGTATTTCTTATGGTAACAACTGTATAAAAAAATACTTTGATCATTTTGATACATGAAAATACCCTATTATGAAAGAAACTTATCCCGTTGGGAGTGTGGTGACAAAATGTTAGAAAGTACAAAATTAGAATGTTGAATTTGTGTACAAAACCCGTTTCATCCTCGACTTCATATCTTGGATACAGCTCTGATCGATAAATTCTCTCGTATAAACGTTACGTGTTGTATTCATAATTTTGTATCTTTTGCGTGTGACCATTACATTTTAGGCTTTAATTAAGGCCCTAGGACCAGCGAACGAAAAAAACCAGAGAAGTCGACCTCCTTACAAATTTCTACCCAAACATGTGCCCAAAACCCGGTATGCGCATGTGTGCGCATGTTCGAACTAAACGGCTGCTTGGCATCCTTTTGACACCCCGCCCCCCCACGTCGCATACGTCCACATAATGGCAACGTGCATCCTTTTTGTGGGGCCACTTTTCGGCGCTAGTTACACTTCTATGGTGTTTTCGTTCGCTGCCTAGGACCCAGAGACTACTTACTTTCATGAATTCGACACTGGACTCTAGTGGGTTGTCAAATCGGAACAGCAGTAGGAAATTCTCTTCCATAGGCAATAGCTGCGCCAACTGGAAAAAAAGTGTTTGTGTTGGGTATTATTTATCGCTTCTTCCACCACCTTTGCGGGATAAAAAGTACCCCATGTACGTAAATAATGGGAGAAGTTAACAGTCACTGCCAATCATTTCGTTGATAATGATAACATGTGGTATATCTTATGTAGAGGAAAATTCTTACGACCACGCCCACCTAGCCGGTTCTTGGCACTTAAAGTTTAAATTTTTTCAATCTTTCCATCTCGACTGTACTGACCTCTCGAATGTCGATCTTGCCGTCCTGGTTGTCATCGTACGCCTCCATGAAGCACGCCTTCAACTCCACCAACATTGAGTCCGACACGGCCTGCAACAATATATAATATGCTCAGTCTACGGACCACTATAGCGAAACTCTTACACCACTATATTATTCTTAGGGCAAAGGAACTTTATTATTTTTATTTTAGATTGAACACGCATTATATTTTCGTCGCAGAATGGACGCCAGGGCCCTATTTCACCATCTTGACAATGGTCGCCTGACAATGACAATTCCACGTACATTGCTGGGTCAATAAGCTGTCCAGCAACCACTTTAACCTGTCGACGCAGCCAATTAAGTCGAATTGTCATTGTCAGGCGACGATTGTCGATTTTGTGAAATAGGGGCCTGGACAGTGGACACACGTAGCCGTAGCCGCTTTTCGCTACTTAGCGGGAAAACTACGAGACCGGCTACGAGAATAGTGCGTAGCGATTCCTGGCAGTGAATGTGTTAAAATGTACCTAAAATCATAAACCGAAGTTGTACAGCGTGGTATACGTAGCTTTTGCAACTACGTAGAGGCCTCGTAGACTCGTAGCACTGCTACGAATGATCTCTGTAGATCTCGCGCGCTACTCCTATTCGAGGTGCTACGGCGGAGCGTGTATAGCATTTTTCACTTTTTAGCTCGTGGGGCATGACCTCGTAATAATTCTAGAACATTACAATAGAGTTCTTCCTTACCGCTGCCCATTGGACATCTCTTATTCGAGGAACATCGACATGAAGAAGAAGAAGACGATAGAGTTGACGATTTGTTTATGAATGAAATTAAATGAAAAATATTTATTCCGGAAACATACTAGTCCATATAGAGTAGATACATCATTATTGTTATTATCATTATGTTTAGCAATATATCCGTCCTCCTAGATCCTAGCATTTTTGGCGATCGGGCTCCGTTTTGGCAGCCGGATTTGGCGTAGGTACTAGTTTTATGAAACCGACTGCCATCTGACCTTCAATTGCCGAGGGAAAACTAATCGTTGTTGGGTTTAAACTGGTTTCCTCAAGATGTTTTCCTTCACCGAAAAGTAATTATTTAGCAATATGTAGATTATTCCCCATATCAAATAAAAATAACAAATGCTCTAACTGTTATTAAAACGTATTCCACCGTTCACATTTAAAAAGTAAACCAATTTACCTACTATAAAATGTATCGTAATGAAACATGGTAGCAAGTAACTACATAAATACTTAGTAGACGAATTCAATAGTTACAGTAATTAGAGATGAAAATAATTACCGATAACTTGTAATCAAAGCTACAAGTTGAAACGAACAGTAATTTGAATATTTAGAACCAAAGCATACGCTTCGCTTAAACACATAAAAGCCTTTTTAAATACAAAATTCTTGTAGTTTTAAGTCTTTTCGAGTTTCGTGAATAAGTATAAATGGTAACTGGTTGTCTAATAAAGTAGACATAACCGTTTATTTTGAATTTCGAATAGCCATTCATTAGATACGAATGTAATTATTGGTTTCGAGAATTTGAAGCAAATAATTGATTCAATATCGATTTTGATAATTGCAGGATATTTAAATCGCTAACATGGCGATGTAAATAATAAACCATTATTGAGAATTAATTCAGCGAGCGAGCGAAGCGAACGAAGTTCTCCGTTTCAGCTTGGGCAAAAAATATTTCGTATGTCCGGATGTGCGGCTATTCTCCTCTACAGGATGCATTTCTCAACCGTTTCTCGTGAGACTTTGTGAGCAGATTTTAGTTTTTTTTGTCTATTAAGTTAAAAAAAAAGAATTAAAAAGGCACGAGTGCGATTTCTATAGCTCATAGAGCCACTAGTATATCTTTAATACGAGTACATACAATTTTCAGATTTTAAACGGAGCATTCTTTGAACTCATTCACTGCTATGATGCGCCTCGCACTAGGCTGTAACTTAATCTCCACATCGTCGGCTTAAGTCGCAAACCTCGTAAGTAACTCAATCTGATCTAACTTAACATGAGGCCTAAAAAACATTACCCCAATATAGATGGTTTGGAGCGAGGTTTTCTAGCAGCTATAAAAAAAAGCTGCGAAAAGTTTTTGTTCGTTAATAATGGCGTTCGGGAGTTTCGAGGTTTTATAAACGGTTTTTTCGAAGCATCAAGCCTGCAATACACTGGCGCGGCCTGCGGTGTCGGTCAATTGTAAATTTGACAGCTAATTACAAGTTTACTATTGACCGCCGTCTGTGAGAGTGAGAGCCTTAAAGCAGGGATCGGAAACGGTTTTTTCAAAAGTCCCCGAAGTAGTCTAATATTTTGAATAATTTTAGGCTCTTAATGTAGGACACAAAAACATTTTCGTATTATTAGACAGCCTGATCAACAATGATATTATAAACCAAAACCGAAATAGAACGAAATAAAACCGGTATTTTTGTATGGGAAAAATCCGATCCCTGCCTTAAAGCCTGAAAAAAGTAACATTCTGAACGCATCTAATAGCAAAACTCTTAAACCTTTGCCTTTACCTACTATATGAAGTTGTCGAAACATGATTTTCAAAAAAAAATAGTTATGAGGTTTACTACTTTAGCGGACGATATGTAGAGGAAATCGTCCGTATCCCTCTGGCGCATTTGTCGTGATTAGCGCTAAATGGGCTACGTGAAAAAATACGAAAAACATGACATCGAGACAAGGAGTGTTAGTTACCATTATTGAATTACGACGTCGGGATGAAAATCACGATGATAAGTCAGCATCAGATAGATTGTAGCAACCAAAAGTGACGATATAGTTATATCGTAGAACATTTTCACTCTTATAGTTTTCTAACTATTTGATGCTGCCTGTAGAGCATACGACCTAAATGCAAAGGTAGCTTTTCAAAAGCAATAATCTCTTCAATTCTCTCCAGCCAGCATAAAACCTGCTTTTAAAATATCATCTGCGACTTGAACGCGCCCATTGTTGTCACCAGTTTGAATGGGAAGCAATTTCAAACTTGGAACGCAGCCGTTGCCGCGCTCTCGTTTCGAAATTTAAATTTTACCTTATGATATTCAAATCGTGTTCTGGAATATTTTGAATCGTGATGGCCGGTAGCCGTGACCAATCATATTACGAGCATATTTACTAGATTATTTTATTTATTTAATCTTGATTGCGCAAAAGAAAATGTTATCGCACAAAAGGCACTTTTAATGCCATCTAACATAACCTACAAATCAGAGACTAGGTATCTATATTCTATACTAATAATAGAAAGGTAAATGTCCGTTATATTTGAGTTTGTAGCTTAATATTTGTATGTAGGGGGTAACCTCCGAAACTACTCATCCAATTATTAGGTAACTAGGTACCTATTATTTTTTCACCAGTAGCTATAATATAATAGACTTTCGGACAATGCAAGTTAGATAAAAGCTACTAAAAGTAAACAAACATGTAGAAGCATTGCTAACTAAAAGGGAATGCCTTTATTGAAGTCGGTTAAAAATATTTAATATTATAAAATTGGTCGCTGGATGCAGGTCGCGCAGGACCGGTCATTGTGGTAATCTTTGGGGGAGTCATAGGCCTCCCCCAAAGAGTAGGACATAGATCCAGCAGTGGTTGTCTTTCGGCTGATATGATGATGATGATGATAAAATTGGTCTAAAAATCCGCATTGTAATATTGCAAGACTACTGGCACGGTATTGTGTAATCTAACGCAAGGTATTGTCATGTTTCGTTATATCAGCGCATGGCTAGGAAAATCCGAACCTATAAAGTAAAATTGCGAGCGAGTGGTGCGAGGGATGGCAGCGAAAAATCTCAGGTCAACAATTAATAAAATGTAATATGCTGGCGTGGAAATAATCTATTTAAAACAATACTTAAGAGTCCACAAGAAGCTCGAAACAAGTCGGCTCCCCATACAAACGTAGTTTGGCTCTCATTTTAAAACGGCGTGTTGGAATAACATGAAACTTTGCATACATTCTGGGATCTATCAAAGTTTCACGTTATTCCAGCATGCCGTTTTAAAATGAAAACCAAACTTCGTTTATTTGGAGAGTCCAGCTGAATAAGTATAATTTATACGGAAGATTCATCAGTCAAAGTTCAATGGACTCCTTGTCGGATGTTGCTACGTTTGTAGTCATGCTGGATTATGACAGAAGATTAAGGCAACAATATAAAGGTGACTTAATAAGGGATAGGAAGGGATGAGATTAAGGGATGTCTTCAAGTCAATCAATGGTGCTAATATGGGTAGAAGTAACTTTCTGGTTAGGCACAAAAAATATATTTAGCAAGGATCTCAGGGGGCCTACCGCGAAACGAAATTCGTTTTCGTTCGTGTATCTCTGTCTCTGTCGCACTTGCTGGTTCGACAGAGACGGAGATACACGAACGAAAACGAATTTCGTTTCGCGGTAGGATCTCAGTTTTGTCACTTTACGATAAAAGGAATGAAAACTTTGCCAGAGATAACTAAATATTAAATTGTACTTGGTATTTTTTTATTAAACGAAATAAAGGTCCCTATTGGAAACCCGTGGGAAACCCTCAATTAATTGAGTTCAATTAAACTTTATTGTAATAGAACTATTGTGTTTAGTCCTTTTGTGCTTTCAGTAACTGGAGTAAGTCGTAGTTTTATAAATCCACAAACAAAAAGGAACAAAATATTAACTGCCAATATTTTCGTAGACGTCCGTAGTAGTTATGACGTTTTTTTCCACTATGAAGCTATTGCCGAAGAGCAGATTACCAGACTAACAAGTTGTTGGCAGTGAATGTTTAAGAAGTAAACTAGTATTTATATTATATTTCAGGCCACAGTAAATTATAATGAATCGTTGCGATAGCATAATTAGATTAATTTGCGACTTTTCGTCTACTTCTATATTACACAAACACAACCAAGGCATGAGAAAACAGGGGATTTTTTTCATTCAAGATCATTCTCTTCCATAAATCTTACACCTTTCACACTATGTATCCTACGAAGACAGGTAGATCTCGGTCGTGTCTCGGACTAGACACGTTTGGCGGCACGCCATGCACAGACAGCGTGCGGACAAATTGTCAGCCATATTGTGCAGCGGCGATATATTATGTCGAACGATATTATGTAAAATTATATAAGTAACTAAGCTTCTTCCCGCGACTCCGCCCGCGTGGAACTCGTTTATATCGTAGCTCCATACAAAGTTTCACCCCTCATTTCACCCCGTTCGGGTATTATCTAAATATAACTATCTTCGTGCAAAATTTTATCCAAATCGGTTGAGCCGTTTAAGCGTGATTGAGTAAGAAACATCCAAACTTTCACATTTATAATATTAGTAGGATTTTTAGTGACTAATCTGTTGAGATGTGTGGATAGGTGCTTGCACGCACTCAACTTGACCAAAGGTCAGATAGCATTATCAGAATCAATTAATCTCCTAATCCGGATTAAGTCGGATAAAGCAGGGTTGCGATTCCATTTAGACTTCATTCATAGAAGACCTACTTAGGATAGAAACTGGCTAATGAAAGAAAATTTTGACTACTGACAAATACCGTAATAGAGAGTAGGCTTCGTTTCACGAACTAATTAATAAATTAACTAATTTGCGAAGATGATCGACAAACCGAATAGGTACAGTCAAGTGTAATAATATGGGTGCATACAACTTACCTTCTCATAAATATGTCCCATCGCATGAGGGGATTAAATCGATACATATTTTGCACTCGACTGTATTACTCAATATTCATATTCATATTCGTTTATTAATAATATTACATGTCATTACAGTGCATAAGATAATAACAATACTAGGATGTAAAATAAATCCAATAACAAAAATCTAATAATAAAATAATAAATAAATCAACAATAAGGCAGCGATACTTAAAAGGTTTAAATACTCAAATATATAGAAAATCTGAGCCTCCAGAAATCAATATTCGTGCTCATCATATAAATTTTTGCCTTCACCGGGACTTGAACCCTATAATCCTATATTTTAAGGCTATAAACAATCTTCTTACAGAATTTCATCCAAATTGGTTGAGCCGTAAAGCGTGATTGAGACGAGATAAACATCTTTGTAGTGTGCTTAAAGTATCCCCAAGATTTATTTTTTAAATTTTCACAGACAAAACGTTTACTTTTGCAAGAGATCGAAGTTATGATTTCAAAAATGTCTCAAATAGTAATAACTGAAGAAATTAAAATATTATGGAAATAAAATTCAAAACGAACTAAAATGCGTTTAGATTTCAATCCCGTTTAATTTTTAATAATTTGAATTAGCTACATAAAACGTAAAATTGTTTTAAATTTTTTTATGTATCTCAATTGAAACTGGCACTATGAGTCATGCCGTGTACATAATTTTTTCAATAAGTTGGGCGGGAACTTGATAGGTTATTGACATACTCGCTGTTTTAAAATTATTGAAAATATTATTTGATTTCCATGCAATTTTGGGGAAAAGCACTATACCTGCCTCGGCTGGAATGGCAATTCGTGGATTCGTCTCTATTGTCGGATTCAGCTTCGCTTCTTCCGACAAAATCAACTTATCTACGAATTAATAATGTACTATTACTTTCTAAATACTTGACACAAACAGCGGGTTTATTCCAATGACGTTTAATTTATCCTTACGTATACATCTTGACGCCTTTCAAAACCTTGGCAAATAGAATTGAGCTCTATGATATAAGTCACAAGACAGTTTTTGAGTTAATCGTAACTACGCTGAAAAACGAGCTGAAACAGACTCGCTTTGTCTTGATCCGTTCCTCTCCCACGCATTACCATAAAAAAAAAACATATATGCCTTCACGGGAAAATATTTGACTTTAATTACAAAACATTGATGTACGTTTATTTTTATAATTTCTTGATTTTTGATTAATAATAATCTCTGCACCACCTACTGCATAATCTAGTTTTATCTCTTTCTCCGATATCCAAAGGTTGTCTGGAAGAGATCGCTCTTCAGCGATAAGACCGCCTGTTGTCTACCTCTACCTACATGTTATTGTATTGTTTCTCTCTGTAACTGCTTTGTTTGTGTGAGGTGTGCAATAAAGAGTATTTGTATTGTATTGTATTGTATTGATGGGGGCGGGTTGCTTCAACTATATGACGTAACGAACGAGTTAAGGGTATTTTTTTTTATAAAGAAGCGGAAATGGCATGTATCAGTACTACTTTATAACCGTCAGCCTACTGTCCCCGTCCGTAAATCATCATCGCTTTATACATACAATTTTTATGGTAAAATAGTAATCATAATATTCATTAGTATATCATTAGTTTTCCCTGATACACGTAAACACCACATGTTTCAATACCTATTAATAAAGTTCCTTGGAAAATAGATTATTTGCATGAAAACACAACTAATTAGTCATAGCATAGATCTTGAGATAATAGGCCTGCGATTATATGTGTATGGAACAAACCTGGTCCGTTCATTATCGGCTCGTCTTGCCACAGATAGAGCTCGAAACGGAATGTTCACTTGGGATTTAAAACGCACAAAATAGAATAATATTCTATTTTGTGCGTTTTAAATCCCAAGTGAACATTCCGTTATCACAATGTCAAGATTAAAAAACCGGCCAAGTGCGTGTCGGACCACGCAAAACGAAGGGTTCCGTGCCTATTAAAAAGGTCGTATCGTCACAGAAATTTTACGGCACTTTCGTCCTTTTCTTTGAGGAAGGCAGTTTTTCAGCAATATCTCGAAAACCTCTGAACCGATCTTGTTCAAAACAATTTTCGGTGAATGAAATTAATAAGCCCTATGTCCATGAATTTTTCCATATTTTTAAAATACACCGTTCAAAAATTAGAGGGGGGGGGGGACAGAATTTTAGTGACTTTCGGGGCGATTATCTCCGAAAAAAAATGCTAAGAAACCTTATATTTATTTTGAAAGACCTATCGATTGATATGCCACACGGGGGGTCACAATGAAAAAAAAAATTTTGACTTTTAGTTTTATGTATGGAGTGCACCCCTAAAAAAAATTATTTTGTCATTTTAATTACAAAACTATGTAGCGGCTAACAAAATACACCTATCCTCAAAATTTTATTCAAATACACCTTATAGTTTTCGAGTAAAATGCCTGTGACATACGGACAGACGGACAGACGGACAGACGGACAGACGGACAGACGGACAGACGGACATGACGAAACTATAAGGGTTCCGTTTTTGCCATTTTGGCTACGGAACCCTAAAAAAGTTGATACTAATGTTATAAAGATCCACATCTCTGCCTCTGGTGACTTAGCTGTGTTTTCTTGTATACGACACCTCGCATGCTAGTCATGCTGTCAAGCTAGGTGTCTAATATATGAAAACGCAGCTTCGCTCATCTGTGCTAGATCACCCTAAGTGCCGTCACCGGAATATGTTCAGAGACGTCCCATCATCAATCACAGCGGCCGCTGCTGCTGTCGGCCCGACAGAGTAGTACTACAGTCGTTGTTATTTACGCTGCTTTGGACACGCGAAATAAGTATTTAGGGAATTGGTAAAAGAAATGGGTAAATTTGTGCTGACTAAGAACGGTAAGAATAGGCTAGGACCAGCTACAAATAAGCCATGGATAAAAATAATTTATTTTTAATAGAGTATAGATGATTAAATAAATAAATATCGTGGGATAATTCACGCCAATTGATCTAGTCCCAAACTAGGCAAAGCCTGTACTATGGGTACTAGACAACGGATAAACATACTTATATAGATAAATACATACTTAAATAGATATTAAACATCCAAGACTCGAGAACAAACATTCTTATTCATCATACAAATATCTGCCTCGACCGGGGATCGAACCCGGGACCTCAAGCTTCATAGTCAGGTTCACTAACCACTAGGCTATTCGGTCGTCAAATTGATTTGAAACATTTTAACATTTCGATATAAAAATACCTTACAATTGTCTAGTTCCGTTATTATGTCCAGTTTGTCATTTTTAAAGCTTCATAGCATGCAATTATAATATGTAATAAATGTTCATGTATTTTATCCGCTTTTGTATGGCGTAGAATAGCGAATAATATGCCATACATCGTTATCGCGGGAGCAAAAACAAATCGGTTATAGAACAAATATAACAGAATGTCTGTTTAGTAAAAACTAAATATTCTGCCTACACATTATAAGCCTTCAAGAAGTATATCATATCTAGCACGAAGTTTTCGCTGGAAAAGGTCAATCAATATTGTCTTACACCGTAAACGATTACGTATAAGTCAACGAGACAACTTGAATAATAAGCCATAAATTCATCATACATTATTTTCCTTCGAGGCATTTTTAAAAGCACTAGATCTTACAAAATCCAATACTAATTAATTATGTTGCTACAAATCAATTGAGAATGACAAATGTCTAAAGTAGCAGGAAAACTGAAGAGGTTGCGTAGGTAATCTTTTTAAGCATGTACTACTAATTAAGTCAAGCACGGAGGTAATATGTTTTATATATATATATATATGTTATATATATTATAAACGTTTCTCGTTATGAGTGACACTCTGTTATTGACTATTTGTCATAATCTTTCAGTACTGTCAAATCGTTTTTGCTCCCGCGATAACGATGTTTGAATATGACAGACACTTCATTCTCGAGCGTTGGTTTCAGCTTGAACTATCTGAGCGTTTATATCAGCAACAGCGCTCTGCTACTGTGATCTGTTACTGGTTAGTCATGCGGTGTTAGTAAACCAACACTTCTCCGAACCGGCGATATCACAATCTTATCAGTTGACAGACAACATATAAAACCATCTAGGACGATACGTTCTTATCAAAAACTATACAACTATAGTGTGTGAAGGATCTGAAAGTCAATTTTCAATGTAAGTTTTATTGCTGTTATATAAAGCAGCTCAGCTGATACTATGTTCGTGACTTAAAACAAGAATATTGTCTAGATTATAGTAGTTTTTACTGTTCCGTACCAAAAAGGTAACAAAGTATGAGTTAAGATTTTTCTAGAATTAATGGGGTCGTGACGCTCTCTACTGGGTCTCGTCGTATGATGTATGAAAGTTTATAAGGAACCCTCGGTGCGCAAGTCAGACTCACATTTAACTGTTTATTTTTGTAATCCGAAAGTAATATGTTTATTACGGGGGTGGCGTAGCATTAATGCTAAAACCTCCAGGAAAATAATAAAGAAAAAAAAAAGTAATATGTTGCAAAAAACTGTTTTTGTTTTAGTTGATCACAATTTATGAGGCTTCCTTGGGGATAATTTGACATCTTTAAACTTGGGAACTAGGTTTAACAACTTGATTAAAATACTTCGAGGGAATTTATTTTTGCAGACAGAGCGAGAACACATTGAAAATACAAAGCAAATCATAAATAAGTGTTGTTTGGTAAAATATTGTTATCTTTGTTTATTTCCAGATGAAAACCGTATTGTGCTTGTTGGCGCTGAGCGCCGTGATTGTTCACAGCGCCGTCCTAGTCGACAAGAGCGCCCCACGATACAACCTTAATATCGGCGCTGTTTATCCCGGCGACCGTCTGCTGTCAAGGTAAATACATCTTTTTAATCTAACTGTTAGCGCTGGGAGTAGAGGTCGCTCATAGCGCTGTCTTAGTCGACAAGAGTGCCCCACGATACAGTCTTAATATCAGCGCTGTTTACCTCGGCGACCGTCTACTGTCAAGGTAAATAAATCTTCTTATTCTAACTGTTGGTGCTGAGCGCAGAGATCGCTCATAGCGCTGTCCTGATTGACAAGAGCGCCCACGATACAACCTTAATATCGGCGCTGTTTACCCCGGCGAACGCCTGCTGTCAAGGTAAATAAATCTTCTTATTCTAACTGTTGGCTCTGAGCGCAGAGATCGCTCATAACACTGTCCTGGTTGACAAGAGCGCCCCACGATACAACTTTAATATCGGCGCTGTTTACCCCGGCGACCGTTTGCAGTCAAGGTTTATATCATCTTCTTATTCTGACTGTTAGCGCTGAGCACCGGAATGACACAGAGCGCTGTATCCGAGGCATGATACGCGATTAATTCACACAATAGACAACCTGCGATATCCAATTTAATTGAATTAAATTAAATCTGATTATGTATCATACGAAAAGGTTACGCAGGCTTAATATTTATTTACATCGTAATTTTTATGACAATACTATTGTCGCTAGTACCATACAACACAATAGTTATTTGTTAATTTTATTAAAATAATAATAATGAATTATTAGTATAACACCATAAGTTTCTTTCTGAACGCAAGATAATGACCTCTCAATTGGTATAGAAAAAAGTTGGTTCTCGTGATAGAGCGTTCACCGTCACGTTCGAAATTCAAAAACACTTTCCACGCTAGCGGATATAATAGACTTTTGGGCGCATTTTTTGAGCTATAAAGTAAGCCTTTCCGAGCTGGTGAGGTGAAAATACTCTTTGTGTACACCTCAAAACATGAATGAAATACAAGACATAAAAACTAGAAAATAGAGGTTAACAACAGGCGGACTATAGCGAGGACAATAGTTCACGGTTTAGGTATAGTCGATGCCAAATATATATTTAAGAAGTAAATAATAGTAGTAGTAATTATTTAGTAGTACCTAGGACGTTTTCAAGTGTAAACATATCTTTACACTTGTGCATTTTCATCCATCGTATCACGGCGCAAAATTATGCACATTTTTGACTTTGATTGCACAGATAAATTATGTTCCGGTTATACAAGGCATAAGTCGCAAACGCACTTTACATACTTGTATGGGCGCAGGGCTAATATTTTTTTATTTTTATTCAAGGATTGCCAACGGAGTTCATAATGTTACATTTTATGAAAAAACAAGCTGTAATATAATGTCTAATTTTAACCCTAATAATATTAGGCAACCACCGCACAGCATGCGTTACAATTTTAAGCATTGATGCATTCATTAATTATCTAAACAAAAAAAAAACCGGACAAGTGCGAGTTCAACTCGCGTGGTGAGGGTTCCGTATATAATCTAAATTTCATAAGTGTTTTGAATACTCAAACTTCTTAAAGGTTTTCCTGTAATCTTTAGGCAAGGAACTATTTTCCGTATTTTTTTCAGAATTTTAATCTTAGTAGTTTCGGAGATAAGGGGGAATGGTCTATTTTCGTCTTTTTTCCTAAATTACTTCAAAACTGTTTTTGCTAAAATTATAAAAAAAATATGTTCGACATATTTACAACAACCCCTTTCATTTGATATGTCACACAATACATTTTTTTTTAATTTTCCAGTTTACCCCCCAAAAGTGGCCTCTTTGTTCAGAATTCATTAATTTACTTTACACGTCCATCTTTGGGTCACCAATTTACATATGTGTACCAAATTTCAATTCAAACGGTCCAGTAGTTTTGGAGCAAATCGGCTGTGACAGACGGACAGACAGACAACCGAGTGATCCTATAAGGGTTCCGTTTTTTCCTTTTGAGGTATCGGAACCCTAAAAACAAGTAAATCAAAGGAATTTTCGAAAAACCCGACCGCTTTTTGACAAATATTGCATATGCACTCCCACGATTAAGAGGAATCCAACCTCACCTCATACATCAAAATCCATCAAGCCGTTTAGGCTAAAGGAGGCCCAAAGAAACAGACATACATACATACATACATACTTACATACACTCGAGAAACATTACCTTCCTCCTTTGGCAGTCGGTAAAAAACTGAATCACATATTCAGTCGGACTATGATATTAGACCAAAGAAGCCAATTTTTGGATATGTTCAATAGTTCATAGGAAAGACTAAACACTAACTCATATTAAAATGAGTCTTAATGAGATAATCTAATTGATCTGTTGTCATTTAAAATATCTGACATCCAAATTCCAGCCACACGAAATCAATTAGATTCCAAGGGACAGCCTGAGTTGGGCCGGCCCAATCTAATTAGAGGCGCTTAAATATAAAATGGCACTCCAATTTTTCTTTATACAAAATTCATTTCGTAGAGCCGTATGAGGTAGATAGATAGATAGATAGATGTCATTTATTGTCAATACTGTGTACATAAGATCTCATGTCATATTTACATTGAAAGGTATCAACAGTTTGCCCTTTTCGGGCGTACAATATTATTGAACTTAAAATTAAACTTAATAATTTGTAGACCTATACGAAATATTCATTAAGATTGTAAAAGCATTTATTAGTCAGCCATTCCTTCAGTACCTTTTTGAACTTAGTGCTATCGAGTGACTTAATATATCCAGGTAAGTTATTAAAGATTTTGATTCCCATAGCATAGGTACTCTTGCTAATTATGTAACTAGAAGGCCTAATTGTACACATATCAAATCTATATTGTGATCTTAAATTAGGGTTGGAGTCACTTTTTTTAATAAAAATATCGTGTCGTTCCTTGACAAATACACAAATGTTTAGTATGTAGATACAAGTCAAAGTTAAAATTTTATTGCTTCTAAAAATGTCTCTTAAGGATTCCCTATTTTTAAGATTGAATATTATTCGTAGGCTTTTCTTTTGAAGAATAAATACTGACTGAACATTTACTGAATTACCCCAAAAAATTATGCCGTATTTAAGTATGGGATAGACATTTCCATAATATGCCTTTTTGGAAACTTCTATTGACGTTATTTTGGTCAATATAGATAAGGCATAACAACTTTTAGCTAGTCTATTGTTTATTTTATTTGTGTGAGATTTCCAGTTCAGATTGCTGTCTATTGTGACTCCTAAGAAGTTTGTGTTTGTAACTTGTTCAATTTGTTTATCATCAATTGTTATACTTAAATTTTGCGGTATCTGCTTATAATTAGTAAACTGTACAATTTTTGTTTTATCCAAATTTACACATAATTTTAAGGATGACAACCAATCAGTAACAGTTGTTAAGGTGGTATATAATACATTAGTGATATCAATGTCATTGTCCTCACTTACAAATACAGTGGCATCATCCGCAAACATCACACACATGTGGTTAATCACTAGAGGAAATTCGTTTACGTATACCAAAAACAATAGTGGTCCCAGCACACTTCCTTGGGGTACGCCTTGAAGATTTTTTTCATAGCTTGACTGTATATTTGTGACTGTTTTTGTAATCATGTCATATGAGGCTAGAGTTGTAGCTTGGATTCTATTTGTAAGGTAAGATTCAATTAATTTCAAGGGAATGCCACGAATTCCAACATGCTCAAGCTTCTCTAAAAGCATTTTATGAGAAACGCAGTCGAATGCCTTAGATAAATCTATAAACAATCCAATGGTTACCTTTTTTTTATGTATGTCTGTCCATATTTGCTGCAAAATTTTAAATATAGCTAGTGAAGTATTTTTCCCTTTTTGGAACCCAAATTGATTTGCGTTTAATGTGTTATTTTTATTAAAAAACGATGTAAAGCGATTTAATATCACCTTTTCAAATATTTTAGAAAAATTTGGCAACAATGCAATTGGTCTATAATTAGTTATGTCCTGCCTGGAACCTTTTTTATGTAGAGGCTTGATTAATGCCTTTTTTAATTTGTCAGGAAAAATACCACTTTCTAATGTTAGGTTGATAATATGAGCCAATGGTTCCGCTATATACTCAATGCTTGATTTTATCACTTTTAAAGGTATTTCATCGAATCCAGTACTTTTCTTGTTTTTTAACTCTTTGACTATATTTATTATTTCATGGACGGTAACTGGGGACATAAATATACTATTCAAGGTGGGTTGTGTTACATGCCTGGCATGCGTGTCACTCACGGTATGTGCATTGTTTAGGTTAATGAAGAAGTCATTCATAGTATTCGCAATGTCTAATGGATTTTTAATATCAATGTCATCTTTTTTTATAGATTTTATTGTATCTTTTATCTTATTTACTTGTGTTGTATTTTGCTTTATAATTTGCCATGTAGCCTTAGTTCTGTTGCTACTCTGTTTAATAAAATTACTATTTGTGTTACGTTTCAATTGTTTTGTAACTGCTTTCATGATTTTACAGTATTTTCGATAATTTTGTTTAATAATGTCATTGTTAGTTTTGAGGGTTTGTAAATATAATTGCTTTTTACGTTTACTTGCTATCACAATCCCTTTAGATTTCCAGTTAGGTTTTTTTTTGTACGTTACTTTAATTCTTTTATTTGGTACACAAAGATCGAAAATAAGTTTATAAGTGTCTATGAAGTCATTATAAGCTTCATCAGAGTCTTTTATAGAGTAAAGTTCTGAGAAACTAAATTGTGATATATATTTCAAGAATATTTCAATGTAGCCATCTGGACTTTTACTATACACATACCAGTAATGTTCTTTAAAACCTAATTCAGTGTGAACCGTAATGATCTGACAAGTATGGTCTGATAAACCGAGGTTCAATACTTCCACTCGATATTGCTTTGTATTCGTGAAAATATTATCAATACAAGTTTGGGAGTGTATGGTTATCCTCGTGGGTACTGTTATTGTATGGTGAAGTTTGTAAGATCCAAACGTGTTGAGGAACAGTTCACTTTTGCTGTTATTTTCGAGAATATTTATATTGAAATCGCCCAAAACAAATATTTTTTTATGATTATTTCTAGCCCTCGTCGTTAACTTACTAAGTAGAAAATCCAAATTTACTAGGAATATGTCAAAATTACTATTTGGGGTTCTATATATACATATGATTACGTAATCGAGTCCACATATTACAACACCACAGCATTCAAAATGACTTTCCACTGCCATTTTTGATACCCATTCTAATTGACGACAGTCTACTGAGTGTTTTGCATAAATAGCTACACCGCCACGTTTTTTTTGTTTGCGGCAATAATGTGCAACATTTTTGTATCCTTCTAGTTGTAATATTTCTACTTCATCGTCTTTTAAGAAAGTCTCACTATAACAACAAACATCTATACTTTTCTCATGTAATAGCAATTCCAACTGTTCCTGTTTTGACTTGATGCTTTGTGTATTTAAATGCATAATGACAAGGTTATTGTTAGATTTGTCGTTCAGACTACCATTGTTAGTCACGAAAAAAATCTGATGGGTTGTGTTGTTTTTCAGCCATCGACGTGTTTTCTGCTTCTGTGGTAGTGGTAGTTACCGCCTTAGCTTTTTTTAGTTTAATTTGTTCGAATAAGTAAGGGATGCTATACTGAATTTTACGTGTTATGTCAGTGTTTTGTTTTTTGATGTTAGTTCCATTTTCCTTTAATAGATATTCTGTAATTAGTTTTTGTCCTGAATACGGCTGTTGGTTACCCGGCGTTTGTTTTTTTGACTGTTCATACGCTATACTATTGTTTCTATAGGTAATACGTAATATGTCCCTTAGCAATGACCCACAAGTCTGTCTACGTCTTAGCGTTACATTATCGTATTGAATAGGCGTGTATGTGGTATTCGCAAACTGAGAACAAACCATACGCATCAAGTCATTTTGTGTATGTACATTTAAGTATTTATTGTATGTTATCCCAGCAGTTAGGACATTTGTATTTGAAAGGGAAGATAAACTATTGTACAGAAAGCATTTGAAACTCAGTGGGTTTTTGTCATTTGATCCGCCAATGACCACAACATAATCTTCGTTTGTGAAGTCTTTACAAATATTTTCACAGTTCAATAACACCTGATCAATTGGTGCATTAGGTTTTACTAAAGCTGTCACTTTGTATTTATCACCTAATAAGTTCTGCAGTACTTTACAGATTCCCTTGCCGAATTGATCGCTAAAAATAGCCACCTTCCGTTGCGAGGTAACATTCTCGTGTAGAGCTGGAGTAGATTTCCCAGATGATTCCGTGTTGTTTACAGTCTCTAAATTGTTTTCATTCCTGCCAGCCTCATTTAATTTAGGCTTTGGTATTGTTTTTTTGTTTCCAACTCCTAAGTTTTTCATTTTCTCGTGTGGTGACACAATATGGAGTTCTGTTTCACGTTGTTCCGCATCAGTAAAGTTTAATCTTGTCATATTCATACTTCTGCGCTCTTTTTTACTTTTTATTGGAGTTGATTTGCATATCCGCGTTAATCTTTCGGTTTTTTGTTCATAAGTCATAATCTGTTTTTTTAAGGAGTAGTTTTCCATACCCAAATTTTCAATTTCTTTTTCCGCTGATTGTAGTTTTGTTTCTAGTGTAAGTATTTTAATTTTTAGTTCTTCTAACTCTTCTGTGATGCTATACCCAGTATCGGGACAGCTTCGATTTAATATTAACGAGAACTCGTCATTGTCATTGCTAGCATCATCCGAAGGCAGGGAGTTAAAAGAGTTTTCTGTAGGTACGTTGGGTATATACTCCATGGGTTTGACACGTTCGGTCACATAGTTGCTTGGCGTATGTAAGTTGCGTGCATAATAGATATAAAACGGTCGAAGTATTTTAATATTCTCTTATTATTTGGAGGCCCGTGAACCCATGACAGTTATTCATTATAGAGAGTCGTGACGTCATTTCCAAGTATTTCCCTCAGCGAACTCAATTAAATTTTATGAATCAAATTCCTGGGATTTTATAAAAATA
Organism: Epinotia nisella; assembly: GCA_932294315.1. Taxonomy (NCBI): domain Eukaryota; kingdom Metazoa; phylum Arthropoda; class Insecta; order Lepidoptera; family Tortricidae; genus Epinotia; species Epinotia nisella. The sequence continues at coordinate 10,463,199 of OW028693.1, forward strand.
TGTAGGTACCTCCGAGTCAGTTGGTGCCTAATATCGAACGAACTCACTTCGTAAACCGTCTAGTTATGAACTGGAACCTTAAAAAGCTGTTATGACGTCAGAGTTAAGAGCCATTTACAAAACTGATTAAATTAAAATATTGAATATATTGACAACAGTAAGAGATAGGTAGTTACTCCTATCTTGGAGAAATTAACTTTATTTGATCTAAACTATGCCCCCTTTCAATTAACGGAAATTGTCAAAAACACGTTGTATAAATATAAAGTAATCATACCAACTAGCAAGAAAAAACTAATATTTATTAAAAGTGAATACAAGATTATAATTAACATTAACTAAGATAAATTAAAACTAAGTTAAATCTAAAAAGGGCCCTCGAGGCATTGTACCGAGGATGCTGGCGGCATATCCTCGCTGAATTGCAATGCTGATGCGTTGCGCGAGAAAGCCGCCAGCTCTTCGGTCACCAGTTACATCGACCAGACGTTTCGCGATTTCTGCAAATAACTTATGCGCACTGGGACCCCACGGACCGAGGGTCTCGACGCCAAAGGGTACAAAGTCATACTCTCTGCCGAGGCCTCTATATTTATTACATTTCAGACTAGCAAGTATTTCTTTTAAATAAATATCATTTTTTAAGCAACCGATTCCATAATTGCTAAACAGTTTCAGGGAATATGCTAACTTTAGGCATTTATCTATCCGATTATCCGACCCCTAGTAATAAGGTATCATGACGAAGCCAAATTTTAGTGACGCGACACATCCGTTATTCTGAAGGGCGGTGGGATGGGTGTTATCCTCTCATTTTACATCAGACGTGACGTGAGCGCCCGGATCTCATGTATTATGCTAATGGTACAGTCGCCAACAGATATATCGGAGCGGCCAAAGTGCTCACAAATATCTGAACACGTCTCTATTGTCGGGGCATTAGAGACGTGTTCAGATATTTGTGAGCACTTCGGCGCCTCCGATGTATCTGATGGCGACTGTACAAACATATTAGAAAATGAATAAGGTAACTTTGTGTTTGATCTTTGTAAATATAAATAGCGATTATAATCTGTTGTGTTAAGGCTCGTTACTGAACGAGAGAGCGAAGCGAACGAAGTTCTCCGTTTCAACTTGGGCAATAATTCTTTCGTATGTCCGGCGTCTGTCCGGCTGCTCTCCTCTACAGGTCGCATTTCTCAACCGTTTCTGACTCGTGAAATTTTGTGAGCAGGTTTAATATCAATAATTATACGGGTAGCACTACCGTGCCCCCAGATTACTTACGTTAAGAAATATGTAATTCATTCATTAATTGACTAGTGGCTCTGCGATCGATAGAACTTGCAAACATATCTTTTTAGATTTTGTTTTGTAAATTCGTAATACTGAATCGACCAAAAAATCTATACACGGTGGGCAGGAGTATACCGATAGATTTTAACCTCCATGGTTCTAGTGCCTATTTGGACAAAAAAAGTAATAAAGTAAAGCGAAGTAAAACTGTATAAAGCGTAATTTTTGAGATACCTATTCAATTTACCTATTTATTATGAGCAGAGAAGTAGGAAGTACTTGGTCCCCAAAATATATAACGATATACCGTATGATATAAGGAAATGTAAAACACTTAGAATGTTTAAAAATAAAGTGAAGGAGTTTATCTTAGAAAAAATAAAATCTAAACTGGAAATGTAGTCTAAGTAAAGTGATCATGTGATGTACCATTATCTAAATAAAACTATGTAGATAAAGTAACTAGCTAATAGCTAAGCCTACCCATCTATTTTGTTGTAAGGGAGTCCCTCTGCCAACGTGCCAACAAACTGTCCTACAGTTTGGCAGAAGAAAATACTGTAAAGCAAGGGTTGTTTAACTGAATAATTTTTTTTCATTCATTTTTTTTAATTATTTGAGTAATTCACAAGTTGAAATACAGTAGATTTGTAGAGCGTGGCTGGTAGAGTAAGACGTGTGGAGTAGGAAGCTTGGCGCTACTCGCGATCTCTTTTTGACGCTGAAAGCTATATGAGCTAGGGAGTCTTGGCAATCACTTTACATGTAATGTTTTTAGTGGGATTACTTTGTCCTTCAAAACCGTGAAAGCATTACACTGCGGGTTCATGGAGCTATAATATAAATACAATAAAAATAACAATATCTAATCCGTCGCTAGGGATACAGTAGATATCTAAAACTTCAATCTTTATCTCAGTCGATGACTGTGCAAAATCGTACCATGTGTGTGAGCGTTTTTCAAAAAAAGTGTACATGAACTTTTTTTTTCAGAATTCGATTTTTTTGGGCTTTTCTTACTCAGAATCGTTGACACTATCGATCCTCATACAAGACAAAAAGTGTCCAAAATATTCCATTCCAGATCGTCACATTTTTGTATGCAGTCTTTTTTAGGGTTCCGTAGCCAAAATGGCAAAAACGGAACCCTTATAGTTTCGTCATGTCCGTCTGTCCGTCTGTCCGTCTGTCCGTCTGTCCGTCTGTCCGTCTGTCCGTCTGTCCGTATGTCACAGGCATTTTACTCGAAAACTATAAGGTGTATTTGAATAAAATTTTGAAGATAGGTGTATTTTGTTAGCCGCTACAAAGTTTTGTAATTAAAATTACAAAAAAAAATTTTTTTAGGGGTGTACTCCATACATAAAACTAAAAGTCAAAAAATTTTTTTTCATCGTGAGCCCACGTGTGGTACATGAATCGATAGGCCTTTCAAAATAAATATAAGGTTTCTCGGGATTTTTTTTGATTAAGTGAATACAGTCAGAGATAATCGCCCCGAAAGTCACTAAAATTCTGTCCCCCCCCCTCTAATTTTTGAACGGTGTATTTTAAAAATATGAAAAAATTCATGGACACAGCGCTTATTAAGTTCATTCACCGAAAATTGTTTTGAACAAGATCAGATGAAAGGTTTCCGAGATATTGCTGAAAAACTGCCTTCCTCAAAGAAAAGGACGTAAGTGCCGTAAGATTTCTATGACGATACGACCTTTTTAATAGGCACGGAACCCTTCGTTTTGCGTGGTCCGACACGCACTTGGCCGGTTTTTTATTTATACGGTCGTGACGCACTGGAAGAAAAAACTTACATAGTAAAATCTGGGATAACTTTTTAGGGTTCCGTAGCCAAAATGGCAAAAACGGAACCCTTATAGTTTCGTCATGTCCGTCTGTCCGTCTGTCCGTCTGTCCGTCTGTCCGTCTGTCCGTCTGTCCGTCTGTCCGTATGTCACAGGCATTTTACTCGAAAACTATAAGGTGTATTTGAATAAAATTTTGAGGATAGGTGTATTTTGTTAGCCGCTACAAAGTTTTGTAATTAAAATTACTAAAAAATTTTTTTTTAGGGGTGTACTCCATACATAAAACTAAAAGTCAAAAAAAAATTTTTCATTGTGAGCCCACGTGTGGCACATGAATCGATAGGCCTTTCAAAATAAATATAAGGTTTCTCGGGAATTTTTTTGATTAAGTGAATACAGTCAGAGATAATCGCCCCGAAAGTCACTAAAATTCTGTCCCCCCCCCTCTAATTTTTGAACGGTGTATTTTAAAAATATGAAAAAATTCATGGACACAGCACTTATTAAGTTCATTCACCGAAAATTGTTTTGAACAAGATCGGATGAAAGGTTTCCGAGATATTGCTGAAAAACTACCTTCCTCAAAGAAAAGGACGTAAGTGCCCTAAGATTTCTATGACGATACGACCTTTTTAATAGGCACGGAACCCTTCGTTTTGCGTGGTCCGACACGCACTTGGCCGGTTTTCATGTATAAGGATCGATAGTATCAACGATTCTGAGTAAGATAAACCAAAAAAAATAGAATTCTGAAAAAAAAGTTCATGTACACTTTTTTTGAAAAACGCTCGTGTTTCATGCATGTATTTATTTAATTTCAGATCGTACCTCACCCGTGCAGCAATAGCCAACACCATTCAATACGGAGACTTCGTGTACCGGGGCAACGCGACGACCAGGATATCGGCCATATTGGCCACAGAACAGGGGTACACACAGTGGGCTAGCATCTGGGTTGTGAGCGGGGGTCTGGGCTATTCCAATGTGACACTCCGGGCCCAGTCGCAGAGGGGTTATGGGTACTATTATCTGATTGATATTTGGGGACGGTGAATTTTCAGTTGATATATAAATTGTTGGCTGTGAAGTTGGATATGAAACTTGAGTTTGTGAATGAAAATATGAATATAAGTCGGTACAAAATACTGTTATTTTATTCCATAACACCTTTGATGCGGCCAGCTACCGGACATCGCCGTGTAGTTTTATAACTAGCACCCCAGTTGACCAGGCAGCCAAATCAGCATTATTTAAGGAAATGTTTGTATGGTCGAATTCAATTTTTTTTTTTTAAATAGCAGTTAGAAAACTTCCTTTCATCACACTTGCTCGTAAATGGTGTTATTCCATGCCTGTATACAGAAGGACAATGGCCTGAATTGTTCCCGCAGGAGTTATGGCGAGTTTGTATTCCCTAGGGAGTAATGAGCTTGTGTGTGATCTGATTGGCTTAAGCAAATCTAGTTGCTCTGTGATTAGTTGAAAAAAAAACTAGTGGCCAAGCGCCGCAAGAATACTGCTCTGTGATTGGTTGAAATATTGAAGCTGAGTGTTTTGCACTGATCTGGAAGTGAAGTTGTCAATTTCGTCATCTTTTTGGTGATTTGGTGCGGCTGTATGAAACTTAGATTTTTCTTTCTTTTGTAGTTATTTATTTCGGGCGTAAGAATATTACAAACTCGAGTCAGCAAAATGATAGACTCTTGTTTGCAATATTCCACTTACGCCCCTCGTTAAACAATAAGTATACTATTACGATCATGAACATGATATTTTATTTGGTTCATCGTTTCGCATCTGTTCCGCATTGCTAAAGGCATGCTACGCGCCTTCGTTAATGGCGAGGCACGTTTGTGCGCATAGAAGCGATCCGAAGCAACACATAAAAACCGGCCAAGTGCGTGTCGGACCACGCAAAACGAAGGGTTCCGTGCCTATTAAAAAGGTCGTATCGTCACACAAATTTTACGGCACTTACGTCCTTTTCTTTGAGGAAGGCAGTTTTTCAGCAATATCTCGAAAACCTCTGAACCGATCTTGTTCAAAACAATTTTCGGTGAATGAAATTAATAAGCCCTATGTCCATGAATTTTTCCATATTTTTAAAATACACCGTTCAAAAATTAGAGGGGGGGGGGACAGAATTTTAGTGACTTTCGGGGCGATTATCTCCGACCCTATTCACTTAATCAAAAAAAATGCAAAGAAACCTTATATTTATTTTGAAAGGCCTATCGATTGATGTGCCACACGGGGGGTCACAATGAAAAAAATTTTTTTGACTTTTTGTTTTATGTATGGAGTGCACCCCTGAATTTTTTTTTTTTGTCATTTTAATTACAAAACTATGTAGCGGCTAACAAAATACACCTATCCTCAAAATTTTGTTCAAATACACCTTATAGTTTTCGAGTAAAATGCCTGTGACATACGGACAGACGGACAGACGGACAGACGGACAGACGGACAGACGGACATGACGAAACTATAAGGGTTCCGTTTTTGCCATTTTGGCTACGGAACCCTAAAAAGGGACCTCCTTGGTATGCCCTTGATGGAACGAAAGGGGTGGTACTTATGATTTAGTTTGACGGAACCTCGATATGAGCAGGTTTGCTTGTGAGTATATTGAAGTGTAACATCATACGAAGTTGGGGAATAGTTTGTACTGTACCGGTTGAAATAGCCAATGGCCGTGACGTCAACGGTATACAGTTTCAAAACAGTACGTGATCTTTTCGGCTCCTAGCGTGAATAATCACCAAAGTTTTTTTTTTGGTTTTTTATTATATCTTTTTGGAGTCCAGATCCTTTTTATATGCATTGACGGGGAGAAACACTAAAGATGGAAGATGTATACGTTGGACACCTCGCACGCCGGGTGTCAAATATATGAAATTAGTGGCTCTGTGAGATGTAGAACTCGCAAGTCTTTGGTTTTAAAAAAAATGTTTGACGCGATAACGTCTTATAAATCGATGAACGCCGGCTGCACGTAGGAAAAATTGTGACTCATTGTACCGTTCCGTTGACTGACATATCAATGCACAGCCCAAACCGCTGGTTCTAGAGATTCCAAATTTGGCACGAAGGTTCCTTATAAGGTCTAGGGGTGCACTAAGCAATAATTTTTAAAAATTCACCCTCTAAGGGGGTTAAATGGGGGTCCAAAGTTTGTATGGGAAAAAAAAATTGATCGACTATTTTATTCCAAACTTCACAGGCAGGAGTATTCCTAACGATAAATGTTGTAGCAGAGAACTTCGTTCGCTTAGCTCGCTCGTTAAATTATTTATAGTATGTTCTCAATTTAGCTGCAAGAGGCCTTTCCGTTTATCTTTCTTATGGTGGCACGCGCATGCCTCTCTATGAGATTCTTCTTCTAAGGTCTAGTCCTATTTGGCTATGGCTTTCTGTGAGGTGGATTGCTCCAAATATAAGCATCGCAATCGGTGAACGAGTTCGTAGCTACAAATCATAGGAACGCCCATCGGCTTCAAATGACAAACATAGCTGCTATTATTATGAAACGCTTCGTTCGTTCGTTCGCGTATCTCTATCTCAGTCGCACTTACATATTCAAGCGACAGAGAGGGAAATATTTCGAGTATCGACTTTCGATCTTCGTGGTAGCGCCGCAGAGTTTAATTAATATGAAATTTAATAATTGTCGTCCTGACATGTAGAAGACTCAGTGACGAGATTATAATCAAATGTTGATATGAAGTTCCATTATGTCATACTGTTACTTATTTGTGTACTGCATTAAATTTAAAGTTTAAATTGCTTGGAAACGGCTCCGTTGCCAAATTTGCGGCGAATCCCATTTTACGACGCCATTTTGGACTCGGACCTCACACTATTGCAGATGGTGCAAAAAGTTAATTTATAGTCAAGTTGTCCTCGTAATTTTAATATGTTGACACTGAAAAAAGTTCAGAAGCTTAGAAATAAATATATTCATTGTATCTTTTCGAAAAAGGACAGAGTTGATTTTGTTTTTAACCGGCTTCAAAAAAGGAGGAGCTTCTCAATTAGTCGTATTTTTTAATTTTTTATGAATGTTTCCTAATTACTCGAACACGCCTGGACTGATTTGGAAAAATCTTTTTTTGTTTGAAAGGGTATCCTTCCCATGGTCGGCAGTTTATGTGGTATTTAAAATGGAAATGTTCATGAACGTGGCTTGGCGGAGTACTGAATTGAAGTATGTTTAAACTTGGTTTTTAAAGTAAGTAAATTGTTTATGAAACATATGACATTTTGATTGACAAAAGGTGTCAGACGCCGTATCATTTGTTTAGTACGTGATTATACAGGGTGTAATCTTTAGTGTAGCCAGGCAATTATTCAGTAAATATAACAAATATCAGACAAATTTAAACTGATATCGAAAGTACGTTACCCAATGAGTAAAATCACATCAATAACTTTTTTTTTATATAAGTATTAATATTAAAAATATTAAGCTTAAACGCTCTTTTACATTTAGTACAACGTTCGTTGAGGCTGTAATTTCCCTACCGTAAGAGATAAAAATGTTTAAGGTTCAATATTTACACTATTAAACTCTAATAAAATAATAAAACTATCTTATATGAAATAAAAAATCTAATATTCTAACAACCGCAAATAAAAAAAAAGTTCATTTAGAAGTCAATGTATGGCACAACAAGGGCGTCTTTTCGAGCAACTGCTGTAAGCAATAAATCTACTTTCTTAAAAAATAAACATTAGATTTTTATTGCATAAAAGATAGTTTCATTATTTTATTACAATTGTGTAAATTAATTAATCTTAAACATTTTTATCTCTTATGGCAGGAAAATTACAGCCTCAAGGAACGTCGTACTAAATGTATGGGAGCGTTTAAACTTAATATTTTTAATATGAATACTTACTTATTAAAAAAAGTTATTGATGTGATTTTACTTTTTCTGATAAGTTATATTTACGGAATAATCGCCTGGCTACACTTAACGATTACACCATGTATAGTCTGCGAAATAACTCTATCCAAGTAGAGTCATAATAAGGTATCAAGTTTTATTTGCCTCTATCGCGAGTGTAGAGGCGTATAGTGTTACATTGTGTATCGGTTTCCGAGAGAGACAATAGAGGCGTTTTCCGACATTGAGGAAATAAAATAGAGCCTTCTTAGACGAGGCTTACGGTGGGTACGAAGCTGTAAAAGTAAGTTACTTACTTTTATGATGCGGTGGTAGATATATTGATTTACTAACTTCCTTAAGTCATTTTAAATGATGATGACGATGACCAGACGTATCCGTCGACATGCACATTGTAAAATATGGCACAAATGATACATGATGATGATGACATTGTTTAACGAGGGGCGTAAGTGGAATATTGCTAACTCGAGTTTGCAATATTCTTACGCCCGTGTTTTTCAACACATTTGCGAGGAAATAAATAACTACAAAAGACAGAAAAATCCAAGTTTCATACAGCCGCACCAATCAAAAATTGACAACTTCACTTCCAGATCAGTGCTAGTTGAGCGCTCAGCTTCAATATTTCAACCAATCACAGAGCAGTATTCTTGCGGGGCGGGGCAGCTTGGCCAACTAGATTTTTTTTTCAACCAATCACGGGAGCAACCAGATTTGCTTAAGCCAATCAGAGGGTTCTGTATTTTAAAACTAAACCTAACAGCCCGTGGGAGGTAAAACGGCTATTCCTGCTCTGTACGCTAGCAAGTAATAACACCATTGACGAGCAAGTGTGATGAAAAATAATTAATGCAAGTGAAATAGTAAGAAGAAAGTAAATTAGACTGCCTCTTATATTGACAAATAGCTGCTGCCCGCGACTTCGTCCGCGTAGAACTTGTTATCGTCTTAGTTAATTAATTGCTCTCCATACAAACCTTGCACCCCTTCTTAACTCCCTTAGGGGTTGAAATTTCTATCCTGCTCAATCTCATAGCTCATTTCCTTATACAGTCAACCTTGAACGTATGGACGTGTCTACAGACGGTCAGAGGCGTTTATTTTTTTAAATGAATGTGAATTAATTAATGTTTGAAATAAATTCTGTTTCCTGATTGGTCGATTTTAATATCTAGCTGCATTCTGGTTAGTTGATAGCAAATACACATGTTTTTCAAAGAGTTGTGACTGGTGGATTCAATACTGTGAAGTGTATTGATTGGTCAAATTAGCACGTTTTAAAAATCATAAATATTTATACATATTTTCCGGGCTAAATGTACTACTTTAGCCCCGCTTGCTAAGCCTAATATGACACACTTTTTGAGCACGAGAAGTGAAAAAATAATAGGATAGGCTATGTCAGTCACCTGAGAGCTCACGAACGACGCTCCAGTTAAGTGACAGTTTTTCTTTTGTCCAGTCGCCGTGGTCTATATCGACCGGATGCTAATGATTTGTATACCCTGATTTAGGTATTTCTATATGTTTTTAGGGTTCCGTACCTCAAAAGGACAAAAACGGAACCCTTATACTCGTGCGTCTGTCTGTCCGTCTGTCACAGCGGATTTTCTCCGAAACTACTGGACCAATTGAGTTTAAATTTGGTATTCATATGTAAATTGGTGACCTAAAGTAAATTAATGAATTCTGAACAAGGCGGCCACTTATGGGGGGTAAACTGGAAAAAAAAAGTTTCGCATACTGAATTGTGTGACATATGAAATGAAAGGGGTTGTTGTAAGCATCTCAGGTTTTTTTAAATAATTTTAGCAAAAACAGATTTGAAGTAATTTAGGAAAAAAGACGAAAATTTACCATCCCCCCCCCCCCTTATCTCCGAAACTACTAGGCTTAAAATTCTGAAAAAAATATGGAAAATAGTTCCTTGCCTAATGATTACAGGAAAACCTATGATTAAGTTTGCGTATTCAAGGTAACGGGAAAATTCTCAATATTTTACGGAACCCTCACCACGCGATTCGAACTCGCACTTGTCAGGTTTTTTCGTAATAATATCATATCCAGCAGTATTCTGAATCAGCCCAAACTGATAAAAAGTTCATACATTTTTGCGCAATCAAGTGCGTTCTAGGTAGTAAAAATAAATATAAGTAATCCGTGGTCTATTGGGCAGCAGCCAACACACAAATCATTATTTACAGGGGGCCAATCCGTTCCGGTATTCCGCATTTCAACATGATATCAACGGTATACTCCAGGCAAAATACGGTTTTGAAAAACATTAATTTATTGTTTATTTCTATTTAAAACGTTATTCTAAGATGCGTTCAAGAATCCAACAAACTTTCCACCCGGAAGTACCTAATTATATAGATTTAAATTAAGTACTCATTTTCATTTTTTTTTTGTTTGATTTATATTGAATATTTTGAAGCAAATGTAAATGAACCAAAATAAAGATTAAAAAAATTATTAATATTTATTCCGACTTTTCAGGAGCTAATTAAGTTATGTATTTTTTGAAGTCTCATTTTTTGCTGGATTTTGCCTCTAGGTAACTATTTAATTGATAATATATCTGTTACATTTAAACAATCTGCTATTTATTATAAATTATTTCCAAATTTGACATTTTTTCCATACAAGTTGTCAGTTCATTGCCTGGACTATAGTGGTCTCGTTCTAAAACATTGACTGTCTCACTTGCCGCTTCGATATGATCAGCTTTCGCACAGCTTCGAGCAGATAATGGATATTAGCTTCATCGTGTTAAAATGTACACAGTGTTGCTGTCTAAATAGTAAACCGTCAAATTATTGCAATGATGTGTAAATTACAAAATACAGACAGTCAAAATCATAAACAGATATCTATGTATGAGAAAGTTTCGAAAAGATAAGTAGGTACTTATGCGTTTTTTTTATCGTTCAAGAGCAAATTAAAATGTACCAAGCATTTCGGCCCGTGTGGATAAGTGCCGGAAGCGCGGCAGCCTATAACTGAATTGAGAATCTCCTCATTTTTTTGAAGTCGGTTAAAAATAGGCAAAGTCTCGAAACTCTTCCACCGTAAAAAGTAGTGAGATATTATGTAGAGCCAAGTCAGGTATTCTTATTAAGTATTCTTTATTTGCTTGCTTAATAAAGTTCTGCAACTTGGGAATCACACCACACAACTCTACTGCATTTATGTATTTTTGCAAACCTAAAGCCATGTAGTATTGTGTGATTGCAGCTGAAAATAATATGTTGCATAGACTTTGTATGGAAATGTTATTTTACCAACCCCAAATAACGTCTGTATTGTTTCTAGTGCATTGTATAATTGTAGGTAAATTTAACACTAACTGCATGCTAAATTTCAAGTTTGTAGGTCTGCTAGCGAAGTACCTTAGAATTTTGATGATCGGTGAGTCAGTGAGTCAGTCAGGGACAAAATTGAGGAACTATGACTTGCAATAATTCTTAAACTAGTGGTTCGAATTTAATGTAATCTGGAAACATATCTAGTTGTGTTATGCAATGCCCTCTTGGCCACTGAAAATTTAGGCTTCTAGTTTTTTCCACAACGAAGTTACAGGGGGTCGAACATGGTCCGAATGGCTTCGAGAAAATGATGGTACGGCCGTGCCTTTTTTTGCTCTTTTGCTCGACTTGGCGGGGGCACTGCCGTGCCCCCAGATTATCTATTTATCCTGGTCGTGGCACGGCATTTGTAACACATATACAGGAATGCGAAACGTTGCGACAGACTGACCTCTTGAGCTCGCATTACACGGGGCCCGAGTCCGGTCAGAGCTCAAACCTAATTGGAGAGGTCGGGAGATTTATGGTGAGTTTTCCTTGAGCCTTAACAAAGGAAAGTCCTTGTGTGATAAGTGATAGTGCAGGGACAATGCTTAACTAGAATATGGTAGTAGCCATTATGCTGTTAATCGCTTCTAATATACTTACTGACAAGAGAGAGACCGAGCAATACGTTAGAGGGAGAGGAATTGGGCATCTTTATCTCCGGCTCTATTCACCCGATTTAGGAAAATCTTTAATCAGTATATAAAATAAAATAAAAACAGTATGGAAATACGCTATATATTATACCGTGGCTCTGCCTGAGTTCTCTGTAAGTAATATTTTTGTTTCTTTATTAATATCCTACTTCCAATAAATACTTGGATAGGGATTACTTGAATATAAACTCGATTCAAGACAACATATTCCCATCACTATTTAGAAAAGAAAGAAAGGAAATAATTGCCTCAAAGAGACTCATTCGGCGTCGCATTCTCCGTCTGTAGTTTTTCTACAAAAAATGTGAATCTCTAGCCTCGTTTTTTCACAATGAAAGTAATGAGTATCATCTGATCTGAAAAATAGGACTCCGTAGCAATTGGTTGCTTTACGCCAGACAAAAGAAAACAAGGGCGTCAGACCAGCCAGACCTGATGTTATAATCACTATAGTTTTGACATCAAAACAATGTTTTAAGATAATATTCAAAGTGAAGGAACTTACAAAATCATGAAACTTCTTCACAAAGGTCGACCAACTTTTTATAACTACTCACAAAACTAATGTACGACGAAAACAAATACATTAGGGAGACAGGTAATTGGCCATGTCTTGGGCCGAAAGGGTTCCAATTGCAGACAATCTTTTTGAGGATTATCAACCCTATTAAAGTTAAATAAGGTTCAAATTACAGCTGCCGTAGAACATCACGATGGGATGATTTTATTCTTAGAACCTCGATGTCCTAGGTAATTTGCCATGTGCTAAATCAACGTGTTTGACACGCGAAATTAGATCTTCTGCCCTTTGCACAAGGTCGAGGATAATGTATTGTTAGGCAGGAACATTGGCGTCTTATGAACTTGTTTACTGGCATATTGATTGATTCTTTATGTTTCTCCGTAGTCTTACTTTATAGGTGCGTTATAAAATTGATATCTAACATAAGTTGGCTACGGAATTTATGATGTGGATCTAAATGACATTCTTACACAAATAAAGTCCTAAACTAAACAGTAATAGACATACTAGTGGCTCGGTGAGTTGCAGAACTCGCAAATCTGTTTTTTTTTTCATAAAAACAATTTTTTGAATAAAATGATCATTTATTTCTTCTTTTATTTTCTGTATCGTCATTGCCTAGTCCGCTATTTGTACTTTTTTAATCGACTTCAAAAAAGGAAGAAGTTCTCAATTCGTCAGAATCTTTCCTAGAATTATTAGTTAAGAGTAAACATATTGTAATCTGTTTTTAGTTAAATTTCACTGTTAATTGATGCATGCTGTGTCTTCTGTAATTAATAAGGTACTTAGATTAAATTTGCGCATATAAGAGTAATATTATGTAATGGTATGCTTATTGTTGAAGGTCCTAATAAATAAATAAATAAGAATTATTGAGCTTACTATAGGCCTAGTTCGATTTGTGTAAGAATGTCCCCTAATATTTATTTATTTATTTATTTATTTATTTATAAATAGAAGCTAAAACCGATTTGGAAAATTCTTTTTTGTTTGAAAGGGTATCCTTTCCAGGTGGTCCCATGGTCATCAGGTCCCAATCTGATGATGGAATCCTGGAGAAATCGAGGGAACTCTGAATTTTATAGGCGCACTTGGAGCGATTTGGGTATTGCATACTGATTTGAAGTCAGTTAAAACTTTGTTTTTATTAAAGTAAATTATTTGCTATTCAATAAAGGTTAGATATAAATATAAGCAGGTAAATAAATAATTACAAACTTACCCACATACTAACAGTCCAAGTTAAATAAAAGTTTGTAATCATTAATTCGGCAGTTCAACAGCTGTTCTTCAACTAGTCCTAAATTTCGTTTAATAACACTACTAGGTACCTTACTTGGAACACGGTTGTAGCTTACATAACTCTCTATACAAATACGCCTTTATGTAACCGGGTTTAATCAGGCTCTAATTACAACTAAAGTAATTTAACTTTGACACAGTTGCTAGTTCCCATCAGTGATGGCAGCTGTTAAATTTAGATGGAAGTTTTAGGGTTCCGGGCTGCGTGGAACTTTGTTTTATTCATTTGTTATAGTAGAAACTAAGGACAGAAACGATTTAAGCTAGTGCGACCGCTTCAACAAACCAAATGGAGTACTGAGCAGCATCGTGACAAAATCGGTCCATAAATGTCTATGCTGTAGTGTTTTAAATCTACCTAGTTGGCGCGACTATGGGAAGCCAGCGAGCGCTCCAAACGCGCCATCCGGACGGAACGGTAGTGAAAGCAAAATTTAACGTTGGAACGGTACCTACTACATCCATCCATTGAGATGCATCCATTTGTTTATTTGTGAATTCATTCAGAGAACACGAAAACATTCAATTCAATTAATTTATTTTTATCACACTTGCTCGTCAATGGCGTTATTACTTGCGAGCGTACAGAGCAGTTATAGCCGTTTTACCTCCCACGGGCTGTTAATTTTAGTTTTAAAATATAGAACCCTCTGATTGGCTTAAGCAAATCTGGTTGCTCTGTGATTGGTTGAAAAAAACACCTAGTTGGCCAAGCCGCCCCGCCCCGCAAGAATACTGCTCTGTGATTGGTTGAAATATTGAAGCTGCGCGCTCCCGCTAGCACTGATCTGGAAATGATGTTGTCAATTTTTGATTGGTGCGGCTGTATGAAACTTAGATTTTTCTGTCTTTTGTACCTAGTTATTTATTTCCTCGCATATGTGATGAAAAACATTGTGTATAACACGGGCGTAAGAATATTGCAAACTCGAGTCATCATTCTTCTTCTGATAGACTCTCGTTAATAGCAATATTCCACTTACGCCCCTCGTTAAAAATGTACTATTGTTTGTAAAACATAGGTAGGTACAGTCAGCATCAAAAGTAGCTACGCAAACGAAGACGTCAAAAGTCTTTATTAAAAGGGAATAAGAGCTTTTGACGTCTTCGTTTGCGTAGCTACTTTTGATGCTGACTGTACAAGTACATTGGTGTTACAACAATCAGTCTAGAATCACTATCTTTTGGCCATGAGGCGTACAAAGTGTACAAACAGTCATTAGCGAATTACAAAGGTACATTTGGCATTAGGTATTTAAATTATTAAATAATATAAAAAACAAAATATTCGGTAAATAATGCATTATGTCGTATTAGGTAATTATGAGTCAAAAGTCTTATCACTACAAAATTATATTACTGACTATCCTCTACTGACTAACATGTCTATGTTATCTGTTATTAAGTTGAAAGTGCACTTGTGCGCCTAGGCGCGGGTCAGCGGCGCTATGCCGAGCAGATTGGTGCGCCCGCGCGGCGCGGCCAGCAGCTGCGGCCGGCGGCGGCGTACGTGGCGCGCTTGTGAATGTACTTAACCAAAATATTAGGTATCGGCCTTACATAATTTGGTCTCTTTTTCTCACTAACACTTCCGTTTTCTATGAATAATACAAATATTGATTTTCCTTAAGTAAGTTAAGTATAACACGTGAGTGTCTACTTACAATTAACCTGAGTAAGTCTGAGTATCGCAACTAATTACTTGGCGGCATATTTCCAATAATCGGTATCACTTTGATGTGTCGGGCGATACTTAACGGAACAAACATTGGCCTGTTCCACAAAGACGGGTAGGAAACTTGTTACTTAACTGGAACCTTATTTACTTAATTATGATTTATAATTTATAATTAAGCCTATATTGTAAAGAAACAAGGGGTACTGGAGTGAAATATATTGAGTAAGTATGGAGTACTTAGAACTCGATTTGCGTTGTATGGTGGCAGATAGATTATTACCTACTTATGCCATGTTAATAAATCATCAATATCATCATCATCACATCAGCCGAAAGACGTCCACTGCCGGACATAGGCCTCCCCCAAAGAGTGCCAAAGTGACCGGTTCTGCGCCACCCGCATCCAGCGGACTCCCGCGACTTTTACCAGGTCATCAGTCCAACTTGCGGGGGGCCTACCCACGCCGCGCCTTCCGGTACGTGGTTGCCACTCGAGAACCTTACCGCGCCAAGGGCCATCGGTTCTACGTGCAATGTGCCCCACTCACAGCCACTTAAGTTTACTCACTTCGAGCGTAAAGTGCCCGATTGTAATGGGAGTTGGTTCTACATGGGCATTTGACATGATCTTTATTGCCTTATGCATGTTCATTCTTAGACCAACTCGCTTGGAAGCTTTACTGAGGTCATCGAGCATCGTACTTAAGTCATCGTGCTGACGATATAGTGGTCTCAGCCAAGACTACTATATTGTCAGCAAACCGAAGGTGAGATGTGATCGCCGTTGATATTATGTCTAGCCTTCTCCAGTCCAGTCTTGAAAACATCCTCCAGTGCAGCGGTGAACAGTTTTGGAGAAATAACATCTCCTTGCCTGACTCCACGCTGCAGCGGAATAGGTTTCGAGTTGCGGTCCTGGAGTCGGACTGATATAGTGGCGTTCTTGGACGCCAAAAATACGTTTACACTATTCGCCTTATTGCAATGGAATAAGGTGCAAAAGTGTAAACGTATTTTTGGCGTCGACTGTACAAACACTTCAGTACTTCGATATAGCGGTAGTCAACTTGGCACCGCTGGAGACTGGAAATCGAACCGAAGGCTTTCTCGTAGTCTATGTACGCTAAGCAGAGGGGCAGGTTATACTCCTCAGTCTTCTGTATGACCTGACGGAGCGTGTGGATGTGGTCTACGGTACTAAAGCCTCTTCGGAAACCCTCTTGTGCTGGAAGTCGTATAGCCTGCGTACGATAGTAAATATACATGGCTGATATTCATCGCCGTGATATTTGATTGTATTGTAATTTAGTACAAAATACATATAATGGAGAAATAATAAAAAATATAGCCCTCGTCATGAAATAAGGTCATACATCAATGCTGTCCAACAAAAAATAAGATTAAAAAAATATAATATTAAATAGAACAACCTGTGTTTAATTTCGCACATTTTCAGTTTTCTTTTTCATACAGCTTCAACTTAAAAATAATATCAAATCAAGGTAACGAGCAAGGTACAGTTCATGAGGTATGTACATATATAGGGTCAAAGGATAACCTAAGACTCAAGAAAAAATATGTAGCTTGTCCACCAGTTCCACGGATTAATAAGATCGCGGGTACTTCCTAAGACCAGCTCAGGACCGGGACGAGCGTACTCAAAGACATGCTCAGCAGCAGATGATGTTGAGAGATTTCTTCCGTTAATCAATCTCATAGCACATACCATTAAACTTCGCGTACCCCCTAGCGCACTTACTTCCAACGAAGGCTGCATTCGATCGGATACCAATTGACCCGAAACTCTTATCGAAACTATGTGTCTCAAAAGTCTTTTCTCTCCTTCCTAATTTCGCCTTTTCTGGCAGTCTGACTTCCAGCGCTCTCCTTAGCTCCTTTTTGAAGGAAAACGGTCTCCAAGGGGCCGTTACAATCAGTTGTAATGAAATTATAAAGATAAAGCTCATGAGGAACATCTTCTGTTGATAATACTTTTATTGGTCTGGTTTCGTATTACAAAAATACCTTATTTGCTTTCGAAGTGAATAGTTTGCTTCTGAATTATATAATTTACTCCTGAAGTATACCTATATTGCTCCTATGAAAACGATGTGGAGATTTCTGGCAGTCACTGGAATCATGGGCAGCTCAAGGTAGGTTTCAGTTTCATAAATCTGTGCACTTCACAGATTTCTCTGGTAGACCAGAAGATTTAATCCCAGAAGAAGGTCTGCTGACGAAGTTTTTAGTCCAAGTTAAAAATTCTTCACGTGCGGGATTAGGTAGAACCTTTAATGCGTTGCTTAATTTACCAACTAAGTTATCGTGGGTCCCACTCCAAATTCCACTAAAGGCCGATTGCTGTGGTTATCTATGAACTTGTTTGAATGTGGTTGATTCCTCCATACCGATTAAATAAAGTAAAGTTTTGTGAGGCTGCTTCCTTAATACTCTTTAGCACAAATCGAATAGAACAATTTTAACACCCATTGCCAATTCGCACAGCAAATACACAAACAAATGAACGAGCAAATAAACGATTACGCGAACACATTTGTATTACGTTCGCGATTTATTTGCAGTTTTACAAGATGGTGCAGAATGCTGTTTATACAACTATTTGTAAATGGGTACTTGTCCGATAGATAACTGTAGTCAACTGATTAGATATCACTTTAGTATTGACTAATTAAGACTCGGTGATTAAGCTCTATGTAATAATTTTGTGCAACCGTTAAGTGATTACATAACTAGTTGTAATTTAAAATAAATAACGTTTTAGAGGTATTTTTTATAAAATACTGTCCAGTGATTGACCCTAGTTTAACCTGATGGTAAGCGACGACAGAGCCTAGGATGAAGCTCGCTGGTTTTCCTCAAACTTATGACGTCTGGACGAACTTCGCTAAATAGTTACTTTGCTTTTTAATTTAATTATTCAAATTAATTACTAAGTTTTGTACTACCTTTCTATATTTTTATGCAAGTAAACTACCTATAGTGAGTATGTCAGTGACAAAACTAAGGAACTTTGACGGGCATATTATGCCCTATACGAGTATGTTTACTGAAAATTCAGGGTTCTGGCTTAAGCCAGCACAAAATTACAGGATGTTGAAAATTGTCTTCATGGCTTCAAGAAAAGGATGGTACGGCCGTGCCTCTTTGTTTTGCTCAACTCAGGGATCGGATACCGGTATTTTCTCCATACAAATTAAACCGGTATTATTTTTGGTTATGATTATGATATCATTTTTGATCGGGTAGTCTAATAATACGAATATGTTACCTAAATACACGATAGAGTCCTACATTAAGAGGCTAAAATAATTCAAAATATTAAACTACTTCGGGGATTTTTGAAAAAAACCGGTTCCGATCCCTGGCTCAACTTGGCGGAGGCACTGGCACAGCACTGATAGAAAAAAATTGATCGAGTAGAACGTTCTTCATATAAATAAAATCACTTCATTTTCATATTTCTGTTATAATTTATAGCAACAGAATAGAAACTAGTTTCCGACCTAGAATGGCGGCTCCCACTGTGTATATAAAATTTAATGATATTCCAGTATGACGTTTTAAAATGAGAAGCAGAAGCAAACTACGTTTGTATGGAGTCACAAGCAAATCAGTCTGTAAACAAATGCATCCAATTCAATTCTTACAAACAGTTTTAATCTTAAAGCTACTGTTACACATGCTCTAGAATAGCATGCTAAAAAGCGTGCTATCAGTATGCTTAATATGAGCATGCTTATGAACTGTTTACATTTGCTAGCAATAATCATGCTAGTTTTAAGTTCGCTCCTGAATAAGCATGCTCAAAGCAAACACTTCAATACACATGCCAGTTGATAGCGTGCTCTCTGTCAGTTCAAAGAAAACCATGGAAAATCAAGCAGCCATCCGCATGGAGCTGAATAAAATTATCCTTTTGCTGTCGATCCAAAAACTTCTCTCAGCTAGAAAGAGGGAAAAAGAAAATGGGAAGTGACAAATAAAAATAGACTGATCGATATTAGTAGCAAGCTCAATAAGCAAACCTGTTCACACGCGCTAAAAGCAGCGCTGCAGGTAGCATGCCTAAAAATCGCACGACCGGCGATTTTTGAGCAAACTCGAAATGAGCATGCTCATTATTAGCAATGTTTATACACACACGCTAGTAAGTACCAATTGCTCAATAGTAGCATGCTTTCGTGCTAGTAATCAGCATGTGTAACAGTAGCTAGATTACCAATAGTTTGCCGAGGATTTACCGCACCCCGTTACCCACCGTGCCGTTGGCTTATCGTCAATATAGGCAACAGGTGCTAGCCGCGGAGAGTTAGCACAAGTGTCGGTTAGCTCAAATTTATTACCCTGAACACTGTTGGAGGTTACAGGACGTTTAGTGGAGCGGAAATCTGGGAAATTGAATTCAGAACTGCAGTTACAATACGTTGCTCGAGTCTTTTGAAATGCATGCAAATTTTTGTGACTGAGTTCCTATATCGATAAACTCAATTGAGTAGTTTCCACATATTAAAATTTATAACGCAGTTGCTCAATGAATAGTAAACCATCAAATAAATGGAATTAAGAATAAATTACGAAATATAATTAAAATCATAAAAAGATATCTCACTTTGAAAGTTTAAAAAAAATATGCATTTTTTTAACCAATAGTGTCCTTACGCTTTTACACAGCGCCATTTATCGGTGCATTTTGTTACTAACTTGCGCGACTAAGGAACTCGGTATGTATGTTGGTTTTACAGCGATCTTTATCAAGTGAATTAATATATGTAAGTAATTCTTTTTTTATTTGCGAGAAGGTACTTTAAGAATACATTCATACGAAATTGAAGAAAAAAAATTAAACACAGAAGTATTCAATTACAATCTTAATTAACAAATTATTTTTGGAGAATAAAAAAAAATACGCTAGATAGAGGTCTCGTTATACTTTTCCGGTAATATTTACTTTGATATTAATCATATATATTATTTCCAACTTTTTCGCTTGGTTAACTTCGGAGATAAGGAGGGAATGGTAGGTATTTTTACATCTAAATTTTACCACTGTAAAAAAAAGCTGTTTTAGAATGTGCAATTCAAGTTCTTTCATATGATACCCCACTTGGCCTACTAACTAGACTTTGAATTTTTGCTCCCCCTCTTATTCGTCCTTATTTATAGAAAAAAAAATATATATATTAAAAAAAATCATTTTCCATACACGTGGATTAGCTTTGTTTACAACTATTCCAAATTTCAAATTGATAGCATTAGTAGTTCCTGTGATATTTAACTTTGAGACAGACAGACAGGCGGACGGAGTCGATAAGGGTTCCGTTCTTACCTTTTTGGTCCGGAACGACCGGAACCTTAAAAACAATTAATGATAGGTACAAACTTATTAAACGAGCAAGCGAAGCGAACGAAGTTCTCCTATTCAGCTTGGGCGACAATGCTTTGGTATGTCTGGCTATCCGGCTGTTCTCCTCTGTAGGTCCTATTTCTCAACCCATTCTCGTGTGCAGGTGCGATAATTATATTACGATTTTTTTTGTTGATTTCTACAGCTTACCGGGCCACTAGTTACCTATACAAGTATATCTAGAACCTACGAACACTAATGCACTTTCCGTTAGTGCATTAAGAAACTCCAGTCCAGTTTCGCGTTGTACAGAACTTTGAGAAGCTCAAGTAAAAGCTGTTCTATTGACCGAAAGCTTTTAGCTGGAGCTTTCCGGGACGTCTGGGAAAGTCGACGTGGGCTTATTGTTTCAATATTTTGAAGTTAGGGCATCTCTTTGGTTTGGCGGAAATATTTCAATTGAACGTTATAATAATAAATTAATAATAACGTTATAATAACCCATTACATTGCATATAAAATTAAATAAAACTTAAAAAAATTAATTAATGAGTACAATAAAATAAATTCACACTACAGAATACTTACTCGTTAGGTAGCATCTCGTGTTTGTCGATTCGCTCACTCTCCCGACAAAGGACCAGTGCCTCTTACGCATAATAGCGTAGAAGTCGTCCACTCTGTTCACGGCGAACATACCAGGAGCCGTAGCATGGTCATGGTGACACAAGATGAGAGCGTCGTCTCGTTCTATCGAACGGTGTCAGCCAGTGATGCACGCTCTATCCTATCACCTATCGCGTGACAAGGCCAACCATGCTACGGCTCCTGATAACCAGACGAGCTACACCGCCACGGCAGCCGTAACATCGCACGAAACGCGTTGTTGTACTGTACGTAAACGGCAAATGCACTACATTCAGTTTCTTGCCAAGTCTCATTCGCCTTAAACGAAAGTGATTAATTTGAGCAACTCACGTCAGGACTGATGTCTGTGAAGTTGGCGCTGGACACGAACTCTCGAAGGAACCCGTCCAGCTCCGTACCCTCGATGTACCCGTTACCTGAAAAACAAAAACAATCAAATACTATCCTTTAGAATTATTAAAGACTAGCTTTTGCCCGCGGCTTCGCCCGCGAAGTAACTGTAATTTTTGCAGTAATTGCTGAATTAATAAATTTCTAATTAAAGCAAAAATTTAAAAATTAGCCGGATTAAAAAAATGCATTAATTTTTTAAATTTTTCCTCTAATTAGAAATTTTTCAATTTCGTTAGCAGCGATACTGCGTAATACAAAATAAATTAAATAGTTGAATTGTTACGCCGGCAACGGTACTACTACTTACTTCCCCTTTGAATAACCCTTCGTCGTCTGTCAAATTTGTAAGTTTTTAAATGAATGTCTTCTCGGTACAACTCCTATTTCACCCCTTTATATTATAAATTTATCATAAAAAATCACAAATTACTTATGTAAACTTTCAACCCCCATCTTAACCCCTTCAAAGGATGAATTAGAAAAATGCCCTTTTTTGTAGCACTATTACAAGTCTATTGCCTACATGCTTACCCATCTATTACCAAAATGTTTACCTTCAATCTATAAACAGCGTTTAGGAGTCAGTATTAAACACTGACCCAATTTGGGAATCCACACCGACCTATGAAATGAGTTATCAAAGGTCAATAGGTTTATTTTGAGGTTTACAATACAATACAAATACTCTTTATTGCACACCTCACACAAAAAAGCAGTTACAGAGAGAAACAATACAATAACATGTAGGTAGAGGTAGACAACAGGCGGTCTTATCGCTGAAGAGCGATCTCTTCCAGACAACCTTTGGGTATCGGAGAAAGAGATAAAACTAGATTATGCAGTAGGTGGTGCAGCGATTATTATTAATCAAAAATCAAGAAATTATAAAAATAAACGTACATAAATACCTCTATATATAAACATACACACACAATCATACATATATATAAATAACACAAACACAAATATAATGATACATAAACAGTCAGCCAAAAAATACGATCAGGGTTAGGGGAGAGACAAATAATGTTCTTTAAGAAGGGATTTGAGGTTGCCGATAGATTTTGCTTGTCTGATGTCAAGAGGGAGAGAGTTCCACAGTCGGATAGAATTAATAGTGAACGAACTATTGTAAAATTTGGTAGATGACGAAGGCACAGTTAATAGCAAATTGTTAGAACATCTAACAGAATTTAAAAAACTAAAACGTTCTTTGAGATAGCGGGGGGTTGCAGGGTTAAAAAGGATATTATACAGAAGCGAAATAATGTGAGAGTTACGGCGATAACGGATAGGGAGCCACTTGAGTTTAGAACGGAAACTAGAAACATGGTCATATTTGCGTAACCCAAATATGAACCGAATGCAGACATTTTGGAGACGCTCTAGCTTATTAAGTTGTTCCTCAGAAAGGTCGAGATAGGATACATCAGCATAATCAAGAATAGGAAGAAGTAACGTTTGAGCGAGCGCAATTTTAGTTGCAGTAGGTAGGAAATTACGAAGCCGCCTGAGAGACCCCACTGCAGCAAATACCTTCCTGCTCACTTCACTCACTTGAGGCACCCAAGACAAGGATCGATCCATAATGATCCCGAGATTTTTCACTTGCATCGAGTAAGCAATCTGAATCCCATCAAAAAGTATTGGAGGGAGATTTGCAAAATCAACTCTGGAAATCAGATTATTGCTGCCAATAACAATGACTTGGGTCTTCGCTGGGTTCACAATCAGACCATATCGTTGACTCCATTTGAGAATGCGTACCAAGTCATCATTAGTTTTCTCTATGGCACAAGGGAGATCACCGAGCACGGACTGTGTATAAATCTGAAGATCATCGGCATAAAGGTACATGTATATGTACATGTATTTACTTATTGAGGTTTAATATATTGATACGATTTAAATAATTATAAGAAATTTAAACGGCAAGTATTTAAAGGCACATCAAAAAAACCTAACAACGTGAAATTGTTAAATTTTGATGTGCGCGTCAGTATTTTTTTGGTAAGTGATTAAAATTTTCCCATTTTAAGGATGACTCACGCTAGAACGGGCCGTGTCCGGCCCGGGCCGTTTTCTAAAGCCCGTGCTAGACGGTCGCCAACACGCCCCTCCGAACGAGCGACCTTGGTCCGCACCGACCGTGTGGACAGTTGTTTCCAACAAAATTTCATACTACAAAGGTAGGGGCCGACCAAGGTCGCTCGGTCGGAGGGGCGTGTTGGCGACCGTCTAGCAGACCTTTAAGTCGTAAGTATCTACTTACCCTACTGTATAAAATTACATAGTTACCTACATAAAATAACTAGTTATAAGGCAGGCTAATAACAGTTAAAAGTTTATTTTTATTTGTTGCCTTTGTCATAGTTTCACGTTTTTTATGCCCCAAACGATTTGACTTTGGGGCAAACAAACGATTACGCGCCCAAATGAAAAAGGTGGTCAATTGGTAAGCCGTCAGCCCTTTAAAACACATTCTAAATTAAACTGCTTAGGAGCTTATCCGTCCCTTACGGTGATCACTACGGGATCCTTTCTCTAAGTATCATGGAATTCATGTCAACGATTTATTCTATATATTCTATACAAAGAAAAAGCTTCCCTGATAAAATAGCTCGATAAGCCATTGCGAGACCGAGCTTAGAGGAATAAAACTGTCTTTCAACGGAACATATTGTCAGCGAGGCAGACACGGAAATAGCGAGTAAGGCGTGGTTCACACCAGCCTAACAGTAAGAGCCGTTACACATTGCGGTTTTTTGCAGCGCAAATACAAACGGGATATTGTATCGATAGGTGATTAGGACAGGAAATCTATGGCTAGAGTCGCGCGTTCACAAACTTTTCCTCTATCATATTAGTATCTCATATACGCTCATCCCGTGGCAAGTGGGACGACCCCTAGTCTGGGACGCCACCTGCGTCGACACATTGGCTCCGTCCCACTTACCTACCACTTCGCAGAGGGCGGGCGCAGCGGCAGCATCGGCAGAGGCTGCCAAACGCCGCAAATACACGGGCCTTGCAGGCAACCATGTGTTTGCGGCTTTTGGAGTAAAGACGCTTGGGCCGTGGGGTCCAGACGCCCAGAAACTATACCGCAATTTAAAAAAACGGCTCTTCGAACACACTGCTGACCATAGGGCTGGCTTGTTCCTCGGTCAAAGAATTGGCATCGCCATTCAGCGAGGAAACGTAGCCAGCCTTATGGGCGCCTTACCGCAGAGTGCCGCCCTAGGGGACTACATTATAGGAAATTTGTAAATACATGTACATATTTTAGTCCTATGTACAATAATATTTAGTATCTAGGTATAGATATAATACGAGTATAACCTAAAGCAGTAATACCCAATCTTATAATAGCGGGCTTCTGAAGCTGTGTAAATCAGCTAACTATATTCAGAACCCGCCACGACACACCTCACCACACCCACGTTGGCCCCGACATTCGTCACAACTTTGCATAAACAGAGTTCAACCTTATTGGTTTGCTTGTGGCGACTCTGTTGGTGTTGTGATTGTGAATCCTAACCCTGATCAGATAGCCCGTGAGAGATCAATATGTAAATCGCGGCTAAAGTTGCTGTCAACAATGAATATTTAGCGTTTTGCGTCTGTTCGTGTTAATGGCAAGTGTTTGAATTATTGAACAGCGAGCGAAGCAAACGAAGTTCTCCATTTCAGTTCTTTCGTACGTCCGGATGTCCGGTTTTCCAGCTGTTCTTCTCTACAGGTCGTATTTCTCAACCGATTCTTGTGAAATTTTGTGAGCGGGGTCAATCATTATATAGTATTTTTTGTAGATTCAGTTTGAAAAAACCGGCCAAGTGAGAGTCAGACTCGCGCACCGAGGGTGCCGTAAAAACCTGTGGGTATACAAGTAAATTATTAAAAATATTTTTAGTATCTTATGATGTAACTAAAAATTTACGATTTTCGCAATTTTTCCTTTATCTGTGCTATAAGACTCTGCTTAGTACCAAATTTCATGATACTGAGTTCACGGGAAGTACCCTGTAGGTTTTGATTCCCTTGCGAGTTTCGAAAATTTGCGGAAATTTCCGGCATAAACGGCTGTATCTTTTGATTGCGTTGGCTTAGAAGTTTGATTTTTTCACAGCTCCAAGGGACAGTAAACTTGAGTATTTGATATACATTTTAGCTTGATACCTTCACGCGTTCCTGAGAAAAAGGGTCTTGACAGACGGACGGACGGACGGACGGACAACAAAGTGATCCTATAAGGGTTCCGTTTTTTCCTTTCGAGGTACGGAATCCTAAAAAAGACTGGCCTGCAAGTTTTACAGCTTACTGAGCCACTAGTTTTATTTAATGGTAAAGCGTATACGTATACTAATATTATCAAGAGGAAAAGTCTGCGAGGGTGTAAGTCGTAGGGTTCTAAGTTTGTATGGAGAGGAAAATTTCCGGAACTAGTCATACGTTGTCAAAAATTATTTCACCGCGTCAAGTGCGAGTCGGATTTTAGTTTTCCCATACATTTTGAGACCCAGCGCCTGATGAAGCCAACGAGCAAAAGTCTCCATACAAAGTTTCATTCCCTCTTTCGTCCCTAACAAAGATGAAATTTGATATAAATTATAGCCTATGTCCTATTCGGATTTATATAAAATAAATAAATATATAAAATAAATATCGTGGGACAATTCACACCAATTGATCTAGTCCCAAACTAGGCAAAGCCTGTACTATGGGTACTAAACAACGGATAAACATACTTATATAGATAAATATATACTTAAATAGATATTAAACATCCAAGAGTCGAGAACAAACATTCATACTCATCATACAAATATCTGCCCGACCGGGAATCGAACCCGGGACCTCAAGCTTCATAGTCAGGTTCTCTAACCACTAGGCTATTCGGTCGTCTTATTATAAGGTACATAACTGGAAAGTTTCATATAAATCCGTCCAGTGGTTTTTGAGATTAAGTGGAACGTACATCCATCCATCCATACATTCAAACTTTCACGTTTATAATATTAGTAGGAAGGATAGTAGGATAGGATTAGTAGGATATAGGATATAATAAGTGATGATGATGTCCTCCCAGACGTATTCGTCGACGGCGACATCCTGACAAAATTGTATTGTCTAAGATTGGGAAACTTTACGTGCATGGGCTCGAGTGTGACTTGCAAAACCAAATTTGGTTTTGAACGTACGACCGCAAGAGACACAGTGAAGCTGTCCAGTAGAGTTATAAGTATAGTGGTAGGAGGGCTTGGGCCGAGTTTTACGGAACTGGCGTTTGGCGTCCAGATCTTCGAGATCTTCGAGAGTAGTAGTAGTAATAAGTAGGATGGCTGGCGCGGTCTATCATCAAATTACTCATAGACAGGTACAGACAAGTTCATCAATATTCAAATAGAGGGCCTCTCGTAAATTCCAATTAAACCACCCCTGCCCCTCGCGGACGATATTTCACCGTAATTGATATTAAGGACGAGCTCGCTCCGTCTTTATTAGACTCTGGAAAAGGATTTTCACAAGTGTTCGAAAAAAATATTTAAACCAATCGTATCGTGTATTAAAAGAACCGGACAAGTGCGAGTCGGACTCGCCCACCGAGGGTTCCGTACAAAATTACAAAAATGCTGGACATCGGCCTCCCCCAAAGAGTGCCTTAATGACTGGTCCTGCGCCACCGGCTGCACTCCAGCGTCCTTTATTTATTACACATATTTTTTATACTCTATGAAGTTGAATCAAGGTTAAAAATATCATTATTTCGAGTATCACTCTGATATTGACCTTGTCTGTACCCTTTAAAAAGGCACAAAAGAGATATTTCTCAAAGTCTCGAAATAAAACGGTTGAGTCGAGTATCGTCGACGTAAGGACGGAGACCCTTATCCGGACCTTGAAGCTCAATGTTAAGGGTCGGTTCAAAAAATCAATAATAGCGAACACGAATTTATATAATTATGTATCTTATTGCAAGTTCATATCTGGTTGAAATAATCTTAAGTAATTTATATGAGTTTATGTCTACAAAGCAGGTCATCAGTCCACCTTGTGGGGGGCCTACCCACGCCGCGCCTTCCGGTACGTGGTCGCCACTCGAGCACCTTTCCGCCCCAACGGCCATCGGTTCTACGTGCAATGTGGCCCCGCCCACTGCCACTTAAGTTTAGCGATAGCGTAGCTAACCTACTTTAAGATCTCACATTCCACACGTTTAGAAGTCCAAGAGTAAATTTAAAGCTACCAATAGAATCCTTACGCTTATATAGAAACAAAATTGTATGACAACTATGGACTTAAATTTCGCGACCGAAACAGCAATTTACTTCATTTTCCCTACAATGATTAGTTCAAATAGCATTGTGTGACGTCATACTTTTGAGTCAATCAGTATGAAGCGTTACAGCTGCCGCCAGCGAGGTCCGTCTTTAACTCAATTTTTTGGGTACCTATTTATGTTGTTTAATTGTAGTTGCTCCCATACAAACATTTGTTCCTCTCTATAAACTGGTTCGAATGGCATCATAAAAAAATCGAAGGTACAGCCACACGCTAAGGCCGAGTACCTGGATTCTTAATGGACTGAATAATATGGAATGGAATAGTACTCAAGCGTTGCATGTGCCTGTACAGACTTTGTAAGATAGGGAGGGCAATGATAGCAAGGGATCCTACCAGCCTAAGTCCCTACTTCCCTAGCCCTAACTTAGCCTAGTACAAGGATATCTGTCACCGGGAGACCTATCAGTGACAGATGGATTCCTACGGGGGAGGAATGAGGTAAGTGGATGGATACTTGTTGCCGATCACTCAGACTCAAGTGACCGATTAAGGCAGAGTGTGGAGGTAGTGAAACACCAACGGACAATTGGTATTGGTAGCCTGTTAAAGGTGTATGTGAAGTCCCCAACCCGCACTGGGCCACTGTGGGGACTACTGCCCGTTCCCTTTCAGCCATGAGAGGAAGCCAGCAGTAGGACGAATATAGGCAGTTTATTTCTTATGATTTTTTCCTTCTTACAACCTCATGAATAAGCGTTCTGCTGGCCTCATGAACAACTTGTATATTTTTCAGCCAACTTTCAAATAAATGACGGAGTGCTGAGGTAACACACAAAAAAAAAAAAAAAAAAACAACCGGATTGAGAAACTCCTCCTTTTTACAATCTTTATATTAACTTGACCTGTTCGTATGTATGTAGGTATGTAAGTTGTCCATCAAAATTTAAAATCCATTTTTCAGTCACTTGCCATTATCCGTTTGAGCAGAAATTTTGGGTTTAAGTATGGTTTGGATGACAATTTAAAATTATGGTACCATCGAGCTGATCTGACGATGGAGACAGAAGCCATGGGAATCCAGTACTTAACCGACGTAACCCCGTTGAGTTTGGGCTCGTTAGAATTGTCTCAATGAGTAATTGATGACGGTATACAGAAAAGTACAGTCGGCAATAGGCAAGGCTTGTACCAAAAATGAAACTTTTGACAGAAACTTATTTTGAAGTCGGTTAATTAACGAGTGTCTTTACGCCAAGGCGATGACAATGATTAGTGATGCAATCGTTCATTATTGATTTGATAATTGCTTAGTCCTCGATACGACAAGGCCAAGGCTTATTGACTAAACGACTTTAAAGCATTAAACTTGAATGCGAAAGTATCCATGTTTTCAATATAAACTGTAATCCGATGAATGGCTATTCGTGTCGTAAGAAAATGGCGATAAATACTGAACATCTGTTTAGCAAAGTATCCGTCCCGCTCGCACTTACGTACGTGCAAGTAGGAGACGAATGCTTTATGTCTGACATAAGCGCTATCATACTAGCTAGGGGGAACCTACACTACATAATTCCGAAGTCATTTGTCCGAAAGCATATTTTTTCCGAATTTCATAATTCCGAAAACCATGTTCCGCTGAAGGAATTTTCGAATGTTCAGGATATATACTAAGATAACCTATTTATCGAACGAGCGAGCGAAACGAACGAAGTTCTATGCTTCAGCTTGGGCCGTTCGTAAATCGAAAATCGTTCGTACTCGTAGGTATATCCGGTGTCCGGTGTCTGTCACGCTGTCATGCTCTCCGGCTGATCTTCTCTACAGGTCGCATTTCTCAACAGATTCTCGTGAAATTTTGTGAGCAGGTTTGTTAATTATATAGTTTTTTTGTAACTTTTCCAAAAAAGACATGCTTATGCGTTCTACACCTCACAGAGATAGATAGATCGATAAATCATTTATTTGGCATTTTCCAACATCCAACAAACAAAAATAAAAAAGTACATTTACACAAAAAATAGGTAGAGAGAAAAAGGTAAAAGAACAAGTAAAAACAATTATGTTACGAAAAGGAGGAAGAGCTACTTAGTATAGTCCATTAAATCATCTGCATCCATATTTTTGTTTATGAATTTAGTAAATTCGGATTTATGATGATTTCGGATAAATTATTCATCGGAATTTTTCTGTTGCCGCTAACTAGACTACTCACTAATCGTTCAGGGGCCCCATTACAGATTCAGAAGGTGAAGTGTCCCCGGCACGTTCAGGGAAATCCCAATTACATGTCCCTGTCTTTCAAAATCAGAATGATAGAGATATGAGATAAAGGTGATTACGTGTTTATTCCGACCTCCCCATCTGTCGATTACGTAAATAGGAATTGAGGCCGACCGAGGACTGTCTAAAGCCTGAATCACACTGGCGCGGCCTGCCGTGACGGTAAATAGTGTGCTTGACAACTATTGTCAAATTGACTATTGACCGCTACCGCAGGCCGCGCCAGCCTGTGAAGGTCTAAAAGGGTTAAATTAAAGCGTGATGTTTTCCGAGTAAGTTCGAGTTTATAACCAATTTCAAAAAAGGAGGTGGTTCTATATTTAACTGTACGTATTTTTTGACGAGCAAGTGTGATGAAATAGTAGATTGCATGACAAGGGGCTAAAATACGCCATATTTCCACGAGATGGTATAATTGTAAAACAAAAAATAATTTTCCAAATCGGTCCAAGCGCCGTCGAGTAATCGGGGAACATACATAAATATATCAATAAATCATTAGCGGCCCTATGAATGGTTTTTCTTTATTATTCATTGTTAAAGCAAATTCAACATGTATTTTGTAATCATCATTAAATTTCAGTAATCGTCGCGGACGACATAAAATAAAAAAAATAATGTTAAAAGTCAATGTATTGAGTTATAATGATTGTTGTAGGGACTTGTCCATATATTACGCCATTTAAAAATCGGAGGGGGGGGGGGGGTTCGGACCATTGGTAATTTCGTGTTTTCTAGCAATTACTGTCATTAAAATTAAAGTCACCTTTATAAATAAAAGAGAAATAAATCATTAAATTGGTTTTGACTGTACAATTAAGCTAAATCATTTTTTAAATGGAAATGACGTAATTTTATTAGAGGGGGGGGGGGGGTTCATTCAATATAAAAATTAAATCCACCTGTATAAATAGAGGAGGGGAGGATTTTATTCAATTATGACGCTAGGATGATGTTAAAGGGACTGAAAATCGACAAAAAAACGACGACGTAATATATGAACAAGCCCTAGTCATAAAGTGGTGAACAAATTACTACATCAGTGTAAACAAATAATTTAATTTATTCGTCATCAAAACCTAACCTTACACCTTCACCTTATACCACGTCGAGGGCGTTGCCAGCACTGCAGCTAGTAAGTACCTCAGTCAACAGGAAAATTCTAGGTGGACCCGTTTATTCAACATTCGTGGTGGTATCCCATGAAGGGACCTGATTCAGTCAATATATTTAGCGGTCACAGCGGTCTGTGTCTGTTCAGTCTCGGGTAAAAAATCATATTTAGTGAATGACAAATGGGTCACAAGCCTATTTTGTGAGCAGGAGCCGTAGCATGGTTGGCCTTATCACGCGACAAGTGACAAAATAAGAGCGTAGTCTCGTTCTATCGAACGGTGTCAGCCAGTGACGCACGCTCTATCCTATCACCTATCGCGTGACAAGGCCAGCCATGCTACGGGGCCAGGTTCGATGTGAGCAGGTTCGAAAAAATAAAAAGTAAGAAAAACACTCAGATTAGCGAGTTTTGCACCTCATAGAGCCATTAGTTTAGGGGTTTTCATCGCACACACCACACACGCACCGTTTTATATCAATTGCGCGTGACAAATATTTAGCCGATTCTAATTTAACATGTTTATACCCTCTGGCCTGAATATACCTTTCATTGGTAAACTAGTTCAATTTACCGACCGTATCGCCTCAAAACCAATTTAAGCTTGAGCTCAGCCCGCACATAGTTGTTACGATTACCAGGACCAAGTTATACCAGGGACAAAGGTTGAGCCGAGAGACCCGACCAATACCAGCCCTATTGGTAGGCTGTTCATTTATTCACGCATCATTATCCCCGTAATAATGCTCACCGTAATGGCATTACCGAGGATGATATAATGACTCATGTTATTGGAGATTAGACAGTAATTTGTTACTAGCTTTTACCCGCGACTTCGTCCGCATATATTTATTTATTTATTTAATCTTTATTGCACAAATATACAAATAAAAGTACATTGGCGGACTTAATGCCATCAGGCATTCTCTACCAGTCAACCATCTATACAGAAACTTTAGTGGTGCAGGATCCTAAATACTGAGACTATAATGGAAACACAAATCAATTAATTTCATGAATATACATACTTATATAATGCATACAATATAAACTTACTTATACAATACAATACAATTTTATGTACCCGCACAAAGATATCACGAGGAATACTAAGAAACAAATTAATTAAGGGATTGTTATAACGTCTGTACAAAATCGTTTAGCATAATTTACTTTACAAAGTTTTAACCGACTTCAAATCAGTACTCAACTTTTCAAGTGTGCCTATAAAATTTCAAGAGTTCCCTCGATTTCCCCTGGATCTCATCTCATCATCAGATCCTGACCATAGGACACCTGGGAAGGATACCCTTTCAAACAAAAAAAGATTTTTCAAAATCTCCAGGCGTTTTTGTAAATTATGTAAATATGTAAATCGGGGAAAATACATAAAAAAAAATCCAACGAATTGAGAACCTCCTCTCTTTTTGAAGTCGTTTAAAAATACAAGTTAAACGCCTTAAGCAATTGTTACAACGCCTGTACAAAATCGAATAGCATCAACAGACTGTAATATTGGAGCGTCCATTAATTACGAGAGGCGTTTTTAGAAAATTTTTACCAACCCTCGCCCCCTCCCTGGTGAAATTTGGCTCTTCCCCCTCCCCCAACGCCCAATCTGAGATCTTTCAAAATGTGTGTTTCTAGAGTAATGTAAGCCGATTTGATATCAGTTCACAATTTTACGATTTGACATTGATAGTGTATATAACAACCTAACGAAAAATAATGCGTTAAATTGTGAACGGTTTTGACGTAAGTACACAATTTTTCGACAGTTTATAATTTCGTGAGTAAGATTAAAACAAGTGTTCACAATACATTTTTGCTAACGTAAATAGCACAATTCTGCTACGATAATATAATAGTATAATAGTTTCTAGATTAAACTAATGTTGTGCTGCTCGTTTAGCACGCGACAAGTGACAAGATAAGAGCGTCGTCTCGTTCTATCGAACGGTCTCAGCCAGTGACGCACGCTCTATCCTATCACCTATCGCGCTCGCGTGACAAGGCCAACCATGCTACGGCTCCAGGTTTTCTAGAATGTGTCCCTACTTTGCACTACTTTTGGCATACTTAGTTGCGAGACCATTGGCATGACATTCCTACCTTCATATTCCGATGTGCTCCACATAACTTTTCGAATCGAATTCCCTTAGCGCGCCCCCAATCGGTGCATCCCCAACTCAGCATTACACTTGACACAATTCACGTCCACTAACACCTAACACGTTCATCGTCGCTAATTCAAAAACGACATAACGGCCCTACAAATTCCATACACATACAACCTTTTAATACTAGGATGGAGCTGGCAAGACGCCAGCGATTGTAGTTTGTTTCTAACTTACTTGTTCTAAGTGAAAACATGCGAATGTAGACTGTAATACTTTGGAATAAAGAAAACTGTGTTTGCTTATGAATCCTAAGATGCACGTGGATTCTTTGCCATATGTTCCGAAAACGAGTGCATTTACTTTGGAAATAGTTGATGTTTGAGAAAGCAGAATTGCTGTGCCCGGTTTTATTGTTTATTTCTAGATGCTTATGACCTAGAATAGCGTAAACAGTGTCAGTGTCATGAATTTGGGGCATGGATGGGTTACATGGCTATTAAGGGGTGAATTCCGCTTAAAGTATCGATCTGTTAATTCACCGCGCAGCTATACTACAGGTACTACGCTGTAGCACGATTATTCTGACCGACGAAAGTTGAGTCCAAGCATACATTAAAAAAAACAGTGAAATGAAATTAAATCATATTTATTTGCTTTAAGTGCGGTTATTTATTATTGATAAATACACTTAGATTACAAAATTATTAGGTACATTCAATTTAAACACATTACAGTTTTAATTAATGTCAATATGTCAAATTATTATTTTATTTAATTAGGTATATATATTCATTTTGGTTTGTCCCGTAATCGCTTCTAGTGGGTTAATCTTTTGTATGCCAGAGCTGCCACACTCTAGCAGGTTTTCGCTTTGTACGAAAAGTACACACTTTGTGCAAATTAAACTGGTTCTAGGAGTAGGTATGCACTAGAGTCTAGTGCATGCAGATCCAACGAAGATGTTTTCAGCGCATACACTCCAGGCGGCCTAGACTCGGAGCGTTTACTGTACCTACACTGCGCTAACACTATTATTGTAACTTTGCTGTTGGAAAACTATTGTCACCATACATCGACATAAGCTGTGGTCAGTTTACAAACTGCAAATAAGTCGAATATTTATTCTGAAAATAGGTCACAAGGGCACTTTTACCTATTCACGTGCCACCGTGGAACCCTGTCGCAATTGACAGGCCGCCGTCATTGAAACTCGAGTGATATGTCACCTTATTGCGATAGGGTTCTACGGTGGTACGTGAATACATTTCCTACATGTCTATCAGAATTAACAAAAATTGTATGGATAAGTCAAAAACTTTGAATTTAATAGGTAATCTGTGACCTTCGTAAGTAGGTTTCGTTATCATTAAACAGTTCCGTAAATCATTATGTGTAATGTATTTGACTGTAATATAAAGGTAACTCGGGGAACATATTTGTACACATGGCCGCTCCATCAATGTCTGATTCTTTAACTTTTCTAGATTTTTAACTTTTTAACCCTTGTAAACGGGGGGTATTAAGAATAATTTTAACATTTGCATCTGCGTATTTGTATGTCTGTTTGTGGCATCGTAGCCGCCATCTCCCAAACGAACGAACCCATTTGAGTGAGGTTTTTTTGCCCGATTACGGCAGAGCCGAAAGGAAGGGATATGGTTTTAGCAGTCTATGTTTGTATTTACGTGTGTTCCAGCGGTTTTTAATTTAGCGTTTAAAATACTGAACCGATTTTGATAAATGGGGTGTCAATCGTTGCGTATTTATTCTCCGGGTGACATAAGCTACCTTTTGTGTGAAAAAGAAAAAAATATGATACAAATAAGTGACTGACTGAAAAAGAAATTGCTATAATAGCATGTGTGGTATCAAATGAAAGGGGAGAAAATTTCGAGTCCAAATATATAAAAATATTATTACTTACTGTGAATATATAGAGCTAAATTGAGGAATATATTACACACGACCGGCATCAATGTCTGCGCCGATTGCTGTGCAGACAACGTCAAATATTAATGTCCCTTAATGATGCATACTTTTGTATAGTCTGTCCACATTATGTGCAATTTAAAATTTTCTGCTTATTGAAATTCGAACTGATCAAAAGTTACAACTAATACGCGCCCAGGCAGAGGACCCTATTAAGATGTGCTCTAAGTCCTTTGGGTACGGCACGGAACCCTAAAAAGAAATGCTGAATGCGAACCAATAATGTTTCGACGCCGATGCCAATAGACATGCGTGAGCGCGGGCATTAGGCGTAGAATTTATGAATATCACACATCGAGGCGGACGTGAATTTATATTGAAGGCGCGTATCTCTATTTATACCGGTTTATATGTCACAGAAGATTCCCTTTTTACCCGACTGCCGATGGAAAGGAGGGTTATGTTTTTTGAGCGTATGTTTCTATGTATGTATGTGTGTATGTCTTATTCTTTGGCCCGCCCTGCAGCCTAAACTGTTTGACGGATTTCGACATATGAGGCGTCGTTGGATTCCTCTTAATCGTGGGAGTGACATAGGCTATAATATTTGCAAAAAAGCAGTTGTGTTTTTTTGAAAAATCCTTTGGTTCTACTTGTTACGGTTCATACACATTTAAAGGTTCATACAGAGATTTAGATCCTATATTGCCTTTGCTGTTCACGATAGTTAGGAACAACGGAACAAGGGAACAATTTTAATACCAGGGCAAACCTTTAATTTTTGGGAACAGGAGAGAACTTGTTTACGCCAATCCTCTCCATAAAGTGGCAATTAGGTAGTTAGCGCTACCGTAAAACCACACAACTATAGTCCAGGTCGCCCAACTATGGTCCAAATTAATTCACATATTACTTGCTCAGGTGGGACTGTTTTCATGGGTGAACTTAAAGACAGGCAATATAATAACACAAAAAATAAAAACTTATAAAATCACAAATACAAAATCTGTATCGATAGAAACAAATGAGTTTACTATTGGACCATAGTGGGGGTAGTGGACTATAGTTGTGTGGTTTTACTAGGGTTTCTCGTTTCTCGCCTCATTTCATTTCTCGAGTTTCGTGAATTCTCGACTCCAATTTCTCGAGTTGTCTCGACTCTCGAGTCTTTGGTAAGAAATTGTAAATTACTGCTGAAAATAAAATTAAAAACAAATAAAAATCAGAATTGTGTCAATTGTATTGTATGTACTCCCTTTATATCTGTGTGTCTTTTGTGTAGTGAATAAATGTCTTCTTTCTTTCTTTTCTTTCTTTAATTCTTTTATTGCACTTTGCACTACAAGTTAGATATATAAACAAAACAAAATTAAAATTCTTCTTACAAACATACAAGAACTAAAATCTTACAAAAAATCAAAATTTAAAATAAAAACAATATACCATACCTAATCTACTTTTTCAGTCTTTTGATCAGACATAAACTGGTATTTTTGATAGAGATCTTTTCTTCTAACAAGCAAGACTAGACTCATTTAAATAAGATTAGGACTAGGAATCAAATGCAAATAATACAATAATCATCACAAACAAACGATTTAACTACAAATACTACAATGACGTGACATAAATTATAGTGCGCGGGCGGCGTTATCATTGTTAAAAGCGGCAAAATGGCAAGCCTGACTTTAGCCCTTATTTCGTGTTCGCCGGAACTCGAGAGTCTCGAGAGTCGGCTATTTGTTTCTCGTCTCGAATGGAGGCGAAACTCTCGAGTTGTCTCGAGTTCGAGAAGTCTCGAGCAGAAACCCTAGGTTTTACGTTACGCGTGCGGAAAATCTCTCTTTGTCCTTTTTCTATCGTCCTTGGCGTCCTTGCCTTAGGCTCGGGTTTTGTCCACTTCGTAATTACAGCTACTCTTGCGTTGCCTATAGATACACTAATGCAACTTACCGTCAAGCAAAGTCAACTTCGCCAATCAATTTTAAACTAACTAATAAGACATTTAAAGTTAACTTTCAAACTTACCGTCCCGATCGTAATGACTCCACACTTCCATGAACTGGTTCGCGGACAGTTTCTTCAACTCTCTCGAGTCCGGGTCTCTGAATTGTCTCATGAAGTTGTTAGCCCGCTCCAAATTTAGCCGTTTGGCCGACGTAGGCGAATCGAAACTCATTTTGAATGTTAAATTTCAAATATGGAATGGCAACAGCGATATTTTGTATTCGTAAATGGAATATGTAAATAATTTTACTTTTTTATGAGAGAAGTTTGGCTTTTTATTGTCAGTGTAGGTACTTTGTTTGTAAATAGTGTTTTTAAAATATAATTAAACTAGTTCTGTTTTTTTTTGTAGGATTTAGGTCTTCATGGCATCTGTAACAAAAATTGTTTTATGTTAGTATTTTAGAATAAATTTCAGTAAAATACAAAGACGAATATTAATAATTTAAAACACAAATTAATGCTGTAAACGCAATTGAATACTTAGATTAAAGATAATAATAAAATCCGGCCAAGTTCGAGTCGGACTCGCGCACGAAGAGTTCCGTACCATTATCTATAAAAACGGCAAAAAAATCATGTCTGGTGTATGGGAGCCCCAGTCCGACTCGCACTTGGCCGGTTTGTTTAGTATTTGTTGTTATAGCGGCAACAGAAATACATAATCTGTGAAAATTTCAACTCTCTAGCTATCACGGTTCTTGAGATACAGCCTGGTGACAGACAGACGGACGGACAGCGAAGTCTTAGTAATAGGGTCCCGTTTTTACCCGTTGGGTACGGAACCCTAAAAAATGAGCATATTATAGAGAATTGTCAAACATCGCATGCACAATAAATATGCAATAACCTGGCCAATGTGCATTGCCAATTAGCTAGCTTGATTCAGTAGACAGTTAGATACCTATTATAGATATTAGTATAGTTTAAGAGTACAATTATTATACTCCTGACAGAATGTACAATCTCAAAACACAAATGTGGCACCCAAAAAAGTTATCTCAATTTACGAGCAAAAAATTTAAGGACTAATAAAATAAGCAGTTTCAAAAGCTCTTTGCCACCTAACGTTACTGAAATTGTATACCTTACTATGTACAGTCAGAATAAGGTTGCAATTCAGTTATACATACTATAAGGCTGGTAAGCAGCTCCGCTATTCCGTAACTTGTTTTAAGCTCACCTCATCGTTCACCCACAAATATATCTTGACGCCGCGATTCGTAGTAAGTAAGCGTGATCCGAGGTCTAGTTTCGTTAGGCGTGACGTGAGCGTTACAAATATACGAATAACAGCCCAGCTCAAAATGTAAATCCCGAAAAGAAAATGACGATGTTACGCGACAACGCAAATTTAGTAATAAATGGCGCGGCGACAAATCGTGTCCCCGCCGCGAGAATTTACGTTCACCCTGTTCACCTGGGGCCAAATATTCTTTAAAATATACGGAAATACGAAATAAAAGCCTTACAATGTCACGGAAAAGGCGTGACTTGAAATAAATGTTCAAAACGTATGATTTCATTAGAACCAAAAAGATTTCAGTAGGTTCTTGTCACAGGTTCTAGTAGCCCTGCGTGATTAAAACAATAAATGTCGGTAATGGTTGGTTTTAAGTAGGCACATTTCGTACCGTAGGTATTCTTTTACTACAAAAGCAACTTTCTTAATAAAATTAAAAAAAAATTGAGAAAACCTGCAAGCCTAACGTCGCCAAGGGCTAGAAGGCCGCGAAATCGCACAAGTTCGGACATTAATTCCAACTTGTGTGCCGCAAGTTTTTGAAAAATAACCCCATTGCCTTAAAGAGTTGGAGTTAGTAACTAAACGGCGCTTACTGAGATTTATCAGATTAGGGTGACCAGTATCTTAAACGAGTAAATAAATTATTTTCAAAAACCTGCGGCCCGCAACTTTTTGATGTCCAAAGTTGTTACCAAAGTTTTATTTTACAGAAAATCGATTCCGTCATAATCTTTTTATCTGAAAGTGTATCAAAATATTATTTCTGAAAATGTCGTCGTCTAGAAACCAATGCATTACGTTGAACTTGTTTTGTATTAAAAATTACAGGTAACGCCACAAAATAGGTTTTTATGAAATTAAAATGCCGCAAAATTAAATATTTTAAGTTATAATAAAGAGTGAGTCCTCCTGACAAAGGTGTTTTATAGTACGGAGGTCTCTTCACTTGTAATTCCGCTGGATAAAATATATCCTATAATCATTTCGAAAAACCATTCTACACATTAAGGGGAAGTCATTTTTGAAATCGGATGAGTGGTTCCGGGGATTACTCATTTCATACAAACCTACAAACTTACTTTTGCAAAATCTCACAAACTTTTCCTGATTATAATACATGTTAGTATTGACTATGTATTTCAAAACTAAATATACTTCCTATGAGTTGGTATTTGGAAAGCTTATGTACTAAAGTCTCAAGAAGATGCTAGAAATAATTCAACTTAGCCAAAACCGTTTAAGAAAGAAAAATATGTAAAATGTAATCCCAATGAATAGAACAATTCCTTACTTTGTTAACCCATGATAATAAGTTAGCTATTAATTAAGTACACCAGGTGTGCAGCAATATGTTATTGTTATTATAAATGCACACGCAACCGTACTATAGTGATAGTGTCATGTTTGCATAACAAAGTGAATGAACTCAATTCCCTAGAGTAAGTCATAGTCTATTGTTAGTAACACATGTTATTTTTTATAAAATAGGGGCTGATGTGATGATGTGATGTGGTGACACACCTGTTTAGGCTAGCTGCTTTCTTTTATACATATAATATGTAGAGAGTATATATTTGTAAGTGAAATAAAAAAAACAATTGTGTAGGTACATAATAAAATACAACCAGAAATAATGTTAACCGATTTTTCAATTAATTTGAATTTATCTTAAATAGTTAATTAATGAGTAAATAGTAGATTGTACAACAAGTGCATAAAACGAGCCATTTCACCCGAGACGTTTATATCCACCCGGGCCACCGGCGAGGGTGGATAGTTAAGTCGAGGGATAAAATGGCTCATTTATACCCCTTTTCACTTCGATAGCGAGAAAATAACAAATATATAAAAATAAAATAATAGCTCATTCCCGCCAATTTACTTTTTAAAAGGGTTTATGTTTTATAAGAAGTCCAAGAAAGTCCCGAAATCTTGGTCACCCTACTTAAAGAAAGGAGTTTGCATTTATCTTGCTTTCACTTATGCGAAGTTGCATAACAAATTGCAAAACGTTTATGAGGAAAATTGTCGATAAAATAGCTTGATACAGTAGAGGGTTAAATGTTTTTTTTTTTAGTTTCCTACTCTAAGGGTGAGTATCCAATAAAGATAAATAAATAAATATTAGGGGACAATCTTACACAGGAAAATCCAGGGGAAACCTCTGGCACGACCACGCGGGGGCGGTTTATATACTGGAATACAAACATAATTATAAAGAATGTATATTCACCAACAAACTGTTATGCAGTTTGGCGAAGACTTAGATTAAGTTATTCATAATTTTACGTATGAAATAAATAAAAAAAACTATGAGTTTGCGCTCCAGTGAGATTGGTTGAACGGTTTCAACCGAGTCTGGGGTGTATGTGGTGTCGAACTACTGGGAGTTTTGTCGCTGGTTCGCTAAAACCTAGCCTAGCGGAGAAGAGTCCAGCAAGAAACTCAGCTAGGCCCGACTTGGGTCTGCCTCTACCTTTTTTTTTTGGAACCGGACTGTTGCTATAATAGGACGGACCCAATATAGCTATCGAACTGCATGGTTGGAGAGTAGCCTGGGAAAAATCCAGGGGGAAGTCTCCGACACGACCACGCGGGGGGGTATAACTGGAATACTCTAAGAGTTTGCGCTCCAGTGACATTGGTTAAACGGTTTCAACTTCAATCTGATGTGTGAGTGGTGATGAACTACTGGGATTGCTGGTTCGCTAAACCTACCCTAGCTGAGAAGAATCTAGTAAGAAACTCAGCCAGGCCCGACCGTTACGTCGGATGACTCTAAATAGGTAAATAAATACGGTATAACAATTGTAGCAATGTTTGATAAAAACTTGTCCACAATATCGAACACAACTTAAACATCAAAACTTTTTCGAATTTGACGGCTTTCCTAAAAAGGCAGTCCGATTTCAAGAGCAAGAAACCAAACGTATTTATTAACTGCAGAAAATATTACGCAGTTCTTAAATGAAGCTCCGGGCGACCGATACACCTACAAAGGTTATTACCTAATAATATAATAATAGTAGTACCTATCTCCCAAACCAAGTTAAAATGACACGGAAACAAACTAAATTTACTTGTCTAATTTTCTTGTGTATTTTCATTTTTATTCCCCCATTTTTGAGAAAAGCACTATATTAGCCTTAGCCGGAATGGCAATTGCAGGCTTCGTATTATAATTAAACGGACTCCCAAGCTCGTCCGTTTAAACAAATACTCAGCCTACAATCGCCTCCTTTCCGGCCACGGCATTAATGTACTAATCCGTCATCAACACTTAGAAAGAAACGGATAATAGGTCTATCTATGTCGCCGCGAAACTGCTCGCGGGCCGTCGTGTGATAGCCGTGCAGGAGCCGTAGCATGGTTGGCCTTGTCACGCGATAGGTGATAGGATAGCGCGTGCGTCACTGGCTGACACCGTTCGATAGAACGAGACGACGCTCTTATCTTGTCACTTGTCGCGTGATAAGGCCAGCCATGCTACGGCTCCAGGCGTCCATAGTGCATGAGTTCCGCTTACCAATCAAGCAGCTCGTCTTATTTGACACAATCTTAAAATATGGTGATTGCTTAATATCAGACGGGACGTGTGCTCGTTTGCCACCCTAACGGCACAAAACCACAAGCCGAGTCAGACATTAGTAATTGAAGCACGTATTCCATAATTCTGTTTAATACCCGATATATTAGG
The DNA here is from genome assembly GCA_932294315.1 of Epinotia nisella. Classification (NCBI taxonomy): domain Eukaryota; kingdom Metazoa; phylum Arthropoda; class Insecta; order Lepidoptera; family Tortricidae; genus Epinotia; species Epinotia nisella. The sequence goes on from OW028693.1 coordinate 10,505,815, forward strand.
CTCTAACTGAGATAAAAGCAATTTATGTGAGGATCAGACTTGTCGCGTTAACTGTGAATTAGGGCTGCTGTTATGAAGTATCATTGCGAGCATAATGCTGGGTACACACAGCACACAACTATACGGTCAGACTGTGTGGATACAGCGTTACGAGTACGTTTAGATTAGACGTTAAATAGATTATATATTAATTAATTAGTTCGAATCCCGGCTCGTACCAATGAGTTTTTCGGAACTTATGTACGAAATATTTACCGTTAGCTTATCGGTGAAGGAAAACATCGTGAGGAAACCAGGTCCAATCCTTTCACGCAAAATAGGCACGTTGGATGTCGATTTGCGGAAAATGTCCAGTAAAAACTAACTAACTAAAAACTATATTTTACTTAATGTATTAATTAGAGGAGTGTTGGTGCCCACACTTATGTATGGTAGTGAAAGTTGGGTGTGGCAGAAAAGACATCAAAGTCGAGTGAATGCAGTAGAAATGAGAGCGTTGAGAAGTATGTGTGGAGTGAAATTGAGTGATAGAGTCAGAAACAGTGTGATAAGAGATAAGTGTGGAATGGATGGAGATATAGTCACGAAAATTGAGAAGGGTATGTTAAGGTGGTTTGGGCATGTAGAGAGGATGGATGAGAGAAGATTAACGAAGAGAGTGTATATAAAAGGAGTGGAAGGGCAAGTTGGAAGGGGAAGACCTAGGCGAACTTTCTCTGATCAAATTGGAGAAATGTTACAAAAAGGCCAGGTCAAAAGTACCCTAAACCGACGAGCATGTATGAGAAATGTTATGAAGGTGAGTGAAGCGAAAGTGGTTTGTCAGGATCGTAGCAAATGGAGATCCGTGATCTCTGCCTACCCCTCTGGGAAAGAGGCGTGATTATATGTATGTATGTATGTATGTATTAATTGTTACTGTAACCATTGACGATGCATATACACGTTGAATGCTGAATTAACTCGGCATTGTACTAGTTAAGGTGTATTGCGGCGACATTGTGAAAATCCATTTAAGTTTTAACTAGTTATATTTTATAAAACTTGAATGTACCTATTGTAGTAGCTGATGGTGATGACGATGCAAAAGTGGTTCCATGAATCCTACTTGAATAAATTAATTCTTTCTTTCTCTAAGGTGATTCGAATAAGTTTTTGCCCGACTATATAAATACGGCTGAGCCGAGAGAATAACTATTTTAACAGTCTATGTTTGTATTTACGTGTGTTCCACTATACCGTTTAAGATACTGAACCAATTCTGATGAATGAGGTGTCAATCGATTCGTAATAATGCTCTGGCTGACATAGGCTGCCTTTTGTATAAAAAAACAGTTATTTTCTTTTACGTTTGTAGAAAGAAATCTAATACAATACATAGTTAGAGGTAGATCTTGTGTCTTCTGGGGCTCCATCATTAATCATATGTTTTGTTTGCGTGTGTGGATGTCTACTCGAGCCGTAGCATGGTTGGCCTTATCACGCGACAAGTGACAAGATAAGAGCGTCGTCTCGTTCTATCGAACGGTGTCAGCCAGTGACGCACGCGCTATCCTATCACCTATCGCGTGACAAGGCCAACCATGCTACGGCTCCTGTCCACAATAACACACAAGAGCCGAATCTTTCTTAAGCTTTATACCAAAAAATTCTTTCCTATACCTAATGTATCCTACACTATTAAACGAGCAATATTTGTATAAATATATATATATTTGAAATAAAGTTCTCGGAAATGGCTGTAAAGATTTCAATGAAATTTGAAATATAGGGGCAAGACCCCTCTCTGTCTGTCTGTCTGTTTGTGTGACAATAAATATTTTCTATTTCTATTTCTATTTCAAGACGGGGGCGAGAAATCGATCTAGCTAGGTCTCATGTCTGGGAAAATTAATTTTCTCCGTATTTTCACCACAAACGAATAACAACTCTGTCAAGTAAAAAAGGTCGTATCGTCACAGAAATCTTACGGCACTTACGTCCTTTTCTTTAAGGAAGGCAGTTTTACAGCAATATCTCGAAAACCTTTGAACCGATCTTGTTCAAAATAATTTTCGGTGAAAGAATTTAATAAAGCATGATTTTTAAAAATTACAGGGGGGGGGGGGACAGTATTTTACTCGATTCACTTAATCAAAAAAAAATGCAGAGAAATCTTATACGTATTTATTTTGAAACGCCTATCGATTGTTGTGCCACGCGTGGCCTTACATTAAAAAAAATGGACTTTCAGTTTTATGTAGGTAATTGAGTACACCACTAAAAAAAATTATTTTTAGTCATTTTAATTACAAAACTATGTAGCGGCTAACAAAATACACCTATACTCAAAATTTCATTTAGATACACGTTATAATTTTCGAGTAAAATGCCTGTGATATACGGATGGACATACAAACAGATAGACATTCCATAAGTTTTTTGCCATTTGGCTACGGAACCCTAAAAAGTTAACGAATTTAGACACGTGTAACTCCGCGATATGTTTATAATAAAATTACAAATGATTATCGTCTTTTTTACGAGCTCTAAACATAAGTAATAAAACGGACTATTCAACTTATGTTCAACAATTTTAAAGACATTCCTGAATATTTCCATGATTATTTCGCCATATTAATATTTATACGAATTCCTGTACATGTGTAACCATTTATAGCAAAACGTTCTTTATAATTTCCGTCGCTTGAGCCCTACAATATCTAGTTTGTACAAACTATCAAACTTAAGCGACCAATTATATGCCTTAAGATTAAGCAATAAGGTTCATAAAGTAATATGACTGTCTTCGTAGCTTGAGTATTAATAGCTTTAACGTCACCTCGCTTAAAACTTCTTTTGTTTTTAAATAATCACGCGCAGTTTCTTATTTAAACTCCAACCGAACTGAAAGCCGCTATACTTACTTCACAAGTCAACCTACCGCTTGCACCATGTTCAAAATGAACGTAGTATTCTTGGCTGTCCTTTTCTCAGTTATCGTTGTGGCTCTAAGTGCGCCCCAAACCGATACTGATGAGGTTACTTCCACTCAGGATGGGTTTAAACCCATATGTATAATGAAGGCGGTGAAAGATTTGGCGAAATGCATATCGACGGGCGACACAATATCATGTGTTAAACAGTTTACTAAAGACATCATAAAATGTTTATTGTCATGGTAAGTTGTATCAGTTGTATCTATCTACGATTGGTTACACCAGAGGGATAGTCACGTAACGTTTCGAACGCGCGTTAGGACAATTTAACTGTCATTTTTCCATATAAAAACCGGACAAGTGCGAGTTCAACTCGCGTGGTGAGGGTATATAATACACGAAAATATTGAGAATTTTCGCATTACTTTGAATACTCAAACTTCTTATAGGTTTTCCTGTAATCTTTAGGCAAGGAACTATTTTCCATATTTTTTTCAAAATTTTAAGCCTAGTAGTTTCGGAGATAAGGGGGGGGAATAGTAAATTTTCGTCTTTTTTCCTAAATTAGTTCAAATCTGTTTTTGCTAAAATTATAATAAATCTGAGATGCTTACAACAACCCCTTTCATTTGATATATCACACAATACAGTTTGCGATACTTTTTTTAAATTTTCCAGTTTACCCCCCAAAAGTGACCCCCTTGTTCAGAATTCATTAATTTACTTTACGCTTCCATGTTTGGGTCACCAATTTACATATGTTTACCAAATTTAATTTCAATCGGTCCAGTAGTTTCGGAGCAAATCGACTGTGACAGACGCACGAGTCCTATAAGGGTTCCGTTTTTTTCCTTTTGAGGTACGGAACCCTAAAAAGTGACATTTAGATCTACCTGACGCGCGTACATTGCGTCACGTGATCGACCCACTGGCGACTTGTTACATCATTATAGTATTTGCATTCGCTGTCTTGTTATGACCGTGCAGTATCTATAGCTAGTGTCGCGCGACTGCCGGCGACGATTTTTTGAACCCTGACTGTTGCTATAATAGGACAAACCCAAAGCAGCGGTCGAATTGCGTGGTTGGAGAGTAACCTGGAGCCGTAGGATGGTTGGCCTTATCACGCGACAAGTGACAAGATAAGAGCGTCGTCTCGTTCTATCGAACGGTGTCAGCCAGTGACGCACGCTCTATCCTATCACCTATCGCGTGACAAGGCCAACCATGCTAAGGCTCCTGGGGAAAATCCAGAGGAACCCTCCGGCACGACCACGCGGGGCGGTTTATATAAATATAGACTAGAATCAACGAGATTGTGTTCCAGTGAGATTAGTTGAACGGTTTCAACCGAATCTGGGGTGTATGTGGTGTCGAACTACTGGGAGTTTTGTCGCTGGTTCGCTAAAACCTAGCCTAGCTGAGAACAGTCCAGCAAGAAACTTAGCTAGGCCCGACTTGGGTCGAACTGACTCTACCCCGTATGTGACGGTACCTGGAGGAATAGGGGGACTGTCCGGCGACTCGTGATACGCGCATTTGTATTGCTGCAAAAAATCGCCGTATAATCATTACTCCATTACAGGGACTGTTAATGAGGGTTTCATGACTTGCCTTCCACATCGTAGTGTTTTTTTACCGACTTCAAAAATGAGGGTTCGTCAGAATCTTTAATTTTTAACCCCCGACGCAAAGAGAGGGGTGTCATAAGTTTAACGTGTCTGTGGTATCGTAGCTCCCAAACGGATGAACCGATTTGGATGCGGTTTTTTTAGTGTCATAGATAATTTTAACCCACGTATTCTTAACTATGTTTCATCAAAATCGGTTAAGCCGTTTTTGAGATATTGAAGTTTGAAGTGAAAAAATCGGGGGTTTTTCAACGTTTCTAAGTTTTAGTTATTATGTATGATTACTCGAACACGCATGGAAAGATTTGCAAAAAATTTCGTTTGAAAGGGTATCCTTCCCAAGTGGCCCCATGGTCATCAGTTCAGGATCTGATGATGGGATCCTGGAGAAATCGAGGGCACTCTTGAACCGGAGTACTGAATACATCTTTACTGGGTATAACTTTTTATTTTCAGATTGCGGAGCTACAAAATCCTAAAGACAAACTATGGCAATTATGTTTATTCCAAAAAATAAAGAATAATGAATAAAATAAATATGTAGTTTTGCTTATTCACTTACCCATTATGACGACCTATTTACGTTAATAACTCTTTAACAACCTACTAATATTATAAATGCGAAAGTTTGGATGTTCTGATGATTGGATGTTTAGATGTTTGGATGTTTGTTACTCAATCACTCAAAAATGGCTGAATGGGTTTAGATACATTTTGGTATACATATAGTGTATAGCCTGGATTAACATATATAATACTTTTTATCCCGGGAATTATACCCTAAGGGGGCGAAATGGGGGGCAAAAGTTTGTATGGAGCTACATTATAAACGAGTTCCACGTTACACGTTCCAGCTAGTATTTGCATGTTTGTATTTACTTTATTCATTAACAAATTACATTGTGTTTGAACCTAAGAATATATTATACAAATATGATACACTATTCAAATTGATATTATACACAGTATGTAGCATTTACAATGTCAATAAGGTTCAACTTAATACATAATCAAATTCGGACGAGTATTAATAATAACCATAATTAGGTACATTAAAATATAATAATAATAATTTCAGTAAATGTCAAAACACGAGTTGATAAACACAAATAAAGAGCATATTCTCTAGAAACTATCCTTCATAAAATCAGTCAACGAGTTAATAACATTTTACAGTACACATACACTAGTGCGGAAATGAGCACTTTCCGTGCATGTTGAAACTTTAAAGAGCCATATGTACTGTAAAACTCCCTTCGGTCGTGTTTTAATTTATCGCCACTCGTTGCGAATTTCCTATTTTCTGCACTTGTATCGTAAATAACTATTTCGAGTAGAAACTCCTTCAATCTTGCGTTGAATTTATATATGAATGAAAGGACATAAAAGCAGGTAACCGTTGGATGTGCATAAATATCCATCTGTCAAGACCCTTTTTCTCAGGAAAGCGTGGAGGTATCAAGCTAAAATTGATATCCTGTACTCAGGTCTACTGTCCCTTTGAGCTGTGAAAAAATCAAACTTCTAAACCATCGCAATCAAAAGATACAACCGTTTATGCCGCAAATTTTCGAAACTCGCAAGGGAATCAAAACCTACAGGGCCCTTTCCGTGAACTCAGAATCTTGAAATTTGGTACGAGGGTCAATCAACTTTTTCTTATTGTTATTCTGTCCCGGTAAGCCAAGAGACAATAGTGACAGAGTTTCTTAGAAAAAAAAACATAAATTGGGCTCATATCATGGTAAGGAATTGCCCCACCATAGAATGAGTTCACCAATATAACACAAAGACGTGTTTAGTGGATTTAAGCCCCATAAAATCATAGATTTAAAGAGTGACCCAGGGGACGTAACCATGGCAACGAGCAACAAAAAATAGTTGATTGGCCCACGAAGCAACGTCTTATAGCGCAGATAAATGAAAAATTGCGAAAATCGTAAATTTTTAGTTACATCATATAATTCATATATTTAATAACGTACTTATATTCCTACAGGTTTGTACGGAACCCTCGGTGCGTGAGTCTGACTCGTACTTGGCCGGTTTTTTTTAAGATCTGAATCGACAAAAGAAATTCATTAGTCATCAAACCTGCTCACAAATTTTCACCAGAATCGGTTGAGAATTGCGACCTGCGACGAATGTATTTTCGCTCAAGCCGAAACGGAGAACTTCGTTCGCTACGCTCCCTCGTTAAAAAAAACTTATGAATTGTACAAATTGATAATATTCAGCAAAACAGCGATCTCTTTACAAATGACAACTCCATCAATCTCAATTTGTTGTCGCTTTACAAAACCCATTTTCACGTAATGTCTCCACTAATTCGATAAAAAACCTTTCCCCTGCTTTTAGCGTCTGATTGCTGGCGGCCATTGACTTCCATTATAATGGGTGGCAACCAAACCGGTAGCCATACAAACCCACTACCTAAATACTAGGGGACATTCTTACACAAATCGAACTAGCTCTATAGTAAGCTCAATAGGGCTTGTGTTATAGGCACTACACTCAATCAATCAATCAATCTTTTTTGCTATGGCCCCATCGGTGTTGTCGATGATTCGGCCAACACGTCAAGGTTTGAAAAGGCAAATATTTTGAAAACGTAATTCAAGACCAAAACAACTACGACAGATATGTCACTGTCATTAAGTGTCAAAGTCACTTATGTCATTGTCAATCGAACATTCTAGTTGTAGCTAACCTTTTTGCGTTGATCATCAAATCATTGTAAATATTTGTAGATATGGCCAACATTTTCAATATCAAAAGAGTTACATGTAACAATACGCATTTTTAAAATGTAAATGTTTTCTACCTGATATCGTTCAAAAACATGGAAATATCCTAAAACAAAAAGGTAGGTGTGGCTGACAAAATGGCGGATGATTGTGATTATTTATTTATTCGAAAATATGTTTACATGCCCTAACAGATAGGTCCAATGCGACATCATACTTAAAATTAACATATACAACAGGTACAAATAAGTTATTACAAATAACAATCAGGTACAAACAAATAATTACAAAGTGAGCTACCTACACACTTTTGGCCTGTTGTTTTGATGAATAGCTAAACGCATGTAATATTTAAGTTGCATCTAACATTGTTCACGACTATTGTTTTTTAAATCGTACCAAATGTTATTAATACCTGAAGTATTGAAAGTGCAATAACAGTTTTGCTACCAAAAATCTTCTATGGTTATATATTTAACAGAGCATCTTGTATTTGTGTAAGTAAGTTGAATGAAATTGTTTATTTAAATCGTAGGTTTAAAACTACCAATAAGTAGATTTTCTTAGTGCGGCCTTTTAAAAAGTGAAAATATACATATTTTGTTTTAGTGGCAACCCATTTCGGTCTTGAATTACGTTTCCGAGTATAGACGACGATATACATAATAGATAATATAAATACTTATACATAGAAAACATCCAAGACTCAGAAACAAATATTCATGCTTATCACACAAATATTTGCCCTTACACGGATTCAAACCCAGGCCCTTCAGCTTCTTAGGCAGCGTCACTATCACTACCCACTAGGCTAACCGGTCGTCCAATAAAATATTAGGAGACACTCTGACACAAATCGAACTAGGCATTAGACAACTAATCATTACTTACCTCATTTGTGGGGCTACCGGTATTGATCAGGCAACTCTTAAGAGCCTATTAACTCGAGTGATTGGAGCTAAACGCCGCCCTGTAAATTTTTACTTCGTCCTTACCGCCTTCGTGAAGATTTACCGCAAATTACGAGGGTGAAGTTGTATGGTTAATCGAAGAGAGCGATTTTGCGGTATTTTGATTAAAGATTTATCTGACGAGGGCGAGTTTTAGAGATGAATCTTTAATCAGGAAACAGCGGATAATCATTTTCAATTACTCAAAGGTTAACTGAAAGAGATCCCTTTCAGGTATAAGGTCACTTTTGGAGATATCTTATCTTATCTTATTTCTTTAGTCCTCAATGCTGAGGATCGCGACATCAAGTGAGCTGTATATTGCAAAAACAGAGGATAATCATTTTCAATTGCTCAACGGTTAACTGAAAGAGATCCCTTTCAGGTATAAGGTCACTTTTGGAGATATCTTATCTTATCTTATTTCTTTAGTCCTCAATGCTGAGGATCGCGACATCAAGTGAGCTGTATATTGCAACTTTTTTGTCTATACAGCACTTTCATATTAGGTACGTCATTTACGTACCTAGTTATTGCACAGTTTATCTCCACTTATAATAAATCTCTAAATTAAAAAAAGAATCAGCCAGTATCATTTTATACATTTTTCTGTCACGAATGATCTCAGTTTTCCATGAACGGAAATCATGAAACATTTATTATAGGTACATTATTATTCTGGCTTCCGCTTAGGATAGTTTTTACGCGACTTCGACAGTTAATTAATTTTCCGAAATATTTTACCTCTTTAAAATTTTCATTTCTTTTTCTAATATATACAGGATGTTAACGGGGTCATGATCCGGAATGACAAAAAGCGAATAAGATGATCATACTGAACAACCTTTCCCATGGGACCAACCACGAAATCGCAAAAAAAACCAGGTATTCCATACATTAACTCTCAATTAAATCGCAGTTAACTCACAGTTAACTCTTAATTGGCTCTTTTTTTTTGCGATTTCGTGGTTGGTCCCATGGGAAAGGTTGTTCAGTATGATCATCTTATTCGCTTTTTGTCATTCCGGATCATGACCCCGTTAACATCCTGTATATCGCCGCCATATCTGTAAGCTGTCAGTAACGTCAAAATGGCAGCATTTCTTTGTCTTTTAACTATTAATAATTTATAACCGGACTACGATAGATATTCACGAAACGTATAGGTACCAAAAGAACAAGCATAAAAAATAAATATATTCTAATATGAGAACTTATATGCGCAAATTTCGTATTCAGGCGTAATTTCGATAAATGTATCAACAAATTTGAACGATATGAGTAACACGAGTTTGTTTTTTTTAATAGCATGGCGCTCTGCGCGTTCAGCCAAAGTATGAGGAACGGGATTAAAATTACGGATAGATCGAAAATGTAGAAGATAAGCGAAAGACCGGGAAAGAGTAGCATAATATATATTAGACTGGTTAAGAGTGAATGGCTGTCTCTTTCCAACTATTGCAAGTTGGTGTGACAAATTGCGCCCGTTTGTAGTATGCCACACTGGAAGCAGCCTACGGTGGCGGTCAACAGTAAATTTGACAGCTAATGACAAGTGGGAAGCTTAAGGCCTGGACCACACCGGTGCGGCCTGCGGTGGCGGTCAATAGTATAGTAAATTTGACAGCTAATAACAAGTTTACTATTGACCGCCGCGGCCAGGCCGCGCCAGTCTGTGGGAGGCTTAATGCCTGCAACACACTGGCGCGGCCTGCGGCGGCGGTCAATAGTAAATTTGACAGCTAATGAAAAGTTTATTATTGACCGCCGAGGCCAGGCCACAGAAACACCAAGTTGGCGGCGGAGTCTATGTTTGTAAAAAAACCGGTCAACTGCGAGTCTGATTCGCGCACCGAGGGTTCCGTCTTGCCCCACCCATTAATTTTGGAAAAAGCTTATCTATAAAATCATGTAACTCAGCCCTTATTATTATAAGGAAGCCCTTTTCGTTTCAATCCATACTAATATTATAAATGCGAAAGTAAAACTGTCTGTCTGTTTGTAAGTTTGTATGGAGTTACGATATAAACGAGTTCTGCGCGGACGAAGTCGCGGGAAAAAGCTAGTTATGTAAATAATCTCTTTAGTTTTATTATAACGTATGTTCGTAACTACTTTTCAGTATCAATAAAATCACTCTGCAGAACACATCTTTGACTTTGACTGCAAACTACATTAATTCCGCGGGCAGACAGCCCGGAACAAAGTCCTATTCCTGACGACTTCTTCATAGGCTCCTATCACCAGCTTTATGTATGGCCTCGTGCAGATGTAATTGCAAGGGTGCAGCGATTTGTGTGCGCCATCTAGCGGGTGGTCTGCCCCGAGACCTCTGGCTCTCAACTTTGCTCCAGGCTATCCGAAGACCGTCGTGAGAGGTGCCTAGATAGTTATGTGAGAATACGGTCTTGGCATATTGTGGATAGTCGAGGTTATGCGCATTAAGAGGACGTTACAGTGCACACTAGGGCCACTGGTAAATAATTGTGATTATATGAATTTAACGATAGATATTTAAAAATGGAGGCCTCTACACACTGTATTTTGTACCTATTTAAGGAACTTTTTTAAAACATCAAACTAGTTTTTAGGGTTCCGTAGCCAAAATGGCAAAAACGGAACCCTTATAGTTTCGTCATGTCCGTCTGTCCGTCTGTCCGTCTGTCCGTCTGTCCGTCTGTCCGTATGTCACAGGCATTTTACTCGAAAACTATAAGGTGTATTTGAATAAAATTTTGAGGAATGGTGTATTTTGTTAGCCGCTACATAGTTTTGTAATAAAAATGACAAAAAAAAATTTTTTTAGGGGTGCACTCCATACATAAAACTAAAAGTCAAAAAAAAAAAAATCATTGTGACCCCCCGTGTGGCACATCAATCGATAGGCCTTTCAAAATAAATATAAGGTTTCTTAGCATTTTTTTTGATTAAGTGAATAGAGCTGGAGATAATCGCCCCGAAAGTCACTAAAATTCTGTCCCCCCCCCTCTAATTTTTGAACGGTGTATTTTAAAAATGTGGAAAAAATCATGGACATAGGGCTTATTAATTTCATTCACCGAAAATTGTTTTGAACAAGATCGGTTCAGAGGTTTTCGAGATATTGCTGAAAAACTGCCTTCCTCAAAGAAAAGGACGTAAGTGCCGTAAAATTTCTGTGATGATACGACCTTTTTAATAGGCACGGAACCCTTCGTTTTGCGTGGTCCGACACGCACTTGGCCGGTTTTTTATGTTGCTGGATTCGACAATCTATGCGTCCCAAGTCAAAACGGCCGTTTTTCTAATAACGTGATTCAGTTGGAAAAATCATTTAAAATTGACAAGGATAGGTTACTATATCACTTTTTTTTTACAAATTGCATGTCAACAAAAGAGTATGAGTAAATATCATCATCATCATCATCATATCAGCCGAAAGACGTCCATTGCTGGACATAGGGCTCCCCCAAAGAGTGCCACAATGACCGGTCCTGCGCCACCCGCATCCAGCGGACTCCCGCGACCTTTACCAGGTCATCAGTCCACCTTGTGGGGGGGACTGATGACCTGGTAAAGGTCACCTACCCACGCTGCGCCTTCCGGTACGTGGTCGCCTCTAGAGAACCTTTCCGCCCCAATGGCCATCGGTTCTACGTGCAATGTGCACAATATAAATAATTTATATCCCGAAAATTAACCCCCAAAGAGGTGACATCTGGTTTATGGTTGAGATTATTTAATGTGGCCGTCTTTTTATAGAACTGTCATTGGAATTGAGAACTTCTACCTTGGACGGTAGAGTAGCTTTTTGAATGGACTACTTTAATGCAATTCGGTCAACTTACATTATCTCCTACATGCGGACGGAGTATGCAAATGCAATTTCCACTAAATGGCTGGACGTCCATTAACCAACATAAAATATAGCACACGGTAAACTAATTAATCAAATTACTCATACACACACAGTGTACAGTAGTAAATCAACAAGTATCACGAGCTATAAACGGCGACGTGTAAAGTAATTTATGACGTTGCAAAAATAAAATGTATTTCAACTAAAAAAATCTTGTTGCTCTTTACGTTTCCTCTGTTACTCGTTGAAGCTATTAATTTATTATTATTATTATTTATTATTGTGAGCCCGTAGTGTCCCACTGCTGGGCAAAGGCCTCCCCCCACTTTTTCCAATGCTCCCGATCCTGAGCAGTCTCTGGCCATTCCTTTAAAAAGGAGTCTAGCTCGTTTCTCCTTCGCCGACGAGGTCTGCCAAGTCTCCATCTCGAGCTGTCGAGTGTGTGTGGACTCTGTCAACTAGTCGGCAAAATATATCGTTAGATGCATTGCTATAAATATATATTTTGGTTTATTAATATATATATATTGAAGCTAAGTTTGTGATGGGCTTAACACATTTCCCACTGGTCCCACTGTTGGGCACAGGCCTCCTCTCATGACCTAGCACCTTCCTCAGCACCAGAAAAAAGTTTCAGATTTTACAGCTGCGTCAATTATTTTTCATAAATATAAAAAGCTTCCTCTCTTACGTTTTGGGTCAAAGACGGTCAATAGACCCTTTACTTTATCCGTCTCATATTAAAAAAAATATCTTAAATATCTGTGGTAAACAGACCCTGGTAATGACAAATATAGCTGCAATTGTCAATACCATTGCCAGTGTCAGTTTATCGCAGATATTTAAGGTATTTTTGTAATATGAGAAGAGGAAAGTGCCGAGCATGACCCAAAACGTAAGTGAGGAAACCGCTGTGCTCTTGTGCTCTACCTCTCTAATAAGATAAGATAAGACCCAATACAACACGGCAAGTTTATGTGCTCTAAACTAAAGTAATATATCATCTGTACAGAATACAAAACAGTAAATCAACACTAACTGCAAGATACTGTCAAACTTTGCAGATTAAACAATTTAGCGTTGCTTTGAACTTGTGTCTGAGGTTTATGAGCGTTCTAAAGCAGTGCGTAGTTCTGATTATTTAAGTTTACCGAATTGCATCAAAGATTACCCGGAACCATAATTAAATTCCATTAAATGTACTACTGTGTTGTCATTCAAGTGAAACATTCCATCAATAGTAAATTTAGTCTTGGTGAAAAAATTCACGTAAGTAATTAATTAATTAGTAATTTTAATGATACAACTTAAAAACATTGTCTAAATAAACATACTTATGTACTGTATGTATATCATGATTTTATTTATAATTAAAGCTGTTTTGTAGTGGAAATGTTCTAATTACTATGGCAATCCTTCAGTCCTCAACCGCAATCGGTATCAGTTGTGATACAATAATATTAATTATCGTCTGAAGATGTGTGTATATCTTTAGTATTTCAATAAAAAATTCAACTAGTCGTGTGGGCATGGTGAAATGGTGACGGCCATGACATTTTTACTCCTCACTTCATTTTCGGTATCTGACGTCCGTCTGGAGCAGCCGAATATTTTCTTTCGAATTGTTTAGTTAAGTTCAAAATTTGATAAATATCGATTCTGACGATTATATTTCGTAGATATTATCATAACAAGGTTGGTTACACCCGTCATACTGACAATGGTAGGTTTCACCGTGACAGTGACATTTCTTGGTAGATTTGATGGAATTGAATTATGGTTCTGGGTAAAGTCCATTCAAGCGCCCAAGGTAAAATATTTAATTTCTAAATGGCAGTTTTTATAAGAAGTCGGTCACATTAAATTATCTCAACTATACAACCCGTGAGCATTTGCAATGGCATTCGGGTCTAAGTATATTTTTCTCTTGCTTGCTCTTACATGTTCTTCAAAGTAAACGATTTCCTCCGAACCCGAATACTTTTCTAAGATGTCTCGGATTGTACGGTATTGCCTCGCAAGTATCGGACCAATCCAAGTCAAGTTGCCGTATCAGTGCAAGAATGGCTGTGTGTAGGCTTATTCCACCATAACTGGATCTGAAAGTGTTTTATGTTAATAATTTTAATAAATAAATAAAATAAAAAGTCTTTTTACGTCCTAACCACCTATTTGTTATAAGCCAATCACGATTTAAACTATAATTTGAACACTCTTGTGATTTTCACATAGTCTTTGCTAGTTTGGACAAGATTGACAAAATATACTTTTTTTTTAAATTTAAATATAAAATTATAACAACAACCAAGTTTATACTCGATAACATGAAATATCTTGCGCCACCTTGCCTCGCCTCACCAATGGAAAAGCTCCATTACACCAAAGTTCCACGGAAACGCAATTGCTCCGGCACCGAACAGCGTTCCTACAAAGTACATAAGTCGAGACAAACTCCTCACAAACGGAAATTCTATTTCGTCCCGGTGCCGCAGAGTGGATACAGTATCTTTACTGCGAGCAGTAAAACAAAGCTTAACGGTATACAGGGTGGAAAGTTAAAACGGGGCAGTAAGGGCAGCTACTAGATCCCTACTGTATGGAAAAAGTTTTCTTTGATTTCTGGGCGTTCTAGTAGTCAAACCTTAGTCGGTCCCAAAGAGTATTTTGATCCTTAATAGAAATGGGATCGAATGGCATTAAAAAAAAATATCGTCAAAATTGATGATTTTCTCGCTGACTGTACTTTTTTCAAAAATCTGTGAATGTAGATTGCCATCACTTAAAAAGTTAGGAATGAAATCCTAATGCCATTTTTGCGTGGCGGTAATGATCTAGTAGCTGCCCTTACTGCCCCGTTTTAACTTTCCACCCTGTATATCCACCAGAGATGTGTAAATATGTGTTTTTATATATTTGAAACCTCACATGCGTGAGAGATATATGTCAAAAATATGAAAATACAGCTTTTGCGTTTCACATCACAGTCGCGTCACAAACAATTTTCTCTTTGCGCGGCGTCGCCCAGAACAATGTCCGTGTACTGACAATGGTTCCAATTTTATTGGTGTCAATTCGATGCGAGATCTCTACACGGGACCCTATTACTAAGACTTCACTTCGCTCGCTGTCTGGCCGTCTGTCACCAGGCTGTATCTCATGAACCGTGACAGTTAGACAGTTGAAATTTTCACAGATACTGTATTTCTGTTGCCGCTATAACAATACTAAAAAACAGAATAAAATAAATATTTAAGGGGGCTCCCATACACAAACGTGATTTTTTGCTCGTTTTTAGGGTTCCGATACCTCAAAAGGAAAAAACGGAACCCTTATAGGATCACTCGGTTGTCGGTCTGTCCGTCTGTCACAGCCGATTTGCTCCAAAACTACTGGACCGATTGAGTTGAAATTTTGGTACACATATGTAAATTGGTGGCCCAAAGATGGACGCGTAAAGTAAATTAATGAATTCTGAACTTTTGGGGGGTAAACTGGAAAATTAAAAAAAAAGTTTTGCAAACTGTATTGTGTGACATATCAAATGAAAGGGGTTGTTGTAAGAATGTCAGATATTTTTTTTTTATAATTTTAGTATAAACAGATTTGAATTTAGGAAAAACGACGACAATTGACCATTCTCCCCCCCTTATCTCCGAAACTACTGGGATTAAAATTCTGAAAAAAATATGGAAAATAGTTCCTTGCCTAAAGATTACAGGAAAACCTATAAGTTTGAGTATTCAAAAAAACTTATGAAATTTAGATTATATACGGAACCCTCACCACGCGAGTTGAACTCGCACTTGTCCGGTTTTTATTGGTAATGGTACGGAACCCTTCGTGCGCGAGTCCGACTCGCACTTGGCCGGTTTTTTGATAAATATCGTTCATATTTTGTTATTACTAGACGTCTTAGACAAGCCTACGACTTTTTTTGGAACGATAATACCTAGACAGTTGTGCGAAAAAAAAATATCACTAATTTAAAGTATCAATTTTAACAGCGTCTCTGACATCAAGTTTCTTAGTTTGACTTACTGTTCACATCATTTCTACTGTGTTAAGACATTTGAACATGTATGTATCCCATTCGAAAAGAGCTTAAGTGAAGTACTTTAACTGCTAAAATCTGGCTTTTTAACAACTTTAATTTACACAGGTAACGTTACAGCTACAGTTGAAGGCTATGCTTTTATTACTGCCAAGTTCTACGCTTACATTTCAAGTTTAAATGGGATGCTAGGGAATGCATGGATGCAATAGAATCTGTTTGTGAATAGTAAAGCCTTTTGGGAATGGCTTTAGTTTCTAGTTCCGACTCTAAAGCAATGTTAACGGGAACCCTAGATAGGTTTACATCGACGATATTTGATCTCGACATAAACATTGATTAACTTCTGAACCGACTTCAAAAAAGGAAGAGGCTCTCAATTCGTCGAAATCTTTTATTTTTTATGTATGTTCTCGTGATGTTCCCCAATTACTCGAAGACGCCTGGATTTGGTTTTTTTTGTTTAAAGGTATGCTTCCCGGGTGGTCCCATGGTCATTAGGTCAGGATCTGGTGATGGTATCCTGGAGACATCGACGAACTCTCTTGAAGCGGAGTACTGAATTGAAGACTGTTTTTGTAAATTATTAATAGGTATATAATACCCTTATTTTTTCCGAAATCGATCGACAACTTTGGTTATAACTAGCGTCCGGAAAAGTGGTGGCAAATTTCACACAGAGAGTAATGGAGTTGTTGTTCTTTACTAACTTTTTACGATTGATATTGATATATTAAATAATTAATAAATTGATTATTTAATATATATTTTTAGAGGAGTGAGTACGTACAGGAACACCATCAAAGTTTACGTTGTAAATGTTATCCATTTTTTTTACCATTTTTCAATTTTTGATTGCAATTTAGGTTGACTCTTGATAATGTGGCCAAAGGCTATATTTGTTAGCGTGCAAAGTAGTAAATGTACTATAAGCGAACACAATTACATTTATGGTTTACGAATACTTGAAATTTTTGTGGGAAGATGACTTAACAGAAAATGTACATTGGCATGTCATAAACTTAATAGGTATTTACTAACAAGAGAATTTTAAGAAATTTGAGATGAATAAATCATTTAATCGTTATTCTTTTAGTCATAAAAATACATAGGCGACCCTACTACCCTCTGTGTGAAATTTGCCACCACATGTCCGAACCCTAGTTATAACATAACAGATGTTCCAGTTTGCTACTTATTAACAACTAGCTTCTGTCCGCGATTTCGTCCGCGTGGAACTCGTTTATATCGTAGCTCCATATAAACTTTCGCCCCCTTAGGGGATGATTCCCGGGATAAAAAGTATTCTATATGTTAATCCAGGCTATACACTATATGTATACCAAAATTCATCTTAATCCGTTCAGCCGTTTTTGCGTGATTGAGTAACAAACAGCCAAACATCTAAACATCCAAACATCCAAACTTTCGCATTTATAATATTAGTAGGATTCCATTTTGGGACAGTTAACAGATAGCAAACTAGAACATCTGCCATAATTATAACCATCGTTGTTGATCGATTTCTGAAAGAGAGACTGACGTCAGAAGGGTATTAAATATAAAAATTATGACGACATTTATAGCCACCGTGGGCGGAAAGTTACACTTTAAGCTTTTCAGATTTATACTCCTCCTCAATCCGTTATGTCTTAAGTCCAATCACATAGGTACAGGGTGATTCAGGAGTCGTGACCAGGATACACTTTTTCCGAGTTTTCGATTGCCATTTCAATGTAATAGTAGGTATTTATGCGAAGGCAAACATACGTTTCGGGCGGAACAACTCGAGAGAACTGTAAAGGAATTTCATACAATATTGAAGGCCTAGGCCGGGAAGTATTTTTTTTTAAATTTTAATGTTAACATGGCGTCTGTGTTCATCAACAGGCTAAACAGCTGAATTCTATTTTTTTTATTTTTTCTAGTGGCTGAATGGTTATCGGACCAAAAATATCCGCGTTAATGTCTATTACACACGAACCTTTAGAATACAAATCTGTATGATTCAGTGTGTTGATGAATAAATTAAAAATATTATCTATACGTAAGTCACCAGAGGCCATAGACAATATTTAAAATCCTCTGCATTTAATTTATTCATTATAGAAATTAAGATTCTTATTATCAGGTCATGTATAATGGCCCTAATAGGGTCTATTCGAACGCTACACACGCGAAATACGGACAACTTTCGTAAAAAAAAACATTAAGTATGGAGGAATTGGAGGGAAAATTAATGTACTATTTTGAGTGGTGTATTGTTTTATTTCATTGCATATGTTTGAAAAACCACTATACATGCCTCGCCGTGAAAAGGGCCTTCCGGCTTCGTATCACTATCCGGCCTCCCTACGGTCGGCCGTCTATACCTACTCACCCGGCAAGCCCTTCTTTCCCGGCGTCTGCAGTAATGTACTATTAATCTATACTTTAGTACAATAATTTGATGGTTTAGTATCTATTTAGCAACACTATGTTATCAATTTTAACATGAGTCAAGCCTATTCTTGTCAAATCTTGTCATTCCTGCTCACGTCTCTTGAATCATCCTGTATATGAAGATATTATATATTACGTTATATCTTCATATACAGGATATGAAGATATAACGTCATTTTTCTTTAAAAGTAACATCAATAACACACGTAAAACGTTTTCTTGTTGATAAAAAGCGTTTTGATACGACTATGTTTATTGATTCTCTTTGGAATTTCCGCTATTATAATTTTTCGCGTGAATAATATTTGATAGAAAAACTGTTTAAAGAAATATTTTGCCCAACAATTTAATATGAAGAGTGGCGTCATAAGAACTCGAAATTAAATAAACTCAACTCGCTCTGAAAATAGAAGCAAAGTGTTAAATCGAAGCGAATGAAGTTCTATGCTTCAGGTTGGCCCGAAAATACAGTCGTCAATACAAGTTTGTCCGGTCTCCGATGTCCCGCTGTCCAGCTGTTCTCCTCTATAGGTCCAATTATTCAACCTTTTCTCGTGAAATTTTGTGAGCAGGTTCGTTCATGATATAGTTTTTTGTTGTCAAATGACTTTTTAGAAAAAATAATTGAAAGAAGCTTTATCCTCGATTTTTACAGCTCGAGTCACTATAGTTTTATTAGCAAGAATGATGGTACAGTCGACTTCAAAGATGTGTTTACACGTTTAGATACACCTTACTCCACTGTAATATGGCGGGTGAACACCGTATGAGTGAACAGTGAACGTAGATAGAAGAGAGAATTTAATAGATGGGAGTCCTAGCGAACGCCCGAATGGGATAGAAGTAAATTAAACTGACTAAATTGAGAAGGATTAGAAGACTAATAAGTCTTTGACCAGTGTGTGTTGCCAGGCCAGTGATGACATATGGCACTGAAACGTGGTCTATGACCATCACCGTTCACATTGTTTTTCGTAAGTTTATACCCTCAATGTCAAATCGTCACATTGTGACGTCAATCGGAACATGCACATACATACGCCAGTTTGCTACCGTCATGGGATATTTAGGCTCCAGTTAAGCCGGGTCCGCTGCGACCTGTTTTTGTGTTTTTCTAACACCTAACATGTTATCCGTCAGTTTCGGCAAACAAATAGGGTTTTGTTTTGATTGGCAAAACATGTTAGGTGTTAGAAAAACACAAAAACAGGTCGCAGCGGACCCGGCTTTAGTGTACCCAACAATCCGCCTTCACGTATCTTTCTCTCATAATTTATGCATGGGTTAAAAAAAGACAGAGCTATTAAGCCGGGTCCGCTGCGACCTGTTTTTGTGTTTTTCTAACACCTAACATGTTTTGCCAATCAAAACAAAACCCTATTTGTTTGCCGAAACTGACGGATAATATGTTAGGTGTTAGAAAAATACAAAAACAGGTCGCAGCGGACCCGGCTTTAGTGGATGTGAATTATTGGCCCGTACATTAACCGGGCCCAAAAATGTGATGTGGCAAAACATTCTGAATCGCCTCGCAGTCTTCAGAAAGAGGTAGTTTCACTCGTGTATGTACAAAACACGTGTAAATATAATATTAACACGTGTCAGAAGTCGTGCAAAGAACGTAGAACTCTATAGTAACAATCATAAGCGTCATATTGCAACGTACTTCAAATGTATTATATAAGTAAACACTAATAAATGGAAATATGTGGTTGATAGTTGAGAGTAGGTAGGAATAGACGCATTTGAGGCATTCTACAAATTCTTTGACATGATGCATGTAAAAAAAAATGCTATTATTATGATTTAGGGCTAGGGACTTCAGTAAAGTAAAGTATAATCACAATTGGGAATGGATTAAAATTTTAGAAATGCCTGATTATTTTTTTGGTGATAGGAATAACCTTCCTTAGCACCAGAAAAAAGTTTCAGACTTTTCAGCTGCGACAATGCAGCTGTGGTAAACTGACACTGGCAATGATATTGACACTTGCAGCAGCTATATTGGTCATTACCAGTGTCAGTTTACCACAGATATTTAAGATAGTTTTTTCTAATATGAGACAGATCAAGGAAAGTGTCTATTTATCGTTCTTGACCCAAAACGTAAATGAGGAAAATGTTTATATTTTTCAAAAATAATTGTCGTAGCTGAAAAGTCTGAAATTTTTTTCACCAGTCATCACCAAAAAAATAATCAGGAGCCGTAGCATGGTTGGCCTTATCACGCGACAAGTGACAAGATAGGAGCGTCGTCTCGTTCTATCGAACGGTGTCAGCCAGTGACGCACGCTCTATCCTATCACCTATCGCGTGACAAGGCCAACCATGCTACGGGGCCAGGCATTTCTAAAATTTTCATCCATTCCCCATTGAGGCCGCCCATAGTAAGCGACCAAGTTTCCGTGCCATACGTCATCACTGGCAACATACACTGATCAAAGACTCTCGTCTTGAGACACTGCGGAATATTGGATGAAAAGATGTCAGTCTAGCAGAGAAACTCCCAGCGTAGCCACCTCTCCATTGCCCTTTGGGTGACCTTGAGCCTTCTTCTGAGGCCTATAGAAAGTGACTACGTTTTAGTGCGCAGTGAAAAGTCGTATGAAAAGAGGGGACTTTTGTCTTTACGCGGAACCCTTGTCACGTTTATTGTTTACACTTGGCGCTTTCATTTACTATAAAACGTAGCTTCAAATGCGACTGATATTAAGAATCAAGGCTATTTTGCTCAGAACCTTTCAATATGAAAGCTGTCTTGGCAGTACTTCTGCTCGTGGTTGCAGTCACTCTTGGTGCCACCATACAATTTGATGACCCTGATGAATATGATTTTCGTAAATTAAATATTGGCTCTGGAATTGCTGACAAAAATGATAATGTCAAGACGTCGATAAAGGGTAAGTTCTTATTTTTACAAGCTTTATATTAACTTGACAGGGGTAATCACATAAAGTTTTGAACGCGCGTTAGGTAGATCCCACTGTCATTATTTAGTAGACGTTTAGATCTACCTGACGTAAGTTAGTTCAATCAATCAATCAATCAATCAATCATTTATTGCAATATCACAAAAGTTGTCCGTCAGCAATCCATTTTTCAGTCACTTGCCGTTATCCGATTGAGCTGAAATTTTGTGTTTATGCCTTCGCCACACGGATGCGTTCTGCGGTTGTCAAATTGAATTTGTTCATACGTACTCGTTATGCGGGCTTGACCTGTCCGCAGACTGCATCCAGTGTGGCAAATCCTTTAGAGAATAGTTTAGATGGCAATTCAATATTATGGTACCGTCGAGCTGATCCGATGATGGAGACAGAAGGTGGCCATGGGAATTCAATACTTAACCGACGTAACCCCGTTGAGTTTGGGCTCGTTAGAATCGTCTCAAGAGTAGGTAGTTGATGATGGTATACAGAAAAGTACAGTCGGCAATAAAAGCTTGTACCAAAAAAATTCATTTTTGACAGAAACTATTTTTTTTAAACTACTTATTTGAAATTCAACTATCCGTTTCATATCATTTTATTTCAGCTGGTTGATAACATAACATTGTACGTGCATCAGGTAGATCTACATTAATGTCATTTTTTGTATGGAAAGATGACAATTGAAAAGCGCTAGGGTTAAATACGTGAAATTTCAAACGAGCGTTAGAACACGCTCGTTCGAAATGTTACGTGCTTCTAACGCAATAAAGCGTTTTCTAATGGACGGGCGAGTATAAAGCTTTTACGTACCTAAACATTTTCTTACTTAAATACTAGAAAACATCCAGGACTTAAAAACAAATATTCATGCTGATCACACAAATATTTGCCCTTACACGGATTTGAAATCAGTACGTTCGTAGCAAAGCCACGCCGCGGCGCGGACCCCTTGTCGGACGCATGGGCTGCTGTGATTGGTCGATTCGCTGTTCGGTTACCTTCACAACCTCGAAAAATTGTTTCTCCGAATGACTCAATCCGCTAAAGTTTCATTTGTCCGAATGGTTTTATTTCAGAGATCGTATTTTTAGGGTTCCGTACCCAAAGGGTAAAAACGGGACCCTATTCGGGACTTCGCTGTCCGTTCCTCCGTCTGTCACCAGGCTGTATCTCATGAACCGTGATAGTTAGACAGTTGAAATTTTCAACAAATATCTATCTATTATTTTTCTTTATCTATTTGTCTTGTAGTAATGTATGTTGTGTTGTGTTGCGAATATAGGTATATAATATTCAGTTTTTTATTAGGGTTCCATAGCCAACAAAGAAGTATCCACTTAAACTTAATTAACGGTTGTATCTCCAACTCCAACACAAACCGCTTCTTTTTACTATTCAGTGACATTTTTTTCTTTCAGATGATCCTGAACTTGCCTCGCGTAATTTAGGTGATGTGGTCGATGCGTTAAACGAATGTATTGCAAATTATTTGCAAGGTGTTGCCGATTTTTTCAGTAATTTGTCTAGAAACTAGGCTCTTTAATAAATTGTCTATTATATTAGCTTTGGTTTTTTTATTTTCTACCTAAGAATACTGTTAAGAGTAAATTCTGTCAAACAAACGCAAGCAAAAAAAGCTAAAGCCCGGCTTCACCCGGGATTCACTACACGAGCCGCAAGCCGTACCTACCTACCGACAAATCGCTGGACGAACCCATAGACACACGATGACACGAGCGATCTCGCGCACCCATACAATAGGCTTCGCCGATTTGTCCGCGAGCAGTACCCGAGCGGTTGGTGTAGCGCATAGACCGGATTTGTGCACGGACCTGTCGCCAGCGACAAATCAGCGAACACATCCGCCTCCGCCATGTGAATATTGCATTTAAAGCAGTTGGGTCTTTCGAAACGTTTGATTTCATTTGTTCGTTTTGCTATTTATTCAAAATTTTGTTTTAGTTTCAACTAAATTCTGAAATTTTAAAGGATTAGTGACATTGAAATAACAGGTTAGGTTACTAAAAACAACAAGGTCCGTACAAACTTTCACCCTATTCATCCCAACAGCATCCTATCTCACATCTCACAATGAAACTTGATAACGAGTCCTAACTCACCGCCAATGTGACAAGGTTTGTACCTCACTACCTCACCCATTATCATTATACAATACATATATTTAGGTACCTACTGGTGCAATCTCGACTGGAGTGTCTGGAGTAGTACCTGTTCCGGGTATTTTAGGAAGTATACTGAGAACTCGGTAAAAATACTTGTTATTGTTATGACAGTTCTATCAGATCTCATAATTACTTCAACGAGTTACAATTTTATTCTTAGCTGCCCACGCGGCTCTACTCACGTATTGCAAAGAATGCTGGAAATCCCGTGGGATAAAATATACCTAATGTCCGTCCAGAAAGTCCATGATATACACAGGTGTAAGAATTTTTGAAAAAAGATAACTGCAGTTATCTGCGAACATGACGGTGCAACACGTGTCGAAAATCGAAACGTCATAACAAAGGTAAATAAATATAGCGCTAGACCCGTGTAAAATAATAATTTAAATATGCGTACCTACAAAACACGAAAGATTAAAGTGTTTTAAAGGATAACAGTTTTCAGAGATTACATCAAACCCCACGTAGAAACGTACAGAACCACAATCTGTCCGACGTTTCCTCTTTATAAGAAGTATTACTATATTATTATATATAGTATAAGTTGATTACACTTTCAAGAAGTGTCTAACAATGTTTAAGGCCTAAGGTTCAGGAACAGTACAAATACCGTCCAGCTATATTAACTTATGTACTTAAGTATAGAACCGTTTTGACGTACACACATTTTCTACACTACAATTTCATTTTGATATTTTCGTACCACATAACAGCATTGAGTCCAAGTACGAAAATACTTAATTAACGTGTGTTGTTGACCTACACTCAAGAGCCAAAGTTCCGGGTACAGTTTGTACTGAAATTCTATACAAAGTGTACCCGGAACTTTTGCTCTTGAGTGTAGATGAAGTATTGTACACATTCGAGTAAAATACCTCAATGCATAACAGGTACAAAATACTTCCACCTCTACTAGTTAATTCTCTTAATCCCTACATAATCTTTTACTCCCTCAATTTTCGCGACAGGCACGTTCGAATCTAGTGTACTCAAACAATGAGAAGGATGACGTCATAGAGTCTGTCCAGCGAGTCGTGTCCCTGGGAAATGGCGGCAGATTAAAGGAAACCGGCCAAGTGCGTGGCGGACCACGCGCACAACAAAGGGTTCCGTGCCTATTAAAAAGGTCGTATCGTTACAGAAATCCTACGGCACTTGGGTCGTTCTTCTTTTTTACCGACAATGATCCGAGGTTTTTCTGTTTTTTTGGTTTTTGAACTATCGAAAATTGTGGTTTTGAAGTGCGATTTAAAAAAAAATGCATAGGTTTCTTCATTAGAACTAATTAAAGTTTCCTTTCTGGCCAATATAAATATTTATTTACGGTTGGTTTCTAAAAAAAAACATGTGACAAAGTGGACTCTTTCAGTGGGGACAACATTTTGGTTTACCACTCTGTCACGGCATTCTACGAAAAAAAAAACATTTAAAAAAATGCTAGTTAGAGAAAGTGAAATATTAAACATCACTAATTAATAAAATAATATGGACGTTCATTCGAACATTATAAAACCGTAAACATCATTACTCAAATGAGATGCCGTAATAAGACGAGGGACAGGCTATTGTCGGTTGAAAAGAAGAACGACCCACTTACGTCCGTTTCTATAGGGAAGGCAGTTTTTCTGCAATATCTCTAAAACCTTTGAACCGATCTTGTTCAAAATAATTTTCGGTAAAAGAATTTAATAAACATGATTTTTTATTTTTTTTAAATACACCCTTCCAAAATTAGGGAGGGGGGGGGGGCACAATTTTTGTGACTTTCGGAGCGATTATCTCCAACTATATTCACTTAAGGTGACGTAGGTTCATGGTCTTCTCTCCCTCTCACTGAGCATAAGCGTGAGCGAGATGGAAGTGCGTGTTCGGAAGGGCGGATATCATGTTTGTTAATTTAATTTTTATGTGCGTTTAAATAAAAAAAAAGTACCAGCTAAGTTCCCTCAAACACGATGTTGCCGATTTTTAGAACCAATTTTAATATGTTTAGCTTGTGTGCATAATTTGTTACGAATGTTTTAAGCTTTAAGTGTATTTTAGACCTATGTTCGTGATTTTTTTCTATCGAGCGAAAGTCAAAAACTCAGGATTCGAATAGCTACAGTCCCTCGAGAAAGGCCTCAAGATTGCTAATTAAATTTAGGGCAGCCGTATTATGATATAAACAAGCTATACGACTTTTTAAACCCGTTTTCCGAACCTACGTCGCCTTAATAAAAAAAATTGCTAAGAAACCTTATAATAATTTTTTAACATATAACCCTGGAAAAGAAATAGTACATTGTTTAACGAGGGGCGTAAGTGGAATATTGCTAACGAGAGTCTATCAGAAGCCCGACGCCGAAGGCGGAGGGCTTTTGATGACTCGAGTTTGCAATATTCTTACGCCCGTGTTATACACAATGTTTTTCATCACATTTGCGAGGAAATAAATAACTACAAAAGACAAAAAAATCTAAGTTTCATACAGCCGCACCAATCAAAAATTGACAACTTCACTTCCAGATCAGTGCTAGTGGAGTTCAATATTTCAACCAATCACAGAGCAGTATTCTTGCGGGGCGGGGCCGGCGTGACCAACTAGATTTTTTTTTCAACCAATCACAGAGCAACCAGATTTGCTTAAGCCAATCAGAGGGTTCTATTATTTTAAAACTAAACTTAACTGCCCGTGGGAGGTAAAACGGCTATAACTGCTCTGTACGCTCGCAAGTAATAACGCCATTGACGAGCAAGTGTGATGAAAATTATATTTCACGGATTGCAGTCCAAACGGCTTGTTGCATTTTGACATAAAATATGAAGTGTCTTTATGTAGATTGTGACATAAACTATACAATTTGAAAAAATCAGTTAGGGTTTTTAAAAAATCTTTTGATTTCTATTGTTTTTCATACACCGCTCCGCTACCTCGGATATCTCTGGATACCTACTCACCATAAATCTGTCGAAAGTGAATTATTTGTTTTACGCATTCCGTAGGGCGCCCTAATGTGTGTGCGTACATTAATTTATTGGGTGTTAAATAAATAAAACAGCATAATGAGAGTCGTACCGATTTCACGCGGTTTTGTGGCAAACCGAAGCATACCGATTGAGTAAGTACATAGGTATCTAGATAAAGTACTGTATAGACTATTAATACATACATTTATAACTTAAACTCTTAAAGTTAGCCTTTGTTCTCATTGTGTAGTAACATACTAAGTCAAAATATAAGATAAGAAAAGATAATATTTATTTCTGATAATATATGGTACAATGTTTGTGAGTAGAATTGAGTCCAGCATATTCTGCCGAAAATCAACGTAGAAATTTTTTCCTTAAACTAACTGGGTACTTTTATGGATTAAATAGTTATTTACAGTACACATGGTGTTACTTTCCCGCACTAGTGCGGAAATGAGCACTTTCCGTGCATATG
The DNA here is from genome assembly GCA_932294315.1 of Epinotia nisella. Classification (NCBI taxonomy): domain Eukaryota; kingdom Metazoa; phylum Arthropoda; class Insecta; order Lepidoptera; family Tortricidae; genus Epinotia; species Epinotia nisella. The sequence goes on from OW028693.1 coordinate 10,532,935, forward strand.
TTGAAACTTTAAAGAGCCATATGTACAGGAAAACGTTGTACGATACACGTGCGAATAGGTAATTCGCAACTCGTGCCTACCTACCGTGCGTAATTACCTATTCGCACGTGTATCGTACAACGTTTTACAGTATATATGGCTCTTTAAAGTTTCAACATATGCACGGAAAGTTCTCATTTCCGCACTATTGCGGGAAAGTAACACCATGTGTACTGTAAAATATATAAGTCTATTTAGTCCGGCAGTTAGATTATCAAAAAATATTGGACACGTATTTTTTTGTTTGTCAATTAAACAAAAAATGATGAAGATATAGCCCGTTAAAGTTCCGCGTGACGTCACATTATGATAAAAAGTGTACCATAATATGACGTCACACGGAACTTTAACGGGCTATATCTTCGTCAGTTCTTGTTTAATTAACAAATAAAACAATAAGTACGTGTCCAATATTTTTTGATAATCTAACTGCCGGACTAAATAGTTAGGTAACTTTTTAGGAAAGTAGCCTATTATATAGACTATTGATTATCATGCAATTTACAACTTATTACTAACATGTGTTAGTTAGTTAGTAGTGAAGTGGCAGCCTCAGGGGCCTTAGCCAAGACAGTTTAGTGAGTTAAGGGTCTTCTACTGCAATCGAGGGTCGGGAATGTAAGAGAATTATATAGAAAACGACGTTCAACAACCTTGAAAAAATTCATACAGCTAGCCAATGAACGTTACTATATCATGAAACATTCGAATTTAAGGAAATGCTTATGGAAAAGTGTAAAAAAAAATCAGAAAATCACTAAAAACGTGTAAATCGCACTCCCGTATTTACTAAACTGAGTCGGAAGTATCAATAATTATTAAATGAATTTTATGAAATAATAAAGTTAAAACTATAAACAATGTCTTAAAATCTTCATTTCTTAATAAATATATTCTTATTTTGTGTAAAAGAATCACAAAGTTGCCCAATTTTTACGCTCAAAATCTTCATACAATTTACTATGGAGCGGCGCACTACGAGTGCGACCGCTCGCGGCAAATGTGTTCAGAAAATCGGCAACTGAATAAAAGCACTTCTCAAGGAGCCACTTTTTTCCATACTTACTCGTCGGTAGGCGTTGGAATTTCTCTGACACATTATAGCCATAGAGTACGCGTTTGAACTAGAGACTATAAAATTTAATGACAACTATGCACCTAAACGCAGTATTTAACGACCGAAACAGCAATTTACTCGATTTTTCAAACAATAATAAGTAGATGTGTTCCAAAATTAAATATGGAAAGAATTTGAATTGAGCGGATGCCTGAAGGGACGCCATCTTGATTCAAACAGAAATCATCTCCGACCAAACGATCCTCTCAAACCAAGAGAAAAAAATCTTGGCTCAAGATAATTTCGCTGAACATCGAGATAATTCACATCAGGCAAACTCAGAGCAAATTGTCCTTTAAACGCAAGTTGCGTAAGCATCTCTTTTCTACTATTTAAGATTGATGATCCTCGTGATATCTTTGTACGGGTACATAAAATTGTATGTATTTAAGTATGTATAAGTAAGTTTATATTGTATGCATTATATAAGTAAGTATATTCATGAAATTAATTGATTTGTGTTTCCATTTCGAGTCTCAGTATTTGGGATCCTGCACCACTAAAGTTTCTGTTTAGCCCAATTTGACGGTTGACTGGTAGAGAATGCCTGATGACATTATGTCCGCCAATTGTACTTTTATTTGTTTATTTGTGCAATAAAGTTTAAATAAATTTAATTTAATACCTTATTCCTACCAAATTATATGTAAAAAAAAATGTTTCACCACGACTTTGGGAATCAAGCATACGGCCTGCTTGAAAGTAAACAGACATCGTAGCCTGCGGCCGCTCGCGACACCAGAAGAATCACACGCGCGATGCCGACCCTTTATTAAGTTGAGGATGCGTTGTATTGACAGCTAGACAAAGGTCGTACACTCTCACATAGCGCATCCTCTTGAGTTCTGGCGACCTTAATATTTAAGTACCTCGAATCAAACTTTTTTGAAGTGGATACTTGTTTGCTCGCGTTCTTGTACAGGGGTACAGTTCAAATTCAAATTCAAATTCAAATTTTTATTGCATAAATCACATTACAATATAATTATTAGGTGGAATTAATAGCTAGGTATCCATGTGACGCCCTGCAAGGGCACAGCAACAAACTTAAAACTAACATGCTTATAATCTTTTAAATTCATCTTTTAAAGTTAGAGAGAGTGCTATCAAAATATTACTCAGTGTGTTTATCGTTAAAATACTCATTTAAGTTGTAATAGCATTTCTTAATTAAGAATGCTTTTAGGTGTTTTTTGAAAAGAGTTAATTTTTGTATATTTTTAATGGAATTCGGTAGATGATTATATACTTTAATAACCATATAAGGGGGACTCGATGTAACTATTTTTAATTTAGAAAACGGCAATTCAAGCATATTTAAGTTGCGATTGTTTCTTTTGATTTTTGCTGTAGTCGGTGTAAATAAGTTTGTATGGTTTCTTACAAATTTACTTGATTCGAAGATATACATCGATGGGAGAGTAAGCATTTGAAGTTACCTGAAGTGAAGTCTGCAAGATTCCATTTGGTCTATGTGAGTGAGTATTCTGATACATTTCTTTTGGAGAATGAAGATTTTCTGCAGCTCGCTGCTATTCCCCCAGAGTACGAGACCGTATGCCATTCTTGAATACGCGTATGCGTAGTAAACGGAAAGGGCTGTTTGAAAGTCGGTCGCTCGTTTGAGGTGTTGTAGGGCGTATATAAATGAGGAAAGCTTTTTTGATAGTTTCCAGTTCAAACTAGTGTCGAGGTCGATACCCAATACAGTAGCTGAACTGACAGACTGTATGCTTTTATTATTATAATTAAAAATAATAGGTAATGGTGATTTTTGATACGGCTTAAATTGAATTATTTTGGTTTTTTCCAAATTAAGTTGAAGATTATGGAGGTCTAACCATTCAAAATGTATCACGTGACTTCCGGAATAACTTTTTGTAGAGAAGCCTAATCTGATTTCAAATAATTGTTTGTTACATGTTTTAATCCTTCTTTATTTGCCATTAGTTGTTAATCACAAAATGTTATTTAGTTTATGTGGCGGACATGAAAGTAATGTTGAAATGACCGCCATGTTCAATGTATAGCGAGTCAAATGAGCTACGTCAGTCAATGTTGCCATATATACCGATTTATCTGTACTTATACAGATTTTAGTGAATTAATTCAAATATATATATTACGGGTAGGTACACCATAATAGCAGATTACTTTTTAATAATCAAAACACTGAATTTAACAATTCATTGAAAATGCTTATTTAAGTAGATTTTCCCTTTAGATTGAAATCAATCGCAAATCCATGGGATACAATTTAGGACAGGGACAGTTATTATTACACCGATTAGTTATACCAGTCCGACTCGCACTTGGCTGTTTTTTTTTATTAGGGTTCCATAGCCAACAAAGAAGTATCCACTTAAACTTAATTAACGGTTGTATCTCCGACACAACCCGCTTCTTTTTCCGTGCGCAAGAACTAATTTTCGTATAGGTCCCGATGCCGCGGATGCGGATGCAGAGCTCCAGAACATCACCGCCATTAATTACCCCAATTTCAAGCCAATCGAACCAGTGAGGCGAGTCCAGTGTCCGGTCCGGTTATCTGTCCGGTGGCCGGTTATCTGTTTGCGCTACCGAAATATACGGGCGACATAACCTAAATCAGCCATGATGTAGCCTACGACATTGTTTCCTTTTTAGGGTTCCGTACCTCAAAAGGAAAATAACGGAACCCTTACAGGATCACTCGTGCGTCTGTCTGTCCGTCTGTCACAGCCGATTTTCTTCGAAACTACTGGACCGATTGAGTTGACATTTGGTAAACGTAAATTGGTGACCCAAAGATGAACGCGTAAAGTAAATTAATGAAACTGGAAAATTAAAAAAAAAGTTTCGCAAACTGTATTGTGTTGTGTGACATATCAAATAAAAGGAGTAGTTGTAAGCATCGCAGATTTTTTTTTATAATTTTAGCAAAAATAGATTTGAAGTAATTTAGGAAAATTGACGAAAATTGACCAACCCCCCCCCCCCCCGAAACTACTACGCTTAAAATTCTGAAAAAATATGGAAAACAGTTCCTTGCCTAAATATTACAGGAAAACCTATAAAAAGTTTGAGTATTCAAAGTAACGGGAAAATTCTCAATATTTTACGGAACCCTCACCACGCGAGTTGAACTCGCACTTGTCCAGTTTTTTTTTTTTAATTTATTGATTGAGAAAAAAGTATGGTACGATTTACATTACTTGATTTGGACAAACATATATATCTAAATAGATGACGCATATATTACCTAAATTTGAATTCAAGCAATCTATATGTCTGTTATACAGGCTCTGAGTTTATTATTATAGTTAATAAATACATTTTTTTTAATGAGGACTTTGAGTCTATCGATTATCTCTGATATTAAAATTTAAAACACATAGGTATTTATACTCATTAAACAGATTGCAACAAATTAAACAGATTCTCAAACAACTAAATTATACTTCAATATACGTCTGATTCTCACGGGGTATATAAAACAATTAAATTCTCAGTAAACACATAAAAGTGGAATATGATAAATCAAAACTAAAGAATAAAAGGTAAGGTGTACTTATATAAAAATAGAAACGCCAATCTTCAAAGAAGTAAACACACGTTGCAAGAATATTCCTCTGCCTTATATTCCCATATTCCCTCGACACCAAACTAATACGAGCATAAAACTTCATGAGCAACGTTAATAAGTTCTAATGCAATCTAATGTTTGCGACCCTGGGGGTCCTATTCTTTATCTTATCCTGGAGGAAATTACATGGTATGCACCTACCGTACAGGTAAAATCGTTCGAGAAAACTTGTACAGTCACGAACTTAAATCGTTGAGCCATTTAGAGCTCATCTTTTACTGGATATTCATAGCTTAACTATGAAAACCAAAATTAGTTGACACCTCTAAAGTCCGTGACTGTACATAATAACGGGTGTCTCAATAAGAAGAAGACTTTGCCTTGATTTTCCTCCTCTTAGCGTTGGTCGATCTGGTAAAATATTTTTCACCTCAGCGGCTCGAACATGGCGGTTTTGCTGCTTGAAACCAGTGAGGAAAATGCAATTTTGCTGCGAGCGTGAAGAAAACTAACTTTTTAATTTTTCATATCGTAGGTTAGTCGCAGGTCATGTTTTCATACTGCGGGGTGTAATACAAACTTGGAACATTTAAACTTCATTATCTCTGTCACTTTCACTCCGTTACAAAAAAAGAGAGAGATAAAATATGTCGATTCGTCATTCGACTTCGAAACCTTCGTAGTAGACCCCCAAAAGCGGGAACGAAAAACTCGTTCCGAAACAAAATAAAATTCGACTCGTGTTAAACTCGTATAAAAATATAAAACCTATATTAAATCTTATATTATTTTAATCATATTAGTATTTCATTATTCTTAAAATACAACGAAGAAATGCGATATTTATCGCGAACATTTATTATTATAAGTCTTTAGTTTTATTACATGGTGAAATAAATATAAATTTATATACAGTTTCAGAACGCACTTTATATTCTTTAAAAAGTTAGCGCGATTGAACTTTATTACGTTTTCTTGGAGATAAAACATAACTTAAACAAACACTAAAAACTGTACTAAATATGAGTGAATCAAGTGACGAAGCCGATGTTTTAACTCCTCAAGAGTTGAGAGATACCGTCAAAGAGGGCTGAACTGTGTTTTCTAAGTAAGTTCATCTTGGACATTGGACAAGTATCAGCAAAATGCATAAACAAACGGAAACGGACTTAGTTTTTTCTTAATGTCATGTAATGTTAATGTTATGGGAGAGAGTAATTGTAGTTAATGTTTGTTATTTCATATTATTTGTCGTTTGTTTTTAGGGTTCCGTACCTCGAAAGGAAAAAACGGAACCCTTATAGGATCACTTTGTTGTCCGTCCGTCTATCAAGACTCTTTTTCTCAGGAATGCGTGGAGCTAAAATGTATGTCAAATACTCAGGTCTACTGTCCCTTGGAGCTGTGAAAAAATCAAACTTCTAAGCCAACGCAATCAAAAGATACAGCCGTTTATGCCGCAAATTTTCGAAACTTGCAAGGGAATCAGAACCTCCTTCCCGTGAATTCAGAATATTGAAAGTAAAGTAAGAAGCAACGTCTTATATTAGCACAGATAAAGGAAAAATTGCGAAATCCGTAAATTTTTAGTTACATCATAAAATAAAAATATTTTTAATAATTTGTATACCTACAGGTTTGTACGGAACCCTCGGTGCGCGAGTCCGACTCGCACTTGGCCGGTTTTTTTACATAAAAATGATCTAATTGCTTCTATTTGGCGTTTTATTCCTTTGTGTTATATGTTCTCGCCGCTGAGGTGAAAAGTTGTATGTATCACACGAGAGCAAAGATATTTGCATCTCGTGTCTTTGAGTCCCTCGCTACGCGCAAGATTCTAATTTTGAATCACTCGCTACGCTCGTGATTCAACTATAGAATCTTTCGCTTGCTCGGGACTCAACATCAACACTCGCAGCAAAAATCTACTTTGCTCTCTTGTTGAACAAATAACTATAGCACTTACCTGAAAAAAAAAGAAAGTTAATTAGAGCAAAATGTGAGATTTATTGACAAAGAATACTTTACCGCTAAAATTTGTTTTAAGTTAGACTTTCAATAGCATAACTGAACGAGGGAGCGAAGCGAACGAAGTTTTCTGCTTCAGCTTGGGCCATCGTTCTTTCGTACGCCCGTCTGTTTCCTCTACAGGTCGCATTTCTCAACTGATTCTCGTAAAAAAAAATTGATTTGTCGGTTCAGATTTTCGTTTCTATTTGTCGTTAAAAAACACAGTCTTGCGAGATCTACAGCTCACAGAGCCACTAGTACCTACAATAACACGGACAAGCTATTAAAGGTAGGTTTTTGACACGATTTGAGAGGTGACTTGACGACCTTATCGTGATCACAGCTGGAAGTCATTTTATTCGACGTCACATTTACATTACAATGTTTCCTGTGCCGTAAAACCTTCCAACTATAAGTAGTCCAGAAGAACAACTGGTCCAAGGTAGATCAAATAATTTCTGCCAAAACTGAGGACTTTTTTAGTTAGTTTTTAGTTTATATTTGTCGTATTGTAGTTACTTTGCCTGTAACTAAATTTGGTATACCTAGAGTGACTTAGATGGAATTTGGTATAATTGAGATAGTCTGAGTGCCGGGAAAGCACATAGGATAGTTTTTATCCCGAAAATCGTTCCCTAAGGGGTCGAAATGGCGGGATGAAAATTTGTATGGAGCTACAATATAAGAGTCCCACGCGGACGATGTCGCGGGCAGAAGCTAATACACATCTATGATCTTAGAGGCTTTTATAAAATAAAACACGTTACATATTTTAGTGAGCCTTACACGGGGCGTTTATTTTGTGTGTACAAATGTAATTTAAGAAACACAACGAATATCTGATTTCCGCTGCCCTAAGGCTGTCTGGAAGAAATATAGTGACTAGATCGCCTGTTGTTGTGCAGTGTTCTTTTTAGGGTTCCGTACCTCAAAAGGAAAAAACGGAACCCTTATTGGATCACTCGTGCGTCTGTCTGTCCGTCTGTCACAGCCGATTTGCTCCGAAACTATTAGACCGATTGAGTTGAAATTTGGTTCACATATGTAAATTGGTGACCCCAAGATCGACGCGTAAAGTAAATTAATGAATTCTGAACAAGGGGGGCACTTTTGGGCGGTAAACTGGAAAATTAAAAAAAACAGGTTCACAAACTGTATTGTGTGACAGACATATCAAATGAAAGGGGTTGTTGTAAGCATCTCAGATTTATAATTTTAGCAAAAACAGATTTGAAGTAATTTAGGACAAAAGACGAATTTTGACCATTCCCCCCATTATCTCCGAAACTACTAGGCTTAAAATTCTGAAAAAAATATGGAAAATAGTTCCTTGTCTAAAGATTACAAGAAAACCTATAAGAAGTTTGAGTATTCTCAATATTTTACGGAACCCTCACCACGCGAGTTGAACTCGCACTTGTCCGGTTTTTTATTGAATCGTCGATCAAATAGTGTGAGGTACAATCGAGTTTATACGTTGCCAAAGGTTCTTTCGTGCGTTTGTTCTTCAAAAATATCTGACCAACCTTACTCCCTTAACAATAAACTCTCGTTCATATTTTTGATCAATGATCATTTTCTCTGTGCATATATTTTCGAATTTAACTATACAGACAGAATACCTATAGTCATCAATAGTTGTCCGAAAATGACACTTCACAATGCTACCTACCACGTGTGAGGAATAATAGGCTGATGAGAAAACCAATCGCGTCGTAGAAACTACAGAATGTCTTGTGAAAACGATGGCTGCCTCCAAATGCCACGGTCGTAAGTAATCGATGGATATAAATAATGTACCCACATTCTGGCCTTATTTGGCTTGAAAACGTATGGAAAAATACTGAAAATATTGCCTTGGTTGATGTCTTCCCTTATTTCTTTAATCACGACGATGGCAAACGAGCTTGCGTCGTAAACGTGTTAGTTTGTCTATCGTTCGATTTGTTCTACTGAATTTCTCTAAGATTAACTGAAAGAGATCCCATACAGATATAAATTTGCTTTTGTACCTATACAATCTGCTCAAGTGGCAAACCGGACAGGCCTACGAACCTAATGTGGTTGTCATATTATCACTTATAGTTAGGTAGTTGTCCTTTCTCGCACTCGCATATTTATCCACAACGATAATTTTCAATGTTTCTGTTAACTCCCAACGTATGTGTGCTATGCAAGCACAGGCACACACACACTCACATGCGCCAGCAACCAGCCAGCGCGGACGGGACCGCGGCCCACTCTCATTCTTATGGTGGCACTTCACTGGTGGTATCTGCCCAAATATTCGTGTTGCATCTTTTTCCTTCCTACGGCAAATTAAAGAGAGGCAACTGCAACGCGAACACGCAACCCCAAGTGTGGTGCGACCATTAACATCTACCGAACGCATTCGTTATTTGATCATGTAAAACTTAGTTCAGTAAACTTAATCAAAACTCAAGAATTTCTTTATCATTTCTCACCTCTGTCCACCGCCTGAATTCGCTCCTGTTTCATTTATTTGCAGTAAAACATATAGTGATTAAAAGGCATCCATCTTAGGCCCTAACTACATCAGACATCGACCTTACTACCCTAACTACTTCAGGGGTGATGTAAATAGATAAACTTATTACAGACCGCACGTCGCACTGACCAACTTTTAATCAGGTTTAAAAACAAAGCCACCGCTCGACGCTCCTTGACAAAAGTAGGTCCCAAGCAAAAACTAACGAACATAATCCGGGCCTAGTCCTGAGGATTAACGTCCAATCTTCTCCAATCTGTACAGCTGTGGCTATTCACAAGGAACCGACAACTCGCATAGGATGAAGCTGGCCATTGACGGCCACTCCAGCAAGGGAGAAGTGCCGCGCCTAAATCGGTTCAGCATAGATGGAGCGTTTAAAGTTGACGCGGCCTGCTGGATATCCAAAGCGCGACGCGCCGACGCAGCATCCGAATGTACCGGTCCTGAATGTGAAAATTCAACGTTGAAACACCAACGGCCATCCATTTGTCGCTGAGACCAATGAATGTCGAAACAACACACAGGACAGGCGATTCAAAGCGAACAGCGATCCGATGCGGCGAATCGTCGATGTCCTACGTGCGCGCGAATCGCCCCGCCGCAGGACTATCTACCATCGCCGTGTCCCATTCGCGCGAAAATATCAAACCAACTGATCGCGTCAGCTTTGCTTCGGGCCGCGCCGCGCCGCCCGCACGCCGCGCCTGTATTGGTCACGTTAGGCCACTTCAATATGTGTCGACTGTTTGTTTATTTGGCGCCGCGTCGCGCCGCGCCGCAGCGCAGGGTTTCTCCAACCTAGGACACCGCGTAAGCAAAGTGATAGCTACGTGGCCCTCCTGTGAATCTAGTCAAAATATTAGCTACGTTAATCCATTTGGATGCATCCTTGTAGCGACGAGATTAACAGCGCAGCGCGGCGCCTAGGTAAATGCCTAGTTATGTATCCGGTGGATATAATAATCACAGGCCTAACTTACACTGCTTCATATGAGGCGATTTGTTGGTAAGCGTAGTCAATTATCACTCAGCCTTGCAATTTTTAGGGGTCCGTACCTCAAATCCGACGTCCGTCTGTGTGTTACCTAATAGTCGAACGAGCAAGCGAAGCGAACGAAGTTCTATGCTTCAGCTTGAGCCGAAAACCGTTCGTATGTGGTGTCTGTCCAGCTATCCGGCTGTTCGCCTCTACCGGTCGCGTTTCTCAACCGATTCTCGTGAAATTTTGTGAGCAGGTTCGTTGATTATATGTTTTTTTGTCACGCCACTTTTTTTTCTTGTTGGATAAAGTCAGGCTCGCGAATTCTACAGCTCACAAAGCCACTAGTTTTGACCGTGATATTCGTAAACAGCATCATCATTGGAGGACAGACTTACATTGGTTTGTCTGAGGTGACTGATGTAGGTTTATTTCCACGGCCACTGAGGTAGCTTAATAGCTTTATGTCTACCACGCCGGATACAAACCTAAAAGCGCACAAAATGGACTAGATTAGCTTTTCTTTCAAAAAGATTGAATAGGCATTGAACGGATTTGAAAATGAAGAAAAGACTGTATAAGAAATCATAGAACGTATGAAAATACATAACAAAGTAGATAGGTGTCTATCTACCTATTTCACAAGGTAGCAATTTGAACGATTAAATTAGCGAAATAAAATGGAGACGACTTTGATCATAAGGTGCAACTGATATTTTTGTGCGGCCCGTTTCAAAATCAGAAACTTCCCTATTAAATGATCTGTCTGGCTGTAGTGTACGGTCGACGCCAAAAATACGTTTACACTATTCGCCTTATTGCAATGGAATAAGGTGCAAAAGTGTAAACGTAATTTTGGCGTCGACTGTACGTCTAGCACAACTTGCTGGTAAAAGTGGCGTAGAAGGTAACTCAGCGACTCGTGTCTCACTCGCACTGAGCAAATTAGAAAGAGGAAGGTAGATTTTCTCGCCACGCGTCGTCACGATGTCAGTTGTGTTAGCCCCTCTGTGACTCCGAAGGTTTTATGCCTGAATCCGTACCAATGCGTATTTCGGAACTTATGAACGCAAATATATTTGAAGCTACGGGTAGATACCTAATTCAAATCCAAAATTGGGCCTGACCGGAACCTACTGTAGTTAAAGTAAGACAGGATAACAGCAATACATAACATACCTTTAATTCTTAACTATGGCAAATTTTTGTGATAAATTGCAAGGTTTGGTTGCCTTGACGCACAGGCGTAATTTTACACAAGACAACGCCTGTGCATAAACGCGGCCTTACAACGTTAACAGTAAACATAATTAGACTGTCACCGTCAGCCCTGAGCCCGAAACTTCCAGCTCAGTGGCTCAAAGTGAGCCAATATTAGAGGCAATCAAAATGAGAGCGAATCAGCTGTGGATTCAATAATGCTGGGCTCCAGTCAGATGGAATTGCGGTAAAGGAGGGATTTAGATAAAATTTTCAGGTGTGCCACAAAGGAAAACAGATTATGCGGTCTACACTATCAGTAATAATGCCATTACATTTACTATTGACAGGGTAGGTAGTGATTGCAATTGATTGAAAATCATTACCGAACGAAGACACAATAGTATTATTAATGGAATACGAATACTGCCATTAATTTGAAATTTATAAATTTTGTAAGCAGCGTTACTACTTAATCCTACAATCCTACAATATTATAAATGTGAAAGTTTTGATGTTTAGAGGTTTCGATATTTATTACTCAATCACGCTTAAACGGGTCAACCGATTTGGATAAAATTTTGCACGAAGATAGTTTATAGCCTGGATTAAAATATGCGAAAGTTTGGATGTTTAGATGTTTGTTACTCAATTACGCAAAAACGGCTAAACAGATTGAGATGAACTTTGGTATACATATAGTGTATAGCCTGGATTAACATATAGAATACTTTTTATTCCGGAAATCATCCCCTAAGGGGGCGAAAGTTTGTATGGAGCTACTTTATAAACGAGTTCCACGCGGACGAAGCCGCGAGCAGGAGCCGTAGAATGGTTGGCCTTGTCACGTGATAGGTGATAGGATAGAGCGTGCGTCTCACTGGCTGACACCGTTCGATAGAACGAGACGACGCTCTTATCTTGTCACTTGTCGCGTGATAAGGCGCAACCATGCTATACGCCTCCAGAAGCACGTTACAGATAAACGTAATAGCAGAATAGCCTAGTGATTCAGGCATGCGGCCGTCAAACTTTCGAATCCCGGCTCGTACCAATGAGTTTTTGGAACTCATATACGGAATATGATTCTATATTTACCGGTAGCTTTTCGGTGAAGGAAAAACATCGTGAGGAATCCTGCACACATTTGCGACGAAATTCAAATGTGTATGCGAAGTTTCCAACCAGCACTGGGCCAGCGTGGGGACTACTGTTCGTTCCCTCTCACCCAAGAGAGGAGGCCTGTGCCCAGCAGTGGGACGTACATGTAGGCTGATTTATTTTTATAATTAATCATCATCATCATGTGTAGGTATGTTTATTTATCATGTTATTGTATTGTTTCTCTCTGTAACTGTTTTTTTTTGTGTGAGGTGTGCAATAAAGAGTATTTGTATTGTATTGTATACCGGGAAATTTTAGATTTGGGCTTAGGGGCTTTGCTGTTTTATAGAGGAACTTTCAAGCCCAATTTTCCGTTCTAACACCTTTCACTTAACACACGGAAACAGCAATTTAATTATGTTTGTCATAGCCCTCTGACGAAATACTTATTTGATACTTATCTTAATTTTATCTTACAACGCGAAATATTAATTCGACCGGTCAAGGTTGTCGAAACACGCAGGTGACGGCATGCGAAGCGACAGTTTTCGACCATTTTCAGGCGTTCAAGGAAATATTTTAAATTACGAACATGTTCTTTTTGAGTATACGAGTAAAACTACTTTCCACCAGGAGGTAGGGCGGCAGGAATGTCAGCCCACTCATATTCGGAGTAGCCCAATGGAATGGTGTAGTTTCCTCATGTTCAAATTAATATGATATGAAAAGGAATTTCATACAACCTTACACACCTAGGCCTGCAAAGCTGCAAAGATATCGTCTTTTGTTAATAAACGTCAAATTGTAATTGTGACATTGACACAACGAGAGGCATTCAACCATAAAAAAACAAACATTGGAACTAAAATGAAAATGTCATCGGGTGAAAGGTTACTTCAAACAGGTTTAAAAAAAAGTTTGGCGCGTAAATTGAAAAAGTTTTCTTTTCTTGTTGGCCGGATTTCTCAATAGTTCGTAATTATTTACAAACTTTTTAATAAAAGCCATATATCTCGAAATGAGTGCGGACGAAAGTGACATACGGAATATGCGGAATAATAATTAGTAAGAAATGTGGGAGTGGGACATAATTCTAGGTTATGATGTGACAGCACTGACAGCTGTCATTTCCTGCTTGATTGACACTTGTTGTCATTGATAATGTTTTGTTCAGAAACGATTATTTAGTTGTGTTAACCTACGAATAAAACAAATTGACTACTTTTTTTATTTCATTGCAAATTTGAGAAATCTCGGCGAGAAACGGGGTTGCCGGCCGCGTATCCCTATCCGGCCTCGCTACGCTCCACCGTCTAACCACCTCACCTCACCTCACCCCACCTCACCTCACCTCACCTTCGTTTCCCGGCCTCTATAGTAATGTACTATAAAAACAAAGTTTAAACCGACTTCAATTCAGTACTTCGCCAAGCCACATAGAGGTACATAGAAAACTCCACATTTCCTTTCCAATTTACAACATAAACGGCTTTCCGAGAGCGAATGCGTTGAGTATTACAGAAAAAATCCAAGTCGCTATATGTGGGCTGATAATATTTCAGGAGTTCCGTTGATTCCTCAAGGATGTCAGAATTGGCACTTCACTAGTTGCTACTTCAACGGAATCATGTCAGAATCTTTGACGTACTTTACATACTTGAGGAGTTCCAGTAAGTTTAAGTCATTTGTGTTCTTGATCCACTTCACCAAAATTGCAATTTCCGAGGGTATTTTTTTATTAAATTAAGAAAAAATTATGTACCTATGTGGCTTGGCAAAGTACTGCTGAATTGAAGTCGGTTTCGACTTCGTTTTTAAAGTAAATTATTTCAATATCTATTGCCCTCCCGATCTGAATCGTTGCCTCGGTCGGCGTATGTTGCGAAACAAATTGCAATGCGTCTGAAATGTGAAGCGACGATCATAAATAATTCTTCAGGGAACTCGTGATCGGCGTACAAATTCCGATCGCCCTAGGGTTCGGAATGGGTAAAAATAGCAATCGGGTAGGGCCTGCCTCTTACAACTTCGGCTAATTCGGCTCTCACATAACTTCGGATTCAGATACATTTATTTTACGATAAAAGTTTAAATTTTACAAGTCTATACAGGCAACACAGAGGTGCTTGACTAATAACGACTGCACGATTATCACAAGACGGCCCGCGAGCTGTCTCGCGGCGACATACTCGTGGACTATCCCTCTGTTCGGACTTCGGACTACACATCATGTATACCTACGGTCCTTAAGATTTTTGACATGGCAACACCTGCCCGTTGTCTCGGGAAACTCAAAAAAGACAAATATAAGAAAATGACATATTACGAAATCGCCAATTAAGAAACTGACATACTAAGAATATGACAAAATAAGAAACCAACCTGGCTCTCCCAAAGGGGCAACGCGCTTGTGATTCCTCTAGAATCGTAAGCGTCTATAGGCCACGGTGTCTTACCATCAGGCAGACCGTATCATCATAGAAAGAAAGAAAGAAAGAAGACATTTATTCACTACACAAAAGACACACAGATCATCATCATCATCATATCAGCCGAAAGACGTCCACTGCTGGACATAGGCCTCCCCAAAAGAGTGCCACAATGACCGGTCCTGCGCCACCCGCATCCAGCGGACTCCAGCGACCTTTACCAGGTCATCAGTCCACCTTGTGGGGGGCCTACCCACGCTGCGCCTTCCGGTACGTGGTCACCACTCGAGAACCTTTCCGCCCCAATGGCCATCGGTTCTACGTGCAATGTGCCCCGCCCACTGCCACTTAAGTTTAGCGATTCGGAGGGCTATATCGGTTACCTTGGTTCTGCTGCGGCTAGCCTCATTTCTGATGCGATCACGCAGAGATACTCCCAGCATAGCCCTCTCCATTGCCCTTTGGGTGACTTTCAGCCTTCTTATGAGGCCCATAGTAAGCGACCAGACCGTATGCATGTTTGCTACCATCCGTCCTCCTAGCGTAATTCCCGGCTGTGCCCTAAAGGAGCCCGCGGTCCACTTTGACCGAATCCCAAGATTTGTCATAGGCACTAGTTTTACGAAACCGACTGCCATCTGACCTTCCAACCCAGAGGGAATACTAGACCTCATTGGGATTAGACCGGAATCCTCACGATGTTTTCCTTCACCGAAAAGCTACCGGTAAATAAATATCAAATTATATTAACCGTTTTATTTTTCATTTAAGACAATTATGTAATATATTTAATGTTGATATACTTATATCAATAAATAAATATTCCGGACATAAATAGGGGTGTAGATACCAAATAAAATAATCAATAATGTTGTATTTTCTCGAAAAAGTATTAAAAATGTAGTCTAATGGAGAAAAAAGAAACGCAAGAAGATAAATAATCACAAAGTTATAAGTCTCCAACGTTTTAAGAGGGGGTATGTTCTGTCCCCTTTCCGCAAAACGCACCTTCATATGAAACGATTGAGTCTATGACGCTCGAGGATCGTGACGTCACGATCCCCGAGCGTTTTCTCCCTCTAACAAGCAACATTAAAACGGTTGTAGCTTCGTAAATTTTTGAGATGTCTGAATGGGATTTTCGTCACTAGGCATATTTTTTTGCCTTCTTTCTTTTAAAGTAATAATACATTTTGAGTCTACACCTCTATTCCCAAAAACTAATTGGTACGAGCTCGGGATTCGATTCGGGAATAAAAACTTTTAATTCCAGGAGGGGAATTTCATTTGAATGGTCTCCACTCATTTGTGCTTAAAATAATTACGTACGAATGTATGTATGAAGTTGGAGTTCCCAAACTTTTAGCATTACTCAAAGCTCAGAAGTCCTCGGGAGCTGTACGAGTTAGCCGAAAGTTTTTATGAATTTGAATTATTCTCATTTGGTATAAGTTTAATTTAAGTATTTACTAACAAAAATGATCCATGTTGGTCTCTTAATAAATGAAATTATATAAGTACCTAGACACTGAGACATTCGTGAAAACAAGAAAAGACACATATTTTGGACTCAAAAGTAGGTAAGTACGAGTATACCAATTGGTATTTAACAATATTAACTGAGTTTCTGTGCGAAATATTAATTGATATGTAACAGTGACATTACGAAATGTTTTTGACAAATGAAGCGGCACACAAAATAGACTCTGAGCTGTAGAACTCGCGGCTTGTCTTATTTTTTTTGTTTTTTTTTTTTCAAAACACTTATTTCCCATAGGTACGCAGACACAACAAGGCAATCCATTTCTTTTTCGAAGCGAACTAAGTTCTCCTTTTCAGCTTGGGCCAAAATTCTTTCGTATCCCGAAAGCTGCTGGTCTCCTCTACAGGTCGCATTTCTCAACCAATTCTCGTGAAATTTTGTGAGCAGGTTCGTTAATTATAGCTAGGTTAGGTAGTTTTTAGGGTTCCGTACCTCAAAAGAGGAAAAACGGAACCCTTATAGGATCACTCGTGCGTCTGTCTGTCCGTCTGTCACAGCCGATTTGCTCCGAAACTACTGGACCGATTGAGTTGAAATTTGGTATACATATACATATGTAAATTGGTGACCCAAAGGTGAACGCGTAAAGTAAATTAATGAATTCTGAACAAGGGGGCCACTTTTGGGGGGTAAACTGGAAAATTAAAAAAAAGTTTCGCAAACTGTATCGTGTGACATATCAAATAAAAGGGGTTGTTGTAAGCATCTCAGATATATATTTTTTTATAATTTTAGCAAAAACAGATTTGAAGTAATTTAGAAAAAAAAGACGAATTATGACCATTCCCCCCTCTTATCTCCGAAACTACTAGGCTTATAATCCTGAAAAAAATATGGAAAATAGTTAATTGCCTAAGGATTACAGGAAAACCTATAAGAAGTTTGAGTATTCAAAGTAACGGGAAAAATCTCAACATTTTACAGAACCCTCACCACGCGAGTTGAACTCGCACTTGTCCGGTCTTTTTTTAATCAGGCTTCCGAGTTCTAACAGCTCATAAAGCCACTCGTTAATACCTTTATCGATCTTATATTACTTAGTATAAAATAAAACATTGAGAACTAAATAATATTATTTGGCAATAGATATCAATTATTTAAATTTTACACAGTGTTCTTTTGGTTTTTGAGTTATTTTATGCTTATACGAACTACAAATGATGGGGGTATTTACATCATGCGTTAAAATATACATTAATTAATCATTGAATATAAATATAACAAAACATTTGTACATATCAAACGTATTGGTGTCCACATTGCCTACTATAAAATACTGCCTTGCTATGAAAACCTGCCTTTATGAATATTACAATAATTAAAAAAAAAAGTCGCTATAACACAATTATTATAATTAACCCTCCGACCACTCAAACCTATTAAATATTTAAACCTAAATATTTAAACCTAAATATTTAGAGGCGATCAGAAAAACATGTTCCTCTATTATTACCGAACAGCTAACAGTCAACACGTGGGCGAAAAAAAAAAACAAAACCAATTTCTTTTTAAACCGCCATCCACTTACCTCTAGTCTAAAACTGTCAGCAAACAGCCACGCAAGCGAAACTCAACTGTTATTTTCAATGTTTATTTGCACGCGAGTGAATTGGAATGGCCACAGGCTACACGCGCGGCGACCGGGCCTCGAATGAATGAATGCCTGGGGTTGTTCGAGAGGGCGGGGCTGATCTGAGCTGAATACCCTGCCAATTACGAAAGCACTCCGCCACGCCACTTTTCCATTCAAAAAGAAACATCTTTCTATAGCCGCTTAATGGAAAAGTATTTCGTACCCTGTGTGCGTTACAACCAGCCAGTTTCAAAAGCGATGTCTCTAAGTCTTTCGCTTGCGTTTTCTCTGGTCTTAAAGTTGGAAGGATAACGTTTGGATGTTCATTGTTGTACTCATTTGGATGCTATTGAAATTTTTTGCGAGATTGTCTCATAAAGTACGCGTTATGGTGTGGTTATTGTACATTCCTTGGATACTTATGGACGCAGTTTCTTAGTTATATGGACTATCCTCATAAAGAACCGTAGCGAAATTCCTCCTGTATATTGCCCTTGGAATTCACTTAATAGAATGTTGAGACAAAACATGTGAGAATTATTAGCTCCGTTTGCTTACATCACGAGTTAAATTAGAAATTCTTGTATTAGGAATTCAATTCCCACGTTTTATATTCGGGGAACATGCGAGCACCAAAATAAAACATTTATACACATGAAACATATGTTTGTTATTTTCAAATTAAGTTATCTATTTTTCCTTGACACTTTCGACACGAAGCAACGTGTGCTACGCCGTAGCTCGTAGCAGCATTGTTCCGCCGCGTAGCGGAAATATTTTATTGCAATCATGATGAGTAGTAT
Source organism: Epinotia nisella (assembly GCA_932294315.1). Taxonomy (NCBI): domain Eukaryota; kingdom Metazoa; phylum Arthropoda; class Insecta; order Lepidoptera; family Tortricidae; genus Epinotia; species Epinotia nisella. The sequence goes on from OW028693.1 coordinate 10,551,809, forward strand.
AGAATAAAGTACACATGTTACAGTACTTACCTAAGTCTCAAAATTGAACCCTCTAAAGTGTAACGGTCCACCTTAGCTAACAAATAAACATCACAAAAGAACTCAAATAAAACACTAAAACCTAAGAAATGGCCAAAATGATTCGTCTAGGTAGAACCCCGTAATGTTGTGAACCGCAAAACCCAAAATCTTTAGTGTGAATGCTTGTCAGGCAAATGAACTCTTCGTCTACTCTAGAACTAAGCCCTACTATGAAATTTAATAGAATACTTCATTTTTGTTTGTAAAAATCCCCTACCGCCTATTACACGCTCGGGTAAACAAAGACGTAGCCCTTATATTCCATATTATCAAGATTATTTAGTTTTCCCTATAATAAGCTAATCGCTTTCCCTAGATACTTGTTTTATAGCAAAAGTACTATCGACAGGTAGTGGAGTAAAAGTACCCTTTTACACTCACTGGCTACGCCTTGCATGGATGGAGATTGAGCGTCCTAGACAATTTACCTTCCTGGTTATCCTAGAGTTTAAGACCCAGAGAAAGAGATTACCAGCGTTTCAAGCTTAACGGGCTGATTGAGAAGAAACGCCGAAACAAACTCATCAGGCATCTTTACGTAGTTAATTGAAGTACTGAACCCACTGGAGCCAAATGTGAATTCCAGACCCACATTGAAATAGCTAGTAGTTATAAGGGTATTATTCCGCCCGTAACTACAGTCATCAGCGGCCTGCTTCGCCTCCCGCTGGTCCCTATAACAGAATTGTTTCTTTCTTAAACGCCTCTGTTTCCCTAACCAGTAGTTCAGAATATCACAATTAACCTCAGGAACCCAATACTTCAACAGTTTAGATCCAAATTCTATCGTTCGAAATAACGAAATAATCCCAACTATTTTCCCCTAAATGTGTGTATGAATTTAATCCTAAACTAGCCCATCTGAAGCTAATTTGATTATTCGAAACCAAAATCAATCTCGATTTTAGAAAAGAATAATACCGAAGGTGTATGCCCTGGGTAAGCTATCTGAGTTCAGTCGGCCACTCTGAGGGTTGCAACGCTAAGGCCTGTGTAATTGCCTCCCCCCCTCGCGACCGCAGTCTAGATGGAATACGAGGAGTAAGGCTCCCTATTATGTATATGAAGTTTATATTTAAATATATTTAATAAGTCCGAATCTCAATTACTGCACGATTTCAACGAGTGAGGATATCCCTCTGTGCGGATCACATGAATGACTACGCCTCGTCTACGTCGTCAGTTGGGCTTTGAGAAACGTGAGGGGCCTCTTATTAAGAGGCGTCGTCTCCTGTGTCGATAAAAAGGAAGACGCCAGACCACCCTCAAGTCTGGTAGCAAAAAGACTCTGGATCATTCCCATTTGACACCGTGAGGCGGGAATGACCCCTCAGGTATACTGTAAACCTGGACACTGTTTCTGGATTTTTCTTTAATTAAAATAACTCTAAAACTCTATAGAAAGTTCGAGACGTAATTATGAAGATAGTAAAACCACCCACCAAAGACTTCCCAGTTATAATCCAGAGACCTTGTCAGTCTGAAAGTTGAAGCTGAAGTGAACCCCGTTTCATCGCCGTCCAGCCTTTTTATACCCCCAACCCTAGCATCGACTCGGATTCGAAACAAAAGAATATAAAGTCATTTGTTTTCTCATTGTCTGTCGGACTCGGATTCGAAACAAAAAAAATATAAAGTCATTTGTTTTCTCATTGTCTGTCGAACTCGGATTCGAAACAAAAAAAATATAAAGTCATTTGTTTTCTCATTGTCTGTCGAACTCGGATTCGAAACAAAAAAAATATAAAGTCATTTGTTTTCTCATTGTCTGTCGAACTCGGATTCGAAACAAAAAAAATATAAAGTCATTTGTTTTCTCATTGTCTGTCGAAACAAGTGACTATTTTTGACCCGAGAATGCTGCACTAGCTTAAAAATATTAAATCTTATAAAATATTACTATCACGTAGAATGCTGACGCGATCTTGGATTTAATTTATTTATTATGAAAATATATTTTTAATATAAAGGAAACAAGACCAGTTTACTGTGTTCTGTTACAATCTGCCCTCGATGAATTTGCAAGATAAGATCTCTCAGATCTTGTCTGTAAAAGTCATCTCTAAACTGAAACTCAACAACTAGCTATAAACTTAAAAGTTTCAATCTATTGATATATAAATCCCTCCAATAAGAATGATATTAAATGTGGTGTATATTTAAACCAATAATGGATAAGCTGCTGACGATCCAGTCAAAAAGCTGACCCTGAGACTTTAATTATAAACAATGACACCTCTAAGTTCTTCCATCATTACATTGTAGGAGTACAAGGTTGTGAATCTTGTAGACTATAAGAGCCCGATTTTGTAGTACCACCCTGAACCTTAGGATCTGGCTGGGCATCCATTGATTCTGTCCACATTGTCCGGACAAGTGATCTCACAAAACCTCTCCATGCAAGATGAAAAACCCTTATGTTTGGTATCCACTCTTCGTTACCAAAGCACCACAGCTCAACCACATTGGTGTATGTTTCATTTGAACAGGATATCCGACCACAACGGTTTACTTATGCATTCCCTATACATTGAGTACCATTGTGTGACTTATGATTAACAATATGAAGCTCCTTAATCAATATCTTTACCAACTAAGTAAACTTTATATTTCCCTGAAAGTTCATTAATAGAACCATTACAATTAGTGTAGACACACGAAAACAGCTCTTACTTATTATACCTTTTCGTCACATAAAATAATTGCTTTGTTGCATATTTCTATTAGCGAATTATGAATGTGCAAACTAATATCGAATATCGTATCCAAATGAGGTGTGTAAATCAGTGATGTTCCGCATACATTGTAGAGTAGGTGACATCACAGTAAGTCTCATAAAGACCTTGTCATTTTATGACTTTAACCTAAATCCTATTACTGTGACTACACTTTGTATTAGGTTTTGGAGGAACCATTTACCAATAAATCTAGATTGTACTCTAAACTTTGTCTAATCAGGAGGAACTCTATCATACCTCCCACTCTCGAGTCAGCCTTCCTAGTATACAACCACTCATAACGAAACATCCTTCGTCTTCAATCTAGCACATTCCTGTCATTCTTTCTTTCTATTCTCTTTCCCGCAGCTCCTTCCAACCAAACAAAACTCCATAAGTACAATCACAACGTGAATGTTGCTCCTTTCAAGTTACATTATTTCCCTTTATTCTATTATAATTTTCCAATTATAAGTTAAACGCCCATGTTTAAGTTTCAAATAGTAGCGAGTTTACTACAATTCCCCTGATGAAAAGTAAAGCAATTTTGCACCCTGCCCCCCGCATATAAAACTCTAAATACCACTTGCTTACATTTCTACGCTCCCACAATAATGCACTACTCTTTAGTTATAAACAGTATGATAAATTCATAAATTTTGCCAAATTAAATATTTGTTACATAGATTACTACTTGTTTACTTTACTCCAATTATTAACTACACCTAAAACCAAATTCATTACGCTTATATTAGTAATGTCTAGCTAATAATTTCGTCGCACCCTGCTAATTACGCCAATAATTATTATTGTATTACGCCTGCGCAAATGTTGTACGCTTAATTGCCAAAAAAAAAATACGTTCTAGTCCAAATAAATTATGAAATATAATTACCTCACTCGTACGCTTGCTAAGAACTTCTTCGCATATTGCTTAAACATTACAGTATACAATTAAATTAATTACGTCAAATACTCTTAGTATCTTACATCTGCTAAAAATTGGCCACGCCAAACTTATAAGTTTATTGTCTGCTTTAAATACTTATACCGAATGCAAAATACGAAATCTGGATTATTATTATTTCTTTTTAAATAGCTTGGTTAGAGGCAAGCATTTAATGATGACTATGCAATAGCAAAATTGTCTACTTCATCGAGCAATAAAATAATAAAAACCTTTTTTTTTGTGACTAAGCTAAAAAGCATTACATCTTATGCGTGTATGTCTAGTTTAGCTTAAATACCAACAAATTAAAAACTAATGGTTAATCTCTATGTGATCCAAAACTAGCGTATAAGAATACATGTTACTATGTTACTTATATATCGATTGCGAGGCTTGCGTTATAACTAGCCTATTTATTTTAGACAAACATACCTTACTAAAGATTATTAATTCTTTAAAATGTAGAATATCGTATAATAACGATGCAAAACCTTATCAGAATTAATAAACTATATCCTATAAAATCCCAAATATGAAGCTCTAAGTCAATCAATTCGTACTCCAATCTAGAACATCGTTGAGAGACGAACTGCCCCCGGATTTTCATACTGAAATCCCGTGTCAGTATTTGCTTATCTGACTCATAATTTTTCCCAATAAATATTTCTTTAATGTCCCATGACTATTTCCTGTGTAATTTTTATACAAACTCCCTTTATCTGACAGTTTTCTAAAATAAATCATGACAGAAAACGTTTCTCTTCATAAATAAATACGCCTAATTAAAACCGCGTGTATGGATATTTTAAATAGAACTGTAAATTTTACTACTAGTTCAATCGTCTTCCAATAAACACAATCTAAGTGCTAAATACGAACCAATCGCCTTAACGAATGGAAACTACCACTAACTTGAAATCTTTGAAACTTTAAATATTCTATTATCCTAAGTAAACTATACCTGCCCTCCAATTTTATAAATTAGTACTGAATACATATATTGGCTGCCCTCCGCATCTATAAATTTGTACTTTTCGGTTCAATGGTTAATTTCTAGATTTTATTTTGATGAACTTTTTCATAAATTAATTAAATTCCTGGAATAGTATTTTCCAATGGCATTATCAGTTAAAAGATGAACGTAAAAGTTCCTAGAACAAACATTTGGAAAAGAAACAGACAAAGAGTTAAAGAAACCCGACAAGATCACACTCCATTTTCACGGCAGCAAATTGTAGCCTAAAAGGCTACTATTGAAGTAATTTTTACAGCGTTATCCTATTTATTTATTTGAGTTCTTTTAATATCCTGGTCACGGCACCAAATTGTAACGGTCCACCTTAGCTAACAAATAAACATCACAAAAGAACTCAAATAAAACACTAAAACCTAAGAAATGGCCAAAATGATTCGTCTAGGTAGAACCCCGTAATGTTGTGAACCGCAAAACCCAAAATCTTTAGTGTGAATGCTTGTCAGGCAAATGAACTCTTCGTCTACTCTAGAACTAAGCCCTACTATGAAATTTAATAGAATACTTCATTTTTGTTTGTAAAAATCCCCTACCGCCTATTACACGCTCGGGTAAACAAAGACGTAGCCCTTATATTCCATATTATCAAGATTATTTAGTTTTCCCTATAATAAGCTAATCGCTTTCCCTAGATACTTGTTTTATAGCAAAAGTACTATCGACAGGTAGTGGAGTAAAAGTACCCTTTTACACTCACTGGCTACGCCTTGCATGGATGGGGATTGAGCGTCCTAGACAATTTACCTTCCTGGTTATCCTAGAGTTTAAGACCCAGAGAAAGAGATTACCAGCGTTTCAAGCTTAACGGGCTGATTGAGAAGAAACGCCGAAACAAACTCATCAGGCATCTTTACGTAGTTAATTGAAGTACTGAACCCACTGGAGCCAAATGTGAATTCCAGACCCACATTGAAATAGCTAGTAGTTATAAGGGTATTATTCCGCCCGTAACTACAGTCATCAGCGGCCTGCTTCGCCTCCCGCTGGTCCCTATAACAGAATTGTTTCTTTCTTAAACGCCTCTGTTTCCCTAACCAGTAGTTCAGAATATCACAATTAACCTCAGGAACCCAATACTTCAACAGTTTAGATCCAAATTCTATCGTTCGAAATAACGAAATAATCCCAACTATTTTCCCCTAAATGTGTGTATGAATTTAGTCCTAAACTAGCCCATCTGAAGCTAATTTGATTATTCGAAACCAAAATCAATCTCGATTTTAGAAAAGAATAATACCGAAGGTGTATGCCCTGGGTAAGCTATCTGAGTTCAGTCGGCCACTCTGAGGGTTGCAACGCTAAGGCCTGTGTAATTGCCTCCCCCCCTCGCGACCGCAGTCTAGATGGAATACGAGGAGTAAGGCTCCCTATTATGTATATGAAGTTTATATTTAAATATATTTAATAAGTCCGAATCTCAATTACTGCACGATTTCAACGAGTGAGGATATCCCTCTGTGCGGATCACATGAATGACTACGCCTCGTCTACGTCGTCAGTTGGGCTTTGAGAAACGTGAGGGGCCTCTTATTAAGAGGCGTCGTCTCCTGTGTCGATAAAAAGGAAGACGCCAGACCACCCTCAAGTCTGGTAGCAAAAAGACTCTGGATCATTCCCATTTGACACCGTGAGGCGGGAATGACCCCTCAGGTATACTGTAAACCTGGACACTGTTTCTGGATTTTTCTTTAATTAAAATAACTCTAAAACTCTATAGAAAGTTCGAGACGTAATTATGAAGATAGTAAAACCACCCACCAAAGACTTCCCAGTTATAATCCAGAGACCTTGTCAGTCTGAAAGTTGAAGCTGAAGTGAACCCCGTTTCATCGCCGTCCAGCCTTTTTATACCCCCAACCCTAGCATCGACTCGGATTCGAAACAAAAGAATATAAAGTCATTTGTTTTCTCATTGTCTGTCGGACTCGGATTCGAAACAAAAAAAATATAAAGTCATTTGTTTTCTCATTGTCTGTCGAACTCGGATTCGAAACAAAAAAATATAAAGTCATTTGTTTTCTCATTGTCTGTCGAACTCGGATTCGAAACAAAAAAAATATAAAGTCATTTGTTTTCTCATTGTCTGTCGAACTCGGATTCGAAACAAAAAAAATATAAAGTCATTTGTTTTCTCATTGTCTGTCGAAACAAGTGACTATTTTTGACCCGAGAATGCTGCACTAGCTTAAAAATATTAAATCTTATAAAATATTACTATCACGTAGAATGCTGACGCGATCTTGGATTTAATTTATTTATTATGAAAATATATTTTTAATATAAAGGAAACAAGACCAGTTTACTGTGTTCTGTTACAAAAGGGCATGACTTTTATATGGATCATGAGCTTTGAATGGGTTAACGTGTTTGACCAGTTGCAGTTGTACACTTAGGGAGGTTTAGGCCTTTCACTTATATATATAGTTCTAGTTAAATAATTATCCTCATATCGTATTTCTGTTTGTAGGTACCTTAAAGGAGTCTGGGGTCCGCTTGGGCACTAGTTTTTACAAAAGCCGCTGCCATCTGACCTTCCAATTGACGAAGGAAAACTAGTTTTTCTAGGGTTTAGACCGGTTTCCTCGTGATGTTTTCTTTCAGCGAAAAGCTACAAGTAAAATAAAAGCCTGTAAATATATGTGGATATAAACATACAAGAGATGGTAAAACACGCACTTAAAGTGATATTTTATTCAGGAAACCCGCGTCACATACGTATTGATTCGTTATTCCTTACGCGTTCCGAAGTCTTTTATTAGATGTTCCCTGCGCGTGGGACTTTGGATATTATAGTATAGGTATTATAATTATAACATATTTAGTGATATTAAACATAGAGAGGGGCTATTTATTTATTACGTTTAAGACGAATTTAACCCCTTACTGACCCCCCTCCCCCTAGCGTAAGAAAATCTGATTTACTGTCATTCAGCACAAATGGAAAATTGACAGCTCGAAATTGTTTATCGAATCTGAAGAATGTCAATTTGAAAATCCTCGACATGGAAAATTGTCTAGCCTGAATAATGCTAAAATTTAATCACGCCCTAAAAGTAAAATTAACATACTTGACATAGGTGGAAAAAAATAATATAGAATTACGTATACTCCAGAAATATGACGAATCGAAAATACGTCGTTTATGAATTTTGTACAAATTTTTTATTCATTGCAAGGAACCCGCCTAGCGGGCGCCTACGCCGTAGGCGCTTTCTGCTACTTAGCGGGAATACCAAGGAATCAGCTACGAGCGTAGCAATTTTTGGCAGTTATAGTGTTAATAGGAGTCTTCTACGAGGGACTTCCTATAAAAAACGGAATATGCTGCTACGCGCAAAGTCGTAGCACACGTAGCATTGTTTGGCCTCAAAATGGGTTAAAAGCTAACGCTACGCACGATATCGAGCCACGTTGTGCCTATTAGTGTACGGGCTGAACGCTGATTGTGTGCAGAGAGCCCTGCTGGGCGTGCAGCGTGCATATAAAACAAATGCAATTTATATGGACGCACCACGCCCCGCTCGCAGCGGAGCGTGCACTGAGACCCTACACTTATGCAAACGGTGCGTACCTCGCTTAGCGAAGCGAAGAAAAATGGCACACTAAAATTGAGTCAATTGCACCAACTTGCCTCAGTTTCGAGTCGTCAATGGAAACGTTAGCTGTCAGATTTGATGGCCGTTTTCAAACACGGAATTTCGTATAGACAACATATTTACCTCTTTATTATATTACATCATTGCCTAGAACTATGAAATTTGGCAAGTAATATCTTATTACACTACAAGTACAGGGAAAAAATCTGAAAACTATACATTAGTAATTTTGTACGGAACCCTCGGTGGACGAGTCCGATTCGCACTTGTCCGGTTTTTTTCATACTAAAGGTAGTCTATGTCACCTGGAGCATAATGTCGAATCGATTGATACCTCATTAATTAAATTCGGTTCAGTATCTTAAACGCTACGGTGGAACACACGTAAATAGAAAAGAATAATACTACAAAATAAAGTTTACGTACACTGCTACAAAAGAGGGTAGATTTACTCTTCCCGAGTCGCGTCATGGCGACAGATGTGCTAATCCCACTGTATGTAGACCTCTTCTTCCGCTTTGTGGAAATGATGGCGCGAGCTTGGGAGTAACAATAAAGGGGAGGGCAAATGCACAAAAGATCCCACTGGCTCGAAGTGTATCCGAAAGGTAGATAAGATAAGATAAGATAAGATAAGATGTAGACCTCTTACTCGGCATAAATGTAGTGCTCAAACACAGTAACAGTAAAGACTGGATCCGTAATGGCCGATACGAGCTAGCAGTAAACTTGGTAGTAAAGAGTAACGGCCAATTTTCCGCCAACCGTCCGATTAACTGGCAGTTAAGCCAAATAGCCGTTAATTGGTTTATGACATTTACTGTTTCGACATTTTTTATAACAATTACTTGATATTGGGATAGGAGTTGTACCTAAATGAGCTGTATTTAAGTAACAGTATAGATCTGCTGCTATTGCAGCACCGGAATATCCTATATATTTTCAATTTGTTACACCTTGTGAGCTACGTAAATCCCGGAGTCTTAATACTTTCTGTCCAATTACGTACCGGTTTCCGCTTACCGTTAGGCAAGCTCAGAGCAAATTCTCCTTAAAAGCATCTCTTTTCAACTATTTAAGATCCACATGATGTATAAACAAAGGTAAGGGTACATAAATTGTATGTGTATTTATTGTATGTATTATATATGTTTGTATATACATCGTCGTCTAGTACCAATAACACAAGCCCTATTGAGCTTACTATAGGCCTAGGCCTAGTTCGATTTGTGTAAAAATGTCCCCTAATTTTATTTATTATTTGTTATTTATTATTTATTATTTATTATTTATTATTTATTATTTATTATTTATTATTTATTATTTATTATTTATTATTTATTATTTATTATTTATTATTTATTATTTATTATTTATTATTTATTATTTATTATTTATTATTTATTATTTATTATTTATTATTTATTATTTATTATTTATTATTTATTATTTATTATTTATTATTTATTATTTATTATTTATTATTTATTATTTATTATTTATTATTTATTATTTATTATTTATTATTTATTATTTATTATTTATTATTTATTATTTATTATTTATTATTTATTATTTATTATTTATTATTTATTATTTATTATTTATTATTTATTATTTATTATTTATTATTTATTATTTATTATTTATTATTTATTATTTATTATTTATTATTTATTATTTATTATTTATTATTTATTATTTATTATTTATTATTTATTATTTATTATTTATTATTTATTATTTATTATTTATTATTTATTATTTATTATTTATTATTTATTATTTATTATTTATTATTTATTATTTATTATTTATTATTTATTATTTATTATTTATTATTTATTATTTATTATTTATTATTTATTATTTATTATTTATTATTTATTATTTATTATTTATTATTTATTATTTATTATTTATTATTTATTATTCATTTTCTTATTTGTGTTTCCAGTCGAGTCGATTTTGGGATCCTGTACCACTAGTTTCTGTTTAGCACAATGATTGACTGGTAGAGAATGCCTAAAGGCATTAATGCCTTAACGGACTTAAGTCCGTTTTGCGTTTTGGGCTGCCGTCAGCGAGGTCAATCTCTGTCTCAATTTTTTGGGTATTTATGTTCTTTCATTGTAGCTGCTCCCATTTATTCCTCTCTAAAACCTGGTCTCAATGGCACTGATTCGAATGGCATCGTAAAAAAATCTTAGTCTACCTATCTTTCAAGTTGGTTCAATTGGCTGGCAGTCAAGTCGCACGACTAACAGACTCCCGTGTCTCTCAAACTATTCTAATTAGAAAGAAGACGGCATATTTTGTCGCGTCTCGGCGTCAGTTGAGCTAGCCTCCCTGGAGGCGTATATTATGTTCGTCTCGTTGCACGTTATTGGAATTTCATTTGTTTCGAGTAAACGTGACAGAACGAACGTGCGCACCACCACATTGAAATGCTAGTCATGAACCATATCGGCTATCGCTCTAATACGCAAGTACAATAGATATAAAAATACACGACCGAAAGAAGTAGCCTTTCTCGGTAGCCGAGCTCAGAACACCTACCAATCTCAAAGATAATTTTGTATATGGATGTATCTCTTTAATAGACACTGTAAATATTTTGGTAATTCAACCAAACGAGAATTGGGTGGTTGCCTCGTGTTGTTATAATAACATAAAAAATGTATAGATAAACGTTTATTTTCTAAAGTAAATACAAGATGATGATTAACATTAACTAAATTAAATTAAAACTAAGCTAAATCTAAAACAGGCCCTCGAGGTATTGTATCTAGGATGTTGGCGGCATTTCCTCGCTGAATTGCAATGCTGACGCGTTGCGCGAGAAAGCCGCCAGCTCTTCGGTCACCAGTCACATCAACGAGAGGTTTCGCGATTTCTGCAATTAATCATCATCTTGTATTTACTTTAGAAAATAAACGTTTATCTATACATTTTTTATGTTATTATAACAACACGAGGCAACCACCCAATTCTCGTTTGGTTGAATTACCAAAATATTTACAGTCACATTTCAAATTGTTAACAATTATACTGCTATTAAGTAATAAAGTGCGTGTCCCGCCACGCCAGTACTATTTTTTTAATACCTAACCCGATTTGAAACAGGTGTGCTGCGCCTGAAATTTTAAAACAATATCAATAGCCTTGACCCACCCAATGTCAGGGCTCGCCAACCGCCGGTTGTGCATTTTTATTTGACAAATAGAATAACAGCCTTCGTTTAAAATTAAACTGCAGGTCATGGCATAGCTTAGATAGGTATGTAGAGTAGGCATTCATACTTATTGCCTCAATTTTGGGATTCTCTATTAAAGTATAGTGACCGTAGAATTTAAATTGGATTAAACACATATTCGAGTATTTTAGGAATCCCAATATACAGGGTGAATTATTCAAACGGGGCAGTGAGGGAAAATCTGAAACTACAAGATATAAGGAAATTTGCTCTTAGGAGTCACGAGACCAATTTTAGAAAAAATAAAAATTACATTAAAAGATTTTCAAAAAAAGCCCCATACACGGCCGGGAATCGAACCTGGTTAAATCTGAGGTTTTTTTTGCGTAACGTAATAGTGTTGGATGTAAGGAACAATTGTTGCTAAGGAATAAATATATATTAAAAGTTATTAGGTGTCATGAAAACACAGCTTCGCATCTCTGATCGATATCCCCCTTACGTCCTTAAAAATAACCTTCTGCTCACAGATTTGTGACTCTTTGTAGGCATAGTTCTTTACGGCACACAAACACCGTCGATTACTCATAGACATACACCAGTCACTAATCGAACGCTGCAAATAACCTTAAAATCGGAAATACATCTCGGCGTCGTGTAGCCGTGCTGTACCATAATAAACAACATCGGTTTGGTAAACACGCGTCGATTACAAATACTGCCATAGGTTTACGGTTTTATATTTAGACTTTTGGGAGAAACTTTGCATGCACCTGCAAGGTATATCGTCATATATTTCTGATTAGACCCTATTCTTGTCGATGTAGCTCTCTTGTCAGCTTCTAGATTGCATTCCTTTGCTATGGTTGTAACGATCACTGCCTAAAGGACAGCTCATCCTACCTAAAGGTAATAGCTATAAGGAAAGGAAATCAAACAAGTAATGAAAATTAAAAGAAAATTATTTATTGATTATTTGAATTCTGATTTTGCGTGATTTATTCGGAAGCTAAAGAAACTTTGACTATTTAACCCTTTGAAATCAAGGCTAGGTTTCAAAGAGTAACCGCTTTGGTACCTAGACATGCGAACTCGATTACGAAGCGATCAAAACAACCGAGTTAGCTCCCGCTGAACCTACTAGTAAGTTTTTAGTGATTTTATCCTAGTCTAAAGAAAACTGTTCGGAAACTAGAGAAACTTTGTTTATTTATCCCAATGAATTCAAGCTAGAATCCATTAGAAATCCACCTTGTCTCCTAGGATACACCAGCCCAAAAGCAAGGCAGATTCAACGAAAAAGGCTGGCACCGGACCTACTAATAAAAAAAACCGTAAACTAATCCTATAGATAGTAGTCCTGGAACCTAACCTAAAATAGCCTAACTGAACCTATCGAGAGACGAAATCGTAGCTTGCTCTGGTGATGTGGCCAAGATGTGATCGTGATTCTAGTGTGGACCCACGTTGTGTGTCGGTAGAACCCAGTTCTTTCCGAAAGGTGAAAGTTGACTTACTATAATGAGAAAAGTCACATGTTAATAAAATCGTACAATAAAATCATTCATATTCCTACAATGACTAAAATAAAGCACACACTTTTATTAAAATCAAAAAAATCCGAGACATAAAATTCAATATAAACACACATTTCTATAAATATAAAAATTCATAAAACCGATAATTAATTAAACAGTACGAAATACACATTTTACGACGTCTTTTGCTGGTATGATAATAACGTTGATGAAGACGGCATTTACAGATATAAATAATAGTATTGTCTATTGTCTTTGTCCAAATAAAGCGTTCAGTCTATACTACAGATATAATATTAATTGAATTGGAAAATGTAGAGGATGATAAATTATAATGTTGAAATTAGAAAATGGAATAAAATTACAGAGTGATTTTCCCTATGGAGATATTTCAAAGGTTGCAATGCGACGGTTCTAGTGGACAATCCCAGCCTGGCAGGACACAATGGCACTTTTATAGTCGAAGATTTTAATTGATATACGACAATGCACAGTTGAGCCTGGCGACTGGAAATTAACCACCAGCTCCATCACACCACTCTTATTGAAAATTCCATAGCAAAAATCCCTCCATACGAGTGTGACAACTAGATACGCTGATAATACTTAAATTAAATGTGAACGAAAATGTTTGATTCCCTTATAAAATAACGAAACAATACTTCTCGGTGAGAAGTTATAATCTTATAATTAAAACAAAACAAAGACTTGACTGGTGAAGATTCTCAATGCGCCCAGTGAATTTAATCGAACCGAACACAGACACTCCTCAACGCCTCATCTTTGTCAACACGTAACAAGAGCAGGTCCCAGCGTGGTCAGGTCTCTTCTAACTAGGAAACCTCTTGCGAGCGAATTCCCATATGGTTAGTGTCGTCAACGTGCCCAGGTGAATTTAATCAAACCAGCCGAATTTAATCAAGGTCTCACTGAACGCCATACTCCCGAGTGTCCACTAACCCCATTGCATATGTTAAGTTGATTTTACTAAGGAATCTCACATAATATATCTAAAATAAGGATCCCGGACATTTACACGCATCAAGGTACCTAATAATTGGTTGAACCAAATTAGTAAACTGAATTTCTATTGTAAATGAATGCCATAGCACAGGCCGAACGCATTAGCTAGAACAAGTTATTTAGGCATTCTCTTGATAATAAGAGAGCTTTGTATTCTTAATCGATTACTCAAAGATATGAATGCCGTAGAAAATAAATCAATACGTGTAGAATACTAATAAATCACATTCTAATACGCAGACACACACTTTATAAAACCCCACATCTAAAACGTACACATAATTGACATGAGAATATATCAGAGCCAAACATTAATTAACACTCAATATAAGGTATGATAACGTTGTAAATAGGCACACACACATAGTAATAAGTCCGCAAACTTTCAAATAAACCGATATATAGATAGAATCGCACAAATAAAATAAATAAGCAAGCTCACCTGGATTTATCCTCACCCTACGCCTATGAGATGCCGTCCCAGCTAGATGAAGTAGCTCGCAGAACCCCAGCCTGCTCAGCCTCGAAGCAGGTCGCCGCTGCCTGTAGGGTGGTCGCTACCCCGATGCCCTCCGTGTCCGCTCGCCGTCTCAGGAAAAAGTAGTCTTCCTCGCCGAGCCGAAAAGAAGTAGTCTTGATCGCCATCCCGAGAAAAGTAGTCTTCCTCGCCGCCCAGAGAAAAGTCTTGATCGCCATCCCGTGGAAAAGTAGTCTTCCTCGCCGCCCAGAGAAAAGTCTTGATCGCCATCCCGTGGAAAAGTAGTCTTCCTCGCCGCCCAGAGAAAAGTCTTGATCGCCATCCCGTGGAAAAGTAGTCTTCCTCGCCGCCCAGAGAAAAGTCTTGATCGCCATCCCGTGGAAAAGTAGTCTTCCTCGCCGCCCAGAGAAAAGTGACGCTCCCGCCCCGCTCCTTCCCTTATATACCCTTTTCAGTATCTAAAACGTCGTATATCTCACTCTTCATCCGATAAGAACCCTTAAGATATTAATTATAAAGTATACAATTCCATGCACCCTTCTCTCCGCCGACAACTGCAGCTTCTCCAATTCGAAACAAAATGTGGGTACTATTCTACCGACGCAGGCGCCAGTCTGGCGGGGTGCGTGAGCAGGTTTCAACCTGTCGAAAAACTGATAGCCCCGTATCGCCAATGTATGATGCCCGATGCCCATATATGGAAACCGACGCCATCCTAATGCACGAAAACAAGCATGCCCATATATGGAAAACCGACGCCGACTTGGTTGTACGCGAACAAGCATGCCCATATATGGAAACTAACCTCAATTTTGTTGAAATTATGAAAGTACAAAACCCAAAATTAGAATGAAATATATTATACAATATGTAGAAAACACTTAATTACTATGTAAATGTCTGCCATAGGTAAATACTTTTCATCAATCACTTGAAAACTAGAATTCCTAAGAATATCTATGACCCGAACCTAGTCAACTGTACATAACCATAACCATAGTGTTTCATTGCTTATAAGTATAACAAACACATAATACAGGTAATTCTTGACTTCCTTATTAACAAAATACACTTGGACATTAAATAACCCCATGTTTTATAACAATTTATTACCATAACCTCTTTTGAGGTTGGTCTAGCTATTATCTGCGATTTGCGAAATTTCAATTTAAATAAATGAAAAACATTTGCTTTACTATTCAAGAATGAATAAATCCTATTATCTTAGCTCTAACATAAGCTTTACTAGGATCTTTTTGATACCAAAGAACCCAACTATTTAATGTAAAATATTAAGTCCCCGATGTTTACTTTTATAAAACTTTACTTTGATTAGTTAAATTGTAACTCTACGTATATCCCCTTGATGAAACTATAATACTTTAAAGCTTTAAAGCATCAATAAATCAATATTTTAATATTCCAACATAAACGCCTATCTGAAAATATAAAGCAATTCCCCACTTCTTATTATTACTATTGGACGAAATGAAAGGCACCTTTGTTTCGTCTCATTCTGCCCCATGATAATGCGCAGCGAGAAATCTATGATTTCAAACGTAGCATTATCACAAACTAAAATACTTAAATAATAAACAAGGAATTGCGACCTACTTGTGAATAACTCTAAATAAAATGTATAGATAAATCACTTAACCCGCTGTCCTCCTAACTGTAAATAATTTTGCAATATTTGAAGACTAGGCCAGATCGCTGTGTTTGGTTAATAGAATAGCTATCCCATTTGAAATTGAATAGTGAGATATTCTCATCAACAAAATTACAACCCCTTAACTTGGAAAGCTTCAGTCTGTTGATATATCGAACTCTCCAACAAGTGCATTTAAGGTGTGATGAATGTTTAACCATTACGTTTGCTTGACAGTGAAATTGAAAGAAGAGAACCCCATGTTGATTACCATATCACCTTGTGTCTCAGGAATCCTTCTGGCATCCTTCAACACAAGTTAGACCACATATCTCGGTCGATGATACAAATAACCTTCCCAATGAAAAATAACCGTTAATTGCAATATCACCCTGAACCTCCAGAATCCTTCAGGCATCCAGCGATCCAGGTTAGACCACATATCTCGGTCGATGATACGACAAAAACTTCCCCAGAATTCCTCCATTCGCTCAAAGTACCAGGTGTGTGCCCAATAGATCCTAAATAATCCGATGTTACAATATCACCCTGAACCTCCAGAATCCTTCAGGCATCCAGCGATCCAGGTTAGACCACATATCTCGGTCGATGATACCGCAAAACCTCCCCAAGCGAACAGAAAACATTCTGGATACGTTATTGGTCACTAATTCAAGCAAATTTCACGGAGAATGTTTCGACTTGACTAAGATATCCGACTTCAGACTGTTTTAAATACAAGTGGCAGAATGTCCAAACTACTGAATTAATTTTACATTTACCCCCTTAATGCCCCGACAGCACCATCATAACATTAATGATAATGATAATACCGTCAAAACATTGAAACAAATTTGAAACTTCAACAACTGACGTCCGCGATTTTACACAAACTTATGCCAAACGTGACCCAGCCGCGCACAGTCACATTCAGCAACCCCGTGAGGTCTTGGATGTGCCATGACATCCTTAGAGAATCCGACTACATGCGTCTAAGCCCCACCTAGCTTAACTGAAGAAATGTTGTATCTACTGTAATATACGTTGGAACCTATTTCATGGAAAATAATGCAACACTCTACCATCACGTATAAATAACAGCCTTACTAAATTATATTTAAATAAGCAAGGTTCAATGAACCGCCGTGCTCTGGGTTGCAACCACAACTTGCAGATGAATTAGGAACTATAATTAGGAAATTTCTTATAATAAATAAAATATTTCCAATGATGGAAATTACAATATTTGTACTAAATTTCAAAATGAATGTTCGTTGACAAATCATTCTGAATATCGGTGTCGGAAGTATCTTTTTCAAGAAGAGGTGTGTCGGAAGAAGATCAGACTAGCTTAGCCTTTCAGCTCAGCTTCTGTAGAGTATAGTGTTTTTTCACAGTTAGTCACACATGGACCTTGTCAATTTATGACTTTAACCTAAACCATCTATAACCATGAAAACACTGTTGTAAATATTTTGGAGAGGCCGAATACCAACAAACCTAGACTGTACTTTGAATCTCGACCAATTAGTAAAAGGCATTCATAACTCTCATGATCCCTGTCAACACTATCTTTTATGTGGGCTCATACATCTCTTCCTTACTTGTACATACCAATCACCATACATAAATGGTTCTAACCTAGAAACCATTCCATTTCGCTCAACTTATACCAATTAATCGAAACTCGACAGTACAATCACATTAATAATTAATGCCTTTTCCAAGTCACATACTAAGAAAATCTACATGAACAATATGTGTAAGTTCACATATACACTATGAAACTAATAGTTATGATCTCATGATATAACATAAGATAATATGATATGATGATAAAGGAATGGTCGAATTTGAAATGTGATAATACGTTCATTACAAAAATCTTAATGTTTACCATCACGATTTTCATATTGTGATAAAGTAGAATAGTCTACTAATTCATTATTACGGAACCCAATTTACTTCTTAATCCGACCAGCACAAACCTACACACACACAGCTAACCAACCCGGCCCTCATTCGTTTGTAAATTATAAAAGGACAGCAAATCAAACTCTTTACCTACTTGAACTAAAAATGATTTTACAATGTCAATCCGGCTTAAAGCATAAATTTACTTATCAGTCTATCTGCCCCCCACGTTTACAACTTGAATAACCTTAAGTATATCATTTGAGGATATTCCCAAATTATCTAAACTTGAAACTTCCACATAAAACCAAATTTTCGTAACATCAGTAATCTAATAAATATCAGATAATGTGCAATATATACAATTCATAAGTGTCAACTACTTCTACTCATTAGTTTGCTGAAAAAAAAAACTATTAATTACTTAGCATTAATACAACAATTATTCAATAAATAATTACATCATGTCATTTACATTAGAAGGCCTTGCCCAAAGCTTCATAGCCATAAATCAATAAAATAAATCAACATGACAGGATGAGATGAAGTCTAATCATGATCAACATAATACACTGAAAATTAAAGCTCCATCGGTGAAACACTTTCTACAACTTGTATTTACCTTTTGATCCACCCAATCATCGTGACAAGGTACCTATACTGTCCAAGAGTTTGTACTCAATAAATGATCGAAACCCCACCCCCTCTTTCTGCGACTACCGTTATATCGTCTGTGAACTCAAATTAGTCGAATTCGATGATATCCATGACTATTTTTTTTTTCTAAAATTTAGTTACGCTATCTTGTAATCCAATTAAAACCTTTAAAAGAATAAATAAATCAATAATAATAACCCATAATTAAAATTCCACAACAGCAAATTAGTCGAACTCTATATCTGCCAGGCGACCCAACAAACTATAAACGCAATTTCTAAGGAAACGAAACAAAAAATGAAAACCACAATTTCCTGACAGAACAAAAATAGGTAACTACTGAAATTCCTAGTAGGTAGGTAATGCTACTCAACCTACAAATAATAATATACAACCCCCCGACCGCGGCGCAGAGGTCATTCTGGAGATAATTACCTATTCGGGCGACGGATAGAAAATGTCATGAAATTAATAATTTCATAATGCGCTAACCTTTCCGCTCTACCACTCTAGATACTGACAAAAAACATATTTAGAACATCTACACCTAAAATTCATGGAGAAATTCACTAATATGCGCGCTAGCTGCCAAAGAGTAGACGAACAGAAGAGAGTGATTATACGTAACAAACTGTTACCATAACAAACACTGGATCAGATTTATGACGAACCAAAAGCTGAACTAGACAACCTACAGCTCTTCCCGGAGACCGAAGCTTAGACTTCATACTGTCGATACAAGAACAAGTATAAAGACCAGAAACTATCAAAGATATATAACAAAGACCCTGACTTCTGATACATGCAGAAAATGAAATAGCTCCTCGGAATCTATCCAATACTTTATTACCAAGGGAACCGTTTTACAAATATAACCTGAAAGTGTGCTAGACAACCCTACAACCAAACTGTACTTTAATTGCTCCATCCTTACTGACCGAACCACTCATCACAATTAAATAGACCAGACATAACATTAATAGGAAAAACTAGTAAAACTGGATGTCTTCTAGACAGCCGTCCCTGATACTCACAATTTACAAACTACGATAGCTGAAAACTTAACAAATATATCGAACTGAGAGATGAAATAACCCGATATGGCACCCCCAAAAGGTAACTACAGTGCCTAACCATTGTTCTATCCACTACAGGCGTGATACCAATACAATTACATAAGCCCTAGTCCCGTCGTACAGTCACTTCTTAGCACGCCCCGAAGACGCCCACGAGTACCACGCATACACGCGCTATCACACAGACTGCTGTAACCATCATCATAATTATGTAGAACAAAGCGATAATAGTCACTATAGAAGCACAATGTATAAGATAATATACATGCCCGGTGATACCATTATGGCTTAGACCCGTGCATAGCAGCACGCCGGTGAAAACCGAAGATAAAAGAATATAAAGAATAATACCTAATAATTATATTATCTATTGCACTAAAATAAACAACCGCAGAACAATATTAAATGCAAGCAAGTATAACAGATAGCAAAAGGCGACTTTATCACTATAAAGCGATCTCTTCCAGACAACCTCTACCAATCATCCAGACAACATTCAGCCTGAAAACAAACAACCCTGCCAAACGAACTCAGTTACGTCATTTCAAAAACAGACGCTATCTCTGACTGTATAAACTAAACGAAAAATTGAAAACCCTAAAATTCTAGATAAATAAAAAAAACTGAAGATCCCACCTACTTACTAGTTACTACCCACTCAATCTACCAACTATCCGGCTGACGAACAAACCATGGCCGTCGAACTCGGTTTCGTACGTAAAACCACAAATCTGTTTCAACTCGTCTCACTACTAACTGTAATATATGTGGGTAAACATATATACGGATTGACATGTGTCAATAATCCGCAGGGCTTTTTTCTTCTCGATTACATGTTGAACGATACGCACGTATTTTAATACTATCCCCGCTATGCCCCAAATCTTCCGTGGTACCTAATATATGACAATTGGCGACGAATCTGGACTCACGTATTCTGTGTATAAAGTGAAGGTGAACTCGAGTGAACGGTGCGCCGGTGGTTATCGAGACTTATTATTCAGTGCGGAGTTAGGTACTTAATTAATGGTTCGGGCATGATGGCGGTCGGCAGAATCGAACCTTTCGACGCGAGCTGTGATAATTGGTCTTTGTACGTAGACCGTCTTGAACAATATTTTATAATTAACAACGTGGACGATGAAACTAAAGTGCCTATGCTAATCACATTAATCGGCGGGAACACTTACGAGCTGTTAGTGACCTTGTGTTCACCCAAGAAACCATCTGAATTGAAATACAAAGACCTCATTAAGGTTATGTCACAACATTTGCAGCCGACACCCAGTATTTTGGCTGAAAGGTATAAGTTTCGTCAAAGAACGCAAGCTAAAAGTGAGTCTATTTCGGACTATGTGACGGTTTTAAAGAAGTTAGCTAGAACCTGTGATTTTAAAACAGCGTTAGATGAAAGCTTAAGGGACCAGTTTGTCTGTGGATTATTTAGTGAGGGGACCAGGCAGAGGCTGTTTG
Source organism: Epinotia nisella (assembly GCA_932294315.1). Classification (NCBI taxonomy): domain Eukaryota; kingdom Metazoa; phylum Arthropoda; class Insecta; order Lepidoptera; family Tortricidae; genus Epinotia; species Epinotia nisella. Next base: position 10,573,188 of record OW028693.1, read on the forward strand.
CAGAGGACGACATCAGTTTTACCAAGGCGTGCAAGTTAGCCTATGCATTAGAGGCGGCAGAGATGAACGCGGCGGCAGTGAATGTTAATAAAACGAGTGACAACGGCGCAGCGACGTGTCATGCCATAACGAAGGGGTCTCCGAGCGAAGGGGTCTGGCAGCAAGATCGAATCACGCCATCGGCGGGCGGCTCAAGAGCGCGCGCCCGGTACAGCGCGGGCGCCGGCGGGAGCGGCGCGCCGACCGCGGCTCGCGCGCCGCCGCCGACGCCGACGCCGGCCGCGAGACAGTGGCGCGGAGGGGCACGGGCTGGAGGAGCACCTCGCGGGCGCGGCGCCGGGGGTGGCTCGACGTGCCGGGCCTGTGGCGGCCATCATGACACGGCGGGGTGCAAGTTTCGCGTTTACGTATGCCGGATTTGTAATCGAGAAGGTCACCTTAAAAGAATGTGTCCTAAACTCGGCGCGAGCGGTGCGAGTTATGCGGACGGCAATTATGTGCAGGAAGTAAACAACTCGGATACCGATGATAGTATTGAGGTAATTACTCCAATTTATAACTTGAGTGGCTTAAAACGTTATAGACCGTACCAATTATCATTACAAGTAAATAATAAGATGTTAACTATGGAGCTAGATACGGGCAGCTGCATTTCGTGTATTAGCCTTGATTGTTATCGTAACATGTTTACAGATTGTGAATTAATGAATTCAGATCTTTTGATTCGATACTATACCGGAGAGACAGTAGGAGTTGTAGGTAAAATAAGGCCTATTGTAAAATATAACGATAAATCACGAGAATTAAATTTGTTTGTAGTTAGTGACGCGAGGACGTCATTATTAGGGCGCGAATGGATTGAGGAATTGGGTATTATGGTACCGAATGCTTTGTGTAACAGTATGGTTACGGAGGGAAAGTTTAATTTGCAATCGTTCAGTTCCAGATACGCGCAGGTTTTTGAGGACGGGCTGGGACGATTCACGGGTGAGCCGGTGGCGTTGCGGCTGCGCGCCGGAGCGGTGCCCGTGTTCATGCGCGCGCGCCCTCTCGCGTTTGCTTTGCGCACGCCTGTCGAGCATGCGCTGGATCAGATGGTAAGAGATGGCATCATTACCCCAGTTGAGTGTTCCGACTGGGCCACACCTATTGTACCAGTCGTAAAATCGGACGGCTCGATTAGAATCTGTGCTGATTACAAACTTACACTTAATAAATGGTTAGAAATAGATAGATATCCAGTTCCTAGAATAGATGACTTGCTAGTTAAATTAAATGGGGGGGACAAATTTTCCAAAATTGATTTAAGTCAGGCTTATGCGCAGTTCCCGCTGGATGATACCAAGAAAGTTACCACTATTAATACCCACAAAGGATTGTTCACGTATAACCGTCTCGTATATGGGCTGGCCTCCAGCCCTGGAGTCTTCCAGCGCAAACTGGAGCAAATGTTTGCCGATCTGCCCACGGTGGGTGTTTATTTGGACGATGTGATAATTACAGCGAAAAATGATCATGAGCATTTAAATATACTTTGTCAGGTATTTGAAAGATTACTAAAGTATGGGTTGAAAATAAAGAAAGAAAAGTGCGAGTTTTTCGCGGAATCTGTCACCTATTTAGGGTTTATCATTTCTAGGGAGGGGGTTTCAGCCAACTCAAGTAAAATTAAAGTAATTGATAAAATGGCAAGGCCACATAGTGTGTCAGAGTTGAGGTCATTTCTTGGAATGATAATGTATTATGCGAAATTCGTTAAGAACATAAGCACAATATTGACCCCATTGTATGAATTATTAAAAAAAGATGTCAAATTCGTGTGGAGTGAAGCTTGTCAAAACGCATTTGAGGAAGTCAAAGCTGTCCTGAAGTCGAGTGAGGTTCTCGCGCACTACTCGAGCGACTTGCCGCTGGTGCTCACGACGGATGCGAGCAGCACGGGCATCGGGGCCGTGATCGCGCACCGCACGTCGCACGGCGAGAGGCCTGTGGCATACGCGAGCCGAGTGCTCAACCCAGCTGAACAGCACTACTCGCAGATTGAAAAGGAAGGCCTGGCGATTATCTATGGCGTCCAAAAGTTTCACCAGTACCTGTACGGGAGGAGATTTCTCCTGAAAACCGATCACAAACCGCTGGTTACCATTTTTGGAGATAAAGTGGGTATACCTAGGATGGCGGCGAGTCGACTGCAAAGGTGGGCGGTGATCATGTCTGGGTATACTTACGATATAGAATACGTTCGAAGCGAAGACAACGGAGCGGATGCCTTGTCGCGGTTGATAACCGGCCCGGATAGGGCGGGGAGAGCGGAGGTAACTTACTTAAATTATGTTCAAACCTTCTTGCCTGTAACGAGTACAGATATAAAAAAGGCTACGAATAAAGACCCGCTATTAGTTAAAGTTTTAATGTATATTGCCTCGGGATGGCCTACGTATTGCGATGATGAAAACCTTAAACCGTTTTACATTCGGAGGAATGAATTATATATGGAGGCCGGGTGTATACTTTGGGGATATAGGGTAGTCGTCCCGAGTAGTCTTCGAGATAAAATTTTACAGGAATTGCATATTGGTCACGTGGGCATAGTAAAGATGAAAAGCCTGGCCCGCAGCTACGTGTGGTGGCCCGGCATCGACTCGGACGTGGAGCACGCGTGCCGCGTGTGCGGCGCGTGCGTCGCCGAGGGCAGCGCGCCGCCGCGGGCGCCGCCCCACCCATGGCCATACATTTCAGAACCCTGGAGTCGCCTACACGTCGATTTATTAGGTCCTATTGAAAAAGAGATGTTCTTTGTAATTGTAGATTCGACATCTAAATGGATTGAAATTTTTCGTATGCCTAAGACGACTGCGTCAGCGGTTATCAAAGCTTTGTGTGAAACTTTCGCTAGATTTGGGTTACCTAAATCATTGGTTTCAGATAATGGCCCTCAATTTTGTAGCGCTGAATATGACCAATTTCTGCAAATGAACGGTATTAAAAAAATACTTACTCCGACTTATCACCCATCGTCGAACGGTGCTGCAGAAAATGCCGTTAAACTGTGTAAAAAAGCCATAAAAAAGGCAAAAAGAGAAGGCGTAGATGTGGATATAGCTTTACAAGCATACTTAATGTCATATAGAAATGCTATTCATAGTACAACTGGGGACTCTCCGGCGTTGCTACTGCAGAGGCGGAGGCTGCGCTGTCGACTGGACTTACTGCGCGGCAGCGACGAGCGCGAGAGTACGGTCCAGCGCGCGCAGGAACGACAGGTTCGTGCGGCGGGAGGACGCGAGCGCCGATTCCAAGTGGGTGATCAAGTTTATATGCGTGAACAGGCCAATCAGGATAGGTGGGCTCTAGGTAGAATAAGGGAAGAGGTAGGTTGTAGAAATTACATGGTTGAGAGGTTAGATGGAACGATAGTTAAAAAACATGTAGATCAATTAAAAATAAAGCACAGTTCGCATAAGGGTACTCAGTTGGTGTGGCCCCGTTGGGATATGTCTTCAGACGGGGGCACTGTGTCTGGTCCAGCGGATGCGGCGCCGGAGACTGCGTCCGCGCGTGAGCGGGGGCCCGAGCCGGCCGATAATGAGCAAGCGGTAACTCCGCCCTTGCCGCCATTGCCCGTCAGTCGTTTTGGCCGGCCAATAAGACCCGTTAGATATTATCCTATGCCAGAATGGGATTAAAGTGTTGTATAGGTATTTTGTGAATGCTAATGTAACTTGAGATTATTTGAGTTGGCCGTATTGCATCAGAATAGTCCATAAAAAAAAAAGAAACACTACTATCACAAGTAGAATAGAAGGTTCTTATTCCAATGCCAGTTTTAAAAAGGGTCGGCCACATTAAATAATCTCAACTATAACTGCTTACGTTTAGCTGGTTAAGTGGATTGTAGGTATGTTCCTTAGTTTATATAAGTACGTAAAATGTACATGTTGTATAGAACGAGATAAGTATTTTTTGTACTAGAGATTTTCTCAAACGCAGTATGTCTATGTATAAGTGTGAGGGTGTAATATATGTGGGTAAACATATATACGGATTGACATGTGTCAATAATCCGCAGGGCTTTTTTCTTCTCGATTACATGTTGAACGATACGCACGTATTTTAATACTATCCCCGCTATGCCCCAAATCTTCCGTGGTACCTAATATATGACACTAACCACCAGTTTAACCTGATCCCTAAGTCCCCGATATCAATGCGTAACCAGAGGTCAAGCAAATTTTGATCTTTTCAACGCAGCGACATCGTACGTACTTTAATAGACTACCTTAAAAGTGAAAACAACCAACAACAAATTACATCGTTGATTAAGTGCAGTAAGGTTCGATATGTATATAAGTATTTATTTGTTGAGGTATACTTCCGAAAAGAAATGTTATACATCTAGAATAACTATACATCCATCCTAATATCAAGTAATCTACCTAACCTATTGCCGAAAGAAAATGTTAGGTATACCTACATTTATGCCTAAACTAATTTAGTAAGGAAAATGCAACCGAATTGAGAACCTCCCTTCTTGTGAAGTCGGTTAAAACCATCACGAACCTGTAAACTTACGTCATCATTCCCGCTAATCTTTAAATATAGGTACCTACTAATACAGTACGTTCGCAAATAAAAATTCAAATACCTACTCGCGTCTTCTCTACAAAACAAACTGCATCCTAGATTTTTTATAAGGGAATAAGTACGTACTAACTTGAAAGTCCTCAACTTCAATAATCTCAATATGTGTGAACGCGACTGAAACGATTGAAATGGATAATGAGCGAGCGAGAACGCATGTGCGCGTGAGTGAATGGTAAAGAAATACAATGACATACGCGCGAACTTACCTACATCACCTACATGAAATTGAATAAGTTCGAAAATATTTATTCGCAATTACTCCAGTCAAGACGTACGTAAGTTAGTAAGTGTCATTAAAATATATTAGCTATGTAACCGCGAAAAAATGTCACGCAATAATCTTCAATACCTATGCATACACTAGTAGGTGTATCTATTTCGATTGTACAAAAATTGAAATGATTGTTTATGATGTAAAATTGTTATCAACGCGATCAATAACGGAATAGAACTTCCGTGCCTTTAGTACTTTCGCTGATTCTGGGATATGACCTAATATGAAGTAGATCTATATGGGAGAATCATAAAGCACCCATATATGTACCTAATGATTACCTAAACTCTGTAAGTAATTGACTTAGGCATCCAAACTAGACCATAGCTCAAGTAAGACCCCAGGTCAAACATGAAATACGACAATTCTAAACAGACTGCCCCCCGGGATTAGAACTGAAAACCCCGTAAATTATTGTGAAATATTACCATTGAAATCATTAATAATTTAATCTTATACCACATCTAATAACTAGTGCCTCTGTGAGCTGTAGAACACGCGAGTTCTTTTCACAATACCGTTTTCTATTTGAGAAACCGATTTGACAAAACAACACCTATATAATTATTGATCATAAAATTTCCACGAAACACGATTGAGAAAAGCGACCTGTAGAGGAGAATAACCGGACAGACAGACATACAATAGAATTTTTGGTCAAACTGAGACGGAGAGCTTCGTTCGCTTCGCTCGTTCGTTCTAATATTCTCAATATTATAAAATCTACAAGCACTAGGCTAAACTAAAATACCTAAATTGCATTGTCACAAAATATTCATGAAACCGCCTTCGTAATTTATATGCAAAACATTTTGACCACAATGGTGGTAAACAAGCCAACGGCCTGCCTAGCCCGTCAACCCGTCATACACTAACTCCCCTGTCAAAACCCAATTGAAATACCTACATTCTATCCTATACCATTACGAGCACAATACCTATTTGTAGGTATAAATATTTGTAATCATGTTCTTAGAAAAGGCTCTAACGATTCCGATGAAATATGCAATACAGAGGTCGATGGGGCCGAAACGATCTAGCTATGTATACAATACTCGTATATGATACCCACCTGTGGAATTGCTTCCCCTATTTTCACCCGAACAGAGTTCGGTCGCCCAGATACTACTACATAAAGTATTAACAAACATTATAGACACAAATTTTACAATATCTACCTATCGATATTTACAACTGACCTACAGAGTTGCGCAGAAGATAAAACACACCGTCTATATATATACTTATGAAACCTAAAATAAGGAAATACAACGCGAATTTATTCTGAAAAACAATGATGCGACCTCGACTGACTGTGTGACCTATCCTATCAATACGATACCTAATAACCTAACCTTATAATTTTAACTTTGGCGCCAACCTGACTAACCACTAGAACGTGAACTATTAATAATCATCATAGCAGATTCATCTGATTACCGCTTCGAGTAGTTACCTACATAACTTCAATAAAAGCACAATTATGAATGAACGAACATACCTAAATACTTAACTACTGTCAGCACTAATCAAAACATCAAGACAGTATGACTTCATTTCTCAAATCTTAACCGCCTGAACACCAGCGTTCCATTGCGCAACATGTAAGCTAGATAATATTAAGTGGCTACAATAAACAAGCAATGGATTTCCGATGTGAAATCTCCTTTCTCTTTCCTACACTCCGATACCACCCGAGCTACCCCGAAGAGTGGCGCCGCGCCGACGAGCACCGAACGGTCAGCCATGTTCGCGAATTACGCGACTAAATTTAAAGTAAGTGTTGCGCTAACGTTCAACTCGTATTTAAATACACTGTAATTTTATCATCAATCTTGTCGTTAGATAGTTAGTTTCATATCTTAGCGCGCGCGAATAGTTTTGTACGCCGTTTAGAAATTTGTATTAAAATCGTTGTTTGTTTGTTTTACTAATGCTTTAACTACCTAGTTCAGTGCAATGATGAGTTATCTAGTGAAAGTTATGTATGAAATAAGTGGGTGACATAGTGCCTTTATTTCTAATTGGATCGCATATCTGATGGAAGGATGAATAGTTCTGCAATGTGCATTCCGGCACCTCCGGATTTGCACAGTAAACCAGGTATGGTTACTCAATGTAGTTATACTCGACACTATTTCTAACTCAAAAGTGACTACATATAGATGACTTGCAATAGAAATATCTCGTATCAATACAAACTGCATACAAAGTTAGACAGAATGTTAGGTTAGACGGAAACTTAGTTCTGAATTGCTCATAGCTTGTACAACATACTTATTCAACTCTATGATTCTACCTAAATGATCTACCTAGATTCTTTTCCTACTAGACAATCACGGCCTAAACAATTCTACTCTAATCCAACATGTCATAAAGGTCATTGACCCAATGAAGTAGGTACCTACTTAATAAGTAGATGCTTGACCAAATATAGTACACTATCCCCTTATATTCCGTATTAAAACGCAATCAGCAATAATTAAAATCCCATTGTAGGTAAACCTACTTACTAACCCAGGTTTAGGTACCTAGTTAAACTCTTACTAAAATGATACCTAGGTTTCTTTATGACAACCAACAATTTCAACAACGCTCGATTCTAAAACCCATAAAAGTACCCGACGTAGCTACTAGTTTCACTTAGAGACACCGTAATTCCGATTAAGTACCTAATAGGTATAAAGTATTGCATGTAATCTTGTTTGACCGAAACTCAATTTTTACAACTGTGTATTCATATAAGAATACACAAGAAGGCTAACTAAAACAGCAAAATAACCGACACTTATTTGCATAAATACGGAAAATAAGAACGCGCAAAAGATGTGAATGTTTGAAACAGAAGTCGACAACCTTTTATTTGTGACCGCGCGATATACCCGAATGCTACCATCTATGGCATATTATTCATGACTAAAGAAAGTGAATTGAAAGGCCTACTAATTCCATAGTTATATATAGATAGCTATCCCTATTAAATAGATGGAATTTTTCTAAAAAATACGCCAAATTGAAAACAACTTACTGCAAATGATCTCTAAAATCTAAAAATTTTAAATGGTTAAAGAATGGAACTTATCCTTTGAGACTAGGATTATCATAACAGACCGAACTTCGAACTTAGTTCATATGGATTGCCTAAAATGCTATACCTACTAAGCTGTAATGTACCTACTATCCACATAATATTACAAGACATAGCGATGATTCAAAAGCCCTATCAGGCAATAAACTTAGATGATTAAGTAGGTCTCTTAAGAGTTCATGATATCTAATTACCTACTAACTCCCGAACAATAAACTGAACTTGAAATAAAAGGTTGTCGATCTCTGACGCAAATGCATTGCCGGTTTCGAAATGAAATAATTGAATTGAATGAATAAAGTGCACATAAATTATGAAATATTTGCTAACTACGGCTAAATTGTTATTAAATAAGTACCTAAAATGTAAACAAAATATGTTTAATTAATTATTGCGATTACGCACGCGGGCGCGACGGAACGACGGGCGGAGCACGGGCTCCCGGTGTGGAATAAATGGTGATATAACAATGTAAAAAATGTGATATTGCAATATTAGGTTGCTAGCCCATCACTCACAACATACTTCAACGACGATGACGACTTCATTAATACGACTCCTACCGTAAAAGTATTACGATACTCACATAAAACCCGACACTGCCTCCCAGTTTTAAAGAATTAACGTAGGCACTAATTTTTCCTTGTTAGAGTTACGTACCCCGATCAAAATAGTATGTATAATTATAACGAGACTTAATTGAAAAAGCAAATTAAACCCGAAACTGCCCCCCGGTTTTACAAATTTTACGTAGGCACGAATTTTTCTTTGCTAAAGTTACGTACCCCGATCAATATAGTATGCATAATTATAACGAGACTTAATTGAACATAAATTAAACCCGAAACTGCCCCCCGGTTTTACAAATTTTACGTAGGCACTAATTTTTCTTCGTAAAACTTGCACAACCAAATACCCAGATCAAAGACAATTCTATGCATAATTATACCGAGACTTGGTTCAACAAAAACAAAATAAAATAAACAGTTTCACTGTCTCCCGCGTAAAACAAATTAAAACAAAATGACCCTGTAAAATAATACAACAAAGTAAAAATAAGTGACACAACAATCACCTTTCTACCCATTTAGCGGCAACAAATTGTGGGTCGAAGTCGACCCACTACAGAACAAGCTGCAATAAAACACTTTAGTTAACCCTCACACAGAACATGTGGAGGCAAAATATAATCTTAACCCTATCACAGAGCAAGCCACGAATAAAAAAAATGAATTTAACCCTAAATTCACTGATCCCTGAGTCACGGTCACCAAATTGTAACGATCACTGCCTAAAGGACAGCTCATCCTACCTAAAGGTAATAGCTATAAGGAAAGGAAATCAAACAAGTAATGAAAATTAAAAGAAAATTATTTATTGATTATTTGAATTCTGATTTTGCGTGATTTATTCGGAAGCTAAAGAAACTTTGACTATTTAACCCTTTGAAATCAAGGCTAGGTTTCAAAGAGTAACCGCTTTGGTACCTAGACATGCGAACTCGATTACGAAGCGATCAAAACAACCGAGTTAGCTCCCGCTGAACCTACTAGTAAGTTTTTAGTGATTTTATCCTAGTCTAAAGAAAACTGTTCGGAAACTAGAGAAACTTTGTTTATTTATCCCAATGAATTCAAGCTAGAATCCATTAGAAATCCACCTTGTCTCCTAGGATACACCAGCCCAAAAGCAAAGCAGATTCAACGAAAAAGGCTGGCACCGGACCTACTAATAAAAAAAACCGTAAACTAATCCTATAGATAGTAGTCCTGGAACCTAACCTAAAATAGCCTAACTGAACCTATCGAGAGACGAAATCGTAGCTTGCTCTGGTGATGTGGCCAAGATGTGATCGTGATTCTAGTGTGGACCCACGTTGTGTGTCGGTAGAACCCAGTTCTTTCCGAAAGGTGAAAGTTGACTTACTATAATGAGAAAAGTCACATGTTAATAAAATCGTACAATAAAATCATTCATATTCCTACAATGACTAAAATAAAGCACACACTTTTATTAAAATCAAAAAAATCCGAGACATAAAATTCAATATAAACACACATTTCTATAAATATAAAAATTCATAAAACCGATAATTAATTAAACAGTACGAAATACACATTTTACGACGTCTTTTGCTGGTATGATAATAACGTTGATGAAGACGGCATTTACAGATATAAATAATAGTATTGTCTATTGTCTTTGTCCAAATAAAGCGTTCAGTCTATACTACAGATATAATATTAATTGAATTGGAAAATGTAGAGGATGATAAATTATAATGTTGAAATTAGAAAATGGAATAAAATTACAGAGTGATTTTCCCTATGGAGATATTTCAAAGGTTGCAATGCGACGGTTCTAGTGGACAATCCCAGCCTGGCAGGACACAATGGCACTTTTATAGTCGAAGATTTTAATTGATATACGACAATGCACAGTTGAGCCTGGCGACTGGAAATTAACCACCAGCTCCATCACACCACTCTTATTGAAAATTCCATAGCAAAAATCCCTCCATACGAGTGTGACAACTAGATACGCTGATAATACTTAAATTAAATGTGAACGAAAATGTTTGATTCCCTTATAAAATAACGAAACAATACTTCTCGGTGAGAAGTTATAATCTTATAATTAAAACAAAACAAAGACTTGACTGGTGAAGATTCTCAATGCGCCCAGTGAATTTAATCGAACCGAACACAGACACTCCTCAACGCCTCATCTTTGTCAACACGTAACAAGAGCAGGTCCCAGCGTGGTCAGGTCTCTTCTAACTAGGAAACCTCTTGCGAGCGAATTCCCATATGGTTAGTGTCGTCAACGTGCCCAGGTGAATTTAATCAAACCAGCCGAATTTAATCAAGGTCTCACTGAACGCCATACTCCCGAGTGTCCACTAACCCCATTGCATATGTTAAGTTGATTTTACTAAGGAATCTCACATAATATATCTAAAATAAGGATCCCGGACATTTACACGCATCAAGGTACCTAATAATTGGTTGAACCAAATTAGTAAACTGAATTTCTATTGTAAATGAATGCCATAGCACAGGCCGAACGCATTAGCTAGAACAAGTTATTTAGGCATTCTCTTGATAATAAGAGAGCTTTGTATTCTTAATCGATTACTCAAAGATATGAATGCCGTAGAAAATAAATCAATACGTGTAGAATACTAATAAATCACATTCTAATACGCAGACACACACTTTATAAAACCCCACATCTAAAACGTACACATAATTGACATGAGAATATATCAGAGCCAAACATTAATTAACACTCAATATAAGGTATGATAACGTTGTAAATAGGCACACACACATAGTAATAAGTCCGCAAACTTTCAAATAAACCGATATATAGATAGAATCGCACAAATAAAATAAATAAGCAAGCTCACCTGGATTTATCCTCACCCTACGCCTATGAGATGCCGTCCCAGCTAGATGAAGTAGCTCGCAGAACCCCAGCCTGCTCAGCCTCGAAGCAGGTCGCCGCTGCCTGTAGGGTGGTCGCTACCCCGATGCCCTCCGTGTCCGCTCGCCGTCTCAGGAAAAAGTAGTCTTCCTCGCCGAGCCGAAAAGAAGTAGTCTTGATCGCCATCCCGAGAAAAGTAGTCTTCCTCGCCGCCCAGAGAAAAGTCTTGATCGCCATCCCGTGGAAAAGTAGTCTTCCTCGCCGCCCAGAGAAAAGTCTTGATCGCCATCCCGTGGAAAAGTAGTCTTCCTCGCCGCCCAGAGAAAAGTCTTGATCGCCATCCCGTGGAAAAGTAGTCTTCCTCGCCGCCCAGAGAAAAGTCTTGATCGCCATCCCGTGGAAAAGTAGTCTTCCTCGCCGCCCAGAGAAAAGTGACGCTCCCGCCCCGCTCCTTCCCTTATATACCCTTTTCAGTATCTAAAACGTCGTATATCTCACTCTTCATCCGATAAGAACCCTTAAGATATTAATTATAAAGTATACAATTCCATGCACCCTTCTCTCCGCCGACAACTGCAGCTTCTCCAATTCGAAACAAAATGTGGGTACTATTCTACCGACGCAGGCGCCAGTCTGGCGGGGTGCGTGAGCAGGTTTCAACCTGTCGAAAAACTGATAGCCCCGTATCGCCAATGTATGATGCCCGATGCCCATATATGGAAACCGACGCCATCCTAATGCACGAAAACAAGCATGCCCATATATGGAAAACCGACGCCGACTTGGTTGTACGCGAACAAGCATGCCCATATATGGAAACTAACCTCAATTTTGTTGAAATTATGAAAGTACAAAACCCAAAATTAGAATGAAATATATTATACAATATGTAGAAAACACTTAATTACTATGTAAATGTCTGCCATAGGTAAATACTTTTCATCAATCACTTGAAAACTAGAATTCCTAAGAATATCTATGACCCGAACCTAGTCAACTGTACATAACCATAACCATAGTGTTTCATTGCTTATAAGTATAACAAACACATAATACAGGTAATTCTTGACTTCCTTATTAACAAAATACACTTGGACATTAAATAACCCCATGTTTTATAACAATTTATTACCATAACCTCTTTTGAGGTTGGTCTAGCTATTATCTGCGATTTGCGAAATTTCAATTTAAATAAATGAAAAACATTTGCTTTACTATTCAAGAATGAATAAATCCTATTATCTTAGCTCTAACATAAGCTTTACTAGGATCTTTTTGATACCAAAGAACCCAACTATTTAATGTAAAATATTAAGTCCCCGATGTTTACTTTTATAAAACTTTACTTTGATTAGTTAAATTGTAACTCTACGTATATCCCCTTGATGAAACTATAATACTTTAAAGCTTTAAAGCATCAATAAATCAATATTTTAATATTCCAACATAAACGCCTATCTGAAAATATAAAGCAATTCCCCACTTCTTATTATTACTATTGGACGAAATGAAAGGCACCTTTGTTTCGTCTCATGGTGCATATCTAAATATATAAAAGAAGAAACTGACTGACTGACTGACTGACTGACTGATCTATCAACACACAGCCCAAACCGCTGGTTCTAGAGATTCCAAATTTGGCACGCAGGTTCCTTATAAGGTGTAGGGTGCACTAAGAAACAATTTTTCAAAATTCAACCCCTAAGGGGGTGAAATGGGGGTCCAAAAAGTTGTATGGGGAAACAAGATTAGTTAGACTATTTCATTCGAAACATGAAACGTGGACATGAAAATTCTTGAAAGTATTTGTGACACATTGCAATTCAATTGGAACATACGGGTCAAACTGAGATGCACCTTTTTTGTAGACGTTAAAAATGTAGAACTACTAGCGTTCGCCCCCGTAGGCGAGGGCAAACGCTAGTAGTATATAATTGCCGTAAGGTCACCTGGCAACAAACAGCAACCTCACCTGGCAACAAACAGCACAGAGACATTCGAAATACGACCGAACAGCTGAAGACTTGAGAGCGTCCTTTACTCCACAAGTATATCCTGCAATGGAGCCCTTGGAACTAAGTATAGTACTAGTGGTATTCGTAAAAAGACCGCATCAAATTGTATGAAAAATGGGGAAAAGCATATTTAGAAATAATTTATTGGCTTAAAGTAAAAGTACAAATTGCAGTTCTAAGAGCTGTCTCCATAAGGATCAGAGGCACAAAAAGACAAATCCGACCATTCGAATGCGAAAAAAGAGCTGGCATCTTCTGAAGAAGTCTGTAATAGTCGCTAATCTTCATCACAACTTTATACCAGTATCGTCCGTCCTTCCGTTATTACCACAGTCCATCTGCCGTCCGTTCTTTTGTATTGTTTTTTCTTAATAAATTCATAATTCATAAAAAAATACTAATCCTAAGGACATAAATTACAAATGTACCTACACAAGACAATCCCTCATGCCATGCATGCAATTGTAATTTTTTCATCACACTTGCTCGTCAATGGCGTTATTACTTGCGAGCGTGCAGAGCAGTTATAGCCGTTTTACCTCCCACGGGCTGTTAAGTTTAGTTTTAAAATAATAGAACCCTCTGATTGGCTTAAGCAAATCTGGTTGCTGTGTGATTGGTTGAATAAAAAAATCTAGTTGGTCACGACTCCCCGCCCCGCAAGAATACTGCTCTGTGATTGGTTGAAATATTGAACTGCGCGCTCTACTAGCACTGATCTGGAAGTGAAGTCGTCAATTTTTTATTGGTGCTGCTGTATGAAACTTACATTTTTCTGTCTTTTGTTGTTATTTATTTCCTCGCAAATGTGATGAAAAACATTGTGTATAACACGGGCGTAAGAATATTGCAAACTCGAGTCATCAAAAGCCCTCCGCCTTCGGCGTCGGGCTTCTGATAGACTCTCGTTAGCAATATTCCACTTACGCCCCTCGTTGAACAATGTACTATAATGTAACACTAAGAATTTTAATTTTTTGTACTCTTCTGACATGTAAAATATGGTACTGCGGTAAAAATATACTTCGGTTGTTCCATTAACGGTTCGCCTTGCTACAATGATATTATACTTACGGTGATAAGAAAAAGAAAGTGTAAACATATGCGTTTGTAGTTGACTGTTCTATTATATATTGATAGAAATTATGTGAGCTGACTTTGAGTGCACGTCAAAGTATCTTTAACAATTTTTTTAGGTACCTAAATCAAAAATATTTTCTAGTATTAAAACTATAATTCCTACTAAACAAAGTATGACAAGCCCAAGATTTTTTGAATTTTCCGCCAAAATTTGGTTAACAAGACTCTATCAATAAGATTTATAAAAATAAATTACTTGTCTCTGGCCGCGGGTAATTTTGTACGTATTTTCATTAAGATATCGATATTGATAAAGTAATGACTTTGAAATTTCGAAGCGTGACACTTATGATTCCTCTGGAGTCGCAAATGTCCACAGGCTGCGGTCTGCTTACCACCATCAGGAAGTCGTATCGTTGTCTGCACCGTACCTGTTGTCCCCCGGTTACGGAGATCTTCGGCCTTCATACCGCCCCCCACTGTACCCCGGACCCAGAGATCTCCGGCCTTGTTGCCGCACCCCTTCTATTTGACATGAGGTCGCCAAATCGTACACCTTGATTGTTCGGGGCGCATGCGGTGGTGGGACAGACGACAGACACGAGTGGGCATAAATTAGCCCGGAGATATCTGGCTCCGACAATTCGCGATAGCTAATTTCACTGAGCTTACTGTCAATTGGGGGTATACAATTTCGCGAGTGATATTGGTAAATGACAAGTTTAAAAAAAAAGTAGAGAAGGGAACGATATCCTACTGTAATTAGATTTCTAGTTAAGTAATGAAGGTATATTTTTTAGCTTAAGTGAGTCCAGACACACCTGGTAAAGGTCGCTGGAGTCCGCTGGATGCGGGTGGCGCAGGACCGGTCATTGTGGCACTCTTTGGGGGAGGCCTATGTCCAGCAGTGGACGTCTTTCGGCTGATATGATGATGATGATAATGAGTCCAGCCTTCTTGAGTTTTTTACTATGTTCAAGTACATGTGAAACTGCCAGCCCTAATAAATAATGAACACTGATATCCAATTCGGACCCGCGAGGGTTGAATTATAAAGTGGATACGTCTGTCACTGATCCA
Source organism: Epinotia nisella (assembly GCA_932294315.1). Lineage (NCBI taxonomy): Eukaryota > Metazoa > Arthropoda > Insecta > Lepidoptera > Tortricidae > Epinotia > Epinotia nisella. The sequence goes on from OW028693.1 coordinate 10,588,798, forward strand.
ATTTGTACATGTTTTTCAACGACAGCGGCGTCAACGGTAAAAGTGTTGTTGGAAATTTAATGCATTCGGATTAATTTTAAGTGGCTAATTCGTTGAGACGATGTTGCAGTGGAATTATATCATGATCGTATTTATTTTTCAGCAGACTTCAATACAGAAGAAATGCTCTTCGGCGGCGTCTTTATGTTGTTTTTCAGAAGTTCGTTATTTGTAGACCGATTTTGTATATGCAATCTTTCTATATTTGAAAGCTTGAACTTTCCCCTGGTTTTTTTCTAGGCTACTCTCCCACCACTCTGATTGCTTTATTCGGCTCGTTCAATAAAGCGAAAGCCAGGTAAAAAAAAGACAATGTTTACTATTGCCATGACTCTTGACACACATATAGTATCATAAATCATAACACATGAATAGATGGTTACTTTCCGACGCTGCGCACGCGCAGACGCAGCGTAGGTAGACCGCCCTACAAGGTGGACTGCAGATGACATGGTAAAAGTCGCGGGAGTCCGCTGGATGCGGGTGGCGCAGGACCGGTCATTGTGGCATTCTGTGGGAGGCATATGTCCAGCAGTGCGCGCATGTTTTATGTGAGTTTACGTTTGATTTATTTATACACCTTTTGCTATTTCGTACATGCTTTCTTTGATCTTTGACTTATTTAGTCTAGTGCGGTTTGCTAATATTATATATATCACTATTAAATAGTTTGCCACATGAAAGTGCCCAGAGTGTGTGTAAATTATGAGTAATAAACGGAGCGATGGGATGACGATTAAGATCACATGAATTTCACAATCGGTAAAAATAAGTTTTGGGCACAGACCTCTATTGAGGGACAAGTTTTTAATAATTTTACACACTGTAATTGGGAATTGGACAGGGAATTCCCAATTACCGTGCGTCATACAACATAAGGTAAAATCTTGATTACTAAGCAAGGTAAATTCCAATAACCTACTTTCCGCACTTTTTGAAAATGAAAATGAAAAATGCTTTATTCCTTTTCTTAAGTACTAATTTTAACATGTGCTGGTGTCCCTTTTTAGGGTTCCGTACCTCAAAAGGAAAAAAAACGGAACCCTTATAGGATCACTCGTGCGTCTGTCTGTCCGTCTGTCACAGCCGATTTACTCCGAAACTGCTGGACCGATTGAGTTGAAATTTGGTAACCATATGTAAATTGGTGACCCAAAGATGGACGCGTAAAGTAAATTATTGAATTCTGAACAAGGGGGCCACCTGTGGGGGGTAAACTGGAAAATTAAAAAAAAAGTTTAGTTTCGCAAACTGTATTGTGTGACATATCAAATGAAAGGGGTTGTTGTATTGTAAGCATCTCGGATATATTTTTATATTTTAGCAAAAACAGATTTCAAGTATTTTAGGAAAAAAGACGAAAATTGACCAAACCCCCCCCCCCGCCCTCTTATCTCCGAAACTACTAGGCTTAAATTCTGAAAAAAATATGGAAAATAGTTTCTTGCCTAAAGATTACAGGAAAACCTATGAGAAGTTTGAGTATTCAAAGTAACGGGAAAATTCTCAATATTTTACGGAACCCTCACCACGCGAGTCAAACTCGCACTTGTCAGGTTTTAAGTAAAAGTAATACCTGTGCTAAGGGGCATCGCACTTGTATCTTAAATTGTTACACTGTTAAGAAAAGCAACACTGCGATAGCTCAAAGTAACACGAGGCGTCCTGTAAACAAAGCTTTGCATCCGTCACACACAACACTATTACAAGAGTCAAACATAATTACAGCGAGTGCGACGCAGTAGTTTTTGATTCATTCTCAAGCAAGCATCACAGATTTAACTGTATTACAGACAAGTCACTGTCATACATAAACCAAAAATAATAATTATTAGCGCACTGTCTATGTCAATGCCATTGTTCTCGCGCACGTTGTTTAATGAGCAAAGAGATTCACGACATGTATTGGTTTTTGCTTACATTGGAGAATTTGGTAGAGATCTATACTAATATAATATAACAAAATAAACTACATTTTGGATGGATAAAGGCTACCTATATTTTATAAGGGTTTGTCGGGGTTTTCTACAATACGCGGGCGAAGTCGCGTGGGCACCTAGTACCTAATAACAAACGAGAACTAAAAACAAGGGACTGAAAAATTGGTTGCAAATTTTGACGGACAACTTACTTACATACTTTTATACGGTTAGGGCGCATAACGTCCCACTCGCAGAATGTCCCTTTGTCCCTTTCGCCAAATATCCCTTTCCTAAATGTCCCTTACGCAAAACGACCCTTCTGCAAAAGATCCCGTTCGCAAAACGTCCCTTCACATAAATAAAGTCCCGTTCGCAACACGTCCCTTTCGCAAAATTACCCGTTCGCAACACGCTCCTTTCGCAAAATTACCCGTTCGCAAAACGTCCCTTTCGCAAAATGACTAGTGTATGTGGATTTGGAGGATTGGAGCAGGGGGTGCTCTAACCTGCTATCTGTCCGGTAGTAGGTAACTGAGTGCACGGGCATGCGATCCCGCCTTCCCTGAGCTGCTATAGTCCACAATCCTCTTTCCCGTGGCTATAGGTATCCCGTCCCTCCTTCTCCAATATTTCCTCATCATCCATCATACCTATCCCTACATGCGGTTCCCTCCCGCTTACTGCACAAAGTCTGTCCTGGCGAGGAAGGCAACACAACGCAGATATGCAACGTGACCTGGCGGACTCGGCGGGCAGCAAGGCAAGGTGAATGGCCTAGGGCGGCGGTGGAGGGCGTGTAGTCACTGTCGGCCAGACACAGCATCCGACCTCTCCTTCAGTCGTAGCGGTTTTCCGTTCCACTGATCCAGGGAGGGGGAAGGACGAGTGTGTGCGCCTGCGTTTGCGCGAACGCTTAAATAAATAAATAAAAAAAAAAAAAAAAAAAAATAGCCTTTATTTCCCAACATTATAAAAAATATAACATGCTTAATTTAAAATATCAATAATTGATCAACCTAATATTTCATGCGTATATGGTAAGTTTAATACACCTATCAAATTTTTAGGTATTTTGATTTTGATAATTATGCGTTTTTTTTTTTTGTATATGCATGTATATATTTTACAGTTTGTTATTCTTCTTTATGTACTTCAATTCAATTCTTCTTTATTTTTTATTTTTTTTTTTTTTTTTTTTTTTTTTTTTTTTTTTTATTTTTTTTTTTTTTATTTTTTTTCTTAATGTTACATTTTATTACATATGTATTTAAGTATTATGTATACAATTTTAATATTAATAATTTAATTTTTGGTGTTTAATATAGTATATAAAACGTTTAGCATTGTATAAGTAAACTCATAATTATTCAATATTATTGCATATTAAGTACTGAGATAGTCTACAGTGTCTCTTAGTTTATTATTTTATTTTATTTTTACTATTAACTTTTTTTTTTTTTTTTTTTAACAGTCATGCAATTTTTATTAATAGTAATTAATATATAATTAAATTTACAGGTAATAGTTGATTATATGGGGATCATCCATCTCTGGACGAAGGCCTCCTCCATCTCTAGCCATTTGGTAGGTATATAGTGCTATTTTGTTTCAATGTTCGAGATGGAGGGTTTTGGTCGTAATCTCCCGCGGCGACCACCCGTGGTGGGAGAATGTTTTGATTTTGTTCTATACTTTGTTGTGACGGTGTTGGAGAGGGGGTGGAGAAGGCCTGTGAATTTCATGTTTCTTTGGTTTCTTTTGTTACGTAGGACATCATTGAATTCGAAGGTCTATGTTTTTTATTTGTTTGGTTTGTGTTGTTCGAGGTGGCAAACGGGGTTTCAGTATTGGGGTTGAGCGGTCTAAGCTGCTGTGACTGTGGAGATACAGAAAGAGGTCGTTTCTTGTGTGTAGTTTCGGTTCTCTGTTGTTTGACAATTAACTTATCGTATCTTATGTAGGCGATATTTCCTTTTTCCAGTTCTTTTTGTTGTTTAACTTTCAATTCTTCTCTGATCTTTAAAATGTGGGGCAGAAATTCTTCTTTGATGTATATATTTGTACCTTCTAAATTCCGTTTAGTTTGTAAGATTTTGATTTTTTTGCCCATTGTGGTAAACGCAACCGATACCGGCCTCGGTCGAGTCCCTTTTTTTCCTATACGTCTAAGTGACTGTATTTCAGTTTCGTGGGTCTCCACTTTAATTGATATGTTGATAGTTCCTAATATTTTGTCTTGCAGCTGAGTGTATGTTTCCTGTTCACTATCTTCTATCCCAAAAAATATAAGGTTCCTTTGAGTACTGTTTCTTTCTAAATAATATAATTTCTTCTCCTGATTTTCTACTTGAAGTCTTAAGTTACTTAAACCATCATTCAATTCCTCGAATTTCGAGTCTATGTGTGTTGTTATTCTTGCAGTTATCTTGCCTTCTAGTTGGTTAATTTGTGCTGTTTGATTTTCCAGTCTATGATTAAAATCGTTTTTCATTTCTATAATCAACTTCTGTAGGCCTTCCATTGCGATTCGTTTGCTACTTGTGGTGCCCTCTTGTGTGCAATTCGGGTTATTCTACGAACATATGTTCGTTAATTACTAATTAAGTTGAGTAGATCGATCGGTTCAGTAAAGTTTCCCCGAAGTTCCGCGATAAAGATATAGATGGCGTTGTAAGTTGGTTGTAATTTAGTGACGTCGTGGTATTTTTATGAGCAGTTCTAGTATTTTTAGGTTATAAAGTGTCTTCTTTCGTCTAATTATCAGTACACATCATTAATCTCCGTCATTGATAGCACTCACTTTGACGACACTGTGTTATTTGCACTAAAATTTGTCCCGTTTCGCAATCGTGATGGTGTTAAAGTGTTCGTTGAAAGCAGTGGTTATTTTCACTTTTAATGTTATTCACTGGCTGTTTTACGCACTGTATACAATGTCCACAACGAGTTAGCACGGCCACTTTCCTGGTATTTACAATTTACGTTAACTGGTGTTGATATTCCATTTTTATTTATAATTTCACACGGAGCTTATGTTTATGTCGGCACAGTAGCGCCCCCCGCTACAAAGCTTACGAACGCGAACGCTTGCGCACCTTAAAATATCCTGCGCATCTGACCGCTCCCGTTCCCAGAACGGCGTACTTACGTGCCCGCAATGTGCACGGAATTTTGCCGCAAAGATAGGCTACATAAGCCATCTTCGAGCGCACGAGCGCCAAAACGCTAAATAGGAGTCGGAGTGGTCGCCATGGCCGAAAACGGTCGGACAGATCATCATCATCAGTGTATGTGAGTTGCCTCACCAGGGTAAATCAAAGGTGAGTGGATATGTGAAGTCCCCATTCCACACTAAAGCCAATGTAGGGATTATTATTGGCCATCTCTCAAGACTCCTAGTCTCTACTTAAACAAGCTTTTTCCAGAAGGGACATTTTGCGAATAGGTGATTTCGCGGGCGGGACGTTTTGCGAAAGGGGCGCTATTTGATAGGGACTTTCAGCGAAAGGGGCATTCTCAGAATGGACGTTTTGCGAAAGGGGTCGGGCCTTTTGAGAAAGGGACGTTTTGCGAATGGGGTATTTTACATAAGGGACCATTTGCAGAGCAGACGTTTTGCGAATGGGACGTAATTTTGGTGGAGGGACGTTTTGCGAGTGTGACGTTATGCGCCCAAACCTTTTACACTTACATACGAACAAGTCAAGTTAATATAAAGCTTGTAAAAACAAAATACCTAACTATCGATCGACATTCAAGAGACTCGTCGCTGGATCAGCGGTCAAACAATATCGGAGATTCTATATCATAGAAGGCGTACCTAATTGGACACTGCGCGCATAGTCAGAAGGTTCCTCTCTCTATCGCCCCAACCACCGGTAGCTAGGTTCACCTTGCTGCCGACGACACCCTTGGTTAGGTTTTTAGGATTCCGTAGCCAAAGTGGCAAAAACGGAACCCTTATAGTTTCGTCATGTCCGTCCGTCCGTCTGTCCGTATGTCACAGGCATTTTACTCAAAAATTTGGAGGATAGGTGTATTTTGTCAGCCGCTACATAGATCAGTAATGAAATGGCTAAAAAAAATGTTCTGTGGGGCACTCCATACATACATGTAACTGCAAGTCAAAAAAAACACACCCACATCAATCGATAGGCCTTTCAAAACAAATATAAGTTTCTCAGCGTTTTTTTTTTAAGTGAATATACTCGGAGATAATCGCCCCGAAAGTCACAAAAATTGTGTGTGTGTCCCCTTTAATTTTCGAACAGTGTATTTGAATTAAAAATACACCGTTCAAAAATTAGAGGGGGGGGGACAGAATTTTAGTGACTTTCGGGGCGATTATCTCCGACCCTATTCACTTAATCAAAAAAAATGCTAAGAAACCTTATATTTATTTTGAAAGGCCTATCGATTGATGTGCCACACGGGGGGTCACAATGAAAAAAGAATTTTTGACTTTTAGTTTTATGTATGGAGTGCACCCCTAAAAAAATTTTTTTTGGTCATTTTAATTACAAAACTTTGTAGCGGCTAACAAACTACACCTATCCTCAAAATTTTATTCAAATACACCTTATAGTTTTCGAGTAAAATGCCTGTGACATACGGACAGACGGACAGACGGACAGACGGACAGACGGACAGACGGACATGACGAAACTATAAGGGTTCCGTTTTTGCCATTTTGGCTACGGAACCCTAAAAAAAACATGAACATAGTGCTCATTAAATACTTTCACCATAAATTATTTTGAAAAAGATCGGTTCAAAGGTTTTCGAGATATTACTGAAAAACTGCCTTCCTTATATAGAAAAGGATAACTGCCGTAAGATTTTGTGACGCCTCCGTCCGACCTTTTTAATAAGCATGGAACTCTTCGTTGTGCGTGATCCGAAACGCACTTGGCCAGTTTATTTATAATGTTTTTTTATATTTTGTATGTATATTTTAGTATTTTACTAAAAACTTTAATTCTACGATTTTTAAGGAATACACGAAATATTAAGTGGAACAAGATTAAGAACCCCTCACATTAAGCAAGTATCGAGTATTCTAAAGAGAAAATTAATCGTCGTGTAAATATTTGCCATCTCGAAAGCAACAAGTTGTTTCTCGGCACTTTGCGACGAATTTATTTGCTACCAACAAAATTTACCCGAGATTTTTAAGTTGAGTCTGTATGAAACTTATTAAGCTATAATTACTTCGTCATCCTCCTAGCGTTATTCTTATCTTATAACGCCGCTGTTAGGTTCATAATCCAGGATATTATACACGCGTGTTTTATAGCATTACGACACTCGTGCGTTATATTTATATGCTTATCCCGATTAAGACGTGCCTCGCAACAAGGCGTGCATTTTTAAAATAGCCGAATAGTTTTTTTATTTATTGTATCTGTTGTCTATTGTAGCTTGAGTGTGATCTGATTGGTTTAATAAAATCTAGTTGGCCGCGCGCCACAAGCCACAAGAATTCTGCTCTGTGATTGGTTGAAAAATCTATTTAGCCACGCGCCGCAAAAATACTACTGTACTTACTGCTCTGTGATTGGTTGAAATATTGAAGCTGCGCGCTCCACTCGCACTGATCTGGAAGTAAAGTCAATTTCGTCAATTTTTTTATTGGTGCGGTTGTATGAAACATAGATTTCTAATGCGATCATGCACAGGAAATCCCAGCATAGCCCTCTACATTGCCCTTTGGGTGACTTATTCCTAGATTCAGAGTCTCTTAGGCCCAATTGTTTCTTATAAACAACACTATTAATACCCGCGATAAAACTCCGATTTTTAGACAAATTTGACCGCACCGATTCCTGCTGGCTTTTGGGCATCTTATCTCCCAAGAACAAATTTCCCGTACCTTCCCTTCTAGTTTCAACTTTTCCCTGTCCCGTTTGAATAATACATTCTGTAAATTAACTATGATGATGTATAAAAAATACAAGGGCAAGTTGAAACGGGAAGACCTAGGCGAACTTTCTCCGATCAAATTGGAGAAATGTTACAAAAAGGCCAGGTCAAAAGTACCCTAAACCGACGAGCATGTATGAGAAATGTTATGAAGGTGAGTGAAGCGAAAGTGGTTTGTCAGGATCGTAGCAAATGGAGATCCGTGATCTCTGCCTACCCCTCTCGGAAAGAGGCGTGATTATATGTATGTATGTATGATATATAACCGACGTGATGCTGAATTGTACAGATGTTTATGCTCCGCCGTACCGCCCTTGATTCTATGTATCTGATAAGTGTCACTATCATCGAACGATACGCAATAACATCCTGCTAATCGCCACAGTATAGTTAGCTTAGAACAGTAACTAGTAAATATAAGTACCAAGTAGTGGCTCTGTGATCTGTAGAACTCATGAGGCATGGTTTTTTAGGGTTCAAAAGAGGAAAAACGGAACCCTTATAGGATCACTCGTGCGTCTGTCTGTCCGTCTGTCACAGCCGATTTGCTCCGAAACTACTGGACCGATTGAGTTGAAATTTGGTAAACATATGTAAATTGGTGACCCAAAGATGGACGCGTAAAGTAAATTAATGAATTCTGAACAAGGGGGTCACTTTTGATGGTAAACTGGAAAATTAAAAAAAAAGTTTCACAAACTGTATTGTGTGACATAATATCAAATGAAAGAAGTTGTTGTAAGCATCTCAGTTTTTTTATAATTTTAGCAAAAACAGACTGGAAGTAATTTAGGAAAAAATATGGAAAATAGTTTCTTGCCTATAGATTACAGGCAAACCTATAAGAAGTTTGAGTATTCAAAGTAACGGGAAGATTCTCAATATTTTTGTGTATTATATACGGAACCCTCACCACGCGAGTTTAACTCGCACTTGTCCGGTTTTTTTTTTACGTATATATAGAAAATTGGATCGACAAAAAATCCTACCTAATTGTTGTACACAAAATTTCATTAGAATCTGTTGAGACATGCGACCTGTAGGTAGAGGAGAACAGGTGGACAGACGCCGAACATAGGAACGAATATTGGCCACAGCTGAAGCATAGAACTTCGTTCGCTTCGCTCGCTCGTTCAAATATTTGAATACACACGAGCAATGTGATGTGGGAAGACTCCACTTTCCCTTTTTTGGTGACTGATGCGTCTAATGAGGGATCTAAAAAGGGCAGTAAAACTCGAATTACTGTTTTTATGTTACTGTGTTACCGTGCGCGTACGCACATCAAAGGCCAAGATGTTATTTCAGTGTCGCCATCTGTTGAGAGCTCGCAATAGCACCTGCGAGCGTGCTGTTTATCACTTTACATCGATTTGAAGACCTGCTGGAGCTATACGTGTCAATATTGTATCATTTCTATATTTAATACTTAATACTAGTGGCACTTTGAGCTGTAGCACTCGCGAGAGGGTTCCGTAGTCAACAAGGAACCCTTATAGTTTCGCCATGGCCGTCTGTCCGTCCTTCTGCGGCTTAGCTCAGTGACCCTTACTACTAGAAACCTGATGTAATGGGCGACGCAACATTTAGTTGGCGCGCGCGTGTCGATGTAACAAAGATTAAAGACAGACGAGATACTACGGAACCCTACACTGCGCGTGGTCCGACACGCACTTGGCCGGTTTTTTAATGAGTTATAACTTATAGGTATTACAATACTCTTGCAGTTGCTAAGTACAACTATTCAGTCTTCTAACATTAATATCACATTCAAATCTTAACCTCATGAGATCAGTATTAGAGCCAAACTTAAGGTAGGTAGGTACTAAGTGGGTATAGTACCTAGTACATACTACTTAAGTACTAGTAATTATGGGATAAGTAAACGAAAGATTTGGATTTGATCGAAAACTTTACCAGTAACATTATTTAATAGAAACCAATAAGAAAACTAAAATCTTCGTTAGCCAGCTAAATGCTTGTATAATACGCAATTACTTGGCCCATCGAGTTGGAATGAAAGGATCTGCCTGTGTGTGACTGAGATATATTGAAGGACAAGGAAAAACGGAATACGGACAGCCAATTAGGACTTGTGGAACGTAAGGAAAATATTTTTTTGTAAAAATAATTAGTACAGTCGACGTTAAAGATATGTATGCATCTTCTACTGTATTTACAGTGAAATATAGTGTGAAAATGTCAACATATTTTTGACGTCAACTGTACGGTCGCATTCTTTAATTTATAACCCATTTTGCAAAAATATTCTTTTTATTCCTATACATTTAATCAGGATTGTCAACCTTAAGTGCGTCGCAAATTAAAGTTCGTGATTTTCTAATAAATATACAGACAGCCTTTTATGCATCGCATGAAACACCTTTACGTGGCGCGTTTGTCACCACCTGAGCAAAGAGGAACTCGCAACAATAATACTCCTTTTTCATAAAAGAGGAAACGCAGCCCAATGGATGAAGAACTTAGATATTCATATCGCTAGACTCGCTGACAAGGGAATAATGCCATAAGATAAAAAAAAACACATAAAATTTATCAATCTAGAGTCCTGAACGTACCCTATATAAAACCATCAACACAATTCCTTGTAAACTTATTTCGAGATAAAACGCGGCTCAAAGCCGATTTACATCAAAGTTAACAGGAGGTCAATCTGTCTCGACAATTCGCATTCCGAAATGTAGTACCACAAATTATGGAAAACCAACTTAAGGTCTGCCAGGGTAAGACACCGTAAACTATGGATGTTTCCAACTACAGAAAGATTTCGCATACTGTTTATTTCTTTCTCTAAACACATAATAATTACATAATTCAATCTTATTATTTTAAGATAATAGATTGCCTAATCGAAATTTAGACTTAGATACTTTTTAGCCAAGATGTAGAATTTGTAGAGCGTGGCTGGTAGAGTTAAGCCGTGTGGAGTAGGAAGCTTGGCGCTACTCGCGATCTGATATCTTTTTAACGCTGAAAGCTATATGAGCTAGGGAGTCTTGGCAATCACTTGACGTAATGTTTTTAGTGGGATTATATTTACACTTTAGCCGTTATTCATAAAATTTAAAATACATCTGGTAAATAAAATGTGTTTGTCCCTTTCTTACGAACACTGTCAGTGACAAATAAAAACAAACTAATTTTAACGGCATTTTAGCTAAAATAGATTTGTTGGACGTTTATTTTAATCGACTTCAAAAAAGGAGCAGGTTCTCAATTCGTCAGAGACTCTTTACGAGTATAGTACCTATGTATGTTCCCCGATTACCTACTCGGAAACGCCTGAACCGATTTGGAAAATTCTTTTTTTGTTAGAAAGGGTATTCTTCCCAGGTAGTCCCATGGTCATTAGGTCAGAATCTGATGATGAGATGATGGAGAAATCGAGGGAACTCTTCAAATTGTTTAGGCACCCGTGTAGTAATTTCGGTATTTTCTATTATAACTCGGCTAAGTATTTATCACCGGAAATCACAAGTTTAGTGAAGTGGAACTGATGATGAAGACCATTGGATGACTTGTGGAACTCCTCAATGGTAAAAAGTACGTCAAAGATTCTGATATGGTCCCGTAGAAGTAGCAACTAACGATGTACCTATCAAAAGGTTCAGACAATACCAATGATCGCGCAACAAATGTCAATTTACTTGATTTAAATCTAATATGCTCAGGGAGATAGACTCCCTGAAGCGTGGGTTTGTTTATTGATATCGAAGGATCGACGGGATCGGCGTTTGAGATGGAAATAGATTTAATTTGAAACTCCTTTGTTTGAAGATTACTTCGGAAATAGCGCAGAATATTTATGTTTATTTATATTTACACTTTAGGTGTTATTCATAAAACTTAAAATGCTGATAAATAAAATGTGTTCTGTCTCTTTCTAACGAACACTGTCAAAGTGAGAGATAAATACAAACAAATTGTGAGGGCATTTTAGCTAAAATAGAATTGTTGGACGTTTATTTTTAAACGACTTCAAAAAAAGGAGGAGGTTCTCAATTCGTCGGAGACTTTTTATGTACGAGTATGTTCCCCGATTACTCGAAAACGCCTGAACCTATATTTTTTTTTTTTTAAAAGGTATTTTTCCCAGGTGGTCCCATTGGTCATCAGATCAGTATCTGATGATGGGGTCCTGGAGAAATCGAAGGAACTCTTTAAATTGAATTGCTACACATGAAGTGATTTAGGTACTGATTTGAAGTCGGTTAAAACTTTGTTTATAAAGTAAATTATTAGTACCTATATAACAACGAACTTATTGTTATTGCCAGACATGATCTAAATAATATTTTATACATAAAATACTTTCTTATAGTAAATAAAGTAATTAAAACTGTTACATAAATCAATAAACATTAGTGAATATTATTTATAAAAGTTATTCCTATAGCATAGTCCCAAGTTAGGAATCCCAAAACTACTAAACCGATTTCAATGCGGTTTTAACTGATATTTTGCATTATTTTCTCGTAGGATCTCATCAGCTCATCATCATCATTGTCAATTTTTTATGAATTAGGTACCCCGAAAGTTTATTCAAACATAGGTAGAAGAAGAAAAACTCAACCTTTTCGGCATTTATGTTGATTTGAAATAACCTACTTTAATTTAGTACCCAATTCGCCAAGCCAGTATAGCTACATATGAACATTTCCACTTTACTACAATATAAACTGCTGTCTGAGAGCAAATGCGTAGATTATTACAGATAAAACCCAAGTGGCTATATGTGGCCTCATAATATTTGAGGAGTTCCGTCGATTCCTCCGAATTGAAACTTCATTAGTTGCTACTTGAACGGAATCATGTCAGAATCTTTGACGTACTTTACATCTTTGAGGAGTTCCATAAGTCATCTATGGTGTTCATCATCTGTTCCACTTCACCAAAATTGCGATTTCCTAGGGGAACACGAGTTACGCCTGTCATCCCTCACATTCACCAGGTCACTGGGTGGATGCCCGTACTGGCACAAAACGAACGAGGTCAACAAGGACCTCCGGAGGCGGTGCTCTGAAAATCGGAGAGGTGCTGGTGGTGCTGAAGAAGTAAAGCGCAAGCGTTCCTTCAGCCCATCACTAAGGCACAAAGACGGAAGACGGAGAGGTTTTTTAGTGGGCAGACTCGGGGCCCCATTAGCCCATTGCGAGGAGTCCCACATATCTACCCGGGTCCGTCCCCACACCCGGGTAGAATGCGTAACGCATTTTTCCTCTCCTAAAAAAAAAGGGGAACATGAGTTATAATGGAAAATACCGAAATCACTACACGCATGCCTATAAAATTTGAGGGTTGCCCTCAAATTCCATAGGATTCCTCCATCAGATCCTGACTTAGTGACAATGGAACCACGGCCGGAGTATATCTTTCAAAAAAATATGAAAATCTGTCCACAATTCACTGAGAAATCGTCGTTACATAAAAAATACATACAGGTGGCACATAGAACCTCCTTAAAGTCCGTTAAAAATCAAGAGTAACGTTTACCTAAGTATTTTCAGACATCATCAATCAATGTCACGAAAATGTATCAGTATCTGAACAAGTTTCAACAACAACATATCTAAATCCAAATAAATCAATATCCATGATTGCCAGCAGACAAAATTAAGTTAAAACAAGCTTAATTATCTCAAACAAAAACAATGCCTCTATTTCACTGTGAAAAGATATAAGGCCAAAACTTTTACTAAGTCACCTTGTGAGTAAGCATTCTAAAACGTCATAAGAATCGAGTTTTTCTTTATGATACCTAAGTCGTTTTGAAATGCTCACCCTGGAATAGCAGTGTTTTTCCCGCTTCAGATATAAACCATGAAATTACCATCAAAGGGAACAACAAGAGGTCAAATACATAACGCCTACTTTTTCATCTGACAAATAACCAGAGCGGAAACGGAAATGATGTATCGAGGTCCCGTAGGAACTAGGAATTGGTACATGGATAGATATTAGTATTTAATATGTATAATCAACTGGATAATATGCATAATCAACTGGACAAGTCGAGATGTAAACTTGAAGACATTTGAACGTAGAATAGGTTACTGAGGTTAAAGCTACTGTTACACACGCTCTGTAGTAGGGTCGTTCCTCTTTTTTACCGACAATGAACCGAGCTTTTCCTTTTTTTTTGCTTTTTGAACCATCGAAAATTGTGATTTTGAAGTGCGATTTAAAAAAAATGCATTGGTTTCTTCATTAACACTAATTAAAGTTTCCTTTCCGGCCAATATACATAAATTTGTTTACGGTTGGTTTTTAAAAAAGAAATGTGACAAAGTGGACTCTTTCAGTGGGGACTACATTTTGGTTTACCACTCTGTCACGGACTTCTACGATAAAAATACGTTTAAAAAAAATGCTAGTTAGAGAAACTAAAATATTAAATAATACTAATTAATAAAATAATATGGACGTTCATTTTCGAACATTATAAAACCGTAAAGTCATTACTCAAATGAGATGCCGTAGTAAGACGAAGGACAGGCTATTGTCGGTCGAAAAGAAGAACGACCCAGTAGCATGTTTGTTTGAGCATGCTCAATTATTATGTATGCAAATAGCATGCTCCTTACTAGCAACTATCCAGATACACATGATGTGTCGCAGAAGAAGTCACGCGCGGAAGCTAGTCTTTTATAAGTAGATGCTCAAGACCAATAATGATAAATATGCTGATGATAACTCAGTCACTTGGGCTACCTCGCAAGTCTGCCATTTGTTAAAAAAAATTTTTTTTGTTATTTTCGAAAACGTATTTGGCAAAAAAATCCATAATTATCACACCTGCATTTTGTGAAAATTGCACGAGAATTGGTTGAGAAATGCGGCCTATAGAGGAGAACAGCTGGACATCCGGGCAGACAAACGAAATAATTTTTGCCCAAGCTGAAGCGGAGAACTTTGTTCGCTTCGCTTGCTCGTTCAAATATACTCTTTTTAGGGTTTCGTAGTCAACAAGAACATTTATAGTTTCGCCATGTCCGTCTGTCCTTTCGTCCGTCCGTCTACCGACAAAACGGTAGAATAAAATTGGGGATGTAATTTTTTTTCTCTTTAATCCCATGGTGTGGGGTATCGTTGGATATATTATGGGTTTTAAAAGCTATTTTTCAACTCAGTGATCCGTTTGCATGATATTGGGCTTTAAAGCCTTAATTTTCATTTTAATGTAGGTACTTACATACGTCATGTCTAGTCGGAACAGTGTGCATTGGCTTTGTGTTGTTTGTTGAATGTAAAAAAATTATGTTTTATAATAAATACCTTTTCATCCATATCTGATTCCAAGTAGTCGATATTTAAATATTCTTCAGATTGTGACTCGAAGAATTTGACTGATGTGTCGCTTTCAAGACCGCCGACCTCAATTATAAAAAGTTCTATGTGGTATTCGACTAAATGACCTTTTTTTCTAGTTTTTTCTATATTCGTCTTCAATTTTTATTACATGTTCGCAGCAGTTACTCCAATTTTCTTGAGTGACTTCGTGGTGACTTCCTATGTATAATAAAATTTAACTTATAAATATAAATTTCTAAAACGAACATACTTATTTAAATAAGTTGTATAATATATCTGAAAACTATCATCACCAAGTTTGAGAAACGCGTCATTAGGAACATAAACATTTTTAATTGCAAAGTAGGTATAATACGAGTACTAGTTAAATCCAACCAAACTAACCAATTTAATCAATACCGACGACCGCACTATAAAATGTCAGTAGGTACCGGTCATGTGAACAACCAATTTCAAGACATTGTTTATAGAAATACTAGACAATCCGTCATCCTTTCCTTGATAATAAAATATTTACAATATTTCATTATATTCATAATATGTTTTCTGACCTCTCTATGGATTACTTTCGGCATATTTATTGTATTTTTTTTACAATCACGAAATAATTCGTCTTCCTTGCTGTTTGTTTACATCGGTGACATTCGATGACTTCTAACGTCTGTTGTCAAAGAGTACTCCTTGCCGGTAAAATAAATTAGTTCCATTAAAAATCCGCAACGTGGTTAGGGTCAAAATAGTTATTTGTGTCACAAGGGAGCAAAATAGTATATTTACGGCGAGGGCGGTGTATTGAATCCTGAATGTAGCGAGGGATCCTACAATAGAATCCTGAGCGTAGCGAGGGATTCTAACGTAGGATCCTGAGCGTAGTGAGGGATTCAAGTGTTAACGCCCAAGACGAAAATAATTTTGCTCCTGAGTGACACATGTAACTTTTCACACCGATTATGAGGAAAATTGAAATAAAATGCTCTAAAAATAATTAAATAACTTTTATTTAAGTTTTATTGAAGAATGACGTTTATTGTGACAATTTTTTCAAATATTACGAAAAATTCTCAAGTTTTAATATGTAAATGTACCTATAACGTTGCTAAAGTTAAAACTTGAAATATGTTCGTTTTTAATCGATTACGATGAAATTACAATCGATTATTTTCTTAAGATCTGTGTTCAATTGGCACATTGCGTAAATGCTACATGCCAATGAATAAATTAAAAAAGTGGCTTGAACAGAAAAGTGGCATTTTGCTCCCTCTCGTCGGGGACCAAAACTTACTTTTCTGAATGAGAGGTGTGAAAAGAAATTTGTCGGGTTATACATTGGCTATACAGCTCATACATACCTATGGATATAGGTTGTTACCTTAGAGCATACATAACTGGAGTAGCCTTTCAGTAACTTACCCCTAAAACCTTTCACAATGTGCAAAAAATCATACAAAGACAATTTCACAATCGATCACAAAATCGCCTCGCCAGAGAACACTGATCATAAAAATGCCCGCATGTTGCTGTAAGCACTTGGTATTATAATCGTTCAACCACTTCAAGCTTTAATATATAATTCACAGACTAATAAGAGATACTACGTAATATAATTGAGTTTCAATATCCTATTAAGATGCCCCCCCCCCCCCCCCGCCCCCCCCGCCCTCACAAAATTTGGCAGACTTTTTTGTACGCAAATACGACATAAGGCTACTCCAGTTATGTATGCTCTAAGGTTGTTACCGTTGTATGTGGGTCATTTATAAATAGATTGCAGCTAACAATTTTATTTCTATTACGAGATAAAATCATAAATAATAATAACTAAATCAGTCACAGGCAACTAATTCAGATGCTATAACATTTTATAGATCGTATCAACCAGCAACAGCTTTTTATTACCACTAAAACCTCTACGTTATCTATTTATTGCTAGTAAACAGGATTTACTTGGCTTCAACTGACGGTGTCAAGCAGTGCTGTCAACATAAGCCAATTTTGTACAATGTTTACTTCAATTTATTACTTTTTGTAGCAAAAACGGATGTTTCACTATTATAAGTAGTAAGTGAATTCAGGTATAACCAGGGATCGGAACCGGTTTTTTCAAAAGTCCCCGAAGTAGTCTAATATTTTGAATAATTTTAGGCTCTTAATGTAGGACTCTATCATGTATTTTAGGTAACATTTTCGTATTATTAGACAGCCTGATCAACAATGATATTATAAACCAAAAACGAAATTGAAAGAAATAAAACCGGTACCGGTAAAACCACACAACTATAGTCCAGGTCACCCAACTATGCTCCAAATTAATTCTCATATTACTTGCTCAGGTGGGACTGTTTTCATGGGTGACAGGCAATATAACAACACAAATTTAAATAAAAACCAATAAAATCACAAATTCAAAATCGGTGTTGATAGAAACGAATGAGTTTACTATTGGACCGTAGTTGGGGTAGTGGACTATAGTTGTGGGGTTTGACGGTACTTTTGTATGGTGAAAATACCGGTATCCGATCCCTGGGTATAACATTGCATTATCATCTAGTATTTTGTGGTATAAACTTATGTTTATTTATTGCTAGTTGCCCTCACGGGTCCTTCTGCGAATTGCAAGGAATCCAGATGGGTAATCACGTAACGTTTTGAACGCGCGTTAGGTAGATCCAACTGTCATTTTTCCATATTGACGTTTAGATCTACCTGACGCGCGTACAATGCGTTACGTGATCGACACGCAGGTAACGTCTAACGGTACACAGGTAACGTCTAATTCTCCGCAGGTGCAGAGGAAACCGGGCTCAATGATGAACGTACTAAAGTCTGTTTTCGGGGTGTGCAGCGGATCCGCGGAAAAGAGTGAGGTGCATGAGACAGTGCGTCGTATTTTCGGCAACGATATGGTCATGAAGGAGAACACGGACCGACATCTTGTGTCAGTATAAATATCTACCTACGATTCATTTATCGTTGACCATGGGTTCACGTTGTTTATGAGCGGACTACAAAGTACATAAAAACCGGCCAAGTGCGTGTTGGACAACGCGCAGTGTGAGGTTCCGTAGTTGCCTGTCTGTCTTTGACCTTTGTTACATCGACGATAAAAATGCCTACTTATTTACTACATATTCACTACTGCTATGATTTTTCATATACACAGTAGTACCTAACCATTTAGCCGGCAGAGGGCCAGATCGTGTCTCTAATAAAAATTTGTTTTTAAGCCCAATATCACGCACACGCATCGCTGAATTGATAAATGGTTTAGACCTATCTTATTTTTAAACAAGCTATCCAACGATACCCCACGCCATAGGTTTACCGAGAAAAAAAATTATATCCCCACGTTACGTGTAGGGAAGATACCTAAAAAAACGTTATTTTCAAAATTTTCTTCTATTGTTTTGTCGGCGTGTCTGATTTATATACCTACTCATGCCGAATTACAGCTTTCTATGTAGTACAGTCAGCGTCATAAACATGTATACATTCTAGGACCTTACTGCTCGGAGATAAGGTCGAAAAGTGTATACATGTTTATGATGCTGACTGTAGTAAGGGTCACTGAGCTAAGCCGCAGACGGACGGACAGACGATAGATACGAGACCTACAAACGTGAGAGGCGCATGAATTAGGTACCTTGTAATTCATTTCTCTTGTCTTCCGTGTATACTTGAATACTGGGATGGACAATGGATGGCCTGGGCGTAAGGGTCCCCACCCTTACCTTAGGCCTCGTCCTCTGGCATCAACCGTAATAGTCCCTATACAGTTTATACACCCTAGCCGGTGATCTTTCTGTGCGTCCCACAGACCCACATCGCAGAGACATCATGAGCTAGGTTCGTATCGTTGGATTTCATTACATGGACGAAAGAGCGTCAAGTGTTGGACTATGCTGCTTCTTGGGTGTTGGTACTTTCGCTCCGAGCACGCCTCCCAAAGGTCCGGTATATCATTGTCCCGTGAGCGGGAAAGATATTAACGACGACGTATAATTAACGAATATTTAACGACCTGTAAACTTGCGTAGTTATTTATCCATGTATTGGTTACACCAAGGCGTTACATTAAACATAATCAGGATGTATTCATTTACAGGAGAAGCAAATACATCAACCACATACGTGAGAATCTGCCCAAAATGCTGGACAGCAAAGTAGCGACCTCTACACCTAAGGTCAAACCGAGCAAAAAACATACTGCGGTAATAGTAGATGTATGCAATAACTTTTTTTGTTTTTTTTTTTGACTTTGGTTCCAACGCCGGTTGCATTACCGGTTATTCGGCATGCATTTTTACACGAACCGGTTATCTTTAGATACAAGTATGGCGTATATATAATTACGAGTATAAAGCGTTCTATACACTTTTCAATTTGCCACAACAACCGCCTCCGAAATTAATGAGGCCTATATCACACAGTGGCGCGGCCTGCGGTGGCGGTCCATAGTAAATTTGACAGATAATGATAAGTTTACTATTGTCCGCCGCGGCCAGGCCGCCAATTATGATCTCGGTGCCTTTAAGGCTATTCATTGTAAATAGGCTATTATATTGAACCAGTGACTTTCATCAGCCCTTTTTTTTTCTCACACCGAGAATGCTTTACGCATACCCCCGAACCCAGAAAGGCCATTTGGGGGTTATGTGGGACTCTCTCCTCCCGCCGCCATCCGAGGAGCATACCCACTAAAAACACCCCGGCGTCACCCGCATTGCCGTTAAGGAAGCGTCCATTCCACCACGACGCCTCCCGGCGGTAGTCCTGGCTTATACTTCTGCCAGGTCACCCTTGGGACACCCACGCCAAAGGAGGGGAAGGTCAGGACGCTTGACCCTCCCCCAGACATGTAGAGCCATGCAATGTGGGTCGCCTACCCACTGGCTCTATTGGGGGAAGACGCGATCAGCGGCCGCAAACCGCGCGCGCCTTCTACCCCGCCGCCGCCGTCTTCGCGCTCCCTCTACGCGGCCTCCTTCTGCGTGATGACTGTTTCGCAAAAGGAGGCCACCGCTTCCCACGATCTCTCGCTGCCCAGCATGGAAGAGTTTCATCAGCCCTGTCTTAACTTACCATTAGGTGAGACTAGGGTCATCAGTCTTAACATTCGCTTTCCGCTACATACGAGGAAAACCATGTGAACTTCATCGAAAACCCTGTCTTCTGTTACCATTAGGGCAATCAACCTTAATACTGTTCGTTTTTTTAGGGTTCCGTAGCCAAAATGGCAAAAACGGAACCCTTATAGTTTCGTCATGTCCGTCTGTCCGTCTGTCCGTCTGTCCGTCTGTCCGTCTGTCCGTCTGTCCGTCTGTCCGTCTGTCCGTCTGTCCGTCTGTCCGTCTGTCCGTCTGTCCGTCTGTCCGTATGTCACAGGCATTTTACTCGAAAACTATAAGGTGTATTTGAATAAAATTTTGAGGATAGGTGTATTTTGTTGGCCGCTACAAAGTTTTGTAATTAAAATGACAAAAAAAATTTTTTCAGGGGTGCACTCCATACATAAAACTAAAAGTCCAAATTTTTTTTTTCATTGTGACCCCCCGTGTGGCACATCAATCGATAGGCCTTTCAAAATAAATATAAGGTTTCTTAGCATTTTTTTTGATTTAGTGAATAGGGTCGGAGATAATCGCCCCGAAAGTCACTAAAATTCTGTCCCCCCCCCTCTAATTTTTGAACGGTGTATTTTAAAAATATGGAAAAATTCATGGACATAGGGCTTATTAATTACATTCACCGAAAATTGTTTTGAACAAGATCGGTTCAGAGGTTTTCGAGATATTGCTGAAAAACTGCCTTCCTCAAAGAAAAGGACGTAAGTGCCGTAAAATTTCTGTGACGATACGACCTTTTTAATAGGCACGGAACCCTTCGTTTTGCGTGGTCCGACACGCACTTGGCCGGTTTTTTTATTTAAAAAAAATGTTCACAGAATTCGGAAACACAAGATGACAGACCTGGTCGTGTGGGACCCAAGATTGTGGTGTTCGACGCTTCTACCGGTAAGTGTGGGTGGGAGGTCCATTTGCCTCGACGTATAGTATGATATTGGGATGACATTTGTTGTGCGAATTCGTTCTGACACGTTAAGCCGGGCATCGCGGAATCGAGCATGCGTAGAGAGCGTGGCCGAGACGTCAGATAACCGGTCCACTTATAGCTTATATTATGGATAGCCTAAGTAGACAAGTATTTTATGAAGGAACGGCGACCCTGATCTCTGATTGCAGCGGGTCATGCGCTTAAGAGTTAAGGCTGAATTTTAATAAGAAGGATTTATACAAAACTAGCTTCGCCCGCGTATTGCAGAGTACGTAGGCAAATCCGAGGGATAAAACAGCTTATGTCCATATTGTCCATCCAGAAAGTTCATTCTATACACAGGTGAAAGATTTTTTGAAATCAGTCAAGTGGTTCCGGAGGTTACCCATTACATACAAACTTTAGCTTTGTAAGTTTGTATGTAATGGATAATTTACATACGAAATTACATAGCTATAGACGTAACCTAAGCTTACGGCATCCGGATTGAATGTCGCGTGCCTTACCTACCGCTAGGCATGCGACTAGAGTTGCCAGATCGCCAAATGCCGGACATATGGGCAAAAACATAACCCACCTTTCCTTTGGCAGTCGGGTAAAAAGGCCGGACAGCCTACATTATTGAAGATTTTGTGTCGCTCGTTTGCAAAATGTAAAAAAGTCTAACAAAAGCCGGACAAACCGGACACCGTTTATTTTGGCCGGACGCCTGGCAACGCTACATGCGGCTTTCAGTCAGGAGGCCGGTGGGTTCGCACACTTTGAATCCCGGCTCGTTCAGTCACGTCTGCCCTCGTTCTGCCCGGTCGACGTTACTGACCGGTTGCCCCTATATACGTATAAACGTAAGTTGTCTATGGCAAACTTTATGACACTCCTTTAAAATATTAGCTCTAAATGTCTTCAGTTTGCTATACGATATTCCACCTTAGGTGGGTCCTAAATTAAAGTTCGTG
The DNA here is from genome assembly GCA_932294315.1 of Epinotia nisella. Classification (NCBI taxonomy): domain Eukaryota; kingdom Metazoa; phylum Arthropoda; class Insecta; order Lepidoptera; family Tortricidae; genus Epinotia; species Epinotia nisella. The sequence continues at coordinate 10,611,020 of OW028693.1, forward strand.
ACTGTACCACTGGGTTTAAAAAATCTTATACATGTACAAAATATCGTTTGACATTTACTAGCTATTCGGTGAGGAAACTGGTTTAATGTCGACAAGGTTGGGCAGGTTAGATGGCAGCCGCTTTCGTAAAACTAGTGCCAATCTTGTGACAACCGGAACAACGCTAGGAGGATAATGAGAATAACAAATAAAATAGAATAAAAATAAAAATGAATATTTATTGCACTTCGATCATTCCGATCGACTATTTAATAACCCCGAGTACATTTGCAACAATATGTAGAATAACTTTTGTTATGCCTAATACATGCATCAAGGGATCGATGTGAGCTTTTCTTTCTTCAGATCTTCAGGGTCGTTGATCGCGATAAACCACTTTTCTCAAACATGCAATGAAATGTCGGCCTTACGTGCGTTATAATAGGCTTCAAAGTATCACGTTTCGGGTGGAACAACTCGAGAGAACTGTAACGGAATTTCATACAAGATTGAAGGCCTAGGCCGGGAAGTAATTTTTTTTTTTAATTTTAATGTTAACATGGTGTCTGTGTTCATCAACAGGCTAAACAGCTGATTTATATTTTTTAGGGTTCCGTAGCCAAAATGGCAAAAACGGAACGGAAGTTTCGTCATGTCCGTCTGTCCGTCTGTCCGTCTGTCCGTCTGTCCGTCTGTCCGTCTGTCCGTATGTCACAGGCATTTTACTCGAAAACTATAAGGTGTATTTGAATAAAATTTTGAGGATAGGTGTATTTTGTTAGCCGCTACAAAGTTTTGTAATTAAAATTACTAAAAAAAATTTTTTTAGGGGTGTACTCCATACATAAAACTAAAAGTCAAAAATTTTTTTTTTCATCGTGAGCCCACGTGTGGCACATGAATCGATAGGCCTTTCAAAATAAATATAAAGTTTCTCAAGATTTTTTTTGATTAAGTGAATACAGTCAGAGATAATCGCCCCGAAAGTCACTAAAATTCTGTCCCCCCCCCTCTAATTTTTGAACGGTGTATTTTAAAAATATGAAAAAATTCATGGACACAGCGCTTATTAAGTTCATTCACCGAAAATTGTTTTGAACAAGATCGGATGAAAGGTTTCCGAGATATTGCTGAAAAACTGCCTTCCTCAAAGAAAAGGACGTAAGTGCCGTAAGATTTCTATGACGATACAACCTTTTTAATAGGCACGGAACCCTTCGTTTTGCGTGGTCCGACACGCACTTGGCCGGTTTTTTTATTTTATCTAGTGGCTGAATGGTTATCGGACCAAAAAATATCTGCGTTAATGCCTATTACACACGAACCTTTATTAAGAAAACAAATCTGTATGATTCAATGTGTTGATGAATAAATTAAAATGTTATCTATACGTAAGTCACCAGAGACCATAGAGAATATTTAAAATCCTCTGCATTTATTTTATTCATTATGGAAATTAAGATTCTTATTATCAGGTTATGTATAATGGCCCTAATAGGGTCTATTCAATCCTAGGTTCATGATTCAAACACTACACACGCGAAATACGGACGACTTTCGTAAAAAAAAACATTAAGTATGGAGGGATTGGAGGGAAAATTAATGTACTATTGTGAGTGGTGTATTGTTTTATTTCATTGAATATGTTTGAGAAAAGCACTATACATGCCTGGCCGTGAAAAGGCTTGCAGGCTTCGTATCACTATCCGGCCTCCCTACGGTCGGCCGTCTATACCTACTCACCCGGCAAGCCCTTCTCTCCCGGCGTCTGCAGTAATGTACTATTAATCTGTTTTATATATGGTCTTACTATTGGTGATCAAAATTAGCAAACAACCCCACTGTATTAGTGAACGTCATCTTCAAAACTACGTGTGGATTATTCGGAACGCCGCCACTGTTGGATATGGATCGGTGGGGCACGAGTGACACCACGGGCAGTCAATTACGAACTGGTTTATTTATCTATTAAAATGACGGCGGGCGCCCACCCACCGTCTGCATGTACTTACAACTACCCTTTACCTACATACATTATGTTTATAAGAGGGGGTTTGCGTCGGGGGTTAAAAATTTAAATGCTTAGCTTACCCTCAGTAACCGCCTCGACTTTGCCATTGTCAGTATTTTCATCGTCATAATAATTCATGTCAATTAGCTGCTCGATTTCATTGGACTTATAATTTTCACTAGCCACCAAAAGGCGACCTTTCCCTTCTGTTTCATCAGGGATTATTAGGGCACCAAGAGTGACCACAGCCGTGAGCAAGAGTACTGCCATAACTGCCTTCATGTCGAAAGAGTTTGTGTAATGGTCTTGGTAATCGTCATAGCAGTCGCCATTGAAGCTACGTTTTATACAAAATGAAAGCGCCAAGTGAACTATGCGCTGGCGTGAAAAGGGTTCCTCCAAATTTTGCTCTTGTCTTTGGACAAAATACCACATCATCCTTACCCCTTTTAACCTAAACCGCACGGTTCCAGAAATACCTCTAGGTATTTCCTCCCACGAAAGCTTCAAGCTGTTACATTCCACAATGCCTGAAACTCATCTCTATAATCAGTGTGTCCTGCGCACTACGACGTATGGTGCTGAGACATGGACGCTCACAAATGAGGCTATGCATAATGTACGGGTAGCACCAGAGAGCCATGGAGCGCGCCATGCTCGGCATTAAGAGTCCCCTGGACCCCTGACACAAGTCGGCTCCCCATACAAACGTAGTTTGACTCTCATTTTAAAACGGCGTGCTGGAATAACATGAAACTTTGTTAACATAACGGCATTCGCCATATCTAGGTTGGAAACTACTTTTTGTTGTTAGAAATTTTAATAGAAAGAAAATAGAGAGCTAAGAAGTTTACTAAGAAAAACATTTTCCGTCTCTATTATTTTTCTATTATAATTTCTAGCAACAGACTCTAAAGCATTAAGACTGAGTGAGGAATCTTGAGAGATCCGACGTCGCACTAAGGGTGCATGACGTGGGAGGAGTCATAACTAAACTCGGGTGGAGTTGGGCGGGACATAAAATGGTCAGGCAGGCAGCGTGACGATATGTGGACCAAAACGCTAACAGATTGGTGGCTGGCCACTTACAGTCAAAAGAAGCATCGGTCGTCCACCAACTCGATGGCTTGAAGACATTACAAATACCGTGGGTCATTCCTGGATGAGACTGAGACTAGTACAGGACTGGGAACTGTAAATGGCGTACTCAACAGTTTGCTCAGTAGTGAGCTAATAGTGATGATGCAAGCTTCTGCTGTAATTCAAAAACTACAAAGTATTAAGGTAACTGACAGTGCAACGGATGAACAGAACAGGCAGTACGAGCGTAAGACGGCGCGCGAGCTGTCTCGCGGCGAGATAGACTATCCATTTCTTTCTAATAAGAACACTTAGAAAAAGACGAATAGTCTATCTTGTCACGAGGCAGCAGCGGGTAGATCCTATTTTTTATAATTAAAGGTTTTCATGTGTTGTGCGAAATACTAAATAACTAACCAAACAAAACCTAATAACGTTATCATATTGAAAAATGTGTATCGCGTAGGTAGGTATTTATATTTTTTATTGTTTTATATATTTTTATTATTAGAAAACGTTTTAAAAATGTATAAGTACTTTGTTTGACACGTGTAATTAAATAATTCTACACGTACAAATGGAAATGTTTAGTTGAGATTATTTCAGTAATGTGGCCGACTTTTTATAAAACTTTCATTGGAATTGGATGGTATACTTAGTTGCTTTTTGGATGGACTACTTTGATGCAATTTGGCCAACTCAAATAAGGTCAAGTATACTTATCATTAATAATAAAATGAAATTGATTCATTTCAGGCAGAAACCCATATTTTTCTTTAATAATTGACTACACATAATCCAATAATAATAATAATAAAAGATTTGAAATAATTAATTAATATTAGTTACATATTTGCAACACTGGGTAAAGGTCATTACTTTGTTTGGCCAGTGATAATCTTTACCCAGTATTTTGTCATAGGGCAGTCCAGTCGCTCAGCAGACATACTCAGGATGGTGTTAGAACTGCCGCGCACTCTGCTCAGCAGAGACGCAACTCTCTTCCTTCTGATGGCGTGGAAGCCATCAGTGTGCGCCTCTGCGAACATACCCGACGCACTACAGCGTTGCGGTAGTTTCATCAGCATCCAGAATATGTTATTATACTGGACCCTGAGCGTATTATATGTACGCTGCGTATGACTCACCCACAGGCTGCTGGTGTAGAAGCTGCTATAATCAAGCTAGCAACAATGTCTGATTCGTCCTGTAGGCCCTAGAAATAGAGTCGTATCAGATTTTTCTGCGTGCTATGCTGTGGCAGATGTTGAAACTGGTCACTGTAGAGGCCCAACATCATTCTGAATATGTAATCACCCACTGCTGAATGTAAGCCTCCCTTCGAGTACGCCATTCGTCTCAGTTCTGTGCTGCGCTAAGTATTATCTAGAAATTTTATCTAGAAGTAACCCGCGATCTTCTTTCTCCTTGATTAGGGTCTCCAGTATCCTGTATAAAACTAAACTAGTGGCTCTATGAGCTGTCAGGAGTCGCAAGTCTGTCTTTTTATAAAGATTTATTTTTTAATTTCGTAAAACTGAATTTGAAAAAAATCTATATAATTATTGAACCTGCTCATAAAATTTCACGAAAATTGGTTCTGAAATGCGACTTAGGGGAGAACAGCTGGACTGACGTCGGACATACGAAAGGATTTTGGCCCAAGCTGAAACGGATACCTCCGTTCGATTTGCTCGCTCGTTCAAAAAGTAGCTTTATTTAGACACCAATGGAAATGCTAACCAACGGGACATTTTCTACTACATATATTCCAGGTACCGGCCGCCTAGTCCTCGTCGGGGACGAGAGAGTCAGCGTCCAGGGCCTATCCAGCTTTGCTACCATCAGGGCCACGGCTTGCGTGTACGCAGGAAGGTGGATGTACGAGGTGCAGCTCGGAACTAAAGGGATTATGCAGGTGACTATCTGTCGTAAAGTTCTGGCAAATTTACTAAACTCCATACATTAGATATGAAGACCTCGAGTACCTACTTCTGAATCGAGTTAAGCTTGAGTTTCTTATCTAACTTACTTACTGGTCTAGTCGCTAACCGATAGATTAGCGACCAGACCAGGATTTATCCTGGCTCTCCCGGTTTTTTGAGTGCACGACGCGTAGGTATTTTTCGACTTTTTTAGATTCGCACTTAGATTCGCTTATACTTTAGATAGTTAGCGGCCTAGGGTCTATTAAGTTTCGCTACAATCTGGTCCACGGCTTGCTTGTATGCGAGGCGGTAGATATACGAGCTGTAGCTCAGAATTAAAGGGATTATGCAGGTAATTATATTACCTGTCTAAGGGTGAGTATCCACCACAGATGTAGCGAGGCAGCAGAGCGGTATGGGATGAAAAATCCACCATTAAGAAAAGATGCGTGAGTGAGCAACGCTAATACTTACCCTGAGTGATCTGGAGTTCTAATTTAGTAGACTTCATAAAAATACAGAGTTGAAGACCTCAAGTTATTCAAAGCCTTGGTTCTTGATTTTTGCAAGTCCACCATTAGTTTTAAAATTATACTCGCAGCTTGCATTATGCTGGTGAACATAATATGTGCGTAATATTGTAGACTCTAGACTAAGTTGAAGACTCGCGAGTTACCAGTCGACTCGAGAGTGAGTCATCTGTGCAACGATTCGTAGTTTTTCACCAATATTAGGCTCACATGCTAGCCAACCTAGTTCGTTCGCTTCAAAGTTCAACACAATGTGACGGGTATAAATAAACTAACCCATTTCAAATTATATATTCCCCTTAAGATCGGCTGGTGCACAAGTTCCTGTCTCTTCTCCATGGACACAGGAGTGGGAGACACTGCCAACTCCTATGCTTACGACGGTGGCAGAGTCCGGCGGTGGAACGTGGCGACGTCTCCGTACGGGCAGGCGTGGTTGCCGGGAGACGTGATCGGGTCATGTATAGATCTAGACAATGGGACCCTGGAGTACTTTAGGTATAGTACATTGTTTAACGAGGGGCGTAAGTGGAATATTGCTAACGAGAGTCTATCAGAAGCCCGACGCCCGACGGCTTTGGATGACTCGAGTTTGCAATATTCTTACGCCGTGTTATACGTGTTATACACAATGTTTTTCATCACATTTGCGAGTAAATAAATAGCCGCACCAATCAAAAATTGACATCTTCACTTCCAGATCAGTGCTAGTGGAGCGCGCAACTCAATATTTCAACCAATCACAGAGCAGTATTCTTGCGGGGCGGGGCGACTTGACCAACTAGATTTTTTTATTCAACCAATCACACAGCAACCAGATTTGCTTAAGCCAATCAGAGGGTTCTATATTTTAAAACTAAACTTAACAGCCCGTGGGAGGTAAAACGGCTATAACTGCTCTATATGCTCGCAAGTAATAACGCCATTGACGAGCAAGTGTGATGAAATAGTAGATTATACACCAAGGGGATAAAGCACTGTTTTATGTCACGGGAGCGAATTGAATCCCGAACGTAATGAAGGACTCATAATTTAACTCCTGAGCGTAGCGAGGGAGTTATAAGTTAATTCCTGAGCGAAGCGAGGGAATTAAGACTGAGTCCTGAGTGCAGTGAGGGGTTCAACCGCCCAAGACTAAAACAGTCTTATCCCCGAGGTGTATACTCTACTTTTCACACCTTATGCGAGACAAAAAAACAGGCTCAGTAGATAAATAATGTTTGATTTCTTTGCTCGATGTCCATCCGATTTCCTTTTTAAAAAGGCCAATAACTTGGCATATGTATTAATTTGTATGTCATGTTTGACACTTATTGTTGCCCTCAGCATCGAATATATACACCACAGGCTACTTGGCTTCTTTGTAGCTGACAAATATTCAAAATAGACCAGAAGCACTGATTCAGACACAGACTTTACGCCTTTTACAGCTTTCCATTTGTCAAAATCGTTGTAGGCTTTTAGGTATTTTTCCTTTGACTTCTCTGGCAGCAGATTGTTGACAATGCCTATGGCATCTAATTTGATAAACTCAGGAGTCAAAACACTTTCATCACTCGACATTTTCAATATTATTTTTGAAATTAAATCTTCTATAGGCACCTACAAGAACTCGATTTGTTCGTCACGCGTGAACAAAAGAAGGCGCGCGACGTTCCAAATTCGAAAGCACAAGCCGTGGTCCTAGATTCGAAATTCGAATTTCGAACACCGCGCTCCTCCGGACCGGGGTTCACACGGAGGCAAACTTCATTTATTTTGTCAAATCAAGTAGGCCATGGCCTAGGACAAATTGTGTTTAGCAAAATTAAACTTTATGCATATAGTAATAAGAATTATGAAAAGTGAAATCATATTATTAACCAGCGGGTTATAATGAAATTCAGTACAACATTATAACCCGGCTAATACCAAGGGATTTAATGTCTTGCTTTCGGTAGGGTTTACATGACCTATAATTCGGCATTGTCGAGCATGTGGTTTGAAAAGGTATATTATTTAAGTGGAACGTGGCCACGTCTCCGTATAGTCAGGCGTGGTTGCCTGGAGACCTGGTCGGTTCATGTGTAAATCTAGACAATAGAACGCAGGAGTACTTTACCTAAAGTACATTAGTTACGTAGGTGGAACGTGGACATGTCTCCGTACGGTCAAGAGTGGTTGCCGGAAGACGTGATTGGCTCTTCTATACGGTCTACACAATGGGACGGTGGAGTATTTTAGGTAAGATCTATTATGTAAGTGGAACGTGGCCAAGTGTCCGTGCGGTCTGGCGTGGTTGCCTGGACACGTGAATGGGTTTCGTATAGATACTGAAAAACATAGAAAACATCCAGGATCAGAAAGAATGAATACCTATTGATGTTCATCAGATAAATATTTCCCCTTACTACCAACTAGTCTAAAGTGGTCGTCAATTATGATTCTGACTTTCTCGCAGGAACGGCACATCAATGGGCGTGGCGTTCACCAACGTGACGCACGGGACCGGGGTGGCGTATTTCCCGGCGGTCTCGCTGGCGATGCAGGAGCATTTGTACGCTAACTTCGGCCACGTGCCCTTTGTGTAAGTCTATGTTTATGTTTTCGCCAGTTTGGGCCATAGCGTTAGTAACATGGCTAGCGAAGATGGCACGAATCCCTCTTCTGGAGGGAATTCGTGAGCATCAATCGATACACCACAGAGGAAAACTCGAACTACATGTTTGCCATAGTCACCTATACAAAAAAAAATCATCATCATAAATTTAAAAAGCTTTTTGCTCTTGTCGGTGGAATAATTCCCAACTTAGCTTAGTCTCTAGTATTCCATTACTCCCATTTAGGGAAGTGTTGAGATGTGGTTCCTCTTGTCTTCCACACCGCAGTTTACGAACCGAGATTGTGTCTTTATCTTCTTTCTCCTCTCAATACTAGTATCAATGCTGCTGGCACTTATTTAATAGCGGCAATTACTCGCCATATCGCAGAATCGTCACCGGATATTGCAGCTTTTTATGGAAAAGCCGAGGGCAGGATTATCAGGATGTAGGAGGCTACATCCTGATAACTCTGCCGTTGTATGGTCGGGGACTGCCTATGACCTATTCAATATATTCACAGCCTACCATCATAATTCATAATACATCTGAGGCCCTGCCGCGAAACGGAAACGAAGTACGTTCGTGTATCTCCCTCTCTGTGGCACTTGCTGATTCGAGCGACAGAGAGGGAGATACACAAACGAACTTCATTTTCGTTTCGCGGTAGGGCCTCTGATAGCCATTCCACCCTACCATAATACTTGCAGTCTCGAATGTAAGTAAATTGACTCTAGACTTTTAAATGCTTTTTTATTTTAAGATTAGTATATATATCAATTACTTTATTTTTAATTCTTCCCAGCTTCGGACAAGAAAGGTTCGCGCCCCTCCAACTAGCGCCGGCGCGCGAGTGCGCTCGCGCAGCGCTGCTGTTCAAGTCCATTTATGCGTTGTTGGACGAACTGGCCAGGGTCACTGACCTACCCGTCTCGGCTAGGAGCAGTAAGGTTCGCAACATTATATACTACCATTTACTTGCAATTTATCAAAGGATTCGAGGTATGCGGATTCATTAACTTTTGATGAAAAAGAAGATGCTTACAAATCTTACAATACGCGCCACGTAAGTTTGCGTGTCTGATGTTCGCCTCAAGTCACCTGTCAAACCCCTCTGACACCTCTGCGAAGCAACTAGTACCTAGTTACGTTACAAAAGCAAACTTGTGTGATGCGTTCTGTAGACATCTGTACCCTACCTCATCCCGTTATTATCCCGATCTTTTATCCCAAGATATTTGAAGTAGACTGGCATTTAAGAAAACGCGACACTGACTGCCCCCATATGTGCTTGAAGTATAATTTACTGTATGATATCTCACAGATACAGATAATTTTAAACCTTGGTTTTAAAGTGCCACCAACATTCCACCACTTCACCTGTTTTATTTCGGCCAGGTCAGGTCAGAATCTTCCAAGGCGCCTGAAGAAGAGGTGGCACTGCGCATCCACAGTTCCAACACTGTGCACAGCCCCAAACCCTCTCCCCACCAGGTCATTCCGCCACAGAGCAGAGACAAGAAGATGTCCAGGAAGGTAGGAACAAGAATCTCCCCACAATACACCAACACACGAACAACAAAGCATTTTGAAGTCTTCCAGTGTCTTGACAAGCTTACTCAGCTCGATTTCTGTATTCAGCTCCAAGCCTTCTCCCACCAGGTTGCTTTACCGCCAAAGCACAAACAAAATGTCTAGAAAGGTTAGACCAAGAGTTTGAGTACTTTTTGGAACAATCTTTAATTTTATTGCTTGAAGAAGCTTTAATTTTATTGCTTGAAAAAGGTTGACATTCTCCACCAGCGGCAACGAGACAAGCTGCCCACGCGGCACTGATGGCATTTCATCCTGAAGGTCCATACCATGATATCTATGATACCATGATAAACTAGTGGCTCTGTGTACTGTAGAACTCGCTAGTCTGTATTTTATAAAAAAACTATATAATTAATGAACCTGCTCACAAAATTTCACAAGAATCGGTTGAGAAATATGCGACCTGTAGAGTAAAACAGCCAGACAGCGGAACAGCGGGACATCCGGACTTCGTTCGCTTCGCTCGCTCGTTTGATGATTCTATTCTGACACCAGTTGACAGAAAGAATACTGATGCTTTATTTTGAATCTATCTTCAAAGTATTTATTTATAGAAACAAGTAAGTTCCATACACAATTCTTGACAGCAAATAATCCCCCTAGCTGACCGCAGACCTGTTACAGTGGAACACATTTAAACGGTCAACCGATTCGCGTTCCAGGCTTTCATCATGTCCCTGGCCCGCATAGCAGTCGTGGAGCTGGGCGGCAGCCTCCGCCTCTCCTACGTGGTGGTATCGGAACTGCTGCCTCGCCTCCGCGGGGCGCTCGGCATCAAGAACAGATCCATCAACATCGACCCACATGCTGCCGAGTTCTTCACCAAGGCGGCGAATAAGAATTTTGTAAGGATTTTTGCCACGATGACTAATTAGTGTACGACCTGCCTGATTGTCTGAGCCTGTGGATTAATTCTTTTCTGTTCTTATGAAAACTTCTGTTGACAGTTTTTTGTTTAAAATACGATGTGGAAATTCCTCCAAGACCAGGAATTTCCACTCTCGGAAAAAAATATCAGTTTTATTTGGTTTAACAATACAGTTCTCATATTATCATTGGCCGTAGGCAACCAACATTTTTAGAAAAGTTTCTCGATAAGAGTAAAGTTAAAATGACGTCATAATAAAAATAAGAATAGCGTTTTACACTATCGCGATATTTGTGAATGTAAATATGTGTACAAACCGCGAAAATTTAAGTGTTATATAAAAAAATATGATCAAAAGGCAGTTCCAGCTCAAAAATTCAGTCATTCATTAAAAACTACAACATAATAGAATATCGTTGCCTTGTTCCCAGAATGACCTGTCCACTACGTTCCTATCGCAATCCCAACCAAAATTATGCACGTTGCTGGATCTACTGTGGACATTCTTGGATGAGGCGGCGCTGTGCGATATCCTGGAACACTGCGTCGTGAGGGAGTGTCTGCTTTTCGATCTGGTGTCTCCGGTGAGACATGTCATGCGTCACTAGTGGATCCATAGAGGGCGAAGGGGCTCGAACCAAAATCCTGGATTGCTGCACTCACATGCCTGTAACATCTTGAAATTTTAATCAACTTATAGTTGCCATCTTTAAATTTTGAAAGGGTCAGCATTGTGTATATGCTACAACTGGAGTTGCAGGCATAGGCTACGGTGACCGCTTACCATCAGGCCACACTGGACACTTCTTGCTGTTATTTTTTAACTGACTTCTAAAGAAAGGAGGTTCCCAATTCGGTTGTTTTTGGGGTTCCGCACAGTCACGGGTACCAATATGTATTTACTCAAAGTTTCATAAATATGTATACTACAACCTTATTGTTGCATATTTTTGGGACTTTGTGGTGTATACATATTGGTGCCCTTGATTGTAGGTACCTCAAAAGGAAAAAAACGGAACCCTTATAGGATCACTTTGCTGTCCGGCTGTCTGTCAAGATTATTTATCTCGGGAACGCGTGGTATCGAAATCGAGTTGAAATTAAAACCATATACTCAAGTCTACAGTCCTTTGAAGCTGTGAAAAAATTAAACTTCTAAGTTAACTTAAAAAAAAAGATACGGTCGTTAATACCGCAAAAAAGTGTAGTTCGACACTCTCAAGGGAATCAAAATTTATAGGGTACTTTCCGTTGACCTAGAACTAAAAGTACAGGAAAAATCTAAAAACTATACATCATTAATTTTGTACGGAACTCTCGTGCGCGAGTCCGACTCGCACTTGCTCTGTTTTTTATCATCGTTTTTCTCTCAGAACTCCGTCATTTATGAATCCATTCGTACAATTCTTTTTTTTGGAAGTATATGTATCGGGGTTGGTTCCATTGTTATATTAACACTCCAGTCAGTTGGATGATGGGAATCCCCAGAATTAAGGGAACTCCTTAAATTATATATTTGTTCTCGGAAAGCAGCTCATGTGGTAAAGTGGAAAGGAAATGTTCATGTAGCTTAGCGAAGTAGGTACCTACTGAATTGAAATTAGTAAAAACTTTGTTTTTATAGTAAATTATTAACAGACAATATTCTTAGGACATGTATACCGTTTACTCCGTTAATACTCAATGAAAATCAATGCAAAAAGCACAACCTGACGAACCCCAACGAGGTGGACCGACAATCTGATCAGGATCGTCGGGAAAGCGTTGGATCCGGGCAGCGCAAGACCGGTTATTGGGTAAACCCTTGGTCAGGATTTGTCCAGCAGTGGACGACCTCTTGCTTAAATGATGATGATGACCACAATCTTATAATTTCAGGACATGCAGTTCACCCAGCAGCAGGAGGGCGTGTACGTGATCTGCGGCCTGATGCAGCATGTGGAGACACGGCATCATCTTGTCAAATACGTCTTCTTCAATAAGATCTCGTATGCTCTGTTTCTTTATAGGACTTTAAGGCTCCATAACATTTGTCAAGCGCGCGCGGTGCGCAAACGTGGGCTCTGCGTTACCTTTTATTAGGGTTCCGTACCCTGAAAGGAAAAAACGGAACCTTTATAGAAAGAAAAAATATGGAACAATTGAAAGATGTTGATCATGAAATTCCCTTTTTATTTAACTGTGAGATTAAGATAGTTTTGACTTGTGTGCGCAGTTTGTTTATGTAAGCACTTGAATGGGTATAATAATAAGTAGGTATATTAAAGAACTTACCAGCATCTTTTCCCACACAGATTCGACAACTTCCTAAACATCAAGTGCCCCGATGAAGCAGTCCTACGCACTGTGGTCCGGAACCCATGGTGGCAGCGACCCACGCCCGTGCAGGGCGAGACTGACCCGAGGATAGCTGGTAAGTACGATATTATGATCACATGTAACCGTCCTGTCCCTCACGAGACAACAATCTTAGCAAGAGCAGTTTAAGAGACCGGAATGTCATCTCGCTCATATTAGGAGACGCACAACTGGGGAAGTACCTCCACCTTACAGAAGACCACAACCATAATAACACCACCCTTGGATACCATGCGTTGTTACCTTGCGTTCATGTTGGTGCTACACTAGAAGGGGTCCTCGGGGTGGTACACGGTTGCAGTTGGGGGCTGCAATCGTAGAATAAAAAGTAAAACAAGGTAGGACCCACAGAGACATGACGCTAGGGCGGCACTGGTGCGTTCCGTGGGAGATCCCAGGTGCCGTCCGAAATGCGTCGAGGAGGACCATCGGGGGGTTTTTAGTCGGGGCGAGTCCGACATAACCTTCGCGCTATCCCCGTGGCGCGGAGGTATCCATAACGGATTTTCCTCCCATAAAAAAAGGTGACAGCGACCCACGCCCGAGCAGGGCGAGACGGACACGAGGATAGTTGGTACGATATTATGCTGATCACGTGGCCTGGCCTGTATTTATTGCCGCTTCGGCTGAACTCTGTTTTCGGGCACCTCCGCTGTTTTTAGGGTTCCGTACCTCAAAAGGAAAAAAACGGAATCCTTATAGGATCACTCATGCGTCTGTCTGTCCGTCTATCACAGCCGATTTGCTCCGAAACTACTGGACCGATTGAGTTGAAATTTGGTAAACATATGTAGATTGATGACCCAAAGATGAACGCGTAAAATAAATAATGAATTCCGAACAAGTGGACCACTTTTGGGAGTAAACTGGAAAATTTAAAAAAAAGTTTCGCAAACTGTATTGTGTGACATATCAAATGAAAGGGGTTGTTGTTGTAAGCATCTCAGATATATATTTTGTATAATCTTAGCAAAAACAGATTTGAAGTAATTTAGGAAAAAAGACGACAGTTGACCATCCCCCCCTTATCTCCGAAACTACTAGGCTTAAAATTCTGAAAAAATATGGAAAATAGTTCCTTGCCTGAAGATTACCGGAAAACCAATAATAAATACTCAAACAAAAGAAAGAATATTTTGTTGAAATTGGATTCAAAGTACACAAAAAATTCTCAATATTTTTGTGTATTTTGTATGGAGCGCCTGATGCTTAGAGCATAGCAATTTTTACTTTTTCACTTAGATTATATACGGAACCCTCACCACGCGAGTTGAACTCGCATTTGTCCGTTTTTTTTTTAATTTATAAGTACTACAATGATCGCAAGCACACGACTTGCCTGATAGTAAGCAACTACCGTTACCTATGGACTCTTGTTACTCCAGAAGAACCACAGATGGGTTGCTATCCCTTTATGCATTTGAGGATATGTTGTGTTGACAGCTAGAAACAAATACAGGCCTCTTACTCTTAACACAGGGCTTCCTGGGGAGCTCTGGCGACCACTCAACACCAGGAATACAACATCCACAAATCCAGTTTTATAGGTATATGGGTGGTTAGAGGATAGTAGTAATCGTTTGATATTCACTTTCAGAAATGACTGAAAGAGGCACATTATCACGTGCTACTCACCCAGTTTCTGGAGGTAAGTTCACCATCATGTTTTTACTTATCATAAAAAATGAATTGTGTATAGGTAGTACCTAGATTTGTCGATACAGTCTGTCAAGCGAGTCGTGTCCCTGGAAAATGGCGGCAAATTAAAAAAAAACGCATGTTGATAATACGAAATGTATAGCGGCGTAAAGCCTCTTACAGACTGTCAATACAAAATTTCACAGCTATCGTCAAGTTTACTATTGACCGCCACCGCAGGCCGCGCCAATGTGATGCAGGCTTAATAGGTACTTATAACTGACAGTTTATTTCATAGATATAATGATGTGGACATGACTCGCTTGACAGACTCTAGTAGCGTTTTCCGCAAGATGGTATAGTCAACAGCAAAAGTAGGTTATCATTTTTTTACCTTATCGCAATTATCGCAATAGAATTAGGTACAAAAGTGATAACTTACTTTTGCTCTTGACTGTACCAAGAGCGGTTACAGTACAAAATAAACGCATTTGTGCACTGTTCCAAAAACTGAAAGAAGATGATTTCCGAGATAAAAACTATCCTATGTCCTTCCCCGGGACTTAGACCCGCCAGAAACAGACTGCTTAGAGCAGTCAAGACCAACGGCACGAGAGCAGTCGTCATATTGTATGAGGTCATTTCGTCTATGGCGGGTCTCGACTGCTCTAAGCAGTCCGTCTATGGCGGGTCTTAAACTATCTCTATATCAAATTTCACCTTAATCGGTTCAGCGGTTTAAGCGTGAAGAGGTAACAGACAGACAGGCCGACAGTATAGTATGGACAAAAAAATGTTTTTACTTTTGATTAAAGCCCCGTGCGTCACGTCGTTCGAGGACATTGTGAAGGAGACGCAGTATAAGGAGGACTGCAGTAAGATAACCAAAGCCATCGCGCCTTTGGAACAAATCCAGGTACACTCAATTTTATCCTATTTAATAAAAAATCGATCATCATCAATATCATCATCATCATACCAGTCGAACACAGGCTCTACTGCACATACGCCTACCCCAAAGAGCGCCAAAATGACCGGTTCTGTGCTTTAGAAAATCCGTGTAAAATTCACGTGATTCTGTTGTTTATTTTATTCGTATGGCTAATTCAATCGTTATAATAATGTAATATTCAACTAACTGCTGGGCCCATAGAATAGCGTCGACGTGATTTTATGCCTTAACCCTACAGGAATTTGCAATATAATCGCTTGTACAAAATGGATTGTTACGTTGCAGTTGGAGTTTCTGCTAATACTCCTGGATAATTCTGACGGCACAAACTTGGTGCCATCGACTAGGAAGATATTCCTTGAGAAATTTCGGAGGTACATCATGGACAACTGTATTCTGGATATGGTAAACTATTTAACTACTCTTCACTTTAAAGTCTTTTTATTAACTTTTAAAATGAAAGATGCTCTCGATTCGTCATTATGGCTTATTTCTTTATGTGGCCCTCGGATTGCAATGATTGTATTTTCTGCAGAGGTTGTTCAACATATCTCGCAACTCGCCGGCCATATCATGGTGCTGCCACGCTCGGCTGCTGGCCGCCGTGCACAAGCTCTGGGACGAGAGACCGCTTGGTAGCACGTGAGTCTTCTTCTATTTTGGGCAAAATCAGGAACGAGATGAGCACACTTTTTACAGTAAAACAAATGTGAGCCATGTTTATTTCCGACTGTGCTCTTTTGTACCTTCACCTTACAGAAGACCACAGTCGTAGTACTACCAAAACTTGTTCTGTAGGCATGTGGTGTTGTGTTCCTGATGGTCAGTAAGGTCGCCATGTAGTTCCCGAGGATGCGCTGTATTGAGAGAGAGAGTGCTGCATTTGTCTCTAGCTATCAACACAACAAATCCTCAAATCAATAATAGGTCGGCAACGCGCTTGTGATTCTTCTGTAGTTGCAAACGTCCATAGGCTAGGGTGTCTGCTAACCATCTGGCAGAATTCTTGTTTGCCACCACGTACGTTCGTAGTACAGTCGCCCACACTCCTAAGTGACCATTCGTGAACCTTATATTAGTGACATAAGGTTCACGAATGGTCACTTAGGAGTGTGGGCGACTGTACAGTCACGGACTTTAATTGTTGAGCCATTTAGAGCTCACTTTATACTGGACACTTCATAGCTTAACTATTAAAAAAACAAAATTAGTTGACACCTAAATGGCTTAACAATTAAAGTCCTTGACCGTACAACATACCCGTATTCCTGAAAGGTTTTTTGCCTTCAACGCCTATGTAATTATTTGTACAGTAACATGGCTCCCTACACACCGCCAAAGTCTTTTATCGATGGTGAACTGGACTACTACAATGTGGACAGATTGGGCGGTGTGCTGCCTTTCCTCGTGAGGACCTTACGGTACAATGTTTATGTGTTTTTTCTCCTAAGACAGATGGGTTATTTACATTTAAAAGTATTCACATTTTATTTCTCCGCGTGCGGCGAGTCTTAATACTACTATAGGCCCTTACAATTAGTCACAATGCAACTTGCAATAGTTGCAATTAATTGAAATATTGCCGCCTCATCCCAACTATAGCTGCGTCTCTGTTGGTTGTGATTAATTGCAGGGTGTGTACCTCTATAAAAGGCAATGGCTGTAAAAGAGAAGAAAATAAAGGTGCTTCTCATTTCGCCTCTTGCTTGGTCGACTGGCAAAACATGCTTATTTCTGTGTTAAAATCATATACTAGTCAAGTTATTGCTAATGCTACTTTATTATAATCGTAACCGGTGTTCGTTACAATCTGAATGGACAGGAAGTTTGACGCCTTAAATGTTGATCGGTCTGTATTCGTAAGTTGGTGCAACCCGCCCTTAATATAGTAGATGTAGTAATTTGTTATTATTTAAAAGCTTCATATTGCAATGTATGTGTAACTATAACTATGTAACTATGTTTGTTCGGGTGGAGGGTGGAATCTTGCAGTGCAGTTTTGAAGCAGATATCTTCAACCGATTGAGCTGAAATTTTGGGTTTAAGTATAGTTTGGATGACAATTCAATATTATGGTACCATTGAGCTAATCTGATGATGGAGACAGAAGGTGGCCATGTGAATTCAGTACTTAACCGACGTACTTAACTCCGTTGAGTTTGGGCTCGTTAGAATCGTCTCAATAAGTAGTTGATAACGGTAGACAAAAAAGTAGAGTCGGTAATATAATACTTGTACCAAAAATGCAATTTTTGACTGAAACTTATTTCTATTATACTCCCCAGACAAGACCTTATTAACGTGCTGGGGGAAGAAAATCCATTTGTCCAGAGTTTCGAGCCCACCTACAATAGAGGCGGAGGCATTGACATGGGTAATTATTCATAGACGAGCTGCCGCGCGGCTCCGCCCGCTTATTAAGCCGGCATCACACTGGCGCGGTTAGCCGCGGCGATCTTATCTTATCTAGATGAGGGCCCTTTCGGATACACTTCGCTTCGACCCAGTGGGATCTTTTGTGCATTTGCCCTCTCCTTTATACCTACGCCCAAGCTTGCTGCATCATTTCCACAAAACGGATGATGCAGCTAAGCGGAAGCACCTAGAATTCCTTTGATTGTGGATAGCCGTTACCAAAGTGATTCATTCTTTGTCTAGCAAGGGCATGACATTCATACAGCAAGTGTTACACATTCTACAGCTACCGCGGCGGTCAATAATAAACTAGTCATTAGCTGGCAAATTTACTATTGACCGCCACCGCAGGCCGCGCCAATCTGTGAGATTTTACAGTGAACCCAGGCGAAACCGCAGGTTAAACTATAGCGTGTGTTCATCCTGAAGGTCTTTTCTATATATTAGTGATAGTTTTTTTGTTTCATCGGATGACTAATTGTGGAGAATACCCTCCTACATATATTATCTTACAACTTTACGAGTTTATAACGTCACGGACTTTTCCTCTCTAAAAAACTAGTGGATCTGTGAGCTGTAGAACTCGCTGGTGTGTCTTTTTTCAAAAAACATTTTTTGGCAGAAGTTCCAAAAACTGAATCAACAAAAAAAACATATCTTAGGTAATTATCGAACCTGCTTACACCATGTCACGAGACTGGGTTGAGAAATGCGACCTGTAGAGGAGAACAGCTGGACATCCGGACGGACGGACAACCTTCGTTCGCTTCGCTCGCTCGTTCAATTAGCATAGAGATAAGAATACCCTCAACAGACTCAAAACACAGTTCCTTTTAGGAATTTAGTAAGCGTATTATGGTATCAATGTCGCGTGATAAATGACATGATAAAGCATGCGTAATTTTCTGTCTAGCTGTGCAAAAAGCCCCGAATGGCAAGCCTAAATCGTGTAATCAGTTAATGTCGGGCATGAAGCATTCGTCCTTTACCTACTAATATTAAGTTTGCTAGTGTGAACTGACGTAGCTTAAAACTAAAATTATGAAATAAAAGACAATGAACACTGCGAAGTATGTTTTTAATCCCATTAAAACGGAATGAGTAAACCGGAGCAATGCAGAGTGCAGCAAGTTCGGAAATCTCCAAGTTTATTATTTATTAAAGCAGAGCTCGGCGTTTTATCATGCAATTTTCACCATAAGTGGCGACAAAATTGTTTGCGATCCTTAAAACAGTACTGTGAAGGTTAGAGGTCTGTTTTGGTATATCGCTTCCAATTCCGCTTCCACGCTCGTCAAGCTAACATATCAGACCAAGCCCGTGAAGCATATTAAAATGTGATTGGGACGGTGTGTCGGGATAAACGGCACGAACAAGCGATAAAAAATTTGCTTACTTACAAAATTCAATTTGAAACGATCGTAAAACGCAACGCCGTGAAACGCAGTGCCGTTTGTAAACCGTCGTTGTAAGACTACGCCACCTTTGCACATAGCATGCCATTTATCAGCGCAATTTCTGCTATGTGTCAACCACCTTGGTACTATTACTATTATCAAACGCTCGCTACACATGGGGCAATACAATGTGTGAATGGGCTTCTGTTGCGCTCTCTGTCGCACTTACCTGCCATGATTATCTGCCATGGTACAACCATTGACGTATAATAGACTGGCTACCTAGAACATTTTTCTTGACGCCTTCCATCATGTCGCCATCTTGGAATATTAGTAATAGTGCCCGCGAATTGCTATGCATCTATGTCATGCGCAAACTTAAGCTAGAGAATGTTTGCTCTACAGCGTGACCGAGGTGACCCGTTCCCACAATTTATTGCCCCAGTCCAGTGCAGTAAAAGTACACTCCTTTTATCGGCAATTGTGAACTAGACGCCACCTAGAACCTAGTAGGTACATTAAGAATAGACTCACTCATCGCAGGTGTGAGCGAGATGGGAGCTGGTTCCCCGGGACTCGCCACGCTGCCGCAGGTCATCTCGTCGATGGCTCGGTTCATGCACAGTACGCTACCGCCAATCCCGAACAGGTACTTAGGGGGTTTTAACGGACTTCAAAAAAAGAAATCGGTCCTCAATCCGTCGGAATCTTTTATTTTTTATGTAAGTTTCCCGATTACTCGAAGACGCCTGGACCGATTTGGAAAAAGGTGGTCCCATGGTCATAAAGTCAGAATCGCATTTAACGTCATGTTACACTGCCATATGGAGTTGTCAAACGAGTGAAAACGACAAGGTACTTAGGTGTTGAGCTACTTATTTATTAAAAATACAAGATTATAATTAACATTAACTAAGATAAATTAAAACTAAGTTAAATCTAAAAAACCGGCCAAGTGCGTGTCGGACCACGCAAAACGAAGGGTTCCGTGCCTATTAAAAAGGTCGTATCGCCACAGAAATTTTAGGGCACTTACGTCCTTTTCTTTGAGGAAGGCAGTTTTTCAGCAATATCTCGAAAACCTCTGAACCGATCTGGTTCAAAACAATTTTCGCTGAATGAAATTAATAAGCCCTATGTCCATGAATTTTTCCATATTTTTAAAATACACCGTTCAAAAATTAGAGGGGGGGGGACAGAATTTTAGTGACTCTCGGGGCGATTATCTCCGACCCTATTTACTTAATCAAAAAAAATGCTAAGTAACCTTATATTTATTTTGAAAGACCTATCGATTGATGTGCCACACGGGGGGTCACAATGAAAAAAAAATTTTTGACTTTTAGTTTTATGTATGGAGTGCACCCCTAAAAAAATTTTTTTTTGGCATTTTAATTACAAAACTATGTAGCGGCTAACAAAATACACCTATCCTCAAAATTTTATTCAAATACACCTTATAGTTTTCGAGTAAAATGCCTGTGACATACGGACAGACGGACAGACGGACAGACGGACAGACGGACAGACGGACATGACGAAACTATAAGGGTTCCGTTTTTGCCATTTTGGCTACGGAACCCTAAAAAGGCCCTCGAGGCATTGTACCGAGGATGCTGGCGGCATTTCCTCGCTGAATTGCAATGCTGATGCGTTGCGCGAGAAAGCCGCCAGCTCTTAGGTCGCCAGTTACATCGACCAGACGTTTCGCGATTTCTGCAAATAACTTATGCGCACTGGGACCCCACGGACCGAGGGTCTCGACGCCAAAGGGTACAAAGTCGTACTCTCTGCCGAGGCCTCTATATGCCTTATTTATTTATTTACTTATTCATTTAACACGGGCAACAAAGGCCCATATTTACAAATACCTTACAGACTAAGTAACATCTAACATACATATCAATATAAACTTATTTTAACAAAAACACTATAACTGCGCTACCTGAATCGGAAACGCCGGAACTTGACTCCCTTCGGCCAACATTCTTCCTTAGTGAAGGTCGATAGATGGTCAGTTGGAACTCTCACCACAAAGGAATTAAAATTCACGTTATGGCGAGATTCCAACCTCAGTACCCTCAGGATGAATCCGGGCTTCACGCTCTACTACTACCTCTGCCTTCGTACTGTAGTGCAGCCGGGACACGTAAAGCTGCTACTTATGAGGCCGACTGTACTTACCTATTCGAATCTATGTTTGCATTCCACCACATGTAATTTATTTATTATACAGAGTAAAAATAACAATTGTTGTCACTGTGTTCTGTTTTACACCACTTCTTCTTGACTTTAGGTCAACAGGAGAGACGGCGTTAGCCCTAAAAGGAGCCCGCTCTATGATGCCAGGGGCTGGTTCGATCAATGTGAAAACAGCATATTTGCGGCTACTGGACGGACTGCTGGCTTTATACCATGGCGTCGCTATCAAACACGCTGAAAAGGTAAAATGAGTTTCAAGTCAACATTGAAGAACGGACTCACCGCAGTCACCGCTGCGTATTACAACCAGCTATTTTCAACCGACAAACGTGATCAGTTTGGTTTTATCAAACATAAAGAAAAAAATATTGGGTCAAGAAACATCTTATTTATCTAAATAAATAATTAAATAAATATGGTACATTTACGTCTATCTAGCACCAATAATACACAAGCTTTGCTTAGTTTGGGCCTAGGTCGGAGTGTTTAAAGATTATCTCCCAATATTAATGTAGTTATTCGTCAAGAGTTCACCCTTATAAACTTGCACTTTCCTTAGACGACGGTGGTGTAAGTTCCTGTTGACACCAATGTCGTTAATTGCTTGATTTGCAGCTATGTGAGCTGAGAGACAATCAACAGGACATGGCGGACTGTCTCCACGATGTCGAGCACAGGATCGTCACCATCACACACGAACTAGAAAGATCAGGTGCTACATAAATAACTAAACATAATCACAATTATTTTCATTGAGTCCCTACTTGCAAAGACTGTCGAAATGATTCAAGGCTAAAAACGCTCATTGCTGAGAAAACCTAGGTCGCAATCCTGGAAGAGTAGAGGATAGGTGACAGCTATGTGCTGTTCCAAATGTTCAATTTCGGATTTTTTTCGCGCCCTGAACCACCTTCTTCACATGCCACGTTAGTTGGATTTACAGAATACATTCATGGAAATGAGACCCTTGAAAGACCTCCTCCAAAATCACAATGTATGGAAATGGATAGGTAATTTAGATATTTTTAAATAGACAAGTGAAGAGTCTTTATTTAATGTTTTTTTGTCTACAGAAAAGATTAATATGTCCGAATCGGAGTTATCAAAACGAGAATTGACGGAGAAAATGCTTCGAGAGCTTGAGCGATCGAAGAAAGTCTACGAGGTAAGTATAATCGAACGAGTGAACGAAGCGAACGAAGTTCTATGCTTCAGCTTGTATGTCCGGTGTCTGTCACGATGTTCAGGCTGTCATGCTATCCGGCTGTTCTCCTCTACAGGTCGCATTTCTCAACCGATTCTCGCGAAATTTTGTGAGCACGTTTGTTAATTATATCGTTTTTTTGTCAAATCACTTTTTCGAAATTCAAAGAAAAAAAATTGTTTTAAAAGACAGGTTCGGGAGTTCTACAGCTCACAGAGCCATTACTAAAATAATGTCTCGCTACTGACATTATTCAACAGCTTCTTTCAGCTCTGATTCCTAAGGTATAATTTGACGACGTGATTCATGATTGGTACTTAACTAAGGATAATGGAATCATTGTTCAACTGTCGAGTCAAAGGTTGGTTAGTTTTGAAAATCAGCCGCTGACCGTAGTCATCAGTCTAATGGCCAAAATTACGGTTTTCTAGGAAAAGCTGAAATCAGGCGCACTCCAAATGGCATGGGTAATCGGAGCTGTCTGGACGCAGACCAGACAGACAGAATTGGCTAAGCACTTCGCGGGCACGTTGCATTCAATGCGTCTCGCATCTGATACAGAGTATGCTGCGCACACTCAGGTATTACTTTGACTTTAATTGACCAAGTAAAGTTAAAATAAATTAAAGAAACCAAGTAACTTGGGAGACATTAAAATCCGTTCAGAAGCTGTCAAGATTCGAGGGAATGAAACCATGCCACATAGATAAAATCAAATGAAAGGAACATTTTAAAATTGGCTGCTCCTGGTAGATGTCGCTGCACGCCTCCCTAAGGCGGCATGAGGGAACTGGTTGAAAATGTTGTTGACTGAGCAGATCGTTCCGATAGCTCAGTCGGTTCAGCGCGACTGGCTGCGTATGCCAGAACGTAGTAGGTAGGTTCGAATCCTGGTCAGAGCAATACATTTTAAAAAATCCTTTTTATTTGTAAATTATAGTTTCCGTAAGGGGGTATTTATAATTTTCATAGTGTGTGTTGCAGGTGGCGAGCAAGGAGATTCTACCAGAGAAGAGCTCTCTGCTAGGCAGCTATGCGTCTCTGCAGCTGGAGTACACAGATAGTTCAAGTGCAAGGTATCACCTTTTTTTTAAATAAGTAATTTAATCTGTATATAGTGAAGGTAACAAATAAGCGTAAAGTCGTCCTTTCACTTCATCTAATTTATAGCTAATAGCTTCGCTAGATACCTACATTACGAGTCAATGGAACATTTTGTGTTAAGTACTAATGGCCGCCTATTAAACTTGCAGCTTGCAGTAAACATGTTTACTGATACATATAATTTACTTTAAAAACAAAATTTTAAACGACTTAAATTCAGCAGTAGCATGGCTGGCCTTATCACGCGACAAGTGACAAGATAAGAGCGTCGTCTCGTTCTATCGAACGGTGTCAGCCAGTGACGCACGCTCTATCCTATCACCTATCGCGTGACAAGCCCAACCATGCTACGGGGCCAGTACTCCGCCAAGCCACATACAGGAACATTTCCACATTCCCTTTCCACTTTACCACATGAACTGCTTTCCTAGAGCAAATGCTTTGATTATTACAGAAAAACCCAAATCGCTGTCCGTGGACCTTTGAAGTCGGTTAAAAATAGTCTATTGTGTAAATACAAGGATTCTCTCAAGGATTTGATGTCTTAATTAAACTTTTAGTCCACAGACCCCAAACTCGACATCGGTTACCCCTCGGAACGCGTCAAATACGCATGTTGGAACAGCCAATCGTAAGTCTAGGAGGCGATTTGACTTTCTAAATGACATTTCTCCAGTATGCCATAACATAAAGATATTCTTACCTTCATCTTTCTATCTAATCTGAGAATGATAGAGACACAAAACGGGTCACTCACGTATTTAATGTAAATAATACGTGAGTGACCCGATTTCATTATATTTTAATATGTCTGATTCTCACGGGAGTTTTCTGTATAAAATAGGGGACACATTACATTTTGTATGGTTAGGATTATTTAATGTGGCTGACGTTTTATAAAACTATTATTGGAGTTGGAGTTATCTACCTTGGACGGGACGGTAGAGTTATTTTTTAAATGGACTACTTTGACAGAGGCGTCTCTAGCTTATGTAGCGCCTATAGGTTAAGCCGCCGCCCGCCCCTGTACTTTGATGCAATTCGGCGAAATCAAATAATCTCAAGTAGATATAAGTGGAAAACCATACCTGGAGCCGTAGCATGGTTGGCCTTATCACGCGACAAGTGACAGGATAAGAGCGTCGTCTCGTTCTATCGAACGGTGTCAGCCAGTGACGCACGCTCTATCCTATCACCTATCGCGTGACAAGGCCAAACATGCTACGGCTCCTGATATGGTGTGACAAAATAACATATTGGAAACTCTTATGCGTTGTTTATGTTCAGAAAAGATCATATTATGCACCTAATATGACGACCTGGTTAGCCCAGTGGGTAGGACGCTGCCTACGAAGCTGAAGGTCCTGGGTTCGAATCCCGGTAAGGGCAAATATTTGTGTGATGAGTCTTGGATGTTTTCTATGTATTTAAATATCTATTACTAGCTTCCGCCCGCGACTTCGTCTGCGTAGACCCGGGATAAAAACTATCCTTTATTTAAATCCAGACTATAAACTATCTTCGTGCAAAATTTCATCCAAATCGGCTGAGCCGTTTAAGCGTGATTGAGTAACAAACATCTAAATATCCAAACTTTCGCAATTATAATATTAGTTATATTATGTTATATCTATTATATATATCGTCGCCTAATACCTGTAACACAAGCCTTATTGAGCTTACCATAGGCCTAGTTCGATTTGTGTAAGAATGTCCCCTAGTATTTATTTATATATTTAAAATGTCGCCGAGCTCGTGGTAAATAAGGCCTTATTGTCAGCGTGTTTTGATACGGCTTTGGATTAGGATCCTATGTTTAAAAGTCACATTTTTGAACCACTAGGTTAAACTCTAAAAAGACCTTACGAGTTTTTTACTTATATATCGTTATATCCTATAGTCTGCCTGCATCAAGGTCCCTTTTCCCAGAACCTAACTCGCGTGAGTTTTCCGACTCCCTGTTCGCCTTCGTCCCGGAATACCACGTGGACGCCATGTTGGAACTGTGCAACACACTGAGACTGTACATGCATCCCACCGTGCCTGTTCATCAGATACCAGGTACCACCAATTTAATACCGTACCACGTACTGGAAGGCGCAGCGTGAGTAGATCGGCACAAGTAGACTGATGACCTGGTAAAAGTCGCGGGAGTCTGCTGGAAGCGAGTGGCGCAGACCCGGACATCGTGGCAATCTTTGTGGGATGTCTTTGTCTGGCAGTGGACGTCTTCCCGATAGTATGATGACTCTCGCGACATTTACCAGAAGATCGCAAGAGTCCGCTGGATGCGTGTGGTGCAGAGCCGGTCATTATAGCACTCTTTAGGGGAAGTCTATGACCAGCAGTGGACGTCTTTCGGATGATATGGTGATCCATGGACTGGAAACCCTAATTTCCAGAATGGGAGGAGCTGATGGTGTCCTGTGCCTCGTTCCTGTGCTCCGAGTTCGCAGACCAGCGCATCGTGCTGGCCAGTACAAGAGAGTCACTGGTGCAGACGCTGGCCTCGTTCGCCACGCAGCCGCCCACTATGAGGGCTATCGAACGGGTGCCTGTTAAACAGTAAGAATTTTCCAACTTAACACTCTTACGGCTCGGCCAAGACACGTGGGTGCGAGAGGTCGTAGCGCGGCCGATCGCTCCCTCGTATGGCGCGCCACTCAAAAATTTTAATCAAACATTTATTCTGCAAATAAGCCACAGGGGCACTTTTACGCGCCACATCAACGCCACTCGAAGTCGAGGCTTCCACAGACAAGGCTAGGAGGAATGAGGAGGGATTTTATTTTTATTACAAACTGACCACCGATTGCAATTGTGGCTCGCAGGTTAGCCAAGTACTCAGCGATCGACGAAGACCTCCGCCTTCTTACCTCTTTAGTCACCTTTTACGACAGGTAGGAGATTTTTTTATCTTTTCGGCACCAATTTTGACATCCAAAAGAGACATTCTCACGCCAACATCATAGTTACTAGAGAGCAAACCTTATATATTGCATATTGCACGTAGAACCGATGGCCGTTGGGGCGGAAAGGTTCTTGAGTGGCGACCACGTACCGGAAGGCGCAGCGTGGGTAGGCCCCCCACAAGGTGGACTGATGACCTGGTAAAGGTCGCTGGAGTCCGCTGGATGCGGGTGGCGCAGGACCGGTCATTGTGGCACTCTTTGGGGGAGGCCTATGTCCAGCAGTGGACGTCTTTGGGCTGATATGATGATGATGATGATGAAACCTTATATAAACGAATGAAGGTTGCTATGACAGCAGACATCATAACATAACACCTATAGTGAAAATGCCCTTACATCCATATTTCTGAAGGAATCATGACACCTAAATATCGGCAGTGTGACTGTTAGTCAGTCATGATGATAATGTTTTTTTACAGTCAAATGTGCATGGTAGAAGAACTGATCCGACCGTATCAGAACCGAGCGTGGGCGCAGTCCAACTGGGTGCTTGTGAGGTTCTGGCATGGCTCTGGCTTTGGCTTCAGGCATCGGCAGTGGCCCCATCTCGCTGCCAGGTTATACTCTTAATCTATTGATTACTATGGCTTGTTGAATCTACGAAAAAGTGCCCTAGATCTGATTATATTATTGGGTCACTTTCTTTGGTGGGGGGTATAGTATAGATTATAGATATTATGCAATGGGCAAAATACAAAATAGTACTCAAATAGAAGTAGGATGTTTCTTTGCAGTGGATTGAACTATTTATCTGTAATTACGACGAAATCTCACTCCAAAATGTTTAAACTGAACTGTTTGAGCAAGACATCGTCAGGAAAGCGGACTCCAATCCCTGTCTTGAAATCTGCAGAGAAATTGAGAGGTGAATGTAGGCCCAAGCCACACAGAGCCAAGATATTGACCGAGTCAGAATCTATGCGTATTAACACGATAAACATTCGAAAGCTATTAACCCATTCGAGGCCAAGATACGCTACTGTCCTACGGCGACGTGTAGCAACTTTTTCCCGCTTTGTAACGGAAACGCCGTATAGGCATGGCATGACTCATGCCGTAGGTCATGTGGCCTCCGTTTACAATTAGTTTTGTTTTCTTTTGGCTGTTCCCATTTAAATTTTGGTCAGGCAAAGAAACTTACAATCAATACGATTTGCAGATACGGTGACAGAGAGCCAACGGTGAACAATCTCGGTGCCAAGGTAGACGCTGGACTTATGAGCCAGTGTTTCGGTTAGTGTCTTTACTGCCTTGTATTTTTTCTTGAAAACACACTCGACTTGGCGGGGGTCAAGAAAGACATTTCGCGTAGGTATTGTTATTTTTCTATAGGTAGGTACTGTATGATACATTTTGCTACTAACGTGTGGTGTACATTATACGTATGTATTTTTTACGTTCTGCGTAGGTACAAACGCCAACACAGTTAACTGACCATTGCTGATCCTTAATACAATGCAGATAAAGTGCACGGATGGTCAGTTAACTGTGTTGGCTATTGTACCAACAGCACTGAATTGGGACCACGACCACGACCACTCCGTGTGGTGTACATTATACGTATAGTACAATTTGCGTATGAACATTTTAATGATTTTTACGTTCTGCGTTAGGTACAAACGCCAACACAGTTAACTGACCATTGCTGACCCTTAATACAATGCAGATACAGTGCACGGATGGTCAGTTAACTGTGTTGGCTATTGTACCAACAGCACTGAATTGGGACCACGACCACTCCGTGTGGTGTACATTATACGTATAGTACAATTTGCGTATGAACATTTTAATGATTTTTACGTTCTGCGTTAGGTACAAACGCCAACACAGTTAACTGACCATTGCTGACCCTTAATACAATGCAGATACAGTGCACGGATGGTCAATTAACTGTGTTGACTATTGTACCAACAGCACTGAATTGGGACCACGAATTCGAAGAAGGTCTAATGTATAATTTACTTTGAAAACAAAGTTTTAATCGACTTCAAATTGCTTCAAGTTTGCGTATAAAATTTGAAGAGTTCCCTCGATTTCTTCAGGATCTCATCATCAGATCCTGTCCTGATGTCCTTGGGACCACCTGGGAAGGATACACTTTCAAACAAAAAAATAATTTTGCAAATAGGTCCAGGCGTCTTTCAGTACCTAATTGGGGAACATACATAAAAATTCCCCGACGAATTGAGGACTTCCTCCTTTTTTGAAGTCAGTTAAAAAGGAAACGTTTAATTGTTTGCAGGCCCGTGTCCTTCGGTAGTAATCCAGCAACGTATTCGAGACTACCTCGCCTCCCACCCCAAGGAAGCCGCATCTTTCTTCAACTCGCTGCTAAGCCAACTCAACTGGGCCTTCTCCGAGTTCATCACTATGTTGCAAGAGGTTAGATACGTTAGATTATTTAGTTAGGTCACTATTGTTAACATAGGTACAGTAAGGGAAATGTTTTCACGTACCGCCATAGAATCCTGTCGCAATTGGCAGGCCGCTGTCACTCAAACTCGAGTGATATGTCACCTTATTGCGATAGGGTTCTACGGTGGTACGTGAATACATTTCCCTTACTGTACAGTCGAGTTCGAAAAATGTGCACGGACAAAATGATCAAAAACATGTGAACACGACTTTATTGTTTAGGGTAGGTATAAGGTTGCTCAGATATTTTGGATCCTTGGGAACGTTCATACATATATTTATGAATTCGAAATCGACTGTACATTGGTAGCTAAAATAAGGATAAAGATTCTTATAAAAACAAGAAAATAATTATCTCTATAGAGCAAAACATACTACCTACAATATTGGAGGTAGGTACGGAAAGGAAAGAAAGGAATTGAAGGAAATTCCATGCCACATATACAATTTCGGTGCAGCGTAGTGTTGTAAACGGAATTGGTTTAAGCAATTTCAATCGTAATGCTTCATCATCATCATCATCATCATATCAGCCGAAAGACGTCCACTGCTGGACATAGGTCTCCCCCAAAGAGTGCCACAATGACCGGTCCTGCGCCATCCGTATCCAGCGGACTCCAGCGACCTTTACCAGGTCATCAGTCCACCTTGTGGGGGGCCTACCCACGCTGCGCCTTCCGGTACGTGGTCGCCACTCGAGAACCTTTCCGCCCCAATGGCCATCGGTTCTACGTGCAATGTGCCCCGCCCACTGCCACTTAAGTTTAGCGATTCGGAGGGCTATATCGGTTATCTTGGTTCTGCTGCGGATAGCCTCATTTCTGATGCGATCACGCAGAGATACTCCCAGCATAGCCCTCTCCATTGCCCTTTGGGTGACTTTGAGCCTTCTTATGAGGCCCATAGTAAGCGACCACGTTTCCGTGCCATACGTCATCACTGGCAACACATTGATATTGTCCACACAAATTCCGTTAATACAACACTACGCTGCACCGAAAATGCTACAAAATGTACGATGTCCACACATAACTAACTATATGATTATGACAACTTGCATATGCCTACTTATTGCGGTCGGTAAGTAGAAACTATTACTGGTACTAAACTTAAAAATATATACCCATTCCCATACGAGATAATGCAATTCATGAAATCTGCATATGCACAGTCGTAAACCTTTTGAAATCTAGTTTAACCAACCGATAAGTATATCAACACGCATGTTGCCAAAACAGCCATCCGACTCGTTGCACGGTTTTATTTATCGGTTACCACACAGACGTAGTTGCAAATAAATCACCCAAAAGCACCTTCGAAAAGCCTAATGCCAAAGGCCTAATGCATCGCGTCAAATATAGGCAAGCCGGAACTAAATTTGCTTACACTTTTTTTTCAAGTGCAGCAACCTCGTTGCAATGCACATGCTCATAGAGCATAATATTATGTGATCAACGGAGTCTGGAATTACGGTGGCATTTTTGTGATAAATGAGAAGTCGCTATGACAGCTCAAAAATGCCACGAAAATTGTGGTGGTGGGATCCGTAGTTGCCTGTCTGTCTTTATTACATCGACACGTGCGCGCCAACTAAATGGTGCGGTTGCGGCGGCCGAATTAGTACGAAAGTTGGCATTTCCAAGTACACATTAAGTGGTTCGACTATTACTGGTAACTTATTATGCCTTCTTGGTCGTGATACTTTTCCTTAAAGACAAAAAAATGACATCCCCACTTTATGTGTAGGGGAGCTACCCTAAAAAAAATATTTTTCACATCTCATGCTCGAAAAGTGTGTCATATTAGGCTTAATAAGCGGGGCTAAAGTAGTACATTTAGCCCCTAGGGAAAATATGTATACATATTTGTGATTTTTAACACATTTAATTTGTCCAATCAAAACACTTTACCATATTAAATCCACCAATCACAACTCTTTCAAAAACATTTATCTTTGCTATCAACCAACCAGAATACCTACAGCTACATATTAAAATCGACCAATCAAACATCAGGTGTTTCTTAGTCCCTAGTTCCAAATCATTTAAATCCACCAATCACAACTCTTTCAAAAAACATTTCTTTGCTATCAACCAACCAGAATACAGCTACATATTCAAATCGACCAATCAAAGATCAGGTGTTTTTTAGTCCCTAATTCCAAATCATTAAAAAAGAAAACGCCTCACGCTAAATTGAACAATCTCTTCGCAGTGAAATTTGTTATTGATTGTGGATGGATAATCTTTGTTTTACTATTTTCTCGCAGTCGAAGTGAAAAGTAGAGTGTATAACTCGGGTCTAAAAGCCATATTACCCCTCGAATTATTTTCCCTCGCTTCGCTCGGGAAAATATCCATCTCGTGGTAATATGGCTTATTTTAGCCCCTTGTCATACAATCTACTATTGCGGTTTTGTCGGCGTGATTGATTTATATCCCCATGCCGAATTAGAGCTTTCTAATAGTAAGGGTAACTGAGCTAAGCCGCAGACGGACAGACGGACATGGCGAAACTATAAGGGTTCCTTGTTGACTACGGATCCCTAAAAAGGAAAATCTGGTGATACGTCCTTTACTTTAGTCACTCAAAAATGGGCACTTGTTAGGATTGATTTTATGCAAATCACTGAAGAGTCGCGAAATTTTAATAGTACCTAAATACACTTGAAAAAGGAAATTGGTGAACGTTTTCTATCGGTTATTCGAGGATTGCGAGGTCTATTTATGTATAATATCCGTGGTAATCCCGTATCGCGTTTTTGATACCCGTTTAAACT
This sequence comes from Epinotia nisella, assembly GCA_932294315.1. Classification (NCBI taxonomy): domain Eukaryota; kingdom Metazoa; phylum Arthropoda; class Insecta; order Lepidoptera; family Tortricidae; genus Epinotia; species Epinotia nisella. Next base: position 10,643,027 of record OW028693.1, read on the forward strand.
TCATCTAAAACTTTTCCGCCGACTCGTGCCAAGCATTTTGGCACCGACATTCGCCAGTTCCGAACCTGTCCGATAAGTTCTGTCGAAATTGCTATGAAACAGCTATCAGTCCGAACAAATAAGCGTTTCCTTCTTCGTTTGGACAAAGTTACGCAATGTTGCGTGATTGCTTTTCTTGGTTGTACAATAACAATAACATTGGTTTGTAGCACAAGGTTTTTAACATTACCAACTTGGGCAAGATCAAGATGAAGAATGGATTGAAACTTTTCAGTACAATTATGACGATACTTGGCCTAACCTAATGGCTTTTGTGTGGTAATTTTAGTGTTTAAAGAAGGTACCGATGTAGGAATAAATATCGGTCAAGCATGCAGCAAGCAATGAAAATTTACCAAGGATATGTCCGAAGGAACATACGAGACATTGATCGGTTACCCCAGTGGTATATTAGAATCCTTACGAGTTATATTAGAATCAACTCTAAGTAACACATTTACAGACACGTAAGCTGTAGCATTCGAGTCATCACTTGTTTCTTTGGATGACTCGCACTGTCACTTACTGTCCGTGAACGTGTTAAATCCTACGACTTCAATAGATACTCCCCATCGAGAAATCATGATCATCATCATCCTCCCAGCGTTTTCCTAAAGCAACCGGGTTCCGCTTTGGCACCTAATCCTAAGATTTTGGCGTAAGCACCAGTTTTAAGTTTAAGACAGCGACTACCATCTGACTTTCCGCAGAAGGAAATGTAGGCATTGTTGGGATTAAATGTTTCTTTACCGAAAAGCTACGGTCAAATGAAAATTCGTACGTAAGTTTTTTTTAAACCCTTTTTTTATACGATCGCCTTACCACTCGGCTATAGTGACTTTACTCCCTATCCTATCTATTTATTTTTAGATGGACCGAGTAAACGTGGACTCAAGCCTGGAGTCGCGTCAGATCAAGCTATGTGCGACCTGCTTCGACCTGTACCACGGGCTGGCTCGAGCACTGGAGATGTCCATTTGTTTGGCACCCACTGTCTTAACAAAACCGGAGGCCTGTGATGGACAGAACGAGCTACTGCTGGGACGGACTTGTCAGGTATTGTGACTTCAGACCCAACATTCTCACTAAAGCTGTCTGGGATGCTGATGAACAGAACAAACTACCACCAGGACTGGGCCTCGGTGTCCTCATCAATTAAAAGAGCTGATGCCATGGTCAAAATGATGAATGATGCTCCCAACCAACGTCTTGTGCAACGCCCTGGAGGGTTACATAAACGATACCCACCATCATCTCAAAATTTTAGATATGTGATGAGGAGAAAGAGGACACATTGAAACCGACTGGTAAAGCAGATCTATGCCTACCCCACGAGCAGACTCTGGTTCAGAGGTAGCCGTCAGATTGGCCCCCTTAATTCGTGTTCTCAACAGTATGCTTCTATTATTAAGGTTAAGTACTTGTCAAGTTAAAACAATTACTTATTCAGGCTCAGGCTCTGAAGTTAGCATATATGACACCATCCTCACCAAGAATGAGCCACACGTCAGAACAACTTCAAATCCACATCCTTCAAATCACTGCCGCTGTTCAAACCATTGCACAGCCAGTGCAGTTAATCCGGGGCGTGGCCATCCAGTAAAACACTTATCACCAATTTCATCAGATGCTTATGGCGGTCGTGTCCCGTGTCTGCGGCCGGTCCGGCGGCGGCGCCGGCTTCACCCGGCTGGTGGCGCGAGGTCTGCCGGACACGGACCGGATCCACTACTACGTCGCGCTCGCGCCAGTTGCTGGCTGCGTGGTCAGGATGCTCGATCCAAAATTGCCGAAGGAGGTGAGTAACCGGTGGTTTCTGTGTTATTGTTGTAAACTAGTTTTATACATGGTGGCGGGGCGCGAGCGCCACGTTTTAATAGGGCTGTGTGCATCCTTTATTTTTCCTAATTTAAGAGTCATTGCAAGTCATACTTGGAGAAAGTTTTGAGATGGAAAAAAACTACCATGGAAACGGGAAAGCAGGATAAAGAGGTCAAACCTCGTATTCGTACAAGACGTATAAGTCTTACGTGACAAGGTAGAACAGGTGTGGTGTGGGTATATGTGAAGCCTCGCGTAGCTCTTAGACTCGGGCTTAGGAGTAGGACAAAAAGAAACCCGGCATTTTGTTCACATAGTGAATTCATATGCCGGCAATCTTTTTTCATACAACTGTTGTTGTCAGCACCTGGAAAAAGCGACGAAGGCGCTGGCCTCCGAACCACTGTTTCACATCGACGGCCTGGATTTCATGCTCGGAAAGTGCAAGCGAGCGGACTTCTCTTTCTACAACTGTAAAGTACATTTTTACCTACTTCAAACCATGTAGCACCATGTACCATGTAGTCAATATAGTTTAAACGAAATTTTCGAAGGTGAACTTCTGGAATCAAATATCAATATTTTTAAAAGCTACCTATATTCAGCTATAATTCTTAGCTACGTTCTCCGATCTCAATGTTTATTTTTGGAAGAATTAACCCTTTTCCAGGCCAGCAATTAAAAAATGACAATCAAATGTCAGTCTTATTCATTAACATTAAGATACACGTTTGGCAATAAATATGTATGTGGTCGATATAACGCCTCTGCCTGGAAAAGGGTTAAGGGAACTCCTTAAATGTAAGAGACACGTTTATGGCAATTACGTTTTTTTTTATAATTGTTATAATAGGCCTATCTGAATCTAACGCTATTCCTCTAGATCCCGAGGACGTAACCGTTGAAGAGATGAAAGCACTGGAAACTGTGGTGAAAAAACTCCGAGCAGCAAAATTAACCTTGGTAAGTATTACCTACTGTGCTACTTTTTTATACCTGCTGATGGTAAAATGTTATCATCGGCAAATCCAGCAATGGAGACACAATGGCTCACAGACTCCATTGGCTTAGCCACCTTGAGGATGGAGGAAGATCGTAAAAGTTTGTTGAAAGATAATAAAGTGAAGAAATCTGGAGCCAAATAGCCGAAGCGGATGTGCGCGGACTCCAAATTACCAATTGGCAAGAGTTCGAGCAGAGCCAAGAAAAGTGGCGCAGTATCGTGTTGGATGAAGAATAATTTTGGGCCGCTGAGCCAACAAACAAGTAAGATGATGGCATATAAGCATAATGTATCGCCTGACGCTGAGCTGTGACGTGTATTATAGTTGCAGCTTCAATGGCGTTATACCTAGGAGCCGATAACACCTAAATATTACCCGTTTATTCGATACAGGACACATCGCCAGGTGGAAGTGGCACGCAGTCTGAACTACTCTGCACGATATGCTACGCGCGCCCCGCGGACACAGCGTTCGTGCCGTGTGGACACCACTCTTGCAGGTAAGTGTCATCGTCAGTGACCTGACCTCTTATCATTTATTCATAGAGGAATCTTTCCATTGAAGAGATCATTGCTCCCCAATACATGGAATAGGTAGCAAGCGGATCCCGGGCTCCTCTCTACGAGCGACCGGGCGAGGTACTCTCGAGAAAACGAAAAGATGAAGAGAATCACAAGGAGGAAGGCATTAGTGCATTCTTCTGAAGAAAGGGGACTATAATATGTCTTTCTTATATTATACAGCTTTTTAAAGACTACATAAAGCTACAGTGACAAGAAAAGAGACGACCAATGGAGCGTACTGTAATAAATAATGCTGTTCTTTCAGAGCTTGTGTCATGCAGCATATGCTGAACAGCAAACAGTGTTTCTTCTGCAAGGCGGAGATAGACACTGTACGAGAGATCGAGCCTGCGAACAGCTAACAAACTTCAACATTGCACAGGTATTTACTTACGATAGGGACTTTATTTTGATCCTGATAAGAGCTAGCCACAGGAAATACTCAAACGTTTAAAGAAATACTATTTTACATGTAAGCGTTGATCACAAGTACGTTCAAGGACTATAATCATTGAGCCATTTAGGTGTCAACTAATTTTGGTTTTCTACGAAGCTATGAAGTGTCCAGTATAAAGTGAGCTCTAAACAGCTCAACAATTAAAGTCCGTGACTGTACATACAGTACCCAAATAAACACTGCGACGTTATTAGTACGCATGTTCGTTTCACTTTGGGTTATGTGACATCTGATCCTACGCGTTAGGTTAGAACTAGCAATGTACACAATTTTACGGTGACAAGTATTCCAATTACGATTGAACTTCGACGACGCCTAAAGTTGTCGCGAGCAGTCGTCCATGATGGCATACATGACAAAAGATGTCCAGTGGATTGCCATTTTGTCGCTTATCGCCGGGGACAAGAGACCAGCACGGCTATCACAAGGCGGCGCGCGAGCTTTCTCGATTTTTCTCGCACTATCCGTCTCTCTCTTATTAGAACACTTAGAAAGAGAGGGGTAGTGCGAGAAAAATCGAGAGAGCTCGCGCGCCATCTTGTGATAGCCGTGCTGACATTCGTTGCTCTCGCGCTCGCATACTTACTCTACATGTCGCGGGTGTCATCCACAGCGATAGGTGATAAAATGGCAACCATCATACGCCCGTAGGTGTGTCACAGTTAAGGCCATTACACCTAGCAATTTGTCACAACAATCTAGAGACGCAGCTATAAGACGGAAAGAGATAGCAACATTGTAGGTGGTTGTTGTGATAAATTGATAGGTGCAAACGCTTTACACAATTCATAGCAAACTGATGTAAAACTGTGATCTGAACAAATAGCTTGACACCTAGAAATTGGGCCAAGAGTTGAATTTAGTATATTTTTGATATAATTTTAGTTCATAATCACTGATCAATTTTTTTTATTTTGTACTATGTTTATAAATTTGAAATATTTTATATTATATACATGGTGAAAATGATGTTTTAAAATGTTTAAATAAAAACCCCTTCTTTTATTATTCATTTAATACATTAAGTACCTTACCTACATGTCATTACCTCATTACAAAAGTCAAAAATATGAAAGTACCTGAGTATTCAGTATATTTAAGCTAGAGATTAGTTTCGCTCAGTTTGCACAATATTTAAAGAAGACATTTTCGTATTTAACTAATAGCATACCTATACCTACAAATGCTCCATTTATGTACTTCTAGCCTTCTAGCCACATAGTAAAGTGGAACAGAGGCTAATGTCAAAAAATAATTAATCCGTCGTGAAATGGTGCCGTGTAGCGGAATGTCATTTCACTCATACAGCTCATAATTATTTTCCATCATATTTTCACCGAAACGTACGAACGTGTCTTGCTATTTCAGTCAGTCACAGTACAAAACGTTCTGAGGTTGACTGAAGTAGCATGACAAATACGAATGTTTCCGAGAAAATACGATGGAAAACAATTATGCACTGCATCTGTACTTATTTAGAGCAGACCAACTGAAGAACTCAGTCATAATAACTGTTTGTGGTGTTGTTTTCCTGGTGGTGAGAGGGATGAGAGAACGAAAACATGGAATCCTCATTAATAAATAGTCGGTAACGAGCTTATTTTGACTTTTCTCGAGTCGCAAGCGTCCATAGGCTACCGTATCTACTTGCCATCAGGCAAGTTGTTTTTTGGCTATGCCCATACCGCCTGAATATTTTGTATGGAGGTGAGTGTATACAGCACGATTCATTTATTTTGCTCTATAATAAAATTTTAATCTCTGTACTCTTTGTTAGGATTTTTAATTTACTTATCACAAGGTTTAGGTCTGAAGGGATCTTCCATCCGTAGTCCATCAGTATTTAAAAATGTATATATACATATATATACAAGATCGTGGTACCTACTGGAGATCAATCTATATAATACTGGCACGGTTGACTTGCCAAACTCTAGGTATATCTACAAGTTAAGTATACATTATTGTTCACAGTTTGCAACACTCAATTGTTGGTTTACAGTTCGTCGGAGCTCGACCACAGATATCAAAATCTTTTTCACCTCACTAGCTCGGAAAGACCTTTTTAGGGTTCCGTAGTCAAAATAGCAAAAACGGAACCCTTATAGTTTCGTCATGTCCGTCTGTCCGTCTGTCCGTCTGTCCGTCTGTCCGTCTGTCCGTCTGTCCGTATGTCACAGGCATTTTACTCGAAAACTATAAGGTGTATTTGAATAAAATTTTGAGGATAGGTATATTTTGTTAGCCGCTACATAGTTTTGTAATTAAAATGACAAAAAAAAAATTTTTTAGGGGTGCACTCCATACATAAAACTAAAAGTCAATTTTTTTTTTTCATTGTGACCCCCCGTGTGGCACATCAATCGATAGGCCTTTCAAAATAAATATAAGGTTTCATAGATTTTTTTTGATTAAGTGAATAGGGAGATAATCGCCCCGAAAGTCACTAAAATTCTGTCCCCCCCCCCCCCCCCTCTAATTTTTGAACCGTGTATTTTAAAAATATGGAAAAATTCATGGACATAGGGCTTATTAATTTCATTCACCGAAAATTGTTTTGAACAAGATCGGTTCAGAGGTTTTCGAGATATTGCTGAAAAACTGCCTTCCTCAAAGAAAAGGGAAGTGCCGTAAAATTTCTGTGACGATACGACCTTTTTAATAGGCACGGAACCCTTCGTTTTGCGTGGTCCGACACGCACTTGGCCGGTTTTTTATTCTTTAAAAACAGATAGCAAAACTGCATTTTATCCACATGTGTGCAAAGAATATTTGAAATCCGAACGTGTTATTAGTTACTTTTTTAAACATAATCCATACTAATATTATAAATGGGAGAGTGTATGTGTTTGTTTGTTTGTTTGTTTGTTTGTTTGTATGTATGTTTGTATGTATGTATGTTTGTTTGTTTGTTTGTTTGTTCGTTTGTTCGTTTGTGTGTCCGTCTTTCACGGCAAAACGGGGCGACGAATTGACGTGATTTTTTAAGTGGAGATAGTTGAAGGGATGAAGAGTGACATAGGCTACTTTTTATCTCTTTCTAACCTCCTACTTCCCTAAAATGGGGGGTGGAAGTTTGTATGGAGCATTCCGCAATTTTCAAGGTAGAAAGCTAAAAATTGGTATGCGGACTATTTATGACTAACAAAAAAAATCGTGCATCATTTATTTTGGAAATCTTAAAAGAGGGGGTGAAGTTTTATATGGGGGTCCAGATATGTAGAGTCAATATGTAGAATCGATATGTAGAGTCCATATGTAGAGTCGATATGTAGAGTCGATATGTAGAGTCAATATGTAGGGTCGATATGTATAGTCGATATGTAGAGTCGATATGTAGAGTCGAAAATAAAGGCTACATATACATGTTTCAGTTGTTTTTCTTATGTAGTATTTTCCTCGGTTTAGTGAGGTGAAAAGATTTGTGTTACACACGGGTGCAAGTTATTTTGACGTCTCGTGTGTTGCATCACTCGCTTTGCTCAGGATTCTATTTTTGAACCACTCGCTACGCTCAGGATTCTATTTTCGAACCACTCGCTGCGCTCGTGGTTCAACCATAGAATCCATTCGCTAGCTCGTGGTTCAACCCTAGAATCCATTCGCTGGCTCGTGTTTCAATTCCACACTCGCGGTTAAAATATAGCTTTGCACCCTTGTATAACAAATAACTATTAGGCGAGTCTCTTCACTCGTCTCCTTTTCCTGGTCAATATGTTCAGAACCACGGTTGCTGTTATTTACATGTAATATTTACAAACAATCAATACAACGAAAATGTGTGTGCATTTTAATGCATACATCCTAATGGTGCTGATGCACTTGAACATGCACTTGTAATGAGCATTCTAGCGAATGTTACATTACAGGTAAAAGCTCTCAAAATAAACAGGAGCGGGTTGGCGAGCTTTCTAGCGAGCGTTCTAGCGAAACGACGGTGAATTTGCTTCAAGCTTTGTGCCGAGCCGAGCAGTTTTAACACCTCCCACGTTCGCTAGAATGATCATGAAAATGATCTTAAGCTATGTTTGGCTCTAGGCTTGGCTCTGTTAATTATTCAGTTTGACAGGTTTGAAAACGGCGAATGCTCGATGTTCTTTTACATGTGAATGTTCAACACTATCAGCACCTTTAGTGGCGACAGCAAAATTTCGAGGATGGCACATTTCTTCTACTTATATCTTTGGGCTCTTCGGAGTTGTTCTATGGTCCTTTGTTGAGTCCCTGCGGGTACGCGTAAAACGCCGCTGTGGGGCACTCGCAGGTACCTCTCGGACCAGGAATTCCTCGCGGACCTATAGCTCCTGTAAAAAATAGTACATTGTGATACAAGTGAACTATGTTGATCATTACATCCGAGGCGGAATTGTTCACGCGAGCTGGAGGTGAGCGTGATAAGAGAGCCGAGGATGTAATTGGCGGCTTGACGGTCAGAGGCGTTTATTCGTAGTGTCGATATTTTGTATCTGTGTCAAAGCAGTTTGTTTAAAAAAACATGCTGCCAAATTTAACAATCTTTTCGCTGTGGAATTTATTATTGTTTGTGGATAGATAATCTTTGTTTTTACTATTTTCTCGCAGTCGAAGTGAAAAGGAGAGTGTATAACTCTGGTCTAAAAGCCATATTACCCTTCGAACAATTTTCCCTCACTTTGCTCGCGAAAATTATTTTAGCCTCTTGTCATACAATCTACAATTAAGCGTGTTTGTGTGAACATACTTTTGCAGCTATCCGGTACAATCAATATAATATATAGGCAATCAAATAGATTATTTTTTGGATATGAATAATCAAGAATATTCATATCTAAAATTTAATAATCATACATACAATCCACAATAATCGTTGAAATCAGAAATCATTCGTCATCACCGAAAATAATATCGTTCTGTCAAATTATCTATTTTTCTCTTTCTTTGAGACTAAAGTTATACATTTGGAAAAGAGTCCCTCGACAAATTTAAGGTGTCTTACATCAATCCTACCATATATCAACCAGAAAATTATTTGCAAGAAAAGAAAGAATACAAACCTTCTCTTCCAGTCTCTCCCCTGTCTCCTGTTCGTCCAACAGTGCCCGCAGGACCGATAGGACCTAGATTTAAAGAACAAATAAATAGTTGGTTAAATAGTTCTTGCCTTATCGAATGTTTTCCGGTACAAAAGGTATCCTACGTTCTATTCTAAGATAAACTATTTCCATGCCAAATTACAATAAGCATGAAAAGGTAAACAAACAAACAGAGTTACTCTAGTATTTGTAAATTTATAATTAAATTAAATACGTTTATATGTAGTATGGATTCGTGCACACACGGCACACACGGGCACCATACAAATTAGCAGTATCCAAATTTGTCCGTGTAAAAAAAAGGCGCGTTTTCCCGCCTTATACGTACATAATCAACCCTCACAAATTCGCGAAAGACTAGGTAGGGTAGGCTCGTTAGGTAGCTTCAGATGCCCGAAGGGCAAACCGTCCAGAAATAGGAGCCCCGATGTGCAGGGCTCCGTGCATCCATTACCGGCATGGCGAAAGGGGCATGAATGTTACCTTAGTATGGAGAGAACAAGGGGTTTTCCCTTCACCATCTACCAACCGCTCGTCCACCATACGCGGCTGTGCACCTCACGGTATAAAGAGTGCCTTATGATTAATACTGGCTGGAATTAACACAAGTAACAACACACCTGCGATCCCCCTCGGGCCCTCGTCTCCCGGCAACCCGCGCCCCTCGGGTCCCCGTTCGCCCTTGTCGCCCTTGTCCCCGCGAGGCCCACTCACGCCGGGGCGACCGGTTTCTCCGGTGTCGCCTGGGTACCCGCGAGGCCCAATCTCGCCGGGATCACCTCGGGCGCCTGTAAATAAGTTTTTTAGTTTTCAGTTTTAATCCGTAATTCAACGAAAAATAGAGATTAGGCTTGAACTATGGACAGGACGTCCATAGTTCAAGCCTCGGTGACGCTGAACAGTCCAAAAAATTCTGGTCAAGAAAAAAGAGAGGGGTACGGAACTCTAAAAAGAGATAAAGACGATCACAGATTATGTCGATCCGGGTGGACGTTAAGCTATTATTTGGTGCGATAAATATTATGATTTGTACAAACGATGGTTGCAATATACATGATTATATGCTGTCAGGTAGAGAGAGAGAGAGAGACAGACAGAACAATTAAGTACTATCCAGTTCTGATTAATGCGTTAAAAATAAATTTTACTATTTAAAAATTTCGTCATTGAATAATCCCTTGACATTGCATAGGGATGGTTATGTATAGTATAGTGTATACCTACGCCGCCCTTTCATCTCATCATGTACCTACTTATATTTGACACACTTTCGCTAATAGGTAGGCGGGTATCATGGCAATGATAGAACTTACCAGGCACACCAGCAACGCCAGGTTTCCCTGGAGGTCCCCTCCTTCCGGCCCCTGGAGGTCCAGGGGGGCCTACTAAGTCACGAGTCCATTCTTTTAGACGATCTGAAATCAATTGAAAACTTAAGTGTGAGGCCTATGTGCCCGCTCAATGAGTCACCTTCACCTGAAGGTCTACGAAGTCGACTTTTTGTCGTTTATGTTTGTTGTATCGGGGTGTTTTTTTAGTTATCTGTATTCGTAGAGACAATCATTCCAATAAAGCTAATTCTTACCTCTAATCAGGTTTTCGCAAATATTTCTTATTTCATTTTCCGATATCGTTGGCGCCTGAAAGCAGAAAGTAATTTAATGCCAATGTTAATCATGGCCTGTGTGAAGTCAACTGTATCCAAACATGGTGTTGAGGGAATAAAACGAACTTCGCTGTTATTAAAAGGAGATTACGCACACCACCAAAGTTACATCGAAAGTAACTACCGTGCCCCTTTTAAAATGATCTATGTGAACCAAGTAAAAATAGGTTTTTCGTTTTAGGAAGTTCACAGGTTATGTTCACCCTTCTCTTCATCCGGGATCCGTTTGGCTGTAAGTGCCATTTTTTGCGGAAGCAACTTCCATCTGACCTTCTACCCTCCACCAGAAGGGAGACTAGATCGTATTCTGATTATTAGTGATTTAGGTTTCGAGTGAATGGGTTACTTGACATTTAAAAGTTTTCAAGCCGCCCGTAGGCCAGCACCCAACTAAACAACTGTTGTAATAGACAATAACCGGGATCAACGGTTTGGCACGGAAGTACTTAGTTAATAACCGTTCAATGCAGCCACCCATCGTTTTATCTGCAGTCGCGCCGCATCCCTGGTGCGCTGATTCTGAGAATGATTGCAGACAAGCCCGACTGTGCGACTATGCTACACTGCATGGTAAGTGACTGCATTCTCCGACCAGTGTCATACAGTGATAAATGTCGTTGTGGTTTGTATTTTTGTCATTAATTAGTGAAAAGAAATTTATTTTTTTTATCTTGCAAGAAATAATGCAAATCATTGTCTACATCCAAAACTAGGTACCTGCGCAATCATATTGTATGGTGCTGCAAGACCAGGGGGGCCCCTTTGTCCCGGCGCGCCCGGAGTCCCGTCCGATCCCGGAGTCCCCGGAATGCCCGGGAGGCCCTGCTCGCCTTGCTGTAAGACAATTTTAACGAACCAGAATTAGACAAGCTTTTATTCTTCTTGGCACAGACATCAATGAGCCAAAACCATTTTTTTTATTCTTACCTTTCCAGCGACGCCTGGCGGCCCAGGTGTTCCCGGGACGACGGTGCCCTGGGCAGCGTTTGACCCTGGCGGGCCTGGTGGCCCTGGTGATCCGCGCAAGCCTTCTCGGCCCTGACAACGTTAAGATAGGTCTTTCAATCAGATAATAATTTCCGTCCTTTACAGAGCGAGTGGAGAAAGAAGATAACTGACTGGCTGACCCCACCACAACGTGGAATATATAGCTAGGAACAGAGAAAAATTTATGCACGTCCTTTAGTAGATCGGCGCCGGCTTTCGAGTCGGCAATATGCTGAGGCAAGACCTTTTCTTGACATTTTATATTTAGAAAAATCTTTTTTTTTATCACTATAATTGCTTTCTTTCTTTCTGTTCGAACGAGGTCTTACTAAAATAAGGTACTTACTGAAAACGTCTTAATCCTTTGCCAAGTTAGGGCTATTACCTCGAATTTTGTTAGAAACTTTATTTCATGGAACCTACCTGTGGTCCTTCTTGGCCTCGCTCCCCCCGCGGCCCACTGGGTCCTGGGATGCCGACGAGGCCGGGCGGGCCCGGGATGCCCGCCGGCCCCTGTGGTCCTTGTGGGCCCTAAAAATGGCAAAATCATCTTGATAAGTGTAAAGAAAGGTTGTAATTGTGGTTTTTATATTTTCTATTTTAACGTGTTTGTACTTTTCAAACACAACGTATGTTGTTCGTGAAATAAATTAATGAAAAAATGTAATATCACTGTTGAATCTCACGTGTCCCCAGACCCACGACCCATTATAAATTAAACGAGGCAATTAGGTACTGTACCGTAGCCCCAGTGGCCCCAGGGGTGCCAGCGGACCCCGGGCTCCCGTCCCGCCCAGGTCGACCGGGCGCTCCTCTCTCGCCTTTCGCACCTGTGAGGGAAACCAAAGTAATATTAGATGATAATCTTACGCAAATCGAACTACTTACACTCATAGTAAGCTAAATAAAAATAGACAAAATTCAATATTCAAAAAAAATATTCATGCTCACAGAAATATTTACCCTACAGTTCTTTCGAGTTTGGAATGATGACTAGTTTAGTGGGGTGGGAATGGGGATTCGTTGCACATAAACGGACAGAACTTAAAGGGCTTTAACACGTATAATTATTATTTTTTAGGGCTCCATACCTCAAAAAGAAAAAAGGAACCCTTATAGGATAATAGGATCACTCGTGCGTCTGTCTGTCCGTCTGTCACAGCCGATTTGCTCCGGAACTACTGGACCGATTGAGTTGAAATTTGGTACACATATGTACAAATTGGTGACCCAAAGAGGGACGCGTAAAGTAAATTAATAAATTCTGAACAAGGGTGCCACTTTTGGGGACCCCCCCCCCCCCTCCGGATGTGTCGCAATCACAACGTCCTTAATCCTTAGTCGCGAGCATATTCTTTTCTTTTTCTTTTAAGTTTTTTTTTAGGGTTCCGTACCCACAGGGTAAAAACGGGACCCTACTTTTAAGACTTTGCTGTCCGTCCGTCTGTCTGTCTGTCCGTCTGTCACCAGGCTGTATCTCATGAACCGTGATAGTTAGGTATATAGTTGAAATTTTCACAGATGATGTATTTCTGTTGCCGCTATATCAACAAATACTAAAAACAGAATAAAATAAATATTTAAGGGGGCTCCCATATAACAAACGTGAATTTTTTGCTGTTTTAAAGATAATGGTACGGAACCTTTCACTAAATTTTTCGAGTTAAAGCAAAAATAAATAATTGTTTACTGTATATGTATAATAATTAATAACAAATCAAATGTACCTTGTAGTAGGGTAGCGTTAATGTTAGCTGCGGTTCCTGGAGGCCCGGGGACGCCTGGGGGCCCACGGGGGCCCTCTGGCCCTGGTCTCCCGGGTTTACCCTGAAACAGACAGATTTACCCTGAGGAGAAATCATTTAGAGAGGTAGGGCACAGCGGTATGTTATCTCGGTCATATTTGGGGCATCCCAACTATGGAAGAACCCACTTGCTCTTTAAGGAATGCGGTGTTGCGATGGTGAGTGAGGTAACCAAAGCTTCATGGATTCGTTGTGTAGAAATTGAGATATTATTGAGATATTTGTCTCGACACAACAAGCCCTCAAATCTAATGTAAAGAATTTGTTTAGTGGTGCATTTGACATTTGATTTCGGAGTCGTTGTTATATTTATCTTTATCTCCACAAAATGCTAATTCAGTTCAATATGTAAAGATTTTAAAGTAACTGTTCAGTGTTTAGTGTTTAAGTATATTTTTGCTGTGCCCTAGCCGGTATGTTCTGGACAATAATGTTACAAAAGACCCCCTGCACAACATGATAATTGATAAGCAATAAATGATTTATGATTTATGAAATCAATGAAGGATCGGTAATGCACATTATGACTCCTCTGAAGAACTTTTTTAACTAGTATAACTGTGTAATCTAAGTATAAGAAATTTAGTATAAATGTGGACCTCTCTTCACATATAAGTAACTTTCAACTTACATCTCTGCCTGCTTCGCCAGGAAAGCCTCCTAAGCCAGTGAGGCCTGCTTCACCTGGATCACCTAAGATTGAAATAATAGTATATATTTAATGTTATATTATATATTTGTTACAGAAGTAGTTACGCATACAAAGTAAATATATACGGGGTGTTTCCTGTAACAGGAGCAATAAATTAAACGGAGGCTTCCTTACTGCATTTGTAGTAACCCCTTTTGTCCATTTCTTTTCAAATGTTTTTAACTCGGAGAAAAATTGATCTGAAGTTATGACCTCCGAGTAATGTATCTTGGCACCACGAGATCATAGCACAGTAGTCAATGCAGATTTTGAGGTAGCATCATGTAGTGAGTCATAATAGTTTTTGCATTTTTGTTTTCAAAAGATATTTTTGTGATTTTTTCAATTTTTTTCAATTTTTTTTTGTGTTTTTAAAATAATAAAATACTTATATCACTCCAGAAGAGTAAAAAAGTACACCAAAACTTTAGTTAAAGAAAAAAAAATCCGAAAAAAAAATATTTTTTTTCAATTAAAACCACTTAGAAACAATTGATCACAAGCTTAATAATCTACCATTTAATTTATTGCTCCTGTTACAGGAAACACCCCGTATACACGTCTTTATTATAAGGTAATTTTGAGCACCTTGCCCGTAATACGAGAAATACCCGAAATCCCTGATTCAGACGAATCTTTCGTACATCAGAATAAGTGACAACCCAAAACTTAAGTAGGTACTTACGGAAGTTATCAAAAATGTAAATTCGTCACTTGAGCGGTGAAATATTGCAGGACGGCAGTTAAGTACCTATATAACAATTGACTAGCCTTTCTTATTATAGCATTTAAACAATGATCTATGCATGGGTTGCAACAAACTATCTGTAATCATAAAATCATAGGCGGTAAACATTCGTTAACCTTTTCAACGCTCTGTCAAAGAGAAAAGTTGTCAACCACACGCCAAATTAACAAGACATTTAGTGCGGAGTTAAACCTTTTGTCAATGCAAGAAGTCTGCTATCGCACTGGGCTCCTTGACGCATTCAGTCGTTGGCGTTGAACCTGCGGTGCGGATATATTATGCGTCGTTGGTGTCGAAAAGACTAAAATTGTCAAGTTTCTATAGAATTACGGCTGCCGGCATCGTTATAACGTTGACCGGATTGTAATTGTAGTACCTACGCTGCAATCCACCCTAAGGGCGCTGGCAGATGACACGGTTTTTACCTCGCAACAAAAAGAAAGTGGTGTGTACCTTTTTGTCCTGATTCTCCTCTTTGTCCCGGTCGGCCCGGTTTTCCTTGTTTGCCAGGCGGGCCAGCTACACCCACAACGGATCCCTAGAACATTAATAATGAATCGTTTAGGTCCATTGATTTAGTATTACCCATTTGTTACCATAGACAATCCTGCCACATTCAGATTTTGTCTACGTTCACTTCATCATCATCATATCAGCCGAAATACGTACACTGCTGGACATATGCCTCTCCCAAAGAGTGCCAACATGATCGGTCCTGCGCCACCCGCATCCAGCGGATAACGCGACCAAGTCATCATTCCACCTTGTGGGCGGCTGTGAGGGGTGGGGGATATTACTAAACGACCATTTATATCCACTTCACATCTTGCCAAAGCAAACAGTTTATCGATGATTAAAAGGTAACAGACAGACGGATAGAGTTACTTTCGAATTTATAATATTGGTAGGATATGGATAGGCGAGGATGTCAGGTAGGTACTACTACTGGCACTTACGTTTGTGACTTGTCCAGGTGGTCCAGGCTGGCCCCTTTCGCCCCGGGCTCCAGGAGGTCCAGGAGGTCCCACAGGCCCCTCAGTACCGCGGATACCCTGTGAACATAATCATTATTTTACAAATTGTCATTACTAGTGTACGGACAAGTGGTGGCATTTTGAACAGAGCGGGAAATGGAGTCGCCTAGGTGCATTTTATGATTAAAATGAATAACGATTAAATGATTTTTCGAAAACATATTTTCGTATCCAACGGATGTTGCATGCAATTAGGAAAACGCATAAGTCGTAGACAAAGGTATCGTTTTGGTTTCCACAATTTATTTTGTGATTTTTACTGTTGACATGTTTTTCAATGTTATATTTTTTCATTTGTGTTAGATATATTTCACATGATATACAGTACACGCTATTGTTATCGTTATATACAAGATTATCGTATGGTTCAATCCACTTCAAAATTGTCGATTCTGGTGGGTCATTCATATTGTTTCATTATATTTCTGCTGTCGTGCTGTTTTAAATCATTAGCCCAGCGTATTACAACAACACATATAGCAAATAATTGTCCAAATTGACAACATTAAATTATTTGGTCGTATCTACAGTTTATAAAGTTTTTGGCCAGTAATTAATTAAGGTTGTTGTATATGGTTAAAAGTATATTAATTGAATGTGAGAGAGCAAGAGAAATAGATTTTATAAGTAAAGTAAATATCATATAAAATTTGAATTTATTCATTCAATCATAAAAAGTTAGTAGATAATAACGACTCCATTTCCCGCTCTGATCAAAATGCCACCACTTGTCCGTACACTAGTCATTACAAATAAGTACGACTATAGTGATCTAATATTTGACAGCAGTCATCCCAGTACAATTAATGTCATCATATGTCATCATTGACGTTTATTGTGCCTGGATGACGGCTGTCAAATATCGGCTGCAAAAAAATCTAACTATAACCTGCCATTACTCTATGTATCTGGGGGCACGGCAGTGCCCCCGCCAAGTTGAGCAAAACAAAGAGACACGGCGAACCATCCTTTTCTCGATTATTATTATAATATGCACACAATAGGCCATTTCCGGAAATAGAAAAAAAATGTACTTACGGGTAGACCAGTGTAGCCCCTCCCACCCCTCTCTCCCGGCAGCCCTGGGGGGCCTATGGGACCCTGAAAATGTGACGATTTCAATAAATTTAAACTATTAAGAATTTATTCGAAATCTATATATATACATTATATCTATCTATATTACGCGAGGCCGATTTTTGTACATGCCCTACAGATCTACAGTTATTTTAATAAATGATATGTCATTCGATTCGTCTCATGGCGGAGAGCTGCAACAAGCTCTTCGTTTTTTTATCGAAATAGTATAAAAGAAGTAATTAAAAAAAACCGTCCAAGTGCGTGTCGGACCACGCACAACGAAGGGTTCCGTGCCTATTAAAAAGGTCGTATCGTCACAGAAATCTTACGGCACTTATGTACGTCCTTTTCTATAAAGGAAGGCAGTTTTTAGCAATATTTCGAAAGCCTTTAAACCGATCTTGTTTAAAATAATTTTCAGTGAAAGAATTTAATAAGTCCATGATTTTTTTCATATTTTTTAAATACACCGTTGAAAAATTATAGGGGGAACACACCATTTTTTGACTTTCGGGGCGATTATCTCCGACTCTATTCACTAAATTAAAAAAAATGCTGAGAAACCATATATTTATATTGAAAGACCTATCGATTGATGCGCACCACGTGGACTTACAATGTTTTTTTTTACTTGCAGTTACATGTACCTATGGAGTGCACCTCTAATGATTTTTTTTACTCCAAAAAAGTTTATATTTAAGTTTGTATATATACAAACTTATTTTCCCATATTTGAGATACCTATATACCTATTGGGAGAAGAATGAGGTTTAAACTCATTAATTATTGTACTTTGCACAATGCCGCAGTAGGCGCCGATAGGCTTCCAATTTCCAGTAAGGATTTAGAAAATGAATCTCGATTCCTATAATTTCCTCTCGGTTGCCGGGGACTCCCATTGGCGTCTTTGTTGACCTGACATGAATACCATCTACTTAGTATGTAGTTGTCAAACCAATATGACTTTAAAATATCGGAAAACATAAACCAGTAGGTAATAAACTATTTAGCGGTATAAATAGTCAAATGCAACTATACCCGCGGTAAAATATTACCCCCTATGACGAAATAAATGCCGGGTAATTTGTATGAAGAGTGACGAGTGACCCGCCGGTAGGTATCCGATCTCTGACTACTCACCGGAGGACAAGATCCATTACAAGTGTTAAGAGCGGGAAACTCCAAGCCGCCAGCTCCTGCTTCATACTGAAAAAATGGTAACGATTTGCGCATATTAATAAATAAATAATTAAACTATATTACAGACCATTTGGGACAGTATCGAAAAAATCGTTACGGTCCGTATATTTTGCACATTACCTCATTAATGGCATCCCACCAAAAACATTTTCATTTAAAATGATTGCCAAGACTCCCTAGCTCATATAGCTTTCAGCGTAAAAAAAGATATCAGATCGCGAGTAGCGCCAAGCTTCCTACTCCACACGGCTTAACTCTACCAGCCACGCTCTACAAATTCTACATCTTGGCTAAAAAAGTATAGCTTGGTTGGTCACATCGGGATGTGACCATTCGCCGCATAGACTCTGCCGCGTGCATACGGTATGAATTTATGATGATATTAATAAGTGACGGGTCTATACTTTTTAGCCAAGATATAGAATTTGTAGAGCGTGGCTGGTAGAGTTGAGCCGTGTGGAGTAGGAAGCTTCGCGCTGCTTGCGTCTTGGGAATCATTTTACATTAAAATGTAAATGTGAATGTGTGGATTTCACTTCTTTTGTAAGTTCTTTGTGACAATATTTTAAGAGGGCGTTACAGTGCTCACTAGCGCCACTGGTAAATAATTGTGATTATTTAACCTTTTCAACGCTTTCATATTTGAATGAAGTGATCACTCACACGCCAAGCACTGTAACTTGATGTATCGTTAAAAACCAATAAAACCAAATAAAAACAATTCATAACAGATTTTATTCATGATCAAAGTACACCTTCACTCCGACCTTTTTAGTGGTTGTTGGCGTGGTGGGCACGACAGCACTCGACCACTTTAGTGGCTCTCAGCGCTCAAAAGGTTAAATTTAACGATAGATATTTAAAAAAGGAAGCCACTACACACTGTATTTTGTATTTAAATATTAACTTGTGAATACATCAAACTAGTTTTTATGTTGCTGGATACGGTATAGTGAATATGGAGCAATGCTACGGGTGCCAAGCGAGTATTTAATGCTCCAAAAACGCGCTTTGCATCTACTGGCTGGTGTTAAACATAGTCATCAGTGTATTTTTTTAAAGTACCGGCATCTTGACGGTTTATTCACTGTAGGTACGTTGGCGGCAGTGACAACGGTGTGCATACGTCAGAACGAGAGGCTGCTCACGCATGACACGCCGTTCGTGGCTGACCCTTTGGTTTTGGATTATAAGTTTATATTCACTCATATGTATTCATAGCATAGATTTTACTTACAGGAGATGCGGTAGACACCAGGGGTGCAGCTTCATCCTGTTCAGTATAAAAATAATATGTCAAACCTCATGTAGTAATTAGCAAGGACCAGGATACTTCATAGCAATTCCACCTATCGATGTTACGGAATATTATCGCATATCGACTTATACGATTATTCTGTAACATTTGACCTCTTTGATAAGCAACCTGAATCTCCATATTAAAATAAATCATGCCCACGTCACATATGTCATTTACGTCGCTTGATTGTCATAAGTAATTTCCGTGCCGTGTTACTAAAATGGTTGATAAAAATATTTTCTGTTTTATTCATTACCATTATGCTTACATACATTGTATATATCCAAAAGCGTGATTTCATTACTTTGACGATGTGTCATTAAGTGACATTTATTTATCGATAGTCGATAAAACACTTTGGTCAAACCCTCTGACAGTTTGATTTTTGCTATGAAGAATTCCGGTCCTTGGTAATTAGTTTCCAACCTAGACATGGCAGATCCCATTGTGTATGCAAAGTTTCATGTGAATCATATTATTCTAGCATGTCGTTTTAAAATGAGAACCACACTACGTTTGTATAGAAAGTCGAGCGTCGTGGCGACCCTGAAAACTGAAAGTGTCAATTGGGCCAGTGTCAGACACTCGGGCGTTCACTAATTATTATTCTTTATGTAAAAAAATCGAACAAACAAGATTATTAAAATTATACGTACGATGTCATCGCAGCTGTGTTTGGTCAGGAGGTATCGGCCGCAGCTCATAGACAACCATTGGAGATCTATCTGAAAATATATACTAGGTAAGGTAAGACAATATATACTAGGTCAGTCGGTGATACGGACAAGTGTTATTCCATCTCCGGTATTCCATCTGCGTAATATGACAGAAGAGGACAATATCCCCACATAGCAACTGTAGCCGAGAGGTTAAAGCCTGCACCACACTGGCGCGGCCTGCGGTGGCGGTCCATAGTAAATTTGACAGCTAATGACAAATTTACTATTGACCGCCGCGGCCAGGCCGCGCTAGTCTGTGAGACGCTTAAGGTACGCCACTTTCAATCTGGAGGTCGTGGGTTCGAAACCAGGTTTAAAAAAAAACTTATGTATGAAATATCATTTGATATTTAACAGTAGCTTTTCTGTGAAGGAATACATCGAGAGGAAACCGGTCTAAGCTCAACAAGATCCAGTTTTCCTTCTGGGTTGGATGGTGAGATGACAGTCGCTTTCGTAAAACTAGTGCCTATGGTAAATCTTGAGATTAGGTGCCAAAGCGGTCCCCGGGCTTTTTTAGGGTACAACGGTTAAGACGCTAGGAGGATGATGAGACATATCTCCACGTGACATTTCTCCTCTATTCATTATACCGGGCCGGTTTTGGCCACGGCGACTGCTCGCAACTCTGTTCAAGGTGACTAGTAACCACATATTTTGTCAGGCGCTGCCTGCGACCACTTAAGGCATCAGGCGTTAAACAGGTCAATACTCACAGCAGCCGGAGTGCCGTCCTCGTGGGACACAATTGAGAGTGTCGTGGCGTTCCTCAGATCGTGTCTCGTCACGTTTTGTGGCGCCAACTGCAAAACAATACACGTAAAGCAAAGACAAAGAAAAGTAAGATTATTCATCATTTCAGCCGGAAGACGTCCACTGCTGGACAAAGGCTTTGGGCGTGACATCCCGGAGTTTCACTAGCCCCTATAGAGCCATGCTACTGGGTGGAGTGGGTGGCCACATCCACACGATGTAGAAAAAATTACTGGATGGAAAGGGCCGGCAAAGAAACCCGCTTTTAGCTTACCGGAAGAATGTCTCAACCATTGGACTGAAAAGCCACCGAGTTTTTTACGACGACGAGATTCGAATCCCGGACTCTTCCACAAAGTAACATTTTTCATTTTGCTTTAATAATCTAAGTAAGGATTTGGGAAATTCGTTTTCATTCAAACATACAGTATAATAATATGAACGCTACCTATTCTACATCATCATCAGCCTATACAAGTAAGTCCCACTACCTTTCCCATTTGTCCCAGCCTGTATAAGTCCCACTGCTGGGCAAAGGCATCATCTCGTGGATAGAGGGAACGGGCAGTAGACCCCATGCTGGCTCAGTGCGGGTTGAGGATTTCACATATAACTTCTACATATAAACCCTAAATCAACGTACCTCCTGACAATCCACAGCTACGTACACTGTGTCGTTGGTGACAGCTACATGCAACATATGCCAGCCTGGTCTAAACAACTGTGGAGAAAATTAATCAATCAATATTTATTATCAGATTTTTTTATGGTAGAGTTAGTGAAAATTACCAACACTTATTACTTTATTACAAGCTTTTATTGAACGAGCGAGCGAAGCGAACGAAGTTTTCCGTTTCAGCTTGGGCAATAATGCTTTCGTATGTCCGTCCGGATGTCCGGATACCTGGAGCCGTAGCATAGTTGGCGTTGTCACGCGATAGGTGATAGGATAGAGCGTGCGTCACTGGCTGACACCGTTCGATAGAACGAGACGACGCTCTTATCCTGTCACTTGTCGCGTGATAAGGCCAACCATGCTACGGCTCCTGGCTTATCTCCTCTACAGGTCACATTTCTCAACCGAACCGTTTTTCGAACTGAGCAGTTTCGATAATTAAGTAGGTATATGGATATTTTTTGTCGATTCATTTTCTGGAAATTCTAAAAATATTTTTAAGACAGACTCGCGAGGTTTACATCTAACTGTTCTGTAAGTTGTTCTTCAAATTTAGTCACTTGTCGGGATCTGTCTGAGCTTGAGCTGAAATTTTAAGTATTTTAAGGTGACAATATTATGGCACCGTGCACCGAGCTGATCTGATGGAGACAGAAGTTGTTTGAGCTCATTGGAACCCTCTCAATCACACACACACAGTCGGCAATGAAACCTGTACAAGCGTAAGCTTTTGTGGAAAATGTGTTTTTGACCGCATCCTGTTACACGCACAGATAATCAATCACTCATCGTTTAGCGTGTACAAAACGCATGTTGTCGTTTTTGTTATATATTGCACCCAGAGGCAGAACTCATATTAAACCATACCTTCATAAAAGTTACATTTTAAATATGTCATCACGTCGACACTTACACCTAGCCTGCCTGTTGTTTCATGTTGATACCAAAAACCTGAATATCAGTTCATAAGGGTCTCGTCTTTTCACTCACAACATGTCACTAGGTCAACACGACGATGCCTCTTAGAAGTACACCCCTACAGGACGGTCGCCTTTACTGGCAGTGTTCGTTCGTGTAACCTGGATGCTGGAATAGCATTCCTCCTCCACTTCGATAATTACCATCCAAGAAATATTTTAAATCAAAATTTAAAATATTTCACTTGGACAAGCAAGTGACAGGAATTCCGCGTGGCTAGTTGATTGCAGATTTCGTAATATAAACTTGCTTCTAATGGACATCACCACATTACACATCACCATACGTCGGACTATAGGGGGCAGTTTGAGGGCAAGGTAAGGTTTACAAAAAAATCTTAACTTACGAGTATTATAATGTACCTAGTGTTAATTAAATTAGTTACCCGTTATCATTTATTCATCTTTAATGTGTAAATACTCTTTGAAGTGATGACTGATAGCCCACTAGTGGCCACTTAAAAACAAATAAATAGCTGACATGCGTCATCATGACTGTTGTTCATACTTATATTTGTTGGTAGAGTGCCGTCTAATCAAAGTAAATCAAATATAACACAGACTATTCAATCTTATTTTTATTTAAAATTTAAAGGATTAAAAAAAAAAACACCTTAATAACGTACAGCCTTAGAGCCGTGTTCATAGAACTTGACATTGCCCAGTTAACTCATTTGTATTTTGTTCCTTTCTCACAGCTGCAGTTGTCTGAGTGACGGATAAAGCCAAACGAACTTTTTCGCCATTTTGACTTATGTGTAGTCCAAGTACGTTTATAAATAACGCAGTTAGTTGCTATGATATTTGGAATTTCACATTATAAATACTAGGTACCAAATACTAAGTACAAATACTCGAAAGTGAATTGATTGATTTGCGAACCTTACCTATCATTCTGACATGCCACGAAAATGCCCGCTGGAGTCCGACGTATGCACATCACACATCTTACCACACGTTTTCATAAACACTCTATGTCGACACATAGTTAAATACACATTATATTTTTACTACTCACCTATCACACAGACCTATTTTATTTATTCGATATTATTTGCAAGCTTTTATCTATCACTCATAATATGCATAAATAGAAGCGCTACTACTTCTACCTACGCTATGGAAAAATACAAACTATACTCGCGAGCAAAGAAATAGAACAACCTCACTACTTCACAAGGGCCGTAGCTACATGGCCAAGTGATTCCATTTCTTTGCTAGCGAGTCTGCATAGTAGGTACGCAATGTCTCACCTCCTGGCACTCAAACAATAACCTGGACCCCTCAACCAGCACGGCCAACTTCTCCAGCCTCGGCAGAAGCGTTAGGGAGAGCTGCAGGGTCTTCGCGGCTCGGACCAACATCCAGGGTTTGGCCTGGTTGCCAGCGTTGAAGGTGGCTAAGACGCTGAACTGTTCTGGCAGACCGGCTGGGAAGACTTTCCTGGAATCACCAATTCTAGAATTAGCGGGTGGCGGGGAATTCAGGATTAGATCACACAAATGGAAGTCAGTAAGAAAAAATAATCTCCTAATGTTATACCTGCACATAAGGCCGCGTATATGGATATGAACTCAAACTCAAACTCAAAATGATCTTTATTCAAGTAGGCCTAGTAACAAGCACTTTCAAATCGTCAGTTAATTTTTAGAGTAATTTTTAAACATAAAAAATAAAATATATATGATATAAAAATTGTATAAAAAATACTAGTAGAATATTTCTAGAAAAACAATCTAATATCAAAAAACCGGCCAAGTGCGTGTCGGACCACGCAAAACGAAGGGTTCCGTGCCTAATAAAAAGATCGTATCGTCATAGAAATTTTACGGCACTTACGTCCTTTTCTTTGAGGAAGGCAGTTTTTCAGCAATATCTCGAAAACCTCTGAACCGATCTTGTTCAAAACAATTTTCGGTGAATGAAATGAATAAGCCCTATGTCCATGAATTTTTCCATATTTTTAAAATACACCGTTCAAAAATTAGAGGGGGGGGACAGAATTTTAGTGACTTTCGGGGCGATTATCTCCGACCCTATTCACTTAATCAAAAAAAATGCTAAGAAACCTTATATTTATTTTGAAAGGCCTATCGATTGATGTGCCACACGGGGGGTCACAATGAAAAAAACATTTTTGACTTTTAGTTTTATGTATGGAGTGCACCCCTAAAATTTTTTTTTTGTCATTTTAATTACAAAACTATGTAGCGGCTATCAAAATACACCTATCCTCAAAATTTTATTCAAATACACCTTATAGTTTTCGAGTAAAATGCCTGTGACATACGGACAGACGGACAGACGGACAGACGGACAGACGGACAGACGGACAGACGGACAGACGGACATGACGAAACTATAAGGGTTCCGTTTTTGCCATTTTGGCTACGGAACCCTAAAAACATAATATTACGAAAATAATAGATTATAATAGAAATTCAGTCAAAATTAGTTCCATGGAGTTTTATCATTCATGTAGTCTTATGTGCTATAATAAGCTTTCGAGATAAGTTTACGCTTCACATAGTTCTTGAATTTATTAATAGATAACTCAGTTAAGTTTCCTGGAAGTTTGTTATATATATGAGATATGGATAAGAGGTACGTGTATACGGACGCGTGCTGGTGACTGGCGTTTCCATCTTCGCCTGACAGTACCAGCAGCACCGCCTTTTTTTCTAGGCCTTTTGCCTAGGGCTTTAGCTGCTCGTCTTGCCATTCTGTGGGTAGGCTACCCGACAGACGAGTTCGACAGTGTCTGGGTAGGCGCCACTATGCACGCATGCCTGTTTATACCCGGCCTCACATTCAACCGCGCGCAAACCCACAAAGCCCGATGCCTTAGCTACCCCCATATGAACCACCTCACTTTAGCGGCATCCCCACGTCCGAACTTGGTGGACGGCATGAGTGGTACGAAGTTATAAGATAGAGTGAGATAAGGTGCGTCCTCAACTTGTCTTGGCAGTCCGCCGCACTCGGACGTCAGAATGCGCCTATTGGTGATATGCTTTTGCCGAACGCCGTGCAGATTGCAACTGTCCACACGGGCTGGAATGATGCGGCGGCGGGCTACCATGTTTGACCGTGGGGATGCACTTTTTGTGTGCTGTACTTTATACAACATGCTGAAAATGGCTGAAGCCAACAGGACCCTCACCTTAAAGGCAACGTCAGATTGGCCCCATCACCGATCCGATACGCTCTCTGCAGATCCTGGGACCCTCGGACCTGGGTTATGCCGGTAGTATTGGGTCCGTCGAGCTGGTACACCGCGAGTAAGTCTATGCTCTGCAAGTCTACATCTCTAGGTCTTACTGGGGAGCAGGGCAGGTTGGGGAAGGGAGCTTGAGTTGTGAAGTTTTCTGGAATAATTGTAAAAAATGCTTTCAGTATGGTAAACACATCTAATTGTTATAATAGTGAATAATTTTGACATACCTGTCGTCTGCCCGTAGCATGCTGGACGGAAAGTGGTCAAAATTAATAAAACGGCACACCTGAAAAGAACGTTATAGCTTTACAGAAGTGATGAACTAAATTGAGATCCTTGGTAGGTACTGTAAACTTATACCCGGCAATTGTACCAGTGCATAGCCAAAGCAAATGCTTGCAGCCAGAGATTCTCTAGTGCTCTGAATAAAATGCACATGTTCTCAGCGAGATTTCAGACATGTCGAGTGAGGCCTGGCACCATTGCGCTCTTCGTTGACGTCGCCGGCGACACGTGTCACGGCACATTTGTCCCTGGCCTCTCACTTGCTTCTGGCAACAGAGTGGCCAACTTCGTAACTTCGAACTGTAGTTGCTAAGCGATGAAGTATTTAAGACGGTTTTGTTTTCTTTTTAAAGCAATTTAAATAGGCTACCATATTTAACCTTTTTGACGCCATTCTTCACGTAGTAAAGTGACACTGACACGCCTACTTTTTTCCATAAGAGTGTGAATATGAACGTTAGTCGAAAGCATAAAGATGAATTTGACAGTGTACACCATAACACCTATAGAGTCCTTGGACTCCTTGGCACCGTGGACACGCCGACACTCCACAGCTTTAGGTGTTCCTGGCGTCAAACCCTTTGGGGTTAAAATCCAATGAATCCCTGGCTTTGCAGATTTTGCATATATTGCTAATGAAACGTTAATAGACAATTGAATTGCATTTATCTACTTGTTTATCTACTCCTATATTTCTCTTGCCACAACTCGCCCCATTCATTTCATAATAACAGTTTGTCAAACAATCTCAACAGATCATTAACGATGTTTAGATGAATCAAAAGGGCCGACGCCAAGGTCTGACCGCCCGATTGACCGAATTTACAGTCAATTTACCCTGACCTAGACCGGAATAGCTTCGGAGTTCGACGGCGGAAGGTGTTCCGAGGGCTGTCATGTTAAGAATGTTAAATTTCTTCCTAATTTTTCAGGTACTATAAAAGTCTAAAGTTCTGGGGGTTAACCTTACTTAACACATTCACTGCGAAGAATCGCTACGCTCTACGCTAGCTGATTCCTTGGTTTTCCCGCTAGGTAGCGGAAAGCGCCTACCGCGTAGGCGCCCGTTGGGTGGGTTCCTTGCAGTAAAAGTGTTAACAGAGCTCATCCTCGGTAACTCTACTGCTACTACAGCGCGAGAGCTTCGCCAAATATTAATTCGAAATGTCAAGGTTGGCGGTGCGATGCGATGGTTATAGACCATTTTCGGACGTCCAAGCAATTAAGTAATTCCTATAATTTATAAGTAGGTCATAATCATAAATAAATCGTCCACAGATGAGATAATGGTACATTGTGATACAAGTGAGCTATGTTGATCATTACCTACATCCGAGGCGGAATCGTCTAACCTGCGGCTCGCGTGATAAGAGAGCCGAGGATGTAATTATAAGCTCACGCGTTTCATACGACATTTTTCATCACATTTGCGAGGAAATAAATAACTACAAAATGCAGAAAAATCTATGTTTCATACAACCGCACAAATCAAAAATTGACGAAATTGACAACTTCACTTCCAATCAGTGCGACTGGAGCGCGCAGCTTTAGTTTTCTGTAAGGTGGAGGTACTTCCCTAGTTGAGTTGTACCTAATATGAGTCATTATCATTATCATCGTAATTTAAGAGCTTGAATCCTGCTGGTGGAGTAGACAGTTTTCCTTGAGACCATAAGTTCCCTTCCCTTATGGGGAACCTAGAAACCTAGGCCTGCAGTGACCTTCTTTTGTTTCAGTATCAATTTGTGAGTCGTGACACAGCATCATGGCATTCAGCCATTTAAAAAACTTGGAGTTTTTAGAATATCTCTGCCTATAAATACCTCGGCGTGAAAAGGGTTTGCAGCCTCGTACACCTATCCGGCCTCGCTACGTAGTTTATATATAATCTACTTGGCCGACAAACTCTATTTTCCCGGGCTCTCACTCCTCACCTTTAAGCCTCACTCACCTCCCACTCATTAAAGAGTTAAAGTTTACCTGTCGCTGTTACCTACTCTTCGTACATGTCCTAAAACATTAGTTACATCAATATTGGCGAACAGTATGGCACTGAAGGTCTCCAATCTAGGCCGCGTATCAATTACTGGTTGACCCATAGGCATCGAAATTTAATGGCGGGCACAAGTGGCACAATCAAAGAATCAGCGTCTTTGTATTGGTGCTGATGTACTAAACAGGCTACCTATTTATCCGTTACTTTAAATAAGTTTTTATAATAGTGACGCTGATGAGAACGGATCGGATAGGGAATAAGTACCTACCTATTAAGAGTATTTAAGAGGAAGTCTGAAAGTAGCACCCACAGTTGATGAGTTGCGTGCTAATCGCCTATACGGTTGTATGGACATGTTAAGGGCGTGCATTGGAAAATATTGCATTCTTTGAAACGCCATTCTGACCAAATTAGGAAAGAATAAAGACTTATATATGGCTATCGCAAAGGATTGTGTTATTTACTGCATCCCCATTATGCTTGAATGTTTTAAATATTGCTAAGGATGTGGGTTTTCCTTGTTGAAATCCAATCTCTACTATAAATAACTTTAACAGCAATTTTAGAAAAAGTGGGCTACAGTGCAATGGGCCTGTAATTAATTGTAATTCAAATTATTAGATCATCAATTTTGACGACCGGTTAGCCTAGTGGGTAGTGACGCTGCCTACGAATCTGAAGGTCCTGGGTTTGAATCCCGGTAAGGGCAAATATTTGTGTGATGAGCATGAACATTTGTTTCTGAGTCTTGGATGTTTTCTATGTATTTAAATATTTGTATCTGTTAAATATATCGTCGTCTAGTAATACATCTTTCAAACGCCCAAAAATGTTTCAATAAAATACAGTATCTTTCCTTGCGGATCTTGCGCGGTTGAATCTTTCGCAAGTTTAAGTTTTTTACGTGTAAAATACAATGTATTTTTCGCATTATTATATTATATTATGAAAAGTGAGTCAGAATGTATTGGCTCTCATACAAACAGGTGACTTTTCATTCCGCTCAGACTATATCTCAATATCAGTTAGCTAAAGAGGTTGAAATTATAAATTATGACGAAATACTTTAGCATATATTGCTGCTGGCATATGCTGAGTGGCATCCATTTTGGTGCATTGCAGATGTAACTTTACACTTGTGTAATTTCTTTATCACACCAAATAAATATTTTTCTATTCTATTCTTCTATTCTATTCTATTCTAATTGGAACCGTTACTCTATGTTCTATGTGACATGAACGTGAAGTCAATTTTGCGTCAAAGGCATGACAAGTGCGGGCCCGAGCCGTAGCATGGTTGGCCTTATCACGCGACAAGTGACAAGATAAGAGCGTCGTCTCGTTCTATCGAACGGTGTCAGCCAGTGACGCACGCTCTATCCTATCACTAATTAATCAATTAATTATTAATTACATATGTAAAATACACAGTAGGTACAAAACAGGCATTATACGTGTAAAATATGATATGATTGTATTTGTCAGACAAACGGCGCATAACGTCCCACTCGCAGAATGTCCCTTTGACCCTTTCACGAAATGTCCCTTTCCTAAATGTCCCTTAAGCAAAACAACCCTTCTGCAAAAAGTCCCGTTCGCAAAACGTCCCTTCACATAAATAAAGTCCCGTTCCCAAAACGTCCCTTTCGCTAAATGACCCGTTCGCAACAAGTCCCTTTCGCAAAATGACCCGTTCGCAAAACGTCCCTTTCGCAAAATGATTTCTATCTCTTATCCCATGAGAAGATTCCTAGTCTCTACTTAAACAAGCTTTTTCCAGACAGGACATTCTGCGAATGGGTCATTTCGCAGACGGGACGTTTTGCGAAAGGGGCGTTATGCGCCCAAACCAAAGTTTCTAAAGAAACAACATGAATCATTCGCCATTTTCATCGCTATCTAGTACTTAACACAAAGCCTTATTGAGCTTACTATGGGACTAGGTCGATTTGTGTAAGATTGTCCTCTAATATTTTATTTATTATTATTATTTCTTTATCAATAAGGAATGTTTTTAGTTTCCGATTTTGGCTTGTTAGAATGATCTTGACAAAGTAGTTGATGACTGTAAAAAAGTACCTACTAGGTAGCAGCTATAAAAACTTGTCAGAAAAGTAAAATTTTCAGATAAATAAGATTATGAGTGCCAGGCAAGACTTTTATGCACGCCTTATGTTTTATAATTTATAACCTAGAAAAACTTAGTCCAACAGGCCAGCTTTTTTAACGGATCCTTGATTGAACCAAATGGGGCTGATGACTTAAACAAGATCGTCTTTCAATGACAACAAATTACGTTTTGGCAGCCGTTATTGCATTGACAGCAAGCTCAAGGTCTTATTCATGCGAAATTGTTTCCCGCGTGGCATTGGACGACGGGGCGCACACGTCGGAACACACGCAAACACAGGCCAGGTAAAGATGCGTTTATGTACAGAAGTTTGCTGAGAAATTTAACCCGAGCTGCATTGAAGTGTGTGAAGTACTTGATGTGTTTATGCGGGTTAGCTTCGGCAGAAGATGCATGATATAGCATGGGGTGAATAATATATATGATTAATCTTGACGTAAATATTACCGGAAAAGTATAACGGGACCTCTATCTAGCGTATTTTTTTATTCATCAAAAATCATTTGTTAATTAAATTTGTAATTTAATACTTCTGTGTTTAATTTTTTTCCTAAGCTGGACGAGGTAGTTGGATGATTTATTTATTTATTTATTTGAAGATATGTATACATGCCCTTACAGAACTATTCCAATTCGACATGACACTTAAAATTAACATATACAACAGCTGCTAAAATTGATATTACAATACATGCTGATATTGCCCCACTTTTATTTGGTGCTAATTTGATCGCCCTAACTAAAAAGGACGGAGGGGTGAGACCCATTGCCGTGGGGTCGACTTTAAGACGTTTGGCGTCCAAAATTGCGGTGAGATATATCAAATCAAAATTACAGTCTGTTTTCGAACCGATACAATTAGGTTTTGGCACGAAAGGTGGGTGTGAGGCAGCCGTCCATGCCTTAAGAACCTACCTTTCGTATGATGATTGCGAAATTGTAGTCAAAATTGACGTCAAAAATGCTTTCAATTCAGTAAACAGGGATGCCATGTTGACAGAAGTTAAAAACAAAATTCCGGAACTATATCAATACCTTCTCCTCTGCTACGCAGACCCTTCCAAATTAATATACCGTTCCCATGAACTTTCTTCGGAGGTCGGCTGTCAGCAGGGCGATCCCCTCGGGCCAGCAATTTTTAGCTTGGCTATAAATCCCATTATTCAAAATTTAAAATCGAAATTTAACGTTTGGTATTTGGATGACGGAACCCTAGGAGGCGATGTGGACACTGTGTTATCTGACTTATCAGATATTAAAACTAATTTTGAAAATATTGGTTTAGAATTAAATTTCAGCAAATGTGAACTGTTCATTCAAAAAACTTCTTACTGTTTGGATGATTTAAAATTCAAATTCAATTATCTGACACCCAGCATAAAGACAGTAGACAGGAAGTCACTTTGCCTCCTGGGTTCTCCCATCTTTGAAGAATCTTTTCCTGATTATATTACTAACACTATTTCTAAATTCCAAAGTCACGAAAATTGTTTACTTGAAATCAGTCCTCATTATGCTCTTGTAATTCTAAAGTTTTGCCTTTTTGTCCCTAAATTAACTTATGTGCTCCGCTGTTGCCCTTTTTGGAAACATCAAAATTTGCTTTCACCGATAGATGACTTAGTCAAAACTAGTTTAGAAATGATTTTAAATATTCAGCTCAATGAACAATCTTGGTTACAAGCATCCCTCCCTATTCGGTTTGGTGGCTTAGGAATTCGCAAAATTTCTAGTGTTGATTCCCCAGCCTTTTTGTCATCCACCCATAGCACGTCACGTCTCAAGGAAATATCTTAAGTAATCTACCCACAAACTATGAGACTGCGGGCGTGGAGGATGCCAAGAATGCTTTTAAAATTGCTTGCCCGGGTAAAGATTTTCCAGATACCCAAAATCTCAAAGGAGCGCCCTATTTATTGCGATTTAAGAGGGCGTTACAGTGTTCACTAGCGCCACTGGTAAATAATTGTGATTATTTAAATTTCACGATAGATATTTAAAAAAGGAGGCCACTACTCACTGTATTTTGTATTTAAGTACCTTCTGAATACACCAAGCTAGTTTGTATGTTGCTGGATTCGTCGATCTATGAACTCAAAAGAAAAGCGGCCGTTTTTACTTTGGACGCATAGATTGACGAATCCAGCAACATAAAAACTAGTTTGGTGTATTCAGAAGGTACTTAAATACAAAATACAGTGAGTAGTGGCCTCCTTTTTTAAATATCTATCGTGAAATTTAAATAATCACAATTATTTACCAGTGGCGCTAGTGTGCACAGTAACGCCCTCTTAACCTACAAATCGATTCTGAGCCGCAGTTCAGGTCCAGATCGCGCAAGACTTTTGGCGGTTGGAGCCAGAGAGGCCAGTCACTGGCTACATGCCTATCCCTCTCCAAATACCGGTACCTTCTTGGATCCGACCTCCCTTCGTCTGGCGACTGGTCTGCGGCTTGGGGTCACGGTATGCACTCCACACATATGCCCTTGTGGCACGGACGTGGACCGACTGGGTCACCACGGACTTTGTTGTCAAAAAAGTGCAGGCCGCTTTTCAAGACATGCGACACTTAATGACATAATCCGCCGGTCTCTTGCCAGCATCAATGTGCCTGCTCTTCTTGAGCCGCCTGGCATTGTCAGACATGATGGCAAAAGGCCTGATGGTGTGTCTCTGGTTCCATGGAGGTTGGGACGGATGCTTGTGTGGGACGCTACATGTGTAGACACACTGGCACCGTCTCACCTCCAACGGACTACTTCTAAAGCGGGTGCAGCGGCGGAAAACGCCGAAAATCTGAAATGTAATAAATATAGAGGCCTCGGCAGAGAGTACGACTTTGTACCCTTTGGCGTCGAGACCCTCGGTCCGTGGGGTCCCAGTGCGCATAAGTTATTTGCAGAAATCGCGAAACGTCTGGTCGATGTAACTGGTGACCGAAGAGCTGGCGGCTTTCTCGCGCAACGCATCAGCATTGCAATTCAGCGAGGATATGCCGCCAGCATCCTCGGTACAATGCCTCGAGGGCCTTTTTTAGATTTAACTTAGTTTTAATTTATCTTAGTTAATATTAATTATAATCTTGTATTCACTTTTAATAAATACATATACAACAAAGTTATTTCAAATAACAATCCGGTACAATTATTGTTACCAATTACAGTTTCACGGTTGTAGGCCTCGCATCCGTCATCTCACAGAATCTCAGGCATTCTTTTCTCACAGACGCCCATCGCCACGCAAACAGGTCGCACTCGGGTGATAATGACCATGCAAAAATCGCACTTAATCGGTTCATCCCTTTGGGTCGTTTGGGAACTGCTATGCCACGGACAGACATTTCACATCACAGGTAACTAGTGTCGCGCGCGATACAGTCGATCGTAAAACACGTGTTTGTATCGCTGCAAAAAGTCGCCGTACTTATTACCCGGTCTCAGTTGTTTCAAAATAAAACTTTATAAGAATTTGTAGGGACTACAATCAATAGGGGTGTAGACTCATGTTAAAATTGATAACATAGTGTTGCTACATGGATATTAAAACCATCAAAATGATTGTAATAAAGTATTAACTAAAAAATATAATTAAAATCGTAAATAGCCCTGCACGGCTATCACAAGACGGCTTTCTCGATTTTTCTCGCACTATCCGTCTTTCTCTTATTACAAAACTTAGAAAGAGAGGTATAGTGCGAGAAAAATCTAGAGAGTTCGCGCGCCGTCTTGTGATAGCCGTGCTTGAAAGTTTAGAAAAAATATGCATTTTTTTATTGTCCAAGAGTAAATTTAAAGCTACCAATAGAATCCTTACGTTTTTATAGGCTTTTATAGAAACAAAATTGTGGCAACTATGGACCTAAAGGCAGTATTTCGTGACCGAAACAGCAATTTACTTGATTTTCCATACGATTAGTACAAATAGCGGATTGTGACGTCATACTTTTATGACGATTAGTATGAAGCGTTTTGGGCTGCCGCCAGCGAGGTCACTCTGTCTCAATTTTTTGGGTATTTACGTTCTTTAATAGTAGTGACTCCTGTACAAACATTTGTTATTCTCCAAAAACTGGTTCGAATGGCATCGTAAAAAATCTTAGTCCACATCCACACCCTTATTTATTTATTTATTGTTTGAATAATTTATTTATTTATTGGTACTATACGTAAATTTATTTGATGATATTTATAGAAGGTGGCCAGCAGTGGACGTCTTTCGGCTGATATGATGATGATGATAGAAGGTGGAATTATTTAATTTCTAAAAATGATTTACCTATTTATTTCTTTCCAAACATGCAAATTTACAGAGCACAACCAAAACTAAACAATTATATATCCACTATAAACTTATTTAGTCTGTAGGTATACCTATGTTCCAATTATGATTCACAATAACTTCGATATTGGGCCCACGGCGGCGCCCTTTCGCTAGTTCAGCCTGTATTTACGACCTACTTACACGATTGAAGTTTTTACGAGCGAACTATTTTTAGGGTTCCGTAGCCAAAATGGCAAAAACGGAACCCTTATAGTTTCGTCATGTCCGTCTGTCCGTCTGTCCGTCTGTCCGTCTGTCCGTCTGTCCGTCTGTCCGTCTGTCCGTATGTCACAGGCATTTTACTCGAAAACTATAAGGTGTATTTGAATAAAATTTTGAGGATAGGTGTATTTTGTTAGCCGCTACATAGTTTTGTGATTAAAATGACAAAAAAAAATTTTTTTAGGGGTGCTCTCCATACATAAAACTAAAAGTCAAAATTTTTTTTTCATTGTGACCCCCCGTGTGGCACATCAATCGATAGGCCTTTCAAAATAAATATAAGGTTTCTCAGCAACTTTTTTGATTAAGTGAATAGAGTCGGAGATAATCGTCCCGAAAGTCACTAAAATTCTGTCCCCCCCCCTCTAATTTTTGAACCGTGCATTGTAAAAATATGAAAAAAATCATGGACGTAGGGCTTATTAAATTCTTTCAGCGAAAATTGTTTTGAAGAAGATCGGTTCAAAGGTTTTCGAGATATTGCTGAAAAACTGCCTTCCTCAAAGAAAAGGACGTAAGTGCCGTAAGATTTCAATGACGATACGACCTTTTTAATAGGCACGGAACCCTACGTTCTGCGTGGTCCGACACGCACTTGGCCGGTTTTTAGGGTTCCGTAGCCAAAATGGCAAAAACGGAACCCTTATAGTTTCGTCATGTCCGTCTGTCCGTCTGTCCGTCTGTCCGTCTGTCCGTCTGTCCGTATGTCACAGGCATTTTACTCGAAAACTATAAGGTGTATTTGAATAAAATTTTGAGGATAGGTGTATTTTGTGAGCCGCTACATAGTTTTGTAATTAAAATGACAAAAAAAAAAATTTTTAGGGGTGCACTCCATACATAAAACTAAAAGTCAAAATTTTTTTTTTCATTGTGACCCCCCGTGTGGCACATCAATCGATAGGCCTTTCAAAATAAATATAAGGTTTCTTAGCATTTTTCTTGATTAAGTGAATAGGGTCGGAGATAATCGCCCCGAAAGTCACTAAAATTCTGTCCCCCCCCCTCTAATTTTTGAACGGTGTATTTTAAAAATATGGAAAAATTCATGGACATAGGGCTTATTAATTTTATTCACCGAAAATTGTTTTGAACAAGATCGGTTCAGAGGTTTTCGAGATATTGCTGAAAAACTGCCTTCCTCAAAGAAAAGGACGTAAGTGCCGTAAAATTTCTGTGACGATACGACCTTTTTAATAGGCACGGAACCCTTCGTTTTGCGTGGTCCGACACGCACTTGGCCGGTTTTTTAATATTAATTGATTATGATGTATCATTGTCGGTCACATTGATGTCGACTACATTGCCTGTGGTCTACTTTTGAGCATCTCGTTACATGGCTAAGACTACTTACAGCACTCAACCTCATTTTAGCGTTGCTGGTTGAATAGTCAGCGTATTTACGGTGATTCTTTTTCGTCATTATTATCTGATGATCAGAATTAACTTTTGTTAATTAAAAACGTATAATACTCTAGGCAAAGTATAAGTAGGTAACAATACCGGCGTTGAGTTTTATTTGATCAAAATTCTGGCGTTTTGACACACTTTTACGTCGATAATCGGTGGTGGAACCAAAAGATGAACGTTTAAGCGACCATCCCAACGTTATAATTTTTTTTTCGAGGATTTGTAACCTAGTTTGTAGACATTTTATTTTTTTATACGAATGCCACGAAGCAGTAATATTTTACATTCTTGTAACTAGTAACGAAAACCTCTTAAAATTGTTCGGTAAATATTCGGCAGCTGAACCCAATAATTCAGCCGAATAATAACCGAATAATCGGCGCATCTCTAAAAATCATACTTAAAACCCGTTTAATATAAGTTTGGAGCTGGCGTCGATGACGGTCGTTTCCTGCGAGGTCCATTCTTAGAGTAAACGGGTTGTAGAGACTAAGACAGGTCCCTCACTCTCAACTGAAGGCATCCATCCTCGGGAGCTTTAACTCCGATTCCGAAAGTAAGTACCTATTGCATTAGGGGTGTAGACACCGAATAAAATAACCAATAAAGATGACTTTTCTCGCAAAAGGATTAAAAATATTGTCGAATGGAGAAATAAGTAAAGCAGAGGATTAAATAATCACAAAGTTATAAGAAAATAGGAAATTCGCAACGAGTGGCGATGAATTAAAACACGACCGATGGGAGTGTTTTAAATAGACACAAGTTGCGAATTACCTATTCGCACGTGTACCGTACAACGTTTTACAGTACATATGGCTCTTTAAAGTTTCAACATATGCACGGAAAGTGCTCATTTGCGCACTAGTGCGGGAAAGTAACACCATGTGTACTGTAAATTAATTTTGTATTAAGCAGTAACGCTGCTAAAGAAATTTATAAATTTCAAATTAAAGGAAAAATTGAAAAATTTAATGCTCCGAGCCGGATTCGAACCGGCGACCACAGCATACATGGCATTAATTTTTTCAATTTTTCCTTTAATTTGAAATTTATAAAGTTATAAATGTCCAAAGGTTTTAAGAGGAGCAGAGTTTATATTCTCTCTTCTATGAGCGAGAGCGTTCTCTAATAAGCAATAGTAAAACGGTTGTAGCTTCCTAATTTTTTGAGATATTTATGAGATTTTTGTCACTAGGCATATTTTATTTGCCTTCTTTCTTTTGGAGTAATATTAAATTTTGAGTGTACACCCCTTTTACACTTAAATTAAGGATAACTTCAATTTAAAAAAATGTTTCACGGGAGAATAGTCTCTACTTTGATCCCAATGTGTAGTATCGCAATTGGTATCGAAGGAACTCGAAACCGTTTTATTGGTTAGTAGGTCTATGGAAATTGCCACTGCTACACTATCGAAACGTTGATGTAAACAAATTGCAATAACACCCTATTA
Source organism: Epinotia nisella (assembly GCA_932294315.1). NCBI lineage: Eukaryota > Metazoa > Arthropoda > Insecta > Lepidoptera > Tortricidae > Epinotia > Epinotia nisella. The sequence goes on from OW028693.1 coordinate 10,680,658, forward strand.
AAATTACCTTTATCTACTACCTAATTGAAATAATGTTTTTATAGGGGTATGAACTCTGTGCCAAACAAATATTTTTTGGTAGTGCAAGCTTTTATTTTGCTGACTGTGCTTTTTCTTGCACAGCTATGAACTGCTCGTTGGAGGGATTTCAATGAGCCCAGTTTACATAAGTATGTATGCCTAATTTCAGGTAAATTGGATACCGGCAAGTGCTTGAAAAATAGGCTCAGCTTACATATTTACTTATAGAAAGTAGGTATATTTAGGTATATATATATTAGTTTTGTATAAATACCTATTATTCCTACACACAAAAAAAAACTCACCAAAGCCCCCACATCTTCACACAAAATTAAAAACCAACTGAACTACAACATTTATCCGTTTATAGTCCGAGGTCCGAACGTGCGCGGCAGAAGCTCAACAAACACGGCGCTAGCGGCACTAGTTCTGCGGAGCCGGTGTGGCTGCGATCCGCAATCCCTAGTGATATATCAATTAATTGGCTCTTGCCAGGCGTTTTTAATGCGATGCTGTGACGCGCGGTTTCGTTGTACACGACGTTTAATTGAGAGGAGTGCGCTTAGTTTGAAATCAAATAGCTCGTTCACTAAATTGAAAAAGCAGCCGCTTAAAGACATTAATTATTTCATTTCGTAGTTACTTGTAGTGTATGCTGGTTAGCATTGACGGAATTGTCATTGTCAGGTGACACTCGTCAAGCTCACTAGTGCGTAAGTGAACCTGGAGCCGTAGCATGGTTGGCCTTATCACGCGACAAGTGACAAGATAAGACCGTCGTCTCGTTCTATCGAACGGTGTCAGCCAGTGCACGCGCACGCGCACGCGCTATCCTATCACCTATCGCGTGACAGCCAACCATGCTACGGCTCCTGCGCATCTTAGTTCTAGTGACGTGTCGAGGATTAAACCAGGGCTGCACGAGGGAGACTCAATAATATCGACGGTTTGAAAAAAATTGGGAAAAAGATCGTAATTGCCGGCAACACAGGGCAATATATAATATTGCTAGTGGTAGTATACCTATCTGAACATTGGAATATTAGCAAAGGTGCATCAGTGGGCTTCCAGATGGTTCTGCGTGGAGGACTGCAAGAGCATCACGAAGCTATGAGGTTGAGTATGATAGAGATATGGATGGCCCGGGTTTTGCAAATCCCCATTTTAGGGTTCCGGACCAAAATGGTAAAAACGGAACCCTTATGGTGCGACTCCGTCCGTCTGTCTGTCTGTCACAAAGTCAAATATCTCAGGAACTACTAAAGCTATCGATTTGAAATTTGGAATAGTTGTAAACAAAGCTAATCCTCATGTATGGAAAATGAAAAATTTAAATATATACTTTTAATTTGTATAAAAAAGGGCGGATAAGAGGGGGGGCAAAAATTCAAAGTCTAGTTAGTAGGCCAAGTGGGGTATCATATGAAAGGGCTTGAATTGTACATTCTAAAACAGTTTTTCTGTTTTTTTCTACAATGGTAAAATTTTGTTTTATAAAGAAAAATGTTGAAAAAAATACCATTCCCCCCCTTATCTCCGAAGTTAACCAAGCCAAAAATTTGAAAATAATATATATGATTAATATTAACGTGAATATTACCGGAAAAGTATAACGAGACCTCTATCTAGCGTAATTTTTTTTTATTCTTCAAAAATCATATGTTAATCTTGTTTGGAATTTAATACTTCTGTATTTAATTTTTTTCCTTCAAATTCACTTGAAAGTGTTCTGAAAGTACCTTCTAGCAAATAGAAAAAGAATTATCGAAATTAATTCACTTGATAAAGAATTATCGCTGAAAAACCAACATACAGTAAGGGAAATGTATTAACGTACCACCGTAGAACCCTATCGCAATAAGGTGACATACCACCCGAGTTTGAGTGACGGCGGCCTGTCAATTGCGACAGGGTTCTACGGTGGTATGTGAATACATTTCCCTTACTGTACATCCTTTTCCTTGGTCGCGCAAGTTAGTAACAAAATGCACCGATAAATGACGCTGACTTAGCTACACAATGCGTTGTTAAGATTTTTCCAAAATTAATGGGTGGGGCAAGACGGGTGTGTTGTATGATGTTTCGTACGGAACCCTCGGTGCGCGAGTCAGACTCGCACTTGACCGGTTTTTTCAGGCTTACTCTGCCTTTACGATTGAATACGATTTACGGTGTTCGATCGGCTCTAATAAGGCGTGTGATAGGTGAGGGTAATGGAGTTTTGTTAAAGATAAGACTGAAGCTATATAAATGTTTGAAGTATTTTTTTTATAATTTCCCTTCATAATATTTGAATTCATCTACTTATCTGAAACCCATTGGAGTTATCATCATCATCATAACAGCCAAAAGACGTACACTGATGACTTGGTAAAGGTCGCGAGAGTCCGCTGGAAACGGGTGGCGCAAGACTGATCACTTTGGCACTCTTTGGGGGAGGCTTAATGGAGTTATGACTGATATCAATTGTAAATAAATAAAAATATATTTGACTCGTGCCTCTTTAGTGCAATAAAATATGAGTAAAAATTTTGCATATATGAATTTACGTTTAAATGAAATGAAATATGTTTGCATTAAACAGACTGCAAAATAAAAATTTCAAATTGCTGGGAAATGTTGAGAACTTGGTTCCAGCTGAATTCGAGTAGAAAATACTTTTCTTCATTTATTTTGAAATATAAAACGAAATAAAACTATTCAAAGCAGCTTACGTTTGCTTCATAACATGCTAGATAAAAACCGGACAAATGCGAGTTCAACTTGCGTGGTGAGGGTTCCGTAAAATTCCTATTTTCTATACAAAATACACAAAAATATTGAGAATTTTCCCGTTACTTGGAATACTCAAACTTTTTATAGATTTTCCTGTAATCTTTAGGCAAGGAACCATTTTCCATATTTTTTTTAACACGGACACAATGCTAGTTAAACATCTAACTTAACACAAATATTTGAATGCTCTCTTCTCTAGAGAACACACTGTGCAAATGTCAAGGCGCAATGAGACGAGTAATGTTCCCAGAATGTTAGTGTGTAATCTATGTGATATATTCATTCATGGAATGCACTGGAGCTGCGAGCATATCACGTAATCACCAATTATAATCTTTAACAGTCAGAATAACGGACGCTGAAAAGATTTAATTGAAGAACGCGAATTACCTAACATTCGTATGTAAAGCTGAAAACATTGCCCCTAGGCAAATAAAACAACGCACAGTGTTTTTTTGACCCAAAAAAGTGACATCCTCTGTTTGTTGATTATTTCTGCTCAGTAGGCTCTTTAAGCATGGCTCTTTAAAGTTTCAACATATGCACGGAAAGTGCTCATTTCCGCACTAGTGCGGGAAAGTAACACCGTGTGTACTGTAAATATTGTTTATCACTATTTCAAGCTTATTTTTAGCCAAATATCCATTTACCGGTTTTTTATCGCTGCGTGTGAAACCACTTTACCACTTCATCGTTCTTTCCATTCACGATAGCAAATCCGCAAGTTGTCTATGGAAACGAAACGAAAGCCTACGATCCGAAACTACTTCGCGGTAAGCGCCATTTTCTTCTTTCGTTCGTACTTCGTTTTCGTTTTCTTTTTCGTTGGTCAATTTGGCGGTAGGGCCCCAGGACGACTATGGAGATTCAAATGTTGATACGATAATCTTAGACAACGAAGAAAATTCATTTGAATAATGTTATTGTTAAATTAAGTAAATAAAACTCCAATTTACCTTATGTTGTGGTTTTGTTCAATATAAAACATATCGAAAATCACCAAGTGATTTGACCTTTATGTGATAACCCTAAATTCGGAAATCTGACCTCTATACATAAAAATCGATTTCTCCTAACCTAGGCCCGACTTGAATGTAGTATTTTTGTAGGGCATACACCTTAGTTTAAGGCATCGATCTGTACCAAACAGAGGTTCTACTTCGGGCTAGAAAAGTTGTAATAAAATAAAACCTGATTTCGTTAAAAACACGGTTTTCGAAGAGTCTATCTATTATAAGTTTCGGTTAAATAAAAACGGGAATATATATGCCTAGGGTTACTTTATAAACCTTCTATACAAGCACAACTCTATTACGTGTAGTTTTTTTTGTATGAATTATTTCCACCAATTTAACCTTCAAAGTCCGGAAAACTTCTAGATAAAAAAAAACCATTATACAAAATTGACCTCTGGGTATGCTTGTCGTAGGTTTGTAATGATCTACTGAGCAGAAATAATCAACAAACGCAGGATGTCACTTTTTTGGGTAAAAAAAAACACTGTGCAACGTTAAGAATAACGGTTACAACGTTATTATAACGTATCCGTTATTTATGGCTGGCAACACTGTAAAACGTTCCGTTGCACCCTCAGAAAAAAACTGCTTTCACTGCGCTAGGTAAAATACAACGTTGATTGAAAATTTCGTTGCGTATACCGGATCATAAAAGTTGTGTCCGACGGTGTCAACGTGAACATTTTCAATTTCATCATTTTCTTCTAATTAATCTAAAATAGCTAGAAACGAATATATAAACACAGAAACAAGGTAAAACCGCCTGCTGACCTTAACTTTACTATCCACAGTGGTGTATTCGTAAACTTGTATAGGTTATAATCGTGAGTTTTTCAGATGCCGTTGTCCTGTAGATTTTACCAGGAGAAATATCCTGAAGTGGAAGATGTAGTGATGGTAAATGTCAGGTCGATCGCCGAGATGGGTGCCTACGTGCACCTGTTGGAATACAACAACATTGAGGGCATGATATTATTGTCCGAGTTGTCGAGGAGACGTATCCGTTCTATCAACAAATTGATTCGAGTGGGCAAGACGGAGCCCGTCGTGGTCATCAGGGTGGATAAAGAAAAAGGTAAGTTTCGTCTTAAAACAGAGTTCTTATTTACTTGCCCAGACTATCTTATGGTCCTGACAACTGACACTGCAATGGTTGCAAAACCTGGATTGTGCCTTATAGGTACCTGGGCGACCGAGCTTCGCTCTTGTAAAAATAGAGAATTTTTCCAGGTATAAGACCTAGCTAGATAGTTTTTGGCCCTCGTAAAGCACTGTACTGCTAATTTCATCAAAATCTTTAGAGCTATTTCGAGAATGTGATTACAAATATTGCTAATTGACAATATTGATTTTATTTTACCTTTAGGTGACCACTCCATTAAATAATACTTGCCTTAAAAGTATCATCAAACTAGTGGTTGAATTATAATAATAAATAAATAATAATTTTATATGGCATCAGCTTTTATGAACACCTAGAATTGAGCTGACAGTGATTCATTGGTATGTCCTTTTAGTCCTAGTTATGTAGTAGCAGTAGCTCAATGAGCTCGGAGTGTAGTGGGTTCTGTTATTCTAACTTTGACTTCTTCTTTCCTTTGCTTACATGCAGTGTGGAAATCTATACTAATATCATAAAGAAGAAAAATTTGTAGGTTGTAAATTCATATGCAGAAATATCCGGACCTAGCCATCCTATTTAAAAAAATCTTTTATCTGTGTATTGAATGGACCTTCAGGATGGAAATAGGCTATATGTTATCCCGAGGCTCCACATAGAAAGAAAGAAAAAATATTTATTCGTGACAAAATTACAAAACTACAATAAAAAATAAAATATGTATAATAAATAAAATAAAGTAAATCAAAATTCACAAAAATATCACGAAAAGCTGAGGCAGCATAATGCCGACTCAAGAGCCGGAGCTGATCTTCCGGCGAAAGCTAGAGTCGAGAGTGTCACATGGGCTCTTCGTAATATGCAAGCGGAAAAAAAAGCGGCTAAAAAATACTAACCCAAAGTACCCACCACAATCATCATTGGCCTTTAGCATCTATAAAAGATGATTTAAGCAGCGTCCATTAAAGTGCGGCACTTGCGTACATGGCTTGTCAGGCCAATACGAGGGTGACAGTGACCACAACAATAATCCCACACACTAGGATATTCTACCATTTTTTTAATTTTTTTTTAAATGTTTGTATAGATTCATAGTCAACTAGTATTTTTATTTCCTGAAAATAATATCGCTTTATGCAAAGAAAAATTGTTAAAAATTTAAATATAATCGCGGCAAAAAGGCAGTCGTCATTATCGTGACGTCATAAGAGCACAATATCCTTTAGACAAAGAAACGTCAAATGTGCATGTCCTTTAGAACGAAAACCTGTTGCTATACTGACGTCACTCACGAGAAAAAATGGCGGTCGACGTTTTCGGTCACGTGACATACAGATAATAAAGCTTCGATTTTAATTTTCCAATAAATCTTATGTTTTTATAACAAAATAGTGATATATTTGTATTTCCTATGGTAAAAACTATATAAAAAAATACTTTGATGATTTAAGTTTGATTGATGACAATACCCTATTACAGGTTACATAGACTTGTCAAAACGTCGAGTCTCAGGCGAGGACATTGACAAGTGCACAGAGAGGTACGCCAAAGCGAAGGCGGTGAACTCCATCCTGCGGCATGTGGCTGAGCTGCTGCACTACGAGAGCTCGGAGCAGCTGGAGGAGCTGTACAAACGGACCGCCTGGCTCTTCGAGGAGAAATATAAGAAGAAGGCCTCGGCATATGACTTCTTCAAGCAAGCTGCTGTGTAAGTACTTGCTCAATGTGTCATTGTCATGGAAAAGGGGCCTTATTGTTGTTGGCGCTAATACAAATTCCACGATTCAGCGTTATAATTTTATAAGCGCCAACAACAATAAGGTCCCTTTTCCATGAGCAGCACGTCTAGCACAACTTGCTGCTCAGTCGCTTCTCGCGCGACTAAGCGTCCCCTATCTCACTTGCACCGTACAAATTAGAAAAAGGGGGGTAGAGCTTTCTCGACTCGCGTCGCGGTGCGGCGTCAGTTGCGCTAGCCCCGCTGGACACAAATAATTGTTGAATAACTGGGTTAATTGAGTTACTAATTTGACTTTCAATCCCAGGATCCTTAATATATAATCATTATTGGGATCCCTACATTGCTTAGAAATCCCAGTCCCATGTTGGGACACCCTAAAATCTACCAAAGACAAGTTTAATGTGAAAATTCTAAACACATTTTGTACAGCTTCTCTCCTAAACTTGTTTTATGGATATATTGTTAAAAAGCAGTTGGGGTTTTTTTTTTTAATTTTCTAACTTGTCACAATCATTGTAGAGCTATATTGTTAACAAAAACAATGGTTTTGACCAATAATGCTACCTTTATGGAATATGCTCGGCAATTTCGTATGTTAAATAAATATTAGAGGACAATCTTACAAAAATCAACCTAGTCCCATAGTAAGCTCAATAAGGTTTGTGTTATGGGTAACTAGACGACAATAATATTTAAAATAAAAAAAAATAAAAAAATATTAGGGGACATTCTTACACAAATCGAACTAGCCCTATAGTAAGCTCAATAAGGCTTGTGTTATAGGTACTAGACGACGATATATTTAATAGATACAAATACATAAATACATAGAAAACACCCAAGAGTCAGGAACAAATGTTTATGCTCATCACACAAATATTTGCCCTTACCCAGGACCTTCAGCTTCGTAGGCAGCGTCACTACCCACTAGGCTAACTGGTCGTCAATTCAGCCAAAGTATTCCCATGATTGAAGTGTTGGTTCAAATTCAATTTTTATTTCTTCTTCTGTATTTTCGTCGTCAAAAGGATGCCAAGCAGTAGTTTAATTCGAACATGCGCATACCGGGTTTTGGGCACTTGTTTGGGTAGAAATAATGTTTAAGATCATTTAATCTCATAAAGAATTGTACAATTCACTTACATGAGATAAACACATTATTAAAAACAAAAAATTGTTATGAGCGCACAAAGACACTAAACTATTAAGTAAAAAAAAAAAAAGGTACTCGTACAAATAAATTATCGAGTGCCGCTCGCACTGCATGCAGCGAGCGACAACAACAGCAAAAACAAGTAATGCACGGAATCGTTACAACTAGATACGGCATGCGTACGCTGAGCGTAGTTCGGATTGACTTAAATTTGTAGGGAGTTCGCCTTCTATGATTTATTCGTTCGCTGCAGTTTATGCACAAACCGCAGTCCACAACGTTTACATATCCTCTATCTCCCAGTGACCCGTCAGTCCTCAACGAGTGTGGTCTCGACGAGGAGACCAAGGAGGTGCTCCTAGCCAACATCAAGCGTAAGCTCACTATGCAGGCGGTGAAGATCCGCGCGGACATCGAGTGCGCGTGCTACGGGTACGAGGGGATAGACGCGGTGAAGGCTGCGCTGAAGGCTGGCCTTACACTGTCCACCACTGATATGCCTATTAAGATTAATCTTATCGCTCCGCCTTTATACGGTAAGTTTTGAGACATTTATGGGCATTTCATTTGTTTTCTTAAACACGCAATGATATGTCGACGTTGTTTTCTCTAAGCGGGAATTACCATGCATGTTGACATCAGTTTCACGAAAGTAGTTTCGATATATGCGAAAGTAATTTCGTAACATAATTAGTGTCGTGAAAACAACAGTATCGCAGTGGCCATGGCGCTATCAGCATCAGCTATTTCAACATGCATGACACTAATTTCGAAATGTAATTCTGGCTTTACACTATGAAACTAGTTGCATGACACAAATTTCACTAAAAAATCGCGCAGAGCACGAAACTAATTTGCATGCACGGCATTAATGCATGCATTACGAAATTAATAAATTACACGTGAAACTGTTGGTAAAACTAATGTCACGAAATTAATTTCATGCCACTAATTTCGTAATGTAATTCCGGCTTCAAAGTATCACGTTTCGGGCGCGGCTAGACGCGAGATCCGTATTGTGTACAAAAGTGGAGGCCTAGGTCTGCAAAGCGACCTTATTTTTTTCAGTATCGATACGGGTGTAGACTCAAAATGTATTATTACTTCAAAAGAAAGAAGGCAAACCAATATGCCTAATGACGAAAATCACGAAGCTACAACCGTTTTAATGTTGCTTGTTAGAGAGAGAAAACGCTCGGGGATCGTGACGTCACGATCCTTGAGTTTTTATAGTAAATGACAATCGATTGTTTCATATGAAGGTGAGTTTTGCGGAAACGGGACAGAATATACCCCTTTTCCTGGGCTCAACCGATTTGAAATTTTGCATGAAGATAGTTTATAGCCTATATTAAAATATAGGATAGTTTTTATCCCTAGTACACGTAGACGACGTCGCGGGCGGATGCTAGTAAATAAATAAATATGTTCCAGTAATGACGACCTCCACGCCCGAGAAGACGGACGGGCTGAAGGCCCTACAAGACGCCATCGACAAAATAGAGGAGACCATCACGGGGGCGGGCGGCGTGTTCAACATACAGATGGCGGTAAGACAATTCATACTAATCCTACTAATATTATAAACGTGAAAGTGGATGTATGGATGGATGGATGTACGTTCCACTTAATCTCAAAAACTACTGGACAAATTTATACAGGGAGGAACATTTCCTTGGACTAAGCTGAAAGGACAGTGTTATATAAGTGACGTACAACCGATCTATTATAATTGTTAAGCTGGATTTAAAAGAAGAAAAGAACATAAAAATCGAAATATTTTAATCTTAGTGACAACCCTAATACTATACATAGTTATTATTTACATTTAAAATGACACATGTCACAAGTCACAAGAAAAGTTCACATCCGATGTTCGAAAGAAATGAAATTGCAATGACATAAGGTCTGTCAACGGTCAGTTCATAATGTTGCTGTTTGTGATTTACTTGATCTTGCTGACGTCATTGAATCTACTTTATAGGGTTGAAACATACAGTTTTTTTCACCAAAGTTTAACAAGTTGTATCTCGGTAACTGTTAGAAATATTAATATGGTTACTAGGTGAGAAGTAAAGTACTAAACCTGATCTATATCCCATTGGCTTAAAAGTCCATCGATTTGTTCCACCCAGTATGAAACTTTCCAATTATGTACCTTGTATATCAGAATAGGACATATGGGTCCAAAAGCCTGAAATAAATGACATTGAATTGATAGGCTATAATTTATGTCAAATTTCATCCCTTTTAGAGACGAAAAAGGGGATGAAACTTTGAATGGAGCTTTGTATTGCTCGTTGCCTTCATCAGGCGCTGGGTCTCAAAATGTATGGGAAAACTAAAATCCGACTCGCATTTGACCAAAATTCGAATTGATATTATTGAATAGGCTATAATTTATGTCATCCCTTTTAGGATAGTTTTTATCCCGGGTCCACGCAGACGAAGTCGCGGGCGGACGCTAGTATTATAAATGCGAAAGTGTGTCTGTCTATCTGCTACCTCTTCACCCTTAAACCGCTGAACCGATTTAGATGAAATTTGGTATAGAGACAGTTTGGGTCCCGGAGAAGGACATAGGATAGTTATTATCCTGGAAGTTCATCGGCAACGAAAGGGCAGATGAGTTTGCAAGAAGGCGGTCTACAAATCACTTTGTAGGTCCAGAACCATGTGTGGGACTCGCAGGGAACCATAATATCGACCTTTAGCCTACGCCAAAACCAAACACCAACACAAGTGGAGGAATGAGGCTGGCCTAAGGCACTCTAAGCTCTTTATAGAAGGAGTAGACTCGGGCTGGACCAAAAACCTCTGGAAATCCAGCAGGAAGCAACTTAAAATTATATCTGGGGTGTTCACAGGTCACTTCGGGATCAAGGATATCTTGGCCAAGATACTATCGGATATTTTAGGCTGTAGAATGTGGGGCGAGGAGGATGCGACTGACACTTACTGTGTGAATGTCATGGCTTTGCCAGACAAAGAATGAATTACCGAATTCAAGGTACTTCCGCTGAGCTGCATCATCCAGTTTGTGAAAATGACGGAGCGAGCTTGGGAGTAGACATAAAAGAGGGGGCAAATGCACAAAAGATCCAGAGATGCTGGACGCAATATAAATTGTAAAGCGCACATGCTGCGTTTGGCAGCCAGATTTTCGCCGAGGCTTCTAGACGGGCTATGCAGCTATGTTTTTACGGGAAATGTGTGGCCGGCAACTATGGCCGTCTTGTTCTTATTTCCCCACAAAACGCCCATAGTTGCCGGCCACACACATTTCCGTAAAAATATAGCCCGCCTAGAAGCCTCGTTACATATGAGAACGGTTTTCTAACGATGTTTTCCTTCACCGAAAAGCTAATATTAATGCCATTTCGTAAATAAGTTTTTTTACAAAGGCCTATTGGTACGACAGTGTAATTTTAAATTCTTAACTAATTTATAAAAAGAATTGATACAATAATAGGGTTGGGGACTCTAATTTTATTATTACTCCAAAAGAACAAACGAAGAACTAGGGACAAAAATTCTATTCAAATATCTCAAAAATTACGAACCGTTTTAATATTGCTTGAAAACGCTTGGTACCCGTGACGTCACGGGGCTCGAGAGTCATAGTAAATGACAATCGTTTCATGTGAAGGTGCGTTTTGCGGAAAAGAGAGAGTATAGCGCCTCTTAAAACTTTGGACACTTATAACTTTGTGATTATTTATTGTCTTGTGTTACTTTTTTCTCCATGTGACTATATTTTTAATCCTTTTTCGAGAAAATCAACATTATTGATTATTTTATTTTTCACTCGGAAAAGTAAGTTTTGCTCTACGACGAGAGGGATCAGAATGCTACTTTTTTAATTTATTCATTTGCATGTAGGATTTACACAATGTGACAATTGAACACAGATATTAATAAAATAATCGATTGTAATTTCATCGTAATCGATTAAAAACTAACATATTAAAATTTTTAACTTTAACAATTTTCAATATACGTTATTTTGAAAATTTAAGAATTTTTCGTAGTATTTAAAAAAATTGACACAATAAATTATACGTTTTACTGAAATCAAAACTATCGATGACAGTTATATTTTCCTCATAGTCGGTCTGAAAAATTGTATGTGTCACTCGGGAGCAAAATTATTTTCGTCAAGGGCGTTAACGCTTGAATCCCTCGCTACGCTCTTCGCTTCACTCGGGATTCAACGCACCGCGCTCGCCGTAAATACATCATTTTGCCCCCTTGAGACACAAATAAGTATAGTGTCACTACACCATCCCTATTGTCACTGTTTCCCAGCCTAAAGTGGTGACGGCGACGGACGAGGCGGAGCTCGCGCGGCAGATGGAGCGCGCGGAGGCCGAGAACGCGGAGGTGGCCGGCGACTCCGCCGAGGAGGACGAGGACCACGGTGCGTACTAGCACATCTCTACACCGGGCTAGCACAAGTGACGCCGCGCCGCGACGCGAGTCGAGAAAGATCTACCCTCCTCTTTCTAATTTGCACGGTGCGAGTGAGACAGGAGACGCTCAGTCGCGCGCGAAGCGACTGTGTAGCAAGTTGTGCTAGACGTACAGGGGTGTGACCACAGAACACCAAATACTATAGAAAGGCGATGTGGGCGTGGCACGCGTACCACTACTTTGAGCATGCGCTCAACGCTTTCGCGCCAACGTCACCTGATCGCCGTGCGGTCGCTCACAAAGTTGTAGGCGACGTGGAGGGGGTGAGGTGGCGACACCGGTCCCGATAGAAACCGCGCCTGATACCCCTTCCATAGTATTTAGTGTTCTGTGGATGTGACCTAAGGTTTTTGTACGATGCCGTTCGAACCAGTTTTTGTAGGGGAACAAATGTTTGTATAACATAAATACCCAAAAAAATAGCCAAAAATTGACCTCGCTGGCCGCTACCGAAACGCTTCATACTAATTTATACTTTATTACAATTATTTGATGGTTTACTGATCCATTTAGCAACAGTGCGTTATCAAGTTTAACTTGAGGAAGCTACCCTTTTTAGGGTTCCGTAGCCAAAATGGCAAAAACGGAACCCTTATAGTTTCGTCATGTCCGTCTGTCCGTATCTCACAGGCATTTTACTCGAAAACTATAAGGTGTATTTGAATAAAATTTTGAGGATAGGTGTATTTTGTTAGCCGCTACATAGTTTTGTAATTAAAATGACAAAAAAAAATTTTTGTAGGGGTGCACTCCATACATAAAACTAAAAGTCAAAAAATAGTTATTTACGATACAAGTGCAGAAAATAGGAAATTCGCAACGAGTGGTGATAAATTAAAACACGACCGAAGGGAGTGTTTTAAATCGACACGAGATGCGAATTACCTATTCGCACGTGTATCGTACAACGTTTTACAGTACATATGGCTCTTTAAAGTTTCAACATATGCACGAAAAGTGCTCATTTCCGCACTAGTGCGGAAAAGTAACACCATGTGTACTGTAAAAATATTATTGTGACCCCCCGTGTGGCACATCAATCGATAGGCCTTTCAAAATAAATATAAGGTTCCTTAGCATTTTTTTTGATGAAGTGAATAGAGTCGGAGATAATCGCCCCGAAAGTCACTAAAATTCTGTCCCCCCCCCCTCTAATTATTGAACGGTGTATTTTTTAAATATGGAAAAATTCATAGACATAGGGCTTATTAATTTCATTCACCGAAAATTGTTTTGAACAAGATCGGTTCGGAGGTTTTCGAGATATTGCTGAATAACTGCCTTCCTCAAAGAAAAGGACGTAAGTGCCGTAAAATTTCTGTGACGATACGACCTTTTTAATAGGCACGGAACCCTTCGTTTTGCGTGGTCCGACACGCACTTGGCCGGTTTTTTTACGTTGGGGAAATGCACGCATCCCGCCCGCCACGGGGAAGGGGGCAGGGCGGGTGCGGGTATGACGGACTACCATCTAAAACCCCAACGAGTACCAGCTCCGCCTTAACTTTTCGTCTGTGTTGGATAAGGATTAGGGCAAAGCATTTGAACCCATTATTTTACATATGAAAGTCATAATTTGATTGCACAATTTTGACATCCACATACGAGGGGTTAAGGGAGGGGCGCCGCGGGACCGCCTTCCGCATTCGACCGCGTGCGTCCCGACGGGCGGCCCACAGGGTAGCTACCCTATTATCTACATAAATAATGTTACAAGAAAAGCCGGACAAGTGCGAGTTCAACTCGCGTGGTGAGCGTAATCTGAAATCTAAATATACTCTAAAGTTCATAAATGTTTTTGAATATTCAAACTTCTTATAGGTTTTCCTGTAATCTTTAGGCAAGGAACTATTTTCTATATTTTTTTCAGAATTTTAATCCTAGTAGTTTCGGAGATAATAGGGGGGAATGGTCAATTTTCGTCTTTTTTCCTAAATTAATACTTCAAATCTGCTGTTGCTAAAATTATAAAAAAATTGATCAGAGAAAGTTCGCCTAGGTCTTCCCCTTCCAACTTGCCCTTCCACTCCTTTTATATACACTCTCTTCGTTAATCTTCTCTCATCCATCCTCTCTACATGCCCAAACCACCTTAACATACCCTTCTCAATTATCGTGACTATATCTCCATCCATTCCACACTTATCTCTTATCACACTGTTTCTGACTCTATCACTCAATTTCACTCCACACATACTTCTCAACGCTCTCTTTTCTACTGCTTTCATTTGATATGTCACACAATACAGTTTGCGAAACTTTTTTATTTTATTTTCCAGTTTACCCCCCGAAAGTGGCCCCCTTGTTCAGAATTAATTAATTTACTTTACGCGTCCATCATCACCATTTACATATGTTTCTCAAATTTCAACTCAATCGGTCCAGTAGTTTCGGAGCAAATCGGCTGTGACAGACGGACAGACAGACGCACTAGTTCAGTTTTTTCCTTTTTGAAGTACGGACCCTAAAAAAGTAGATGTCCCTATTTGGGTTATTTATTAAAGGTGTATACATAATTGCAGGCATGGGCGACGCGGGCGTGGACGCCGGGGAGCCGCAGCAGAACGGCGCGTCCGACGACGGCGAGGACTAACCACGGCTCCACACCTGTACATTATAGCGGAACATATGTTGCGAATATACAACTTTTATACAACACTGGCTTTTTACTGACTTAATCATTTAGTCCCTGGGCGACCGAGCTCTGCTCGGGTGAAAATACGGAGAAAACGAATTTTCCCAGACATGACACCTAGCTAGATCGATCTCTCGTCCCCGTAAACCCCTAATTTGGATCATATCCAAATTTTATCGAAATCGTTAGTCGTTTCCGAGAACGTGATTGCAAATATATATACAAATATTTCTCGTTTAATAGTATAGGATATTTTGTTGCCAAGTTGTTTGTAATTTTATAAAAAACTACTATTATGTTTCTCAATTGGGGACTTTCCTGGGTAAAGAAAATATAATTCTATTTAGTCCGTCATAGATTATCAAAAAATATTGGACACGTATTTTGTTGTTTGTCAATTAAACAATTTTTTTAGGAAAGTAACCAATTAGACCCTTGTTCTGTTACACTTATATTTTCTTAGTTTCTTTAAAAGTCGATTCTACTTGTCCAAGATCTTTGTCCAATGTGCATCGCGTAACTGGTTCGAACTATTCTAGAAATACTTAATTGTTTGTCGCAAATTTCAGGTGGTACCATCTGTTGCAGCGTGACAAATAAACAGACAATGCGTACTCTTATAAGTTGGGTTTTTCGAAAAATTTGTCACTTGTTACATTATCTGGTGGTCGCCATTTTGAATTTTGATTACTGTTATGTCTTCAATGACACTCGCAAGATTATAACGAATCGATTGACGTATGATTCATTAAAATCGACCCAAGCGTGCCACAAAGAAACATACATAACATGCATAGACTGTTAAACACATTGCCCTCATTTGCGTCGCGCAGTTCGGTAATAGTACATTGTTTAACGAGGGGCGTAAGTGGAATATTGCGAACAAGAGTCTAACAGAAGCCCGACGCCGAAGGCGGTGGGCTTTTGATGACTCGAGTTTGCAATATTCTTACGTCCGTGTTATACATAATGTTTTTCAGCCTATTTGCGAGGAAATAAATAACTACAAAAGACAGAAAAATCTATGTTTCATACAACCGCATCAATCAAAAATTGACGAAATTGACAACTTCATTTCCATGTCAGTGCGAGTGGAGTGCGCAGCTTCAATATTTCAACCAATCACAGAGCTGTACAGTAGTATTCTTGCGGTACGTAACCAACTAGATTTTTTTCAACCTAGCACAGAGCAGAATTCTTGTGGCGCGCGGCCAACTAGATTTGCTTAAACCAATCGGATCACACACAAGCTACAATAAACGACAGATACAATTTAAGAAAAAACCATTACGCCTGTTGTCGTAATTTAGGTTATTGTAGCTGTGTATGCCTGCGCGTTATGAAGCCTTTTACGAGCAAGTGTGAGGAAATAGTACATTACATACCTAGGGCGTGAATTCGTGAATGCCCCAGATCGCAGGTGTTTGCGATCTGGGGCTTTACGAATTACCGCCCGTGGTTTGTCTAAAGTTTTACGTCTTGCCTTGGCCAGGAAGTGAGATTTTCTCCTCGCGTAGCGGGCAGAAAATCCCACTTACGGCCTAGGGTGACGTAATAGTACATTGTTTAACGAGGGCCGTAAGTGGAATATTGCTAACGAGAGTCTATCAGAAGCCCGACGCCGAAGGCGGAGGGCTTTTGATGACTCGAGTTTGCAATATTCTTACGCCCGTGTTATACACAATGTTTTTCATCACATTTGCGAGGAAATAAATAACAACAAAAGACAGAAAAATCTAAGTTTCATACAGCAGCACCAATCAAAAATTGACAACTTCACTTCCAGATCAGTGCTAGTAGAGCGCGCAGTTCAATATTTCAACCAATCACAGAGCAGTATTCTTGCGGGGCGGGGCGTCGTGACCAACTAGATTTTTTTATTCAACCAATCACACAGCAACCAGATTTGCTTAAGCCAATCAGAGGTTTCAAAACCATTACGCCCATGGGCGTAATAAAGGTTATTACTGCTCTGTATGCCTGCGCGTTATGAAGCCCTTTACGAGCAAGTGTGATGAAAAAAACATTACCTTGTCTTCTGCAGTATGAACAATTGCGATGGCATTAAATAAAAAAATATTATGGTATAGGAAACTTTTATTTACATTTATAACAAATAATATTTACAAAATACATACAGATAATAATAATGTCCACAGATATTAAAATACGTATTTTAGTATTCGTACTATGACAATTTTTCATACTCCTGATATTTTCATTTCTCAATAAAGTTCGCCCAATTTCAGCGTTCAATGTAGGTAGATCATGTCAACAACAATAATAAATATTTAATAACATAACAATATGAGTTATTCACTTTGAGTATTAAGCCACTGGAGATGCCATGACGTAAACTCTTCGAACAAATTTTTTCGCCACTTTTGGCGGGGGGCGAGGTAAAACACGTATAGCACACCACCAAAAGAGGAATAACTCAACAGACACAAGTTTTGCTGTTGCGATAAACGCACACTACAAAAAAATTCAACACATCAAAAATTACACGCACACAGACAGAGTTTTCACGTAACTGATGCAGCATACATGCGAACAAGTTAGTGATGGGACACATCGAAGACATCTGAAGAATGAGTCAAATTAGTTTGATGAATGAACTGAATTATCTTATACTATTTATTATTAAATTGTAAAAGTGAAAATTCTGTCCATTGAAGATACTACCCAAAAAAATGTTTGTTTTTATATATGTCTGTCTGTAATTATGTGCCCTAGTGTCCTTAGCCCTCTCGCACAGTTAAACTGTGGAATGAACTCTCGCCCGCGGTTTTCCGGGCTGATACTTATTGATTGGTATTTGCAAGAACCTATGTATATGCAATTATATTTTAATAAGGCTCAGCTTTCACCACATTTATAAAGTTACTTCAAAACATAAATGAGCAAAGGGAAAGCAATAAAATGAATTGTTAATTTTATTAGAATTACCACATATTTATTAATCTAAATTCTCTGGTAGGGTTTTTTAAGACCCGCTTAAGACTTTTATTAATTAGTATTTTTATTGATTTTTAAAATGAATAAGTTTATTGTACACGTAATCATTTTTGTAGCTTTCCGGAGTAAAGTGCTCCGAACAGATAACACTTGTACGTGTAGGTTTCCAAGAATAATTTTCGTAATTACAAATTGTTCTCCATTTCTCCTTTATATAGGGATCTTTTGGAAATCTAAAAGGACATACAATTATATTAAATAAAGTATAATACTGTAAATAATAGTATATGAATAACACATACACTCATAGTCCCGCACTAAATGTATTCCTTTTACCTAGATTTTTTTTGCCAATAATTCATTTCTTTTTAAGACTAAATTTCAACATCGTAAGTCCAGAGAAAAGTAATTTTTCTGATTCACCTTACAAGATTTAAATGTAACATACATCTATACCTACTATTTAATTCAATATCTAATAAAAAAACTGACTATTAAACAAACTGCAGTGATTGAATGAATGAATGATAAATTCAAATGTTGAGTCGTCTTTCTTACTTTATCACATCCCTAAAGACCGATTCGAACCCTTACCACTATAATCATGTTTACGTTCTGTCGTTTACGTATCGCTAACGGCATTTTCTTTAAATGGAGATTGTACTTCAATACACATTTAATAGTTAGTAAAAATACTTACCTATGATAGGAAACGTGAACTTGTTGCGAATTTGAGCTGTCAGATCACCTTTTACATGATAATATTGCACAAGTCACCATTTTTCGAGAGAAACGTCATGCGACACGGAACGATACAAAATGACGGTCAAGCGACTTTAAGTAGTTTTATATAACGTGGTTGAACAGTTGACCAATGTACTTTGCCGGAGGGGGTCGCCTGTCTATGACATCTCCAGTGGCTTAATACTCAAAGGTTATTCATCATAACATTTCGTGATCTGTAAAAAGTTCTTTCGTCTATAAAACCCGGTCCATTTTCTAAAATTGTTCTAACAGCGCAACTAGCGTAGCATTAAACTTTCTTGCCGTTGATTTTGTTCAGTTTGCTCCGCTGTATCTTGTCGAAGAAAAGGAGGCCGGCAGCTTTCTCTATCGACTCTGGAGGTACCTGTGAAGTAAACGACACATTAGTGAAAAATAACAATACAAATGCTCTTTATAGCACTTTGTACACACATTTAAATTATCCTCAATGTCGTGTCGAAACGTCAGAAAAAAACCATCATTTAAATACAAATTGCACGATTCTACAGTATGAAATCAATACAGAACAACAACTTAAAAGTAGAGGTAAACAACAGGCGGTTTTATCGCTAAAGATCCACCTGTTGCAGACAACCTCTGGGTAACGGACAAATACCGCATAAAATACCTAAGTGTAATAGTACATTACTGCAAACGCCGGGAAAGGAGGGCTTGCCGGGTGAGTAGGTATAGACGGATAGTGATACGAAGCCGGCAAGCCCTTTTCACGGCCAGGCATGTATAGTGCTTTTCTCAAACATATGCAATGAAATAAAACAATAGACCATTCAAAATAGTACATTAATTTTCCCTCCAATCCCTCCATACTTAATAAAAAAATTTACGAAAGTCGTTCGTATTTCGCGTGTGTAGTGTTCGAATAGACCCTATTAGGGCCGTTATACAAAACCTGATAATAAGAATCTTAATTTCTATAATGAATAAAATAAAGAGGATTTTAAATATTGTCTATGGTCTCTGACTTACTTAAAGATAATATTTTAAATTTATTCATCAACACATTGAATCATACAGGTTTGTATTCTTAATAAAGGTCCGTGTATAATAGGCATTAACGCGGATATTTTTTGTCCGATAACCATTCTGCCACTAGAATAAAAAAATATATATAATTCAGCTGTTTAGCCTGTAGATGAACAACGACGCCATGTTAACATTAAAATTAAAAAAAAATTACTTCCCGGCCTAGGCCTTCAATTTTGTATGAAATTCCTTTACAGTTATCTCGAGTTGTTCCGCCCGAAACGTGATACTTTGAAGCCTGTTATAACGCACGTAAGGACGACATTTCGACAAAAATAGTTTATTACATACCTAAGGCCGTTAAACAATAAATTTTCAATTTACACATGTTGAATATGAACCGGTCCTGCGCCACCCGCACTGGCAACACACACTGGTCAGATATTCTTTTTTTATATATTTTTGACATGATAACGTCTTATAAATCGATGAACGCCGGCTGCACGCACGAAAAAGTGTAACTCATTGTCCCGTTTCGAACGCCGGCTGCGAGCACGAAAAATCAACGCACAGCCCGAACCGCTGGTTCTAGAGATTCCAAATTTGGCACGTAGGTTCCTTATAAGGTCTAGGGGTGCACTAAGAAAGGATTTCTCAAAATTCACCCTCTAAGGGGGTGAAATGGGGGTCCAAAGTTTGTATGGGGAAACAAGATTAGATCGACTATTTTATTCGAAACTTCACAGGAGTATTCCTAACGATAAATGAATAAGTAAGTGTTATGCAATTTTTCATCAATGTTTTCTTATGACGTTATCACGTAAAATTATCGTCCGTTAACCGACTCTACAGACAACCATTTTTTTTATTACGGCACCTGACGTCAATTGGGAATGGATGAAAATTTTAGAAATGCCTGATTTTTTTTTTGGTGATAGGAATAACCTTCCTTAGCACCAGAAAAAAGTTTCAGATTTTTCAGCTGCGTCAATTTTTTTTGAAAAATATAATCAGTTTCCTCACTTACGTTTTGGGTCAGTTACGGCACCTTCCTCGATCGGTCTCATATTACAAAAAATATGTCAGTTTACCACAGATATTTAAGATTGTTTTTTGTAATATGAGACAGATCAAGGAAAGTGTCTATTTACCGTTCTTGACCCAAAATGTAAATGAGGAAACTGTTTATATTTTTCAAAAATAATGTAAATGAGGAAACTGTTTATATTTTTCAAAAATAATTGTCGCAGCTGAAAAATCTGAAACTTTTTTCTGGTGCTAAGGAAGGTTATTCCTATCACCAAAAAAATAATCAGGCATTTCTAAAATTTTCATCCATTCCCCATTGCATGCATGATATGAAATCACGGACGTGACACGACGTTCATGACTTCATACGACGTAGACTGTAAAACTCACCATGAAGCTAGCGACAGGCGTCTCGTCGGGTATCCTCTGGTTGGGCATGACGTAGGCCTCCATGTCCAGCGCGCCGGCCGCCTCGCCCACCACCACCTTGTAGAAGTGCGTCGGCACCGCTACCGAGTTAGCGCCGATCACTTGGTACTTGACGTATGATTTCCCGTCAGATTCCTTCCTGGAAACGGTGAAAGTCATAGTTCAAAAAGCTGAAAAGGTAAATTTTGTAAGTACAGTCACGAACTTTAATTTGGGACCCGTTTCCTTGAAGTGTTGTTAGAACTTTCACAATGCAATACTTCAGTTCAATAATAGTGTTGAAGTGTCAAGATAAGACAATTAAATGTCTTATCGAATAGGCCCTTGAATTGATAACCTCTTTGCCAAAAGCAAATATATATTACGGTTTTTAATTACGAACACGTGTCAGTGTCAAATCTTGTCTGTCTTGTTGTTCCTCGACACGTATAAGGCCTCTCACAGTAAACTTGTCATTAGCTGTCAAAATTACTATGGACCGCCTCCGCAGGCCGCGCCAGTGTGATGCAGGCTTAAACGTGATATATCTATGGCAAACTTTATGACACTCCATTAAAATATTTGTTATTACTGTCTTCAGTTTGCTGTACGATATTCCACATTACGTGGGTCCCAAATTAAAGTTCGTGACTGTACAAAGAATTTTGTTAGCGGAGATTTCTGCTTAGTAAACATTTACTATATGGCTTAAATGAATACTCCCAGCACAAGTTGACGCTCACTGATCGCCTCAGCACCGTATCGGTTACGACTAGCCGCGCCAACCTCGAGTCGGCGTGGCAAACCACACATGCACGTGACGGTCACCGCGCTTGCCACGAGGCGGTCACTGCCCTGCTAGCATAACTGGACTCTCGACTCTACTCGCGCGCGAGATAGACTGTCCGTCACTTTCTGATTCATGGTGTCAAAAAGTGACAGACACTCTATCACGCGCGCGAGTAGATTAGAGAGTCAAGTTATGCTAGCAGGGCTGCTAGCATAACTGGACTCTCCACTCTACTCGCGCGCGAGATAGACTGTCCGTCACTTTCTGATTCATGGTGTCAAAAAGTGACAGACACTCTATCACGCGCGCGAGTAGATTAGAGAGTCAAGTTATGCTAGCAGCGCTGGTTGTTGTGAGAGAACGGAGTTTCGTAATTCATTTATTGCACAGTTATCATGTGGTACAAAATAAGTATTACATTAGGGTTGGTGGTGTTAGGGCACACCAAGTATTTCATAAAATTAAAGCTACAACTAAGAGGCACAGTCACACACATAATTTTTTTTGTTCCTTCAGAAAAGTAAAAAGTTCTATGAATCAGATAACTGAAAAATAAATTACCTTTTATTGAAATTAACCATCATAGCATCAAAAATGTCATGACTCGATATAGCGTCTCCCGCGAATGGGTAATGTTTTGAAGTGACGCTATATCGCGTCTTTAGCAGTGAAAGGATTCCGCTTTCTGACACTTATGTTCGAGGCATGAGATTAGAAGCTTATTTATCTTTTATTATGCTGTTAAAAACCTATAAGACTGTAACGGATAAACAAAAATAGAATAATTCAAATGATTTGATTACATTACATTCACTTATATAGATATAATTTTTCTTTCGTTATTATTGATTTATTAAAATGTATTTTTTAAAGCTTGATATAATTTTTTTTTGAAAATGAGATTTTTATCTCAAAATGCGTCGTGGACCGGTATAAATAATTTTCTTTTAAGCTTTTTGTTTATGCGACTGTTTGTGTTCTAAATGAATTTTAAAAAAAATGTTGAGCTTGTTACAAACTATTACGTAAAATCTCATTTTGAAAAAAAAAAGTGACTAGACATGGTCTTTCCGGGGACCCTTCATATATTATCATTCATTATAATTTACCTACTTATTTTCCTCATACTATTCATCCTCCTAGAGGACTCCGTTATGCAATAGTGGGTACTATAACACATAATTTTCAAAACTCTAAAATGTACCTTATGCATTATATACAAGTTATTATCTTCATTTTAGAGTTCTTGCGGGTTGACACACTATAGAGTAAATGTCCAGATAGCGTTTTCCGGCTTTAGCACCTAAACCCAAGATTTGGCGTAGGCACTAGTTTTACGAAAACGACTGCCATCTGACCTCTGAGGCGATAAGTGTGTGTTAATCTTAGAATCCAACAACTATACCTGGGTAGGTACAAAGGTCCAGTGCAGCAATACACATTGTCGTAAACCTTAGTCAGGTTTCGGACGTGTTTCTCTAGCTTGTTCCACGCGTGTCTGTTGAAACCATCGCCAACCTGAAATGGTAGAAAAAGGTAATTAATACATTAATTGGCAAAGATATTGTAGCTTGTTTATGAAAGAGCCTTAGCGATCAATTAGTGGGTTCCTGCGACTGAAAGTGTTAAATTAAGGATATTTTCTACGAAACAATTAACCTAGGGTTGAGCTGCCACAACTGACACCGCAATGCAGGACAAGAAAATATATCCTCCGTTTTCTATTGCACAGTGCAAGAGAGAGAACCTTTCTATGCTACGTGCCAGGAGTCATGGCAATAGAGATTCGTAATTCGTTAACTACAGATTTTTTTTCCAACTATGACATAATGCTGGCCAGAAGTAAAACATACATATATTTATGTAAACTTTCACGATTTTCACACGTTATAATTACTAAACAGGTCTTTATTGTGCATTATTAAATGACAACTTTATGAGGTCACTCAATGTTTTGGATGTGTGCGACATCCTTGGTCCCTCGCAACCAAGGATAAAGTAAGTAGTAAACAGTACAAAACAGACCTGTGGAGCCATGTTGGTAAGCAGGAATGTCTGTTCAACATGTTTCTGCGCGAGCTTGTGGTTGCCGGCGGCGGCCATGTGGCCCCGGTCAAATCCTGAGCCTTTATAGTCACTGTTCTGAGACCTGGATTTAACATTTACAAACAATTTAATGGTAAAAAAAATATTAAAATATGGTAGCAATTTCATTGTGCTGCTGAAATTTTTAATAAAGAATTCAAGTTTGAATTTGCATGTTATTAAATTGTATGTAAGCTTTAAGTAATTTATTTTAGCAGCTGATCAAATTTGTTTGCCTTTATCTGCCACTATAAGTGAGTTAACAGAGTTTGTTATATTTCATGAATAAGGTAGACGTTACACATATGGCTCACCTGAAAAACGGATGTATACTTTCATCTGCACTGAACTCGCACTTGCTCCTATCCACATTACTATTCTTGGCGACATGGGCCCTAGTCAGATGCTCAAACACCCAGTGAGCTACACGATTACGACGGTCGTAGGATAATACGTAATCGTCGAATGAACGCACGTTGTCTAGCCCGGGGAACCCGAATTTCATAATTTGTGATATCTGTAAGAATTGTTTAATTTTTTTTCTCACCATTGGAAACTGTTTATTGTTTACACTTGACTAAAATGTCATAAAGTGACACGGCTTAAATAATATTGACGAAAAAAAAGTATTAAAAAAAACAAAGCTAATAAGTTTGGATACATAAGTACATTATCGAAATATGATGTTAAAAGGATTTTATCAATGAAACTTACCCGATCTTTCGCACCACTGGTATCTGTGTAAGGTGTAGCGGCCGATACAGTCCCAAATATAGGTAAACCTGGCATATTTTTGATACATCTACCATTTATAATAACAGAGTCTTCTCGCGCTTTAAAAACGTCGATATTTCGCTCGCTATAAATTCCTAAGCAGTATCCAGTTAGGCCAAAAGCACCCAGTTGAGCTAAATTCGTTAACCGCTTTCGTATCATATTCTTGATTTTCAAAACAATTTTTAATGAATAAAATATTATACAAGGATACCCAGACTGATTTGAGGTTAGGTAATATCTTTTTGACATATTATGATTTTTAGGACCGTTTTGTTATTTGTTATATTATTTAAGAGCTTCATATTTTGAAAAGATTTAATGTCTGAAATGATTCTCTGTGCTTATAATATTTATTATTTTAGCACCCTTTTGACAAAAATGTCCTTTGTGTAGTTAATAGATAAGCGAGTAAATAAGATTTCACTCCCTTTATTATATTGTCCACGGCTCGGTCACAGCGTCACAATATTTTTAGCTGTTTCCAAACGCACGTTCAAACGTCAGATCAATGTGAATTTGTGAAAATTTTAACATTAGTAAATAAACTTAATTATTAGCAAAATTTGCTTATATGGTACCTTTTAAACGGTACAATTATTGCACAAGCAAAACAATATCATAAGGACCAGTAACATTATAGGATACGTGTGAAAATCCACTTTAAAATGACGAAATGGTTCCTTCAACCGAACCGCATATTTTCTGTGGTTTTACACCGACTAAAATACAGCACAGCGCCGAAAACAGAAGCAACACTAACAATAAACGGCGCCGAATTCAGAACCGACGACTACACCAACGTCACACCTAAAATATTATCATATTTGGATCGCAACTTGCATCTTCAGAAAGATAACCCTCTTTCGATACTGCGACAGAGAATTGTTAATTATTTCTACTCGTCGTTCACATACAGGAGTAGTCCTTCATTCAGCGTGTACGATAACTTGTCACCGATCGTGACTACGAAGCAGAATTACGATGATCTTTTAATTCCCTTGGACCATCCGAGTCGAGTCAAGTCGGACTGTTACTACATCAATAGGAGCACGCTGCTACGGGCGCATATGACGGCGCATCAAAGCGAGCTGCTGAGGTCTGGTCTGGATAATTTCCTGATGATAGGACCTGTGTTTAGAAGAGATGAAATTGATTCAACACACTTTCCGATCTTCCATCAGGTATTTGAACACTTTTATATTTTTCATCCAAACACATTCAGCTGTAATTTGTTGTAGATTCTTTCATTACCATAATAATGTCAACTGACGGTTTCATCCATGAAAAATTTCCTGCATACAGTAACATATTCCATTTATAACTTAACACTCTGGAATACATACTCACTTCTTAAAATTTCAGCTAGACGCAGTGAGATCACAAAGAAGAGACCAATTATTCCCTGAAAATGAGGAGTTACAATTATTCGAGCCAACATTTGACCCAACAAAGCCCCACAATTTCACCAACTCCATATCAGACCCGTTGAAACAGAGCTGCCACACACTAGAAGCAACAAAACTAATGGAACACCAGCTTAAAGAGCATCTCCTTGGTCTTATAAAAACATTGTTCGGTGAAAATATTAAGTACAGATGGGTCGAAGCCTATTTCCCCTTTACCCATCCATCATACGAACTAGAAATATACTATAACAACAACTGGCTCGAAGTGCTAGGCTGTGGTATAGTCAGGAACGAAATACTAGTCAATGCAGGACCGAATCATACAATTGCCTATGCTTTTGGCTTGGGATTGGAACGGCTGGCGATGGCTCTATACAAGATCCCAGATATAAGGCTCATGTGGAGTACGGATTCTGGATTCTTGATGCAGTTTCAGAATAAAGAGTTGAACGCAGAGATTACATACAAGCCTGTGTCATCGTACCCGCAGTGCACAAATGACATTTCATTCTGGCTGCCTGAAAGCCTTACTATTGACACGTTTATGAGTAATGACTTCTATGATCTAGTCAGAGATGTAGGAGGTGATATTATTGAACAGGTATTTAAATTTTATTTACAGAATTTAAATTGAAATATAGAAATTGCCTCTGCTGTTTCTTGTGTGCCAAACTGAACAATTTTTGTATAAATGCCGTTCTTCCGAAAGGCTACAGTACCCTAGGGGGACTTCGAAAAAGGACTGTTTATATTAGTCTTGGCAATCACTTTACGTGTAATGTTTTTAGTGGTTAATTATAGGCATTCTGTTTCCTACGCTATTTGGACGGGTGTCGCCGTTTGCCGGCCGCCGCACGGGTGAATGTATAAAAAACTGGGTGAACGCGAGTGCCAGCACGGACTGTTAGTTATACTGGGCATTTTCCGCAAATCGACATGCATGTGTCTATTTTGCGTGAAACGGCGGGATGGCGCTACTCTAACCACCCCAGCTTGGTGTAGTGTAACTTAAACTAAATACAATCTAACTATCATAACGTCACTCAATTTGACTACGCACTAGCGCAAGCGAACACACCAATACAGTAACAATATAATAGCATCGCAATTCAGAATTGATCCTCAGTCTGAACGGCTTTTCATTCACTTTATTATGTTTCAGGTAAAACTAAAGGACAAATTCGTTCACCCGAAATCCAAAAAGCACAGCCTATGCTACAGCATCGTGTACCGGCATCTAGAAAGAACACTTACTCAAGCGGAAGTGAATCAAGTACACAAGGAAATCGAGAAGGCGGCCATTGACGCGTTCAACGTTGTTATTAGATAGATTGTATTTAATTTATGTAGAATAAATGTTTATGTACTGTTTGTTGTAGTGTTGGTCTTGGTCGCCATTTTTACGATGTTTTATTTAAGTTGCTTGGTTTGCAACCCGTTTTTGGCTACTCGCCGGTATCCAATTTAAGAGTCCCCAGCTCATTCAAGTCGGCTCTCCATACAAAAGTAGTTTGGTTCTTTTTACACTTTAGAACCAAACTATAATACGTTTGTATGGAGAGCCGTGTGTCCTGGCGACACATCAGCTTCGAGTAAATGGCATCTTGAAAGTTGGTTAAGAATTATAGAAGGATTTAATTCACAACACCTTTATTTATCTCTATTAAATGCTTAATTTTAAACAAATTTCCACATAAAAATAGCTAGAACACTGTCAATTGGATAAAAATTAAATGGAAAATTGCTCAGAACAAACAAAGTACTTATTTAGACAATTTAATCTTACGGATACCAGCCACAGCGGGTCGCAGTTACACAATGCACAGTGGTATACTCATTTCTTTATAATAGTACTAAATAGAGGCTAGCCAACCAACCGTGTCGGTAAAAAGTAGCTGTGAGCATTTTTATCAAATAGGTATTATAAACTACTTATGCTCAAATTTAATGTCCAGAGCACTAGGACTAGACTTATTAAAAAAAAAAACAGGATTCACATATATTTAAATAGATTACCTAGTAACTAATTACGAAAATAGAACTATCCATGCAAACTGGTATTAAATACCTTTTAATGTTTTAACTTACAAGAGCTGGTGGATCACACTTGTGTGGGACTGCGCATACATTGTCTTTGTGTGCGTAAATTGCAGTGCGCTCAGTTCACTGTCGCACATAGACCACGTGCATGTCATAATATAGATTTGTACCTACAGATGAGCTTTGGTAATAATAATACCACGACCGAGCGAGATGGTAGTACTTATATACAAATCGCAATAAGTGTGACAAAAAGGGATATATCCTTTGTTGTCCTTGTCATAGATCCACTCTTTTTTATTTGCCGCAACTAAGTTGGTATGACGTTGCGGCAAAGAAACCATTACCCACCCATTTTTTAGGGTTCCGTATTTATGGTAAGGCTTCAGCCATTTTAAGACCATTATGGTGGCATTTCCTTCCCTTATGGTGGCAACCGTATAGCTCCTATATGTAGACATTTAATCTCTAAGTGTTTCCCATACATGACATGACCAACCCGTTTTTGAGATAAATATACCTACAGAGACCACTAAAGTATAAAGACTGCCAATATCTATACAATTTCGTGCTCCTACCTACACAACATGGGCCATCATGGCGCGGGACAAGGACGCAGTTACGCGTTGGAATGCGATGGAAGTATGTTTTCCTCCCCCTAACGCATATTTGTGTCCTGTAGAGCAGGCTAGTGAAAATGCCCTTTACATCCAATATTTGACAACTGTCATCCCAGTATAATTTATGTCATCATTGACGTTTTTTTGTACCGGGATGACGGCTGTTAAAAAATCTCATTATAGTTTCACTACAGAGAGGTATCTGTTCCATTCATTTCGTAGCCTTGCTCATTCACCAATAGCGCCATCTATGAACTCAATGAAAAAGCTCCTTATAGGATGGCCCATGGATGGCCCTAAGGTCTAACTGTATACGAAATTAATGGTACATATACCTCTCTAGACCATGTATGTTTGATATTACCTCAAATTGTAACCAAACATAGCTTTTAGTACCATGAAACGATATTGCAAGAAAATTTTAAGTTAGTCTTAACTATCAAAGCGTAATTATGTTTTAAAAATTTATCGTGCAGCAATGTATTGCGTAAACTCATTTGACACATGGAAGAAGCGGTTCACTTGTGACGTCACGTCAGTAAGACAAAGATAAAATTGTCTTGCAATATCGGTTCTTAGCCCTAACACCAACGTCTGGTTACAATTTGAGATAGTATTAAACATACAGGCCGTATGGTTAAACTAGCGACAGCAGGCTCGTTATTAAATTTAAAGGGTATAAAGCGATATTTTTACAGACAATTGGCAGTGTTTATCTATGTATAATTTACTAGTCTCGATACCTACTTACAATTATTTTCGTTTCGGTTTCATTACAACGTCATTTTATTTTGCCTAATACTCCAATACTATTAGACAAAATGAAATTACGTTGTAATGGAACCAAATATTATTTTAGAACATGTTTATAACACCAGTCAAAAAGGATTACATAAAACGGTACACATTAAAATACTTCAAGTACTTAACACAAATTGTGAGATCCTATTAACCGGGATAATTAATATCACAGACAAATGAAATACATTAACCTATGCTAGCTTACAGTCGAGTTAAAATCAGTAGTAAATTCGGTTACGTTAAATAGGTAAGAGGCCTTTAAACCTGGCAAAATGCAGTGCACCAACTCACTCACACTCACTGATTAGAACGAGATCTCCCCTTCCCCAGTTAGTGCACAGCATTTAGCCAGGTCTAAAGGCCGCTTCAGTATTTGTGATAAAGTCAACTGCAAAAAATGTGTGTCGAACTAATCCTGGCATACGTTCAAGGACTTTAATTGTTGAGCCATTTAAGTGTCAACTAATTTTGCTTTTCTATGAAGCTATGTGGTGTCCCTGTCCAGTATAAAGTGAGCTCAAAATGGCTCAAAAATTAAAGTCCGTGACTGTGCCTACTCGTACAGTCAGCATCAAAAGTAACTACGCAATCGAAGACGTCAAAAACTCTTATTCCCTTTTAATAAATACTTGACGTCTTCGTTTGCGTAGCTACTTTTGATGCTGACTGTACATATTATGTACCGCAACCTTATATTGCCGACATACGGCCATATTTTTGCACTTAACTGTACCTACCATACATATTACACGAAACATTATTAATGGCGTAGTATGTTTTCTAATGAAATCTGTATACATTAGTGACGCGTATGATTGTTAGTATTCTAGTTAAAACCCTAGTATGCAATCCTCCCCACCCTCTCCATCGCTGGGATCAGACATAAACCTAATTTCTGGCTGTGATTTATCTGATTCTTCATCTTCTGATGCGTCTGCTGGAAACATATCTAATTCATTTGTCATTGGAGCGTCACTTGACACAGTCACTTTAGAAGGAGAATTATTTTTCACAATTGGAGAAGTCAGGCTACTTCCTACACTCACACTCGCAGAAGGAACAACATCAATTTTCAATGGACTAGCTTGTGGTATTGTTGTATCCAATAAAATTGTATCCATTGTTGGTGTATCTGCACCGAAATCTTTCCTAACACTTAGCGTCAATTCATTAGAATCTGGCACTTTTAGCGGCTCATCAGCAATGTCATCATAAATGTTAGTTTCTCTTACATGTTCTTTCTCGTCTCCATCCTTCAGACGCTTGAATTTCTTCGCTAGCGGTTCGTCGTCGGAAGAGTCATCTGATTGCGTAGAAGGATCTAACGTTTCTATTTGCATTGAGTCAGTTGTCCTAGACTCTTCATCAGAACTGTCCACAAGATATTCTTCCTCCATAGGTTCATCGTCCGAATCTAACAAGTTGATTCTCGCTTCAACTTTTGCATTAGATAAACTCTGTTTCCTCTTTTCTATATGCGTTTGTTTAATGGTGTTAATTAGAGGGCGTACTATGGATCGTCCTGGACGTTTCATCCTAAGCACGGTCGGGGTCGGTCGGAATGCTTTGAATAATTTAACAGGTTTCACTGTAGGGACACTCAAAGTTTGCCCCTTGTAAATGTATTCTTCTGGACCTTTCGATTGATAACTAGCCGACTGTATTTGATCTTGCGTCGTAGAGATTTTGACATCAGAACTGTCTGTATCATCAGTCAGATCTATGCATTCTTTCGTTGCAAGCAGTTTGTTCTTAGGATTCCTTTTGATGCAGACATTAATGGGTACTATAACTCCAGTTTCAAAGTCTAGTTTAAAGAATTTGCCATTCTGCTCGCACGCATATTTGAGTTCAGCAAAAGATGTTACTGGACTCAGTTCTGGCAGATTCCTTAGCTCTTCGTTTCCAGTAACATTAGGTGTGTTTTGTAAGTTTGTTAAAGAAGGTTCAGGGACAATTGGCTCAGGTGCTATTGTATCTTCTGCTGATATTCCCGACATCTCCATCAAATCAGATAACAAAGATTTCCTGTTGTTATTTCCTTCTTCATCATTAGATTCTTCTCTCCCTCCTGCTAAGCCTTGGGTCTCTTTAACTTGTGCGCCTCCAACAACTGACGTTATTTGTGGCATGACCATTTTATCATTATGTTTCGGTGCTTCTGTATCAACTGTTGCTTTATTGACTTTACCTTCAGTTAAAGGAGCAGTTACATTTTCTGGTACAATAGTAGCTGTCTCTTGTGGCATAGGTGCATCTGCATTTGTACTCTCTGCATCCACTTCCATGTCTATTACATTTGTAGTTTTTGATGGTAGTCCTGTATCTTGGAATACTTCATTCGTTTTTAATGTTATGGGTGAAGGCGACTCTGTAGTTTCAGTGATATTATTGCCTTCGGCTTGCGTCGTCTTAATAGTTTCTCCGCTTGGTGGCAGCTTTGTATTTTCACGTACACTCATTTCGGTCACATCAGTCACAGATTCAACGTTTGCCGTAGTGCTAACTTGTGGCTCAGCCACAGTACCTGAAGTAATGACTGGGCCTGACGCATTAAGCTGTTCTTGCACTGCTGATAAAATAGTAGGCAAAGTTGCCAATTGTGCTTCATCTAATTCAACCCCCGGGTCCAAAGTATATGTCACGTTACCGGAAGGCATCAGCACCAATTGCACACCTGCAGGCAGCGGCAATGTCGGAATTATTTTTGGTGCATGGAAAACGTCAGGTGGGGGCACATCGTCGGTCTTTCGCGGAAATTTAACAGTGGTCAATAAAATTTTGTTCTTTCCCAAAAATATTGGGCTCTCGGATGGTTTTTTGGCGATAGTCTTACTGTGTAAGTACAAAACCTTTTCTTGAGTCTTCGGAGTTATGGGAGTCAGCAGAGGTACGTGTTGCTTCGGAGCGATGGGTGTTGTCGGAATGATGGGCGTCGTCGGCGTGACGGGTATCGTTGGAGCAATGGGTGTCGGGTGACGTGCGCAGTTAGAAGCTGAAGCATCTATTACTATGTTCCACCGAGAATCCTGACTGACAGCTGGTTTTTGACAGGAGCAGGGAGCCCATTGGGAGGGCTGCCCGACCTGTGGCCGTGGAACTACTTGATTAATTCTTGGGGCAGGTGGCCTTTTAGGCATTAATGAGGCAACTGAAGCTGCTCTTACTGTCTGGATAAATGGAGCCTTCGGTGGTGTCGTTGGTGTGCTAAGTTGAAGTTCCGACTGAGTGACTCCCACTGCCACAGATACTTTAACCGGGCTGGAAGTAGGCGAGGCAACATTGATGGATGGAATCGGCCTTATGACCATAGTTTGAACAGCCGGCGTTTCTCCCTGCCCAAGATCAGTATTAGTTACGTCTCTGGATTGCTGCACAACAGTCTCAATCGACTCACAAGCTTTCCTCAAGCTTTTTTCTTCGTCATCGGATAATTCGATTGCTTCGTTTTTCTTTGCTCTCATTTCTAACTCTTTTATTCTCTTTCTTTCATCTTCCAAAAGTTTCAAAGCCAGTTCTTCGGCACAGCAGCATTTGCACTCGTGAGGAGGACACTTATGTTTTGTGATACGTCTTCTATTGCAAATTTTTTCCTTTGCCCAGCAACAGTACTTAACTACGCGTCCAAGGACAACTAATCGAGTTTTTACTTTCGGTCCTTTAGTTTTGTCTTCGGGAGAGACTTTTTCAGTGGTCGGATTCTTAGAAACAGCCTCACCTTTTTGAACAGGTTCCGAATTCTTATCTTGCTTGTTTTTAGAGCTCTCTGCCTCTTTCTGCGCTTCTTCTCTCTCAGCTTTACTTTTCTTTTTCTTTCCGGTTTTCGTTTTCAGTGCACAGCACTTGCAGCCCGTCCCGTCTTGGTTGCCACTCATCAGCAGGTGCAACATTTTGTTCAACGTATCGGACGTCAGCAGACCTAAATTATCAAGATTCTTAGGTTGTTGTGTATATCTGGGTGCCCATGCCAACTGCACTCGTGGCTGGTACCCATATTTTCTGGGCACTGGATCTTGCGGTATGTTGGCTTTGACTTCGTTAACCACAATTGGCATTGGAAAGTCATCCGGTTTAACACCGTCGTCAATTTTAGCGAGTGCTTCCTGAGTTGAGATCTTTGCTTGATTAATCATCTTTAACAATTTTTCTTTCGCTGGCGGTAAAGTTTCAGTTGGTGTACTAGTATCTGTGTCTGTAGTGTTTGAACTTTTGTCACCCTCAAGTTTGACTTTAACTGTTGGGGTATTATGTGATGTGGATTCAATTACTGGATCTATTGGTTGAGTATTTGGGACAGTTGGAGGGTTACTTGAGGCGGTTGGATGAACATCATAAGTATGATCTTTTGTTACTTCTGCCTCATTACAAGCAAGAGACACTGGTGGTGTTTCTTTACGACCTGAACCTGAAAATACTCGAAGTGGCGGCACTTGAGCAGTGAGCAACTGTTGATTTATTCTTCTAACTTTGTCTATATCTGGTAAGTTTATAACCTTGGTTCTTTCAGAAAGCATTGGCTCTGGAGGTGTTTGATTTGATATCAAATTGTGAATGTTCACTTTTGAGTTGTTAATTAGACTTTGAACGGGCATCGCTGTTGGAACAATTGAAGACGATTGTTTATCATCTAACACTTCCTGTTTTACTTTGATTGGAGTTGTGCCACTGGATCTTAAGTACAATGTTTTATTCACTAATTTCGGCTCAAATGCTTTACTTAAATCTATAGTCATTGGGATACAGGCATTAAGTAACTGTCGATTTCTAGTTAAACTTAGAAAACCTATAGTTAGTCTTTTCAGTTTAGTGTTGAAATCTGGATTTTTGCACAGCTTTATAAGATCATAAGTGCGAGTTCTAGGTTTCTTCAACAAGTAGCTGTTAGGAGACACTTTCTCATCTTCTTCTAATTCTTCATCGTCTGTTACTTCTTGATTGGTGAAAAGATCATCACTGTCTGCTGTATCTTCGGCCATACTTGTGACGCTTTCTTGTTTTACTTTCATACTGAATGATTTTCTACTGATTGGTTTACTCTCAATAATGGCTTTTTCTAAATCTTCTTTATTTTCGACAGTTGTGAATTGTTTGTTTGTGAACGTTTTCATTTGATCTATCTTCGTGGTGTATACTACAGGATACATCAATAGTTTCAAGTCAAATTTGTTTTCTTCAGTAGTCTCTTCCTTTTCATTAACTGGGGGTGTATTGACGGTAGGTTCTGTAATTGGAAAAGTTTATTTATGTAGTGAAAGCCAATGGTCAAGTATTTTCATACCTAATATTAATGAATGAATGAATGGTTTATTCATAATGAATACATGGTAACATAAGATCTTAAATATCTATACATATTTCTTCCCATAATATATTCAGCCAGATCAGGCATATGAAAACTTAGGCTTAAAGCAATAAACTTACCATTATTCTGTGTAACATCTTCTTCAATTAATTCAACGCCATCATCCACAAACTCAATCCCGTCATCAACGAAGTTCAAATCAGCCATTAAATCTATGGCGGCTATTTCTTTCTTATTTATCAAATTGATATTGCTAACATCCGGGTTCTTTTCGAGCGATATATCGTCTTTGGGTTTCTTCAGAAATGTGTCCACTCTATCTTTTATCAAGTCATCTATTATATTGTGGTTTTCAGCAGGAAGTTCTTCAGATTTGCGACAGAACTCATCGGCTTTAACTTTAATAATGTCATCAATACCTTCGTCACTATCATTTATAGTTTCCACGTCACATGGTACGTCATTAGCATTATTTGGCGACACAGGTGCTGTTAAAGTTTGGACAGTATTGTCATTCGGTTGATCTAAATTGACGTCGTTGGTAGGAACGATACTCGGTATTTCTATAACACCATCTTCATCATCGTCAGGGCTATTGTCCATATGACTTTCTTCCATATTAACTTCGCTTTCCTCTTGATTAGGAGATACTGCCTCAGGACTTTCATCTGGACTCTCATCTGGTATTTCGACTTCAGGGACATGCGTAGTAGAAATCAACTGAACATTTGATAAGCCATCTTCTTCGATAGATTCTATTGCTCTTTTCATTTCTTCGTTATTTACAGTGGTTTCTTCTTCAGTAGGAGTAGTTACATCTGTTGCATCATTGCTCTTTTCGGGATCAGAATTATCATCAATGTCGTCGTGATTGTGGTCTTCAGGGTCTGATTCCAGGCGAAGGTCTATGGTCTCGATTATTGGTTCAACGAGTACAAGGTCTGGGGCATTGGCTGTAAAATAAAGATTATTTTTAAGATGGTAGTTTTTTGCTAATTAGTATATTTAGGTAATATTTAGCGTTGGCGCTGCATCTGAGTGAATTTTGTTTACGTCTCACACTAAATATCATGAAACACAAGTATTTTTAAAAGATTAACTTACAGCTGCAAGGTTTCGGTAAGTTAGGCATCCTCATTTTGGCTTCCTGTAAAAGAAAATAATGTTCATGTATGAAGGCTACTAATATAAGTCAGATCTAGGGGCACGGTAGTGCCCACGACAACAAGTCGAGCAAAAGAGCAAAAAAGGCACGACCGTACCATCCTTTTCTAGAAGCCACTGGGGCCATTTTTGATCCTCCTGTAACTTAGTTGTGGAAAAAACTAGAAGCCTACATTTTCAGTGCGCAAGAGGTTATTACATAGCTAAGATATATTTGGAAATCTGGGGGCAACACCCTGTAATTTTGTGTTGGATTAAGCTAGAATCCTGCATTTTCAGCAACATATAGAGCATATTATGGCTCAAATATGTTTAACATTCAATTTGAAATTTTATTTTAAGAACCGTCAAAGTTTCTTAGTTTTGTCATTGACACACTGACTCACTCGCTGAGTGATCAACATAATTGGTAGAGAATGCCATCTGGCATTAAGCTCGCCATTTGTACATATATTTTTTGTATTTTGTGCAATAAAGTTTAAATAAATAAATAAATAATTATAATAAGGTAAGTACTTCTAGCAGACCCACAGGCTCCAAATTTTAAATAGAATTAGTTTTTAGCCTATCAATTCATAAAATAGGTACCTAAAAATATTGCAATTTCAGTCACGTTACAGATATATACAAACTGCATTAGTAAGTTTGTACTCCTATACAAATACATGCGATCACAAAGTTACTTTTATAGTTCCTGCAAATGTGTAGGTATTTGCATGCGGTTAGTGTTAGATGTACAATATTGTTTCCATCTACATTCATAAATTTGTATATAGATATTGATAACACATCAACCTACAAAAAGAAATGAGATCCCATAAAAAACATTTCATGTAAAAAATAGGCAGTCTCGAAATTCTTCCACCGTAAAAAGTTGTGAGATATTACGTAAAGTCAAGTCAGGCATTCTTATGAATCTTTATTTGCTTGCTAAATAAAATTTTGTAAATTGGCAATCACATAATACTACATAGTTATTATAGGTATACAAAAATTAATAAATGCAGTAAAATTGTGTGATTTCAAAGTTGCAAAATTTTATTGAGCAAGCAAATAAACATTAATAAGAATGCCTGACTTAGCCCTATGTAATACCTCACAACTTTTTACGGTGGAAGAGTTTCGACACTTGGCCAATTTTTTACACGTAATGATTTTTATGAGATTACTCAATTTAAACGCATATTCCTCTACGCTTGTCATGAAAAATATGTTATAACATAACATAACCTCTATAGCCACTAACACTACAATAAAATTGGCAAGGGAATTTGAGTAAACTGTTATAGGTACTGCACTGTAATAAGAAATAGAAATCGTTTCGATTTAAAACGAACAAAACATAACAAAGTTTAGAATTATTGAGATTCCATTGAAGCGGAGGATATTACCTAGGTACCTTTTATAACAGGCCTTTGGTCCGCTACTTAAGAAGTAAAATATAAATGAATAAAACGAATAAATACTCACAAATTCCTCGGGCATTATTATGAAACCTTTCTCTATTAAGTCTTCCCAATCTGGAAACTCTGCCGTTATCATTTGTGGATATCTGGAATAAGCAACAACTCTACTACAACACAAAATTTAGATTCTATTTATAACTTCTGTCACTGAAATTGGAAAAATGATATACCCACAAAAAGTTAACGTAAAAAAAATTATACGGCCGTTTATGCCGCAAAAAACGTATATTTCGACACTCTTAAGGGAATCAAAATTTATAGGGTACTTCCCGTTGACCTATAACTATGAAATTTGGCAAATAATATTTTCTTATACTACAAGTACAGGTTCCCCTGTAATTTGAAAACTATACATTTATAATTAAATCATAAAAAATATAGCCTTTATTTAAAGTACCATCGAGGTTAAACTGTCTGTCTGTCAAGACCCTTTATCTCGGGAACGCGTGGAGCTATCGAGTTGAAATTAAAACCATATACCGTAAACTCCGGTTACTTTGACGCAATGGAGGGTTACTTTGACCCGCATGAAAACCACACATAGCAATGTCACATAAAAAAGTAACAACATGAGCAGTTAGCTGAAATGAAAACTAAGCAGATTTGACCCTGTCCAAATTCATAAAAAAGCGGTCGACAGAGTAATTTGCGAAAGCCAAAGTTAGTCCCCAGGGTTAAAGTAACCCGCGTTTACGGTACTCAAGTCTACTTTCCTCGGTATAATAATCAAGTAATCAACATTGATTTAGTATATAGGTACGTCAATGGTAATCAATCATCGAGTTAGGAGGAAATTTGTACGGAACCCTCGGTGGGCGAGTCCGACTCGCACTCGTCCGGTTTTTTTAACAATAATACCGATTTTTCATTTCTAATATCCTAATTGTAGTAGTCTCCATACAATTTATAAAAAAATACTCAAATCTGTAGATTTTCTGGCTGACTGTAAATTTTATCAAAAATCTGTGAATGTCGATTGTCACCACTTAAAAATTTAGTAAAGGTCTCCTAAGAGCATTTTCGCGTAGCAGCAGGGGATCTAGTAGCTGCCCTTACTGCCCCATCTCAACTTTCCACCCTGTATACAAATATTAGGTACTCGTTTAATAGTATAGATAGGATAACATGTTACGAACCTCTTAGCAATAGCCATCTGCAGCCTTGTAGGCATGGACTTCCTAGCCTCTTCTAGCAGACGGGTGTTCCCTCTATACGAGAACCAGAACTTGTAGAATCGGCAGCGGGTCAGTTTCTTCAGCTGGTACCAGCGCCGTTGGAGTAGCATTGGCGAGCATTGCCGGCCTCTGAGGGTTGAAAGCATTTTTTGTTAGCTCGGAGTACATGCAAGGTCATTCAGGAATTTATATAAGTATACTATTTTTACAAGTCCGGCGAGATATTTTTGACTTTACCTATAGGTACAGACAAATGGAGGTGTGGGTTACCTAATACATATGGTTACTAACACGAGAAAGAGAGAGATATGACGGGTCTCTAAGCTACTTTTCAGCGACACTGTAATCTGTAAGTCCTAAAGTATATATATTTACAAAATCGAGCCATAAAATCTAATAGACTCTCGTTCGTAAAAAACGGCTTACCAACCTCGTGGCACAATGTAGATAATGGGGAATGGATGAAAATTTTAGAAATGCCTGATTATTTTATTGGTGATAGGAATAACCTGGGTGCCCTTTGTTTCCCATATTTTTTTTGTTCCGAATTTCGATGGTCAGAAGTTGATATCCATAAAATTTATAGACATACATATCAGTAGTCATAATTTTTGTTAAGTATAACGCTTAATAGTTCTAATATCAATGACCTATAATATTAAATCCTATAATCTCAAACGTCATAAAATTGATGATTGATGAGGTTTAAAGGTCTATAGATAATTATTCAGAAATGTTGTAAGGCATTTATTTCAACGTACTAATGGTTGTTATTCATATCGTATTAATGCCTAAAGTTAATTATGTCTAAGAAACCAAATCTATAACATCCATAGGTATATGGATAATTACTCAGAAACATTTCTAGACATTATAAAACTACTATCAAACGTACCTATCAAAATGTAGAACCTATCAAAATAAGCATAAAACGTCACATAAACTTTTCTCTGAGATCAACCAATGCCAAGATAATGGTGTATAAAGTTCAAGTTTTTCAAAGAACAACAAGAACAGGGACTTAGTGGCAAAACCGACTCGGATCGCGGATAGGTTAGAAGACGGAAGCGGGAGCTTTGCTCCCGCTTTCGTCTTCGAGGTTATTTTTAGGGTTCCGGACCAAAAAGGTAAAAACGGAACCCTTATGGTGCGACTCCGTCCGTCTGTCTGTCTGTCACAAAGTCAAATATCTCAGGAACTACTAATGCTATCGATTTGAAATTTGGAATAGTTGTAAATAAAGCTAATCCTCGTGTATGGAAAATGAAATTTTTTAATATATACTTTTAATTTGTATAAAAAGGGCGGAACAGAGGAGGGGCAAAAATTCAAAGTCTAGTTAGTAAGCCAAGTGGGGTATCATATGAAAGGGCTTGAATTGTACATTCTAAAACAGTTTTTCTTTTTTTTTCTACAATGGTAAAATTTTGATTAATAAAGAAAAATGTTGAAAAAATACCATTCCGCCCCTTATCTCCGAAGTTAACCAAGCGAAAAATTTGAAAATAACATATATTATTAATATTAACGTGAATATTACCGGAAAAGTATAACGATACCTCTATCTAGCGTAGTTTTTTTTTATTCTTCAAAAATCATATGTTTATGTTGTTTGTAATTTAATACTTCTGTGTTTAATTTTTTGCCTTCAAATTCGTATGAAAGTGTTCTGAAAGTACCTTCTAGCAAATAAAAAAAGAATTATCGAAATTAATTCACGTGATAAAGAATTATCGCTGAAAAACCAACATACAGTAAGGGAAATGTATTAACGTACCACCGTAGAACCCTATCGCAATAAGGTAACATACCGCTCGAGTTTGAGTGACGGCGGCCTGTCAATTGCGACAGGGTTCTACAGTGGTACGTGAATACATTTCCCTTACTGTACATACCGAGTTCCTTGGTCGCGCAAGTTAGTAACAAAATGCACCGATAAATGGCGCTGTAGGTACTCATGTCGTGCTCATGACTTTACTATACTATGCGTTGTTTAGATTTTTCCAAAATTAATGGGTGGGGCAAGACGGGTGTGTTGTATGATATTTCGTACGGAACCCTCGGTGCGCGAGTCAGACTCGCACTTGACCGGTTTTTTAATTAAAGAGCGTAAACTTGAATAGGTTCGTTAGTTCAAGAACAACAATTTATTTAGAACAAGAATTTTATACCTTCTTATAATTATTGCGAGTGTTTTTATTGACTGTAATATTATGAAGTCTGACACCACCCTCACATTAAATGTTATGACTAACTAACCACGTGACTACCCATCATTATGACCTGCGAAAAAAGACTTTACAACAATTATAATAAGCAAGTTTATTGCCTTCAATAATATGAAATGGCATACCATCTGGACATTGAATGTTATGACTAAACAATTTTATGACTAACAATAATAATGACTTGCAAAAATCGGAACTCCAATTTATACTGTTTAATTTTATGACTTTCGACAATATGACTTAGGTATAACAATTATGTTGGGAAACGGTATGGACTGAAAAAATCGGAACTTAAATTTTATGGGAACCAATAGAGACCCGAATAACCTTCCTTAGCACCATAAAAAAAATCAGATTTTTCAGCTGCAACAATTATTTTTGAAAAATATAAACAGTTTCCTCATTTACGTTTTGGGTCAAGAACGGTAAATAGACACTTTCCTTGATCTGTCTCATATTACAAAAAACTATCTTAAATATCTGTGGTAAACTGACACTGGCAATGATATTGACACTTGCAGCAGCTATATTGGTCATTACTATACCTAGATATTTTTCTAGCACGAACAACATTTGTTTAGTGCTTGCCACAATAAAAATATTGACAATCCTGTTATCGATAAGTACATA
Organism: Epinotia nisella; assembly: GCA_932294315.1. Taxonomy (NCBI): domain Eukaryota; kingdom Metazoa; phylum Arthropoda; class Insecta; order Lepidoptera; family Tortricidae; genus Epinotia; species Epinotia nisella. The sequence goes on from OW028693.1 coordinate 10,722,220, forward strand.
CTACTTCAACGACAATACGTACATACAACCACAGACATATATTTTTTTGTAATATGAGACCGATCGAGGAAGGTGCCGTAACTGACCCAAAACGTAAGTGAGGAAATTTGTTTATATTTAAAAAAAAATTGACGCAGCTGAAAAATCTGAAACTTTTTTCTGGTGCTAAGGAAGGTTATTCCTATCAACAAAAAAATAATCAGGCAATTCTAAAATTTTCATCCATTCCCAATTAGATTAGGTATGTGTACTAACTGCCGGTTGTAGAAGACGGTGCCGGCGGCCCAGGCCTCCGCTAGCGGCTCGCCGCTGCGCCCCTCGATGTCGAACCGCTGCACCAGATTGAACAGCTCGATTAGGGCTGGGTGTTCCGTACGTTCATCCTTATCCTGCAAACAAAACTAGATTACCTATTGAAGATTAACAATTTAGTCCTTTCTCCGCCACGATACAAGCAAAAAGTTTTGCTCCACACGCCAACTGTCACAGACGCCAAATGCGAAATTAAACCTCATGCCAACGCACGTCAGTAGCTATTTGACTGAAGAAACTGACTAGATATGAAGTCGATGAGGTGTGGGGCACGAAATGTGCGGAAGTTAATTGCGGTGAAAAAGTTAGAAAAGTTGAAAAACCCCCGACATTATATAATTTCAAAGTTCAACATCTCAAAAACGGCTGAACCGATTTCGTGGAAACGCAGCTTAGAACCATCTAGATCGTGTCACCTTTCGTACAAAAAAACCCGCATTAAAATCGATCCATTCGTTTAGGAGCTACGATGCCACAGACAGACACACTGACACACTTATACACAGACACATCAAACTTATACCGCTCTTTTTGCGTCGGGGATTAAAAATCATAGATTACTTATTTAACTAATGTTTGCCATGTTTGTCTCTGTGTGCAAAGCTTTGAATGGCTAACGGTGACCGCTTACGTACGACGCTTGTTTGCAACTGACGTGATATTAATATAAAAAGAGGATTGTTTCCTATAGTGTAGTTGCCCTTTACCAGTTAACTGGGCCCCGCGACTATGGGTCACACGACACCCCAACCAGCGAGTAAAAGACAACTGTGGCCAGGGCTACACTGACTGGCCCGCTGTCTAATATAGATAGGTACAGAAATACCACCGTTATTACCATCGCGATAGCAGCTATTTCCTCAAGCACCAACACAAAACCGAAACAGCCGCAGGCAAGAGACTCCTCGCCAAGCGGCCTTCCATCTCTATAGTCATCAGTTATTGGAATACCACCGTTCTTAGCGTAGCTACAGCGTCTAATTTTCTCGAGCACCAACACAAAACCGAAACAGCCGCAAGCATAAGACTCCTCGCCAAGCGGCCTTCCATCTCTATAGTCATCAGTTATTGGAATACCACCGTTATTAGCGTCGCTACAGCGTCTAATTTCCTCGAGCACCAACACAAAACCGAAACAGCCGCAGGCAAGAGGCTCCTCGCCAAGCGGCCTTCCATCTCTATAGTCATCAGTTATATGAATACCACCGTTATTACCATCACTACAGCGTCAATTTCCTTGAACACCACACAAAACCGAAACAGCCGCAAGCAAGAGACTCTTAGCCAAGCGGCCTTCCATCTCTATAGTCATCAGTTATTGGAATACCACCGTTCTTAGCGTAGCTACAGCGTCTAATTTCCTCGAGCACCAACACAAAACCGAAACAGCCGCAAGCATAAGACTCCTCGCCAAGCGGCCTTCCATCTCTATAGTCATCAGTTATTGGAATACCACCGTTATTAGCGTCGCTACAGCGTCTAATTTCCTCGAGCACCAACACAAAACCGAAACAGCCGCAGGCAAGAGGCTCCTCGCCAAGCGGCCTTCCATCTCTATAGTCATCAGTTATTGGAATACCACCGTTATTAGCGTCGCTACAGCGTCTAATTTCCTCGAGCACCAACACAAAACCGAAACAGCCGCAGGCAAGAGGCTCCTCGCCAAGCGGCCTTCCATCTCTATAGTCATCAGTTATATGAATACCACCGTTATTACCATCACTACAGCGTCAATTTCCTTGAACACCACACAAAACCGAAACAGCCGCAAGCAAGAGACTCTTAGCCAAGCGGCCTTCCATCTCTATAGTCATCAGTTATTGGAATACCACCGTTCTTAGCGTAGCTACAGCGTCTAATTTCCTCGAGCACCAACACAAAACCGAAACAGCCGCAAGCATAAGACTCCTCGCCAAGCGGCCTTCCATCTCTATAGTCATCAGTTATTGGAATACCACCGTTATTAGCGTCGCTACAGCGTCTAATTTCCTCGAGCACCAACACAAAACCGAAACAGCCGCAGGCAAGAGGCTCCTCGCCAAGCGGCCTTCCATCTCTATAGTCATCAGTTATATGAATACCACCGTTATTACCATCACTACAGCGTCAATTTCCTTGAACACCACACAAAACCGAAACAGCCGCAAGCAAGAGACTCTTAGCCAAGCGGCCTTCCATCTCTATAGTCATCAGTTATTGGAATACCACCGTTATTAGCGTCGCTACAGCGTCTAATTTCCTCGAGCACCAACACAACCGAAACAGCCACAAGCAAGAGACTCCTCGCCAAGCGGCCTTCCACCTCTATAGTCATCAGTTATTGGAATACCACCGTTATTAGCGTCGCGACAGCGTCTAATTTCCTCGAGCACCAACACAACCGAAACAGCCACAAGCAAGAGACTCCTCGCCAAGCGGCCTTCCACCTCTATAGTCATCAGTTATTGGAATACCACCGTTATTAGCGTCGCTACAGCGTCTATTTCCTCGAGCACCAACATAAAACCAAAACAGTCGCAGGCAAGAGACTCCTCGCCAAGCGGCCTTCCACCTCGATAGTCATCAGTTATTGGAATACCACCGTTATTACCATAGCTATAACGTCTATTTCCTCGTGCACCAACACCAGGTCGACCAACAGCCAGTCGGTAAGGGACAGTCGTGCGATGCTCGGCAGGCTGGCAGAGCGGTCGTCCACCGCGATCATACGGTTCAGCTTCTTTATACATAGCGCTCGCATACGCTCCCTGAAACAATACAATTGATTTAAATGGGTAATTATTTGAGGTGTAAGATAAATGGTACAGAAATAAAAACACACATTTTGATGTGGTCTGTTTTATTTTGAGCATAAGGATATGTACCGATAAGATGCTTTATATTATAAGAGATCGATAAAGTTTATTTTGGTTAAAAAAAGCAAAAATCCAATTTTAACGGTAACAAAAATGAGCACCGAGACCACGAAAAAGAACATTTTGTTTATTTTAAAATTTTATAAATTTTATAATTGTACTATTTGAATGAAAATCCGATCATAATGAGAAAACGAATAAGCATTATTTATTTAATCAGGTATCAACAGAAATAGACAATCGATATCTATATAAAAAAACCGGCCAAGTGCGTGTCGGACCACGCAAAACGAAGGGTTCCGTGCCTATTAAAAAGGTCGTATCGTCACAGAAATTGTACGGCACTTACGTCCTTTTCTTTGAAGAAGGCAGTTTTTCAGCAATATCTCGAAAACCTCTGGACCGATCTTGTTCAAAACAATTTTCGGTGAATGAAATTAATAAGCCCTATGTCCATGAATTTTTCCATATTTTTAAAATACACCGTTCAAAATTTGGAGGGGGGGGGGGGGGGGGCAGAATTTTAGTGACTTTCGGGGCGATTATCTCCGACCCTATTCACTTAATCAAAAAAAAATGCTAAGAAACCTTATATTTATTTTGAAAGGCCTATCGATTGATGTGCCACACGGGGGGTCACAATGAAAAAAAAAATTTGACTTTTAGTTTTATGTATGGAGTGTACCCCTAAAAAATTTTTTTTGTCATTTTAATTACAAAACTATGTAGCGGCTAACAAAATACACCTATCCTGAAAATTTTATTCAAATACACCTTATAGTTTTCGAGTAAAATGCCTGTGACATACGGACAGACGGACAGACGGACAGCCGGACATACGAAACTATAAGGGTTCCGTTTTTGCCATTTTGGCTACGGAACCCTAATAAAACTTGACCACGAAAATGACGACTTCAAATTGTCATTTTTGTAACCTTTTAAATACTATCTAGAAATTATTTAATTAAAGTAAGATTAATAACTTCAACTCACAAACAAAAACAGCTTTCAGCTTACACTGTAAAAAGCAGATAATTCTATAAAAAGTGATCTGTATTTTTTCTACTTGTAGGGAAAATCATCTTTTTCGTGGTCTTTAATCAGTTTCGTGGCCTATCCACCACGAAAATGATGACCACAAAATTGAAAAGTTCTTACTTTCGCGGCTCTGCAGTAAATATCCTATAGGTTTGAAGCAAATGAAATCAATATTGAATAACTTAACTGCAAATGACACAGCACCAGTAAAACATTATATTTATTTACCCAATACTCACCAAGTCGCAACCATAACGAAAATGACGCTCGATCTTTGACGCAAATCTAACTTAAACCTTTATTACATTAATTTTAGATAAATAATTATGGCTTGCGATAAACATTATACGTCACATTAACGCAGTCTTATTTTCAAAGTTGCTTATAGTTTAAAAAGGATTTACAGGAGGTTTGACCTCTTTTTTAGGGTTCCGTAGCCAAAATGGCAAAAACGGAACCCTTATAGTTTCGTCATGTCCGTCTGTCCGTCTGTCCGTCTGTCCGTCTGTCCGTATGTCACAGGCATTTTACTCGAAAACTATAAGGTGTATTTGAATAAAATTTTCAGGATAGGTGTATTTTGTTAGCCGCTACATAGTTTTGTAATTAAAATGACAAAAAAAAATTTTTTTAGGGGTGCACTCCATACATAAAACTAAAAGTCAAAACTTTTTTTTTCATTGTGACCCCCCGTGTGGCACATCAATCGATAGGCCTTTCAAAATAAATATAAGGTTTCTTAGCATTTTTTTTTGATTTAGTGAATATGGTCGGAGATAATCGCCCCGAAAGTCACTAAAATTCTGTCCCCCCCCTCTAATTTTTGAACGGTGTATTTTAAAAATATGGAAAAATTCATGGACATAGGGCTTATTAATTTCATTCACCGAAAATTGTTTTGAACAAGATCGGTTCCGAGGTTTTCGAGATATTGCTGAAAAACTGCCTTCCTCAAAGAAAAGGACGTAAGTGCCGTAAAATTTCTGTGACGATACGACCTTTTTAATAGGCACGGAACCCTTCGTTTTGCGTGGTCCGACACGCACTTGGCCGGTTTTTGTTTAAAATATTACTTAATAAGTGTGGCCACGAAATGATGGTGTATTTTGGAACAACGGGAAATGTAGAAAAAAATAGTCTTATCAATGTCCTAATTTTTTTATGTTTGCATGCATGGTATATCATATTATGAACATTCAATTCATGTTTTAAACAGCAAGTTTTTCTATACCTTGAATTTTTTACAATACTACAAAGTAGTCAGGGATAATCCGAACCTGACCACGTAACTGACTTTTGTGCAGAAAATTTAAGTTATTGTGGAAAAAAAGATAAAATAGAAAAAAATGTATTTACCACAAGTTTCAGTGATAATATCCTAAGCAACTTAAAAACAATAAACGATATATTTCTAATTTTATAACTGAAAATTTGAGTCTGAACACAATTGAACCTCTCGAAATAATAACCCAATTGCAAAATTATAGTGGCTCTGTGAGCTGTAGAGTGTGTAGACGTCGCAAATCTGCATTTGATTAAAAAAAAAACTGAAACGACTTTTTTTATCATATTGCATCTCGCTAATATTTCGAGCGGTCCGGCTGGGGAAGTATAGGTACACTAGGTACTGTAAAGGTTGCATACCTACCTTACTATCTGGCCGGATTTGTAACTTTTTGGAATCTCTTGTAATTTTTGGTACTTCCTGGTTGGATTTGGTCACTAACATTCCACCTCGCACTTCGTCTTGACGAAGCAATGGGGTAGTAAGAACATAATCTCGATATAGCCAAAAAAACACCACATCACTATTTGATATGTAGGTATTGGTGTTGTGTTTTGTCCCTGGTGGCGAGTAAAGTCGCATAGTTCCCGACTTTCCCGAGGGCGCACTGAGGGCCTACCGCGAAACGAAATTCGTTTTCGTTCGTGTATCTCCGTCTCTGTCGCTCTAACTAGCAAGTGCGTCAGAGACGGAGATACACGAACGGAAACTAATTTCGTTTCGCGGTAGGCCCTCTGTATTGAGAGTGAGAAACCTGCATTCGTCTCATTCTGTCACACCGAATCCTCAAATCAATAAAGGGCCGGTAATGCGCTTGACACCTCTGACGCCGTGAGCTTCAGTGTCTGCTATCAGGTAGGCTTGTTTGCCACAGTCCCGGTATAAAAAAAAAACTTACCAAAGCACACGACAATCTGTGTCAGTCTCGTTCAGAGTTCTCCTGGCGGTTTCTTCTGTTTGAGAAGTAGACGCGCCAGCGCCACCAAGCGGATGGTGGATGAACTTGTATCGGACAGTAATTGCCACATTATGTCACATACAAGTTGGACTGATGACCTGGGGCTACCGCGAAACGAAAACGAACTCCGTCCGTGTATCTCCCTCTCTGTCGCTCGAACTGGCAAGTGCGACAGAGACAGAGATCCACGAACGAAGTTCGTTCTCGTTTATCGGTAGGCCCTCTGGTAAAGGTCGCGGGAGTCCGCTGGTTGCCGGTGGCGCAGGACCGGTAATTGTGGAACTCTTTGCAGGCCTATCTTCAGTAGTGGACGTCTTTTGGCTGATATGATGATGATGAAGGTATCGTAAATGTTACTTACCAGAGCACGCGGCAGTCCGTGCCAGTCTCCTTCTTCATCTGTTTCCAGAGATCTTCTGGCGGCTTCTTCTCCTTGAGGAGTAGACGCGCCACCGAGCGGATGGTGCGTCGCTTAAACTTGTCCAGCTCCGACATTCTGCACCACAAATGATGAAGTAAATGTGAAGGCAAAAAGGTTATCGACAACTTTACGGTTAGTCAATAAAGACGTTTTTATTTTACAAGCTTCGTAATAAAGGTACTTACATATTTACATACGAACAGTAAAAGTTAATATGAAGCTTGTAAAATTTGCTTGCCGTCTGTACATCAAGTTACTAAAGGGCCATTCACATGGTGCAACAACTCGCATGCGATTGCAAATTGCAGGGTTTGATTGAATTCATCCCGCAGCCCTGCAATGTAATGAAAATCGCATACCATACCAATCCAGAGTAGAAACAATAAAGGGTTCCGTAACAAAAGAGCCTATCTTCATAGGTTACTTAATGCACTTACGTCCTTTCGTGTAAGAAGGGTGTTTGCCGGCTAAATGGCTACTACCTACTAGGACGTGAAAAAATTCGTGGCAGTAGTACATATAATGAATTTAAAAGGAAAACTATCACAGTTAAGTAGACATAACTAGTTAACTGGTAAGAAATGCACTTAATTTCGGGTGCATATACATTGTCATTAGAATTTGAACCTTTTACCGTGGACGGTAGAGTTGATTTTTCACGGCACGGTGCTTCTTGCCCGCGGCGAGCGCGCAAAAGACCTGCCCTGCGACCTGCGACATGCCCCCCCACCCGTGGCAATACTAAAACTTAGGCGGACTTACGGCACGGTGCTTCTTGCGCGCGTGCGGCATGATGCTGTTCGGAGATTTTCGTAATTATTTTACGTAAATAACCTGTTGCTGCTAAAAGTTTGCGATCTGCGGTTCGATTAGTTTATGTAGTATCCAATATTTACGATTATTTACGAGGGTAAGCTATAATAAAAACCCCAAAAGCCCCTTTTAAGTCCGCATTCTGTGACAGACGGGCAACTACGGACCCCTACCCAGCGCGTGGCCCGACACGCACTTTGGCCGCTTTTATTTCATTTTTATTCATGTACACCTTATACGCTTATACCTACTTAGTTTGCGAGTAGTGCCTATGACATACACATACGGTCAGACGGACATGTCAAAACTATAAGGGTTCCGTTTTTGCAATTTTCGCTACGGAACCTTTATTAGGCGATGTTTTTACGGCATGAAAAGTCCTTACGTTCACCGTTCACGTAGTTACGCCATTTTAGCTGAGTGTAGATACAATCGCGCTACGCGCAAATGCGGCTCACCCCGCCGGTCACCCGTTACGAAACTAGACCTCTACCTACGCTTAGTTACTACGCATCGCGGTGTCAAGATATAATTGTGGGTGAGCGTTGAGGTGAGCTTAAAAAAACAACTCACAGAATAGGTTGTATCTACAGTCGACAACAAAGAGATCGATACGGCCAAGTTACAAAAATGTATACAAGCAGGGATCGGAACCGGTTTTTTCAAAAATCCCCGGAGTAGTCTAATATTTTGAATTATTTTAGGCTCTTAATGTAGGACTCTATCGTGTATTTAGCTAACATATTCGTATTAATAGACTGCCCGATCAAAAATGATATCATAACTAAAGAACGAAATAATACCGGTTTAATTTGTATGGAGATAATACCGGTATCCGATCCCTGTATACAAGACCTAATATTAAGGCAATAAAGTTTTGTATATAATATTATTGTAACTTTGGTCGTATCGTCTCATCGTCTCTTTGTAGTCAACTGTACCACTTATATTTGTATTATATGTGCAATAAATTAAGATTCATACAGTCATAAAATAAAGGATCGCCGTGAATTTTTATATTACATCAAAGAAAAGAAGCTCTGCTAAAGCAGAGCACACTTATTACAGTTATTTAGTAATAACTAAGCGTAGGTAGAGGTCTAGTTTCGCAACGGGTGAGCGGCGGGGTGAGCCGCATTTGCGCGTAGCGAATAACAGCCCTGCCCCCCTATTCTGTAACTTGTTTAAGGCTTAAGCTCACCTCAACGCTCACCCACAAATATATCTTGACACCGCGATGCGTAGTAACTAAGCGTAGGTAGAGGTCTAGTTTCGTAACGGGTGACCGGCGGGGTGAGACGCATTTGCGCGTAGCGAATAACAGCCCTGATATGTAACCGATTTAAAAATATAGGTACTTAGAATTATTTTAATTTAAAGCCCTTACTTACTTTACGGTCCCGAAATCCTTCCGGTACGGGTCTCTAAAATAATATGCAGGAGCCGTAGCATGGTTGGCCTTATCACGCGACAAGTGACAAGATAAGAGCGTCGTCTGGTTCTATCGAACGGTATACGGTATGTCAGCCAGTGACGCACGCTCTATCCTATCACCTATCGCGTGACAAGGCCAACCATGCTACGGCTCCAGGAGCCGTAGCATGGTTGGCCTTGTCACGCGACAAGTGACAAGATAAGAGCGTCGTCTCGTTCTATCGAACGGTGTCAGTCAGTGACGCACGCTCTATCCTATCACCTATCGCGTGACAAGGCCAACCATGCTACGGGGCCAGGTAACCTAACGGAATAGTGAAATATGGTACCTATCGGTTTATCTTTATAATCAGTTGCCAAAATTGAGTTAGACAAAACCAAACAACTAAGGGTTCGGTAAAAAAGGTCAGATTTCCATGAGAAACTCACGGCGCTTACGTCTATTAGAATAAACGGCCTGTTCTAATATTTGTACTTAATGAACGAGGGAGCGAAGCGAACAAAGTTCTCTGCTTCAGCTTGGGCCAAAAATCTTTCATATGTCCGGTTCTACAGCTGTTCCTCTCTACAGCCCCTCTATTCTGTAACTTATTTTAAGCTCACGTCAACGCTCTCCCACAAACATATCTTGACGCCGCGATTCGTAGTAACTAAGCGTAGGTAGAGGTCTAGTTTCGTTAGGCGTGAGAGGTGGGGTGAGACGCATGTGCGCGTAAATAATACCGGTTGCATAATTTCTCAACCGATTCTCGTGAAATTTTGTGAGCAGGTTCGTTATTCAGATTTTCGAAAATAAAAATAGGAAATAACATGCTCTAGTTCTACAGCTCACAGAGCCACTATATTTTTTAAAAATATTTTATAGTAAGTGAATACAAGATTATAATTAATTTATATATTTTATAGTTAATTAATTTAATAGATAAAATAAAGGAACAAACAAATAATTATAAATTGATTATAAAATAAATTAACCTAACTAACCTAACCCAGTTATAGAAAAAATACCCCGTCCAGCAGTTCCGTCTGCGGCATGGAGCCGATAACGCTGGCGGCGTTACCTCTCTGTATTGCTAATGAAATACGTTGCGAGAGGTAAGCGCCAGCCCTATCGTCTCCTGAAACGTCGACGAGCCGTTCAGTCATTGACCTCATGAAAGATTTCATGTCAGCTGACCAGGGACCCAATGTTTCTACCGCAAGCGCCGCAAACTCGTAGTCTTTAATTAAAGACGAGTATTTGCGGCGCTTCAACACCTGGGCCTGGTCAGCTGCAGCACCGGCTTGAGAGCGAGTCCCCTGGATGTGGGACTGAGCAAACGTATCCACGCACGTTGCGTCCCACACCAAGGCTCTACCCAACCTCCACGGAACTAATAGTTATATATAAATTATAAATTAGCATAATGTTAGAAGAGCTTCTAATGTTAAACGATAAGTACCTACCTATAACGTGATTGAAGTTCCGGAGGAGGGGGACACAGCATAAACGATTTCCAGTCAAAATTACACGTCAACCTACGTCAATTTTTTTTTTGTCTATTAAATGTTATAGAAGTCATTTATAAATAACAATAAATATTTTTGTAAGTATGTAAATATGTACATACATATGTACTTAGTAGTATTTTGCCCAGTTTTCAATTAAAATTATGTGACATACGAATAACGGACAAACGGATAAAATTTACGAAAAATATTTCTTGCGTTGACTGAGTATTCCCAAAGTAGACTTCGCCGTAAATAAACACGACAATTCATTAATTAAGTGCATACTTACACATTTTTATTTATTTTGTACTGGCACCACACTTGGGGTTACGTGTTCGCGTTGCATCGTTGCCTCTCTTTCATTTGCCGTAGGAAGGAAAAAGATGCAACACGAATATTTGGGCAAATACCGCCAAGTGTGGTGCCACCATTACATTTACGAAAAAATACCATGAACGAAATCCAAACAAAATGGCAACACTAACTTTGTTACGCACATTAACACGCACAACTGCACGAATAGTCGAAAACCAAAAACATGGCCGACGTGCCGGCGTCGGCGTCATCCACTCATTCTATAAACACAAGCCTGAGAGAGCGCACGTCCCGTGCCTCGAAAGAAAAAACTAATGCTCTATTTTCGTTTCGCATATATTCATTCATTTCATTATCACTCCGTTGTTGACCGAGGCATAACGCCTCGCGCGAGCTCCCGCCACAATCACCCTCTTTATAAATATTTCGAAGTAATAACACTCCGCGAAAAAAAGTTAATAGTAGGTAACGCTCGCTCCCGCAACAGCTGTCTTAAATAACAATCAAAATAAGTAAATAATGTTTTACCTTTATCCTTTTATGCTGCTCCTCCTTTTAATACTATGGTTATTAGTTATATTTCACCACGAGATACATAAATATTATGAAGATACACTGTCACGTTCGATATCATGTTTTATTCGTAGCAGTCGTGAACGCTGTGACGATTGAAAACAAAATGGAAGAAACGTGGCTCGCGGACGGTTGGATCGACATTGCAACTGCTCCACGAGTGCGAGAAGGATGGCGGAAGCTATCTCCCTCTCGCGCGGCAGAGCGTCATTTTATTTCATTTAGGTCGTGGCCGGCGATGTGAGCGGTAGTGTCTTAGAAATGAGCTAAATTGTTCGATTTTATTTCCGTGTTGATATTATTTTGATAGGTAACTCAATTTGTACATTAGTGTATAACTGCTTTCTTTTTATGGGAATTGTGATACCTACCTATATAGGGAAACTTTTCGAAATGTTGTCAAACAAGGTTACGTAGTATATTAACAGTTACAGGTTTCTGACCTGATGTGTTCATGTATACGGGGGTATTTGATTCGTAATTATTTAAACCGTTTATCCGCTCATAGTAATTTTAGGAGTAGGTTGTGTTGTTTTAATGCTCGGTAAGATAGTAAACACGGTTCGTATTATGTTATCAAATACAAATCTAGAGCGAACGGTTGTTATGAATAATTAAGCAACTCTACTGGTTTCCATTCCACGAAATAGATAAGGTAACTTAATTCTACCTACGCTAGCCATATAACTTGGATGTATTGCTGTATTATGGTAGCTGGATAGTTGTGGTATGGTAGGTGTGTGACATTTTCCTTATAGGCTTGGTACGTAGATATATTTAAGTTCCATCCGCTACGCTCGTAGCTGAGCTGCCCCCCTATTCTGTAACTTGTTTAAGCTCACCCACAAATATATTTAGACGCCGCGATACGTAGTAACTAAGCGTAGGTAGAGGTCTAGTTTCATTAGGCGTGACGCGTGGGGCGAGGCGCATGAGCGCGTAGCGAATAACAGCCCATCCGTGGTTTTACCGTATGTAGCGGAAAGCAACTACGGTGTCCGTGTACGGTAGGAGCCCGCTATACAGGTTCCTGGCAATAAGTGTTAAAATACCTTAGGCAGTTTTGGTTTCGCTGTACTTATGCAAGTACCTAGTGTCTATTGTGTGTAAGTAAGTATAGCAATATATTGTAAAGTTGTAACTAATTTGTTGCTCTTACAATTGGGAATGGATGAAAATTTCAGAAGTGCCTGATTATTTTTTTTGGTGATAGGAATAACATATACCTTAGCACCATAAAAAAGGTTCAGATTTTTCAGCTTCGTCGAACTTACGCCTAGGAAATTAGGTAGGGTACCTAACCTACCTCTCAAAATTGTCTGTACATAACTCAGATCATAAAAAGTTCTGAGGTACATAATCTGACGAGGTTTTTAACTTATATGTACATTTTTTTTAACACATTGACTGCCAAGAAAAGAATGGAACGCGCCTGCTGTAGGGGCCTGCTACAGGTTCCTGGCAGTGAGTCTTCAAGGCGTAAGTTTCATTCCCTGGATTTGCAAGCCTACTATCAGGCGGGCAGTACGCTTGAATAAACAAAGAAATTACCTATAATAATAAAATAACACAATAATTTAAATGTTAATTTATCTACCGCAAATAACGTTTGTACCTATAGTTTTCTAGTGAATTATTGTCCATCTAAAACTAACCGCTTGCAATACATCGTATATTGCACTGTAATGTAACTATCTTATTATTATTTACAAGAACTTACATGAATGGCTTCGAGAAAAGGATGGTACAAAGTCAAAGTCAAAGTCAAAGTGATTTATTCTTCAATTTAGGCATATTACATGCACCTATGAATGTCGATAAACTACCACCGGTTCGGAAAGTAAACCTCTGCCTCGAGAAGAACCGGCGTAATAAACTCGGCGAGGTGTCATTTTTTCAAAACAGTATACAATATATCATATCACTATCAGAGTATTATAAAATTTTAAAATTATATTGCTACAGTAGAAAGCCTAGTTATTTTACGACAGGTTTCTAATGCAGGATTTTATCGCTGCCAAATATCCCTATCCATGATGTAGTCGTTTATCTTATAATATGCTTTTGAAATGAGTGTCCGTTTTACGACAGATTTGAATTTAGAGTCAGTAAGTTCGGTAATATGTTTTGGAATTTTATTGTAGAATTTTATACAATTTCCCAAGAACACAAGTACGGCGTGCCTCTTTGTTTTGCTCGTCGTGGCGGGGGCACTACAGTGCCCCCAGATAACTGGTTGAAAACTTTGAAAAGTGCATAATGCTCAAGGTTTGTCTAGTCGGCTGAAAAGTATTTAACTTTAATTGAAATAACCTTCAAGGTTAATAGGTTCCACACGCGTAACGGGCGGTAATTGCCACTTTACGGACATGTGTCACGTAAAACTAGTGGCTCTGTAAGCTGAAGAACTCTAAAAAAAAAACAATACTAAGTCGACAACAAAACTAGGTAATTATATCATCGAACCTGCTCACAAAATTTCACGAGAATCGGTTTAGTTGTAAAATGCGACCTGCAGAGGAGAACGGCCGGATATAAGAACGCATTTTCGCGCAAGCTGAAACTGAATCGTTTGCTTCGCTCGCTCGCTCATTCAAAAAGAAAGTAACGCAAATTGCATCCAAATCACGCCCCCTTCCTTCCAGAATACAAACGCCGATGACGTCACATCGTTGCGATTCACCTATCTCGACTCACGTCAAACCTTTGCCCAGTATAATTGGGAATGGATGAAAATTTTAGAAATGCCTGATAATTATTTTGGTGATAGGAATAACCTTCCTTAGCACCAGAAAAAAGTTTCAGATTTTTCAGCTGCGTCATTTTTTTTTGAAAAATATAAACAGTTTCCTCATTTACGTTTTGGGTCAAGAACGGTAAATAGACACTTTCCTTGATCTGTCTCATATTACAAAAAACTATCTTAAATATCTGTGGTAAAATGACACTGGTAATGACCAATATAGCTGCTGCAAGTGTCAATAACATTGCCAGTGTCAGTTTACCACACATATTTAATATATTTTTTTGTAATATGAGACCGATCGAGGAAGGTGCCGTAACTGACCCAAAACGTAAGTGAGGAAACTGTTTATATTTTTCAAAAAAAATTGACGCAGCTGAAACATCTGAAACTTTTTTCTGGTGCTAAGGAAGGTTATTCCTATCACCAAAAAAATAATCAGGCATTTCTAAAATTTTCATCCATTCCCAATTAGGCCCTCAGTTCCATAACAACCCAGTTAAATCAGTGGTCACGTTTACGCTGGTTATACTGAAGCTTGTCGGCAAGCGTGGTAAATATCAGCCTTAAATAAAGATGGCCGCCGCCATCGCCAGTTCAAAAATGTATTAACTACGCTCGAGTCACCTACGAGTTAGGCTATTTTAGAAGCACTGTAGAAAGACGCTAGTTCGAGAATAGCGTATCTGTTGATTGATATTTGATAGTATTTGATAGTGACATAGAGTACGAAGTTTTATTTTCGCGCGTTTGTTTCTTTCTTAGTGTCTCTGTCTTTATGTTAATTTTCTTTTCGTCGTTGAGTACGCAAATAAGCACACATGTTCCCTATTATCCGATATTTTGAGAATAATAATAATTTATTGTACTCCTTGCATTCCATTAAATTGTCAAAAGGGCCTCTACGTGTTGGCTCAGTTGGTACTTTGTAGGTACCTAGCCCCACGCACGCCTCCCAAAGGTCCGGGACATCATGTCCCGTGAGCGGGAAAGACATACATAATTTATTTAACAAAGAAGTTTTTCACAAATTGTGAATATCCATCAGACCAAACTAGGCTGAGCCTGTATCATGGCTGGTAGTCTGCGAGTGCGATTTACAGGTTAACAAGATGTTGTAAATATAACTAGGTGTTTTTAAATCCCTGATTCACAATCATTAAAAAAAAAACGCCTCTGACCGTCTATAGCCGCATCCAAACCTTCAAACGTGTATGGTTGACTGCATACTATACAATATACATGGCATAAACTATGAGGTTGAGGGGGATAGACTACTGTCTATCTCGCTTTAATATCTTATGCCCTGTACGCTGTCCGCCACGCTCGGCCGTTAGAACGCGGCTATAGAGGGTCAATGGCGTTTTTCGCGTTGTCAATATTTTGTATCTGTGTCATTAAAGCAGTGGATTTAAAAAAACCGGCCAAGTGCGTGTCGGACCACGCAAAATGAAGGGTTCCGTGTTGGTTCCGTGCCTATTAAAAAAGGTCGTATCGTCACGGAAATCTTACAGCACTTACGTCCTTTTCTATAGGGAAGGCAGTTTTTCAGCCTTGAACCTAGGATACTCTGGACAGGCTATACGTGATGCCACAATGAGGGACGGCAACAAAGTAGATGATACCCGTGGGGTGGCCATGTACCTAAAAATGACCCCATCGCGTCCATATGTTTATTTTAAATAATGCGCTTTTATTGTAAGTGGTTTTTACTGAACCTTTACACATTCATTGCCTAGCAGGCGCTGTTCGCAGACACTAGTAATATTCAGTTTAATAACATGAAATATGATTCTAGTAACAGAACATGTAGGTAATTAATAGTCCTTGTGCAAGCGGCTTATCTGTGTTTCTTATCAGCACCACAAACTGTATAGTATAGAGTTATCAGCACAGTTATCACAGGACGGCCCGCGAGCTGTGTTGCGGCAAGGTAGACTGTCCGTATCTTACCTTTCTAAGCGTTCTTACTAGAAAGAGACGGACAGTCTACTTAATTAATTATTATAAAGCCTTCAGGCTTTATAATAATTAATTAAGTAAGTGTGATTCATCACACTGGTGCAGCCTACGGTGGCGGTCCATCGTAAACTTGACAGATAGTGTCAAATTTACTATTGACCGCCACCGCAGGCCGCGCCTGTCTGTGAGAGGCTTTATTTAAGTCTCTCACAGACTGGCGCGGCCTGGCCACGGCGGTCAGTGGTAAACTTGTCATTAGGCTTAAGGCGGATAAAATAATGATACTAAGGACCGAAATGAGACACAACCATTTTAAAAATAATTTATTTATATAAGGTTATCTCTATTTAAGTTAGGTAGGGGTCGCTTACTGGCCTTTAAATAATATTAATTTTGTATACATATTTCTCAATCCAAATACTCCGCGTACGCACATCCTCAGTTAGTGGAAACCTAGAAAATAAAACATATTATTTTACATTCAATTTTCAAAGCATAGGGCTTATAGAAAATTATGAATCATTCTATACCGTCGATCATCTTTACTAATTTATATCTATCTGTCTTACTAGCTGTCCACGCGTCTCCACCCGCGTATTAGAAAGAACCCGAGCGGAGGCGCAGATGCAGGATTTTTTGTTATGGGATGAATAGTTCCGGAGATTACTCGCTACATAAAAGCTTTGCCTCTTTTTTATGAGTATAGAGTAAATATAAATATATAAAAAATAGATCCCACCCATTTTATACGAATGTTATGTAATAACAAGTACGACAATTTTGTTAAAGTATAAATTACCCGAGAAATGGGGTATTTTTAAGTTGTATTGGCTGATATCCCTAAAATGATTGCAAAGAAGCTAAATCGAGAAGACATTCTTATACCTGTCGCAGCTTACCATAAACAACTTACGTAATTTGGGCGGATAATTTGTCAACGAATATTTTCTTGAACAATGTAAACAATGATGTTATTTCTATTATAATCATCTAATTTAACAAGATTTTGAGCGTAATGTAATTTTACGATGCCATTTTTACGTATTGCGTATAAAGAAAAGTGAAAAATGTTCTACTTACGTGTGAAAGGTTATATTTTCATCAGAGTGTTCCGATCGGCTTTTACAGCCGAGAACACAGCAATAGACCATTTTTTTGGCACAGTCGGAACACAGGCACCTTATTGTGAGTAAAATAACTTTAATCGCGTCGATTTAAGTCACATTAGCATTAAATAATTTAGGTTATTCTAACTAGTATGCAGCCAAACGCTCGCTTTGTTGGGCACAACCGTTGTGCCCAACAGAAAAAAGTGGAACTATGACAAGATCAACGAATAATATATCTCTTTCTGTCACACTTATTGCGTTTCGTATAGCAACGTCGCGCTCACTCGTGGTATTATTATTACCATAGCCTGTCCATAGTATCCTAGGTTCATGTTTTCAGCAATATCTCGAAAACCTTTGAACCGATCTTGTTCAAAATAATTTTCGGTGAAAGAATTTAATAAACCCTATGTTTTTTTTAATACACCGTTCAAAAATTGGGCGGGCGATTATCTCACATTTTATTCACTTAATCAAAAAAACCGGCCAAGTGCGTGTCGGACCACGCAAAACGAAGGGTTCCTTGCCTATTAAAAAGGTCGTATCGTCACAGAAATCTTACGGCACTTACGTGCTGTAATAATATAGGTACGTCAAAAATTAGAGAGGGGGGCCAGAATTTTAGTGACTTTCGGGCCGATTATCTCCGACTCTATTCACTTACTTACCTAATCAAAAAAAATGCCGAGAAACCTTATATTTATTTTGAAAGGCCTATCGATTGATGTTGCAATGAAAAGTTTTATGTATGGAGTGCACCTCTAAAAATTTTTTTTTGTCATTTAAATTACAAAACTATGTAGCGGCTAACAAAATACACCTATCCTCAAAATTGTATTCAAATACACCTTATAGTTTTCGAGTAAAACGCCTGTGACATACGGACATGACGAAACTATAAGGGTTCCGTTTTTGCCATTTTGGCTACGGAGCCCTAAAAACCGTGCCACCAAATTGAACAATCTTTTCGCCGTGGAATTTATTATTGATTGTGGAGGGATAACCTTTGTTTTTACTATTTTCTCGCAGTCGAAGTGAAAAGTAGAGTGTATAACTCTGATCTAAAAGTCATATTACTACTCGAACAATTTTCCCTCACTTCGTTCGGGAAAATAACCATCTCATAGTAATATGGCTTATTTTAGACCCTTGTCATACAATTTACTATTTATGTAGTGTCAGCAAATAATTACTTACTTACCAATAGCTTTCGCCCGCGACTCCATATGCGTGGAACACGTTTATAATTTAGGTATATCGTAGCTCCATACAATCTTTCCTTTGTCCTTCCCCGGGATTCAAACTATCCCCATACCAAATTTCATTTCAATCAATTCGGCGGTTTAAGCGTGAAAATAAAGACAGATTCTACAAAGTTACTTTGGCATTTATAATATTACCTAGTACTTATGGATAATGTTCTACTTTTGTGTAATTGTTGATAAGATAATTTACATTTAAGTTTTTTTTCACCTCAGCGGCTCGAACATGGCGGTTTTGCTGCTTGAAACAAGTGAGGAAAATGCAATTTTGCTGCGAGCGTGAAGAAAACTAACTTTTTATTAATTTTTCATATCGTAGGTTAGTCGCAGGTCATCTTTTCATACTGCGGGGTGTAATACAAACTTGGAACATTTAAACTTCATTATCTCTGTCACTTTCACTCCGTTACAAAAAAAGAGAGAGATAAAATATGTCGATTCGTCATTCGACTTCGAAACCTTCGTAGTAGGCCCCCAAAAAGCGGGAACGAAAAACTCGTTCCGAAACAAAATAAATTTCGACTCGTGTTAAACTCGTATAAAAATATGAAACGTATATTAAATCTAATATTATTTTAATCATATTAGTATTTCATTATTCTTAAAATACAATGTAGAAATGCGATATTTATCGCGAACATTTATTGTTATAAGTCTTTAGTTTTTTTTTATGGTGAATGAATATAAATTTATATACAGTCTCAGAACGCACTTTATATTCTTCAAAAAGTTAGCGCGATTGAACTTTATTACGTTTTCTTGGAGATAAAACATAACTTAAATAAAGACTAAAAACTGTACTAAATATGAGTGAATCAAATGACGAAGCCGATGTTTTAACTCCTCAAGAGTTGAGAGATCCTCAAGAACCGTCAAAGAGGGCTGAACTGTGTTTTCTAAGTAAGTTCATCTTGGACATTGGACAAGTATCAGCAAAATGCATAAACAAACGGGAACGGACTTAGTTTTTTCTTAATGTCATGTAAAGTTAATGTTATGGGAGAGAGTGATTGTAGTTAATGTTTGTTATTTCATATGTATTTGTTGTTTATTTTTAGGGTTCCGTACCTCGAAATGAAAAAAACGGAACCCTTATAGGATCACTTTGTTGTCCGGCCGTCCGTCCGTTCGTCCGTCTGTCAATATTAGCAAAGATAAAGGAAAAATTGCGGAAACCGTAAATTATTAGTTACATCACAAAATAAAAATATTTTTAATAATATATACCTAACAGGTTTGTACGGAACCCTCGGTGCGCGAGTCCGACTCGCACTTGGCCGGTTTATTTACATAAAAATGACTTAATTGCTTCTATGTGGCGTTTTATTCCTTTGCGTTATATGTTCTCGCCACTGAGGTGAAAAGTTGTATGTATCACACGAGAGCAAAGATATTTGCATCTCGTGTCTTTGAGTCCCTCGCTACGCTCAAGATTCTAATTTTGAATCACTCGCTAAGCTCGTGATTCAACTATAGAATCTTTCGCTTGCTCGGGACTCGACATCAACACTCGCAGCAAAAATCTACTTTGCTCTCTTGTTGAACAAATAACTATTTTCTACAGGTAAGTAGTGACTTCCCTCCTGTGGAGTCTGCTAGAAAGGATTTGCGGGGATTGTAAATAAAGAACAAAAGTATAAAATAAAATTTTCAAATTTTCTTGAGTTCAGTTTTTTTAGCAGTCAAGAGTAATGTTATTGGGTCGTTCTTCTTTTCGACCGACAATAGCCTGTCCCTCGTCTTATTACGGCATCTCATTTGAGTAATGATGTTTACGGTTTTATAATGTTCGAATGAACGTCCATATTATTTTATTAATTAGTGATGTTTAATATTTCACTTTCTCTAACTAGCATTTTTTTAAATGTTTTTTTTTCGTAGAATGCCGTGACAGAGTGGTAAATCAAAATGTTGTCCCCACTGAAAGAGTCCACTTTGTCACATGTTTTTTTTTAGAAACCAACCGTAAATAAATATTTATATTGGCCAGAAAGGAAACTTTAATTAGTTCTAATGAAGAAACCTATGCATTTTTTTTTAAATCGCACTTCAAAACCACAATTTTCGATAGTTCAAAAACCAAAAAAACAGAAAAACCTCGGATCATTGTCGGTAAAAAAGAAGAACGACCCTATTATACATACATTATATCATAACAATTATGTACTTAACATTATAAGTGTTATTGTTATCCCATAACGCTTCTAATTAATACACATACATGTCCAATATTCGATATGCAAATGTATCTACACAATCTACCAAGAATGATGACATGAATTATGTTCAAACCGTAAGTAAGTAGGTACCTTACATACACATAATTTTCATTAACCAATAACATTCAGTCTTTTCATTTGAAAGAACGTAATATAGTAAAAAAAAATATCTCCCTAAGCTTTAACGATGATCGGCCAAAAAGATAACACATTGAGTAAGTAGGTAAGGTACTAAACTAACTAATTACCTTAGAAATGCATCTGTACCTACTAATTTATACAAATATTACCAAGAGGTAGTAGGTATGTGAAACGTAAGTTTATATGTAGGTGGTAATCTCCAGAACTACCTACTCATCCGATTTCAAAACATCCTTCACCATTGTATGTATTAAGACCTTCAGGATGGTGAAGCTCCACTCGATTTTCTTGTAATAGGTACGCGAACGAAGCCACGGTGTTAGCTAGTGTAGAACAAATTAGAACCGAATTCATGTCAACATTTTTTTTAACATTAGGTACAGCGATTATCACAAGTGTCTACATTATTATGTACAAAACATCTCAATTCTAAATTTTGTTGCATTTCAAAAGTAAAACAAACGTAGGTAATATAGTTGTTAACAAAATGCCAAGTTATACAAATATTAGATAAATAAATTTATTGACAGTTTCAGATTTGCTGACATGGCGAAAAACAAACAACATTAGGAATTCTTTACATAGTTAATGTTTTCTACCCATTTTAATATAGAGTAATTATAAACCGGATTCCTGACAAAAATTACCATTAGGTATCTATTTCTGAGCATTGGCCTAAAAAAAACGATTAGGTAATTTATCTATATTTCCATGCTGAACTCGCATAGACAATGACAATGAACCAAGCCTTGACAGTTATATTATGTCATAATGTCACACCACATCAAAGAGTAAAGTAAGTATATAGCACCACATCTACACTCCCCGTCCGTCACGTTTATTTAAAGGCGGGTAACAGTAGGTACCATAAATAAGAGTGTAAATACGAAGGTACACGAGCATTTTACTTGCGAAGCTGCCTCGCCGGGCATTGCTCGCATAGTGTGTGTCGCGCCGGCCCGGGCGGGTGTCTTAGACGGAGCTGAGAGCTCCCGATGGTACCTACACCTACCGATTCATTGGCCAACTCTGAAGAGCTTTATAAATATAACGATTGCACTAACAATTAAAACTTGCAATATGTGGATGGATATGGGGTGCAGCTATCTGTAAGTAAGAGAGTTATGTATTGCTGTCTCATTCTAGCTTTAGCTGCGTCTCTATCATAGGTTGCAGTGCAGCGAAAAATGGCTTTTTGTAAAACCATGACTCCGACGGCTGAAAGAGCTTACGTTTGAGCATTAACTATAATACATTTTTAGGTTAGGGAGCACAACGTCCCACTCGCAAAACGTCCCTCCACCAAAATTACGTCCCATTCGCAAAACGTCTTCTCTGCAAATGGTCCCTTATGTAAAATACCCAGAAAGCCCCTTTCGCTGAAAGTCCCTACTGCATGACGCCCCTTTCGCAAAACGTCCCGTCTGCGAAATGAACTATTCGCAATATGTCCCGTCTGGATAAAGCTTGTTTAAGTGGAGACAAGAAGTCTTCTCATGGGATAAGAGATGGCCAAAAATAGAAATCATTTTGCGAAAGGGACGTTTTGCAAACGGGTCATTTTGGGAATTGGACTTTATTCATGTGAATGAAGGGATGTTTTGCGAACGGGACCTTTTGCAGAAGAGTTGTTTTGCGTAAGGGACATTTAGGAAAGGGACATTACGCGAAAGGGACAAAGGGACGTTCTGCGAGTGGGACGTTATGCGCTCTAACCATTTTTTATCATATGGTATGTATTTTTAAGTATAGGGCTCACAAGCGTACTCGAGTCGGACGGCCCAGGTATCTAGAAAGATAGTCTTGGAGTCGGATCTGCGCTGCGTTGCCTTCAGACTAACAATTAGCAGGAAGTGTTGATGGTGCAGGATCAGAAAAAGTGGCGTACGATTTCGTTTCGGAGATCAAGACACTTTTTGGATCACTGTGCCAAAGGATCCTAGGTGACAACACTAAAACAGTGCTAAGGAACAGCACTGGAATTTACGAGTTTAAAAAATAAGTAATCAAGCATAGAAATAAGTAACCATTCAATTGTACTCAGAAAAAATCACGGTGATGTTTTGAGATATAATATGAACTGCCAACACATGAAATACCGCCGAAAATTGATGTCACGGTAATACAATGTACAGTCAACCAATTTGAATCCTAGGCCACTGTAGAACCTTTTCACAGTAAACGTCAAAATGACTTCTATGGCTAATACATAGATAAATAGCAGGGTGTCAATAAGGTGGTTCCAGAGTGGCCTAGGATTCAAATTAGTTGACCGTATGTACCTATATTCGATATCAATATAAACAGCCAAACCGTTAGATTCATTATTTGCATTTACGATTTTCATTATAAAAGACCTGAATCACCTGATGCAGGCAATAAAGAGTATTTTTCACTTAAAACCTCCTTGAGTTTAGAAACCAAGTATACAATCTTCTTCCTCTCCATTTTTTTCTGGAGAGTATTTCAGCTCAAAATCGTCACTGTCATAATCGTCCATATTAGGATCATTGTCCATTTCTGGAGCACTGCCCATTTCTAAGTCTTCATCTATATCTGGATCGTTTTCCGGAAACGGATTTTGTTCTGGTGCTTGATTTACATCTGCATCCATAGACGTAGAGACAGAAGTCGTAACCGTTTGTGGTTTTACAGCGTTACTTCCAGGATTGATCAGATCTGATGTACTAGCGGCATTAATAACGACTGGTATTTTTGACTGGTATTGAGACATGGCGGCCATATTTGCAGTATTTGGTGCAGATAGTAAACCTCCAGTGTCTTGCATAGGATTTATAATAATGAATGGGTGCGACACAGTTGAAGAGGGTGTGACATTAATCATTCCCTGCGTGTGAGGCTGACCTAAAGACTGACCGTTGAAGTTATTATTCGGTGATATCATAATTCTAGGCATAACCCCTTTTCCTGGGGCAGTTGGTAGATTAGGTATGGATATGGTCGTTGCAGTACCTTCAGATTTACCGAGCTTGGTAGGCGACAGTACCTTTATTTTTTTTGATTGTACCGTGTCTGTCATGCTGTCGTCATTCCGTTTTTTACTTGCATTTGGTTTCACTGATTCTTCGGCCAGAGTCGATGCACTAGATTGAGCTGGCTTTCTGTACCAAACGGTTGTAAATGACGAATCTTCATCAGCACCTTCAGTCGTCAGAGCATTTTCAGAGTCTTTTAATGAATATACATTTTCAATGACTGGTGTAATACTCTCAGGATTTGTATCATTTGTTGTATTTAAATACGACGAGAACGCATCATTAAAATGTTGGTTTTTCACGAACGTTGAATTGGTAAAGAAGGTGTAAGTTTGTGGTACGGCCCGAGCTTGCGGAACCGCCATTGGCGTATTATTCACATTGGTAGACTTCAAAGGTTGAGTTCGAACATTTGTATTTAAGTTGATATTTTTCCCAAATTCCTTATATATACTTTTGGTATCTAGTGGCGCTCGGTTCGACTGTATATCGTCTACCTTAAGATTAATGATATTACTCAGACTCATCCCTGAGTTTACTTTTGACCCTAACAAATCGACTTGGCTTTGAGCATACGAAAGGATATTAGCGAGAACTTTCAGTTCCACAGTAGATAGTGTATTTACGGGTGTGTTTAATGCTGCTGCCACTTTACCATCGTTGTTAATGGTAAGACGGACGTCTTTGAACCTCTCTAAAATCGAAGTAATCAGTGAATTAACTTCTTTTGACAGCTCATCGCCTTCGACGGCTTCAGGGACGAATATGCTCGGAGGTACTGTAGGCTGGTGTGGCTGGAATATGGGGCTTGTCATGATCGACGTGATTTGACAATCATCGTCGTTATCCTGTCCCATAGACCCTGACGAAGCTGGCTGGGAAGCAGTTTGAAATGGTATCGAAGGAACTGGTTGTAGGGGCTGGCTCTGTTGGGACTCTGATTCAATCTCTCTCACCAATCCCCATCCACTAAGGGATGACTTCCAATACTCGCTTCGGCAAGGAAGCTTTATACTTTGAAGCTTTATTTCTTCCTTTACAGGCTTGCAACAACACGTGCATTCATTGCTCTGGCAGGTATGGCTAGTTCTAATGAAATTTGCTGCTCTAGGTTGTAATGTTATGGAATTTTGGAGCTTGGTTATTACATATTCGCGTTTAAACCAACAACATACTACTTCACTGGCTGAATTCGGTTTATTCAATAACTTTAGGACATCGGGTTGATTCGTGTTACGATAACATGTTGTTTTTAAGTAAGTTATTAAGTCACCGTCTGTATTTTTTTCATATATTTCAATTATATCCTCAGCATAATTGCGAAGAACTATGACTGTACTCTGGTCATCTGTTCTTTTTAGTGTCATTAAACGCCTATTATCGACTTTTCTCTCCCGTAAGGGTCCTTTATACGCCAGCGCTTTTCCAATTAAACTATTTGGTACGCCAGTATTACAATTTCCAGTTAGTAGTTTTTGTAATTTTTCATTAGAATTGATTTTCGGTGTTTGGTTAATACTTATGATGGTTTTATCAATTTTATCTTCCAGGTCCAGTATCTCTATATCATCATTTTCTAATGACTTCTGATTATTTGAACTTGAAGGAAGGGGGTGCTTTTCAGTGAATACGAATTCCGGTTCATTCACGATTTCTTTTTTGCGGCAGCAGCACGTACAAGCTCCTGGTTTGCATGGGTGTGGTTTTCTCATAAACCGTGAGGTGGGATATAAAAGCACTTTAGGATACAACGACTGAATATACTCATCCTTTTTAACCCAGCAGCAGTTGTCTATTTTATATCTGGAAGCAACATTTAAATTTGTCGATTGGTATATATGAGCTTTATCTCCCGTGTCCTTAAAATAATCTAACAAATTACATTCTTTATCAGCGTAGTAGACACAGTACTCGTTAGAAAATATGTCGTGCATTTCTAGAAAACAACTACGCATAAAACGTTGAGGTATATGTGATGTGCTAATAATGTTTTTAGTGCTTCGGTTAACGTAATCAACTTCGATAATTTTTGGCGAAGCAGTGAAATTATCAGGTTTAGGAGCGAGCTTTGGTCCTTTATATCGTTTCAATCCAGTTTCTTTTGTGACGGTAATATTTTTACGTTCTACGAGCAGGTCTGGTGGATACAAAGTTATTAAAGGCGCTTCGTCTTCTGAAGAACGACTGTGGGACGACGAACTAACAAATCTAGGTTTTTGTACTTTATTTGCTTTAAGCAATTGACCACCATGTATGACTTGACTAGCCTCTTTCGGCCCAATCAATACTGGACCTACCAATACAACACTACATGGTTTACAAAATTTTAAAAGATGACTGTATTTGCAAGTGTCTTTGAGATTTGTTTTTTCAACAATTGGTTCGTTTAACACTTCACTTTTCACGGAGTTTAAATCAATTTTAAAGGCACATGCATCAGGAACAGGATCGTCTATTAGTTCATTTTTTATAACTTTTTTGTTTATTTCTTCATTTGTGATTACCTCTTCGTCTGTTTGTTGATTTTTAATTACCTTTTGAGTTGAACGGTATATCTTTTCAATAATCGCCTTCAATTGATTAAATTTCCTTTTATTTTTACGTCCTTTTCTCGGAGATCCAGGAAGAGTGCGTAAAACTGGTTTACTTTCTTTTAGTATCCTGGCGGTAGCTTCATCAGGTTGTATTATGTCTGGATTTAAATTTACCGTTCTCATGTCATCCAACTTCGTGGTGTAGACAATAGGTACTAGTTCCAGGTCATGCAAAGCATGCTTTAGTGAGACATTGTCGTCACAAAATGTCGTCTCTTCGATGTCAATCGTCTCCGATTTGATGACGTCTTCATCCAATATTTCAACATCTGTGGACAAACAGGTGTTCAATATTACATATGTTTTATTTATTTACAAATCTTTGTTATATTGTAGCTAGATTTCAAATCTTATAGTGCTAACAGACGACCGAACAGAACCACCCTGAACATCGTCCGAAGTGTCTGACCGAACCGTGACCTTGGTGCGGAACGCGCATGTGATTCTTCTAACGTTCCATGCGTCCTTAGGCTACGGTGACAATTTACCTTGATATGGGTCCTACACCACTATCATGGTATAAAAAAACAGAACAGAACGTAGTTATTGACTCGATGTATTACAATTATATTTAAAAAAAACCGGCCAAGTGCGTGTCGGGCCACGCGCAGTGTAGGGTTCCGTAGTTACCTGTCTGTCTTTGTTACATCGACACGCGCGCGTCTACTAAAGTGCGTTGGCCGATTTTTTTCGAAAGTTGGCCTTTCCAAGTACCTACACATTTCATTCACCGAAAATTATTTTGAACAAGATCGGTTCAAAGGTTTTCGAGATATTGCTGAAAAACTGCCTTCCTCAAAGAAAAGGACGTCAGTGCCGTAAGATTTCTGTGACGATACGACCTTTTTAATAGGCACGGAACCCTACGTTTTGCGTGCTCCACTCCAACACGCACTTGGCCGGTTTTGTTTTTTAATACATTTGCAAAAAAATAAGAAAAACAACAAGTAAGGAATTCGAAACTTTTATATTATAAATTCTGTATTACAGAATCATTGTAGTTGAAAAATAATAAAGTTTAATACAGTTCTATCTGAATCTATTTTTAATTGACATAATAATTAATGGTACAATTTGTACAAGGAAAACTGAAAAGCACTAGTTCGCGAAAACCAACTTTCTGCACGCTAAACAGCTACATAAAATAGCACTTTTTGAGCAACTGTATTAAAAAAAAAAATTTGGCTTGCAGTATTATGTATCGATATGTACATTTTACCCGTAAAAATTTTTTTTTGTCATTTAATTACAAAACTATGTAGCAGCGACTAACAAAATAAACCTATCCTTAAAATTTTATTCAAATACACCTTATGGTTTTCGAGTAAAATGCCTGTGACATGCATGTGGACAGACGGACATGACGAAACTATAAGAGTTTTAGTCATTTTGGCTACGGAACCCTAAAAATCATCAGTCAATCAATCAATAAATTTTTCAGTCACACAGTTCAGCTGAAATTTTGGGTATTTGTATAGTTTGGATGACAATTCAATATTATGGTATCATCGAGCTGATCTGATGATGGAGACAGAAGGTGGCCATGGGAATTCAGTATTTAACCGACGTAACCCAGTACAGTCGGCAATAAAAGCTTGTACCAAAAATGTAATTTTTGACACAAACTTATTTGTTGCAATGTTTACTATATTTTCGTATTGTTCCTTTTATTCTTTAAGTAATTAAACAATGTAGCCCGCAAAACCTTGGTATGAAAAGTGCATGTCACGATTATCGTCTAACTAGAGTAACCCCAACAATCAGTTTTTGACATTAGGATCTAGTTATACCTACATCGCGTCACACAAATATCGCGCGACTTGCAAGTGAGAAACGCACTCGTAGTAACCACCGAGGGTAAACACGCAACGAAATCAAATGATGTCTTTTTTTTCACAAAATACGACAAAATTTGCAAAATAGTCAATTATAATCATCGCGATTATAATGAAAATAATGTACCTTAAATATCTTTATTAAAACGATTTATTAAAATATCTTTGTTAAAACGAACAAAATACCTGAATCGAAATCCATTTTCACAATCGACAACATGATTCAGTCTCCGTTCAAATTTGCCACAAAAACACGTCACAGATCTACCACGGTCGGTAGTTTCACAGGTTCTATGATATTTTCACTAATTCACATTTATTTACTAACATTTTTAGGTTACGACTTAAAATTGCTGTCATGTCGAACGTTCGGTACGAGAGAACAACTTTACTGGCGGAAGGTGCGGTGTGCGGGGAGGGGAAACGAGGGTACGGAGGGCGGGGGACGGGGCGCGGTATCAGCCCCGAGGGGGGCGGGGGGACCGACGAGCGGGGAGACGCGCTAGTGCGCGTTTACACAAGTTTCACGACTTGTACGAGTAGACGAGTGAAGTTTATGTGTCGATAGAATAGGAAATATGTACATTTTAAATGTACATATTTCCTATTTGTTCCATGAAACGCCACGTGAAATCACAAATAGAATGTCTGATGTGTTGATGGTATGGGCTTGAGCACAAGTAAAAAGTAGCCGAAAAAACCTCGCGTGATTTGTGCACCAGGGATCGGATACCGGTATTTTCTCCATACAAATTTAACCGGTATTATTTCGTTCTTTGGTTATAATATCATTTTTGATCGGGCAGTCTAATAATACGAATATGTTACCTAAATACACCATAGAGTCCTACATTAAGAGCCTAAAATAATTCAAAATATTAGACTACTTCGGGGATTTTTGAAAAAACCGGTTCCGATCCCTGTTAATTCAGTACTTTATAAAAGGCCATACTACTCCATTGACGAATATTTTGCCAATGCTCTTAATTAACTGGACATTATTGTTATTATTATGTGACTATCTTATTATGTTTTTAATTAATTTTTGAGTATCTTTCTATTGTTATTGACTTACCTACTATTAACTGATTTTATTATTTTTGTTATATAATATGAATTAATTAATTTTAATATGATTGTAATTTATATTGTATTTGCACGCATTTGAATGTGCTTAAAGCAAATAAAGATTTAATATGATTTGGGTACGCTAGACGAAGGTACTTAACTTTATTAAAACTCATCAGTAGTCTGAACATCGATATCAATATTACGCATTTTTTTGCTTCACTCTCAGGTCTCACAGGTTTCTCAGTTCTGAGTTACTCTATATTTTTTCATTTTAGTGAATATTTAAGTATATTCGGAGATAATTGCTCTGAAAATCACATAAATTATCCCCCCCCGCTCTAACTTTGAAACCATGGATCCGAAAAATATGAAAAAGTCACGGATATTAAAATAATTCTTGATTTGAACATGATAGGCCTAACTAAAGAATTCGATGAAATTAGGAATATACGGGTTTACGGGGACGAAAAATCGATCTAGCTGGGTCTCATGCCTGGAAAAATCTTTTTCTCTGTATTTTATCTATTTTGATCCGAGTAGAGCTCGGTCGCCCAGGAACTAATTATATAATATAACAAATGCATGACAGTCAGTTTCAACAAAAAAAATTAAGTGTTTATGGTTTTTATAATCATGCATTTTCCATATGCCAATAATATTGAATGTAATAAATTAATTACTCGGTTCTGCATTATTATTTTAAGTAATGTCAAAAAATAAAGGTACCTACTTCTAAAAAGAAGCGAGTTGTGGTTGTGTCGAAGATACAACCGTTAATTAAGTTTAAGTGGATACTTCTTTGTTGGTTATGGAACCCTAATAAAAAAAACCCGCCAAGTGCGAGTCTGACTCGCGTACCGAGGGTTCCGTACTGAGCAAACTGTATCAACTGTACAATATATATCTAAATTAATTCACTAAAATCTGTATAAGTACAGATAAATCGGTATATATGGCAACATTGACTGACGTAGCTCATGTAACTCGCGATACATTGAAAATGACGGTCATTTCAGCATTATTTTCATGTCCGCCACATAAACTACATAACATTTTGTGATTAACAACTAATGGCAAATAAATAAGGATTAAAACATGTAACAAACAATTATTTGAAATCAGATTAGGCTTCTCTAGAAAAAGTTATTTCGGAAGTCACGTGATACATTTTGAACTGTGACCCTATACAAGAACGCGAACAAGGAAGTATCCACTTCAAAAAACCTACGATCAAGACAAACATGATTAGGTAAATTTTCGTACGTAAACACACACACACACACACACACACAACAACGGTCCTCATAATATATTTGTTGTCAAGGCGTTGTTTGTGACACGACTCACTGGTCAGACTCAGACTAAACTCGACTACGATTTCCAATGTCGCAATCACCGTGCGAGCAGCTGTCGCGTCGATATCCCCGTCCCTCTCGCACCTAGCGTACACAAAATTGCCGCGGCGAGCAAGCGCCGCCGACGCGCCTCGCCCCCTCGTGCTGCGTTCAGATCGACTCGCGGGCGAGTAACGTTATTTATACTTTGCTTACTTTATTGATCAAATACATAATATTATTGTTGCAGATCATATATTAATGTGTAGTAATACTTGTAATTGTAACTAGGCAATGCTATTCCCTTTTTATTATTACTTTGTACTAAAACTATGAAGCGTAAAATGTAAATACATACTGCACCTTTTAATTCTTGATCATATTCATTCTACACAGGAATAATAATAGTATAACGCAATGCATAAATTATACCTAAATAAATGTATCAACCTTAGGTACTTTTTCAGAGGAAAGTTACCTAATGATAGTCGGTTACGTAATACTTACGTTACGTAACCGACCATCATAAACTTCCCTTCCCGGATTCCCTTGACTGGCCTAATTTCAGTTTGTCTAATAACTTACTATAATAAATTGTTTGTCTAAAGTCAATTTGTATAATTTCATTTTTCGTAATAAGTAAGTAATTGTTTGTTCGAAATACTGTAACCCTAAATGACAATTTATATACATAACTCTTGTTTTGCAGAATATTATTTCATTAAAAAATCACTGCGATTCTGATTCTTATTTTAACTAATCAATAATCATCATGCACATAGCCGAATAACGTTTTTACTTCGCTTTTTTTGTCCAATCCTGAATCATCATAGTAATATTTACTTATTAAAAAGTAGGTATACTAATTGTACAAAATAAGCAAATACCGAGCGACCGGTACCCGACACCCGACCCGCTGGTTTACCATTATTTAACTTCTTACAAAATTTTTGCCTAATTTCGGTCCAGCTACGGTGAGCGAAACACCGTTATGCAATTGCATGCCTATAGCGATGACCAGACCGCGGCCTGGCAGGTCGGTGTAGCTTGTAGGTACAACGACGAGTGAAGCGAGGAGGAGTGTTAGGAAGAACTGCGATCCTACAGCGCGCGAGCCGAGCGAGCGAAGCGAGCGTGCCGCCGCGCCGCTGGCAGCGGCCGGCGAAGCACCCGCCACGATTTTTTTTAAATTAACTACTTTACTTAGCGTTTATTCAAAACCTACATTCGTTTCTGGCGAGAGTCCGGGCGGAGGGCGGGGACATTGAATTAATTCCGAAACTACATATATCTATATAATTAGTTTAGATTTTTTTCGGCTTAACAGTGATTAGATTAGACAAAAATTAAATTATGCGACATGTATGTTAAACAAAATATAATAATGTCAGTCAAGCAGTATACAAAATAAGATTATACAAACTAAAAATTAGGTGAAATAAAATTAGTCCAAATAAAATTATGTGCAGTAAGGAATATACAAAATGATTATAACTCAAATAAAAATAAGGTAAAGTGAGCTATTATGCCAAACCATTTTATTTTAGTTAAAATTACGCAAACCGAAATTAGGCAAAAAGTTTTTAGGCGAAAGCCACATAGGTAACTCAGTTTTCCTGCGATGCGCTGCGCTCGAAGCGTTGTCAATAACAGAAACAGAACAGCGTTTGAATACTTTGGATACATGTGTGACCATGAAGCTAAGAGCGCGGGGCGGGGAGAGGGTATACTGTAGGTCACGCACACGAACACTAGCATCGGCGCGGTGTGGCTTTGTTGATAAGTGACAGCGTTTTAGCGCGGCATAATATGTTGATGGGTACAATAACAATCGTACATACTAAAATAATGTATGACAAGGCCAGTATAGATAGAGCACCATAGTATAGTACAAAAAACCGGCTAAGTGCGTGTTGGACCACGCAAAACGAAGGATTCCGTACCTATTAAAAAGGTTTTGAAAGGCCTATCGATTGATGTGCCACACGTGAGCTTACAATGAAAAATAAATTTTTGACTTGCGGTTTTATGTATGGAGTGCACCACTAATATTTTTTTTGTAATTTAGTTAATTACAAAACTATGTAGCGGCTAAAAAAAATTTGGGTCAGAACGGCACTTTCCTCGATACGTCTCAAATTACAAAAAAAAGGTCTTAAATTACTATGGTAAACTGACACTGGCAATGATATTGATAGTTGCCAGCTATATTTGTCATTACCAGTGTCAGTTTACCAAAGATATTTAAGATATTTTTTTTGTAATATGTGACGGATCAAGGAAAGTGTATATTGACCGTCCTTGACCTAAAACGTAAGTTAGGAAAATGTGTATATTTTTCAAAAAAATTGACGCAGCTTAAAAATCTGAAACCTTTTTCTGGTGCTAAGAAAGGTTATTCCTATCACCAAAAAAATTATCAGGCACTTCTGATATTTTCATCCATTCCCCATTGCACTGCGAACAAGAGGGAATAGCCCGTTTCGACTGTAATAGCGATGCGTTCGATAAGCCCCGGCCCGGCCCGTTAAAACACTAACTCTTGCCAACATGGACACTACCCAGATCTGACTTATTAGCAATGCGTTCATTAACGTTCTTACTGCGCAGGGCATATAGTTGAATTCCGCGTGTTGCCCTAGTAATGCAAATTAGTCCGGTTGAAATGTTGTCATATTTATAACCGACGTCACAAAAGGTTAGAAATATTTTTATGTATGCATACTTACAATAAATGACTGATTAAGTAATGTAGGTAAGTATATTTTTTATAACACTGTTTTTTTTGATAATTAATGAAATTCGGTCGACAATAGTTGTATCATATTCTCGAATGTTTTTTTTTCTTTTACCTACTTACAGTCAGTTAAGATAAAAATAGTTAACCACTTTAATACTAGTAGGCTCCGAGCTGTCTTTTTTAAATAGTTTTTTTAGAAAAAGTGTGTTTTTGATAAAAAAAAAACTATAGACACCGAACATACGAACGATTTTCAGACTATATAAGCTGAAGCATAGAACTTCGTTCGCTTCGCTCGCTCTTTCGAGTAGTCAAAAAACCGGCCAAGTGCGAGTCGGACTCGCGCACGAAGGGTTCCGTATCATTATCTATAAAAAACCGGCCAAGTGCGTGTCGGACCACGCAAAACGAAGGGTTCCGTGCCTATTAAAAAGGTCGTATCGTCACAGAAATTTTAAGGCACTTACGTCCTTTTCTTTGAGGAAGGCAGTTTTTCAGCAATATCTCGAAAACCTCTGAACCGATCTTGTTCAAAACAATTTTCGGTGAATGAAATTAATAAGCTCTATGTCCATGAATTTTTCATATTTTTAAAATACACCGTTCAAAAATTAGAGGGGGGGGACAGAATTTTGGTGACTTTCGGGGCGATTATCTCCGACCCTATTCACTTAATCAAAAAAAATGCTAAGAAACCTTATGTTTATTTTGAAAGGCCTATCGATTGATGTGCCACACGGAGGGTCACACAAAATTTTTTTTTGACTTTTAGTTTTATGTATGGAGTGCACCCCTAAAATTTTTTTTTTGTCATTTTAATTACAAAAGTATGTAGCGGCTAACAAAATACACCTATCCTCAAAATTTCATTCAAATACACCTTATAGTTTTCGAGTAAAATGCCTGTGACATACGGACAGACGGACAGACGGACAGACGGACAGACGGACAGACGGACAGACGGACAGACGGACAGACGGACAGACGGACATGACGGATATGACGAAACTATAAGGGTTCCGTTTTTGCCATTTTGGCTACGGAACCCTAAAAACGGCAAAAAAAACATGTCTGTTGTATGGGGCCCCAGTCCGACTCGCACTTGGCCGGTTTTTTAGTACCTATTTGTTGTTATAGCGGCAACAGAAATACATAATCTGTGAAAATTTCAACTCTCTAGCTATCACGGTTCTTGAGATACAGCCTGGTGACAGACGGACGGACGGACAGACGGACGGACGGACAGCGAAGTCGTAGTAATAGGGTCCCGTTTTTACCCGCTGGGTACGGAACCCTACAAATGATAGGTAGATTTTTTTTTTTAATTTCTTGTCGGCATATATTTTCATCCGTTTCATCCTTTTAAGTAGGTACCTTGGTAACCTAACAGTGGCTTGTGGCGGAGCGCTCAGACAAGCCGATTTCCACCGGCTTGCCTAACTTTTTATAGGTACTCCAGGCAAAATACGGTTTCGAAAAACATTAATTTATAATAGCGTTATTTTTGTTTATTTCATTCTAAGATGCTTTATTCAAGAATCCAACAAACTTTCCACCCGGAAGTAATTATAGTATAGATTCAAATTAAACATTCATTGTCTTTTTTATTTTATTTATATTGAATATTTTAAAGCAAATGTAAATGAACCTAAATAAAGACAAAAAAATATATTAATATCTAGACACACGGCAGTGTGTCCGCCAAGTTCGAGCAAAAAAAAGCGACACACCGGCCGTGGGTTATATTACACGAACCATTTCGGGCCAATTTCGACCACCCTATTATAACTCAAAACATATTTTATCTACGCATATGAAATTTCGAGTGTCTGTTGACATCCCCTTAATTGTCTAGAATACAAAATTTCTTTATTCTACCTATAGCAGTTCTTGAGATATTGACGTCAGAAAATCGCTATTTTTACTATACACTCACTGACTCACTGACTCATCAAAATCCTAGACCACTTCCAATGGTCGTACTGACTTGAAATTTGGCATGGAGATAGGTCTTAAGGTCAAAGTAAAGGGAAAAATCTGAAAACGGCCAAGTGTGAGTCAGTTTTAAAAATAGCGAAGGTGTAACTTTGTTATACTATGAAGTCATAATGAACTAAATGGGTCTATCTTCCAATGGTCGTACCGACCTGAAATTTGGCTCGAAGGTTTGTCTTTAGGTTGAAATAAAGTAAAAATTTGAAAACGGCCAAGTGTGAGTCAGTTTCGAAAACAACGAATGTGTAATTTTGTTCTACTATAAGTAGGTATGGAGTGGAAATGAGATAAGACGTATTTAATGATGTAACTTGGCAAGTTTTAATAGAAAATTATATACTTGACACATTGCAGTCCAAAGGTGTCGATTCATTGCATTGAAAAGGTGTGTGGTGTGTGAAAACCTAAGTGGAATGAGACATTTCCTAAAGCAAAAGTGATAAAAAAAAATAAAGAACCTACACCTAACAAAAATAAATGAAATCCCATCAAAAACATAAATGTGAAAGGCTGCCAAGTTCGATACTATGGGAATGCTTCGCCTATAAAAGAAGTGAGATCTGAATAAGTACCAAGTTCCATAAAAATACCTCAAATCATAAATAGTTATAGGAATGCACACTTGATTTCCAGCAGTTTTTAAGGTACATTTTGAATAAGTATCACGTTACATAGAAATACCTAAAATTATAATAGTCAGAGAAACGCACACCGGTTTTTTTAGCAGTTTCCTGATAACATTTATTATTTTCAGTACTTTTTAATGATGTAACTTGGCAAGTTTTAATAGAAAATTATATACTTGACACATTGCAGTCCAAAGGTGTCGATTCATTGCATTGAAAAGGTGTGTGGTGTGTGAAAACTTGCCAAGTAACATCATTAAAAAATACTGAAAATAATAAATGTTATCAGGAAACTGCTAAAAAAACCGGTGTGCGTTTCTCTGACTATTATAATTTTATTAATTTATCCGGACTTTTTAGGAGCTAATTAAATAGTGATTTTTTTGATGTCTGATTTTTTGTTGGATTTTGCTTCTAGGTAACTAAGTATTTAATTGATAATATATCCGTTACATTTACATCAAAAAAATTAGCTATTATAAATTATTTCCAAATTTGTCATTTTTTTCATACAAGTTGTGAGTTCATTGCCAGAGGGCCTACCGCGAAACGATATTCGTTTTCGTTTGTGTATCTCCGTCTCTTTTGCACTTGCTAGTTCGAGCGCTAAAGAGGGAGATACGTACACGAACGAAAACGAATATCGTTTCGCGGTAGGCCCTCTTTTTCGTTCGTGTATCTCCCTCTTTGTCGCTCGAACTAGCAAGTGCGACAGAGACGGAGATACACGAACGAAAACGAATATCGTTTCGCGGTAGGCCCTCTGGACTATTAGGCAGCGCAGTGGTATGGCGCATGAGCGGGGGTATTTCATCTAAGTAGAACACATAGAACTAATAAATAAAGAGACGTGCTTTCTTAATTCGTCCGGTGTATTTTGACCCCGACATTCCTATCAACTATGCGTGACCAGAGGTCAGCTATAAACTGGTTCTTCTGAAGAGAGTTATCGGTAATCGGTTCGCGGCATGTTGATTGGTAACCATGGTACCAATTCGTGTTTATTTCTATTATTGCACGTAATACTTCATTATAATGCACGTAATACTAATACTATCATTATCTATTCATTTGTTTCCGTTGATATTTAAGTTTGAATTAAGTGCAAATTGATCGTGTTCGTTTACAAAGAATTTGGTGGACATCAAGGAAATTTGGACCATGATTAAACCAAATTAGCGACGTGTTTGACATGTAATGTAAGTATTTCTTCTAGTATAAGTATTGGAGTTATGAAATAAAGTTCTCTCTGTAACTTGACTACTGATAATGCTGCTTAAATTCAGTATCATTGTCACCTAACTAGACTACCTCGTATCGCTACTGTATAGTATCCTTTTTAACCCTGCAACTCCCCGCTATCTCAAACAACGTTTTAGTTTTTTAGGGTTCCGTAGCCAAAATGGCAAAAACGGAACCCTTATAGTTTCGTCATGTCCGTCTGTCCGTATGTCACAGGCATTTTACTCGAAAACTATAAGGTATATTTGAATAAAATTTTGAGGATAGGTGTATTTTGTTAGCCGCTATATAGTTTTGTAATTAAAATGACAAAAAAAATTTTTTTTAGGGGTGCACTCCATACATAAAACTAAAAGTCAAAAAAAATTTTGGCTTTTAGTTTTATGTATGGAGTGGCACATCAATCGATAGGCCTTTCAAAATGAATATAAGGTTTCTTAGCATTTTTTTGATTAAGTGAATAGGGTCGGAGATAATCGCCCCGAAAGTCACTAAAATTCTGTCCCCCCCCTCTAATTTTTGAACCGTGTATTTCAAAAATATGGAAAAATTCATGGACATAGGGCTTATTAATTTCATTCACCGAAAATTGTTTTGAACAAGATCGGTTAAGAGGTTTTCGAGATATTGCTGAAAAACTGCCTTCCTCAAAGAAAAGGACGTAAGTGCCGTAAAAATTCCTGTGACGATACGACCTTTTTAATAGGCGCGGAACCCTTCGTTTTGCGTGGTCCGACACGCACTTGGCCGGTTTTTTCAATTCTGTTAGATCTAACAATTTGCTATTAACCGTGCCTTCGTCATCTACCAAATTTTACAATAGTTCGTTCACTTTTAATAGTTTTAATGCTATTCGACTGTGGAACTCTCTCCCTCTTGGGATTAGACAAGAAAAATCTATCGGCAAACTTAAATCACGTATCATATATTTGTATTTGTGATATTTGTATATAGGAATGATTGTGTATGGATGTCTATATATAGAGCTATTTATGTAGGTACGTTTATTTTTAAAATATTTAGATTTTTAATTAATAATATTATAATCTCTGCACCACCTACTGCATAATCTAGTTTTATCTCTTTCTCCGATACCCAAAGGTTGTCTGGAAGAGATCGCTCTTCAGTGATAAGACCGCATGTTATCTACCTCTACCTACATGTTATTGTATTGTCTCTCTGTAGCTGCTTTGTTTGTGTGGTATGCAATAAAGAGTAGGTATATGTATTTTATTGTAATTCATTTTAACGAGCCTTGTCTTGAAAAAAAAAAACTGCCTGTCATTGCCAAAAATGTCTACCTACATTGTTATCGCCTTCTCTTTTCACCCGCCATTGGTCACTGTCACGCATATCATTCATACTTTTTTCACTTCCAACTCCTTTCCGCATATCATCCGCACTACGGCCTGTCTGCCAAATTTAAATTAATGACACATTCTAATGTCGTTCGCTAGCAAGAAAAATTGCTGTCTTATATAAAAATAAAGTAAAACGATTATAATATACGCGATAAACAATAACGTGTGCACTCAAGAAGAAAAGTAACCAGTGTCCCTTCAAGCTTAATTACAATTGGCGGCCGCCCGAAAACCCCGACTTGGAACATCAGGTACGGCAGGCTTCCATTAAATTCATTACCTTTCACAGACCAATAGGTACCTTTCGGCCTACGGTCTTCTACCGCACGGTCCTTCGTCCCCTTTCCTTCCCGCGCTACCATTTCTGGTTCTTCGAACCGGATTTCTCCTTTCTTCTCGCACCCCCGCGCCTCATCTCATTCATTCATTTATCGCGTATTCCTCCCGCACCGCCCTTATAAATTACCTAAATTATTTAAATATAACCGCTCCCGCAGTTTAGGTAAATATTATAAGAGTTTTCCTATTCGTAGGTATAATTTACACGTATCGTTTTATTTTTATCCGCATAGACCGCGCCGCGTAGCTTACAATAATTTTAACCGCTTCGCACTATGGCGTCACATATAAAACCCGAAAGTGTCGACAGCGACTATTATGAAGAAGAACTGTCGATGCTTGAGGCGAAACGCAATATGATCTTTGAACTCGTTCAAGGTATTTATAATAAATCGCTGGTTGTTGATACCGATGAAGCAAGTCGAGAGAGTTTCCTTGATGCAGTTGACACCATCGAGGAAATTCGCTCGGAATTTAAAGAGTTGGTAAACGAGCATAATCGCACGCTGCTTAGGGGTAAGACTGCTGCTGTTCCTAATTATCAGCCGATTATAGCCTTCGAAGATTTATACTGCCGCATTAGAAGGGTTATCAAACGACTTCAACCAGTCGCCGCGCCGCCGGTCGCTTTACCGCCTACAACTGTGGAGCGAGCCAGACCTTCTTTGCCAGCGATGGAACTGATGGCGTTCGATGGCGATATACGCAACTGGCCGCTATTCTACGCCAGTTTCAAAACAAGAGTGCACGACAACCTGTCGCTTACAGATGACGAGAGACTATTCTATCTTATAGGGAAATTGTCACCGAAAGCTCAAGCCGTCTTTGCTGGTATAACGCCATGTGCTGACAATTATAACTTGATCCTCGATTGTCTTATCGACAGATTTCATGACAAGCGCACTCTCGCCGCCACATACATGGATCAAATGCTCAATTTAAAGATTAATGGGCCCGCTTCTTCATCCAACCTTCAGACATTCATTGACAAGTTTGTCACAGCCGCGAACGCGCTTAAATCGCTTAAACTCAGCGACTTAACTGACTACATGCTGCTCCATGTTGCATTAAAGAAGTTGGATCAAGAAACTATTCGAGCATTTGAAATGGAGTATCGAAACGTCAAGATTCCTTCCTTTGTCAACCTCGCTGACTTTGTCAAGAGTCAGTATAGGATTTACCAGAATACGCAGCCATGTACTGCCGCCGCAGGTTCCTCGCGCGACAAACCCGCTAAGACGCCGCCGCCGCGCAGCTTCGCGCCCAACCCACAAAGTTATGTGGCTAGTGTGAACCTACGCAAATGCATTTGTGACAGCATTGTTCACGAGCATTTATACAAATGCCCCGCCTTTAATGACTTATCGCCATCCGAGCGCTTCAAATGCGTTAAGGAACATAACGCGTGCGTTAATTGTTTAAGCATTAAACATAGAACCCGCGAATGCCATTCCGAATTGAAATGTCGACTTTGCCGTCAAAAGCATCATACGATGTTGCATTTTGATAAGGACAAAAATGAAAAAGTAGTGACGTATGACGTGTCAAATGCATCCGCGAGTGACGGAGCGAAATCATCGCCGCCCCCGTCAACACTTCCAAGTTGTAACACTTCCACTGCCTCGCATGTACTCGCAGTCAACACTTCCACTGCCTCGCACGTACTCGCAGTCGCAAACAAAATGGAGTCGGGACAAACTGTGAAATGTACAACGCGTAATACAATAATATTGTCGACCGCGAAGGTTCTTGTTCGCGACAGTATCGGTGGAACACATCTTGTGAAATGCTTGCTTGATTCCGCTTCTCAGAGTAATTTTATTACGGAAGATTGTTGTATGCGCTTAGGTTTGACGTATGATAAAAAATCGAGCGTAACTGTGCGAGGCATTGGAGGTGCCGAGAAACCTAGTAGGGGTACCGCAAACTTTAAAATATTTTCGCGATTCAACCAAGACGCCAACTTTGACGTTTCGGGTCTTGTAGTGGACCGCATCACAGATGAATTGCCGTCAGTCGCTGTTGACACGTCCGCTTTCGTGCACGTTCAAGGGCTCCCTCTAGCGGACGATACGTTTGATACGCCCGCCACAATAGATGTACTGCTGGGTGCATCCATATTTCCGCATTTGTTGCTGCCGAAAATTATTCAAAGTGACGTAAATGGAATACCGCCGGCTATCCAGTCGGTACTGGGATACATAATAATGGGTTCAGCCCCTGCTTTACAGGTGCCACGAAAATTTACATCCGCATGCTGTGCTTTCGTCCAAGATTCTATGGACCACCTCCTTAAAAGGTTCTGGGAGCTTGAGGAGGTGCCCGCTCCGCCCGCTCACAGTCAAGATGACGTTGAATGCGAGGACTACTTCCGCGCCACCACTACGCGGGACGCTAGTGGTAGATACACAGTCGCGTTGCCGTTCCGCGACGATGTATTCAAACTTGGAGAGTCGCACTCTGCTGCTTATAGGCGTTTCCTTTGCCTTGAAAGGAAATTAGAGGCATCGAGTACTTTACGTACCGCCTATGACGACATCATTCGTGAATACGTCAATAAAGGGTATATATCGGAGGTAACGAACTCGGAGCATGCCTCACCCGCACCCGCTTACGCGATCCCGCACCACGCAGTCGTGCGTGAGGACAAATCAACGACGAAGGTGCGTATGGTACTGGATTCTAGTAGCAAGACCAGCTCAGGCCTATCCCTGAACGATGTTTTGCATTCGGGACCTAATCTACAGGGGGATTTGTTTTCAATCCTCTTAAACTTTCGCCTGTTTAACATAGCGCTTTCAGCCGATTGTCGTCAGATGTTTCTGCAGATCGGTATTCGCGAACGTGATCGCCAATTCCAGCGGATTTTATTCCGATTTAACCCGCAAGATCCCATCGCAACATACGAGTTCAATCGTGTTTGTTTTGGAATGAAGTCGAGTCCGTATCACGCCCTACGCGTCGTACGCCAGTTGATTGCTGACGACGGACATAAGTTTCCAACAGCAGCGGCGATCGCATCCTCATGCACATATATGGATGACGTATGCTTTAGCATAATGTCAGAAAACTCGCAGCAGCAGGACGAATCCATGGCAATCGCCGCTTCTAAGGAGCTGATTGACTTATTTAAATGCGGTCAATTTGACCTCGTAAAGTGGACTTCTAATTCCAGTGCTGTTTTAGAAGCCATACCCGCCTCGCATCGAGCTTCCGATGTTGAAATTGATCGGGGGGTGTCTCAAAAGGTCTTGGGCTTGTGCTGGAACAAGCATAGTGATCACTTTTATTTCAAAGTCACGGAGCCAGACTCAGCATGTACTAAAAGGACAATTTTGTCTGCTGTCGCACGTCTGTGGGACAACGTGGGCTTGGTAGCTCCCGTTGTTTTGCACGCGAAACTCCTTATTCAGGAGCTTTGGTTAATCAAGTGCGATTGGGATGACGTTCCCCCACCCCATATCGTGAATCTATGGGAACAATTTTGCTCTGAGTTGCCAAAGCTCAATGAAATCCATATACCGCGCCATCTTGGAGTAGTACAGGACTGTACTGTGAACCTTTTAGGGTTCAGTGATGCTTCTGAACGCGCGTACGGAGGTGTTGTTTACCTTCAAGTTCTAAATGGAACAGAAGTGACAGTCCGACTGGTGTGCTCCAAGTCAAAGGTCGCACCGCTTAAAACACTCTCTGTTGCGAGATTAG
The DNA here is from genome assembly GCA_932294315.1 of Epinotia nisella. Lineage (NCBI taxonomy): Eukaryota > Metazoa > Arthropoda > Insecta > Lepidoptera > Tortricidae > Epinotia > Epinotia nisella. The sequence goes on from OW028693.1 coordinate 10,764,989, forward strand.
AATTATGTGCATCGGTTCTCTTGTCTAAGCTCATGCGGAAGGTCTTGGACAATTTTGAGCCACGTCATAAAATAACCGAAGTTTACGCCTTCACCGACTCTAAGATCGTCCTTTGCTGGATCCATTCCTCGCCGCACCGCTGGCAAACGTTTGTTGCTAACCGCGTTGTCAAGATTATTGAATCCATTCCTGCCAGCTGCTTCCATCACGTGGCAGGGTTGGAAAATCCCGCGGATTGCTTGTCGCGCGGCCTATCGCCAGCCAAGCTAGTGGATCATCCCCTATGGTTCAGTGGGCCGCCATGGACTTCCAAGCATCCATCAGAATGGCCATTAAGAGAGCTCGACCGTGAATCCGTCGGTGAAGTGCCGGAGCTTAAGCGGCTCGCACACGCTACAACTACGGAGTCTACAGAATCACCGCTTTATGCACTCGCGCAGCGAATTTCGTCTTGGTCAAGATTATTGCGCATCGTGGTTTATGTATACCGCATTCTGAAACCAAAACCGCGCGCCACGGCGCTTACTCGGTCTGATCTGGAGTTCGCTGAAAATAAAATCATTTTATTTTTGCAAAATGTGCACTTCTGTGACGATATGGACAAGATAAAAAATAACAAATTTTGTTCTCCCGCATTACAAAAGCTTAAGCCGTTCTTAGATAAAGACGGTTTGATCCGCGTTGGTGGCCGACTATCAAACGCTGGATTAGAATATTCACAAAAGCACCCGATTGTGCTTCCGCGCCGCGATCACGTGGTCAATATAATTGTTGACTACTATCATAGGAAACATTTACACGCCGGTCCTGAAACACTGATGTCCTTACTCAGGCACCAATATTGGATACTCGCAGCCCGTCGAGTCATACGCGAACGCGTTGCTAAATGCAATACATGCTTTAAAGCGAAACCCCAATCAACGTTTCCACTTATGGCGGATCTGCCGAGCTGTCGCGTAAACAAAGTGGACAAAGCATTTTCACATACAGGATGTGACTACGCCGGCCCGCTGCAATATACGCCTGTTCGTGGCAGAGGGGTTAAAGGTCGTAAAGCATGGTTGTGTATTTTCACCTGTCTCACAACGCGCTGTTTACATATCGAAATAGCGACGGAGCTGAGTACCGCTAACTTTCTAGCTGCTTTAAAGCGCTTTTTATCGCGACGTGGTCCAGTGCAATGTCTGTACACAGACAATGGAACAAACTTTGTCGGCGCGAATTCATATTTGAGGGACCTGTATAAGTTTCTGGATAACTACCGCCCATGCTTGACGAGAGAGCTGGCCGAAAACAGAATTGAATGGAAGTTTATTCCTCCGGCTTCTCCACATTTTGGAGGTGTGTGGGAAAGTATGGTCAAAATTGTTAAAACCCATCTGATAAAAGTGATTGGCAGACAAATTTTGTCATATGAAGAACTGTTGACGACCCTCACCCAAATAGAAGCACTTGTAAATTCTCGGCCACTAACCGCTATGAGCAGCGATCCTGCTGAGCCGCTAGCACTCACACCGGCTCATTTTCTCAATACTGCGCCACTGTTATCCCTACCATCACCATTTAACGAGTCGGCTAACCTGCTCGACCGACATGCCCTTCTGGATGGAATGGTGCAGTCATTCTGGAAGCGATGGCGTGCCGAATACTTGCATCAGTTGCAATCGCGGGCAAAATGGACCACGCCATCAGTTCCCATTAATGTTGGCACAATGGTTATTATAAAGGTGGATAATGCGCCACCATTCTCATGGCCTTTGGGCATTGTAGAGGCAGTTCACCCTTCAAAAGACGGCTCAACCCGTGTCGTCACAGTGAAGACGAGCAGAGGCAGTTTTACCCGCCCTGTCGTGAGATTATGTCCGCTACCTAGTCAATAGTATTTTTCTCTTATGTTTTAGTATCGCGAGTCTCGCATTTTTAAGTTTTCAAAGCTTAGTTCTTTAAAGTAACCCTTTAAGGTCGGGGGGAAATGTTATCGCCTTCTCTTTTCACCCGCCATTGGTCACTGTCACGCATATCATTCATACTTTTTTCACTTCCAAACTCCTTTCCGCATATCATCCGCACTACGGCCTGTCTGCCAAATTTAAATTAATGACACATTCTAATGTCGTTCGCTAGCAAGAAAAATTGCTGTCTTATATAAAAATAAAGTAAAACGATTATAATATACGCGATAAACAATAACGTGTGCACTCAAGAAGAAAAGTAACCAGTGTCCCTTCAAGCTTAATTACAATTGGCGGCCGCCCGAAAACCCCGACTTGGAACATCAGGTACGGCAGGCTTCCATTAAATTCATTACCTTTCACAGACCAATAGGTACCTTTCGGCCTACGGTCTTCTACCGCACGGTCCTTCGTCCCCTTTCCTTCCCGCGCTACCATACATTGTAACTTACTATTTACAGATTTATTTATTAGTCACAGAGTCTAAGAATGGAAGGCTGAATAATGATGTGTCCTTGTCATTCCTTCTCAACGGCGATACGAAGGATAGTAATGAAGAAATTGAGCAGGATTGTAAGAAAGCACCGAATATCTTCTGTGAGTATGATGATCACATAGCGTCTCGTCATATCATCATATCCGCTGAAAGACGTCCACTGACATCCCCCAAAGAAGATACATAGAAGAATCTCTATTGAGATAATTTACCGCCTTGTTCATAAAACTGAACCTCTGTTGACTATAATTTACATTGTTGAAGAGGCTAGACCTAGAAAGTAAGCAATAAATGGACGAGTTAGTTCGAGGGCCGACGCTTAGCGGAGTACGAGTCCAGCTATTGCACTTTTGGGCCGAGGCTTAAAACAGTGCTTTTCACGCCTACTGCGAGGAAATTGCAAATAATTATAATTTTAAATCAAAATTAAGTATCTAATTGAAGATCATATAATACTAAACAGGCTCGCTTGCCTCGCACCCGGCGCGGCGGAGGAGGAGCACAAGCACAGGCAGTGCACGCCGGCGCGACCGCGCGCGGTGTGCCCTGTGATTGGTCGATCGCTGTTCAAACTGTCCAACAATAACATTGTTGGACAGTTTAAAGTCATAGATGGCCTGTTCGTGCGACGTCCAACTAACCCCAGCTTTGAAACCTGAATTCTGACCATCTTTTGCCACATTTCCGAGCAGTGGCGTGAAAATATGTTTTGTCCCTCTCTTATTCTCATACACACAAATGTCAAAGTGGCAGATAAAGTCAAACAAATTTTATCGACTATTTAGCTAAATAAAATAGGTTTGATGACGGTTTATGATTAAGGGTATTATCTATCAGTCTTGTTTTATTGGTTTAAAAGAGGGCTGTTCAAGAAGTTTTAACTGTCTCACTCAATCAGTCTCGAGTCAGAAGTTTAGATAAGTTCAAATGTACTTATTTCAAAGCTTTTTAGGGTTCCGTAGCCAAAATGGCAAAAACGGAACCCTTATAGTTTCGTCCTGTCCGTCTGTCCGTCTGTCCGTCTGTCCGTCTGTCCGTATGTCACAGGCATTTTACTCGAAAACTATTAGGTGTATTTGAATAAAATTTTGAGGAAAGGTGTATTTTGTTAGCCGCTACATAGTTTTGTAATAAAAATGACAAAAAAATTTTTTTTAGGGGTGCACTCCATACATAAAACTAAAAGTCAAAAAAAAAAAAATCATTGTGACCCCCCGTGTGGCACATCAAACGATAGGCCTTTCAAAATAAATATGAGGTTTCTTAGCATTTTTTTTGATTAAGTGAATAGAGCCGGAGATAATCGCCCTGAAAGTCACTAAAATTCTGTCCCCCCCCCTCTAATTTTTGAACGGTGTATTTTAAAAATATGGAAAAATTCATGGACATAGGGCTTATTAATTTCATTCACCGAAAATTGTTTTGAACAAGATCGGTTCAGAGGTTTTCGAGATATTGCTGAAAAACTGCCTTCCTCAAAGAAAAGGACGTAAGTGCCGTAAAATTTCTGTGACGATACGACCTTTTTAATAGGCACGGAACCCTTCGTTTTGCGTGGTCCGACACGCACTTGGCCGGTTTTTAATTTGTCAATTTTGACTCATTTTTATTAACTTACTAAACCTAACCTCTATAACCACCCGTTCACGTTTGTCCGACGTCCTCAAATCATAGGCTGCAGCGGGCCGCCTCCTCGCGAAGCGGTACGTACGTTGTGAACTTAATGTGACGTATTTCATACATTTCCATGTTTTACGTTTTTGCCGCCCGCTTACCGCTGCCGGTAGTGTAAGTCGTGGACTCGTGGCTAAACAGTTTGAAGCACTTACGTCTTATTTCAGTGAGATGGGAGGCACACTAGGCAAGCTCTGCTCCCCGCAGGTGCAGGCTGTGGGCTCAGTGCTTGACCGTGTCATCTCACAGCCGAGCAGCGAGGACCACACGGTGTTATACAAACTGGCCGACTATAAGAAAGGTGAGTTAGCCAAGATATTAGCCAAACGGCTGATGTCAAATTTAGTAGCCTATATATTTACGTCACACGAGGCCATAAAGTGGCAATTACCGCCTGCTACACGTGCGAAAAATCCCACTTACCGAAGGAGAGACGTGCAATATTGTAGTCAGTGACTACAATATTGACTACTAGTCACCACGGGTGGTAATAAAGAAAGCGTCATATAGCATAATTTTCGCCACTGCTTTCGGCTTAGGCGTCTAAATACCTGCGATCTCAATCATTGTAATACTTATGTAATATTGCTATTTCCATCTCTGTTCTCAGGAGGCCTTCTCCTAGAGACATACGCTAAAGGAGGCATGGTGGCAGCAGAGAAGCTGATACGCGAAGAGTTCGCAGCCTACATGTATGCTGGAGGCCGGGGGCGGGTCATCAACCGCGCGGAATATCTGCGGTGGAAGTTTCGAGATCAGGAACAGGCGAGATACTCATTTTGTAATAGGATGTTGACAAAAATACGTTTGATGGTAGTAACGGCCTGGTGGTAAACGTTCGCCGTAGCTGGTCGCTTTGCTACTTCAATATTTAAAGGGTCGGAAACGCGATTGTGATTCTTCTGGTCGCGCAAGCGTCTATAGGCTACGGTGTCTACTTACTATTAGGCAGACATGCTTGTTTGCCTCCGTCGTTAGTATTATCAAAACTATTGCTGGCGTTATGGGCCGATGGTATTTGAGAAGTTCCGTCGATTCCGCAGAAATTCACCTTCAGTTCCTTATCATCAGTTTCACTCCAAAATCTGTAAGTATTTTGATGAGGATTAGTTGCTACGTCAACGAAATCTGTGAAGTTCCTACATCATTGAGGAATTTTATATATCATCTATGGTTATCATCATTAGTTCCATTTCACCAAATTTGAAGCATGGTTAACTACTGAAAATACCGAAACCGCCATATGCGTGTGTATCACATTTGAGAAGTTTCCTCGATTCCTCCTGGATCCCATCATTAGACCATCACCAAATTGATATGGGACTTTCTTGTTCCCTTTGACAGGTGGTCCTGCCAATAGAAGCCTCTCTTTCCCCACACGACCCCCTCGCCAAGTGGGAGGACCACATGTCCTGCTGGCAGATGAGCTACCGCGGCGCGCTGGGCGAGTCTCTGCTGCATGTGCTCATCATCTGTGATACCAAGGTAGGTACTTCTGTATTTTGTCAATTTTATATCTGTGCCGTCCTAAATATTTGGTAGGTATCTCATGTTTCATATTTTTACAGATCCACACGAGGCTCGCTAGAACACTGGTCAAATGTTTTCCGAAGCTGTCTCTGGACGTTGTGGAGGGCGAAGAATATTTAGGTAGGCAGTCTAGGTTTAACACAATTTTGGGCATAGATCCACATGTACTCCCTCTCTTTCGCATTTGCTGATTCAAGCAACAGAGAGGGAGGTCGCCCGATTGTAGTTGGCCTCATTTAATTTGGTTACCTACGGGCGATAGAGAGGTATGGTATTTGAGAAATAAACATGCTGCGTCAATCCCTAGTAAAAGGTACAAGGGAAAGCGAATGATGGTGATTTTCATCAGTACGATTTTCATTTGCAGGAGCCAGCTCTTTACACTTAGCAATAGCCTACAGCAACAACGAGTTGGTGCAAGATCTAGTGGAATGCGGCGCTGACGTAAACCAGAGAGCGATTGGTAAGCAAGCATCTAACACTCATACGCATAGGTATAGGCTACGCTGGCACAGATTATATAATAGTTCTAACGCTGGGTTATAGGTATGTCATATTCCCTAATACATAGTAGGACTATAAGTAACTATTTGGTAAAGGCCAAAATACATTTTCTGTTGGACAGGTCTAGTTTAGAAGTAGACATGGACGCCTGAAGGAAAGAGAGGAGAGCTCTCTTCCCAGCAGTAGGAGGTGGCACTGCTGTGACATTGATTGATTGATTAATATGTCTTTCACAGCTCGCTGGCACATCCTATAAAGACTAGGAATTCTGTCTACATTCTAATAAGTACCCCTTAAATTCCAGGCAGCTTCTTTCTCCCCCGCGACCAGCAGAAGGTCCCGCCAGCCCGGCAAACCAACTACGAAGGCCTCGCGTACCTTGGCGAATACCCACTAGCGTGGGCCGCCTGCTGTGCTAACGAGTCTGTATACAACCTGCTCTTGGAGTCCGGGGCCGATCCTGATATGCAGGACTCGTTCGGGAATATGATACTGCATATGGTCGTCGTGTGTGATAAACTGGTGAGTAGTCAATATCTTGGGAGAATTGGTGCTTCGGAGCCCAGGGTTTGCTAGAATAGCTAGGTAGGGTCTTCTGTGATGCAACATTCTAATGTACGATTCTTCTATTAATCAGAACTGAAAGATATAATAATATGCCTAAGTTAATATCTCGCATTGGCACGCACGGCATTGTACAGCAAACCAGATTGTTTAAAATCAGAATAAGGCTTCTTTCCTCTGTCACTGACAGATATGGTCTGCGTCTATTAAGGGCATTCATTAAGCCTTGTGGATCATACTCTACTGCTTACCACCTTCTCTTCACTGTTTCGATCATCTCCTAGATGTACAACCGATTTCTATTTGGCCTAAACTAAATAATCTGTTTCTTTTGGCTACTCTCTTGTCTACTTAGGATCGACTGTGGATAAATTAGGATGATATATTTTAGGACATGTTCGGCTACGCTCTCCGCCACCCCAAGGTCCCAGCTAGCAACGGGCGGATGAACCGCGCCGGCTTCACGCCGCTCACGCTGTCCTGCCAGCTGGGCCGCGACTCAGTCTTCAGGGAGATGCTGGAGCTCTCCTGCAGGGAGTTCTGGCGGTACTCCAACATCACCTGCTCGGCGTATCCGCTCAACGCGCTGGATACGCTGCTGCCTGATGGGAGGACAAGTTAGTTGGGTGATTGGGATCTTAAAAGGTGGACTGATGATCTGGTAAGGGTCGCGGGCGCCCGCTGGATGCGAGTGGTGCAGGACCGATCATTGTGGCACTATTTGGGATAGACCTACGTCCAGCAGTGGGTTAGAGTACGGGCTAGAAATGAATAAGGGAGCGTCAACCCCGTCTTCTCTCGTAAATCTAAAGTGTTAATGCTCGGCAAAGACCAAGTATTAGAATCTAAGTGAAATATTTTTCTATTTTAGATTGGAATTCTGCGCTTTTCATAATTTTGAACGGAACAAAGCAAGAGCACTTGAATATGTTGGATGGAGGCATCATTCAAAGATTGCTGGAAGAAAAATGGAAGACTTTTGCTAGAGTAAGTTTCTAATTTATACAACGCTTTTTACTTTGCATAGGTCCCTAATATGATCAAACAAGCCAATATTTAAGAACGACAGTCGACACCATAAGTCACACACATAAGCAAAGAATGTTTCAGGAGAGTATCAATGATTATATCCATCATCACATTTTCTTTGATCTCCTTGCGTTGCGCTATATATAGGACACAACTCCCTGGCCAGACTAGCCCTCCACAAGTTGACAGCCTTGGATATGGGCCCCAGTCAATAGTTTAGTCCTTGAATTGTAAGGAATCAGGAAGGTCCCATCAAGTTGCGAGCCCATGGGCCCTTACCCAAAGTGCCTGGCGGTAGTCACGCGCTTTGAAAGGGGTTAGTTTCTAAAACTTCAAATTTCAGAACAAATTCCTGAAACGGCTTCTGATTCTGTTGGTGCACCTGGTTTTGCTCTCCATGTCAGTGTATCTTCGACACAGCGCCGCAGAAGCTGAAGCGAATCCAGAGTGGAGGTTAGAGGTACGTAGTCTTAAACACTTATACAGCGTGTGACTTTCATAAGAACATTTATTTTAAGGAACGATAGCTTTCAGTGCTGTTAACCGTTTTATCGAAAAAAGATATCAATTAACTTTTCTAATGGAGTTATTAATTTTTTACTGTGTACTGCTAACATTCACTTGACGTTTCAGAGAGGCAGAGCTAGTTACTGTCAGTTGTTAGCTTTGTTACCAATACATTGCGGAACGAATTAATTTGTATGAAAAAAAAAAACGTTTTTTTTAAACTAGAGATACCAATTTACGTTCATTAGGGCTTATACTTTCGGCCCTTAAAATAAATGTTCTTATGAAAGTCACACGCTGTATAAACGCAACTCTTTTCTGTTATAACAAGCTTTGCATTGTTGATAAGTTTACTCCATGGCTTTGCCTGGGTGACCGCAACATTTTGCAGAACTGTCACGATCTGTGCATTTGGTCTGTAGATACTGTAGGTACCCTACATACACTATATCAACAAAATAAAGTACATTGGTTGGAGCTGGAGGCAAAAGAACTCACTATCTCACGAATAAAACAATGCAACGCAAGCATTAGAATAGTGAAGATAATGTGCCGTGAAAAGAAAATATGGCCATAATTTACGTTCTCTTATATATATTTATTTAGAATATTACTTTGCGTTAGGTAACAGACGCTCGCGGCGGTTTGAGGCTGGCAAGTGAGCTTGGTACCATAGTCAGCACGCTGTGTTATATAATCCTGCAGCAGGGCGATGAACTCAAGAACCAGGGCCTCGTCGCTTACGTCAAGCAGCTGGTAAGTGCGTAAACGTAGTCTTCCGCAAAACTGGTACACTATTATACACAGGTATTTAAGTAAACGTTTGAACAGTAAACTTGTCCCCTTCACCTCGTAGGTTCACGAGCCAGCAAAGCTGATCTTCCTGGTGTCAAACCTGTTGCTGCTGGTGTGCATACCGGCGCGGCTGATGCAGCTGCCGATGCTGGAGGAGGCGTTGCTTATCTTCCTGTTGCCTGGCTCCTGGTTTCTGCTCATGTTCTTCGCTGGGTAAGAAACTTCTAAAGTCAAGCCTGTCTGTCAGCCAACTGGCAATGACTCTGACTCCGCATAAGATATAAGATAAGCTCTTTGCTTATCGATGCCACCTGCTTCTATTGCTCATGACGTAAAAATCTGTGCTTATGGTCACTGAAAAACCTGTCTTACCAACGGAGGAGGCGTTACTATTCTTCCTAATCATTAGCTCTTTGTTGGGTAAGACTCTACCTTGGGTAATATTTACAGCAATGTCAACTGAAGCCGGTAACCGCCCGGGCTCGAGGTCGAGTGATGGATTGTCGGTGTTTCAACGGAAACTGCCAGAATTCGTAGTCTTTCCTTAACTTTAAAGGGTTATTATTATATATGTCATTATAAATATATTTATATATGTCATTAAATACGCTTGCCCAAACGCGTTCTCCACTCCAAAATTTGTCTTTTCCAACGAAATGACCTGCCCTGCTCATCATCATCATTATACTTATTAATTTGCTGTCCCATGCAGCGCAGTGCGGCTGACGGGTCCCTTCGTGACGATGATCTACAGCATGATCACCGGTGACATGTTCACCTTCGGCATCATCTACTGCATCGTGCTCTTTGGGTTTTCGCAATCATTCTACTTCCTGTACAAAGGTAAGTTACACGTCAGATAAACTTCCTATTATTCGGTAGAAAAGCATCTCCCCAGCCCTCTATCTCCAGACGTCGTAGCGTATGTACGCTAGGGACTCCAGAAGAGTCGTCAGTGCGTTGCCGAACCTTTATTCATTTGAGGATTCGTTGCGTTAACATCTAGGAATAAATGGATGTCCCTCGTATTCAATAAAGTGCTACGTGAGTTCCAGCGACCTTACTCACCACCAGGATTACAACATCAATACCTGCTTAGCGTTAAGTATCTATGCTTACTTATTGCATCCTGAAGGAGCTAGTCCCTCGGCTTCCAATCCCCAAAATCGACGTACGGATTAGATTTCGCGGAAGCGACTGCCATCTGACCTTCCAATCCACAAGGAAGCTTGAAGGATGCTTTGTATCAGAGCTCCATCGTTCAGAATACATGTACCTACACCTACCTACTTACACATACAATTTAGCAGAGCAACTTTACTCAGCAGCTACTATAACTTGGCCCAGTGCGAGGACTTCACGTACACCTTTACTAAGTCTAATATTTATTTTATTCCAGGGTTCCCAAATGTTCAATCCACCTTATACTCGAGCTACCCGACCACGTGGATGGCTTTGTTTCAAATCACACTTGGAGATTATAGTGTAAGTAAAGTATTTACAATAATTTAATTAAAAATATAGCTGTAGTGTCAGTTCCAAAACTTCTCGAATGTGCACTTTATGAAGAGTTTACAATTCTTCTTCGATCCAATCATAAAGACCGAAAACTCGCAATATTAGAACAAGGTTCACTGTTATTGTATTACTTAGCTTAAATTTCCATATAGCTATTCACGTACTTCTTTTGTGTTATTTGTCTTCGCTGGGAAGCCCAGCCCCCCAGGGGAGCGGGACCTAAGAGGCTCAAGGCCCCAAAAGTGTCCGAGTCCTTACCAAAATTCAAGTCAGCGGGGATGATAACAATGACGATGACATTTCAGTACTCGGACCTCGGCATGACGTCATACCCGAACCTGACGAAGTCCGTCTTCACGCTGTTCATGATCTTCGTGCCCATCCTGTTGCTGAACATGTTGATAGCCATGATGGGGAACACTTACGCGCATGTAATAGAACAGTCGGAGAAGGAGTGGGTCAAACAGGTATGCTAAATATGTATGCAGACCAGAGCTGGCTGTCAAGCAAGCAACATGCTGAGCTGGGTCCATTTCATGACATAACCTGTTATTTTTAGGGTTCCGGACCAAAAAGGTAAAAACGGAACCCTTATGGTGCGACTCCGTCCGTCTGTCTGTCTGTCACAAAGTCAAATATCTCAGGAACTACTAATGCTATCGATTTGAAATTTGGAACAGTTGTAAACAAAGCTAATCCTCGTGTATGGAAAATGAAATATATACTTTTAATTTGTATAAAAAAGGGCGGATAAAAGGGGGGGCAAAAATTCAAAGTTAGTTAATAGGCCAAGTGGGGTATCATATGAAAGGGCTTGAATTTTACATTCTAAAACAGTTTTTCTTTTTTTTCTACAACGGTAAAATTTTGATTTATAAAGAAAAATGTTGAAAAAAATACTATTCCCCCCCTTATCTCCGAAGTTAACCAAGCGAAAAATTTGAAAATAACATATATGATTAATATTAACGTGAATATTACCGGAAAAGTATAACGAGGCCTCTATCTAGCGTAATTTTTTTTATTCATCAAAAATCATATGTTAATTTTGTTTGTAATTTAATACTTCTGTATTTAATTTTTTTCCTTCAAATTCGTATGAAAGTATTCTGAAAGTACCTTCTAGCAAATAAAAAAAGAATTATCGAAATGAATTCACTTGATAAAGAATTATCGCTGAAAAACCAACATACAGTAAGGGAAATGTATTAACGTACCACCGTAGAACTCTATCGCAATAAGGTACCACTCGAGTTTGAGTGACGGCGGCCTGTCAATTGCGACAGGGTTCTACGGTGGTACGTGAATACATTTCCCTAACTGTACATACCGAGTTCCTTGGTCGTACGGAACCCTCGGTGCACGAGTCAGACTCGCACTTGACCGGTTTTTAGGGTTCCGTAGCCAAAATGGCAAAAACGGAACCCTTATAGTTTCGTCATGTCCGTCTGTCCGTCTGTCCGTCTGTCCGTCTGTCCGTCTGTCCGTCTGTCCGTATGTCACAGGCATTTTACTCGAAAACTATAAGGTGTATTTGAATAAAATTTTGAGGATAGGTGTATTTTGTTAGCCGCTACATAGTTTTGTAATTAAAATAACAAAAAAAAATTTTTTTAGGGGTGCACTCCATACATAAAACTAAAAGTCAAATTTTTTTTTTCATTGTGACCCCCCGTGTGGCACCTCAATCGATAGGCCTTTCAAAATAAATATAAGGTTTCTTAGCATTTTTTTTGATTAAGTGAATAGGGTCGGAGATAATCGCCCCGAAAGTCACTAAATTTCTGTCCCCCCCCCTCTAATTTTTGAACGGTGTATTTTAAAAATATGGAAAAATTCATGGACCTAGGGCTTATTAATTTCATTCACCGAAAATTGTTTTGAACAAGATCGGTTCAGAGGTTTTCGAGATATTGCTGAAAAACGGCCTTCCTCAAAGAAAAGGACATAAGTGCCGTAAAATTTCTGTGACGATACGACCTTTTTAATAGGCGCGGAACCCTTCGTTTTGCGTGGTCCGACACGCACTTGGCCGGTTTTTTTATTTTATTTCTTCTTTTATTATCTGTATTGTCACGAATAAATGTTTGAATTTGAATTTATAACTAACTCATATTCAATTACTTCTAGGCCTACTAATATTATACAGAGGAAAAGTCTGTGAGATGTCGCGTTGTAAGCTTGTAAGTTTATATGTGGGGGCCAATCTCCAAAGTAGCCATAAAATAGTTATTTGTGTCACAAGGGAGCAAAATAGTATATTTACGGCGAGGGCGGTGTATTGAATCCTGAATGTAGCGAGGGATCCTACAATAGAATCCTGAGCGTAGCGAGGGATTCTAACGTAGGATCCTGAGCGTAGTGAGGGATTCAAGTGTTAACGCCCAAGACGAAAATAATTTTGCTCCTGAGTGACACATGTAACTTTTCACACCGATTATGAGGAAAATTGAACGAATATCAATATTCATTATTATATAATTTATATACAATAACATCATAGTTTTGATTTCTGTAAAACGTATAGTTTATTGTGACATTTTTTTCAAATATTACGAAAAATTCTCAAGTTTTAATATGTAAATGTACCTATAACGTTGCTAAAGTTAAAACTTGAAATATGTTCATTTTTAATCGATTACGATGAAATTACAATCGATTATTTTCTTAAGATCTGTGTTCAATTGGCACATTGCGTAAATGCTACATGCCAATGAATAAATTAAAAAAGTAGCTTGAACAGAAAAGTGACATTTTGCTCCCTCTCGTCGGGGACCAAAACTTACTTTTCTGAATGAGAGGTGTGAAAAAAAACTTTCACCTATTAATAGGGTATGGAACCGATAAACGTTTACGCTGTAGGAATGTTGGTTAGCTAATACACACCTTATTCATCATCCTCTCCTACCGTTTTCCCGGTGGTACCGTAGAGGAGCCTGGGGTCCGCATTGGCACCTAAACGCAAGTTTTAGCGTAGGCAGTAGTTTTAGGAAAGTGATTGTCATCTGATCTTAAATCTATGGGCAAATTGGCCTGAAATAAATGATTTATTATTATATTATTAAATTAATGAAAAAAAAAACTTAGTGGGCGAAAATCGTCGTGTCCCTCGAACGCTCCGTGGCCCAGGAGGACGCTCACCGCTACCTCCAGGAGTACTCCATCGGTCTGGGACCCTCGGACGACCCTCGCTACGAGCAACGAGGAGTCATGGTCATCAAGAGTAAGGATAAGACGAGGGCCAAGCAGCGTAAAGGAGCGCTCGCCAATTGGAAGGTTGGTACCTAACGTTCTACAGGAATAGAGTTGATCACATTGAACTATTATATAATCTGTGACATTGGGCCCCAGCATAATGGGTATTTTTTGTGCTTGCTAAATAGCGAGCCCGAAAGTCGCTCTATTTTGGCTTGACAAATCACAATAGGGTCTAGGGTCTAATTTCGGGCTGGATACTTAATTAACCATAGGTAAGACATTTAAGGCCCTATCACACAAAATTTATGATCACATCCATAAAACCAGTGACATAAGATATTTTACAACACATTTGCTCGTAACGTGTGTTGTTGCTTCGCGTAACGGGCCAATTGTCGTCTTAGTTATATGCTCTAGGTATGTTATGTGCATAGTGACTCTCACAAAAATCGTTACTCAACTAAATTTTTTCACAGCGCGTAGGTAAGGTAACCATAGCCGAGCTGCGAAGACGAGGCATCACGGGTGAAGAACTGCGAAGGCTGATGTGGGGCCGCGTGTCCATATCCACTCCCACTAAAGCGCCAATTGGGTAAATATATATTTTTCTTCCTCGTCGGAACCTCAGGGCTGAGGGTGACCACCATCATCATTCGCTTGTCCTTATCCCATTTACTTGGGGTCGGCGCAGCATGTTTTTTTCTTCCATACCTCTCTATCGCCCGTCAGCTCATCACACACTTCCTTCCTATTCATATCGTCTTTCACGCAGTCCATCCACCTTTTCCTTGGTCTACCTCTTCTCTTGCAACCCTCAACATTCATACTTAATGCCCTTCTAGCAACATTACTATCATCCCTCCGCATAACATGTCCATACCACCGTAGGCGATTCGCTCTCAGCTTTTCAGTTATGGGTGCTACTTTCAGGCTTCCTCTTATATACTCATTCCTTATTCGATCCATTCTCGTCACGCCACACATCCATCTCAACATTCTCATCTCTGTAACATGCAATCTCGTTTCATCCGTCATCTTTGTGGCCCAACATTCTGAGGGTGACCACCATAAGTTTGCTTAGTCTGCATTTCAAAACAGACCGATTTTGAGAAGACCTCAAAGAGTCTTGAAGTATCAATTGCGTATTGATATTCCGCCACTGCTTCTCTTGCATATGAAGAGATACGTGTAACGTGAGCAAGGTTAGCTATTGATACATTTTTCCTCGCATACCGCTGAGCTACCTCGCACAGTCACCCGTATCCCTTTAAACAAATTCCTATCCACAGCTAGCTCATTATTGAACCAAAACCCTTTTCTATAGGAAACGTCCTCAAGCCCCGCCTCCGGACTGTATAGCGGCTGCAGAGGTGAGCCAAGTCGGCCTGTCCGGTGGAGACGCGTTGAATGGAGTTGGGACCGCGCTGTCCTCCGCTTTGGACGTTATGGCGTTTACGCATGACCTGGATCTGGGTGCCACGGGTATGTAGAGTAACCTGGTATTTTATAAGTTTCTGCATTAGACGGAAAGCTACTAAAATAATATAGGTACCTAAGTAAATAATGCAACCGAGTTTCGCTAAAGCCGATACAGTCCAAATATATTATGTGACCACTCAATATACGCGTCCCCAGAGGAGGCAATCAAATCGAAGCCTTCCTTCTTGAAGTTGAGATACATCAGAAAATAAACTCAATCTAAGTTGGAGTGGAAAGATTTTGCTAACATTAAAAAACGGAACCTATCTCTTTTTTAAGGTATTTGTTGACTGGTGAAAGGTTTTCAGTTCTCACTGATATGACTTTCTTGCCCCAGGTGCAGAAACGATGAAGCAACCAACGCCCGACCTTCTTGTCAACGGGAAGACCATTCCGAAACCAGGGCAACCTACAGCAAGCCAACCTCAAGTATCAGGACCATCGTACACTGGGCAACCAACCCTTACTCCACAAGCTGGCACTGGGTTACCAGCGCCTGGGGTACCTATAACTGGTACAGGGCTACAAGTAACTGTTCCTGGGATTACAGCTCGTGTACAAGTTCCAAGTGCAGGAACGGGCGTTTTGCCTGCGCAAGGAATGCTAGCGCCAGGTGTTGCGCAAGGAATATTTCCGACGCAGGGTGTTGCGCAAGGAATGTTGCCGACGCAGGTTGCTGCGCAAGGAATGTTGCCGACGCAGGGTGTTGCGCAAGGAATGTTGCCGACGCAGGTTGCTGCGCAAGGAATGTTGCCGACGCAGGGTGTTGCGCAAGGAATGTTGCCGACGCAGGGTGTTGTTCAAGGAGTACATGGGGCGTTGCCTACTCCTGCAGTTTTGGCAGGTCAAGGAATGTTGCCAGGATCAGGTGTTGCACAAGGAATGTTGGCAGCGCCAGTGCCTGGGATTGGTGGAGGCGAGATTACGATGACGCAGGACTTGTTGAGGATAGGACCGACGCAGCCACCAGGTAAGTCTATCAGAGCATTAGAACTTGCCTTTACCCATCTTGTTTCCAGTTGTATCCAATGTCGGTTATCATCATCATCATATCAACCGAATGACGTCCATTGCTGGGCACAGGCCTCCCCCAAAGAGTGCCATTATGACCGGTTCTGCGCCACCCGCATTCAACGGACTCCCGCAACCTTTACCAGGTCCACCTTGTAAAGGTCGCGGGAGCCTGCCCACATTAAATTTCGATGAAGGTGAACGTAAGCAATTAGGGATTTGCCCTATTGTGAGCTCTGATCTAGCTACGAGTAGGTATAGCTAGGCTAAACTTGCTCGTAAACACTATTGCATGTGTGATGAGATGGGGCTTGCGTTATCGATCCGGCGTGTTGGGAGGATGATCATTGGCGATCTACCATCTTTCTTAAGGTTAAATAAATATAGATCTTAATGCCAGTCGTAAATTATTAAACGAGAGTGACACGAGAACCTCTTTAGAAGTTATATCTTAGGACTGAAGTTCAAATCTGACTTTTTCAGCGCCAGTGGAGTCATTCCGGGACTTTCTCTTCGAGCTGGTGGTGCTGGCAGACTCGCAGAGGCCTGATCAGCGGCAGCTCAGGAAGCTCGCGGAGCAGGCGGCTGATTTGCGGGGAGTCCCGGAAATCGACATTAATATGAACGTGAGTTAATTGTCTTTCCCGATTCCCGCTCACGGAACAATGGTGTCCCGGAACTCTGATAGGCGTGCGTGCGAGTAGGTACAAACAAACGCCAACACGGTTAACTGACCATTTGTGACACCTATTACAATGCATATAATAATAAATAGTACCTAATAAGTAATAAATATTACGGAAGATTCTTACACAAATCGAACAAGGCCTATAGTAAGCTCAATAAGGCTTGTGTTATAGGTTCTAGACGACGATATATATAATAGATATAAATACATAGAAAACATCCAAGACTCAGAAACAAATATTCATGCTCATCACACAAATATTTGCCCTTACCGAGATTCGAACACAGGACCTATAAAGACCTATTGCATAAATAGGTATAAAGTCACAACACTCTAGAGTGCAAATCGGTAACACCAAATCCAGAACACACAGTCGTTGTGGCCGAAATCGGTCAGGACAGCATCATCATCATCATCATCATCAGGTATAAAGTGCAAGAATGGTCAGTTAACTGTGAAGGCGATGGTACCTAACAAGTACAACATAGGCGACCAAACCCATGCTTATGAGGCGTGTTACCTGATTGTTATTACTAGCCTGTATTGATCAACTCCTGGGCAAAGTCCTCCTCTGTTGCCAGTCCTCCAGATCCCGAACAGTCCTTTAAAAAGTCTAGTTCGTAACGTCACCGGGGGCGAGGAGGTCTGCCGCGATTCAAGCTACTTCTACCCTTCTGAATAGCTATTATCTAGACAAGGGGCCCATTTATCAATTCTAAACTGGCAACACACGATGCACTCCGTATGCACGCACGAGTCGTTTTCGTCGGCAGCGTAGCGGCGGCGGCGCATTGCCTGAATCGAACTATATCGAGGAGCACCTACTCGTAGTTGCGGTAACCCTTGTAAAGAGTGTGATGGTGGTTGTCTGTACATCTGTTTCGTTTGTCAGACGAGGGCGCGGTCGGCCCGGCGGGCGGTGGCGGGCGCGGTGTCGGGGCTGTTCGGCGTGGCGGCCGACGCGCCCGCCGCCGACGCCGGCTGGCGGCGCGAGCGGCACGACCACAGCGACAGCGACCCGCCCTCCGGTATCACTACTTAATACTAGTTAACGGCAAACAACTTGACCAATTTATTTTATTAATTTAAACCGGCCAAGTGCGTGTCAGACCACAAAAAACGAAGGGTTCCGTGCCTATTAAAAGGGTCGTATCGTCACTGAAATCTTACGGCATTTACGTCCTTTTCTATAGGAAAGGCAGTTTTTATTTTTAGCAATATCTCGAAAACGTTTGAACCGATTGTTCAAAATAATTTTCGGTGAAAGAATTTGGTGGAACATTTTTAACTTTCACTCGGTGACGTCACTAACGATGGATCTCTTCTCGCGAAAATGCCCGACCATAAACGCATGTGCTCACGAAATTTGAAGTACTTTGGAAAACCAAAATAGCGAGTTTTTAATTTAGTGCACCTACCTTATATAATATTATGATGGTATACTGATGTTGCCAGAGTCCGTCCTGCTGGGGCGCGCGTCGCGCGCGCGCCGCGCCCGCTCCGCCTCGCGGCGCGCCGAGCCGCCTCCGCCGCACCTTTACGTGCCAGCCAGGTACGCCTGCGGCATTCATCTACTATACTTGCTCCCAACCAAAGTGACGACTGAGGCCATAAAGAAAGACAATGTAAAACATTGCAAAAGAGATAACGCGAGCCTATGGTTTTATGGCCTCAGTCGTCACTTTGGTTGGGAGCAAGTATAGACTCATTTTATTGTAGGTACGATTACCTTACGGATCCGCGTTAGGTAGGTACACCTCGCCGAAAAGTAGCAGTTACGCGTGCGAATAATCCCACTTCCTTTCCTGGACAGGTGACGTAATAGTATATACATTACTTAGCTAGGGCGGTAAAACAAAGAATATCTCAGATCACAGGTAAATATGCGATCTGAGGCCTTCTTTATTACCGCCCGTAGTGAATACAAAAATTTACGTCTCTCCAGCGTGCGGTAATCTACTTTATGGCCAGGTATGACGTAAACTGTCTTATACGAGGGTCGGTGATAAAGAAAGCGTCAGACCGCATATGTAACGCCCTTGCCTTCGGCTCGGGCGTCAAATGTCTGCGATCTCATGTAATAAAGCGAGGATCCGTCGCATCGTTGCCTATCTACGTAAATATTGATTGAGATTAATTAATGTGGCCGACTTTTTATAAAACTGTCATTGGAATTGGAACCTTCTACCTTGGCCGTAAGGCGGTAGTTGCCTGTTGAATGGACTAAGTACTTTGATGCAATTCGGCCAACTTAAATAATCTCAAGTATAACCAGCGAACGAAAAAACCATAGAACTGGCGCTGAAAAGTGGCCCCACAAAAAGGATGCACATGGGAGGGGTGTCAGGAGGATGCCAAGCAGCCGTATAGTTCGAACATGCGCATACCGGTAGAAATTTGTTGGGAGTTTAGGACCTTATATGGTTTTTTCGTTCGCTGAGTATCGTTTGATGTTTACAGATCAATGTATTTCGTCGCGTCGGAGAGCAGTGCGTTGGAGAGCGACGCTCCCTTAGAGGATCAGACCAGTTCAGGAAATAATTCGTAAGTATCCGTGTATACATATATCTAGATACTTATATCTTAGTCAATTATAACGGGTCTGTGACAGTTTATAGCACTAACTACGCACGTCTCCGATAACGATCGTGCAAACCAAGGTACCTAATCGTTTATGGCCCGTGAAAGATCGTCGTCAGTACGCTCGACAGCATCAGTGAATAAAATCATTTGACAATCCTTACAACTCATCGTACGACAAGCTCACTGACAACGATCCTAGGTACCATAAACAGATGCCCACCCTAAAATCAAACAGAGGAGGTCCGGCCCTCTAATTTCACAAAAAACCAAAGTTCGACCCAAATCACGGAGCAGGTACCTACTATCGTCCAAGGGGTACGGGTTCACACTTTCTGTTCAAAATCGTCTGCACATGCATACCGACCGCTCGAAAATGATCCTAGACGTGTCGAACCCTTACCCTTGGGCGATAGTACTTCCGCGGACCTTTCGACTGCAGTCCTTATTATGTAGTTACTAGTTTGAAGGCCAATGGGCTTGAGTAGTGGATTGTCTCCATTTAGACGATGCCAATACTGGATTGGCTTAGGTACTGCATTGTCTTGTGGAATGGCCCCGTGTAAACTCTACATTACCAAGATTGTCGTTGTAGCGCCATGGCGAGCCGGCGGGACGACGCTGCACGCATTCGGGCGGCCCGGCCGCTTTGCATCCAGCAGGCTACCGGACAGAACCCCGTGGAACATTCCGTTTATGTCGTGGGTGAGTATACCTACCCTCCTTGTATGTCGGGTTAAAGCAGCGGTCGGAAAGATTAGACACAAATTATTACCAAGTGCGGCCCACGTCAATTTCGGTACTTTATATAGATTGCGAGCTACGTGCATTTTTTTTTTCAGTCACTTACTCCCGTGCCATAACTTGTGAGAAGGTTAAGAATGTTGTATCATGAAGCCCCGTGGACGTCAGCTGCGGCTCCGTTGGTGTGTTGACCAGCAGCAGCCTCCCAAAGATGTAAAAAAAATAATTCTGTCATTTCCTCTCGATTCATTTTATCATCAAATGATAGTTAATCCAATATTATGACGAAAAACAATCATCAGCTGACTGTACAGTGGTGGAAAGTCCGTCAGCTGGTCATACGAACATGTAAAAAAAAAAAACCAGTCATTTCCTCCCAACTGAAATTTTGTCAGATGACAGTTTATATGCTATTATAAATATATCAACGGGGCTTCATAATACACCATTCTTAACCTTCTCACAAGTTATGGCACGAGAGTTGATTGGTCACGAAAATCTGTTGCTAGCTCGCGGACCATATACTAGATGCGGCCTTTGGCTGCTAAAAGGTTGCTGGGTTAGAGCATATAAGTCCCTTTCTTACCGAATGTCGTAGTGACTATGGGGATAGTTGAAGTGTGTTGTATTGTAAGCGATAGGCTAACATCCTATTACTGTACCTAATATCACATTTTCTCAAGGTACAATTGCTAGAAGATGCACTGAAATTTCATGAGCTCCGCCCTCCGTTTTTAGGAATACGGGCGTCAGTTTAGTTTGTGAATGGGTACGCTTCACAGCGCCGAGAACAAATTTTAAACCCATATTGGCCGCCATTTTGAATGTCTCAGTTCCGGTTCCGGTCATGATTTCGCGCAGGCGCGGTGGATACGGTAGAAACCATACAATTTTATCACTGATTTATCGCATGCCATTTTCGAGACAATTTAGGGATACCATTTATATAATATTGCCATACTTAATAAAGCAATAAATATCTCATGATTGTGATTTTACTTATTTTTCCTATGATATCGTTATTCGCAGTAAGATGCAAACGTGATGACAAAAAAATATCAAAGAGTGGCTCAAATCAACTATAAAGTGCGTTTTTATAGCACTACCTATAACACCTTTAAAATAAAAACTATTTAATAAGTGCGTGTAAATTTGTGGAGACTTCACAAATTATTACATAATATTTTAAATACCTACTTGACAGAAAACTTGGCTGATCAGATCATAAATTATTTCCATGGTCCATATTGAATTGGTTGTGATGTGCATGCAATTTGTCAGTAAGTACAACTCGTTTGACAGTTGAACCAGCAGCGCAGCAACATGCTTCCTGACAATAGCAATTAAGTAGTCAGCTTCTGACAATTGTATAGAACCCTAAAAATTCCACAATTCAATTGCTGATTACTACGATACTTCTAAAGAATAGTATTATAATGAATGAATACTAGGCTATATCGCAGGTTCTGGTGATGGAGCGGAGGTGGAAGGTACACCAGTTCAGAACAAATCTAATAAGTTCGAGAAAAGAGTTCGTCCGAAAACTGCGCGAGTTCGACGCAATAGGTAAGTTTCCACGTCCGCGAAACACATTCTCATTTGTCAACTGAGGGCCTACCGCGAAACGATATTCGTTTTCGTTCGTATATCTCCCTCTTTGTCGCTGGAACTAGCAAGTGCAACAGAGACGGAGATACACGAACGAAAACGAATATCGTTTCGCGGTAGGCCCTCTGACTTTAACAGGAAGAGAAATGTTTATAACGGACCTAATCTTAAGTCGATGCAATTTGTCATAGTTAAGCGTCTGCTAGACGGTTGCCAACAAGCCCCTCCGACCGAGTGACCTTGGTCCGCACCGACCGTGTAGACAGTTGTTTCCATCAAAATTTCGTTTGCCCTTTCGGACTTCGGACACCCTTGGTCGTCGAGCGCGCGCTACCGACCGCGGTCAGACCTGCATCGCTACCACGAACTTCGAAACTCGTATATCTGCATCCCTGTCATTCGAGTAATGTAAGTGCGATAGAGATCGGCCACACGGTTCAAAACCGACAGCGGCGCTACCACGAACTTCGAATATCTGCATCCCTATCACTCGAGTCCAGTAAGTGCGAGCCATCTCTATCGCACTTACACTACTCGAATGACAGGGATGCAGATATACGAACTTCGTGGTAGCGCCGCAGAAAACTTGGACGGTTTCAGGAACCTAGAGTCCGTCCACGCTAAGTCTGCATTAAAATTATTTGGCAACACCACCTTAGCCGTCAATTTTTCATAGAAATATGACAGTTAATGACTGGTGTTGCCAAATTATTTGTTGCAGAGTTAACGTGGACGCACTCTGAGCAAAAAACTGACAAAACATGTTAGCAAAATATGTACAGAGGGCATACCGCGAAACGAAATTCGTTTTCGTTCGTGTATCTCCGTCTCTGTCGCACTTGCTAGTTCGAGCGACAGACGGAGATACACGAACGAAAACGAATTTCGTTTCGCGGTAGGCCCTAACTGTTTAGGTACACAGCCCGTTTGTATCGAGGATGCTGGCGGCATTTCATTAATTTCACTATGGTAGGTACTCATCACGTATTCATTTAATATCAAACAAGTTAAAAATGTATAGAGGTGACTTTAAACATTGAATGTTGCAGCCTACGTCCTACACACAAAATGCACATATCCTTAAAATTGTACTCAAATAAATAGTTTTCGAGTAAAATGCCTCTGACATACGGACATGACGAAACTA
The DNA here is from genome assembly GCA_932294315.1 of Epinotia nisella. Lineage (NCBI taxonomy): Eukaryota > Metazoa > Arthropoda > Insecta > Lepidoptera > Tortricidae > Epinotia > Epinotia nisella. The sequence continues at coordinate 10,788,013 of OW028693.1, forward strand.
TAAGGGTTCCGTTTTTGCCATTTTGACTACCCTAAAAATGAGGTGCCGTTTACACGTAGGCCTAGAAAGAAACCGATTGATCTGTCATTTTCAAATTGCAGTTGTAACTGTCACTTGTATGTACAATAGTTAAACATATCCGTTCTCCACAAACATTCTTGTTCCCGGGAATTCTGAGGTCATACATATCTGAAGTCCACTTTTCCAAAACCATTGTTGTTAGGTTCACACGGAGCCTAGACAAGACAACACCGCACGAGGGTGGAGAAGCAAATCGTTATCTAATGCAGTGGGACTGGCTTGAGTAGTGGATTGTCTCCATTTAGACATGCCAATATTGGATTGGCTTACTGGATTTTCTTGTGGAATGGCCCCCTGTGAATGCTACATTAAGGGCATTTAGGTCGCACAGATATTTTTGAGCCTTTGGGAACGTGTGTATATATATTTACTAACTCTTTTGTCCCCTTTCTCGCAAATACATATACAAAATTGAGAAATAAGTTTATGTATAAGGGCACCTCAATTTGAAATCCTGTCTACCTCGCAGTCCCTATCCCAGCCTCAGCAACTAACCCTTTAATATACCAGGCAGTGACAGTGTAAAGGCCACTTATTAGGACAGTAAAAAAATGGAGTACCTATATGTTACGACTTGACGTTAGACGGTTAAAGATCCAGTACTTATGCATCAACTTTAGTCGACCTTACCACATTCCCTATTCCAGGGTGTCTCCGGTCCCCGAAGCGGGTAGCCCCCTAGAGCCCTGGGCGACGGCGCCGCTCTCCCGGCTGTCTCGGCTGATCCGGTCCTCGAGCGCCTCTACAGCCTCCTTAGCCTCGGAGACCTCCGAGGACTCACCCAGGAGATATTGAATTCTTCCACGATCCACTGACAAATTTTGTTTCTGAAATAGTTTATTTTATGCATCGTTTCTTCGTAAATTGTATTTCATTGAAACGTTTATAAACACTGTTTCAGAAACAAAACTACTCTTAGTGTATGCATGGTTTCATACCAACAGTGTTCAAAATCTTAGTAGTGTGTTAGTGAACCTAATTAGGAAGTTTAGTCAAAGAAGATTTTTTGATCTGATAGTCGTTCGTTACTATTACTGATTTTCCTTAAAAAATCTATTCATAGCTGGAGAATATTGAAAGTAGGTATAGCGTGTTTCTAACGATAAGAATGTATTTATGTGTGAATCAGTGATATAAATTGAATATTGTATAATAATAATAAACTACACCAGGACATAGTGGTTTTAAGCACCTGAGAATCCAGAGATATCGCACGAGCGTCGGCGAGTGCTATTCTAGTTCGAAAACAGAAAAGATGAGTAAGAATCGTAACTATAGTAATGATCTAATAGAAGGAATAGGTACAGTCAGCAGCAGAAGTAGCTAAGCACTTTAACATGCTCAGAATGATCTGCACAGAACCTTATTCTCTTGACATTAGAGTCCGTGTGCAGATCAATTTGAGCACTAGGCCCGCTTAGCTACTTCTGCTGCTGACTGTACTTACTTAGTGGTTAGAAGTGAAGACATTGTCAATTGAGATTGTTTACATCTGACGTTGATTACTAGCAAAAATGTTAACGTATTTATGCTTATGACTTATGAATCAATGAAGTCATGATTAAGTTTCGTCAGGTAAAATAAAATCTTTGGAGTGCCCTTAGATCTACAACTATTCGTAATTCAAGTCTAAAATTTAATACAATTCCTGCCGTTAGCCGTTTCTACAAGTTTCAGATAGGTAAATGTGGTTTTATTTCGAATAACTAAGAGATCCATATCCGTATTATTAGTATTAATTATTATATTTATTAAGTGTTTAATGTATCAAATCTAGTATTATTAGCTTGGTTTTTATGATTAGGTAGTAGTTAATGCTTAAATCTATGATATTAAGTGTTTGAGTAAGTTATTATAATATCTGGACCATTCTATGGAAATAAAACAATCAAATATTATTCGCAAATTTTTATTCCCCGGACTCCACTGTCAAAAATCAATAGGAAATGCAATAGAATGGGCAGCACACTACGTAAAGTACTCGATAAAGGAACATATAAATATAAACTATCACCAAACTAGACCATAAATGAATCATATATATATATATAAGTCTGTATATTTGCATATTGTTATTCTGATATATTACCAAATTGCATTTTTATGAATCTTTCAGTTTGGTAACTGTATGTAGTATTTGTTTCAATATATTTTATTCCTAAACAAGACAGTTACAGATACCATGTCTGTAACTATTGTTGTTAATATTGTAGAGGCATAATGTAAGCACCTTTGAATACACAATGTAAGTATTCGAGACCTAGGGATGTAAAACGTTCAAGTAGTGGAAATTTCCTTGACTTGAATCCTCAAGAATCATTGTTTTAGTCTGAGAATGAATGTTTTCTCATTAATTGGATGATTTAACATATTGATGTTACAATGTCAAAAAATATTTGAAGATTCACCCAGGATCTTTCAATTATTGCAATCTTTTATTTGAGAAACTATCTAATTCTAATTAAGTTTCACATGTTATTAGCCCGTTTCTCAAATAGAAGATTGATTTTTTGTATAGATATGCTTCGTTAGTGGTAGCAGTATTCGAACAGACATGTATCTAAATAGATTTCACATGTAGGTATTGTGATTGTATGAAAAAAGCGCACAATGGCATAAATAAAAGATGGGCGTAAGTTATATACGCGTACTATTTTTAAAGCATGGATGGATACATTTTTATTTAAAATTTTGTTGATTCGAATCTAGGCTTGATTACTTTGCAAAAAACGACGGAATAGATTAGCACTGGACTTGACAATATGTGTAAATGTGCTCTGTAAAGCATATAGCACGTGAAGTGGGTGCGTTTGAGCGATCTACTTAGATACATGTCTGTGTATTTATGCAATGCCTCACCTAAACAGTTCTAACACCACCAGATTTTTAGTTCATCAAACATCCATGTTTATAGTGTTGATGGAAACAATTTCAACTAGTGGATTGCGAAAAAGTCTCGGGAGAATGTTTCAATCCTAATTAATTTATCAAATCGGGAGAATAATTTTGAAAAATATAGTTTCATTGACGCTTTTAGTTTCATATTTCCGAAAGTTTATTTGTAAACTTGATAATTGTAATTATAAGACGATCGTTCAGTGTCTACTTTCAAGCAACCAATGTGTGTTTCATAAGACTTACCCATAACGGCGTGAATAGCATCAGTTTTGTGCATTAATCGTTTTATAGACTCGCGTCCCGGCAACTTCGACGTACGAATTATGTGGAGTTATATTAAGGAGTGGCCAGCATCCACCTTCAACACGACAACAAGACAGTGCATCACAGGGTGAAATGCGAAGACATTGTAAAATAACAGATCATATCAGTACACAGGCATAACACAAAGATATACAAAATAGCACAACTAGTGAGGAGGTATACACCAGTAGTCGCCTTGTAATTTGCCTAGGGCTTAGACCCCATAGGCAACCCAACGGCCGTTTTATTTTGGCACTGTGCGCGACTGACTTCGTCCTTCGAACCACTGTGGAATGGAAAGAGGCAAATATCAACAAGCCATAAAATAAAGACCATCACATCGTATCGTACATAATGCGTTAAAAAATAAACATGAAATGTGGCATGGACATATAAAATTAGCCTAGCATGTGGTCGGCCCTAAACAACACGTCAGTTCATAAAAATGCACACGAAACATGAGATCAAAATAAAATCGATACATCGGAACACATGTCAATAAGAGCAGGACATAATATCGAATAGTGCAAAGATTTGGAGTCGAGAGAAAGATGGAGAGATCTGTCACAAGGGGACTTACCTCCGAGGTACTGTGGAGAGAAACCATGATTATAAATAAAATGAACACGCATATCAATCAACATACACTTTATATCTTAAATATTAATACAATGACTCGGGGGTTACCCGTGAAGCGATCGCATCGAGGCGGCTCCCTTCGCTCTCCTTCTAGAACGTTCTATACTAAATCTACATTTTAAATTGTCTCATCATGGTGTAATAATTCATATTTGTATAGTTTGATTCACATCCTTGTTAAGATTTGATTGCATTTGCTATAGAACATTCTACATGGAAAGTGTCCGGAGCGTAGCTCACGCAAATATATAATTGAACAATTTTATCAAGGAATGTAGTTCAACTTACATTACCTTCTTTACACTAACACCGAATCTCCATTATTCAAAGCTAGTTCTTTAATCGAAAAATACATATATTTTATGTATATTTATTTCGTCGACGACGCGTGCCCTAAATATATGTCGAGATTAAATTCACAATCGTAACTTACTTAATCTAAGACATAATTATGATATCGAAAGGAGAATTCCGATTACTTAAACTATAGCTCAGACCGATTTAGTAACGGAGCGTAGATTAAATTGATTCGAATCTAGAATGTACATATAATATATAACACGTAAAAGACACGAGATTAAAACATGTTTATTCTAGTCATATGAAACTGTTACCTCGTTATCCGCAGCGGCGAAGGGCTGGCGGTTCTCTACGCTTTGCTTTCGCTTTCTGTATTAGCTCCGGCTGATGTCTCATAGGTTAAAGGCAGTGTGGGTCTACTGATTAACCTGGACAAACTGGCACGTCAGTCAACATCGACAATACATGGAAATACACACTAGTTCTCACAATTCATTATATCGATTATAGACCACACAGCCGAAATGTTCACTAAAGAAACCGGTAATAATCTCAGAATAATTAAGGGTGACCCACAAGAAATAAATGCTTGACATGTCTTAGACGCGTTTAATTATTGTAACATTGTCGTGAAAAGAAGTTTTATTTATTGTGGGCTTCAGCTCTGCACTAGTCGCCGGAACGGCTTCGCTTATGATAAAATTTACAGTCTAGAAAGAAGACGCGTTGTCTCGTCGGTGTATGGGTGCGCCGCGGTCTCTGCAATCACACAAACAAACAACATGGCAAACGACATACTAGATGAACGCGGTCCCGAGCACGCAACCGGCACTGGCTGTCTGCAACACTACACACTCAACATATCAGTCCGACCTGAAGCACTGTAGTCGTAGGCACGGAAGTAGAACCAATATGGTGTCATTGGCGCAGGGTCACTAGTGAGCATGCTCAGGTAGCGCGCTCCGCCTCGCCTGGGTTCAAATTACACGCGAAAATCGACAACTGTACTTAGTTCTACTTACGCGCCACAGATTATACCGTTATACCCAATCATAAATACCTCTTATGTTTAATAAACGTTTCTGAATTACGGTAAATGTATTTAATTTTCATGCAATAACTGAAAGAAATGTCGGCTAAATTAAGACATGCTTTTAGCAAATAACTGTTAATTCTATTGTAACTAAATCCCTGTAAAATAAACACATCGAAGCGAATCTTTTTAGGATTACAATATTACACATGTAAATTGCAGTCAACAAATTAAATATATCATAAAACATGGAATACATATCATGCGTAAATTGTAACAAAGCAAAATATTTGACACAATGTATAATAATAATTGCTTAAGATGAATAGTTGTCATAAAATGTTACAGGTTTGTTTTTAATGTATAAAATATTACTTTAAAGCTTGCGTGATTACAACAGTATGCTAACGTCAAAATAATAATATTAATGTTATTGAACTGTTAGCTCCTGCTAAAATATCATAACTTTTAATAACATACATATCCATATTATTTATACCTATATGTACCAATAATTATGTTGCCAGATAAGACTTTTGTCACAGTTACAGTCATATAGCGTAAGTCCTTATAACACAATATGTTGCAGCCACATATATAACCTACTAAAAACGTAATCATGCTGGTTAACACGAGGACATTAACTGCCATTATATATATATATATATATATATATATATATATATATATATATATCAGACATTTAATTGTATCAGTGCTCTCGGGATTAGATACGAGCAGTGAGAAAAAACTTGTACCTCTACTAGCACAGCAAAAAGGGAAAAGTACACTTTTACATTGTGTTTTCCTTACCCGACAAATTATGTTCGGTTATCTGGTACATTTTTGATCACATACTTTTAGACCCTTTTGGGTTAGATTATTAGAACATTTTGGTACAATATGTTTACTGTTCTCTTCTTTACTGTGCGTATACCGGGTCAACTCGTCTGTCAATGTACTAATTTGAATTGGGTCTGTATGTTTCCATAACGCAATGCAAATTAAGCTTAATTCTCATCAACTGAGCTCCGAGATCTCTACAAATTCTGAAAAAGTGAATGTGTGTTGTGGCGGTCAGTGTAACTCGTTTACTGTATGTTAATGTTCAGTACATCGACAGAACGGTCGCCTTTATTGCTAACGGAAAGTCTGAGTCTCTCACGCCTTACATATTAATGAAAATAAGTGCGAGAGGCGATGCTGTACGTCAGTCTTAAATAGCCCCGTACTAACCTAATAAAGACCTCGCATACCTAATCAAACTCATATGTTATATTTTAGATTTAAATACCACGTGATTCAGCCAATCAGTCCTTCGTATCCATTTATTTGTATAAGTAACTAAATACACAATCAGCCGAAAAAAATGGCCGTCCAAAAGAACAGCCCGATCGACTCGGGCGGCTCTTTTTAAATAACTAAATATTAGAGGACAATCTTACACAAATCGACCTAGTCCCATAGTAAGCTCAATAAGGCTTGTGTTATGTGTACTAGACGACGATATATTTAATAGATACAAATACTTAAATACATAGAAAACATCCAACACTCAGGAACAAATGTTCATGCTCATCACACAAATATTTGCCCTTACCGGGATTCGAACCCAGGACCTTCAGCTTCGTAGGCAGCGTTACTACCCACTGGGCTAACCGGTCGTCATTTTGCATTGTTTAGTCTGGTTTCGACCGTAAGACTTGACGATTGTCAAATAAGGCAAAAATGTTCCGTGAAAAAATGCGTTAATAGCAAATATAGCGATAGAAAAAAAGTAAAAAAGGATGGTATATATTTATTTAACTAAGTTCTATTGATAGCGTAAAGAATTTTTTGTAAAGTCATTGCCATTTCATGGTTTTGAATAATTAATTTCGTTAGTACAAATCTGTAATTTTATCATGGAGCAAAAACCTATGGAGTTAGTATTTGATTATTTTTATTTGGGTCGTAGTACCGTAAATTATGGTTTTCAATTTAAGATTCTAAAGAAATCCTTATCAACATGCAAGATCACAATAGATCAGCAATGGTCGCAGTGATACAATAGCCACTACCAGAATAATATCAACATGCAAAGTAGGCCGCAGTTAGAGCACGAGATAGGAGACGTCGACGACGAAGTCGTGATGACTTTGTAGTGTGTTTATCTTTCAAGTTTATTAAGTAAAAATAAATGTTTAACTAAAGATAAATTGATTTTCTGATTGTAAGTCATACATAAACTACGTCAAATACACCACTCTAAAATGATCTACATACCTAGCCATAAAAAATATTTTTGGTTCTTATTCCCTTTTCACTAGTGTTGCGCGGAACTTTTTAAGGACAATCGAACAATGTTTTGTGTTCCTATATTTATAAATAATTTTGAAAATGGTTAGTGTTTAGCTATTTCTCGCTTGTAAAAATAAATAAACCTGACTTATTTATGATTTTGTTCGTTCTGTTTAAATAAATACAATATTATTAAAATAATTTTATAATCCGACTCCATTCATTCGCTATTTAGTTTAGACGTGATGTCAATAAACTAAGAAAATTTTCATCTGTTTAATTCTTATTTGCTTTATAGCCTAGTTTTCTTTTGTATGAAATATATATCTTAATGCATAAGTAAACGCAATTAGCCCTTTCAGACCCGGCCAATACAATTGTGCGGGTTGATTACATTTAATTGTCAAATCTAAAACATATGTCAATATACTTCATTTTACGTTAGTAGGTTCTTGTTTTTCCGGTCTGAAAGGGTTAGCAACTACTGAAATATAGCTAGAGTTGTCATTTTGGGGCACATTTCTTGACATTTTTGTTCGGCATTGTGAGTCTATTTACTTTATTATACGTCAATGTTTGTATCACATAGTTATGAACTTATGACCTAACGCCGCAGTAATATGAGATCGGCAGCTGGTGAGAGTTATGTAAATGGCCAACAATTGGCCACACTGAATTCATTTACTAGTGTTCGTTCTCTACATATATTTCACTGTCTACCGTTGTATAGCCGAGGGTTCTTGTGTTGTTTTTATTTCTTTATAATAAGGAGCGTCAGTATTGTATTGTATATTTGCGAAGGGGCTGTCATACGTAATGTATAGAGTGGAGCGTGTAGTTTTGGAGGAGTTTGATTAAGGTCGCTATGAACGGCGGGTGAGGGTGAGGGTACTCACGTTCACTGCTGGTGGTCGGGCTGCTGCTGGTACTGGTAGGGCTGGTAGGGCGGGTACACCTGGCCGGGGTACACGGGGTACTGCTGCTGGTACTGCTGCGGCATGAGGCCGGCGCCCGCGGCCGGCGGCGTGGCGGCCGGCGCGGGCGCGGCGGCCGGCGGCGCGCCGCCTCCCGGCCCCGACTGCAAGCACCAGGCAGGTCGATCACGAGGCGAGCGAGGCGACCATACGAGGCGGTTCTACCCCGCCCGGACCCGGCCAATACAATGGGGAACGGATAAAATATCAGAAATGCCTACAAATATTTTTTTGGTGATAGGAATAACCTTCCTCGGCACCAGAAAAAAGTTTCAGATTGTTCAACTGCGTCAATTATTAAACAAAAAATATTAACAGTTTCCTCACTTACGTTTTGGGTCAAGGATGGTCAATAGACACTTTCCTTGATTTGTCTCATATTGCAAAAAATATCTTAAATATCTGTGGTAAACTGACACTGGTAATGACAAATATAGCTGCTGCAACTGTCAATATCATTGCCAGTGTCAGTTTCTCACATATATTTAAGTTTTTTTTTTGTAATGAGACGGATCGAGGAAAGTGCCGTCGTTGACCCTAAAACTAAGTAAGGAAACTTAATATATTTTTCAAAAATAATTGATGCAGCTGAAAAATCTGAATCTATTTTCCAGAAAGTTATTCCTATCACCAAAAAAATAATCAGGCACTTGTAAATTTTTTTTCCATTCCCAATTGTGCGGGTTGATTACATTTAATTGTCAAATTAAAAACATATGTCAATATACTTTATTTTACGTTAGCAGTGTCTTATTTTCCCGGTTTGAAAGAGCTACGATTCGAAAGCATTATATGGCTTAGATTGGTAGTCGACCTTTCTGAAGAAAAATTGTCTATCTGTACTAGACTGGTAATTTCAATTTTCGCGGTCTCTGCAATACCTTATGCACTTCTGAAAAGATAATAAAGATCTGAAGGCCTGTAAATTCCGGCGTAAACAGTTGCCGATTTACGAACATCACATGTTGATAACGCTCTAAGCGTAGGCTCATGTCCGGTAGAAAAGCAATCTAAGTGAGTATGCCACAAGCTTTTCAAATTATTTATATGGCAACAATTTGACCTGTCAAATAAACTGTTTCGTATAATACAAAATTAAATTACTAGGCTATTCTTTCGTGTTACCAGTTTAAGATTTTTCAAATCATTTTGATTTTTCGTCGCTGACGAAGCCCTCTTTATCGGCAACGCATGGAAGTATCAAGTTAAAATTATAATCAAATACTCAGATCTGTAAAAAATCTAAGTTAACGAATGACTGCAGTTTATGCCGCATTTTGACAAGCTTTTTCTTAACCTTGCAATGTACGTAACTATGTTTGTTCCGGTGGAATCATGCAACTCAATTTTCAAGCAGATATCTTCAACCGATTGAGCTGAAATTTTGAGTAAAGCTAGTTTGGATGACAATTCAATATTATGGTACCATCGAGCCGATCTGATGACATAGACCATGACCATAGGAATTCAGTACTTAACCGACGTAACCCCGTCGAGTTTGAGCTCGTTAGAATCATCTCAATGAGTAGTCGATGACGGTATACAGAAAAGTACAGTCAAATTTTTGACAGAAAGTTATTTTTTGTAACACGACTCGCCGATTAAAGTTGAGTAGTTAGTGGCTAGAGTAGGGTACCCACCTTGATCTTGATCTGCTGCTCGATGGCCTCGGCCTCCTTGAGCTTGCCGATGCTGCGGTAGTACTCGGCCCACTGCGCGCTGTAGTCGGCGCCGGGCGCGGCGGCGGGCGCGGGCGAGGGCGCGGCGGGCGCGGGCGCGGGCCCGCCGGGCGCGCCGGGGCCGCCCGGGCCGCCGGGGCCGCCCGGCCCGCCCGGTCCGCCGGGTGCTCCGTTGCCTCCGCCTCCTACGACAAAACGCAATTTTAGGCATCTTTATCTACACACATACCCGATAAAATGCGTTCAGAAACTGACAGTAAACACCAGCATTATTAGTATTTATAAAAATAAACTCGTCTCTGGCCGAAGGAAATTTTGTACGTATTTTCATTATGATATCGATATTGATAAAGTAATGACTGTCAAATTTCGAAGCGTGACCCAGAGGTCAGAGAAAATCATGACCAACTAGATTTTGTTATGGACATCTAGTTGGTCGCCATTCAAAATCTAGTCGACTATGGCGGTTATTGTAATGGTTCCTGAACACATCATTGAGGTGTTATTATATGTGTGTAGTTCTCGTTTTATAAAACCACACTCGTGATCTCTCATCATGTACAGTACGGGAAATGTATTCATGTACCACCGTAGAACCCTATCGCAATAAGGTGACATATCACTCTAGTTTGAGTGACAGCGACCTGTCAATCGCGACAGACGTCTAAGTTGAATTGCATATTAAGAAAAGCCTATTCTCTAATGGACGTTCAGAAGAAAAAAAATGACAATATGAGCGATGTATGACTTTTGGACTGGCGTGGAAGCTCGGCCGAGCTGAATTGCATGTAAAAAAAAACTATTCTTAAATGAAAAGTAAGAAACATCAGTAATAACATACCTTGTTGCTGCTTCGCCTGCTGCTCTATCGCCTCCGCCTCACGCATGAGCCCCAGCGAGCGGTAGTAGTCAATCCATTGCTGCGAGTAGTCGGGCTGCCCCGTCGCGGGGTTGATATTCACTTGTTGCTGTTGACAAGAGGCTCGTTAGTTGCTTGTCGCGTCTCGTTAAAATTGACAACATAGTTCGAATTATTATAATAAAGCATACGTTAAAAAAAATTAAAGACCTCGAAAGTTTAGAAAAATTGAGTTTCCACACATTTTTAATACAAATAGCACATTGTGACATCATACTTTTATATCAATTACTATGAAGCTTTTTGGGCTGCCGCCAACGAAGTCCATCTTTGTCTCAAATTTTTGGACATTTATTTGTAAACTGGTTCAAATGACATCGTAAAAAACTCACTCTAATCTAACTTGTATGATTTGTCCCAGTCATCATATAAGCGAGATGCACCACAATACGGCCTCTCAGCTGACAAGTTGGGTGTCAAATCCATACTTAAGGGTGGGTTGCACGAAAGCGTTATTATTATTATATATTATTGTATGTAGTACAGCTGTATACACAGCTGCCGGCGCCGTATTTAACGTTGATCGGTCTGTAATAATGTTGGTGCAACCCGCCCTAATATTATAAATGCGAAAGTAACTCTGTCTGTAACCTTTGAACCGCCGAACCGATTGAGGTAAAATTTTGTATAGAGATATTTTGAATCAGGAAGGACATGGGGGTTTTTAACCCGGAAATCATCTCCTGACGGGATGAACTAGGGGGCTATAGTTTGTATGGAGGGCCTAGTATTATAAGGATCCTATGTGTACCTGCGGCGGTTGGTTGGTGGGCTGGTGCCAGTGCGGGTTGTAGCCCCAGGCCGCGCCCTGCGGGCCGCCGCCGCCGTAGTAGTCACCGCCGCCACCGCCATTGCCGTTGCCATTGTTGCTTCCGCCTCCATTACCGCCGCCTTCTTGGATGAAGTTCACCGGCTGGTACAAACAGATTATAATATTAAATTTTATGTTGATTTTTACAAGCGTCCAGTCTCTGAAAGTTCGTATTCGAAGTTCGTTTCGAACTTTAGAAATGAATGTGCAATGTGATATGCTTCATGTCCGTACTGCGTTGCAGATATCGTTATCATTGATCGCGCTATATCAAGATGTACACCGAGACAGGAGTGACCAGTTTGCAGTAGCAATATTTTCACCACCGCCAAGCGCCATCGATAATCGCGCTCGCCTTAGTGTGGCATATCATGTTTACTTTGGGGTTTAAGGAATTAAAAGTTGTTATGAAAGGTGACAAATGACTGAGGACATTTATATTGGTCCCAGTCCTTCTTTACACCAAGTGTCTGAAGAATTACACTTCCTCCATATAAAGATTAATGATTGATTATCAGCGCCACGTCCTCAGGTTCTACTGAAGCAGCAGCTGCGGAGGACCAAAACCTAAATATTACGAGGAATATTTGTGGCCTCGCCATGCCGACTTTCTCCATGATGATCCGCTTGCATTGATCCACCGCGTCGGGGTGACCGCGGATATAGAGGGCGTGGCTGCTGCAGCTGTACTATGACTTACCGAAAATCCCTCCCGCGAAACCACAGATTCAGTCTGTGCACGGTTGAATAAAATGACGCAGTGATGCAAATGATCTACTGACCCAAAGATACTTATCTTTCTTGTTGAGTGTTTCAGTAGTGGCACTGTCTGTTGCTGCTACACCTAAGTATTCTAGACAGTAGTAGGCGACTCACCATGCCGACTTTCTCCATGATGATCCGCTTGCAGTGCTCGACCGCGTCGGGGTGACCGCGGATGTAGAAGGTGCGGTTGTTGCGGTCGGAGCCCTGCGCGCGCCGGTCCAGCTCGCAGTGCGCGCCGGATTGAGCGTTGATCTGCTTTATTACTTCGCCGCCTGCGTAAAACATGACCATGTCAGTGGGATTCAGATGGTAGGTACATACTTAGATGCTCTAGCAGCAGAACCACGGTTTTCTTTGGGGTTCCCTGTTTGGCCTGCAGCGTGGCGAGTAACAGATTTGCTGCGGGATAACCTCCCTGGGGGCCCAGAGGGAAACAAGAACCAGTTTTCTAGAACAGTGCTCACACAGCTTATGGCTCGGACGCAGCCACTAAACACTTGGTGTGCATCGATGCTATACAAAATGTATAAAGACTCGTCCGTAGCTTGTGACAGCCATTGGTGGCTTAAAGTTCTGTAGCTCTTAATGAATCTACTATCAGACGGGAATCTTCCAAATAATTGTCGCACTCCTGGCGTCCGTTTCATTAACTTTGATGGCCGCTGGGTACTATCGTCACTTGTCGGTTGTCGTCCTCGCAGTAATGTGTCTCGCCACATTTTCATTGCACACAGAAGCCGTCCCGTTAAACTAGAGCGAGGTTATCCGCTGTGCCGGGTGCTATGCAAGACTCACCTCGGCCAATGATGAGCCCGCACTTGAGGTTGGAGACGGTGAAGGTGACCCGGATCTCCTGCGTGTCCTGCCACTGCTGGAAGTCGCCGCGGTCCCCGTTCCGCTGCCCGGAGCCGCCGCGGCCGCGTCCGGAACGCACCTCCTGATCTCGTCTCTGTTAGAATTGGCTTCTTAGTGGTCTATAACCCGACCAAGCGAAGTAGACAGTTGGCACGGAGGAAAACACGCATTTCGTTTGTCTAGTCTGCTTGGTCGGATAGTAGATACCTGGAGGCCGAGTTTTGACTTTCGCGCGCGAGAAAATTAAAGTAGTTTCAAATTTATTTCAAATAGCCTCTTACTTTCTACCGATAGTAATGAATACGACTGCTCAATACCACTCGTTTTTCAATTTTCTATTGTTATTGTAAAATAGTAATGGCACCGACTAAGAAGCACAAAAAGTAGAATTGCAATAGTACATTACTATAGAGGCCGGGAAACGAAGGGTTGCAGGCCAAGTGCGAGGCCGGATAGAGATATGCGGCCGGCAACCCCGTTTCTCGCCGAGATTTGTATAGTGCTTTTCTCAAACTTGCAATGAAATAAAAATAAAAAAGTAGTCAATTCGTAGGTTAACACAACTAAATAAAACGTTTCTGATCAAACCATTATTAATGACAACAAGTGTCAATTAAGCAGGAAATGCTATCATTTCCTGCTTGATTGCTGTCACATCATAACCTATAATTGTGTCCCACTCCCACATTTCTTACTAACTATTATTCCGTTTATTCCGTAAATTAAGTATTAGTTTACTGTTACTTGAACTTATATCTAACTATATAGACGAGGCACTACAACAATGCAAGAAAACACTTATAATTTTTAATCATTAAACTTAATAGTTATTTGTCTGAACTGATGTTTTAGGGTAATAAAATCATAGGAAAACAAAGGGCCTACCGCGAAACGAAATTCGTTTTCGTTGGTGTATCCCCGTCTCTGTCGCACTTGCTAATTCGAGCGACAGAGACGGAGATACACGAGCGAAAACGAATTTCGTTTCGCGGTAGGCCCTCAAGAAAGTTTGTAAATAATTACGAACTATTGAGAAATCCGGCCACAAAGAAAAGATTTTTTTTTCTAATTTACGTGCCAAACTTTTTTTTAAACCTGTTTGAAGTAACCTTTTACCCGGTGACATTTAAATTAGTTCTAAGGTTTTTTTTTTGATGGTTGAAGGCCAAGACGTTGTGTCAGTGTCACAATAACAATTTGACGTTTATTAACAAAAGCTGATAGCTTTGCAGGCCTAGGTGTGTAAGGTTGTATGAAATTCCTTTACATATCATCTTCACTCATCGCACCAGATACGTAGTATTTCCGGACCTAATTTGAAGTAAGTCATGTCAACATTTCATTGCAAGTTTGAGAAAAATAGCATTTCATCGTTTTTGACAGTTTTTGAGTGAAAGAGTCGAGCGCTCGAAAGTCAAAAATAGCCCATTGACTGTAAGTTGACACTCACACAAAACCCGAAGATTTACAGAAGAGAGCTAAGGCTCGTAATACATGGTTTAGTACAATCCGGGACCATGAGTTGAGTATCCTTTGGGTTTTAGAAATACTTCGGCACTCGATAGTTTTACCTGTATAATACAAATTCACCTGCACCCGAAGGATATTGGAACTCATGATTGTGCGCATACGGTTTCAAAGGGAACTTCCTTGGAAGCAAGGTACAGTACTGTTCACTCACAATCACCCCTCCACAGACCTCCACAGCTAATAAAATGTGCTGTGGAGGGACGTGGACAGTACTGTACCGTTTATCGCCAACGTGAAGCTTTCGTCTCTCTCGCAAATGCGACACGTTCACGTTGGTGCGACGAGTAAATACTCGTTATGAAAAAACGAATGCTTCACGCGAAATGCGTGTTTCGGAGGCGTAAAAAAATTAACTCCAGTAAAACAATTAACAAATCGTGTAACCCAAATGATTTCGTGATAGTTTTTCCACATAAAAACGAAAAAGCAACCAGAAATTCGCTATCAAAGATTTCACACAAGATTTTAGACTCTGTTTAATGATCGTTTCCTAAACAGAGACTAAGCTATATTTTAGGGCACCGAAAGTTTGTTAGGTTCGCCCCATACATTTTTGAAACCATAAAAAAACAAAAGGCTGAATGTTAATGACCCATATTAAGATAGTTCACAGTTGACTAATGACTAGTCCCAGTCAAATGGGAAATAAAAAAATTGTGTACCCAATTAGCGTGAGTAGTTAAACAAAAAAAACCGGATAAGTGCGAGATCAACTCACGTGGTGAGGATTCCGTAAAATATTGAGAATTTTCCCGTTACTTTGAATACTCAAACTTCTTATAGATTTTCCTGTAATCTTTAGGCAAGGAACTATTTTCCATATTTTTTTCAGAATTTTAAACCTAGTAGTTAATAAGGGGGGGAATGGTAAAAATTCGTCATTTTTCCTAAATTATTTTAAATCTGTTATTGCTAAAATTATAAAAAAAACTGAGATGCTTACAAAAACTTCTTTCATTTGATATGTCACACAATACAGTTTGCTCAACTTTTTTTTTTAATTTTCCAGTTTACCCCCCAAAAGTGGCCTCCTTGTTCAGAATTCATTAATTTACTTTACGCGTCCCTCTTTGGGTCACCAATTTACATATGTGTACCAAATTTCAACTCAATCGGTCCAGTAGTTTCGGAGCAAATCGGCTGTGACAGACGGACAGACAGACGCACGAGTGGTATATAAGGGTTCCGTTTTTTTCCGTTGAGGTACGGAACTCTAAAAGTTGACTCGGTGTCAGTTTTGTGACGACAATAAGCACAGTTTGTATAAAAGTTAACGTTTTCATTTCAATTTATAAATGATATGCATAAACACGTTATGAAACAAGTTCATTTACACATAATTTGTATGCTTAATTGTCTTCACAAAACTGACACTGAGTTAATTTTTCTTTAACAACTCACGCTAATTGGGTGCACAAATGATTAAAAATGCCCAAAAAAGAACACAATTTGGAAACCTGTTATACTAATACGAAAACGTAGTATCATAGTTTAGCCACATTACCAGGGAGCGAAACTTTGGTGCCGATGACAGACGTATTACGTCCAGCTACATACAGAGTGTTTTTATCTAGATTATAGATGCTTAATCAAATAACAACTTTTATAATTTAACTTTTATATATCATTGTACAATTTTTATAACCGGCGAGAGGTTCGACAATTATATTGCCCTGAATGTACCACTTGTGAAATGTTTATATGTCAATAAGAAAGATGCGATATTATGTTTAAACTTAAAGCGTTCAGCATACTTCGTCATCCAACGAAACATTTTTTGTGTTGTTTCATTTACTTGAAAAAAATTTTTTTGTTAGAATTAACATTACGTAATAAAAATAATCGTATCTTTTTTTTAAATATTTACATAATTTTTTGTATAAATACCAAACATTTTTATAAATAAACAATAATATTAATATTACCATCATAACATTATTAAGAAGCATTGAGGTGTTGCAATGTTGTTTTGAAAAAACATCCTATATGCGACTTTACGTCATAATGACGTCACTGGCACCATAGTTTCGCTCCCTGCACATTACCTAATACTAATATTATAAAGAGATAGTCTGTGAGATTGTAGTGGGGTTTAATCACATGTATCTAGAATAGACCTTCGGGATGAACCAAATCTGTATTTTTCCGCCGCCCCGCCGTGTTCATTGTAATATGAGCGCGGAACCGCGCGGGTATCTAGTTTCTTTATGTATTATGTATTACGTAGTATTTATGGTGCAAGTATGGAAGAGACCTTCAAAAAGTTTAAAAACTAGATTGAGCTGAAGTAGGCACTGCTAGTTTATTATTCCGCCAATAACTCAGTAAAGTATATAATACTTTTATAATAACAACCCAACGATAAGAGCTAAGAACCCACAAGGCTGTGTGACTATGAAGGAATAACGACAGTCATTGATTGAATAGTTTACTTTAAAAACAAAGTTTTAACCGACTTCAAATCAGTACCCAAATCGCTTCAACTGTGCCTGAAAAATGTGAAGAGTTCCCTTGATTTCTCCAGGATCCCATCATCAGATCCTGACCTGATGACCATGGGACCACCTAGAAAGAATACCGTTTCAAACAAAAAACATATATTCTGATATGCTACATAGCCAGAAAAGGTTATATGGTCCAGTGTTATGGCCCCTAATATACACTCAAGAGCAAAAGTTTCGGGTACACTTTGTATAGAATTTCAGTACAAACTGTACCCAAAACTTTTGCTCTCGAGTGTAGTAGAAATTGTTGTTGTCTAAAATAGGCTTCCTCACGTTAAAATTGATAACGTAGTGTTGCTAAATGGATAGTAAACCATTAAATAATTGTAATAAAGTATAAATTACAATATATAATTAAAATCATAAAAAGATATGGACCTTGAAACTTTAAAAAATATATTATGCATTTTTTTAAAAGACCAAGTGTACATTTAAAGCTACCAGTATAATCCTTACGCTTTTAAAGAAACAAAATTATATGACAACTATGGACCTGCACGCATTTACTTGATTATTGCATACAACGATTACTTCAAATAGCAAAGAGTGACGTCATACTTTTGAGTCAATCAGTATGAAGCGTTTCGGCTACCGCCAGCGAGGTCCGTCTTTGGCTCAAATTTTTGAGTATTTATGTTCGTTAATTGTAGTTGCTCCTATACAAACATTTGTTCCTCTACAAAAACTGGTTCAAATGGCATCGTAAAAAAAGCTTAGGTCACAAGCCTATTATACTGATATTGACAGAAACTTTAATGACATGAAATGTAAAATTTGCGTCTCCCAGGGTCCTATTTCACCATCTTGACAATTGTCACCTGACAATGGCAATTCCACATACATTGCTGGGTCAATAAGCTGTCCAGAAACCACCTTAACCTGTCGACGCAGCCATGGAAATCGAATTGTCATTGTCAGGCGACAATTGTCGATTTAGTGAAATAGGGGCCAGGTTTAATTGTATGTAGGTCGTTATTCCCCCTTAGCACGAGCACAGACTAAAGACAGTGCATGCACAACACAGGTGCTAGTTAAAAATGTGATTCTCACTTGCGACTCGCGTTGGTGTGAGACCTGCGCACAGTTATTCATTTTATTATTTGCATTTAACTTGGATTATTTAGTACCTTTTTGTAAATTCCTAATCCGATTTTAATTAAAGTTGATTTTGAAAACATTCGAACTGAAGGGTTCTAAATACCCATTCTTTTTTATCAGGAAAGCAGAAATCATTATGGTTTGCATGTGCACGAATTAATCAATTCGTCTACTATGGCAGTTCTTTCTGGAGCTCACGGGGAATTCGCTATGCTGCCTGAACTATAATGGCTAACCTGATGCCTGGGAGTTCCTCCAGCATGGCTATCACAGGATCGTCATAGACTATCCGTCTTTAAGCGTTCTAATTATAAAGATACGGATAGTCTATCTCACCGTGACACAGCTCACGGGCCGTCCTATGATAGCCGTGCAGATTACCGTAAATAATTTACGAGAAGATACGAGTACAATGTGTCGATTACGAGGCAGACTATACCGAGAACTAGAATTCCGGAATGGAAGAAATTCCTTCATTTGAATTCCGAACTCCACGCGTACAATAGTAACGTAAGTGTTATATGAAGACAAGTGCACTTACGTTGACGCTAGCGATTAAATCTTCAATCATTTGTCTCGCCATATCCACTTGGTGGGGCTTGCCTTGTAGGTAACATCTAAAGAAAAAAAGAAGATATAATGTAACAATCTGAAAGTTTTAAACGCCATTAGATACGGAAACGTCTGTTGCGCTCTTTGTTGCATTATCTGCCACGATTGGTGCGACAAAGAGCGCAATATGGGGCGTCTTCTTCCCACATTTTGACTCTGCGCGCAATGAGCGCTTGATACGACGTAACTAACTACTTTAGCCCTGAATACTTCATTAGACCTGATGCATTTCTTTCTTAAATAGTAAACTTTATAGGATTATTGCAAAATAAACCAAACCTAACTTCTAAATGTTTACTAAGCAGAAACATCCGCTAACGAAATTCAAAATTTCGATCAAAGAGAAAATTATTCGCCACGAGCGGGATTTGAACCCGCGACCTCCGGAATCCATCCATCGCTCTAATCCAACTGAGCTACTGTGGGTCCGCTAGTGGATTTTCTAATGACTTCTATTTGATGATATCCAAAGAAAACCCGAAAAGTTCAGTTTCTAGTGAAACATTAGGCCAAAATTTAGTAGATAAACCCCATAATATGTATAGTAGTTACCTCTTGTCTCCGGGTCCATCATCTCGCTCCTGATGGAACTGCACGCGGCACCCGGTCTCCGCCTGGATCTTCTTGATCATGTCTCCGCCGCGCCCGATCACGACGCCCACGGCTATTTTTGGCACTAACACCTGTATACAAAATAGTCATACGTAAGAATCAGATTGTGACAACTCAGTAAAGTCTTCACGACCGCTTTAACAAACCGAATAGAACAGGGCCGAGCCAAAATCGGTCCATGAATGTCAAAACTGTAGCCTTTAACGTTAGTTGGCGCGGTCCGTTGGATATCCAATCGAAAATTAAATAATTAATTCCACGTTGAAACGTCAAAAATAAAAGGCGTGGCGTGGCGCCTCTATGAATGTCCAACTTAAATGCAACTGGCCAGGCTTTCTGACTATTTTGACCGGGAAAGAGGCGCGTTACGCAAACAAACCATATATCGTTGTGGCCCAGCCTATCACGAGGTTGAGACACGAGTACATGGCATCGTACTGTCAGCGTCCTTGTAGGCTTGTAAGCTCGAATACTTCTTGATATCTGTGGAGCCTATCACCAGGTTGAGACAAGGCCGCCCCCCCTAGACGTACATTCATGACATGACAGTGACTGACCTCGGTGGAGTTGCCGCCGCCCATATGGTTGCCCTGGTCTTGCGGCGAGTACACGTCGTCGTACTGCCGGCCGCCACCGCCACCGCCGCCGCCGCCACCGCCGCCCGCGTCCTTCTCGGCTAGTAGCTCGAATACTAGCTGTTTTGCGTGCTCCACTTTGCTTGGGTCGCCCGAGATGCGAAGGGGTTTCTCCTGCTTGCAAAGAAGGAAAGTTTATGGTATTAAAGCTATACAAATATATACTACACAATTTGATATTAATTTTAGAATCTTCATCCCTTAAAACCCTACTGACTTCTATTCTATCTCATTTACGAAAAAGTGTATGCCCACTGCAACACCAACTCCATAGCATCCAAATTGAACATTAATTTCGGTCATTTTGGTATCTGCACTCATGAATCCTGAAAACGACTTCCATGACGACCATAAGCTCGTATAAAGTATACCCGGCATTTTGGAATCTAAAATAGACATTATTTTAGGAATCTTCACCCCCAATAACATAGACAATGACTCCCATAATATAAAAACAATATCATCATCCTTGCACGCCTTTCAAAAACGCAAATGTATCAAGGCCCTAATCTATAGTAATATTATAAATGCGAAAGTGTATGCCTGTTGTCTACCTCTACCTACATGTTATTGTATTGTTTCTCTCTGTAACTGCTTTGTTTGTGTGAGGTGTGCAATAAAGAGTATTTGTATTGTATTGTATTGTGTATCTGTCCGTCTGTTGCCTCTTCACACTTAAACAGCTAAACCGATTTTGATGAAATTTGGTATAGAGATAGTTTTAGTCCCGGGGAAGCACACCTAAGGGGGTGAAAGTTCGTATGGAGCTAATATGTAAACGAGTTCCACGCGGACGAAGTCTTTGCCTGCGTACTTTGCAATACGCGGGCGAAATCGCGCGGGTAGCTAGTAAACTAGTAATATACGTGTAAGTACTCCAATTTCCAATTTTTTCACCAGATTGTAGAATGGACCTTCAGGATGGACATAAGACTATATTTTATCCCGTCTCCGCCTGGGTTATCTGTGAAACGTGGGCAGAGCCGCACGGGCAGCTAATAACAGATAAAACTTACGTATTCCGTGTTAGGCCCGTCTTGGATCACGACCATCTTGGCGCCAGACTGTTCCTGCAGTTGTTTGATGGTCTTGCCACTCTTGCCGATGATCAGACCCACTTTGGGACCGGGTAACATTACTTCTTCCTGTTCGACAAGATACTAGCATTAATACCACAACATCATGTATGTTTGTATAGAGATGACGACCAGCAGCCCATTTTACGTGCCCTTGCTTGTGGCCATCCTAAGGGAGGTAGGGATATGTTCTTGTCATGGGCTGGGCACTAGTCACCCCTCATAGATGAGACAGTACGGGCCCGGTGTCAACACTTCATCTAGACATGTGAATTTCTTGAACACTACATGCAGGTGTGTCTTCACAATGTTTTTCGGTGTTCAGCTAATGGCAAATATAAAATGATTTTTCATACACAAAAAACTCATTGAAAGGATGTAGGATTCGAACCCACAACCTCCTTGGCCGCATGCTGGAGCCACTAGCTAGGCTAGCATAACTACTAAAGTGCCGGCGAAAAGTTTTCAAAATTGCGAACTGTGCAAATTTTCTTATTCTTGTGAGTTCCCTGAAATTGCTGAGTTGTCTAAAATGATACTCACGGTAATCGCCAGGCCGCCGCCGCCGCCACCGCCGCCACCGCCGCCGCCGCCACCACCGCCACCGCCGCCGCCCCGCATGGGCGGGCCGCCCATGTCACCGCCGCCCATACCCATACCCATGCCGGGGGGTCCATCGTGCTGGGACGCGTTCTCCCGCCCGCGATGGTTCACTATCTGGTTCACCAGTTCCCTGTGAGGAATACTGTGTTAGAGGTAATGTAGGAGGGTTCGTACTTTCACAGAAATGTGACTTTTAATTTACAATTGCCAAGTAATACCGTAATTTGTGACGTCAAAATGGGAGCTTTGTGAATGGTGCTGACACCGCGCAAGATTTTCCGTAATGCAATGATTATCAAGTGTTGGTGTTTCACAATCACATAAAACAAAACGTAAATAAATGCAACCCCCAACTTCCGCTCTTGTACGACTTTCCACGTCAATTCCTCACATTTAAGCCGTTGGCGATATCTCAAAAAAGAGGTCATAGCAACATGTAGTTTAGATTTTTCATCGAATGCGAATATCATATCATTCCGAAATACTTCTATTTGACTTGTGAGGGAAGTTTAGATAGTTCAACTCATGTCATTTCTATGCTGGTTTGATTTATGACAGTGATCCCACAGTAGTCGTTAAAGGCGCACGCACACATACACGATGCTGTATAGCCTCGCGTAAAGAGTTGAACTATCTATACGGCTGCCGTGGCGGAGCCATGAGTGCGCATGATATTGCAAAATACTGACACGTACCACAGACAGACAATGTGCATGAGTGCATCTTCCAATACACCCGCCGTCGTGAGAAAATGCATCAAATATCTGTTTTTTATTTAGCGAATTTTGTGTAATCGTGTAGTCATTTAGTTTTACTAATTGAAGTTCCGAACTTATGATGTATTTTTTAACTATTTTTAATGACCGATTTGATGCACTGTTGTTTGTTGTTTGTTGAGGGAGTAGTAGCAAATATGGAGTTCTAAAAGTGGTCAGATTATCGCTGTATGGGGATGATGTTTGGGGTTATTTCTGGACTCTTATAAAATTCAAAGTAGATATCAGTATACAAGTGTTGCTTAGAAAAACACACTAAGTCTAGTCTACATACAACATCGATTACACAAAAACTAATGGATGCCAGATCCTCATGAAAGAACATGAATGCATTACAGGCAGAAACAGGGTTTATTTGTTCGCCACCCAGTAAACCACAAAAGGGACATTAAACTAACTAAAGACCTGTCTACATAAGTGTAAACGCCAACAGGGTTTCGGCAGAAAAGAATGGGTCTATAGACCTGTTATTTACCTGACTAGTTCCTGTGGTATGGTCAAGGACTTTAAGCCCTTGTACGCACTAAGCGGCTAGCCGGGTGCGGCTTGCCGTGCGTTTGGACAAAACATATGAAACCGCAAACGCAAAACCTCTACGCACTAGGCGGCTAGCCGCGTGCAGTTGCAGCTAACCGCTTAGTGCGTAGAGATTTTGCGTTTGCGGTTTCATATGTTTTGTCCAACCGCACGGCAAGCCGCACGCGGCTAGCCGCTTACCTATATAGTGCGTACAAGGGCTTCGCGGTTGGCCGCAACCGCACGCGGCTAGCTGCTTAGTGCGTACAAGGGCTAATTGTTGAGCCATTTAGGTGTCAACTAATTTTGGTTTTCTATGAAGTTATAAGTGTCCAGTAAATGGCTTAACCATTAACGTCCGTGACTGTACCCGCGCAGTGCGGAAAGGTGTTTGCGTGACGGTAGGCCCTGGTCTCCTATAAATCACGCCGTACGCTGCGTCACAATGCCTACTATGGAGATGTACTGTTGTTATCGTCGGCCACATCAGTACATCTCCATAGTAAGCATTGTGACGCAGCGTACGGCGTGATTTATAGGAGACCAGGGCCTTAGAGAATCGCTCGCGTTGTCAACTTTCTCGCACCGCGCAACTACCGTAGTAACTGACTTAGTTAAATGGTATATGCCCTTAGGGGTATTTTGCCTCTATGTTGAGAATTTGATGTGTCCGCACAAAACAGTGAATAGGTATGGTTGTTGCCGGCGTGTTTTAGTGGGTAGAAATTACCAGACAGTTTTCCTTCTAAAAGGTTTAGGCTTACAGGTTCGTTGTTGAATGACGTTAAACTGTGGCCAAAGATAGTGACGAATTGTGAATGAGACTAAAAACGAAAGAGACGAACTGAATATGGCTATTATGGCTGTTTATGGCTGGAACACAGTACTTAATAATGAATGCAGTGACGAACACAGAATGCGACAAGTAGAAATTTATAAAGTTGGATTCCCTTTTCTATTTGATTTAGAAATTTCAGAAAACGGAAGTTTAAGTATATATATTTATGTAATACTTTCATGCCGAAACCCCCTGGCTGGCTTAGACCCCGTACTGTATTAAAAAATCGTACCTCCTAGGCGGGCCGACCCCCCCAACTTCTAGGCTTGAATCAGTCATCTCATCTTGACAGGCCGTAACAGCCATCAGCAAAATCCTTCCGAGAAAATACATTATTACGCGGGCACCACACTCGCAAGAATCCCGCCGCTGTCTCGCGGGGCTCCCGCGGGATGTTCATCTTAGTTTCTCAACCTGAGACGACCCCAAAAGGCGTCTCAGATTACGGATTATCTTTAATTAATGAGCGATTGGGGGGGTCGTGACAACCTTTTAGGGAGCCCAGTTTGAGGAACGTTACATGGTACAATGCACCTAACCCGCCTGCATGTAATAACAGTGACAACTTTAAATGTGATCTGATCTCCTGATAAAATAATGTGGAAACCTAATTTCATTGAGCAAAATATGCTTTTATGGTGGTGTGATGTGTGAGGCTGTAGATCCGTTGCACCGTAGAAGTTTACAACTGGGGAGCAAGCACAGCTTGCTGTCAAGACGCGTTGTGACTACTGTCTGTCTGTAAATGGCAAGATTTTCTTGTTTCGCGTCGCGACACTCGCGATGTCAGTTGTGGTAGCCCCGCTAGCATCGTATCGTAAGATTCGTAAGTATCAATTATGCTGATGATATGGTGCTTCTCAGTCCATCGGTTAATGCCCTGAAACGGCTGTTGGCCACTTGTGAGTTGTATGCCTTGTTGGGACTCCAGTATAATGCTTAAAAAAGTAAGGTCTTGGTGTTTAAGGCAGGTAGCAAAAACATATTATGTACCTCCCCCATCCTATTAAATAGCTGTTAAAGGTTGCCGACAAAATGAAGTATCTTGGTCACATCATGACAGACACACTAAGTGACGACCAAACAAGGAATCCAAGGGGCGAAATTTTATGACAGGCAGGGAGTTCCTATATCGATAAACTCAATTGGGTACTTTCCTGGGTAAAAAAATATTAGTCCGTCAGTTAGATTATCAAAAAATATTGGACACGTATTTTTTTGTTTGTCAATTAAACAAAAAATGATGAAGATATAGCCCGTTAAAGTTCCGCGTGACGTCACATTATGGTACACTTTTTATCATAATCTGACGTCACGCGGGATCTTAACTTAAAATATACGTGTCCAATATCTTTTGATAATCTAACTGACGGACTAAATATCTATTTTTAGGAAAGTAGCCAATTATAGATGCTTTTTCCATATACTAGAGATCGCCCCCAGCATTGTGTGTTTTTTATTTGTAAGTATTGTTCTGAAGACGAGTATGAAGTTCACACATAGCATATTTTAAATGATCGCTAGGTTATAGCTAGGGTGTAACATTGCACTATGAAATTGTTAATATTATCTCTTTATCAAACCTCTTTAGATAATTAGATACAAGTAGCTTACGAGTACCTACTTAGAAACTCACTATGAAACAATACTTGTCAATGTCCTCGGAAAGTGTCATTTGTCAAGACGTGCTATTAAATATTTTATATTTAAGAGTGAAAATAGAAAATGCCTACTATAAAAATAGAAGACTAACTTCAAAAACATCCTGAAATAAAGAAACGTGGATCCAAGATATACTGTAACAAATGACAAGTCACCTTTCATCGCAAAAATATTATCTTGTTAGGCAAATAAAATCAGAAAGACATACTAGTATTCGAGAAGATAAATATCAATTTTACAAAAACCTTACTATGTTTATAGTATCTAGCAATATGTCGTGGTATCAATTAGAACATCCTAATTATTACGGTTTTATTCAAAATTGCTTTCTGGACGTTTAAATTCGTTTTTCAGTGCCTTCACAATCTTACACCAGGAAAAAATATTTCCTCAAAATTATAATAAAATTGGAACTGAGATTGGAAACAATTATATCTACGTGCCTGTAGATGAGACTAAAAATGCGAACGGTGGTCACCGGATATAGCCAATTTTATCGTTGGCAAACTTGTTCACAATAGACCAAGTCGGCCGCATATTATTGCAAGTAAATGTTTACAGCAGACAAATAACGAAACAATTACAAATTTGATTATAACGCCCTTATCAAATCTATGGAATTGTGATTCAAATAGCGATTAATTCAACAAAGTGCTATTGTTAGTGACAGACGCAGCACTATGGGTGGGTAAAAAATTGGATTCAGTTTTTAAAATATGACTGACGTAACAAGTGCAGCTCATGGATTGAATAGGGTTGCTGAGAAAGTGAGATCTTTGTTTGCAAACGTTAATATCATCGGTCAAAAAAGTATTTTTGAAGTGTCCCGGAGAATAATTGTATTCAGAAATATGTATATTACCAAATATACCTCTATTGTGCCAACCAACAATTATAAGATGGGGCACATGGTTACAAGCAGCAAACTATTATGCTAAATATTTTTATCATATAAGACGAGTTATGAATACATTTTTTTGCATGAGATGGTAAATCAAATATATCAACTCTTCAGGGTGAACTTAAGTTTATTGCCGAAAATCTAAATATCATTCAAGATTTTATAAAAAATTACAATCACCATGTCCTGTCACTAGACTTGTGTTTGAATAGTAAAGAAAGTACAGTCTAAAAATTATCTAAAATACACAAATAGAAGAAAATTATTAACAATAAATTAAAAAAAATTTTTGACAAAAACTACGGGTACAACACAACATTGAAAAAAAAATGCTACAAAAAGGTGAAGAAGTTACTTTACCACCCAATAGACGAAGTACAGTAGATCACTTTATGAAATTTTGTTATGCCCCTATTACCTCCACAGAAATTGAAGTCATTTCAGCCACCTGAAATGGATTTATCAGCCAAGACACAGACGTTTAACGCCCGAAAATTTGGAACAAATTCTGATCGTTTGTTTTAACAATAGTAGAAAGAAAAAAATTATGATGAGAACAATTTCAAAAATTGTTTTGCAAAAAAGAAGAGAATTGCGTTACTATTTTAATAAAAACAAAACATATTTTCACAATCAAAACTTGGAGTGAACACTAGTAAACTGAACAAGCATTGATAATTGATTTTATCGATATAGGAACTCCCTGGATTCCTGTCTGGTGATGACCAAGATATTGAAAGATAACGTAGGGCGTTAGCAGTACGGAGTAATATGCTTACCCGCAGTTTTGCCCGATGTACTACCAAAGTAAAGCTTACTTTAAAGCATATTGGCAATCTTTTTACTCAGGTAGCCTGTGGGCCACCTGTACAAAGCCTGGTAGCCTGGTGGTCAGGTAGCCTGTGTGTATACCTATACAAAGCGTGCTTATAATGCCCTATGGATACAGTACAACGCCTTCAGGATGTTGATAGGGTTGCTTAGGTGGTGTAGTGCGTCGGGTATGTTTGTGGATGCCCACACAGGTTCCAGGCTATACTCCGCAAAAAGATCGCCTCACTGCTGAATCGAGTCAGGCACAGCTCCAACAGCATCCTGAATGCGGTTGCAGAAAGCTCGGACTACACTATAAATACTATAATTGACTTTTGGGTATAGCAAATAAAAAGGGTGGCCCAATTTGAGCTATGGATTTATGTCCGAATTACATAATTTTACTGTTTTTATATTACTAAAGAAACCGTGCACTAAAAATGACGAGGTACACTTCCCATACTAAGACTGTCATTTGAGAAGTTGTTATTCAAACCGTGCAGTGGTAGTTTCTGCAAATAGAAGTCGTGGCCGATATGCCTGTGTGTAATGTATTTGGGTCAATCAACTTTTCTTTGTTGTTATGCTGTCCCGGTAAGCTAAGAGACAATAGTGACAAGAGTTTCACCGAAAAAATATTATAACTTATATTGTTTAGTGGCTTGTAACGCAGTTTTTAAGAGTTTTCCATGAGACAACCAACAAGCAACAAAGAATAATTGATTGGCCCATTTAACCAGACGGTGATTAAGAGAAAGTGTGCAGTCCCTGTAAGTTACTAACCTAGCCCGGCCGATAGCCTCTCTGGAGCCAGTGAGGGTGCACACTCGATCCGGCTGACCGCCTGAACCGGGCGCCATTTGTATCTTGCAGCCGGACTCCGCTTGCAGTCGGGTGATCTGCTCGCCGCCGCGGCCGATGACTGCGGACAGAACCAAGGGTTAAGGGATTGTCAGACACATATTGGATTATTTGCCAGTAAAGTCAACTGGAGGTTAGTCTAGTAGTTACCATAGGTCACCGATGGAGAAAAATTCTCAATAGTTGTTTTTTTTTTCAAAAAGGTAGTAACAGGTACAGTCAGCAGCAGAAGTAGCTAAGCAGGCCGGGTGTTCAAAATGACCTGCACACGACTTTATTCTTAAGAAATTAAGAGCGAGTGTAGGTTATTTTGAACACCCGGCCTGCTGAGCTACTTCTGCTGCTGACTGTGTGATAAACGGAAGATGGCGCTTGCCGCTCTAGTAAGCCACGAAGACACGTGGCTCATCGTGATTCGTCAAAATCATTTATCTATACTTCCATACTAATATTATAAATGCGAAAGTGTGTCTGTCTGTTGTTACCTCTTCACGCTTAAACCGCTGCACCGATTTAGATCAAACTTGGTATAGAGATAGTTCGAGTCTCAGGGAAGGACATAGGATAGTTTTTATCCTTGAAATCATCCCCTAAGGAAGGGAAATGGGGGGTGAGTTTGTATGGAACTACGATATAAACTAGTTGGGACACACATCGAACTAATCATCTGCTGAACAATAATTGATTATTGTTTTTCCCTACTCAATACATAAGCAAAACGCGTCGCGTTATCGTACTTGTATGGAATTTTCCTACAACTCATATACAGGAATAATATGAGTTAAAAATATGCTTATTGGGAGTTGAATTCGGTATGTTCACACGGACGAAACTGCAGGCAACAAGTATAAAAAGTTCAAAACTGTATCCAGACTACGGAAAACAAAAAAAAACTTTTTTTAACATACAAATGGTAGCCTATGTCACCCGGAGCATAATTTCGATTCAATTGATACCTTAATCATCAAAATCAGTTCAGTCTCTTAAACGCTACGGTGCAGTGCAACACACGTAAATACAAACATACACTGCTAGAAACATATCCCTTCCTTTCGGCTCTGCCGTAATCGGGCAAAATTGTGGACTCCTTGATCTTCAATTCTTGAGATTAGTTGATTAATCAATATTAATCATTATTCACTTGCCCTTATCCCATTTACATGATCCAACGCAGCATGTTTTTTCGTCCTCCATACCTCTCTATCGGCTATCGCCCGTCACCTCGTACATTCTTCCAATACTTATCATCTCTCACTCAGACCACTCGGTACATCCACCTCTTCTCTTACAATGCACATTCTTATCTAATATCCTTCCTGTCACATTAAGCTGGCTACTCACCTGCAGCAGGTGTAAGTGGCCAGCTTCACTTATCCGAATTCCGACCCAATCTGGGAACGTGATTAATGAAGCCTAATAAATTGCATCAGTAAATATTTCACCCATTGACTGACATAAAGTATCAGGCGCATGGCAAAATGCCAGGTGTTGTGAAAACGTCCTCGCGACAACTGTCAGAGATAAATCAATAGGGGTGTAGACACTAAATAAAAAAATCAATAATGTTGTATTTTCTTGAAAAAGAATTAAAAATGTAGTCAAATGGAGAAAAAATTAACGCAAGAGGTTGAATAGCCGTGTCCACACCGGACGCATGCCTCGGCCGAGCACGCGTGCGCGCTCAGCGTAGACATGGCTCGGCGAGCCGCGGCTCGCTTGAGGCTTCCAGCCCCAGCCAGGCCTCGCCCGAGCCGAGAGTTGTCGGCTTTTTGTCGGTTGAGACATGCGACCTATAGAGGGAACAGCAGGACAGCCGGACATACGAAAGCATTTTTGCCCTATAAATATCGGACTCGCTCACAAAATTTCACGAGAATTGGTTGAGAGATGCGACCTATAGAGGGAGCATCTGGACAGCCGGACATACACAAGCATTTTTCATGGCGATCGCGAGCTCAACTAAATTGCCTTTAGGTAAATTCGAGCCAAGGACTTGCCGCGCGCGTTTGCCTCAGACATGCTAAAATTCGACCGAGCATAAGGACGGCTCGCCTGACCCATGTAAGTAAGTAACAATTGCGGCCGAAAATGCGGACGGCTTGCCCGAAGCATACGGCCGAGCATGCGGACTGGCTAGGGCGAGGCGTGCGTGCGTGCGGTGTGGACACGGCTATTTGAGTATTCATTATGTTGACAGCAGGAGCCAAATACAGGTCCCTCACTCTCCAATATGGTAAAAGTCGCGAGAGTCCGCTGGATGCGGGTGGCGCAGGACCGGTCATTGTGGCACTCCTTGGGGTAGGCCTACGTCCAGCAGTGGATGTCTTTCGGCTGATATGATGAGCTCCCATTTACCTGCGTATGTTTGAAGTCAAGCCGCTGCTCTGTACCTGCAGGTTCCCACACGGGGCCATTATGACCGCAGGACAGGACGAGGTTATGCATTGGAATGCTTGGGTATGATGGCCACAGTACGGGCGCCTATAGAGTGCTGCGTGTACTTACTCAAGCCGACCATCTTATCAGGCACGCGGATGTACTCATTTAGAGTCTGGTCCTGTAGTAAGCCTGGTGGTGCGGGCGCGGGGGAAGGGTTGGCCGCCGCGATGCGCGCTGCCGCCGCCGCCGCGGCCGCGGCAGCCGCTGCCGCTGAGTTGCCGCTACTGGTGAAAAAAAATGAAAATGAAAAAATGAAAAATAGTTTATTTTTGGTTTAAACATATTAGATTTACATAGTAAAAGGTTGGCACCTCCTTTTAAGCATTGTATTTATGCTTGTGTCAGGAGACACCGCTCTTCCATAACAAGAAGTGATAATGGTAAAACCAAATAAAATGGTATTAACTTTTAACTTTTACATACTAATACTAATAATATACAACGATTTTACAATTTAGAAGTAACAGATAAGGAATGTGAGTGTGTGTGCGTGTGTGTGTTTGTGTTTGTGTTTGTGTTTGTGTTTTTGTGTGTGTGTGTGTGTGTGTGTGTGTGTGTGTGTGTGTGTGTGTGTGTGTGTGTGTGTGTGTGTGTGTGTGTGTTTGTGTGTGTGTGTGTGTTTATGTGTGTGTGTGTGTGTGTGTGTGTGTGTGTGTGTGTGTGTGTTCGTGTTAGCGTTTAAGTGTGCCTGTATGCGAAAAGGGTTGATATTTATTAATGTGTGAGTTTAAATTCTAAGTTGCAAAAGATAGGAGCGACTCTGTTTCTTCATAGGTTAGGTCTTTAATCCATGCTATTAAGGTTTTTTTACAATTATAATGTTGTAAAGGATAAATATCGAGTTTTTCATTTATACTATTATATAGATATGCTGACTGAGTACCAAATTGAATGCGAGCAAATTTAGATTTAAACGTCGGAATGGGAGCAGCCTTTTTCTTTCTTCTTCGAGCCTCGGATTCTGATTGGAAAACCAGTGATGGAACACTGGTGAAGGAACTTTATTAAAATTTGACTTATATGGAAATCAAGAGCTTTTTAACAAACTATATGAGACTACTGGAGCAGTGTTCACAGTGTTCGTAAGAGTCAAAAACTTCAATAAATATTTGTCAGAACTTCATAGAGAAATCGAACCTCAACGCTACCTATTACGGGAATAAAATTTAATATATCCCACTAATATTAGCACGCTTAAACGGCTCAACCGATTTGGATGAAATTTTGCACGAAAATAGTTTTTATCCTTCTTAAAATATAGGATAGTTTTTATCCTTGGTCCACGCCAACAAGGTCGCGGGCGGAACCTAGTTTGATAATAATTAACAACTTAGAAAATTTGAAAAATCCCCAACATTTTAATTTCTAAGTTCAATATCTCAAAGCCGGCTGAACCGATTTTGTGAAAAGTAGCTAAGAACCATCTTGATCATGTCAACAAAAACCGGCCAAGTGCGAGTCGGACTCGTGCACCGAGGGTTCCGTACAAACCTGTAGGTATATAAGTAAATTATTCAAAATATTTTTATAATATGACGTAACTAAAACTTTACGGTTTTCGCAATTTTTCCTTTATCTGTGCTATAAGACGTTGCTTCATACCAAATTTCAAGATTCTGAGTTAACGGGAAGTACCCTGTAGGTTTTGATTCCCTTGCGAGTTTTGAAAATTTGCAGCATGAACAACTGTATCTTTTGATTGCGTTGGCTTAGAAGTTTGATTTTTTTCACAGCTCCAAGGGACAGTAGACCTGAGCATTTGATATAAATTTGAGCTTGATACCTCCGTACCGATACGCGTTCCTGAGAAAAGGGGTCTTGACAGACGGACGGACAGACAACAAAGTGATCCTATAAGGGTTCCGTTTTTTCCTTTCGAGGTAGGGAACCCTTGAAAACCTCAATAAAGCTGGTCCATTCATTTACGAGCTACGATGCTACAGACAGATACACAGACACGTCAAACTTATAACGCTCCTGTTCTTGCGTCGGGCAGGGGCGGCTCTACCTATAGTGCAGGGGGGCGCCGGAGCGCTACATGGGCTAGAGACGCCTCTGCGTCGGGGGTTAAAAATGTATGTGACAGGTAGAATAAATTAAAGGTCCACACACAAGTTGGCTCCCCATACAAATGTAGTTAGGCTCTCATTATAAAACGGCGTGCTAGAATAACTTGTAACTTTGTATACACAATGGGATCTGCCATATCTAGGCCAGAACTAGTTTCTTGAAATTATAATAGAAAACAATTGAGAGAAAACATGTTTAATATGAAAAACTTCTACTGTCTCTAATTTTTTTTCCATCAGGATTGCATCAAAAAGTTGATTCCTAAACTAGACGCCCATGCACCTCCACCCACCTATAACAAAGAATGCAGGCAGAGCTGCGGTATAGAATATAGCCTAAGATGTCTATCCAGAAGGATTCTATATACCGGTGAAAGAATTTTGAAATTGTATGAGTAATTCCACAGATTACCCCCTACATACAAAATTATGTTTGGTCAAGTTCACTGTTATCAAATGTTTCAAGGTGCAATGAACTAAGTACCATGATGGTTATCTAGTAGTGTAGACATTTATTTGCTCTGGTTTGAGTTAGAGATGATTGTTTAAATATCACTCAAATGATGTACCTATACATTTTTATCTTGTATTTTTTCATTAAATTATTCCTGGACTCTTACCTCATTGCTGCGTGTTGTGGTTGATACGCGGGATCAATCGAAGCTAATTTCTTTGCACTCGGCTCAGTTCCGTCTTCCAAAGGTCTCTTGCTACCACCACCCTCGATTTTAGCAGCAACCTAAAGTCAACCAATTTACGTAAAGAAAATACATCGAAATCAGAAAATATCCATGGTATTAGACACTGATGACGTTAATTCACGTAAATTAGACGTTTAGATAACCTTTATTGTTTTAAATGAAGTAAAAACACCACGAGAAAGTTCATAATTTAAGTAGGTTATAGTGAATTAACGTTATTTTCAGCCGTTACGAAAGTCACCCGCCAATCAAAAGAGGGTGGATTATGTCAAAAAGATACGGTAAAAGTTGCAAAAAGGAGGTAAACAGACATTTTTACTTAAACTATGCGGACGTTGCCAATACACCAATAAATAAATAGGTACATAATGCAGTATGTCTCACCAATTTAGCACGTTGTAGAGCAGCCGCAAATCCCGCCGGTTGGCTATTGTTTTGAAGCGTAGCCATAGAAGAATAATCACTCATGTTTGATTTAAGTACACATTCAGTCGTTATACGGCAGCCATTAAAAAGGATCAAATAACCCAAAATAAATTTATTCGTGTATCGCAACTCGCGTCGCGAGAAAAGACGCGGCGTACCATTGACACGAAAAGTCTAGAAATGAGTATTTTATGAAAGCGTCGACGGAAGCAAATACCACTAAGTGAAGTTCAGCTAAAGAAAAACGGTTTTCCGCTTTTTATTGTTGAGGTTCCATTGATTTCATCATATTTGACTACAATCTAAAAGAATGACATTCATTTACATATTTTTGTACAACAGTCATTATTTAATTGCTGTAATTTGGCTTTACAAAATGGTTTATAGGCCTATAAATGACCCATAGTAATTGTCTATGGTAAATTTCAATACGCGTTTAGTTTTTTCATAATATATTAATTAATTCTGACTGCAAGCTCATGAATATTGATATATAAAGATTTTATAAATAAGTTCGAATAATGGAGGACCATCGCCTTCCAATTATATTCATGTATAAAATAAAATTTTCTTCCAAAGGAGTTAACAAACTTAAATAAGCAAACTGTGGTGCTTCTACATGCTTAGGTTTAACCACGGTTTAACAGTTTAATACTAGCACCACACTTGGGGTTGCGTGTTCGCGTTGCATCGTGGCCTCTCTTTCATTTGCCGTAGGAAGGAAAAAGATGCAACACGAATATTTGGGCAAATGCCTGCCGCCAAGTGTGGTCCCACCATAACATTTGTTTGCTTATCGCGAAAATATTTTGGTGTAAGGACATAATTTGGCATTTCTTTTATCGTAATTTTATTATGAATCATTAACATAAATAAGTACCATTTCATGATTTCCTAGGATTATTTCAAATTTAATAAATGCCGCGAATGTAGTGAAACAGAAGTATCCGAATAAACTAAACGCAAAAACTTTTTTTAATGGGTGCGTGCATTTGTGTTGTCCGGTGTTTGAAGACGCTTTGAATTCGCTTTCAATTTCTTCGTAGGAAAAATGTCGGGTGATACCGATAAAGCGAAAATCAGTGATAATCAGGTATAGTTGTGAAATATGTCTTTGTATTATATTTCTATGCAGTGGTGCGCGTCTATTGAGAGTATTATTAGTAGTGAAGTGATGTTATTTCCGTGTTATATCATTAATGTTTGTCTGCGTCTCAACATGGCTGACAGAACGTTCGCTTCCCGCTAAACGCGGGAACTGCGCCACGGAGGGTTGTGATATTAGTCAATATTTCGCAAGAAAAACTGTGAATGCCATCTTGATCGGTTATCGAAACTGAAGTAAAAAGGATTATTTTCAGGAATTTGCATATTTTTGCCACCCCCGCCCCTTTGCATAGGTGCAGGCCTTTGTTAATGTACCACGATATATGTATATAATGACATTGATAGGAAATCCGCATGACCTTGGTATTTGGTTTTTTGCGATTATTTTTTAGACGTAGAGTGATAATGTTGTCATTCCAATGCTGGGTTGCTTGGCGCTTCGCTATTCCGACGCGGAGGTAGGCCGTCAATGTAAATAAACATGGTTTCTTTCGAGCCTCTAATGCTGACCTCGGTCAATTTTCGCACTGTCTCTCATGATTACGCTTTAGTTATGTTTCAATATCATTTTCGATAAAGCATAACGACAGAGGTCGATTGACCCTAAAATGTAATGCTAGATATAATTCTGCATACATACCTACTATACCTAGTAGCTATATGTGCACAGCTGTACATTTGAAGATGTATAGTTGTAAGATTGGGAGCTAGTATTGCGATATGTGCCTTGCACATTCGTGATAAGGTTGAATCTCAAATGGCGGGAAATTGAAACTGACGCTTGAAACTTCAGTTGCAGATTTGCAGACTGAAATTTCTGAATTGAAATTTTGCAAATGATTTGGTAATTGTGTTTTTAAGTTGATTTGGTTCAGATTGTGAAATATTGCAATGAATAATTGTTTTTTCACATAGTACTTGGACCATGTTCTTGACATAATATAGGTTATGTGACTTATGATATGACATTTCAAAATATCTATGCAACTATTTGACCAATGCTGGTCTCCCATGATAGTTGTATTGTTTAAATGATGATAAGATAGGGATGGGATGAAATAAGTAAATGTACGGTTAAATAATACACATTAGTTAGACAGTTTTCCTTATAAAAATATGCTTTACAGAATATCAAAGAGTTAATATTCAAATTATGGAATAATAACTCCAAAGTGGGTATTTTTAATGTACTACCAACAATATCACAAAATACCTATTTTTAATGATCAAATCACTAATATAATCCATACAATTTGCACCAACTAATCCAAATTGGTTAATAATACCCAAATAATCCAACAAAACATAGGTAACAAACGCCTAAAACATGTATTATTTATTAATGATGTCTTAACAATCCATACAGTAAGTTGAAAAGTAAGGCTGGGTTCACAGTCTGGATTCATGCACTAAATTCAGTATCTGGACCACTCAACACCAAAAAAAGGTACACCCCTGGTAGAAATTCTACACAAAGTGTACCATTTTATTTGTTCATGAGTGTCTGTTTTCGAAAAAATAATTTTTTTAAGTTTCTAAGAACTGAATTGATAAAAAATCTTTATAATTAACGAACCTGCTCACAAAATTTCATGAGAATCGGTTGGGAAATGCAACCTATAGAGGAGAACAGCAAGACAGAGGGAGATCCGGGCACAACGAATTACGGCCCAAGCTGAAGCATAGAACTTCGCTTGCTTCGCACGCTTGTGCAGCAATAAAATTTCACTGTTTAAAAAAATTTATTGTAAGCCAATCATTAGTTCCTCATACCAAGGCATTCTCATATCACAAGAATAAAAAAATACTAAGCCCCATGATCAACTTTACTAACACTCAAACAAGTATGTTATTTGGGCTGATATTCACAACACTTAGAAAAAAAGCCGACTAGACACGTGAAATGGATTTATGCGTGTATGGACTCTTAGGAAATATGGCGATGTATAAAAATGTCTAACTGTAAATTATAAATTAGTCTGAGTATTAGAAAGCCAATACTTCAGAATGTTTAAGTATTGTCAAGTTGAAATATAAAAATGACTATTATCAAAGTATAAAAATGTCTTATATAAAAAACGACGATTTAAAAAATGTCTACAATCATAGTATGTAAATATCTTATATAAAAACCGGCCAAGTGCGTGTCGGACCACGCAAAACGAAGGGTTCCGTGCCTATTAAAAAGGTCGTATCGTCACAGAAATTTTACGGCACTTACGTCCTTTTCTTTGAGGAAGGCAGTTTTTCAGCAATATCTCGAAAACCTCTGAACCGATCTTGTTCAAAACAATTTTCGGTGAATGAAATTAATAAGCCCTATGTCCATGAATTTTTCCATATTTTTAAAATACACCGTTTAAAAATTAGAGGGGGGGGACAGAATTTTAGTGACTTTCGGGGCGATTATCTCCGGCTCTATTCACTTAGTCAAAAAAAATGCTAAGAAACCTTATATTTATTTTGAAAGGCCTATCGATTGATGTGCCACACGGGGGGTCACAATGAAAAAAAAAATTTTGACTTTTAGTTTTATGTATGGAGTGCACCCCTAAAAAAATTTTTTTTTGTCGTTTTAATTACAAAACTATGTAGCGGCTAACAAAATACACCTTTCCTCAAAATTTTATTCAAATACACCTTATAGTTTTCGAGTAAAATGCCTGTGACATACGGACAGACGGACAGACGGACAGACGGACAGACGGACAGACGGACATGACGAAACTATAAGGGTTCCGTTTTTGCCATTTTGGCTACGGAACCCTAAAAACGACGATTTATAAAAATGACTATATTAAAATACTAAAATTTAAAAAAGACAACATATAAAAATGTTATTCACAATGGACACTTTGACTGCTACCAACTATATGATGCTGACTGTACTCGTAACTGGTCGTCAGCTATATTTCTTTTCATTTGAAAAGTAATTTTTATACTTTGGAATTTTTATATTCCATCTAACATACATGTGGACATTTTTATACATCGTCATATTTTCTTTTAGTCTATTGTCGCAACATCTTTATATTTCGTCTAATATACATGTGGACATTTTTTTACTTTGTCAAAATTATACAGGGACGAAATTATTCAAGTGGACATTTTTATACATCGCCATATTTCCTAAGAGTCCATACACGCATAAATCCCGGTATAAGTCTGAGCTCAGTTTGTATGGTCACATTATAGGTACACAAATTGTGCATCACAGTGTGAGAGGTCAATACACCCAACAAACAAGCGAAAAAAGTTCAAAAATCTCGACTATGGAAAACTAATTCAACAAAAACAGATATTTTTCATACAAAAGGTAGCCTGTGCCACCCGGAGCATAATTTAGAACCAATTGATACCTCATTCATCAAAATCGGTTTAGTATCTTAAACGTTACGGTGGAACACGTAATCAAAATCATCCCTTCCTTTCGGATCTGCATAGTTGGGCAAAAAATAATACAAACTAATGTTTTTTTTAATGTACAGGATGAAGACAAAAAGTCTGCCACCGGCGACGGCCAGACGACAGAAGACGAGTCTTCCCAGGACTCGAAGGGTGAGTGCCCGGTCCCCGACCAGGCCCCGCCAGGTAATGATGTAGATCAACCGAGCGAGGGGCCAACCAAAGATAATCCTGTCGAAGGTCAGAGACGTGTGTGGGTTGGTCTGTTCATCTACATTGCATCTAACCTGTCGGGACACTAACTTGGGGTCATTCCTATTTGTCCTATGCGGGTCAACAAAGCTATGTATTAAATAATAATATTTAGTAGATAACCATACATCAGGATCAGGCCTTTAAAACGTTATGAAAAAAGCGATATTATGACAATATAAATGACGATGTTTAAAATTTGTACAGAAATTCCAGCAATTAACAGAATTATATCGTTATAATATCGCCATTTTTATTACGTTTTAAAGGCCTGATCAGGGTTTTCGGTGCGGTGAGTCTGAGAAAATATCATTATGCCTAATGAATAACTACCTCTCTGCGAATTGTATCTATGATACAATTTTATTTTAACTCATGTAGTACTTTAGCTTTACTAACAAGCCTAAAAACACTGAATTTCGAACTTGTATGTCAGCATTATTTTCTATCCACGAATGCACGAACTCGTAACGACCTTTTTTTCTTGAAGGCATGTTTGTATTAACTATTTTATAGTATTTTATGCAATTGCATAGACGTAAATTATCTACTAGATAATTACATAGGACAAAGACACGTTATGAAAATAAGTGTCAAATAACTTAACGTCCGATATCTGTGAACTATTTGCTTATAAATGAATAGGAACTTAACTGAAGAGGTTGATAACTGACCGTTTCATTTTTATAATATTATTTTTTTCAACTGATTATTCATTAGGTAGAAACCTGCTAGAGTCTATTCTGTTTTTTTAAATCAATACCTACTCTTTTCCTTTCAATTCCCGCACCGAAAACCCCGATGTATGTAGATAAGATAACTCAACACTAAATGAGATACTTAATTAAAGTTTTTTTTTCATGTTTAATTTTACACCATCAACCTATCTTAGTCCACATCGATATACCTAACAACTCTTGCTGAAAGCGAGGAACACACGGAGCGGTGCGCATAGTAACTTAGTATCTCTGCCGCGCGGAGGAGCGGCAGCGGCACTGTGTGCCCGCTCTCGGCGGATTACCTACATAGTGATACAAAATTTTACCGTGTGTTCCGCGCCTAAGCGCGTGAGCAGAGCCGAGC
The DNA here is from genome assembly GCA_932294315.1 of Epinotia nisella. Classification (NCBI taxonomy): domain Eukaryota; kingdom Metazoa; phylum Arthropoda; class Insecta; order Lepidoptera; family Tortricidae; genus Epinotia; species Epinotia nisella. The sequence continues at coordinate 10,828,069 of OW028693.1, forward strand.
AATAGCAACGCGGGGACCGCTCGAGTTGTAATTTGTAATGTATGGAATAGTATGAGCGACGCCACATCAAAATTATGCGCGGGCACGCGCGGTAGCTGCTGTAGTTTTCCCGCGCTCTATACGCGCATTATCTAACTTAACAGTCTAACTTGTAGGTGTGTTAGTAGAAGTAGCATGACAATGAACTAAAAAAAATAGTGTAATGACTCATAGGACAAATTGGAATTACCATTGGCTCATTTCATTTGTGTTTGTTTTATTTTTATAAAAGGTTAATCATATTAATTGACAGTTATGACAGTGTGAACGTTGCTCTCATTGTATTAACACGGGGATAAGTAAATTGTAGACTTAAAATGACAAAAGAAACAGAGCCGTTTTACTTTTACTACGGCGTTAAAAGGGCTCTGTCAGACTCCGAGCGGGGCAGTAACAGCGCGAGACACTGCCCCCGCGCCGTTTGCAACGCAACTTTGCGAGGTCAGAACCCCATCCATAGTGATGCGTCTTCTCTTGAAGAACGTCAGCTCTTGCAAAATTTATGCCGAGTTGTGGGTCTGCCACCGCTGCACTGGAGGATGTTTTCAAGACTCTGGACTGGAGAAGGATAGGCATCAACATCAACGGCGAGTACATCACTCACCTTCGGTTTGCTGACGACATAGTAGTCTTGGCTGAGACCATGGAGGACTTAAGTACGATGCTCGATGACCTCAGTAAAGCTTCCGAGCGAGTAGGTCTAAGAATGAACATGGATAAGACGAAGGTCATGTCAAATGCCCATGTAGTACCAACTCCCATTACAATCGGACACTTTACGCTCGAAGTTGTAGACGATTATGTATACCTAGGACAGACTGTCCAGTTAGGTAGGTCCAACTTCGAGAAAGAGGTCAATCGTCGAATCCGACTCGGCTGGGCAGCGTTCGGGAAGCTCCAGCACATCTTTTCGTCCAATATCCCGCAGTGTCTCAAGACGAGAGTCTTTGACCAGTGTGTGTTGCCAGTGATGACATGGCACTGAAACTTGGTCGCTTACTATGGGCCTCATAAGAAGGCTCAAAGTCACCCAAAGGGCAATGGAGAGGGCTATGTTAGGAGTTTCTCTGCGTGATCGCATCAGAAATGAGGCTATCCGCAGCAGAACCAAGGTAACCGATATAGCCCTCCGAATTGCTAAACTTAAGTGGCAGTGGGCGGGGCACATTGCACGTAGAACCGATGGCCGTTGGGGCGGAAAGGTTCTCGAGTGGCGACCACGTACCGGAAGGCGCGGCGTGGGTAGGCCCCCCACAAGGTGGACTGATGACCTGGTAAAGGTCGCGGGAGTCCGCTGGATGCGGGTGGCGCAGGACCGGTCAATTTGGAACTCTCTGGGGGAGGCCTATGTCCAGCAGTGGACGTCTTTCGGCTGATATGATGATGATGATGATGATGTGGGTCTGGAAATTGAATGTTTAGCACTTTTGGACTCTATGTAATGGCATTAAGGTTCAAAAGTGACAAACCTTCAAATACCGTGATGTACCTATGTACTTTGCAAGAGTCCCTAGGAAGCTGGACACAAATCGGTTCCCCCATAAAAACGTAGTTTGGCTCTCATTTTAAAACGGCATGCTGGAATAACATGAAACTATCTAGGTCGGAAACCAGTATCTGGTGCTAGAAATTATAAAAGAAGAACAACTTAGAAAAGTTGAAAAAACCCCGACATTTTCATTTCAAAGATCAATATCTCAAAAACTGCTGAACCGATTTTGTTGAAACGTAGCTAAGAAGCATCTCGACCACGTCAGCTTTCGGACAAAAAAAACATTAAATTCGTTTTGAAACATTAAAGTCGTCGTTCGGAAAAATACCGTAGCGTCTGTAGTTTACTATTTCACTTGCAAAATGGTGCGTGATAACGTATTATTCCGTCAAGATTTGCCGTAGATCCGATCGATACCTATCTCAAATTTAAAAAAAAAAAACATAAAAATAAGGGTTTTGAATCGACAACTTATGGATATAAGTATAAAATTCGGATTGTCGCGTATTTTGTATTTAAAAATGCAAATAATTGGCACACGTTCCGCCATATTGGGTCGAGAGACTTAGTGGAGAATCGGCGCACACTTAACTTAATGTCGTTAAGCTTAAGGTATAGATTCCTTTAGTCTTTAAACTTTGGCGTTGGGGAATTTTTAGACGTTGGCCATGCGCGTATTCTGGAATGTCATTATACTCCAGGCAAAATACTGTTTCGAAAAACATTAATTTATAATAGCGTTTTATTTGTTTATTTAATTCTAAAACGTTATTCTAAGATGCTTTATTCAAGAATCCAACAAACTTTCCACCCGGAAGTAATTATATAGATTTAAATTAAATATTCAGTGTCTTTTATATTTTATTTATATTGAATATTTTAAAGCAAATGTAAATGAACCTAAATAAAGCTAAAAAAAATATATTAATATATATCCGGACTTTTTAGGAGATCATTAAATATTGATTTTTTTGATGTCTGATTTTTTGTTGGATTTTGCCTCTAGGTAACTATTTAATTGATAATATATCCGTTACATTAAAAAAAAATGCTAAGAAACCTTATATTTATATTGAAAGGCCTATCGATTGATGTGCCACACAGGGGGTCACAATGAAAAAAACAAAATTGACTTTTAGTTTTATGTATGGAGTGAACCTCTAAAAAAATTTTTGTTTGTCATTTTAATTACAAAACTATGTAGCGGCTAACAAAATACACCTATCCTCAAAATTTTATTCAAATACACCTTTTAGTTTTCGAGTAAAATGCCTGTGACATACGGACAGACGGACAGACGGACATGACGAAACTATAAGGGTTCCGTTTTTGCCATTTTGGCTACGGAAACCTAATTAGCTATTATAAATTATTTCCAAATCTGTAATTTTTTCCATACAAGTTGTCAGTTCATTGCCTGGACTATTACCGACAAACGCTAGCATTTAAATTAAAACGATAAATGCTTGTGATATAAGGCTGACTATTGAAAAATCGATTAAACTATACGAACAATCGAGTTAACTGTTGCGAGCAAAGTATACTTCAAAGGGACTCGGGGTACCGATTAGATTTTTAGTTTTGTGAGTGACCGACAGGGGCGGTGTATAGAGTTTTTATACAAATTTCTCGATACTCGATAGCGTATCTCGACTCACTGTAAACTCAGACTAGAGCTACAGGGCCGTAAGCTTGTTTGCCAACGACGTGGTATAAAAAAAACCGGACAAGTGCGAGTCGGACTGGCCCACCGAAGATTCCGTTACTACAAATGTAGTTTTCAGATTTATCCCCATACTTGTAGTATAAGACGATATTACTTGCCAAATTTCATAGTTCTTGGTCAACGGAAAGTACCCTATAAATTTTGATTCACTCGAGAGTGTCGAAATATACACTCAAGAGCAAAAGTTTTGGGTACAGTTTGTACTGAAATTCTATACAAAGTGTACCCGAAACTTTTGCTCTTGAGTGTAGGTAGGTACGTTTTTTTAGGCATAAACAGCCGTATCTTTTTTTTACGATGACTTAGAAGTTTGATTTTTTCATTTTTTTGAGTATATACTCAAGTTTACAGAGTTGAGAGTTACCGAGTTGAAATTTAAACCATATGGTTTAAATTTCAACTCGGTACCTCCATGCGTTCCCGAGATAAAGGGTCTTGACAGACAGACAGACAGACGGACAACAAAGTGATCCTATAGATAACTCTAAAAAGTGACGCAATGTTGACGATTGGCGACCTTCGACAAGTCGCCCGCCGACCTTAATTTGTAAACTTAAATTTTATGGCATTAGAGGACATGCATTAGATCTCATTGAGTCATATTTAACACAAAGGAATCAAAAGGTAGCGATAAATGGGGCCATTTCGTCAGAGACAGTGGTGGAGATGGGAGTACCTCAAGGATCTATTTTAGGTCCATTCCTGTTCCTTGTTTATGTAAATGATCTACCATATATGGTAAGCCGAAGATCAGGCATTGTCATGTTCGCCGATGACACCTCGTTACTGTTCAAGGTTAATAGGAAAGATACTGAACTCATTGAACCAAATAACACCCTGTCCATGATATCTGACTGGTTTGCTGCCAATAACTTAGTGTTGAATCCGAAAAAAACGAAATGTATAAAATTCACACTAGCGAACTCAAATGTAAACTTAGCCTCAAATATTAAACTTAATGGTGAAACCATAGAATTTGTAAAGTCTACTGTATTCTTAGGTATTACGTTAGACTCTAAACTGCAGTGGGGTTCCCACATAACTGCGATAGGAAGTAGGTTGAGCTCCGCTGCTTTTGCAGTCAGGAGAATAAGGCAGCTTACCAATGTAGCAACGGCACGGTTAGTTTACTTCGCTTACTTTAACAGTATAATTACTTATGGTCTTATTTTATGGGGATCAGCGGCAGATATTGAGACTGTATTTATTTTACAAAAAAGGGCTGTTAGAGCAATTTATAACCTCGGGTCGCGTGAGTCATTAAGAGAATTTTTCAAGGAAACAGATATTCTAACACTGCCGTCGCTATACGTATTTGAAATAATAATGTATGTTAGGAAGAATTTATACAACTACCCAACAAACACTGATAGGCCCAAGGTTACCAGAAGCGCAGGGAAGCTCAAAACAACTTTTTACAGGCTAGCAAAAGCGAAAAAGTCGTTCTTGGGAAATTGTATAAAATTCTACAATAAAATTCCAAAACACATTACCGAACTTACTGACTCTAAATTCAAATCTGTCGTAAAACGGACACTCATTTCAAAAGCATATTATAAGATAAACGACTACATCATGGATAGGGATATTTGGCAGCGATAAAATCCTGCACTAGAAACCTGTCGTAAAATAAATAGGCTTTCTACTGTAGCAATGTAATTTGAAAATTTTATAATACTCTGATACTGATATGATATATTGTATACTGTTTTGAAAAAATGACACCTCGCCGAGTTTATTACGCCGGTTCTTCTCGAGGCAGAGGTTTACTTTCCGAACCGGTGGTAGTTTATCGACATTCATAGGTGCATGTAATATGCCTAAATTGAAGAATAAATCACTTTGACTTTGACTTTGACTTCGCGAGACACCACTTTTTGGCGTTTTATAAAAATCTATTGATTTGACTATCAATCAGTCAACATTTATATTATTACGCAATGTTAATCATTATTTTGCAAATTCGATTAATCTACTATGTGATAACGATAAGTGGGCTTAGTGACATAGTATACCTACTAATACCACAGATTATATAATAGTTCTAATACGATACAGCCACTTTCGCCGGATTTAGAGGTAGATTGAAGAATATGTAATCAGGAACTACAATTTTTCATCATCAAAATTATCAAAACCTATCAGGCAAAAATCCCACTATTAGTCAAAATAAAAGTGTATTACTAGGAATTTAAAAATATTTTACAAAAGGTGCTTGCTGAACTCAAGTATGTACATTGACTCTTCAGTCCGTATGCGAGACCACCCAGCCAATTATGATTACACAGTACACGTCACGGACTTTAATTGTTGAGCCATTTAGAGCTCACTTTATACTGGACAGTTCATAACTTAATTACTAAAAAAACAAAATTAGTTGACACCTAAATGGCTCAACAATTAAGAGTTGGAAGCTCCATAAAAAAAAAAATTTAGTGTACGAAGTCTTAATTCAAACATTAAATTCGACGAGTATAAAAAAAATACAACCGAATTGAGAACCTCCTCCTTTTTTTGGAAGTCGGTTTCGTATTTAATTTGGATACAATTTTACAAGTCTAAACTAAAACGCGCAGCACGTGTTCTTTCATCTAGTTTGCTCGTTTTGTGTGACGCTGACAGTGAAAACGGCAGCCGTCCGACTATAATATAATATATATACTATGCTTCAGCTTGGGCCGAAAATTGTTCGTATGTCCGGTTTCTGTCCAGCTTTCCGCCTATTCTCCTCTACAGGTCGCATTTCTCAACCGATTCTCGTGAAATTTTGTGAGCGGGTTCGTCGATTGTATAGATTTTTTTAGTCAAACAACTTTCGGAATAAATTTTTTTTTTTGAAAAAAGACAAACTCGAGAGTTCTACAGCTCTCGGAGCCACTAATAATAAGAATAATAAATTATTGTACTAACCTGGCCTACAAGGAAATATAAATAAAGAGATAAGAATAATAAATTATTACAAAAACCTTATAAGTAATGTTACATTGTGATTACACTGTTACATGTTAGGTGGATTGATTACATGCGCATAAACTAGGATTATCCTGCATCTCAGTCAAAGAGATATAATACGAATTGGCAAAAAATTAAACAAATTAAAATATTACCTACACATCAAAGACATAAATAACTTTTTTTTTATATTTAGATATTTAATTTCGTTTTTATTAATAATAATTAGTTTAGTTAATAATTTTTATTTAATAAGTTACCTATTGTTTAAGTATTTTTAAATGCACAATGTTTTTAAATGTACTCAAATAAAAAAATAAAAAAAAAATAACTTATTATCTTACAACATAAAATTATACGTGCATGTTAAATCTACAGGGTGTATTCCTTCATTTCCGATAAATCAGAATCGACGAAGCGTACTTAGTTCATTCACACGGCCATGACCAATAGACGATGATTTGGTGCAGTGGTTGTCGTCTTGCTTATTGAGTTAGCGATCCCGGGTTCAAGCCTTTACACTATAATGGGAGAGCTAATTAACGAAAATGATTTCTTGAATGTCTTCGAAATAGTACGATTTAGGATACTAGTGTCTTAGTGAAGTTTATTTCGCTTTATCTCAGGAATGCGTCCTCGAAAGGATCGGAATTCAAAAAAACCACGGTCTATTTAAGAATATTTCATTATATATTAGGGTTCCGTACCTCAAAAGGAAAAAAACGGAAGCCTTATAGGATAACTCGTGCGTCTGTCTGTCCGTCTGTCACAGCCGATTTGCTCCGAAACTACTGGACCGATTGAGTTGAAATTTGGTACACATATGTAAATTGGTGACCCAAAGATGGACGCGTAAAGTAAATTAATGAATTCTGAACAAGGGGGCCACTTTTGGAAGGTAAACTGAAAAATAAAAAAAAAATCGCAAACTGTATTGTGTGACATATCAAATGAAAGGGGTTGTTGTAAGCATCTCAGATAATTTTTTTATTAAGTTTAGCAAAAACAGATTTGAAGTAATTTAGGAAAAAAAACGAATTTGACCACCCCCTTATCTCCGAAACTACTAGGCTTAAAATTCTGAAAAAAATATAATTTAGAAAATAAAAAAACCCGACTGCAAAAAAGCTAACTTTAGAAAAAAATAAAAATAAACTGAAAAGAAAAAAACAAGTTCAGTAGTCGAGAACATTGAATCAGTTTCATGATTAACATTTCGTATGTCAATTTAGACCTTGGAGTTTAAAAATAATATCCAAATCGCACCGAATCTTTATTGATTTGTGAATTCGTTCTTCGATTAGTACAAATAGTAAACTGTGACGTCATATTTCTGTGTCAATTAGTATGAAACGTTTCGCCTGCTGCCAGCGAGGTCAGTCTTTGAATAATTTTTTTGGGTATTTATGTTCTTTAATTGTAGTTGCTCTGATACAAACATTTGTACCTCTCCTAAATCGCAAAAAAACCACGTGAAACTACTATTCACGTACCTAATCAAAGTTTATAGGCAAATATTAGAACTAGTACATAAAGTATCAAAATATTTATGCATCACCAACCTACTAAGTTGTTTACGACTTGTAAACATTGCAGTTTTTCGTTATACAACGCTTCACGTCGGGTTCTCACATTGTCGTACCTAATTACCAAGGACTGGAATTCTTCATAGCAAAAATCAAACTGTCAGAGGGAATGACCAAATTGTTTTATCGATGTATCGGAATATTATCGCATATCGGCTTATACTATTATTCTGTAACATTTGGCCTCTTTGATAAGCAACCTGCATCTCCATATTAAAATAAATCATGCCCACGTCACATATGTCATTTACGTCGCTTGATTGTCTTAGGTAATTTCCGTGCCGTGTTACTAAAATGGTTGATAAAAATATTTTCTGTTTTATTCCTTACCATTATGCTTACATACATTGTATATATCCAAAAGCCTGATTTCATTACTTTGACGATGTGTCATTAAGTGACAGTTATTTATCGATAGTCGATAAAACACTTTGGTCAAACCCTCTGACAGTTTGATTTTTGCTATGAAGAATTCCGGTCCTTGCTAATTACTTACGAGCTTAAACAATACTTAATAATTAGCGGACCTCACTCAGTATATACTTAGTCATTGTTAATATTATTAAAATAAAACATAAATTACGAACTATTTGAATGAATGACATAAATTGATAACTGACTTTTAGCCTTTTTGTAAATCATAGACAGTTGGTGATACCACAAGGAAATAACTGTCAACAAAAATTGGTTAGCCAGACTATAGTTAATACTAAAACATATTGTATACTGTATCTACAATAAATGTTTTCCCTTGGCATAGGCGACGCCAAAAGCACAACGGCCAACGGCAAGGAGGACGACGCGGGAGCGGAGGACTCTAAGGACGACAAAAGAGATGCTAAAGCAGAAAGCGATGTAAAAAAGGTACTGTGGCATCTTTTTATTAGTCTCTTAAAACCTGTTCAATTAATTAATACCATTAATGTTAGTACAATTTACAAAACGCAACTATTTCACTGCAAAGAATCTGCAGGCATCCCCGCAGTACGAGGATATAACCTCCTGGATCCTAAAAGTTTTTCGCCACTGGCTACTTTTTTAAGTGGTAAATATTATGTACTTTATAAAGTACACTCGGTTTTTTCGGATGAGTTTATTTGCGTAGTGTCAGGACTTAAAAGTGAGCTTCCTTTTCGTTCTTTATAAAGGATGCTGGGATCCAGGAGCCGTAGCATGGTTGGCCTTATCACTCGACAAGTGACAAGATAGGAGCGTCGTCTCGTTCTATCGAACGGTGTCAGCCAGTGACGCACGCTCTATCCTATCACCTATCGCGTGACAAGGCCAACCATGCTACGGGGCCAGGAGGTTAAGACAGCGAGATAGGAAATAGAGTGTTCCGTATCGCGCTTTATCTGGATGCGGCTTTCACACGTCATCAGTTTTCCCTACAAATCGTGAACATCGTAACCCGCGTACGAATCGTTCGGCACCATTGGCAGTGAATGTGTTAACTTTTCCAGCGATATTCGTCACATTCACAGACGACACATTCGCTTACGTCACTGCTAAATGATGTTCAATATCTTATCAAGCCTCTCACAGACTTGCGCGGCCTGGCCGCGGCGGTCAATAGTAAACTTGTCATTAGCTGTCAAATTTACTACTGACTGCCATCTCAGGCCACGCTAGTGCGTTTCAGGACTTTCAGGCCTTATCATAATCATAATAATTTATTTGAGACCTTTTTGATCCATACATTTGGCTTTTTTTAATTCTTATATATTTGTCGTTTCTGTTACAATTTTATTTTTTTTCATAGCAGGAAGAAAACGGTGAAACACACGACGAAGATGAGAAGGAAGATGTGAAAGCCACCAAGAGCACTAAGAAACCGCCCGCCAAGAAGAAGGCCAAGAAAGAGGTACGGGACGTAAATAACGTGCTAATAATTTAGGTACAAAGTTTAGGTACCGGCGAAGATACCGGGATTTTGACACCTTTCCCAAAAAAATCTTCTTTCAAATTTGAAAGCATTTTAGTCCGTTATGGTAAAAAAAGTTTTTTATTACTCCTGACTATCAATATAGACCACTAAAGCTTCGAATTTCATTGGTTAACTTAGGCGAAGTATGGGTATTTTTCCCAAACTTCGCCTATGGGCATGGCTTACTGCTAATAATAAACTTTTCTGTGACTTACACATGTTAAGTCTTATCTCCTTGGAATGTGTTAATATAATACGAACCTTAACTACACCAGACTAGGCATATTAAAAAAAAAACCGGCCAAGTGCGTGTCGGACCACGCAAAACGAAGGGTTCCGTGCCTATTAAAAAGGTCGTATCGTCACAGAAATTTTACGGCACTTACGTCCTTTTCTTTGAGGAAGGCAGTTTTTCAGCAATATCTCGAAAACCTCTGAACCGATCTTGTTCAAAACAATTTTCGGTGAATGAAATTAATAAGCCCTATGTCCATGAATTTTTCCATATTTTTTAAATACACCGTTCAAAAACTAGAGGGGGGGGGACAGAATTTTAGTGACTTTCGGGGCGATTATCTCCGACCCTATACACTTAATCAAAAAAAATGCTAAGAAACCCTATATTTATTTTGAAAGGCCTATCGATTGATGTGCCACACGGGGGGTCACAATGAAAAAAACTTTTTTGACTTTTAGTTTTATGTATGGAGTGCATCCCTAAAAAAATTTTTTTTTGTCCTTTTAATTACAAAAGTATGTAGCGGCTAACAAATTACACCTATCCTCAAAATTTTATCCAAATACACCTTATAGTTTTCGAGTAAAATGCCTGTGACATACGGACAGACGGACAGACGGACAGACGGACAGACGGACAGACGGACATGACGAAACTATAAGGGTTCCGTTTTTGCCATTTTGGCTACGGAACCCTAAAAAGTGTAGTAGGCGAAGATTGGCAAAAGTCTGGAGTTGTTCACATACATTTTCTATTATGGAAATGATGATAGGGCTGCCGAAAATTAACCAACATGCCAAATGGAGTAATGGTTTTTAAGTTAAAAAATACGATTATTTTAACAAAACTGTTTATTAATTAAACAAAAAACGTATTTCATTTGTTCGGCGAAAGCTGAGGTTGTTGATAATTTTGCAAGAAAAATCTTATCTAGATACACTTCATACTGGGATGAAATAAATCTACACATACACATCTTGAAAGCATAGCTCAAACTACTTATACAATAAATTTGGAAACAAGTAAATGTCATCCACCAATTAATGTGGAATAGGCGACGCCAAAAATACGTTCACACTTTTGCACCTTATTCCATTGCAATAAGGCGAATAGTGTAAACGTATTTATGGCGCCGACCGTACAACAAATTTTACAACCCTACTAGGGGTAGGCGAAATTCAGCAACAAGATGGTCGCCAAATACCCTCACCAATGTTTTATCCTGTGACTTCTAAACGTAAGCTAGCCATTAAATAATAATTTCATATGAAAAAGAAATAGTTATAGGATATAATCAATATAATCATGTAAAAAGCTTAACATTAGCTGGTCTGAAACACTGTTTAAAACTGAAGTTAAAACACTGGCTTAAAAAAACGGTGTGGTCGGTGTCGCAAAAAATCCTCACTGAACGTCAACTAGGTATGTGAAGTTAGCCGCAGATCGTTCGAAGAATGTTGACAGCCGTAAAAAATACTTTGTATTTAGCAGTTTTATGTAAGGCTTGCACTAGAAACATTTGGTTAATGTCAGCTTATGTCAAACTAGGCGAACATAGGTAGCTGAGGCGAAGTTACAGGACACGACATTACAATAAAAAAAAACGCGGCATTCTACCAAACTGGTGCAATTTGTCACACCAACTTGCAATAGTTGGAAAGAGACAGCCAAACATACCTTTCATTCTAACTTTAGACATACGAGCATTTACGAGGGTATGGACTTTGTCCGAAATAAAATTAATTGAATTGAATTGAATTTGGCTGTTTGCAGTGATTTGTCTTCGTCAAAACATATGGTTAAAAGGTAAAAAAAGTATACAGTAATGGAATTTCATACACTTTCCTGGCCGCTGAAAAGTCCAGTAAAGATTTATAATTTGCGTTCGTCGTAACGAGGAACTTTACGTACTATTTTTGCTACAGTAAGGCGAACATTTCCGAGCATATTGAAGAAAATAAACCTTGTTCTCAGGACACAGAGGAAGAGGACGAAGATGACGAGGAGGAGGAGGAGGAGGAGGAAGAGGGGGAGGAGGGCGACGAGGAGGGAGAGGAGGACGAGAAGAAGCCCAAAGAGAAGTAAGCCTTATGCACACTTTATGGTACTTTTATGTCACTTATATGACGTTTATTATTGACCACAATGTACTGATGGAAATATATAAAATTATATGATTTTGTAAGGATTTTAACTAAAATTTCAAATAAGAGAGAAAAATTAAAAAAAAAGCTTTTCAACCAGGGTTAGTATCTGCAACATTCAGGCACCCGTCACTAGCCAATTGAGCTGTCGGAACAATCTGCTCGGTTGACAAATCTTTCAACTTGTTTCCTCATACAACAACATCATAAAATCTGACAGCTTTTTTATAAAGGCTTGTTCTAAAAGTATAATTTTTATACAAACTTAATAACAAAAAAAATGTTTTTACAAGCTTTTATTTAGTTTCACCAGTCCCGGTGTCTGTAATGAAATCTTGCAAATTAATTTTGACCCATTTTCCGATTTCCGATTGAACTGAAATTTTGCATGCATATGTATATCGCTTGACAATGCAATATTATGATGACATGGAGCTGGAAGGTGGCCAATAGGAACTCGGTACTTAACCGACATAACCCCGTTGCGTTTGGGCTCGTTAGAATCGTCTCAATGAGTAGTTGATGATGGTATACAGAAAAGTACAGTTGGCAATAAAAGCTTGTACCACAAATTTAATTTTTGACTGAAATTTATTAATCTTTGAAACAGAGTAAAGAAGCCAGCAAAGAAAGCCAAAGAGGGCGACGAGGAGGGCGACGAAGAGGAAGGCGACGAGGAGGGCGAGGAGGAGGAGGAGGAGGAGGAAGAGGAGGAGGCGCCCAAACCCAAGCCCAGGAAAGAGGTAAGTCAAACACTTCTAAAATGATTCGGGAAGTATTTGGCATTTGAACCAAATAATACGACCGAATAACGAACATTGAACAATATGCCGAATGGATTAAAATAGTAGTCAAATGGAGAAAACATCAATGCAAGAGGTTAAATAATCACAAAGTTACAAGTGTCCAAAGTTTTAAGAGGGGGGTATATTCTGTCCCTTTTCCGCAAAACGAACCTTTATATGAAACAATTGTGGTTTACTATGACGCTCGATGGTCGTGACGTCACGGTCCCCGAGCGTTTTCACCCTCTAACAAGCAACATTAAAACGGTTGTAGCTTCGTAAGTTTTTGAGATTTATGAATGGGATTTTCGTCATTACGTCATTAGGCATATTTTTTTGCCGTCTTTCTATTGAAGTAATAATACATTTTGAGTCTACACCCGTGTTACCACATATTCGGCTCATCTCTAAACAAGTTATCCTTACATTTCTTTTTCACCAGACACAAGTCAGGTTTCCATGCAAATGAAATGAAGCGGCTTACCTAAGTTTGGTTCATTTGTATAAAAATAGTACATTATTGACGTGGCCGGGAAGGAGGCTTATAATACGAAGCCTGCAATTGCCATTCCGGCTAAGGCTAATATAGTGCTTTTCTCAAAAATGGGGGAATAATAAACTTTAAATATCGTTGCACAACGTGAAAATATTAATGATTTCCCGCCGTTTTTCTTTTTAAACCGAATCGCAAGTGTATTTTTCTACCGAAAAACGCAAACTATTTGAGCACATGGAAAAACGTCGCGTTTGCAACAGAAAAATACGAGTTGAATTGGCTGAATACGACCTGTGCCGTCTTTTATATGCCGGTTTCAACTTTTTAAAAAGTTTGGTAGTAGACAAATAAAGGAATTTATATGTAACAATCCAGGCGGCCTGCAATGTTTTTAATTTTTTAATTTTGATCTGACCTGAAACTATACACTTTACCTTCCAATATGTAGCGACTAATGTACACTTTGCGGGCCATTTTTGAGAAAAATATGTTACCCTCGGAAAGCTACCTTAGTGTAATAATAACCCTGGTTATTTGTTAATTTTGCGCAGCCCACGGAACCGCCCGTGCCGCTGCCGGCGGGCAAGGGCATCCCGCTCGGCCACATCAGCAACGTCGAGATCTCATTGTCCCGCTTCAAGACACAGGACCAGAAGATACTGCACCAGTTCCTTTATGGGGTAACTTTCAACTTGCAATGTATGCGACTATGTTTGTTCCGGTGGAATCTTGCAACTTCATTTTGAAGCAGATATCTCCAACCGATTGAGTTGAAATTTTGGGTTTAAGTATAGTTTGGATGACAATTCCAATTCCAATTATGGTACCATCGAGCTGATCTGATGATGGAGACAGAAGGTGGCCACGGGAATCCAGTACTTAACCGACGTAACCCCGTTTAGTTTGGGCTCGTTAGAATCGTCTCAATGAGTAGTTTATGACAGTATACAGAAAAGTACAGTCTGCAATAATTGCTTGTACCAAAAATTAAAGTTTTGACACAAACTTATTTGTCCAAGTTTTTTACAATATTTGCCATTCCAGTCATCAGCATCAGTCGAACAACCGCTTTATACGATTTTATAACTAACTGCACGGGAATCATTCTGTATGAATTGAGGTCGCCATTTCGAACATTTTAGTTACTGGATAGTTCATTCGAAATATGTAAGGTTCCGATGTTATTAAATTTTATAAAGAGGATAGACACAAATTCCTCTTTTTATTTTCTTCTGATCTAAACGGGTCGGCAACCGTTTGATTCTTCTCGAATCGCAAGCGTTTTTGTAGTCCAGTTGTCCAGCCCTACCCCCGCGCGCCCGCGCCGCCCCGCTCCTCCCCGCCGCCCCGCTCCTCCCCGCCGCCCCGCTCCTCCCCGCCGCCCCGCTCCTCCCCGCCGCCCCGCTCCTCCCCGCCGCCCCGCTCCTCCCCGCCGCCCCGCTCCTCCCCGCCGCCCCGCTCCTCCCCGCCGCGCCGGCGAGCGGGCCGCGCTCTTTTGTTTAATATTATGATCTTTATTAGGTACTACATTTTGGTTTATATTTATATTTATTTGCAATTTCCTCGCAGTAGGCGTGAACATCACTATGTAATGTCTCGGCCAAAAGTGCAATAGATGAACTCGTCTCCTTCGACCCCACTCTTCCATAATATTGCCTACTTTCTAGCCTTTACAACCACAGAACACTAAATACTATAGAAACGCGCGCCACTACTTTGAGCGTGTGCTCAAAGCTTTCGCGCCACCGTCACCTGCTCGCCGTGCAATCGCTCACAAAGTTGTAGGCGACGTGGAGGGGATGAGGTGGCGACACCGGTCCCGATAGAAACCGCGCGTGAAACCCCTTCTATATAGTATTTAGTGTTCCGTGTTTACAACAATGTACTATTATTTGTCCGCAGCAACTATGCCTCGACCGCAACGTGAAACGCAACATCAAGAAGTTCCGCGGCTACGAGTGGGCGGTCGGCTCGGCAGAGTACAAGGCCAAGCTCGACGAGACCACCAAGATGGAGCCCAAGCAAGTGCGCACCATGTGCGAGATGCTGGACTTGGACAAGAAAGGTGCGCTGCACTGCTTATCTTATCTTCCCTCCATTTGTACATTCTTTGGAAACACTAAGATGCTGCGCGGGTACGTTAGAAAGGCGCATAATGGGGAATGGATGAAAATATCAGAAGTGCCTTATAATTTTTTTGGTGATAGGAATAACCTTCCTTCGCACCAGAAAAAGTTTCAGATTTTTCAGCTGCGTCAATTATTTTTGAAAAATATAAACAGTTTCTTCACTTACTTTTTGGGTCAAGGACGTTTCTTGGCCCTTCTCACATTACAAAAAAATATCTTAAATATCTGTGGTAAACTGACATTGGTAATGGTAATGATAATGACAAATACAGCTGCTGCAACTGTCAATATCACTGCCAGTGTCAGTTTACCACAGATATTTAGATATTCTTTTGTATTATGAGACGGATCGAGGAAAGTGTCATCCTTGTTCTATTATTGTGTTGTGCTAGTATGGGTCAATGATACCCGAAATAAACGATTTTTATTTTTTTTATTTTATAGCCGTCCTTAAGGATATTAAATGCCATTATGAAACAAAATATTCACAAAATTATGACAAATTTTCTGGACAGCAAACAACCGAGAAACTTGAGTCTTTAAAACGCGGATTAGAATCGCAGCAAACGGTTAAAAAAAAGTTCATTCAAAGCAGGAGGCAGCAACTCGTGCTAGTTTTCGTGTATCTCACACAATTGCGATACACAGAAAACTCCTTAATAAATCCCAGTGAGGCGGTCTCATTTGTGACTACACGGTCCGGCCCGCTATCGCGGACAGTGAGCTCTCCCGCTTTATTTCCGCTGGTCGGATTAGAAGGGCTCGCGGGCTGGACTTGGCCAGCGGGCCGTAATTTGGCGACCCCTGCACTAGTGCACTGTCGGCGAATAGGACGTTTACCTTATGGTTTTTTTTTTGTTGATTCATTTTTAGGGTTCCGATACCTCAAAAGGAAAAAACGGAACCCTTATAGGATCACTCGGTTGTCTGTCTGTCTGTCCGTCTGTCACAGCCGATTTGCTCCGAAACTACTGGACCGATTGAGTTGAAATTTGGTACACACATGTAAATTGGTGACCCAAAAATGGACGCGTAAAGTAAATTAATGAATTTTGAACAAGGAACACTTTTGGGGGGTAAACTGGAAAATTAAAAAAAAAAGTTTGGCAAACTATATTGTGTGACATATCAAATGAAAGGGGTGGTTGTAAGCATGTCAGATATTTTTTTTATAATTTTAGTAAAAACAGATTTGAAGTAATTTAGGAAAAAATACGAAAATTGACCATTCCCCCCCCCTTATCTCCGAAACTACTAGGATTCAAATTCTGAAAAAAATATGGAAAATAGTTCCTTGCCTAAAGATTACAGGAAAACCTATAAGAAGTTTGAGTATTCAAAAACACTTATGAAATTTAGATTATATACGGAACCCTCACCACGCGAGTTGAACTCGCACTTGCACTCGGTTTTTTTTTTAATATTACAAGTTGTGTCATTTGAAGTGCGTGTATTGTCGGCAGGGTCGACAGCGGACCTGGCGGCGCGGCTGGTGGGCTTCCTGCAGCAGCCCGTGTCCAACTCGGTGCACGCGCGCGGCGTGGCGCGCCCGCCGCCCGCCTCGCAGGCCACGCCGGGCGGCCGCCCGCGCCGCTCCGCCGCCGTCAAGGTGCACAACCGAGGTAACTGCCGCCACACGCTTCCTGCAGCAGCCCGTGTCCAACTCGGTGCACGCGCGCGGCGTGGCGCGCCCGCCGCCCGCCTCGCAGGCCACGCCGGGCGGCCGCCCGCGCCGCTCCGCCGCCGTCAAGGTGCACAACCGAGGTAACTGCCGCCACACGCTTCCTGCAGCAGCCCGTGTCCAACTCGGTGCACGCGCGCGGCGTGGCGCGCCCGCCGCCCGCCTCGCAGGCCACGCCGGGCGGCCGCCCGCGCCGCTCCGCCGCCGTCAAGGTGCACAACCGAGGTAACTGCCGCCACACGCTTCCTGCAGCAGCCCGTGTCCAACTCGGTGCACGCGCGCGGCGTGGCGCGCCCGCCGCCCGCCTCGCAGGCCACGCCGGGCGGCCGCCCGCGCCGCTCCGCCGCCGTCAAGGTGCACAACCGAGGTAACTGCCGCCACACGCTTCCTGCAGCAGCCCGTGTCCAACTCGGTGCACGCGCGCGGCGTGGCGCGCCCGCCGCCCGCCTCGCAGGCCACGCCGGGCGGCCGCCCGCGCCGCTCCGCCGCCGTCAAGGTGCACAACCGAGGTAACTGCCGCCACACGCTTCCTGCAGCAGCCCGTGTCCAACTCGGTGCACGCGCGCGGCGTGGCGCGCCCGCCGCCCGCCTCGCAGGCCACGCCGGGCGGCCGCCCGCGCCGCTCCGCCGCCGTCAAGGTGCACAACCGAGGTAACTGCCGCCACACGCTTCCTGCAGCAGCCCGTGTCCAACTCGGTGCACGCGCGCGGCGTGGCGCGCCCGCCGCCCGCCTCGCAGGCCACGCCGGGCGGCCGCCCGCGCCGCTCCGCCGCCGTCAAGGTGCACAACCGAGGTAACTGCCGCCACACGCTTCCTGCAGCAGCCCGTGTCCAACTCGGTGCACGCGCGCGGCGTGGCGCGCCCGCCGCCCGCCTCGCAGGCCACGCCGGGCGGCCGCCCGCGCCGCTCCGCCGCCGTCAAGGTGCACAACCGAGGTAACTGCCGCCACACGCTTCCTGCAGCAGCCCGTGTCCAACTCGGTGCACGCGCGCGGCGTGGCGCGCCCGCCGCCCGCCTCGCAGGCCACGCCGGGCGGCCGCCCGCGCCGCTCCGCCGCCGTCAAGGTGCACAACCGAGGTAACTGCCGCCACACGCTTCCTGCAGCAGCCCGTGTCCAACTCGGTGCACGCGCGCGGCGTGGCGCGCCCGCCGCCCGCCTCGCAGGCCACGCCGGGCGGCCGCCCGCGCCGCTCCGCCGCCGTCAAGGTGCACAACCGAGGTAACTGCCGCCACACGCTTCCTGCAGCAGCCCGTGTCCAACTCGGTGCACGCGCGCGGCGTGGCGCGCCCGCCGCCCGCCTCGCAGGCCACGCCGGGCGGCCGCCCGCGCCGCTCCGCCGCCGTCAAGGTGCACAACCGAGGTAACTGCCGCCACACGCTTCCTGCAGCAGCCCGTGTCCAACTCGGTGCACGCGCGCGGCGTGGCGCGCCCGCCGCCCGCCTCGCAGGCCACGCCGGGCGGCCGCCCGCGCCGCTCCGCCGCCGTCAAGGTGCACAACCGAGGTAACTGCCGCCACACGCTTCCTGCAGCAGCCCGTGTCCAACTCGGTGCACGCGCGCGGCGTGGCGCGCCCGCCGCCCGCCTCGCAGGCCACGCCGGGCGGCCGCCCGCGCCGCTCCGCCGCCGTCAAGGTGCACAACCGAGGTAACTGCCGCCACACGCTTCCTGCAGCAGCCCGTGTCCAACTCGGTGCACGCGCGCGGCGTGGCGCGCCCGCCGCCCGCCTCGCAGGCCACGCCGGGCGGCCGCCCGCGCCGCTCCGCCGCCGTCAAGGTGCACAACCGAGGTAACTGCCGCCACACGCTTCCTGCAGCAGCCCGTGTCCAACTCGGTGCACGCGCGCGGCGTGGCGCGCCCGCCGCCCGCCTCGCAGGCCACGCCGGGCGGCCGCCCGCGCCGCTCCGCCGCCGTCAAGGTGCACAACCGAGGTAACTGCCGCCACACGCTTCCTGCAGCAGCCCGTGTCCAACTCGGTGCACGCGCGCGGCGTGGCGCGCCCGCCGCCCGCCTCGCAGGCCACGCCGGGCGGCCGCCCGCGCCGCTCCGCCGCCGTCAAGGTGCACAACCGAGGTAACTGCCGCCACACGCTTCCTGCAGCAGCCCGTGTCCAACTCGGTGCACGCGCGCGGCGTGGCGCGCCCGCCGCCCGCCTCGCAGGCCACGCCGGGCGGCCGCCCGCGCCGCTCCGCCGCCGTCAAGGTGCACAACCGAGGTAACTGCCGCCACACGCTTCCTGCAGCAGCCCGTGTCCAACTCGGTGCACGCGCGCGGCGTGGCGCGCCCGCCGCCCGCCTCGCAGGCCACGCCGGGCGGCCGCCCGCGCCGCTCCGCCGCCGTCAAGGTGCACAACCGAGGTAACTGCCGCCACACGCTTCCTGCAGCAGCCCGTGTCCAACTCGGTGCACGCGCGCGGCGTGGCGCGCCCGCCGCCCGCCTCGCAGGCCACGCCGGGCGGCCGCCCGCGCCGCTCCGCCGCCGTCAAGGTGCACAACCGAGGTAACTGCCGCCACACGCTTCCTGCAGCAGCCCGTGTCCAACTCGGTGCACGCGCGCGGCGTGGCGCGCCCGCCGCCCGCCTCGCAGGCCACGCCGGGCGGCCGCCCGCGCCGCTCCGCCGCCGTCAAGGTGCACAACCGAGGTAACTGCCGCCACACGCTTCCTGCAGCAGCCCGTGTCCAACTCGGTGCACGCGCGCGGCGTGGCGCGCCCGCCGCCCGCCTCGCAGGCCACGCCGGGCGGCCGCCCGCGCCGCTCCGCCGCCGTCAAGGTGCACAACCGAGGTAACTGCCGCCACACGCTTCCTGCAGCAGCCCGTGTCCAACTCGGTGCACGCGCGCGGCGTGGCGCGCCCGCCGCCCGCCTCGCAGGCCACGCCGGGCGGCCGCCCGCGCCGCTCCGCCGCCGTCAAGGTGCACAACCGAGGTAACTGCCGCCACACGCTTCCTGCAGCAGCCCGTGTCCAACTCGGTGCACGCGCGCGGCGTGGCGCGCCCGCCGCCCGCCTCGCAGGCCACGCCGGGCGGCCGCCCGCGCCGCTCCGCCGCCGTCAAGGTGCACAACCGAGGTAACTGCCGCCACACGCTTCCTGCAGCAGCCCGTGTCCAACTCGGTGCACGCGCGCGGCGTGGCGCGCCCGCCGCCCGCCTCGCAGGCCACGCCGGGCGGCCGCCCGCGCCGCTCCGCCGCCGTCAAGGTGCACAACCGAGGTAACTGCCGCCACACGCTTCCTGCAGCAGCCCGTGTCCAACTCGGTGCACGCGCGCGGCGTGGCGCGCCCGCCGCCCGCCTCGCAGGCCACGCCGGGCGGCCGCCCGCGCCGCTCCGCCGCCGTCAAGGTGCACAACCGAGGTAACTGCCGCCACACGCTTCCTGCAGCAGCCCGTGTCCAACTCGGTGCACGCGCGCGGCGTGGCGCGCCCGCCGCCCGCCTCGCAGGCCACGCCGGGCGGCCGCCCGCGCCGCTCCGCCGCCGTCAAGGTGCACAACCGAGGTAACTGCCGCCACACGCTTCCTGCAGCAGCCCGTGTCCAACTCGGTGCACGCGCGCGGCGTGGCGCGCCCGCCGCCCGCCTCGCAGGCCACGCCGGGCGGCCGCCCGCGCCGCTCCGCCGCCGTCAAGGTGCACAACCGAGGTAACTGCCGCCACACGCTTCCTGCAGCAGCCCGTGTCCAACTCGGTGCACGCGCGCGGCGTGGCGCGCCCGCCGCCCGCCTCGCAGGCCACGCCGGGCGGCCGCCCGCGCCGCTCCGCCGCCGTCAAGGTGCACAACCGAGGTAACTGCCGCCACACGCTTCCTGCAGCAGCCCGTGTCCAACTCGGTGCACGCGCGCGGCGTGGCGCGCCCGCCGCCCGCCTCGCAGGCCACGCCGGGCGGCCGCCCGCGCCGCTCCGCCGCCGTCAAGGTGCACAACCGAGGTAACTGCCGCCACACGCTTCCTGCAGCAGCCCGTGTCCAACTCGGTGCACGCGCGCGGCGTGGCGCGCCCGCCGCCCGCCTCGCAGGCCACGCCGGGCGGCCGCCCGCGCCGCTCCGCCGCCGTCAAGGTGCACAACCGAGGTAACTGCCGCCACACGCTTCCTGCAGCAGCCCGTGTCCAACTCGGTGCACGCGCGCGGCGTGGCGCGCCCGCCGCCCGCCTCGCAGGCCACGCCGGGCGGCCGCCCGCGCCGCTCCGCCGCCGTCAAGGTGCACAACCGAGGTAACTGCCGCCACACGCTTCCTGCAGCAGCCCGTGTCCAACTCGGTGCACGCGCGCGGCGTGGCGCGCCCGCCGCCCGCCTCGCAGGCCACGCCGGGCGGCCGCCCGCGCCGCTCCGCCGCCGTCAAGGTGCACAACCGAGGTAACTGCCGCCACACGCTTCCTGCAGCAGCCCGTGTCCAACTCGGTGCACGCGCGCGGCGTGGCGCGCCCGCCGCCCGCCTCGCAGGCCACGCCGGGCGGCCGCCCGCGCCGCTCCGCCGCCGTCAAGGTGCACAACCGAGGTAACTGCCGCCACACGCTTCCTGCAGCAGCCCGTGTCCAACTCGGTGCACGCGCGCGGCGTGGCGCGCCCGCCGCCCGCCTCGCAGGCCACGCCGGGCGGCCGCCCGCGCCGCTCCGCCGCCGTCAAGGTGCACAACCGAGGTAACTGCCGCCACACGCTTCCTGCAGCAGCCCGTGTCCAACTCGGTGCACGCGCGCGGCGTGGCGCGCCCGCCGCCCGCCTCGCAGGCCACGCCGGGCGGCCGCCCGCGCCGCTCCGCCGCCGTCAAGGTGCACAACCGAGGTAACTGCCGCCACACGCTTCCTGCAGCAGCCCGTGTCCAACTCGGTGCACGCGCGCGGCGTGGCGCGCCCGCCGCCCGCCTCGCAGGCCACGCCGGGCGGCCGCCCGCGCCGCTCCGCCGCCGTCAAGGTGCACAACCGAGGTAACTGCCGCCACACGCTTCCTGCAGCAGCCCGTGTCCAACTCGGTGCACGCGCGCGGCGTGGCGCGCCCGCCGCCCGCCTCGCAGGCCACGCCGGGCGGCCGCCCGCGCCGCTCCGCCGCCGTCAAGGTGCACAACCGAGGTAACTGCCGCCACACGCTTCCTGCAGCAGCCCGTGTCCAACTCGGTGCACGCGCGCGGCGTGGCGCGCCCGCCGCCCGCCTCGCAGGCCACGCCGGGCGGCCGCCCGCGCCGCTCCGCCGCCGTCAAGGTGCACAACCGAGGTAACTGCCGCCACACGCTTCCTGCAGCAGCCCGTGTCCAACTCGGTGCACGCGCGCGGCGTGGCGCGCCCGCCGCCCGCCTCGCAGGCCACGCCGGGCGGCCGCCCGCGCCGCTCCGCCGCCGTCAAGGTGCACAACCGAGGTAACTGCCGCCACACGCTTCCTGCAGCAGCCCGTGTCCAACTCGGTGCACGCGCGCGGCGTGGCGCGCCCGCCGCCCGCCTCGCAGGCCACGCCGGGCGGCCGCCCGCGCCGCTCCGCCGCCGTCAAGGTGCACAACCGAGGTAACTGCCGCCACACCGCGCCCGGCCGGCCACGACACTAGCACCGAGGGTGGAAAGTTGAGACGGGGCGGTAGGGCAGCCACCGGACCCCTTGCTGCTACGTGTGAGTGCGTCGCATCGGACGTTTGTACGGATTCGTTTTACCACACATTGGTTCCCGTTGACGCGATATCGCGTCCTATCTATATGGAATATTTGCGCCTCGGCAACGAATGGTTAAGCTATAAAGCTATACAGGGTGGAAAGTTGGGAGTCTATGAGTAATTATTCCAAGATGAATAAATACAGTATCTTACTCCTATTTAATTTCATTCGTTTCTATCGGTTTGGACTTGCCTGCTATTAATAAAAAAGTTTTCTGGGGAGATTTTTTGACACCATAAACTTGGCACTTCGTATCCATACGGAGAATTTCAAATAAAAAGAATGAATAACCGATTATATATTTTGTTTAGGCTATTCTGATGAGGAGTATGAAACTGACCCGGAGACGAAGGTCAAGGGTCCCAAGCCGGCCAAGGATGGCTCAGAAGATTCAGATGTAAGTATTCATTAAATTGATTAATGATTAAAATGAATAGAATCGGAGAAAATCGCCCCGAAGTCACTAAAATTGTTCCTAATATTTCGTTTTTTACCAGGGCTCGTTCAACCCGAGCGGGTCCGAGGAGGCGGACTCGGACTTCGACCCGGAGGCGGGCGAGGCGGCGGGCACGGCGACGCGCAAGCGCAAGAGCACCGGCCGCCGCCGCTCCGCCGGCAAGCCCGGCAAGCGCGGCAAGCGCACCCGCGGGAAACCCGTCAAGGTAACACCTAACCGACCCGAGCGGGTCCGAGGAGGCGGACTCGGACTTCGACCCGGAGGCGGGCGAGGCGGCGGGCACGACGACGCGCAAGCGCAAGAGCACCGGCCGCCGCCGCTCCGCCGGCAAGCCCGGCAAGCGCGGCAAGCGCACCCGCGGGAAACCCGTCAAGGTAACACCTAACCGACCCGAGCGGGTCCGAGGAGGCGGACTCGGACTTCGACCCGGAGGCGGGCGAGGCGGCGGGCACGACGACGCGCAAGCGCAAGAGCACCGGCCGCCGCCGCTCCGCCGGCAAGCCCGGCAAGCGCGGCAAGCGCACCCGCGGGAAACCCGTCAAGGTAACACCTAACCGACCCGAGCGGGTCCGAGGAGGCGGACTCGGACTTCGACCCGGAGGCGGGCGAGGCGGCGGGCACGGCGACGCGCAAGCGCAAGAGCACCGGCCGCCGCCGCTCCGCCGGCAAGCCCGGCAAGCGCGGCAAGCGCACCCGCGGGAAACCCGTCAAGGTAACACCTAACCGACCCGAGCGGGTCCGAGGAGGCGGACTCGGACTTCGACCCGGAGGCGGGCGAGGCGGCGGGCACGACGACGCGCAAGCGCAAGAGCACCGGCCGCCGCCGCTCCGCCGGCAAGCCCGGCAAGCGCGGCAAGCGCACCCGCGGGAAACCCGTCAAGGTAACACCTAACCGACCCGAGCGGGTCCGAGGAGGCGGACTCGGACTTCGACCCGGAGGCGGGCGAGGCGGCGGGCACGACGACGCGCAAGCGCAAGAGCACCGGCCGCCGCCGCTCCGCCGGCAAGCCCGGCAAGCGCGGCAAGCGCACCCGCGGGAAACCCGTCAAGGTAACACCTAACCGACCCGAGCGGGTCCGAGGAGGCGGACTCGGACTTCGACCCGGAGGCGGGCGAGGCGGCGGGCACGACGACGCGCAAGCGCAAGAGCACCGGCCGCCGCCGCTCCGCCGGCAAGCCCGGCAAGCGCGGCAAGCGCACCCGCGGGAAACCCGTCAAGGTAACACCTAACCGACCCGAGCGGGTCCGAGGAGGCGGTTAGTACAAATAGCAAACTGTGACGTCATACTTTTATGTCAATTAGTATGAAGCGTTTCGGCTGCTACCAGCGAGGTCCGTCTTTGACTCAAACTTTTGGCAATTTATATTCTTTAATCTGTAATTGTAGTTGCTCCCATACAATTGTTCCACACCAAAGACTGTTTCGAATCGTAAAAAAATCTTAGGACACAAACCTATTGTGTTTGTAAGCTCTGACATGTAAGAGCCTTGCAGAATAAATATTTGAATTAAGAAATTGACTTGGTTTGGGATTAAGTCATTAGTTATGTGTTTACTAACGTGTATCATTTTTTATTATTTACTAGGCCAAGAAGGGTCGAGCCGCAAAGAGGGCACGCTCCGAAAGCGAGGAGGAGAGTGAAAAGTCGGAGAGCGAGAACGAGTCGGAATCTGGCGGGGGGAGCGACGGGGATGAGTCTGATGTGAGTTGCTTTTTTTAATATGATATGGGTGGCAAACAAGCTCACGGCCCACCTGATGGTAAACTGACACTGGCAATGGTATTGACAGTTGCAGCAGCTATATGTAGTAGTGTCAGTTTACCACAGATATTTAAGATATTTTTTTGTAATATGAGACTGATCAAGAAAAGTGTCTATTGACCGTCCTTGACCCAAAACGTAAGTGAGGAAACTGTTTAAATTTTTCAAAAATAATTGACGCAGCTGAAAAATCTGAAACTTTTCTCTGGTGCTAAGGAAGGTTATTCCTAACACCAAAAAAATAATCAGGCATTTTTAAAATCTTCGGCCATTCCCAATTGCTCGTATTAATGTTGTAATGTTTTGTTTAGGAGCCAAAATCCAAGCGCGGCCGGCCAGTAGCCAAGGGCCGCAAGCCGGTCGTGACGAAGAACGCCAAGGCGACGCCAGTCAAGCGAAAAGCGCCCACGCCACCAGGTACTCTATTGTTATACGTTTCTGTCAAAAGGGAGAGCCTTTAAAGCAGCTATTTTACGACCCCAGTTTAGTGTATTTTATTAACATGTACAGTCAACAGCAAAAGAAATTGATGAAATGGGTCCCAAAATAATATATTATACAATAAATTATATCAGATGGTACTGACTGTTGTAGTTTACCAGCAGTAAATTAACTCGTTATCTAAATATATAAAAGAAGAAACTGTCTGACACAGCCCAAACCGCTGGTTCTGGGGATTCCAAAGGCACATAGGTTCCTTATAAGGTATAGGGGCGACTAAGAAATGATTTTTCAAAATTCAACCCCTAAGGGGGTGAAATAGGGTCCAGGGTCGGCTGAGCAAGGATTTTTCAAAATTCAACCCATAAGGGGGTGAAATGGGGGTCCAAAGTTTGTATGGGGAATTTGGGGAAACAAGATTAGTTAGACTATTTCATTTGAAACTTCACAGCAGTATTTCTAACGATAAATGAGTAAACACGTGTTTAAGGTTTTTTGAGAATTCAACCCCTAAAAGGGGGAACGTGGTGACAGTCTGAAAATCAACATGGGTATCGTTTTTATGGTTTATCGGGTCGCTGATTACAATAACAACAACGATTTTAAAATCCAACATGGCGGACGTGAAATACCATCTCCCCTGTTGGGGTTGGAATGTCAAAATATCAATACGGGTGTCGTTTTTATGGTATTTTGGGATGTTAATTACGAAAATGGCATCGATTTTGAAATGACTGACTGACTGACTGATTGATTGACTTTTGAGACAGGGATTGCTGGACTCGTTGTATCCGGCCTCATCTACGACTCTGTGTCTACCTCAAACTCGTCCAGCAATCCCTTACATCACGGCCTCTGCAAATCTGCAGTAATGCACTATAAATTGTATAGATGAATTATCGAGAACATGGAATTGCATTTGTAGTGGTTGTACGAGAAAATGGAAAATTCAAATATAGAATGCCCGTAAACATACAATACTACTACATATGCAATTCGATGGTCTCGTTAATTTATCTATACACCCCTATCGAGATGTAAAATGTGAATTGTATCGTCAGCCAAGAAGAAGCCCGCCGGCAAGGCGGCCGGGCGGGGCAAGAAGGCCGGCAAGAAGGCCGTGTCCTCGGAGGAGGAGTCCGGCGACGGCAGCGGCGACGAGGCCAGCGCCGACGACAGCGCGCCCGACAGCGACGCGCCCGTCGACAAGAAGAAGCGCCCGCCCACGGTAACCGCGCTCCCGGGATCACTTACTGCACCGCACAATTGGGAATGGATGAAAATTTTAGAAATGCCTGAATATTTTTTTGGTGATAGGAATAACCTTCCTTAGCACCAGAAAAAAGTTACAGATTTTTCAGCTGCGTCAATTTTTTTTGAAAAATATAGACAGTTTCCTCATTTACGTTTTGGGTCAGTTACGGCGGCACCTTCCTCGATCGGTCTCATATTACAAAAAAATATATTAAATATGTGTGGTAAACTGACACTGGCAATGATATTGACACTTGCAGCAGCTATATTGATCATTACCAGTGTCAGTTTACCACATATATTTAAGATAGTTTTTTGTAATATGAGACAGATCAAGGAAAGTGTCTATTTACCGTTCTTGTCCCAAAACGTAAATGAGGAAACTTTTTATATTTTTCAAAAATAATTGTCGCAGCTGAAAAATCTGAAACTTTTTTCTGGTGCTAAGGAAGGTTATTCCTATAACCAAAAAAATAATCAGGCATTTCTAAAATTTTCATCCATTCCCCATTATTACAGTCGACGCCGAAAATACGTTTACACTTTTGCACCTTATTCCATTGCGATAAGGCGAATAGTGTTAACGTATTTTTGGCGTCGACCGTACATTGTGTTACGAGTACGGTAAGATGTGAATTACGAACGAGAGTCTATTAGAAGCCCGACGCCAAAGGCGGGAGGGCTTTGATGACTCGAGTTTGTAATTGTAACAATCTTACCGTACGTGTCACACACAATGTTTTTCATCACATTTGCGAGGAAACCAATACATTTTTAGCTAAATTGTTACTAATCGTAATAAAAACTACAAAATGTCAGTCGTCCATTTTGTTGAATTTAACGTGAGGCGCTTAGAGCAAAGACCCTTCTGCATACAGCCACGATTTAAAATATTTTACACGGACACTAAATTGCTACATTTAAGTTTTTAAATCTATAAATCATTCTGTTAATCATATTTTATTCGTGTTTTTACGTTTAAATTTATTTATAAATACGTTTTCAACCATCGTGTTTGAGTTAAAACCTCCTTGCTTTATAACTGACGTAAGAGTGACAGATTTAAGAAAAAAACCATTACGCCTATTACAACTCTGTATGCCTGCGCGTTATGAAGCTTCTTACGAGCAAGTGTGATGAAATAGTATATTGTTTAACGAGGGGCGTAATATTGCGAACAAAAGTCTATCAGAATTTTCCTTTGATGACTCAAGTTTGCAATATTCTTACGCCCGTGTTATACACAATGTTTTTCATCACATTTGCGAGGAAATAAATATCTACAAAAGACAGAAAAATCCAAGTTTCATACAACCGCACCAATCAAAAATTGTGGAGCGCGCAGCTTCAATATTCCAATCACAGAGCAGTATTCTTGCGGCGCGTGCCCATCTAGATTTTTTTTTCAACCAATCACAGAGCAACTAAATTTTCTTGAGCCAATCAGATCATTATTCCCTAGGGAATACAAACTCACCATAACTCCCAGGGGAACAATTTAGGCCATTGTTAGTTGTTGGTATACAGGCATGGAATAACACCATTTACAAGCAAATGTGATGAAAAATAAATAAATCGTCATCATCATCATATCAACTGAAAGACGTCCACTGCTGGACATAGGCCTCCCCCAAAGAGTGCCACAATGACCGGTCCAGCGCCGCCCGCATCCAGCAGACAAATATATAAATATTAAGGGACAATTTTACACAAATCGAACTAGTCCCATAGTAAGCTCATTATGGCTTGTATTATGGGTACAAATAATTGTGTGATGAGCACGAACCACATCACACAAATATTTGCCCTTACTGGGTTTCGAACCCAGGACCTTCAGCTTCAGAGGCAGCGTCAGTACAGTACCCACTAGGCTATATATAGGCGGACGTCAAATAACTTCTTCTTCTTTCTGTGATCTTTCGTTGTATTCTTGTCTTTGTTAAAAGGGAAAATAAGATAACATAAAATGCAGGCTCTAACGACCTGTGAAAATGAGCAGCTACATAGTTTTGTAATTAAATGAGTTTGTTTTTTAGGGGCAGTATACATGAAGCTGCAAGTTAAAATAAAAAAAATATTGTAAGTCTACATCAATCGATAGGCCTTTCAAAATAAATATAAGGTTTCTCAACATTATTTTTTTTTTGATTAAGTGAAGAGTCGGAGATAATCGCCCCGAAAGTCACTAAAATCCCCCCCCCTCTAATGTTTGTACGGTGTATTTTAAAAATATGAAAAAAGTCATGGACATAGCTTAGTAAATTCTTTTACCGAAAATTATTTTGAACAAGATCGGTTCCAAGGTTTTCGATATATCGCTGAAAAACTGCCTTCCCTATAGAAAAGGACGTGAGTGTCGTAAGATTTCTGTGACGATACGCTCTTTTAATAGGCACGGAACCCTTCATTTTGCGTGATCCGACACGCACTTGTTCCCCTTTAATGTAATTCCGTTAGCATACGTGAGGCAGATCGTTGCTTAATACAAAATAAACGTCATGTGACAGGACGATGAGATAAAGAAGTACGTGAAGCAGATCCTCGAGGGCGCCAACCTGGAGCAGATCACGATGAAGACCGTGTGCAAGCAGGTGTACAGCCACTACCCGGACTTCGATCTCGCGCACAAGAAGGACTTCATCAAGGCCACAGTCAAGTCGGTCAGTCTACAAACCCCTTTTCTCAAACATGCTCGGAAAGCGGCGCATTGTGTTGAAAAACGAACACTCAAAGTGCCTAATTTTAATCCGCCAAAATTTAAAAAGCTAAATCTTCCTGCCTAGGAGTATAATAATCCATGGAAAACCCATTATTTCCCGTTGCGTTAAACTTTTTAAAATCCTGATAGTGCCATACTAAATCGAGACGACTAAGGAAAAATCACATTTGGCCACCCGCGAACCGCGCGATTTAAATGTTGTTATTTTTTGTTTTTTTTTTTCGCTCTTTATTGTTTATGGTCAGAGGAAAATCTAATTAAAAAGTTTAACACCGTTAGTAAATTCATTTAATTGAGATAATTGAAACATGAAATTAACTAAATGTGTTATAATTACTTGAAAAACCGCATTGAGTGTAAAAGATGGTGTGAAAGTGAATACCGCCTTTGAAACAAGTCGTAGAAATAATGCTTTCAGGTAAAATAAACTACAACTAACTATCACCGCGTTATTAGGAATGTGACAATATGTGTTTTGTAATATTTTTGTATTGTTTCCTCACATATTTGAGAAAAGCACTATATTTACGTTGGCGGAAACCGGGATTGCCTGACTCGTCTCTTGGCAGGCCTCGGCTAGCCTCGGTCTGCCAACCACCTCGTCAGTCAGTCCCTTTCTTTCATGGCCTCGGCAATAATGTATTATTGTAGCGGCTTTTCTTGAATATATTTCCCTCCTAATTGCAGACTTCGCTTCAGGAAGCCAACGCTTTATGTATTAAGAAATGTAGATTGCAATAATGACTTGAAGCTGATTTTTTTCTTATTATTTCGGACAGTTTAGTTTGTTGGTTAAAAAGCAAAAATATTGTATTTTTTATTGTTGTTTAATACCGTATTGCTGCGATACCAATTGTTTTTTATGAGTCGTGAATCTACGGGTGATCTACGGGGCTAGTACAACTCGCACCCTTAGAATGAAACCGACCGAACTCAATAAAATCGACAAAATGAGTTAGCAACACATATCGACTCAAAATCACATATTGCACCAAGATGTGTTGCTAACTCATTTTGTCGATTTTATTGAGTTCGGTCGGTTTCATTCTAAGGGTGCGCTGACGCCGCGACTCGACACAAGACGAGAAAATCTACCCTGTTCTTTATATTAGCTTCTGTCTCACTCGCACTGTGCAAACACAGTGCGAGTGAGACAGAAGCTAATGACGACGGCGGCAAGTTGTGCTAGCCAATTTGAGCCGTAAGGACTAGAATTCGTCGAAATTCGCACCAGCTGTATACTTTTAGTTTGCCGAATTGCATCAAAGTAGTCCATTCAAAAAGGAACTCTTCCAATTCCAATGACAGTTTTATAAAAAATCGGCCTCATTAAATAATCTACCATAGATGTTATATTATGCTTTTATTTATTTTAATACTTTTTTTTCTGTTTTGTTGCAGTGTATTTAAGATGTTAGGAGTTAAGGCGGAGTGTAGATGTCTTCATAGTATACCTATAGTTTATAAACGGACATAGTTATATATTATTACAATAATAATATATTATGAACAGTGGAACACCCGCTTTATAAAAGGTAGACTTTTGCTTTTTTATTTTTTTGCCTGTTATGTTTTTGTTGTATGTTTTATCCATTTCAATAAATATAATAAGCTTTATGTTTTTGGCGTGCAAACTAAACGTAATGGTGGCACTACACTTGGCAGTATTTGCCCAAATGTTCGTGTTGCATCTTTTTAAAAAAAAAAAAAAATTCCTTATTTCAGACCGGTTGATCCATAGAACCGGTTTTTCCTTCCTACGGCAAATGAAAGAGAGGCAACGATGCAACGCGAACACGCAACCCCAAGTGTGGTGCGACCATAGAACTGATTCCTTTTAGGTCGGGTTGCACCAACTTAAGCCTGCATTACACTGTCGCGGCCTGCGGTGGCGGTCCGAAGTAAATTTGACAGCTAATGACAATTTTACTATTGACCGCCGCGGCCAGGCCGCGGTAGTCTGTGATTCCTTAAGATTACAGACTAATCAACGTTATACACTCAAGAGCAACAGTTTTGGGTACAGTTTGTACTGAAATTCTATACAAAGTGTACCCGAAACTTTTGCTCTTGAGTGTATATGGCGCCTGCAGCTGTCATTCCATTGTAACTTGTCAAACTTTTCGTACATTCAGATTTTAACGCACACCGCTTACGATTACAGACAGTTTGGTGCATCCCACCCTCAATGTAAAAGATATACCATGAATCCCCTTAAATGATTAGCACATTTGGCGACAAAGAATGGGTGCCAATGAAAGGCTCTTTATCAACCCTTTTTATAGTATTTTAATATTTTTACTTAATTTAATCATTGTATTTTGTATATTTCAGCTCATCTCTTCGTGAGCAGTGACCGCTCGGCCGCAAACACATTCATAGAAGTAAGGTACACCACTTAAAACTTAGACTAATACCGCGCCGCGGCCCCGCTCTGAGGGATATTCATTCTGACATTTATTTTACACTTTAAAACATAGCTGGCTGTTAAACTGTCTTTTGTATAGGGTAAACGATCTTGTCGAACGCATGATGGGCATGTTCTATTGTAGCGTAATCTCAAGTGCCAACGTAGAGGTTGTTTACCCTACTTTTAGGTCGGTTAACATTGAAAACATTTTAAAAATCTAAGTCGTGCAGTTTTCCTCCCATTCAGTTCCTATGTTTTGTATTAAATTAAGGGCTTCTGAGGCAAATGAAATGACCCGATTTTAATGATTGAGGGTCCTCAAAGTTTCATAATAATTATTGAGATTGTGAAATAAGATGGCCTAACATCAGATATTTTATGCCCGTTTAGTTGAAAGAGCCCCGAAGTTTAGCACGAATACCCCGCGTTCGTCGCGCGGGCAGCGTCGCGGCGCGGGCCTGTGTAATTTTATGTTGTAGGAATATTTTCCACTAGAAATAAGGATAACGAAATAAGCAGCTCTAAGTTTTTACCTTGTTTTCACTGACTTGTAATTATTATTATGTGTTTCGCTACGCCGTTCAATGTTATGTTTATTACGAGCCCAGCCGGCGTTAGGTTAAAAAAAATGTTCGATTTGTTTTTACAATTTCCCCACATCCAAACGAGAAATAGCATTTTGGGACCATTTTAAGTTAATCCACTTAACGCGAGTTGTCTAAGTCATTTAAGTACTTGTTTA
The DNA here is from genome assembly GCA_932294315.1 of Epinotia nisella. NCBI lineage: Eukaryota > Metazoa > Arthropoda > Insecta > Lepidoptera > Tortricidae > Epinotia > Epinotia nisella. The sequence continues at coordinate 10,860,673 of OW028693.1, forward strand.
TTTTTTAACATCGAAACATTGTACAAAGTCCAGGACTCCCAATTTGTCTAATTTAAGTTTATAATGTTGTTAATTGGTTTTTATGAAAAAATATCTCTCGGAACGTAAGTTTATTTTTTTAAAACGGATGTAGATTTAATGCCGGATTTCTCGCAGTCTCGCACTATCGCAAAAGTAAAACTATTTGGGCTAAGAATTAAGTGTACTTTTAGAATGTGTAAATATACACAATGGTTTGGGACGTGTGATTCAATATATGTAATCTGAATGTAGTATGTCATATCTAAGAGAAACTCGCTATTATATTGGATATTTAAAGTCGGATAATATTTTGGCCTTTACTATATTTGAAATTTCATCGGATGGACAAAATTATAACGATACAATATAAAATTATAATAAGGATGAATTTATGCTTTCGAGCCCCGTCGCTGTCTCATCGAAATCATGTAGTCGTGACTATAACTTGACGTTTAATTACTTCAATATAGTGTTGACATGCATTTCAAATCAATCGCAGTATGATTTATTAAGTTCGTCAAATAATTAGTACAATAATGTTATAAGTAGAAACTTATAAACGGATCGCCTAGGAACACGGCGCAGAGCAATTTTCAGTCCGGGTCTATGCACTTTGACAATATTGTTGTCACGTGACAATGACAATTATTTGTATCTTTTTGGTTCCATTTTTACCACCTTGACAATAGTCGTCTAGCAATCACAATTCGTCGTTCAATTTTGGATCGACAAGTAAAGGAGGTCATTGGACCGCAATACTTTTCTATCCAATATTCATCGAATTGTCATTACGAAGTGGCATTGTGAAGACAGTGAAATAGGGACACGCAGTCTCAAGCGGCTGTCATTAGTCCCAGAATAGTACAACAAAACAATTGTCACAGTAAGGTGACAAATTGTCATGTGAAATGGCCTGCCTTGTCCGCGCCTCGTCCCGGGCGTCCATGGATGTTACTGTAACAGCCGTACACTGCGTACGCCTCGCTGTGGGTGCTCGCGGCAGCCGTGCGGCCGGCGCGGCCCCGCGGCGCGTGCGGCCGGCGCGGCCCCGCGGCGCGTGCGGCCGGCGCGGCCCCGCGGCGCGTGCGGCCGGCGCGGCCCCGCGGCGCGGGCGGCCGCCTCGGGACGCCGCGTCATGCTATAGAGATCATTGTCTATTCGAATCTCTATATCGCGATGTATTAACAAACCCCCTTCGCGGGGTCATTTTGACTTTTGTTATTTCCCGCCTCCCGACGCGATCGCCTTTATGTTAAGCTAGCTCTAAACAACATTAAATGTGTAACTGTGAATTTTAACCTTATTTTTTGGTTGTTTATTTTGTGTAAATGGCTGATCTGTAGCGCAGTAGTGACACGGTGTGAGCGAGCGACTGGTTCCCTTTTACAATTGGATTATAGATAATAAAGTAAATAAAAAGTTTGAAATGTCTCTTTTATTTCCATCCTTTCGTTTCCTGCTGTATAAAATATACAATATCTTACAAGAGTATAATATAATTCACATAACTAAATCTGTTTTTCTAAATAAATGGCATTATGCAAGTTATAATCAATCCTAGTAATAGAATTCTCAGGAAACTATTGTCAATTTCATATTTCTAGAAAGGTCCAATATAGATAATGTTCATTATTATAAATGGACCATTTCTAGAGCCATTCACAGTTTCCCGAGTATTCAACGTTATTAGGATTTACCGTACGGACGGATTCCGAGAGTGTACATATAAATACATTTTATCAATCGTGATATGATTATTAACTTAAACTTATCTATATAACTAACAAGGCGTTTTGTGACTTGAGCTTTTCTATTTTTATATGCTAAATACATAAGTACAAAATGTACATCCCATCAAATGTGAGATTGATGGAGCAATTTCTGTACAAAATAAAAAGTTTTTGGCTGACTAAATAATCCTAGAGGTACGATCAATAGTCTGTCTGAAAATAATACTAAAATTTCACACGATAGTTTGGTAAAGAATTATTATGGAGTGATGCATATTATTCATACAATAAGAATCAAGAAAGAGTAATAATAAGGGACCAAGATATGGACTGCATTCATTAAGTCAAATAAATTATTTCATTCGTGCTGCAACTTATGAGTATTGCACGCTAACTGCGTAGTTGTCTGTCAGTCTCGGATCTTACTAGTTTTACTTTACTGGGCCAAGCCGGCTCGGGGGAAACCAGTCCTGTCAAGCTGGTTTAGGGACATTTTCTAATAATCGTACCCAATTAGCGTGTCGTTAAACAAAAATTAACTGCGTCAGTTTTGTGACGAAAATTAAGCACATACATGATGTAAAAATTAACTAGTTTCACATTTAAGTAAAGTTTTTTTTATGCATATCATTTACCAATAAAATGTTGGGATAATGCTTTACTTATTTGAAAAAGCCCTTACATAAAAGATTGACGGACATTCAGATGTAAGTATTTTGAGTAATGATTATAAGGATAATACAAGTCAAAACCTATCTTTACGTTCACCGCCACAGAAAGGGATCTTCAGTCCGAACAAAATGACCACCAACCTGTTCCATACGTGATCCTGACTACGTTTTGGTCAGAAGTTGGCGTTCTAGCGCGATAATTGTACGGTTGTGGTTTTCAAAACTTGCTGATGCTGCGTTGCACAACTCGTGTTATCCACCCAGACAATCTAATCGTCGCTAATAGTCCAGGCAATGAACTGACAACTTGTATGGAAAAAATGACATATTTGGAAATAATTTATAATAGCTAATTTTTTAATGTAACGGATATATTATCAATTAAATAGTTACCTAGAGCCAAAATCCAACAAAAAATCAGACATTAAAAAAATCAATATTTAATTAGCTCCTAAAAAGTCCGGATAAATATTAACATTTTTTTAAATCTTTATTTAGGTTCATTTACATTTGCTTTAAAATATTCAATATAAATAAAATAAAAAAGACAATGAATGTTTAATTTAAATCTATATAATTACTTCCGGGTGGAAAGTTTGTTGGATTCTTTTCTGTTAGATTAAAGCATCTTAGAATAATGTTTTAGAATGAAATAAACAAAAAAAACGCTATTATAAATTAATGTTTTTCGAAACCGTATTTTGCCTCGAGTATAAATACCGCAGCTAATCTGGTAGACGTTTGTGAACAGTTGACGTGGAGGTTCAGTGTGTGTCTTGAGTTCTGTGATCCTAGCAGATCTTATGCGTGGGCGCAGAATAAATAATAGTATTAGGGTAGAACGTTCTCTATCTAACAAAATTGATGTTAGATAGCTAATAAACTCAAATCATGCCATTCCGACTATACTAGTCTGCCGCATGCTTCATGTAAAGATGACAACGCCGGCCGCGTGACTACGTGTTGTTCGGCGAGTGTCGGCGTTCGGGGACACCTCGGAGTTGTCATAGGACGGGCCTGGCGTGGCTGTGGAGACTATAGCTTGGTTTCCGGCGTGGGCCTTGTGGAGACTATAGCTTGGTTTCTGGCGTGGCTGTGGAGACTATAGCTTGGTTTCGTGGTGGCTGTGGAGACTATAGCTTGGTTCCCGGCGTGGGCCTTGTGGAGACTATAGCTTGGTTTCTGGCGTGGCTGTGGAGACTATAGCTTGGTTTCGTGGTGGCTGTGGAGACTATAGCTTGGTTCCCGGCGTGGGCCTTGTGGAGACTATAGCTTGGTTTCCGGCTTGGTGGGTTTCCTCCTGCGGCGGTGGTCGTCGAGCGCGAGCGGCGCGCAGTAGGGCTGCAGGCGCGCCGAGCAGTTGGAGCGGCGGTCGCTGTCGTTGTCTCCACTGTCCACGTCGCCTGATAGAAGAATAAAGTGACTGTACATAATGAAAGGCCTTAAGTCACGAGTGTTTTAAGGCCTAATTATGTAAAGTTGCATGCACTACTTTATCTACACACATATAATAAATCCTCAATGATGTGTTCGGGAACCATTGGAAACCATTAAATGTTTTATTTTTATTGGAATAACCGCCATTGCACCGCCATGGCCGACTAGACTTCAAATCGTGACCGACTAGATGTCAATAACAAAATCTAGTTGGTCATGATTTGCACTGACCTCTGGGCCACGTTTCGAAATTTGAAAGTCATTACTTTATCAATATCGATATCTTAATGAAGCTAAGTACAAAGTAATTTATTTTTATAAATCTTATTGATTTAACTAATGCTGGTCATTACTGCCAGTTTCTGAACGCATTTTTCGTTTTTTTTTTATTTTTCTTACTCAGAATCGTTGATACTATCGATCCTTATACAAGAAAAAAAATGTCTAAGATTTTACTATGTAAGTGTTTTCTTCCAGTGCGTCACGACGATATAAATAAAAAAAGACTGCATACAAAAATGTGACGATCTGGATTGGAATATTTGGTACACTTTTTTTCTTGTATGAGGATCCATAGTATCAACGATTCTGTGTAAGAAAAACTCAAAAAAATCGAATTCTGAAAAAAAGTAAATGTGCACTTTTTTTAAAAAACGCCCAGTTAGTACATCTAAACTTGCATTTAAAACAAAACAACACTGACAGGGGAGTGCAATCCCTCGCAGTGCGACATGTAGAGACAGTCAACCCTGTCTGCTATCCGCACCAGTCCTGATGGCATAACTTGACTCTCGACTCTACTCGCGCGCGAGATAGGCTGTCCGTCACTTTCTGATTAATGCTGTCAAAAAGTGACAGATAGTCTATTACGCGCGCGAGTAGAGTAGAGAGTCAAGTTATGCTAGCAGGGCAGGGATGCGCGCGCACGCATGCTCGTACAGAAACAGTCCACGCGCGCCGCCGCGAATAGGTTACAGAAGGACGAACTAAACGCTTCAAAGACATGGCCGAGCCATAGCCAATACAGCCCGTGAATGTACCATTCGATAGTCGTAATGATAATGAACAATATAAATGTGTTTACCGTCGCTGCTGTCGTTGCTGGGCGCGCGGTCGCGCGGCCGCGGCCGGCGCCGCCAGTAGCGGAACTCGCGCGGCAGCGTGTACGAGCGCGGCAGGGAGATCTGAACATAAAACGACAACTTACAAAAAGTTGAAAAACCCCCGACATTTTCATTCCAAAGTTCAATATCTCAAAAATGGCTGAACCGATTTTGTTGAAACGTGGCCAAGAACCATCTCGATCACGTCAGCTTTCGGACAAAAAACTGCATTAAAATCGGTCCATACGTTTCGGAGCTACGATGCCACAGACAGACGCACACACACTTCAAACTTATAACACCCCTCTTTTTGCGTCGGGGGTTAAAAATTACAATTAAAGTCTATTAATATGATTTTACTTACACAATAAGCTTGTGTCTTAATTTTTTTTTACGATGCCATTCGAACCAGTATTTGGAGACACATATTTTTTCTAAACTTCCATCCATATAAATACAAAACAAAAATTAATAATAAATATAGTGGGACAATTCACACAGATGATCGATCTAGTCCCAAACTAGGCAAAGCCTATACTATGGGTACTAGACAACGGATAACCATACTTATATGTATAGATATTAAACATCCAAGACTCGAGAGCAAACATTCGTATTCATCATACAAATATCTGCCCCGACCAGGGATCGAATATATTCATATATTTTTATGATTTTAATTATACTTTATTACAATTATTTGATGGTTTACTATCCATTTAGGAACACTACGTTATCAATTTTAACATGAGGAAACTACCCAATTAAACATGGATATATTCATACGTTAACACAACATTTGATCACATGTTTAGTTAAAATGGCATGTGGGCCCGTTCTACGCAACAGGCAACAGTGGCGATTGACCAATAATGACTGGCCAGTTGACCTCTAATGTGTACCCTGACTATTGAAGAGTTGTATCTTGTAGCTCACAAAACGAATATCCTACCATTCCACTTCAATCTGTTCGACCAGGCAAGAAGTTGAAGAGGCAAGTTGAGAAACGAATAAAAGTAAATCGAAAATGTACAACATAATTAAATGAATCATAAATATCATAATCATATACTAAGAACATTGCACCATCCTTTTATCGCGGATCGCGGACCCTCGTATGCAAGAGGTACCGCGTATTAGGGGGCGTCCATTAATTACGTGAGACGTTTAAGGGCTCCCCCCTTAAACGGGTGTCGAACCGAATCGCATCTAATCTTACTTTGGGGTAAAGAGGGTTTCGGCAAATATCACGTAATTTTATTCCTCAAGAAACTAGAGTAAAATTGCGAGAAAATCAAATAAACTAAGTGTTTTCTTTGTTTTTTTTAGCATTTTTTTTGAATAAACACTAGAAACTCACGTTTTGAAAAATCTAACGTAGATTGGGCGATGGGTGAGGGGGATGAGCCAAATCTCACGTCATCTCACCAGGGGGGGTCAGAAAATTTCTAAAAACACCTCACGTAATTAATGGACGCCCCCTAAAGGCTCGACTTCGGCTTCAAGCGGCAGCGGAAGTGGTATTGAGGGATTCGAGCGCACTTTCTCGCTCCCACTTATGGCGCAGTGCCGTCGCTCTGTCGTGGCCATTACGCCTTAGACCTAAACACTCGCCTGGCTGTCGATGTCGCTGGTGGCCCGCGGCGTGTCCCGCGCGCGAGACTCCTCGCCGCTGCTCGCCGCGCCTTCCTCTTTCTTTCTACCCCTGCGGAAACACCAAAAGTTTCTGTCAAAAATTTAACTTTTGGTACAAGCTTTTATTGCCGACTGTACTTTTCTGTACACCGTCATTAACTACTCATTGAGACGATTGTAACGAGCCCAAACTCAACGGGGTTACATCGGTTAAGTACTGAATTCCCATGGCCATCTTCTGTCTCTATCAGACCAGCTCGATGGTACCATAATATTGAATGGGGCTGGCAACTGTCAAACTGACAGCACTAATAATGGTCCTTAAAAAAGCAAAATTTGTATGGCGGGAAGTAGTTGTAATTTATTTCTGCGATAATGACTTTATATTTCGTCCCGAATTGATACGAAGTGAGAATCCACCGTTTTCCAAAAAAAACTAAAAATAAAAGGTTGTGGATAAAACCTACGGGGAAGATTTTTGCCTAAGAACTGTATATGGTTTCCGTACATAGTTGGGACCATCGATCCTTTGTCTCTCTCTATCATCGTATGGAATCTAGAAGAGCGCCATCTACAATTAGCTTTCACCGGCCAACCCCATTGTCATCCAAACTATACTAATGCCGCGTTTACATGTTCGCGTCCAAAGCGACATTTAACGGGCGCGAGTGTGTAAACAGCCTGCTTGTGCACGCGCCCGTGCCCGTGCTCGTGCTTACCGCCGATCGGGACGACTGTCGGTTTTTTGACAAAGATCAAAGGGTCAATGTGCTCGTGCCTACTGATGTGGTGTGTTCCTGGTGTTGAGTATGAGGGACCTATTCGTCTCTAGCTATCAACACAACGAATCCTCAAATCAATAAAAGGTGGGCAGCGGCTTGTGATTCTTCTGGGGTCGCAACCGGCCATTGGCTATGGTGTCTGCTGACTATTAGGTAGGCAGTATGCTTGTTTACCATCGTTGTAGATTAAAAAACCGGAGAAGTGTGAGGCTGACTCGCCCACCGAGGGTTCCGTTCAAATTTGTACCTAGGTACTACTTTAATAAATAAATAAATATTAAGGGACAATCTTACAAACATCGACCTAGTCCCATAGTAAGCTCAATGAGGCTTCTGTTATGGGTACTAGAAATCGATATATTTAATATATTATCCGACTATTTGTCCTTAATGGGATTCGAACCCAGGACCTTCAGCTTCGTAGACAGCCCTTATAAGCAACCCACTAGGCTAACCGGTCGTCAACTTTAATCGATGAATGATTGCGTACTTTAAATAAAAGCTATATATTTTTTATGATTTAATTAAAAATGAGTTTTCAGATTTTTCCCTGTACTTGTAGTATAAGACGATATTACTAGCCAAATTTCATAGTTCTAGGTCAACGGAATATACCCTATAAATTTTGATTCCCTTGAGTGTCGAAAAATACGTTTTTTGCGACATAAACGGCCGCATCTTTTTTTAACGTTATCTTAGAAGTTTGTTTTTTTTCTCAGCTTCAAGGGACTGTAGACCTGGGTATATGGTTTTAATTTCAACTCGATACCTCCACGCGTTACCGAGATAAAAAAGGTCTTGACAGACAGACGAACAACAAAGTGATCCTATAAGGGTTCCGTTTTTACCTCTTGAGGTACGGAACCCTAAACAAATGAAATTAAAAGATTTTTCAAAATACCCATTTGCTTTTTTGCAAATATTATAGCCTATGTCACTCCCACGATTAAGAGGAATCCAACGACACCTCATATGTCGAAATCCGTCAAACGGTTTAGGCTGCAGGGAGTGCCAAAGAATAAGACATACACACATATAGATACATACATACATACGCTCGAAATAACCCTCCTTTCCTGCAGCAGTCGGGTAAAAACAAGAACAGAACAAGTTACTTACTGGTAAGGCGCGCCCCAATGACAACAGACTTGTCTATTACAGCCCTCCAAGTAGTGCGGCGCGAGCAGTATCTCCGGCGTCCGACACCGCTGCATCTTCCGTCTCCCTTCCTCGCCCTTCTTCAGATACGGAAACCGATCGCAATTCTGTCCGTAGCACTCGTACCTCGCATCTATACTTTGCACGTTAAGCAAATTTGACACGTATTCATCCTTACTATAAGGCTGGTTTTCGCCGTAACCCGAATACTCTGGGATCGCGTCGCTGTATATGTTACTAGGTAACCTAGGCTTGTCTAGAGAGACTTCGTAGTTGGTATCACTTATGTAGTTTCTAGGGCTGTTATTGATCACGTTTCTAGGACTTCCGCATCCGTTTGCGTCGTAACTTCTATTCTCTGTCAAAGCTAGATAATTAGGTGAATGCATCGGTCTGGAAACGTTAGGGTTCTCATAGAAAGTTCTGTCGTCGTATCTTCTATGGATTTTCAGGTCGTTTAAATCTGTGTTATTGTTTTGAAACGCTGTATACCCTTTGATTTCTGTGTAAGTCGGGTAGATATTGCACGTGTGCGGTACAGGGTAGTTTTGGTAGGAATGCGTCATTTCTATACTAGGCCAGGCGGGTGGCTCCGCGTGTGTTTTTGCTCTAGGTATGGGCTGTCTCTGTAAGCTGCTGTATATTTCCTCGGCGGCCACGGGAGTGGTTTTCGCCAGTTTTCCCTGTTTGATCTCTTCTTCGATGACGCGCAGCTCTGCGAGTTGTTTTTGCTTCTTTTCTTGTAGTTTCTGTTGGATGTTGACGCGGGAACCGACGCTGGAGCCTTCGTTTTCCGAGGAACCGCCCTGGGGAGTAAAACATGGGTTAGTTTAGCGATTTAATCGTAGTTCTGTTACTAACAGATCTGTTTAATTTTTTTAAACTGCTTTTCTACTGGGGAGGTGAAATTACACACTTGTTCATTCATATATATGATACTTAAATGTTAACAAAACAACCTAATCATGAGACATAAAAGACAAAAAGCTTAAAAGAAAGATATGTATATTTTGCACGAAGATAGTTTATAGCCTGGATGAAGATATAGGATAGTTTTTATTCCAGATCCACGCAGTTTCGCCGTTTTCTAGCGCGTTAGTCTCGGCGACGAATGAATGCGTCTAAATGGATGGAAGTTGACGTTAATATTTTAACGTTGAATTGTGAAATTCACGACACATTTGGATGGCATCTTGGCGCGTTGCGTTGGATATCCAACTGGCCACGCCAATTATAATTAAACGCTTCAGTATTGACATTCGTGTGATGGTGAACTTACGTGATGGTTGTGCGGCAGCGGGCGGCGCCAGAAGGCGGCCGCGGGGGCGGGGGCGGGCGCGGGGGGCGGGGCCGCGGGGGGCGGCACGAATGAAGTCGGTTTTTTCTTCTTGCGCTGCGCCGCACTGTCAAGCACATATAACAAATAGGCTTGTGTCCTAAGATTTTTTAGATGCTATTCGAACCAGTTTTTGGAGAGGAACAAATGTTTGTATGGGAGTACCTACAATTAAACAACATAAATGGGCCAAAATTCTTTTTAGTGCCTAAAATGGAGATGAAAACTTATGAACACTTATAAAAAAAATGTAGATGTCTGGAAATATTTTCCTAGTAGTGTTACGTTAGTTCTCAACCGGGCCTCATTGTTTATTATGAATTTTCCCACCACCCTGGGTTTTTTATTACAAAAAAGTCATATTTGGTACTCAAATTACCACTGCGTTACCAGTCCCCATGACCCGTCGAAAATAATGTCCACTATGTTACCAAACATTTTTTTAATTATATTTTGAGCCCAAATATTTCGATAATGATCATCATCCGGGTATGCATATGTCATTGTGAATTAGAAAATATTTTTTTTTGAAGATTATCCGAATAAGTAAAAAAATATGGGTTAAAATGTACAAGGGACGTTTTATAGGCATCAAAAAGAATTTTGGCCCAAATACCCAAACAATTGAGACAAAGATTGACCTCGCTGGCGGTAGCCCAAAATGCTTCATACTATTTCATATGCCGTCACAATCTGCTATTTGTACTAATCGTTGTATGGAAAATCAAGTAAATTGCTGTTTCGGTCGTGAAATACTGCGTTTAGGCCCATAGTTGTCTTAAAATTTTGTTTCTACAAAAGCGTAAGGATTCTAGTGGTCGCCTTCCCGAGATAAAGGGTCTTGACTGACAGACCGACGGACAGACAGACAGACAGACAACCAAGTGATCTTATAAGGGTTCCGTTTTATTCCTTTTGAGGTACGGAACCCTAAAAACTATATAATTAACGAACCTGCTCACAAAAATTCACGAGAATCGGTTGAGAATTGCGACCCGTAGATGAGAACAGACGCACAGCGTGACACCTGGACAGACACCGGACATACGAACGATTTTCGGCCCAAGCTGAAGCATAGAACTTCGTTCGCTTCGCTACCTTGTTCGCTTACCTGCTATTCACTGGATTTGTGAAGCGACAGTTGAACACGCCCGGGATCACGGCGTTGTCCGCAGTATTCGACTGTTTCCCTGAAAAAAAAAATGTCTCATCCTATAGGAATTGCATTTCAAGTGCTTACCAAACATTGTTTTTAAACGTTCTTATATTAACACAACGATTTCTTAAGTTATACGGTTAAACTCATGTACTGTCACTAAGGGTGACGTATTTCGAACCCTTCGGGAACTTGTCGTCAAGTTATCTCTGTGAGCTGTAGAACTCGCAAGCCTCTTTATAAAAAAATCGAAAAAGTGTCTCGATGAAAATATTCTATTTAATTAACGAACCTGCTCACAAAATTTCACGAGAATATGACATGAGAAGTTGAGAAGGTGAGAACAGATGGACACCGGACGCCGGACATCGTGACAGACCCATCACACGCACGAACGATTTTCGGCACAAGCTGAAGCATAGAACTTCGTTCGCTTCGCTCTCTCGTTCGATTAGAATAATTCGAATATGATTCACTAAATTCAAGGATTTATTTACTTATTATTGTGCACGTTTCGTGAGAAAATTAAGAATATTTGTCTTACCATTTTTACTTTGTGAGGATGCATTTGTACTATTGGTGCCTTGTTGGTTTTCTCCCAACATGTAACCCAATCTTCGAACGTGGAAATACCTGGAATTTTAAATGAATTAAATTAATCCTGCCAATAGTGCCAATGGATCATAGTGGCAGGAGGGCTTTTCTCATGGTTAGCACGAGCAGCGCATGGCGAGTTATTTAGAGTCGGTCTTTTGATCGCGCTCAAAGGCATCTCGGTGCGGTGCGGACAGAACGATATGACGTAACTTGTTTGTGCGCGAAGCGTGTAGGATTTTTAGCAAATGAGTGAGATTTGTCGCATGCACGCGGGTCCATCCGCTTTTGCAATAGTTGCAATAGTATGCAATGGCGCGGCGCCGCCCAGCGCCACGCCACCAGCAGCAACGCGTTCTCCACCAGCATCACTGTGTAGAACATACCTATAATAAAGCAGCATACAAGCGAGCCCGGCGAGGTACGCGGCGCCCGCGCCCGCCAGCACGGCGGCCGGCGCGCGCGGCGCCGCCCAGCGCCACGCCACCAGCAGCAACGCGTTCTCCACCAGCATCACTGTGTAGAACATACCTATAATAAAGCAGCATACAAGCGAGCCCGGCGAGGTACGCGGCGCCCGCGCCCGCCAGCACGGCGGCCGGCGCGCGCGGCGCCGCCCAGCGCCACGCCACCAGCAGCAACGCGTTCTCCACCAGCATCACTGTGTAGAACATACCTATAATAAAGCAGCATACAAGCGAGCCCGGCGAGGTACGCGGCGCCCGCGCCCGCCAGCACGGCGGCCGGCGCGCGCGGCGCCGCCCAGCGCCACGCCACCAGCAGCAACGCGTTCTCCACCAGCATCACTGTGTAGAACATACCTATAATAAAGCAGCATACAAGCGAGCCCGGCGAGGTACGCGGCGCCCGCGCCCGCCAGCACGGCGGCCGGCGCGCGCGGCGCCGCCCAGCGCCACGCCACCAGCAGCAACGCGTTCTCCACCAGCATCACTGTGTAGAACATACCTATAATAAAGCAGCATACAAGCGAGCCCGGCGAGGTACGCGGCGCCCGCGCCCGCCAGCACGGCGGCCGGCGCGCGCGGCGCCGCCCAGCGCCACGCCACCAGCAGCAACGCGTTCTCCACCAGCATCACTGTGTAGAACATACCTATAATAAAGCAGCATACAAGCGAGCCCGGCGAGGTACGCGGCGCCCGCGCCCGCCAGCACGGCGGCCGGCGCGCGCGGCGCCGCCCAGCGCCACGCCACCAGCAGCAACGCGTTCTCCACCAGCATCACTGTGTAGAACATACCTATAATAAAGCAGCATACAAGCGAGCCCGGCGAGGTACGCGGCGCCCGCGCCCGCCAGCACGGCGGCCGGCGCGCGCGGCGCCGCCCAGCGCCACGCCACCAGCAGCAACGCGTTCTCCACCAGCATCACTGTGTAGAACATACCTATAATAAAGCAGCATACAAGCGAGCCCGGCGAGGTACGCGGCGCCCGCGCCCGCCAGCACGGCGGCCGGCGCGCGCGGCGCCGCCCAGCGCCACGCCACCAGCAGCAACGCGTTCTCCACCAGCATCACTGTGTAGAACATACCTATAATAAAGCAGCATACAAGCGAGCCCGGCGAGGTACGCGGCGCCCGCGCCCGCCAGCACGGCGGCCGGCGCGCGCGGCGCCGCCCAGCGCCACGCCACCAGCAGCAACGCGTTCTCCACCAGCATCACTGTGTAGAACATACCTATAATAAAGCAGCATACAAGCGAGCCCGGCGAGGTACGCGGCGCCCGCGCCCGCCAGCACGGCGGCCGGCGCGCGCGGCGCCGCCCAGCGCCACGCCACCAGCAGCAACGCGTTCTCCACCAGCATCACTGTGTAGAACATACCTATAATAAAGCAGCATACAAGCGAGCCCGGCGAGGTACGCGGCGCCCGCGCCCGCCAGCACGGCGGCCGGCGCGCGCGGCGCCGCCCAGCGCCACGCCACCAGCAGCAACGCGTTCTCCACCAGCATCACTGTGTAGAACATACCTATAATAAAGCAGCATACAAGCGAGCCCGGCGAGGTACGCGGCGCCCGCGCCCGCCAGCACGGCGGCCGGCGCGCGCGGCGCCGCCCAGCGCCACGCCACCAGCAGCAACGCGTTCTCCACCAGCATCACTGTGTAGAACATACCTATAATAAAGCAGCATACAAGCGAGCCCGGCGAGGTACGCGGCGCCCGCGCCCGCCAGCACGGCGGCCGGCGCGCGCGGCGCCGCCCAGCGCCACGCCACCAGCAGCAACGCGTTCTCCACCAGCATCACTGTGTAGAACATACCTATAATAAAGCAGCATACAAGCGAGCCCGGCGAGGTACGCGGCGCCCGCGCCCGCCAGCACGGCGGCCGGCGCGCGCGGCGCCGCCCAGCGCCACGCCACCAGCAGCAACGCGTTCTCCACCAGCATCACTGTGTAGAACATACCTATAATAAAGCAGCATACAAGCGAGCCCGGCGAGGTACGCGGCGCCCGCGCCCGCCAGCACGGCGGCCGGCGCGCGCGGCGCCGCCCAGCGCCACGCCACCAGCAGCAACGCGTTCTCCACCAGCATCACTGTGTAGAACATACCTATAATAAAGCAGCATACAAGCGAGCCCGGCGAGGTACGCGGCGCCCGCGCCCGCCAGCACGGCGGCCGGCGCGCGCGGCGCCGCCCAGCGCCACGCCACCAGCAGCAACGCGTTCTCCACCAGCATCACTGTGTAGAACATACCTATAATAAAGCAGCATACAAGCGAGCCCGGCGAGGTACGCGGCGCCCGCGCCCGCCAGCACGGCGGCCGGCGCGCGCGGCGCCGCCCAGCGCCACGCCACCAGCAGCAACGCGTTCTCCACCAGCATCACTGTGTAGAACATACCTATAATAAAGCAGCATACAAGCGAGCCCGGCGAGGTACGCGGCGCCCGCGCCCGCCAGCACGGCGGCCGGCGCGCGCGGCGCCGCCCAGCGCCACGCCACCAGCAGCAACGCGTTCTCCACCAGCATCACTGTGTAGAACATACCTATAATAAAGCAGCATACAAGCGAGCCCGGCGAGGTACGCGGCGCCCGCGCCCGCCAGCACGGCGGCCGGCGCGCGCGGCGCCGCCCAGCGCCACGCCACCAGCAGCAACGCGTTCTCCACCAGCATCACTGTGTAGAACATACCTATAATAAAGCAGCATACAAGCGAGCCCGGCGAGGTACGCGGCGCCCGCGCCCGCCAGCACGGCGGCCGGCGCGCGCGGCGCCGCCCAGCGCCACGCCACCAGCAGCAACGCGTTCTCCACCAGCATCACTGTGTAGAACGCCACCTGGTCGACCACACACGGACAAAGTAAGTCATATTGATCCCCAGCCTATATACGACGCATCCCTCTGCTACTCGCACTTAGAATGGATTGCACCAAACCGTCTGTAATCGTGAGCGGTGTTCGTTAACCCGTTAATTCATTGCCGACGCCTCATATTTTTACTCATCACGCAGTGCCGCCGGCTTCCACGCGACGACGCGAATTCGCGTCCGCGGCATTACGTTAACATTTCAAGGACGCGAGTTCGCGTCCGCGGCATTAGGTTAACCCATTTCGAGGACGCGAATTCACGTCCGCGGCATTACGTTGTCAAGGACGCAATTTCGCGTTTTCGGCATCGGAAGTGATATTTTTGCGTCTAAAAAGAGTTTTTGTCGAACACATATTCAGCATAGACGTGACGGCCGTATACTTCAGCCGTATATAAGTTTTTTAATGGTTTTTAGTTTGATTATAATAAGGAAAGTGTTTAAGTACATTTGATTTCTAGCAAAAAAAAAAACAAATAACTTGAGGACGCGGAATCGCGTCCTCGGCATTACGATTACACATACATGGGATGCGAATTCGCGTCTTCGGCATCCGAGATAAGAATTATGAAAATTACAAATGCACTGAATCCAAAAACCAGCAACAGTATAATATTATCCTTCATAAATAAAGTAACATTTTGGTATCAGCATATAAGTACAGTTGTTTTCTAGCAAAAAAAAATCGCGTCCTCGGCATTACGATTACACATACATGGGACGCGAATTCGCGTCTTCGGCATTGAATGGGTTACAATCTGAATGTACTTATAGAAAGTTTGACAAGTTATTATGGAATGACAGCTGCCGGTGCCATATTTAACGTTGATCGTTCTATTAACCGTAAGGCCGGGGCCGCACTGGTGGGGCGATTGGTGACGCGACTGGATTTCAGTACAACTTGGGTGACTCGATGTATGAAGATCGCCGTCGCGTCGGTAATCCCTCGACCAGTGCGGTTCCGGCCTAAGTGTGAGCAACCCGCCCTTAGAGGGAACAAGAATAGAATTATACATTTTTAATCATCAGCAACATGTCATGGGAACCACATTCCATTGAAGCGTGTAAGAAATTACACAAGTTTTCATTTGACCTCCATAGACTGCAAAACCAAAAAACTAATTTGGTCCAATGACCAAAAAACCGTCCTAGTTGCATATCATGGTTTCGTATGCTCAACCATGCGCTATGGCCTTCATTTCTGGGGCAGTTCATCATACAGATATATTTTATTTAGAGCTCAGAAACGATGCATTCGAGCGATTTGCAAAATGAAAACAGAAGAAAGTTGTCAACCTTACTTCAAATCTTTAAGACTGTTGAATTTACCTTGTCTCTATATCTTGGAATGCTGTATGTTTGTAGAGCGTAACTCTGACTTCTTTCCAATTAAAAATACTGCTCAGGCTTTTAACTTTAGACTTTAAATGTAGGAAACACCTCATTAAATGAAAAAAAGCTTCATAACAACGACAAGGTACAGTCGGTGGCTGAACACCTAAGTACCTTGTCGTTTTCACTCGTTTGACAACTTCATATGGCATTTAACATTACGTTTAATGCGACACGGTACAAAGGTGTTCAGTTACTTATGATGCCGACTGTACCATATATATAAACTTGACAACTGTGATACCTATGTTCAAGAAAATAAATTGCATTTAATTTCTAATGGTACGCCGTTTGCTATACCGGCCGCCAAAAATGTTTACGATCCCGTTCATACAAAATGAAACATTGTTAGATTACTCTTAGATTTAGACTTCATTTTCATCAGAATGCCCCAGAATATCATACGAAGTGAATACCACACATAGCCATGGAATACTGCAAAAAAAACAAAAAAACATAATACATAAGCTAAAATAAAGAAAGAAACAACAAGATTTTGTAACTGAACTCACCATCTTCTGCTTATGCCTATGCTCCTGCAGATTAACGTACGCGAGGACATAGACGGCGGCTATGAGCGCAGCGAGGGCTGCTTTCCTCGCGCGGCCCACCCGCTCGCCGTCGAAAACGTTCTTGGGCGAGATGAGCCACAGGAACATGGATACCCAGTGGAGACCTGGAAATAGATCCGTTGATTACAGGGCTCTATCTCAAAAATTCACAAGGAAACGTCCCATTTCTTCAAATTGCATTTTAGTTTGTGGCGCATCACTAGCTGGTGACGTGCACAGTGAGTTTTGTAGGCGACGCGTCTATGCCAACGTCAAGCTTTTTTTTTATATGTTGATAAATTGAGGGTAGATGGAAGTCTGAGTGGTATGTGCCGCTTATGACGCACGAGGGGCAGGGGCCCGGGAGGGTGGTCAATCGCGGATACCATTGGCTGTGAGGCAGTCAGTCGCTCTCAATCATTACGCGCTAAGACACACTCTTCTCGCTGTCCAACTACCCTTACGTTTTCTTTGTATTGTCTGCATTACTTCATTTCACTTTTAAATTTTCTCTTGGTCAAATAACACCCAACACCCACAAGTTGGTTTCGTCTATAGTCGACCGTTTAGCCTAGTGGCAAGTGACGCTGCCTACGAAGCTGAAAGTTCTGGGTTCGAAACCCGGTAAGGGAAAATATTTGTGTGATGAGCATGAATATTTGTTTCTGAATCTTGGATGCTTTCTATGTATTTAAATCTATTAAATAAATCGTCGTCTAGTATCCATAATAGCTTAGCAAGCCTTATTGAGCTTATTATAAAAAATAAATAAATAAGAAATAAACATAACTTTATTTAGCCTTCATATAGGTTATGACTGCTTACATGATAGGTACAAATATCTGGTAGCAAAGAGGGTAATTTAAAACAGTGAGTAAGCGTCGTCTGTTCTCCGTACTAGTAAAGACTGTATCTGTATCACGGTAGAACAGGATTCCACTCCTCTCATTGTTGTTTACAATATACAAGTATTAACGTTAATTCTAAATTAGTAGGAAGGTCATCACAAAATATGTGGGTAGAGTTAAACACAGAAATAAATATTATCAATATGGTTGGCAAAAGTAACAATATGAATAGCTAACTCAACACTACAGGCCCGCGATGAGCAAAAGGACGTATGTCGCTATGGATCGAGCACAACATATACCCCTCTGGTTCAGCGCGGCAGTGCGGATAACTGGTAAATGGGATTAGGTCGATTTGTGTAAATGTGTAAGCTTGTCCCCTAAACGGTCATCCCCCCTTGCCAAAAACGGCCTATGGCGAGAATGTTAGAACTGAAAGCTTCCATACCTATAACTAAGAAGACCCAGTATTCATAGACTAGAGCGTAGGCGGTGAGCGCGCAGATGCGCGCAGAGATCGTTCCCAATCGCCACAGGAACTGGAAATAATACACTTCAATTATTATCAAGTTTTAGCAAATAAATATAACGACCACTAACAACTTTAAGGTATAAACCGGCATCACAGGTCAAATGGCTAGTCGATATTGGTCAAGCGTAACCGGAAACGCCAGTTTAAACTTGTTAAATTGTAACTTGCAATACAAATGGTACTGGATAAAAAAATATTTAAAAAAATCGGCTTCAAACCAAAAATGCACTAAAAAGCAAAAACAAAGGTAATTGGGTATTTTTGTTTGTACAACTTGTTTGGTGGTACCTGCACGATGACGCCGAGCCAGGTGAGCACGAGCCGGTGCACGTTGCGCAGGCGCACGTTCTTGCTGAAGCTGGCGAGCGCCCAGCACACGGAGAACAGAGAGAGGGACGCCGATATCACGTTCAGCTCGGCGAACGCTGCGTTGCCAGCTGTATTGGGAATAATGTGTGGTAAAAATATGTCTTTTCACAGCTGCTAATTAGAGTCATTGTAGCTCTAAAATGAGAGACGAATGCTGTACAATTCCCCATTTTATTTCAAGAAGACAGATTTCCATAGAAGGTATGGAAACCAGTATGTGCCACTCGGTGGCAAAATTATTTCCGTCTTGGGCGTAAACATTTGAATCCCTCGTTACGCTCAAGACTTTACTTTAGAATCTTTCGCTTCACCAAGGATCTTATGTACCACCCTCGCCGAAAATATATAATTTTGCTCCGTTGAGACACTAGCTACTATAGAAATATTGATAAAGAAGACCTGCTGGGCGTCCTACAAGCAGAGATGGGCATTAATCGGTTAATTATTTAATCAACTAATAAATCGATTAAACAATTAATCGTCAAAACATTAATCGCGATTTAATTAATCGTCGTAGAGTTCGATTGACGATTGATCAATCGTCATTTTAATCGACTAAATTTCACGATAAAATCTCGGTTACAAATTGGAACACAGCATGTTACAAAAATTCAATATGTCTTGTCATGTATTGTACACTTGGAAATAATTCTAGTAGGTATGCTGTGTGATATAAACTTGTTCCAGTAACACAAGATGGTTTTTACAGTGCAGTACTCTAAGGGTCTCCTAATTATGTAGCAATCTGTCAACGTAACCCGAAACCTACATTTACAAAAAACTTTAATCATTCCTGATATCAATCGAGAGAAAATCAATCTAATTAATTTAAGATTTATTAGATAAAAGATTTAGTCGCTCGTATTTAATCGTAGATTAATTTAATCGTAACTAAATTAGTCGAAACTCTTACGACTAAGATTGATCAATCGTCATTTTTAATCGTTAGGCGCAATTAAGTAGGTTAATCTTAATCGTTAGTCGATCACATTTTGCCCATCACTGCCAATAAGTGGGGTAACGAAGTCCGTGAAGACTTGAATGAACTCCGGGCTATCAACTGGACAGACAGAACAACATTGGACAGGGAACAGCATTTGACAGGGAAGCTTGGCGCTCTTTAGTCTCGGAGGCCAAGACCCACTACATCAGTAAGTCACATTGTTTTTAGGGTTCCGTACCTCAAAAGGAAAAAACGGAACCCTTATGGGATCACTTTGTTGTCCGTCTGTCTGTCAAGACCCTTTATCTCGGGAACGCGTGGAGTTATCGAGTCGAAATTAAAACCATATACTCAAGTCTACAGTCCCGTGAAACTGTGCAAAAATCAAACTTCTAAGTTAACGTGAAAAAACCGGCCAAGTGCGTGTCGGACCACGCAAAACGAAGGGTTCCGTGCCTATTAAAAAGGTCGTATCGTCACAGGAATTTTACGGCACTTACGTCCTTTTCTTTGAGGAAGGCAGTTTTTCAGCAATATCTCGAAAACCTCTGAACCGATCTTGTTCAAAACAATTTTCGGTGAATGAAATTAATAAGCCCTATGTCCATGAATTTTTCCATATTTTTAAAATACACGGTTCAAAAATTAGAGGGGGGGGGGGGGGGGGGGACAGAATATTTAGTGACTTTCGGGGCGATTATCTCCGACCCTATTCACTTAATCAAAAAAAATGCTAAGAAACCTTATATTAATTTTGAAAGGCCTATCGATTGATGTGCCACACGGGGGGTCACAATGAAAAATTTTTTTTTGACTTAGTTTTATGTATGGAGTGCACCCCTAAAAAATTTTTTTTTGTAATTTTAATTATAAAACTATGTAGCGTCTAATAAAATACACCTATCCTCAAAATTTTATTCAAATACACCTTATAGTTTTCGAGTAAAATGCCTGTGACATACGGACAGACGGACAGACGGACATGACGAAACTATAAGGGTTCCGTTTTTGCCATTTTGGCTACGGAACCCTAAAAAAGATATGGCCGTTTATGCCGCAAAAAACGTATATTTCTACACTCTCAAGGGAATCAAAATGTATAGGATACTTTCCGTTTACCTAGAACTATGAAATTTGGCAAGTAATAACGTCTTATACTACAACTACAGGGAAAAATCTGAAAAACTATACACTTGTAATTTTGTACGGAACCCTCGTTGGGCGAGTCCGACTCGCACTTAACCGTTTTTCTTTCTTTCTCGATTGTACTTTTACAGTACAATCTGCTAATACTTGCCATCAACAACTGCTTGTTGAGACGATTCCAACGAGCCCTAACACGACGAGTGTATATTATCTTGAGTAGTTTAGGAGTTGCTATGGCCACCGACGACAGGTGGAAGTCTCCATCATCAGACCAGCTAAGTGGGTACCGTAGTATGCTAGTGTATGTTTTAACCTTTTGAGAGCTAAAGACGGCTGTGGACGCGGACGAAAACTCGTGCCACTGAAGCCACAGACGGCCACATAATAATATTGATAAATATTGTCTTTTGGACATGACAGTATTTATCAGAAGTTTCATTTTATTCATATTTTGTCTGGCTATTGTTTTGTTTTGGCCACAGTTGGGCACCGTTTTGTTTTGCACCCTCGCTGTCAAAAGGTTAATTAGCATAGAGCGAGTGAGACAGGAGCCGGCGTTTTGGCAGTAAGTTGTGCAAGTCTAGACTGGATGGATATAGATCAGCACCAGCCCAGAAAAAAAACCAAAAAATTCTGACTCGTGAAGGATTTGAACCTCCGCCCTCCGATGATCAATACTGTTTATATATCGGTGCTCTCACCTACTGAGCTAACGAGTCGATGCAAGCTCGCTGCAAATTTCCTACTGCATGCCGAGAAATGACGTCACAATTGAATGAGGGGATGAGTAATGACCGGTGGCAATACAGACTGACCAATTGTAACACTTATTGCAAAGGAATAAGATACAGTAGTGGTCACTGTAGCATGCACTTGTTTGTAATATGCAGCTATCTTGGTCTAAAGTTGGGTGAATTGACTTTTTCTGTAGCTGGATGTTATGGTTACGTGTCTTACGTGATTGGTCACTTTTTATTAAAATTGTGGGTTCACCAAATATGGGATTTTGTTGTCATTTTGAACACCATTTTTAAGGGCATGTGGGATGTAACCTTTTTTCTGATAAACTCTCTCATGTTGTCCCCTAGCTAACGGGGCAGAGTAACAAGAAATGTTTGATTGACCCACTGAGAATTATAAGACCTTGCCTCGTTGCATTAAGGTTCATTTGGCATTTTCTATAGTAGGTACCTACCTAAATATTATCAAATCGCGATTGGAATACAATTGAAGGTTTACAGTTTTGCTATAAATACGGCAAAGTTTATATTAACATTATGAACTGCTAGTTATTCCAATCCCATTTTAATCGCGGTTTGGTAATACCTACTGCACGCGTCAGGTTTCGAATAATATATCTGTCTACCCTAATAATCAAACATCACTAAATTTTGTAGCATGATCGTTGCATCGTAATCACATCGTAATGAAATATTGTTTAACTAAGATCACATACACATCATCACGCCTGTTTCCCGGAGGGGTAGGCTGAGATCACGGAATCCATTTGCTACGATCCTGTGAAACTTCCTTCGCTTCATTCACTTTCATAATACTGTATACCTATTCGCTCGCTCGATCATTACGTATTAAGAGTATTCTTAGGTATATATACCTATATATATCAGGTATATATAGGTATATACCTGACCGGGACCTAACGTAAGATCCTACCATTATTATATATGCGTCACCACAACAATCGAAAATAGAAGTTCTTATCTCCGTCTCCTTCCCACGCGTCGGTGCTATACGAACTTTTGTCCTTGTCCTTCTGATTCATACCCTCATTCATGGTGAGCTTTTATAATTATCAATGCGTTTGTACCTATGTAACTTCAGACCGAAATACCTGCATAGACTAATAAAAGCATGTTACAGTGACCCCTAATGTACCTTATTCTTTTGTAATAAGTGTCACAATTGGTCAGTCCGTGTTGTCGACGGTAATTACCCATCCACTCATTCAACTGTGACGTCATTTCTCGGCATGCAGTAGGAAATTTGCAGCGAGCTCGCATCGACTCGTTAGCTCAGTAGGTGAGAGCGCCGATATACAAACTGTCTTGACCATCGGAGGGCGGAGGTTCAAATCCTTCACGAGTCAGTACTTTTTGTGTTTTTACGAGCTTAAAACTTGCAGTGTATGTTTGGGCGGACTAGACATATGCGAAGCTGTTTTTAGGATCACTCGGTTGTCTGTCTGTCCGTCTGTCACGGCCGATTTGCTCCGAAACTACTGGACCGATTGAGTTAAAATTTGGTACACAGTCATATGTAAATTGGTGACCCAAAGATGGACGCGCACGCGAAACATTATTGGTTATTTTATTTAGTGTCTACACCCCTGTTCAGTTCATTGCGTGTGATCTCAACTAACCACAGTGCGTTGCGCATCTCGACCGCGTAATGAACAGATAAAACGTCGTGTCCGGGGCGTTACCTGTGGGCGCGTCCGGGGGCTCCGGCTCGCGCTCCTCGCGCAGCAGCACGTGCAGCTGCAGCAGCAGCATCGGCGCCGCTTCGCAGAACGCGTGCACCAGGCGCAGCATACCTGCAAACAACGAACAACCTTAATAAGTTTTTGTCAATTTTTTTTGACACAATCTTTTTTTACCGACTGCACTTTTCTGTATACCGTCATCAAACTCACCGAGGCGATTCTAACGAGCCCAAACTCAACGGGGTTACGTCGGTTAAGTACTGAATTCCCATAGCCACCTTCTGTCTCCGTCATCAGCTCAGCTCTATGGTACAGTCAGCAGCAGAAGTAGCTAAGCGGGCCGGGTGTTCAAAATGACCTGCACACGACTTTATTCTTAAGAAATTAAGAGCGTGTGTAGGTTATTTTGAACACCCGGCCCGCTTAGCTACTTCTGCTGCTGACTGTACCATCGAGCTGAGCTGATGACGGAGACAGAAGGTGGCCATGGGAATTCAGTATTCTACTGCTGACTATACCATAATATTGAATTGTCATCCAAACTATACTTAAACCCAAAATTTCAGCTCAATCGGATAACGGCAAGTGACTGAAAAATGGATTGCAAATTTTGACGGACAACTTACTTATTATTATTACATACTTACATTGCTGCAACTTGTAAAAAGGATCAATCTTTAGCAGTACTCGACCTAAACTTCCGTGGCACAATACATAACTGTAATGGTCAATTGACAGCATTAACTCTGTACTGCACCCAGATTAACCCTACATTACACTAGACACTTACATTGATTCCACAATTATTCTCATAATTCGGGGTCGGCATACTTTCTAATCAAATAGCCAATTGCAGTAAAAAAAAAATAAGAACCGTAAAGAGACATTTACACAATGTTCGATCTCACATTTCCTTGAACCTATCTTTATGAGGGGTCCTCGAAGAGCCGCAAACGACCCTTCAAAGAGCCGCATGCGAGCCGCGGTTTGCCGACCCCTGACATAGACCCTAACGCCACTCGATTATTATTCGTCTACTAAACGCTCTACTAAGCGCCTAGTTACACTAGTAACTAGGTGCTTAGTAGAGCGTTTAGTGCATTGCTGGGCGTTTAGTGCCCATGGAGACCAATTAGTTGAGAGTGTCAACTAACCACGCCAATCCAGATAACCAGACCAACTACCCACAACGCTCCCTGACTTGGTGCTTCACGTAACCCCCGTCAGTACGCGCGCGTAGTGCCATAGATTTTACAACCAGATTTTGAATTTTCCACCCAGTTGCACACAGTACACCATTGCCCCCATACATGACAGAGCCAGTTACCAAGTACAGCGCACTTATTAGAACGCAGAGCGTGATTATTACACGGCCATACTGACAAAAACCAGTCCACATGTATCTGAACTTTGGTGCTTAACGTCACGTACAGTATATTTAGTCATCGCTTTCGATGATAGCGACCCTAACATATTATGGATTAGTCCTGTTCTCGGTCAGGCATCTTTTCGTTGGTCTAGAACTAATTTATCCTACTAATCCTATTAATATTATAAATGCGTGGATAAAATTTTGGATGTTTGTTACTCAATCACGCTTAAATGGCTCAATCGATTTGGATGAAATTTTGCACGAAGATAGATCTAGAGTCTGGATTAAAATATAAGATGTCGCGGGTGGACTTGATGTTTCACGTAGACCCTGGCCCCGTAGCATGGTTGGCTTGTCACGCGATAGGTGATAGGATAGAGCGTGCGTCACTGGCTGACACCGTTCGATAGAACGAGACGACGCCCCTATCTTGTCACTTGTCGCGTGATAAGGCCAACCATGCTATGGCTCCTGCGCTTTATCTGCGCCAGCAGTGTGTCTAGTTGTATACATTGTGCTACTAACAACGGCCGTCCGTACTAACAAGAACCAGTCCACATCAATTACTCCCACAGATCTTTGTCATCCCTTCGAATCGCTAAACTTAAGTGGCACATTGCACGTAGAACCGATGGCCGTTGGGGCGGAAAGATTCTCGAGTGGCGGAAGGCGCACTGATAACCTGGTAAAGGTCGCGGGAGTCCGGTGTATGCGGGTGGCGCAGGACCGGTCATTGTGGCACTCTTTGGGGGAGGTCTTTGTTCAGCAGTGGACGTCTTTCGGCTGATGCGATGATCTTTGTCATGGTGCTTCAAATCTACTTACACAGGTCCCTGACTTGATGCTTCACGTGTCCCCTTCGCAGTTCTATCGGCGCCAGAAGGCGCGCGTAGCGCCACAGCACCCCTAGTTGTAAGCAGTGGAGGGCTGCGACCAGCCACGGCCGGGACCGACGCTCGCCGGAGCCCCACACTGACAGGTACCAGCGGAGCGAGAGGACCTGGACGGATAACAAAAATAAAACTTTATTAGAATAAACTTGAGATATGGACCAATATACATATAGAACCAGGTGCCCGCTTAGGTATTACAAATAACGTAAATAAACCCAAGGGTTAAACAAGTGAAATCAAAAGATTTTTCGAAAAACCCAACTGCTTTTTTGCAAATATAGCCTATGTCACTCCCACGATTAAGAGGAATCCAAGAACACCTCATATGTCGAAATCCGTCAAACGGTTTAGGCTGCAAGACGTGCCAAAGAATAAGACATACACACATACGCGCTCGAAAAACATAACCCTCCTCTCTTTCGGCAGCCGGGTAAATATATCCAGAAAGTCCAGGCCCCACTAAAATAAGCGGGCGGGGAGGCGGAAAATAAACTTGAAGATCGGTTCCGAAATGATCGTGATCTCGCGAAGAAGTAGAAGAATGAGGATGCACCTTTTTGCAAGTCCTTTGAAAGTGACGATGACTTTTTTAATACAATTACGATGGCAAACAGGCATTCTGCCAGACTGTAACTTCAGGGGTATCACGCACGCATTACCGGCCCTTTCAAAATGTATAAGTACACTCCTTTCTTGAAGAACTCCACAATGTAGTCCCTCGGGACAAACTCCCCCTAATCGGGGAAACCGGGTATATATTGTACGAACCTGTGATATAAGGAGCGACGTGATGACAATGGATATGGCGGCGGCGAACGTGGCTTTATACCCTCGTTCCAGCAGCGCGTAGCTCATCACTACGTCGAACACGACGTCGCAGAAGTAGCCGGCCAGCGATATCACGTTGAACAGCACGTCGCAGAGGGGTAGGAACTCCGCCATTTCGTAACATTTCTCTTGATTGGCTAGCTGCGGATAAAATGAAATGAAACATCAGTTGTATGCCCCATCCCTACGCTCCAGCGCGGCGGACGGCATACGCTATAGGATAGAGAGAGATAGGTAGAATGTTCCCTATCTCGCGCTATCTTAGACAGAGGGAAATAGATACCAGAATACAATACAATACAATACAAATACTCTTTATTGCACACCTCACACAAACAAAGCAGTTACAGACAGAAACAATACAATAACATGCGGGTAGAGGTAGACAACAGGCGGTCTTATCGCTGAAGAGCGATCTCTTCCAGACAACCTTTGGGTATTGGAGAAAGAGATAAAACTAGATGTTCAGAATGTTCCCTATCTCGCTTTATCTTATTGCTTATGTTCCGTATTCCGTGCGCCGCGCTAGGTCGTTTGGACGCACCTTCAGTATTGTAGGCTGGCCAGTACAGGTAAATTACTTTCGAGACGTTTTTGCATTTGTAGTTGACCTCTGTAGTAGCCAGCCTCACACACACACATACGTGTGTCTGTGTACGTCAACGTGCACGCGTGTCCCTGTATTATACAAATACTACTACAAATACAAAAACGTCTCGAAAGTAATTTACCTGTAGGTACATAATTCGTGCAAGAAGATAAACTGGGAGTCTATTATACTACGTCATTCATAGGCTAGACTAATAGCCCGTGGAAAGGGAAACATTCTACAACAACAATTAATTTTTGAAGCTATAAAATTATGAATACATAGAATATGTTGACATGTCATATGTCATACTGATATTATGAATAGTGTCTAATTTCAGCACGGCTATCACAAGACGGCGCGCGAGCTCTCTCGATTTTTCTCGCATTATAAATCCGTCTCTCCCTTATTAGAAAACATAGAAAGAGAGGTACAGTGCGAGAAAAATCGAGAGAGCTCGCGCGCCATCTTGTGATAGCCTTGCAGCTTCTCTGCTATACACCGAGATACGATTGGTGGCCGACTGTTTTAAAGTTAACAAGTTCAATGAAAAGATTTTTCAAAAAACCCAACTGCTTTTTTGCAAATATGATGGTGGCACCACACTTTTTTTCCTTCTTACGGCAAATGAAAGAGAGGCAACGATGCAACGCGAACACGCAACCCCAAATGTGGTGCGACCATTAAAGCCTATGTCACTCCCACGAATAAGAGGAACCCAACTGAACCCAACGACACCTCATATGTCGAAATCCGTCAAACGGTTTAGGCTGCAGGGCGTGCCAAAGAAACAAGTTTCTGTCAAAAATTTCATTTTTGGTACAAGCTTTTATTGCCGACTGTACTTTTCTGTACACCGTCATGTCATCATAATATTGCATTGTCACGCGTTTTACACATGTATGCAAAATTTCAGCTCAATCGGAAACCGGGAAGTGGATCAAATTTAACTTGCAAGATTTGATTACAGACAACGGTCAGGTGAAAGTAAAAATAAAAAATAAATAAAATAATAAAAAAAAGCTTGTAATAAAAAAACGTAACCCTCCTCTCCTTCAGCAGTCGGGTAAAAAATAACTGCGAATTGTCTACAATGCATAAAACGGAACGCTTGGTTGTTGCGTTTTGTTAGTGCTACTAGAATAGAGTAAAATCTATATCTTGATTTATAGAATGGAGTATGAAACCATAGATTTCTATATTAGACAAAAAATACAGTATTACATAAAAGTTGCTGTGAGAAAAATAATCAATAGCAAGAAACCACTAGTCTTTATTCAGGCCCATCGTATAAAGACGTCGAAGTCGAACGAAACGCAAGCCAAACATTGTTGACGCCGTTGACGGTCGTTCGTCGTTTGCTGTCAAAGAATAGATTAACCTCGGTTGTGAAATTTTGTCTTAACTTTTTATTGTATTCTGACGCATACCATTGTATTAAACAATGAATTACCCCGATTTAGTCGGTAAAATTGGTAAAGACTCGTCTAGAGCAGCATGTAAAAAGTGTGGTTACGCTGGCCACTTAACTTTTCAGTGTAGAAACTTTATCAAAGTAAGTTTCGTAGTTAATTCGCTTATTTCTAATATTGATACCAGTTTGGTTTTATATTAAGCTGTAATTACATTACTGATGACCATTTCCCGTTGTATATAGCGAAATCATAACTTTCATTAAGTTGTTGTTTAGAAATAGAAACCATTTTATGTCAGTGGGTATTTATTTCAATTGGCGTAAATTGGGCGGTTTGGTAAAAAAAGAAAAAAATATCGTTTTTAATAGCAAATTAAATCTTAACTAAAAGTTTATTATATAAGAATTATAAAAAAAATTGAGGCCCTCTCCTAGGGGACCAATTACTGAAGATATGGGCCCCCAAATGTTTAAACGTCACGGTAATGACATTTTGCATGCTTGGTAATGACTATTGGACATGGTAATGACAAATGTTTCTATTTCCATTTCGTTTGATCAGTTTTTGCAGCATCTGAAGAGTACTGTGTTGTGATGTATACAGTTTATTTCTAAAATAAAGATTATTACTATTAAAAAGATGAATAAAATACCATAATTATGATTTATAATCATTTATTAATTCCACAAAATTATAGGGTAATGTGTTGGTTACTGTAAGTGTGTTGGCAAAAGAAATAAAAAAAAATCAGTACTCATAAAAACTATAACAACTAGCTGGACTGCACGGGCCTATAGTACTTATTACACAGGTACATTATCTTCATAATAGTTGACTGACGCGCCTAAGCAATTATTTATTTTGTTGTTTCATATCTAACAAACTCTTCTTGTAGCGAGATTAATTTTTGGCCATTTCATACCGACATTTACGAGCATCAGAAAACTTGCCTTTTGCTGACCTTTTAGGGGAGGGACAATGAGATGGACTACAAGACGGGCCAGGAAGTTCGTCTTATGGGTTGCGTTTAGATGATGTTGAAAGCCTTTTAGGAAAATGATCACGAGATGGCCCGGGAGGTTCATCTAGAGGATTAATTGCTTATGTTGATGAACGCCGTTTAGGAGAATGATCGTGAGAGGGCACAAGTTATCCCTCGATAATCCCGAGGTCGTCTTCAGGTTCAGATGCAGCGTATCTTTTTGCATCAGTTTTTTTTTAACCGTAATGTTCTTGCTCTTAAATTCTGTTGATTGATCTTCGATTTTTTTCTTTGCAATCTCTGGAGTCTTGGTGTTAACTTATTTATTATTAGCAGTTTTTTGCCTCTTTTCTTTGAGCATACCGTGCTTTTTCTTTTTCTGGGTATTCTTTATACAGCTTAGGGTTAGATTCAATTCTTTCAAGCCGTTTTTTACAGCTATGCATTTTAATAGCATCATCTCTACTTTATAAACTGAAACAAGCAATACAATGTTTTTTTTTATAGTTGTATGATTAGTATACGAGAAATACACTAAAATTCACGGAAACTATGCACAGATATAAAAAGCAAACATATTAAAATTCGGACTCTCATAAATATGTACATGTAATATTTTATATGTACGAATATTTCTATCCACGGTAGTGACAGTGACTCCACGGTAGGGACTAACTGCAGATGGTCCTTGCCGTGGAGTCACTTTCATTGCCGTGGATTGAAAAGTCCACGGTAATCCATGGTAATGACTACCATGGTAATGACAAAATCCAGAAATGTCCAGTTGGGTATGCGATATATTAAATGTTCCAGAGTGATCTACCGATTAAGACACATTAAATCAGCTAGGTTATAAGATAAAATGGGATTAATACAAACAGTGAGTGTACTTACCGAGGAATAAGACCCACGAGAATGACAACTTATTTTGACAAAAGCCACGGTACGACACTGTGAAAACCAAAATAAATACCAATTTTTACGTGAGCGACGTGCGTTCACTCTGCCATCCGTATAACGATTGG
The DNA here is from genome assembly GCA_932294315.1 of Epinotia nisella. Classification (NCBI taxonomy): domain Eukaryota; kingdom Metazoa; phylum Arthropoda; class Insecta; order Lepidoptera; family Tortricidae; genus Epinotia; species Epinotia nisella. The sequence goes on from OW028693.1 coordinate 10,890,940, forward strand.
AGGCGTGCGGGGACAGCGGCGGGGTTTATGCGAAACTATTTAGTGAGGAGCTGCACGTCGCATCATATAGTGACACGGTAATGACGAATTAAGTAGGAACCAAAATGTATGATAACGCTGTTAAGTTTTATAGAATACTATTTAATTTGTGCTATCAGTAATGTATGTCATGACTATCAAACTTTTGAGGTAAATAGCAATTTCAGTCGTAGACATGCATTTAATAAGTCTTTTTACAGAAGTATTACCGAAAATTGGAAAGTGGACACCCCTTGGTAATGACAATTTGGCCCTTTTGACGAAAATAACTTTCTTATACTTTTATATAAAATAAATTTTAATGAAGCACCAGTTAGAGATTATTCTGTATAACAAGTTATCTTATGACACGGTAAGGATCCTACTTCATTAAGTGGGTGATTTTATCGCGGACATCCAATTTGCACCAAATGAAATAATTACCCCAGTACACAACTACACACGTTAAAAGAATTTTCCAGAAATTTGTCGATTGTATTTAAATATGTCTGTATTAGAAAGCTAATTTTATTAAAATATTGTCTTGTTTAGTAATAACCTACATAGAACTGTTAACAAAAGAATTTTAACATTTAACTTTTTCTCCACTATTTGTTATGAACAAAACTGCAGTCACACGCAACTTTTAGGTAATAGAGTCAACATTTATATCAACATTTTTAGGCATTTTTATTTTTAGTCATGAAAAATATTATTCAATTTACAGGTGGATCCGAACAAGGAAATAGTCTTAGATGTGAGCAGCACAAGCAGTGACAGTGAGCAGGATTATGCCACTCCACTTCAGAGCCTGCGTGAGACAGAGCTGCGGAAGAAACTGGAAGAAAAACTGAAGAAAGCTCGGGAGAAGACAAGTAAGAAGAGTAAAAAGAAAAGATCCAGGTATGTATAGCTTAGCTTGTTGTCTCTCGGTCCTGGAGATCTCTGGCCTTCAATGAATGGGGAATGGGGCGCATGCGGTGGTGGGAAAGCGACATACACAAGTGGGTTAAAATTAGCCCGGAGATATCCGGGTCAGGTATCAAACAGTGAGTATAACTGTCAAATCCGAAAATTCAGGGTATCTAATTTCGGGAGTGATATGGGATATCTAAGGTTAAACTAGTAGATCTCATGAACCTATCTAACAAAAAAAAAAAAACTAAATGTGTTATTTAATTACTGTGAATTTAGTATGTAAGCAGAAATTATAGCAAATTAAGAAATATGTGGTGCAATAGGCCTCAAATTTAATGTGAAATTCATTAGATGTTGTTAATGAACATGAATGCTATTCAAAACCTGTTTTTTAAGTAATCTAAGGTGCAAGTATAGCCTTTCATTAAAAAAATATATAAATAATGTTAGGACTTATGAAAATGTTTTATTTTTTAAATGGTTTTACACTAAAACAACCAGAAAAGTATGGTGCTGTGGTAGATGAGCTGTGTACTGTGCAAGAGTTTACAAGATCACCTAATTAAGACCAGTTAAACAAGGTGTGTGGGGCTTGTTAAATTGTGTGGTTATGTCAGAGACTATAAAGACTGCCAATCTTTAAAATAATGAGCCGGCTGTTGCTAGTTTCGCTATGGAGAGGTCTCTGTACCATTAATTCGTATGGCTATTGACCGCTGCTCTGCTGGTGTTGTTGATTGGGTCACCACCTTCACTAACATGGTTGAGGTAGGCGATGGCTGACATAGGTCATATTTGTGATGCTGTTTGTGGAGTCCGGTCTGTCCATGCTTGCAAGGGCATAGTAGCTACTTAAATACTAGTGTTATTATCAAGATTACTTTGTAATGACGAGAGACATTATCATGTTCTTGACTGGTTTTATTGTTAATGACCCTATACATCTCTGACAATATTACTAATGTACCTATTTTTGTGTTTTGACGCTTAGAGACTGTATACATCTCTAAGATCATTATAATAATTATTATTAATTGTATCTGAATGCTCAGAGACCTTATACATCTCTGGGATATTAAATGGTCTCATAAAATTCTTGTTCATTCTGATAGAGGCATTGTATCTAATGTAACGGAAATGGATAATATTTTGTAATTTTGTTTTCATTTAGTGACATTTAGTTCTGTTAAACTGCAACTTCCAAATTATTATCGTTCAAAGATTATTATATTTTATTTTTATTGTAAATTATTGTTTGACATCTATAAGTGCCCTTGTGGTCTATTTGCAGAATAAATGTTTGATTTTGTTTGATGTTTAATACAATAGAGCCATCTATGAACTCAATGAAACACTCCTAATAGATGGCGCCAATGTGTAAAGAGGTCTAAGTCTCATACGAAATTAATGGTACAGATACAGATACCTCTCCATAGTGAAACTACCACAGCAGGCTCATTTTTTTAAAGGAATGGACTTTGTTTTATAATTCAACACATTATTGTATTATTTTTCAGATCATCAAGTTCATCATCATCAACCAGCTCATCATCATCAGATTCATCCGACAGCAGTGACTCGGAAGAGGAGAAGAGAAAGAAGAAAAAAAAGAAATCAAAAAAGACTAAATCTAAGAAGTCTCATAAGGAAAAAAAGAAGAGTAGGAAGTGATGTTACTTTTTGATCTGTTGTAGGATACGTAATGAAATGTGTACATTAATAAATGGATTCAGTAAGAATATAAGTAATTGCTATGATGAGTGATGATAAAATTAACCCTTTTGCTGCCATTTGGCACATAGTGACTTGATTATCAGTCAAATACCATATCGCATCATTAGAGCACTTTGTTTCGATGAATAGGCACCCTTGGCATTAAAAGGGTTAAAAATTAATTGTACCTTGTACGTCAGCATCATAAACATATATACATTCTATGACATTATTACTTAGGCATAAGGTCGAAAAGTGTATACATATTTATGATGCTGACTGTACAGTCGCCATCAGATATAACGGAGCGGCCGAAGTGCTCACAAATATCTGAACACGTCTCTATTGTGGAGATATTTGTGACTACTTTGGCCGCTCCGTTATATCTGATGGCAGCTTAAGTTGTGGTGACCATTACCTTACAAAGACTGATTGCCATGTTCTTTTTAGGGTTCCGTAGCCAAAATGGCAAAAACGGAACCCTTATAGTTTCGTCATGTCCGTCTGTCCGTCTGTCCGTATGTCACAGGCATTTTACTCGAAAACTATAAGGTGTATTTGAATAAAATTTTGAGGATAGGTGTATTTTGTTAGCCGCTACATAGTTTTGTAAGTAAAATGACAAAAAAAAATTTTTTTAGGGGTGCACTCCATACATATAACTAAAAGTCAAAAAAATTTTTTTCATTGTGACCCCCCGTGTGGCACATCAATCGATAGGCCTTTCAAAATAAATGTAAGGTTTCTTAGCATTTTTTTTGATTAAGTGAATAGGGTCGGAGATAATCGCCCCGAAAGTGACTAAAATTCTGTCCCCCCCCCTCTAATTTTTGAACGGTGTATTTTAAAAATATGGAAAAATTCATGGACATAGGGCTTATTAATTTCATTCACCGAAAATTGTTTTGAACAAGATCGGTTCAGAGGTTTTCGAGATATTGCTGAAAAACTGCCTTCCTCAAAGAAAAGGACGTAAGTGCCGTAAAATTTCTGTGACAATACGACCTTTTTAATAGGCACGGAACCCTTCGTTTTGCGTGGTCCGACACGCACTTGGCCGGTTTTTTAACATTGTATTCGCATAATTTACTATTGATATTAAATTTTGTGTCATTCTGAAATAAAAACATTTTATTTCAACAATCTGTGCAATTATTTTATACTAGGAATAGGTTTTATACGATTTAACACTATCTTCTTTTTTGTTTTCATTATGTTTATGTAATACACGTACAAGATGGTATGGCTATAATATAACTTAACCGCCAAGGGACTTATACTGGTATTCACAAAAAGTTAAATATTTCCTTGAATATGCGATATTTATTCGGTAGAGCAAATTTTGTAGGTTCGTTAGGTAATGTCACTGAAATATTTGACGAGTCAGACTATAAAAGGCAGGCAAATATGACATTAAAGGAGATACCTAAATTGAATACCAGTATCTTTTAAAAATCAAGTAGTGTTTTTAGAATAGTATTTTATATAATCCTTACACAACACAATAAGGGCTCTTAAAGTTAAGTACCGTGTTTAAGGTTCGAGAATTTAAGAGCTAATTGTGTAACTATTGTATACAATACTTTTTCTATGACTCAACAGAAACAATTAAACGGACTTGGTATCTAATGAAAATCTAAGCCCTGCTGAAACGAAGTGCAAGTCAGAGGTGCGCCGGCTTAACATTGATGTCTTTTGTATTGGAGCGAACGCGACATCCTATTGGTCAAATTCATTATAGTTTAGTAAAGGCGTCACGTGATTGGTCAAATTTATTTTAGTTGTCTTAAGAGTTGTATGATAATTATAATTATTTCAGTTGAGTTAGGAGCTCCATAGAAAAAAAGTATGTGGTTTTAGATTAGTGTACGAAGACTTAATTCAAACATTAAAGTCGACTAGTATAAAAAATAATTTTGTATACCGCAAATCCAAATTTTTAACCCCCCCAACGTAAAAAGAGGGTGCTTATAACATATTTAGTTTGTGTTTGACGTGTCTGTGTGTCTGTCCGTGGCATCGTAGCTTCTAAATGGACCGATTTTGATGTGGTTGTCCGAAATCTGACATAATCAAGATAGTTCTTAGCTATACAAAATCGGTTCAGCAGTTTTTGATATATTGAACTTTGAAATGAAAATGTCGGGGGTTTTTCAACTTTTCCAAGTTGTTATTCTTATTTCTATATGATAACGTAGTTCCATAGAAGAAATAAGCAATTTCTTATTTTTGGTTTGCCAATAATCCGAACAGGACAGCCAATGATGTAAAATTTATCATCTTTTTCCGAGAGAGAAAAGAGATTTTCTTGAGAGTGAGGCAGATGCTTGATATTGTCTATCAGATGATAAACATGACCATTTTACACCACATGAGATAGGGGAAAAACACAATCTCTTATAACTTAGTGGCAAATTACGAACTTATTTACGTTCCTAATTATTCATGCAATAAAAGTTGTAGGTACTGAATTCCTTTCAGTATACACTTCAGTATTTCTTAATAAGAAATCACTCTCCCAAAAGGTATAAGTATGAAAACATAAAGTTAAACATAAAGGCTTTGACAACCGGTTAGCCTAGTGGGTAGTGACACTGCCTATGAAGCTGAAGGTTCTGAGTTTGAATCCCGGTAAGGGCAAATATTTGTGTGATGACTGATGAGCATGAATATTTGTTTCTTAGTCTTGGATGTTTTCTACGTATTTAAGTAATTATATAATATCGTCGTCTAGTACCTATAACACAAGCCTTATTGAGCTTACTATAGGCCTAGTTCCATTTGTGTAAGAATGTCCCCTAATATTTATTTTTAAAGGTACCAAACATTGAAAATATCTTGATTGATATTTTGTTTGTGGACATGAATGAGATACTCACACGTCGGTTAAATGGTTGTGAAGTGGGCTATGGGAAAATACTAAACGTGTTTACAAATAACAACGAAAATAGAAAGTTGGTCTACTTTCTGAAAACATACATTTTTTTACATTAATGGTATTTTATCTCTACGAGCTTAATTCCTAAATAAAACAAGAGAAAACAAAGCAAGATGTAAGTTAAAATAACACGGATCACTTACCTTGGTAGAACGAAATTCTTTTGATGGCTAAGGTTCATGTTATTCACCAGGATTCTTTTAAAGCTACAGGTCAAAACACAGACATTTCTCATGAATTGTATTATAATTAAATTACAGTTTTTGTTCACTACCCACGGTTATCACTATGCACATTCCGCTAAAAGCTTAGCTAAGTATTTTGGTTAAGTTATTCTAAAAACTTTCAGTCAAGTTCACGTCAAAAGTTCATACAATGTGGCGCCCTCTAGTTTGCGGTATGCGTAATTTCTGTGAAAGCTCGATGATACATCGTTGTAGGTGCGTTCGTAATTGACGCGTTCAGTTTTTCTCAACTTTAGTTTTTATACTGCTTGTTCAGTTGTTGATTATAATTTTGTTGTGTTAAATAATGTCTTATTACAAAATCTTTATCCGTTAAATGAGTAGTCTTAAGATATTCTCGTGGGAGCGTAAAACGCGTACTGAAACAAAAACAGAAATCATTACTCAGTGTGTGTGGAATGGTTTTGTCGAAGAGTTTCCGTCCATGCACAAATTTTTATATGGTAGCACTCCACTTTGCGGTAGGTATTTGCACAAATATTCGGGTTGCATCTTTTTCCTTCCTACAGAAAATGAAAGAGTGGCAACGACGCAACGCGAACAAAAAACCCCAAGTGTAGTGTCACTTCAGCACGGCTATCACAAGACGGCGCGCGAGCTCTCTCGATTTTTCTCGCACTATCCGTATAGTGCGAGAAAAATCGAGAGAGCTCGCGCGCCGTCTTGTGATAGCCGTGCTGATCATAGAAAGAAGAGTGCCACCAATAGATAAAGACAAGTGTTCTAGTTACTCCTTTCTATCGCTTAGTTTAAGCTCGATTTGTACGTAGGTACATACAACCCAGGTAAGATATTAAAATGTCTGAACGTACCTACCTCGGACAATGCCTGGCGCAGGCGTCGAGTTGCCTAAGGAAGTCGGGCAGAGCGAATTCCAGGGAGACCTTCTCCGCGGCTAGAATCCTAATGAGGTGGATCGGGTCGACGTTCATGGCCGAAATACTGCAGATTTTTCCCTGTGAAGGCATGTTAAATACTTCGTTTTATGAGAAGCGGCTAAGATGTTCACTACCAGCAAACAGCTGGTCATACAGTGTGAAAAACAATAGGTATATGACGTATTTGGGGGACGGTTCTAAATTAGTAGATGACATCTGTGCTGGTACCTACCAAAAAATATTATTTTGAAAAAACCTTATTTCTAGCAAGCATGCAAGTGCGAGAGCAAGCGGCTCTGTATTTATTGCGTGGCATTGCTTGGGTTTAAGGGCCGCTACGTACCGGAAGACGCAGTGTGGGTAGACTCCCCACGAGGTGGACTGATGACCTGGTAATGGTCGCGGGAGTCCGCTGGATACGGGTGGTGCAGGACCGGTCACTTTGGCACCTTTGGGGGAGGCCTAAATCCAGCAGTCTTTCGGCTGATATGATAATGAGGTGCCGCTACACGTACCTACGAAATCCGAAGCATGGCGGCCGGTCAAACCAAGGTCACTCCGTACCTACTAGATTTTCTGTGACCTATAAGCTTCGCCGTCCGTCGATTTCACTCGTTTGGCGTCGCCTTTTGGACGGGGTGCATACCTGCATGAATGTTGTAATGTTGTGTCGAGCAGTCTCCAAGGCTGTGACCAGGTTCTTCGTGGTGAGGACGCTCAGGTCCCCAACCCAGCGCACGCAACGCCGGTAGAGCATCAGCTCCGTGGGCCCGCGACAGAACATTTTCCTCGACCACGAAGCCTGGGTTGCCTGTTACATCATTCAAAATTTAGGTGGGTACAAACAATTGCAACGCATACTTTTTTAAATACTTTTGAGTATGCGCAACCGAATGTAAAAGAGCCAGATGCCGTCCTAAGCAGGTTGAAACTCTTCGACCATACTGCCGTAGCCGTAGACGTATACTGTAGAAGCCGTAGTACATAGGACATAAATGGTTCCGAATATGTATGACTTAAAAAAATTTTTTTTGGTCCTTACCTCTTGGACATCCTTAAGAAAATTCATGGCCTTCGTATGGAAGCCGTGGTACATCGAAATTAGGTGGTTCCGTATATGTATGACTACGTCCCTTTGCGTTGGCACCTCGTAGGCACCGATGTTGGCTGGGGGCTCTTCCTCAGGGCAAACGACGGTAGCTGATGGGATGTTGAAGACTGGGAGAGTGCCGCTCTGAAAAAGGAATCATAGAGCGTCAAATCTTGGCTTGAAAGGCATAATAGTGGAGGTTCTATGCTCTGTGTATCAATTAAGGTTTACAGCAAATCTTAAAACTTTGGGTTTTGTTTCGATCTGGTCTTAACCAAGTAGGAACCTTTTTACAGACACGCTGAAATTTGGCATACTTTTGCAAATACGGTGACAACGAAAAGAAAAAAATTAAAGCAAGAACTTTATGCAACCGACTACAATGAAGCAAGTAGGGGCAGTCCAATCTGTCCCCTATCATCCTTAAGATGGTGTTGGGGCTGGGGTGCACCCGCAAATAACGCAATGCAAAATAATCTGATGATGAAGACAGAAGGCGGCCAAAGGAACTCCTTAAAATAAGCATGATAAACGCATCGTGTTTTGGCTTATTAGTAGGTAACTAGGTACCCACTCAATGAAAACACATAAGGTAGTTGATGAGTGTGAGAAAAAGTAAAGTCGACAAAAATAATGTAATATTATGGTGCATACTGACCTAGGCACCAAGCTAGTCTGGCAATTGGCAGCCGGAAGGTGGCCATGGGCACGGGTGCGTAACGATGGCTATAAATATTTTTGATATAATATTACTCGCAATAACGCTCATCTGATATAATTCTCGAGTTGTATAACAACACTTAATATATTTGCATATGGTATAATTATCATTTTATATAACGATCATTTGATACAATAATATTTTGTATAACATACATTAAGTATAATGCATATTTGCTATATTGAACATTGGATATAATGCTCATTCCGTCTAATGTACAGTTGATATAATCAAGCCAGGGTAGCCAGAAAAAGCGGGGGCGGGGGGCGAAGCCCCCCACAAAGGGGACTCGGGGGGCAAAGCCCCCCGCAGTAAAAAACCACTCGCAACCATTGTACTATTGGGTGGGTTAGGTTAGGGTTCACTTGTGTCCCTTAGAGCGGAAATAGGCACCCCGCGAAGCGGGGTGACGTCGACACGCTGGCGGTTGGGTTAGGTTTACGTTAGGTTAGAACGGAAAAAAAGTAGTTTCAGGCGTTATAGTTTTAATACAATTATACCGCTTGATCATTATACAATATGAGATGTATATCAAATAAGAATTATACTTTAAGATGGTTATAAGAAATAAGCGTTATACCGAATGATAGTTATACTAAATAACAATATATATTTTGATATTATACCAAACGTTTATTATGTACAATGAATGATTCTACCCTTTGAAATTATATCAAAAATGGTTATATCCAATGAAATTATATTATTTGTTTTTATACCGATCATTACACACCCCATGGGCACACCTAAACTACTCATGACAACCCATCGTAATCAGAGCCGTTATTCTGAACGCGCTCATGCGCCTCACCTAACCCGTCACACCTAACAAAACTAGACCTCTGATTACGCTTAAGTAGTTACTGACTACTAATCGCGGCGTCTACGGTGACGGGTGAGTTAAGGTTAAAACTAGTTACAGAATAGCGGGGCTGTGCTCGAATATCGTCTTGACGAGTACCTACTTGACGACCGCGCCAAATAGTACAGTCGTAAATAAAAGCACAAAAACCGGACAAGTGCGAGTTCAACTCGCGTGGTGAGGGTTCCGTAAAATTCCTATTCTCTAAGCATTAGGCGCTCCATACAAAATACACGAAAATATTAAGAATTTTCCCGTTACTTTGAATACTCGAACTTCTTATAGGTTTTCCTGTAATCTTTAGGCAAGGAAATATTTTCCATATTTTTTTCAGAATTTTAAGCCTAGTAGTTTCGGAGATAGGGGGGGGGGGGGGGATGGTCGATTTTCGTCTTATTTCCTAAATTACTTCAAATCTATTTTTGCTAAAATTGTAAATCAAATATAACTGAGATGCTTACAACAACCCCTTTCTTTTTTTTTCAAGTTTACCCCCCCCCCCCCCCCCCCCAAGTGGCCCCCTTGTTCATAATTCATTAATTTACTTTACGCGTCCATTTTTGGGTCACCAATTTACATATGTGTACCAAATTTCAACTCAATCGGTCCAGTAGTTTCGGAGCAAATCGGCTGTGACAGACGGACAGACAGACGCACGAGTGATCCTATAAGGTTTCCGTTTTTTCCTTTTGAGGTAGGTACCGGAACCCTAAAAATTACTTTATTGAGAGAAACTTGGAGAAAATGACAACATACCTTGTTATAAAATGATCCATTTGTTGCAACGAGTGAGGAATTATTTAGTTTGTTTATTTCATTTATGGCACGATTGGTATCTGCAGTTTCGCTCATTGAAAACTCATTGGTATTGTTATGTTGCATCTTTATATCTGATTTAGAAGAATTCTCGGAAGTATCAATAAATTGTTTCTTCATATCGTCGTTATAAAAAAGTCCATTTGTATTAAAGATCCATTTAGCGTCATTTTCTTTATAAATAGATGTCGTTGTATTGCCATCAAAGCTGTCACTACTATTGAATGTATTGTCCTGTGAAATAGAATAGTTATTTATGATACAATCTATCCGCAATTTCGCACGTATATCATACAACATTTTACTAGAATCATGCGAGGAAATAGAAAAACTATTCATAAAAAGTGAAATTTAACTGTCATGAAATGTCATTCCCGCACGGGAATATTCGTCCAAATTCCATTCCCGCCCCGCCGTGCGGGCATAGAGGACTTCCCGTGTTTATGTTAACCCTTATAAAAGCACATTTTAGGAGCCAGTGCATTGTAAAGTAATATTGAAGGTAAATAAGTGTTTTTCTTACAACTTTAGTGGACCGATAGAATAAGATAGGCTCGAATCCTGCAAGATCTTTTCAATAACAACAATAACGAATCAATTCAAATCTCATTCATCAAAATCTGTTCTATAACTACTAAAATCATTAGTATAGGTTGTTTTACTTAAAATGTCGAAAACTTAACGTGGGATTTTACAATTTCTTTTGTTGCTTAATATGACAGAAAAAGATAACAAAGAGGCATTATAAAACTGCCCGAAGCGTGGCACATCTACTCGAATAGCAACTGTTTGTTATATTCATCATCCTCCTAGCGTTATTCCCGATCGTGTCCTAAAGGAGCCCGGGGGCCGCTTTGACACCTAATCCCAAGATTCCGCATAGGCACTAGTTTTGCGAAAGCGACTGCCATCTGACCTTCTAACCCAGAGGGAAAACTAGACCTTATTGGGACTAGACTGGTTTCCTCATGATGTTTTCCTTCACCGAAAAGCTAACGGTAAATAGTCCGTACATAAGATCCGAAAAAGTCATTAGTACGAGCCGGGATTCGAACCCACGACCGCCGCTTGACAGCCGCATGCCTGAACCACTACCGTAACCGTACCGTACCGTAGGCTACCGTAGCTACTGTTTGTTGTATTGTTTGTGCGTAATTGGGAATGGCTTAAATTTTTAGAAGTGCCTGATTATTTTTTTGGTGATATGAATAACCACCAGAAAAAAGTTTCAGATTTTTCAGCTGCGTCAATTATTTTTGAAAAATATAAACAGTTTCCTCACATACGTTTTGGGTTTAGGACGGCGAGTTTTCATTACATCAGTCATTTTATAAAGTTATTCAACATATATATATATATATATTAATTCTGATAAAAACCAATGGCCAAGTCAAATCTAACCTACTTTAAGATCTCACATTTTTAGGGTTCCGTAGCCAAAATGGCAAAAACGGAACCCTTATAGTTTCGTCATGTCCGTCTGTCCGTCTGTCCGTCTGTCCGTCTGTCCGTCTGTCCGTCTGTCCGTATGTCACAGGCATTTTACTCGAAAACTATAAGGTGTATTTGAATAAAATTTTGAGGATAGGTGTATTTTGTTAGCCGCTACATAGTTTTGTAATTAAAATGACAAAAAAAAATTTTTTTAGGGGTGCACTCCATACATAAAACTAAAAGTCAAACATTTTTTTTTCATTGCGACCCCCCGTGTTGCACATCAATCGATAGGCCTTTCAAAATAAATATAAGGTTTCTTAGCATTTTTTTTGATTAAGTGAATAGGGTCGGAGATAATCGCCCCGAAAGTCACTAAAATTCTGTCCCCCCCCTCTAATTTTTGAACGGTGTATTTTAAAAATATGGAAAAATTCATGGACATAGGGCTTATTAATTTCATTCACCGAAAATTGTTTTGAACAAGATCGGTTCAGAGGTTTTCGAGATATTGCTGAAAAACTGCCTTCCTCAAAGAAAAGGACGTAAGTGCCGTAAAATTTCTGTGACGATACGACCTTTTTAATAGGCTCGGAACCCTTCGTTTTGCGTGGTCCGACACGCACTTGGCCGGTTTTTAATAACAGCAATTGTTATAGGTATCAAATAAAGCAAAGAAATTGAGTTTAATACTTGTTCATAATTTTATTTTGTTCCTATAAATACATATTTGGATTTTGCATAACTTGGCACTCATTTAGATCTCCATTCTTTTTGCGGCGAAGCCCACGGCCAAGCATAATTTTTGAATAGAACTTGGCTCTCCTTTTTTACATTCATGTTTTTGGTGGGATATAGATATATATATATACACATTTTAAGAGTAGGTACTCACCGTGGCATTTATGTCGATTGCCGTGGAATGGCCAACATTGGAGGCGTTTACAGACTTTTTGATGTTACTGCCAATCGCCGATTGGGGATCCAGATCAATGTTCGGATCGAACACGTCGAATATTTCCAGGGACGAGAGGCTCTCACAGTAGCACAGCTTACTAATGAGTAGAGGGAGATCTAGGAAGGAAATCGATATCAATTAAATTGATTGATTTATAAATACAAGCTTTTACCCTATCTACTATTTACGGAAATACAGACGCAAATGAAAGTTTGACTCAAAACTCAATTTTTGTCTAATAGGTACTTATTCATTTTTTGAATCATATTTATAAGAACACAATTAATGCTATACCAGAATTTAAGCGCTATTTATTTTTTGTGAGGAACTTTCTATCTCGTCTGCATAACCCACGTATGGCAAGTGATGTTGGTGTTATCAAACTAATGGAGTTAACTAAAGTATAACTTACACAGCAGCATTGCGTACAAGTTCTCTGAACGGTTTACTGAAATCCGTCGCGCCGCGGTGCGGGCACGCGCGGCCTAACACGACTGACACAGTAGCGGCGCTTGAGGTTAGATTACGCTATTTTGTCAGTCCACGGCGGTTCTAAATCCTCGGGACGGTTTACTGGAATCCGTCGGGGCGGGCACGCGTGGCCATCATGGCCCATCATGCAGAAAGCAACTACGCGTTAGACAGAGAAAGACATACTTCCATCGCATTCCAACACATAACTACGTTGCTGTCCTTCGCTTCGCCATGATGGCCCATTGTGTAGTACAAAAATCACACAGTAGCGGCGCTTAAGTTTAGATTAGGTTCTTAATGTCCCACTAGATGGAGTTGTTCAATCAAATGAGTTAACTAGAACGCGCTACTGATATATACAGTGTCATAAATTGCATTCCTATACGTTTATTACATTGTACCTAATTACACTCTGACGAAACGTATAGGAATTTCGTAACTCAGTGGAATTTACAAATGTAATAAATAAAACAAATGCAATTTATACGGAGGGTCCGCTCGTAGCGGAGCGTGTACTCAGGCCGTACACTTATGAGCGCTTGAACTGAACGTGTCGGCTTACAGCCGATTGTTCCCGCGGCATTGTTTGGTCAACAAGCGATAACGCTGCAGTCAACCTAACTCGAAATCATTACCAGTTAAACGGTTTTCAATATGTGCAGTTTAATTGAACGAGCGAGCGAAGCGAACGGAGTTCTCCGTTTCAGCTTGGGCCAAAATAGGCTTGTGACCTAAGAATTTTTACGATGCCATTCGAACCAGTTTTTGGAGAGGAACAAATGTTTGTATAGGAGCGACTACAATTAACGAACATAAATACCCAAAAATCTGAGTCAAAGACGTACCTCGCTGGCGGAAACCGAAACGCTTCATACTGACTGACTCAAAAGTATCACGTCACACTTTGCTATTTGAACTAATCGTTGTATGGAAAATCAAGTAAATTGCTGTGTCGGTCGCGAAATACTGCGTTGAGGTCCATTGTTCTCTTATAATTTTGTTTCTATAAAAGCGTAATGATTCTACTGGTAGCTTCACTCTTGGACTATAAAAAAATGCATATATTTTTAAACTTTCAAGGTCTATGTCTTTTTATGATTTTAATTATATATTGTAATTTATACTTTATTACAATTATTTGATGGTTTACTATCCATTTAACAACAATACATTATACCTACATTTGAATATGAGGCCTAGCAAGCCTATTCTTTCGGATGTCCATATGTCCGGCTGTTCTCCTGTACAGGTCACGTTTTCCGATCCTCGTGAAGTTTTGTGAGCAGGTTCATTAATTATATATATTTTTTTGTCAATTTAGTCCCCGGAAATTAAAATAAAACCGGACGCGTGAGTCAGACAGCCCACCGAGGGTTCCGCGTTCCGCACAAAATTACAAATGCATAAGTAAGTACCTGTAAGAAGATATTATTTACCAAATTTGGAAAGTACCCTATAAATTGATTCCCTTGCGTGTCGAAACCCAGTCGTGTACTAATTTGCCAACGACATAATATAAAGACACCGGCCAACTGCGTGTCGGACCACGCGCAATGAAGGGTTCCGTGCCTATTAAAAAGGTCGTGTCGTCGTCACAGAAATCTTAGGGCACTTACGTCCTTTTCTATAGGGAAGGCAGTTTTTCGGTGTCCATTTTTTTTTTTTAAATGTACTGTTCGAAAATTAGAGGGATTATCTCCTATATTCACTTAATCAAAAAAATGTTGAGAAACCTATTGACCTATTTTGAAAGACCTATCGATTGATGTGCCCACACGTGGACTTACAATGATATATTTTTTTGACTTGCATTGGGAATGGATGAACATTTTAGAAGTGGCTGATTATTTTTTTTGTGATAGGGATAACCTGCCTTTAGCACAAAAAAAGTTTCAGATTTTTCAGCTGCGTCAATTTGTTTTGAAAAATATAAATAGTTTCTTCACTTACGTTTTGGGTCAAGGACGGCACATTCCTCGATCCGTCTCATATTTCAAAAAAATATCTGCGGTTTGAACAACATGCAAGATTAAACTGTTACTTACTTGAAAATGCCCTTAGGTAGGTACATCCAATATTTGATAACGATAGCTGTAAAATATTGGATGTAATCAATTGTACTGGGATTATCATATTATGTCGTCATTGACGTTTATTGTACCTGGATAACGGCTGTCAAATATCGGCTGTTAAAAAATATATAATTATAGTAACAGGTGGAGTTACCCCTTTAATTCGCAATAAACTACACAATTTTTAAACGCTCTGTTTAATTTTTTTTGTTGGCTTTTTTTGCTCTACATCGTAGACATGTTGCAAACGAGGCTCACGTTTTTAGGGTTCCGTACTCCGTACCTCAAAAGGAAAAAAACGGAACCCTTATAGGATCACTTTGTTGTCCATCTGTTTGTCTGTCAAGATCCTTTATCTCGGGAACGCGTTGAGTATACTCGAATAGCAACTGTTTGTTATATTCATCATCCTCCTAGCGTTATTCCCGATCGTGTCCTAAAGGAGCCCGGGGGCCGCTTTGACACCTAATCCCAAGATTCCGCATAGGCACTAGTTTTGCGAAAGCGACTGCCATCTGACCTTCTAACCCAGAGGGAAAACTAGACCTTATTGGGACTAGACTGGTTTCCTCATGATGTTTTCCTTCACCGAAAAGCTAACGGTAAATAGTCCGTACATAAGATCCGAAAAAGTCATTAGTACGAGCCGGGATTCGAACCCACGACCGCCGCTTGACAGCCGCATGCCTGAACCACTACCGTAACCGTACCGTACCGTAGGCTACCGTAGCTACTGTTTGTTGTATTGTTTGTGCGTAATTGGGAATGGCTTAAATTTTTAGAAGTGCCTGATTATTTTTTTGGTGATATGAATAACCACCAGAAAAAAGTTTCAGATTTTTCAGCTGCGTCAATTATTTTTGAAAAATATAAACAGTTTCCTCACATACGTTTTGGGTTTAGGACGGCGAGTTTTCATTACATCAGTCATTTTATAAAGTTATTCAACATATATATATATATATATATTAATTCTGATAAAAACCAATGGCCAAGTCAAATCTAACCTACTTTAAGATCTCACATTTTTAGGGTTCCGTAGCCAAAATGGCAAAAACGGAACCCTTATAGTTTCGTCATGTCCGTCTGTCCGTCTGTCCGTCTGTCCGTCTGTCCGTCTGTCCGTCTGTCCGTATGTCACAGGCATTTTACTCGAAAACTATAAGGTGTATTTGAATAAAATTTTGAGGATAGGTGTATTTTGTTAGCCGCTACATAGTTTTGTAATTAAAATGACAAAAAAAAATTTTTTTAGGGGTGCACTCCATACATAAAACTAAAAGTCAAAAATTTTTTTTTCATTGCGACCCCCCGTGTTGCACATCAATCGATAGGCCTTTCAAAATAAATATAAGGTTTCTTAGCATTTTTTTTGATTAAGTGAATAGGGTCGGAGATAATCGCCCCGAAAGTCACTAAAATTCTGTCCCCCCCCCTCTAATTTTTGAACGGTGTATTTTAAAAATATGGAAAAATTCATGGACATAGGGCTTATTAATTTCATTCACCGAAAATTGTTTTGAACAAGATCGGTTCAGAGGTTTTCGAGATATTGCTGAAAAACTGCCTTCCTCAAAGAAAAGGACGTAAGTGCCGTAAAATTTCTGTGACGATACGACCTTTTTAATAGGCTCGGAACCCTTCGTTTTGCGTGGTCCGACACGCACTTGGCCGGTTTTTAATAACAGCAATTGTTATAGGTATCAAATAAAGCAAAGAAATTGAGTTTAATACTTGTTCATAATTTTATTTTGTTCCTATAAATACATATTTGGATTTTGCATAACTTGGCACTCATTTAGATCTCCATTCTTTTTGCGGCGAAGCCCACGGCCAAGCATAATTTTTGAATAGAACTTGGCTCTCCTTTTTTACATTCATGTTTTTGGTGGGATATAGATATATATATATACACATTTTAAGAGTAGGTACTCACCGTGGCATTTATGTCGATTGCCGTGGAATGGCCAACATTGGAGGCGTTTACAGACTTTTTGATGTTACTGCCAATCGCCGATTGGGGATCCAGATCAATGTTCGGATCGAACACGTCGAATATTTCCAGGGACGAGAGGCTCTCACAGTAGCACAGCTTACTAATGAGTAGAGGGAGATCTAGGAAGGAAATCGATATCAATTAAATTGATTGATTTATAAATACAAGCTTTTACCCTATCTACTATTTACGGAAATACAGACGCAAATGAAAGTTTGACTCAAAACTCAATTTTTGTCTAATAGGTACTTATTCATTTTTTGAATCATATTTATAAGAACACAATTAATGCTATACCAGAATTTAAGCGCTATTTATTTTTTGTGAGGAACTTTCTATCTCGTCTGCATAACCCACGTATGGCAAGTGATGTTGGTGTTATCAAACTAATGGAGTTAACTAAAGTATAACTTACACAGCAGCATTGCGTACAAGTTCTCTGAACGGTTTACTGAAATCCGTCGCGCCGCGGTGCGGGCACGCGCGGCCTAACACGACTGACACAGTAGCGGCGCTTGAGGTTAGATTACGCTATTTTGTCAGTCCACGGCGGTTCTAAATCCTCGGGACGGTTTACTGGAATCCGTCGGGGCGGGCACGCGTGGCCATCATGGCCCATCATGCAGAAAGCAACTACGCGTTAGACAGAGAAAGACATACTTCCATCGCATTCCAACACATAACTACGTTGCTGTCCTTCGCTTCGCCATGATGGCCCATTGTGTAGTACAAAAATCACACAGTAGCGGCGCTTAAGTTTAGATTAGGTTCTTAATGTCCCACTAGATGGAGTTGTTCAATCAAATGAGTTAACTAGAACGCGCTACTGATATATACAGTGTCATAAATTGCATTCCTATACGTTTATTACATTGTACCTAATTACACTCTGACGAAACGTATAGGAATTTCGTAACTCAGTGGAATTTACAAATGTAATAAATAAAACAAATGCAATTTATACGGAGGGTCCGCTCGTAGCGGAGCGTGTACTCAGGCCGTACACTTATGAGCGCTTGAACTGAACGTGTCGGCTTACAGCCGATTGTTCCCGCGGCATTGTTTGGTCAACAAGCGATAACGCTGCAGTCAACCTAACTCGAAATCATTACCAGTTAAACGGTTTTCAATATGTGCAGTTTAATTGAACGAGCGAGCGAAGCGAACGGAGTTCTCCGTTTCAGCTTGGGCCAAAATAGGCTTGTGACCTAAGAATTTTTACGATGCCATTCGAACCAGTTTTTGGAGAGGAACAAATGTTTGTATAGGAGCGACTACAATTAACGAACATAAATACCCAAAAATCTGAGTCAAAGACGTACCTCGCTGGCGGAAACCGAAACGCTTCATACTGACTGACTCAAAAGTATCACGTCACACTTTGCTATTTGAACTAATCGTTGTATGGAAAATCAAGTAAATTGCTGTGTCGGTCGCGAAATACTGCGTTGAGGTCCATTGTTCTCTTATAATTTTGTTTCTATAAAAGCGTAATGATTCTACTGGTAGCTTCACTCTTGGACTATAAAAAAATGCATATATTTTTAAACTTTCAAGGTCTATGTCTTTTTATGATTTTAATTATATATTGTAATTTATACTTTATTACAATTATTTGATGGTTTACTATCCATTTAACAACAATACATTATACCTACATTTGAATATGAGGCCTAGCAAGCCTATTCTTTCGGATGTCCATATGTCCGGCTGTTCTCCTGTACAGGTCACGTTTTCCGATCCTCGTGAAGTTTTGTGAGCAGGTTCATTAATTATATATATTTTTTTGTCAATTTAGTCCCCGGAAATTAAAATAAAACCGGACGCGTGAGTCAGACAGCCCACCGAGGGTTCCGCGTTCCGCACAAAATTACAAATGCATAAGTAAGTACCTGTAAGAAGATATTATTTACCAAATTTGGAAAGTACCCTATAAATTGATTCCCTTGCGTGTCGAAACCCAGTCGTGTACTAATTTGCCAACGACATAATATAAAGACACCGGCCAACTGCGTGTCGGACCACGCGCAATGAAGGGTTCCGTGCCTATTAAAAAGGTCGTGTCGTCGTCACAGAAATCTTAGGGCACTTACGTCCTTTTCTATAGGGAAGGCAGTTTTTCGGTGTCCATTTTTTTTTTTTAAATGTACTGTTCGAAAATTAGAGGGATTATCTCCTATATTCACTTAATCAAAAAAATGTTGAGAAACCTATTGACCTATTTTGAAAGACCTATCGATTGATGTGCCCACACGTGGACTTACAATGATATATTTTTTTGACTTGCATTGGGAATGGATGAACATTTTAGAAGTGGCTGATTATTTTTTTTGTGATAGGGATAACCTGCCTTTAGCACAAAAAAAGTTTCAGATTTTTCAGCTGCGTCAATTTGTTTTGAAAAATATAAATAGTTTCTTCACTTACGTTTTGGGTCAAGGACGGCACATTCCTCGATCCGTCTCATATTTCAAAAAAATATCTGCGGTTTGAACAACATGCAAGATTAAACTGTTACTTACTTGAAAATGCCCTTAGGTAGGTACATCCAATATTTGATAACGATAGCTGTAAAATATTGGATGTAATCAATTGTACTGGGATTATCATATTATGTCGTCATTGACGTTTATTGTACCTGGATAACGGCTGTCAAATATCGGCTGTTAAAAAATATATAATTATAGTAACAGGTGGAGTTACCCCTTTAATTCGCAATAAACTACACAATTTTTAAACGCTCTGTTTAATTTTTTTTGTTGGCTTTTTTTGCTCTACATCGTAGACATGTTGCAAACGAGGCTCACGTTTTTAGGGTTCCGTACTCCGTACCTCAAAAGGAAAAAAACGGAACCCTTATAGGATCACTTTGTTGTCCATCTGTTTGTCTGTCAAGATCCTTTATCTCGGGAACGAGTTGAGGTATCGAGTTGAATTTAAAACCATATACTCAGGTTTACAGTCCCTTGAAGCTGTGAAAAAATCAAACTTTTCAATTAACTTAATTAATAATTAATAACGGCCGTTTATGCTGCAAACAATGTATATTTTGACACTCAAGGGAAATCAACATTTATAGGGTAGGTACTTTCCGTTGACCTAGAACTATGAAGGCAAGTAATATTGTCTTATACTACAAGTACTGGGAAAAATCTAAAAAATATCCATTTGAAATTTTGTAAGGATTTATTTATTTATTTGCAAAGTATGGTTGATATAAGGTTTGTAAAAATAAACTGTTTAAAATAGAATGTTTGGTACCTACATGTTTTATTGCTGACTCTACTTTTTGTAGTCTTCAATTACTCGTTGAAAAAGTTAATAATAAACCCAATAAACCCAAACACGACGAGTTTATCTTGTATAGTCAATCATATTGCAATGCCACCTAACTTACTAAATATATACCATATTTCAGTTCAATCGGATAGCGGTAGGTAAGTTGCTGGAAAAATGTTTGCTAATGTTGAAGGAAAACTTAGGTAGGTATGTACATACCTACTCGAACGTAGTTACATGCATACGAACAGTGTGAAAAAGGAAATGGATTCTATAAATTTTTCAGCAAAAACAGCCCCTCAAACGTATACCTACGTTCCTGTTACTTTTCAACAATCCTCCCATATCGTATTTAGCATAAACACCACAAAAAGAAGCGGGTTGTGTCGGAGATGCAACCGTTAATTAAGTTTAAGTGGATACTTCTTTGTTGTAAGGAACCTTAATAAAAAAAACCGGCCAAGTGCTAATAATATAATAATAACTGTCCCTGTCCTAAATTGTATCCTATGGATTTGCGATTGATTCCAATCTAAAGGGAAAATCTACTTAGATAAGCATTTTCAATGAATTGTTAAATTCAAAGTGTTTTGATTATTTAATGGAATCTGCTATTATGGTGGATACCTACGTAAAATATATATCTGCATTAATTCACTAAAATCTGTGTAAGTACAGATAAATCGGTATATATGGCAACATTGACTGACGTAGCTCATTTGACTCGCGATACATTGAAAATGGCGGTCTTTTCAGCATTATTTTCATGTCCGCCACATAAACTAAATAACATTATGTGATTAACAACTAATGGCAAATAAAGAAGGATTAAAACATGTAACTAACAATTATTTGAAATCAGATTAGGCTTCTCTACAAAAAGTTATTCCGGAAGTCACGTGATACATTTTGAACTGTACCCCTATACAAGAACGCGAGCAAAGAAGTATCCACTTCAAAAACTCAATAAACATGTCTAAATTAAAACGGACGCCGGCGCGCGCGGCACCTTAAAAATTCCAATCCACGATATTGCGGTGACAACTATTTCATAAGACGGTGTAATTGAAATTGCCGCGAACCCGACTCGCACCTCAGGCGCGTTAGGCTGGCAACAAACTGGCGGTTGGAACGCTAAGAAGAAAACTTCTGCATTTGTACACTTTAGTTAGATACTTAAGAGTCCGCAGTCGGTTCTCCATACAAACGTAGTTACGCTCTCATTTTAAAACCACTAGCTAGTTTGCTCTGAAACTTTGTACTTAGAATACGTTAAGGTATATCCAGGTCTGTAATTAGGTAGTTTATGTAGATTCAGATACTATAGTAAAAAAAATACAGCGAATTTAAGTTTTTCATACAAAATTTGTTTTTGCTGTAAGTATTTAAATAATAAATAAATAAAGAAATATTAGTGGACAACCTTACACAAATCGAACTAGTCCCATAGTAAGGTCAATAAGGCTTGTGTTATGGATACTAGACGACGATATATTTAATAGATATAAATAGGTACCTAAATACATAGAAAATATCCAAGACTCAGAAACAAATATTCATGCTCATCACACAAATATTTGCCCTTACCGGGATTCGAACCCAGGACCTTCAGCTTCGCTAGTAGGCAGCGCCACTACCCACTAGGCTAACCGGTCGATGTATTTAGTTTGTATTATAAACTAATTACAGACCTAGATATACCTCATGTCATTGTATATGCAAGTGTAATCCAACACGTAGTTTTAAAATGAGAACGAAACTTCGTTTGTATGGAAAGGTAAAATTAGGCGACGCGAAACGAGCGAAATCGGTGGACGGCCAAGCAAGGTCAAAGAAAATTTAGTATGGAATAACTATGCTATGCGTAGGCTATAAGTTCTCGGCGTCTTAGGGCGACGGTAAGCTAGCGGTTCGAACGCTAGCTTTATTTTAAGTAAATCTCGTTTCAATCGCATTCGATAATCGAGTCCGCGGCGACTGCCTTCAGGGCATTGGGATTTTTCTACAATCTATAAAACAACGTTAAGTCGGATTCATATATATATATACGTGTAGTATCTACGCGCGGAACGATATCGGTAGGTATTCGGTTTCATTCATATGGATAGATTCACACTCATCTGGTGCGCTCTGACGTGACGGCTCCTTGTGTGTCAGGCGTCAGAACGCATCAGAACTCAGAAGAAAGTATTACGTCAGATAAATATGTATCCGGCCTAAGAAACTCGTCTTCAATTTTTATTACAATATTACAACCAAACTAACCAGTTCAATCAATACTAGACTAGTGGACTATAGTAATTTATTTTACAATCCCGAAGTATTTCGTCTTCCTTGCTGTTGTTTACATCGGTGACATACGATGACTTCTTCTCTTCCAATTTTTTTTTTTGAATTTTTATGGCCTGCCTTCTCTTCCAAAGTCAAAGAGTATCCTTGCCAGTAAAATAGATTAGTTCCATTAAAAATACGCAACGTGTCTAGAGCTCAACGCTTAGAGCTGAGCCGTAGCATGGTTGGCCTTATCACGCGACAAGTGACAAAATAAGAGCGTCGTCTCGTTCTATCGAACGGTGTCAGCCAGTGACGCACGCTCTATCCTATCACCTATCGCGTGAAAAGGCCAACCATGCTACGGATCCTGGAGTAGCCTTATGTCGTATTTGCGTACAAAAAAGTTTGCCGAATTTTGCGGGGCCGGGGGGAGCATCTTAATAGGATATTGAAACTCTATTATAATATTAAAAGCTTGAAGTGGTTGAACGTTTATAATATCAAGTGCTTACAGCAACTTGCGGGCATTTTTATGATCAGTGTTCTCTTGCGAGGCGATTTTGTGATCGATTGTGAAATTGTCTTTGTATGATTTTTTGCACATTGTGCAAGGTTTGTCGGGCTATACTGGCATGGCATACAACTTTGCGAATCGTCCGCGTCGCTCCGCACGCATTCCGCACGCCGTAGCGGGATGCGGTGGCTGTAACATGACCGCCTTAAAGTGCCTTAAGTATGTCTGCGTATCAAGTTGAAAAATCATTATGCTATGCCGAAGACGACCTACTGATGAATGCCCTCCACTTATTTAATTAAGCTTATGAGCATTCCAAGTTCCAACCTCGAGTGGCTGATATAATGCAGATGGAATGACAGACTACGTAACAAACGGAAAAAGTGAAATAGAAAAATTTATTTAAAAACCTAAGTTTTTTTCAAATAATAATCTGGTGTTGAGTAATTTAACTAACCTAGCTACCTCATTCAACGGTAAACACGAGTGTACTTAAGAAAAATTTTTGGGCCGCCTTTTATCTAAAAAAGTAAGTTTATACGCGTAATTTCTTTATTTCACTTTGGGGTTGCTGGGGAGTAGAATGCTCTACACTACAGCAACTCTAAATTAAAATAATTGTATTCTCGAAACTATTGACGTACATTTTTTTCAAGTAAGTACTAATTTAGTACATTTTGGGTACAATCTTTTCACATAAGTAACTACTCAGAAATACCAAAACAGAGAGTGGGATGGTCAGAGCATGACATGAAGGGTTTCAGCCCATTTTGAAAAAAAAATCCTCTGCGGGTGGCCTATGGGGGTTGCGAATTCCTTCCGAAAGCGACTGTCGACGCCAAAAATACGTTTACATTATATATATATATATATTATGTTATATTGCAATGGAATAAGGTGCAAAAGTGTAAACGTATTTTTGGCGTCGACGTACGTACCTATAGTGGTCAGGTGATCGCGTTCACTACTGAGTTTATTCAGCGCTTCACTTTAATCACAGTAAATATATTAGCCAAGACAGTATCTCAACTAGTCTCTTAAGATCTTGTTGCACCTGCGCTCTATTTCAATCCAAGTTCTACGCACACATGCGCGGCACGTCTTGGACTTTATTTATTGTAACCACGCGTTTTAAATCTCATCGAAATCGTTAGAGCCTGGAATTTTTGAAATTGGACAAGCGTTTCCGAAGATTACCCAAAACATACAAACTGACAAAGCTATCTCACAGATTTTTCCTCTTCATAATATTGGTAGGTATAGGTACCTGTAGCCCGGGCATTAGAATACGCCTGCCTGTCGTACAAGGCGACTAAAAGGGGTCCTCGGGGTGGTACACGGTTGCAGTTGGGGGCTGCAATTAAAAAAAAAATGTAGATACCACTGAGGCATGACGCTAGGGCAGCACTGGTGCGTTCCGTAGGAGATCCCAGAGCCGTCCGAAATGCGTCTAGGAGGACCATCGGGGGGGTTTTTACTCGGTGCGAGTCCGACATAACCTCCGCGCTATCCCCGTGGCGTGGAGGTATCCATAACGGATTTTCCTCCCATATAAAAAAAAAGGTATAGGTACCTATAGATTAGTATAGACTAGTATAGATTACTTTAGTAGAGACAATTAATGGTCGTTTAATAGTATAGGATATCTACTGTGGCTGTATAATGGTCAGGTGATCGCGATATTGCGATCACTACTGCGTTTATTTTATTTATTCAGCACTTTGCCTTAATCGAAGCATTTGTCGTAAATGAGAGCGCCCGAAGATTAATTGCTTTCTCACAATCGCGGATTAATTCCCGATTTATTTTTCCAATTGTCCAAGGTTTTATTTAATTACAGAAAATAATGAGGCGGCAGTGAAAGAGAACATTGTTTAAGATGATTAAGTTTTGGACCACTAGATGGCGTTGTCACTATTATAAACGATATAAATATAAAATCCAGTAGTAAGTGCAAGTTTAAAAACTTAAACAAATACTAATACAGTTGGCGGAAGCTGCAGAAAGTCTTTCCTGTTCCAGCGCCCCGCTTTTACAATCAAATATTATAATTAAAAGCACACCTCAGCCCAGAGATAGAGACAACTTGAACGTGACTTGAACGATCCATAATTTATTTTTGGTTTTTACGTGCATTTATAAAAGCGTGTTTTTCTAGTGTTTTTTAAACTATTAATTTATTTTATACTTTTTAGTCTTTGATAACGCAATATTTTTAACATTTTATTTCAAGTATGCGAATGAGCCCGCATCTTCTCCATCTCCGCCAGTGCGTCTAGCTCTTCAATCTGGCGACCACTAAAAGTGCAAACACGACTATGATACGATATTCCATCATGGAATGCCAGTGCCTATCTTCAGGCTTCATCATCAGACCTTGAAACCTAATCGCGGTCAAAGTTCATTACAAGACTTTTCTAACAAGTCCAAACACAGCTATGATACGATGTTCCATCATGAAGTTCCAGTTCATATCTTCTGGCTCCATCATCAGATCAGTTCGACAGTACCATATTATTGTATTGTCATCAGGAGCCGTAGCATGGTTGGCCTGATCACGCGACAAGTGACAAGATAAGAGCGTCGTCTCGTTCTATCGAACGGTGTCAGCCAGTGACACACGCTCTATCCTATCACCTATCGCGTGACAAGCCCAACCATGCTACGGGGCCTGAACTACATACAGCTGCCAATTCATGACGCTACGATTCTTGGAAGATGGTTAAATTAGTTACCTTAGATTTCATTATATACGAGTAGTTACATACAGGTCGACCTAATAATAGCGTGTTAAAAATTGCGAAAACCGTAAATGTTAGTTACATCATATAATAGAAATAATTTTAATAATTTACTTTTGTACGGAACTACAGGTTTGTACGGAACCCTCGGTGCGCGAGTCGCCCTCGCAATTGACCGGTTTTTTTCTTCTTAAATTATTTCGTCCGGCTGTTTGGAATTGAGAAATACGACGTGGAGAGAGGTGGAGAGGAGAACAGTGGGAAAGTGGGCAGTGCCTGATTTAAAGTTCTGACCGCCCTAGGCTAACTATGAATAATGAATATGCTATGTATATATTATTATGTAAGTCTCAACTCAGCGCCGCGCCCGCCGCCCCTCTTGGTCCTTGCGCCCTAGGCTCTAGCCTTATTAGTCTGTGGGTAAATCAAGCGGGACATCCGGACAATCGAACTTCGTTCGCTTCGGTCCCTCGTCCGATTAGTAGGTATAGTAGAGTTAACATGATCGTGTTTATGTCAGACTTAAAGCATTCTTCACCAGCAAGTATGTATGCGCGAGAGGGACGAATGCTTTATGTCGAATGTTGGATGTACCTATACACGCGATCGTGCTAGATTCTGCAAGGAGGTGGCGTATCTATATCCGCTTTGCCTATTATACCTATAGTTATAATCAAGAGGTTAATTGTAATAGGTCGGTTAACCTAACGAGGTTGGTCGCGGCAGATTACTTCGAGATTGGAGTGTGATTACCTACAGAAGCCTAAGTATACGGTGACGAGACGAGGTATAGTTTCATGGGTCTTCCACATTTAAATCCTAGCTAGTGTCTCGGTTCGCCGATGATATAATTCTTTTTTCAGGATCCGCAGCTCCGCTACAAAGAATGATTTGTGAGCTTCGTACAGTTAGCAAAAGAATCGGCTTGGAATTAAACACTGCTAAAACAAAGGTGATACATGCTTCAAAAACTCCCATCCCATTTACGTGAATAACTAGAACTAGAATACAATAATGGTATTGTAGTAGAAAGTGAATGACCATTGTCAGAATTTGCTGTACAAAAAATAATAAGTATGCTGGAATAATACAAAAAGTCATATATGCTTATGCATTTTGATATGATTGTATTTTTAGGGTTCCGGACCAAAAAGGTAAAAACGGAACCCTTATGGTGGGACTCCGTCCGTCTGTCTGTCTGTCACAAAGTCAAATATCTCAGGAACTACTAATGCTATCAATTTGAAATTTGGAATAATTGTAAACAAAGCTAATCCACGTGTATGGCAAATTAAAAATTTAAATATATATATTTAATTTCTATAAAAAAGGACGGATAAGAGGGGGGCAAAAATTCAAAGTCTAGTAAGTAGGTCAAGTGGGGTATCATATCAAAGGGCTTAAACTGCACATTCTAAAACAGTTTTTCGTTGTTTTCTACAGTGGTAAAATTTTGATTTATAAAGAAAAAATGTTGAAAACAAAATACCATTCCCCCCCTTATCTCCGAAGTTAACCAAGCGAAAAATATGAAATTAATATATATGATTAATATTAACGCAAATATTACCGGTAAAGTATAACGAGATCTCTATCTAGCGTACTGTTTTTTTTGTTAAAAAAATAATTTGTTAATTTTGTTTGTAATTTAATACTTCTGTGTTTATTTTTTTCCTTCAAATTAGTATGAAAGTATTCTGAAAGTACCTTCTAGCGAATAAAAAAAGAATTATTGAAATTAATTCACTCGATAAAGAATTATCGCTGAAAAACCAAGTGGACAGCCGAGTTAGATAGAGCGGCTGGAAAGGACTGGATATCAAAGGCAAAAGATTAGAGACACATGGAAGGATATAGGGAGACTTTTACTCGTCAAGGGGTCCTTAATAATAATAACTGTTGGTGAACCTTTAAATAAAGTATACATTACTACTACTACTCTTATCTACTTTGTTTTCACCCTGCATAGACTGCTGCTTAAATAGTTACCATGGTCACGCGAATTGTTTGATCACTGTCAAACTATTGGAGTTGTACAAACATAAGTAGAGATAATACGTAAAAGTTATATCAGGTTTTATGTGTTTCTAATAGAGGTATTCGATTGAAGGAATAATTTACAAAGCCCTAAGTTTCATGTATAAATAAGGTAAGTATACTTATTTACTTTATTAACGCATATAAAGTTCCTTTAACACCAAAACTATTTTTTCGACTAACAAGGAAAGGTACCCAACTGTCCGGCTCCGATTTGATTTATTTTCATATCTGTTATAGAGTAGTCTAAAATAACAGACACTTATTTTTTAGGGTTCCGTACCTCTAAAGGAAAAAACGGAACCCTTATAGGATCACTTTGTTGTCCGTCCGTCCGTCTGTCAAGACCTTTATCTCAGGAACGCGTAGAGGTATCAAGCTAAAATATATATCAAATACTCAGATTTACTGTCCCTTTGAGCTGTGAAAAAATCAAACTTCTAAGCCAACGCAATCAAAAGATACAGCCGTTTATGCCGCAAATTTCCGCAAATTTTCGAAACTCGCAAGGGAATTAAAACCTACAGGGTACTTCCCGTGAACTCAGAATCTTGAAATTTGGCACAAAGCAATGTAAAACAACGTAACAAGCACAGATAAAGGAAAAATGAATTGTAAAAAGTGAATTGTAAATTCTTATGAGAATAAATGATCTTAAACCATAAAATTGCGAAAACCGTAAATTTTTAGTTACTCATATAATAATAATATTTTTAATAATTAAATAATTAAAATAATGAACGCGTAGAGGTATTTTATACTTATACATAGGTTTGTACGGAACCCTCGGTGCGCGAGTCGCGCTTGGCTGAATTTTTTTTGCTGCTCAAACTCAACCTGTTGGGAATAAATTGTCCTTCAAAGAACTGAATAGTGACCAAACCCTCTAACTTCTGTAGATATTTGTTCCAGCAAATCGATAAATAATTACTGGTTTCATTATATGTTGGAGAACATGAAAAAATAATGGACACGGGTTTTGTTATTTCACCTCAAACTCATATTTTATATAAAACAAGATATGTCAAACCCAATCGCACCCCAACCAGGGATGGTATTTGGTACTTGGTCCCACCTCGTAGTTTTAAGTAGTGAATTTTAACACCAATTCCGACCTATTCACCATTGTAGCTGACTGTCCAACATCTGCCGTTTTAAGAAACCGCCGTTGCCAGAATCTGCCATTTAAATATTCTGCCATTCACCAAAAAAGGGTTAAATATGTTCTACGTCTCTTATGTCAGCGGATTAAGGTTTCGTTACATATATGATGAAATCGATACATATTTTTACACTTGACTGTCCGCACGCATGAATAACTATAGGTGTGGTTGTGTGTTGTTGATCACGATCATAATATTAAACTTGCGCTGCGATTTGTAAACACAACACATACATATCCAAACCTATAGCGATATTTATTTGCCTTTGATATTGCGATCCTGACCTATCCGCATCAATAAATTTGGAATGAAAAGTAAACACGGCATATATATACTAACTTGGTAAACATGTAGCTCAACAGATTATTTTCTCTCTTCAAGCTGAAAGTAATTTGTCTAATATAATTTTATTTAACCTTTTTTCCTCAGAATGGACAAGCCGTTGGGAGAAGACGACTTCGCAGCAATGGAGGGGCAGCTCAGAGGCTGTGTCGAGGCCGACAGACATTACTGGCGCGTAAATGATGTGAAATGCGACGCCATACACACCGCTAAGACTTATGAGGAGTTTGCGTGAGTATATACAAACCTAATACCTATACTGGGTCCATAGCATACCCACCGAGCTCTCGTACACAAAGAGGCCTGTGGAGGCCAACCCACACTACTATCTACTATTGCGCCAATGACATAAAAAAACAAAAAAATTACGCTTTACTCACCGCCAATACTTATGAAGAGTTCGCGTGAGTATAAACGCTACACAATGGGCCATCATGGCTGCAGAACAGGACGCGGTTATGCGTTGGAATGCGATGTAAGTACGTCTTTCTCCCTCTACCCCATAGTTGCGTCCTGTATGATGAGCCCTTTGCGAATCACGCAGAGACCTGGAGGCCGATTGGTGCTGCCGCTGCCGAGTGCCGGGGCGTGAATGTCAAGTCATCAAGCCAAGACATAAGTAAGTAGTTTGCGTGAGTACAGCCCTTTATAAGACACTTGGAGACCTGTTGAGGCCGTCCGGATTCGCGGCATTATCACTCACACAACCAAGACCTATAAGGAGTTCCCGTGGTGGACTAGCGTTTAGAAGGGGGGCTGTGTTTGACGCCAATGGGCGTTTTGGTTTCGGAACGTGCTATTTGAACGTGAACGGGTGTTTTGAGAAACGGATATCAACCCAAATGTATTTTTGGGTAAACACATTCTAGGAAACGAATTAATTATTTAGGAAACTGTAGTGACCGGGGACCGTCGTTTAGAGAATAGGTCTTTTCGGGAATAGCACATTATGGGAAACGCATATATCGGGTAACAGATTATTAAGGAAACGGTAGTGACGGGAACGGCTGTTTTGGAAACGGGTGTTTTGGGAAACAGATAGCATGTTCCGAAAGGGTCGTTTTCTCTCGTCTTGCGAGTTTTCGAATATCGATACCTACAGACAACCTTTCAAAAATATCTACATATGCATCTTATGTAATTAACAATTAGTGGTTCTGTGAGCTATAGAATTCGTGAGCCAGTCTTTATATAATAACGAAAAAACTGAGAATAGCCGGACATCCGGATATACGAAAGAATATTGGCTCAAGCTGAAACGGAGCACTTCGTTCGCTTTGCTCGCTCGTTCAATAAAGACGTTGTATGAGATGTTTTTGAAAGCTTGTCCGTAAGTATCGAAAACTTGACTGTACCTTCAAAATCTGAACATTCAAAAGGGAAAAAAGTGCGAATTGATGAATTTTTAAGAAGTCAGTTAAAAAGGAGTTCCTACCTATACATATTGCATTGTATAACATTTTAACCGCGACATTACACCACAAAAGACACGTTACACGCGGCGTAAGCGTCTCTTTTGTAGACTAATGGGTATAGTCTCGGAGCGGGTGCTTGACGGGCTATATTTGAGATGCGCTAAGTGATATAGCTTTACTATGTGCGAATGGCTACACGCAATCACACAATCAGAAAAGGGTATACTTAGGTAAAAAACTAAACAAAGGCACCTCTTGTTTGTAGTTGTGATCAGTTCGAATTGACATAACATATTTGGGTCAATCAACTTTTTATTGTTGTTATTCTGTCCCGGTAAGCCAGGAGACAATAAGTTTCTAAGATAAAATACTATTGTCATGGCCTCCGAGCATGCTTAGATCTAGATAATGCTCCAATCTAATTTGGTATATAAATTATCGAACGAATTTTTGCCCAAGCTGAGACAGTGTTCTGGCCCCGTAGCATGGTTGGCCTTGTCACGCGATAGGTGATAGGATAGAGCGTGCGTCACTGGCTGACACCGTTCGATAGAACGAGACAACGCTCTTATCTTGTCACTTGTCGCGTGATAAGGCCAACCATGCTACGGCTCCAGGCAGTTTGGTGGGTAGGTAATTTAAGATATGTAGATATAATGCTATGTACTAATTTTGAAGAAATATAAAACTTTGTTATCTTCACTCGCCCATTCAACTATTTAAGGGGTGAAATATTGAAGTTTTCTACATTCAATTCCACTCGGAAACAACATTGGAGTTACTATTACCTTGTTAAAATGGTTTCCATAGCGATAGATTATTGTACTTAACTATAACCATGATTTTGTACTTAACTAGGTATATCATTTGGGTAACCATTTAAGTAATATGGTTACTCTATGTAAAGAGTTAATAACGGAGGGGTTTTGAGGAAAAAAAAACAGTTTTTTAGGGTTCCGTAGTCAACAAGGAATCCTTATAGTTTCGACATGTCCGTCTGTCCGTCTTTCCGTCTGCGACTTAGCTCAGTGACCCTTACTTCTAGAAAGCTGTAATTCGACGTAGGTATATTTTTTTAGTGTACCTGCTTTACACGTAAAGTGGGTATGTATTTTTTTCTCTTTAAACGCATGTTGTATCGTTGGATAACTTTTTCAAAAATAGAATGGGTTTTTGAAAACCATTTTTCAACTCAGTCATCCGTTTGCGTGATATTGGGCTTTAAAGCCCTAATTTTGCCGTTCACGTATTTAGTTTTTTAACCCCTGAGGCAAAAAAAGGGGTGTTATAAGTTTGACGTGTCTGTGTGTCTGTCTGTGGCATCGTAGCTCCTAAACGAATAGACTGATTTTAACAGTTTTTTTTTGAAAAAAAAGAACCGAAATTTGACGTGATCGAGATATTTCTTAGGCATGTTATAACAAAATGGGTTCAGCCGTTTTTGAGATATTGAACTTTGAAATGAAAAAATCGGGGGTTTTTCAACTTTTCTAAGGTTGTAGTTATTTACAAGAAAATGGATTAATAAGAAATTGTTTCAGGGATCGAGTGGCAGCCGCCGACCTGAGGCCTCTAGAGAAGGCTGATTTCAAACAGAAAGCACCAAGAGGATGGAATCAGTACGCTGCCAGAGATAATAGTGCGAAGTAGGCCAAAAATTGCAGCGATCATGTCGATTAACAATGTTATAATATATATATAAATTAATTTTATGAGTTTTTTTTAGGGTTCCTCGAAAGGAAAAAACGGAACCCTTATAGGATCACTTTGTTGTCGTCCGTCCGTCCGTCTGTCAAGACCGTTTTTCTCAGGAACGCGTATCAAGCTAAAATATATATCAAATACTCAAATTGACTGTCCCTTGTAGCCGAGGCAAAATACGGTTTCGAAAAACATTAATTTATAATAGCGTTTTTTTTGTTTATTTCATTCTAAAACATTATTCTAAGATGCTTTATTCAAGAATCCACCAAACTTTCCACCCGGAAGTAATTATATAGATTTAAATTAAACATTCATTGTCTTTTTTATTTTATTTATATTGAATATTTTAAAGCAAATGTAAATGAACCTAAATAAAGATAAAAAAAATATTAATATTTATCCGGACTTTTTAGGAGCTAATTAAATATTGATTTTTTTGATGTCTGATTTTTTGTTGGATTTTGCCTCTAGGTAACAATTTAATTGATAATATATCCGTTACATTAAAAAAATCAGCTATTATAAATTATTTCCAAATATGTCATTTTTTCCATACAAGTTGTCAGTTCATTGCCTGGACTATAGAGCTGTGAAAAAATCAAACTTCTAAGCCGACGCAATCAAAAGATACAGTCGTTAATGCCGCAAAGGGTATAGCCGTGTTTGTATGGGGCATCGCCCCCAGAAGCCAAATCGATTGCAGTTTTGCTAATTTATTAGTCCAGATGTAAGATGATATTTTACAAAAAAAAATCCTGAAATGCTGCAGGTTTTTGAGAAAATTAAAAAAATCGAAAATTGGTTTTCATTTTCTTTTATCTAAACTACTCAACGGATTTTTTTATAACTTATACACATTATGCAAGTAATAAAGATATATTATTTAAAAAAAATGGATTTCTAAATATCCTTCTAAGTTTAAATTTTTTTTTCCGGGACAAATTTACATAATTTTAGCTATATTATCTATAAACTAATATTTTATAACATATATTTTTTTCAAAATGGAGCCAATGTACGACTTTGGTCCAGTGGCGGTGGAGACTGCGGGACCTTGGGGTACGGAGGCCAAAGACTTTATACGGGATTTGGGACGGTGGCTTAGGGATAGGGACTGCGATCCTCGTTCCGGATCGTTCCTGGCTCAACAGATTTCCTTGGCCATCCAGCGCGGCAACGCCGCCAGTGTCATGGGAACTTTCGGGCCACCAACGATCCGGGACGGTCTTTTTTAGGGTTCCGTAGCCAAATTGGCAAAAACGGAACCCTTATAGTTTCGTCATGTCCGTCTGTCCGTCTGTCCGTCTGTCCGTCTGTCCGTCTGTCCGTATGTCACAGGCATTTTACTCGAAAACTATAAGGTGTATTTGAATAAAATTTTGAGGATAGGTGTATTTTGTTAGCCGCTACATAGTTTTGTAATTAAAATGACAAAAAAAAATTTTTTTAGGGGTGCACTCCATACATAAAACAAAAAGTAAAAAAAAAAAAAATCATTGTGACCCCCCGTGTGGCACATCAATCGATAGATAATATATTTTTTTATTAAGTGAATAGGGTCGGAGATAATCGCCCCGAAAGTCACTAAAATTCTGTCCCCCCCCCATCTAATTTTTGAACGGTGTATTTTAAAAATATGGAAAAATTCATGGACATAGGGCTTATTGTTTTGAACAAGATCGGTTCAGAGGTTTTCGAGATATTGCTGAAAAACTGCCTTCCTCAAAGAAAAGGACGTAAGTGCCGTAAAATTTCCGTAACGATACGACCTTTTTAATAGGCACGGAACCCTTCGTTTTGCGTGGTCCGACACGCACTTGGCCGGTTTTTGTTAGTTTAGGTTAGTACGTATTGCTGACGAAGCCTGTTGCGGATTCAGTTTAAATTTTGTGTCAATGTATTTATAATTTTATCAAGTGTATATTTGCTGTATTAATAAACATACTTATTTATTTGACAGTTAGGCCTTGGCTCGCTTCTTAGGGTTGCTCATTGCTATTATGACTTCGACCTTGGTGTGGGAGCTCTCCTTTTTCGGATGATAGAAACGCTGGTCGTTTCGGTCCATAGGCACCAGCGGCTTTAAGTACCAGCCGTATCTAAAACAAGTCAATCAATCACCACGACACACATGCGTCAGACTCCTACATGCAATTTTAGGCGTAGCGATTATTGGCAGTGAACGTGTTAAGCTGCTACAGACTACGGCGTAGCGCTACAAGTGTAGGTATCGTAGCGGTGGATGGATTTCCCATTCGAGCCCAGGCAATGCTATTTGTGCTACGCCGTAGAGCGTACGTAGCGGCATTTTCCACTTTGTAGCGGAATTCGTTCGTTGAGGCATCCTATCATGTAGGCGAACAGAAGTATAGCCTGTCTGCACTCACACGATACATGCACAAGCTATGCTCTAGCGCATGCGAGAATGCACCAACCAATACGATTCCTATTTAGTCTCAATACGTAGGAGTCTTATGAAAGCTGAATCGTCACTTTACTTGTCCTAGGGAATACAGATGACGGAAGTTAATTCATTAGCAGTTCGCATGAAGAATGATCACAAGTACGCGTATCAAATTGGCAATTGGTCACGAGTCGAATATGGTGATGAGTTAAAAGCAGACGAGCTTTGGCGACGAGTACAATACTTACACGTGGCTTTCAATCACCGGTGCCGGATATTTGCTGTGTGGCCCCTTGGCTCGAGTCTGGGCGACGTTGTACGCGTAATCCGCGACCTTCTTCGTCTGTTCCTCTGACTCGTCTTTGAGCTGGTCGTGGGCTGCGTAGAATTTTGTGGCGACTGGCAATGCTGTAGGAAAGTAAGTGTTTTATTTGTAAAAATAGGTAGTAGTGGTGGTCTTTTTTACCCGACTGCCGAAGGAAAGGAGGGTTATGTTTTTCCAGCGTATGTATGTATGTGTGTGTGTATGTCTTATTCTTTGGCACGCCCTACAGCCTAAACCTAAGCCCGTCGGTGGATTCCTGTTAATCGTGGAAGTGATATGCCAAGTGCAGTCAGCAGCAGAAGTTGTTATGTGGATGAAGTGCTCTTATTGCCTTCTAATAAATGATTTTTTTACAGCGTAGATTAGATTAAGGCTCTTAACATGTACAATTTTTTTGCAATTCTTCCTTAACACTCTCAGTGCTAGGAACCCGCCTGGCGCCGTAGGCGCTTTCCGCTCCGTAAGTAGCGGAAAGCGCCTACTACGCGCGTAGTCGAAAACCGCGGCCTCGGCTACGAGCGGAGCGCGTAGCCATTCTTAGCAGTGAATGTGATAGGCTGCGACTCCACTGGGAGCGGAGCGGAGATGTGCGGAATTGACTAATAGAATTTAACCCATTCCCGGCCCATGACGACACGTATGCGTCCCTACGCCGTACTCGCTTTCCGCTACATACGAGGAAAACCACGGGATCGGCTACGAGCGTAGCGCGTAGCGATTCTGGGCTGGGCACTGAATGTGTGCTACGCTCCGCTCGTTTTAGTGACCTTAAATTCTATTGGTTATTTCCGCACATCCCCACTCCGCTCCGGTTCAGTGGAGCCGCAGCCTTAAAAGCATACTACATAACTTAGGCAAGGATAAATGCAAACGGTACTAACATCCGAAATTGGGTCGATATGTCTTGTAGTTTCTAAAGTGCTTCACCTCGCGACGGATTTTCTCATTGAGCATCTGCTGATCGATTTCGGGCCGAGTGCCGAATGTGCATTTTGTGCCAGCCATGGTTGCTGAAAAACATATTACAATACAACATACGGAACGCACGGTATTACAGTACAGATGTAGTGCATAGGGTTGTGACCTAATTTTTTTACGATGCCATTCGAACCAGTTTATGGAGAAGAACAAATGTTTGTCCATACAAACATTTGTTGTTTTTTGTTTTGTTGTGTTACAAAATGACAAATGTACAGTTTTCAGATTTTTCCCTGTACATGTAGTATAAGACGATATTACTTGCCTTTCAAGTATGTAGTCCCTGTAGTTTCGACTGTGGGTTGATGATCACTTGATCAGTCAGCACTTCTTTTATATATATAGATTATTAAGATATAAAGTTTTTAGCTTGGTGAGTTTGTAACCATGTAAGTTTGTCTGTAGGGGGGTTTTCTCCGGAACCAAGTATTCATCCGAGTTTAAAAATTCTTTCACCAATATATGGAGCGGGCATTCGGAATGGACATGTTAACATGACTGTTGGAAGTCCGCCCGAAGGCCTCTAATTATAGTAAAAAATGCTTAATATTTTACCTTTGGATGATAATTCCCCCTGTTAATAATATATTTGTGTAAAAATACGTTGGTCACTAAATGTTTGTTTTGATGGTTTTGAAAAATGACAACTATGAAGTATGCCAAATGCATAAAGTTTAACAATAAATTAGAAGCGGTTAGAAAGAGATACCGCTAATACAATCACTCGTGTGGAAGAGAGATACATAGCTGCCTGTCACTGACTCATGAAAGAGTAGGTATGCGATTTCTTTGATACTGTCAGTGTAATTGTCACGTTGTGTCACGTAGGGTTCACAGAGTACTTTTCTATGTAGTGGTTATACCTATTCTCTTTGGGTGTCACGTTTTGAATCGTTGTGAAATTCAGCAAAAGATTTTTCCATATTTTGAATAAATAAGGATCGTGATGGACATTGTATATTGCTTTGAAATACGCTGCAATGGTAGAAAGGCGGCAATAAGGTTGCAGGTAAGTGATTCAGTAACTGGGAGAACGACCTTCACTCCACGTCGGGACTGAAAACCGAAAACTGCACGGCTTTCACTGGACAGCCCGCGAGCTGTGTCGTGGCGAGATAGACTGTCCGTCTCTTTCTAAGCGTTCTAATTAAGACCCTTTCCCAAAACACCCGTTCCAAAATATCAGTTTCTTTAAATGAACGTAGGCCAAAAGACCCGCTTTTCATAGCACCCGTATGTCAAAAAAAACCGGTTCTCGTAGCATCCGTATGTCAAAAGATCCGTCTCTCATGACACCCGTATGCCCAAAAATCCCTTTTCTCATCGCATCCGTATACCAAAAGATAGCTGCCCACATTTGTCTCTAGCTGTCAACATTTGCCTCTAGCTGCCCACATTTGTCTCTAGCTGTCAACATTTGCCTCTAGCTGCCCACATTTGTCTCTAGCTGCCCAAATTTGTCTCTAGCTGCCCACATTTGTCTCTAGCTATCAACATTTGTCTCTAGCTGCCCACATTTGTCTCTAGCTGTCAACATTTGTCTCTAGCTGTCAACATTTGTCTCTAGCTGCCCACATTTGTCTCTGGCTGGTCACATTTGTCTCTAGCTGTCAAAATTTGTCTCTAGCTGCCCACATTTGTCTCTAGCTGCCCACATTTGTCTCTGGCTGGTCACATTTGTCTCTAGCTGTCAACATTTGTCTCTAGCTGCCCACATTTGTCTCTAGCTGCCCACATTTGTCTAGAGACAAAATGAAATGTGGGCAGCTAGAGACAAATATAGACAGCTAGACACAGACTCCCCATGAATGAACCTTCAACTATGTTTCGTTCATTTTAAAGTCCATTGAATATAATGTACCCCTTGTATTAATGATCCCCTTCCATCTAGTCTATGTCGCCGCGACATAGCACGCGGGCCGTCCAGTGATAACCGTGCTGTGGTTCTCTGATTAACGCCTAGATCTCTCCCATTTTTATTGAACGAGCGAGTTAAGAGAACAATATTCTCCATTTCAGCTTGGTTTCCGTATATCCGTCCGGCTGCCCGACTGTTCTCCTTGACAAGTAGCATTTCTTAACCGCGATACTCGTGAATTTTTCTGAGCAGGTTCGATAATAATGTGGATTATTTTATCGATTCAGTTTTTTTTTAAGACACTGAGGTCTTCAGCTTATAGAGCCACTAGTATATGCAATCAGTCACAGTACGATTTCCATTCGTATTTGCTGTCGCTAAATGGAGTCGCTGAGCATAATGATAAATGACAAACGATTAAAATCCGCGTCCAACTTCCATAAAAACGCCCTTAAAATAATACCTATTGTCTAATCTCCAAACTATTTATTCTTAATGGGATGAAAGAGACAATGCGATATTTGTACCCAGGCCACTAAAGGACGTATGCGCTCATAAATTGGCAGACATATCCGTCCATTTGGTTCTGAATGCTGAAAGCAATGGCAATAGCCCTGAAGACGGATTTTATGACAGCGATTAGCGAATTATATTGAAAGCTTTTGAATTAATCATTTTAATTCACGGGGTTGAGTTTACAATGGTCAAAGTAAAATGCCCAGACCACTTGGCCTCCAAATGCTTATGTAATATACGAAATGCCTACGTAAGATTAAAATAAAAACAATGAAGTACTTACTGGTTATGATACCTGTGCTAACCGAGTTTTATTAAATCCGTTCAGTGCGCAGCGACCCGAGAGGGTCCACTTAGGGAAGCCCCGGGAGGAACGGACCATTAGTTCAGATGTATTTATTTTATAGTTTATTTTTATCATGAACAACATAATAATATACATAATTAATAATTTCATAATTTAGACGACCGGTTAGCCTAGTGGGTAGTGACGCTGACTACGAAGCTGAAGGTCCTGGGTTCGAATCCCGGTAAGGGCAAATATTTGTGTGATGAGCATAAACATTTGTTCCTGAGTCTTGGATGTTTTCTATGTATTTAAGTATTTGTATCTATTAAATATATCGTCGTCTAGTACCCATAACACAAGCCTAATTGAGCTTACTATGGGACTAGGTTGATTTGTGTAAGATTGTCCTGTGTAATATTTATGTGTAATATTTGTCCTGTGTAATAATTAGAGTAGTGTGGCCAGAGAGTGAACTGTATTTTCCATTGTGTGTAGTGGCGATTTCAGGCATTCGCAATTTTTACAACATTTTTTTCTCAATAGCTTATTTTCCTAATAGGTTTTCTAATGTTTTTAAAACAATTTTTCTATAATATAAGCTATCTGTTATAAATACCTATTGTGCCGTCAAATATTTCGTGTTATCAGAATGCGTTCTTTTTCAAATTTGCCACTTTTTATGTATCGGAAATCGCTCGCTCGTATTGTATGAATGAAAATGTGATTTTACCTTATACGCAAGCAGAAAAAAGACGCTAGGATAAGTAAAAATAAATACATATAGTCTGGTATAAACCATCTATCATACATACATGACGTAGTTGGAAACTTACGACTGATGTAAAGATTACTTCAATTTACCTGAAATTGCAATTGCCCCTGGGTTACGTTACGTACGTATACCACAATCAATCGTAGTTTAATTATATAATTATAATTAAACTTTAGATGAGAAGTGATGTATGTCTAACTGACCCGGATCTCCCCTATATTAATTTTGCATGTCGTGAAAAAGTGCCCGTTTAATATCTCGCAGATCTTGTTACTTTTTGCCCGCTCAGCCGGACGGCAAAGGGAACATATAATGTGGAACAACCCATTCGTACGAGAAAAGCATTATCGAACGAGGGAGCTATGCTTGGCAGTATTCAATATTGTTTTAGGAATACGTGAGTCATTATATGTTTATCACTGTTCCAAAAATTCACGTGAATCGCATTAGCCTATGAGACAAAATTCGGAATTTTTTTAGAAATTTTCAAAAAATCATATCTTCGACAATAACAAAGATAGGAAGCTGAAACTTACAGAAAACAATATTTGTCATAAGAGCTCTTATTGAAAAAAATATAGAAACCATTTCGTGAAAGGGCCCCGGAACACGGCTACGCTCTTTGTTTAGATTTCTTACCACTTCATTCACATAGTGTTTAGCCTGTGGTTGACTGGTAGAGTACGCCTTATGGCATTAAGTCCGCCATTTCTAAATTATCATTCGTTTCTAAAATATTCATTTTTAAATAAATAAATAAATAGTTACCCTTTTACGTCGTTTCATAGTAAACCCAATAAATCGTACAAAATGCAATAATATAAGTAATACACCAATCTTAATAACTTTCTAGCAGGACTTCTCAAAGGACTACGAACTTCCAAGATCACCATAATGAAACTCCCCCGTTGTTTGTCAAACATTTGAACAAATAAGTTGAGCGAACTTCGCCGTAGACGTGCTACGCGGCTACGAACTTTGCTACGAACTTGTAGAAATTTTGGATGATGGAAATTGAAGCTTAATGTGATGTGTTTAAGGTTGGGATTTGTGTGGGTGGATGCGCTTGGACTTGTTGATATGGAGGTATGCAGTTGTGCCGGTATAGGTTTTATAGTGTAAGATGAATATATAATAGCTTCTGCACTTTTATTTATTTATTTATTCGTATGTACATTCAAAATAGACAACTACATAGTTCCACATTAACAATATTCGATACAAGAGTGACAAATGGTCAGGATATTAATTTGGTCAGTATTAAATGTCAATATTCAGGGTGTTGAGCCATGCAGGCGCGACCGTCTTTGGCTCTATACTGGCATCTTTCATTTACTTGCATGCTTTCACTTTCTGGTTTGTAATTTGCACTCTTTGTAAGTTAGTTGGCCTTCAAAATATGCAAATCTTTCAGGTACTTGCCGGTGTCCAGTTGAGGGAAAGTTTGGCGCACTATGTAATTTCGTCACAATCTCGGATTCATAATTAGGCGTACTAACTTGACATTGACAGTTCAATGCACACGAATGTTGCCACAGTTTTGCTAGTGCTGTTAATATCGGTATTAAAAAATCTAGTTCATACCAGAGGTTTATTTAAGCAGCATTATTGTGTTTGAAATCAAACTAATAATTTGTTAAACAAAATAATAATAATAAAAAATCGAATCGAACATCATTTTAGGACATCGTTAAGGACGCTTTCCGCCATTTTGTTTTGTTGACCGTTCCAACCAAGTTGGCAAGTATGTGTGAGTATGACGACGCAGGTCCGGTCACTTTGGCAGTCTTTGGGGGAGGCCTATGTCCAGCGGTGGACGTCATTCGGCTGATATGATGATGATGATGAGCTGATGAATGTGGCCATAGCAACACCTAAATTACACAAGATAACCCCGTCGTGTTTGGGACCATTCGAACATTATCACCGTCTCAAAGAACAACCTTGTATCAAAAAGAATTCACATCAACAGCGACCGTTCTAAAAATTCAAGGTCACTCTTGAACTTTTTTACATAAAATCTAATTTATAAAGGGTCATTTGTTATAAATAAAGAACGCCAACTCCAAGATGGCGATGGAACTCTAATGCAATTTGCCAACCTCTCAGGTGTCGATTCTTTTATCGGAAAAAATTACAATAATTCCAATCGTTTTTACCCAACTTGACTTCGAGACGAAAACACAATGTTTTATTTAGGAAAGAAAAGTACGCGTTCCTTATACCCTTTATGACCGACTTCAAAAAAGGAGGTTCTCAATTCATCAAAATCTTTAATTTTTTATGTATCTAGGGGTATTACTCGAAGACGCTTGGACCGATTTGGAAATTTCTTTTTTGTTTGAAAGGGTACACTTTCCAGATGGTCCCCTAGTCATCGAGTCATGATCTGATGATGGGATCTTGGAGAAATCGATGGAACACTTAAAATTTTATAGACACACTTGAAGTGACTTAAGTTTTGCAAGTAAATTATTATACCACTACAGTGAGCTTATGCTTATGCTTCAGGAAATTCGAAGGTTTTGCCTGTGCTATTGCGGATGAAGTTATCAAACCGAACAACTACCGGAGGTATATCCTGAAGGACCACATTTGTCGGGCATGCTGCGTCTCGGAGAGTCACTCGCTCTGGCATATTATTTCCGGTTGTGGACATCTAGCTGACGGTGAGTATTTGCATAGGTATTGGTAGCAAGGATTATTCACCAGCCAGCTCTTAAGTGTGTACGGACTTGTGGACTTCGAAGTGCTGTACTATAAGTACACACCAGAGCGGGCGTAGTATGGTTGCTGTTTTATCACTTATCGTTGTCAATACTTATCGTAATTTAATATTTACCGTTAGCTTTTCGGTGAAGGAAAACATCGTAAGGAGACCTGCATACATCTGAGAAGAAATTCAAAGAGGTATGTGTAGTCCCCAATCCGCTCTGGGCCAGCGTGGGGACTACTGCCCGTTCCCTCTCATTCATGAGAGGAGGCCTGTGCCCAGCAGTGGGACGTATATATATATGATGATGATGATGTTGTCGATAAGACATTTGTCATTCTCGGACTCGTATACTTATCGGAACGTGACGGATGTCTTATTCCCAGCAATAAGTGATAAAATGGCAACCATGCTTCGCCCGCTGGGCCAGTTTCCGAAAAAGGTCGTGGCACACTGTATTGGGAACGATCTGTCATCACAAACAGGCCTTTGGTAGCCAATAAGCCTGATAACGTACAGATCGATCGAAGCGCCAGTGCTCGTCGACATCACCACCCCCCATGACGAGAACCTCGTGAAGGCTGAGAAGGACAAAGCCAGCAAGTACCTTGACCTGGCTCAAGAGGTAACCGCCGTGTAAGATGTTAATTCGACGATCATTGTCCCGATAGTCGTTTCGGCGAACGGTCTAATAGCAAAGAGTGTCGACCAACAGCTTAAGAAACTTTGATGATTAGACTATTGGCTGGGATCAGATTCAGAAGGCGGTATTTGGATACGGAGTCAAAAGATTCCTCTCACTGTCGCCCTCAACGTGCTGATAGATTGACCATTCACTTGTAATGAGCATTCTAAAATTTGCTTCGAGCTTTTGGCCGAGCCGAACAATTTTGTTATGGTTCCGCCGCCGTCCGTCTCCGCCCACATCCCGCACTGATGCATTTACTAGAGCGTTCGCTAGAATGATCGTGAAAATATTCACGATGTTTGGCTAAAATAAATAACAATTTAATTTTAATTAGAAATTTATAAATTTATAACCGGCGAAAGTTCAATGTTCTGTTATGTAATGTATAAGGTTACATGTGAATGCTTAAGTCTATCAGAACCTTAACCCTAACCATCTGTTTGTTTGTTTGTTTGTAAAAGGTCTTTATTTATCATAAAAAACAAGTAGGTACAATGTAAGTACACTAACACATACACTTACACACAAAATAAGATTAAAGTTACTTTATACAGGCTAGTTTTCGCCTTTAAAAGCTGGTTGCATTGATAATGAGTTTTTAATTTTATTACATGGAGAAACTGATTACATATACGTTCTAAGTATGAAAAACTATACCTAAGGGTATTTATTTAATGTGACCCATTGTTATTGGGTGCACTTTTTGCATTAAGACTTATCCTAACCATCTGTAGCTCCCCGCCTAGCTGGTTAGGTTTTTATAATGTTTATATTTTGTATTTTTTTGTATGCGTATGTTACTCTTATATACTTACATCACATCCCACTGGTGGGCACTCTAATATGCATGTTGAAAAAAATCGAACCCTAGATAGATTTCAAACAAAAAAAAACATAATACTAATAATTGCGGGATACCGGCAACATACTCGACACCAGGCAATAGTCCCGGCAATATTTCTAGGAATGGCAATATTCCGGCCCGCTGGAACCTGCCGCGAAGAATGTGCATTTCTTGTAGTCCCCACACGGCGCCCCGGCGGCGGCACTCGCCAGTCGTCCGCGATGCCTTTCGCCGCTCGCACGGCCGCGTTCTGAGCTAGCTTTACGTGCCACGCAACTTTCTCGATATTTCATGGCAGGTTAGTGTTTTACTTGAACAATATTCCGCATTTAATTTGGTTGTATTTGTAATTGAATTAAAGTTAAGTTAAGACTTGATATTGTATACTTTGTAAAATAAGGTCTGAAAAGTAAACTTTAATCAAATGTTAATATAAAAAAGTTATCATTTTAAGCGGGAGTGTTCCAGTCTAAAATTAATAGTTTGGAACTGTAAAATTATCTAATACTTAAAATAAAGGCCCGAAAACCTTCTACTTAATTTCTGAACTTAATCT
The DNA here is from genome assembly GCA_932294315.1 of Epinotia nisella. Taxonomy (NCBI): domain Eukaryota; kingdom Metazoa; phylum Arthropoda; class Insecta; order Lepidoptera; family Tortricidae; genus Epinotia; species Epinotia nisella. The sequence continues at coordinate 10,935,485 of OW028693.1, forward strand.
ATGTTGACAAAAACAGCATAAGTTTCTTTATTTTTAACTAGCTGCTCGCGTGGCTTTGCCCGCGTTTTGCAAAGAACGCAGAAAAACCCGCGGGCCTATATAGCCATCCAGAAATTCCATTCTACACGCAAGTGAACTATTTTTTTAAACGGGTAAGGTTCCGGAATATAACCATTATGTACAAACTTACATTTTACAAAGCTACAGTATCACAGAATTTTGCTCTTCATAAGTAATATTAGTATAGATTAATACTGTTTTATTTAGGGTAGTATATAGGCTACTTGTACTGCAGATTAAGGCTGTTAACTGTTAACAGATTTAATGCTAACGGTTTCGTAGCGTATAAGTATATATCATGCGAAAAGCCGTTTAAGAGGAAAGTGCCTACGAGCAGATGGTTCCACCTAGCAGCTTCCTAGCACTGAACGTTTTAAAGTTGATATTAAAAAAGCAACCACCCGACGCAAAATACTAAAAGACAATAAAAGAGCTTGTACAAAAAAAAACTTATTTTATCTAAAGTCTTGTATGTCGGGATGATACTAAGCTATGTACCAAGGGCAGCACGAACTGCCAACAAACTGTCATACAGTTTGGCAGTACGTTTGTTATGTAATCATTTATGTGTATTTTTAAGAAATAAATGCTTAAACAATGTGCATAGCGCCAGAGGATTTAGATTTTGTGAACTTTTTATATTTATTGATTACAGGGATAGTGCTTAAATTATTCAAACACACCTTTTGGAAAAAGGTAATCTCGTTTTACCGAAGTATAAAGTGTATGTCAATATTATTGCTTATATGTATAATGCACGCAGTACATATTGATACTCAAATAAACTCGTAGCATTGAGCGTAGCGATCTACGTAGCGCGCTGCGCACCTGCGTAGTAGTTGACGATACGATATTTTGCTCCATGGAGATATTATTTTATGTTAAACAATATGTTATATTTCGTCGATATTAATAAGTAATGTCATGATGTTCAATAAAAGTCATGATGCGGAACAGAACGACATAAACCGGACAAGTGCGAGTCGGAAAAATCTGAAAACTATACATTTGTATTTTTTTACGGAACCCTCGGTGGGCGAGTCCGACTCGCACTTGTCCGTTTTTTTTCTTGAAATCCTATGAGTATTTCCAGATAATGCACAAACATAGAAAGCTACAAACTATATGTATAGGTATGAGGACCTCCGTTTAAATCCTATCGTCAGTTTTCAGTTCGGAAATGAAACTATTCAGAGAACTTAAGCCCTCACATATATATATATTAATAAATTCATATCTTATAACAAAAAATAAGCAATTAAAATGGAGAACTTCTTTCTTACAGAAATAGGTTTAAAGTATAAATATGTTATTATTTATTATTTAAATTTAGCGATAGATATTTAAAAAAGGAGGCCACAACACACTGTATTTTGTATTTAAGTACCTTGTTGATACAGTCAGCAGCAGAAGTAGCTAAGCGGGCCTAGTGCTCAAATTGATCTGCACACGGACTCTAATGTCAAGAGAATAAGGTTCTGTGCAGATCATTCTGAGCATGTTAAAGTGCTTAGCTACTTCTGCTGCTGACTGTACATCAACCTAGTTTTTATGTTGCTGGATTCGTCAATCTATGCGTTCATAGATCGACGAATCCAGCAATATAAAAACTAGTTTGATGTATTCATAAGGTATTTTAGACCGGTGTAAAGTAATCTTTTAAATAAATCATTTCATTTTAAAACTACTTCCAGTCAGTTAAAACGCAACACGTTCCAGTGAAATATTGTAAATGTTGAATGCAGTTTTGCGTGAATAAAGATACATCCCCTACCGCGCCAGTGCACGCGATAGTTGAATAATACTAGGTTTTTCCACTCGCTTCTCTCGGGTTACATATTATTAAAAGCTATATTTTTAACACCCGACGCAAAAAGAGAGGTGTTATAAGTTTGACGTGTTTGTGTGTCTGTGTATCTGTGTGTCTGTCTGTAGTATCGTAGCTTCTGAACGAATGGACGATTTTAATGCGAATAAACAAAAAGCACAAAAAAGAAAGTATATCAACTTGTATAAAAGGTGAAGTTACGCGGGTGGATAGGACAATAAAAAGATTTTTGTCGGTAAATCGATTTTTGTCGATCTAGTTAGTTTCTAAGTTAAAACTTTTTAATGTTCACTATAGATTTTCTTGCACCAAATCTAATAAAATAAGTATCTAGATTCTAAGGCAACTTATTTCTGAAAATAAACTCTAACTGGTTCTCCACGATACAGGCGTAGCCTAGTGTGGGGACCCCTGGTACCGACCGTGCAGACAGTTGTTTGCAGCAAAGTTTCATACTACAGTCAGCATCATAAACATGTATACATTCTATGACCTTATTACCTAGACATAAGGTTGAAAAGTGCATACATGTTTATGATGCTGACTGTACAACGGTCGGTGCCGACCAAGGTCGTTCGGTCTGAGGGGCTTGTTGGCCACCGTCTAGCAGACGCTTAATGCTTTTGAACAAGCACGCCTACCTACGCAGCTCTGTTCTTGTAAGCTCGTTCTTAACACTTCAATGATCCCTCCGTAAAGAAAACACTCAGTTTCAGGTAAAAGTCGAAACAGAGGAAAAATGTACAAAAACTGATTTAACACTATATCTACAGTTAAAAAGGTCGCAATTGAACACTAAACAACGATGAGATAATAACGTACTAAGTGCTATAAGTTCAATTTATAACAAGATAATGCACTGATTTAACAAAGTTTCTTGGTTCAAGACAATGACAAAGGATTTACTTCAGGACCAACTTGAACTGTGGCACACTAAATATGTACTGGCAAACTAACTGGTCAACTAACTCTGGCAAACTACGCCGTACGGGGGCTAACGGGTTTGTTATACCCCCTGCAAAAGTATTGTATGGCTCTCTCATTTTGTTGTACAATATTATGTATTTATGCCACATTGTGCAATTTGCTTTATAATAAAATAATAATAGTGTTACACCATATTATAGTGTGGCGTCACTCCTGTCAAATCTGACGTGTTCTGCATCACGCTATCGAAGTTTCTTAAATCAGTTCATTAATATAAAATTTAAACTACTCTCATTGTACTTTCGGTCCCTGAGAGATCTCTCTATTGCCGTGTCTCCTACATTGGTGACCTCCAACAATGGACATTAGCGCAGCTCTGAAAATAATGACTGACGCCCGACTCTCAGCAAGCCACACCCTCTCTCTCTCTCCCTATCTGCTCGCCACCCTGGCTCTGAGCACTCACTCGCCACGCTGGCTCTGAGCACTCGCTCGCCATGCTGGCTCTGAGCACTCGCTCGCCTTGCTGGCTCTGAGCACTCGCTCGCCACGCTGTCTCTGAGCACTGGCAGCTGCACTTTTCATACGTCGTCGCTGACCCCTCTGTCTCAAAGGGGGGCTGTTGTGGCGTCACTCCTGCCAAATCTGACGTGTTCTGCAAGTTTCTTAAATCAGTTGCATAAATATAGCATCTAAACAACTCTCATTGGACTTCGGTCCCTAAGAGATCTCTATATTGCCGTGTCTCCTACAATACAATACCGTGAAACATGTTATGCTTTATGATGCAAGATTTTACATGAAGTTTTGATATTGAGTTCTAATCACGAATATAAAATATCCCCGCTCAGTTAGGGGTACGCGGCAATCGGCCTGGTATTAATTAAATGAATGAGTATGAGTATGAGTGGGGCGTTCTTCTTTTTTACCGACAATGAACCGAGGTTTTTCTGTTTTTTTGGTTTTTGAACTATCAAAAATTGTGGTTTTGAAGTGCGATTAAAAAAAAAATGCATAGGTTTCTTCATTAGAACTAATTAAAGTTTCCTTTCTGGCCAATATAAATATTTATTTACGGTTAGTTTCTAAAAAAAAACATGTGACAAAGTGGACTCTTTCAGTGGGGACAACATTTTGGTTTACCACTCTGTCACGGCATTCTACGGAAAAAAAAAACTTTCAAAAAAATGCTAGTTAGAGAAAGTGAAATATTAAATATCCCTAATTAATAAAATAATATGGACATTCATTCGACCATTATAAAACCGTAAACATCATTACTCAAATGAGATGCCGTAATAAGACGAAGGACAGGCTATTGTCGGTCAAAAAGAAGAACGACCCGAGTAAAGTTAATATCGACTCCATAGTCTTCTTTCCTCTTACCGTGCGATGAAAACTCCGAGCCCTGCTTATTATACTACGATCAGATCAATAAAGGGTGGCAACATTAAATACTTAATCATATTACTGTTCGGGGGCTGTCCGAAACAGTGGGTGATATCTTGCTTCCTGTTTTTGACAGCCGTCATATGATGACATAAATTGTTCTAGGACGGCGGCTGTCAAAAGTGGGCAGTAAGATATCACCCACTATAGTTTAGATTTATATGGAAGAAACACTGTATCCTCTAGCCATCCTAAATTGGAAGAGCGTTGCATTTCTTTTGTTACCTTCGATTTTAAAACAAAACTACTCTATTTTCTATTCTAGTTGATTCAAATTTAATTGGAATGCGTTCTTGTATCGTGGGTGGTTAGAGTCGCACGAAGCCTCCAGAGGCTTCGTTGCACCTATTTAGCATTCACGCCCTCGCTTCGGCCTTAGCCTTCGTATTCGTATCCGTTTCCAATGGTGTTTAGTTATGCACCAGCCTTGGCAGTGCAACTAATAATAAACCTCAAATAGTGCAGGATGATATAGCACGAATTACGTAATATTATAGCGGGTGCCGATTTTGAGGTACCTATATGTAGAATAGAATAGAATAAACATTTATTCATGACAACAACTATACATTCACATAGATACATACACACAGTTTTCGGGGCTATCCCAGATGTTGCATATTTTCTAGTTCCATATGGATCTACTGGGATATTCATTTTGAAGGAAATGTCCCAGAAGTACCATATGGAACTACTGGTACAGTCAAGAGCAAAAGTAAGTTATCACTTTTGTACCTTATTCCATTGCGATAAGGTGAAAAAATAATAACCTACTTTTGCTGTTGACTATACATATTCATATCAATCGTCTACCTTTTTTTTTGTTTTTTTAAGGCGGGAAAATGCGTTACGCATAACACTCGGTCGCAGGGGGTGACCCGAGTGGTTATGTGGGACTCCCGTATGAGCTGATGAGACTCACGGTGTACCCACTGAAACCCCCCCACTTGCCGCCTCACCACCATGTGGCGAGGTTACGGGAACGCTTGCGCACACATCCGCGACCCCGCCGGCGGCAGCTACCTAACCTACAAGCGGCTCCTTCGCGGATGCCCGAGGGCTCTCCACGAGAGGCACGCCAGATGTTATGCCTCCTCGATATCCACCCGCTCAGTAGCGGACCCCCCTGAGTCCGCTACTAGGAGATCATGGGTGCAGGAAATTCCAGCACCCGGTGGCGGATCAGGTCTGTGGTTCCGCCACCGACCACGCCTCGACCGCAGAGGATAGGGAAAGCGGCGCACCGTAATACCGGCATTCCTCTTCCTCTCAGACCAAGAATAAAAGATAGAGCATTACGAACAACCAATTGAAGCCGGTTTTCAACCAAGCCAAATAAGTTTAGCACACGCTCACGCACACATAAACAAATTAAATTGCACAAAACTCAAACTAGATGATCTTGATAGCATTGCGACACGTGCTGAAGAGTTGTGCGCAATTTTGTTTGTATAGGTGAGTGTGACCGTGTGCTAAACTTATTTGGCTTGGTTGAAAACCGGCTTCACTAGGTTGTTCGTAATGCTCTGTCTATCTCTTTTCTTGGTCTGAGATTGTCCCCTTATATTTATTTATTTTATTTTATTTTAAAATACAAATAGGTACATCATGTGCGCGGAAATGGGAACACCCATAAAATCCACAAATTAAATGTATAGGCAATATTAACTTACTAAGCGTGTTTCATTCGCTCAGGATTTTTGTTTGCTTTGATTAACCTTTTACGTCCATTAATCATTGCCCTGTGGACACAAAATGGGATTTGATATGGTTTTCACTCTGCAAATGATTTCAGGATATTTTACTGCTATAGGTTGCTACCTACATGTATTTGGAGTTAGGCTAGAGTTGTTTCAAACCGTCGGTAACGTAAGAAACGAAAAACCGAAAAAGTGCGAGTTTAACTCGCGTGGCGAGGGTTCCGCATATAATACACAAACATATTGAAAATTTTCCCGTTTCTTTGAATACTCAAACTTCTTATAGGTTTTCCTGTAATCTTTAGACAAGGAACTATTTTCCATATTTTTTTCAGAATTTTAAGCCTAGTAGTTTCGGAGATAAGGGGGGGAATGGTCAAATTTCGTTTTTAGGGTTCCGTAGCCAAAATGGCAAAAACGGAACCCTTATAGTTTCGTCATGTCCGTCTGTCCGTCTGTCCGTCTGTCCGTCTGTCCGTCTGTCCGTCTGTCCGTCTGTCCGTATGTCACAGGCATTTTACTCGAAAACTATAAGGTGTATATGAATAAAATTTTGAGGATAGGTGTATTTTGTTAGCCGCTACATAGTTTTGTAATTAAAATGACAAAAAAAAATTTTTTTAGGGGTGCACTCCATACATAAAACTAAAAGTCAAAAAATTTTTTTTCATTGTGACCCCCCGTGTGGCACATCAATCGATAGGCCTTTCAAAATAAATATAAGGTTTCTTAGCTTTTTTTTTGATTAAGTGAATAGGGTCGGAGATAATCGCCCCGAAAGTCACTCAAATTCTGTCCCCCCCCTCTAATTTTTGAACGGTGTATTTTAAAAATATGGAAAAATTCATGGACATAGGGTTTATTAATTTCATTCACCGAAAATTGTTTTGAACAAGATCGGTTCAGAGGTTTTCGAGATATTGCTGAAAAACTGCCTTCCTCAAAGAAAAGGACGTAAGTGCCGTAAAATTTCTGTGACGATACGACCTTTTTAATAGGCACGGAACCCTTCGTTTTGCGTGGTCCGACACGCACTTGGCCGGTTTTTTTTCCTAAATTACTTCAAATGTGTTTTTGATAAAATTATAAAATATATATATCTGAGATCCTTACAACAACCCATTTCATTTGATATGTCACACAATACAGTTTGCGAAACTTTTTTTTTAAATTTTCCTGATTACCCCCCGAAAGTGCCCCCCTTGTTCAGAATTCATTAATGTACTTTACGCGTCCATCTTTGGGTCACCAATTTACATATGTGTACCAAATATCAACTCAATCGGTCCAGTAGTTTCGGAGCAAATCGGCTGTGACAGACGGACAGACAGACGCACGAGTGATTCTAATAAATAAGGGTTCCGTTTTTTTCCTTTTGAGGTAGGGAACCCTATAATAGGCCTACATCACACTGGCGCGGCCTGCGGTGGCGGTCCATAGTAAGTTTGACAGCTGATGACAAGTTTACTGTTGACCGCCGCGGCCGCCGCGCCAGTCAGAGACGCGGGCAGCTTGTAATATAGGTATGTAGGTAGCCCTAATGAGTACTCGTTTGTCATTCTGTAAACTCGAATGGAATACTATAGCTTTCCAGCATTTATCTTTCCTTTCAATTGTGGGAGATGGATTGGCAGAAGGACAGACAATAAGATTAAATAAGATCTATTTGAGGCAGTGTCACTAGATTTGAGCTGAATATGTTTCGTTTACCAATCTGATTATACTTAAAATATAATTTTAACCGACTTCAATTCAATACTCCACCAAGCAGAATTTCCACATTTTCTTTCCATTTTACCACATGAACTGCTTTCCACGCATATTCCCAAAGCAAATGCACGAGTCCCCATAAATAAATACCCAAATTGCTTCAAGAGTGCCTTTAAACGTTTAAGAGATTCCTCGATTTCTCCGGGATTCGTCAGATCCTGACCTGATGACCATGGGGACCACCTGGGAAGAATACTAATTACTATTATTACAACCAAAACACAAATACTAAACAATTTAACTGCATCACCGAATTCAAAAAATCACGTAACCAAATCCACCGAGCAACGAAGAAGCCTTTATACAATCTGCCTATAGGCCGCTAGCCGACGTCCGCTCTCGTCGGTAAATGCGGTGTGACATAAGCTACACGTGCGTACAGCGCAAAGTTTCTTTGTGACAATACCAACGCGTTTTCTAAATGCCACTGAAATCACGCGTTACCCTCGGACACGTCGAAAAAACGTTTCTGTTCAGTGAGTTTTGTTGATAAATTATTGTTATATGAATTAAATAAGGGTCAAACTAATGTTGATTACGTGAACCGGTATAAAAACATAAACTAAAATTCCAATCTCGAGAAATGATTTTTTGTCTAAATCAACTTGGGTAGCGGACGCTGCCACTGAACTTGTAATAATGTATGTTGTGTTGTGTTACGAATAAATGTTTGATTTGATTTGATTTGGTTTGAACATCATTTTTGGCACTTTCTTTTTTCTTCAACCATATGTAGAGCTACATAAAGTTTTAATTGCCATCCCGGTAACAAAGAGGCTGAAGTTAATGTGTGATTTTATTCAAAAATATCAAACAACTCATTGATGCATTTTTGGCCCCGGACGCGTAAATTTTCCACCCCGGAAAAATGCCCGGGAACATACATAAACAATAAAAGTTTCCGACGAATTCAGAACCTCCTCGTTTTTTGAAGTTGGTTAAAAACCGATCCGTGGGTATGTACAGCAAGCTATTTATGTCAATCCAATCGCACCGGAATCATCAACTTTCTTGTACATCTAAAATTCTAAAACAAGTCATAGACCTCTCTCTAGTGTAATTTTTCACAACGACAATTTGTCAGTGTCTCGTTGTAAATCGACAGATTTACGAGAATTGTATGAATTTATTCTTAACCTGGCCACTTACGAATCCATGGGGGTTGGAAGGGGCTCAAAAACGCTATGAGGATGATAGGGTCGATCAGACACTTAATGTTTGCATTTCGAGTTAATCTCAATGTGTTTCGCGCCATTCTAAGGCCGCGGTGACAGCGATTTTGACGACGAACTTGGGTGACTTGATGTATGAAAATCGCCGTCACCTCGGTAATGGCTCTACCAGTGCGGCCCCGCGGCCTGACGCATTACCACGGCACGCGTGGTATCGTTAAATTGAAAAGCAAAAAGTAAATGTCTGTTGCATACCGTACTTATCGTAAAGGGCATAGTAGAAAGAGTGAGCAGTAGGCCATCTCGGGCCCAATCCGCGATATAATTGCCTACCGTACTTGCCTGTCTCAGGGTTGTCACTTTTAGCAAAATTTTAATTCAGTGCCTATAAATTGGCAAGGGCCGGGAAGTCGTATTTTTTACTTGTGTTGCCTGGGTTCAGGGTTTGTGAGGTCGGTTTTACCTAAACGGTGATGAAACCTTTCACGATGAAAGAAAGAGTGACAGGCGATACCTATATGGTTGCGGGGCCAGCGGGGGCAGCAGTTGAATTATTTAGACACCCAAACACACAGCAATAAGTTCTGCTGCGATTATTACACATTTTTCATTCATTTAGCGGTGCTGAAAAGCCGTGACGCGCGAACCTTGTGCGGTGTTAGCCCCGACTGGCGACCTGAGAAACGGGTCGAGATTTTGTTTGAGTGTGCGTGCGGCGACGCATAGATACTATGGCTGGCGCACACATACAAGCCGCGCGGAGCGTTTGCATGAAGATAACGTACTTTCCACTCTTTCTACTATGTAAAGGGCTTCTGGCGATAAACGCAGATCATAGGCAGGTGGTCTCCCGTTTGTCCCTCGTCATAAAAAAGAATCTAACCGTGAACGCCAACGATTCTTTGGGTGCGGAAGCCACAGCCTTCCCTAATAGGGTTTCCGGTACAAAAGTATCTGTAGGATGTAATTTGACGACGATGCGGGCGGTGTGACCTTGACACTTGAGTCATTCTTGGCCAGAGGCGGATTTACTGTATAATTTGTAACGGAAAACCGACGGCAACCATTACTAAACTTCACCTTTTCACATAAATATTTGCATTTTTATAAGCTTTTATTTAACCTTCACTGTTTTGCAACCCATTTTTCAGGCACTTGCTGGTCCACGATTTAGCTGAAATTTGGCATACTTTGTGCATGTTCGTTGACAAAGTTGTGATATTTTGGCACAGCTGGAGACAGAAGGTGGCTGTAGCAATTCCTACCCAAGATATACCCGTCTAGTCAGGGCTTATTAGAACCTTCTCAACGAGAGAGAGCAATACAATCTCGTACCAAAAATTAAATGTTCAGAATTAATTTTGAAGTTAAATAAAAATCAACTTTTCTAGTGAGGGCCGAGTTTTGACTCTCGAGTGCTCGAAAATGAAATAAAAGTAAATACGATTTCAGTGTCAAAATTGCAGGCACTTACTTTCTACCGCTAAAGATTAAATACGAGTGGTCAATACTACTCGTCTTTTTTAAATCGCTAATTTAAAATAGCATTTCATCATTTTTGACAGTTTTCGAGTGATAGAGTCGAGCGCTCGAAAGTCAATTACCCTCCTTTGCATCGCGCAGTCGGGTAAAAAACAGTCCCCTGGACACCTGGAAATTTACAGCATGATTGGCAGCGTTGTAAGTAGGATAAACCAACGTCTGAGGTTCCACAGTTCCACTCGACATCACGTAATAAATTGCAATCGGATTATTGTTTGACAGCAAGCTCGTTCGACACTATATATAGGCTTTGCGTGTGTGGAAGCTAGCGTACGTACGAGAAAAATATAAAACCAATTCTAAATTCATATTTTTAACCCTCGACGCAAAGAAGGGTGTTATAAGTTATAAGTAGCCGTGTGTCTATCTGTGGCACCGTAGCTCCCATTAGGATAAACCGATTTGAATGCGGTTTTTTGATACAAAGTCTAGTCTGTCGAAATGGTTCTTAGCTATGTTTGTTGTGTCGCGGGTGTTTTTTTTTGTACGAGGAAAACAATGGATAATAATTGTATTTATTTAAAGGCCAAAATCATAAATAAGTAAATCAGGTTTATTTAATTTTACAAGCAGGGATTAGGTACCTCTGGATTCCTTAGATATTAGTAGTATGCCACATTCTCTGCCAACGAATTCGTAGCGCTACGCTCGTAGCAGACAACACGCAAAAACCCCTACGAGCAAAGCCCACATAGCGGGTTCCTGGCACTGAAAGTGATACACATTGTTACCTACTGTATTACACTTTCTCATCTTCTTTGCCCAACGCTGCCACAGTAGTAGTTACTATTTACAATAGCTGTCTGTGTAAGGGGTCCTCTGTCTTGCACTTGATCTAGTAACTTTTACCCTAATGTTTGACAAGACCTATTTGTTTGTTTTGCAATCCTACTATCGAAATAAAAATTTTGTTACTAAATCACGCAAAAACGGCTCACCGGATTATATTAGAGTAAACAATACTTTTTATCTCAGTAAAAGTCGAACAAAAGGAAGTCAACGCGAGTGAATTCGCGGGCAAAAGATAGTAATCCTATAAAGTTAACTATTTAAAAAAATGTATTAGGTCTAATGAAACGTAAGGTCAAATGAAGCCTTTAGGGCTAAACTAGTTCTAACAAGGGAGAACCGCTGGTGTAATACTCCAGAAAATTCACCTCATTCAGGTCCTGATTGCTTTTAGTTTCGTCTTAAAAGCTTTTGCTTGTAGCGTAGATTGCTGTAAACGTGTTTGTATCGGCATATTGGATTGTGCAGTCTGAGTGCACCTTGGGACGGCTCGTCAAGCGATTCAATCTTCGTCTGTTTGTTGGAATGACTTTAGAGCAGTTACACACTGCTTTTGCGATACAATCTCGATTCAGTCACGATACAGTATTTTTAGGATTCATAGTACTGTCGACGCCAAAAATACGTTTACACTTTTGCACCTTATTCCATTGCAATAAGGCGAATAGTGTAAACGTATTTTTGGCGTCGACCGTACATAGCTATAGTAGGTACTTATCTAACTAATGGCCCTGTGAGCTGTAGAATCGCAAAACTGTCTTTAAAAAAAACGAAAATGTGAATCGACAATAAAATCAATAAAAAAATAAATGCTCACAAGTTTTTGCGAGAATCGGTTGATAACGACATGTAGAGGAAAACCAGCTTATTAGAACCCTCAAAAGTGGTGGATGACCGAAAATCAAAGTACAACCGGCATTAAAAGCTTGTCGCAAAAAAAAAAATTGTCAAACATTTTTCGATTCATTATTGTCGATACTTTTTTCGATAAGTGCCTTAAGTCTCGTTCAATTTCGCCACAAACAGTATTTATTTCGCAATCTGCCGATCCTCAATACTTCCGATGTCGTCGATGTATAATTTCCGGACTCTTTCGCGGCCCCGACGTTGGTTAGTTCGCGTTTGACATCGAAAATGATTTCGCCATTGATTTAGCTGGCCCCTTATTACATCAAAGACTTTCCTCTGTTGCAGACGTTTATGATGATATTTTTACTATGTAGGTACAGAAGACACAAAAACAACAGTTTCACGCAGATAACCTCGCCTTCTAACTTAACATAAATTGCCATTAGGTCTTAGAGCATACATAACTGGAGTAGCCTTATGTCGTATTTGCGTATAAAAATGCCTGCCAAATTTTGCGGGGGCGGGGGGGAGCATCTTAATAGGATATTTAAACTCAATTATATATTGAAGCTTGAAGTGGTTGAACGTTTATAATATAAAGTGCTTACAGCAACATGCGCGCATTTTTATGATCAGTGTTCTCTTGCGAGGCGATTTTGTGATCGATTGTGAAATTGCCTTTGTATGATTTTTTGCACATTGTGCAACGTTTTCTACAGAGGGGTAAGTTAAAGAAGGGCTACTCCAGTTATGTATGCTCTAAGCATTAGGTATATTAGTAAGTAACTACGTGAGGGTAATATGGACACGTTAAGCTTGACGCTATGTACAAAATAAAGTAACGGCTGCTTGTGGATAAAAAGTATACGGTTATTTATATCAACTAATATACTATAAACACATAAAATAAATTTGATAATAATTAAAATCAAATGAAGAAATCGACAAAAAAAAAGTAATAAATGATATTTCCGGCACGTGCAGTTATTATGGCCATCACCAATTTATCTTCTTGCTCCAACTTGAGGATTAGCTTTCGACCGAGACGAGTCTTCAGTTTGTTTCAGAACTCATTGGTACGAGCCGGGATTCGAACCCACGACCGCCGCTTGACAGCCGCATGCCTGAACCACTAGGCTAATAATCTTGTTTATAGGGTTCCGTACCCAACGGGTAAAAACGGGACCGTATTACTAACTACTACTAAGACTTCGCTGTCCGTCCGTCCGTCCGTCCGTCCGTCTGTCTGTCACCAGGCTGTATCTCAAGAAACGTTATAGCTAGAGAGTTGAAATTTTCACAGATGATGTATTTCTGTTTCCGCTATAACAACAAATACTAAAAAACTGGCCCAGTGCGAGTCGGACTGGGGCTCCCGTACAACAGACACAGATTTTTTTGCCGTTTTTATAGATAATGGTACGGGACCCTTCGTGCGCGAGTCCGACTCGCACTTGGCCGGTTTTTTATCACTATGCTTATGTATCATCAAGATCATCATATCAGCCGAAAGACGTCCACTGCTAGACATAAGCCTCCCCCAAAGAGTGCCAAAGTGACCGGTGCTGCGCCACCCGCATCCAGCGTACTCCCGCGACGTTTACAAGGTCATCAGCCCACCTTGTAGGGGAGATCTATCCACGCTGCGTCTTCAGGTAGGTGGTCGCCACTCGAGAACCTTTCCATTCCAAAAGCCATCAGTCCTTAAAGGCCATCGGTTGAATTTTTATTTATTTAAAATTTATTGCACGTATAAAATAGGTACAAATGATGATGTTGAACCGAAAACAGGCCTTCATAATTTCATTTCGTTACCGTGACACTCCAATTCCATTTGAATGTTCGCTTCCACGTTAGGTCGTTCACGTGTCAGGGACACGGTAGCTCGTCAGGCGCGAGACACATTGAAAGGAAATCGGAAAGCAGAATGTATGTCTTAAAATTACCCCTGTCTGTTGAACTACGCAGAAGTCTGTAGCAGAAGTCCTAATCTTGCCTCGCTTGACTGCTTTTTCTCCCGAGCTATATGTAGATTTACGTAGGTAGGTTATGTGTTGTTCCCAGAGAAAAGGGGACTTTAAAGCTATTATTGCGCCGCGATTCATCGCATTTGTAACACGGTAACGTTAATAGCGAATGTCATATCATACTCGTATTGTTCATATTTGGAGCCCAACGGGCAAGTATCTTACAGAAAACCGCAGACATAACAACACCACTACTAACCTACTCTGTATGTGTTGTTGTGGTCCTTGTGACGAGTAAGACATTGACGAGTGTGACGATTAACAGACGTGAAAACAGCTCGATTAGTATATTTCAGCTACTTCCATAGCATTATGTCATATGGTATTTTATTGTGGGGCAGTGCTTCAGAGATTCATTCAATTTTTGTTTTGCAGAAACGGGCTATTCGGGCGATATATAAATTGAACCATAGAGACTCACTTAGAGATAAGTTTAAAAATATTAATATAATGACATTACATTGTCAATATATCTATGAAAACCTTCTGTATGTACATAAAAACATTGCCAATTTTAGGAAAAACTGTGACATACATAATATTAATACTAGAAATAAGCATAAGCTCGCGGTGCCCACCACTCGGCTCCAAAAAATTAAAAAATCATTCATGGGTAATTGTGTAAGGTTTTACAACAAACTTCCAGAAAACTTAACTGAGTTATCTATTAATAAATTCAAGAACTATGTGAAGCGTAAACTTATCTCGAAAGCTTATTATAGCACACAAGACTACATTAATGATAAAACTCCATGGAACTAATTTTGACTGAATTTTTAATCTATTATTTTCGTAATATTTTGTTTTTTGACATTAGATTGTTTTTCTAGAAATATTCTACTAGTATTTTTTATACAATTTTTTTATCATATATATTTTATTCTTTATGTTTAAAAATTACTCTAAAGAATTAACTGACGATTTGAAAGTGCTTGTTACTAGGCCTACTTGAATAAAGATCATTTTGAGTTTGAGTTTGAGTTTGAGTAAGGTCTCCAGAGTTCGGCTTAAAGAAACTTTATTGTCTAAAGAAATTACATATTTCATTTACAAGACGACTTATAAATTGTTACCTTAGTTCCCGAGGATGGTGTGTTGAGAGTCTGGGACCTGCATGTATCTAGCTGACAAAGCAACGAATCCTCGAATCAATGAAGGGTCGACAGCGCTTGTGATTCTTCCGCTGTCTCAAGCGTCCATGAGCGACGTTGCCTCCCGGCCGTTGCCAACGACATAATAAAAAAAAAACACTGGTCAAGTGCGTGTCGGACCACGCACAACGAAGGGCTCATCACAGAAATCTTACGGCATTTACGTCCTTTTCTGGAAGGCAGTTTTTCAGCAATATCTCGAAAACCTTTGAACCGATCTTGTTCAAAATAATTTTCGGTGAAATAATTTAATAAGCCCTATATCCAGTTCAAAAATTAGAGGGGGACGGGGGGACGCCGACACAATTTTTGTGACTTTGGGGCCGATTATTAGTCCAGGCAATGAACTGACAACTTGTATGGAAAAAATGGCAGATTTGGTAAAGAGATAATGTAACGGTTATATTATCAATTAAATAGTTACATAGATGCAAAATGCAACAAAAAATCAGACATCAAAAAAATCAATATTTAGTTAGCTCCCAAAAAGTTCGGATAAATATTAATATATATTTTTTATCTTTATTTAGGTTCATTTACATTTGCTTTAAAATATTCAATATAAATAAAATAAAAACCGGCCAAGTGCGTGTCGGACCACGCAAAACGAAGGGTTCCGTGCCTATTAAAAAGGTCTTATCGTCACAGAAATTTTACGGCACTTACGTCCTTTTCTTTGAGGAAGGCAGTTTTTCAGCAATATCTCGAAAACCTCTGAACCGATCTTGTTCAAAACAATTTTCGGTGAATGAAATTAATAAGCCCTATGTCCATGAATTTTTCCATATTTTTAAAATACACCGTTCAAAAATTAGAGGGGGGGGGACAGAATGTTAGTGACTTTCAGGGCGATTATCTCCGACCCTATTAACTTAATCAAAAAAAATGCTAAGAAACCTTATATTTATTTTGAAAGGCCTATCGATTGATGTGCCACACGGGGGCTCACGATGAAAAAAAAAAATTGACTTTTAGTTTTATGTATGGAGTGCACCCCAAAATTTTTTTTTTTTGTAATTTTAATTACAAAAGTATGTAGCGGCTAACAAAATACACCTATCCTCAAAATTTTATTCAAATACACCTTATAGTTTTCGAGTAAAATGCCTGTGACATACGGACAGACGGACAGACGGACAGACGGACAGACGGACAGACGGACAGACGGCCATGACGAAACTATAAGGGTTCCGTTTTTGCCATTTTGGCTACGGAACCCTAAAAAAACACTGGTCAAGTGCGTGTCGGACCACGCACAACGAAGGGCTCATCACAGAAATCTTACGGCATTTACGTCCTTTTCTGGAAGGCAGTTTTTCAGCAATATCTCGAAAACCTTTGAACCGATCTTGTTCAAAATAATTTTCGGTGAAATAATTTAATAAGCCCTAGGTATATCCAGTTCAAAAATTAGAGGGGGAGGGGGGGACGGGGGGGGGGGGGGGGACGCCGACACAATTTTTGTGACTTTGGGGCCGATTATCTCTGACTCTATTCATCTATTTCGAAAGCCCTACCGATTGACGTGCCACACGTGGACATATATTAGGTTGCCACGGAACCGCCGAAACACGACCCCTTCGGCTAGAAGTCAGCATTCGTGACGTAGACCATAAGTCTGTTTGTCATCGTCGTAGGAGTCACCTATACTTAAGGTCTATTTTCCCTGAGCACGGGAGATATAGTACGGCGCGGCGTGGCCGGCCCGTAAAGGGTGCACCGTTATCGCGACAGTAAGTTAGGGGCATGCTACATTAACCACGGCTGACGGCGCAAAGGTGGCCATTCATGTTACGATTGGGTCATACAGAGATTTACGATCGTGTCTCTCCTAGGGACATCCATACTAATATTATAAATGTGAAAGTGTGTCTGTTGGTTACCTCTTCACCCTTAAAACGCTGAAACGATTTAGATGAACTTTGGTATTGAGTCCCGGGGAAGGACATAGGATAATTTATATCCCGGAATCCAACTCGGAGTTCCACGCGGACGGAGTCGCGGGCAGAAGCTAGTATTAAGTAAACCTATGTAAAAAAAACCGGCCAAGTGCGTGTTGGACCACGCAAAACGAAGGGTTCCGTGCCTATTAAAAAGGTCGTATCGTCACAGAAATCTTACGGCGCTTACGTCCTTTTCTTTAAGGAAGGCAGTTTTTCAGCAATATCTCGAAAACCTTTGAACCGATCTTCTTCAAAACAATTTTCGCTGAAAGAATTTAATAAGCCCTACGTCCATGATTTTTTTCATATTTTTACAATGCACGGTTCAAAAATTAGACGGGGGGGGACAGAATTTTAGTGACTTTCGGGACGATTATCTCCGACTCTATTCACTTAATCAAAAAAATTGCTGAGAAACCTTATATTGATTTTGAAAGGCCTATCGATTGATGTGCCACACGGGGGGTCACAATGAAAAAAAAAAAATTGAGTTTTAGTTTTATGTATGGAGTGCACCCCTAAAAAAAATTTTTTTTGTCATTTTAACCACAAAACTATGTAGCGGCTAACAAAATACACCTATCCTCAAAATCTTATTCAAATACACCTTATAGTTTTCGAGTAAAATGCCTGTGACATACGGACAGACGGACAGACGGACAGACGGACAGACGGACATGACGAAACTATAAGGGTTCCGTTTTTGCCATTTTGGCTACGGAACCCTAAAAACATAACTATCTATCACAGAAAATACGACTTTAGTTTTTTTTTTAAATTATAATACATATAATAATAATAATTTATTTATCAAAGAAGTTTTTACAAATTGTGAATATCCATCGGACATCAAACTAGGCTAAACCTGTATCTTGGTAGTCTGCGAGTGCGATTTACATATTAACAAGATGTTGTACATAAGTTCTGTGTTGCATCATGCAGTTTTTAGGGTTCCGTACCCAACGGGTAAAAACGGGACCCTATTACTAAGACTTCGCTGTCCGTCCGTCCGTCCGTCCGTCCGTCTGTCTGTCACCAGGCTGTATCTCAAGAACCGTGATAGCTAGAGAGTTGAAATTTTCACAGATTAGGTATTTCTGTTGCCGCTATAACAACAAATACTAAAAAACCGGCTAAGTGCGAGTCGGACTGGGGCTCCCATACAACAGACATGATTTTTTTGCCGTTTTTATAGATAACGGTACGGAACCCTTCGTGCGCGAGTCCTACTCGCATTTGGCCGGTTTTTTTGATTTTCCTTTTTTTCTCGGCTCATCTTTCATTAACCAGATTCTAACGTCTAATCGTTCTTGCGCGTTGTCGCGCCCATCTTACCGTGAATGGGAGGCTTTATCCGGCCGGCGCTAAGCGGGCATTTCCCGGATAATGAACAGCCCGTCAAATTAGCCGTCTTACGCCGTCGATAAAGCAGTGTAATGTCCGCAATCTAGTCTTTTACTTGCAGGAAAGGTAGATAAAATATTCTTCTGGAATATTAAGCTTCATATTTTATCGGGAGACAATAGTAAATCTTACTCAGCTTTTATTTGTCCAACATTTTTAACCGACATGATGAAAAACATTGTGTATAACACGGGCGTAAGAATATTTCGGCGTCGGGCTTCTGATAGACTCTTGTTCGCAATATTCCACTTACGCCCCTCGTTAAACAATGTACCTACTATATCACACTGGCCCGTAAAGGGTTTCATTACACACAAGCATACCAAGAGTTGGACGATGAGTTGACACTGACCAACGATTGGAAGCGCATAATGCACGAAATAAAGCATTATACGTCAATACACTTTATAACCTCTCTTTACTTTCATGTTGTGGCCAGCTGTCATTGGAATGGGCCATTATTGTTTTATTACCCTCACATGCCAGCAGATTAATATTCTAACCGGTAAAATAACGATTTAGAGTGCTAGCACACTATTCTCATAATCATGTATAGCCGAGGAATGAAAAGGTTCGCCACTTTAAGACTATTGAACGAGCGAGCGAAGCGAACGAAGTTCTCCGTTTCAGCTTGGGCAAACATTCTTTCGTATGTCCGACGTCTGTACGGCTGTTCTCGGCGAGTCACGTTTTTCAACTGATACTCGTGAAATTTTGTGGGCAGGTTCTATAAAAATATATATTTTTTGGTCAAATTAGTTCGTAGTGATACGAAAGCTAATGAAACACCTTGTACTTACCTATATTGGACAAATCAAAATCTTTGAATCTTTCAAATAAGTTTCAGTCAAAAATTTCATTTTTGGTACGAGATTTTATTGCCGACTGTACTTTTCTGTATACCATCATCAACTCATTGAGACGATTCTAACGAGCCCAAACAACGGGGTTACGTCGGTTAAATACTGAATTCCCATGGCCACCATCAGATCCATCATCAGATCAGCTCGATGGTACCATAATATTAAATTGTCCTCCAAACTATACTACTACCTAAAATTTCAGCTCAATCGGATAACGGCACGTGACTTGACACGCACTTGGCCGCTTTTTGCTCCCAAATGAAACGTAATAGAGAAAAGCCACACAAATCATGTAGGTAGTGAAAGTACAGTTCAAATGGAGAAATTCTAAACGAATCGTGTAGGTGGGTACAGTTTACATATTATTTTCTCGGAAGCTCGTAATTTTAATAATTAGTTTTCAAGCCCTGTCACCAATTAGTTCCCGCCTTAATTTGTTTTTAATTTGCCCGTAGCCAGTTAGCTGATTCACACAGTGGCTCCGTTGGGAGTTCTTTACCTCATAGTACAGTCAGCATCATAAACATGTATACACTTTTCGACCTTATGTCTAAGTAATAAACTCATAGAATGTATACATGTTTATGATGCTGACTGTACACAAGCATTTGAGTCGGAATTGGTTACTTGACAAATTTTATTCACGGTGCCATTCGAACCAGTTTTCTGAGTGGATTTAATGTTTGTATGGGACTAACCATTTTTTTTATTAAATTGTAAGGATTCTTCTGGTATCTTTAAATTTGCTCGTTACCAATAAAATAAATAGGTATACTCGTATATATTTTTTTTACTTTCAAGTCTCATATAATTTTATGAATTTAATTATATTTTGTAATTAACACTTTATTGTAATAATTTGATAGTTTACTATCAATAAAGCAATACTACATTGTAAATTTTAACATGTGGAAATGTTCATGTGTTAGCGAAGTATAAAATTGAAACCGATTAAAACTTTGTTTTTAAAGAATATAAGTCTCATGTCTATATCAGTAGTGTTTGTTAATGTGTCACAAATAAATGTTTAATTCAGATTCTTTCCATTCGTTGTGAATCCTTGGAAGCGAGCAGCGCAAGAACAGTGTGTGAAGTGAACTTGTGGGGGGATCCTTGGAGACCTCCAAGGACCCCCCCACTGTTAGGGGACGTCTTTCAGCTAAAATGATGATGATGATGATATTTATTGTTCACAGGCTTAGAATGAGGAGGGGTGGAGTGTAGCAGGCGGGATGGCGGGAATGCCAGTGCTGGGGAACAGCGTTGGTGACCTCCGCGCTCGAGGTAATTCAATCCAATAGGCTTGTGTCCTATTTTTTTACCATGCCATTCGAACCAGTTTTTGGAGAGGAACAAATGTTTGTATGGGAGCAACAACAATTAAATAACATAAATACCCAAAAAAATGAATTAAAGACGGACCTCGCTGGCATCATTTCATACTAATTGATATTGAAGTATGACGTCACAGTTTGATAGTTGTACTAATCGTTGTATGGAAAATTAAGTAAATTGCTGATTCGGTCGCTAAATACTGCGTTTAGGTCCATAGTTGTCATACAATTCTGTTTCTATAAAAGTATAAGGATATTGGTAGCTTTACATTTACTTTTGGACCATAAAAAAATGAATATTTTTTCTAAACTTTCAAGGATATATTGGTTGTCATTTATACTTTATTCCAATAATTTGATGGTTTACTATCCACTAAGCAACACTACATTATCAATTTTAATACTCTATTGTAAACATAATGCTTTAGGATAGACAATAGGTATCTTGATGATATCAGTCACTTGAGAGCACACTTTTGATAGAACCCACTATACTTAGTAAGTCCTCTTTAATTTTCATACTCGCTTAATTTAAGCCTTACGATTTGACATCGTAATTACGCGCGTTACAAGCGATCCACTTCATCAGACGTCTCTCGACCTTCGTGTAAATCAAATAAAAAATCCACCATTACCACCTTCATCACCGTATCTCCTTTTCACAATCCATTCACAACTCAATTTTATTGCAATCACATCAAGATTGCTTTTGCAGTAACAGTGTTTGGTAATATAGGAGGTTGAGGTAGTAATGGGAAATGTACGAATACAGGAGAGTCGAGAGCCTAAACAAATACATGCTTGATCAAATGCCCGCATCGCGAAGGTGGATTTTAGGTAATAGAACATGTTCGTATATGTTTATGTGATACCGTTGAGTTATGTTTTGTGAGTCATTGGCTATTAAAGGGTTACATTTAAATAACTATAAAATTAGCATGTTTCACAAAAAGTGTACTTTAACTTTTTTTTTCAGAATTCCTTTTTTTTGGGTTTATCTTACTCAGAATCGTTGATACTATTGATCCTCATATAAGAAAAAAAGTGTCCCAAATATTCTATTCCAGATCGTCACATTTGTGTATGCAGTCTTTTTATTAGGGTCCCGTACCTCAAAAGGAAAAAAACGGAACCCTTATAAGATCACTCGTGCGTCTGTCTGTCCGTCTGTCACAGCCGATTTGCTCCAAAACTACTGGACCGATTGAGTTGAAATTTGGTAAACATAAATGTAAATTGGTGACTCAAAGATGGATGCGTAAAATAAGTTAATTAATTCTGAACAAGGGGACCACTTTTAGGGGGTAAACTGGAAAATTTAAAAAAAGTTTCGCAAGCTGTATTGTGTGACATATCAAATGAAAGGGATTATTGTAAGCATCTCAGATAATTTTTTTTTATAATTTTAGCAAAAACAAATTTGAAGTAATTTAGGAAAAAAGACGAAAATGGACCATCCCCCCCCCTCCCCCTTATCTACGAAACTACTAGGCTTAAAATTCTGAAAAAAAATATGGAAAATGGTTCCTTGCCTAAAGATTACAGGAAAACCTATGAGAAGTTTGAGTATTCAAAGTAACGGGAAAATTCTCAATATTTTACGGAACCCTCACCAAGCGAGTTGAACTGGCACTTGTCTAGTTTTTATTTAAGTATACGGTCGTGATGCACTAGAAGAAATAACTTACATAGTAAAATCTGGTACTTTTTTTTCTTGTATGAGGATCGATAGTATCCACGATTCTGAGTAAGAAAAACCCCAAAATAATCGAATTATGAAAAAAAAGTTCATGTACACTTTTTTTTGAAAAACGTTCAAATACAGTTTCGAGGTTATGAGTCAATTAATAGAATGTTGGTTACATTCTAATCATTTACTTAGTGAATGACCACTACGCTATCGTTTGTAATTTGTTTGTTAGTGTGTTGATTCTGATCCTAAAAATTTAAATTGTTGCAGATTCCAGCAACAGGTCTTCCAGCAGTGGCTCTCGTCGCGGCTCCTCGCCCCCACAAGCGCAGGTTGTACATTTCAAATTAAAGGGAACAATGTTACAATATTGTATTTATATTGCACAGAATCACGAGCCCTTCCAACCTACTAGCTTTTATCAAATTCTAACAAAAACAAAAACCGACAAAAATTAAACATTTAACTAAATATTAGAGACATGTATCTCCCATAAATAACACAGCTTATATCTGCTGTCTATTTAATGCATTTGAAGCCAAGCAACGCTTCGTGTGCTATGCCTTAGGACGTAACAGCATTTTGCCGCTTTGTAGCGAAATGGAGGCATGACTCATATGTGAGTCGTTGGCCTTGAATGGGTAACTAATATGTTGACATCCACAGGAGGTCGACGGGGACGGCGAAAGGGACCCGGACCTCATCAGCTCCCCGCCTCCGCCCCCGCGACAGACCTACGACCGGGACTTTCATAATGCCAAGATTCCTACAATGGTAAATATATGTACTGTTTAATGGAAAAGCACCACTCTTCACTTTCCATGACTAACCCATTTGAGACCCGCTGTGCTACGTATGCTACGCCGTAGAACGTAGTAGCTTTTTCCGCTCTATAGCGGAAATCTTACGAGGTATGGCTCATATGTGAGCTATTGGCCATGAATGGGATAAACCCCACGATACTTAATCACGATACGTCAGACTAAGCAACGTAAAGGTCTCTACGCCGTAGCATGTAGCAGCATATTCCTCATAGCGGAAGTCGCTCGTAGCTGGATGACTCATATGAGAATCATTAGCCTTGAATGAGTTGCTACGAATTATGAGCGTGGCATACATGCGGTAAATGAGTTAGTTATAGTATTTTTTCTACTCCTGTACATTTATCTGTCATTTACATAGTCACGAACACTAATATAAAGAGATACAAAATAAGTTTGCAGAAAAGTCTATACTCTATTCCCCATAACAGTACGGCACAACCGTGCTGTTATGTCGCCAAAACGATACGCTTAGCAGCCATACGCTTCTAAACCTATACATTAGGTACTACCAACTTAACAAACCACTGAATGTTTTTACTTTTTAGAATTTTTTGAACTAAAGGCATTGCTGCTAACTTAGGAAAAACCTTTATTCTTAATATGGCAGTACTGGCAAGTTGACATCAATTAAAAACAAAGTTAACCATAGACACCCATTTGTCTCATTTTCATGTTTCCCGAATTCCCGGTTATTTTATAAATTGTTGTTTGACTTTGCGGCCGTTGTGTTTGCTACAAAATAGTTGATGTTTCTCAAAAGTAATAATGGATGACGATGAAAATATTGCTTCTATAAGTATAAAATACTATTATGCAACAGTTGTATAAGAGAGGTCAAAAAAGGCGAGTGGCGTGGGTTACAATGTGAGCCGAAGGCGAACATTGTAAAGAAAGACGCCACGAGCGTTTTTTGACTTAGTTATACAACGTTGCATACAATACTTTTTCTACGACTAGCTACTATGGAATAAAATGCAAAATTAAACAAAGAATAAATTTTTCTTAAACTTTGTCGTATAGGTGCCGAGATTTAGTAGGCAACAAATTTTCGGTCACTGCTTGTGGGCTGCCGGTGTATTTCTTCTGGTGTAGAAGCAATATTTTCATCGTCATCCATTTTTATTACTTTTGAGAAACACCAACTATTTTGTAGCAAACACAACGGCCGCAAACTCAAACAACAATTTATAAAATAACCGGGAATTCGGGAAACATGAAAATGAGACAAATGGATGTCTATGGTTAACTTTGTTTTTAATTGATGTCAACTTGCCAGTACTGCCATATTAAGAATAAGTTAGCAGCAATGCCTTTAGTTCAAAAATTTCTAAAAAGTAAAAACATTCAGTGGTTTGTTAAGTTGGTAGTACCTAATGTATAGGTTTAGAAGCGTATGGCTGCTAAGCGTATCGTTTTGGCGACATAACAGCACGGTTGTGCCGTACTGTTATGGGGAATAGAGTATAGACTTTTCTGCAAACTTATTTTGTATGTCTTTATATTAGTGTTCGTGACTATGTAAATGACAGATAAAAGTACAGGAGTAGAAAAATACATTAACGCTTGCATTGCCAGGAACCCGCCTAGCGGGCGACTACGCCGTAGTCGCTTTCCGCTACAAAATAGGAACGCCACGGGATCGGCTACGAGCGTAGCACGTAGCGGTTCTTGGCAGTGGATATGTTTAGATATGGAGAACAAACAGAGCTAGTGTAGACCATTTTGAGTACTTCACTATCTACTTCTGCTGCTGATTGTACTTAGATTTTTTGTTGTGCAATTTTATTACAATTTGACGCTTTTGCGCGCATATTGGCTGGTCGCAATCTCATTCATTACTTTGAGTGTCCTTCCTCTGAACATTTTTCAAAGGCAATTTTCTATTATAGCTCTTGTTTTTTGTTTTTATTAAGCAAAAAATTACTTTCTGAAGAATGATTTAAGGAGGAGGTGCATATTGAGTTAGAAATGAGTTTTCTGCATACCTACATTTATTTATTTATTTATTCATTTCTTAAATTAATACCAACAGACAGGCTATACATGTTATTTTTACAGGAAGATATTATACATTGATTGCCGCCCTCAGACTAACGATTATACGTAGATCTATATGATTTTTTAGGTCGCGCACTTCAAAATCTCAGAGTGCTCTTTGTTATTGCACTATTTCTAAACCCTTTCTTTATGCTTCCTAAAGCGCATTTTCCGAAGCTAAAAGGAATAATTTTACAAGTTCAAACTGGGAACACATGCACTTGACCAATAACGACTGGCAATTTGTCCTGGGTTGCCTGTTTAGACTTGTAAAATGTAACTTCTGGGTTCCTGACATTGGCAAGAAAAGGCCCAGATTTTTTACAACTGCGAAGCATTGTGACGACTTAAGCATTCGAGTCGTTGATAGTCTTTTACGCCAGAGCTAGGCTCTAGTTTTCTAATCGGTTTACATAATGTGAGCTCTGGTTTTCTAATCGGTTTACATACTGTGAGCTCTGGTTTTCTAATAGGTTTACATACTGTGAGCTCTGATTTTCTGACCGGTTTACATAATGTGAGCTCTCGTTTTAAAACCGGTTTACATAATGTGAGCTCTGGTTTTTAAACCGGTTTACATAATGTGAGCTCTGGTTTTTAAACCGGTTTACATAATGTGAGCTCTGGTTTTTTAATCGTTTTACATAATGTGAGCTCTGTTTTTTAAACCGGTTTACATAATGTGAGATCTGGTTTTCTAATCGGTTTACATAATGTGAGCTCTGGTTTTTTTATTAACTTTTGTTTTATTATTAACTAGCTTTTGCCCGCGACTTCTTCCGCTTGGAAATTATTTATATGGTACTTCCATTCAAACTTCACCCCCTGAAGGGAGGACTTTCAGGGTAAAAAGTATCTTATATCCTTCACCGAGATTCAAACTATATTTGTACAAAATTTCATCTCAATCGGTTCAGTGGTTTAAGCGTGAAAAGGTATGTAAGGTAAGGTATCTGTCTAGACAGAGTTCAAAGTCAAAGTGATTTATTCTTCAATTTAGGCATATTACATGCACCTATGAATGTCGATAAACTACCACCGGTTCGAAAAGAAAACCGCTGCCTCAAGAAGAACCGGCGTTAAAAACTCGGCGAGGTGTCATTTTTTCAAAACAGTATACAATATTTTACTTCCATATTTATAATATTCGGCGTCACTCACATGGCATTGTGACTGAACAATATTATGTTTTACCAGGCGACTCTCAGCGGCAGCGGCATAGTCACCCACACGGCTCCATCGTACGAGGAACAGCGCGCCAGTCCAGCGCTGCTGATCCGAGCCAGCGGAACTCCTGGCGGACGCAGCGCGAGGGATGATGGCTACTGCTCAGCAGGCAGCACGCCGAGGGCGCTGGGTGAGTCGTATATGGAACTGTATGTGAGTCAGCGCTGCTGAGTCAAGCCAGCGGAACTCCTGGCGGACGGAGCGTGAAGGATGATGGCTACTGCTCAGCAGGCAGCACGCCGAGAACGCTGGGTGAGTCATACGGCACACTGAGTCAATGCTGATGAGTTGAGCGGTCAGTGAAATTCCATGCGAGCGCAGTGCACTGCCTGATTGGCTACTGTTCAGCGGGGGATACACCGAGGGAGCTGAGTGAGTCATGCGGCACTTGATGTTGTTTCTAAGTTGTCAAAGGCGGTTGGTACTAAGGTTTGTTTGGTGTAAACGGAGTCTATAAGTACTGTAATTATGTATAATTGAACAAGCGAGCGAAGCGACCGAAGTTTTCCGTTTCAGCTTGGGCCAAAATTCTTTCGTATGGCCGGATGTCCAGATGGCCGGCTGGTCTCCTCTATGGGTCGCATTTCTCAACCGATTCTTTTCGTGAGCAGGTTCAATAATTAAATTGATTTTTTTGTCAAATCAGATTTAGATTTTATTTCATTTTTTGTAGTCTCTCAAGTTTTATAGTCCACTAGTCAGTATTTTAGTTAACTTAAATAGCGCGTAGCGTTTGTACAAAACCGAAAAGAATACTACGTAATTGAACCATAAGCAATTGATTGGCAGATTTACCATCTTCAAATCACTCAAAATTTCTAAGAAACGTAAAAAATAATTTATTTTTAATCTGTAATCGCAATCTATCTAAAAACCTCGATAAATGATCGAAAACTCCGGGCGGTCCCGAGGGAGCGATATGACAGGTCGGCAGAAATCTAAAATCATTGGTTCTTTTTTGACTAATCAACGAAGATTCACTCTGACACAAATTAACCACAATTTTTCGTAAGATGTCATTTATTTATTCAAACTTTATTGCACAAGATACAGAAATGTACAGATGGCGAGTTTAATACCAAATGGCAGTCTCTAGCAGCTAACCATAGGACTAAACAGGGATTTATAAAAGGCGCGAAGAAAAAAGTACGATAATACTCGTACATGAAGAAAAATTACAGTTAGATTATACTTTATTTTTGTAGCCCCTTTAAGTGTCCCACTGCTAGGCGAAGCCTCCCCCTCCTCTATTTTTCTCCAGGACCGAATTACAAACACGGAACTGCGCTCCATAGTGGGATTGGGCTGGACATGTCTGCTGTATGAATCCGGAAAGATGGGCCAGCAATGTATGGACCCCGCAAGATGGCCGCCGGGGCAGAGGCAGACCAAAAAGGAGATTGCGGGACAATTTGGACGCGTTCTGCTTGGGTTGACATGAGCAGAGCATGCCAGCATTTAGGCCGAG
Organism: Epinotia nisella; assembly: GCA_932294315.1. Lineage (NCBI taxonomy): Eukaryota > Metazoa > Arthropoda > Insecta > Lepidoptera > Tortricidae > Epinotia > Epinotia nisella. The sequence continues at coordinate 10,963,539 of OW028693.1, forward strand.
ATTATAGTTATTAGTTGATTTAGTATAGTCAACAGCAAAAGTAGGTTATCATTTTTTCACGTTATCGAAATGGAATAAGGTACAAAAGTGATAACTTACTTTTGCTCTTGACTGTACACTATTAGCTTAACCCGCGTTTTGGGAGGAAGAGCCGTTGGATAAAGTATAACATAGGTAATATATGAACATCCTGGAGGTTCATTTTACGAGTAGGTATATACCACAGTTGGTACTGATGCAAAAAAACAAATCAGATGAGTAGTTTTACGTATATAAACTTACAAAGCTACACACTTTAGCTTTCTTTTTAATATGCTAGCTGCAAAGTTTAGCTTCCACTAGCTCGCTTGTTTCTTTGATCTTAGTATACTGTATTATCTCTTCCCTCTTTAAATTACATTCTCTACTGACTGTCAATATACAGGGTGGGCCCTGTAACAGGAGCAAAAAAATAAATGGTAGATTGTTAAGCTTGTGAGCAATTCTTTCCAAGTGGTTTTAATTGAAAAAAAATTAAAAAATATTAGTTTACGTAACTTTTTATTTTAAAAACCCAAAAAAAAATTAAAGTTTTATGACTCACTACATGATGTTACCTCAAAATCTGCATTAACTGCTGTGCTATGATCTCGTGGTGCTAAGATACATATTACTCGGAGGTCATAACTCTAGATCAGGGGTCGGCAAGAATTTTCAGGTGGGGTCCGGATACTGTGAGAAAATTTTAACGAGGTCCAGAAAAAAACAAGATATAATAATGAATTATTAGCTTTAAAATTGATAGTTGGTACCTGTATAGATACTGTACATTACAATGCATTATTACATTTTCCGAGGTCCGAGGTTCGACCTTTCGCGGTCCGCAAGCGGACCGCGGTCCGCCTGTTGCCGACCGTTGCTCTAGATCAAAATTTCTAAATATGTTCTATAAAAGACTGACCAGTGACTGACCGTAGTCACATCTGATTGTAAGTGACAACAGATCCTAAAATGAAGATCACTGGTTCAGTACATAATAGCATATTCTTGGCTTTGAAGCCACTAAAGAAAATTGTCAGGCAATACCTAATACATTCTTTGGCAGCTCGCATTAATAAAAACGATCTGCTATTGTTGTAATCATCATATCAGCCGAAAGACGTCCATTGATGGACATAGGCCTCCTCTAAAAAGTGCCAAATTGACCGGTCCTGCGCCACCCGCATCCAGCGGACTCCCGCGACCTTTACCAGGTCATCATTCCACCTTGTGCGGGGCCTATCCACGCGTGTCTCAAGACGCGGGTTTTTGACCAGAGTGTGTTGCCAGTAATGACATGGTACTGAAACGTGGTCGCTTACTATGGGCCTCATGTTGGGAGTTTCTCTGCGTGATCGCATCAGAAATGAGGCTATTGTTGTAATTACCACGTAAAAATATTCTTCGTTGCTCGGAGTACTGACCAAACCGTACGGTTGAACGCATATCTCGATTGCAACGGACGAGAATTGCTTACCTGCCAACCTGAATGGGAAAATGAAATGTTCACGTAGCTACCAATTAGGGATCCGTTTAAGGATACGAACGTATATAATTTAAAGTATTTATTGACATACAAAATAAGACAGAATTATGAAGTGATAGCTAAATAGGGTAGTTTTCTCATGTTAAAATTGGTAACTTAGGCGTAGTGTTGCTAAATGGATAGTAAACCATCAAATAAATTACGAAATATAAACAAACTATGGACCGAAATGCAGTATTTCGCGACCGAAACAGCTATTTACTTGATTTTCCATAACGATTAGTACAAATATCAAACGGTGACGTCATACTTCAATGTCAGTTAGTGTGAAACGTTTCGACTGCCGCAAGCGAGGTCCGTCTTTAATTCAATTTCTTGGTTATTTATGTTCTTTAATACATATACATACATACATAACATAATAAAAAAACTGGTTTGAGTGGCATCGTAAAAAAAAATTAGGACACAAGCCTATTAGATACACACAACAAGCATAAAACGTTCCAAAAACTAATTGAAAAAAACAGGGTTTTTTTTCTTACCAAAGGTAGCCTATGTCACCTGGAGCACAATATTGAATCTATTGACACCCCATTTATCAAAATCAGTTCGGTATCTTAAAGCTTCGGTGGAGCACCCGTTAATACAAACATCTAGACTACTAAAATCATATTCCTTCCTTTGGGGCAAAAACACAAGGTTTTGATATATTTTTTTTCGGCGTAAAATTATATTTTGAATAATGTAACGTTTGATTTAACAATTGTTATTAGCATTTTTTATCTTTTTCTTTAATGTCGAGAACGTGAAAGACATTGAATCTAGAAATAGATTGATTACACGACAAAACAATTTAAAAATATTTCATTGACATCTAAATAAACTACTCAGTGGCTCTAGCTGTGAGCTGTAGAACTCGTGATCACTTTTTCATTGCATTTGTTGTTGTAATTCTGAAAAACTAAATCTATGACAAACTTTTTTTATTATTATTAAACCTGCTCACAAAATTTCACGAGAATCGGTTGACAAATGCGACTTCTAGGGGAGAACAGCTACACATCTGGACAGCGGGACATACGAAACCTTTTTTAACAAAGCTTAAACGGAAAACTTCGTTCGCTTCGCTCGCTCGCTCAATAAGTAGAACTATTGCTACTACATATTAGTAGTCCAAAATCGGAATGCCTCACCAAACTCAATTAGTTAGGTAAGCCATTCGACGCCAAACGGTACATGTGCAGCAGTATTTTGCCGCCTTGAAGCGGAAATGTCTCGCTGAGGCATGACTGATACGTGGGTTAATTTTGAATGAGTTAATTCAAAGGGAACCCGGATTTTAAAGAGGTAACTCCAACGATATTACGGAAGGCTCAAGTTCGATAAGTAATAAAATGGGAAATAGTGCAGCGTGATACACAGCCTGTTCAGGGCTGGACTTAGGTTTTATCTATTATTGCCTTTATTCATAAAAGTTAATCGAAAAGATCTATTTTAGTTATAGTTAAAATGCCCCTCAAATTCTTTTGTCTTTTATGTGCCATTTTTACATTCCTGTTCGTGAGAAGGGGACAATAGTACATTATTGCCGTGGCGCGAAAAGAAAAGGGTTGCCTGACTAGTCTCTTGCCAGGCCAAGGCTTGCCAAGGCCTGCCAAGAGACTAGTCAGGCAATCCCGGTTTCCGCCAAGGTAAATATAGTGCTTTTCTCAAACATGTGAGGAAATAATACAAATATATTACAATAAACATATTGTGACACACCTAAAAACGCAGTGATACTTGTATTTTGATTTAGCTGAAAGCATTATTTCTACGACTTCTTCCAAAGGTGATATTCACTTTCACCTTTCATACTCAATGCGGTTTTTCAAGTACTAAATTATTTTTTTATTTAGTTAATTTCATGGCTCAATTATCCCAAATGAATAAATTTACATAAATAAATACTACATACTAATTGTGTTATAAGTAAAAAAAATGCGTTATCTTCTTACCTTTTCCTTTTCATTTTGAACTGATAAGTAGTAGCCAAAGTTAACAAAGGGACAAAAGCATTGTTCTAAAGATAAGCTGTTTATGGCCATTCGGACATCTGAAAACCAGCCAACTACCTATACTTCAGTTGACATTTCTGATACTGTATGCATCTAATAAAAATCTAAAAAATGCAGTTAAAAGGAGCATTAACTTAAGGACCGATAGTTTGAAGACTATACATATAACGACTTTAACGACTAGGCACAGACATTCGCCTCTCATTGCATTATAGATATTTATTGACATGTTAATTATAATTGTAAACTAATTCGTATTACTCTATTGTATTTTTAATGTTAATTTAAATTTATATAAACGTTGACACTTAACCCGTCAAGCGCGCTATCCGCACACTGTGCGGCTAACTTAATTTGGCTCATAGCGCGCTATCCGCACACCGTGCGGATAACGGCTGTGCCCTCATTGGCCAATTTTTTTCCTCGGTTTTATCGAGTGGCCATCCTAAATAAAATAGACCTGGGTAGCTTTTGCACTATACCAACATAAGAAAAATATTTTGGCCAAATTAGTAGTACTCAGAACAGAGGAAAAAATAATTTCCAAAAGGTTTAACGTGGCGGCCGTTAGTTGTCAAAATATCGTGCCGGGCGGACTGACTCCTCATGATATTATTGTGGTTTTAAATGAAACGATAAGTGTTTCCCATTAAAATTATATATCAAATTACTGAAAATAGAATAAATAATGTGTTTTGAGCTTTCGTTTTAAGGATTTCGAAAAAAATGTGTGTGATAAATGTCTTCAAAGTTTAAATACGTAATTTTTAACTACGTTTGACAAATTGTTATAGATTGAAAAATATATGTTATTAGCTCCAAAGATTGTGAAATATACATAAGTTTGTAGTAAATTTATCCCAGTATTTGATTCAGTAATCAGCTTAGTGTGTTATTGTGACTGTTTGTTGAAATCGGATTTCTAATGAAATGAGTACGCTTCACGGTAATTACGTCAGTCATAGTTTTCAAAATGGCGCGCGGGATCATTTTGACCGATAATGTAAATAAACAATTATTATGAGGTAAACAGTGCATAATATAGTGAAGTGATAATTTTAATCGATGCATGGTTTAATAGTGATCACAATAGTGAAATATCAATGTGAAATATGTGAAAGAGTTTAGTGTAAAAAGGCATTTTGCTTCATCGAGTGAGAGAAAATCGAAATAAATTATTTTATTTCACGATAATGAAACAGGTCAGTCAATTTATCTTTATTAAAATGAATAGACAATTTTGTCTGTTATCTAATAGTATATAATTTATACAATATAATTACAACATACGAGCACAATATATTTTTTTCTAACGGCCGTCAACATACGTTTTTTTCGTCTGAAATCACTGCGCGCTTGGGGCACCGGGGCTAGAGAGAGACGCACGTGTGACGGGTTAAATTCGGATTCTGTTATGTTGTAAATAATTTTAATCATCATATGTTATATACCAAATTTTCGTACACGGCACATCATATCTGAACTGTATACTTATAACTGTCACCTATTTTTACCTATGTTTGACGAAATAAATGATTTGATTTGATCTGATTTGATTTATACATGAATAATTGTAAATTTATGAGTGAGTTCACTTGCAATGGTCTAAAAGTGGTCGTTCCGCCTCGATCCGGCCCTGCCTCGCTAGACAAACCAGCCTGTAGAGCTCTTTACTGTTATTGCAGCTAGTTATTACCTCTCGTGTCCGGCGGAATTTCCTCTTCATTGCCAACAAACTGGAATAAGTCGAGATATTAAGAAATGGCTTTCTTTATTTCTGCGTTGTACTGTAGAAATAGCCGGGCGGGAGAATTGGTCAAATTTATCTACACACGTTTTTACTGAACGGGCGATCGTATATAGAGCCGATTTCATATTTGTAAGCTACCGATTAACCGATCTCACCCCAACTCAGAAGCGTCTCGAACTTGCCAAAACATGGCTTCCACTTGAAGTAGGTACTTATGCACCGAGCTGCATTTCCAATGCTCGGTGACCGTGGTACTTGCGCAACTTCGTAAAGGTACTAATAGTTGGGAACTTCGGTAGAATTGAACGGGCATTCAAAAAGTTTCTAAGTTTATTACTTACAATTCTGGAGGGGTTTGATTGTTGGAAGTAAAATATTAATATCTGACCTGTTAAAGGGTCGTTTTTTAACCAACTAAAATAAAGGAGGTGGTTCTCAATTTTTGAATGCCTGTAATTCTTTTTATACATGGATTGGATTTGTTTTTCTATTTTGTTGATAATTGTTATGTTATGACTTGGACTACCACTAACGGGACAATCTTTGAAAGAAGTATATCCAATATACTAATTTTTGTGTTAGTATAAACTCAAACAAAGTTTTAACCGACTTCAATTCAGTAAGTACTTCACTTCAAGTGTGCCTATAAAATTTGAAGAGTTCCCTCGATTTCTCCAGCATCTCATCATCAGATCCTGACTTGATGACCATGTGACCACCTGGGAAGGATACCCTTTCAAACAAAAAAACAATTTTCCAAATCGGTCCAGGCGTCTTTGAGTAACCGGGGAACATACAAAAAAATAAAAAATCCGATGTATTGAGAACCTCCTACTTTTTTGAAGTCGTTAAAAAGGAATAAATGTTTAAATACTTTCGATTACAAAATATGAACTGTAGGCATATATGAGTGTACTTGCGAAGTCTTAATTTAATTTAATCGTGTAAGACCTCACACGAGCGAGCGTAGTGCGATGTGCATATTTAAATATATAAGTCGGTATTCAAATTTTCATTCATGAGTTGAAGAAGCCTGAGAGGCTTAGGAATTTAATTGAAATCGGAAGACTCCTGCACTATTGACTACACCGAATTAATTAAAAGTGAGATCACAACTCGAGTTAGGTTTTATTCGCCTATCGGTCATATGTACCACATATCGGCACCTTTCTTGCACTATATCGGTGGATGGGTATTTAGATTTGAAAGTCTCAAGTTCAATACTCAGTTTTAACATTAACATACTTACATTATTATTATTATATAGATTATTTATTCCAAGCAAAATATACATACACATAAGTAAAATATACATACAGTTTATAAAATGATAACGTTTGCAATAAATAATTAATAACATTCAATTTATTACTAATCTAAAAGCTATTTACATGTCATATATGCGGGCGTCACTGTCGCTCTCGTATTGGCCTGACAAGCCACGTACCTACGCAAGTGCCGCACTTTAATGGACGCTGCTTAAATCATCTTTTATAGATGCTAAAAGCTAGCAATTTTAATAAGTAAAAGTTAAAAAAGAAATAGTTTTGAGGTGTACATTTATTTGTTTTTTGTTATTGGGACTTGGGTACCCATCTTAGGGTGTAGGCCTCCTCCATCAGTTTCCATCGGGTGCGGTCCGCCGTGACCCTGGTCCAGGTGGAGCCGGCAATGGCCTCGTTGCCACCTCGCCAGCGCGCGGGGCCGGCCACCTGACAAATGTACTCAAGTACCTATATAAACGCATGTATCCCCAAAAGGTATAGGCAAAGAACATACAATTTCAGTTATAGCGCCATTTCCATAAATTGCATTTATTGAACGAGCGAGCGAAGCGAACGAAGTTCTCCGTTTCAGCTTGGGAAAAAATATTTTACAGTACACATGTACTTTCCCGGACGAGTGCGGAAATGGCACTTTCCGTGCATATGTAAACTTTAAAGTCAACATATGTTGCAACTTGTGTCGATTTAAAACACTCCCTTCGGTCGTGTTTTAATTTATCACCACTCGTTGCGAATTTCCTATTTTCTGCACTTGTATCGTAAATAACTAGGTATTGTATGTCCGGCTGTTCTACTCTACCGCATGTAAAATTTTCTTGTCGAATAAGTTTAAAAAAAAAACTTTACAAAGTCAGGCTTGTGAGTTCTAGCTCACAGAGCCACTACTGTTTAAAGATGGATTAAATATAATATGGCAGTTATTGTATCAGTGACCTAACTAATATATGATTTAAATTAATCATAGGTTAGCTCTTACATTACTCTACATTCGATAACACATTAATTTATTGACGTGCATGAATTTAGAAAAGTCCTTCAAATTATAATCTCCCAATAAACTCGAGAAACCCGCTCGCTGCATTCACCGCCATTATCCAACGGCCCGCGTTCCTTCACGGCATTTAGCGTTCCATTTTTGAATTCCAATAGAGGTGAGGAATTATTGCGAAATTTTTCCGTATCGGAATCCCATTATTGAGGGCTGGTATCTCTATTAAGAGGGTGTGTGGTATGCGATCGATCGGAATTTGCTGGTTCTGAGACAAAAGGACCTATGGCGTGAATGGACTTTACTTTTCATTGCTATTATTTTCATGTATTTTGGGCAAAGTGCGCCAACAAAGTTTATGCCGTCAGAAGCAGTATCACTGCATATCGAAGCTAAACAATGTTGAAATCTGCGTTAATATTTGGCATCTCAATGTCGCAATGATAATGACTGTAAAGGCTGCCAAAAAAGTTGGCACTAATGACAATAAATGTGTTGTAATTGTATCTGTTGTTAATTTTGATGTCAATATGTTGTTTTTGTTTCTTGTTGTTGAACGAGCGAGCGAAGCGAACGAAGTTCTCCGTTTTAGCTTGGGCAAAAGTTATTTCGTATGTCCGGCTGTTCTCCTATACAGGGTGCATTTCTCAATCAATTATCGTGCAGCATGTTCAATAATATATATAGATTTTTTGGTCGATTAAGTTTTTTTGTTTTTTAATTGACTGGTTAGCGAGTTCTACATCTCTCAGGGTCACTAGTTTAGTCGTGTAGGTATATTACCACGAAATAAATGTATCTATCAAGTAGCCAGTCAGCAACAATGACCAAGTTTCCAAAATGCCCTATAATTATCAAGTCAAGAGGATAAGGACTGTATATTTTGCGTAGCTACATCTGCTGTTGACTGTATTTGATAAAGCTGTATTTTGTATGGTTGAGGATATACAGGGTGTATGCTTGTGACAGCTGTTTACGGACTATTTGTCACATAATAGCCACGTGATCCTGTACTGTACATTGACTGTACTAAACACGTTCAGATTTAGGACTTATGGTTCCGAAAAACTTGATTACTTTAGGTATTTTAAGTGTATTACTAATTGCGGTCTTTGTTTTTTAGAGTATTTAAAGGTTCCTCTACACATCGGCCATCATGGCCGCAGGACAGCGCAGTTATGTGTTGGAATGCGATGGAAGCATGTCTTTCTCCCCCTTACGCATATTTACGTGATGACAGATTGCCATAATGGCCCATTGTATAGAGGAGCCTTAACATTAAAACGGTTGTAGAAACTTAAAAGTTTGGATTAATTACATTGATTTAATACCACTTTTAATATGTGTTTTGTCCCTTTCTCGCAACTACAAATTTATGTGAAGTGACAGATAAAAACAAATTTATTCTAACATTTTAGCTAAAATAGGTTTGTTGAACTTTTATGAGTAAGGCCAAATTTAACGAGTTTCAAGTACTTAGGTAAATCAATTAGTTACAATACTTAATTAACTTGAATCTTCTCAATGATTATTATCGATATTTCTCGTTAAATAAACCAAGATAAATACTTACATTGTTCGGTTGTGTCAAGGGTAAAAGTACGAGTAGGTAGTAGGGTAGGTACCTACAATTTGTTATAACCGCTCTTTGTTTTCGCAGATCACAAATCAACAAAAGGATCCGTGGTCACCTTATCATGTTACAAAAGTAAGTTTTTTTTTTTATTACGCTCCTCATTTTTGAAAAACAGGAATTGTGAAGCCTTACATGGTAAAGTCCGAATACCGTTTTAGAACGGATCTTATCTTAAGACCCATCGGTAGGTACAACAGTACCATTGTTTAGCCATGTGCCACAAGCGCTTCGAAATGAAAACTCCATTTTTAATAAATACTGTAATCGAATAGTGATTCTATTACATTTACCTATAGCCACTTTTTGGTTGAAAAAAATATTTTACAGTATCAATTAGCGGTTATATATATCCACTTAATATTAACCCTTTCCCAGGCCGGCAATTGAAAAATGACTATCGAATGTCAGTCTTATTTATTAACATTAAGATACATGTTTGACAGGTTGTATATGGTCGATATAAAGCCTCTGCCTGGAAAAGGGTTAAAAGACAATCGCTTTGTTTACCACTTAACAATGAAAGACAATCGCATTGTTTACTAGGCACAAAGAGAAGTCAATTCGGTCTAGAAAAAGAATCCGTACCATAACTAGTTTTTTTTACAGTATCAATTAGCGGTTATATATATAGGTATACACTGAACACTTAATATTAAAATACAATCACTTTGTTTACCACTTAACAATGAAAGACAATCGCATTGTTAACTATACACAAAGAGAAGTGAATCCGGTCTAGAAAAAGAATCCGTACCATAACCAGTTTTTTTTTACAGAAGAGCCCAAGATTCAAATAGAAGAGGAAACATACTACAATGACGCATCGAAAACAATTAGATCGAGTAGCATTAAACCAGGCAAGTTCGTGATTGGTTATTAACATAATTGTTAACCGACTTCAAATAAAAGGAGGAGGTTCTCAATTCTTAACCGACTTCTAAAAAAGGAGAGAGAACCTGCGTTCTCAATTCAGTTGTATTTCGTCCAATTCTTTTTTTTATTTGAAAGTCTAGCTAGGTATCCAGTTTGCTTTGGTTTATCAAAACTCCAATAATATGGACCATGAGGAATTGAGGGTCGTGCAATATATTAGGCACGCGAGTAATTAGTAATTTCGGTATTTTCTATTATAACTCGTACCTATTCACTCTCGGAAACAATTTGGTGAAGTGGAACTGATGACGAAGAAGATGACTAATGGAACTCTTCAATGATGTAAAGCACCAACTTTTTTATTTATTTATTTATTTAAACAACTTAAGTCTATCTTTACAGGCGGTACCTAATGCGATAGACAAGCTACATTGAACACAACATAAAATAAAATAGGTGTAATAACAAAACAATGACAATTGTAAAATAAAATTAAATTTAGGTACACACTTAACCTAGACGTAACAAAAAATAAACATAGCGGCCTTAGCGAAATCATTCAGGGAGCACGTAAATATGTCCACCTCGAGCGTTACTTTATTAATGGCACGAAAAGCCCTTATTAGCGGGGCTTCTTTCAGAAGATTTGTGCGAGCAACGGGTACGGCCAGCAGCGGCGGCCGACGGCGGCGCTCCACAGTCCACATGCCTATCCGGCACATACAGTGCCACAGCGTGTAGGACCCCGGGGTTGCACAACTCGCCTCTTAGTACTCTAACTACATATGAAACGAGGGCCAGTTCCCGCCTCGCCTCAAGCTTGTCATATCCTACCATTCCAAGTACGAAGAGCGTGGGATACAGCAAAGGATATCCAGGATACACGCCATATAGTTTTAAGTCAAGGAGCCTAACAAATTTGTTTTGAACGCGTTTCAACATGAATTTGTATTTAGTTTCACTTACGTCTACGCTTCCGATATAATTCCGTTGTAGCAACTGTTCTAATTAAATTGCCAAAGGTGATTCTGAGATTCTTGGGGAATCGACGAATCTCATCAAATATAATCGGCCTACAATCTCATCATCATCATCATCATATCAGCCGAAAGACGTCCACTGCTGGACGTAGGCCTCCCCCAAAGAGTGCCAAAGTGACCGGTCCTGCGCCACCCGCATCCAGCGGACTCCCGCGACCTTGAAGGTGGACTGATGACCTGGTAAAGGGCCTACAATCTACATATAGAGATTTGGGTTTTTTTCTGTAATAGATAATAATCAACGCATTTGCTCTCGGAAAGCAGTTCAAGAATTTGGCAAATTGGAAAGGAGATGTGGAAATGATCATGTACATATGTGGCTTGGCGAAGAACTGAATTGAAGTCGGTTAAAACTTGTTTTTAAAGTATAATATCCAAATTTCGATCAAAGAGGAAAATTTAAAAATCATTCGCTTTTCATAATAATATAATTTCATCGAGCTGTTATAATTTTTCAATTTTCATTAAGGGAGCAGATCGGGCGCCGGCACTCGCGCACTTTCAGTCGGCGAGCCATACCAGTCCTGCTAGCATAACTTGACTCTCGACTACTCGCGCGCGAGATACTGTCCGTCAGTTTCTGATTAATGCTGTCAAAAACTGACAGATAGTCTATCACGCGCGCGAGTAGAGTAGAGAGTCAAGTTATGCTAGCAAGGCTGCCTCAAGCGCATGTCGCGCTGAGCTATTTTTCTCATTATATTTGAATTACGTGATAGGTTGTAATAAATTTGTATTTCGAAGAAAACTGCATTCTTATTGTCCGCCTGGCCAATATTGGATCAAAGGATCGAAATTTAGAATTTCGTTAGCGGACGTGTCTGCTTAGTGAACATTTACATCATCTAAAATCTTTTTTCAGAAGCGGACGATGGACGAGAGACCTGGGGGACGGGGGCTGACTTTCTTCTCTCCATCATTGGTTTCGCCGTTGATCTCGCCAACGTGTGGCGCTTCCCTTACCTCTGCTACAGGAACGGCGGTGGTGAGTTCCAAAACTTCCAAACAGCTAGAACATTCGAACTCATAAGCAGAGTCCGGAATTATGGTGGCATTTTTGGGCTGTCAAAGTCCCTGGGGGGGTGGCTTGTAATGTCGAGGAGCGACTGATCATCCGTACCTACTACGTACATGCATGCCTATTTACCTAGATATCTATACTATTTAGTATGTATGTACTCAGTGTGTAACCACCATAATATAATTTAAGTAATGAATATATTCAATAAAATCATAGTACATTTACAAGTCACAAAATAACAATTTAACATAAAAATTAACAAACTTAAACTAGACATACAGGCCCCCTCGAGTCGTCCCTGGCGCAAAGGTACCCATCACACTCGCCGCGTTTCCACGTTGAATGGCGACGGACAACCTTTGCACCAGGTACGACCCTACGCGGGTGTCACGAACCTTATCCCCAATTCGACGTCCCACTTCCCTCACGAAGGTAATAGCCTCCTAATTTAAGTACAATAAATAAGTACATTGCCCTCGGCAAAGGCGACAACGCTGGGCTCGGGTGACGCGTGCGGCCGAGCATAACGGACGCGGAGCCGCATGCCTCTGGCGTGCCGTGGCTCTCCGAGCCACGTCTTCCCCTAGCGAGCACGCTAGGGCGAGCCGCGCTCGGGCGAACGTGCGTCTGGTGTGGACCCACCCATTCGCGCACAAGTTTCACGGTAGAAAAATGCCTACTTACATTTATTTGTTTCAGGCGCCTTTTTAATACCATACACATTGATGCTGATTTTCGGCGCCGTCCCGCTGTTCTATATGGAGTTAATATTGGGCCAGTACAATCGGCAAGGTCCCATAACTCTATGGAAAATATGCCCTCTTTTCAAAGGTAAATATGCCCTATTTTTAACAGTACATATGTCCCGTGTTCATACTTTAATGGCCGTTCATCATATCAGCCCAAATCCTGACAACAGGCGAGATTATAATATATATATTATGTATGTACCTACACGTAATGTTTTAACGGAGATTTTTTTGCCTTTTTTTTTAAATAATAGTACATAAAAAAAAACTTAAAACTACTACAAAAACTTCGCCAAACTGCAGTCTTACATTCAATGAAAATGCATATGTATGTAGGTACAGAAAGTTCTTTGAACCAATAACTAGCAACTTAAGTAATCTTTCGTCAAATTAGGTACCTTATTCGTTTACTACATTGCTTTCTGAACTTTTATTAGAAAATGTCGCCCGCAGACACAAGATTCTTCGTATAGTACGTCCAAGTTTAGCTTTGATGAACTAAAACATTTTAATATGCTTTGAAAGCTTAGTAGATTCTGTCTTTCAGTGTCTCTGTACAAGATTTCAATCTATTTAACCAGTTAATTTATGTGTGTTTGAGTTAAATGTTATCATATTTAGGTACTGTAGTCAACGACCCGAAATAAATTTAAACTTTCACGATCCTCACACATTATTTTTAACCCCCGACGCAAAAAGAGGGGTGTTAAAAGTTTGACGTGTGTGTGTGTCTGTATGTCTGTATGTATGTGTGTCTGTCTGTGTGTCTGTCTGTGTCATCGTAGCTCCGAAACGAATGTTTATTTCTTCATCAAGAGCCTGTCCTGCGGTCCGCGATAGAGATTAACTTTCCGTTGCGCTTCTCATTCACTTTCAATGCGTTTACAATGCAAGCGAGAAATTGACCTCAAGGATATCCTGTTATAGTCGGTTCCACTTAAAATGACGAAAATGCTCTTAACGTGGGATTTTACAAATGCTAAATATGAAAGAAAAAGATAATAACAAGGAGAGGTCATAAAACTGACCGATATGTCGCACGTGTATAGCCCCCCTATTCTGTAACTTGTTTTAAGCTCATCTCAAGGCTCACGCACAAATATATCTAGACGCCGCGATGCGTAGTAACTAAGGGTAGGTAGAGGTCTACTTTCATTAGGTGTGATGCATGGGGTGAGGCGCATGAGCGCCTAACGAATAACAGCTCTGGAGCTACTGTTTGATCTATTGTTTATGCGTAAATGTTTTACAACCCCACGTGATGATAACAATAAAACAATCATTATCATCATCATCATATCAACCGAAAGACGTCCACTGCTGGATATATGTCTCCCCCAAAGAGTGCCATAGTGATCGGTCTTGCGCCACCCGCATTCAGCGGACTCCCGCTACCTTTACCAGGTCGTCAGTTCACCTGGTGGGAGGTCTACCCCAATGGCCTTCGGTTCTGCGTGCAATGTGACCCGGCCACTGCCACAAGTTTAAACCATAGAAAGTTGGTAATGGTTGTGTTTAAGTACTTTTCCTCATTTTGAGTGGAACAAACCATATCTTAGCGAAGAATGAGGTAATTAGGTAACTAATTAATTATCCATGACAAAAACGACCTCCGAAATAAATGTACCTAATATTAAGCATAAACATGCCGATTTAATATTTTATGACGTAATGAATCAAATGAAATGAAATGTGAATTTAGTTTGTTAGATCATTGCAATGCCCTACCGGGGTATTACTCCAGGCAAAATACTGTTTCGAAAAACATTAATTTATAATAGCGTTTTTTTTGTTTATTTCATTCTAAAACGTTATTCTAAGATGCTTTATTCAAGAATCCAACAAACTTTCCACCCGGAAGTAGTTATATAGATTTAAATTAAACATTCATTGTCTTTTATATTTTATTTATATTGAATATTTTAGAGCAAATGTAAATGAACCTAAATAAAGATAAAAAAATATAAATTAATATTTATCCGGACTTTTTAGGAGCTAATTAAATATTGATTTTTTTGATGTCTGATTTTTTGCTGGATTTTGCCTCTAGGTAACTACCTATTTAATTGATAATATATCCGTTACATTAAAAAAATTTGCTATTATAAATTATTTCCAAATCTGTCGTTTTTTCCATACAAGTTGTCAGTTAATTGCCTGGACTATATCAGTGCCTCTTACTTTGCAATCAACGTCTACGTAATGTAATGTATCTGATCATGCATGAAATAATTAATATGAATACTAATGTTTCAGGTGTTGGTTTTTGTGCGGTCATGGTCGCGTTCTACGTGTCCTTCTACTACAATGTGATTATCGGTAAATATTCTTAATTGTTTTAAGATTTACACGGACAAGGTCTTCAGTCTTGGGTCATAAAAGACCTGCATCTATGTGGTCCCGATCCTTCGCGTTGCTTCCTGCCAAATTTCATGATTCTGGGTCAAAGGGGTGCTCTATCCCAGATTAATCCCGACGAGCTTTTACAAGTACAAATGAGTGAATTGCAAAAAAAAATTACATAGTTAAGAGCTTTAATATAATCTATGATTTAATTTTTTACAGTTTCATAACGGCAATTACCCATATATTTTATATGCCGTCACGAAACTGTAAAAAGTTAAATCGTAAATTAGATTAATGCTCTTAACTATGTACAATTTTTTTGCAATCCACTCAAATTCAAAACGAGCCTCAAACTATAAAATAATTAATCTTTCGAATCCCGTAGCTTCCATGGATGCCGCAAGATTTTAGACTGACAGACATTAGGCCATAAGTGTCAGAATGCGGTAGAATTTTTAGTATGGACAAGGATCCGAGCCACCGGCTATCGAAAGGTTAAAGAAGGTTCCAAAGTCAAAACCACAAATACAATCCGGAACTTATTTACGAGGCTGTAGGTTTTCACTCAATAACTTGAGTTCAACTTGATACTTCCACGCGTTCTGAAGAACATGGGTTTGACAGAGAGCTGGAAGAAGTGATTCTATAAGGTTGTTTTCATTGTGAGGTGCGGAACCAAAAAGCAATTGTTATAAACTTTTACACTAGTAATTATACTAATTACGCAGTAATATTTTAGCGACATGTCATTTAGTCAGGGCAGCGGTCGGGCCCAAGGGATATTGGCAGGGCTCCAATTTTAATAGCAGCCAACTAAATGGGAATTGCGAGAGTGTATTAAAATGGGGAAACATATTGTTATGTTTATGCATATTGTCTAGTCTAAGGTCATATTTATGTTCTTTTTATTGATGAAAAAGTTGGATCATATACGACTATTCAACAAAATTACATTTTAATATATATGTATATTTTTAAATGACCAAAAATTTTACTGAACTTATTTTTTTATATAATTATTGTACCTGCTCCCAGAATTTCACGAAAATCGGTTGAATAATGTGACCTGTAGAGGAGAACCACTGGACAGCTGGACATACGAAAGAACATTGTTCTCTTCGCTCGCTCGTCCTAATAAAGCTAACTTATGGCTTGTATGGCAAGATACCGAGTAGGTATGTTGGCAGCATTTCCTCGCTGAATAGCAACGTTTATGCGTTGAGGGAGGAAGCTGCCAGCTTTCCTGCCCCCGGTGACGTCGATCAACCGTTTAGCCAAATCTGGTTTCAGTTTATGTGCCAGTGGGCCCCAAAGAAATTCATTATTTCTCCGAATCCAGATGCAAAACAATTTACTTTAAAAACGAATTTTTAATCAACTTTCAGTACTCAAGTCGCTTTAAGTTTGCCTATAAAGTTTTAAGGGTTCCCTCGATTTCACCAGGATTTCATCATCATATCCTGATGACCATGGGAACGCCTGGGAAAAATACCCTTTCAAACAAAAAAGAATTTTGCATTTCGGTCCATGGTCAGTAATCGGGGAACATACATAAAAAATAAAAGATTTCGACGAATGGAGAACCTCCTCCCTATTTGAAGTCGGTTAACAAACTGTCATTTAAACGCGTTTAAGTCCATGGTTATTGTTGTGTCATTTCTATATTTTTCAATGTGTTCTTTATTTATTAATTAATTATGTCTATACCAGGCTGGTCATTATACTTCCTGGTGTCCTCCGCGCGCTCCGAGTTGCCCTGGTTACACTGCGATAACTCCTGGAACACCGAACAATGCTGGGACGCCGCGCGAAACAATGCTACTAACAAAACTGAAGTGCCGTACCAAGGGCCGTTGTCTCACTTTACGCCAGCTTCGGAGTTTTTCCAGTAAGTTCAGCAATAGCTCCACACGAAGCTTTTAAATAACAATATGACACCAAATGAAATAATCAATAATGTCCCGAAAAAATTTCACATGGAGAACAAAGTAACACAAGGCATCAGATCAGTCTGTCATGAATTACCACCTCCACGTCACCATACCGCCGCTTTCTGAGGAAGTTTTAAATACACAGCTACCAAGTGTTGGAATAACATACCTCCGCCATTCAAAAAATGTAATACCATTGGCAATTTCAAATTACATCTGAAACGACACCTTATGCAAATACTTACAGCAGGCACTTCCTCCTTGCAGTCGTGCTGTGCCTTCATTTATGTAATGACCATATGAATTTACATGAGAGTTCCTAGTAAATTAAATTAATTAATTAATATTCCATTCTATTCTATCAAACAAACAGGATTTTCGTCCTCATTGTCATTAGGCATATTTTTGGCCTTCTTTCTTTTCGAGTAGTAATAATAAAATTAGAGTCCACAACCCTATTATGATGATGTGATGATTAATATTCCAGCCGATCTGTTCTGGAGATGCAGCATTCCGAGGGCTTGAATGACCTGGGCTTCCCTAAATGGCAGCTCGCGCTGTGTCTCGCACTGGTATACTTCACGCTCTACCTCTCACTCTTCAAGGGCGTCAAGAGCTCTGGTAAGATTATTTATAAACTAGCTTTTGCTTGCGACTTCGTTCGCGTTGTTTTTCTTTTGTTTTATTATTTATACGTACTACCTATGACACCTATACGAATGGCTTACATGGATTTGATGCACTCCGGTTCGTGGAACCTAATTCCACCCCTGATTTCATCCCTTTGAGGTACGATTTCCGGAATAAAAAGAATTCTTTGTATACCTACTTTATATACGTTTATTTCCGTTCACTGAGTGACAAACATCCAAACTTTCGCATTTATAAAGCTTTCGTCCACGACTTCGATTGCGTGGACCCAGGATAAAAACTATCCTATATTTTAATCCAGGCTATAAACTATCTTCCTGCAAAATTTCATCCAAATTGGTTGAGCCGTTGCATCGTGATTGGGTAACAAACATCCAAACATCTTAATGCAATACTTAATCATAAAAAACCGGCCAAGTGCGTGTCGGACCACGTAAAACGAAGACTATAAGGGTTCCGTTTTTGCCATTTTGGCTACGGAACCCTAAAAATGATGTACCCGAGAAGTAGGTACATATCAATTAACTTTAAAAAATGTCAAAAAAATACACACAAATCAAATAAATTAAAATTCAAAATAATATACGATTATGTCATAATTTAAACATATTCCTTTACTGAGTAAAGTAACTTTTCTAACAAAAGATTCTTCAGTCTGCGTTTGAAGGTTTCCTCGTTTGTCTCCTGTTTAATGTCAGCTTGCGGTCACATACATAGGTGACAGCAGCCGTAGGTCACAGAATCCGGCCGACTACCATCGATTCGTCCTGTTGCGATCCAGCCACGTTTCATGCGGCGACCGACTAACTTAACGAAATTGCCGCTTAAAATTTCCGTTTGTATAACTAATACCAGTCACACCACCACAGGCAAAGTAGTATGGTTGACAGCCACCATGCCGTACGTGGTGCTGTCCATATTGCTGGCGAGGGGGCTTCTGCTGCCGGGCGCGACCAGGGGCATCGCGTACTACCTTCAACCGGAGCTGACGAGGCTGAAGGACACGCAAGTAAGTATTATATTAGCTGATGAAACAGCCAACCTGAAGGGCTCCAACCAGGCTCTTCAACTATCCATACATCAACTAAAAAGCAAACTGTCCATCCAAACTAACAATCGAGCCGCTCTCATTTCGCAACGGATTCTCCTGAAATTTTGTGAGCAGGCTCGATAATTGTACGATTTATTTGTCAATTAAGTTCTAGATTTTTTAAGAGACTCGTGAGGTCTTGGTACAGCTCACAGAGCCACTAGTAGTAAATCTAGGTATATTATTTCTTCAGGTATGGGTGGATGCAGCTGTTCAGATATTCTATTCCGTGGGCGCTGGTTTTGGAGTCCATCTCTCCTACGCCAGCTATAACACCTTTCACAACAACTGCTACCGGTAAGCCTGCCTGAGATGATGTATGATGATGATGATAAATTATAAGTTATAGCATGTGACAGAGAGTATTATTCGTGTAAGGTTGGGTGCCAAACGGTTGGATTGGGGCGTTGGGGCGGTTGGGTATTTACCATGGACTCGAGAGACCGACAGCGAGAGGTACCAATAGCCATAGCGCATAAATATCCATGCATATATATTTAGAGCAGCCCAACTGGGGGAAGTACCACCATCTAACAGTAGAGCGCAACCATAATAACACCCTACCTTGTTCCGTAGGTATGATGTGTTGTTTCTGGTGATGAGTAAGATCGGTAGGATGCTCCCGAGGATGCGCGCAAAGAGGTTGGGGGTAAAGTACAACTCGGACACGCCGCGTCCATAGACTACGCTGCTTGCTTCCCCCCCCCCCCTCCTTCCTTTCTCCCTTCGAAATAAAATACCGCGAGTGGACAAAACCAAGTCAATCAGCGCGATTCTATCGCCGATCATACGCCCTGGGGCAGAAGAAGTAAAAAGTAGTTACGTCGCGTCCAATTACACCAAGCACGCGCGGGGCAAATATTCAGGAACCAGGTTTGCCTCCAATTTCCCTTTTTTCAACTTTTTCTTCGATCCCATAATTTAATACTAAATGTTGTACTAAAGGCGGTTTAATAATTATTATTTATGGTATGTGAAATATAAGACAACTGTTTTCTGTTTCAGAGACTGCCTGGTGACAACTTTAGTCAACTGCTTCACCTCGTTCTTCTCTGGATTCGTCATTTTCACATACCTCGGCTTCATGTCCCACAAACAGGGCGTGCCTATATCTTCTGTTGCCACAGAAGGTAAGACTTAGCTAATTTATGGTACAAGCTTTTTGCCCACTGTACTTTTTTCACAATAATCAACTATTCGTTGAAAGAGTTCCAACGAGCTTAAACGCGGTATCTCGTGTAGTTTAGAAGTTGCTATGCTATGGTCTCCTTTTGTTTCCATCATCAGATCAGTACGTCAGCGCCATAATATTGGATTGTTACCGAATTTAAGTATGCCTAATTTCAACTCCGGATAAGTGGCTGAAAAATGGTCTACAAACTTTCGAGGATTTACAGTAAAGGTGAAATAATACGGAACCCTAAAAACGTGTAAAAAGTAATCTTCTTTTCTAGGACCTGGTCTCGTATTCCAAGTATACCCTGAGGCCGTGGCGACGCTCCCGGGGGCCAATCTCTGGGCGATGCTGTTCTTCTTCATGCTCATCATGCTTGGATTAGATTCGGGGGTGAGTTCTAGTTACAGTCGCGCTGCCATGTAAATCGAAAGTTGAAATTTGCTATATGTGTCGCTTTAATATGCAAGTGCAGCAGAGATAGAGATATACCAACGAACGAACGAAGCGTTTCATAGTAGCCGCTCTGATTTGAATCCCCAACGCATCGAACGTTGGAACGACGTCGTCGGATCAGAACTTCAAGGCCTGTTGAATATAGATGAGACAAAGTGTGTAATGTCTTATGCCGGCTTTTCAGATGGGAGGCTTAGAGTGCGTCATCACCGGCCTACTAGACCAGGCGCGAGCGTGCGGGGCGCATTGGTTACGCAGAGAACATTTCACACTGCTGGTGGTGTGTGTGTCCTTCTGCATAGCGTGCATCAATATTACTCCGGTGAGTAGCCTAGCGACAAATCCATGGACAAATATGTATGAATCGGTCGTGTAGTGTATTGGCGATGGATTTGTCCATCGAGTTGTCTATAGGGCAGAAGAAGACTTGCGGCTCGTGCATTGAATGCCACGCTTAAGATTCTCCATCGTCCGGTTTGCGGACATGATGGAGCGAGCTTTGGAGTAAGCACAAAGTGGGCAATTGCACAAAAGATCCATTGGGAGCGCTTCCGAAATTGAAATCTTTGGACCTTGAGGACCCCCTCAAGCCGATAAGATTTCGATTATCTTATCGGTTATTATATATATTCGAGAGATAAGACTCGCCATACAAAGGATGAATTCCGCGACCGAATTCCTTCCGCTGATCTCGCCTCATACAAGCGAAATTCAGACGCGACGAAAATATGGCAACGCATGTCTGTATTAAGGCCATTTATAAATGTATGGAGTAGCTGCGGTCGGAATCACATATCAAAATTCAGCGACGAAATTCGGCCATGGATTTCAGCCTATATGTGGCGAGACTTAGGTAGTCGTATTCAGGAATCACCCACGTTTATTGCAACATATCGAATCACCAAAGGATGTCCGACGCTTGTTATCTGGGAGTGGCCAATCTTCATTTATGTCCATCTATATCGTTACTCTGTTTACCCCTTTACAACCCACTCTATACGATCGTGCAGGATTGTTACACTGAATTGTCAATTTTTTGACAATTGTCATTAAAGTTCATTTTTTACTTGGCAAATCACGATTTCTCGGTTGTAAAGGGTTAAAAGGAGCTCAGCGGAATGACATGTTTGAAATAGCCCAACTGGTGTAGTAGGTATGTCAACCTTTCAAAAGACTGCAGCTATAAAAAAAAGGATTGATTACATTCCTAATTCCTCTGTGGTTAAGTAGATCTAAACCGTATCTAAATTAATAAAAGTCCTCTAATAATCCTATGGTGTTGCAAGCGTTCGTTTGCGATGCTACCCTATGCGCTTACCACCGGCCAGGTTGTATTCTTAAACCACCATTGTAGGATTTAAAAAAAATAGCTAAACTTCTCTGACCGTGCACAATGACCATATACACATAGGTACGTAATCATAATTTATTTTGTTTGACAGGGGGGTATCTACATGTTCCATCTGCTGGATACATACGCGGCTGGTATATCTCTGCTGTGTTCCGCGTTGTTCGAGGCAGTCGCTGTTTCGTGGTTTTATGGTAAGCATCTTGCTTAGTTGTTCGCTGGAAATCTACGGCAGAACTTAGCCGGGGCGTCCGCGGACTTCGTAGAGAGGCGAGTTAACTCATCCGACAAGGAGTCAGCGAACTTGAGGTGTTGTCGTATTGAGTAAAAAAGAGTTGTGTGGACACGTCTGCCCCGTGCTCGTCTCACCATACAAGTTCTGTTGTCAGTGTCAGTATGAGATTAAATGACAAATCGTTAACAAATGCGGCCTAGTAATTAATTGCTACTGTTAACCTTTACAGGACTGAAGAGGTTCTCAGATGACGTGGAAGAAATGCTCGGATTCCGACCCGGATTGTACTGGAGGATATGTTGGAAATTCGTCAGTCCAATATTTATTATAGTAAGTGTAAACTGTAGTAATGTTTTGAAGCGTCCGTTTATGTGAAATAGAATATCGTGAAATAACAAAAAATTCCCGAAGACCCATAGACGATTGCAAAATAACTAAATCAAATCGGTTCTTTTTGGGGACTCTTATACCTACACACATACTCGTAACTAGACAGAGCTATTTTCCATATCATGACTGAACTGGAAGTCACAACATTTTCAATTTCGCCTTTAGCGATTCTAACACATACTAAAAGGAAAAAAAAATACTAATGGAAAATACCGAAATCTACAAGCGTGCCTATCAAATTTGAGGGTTGCCCTCAATTTCTCAGGGATCCCATCATCAGATCCTGACTTGTACTCCTCTGAATAACTTGAAAGAATACGATTAAAGGTCTATACGTACCTATAAAATTTCAAAAAATATCCTCCAACTCCTAACCGTTGAGGAGTTGTACCTTCCATCATCAGCCCACCAACTTGTAGTGATAACTACCAGACGGAAATACCTAAATAGCTTTAGAAAATACATAAATACACTTAATACGTGCCTGTACAATTTGAGGGTTGCCCTCAATTTCCCTGGGATCCCATTGTCAGGTCCTGACTTGGTGACAATGGGACCATCTCAGAAGTATATGCATTTTCAAATAAAAAAAATCGGTCCACAGTTGACGGAGAAATCGGTGAACATACATTAAAAAAATACAGTGGAACTCCTCCTTTTTTGAAGTCGGTTAAAAAAGTGCCTTCATTGTCGCCGTGTGAGTTTTAAATAACTTAAGTACATGTAGATTTAAAATCACTCGAAGATAAAGTTTAAAAATGCTCTGAAGCGTTGGCCTATTTTCTAATAGGCATTTTATAGCATGAATGACTTTTTCACAGACGTGCCGTAATTAATTATAAGTGCATGTACTTAAATATTAGAAAGAGTCTCTTCTTTGTTAGGGTTCCGTACCCAAAGGGTGAAAACGGGACCCTATTACTAAGACTTCGCTGTCCGTCCGTCCGTCCGTCCGTCCGTCTGTCTGTCACCAGGCTGTATCTCAAGAACCGTGATAGCTAGAGAGTTGAAATTTTCACAGATTATGTATTTCTGTTGCCGCTATAAAAACAAATACTAAAACACCGGCCAAGTGCGAGTCGGACTGGGGCTCCATACAACCGGCATGATTTTTTTGCCGTTTTTATAGATAATGGTACGGAACCCTTCGTGCGCGAGTCCGACTCGCTCTTGGCCGGTTTTTTGTTTTAATGGTAGTGAATTAGTGAATAAAAGATATCTAATGTTTGAAATGAATTCCGTTTCCTGATTGGTCGATTTTAATATCTAGCTGTATTCTGGTTAGTTGATAGCAAATACAAATGTTTTATTTAAAGAGTTGTGATTGGTGGATTTAATACGGTGAAGTGTTTCGAATGGTCAAATTAAAATGTTTTAAAAATCATAAATATGTATACATATTTTCCCTAGGGGCTAAATGTACTACTTTTGCCCCGCTTGCTAAGCCTAATATGATTACACTTTTCGAGCTTGAGAAGTGAAAATAATATTCTATCCTATTTTATTATATTCTATGGAAACAGGGAGTTGTGACTCTCGTAATCTTTTCCAACAGTCAGTTCAGCAATGTCATAAAGAATAGGCTAAGACTTATCAGGAGTACATCTTCAGCAGCTCTGACGAGAACACTCCATCTTCTTTTCCAGGGTGTCGTGGTCTTCGGTCTCCTATACCAGCAGCCGCTGCAGTACCAGCAGTACATGTACCCGCAGTGGGCTGAAGTCCTGGGCTGGGGCCTAGCTTGTTCCTCCATCCTGATGATACCCATTGTGGCTATCTACAAACTGCTCACCACACCGGGCACGCTGCGGCAGGTACAGTCAGACCTCACAGAATAATAGTATACCACCAGTACATGTACCCGCAGTGGGCCGAAGTCCTGGGCTGGGGCCTAGCCTGTTCCTCCATCCTAATAATGATACCCATAGTGGCTATCTACAAACTGCTCACCACACCGGGCACGCTGCGGCAGGTACAGTCAGACCTCACAGAATAATAGTATACCACCAGTACATGTACCCGCAGTGGGCCGAAGCCCTGGGCTGGGGGCTGGCCTGTTCGCATCCTGATGATACCCACAGTAGCCATCTAAACACTGCTCACCACACCGGACAGGCTGGGGCAGGTACATTTAAAAGTCACAGAATATAATGGTACCTACTTATGTAACAGAAAACCCTATATAAATTATAAAACCCTTGGGTTGGTACCTATCTTGAGAGTCCACTATGGTAATTAGGGTTAAAGTCTCAAAAAAAGTCTGTCATAATGATAGAACAGCACCCTATGACTGTACTGTCGCATTTTCAGTGGCATTGGAAATTTTATTTCTCGTGCTCTGCCTAGGCACCCCTTTTGGGAATAAGGACGTGAGTCGAGGTTATTTCATAGACTTGTTTGTTTTCAGCGCGTGGCATGCTGTATATCACCAGAATCGGAACACGAAGCTATCCGGGGCGGGGCGCCTGTCACACGCTTCTCTTGGAAACATTGGCTGTACGTGTAAACTGTTAACTCGTCGAAACAATTAAAAACCGGCCAAGTTCGTATCTGAGCGCGCGATTTTTTTGTTGACTCAGATTTTAAAAATAATAAAAAATGGGAAAGATCTACATAGGGCGCGGGCGCTTACCATTCAAATTCATGTAATGAATTAATGATAATATATTATATTACCTACTTTGTTACATGTGTTACGTCGACAATCTGTATTAATTTTAAGGATATGTGCTTGTGAAAATATTGTATATATTTTAACTTCTAATAGAAAAATCCATATTTAGACAGTATTAGATGTTACATACCTAATAACAGAAGCATAAAATATAAGATAGTGTATTATAAAGTGTTATTTGAAGAGTGATGAAAGGTCTATTGGTATCGGTATAACCTTTGATTGTTTCGTGATAAAATCTATGAATGATACTTATATATTATATGTAAATGATTTTAAAAATGAAACAAAGTACCTATAGTTGTATATCATGTGCCTACTTACTCTATCTTTCCATAAACTTCTATGAGAAGTAGATCGGCAGGTAATCCACAATTTATAGCACACTAGTGAGTTGACAAATGAAAGCAAAACATTTTTCAAAACCCAACTACTTTTTTAAATATACCTATACTACATTACTCACACGATTATGAGGAATCCAACGACACCTCATTATGTCAAAATCCATCATGCCGTTTGGACTGTAGCCCGTCAAAGAGAATTTTCTTGTCCACATACATACATAACGACACTCGAAAAACATAACCCTTCTCCTGATCCAGTCGGGTAAAAAAGAATCTCAGCATATCAAAGGTCATAAAGTACTCATTAATTGCTGAATCGTGTCCGTCTTGAATACTATTAATCGATTTGAAAAATTGGGTTCTCAATTCATCGGCATCTGGAGTAATTTGCAAAATTCTTTTGTTTTGTTTGAAAGGGTGGCTATAGGGTGGATACCCTTGGAGGGATTTCCAAGGTGTGGTCCCTTGGTCATCAGGTTTGATAGGCACACTTGAAGCAATTTGGGTACTGATTTGAAGTCGGTTAAAAGTTTAAAACTTTGTTTTTAAAGTAAGTGAAAAACTTGTCAGTTTAGTTCGCCTAGTTGTGGATTCTACTTTAATACCGCCTCGAGTGTAATGATCAACAAAGCATACCTATATCATAATGTTCTATTAAAGAACAACCATTTCACAAAAATTATAGGTACGGTGGGCAAAGTAAAGGCGGGATAGGCGAAGTAGTGCTGTACTACAATAACATAAGATTGCATATATTCTCTATTATTGTTAATAGTTATTGTAAATATGGAACAATGAACGATATAATCATATATATTGGAACAAAATACTCGTCCTACACCGGACCAATAACGCTAACAAAACTGTGACGTGCACAATAATTTTGTATATAATATTTACCAGAATAAACACATATGTAATCAACATATATACTTATATTTTGCAATTTATATGCTTAAAAAAGATTTTTATAATATTTCTGATACGGTTTTTATTCAAACTTTGTGTGAAATGGGACAAAGTAAATAATTTTAATAACGAAATAATTATTTCTGCGTAGTTCAAGTGAATGCAATATTTATATGTAGAAAATGGATATATTTAATAGGGGTAGTATCTGTTAGAGTTGTTAGACAATGTAAATGTTTATCAAATATTTTAAGAATGTGAATCTTTTTTTTATTTTTTTCAGTCATAGGTACAAAGACCACTCTACTTAGATGAAGACTACCTACTAATTCAGAACAATTGGATTTTTTTGGAATCCAGTAATTACATAAGATGAAGTAGAGCACATTATCTGTTTAACACTTGGGTATATTTTATCGCCTATGTGTTCTGTATAATGTCTCAGTAGCCTCAATTTTCGATATAATTATTTTTAAGTACAAAAAAATATATAAATTCGCTTGGCTCGTCTTGGCGGGGGCACAGCCGTGCCCCCAGATGACTGAGTATTGCTCATCGGCCGCGTGGTAACTGCACGTACCTAATCCAGTTGCGAAAAAAAATCCTCTTCGTACGAAACCAGTTACGACCAAGGGCCCGTTTCAAGAAGCTACAAGTTAAAATTATAAGCGGAAGTCTCTTTCTATTAATGAAAATAATTATTATAAATAATAATAATAATTATTATTATTATTAAATATGTGTCAATCCTTTGTCTCTGTGTGTCTTTTGTGTAGTGAATAAATGTCTTCTTTTCTTTTCTTTTTTTATTTTATTAAAAGGTATTGAAAAGAGACTTATAATTAAAACCGCTTATAATTTGTAACTTGTTGGAACAGCGCTGGCTGTCAAGCTGGCAACTTGCTGAGCAGGGCCCATTTCGTGACATAACCTGTGTTATTTTAATTTATTTCCTCTTTTATTTTCTGTATTCACGAATAAATGTTTGAGTTTGAAACGGGCCCAATTTTTTTCCCTCATAGAAAATTCGTGTTGATCGCAAAACAATGTAGACAGACGTCGTTGGTTATGAATCTTCTAATGCCCGAAGCGTAAACCGACTAGAACTAGGAGGCCCGCGCGGCGGAGCTCCATCGGAACTGTCGAATTACGAGTAATGGTTGCAACTGATTTCGTACAAAGAGTAAAAATCGATCGTAACTGGTTAAGAACCTGGAGTTACGTAAGACGGAAGGAGCCTATAACTATAGAATAGGAAATTTGTTTCAATAAAAAAAAATATATGATGTTATGTGCATACGTCGTTATCGCGGGTACAATTACCAATCAGATAAAGAGCAAATAAAACAGAATGTCTATTTGGTAGAATCGGACGTATTCTGCCTACAGCTTCTAAGCATCTAAGAAGCTCTTTACATGTGGAGAGTTTTCTCTAGAAAAATACAGCTGCATAGGGGTATGGGTTAAACAGTTGTCATTTGTTTAGTTAACAAGTTTATCCATAGGAAATAAGTATATTTAATTATCTTTTAACGTTTTTTTTTTACAATATTAACAATATATACGTACTTGTGTGAAGATAATTGTTATCGTCTGCTAATTAAACGCTTACCTACTTAGAAGAAAGTCTATTTAAAAAATAAGAAAACAACGTGTGTAATTTTTACTAACGTGTATTTTTGACATGTATTATTTGGTTTTCGTAATAGATTACAAAGATTTTTTCTAAATTTTCTACAGTCAATTTGCGGCGTCTAGCAGTAAATATCCATTTTAATTGACTAAATGATCTTTCAACATCAACTGTTGTTGTAGGTTGGGTATTAGAAATACCTAATGTGTGATACATTTTAAACTCGTAGGAGTAGGCATAGATGTAGATGTTCCTCAAAATGAGTTTCGCGTCTGTTATTGCTTGTTTTTCATAATCTTTCTGTACTGTCAAATCGTTTTTGCACCCGCGATAACGACGTATGGTTATGTGCCATACATTCCAACATTGCCACCTATCCTTTCAAATTTTGTCTTAACGCCTTACCTTGCAATTTGTCACAATGCATCTTGCAATTAAATTGAATCATTACTAATTATCTCTTTCCAACTATGTTGCATCTATCTCGGTTGTGGTGACCAATTGCAAGGTGTCTAATGGCCTTTATTGAATCAATCACATCTAACCAATTTCTAGTAAGTAGGTACGGTCAGCATCATAAATTCTTGCACTTTATTATTCAGACATAAGGTGGAAAAGTGTATACATGTTTATGATGCTGACTGTACCAATTTAGAGTGATTATCCACCAGAGCTGTGCGAGGCAAAAATATAGCATTGATAAGCACGCTCACGCATCGCTTCATATTGGTGCTTTTTTCCTCGCTCACCGCTTTACAATCTCACAGAGCTCTGTGGTGGATACTCACCCTCAACAGCCTCACCCCTTGAATTCTATTTTTCTACTCAAAAGCGTACATTTTTCTGTAGGCGAAGTTAGAAAAAAAAGGTAATGTTAGAATGTGTTAAGGTATTGGTTCGTGTATGGAATAGCAATTAATGCTCCAGGTGAGTTAAAAAAAATATATTGAATATTAAATTACTGTTGTGCAATATATATTAGATAATGTAAATAATTATATATTTTAGAGGTTTCCGCGCAGAACTAAAATTTAAAACTGTGTTCATTTGTTTATAAATAAATGTCTTAGATAATTTTACGTTTGTTTTTCTTAAGCATACCACAAACGGTGCAATTGGTCATAGTTACCGACTTGCTAATTTAGAATGGAAGACATTAAAATTTACTGAGTTAGAAAAAAACAAAGTTGGGTCTTAATTTTCCTTTTTAACTCAGCCTTCCCAAGCAATACATAGTTCTTAAGGTTTTCTGTACTAACAACATAAATATGGTGCTTTAATGGTCTGAAATAAACGTTTTTTTTAATGCATTATTAACGATACAATCAAGTTTATACTATGGTATTTTACCTCATCTAAAATCTCGTTGCAACTCTTTTCTCGTGCGCGGAAGGCATAAGTACGCGTGTATTTCTCAAGTGGTCGTGGTTTTCGCGAACCGACTCGAAATAAAAGTAAAAAAACTTAAAAAAACCGGCCAAGTGCGTGTCGGACCACGCAAAACGAAGGGTTCCGTGCCTATTAAAAAGGTCGTATCGTCACAGAAATTTAACGGCACTTACGTCCTTTTCTTTGAGGAAGGCAGTTTTTCAGCAATATCTCGAAAACCTCTGAACTGATCTTGTTCAAAACAATTTTCGGTGAATGAATTTAATAAGCCCTATGTCCATGAATTTTTCCATATTTTTAAAATACACCGTTCAAAAATTAGGGGGGGGGGACAGAATTTTAGTGACTTTCGGGGCGATTATCTCCGACCCTATTCACTTAATCAAAAAAAATGCTAAAGAAACCTTATATTTATTTTGAAAGGCCTATCGATTGATGTGCCACACGGGGGGGTCACAATGAAAAAAAAATTTTTGACTTTTAGTTTTATGTATGGAGTGCACCCCTAAAAAAATTTTTTTTTGTCATTTTAATTACAAAACTATGTAGCGGCTAACAAAATACACCTATCCTCTAAATTTTATTCAAATACACCTTATAGTTTTCGAGTAAAATGCCTGTGACATACGGACAGACGGACAGACGGACAGACGGACAGACGGACAGACGGACAGACGGCCAGACGGACAGATGGACAGACGGATAGACGGACAGGTTCCGTTTTTGCCATTTTGGCTACGGAACCCTAAAAAAGGTTTTATTTAAATGCGCTAAAAAGAATAAAATAAACTTTTCCTTTAAAACTTTTACTATCAACAACTTACCTGAGTATACAGAGTGTTTTTTTTAAATGGGACAGTATGGGGAAATCCGAATCTAAAGGAGATAGAGGAAAAGTGTCCAAGGAGACATTACGTGTTTTTTTATGTAAACAAATTTGGCTCATTAAAATTTTTGGTCAAGCGTGAGTTGTTCTTAAAAAATGATAAAGTTGGTCAATTTTTTTTTTGACGCGGGTCGACTCTGTTTCATGTAAGGATTATTTCATTGTATCGAAAGAAAAAAATCTGAACAGCAGAAGTTGGTCAAATTTAATGAAAACTAATCTTCATACAATTGCAGTATTCGCCTTTTAATATTGCTACAAGTGCCTAGGCGTGTAAAAAAATATTTAAAATTATTCCATTTTTAAATTTCGATAATCCATAAGAGCTCCAGATGATTCAAGAGAAGAACATTTTTTTTAAACTTCGTAAACATCATGGCACGCGATAGTCTTGAAATTATAAAAAAAAGAATTCAAATTTGGAAGAAAGGCCCCCACGATCGCCCGACTTGACGCCATTAGATTTTTTCTTATGGGGTTACCTTAAGGGTCAAATTTATGAATCCCGATACAACTCCGTACAAGAATTAAAAGATGCTGTTTACAACACTTTAAACCCAATTTACCATAAGTCTCTGTTAAATGCAACTAGAAGTGTCTTGAAGCGTGCTCGTACCTGCATAAGACAAGACAGCGGCCACATCGAACATTTACTCAAGTAATAAACCAACTGTATGAAGATTAGTTTTCATTAAATTTGACCAACTTCTGCTGTTCAGATTTTTTTCTTTCCATACAATGAAATAATCCTTACATGAAACAGAGTCGACCTGCGTCAAAAAAAAAATTGACCGACTTTATCATTTTTTAAGAACAACTCACGCTTGACCAAAAATTTTAATGAGCCAAATTTGTTTACATAAAAAAACACCTAATGTCTCCTTGGACA
Organism: Epinotia nisella; assembly: GCA_932294315.1. Classification (NCBI taxonomy): domain Eukaryota; kingdom Metazoa; phylum Arthropoda; class Insecta; order Lepidoptera; family Tortricidae; genus Epinotia; species Epinotia nisella. The sequence continues at coordinate 10,994,791 of OW028693.1, forward strand.
CTTTTCCTCTATCTCCTTTAGATTCGGATTTCCCCATACTGTCCCATTTAAAAAAAACACTCTGTATACTAGGTAGGTAGTAGCTAAATCTCGCGACAAGCTTTTATATCATCTAAAATGTGTTATGACGTTAGGTATACGTTGATAATAAAAGTTTTAAAGGAAAAGTTTGTTTTATTCTTTTTAGCGCATTTAAATAAAAGCTTGTTTTTAGGGTTCCGTAGCCAAAATGGCAAAAACGGAACCCTTATAGTTTCGTCATGTCCGTCTGTCCGTCTGTCCGTCTGTCCGTCTGTCCGTCTGTCCGTCTGTCCGTCTGTCCGTATGTCACAGGCATTTTACTCGAAAACTATAAGGTGTATTTGAATAAAATTTTGAGGATAGGTGTATTTTGTTAGCCGCTACAAAGTTTTGTAATTAAAATGACAAAAAAAAATTTTTTTAGGGGTGCACTCCATACATAAAACTAAAAAGCAAAATTTTTTTTTTCATTGTGACCCCCCGTGTGGCACATCAATCGATAGGCCTTTCAAAATAAATATAAGGTTTCTTAGCATTTTTTTTTGATTAAGTGAATAGGGTCGGAGATAATCGCCCCGAAAGTCACTAAAATTCTGTCCCCCCCCCTCTAATTTTTGAACGGTGTATTTTAAAAATATAGAAAAATTCATGGACATAGGGCTTATTAATTTCATTCACCGAAAATTGTTTTGAACAAGATCGGTTCAAAGGTTTTCGAGATATTGCTGAAAAACTGCCTTCCTCAAAGAAAAGGACGTAAGTGCCGTAAAATTTCTGTGACGATACGACCTTTTTAATAGGCACGGAACCCTTCGTTTTGCGTGGTCCGACACGCACTTGGCCGGTTTTTTAAAAAGTTTTTTTTACTTTTAATTTATTTTTTACTTTTTAGTCATCGCTGGACAGGTTTCTCAGTATATTGGATTTAGAGTGACGTCACTTTATTTTTCGAGTTATTCTCAGCAAGCCCTTTCATTTGAAACCCATATTGTAGGAGTGCATTAAAAATAACTAGCCCGCCATTTTTGGTGTACCGCCATTTTGGATTTTTGCCGACTGTACTTTTTTTGGCACACTCATCAAAACTGCTCATTGAGAGGATTGTAACGAGCCCAAACACGACAGGTTTATCCTGTGTAGGTAATTAAGGAGTTCCTACGGCTACCTTCCGTCTCCATCATCAGACCAGGTTTATGGTACCATATTATTGCATTATCATCCGACTTACATAATTGTACAAAATTTCAAGTTGATTGGTCTCCGGGAAGTTGGTCAAATTTAACCTGCAAGATTTCATTATCATTACCTACATAGTTAGTTACATTCAGGTCGACGTAATAAAAGCTTGTTAAAAAGGCATCGCCTTAACTTTAACATATTCACTGCTAGGAAGTAGGAACCCGCCTTTATATAGCCAGGATTAGAAAGCGATGAACGTCTTTGAGTACATACCTACTGTTGAAAAAAAATGGAGTCATGTTCAGATTAGCCATGAATAATAGTTATTTACGATACAAGTGCAGAAAATAGGAAATTCGCAACGAGTGGCGATAAATTAAAACACGACCGAAGGGAGTGTTTTAAATCGACATGAGGTGCGAATTACCTATTCGCACGTGTATGGTACAACGTTTTACAGTACATATGGCTCTTTAAAGTTTCAACATATGCACGGAAAGTGCTCATTTCCCCACTCGTGCGGGAAAGTAACACCATGTGTACTGTAAAATAAAATGAAGTGCAGTTATAATGCTCTGCTAATGGTGGCACCACACTTGGGATTGCGTTCGCGTAGCATCGTTGCCTCTCTTTTATGTGTCGTAGGAAGGAAAAAGATGCAGCACGAATATTTGGGCATATACCGCCAAGTGTGCCCACCATTGCACCATGAGGTACTAAACGTTTTCGATTGTACGCACTTCAAACCTTTTTTTACCTGACTGCCGAAGGAAAGGAGGGTTATGTTTTTCGAGCGTATGTATGTATGTATCTATGTGTGTATGTCTTATTCTTTGTCACGCCCTGAGGGCCTACCGCGAAACGAAATTCGTTTTCGTTCGTGTATCTCCATCTCTGTCGCACTTGCTTGTTCGAGCGAGTAGGCCCTCTGCAGCCTAAACCGTTTGACGGATTTCAACATATGAGGTGTTGTTGGATTCCTCTTAATCGTGGGAGTGACATAGGCTATAATGTTTGCAAAACCACAGTTGGGTTTTTTGAAAAATCTTATAATTCCACTTGTTTTATAATTAATTGCGCCTATTTTACATTCTTCATCTGGCAACCCTAAAGTAAAGTACGATTCAGTTTACGCAGTTATTTATTTATTTGTAACATATTATTATATCACGACTAGTCATCATTACTTTACTTTTGTAGGCATATTAAGTAACTGAGACGAGATTTTACTAAGTTATTTGGATAAGAGTCATTATATTTATTATGTCTAATTATAGAATAATCATTGATTATATGATAAAAATACACAGCTGGATTCGGAACGTACCTTCAATGGCAGACTTGTCATGTTGATTCCAAGATTTCTTAATTTATTAGCTAAAGTAATGTGTTTTATTACGCATTCATTACAGTTAAGCATCGTGAAAACATTTATTACGTTCGCCCTAATTGAATAAATACATGTGTTTTCGTGTTATAGTGGACTTGAAGTGTTTAGCCGCGGAATAAATATAAGAAAAATATCGTTATATTAAAGTAACTTAGAATCGATATAACTAAGAAAATATTATTCGTCTCGCCGCGAATTCGTTATCGCTATGTCAACAAAATTATGAGTTAACCGCTAACTGCAGGTATGTGTAATGTTTGTTGGTAACAGGTGTAACAAACGCTAATTTTCGGCGTAACTTAACGCTTTTCAATTTAGTAGTTGCGATGTAATTCTTTTGAATCTATTCGTAAACTGCAACGGCCTTCGCAACACGAATACATAAACAGAGACAATTCGGGTGTATTCATACATCATAGTTGCGGAATTTAGTCAGAAATTAGTATTAATGGGTTTACGTTTGACTCTATTTTCGCCTGATGGTAAGTGATACCAGAGATAAGATGGAACGTAAACATGGTATAGCTGTCTTCTAGTCAGTGTTTAGATGGTCACAATTTAGAATGATATTCATCACCAGACATCATCAATTTTGGTGTTCATAAAATTGGTGTTAGAACATTTTTATTGGCATGGTTCTTCTACTTTCAGGAGTGACAATGTCTCTTGAGCGAGACGGTATGGGTGTGATGCCCAACGCAGGGGCGGGGGGCGGTTCGGACCCCCGCTCCCAGCTGCACCAGGAGATGAGGGAACAGAACTTTGACCTCATCAGATTTGCTTCATACAGAACTGCATGCAAGCTGCGATATGTTCAAAAGAAGTGTAATTGTGAGTGATGTACCGCTTTCTGATGTTTTATTGAATGCATGTGTAATATTATATTTACTAGTCAAATAAGTCATGAGATTTTAAAGCCTATATCATCAAAGTCCTAACTTAAATGTAAATGTAACCTCGTCAGGGTTAATTTGTGTATTTGTCAAATGAGCCTTATCTTGTGTTACCTAATGAGTCCTTTGTAAATTAGTATTTAAGGTCATATGAAAGCAATAAATAAATGAAATGAAATTATTTGTCGTCATATTTTAATCTATTCTAATATTATAAAGAGGAAAAGTCTGTGAGATTGTAAGTTTGTATGTTTTGGGTAATCTCCGGAACTGCTTATCCGTTTTCAAAATTCTTTCACCTGCATGTAGCATCCTACAACAACTTTCTGGATGGTGCAATATGAGGGCAAAGCCAGGCGGGCAGCTAGTCTGTCGATATTGCTGAATGTTTTAAATTTATTTTTTCAGTGCATGTAATTGATATATGGAACGTAATAGAAGCATTCAGAGAGAACGCCCTGAACACGCTGGAACCTAACACCTGTGTCAATGTAACCAGGCTGGAGACTCTTGTGTCCTCCCTGTACCACAATCTGAACAAGCGCTTGCCACCAGCACATCAGGTGTCGGTTGAGGCATGCTCAGCACTGCTGCTGAATTGGTTGCTGTCTGCATATAGCACTGGGTAAGCAGAAGCTACCTAAAACCTAGCTATGATCAGTTTCCGCCCAAGATTTTTGGTACAAGCTTTTATTGTTGACTGTACTTTTTTCCATTGTCATCAAGTACTTGTTGAGAGGGCCCAAACGCGATGGGATTGTCTTGTGTAGTTCAGGAGATCAGCTGGTGGTGCAATATTGTGTTGTCACCATACATACAAATTTTCAGTTCAATTAGATACCGTCAAGGCGACAAGTGACTGAATAATGGGTTGAAAATTTGGAAGGTCAACTTACATGATGTAAGCCTTTAATTTAACGTTTTTTTTTGTTCCGTCCGTACCCAAGGGGTAAAACGGGATCCTATTACTATCTCCGCTGTCCATCCGTCTGTCTGTCTGTCACCAGGCTTTATCTCATGAACTGATCACGGTTCATGAGATACAGCCTGGTGACAGGCAATCAAGTTAGACTCTTGAAATTTTCACACATGATGTATATAAAATAAATAGGCTCACATACAACAAACACAATTTTATTGCTGTTTTTATAGATAGTGGTACGGAACCCTTTGTGCGCGAGTCCGACTCGCACTTAGCCGGTTTTTTACATAAACAACTCTTATTTAAATAGGTATATTCCTTCCGGCATAGGCCTCCTTTAAAGATTTTCATTTTGTTCTAGCTCAGTAGTTCAGTAGCTTTTCTTTTCTATATGTTTCCTTCTATTATTCTAAGGCCATCCTCCCATCTCCGTACCTGTCTACCTCTTTTCCTTTTTCCTTCTCTGGGGTACCATTCTGATATTTGCTTTGTCCATTTTCTTTTTTGTCTATTGTTAAGAAAAACGTCCGAGTGCTCGCCCGCCGCTGTACTAAATAGTATATGGCATGGGCACTATATCAAAACAATTTTTCTTTATTCGAATTTAAGCCATGTCACTTTGACATAAAGTGCCCATGCCATATACTAGTACAACGTCAAGCACACGGATGTTTACCTTACATACTTACATACAAAGAGTGCCATCCTTAAACACAAAGAAGAAAGAAGCAAGATTATTTCATAGCAATACTTATTATGCAGTATCACTTCCTTAATTATTTAAAATTGGGAGTGTTCCAAAGAATTAGCATAATGCAAATGATTTACCTTGTCATTCATAGCCTTCATAGGTATGAATACTAATCATTGAAATGCAATACCTTCTCAGTGTTTAGATAGTACCTTGATACTCTTGCTACTATTGTGCATACTATGACATAGATATAAAGTAGTTTAATGATATTTTCGTCTATAGAAATGGATCTAAACCTATTTTAAATAAAACATACAGTTGCTACTAGTTGCACTAAAAATTTAATTTAATGTGTTCTGGAGCCGTAGTATGGTTGGCCTTATCACGCGACAAGTGACAAGATAAGAGCATCGTCTTGTTCTATCGAACGGTGTCAGCCAGTGACGCACGCTCTATCCTATCACCTATCGCGTGATAAGGCCAACCATGCTACGACTCCTGCCTACCCCTTTCGGGAATCTAAGCGTGAGTTTATGTTGTGTACCTATGTTAAAAGGGATCTAAATAACAACATATCACTGCAAAACACAGTTAGTTATCAGATCCCTTCAACCTTGTGGGTTGAAATTGATACTACATTAGACTTTACTATGCACACAATAATGTGAATTAAGTTAACTCATATCAAAACGACTTGGAACATTCTTTTTTTGTTTGAAAGGGTATCCTTCCCAAGTGGTCCCGCGGTCATCAGGTCAGAATCTGATGATGGGATCCTGGAGAAATCGGGGGAACTCTTCAAATTTTATAGGCCCACATACAGCAATTTGGGGTTTTCTGTAATAATCAACGCAGTTTATTCGGAAAGCAGTTTATTAATGTTGATTTATGTAGTTTTGCGGAGTACCCAAGTAAGTACGTGAAGTAGGTTAAATAGTTATTTTTAATAGTACATTACTGCAGAGTCCAGTAAGTAAGCCATCCCGGACGAGTATGATTTAGCAGGCCGAGCCGAATGCTATAATACGAGGCCAGGATGGCACTTATGGTTGAAGCATGTATAGTGTGATTTTCTCAAAAATAAATTCATTTTCTGACCAACTTGTAGTCTGATGTTCAGCTTTCCACTTCCTGAACTTTTCATAATTGTGCAAATATCTCTCCTTGGACTTAGTTGGAAGTAAATTATTTTTCGCCAACGCCTCGGCTTTTAAATAGGGAGGCGTGATATCTATGTCACAATCTGATTCATCAGAACTGACTCTAGCCATTTTATTTCTTATTTAAATATTTTATTTTAATGAAGTCAATCCCATCAAAATACAAGTGCGACTTTTTTTAAATTGCTTTATGTTGTTTAAGATGCCACCAGATATTATGCCACAACCACAATATAATAAATATACATACATTTCGTATTTTATTCTTCTTTTTCTTCTGTTAGTATTGAATTCCTAATTCCTACTTAGTATCGAAATTGTAAAAGACATGATTGAACTGAATTTGCCTCCATTTTACATCGTGCAATATGGACACGTCAACCTTTATGGTACCTTTTTTTTAAAGTCCTTCACTGTCAACAACCTCCTTAGCTTATCTTTGATAAAAAAAAAAATTACATACTTACTTCCTGAATAGTTTTGCGTTTTCATGGACACTTCTATACCTAATTGTCCAGGATGAGTCACTTTCGGATACTATCTTCTATGTTATGGAAATATTACATAGTATTTTTGATAAAAGTAAATTATTCAATCAAAAGTCTTGTCTATCGAAATGGTTCTAAGATAATTTTTTTGTGTGTTTTAAATTTTATTGTGAACACAATTTTACAGTGAGAACGTGGGGAAAATACGAGTGTTCTCAATAAAGGTTGCCCTCGCCACAATGTGTGCTGGAAAGTTGATGGACAAATTGCGATGTGAGTACCCTTAATATTCCTGATTTAGTATCCTGGTTTTTGTCCAGAGGCCTGTTTCACGAAGCCACAAAACAAGACTAAACAAGCAATACAGTTCAAATGGTCGGTAGTTATTCAGCCATTCTCAAATTTTGTGTCTGCGGTTGTGTCTGTAGTTTATTATTTTTTTCCTTTTCAGATATATTCTCCCAGCTGTCCGACGGCAATGGACACCTCCTAATGAAGAGGCTATCGGACTATCTGAGAGAAGTGCTGGCTCTGCCAGCGGCCGTGTATGAGTCGCCATCGTTCAGCTATAACGACTCGCTGGCGCTGTCCATATTCAACCAGGTAACCTTTTGGGCTCAGAAGAATAGATTTTTCACACCTGCTATACAGAAGAGTCTATTGTTGAGGGATCAAAGTTGTACTTTCTTCCCTGATATTCCCATTTCAATTTAGCTCATAGAAGACTTACTTTAGAAACTTGAATGTGAGGTTTTATTTTATTGTAGAATCCAGGGATCGGAACCGGCTTTTTCAAAAATCTCCGAAGTAGTCTAATATTTTGAATTATTGTAAGCTCTTAATGTAGGACTCTATAGTGTATTTAGTAAACATATTCGTATTATTAGACTGCCCGATCACAAATGATATTATAACCAAAGAACGAAATAATACCGGTTTAATTTGTATGGAGAAAATACCGGTATCCGATCCCTGGTAGAATCTTTCGGTTCGCTCAGGATTACATATACCGCCCCCGTCGTAAATATATCATTTTATTCCCTTGAGACACAATCCAATATACTTTTGCTTTGCCCCATCAGTCATAAAAAGGAATAAAGCCGAGTACTTTACCCATGCATCGTCGGCTTTATTCGTTCTCACACATTTACAAATTACTAGAGTAAACAAAATAGTCTGACCAGCGAGTCATGGCACAGCAAAATAGCGGCAATTAAAAAGCACACACTGGCAACACTAAATGCATGGCGGCGGCATAGGTATATAATATTGTTGCCATATAAAGAATTAGCAAAACAGGCCATGTGCGAGTCGGTCTCACGCACGAAGGGTTCCGAACTCTCTATGAAAACGAGTAAAAAAATCACGTTTGTTGTATGGGAGCCCCCTTAAATATTTATTTTATTCTGTTTTTTAGTATTTCTTGTTAAATCATCTGTTAAAATTTCAACTGTCTAACTATCACGGTTCATGAGATGCAGCCTGGTGACAGACAGACAGGTAGACAGGCAGACGGACGGACAGCGGATTCTTAGTAATAGTGTCCCGTTTTTACCCTTTGCGTACGGAACCCTAAAAAGCGTTGTGTCACGACTCGCTGGCCAAACTCTAGTTATATTTACTATTGTTTGTTAACAGAACGGCAAGATAACGGTGAACGATTTCCTGGACACGTTAATGTCGGACCCCGGGCCGCCGTGTCTCGTGTGGCTCCCACTACTTCATCGACTCGCTAGAGTTGAAAACGGTAAGAAACTCTAGTCAAGAAAAATTAAGTCGGTTTCTATTACTCAATCATTTCACTTTGGTAACCGCGCTTTTTAACCCCCGAAAGAGGGGTGTTATAAGTTTGACATGTCTGTGTGTCTGTCTGTGCCATCGTAGCTCCTAAACGAATGGTCCGATTTTAATGCGGTTTTTTTTGTCCGAAAGTTGATGTGATCGAGATGGTTCTTACAAGGAAAGGTACCCAACTGTCTGGCTCCGAATTGATTTATTTTTATATATGTTATAGAGTAGTAAATAACAGAACTGAATTTTTTTTAGCTGCCCAAACTCAACCTGTTGGGAGAAATTGTCCTTCAAAGTACTGAAAAGTGACCAAACCGTGTCCATTATTTTTTCATGTTCTCCAAAATATAATGAAACCAGTAATTATATGTCAATTTTCTTGAACAAATCTCTACAGAAGTTAGAGGGTTTGGTCACTTTTCAGTACTTTGAAGGACTATTATCCCAACAGGTTGAGTTTGGACAGCTAAAAAAAATACGTGTCTGTTATTTTAGACTACTCCATAACATATATAAAAATATATCAAATAGGACCGGACAATTGACAACATTTCATTTTTTCATAGCAGCTAAAACTAAAAACCATTCAGAGGTTTGGGCTTGCTGAGTAAATATAAAAAATAATGGATTTTTATATTCGCTTGTTCTTGAGAAAACTGGAAATTACTTTGAAGAAGCCATTTAAAGGCTGAATGCGGATATTCCATAGCAGTGCTTATGCATCTTATAAGAAAAAAAATGTTGTAACTTTGACAGTTATTTGACTCCTTCTATCTTGTCATTGTCATTGTCAAATGTCACTGTCACAGACACAGCATGCTATTCACTTTTTAATTCGATAAATTGACCACATTACTAATCTTATTCATCCTTTAAATGTAGATATGCCCATTTCGAACGTGGTAGTTTAAAACACCCAAATTAAGGGGGTTTAACTAAAAATAAAATGGAAAGAAAAAACACGTGTCTCCTAACTTTTCAAATACTATTAAATACCTAAACAAAATTAAGGAGTCAGAAAAATGAAATGTTGTTAATTGGGTACCTTTCCTTGTTAGCTACGTTTCAACAAAATCGGTTCAGCCGTTTTTGAGATATTGAACCTTGAAATGAAAAAATCGGGGGTTTTTCAACTTACAAATTTAATCCAGACTATAAACCATCTTCCTGCTAAATTTCATCCAAATCACTTTCGCATTTATAATACTAGTAGGATTAGTGGCATAGGATTTTGGACTTATTTTGCACTGAGTCTTCTATATAACCTTCTGCCACTGCTCGATTTCCATCCTCCGTGCTGTTTCACCGTTTTGTCAAGTCGGCCCCAAAATCAGCTAAAAGGGTTGCAGATGTTCTACGGTAACAGTGCCCTGAATATAGATCAGGGTTTGGCAAGCTCAAAAATTCTGCAATTTTTTTGGGCATATTTGAGATTTTGTTTCTTCCGATATTTTGTCTTAGACATCTTCCTCGCTGGTAGTTAATAAAAAAACGATTTGTTTGCAAATTATCGGGGCGAAGCGCTTGATATTTTAACACAATTCGAGCGAATTCTTCCCTCACAACGAATGCTCGGTCGTTTTTTGTTTTTGTATTGGGGAGCTTTACCAATAATAATCCACCGTGCTTTTCTATGTTGTCTACTGTAATGTTCGTAAGTTCAATGCCTTTGCAAGCACCGCATATACCAAAAATTAGCGCCACCTGAAAACAAAACAGATATAATTAAGACATACTTATTTATAAGTTACGTAGGTATTTGTACTGAGGAGTTACAAATGATGGTAACGAAGATTAATGAATCTTTTGAATGGAAAGGGATGAAGATGAATGTAAGTAAGACGAAAGTGATGGTATTTGAAAAAGATGAAATTATGACAGACTGCGAAATATATTGATTGGTGAAGAAAGACTGGAACAAGTAAAAGAGTTTGTGTATTTGGGGACATTATTTACTGGAGACGGAAAGCATGAGAAAGATATTGAAAGGAGAGTGAATGCAGGGAATCGAGTGAATGGGGCACTGAATGCCTTTATGGGCAGCCAGAAAATATCACAAAAAGCGCGCGTGGCTGTGCATAGAGGAGTGTTGGTGCCCACACTTATGTATGGTAGTGAAAGTTGGGTGTGGCAGAAAAGACATCAAAGTCGAGTGAATGCAGTAGAAATGAGAGCGTTGAGAAGTATGTGTGGAGTGAAATTGAGTGATAGAGTCAGAAACAGTGTGATAAGAGATAAGTGTGGAATGGATGGAGATATAGTCACGAAAATTGAGAAGGGTATGTTAAGGTGGTTTGGGCATGTAGAGAGGATGGATGAGAGAAGATTAACGAAGAGAGTGTATATAAAAGGAGTGGAAGGGCAAGTTGGAAGGGGAAGACCTAGGCGAACTTTCTCCGATCAAATTGGAGAAATGTTACAAAGAGGCCAGGTCAAAAGTACCCTAAACCGACGTGCATGTATGTGAAATGTTATGAAGGTGAGTGAAGCGAAAGTGGTTTGTCAGGATCGTAGCAAATGGAGATCCGTGATCTCTGCCTACCCCTCTGGGAAAGAGGCGTGATTATATGTATGTATGTATGTATTTGTCAAAAACGATTTTTTACGATTTCTATAGAAATTTAGTTACATTTACAATATAATACGATTATTTTATTACCTTTGTTGCCAAATAAACATCATCAGGTGCGTCATTTAAGAAGGTTTCTATCTCATTTGCAGTAAAAATCTTGGACTTTTTGCTTTTAAAGCCATCCGACTGCCTTTTTAGAAACGATGACAGCTTACTGTAGTTCTTCAAATTCACATCATGTCTGGTGCTTAAAGTGGTTTTAAGCATTGAATATATACTCCACAGCGTTGATGGTTTTAATTTCTTCGATAAATCACTGAAATAAGTTAGCATCACACTTTCCGAGAAAGATTTCACTCTCTTTTCGGACCGCCATTTTATAAAATCTGTATATGATCTCATATATCGTTCTTTTGAAATTTGCGGTAAAATGCCTTCCACGATAGATTGGGCTTCTGTTCTGATTAAATCGGGCGTTAAGTCGGTTTCAGAATCACTGGATGAACTCATTTTAATCGCGAAAATTAATTTAACTTACATTCGTCTTACAATACGAATTATACAAAAGTTCGCACTAGAGCAGGAACGTATCGCTTTCTGCACACTTTTTAGAACATCAACGACCCACTTTGAGAGCATGAGCTATGATAGTAAGTATTGTTGCAGTGGTGCACCCGCTGGCGTGCTCCGCGTGCCGCCTGAGCGCGCTAACGGGCTTCCGGTACCGCTGCTCGCGCTGCGCAAACTACACGCTCTGCCAGGTACTCATAATAATATTACAATGGATTTTTATTTTATTTATTTCTGAAGGTACAGTCAGCAGCAGAAGTTGCTAAGCGGTCCTCAAAATGATCTACACACGAACTCGAATGTCAAGGGAATAAGGATCTGTATAGGTCATTTTGAGCGTGTTATTTTGCTTAGCTACTTCTGTTGCTGACTGTACATAAAACAGTCAGTAATCCACTTATGACTAGATTACAGGCCAAACATATATGAACACATCATGTTTATGAGTAATAATTTAGAAAAAAAAATAGTTATTTACATATGTATTAAAATTTGGATAAATTTAAATTACAATGAAAGTGATAATAAGGTAAAACAAACACTAGTAAACAATAATCTAATTATTTGTGGCTAAATAAACAAAATTGAGACATTTTTGAAACATAAACATGCGGTGCCACTTAGCACAGGTTAAAAATTTTTACTTAAAAAGGGACACCAGCACATGTTAAAATTAGTGCTTAAGAAAACGAATAAAGCATTTTTCATAGTTTCATTTTCATTTCATAAACACATTTAAGAGCCGAGTTCTTGAGGCCTAGTTACTTACGAATATTATTTGTATACCGCCAGGACTGCTTCTGGCGCGGGCGCGTCTCGCAGGGCCACACCAACGAGCACGAAGTAAAGGAATATGAGCACTATGTAAGTATCCAACTAACGGTATATTCGTAAGGTCTAATGTACGGTCGACGCCAAAAATACGTTAACACTATTCGCCTTATTGCAATGGAATAAGGTGCAAAAGTGTAAACATATTTTTGGCGTCGACTGTACATTACAGTGTACACTCTGTTTCATTGGGATTTGAACCTTTTGTAAAACAAATAAAGTAGCATTTCTGTTGATTCTTTGATTTTTCGAACAAATTAAATGAACTCATAATCATAATCCGAAGTTCTATGCAACTAAATTCCAATTACCTCAGTGAAACATGTTTTATGTTGAGTCTTTCAAGGTTAAGGTGGAGATAGTTCCCCATTCCGCTGTGACCTACCATATAATATGCTTTTCTAGGTTTCTTTTAAAAATATTTTTAAATGTTCATATAGATTCGATAATCAAGTGGTATTTTCATTTTCTCAAAATAATATCGCTTTATGCAAATAAATAATGGTTGAAATTTGAAAGTTAAATATTCGCGCCAAAAAAGCAGCTGCCATTATCGTGACGTCATAACTCCCAACACCAAACAAGAGACCATAGACTACTAAGAAGATACTATGTGTAGACACATAGAAACGTCAAATGCGCATGTCCGTCTACGCTTTCTGATTTTTGCAATTGCTGTTCTGACGTCACTCACAAAACAAAATGGCGGTCGGCGTTTTCTGTCACGTAACATATACAGATAATAAAACTACGATTTTAATTTTCAAATTAAAAATAAATCTTATTTTTTTATAACAAAATAATGTTATATTCGCTTTTCTTATGGTAAAAACTATATAAAAAAATACTTTGATCATTTAATTTGGATAGAAGAAACTATCCTATTATTCTTTGGCCCTACCTTTGACGGCCGGGTACTCTCTCGGGACTTATGTTGTCTTGCGAAATTGAGTTTCTATGAAATTCATGTTTCTCGAATTGGCGTGATATTATTTTCTCTAGCCGTCCGCTGGATGCGGGTGGCACAGGACCGGTCACTTTGGCACTCTTTGGGGGAGGCCTATGTCCAGCAGCGGACGTCTTTCGGTAGATATGATGATGATGATGATGATTATTTTCTCTAGAAATCGCCGTCGAAGCAAATCGGCGCGACGCTTCGCAAGTCGTTCCGGTGCGTTCCGGAACGGGCGCGCACTCAAGTGCCGCGCTACCCCGACCGGCCCGAGCGCACACTCAACCTCAGCCACATCGTGTGAGTATGGTGGTGAACAAGAACACTACCTGTCGGAAAACATTTCTCTAGCGCTCGGAGCGAGCGCACATGAACCCCCGTGTTATCCCGTCCAAACGCAGTGGATGCTAAACCTTAGTGGCATACTCTCATCCAGGGTTATTACTACGGTAGCTAGCAAGGCTACCCAATCGAAGCAGATCGGCGCGACACTTCGCAAGTCGAAGCGCAATCGGATGAATCGGGTACTTTCCTGGGTAAAAAATATATAATTGGGAATGTATGAAAATTTTAGAAATGCCTGATTATTTTTTTGGTGATAGGAATAACCTTCCTTAGCACCAGAAAAAAGTTTCAGATTTTTCAGCTGCGTCAATTTAAAAAAAAAAAAAAAACAGTTTCCTCACTTACGTTTTGGGTCAGTTACGGCACCTTCCTCAATCGGTCTCATATTACAAAAAAATATATTAAATATGTGTGGTAAACTGACACTGGCAATGATATTGACACTTGCAGCAGCTATATTGGTCATTACCAGTGTCAGTTTACCACAGATATTTAAGATAGTTTTTTGTAATATGAGACAGAACAAGGAAAGTGTCTATTTACCGTTCTTGACCCAAAACGTAAATGAGGAAACTGTTTATATTTTTCAAAAAAAATTGACGCAGCTGAAAAATCTGAAACATTTTTCTGGTGCTAAGGAAGCTTATTCCTATCACCAAAAAAATTATCAGGCATTTCTAAAATTTTCATCCATTCCCAATTCTATTTAGTCCGTCAGTTAGATTATCAAAAAATATTGGACACGTAGTTTTTTGTTTGCCAATTAAACAAGAAATTATGAAGATATAGTTAATTGCTAAAAAGTGTACCATAATGTGACGTCACGCGGAACTTTAACGGGCTATATCTTCATCATTTTTTGTTGAACTGACAAACAAAAAAATACGTGTTCAATATTTTTTGATAATCTAACTGACGGACTAAATATCATTTTTTTAAGCAAAGTAGCCAATTGTCACAGTTGTGCAAGTTATAACAATCTTCTCGCCCAGTCCCGCAAGCGAACAACTAATATCAAATGTCCATTTCAGACCGCCATCGCCTGTCCCAGCTCACAACGGATTCCCGGAATACGCGCCGGGATACGTGAACACGGGATCTCTGGATTCCCGGTCTTCTAGGTCTACGCATCGCAGTAAGTACTTAACCAAACGCGTATGTAGCGAGTACAGATAGTGGTGAGACATTGAAATATAAACAATCCAGTGCCTTTTTCACTATTGTGGAGTCGAAACCAACGTGCCGGCCGGGCAATAAAACGAGCTATAGAAAAGGCACGTGGCCGGCCCGGAGATTTATGGCCCGGCCGGCACGTTCGTTTTGACTCCACAATAGTAGCGCTCGTTCGAGAGCCTGAGCTGCTATCGCAAACACCCGAAAATGACAGTTTATATCTCTTGTCACCTAAATAAAGCAAGTGCTATAAAGACGGTGAAATTAATATTTTTTGCGGTTATAGCCTTGGTATCGAGTACTAAAGTACGAAAAAATGAGATAAATCCATATGACGGTTTTTTTCAAATGTATGTACGACCATCCAAGCCAATCAGTGAAAGAAGTTTGTTCAACATGGCTGTCAGTTTACGTAAACTAATTCTAATATGAATCGTATTTTTTTCAAATCTAAATAAATCCAGGTCTGTTAAATCAAAATTATACAAATCCACACTGAGTTGTTTCCAAAGATGGATAAATTTGTGTCCAAAACACATTACCGAACTTACTGAGTCTAAATTCAAATCTGTCGTAAAACAGACACTCCACTTATTTCAAAAGCATATTATTAGATAAACGATTGAATCATGGATAGGGATATTTGGCAGTGATAAAGTCCTGCACTAGATATCTTTCGCAAAATAAACAGGCTTTCTACTGTAGCAATGTAATTTTATAATACTCTGATACTGAAATGATATATTGTATACTGTTTAGAAAAAATGATACCTCGCCGAGTTTTTTACGCCGGTTCTTCTCGAGGCAGAGGTTTTCTTCCCGAACCGGTGGTAGTTAATAGACATTCATAGGTGCATGTAATATGTCTAAATTGAAGAATATATAAATCACTTTGACACAATCGATTATATCAAATGAAGGTAAACCCTATTAAAATTTTATTTTTTCTAAATAATGGATTGTTTTAATGCTGAATTTTCCGAACAGGATCGCTTTCCTTAATGCTTTAGCCATAATAAAAAAATACTGCCTTTCAAATTCCCGAATCAACGTTATTTATCACTTTGTTTCAATAATCTCCCAAGTGGTTAGAGTGGATTTACATTGTAAATACATTGGGTGTAACCACAGAACACTAAATACTATAGCAGGGGTTTCAAGCGCGGTTTCTATCGGGACCGGTGTCGCCACCTCATCCCCTCCACGTCGCCTACAACTTTGTGAGCGACTGCACGGCGATCAGGTGAAGTCGTTGGCGCGAAAGCTAACAGCACATGCTCAAAGTAGTGGCGCGCGTGACACGCCCACATCGCCTTTCTAAAAGTATTTATTTAACATAAGAAGCTTAGTGTCTAGATCTGGACTATAATTCTAAACAGTGTGTGCACAAAAAGATTCATAACTTAAAGACAAACTATTCACTAGATGGAATTACATACCTATTGTATTTTGACGACCGGTTAGCCTAGTGGGTAGTGACGCTGCCTACGAAGCTGAAGGTCCTGGGTTCGAATCCCGGTAAGGGCAAATATTTGTGTGATGAGCATGAATATTTGTTTCTGAGTCTTGGATGTTTTCTATGTATTTAAGTATTTATATCTATTATATATATCGTCGTCTAGTACCTATAACACAAGCCTTATTGAGCTTACTATAGGCCTAGTTCGATTTGTGTAAGAATGTCCCCTAATATTTATTTATTTATTTATTTATTGTGCATAATATAATACATTCAATAATTAACATGACATTTACCTGAATATAGCGTTAAATATGTATCTAATAATATTTGTCTAACTCTAACTTAAAACTTAAATAACTAATTACCCAATTTGAATGCATCTTTAACTTTATTTTTGAACGTGGGTAGGGTGTGTTTAAAGATGTCCAAAGAAGGATGTTCAGCCACTGCATCATTATACAAACGGCACATTCGGACAACGGGATTATAAAATGATGTGTTGTTTTTGTAAATTTCGAGTTGGAATAATCTGTGTGATGGATTACGAGATCTGTACCTGGCGATAAAGTTTAAGAGAGAAAGATGGGAGGATTTAGTGTTCTGTGGGTGTGACGATGTAATCAAGTGTTAACTTTTATCTGTTAAGGCATAGCGGAGCACCTGTCCCGCGGAGTGGACGACGAGCACCGACTGATCGCGCGATACGCCGCGCGACTGGCGCACGAAAATCGCACCATGGTAACTACAATACAATACAATACAAATACTCTTTATTGCACACCTCACACAAACAAAGCAGTTACAGAGAGAAACAATACAATAACATGTAGGTAGAGGTAGACAAAAGGCGGTCTTATCGCTGAAGAGCGATCTCTTCCAGACAACCTACTACTACCATACCCAACCTACTGACAGACTATTTCAATATTATTTGTAGTTATTTTAAATCATACATTATTTTATAATAATAATAAATAAATATAGTGGGACAATTCACACCAATTGATCTAGTCCCTAGTAGGCAAAGCCTGTACTATGGGTACTAGACAACGGATAAACATACTTATATAGATAAATACATACTTAAATAGATATGAAACATCCAAGACTCGAGAACAAACATTCGTATTCATCATACAAATATCTGCCCCGACCGGGAATCGAACCCGGGACCTCAAGCTTCATAGTCAGGTTCTCTAACCACTAGGCTATTCGGTCGTCGAATTTTCATTGCATTCGCGGGTATTCGAAGTATTTTCTAAACATACGTACATTAGAGTTCTTCAATACCTAAACAGACATCCTTTCAAACACAGTATTTATTGTCCGCTGGATGCGGGTGGCGCAGAACCGGTCACTTTGGCACTCTTTGGGGGAGGCTTATGTCCAGCGGTGGACGTCTTTCGGCTGATATGATGAGTATTTTATTGTTACTGACATAAAGACGCATTTGTAGATATTTTTGCAAGGTTGTCTGTAGAGATGCAACATATAGTGGTTTGGCCGGATACCGAATATCCGCCTATCGGCCCCCGGATATCCGGCATTAAGTTATATACCTAAATTTAAGTTATTTAGACCGCGCGCAAGGGCGACACTCTGTGCAGGTTAGAACTTGTTACTCAATGTAGGCAGGTCTTGATAGAAACATGCTCTAAGCTCACACGAGTTACACGTAGTGCGCTTTGAACTGCGGTACAGGATTGTTTATGTCGGGTGTGTCGGTTTCATTATGAGTTACTGTGTTAAAATACTATCCGGTATCCGGTCGGATACTATACCCTTATACGGTATTAAGCCGGATGGTAAAATAGTGACCGGATAGGCCAGATAGCAGATACTGGCCAGATATTCGTTGCACTCAGAAGTTGTCTGTGTAGACCTTGGAGAACACTTTCAAAAACGGTTTTACATAGCGAAACCGTTGACAATGAATTTGTTAAAACGTGGAAGGAAAAAGTGTGATTGCATATATCTTGGTAATAACAGAAATGTTTTTTCTCTATAACACCGCTAACAAATTTCAGTTCGAAATCGTATGTACAGTAAGGGAAATGTATTAACGTACCACCGTAGAACCCTATCGCAATAAGGTGACATACCACTCGAGTTTGAGTGACGGCGGCCTGTCAATTGCGACAGGGTTCTACGGTGGTATGTGAATACATTTCCCCTCCTGTACATTTGTATAGCCACAAGCTGGCCCCGTAGCATGGTTGGCCTTGTCACGCGATAAGTGATAGGATAGAGCGTGCGTCACTGGCTGACACCGTTCGATAGAACGAGACGACGCCCCTACCTTGTCACTTGTCGCGTGATAAGGCCAACCATGCTACGGCTCCTGGTGTACATATTATCATGACCTGCCATGACATCATTTCTCTATTAAAGTGTTTGCCTATCATTATACTGTGTACATAATATGGCTATTTTGTTTCAGCCGCGAGCAGGGCGGTCGGCTTCGCTTACACCAGAACTGGTATGTATCATATTGGCTGATGGTGGTAATTTATTTATTTATTTATTAAAAACATGTCAACACGACATTGCAGTAAAACCAATGCGTCATGGAACGAAACTAAACAAGACAAAACACATATAATTACATTGGTAAAGTTGATTGCCGGTCATCCATCGCACTCCGGTGCTGATGCCGAGAGCGCGTTGAGTTGTGAGAGAGCGCGGAGCAGCGGCGAGTTCCTGCGTGACACAGTGCGCGGCCGGCACCGCCAATACATCGCGTCGGCGTGCCCTGAGCGTTCATCATCATCATATCAGCCGAAAGACGTCCACTGCTGGACATAGGCCTCCCCCAGAGAGTTCCAAATTGACCGGTCCTGCGCCACCCGCATGAGCGTTATCTTGGGGATTTCCTGAGTATACAGTCGCACAAGGCGACTCACTAGCTCAGGACAATCTGACTCACCGCGTATGATCCGACACGCAGTCACCAACAAATTGTGATTACGCCTTACCTCCAACGAATTATAACCTAAGGTTCCTAACAGGTATTTGGTGGGATACAGGAATGGATAGTACCCAAAAACTTTCCTATATAAAAACCGTTGGAATGTTTTTTGAACTTTTTCCAATAATAGGGCGTAATTTGATTCGTAAGGTTTCCATATAATTGACGAGGCCTCAAGCCTCTAAACGAGTGCATTATAAACTAGCGCTATGGCCCCCGGATCATGAAAGTCACGAAAGTTGCGAATTACAAAACCTAATCTTCGATAGCAGCTTTCAGCAAGTGATAATATTTGCTCATGGAAAGTAAGCCGCATATCGAAGACCACGCCGAGATCCTTAACGTACAGATGTAATACATATCATTTGTAAATTATAATTGTAAGTTTTGTGACATAGGGCTCTGATGGTAAGCGGTATGTTGTTCCACCATCTGTAATGGTAACTGTTTCAGGGTCGGTCGTCGTCGGAGGGCTCGGAAGTGGACGCGGCGCGGCAGCAGCGCGAGCTGATCTCGCAGCTGGAGGCTAAGAATAGGGAGATTATGCGGGAGATCGCGAGGCTCAGGTACAGTACAACAGATATATGTGACTGTGTCTAGTAAAAGAGACCACTTTGAGGATTTTAGTTTCCGATTTATACGCATTTTTTAAAAATTAGTCGAAAATTACGTAGAATGGGTTTTAATACAAATCGGTTATTAATACCTTAAATATCATAAATCTTTGATGATAGTAGATTAACTTGGTACCAATCATTCCATAAATTTCTAGTAGAAGTGTATTTTTCACGAGCATAAACTTTTTTTTTTTTTTAATTAGTACATTTTACCTACTGAATGTTTCGAAATTTATAAAAAATAAAATGATTGCTCCTAGGAAAATGATTCTTTTTTCACTGAATAGCTAATTTTACCTAGTTTTAGGAGATATTAATAACTTCATACCGCTAAAGTAAACTGCTGACTTTTCGAACGAGGGAGCGAAGCGAACGAAGTTCTATGCTGAAGCATAGAACTTCGTTCGCTTCGCTTGGGCCGAAAATCGTTTTTATGCCCAGATGTCCGCTTTCCTGTTGTTCTCCTCCACAGATCGCGTTTCTTAATCGATTTTCGTGAAATTTTGTGAGCAGGTTCGTTAATTATATAGATTTTTGTGTCGAGTCACCTTTCGAAATTCATTTTTTTTTAAATAAAGCCAGCTTTTGAGTTCTACAGCTCACAGAGCCACTAGTTTTATGTATGTTCTATCACGGTGGCAAACAAGCAAACGGTCTACCTGATGGTGAGCAGACACCATCACTGAACCGATTTTGATAAATGAAATGTCAATCGATTCGAAATTCTGCTCCGGGTTTTGTATAAAAAAAAATCAGTTCAGAAAAGTAATTCCGTAGTCGTGTTAACGTTTTTTGAACTTTTTATACTTGTTATTCAAGTTTCTACAACACACACAGATCATTTCGATTGACACCAAACATCGTATATAATTATTGTAACGTGTACGCAGACGCCAGCAAGAGGCCGAGGCCTCCGCCAGCGGCTCGGGCTCCGCCCCGCCGCTGGTCTCGGAGCTCCGCGCCCTCCGACAGAGGAAGGACGAGCTGGAGGGCCACCTGTCCTCGCTGCAGGAGTCCAGGAAACACCTCATGCAGCAGCTGGAGGGGCTGATGAGGATGCTCAAGGCAAGCTATTGTAGAAATTACACTCTTGTGGATTTAGCTGGTCAACCCACCGACGGAGGCGCAGCTGACGTCCACCGGGCTACGTGTTACATATCTCCTAAGCATCTCACAGGTTATCGCCCGGAAAGAACGAAATATAAGCTATTACAGTTGGGACAAGATGCGCGGAAAGAATGGGGTCGGCAAGCCTCGGCCTGCCAACTACTTCGTCAGGCTATCCCGGTTTCCGCCAAGGTAATTATAGTGCTTTTCTCAAACACGTGAGGAAATAATACAAAGACATGAGAACCACTTATTGTGACATACCTAAATAACACGGTGATACTTGTACTTTGATTTAGCTGAAAGCATTCTTTCTAGGATTTCTTTCAAAGGCGGGTATTCACTTTCACACTATCTTTTACACTCAATGCGGTTTTTCAAGTAATTATAACACATTTAGTTAATTTCATGTTTCAATTATCTCAAATAAATCAATTTACTTACGGTTTTAAACTTTTTAACTTCATGCAGTCTCTTCTGACCGTAAACAATAAAGAACGAAAAAGATATAAAAAAAACTCATTGAAAACCGCGCGGTTCGCGGGTATTTTTATTTGGCTGAATGTGATGTGTGTTTGGCTGTGTGTGTGATGTGCCTTAGTCGTCCCGATTTAGTTATCCCTATCAGGATTGTAAAAAGTTTAACGCAGCGGGAAATAATGGGTTTTGTATGGATTATTTATTGTACTCATAGTCAGGGATGATATTTAACTTTTTAAATTTTGACGGATTAAAATCAGTCACTTCGCGTGTTCGATTAGCAAACAGAATGCGACGCTTTCTGAGAATGTTTGAGAAATATTAGATTTCGATCTCCCCCGACCGTAATAGCCGACTTAATAGGATAGGGAAGGACCCTAGCCCATTCTAAAGCCAAGAAACGCTACGTGTGTTACGCCGTAGCTTGTAGCAGCATTTTTCCGTTCTGTAGCGAAAACCGCTCGTAGTGACATGACTCGTGTATGAGTCATTGGCCTTGATTGGGCTAGAGGAGACGAAAATTATTGCTTCTGAATTTGCCATTAGGATGAGGAGAACTCTAGGACACTCTACTTGAGATTCTGTAGTTTTCAGCGAGGCTTAGTGCATGCAAACTAATCAAAAATAACTTTGGGTGTACTATTTTTGGTGCAGTAAAAAAATGTATACTTATTTTAAAAAGTAAAAAAAAAACTAAGTCAACAATTTTCAATACTTTTCATACGTGCCAGGCTTCCCCGAAAATAAGGCATGTTTTTAACCGACTTCAAAAAAGGAGGAGGTACACAAATTAGCGGAGATTTTTTATACATGTTCAAAGGACATCAGGTCAGGATCTGATGATGGAAGCCTGGAGAAATACAGGGAACTCTTCAAATGTTATAGGCAAATTTGAAGCAATTTGGGTACTGATTTGAACTTGGTTAAAACTTTGTTTTTAAAGTAAATTATACAGGGTGAAATAGGAGTCGTGGAGCAAGAAGACCAAAAGCGAATACGATGGTCATACTGAACAACTTTTCCCATGGGACCGACCACGAAATCGCAAAAAAACAGCTGTTCCATACATTAACTCTCAATTAACTCACAGTTAACCCACAGTTAACTCTTAATTGGCTCTTATTTTTTTACGATTTCGTGGTTGGTCCCATGGGAGAAGTTGTTCAGTATGACCATCTTGTTCGCTTTTGGTCTTCTTGCTCCACGACCCCTATTTCACCCTGTATTGTCATATTTTGGTAATTGCTATTGGTTAACATTGACTTTACCTGCTCTGACTTTGAATAGGTTGGAGTTAATTAAGAACAACATAAATCTTAATCAATTTTATTTACAATAATACAATTATATATTTTGAATATCAAAATCTGGACCATAAGTATCAGGAACGCCGGGCGATTGCTTTGATATGAGGCATTTAAAAAACACATTGACGGCTTGGGTGAGGCACTTTAGTATAGGCGCTGGTTCCGTTGGCTCTGAAAAAAAAAGTTTATTTGAAACAATCTTTCCTTCATTGTAATACATTTGCAAGTATTTTTTACAACCTTTAATTTTATTTGCAATGTTCGTACCTATGTAAGTAATAGATTTTTCAAATTTTGCAAACTATTTTCTCGCCAGTTTCTGATATCCAATTGAGCTGAAATTTGGTATAACTAAGTTCGACAATGTAATATTATGGAACCATTGGTACCATCGAGCTGATCTGATGACAAAGACAGAAGGTCGCCGTAGCGGCTCCTAAACCACACAAGGTAAACCCGTCATTAACAAAAGCTAAGCTTGTGCCAATAAAACAACTTCGAAACGTTAAAAAATCCCCAACATTTTCGTTTCAAAGTTCAATATCTCAAAACCGGCTGGACCGATTTTGTTGAAACGTAGCTAAGAACCATCTCGATCACGTCAGCTGTCTGACAAAAAGAAACCGCATTAGAATCGGTCCATTCGTTTAGGAGCTACGATGCCACAGACAGACACACCATCAAACTTATAACATCCCTCTTTTTGCGACAGAGGTAAAAAAAATAATTGACAGAGACTTATTTAAACCGGTAAATGATAATTGTGTCCGCTAAAGTGTTTATGATTAGAGTTGGTTTCGCATTATTGTACACTTTGTTAAGTATATCAAGGCAAAGCAGCGCGGGCAGTAAGCATTTAATGATGAATTACCTTGGACACGACCCTTTTGCACATGCATACATGAGATGAACGAAGTCACAGTTCTAATAGCACAAGTATATAAATCCGACTGCATCTCGCCTAATTCAGTGCCTCCATACATTTTCACAACTTCTTCAATTTCTTCCTGTTTTAAACCAATAAGTCTTAGTAAATGCTCAACGTCTGGCTGATCTCTTGAAAGATTTTGGTCTTCGCCCGTCGGCAGTAGTGATATTTCCAAGTTATTGAATGTATCTAAAGGGTTGTTCATGTTTGTAATGGGTAGATACACATATTTTCTTGGATCTTCGTCCATTGGTAGTAGTGATATGTCCAAATTGTTTTCTAACGGACCTATGTTGTTCATGTTTGTTGGTATTATTGTTGATTCTACTATGTTGCTGATGACAGCGAGCATTGCAATGGTATGGAAGATTTGATGCATGCTGATGTCGAACTGAAACATGTTTATAAAAATATTAGTTGCTCCCGCGTATTGCAGAAAATCCAGGCAGAGCCACCGGATAACATGTCCATCCTGAAGTTCCATTCTATATACTGGTGAACGATTTTTAGGGTTTCGTACCTCAAAAGGAAAAAACCGGCCAGGTGCGAGTCGGACTCGCGCTTTAAGGGTACCGTACCATTATCTATAAACACGGAAAGAAAATCATGTCTGTTGTATGGGAGCCCCAGTCCGACTCGCACTGGGCCGGTTTTTTAGTATTTGTTGTTATAGCGGCAACAGAAATACATAATCTGTGAAAATTTCAACTCTCTAGCTATCACGGTTCTTGAGATACAGCCTGGTGACAGACAGACGGACGGACGGACGGACAGCGAAGTCTTAGTAATAGGGTCCCGTTTTTACCCGTTGGGTACGGAACCCTAAAAACGAAACCCTTATGGATCACTATGTTGCCCGTCTGTCTGTCTGTCTGTCAAGACCCTTTATTTCGGGAACGCGTGCAGGTATCGAGTTAAAATTAAAACCATATACCCAGGTCTACAGTCCCTTGAAGCTGTGAAATAATCAAACTTCTAAGTTGACGTAAAGAAAAGATACGGCCGTTTATGCCGCAAAAAAACGTATATTTGGACACTAAAGGGAATCAAAATTTATAGGATAGGTACTTTCCGTTGACCTAGAACTATGAAATTTGGCAAGTAATATCGTCTTATACTACTCCTGTCCTTGGTTCGAATCCCGGTAAGGGCATTTATATGTGTGATGAGCACGAATATTTTGTTCCTGAGTTATGGATAATTTCTATGTATTTACGTATTTATTTATCTATATATAAGTATGTTTATCGTCGTCTAGTACCCATAGTACAGCTTTGCCTAGTTTGGGACTAAGTCGAGATTGTCCACAAATATTATTATTATTATTAAGTTCAGGGAAAAATCTGAAAACTGTACATTTGTAATTTTGTTCGGTAGCCTCGGTGGGGGAGTCCGGTTTTTTTTTAAATTCGGATGAGTAGTTCCGTAGATTACCCACTACATACGAACTGTACAATCTCACGGACTTGTTCGCTTTATAATATTAGTATTGATTCGTTTATATATTTCTTAGAACGGTCATAAAATGTACTTGTAAAATCTGTATTCTCAGCTCCCAAGATACAGGCTATGCCTAGTTTGGGGCTGACTGATATCCTTAATTGTTGTAAAATGTGCATGTTAACAAGACTTAAGTTAAAAGTAAAACCATTCCGATGTAACGTTGTTATAGTAAATAAATAATTTAATATTTGTATTTTGTGGTATAGATAATTACGGAATCGTCAGTCAGTCAAATTACACGAATATAAAAAATAAAGTAAATTTTGTGAGGGTCTAAGTTTGAATGTAGTCTCCGGAAAGACGTAACCGATTACAAACATTATTTCAACGTTCTTTGGACATAGGCTATATTATATCGCGTGGCTGTGCCTAGGTTCTTGCTAATACGCGGGCGAAGCCGCGGGCGCAGCTAGTCACCATTAAAAACAAACGCGCACTGTCACAAATATCCAGTTGCTCAAACACTCATTAGATTTAAACACTTACTAACACTAGTTCCCAGCTTTTATCACGGGTTAAAAAATACTTGAAATGCGACGTGCATGCGCTTTATATACCGTCTCAGTAGCGTAGTTACAAAGTATAAGGAAAAAAGTAGTGCAACTCAAACATTGATTTACCGTACCAACCACCACACAGTAAAGTTACAGTAGACTGCTATGCCAAAGAAAAAAAACCCGGTCAAGTGCGAGGTGACTCGCGCATCGAGGGTTCCGTACAAACTTTTATACAATGAGCGTAGAAGATGGCCAAACAAGTGAAATCAAAAGATTTTTTCAAAAAACCCAACTGTTTTTACCCGACTACCGAAGGAAAGGAGGGTTATTGCAAATACTATAGCCTCTGTCACTTCCACGATTAAGAGGAATCCAACGACACCTCATATGTCGAAATCCGTCAAACGGTTTAGGCTGCAGGGCGTGCCAAAGAATAATACATACACACATACATACATAATATACATACATACATACGCTCGAAAAACATAACCCCCCTTTCCTTCGTCAGACGGGTAAAAAAAGGGGGTTAAAATATCAACAAAACCCCACATTTGAGTAGGTAGGTATATGACCAATAAAATTACGATAAAAAAAAAACAGTAGAAGTAAAAATTTCTAATTCAACTAATAATGCGGCAGAAAATGGTTAATTCACCCACGAAATATTTGCTTGCGTTTTCCATATGTACAGTAACCAGCATTAATATATATTATGACAAAGCACGCATAAATATCTGACACGACTCTATTTCCAGGGCAGTTAGGACGCGTCCGATATTTTTGGCCGCTTTGTTATGACAGATATTAATGCTGGTGCTGGTGACTGTACAAAGAAATTAGCTTCACCGAGTACAAGTGCCATAACAAGGTGCGCATAAATATCTGACACGAGTCTAAGGTCGTTAGCACGTGTCAGATATTTCTGCCCGCTTGGTTGATGCTGCCCGATTCCCACCGGGTTGCTTAAAATCTCTGTTTAGGCAAGCGTATAGTTATATACTCTAAACTGTTTCATAACTTTTTTTGTGCCGTGTTGCCCATCGAAACTTTTCACGCGCCGCCACTGTGAGGCAGATATAAGTGCCGGTTACTGTACCTACCCAAAGAGTTGTACTACTAATTTGACTCTGGTAACTCCTGGTATGGCGGCCAGTGAGTACCCTTTGTTCGAGTTCAGCGAAATTATTGTTTAATCTTGGGTACTGTTTCGTTGCTTTAAATACGACAAGAGTATTGGGTTACAGTTGGTTTCGTTGCTATTTGAAATGGAAGCTTTATATTAACTTGCACTGTTTCTACGTAATGTAACACCCGATTTTATAAAGATCCGTTACACCTTATGGCGTTAAGTTATGTCAATAATTGAGTACTTCGCCAAGCCACTAAAATTTCCACATTTCCTTTCCAATTTACCATATGAACTGCATTCCGAGACCAAATGCGTTTTATATTACAGAAAATTACGTGGGCTGATAATATTTAAGGAATTCCATCGATTCCTCAAGGATTTCAGAATTGACGCTTCATTAGTTGCTACTTCAATGGAATCATGTCAGAATCTTTGACATTCTTTACATCCTTGACATCCACACCACTTCACCAAAGTAGTGATTTCCGAGGAAATACACGAGTTATAATAAGAAAATACCGAAATCACTACACGCGTGTCTATAAAATTTGGGGGTGGCCCTCAATTTCCCTGATTTCCCTGGTTGCCATCATCAGATCCTGACTTGGTGACAATGGGACCACCTCAGGAGTATACTATTTCGAATAAAAAAAGAATTTTGATTATAGATCCACAAATACATTTAAAAAAATACATACAGTGGAACATAGAACCTCCTTCTGGTTATCACATGGATTAAAAAACAAATGTACGGAATATCATTTGATATAACCATACCTCGAACAAATCATGCGGATGACGTCAAACCACTCATAGGATGATTTCAAAAAGTATTTTCATAAACAATTACTACTTATCAATTATCAACCTGTTTAATAAAACGATATCGCCACTTGACATGAGCAGAGTAGGTACATAACATCTTTGACTGACATTGTCATTCAGTTGAACAATAAAGTGACTTTTATTATCAATTATCGTACTTACGTAAACAAATCTCGCAACATTTATTTTATTCACTAAGTACATCATCCTATCATTCAGATAATTCTGTATAGATTTCTTGAAATTATACGCGGTTAATCTGTTACTTCGTGCAATATGTCATACGGATGTTGCAATACAGACATCATCCTGTGTGCAAAATTAGGTACGTCATTTTTACGTCATCCGCATGATTTGTTCGAGGTATGGATATAACAGTTTGTTTAACGCATCTTTATAGAACCGAGACTATGTATGTAAGTTGTCCTCAAAATGTTCAGCCAATTTTTCAGCCAAATGGAGGTAAATGCCAGTATCCGATTGAGCGATATTTGGGATATACCTATTTATGTAATTTCGTTTACAACAAACTTATACCACCACCGAGCTGATCTAATGAAGGAAACACCTAAATTACACAAGATAACCTAAATTACATAAAATACGTGTTTTGGATCATTGGAATTGGAACCATCTTAAGGAGTAATTGATAACATTGCAGAAGAAAAGTACAGTCGGCAATAGAAGCTTGTACCAAAATGGTTTTTAAGAGCAATAAATTTTACCTTTTATTAGTGAATATGACAACGGTTCAAATATGATAAGACACAAACAGTACAAAGTAATAGAAAGGATAAGTCGGAGAAACACTTTCAAAATATTGTACAAAAAATTAAATTTTTGATAGTTCCTATACTATTAAACGAGCAATGTTTGTATTTATATAAATATATATATGTACCTATATATATGAGTAATCACGTTTTTGGAAACGGCTCTAACAATTTCAAAAAAATTTGGAGTATAACTGGTTTTGGGGGCGAGAAATCGATCTGGGAAAATTCGTTTTCTCCGTATTTTCACCCGAGCTGAGCTCGGTCGCCCGGGGAATACTTTATTATATGTATAAACAATACTAGGTACAGTAAGGGAAATGTATTCACGTACCACCGTAGAACCCTATCGCAATAAGGTGACATATCACTCGAGTTTGAGTGACGGCGGCCTGTCAATTGCGACAGAGTTCTACGGTGGTACGCTAATACATTTCCCCTACTGTACATACTTTTAACTCGTGTGCCAGTAATGACACTAAAATCTGCATAAACTACTGCACTTGTTCAAAACGTTCAGTACTGCAGTAACACTAAACAATTGAAACTCGCGCACATTGTCGTAAATATCCTTATTAGTAGCTTCGAACAATAGGCTTGTTGAGTTTAAACTTTAATTAAGTTAGTAAAAGTAGGGTAATTCCCGCGGCATACCATACGTTAGGGTGGTATTCCACTTGTCCAAAATCTTTATCCAATGTGCATTTTGCTTAAAAAAATGTGAGACGCAATCTTCTTGAACAAGTGGAATACCACCCTTAGAAATGGCCAGCGCTAAAAAACTAAAAAGCGTTGCTATTTTTGGCAAGTACTCAGTTCAGTTTTACAAGCTTTATATTAACTTGCCTTATTACTATGGCGCCATAAAGCTAGTCTGATGATTACACATGAAAATATCGCTTTTGGACTCATTCAATGAGTAGTTGAAATGTTGGCAATAAAAAGTAGGTACAGTAAGGGAAATGTATTCACGTACCACCGTAGAACCCTATCGCAATAAGGTGACATATCACTCGAGTTTGAGTGACGGCGGCCTGTCAATTGCGACAGGGTTCTACGGTGGTACGTGAATACATTTCCCTTACTGTACGTCGGCGGTAGTACTAGCTTTTGACCGCGAATTCGTCCGCGCGGAACTCGTCTATATCGCTCACTTCGCATATCTGATTCTATCGTAGCTCCATACAAACTTTCACCCCCATTACACCCCCTTAGGGGATTCTTGGGATGAAAACTAAACCACCAAATTTTATCGCAATCGGGTCAGCGGTTTAAGCGTGTAACAGACAGACAGACAGAGTTACTTTCGCATTTATAATATTGAAAAAAACCACAGAAGTCTAACTAGCGCCGAAAAGTGGCCAAAAAGGATGCACATTGCCATTATGCGGACGTGGCCGGGGTGTCAAAAAGATGCCAAGCAGCCGTTTAGTTCGAACATTGCTCATGCGCATACCGGGTCTTGGGCACGTGTTTGAGTAGATATTTGTTAGGAATTCGCCTTCTATGGTTTTTTAGGGTTCCGTACCCAACGGGTAAAAACGGGACCCTATTACTAAGACTTCGCTGTCCGGTCTGTCACCAGGCTGTATCTCAAAAACCGTGATAGCTAGAGAGTTGAAATTTTCACAGATTATGTATTTCTGTTGCCGCTATAACAACAAATACTAAAAAACCGGCCAATTGCGAGTCGGACTGGGCTCCCATACAACAGACATGATTTTTTTGCTGTTTTTATAGATAACTAGCTTTTGCCCGCGGCTTCGCCCGCGTACTAAGAGTAATGTTAACCGTCTACAAAAAAGGTGCATCTCAGTTTCAGTCTTTTATATGTATATTTAGATCGACTCTACATTGACTCTGCATATCGAACATAGACTCTACATATCGAATCTACATATCGACTCTACCTATCGACTCTACATATTGACTACATATAAATATCGCATCTACATATCAACTCTACATATTGACTACATATCGACTCTACATATTAAGATAGATGTCCACCGTGTACTTAGATAGGTGTCGACTCTACATATCGACTACATATCGACTCTACATATCGACTCTACATATCGACTCTACATATCGACTCTATATATCGACTCCACATATCGACTCTACATATCGACTCTACATATCGACTCTACATATCGGCTCTACATATCGACTACATATCTGGACCCCCATATAAAATTTCACCCCCTCTTTTAAGGGGTTGGGTGCAGATTGCCAAAAAAAAATGATGCACGATTTTTTTGTTAGTCACAAATAGTCTGCATACCAATTTTTAGCTTTCTACTTTCAAAATTGCGGAATGCTCCATACAAACTTCCACCCCCCATTTTGGGGAAGTGGGGGGTTAGAAAGAGACAAAAAGTAGCCTATGTCACTCTCCATCCCTTCAACTATCTCCACTTAAAAAAATCACGTCAATTCGACGCCCCGTTTTGCCGTGAAAGACGGACAAACAAACAAACAAACATACAAACACATACACTTTCCCATTTATAATATTAGTATGGATGGTACGGAACCCTTCGTGCGCGAGTCCGACTCGCACTTGGCCGGTTTTTTCGTTCGCTAGTATGGATAGAGTATAGATTAAGTCCCACTTGTTTTGTCAACAGACGCAGCAGTCGTCTCCGCGTTCGACTCCCAACTCGTCCCCTCGTTCGACCAAGAGCCCGCCTCT
The DNA here is from genome assembly GCA_932294315.1 of Epinotia nisella. Lineage (NCBI taxonomy): Eukaryota > Metazoa > Arthropoda > Insecta > Lepidoptera > Tortricidae > Epinotia > Epinotia nisella. Next base: position 11,026,069 of record OW028693.1, read on the forward strand.
GCCGGGCGCTCAGCCCCAGCCAACGGCGCCTGAAAGGTACAGTGTTTATGTCATCCTTGTATTTAGTAAAGTGTTAAGTTTAGTAAGTAGTTACTAATGGCTTAGGGGCTCCCCCATAAAAGTATCCGAGTCCTTAAAAATCTAACCTTAGTGGATTGAAGTCCTCAAACGGATTCGGATCGTAAAGTGATAGTTACTGCCAACTGCAAAAAAAGCGATTTGTGAGTACAGTCGCCATCAGATATATCAGAGCGGCGAAAGCGCTCACAAATATCTGAACACGTCTCTAATGCCTCGACATAGAGACGTGTTCAGATATTTGTGAGCGCTTTCGCCGCTCCGATATATCTGATGGCGACTGTACAGGAAAAATACCCGAAGGGGGTAGGACCCCTAAATTTTCGTAGGGCTCAGCATATCCTCATTTCTAGTGCCAAGATAGAGTTATAAACAAAGTTTATTTGATGTACAGTCGACGCCAAAAATACGTTTACACTTTTGCACCTTATTCCATTGCAATAAGGCGAATAGTGTAAACGTATTTTTGGCGTCGACCGTACACACATAATTTGCCGCCAAACTGTCATATTTAGTCGATCACGTAACGCATTGTACGCGCGTCAGATAGATCTAAATGTCAATTTTAGTATGGGAAAATGACAGTTGCATTGTCCTAACGCTCGTTCGAAACGTTACCCCTCTGTACTAATTATATTTGTGTCAATTAACGTTTTCTTGTTTCTTACCTCAACGCACCACACCCCCGTGTTAAATAAGTTTAACATATGTGCGTGTGGCATCGGCGCATCTGTGGCTCGTAAGATGAACCGATTTGAGAGCGATTTTAAATCGAAAGTCTTGTCCGTGGTACAGTTTAACTTTTAATGTATGTAACTATGTTTGTTCGGATGGAATCTTGCAACTCAAATTTAAACCAGATATCACCCGATTGAGCTGAAATTTTGGGTAAAGGTATAGTTTGGATGACAATTCAATATTATGGTACCATCGAACTGATCTGATGATAGAGACAGAAAATGGCGATGGTAACCGACGTAATCCCGTTGAGTTTGGGCTCGTTAGAATTCCCTCAATGAGTAGTTGATGACAGTATACAGAAAAGTACAGTCGGCAATAAAAGCTTGTACCAAAAATGAAATTTTTGACAGAAACTTTTTTATTGTAATTTCTCTTGTATATCCAGAGAGCCTACCATCCGCGGCACGGTGCGCAGCGCCCCGCAGACTCCTTCGCTCGGCGAGCGCGAACGCATCGACATGACGCATAGCCTCGGTAAGCAACATTCAACCTTATGTCAAGGCAATAGTAGTCACTATACAATCTTACTCCCACTTAATATTATAAATGCGAAAGTTTAGATGCTTGGATGTTTTGATGTTTGTCACTAAATCACGCTTAAACGGTTGGATGAAATTTTGCACGAAGATAGTTTATAGCCTGGATTAAAATATAGGATAGTTTTTATCTCGGGTCCACGCAGACGAAGTCGCGGGCGGAAGCTAGTATATGTATATAGTTTTATACTTCATACGATGTATAAAACGACATGTTCCATATATGGAACTAAATACCATTTTTGTTGCATTCAGTTACTGGAGTAATTGTTACAATTATTTATTATTTGCAGGGGGGATGGAAAGTATGGGCGGTGACGGTAGAAACTTTCATCAAAACCAAAGACCTACTACTAGTGAGTACATTTTATATAATAGTACATTGTGTTACAAGTACGGTACGGTAACGGTTTTTCATCACATTTGCAAGGAAACCAATACATTTTTAACTAAATTGTTACTAATTAAAAACTACAAAATGTCAGTCATCCATTTTGTTGAATTTGACGTGAGGCGCTTAGAGCAAAGACCCTTCGGCATACAGCCACGATTTAAAATCACACTTAAAAATATTTTACACGGACACTAAATTGCTACATTTAAGTTCATTTCATCATCATTCTGTTAATCATATTTTATTCGTGTTTTTACGTTTAAATTTATTTATAAATACGTTTTCAAACATCGTGTTTGAGTTAAAACCTCCTTGCTTTATATAAGTATACTGTAACTAACAAATTATGGACCTCGAGTCCGAAATAAATCATATTTAATTTAATTTAATTAATTAATTTATAACTGATGTAAGAGTGACAGATACAATTTAAGAAAAAAACCATTACGCCCACGTAATAAACGCTATTATAGCTCTGTATGCGTACGCGTTATGAAGCCCTTTACGAGCAAGTGTGATGAAAACCTTATTAACTTCATCTCCAACTAAATATGTATGTATGTAAGCTACAATGTAATGAAATCTTACAAATAGCTTTTTGCTTCTGTTAGTCGTATCGATTTGAAACTTTGCAAGTATGTGTAGTAGATGGCAGTACCATAATTAGGTACCATCAAGTTAATCTGGTGATGGAGCCGAAGATAGAACTCTTCAGTGGCTCATGGTAAGGTGCGTGCTCTGTGTTTTTATTTTTATAAAAACTTATCTGTATTTTCTGAAACTTATCATGCTTGCAAGACAAAAAGTGATTTTGATACTTTTTTTTTCTATTTAATATTTGTTGAGTTTCAATTTTAAAATTAACATCAACACATTACGAGTACATTGCGAATTACCAACCAATAACTAACTTCTCAGCAAAAATACGTAGAAAGCAAATAATCTGTTATTATTTTTGGACATAATTATTATATAACCAAATACCGAACTGTTATCTAGAGCATTATCAAAATACTCTTAATAAGAGCATCAGTAAATAAATGAGATACTTCCTTAAGTGGTCAGCAATTTGACAAATAATTTCTAGACCAGTCTCTATCTTTTTACTCGATGTTTTGCGAGCGTATGTATGTGTATATATGTCTTATTCTTTTGCACGCGCTGCAGCCTAAACCGTTTGACGGATTTCGACATAATGAGGTGTCGTTGGATTCCTCTTAATCGTGGGAGAAAGGCAATAATATTTGTAAAAAAGCGGTTGGGTATTTCGAAAAATCTTTTAATTTCACTTGTTGCTTATGTAAAAGCTAACCGATGTGAATTTCTCCCAGTGGGCATAGACAACAGAAGTCTGCGGAGCGACCTGCTGTACGCGGCGGACTCCGTCACCAACGCCATGTCCACATTGGTCCGGGAACTCAACTCCGGTGAGTGACGTCACAGGCGAACACGCATCTGACTCATATGGCTATTGTATTGCTCATTTCCGAGCGCTTCTGAAGTTTAAAAAACTGATTTTAGGGGTCGTTACACACGTTTCGAGTTTATAAATTATCTGAGCAACCTTATGTCCTTAACTACTGTACCACTGTATGGGCGAGAGCGGGTACAATCGGTGGTCTTATTTCAACAGAGGTAGAACATACCGTTGAAACTTTAATCAAAAAAGACCCAATGTACTGGCATTGACTTACGTCTTCATCAAAAGTGGATTCTGATATTCGTCTTCTTCAAAAAAAAAACGCCTTAAAAACGCTGAGTATTCACCCGCGCGCTTAATCGTACCAACGGGGCGGCGTTGTGCCCCGCGCATGCTATCTGCATACCGGCGCAAATAACGCCATCTTTGTTTTATTTTGGTGCCCGGGAAGTGACTGAATAGTTATTTATTACTATTGAATTGACTCTTAGAAATTATATCTTGAAACTGTCAGAATGACACCAATCGCAAGACTTAATGCGAATATTACATGAGCCATATGACTTAGACGCGTATTGGATGAAGACAGCGCACCAAGAAACTCCTGTGTTACCGATATATCGCAGTTTTTGCAAGTGTACCTCTGACTTGTGTGTTTCCATCAGCTTGTACTTGTTTGTGTGTTATCATATTTTGACAGTTTTCACATTAACTATAACAATAGTTTGTGTAAAAAAACATTCATATTCATATTTTATTGTCGACTGTACGTTTGTGCACAGTCATCAATGATTGATGTTAGGATATATGGAAAAGCCCGAAGTACTCTTTGAGAGGGCTCCAATGAGCCCAAACACGACGGGTTTATCTTGTGTAGTTTTGGAGTTACTATGGCCACCTTCTGTCTCCATCATCAGATCAGCTCGATGGGGCCATAATATTGCGTTGCCAGCGAAAGAACAAAGTACCTATGTCAAGTTTTAGCTCAATCGGATAGCGGCATGTGGCTGAATAATGGTTGGCAAATTTTGAAGGACTACTTATTTATACTTGAGATTACTCCGAGTTGGCCGAATTGCAAAAAGCAACTCTACCGTCCACGGCAGAAGATTCCAATTCCAATGACAGTTTTATACAACAACACACATTAAACAATCTCAACAAAACATAGGAACGGTGCAAGTAAAATAAAAGCTTGTGAAAAGTATATTACATTAAGTATAGTCGATTTATTTAATTTAATAATTCTTAGTACAGTTTCGATTGACTCCAACACCTTTTGTAGTTTACGAAGCACAAAACCAACCTCGTAAGGCCCAATGTTCCAAATTTGGAACAAACATATATTGCGAACTTTTATCGAATATCCTAGGGGTCTAAAACAAAAGAAATACTAATATTTGGGCCCTAGGAGGATAACTATTAATTATTCTAGTTTTGCCTGCTATTCTTTACTTGAAAAAGTTATAGTAATTTAAATGTATAAACTGAGCTCTCTTTGTACATTTTTCACGAAGTACTGCTGTCTCTCCCTGTCTATTACAAACATACGTTCCTCGAATCTCGTTAACCACTCCTCCGTGTAAGAGACACATTTATGTATTCCGCGCGCGAAATTAAGAGATTTAACACTCTTTGAGAATGGTTTTCTTCTAATTGATTATGTTTGGATGAGATAGAATACCCGTCATTTTAACTTGATTAGGTATTTTTTTAGACAAAAAAGGAAGTTCATATATAGATAAAATTTGGTACAGTTGGAGTCGTGGGAAATAATCTAGGGTTGCTCGAATAATGGTCTTTTGTACAGAGGAGCGAGTTGATGAATAAAAAAAAATATCGAGTAATCTTTTTTGAATGATCAACTCTGGTTTTGTAAGATCTTGCATCGACATTTTCAACACACTTTGGAATGTCCCTTTTTCTATAAAATTCTACTTGAATGTTTCATTTTTCTCATTCTATATGTATTTAGTTGTTTTACGTTACTAAATGTTTTGCAGAAGGCTCCGATACAGAGGATACTGTGAAAGGAGCCGTTGGGCCGAGGAAGCAAAGAGGTGCGTACGATCTGAAATCAACCTTACTGTTTGGCATTACGGTCTCAATTCATTTGTAGGATAATAGTAAATTACTTTGTCACTTAAACTGTTTTAAATTCGAGTAGATCTCCATAATTGTGATACAAAATTAGAACATAAGTTCTTTGAAATTATACCGTAATGCTTTGCAGTAAAGTGGATAATTGAATGCGATTCGATGATTTAAAGGTATTACTCAGTGCATGATTTTGAAGCATGTTCGTTGCACTATTGCATTACTTGGAAATGCAGCGAGTTGTATTGTTTTATAAGTTATGTGCATGGATTTAATAAACTACCAATCAGTGCTCTAGGGTCTCTTGCTCTCAAAATAAAGGATCTGCGGACGTCCATAAGCTACGGTATTAGCTTACCATGATGCCGTTCTGCTTGTTTGCCACGTTTTGTACGTTGTAGAATTAATAAAAACTTGTAGAATAATTTACTTTGAAAACAAAGTTTTACCTAACCGACTTCAAATCAGTCGCCAAATTGCTTCAAGTTTGCCTAAAAAATTTGAAGAGTTCCTTCGATTTCTCCAGGATCCCATCATCAGAACTGGATTTTGGTGAAAACGGGACCAATCTGGAAGTATATGCTTTCAAACAGAAATAATTTTTCAAATCGGTTTATAAATTGCCAAGTTATCGCGTAACAAACACACAATACAGTCGAATTGAGAACTTTTTTTGAAGTCGGTTAAAAAGTAACCAAGCTAGCTCCGGTTAGCCTAAGGATATCTGTTACGCACCGCCTTTGCAAGTATTGGTAAATATGGGCCTTTGCATCCTGATACAAATAAATTAAAAGAAATGGTACCAACGGTTCTGAAAAAGATTAACCTACAGATTGTAATAAACCCGTCGTTTAATGTATAGCTGAGTTTAGATTTATGTAAAGCTTTTATTTTAATAATATGACGCAACTCAATTATCTTTGACTAATCGTGGCTAATCGTAAAAAAAAACTTCACCCTAGGGTAGAAATAGTTATTTGTGTCACAAGGGAGCAAAATAGTATATTTACGGCGAGGGCGGTGTATTGAATCCTGAATGTAGCGAGGGATCCTACAATAGAATCCTGAGCGTAGCGAGGGATTCTAACGTAGGATCCTGAGCGTAGTGAGGGATTCAAGTGTTAACGCCCAAGACGAAAATAATTTTGCTCCTGAGTGACACATGTAACTTTTCACACCGATTATGAGGAAAATTTAACGAATATCAATATTCATTATTATATAATTTATATACAATAACATCATAGTTTTGATTTCAGTAAAACGTATAGTTTATTGTGACAATTTTTTCAAATATTACGAAAAATTCTCAAGTTTTAATATGTAAATGTACCTATAATGTTGCTAAAGTTAAAGCTTGAAATATGTTCGTTTTTAATCGATTACGATGAAATTACAATCGATTTTTTTCTTAAGATCTGTGTTCAATTGGCACATTGCGTAAATTCTACATGCCAATGAATAAATTTAAAAAGTAGCTTGAACAGAAAAGTGGCATTTTGCTCCCTCTCGTCGGGGACCAAAACTTACTTTTCTGAATGAGAGGTGTGAAAACGCTATTTTCCACCCCACCCATGAAAATTCAACTTTATAAACAGGAAAGATGAAAAGAAATATCCACATTTTAGTTTTTAGAAAGGGTAACTAATCATACTTATAGACCATGCCTGACGTAAATGGATAACCATACAAACGTTGATGCACCACGAGGTTAGCGGGACTCAGTTTAGTGACCACTAGTATAGTACGTATCGTATGCTACGATACGTATTCCCTCTCATCCATAGAGTAGAGATGGCTTGTGCCCAGCAGTGGGTGTATTATACAGGGTGTTACAAAATACCCCTAAAGCCGAAAGGGGGTTAAAAGGTCCCTTGTAAAGTGTCTATTGGCAATATCTGAAAACCGTAGTCCACTAAAAAAGTGATCCACAAAAAAAAGCATTTGGACAAAACACAAAATAATCATCATGGAAACGCAACCCTGAAAACGTAAAACTAAAGAGTAGACTACCAAGAATTTACATTTTTACCTAATACCCTCTGCGACGTAAATGACAACAACCATAACCGAGTCAGTACATGCTTATGTATACATGAGCTATACATGAGATACATCTCCATTTACGACGAATTGGAAACAAGAACACGAGATAGTATTTTAGTTGTGAAATGTAATAGGCCATATGTTGATGAAGATTTATTAAGATGACTTGCAATGGGCACCATATTTTTTTTTCTGTTTTTAGGGTTCCGTACCCAAAGGGTAAAAACGGGACCCTATTACTAAGACTCCGTGTATTGTACTGGCTGTACGACCGTCTGTCTGTCTGTCCGTCTGTCACCAGGCTGTACACTCAGCGTCAAATACTTTGTAGCAACCAAAGTAGTCAAATATTTCGGGTGCACCGTATATTTGGTATGGTGTACCGAACTATTTGGCCACATTGACTGCTACAGAGTTTTTGACGCTGACTGTACCTCATGAACCGTGATAGTTAGACAGTTGAAATTTTCACAGATGATGTATTTCTGTTGCCGCTATAACAACAAATACAAAAAAAAAACAGAATAAAATAAATATTTAAGGGGGCTCCCATTTTTTATAGATAATCATGCGCGAGTCCGACTCGTACTTGGCGTAAGTGGTTTGATTTCCTATTATTGAGATTTCAAACCTTTTTAGAGTAAAATGGTTTAATGGTACAGTAAACGTCAACGATGACATATGATGACATAAATTGTACTGGGATGACAGCTGTCAAATATTGGATGTAAGGTAATTTTCACTATAGATAATATTGAATGTATATTTCTATTTCAGATTTCGAAGAAGACGAAGACAGCGACGAACCGATGCCGCGGCCGCAGCCGCCGCGTCACTATCTTCACGACAACAACGTGCAGGTAACTTGCGACCTTATTGCTTTAAGATAGAGTTCATTTTGAGTGTAAAGAGTTACAGCACTACCAGCTATACTCGGTGTCGGCTGCATGTAAATTGCGACTCTATTACCTTATCATATAGTTCATTTTGAGTGTGTAAAGAGTTACAGCGTTACCAGCTGTAGTAGGTATCGGCTGCACGTAAATTGCGACTTTATTACATTACGCTAGAGTTCATTTTGAGTGCATATGGAGTTGCAGTGCTACCAGCTATAGTAGGTGTATCGAATGTTTATCTGCGGGACATCATAGTACAGTCAGCATCATAAACATGTACACATTCTAGGACTTTATTGCTTGGAGATAAGGTCGAAAAATGTATACATGTTTATGATGCTGACTGTACAAGTCAATTGCAACCTTATTGCTTTCCAATAAAGTTAATTTTGAGTGCATGAGAATTGAAAAGTTACACTGCTAACAGTTTTAGTAGTTATCGGCCGTTTATCCGCACGAAAACAACGCGCATGTAAATTGCACTTATGCCTTTTTGAACTTTGTGACAAGTGACTCAGGAGACGTAACCTAGCGACAGAATAAAGAAATATGCACCCAATTGTAATTACCTACGTATAGTCAACAGCAAAAGTAGGTTATCATTTTTTCACCTTATTGCAATGGAATAAGGTACAAAAGTGATAACTTACTTTTGCTCTTGACTGTACCTAACGTGAAATTTCATTATTCTTTCTTTGAGTCCACCTGTTGAGCTGGCACGGACTAACATAGTCCCGTATGTTTTTTACTTATCAGTTTTTGTTATGCATTTATTTCAGAGTGTAGCAGCGAGTGTACAAACACAGTCTTAAGTTTTATTTGCCAGTATTGTAGATCAGGTTTGTTATGTTTTGTTTTTTTTTTTTGTTTATGCTTTTTTATTGTATATAGAAATATAATTATATTGGGTTAATCAACTATTTCATGTTGTTATTCTGTCCCGTTAGTTAGTTAGTTCAATTACAGAGTTTCTTTAAAAAACAGTTACAATACGGACTTCTAACGTGCCTAGAAGAAATCGCAGGTTTACAAAAGACGTAACCATAGCAACTAGTGACAGACAATAGTTGATTCACCCACATACACAAAATCATATATAAAATATCTAAAGCTACTCTTTGAGACTTCTTCTGTCTTCTTCTAGAAAATGATACAGAATATAATTATCAATGGACTTCTTATACGTATTGCGGCCAAACTTGATACCTATGACAGCTGTCATTTCAGTACAATTTATGTCATCATATGTCATCATTGACAGTTATTGTAGCGGGATGACGGCTGTCAAGTATCGGCTGTTAAAGAAAACTAATTACAATCTTATATTTCAGGACACTCCCCCGCCCCTACCGGCGCGCACCGGACATTACTACCCCCGGACATAGTGTATATAACTGTATGTAATCCGTCAATATATCGTTATCTACTGAACTTTCTATTGAAACTAACGTTTCAAAGGTTCACGAGCTTTTTGAGTGTACTCTAGTTTACTTACGACAACCGCAATTAAAGGCTATTTCCTGGCTACATATTAAAAAAGACCCGAATTGAGCTTTCGTCGACCTCGCCCTCGGCTCGTGCATAATACGTACATTTTGAACACGTCTTTATCATGACTTAAAACAGATATTTTACAACATTTAAAACATAATTTATCTTAAGCTCATAACCGTTTGGAAATAAAACATGTATAAACTGGTTTTACTGTTAGAATTATGAACTGAAATAAATACCATTGCACATTGAGGAATGTTGCTTCATATCTTAGAGCATACATAACTGGAGTAGCCTTTCAGTAACTTACCCCTCTGTAAAAAACCTTGCACATAAAAACATACAAAGACAATTTCACAATCGATCACAAAATCGCCTCGCAAGAGAAACTTGATCCTAAAAATGCCGCATGTTGCTCTAAGCTACATGCGGCATTTTTAGGATATTTTAGGAGGCTAAGCACTTGATATTATAAACGTTCAACCACTTCAAGCTTTTAATATATAATTGAGTTTCAATCTCCCATTAAGATGCTCCTCCCGCCCCCGCAAAATTCGGCAGATTTTTTTTTGTACGCAAATACGACATAAGGCTACTCCAGTTATGTATGCTCTAAGCTTCCTATACATAGATTTCACATATATTATGACACTGCCAACTTTTTCTCTATGCTATAATCAAACGCTCGCTGCGCTCGGGGCTCATAACATGTGAGAACGACAACGAGACACTTCTGTGGCACTTACCTGCCATAATAGGTGCGACAGAGAGCGCAATAGTGGTGTCCCGTTCCCGCGTTTTATGACCCCGCACGCAGAGAGCGTACGATAATGGTATAGCAATAGAAACCTATGCAACGGACACTAAAATCATAGTTTCGTGACTGCTATTGTGAAATTATGAAACTGAGCTAATTTCACAGAACAGCATCAGATTGTAAAACCATCTTTATACAAGGTGGGCCCTGTAACAGGAGCGAAAATTTAAAAGGACGCTTTCTTAGAGCATCTGCAGTAACCCCTTGTGTACAATTTTCAAGTAATGCATCTTGGCACGACGAGATCATAGCAAAGCAGTCAATGCAGATTTTGAGGTAACATCATGTAATGAGTAATTTTTTTTTTCAAATAAAAAATTACTTTACACTCCAGAAGAGTAAAATAATACATGTAAACTTATTTTACAGTAGGTACACATGGTGTTACTTTCCCGCACTAGTCGAAAATGAGCACTTTCCGTGCATATGTTGAAACTTTAAAGAGCCATATGTACTGTAAAACGTTGTACGATACACGTGCGAATAGGTAATTCGCAACTCGTGTCGATTTAAAACACTCCCTTCGGTCGTGTTTTAATTTATCACCACTCGTTGCGAATTTCCTATTTTCTGCACTTGTATCGTAAATAACTATTGTTAAAAAAAATTTTTTTTTGGAAATAATTGGATCACTTGGAAATCCAAGCTCCTGTTACAGGGCCGCACTGTATGCGCCGCTAGTCATCCTACTACAGGCCTGCCGTTAACTGAGTGAGTGCGGTAGCTGCGCGGTGCGGGAGCGGTGTTTTTGTGTGACGTTAGAGCTCAGAGTACCCTCTCGCAACTCGCCAGAACTCCCGATGATGCGTTGTGTTGAGAGTGTGGGACCTGCATTTGTCTCTGGCTCTCAGTACAACGAATCCTCAAATCAAAAAAAAGTAGGCAGCGCGCTTCTGATTCTTCCGGAGCACATAGGGGCAAAATGCCGATTTAGGCGGCCAAAATTATTTTATCGCATTTATGTACTCAAACTCGTGATTTGTTTGTAATTATAATTCCAAGAGGGCAGTAGCACAGTGGATCGAAATGACAAAAAAATGGACATCCACTTTTTTTTTAAAAACCTATTTAAAAAATACTTTTCGGTTGAAAATGTTGTAAGGAATAAAAAATGTTATATATATTTTTTCAAAATAAGGCTTATTTAAAGCAGAAAAAAATAATATCAGTGTTTTTTGTATGAAACTGAAGAATAAGTATCTTATTATAAGAAAACCGTTACCGATCCTGCTTTCTAACCTTTAGAATATTATTCTCCTACTTAAAACAGTTGAAAATAGTAAACAGCTTATCTCGGTAGGTGCCCGCTTTTTTCTATAATCCAGTCAAAAGTCAGTAAAAACAACACTGTTCTTAGTTGTGTTTTATTTTTTTATTTTCAATAGTTTAACGGTATATTAATGATCGTTAAGTGTAAATACGACATATTTTCGTCATTTTTATAACTGACAAAGAAAACAAAATTATAGTTACGTTACGAGACAATTATGAAATTTTTTAATATAAGCAAATATGAAAGTAAGTGACCTATGAATGTCGTATTAAACTTGTGAGATTGTGTATTCATAGATTATAAAAATCTTGTCTATATTTCCTAAAGTGCTTATTGCGCGCTTCGGCTGCTTCTTCCGGTAATAACCCAATAGGCAAGAGAGCTTCTTCCATTACAGTTGCCCCATGTTATAGGATTTTGTGCATTGTTAGGCGTCATCGGATGCCAGGAATATAGTCCTACATAAATTTTGGCGGTCTCATTATTAACACTTCTGTTTTTCTTTCGTTTGCTCCTTTCACTGGATTCATCGAATATCTTTGCTGGTCGGCCTGATGATCCTCGTTTTATCCTTGGTATTTCGAAGGTTCCTTGTAACCATGCATCGTGTTTTTTTAAGATAATATCGCTCTTCCTATTTGACTCTACCCACTTCTTCTTAAAGTCTGACTTTAAAAAAGACAATTTATGCTTTATATCCTTGTTGTGTTCGTCACAATAGTTTTCTTGCGATAAAATATACGTCTCAAGATATTTTAGTTTCAATTCAAAATTTGCAAGATTTTGTGGCTGCATTTTCTCAAATAGGAACCTACGGGTCACTAATCTTGCCTCTGCAACTCCTTCCGATCCTAAAAGAAATCAAAACTATTTTAAACACAAAAGTAAAAAAAAAAAAAAAACAAGTGGTTTTGCATCGTGGTATTTAATGGCCTCTAAAACGCATATTCGCAAAAAATCGCAGCCAAAGTTAATGTAATTATCTAGTACAGTTACTCTACTTTATGAAATTACTCGTATTATGGCCCGGACGTGCCATGATGTATAACAAAAACCTTTTTATAAATCAAAAACGTGGTTTTTTACAACAATTTTAGAAGACTTATTTCTACCTCGGGAAATAATAATAGATATTCAAAATATTCACATAAATTTAATGTTTTATAATACTCTCTTACCTGTAGAACTAGGATCCATCACAACTTTCTTCAAAATAGACACTAAAAAAACACCACGATTTTTTAAATGTAACGTGTTTTTACGAATGCCGATAAGATGTGCGTGCACTGGGAGCGACGATCAACTTTCGACTGGCATGGCAGTTCAGGCACTGCTGTAAGGGTTAGGGAGGGGGTAGTTTATCATTCTATGGTTATTCAACCTTATCGGGAAGTGATTATTTCTTATCTAGGCTACATTTTTAGAAATCGATTTATGGCCGCCTAAATCGGCATTCTGCCCCTATGTGCGGAGTTGCAAGCGGTCGGTGTCTACTTACTGATGGTAACAACCCGTATAATTTTTTTCCACCTTTGTTGTTTTAAAAATTAACCGCGCAATTACCGCAAATACCAACTGCTACCTACATTTAGCTTTGTGATTTTTGAACAGGTTCTGAAATAAAAACAATTTATAATGACCTTAGGATACATTTGACATTTGTTAAAGGCGTTTCTGTAACGTCGTTTTAGATAAACGTTATCTATGTACAAACGGCAACACAGTGACTATCCTGTATTTATATAGAACCTTATTACAATGCACATAAAGTGCACGGATGGTCAGTTAACTGTTTGGCGGTGGTACTTATATTGTCTGAATTTAAATATCATGTGTTAGTATGATAGGAAAAGGCTACGCAGCCCTTGCCATGCAATAATTTACATTCTTGCTGGAACTACACTATTCAAAACCTTCATTGTATGTTACGTCACCTGGCTTCTAGTTCTCAAAATGAATTAGTGTCTAAATACCTAAATCCTAGCATGCCTAATTTGTTTTCTTAAAACACCGGATTCTTTTGAACATAAATGGTGTTTTGAGATAGAATTTATGTTAAGCTTTGTAATCATAACATAAGACTCAAACATTTCACCACTCAGCCAGACAGTTTTGAGAAAAAACATTAGGCATTTTGACACAGTTATTTTGAGATCTAGAATGCCATAAAGTAGCTATTACCGTCCGCTACGCCAGACTAGTGGGAGACGTAGATTTTTGTGTGTAATGTACTATTATTGTCACTAAAATAATTTTACTCTCTTTTTCTTAAATACTTGAGTGACCCGTTATCATTGTATTTTAATAAAATAATTTACTTAAACAAAAGTTTTAAGCCACTTAAATTCAGTAAATCGGCTTAATCAGCCACGCCCCCTAGGAACAAATTTGTATGAAGGCAAACGCACAATGTGCGTTGCCGGCAGTGAATGCGTTAAAGAGTTTCCTCGATTTTTCCAGGAGCCTATCATCAGATCCTGACTTGATGAAGACGCCTGGACAAAATATAATTTGGAAAATTATTTTTTGTCCAGGCGTCTTCGAGTAATCGGGAAACATACATAAAATAAATAAAAGATTCCGGCGAATTCAGAACCTCTTCCTTTTTGAAGTCGTTTAATGAAGTGAATACCTACATTTCTAATGCCTTCACAGATATGATTTGATAATGTAGTTCCAGCAGAATATTGTATGAATTTAACGTAAGCAACACGCATAATGTTACCCTCCAATATTCGCCGAAGTCGGTACTAAAAGGCAACGACGAGTTGAAGAATTCCTAGTTATACCTACTCCCCAATTATTTTGGGAAAACAAATATGTCATCATGTTTTTAAAACGAGATTCTATCATTAACTTTAAGAATAAGTTTTGTAAGATACCTTTTTTGCTTATTGTGTCTAGTCCCCACGCTACTTTAAATATTTCCGAAACTGTAAAAAACGGGCCAAGTCAGCGCCCGAACGTTTCGTCTTTATATCGTCCTATGTCTATTATCTATACATATTATTCGTTTTCTGTCTTCCATTCGTCAATTCCTTCCAAAATGTACAAATAAGTCAATTGAAACTTCCTCTTAAGATGTGGTTAGAGCTGAAAGTATACTCTGAATTTAACAAAATGGCGGTGATCCGTTTAAGACGTAACACATATGGTTGAGATTGTCTAATGTGGCCGGCATTTTATAAAGATATCATTGGATTTGGAATCTTCTATCTTGAACGGTAAAGTAGCTTTTTGAATGGACTGCTTTGATGCAATTCGGCCAACTCAAAGTATTCCCGTCCGACGATTTACGAGCCCTTAATTAGACGCTTTCCGCTACATACGGTTTTAGCATGTTATAGCTAAAACAGTATGTAGAGGAAAGCGCCTGCGAGCAGGGCGGCCACCTAGCGGCTTCATGGCAATAAAAGCGTTGGTATCACATTGTGACTAGAAATATAGCTTCTTAAACGGGTCGCCGCCATTTTTTAAATCCTGTATAACAACAAAATAGCCATAAAAAAATAGTTTATATTGGCAATTATTGAAAAAAAATCTAGCTCTTACCACAAACTGAAATTCTATCATTTTATACTTCTCTTAACATTCCAGTTTGTTCTGCTTGGTATTTTTAGTAAGCAGTATTAACACGTTTAGTTTTAGTTTTTAGTTTAATGCACTTGGATTCCTTTGCTCACGCGGCAGCTAAGACTGACCACCACCGATCACGTGGAAATGCCAAATTGTTGTAAACCAAAATATTAATTTTAGTTGGGTATAGTAGGGATAAAGTAAAGCTTTTAAACTATAAGTACAAACACGTTTGCCCCAAGACCGGTAAAATACGGCGACTTTTTGCAGCGATACAGAACGGTTATCAAAGCCGCGCGAGCAGTGACGCGGCTAGATAGACTATTCGTCTCTTTCTAATAAGAACACCTAGAAAGGGACGGATAATCTATCTCGTCGCGACACATCTCGCTCGCTGTCTTGTGATAACCGTGCTGTATCGCTGTAGTTGTAGTGCGAGTTTGTATCGCTGCAAACAGTTGCCGTGTGAAACTAATCTAAAAATCCACGATGAATGCATGCAAAATGCGTAGACACACACACACAGTGCAGTCCACTGCTCTATGTCAAAAAAAAAAAATACTTTAATTGAATCCACGAAGGTCGCTGTTTCACTAAGCGGTTACTTTTTGCAGCGATTCAGTATCAATGCCGGTGACTATGACTGGTCATCTCTGGCTAGTGTTACGATACAGTCACAGTATAAATAACTACAACCAATAGGCAACCTTCATTCATCTTTAGAATTTACGCAGCAGCGTAACCGGTCAGTTGTCAAAATATTTTTGTCGTTACTGTTACTTTTGACAACCCTGTTTGGTTAATAAAGTCGCTGAGTGTAACTGCTCTATATATTATGGTTGTTTAATTTAATGAGGATATTTTAAAAGTTTAAGTACTTCATTCATCGCCTATACCTGTGTTTCGTACTGACTTGAACTATCCAAAAATGCACTTTTTGTACTTTTAATTTTACGTTATATTGTAATCTCATGTAAGTCATTAAGTATTTTAGTTTCGGCAGCTTCATTTAAGTAACTAAGATGACTACTAAAATACCAAAAGTGTTTTTTTTGCATAATACATTTTTGAACATAATAACTTGGCTTAGCACACTATCGTGCGTTGTGTTTACGATCAAATAAACAGATTTATAGACGAACTTTTAAGTATTTTGTCCTGAATATCAAATTCAATATTAATTTGAGCGCTTTTAAATAACGTTTTTTTTAATATAGGTATATCTGTCATTGATAAAATAACTGCAAAGAAAGCTCGTCCACCTTTTAGTTTGAGTATATGCATATCATTGTTTTGTAATGCCGGTTAGAGTGGGATGCACCTATTTGTTAGCAAGAGAACGTAATATCGCATCGTTTTATAAGATAGCTGCTTCCTCATAGTCTTTTAGTCATAATCGTAACTGGTCTCTTTCGCACCGTACTTAAATAGAACGAGAGAGAATTTGCTATATGCGGGTGGGTAATTGGGTAACTATTTAAGCGAAGGTCTGTTACCATAGATTACTTTTGGGCAATATCATGGACCTATGATACTCAGGACAAGCTATACGTGATGCCACAATGAGGGACGGAAAGGCTTCTATGCAGCTGATTTAAGAACTGGTCTTAAAATGGCTGATGGCTTACCATAAACAACCTACTTAATTTGGGCGTGTAGTGGTTTTTTTGCCACAACTTCATACTAGAGTGTCAAGCGAGTCGTGTCCTGGAAAATGGCGGCAAATTAAAAAAAAACGCATGCTGGTAACACGAAATGTTTGGGCGGAGTAATAGGTACTTATAACTGACAGTTTATTTCATAGCTAAATTTGTAGCTATATAAAGAATTTGATAAAAATGCTGTGGTCACGACTCGCTTGATATAGACTCTAAATCAGTTGTGGCAAATAAAAAAGTGGAAATATGACAAGGACAACGAATGATATTTCCCTTTTTGTCACACTTATCGAGATTTGTATGCTACCATCTCGCTCGGACGTGGTATTATTATTACCATAGCTTGTCCTGAGTATCATAGGTCCATGGGCAATATGTATGTATAAGATATAAAAAGTAGGTACCATCAGTAAGTGTGTGTCCACCCGTTACCCACTGGTTGTTTTATAACTTCACAATTGTCATGGGCGTGGGTTTAGAATACTTTGGGGGGTTTAAGTGATACAACCTTGTCATAACCATGCTATCTTTATCGCGGGAGCAAAACAAATCTGTTAAAGAATAAATATAACAGAATGTATATTTAGTAAAAACGGGATTCCTGCCTACACGTTCTAGGCCTTCAAGAAGTTCATCACATCTAGAAGGAAGTTTTCGCTGGAAAAGGTCAATCAATGTTATCTTACACTGTGTAAACGATTACTTAAAAGTCAACGTGTCAGCTTGAATGTGTTTATTTTTATATAACTAGTTAATCAAACGAGGGAGCCAAGCGAACGAAGTTATATGCTTCAGCTTGGGCTGAAAATCGTTCGTATGGAGTCTGTTCTCCTCTACAGTCGCATTTCTCAACCGATTCTCGTGAAATTTTGTGAGCAGGTTCGTTAATTATATAGATTTTTATCAAAATTCAAAGAAATTTTTTTTTTGTTGAAAAAAGACATGCTCGCCAGTTCTACAGCTCACAGAGCCACTAGTTATGTTGCTACAAATCTATCAAGAACGTCAAATGTCTAAAGTAGCAGGAAAAGAGCCTGAAGAGGTTGCGTAGGTATTTTTTTAAAAGTACAATACAATACAATACAAATACTCTATAAAGTATGTACTAAATCAAATTTAGTACGGACGGAGGTAGGTATTTTACATAAAAATTATAAATTTTGGACTCGTAGGTATAAAGGTTTCTCGATATGAGTGTCACTTCTGTTATTGATTTTTGGTCATAATCTTTCAGTACTATCAAATCGTTTGTGCTCACGCGATAAACATGTTTGGTCATACATAACTCGGCTGTGACTTTGTCACATCGACTAGTTAATTTACCAACAAAAGTGTCCAATGGACATGACATTCACGTCATAAGAGGGTTACATCACTGTTAACCCGCCAAGCAACGCTACGTGTTCCACGCCGTAGCGCGTAGCAGCATTTTCCGCTTTGTAGCGGAAATCGCTCTTAGAGGTATGAGTCATATGTGAGTTATTGGCCTTGAATGGAACCTCTCAAAGTATCCCAGACACGACTTATTATAAATTGTGCAAGTTAGGCCTGAATCACACTGGCGCGGCCTGCGTTGGCGGCCCATAGTAAATTTGTCAGCTAATGACAAGTTTACTATTGACCGCCGCAGCCAGGCCGCTCCAGTCTGTGAGAGGCTTAATAGCCTGTGGAATTGGTATATAAAGTGCAATATTACAATTGGTCTTGCCAAGGCATTGTGATGGTTATCGTTTCGCATTAAGGTTTAGTTTTATTTGCGTAGCTTAGACCCAAAGCATAATGTTACGTAAAAATAGTACAATTGACAATGTATGTCGAGTATACATGTCGCCATGATTAAGTTGTGTATGCCCGTAAAGTTATTGTATAATACCGGCTACCTATCTTTTTTTTTTTGACGATGTGAAAATGCTTTACGCATACCCCCGACCCGGGAAGGCCCATTTGGGGGTTATGTGGGACTCTCCTCCCGCCGCCATCCGAGGAGCATACCCACTAAAAACACACCGGCGTCACCCGCATTGCCGTTAAGGGGGCGCCATGGGATCGCGAACATTCCACCACGACGCCCCCCGGCCGGCTACCTATCTGCCTCTCTCTTCATGTGATTTGTAGCCAATATTGTGCAATAAATATCAGTCTGCAGCTTGTATCATTTTAGAGATAAAAACTGGCAACATTGGTATGTTGCCAGTTAATGTGAAATTGATTTTTCAAAAGCTATATTTTTTCTTAAGCACATTTTTCATCAATAAGACTTCTTATCTATTTTTATGCTGAGTATATTATGTCTCTGTGTCGTCGTACGTTAGAAAGAGATGACAATATATAACTCAACGTGTTTAGAAAGCGCGTATACTTAGCATTTTTGTTTTTGAGTTTGCTGGAAATTAAGTTTTATGTTAAAACAATAATGATACTTTTCCAACGACACCTTTTGACTGTAGCTTGCTTACCAAAAGCTGATAGGTTATACTTAAATGTTTAAGTTCTTAATTTAAATTTATATCAGATTTTTTTATTTACACTTATGTCAATATAAACCACACAATGTAATTTTATAATGTTTTCGATCAATTGATTATGCAAATAACGTACAATTAATGATTGGTACTACAAAATTACAATTTAAAAAAAATACGAGTAAAAATAATCATACTCTAAGATTGAAGTTTTAGTCTAAATTATATTTTTCCATATTGTTTTTAGTTTTTAGCTCAGTTAGCAACTTAAGTTGTTTTATGATTATTTACTGATATCACACCACTACGTTATAAGACACACCATACATTAAAAACCTTTATTCAACAAGATACTAAGCCACTCGAAGCTATAGTACCTGTTAGATTGGACATAAATTTAAAACCTCCAATCTACAATCACTAGAAATATACCTTATATGATAGCTATAAGGTATAATTTTGTTTGTGGGTTTGATCGTTTTCCAAGTCTTAAAGGATTAAATAACTGAACACACGTGATAACTTTTATAAAGGAAAAGGACAAGTATATTTATACCACAATATGTATTAAACTGTATAGTATACCTATATGCATCACAAGTTACTACTTAAATAAGAGCTACATAAACATTTTGTACCATTCAATAGATTTTGTAATAGATATAGTTGTAGTTTTATGTCTGTCTAAGTACCTAACCATAAACATAATATATGTATACTTAAAATTGTATAAGGAAGCACAAAAATCTAAGCACTCAGTTTCTACCGTATCGTCGTTTTTTGTATAAAAACGTTCCCAAGCAAAAAGTAACGCTCTACTGATGTAAATAAGGACGATTTCTAATTGTATCTTAAATAACACCTTATTGACACCGGCGAAACTTTACATTTTGCTGGAGAATGATCGAAATACGTTTTTTAATCGTGTTGTATACGTGTAGACCACATGTACATCGATATGTATATTATGTGTAATTGTATAACCTTCATACATTTTTGTATTTGTGGATAAGATGCCTCGCGGCGTTGCTGCGCGCTTTGATTGTTTAAATTATAATATGGCCAACATAGGAATGCTTATGTAAAGTTGTATATGACGATATATGTCATTGACAGATTTTTATCATATTGAAGTTTAAGTCCTGAAATGTAAAAATGATCCTCTCTGTTTCGAAATACCACATTCTCAATTCTTAAAGTAAAAAAACTTGCAGCTCTATTTTTGGTACAGATTAACATATTGAAAGAATGAAAAAGTACTCCCACTATGTTGAAAGCATTAATAGATCTCATGACAATACTCAAAAAACATCACGCCTCTGATTATTAATATTTGCGATTTTAAAGATTTTAATTACATGAAGATAAAAAATGAACGCAGTTTGGCAATAGAAAATCGTGACGTCACTTGTTTTTATTTTACTACAAACTTCATACTTCTAGTAACAGCGTTTTTGACGATTCATAATTCATAATACGTTGCTGCTTTGACTAACCAGTCACCATGGTTCTCCCTTGTTAGACCTAACTACTTTAGCCCTAAATGCTTCATTTGAGCTAATGTTTTTTTTTTTCTTAAATAGTAAACATTATAGGATTATTGCAAAACAAACCTAACCTAATGTTAATGACTTCTATTTGATGATATTCAAAGAAAACCCGACATGTTCTATATTTCGAAGAATGCATTCGGTAGGTCTAGTGAAACATTGGGGCAAACGTTAGTACGTCAAGTCACCATCTCCATTGGACCAAACAGGTCGATGGACTTTATCTGAATAAACGACAACTAAACTCATCTTGGAATAAACTCTCTTCCGGTTTGTCAATTGATACTTACCATTCTGCATTTCAACAAAGAATTAAGAATTTGGTATTTCAGAAATCTCACAAATTTGGTACTAAGGGTGGGTTGCATCAACTGCATTTGATAGACCGGCTAAAATTAAATATGGCGTCGACAGATGTCAATACATAAAGAACTGTCAAACTTCTAAAATCAAATTTTAACCGAGTGACTTACGATTACCAATGGTTTAAACTAGTTTAAAGCAACCGGCCCTTATTACAATCCTATCAGAATTACTAATGAAAATAGCAAATATTGAAAAATATCTCCCCCCGTGGCCTATGTTGTTCTGTTCCTATTGAGAGTACGGTTGTGACCCCAACGAAGGACCCCTGGAGAGGTTTATATAGTTACTATAAAAGATGTATATATGTGTCTTGTGGACAGACGTCCTAAGAGGTCAATAGACGGTCCAATTTATTGTACAATATTAACGACCCTCTTCAATATCATATACTTTTAACTTTTAACTATTTGAGTTGTATCGAAATAATCAATTATAATATAAATTTCACTGTAGATGAATATACTAACCCGCTTATTCTGTTAGCTAAAATGTGATTCATTTATGTTCCTTCCTCAGAATACAAATGTCAAAATTAAAAGACAAATGGATTTTAACGGCATTCTAACTAAAATAGGTTTGATAAAGCCCTTCTTGTATGTAGTGGTGACGTATTCGAATGTGTATGTAATGTATGTATGTATTCGTAATAGGCATTAGTTTTGTTTGTGTTGGAGAGTCCAACACAAACAAAACTGCCTATTCAAACACGTCACCCACCTATACGGTTATGAATAAGGGTATAAAATTACAATAACTGTTTTATTGCCGTTAATTACTGACCGTCTCTAATCATTCCATTTATGTGGGTAGGGTATGGATATTGTGCAATAATATTGGCCGGCTGTGGAGCACTTTAAGGCGCTTTCCCGAGGCGTGCGCGAGCAACGCCGCGCGAGGCGGGCATGTACTTACATATTGATATTGTAATAACATTATCATTGCAATTATAAACATTCCATTGCTTGTGAATCGTGTTTTATTTTCAATAAACTTTTACTTATCTTGCAACGTTCGTATCTGAGGTGGCATAAAAAAAAAACAGTTGTTTTTCGGCCAACTGTTCCTAAACGCAATATTTCACGACCATAACAACAATTTACTTGATTTTCCATACAACGGTTAGTACCTCAACGATCTGACGTCACAATGAGGGCTGCCGTTTTTGCGCTCACCAGTGGGCGCCACTGGCGTGTCGGGTCCAGTAATATAACTGTTAACGTTTGTTATTGCTGGCGTAAAACAAAATTTACGTTTGAATCATGCTTAAAAGAGTAAATCCATAATTATAACAATAATACTTATTATTATTACCTCCGATTTATTTTTGCACAAGTTTTTCTTAGATTCGCTTATAAAGCACAGAGATTCATTAACCCGTAACACGTAATTGCCATAATTAATCTTTTCGACGCCAACGACGCATATATCCGCACCGCAGGTAAAACACCAACGACTGATATATGCGTCAAGGAGCCCAGCGCGATAGCAACCTTCTTGCATTGACAAGGTTTAACTTCGCATTAAATGTCTTGTTGATTTGGCGTGTGGTTGACAACTTCTCACTTTGACAGAGCGTTGAAAAGGTTAATCTCAGTTATGTAAAATATTCACAACATTATTAGGAATTATGAAAAAACCTGCAAATTCCACTAACAAACTATGGCATTTGACATTTTGAAGCCCCGACGCGCCACTAGCGCCTCTAGCGGCGAATTCACTCACGGTAGCCTCATTACCTATCAATCATCGTGGATAAAAAAAAACCATCATAATGTGGCTATATAAAGAATATATATATATATAATATGAAAATATCTTGTGACTGGTTGAAAAGATTCTAAAATATTACGCTGCCGTTACAGAAGATAGTACATTACTTTAGGCCGACAAACGAAGGGTTGCAGGCCAAGTAGATATAGGGATACGCGGCCGGCAACCCCGTTTCCCGCCGAGATTTGTAAAGTGCTTTTCTCAAACTTGCAATGAAATAAAAATAAAAAGTAGTCAATTGGATATGGCTACTTCTGCCTCCACTCGCAATTCCGGAAGCGTACAGTTCAATTCCATATTACTTTCATATCATCTTATGAAAATGATTTTTTCCTCGCAAAAAACGTCGTGTGAAACGCGTGAGCTTTTATAATTAGGTACCTACATCATCGGCTCTCGTAACATGCTCACCTGCCCTGCTAGCATAACTTGACTCTCTTCTCTACTCGCGCGCGAGATAGACTGTCCGTCACTTTCTGATTAATGCTGTCAAAAAGTGACAGATAGTCTATCACGCGCGCGAGTAGAGCAGAGAGTCAAGTTATGCTAGCAAGGCTGCGGCTCGCGTGAAAAATTCCACCTCGGATGTAATTATCAACATAGCTCACTTGTATCACAATGTACTAATAATATAGGATGTCTCAATAAGAGTTCATGTGGTAACACTGAAAATTGACAGCTGCTAGAGTCTGGCCAACGAAAGCTGAACCAGGAAAAACGCGGCAATTTCAAAAAATCATGTCAGGGTAACACAGGGTCACTCACACAGTCGCAATTTTCTCAGAGAAATTTCAATTTGACATACGACATGACACCTAAGATAGACACACATAGAGATAAAGTGTTGCCAATCAAATAACTACGAGGTTCAACTTTCGTTAGCCAGACTCTATCTATATACCTATGATTGTTCTGATTATAAAAATATAACCCGTCCAAACAAAAGAAAACTCACTACAAAAACCGTGAAAGTTACGCTGACACCGTAATTTCATACTTAACAAGAGTAATGACCTGTCATGTCCTGCCGTGGGGGCCGTTTGCGGGATATTTTAATCTATACATAATCAGAACGTGTTTTCTTTATAATGCAATATAAATATCACAACTTACTCAAAAAATACGTGCTTATTTTTAATCAAAAAAGTGCACTCTTAATGAGAAATCCTATATAAACAATCGTATAGTATCGTCAAAAAGTACTTTTTTCAATATCCCGTACTTAGTATTAAGGTATCTACTTATTAACTACAAGACATTTAAGTAACCTACCTAATACACAGATTCTAAACTTAACAAATAGACTTTGTAGTCACAAAAATAAACAAGATCTTTTCTAAGTTGACATCTTCAACTAAAATAAAATATCTATTCGTTAGTGATTTTTGAGTTCATTTTGGCGAATAAGTAAGTAAGTACGGCGAAAATTGAGTAGGTAAGTATGTCATTTAACTAAGAAATGCATTGGTTTCTAAATCAAGTATCACTAAGCTGGCGTCGATTGCTATGATTTACTATTCCCTAAAAACAATGATTAGGTATATCATTGTTTTTAGGGAATAGTACAGTCACGGACTTTAATCGTTGAGCGATTCAGGTGTCAACTAATTTTGGTTTTTAATAGTTAAGTATATCATGTAAAAGGTGAGCCCTGCCCTAAATGGCTCAACGATTTAGGTCCGTGACTGTACCTATATGCCATAGGGCCTACCTAAATCTGTATCTAAGGGTGGTATTCCACTTGTCCAAAATCTTTGTCCAATGTGCATTTGATCAAAGAAATTCAAAAAGCAACTACTGCCTACTTCAAATAAATTTGATCAAAGTGAATAAGCCAGTGAATAGTGTCCAATCAAATGTTGTAATCTAGTCCAATTCAAATACACTCAAGAGCAGAAGTTTCGGGTCACCCTGAATTAAATAACATCAATAGGTTTTTTTTAATATTTCACACTAGTTTTATTTACATAATATACTATTCTTCGTAATACCCAAATGTATTAGCAATTTTCGGGATCCTATCATAAAAATATTAACATCCAAAAATGTCGAGTTAGTTATTTCAGTCTGTTATTTTCATGGGTTTTTACGAGTCCGATTTAAACCTGGTAATGTTTTTTTTTAATTGTTATTTTTGCAGTTTACATGTAAAATTTAAAAAAAAGTCATGACACGTTTAAAAAAACTGTACAACCTGCACTATTTTAGGAAATATGATGGTATTTCACCGACCCGAAACTTTTGCTCTTGAGTGTACAGTCAGCATCATAAACATGTATACACTTTTCGACCTTATGTCTAGGTAATAAGGTCGTAGAATGTATACATGTTTATGATGCTGACTGTACATCTAATGAAATTTATACTGGCAAGTGCAACTTTAGCCCTAAGATATAGAAACACATGACGCCTAGCTACTACGTATATATTTTGGTAATTTCATTACCTTGTTTCTCATATGTTTTACCTAAAACTACACAAAAAATAAATAACACCTAACTTAAAATTGATCTACAATCTCGTAACGTCAGGCGCTTCGCAGTCTTTCTCCTTGCCGCCATTACGTTCCGTTTTGCCGTCATCTTGTTTTTTCCCGCCAATTTTCGCGTAAATCTCGTCTATGGTTCTCATCTTTGTCTCTGGTACGCAAAGGACGATGTAAACTGTGCTGACGATGCAGACACCGGAGAATAGGAAGAATACTGTGTGGAGACCGGCTAGTTGGGCTAGAGGTTGGAAGAGTCGCAGTTCCACGGAGACTAGGGCGCAGGCGAAGGCGATGACTAGTGATGTCACTGTGCCGCGGAGCTGGAAATAATGTAAATTATCATCACAATGTAACCTTTTACCCTCCATAGTCTGATTTTCTTTTTTTCATATATTTTAATAGGGACACGCATATGCAAGCCCGACTCTGGGTGGTGTGGTGGTGTACCTTCGTATCGGCGACGACAAGAGCATGCCCGTTGAAAAACTCTAAGCAATTAAAGGGTACATGAAACGAGGGGGTACACGAGCAAAGTTCAAGAAATTACAGGCCGCACAGAATGTCAAAGATTAAAGGTGCTTATATAGATGTGATGAACACCTAATAAACAAGGTCCTACTATGTTGGGGTTGCTAGTATTCGTAACGGGGATCTCGACACTCGACTAATAACCTCAAGAATGGCAGCGCAGACTGTATCGCCTCATATGAGACAGAAAACTTCTGCGCGGTCGTTTGGAGAACTCTGCATGAGAGAGCCGATGTTGGTCAGAGTAGGTTTACTGGATAGAATTACCATATAACCCAGTATTTATGCTGAGTTGTGACCATTTCGTGGCAAATGTGTTTGTGTGTATTGTGTCTATACAGTTTGTTTTTATGTGTTTTGTCACGAATAAATGTTTTTTTTCTTTTCTTTATTTTTTTTTTTTTTCCGATGGTTGGATACCCGGTTTGCATAGAAACCTGCATGTTGGGTCAACTTACTTGGAAGGAGAACATCTCAGTCATCATCACAAACGGCACGGGCTGTAGACCTGCCGCGTCGCAGTAGATGCAGAGACATAGCGCCGCCACGGGCAGCCAGCCGCCGCCACCATATGCGAACCAGGCGCCTAGGAGACACATTGCCACGCCGGAGACAAAGCACGTTATTCCCAGAAGAGGCTGTGAACAAAGTGATTAGTTTATTGTGTTAGTAGTAAGGTTGAACCATTTCTGACAGTCTATAACGGCTCGAGATGGACGATGACCTGGTAAAGGTCGGGGAGTCCGCTGGATGCGGGTGGCGCAGGACCGGTCGTTGTGACACTTTTTGGGGGATGCCTATGACCAGCAATGGACGTCGTTCGGCTGATATAATGATGATGATAAATTATTAAGGCTTTTATCGCATTTATAAAGAGGCAGAGCATTTTCGCTTCAGAGAGTTTATTAGAGTCGTGGTTGATACGCATCGTGGCTTAATGGTTACCACACCATTTCACGCTTTTTCGAGCATGCAAACAGATTGGGACTAGAGTCCCAATCTGTTTGCATGATCATCTCTGGTCGGTAGACCGACCAGAGATGATCTATATTGCCCTCTCTTTCACATTTAAGGCTTAATACCTACACATGACGTAGACCGATTCAACACGCGTTACAAGATTCCGTTTTTCATGTTTAGACAACATGACCGCGTCAGCACAGCCGGCAGCCAGACATCTTTCTGGTTTAGGTTTATAATTAGGACGATGCCGACCTTCCTCCCATACCGTTCCAGCAAGCTTGAAGCCGTGACCGACCCAAATAGTTGCATTGCACCCAACACAGTAGCTTGCTGATTAGCCGACAGCACCCAGCCACCGTCGTGGTTTGCCTCACTGAAGATCTGCGATGCGAAGTGGAGGACAGCCAGACAACCAGAAAGTTATATGGCTAGTGTTATAGTCAGGATGATGCTAACCATCCTCCCAGTCCGTTCCACCAAGCTCGAAGCCGTGACCGACCCAAACAGTTGCATTGCACCCAACACAGTAGCTTGCTGATTAGCCGACAGCACCCAGCCACCGCCGTGGTTCGCCTCACTGAAGATCTGTGATGCGAAGTAGAGGGCAGCCAGACAACCAGAAAGTTATATGGCTAGTGTATTCAGGATGATGCTAACCTTCCTCCCAGTCCGTTCCACCAAGCTCGAAGCCGTGACCGACCCAAACAGTTGCACGGCACCCAAAACAGTAGCTTGCTGATTAGCCGACAGCACCCAGCCACCGCCGTGGTTCGCCTCACTGAAGATCTGTGATGCGAAGTGGAGGACGGCCAGACAGCCACACAGCTCTCTTGCCAGGGTTATGGCCAGGACTATGCGGAAGGCGCGGAATGTGCTGCGGTCTGATGCTGTGGAAGTAAATAATTAGGTACCTATTAGTCAGCTAATTTATTGAATCAGGCGTTACTTTGCGGAAATTCATGATATATTACGAGAACAATATTCCTTTGCTATTCCGCTAAAAAACCTGTGCAGGTCGATCAGCGGAGATCAAATGCAACTATTTGCGTATAAACATGCAAATAATTACAGCAAACCACCACCAATAATGAAAAAACCTCGACACGTGTTTCGCCTCTCTACGAGGCATCATCAGGAGATGCTAGCAGGAGATGTTGCTTGCGCCACGTCCACTGAGCAAATCATGTTGCTCAGTGGACGTGGCGCAAGCAACATCTCCTGCTAGCATCTCCTGATGATGCCGCCTTATACCTTTTTATAATCTCTGAAGTTTCATCATCTTAACAAACTGGCCAACAAATCTATGTTTTTTTAGAATATAATATCTTGTATGTAAAAACTAGCCAAGTCAAATCTTGAGCATCAATTTAACCTAAGTTATCTGTTTTGTGTAAATAATTCGAGTGATCAAATTTAAGAAGTTATACTTTTCATTTATTTACTTATTCTTTGGGAAACCAACAGCTACAATAAATTAACATAAGATTTGAACATGTGATACAAGAAAGCCAATAACAAGTTCTCACCAGTAATAGCATAATAATATTAAAAAACCGGCCAAGTGCGTGTCGGACCACGCAAAACGAAGGGTTCCGTGCCTATTAAAAAGGTCGTATCGTCACAGAAATTTTACGGCACTTACGTCCTTTTCTTTGAGGAAGGCAGTTTTTCAGCAATATCTCGAAAACCTCTGAACCGATCTTGTTCAAAACAATTTTCGGTGAATGAAATTAATAAGCCCTATGTCCATGAATTTTTCCATATTTTTAAAATACACCGTTTAAAAATTAGAGGGGGGGGACAGAATTTTAGTGACTTTCGGGGCGATTATCTCCGGCTCTATTCACTTAATCAAAAAAAATGCTAAGAAACCTTATATTTATTTTGAAAGGCATATCGATTGATGTGCCACACGGGGGGTCACAATGAAAAAAAAAATTTTGACTTTTAGTTTTATGTATGGAGTGCACATCTAAAAAAATTTTTTTTTGTCATTTTAATTACAAAACTATGTAGCGGCTAACAAAATACACCTTTCCTCAAAATTTTATTCAAATACACCTTATAGTTTTCGAGTAAAATGCCTGTGACATACGGACAGACGGACAGACGGACAGACGGACATGACGAAACTATAAGGGTTCCGTTTTTGCCATTTTGGCTACGGAACCCTTAAAAGAAGCGGGTTGTGTCGGAGATACAACCGTTAATTAAGTATAAGTGGATACTTCTTTGTTGGCGATGGAACCCTAATAAAAAAATTGCGATTGATATCAATCTTGGGAAAATCTACTTAGGTAAGCATTTTGATTATTTAAAGGAATCTGCTATTATGGTGTACCCGTAAAATATATATCTGAATTAATTCACTAAAATCCGTATAAGTATATGTTCAGATAAATCGGTATATATGGCAACATTGACTGACGTAGCTCATTTGACTCGCGATACATTGAATGGCGGTCATTTCGGCATTATTTCATGTCCGCCACATAAACCAAATAACATTTTATGATTTACAACTAATGGCAAATAAAGAAGGATTAAAACATGTAACAAACCATTATTTGAAATCAGATTAGGCTTCTCTACAAAAAGTTATTCCGGAAGTCACGTGATAAATTTTGAACTGTACCCCTATACAAGAACGCGAGCAAAGAAGTATCCACTTCAAAAAGCAACGGGTGGCTAGTACTATACACTGCATCTGTTATGTTAGTGAAGTAGTGGTAATAAAACAAATTTATTAATAAAAAAAAATTCAAATATTGAAACACAATGCAGTTGGTATATGGCACGCTCAATTAAATAAACACTGTCAGGCTACGCCTCACAGTTTGAATGTTACTATTAAAGAAGTCAATATCAAGCTCCTTCGTCAGATTATTTAGGCTTTAACCAGCACGTATTAAACTATTTGGGGAATTTTATAAAGCAAACATTGTTGTAGTAGAACAAATAAGAATAGTACATTGTTGAAGAGGCTAGAAAGTAAGCAATAGATGGACGAGTTGCTTTTAGTAAAGTACGAGTCCAGCTATTGCACTTTCGGCCGAGGCTTAACACAGTGCTTTTCACGCCTACTGCGAGGAAATTGCAAATAATTATAATTTTAAATCAAAATTAACTATCTAATTTAAGATCATAATACTAAACAGGCTCGCTTGCCTCGCGCTCCGGCGGAGGAACAAGGAGCGGAGCAAACGCACGCCGGCGCGACCGCGCGCGGGGCCCTGTGATTGGTCGATCGCTGTTCAAACTGTCCAACAATAACATTGTTGGACAGTTTGAAGTCATAGATGGCCTGTTCGTGCGACGTTCAACTAACCCCAGCTTTGAAGCCTGAATTCTGACCATCTTTTGCCACATTTCCGAGCAGTGCCGTGAAAATTGTATGTTCTTAAGAATACATTTTATTTTATTCAAATGGTTCGTGTAACACACAGCTGCTGCGTCGCCAGTTCCTTTTGGCTTTGAACTTGGCTGGACACGCTGCCGCGTGTCTAGATTTAGTTTATTTGGTCATTGCTATTAATGGACACCGTTAGTGGTTGCGGTGAAACTCCAATTAGTTTGATAGGAATGCTATGATAGTAACTTAAAATTGTCAACAAATTAGTGTGATGCATTTACCTGTGTATTTGTTCACAATTCACATAATCACCCGCATGCAAAAAACACATTAACAAAATTATGAGATTTTTCAATAACCCGCCTGAACTAAACAACATTTTTTTGGGGATATACATCTCCCGACATAATTATTGTGTTGTTTAATAGAAGCCAGAACACGATTGCCGCGAATAAACGCGATCGCCCAGTTAGGTGTCGGGTTAGAATCTTAGGATAGCACCAGAGCACCCGCTTCTGTTCATGCGTGTCGTAAAAGTCGACTACGGGATTGGATTGAGGTGTGTTGTCAGCGATGGCTAGCAACCGGTCACTACAATGTCATGTTTTCCCACAATCGGCTTGTGTCCTAAGTATTTTTTACGATGCCATGCAAACCCGTTTTTGGAGTGGAACAAATGTTTGTATGGGAGCATCTACAATTAAAGGACATAAATACCCAAAAATTTCAGTCAAAGACGGACCTCGCTGGCGGCAGCCGTAACGATTCATATTAGTTGACATAAAAGTTTCTAAAGTCACAGACAGTTTTCTATTTACATGTACGTTGTAAGGAAAATCAAGTAAAAATGTTTGGTCGCGAAATACTGCGTTTAGGTCCATAGTTGTAATATAATTTAATTATATTTTGTAATTTATACTTTATTACAATAATTTCATGGTTTTTAACATGAATAAACTACCATTACTAGAAGTAACTTTGCCAGGCTGGTGGTTGAAGTAGTGACCACTACCTAGGAATTATTAAGATGTTGAAGAAGGGGGACCAGAGATGGTTAGTGTGGACTTTACCCCAGAGGGGTTCATGACAGTCCACATTCAGAGATAGACTCTCCAGTACTGTCTTCTATAAACGCAGGCACCTTATATACATACCTAAGATACTCATACAATCCAAAAGTTTCTGGCTGGAGAAACATGGCGGTTTAAAAATAAAAATAAAATGTGTCATTGTGATTGTCATTTACTCGTACTTTGCTTCGTGTATACTTTTGAGGTTTATGTTCGTTGTGGTTTTGATTTGATGGCGTTTAGAACAATGGAAAGTCTGAAAGTTTTCGAAATGTTTAAGTTGTCACAGTTGTCGTTAGTATATATATATTTTTTTTAATTTTTATGGCCTGGATACGTGTCCTTTAAGCCAAGTCTTTATTTAGTTATTTATAACACTTCATTTTAGTAGGAGTTGTGAGCAGTATGCACCAGTATCCTTATTTAACACTTCGCTTCACTTCAAATTTTTGACACTGTGTTTTTAATATACTTGTATAATGGAACGAAACTGTCAACATTTTTGAGAATGTCATTTAGGCGGCGGGGGACTTCATTTTGAAACACTTCACTTAGTTCACTTGCAAGGATGAGTCTATCAAATGCAAAGGCGTGACAATGAAATATAAGGTGCTCAACATCTCCGACACTGCCATCCTGACAGTGAGGGCATGTACCATCCGGTATTATTGAAAATCGCCCTAAATGCGCAGGCGCAGAATTGTGTCCGAATCTCAATCTATTGATCGTGGTAATAAATCCACGACTTCCCATCTTTATCTTCTCGTACCAAGGTTTTCCTGGCAATTCGGGTTGAATACTAGCGTACCATTTCCCTTTACTTTCTCTGTCCTTTAACCATACATCAGTCCAAATCTTAAGAACATCCTTCTTTACTGAAGCTTGACAATCAGTCATTGGAATTCTAGTACTACACCTTACATCTAATTCATTAATACCTAAAAAAGCGGCTTTATCTACAATTTCATTCCCTGTTATCCCAGTATGGGATGGAATCCACATAAAATTTATATTTACATTATTATTTTTAAATAGTATTAACATTTGTTTAATCTTATACAAAATGAAATTATTTTTGTAATGAAACTGATTATTCTGCAAACCATAAATTAAGCTAAGCGAATCAGTAAAAATAAAGAAATATTTATATTCTAACATCCTTTTTATAACTTTCATAGCTTCATAAACAGCATATGCTTCAGCCGTGAATATGGAACATAAGTCATCTAATCTAAAGCTTTGTACAAATTTAGTCTGAGGATCATATACTGCACTTCGAACATGAGAGTCCGTCTTACTGCCATCTGTATATATATAATTTATAATAATTAGGTATTTGAGACAGAAAAATTAGGAATTCTGTATTATTATTTATTGACTTTGTGCACACTGTAATTTGTATAAATTTACTACTATAGCTATCTTCATAACATGGCCAGATTCGATTTTGATAAATGTTACAAAATTTTAGTTCTATTGTACTGAATATTTCAGTCAACTGAATCATTTTAGGATGAGCCTTTACCCTTTTAATTACATTTTCATAATTTTTGGCATATACTCTAATTAAATATCTATTGGCTAACAGTTGCCACCTTACCGGCAAAGGCATTATATTCGTTTCTACTTCCATAGCTCTAATTGGTGTAGAACACATTGCACCTGAAATTATTCGCATTGCCCTATTTTGAATTATTTCTAATTTATGTGTACTAGTAGTATTCATATGTACAAGAAAACTGTAGTCAAAGTGACTTCTAACAAGAGTTTTATACAGCAAGGACAATATTTGTGGGTCAGCACCCCAGGATATTCCTGCAAGACATCTCATAATATTTAAGCCTTTCAATGAATTAGCAATGATGTGTTTAGTATGTTGATCAAACTTTAATTGATTGTCTATTATTACACCTAGGAACTTATGTGAAGGGACTTCTCGAATAATTTCATTGTTATATACAATATTTACATTTGAAGTATCCTTGCTTAGTATTAATAGCTTACTTTTGTCAGGATTAATCTTTAACTGTAGATAGTTATTGTAGTAAGTATAAAGTTCTTTTAACGCAACGTTAATATCTTGCTTAGCTACATCTAAATTTGCATTAATGGAATATATTACAATATCATCTGCAAATTGCAGTATTTGTACATTAGAACTATTTACATACGAGTTTATCTCGCTAGTATATAGATTATATAGTAGCGGAGACAGCGTTGCTCCTTGCATTGTGCCTCTAGAAACTAGTCGGGGACCATGTAAAACATTGTTAAATTTTATATACAACTCTCTTTCATACAAGAACTCAAATATCCATTTGCATAATTTACCAGGGATCTGTATGTTAGATAAAACTTTTACTAATATTGTAGGATCAACATTATCAAATGCTCCTTGCATATCCAAAAATGTGCAAACAACATTTGACTTGTTGCATTTGGCTAGTTTCAAGTCAGAGATAAGAGATAAAAAGCTGTCAGAACAACTCCTGCCACGCCGAAATCCATTTTGAAAGGATGGTAATATATTATTAGTCTCAACAAACCAGTCAAGCCTAGTCTTTAACATATTCTCAAATATTTTTCCAATACATGAAGATAAAGATATTGGTTGATATGAATTTGCTTCATTAGGTGGTTTATCGGGTTTTAAAATGGGTATTACACATTGTGTTTTCCAAGATTGAGGTATTTTTTCCTGTAGCCAAAGCAAATTCATGGTGAGTAATATTTTTTGTCCGGTGGTATGTAGATTTTTTATCAGTAAATATGGAAAGTCGTCTAAACCTGGGGTAGTATTTTTCCTAGATTGCAAGCTTACTATGAATTCCTCCCAAGTAAATGGTTCAATAAGATACTTATTATTGTTTGTGTCCAATATCCATTCTATAGTGCTAGGGTCTCTACTGTTACTACCTTGAGTTAATTTGGTCATAAACGGGTCTACGAATTCATCATTTTTAGGGTTCCGGACCAAAAAGGTAAAAACGGAACCCTTATGGTGCGACTCCGTCCGTCTGTCTGTCTGTCACAAAGTCAAATATCTCAGGAACTACTAATGCTATCGATTTGAAATTTGGAATAGTTGTAAACAAAGCTAATCCTCGTGTATGGATAATGAAAAAAATTAATATATACTTTTAATTTGTATAAAAAAGGACGGATAAGAAGGGGGCCAAAAATTCAAAGTCTAGTTAGTAGGCCAAGTGGGGTATCATATGAAAGGGCTTGAATTGTACATTCTAAAACAGTTTTTCTTTTTTTTCTGCAACGGTAAAATTTTGATTTATAAAGAAAAATGTTGAAAAAAATACCATTCCCCCCCCCTTATCTCCGATGTTAACCAAGCGAAAATTTTGAAAATAATATATATGATTAATATGAACGTGAATATTACCGGAAAAGTATAAAGAAACCTCTATCTAGCGTAATTTTTTTTATTCTTCAACAATCATATGTTAATTTTGTTTGTAATTTAATGCTTCTGTGTTTAATTTTTTTCCTTCTAATTCGTATGATAGTGTTCTGAAAGTACCTTCTAGCCAATAAAAAAAGAATTATCGAAATCAATTCACTTGATAAAGAATTATCGCTGAAAAAGCAACATACAGTAAGGGAAATGTATTAACGTACCACCGTAGAACCCTGTCGCAATAAGGTGACATACCACTCGAGTTTGAGTGACGGCGGCCTGTCAATTGCGACAGGGTTCTACGGTCGTACGTGAATACATTGCCCTTACTGTAGTACATTAGCCGAGGCAAAATACGGTTTCGAAAAACATTAATTTATAATAGCGTTTTTTTTGTTTATTTCATTTTAAAACATTATTCTGAGATGCTTTATTCAAGAATCCACCAAACTTTCCACCCGGAAGTAATTATATAGATATAAATTAAACATTCATTGTCTTTTTTATTTTATTTATATTGAATATTGTAAAGCAAATGTAAATGAACCTAAATAAAGATAAAAAAAAATATTAATATTTATCCGGACTTTTTAGGAGCTAATTGAATATTGATTTTTTTGATGTCTGATTTTTTGTTGGATTTTGCCTCTAGGTAACAATTTAATTGATAATATATCCGTTACACTAAATAAATTAGCTATTATAAATTATTTCCAAATATGTCATTTTTTCCATACAAGTAGTCAGTTCATTGCCTGGACTACATACCGAGTTCCTTGGTCGCGCAAGTTAGTAACAAAATGCACCGTTAAATGGCGCTGTAGGTATTCATGACTTAACTACACTATGCGTTGTTAAGATTTTTCCAAAATTAATGGGTGGGGCAAGACGGATGTGTTGTATGATATTTCGTACGGAACCCTCGGTGCGCGAGTCAGACTCGCACTTGACCGGTTTTTGTTTATTAATTTGTTAGATTTTGAACCTTTAAAACGTTTAATATAGTTCCAAATAATTCCAATAGGTGTACATCTATTAAATGAGGCACATAGATTGCGCCAATTGCCGGTCCTCTCTTCTGCTATCGTTCTTTTCTTAAGAGTGTCTAACTTTTTGTAAGTAATATAATTTTCTATAGATGGATTGGCTCTATAAAATTTTAAAGCTTCATAAGATTTAATTACCCACTCCTCACATTTTTGGTTCCACCAAGGAACGGGCGGTCTGCTTAAAAATTGATTTTTTTGGAAAATTTAGGTATGCATTGTATTTTTATTGAATTAAGTTTAGAACTAAATTGCTCATATGACTCGATGGGGTCATTATCATTATAACGGAAATCAGTAAAAACACTTTCTGAAAGTTCTTTAAATTTAATCCTATCGGCTTTTGCATATAAGAATTTATCTACTGGATCATTGATCTGATATTTTTGAGGCGAAATCGTTATATCTATTATAGTAGGGTAGTGATAACTGCCCATCGGATCTGCCCAGGTCGTACTGGACGCTGTCTGGTAAAGAGTTAGAGAGGAAGGTGATACTCACTGTCTGCAGTGGCACACGTTCCTCCCCCACTTTTTTTGTAAACCGCCTTATAGCGATAATGTCATAATTCGACGATAATTTAGTATACAATACAAGTCCTTGTTCGATATATTATTAGGGACAAATCGAATTATCCCAGTTTTCTCTATCTCCTTCGCCGGGATATATGCTTTCAGCTTATGACTGGTCAGAAAGGTTTCATTAGTCAGGAAATTATTTGCAGTATTGAACTGTTTAAATATCAGTGCTAGTTTGTTAGCATTCACTCTGTGTACGGACACTACGCCTTTTACGTCCCTTGATTGAAATATGTGATTCAAGTAAATCGGACTTTTGTTTCCCAATTTTTCATTATCTGCACTTTCTACAAACACTTTAAACTCGTAGTTCAATGAATGTTCTGGATATAGTCTTTTATACCCTGGCTTTAAATAGGGTTGAAACAGATTGTCATTACTCACTGTCCCGCCGCCGCTATTTTCAGTCGGTAAATTTCTTTTAGGTGCTTTGACCGGTCGGGGGCCCTCGGAGTTGCCTCCGGGGCCGGGATCCACGTCAATGCCCAACTCCAAGTAAATATTTACAGATCGCGCAGACTACATTACAATACAATTTACACTGCTTTTTACAATTAAATTTCAGTTTTAAAACTTTGACAAAAAAAACACGACTACTTTTTTCAAGTTCCTGCCAAAGAATCAGTTGTCGTTAGTCAGCCCGACCCACAGAGTACTTTTCTACAAATGCCCGACCGATATAAAAAAATGAGATGCTGTGTACGGTTTAAAAAACGTGAACAAGTTACATCTAGACCTCACACAGTCAGACATAAAAACATGCTAGTGCTGCCTTCGTCAAAGCTAACAATGCACTCAAAGAGTACATATGTTATGTCCATAAAAATCTTCAACAAATTGCCGGATGAAATAAGAAACGAAAAGTTAGATGTAGCTTTCACAAAACGTTTAAAAAAACTGCTGGTATCAAAATGCTACTATACAATCGCGGAATACTTAAATGACAAATCCGTATAAGCATATTATTATAATTATTGTATTTTAGCATACCTACTTTATAATTATTCTCAAATTAAAATTGAGAAAAGTTATAAAATTATAAAAATTACTTCCCTCTTATTAAATTTAAGTTTAATTCAATTCCATTCAATTTCATTTATTTCAGGCTTTTGGACCCATATGTGTGTGTGTATCTTCCTTGTTTAAAAGCAAAATAAAATAATACTACCTATAAAACTATAAATTTATGATAGTAGGTTTTAAGTTTAAGTACTTTTGTGATTTATATACCTATTATGCTACGCCCTTTCAGGGTTACCATGTATGACCTTATCATTGTTTGTAACACCTTTGTAACCATGGTTTTTGCAGTAAATAAATAAATAAAAATAAATAAATAAATACCTCTCCGTCATTTTCCACCATTGAAGAATGGAGTAAGCAGTTTCGTTTAAGGCGGGAGTCCATTGACGACAAATCTCGCTCCGGCCGGCCTGTGCAAGCACTCACCGTGGACTGCGTCAAATTAGTGGAAGAGGAAGTTCTGAGTGATCGAAGACTGAAGACTAAAGAAATAGTGGCAAGGACAGGGCTTTCGAAAACTTCAGTTCTTAGGATTCGTCATGAACATCATCACATGAATAAAGTTAGTGCGAGGTATAAAGAAAATATAGGTTACAAGTCGATAAACATCATTAACGATGGGGACTTCTGTTTGGCACTTCGCTCGCAATCGTCAATAAAGTTAGGGGATTTTGGACGCGTGTTTCAGGTATTGCTCCGATGTGTAAATACAATTGTGTCACCGTCGAGTATTTTGGCCATCGACTCACACGTGACCATCACTTTATTTGTTTGTAGTTAGGTCGGATTTTCTAGGTATGTAGGTGAGAGATTATTTTACGAGGTTTCATTTAACTTGCGCTGTTCGTTTGTAATCCTACATAAGTAGGTAAACCAGTACTTATGTAAGTCCATTTTCACTGGTTGTTAGAGCCCACATGGCATGCCGTGTGCGAGAAAAACATAAACACACCAGGATAGCACGAGCTCCGCGTTTGATGTGGGCTGTACGGATGAAAATGAGCCCTACGCACTAATGGAATACTTGTGGTGAACGTATTGCAGAGAAAACTGGTTTTTGAGAGCATTATGACGTGGTATTCAAATCTATATTCCCATTAATTTCCATTATGGGGTAATAGTAGATTGTATGACACGGGTCTAAAATACTACGAGATGGTTATTTTCCCGAACAAAGTGAGGGAAAAATCTTCAAGGGGTAATACCAGAGATATACACTCTTCTTTTCACTTCGACTGCGAGAAAATGGTACAAACAAAGATTGTCCATCCACAATCAATAACAAATTTCACTGCAAAGAGATTGTTCAATTTAGCGTGAGGCGTTTTCTTTTTGAATGATTTGGAATTAGGGACTAAAAAACACCAGGAGCCGTAGCATGATTAGATTAGATTAGATTATTTATTTCATGATAGAAAATACATTACAAATTTGTATACATGTCAAAAAAATAAGATTTTTTATCACGATCATGGTTGGGGCCTTATCACGCCACAAGTGACAAGATAAGAGCATCGTCTTGTTTTATCGAACGGTGTCAGCCAGTGACGCACGCTCTATCCTATCACCTATCGCGTGACACATCCATGCTACGGGGCCTGATGTTTGATTGGTCGATTTTAATATGTAGCTCTGTATTCTGGTTGGTTGATAGCAAAGAGAAATGTTTTTTGAAAGAGTTGTGATTGGTGGATTTAAATGATTTGGAATTAGGGACTAAAAAATACCTGATGTTTGATTGGTCGATTTTAATATGTAGCTGTAGGTATTCTGGTTGGTTGATAGTAAAGATAATGTTTTTTGAAAGAGTTGTGATTGGTGGATTTAATATGGTGAAGTGCTTTGATTGGTCAAAATAAGTGTGTTAAAAAACATAAATATGTATACATATTTTCCCTAGGGGCTAAATGTACTACTTTAGCCCCGCTTATTAAGCCTAATATGACACACTTTTCGAGCATGAGATGTGTTTTTTTTTTATTTTTTTTATTTTAGTTTTATGTATGGAGTGCACCCTTAATAGTAGATTGTATTACAAGGGGCTAAAATAAGCCATATTACCACGAGATGGATATTTTCCCGAGTGAAGCGAGGGAAAATATTTCGAGGGGTAATATGGCTTTTAGACCCGAGTTATACACTCTACTTTTCACTTCGACTGCGAGAAAATAGTAAAACAAAAATTATTCATCCACAATCAATAATAAATTCTACGGCGCAAAGATTATTCGATTTAGCGGCATACTTTTTTAGGGTTCCGTAGCCAAAATGGCAAAAACGGAACCCTTATAGTTTCGTCATGTCCGTCTGTCCGTCTGTCCGTCTGTCCGTCTGTCCGTCTGTCCGTCTGTCCGTATGTCACAGGCATTGTACTCGAAAACTATAAGGTGTATTTGAATAGAATTTTGAGGATAGGTGTATTTTGTTGGCCGCTAAATAGTTTTGCAATTAAAATGACAAAAAAAATTTTTTTTAGGGGTGCACTCCATACATAAAACTAAAAGTCAAAAAATTTTTTTTCATTGTGACCCCCCGTGTGGCACATCAATCGATAGGCCTTTCAAAATAAATATAAGGTTTCTTAGCATTTTTAGGGTTCCGTAGCCAAAATGGCAAAAACGGAACCCTTATAGTTTCGTCATGTCCGTCTGTCCGTCTGTCCGTCTGTCCGTCTGTCCGTCTGTCCGTATGTCACAGGCATTTTACTCGAAAACTATAAGGTGTATTTGAATAAAATTTTGAGGATAGGTGTATTTTGTTAGCCGCTACAAAGTTTTGTAATTAAAATTACTAAAAAAAGTTTTTTTAGGGGTGTACTCCATACATAAAACTAAAAGTCTAAAATTTTTTTTTCATCGTGAGCCCACGTGTGGCACATGAATCGATAGGCCTTTCAAAATAAATATAAGGTTTCTCGGCAATTTTTTTGATTAAGTGAATACAGTCAGAGATAATCGCCCCGAAAGTCACTAAAATTCTGTCCCCCCCCCTCTAATTTTTGAACGGTGTATTTTAAAAATATGAAAAACTTCATGGACACAGCGCTTATTAAGTTCATTCACCGAAAATTGTTTTGAACAAGATCGGATGAAAGGTTTCCGAGATATTGCTGAAAAACTGCCTTCCTCAAAGAAAAGGACGTAAGTGCCATAAGATTTCTATGACGATACGACCTTTTTAATAGGCACGGAACCCTTCGTTTTGCGTGGTCCGACACGCACTTGGCCGGTTTTTTTTGATTAAGTTAATAGGGTCGGAGATAATCGCCCCGAAAGTCACTAAAATTCTGTCCCCCCCCCTCTAATTTTTGAACGGTGTATTTTAAAAATATGGAAAAATTCATGGACATAGGGCTTATTAATTTCATTCACCGAAAATTGTTTTGAACAAGATCGGTTCAGAGGTTTTCGAGATATTGCTGAAAAACTGCCTTCCTCAAAGAAAAGGACGTAAGTGCCGTAAAATTTCTGTGACGATACGACCTTTTTAATAGGCACGGAACCCTTCGTTTTGCGTGGTCCGACACGCACTTGGCCGGTTTTTAATAAACTGCTTTGACACAGATACAAAATATTAACACCACGAATAAACGCCTCTGAGGCGTCCAATACACGGTGAAGTATTATCACTCGATCCACGCGCTGTCTCTTTCTCATTGCATGTTATAGAAAGAGACAACTATGGTGGATCATCAGTATTTAATCACCGTGTATTGGCCGGCTGACCGTCCACAGGCGTGTCGTTGACGGCCAGAGGCGTTTTTGTTGTAATAATTATTGTGAGTTAGGGACTAAAAAACACCTGATATTTGAAATTCATTCTGGTTTCTGATTGGTTGTTTTTAATATTCGCTGTAATCTGGTTAGTTGATAGCAAATACAAATGTTTTTTTTAAAAAGTTGTGATTGGTGGATTTTATACAGCGAAGTGTTTTGATTGGTCAAATCAAATGTTTTAGAAATCATAAATATTTATACATATTTTCCCTAGGGGCTACATGTACTACTTTAGCCCCGCTTGCTAAGCCTAATATGACACACTTTTCG
Source organism: Epinotia nisella (assembly GCA_932294315.1). NCBI lineage: Eukaryota > Metazoa > Arthropoda > Insecta > Lepidoptera > Tortricidae > Epinotia > Epinotia nisella. Next base: position 11,067,749 of record OW028693.1, read on the forward strand.
AGCATGAGAAGTGAAAAAAACTTTTTTTTTGTCATTTTAATTACAAAACTATGTAGCGGCTAACAAAATACACCTATCCTCAAAATTTTATTCAAATACACCTTACAGTTTTCGAGTAAAATGCCTGTGACATACGGACAGACGGACAGACGGACAGACGGACAGACGTACATGACGAAACTATAAGGGTTCCGTTTTTGCCATTTTGGCTACGGAACCCTAAAAAACATCTAATGTTTGAAATGAATTCCGTTTCCTGATTGGTCGATTTTAATATCTAGCTGTATTCTGGTTAGTTGATAGCAAATACAAATGTTTTATTTAAAGAGTTGTGATTGGTGGATTTAATACGGTGAAGTGTTTCGAATGGTCAAATTAAAATGTTTTAAATATCGTAAATATGTATACATATTCTCCCTAGGGGCTAAATGTACTACAGCCTGCTAAGCCTGATATGATATGACACACTTTTATAGCATGAGAAGTGAAAAAGAATTCAAAGCTTTTTGTGTAATTCGCTCATTAACATTTAAAACTAAAGGCTCAAATTCTTACCGCGGACCCGTACCTCGGCATACTATGGGCTGAACCATTTTGCTAAAAGGAAATCACGTATTTCTAGGACGCTAGGACAAACGAAATCGATTTACATTATTGATTTCAGCGTCATCTTATAGACAGTCTTAAGTGAAAGTGTCCATTATTTTCTTATTTACATTCAATTTCAATTGGAGTTTATTCAGCCTAGTTACAATACAATCCGTCCATAACAAATACACACAATTTTGGTACTTATTCCAAAGTAATAAGTTCCAAAAGCTACTTGGTTACGACTAACAGCTGCTTTTGTTTGTTCAGTGAAATGAGTCCTCAGTCCTCGAAAACGTGACTTGTTCAGATGAGTGTTTGCCTGAACTGAGGTCAAGGCTTTTTGAATGTACTTGGCTAGTTTACCAGGAATTATAATGGGGGGAAATATAGAAGCAATCACACTAAAGTTAGACGCGGTGACGCTCGATGAGCGTTTACTTACGATTTCTACCTAAGTAGGTAAGTAAGTAGGTAGGCTTTGGTGCGTAAAGGCGGCGACGACGGAACGGAGATATGCGTTTAGGGTGAGAGATTGCTTGTGGATTATTGCGGGTCTGTAGGTATTAGGTACACATCGCAACCAATCAACCGTTTTCGAAAACGATTTTTTAGGGTTCCGTAGCCAAATTGGCAAAAACGGAACCCTTATAGTTTCGTCATGTCCGTCTGTCCGTATGTCACAGGCATTTTACTCGAAAACTATAAGAAGGGCTTGCCGGGTGAGTACCTAGGTATAGACGGCCGACCGTAGGGAGGCCGGATAGTGATACGAAGCCGGCAAGCCGTTTTGACGGCGAGGCATGTATAGTGCTTTTCTCAAACATATGCAATGAAATAAAACAATGCACCACTCAAAATAGTACATTAATTTTCCCTCCGATTCCTCCATACTTAATGTTTTTTTTACGAGTCGTCCGTATTTCGCGTGTGTAGCGTTCGAATAGACCCTATTAGGGTCATTATACATGACCTGATAATAAGAATCTTAATTTCTATAATGAATAAAATAAATGCAGAGGATTTTAAATATTGTCTATGGCCTCTGGTGACTTACGTATAGATAATATTTTTAATTTATTCATCAAACACACTGAATCATACAGATTTGTATTGTTAATAAAGGTTCGTGTGTAATAGGCATTAACGCGGATATTTTTGGTCCGATAACCATTCTGCCACTAGAAAAAATAGAATTCAGCTGTTTAGCCTGTTGATGAACACAGACGCCATGTTAACATTAAAATTTAAAAAAAATTACTTCCCGGCCTAGGCCTTCAATTTTGTATGAAATTCCTTTACAGTTCTCTCGTGTTGTTCCGCCCGAAACGTGATACTTTGAAGCCTGTTATAACGCACGTAAGGACGACATTTCGACAAAAATAGTTTATTACATACCTAAGGCCGTTAAACAATAAATTTTCAATTTACGCATGTTGAATATGAACCGGTCCTGCGCCACCCGCACTGGCAACACACACTGGTCAGATATTCTTTTTTTATATATTTTTGACATGATAACGTCTTATAAATCGATGAACGCCGGCTGCACGCACGAAAAAGTGTAACTCATTGTCCCGTTTCGAACGCCGGCTGCGAGCACGAAAAATCAACGCACAGCCCGAACCGCTGGTTCTAGAGATTCCAAATTTGGCACGTAGGTTCCTTATAAGGTCTAGGGGTGCACTAAGAAAGGATTTCTCAAAATTCACCCTCTAAGGGGGTGAAATGGGGGTCCAAAGTTTGTATGGGGAAACAAGATTAGATCGACTATTTTATTCGAAACTTCACAGGAGTATTCCTAACGATAAATGAATAAGTAAGTGTTATGCAATTTTTCATCAATGTTTTCTTATGACGTTATCACGTAAAATTATCGTCCGTAAACCGACTTTAAACAACCATTTTTTTTATTACGGCACCTGACGTCATTTGCATGATATGAGATCACGGACGTGACACGACGTTCATGACTTCATACGACGTAGACTGTAAAACTCACCATGAAGCTAGCGACAGGCGTCTCGTCGGGTATCCTCTGGTTGGGCATGACGTAGGCCTCCATGTCCATGTCTCAAGCAAATAATAGTTATTTGTTATACAAGGGTGCAAAGCTATATTTAAACCGCGAGTGTGGAATTGAAATACGAGCCAGCGAAGGGATTCTAGGGTTGAACTACGAGCTAGCGAATGGATTCTATGGTTCGAAAATAGAATCCTGAGCGTAGCGAGTGGTTCAAAAATAGAATCCTGAACAAAGCGAGTGTTGCAACACACGAGACGTCAAAATAACTTGCACCCGTGTGTAACACAAATCTTTTCACCTCACTAAACCGAGGAAAATATTACATAAGAAAAACAACTGAAATATGTATAATCAGCCTTTATTTTCGACTCTACATATCGACTCTACATATCGACTATACATATCGACTACATATTGACTCTACATATCGAATCTACATATCGACTCTACAAATGGACTCTACATATCGACTCTACATATCGACTACATATCGACTCTACATATCGACTCTACATATCGACTCTACATATCGACTCTACATATCGACTCTACATATCGACTACATATCGACTCTACATATCGACTCTACATATCGACTCTACATATGGACTCTACATATCGATTCTACATATTGACTCTAGGTACATATCTGGACCCCCATATAAAACTTCACCCCCTCTTTTAAGGTGTTAGGTGCAGATTTCCAAAAAAAATGATGCACGATTTTTTTTGTTAGTCATAAATAGTCCGCATACCAATTTTTAGCTTTCTACCTTGAAAATTGCGGAATGCTCCATACAAACTTCCACCCCCCATTTTAGGGAAGTAGGAGGTTAGAAAGAGATAAAAAGTAGCCTATGTCACTCTTCATCCCTTCAACTATCTCCACTTAAAAAAAATCATGTCAATTCGTCGCCCCGTTTTGCCGTGAAAGACGGACACACAAACGAACAAACAAACAAACACACACATACACTTTCCCATTTATAATATTATTATGGATTATGTTTAAAAAAGTAACTAATAACACGTTCGGATTTCAAATATTCTTTGCACACATGTGGATAAAATGCAGTTTTGCTATCTGTTTTTAATAGTACATTACGATACTAGTGCGGAAAGTATGTCATTGAGTCACGAGTACCGAGATATCTTGCTACGAGCCGTAGGCGAGTGGCAAGACTCGGGACGAGTGAAGAATGACATTTCCGCACGTGTATCGAACGACGTTTTTTAATACAGTTGCGAAAAAATAAGAAAAACAAGAAGTAAAGAATTCGAAACTTTTATATTATTCATTCTGTAACATCATTGTAATACAGTTGAAGAAAATGATGTTTAATACAGTTTAAATACAGTTTAATACAGTTCTATCTTATTTATTTTTTATTGACATAATAATTAATGGTACAATTTGTACGAGGAAAAGTGAAAAGCACTAGTGCGCGAAAACCAACTTTCCGCACGCTAAACAGCTACGTAAAGTAGCACTTTTTGAGCAACTGTATTAAAAAGAATAAAAAAGGTCTTTCCGAGCTAGTGAGGTGAAAATTTCTTTCCATTTCTTTCCTGGCCATTATGACGCCCATGCCCCAACCGTATCACTGTTTGTCGCAAAAGCATCTTACCAAGAGTCTTCATGGCGTATCTGAATTGGTTAGCTTTGTTCTGCTCCAGCTCTATCAGCAGCAGTTGAAGCTCGCTGTCCACCGCCGCTTCCGAACCCTGGCGGCACCGCAGCCAGGCTAGAGCGTCACGAGCTTCCTGCACAACACATGCGCTTGTCACGGTGGTATTATTGAGTTAGAGCTCGTCCAAGCCAGAGCTAATGCAAGTCTTCTCAGTACTGCATAAGGCTTGTTCACGAAAAAAAGTAGCCACCGTTGCACAGGTTTTCAATATGAAATGACTTTTTTTTAATTTAATTAAAATTAAGGTCTCTTCACCTATCGTTTTGAGTGGCGGTATGGATATTGATATCAGCAAATATCCATTTTTGGGCTAACTTTCGAAATCTCTGGATTATAGTCTTAGATTTAGTAATTTTCACGTTTGGGTCATATAGAGGTTCTTTTTTTCCTTTACTCAAATAGATTATTGATGCTATAATGTTCCGCGAATATCTTTCCGGACTCTTAGTTACCGTATGCAGGTCAGAAATTGTTTTAAAGTTGCTTTAAGCCTTAACTGGCATTATGCCATTTTCACAACTTTGAAGGAAAAATGGATGGATTTTGGATTCTTACACATAAAAACGAATACTCAGTTGGTTACTTAATTGTGGTTGGAACTACTTAGACATACTGGGTGACAGTGGAGACTTAGTTTTCGATGGCCACTTTTTTTCGTGAACAAGCTTTAACGCTAGTCTTAGCTCCTAACGGCTCGAGTCTTCAAGTCTTGGCTGAGCGCTAAATCACAACACTATGGTGGGTATTCTTTGGAAGTATATAACGAAAACATGCAAAGCTAGATTCTTTTCAATTTTAACCGGCTCTTGTGAACATCAACGATGTAGCGACATCATACACATATATTAGCAGATTACAGAGATCCTAAAACAGTGTACAAGTTAGTTTGGAACGTCGGTAGAGCGCAAACATTAACCAGAATAGGCTTAGGCTTCATAACCTGTCGATTATGGCCGACCAGTTGCGACTAGTCACTCCTTTCCATTCCAGAGCGTGGCACCCCCTGTACAAACCAGGTTTGTAACCTGACTGCGTGTAGTTCATATAAGTAGAACAACTAACCTCAACCTTCCCACACTTCAGCAAATACGACGGAGTGTCCGGCATCGTCGCGAACACCAGCAGATGCACCAACGGCACAGCCAGACAGATCCACAGCACAGCGTGGTAACTCAGGTATTCTCCCATGACGTAGAGCACCAGGTTGCCGAGATTCTGGCTCAGCACCACCAAGCTTCCGAGGGTGCCTCGGATGGAATCTTCGCTTATTTCCTTAATGTACAATGGGGTAACTACGTAGGAGCCGCTTACGCCGAAACCTACCAAAATCAAACAAACCATAAACTCTAATTCAAATGACACGGTTTACTGGGCTCCATGTGTACATATTATGGTCTGAAAACTATTTATAGTCTCCTGCGAGTCACACCATACCTCTCACTTATTTCACTTGCGGATCACAGCGGATATTTAACATTTTTAAGCTAGTTGAGAATGGGATAGGGTTGAAAATGGGCATGACTGACGCTTACCCGCGAGGCACAAGACATACTGTACGTCTAGCACAACTTGCTGCTCAGTCGCTTCGCGCGCGACTAAGCGTCTCTTATCTCACTCGCACCGTACAAGTTAGAAAAAGGAGGGTAGATCTTTCTCGACTCGCGTCGCGGCGCGGCGTCAGTTGTGCTAGCCCCGTTGGTAGAGTCAATTTAAAGTGTACTCGTAAGTGTGAAATTAGATCATTGTTGGTCTTTTGCCTGCGAAATTTCTGTCTTTGACATATCAGTGTACGGGTAGGTATAAATAGTATAATATACCTATGATGGCTCGGGCGGTGATGAGGGCCCATGTTGAAGTGGAGTAAAGCTTCAGGCCCCAACATAGCTGGAACGGAAATTGAGTTTATACCTACAATTGGACGAATCTATAGTACCAAAGGTATATAAGACTCGAGGTTATCTGTTGATAATAGAGTTTGCGAAGACAACTAGGTACAGTCACCATAAGACATATAGAAGCGAATAAGGTGCTCACAAAATATCTGAACACTACTCTGGTTTCATGCATTAGAAATGTTTGAGCACCCTGAAGTACATTATTATATTTGACAGAGTACAAGAGTTAGAGGTAATCTAAGCGAACAGGTCCTTTGCTTTTTGTTTCATTCTCTCCCTCGCTCATTTGTCTAAAAGTGTGACCTAAGGCTGCGTTGACGCACATGTGTTATTTCACGTGGCACGTCGCGCGCTTGTCGCAAATTCTATGTATTTCCGTACATTGTGCGATGCGCGTGCGACTATACTATACTGCATACCTCCAGATAAGGTTAGGATAGGTTAACTGCCCCGGGGCTTTTACTGGGAGTCCTGGCTGTCTGTGGATGGACGCCACTTTGTGGCCACCCGGCAGAACGATAAAATAAGATTATTATTGCAATGGATTCCTGATTTCGGCGGGGCCGCGGACGCGTCGCGCGAGTACCTAATGCGCCTGGCGTTCGAGCTTCGGCGCTGCGCTGTTCAATGAGCGTGTGCTGAGGCAGGATGCCGATGAGCTTGCAGACAATTGGAAGAGCCTGCTTACTAAAATAAGTGCTTTGTGTACTATATTTAGGTAGTGCTACTTTTTTATTTGTTTACTAGCTTCCGCCCGCGACTTTGTCTGCGTAGACCCGAGATAAAAGCTATCCTATATTTTAATCCAGGCTATAAACTATCTTCTTGCAAAATTTCATCCAAATCGGTAGAGCCGTTTAAGCGTGATTGAGTAACAAACATCCAAACATCTAAACATCCAAACATCCAAACTTTCGCATTTATAATATTCGTTTAATTATTTGTTTACTAGCTTCTGCCCGCTACTTCGTCCGCGTGGAACTCGTTTATATCGTAGCTCGATACAAACTTTCGCTCCCCATTTCACCCCCTTAGGGGATGATTCCCGGGATAAAAAGTATTCTATATATTAATCCAGGCTATACACTATATGTATACCAAAATTCATCTTAATCTGTTCAGCCGTTTTTGCGTGATCGAGTAACAAACATCCAAACATCTAAACATCCAAACTTTCGCATTTATAATATTAGTAGGATTAGTAGGATGTTAGTAGGATATAATGTGTATAACTGTTATGTACAGTCACGGACTTTAATCGTGGAGCCATTTAGGTGTCAACTAATTTTGGTTTTTAATAGTTAAGCTATGAATATCCAGTAAAAGGTGAGCTCTAAATGGCTCAACGATTGAAGTCCGTGACTGTACCTATTGGTTTTACTGTAAGCCTATAATGTAAATTATTCAATAAATATACCCACGGCCATGGCAAACGAAGTAAGCATCAACGCCTTTTTCCTTCCAAAATTGTCCACGATATACCCGAACAGGAACACAGCAGGCGTGCCGACAAAATACACGACAGACGCCATCCACGACACGACATCTACGGAGACGTCGGCGGACAGACTCTTGTCGTTGATCAGCCGTGGCCCCATGGGGGACAGCCAACCTATTGCCATCCCGTAGGAGAACACTGGTAGCACCACTGGAAATAAAGACATTTTGTCAGAAATGTGAAATATATTAACGTGGTCGGTTCCCCAAAGGTTCCAACAAAAAATAAAACATTTGATATGTGAGATATGTCACACAATACAGTTTGCGAAACTTTTTTTTTTTAATTTTCCAGTTTAGTTCCCAAAAGTGGCCCCCTTGTTGGCCCCATTTACTTTACGCATCCATCTTTTCAGCCACTTGCTGGTTTCCGAATGTGCTAAAATTTGGCGTAGATACATGTAAGTTCGATGACAAGGTAATTTAAGATAACATATCGAGCTGATCTGATGATGGTCGCCAGAAGGCAACTCAGACGTACTACACAAGATAAACCGGCCGTGTTTGGGTTCATTGTAATCCTTTCAAGGAGTAACTAGTTGATTACTGTACAATAAAAAATGTAGATACCTACCGAAAATGTTTTATGTTTACAGAAACTTATGGTTCCTGATTTTGACGCACTTCCTAAATCAGTGCTTATTTGTACGCTGAACAAGTAACACGACTATGATACTATACGCCTTCTAAAGCCAGAGGACGGACAGAAGACGCTTGAAATTTAACCCAAAAATGTTTCCGAATGTTGTTTGTACAAGCAAGCATATCCATGTCAACCTTAGGGTACATAAGTAATCGTAGGTTAATTGTGTCAACAAATACCTAATTGGTGCAGGACCGGTCTTTGTGGCACGCTTAGGGGCGGACTGTCCGGCAGTGGCCGTCTTTCGGCTTATATGATGACGATGACCGAATACCAATTGAATTCTAACCTCAAAATCTTTCCTAACGTTGTTTACAAACAATCGTATCCATGTCAACAAATAATTAGGAGTACAACAAACATCTAGTTAATGCCGGACGGGCCAATTGCTTAACCTCATAACGGCCACTTGTCGTCATCAGGGAAAAACAAGTTAATTAAATCTGGTCGGGAACAAATTCCAATCATAAATTGTCTCATTCACAAACGGGACTGCATGTGCTACCTAATTGGGGAGTCATACACAGGTTTAGGTACCTATCACAATCCAGACCCCCGAACATATTTTTGTTGAAACCTGTGAAAAGTTCGCATGTTAGAATAATTAGTATAGATTTTAAGCGGATAATTTTATCATGTTCTATATATACTTAAAACATTTATTCTTTGACACTTGGGTCGTTCTTCTTTTCGACCGACAATAGCTTGTCCTTCGTCTTATTACGGCATCTCATTTGAGTAATGATGTTTACGGTTTTATAATGTTCGAATGAACGTCCAAATTATTTTATTAATTAGTGATATTTAATATTTCACTTTCTCTAACTAGCATTTTTTTTAATTTTTTTTTTCGTATAATGCCGTGACAGAGTGGTAATAAACCAAAATGTGGTCCCCACTGAAAGAGTCCACTTTGTCACATGTTTTTTTAGAAACCAACCGTAAATAAATATTTATATTGGCCAGAAAGGAAACCTTAATTAGTTCTAATGAAGAAACCTATGCATTTTTTTTTAAATCGCACTTCAAAACCACAATTTTCGATAGTTCAAAAACCAAAAAAACAGAAAAACCTCGGTTCATTGTCGGTAAAAAAGAAGAACGATCCACTTCTATATAAAAAAAAGAAAAGAAAAGAAAAGAAGACATAAGTAGAATATATTTTATTTCGGCCATTATCACGCGATAAGCGGGGCCATAAGAGCATCAAATTAAAGTAATTGACACAAAAAAAAACATAGCTAGAAGAAACCAAAACACCTAGTACCTAAATAGCGCCAACGATATAATTTTGTTAAAAAAAAGGAGGGCAGAGGGAGGTGAAATAAGAAGGAGAAAGGGCTTTTATTAGTCTGATTATTGTGTGTTTTTACATTTAACTGCGTTTAATTTTTTAAACTAAGTAGCATGCGTGATTGTGTGCTTGCTAATTCATGTTGTTGCTAATTTAATTTAGTAGTCCCTGTTAGTATATATACCTATGTGAGAGAACAGTGCCTAAAGGCTGCATATGAGCCCCTATTGTCAGAACAACATTTATGTTAACAACCACATATATGAATACTTTCAAGGTCCCACCACATTGTCATCCGTATAGTTCCCATTCCACAACACCACGTGCAAAACCTACCACAAACTAAGACCCACATCACACGTGCGTCTCATAACTCATTAAGGAATTAACGAAGTAGCTAGGGTCAGTCTATACTGGTTTCTTAATAGGCAGATCAATTGGGCGGTGCAAATATTGCAACCAACTTAATTCTGCAGTCGCTCCACAGACGTGTCCCTATTAGTTCGTTCGACGATGTTTATTTGCGGGTTGTACGTAAACTTTGTAGATGCAGGTTGGATTCTCGATGGTTTGGAGACGTGATTGCAGAGGATATTTCTAGATACCAGTGTTAATGACTCCTATAGTGGCTGCTAATATTGTGTTAATAAGTGTTTGTTCTTAACTAGTTGCGAAAGTGGACTAAAGGCATCACGCAATTTACGCGTGTCTGAAAAAACAAAAGAAATAAATAACTGTCAAAACTCGTTCCGGATTAAAAGACCCTTTATTTCTTAAAACTATAATGAGCGCGCTCTTGAAGTAGACAAATAGATTCCATAAAAAAACTGTCCATGTAAAAAATAGGCCAAGTCTCGAAACTCTTCCAGCGTAAAAAGTTGTGAGATATTTCGTAGAGCCAAGTCAGGCATTCTTATTAATCTTTATTTGCTTGCTAAATAAAATTCTGCAACTTGCGAATCACACAATTTTTGCATTCCTAAAAGTGTAGTACCTACTTATTGTGTGATTGCCAAGTCACAAAATTTTATTTAGCAAGCAAAGATTAATTTATAAGAATGCCTGACTTGTCTCTACGAAATACCTCACAACTTTAAACGGTGGAAGAGTTTCGACACTGCCCATTTTTTACATGGAATGTTTTTTACGGGATCTAACTTCTTTTTGCAGGTTATTGTGTTATCAACACATACACATTTATAAATACAGCCGGGAAAAACATTTATTGTACACCTAACACTAACACCATGCAAATACATCGTATATTGCACTGTACCTTCTTTGATATTACTATTTGCAGGAACTACAAAGTAACTTTGAAATCGCATGTATTTGTAATTTGTATAGGATTACAATCTTACTTATGCATTTTGTATATCTGAAACGCGACTGCATTTGCAATATTTGTAGGTGTTTTATGAATTGATAGGCTAAAAACTAATTATGTTTAAAATTTGGAGATTGTGGGCCTGCTAGAAGTATCTTATTAGAATTATGAGGATCAGTCAGCAGGTAAGTCAGTGAGTGTGTCAGTGACAAACTAAGGAACTTTGATGGGCAATAGTTCTTAAACTACAAGTTCAAATTGACTGTTATTAAGAACATATCTAAGTCATATTATGCTATATATAATATGTTACTGAAAATTCAGGGTATTAGCACAAAATTACAGGATGTAGAAAATGGCCTGAATGGCTTCGAGAAAAAGGTACGGCCGTGCCTCTTTGTTTTGCTCGACTTGGCGGGGGCACTGCCGTGCCCCCAGATAGGGTTTTGAATAAGTTTCGCCATTTAAGTACTGCCGTGACTAATTTAGCCTAATAACGGTTATGTTAACAGGTGTAATAGATAAATGGGGCTGAGAATAATATACCTATTTTTAAAGCAGGCCATGATGGTTCTGCGTAAATACCTACATAGTACCTGATGAATCCCAACATAATTGAACCAGACAGCGAAGCGAACAAAATTCTCTGCTTCAGCTTGGGCCAAAATTCTTTCGTATGTTCCGTCCTGTTTACGTCCGGCTTTTCTCCTCTGCAGGTCGCATTTCTTAACCGATTCTCGTGAAATTTTGGGAGCATAAGTACGTTAATTATAAAACTATTTTATATGGGTAACTTTCGTTACACAGTGGAAAGAAGTTAAAGCATAGATTAACTTAACTATGTACAATTTTTTCGCAGTCCACCCATTAAGTATTGGGCCAATAATTTAATATCTCAGGCGTTTTCTTTCGAACAAAAAAAAATGGAGTAAGCCACTGTAACTGTATGAATAGCAGGATGAGGGTAGAAAATCATTCACGGCAAAATCATTTGAGAGCAACAATGACTCTTCTGAATAGCAGCTGGGTCGTTCTTCTTTTCGACCGACAATAGCCTGTCCTTCGTCTTATTACGGCATCTCATTTGAGTAATGATGTTTACGGTTTTATAATGTTCGAATGAACGTCCATATTATTTTATTAATTAGTGATATTTAATATTTCACTTTCTCTAACTAGCATTTTTTTTAATGTTTTTTTTTTTTCGTAGAATGCCGTGACAGAGTGGTAAACCAAAATGTGGTCCCCACTGAAAGAGTCCACTTTGTCACATGTTTTTTTTAGAAACCAACCGTAAATAAATATTTATATTGGCCAGAAAGGAAACTTTAATTAGTTCTAATGAAGAAACCTATGCATTTTTTTTGAAATCGCACTTCAAAACTACAATTTTCGATAGTCCAAAAACCAAAAAAACAGAAAAACCTCGGTTCATTGTCGGTAAAAAAGAAGAACGACCCAGCTGAGATTTTTTTACGCTTTTTACCAAAATTGGTCCAACGGAACACTCATGCACTCATGCAATCACTCGCATGTCTGTCTGTCGGTCACAAGGCTGGTCACTGGCATGCTGGCTAACAGGTATCATTGTGGATCTCACGAGAACCAGGAACAATGCTTGTTTTACGGATTATTAAACTGAAGCGCGTGTTCTTGATATATATTTCTCACTGCAACAACAACACCAAACCCAAGAATTACAATACATAGCGTATATAGGGATCTATACTAACAGGCTGTTGCAGATTCTACAAAAAATCAAACGGAAAATTATTTCCAAATGTTTATACAAAATAAAAAAAGTAAAAACCGGCCAAGTGCGAGTCGGACTTGCGCACGAAGGGTTCCGTACCATTATTTATAAAAACAAGCAAAAAATCACGTTTGTTGTGTTAGAACCCCCTTAACCTCTTGTATGCTGGGACACTTACAGCGCTAAAGGAATTTGATTTTTTTGTTTCTGACACAGATTCAATTTTCGATAGCCCTGATCGATGCAGATCTGCTACTAAGCATACGAGAGGTTAAATACTTATTTTATTCTGTTTTTTAGTATTTTTTGTTATAGCGGCGACAGCGAAAATTCTAACGATCTAACTGTCACGGTTCATGAGATACAGCCTGGTGACAGACGGACAGACGGACGGACAGCGAAATCTTAGTAATAGAGTCCCGTTTTTACCCTTTGGGTACGGAACCCTAAAAACGAAGGCAAACTAGTAAAACTGCAAGTTAATACCACAGAATAACGGCTATATCTATTAGTTGTGGGTCATTTAACTTCAAATGTCGCACTTAAACGCAAAATTGAGAAACGTGTTGTTTTCACAAATTTACGTATTTCGTATTATTGCAAGTTTTTTCACATGATATAAAAAGGTATTTCAATGCCTATTTGCCATTAGCTTTTCGTTAAAAAAAGACATGACGAGGCTCCCATATATTTGCGAAAAATCAGATAAATTTAGTTAGTAATTCAAATTCAAATTAAAATTATTTATTTCAGACTATGTCCATATCATGTTAGTGGCAATAAAAAATAAAATACTTATAAACTATGTTAGTTACATTAAATTATACACTGAACTGCTGCAGCTGTAATATGAAGCCCCCAATCCATTCTGGGCGAGAGTAGAGAAACAATGGGAAATGGATGAAAATTTTAGAAATGCCTGATTATTTTTTTGTCCATAGGAATAACCTTCCTTAGCACCAGAAAAAAGTTTCAGATTTTTCAGCTGCGACAATTATTTTTGAAAAATATAAACAGTTTCCCCATTTACGTTTTGTGTCAAGAACGGTAAATAGACACTTTCCTGCATCTGTCTCATATTACAAAATCATCTGTCTCATATCTTAAATATCTGTGGTAAACTGACACTGGTAATGACCAATATAGCTGCTGCAAGTGTCAATATCATTGCCAGTGTCGGTTTACCACACATATTTAATATATTTTTTTGTAATATGAGACCGATCGAGGAAGGTGCCGTAACTGACCCAAAACATAAGTGAGGAAACTGTTTATATTTTTCAAAAAAAATTGACGCAATTGAACTTTTTTCTGGTGCTAAGGAAGGTTATTTCTATCACCAAAAAAATAATCAGGTATTTCTAAAATTTTCATCCATTCCCAATTCCATTCCCTCTTCTCTATCAAAAAATCATACCTAATCTAATTTTTCATCCTCCGACAGAGCACTTAAGTAAACTAACGACAGAGATTTAATATAAATGAAATATTTTTTTATTTTAATTGCTCTTTAGTTTCACTTGAAACCAACCACCAATAGTCGAGCAGTTATATTTTAACACGTTCAGTGCCGGGAAGCCCACTAGCGGGCGCCTACGCCGTAGTCGCTTTCCGCTACAAACGCGGAAAACCACGGGATCGGCTACGAGCGTAGCGCGTAGCGATTCTTAACAGTGAATGTGTTAAACCGACTTCAATTACTGTGGACTACTTTTCAGTCCGAAGGGTTCTACGGTGGTACGTGAATACATTTCCCTTACTGTACGTTTGAAAGTAATTTCAGAATGGACGATTCTTATACGGATCGAGACGATGGATAGGTATGTTTATTTTACCTATTACGTTTTCGAGGAATCCCATTAAGTTGGCTCGTTCCAATCGATTTCTAACGAAAATACCGTTTAAACTCATACTTCATTGACTACAATCAATTATCGATTAATATCTTCACGTGTTGATGCATCGGGGATGATTTATTGCCGTCTGATTGATCTGCGTGTGTAGTTCACATTGCTGATGACATTGGAGTAATAAGACGGAATCAACTGTTATTTTATGGGTTTGCATTGCAAAATTATGAATTACTAGCTTTTGCCCGTGACTTTGTCCGCGTGGAACCCGTTTCTACCGCACCTCCATACAAACTTCCATCCCCCATTTCACCACCTTGAATGATTTCTTCGGGATCAAACTATCCTATGTCCTTTCCCCGGGACTCAATTATCTCTATACCAAATGTCATCTTAATCGGTTCATTAGTTTAAGCGTGAAAAGGTAACAAACAAACAGACGTATGAACATATTTACTTCCGCATTTCTAATATAGCCAACTATTAGGGTGGATTGCAAAAAAAATTGTACATTTTTAAGGACCTTAATCTAATCTATGCTTTAACGTTTTCCATTGTGTAACGACAATTACGCATAGAAAATGTATGTAATTGTCGTTACACAATGGAAAAAAGTTAAAGCGTAGATTAGATTAAGGTTTTTTACTATGTACAATTTTTTTGCAATCCACCCATTAGCTTCTGATCGTGACTCCGTCCACGTAGAACTCGCGTATATCGTAGCTCCATAACAACTTTTCATCCCCCATTTCACCCCCTCAGGGGATGATTTTCGGGATAAAAACTATCCTAGTGTCCTTCCCCGGGATTATTATCTAGCTCCATACCAAATTTTATCACAATCACTTAGGTGGTTTAAGCGTGAAGAGGTAACCGACAGACAGACAGACACACTTTCGCATTTATAATATTAGTATGGATTAGTAATGGATATCCACCCTAAAGGTCCTTTACCTACTTTTAGGGTTTTGTAAATGATCTTAGTTAGGTACGTTCACGTGACGTTAGTAAAAGTAACGAGTGTAACACAAAACTATCGCAATACTTTAGCGCAATTTTTAAATGGTTGGTTACTGGACCACAATTTGAAAATTAATCTTCGTTAAACAAAAACTATACAAATTAAACCCTACCAAAAACACCTCTAGGTATAAAACTACAAATTAAAAATCAGAATCTGGTATAAATTGATACCGGAATAAATTGGAAACCCCATATACAAAGCGTAAGGAATAAGCTATCCAAATCTCTTTCAGCTTACTTACTCATGGCTTAGGTATGGACTAATCCTATGGGGCGCCAGTTTGTCTTACAGAAAAAATGCCTCCGAATATTAGTAAATATAAAGGGCAGAGACAGCTGTAGACCACATTTCGTAAAACATACATAATCACCTGACACTTCCATCTCTATATATTTTAGAGTCAACATTTGTTCGCAAAAATTTACATCTTTTCATCCAAAAAAAAGACAGTGCAATAATTATAACATGAGATCAAAGAACTTGTTAGCATTGCACAAATTTAAATTAACTATGTTCATAAACGGCCCCCGTACAGCAGATGTGCGCGAATATATAAATAAATACCACAAACACCCTGTAACACAAAACATCCTGCACCAAGAAAACTACAACCGACTGATAAGGACAATAAAACAGATATTAATCCGAAAATGTTATTTACTTATTAATAACATTAAAAAAAAATCTTCAGTACAACAGCACCAATCAAAAATTTACGAAATTGACAACTTCACTTCCAGATGCTAGTGGAGCGCGCAGCTTCAATATTTCAACCAATCACAGAGCAGTAATCTTGCGGCGCGTGGCCAACTAGATTTTATTCAACCAATCACAGAGCAGAGCAGATTTGGTTAGACCAATCAGATCACACACAAGCTCCCGCGAGAACAGTTTAGGCCATTGTCCATTGGCCATTGTTGTTGTTATACAGGCATGGAATAACACCATTTACGAGCAAGTGTGATGACCTGATGACTGATGAAAATAAATAAATCTTTTAAAACAATGTATAATTCGTTTTTAGGGTTCCGTACCCCAAAAGGAAAAAAAACGGAACCCTTATAGGATCACTTTGTTGTCTGTCTGTCTGTCAAGATCCTTTATCTCGGGAACGCGTGCCTATCGAGTTGTAATTAAAACCAAACTTCAACCTTAACGTAAAAAAACCGGCCAAGTGCGTGTCGGACCACGCAAAACGAAGGGTTCCGTGCCTATTAATTAGGTCGTATCGTCATAGAAATCTTACGGCACTTAAGTCCTTTTCTTTGAGGAAGGCAGTTTTTCAGCAATATCTCGGAAACCTTTCATCCGATCTTGTTCAAAACAATTTTCGGTGAATGATCTTAATAAGCGCTGTGTCCATGAATTTTTTCATATTTTTAAAATACACCGTTCAAAAATTAGAGGGGGGGGGACAGAATTTTTGTGACTTTCGGGGCGATTATCTCTGACTGTACTAACTTAATCAAAAAAATTCCCGAGGAACCTTATATTTATTTTGAAAGGCCTATCGATTCATGTGCCACACGTGGGCTCACGATGAAAAAAATTTTTTTGACTTTTAGTTTTATGTATGGAGTACACCCCTAAAAAAATTTTTTTTAGTAATTTCAATTACAAAACTTTGTAGCGGCTAACAAAATACACCGATCCTCAAAATTTTATTCAAATACACCTTATAGTTTTCGAGTAAAATGGCTGTGACATACGGACAGACGGACAGACGGACAGACGGACAGACGGACAGACGGACATGACGAAACTATAAGGGTTCCGTTTTTGCCATTTTGGCTACGGAACCCTAAAAACCGGTCAAGTACGAGTCTGTCTCGCGCACCGAGGTTTCTGTATAAACTTTCATACACTAATATTCACGGCCCCGCTTTATTTTGAAAAAAAAACGGTTAAGTGCAAGTCTGACTCACGCACCGAGGGTTCCGTACAAAATTTCATACAACATACCCGTCTTGCCCCGCCCATTCACTTTTGGAAAAATCTTAACAACGCCTAGTATAGTTAAGTCATGAGCGCCATTTACCGGTGCATTTTGTTACTAACTTACGCGACCAAGGAACTCGGTAATGTATGTTGATTTATCAGCGATAATTCTTTATCTAGTGAATTAATTTCGATAATTCTTTTTTTACTTGCTAGTACGGATACTTAAGGTCCTTTTGAATAATTTCATATGAATTTAACACAGGAAAAATTGAAGGATAAAAATTAAACACAAAAGTATTCAATTACAAACTTAATTAACAAATAATGATTTTTGAAGAATAAAAAAAATACGCTAGATAGAGGTCTCGTTATTCTTATCCGGTAATATTTACGTTAACATTAATCATATATATTTCAAATTCTTTACTTGGTTACCTTCGGAGATAAGGGGGGAATGGTATTTTTTTCAACATTTTCCTTTATAAATTAAAATTGTATTACTGTAGAAAATAAAACAGAAAAACTGTTTTAGAACGCGCAGTTTTGTTGCCCAATGATACCCCACTCGGCCTACTAACTAGACTTTGAATTTTTGCCCCTCTCTTATCCGCCCTTTAAAAATATGCCTTTAAATTTTTCATTTTCCATACACGAAGATTAGTTTTGTTTACACCTATTCCAAATTTCAAATTGATAGCATTAGTAGTGCCTGATATATTTAACTTTGTGACAGACAGACGGACAGATGGATGGAGTCGCACATCAGGGTTCCGTTTTTACCTTTTTGGTCCGGAACCCTAAAAACGATGCGACCGTTTATGCCGTAAAAAATATTTCGGCATTTTCGACACTCTCAAAGGAATCAAAATTTATAGGGTAAGTACCCGCGTAGACCGTTGACCTAGAACTATGAAATTTGGCAAGTAATATTGTCTTATACTACAAGTACAGGGAAAAATCTGAAAACTATACATTTGTAATTAAATCATAATAAATATGGTATTTATTTAAAGTACTTAATCAATCATCGAGGTAGGAGGAAATATGTACGGAACCCTCGGCGATCGAGTCCGAACCGCACTTGTCCGGTTTTTTTAGTTAATTGCACTTCCATACAAACGTTTACCCCGCAAGGTTATGATTGCGGGTATATAAAGTAACCTTCTCCAGCAGGACTCAAAAGTCGGGATATCAAATGTTTTTACGAGTACGAGTATACCAAGAAGGTGGCAAACAAGCATACTGTCTGCCTGATGGTGAGCAGATATCGAATTCTATGTACGGCGGCTCTAGAGCAGTCATAAGAGCGTTTCCGACCCTTTATTGATTTGAGGATTAGTAGATCCCTCACTCCCAATACAACGCACCCTCGTTATCTAGCTTTCGCAAATTTAGGCCCTCACCAACAGGAAAGCATTTTTTCAATCTCCAAAGGTGACCACTAGTTATAGCTTAGTGACCACCAGTTTAAAGTTGGTGGTGACCCTGCGATGCTGACGGTACCTACTGACTTCAAATCCTGATAATAATGGACGAAAACCGGCTTTGCTACCCTATTAACTTACCATTTTATAGATTCAGTAATACAGTTTAACAAATTTACAAACTTTTTTAGGGAAGTGGGTCGTCGTTTGCAGGAAAGAGTACTGGATCCCCGCTCTGGGTCCTTTCTGGTGCAAAGGTTAGCCATAGCTGTTCAGCGCGGCAATGCGGCTAGCGTCATGGGCACCTTTGCACCTGGAGGGACGCGGGGCGGGTTGTTTGACGCTTAGTTTTAAGTTTAGAATAATTAGTGATACATTTTTAGTTTTATATTGAAAATGCAATGTTAATGTTTTATTAAATTCAGTGTTTAACAAAGCTACTTAGTTGTTATTTGATGAAAATGTGTGGAAAGTCCTCGATAATTTTATAATATTATTAGTATGTTCTTTGAAGAAAATCCTGAATGGAAACTTATCTTAAGTTCTATAGAAAATTTCCGGAATTTCTGATAATATTCTTAACTTGTTCATAAGTAATGTTATGCAACTGTAGCATTGTGCGGTGTAATAATATACCCAAAAAACGTCAAAAACTTACTCAAAGCTGCCATGATAACTTGATTGATCTTGCTCCCTTCAGCACAATACTTTTTCACCGTGTACTTTAACATTTTAATAATTAAAAAAAAACACTGGCAGGAAAACAATTAGAAAACAATACTGTTTTTACTTTTTTAAACAAAGATTATAACTAAATGTTTCTTAAAAGTACTGGCTGCGCATAAAGAAAATTAGAAAAAAAAAATCAATTTAAAAATAGTAATAGATAAACTCAATTTTTTTTATGACGACCGCGCGCGCTGGCGGCCGTTTTCCAAATACGAGTGAGGCCTTCTATGGCGGGAGAATAGCTTTTCACGGAATATACTAATTATATAATAGCTACGATCTAAGTATGAAAGAACGAGGTAACACAAAGTCATCAATTGATCATCATCATCACCCAACAAGCAAAAGTATCCTGGAAGTCCCAGGCTGGAACGCGTAGGTACTGTATAAGGCTATTTGGACTTATAAAGCACCGATTATAGCATCGATATTTGGTACTGCGCTTTTAGCAGCATAATTAAATGCTGTTTGAACTTAAGCACATTTACTACTATAACTTCACCTTGTAATCGTTTACAAGAACATATTTCCAGGCCATTATAGACGTATTTCATCTTGTAAAAGCATGTATGCTTTTAGGTGTACGCATTTTGTTACTGTTAGTGTGGGACAAATCTTGGAACTTTTTGAACCAGTTAACCTCAACCGATTGAGCTGAAATTTAGGGTATAAGTATAGTTTGGATGACGATTCAATATTATGGTAGAATGTGTTTACCCAAAAAAATACGTTTGGGTCGATATCCGTTTCTCAAAACACCCGTTCCCAAAGCATCCGTTCCCATCACTATTATACGGGTGTCTTGATAAACGGATTTTTTGGCATACGGATGATGCTACGAGAACCGAGAGTTTTGACATAAGTATGCGATGAGAAACGGGACTTTTAGACATACCGGATTCATGACAGACGGAACTTTTAGCATACGGATGCTATGAGAACCGGGTGTTTTGACATACAGATGCTATGAAAAACGGGTCTTCTGGCGTACGGTCATTTAAATAAATTATTCTGGAACGGGTGTATTAGGAAAGGGTGTTTTGGGAAACAGATAGCACGTTCCGAAACCCCGCCAATTACCTCTCAGTCTACTTTTAATTTTAACATCCTAAAAATGCAATATTTAACACCATTAGTTAGGTTACGAAAACAACATAAATCATGTTTTCTATTTCATACAGAACATATTGGACACTTGATGTCCATATTAACAAGTGCGTAGATACCTACGGTATTTGTTTACATTTTTACGATTCACAAAAACTTTCTTTTAAACCTCACTATGACTATACTCATCATCATATCAGCCGAAAGACGTCCACTGCTGGACATAGGCCTCCCCCAAAGAGTGCCAAAGTGACCGGTCCTGCGCCACCCGCATCCAGCGGACTCCCGCGACCTATGAATATACTACCACTTTAAAATACGATAAATTATCTGTTGACTTATATATTTACAATAATTAGTTCACACGTCTGTGTCTCTTTTCCAATTTTGCAGGCTTTTAATGTTTACATTTATTTAGAAGGCCACGTACGGTCAGTTGCGAATTTAACGGTGTTTTTTATTGAAACTAGAATCCTATGGTAACTTAACTTTCTTTGACAAAAAAATAATCGAACTTTGAAGTCTCAATTTCCTTGCTTTTATTATTTAGTTTTTTTTTTATGTATGTATGTATTACTTATTGATACTTAATGTAATTGATAACTACTAAAATAAAAATAAATAACATTTAGAAATTACTTTTGTAATTTAATTCGACATTTCTTGCGTGAGGGATCGTCCTAAAACAACGCGCTACGCGATTATCGCAAGTTCGCGCGAATTTTACTCGCGCGAACGCGCGATCAAACATATTGGACTCGGATATGTGTCCTAATTGTTCGCGCGCTTGTCAATTACGACACCTATTCGAATCCAATATGTATGATCGCCGCGCGAGTAAAATTCGCGCGGACTTGCGATAGTCGTTATATTAGGACGATCCCTGAATTTGATGGTTTACTGCCCATCCGTATAGTGACACATTTTGTATTTTGTAGCGAAACTAGATAGGTACAGTCGGCCTCATAAGTAGCTGAACACCAAAGTACCTTGTCGTTTTCACTCGTTTGACAACTTCATATGGCAGTTTAACATGACGTTTAATGCGACACGGTACAAAGGTGTTAAGCCCCTTGTGAGGTCAACCGTACCTCACATAAGTGATTTGGTGTTATACTGTTAACTGGATTAAATATGATTTATTTAAAAGAACAAGGATAATAAAAACAAACAATAAAACAACAACTTAACCTACAAAGACAAATAAAAAAGACTATAAATTAAAACTTAAAGATAAAAAAATTGGACCAAATCGCTGTCAGAGGGTAGTGTGCCCAGAAGGCTGTTAACTTATGTGTAAATGGATAAAATGTATTAATATTGTATATACTTTATATGACTTGATCCGCCGTTCGCTTGCCACCGCCTCCGTGCCCGCAATTCTTGAACCTGTAGGTTTAGCACGAGACGATGGCAAGCGTCCAGATGGGGCTACATTAGTGCCATGGAAACTGGGTAGGGCCCTGGTGTGGGATGTAACTTGCGTTGACACTTTCGCCCTGTCCCACATCCAGGGCACGCGTTCACAGGCCGGCGCCGCTGCCGACCAGGCCCAATGTAACAAGCGTCGTAAATACTCCGCCTTATTAAATAATTACGAGTTTTCGGCGCTTGCTGTGGAAACATTGGGTCCCTGGTCGTGCGATATGACATCCTTTATGAAGGCCTTGTCTTCGCGGCTGGTCCAAACAACTGGAGACCCCAGAGCTGGCGCTTACCTCTTATCATATCAAAACCTAGTATCTGCTTCTGGTCAAATTTTACAGGAGAGCGTATAACGTAAATTGTGTCAGAATTTAAAAAGTTCGCATGTTTAGGTAAAAAAGTGTACATAAATAAGTAGAATATTAATCAAGAAATGTGTATACAACTTTAAAACACGTTTTACCTATACTCCTAACTTTGAAAATCAATTTTGCATATTAGTTCCCTACGTAAGTTGCCGTAGTCGGGCAAAAACACAAGATAAAGCATCCGTCAAAATATCAGCACAGCTATCATAAGACATTACTATCCGTCTCTTTCTAAGCGTTATAATTAGAAAAAGACTCATAGTCTGTCTCGCCGCGACACAGCTCGCGGGCCGTCCTACAGGTCGATCACGTAACGCATTGCACGCGCGTCAAGATGACCTAAATGTCACTTTTATATGGAAAAATGACAGTTAAATTGTCCTAACGCACGTTCAAAACGTTACCTGATTACCCCTCTGTGATAGCCGTGCAGAAGGTGGTCACACTATTTTGATGAATTTCGTATGAATCAATATTCAACCTCATTTCGTCTCGTAAAGGTTGAGTTTCCGTTGAATGTGAGAGTTACAACTGTTAGGCCGTTAACCGCCGCAGGGTTAACTCGTTGGACTCGTCCTGATTGTAGATTACTCGACGTTGTAGATTCTGATGGACTAATAATAAAGGCGGTACAGTATGCAAAAAAATCTATTACAGGTGTTAGAAAAAAGTCTAATGAGCATTTCTTAAAAAGTTTGTACAAATTTTTAAGGACTTCAATTAAGACATACATGAGTACCCATTTGATATTAATTTCAACTTGATAGGTACCCATGCGTTCTCGAGAAAAATGGTCGTTGGCAGACATATGGACAACGAAATGATCCGTTGTTTTTTTTCTTTTGAGTTGATTTTGACAGCTGATCTTTAGCCTACGCTTTTAGCCGAAGTTATAAGATAGAGCGAGATACGGATAGAATTTTGCAGTCCACCGTGTTCGGACGTCTGGTATCGCCTTATCGAACGATTGAGCGAAGCGGACGATGCTTCAGCTGTTCTCGTGTTCGCTTCGAACACGAGAAAAATTGCTTTCAAAAAATTGTTTTCAAAAAATTCCTTTCAAAAAATTGCTTTCAAAAAATTGCTTTCAAAATTTCACGAGCCAATGCTCGTGAAATTTTTCACAAAAAAGACTAGTTTGTGAGTTCTACTGCTCACAGAGCCACTAGTGACTAGTATCGCGCGACTTCCGCGCATTCGTGAAACGCGCGTTTGTATCGCTGCAATGCTGCTGCGGATAACCGCTCTAAGGGACCAGGATCTTCTGACGGTACCATTCATTCACAAGTCACAGCGGGTCACTTACCCGTTCTATTAATACCCAGCTCGAGCGAACGTGTTATTTATGATCTCCGATAATTTCTCACGATGTGCATATGCTAAGGGCTTCCGCGGAAATATGTAAACAGCGTCGTACGTAAGAAAGTTTTAAAAACAGGGATGTCAGTTTGTCTGTTTATATAGTGCAACATGTTGTGAGAATTTTTCATAGCCTAAAGTGCGGGTGTCCCACTGCTTTCAATGTGGAGGTTGTGAGTTTAAACCCCGGCTCAAACCACTGATGTATCAATAGTTATTTGTGTCTCAAGGGAGCAAAATGACTTACGGCGAGGGCGGTACATTGAATCTAGAGTGAAGCGAAAGATTCCACGATAAAATCCTGAGCGTAGCGAGCGATTCTAAGTTAGAATCCTGAGCGTAAAGAAGGATTCAAGCGTTAACGCCCATGACGAAAATAATTTTGCTCTGGAGTTGACACTTACAATTTTTCACACCGACAATGGGGAAAATATCATCGATAGTTTTGATTTCTGTAAAACGTATAATTTATTGTGTCATTTTTTTTAAATATTACTAAAATTTCATACATTTTCATATAACGTTATTAAAGTTAAAACTTGAAATAGGTATGTTAGTTTTTAATCGATTATGAAATTACAATCGATTATTTTATTAAGATCATCTAAGATGTCGGCACATTGCGTAAATGCTACATCATCATCATCATCATCATATCAGCCGAAAGACGTCCACTGCTGGACATAGGCCTCCCCCAAAGAGTGCCACAATGACCGGTCCTGCGTCACCCGCATCCAGCGGACTCCAGCGACCTTTACCAGGTCATCAGTCCACCTTGTGGGGGGCCTACCCACGCTGCGCCTACCGATACGTGGTCGCCACTCAAGAACTTTTCCGCCCCAACGGCCATCGGTTCTACGTGCAATGTGCCCCGCCCACTGCCACTTAAGTTTAGCGATTCGGAAGGCTATATCGGTTACCTTGGTTCTGCTACATGCCAATGAATAAATTAAAAAAACCGGTCAAGTGCGAGTCTGACTCGCGCACCGAGGGTTCCGTACGAAATATCATACAACACACCCGTTGTAAGCGACACAATGCTTATATGTTTAATTGCATAACTTTAGGTATAATATAAAATTACAAATAGTCGTACATATTATAAATAGGTATGTAACATTACTTAGCTAAGATTGTGCATTCTAACGCCATCTCTTATATTACGCATGTAAAATACTTAATTCTGAATAAAGTCTCAGAGGGCGCTGGCGTGTAGACATAACCTCAAATTAGCCGATTTTACCGTTAACCTTTTGCTCCACACATGACACGCGAGCACTCTCTAATATTTTCACAAAACCAAGTTTTTACAATCATTTTTCCACCTGCGTACCTAACAATAAGTGTCTAATCGTGTAGCAGACTGGTTGAACCAGGAACAACATACTGCTGAGTACCGCCCACCTGTGCTACCCGAGCCGGTCGCACCCGTTACCGACCGTGCAGCACCAGCACAGCATGTGGACAACACCAGCAGCATCCTGGAATTGGCAAATACCTTAAAGAGTATGATGGATCAATCATCGTCGCAACGTGAAGAACGTTTACTAAGCCGTTTCGCCACTCCGCGCGACCTACCTGTATTTAGTGGAGACAGTATCGAATGGCTACATTTTAAAAATGCATACGACGAGTCGGTATCCTCATGCAACTTTACAGAGTACGAGAATTTGTCCAGACTTCGACGAGCACTGCGAGGCGAAGCTAAAGAAGCTGTCACGGATTTGCTGATTGGTAATACTTCGTCAGCAGATATTATGGAGGCCCTCGAACTCAAATTTGGACGAGCTGAGACCATAATTTGCAACATAACATCACAATTGCGTAAGTTACAATCATTACCTACGCATTATCAGCAAGAATTAGTTAACTTTGCAACAAAAGTAAACAACTGCGTTGCTACTATACGTGCGCTAAAACAGAGTGACCATTTACGCAATCCTGAGCTCGCGTCAGCTGTTACAAGTAAACTACCGAGCACATTATTGGGAAAGTGGACAGAATACGCTTATGAGAAAATTCTAGCGGGTGGCTCGAAACTAGAATTGCTGGCACAATTTTTGAAAAAAGAAGCTGATATGACACTTGTCACCGGAGCTGTTCAACCGCGTGAAGTCAGAAAGCCGGCGCAAAACGAGCCCTATGTTAAACGTTTTGACAACAACAATCGTTATTCTCGTCCTATACTCACCACTATGCGCACTGAAACTACATCATGCTCCTTTTGCAAAAAAAGCGCACATGCATTACCCGAATGCCGTGTTTTTAGACGAGCGATGCGCAGAGATAGATGGAAGTTTGCTAAAACACAAAGATTATGTTTCAAATGCTTAACCGCACGCCACGACATAAACACTTGTGAGGCTCCTGAATGCGACATAGAAGACTGCGGAATGAATCATCACCGTCTTCTTCACTGGAAAAAGGCTAATACAGCAACATTACCACCAGACCCGGCATGTCACGAGGACCCGAGCGCGCCGCTCCCGCCGGACACACCTCTGGCTCAGCCGCGCAACACCGCTGGTGATAGCGATGCTACGGTCGCCCACGTCGCGGCGCCTAATGCGAGTTCGAAAGGTGACGTTTTATTAAAAGTGGTTCCTGTGAAATTATGTGGACCCCGTGGTGAGGTACAGACATTCGCGTTACTCGACGATGCTGCTTCAGTGTCGATTTTGGACTCTGGTCTAGCCGATGAACTAGGTTTAACATCTGAAAGTTCCAGTGCGATACGTTTTGTTGACGCGTTTGGCCTTGAAGTGTTCCAATCTGACGCGCCAAAGGTGCGCACTAAGATATCTGGACTGGACAATAAGTTGTACGATATAAGCTTACGTAAGGTGTCTAAATTGAATTTACCGCCGCAAAATTTATCGGCAGTTAATGAAATTACGTGCGATAAATTATCCGAAATAAAGAATGTCGTTTGTAAAGAACGTGTAGTACCACGTTTGCTTATTGGTGAGGATAATTATTATGTAATTGCACCGCTCGAGATCATCCATGGTGGCAGAAATGCTCCGTATGCAACCCGCTGTCGGCTGGGATGGTCTGTACACGGCTACTGTAGTCGCGCTCACTCCTCTGCGTCACAGGTAAGTCACAATGTTTGCCATCTCGCTCATTCTAATGATGGGATCGACAGTACTACTCTCGATTGCAATGCACTTAATGATCTAATAAAAGAATCGTATTGCCTAGATTCATTAGGAGTTTCGACCTTATGCCGTGAGAATAAAGCACATTTGCGTGCTACACAGATTTTAGACGAAACTGCACGTCTGGTTAAAAACCGATGGGAGGTAGGTTTGCCATTTAAACAAGATAACTTCACCTTACCCGATACCTACCGCTATGCCTTGTCTCGGATGCGAACCTTATTACGTAAGTTTGAGAATGACCGTGAATATGCTAATAGGTATCAACAAGAAATTAATAAGTTATTATCCGAAGGGTATGCGCGTGAGTTGCAGGAAAACGAACCTTCGGTCAAACACGTATGGTACATTCCTCATTTTGGAGTACAGAATGTAAACAAACCGGGAAAATTACGTATTGTTTACGACACGGCTACTCGGGCAGCGAATAATATGTGCCTGAACGATTATCTTTTGACCGGACCTGATTTGTATAACTCACTTTTAGGTATAATGTTGAGATTGCGCGAAAAAGAGTTCATCATTATCGGGGATATAAAAGATATGTTTTTACGTATTAAAATTCGCCCGGAGGATCAACACGTCTTTCGATTTCTATGGCAAGCGTCAGTTACTGATCCAATTAAAATATACGTGATGCAGAGTTTGATATTTGGCGCCTGCTGTAGCCCATATATTGCACAATATATAAAAAATAAAAATGCGCTAAAATACGACGACGAGTATCCCGAAGCCGTCCAAGTTATAATTAACTCCCATTACATGGACGATTGTTATTATTCCACAGATAGTGAGGAAAATGCTATTCAATTAATTAAGGATATAACGCACATACATAAAAAAGGCGGCTTCGAGATTCGAGGTTGGTCTAGCAACAGCAAATGCGTACTGAACGCGATACCAGCTGATGCGCTCGCACAGTCAGCAGTTCAATTCAAGGACGGAGCTACGAACACAGCTGAGCGCGCGCTCGGTTTGATGTGGCATCCGGCCGATGACACATTTAGTGTTAAAATATCGACTAATCAGATCTCGCCCGAGATTTTAAATGGAAAAGTTCCTCCCACAAAGGCTAAAATGCTTAGCATTATTATGTCAATACACGGTTTTCTTACTCCGTTTGTAATAAAAAGTAAAATCTTATTTCAAGATGTACATCGAAGCGGTGTCGATTGGAAATGCCGCATCCGACCCGAGGAACATACTCGTTGGAGTGTTTGGCTCGACGAGTTAAAACAGCTGGAGTCGCTTCGTATACCGCGCTGGTACTTCCGCGCTGGCACCTGGACTCCATGTTATCACAATCACATGCCGTCTACCTCTGCGTCTGGTGAGATTGTGAACATTCAGCTTCATATTTTTTGTGACGCTTCAATTAAAGCGTATGCAACAGTATTATACTGGCGTTTTACACGCGCTGATGGTTGTGTTCTTGTATGTTTCGCTGCTAGTAAAAGCCGCGTCAGCCCTTTACGCCCAACTTCTGTTCCAAGGTTGGAGTTACAAGGATGTTTGCTAGGGACACGATTGGCGAAGACTATTGTCACTGAGCAAAAAGATGTGCTGCCAACTAAGCGATATTTTTGGACTGATTCCAGCACCGTTTTGCAATGGATTCGAAGTGACCCCAGGAGTTACAAGCCTTACGTTGCTCACAGGCTTGGAGAAATGGATGAGCTCACTAACGTCAATGAATGGCACTACGTGCCATCTCGCTTGAACATAGCTGACGTCGCCACTAAGCCGGACAGTCCGCCACTTAAATACTGTGATGTGTGGTTTCAGGGCCCAACGTTTTTGCGTCTAGCAGAGGATCAGTGGCCGAAGGACTTGAAGACCACGGTGACGGTCGATGAAGCTACCTGTGAAAAAAGAAATGTTAATTTAATTAGCACACAGAATATGCACTTACCTGTACCTGATGAACGACGTTTTTCTAGCTGGATCCGACTTGTGCGCACTGCTGCAAGAGTAATACATTTTATTAGAATATGTAAACATAAATGTATGGAACGAAAATTAAATAAACGAACAAGGAGGACCGTGAAGAATAAAGACTCAATTCAGCTCGATTCTGAAATGATGAGGGCAGCAGAAAAACATGTCATTAAAAAATGCCAAAATGATACCTTTGCTGATGAAATTAATTGTTTGTCGCGAGGCAAACCACTGCCGTCGAACAGTCGTCTACTAAAGTTGACTCCATATTTGGATGAGGATGGAATCCTTCGTGTTAGCGGCCGCATCGATCAGACAGCAGGGGTACAACTGGCAACAATACGACCTCCTATTTTGGATGGCAAACATAGAACCACTCGCCTGTTAGTCGAGTACTACCACCGACGTGCGATGCACACAGCGCACGAACACGTCGTTAATGAGTTACGCCAGTCTTACTGGATCGTAAATTTGCGACCGACTGTACGCAGCGTCGCAGCGCACTGCCTCTTCTGTCGCTATCGGCGCGCCCGCCCGCAACCTCAGCGTATGGGTGATTTGCCTGCTGCGCGCCTGCAGTACAGTCGGAGGCCATTTTCATATACTGGCATCGACTTTTTTGGCCCGATGGAGACAACAATAGGCAGAGGGAGACAAAAAAGATACGGCATGCTATTTACATGCCTCACAGTCCGTGCTATTCATATTGAGATAACAGAATCACTAAGCACGGACTCTGCCATAATGGCACTCATACGTATGTCAGCCCGTCGAGGAGCTCCCCTAGTAATTTACTCGGATAACGGTACTAATCTTCGAGGATCTGACAACGAGCTGAAGAGGAGTCTCCAACAACTGAACGCTGACCGACTGCGTGAGGATGGAGCCGTGCGAGGCACTGAGTGGCGTTTTATACCTCCTGGCGCACCTGAAATGGGCGGTGCATGGGAACGCATGATCCGCACCGTTAAAACAGCGCTGAAGGTCGTCCTGAAGGAGCGCGCTCCACACCCCGAAACTCTGTCCACGCTGATGGCAGAAGTGGAAGCTCTTGTGAACAGTCGCCCAATTACGCATGTATCAACGGATCCCAATTATCCCGAGGCATTGACGCCAAATCATTTTCTGATCAGCAGCTCATCTACTGGTGCCCCTCTAGGTAAGTATGACGATGCCGACCTTTGCCTCCGTAAAAGGTGGCGTGTAGCTCAGCGGCTTACAGATATGTTCTGGGCTAGGTGGATTAAAGAATATTTACCGACGCTGCTGCCTCGTCGAAAATGGACTAGGGAGGCTAGATCGTTGGAAGTAGGTGATTATGTAGTACTGGTTGATCCCAATTTAGAGCGAGGTTCCTGGCGGCATGGAGTAGTGAGCGCGGCGCACCCCGGTCGCGATGGTCGCGTTCGAGTGGTGGATGTGCGCACACGCTTGGGCCTGCTGCGTAGACCCGCTACACGAGTCGCATTGCTTTCCCCAGTTGATGGCTAGTGCTTGTCAGCACTAAGGGGTGGGGATGTAAGCGACACAATGCTTATATGTTTAATTGCATAACTTTAGGTATAATATAAAATTACAAATAGTCGTACATATTATAAATAGGTATGTAACATTACTTAGCTAAGATTGTGCATTCTAACGCCATCTCTTATATTACGCATGTAAAATACTTAATTCTGAATAAAGTCTCAGAGGGCGCTGGCGTGTAGACATAACCTCAAATTAGCCGATTTTACCGTTAACCTTTTGCTCCACACATGACACGCGAGCACTCTCTAATATTTTCACAAAACCAAGTTGTACAATCATTTTCCACCTGCGTACCTAACACCCGTCTTGCCCCACCCATTAATTTTGGAAAAATCTAAACAACGCATAGTATAGTAAAGTCATGAGCATGACATGAGTACCTACAGCGCCGTGTATCGGTGAATTTTGTTACTAAATTGCTCGACCAAGGAACTCGGTATGTACAGTAAGGGGAATGTATTCATGTACCACTGTAGAACCCTGCGCAACTGACAGGCCGCCGTCACTCAAACTCGAGCGGTAGGTTACCTTATTGCGATAGGGTTCTACGGTGGTACGTTAATACATTTCCTTTACTGTATGTTGGTTTTTCAGCGATAATTCTTTATCAAGTGAATTAATTTCGATAATTCTTTTTTTTATTTGCTACAAGGTACTTTCAGAACACTTTCATACGACTTTGAAGGCAAAAAATTAAACACAGAAGTATTAAATTACAAACAAAAATAACATATGATTTTTGAAGAATAAAAAAAAACTACGCTAGATAGAGGTATCGTTATACTTTTCCGGTAATATTCACGTTAATATTAATAATATATATTATTTTCAAATTTTTCGCTTGGTTAACTTCGGAGATAAGGGGGGGGAATGGTATTTTTTTCAACATTTTTCTTTATAAATCAAAATTTTACCATAGTAGAAAAAAAAAGAAAAACTGTTTTAGAATGTACAATTCAAGCCCTTTCATATGATACCCCACTTGGCCTACTAACTAGACTTTGAATTTTTGCCCCCCCCTCTTATCCGCCCTTTTTTATACAAATTAAAAATATATATTAAAATTTTTCATTCTCCATACACGAGGATTAACTTTATTTACAACTATTCCAAATTTCAAATCGATAGCATTAGTAGTTCCTGAGATATTTGACTTTGTGACAGACAGACAGACGGACGGAGTCGCACCATAAGGGTTCCGTTTTTACCTTTTTGGTCCGGAACCCTAAAAAGTAGCTTGAACAGAAAAATTGCATTTCGATCCGTCTCGTCGTGGAGCAAAACTTACTTTTCCGAATGAAAGGTGTGAAAAAAAAGTTACGTACGAATATCATTTGATATTTAACAGTTACTTTTCGGTAAAGGAAAACATCGTGAGGAAACCGGGCTAATAAGGTCCAGTTTGCCCCCTGGGTTACAAGGTCAGATGACAGTTGCTTCCTTAAAACTAGTGCCACGCCAAATCTTTGGATTAGGTGCCAAAGCAGACCCTTTAGGATACAACTAGGAAAAAACAATAGAAGACAAAGCCTTCTCCCCTATATTGCCATGACACCCGTATCTGTGCTTCTACCGACCAATTGCCTAGGAAGGTTTTTACCTAAGTCATCCTGCCATTTGCGTCGCCCTTGCGGCTTCCATTTGGTGGCTATTAGGGTTTCCAATCCTGGGATTTATTACTACTACAATACGGGGATCCGCGATATTGTAGTAGTAATAAATCCCGGGATTGGAGGCCCTGGTGGCTATACCAGCCGCCCTACGCGGATGAATGCGACAGACGTGACTGGCCCAATACCACTTGAACCTGGCAGTTTGTTCGCCTACATCAGCTTGATGTATAAGAGCGCTTTTCCAGTAGTTAGAAGTTAGTTTTACTGGGCATTTTCCGCAAGTCGACATCCAATGTGCCTATTTTGCGTAAAACGGCAGGGTGGCGCTACTCTAACCACCCCAGCTCCTCTAAAAAGTTTAAGAGTGCCTTGGTATTACTGACTGCGTTCCGTAGTGTGTCCGGAGACCCTAGGTGCTTTTTCCTGTATACTTCTACCTGCTTACAGTCCAGTAGAATGTGTTTAGTCGTTTCTTCTGCCTCCATGCACGCTCTGCACATGGGGCTGTCTGTGATACCTAAATTATAGAGGTGTCTGTTCAAGGTGTTGTGTCCGGTTATTCAAGCCGGTGGCAAATAAACGTACGGCCTACCCGATGATAAGCGGACGCCGTTGCTTTGCACGTCTCCAAAGGAGTCTGAAGGGTTCTCCCTTGTTAGACATAACTACTTTAGCCCTAAATGCTTCATTTGACCTAATGTTTCATTAGAGTTCAATTCAATCATTTATTGCGTTTCATGTTAGTATAATAAGATCTTAAAGTTAGGTACAGTTTAAACATGAGCTCTGGTAAGCATAGCAATTTCTTAAAACTACGAATTTAAAATGTCAAAATTCTTCAGTCAATAGTTAAATAATAATAATATTTCGAATAATAGGTATACAAAAACGTTCAAAATTAAAGGATATAAAGTCAAAGTTTGAAATAAGTATCGAAAAGCATATGTAAAATTAAATTACTGTCGTTGAATTATTTACACATAAATTGAATTTGTACTAGTTCATTAGGTTCATTAAAATATTAAGATAACATTTTTATTGCATTCATCAGTTATATAAAAATTCGTTATAATTTATTCCTTATTGTTATAGGAAATCGCTAATTTTTTTTATTTTTTTATTTGTTTGTTTAAACAACTTAAGTCTATCATTACAGGCGGTACCTAATGCGACAGACAAGCTACATTGAACACAACATAAAATAAAATAGGTGTAATAGCAAAACCATTACCAATATTAAAAAAAAAAGTTAAAGTTAGGTACACACTTAACCTAGACGTAACATAAAACAAACATAGCGGCCTTAGCGAGATCATTCAGGGAGCACGTAAATATGTCCACCTCGAGCGTAATTTTATTAATGGCGCGAAAAGCCCTCGTTAGCGGGGCTTCTTTCAGAAGATTTGTGCGAGCGACGGGTACGGTCAGCAGCGGCGGCCGGCGGCGGCGCTCCACATGCCTATCCGGCACATACAGTGCCACCGCGTGTAGGACCCCGGGGGATAATGGAAAAGAGCCTAATAGGTATGGCGCCAAAAATATTTAATAATTTTCTCGAGACGATTAAATTGGAAACCACTAATAGATGTTAATAATGAAATGCTATTATAGTGTAAATGAGTATTTTAACGACATTCACATATAATTTTAAGAACTTGATATAACCGAATGAATAGAAAATGTCATAATTCATAATCATGACATTATGATTTATGACATATTCTATTCCTACCTTTCTTGATTAATAATATATATATACTATACCATTTACTAATTTATTGAAATGATTACTGTATTTGACATTCTTTATTGTAATTTTTTAATCAAAAACCATTCATTTGCACGCCTGCATGCAGGCTGGATAGGGGAGAGGGGGGCAGCTATCACTGGAGGCAGCTTAGAACAAATGCGTTCAAAGACGTATTTTTAGTGCAATTATGGTCCAAATCCATTTTTTGGGCTCGCAACACTGACCCACACAACTGTCACTTGACAGATTTGACGTTTGACAGGACATGAACGAACCAGTAACATATTTTGATTTCGATGTTATCCGTTAGCGGTTTTGCTCCCCATGTGTAAGGATTTTCAGGCTTTATTTGAAGGAAACGGTAAGTGAAACTTATTTTATTCGATAATACAATCTATAAGCTTTAGTGACAAAGAATAAACAATCAGAATTTGCTATTGTTTTGGAAGATATCAATGTTTATTTTTTTAAATAGGTGTTGGGGTAGTTTTGAAAATAAATTAGGAGGCAGTTTTGATTAGCAGTCTGTTCAAAACTACCCCGGCCATAGGAAATGTTCATATCTGCCCCGATATAAACTGACATGTAGGTACGTAAACTAATAATCTTAGATATTTTAGTACACGCTCATAATGCATTTACCTGAGTTAATTAGTTGTATACTTATTACGTTTAGTCTTGTTTGGTATAATAGTTATTAGAATTCTATTGTTTGTTTTTCTGTCATTTTATATGATAAAATAAACATTATAATTAGAACATTTTATGTTTTTTTTATTTAACAACAGCCAAAACATAATTAATACAGAATTATTATCCCCTGCTACATTGTTGGGGTAGTTTTGAACAACAGTGTGTGCATAACTGCCTCAAGGGGCAGCTTTAGTAGGATTTCAGTACGTTTCAAAGGTACCCCTCCTGAGGCACCTTTGAACACTACAAAAAACATTTCTGTACAAAACTACCCCTTCTTAGTTATAACTGCAAATTATACAAGTAAAATGTTAATACGACCATTCCGAGTGACTAACTGTACTAAGTACAGGTTAAAAAAACACGTATATCTCAACATTGTTGCCTTATAACCCATATTTCAAATCTGCCCCAAGTAAATTCAAAGCTACCCACGCTTGGGGCAGTATTGAACATTATTCCTCGAGTTGCAAAATTCTAAATTGTACCTTTGTCTTTAGCTTTGGGCATGTGCAAATGCATTAATTACATAGGTTAATAACATACGTTGTTGTGTAGAGGCTTAAAACTGGTTTTTATGGGTAGTATTTTGGAATACGTTAATGAGTGTAAAAAATGTACCAGGCTGCCCCCCTCTCCCCTACACTGAACTTGAAAATATGTACACCATCTATTAACTGTATTCAGCAAATGAACGATTTGTATTTATTTGTATTTTATTTATTTATATAAGACACTTATAAGCTTACATTATTGCACCAAAACGCTTACACGGTAACATTCAAATTAAAAACAATAAATATAAAACATTCACATATCTTGGAGCAACAAATATTCAAATTAATAATACCTATAGGTATATAAAACAGAGTATATTATTTAGTTCGAGTTTAAGGCGGACAAAGTGGTATGCAAGGACTTGCTCAATCTGTCGGCAAAAATGTCGGCATCTGGGACCCGGATCATTTGTAAGAGCAAAAAAGGTACGTGAATACATTTCCCTTACTGTACACCCATACATCCAAACTTTCACGTTTATAATATTAGTAGGATTAGTAGGTATGGATCTATGAGCTTATAGCTCAGTAGCTTTAGTGTGAGTTTACAGTAAGTCGGAATACGCTAGCGACAATCGACAACAGTCAAAGATTTGTATGAAAACTCTATACACCGCCCCTGGCGGTCACTCACAGAACTAAAAATCTAATCGGTACCCCGAGTCCCATATAAGTATACTTTTCTCGCAACAGTTAACTCGATTGTTCGTATAGTTTAATAGATTTTTCAATATTCAGCCTTAAATTACAAGCATTTATCGTTTCAATTTAAATGCTAGCGTTTGTCGGTTATGACATTACAGAATACGCGCATGGCCAACGTCGAAAAATTCCCCAACGCCAAAGTTTAAAGACTTTAAAGGAATCTATACCTTAAGCTTAACGACATTAAGTATAATTTTAACAGTGTGCGATGATCCTCATCTAAGTCTGTCGACCCAATATGGCGGAACGTGTGCCAATTATTTGCATTTTTAAATACAAAATACGCGACAATCCGAATTTTGCGGATATAAGTTGTCGATTCAAAACCCTTATTTTTATAAGTTCTTTAATTTGAGATAGGTATCGATCGGATCTACGGTAAATCTTGACGAAATAATACGTTATCACGCACCATTTTGGAAGTGAAATAGTAAACTACAGATACTACGGTATTTTTCGATTCGAAATGTCAAATTTGTGACTCACGCTACCGTTTGGTAATACGATTCGAAAGTTTAGATTACGCATCGAAAACTAGACGCTAGCGAGTAACGTTTTGTAGTTGTTTTCGTAGTATATCGGCACCATGAGTACGGCGCATTTGACAGCTCGAACTTGCGAGAATCGAAATCTAGTCGAAGCGCGTTAGCTCGATATCGAGAGAAGTTTACTATTGTAAGTATTCTATAGGCTCTCATGGTAAGCGTACTGAATAGCTTTTTGGTGACAAAAATCGCTAAAGGTTTTACTTTAACATTGCCAATCAAAAATTTGCTAACTTCGGACTGGAACAGAGTCTGTACACCATGTTTTCGTGTTTTTTTTACATCTAATATATTTTTCTTACAGTATTTGTTTGATGATACTGATGGATATACCTAACATGAGAGATCTTAGAAAAATAGTTATATTGGTTATGAATTAAATCATTTACTTTAAGAGCAAAGTTTTAACAGACTCAATTCTGCACTACGCTTCTAGTGCAGTGCCTATAAAATTTGAAGAGTTCCCTAGATTTCTCCAGGATCCCATCATCAGATCCTGACCCGATGACCTCGGGACCACCTGAGGAGGGTACCCTCATTCAACAAAAAAAGAATTTTCCAAATTGATCCAGGCGTCTTTGAGTAATCGGAGAACATACGTAAAAATTAAACGATTCCACCAAATTGAGAACCACCGCCTCCTTTTTTGAAGTCGGTTAAAAAAGAAAACAACAGCTGTGCTCAATTCATGTATTTAAGCACCAAAAAATACATTGGAATAAAATCATTTTACATAGAGTTGACTTTGCAATTTAATAAACCAATAAAAAAATTGAGCAGTTACACCAATTATGTTATTTTATTATATAATACATTAAATAAACCGGTCATGTGCGAGTCGTTCTCGCGCGCGAAGGGTTCCGTACCATTATCTAAAAAAACGGCAAAAAAATCATGTCTGTTGCATGGGAGCCCCAGTCCGACTCGCACTTGGCCGGTTTTTTAGTATTTGTTGTTATAGCGGCAACAGAAATACATAATCTGTGAACATTTCTACTCTCTAGCTATCACGGTTCTTGAGATACAGCCTGGTGACTGACAGACGGACGGACGGACGGACAGCGAAGTCTTAGTAATAGGGTCCCGTTTTTACCCGTTGGGTACGGAACCCTAAAAAGAGGTAGATAGGTTATAAGGGCTCTACAAATGGCACACTAAAATTGCGTCAATGGGGAATGGATGAAATTTTTAGAAATGTCTTATAATTTTTATGGTGATAGGAATAACCTTCCTTAGTACCAGAAAAAAGTTTCAAATTTTTCAGCTGCGACAATTATTTTTGAAAAATATAAACAGTTTCCTCATTTACGTTTGGGTCAAGAACGGTAAATAGACACTTTCCTTGATCTGTCTCATATTACAAAAACTATCTTAAATATCTGTGGTAAACTGACACTGGTAATGATCAATATAGCTGCTTCAAGTGTCAATATCATTGCCAGTGTCAGTTTACCACACATATTTAATATATTTTTTTGTAATATGAGACCGATCGAGGAAGGTGCCGTAACTGACCCTGAGGAAACTCTTTATATTTTTCAAAAAAACTTGACGCAGCTGAAAAATCTGAAACTTTTTTCTGGTGCTAAGGAAGGTTATTCGTATCACCAAAAAAATAATCAGGCATTTCTAAAATTTTCATCCATTCCCCTATTCACCAACTGGCCTCAATTTCGGGTAGTCAATGGAAACGCAAACGTGTCTCAGCTGTCAGATGTGCCTGGAAATTTTTAAACGGAATTTCGTATACAACATATCTACCTCTTTTTATATTACATCATTGAGTTACACATTCAGACTTTTTGCCGCGCTAAAAACGCTATACAGTATCGTTACAGATGACTTTGACAGCTCTATGGCCAGTGCCGCGCGTTTAACGCGCGTTTGCTTTGCTGCATAAAGTACCTGTGTGTAACCGCTCTTTGTTTCATTTTAAAATGATTGCAAGCTACTAACGGAGTCACAGGGGTGGGTCAATTAGTGACACTGACACTACCACCGAATATGGTAATCAGCCGCGCTGCCAGAAGCGACAGGGTTATCAGGACATGGAGGGAGGTTTGGAACAGTTGATTTTAATGAAGATAACATTCCACTTGAAGTATCTTAGACATTATATTATCCAATACGAGCAATATTTGTATGATTATTTGTAATCACGTTTTCCAGAGAATTCATAGGTAGGGAATTACATTTCCTTGGCCGTACCTATCTGAATGACCTTGCACGTTCCAACTTCCTCGTTCTTCACCTTACAAACTTCACATATTTACACGTGTGCACCGCCATCTAGTAAATAACAGGTAAACTACGACGTACGTTTAAGACTACTACCGACATCTAGCGGATTTGTTGCGTATTATTACAACGCGCAGTCATTACTCGATTTTATAGGCCGAGAGTTGACACCAACACAAGAGTTTAAAATAAATATATTTTATTTATTATTAACTTTCGAGTTACAAACTAGAAGGTTTAAATAGTAATATCGGTTCATAAAATTTGTGTGTCGCTCCATACAGTGTTAATTTGCAATTGTAACTCATTTTGTATGCTTGCTCTGACCATCAATCTCAACAACTTTGGTGGTCAACAAAAAGGTATTTGGTGTACCCATAATTATAAAGTAGAAATTTTAATTGTACATCGGACAATTTATGGCCGTGGTTCTGAGACAATTGGAGGACATTATTTAACCCGCTTTGTAGCGGAATTCGCTAGTAGAGGCCAGGGATCGGATACCGGTATTTTTACCATACAAAAATACCGGTTTTATTTCGTTCAATTTTTGATCAGGCTGTCTAATAATACGAAAATGTTACCTAAATACATGATAGAGTCCTACATTAAGAGCCTAAAATAATTCAAAATATTAGACTACTTCGGGGACTTTTGAAAGAACCCGTTCCGATCCCTGGCATGATTCATTATGTGAGTCATTGCCGTTATTGGCCTTGAATGGGTTACGGCGAAGCGGTACGAGCGTAGTGTGGCAGTAAATGGGTAAATACCCAATATAAAGGAAAAATCCCTGAATTAACTGTTAAAAATAGACCAAAAAAATTGCGAAAGTTAACATGCTCCTCACCATTCGTAACTCCATCTACTAACAATGAATATGGCAAAAGAGTTTGGACAAATGCATTGCCACGCGCTTTAAGTAGACTTCCATATGACCTGATATCCAATAAATCTGATAAACATATAGTAAAAATATACAAGAAAATGTTAATAAATAATTGAGGGTAATCCTCATTGTGTATGTAGTTATGTACTAAAATAATAATGTACTGAATGTAATAAAAAATCGATAGGCAACTGAAAATCTTAAAATAATAAGATTAAGCCTATCGCTGCATGTGTAAATTACTTGTTATAAAGAAATAAACAGTTCGAATTTTTATAAATATTTTTTTTTACCCAAATTCCTGTTAAACGTAGCGTAAAAATAATATATTATTATTTGATGTTTGTGGGCCTTTAATGTGCCGCTTCGACCAGTGAATGATCTATTGTGGCAGCCCTTACTTGTTTATAGTTCACCGTTAAGACCCGTTGCCTCCAAGAAATTCCAGATTCTTTGGGCGGTGATATGTTGTACCTCTTCTGGGTGCATGATGTGCCGCCCTAGGTAGGTACTTCTTTTTTAAATAATATATATATACTGTGCTAATAATGTGTGCGTGTATTAAATAATAATAATATGGCAAATTAGAAATGTTTACTCAGAAGAGGCGAGTTTCATAATGTGGCCAGTTTTATCGCCAAGACTCTACACTTCTACAGTATGACATTCGCAACGCCAAATTTTTTGCTGGTGTACAAACGCCTTTCCTTTAGAATATTAGAATAACAACCTAATCTAATATTGTATCTACATAGAAAACCAAAATTTGTTTACACCTAAATGGCTCAACAATTAGAGTCCTAGGCCGTACCCACAAAAAATATGCCAAAGGACGAAAATCTCATTTAGATATCTTAAAAAATTACGAAGCTACAACCGTTTTAATATTGCTTGTTAGAGAGAAAACGCTCAGGTATCGTGACGTCATAGTAAATGACAATCGTTTCATATGTCGGTGTGTTTTGCGGAAATGTGACAGAATATTAAGCTTCGTTATTATTTAATTTCCTGCTTTACTCTTTTCTCCATTTGACAATATTTTCAATCCTTTTTCGAGAAAATTCATCATTATTGTATTGGTTATTTTATTTGGTGTCTACACCCCTATTCATACTTTTACACCCTCCATTTATGTATATGGACTAAAAAAATGAGTAAAAGTATGACGTCACCGTTTGCTATTTGTACTAATCGTTGTATGGAAAATGAAGTAAATTGCTGTTTCGGTCACGAATTACTGCGTTTAGGTCCATATTTTGTTTCTATAAAGGCGTATGAATTCTATTAGTAGCTTTAAATTTACTCTTGGACAGTAAAAAAATGCATATATTTTCTAAACTTCCATATCTTTTTGTTTTTTTTTATTTTTATTTTATTACTATAATTTGATGGTTTACTATCCAACACTACATTATCAATTTTAAGATGAGGAAACTACCCTATTGTACGCTATTGTGGTTCCTAGTAATAGTTGTAAAAAGAGGTCCTTCGTAAATCTGATTTACAGTATGATTTCGTGTTTGAAGCTCCTGGTGAGATGTTTGTGGGGCAGCACTATTGTGTTCAGGAGAATCGTTTCTGCGGGCACCACCACGCTTGCACCTGGGGAATTAATAAAACAAATGGAATTAAAAGATTTTTCAAAAAACCCAACTGTATTTTTGCAAATATTGTAGCCTATGTCACTCCCACGATTAAGAGGAATCCAACGACACCTCATATGTCGAAATCCGTCCAACGGTTTAAGCTGTAGGGCGTGCCAAAGAATAAAACATACACACATACATAGATACATATATACATACGCTCGAAAAACATAACCCTCCTTTCCTTCGGCAGTCGGGTAATAACATTCAGTAGTTCATTGATGGGCGGCTGACGATGCAAATTATGTCAAAATTATGTCGAACTATATTTTATATGTAATAATATGGATATGACTACAATTGATTTAAATAACTACAACTTTAATAATTGCCCTGGCACAAAGGTAAGAGCCTGCTCTGGGACGCCACGTGTGTAAGTACTTTTGCTGCTTCGCACATTAGTCGCACCATGCGGGCGCCTGGAGCTGCGGCTGAGCTGGCGGCGGTGCGGAAGCGGGACAAGTACTCAGTGCTTGCAAGTTACTTATTTGTTCCGCTTGCCGTGGAGACGACTGGGTGTTGGTGCGCAGAGGCCAAAACCTTTTTTACTGAAGTGGGTCGTCGTCTGCAGGAAAGAGGACTGGATCCCCGCTCTGGGTCCTTTCTGGTGCAAAGGTTAGCCATAGCTGTTCAGCGCGGCAATGCGGCTAGCGTAATGGGCACCTTTGCACCAGGAGGGACGCGGGGCGGGTTATTTGATACTTAGTTTTAAGTTTAGTTTAATTAGTTGTAATTATTGTAAATTGGTTTTTTGTACTTCTATTTATTTTTTGTTGTATTACTTGTACTTTGCTTTGTTGATGGTCAAATAAATCACATTGTCATTATTCTTTAATAAATATTAATACTATTTATAGAAAAAAAAACTACAACTACGAAAATTTAAAAAACCCCCGAATTTTCATTTCAAAGTTCAATATCTCAAAAACGGCTGAACCGATTTTGATGAAACATGGCTAAGAACATTCGGGTTTAAATTATCTATGAGACAAAAAAACCGCATTTAAATCAGTCTATCCGTTTGGGAGCTACGATACCACAGACAGATGCACAGTTAAACTTATAAGTCTTATAACACCCCTCTCTTTGCGTCGGAGGTAAAAAAAAGAGAACAGAATTGCAAAAAAGTTTTTCTGTATTAAATATCTTCAGTACATCTCTTTCACAGTTACGATAGGACGATATAGGACGATGCAACGGGGCCACGCCGTTTCGTCGCCTAGATAGTATTATTTGTTGTTTTAGTTTCGTGACGCATTGGTTATTACTGTAATGTCATGTAAACGTATTTGTCAATAAATAAATAAATAGTTCACTAATCACTTTAGAGAGAAAATGACCTCTACATCTACAGATCATACAGATGTCAGTGGTGCGTATTCGTAAAGTGATACTTCCCATTATTTGGAACTTAATCACCATCACCCAAATTTCTTATAAAATCATAATCGTAATAGTATATTTCGATGCTAGTGCGGAAAGTATGTCATTACGCAACGAGCACCGAGATATACGAGCCGTAAGCGAGTGGCAAGACTCGGGACGAGTGAAGAATGACATTTCCGCACGTGTATCGAACGACGTTTTTTAATACAGTCGCGAAAAAATAAGAAAAACCACAAGTAAGGAATTTGAGACTTTTATATTATTCATTCTGTAACATCATTGAAATACAAATGAAGTTTAATACAGTTTAAATGCAGTTTAATACAGTTCAATCTTATTTATTTTTAATTAACATAAAAATTAATGGTACAATTTGTACAAGGAAAAGTAAAAAGCACTAGTGCGCGAAAACCAACTTTCCGCACGCTAAACAGCTACGAAAAGTAGCACTTTTTGAGCAAATGTATTAAAAATATTACTTGTTTACGACACCCATAAACGTCAAAACGTTTGTTTAAGTCAAATCAGTTTGGACGTAATACATTCCTGGTCGGCCGTACTTAATAAACGGATTCACTCTTTATTAATTAAGCTATTTAAAGATTGCTTACTCATATCATTTGTACGGTCGAAAACTATGGCTGGTTAAAATATACGCCCGTATGAAATTTACATGTACAAAAGCAGTGGTTATGACGTTGAAGATGCAATTATTAAAGAACCTCTTTGTGATTTCCTTGTCATTGGATATGCAGGCGTTTTGCAACTGAGACTTTATAAATATCTGGCTATATGCCTACCGTTCTCTTCTCATAGTTCTAGGTCAACGGAAAGTACGCTATAAATTTTGATTTCCTTGAGAGTGTCGAAATATACGTTTTTTGAGGCATAAACGGCCGTATCTTTTTTTAACGTTAACTTAGAAGTTTGATTTTTTCACAGCTTCAAGGGACTGTAGACTTGAGTATATACGGTTTTAATTTCAACTAGATATCTCCACGCGTTCCCGAGATAAGGAGTAAAGACAGACAGACGGACGGACAACAAAGTGATCCTATTTATAAGGATTCCGTTTTTAGGGTTCCGTAGTCAACAAGGAACCCTTATAATTTCGCCATGTCCGTCCGTCTTCGGCTTA
Organism: Epinotia nisella; assembly: GCA_932294315.1. Taxonomy (NCBI): domain Eukaryota; kingdom Metazoa; phylum Arthropoda; class Insecta; order Lepidoptera; family Tortricidae; genus Epinotia; species Epinotia nisella. The sequence continues at coordinate 11,111,479 of OW028693.1, forward strand.
GCTCAGTAACCCTTACAACTAGAAAACTGCGAATCGGCGTGGGTATATAAACCAATCACGCCGACAAAACAGTAGAATAAAATCCTGAAAAAAAAAATTTTTAGGTACCTCCCCTACATGTAAATCGGTGATGACTTTTTTTTCTCGTTAAACCTATAGTGTGGGGTATCGTTGGATAGCTTGTTCAAAAATATTATGGGTTTACTAAAACTATTTTTCAACTTAGTTATGCGTTTGCGAGATAATGGGATTTAAAGCCCTAATTTTTGTTCGAGTCATGTGTCCTCCCCCTGCCGGCTAAATGGCTACTACTGGGGACGTGAAAAAATTCGTGGCAGGCTTTGGGACAGGCTAAATGTGCTCACCTAGGATGGTGATGGAAGGGTTGAGTCGTCCGTCCGCGTTGAACAGCGACTGGTTGTCCATCTTGGCGAAGGGCTTGTTGGGGTCGGGGTCAGAGGGGGTGCCCTCTATTCGGGACCACTCGCCTACGCTTGCGTTTTGGCCCACTGTGGAAGTAAAACGTTATGATTTACTTTAAAAACAAAGAATTTTACCGACTTCAAATCAGTACCCATGTTGCTCCAAGTTTCCGTATAAAATTTGAAGAGTTCCCTCGTTTTCTCCAGGATCCCATGATCAGATCCTGACCTGATTATGTACTTACCGACGGAGTACATGACGAGCGAGTGCTCGCTGACGGTGGCGTTGTTCAGGATGATGGACTCCTTGATGCGCACGCCCGCCTTTATCGTCACTCCAGCCCCGATGGACACGTTCGGACCGATCTGTAAAGTACACATTATGTTCATCTCTTTAATTATAATTATGATTCTATAAGAAATTTGGGTGTCATCGACGCACGCGGTGGGGTGCACGAACACATCTGGCAGTATGTTGTTGTTGTGCTGCTCGCTGTGTTGAGTGGTTTGCTACAAGTTTGCCGCTCGTCGCTACACAATCCTTACCACGGCAGAGTCATCGACGCACGCGGTGGGGTGCACGAACACATCTGGCAGTATGTTGTTGTTGTGCTGCTCGCTGTGTTGAGTGGTTTGCTACGAGTTTGCCGCTCGTCGCTACACAATCCTTACCACGGCAGGGTCATCGACGCACGCGGTGGGGTGCACGAACACATCTGGCAGTATGTTGTTGTTGTGCTGCTCGCTGTGTTGAGTGGTTTGCTACGAGTTTGCCGCTCGTCGCTACACAATCCTTACCACGGCAGAGTCATCGACGCACGCGGTGGGGTGCACGAACACATCTGGCAGTATGTTGTTGTTGTGCTGCTCGCTGTGTTGAGTGGTTTGCTACGAGTTTGCCGCTCGTTGCTACACAATCCTTACCACGGCAGAGTCATCGACGCACGCGGTGGGGTGCACGAACACATCTGGCAGTATATTGTTGTTGTGCTGCTCGCTGTGTTGAGTGGTTTGCTACGAGTTTGCCGTTCGTCGCTACACAATCCTTACCACGGCAAAGTCATCGACGCACGCGGTGGGGTGCACGAACACATCTGGCAGTATGTTGTTGTTGTGCTGCTCGCTGTATTGAGTGGTTTGCTACGAGTTTGCCGCTCGTCGCTACACAATCCTTACCACGGCAGAGTCATCGACGCACGCGGTGGGGTGCACGAACACATCTGGCAGTATGTTGTTGTTGTGCTGCTCGCTGTGTTGAGTGGTTTGCTACGAGTTTGCCGCTCGTCGCTACACAATCCTTACCACGGCAGAGTCATCGACGCACGCGGTGGGGTGCAAGAACACATCTGGCAGTATGTTGTTGTTGGGCTGCTCGCTGTATTGAGTGGTTTGCTACGAGTTTGCCGCTCGTCGCTACACAATCCTTACCACGGCAGAGTCATCGACGCACGCGGTGGGGTGCACGAACACATCTGGCAGTATGTTGTTGTTGGGCTGCTCGCTGTATTGAGTGGTTTGCTACGAGTTTGCCGCTCGTCGCTACACAATCCTTACCACGGCAGAGTCATCGACGCACGCGGTGGGGTGCACGAACACATCTGGTATGTTGTTGTTGGGCTGCTCGCTGTATTGAGTGGTTTGCTACGAGTTTGCCGCTCGTCGCTACACAATCCTTACCACGGCAGAGTCATCGACGCACGCGGTGGGGTGCACGAACACATCTGGCAGTATGTTGTTGTTGTGCTGCTCGCTGTATTGAGTGCTTTGCTACGAGTTTGCCGCTCGTCGCTACACAATCCTTACCACGGCAGAGTCATCGACGCACGCGGTGGGGTGCACGAACACATCTGGCAGTATGTTGTTGTTGTGCTGCTCGCTGTGTGTCCTGTGCAGTTCGAGATAGTGCCGGTTCGCGTATATGGCTGAACCGGGCGTTTTCACTTGCGACCACCAGTTTGTTATCTAACAACAAAGAAAAGTTAAAACTCTTAGTACCTACCACAAGATGTATTGTACTGAAATTGAATCAGAAAGGGTGAGTGGTGATTTTGTCCCCTCGTTCGTGCCCTCACGTATGGAACACCGCTGACGCTGCCGCCGCCTCTCGACGTCGTGGCCGAGCCATTAACCATTCAATTCGCAATGCAAAGTACAATATACACAATTTTGACGCTCTTTATTTATGTGAAAACTTCTTTTTACAAGATTTTATTAAACTTGCAATGTATATGTACCTATGTTTGTTCGGGTGGACTCTTGCAACACTATTTTGAAGCAGATATCTTCAACCGATTGAGCTGAAACTTTGGGTTTAAGTATAGTTTGGATGATAATTCAATGTTATGGTACTATCGACTTGATCTGATGATGGAGACATAAGGTGGCCATGGGAATTCAGTACTTAACCGACGTAACCCCGTTGAGTTTGGGCTCTTTAGAATCGTCTCAACGAGTAGTTGATGACGGTATACAGAAAAATACAGTTGGCAATAAAAACTTGTACCAAAAATGAAATTTTTACAGAATTTTATTTTATGTAGATACTTTTTCTTCCTATTACAAGTCAGAAACCAGGCTTTTTCTTTTAATTTGCGAAATAAAGTGATAAGTTACCTGCATGGCGTATAGCTGGTTGGTGCCGGCCAGAGGCGCCAGGACATCCTGCTCCCACGACATGTAGCCGGGGATGCTGCTTTGGTTGTTGCCACTGTAACAATACAATACAATACAAATACTCTTTATTGCACACCTCACACAAAAAAAAGCAGTTACAGAGATGCTACAGCATGTATCAAGAATATAAGTCATCAATCTAGTACTGGTTCTGTGAGAGTTAACAAGTGCAAATCGTTTTATTTGTTGCTCTTGCTTATAAGAGCAACAAATAATACTTTACTTATACCGATTTCATATTGCTTCTTGTAGGCAATTATAAGTATAGCTTACCAGAGTACATATCCTCAAGTGTGTAACCTATTCAATACCTTAACAGGTACAAAGCGGGCTTCTCCACGTAGTGCGTGACTGCGCGCGTGTTGGCTTCGCGCACCATGCAGCCGTAGTGGACGGATTGTTGGCGGGTCGCTTCTCTGCCCACTATTGTTACCTGTAGTACTCCTGCTCCCGCCGCAGCGCGCGCGCGGCCATGGTGTGGAACACGCGCGGCGCGCACACGTACACCCCGCAGTTGATCAGCGCGGACACGTAAGAATCGGGCTTCTCCACGTAGTGCGTGACTGCGCGCGTGTTGGCTTCGCGCACCATGCAGCCGTAGTGGACGGATTGTTGGCGGGTCGCTTCTCTGCCCACTATTGTTACCTGTAGTACTCCTGCTCCCGCCGCAGCGCGCGCGCGGCCATGGTGTGGAACACGCGCGGCGCGCACACGTACACCCCGCAGTTGATCAGCGCGGACACGTAAGAATCGGGCTTCTCCACGTAGTGCGTGACTGCGCGCGTGTTGGCTTCGCGCACCATGCAGCCGTAGTGGACGGATTGTTGGCGGGTCGCTTCTCTGCCCACTATTGTTACCTGTAGTACTCCTGCTCCCGCCGCAGCGCGCGCGCGGCCATGGTGTGGAACACGCGCGGCGCGCACACGTACACCCCGCAGTTGATCAGCGCGGACACGTAAGAATCGGGCTTCTCCACGTAGTGCGTGACTGCGCGCGTGTTGGCTTCGCGCACCATGCAGCCGTAGTGGACGGATTGTTGGCGGGTCGCTTCTCTGCCCACTATTGTTACCTGTAGTACTCCTGCTCCCGCCGCAGCGCGCGCGCGGCCATGGTGTGGAACACGCGCGGCGCGCACACGTACACCCCGCAGTTGATCAGCGCGGACACGTAAGAATCGGGCTTCTCCACGTAGTGCGTGACTGCGCGCGTGTTGGCTTCGCGCACCATGCAGCCGTAGTGGACGGATTGTTGGCGGGTCGCTTCTCTGCCCACTATTGTTACCTGTAGTACTCCTGCTCCCGCCGCAGCGCGCGCGCGGCCATGGTGTGGAACACGCGCGGCGCGCACACGTACACCCCGCAGTTGATCAGCGCGGACACGTAAGAATCGGGCTTCTCCACGTAGTGCGTGACTGCGCGCGTGTTGGCTTCGCGCACCATGCAGCCGTAGTGGACGGATTGTTGGCGGGTCGCTTCTCTGCCCACTATTGTTACCTGTAGTACTCCTGCTCCCGCCGCAGCGCGCGCGCGGCCATGGTGTGGAACACGCGCGGCGCGCACACGTACACCCCGCAGTTGATCAGCGCGGACACGTAAGAATCGGGCTTCTCCACGTAGTGCGTGACTGCGCGCGTGTTGGCTTCGCGCACCATGCAGCCGTAGTGGACCGATTGTTGGCGGGTCGCTTCTGTGCCCATTATTGTTACCTGTGTGCAAGAAAAGTTACAATCGAGCTTGATTGACTATGTATTGATTATTTTACTTAAAATTACGAAAATGCACTTAACATGGGATCTTTTGTTACTAAATATGAAAGAAAAGAGACCCAGCCACTCTCGCCGGATTTAGAGGTGGATTGACAGCTATGAAAGTTCTTCAACCTACCGCTCACATTGTGAGATTTACATACATAATTGTAACTTAAAATATTTTACCTAACTAATATACCTTATTTAAAAACGTAAATTCATAATTAGATTTTCTCTTCAATCTTGAAGAGAAAATCTAATTACATTAAAGTTGTATTTTTTTGTTAGTGACGAATTAAAATAGCCTACATAACTACATACATGTTAGTTAGTTACCTAATTTCTGTACGACTTATAAATAAATATTACGAATAAATATTTGTATTTGTAAATACTGGAAACATCCTACCAGTGAGTTGGGGCGCTCCATGTGGAAGCTCCACAGCTCTCGGAGCGGGAAGTCAGCGCACACATCCCCATTGAGCAGGAAGAAGGCCGCCGGGCTCCCGGCGCGGACCTGGTCGCGGAAGTGGTACAGCCCGCCGGCGGTGCCCAGCGGAGTAAACTCTTGCAGATACCTGAAAGAAGTATAATGAATGAAAGAATTAACAAAGGAACTTCTATAGCTCAATTTACTTTTAGTTTATGGACTTCTAAGAACCAGGGTTCGTAAGTATAGTTCATCATCATCATATCAGCCGAAAGACGTCCACTCCTGGACATAGGCCTCTGCCTAAGTGGCTGGTCCCGCGCCACCCGCATCCAGCAGACTCCCGCGACCTTTACCAGGTCATCAGTCCACCTTGTGGGGGTAAGTATAGTTATAAATAAATATTAGGGAACATAATTGTCACAAATTGAACTAGCCCTATAGTAAGCTCAATAACGATTGTGTTATTGGTACTAAAGGACAATATGTGTAATATATATAAATACTTAAATACATAGAAAGCATCCAAGACCCAGAAACAAATATTCATGCTCATCAAGTCATCTCACATATACTTGCCCTTACCGGGATTCGAACCCAGGACCTTATGCAATGGCGAGTAACAAATACAATAGTGTGATAATAGCCCCACATTACACATAAAGTGTAACATGTTTAAGTCACATCTAACCTGTCAGTTTTGTTACTAAACGTATGCAATTGACATTGACTGTCAGTTTTGTTACTATCCATAACTGTCCACTTAAGGGGACAAAAATAATGAATATGCCCATTTATATGAATACACTAATTCTGACCCCTGCTAAGCAGACCAATTTTAATGCAAAAAACCTATGGTAAATTAACCTTATAGTAATAGAATATTCCTTTTGCATATCCCCAACAAACTGCTCCATATTTGCAGCGGAATATGATCCGATGATGAGGATCTCTCGGACCTCCCGCAGCTTGGCACAGGCTGCGATGTGATGTTGGATCAGCGGGCGCCCCGCTATGGGGAACAGAGGCTTCGGGGTGTCCAGGGAGAGTGGTCGGAAACGGGTGCCTGGAATGTTTATGGTTGAAATTATTTATTGTCTCTATCTTTTCATGAAACTGTCTTTGGAATTGGAATCATCAACCTTGAACAGTAGAGTTGCTTTTTGGATGGACTACTTTGACGCAATTCGGCCAACTCAAATAAAATCTTAAGTATAAGAGTTGGGTTACAAATTGAGATGTTTGTGAATTAGAATCGGTCTTTACTTTTGATTATAAAATCAAAGTCCCATATTCTAACTGTCTACAGTTAACATGATTTCACACATTTAAAGGCAGGTTTCTACATAATGGGATGGGCGCAGCGGTGAAATGTAGTGGGTAGATGAAATTAGATCTTACTTCCTTTTACGCATAGTTTCATTTCATTTATTGCATAATCATGAACATAATTACATAAGGTGTTACAGTTAGTTAAGTCAATTCATGACACCCTGTTAGAGCACACAATGTTTAACTTATTATCTAATTCATATTAACATTTAATCATAATTCATAATATATTTACCGTAGTGTGTAAAAATAATCGAATAATAATAATGACATTGTAAAAGTAAATGAAAGATAAAATTTAATTAACATTCCATGAATAGCAATTGTAAAATAAAAGTAAACAAATAAAAAATTAAACAACATAGCATTTTATACAATAATTTAAAATTTCATACGTCATTTCTGTATCAGAGTATTATAAAATTACATTGCTACATTTAAAATTTAAAATTCAATGTCCCATAACGTCATTGGTGTTGCAAATTCTAGTTGCGCCCTGTACTTATGATGGTCCTGATGGCCCATTGTGAAGCAGCCTTTACATGTTTTTGGGCTTTAAGTTTACTGTGTGTTGCTTGTGGGAACAACATTGATCACACAATTTATTTGAATTTTCCGGGAACGTAAACTTAGTTATTTTATGGTTACTAACCATAGGAAAAACACACTATAAAACGGATATTTTATCCGTCTAATGTTTTTTTCTCACACGTAATAGTATGTAATAGTTGCAATTACGTATATTTTATACAGTAGTTTAAATACCGTAGTAAAATAATAAGCTTTTCTCTTCTTATCAACGATCTTAACAAGCCGGTATTAGGGTGCTACAACATATTTACCCTTTTGAGGCCCTCCTATAAGTATCACAGCTTTTAACATCGTGGGATTATCGTTCAGTCCCTTTTCCATCGTGCCTTCACGACTATTTAGCAATAGCTGATAGTTTTATCGTAAATTAAAGTAATTTTCTATGTTTACAATACACCACCAATACACACGTCAACGATAAAGTGTCAAATTGTCAATGTCATAATTGTCACATTTTTCTTCGAATACGTTCGGAAACTAATAAAATATAATCGAGCGTAATATACCATGTCATGAATGCCAAAAAATCGACTCACGAATAGAAAGCATTATGTTTCGAAGTTTCGAATTTCACAAACGTATATATAAGGTAACCGGCCCTGTCATCGACGGTGCACTAGTGTATGACATGGGCACTTTATATCACAGCAATATGGGTTAAATTCGAACTAAGAGAACTTTTCTTCATTCGAATTTAAGCCATTTGTCACTTTGACATAAAGTGCCCATGTCATACACTAGTGAACTTAAGAGAATATAACCACTACGTTTATAGTGTACCGTCGTCGAATAGGACGTTACATAACTGAAATATCCTATATTATTAAACGAGCAAGCAATATTTAGATGTAGGTAGGTACCTATATATATAAATATATATTTATATACATATATGTGCAATTATGTTTTCGAAAACGGCTCTACCGATTTTGATGATATTTGAAATCGCACTAAAACATTACATGTGAAGTGATTGCCAAGGCTCCCTAGCTCATAAATAGCTTTCAGCGTGAAAAAGATATCAGATCGATCGCAAGTAGCGCCAAGCTTCATAAGTAGGTACTTCACACGGCTTAACTCTACCAGCCACGCTCTACAAATTCTACATCTTGGCTAAAAAGTATAGCTTTGTTGGACACACCTCGGTCGCCGCGCCGCATAGACTCACCTCGTAGTTAATATCTTTATTTTTCAAAATCAAATAAATATTTACAACAAGTGTTGTGCGATGTTGGTTAGAGCGGCCCTGTTGAAGCCGAAAAATGTTTTACAGATCTGAAACTGTGCCGACTCCCGCGAATATACTTGTGGCTCGGATTATGGATATTATGATTTTTGAACTTAACCAGTCCATTATTACAGTTAGCGGTATGTCCCAGCGGTCGGCAATAGCTTCGCCAAGATGTTTTATAAAAGCGGACATTTGTGGAGCGAAGACACCGGCACCGTAATGACGTGACGAGAGGGGTAAATGATCCGTGGCGTTTCTCGCAGGCGTCACGTATTTTTTTAGTCATTTCATTACAGAACTATGTAGCGGGTAACAAAATACCTAACCAAATACACCTTATAGTTTTCGAGTAAAATACCTACTACATACGGACAGACGGACATGACGGAACTATAATAGGTTTCCATTTTTGCAATTTTTACTACGGAACCCTAAAAAGAAGGTTATTTAGTAATTATTTGATCATAGTAATTTTCCTGAATGTAGCAAACAAGGTACATTACCTACCATTAATCAGTCCACGTGCTTCTGCCCATTACCTTCACGGCCTTCAAAATGGCCTACGACTAAACTAATCATCAGTTAAAAGAACGGTTAACAAACCGGTTAGCAGTTGATTAATGTTTACATTTTACTGCCAATTACTTAGGAATTGTGTTTAGACCGATATTGATGTTGTAAACTTACTAATTAGTGGTTTCATTTTAAACACAAGAGATTAAAATTGAAATTTAGGTACTTCCCTCGTTCCTTTGTCAAAGAACAAAAGGGTTTCTATGAAATTGTATTTTTTGAGATAAGCTATTTTTACCGACTTTAGAGAAGGAGGAGGTTCTCAATTAGTTTGAATATTTTATTTTTTATGTAGGTAGGTACCCATGTTCCCCGATTAGGTACTCGACGACAAGACCGTGGACCGATTTGCATATTATTTTTTGTTTGAAAGGATACCTCTAGCCTTCCCAGGTCCATTTTATAGGCACACTTGAAGCGGAGTACTGAAATAAAGTCGGTTAAAGTTTGTTTTTCAAGTACCTAAATTATTGCGCACTCCTCTCTTCGTAAACAATCTAAACGGCGACTTTTGCAGTAATCTCATTGGGACTCCTATTTCTCTGCATGGCATAGTATCGGCCGTACTGCGCAGCGAAACATTGTGGCGGGCTGTGGCCTCATTCTGTGAAACAGTTAATATGTCGCAGAAGGAGGCCGCCGAACGGATGCGCGAAAACGATCCCAATGCACACCCGCTTCGGCGCAGACGGAGGGGGAGAAGGCGTAGCGAATTTGCTGCTGCTAGCCGCCAGATCCCCCAATGGGTAGGGTACATATACATCACCAGGCCCTAAACGTCTTGGAGAAGGGCCAACCCTTCAATCCATTTGGTGTGCGGGTGCTCACAAGGCAGCCGGGGGACATCGTGTTAGAATGCTAGCGATCACATGATGCCACCCCTTAACGGCAGTGAGGGTACAGTGCAGAGTGGTTTAGAGGGTATTCCTTCTTATAGGCGAGTCCCACATACCCCCTGGACCTTCCCCTTGTCCGGCGGCATGCATAAATGCATTCCCTCTGCGTGAACCAAAAAAAAGGGGGCGCCGTATAACTACTGCCATGAATTTTCACACATACCCAGTAACTAGTAACCATTTAGACATTTGGATCTAACAAACAATATAGCCTAATACTACGCAAACAAATCCCTGAATCCAAATGGTTTTTGAAACACACAATATTTTTTTAACGAGCTATGTAACGAAATCCCATGTTTAACGAGAAAAAAGATTACATCCCCACTTTACGTACCTACAGGGAAGGTACAGTCAGCATCATAAACATGTATACACTTTTCGACCTTATGCCTAAGTAATACGATCATAGAATGTTTACATGTGTTTTTATGATGCTGACTGTATCTACAAAAAAAATTAAAAAAATTATTGTACCTAACTACCTACCATTTTGTCGGCGCGATTGATTTGTATACCCATGCCAATTCACAGATTTCTATAGTAAAACGGTCGCGAGCTAAGCCGCAGCCGAAACTATAAGGGTTCCTTGTTGACTACGGAACCCTAAAAAACCCTCACTCAGATCGGTCCATTCGTTTGGGAGCTAAGTACCTACGATGCCTCGGACAACCATACTGACAGCAAAAATTTCTTATTTCAGTTAATGCACAATATGTGTAGGTTATGTGTAGTACTTATAACTTATCTTCCTCCTCTAAAGTTAGTGTAGGTGCAGTCAACAGATTTGATTTCTGGGCCACTTCGTACCTTGTCACGGTGACAATGATGAGATCTCTAGGGGCTTTCATATTGGTTTTACTGTGACAAGGTACGAAGTCGCCCAGAAATCAAATTGGTTGACCGCGCACATGACTGATGTTCTTTTTTTCTTCGGAGATACTACTTTCAGCTACCAACCCACAATCTCTCAGCCTTTTTAATAGATCTACGTCATCGTCACTTAGGCACTTCCTTTACTCGAAGACTACTATTTTATGAATGAATTTCACGTGAACCAATTAGGTAGCATCAACCGCCAAGCATCAAATGCAATCAGTCTGTCCAAGAGCGCCACCGCTGCTGTGGCTGACAAAACAACAATTAAAAATAAAAATTAAAAATGTTTTTAGTGAAGTATTTTGCGTTTAGAAATGGATCGCGTTTCAACCAATATATGATGGCTGTTATATGTGAGTAAAAAACTAAGAACGTCCAAATTTTAATAGTAATTTTCAATGTTTAGTTTTAGTTATTAATTAATAGGTATTACTGTTATTTTCTTTCTTCGTACCTCATAGGTCCTACGCCTACTTTGCCGGCTTTTTTTGGAACAACTGGATTACATTATATTTTTTCTATGATAGCATGATATTGTTTTTATTAACCGACAATTTAAAAAACAGGACGAAGTTCTCAATTCGGTTGTATTTTTTTTAAATGTTTGTTACCTCAGAACTCCGTCATTTATGAACCGATTCGTACAATTGCAGGTTGGTCCCATTATTATCAAAACTTCTGTTGGATGATGGGAACCATGAGGAATTGAGGAAACTCAAATATAGAAGGCATGCATGTAGTCATTTCGGTATTTTCTATTATAACTAATGTATTTAGGTACACCCGGAAATCACAAATTTGGTGAAGTGAAACTGATGATGAAGACCTCAGATGACTTATGGAACTCGTACTTGGGATGTATATAGGCTAATGATGATGATGATGATGAACGTATTGTGATATGAGGTATCGAGTGATAATTTGACTGTGTAATAGATAGATAGATAAATAATTTATTTGTCATTTTGCAACACCCAACAAACAAAAATAAAAAAGTACCAAAAAACAGAAGTAGAGAGAAAAGGCTAAAAGAACAAGTAAAAACAATTGTGTTACGAAAAAGATTGTAGATAAATTAAATTAAAGACATACTAAATACTAAATACATATTAAAGACATACATGCAACAATGCCAAAAGGTACTAGCTCAGTTTTGCTTTGCTCGCGTGAGCACTGATATTCTGCTAGCACCTCAAGTCACGATGTAGGTGAAATATTAAAAGAAAAATAAACATAAATAAATAAAGCTTGCAAATAATATTGAATAAATAAATAAAATAAGTCTGTGTGATAGCAAAAATGACAAAATTATAAAGTGTAACTATGTGTCGACATGGAGTGTAAACTCAATAGGAGCATTAGATACAGTCATTATACCGGTAATGTGGATAAATTATTCCGTATTTGTTCTGGATTTGTAGGACGGTCTAAGGTGGAACTGGTCAATGACTTCCAATACTTAAGTCCGTTTGTTTACCAATAACACAAGTGAAATCAAAAGATTTTTCAGAAAACTTATTTGCTTGTTTCTCATATTATACGTCCCACGATTATGAGGAATCCAACGTTTAGGTTCATTTCGTCCCTATTCCCATTTTGACAACATCCCAGCTCGCCCAAAACCCATTTTGTCCAGTGACGCATCTTACCCGCTTTCCCAACTCGTCACTATCTCAACTCGTCCACGTTCCCAACTCGTCAATGTCTCAACTCGTTCACTTTCCCAACTCGTCACTATCTCAACTCGTCCACGTTCCCAACTCGTCAATGTCTCAACTCGTTCACTTTCCCAACTCGTCACTGTCTCAACTCGTCCACTATCCCAACTCGTCACTATTAAAACCACTTAAGTTCGAAATGGCCAGTATCTACTACTGGCTTTTAGATAATAATAAGTTATACCTACATTGTCTTTTCACGTCTTGTATAGAAACTGGATAATTATTATAAAATTTACGCTGCCTCTCCACTGAAACGGAGCGGAGAGTAGCGGAGACGTGCGGGAATCCACCAATCACATTTAGTGACAATCACATCTCCACTCCGCCTCAGTGGAAACACATGCCATGCCTACTTTCACGGCTCGGCTCCGGCAGTGAAGAGGCAGCCTTAAGGTCGAGTTAGGAATGTAGACAATACAAGAAGCGGACGATTTGGGAATGTTGACAGGACAGGAAGTGGACGATTTGGGAATGTTGACAGGATAGGAAGTGGACGATTTGGGAATGTTGACACGATAGGAAGTGGACGATTTGGGAATGTTGACAGGATAGGAAGTGGACGATTTGGGAATGTTGACAGGATAGGAAGTGGACGATTTGGGAATGTTGACAGGATAGGAATGTGGATGAAATAGGATTTTGGGCGAGCTGGGATGTTGTCAAAATGGGAATAAGGACGAAATGAATCTAAACGGAATCCAACGACACCTCATATTCTCATATGTCAAAATCCATCAAGCCGACTGTTACGTATGCGGAATAAAATTAGGACAAAGTTTTGAATATTTATGTAAAATGTTAAAAAAAGTCGAGACAGAAATTGTATCTTACGATTAATTTAACGTCCGTAACGTAAATACGTTGATCATTAGACGAAAACCATATCACTGTATGTGGGCCGTTAATATTTGAGGAGTTCCGTTGATTTGGCACACTTCACATTTAGGACTTCATTAGTTGCTATTTCAACGGAATCATATCAGAATCAGTAACGTACTTTTACAATTTTAAATACGAGTTCCATAAGTCATCTGTGGTCTTCATCATCAGTTCCGCTTCACCAAATTTATGATTTCCGGGTGTAAATACACTAGTAATAATAGAAAATACCGAAATTACTACATGCGTCCCTTCTATATTTGAGGAGTTCCCTCAATTCCTCATGACCCCCATCAACGAACTGAAGTTTTGATAACAATGGGACCAACCTGGAAGCATATACTTTCAAATAAAAAATGAATTGTACGAATCGGTTCATAAATGACGGAGTTCCGAGGTAACAGACATTACAAAAATAAACGAAATACAACTGAATTGAGAACCTCCTCCTTTTTTCTCGAAGTCGGTTAAAAAGATGGCCGGCCGAGTCGCAAATTCTTACAGAGAGCTCAGAGGAAATTCAAATGTGACAGCAAAACTGTAAAAAAATATCGTAAAGACATCGTCAAGCGTTCAAGAAAAGTTAGGCCGCTCACCGTCTCCGAAAATCATAAAATAACTCAGAAAATGCGGCTAAGTGATTTGGTCAAAAACTGGAAAAACTAACGGTTTTTGCGTTATGGGATTTATGGTTGACGAATCGTGACTTAAAATGGAAATTGGTGGCAAGGTAACTTTTATTTTGAGATGGTCCAACGGACGAGAACGTGAAATATGTCAAGCTTACAAAGTTTCCTAAAAAAGTTTTCCTAAGGAGGATAAAATTGGAACTAACAAAAAAACCAACATCTGTGTTTTCGACAGCGATGGATAAAGTACCACAAAACTGCCGTAAATCATCTCGCATTGGAGCAAAGTTACCTATTCTTGCATATAACGTTGTTGTAAAAAAAACATGAATATTTATAAAAACAAACATGGTTTTTTTAAATTTAATACTAAACATTCCGCATACGTTAGGTCCTGAAATAGAATGTTCTTGTCTACATACATACGCTCGAAAAACGTAAACCTAGGAGGAACCTGAGGCACTCGTGTAAATATAGCGTCTCTCTGTGAAACCCACTGTAGCCAGGAGGCAAGACGCACGACCTCAATCTGGTCGCAGGTTCGAACTCCGGCTCGTACCACTGGTTTTTTTTCAAAAACATCTAATATGTACGAAGGTCTCTATATCTAATAATGTGAGAGGTCAGATGACAGTCACTTTAGTACGATCATCGCGGTCGGGCCCTAAAGAAGCCCGGGGTCCGCTTTTGGCACCTAATCCCAAGCTTTGGCGTCGGTGTTGGGATTAGGTGCCAAAAGCGGGCCCCGGGCTTCTTTAGGGCTCAACCGGGATTAACGCTACGAGGATGATTATGACGACAGCGTCTATCTGTGTTAACTTCGATTTCAATAACGATTCAAAGTCTTGTTGTCTGTGCCATACAGGAAAAAATCTAAATTTAATAGTACATTACTGCAGAGGCCGGGAAAATAGGTGTTTTTCTTTCTGTTCTCGTCTACAAGAGCGAGCAGGTTCAATAATTATACAGTTCTTTTTGTCGATTCAGTTTTGCGAAACTTTTTCAAAAGTGCAGGCGCGCGAGTTATACTGTACTTACAGCTCACAGAGCCAATAGTAGATAATACCTTGTTGGGGGCCTTAGGTCGCCACTCAAGTTCCGCTTCAATGGCCATCGGTTCTACAAGCAATGTGGCACCCACTGCCACTTGAAATATGTGTATGGTTGATGAGGTATCTGTGTTTGGTTTCAGTATCAATACCACTGCTCTGCTTCGGCATGATCCAGGGATGGCTGTCTCCAATGAGGAGTGTTCTGGAGTCAGAAGATGGCCCGTCACGCAAGCCATATACCAAAGAACAGTACGCTTGGGCCGCGTCCGTGACATACATTACAGGTAAAACCATCCTTCGCCATATGGTGCGATTCATTGATTGCCTAAGCTCGGTAAGACGATCAAATTAGCGTCAAGTGAACCTTAGGCTCACCCTGGAAGCGACATAGTTGGAATATCGTTGAGAGTTTACTGGGCAGTCTGAACTTTCTGACCGGGAGTCTCACACACCCTTACGGGTTCCAAACGGGTGGACGTGCGTCTAGGCAAATAAAAAGGAGCCTTCACAAACGCGAGCCTGGAGGCTTGTGGAACCACGGGGAGGTTTTTGACACGATTTACAATACGCGCCACATAAGTACGCGCCTATGAAGTTACCCTCAAGTCGCCTCCCGCACACACGAACCCCTCTGACACCTCTGCGACGCTTCTAGTAGCTAACATCGCTGACGCAAACTTATGTGGCGCCGTAGATAGAGGATATTTATAATACGAGTAGATGTCGTCCTAGCGTTTACCTGAAAGGGACGATGGTAAATTAACCTCACTTAGTTAAGAAGTATCAGAAGGCTATCACACTCTTTTGACCGGTGGTGACAAACAAGCTGGTGACAAACAAAAAAAGCGTATACGCGCTGAGGGACATGAGACTTTACATTGTATATCGTTCCCACTTGTGGTATTGTCTATGCATACATCCTTGTCACTCATGTGTGTACGTGTGTGTGAGTCCCTCTATTCTATTCTTCTTCTATGTGTGCGTATTGTCAAAGAGTTTGTGGACACATGCTGAGAAATTTAACTACATACCTATATCTCACTGTTCCGTTCCCAACTAGCCGCGTATCCACTTTCTACTTGTTTTTCATAATGATAAATGTTTTTTATTCGACAGCAATCATCCTCGGTGCCCCCGTGGGGTATTTAGTAGACAAATTTGGCCGGAAGACTATGAGTCTAGTCACCATATCCACAATTATTGTGAGTATACCCACATTCAACGTAAATATATATCATAATTTTAAGTTCTTTCAACAGGAGGAAATCTATTACACAAGAACTACAAATAATAAATACAAACAAAACCGAATTTATAATTAGATGAGGTGACTATTCTTTTGTATTTTTTATTTTATTACATAACTCATTGTCAATTCATTCATTGTCATTGTCAAAATCGATGTTGCAAATGATTTATGTGCTTGACAGTGTGAACCCCCTGAACTAAAAACGTTACGTAATAGACCAACAAATCTGATGATGAGGTTCAGTAGGAATAGATGAAACTCGAATATTAAAAGCTCGTAATCATGGTAATTTTGCAAAAGCATAGCCTCCGAGTCAAATGTGAGGGATGCAAGTCGGTTGTCATATAGTAGATTGTTTACCAAGGGCTGAAAGGCACCCATTTCTGACGAGATATATTGGCGCTCGTATATACGTAGTGAGACCGCCAATGGTTCGAGTCAGAAATGGATGACTTTCACCCGAGTTAAACACTCTACTTTTTATATCGAATACGAGGAAAGTAAAAAATAAAACACAGACGGAAAATTTAACAATATGTTTATTCAAAGCATACAATTACTTAAATTAACGGAAAAATTTGAGCAATTTGCGAATGTAAACATACTTTCTTAATTTAATTGTGATAGACGAAAATAGCCTAGTCGAATATTTTCATATTATTTGTATTTATATACAAATTTACTATTAGTTGAAAAGTGGCTGTATGCGTTTCTGCCTTAGCTCACATGCACAACTTTAAGTTAAAAAACCGGCCAAGTGCGTGTCGGACCACGCAAAACGAAGGGTTCCGTGCCTATTAAAAAGGTCGTATCGTCACAGAAATTTTACGGCACTTACGTCCTTTTCTTTGAGGAAGGCAGTTTTTCAGCAATATCTCGAAAACCTCTGAACCGATCGTGTTCAAAACAATATTCGGTGAATGAAATTAATAACCCCTATGTCCATGAATTTTTCCATATTTTTAAAATACACCGTTCAAAAATTAGAGGGGGGGGACAGAATTTTAGTGACTTTCGGGGCGATTATCTCCGACCCTATTCACTTAATCAAAAAAAATGCTAAGAAACCTTTTATTTATTTTCAAAGACCTATCGATTGATGTGCCACACGGGGGGTCACAATGATTTTTTTTTTTTTTAACTTTTAGTTTTATGTATGGAGTGCATCCGTTTTTTTTTGTCATTTTAATTACAAAACTATGTAGCGGCTAACAAAATACACATATCCTCAAAATTTTATTCAAATACACCTTATAGTTTTCGAGTAAAATGCCTGTGACATACGGACAGACGGACAGACGGACAGACGGATAGACGGACAGACGGACAGACGGACATGACGAAACTATAAGGGTTCCGTTTTTGCCATTTTGGCTACGGAACCCTAAAAAGGATTGTTGTGGGTGTATTCTATTTGTCACTACCTCATAGAGCCTAGTGAATATTTTAATTAAAATAAAAGTAACGAATTTCCAACATAAACTTATTTTATATTTAACTAGCTTCCGCCCGCGACTTCGTCTGCATGGACCCGGGATAAAAAATATCATATATTTTAATCCAGGCTCTAAACTAAGTTCGTGCAAAATTTCATCCAAATCTGTTCAGCCGTTTAAACGTGATCGAGTAACAAACATCGAAACATCCTAATATGTAAACATCCAATCATCACAGCAAATAAATTATTGTTTGATAATCAATTACGAAACACCCGGAGCATAATTTCGAATCCATTGACACCTCTTTTATCAAAATCTGTTCAGTATCTTAAACGCTACGGTGAACAGATATACATACAAACATAGATTGCTAAAGACGGCAAACCCGGCTATAAGGGATATGCATCCCTTAGACGGGTTTGCCCTAGTCGGGCAAAAAGATTCGTCCTAAGATGCCTCTGGAGAGGGACAGAGGAGTGTATTCTAGAAACGGTATTTTTTTACTAAAGCTAACTTTATCTTACCATTAACAACAAAGACCATTGACCGCAGTTTCCGCACGTTTTTTACTATGATTGTGAGTGACACAACACAACAAACATGATTCGGAACTGGAAGAAAAAGCAGTTCCTCTTTTTTACGTCCGTTAAATAAGACAAGTCAACCGCAAAGATGACACAATAGGTGCTGTTAGACTCCAAATAGCATTTCTTTACAGGTTTTTAATTAATTTTCCGGTTCTAATCAGATCAATGTTTTATATATGTTTTTTTGGCCTGCATATAGCTTCTGATCAGTAACGGGCATACGTACCTAATTTGGCAACTGGCATTCATATATTGTAATAAGATTTTGGTCACGTGAATGGAAACTTCGTCAGAAATTAGAACTAAGTATTAAAACTGAGCCAGCCTAACGCTTATAAAGGCCATTAAAACGTCGCAATTTACAGCAACCAATGAGACAGTAGCTCTCATACTAACTTTAGCTGCGTCTCTGTCGGTTGTATCGATAAATAGCTACGTTTTTAGGGTTCCGTAGCCAAAATGGCAAAAACGGAACCCTTATAGTTTCGTCATGTCCGTCTGTCCGTCTGTCCGTCTGTCCGTATGTCACAGGCATTTTACTCGAAAACTATAAGGTGTATTTGATTAAAATTTTGAGGATAGGTGTATTTTGTTAGCCGCTACATAGTTTTGTAATTAAAATGACAAAAAAAATTTTTTTAGGGGTGCACTCCATACATAAAACTAAAAGTCAAAAAAAATTTTTTCATCGTAACCCCCCGTGTGGCACATCAATCGATAGGCCTTTCAAAATAAATATAAGGTTTCTTAGCATTTTTTTTGATTAAGTGAATAGGGTCGGAGATAATTGCCCCGAAAGTCACTAAAATTCTGTCCCCCCCCCTCTCATTTTTGAACGGTGTATTTTAAAAATATGGAAAAATTCATGGACATAGGGCTTATTAATTTCATTCACCGAAAATTGTTTTCAACAAGATCGGTTCAGAGGTTTTCGAGATTTTGCTGAAAAACTGCCTTCCTCAAAGAAAAGGACTTAAGTGCCGTAAAATTTCGGTGACGATACGACCTTTTTAATAGGCACGGAACCCTTCGTTTTGCGTGGTCCGACACGCACTTGGCCGGTTTTTTAAAATAAAAGTCTTAACACTCCCCACACGACTGTAGTCATAGGTAAAAACTAAATATAAAACAGTTGAGTCGGGGGTCAACTAAGTAAGCTAAAAACTATATCGACAGACAAGACTTCCGGTTAAAACAAACGAACTCAAATCGGTTCATCCGTTAGCTACGATGCCACACATATATACCTAGACTCGTTTGCGTCGAGGGTCCGAACTGGAATCCGACCACCGTCGCTCTTCTTTCTTAAATATTTGAGTAATTAATTGGAATATCTATGCCTGAAATTACGTTTCAACTTTATGTTATAATTTACTATAATAACTACACCTTAGAAAAGTTGAAAAACCCCCGATTTTTTTCATTTCAAAGTTTAATATCTCAAAAACGGCTGAACCGATTTTGATGAAACATAGCTAAGAATACTCGAGTTAAAATTATCTATGACACTAAAAAACCGCATTCAAATCGGTCCATCCGTTTGGGAGCTACGATACCACACACATACACACACACAGATACACAGACACTTTAAAATTATAACACCCCTCTCTTTGCGTCGGGGGTTAAAAACAAAATTTCAACTGACTTCAATTTAGTACTTCGCCAAGCCACATACATGAACATTTCCACATTTCCTTTCCACTTTTACTGCTTTCCGAAAGCAACTGCACGAGTCACTGTAAAAAAAACCGGTCAAGTGCGAGTCTGACTCGTGCAGGGAGTCGACTCGTCGAGGGTTCCGTACAAAATTTCATACAACATACCCGTCTTGCTCCACCCATTAATTTCGGAAAAATCTTAACATCGCATACGCATTGTGCAGTTAAGTCATGAGTACCTACAGCGCCATTTATCCGTGCATTTCGTTACTAACTTGCGCGACCAAGGAACTCGGTATGTATGTTGGTTTTTCAGCGATAGTTCTTTATCAAGTGAATTAATTTCGATAATTATTTTTTCATAGGTACTTTCAAAATACTTTCATACTTTTTTAACACAGATGTAATAAATTACAAACAAAATTGACAAATGATATTTGAAGAATAAAAAAAATACGCTAGATAGAGGTCTCGTTATACTTTTCCGGTAGTATTTACATTAATATTAAGCATATATATATATATATATATTATTTTCAAATTTTTCGCTTGGTTAACTTCGGAGATCTTTATAAAACAAGGTTTTATCACTGTAGAAAAAAAAAATCTGTTTTAGAATGTGCAATTCAAGCCCTTTCATGAAACCCCAGTTGGGCTACTAACTAGACTTTGAAATTTTGCCCCCCTCGCACTCCTTACTTTTTTATAGAAATTAAAAAAATATATTTAAATTTTTCATCTTCCATACTCGTGGATTAGCTTTATTTACAACTAAATTTCAAATTGATAGCATTAGTAGTTCCTGAGATATTTGACTTTGGACGGAGTCGCACCACCATAAGGGTTCCTTTTTATCTTTTGGTCCGGAACCCTAAAAACCTAAATCGCTTCAAGTGTGCTATAAATTTGAAGAGTTCCCTCGATTTCTCCAGGATCCCATCATCAGATCCTGACCGGACTGGAAGGATACCTTTTCAAACAAAAATAAATTTTCAAAATCGATCCAGGCGTCTTCGCCTAATTCGAGTAATCCGGGAACATATATGTAAAATAAAATATTCCGACGGATTCAGAACCTCCTCCTTTTTAAAGTCAGTTAAAACAGAGCATACCTACCTAATTAACTGGTTTTAAGTACCTGTTTATCACCGCATGTCGAATGCATTGAGCATGCAGATAATTTTATAAATACAATACACTCGTGTTGCCTTCTCATTGTCTGAGTGTAATATATTTTTCAACGCGTACGCAATCCCTTTAGAAAAAACCTAATTTGCTATATCCTCTAGCTGCCTAAAGGTCTTTTAAAAGGCATCCTCCTTTTCAATGGAATTGATACCGTTTTACATCGGAACAGAGTTGCATTTGGCTGGATTCATGCGATATCAGAATAAAGGAAACTGCTCTATTTCCTGATCCTCCTAGCGTTATTCCCGGTTGTGCCCTAAAACAGCCCGGGATTCGGTTTGATACCTAATCCCATGATATATATAGCGCAGGCACCAGTTTTACGAAAGTGACTGCCATCTGTCTGACGTTCCAACCCAGAGGGAAAACTAGAACTTATTGGGATTAGACCGGTTTCCTCACGATGTTTTCACCGAAAAGCCACTATTAAATATAAATTAATATTTCGTACATAACTTTTTTGAAAAAAATCCTGTCGTACGAGCCGGGGTTTGAACCTACGACCTCTGCTCTATTTCAATGTGCAGTGGCTAATTTTTAATGTATTGTACTTATAGTTGCTTTACTACTAAGTAAGGCTTTTAAAGATGGTAGAAGGTGGCCGTTTTGCGAACTAGTCGTTTTGATATCACATACTCCCTCGCCAAGCGCCGCAGCGCAACTGATTTTCGAAGTGCGCAGGAGGCGGGAGGGCTTACCGAATCAAACTTAGCAAATCGTTGACAAACTTGGTCCGCGATAATGAAAACTTTCTCTGGACAAACATAATATTACTCGGCCCAAGCCCTCCTACCATTACACTTACAACTCAAGTGGAGACCTTTATTGTTTTGCATGTCACCGGAGCTTCAAAACCGAGTTTGGATTTGCGAGTCACTCTCGCGCCCATGCCGCAAATAATAACTTAAACAATTGATTTGTCAGAATGTCGCCGTCGACGGATATGTACGTCTGGGAGGACATCATCATCATTACAGGTAAATTACTTTCGAGACGTTTTTGCATTTGTAGTTGTGACCTCTGTCGCCAGCCTCACACACACACATACGTGTGTCTGTGTACGTCAACATGTACGTGTCCCTGTAAATATATATTTACTACTACAAATGCAAAAAGGTCTCAAAAATAATTTACCTGTAGTGTTTGTAAAATTTTAGTTCTGAGACCTGTATATTTTGATACCGACCCGTAAAATGAAAATTAACGGAAAGTTTTGGAGCACTTTATACACGTCCACCTACTCGGTTTCAGGCATATTGGCTGATTAAGATTCTCAGCTTGGAGCCAGGCGCGCTGATATTTGCGCGCGCGGTTGCCGGATTCCCGTGCTCGGCGTGCTACATCGTCATGCCGGTCTACATCAAAGAGATAAGCGACACGGACCTGAGGAGCGCGTTTGGCTCCCTCTACATATTGATCAGGTAACAAGGTGGACCAATTACCTAGCACAGGTCGCGGGAGCCCGCTTGATGCTGTTCATTGTGACACTCTTTAGGCAAGGCCTATGTCTAGCAGTGGAAGTCTTTCAGCTGCTATGATGATGATCATGAACCAAGTTCCAAGCCTATTGGCTGGCCAAGATCCATAGCTTGGAGTCGTGCCGGTCTAGAATCAAGGAGATCAGCAACACGGACCTCAGGAGCAGTGGCTCTACAAGTGGAACAAGGTGGACTAATGACCTAGTAAAGGTCGCGGGATCCCGCCGGGATCGCCGCACGACTCCAATACGTACAGAAGGTTCTCTGTTAACAAATTCCCTGTTTAGGTACGCCAAACGTGCCTCAATGTGGCCATTTCTTTCTATCGCATGCAACGCGCTCTTTCGGAGGCGGAGCCTTAGAGCTAGGGTTACCGCCAACTCGATCTATTAAATTATAGGTACGTTAGTATAATAGTGTATTTTACTAACGATATTACGATTATTTTTTATTTACTTAGGATCACCCAACTACACAAAAGCTGTGTAATTTGTCTTTAGGTTATGACATCAAAACTGCCTGTTTCTGCAAAATGTAAGACGAAGACACACAACTCTGGGTTACCTACATACATAAACATAATGTAAAGAAAAATTCTTGTCAACCAATATAAATAGACGACGCGGCATATTTATTTTACGAGGCGAATGACGATGCAATGCAAAGCGCGAACGCGTGCGTTCCGTAACAGTGCGCGGCAACCACTTATAGACCGCCTAAAGGCGGCCGGCCGGCATGTTTTTATGCGGCGCGACGAAATCAAAGAGTGGAACCGTCCTTGGTTCCAGGTACATATCTTAATCATGTCTCAACTGCAAAAATTACTTAAGCCACCTGATAGCGCCTAGCTCGGCTTTATAACTGCTACAATAGACCTTCTACATTGAGTGCACAGACGCAAGGCAAAGGCCTCTTGAGGACCTGTTTTTATTCTAATATATCTATACAAGTATACATCTCCCATTCCAGAAACATCGGTTACTTGTCGAGCTACATCCTCGCAGACGTGCTGAGCGTTGACTGCATGCTGTGGGTGGGATTTGGCGTCGCTGTCGTTGTGTTTCTGCTGTTCATGCTGCTGCCAGAAACGCCAGAGTATCTCATCATGCAGGGGAAGGTCGAGGTGAAATAACAGGGTTAAAAAAAGTCATTCTAATAGTACATTACTCACCTACCTGGTGACCTGGTAAAGGTCGTGAGACTCCACTGCATGCGGGTGGCGCTGGACCGCTCACTACACACTTTGGGGGAGGCAGCAGTGGACGTCTTTCGGCTGATTTGATGTTGATGATGATTTACTTAACTGGGGCGGTAAGTCAAATAATGTCTCAGTTCCCAAAGATGCGCTGAGGGAGAGACTTTTTCTTCTTTCTTTCTGTCTATTCGCCTCTATTTACCAATTCATTGAATCCTCAAACTAATAAAGAGTCAGCAACGCGCTGGTAATTCTTCTGGAGTAACGGTGTCTGGTTACCACCAGGCAGACTTTATGATCATTTGGCACCTTTGTAGTTTAAAAAACATTGCACGTATTTGACGCTCGACCCGAAAGCAATATAGGGCGATATATACCTACGTATATGAGATCTTTCTTTGTTATCCCCGTGATGAGACCTAAATAAATCGTTCGCATACTGCGTTTTCGTATGCGTTCAATGTATGTAATACTTTGCTTCCACTTAAAAACTGACCGGTGTCTCAAAATTTTCAACAAAGTAAGATCTACACAAACTTTGGATATCAGAACCTTGGTCTGCCTCATGATCTATCAATGCCATTCAAATTTCAACTCGATTCATAGGAAGCGAAGGATGTCATGGCGTGGTTGCGTGGAACCACCGTGTTGGACAATCGAGTTGTGCAGGAGGTAGACAGCATCGTGTACCGGGAGAAAAATACCGCTTTGGAGGCGAAGTCTGCTTGGAACACTATATGTAAGCATTATTGTCTATTTAGTTAAGGAATAATTTTGTATTATACAGTAACGTTAATTTAAAGTTAAAGGTAAAAAAAAAATAGCTCTTAGCCGGATTCGAACCAGCGACCTTTTGGCATACTTGGTGGCTCTAACCAGCTGACCAATTAGGTTCTTATTCGATTCAGTGCTGGTACGAGTGTCAGCCAGCACTTGGGCCGGATTCGGCAATTTGTAGTCTGTGTGTCATCCTTAAGGTACAAAATGAATAATGGTACTACGTAGAGAAGGTTTTGTGAACAGTGAATAAATCCCCTGTTGAAAATTGCATTAACAAGCGAATTGATAAGCGAATGACGTAAAACGTGAACGCGTGCGTTTCGTAACAGCGCGTGGTAAGGTACCTTACCAACTAATTTGGTGGCCGGTATGTACTTGTAGCGGCGCGAGGAAACCACGGAGTGAGCCGCCCCTGCTTTAGGCCACTTCCGTACTTTGTAGGTACCTACTTTACCGAGACCTTACTGATGGAACCTAGAGTTTCATGTCGGTCGAACAAACCGCTCTTCCAGAATACTTTCCATGACCTAACAGCTCAAAATAATTGTTTCCCTTTCAGTACACGACGCGACCACCAAGAAAGCCTTCATGATCACAGTGTTCGTGAAAGTGGCGCAACAGTTCGACGGCTACCTGATCGTGCTCATCTACGCCAGTTTCATCTTCGAGGTCGCCGGCGAGACTGTCGACATGAAACTCTCGGCCAATCAGCAGGTTATGGTGGTCGGGGCTGTGCAACTCGTCGGGTCTATATTCGCTACGGGTCTTGTGGAAAGGACAGGGACGAAGGTAATTTTTACAGTCACTGTAAGTACTTATCCGTTGTAGTTACCGACGAAGATTTAAATCAGTCGGCTGGCTTGCGAATCATTTATTACAGGTAAATAATAATATGATGATCTACGCTGGTTTCATCTTCGAGATTCTTCAGAAACGGCTAATTTTCACATGAAGTTCTATCTCATACATTGTGACGAGACAGACTACAGGGATCAGTAGCGGATCCAAGAGGGTAGTATTCTCGTGAAATTTTGTGAGTAGTTTCGATAATTATGGCGAGATCGTCGACAAGAAACTCTCAGCCAACCAGCAGGTTATGGTGGTTGGGGCTGTGCAACTCTATATTCGCTACGGGTCCTCTGGAAAGGACAGGGACTAAGTTTAATTAACCCACTTGGTTTTCATTAATCATCCATTGATTGGTCATGTGCAGGGAGCGAAACTATGGTGCCGATGACAGACGTATGACGTCAAGGTACATACAGAGTGTTTTTATCAAGATTATAGATACCTAATCAAATAACAACTTATACAGAATTATTAAGATTCCTAATTGATACATCTTTTTAATTTTTTTGGTGCAAATAATTTCAGAAAATCTTGAAACTAATTTACTTCACCATAAGAATTTACTCTTTATAGTTATTTAACCATAAACCGAAAAAAGTACCACGCTGATTTCACGCCGATCAAGCCGCCGCCGCCGATAAAAATCCCACCGGACGCCGCCGCCGATGATTTTGCCATCGGCGCACACCTCTATATAGTCTCTACCTGTCAACACATCAAATCCTCAAATCAGCGCGCTTGTGATTCTTACCAACAGGCAGACCGTATGCCTGTTAGCCACACTGGCACAAGTGGCACACCACACCGGTAAACAGGGTGTATTCATGACAATTGTCTGATTATCGTTTTGATTGGCATAATGAATATTGTATTGCGGTCGCTCGATGCAAATTACATCCATCGTTAGTTCAATGAAAGCAAATTGGTTTATGATTAGTTAATTACATAGATTATTGCAATTTGAAGTAAACAAGAGAGGTATCGAACTAGATGCGAATTAAATGCACATTATATCAAGCAATTATGTCATTAAAGAAACAATCTCTTCCACACAAAACCACAGTTCCATGCCTGGGACTTCACCGGAACATATAAACGGTTACGGTTGTGCCCTAAACGATTTGGCACCTAATCCCATGATATAGCGCAGGCACTAGTTTTACGAAAGTGACTGCCATATCTGACCTTCTAACCCAGAGGGAAAACTTTATTGGGATTAGACCGGATTCCACACGATGTTTTTCTTCACCGAAAAGCCACTGTTAAATATCATATAATTTGATTTCGTACATAGGTTTTTTGAAGAACCCAGTGGTAAGAGCCGGGGTTCGAATTCGAACCCGTGACCTCGATCAACAAGTCGTCAACAATGGCGTAAGCGCCCACACTAAGGTCCCTTTTCCGAGAGAATGGCACTTACCATGAGCACATAATATATACATGCACAATATTTTTAGACATTTGATTCCATACAAATCAAACGTCTCTGTTTCAGGCGATGCTGATCACGACATCCTTCCTAGTAGGCCTAGGCATGCTCATATTGGCGGTGTGGTTTTACCTGACCAAGTCTGGGACCTGGCTTCCTGGCTGGATTCCTGTGTTCGCCCTGTGCCTCGCCATCTTCGCTGACGCGGCTGGCTTCCAGCCTGTGTCGTATATCGTGATCACGGATATGTTCAACTTCCATGTAAGTATCTATGAGCTCCATTTAGTTCTACTGTAGATTCCTAGCAGGATTCATGTGGTCGCCATCTTCGCTTCCAGCTCGTGTCATTCAACTTCCATGTAAGTGTCTATGAGCTCTCTAGTTGTACATGATGTGTGGCTAGCTGGCTGGATTCCTGTGTTCACCCTGTGCCTCGCCATCTTTGCTGACGTAACTGACTTCCAGCCTGTGTCATTCAATTTCCATGTAAGTGTCTATGAGCTCTCAGTTCTACATGATGTGTGGCTAGCTGGCTGGATTCCTGTGTTCGCCCTGTGCCTCGCCATCTTTTCAGATGCGGCTGACTTCCAGCCTGTGTCGTGTCTTGTGATCACGGATATGTTCAACTTCCATGTAAGTGTCTATGATCGCTCTAG
Organism: Epinotia nisella; assembly: GCA_932294315.1. Lineage (NCBI taxonomy): Eukaryota > Metazoa > Arthropoda > Insecta > Lepidoptera > Tortricidae > Epinotia > Epinotia nisella. The sequence continues at coordinate 11,139,045 of OW028693.1, forward strand.
TTCTAAAATACGTGTGGCTGCCCGTGTGGATTCTGTGTTCTGTGACATCTACTAACTCATCTGCTATCTTATCATCACCGATATATTCCATTTCTAAGTACCTTAGAGTGTTCTGACTCATCACCAGGACACAAACTACATATAGAGTGAGAAGTGTTCTTTAGACTGCGGAATCCGGTGTTTCAGAAAATTGACATTCCGCTTTGACATTTTAAGATCCTTTAATTAATACCGTCTGTGGATGTCCAATTTTTTCTCACAAAAATTAGGAAGATCAAGTTTTTCTCCAATGATGATAATACCGATGCCAAATTAACCTTTAATCTAATCTTCCAGCTCCGTGGCCAAGTGTCTTCATTCGTCAACGTCTGCGCCAAAGCGGCCAACTTCATCCAAAGCAAGTGGTTCAACTCCCTGAGCCACCTCGTTGGTATCCACTGGACATTCTTCGGCTTTGCGATCACCTGTTTCGTGTCCTGCCTGTTCGCTGTCTTCTGTTTCCCGGAGACCAGAGGGCGGTCACTGGATGACATTTATGCGTATCTCGCGGGGAAGAAGAAGAAGGATGATGATGATGATCGTGCTTAGGTCTATGCTTAGCTAGTCTGTAAAGTTTGTTCAGGTCCGATCGTGGTTGTAGCGTGGCATACGAAATACCCTGAACAAATGACATTGAACGAATCTGCACCTTTACCTCATGAGTGCCGGGCCGGGTGATTTCGTTCTAGAAGTAAGTGAATGTGTTTATATCACATAATTCCGAAGAGCTATTGTCCGAAAGCATATTACATTCCAAATTTCATAACTCTGAAAGGTATCGCTGATGTTATGTATCATTTTTAGGGTTCCGTAGCCAAAATGGCAAAAACGGAACCCTTATAGTTTCGTCATGTCCGTCTGTCCGTCTGTCCGTCTGTCCGTCTGTCCGTCTGTCCGTCTGTCCGTATGTCACAGGCATTTTACTCGAAAACTATATGGTGTATTTGAATAAAATTTTGAGGATAGGTGTATTTTGTTAGCCGCTACATAGTTTTGTAATTAAAATGACAAAAAAAAAATTTTTAGGGGTGCACTCCATACATAAAACTAAAAGTCAAAAAAAAAATTTTATTGTGACCCCCCGTGTGGCACATCAATCGATAGGCCTTTCAAAATAAATATAAGGTTTCTTAGCATTTTTTTTGATTAAGTGAATAGGGTCGGAGATAATCGCCCCGAAAGTCACTAAAATTCTGTCCCCCCCCCCTCTAATTTTTGAACGGTGTATTTTAAAAATATGGAATAATTCATGGACATAGGGCTTATTAATTTCATTCACCGAAATTGTTTTGAACGAGATCGGTTCAGAGGTTTTCGAGATATTGCTGAAAAACTGCCTTCCTCAAAGAAAAGGACGTAAGTGCCGTAAAATTTCTGTGACGATACGACCTTTTTAATAGGCACGGAACCCTTCGTTTTGCGTGGTCCGACACGCACTTGGCCGGTTTTTTAAGATATATTCTGAACCTAATCCAATATTCCGGAAAATAGGGATCGAAATTTTGAAAATTCGAATTTATAACAGGGACTTACGGACTAATGGTTCTTTGTTTTTTTTGCGTATCTCCATTAAAAGTATAGCCAGCTACTTTCTGACAGTGGTTGACTGTTGACTGAACTGAATGATAATCGGATAATGCTAGTAAATTATTAAGTAAAGCCACTCTTGAATTAAGACCGCCGCGTAGGCACGTGTATTTTCTAGGATCCAGTATTATTTACAGGCATACCGTTTAACTGAGTCGTTTACCGTAGTGGTTGCGCGGTGTGGGAGGGGTGACAGCGCCAGCAAAACCAGCCCTAAATGGAGCTCTAACATCCCTCACGTACCGCACAGCTACCGCAAGTAACTCAAACGGAATACCCATAGTTTTGTTGTGGATATGATAACTAAAGTTACTAAACTAGCAAACCAAAGATAAAGAATGACGATGAATCATGAAATGATTAATTTAAAATTTTGTAAAGAAAGGTTTTGGTATTTAAATACCTACACTCACCGGCAGAAAATTTGGCCCAAAAACTTTTCGTGATTTCAAACTATAAATTGAATAAATTAAATTATGTTTTTCTGCATAGTATACTTTCTCTAATTTGGACCGAATTTTCTGCCGCTGAGTATATTTCTGATATATAAAATCTGAGGGGGTTTAATCACGTAACGTTTTGAACGCGCGTTAGGTAGATCCAACTGTCATTTTTCCATATAAAAATTGACGTTTAGATCTACCTGACGCACGTACAATGCGTTATGTGATCGACCAGCTGATAATATAATGATTACTAATTGCATTTGAGTGAGTGAAGAATTTTATTAAAGTCACATCATAAGTATGTGCCGTCTGATCGATATAAATCGATCGATCTATAGATATAAGTTGTAGAAATAATAAAAATTGTACAATTAATGGAATTTCAAATAAGTTACGAAAGTTCCATATATTTTATCACTCAGTAAAAATAGAATTCCCTCCAAATTGTGGGAACCAAATTCTACAAAAAAATATGATTTATAAGATCGAGTGCATATATGCACAGCTGTCATAGGGATCCAGATTATAACTATTATATTTAAGAGTTAAAAATGTCGTTATTACAGGAAATATTCAAGTGCCTTAAAAAAAACTTTTAGCAAGCAATGTTACGAAATGTTAAAATTATATTAGGCGCTTAAAATATTTTTGTTTAAATAAGGTACCTAGTCATAAAATTACAAAATTTCCATTAATTATTCGAAATCCATTTTCAATAATTATTTCAAAATTTTCTTCCGTGGGATCTTTAATTTAAGATTACCTATATTTATAGAAAATATATATATTTAAGTTATTTTTTCACTCAAAGGTACCGTTTTAATGTACTTAAACACTTTTATTTTATTGATTAATTACAAGCCTTGTATGGATTACAAGTTGCTTTGCTTGCATATTTTGCAAAATGTCCAAAATGGTAAAAAGTCGCTTAAAAAAACTTACAAACGATTGCGAAGTTACTTTTCAGAGAAAAATGCATTTTTCTAAAGAACTTCAGTTTAATGTTCCTAGTATTTATTTTATATATAATAATTTGACCTAAGAAATTAGTAGGCTGTGTATGTCTACATTTCTCTATTCATTTTGAGTATTGTATGAGTTTATTGTATTGATTTATGAACTATGTAATGAATTATGTGATCAAATTTAAGCAAGTATATTAGGTAAGTATAATAGCTATAGATATGCTGTTTTGAGAAATTTACGTCTTAGAGAAAATATACTTTGGAAAATGTGTGATAACACTAGTGTTACATAACTCAAATTATATCAAATTGGAGCAAGACTTTTGGTTATTTTAATATCGCTACAGCTGGTCAATTGCGTAACTTTTCGGACGAGAGTTAGGACAACTCAATTGTCATTTTTAACCGACATCAAAAGAGGAGGAGGTTTTCAATTCGACTGTTTTTTTTGTGTTTGTGATGGTTTGATGATGGAGTCAGGAGGTGGATAGTGGAACTCCTCAATGGCTACTCGTATACCCCTCGAGTTTGGTCTCTTTTGTTTTGTTTTGACGAGTTCTATACATTACACTTGGTGACGATGGTCTGATGATGGAGTCAGGAGGTGGATAGTGGAACTCCTCAATGGCTACTTGTATACCCCTCGAGTTTGGTCTCTTTTGTTTTGTTTTGACGAGTTCTATACATTACACTTGGTGACGATGGTCTGATGATGGAGTCAGGAGGTGGATAAAGGAACTCCTCAATGGCTACTTGTATACCCCTCGAGTTTGGTCTCTTTTGTTTTGTTTTGACGAGTTCTATACATTACACTTGGTGACGATGGTCTGATGATGGAGTCAGGAGGTGGATAGTGGAACTCCTCAATGGCTATTTGTATACCCCTCGAGTTTGGTCTCTTTTGCTTTGTTTTGACGAGTTCTATGCATTACACTTGGTGACGATGGTCTGATGATGGAGTCAGGAGGTGGATAGTGGAACTCCTCAATGGCTACTTACATACCCCTCGAGTTTGGTCTCTTTTGTTTTGTTTACCACACACCTTACCTACCACAAAATTATTCTTATTCAAATAACATTTTATTTGAATAAACATTTGTGGAATAATTATTCCGGATTTTATTCTTATTCAAATAAAAAGTAGCATAAATTATTCACCTTCATGTTATTTTAAATTACGGGCTTTTTAAATAACGGGCGCATGATTTTATTCTTATTCACCTCGAGTTGAATAAGAATAACAATTCTGTTTTCATTCTTATTCCTATTCAAGTTAACTTTTGCCCATCTCTGGACTCATCCCATCCTTTCAAATCTGCCGTAGTCGGGCAAAAAGTAAGTGCTGTATCGATTGCCCAGTTTGGATAAGTATCAAATTAGGGTAATATATAGGTTGATGTTGATGTTGATGTTGTGAAGGGACGCCTGGCCGGAAACAGGCGGGCTGTCGATCGCTTGTCCTGTTCATTCAGCCCATTTCCCTCAGGTTGGCGCTAAGGTTACTGTCCCGGCAGCGTTCCCACATCAAATTCTTCCATTCTTCTCGTTTTCCTGCAGAACAGAAGGACATCTTTAAGGTCGACATCCCTCAATTCCCTCTCCTCTAACACATCTTTACCGAATGTATTAAACCGCGGTGCCGCGTACATAATACATTCCGCTAATACATGCTTACTAGTTTCTTCCTCCCCACAGTGTGGGCAGGAAGCGTCGCTACTAATACCTATTACCTTCAAATGTCTATTTAGAGTGTTGTGACCAGTTACAATGCCAGTCAGCAACCTCAAATTGCTCTTACCCAGTTTCAGCAGATACCTGGTTCTTCTGTGATCCATACCTCCTATCATCATCTTTGTCTGTCTGCACCCAGTTTCTTCTCTCCATTCTCTCTCCACATCTTGTTCTTTTAGCCTTTTTATGACCCCCTTTGTGACCTGAGCTGAGAACGGAAGGACCGGTTCTGGGCCTATAAACTCCCGTCCCGCCCCCTCTCTTGCCAGCTCATCCGCGCTCTCGTTACCCGCTATCCCCTGATGTCCTGGCACCCATGCCACTGTGACACCTGGGTATACTCCTATCTTGTTGAGCTCTTCCTTACATTCTCTCACTAAGGCGGATGTTACCGTTGCCTTTTCTAATGCCTTCAGCGCTGCCTGACTGTCCGTATAGATCACTACCCTTCCAGTCTGCTGCGTTGTCTCCTTTATCATCTGTGCGCACCTCATTATCGCGCACACTTCTGCTTGAAAGACGCTTGCATACCTCCCTAGTGGGATAGATACTCTTTCATGCAGCTTGGGTATAACTATACCCGCTCCTGCTAGCTTTGTTGATGTTTTTCTTGATCCATCTGTGAAGCAGACCGTCATTGGGTGTTCAGTGTCTACTTTCCAGTTGTCTCTTTCTCCTATATGTACTCTATACTTTTTGTCGAATATCTCCTGCCTCTTTATGAGATCGTTGTTGGCTATCAGCATCTGAAGCTTCGATAGCACCTCTTCCTGTATCAGCGCGTGTCTTTTATCCACGCAGCTTCCTCTCCATTCTTTACATGCTTTCATCCTGTACCACTGTTCCATGGCTCTTTTCTCCACTTCAATTCGCATTGTCTTCATACCTAGCAATATTTCCATGGCATGCGTCGGGGTCGTTCTCATATATAGGTACGCTCACTTTGTATAAGCTCGTTTAACATGAACATTTTCATGAACTAAATTAACATTTTCACATTTCTCCAGGATCCCATCATCAGATCCTGACCAGATAACAGGGACTACCTGGAAAGACCCTTTGAACAAAATAAGAATTTTCCAAATCGGTCCAGGTAAATATATAAAAACTAAAATATTCCGAAGAATTGAGAACCTCCTCCTTTTTGAAGTCGGTTAAAAAGAGGTCTACCACTTTTCGACTCCACTTGTATTTTAATATCTATTATTAATATTATGATTCTATTCTATATTTATTATAGATATTCAAAAGGGGCAGACCACTTTCTTGGCTGACAGTATACCAGTATACCAGCATCTTGCCCTAAAGTAGGAATCATCCGATCCGAACTACATTCGTATTCATGGAACTTTATTTAAAATAAAAATCAGGATTAGATTTATTTGAATAAGAATAACGCAAGAATAAATCACATGTGAATAATTCACGGCGAAATGATTTGAATAAGAATAACGCAAGAATAATTCACATGTGAATTATTCATGCGTTATTCTTATTCTATTTATGATTTTATTCAGGAATGCCCAACACTGAGTAGGATGTATCACAAATGCAAAGGGTTAATCCATGACAGCCCAGCCCTGCTAGCATAACTTGACTCTCGACTCTACTCGCGCGCGAGATAGACTGTCCGTCACTTTCTGATTAATGCTGTCAAAAAGTGAGTAGAGTCGAGACACGTTATGCTAGCAGGAGCCGTAGCATGGTTGGCCTTATCACGCGACAAGTGACAATATAACAGCTTCATCTCGTTCTATCGAACGGTGTCAGCCAGTGACGCACGCTCTATCCTATCACCTATCGCGTGACAAGGCCAACCATGCTACGGGGCCAGGGCAGGAACGCAATTGCACAGGAAGTTTTTAGTCAAGTCACGTCAAATTTTACTTCTTAGTTACTCATATAATTACTGCAGTGTCAGAATAAACAAGTGGCTGTGAGAGCGGTAGAACAAGAGCGCCTTTTATCGAACTTTTTTTAAAAATTTCCAATATGTGAATAGACAAAAAAAACTATATACCTAATTAATTACAAGCAAGTATAAGTTGTCCGTCAACATTTGCAATCCATTTTTCAGTCACTTGCCGTTATGCGATTGAGCTGAAATTTTGGGTAGTAGTATAGTTTGGTTGGTACCTACCATCGAGCTGATCTGATGATGGAGACAGAAGGTGGCCATGGGAATTCAGTATTTAACCGACGTAACCCCGTTGTGTTTGGGCTCGTTAGAATAGTCTTAATGATTAGTTGATGATGGTATACAGAAAAGAACAGTCGGCAATAAAACCTTGTACCAAAAATGACATTTTTGACAGAAACTTATTACTGAACCTGCTCACAAAAATTCACGAGAATCAGGTGAGAATGCGACCCGTTGAGGAGAACAGCCGGGACATCCGCATATACAAATAAATTTCGGCCCAAGCTGAAACACAGAACTTCGTTCGCTTCGCTCGCTCGGTCAATAATAGTCTAAGTAAGTAATAGCTACTAAGTAGAATATCAATTAGTTACTATACCAATAACAAATTGATATTCTACACACAATCATTGCGTGGGCGCCGTAAAACTACAGAAGCACCATGTAATAAAAAAGGTAGTTATTGTATAATTACGACCGTGTCAAAATAAATAAAGGAGCAGCTGATGGAAAATAACTACAACTTAGAAAAGTTGAAAAACCCCCGATTTTTTCATTTCAAAGTTCAATATCTCAAAAACGGCTGAACCGATTTTGTTGAAACGTAGCTAAGAACCATCTCGATCACGTCAGCTTTAGGACAAATAAAACGCATTAAATTCGGTCCATTCGTTTAGGAGCTACGATGCCACATTTATAACACCTCTCTTTTTGCATCGGGGGTTAAAAAGACGGTAGTCAATTCATTGCTTTGTTTAACTATGTTTTCAAAGATATATATCACAGTATACACAGTAAATAAAATTCTACAACTTGGGAATCATATTCAAATACATCGTATACACTGTTAGTAGGTACCTTGTTATTACTATTTGCAGGAACCGCATATATTTGTATAGGATTACAAGCTTAGGTACTTATGCAGTCTGTATATCTCTGAAACGTGACTGATATTGCAATATTTTTAGGTTTTCTATGAATTGATAGGCTAAAAACTAATTATATATTAAAAATTTGGAGCTTGTGGGTCTGCTAGCAGTACCTTAGAATTATGTTGATCATCAGTCAGCCTGTCAATGAGTGTGTCGGTGACAAAACTAAGGAACTTTGACAGGCAATAGTTATTAAACTACATGTTCAAATTTAATGTTATTGAGAATAGATCTAAGTCATATTATGCCCTATATATAACTGAAAATTCAGGGTTCTAGCCTTAGCCAACACACAATTACAGGATGTTGAAAATGACCTGAATGGCTTCGAAAAAAGGATGGTACGGCCGTGCCTCTTTGTTTTGCTAGACTTGGCGGGGGCACTGCCGTGTCCCCAGATCAGTCAATAAGTATAATTAATTTTCGAGACATAACTAGGCTATATTTTATCCCACAACTCTGCCTGGATTCTTTGTAATACGCCGCACGCGCAGCTATAGTTATTGGAAAAACATAAGCGCGAACCAAATTCCATTAAATCTTCTCACGTTAGACAAACAATGTAAACTTTATGTGCTTTAACCAAATATCTAAAGTAATCCTGTATGTCTATTATTTTTTATTACTTATTCATTTACAAATAGTTACCTGTATTACCTGCGTTATTCAGTATACAGTTCACATACAAAATGGTAAACGTCCCAATGTGTGAAAAGCACACCGTAAAGGCTGGCGTCCACTAGGCTCGCCGCCGAGGCGAGTCGAATCGAATCGAAAATAATTCGCCTTCTTGACGCTGAGTCGCGGCGCGCCGAATCTATCGACCACTTTCATAGTTAACGTATAAAGGCGAATTATTTCGATTCGATTCGACTCGCCTCGGCGAGCCTAGTGGACGCCAGCCTTAATTCTAATAGTTGACGTTAAAATATAGCGTAATTCAGAAATTCCATCCCCTACGAGGGTTTAAATTTTTTTTAAATCGGAATAAGCGGTTCCGGATATTACCCATCACATACAAACATACAAAGCTGCAATCTTACATACTTTTTCCTCTTTTAAGGTTCCGTTCCGTACCTCAACAGGAAAAAACGGAATCCTTATAGGATCACTTTGTTGTCCGTCTGTCTGTCTGCCTGTATGTCAAAACCCTTTATCTCGGAAACGCGTGGAGGTATCGAGTTGAAATTAAAACCATATACCCAAATCATTCAAGGCCAGTGACTCAACATATGCGTCAAGCGTCTACGTGCGATTTCCGCTACAGAGCGGAAATACGCTGCTACGGCCTACGGCGTAGCACACGTAGGGATGCGTGACATCGAATAGGTTAAAGCTGTGAAAAATCAAACTTCTAAGTTACCGTAAAAAATGATACGGTCGTTTATGCCGCTAAAAACGTTTATTGCGACACTCTCAAGGAAATCAAAATTTATAAGGTGGGAAGTACCTTATAAATTTTGATTTCCTAGAACCTGTTGACCTAGAACTATTAAATTTGGCGAGTAATATCGTCTCAAACTACAAGTATACGGAAAAATCTGAAAGCTCACTTGTAATTTTAGACGGAAGTTTAGTCACGGAACCCTCGGTTGGCGAGTCCGACTCGAACTTGTACGGTTTTTATTTTATTTGTGCATAGCTTAGCATAGATAGATAGATTGATAAAGATTAACCCTACAATGCATGACTTTTTTTATGACGAAAAAAATTTACATGTAATTATAATACGATATTGCTTCCTATGCAACCAATACTTTATTAGAAAAAGGTTTTTATATTCCTATTCCCGATGGGGAACTCCATGCATTAAACTAGATGCTATAGTTAAACTAGATGTTAAATTCAGGGCGTGAATGGCTTCGAGAAAAGGATGGTACGGTCGTGCCTCTTTGTTTTGCTCGACTTAGCGGAGGCACTACCGTGCCCCCAGATTATATCTCTATAATACTTATTAATACTCACATATTTAACAACAAGTATTCTGAAGTGCCTTAAAATGTGTGTGTGGGAGTCGGAAAAACCCAGGTGCAAAATATATTTTCGTAAAACCCGATACCTACCTAGTTAGGGACTCGCTTTCCTTACCTATCCGGTTGTATTAATATTTATATCTGAAGTCCAAGCTTAACTTGTAGACCAAATTACGAATAATAAATTGATTCAGATAACTATAAAACAATCAAAGTCACCATGTTACCCACGGTAGTCTTTGGTCACAGTAGATAAAAGCAATAAAACAAATGTATACAAGCGTTCGATTCGATACAGATACGCGTTGCACAATAAATATATTAGCTATTTGTATGTTGCAGCACATTCTCAAAATATCAGAAAAGTTCTCAGAAATTTCCGTAAACCTTCACTAAAAACAAGTTTTCCATTGGAAGTGCCGAATGGAAATTTTTCATGGATGTATTTATCATGATTTTACATCTATAACCTATTTTTCTTTAGACGGGCAATGAAAATAGCTGAGTTCTTGACATATTTTAATTATTGTTTCACACGAGTCTAAGGCGATTTCCCTCTACAAGTATTTCTCAACCATTTCTCGTGAAATTTTGTGAGCACGTTCGTTACTTATAATTTTTTTTTTCGAATTACATTTTTGAAATTCATTTTTTTTAATGATTCTCGCGATTTTTACAGTTCACAGAGTCACTATAGTATTAGTATGGATGGATTATGTGACTATTAAATGTGATTATATGCAAAGATATTCCCATTGTCGAGTTACTTTTTCGAAATTAAAAAAATATATATATAAAAGACGGGCCCGCGATTTCTACAGCTCACAGAGCCAAGCACTAGTAAGTAATAGGTTACAATTTGAGTGGCGTTATGGATATTTATATCAGCTGCTATCCATTTTTGGGCTAACTTTCAAAATTTCTGGATTGTAGTCTTAGATTTTGTAATTTCCACGTTTGGGTCATAGAAGTCTTTTTTTCCTTTACTCAAATAGATTATCGATGCTATAATGTTCCGCGAATATCTTTCCAGACTCTTAATTACCGTATGCAGTCATAAATTGTTTTAAATCATGCCAGAAGTAGACACATTTCTATGCAATCATTTTAGCTTTAAGCCTTAACTTGGCCAGTTTTCCTTAACTTTTAAGGAAAACTGGATGGATTTTAGATTCTTACACATTAGTCCAGGCAATGAACTGACAACTTGAATGGAAAAAATGTCAAATTTGGAAATAATTTATAATAGCAATTTTTTTTAATGTAACGGATATATTATCAATTAAATAGTTACCTAGAGGCAAAATCCAACAAAAAATCAGACATCAAAAAAAAATATATTTAATTAGCTCCTAAAAAGTCCGGATAAATATTAATATTTTTTTAATCTTTATTTATGTTAATTAACATTTGCTTTAAAATATTCAATATAAATAAAATAAAAACCGGCCAAGTGCGTGTTGGACCACGCAAAACGAAGGGTTCCGTGCCTATTAAAAAGGTCGTATCGTCACAGAAATTTTACGGCACTTACGTCCTTTTCTTTGAGAAAGGCAGTTTTTCAGCAATATCTCGAAAACCTCTGAACCGATTTTTCCATATTTTTCAAATACACGGTTCAAAAATTAGAGGGGGGGGGGGACAGAATTTTAGTGACTTTCGGGGCGATTATCTCCGACCCTATTCACTTAATCAAAAAAAATTCTAAGAAACCTTATATTTATTTTGAAAGGCCTATCGATTGATGTGCCCACACGGGGGGTCACAATGAAAAAAAAAATTTGACTTAGTTTTATGTATGGAGAGCACCCCTAAAAAAAAATTTTTTTGTCATTTTAATTACAAAACTATGTAGCGGCTAACAAAATACACCTATCCTCAAAATTTTATTCAAATACACCTTATAGTTTTCGAGTAAAATGCCTGTGACATACGGACAGACGGACAGACGGACAGACGGACATGAAGAAACTATAAGGGTTCCGTTTTTGGCAATTTGGCTACGGAACCCTAAAAATTGCTATACTCTAAGCATCAGGCGCTCCATACAAAATACACAAAAATATTGAAAATTTTCCCGTTACTTCGAATACTCAAACTTCTTACAGGTTTTCCTGTAATCTTTAGACAAGGAACTATTTTCCATATTTTTTTTCAGAATTTTAAGCCTAGTAGTTTTGGAGATAGGGGGCCCCCCCTTGGAGGGGATGGTCAATTTTCACCTTTTTTCCTAAATTACTTCAAATCTGTTTTTGCTAAAATTATAAAAAAAAATATCGGAGATGCTTACAACAACCTCTTTCATTGGATATGTCACACAAATCACACAATACAGTTGGCGAAACTTTTTTTTTATCTTTTCAGTTAACCCCGCAAAAGTGGCCCCCTTGCTCAGAATTCACTAATTTACTTTACGCGTCCATCTTTGAGTCATCAATTTACGTATGTTTACCAAATTTCAACTCAATCGGTCCAGTAGTTTTGGAGCAAATCGGCTGTGACAGACGGACAGACAGACGCACGAGTGATCCTATAAGGGTTCCGTTTTTTTCCTTTTGAGGTACGGAACCCTAAAAAGAACACTCAGTTGGCTATCTAATTGCAGATTAAACTACCTAGATCTACTGGATAACAGTGAAGAGTAACAATGTACTAGTTGCAGAACATTCTCAAAATATCAGGAAAGTTCTCAGAAATTTCCGGAAATTTGCACGAGAATTTAAAAATAAATTTCCTTTAGAAAGTTTCTGCTGGGAATTTTTAATGGGTATATCGTTAATTACATGTATAATCTATTATTATTTAAGCAGGCAAATTAAACAGCTGATAATGATAATGTATGCATCCAGAGAGTTTTTGACATGTTTTCAATGTTTATAAAATTAAAGTTCTGAGAACTTTCCTTATTCGCAACTTCGCAACTTTGGAAACTTCTTCGCGGTGCATTGCTAGTGAAGACTTAGTTTTTTTCGTGAACAAGCCTTAACACCACTACATTTAGAGGAGCAACTGGGGAACTCTTGTGTGTATTTCACGCCTAAAGGTCGCTTTACCCACTATTAAAAAGTCATGGCAGTCGGATTCGACTTTCGATTCAACGTAAACAAGTATAACTCAAGTAATCGTTCAAATCGTTTTATGAATGAAGTGATACACACTTACCATATATAACCTACTAAAGTACCTAAGTTTTAAGAGATCATAGCAGAATTTTAGAAAGAGTCTCTCTCTCTTACATGCATACAACCGTTAATTAAGTTTAAGTGGATACTTCTTTGTTGGCTATGGAACCCTAATTTTGATAGCCGTGCTGAAGGTATAAAAGTGAGATGACATTCTGCTATGATCTCTTAAAACTTAGGTACTTTAGTAGTAGGTTATATATGGTAAGTGTGTATCACTTCATTCATAAAACGATTTGAACGATTACTTGAGTTATACTTGTTTACGTTGAATCGAAAGTCGAATCCGACTGCCATGACTTTAATAGTGGGTAAAGCGACCTTTAGGCGTGAAATACACACAAGAGCGGCGTAAGGTAAAGGCGCGGCGCAGGCGCAGCGCAGGCATAATGCCGCTTCAAACTATTGTAGACCTTAAGACCTTAAGACAAGAATAAGGCCCATTGGTGAATTACACTAAAGCGACGCGGTGTCTGCGCCGCATTCAAAATACGTCTCCGTAGTACATTTTCATTACATTCTGTATACAAACGTTTTGAAGCGGCATCGTGCCTGCGCTGCGCCTGCGCCTGTGCCTTACGCCGCTTGTGTGTATTTCATGCCTTAGACCTGGCTAAATGCAATGCACTAACCTCGCTCTAATCATCGAGGGTGAGTGCAGTTAGTGCACGGTATTTAACCAAGTTAAGTCCACCCTAAATCCTACTATCCTAAATATCCTAATACTATAAGTAATCCTACTAATATCCTACTAATATAATAAACGTGAAAGTTTGAATGTATGGATGGATGGATGGATGATGGAACCACTTAATCTCAAAAACTACGGAAGAATTTATATGAAACTTTCCAGTTATAATTTATGTCAAATTTCATGCCTTTTAGGGACGAAAAAGGGGATGAAACTTTGTATGGAGCTTTGTATTGCTCGTTGCCTTCATCAGTCGTTGGGTCTCAAAATGTATGGAAAAACTAAAATCAGACTCGCACTTGACCAAAATTCTAATTAATATTATTTAATAGGCTATAATTTTAGGAGTTCTACGTGGACGAAGTCGCGGTAAAAACTACAGGTATATATTATCCTGTAAAAAAACCCAAGTCTCGCAGCTCAGTCTTTCTACCGTAAAAAGTTGTGAGATCCATGTAATACCAAGTCGGTTAATCTATTTAGTCTCTACTTAAAGGACCTTCTGTCTTAAGTTATTACATAAGTTATTATCATGCCAATATTAAAAATATTTTACGTTTTAAACAAATAGATTGACTTGGACATCGCATGATTTGATTATTAGTATGTATCACACTACACAGCACGACGGGCCAGCAACCAACAGCAACGAGAGTTTCAATCGCGTGAGGCGCGATAGACAAAAGAATCTATCTAATATAATTGTAATATTCATTGTGTTTTCATGCGATGTCCAAGTCGATCTATTTGTTTAAAACGTAAAATATTTTTAATATTGGCATGATAATAACTTATGTAATAACTTAAGACAGAAGGTCCTTTAAGTAGAGACTAAATAGATTAACCGACTTGGTATTACATGGATCTCACAACTTTTTACGGTAGAAAGACTGAGCTGCGAGACTTGGGTTTTTTTACAGGATGTGTTTGATGACATCTCACTTCTTTTTGTAGAGTCCTAGTTTTTGGTACCATCTACTTCTAACGAATTTTGTTAAAGGCTTTGTCTTATGATATTTTTTTATTTTGACTTGGCGGGGGCACTGCCGTGCCCCCAGATAGGTTTTCCCATGATTAAGACATTAAACTCTATTTGTATTCTAAATTTGAAGCTTCTATGTCTGCTAGAAGTGCCTTGGACTTTTGATGATCGGTGAGTCAGTCAGTCAGTGAGTGACAAAATTTAGAAACTTTAACAAGTTGTCATTCTTAAACTACTGGTTCAAATTGACTGAAATTTTAAATATACCGTGTTTATATAATGGGGTCGTTCTTCTTTTCGACCGACAATAGCCTGTCCTTCGTCTTATTACGGCATCTCATTTGAGTAATGATGTTTACGGTTTTATAATGTTCGAATGAACGTCCATATTATTTTATTAATTAGTGATATCTAATATTTCACTTTCTCTAACTAGCATTTTTTTAAATGTTTTTTTTTTTCGTAGAATGCCGTGACAGAGTGGTAAACCAAAATGTTGTCCCCACTGAAAAAGTCCACTTTGTCACATGTTTTTTTTTAGAAACCAACCGTAAATAAATATTTATATTGGCCAGAAAGGAAACTTTAATTAATTCTAATGAAGAAACCTATGCATTTTTTTAAAAATCGCTCTTCAAAACCACAATTTTCGATAGTTCAAAAACCAAAAAAACAGAAAAACCTCGGTTCATTGTCGGTAAAAAAGAAGAACGACCCAATGCCTGATTAGTTACTGAAAATTCAGGTTTCTTGTATTATCCACAACGAAATTATAGGGGGGTCGAAAATGGCCTGAATTGCTTCGAGAAAAGGATGGTACGGCCGTGCCGCTTTTTTTTGCTCGACTTGGCGGGGGCACTGCCGTGCCCCCAGATATACTAGCTGTTGCCCGCGACTTCGTCCGCGTAGGTTCTCGTGTGGCGAGCACGTACCGGAAGACGCAGCGTGAGTATACAGTCGAGTTCTCCAATATCTATACAGACAACCTTTCAAAAATATCTGTACACAGGCTTTATTACTACTGACATAAGACACATGTGTAGATATTTATGAAAGGTTGTCTGTACAGATATTGGAGAACTCGACTGTACTCACAAGATGGAATGTTAATTTCGTATTCAAAGTTTCATTTCCCAAACGATAAAACCATTAACTGTTAGGACATAAAAAAAACTTCATATAGAGCCCATTAGATTAGGTTAGGATTGTTTTATAAGTTTTATAACAATCGTGATAGATATACTTATACGATTTCAGAAAAAAAGAGACATGGGAATTATAAATTCTTACGCGAAATTAATCATTTGCGATAATATATTACGCCGAATTACTGAGGGTAGGTATAGAAAATTGCAATAATTAGCGCCGCGGCCGCGCGCGGCACCAGTATGTTTTTTTTTTAATATCGGCATGTCTTTATTTGGTTCTTATAATTGTGACAAAAGAGTTCGCGTACCTACATACACAGCTGTTGCGTCCGCATCATTCCGTTTGTTTTTTTTTTCTTCTTAATAAGGCACCGGCGCGCGCAGTGCTAGTGAATGGACGTTGTTCGACGCGTGCGCACGTCTTCTCATTCCACCCGCGATCTATACGAAACACGATCTATTTCACGAATTAAAAAGTTATATTTCATAGTCACTTTATCGTGATCGATTTTTTTAGAATAATCTACAGTTAAAATAGTGGACAAGTGTTATAATCTGTGATAAAAGTGGCATTTATTGAAATTGTGAGAAATAAACGTAAAACAGTGAAACGGTAACTGTATTCAGTTTTAGTTTCCATTATTGTTTTGATTAAAAACCGGTATTGGAATATTAATAACAAGTTCGCTAAAATCCGCATTTCGACGAGTCTTGTTAAAGAGTAAGTTTTTGCTTTTATTGTTTTAACCACTTTATTCATTCGTATGATTTGATAAATTTGCAAGTATGTGTAATTTAGATTACAATACAAAAATTTGCTCACCAAGTTGATCTGATGATGGACCCAGAAGCTGGAACTCTTCAACAGCTAATAGTAAGGCAGCTAATAAAATAAGTTTTATAGAAACTTACTTAGTTGAACGGGCGAGCGAAGCGAACGAAGTTCTGTGTTACAGCTTGAGCAAAAAATATTTTGTATGTCCTGCGTCTGTCCGGCTGTTCTCTATAGGTTGCATTTCTCAACCGATTCTCATACCTTTAAAAACTCGCAGTTATGTTTGTCCAAAACTACCTACTTCAAATTTCGTGAGCACATGCGTTTACGGTCACAAACGCATTTCCTACCCATACGCGCTGCAATTTAAAAAAAATTAAAGTTGCTGTGTCGTAATAAAATATGGCACACTTTTAAAATGTCCAACATATATCATTCCAAATTGAGAAAAATAAAGCAAATTTTGTCAGTCTTTTTAGTGAATTTAGGTGTTTAATCTGTTTAACATCCAATTTAGGTAAATACTGTTATTTTCAATTTATTTATATATTTTTTACGAAACTTCATTGCACTGAAGCCCTAATATAATAAGGCCCACTGAATATATCCATAAATAACTAAATGTATGCATGTCAAAAAAAAAGAAAAATTACTAAATAAAGACCTATTTATAGGCTGTAAAGCCTGTAAAGAATCTCACTTATGGGTTACTATTACTAATTAAAAAAGTTATTCTCGTTTTATACCAATTTTTCATTTTCACACGCCTACTAGACAGGCTAGAAGGCCCACATATTAACAATTTTTAATTAATATTTAACAATTATAGCAAATGTTAAATATTTCATTGATTAGATAAATAACCTCTTAAAATTAAATTAACCACTTTTAGACACAACTCCTTTACTTAAATCCCTACCTGATCAGTCAACCGACTCAACCGTCATCCTAACCCACCAACTCTTATTTGGGCATATTCATTATTTTGGTCCCCTTAAACGGACAGTTACGTATAGTAACAAAACCGACAGTCAATGTCAATCGACTTGACTTTAACATCACTTTAGTTATCCTTAATCTGCCATTTTTTTTTGAAGTTCCCCATTTAAGCCTTTTACCCATTACAATCAGAATCCAATCTGGGGCGCGAGGGCTTCAGTGCGTTCAATTCAATTCAACTAAGAGCGAGCGGAACGAATGTTTATATGTACAACAAAAAGATGATCACGTATTTCTCATTAAAAAAATAATGAAGTAGGTAGGTTTTTCGTTAAATACTAAGAGTTGCTCGCACCAAACCGTCTGTAATCTTAAGTTAGTGTTCGTTAAAATCTGAATGTATGGAAAAATTGACAGGTTTCCGTAGAATGACAGCTGCCGGCGTCATATATTTTTAAGACTTTCTCACTCATATTTTTGTGCAAAATTTCATCAAAATCGGTTAAGCCGTTTAAGCGTGATTGAGTAACAAACATCTAAACATCCAAAATTTCGCATTTATAATATTTATTAATTAATTAACTAGTAGGATTGATCGCCCTGTAATTATAAGTTGGTGCGGTGCCCTAATCAGAGAAAAATGACACTTAAAGATTCATTAATTCTGAGGTTAAAGGCAGATTAATAAACTTAATACGATCAGAGACTAATTAAATACGTTATCAATTAAATTAAGCGTTATTAGTGGTTAATTAAGCTAAATTACTCACACACCGGAGACAATTTTAAGCTAAATTCATTCTAATATCTTAATGAGAAAAATAAGCACGAAAATGGCGTTTTGACAATAGTTTACTTTAAAAACAAAGTTTTAACCGACTTCAGTTCAGTACACATAAACATTTCCTTTCCACTTTACCACATGAATTGTTTATTGCAAAAAAAAAATGTTTTATCGATTTCTCCAGGATCCCATCATCAGATCCTGACCTGATAACCATGGGACCACCTGGGAAGGGAACCCTAACCATGGGAACCCTGTCAATCATAAAGAATTTTCCAAATCAAAATTTTATTCAAATACACCTTATAGTTTTCCAGTAATATACTAGTGACATACGGACAGACGGACATGACGAAACTACAAGGGTTCCGTTTTTGCCATTTTGTCTATGGAACCCTAAAAATTAAAAACATAATCATAATAAAAAAAAAACATATAATTCGAGAACTTGCTCACCAAATTTCACGAAGATCTATTGAGAAATGCGACCTGTAGAGGAGAATAGCCGGACATACGAAAGAATTTTAGCCCAAGCTGAAACAGAGAAACTCATTCGCTTCGCTCGCCCGTTCAACAAAGTACCTACATGGGTTCCACGATATTAATGAATGATGAACATTTTGTTTATGAACGAAAACAGACCTTCGTTTCATTCGAACCGCTGCTACCGGCTCATTTGCGTAACCAAAACCATCATTTTGTTGTATATTTACCCATAGTGGCACTGCTTCACAAAAAAACCGGTTTAGAATCTATAGCAACATAGTGAGGTGATTATCTATAACCTGATATTAACCCCTCGGTAGATTATGGAGTATAAACCGCCATGGACTTTAAACTGTTAAAAATAAACAAAATAATTTACTTTAAAAACAAAGTTTAACCGACTTCAATTCAGTACTTCGCCAAGCCACATAGGTACATAAAAATTTCCACATTTCCTTTCCAATTTACCACATGAACTGCTTTCCGAGACCAATTGCATTGATTATTACAGAAAAAAATCCAAGTCGCTGTATGTGGGCTGATAATGTTTGCGGAGTTCCGTTGATTCCTCAATGATCACAGAATTGACACTTCATTAATTGCTACTACAAAGGAATCATGTCACAATCTTTGACGTACTTTACATCCTTGAGGAGTTCCATAAGTCATCTGTGGTTTTCATCGTCAGTTCCACTTCACCAAAATTGCGATATCCGAAATATACGAGTTATAGAAAATACCGAAATCCCTACAGGCGTGCCTAATATATTTGAGGAGTTCCCTCAATTCCTCATGGATCCCATTATCCAACTGGATTTTTGAAAAGAATGGGACCAACCTGAAAGCATATACTCACAAACAAAAAAAATTGTACGAATCGGCCAATGATGTAATATAAAAAGAGGTAGATAGGTTATGCGCGCTCGAAAAATGGCACACTAAAATTGAGTCAATTGGCACAACTTGCCTCAGTTTCGAGTCGTCAGTGGAAACGTTAGCTGTCAGATTTGGTGGCCATTTTTAAACACGGAATTTCGTATAGACAACATATCTACCTCTTTTTTATATTACATCATTGGAATCGGCTCATAAAATAAATGACGGAGTACTGAGGTAACAAACATTTTAAAAACCGGCCAAGTGCGTGTCGGACCACGCAAAACGAAGGGTTCCGTGCCTATTAAAAAGGTCGTATCGTCACAGAAATTTTACGGCACTTACGTCCTTTTCTTTGAGGAAGGCAGTTTTTCAGCAATATCTCGAAAACCTCTGAACCGATCTTGTTCAAAACAATTTTCGGTGAATGAAATTAATAAGCCCTATGTCCATGAATTTTTCCATATTTTTAAAATACACCGTTCAAAAATTAGAGGGGGGGGACAGGATTTTAGTGACTTTCGGGGCGATTATCTCCGACCCTAATCACTTAATCAAAAAAAATGCAAAGAAACCTTATATTTATTTTGAAAGGCCTATCGATTGATGTGCCACACGGGGGATCACAATGAAAAAAAAAAATTGACTTTTTGTTTTATGTATGGAGTGCACCCCTAAAAAATTTTTTTTTTGTCATTTTAATTACAAAACTATGTAGCGGCTAACAAAATACACCAATCCTCAAAATTTTGTTCAAATACACTTTATAGTTTTCGAGTAAAATGCCTGTGACATACGGACAGACGGACAGACGGACAGACGGACAGACGGACAGACGGACAGACGGACAGACGGACATGACGAAACTATAAGGGTTCCGTTTTTGCCATTTTGGCTACGGAACCCTAAAAAATACAACCGAATTAAGAACCTTCTTTTTTGAAGTCAGTTAAAAATTACGGAATAGCGGAATGTGATATGGTGAAAATGGAATAATAAACATGTAATATAAAAAACCGGCCAAGTGCGTGTCGGACCACGCAAAACGAAGGGTTCCGTGCCTATAAAAAAGGTCGTATCGTCACAGAAATTTTACGGCACTTACGTCCTTTTCTTTGAGGAAGGCAGTTTTTCAGCAATATCTCGAAAACCTCTGAACCGATCTTGTTCAAAACAATTTTCGGTGAATGAAATTAATAAGCCCTATGTCCATGAATTTTTCCATATTTTTAAAATACACCGTTCAAAAATTAGAGGGGGGGGGACAGAATTTTAGTGACTTTCGGGGTGATTATCTCCGACCCTATTCACTTAATCAAAAAAAATGCTAAGAAACCTTATATTTATTTTGAAAGGCCTATCGATTGATGTGCCACACGGGGGGTCACAATGAAAAAAAAATTTTTGACTTTTAGTTTTATGTATGGAGTGCACCCCTAAAAAAAATTTCGTTTGCCATTTTAATTACAAAACTATGTAGCGGCTAACAAAATACACCTATCCTCAAAATTTTATTCAAATACACCTTATAGTTTTCGAGTAAAATGCCTGTGACATACGGACAGACGGACAGACGGACAGACGGACAGACGGACAGACGGACATGACGAAACTATAAGGGTTCCGTTTTTGCCATTTTGGCTACGGAACCCTAAAAAGAGGTAGATATAGTAGTAGGTTATACGTTCGAAAAATGGCACACTAAAATAGAGTCTTTTTAGGGTTCCGGACCAAAAAGGTAAAAACGGAACCCTTATGGTGCGACTCCGTCCGTCTGTCTGTCTGTCACAAAGTCAAATATCTCAGGAACTACTAATGCTATCGATTTGAAATGTGGAATGGTTGTAAATAAAGCTAATCCTCGTGTATGGAAAATGAAAAATTTTAATATATACTTTTAATTTGTATAAAAAAGGGCGAATAAGAGGGGGGTCAAAAATTCAAAGTCTAGTTAGTAGGCCAAATGGGGTATCATATGAAAGGGCTTGAATTGTACATTCTAAAACAATTTTTCTTTTTTTTTCTACAATGGTAAAATTTTGATTTATAAAGAAAAATGTTGAAAAAAATACCATTCCCCCCCTTATCTCCGAAGTTAACCAAGCAAAAGATTTGGAAATAATATATATTATTAATATTAACGTGAATATTACCGGAAAAGTATAACGATACCTCTATCTAGCGTAGTTTTTTTTTATTCTTCAAAAATCATATGTTAATTTTGTTTGTAATTTAATACTTCTGTGTTTAATTTTTTGCCTTCAAATTCCTATGAAAGTGTTCTGAAAGTACCTTCTAGCAAATAAAAAAAGAATTATCGAAATTAATTTACTTGATAAAGAATTATCGCTGAAAAACCAACATACATACATACCGAGTTCCTTGGTCGCGCAATTTAGTAACAAAATGCACCGATAAATGGCGCTGTAGGTACTCATGTCATGCTCATGACTTTACTATACTATGCGTTGTTTAGATTTTTCCAAAATTAATGTACGGGTGTGTTGTATGATATTTCGTACGGAACCCTCGGTGCGCGAGTCAGACTCGCACTTGACCGGTTTTATTTTATATTACATCACTGATTACAGTCATCTTCCTCCTGTAGAAGAATCAAATGCGCTTTGTTCCAACTTCCTATGGTCAAACAGCGTCCACGCTTTGATCTTGATAATATAGCAACAATGTAAGTATGCTTCAAAGATAAAAAAAAAATTACTAACGGTGCCACTATTTTTACAATCACCCTTTTACTATTGTCAAATACCGTTCAGTTAAAACTACACTTTGAACTCGAATGCATAACAAAAATCGAAGCACGCATAGACTCGGTCCTCAGTCCATCTTTCTTACCCCATCGTTATCGGGCGAACCAACATTCCTAGAGTAACTGTAGCACTCAGCGAACTTGGGTTCTAACCCGTTTCTAAACCACTTAGGGAAACAACCGGGCGAGTGGGTGTCGGTGCCCCGGTGTCGGGTTCCGTAGACGCTTAAACAATTTTGAAAAGAGGCCGCTCAACTTAAAAATGGCTACTGTTTCTAAAGCACACGTGCTTAGTATTTTTTTACGATTATTTCGCAAAAAGATTTGTAATTAATTTATCTAAACATTCAGGGACCGATTTTTCACTTTCGAGCGCTCGACTCCTCGCTCGATAACTGACAAAAATTATGAAATGCTATTTTGAAATAGCGATAGAAAATTTAAAAACGAGTGGTATTGACCACTCTTATTTAATTATATCGGTAGAAAGTAACTGCCTGCAATTTTGACACTGAAATCGTATTAACTTTTATTTAATTTTCGAGCGCTTGAAAGTCTAAAACTGGCCCCCATATTGGGAAATAATCATTCGTTTTGATTGACAATATGATTTTTTATTCGAAAGTTGGTCCTTGCGCGGGCAAAGACCGCGTCAGAGCGAGCGAGCGATATAACATTTTGGGGGCTACTGTCGCCTTAAATGGGAGTATTGTATTAGAAATGACGTAGGGCACATATGTCCAGGGAAAGGTCGAGGGCACCAGACCGCGAGGTAGGTGACCGATGAGATGGACAGACCAGATTAAAGCTGCACTGCAGTGATGCATCACTACACGCACGCATAAGGAAGATGATTGCCAGAGAAGTATGGCGGCGTATTGTGAAGCTTGCTTTTTAACAACAACAACAACAACATACATACAACATCGTTATCGACAAAGAAGTTGCTATCTATACATATTACATTTTGTATAGACACTTTCGTTAGTCATCCTTCGGAACCCTTTTAATGGAGTCACACACAAAATAACAAACTTATCTTAGCTATAACCTGCACAATTTATGATGGCTCGTGGTTGGATATTTTGCAAGAGCTAACTGATGCCCTGATCCTGATGCCGTGGCTGTCATATATCGATTGAACACTTATTTAACGTGTGCCATTAACCAGTCCCTGTGACGCTTCCGTCATGACAAATTTATATATCACTGAACTCTCACAAAGCGTTACATAACCACCTAGCCATATAAATTTAACTAAAAAAGAGTGGCGGCGCCAGCACGTAAGGCAGCCAAAATCAGGAGCAAAAACTAGGCGCCATTCCTTTATTCGAAACGCGCTAATGCGCCTCGCCTCACCAACGAAACTATAGCCCTGCTAGCATAACTTGACTCTCTACTCTACTCGCGCGCGTGATAGACTATCTGTCGCTTTTTGACAGCATTAATCAGAAAGTGACGAACAGTATATCTCGCGCGCGAGTAGAGTCGAGAGTCAAGTTATGCTAGCAGGGTAGACCTCATTACGCTTACTACGAATTGCGGCGTCTATTTGTGGGTGAATGGTGAGTTGAGGTAGAAACAAGTTACAAAATAGCGGGGCTGGTTCGCAGGTGTTCTGCACGTTAAACAAGTGGAACTAAAATATTAAAAAAAAACCCAACTGCTTTTTTGCAAATATGCCTATGTCACCCACGATTAAGAGGAATCCAACGACACCTCATATGTCGAAATCCGTCAAACGGTTTAGGCTGTAGGGCGTGACAAAGAATAAGACGTACACACATACATACGCTCGGAGAACATAACCCTCCTTTCCTTCGGCAGTCGGGTAAAAAGGCAATATGTTTGTGTTTGGGCAACACTGCCTTTGACTACCGGCAAAAGCTTGACAAAACATCCGTGACTGGCTAATCAAACTTAAAAAAAAAACTTCCACGATCTGTGTTCCTCGGTAGCCATCTTGATATAAATAAAATAAAATATAGACTTCCGGATCCACTTTCCTTTTTAATCGAACCACTGCTCTCGAGCAATGCGGCAGATGCCGGTCACTGGTACGGGCGCCGAGATCAACATTCTCAATCGAAGGATAAGGTTTTCTACTCAGGTATAAGTATGTGGTTAAAACTACAAGTTGAGCTCTTCCAAAATGGTGTAACCCTTAGATGCATAACATATATTTAATGAGAAAATCAAAAGGACATAATTTCTAATCTAATACACTATTATTGGCTCTGTGTGTGTGTAGCTGGAAGACGCCCAGTACCCCTACCATGGTCTCGTTTATTTAATTCCCTACCCATTTCGTTGAAATGTCGTTAGACATTCACAATGCATTAAGGTCGAAAATTATATTTCAGTAATAGTATTAAAATATCAATACGTATTATTTGTCACTTCACATTATAGATAACCTTTTTGCGAAAAGTTATCATTCGTTTTTCTAATTACGAACATGTGTCAGTGTCAATCGAGAAAATTTTAAAATATTTGCAAATATTATGTTATTAATTTGAAAAATAAAATGCTTGACGCTAACCGTGAACTATTAAGACCTCAAATAGTGGAGTTACACCAGGAAGAAATAGGGTTCATGAGATAACACGTGATTGACATCAAAAATAATGTTTTCGTTTTGTTGTTTTTGGTAAGAGTTATAAAGAAAACGGTTTTATTGAATTATCACTTTCGTCGGTTCTGCTAGTTTTTGGATAGATAAATTTCATATCAATATCATATAACAGAACTAGCGAGATGACTATAAACGTATCCGGACTCCAGTTTTGGCACAGTACCTTGGCGTCCCATAGTTCAGTTCACCACGTCAACGTAGTTAATCTGTTGCCTAGTTACTAACATAAAAAAATGCATTCGATATGTCAAAGTCATGTCGTGCTCTTCTAGCTAGCTCTTAGGCCTCTCACAGACTGGCGCGGTCTGTAAACTGTAAACTTGTCATTAGCTGTCAAATTTACTATGGACCGCGCCAGTGTGATGGACGGACGGACGATGGACGAGCAGACTTTATGGTGACAGTTTGCTATACGATATTGAACCGTAGGTGGGTTGGAAGTTAAATTCCTTGACTGTACGAATCGAAAGTTTAAATTCCGCATTGAAAACTATGCTAGCGACATTTTGAAGTTGTTTTCGGAGTACAACGGCACCATGAATTACGAATTTGACAGCTCAAATTTACGATCGAAATCTATTCGAAGCGCTTTTATTCGTTTCCGACTGTAGTAACGTAATGTGTTTTCAATAGCCGCTGGTGGTAGTGCTACAGGATCGTGCAAATGCCTTGATGACACGTGCCGAGTACCTATAGTGGCCGAGGGAGTGCTCTCGGCCGAGCAAAGTGGCGAGAGAAACAACGTCCGAGTGACTCGCTCGGCACTCTCTCGCCACTATACTTAGTACGTGTGACCAAGGCAAAAATGGTGGAAAGCGAGTAGGAAAGCGGACTCAGGCAAAGGCCGGGGTGACGCTAGGTAGAAGAATAAGACACTCGTGGATCTGTGAGACGTAGACCTAGCAAGTCTGTGCTTTATTTTTATTTTTTGGAAATATATTCATGAACTGAATCGCCAAAAAATCCTTACGCCTTGGCCACGACTTTGGTCTTAAGCGACCTGCGGCAGCGTTTTATCTGTTCATTGCGCGGTCGAGACGCGCAACGCACTGTGGTTAGTTGGGATCACGCGCAATCGTCGCTTAAGACCAAAGTCGTGGCCAAGGCGTTATACCTACTTAACTATTAAACCTAACCTACTAACAAAATTTCACGAGAATCGGCTGAGAATTTCGGCATAAATGTGTTTTGTTTTTGTTGCTTCAGTTTTTGAACAGAATTAAAACTAGTGATGTCATCATCATCATCATCATCATATCAGCTGAAAGATGTCCACTGTTGGATATAGGACTCCCCAAAGAGCGCAACAATGATCAGTCCTGCACCACCCCCATCCAGCGGACTCCCGCGACCTTTACCAAGTCATCAGTCCACCTTGCCCACCCACGCTAAGTTATCGTTATCTTACATAGGTAGAGGTAGATCGAGATAAACACAACTGTTGTCCCACCGATAAATCGCGAATCTATCGCCTTGTGTGGCCCGCACTAGCCCCGACCGCTGTGTTCCGGCTATGTTCCCTTGATTGCCCGTATGAATCGTATGATACACTTCGATTGGCCCGTCATAAACGCGACGTTAAATCAATTGACGCATTTATAAAGGATTCGTTTGATACGATCGGAGTTTGCGTAGTCTTATTATTAGATACAAAACATGTTAATTTGACCGGAAGGGAACAGTTTTAGAATGGGGAATGGATGAAAATTTTAGAAATGCCTGATTCTTTTTTGGTGATAGGAATAACTTTCCTTAGCACCAGAAAAAAGTTTCAGATTTTTCAGCAGTGTCAATTATTTTTGAAAAATATAAACAGTTTCCTGTTACTGTTTATGTTTTTCAAAAATAATTGACACTGCTGAAAAATCTGAAACTTTTCTGGTGCTAAGGAAAGTTATTCCTATCACCAAAAAAATTATCTGGCATTTCTAAAATTTTTATCCATTCCCCATTGATCATTGTATTGATGGCATGTGTTTTTCACGCAATGCCCGGGATTGAATTTGTGATATTTGACCGAGTCATATTATCCCCACTTTGATGATCTCAGTCATTCTTAGTTTTAAAGACAGACATAAAAGAGACATGTCCGCTTCTGTCAAATTTCGCGGTTGGAAAAACGCACGATCGTCTTCTTTATGCGGTCATAGCTTACGAACGTCCAGGGTAGTAGAGGTATTTCTTTTATTTAGTAGCATTTTCCTTAGGCTCTTAACATGCATCCGATCGCTTAAAGGGAATATATCAGTAAAAAAAAGTTTGTAGCTTGCAAAAACTGGAGGGGTGTCACGTCACATACACATAGTGGACCTTTAAAATGAGTTATTCTAATGTTTTTAAAGACTCTTTCAACCCAACTAAACTCATTCCACAGCCGTCCGTCGCGTTTGCGGTGTGAAATTCGTTAAAAACTGTATCCTACGCCGTCATTGAGATCCCAAGGGCTTTATGACTGAGTCATGTAGGTAATTTTTATTAAGGAGTTATGAATAATCATGATCTTGTCAAGCTTTATCTAATGCGAAATTAAATATATTATTAATATCTCAAACAACAGGTACCAGTACGTTACAGTGACAGTCCAAGACAACCTGTCCGCCTCCGGGCATAAACTGAGATGGCTTCGTTTTAATAATAATTTACTTTAAAAACAAAGTGCAAACCGACTTCAATTCAATAGCGTCATATACATGAACATATGTTTTTTGTGAAAAGTAAATAGTTAAGTAGAGCCTATTAGGACCCGGGCATTGTGGCACAATTGGCGGAGGCCTAAGATTCCCAGCACTGGACGTCTTTCGGATGATATGATGATGATGATAGAGCCTGGGAATTGGGCCTAGGGCACAAAAACTTTAGAGCCATATCAGCCTACGAACGGCCTACAAATGTAGACTTTTAACTGTGGTATAAATTTCTAGGCCGTAAACGATAGATATAGACAAAAACTCAACGCTGTAATTATCCCTATTAGTTTTGTAAATATGGGGATAAGCAATGTTATAAACGAATTCCCAGCACACTTTACGACATTGCCCGGTACATATTTACCCTTAGGATTGTCAACTTGATGTAATAATGACTTTAATAAAAAAACTTCTATCAGTTGCCACAATAATAAACAATAAATTTGCTATGTGATAGACTAACAGACTTTCAGAGCCGTACCTTAAGAGCTCCTTTTTACCTTTTTGGTACGGATCCCTAAAAATATAGAGTACTTACTGGAGATATGGCGGTGCAAATTCTAATCTTACGAGTATTAACCTAATGCATGCAACTTACGCAACTAAACACATGCAATATTCATGACGACATTCATTACTGTAATTGACCTATTTACGATAATCTTCAATCATAAGTAATAGTCACAGAATCTAAAGGTCCCATCTCCCAAACATATTCATAAAACATACGTCCAATGGATTCTTAAAATATAGATCTTTGGATTGGAGTCATTACTTGAGACAGATATGCAATTGATTTTAATATGTAGATATTAATATTTCAAAACATAAATTGTGGTGGACGCCTTGATGTAAAATTCACATTCTGTATTTCCTAAAGTGTAGTAGTGTAGACTCCACAAATGTATATTCCCTAATCTTTATTCCCTGTAGAGTACAGTCAGCAGCAGAAGTTGCTAAGCTGTCCTAGTGCTCAAAATGCTACACAAAGGAAATAAGAATCTGTTTAGGTAATTTTGAGAGTGTTATTTTGCTTAGCTACTTCTGATGCTGACTGTATATGGCATTAAACTTTCAGTGCAACATCAAGCAAAGCGAAGGTTTAAAGATGGAAAAATGTTATGTTTCACCAAATCTCAACTTAGTTTACCCTACACCCACCGGTGTACATTTTGTAAATAAGTAGATAAAAATTTGGTATTGTACATAAATTAATTTATTAGAATTAGTATACACCCTTCTGGGCATGTATATGTTGCCTTATGAGTCCACCTGCCCTGCTAGCATAACTTGACTCTCTACTCTATACTCGCGCGCGGGATCTGTCACTTTTTGACAGCATTAATCAGAAAGTGACGGACAGCCTATCTCACGCGCGAGTAGTGTCGATAGTCAAGTTATGCTAGAAGGGTTGACATGACATGTATTAGGTACCTACCCTTAGTTTGTATTTAGTATATGTGGGGTGTTCATACAATGTAATTTGACAGAGCCAATTTATATTTTTCTCAGTCTACACGTCTGACTACTGACTGAAACGTCGGAATGTATTCAATAAGTAAATAATATAGGTACGCGATAAAAATCTATTTAAATCGCGTAATAATCGTGTAAACCGAATACAATATCATCAAAATTGACTTACTTACTTAGTTACAAATATAGATCTATTAATTCATTCATCAGACTGTTCGTCATGCGCCAAGTTTGAAACGTGATTTAGTTTTATGTCTTTATGTCACCTGTATAAACCTACTGCCGCCCAAAATCTACGCCAACAGCATACAAATCAAACAAAACTAAAGGATTACTCATACTACACCGTGTCGGTCCCGGGACGTGTCGGCATATGTCCATACCACAGAATATAAAGATGAAGCGGCGTCTTAGCGAGGTACTGCGGGATCCTGCATAGCCAGTCTAACACAATCATAATTGAATTCGTACATGTCAACACTATTCAATTGTTCTTTTGGAGAATGTTTATGAACAAGCCGAAAGGCGGCGTGGGCCCGGCGTTGGAACACGCGTGAACCCACACATAAAGTACGCGCCACATAAGTTCGCGTCTCTGTAGCCGTAGCATGGTTGGCCTTATGACGCGACAAGTGACAAGATAAGAGCGTCGTCTCGTTCTATCGAACGGTGTCAGCCAGTGACGCACGCTCTATCCTATCACCTATCGCGTGACAAGGCCAACCATGCTACGGCTCCTGAAGTTAGCTTCAAGTCGCCTCCCACACACCCGTCGAACCCCTCTGACACCTCTGCGACGCTACACGTAGCTAATATAACAGACGCAAACTTATGTGGCGCGTACTGTATGTTCACGCGTATCCCATCCAACTCGAGGCCCGCGCCGCCCATCGGCTCGCTTTTTCACACGGTCTAAGCCATCCGGCGCTCATACCGGACTCAGCTTGGCGTAGTATGAGCTGTCCTTAATTGCAATTATAATTCCAGGTACGGACAATGCCCCATTGAGATTTCCCTACGGAAGGAAGCGCCATGCTCGCTGTACTGCCGCGCTGGTTAGCGCGCATCCAAGATGGAGGGCTCATGAACCAGCTGCTGATGGCTGTGATGGGTGAGTCACCATTTAGTATTATGCCGTTAGCTGTATCTTGAGATACATGAGTTACGCGTAACAGGTCTAAATCTGTTTATTTTCCATGCCATTATCGACGTACATACTCAGTTTTTTAATTTAACTTACCAATTCCATGTAACTCTGTTTTTAACATAGTAAATCGTGGCTAAATACTGTACAAAAAA
This sequence comes from Epinotia nisella, assembly GCA_932294315.1. Classification (NCBI taxonomy): domain Eukaryota; kingdom Metazoa; phylum Arthropoda; class Insecta; order Lepidoptera; family Tortricidae; genus Epinotia; species Epinotia nisella. The sequence continues at coordinate 11,169,585 of OW028693.1, forward strand.
AACTTCAAACGGCGTTTTCTCAAAACTATGCTCTTTGAGATACATGAGATAGGCTTGACACGGCAGTGAAGCTAAGTTTACTTTAGTAAGGGGCTACTTTAGGAGAAATGGCTTTGAAATTAAGTACTTACCTAGATTTAATCAAACTATAAAAACAGCAAAATGGTATATTTAAATTTTTGAAATATAATCAATGAGGTACCTACATCAATGAACTAAATCACCATAGTTCACTTTCTCTATTTTTATACTATAAAATTTTAGTGACTTTCGGGGCGATTATCTCCGACTCTATTCACTCAATCAAAAAAATTGCTGAGAAACCTTATATTTATTTTGAAAGGCCTATTTTTTTGACTTGCAATTTTATGTATGGAGTGAACCCCCAAAAAAATGTTTTATTGGTAAAACATATTACATGTCAAGCAGGAACTACTACTATATACTAGTTACTAAAACTATATAGCGGCTAGCAAAATACACCTATTATCAAAATTTTAAATAAATATCGTGGGACAATTCACACCAATTGATCTAGTCCCAAACTAGGCAAAGCCTATTGTACTATTTTATTCAAATACACCTTATATTTTTCGAGTTAAATGCCTTTGACATACGGACATGAGGAAACTATAAGGGTTCCGTTTTTGCCATTTTGGCTACAGAACCCTAAAAAACTCTACTCTATTTCCTATCAGAGTTGATTCAAATGTAATTGTAAATTTTTCCTGTATGGAAATTCGAGTTCAGTCAAATTTCCTGGTGATACTGTAAGTGAGAATGCTCCGAGTTTTCCTTGTATGGGGCGAAAGAGCATTCCAGAAAATGCCCAAAGGTATTGCGTACCAGTAATGAGACAGTCTGTTACATAATTATGGACCGGCAACAATGGCTTTCTTGCTTTCATAACCGCACGGGGCGAGAAAATCGGAAAGTGTTAAAGCAAGCAAATTGTGCGTGACATAAACCATCGCAAAGTACTTGATACACGACATAGGCCCTCATCATCCATAAGATATTTTGTACTTTTACGATTAGGTTCTTAACACGTAACTTTCGAACGAGCATTAGTCCAATTCAACTGTCATTTTCCCATACAGAGAGTGACATTTAGATCTACCTGACGTAATGGTCGCGCGAGTCCGCTGGATGCGGGTGGCGCAGGACCGGTCACTTTGGCACTCTTTGGGGGAAGTCTATGTCCAGCAGTGGACGTCTTTCGGCTGATATGATGATGATGACGCACGTACAATGCGTTACGTTCGACCAGCTCAACTTTAAGTGTACCTATACATATCTCTCAGTACAATGTACGTTTTAAGGTTATAAATTGTACGGAGATGACAGCTGTCATAGGGATCGAGATTCGCCGCCAAACGTATAGTATTTGGTAAAGAATCTGCACCATCTGCTGTCTGGAAGACCAACTGTTGTTCAGGTGCTATAATATTGCGTTGTCACTAAACATACATAAGTAAGTATATCACTCAATCGGATACCCGACAAGTGGCTGAAAAACGCGTTGCAGAATAACAACTGACTGTTACAAACGAACAGCGCAAATTATACAAAAGTTCGTGATAAAAACTCTATTAAAGATCGTAAACCCCATAACAACACCGAGCTACATTATGTGGCACGATACACGATACACGCCTTTCCTTACGAGACGTTAGCATAAGGTCAGCCATACTTCCCATGTCATTTGTTTTACTGCATAAGACAGTATGAATGACCTTATGCTAACTAGTACACGACACTGCCAGTCTCGTGTACAGAGCTTAGTCTTCGCACTTTAAGATCGGCGTAATAGAAACGGAAGGCTTCTCGAAATGCATCAATCTGAAATTTTCTACTGAAAGTAAGTAAGATGATTCATACTGAAAATAATTATGGATAAGTTTGGAATGCAAATTAGCAACTGTGACAGAAGCAGTGTTCTTTAGAAATTATCTTATAAAAAGCAATGAGATCCCACTAAATACATTGCATGTAAAGTAATTGCCAAGACTCTCTAGCTCATATAGCTTTCAGCGTTAGAAAGATATCAGATCGCAAGTAGCGCCAAGCTTCCTACTCCACACGGCTTAACTCTACCAGCCACGCTCTACAAATTCTACATATTGGTTGTATATATGTGGGATATATAAGACTCGTAAAGTTTAGATGCTGCTTGTGTCGATCGCTGTGGCAAAGGTAACAGTAAAATGCAGTTACTGCGGGACAATTTCTAAGCTAGGTACTTTGTTGCTGACGAGTTTGTAGGTATGTATATAGGGTATAATCTCCTCATCAGGATTTCAATAAATGCCTTAAAATAAGTATTATTATAGTAATGATATTTGTAGATAAATACTTATATATATACACTGTAAACAATTATAACTGCTATCATGTACAACGATCTATAACTACACGGCTGATCATGGGGAGAAGGAGGGTACCTTGCCGTAATACAGTTTTAACTAGTACGGAAGGTAGCTTACTTTAACTTAATGTAATACCTACACTTGTATCGTAAAACAACATATGATTAGTTTCTTAATATGTTTACCTTTATTTACCTAAGATATCATGCAAAAATGTTTAGTTTAAGTAAGCTGATAAATAAATAAATAAATAAATAAATAAATAAATAAATAAATAAATAAATAAATAATAGTAGGTACCAGAGCGGAGCGCCCATTCAAGCCGATTCCCACCGGCATGCCATAATTTATTTCCGGGTTGCCAATCGAAAATTCATGTGCCGCCACTGGTAGGAACTATACTCACCTAGGGCGAAAAAACAAAGGAAAGTCGCAGATCGTATTTGACGATCACGGCAAGGTAGATAAATAATCGATCTGTGATTTTTTTGGCAGAGCAAAATATTTTGCTCTGCCAGGAAGTGGGATCTACCGCACCCGGGCGGTAATGGCCGCTTAATAGCCAGGTGTGACGTAATAGACATGTCCCGTCTACGCGCCGTCTCAGTTAAACCGTAGACCAACCTTTTATGCCTGTACTGACACGCAATTAAAATGGTTCCAATCGTAAAAACCTTGTTTTAAAAGTTGTTTGAAAACTGCCGTTGTAATTTCAAGCGGCACTCACTGGCGTTTCCTCTGTTTATAAACATTCATACGACTTCCTATGATATGAATATCCTCAAAACAACTTAACCACCTTTTATTTCTTTACGTACTCCCATTTACCGAAGCAGTATTTATTAAGGCATCCCATTTACAGAACGCTGTATCCGCCAATAATTTATCTAAAGGCATACGACCTTTTACCGTACTAGAAACACTTAATTACATTTTTGCAATACTTAGAACGATGGAAGCGCCACGCCATCTATCCTATACTGAAGTAAACTTTTATCGAAGCCGTAGCATGGTTGGCCTTATCACGCGACAAGTGACAAGATAGGAGCGTCGTCTCGTTCTATCGAACGGTGTCAGCCAGTGACGCACGCTCTATCCTATCACCTATCGCGTGACAAGGCCAACCATGCTACGGCTGGTAAGTAATTCATGACAGGAAAGACCAAGGCCTAGTGAAGGGTTTAAAAATTAGTTGTTTACAAGAAACCATTTTCCATTCCATACACTACTAATATTGTCCTTTTCTCTAACATGCAATTAAATATTGACGTTATGTTCCTTATGAAGGCGGGACAAAATTGGAGGTCTAGGCCTGCAAAGTGATCGTCTTTTGTTTCTATATATTTTTGTGACACAACAGCATGGTGTTGGTGTTTTTAATTTATTTCATTGCATGTTTGATAAAAGCACTATAATTACCTGCCTCGGCATGCCAAGGGACTGCCAGCCTCGTATACCTACCTATATCTATCCCTATTTTCCCGGCCCCTGCAGTAACGTACTATTAACTATTAGTCGCCGATATGCATGCAAGAAAAATTGGCCATGAAATTTGAATCAACCGGAATAGGAAATAGAGTATAGTTTGCTGCAAAATCAAACATCGCGACGAACATTTTCACGATCATTCTATCGAACACTCTAGCTAATACTCCTCAAAAAATATATACTTCACGAATATGTCGGACTCCGCGGTCGCGTAACAAAATTGCTCGGCTGAGCAAAAAGCTCGAAGCAAATCGCTAGAAGTTAGAACGCTCGCTAGAATGCTTGCTAAAACGCTCTTGTTTATTTTGTGAGTTATCTGTGATGTACAGTAAGAGAAATGCATTCACGTACCACCGTAGAACCCTATCGTAATTGACAGGCCGCCGTCACTGAAACTCGAGTGATACGTCACCTAATTGCGATAGGGTTCTACGGTGGTACGTGAATACATTTCCCTTACTGTACCATTCGCTAGAATTCTTATCATCATCATATCAGCCGAAAGGCGTCCACTGCTGGACATAGGCCTCTCCCAAAGAGTGCCAAAATGACCGGTGCTGCGTCACCCGCATCCAGCGGCCTCCCACGACCTTTACCAGGTCATCAGTCCATCTTGTGGGGGGCCTACCCACAGTCCATCTTGTGGGGGGCCTACCCACAGTCCACCTTGTGGGGGGCCTACCCACGCCGCGCCTTCCGGTACGTGGTCGCCACTCGAGAACCTTTCCGCCCCAACGGCCATCGGTTCTACGTGCAATGTGCCCCGCCCACTGCCACTTTAGTTTAGAATGCTCATTACAACTTTGGGTGGATTGAGGTTAAGGGGCTCCCAGCTCCCAATGACCTTCGATCCGTAACGGTCCGTATTTGTACCTACCTTAATCTCTAAACCAAATAGTAGTTTATTACGGGTTAAACTTACCTACCATTTCTTGTTTTTGGAAGAGCGGTGTCTCCTGACACAAGCAAAATTAATTGCTTACTAGGAGGCTCCAACCTTGGCTATTTGTAAAAATCCTTTTTATAACCGAATACACTTTTTTCATTTCAATTTTTTCAGTTAGACAGTTGAAATTTTAACAGATGATTTAACAAAAAATACTAAAAAACAGAATAAAATAAATATTTAAGGGGGCTCCCATACAACAAACGTGATTTTTTTGCTCGTTTTCATAGATAGTTCGGAACCCTTCGTGCGTGAGTCCGACACGCACATGGCCTGTTTTGCTAATTCTTTATATGGCAACAATATTACCTGAGAAAATAAGCTGTTAGTTAAAAATACCTATGCCGCCGCCATGCATTTAGTGTTGCCAGTGTGTGCTTTTTAGGGTTCCGTACCCAACGGGTAAAAACGGGACCCTATTACTAAGACTTCGCTGTCCGTCCGTCCGTCTGTCTGTCACCAGGCTGTATCTCAAGAACCGTGATAGCTAGAGAGTTGAAATTTTCACAGATTATGTATTTCTGTTGCCGCTATAACAACAAATACTAAAAAACCGGCCAAGTGCGAGTCGGACTGGGGCTCCCATACAACAGACATGATTATCTTGCCGTTTTTATAGATAATGGTACGGAACCCTTCGTGCGCGAGTCCGACTCGCACTTGACCGGTTTTTCGTGTTTTTTTATGGCTTTTCGTATTAAAAACAACGAGGTTACCGAAATAGTACCCCGTGTTTACTTCAAAACTCACCGTTTTCGAGGTATATGCCACCAAACTTTGGCAATTTTAGGCCAGTTATTTGGACGTAACTTTTATGAATATGAATTAAAAATAAAAAATAAAAAATACCTCGTACTTTCTTATAGACGTCAATAAGGAACAGTTATATGTAGATTTCATATATAAAAGTGCATAACCAACATACTAATATCGATAACAGAGCTTTTTTGGGCCATGTTTGAATAAATCATAAAAAAAGAAATATTTTTTTTTTCTAAATTCTCTTCGTGCCAATGTAGATAAAGGATTGAAGAACCGATAAGCGTTTATGCCATAAATATATCTATAGTTTTGACGGAGGAATATCAACTCAAAACTCGTCAAAACTCATCAAAATATCGCGTGGAGCCCCTAAAAAGTAACTCTATGTACGTGTCTGTCTGTTAACTTTCGCGCGATTAAACCTCTGAACCGCTGATACCGACAATCTTAATTATAGTATCGTTTCTACATAGCCTTCTATAGAATACCTTTTCACCCTCTCAGTCCGGTGACTCATCGCAATGTTGCTCAATTCAAACATGCTGTAGCCCAATGAACGAAGCAAAGCAAACAGATAAGTACCAATTATTTGTGTCTCAAGGGAGCAAAATTATGTAATTACATTGAATCCTGAGCGTAACCAAGGATTCAAGCGTTAACGCCCATGATTAAAATAATTTTGCTGCCCGGTGTCTGTCACGCCGTCCGGTGTCCGTCTGTTCTCCTCCACAGGTCGCATTTCTCAACCGATTCTCGTGAAATTTTGTGAGCAAGTTCGTTAATTTTAAAGTTTTTTTAGGGTTCCGGTACCTCAAAAGGAAAAAACGGAACCCTTATAAGATCACTCGGTTGTCTGTCTGTCCGTCTGTCACAGCCGATTTGCTCCGAAACAACTGGACCGATTGAGTTGAAATTTGGTACACATATGTAAATTGGTGACCCAAAGACGGACGCGTAAAGTAAATTAATGAATTCTGAACAAGGGGGCCACTTTTGGGGGGTAAACTGGAAAATTAAACAAAAAAGTTTCGCAAATTGTATTGTGTGACGTATCAAATGAAAGGGGTTGTTGTATGCATCTCAGGTAATTTTTTTTATAATTTTAGTAAAAATAGATTTGAAGTAATTTAGAAAATAAGACGAAAATTGACCATCTCCCCCCCCCCCCTTATCTCCGAAACTACAAGGCTTAAAATTCTGAAAAAAATCGAAAATAGTTCCTTACCTAAAGATTACAGGAAAACCTATAAGAAGTTTGAATATTCAAAGTAACGGGAAAATTCTCAATATTTTACGGAACCCTCACCACGCGAGTTGAACTCGCACTCGTCCGGTTTTTTTTTGTCAAGTCGCGGTAAGTACTTATTCAAAATTCAAAATAAAATGTTTTTTAAAGAGGTTTGCGAGTTCTACAGCTCACATAGCCACTAGCAATATTAGTATAGATTAAACGAAGCTTAAACCTGCTGAGACTTAGTTGATCGGGGTAAATGGAGTTCGCATGAGTCAGAGACGAGAAATGCAAAGATTACAGGCAGGTACACAAGAGGAATGACACAAAAAACGTGCCAAGCGCGCGTCGTGCCCTTACGACTGGTTCTGTAGTGGTCAAATTGACATTCGACACCCTAGTACGATTCCTAACGTCATTTACGTTTTAAGGTTAGAAATTGTATTGAAATGACAGCTTAATAAAGCAATTTGAAAAGTACCTACTACTTATAGCCAGTCGAGAAGAGGCAATAAAATATAGTCCTACTAATCCTGCTAATATTATAAATGCGAAAGTTCGGATGTTTAGATGTTTGTTACTCAATCACGCTTAAACGGCTCAACCCATTTGGATTAAATTTTGCACGAAGATAGTTTATAGCCTGGATTAAGATATAGGATAGTTTGTATTCCGGGTCCACGCAAACGAAGTCGCGGGCGGATGCTAGTAATACATAAATAATAAATATTACACAAATCGAACTAGCCCCTTCATAGTAAGCTCATTAAGGTTAAGGCTTGTTTCATGGGTATTAGACGACGATATATTTAATAGATATAAATATACATATATACCTAGAAAACATCCAAGACTCGGAAACAAATATTCATACTCATCACACAATTATTTGCCTTTACCGGGATTCGAACCCAGGACCTTCAGCTTCGTAGGCAGCGTCACTACTCGCTAGGCTAACCGGTCGTCAAATATTCAACACTGAAAGATTTTCGTGTTACCATAAATAAATTAAAGACTCCAAGTGTCTTTCCTTTTTAGGGTTCCGTACCCAACGGGTAAAAACGGAACCCTATTACTAAGACTTCGCTGCCCGTCCGTCCGTCCGTCTGTCTGTCACCAGGCTGTATCTCAAGAACCGTGATAGCTAGAGAGTTGAAATGTTCACAGATTATGTATTTCTGTTGCCGCTAGAACAACAAATACTAAAAAACCGGCCAAGTGCGAGTCGGACTGGGGCTCCCATACAACAGACATGATTTTTTTGCCGTTTTTATAGATAGTGGTACGGATACTTCGTGCGCGAGTCCGACTCGCACTTGGCCGGTTTTTCTTTTGCTTCTAGTCTGGAAATTAATTTTCTGAGATTTTTTTTTATTTAATCTCTATTTCACAATAGAAGAAGGGGGGGGGACATAGTACAAACTCTACCAGTCAACCTTAACCAAAGTATATCGATAAATTGTGGGCGCCAACTATATGTAGACGGAAATTGAATTAATAAGTATATATATATCCGACTCCACTATTAGGTAGATAGGTAGATTAAAGTTTCCTAAAAGTGGCATTGGAACATAAGTTTCATGGGCCCTGCCTTACCCTTTTGGGAATATAGGCGTGAATCTAAGTACGTAGATTAACGTTCACATTAGCATATTAGGCGATTAAACTTCCATTAAATTCGTTATATATGTAGTGGGGATCTTAGGAAAACGAAGTCTGTCACATTTTTGTACAGATGCTTTAATTATTTGACGTTACGAGTAACCGTCCGTTAAAATATTCGTATCTCTAAAGTAACCCGCCCCAAGCCCGTGAAAAAGTTATTAAAGTTGCTAAAGGAGCTACTTCGAAGCTTGCAAATACGGAACCCTAAAAAGCGGTTAGAACCGCATTGGAGCCAGCTGACACCTCCTGACACCCCGGCGAGTTACGATCCCGTAATCATGCACACACATACCATATCCGTCCAATGAGTACACATATTTATGCAACAGGAACGCTAGCCATGTCAAGCGAATACAACATCTGTACTCGCGAGCCTGTAGTTTTTAGGGTTCCGTACCCAAAGGGTAAATACGGGACCCTATTGCTAAGACTCCGCTGTCCGTCCGTCTGTCCGTCTGTCATAGTGTGATAGTTAGACAGTTGAAATTTTCACAGATGATGTATTTCTGTTGCCGCTATAACAACAAATACTAAAAAATATAATAAAATAAATATTTAAGGGGGCTCCCATACAACAAACGTGGTTTTTTTGCCCGTTTTTATAGATAATGGTACGGAACCCTTCGTGCGCGAGCCCAACTCGCACTTGGCCGGTTTTTTTAAATCGAAAAACTGAATCAGTTGTTAATGAATAACGAGCATTTTAGCTCCTGCCAAAATTATTTCGTATGTGCGGCGTCAGTCCGGCTGTTCTCCTCTACAGGTCGCATTTCTCAATCGATTCTCGCGAAGTTTTGTGAGGAGATTCAATAATCGAACCAGTGAGCGAAGCGAACGAAGCTTAGACCGAAAATCGTTCGTATGTTCGCTATCTGTCACGCTGTCCGGCTGTTCTTCTCTACAGGTCGCATTTCTCAATCGATTCTCGCGAAGTTTTGTGAGGAGATTCAATAATCGAACCAGTGAGCGAAGCGAACGAAGCTTAGACCGAAAATCGTTCGTATGTTCGCTATCTGTCACGCTGTCCGGCTGTTCTTCTCTACAGGTCGCATTTCTCAATCGATTCTCGCGAAGTTTTGTGAGGAGATTCAATAATCGAACCAGTGAGCGAAGCGAACGAAGCTTAGACCGAAAATCGTTCGTATGTTCGCTATCTGTCACGCTGTCCGGCTGTTCTTCTCTACAGGTCGCATTTCTCACCCGATTCTCGTAAAATTTTGTGAGCGGGTTCTTTAAATATATAGAATTTTATGTCGAGTCACTTTTTAGAATTTTGTTTTTTGAAGAACGACAGGCCTGCGAGATCTTCAGCTCATTGGGCCACTGGTATTAATGGGTGAAATAAATGACTGTCACTATCGCACAGCTTTGTCAGATTATATGTTGCGGCATCGGCAGCCACCTACGAGTCATCCTTGCATCTATCTATGGTCTATCTGTTTCGTAAACTTAGGTTATATACTAGAAACTAGAAAGTCTATAGGCTATCTATACAATATAAACTTCTTAATTAATGGTGCGGTATTTTAGCTAACCCTTAGCTGTCCGAGCGTAAACATCCGTGCAAACGGGTTTGCCTGCAATGACACAAGAATACAGAGTTTACAGCGACATGGGTTCAAGCAGGTTCAAGTAAACAAGTGGGATACGATTAGAAGCCTTATTCTAGCATGACACTAAATTAATTAAAAACACCGGTCAAATGCGAGTCTGACTCGCGCACCGAGGGTTCCGTAAAAACTTTCAAATACCTTAAATTATCCTTTACGACCCCATTAATTCTGAACATATCAAAAAGCGCCAAGTACATATAAGTTACCATGATACAGTACCATCTACATTTTGTTAGTAGTAAATAATTATTTTTTTATTTGAAAAAAATGAGGGAAAAATGTCACGTGAATTTAAAGAAAAACAATTACATAGGTAGTAAAGTAATTTAATTATAAAACCTAGATAAATATTTGTGATGATAAAAATGGGATAGAAGTATTTTTTATTTTTCCTGTAATATTCAGGTTAATCTTAATCATATCGTTACTGGAGGTAAACATCATTATATATTGTCGGTGTAGTAATTTTCAATTAATTGGGAATGGATGAAAATATCAGAAATGCCTGATTATTATTTTGGTGACAGGAATAACGTTCCTTATTAGCACCAGAAAAAAAGGTTTCAGATTTTTCAGCTGCGTCAATTACTTTTAAAAATATACACAGTTTCCTCACGTTTTGGGTCAAGCACCGGTCAATAAGGTACTTTCCTTGATCCGTCACATACTACAAAAAAAAACTTACATATCTGTAATAAATTGACAATGGCAATGATATTGACAGCTCCAGCAGCTATATTTGTCATTGCCAGTAATGCCAGTGTCAGTTTACCAAAGATATTTAAGATATTTTTTTGTAATATGAGACGGATCAAAGAAAGTGTCTTGACCGTCCTTGACCCAAAGCGCAAGTGAGGAAACTGTTTATATTTTTCAAAAATAAAGAAAGAATCAAGGACTTCTGATATTTTCATGCATTTCCAATTCTATAGAATTCCATTACTTAAAAGGGAAAGGTAGTAACAAAATAAAACACAAGCACAACAACAAGCTTACGTTTCTAGTTTGGTTATAATTTTTCTATGTTTCCTCATTGTGCCTATTATAGTAGAATATAATAGATATGAACTTTAATTCCCTTAGTTCATTTGTTGAAAATCACCCGAAGACAAAAAGCCTGCAAATTATGTATTGTCAACGCAAGAACGTAATTTGTTTTTATGTCATAATGGCATCATTATCTTCTAAAGAATGATTCATAGACCACCGGCACCGGTCCGTACCCGGCCCGAGCCCGTTCGGCCTCGGTCACCGTGCGGCCGTGTTCTTTATCCCACCGGCCGTGCGCCGGTGACACCCAATAAAATAATCGAGTTTTGAATTTTCTCGAAAAAGGATAAATAGTTATTTGTGTCACAAGGGAGCAAAATAGTATATTTACGGCGAGGGCGGTGTATTGAATCCTGAATGTAGCGAGGGATCCTACAATAGAATCCTGAGCGTAGCGAGGGATTTTAACGTAGGATCCTGAGCGTAGTGAGGGATTCAAGTGTTAACGCCCAAGACGAAAATAATTTTGCTCCTGAGTGACACATGTAACTTTTCACACCGATTATGAGGAAAATTTAAATAAAATGCTCTAAAAATAATGAAAATTTAAGTGACAATTTTTTTTAATATTACAAAAAAATATAAATTTTCATATAACGTTGTTAAAGTTAAAACTTGAAATGTTCGTTTTTAATCGATTGCGATGAAATTACAATCAATTATTTTATTAAGATCTGTGTTCAATTGGCACATTGCGTAAATGCCAATGAATAAATTAAAAAAGTAGCTTGAACAGAAAAGTGGCATTTTGCTCCCTCTCGTCGGGGACCAAAACTTACTTTTCTGAATGAGAGGTGTGAAAAAATAATTTATTCTCTTGTTTAACTTTTGGCTCCATTTGTCTAAAATACTGGGTGATTTTGGGGTCATGATACGGAATGGCAAAAAGCGAATAAGATGGTCATTCCCAACAATTTTTCCCAAGGGAACAACTACGAAATCGCAAAAATAACAGCTGTTCCAGGAAAAGTTGTTTGACCATCTTATTCGCTTTTGGCCATTCCGTATCATGACCCCAAAATCACCCAGTATAGACAAATGGAGCCAAAAGTTAAACAAGAGAATAAATTATCGCGATTTCTACAACTAGAGCCACTTAGTAATAAAATTCGAGTCGATTAATAAGCGAAATACGCGACTGTGACGAACACTTTATTTAATCGGGTTATACATTCCGGCGTCGCACCGACACGTATACAGTGCACGTGGGCACGTATGTAAATCATCCTTAACTCTAACCTTGGCCTGTCGCTGCTCGTTTCGATTAAGTCTTAAAATTGTGCGGAAAACGACGTATCTTGGAAGAAGATAATTCCCATACGTCAAGTTCAATTTGGAACAAATCTCGCACGATCAAGTAACATACAGTAGGCAAACCTTGGCTAATCGGTGATATGAAGTAATTCGGTAATAGTTACTTATGGTCTAATAGCGGAATTACTCGATATCTTTACGGCTTGTAATAATCTCCAGTAGGTGGCGGCACTGTCATTCAACATGCCAACGTGCAGCAAGTATCCGAACGTATCCGTCAAAAATAATATAAAAAATGTGTCAAACAAATCAATAAGTTTAAGTGTAACGTCTAACGATTTTAGATGGTCGGTGCAAGGTGTAAAAAAAAATTGAAGAAAAACAAATGAAAATATGGCAAAAACTAAAGAAAAACCCTTTAGTGTAATAGTTTTTAAACACATCAATTATTTTTAGAATTGTAAAAGTAACAATTTTCTGTTTTTTAATCCTGCACCAAGCACATGTCACATATTAACCTGAATATCACCGAAATATCTACTTTTTCATGTGTCAATAAAAATGTTTATTAAATTAATTTGGTACTCTTACATATATCAGAAGTTCAGAAATGGTAGACAAATTCATGAACTTTTACTAAGTAATACTTCAGAAATAATTGAATTGATAATTAATATTATATTGTCAAAAAACCTAACTATCACCGATTAGCCAAGATTTACCCTACCTATCATTATGCGCCATCGGGTTATGACAATGAGATTAACTCCGGACCGTGAGAAAATCTTCACAATCCCCATTTTTGCACAACTTACTACACAACTACTTCTTATTCGCAGTTTTTCACTACAGCACAACATTTCATCACGGTCGTTATTCTTTACAGCTCTCAATTTTTTACCCCCGACGCAAAAAGAGGGGTGTTATAAGTTTGAGTTGTGTCTGTGTGTCTGTATGTCTGTATGTCTGTGGATCCGAATGGACCGATTTTAATGCGTTTTTTTTTTGTCCGAAAGCTGACGTGATCGAGATGGTTTTTAGCTACAATTCAACAAAATCGGTTCAGCCGTTTTTGAGATATTGAACATTGAAATTAAAATATTAGGAGTTTTTCAACTTTTCTAAGTTGTAGTTATTACAAGCTTTTAATTTAACTTCCACTGTTCGTACGTAGGTATTGTATGAAAATATTAATATGTTATTATTTCACATATTATTCAGCCACTTGCCGATATCTGATTGAGCTTAAACGTGGCATAAATATACGTAAGTTCGACGATACCTTTAAGGCACCACCGAGCTTCTGATAATGGAAGCAAAAGGTGGCCATAGGATCTCCAAAACTACAAAAATGTAACCTGTTGTGTTTGTGCTCATTAGAACCGCGGGCCTAAGATGATTGACATTTTATCATTTATCGTCAGAACGTGACGGATGTTTTATTCACAGCGATAAGTGATGAAATGTCAACCATATTAGGCCCGCCGTTCTAATGGGCACAAACATGTTACGCCCGCTAAGAGGAGCCTACTTACATCGCTGCGTCGACAGGTTGCTGGATAGCTTATTGACCCAACAATTTATGTGGAATTGTCATTGTCAGGTGACAATAGTCAAGATGGTGAAATAGGACCCTGATGACTATATATATTTTTTACAGTACACGTACAGAACTTCGACAAACGGTTGCCGTTTGCAAATTTTGAAAGACAACTGTGAATACAAGATTATAATTAACATTAACTAAGATAAATTAAAACTAAGTTAAATCTAAAAAAGGCCCTCGAGGCATTGTACCGAGGATGCTGGCGGCATTTCCTCACTGAATTGCAATGCTGATGCGTTGCGCGAGAAGGCCGCCAGCTCTTCGGTCACCAGTTACATCGACCAGACGTAAGACAACTTACATATCTATTTACATACTGTCAATGGAAGTGAAATAAAAGCTTAATACCATCGCAAGCCCAGATATCAACGAAGTGCGTACAAGGCGTTTTCGGCCACGTAACTCACGAGGCCGTGCTTCGGTTACCAAACGGTGTGATGTAACCGCAATGTTTACGTCCGCGCACCGGAGCCGTCGGCCGTAACAGATAAACAAATGCACGACATTGATACAGATCAGGCGTATTTGACACGATATAGTGACATGATAATAGTACATTTCGATGCTAGTGCGGAAAGTATGTCATCACGCCATGAGTACCGAGATATGTTGCCACGACCCGTAGGCGAGTAGGTATAATAGAGATAGATAGAGCGATTATAATATTTGATTGTAAAAGCGTGGGGCGCTGGAACAGGAAAGACTTTCTTGTAAACAAATACTACCTAGATACCTACTAACTTCCTGGCGGAAGCTGCAGAAAGTCTTTCCTGTTCCAGCGCCCCACTCTTTTACAATCAAATATTATAATTAAAAGCACATAGATTACCTACACTTCAGCCCAGAAATAGAGACAACTTGAACGATCCATAATTTATATTTGGTTTTACGTGCATTTATAAAAGCGTGTTTTTCTAGTGTTTTTTAAACTAATAATTTAGGTAGTTTATACTTTTAGTCTTTGATAACGAAATATTTTTAACATTTATACATTTATTTTAAATAGGCGAATGAGCCCGCAACCCGCATCCTCTACATCTCCGCCAGTGCGTCTGTATTGCATGATGTTTTACCTGTCAGCATCGAACAAGCTAGCTCTTCAATCTGGAGACCAATATTAAGAGTGAAAACACGACTATGATACGATATTCCACTTAATCGTGGTCAAAGTTCATTACAAGACTTTTCTAACAAGTCCAAACACGGCTATGATACGATATTCCATCATAGAATAGCCTATCTTCCGGCTTCATCATCAGACCTTGAAACCTAATCGTGGTCAAAGTTCATTACAAGACCTTTCTAACAAGTCCAAACACGGCTATCATACGATATTCCATCATGGATTGCCAGTGCCTATCTTCCGGCTTCATCATCAGACCTTGAAACCTAATCGTGGTCAAAGTTCATTACAAGACTTTTCTAACAAGTCCAAACACAGCTATGATACGATGTTCTATCATGAAGTTCCAGTTCGTATCTTGTCGCGAAGCCACTTCTGATCACTTTCATGGCCGCGAATGAGTACCTACAGTACTCTAGCTTAGGTGCATGTATTAGCACATATGCATCTATGAACATACTCTAACAACTTACGGAATCCTTTATATATCTGACATATGGGCTGCCGCCTCGTGCGTACCAGCTCCATATGAGGTGTGGGGACCTTTGTTCCCGAGAATGTCCTCCAACCTCCCCTTATAGACATCCCTAACCACACAACTGATACTGTTCCAATCCACACGCTACTGATCCAGTTATAATTACCCGGGTGCACCCCTGATTGATACTGATATGGACTGAGGCTGAGACTACCGAACCTGAGACGCTGTTGTTACACTTGTTACTAATCCTCTCACACTAAAGAACTCCACACTAAGAACTGTGTTATCGCATGTACGTGATCTGTAGGGAAACCTTATTCATAAACATGATAAACCGTCACGCCTCTCAAAGAGAATAAGACATGTAGCCGCACATAAATACATCACATCATAAACAGTCATCGTCCGATCTGTGTAAATGATACCAAATCGTAACAATATCATAGGATGTATCGAAAGTGATTATGGAAAGAGCTCACCCTGGTTTTCCTCCAAATTTAACCGTTCGTTCACAATATATAGCTGTCAGGAACTCGGACTACTCGCCTACCCGTCCACATTATAAACATGATTTCTTGTAAGTGTTGCTACATGAAATAAATCGGCTGTTTGAGACATCATTATTAACATCGTCATAAATGTAAATATGCTATCGTGAATCATGACTATTCACGACATATCTTCCGGCTCCATTATCAGATCAGTTCGACAGTACCATATTATTGTATTGTTATCAGAACTACATACCTACAGCTGCCAATTTTCATGACGCTACGATCCTTGGAAGATGGTTAAATTAGTTACCTTAGATTTCATTACATAGTTAGTTACATACAGGTCGACCTAATAAAAGCGTGTTAAAAAAGTTTCTGTCAACAATTTCATTTTTGGTACAAGCTTTAATTGCCGACTGTACTTTTCTGTATACCGTCATCAACTACTCATTGAGACGATTCTAACGAGCCCAAACTCGATGAGGTTGTGTCATTGGGAAGTTCCTATGGCCACCTTCCAGCTCCATCATCAGATCAGCACCGTGTCATCATAATATTGTATTGTCACGCGTTTTACACATGTATGCAAAATTTCAGCTCAATCGGAAACCGGGAAGTGGATCAAATTTAACTTGCAAGATTTGATTACAGACAACGGTCAGGTGAAAGAAAATAAATGCTTGTAAGTAAAAAGAAGCGGGTTGTGTCGGAGATACAATAGTTAATTAAGTTTAAGTGGATACTTCTTTGTTGGCTATGGAACCCTAATAAAAAAAAAACTGTAAAATATATATCTGAATGAATTCATTAAAATCTGTATAAGTACAGATAAATCGGTATATATGGCAACATTGACTGACGTAGCTCATTTGACTCGAGATATCTTGAAAATGGCGGTCATTTCAGCTTTATCTTCATGTCCGCCACATAAACTAAATAACATTTTGTGATTAACAACTAATGGCAAATAAAGAAGGATTAAAACATGTAACAAACAATTATTTGAAATCAGATTAGGCTTCTCTACAAAAAGTTATTCCGGAAGTCACGTGATACATTTTGAAATGTACCCCTATACAAGAACGCGAGCAAAGAAGTATCCACTTCAAAAACCGATCCTACGACCTCTTGTTATCTCGGAAGCTGTACGTTATCACTAAACCTTCAGCATACAAATAATTACTCATAATCATAGTTTATCTAAAGCATGCCCATGACATTCGCACGTGCTCGACATTCCCCCACGAGCGCACACAATAACAGTGTGGGTCGTACCTATATAGATCTATCTAACTATACAGATAGGCTATACGGGGTGGGCCCTGTAACAGGAGCCAATATTTAAAAGTCAATGCAGATTTTGAGGTAACATAATGATTTCAATAGATATTTTTGTGCTTTAAAAAAGTTACTTACATCACTCCAGGGGGGCTAGCGCAACGGACGCCGCACCGCGACGCGAGTCGAGAAAGCTCTACCCCCTTTTTCTAATTTGTACGGTGCGAGTGAGATAGGGGACGCTTAGTCGCGCGAGAAGCGACTGAGCAGCAAGTTGTGCTAGACGTGCAGAATTGCAGCGCAGCGCCACAAATATGATGAACTCGTCTTCGTCGAACAAAACATCGATGCTAACAAAACATCGACCAATTTCAACAAAACTTTCTAAATTCCAACATAAATGCTGACAAATCTACAGTTCCAATTAAATTTCAATTGCATATCAGACAAGGAATTGATCGTATTATATAATTACTACATATAGTTGATATTATTCCATGTGGACGATTTTTATAAAACTGTTATTGGAATTTGAATCTTTGACATTGTACGATAGAGTTGATTTTTGAATGGACTACTTTGATGCAATTTGGCCAACTTAAATCATTTCAAGTATACGTTGCGCTGATAAGCAGCCAATAAAATTACGTCGTCCGTAGTGTAAAACGTCTTAACAGACGTAATTTAAGTACTGCAATAGTCTCTTTGTAGCCAAGAGACTTGGTTCTGCTGAGGCCTGTTGGTTGGCACCTGAATATGTAGGTAGTTAAGAATGTAAATAATGTCCATTCTGTTTTGAAGGAGAAATTGTTATTCAGTACTTTTAAAATAGAAATTCGTGATCCCTGCCTACTCTGTAAAACATTGAACTATTACATTCCATAAGATACACATATATAGTTAAACGTATAATATTAATAAAAGAATAATTCCTTTATTTCATTCTAAAACGTTATTCTAAGATGAAATTAAAAATACTTAAACAATAGGTAACTTATTAAATAAAAATAGTTATAGTTAAACTAGTGGCAAAAAAACCGGACAAGTGCGAGTCCAACTCGCGTGGTGAGGGTTCCATAAAATATTGAGAATTTTCCCCTTACTTTGAATACCTACACAAACTTCTTATAGGTTTTCCTGTAATCTTTAGTTTCGGAGCTAAGGGGGGTGGGGGGGGGGGCGTTATGGTCAAAATTCGTCTTTTTTCCTAAATTACTTCAAATCTTCTTTTGCTAAAATTATAAAAAATATATATCTGAGATGTTTACAACAACCCCTTTCATTTCTGACGCACGAGTGATCATATAAGGGTTCCGTTTTTTTTCCTTTTGAGGTACTGAACCCTAAAAATAACAAATAAGTTTAATCTTATCTTCACGGAATTCGTGAGCATCCAAATAATAATATGGAATTAAGTGGTCATGCGTCTTAAGACCTTGAACTCTCGTTTTAGAAGGCACGATTGTTCCTAAGGCTATGCTCTAACTCTAAGCCACCTCCTCCTGTAAGTAGGCGAAGGTTACTTAAGCGTCAACAGCCCGGGAACAATTGTACCCAGTGGCTAATGGGTCTAAAATGCTACGTGTTTTACAGGGCTGCCACTAAATCCCCAACTTTTGACCTAATCTTTTGTAGATTAGGTCAAAAGTTGGGGATTTTGTGGGTTGGACTTGGAGCACTTCGGAAAATTTAACAGTGATAAGCTTGTGATAACGTGGCTCTCACGTCTACCTACTGGTTAATCAACGAGTTAATATGCCGGACAAGTGAGTCCGTGGTGAGTTTTCCGTATATAATCTAAATTTCATAAAAATATTTAAAAAATTCCCGTTACTTTGAATACTCAAACTTCTTATAGGTTTTCCTGTAATCTTTAGGCAAGGAACTATTTTCCATATTTTTTTCAGAATTTTAAGCCTAGTAGTTTCGGATTTAAGGGAGGGGGGCGGGGGGTCAAAATTCGTCTTTTTTCTTAAATTACTTCAAATCTGTTTTTGCTTAAATTATAAAAAAAATAATCTGCGATGCTTACAACAACCCTTTCACTTGATATGACACACAATACAGTTTGCGGAACTTTTTTTTAATTTTCCAGTTTACCCCCCAAAAGTGGTCCCCTTGTTCGGAATTTGGGTCACCAATTTACATGTGTGAACCAAATTTCAACTCAATCGGTCCAGTAGTTTCGGAGCAAATCGGCTGTGACAGACGGACAGACAGACGCACGAGTGATCCTATTTACATGTGTGAACCAAATTTCAACTCAATCGGTCCAGTAGTTTCGGAGCAAATCGGCTGTCACAGACGGACAGACAGACGCACGAGTGATCCTATTAAGCGTTCCGTTTTTTTCCTTTTGAGGTACGGCACCCTAAAAACCCACCAATAGGAAGAGATACGTGAGGCTAGCAATGATATTGATGGGTGTTTTACTCGCACACGGCTCCGCTACCTTGCACTCTAGTGGATACTCTACCTAACACTTTAATCATCATCATCATATCAGCCGAAAGACGTCCACTGCTGGACATAGACCACCACGGTGGAGGTGGAGGCTCCACCAAAGAGTGCCAAAGTCGACCACGCGTCGACCTCGTACCGGAAGACACAGCGTGGGTAGACCCCCCACAAGGTGGACTAATGACCTGGTAAACCTGACCTGGTGGACCTGGGTCTCGAGGCAGAGGTTTTCTTTCCGAACCGGTGGTAGTTTATCGACATGCATAGGTGCATGCAATATGCCTAAATTGAAGAGTAAGTCACTTTGACTATGACTTTAAAAGTCACGAGAGTCCGCTGGATGCGGGTGGCACAGGACCGGTCATCACATAGTGTGCTCATTATACTGCTAAACCAGCAGCTCCTTAATTATCAGCAAAATTAGACTTTGAAAGCTTTGGTCCAACCTATTTCAATTGTTCCAGTAACCATCCCGGTCCTCAATTTCGGCATGCTGATGGGCTGGCAATCCCCCATGACGCCGCTACTCCAGGCGGCAAACGGCCCCGCCCCTGAACCGATCTCCGACGACACCATATCCTGGATGGCTTCCGTGACGTTCCTGCCACCGGTGTTCTGCGGGTGTCTGGTGGGGGACCTGGCGGATCGGTGGGGACGGAAGATCACGATTTTGCTGACGTCGCTCATGCTTGTGGTGAGTTGAGATCCAACGCTAGCTAATAAGTAAAGACAGGTGGACATACAGCGGAATGTGACCTCGCTCTTATTTGAAGAAGGCCAACTGGGGAAGTACCTCCAGTAACCATAGTAACACCACTAGTACCACTACTGGCTTTATGGGTATTTGGTGTTGTGTTCCTTGTAGTGAGTAACGTTGTCAGAGGTCCTGAGAATGTGTTACCCGCGGTCGTCTCCTGCCCTCCTATTTCGTAACTTGTTTTAAGCTCACCTCAACGCTCACCCACAAATATACTAAGACGCCGCGTTTTGTAGTAACTAAACGTAGATAGAGGTCTACTTTCGTTAGGCGTTTGCGTGGGGTGAGGCTCGCTACACGCTCATGCGCCTCACCCCACCCGTCAGAGGCGTATCTAGCCCATGTAGCGCCCTCTTGCAACCCCCCCCCCCTTCAAAAATAATTAACGCAGCTGAAAAATCTGAAATTTTATTCTGGTGCTAAGGGAGGTTATTCGTATCACCAAAAAAAAATCAGGCATTTCAAAAAATTGCATGCATTCCCAATTGTTATCATGTGATTTAGATTAAGTACTAAAATGAAGAACACGTCATAAAATGAGTCAAAACACTGATTTGGTGATGTTATTGTGAAATACGATTCTCAGAATGTCATTCATCATTTATTAATCATTATGTAATCGTAATTCAGTCCGAAATGTACTCTATTCATCGCATAAATAGCATTGCTCTTATGTAGAGCAGCCCGACTGGGGTAAGTCTACTACTTGTTCTGTGGGTTGGGTACAGTCGACTGCAAAAAGATGTGTCCATTTTTTGAATTTATTACAACGCCACAAGGTGGAAAAATGTATAGGCAAGTTAAGTTCGAATACCTCTTTGTGCAGCCAACTGTACTTAGGTACGTATGGGGTGTTGTGTTCCCTTGCCGATAATGAGTAAAGTAAGGTCAAAGTCATGTATATTTGTTAAACGTAGGTTATTATTATTAGTTATTACAGAGGTGGAAAAGGAAAATATTGCTACACTAGCATGTTTTGCCATCTGGCATACAAAAACAGGTTCACATAGCTACAGTCGTATGTAGATTGATGTCGAATATACAATACTATTGCATGCTTAATCAAATGGTTAATTGAACGAGCGAGGAAGTTCTTCGTTTCAGCTTGGAACAACATTCTTTCGTATGTCCGGATGTCCAGATATTCCTCTGTTTTTCTCTACACTCTCTCATAAATACTCGTGAAATTTTGTGAGCAGGTTAAATAATTATATAGATTTTTACTGGCAAATCATTTATTCCAAAATTATATATACACGATGATTTTTAATCCGTGATCAGGAGCCGTAGCATGGTTGGCCTGATCACGCGACAAGTGACATGGTAAGAGCGTCGTCTCGTTCTATCGAACGGTGTCAGCCAGTGACGCACGCTCTATCCTATCACCTATCGCGTGACAAGGCCAACCATGCTACGGGGCCAGCACGGCTATCACAAGACGGCGCGCGAGCTCTCTCGATTTTTTTCGCACTATTCGTCTCTCTCTTATTAGAAAACTTAGAAAGAGAGGTATAGCGCGAGAAAAATCGAGAGGGCTCGCGCGCCGTCTTGTGATAGCCGTGCAGGAGTCGATATAATAAACAGTTAGAACAGATTTCAATAGATGAGATCTCATGCAATAAAATCACTGATTAGTTAATTAAATTTAATGATAATGTTTAACACTAATGTCCACTGAATTTTTAGTCACCCTACATTTCTTAAAGTTAAGTGATACATACGTCAACAATTCGCATGTCGAGAAATTTGATAGGCATTAGTATGTCAATAAACTCTAACATCTACTTGTCATATCATATGCATGTGAAAATCGACAGTTTATTACTCTTAAATTAATTATTGGACCCTAGGGTTTTTAGGTTGGTTTATGAAACAATTTTTAAGGAGGTTTTAGTTTCATAGATTTAAACTACCGTTAGGGTGACAATGATTTTGAATTATAAAGTAATTCCTTATTCATACGAATTAAAAATCACCGTCTATAATTTTTAATACATATTTGAAAATGAGGGGCCAGTATTTGAAAGTGAGGGACCGGTATTTGCAAGTGAGGGACCAGTATTTGATAGTGAGGGACCGTTATTTGAAAGTGAGGGACCAGTATTTGAAAGTGAGGGTCCAGTATTTGAAAATGAGGGGCCAGTATTTGTAAGTGAGGGACCAGTATTTGTAAGTGAGGGACCAGTATTAGAAAGTGAAGGACCAGTATTTGCCTCTAGCGAAGCGCTTCTGATTCCTCGGAGTCGCAAGCGTCAACAGGCTACTGTGTCTACTTACGTGCTTACTATCAGGCAGGCGGTGACTGATTGCTATCGTCATTGTATAAAAAATGTGTAATTAGTTGAATTTTTATAACACTTTAAGCTCTCGCGCTTTGTACACATATTTAAATTATGATATTTATTTACCTTTATAAATATCGCCTTACACCCGTATAAAACAACAATTTAAATAGTTGATTTTAGTCTTTGTATCGCTGAGATCTTGTTATAATCGGCTATTTTTAGATAGGGCACGATTTGTTACATCAATAATTGACTTCATTCGTTTTTATCTCACTCTATGTTTATCGGTTGAGTAACCAAATCAAACATTTAGTTAAATGAGATCGCGTACGTATTGTATATCCAGTTTTTATCACGAAAATTTACTCCAAACAGTCTAGATAATTCTAGAGATAATTTATATAGATATAAATATAAATATATTACGCGAGACTGATTTTTGTAGATCATCAGTTACGGTAATAAATGACATGTCATTCGATTCGTCTCGTACTGGAGAGTAAGAATAACCTCTTCGTTTTTATTTTTTATTGAAATAGTACTACTAAAATTTTAATTAAAAAAAAACTACTGACCATGACTTTGGCTGAGTGACGTCACGAGACTTAACACCTGTTTTGAGATGACAATTTAAAACAAATAAACATGACTTGAACTAAAACCTGTAGCAAGTTCTTGTTCTCTTGGTCCGCGACATATGAATACAACACAGAAAATTAACAAAATAGAAAATAAAAGTTCATTTACAATGTTTACAAAATCTGAGAGACGTATTGTGTCACATTTTTAAAAAAATTATCGGGCTCTATGTCGATATTTAAATGCCATGTTTTTTAACTTTTTTTTACTGTAAAGGCTTTTTTTGTTTGTCACCACTGTCACCAGAAAAGTCAAAACACGATTTAAACTGACGTCACGAATATAATACCACTAAAAGACGTACGTTAGGACGTGAGATGTTTGGCTGGGTTAATCTTCTGGTACTTCTCAATTTAGTCAGGTTAATTTATCATTCAGTCAAATGCCCTATTCGAAAGGAAACCGGAAGCTGCTTGCTTGTCTGTATGTTCTATTCATTCAAACTCTGCCTGTACGTTTGTCTATCTGGGCCCTGTGGCATAAAACAACTAATTACAGTGTAAACTATTTTTGCGAGATTTTTCTTAGTGTCAGAAAAACAGGTTCATAAGATATAGGTAAGTCATATGTACCTACTAGCTTCCGCCCGCGGCTTCGTCTGCGTGGACCCGGGATAAAAACTATCTTATATTTTAATCTAGGCTATAAACTATCTTCGTGCTAAATTTCATAAAATCGGTTGAGCCGTTTCAGCGTGATTGAGTAACAAACATCCAAACATCTAAACTTTCGCATTTATTAGTAGGATGTGCAGTGATGACGTTAGCAACGTGAGTTGACGACAACAGATGGTATTACCGCTAAAGAGCGATCTCTTCCGGACAACCCTTGGGTAGTGGAGAAAAGAAAAGGAAAAACCGGTCAAGTGCGAGTTAGTCTCGCGCACCGAGGGTTCCGTACAAACTTTCATACAACATACCATACCCGTCTTGCCCAGTGTGTACTTACCGTCATGTACACACACAGCCACAGAATAAGTATTTTTATTGTATGCAATAAATAAATAAAAATAAATAAATAAAATAAGTAATAGTACACAGTGCTAATTTATCGGTGTATTTTGTTAGTTACTAACTTGCGCGACCAAGGAACTCGCTATGTATGTTGGTTTTTTAGCGATAATTGTGGGTCACATGAACCGATTTCAATATTTTTTATTTTATTCGAAAGAAGGTACCTACTTTCAGAATAATATTTTAGGTATTTAAAGAAACAAAATACATACAAAGGTGATTAGATTAAATTACTAACTTCCTTCAGAAATGATTTTTCCTGATTTAAAGAAACATAACCTACTTAGATAGAGATACCGTTATATAATTCCTGTAATATTTATAATAATGTTAATATTACGGAAAAATATCAACATTTTTGCTTGGTAAACTTCGGAGATGAGGACGGGGGGAAATATATATTTTTTCAACATTTTCCTTTATCAATCACTGTAAAAAAAAAATCAGAATGTGTATATGAAGCTCTTTCTTTTTAACTCCACTTGACCTTATTGCTAGACTTTGAATTTTTGCCCCTCATATCCTTAATTTTTCATAGAAAATAAATATATATTTTTTTTGTTTTTCCATTGCATTAGGCTCGTGTATGCATTCCAAATTTCAAATTGATAGCATTATTAGAGATATTTAACGTTGTGACAGACAGACAGAGTCGGCATCCTTTTTTTACCTTTTTGGTACGGAAACGGAATCCTAAAAATTATCCAGCTGATGGGGTGGAAAAGATGAACCGAAAAAATAAACATCAAAATTATTAACTGTTATGGCAATAATTGTATGAACCGAAAAACTAAACGCAAACTTATCAACTGAGATCGCATTTATTGCAAATACGTCTCGAAATAGCCACGTTTTAAACTTACCCATACGTATAACGCAATTCCTAATAAGTTAATAAATAACCCTCAAACAGAATACAAACCAGTTAAGATAGTAACCACGAGTGGGAATCCAGAAAAAAGGGGATTCATAGATACGTCATACGACTCAATGACCTATTGACACTATAAATCCATTATCGCCGCCGCTTATTAGAATGGGACATTTTCACACCAAACAGCCATAATAACGTGTAAATTAAGCGAATAAATAGTAGCCAAATTTGGTATTTATTACACACGTGCATCGAAGGCGTACCAGACATAACCTACCTACGCTACCTAAAAAGCTCATTTTCTCGAATTGCAGAGGCGAATTTAAAACACACGCAACACATTACTCAACAACAAACACGTGCACGCATTCAGTCATTACTATGTACGTAGGTAAAAAATATAGATAGACATTTGTATTCTTAGTATTTTTGATACTTACATCTAAACACTTTACAAATGAACATTTATAGAATATATTACAGAAGCTGTAGGGCAAATCAGTTAGTACTACTTTATTTAATGTAATTACCCTACATCTGTAAATTTTTATAGACTTAGTATTACGACCGACCCTGTCGAAGGGACTCATCTGAAAACTTGAGCAAGACGTGCATATAATGCTGTGACGAGCATCCATTGCCGAAACCAACATAATCTACGAGTGCGAAAATGAACACTTTCCGTGCATATGTTGAAACTTTAAAGAGCCATATGTACTGTAAAACGTTGTACGATACACGTGCGAATAGGTAATTCGCAACTCGTGTCGATTTAA
Organism: Epinotia nisella; assembly: GCA_932294315.1. Taxonomy (NCBI): domain Eukaryota; kingdom Metazoa; phylum Arthropoda; class Insecta; order Lepidoptera; family Tortricidae; genus Epinotia; species Epinotia nisella. Next base: position 11,195,749 of record OW028693.1, read on the forward strand.
AACACTCCCTTCGGTCGTATTTTAATTTATCGCCACTCGTTGCGAATTTCCTATTTTCTGCACTTGTATCGTAAATAACTATTAGTATTGAGCATAAATAAACTAGAGATTGCCACTTAATTTTTTTATTACACCGTTAATAAAAATGGCGCGCGGGTACATTTTGACAGATAATATAAATAATTATTATGAGGAAAATAGTGCATAATAGTGTTCACAATAGTGCAATAACAATGTGTAATATGTGAAAGGGTTTGGTGTAAAAAGGCATTTTGTTTCATCGAGTGACAGAAAACAGATGAAAAGCGAAGTAAATTGTTTTATTTCACGATAATGAAACAGGTCAGTCAATTTCTCTTTATTAAAATAAATAGGCAATTTTGTCTGGTATCCAATGGTATATAATATATACAATATAATTATAACATACGAGCACAATATCAATTTTTCTAACGGCAGTCGACATACGTTTTGTGCGTCTCAAAACTCTGCGGCGCTACCACGAACATCGAAACTCGAAGTTCGTATATCTGCATCCCTGTCAGCTTCGGGCCAAGCAGGAGTCGGACGCGTGACGGGTTAAACTTGGAAATTATCGTTAATATACTCGTAGATAATCGAGATGGTAAACACTCGAGTCTAGAATGCCTAGAGCTTGAAGTCCGGTACTAACGTATTGGACACGCAATGTTGAATAATGGTCACTGCCAATAATTGTTACTACTATTGTCTGGATTGATTAGCCTACCAGTAATTACTGGGGATATGGCCCAAGCTAAAGGCTTAAGCGGACTCATAAATACTTCCATACTAATGGACCTATGCAGACTGCGTTTATTAAGCGCGCCGTCGACGCGCGTTTGTGTCAATTTACTTGTGATTAAAAAACGATTTACTTGTCCTACTAATCCCACTAATATTATAAATGTGAAACTCACCACTCATACTGTAATGCGAAATTCTGTATATCTGTTACCTTTTCAAGTTTAATATTATTTTATACAATCGTTACACAATGAAGGCTTAAAGTTTGAGTACCTTGTTTATTTAAGAGCTAATTAGGTAACTACGAGTATTGCTTACAATACTTTTTCTACGAGTCAACTGAAATAATTAAACAAACTTGGTATCTATTGAAAAATCTACTAAGCCCTACTGAAACGAAGCGCAATCCATCGGCTCATAGTTCGTTGATGTCTTTTGTTCTATGACCAAGGCGGCGTTCCATTGGTCAAATTCATTATAGTCCAGGCAATGAACTGACAACTTGTATGGAAAAAATGACATATTTGGAAATAATTTATAATAGCAAATTTTTTTAATGTAACGGATATATTATCAATTAAATTGTTACCTAGAGGCAAAATCCACCAAAAAATCAGACATCAAAAAAATCAATATTCAATTAGCTCCTAAAAAGTCCGGATAAATATTAATATTTTTTTTTATCTTTATTTAGGTTCATTTACATTTGCTTTAATATATTCAATATAAATAAAATAAAAAAGACAATTAATGTTTAATTTATATCTATATAATTACTTCCGGGTGGAAAGTTTGGTGGATTCTTGAATGAAGCATCTCAGAATAATGTTTTAAAATGAAATAAACAAAAAAAACGCTATTATAAATTAATGTTTTTCGAAACCGTATTTTGCCTCGGCTATTATATTTCAGTAAAGGCGCCACGTGATTGCTCAAATTCATTATAGTTGTCTAAAAGTTATATTCAATCAAACATTAAAGTCGACGAGTATAAAAAATACTTAACAAACGTTTCAATTGTGATGAAATGAATGACTTTACGAAGGTTTTTTTTATGAAATACATCCACACACACGGACACAGTCCGAATCCCGGGCAGAAGTTAGTTAGGTATAAACTAGTCAGCTTCTGTCCCCAATTTTGAACGTGGATACACTAGGTACTTTTGTATACCTACGGCAAATATTACAAGTAACATCGTTTTACTCAAAGTTCGGTTTGACATTGCAAAAAAAGATTTTAAAACTTCTGGTTCAAACAAAAAACTGTGGGTTCTGAACCTACATGGTTCTTATAGATTTGGTTTTTATCCTCGGCTTACCTGTAACCTTGTATATTATTCACCCGAACGATGACATTGCGAAATAAGCGATATTAAACATTATAAACCAAAGTGCAGGTATATATTTATTAATAAAAGGCAGTACAGACTCAATGGGTCAGTGAACACCACATTTGATCATTTGATGCTGAATGTATTTCTGAGAAACAGTGTTAACATAATTACAACGTGTTTATCATGGTTATAGTGTAACTGACTTGACGCAGCCTCCTCACAGAGTTTGATTCGAGAGGTCAAATGATAGAGGGTGTAACAAAAATGGGGTGTGAACCCATTAAGGCCAGATTCGGTAGCCTATTGGAATTCCAAATATATATATTGTTTTACTTTATTTTTTTTTTGTTTTTGTTGACATTGCTTGGATATGACAACATTCCCACGCGAGGGTGAAGGGTGGGAGGGTTTATAATAATAAATATGATTTACGAACGAGAGTCTATTAGAAGCCCGACGACGAGGGCGGAGGGCTTTGATGACTCGAGTTTGTAACATTCTTACCATACGTGTCGCATACAATGTTTTTCATCACATTTGCGAGGAAATAAATAACTACAAAAGACATAAAAATGTATGTTTCATACAACCGATCAAAAATTGACGAAATTAACAACTTCACTTCCAGATCAGTGCGAGTAGAGCGCGCAGCTTCAATATTTCATTCAAGCAATCACAGAGCAGTACAGCGGCGCGTGGCCAACTAGATTTTTTTCAACCAATCACAGAGCAGAATTCTTGTGGCGCGAGGCCAACTAGATTTGCTTAAACCAATCAGATCACACACAAACTCATAGAAAACCATTAAGCCCTTAGGCGTAATAAATGCTATTGTAGCTCTGTATGCCTGCGCGTTATGAAGCCCTTTACGAGCAAGTGTGATGAAAAAATACATTTTACAAGTCATAGTAGTTACTTACCCATAATGTTACATTTCATCATCATAAATTGTAATCCAATTAAGTACAAACAGTTACACACTGCGGTGCGGACCTGCGTTTGTTTGTTTTGTACAGCTGGAACGGGAAGACCTCGACTCTCCACAAACAATTGCATTACCTAAATTAAGTGGCATAAAAGTATTCAATTCAATTCATTTTATTGATAAGTGATAACATTAGTTGTTACACGTCATTTAACAATTCATAATTTTTAAATTATATTAAAATACATTCATGTCTTATATAGGTTACAATATATCCAACAAGTACATAGAGTTCATACATTTTATTTATTTAAGTATTTTTCTAAAGAGTAAAATGCTTCATCTGTCAAGTATTGCTTATGTTCACTTATAAATATATTCCCAATTGGGAATGGATGAAAATTTTAGAAATGCCTGATTATTTTTTTGGTGATAGGAATAACCTTCCTTGGGTCGTTCTTCTTTTTTACCGACAATGAATCGAGGTTTTTCTGTTTTTTTGGTTTTTGAACTATCGAAAATTGTGGTTTTGAACTGCGATTTAAAAAAAAATGCATAGGTTTCTTCATTAGAACTAATTAAAGTTTACTTTCTGGCCAATATAAATATTTATTTACGGTTGGTTTCTAAAAAAAACATGTGACAAAGTTTTTTTTAGAAACCAACATTTATTTCAGTGGGGACAACATTTTGGTTTACCACTCTGTCACGGCATTCTACGAAAAAAACAAACATTTAAAAAAATGCTAGTTAGAGAAAGTGAAATATTATATATCACTAATTAATAAAATAATATGGACGTTCATTCGAACATTATAAAACCATAAACATCATTACTCAAATGAGATGCCGTAATAAGACGAAGGACAGGCTATTGTCGGTCGAAAAGAAGAACGACCCCCTTAGCACCAGAAAAAAGTTTCAGATTTTTCAGCTGCGTCAATTTTTTTTGAAAATAAACAGTTTCCTCATTTACGTTTTGGGTCAGTTACGGCACCTTCCTCGATCGGTCTCATATTACAAAAAAATATATTAAATATGTGTGGTAAACTGACACTGGCAATGATATTGACACTTGCAGCAGCTATATTGGTCATCACCAGTGTCAGTTTACCACAGATATTTAAGATAGATTTTTGTAATATGAGACAGATCAAGGAAAGTGTTTATTTACCGTTCTTGACCCAAAACGTAAATGAGGAAACTGTTTATATTTTTCAAAAATAATTGTCGCAGCTGAAAAATCTGAAACTTTTTTCTGGTGCTAAGGAAGGTTATTCCTATCACCAAAAAAATTATCGGGCATTTCTAAAATGTTCATCCATTCCCCATTGCTTTAAGTCTTTAGGCAACCGACTGTAGATTCTAGGACCAATGTACTATCGCCCAAGGGTACGGGTACACACCTCTAGGGTCATTTTCGAGCGTTCGCTATGCATGTGCAGACGATTTTGAACAGAAAGTGTGAACTCGTACCCTTGGGCGATAGTACCATACACACTGCTCAGATTTCTGTAACCTATGCCTATTCGTAAGGAGATTGTTCCTGTATATTGTCACTGTAATAGAGTAGCTATTAAACGCCCGTAAACGTGACGCTAGATCATCACGTCAACTTCTCGAGCTGTTAAAAGATATCAACTAACGCCTCTTCATGGTAATCACACCATATATATTATCAACTATTGAGTACCCACTCGAAGATTGTGACTTGAGCCTATTTCCCTACAGAACAGCAGCTGCACTGATTGTTTACGTTTATCTACTGAAGTGGCTCAAGTGAGTCACTAATTGCTTCGTGGAACTTTCAATAGTATACCTAAATAAATTGCAAATTTCGAATGATAACTTACAACTTACTTACTTCGGTCTATCCGACTGTGGAACTCTCTCCCTCTTGACATCAGACAAGCAAAATCTATCGGCAACCTCAAATCCCTTCTTAAAGAACATTATTTGTCTCTCCCCTAACCCTGATTGTATTTTTGGCTGACTGTTTATGTATCATTATATTTGTGTTTGTGTTATTTGTATATATGTATGATTGTGTGTGTATGTTTATATATAGAGGTATTTATGTACGTTTATTTTTATAATTTCTTGATTTTTGATTGATAATAATCTCTGCACCACCTACTGCATAATCTAGTTTTATCTCTTTCTCCGATACCCAAAGGTTGTCTGGAAGAGATCGCTCTTCAGCGATAAGACCGCCTGTTGTCTACCTCTACCTACATGTTATTGTATTGTTTCTCTATGTAACTGCTTTGTTTGTGTGAGGTGTGCAATAAAGAGTATTTGTATTGTATTGTATTGTGTCATAGATAATTTTAACTGGAGTGTTCTTAGCCATGTTTCATCAAAATCGGTTCAGCCGTTTTTGAGATATTGAACTTTGAAATGAAAAAATCGGGGGTTTTTCAACTTTTCTAAGTTGTAATGGGTATTGATAGTATAGATGATGTCCATAAACGTGACACAAGACTATATCGACTTCTTAATCCCTTTAAGGATATGAAACATATGAAACGAATGCCTCTTCAAGATAATACAGTAGGTACCCTCTCGAAGATTGTGACTTGCGAGCCTATTTCCCTACACAAACACCGGCTGCAATCGATTGTTTACGTTTATCTGCTGAAGTGGCTCAAGTACCTACGTCACTATAGCTCGCAGTAACATCGTGGAACTTTCACTAGGAAATTAATTGCCATCATTAGGGGAATGGATATTTAAATGTCTTGTCACTTTTATCAGTTGCGGTCAATCTTTGCGATTTTTTTTTAATAAATAAATATCGTGGGACAATTGACACCAATTGATCTAGTCCCAAACTAGGCAAAGCCTGTACTATGGGTACTAGATAACGGATAAACATACTTATATAGATAAATACGTACTTAAATAGATAATAAACATCCAAGACTCGAGAATAAACATTCGTATTCATCATACAAATATCTGCCCCGACCGGGGATCGAACCCGGGACCTCAAGCTTCATAGTCAGGTTCTCTAACCACTAGGCTATTCGGTCGTCAGTATCCTTATTTAATCCATACCAAGAAGGTAAAAAAGGAATCCTTATGAACTGCGACTTTGTCCGTCTGTCACGACTTTAAATATCTCAGGAACCAAAAAAGAGACATTTATTCGTGACTAAAACCGACAATTAACAAAAAAGAGTGTCACTACTAAACTAACTAGTAAAACTAAGAACGTATACTATCGAACTGATATGTTAAATGTTTAATTGTAAACAAAGGTACCTATCTCGTTAAGAATGATATCGAATGCATGATAAATATTAATTTACCAATTAGCATGTAAGGTATAACTTTTATAGTGCTAATATTAATGGTAATAAATAAATAAATGAAATAATTTAAACAAAGAGATAGATTCATTTATTTCACAATATACAACCGCACTTATATACATGTAAATTTTTAGGAGTCTATGATGGGATCGTCAGTTTTCAAACAAACACAAATAAGTAAAAATTATATTATTTTATGATTAGTTACGATTTACGATAAGTAATAAAATTAACACGATCACAATATAGACTCCTAAAAATTTACATGTGTAATTTTAAGTGCAGTTGTATGTATATTGTGAAATAAATGAAGCAAAACATGTGTCAGTCACCCTTACACGGTCATAACCATAAGGGTGATTTCACCGCAGCTGAAGTCTACATAGGTAACGAACTAGTTTCTGACAAGTGCCTTGTTTAGGACTGCAATAAACCCACAACTGTAATCAAACATAATAAAATACTAATTAACCGGAGAACCGCCATGAAGGATAATCTAGTTTGCTCTCGATCAACTCAGTCTTATGTACTTTGTTGTACCTATCAATTAAACCATTGGATTGAGGCGGGTGCAATCAGAATTATCCGCTTTTAATATGAAAACGTGGAACTAACTAACAATAGGTAACAAACAAACAAAAGACCAACCTATTAAAAACTGTAAAGCACGCGCGGCGGATAGAATAGTTATTTACGATACAAGTGCAGAAAATAGGAAATTCGCAACGAGTGGTGATAAATTAAAACACGACCGAAGGGAGTGTTTTAAATCGACACGAGTTGCGAATTACCTATTCGCACGTGTATCGTACAACGTTTTACAGTACATATGGCTCTTTAAAGTTTCTACATATGCACGGAAAGTGCTCATTTTCGCACTAGTGCGGGAAAGTAACACCATGTGTACTGTAAAATTCTTTAAGCCGGGGGTTCGAGATCGGGCTTCTAATAGACTCTCGTTCGTAATTCATATCTTACCGTACTTACAAGTACGTACCGTACACAATGTGCTAATACAAAATATAGCATAATTACTGGTTAATTGTAAAATATTGCGAAATTCTGCTTGATAAGATAACACATGCAACAATACATTTTTACAGTAGCGGCTTTCCTTTACGAGTATCTCGTCATACATTTACTAAGTACTTAGTGACTTGCACCGAGGTTTCAAGTACCGCTGACACATTAAAACATAATTCCTAGTAAAAAAAAACAGAATGTGTTTTCTATTATTAGTATGATTGCTATATAGGTATTGGCCCAGGAACAAATTTCGTCAGTCGTTTCCTCCCAGGTTACTTGTTTTTACCTCACCTCACAAGTCACCCCTAGTATATCTAGATGCCGCGATTCATAGTAACTAAGGGGAAGCATTCAGAATAACAGCTCTGGTCACAAGTGCGGTTATTGAAGCTGCGCTTTTTGGAAGTCTCGTATATAATAGTTATTTACGATATAAGTGCAGAAAATAGGAAATTATTACCTATTTGCACGTGTATCGTACAACGTTTTAGTACTGTAAAACGTTATGGCTCTTTAAAGTTTCAACATATGCACGGAAAGTGCTCATTTCCGCACTCGTGCGAAAAAGTAACACCATGTGTACTGTAATAGTTATTTGTTATACAAGGGTGCAAAGTTATATTTTAACCGCGAGTGTGGAATTGAACCACGAGCCAGCGAATGGATTCTAGGGTTGAACCACGAGCTAGCGAATGGATTCTATGGTTGAACCACGAGCGAAGCGAGTGGTTCGAAAATAGAATCCTGAGCGAAGCGAGTAGTTCAAAAATAGAATCCTGAGCAAAGCGAGTGTTGCAACACACGAGACGTCAAAATAACTTGCACCCGTGTGTAACACAAATCTTTTCACCTCACTAAACTGAGGAAAGTACTACATAAGAAAAACAACTGAAATATGTATAATCAGCCTTTATTTTAACTAGTAAATATTACATAGACTCTACATATCGACTATACATATCGACTCTACATATTGACTCTACATATTGACTCTACATAGACTCTACATATCGACTCTACATATCGACTCTACATAGACTCTACATATCGACTCTACATATCGACTCTACATATCGACTCTACATATCAACTCTACAAATGGACTCTACATATCGACTCTACACATCGACTCTACATATCGACTCTACATAGACTCTACATATCGACTCTACATATCGACTATACATATCGACTCTACATATTGACTAAATATCGACTCTACATATCGACTTTACATATCGACTCTACATAGACTCTACATATCGACTCTACATAGACTCTACATATCGACTCTACATATCGACTCTACATATCGACTCTACATATGGACTCTACATATCGATTCTACATATTGACTCTACCTATCTGGACCCCCATATAAAACTTCACCCCCTCTTTTAAGGGGTTAGGTGCAGTCTTCCAAAAAAAATGATGCACGATTTTTTTTGTTAGTCATAAAATAGTCCGCATACCAATTTTTAGCTTTCTACCTTGAAAATTGCGGAATGCTCCATACAAACTTCCACCCGCCATTTTAGGGAAGTGGGGGGGTTAGAAAGAGAAAAAAAGTAGCCTATGTCACTCTTCATCCCTTCAACTATCTCCACTTAAAAAATCACGTCAATTCGTCGCCCCGTTTTGCCGTGAAAGACGGACAAACAAAAGTAACTAATAACACGTTCGGATTTCAAATATTCTTTGCACACATGTGGATAAAATGCAGTTTTGCTATCTGTTTTTAAAGAATAAAAAAGGTCTTTCCGAGCTAGTGAGGTGAAAAGTCTATTAACATATTTGCTGAGAGCGGTTATATACGGTGACTTTTTCCAACTACCGCTATAGATACGTATTGCGGCGAATCTTGATCCCTATGACAACTGTCATTTCAGTATAATTTTTCGTTTTAAGGTTATGAATTGTACGGAGATGACACCTGTCATAGGGATCAAGATTCGCCGCGATACGTGTAAGCTAGTAGATACAGTACCTATATAACATGTGATATATGTATATAAGAGAATTCAAAGTTCAAAGTATTTATTTGTTAAAACACAGGTTATACAGATGTTAAAAAATGCTGCTTAGTATCGCAATGTCTTACCCGAAGGTGTAACAAAATGTAGGCTTCAAATAATGTTAAATATAAGCGTTCATGCAGTGTGCTTTTTTTAATACATAATAACATACCTAGTACGAGTTCAAAAATTATCTTTTATATATGCGTCAATTGAATAGTATGCCTTTTCCACTAGAAGAGCAACAAACAGTTTCTTTTTAAACAGCATCAAATGTTCGGCTTTTAAAATGTTTCTTGGCAACTTATTGAAAATTCTTGAAGCCATCCCAAGAACACTTTTTGAGAGCATGGCCGTTTTACATGAAAGGGTGCAGATCTTACCCCGTTGACGCAAATTGTTAAAACTAGGGAAATTATTTTGATTAAATTTAACATAACAAACAATTTCATAGATATATAAGCATGGCAGAGTCAATTCCGTTGGCGGGATACCACATATGGCGCGAATACATTTTTTCTGACTTCTGAAAACTATCTCACGACCAGTGCAATTACCCCAAAACATAATTCCATATCATAAAGTCGAAGTCACATATGCATGATATGCTACAAGAACCGCTGATTGACTTACAAATTTTCTTAAGTTATACAGAGCATAGGAGTATTTGTTAAGTTGATCTATATTTAGGTAATTGAGTCTATTGTTATACGAGAATTGTGTAATGAGATGAATAAAACTAAACGACAGTCGCGCGTTCGCGAAACGCGCGTTTGTATCGCTGCAAAAAGTCAATGTAACCGCTCTACTACCTATAATCCGGGTAGTATTAAACGTACGTCCAAAACTAAGTTCCCTCCGTTGTTTCAGATCAGCTGGGTCATCACTTTGTTCTCCCTGGCTCCGTGGGCGCTCATCACGTCGCGCGCCGTAGCCGGCCTGGCCTGCGCGGGCTGTTATGTGGTCACCCCACTCTACCTGAAGGAGGTATGTGTTAGACTATTTTTTCAACCTGTGGGTTGTGACTGCGACCGCGATGCCTATTTAGGGGAGCGTGGGTAGCTTGAAAATAGAAATAAAAAAATATATACATATTTATTTCTAACATCAAAAGTTACAGAAAAAGCCATATGAAAGGTTGAGCACTACTGTCTAACAATTTGACATTGTCATGCATGACAGGGTTATATTCTCGCTGCTAAATCTCGCAAAGAAAACCTACGATCCATTATAAACTAGTGGCTCTGTGAGCTGTGTGTGTGTGTTAGGGCTTCCAATCCCGGGATCTCGAATTCCCGGTATCCCGGGATCCCGCCTCTTTTACCCTTAGGTCGCATGGTCCGATTGACTAGTCCGATCAATCGGAATACAAATATTTTTTTTTCCTGTTGGCTCGATTGATCGGACTATAAGGACTTCTCAAATCCTGTCAGTCCTACTATCGGAGTAATGGGATTTTAAAAGTTCGTCTGGTTCGATCGATCGAACCACGAGGTCGTTTTTCCTTCCTGTTGGATCGATTGATCGGACATAACCGTAGACTTGATATTTTGCTAAGTCCGGATGACACATAAAGGTTATCTAATCTTAACTCATTCGTTTAAAGGTTTACTAAAACTGATAGCACGGACCTCTTTAGTAGATATGTCAGCCTCATCACGGATAGAGACGCCTTTGGCCATGGTTTCTATAGCAATTAACCTGTCACTAAATGTTATTGTCTGAAGATCTCTTCATTAAGCCAAAGTATCATATTTTGCGATTTTAATACATAGTATATGTGCTATTTAACTAACATGAGTTATTTAGCATTGTTTTCATCACACTTGCTCGTAACTTGCCTCTTATAACGTCGCCGTTTGGCTAATAATCCAGGATATTAAACACGCGTGAGTTATAGCATTACGACACTCGTGCGTTATATTTATATGCTTATCCCGATTAAGATGTACCTCGCAACAAGGCGTATGTATAAACACGGTGCATTTTTAAAATAGCCGAATATTGTGAGTTTGTGTGTGATCTGATTGGTTAAGCAAATCTCGTTGGTCGTGGGCCACAAGAATTCTGCTCTGTGATTGGTTGAATAAAAAAATCTAGTTGGTCAAGTCGCCCCGCCCCGCAATAATACTGCTCTGTGATTGGTTGAAATATTGAGCTGCGCGCTCCACTAGCACTGATCTGGAAGTGAAGTTGTCAATTTTTGATTGGTGCGGCTGTATGAAACTTAGATTTTTCTGTCTTTTGTAGTTATTTATTTCCTCGCAACTGTGATGAAAAACATTGTGTATAACACGGGCGTAAGAATATTGCAAACTCAAGTCATAATAATTTAGAAAATAAAAAAACCCGACTGCAAAAAAGCTATCTTTAGAAGAAAAAAACTGAAAAGAAAAAAACAAGTTCAGTAGTCGAGAACATTGAATCAGTTTCATGATTAACATTTCGTATGTCAATTTGGACCTTGGAGACAGCAACTTCAACAGTCGGGACCCATTAAAAGTCTAGGCTGCGGCACTAATGTTGACGACAATAACGGGTCCCGACTGTTGAAGTTGCTGTCTCCAAGGTCCAAATTGACATACGAAATGTTAATCATGAAACTGATTCAATGTTCTCGACTACTGAACTTGTTTTTTTCTTTTCAGTTTTTTTCTTCTAAAGATAGCTTTTTTGCAGTCGGGTTTTTTTTATTTTCTAAATTATCTTTTTTTTATTTAACACTTTTTAGTTAGTATTAAAAGACGGCAAATTTCGCAATCTTGTCATTTCATTGAGGGAGTTAATATCGTGAGGATTATTAAGTAGCTTGCGGTGGTCTAAACTACTGATAATTAATCCATTTAGAGACCTAACGCGGCTCAAAACTATATATGCTTGATCTTTTGCAAAAATGCGTGAACTTAAATCAACCACAGCTCGGTCTAAAGTCGTTCCTTGTAGCTTATGCAGTAACATCCCAGCACAATATCAACGGCAACTCCTTTGCGTCGCGCAGTGCAGTAAGTATTAATACTGAACAGAATTACTATAACTTTATAACGTTATAGATTTTAAATGGTCACTCTAAATGAAAAACTGTAAGAGAAACCTATAACTGATTTTTAAATACCTATTCAGTGATACCCCACTCGACATATTTCGTTAACTTTTTTTTTTTTTTCAATTTTGGCGTCTGGTTGTCGCCATATTGAATTTTGATTACCGTCATGTCGTTAGTGACACTCGCAAGAGTAAGACGGTTCGATTGACGTAAGAATTATCAAAATCGGTTCACGCGTTTGGTCTCTGGAGTGCCACATAGGAACAAACATACATACATACATACATACATATATAGGCTGATAAACACATTACCCTCCTTTGCGTCGCGCAGTCGGGTAAAAAACCCTCCGCCTTCGGCGTCGGGCTTTTGAGTTTTGATAGACTCTCGTTAGCAATATTTCACTTACGCCCCTCGTTAAACAATGTACTATTATCGTACAGTTTAAAAATAATAACGTTACTTGTTTAAACGAAGTAAAAACGTACAGAATTCAAATGTAGTAAGAGTACAATAATGTTTTATTTTCTTAATTTTACGTTACAGTGTAATAGTCTTAATAATAAACAATACAAGCATTATGTCAACAAATTACAAAAAATAACAATTTAACATAAAAATTAACAAACTTAAACTAGACATACAGGCCCCCTCGAGTCGTCCCTGGCGCAAAGGTACCCATCACACTCGCCGCGTTTCCACGTTGAATGGCGACGGACAACCTTTGCACCAGGTACGACCCTACGCGGGTGTCACGAACCTTCTCCCCAATTCGACGTCCCACTTCCCTCACGAAGGTAATAGCCTCCGACCCCCAGCACCCAGTCGTGTCAAAAGCAAGAGGTACAAAATAATAATTACCGCCCAGTATTTTTCCCGCTTTTTGGCCGCGGCAAAATCTGCAGCGGCACCGGCTGACTGCACAGTCCGGCCGAGGTGCGAGGCGGCGAAAGTACTGACGCACGTGGCGTCCCACAGCGTGAGTTATTTTGAATTAAACGGTGGTAATACTGCCGGGCCGAATTTGAAAAGGGCGATAGTCAACGCCAATAAATGTGTTTTCGACGATTGCTTCACGGTTGAAGTACTCCCGATTCCATATTTGCAAAAAGCCATGATGTTATCGAAATACAACTTTTACCTCCCAACAAATTCCCGAGTGTGTCGCGAACATATGGATGCCGAAAACTGGGACTGTATCATTAACGCTAGTACTGCTGTCACGAGTTTCAACGAAACATACACATCAGACATAGTACAAATATATAAGAGTGTTCTGCAGTTAGCACAAATCACTGTAGCGTCTGCCTTAGAGTAAAAATAAACTATTAACAAAGAATATGCCTATTATTTCAATATATAAAATGTACTACTTCTATTTCACACCGAAAACAGGCTAAATCCATTAGCGGTTTTTAGAGAATAAGGGCTCTTAAGATTATTTGTTAGATCTTTCCCTCGAAATCACTATTTCGTGGTAGTAAAATTCCGCGACGAAAGTGAAAAAACACTTTTGAGATGTTGGTAGATTACAAAATTAACCATAAAACTACCGGTCGGACAAACAGGAAAAATGAAATTTGTGTGATCGGATTAAGAGGATTTTTCAAGCTCTCGTGGTTCGATCGATCGAACTAGACGAACTTTTAAAATCCCATTACTCCGATAGTAGGACTGACAGGATTTGAGAAGTCCTTATAGTCCGATCAATCGAGCCAACAGGAAAAAAAAATATTCGTATTCCGATTGATCGGACTAGTCAATCGGACCATGCGACCTAAGGGCTCTTTCCCTTAGGACGTTTTTCAATACCGGTATTTACAACTACATTAGCGGGATCCCAGTATTCTTATAAAGTAGCGAAATATGCTAAATATGCTTAATATCATCCATCAAAACCACTAATTTTGGCTGCGCCACGTAGTTAAAAGTGCATGTGTGTAGAATATCTAGATAGACTTTTCCCCTTTTGTGTATAAGCCAGCAATTGTCTCTGTAAGTCAACAGCTAGACGTAGCAATGCACCGACGTGAAGTTCCCAAAGTTCGCAACATTCTTTATGAAAACTTTTCGGTAACTTCTGAGAATTTTGACGAGAACGAGCACTTATCTGAATATCTAATATACTTGAAATTTATATCATCGAGACTAATGGCAACTTAATTGTAGTCATCATTATATCCTCAGTTCTACTATCTACCTACACTGCACTTTACTAAATGAGTTCAAAGTTTTTCATACTAGTTTATTCGTATTGTCAAAATAGGAAGTAAGTATGCGTAATTATAACGGTCATTATGATAAAATGCCATCTATATCTATACATATAATAAAGCTGCAGAGGGTCGAAAGTCTGTACATGGAAGATAAACGAAAAAAAATTGGCTGGGGATACTTAGAATTGATAACAGAACACGTTCCAACAGTTTTTAGAATTTTTGTCTGTTTATCTGTTTATCTGTTTATCTGTTTGTCTGTTTATTTGTCAGAGTATCACGTGAAAACGGCTGAACGGATTTTGATGAAAACTTTACTAATCTGTCGAGAGAATCCCCGGATAGGTTTTAAGCTATAAAAATCTTAAAGATTAGGGTTCAAAGGGGGTAGAAAATGGGGTTGAACTTTGTATGGGAACTCCTTGAATGTACGAGCTACAGACTTGAAAATTGGTAACCATAAACTTGACTGGAAAGTAAAAACGACCCCATTCAAACTTTTAGCAATGTATAGATAAAACGTGAAAAATATGGGATGAAAATAGGTTCTGAGGCGACTAGAAACTATATAATGTTGCAAGAGCGGGGTTATAACAGTATCATTACCATGGTAACATGTCGTCAATATATTCGAAAATTCATCGTGTTCTTACAACTGATAGTTAGTCCAGTGGCTTGACCCATAGCTTACGGAGTCGGCGTCCCCGAGTTCAAACCCAGCAGCATGCACTTTTTGTAGTTTTAATTTTTGAAAATGTATATTTTTCAAAAAACGCCGAGAAGCTTAGTGAATAGAGGATTTTGATGCAACTTTTACTTAATCGGTCGAGAAAATCCCTGGCCAGGTCATAGGCTGTAAAAATGATAAAAATTAGTTCAAAGGGGGTAAAAAATGGGGCAAAACTTTGTATGGGAACTCCTCAAATCCATGAGCTTTAGACTTGAAAATTGATAAACATACACTTGACTGGAAAGTATAAAGAACTCCATTCAAACATTATAAAAAAATATAGATAAAACGTGAAAAACCACGGGATGAAAATGAGTGCTAGATGGCTAAAGACTATCTATAATAACCAAAAATGTTTGATATCTCAACCGATAGTAGCTGTTAGACATTAGAAACCTAATTATTTTGGAAACTCAGTCGCTGTCAACGTCGCTGTTAATATTGAAATCCAGCAACCTTGATCTTCGTCTTCCTATATAATTGGTATGAATTCAGAGGTCATCTAAAGATGTATGATAGGTTGAGTTTAATACTTACGTCGAATTAGCATAGTTCACCAACGTCAAGAGACGTGGGTATAAAATTTGGACACAACGGCATTCCGCGGAGAATTAAGTAGGTACCATTTTTTATGTATAAAACTTCAGCGTTTGTGACATTCAGAAATATTATTATGAATACTCGGGTATAGTGAGCGTCCGCATGAGCTAGCTCTCGGGCCTTCGGCCCTCGGGCTCGCATAGAAGCGATGTATTGGGCCTTTCATTCATACGAAAAGCTCGGCCTTCGGGCTCGCTTGCCTCGCCACTCACCTTCGGGACTTTGGAACTCAGATTTCGCTTTCAAGACACTTGGACATAGTGTGCGCCAGTCCTCGGGCTCGCATAGGAAGCGCTCTCTAAAACGGTTCTTTGGGCCTATCATTCCAACGAAAAGCTCGGCCTTTGGTCTCGCTTGCCTCGCCGCTCTTCTTCTGACTTCTCTCGCTCGGGACTTTGGTCTCCGGTTTCGCTTGCAAGACACCTGGGTTTAGTTAGTGTTCGTGAAGGCTCGCCCTCGGGCCTCCGGCCCTCGGGCTCGCATAGAGAGCGCTCTCTGAAGGGTTGGTTTGGTTGGGCCTTTCATTCATACGAAAAGCTCGGCCTTCGGGCTCGCTTGCCTCACCCCTCAACTTTGGGCCTTAAGGCTCATGTTTCGCTTGCAAGACACCTGTGGATAGTAAGTATCCATGGAGTCTCGCCCTCGGGCCTTCGATGCTCTGGCTCGCATATGGAGCGCTATCTATAAGGGTACGTTGGGCCTTTCATTCCTACGAAAAGCTCAGCCTTCGGCCTCGCTTGCCTCCCCGTTTACCTTCAGGACTTTGGCACTCAGGGGTAGTTTGACAAGACACCCGGAGATATAGAGTATCTTTGGGGTCTCGCCCTCGGTCCATTTGTTTCAATTATGAAATTTTATATTTAAATTCCGGTTTTGGTAATTTTTCTTCTACACGTACTTCGTTTGCAATAAAGATTAAGTAAATCAATATAACTAAATATTATTGACGACAACGTTTATGAGGATTTGAACTGTTACACGCATAATTTATAGAAATGAAATCGTAATAATCTAATTTATCAGTGTAGTAGGTATCGTATGGTGAAACATAAGAATATCATGTCATCCATAATTTATACGCGTACGAAGTCGCGGGCAGAAGCTAGTAGTTATATAAATAAGGTACCACAATAAACACGTACCATCGCCAACGCAGTTAACTGACCATCCGTGCACTTTATGTGCATTGTAATAAGGTTCAATATAAATACAGGATGGTCAGTTAACTGTGTTGGCGTTTGTATCATATAGTATTTGACATTAGTGTTTAAAATCATAAGGATTATGTTTTTAACATAAAAATAAAACAAAAATACTACAGTCATTAACAATCGAACCCGGGACAACAACAGCTCTCAAATTATTGCAAAAGAACCTACCATTCGGCCATTGTATCTCAATGACAATGTTGTGAAAATACCGTCTTATTTGCAAAATGTATGCCGTATATCATGAGGGTTTTAATTCCAGTGTTTCATGTCAGATGTCGTTACGTCTAGTTTAATTTTTGAGCCCTATGGTTTTAATTTTGCCTAATATTTCACCATTACCAACATAGTTAATACCAAAATACTGATGCTAGAAAAAATATATTTGCAACTTTCTCTGAAATGTTCTCGAAAATTTAATGAGAATTAAAATAATATTATTTATTATTATTAATAGGTCTTTAATTTCTACTATTATTTCTTATTTCACTTATTTGCATATTACTTTATAAAAGTTCATACCATTGTCTTGCTCTATTTTTAATCGGCGAAATTGTTAATCTGTACTGTTTGGTTTCCACGGTACAGGCCCAGCCTAGTGTGGGACCATGGCCACTATGTTTTGTATTGCTTTTTTCGTTAATAAATATATTTAAATTTTTATTTTCATTTTTCAATTTATGAAACTTATTAGCAACTTATGACTTGTGAACAAAATAATGAATTGTAACATACTAGTAGAACATGTACAGAATACTAAACATTTTAAATTATGTTCGTATAATTTATATTGTAAGAACATAAACAATAAGTTTCATGTTGTAAGAATGATCTGAGAACATTCTTAATAATGTTTTCGCTTTTTGGGAATGTTCTGCAACTTGTACATTGCTAGCTAGACGTGCCTTCCAAAGTACAGCAGATGTAACCAGAAAGCAGAAAAACGGTCAGCAAAACCATCCAGACACTGACGCTGCATAATTTGCTTATTGAATTAAATTAAATTAACGTTTTAGATATTTTATAATCTCAACTACATAATAAGGTGTATCATTTGATATTTATAAACTATAAAATGAGCATGTAAAAGAGCCCATGAAGTAAGTGAATTGAATTTTTAATTTTAATCTCGCCGACAGTTGATTTGCAAAAAATGGTGCCAAACTCAAACCAGTGGCAGTATAGCAACCAGTTTATTCATTGGTTCACCTTTAATAAATAAAGACTAATTACTTTTTCCAACAACAAACAAGTCATCGAATATCATTGATTTCGAAAAGCCTTATGATGGCATATATTTTCGGTCATATCATTCATTTCTACATATATGTACGATGGTTGATGAAACACAGTTATCGACACAGATCTGTAATACAACTTTTTGTTAATGTTGTTGTATTGTCATACTAGCTTCCGCCCGGGACTTCGTCTGCGTGGACCCCGGATAAAAACTATCCTATATTTTAATCCAGGCTATAAACTATCTTCGTGCAAAATTTCATCCAAATCGGTTCTGCCGTTTAAGCGTGATTGAGTAACAAACATCCAAACATCTAAACATCCAAACATCTAAACATCCAAACATCTAAACATCCAAACTTTCGCATTTATAATATTAGTAGGATACCAATGTTTTTTTTTCGTATTCTTGCAAACTCAAGTGATGACTAACCAACAGCACAAAACGTAGGGTCGAGGTAGACGGGCATATCTTACATTGTGTCGACGAGTATATTTACTTGGGTCCGCTAGTCTCTTTCAGCAACCTAATATACCGAGCGGGTATAACGGGCGACGCAGACGTAGTCCAGGCAATGAACTGACAACTTGTATGGAAAAAATGACAAATTTGGAAATAATTTATAATTGCTAATTTTTTTAATGTAACGGATATATTATCAATTAAATAGTTACCTAGAGGCAAAATCCAACAAAGAATCAGACATCAAAAAAAATTAATTAACTCCTAAAAAGTCCGGATAAATATTAATATTTTTTTTATCTTTATTTAGGTTCATTTACATTTGCTTTAGAATATTCAATATAAATAAAATAAAAAAGACAATTAATGTTTAATTTAAATCTATATAATTACTTCCGGGTGGAAAGTTTGTTGGGTTCTTGAATAAAGCATTTTAGAATAACGTTTTAGAATGAAATAAACAAAAAAAACGCTATTATAAATTAATGTTTTTCGAAACCGTATTTTGCCTCGAGTAACGGGGCCGAGCTAGACGAAAATGGCGGGATGGCCTGCGGCGCTACCACGAAAATCGAAACTTGTAGTTCGTATACATGCATCCCTGTCACTCGAGTATAGAAATTGCGGTAGACATGGAGATACCCGAACTTCGAGTTTCGAAGTTCGTGAAGCCTCTGGAGTCCTCACCGATTGGGCAGAAAAAGCACATAAGATTGAGAGTAAAGAGGCCTTTGCACAGCAGTGGGACACTGAATATGCACAGAAAAAAAACTTGCATACATTTTCATTTGAATGAAAACTTAGATCAGTGATTTAAACACTCAGTCTATTCCAGTCATTAAGTAATTATAGCATAATAGTCATCTAATAGTAAATATTAAACATTATTTCATTGCCCACTAAATTAAATTGATTTTTATAAATAACATTGATAGAATTCTAATAAAATAAAATAATAATAACAGTCACATGCTTCGTCAAATCTATAATCCAAAAATTCCTTAATACTATAGAAACATTTGTCAGCTAACATTTTGTGCAATTTTATTTTAAATTCATGAACAGGCAGTATTCTAAATGCGGCAGGTAGCTTATTGAAGATACTGACGCACATTATTATGAGCACTTTTTTCCTAAGTACCAGCTTGTGACTAGTTGGTAATGCGAGCCTGTGCCGTCTATGTGACCTAGTTGTTTCCTTTTCTTCGATAAAGGTAAATAATTCCGAATTGAGTTTTACAAATATGGCTATTTCGTTTATGTACAGACAATTTGTCAAATTAGTTTGTCTAATTTGGATACAGCGATATGATTACTCGTAAGTTCACCAACGTACTGTTATTAATCGTTTTGATGAATAGATTGACAACTAAATGTGGAAAGAAACTAAAGGCTTGTTTTAAAACTTATTATTGACATACCTACCACGTTTAAAAGGTTAAATATGTCCCAAGACCCATTAGATCTGTACCCGCCGGCAGCAATGCGTAACATGCCAATTGCTGAGCATGTTTGGAATTCTATTATTACATCACACTTGTGCTTGACCCAGTATGTCTATGTTTCCTTAACTCTGATTCTGATACCTGTCAGTCGACCAACAAAATGTCTCTTTCGTAGTTATAATTTGCATAATTGAACGAGCGAGCGAAGCGAACAAGGTTCTCCCGTTTCAGCTTGGGCAAAAATGCTTTCGTATGTCCGGCTGTTCTCTTCAACGGGTCGCAATTCTAAACCGATTGTAGTGAAATTTTGATCGAAGGATCGATAATTATATAGATTTTTTGGTCGATTAAATTTTTGGAATTAAATAAAACGTGAAGTCTTCCAAATACCGGACCTTCCGCAAGGCCAGTATTAATACCGAAGCTGTCCACATCAATCCCGGGATCCCGGGATCCCGGGATCCTCGGAATTGGATACAAAATTGGGATCGGAATTGGGTGTTGTTGGATTCCTCTTACTTAATCGTGGGAGTGACATAGGCTATAATATTTGCAAAAAAGCAGTTCGGTTTTTCGATAATTCTTTTGATTTTTTTCCTCATTTTGACTCTTAAATAAAATTATTATTTATGTAACAACAACAACATAATGACAAGCTTCGGACATTTCCTCCCTTATGCAATATTGCTGAAAACGTTGCCTGCAATGTTCCCGAATTTGGCAACGGTACATACCACGTCTATATATATATATATATATATATATATGTATTACCACGTCACGTTATGTCTCTTAATATTGTCCCATCTCTCTATAGTCATAAATAGGAAATGATACTTGTAATAATTTTTCTACATAACCGGGACAAAAGGTAACATTAATAAAATAAACAAAACCGTCAAGAGTGAGTTGAAATCGCGCACGAGGATTCCGTACTGTACTCGCATGATTTACTCGCATAATTTTATTTAACTTTATTTCATGGCATATCTAGCGTAACGACCTTACGCTACGTCCTATCACGTAGTGTTTACCGGCGTCTAATAGCCTAACAGTAGTTTTATACGATGTATAACGTCACAGTTTTCGAAAATGTTCCTTTACTTTGTAGCGTAAGACCAGCTTCTTGACTACTACTACTACAGAGAGCAGTTCCCGTTGACCTAAAAAAGGGAAAAAAGGGTCATGATCATGACCGATAGACGGATGACGAAGTGATCTTATAAGGGTTCCTTTTCGAACGAGCGAGCGATGCGAACGAAGCTGCAGCTTGGACTGAAAATCGTTCTGTCTGTTCTCCTCTACAGGTCGCATTTCTCAACCGATTCTCGTGAAATTTGGTGAGCAGGTTCGTTGATTATATAGATTATTTTTGTCGAGTCCCTTTCTCGATTTGTTTTTTTTAAGCAGGCTCGTGAGTTCTACAGCTTACGGAGGCACTAGTATAGTACGGAACCCTAAAATGAGTACGTAGTGCATCGATAACTTGTACTCGCACATTCATTCTCACTAGGCGATTAACTTTATATAAGGAGAAACATGATTAACTATCCGTTAGCTCGTGAAAGGTCACAGGTTTCTTTAACTACTTTAGTTCTTAGTAGAACTACGTAAATAAATATGTTCTGAATTTGTAAAGAAGTTAAGCACAAAACCCGTTAGGTAGTCTGACATCTACAGGGCGAGGGAAAATAAATATACCTTTCTCTTTAATAGCTTACTGCACATTACTTTTTAGGGTTCCGTAGCCAAAATGGCAAAAACGGAACCCTTATAGTTTCGTCATGTCCGTCTGTCCGTCTGTCCGTATGTCCGTATGTCACAGGCATTTTACTTGAAAACTATAAGGTGTAAATATTTGAATAAAAATTTGAGGATAGGTGTATTTTGGCTAACAAAATACACCTATCTCCATAGTTTTGTAATTAAACACAAAAAAAATTTTTTTTAGGTGTGCACTACTCCATACATATAACTGAAAGTCAAAAAAAATTTTTCATTGTAAGACCACGTGTGGCACATCAATCGATAGGCCTTTCAAAATAAATACAAGGTTTTTCAGCAATTTTTTTGATTAAGTGAATAGAGTCGGAGATAATCGTCCCGAAAGTCACTAAAATTCTGTCCCGTCCCCCCTCTAATTTTTGAACGGTGTATTTTAAAAATATGAAAAAAATCATGGACTTAATAAGATCTTTTACCAAAAAATATTTTGAACAAGATCGGTTCAAGCTTTTCGAGATATTGCTGAAAAACTGACTTCCTTAAAGAAAAGGACGTAAGTTCTGTAAGATTTCTGTGACGATTCGACCTTTTCAATAGGCACGGAACCCTTCGTTTTCCGTGGTCCGACACGCACATGGCCGGTTTTTTTTTTAACCTTTAGGTTCCAATACCAAAATCGTTGGAAGTATTCAACGGTGAAATACTGCGCGCAATAATGAAACCAAATTGGGGCAGCAACTTTTCATCTCGCCCGGAACGAGTTCGAAACGCGGTCTTTTGTCTCGAGAGTGATGATCTCGATTTTGGATTGATAGGGACTCAGTTAATCAGTTCACATATCAGGTAACTTACATTATGCCTTAACAGAAAAAAACGGGCCAAGTGCGTGTCGGGCCACGCGCAGTGTAGGGTTCCGTAGTTGCCTGTCTTTGTTACATCGACACACGTGCGCCAAGTAAATGGTGCGGTTGCGTCGGCCGAATTTGTACGAAAGTTGGCCTTTCCAGTACATTTTTAAGTTGGTTGACTATTATTACTCGGTAACTAGTTATGCCTACTTAGCCGTGATAATAAAATTTTCCTTTTTTAACAAGCTTTTATTAGGTCGACCTGTATGTAACTAACTATGTAATGAAATCTTGCAGGTTAAATTTGACCAACTTCCCGGAGTCCAATCAATTTGAAATTTTGTACAATTATATAAGTCGAATGACATTGCAATAACATGGTACCATAAACCTGGTCTGATGATGGAGACGGAAGGTAGCCGTAGGAACTCCTTAATTACACAGGATAAATCCGTCGTGTTTGGGCTCGTTACAATCCTCTCAATGAGCAGTTGATGAGTGTGCAAAAAAAAGTACAGTCAGCAAAAAAATCCAACATGGCGGAACACCCAAGATAGCGGGCTAGTTATTTTTAATGCACTCCTACAATATGGGTATCAAATGAAAGGGCTTGCAGAGAATAACTCGAAAAATAAAGTGACGTCATTCTAAATCCAATATAGCGGACAATATACTGAGAAACCTGTCCATCGATGACTAAAAAGTAAAAAAAATATTAACATTTTTAGGTACTCGTATATATTTACTCAGGTAAATCTCGCGACAAGCTTTTATATCATCTAAAATGTGTTATGACGTTATAAGTTGATAGTAAAAGTTTTAAAGGAAAAGTTTATTTTATTCTTTTTAGCGCATTTAAATAAAAACTTGTTTTTTTAAAGAGTTTTTTACTTTCTTCCTTTTAAATTCATTATAGGAGGGACACATAAAAAAAATATTTTCAAGATTTTATTGTACTCTTTGGTCGGCGTGATTGATTCATATACCAATGCCGAATTTCTAGTAGTAAGGGTCACTGAGCTAAGCCGCAGACGCACAGAGGGACAGACGGACAGACGGACATGGAGAAACTATAAGGGTTCCTTCTTGACTACGGAACCCTAAAAAAGTAGCCAACTCTGTCACTCGAAAATACTTACGACTTTCTATTCGATTGAATTGTTACCTCGAGAAGATCTAATTTGAATTTGGACGAAACCTGACCATTATTTCTTTGAATTTCAATTCTATTAACTACAACTGTTACTCCCTCACCAGATCGCATCAGACAACGTCCGCGGCGCGCTCGGCTCCCTCTTCATCCTCTCCCAGAACCTGGGCTACCTGGTGGTGTACGTGGCGGGCGACGTGCTGTCCTTCAACAGCGTGCTGTGGCTGTGCACGGCGGTGCCCGTGCTGCACCTGGTCGGCTTCCTGGCCATGCCGGAGACGCCCGTGTTCCTCGTGCAGCAGGGGAAGATACAGGTGGGTTGGAGGCAGAGACGAACGTATGCTGTCTACTGATTGCTTGATTCTCTTTTGCATCTTCTCACAAAACCTGGACCTGGTCCATCATACTGTTGAGGAGAGACAGTGTTCTTCGTGCAGCAGGGGAAGATACAGGTCGGTTGGAGGCAGTTGTATAATAAGACGAACGCATGCTGTCTACTGAGTGCTTGATTCTCTTTTGCATCTTCTCTCAAAACATGGACTGGGTTCATCATACTATAGAGGAGAGACAGTTTTCTTCGTGCAGCAGGGGAAGATACGGGTAGGTTGGAAGCTGATCGAAGCGAACGATACCATCGACTGAGCGCTTGATTCTGTCATATTCTCTCAAAACTTGGACAGGGTTCATCATACTGTAGAGGAGATAGTGTTCCTGGTCCAGCAGGGTAAGATACGGATGGGTTGGAGGCAGTTCGAGGCGAACATTTACCGTTCACTGAGTGCTTGATTCTGTCATATTCTCTGGACAGGGTTCATCATACTGTAAAGGTGTTCCTTCCTCGTGCAGCACAGGAAGATACAGGTAGGTTGGAGGCAGTTCGAGGCAACTGTATACCGTGATTGTTGATCGGAATTAGGTGAGCCAAAATAACTATTTTTCACAAGAGGACATAATATAGAGTTAGAGTGTTTACAACCGGGTAGAAAAAATTTTTTTTTCTTGAATACCGGGTATTCGATATTTTTCCGGTCGTAATATTAAACATACATATTTTTACTTACAACCTGGACTGAGTTCATCACACTGAAAAGGAGATACAGGTAGGCGGTTCTTTATACAGCCAAGCGGTATACATGAAGCCTATGATGATCAATAGAGTTTAGGTACTCGTAATTAATGGCGCTCAGATGCTACACCAGATAAACTAACTATAAGGTCCCAGGAGCCCCATATTTGACACTTTCAATTTTAATGCCAATATAGGTGAACAATAGACTATGCCGAAGACATCAAACAATGAGATGTTTACCTCAATTCTATCACGAGTTTACACCTCGTTATCTTATCTCAAGCTCATTCCTTAACCAGATTTAAGATGCGCAAACGCAAACGGAAAGTTGTTTTACCACAAGGACTCTGACACTGATAAATGGGTTGTGTGGCCATTATTTATGATAATCTCCAGTTTGGGTTAATTTGCAACCGGATTTGTGGAAAATTAGCAACCAGTTTTAAGAGAACTATAAATAAACACAGTATTGATACTGTATACAGGGTGTCTCTTTGACAGTTGATTTGATATGATGAAAAAGGTGTTAGGTACATTTGGTAGGTAGAGTAGGTATTGTTCGGGATATGAAAGTATTTTTTGGCCTTATTTTTCCTTCAGTCAAAGGATTCGTAGTGGGTAATGGATATTAAATAACCGGCCAAGTGTGTGTCGGGCCACGCTCAGTGTAGGGTTCCGTAGTTGCCTGTCTGTCTTTGTTACGTCGACACGCGCGCGCCAACTTAACGTTACGAGTGCGTCGCCCGAATTTGTACGAAAGTTGGCCTTTCCAAGTACAGTTTTAAGTTGGTTGACTTGACGGCTGAGACTTGACTCGACAAACAAAAATTAGGGCTTTAAAACGCTATATCACGCAAACGGATCCCTGAACAGAAAAATGACGCTGAAGAACCCTTAATATTTTTGAACAAGATAGCCAACGATACCCCACACAATGGAATTACCAAGAAAAAAAAATTATATCGCCACTTTACGTGTAGGTACCACAAAAAAAACCGCTACGATGCCACAGACAGATACACAGTCACGTCAAACTTATAACACCCCTCTTTTTGTGTCGGGGGTTAAAAAGACAGTCGAAAATGTAACTTACTCCTTTTTCGAAAGTCGGTTGAAGCTGCAATGATCATTCTCCTCATCATCATTATCATCATCATATCAGCCGAATGACGTCCACTGCTGGACATAGGCCTCCTCCAAAGAGTGCCAAATTGACTGGTCCTGCACTCCTCTTAGAATGTAAATATTCCTTATACCGCATCGGTTGAAATGAAACAACCTGTATAAATGAATCGATTGAAAATATGACGCAAACTCTTTTTATTTTCTGAGAATAAACAAGAAGAAATGGTCAGGTTTTATATTTCAATGTAAGTATATTGTTACCTCAAAACTCATTCATTTATTATCCGACTTCGAAAATTCTTTTTTTATTTTATTAAACTTTCAAATTCTCATGTCAGAACTCAATTCTGATGAAAACATCCACTATTCAAATATAGGTTTTTGGTTTTAACTGAAATTATTTTCAATCTACACCAATTGAACTGAACGAGCGAGCGAAGCAAACGAAGTCCTCCGTTGCAGCTTGTGCAACATCTCTTTCGTATGTCCGTCTATCCGGCTGCTCTCCTCTACAGGTCGCATAATTCTCAACCAATTCTCGTTAAGTTTTGTCAGCAGGTTCAATAATTAAATAGATTTTTTTACCGATTAAGTTTTGCGAAATTAGCAACTTTTTTTTACAGTCATGTCCGAGAGTTCTACAGCTCTCAGAGACATTAGTAAGTATTATTAAGTCTGTGAGGTTCGGTGAAAAATTTCTATGTAGGGGGTAATTTCCTGAACTACGAGTACTAATCCACTATATAAAAATCATTTGAACCAGAATATATAATGTAGCTTCAAGATAAACATAGGCTATATTCTGTCCTGTGTGTGGGTGTGGCTTCGTCCGGGTTTTTTGTAATGGTACGCCTTACATAATGAACTTTACAAACCGTAGCGCTGAGTAAATTAAGTAATGTAAAATCCGCTAGTGTACGTATATTTAAGTGCCAGCTTATACCTACTTATAAGTTGCACAGGTTTAATAGCCTCAACCAGGTTCTAGCTAAACTAAAATTAGAACCTAATTGCATACTGGTTTTCCAGTAAAGTAAGATACACACGCGCCGCGTCCAATGAACGATGTGTGTATTCACGTACCACCGTAGAACCCTATCGCAATAAGTTGACATATCACTCGAGTTAGAGTGACGGCGGCCTGTCAATTGCGACAGGGTTCTACGGTGGTACGTGCTGAAAACATTTCCCCTACTGTACACACAAACCAGTGAACTGCACTGCTCGGTTATCGGAAGACAACTCACGGGCCGTCCTGTGGTAGCCGTCTGGGGTGTACAAAGTTACAAACGACAATCGTGAGCGCCCGAAAAAAAAAACCGGCCAAGTGCGTGTCGGACCACGCAAAACTAAGGGTTCCGTGCCTATTAAAAAGGTTGTATCGTCACAGAAATCTTACGGCACTTACGTCCTTTTCTTTAAGGAAGGCAGTTTTTCAGCATTATCTCGTAAACCTTTGTATGATGATCTTGTAAAATGACCATATTGACAGACGCTATCGAACTAAGACGCTCTAGCCCCCCCCCCCCCCCCAAAGTCTCCCAAAACATTACAACTACATTCTAAAATTTTACCTCGTCTGGGTTCTGGGTAATTCAACCCTCCGTTCCTAACCAAAATCCTGGAGTCAAACTACCCCCCTATCTAAAACGCTGGGGTCAAATCACCCCCAAATTAAAATCTTGGGCATAAGGCACCGCCAGACCAAATTTCTGGGGTCAAGCCACCCCAACCTAAAATCCTGGATACTGCACAGAAATGTGTTAATTCTTTGTGACATCCAGGATCACACTTTAAACTTTAAAACCAATAGCCAATTGTGTTGACACTAGTATATATTTTTTACATTATCTATATCTATTGAGGCCGCTAACACGAGGAAGCAATTAGTATGCGCCCAAACGTATGCGGAACAGGTGACATTTAGCTGACTATGACGGGTTTTTTGCTGTGCGAGTTGCTCGACTATACAGCGAACTTAATCATGGTAATGTGTTAAGCAATACCATGAGGTATGTATGTACCTCCATCTTACAGACATCAGTCAGATTGTTGTCTCACTAGAAGTATTAACAGTAGATTGTATGACAAGGGGCTAAAATAAGCCATATTACCACGAGATGGATATTTTACCGAGCGAAGCGAGGGGAAATATTTCGAGGGGTAATATGGCTTTTAGACCCGAGTTATACACTCTACTTTTTACTTCGACTGCGAGAAAATAGTAAAACAAAGATTATCCATCCACAATCAATAACAAATTTCACTGCGAATTAACGGCCTAAGAGACCTTTTTTTAATGATTTGTAATTAGGGACTAAAAACACCTGATGTTTGATTGGTCGCTTTTAATATGTAGCTGTATTCTGGTTGGTTGATAGCAAAGAGAAATGTTTTTTGAAAGAGTTGTGATAGGTGGATTCAAATGATTTGAAATTAGGGACTAAAAAACACCTGATGTTTGATTGGTCGATTTTAATATGTAGCTGTATTCTGGTTGGTTGATAGCAAAGATAAATGAGTGGATTGCAAAAAAATTGTACATAGTTAAGAGAAGAGCTTTAATCTAATCTATGCTTTAATTTTTTACAGTTTCGTGACGGCAATTACCCATATATTTTATATGGGTAATTGCCGTCACGAAACTGTAAAAAATTAAACCAATTTTTTTGCAATCCACTCAAATGCTTTTTGAAAG
Source organism: Epinotia nisella (assembly GCA_932294315.1). Taxonomy (NCBI): domain Eukaryota; kingdom Metazoa; phylum Arthropoda; class Insecta; order Lepidoptera; family Tortricidae; genus Epinotia; species Epinotia nisella. Next base: position 11,224,692 of record OW028693.1, read on the forward strand.
AGTTGTGATTGGTGGATTTAATATGGTGAAGTGTTTTGATTGGTCAAATTAAATGTGTTAAAAATCATAAATGTGTATACATATTTTCCCTAGGGGCTAAATGTACTACTTTAGCCCCGCTTATTAAGCCTAATATGACACACTTTTCGAGCATGAGATGTGAAAAAATAATACCAAGCCTTATCCAAACGATGAGCATAAGTATGTCAGACTGTCCTAAATAAATTAAACTGGATGAGGTTCGAATAGGATTGAATAAAGGACTAAATACTTAAACTGCTACTACTACTACTACTTACTATTCCGAAGAAAGACCAATCCAGTCTAGCAATGTACAAGTTGCAGAACATTCTCAAAATATCAGGAAAGTTCTCAGAAATTTCCGGAAACTTACATGAGAATTTAACAATAAGGAAACTTTACTTAGGAAGTTTCTGCTGGGAATTTTTCATGGATGTATCATTCATTTCATGATCTATGATCTATTATTCTTTAATCAGGCAAATTAAGCAGCTGATAATGTATGTATCCAGAGAATTTTTGACATATTTTCAGTGTTTATAAAGTTTAAGTTCTGAGAAGTTTCCTTATTAGAATTTTCGCAATTTTGGAAACTTCTCCGCGGTGCAATGCTAATCCAGTCCACAATTGAGATGAAAGTTTCTAGGGTTCCGAACCCAACGGGTAAAAATGGGACCCTATTACTAAGACTTCGCTGTCCGTCCGTCCGTCCGTCTGTCTGTCACCAGGCTGTATCTCAAGAACTGTGATAGCTAGAGAGTTGAAATTTTCACAGATTATGTATTTCTGTTGCCGCTATAACAAGAAATACTAAAAAAACCGGCCAAGTGCGAGTCGGACTGGGGTTCCCATACAACAGACATGATTTTCTTGCCGTTTTTTTATGATAAAAATTTGTCGAATTTAAAGTAATTAAGTCAGCCTAATAGCCATTTCTAAAACTTGGAAGACACAGTTTTTAGAAGCTGGCATAGCCCAGATAGTTCCGTCTTTCATACAGAACATGCGTTACATTACAATTTCTAGTCGCATTCACAAGCATTTTTCTTTTCAATTTAATACATCAATTTGTGTCAAAAAATGGCTAAATGACGGCTTTGTTGCAGGAGGCGCGCGAAGTCCTAGCCTGGCTCCGAAACACCAGCACCGACAACAAGGACCTGGAGGAGATCATCCAGCAGCTAGACCGGGAGGAGCAGCTCGCGCGCTCCATGAAGAAAGCCACTTGGATGAGCATTGGTGAGTCTCCCTACACCATTTGTACCTTTTTCCTATTTTTAGGGTTCCGTAGCCAAAATGGCAAAAATGGAACCCTTATAGTTTCGTCATGTCCGTCTGTCCGTCTGTCCGTCTGTCCGTCTGTCCGTCTGTCCGTCTGTCCGTCTGTCCGTATGTCACAGGCATTTTACTCGAAAACTATAAGGTGTATTTGAATAAAATTTTGAGGATAGGTGTATTTTGTTAGCCGCTACATAGTTTTGTAATTAAAATGACAAAAAAAATTTTTTTTAGAGGTGCACTCCATACATAAAACTAAAAGTCAAAATTTTTTTTTTCATTGTGACCCCCCGTGTGGCACATCAATCGATAGGCCTTTCAAAATAAATATAAGGTTTCTTAGCATTTTTTTTGATTAAGTGAATAGGGTCGGAGATAATCGCCCCGAAAGTCACTAAAATTCTGTCCCCCCCCCTCTAATTTTTGAACGGTGTATTTTAAAAATATGGAAAAATTCATGGACATAGGGCTTATTAATTTCATTCACCGAAAATTGTTTTGAACAAGATCGGTTCAGAGGTTTTCGAGATATTGCTGAAAAACTGCCTTCCTCAAAGAAAAGGACGTAAGTGCCGTAAAATTTCTGTGATGATACGACCTTTTTAATAGGCACGGAACCCTTCGTTTTGCGTGGTCCGACACGCACTTGGCCGGTTTTTTTGTTTAGGGAGGAAGATGCGTTACGCATACCGACCGGGTACAGAGGGTGACCCGAGTGGTTACGTGGGACTCCCGTATGGGCTAATGATACCCACGGTGTACCCATTAAAAACCCCCCACTAGCCGCCTCGCCGCCAGGTTACGGAAACGCTTGCGCACACATCCGCGACACCGCCGGCGGCAGCCGCCTACAAGCGGCTTTTTCGCTGATGCCCGAGGGCCATCCACGTCAGGTACGCCAGATATTTTGGCGCGCCTGCCTCCTCGAGCTCCACCTGTTCAGTCATTATACTTAGGAGTTACGAGTATATCTGAATCGTTACTATTACAAAGAGATATAATAAAAACTAGACAGGTTTGTGATCATATTTTCTAGATTAAAACGTGACTGAGGTCAGATGTCGGATATACATTTATAAATAGATCACCTTCAACTTTCAATACACCGTCGGCGAGCTATGTTTTATAACTAGGTAGTATTTTTGGTAGTCACCAAAAGGCTCAACAAGCTCATTTTTTTTTTGGCTGAGACTTTTATACTGTCTTACCAATGCAATAACTGATTGAAGCACAATAACAAGACTCAAAACCCTTATAGTACAATTTCCATCCCATAGTAAAAAAAAGGGAATCACACATTTTTTAAATATACACCTCAACATCATCTTCCTCCTTGCGTGTTGTGTGGTTGTGCCCTATAGGAGCCCGGGGTTTAGCGAAGGCACTAGTTTTTTATCTTACTGTTTAACACAGTGTATATGTATAATGTATTGATTCAAATTTTCACTATTCTCACCCATTATTACCGTCCCGTAACCATGTTGTGACTTGTGACACATCCGGAAGGGAACGTCGGGAAACCTCACAGAGGTAACAAATTAATAAGTTAATTCTACACGATAGTCCCGATTATTAACAATAACCTCTTCTTAGAGTTGCAAACGTTCATAAGTTACGGTTTCCGCGTGTTATAAATTCTCGGGAAAGTTTCTATCACATTCTTAACTTCTTAAGTATGTTCTGATGCGTGTGCTTGCTAAGTATCCTGTTCGGAACGGGGCTACATATCAGTCGATCTTGACAAATGAGCTTGATTAGAATTTATCTCGCAGATCGGACCACTTAGATTCCCGTCCAACTAGTGGGATTAGAATTCAATTCTAGAATCTATTTAGTCATTGACTTACTATTAGGTACTATGTATAGACTCGCCACCTAGAACATTTATCTTGACATCTTCCATCAGGCCACCATCTTGGAATTCGGTAGAATTTTGGGATAAAAACTATCCTATGTCCTTCCCCGGATTCAAAGTATCTCCATACCAAATTTCATTTCAATCGGTTCGTGGTTTAAGCGTGAAGAGGTGATAAACAGACAGAGTTACTTTCGTATTTATAATATTCGTATGAATTGTATTGTATGTAACACAATCTATGTATATAAAGTAACCATGAATGGGTCGTGAGTCTGGGATACTTTGCGAGATTTGTCAGTGATATAAAATCTCGTGGTAAGTATTAAACTTTCATGATTGATATAAAGATTGCACGATTGGACAAATTAACGGGTCGATGTTAGACCCTGTTCACACCAATCCGTAACATCGGTGTCGGTCGGATCCAGTCCAGCAACGAAATCAGAGGGCAAGTAAATGTATGGAAAACATGCTTATTGTAAAAACCGCCCAGTCCGATATCGGAGTATGCTCTAAGGGTGTTGTTGTCGTATCCAGTAGGTTGGTGGCGGTGTACCGACTGTTACGGATTAGTGTGAACAAGTTCTGGCAGCTATATTGTTATTGTTGCTGTTTAATTTCCTAAAGTACCTATTCCATACCCAGACCTATCATAATAGTAGTTTATGTGACTGTACATGACTGTACAGTGTTCCGTCCTGTGCCACCCTCATCCAGCAGATTCCCGCGACCTTTACCAACTGGTCGATCACGTAACGGATTGTAGGTACGTCAGGTAGATCTAAATGTCACTTTTTGTATGGGAAAATGACAGTTGAGTTGTCCTAACGTGCGTTCGAAAAGTTACGTGATTACCCCTCTACCCACGCTGCGTCTTCGCCCCAACAAGTCCATCGTTAGATAGCTCATCTAAACATATTGTGGGTTTTCCAAGACGATTTTTCGATTCAGTGATCCGTTTACATACTATTAAAATTAGAGGTCTTAATTAAGCTTTATAAAGTCAGTCCCCAGTAGTCGATCAAAAAACGGACCCGAAAACCTACATTTTCACGGACGGTCAACTACGGAATCCTGCGCAGTGCGCGTGACCTGACACGCACCTGGCCTGTTTCTAATCTGTAAAATCCCTGACCACAAACAGAGCTGAGTCAGCTCAATTATAAGGTTAACAGTTTTCCTCTTAAGAACATTATCGGAAGATTGACATAAGATAACAATTTATTAAACGAGCAAGCGAAGCAAACGGATTTCTCCGTTTCAGCCTTGGCGAAAAATCTCTCTTATTTTCCGACTGTTGTCCTCTAAATGCCGCATTCCTCAACCGATTCTCGTGAAATTTTGTGAGCACCTGTTCAATAATTTATTTATGTTTTCTGTCGATTCAGTTTTTCGAAAACATTTTTAAAATCCGGCCATTTTAAAAATCGGGCCACGCGCAGTGTAGGGGTTCCGTAGTTGCCTGTCTGTCTTTATTACATCGACACGCCTAAATGGTCACTCCCTTAAGTGCTATTCTTTTGAAATATGTTCAAGTACACAACATTAATAACCTAATAGCAGAGGATATTGATTTGTTTTCGTGTTCTCTGAATGAATTCACAAGGTCTACATTGTTTATATTATGTTATATGCGTAGAGATATAGTTTAGTATTAACGTAATTGTGCAAATAGTTACACTATTGTCTTGGGATTAGCTCCTGTAAAGATAGTTGTAAGTGTGGTAAATAAATAAATAAATAAATATTAGACTTTAGAATACTCTTCTGTATATAATACTCACTGTGCATGTAAGTTCTACTTCTATTCAACATTTTCATATATTTTTTCATCTCTCATACTCTGAAAGTAGGGCATTGTTTATCTAAATAGCGGGTTGAAAGTGAGGCATGTCGCCCCTAGGGCTGAAAAGTAATTAAAAAAACAATGACCAATGGCAGAAACCTAAACAACCACACTTCGTTAAAGTGAATTGTTAGTTAGTACTGTAACGTCATCTAAAAAGTTGTAATTTACGTCAATAGGGAATATGCATGGGACTTCAATTTTGAATAAATTGCATTCAATCGATGCGGATATACGTAGAAATATCATACAACATAAACATATATTGAAAAAAAAACTATTGTATTGTATCTCACGTTAAAATCACTCAATTTTTTTTAAATAAATGTTCGATTAAATTACATAACAGTAAGAGAGAATATTGAATTAGAAATGATATTTTGTATGACAAGTATAGACTGAAACGTAAATTTTAAGGAGGTAATTGCAAATTAATGACTAACTCCATACTAAACGCGTCCAGAATATGGATTGTGACGTCATAGTCTATGCCCCTTTAATATAGAGCGTTATCGGTGGGTGCCGGCACGTGCAGATTTCAAATGCCTACAACATCAGAAAAAAAAATCGTAAGAAAGTTTTAATGCTAGATATGATATTCCTCTGGATTATACTTTTGAATTTCGAAATAAAAAATAAATATGCATATTCCCTATTAAAGTTATTAAATCCATTTAGAAAATTAATAAATGCATTTAATGCATTATTTATATAATGCATTCAATTTATTTAAGCGCGGCGTGGCGCAAAAATAGTTCACACACAAACAGCATTTAAAGTTGGTCTACACTTGTTGAGCTGAGCAACGGCAAAACCTATACAGCCGCATTTCAATATGTGATCTTGGACTACTTATAATTTTTTAGTAAATTTTTTGATGTTGTGTTTCCTGTGTGTTGTTTATATTCCTATTATTCGAAATGAAAAGTAGAGTGTTTAACTCGGATGAAAGCCACCCATTTCAGTCTCGAACGTAATATCTCGACTGCAATGGGTGGCTTTCAACCCTTGGATAACATCTACTATTCATTATATAATTATACATGTTCCGCAATATCCGTCATGTTGGTATGATTAATACTATGTCATCAACTTTCCCGCTCTTTTTTCATAACGTTTATAAATGTCAATGATTGTCATTCTCCTCGTGTGTAAATATGCCACCTAAACTGATATTGGTAAATCCACCTTGCTAAAATAGCAAGGAGTAAAAGCCCATTATATACCTAATACAAAAAAATTAACATGGTGCGGTTGCGTCGGCCGGATTTGTACGAAAGTTGGCATTTCCAAATACCGTTAGTCGACTATAAGTTGCTAACTAGTTATGCCTAAATGCCTTCTTATCCTTGATAGTTTTTTAGGACTTCAAAGCCCAATATCTCACAAACGGATCACTGAGTTGAAAAACGTTTTTTGGAATCCCATAATATTTAAAACAAGCTATCCAACAATACCCAAATCACTGGTTTAAAGTGAAAAAAATACATCCCCACTCGTGTAGGTACTTAACCTATTTTTTTTTACCTAAATTTTATTCTACTGTTTAGTTGGCGACTGGCGTGATTGATTTATATATTCATGCCGAATTATAGTTTTCTAGTAGTAAGGATCACTGAGCTAAGCCGCAGACGGACAGACAGACATGGCGAAACTATAAGGGTTCCTTGTTTGTTATGAAAGAACACCCTTTTAATCGTATTTTTTTTTCAGTTCGTGACAAAACAACCTTTAAGGCGTTCCGCATATCCCTCAACGTGATGCTGTCACAAGAAACCTGCGGATACCTGGTGGTGCTAATGTACGCTGGCTCCATCTTCGAGCAAGCGTCGGAGTCGATCAGCCTGAAGCTCAGCCCCAATAAGCAGACGATCGTGGTGGGAGGGATACAGCTGCTGGGATCCATAGTAGCCAGCTGCATTGTGGAGAAGACTGGACGAAAGGTACGGGGGTGGAACTAGTAACTATTGGTCGCAGGGGGCGTGTCTAACGCAGCACCTGGGGATACCTCTATTCATATACACTGGCTCCATCTTCGAGCTGGCGTCGGAGTCGATCAGCCTGAAGCTCAGCCCCAATAAGCAGATGATCGTGGTGGGAGGGATACAGCTGCTGCGATCCATTGTAGCCAGCTGCATAGCTGAGAGACTGGACGAAAGGTACGGTGGCGCAACTATAGTAACTGGTGCGCGCGGGAGGGCGTGTCTAACGCAGCAGTAGCTGGAGAAACTGGACGAAAGGTACGGTGGCGCAACTATAGTGACTGATGCGCGCGGGAGGGCGTGTTTAACGCAGCAGTAGCTAGAGAGACTGGACGAAAGGTACGGTGCTGATGATAGGGGGGTGATACCATATATCATATGAAGAGCATAGAAAACGGTTTAGTAAAGGGATTTTGTGAAACTTAGGAGCCGTATACTTTGTTTGTGACCTGTTAGGTTAGGTTAGGTTGCTGTTTCTATATATGTTATCCTTCACCAGCCCCGTGTATAAATTAACGATAACTGGTTTAATTTAAAGTCTATTGGTTTCACATTATTACAACTGAACTTTAAGCGTTATGGTACAAAGTGCGTAATCTCTGTTTTGCATATCAACTCAATGAACACATTTATACATTAATGGCGTTACTACATTCATCTAGCCGGTTTGATTTTAATCCCAACCATGTACGGTCGACGAAATTGAATGTTTAGGACTCTATTTCAATGACGTTAAGGTCCAAAAGTGCTAAACATTCAATTTCCTTCACAATACAAAACCGTATATCTGCCTTAACATAACTTAAAAAAGTTCAATATCTCAAAAATGGTACAACCGATTTTGTTGAAACGTACCGTAGCTAAGAACCATCTCGATAACGTCAGCTATTGAACAAAAAAATGCATTAAAATCGGTCCATTTGTTTAGGAGCTAAGATGCCACAGACAGACACACAGATACATAGACACACAGATATACAGACACGTCAAATTTATAACAGCCCTCTTTTTGCATTGGGGGTTAAAATCAAGTAAAGCAAGATCAATCCTCAGTAATTTGTCATTGAAAACACAGGAAGGAAAACCTAAACAATCAAGACACAGGAAACAATGTCGCTCTGAATGTCAAACTTGCGGAAGATTTCCCTGTAGTGATTCATGTTTTGGAGATGACTGCCCTTAACCTTGAAAGTACCCGGTCATTCACAATGGCCTTCAGAAGGGATTCCCTTTCAACAAGACCAAAACGTCAGCCAATGGTTGGGTATTGTATTGTTGTTGGAAAAGTGACTCGGTTTCATTTAAATTGCACTTTATTCCGCCAATGAATATGACACACAAATCGGAGTGAAAGTGATTAGACGACGATATATGTAATAGATATAAATACTTACATACATAGAAAACGTCCAAGACTCAGAAACAAATATTATGTCCTTACCGGGATTCGAACCTTCAGCTTCCTAAAGCACTACTACTACTCACTACCCACTAGGCTAACCAGTTGTCAAGAATTGTAATAACCTAACCTTGATGGCCATCATATGCCCACCAAACCTCTGGTATCAGGCTGCAGTGGCCTGACAGGAGAACGAACATAGAAATCTGCTAGAGCTCTTGTTCAGATGTCACAGAGCGACACAAACTCGGTTCGTAAATTGCGGTGTGGAAGGCAAGGGTTCCCCCACACACACGACACTTCTCTAAATTGGAGTACCTAATGGAATACTGTAGAAAAACTTGGAAATTACTCCACCGACAAGATCCTTTCTCTGGAATATACGATGATTTTGAAAACAGTAAACATTAGCTTGTGTTGTTTGGAATTGACGTTCATATTTTCAATTTTATTTGTTCCAGTGGCTACTCGCCGGCACATCATTTGCGACAGGCGTATCTATGCTGGCACTAGGAGCCTGGTTCTACGTGACCAGTGCTGGGTTCTGGCTGCCGGGCTGGCTGCCAGTTCTCGCCATGTGTCTGTGCATTTTCGCAGACGCGGCCGGCTACCAGCCGGTGCCATACGTCATCACATCAGAGCTGTTCTCATTCCAAGTGAGTAGTGGACTATACTAAAAGGTATAAGGGAACATGCCTTTCTGTTCTCAGCATATGTTTTCACTACAGTACAATGACTCATAGGTAATTCTCGGCAGTTTGGAGTTGTAGAGTATCATCAACTGCAGTTTCGCTTTCCATCTGCCGACTACGGCTCCAAAGCGATGAGTATATAGGCATAGCAATCACAGTTTTTGTATCATTTAAAATTCCCCACGGGATCCTTTTAAGCGGTATCCCGCAGTCCAAATTTCAGTTACGCATTGCAAATAAAACATAAACTAAGTATGTAGTATCATGAGCGATAAAGTTACTCATGGAAGTCAGGGATATCTAAGCCATGCCATACTTACTTTTTTCTCGAGGGTAACAGATAAACAGATAAACAGACAAAAAATCTAAAAACTGTTGGAACGTGTTCGGTTATCAATTCTAAGTATCCCGAGCCAATTTTTTTTTGTTTATCTTCCATGTACAGACTTTCGACCCTCTTCAGCTTTATTATATGTATAGATAATATTTAAAGAAATACCTTTAAGAAAGTGTACTGATGGGAATGGAAAATAAACGCATTACTCTATTCTCTCTCTTATGGCCTCGTCAATAAGTAACCAATTTCCTTGTTCCAGCACCGAGGCATGGTGACCTCCTTCGTCAGCAGCGTGGACGCCCTCAGCGACTTCCTCCAAACGAAGGCCTACGACCCTCTCCTCAAACTCCTCGGCATCCACTGGGTCTTCGTCATGTTCTCAGTAGTATGCTTCCTTGGTACCCTGTACACAGTACTCTGGGTCCCGGAAACAAAAGACAGAAGCGTAGAAGAGATCTACGCGCTTCTAGAAGATTCTAGAAAGAAGGAGAAGAGGAAAGACGTCGAAAACGGCAATGAAATATGTCGGTTATGAGACGATTGAAGTGTGAATTTATAAGTACTGGCTGCTTTACTTAAGCGAATGTTGTAGAAGCCCAGACTCGTAGTAACTGGTTAAAATTCACGTCAAAATACGTTGGACCACTCATGTCAACTTAGACAAACCAAAATCTTGACCTCTGATCTCGAATATTAATTACGAACCTGGGGGTCAAGCCTAGAAACTTATGGGGATCCACTTGTATAATCACACAGAACCTTGTTGTTATCGCGTTTTGCTCAATCCGCTCGTGTTTTAATAAGTACGTATGACGTAATTCTTTAAGAGCCCTCTAACATTTGAGCTCTAAGCCAATTCGCAATTTTTACGCGACGTTGCCATTTCGCTCGCGCTATCATTTGTCTCACGTCTTACTCGCTGCAATGTGAAAGACGACGAAATAGTGTTAATCCAGCGCTGAAGCCATTAGTGAGGACACAGTATGCCATATATGGGAATGAGAATACAAACGTATTGTTACATGATTAAGTGTTTAATTAATCCATACTTCCATATTCATACCAATCCATACTAATATTATTAATGGGAAAGTGTATGTGTGTGTTTGTTTGTCCGTCTTTCACGGCAAAACGGGGCGACGAATTGACGTGATTTTTTAAGCGGAGATAGTTGAAGGGATGGAGAGTTACATAGGTTAATTTTTGTCTCTTTCTAACCCCCCACTTCCCTAAAATGGGGGTTGGAAGTTTGTATGGAGCATTCCGCAATTTTCAAGGTAGAAAGCTAAAAATTGGTATGCACTATTTGTAACTAACAAAAAAATCGTGCATCATTTTTTTTTTTTGGAAATCTGCACCCAACCCCTTAAAAGAGGTGGTGAAATTTTATATGTAGAGTCGATATATAGAGTCGATATTTAGAGTGGATATGTAGAGTCGATATGTAGAGTCGATATGTAGAGTCGATATGTATAGTCGATATGTAGAGTCGCTGCCGGTTGCCGGCCGCATGCCGAAAGACGGACAAACAAACACAAACATACACTTTCCCATTTATAATATTAAGTAAGTATGGATTCCAGAGGGTCAATCACGTAACGCATTGTACGTGCGTCAGGTAGACCTAAATTTCACATTTTATATGGAAAAATGACAGTTAAATCTACCTAACACGCGTAAGAAATGTTACGTGATCGACCCACAGGCTATAAACTATCTTAGTGCAAAATTTCATCCAAATCGGTTGAGACGTTTAAGCGTGATTGAGTAACAAACATCTAAACATCCAAATTTTCGCATTTGTAATATTATAGTAGGATGACAATATTTATTTACTGAAAATATCATTATTATCAGTGCATATAAAACCATCGGGCAGGCTGTACACTCGTTTACCGCCGTCATGGTAGATATAAAAAAGTTAGGATTGACATCCATAACAATTATGCAATTTGTATAAAGCAATCAATTAAGGAAAAACAGTCAAAACATAAAAATTATTATAACACCAATCTTAGATGAAGTTAGGTGGGTCGTTCTTCTTTTTTACCTACAATGAACCGAGGTTTTTCTGTTTTTTTTTGTTTTTGAACTATCGAAAATTGTACTTTTGAATTGCGATTTTTAAAAAATGCATAGGTTTCTTCATTAGAACTAATTAAAGTTTCCTTTCCGGCCAATATAATTATTTTTACGGTTGGTTTTAAAAATAAATATGTGACAAAGTGGACTCTTTCAGTGGGGACCACATTTTGGTTTCCCACTATGTCACGGCATTCCACGAGCAAAAAAACCGTTTAAAAAATGCTAGTTAGAAAAGGTGAAATATTAAATAATACTAATTATTAAAATAATATGGACGTTCATTCGAAAATTATAAAACCGGAAACATCATTACTCAAATGAGATGCCGTAATAAGACGAAGGACAGGCTATTGTCGGTCGAAAAGAAGAACGACCCAGATACCTACTTCCACTTCCAACAAACAACGATCAAGTCGATACTATCGTCCTATACGCGCACACATTAACAATGTTTCATGCCGCTACACACCGTCCGATACTCAATAAATGTTTCGTAATAAACAGATACTGGAGATCATTTTGGTATCAGAAATACGTTAGGATAATGCAGGGATTTTGAGAAATCATGACTTGATTTTGACCGTTTTCGGTGCAAAATGTAATTCGTTTCAGATTTTTTTTCTCAGCCCATGGCTCATAAAAATTAAACTTTTAATTACTTTGATTAAACTACAGGGTATTTGTGATTGTAACAGATTTTTTTTGTGCATACTATTTAACTGTTTTGACCAATTATCACTCCGAAATGAGGTCTCTCACGAGATTTAGCTGAAACATGCCGCTGCAGAAAAATCATTACTAAATCAGTAAAAAGATTATCGGTCAATTATCATGCATCAATTGTAAAGGAGAAATCAAACTATTTGTTATTTAAAAAAACGAATGGAAGGTATGTAATTTTGACGATAAAAAACTTACAATTACGCGTGTTTTTTGTTATACTCCTCGTAATGTGACAGGGTTCTTAGTAATTTCTTAGTAGTTATAAATGAGCTCGAAGTAAGTTTGATCGATTGCATTACGAGCTCGCTTCGCCTAATGATGAACGATTGTGATATTATTGACGAATATTAATGTTGGTATTTTTATTTTTAAGTCTATTTTTATGACAATAAAAGTATTTTATTTATAACATCAATACTGTTAACTTATTTTTGATGAAACTAGACACCAATTTCTCCATTTTCCTCCTTCCCACCCCTTAACTTAGCGCTATTCTCAAGAATTTGCGTATAGTAAGCATTCGCTTTTAGAGCAACTTGGCTGTTAAAATATCTGACGTTCGAGGCCACTCGAAGGCCTCCAACCTGACTTAACAACTTTGAGTCTACCTTTATTGTCAACAACTGAGAACAAAGCATCGTTCCACTACGTCACGAAAGTTCCCCATACATGTTGTATATGTAATTTTCGAGACGTAGTGGAAGGAATTATATTTCACTAAAGAAAGTCCTTGATATTTTTTGGAAAAAGCTCATCAACAGACAAACGTAGGCCCGAATAATCGAACAGACTTTAATATTATCTTATCTTATCTAGTTGAGGGCCCTTTCGGATACACTTCGACCCAGTGGGATCTTTTGTGCATTTGCCTTCCCCTTTATAGCTACTCCCAAGCTCGCTCCATCATTTCCACAAAGCGGATGATGAAGCTCAGTGGGAGCACCCTGAATTCCTTTGGTTGTCATTCTTTGTGTGGCAAGGGGACTTTAATATTGTATTCCTGGCCATATTTAGAGACTAAAAGGTCTTGCAGAGTGTCCTCGATTCGGTATAATTTTAGAGAAATTGATGTAGTTATGTCAAATATCTTTGCAACAAGAGAGCCAATCTGAACCATACTTTAAAACATGGTTAATTTTACACAGCGCCACAGAATAAATAATAGCTGCGCGCAAGTTTCCACGACGTATTCAACTTTTAAAGTACAAGTAGGTATAGGTAACGTAACCTAGATCGAATCCAATACAATTTTATTGTTCATCTCATATTGACGACCAGCTCTAAAAGCAATAACTTTTATTGCAGTTTCGACACAGACTTACCCAACAATACATTTACAATATACATTATAGTGATAGCTAAAACTTAGTAAAGTAAATGTTAAGAATATGTTGCTTGTTGTGCATTGTCTTTATCATCGGGATCACGGATGGCTCGCGTAAGCGAGGTAAATATGACCTCATCATCATCATCATATCAGCCGAAAGACGTCCACTGCTGGACAAAGGCCTCCCCCAAAGAGTGCCAAAGTGACCGGTCCTGCGCTACCCGCATACAGCGGACTCCCGCGACCTTTACCAGGTCATCATCCACCTTGTGGGGGCCTACCCACGCCGCCGCGCCTAACCTAAATGTGACCTCCAAACAGAAGCACTTTTCATAGTGTTTTCTCCTCATAGTGTTTTTCCCGGAGTCAACTTTTTAACTTCAACTTTTTTTTCGTGGGGACTGGCTGGGGAACCAGGACGGGTATGACGGACTCCCGGAAACCGCCCGGACTACCGTCTAAAACCCCACGGTGCTCTGCACGCTGCTTTATGGCAACCAAAACGCACGGGAATGCTCGCGCACACTTCCGCGACTCTGCCAGCAGCTGTCCCCATCGCGGGAGGGGAGGGGATGGTTGTCCCCCAAAATAACATTGTCACGGAGATCCTCGTTAAGGCGGCAAGCGCCGGTTGTGTGCAGCATGCCTGCGTCCAGTTGTGCGGTATTAAACTTAATTTTTGGGGCATGTCTAGTGTAACGTAAACTCCCGTTACGAAGTGTTTTGCGGCACCCTGTACGCCGGTCACTTTCAAACAGATTTTTTATGCAAAATAGTACAAATTTATAGTTTTCGGAATGATTCCTTACTTATGATGCTCTTAGAGCTTCTTGCCAAATTAGTAGGTTTTTTGGTGAAAACTTATGGAGCGGTTAAGGACCCCCAAGCATCTGCGTCCTCACTAAAATTAATCGCAGCGGAGTCGAGCCCCCCAACATCCTGATGGATTTGCTACTAATTGCTGGCTCCTGTTTGTTGTGGTCGAACCGTTAACCGTATATTGTAACGACAGGCCAGCCCTCTGGAAATGACGTTCGAGCTGCGGTGCCCACGGACCTGCGCCGACGCAAGCCCAGCCTGCGCATACGCAATGAGTTCGACGTGCAATACCAGAAGGGCGGCGAATTGGTAGGCATGATTTGACAATTGTTAAGTTAACTGATATTTGTAGGTGCAAGCGAAGCGAGCAAGCGAAGCGAGCGAAGTTTCCTGTTCCAACTTTTGACAAAATTCTTTCGTATATCCGGCTGTCCAGTTATTTTCTCTCAACAACTATCTTCTCATACGAAATAATTTTGGCACAAGCTGAAACGCAGAACTTAATTCGCTTCGCTCGCTCGCGCACGTTCAATAAACAGAAGAGCAGCTAAAAAAAAATAAAAGCTTGGCCACACAGGCCGTAATCTCCTAACCTGCTATCCGATTTAAAAAAAAAACCTTTCATCTGTGCATAAAATGGACTTTCCAGATAGATAGATATTTTATTCAGCAGGGTAGTTAGTAAATATCAATAAGTGTTCCGTTGGACCAATTTTGGTAAAGCCAAGTGATGTTAAATATTACGACTAAAATACTACTAAGACTACTTCCCCAGATGGGCTGTTCCAAATATGAGCGCGATGACATTCAGCTGTTCTGTATTGTATCTCTCTTAGCCTTTTCACCGCCCGACGGCGAAGCAATACGCTATGCCACTGACGCCACGGGGGTAAAATTAAAATGGGTAAAGAAATAACGCCACCATAAAAATGGGCTGTTTTTCAATAGGTATTCATCAAAAAATGTTTGTCGGCCGGCGCCGTCTCTGGCGTCGTAGTCACGATTTTGCGTTGTCGGCTATGGCCGACTGTGGCGGTGAAAGGGTTAATAATAGGTACATGAATTGAATTGAATTAAAGACTCGCAGCGGGAGCTTGACGGACACGCTCAACTACCCGTACATGGCGGCTGTGATGGTGAACGGGCGGCTGTGGTGCGCCGGCGCCATCGTCGACGTCAGCTGGGTGCTGACTGCCGCGCATTGCCTCAACTAGTAAGACAGAAAACATTGTTACGAATGAACTAGGGTTAATACACTGGGGGGATGGAGACTCGCAGCGGCAACCTGACGGAATAGAATAGAATAGAATAGTACATTATTGCAGAGGCTGGGAAATAGCAATTCGTGCATGAGTTGATTTTGTCGGATGAAGCGAAGCTGAATCAATAGAGACGAATCCACGAATTGTCATTCCCGCCGAGGCAGATATAGGTGCTTTTCTCCAAAAATGCGAGGAATGCAAATAATATTTTCAATCATCTTTTACAGCGAGTATGTCAATAACCTATCAAGTTCCCGCCCAGCTTATGTATTTCTTAGCCCCTCACAGACTGGCGCGGCCTAGCCGCGGCTGGCGGTCAATAGTACGAGTAAACTCGTCATTCGTTTGTAATATGAGACCTATCGAGGAAAGTGCCGTCCTTGAGCCAAAACGTAAGCGAGGAAACTGTTTATATTTTTCTAAAATAATTGACGCAGCTGAAAAATCTGAAACTTTTTTCTGGTGCTAAGGAAGGTTATTCCTATCACCAAAAAAATAATCAGGCATTTATAAAATGTTCATCCATTCCCAATTGTAGGCAGAGTAATTTAGGCTAAATCGGTCGTCAAATATACAGCCCTGTAGGGCTACAGCAACAAAAGACCAAGCTCCAAAGCCAGCATCATGCTTGTGACACGACAAAGGGCGACTTTTCTTATGCCATTAATTGTAGTCTGCTGTAATGAAAACGAGTAACTCAGACTACTTTTAGAGGGCTTCTTTTTCTTTATAATCTGCTCATTTGTGTGAATAAATGTTTGATACTGATTATGTACAGTCGCCATCAGATATATCGGAGCGGCGAAAGCGCTCACAAATGTCTGAACACGTCTCTATTGTCGAGGCATTAGAGACGTGTTCAGATATTTGTGAGCGCTTTCGCCGCTCTGATATATCTGATGGCGACTGTACTAATAATCTCCCCTACAGTGTGTTATCAGTGCTTTCTGTGAAAACCCTGAACCGCTACGTGAAGGTCCGCGTGGGCAGCGTGAAGCCCCACGAGGGCGGGGAACTGGTCGACGTGACGGGCGCCGTGAGGCACCCCAAGTTCGAGGAGGAGCCCGTACCTCACGCCGACGTCGCGCTTCTGAAGCTACAATACAACCTGGGTGAGTGTTCACTGATATTATGAAGAGGTAAAGTTTGTGAGTGAGAATTTTTGTGAGGGTGTAGCTTTGTAATTATTATTTAGGGGTTAATTAATACGGAACCGGTTAGCTGACTATTCCGTCAAAATTGCGTAGGTAACAGAATGTTAACAATGAATACTGTGTTAGCTATAATACTAACTATACTCTTTGCTGTTAGCTATTTTCATGGACTTATTATTACTAACAGGACTGAGCACTCGCAGCCTAAAAGCGAGCCGAGCAGGATGTCTAATACAGAGGCACTGTGTCCCTTTCTAATAGGGTGACCACAATTTTGTTACGTGGGACAACTATATTGGGTAACTTTCCTAAAGAAATTATTTTTTTGCATTATATATGGCACAATGATAGTAGGATATATTATGTATAAAGTTAATTTTACTAAATATTTATATTTCAGGTTATTATAAAGTTTTTGGGCGTATAACTTTTTATCATCAGCAAAATCCAGCTCACTCGCCGGAGTTGCATTCGGAATTCCATGTCAAACTTCATGTCGTAGGTATAGTACTGTCGATCAATTCGATTGATTAGTAGCTTAAAATATAGTACTGCTGACTGACGACATGGCTAAACCGCGTGGTCACCCTGTAGCGTTATAAATATAACACTCTCTATGACACATTGAAAGGTAGTCGTGTATCGACGTCGGCCCGACTCAGCACGGCGGGTACGAAACAGTGCACTCATCATCCTTAACTCGTCTCCGATCAGCGACTCCGCTCCTTCCAAAGCAAATCTTTCTAATTGCTCTCCGTTTCAGAATTCTCGAAGTATGTGAATTTGATCCGCATCTACGACGGCGCCCGCGAGCCGTTTGCGCAGAGTTTCGTCACCGTAATAGGTTGGGGAGCTACCTCAGTAAGTCTATGTTGCATCCGGAAATGAACCCTATCTGATAAAGAGAAAGTGGCTTTTGCATTGCACAAACTAAGTTACACTTTAGTAAAAATTCAAAGTGTAGTATTAGTAGGCCAAATATGGCATGATATGAAAGGGCTTGAATTGCACATTTTAAAACAGTTTTTGGTTTTTTTTCGGCAGTGGAAAAATTTTGATTTATAAAGGAAGATGTTGAAAAAAATACCATTCTCCTCCCTTATGGCCGAAGTCAATCAAGCAAATTTTTTTTAAATAATATATTTTAGTTGACGTAAATATTACCGGAAAAGTATAACGAGATCTCTCTATCTAGCGTATTTTTTTTATTCTTCAAAAATCATTTGTTAATTAATTTTGTAAGTTCGGGTATATCCATCTCTATGGCATTTATAGCGCCTCAATATACATAGAAGCCCATAAATCGTTCGGTCAAGCAAATAGGATGCCTAAATAAAACACCGTCGGTTTAATCCATCCTCGGGTCTACAGGTTTCAAATGAGCAAAAATAAACCTTAAACGAAAGGCAGTAAGTTTCAATTTCCTCCAGGGCTCGGAGACGGCGTTCCGCGAGCAAACTTCGGACATGCTGGCGGCTCGACTGAAGGTCCGGACGAAGAACTACTGCCAAGACGCGTACCAGCTGGTCAACGGGTTCATATTTGGTGACGACATGTTCTGCGCTTCGCTTAGGAACGGGACTAGGGACGCCTGCTTGGTAAATATAGACGTTTAATTTTAATACTTCTGTATAGGTATATAGGTAAGTGTCAAAGGTAGTGGCAAAGCACATATTTTATTCAGAAATTGAGGAGGGCAAGCGAAAGCATGGCGGACAACTCCTTAGGTACAAGGATGTGCGTGAAGGATGAAAAAATTTGAAACTGACCCATTGCAGTGGGAGAATCAGGCAGCCAACCGTGAAATGGACATCTTCAGTAAAAATTAAAACATCGACCTTTGAATCCCGTCGATGTGGCCCTTGATCTTAAACGGGACGAGCTGAAAGCCCGACCACCTGCGGCGGTCAGCTATAATTTTGAAAATGGTGTGCTCACGTGCCTGTTGTGTACCTTCTCGGGTCTTCGTAAATAAGATGGGTCACACCAGAGCACATGAACGATATGAACGCCAGAGTTAACCCATTCATTGCCGACGCCTCATATTTTTACTCATCACGCAGTGCCGCCTTCCACGCGACGACGCGAATTCGCGTCCGCGGCATTACGTTACCATTTCATGGACGCGAGTTCGCGACCGCAGCATTAGGTTAACCCATTTCAAGGACGCGAATTCGCGTCCGCGGCATTACGATTACACATACATGGGACGCGAATTCGCGTCTTCTGCATTGAATGGGTTAAAGCTGTGGCCGTGGCCGAAACCGGTCAGGAGAGAGTGTAGTAGTAATAGGTATAGGTACCTATACCGCATCACTAACCAAATGCTTTAGAGTGTACTTTATCTAGCACATAACAAGAGCATACAATACAATACAAATACTCTTTATTGCACACCTCACACAAACAAAGCAGTTACAGAGAGAAACAATAAAATAACATGTAGATAGAGGTAGACAATACAAACTTGCACCATTATTTTAAGTGTACTTTTCGATTTCAAGGACAAATTTCTAAGGATACATTATCATCATCCTCCTAGCGTTTTTTTTACCCGGTAGCCCGGGGTCAGTATTGGCACCTTATCCTAAAATTGGCGCTAGATTTATGAACTGCCATCTGACCTTTCAAGCCTAAAACTTTACTAGACCAAGCAGGGATTAAATGTTTTTAAGGATACAACGAACACCCACAAATAGTGTAACTTTTCTGACGCCTGCACGTATTATCTGAGCAATAACTTGCTGACACATGTTGCTTTGCTATTAGTTTGACGCAGGCGCTCCGGCGGTTCAGCACAACGCACTGATGGGCATCATGAGCTTCGGCCCTGAACGCTGTGGCGACAAACAACCTGCGGTCTTCATTAGAGCCTTATACTTCAGGTAAAACAGGTTTTCAATTGAAGATATAGTTATTTAAAACTAATGATTTAGCTTGTTGAAGTTGTTGATACATTCACTCAACACTTGTGCCAGAAAAACACATTCTGAATTCCATAGTTATATTACCACAGGTCCACACTAGGCTCTAGGCTACACCTGGTTAAAAAGTTTATCACAGAAATAAGTTACCTTAGAATCTAGGTAGGTACTTATTTTATTATTTTTGATGGAGTACGAAAAATAATACTGAACATTGAAAAGTTTTAACTTAGAAACAAACTTGGAATTTAGATGTATCTAAAATATCTTCAAATATTTACGTATACAATAACCGGTAGTTCGGTCATCGGCAGTATTGCCGCTAAGTAATTTTTTTTTTACAATATTGTTGTCAATGACGCACGTTTTTTTTTTTAATTGGCTTTATTTTTGCCCAGGGACTTCGTGAAAAACACGATCGTGCAGTACAAGTCGACGAAGGAGCTGATTGCAGCGATGAAGGAGGCAGACGGCGGGCTTCGGCCGCCCATCGAATGATGGCTGACAACTCTGGTCAACTGCGATGGGTTATGCCGCGACCACTCTATAATAAATAATTTATAACAAAATAACGAATCTTTAATTAGTAATCTACCACGCAACGGTTCAATTTTTAGGGTTCCGTACCTCAAAAGGAAATAAACGGAACCCTTATATTTACCTACAATTTTCTTCGTTAAAAAAATTAAAATTTGAACTGTTTATTTCATAAAAAAGGGTTATACAATCGTAACTACTCATTTTAAATATAAAAGATTTTTTGAGATAAGGAGCCTGCATTATAGTCCAGGCAATGAACTGACAAATTGTATGGAAAAAATGACAAATTTGGTAATAATTTATAATAGCAGATTTTTTTATTGTAACGGATATAGTATCAATTAAATAGTTACCTAGAGGCAAAATCCAACAAAAAATCAGACATAAAAAAAAATTAATTAGCTCCTGAAAAGTCGGAATAAATATTAATAAATGTTTTAATCTTTATTTTGGTTCATTTACATTTGCTTTAATAGTAGATTGTATGACAAGGGGCTAAAATAAGCCATATTACCACGAGATGGATATTTTCCCGAGTGAAGCGAGGGAAAATAATTCGAGGGGTAATATGGCTTTTAGACCCGAGTTATACACTCTACTTTTCACTTCGACTGCGAGAAAATAGTAAAACAAAGATTATCCATCCACAATCAATAACAAATTTCACTGCGGAGATTGTTCAATTTAGCGTGAGGCGTTTTCTTTTTTAATGATTTGGAATTAGGGACTATAAAACACCTGATGTTTGATTGGTCGATTTTAATATGTAGCTGTATTCTGGTTGGTTGATAGCAAAGAGAAATGTTTTTTGAAAGAATAGTGATTGGTGGATTTAAATGATTTGGAATTAGGGACTAAAAAACACCTGATGTTTGATTGGTCGATTTCAATATGTAGCTGTAGGTATTGTGGTTGGTTGATAGCAAAGATAAATGTTTTTTGAAAGAGTTGTGATTGGTGGATTTAATATGGTGAAGTGTTATGATTGGTCAAATTAAATGTGTTAAAAATCATAAATATGTATACATATTTTCCCTAGGGTCTAGATGTACTACTTTAGCCCCGCTTATTAAGCCTAATATGACACACTTTTCGAGCATGAGATGTGAAAAATATTAAATATAAACCAAACAAAAAAGACAATTAATGCTTAATTTAAATCTAAATAACTACTTCCGGATGGAAAGTTTGTTGGATTCTTGAATAAAGCATCTTAGAATAACGTATTAAAATAAAATAAACAAAAAAAACGCTATTATAAATTAATATTTTTCGAAACCGTATTTTGCCTGGAGTAACTAGGTAACTATATTATTTTATACAGTAGGGTACCTTTATTCTTTATGATTTAATTTTTAACATATATCTTTTGACTATAGAACGTGTTTTACTACACGTTTTACCCTCAATATTAAACGGCTGATTATTAAGTTTTCATACTTCAAAATGGCTGGTCTGTTGAAGTCCCTGATAGGATATACTTACAATCACCATTATAATGGGATATGGACGTATGGGAGATCGTACGTCACATACCTCCCCCCACGGTTCATGCGCGGCGGGTATAAAAACCGTGGTATAAAAAAGTGCGAGTCCTATTCATCCACCGAGGGTTTCGTACAAAATTACAAATTCAGTTTTCAGATTTTTTCCTGTATCTATACTTGTAGTATAAGACGATATTACTTGCCAAATTTCATAGTTCTAGGTCAACGGATAGTACCTTATAAATTTTGATTCCCTTGAGTGTCGAAATGTACGTTTTCTGGGGCATAAACGGCCGTATCTTTTTTTACGTTAACTTAGAAGGTTGATTTTTTCACAGCTTCAAGGGACTGTAGACCTGCGTATACATATGGTTTTAATTTCACCTCGATAATCCACGCGTTCCCTTAATGACAGACAGACAACAAAGTGATCCTATAAGGGTTCCATTTTTTTCTTTTTGAGGTACGGAACCTTAAAAATACAACATATGTCTATACGTCCGGATTCTTATGTTTCTTTTTTGTATCCTAATATCGTTGCCATATGGTGCGAAAACAACTGCTTAGTGATGTTGCGTTGCCAGAAAATATTGCAACATTTCGGCAATAAGGCAATACATATTGACATGCGATACATTGGAACTGCACGCAGTTTGTTTACTTCATAGTACAGGCTTTGCCTAGTTTGGGACTAGATCAATTGGTGTGAATTGTCCCACGATATTTATTTATTTTATTTATTTTTCATAATTATTATTTTTAATTGGCAAATACATATTTTCTCCTACTTTAAAATAGCCTTCAATAAGTGCCCACGTTAATCCATGCTTTTACTTACAATTTTTCAACCCCTTCGAGGCTACGCGTCGCTACGGTGTGCTACACCGTAGCGCGTAGCAGCGTTTTTCCGCTCTGTAGCCGAAATCGCACGTAGAGGCATGACTCATATGTTGAGTCACTGGCCTTGAATGGGTTAAAAAACCCATTTTTTTCAGCCGCAAGAGTTATTTGTCGGCAATGTTGTCATCGGCATTATTCTCGAAAACGGGTATCCCGTCAAAAAAAGTTCATGCTTTATTGCAAAGACTAGAGAGGCTAGCTGTGACCTCTGGCGGGCCCATAAGGCCCCCAGTGAGTATACCTAACCATGTCTGTTACTGGCCGCATTGCAGGCCAAACAGGGCAAAAAAAAAATAGAGAGGCTAGCTCATATTATTTTAAGTTTAATAAAGTTATCAGATGGCAAATAGCGCCAAGGCTCTTACTCCACACGGCATGACTCTACCAACCCCGCTCTACGTTTTCGACATCTTAGCTAAAAAGTAAAGCTTAGCCGAGTCGCATAGATACTCCTAAAGGAAGGTACTATCGACAAAACGCTCGCCTATCCACCTTAAAAGCGTATTTTGGTTGCATTGCGCTTATGCGCCTAGGCTTTGTCAGGTTCACGTAAGATCGCCGCGGGCAAGCGAAACTGTTTTTGAAATGGATAGGCTTAACCTTTTGTCGATAGTACTTAGCGCCTTTGGCTTAATCGAGCCCATATTCAGGTACGTGCATACCTCCTAGGCACAACAATAAGCAATATTGACATTAATAGCTCTGGATGCATTATGACTCATATCAATGATAACGATTAGTACCCGTCATTCATGTCTGCTCTGCGGGAAACCCGACATCAAGACTGACGGCTTCCACGATATTCTGGTTGTACCAGTTCTATTTTTGTACAGTCGATGTGTATATTTTACACTTTATTACAATGGGGTAAGGTGCCATCTTTGACGTGGACTTTACCGAATTCCGTGTATGACTACGTAATTTCGAGTAAAATGTTTGGGGATCTAATTCTGAACCCGATGGACGCAGTTTCTTGTAAAATGACGATAACTACGTCATACTCAATACAGGAGCAATGCAACTGGAGATAATTTTAAAAGAAAGTGTGATAATAGACATTAAGAATGAACATGAGCTTTATATGTTTTCCTGTCATTGTTAAAATAACTAGGTACATAAGGCGCATCCACACGGTCCCGCATGGCAAATTTCAGGGGCCTAATTTTGTTGTTTTTGCAACTCGAGTAACTTTTATTGTGGGACCAACCACGAAATGGAAAAAATAAACATTATTTTCAACTTCGACTACCTAGGTTCTGATGAGCTCTACTTTCAATGGAACAACCGGCTTTTTCAATTGTTCGTGTTTAGGTGTAAGATTTGTTAAGAATTACATAAACAATTAAACCCCTAAAATTTTTACACTGATAAAAATCCACCCTACCTATACCTATACGCAAAAATCTTATTAATTAGGTACCAACATGGACCAAAAACGAATTCTAGTCCTATTTCAATATTCGTCTAGTAGAGCCAAAATAGGTACGAAGCATTGCCGAGACTAAACATGTTGTACCTATACCGTTTCAACATAATTAGTAATTACATACTTATCTAATTAACATAATTGAACTACAAAAGTGGTACAGCCGTCACGGTTACGGCATCTAAACTTTGTCAAAGCAAAAGCAGTTTTGGTATGGATCACCAAAAACATGCGAATATGAACCGTAAATGAACCCAGCTGACATAGCATGAGTAGTTATTATGATACGCACGCGTGTGCGCTGTTGGTCAAAGATAAAGTGTTGTAACACGCTAAACCTAGTCAGTACCGACAGACAGACTTCCTCTTCCTTCAGTACCGGCCGCGACGTCCGTAAGACTCTACGTCGAATTAAAAAGAAACTTACGGTGAAACAACATACTCTTATAAATAAATCATACTTTCAAATGTAATAAAAAGTCCGACTAATGGTTAATTTAATGTAATCTAACCGAATTGGATTTTTTAAAATGTTTATGCAACATAACCTCTAAATGTGGCGGAGTTTTTTTTATCGTTCGTGATTAATGGTGAACTGTGACAGTGAATCATACAGCCATGGAAAGAAAGCGACGGCCGGTCGAAAGCAGTGCTAGAAGGCAAATTTTAACAGCTCTGTTGGGTGAGAGAAAGTTTGTTTGTTTGTTTAATGAATAGTCATGCAGGATCTGGCAACATCGACGAGTTGTTTTCGGGAATATAAACAGTTGACGAAGGGGTATTATCTCTTCATGTATTTATTGACAAAGGTTTGTTGCCATATATTTTTTTTTTTATTAGCCTATTTTGTGTCCCACTGCAGGGCAAAGGCCTCCCCTTTTTTCCGCCACTCATCTCGGTCCTGTGCTAATGTTCGCCAATCTGTATATTTATTTATGTAATCTTTATTGCACAAAAGAAAAACTTATCGTACAAAAGGGACTTAATGCCGTAAGCATTATCTACCAGTCAACCTTCGCGCAAAGCAGAGATATAAGTTAATTTTTCGCTTTGTATTTTGTGTTTGTAAGAAAGGGACAAACACATTTTAACTTTCAGTTTTTAGACAATAATAGGTTTGTGTCCTAATTCTTTTACGATGTCATTCGAACCAGTTTTTGGAGAGGAACAAATGTTTGTATGGGAGCAACTACAATTGGGAATGGATGAAAATTTTAGAAATGCATGATTATTTTTTTGGTCAGGGATGGCACACATATTACAAAAAATATCGTAAATATATGTGGTAAACTGACACTGGTAATGATATTGCCAGTTGATAGTTGCAGCAACTATATTTGTCATTTCCAGTGTCAGATTACCACAAATATTTAAGACATTTTTTTGTAATATGAGACGGATCAAGGAAAGTGTCCATTGACCCGTCCTTGACCCAAAACGTAAGTAAGGAAACTGTTTATATTTTTCAAAAATAATTGACGCAGCTGAAAAATCTGGAACTTTTTTCTGGTGCTAAGGAAGGTTATTCCTATCACCAAAAAAATTATTAGGCATTTCTAAAATTTTCATCCATTCTCCCCTAAACCTGGCTATGGCCATTCCCGGACCTCAATATATCTGCATATGTAGATCGAGGAAATTAATTTTCGAGCCATTTAGGTGTCAACTAATTTTGGTTGTTTAATAGATAAGCTAATGTCAAGTATAAACTGAGTTCTAAATGGCTCAACAATTAAAGTCCGTGACTGTACCTACCAAATTTAAGTACTTGACAAGATCTAAGATTATGCGTGACAAAGTAACAGACAGACTTATAATATTAGTGTGGGTTTCATTTCATTGATGATTTTATGGTAATGCTTGCTTATAATAGGTAACATAACCACATAACATAACATGTGAAGTGTTGCAAAACGTCTCGTAAAACTGAGAGAAGGAAGCAAACTTGTACAGTCACCAACTGAAGTATGGTTGACATTATTTAATGTGGCCGACTTTTTATAAATATCTAATTGGAATTCAAATCTTCTACCTTGGACGGTAGAGTTGCTTTTTGAAAGGACTAAGTTTTGATGCAATTCGGTCAACTCAAATAATCTGAATCTGAACTTTTAACTGATGGGGCTTTTAAGCAAGCATATCACTACAAACGAAAACTGACTGAGAAAACTACAAACGAAAAACAAAAACTGACAGAGACGCAGCTATAATTAAGGGTCGCCCGGACGCTCCACTCTCCATACAAACGTAGTTTGGTGTCTTTTGAAAACAGGATTGCCATACGTCAGGATTTGTCCTGACATGTCAGGATTTTTGACCCTTTGCCAGGATTCCGGCCGGACTTGGCATGTGTCAGGATTTTTATAAAATGATCTCATTAAAGAATTAAAAATTCAATGAATTAAATGATACAACTCTGTTATAACAAATGTCAGGACTTTTAGGGTGATGTCAGGATTTTATCAGGACAATTCGTTTTTCCATATGGCAACCCTATTTGAAAACGACATGCTAGAATAAAATGAAACTTTGTATACGCAATGTTTTTGCCGGACGCCATACCTACAGCCTGCAACTGTACGTCAGAAGGTTCTTTCGATCTCAGGATTTAGACTTTTCATAACATATTTATTCAAGTCTTATTCCGTTAATATGATTAAAGATTAGAACAAAACAAATTGAACCCTATTTTTAAGGAACTTAGTTCAAATTTCACAAACCAAATTTAGGTATATAGTCTTCCATCGCGCGCTGGACTCCATGCAGTACTATCAATACAACTTAAGATTCTCAGGTCTCAAATAGGTACAAGCCATGAATCACACAATACTACATAAGTGTACAGGTATGCAAAAATTAATAAATGCAGTAAAGTTGTGTGATTCCCAAGTTGCAGAATTCTATTTAGCAAGCAAATAAAGATTAATTAATAAGAATGCCTGACTTGGCCCTACGAAATATCTCACAACTTTTTACGGTGGGAAAGTTTCAAGACTTGGCCAATTTTTTTACATGGAATGTTTTTATGAGATAACCATTACCCGCCCAAATTAAGTAGATTGTTTATGGTATGAGATCAGCCATTTTAAGACCAGTTTTTAATTTAGCTGCATCATAGGAGCCTTTCCCTCCCTTATGATGGCAAGTGGCAACGCATATGTCTCGTCACTAGAAATACCTAAATAACGGAATTTCGAGTCAATTGGAATTCCTTTCATCGATGCAAATTTTAATGTAGGTACTTGTCCACAGCAACAATACCCACCTTCACCTACGGAATTCAAATCGGCTGGCTGTCGCCCACTGCGAAAGCGTTGAAAGAAGCTGGCATTACTGATAGCGACATCTCGTGGCTAGCGGCGGCACTACCGCTGGCTGCTATATGCGGGATACCGTTCTTCAGCTACTCCAGCGATAGATTCGGAAGAAAGCGATGTATAATAGCTGTATCAGTATTATCCTGTGTAAGTACTCACCTAAACCTACTCAATGTCTAAGTGTATGAATTAGTGTGTATCGCTGAAAGAAACCAGCGTGACTGCAAGCGCCATCTGGTGGCTAGCGGTGGCTCTACCGCTGGCTGCACCATTAATGCAAAATTAATTAATGCAGCTGGGAATAATATTTTTGCATAGACTTTGTATGGATATGTTATTTTGCCAACCGCAAATAACGTTTGTATAGTTTTCTAGTGCATTGTTGTACACCTAACACTAACCGCATGCAAATTACATCCTATAGTGCACGTACAGTAAGGGAAATGTATTCACGTACCTCTTTATGCCTTATTGTCATAGTAAGAACAGCGAAAAAGGCACTTGAATAGATTTCCCTGACTGTACCTACTTTGTTATTACTATTTGCAGGGACTACTTTTTGCAGAAACTGCAAAAGTACCTTTGTAATCGCATGTATTTGTATAGGATTACAAACTT
The DNA here is from genome assembly GCA_932294315.1 of Epinotia nisella. Lineage (NCBI taxonomy): Eukaryota > Metazoa > Arthropoda > Insecta > Lepidoptera > Tortricidae > Epinotia > Epinotia nisella. Next base: position 11,252,687 of record OW028693.1, read on the forward strand.
ACTTATGCAGTTTGTATATCTCTGAAACGTGACTGAAATAGCAATATTTTTAGGTTTTTTTATTAATTGATAGGCTAAAAACGAATTATATTTAAAATGTGGAGCTTGTGAGTCTGCTAGAAAGTACCTTAGAATTATGTTGATCATCGGTAAGTGAGTATGTCAGTGACAAAACTAAGGACCTTGGACGGGCAATAGTTCTTAAACTAAAAGTACAAATTGAATGTTATTGAGAATATATCTAAGCTATATTATGCCCTACATATTAACTGAAATTTCAGGGTTTTAGCTTTAGCCAGCCCACAATTACAGGATGTTGAAAATGGCCTGAATGGCTTTGAGGAAAGGATGGTACGGTCGTGCTTCTTTGTTTTGCTTGACTTGGCGGGGGCACCTCCGTGCCTCCAGATACTGAAGGCATAACAAAATATTGAATGTTAATAACCTTCAACCTGCACGTCTAGCACAACTTGCTGCTCAGTCGCTTCTCGCGCGACTAAGCGTCCCCTATCTCACTCGCACCGTACAAATTAGAAAAAGGGGGCTAGAGCTTTCTCGACTCGCGTCGCGGTGCGGCGTCAGTTGCGCTAGCCCCGCTGATATAGAGGACTCTGTATGGCACTGCAATGCAAACACTTGGTCGTAATATGCCAAGGTCTAATAACTATGGTACATATTTGCATTGCGTGTTATTTGTTAATTAGCATTATCAATTTATCAAAGTACTTAATTATGATATTTTAAAACATGTTCAATTATAATGCCACCCCGGCTTAGAATAATCATAATCATCATTTCATTTAGGTATTGCACCATGGTAAAATATAAGTTGTTACAGTATACAGGGTGGGCCCTGTAACAGGAGCAAAAAATTTAACGGTAGGTAAGCTTGTGAGCAATTGTTTCCAAGTGGTTTTAATTGAAAAAAAAAACGGTTTTTTTTCTTTATCATAAGTTTACGTGTACTTTTTTACTCTTCTGGAGTGATATAAGTAACTTTTTATTTTAAAAACACTAAAAAAAATCACCGTTAAAAATATCTTTTGAAAACAATAATGCAAAAACTATTATGACTCACTACATGATGTTACGTTAAAATCTGCATTGACTACTGTGCTATGATCTCGTGGTGCCAAGATACATTACTCGGAGGTCATAACATGCTCTAAGGAAGCCTCCTTTTAAATATTTGCTCCTGTTACAGGGCCCACCCCGTATAAAAACATTATACAAACATTGTAGGGTTAAAGCCACTATGGTGGTGGTGTTCGATTCTTTCGCTTTCACACGATAGAAGATACGAGTAGATCGAGAAAACTAAGGACATTCATGTTCGTATCTCGTTTCTACCTTAGAGTTTCCATGAACTGCCATCCTCCTGTCCCGCCCGTCCTGACCCGCTAGTTTACATAAGGCCACACCACAACACTCAGTAAAATAATGATCGAAGCAGAAGAAGAACTACTACTGTCTCAAACTGGCAATAGGGATCTTGAAATGATAACATATAGTTTCTTAAAATGGGCCCCTAACGCCTTGGCCACGACTTTGGTCTTAAGCGACCTGCGGCAGCGTTTTATCTGTTCATTGCGCGGTCGAGACGCGCAACGCACTGTGGTTAGTTGGGATCACGCGCAATGAATTAGAAAAAACCGGCCAAGTGCGTGTCGGACCACGCAAAACGAAGGGTTCCGTGCCTATTAAAAAGGTCGTATCGTCACAGAAATTTTACGGCACTTACGTCCTTTTCTTTGAGGTAGGCAGTTTTTCAGCAATATCTCGAAAACCTCTGAACCGATCTTGTTCAAAACAATTTTCGGTGAATGAAATTAATAAGCCCTATGTCCATGAATTTTTCCATATTTTTAAAATACACCGTTCAAAAATTAGAGGGGGGGGCAGAATTTTAGTGACTTTCGGGGCGATTATCTCCGACTCTATTCACTTAATCAAAAAAATGCTAAGAAACCTTATATTTATTTTGAAAGGCCTATCGATTGATGTGCCACACGGGGGGTCACAATGAAAAAAATTTTTTTGACTTAGTTTTATGTATGGAGTGCACCCCTAATTTTTTTTTGTCATTTTAATTACAAAACTATGTAGCGGCTAACAAAATACACCTATCCTCAAAATTTTATTCAAATACACCTTATAGTTTTCGAGTAAAATGCCTGTGACATACGGACAGACGGACAGACGGACAGACGGACATGACGGAACTATAAGGGTTCCGTTTTTGCCATTTTGGCTACGGAACCCTAAAAACCGCTGCCGCAGGTCGCGTAAGACCAAAGTCGTGGCCAAGGCGTGAGCCTCTATTCGCTTAAGGCGAACATTCATTCTGCCGATTTGTCGCTGGCAACAGGTCCGTGGACAGATCCGTGTATATATGCGCTACGCCAACCTCGCGCGCAAAGTGGCTCGCGGACAAATCGGCGACCTGTGCGAGCATGGTGCGAGAGATCGCACGCGTGCCTATGGGTGAAGGCGGATTTGTCCAGCGATTTGTGAGGTGCAGCTCGCGGCTAGTTTAAGGGTTTGCTAGACGGTCGCCAACAAGCCCCTCCGACCGAGCGACCTAGGTCGGCACCGCCCATGTAGACAGTTGTTTGCAGCAAACTTTCATACTTCAACGGTCGGTGCCGACCAAGGTCGCTCTGTCGGGGGGGCTTGTTAGCGACCGGCTAGCAGACCCTTAAAGCGCCTGCTAGACCGTCGCCAACAAGCCACTCCAACAGAGTGACCTTGGTCCGGACGGACTGTGTAAGCAGTTGTTTCCAGCAAAATTTCGTTTAACCTTCGGAAGCCCTTGGTCGTCGAGCGCGCGCTAGCGACCGCGAGCAGCGTAGCGTGGTCGGCCAACCGTCTATCCAAAAAACTCACAACGAACCACCGACTAAGGTCGGGCCGTCGGAGGCTTGTTGGCGACCGTCTAGCAGGCGCTTATTTCACTATATATCCCCAGATATCATGGACAATCAAGCTAACAACGCTCACCGCGCCCGCTCTGATCACCGCGCGGGCGATCGCGGGCGTCGCAGCGGCGGGGTGCTTCGTAGTAGTTCCTGTATACGTTAAGGAGATCGCTGAGGACTCCTGGCGAGGCGCGCTGGCTTCGCTTACTATGACTGTGTGCAAGGTAGGAGAAAGCTCAGTAATACGTAGGTACCTAAAACAAAGGGCTTGTAACTTCTAGCTTATGTTAGTTACTAACGAGAGAAACGCAGCAATGCGTTGGGAGTGAGATGTCCTAATTGCCAAACTGCCGTCTCACTTCAACTTAATGCCTGTTGCTGCGTAACTCTCGTGAACTCAAAAGAAAAACGGCCGTTTTAACTTTGGACGCATAGATTGACGAATCCAGCTACATAAAAACTAGTTTGATGTATTCACAAGGTACTTAAATACAAAATACAGTGTGTAGTGGCCTCCTTTTTTAAATATCTATCGTTAAATTTAAATAATCACAATTATTTACCAGTGGCGCTAGTGAGCACGTTAACGCCCTCTTAACTTACCTGCAGATACAAATTTTGTTTTTCCAATTCAGCTGGGCGTGATATTCGTGTACGGCGTGGGCATGTGGCGTTCGTACTCGGGCGGCCAGGCGCTGTACCTCGCCGTGGCGGCGGCGCACGCGCTGCTCTCCTGCGCCATGCCGGAGTCCCCCAACTACCTGCTCAAGCAGGGCCGGGAGAAGGTGGGTGACAGTCGTGCCAGGCAGGCTGGTGGCACTTGCCGCCAGGGATAGGCGGCTCTGGCGCTCGGAGCTGACAATATAGGGGCGAAGACTCATGTTAAAATTGATAACGTAGCGTTGCTAGATGGATAGTGAACCATCAAATTATCGTAATCCTACTTCCTACTAATCCTACTAATATTATAAATGCGAAAGTTTGGATGTTTAGATGTTTGGATGTTTGTTACTCAATCACGCTTAAACGGCTTAACCGATTTGGATGAAATTTTGCACGAAGATAGTTTATAGTCTGGTATAAAATAGGGCGCATTGCACGTAGAACCGATGGCCGTTGGGGCGGAAAGGTTCTCGAGTGGCGACCGGAAGGCGCGGCGTGGGTAGGCCCCCCACAAGGTGGACTGATGACCTGGTAAAGGTCGCGGGAGTCCGCTGGATGCGGGTGGCGCAGGACCGGTCAATTTGGAACTCTCTGGGGGAGGCCTATGTCCAGCAGTGGACGTCTTTCGGCTGATATGATGATAAAATATAGGATCGTTTTTATCCCGGGTCCACGCAGACGAAGTCGCGGGTGGAAACTAGTACAGTATAAATTAAAAAAAGACACAAAAGATAGACCTTGAAAGTTTTGAAAAAGATTAAAATTAAAGCTACCAATAGAATGCTCACGCTTTTATAGAAACAAAATTTTATATATGACAAATATGGACCTAAACGCAGTATTTCGCGACCAAACAGCAATTTACTTGATTTTCCATACAACGATTAGTAGGTACCTAAATTTTGACATTTGTGACGTCATACCTTTATGTCAATTAGTATGAAGCGTTTTGAGCTACCGCCGCGAGGTCAATCTTTGTCTCAAATTTTGGGGTGGGAACATAAATTTTCTTTAATTGTAGTTGTTCCTATACAAACATTTGTTCCTCCCCAAAAACTGGTTCGAATGGCATCGTAAAAAAATCTTAGTACACAAGTATTATTAACCCGATCGCCGAATAGTCCGAGAGCCCGCTCCCAAAATGCTTACGTCTTATGCGATAAAATGTATGGCACACGGTCGAAAAAGTTGTGCTGAGCTGAGCGAGGATCAGAAGTTTTTCGCACCTTAAAATGGCTGGCTTTCGGTCAAAAATTTAATGTTATGATTGGTAAGTAGGAAGTATGTCGTCGTAACGTCAGCGTCATGTGAAAACAGAACGACACACATGGCATCATTTAGACTTTAGACCTTGAACTTGAATCGTAGACAGAGTAAACATAACTTGACAGGTGGTGCCAAAGATGGCTACTGGACACCTTTTCTTACGTCACGTGACATCTTAACGAAAATTATTATACCTACTACGTTTAGAAATAACAGTGTCTTTAAGAATAAATAAGTCTGCCATGCCATATCTGGCAGGCAGTCCTTTAAACAGTTTTTCAAGGTAACAAACTTTTTTTTTTAATACAAAAGAATTGAGAACGTCCTCCTTTTTTTGAAGTCAGTTAACCCAGTATCTTACTCTGATACTTGCTTACCTTAGCTTAGTTATGCAATGATACGTGCAATGCTTTTGCAATGCATGCCCGTAACTATAAATAGGATTTATGTAAAAAGGAAGACTACTGACCTTATCTCGTTGCCTTTAGGTTTCATATCGGTTGATATTCGTTTGTAGACACAACAGTAGCTATATGCAAGTCAACTTAGTAGTACATATTTACTATTTAGTACTAGCTAGTATTGCAGTCAGCATCATAAACATGTATACATTCTATGACCTTATTACTTAGACATAAGGTCGAAAAGTGTATACATATTTATGATGCTGACTGTACAAAGAGCCCCGGCAGAGACACGAGATAAGTTAAGTCAGCATCATAAACATGTATACACTTTTTGACTTTAAAGTAATAAGGTCATAGAATGTATCCATGTTTATGATGCTGACTGTACAATATAAAAGAAAGGTAAAAGATTTGTTTTAATTCGGAGTAGTTGCGAAGATTACCCCCTACATATACCAAGTTACAATTCACAGACTTCTTTAGCTTATTGCAATAAATTAATTTTATTCGACAAGTAGGCCGCAATCGCAGAGCTTTTAATAAAGTAAACCACTTTCTAGAAGAAACATTGAAACAAACTCAACAGTCAGCTATTATTATGGTACCATTTTTTTATGTAGAAAACTCCCGCGTGCGTGAAATTCAGAAATATTATTATGAATACTCGGGTATACTTAGTCGGGCTCGCATAGAGAGCTCTCTCTGAAGCGATTTATATTAGCTACAACAGTCACCAGCATTAATATCGCCATAGAAAAGTGCCCAAAAATATCTGACACGTGCTAAAGGCACTAGAAACAGAGTCGTGTCAGATATACATGAGCGCCTTGTGCAGATACAAAAAAAAATTGTGGACAATCTTACACAAATCGAACTAGTCCCATATAGTAAGCTCAATAAAGGCTTGTGTTATGGGTACTAGACGACGATATATTTAATAAGTAGATATAAATACTTAAATACATAGAAAACATCCAAGACTCAGAAACAAATATTCATGCTCATCACATCACACAAATATTTGCCCTTACCGGGATTCGAACCCAAGACCTTCAGCTTCGTAGGCAGCGTCACTACCTACCTACTAGGCTAACCGGTCGTCGTTGTCGTCGGTCGGTTAAATATAAATGACGGTGACTCTTGAACTCTTTATAATTTTAGGAAAGATTCTGTCTGTAACATTTTCAGGAAGCAACCAAGACCATAGCGTGGCTGCGTAGCCTGAACAGAGGAGACACAGCCGTGCTGGACGAGGTCCACCAACTCAAGGATGAGCAGAGAAGGTTCGACGAGATGCCTAAAGTCACTCTAGTCAGTATAAGTAAGTACAGTAAGAAAGGCAGTTTTTCAGCAATATTAAAAATAAAACCTTTGATCCGATCTTGTTCATAAAAAAAATTCGGTGAAAGAATTTAATAGGTATGTCCATGAGTTTTTCATATTTTTACAATACACCGTTCAAAAATTAGAGGAGGGACACAATTTTAGTGACTTTAGGGGCGATTATCTCCGACTCTATTCACTTAATCAAAAAAATTGCTGAGAAACTTATAATATATGTATTTTGAAAGGCCTATCGATTGATGTGCCACACGTGGGCTTACAATGAAAAGTCATCTACTCCTTTGTCTCTGTGTGTCTTTTGTGTAGTGAATAAATGTCTTCTTTTCTTTTTCTTTTTTTTCTTTTCATCTGTGGTCTTCATCATCAGTTCCACTTCCCCAAATTTGTGATTTTCGGGTGTAAATACACTAGTTATATAATAGAAAATACCGAAATTACTACATGCGTGCCTTCTATATTTGAGGAGTTCCCTCAATTCCTCATGGTTCCCATCATCCAACTGAAGTTTTGATGACAATGGGACCAACCTGGAAGGGGTCACTATCAAATTTACCTTATCGTTAAACAACCATTTCAGCTAGATGACATAAAATTTAAATACACAGTCAGCATATAGTCAATTCAGCTGCGACGACATGAAAGTAGAATACTCAGTCAGCAAAAAGACAGTTTAGCTGGATGGCTAAGAATTAGAATGAATAAGTAGCCAAACGTCTGAAAATATAAATAGTCCATATGATTAGAATATCTAATGAGTCGAAAGTGAAATTAGTTAATTGACATAAACACAGAACGAGTTAATAGCAAAACGTCATGAAATGTAAATAGTCTATATAATTAGAATTCCCAATTCGTCGAAAGTAAAATTATTTGATTGACATGAACGCAGAACGAGTTAGTAGCAAAACGTCTGGTTTAAGTTTAAGCAAGGCTTATAAGTTAGGTATAATATTAATATGGATATTCTGACATTTTTATTTGTTAGTAACGCATACCCCCTAAAAACATTGGTTTATCCTATCACACTTAAAAATAAAATTTGAAGTAATTCCTTTACTACTAACTTGTGTTAACTTATATTTGGATTTTTCTATGTATACTTAACATTTGAAATCCAGACGTTTTGCTAATGGGTCGCTTGGCGGTTATTCCATTTAGAAATAAAAACATTACACAATCCAGACTTTTTGCTTCTTGGCTGTTTAGCGTTCATGTCTGTTTAGTAATTAAGACGTTCTAAGATACAAACGTGTTGCTACCGAACCATTTTGCATTTGTGTCTATTAAGAAATAAAGACATTCGAAGATAAAGATGTTTTGCTGCTAGATCATTTTAAATTGTTACGTTCTAAGATCCAGACGTTTTGCCAAAGAGGCATTTAGCATTCATGTCTATGTAGTTACAAAGACATAACACAATCCAGACATTTCAGCTATATTGTCCTTTAGCGATAAGGTAAATTTGATTGTGACCCCCTGGAAGTATATCAAATAAAAAAAGAATTGTACGAATCGGTTCATAAATGACGGAGTTCTGAGGTAACAAACACAAAAAATAAAAAATACAACCGAATTGAGAACCTCTTCCTTTTTTTTTGAAGTCGGTTAAAATGGCCCAAGTATTAAATGGGGATAACAATAAGATTACGCGAAACCTTACACAGATGAAAATGACTATTTGATGAGCTCTAGATAAAGCCTTACTCGGCTACGATACCAACAACCAATTCTATACCAAACCCGTTGTAAATATTTAACTTTAGTACCTAATCTGCTATTTACCGGAGATAAGCGCGATTAAATATTTACCTCTCAGTATTTACCATGAATCTGAAGTAAAGCAAATTGAACTGGGAAAATGAATATTGTCGTGGAACGCAATGAAATACCTTTTGAGGCATATCTGAATTGATATAAGGTTGAAAATGATGTAACCATTTCGCGCATCGAAGAGTTATTCTGGAGTGTAACAGATTGCATAATATTTAAGAGGATGTAGGTGATTAGAGTCAACGAATTAATAAATTATCGCATCGCTGGTTTAATGCTCAAGCTTAGAAACTTAAACCTATAAAGACTGACGGCGTGAACATGAACATATACAAATGTTTATTCGGACTAGGTATACCTAAGTATTTATTACGCAAGTATTTCTCAAAACATGTTTACGACGCAACTGGCCATAAAGTGGCCATTACTGACCGCTGAGGGTGCGGAAAATCCCACTTCCTGGTGGAGGTAGACGTAAAAATCTGCTAAGTGCAGTCAAATAGTTGCTTATGCTGCTATCTATGTCTACATTCTTTGTTTTACCGCCGTAGGTGAATAATGTACAGTCGAACTCATAAGTAGCTGGTACAGTCGAGATCATTAATATATGTACGGTCCCAAAGATTCAAAAATATCTGAGCAACCTTGCCTACCAATAAAGTCGTGTTGTCCGTGCACATGTTTTCTTATCTAAATAGCGGATTGAAAGCGAATCAATACAATTTTATGGGAGTGTGCTGGCTAGGTGTAGGTTTCTTCCATTGCTGTTTTTAGGGTTCCGTAGCCAAAATGGCAAAAACGGAACCCTTATAGTTTCGTCATGTCCGTCTGTCCGTCTGTCCGTCTGTCCGTCTGTCCGTCTGTCCGTCTGTCCGTATGTCACAGGCATTTTACTCGAAAACTATAAGGTGTATTTGAATAAAATTTTGAGGATAGGTGTATTTTGTTAGCCGCTACATAGTTTTGTAATTAAAATGACAAAAAAAATTTTTTTAGGGGTGCACTCCATACATAAAACTAAAAGTCAAAATTTTTTTTTCATTGTGACCCCCCGTGTGGCACATCAATGGATAGGCCTTTCAAAATAAATATAAGGTTTCTTAGCATTTTTTTTGATTAAGTGAATAGGGTCGGAGATAATCGCCCCGAAAGTCACTAAAATTCTGTCCCCCCCCCTCTAATTTTTGAACGGTGTATTTTAAAAATATGGAAAAATTCATGGACATAGGGCTTATTAATTTCATTCACCGAAAATTGTTTTGAACAAGATCGGTTCAGAGGTTTTCGAGATATTGCTGAAAAACTGCCTTCCTCAAAGAAAAGGACGTAAGTGCCGTAAAATTTCTGTGACGATACGACCTTTTTAATAGGCACGGAACCCTTCGTTTTGCGTGGTCCGACACGCACTTGGCCGGTTTTTAAATGATATTTTTGATTTAATTGTCCGCCCAATTGCTGAGGAGATCTTTGCACAGCAGTGTGACACTCAATTATGCTCATAAAAATGTGTTCTGTATCTAACTTCTATAAACTTCTGTGCCCCTAGTCCGCGACAAGGCGACATTCTCCGCGCTCCGCGTCACACTAATGCTGATGGCGCTCCAAACCCTGTCCGGGTGCTTCGCCCTCATGAACTACGCGTCCGACGTGTTCTCGCGGGCAGGTACCGACTGGAGCCCTAACGTGCTCGCGCTGTTGATGGGGTCGCTCCAGCTGGCTGGGTCGTTCTTCACGACGATGTTTATTGAGAAATTTGGAAGGAAGGTAAGGAAATAGTGTCTCATCTGACTAGGCTCACCTACCGGATCAGGGCGCTATTTCACCATATTGATAATTGGGAATGGATGAAAATTTTAGAAATGCCTGATTTTTTTTGGTGATAGGAATAACCTTCCTTAGCAGCAGAAAAAAGTTGCAGACTTTTTAGCTGCGTCATTTCTTTTTGAAAAATATAAACAGTTTCCTCATTTACGTTTTGGGTTTATGACGGCGAATAATACTACACTTTCCTTGATTCGTCTCATATTACAAAAAATATTTTAAATATCTGACTAGTATAAAATAATGATAAATAGAGCTGCTGCAGCTGTCAATATAATTGCCGGTGTCAGTTTACCACGGATATTAATAGTAGATTGTATGACAAGGGGCTAAAATAAGCCATATTAGCACGAGATGGATATTTTCCCGAGCGAAGCGAGGGAAAATAATTCGAGGGGTAATATGGCTTTTAGACCCGAGTTATACACTCTACTTTTCACTTCGACTGCGAGAAAATAGTAAAACAAAGATTATCCATCCACAATCAATAACAAATTTCACTGCGAAGAGATTGTTCAATTTAGCGTGAGGCGTTTTCTTTTTTAATGAATTGGAAATAAAAAACACCTGATGTTGGATTGGTCGATTTTAATATGTAGCTGTATTCTGGTTGGTTGATAGCAAAGAGAAATGTTTTTTTGAAAGAGTTGTGATTGGTGGATTTAAATGATTTGGAATTAGGGACTAAAAAATACCTGATGTTTGATTGGTTGATTTTAATATGTAGCTGTAGGCATGAACCTAGGATACTATGGACAGGCTATGTTAATAATAATACCACGAACGAGCGCGACGGTGCTATACGAAACGCAATAAGTGTGACAGAAAGAGATATATCATTCGTTGTCCTTGTCATAGTTCCACTTTTTTTCTGTTGGGCACAACGGTTGTGCCCAACAAAGCGCGCGTGTGGGTGCATACTAGCTAGAATAACCTAAATTATTTAATGCTAATGTGACTTAAATCGACGCGATTAAAGTTATTTTACTCACAATAAGGTGCCTGTGTTCCGACTGTGCCAAAAAAATGGTCTATTGCTGTGTTCTCGGCTGTAAAAGCCGGACGGAACACTCTGATGAAAATATAACCTTTCACACGTAAGTAGAACATTTTTCACTTTTCTTTATACGCAATACGTAAAAATGGCATCGTAAAATTACATTACGCTCAAAATCTTGTTAAATTAGATGATTATAATAGAAATAACATCATTGTTTACATTGTTCAAGAAAATATTCGTTGACAAATTATCCGCCCAAATTACGTAGGTTGTTTATGGTAAGCTGCGACAGGTATAAGAATGTCTTCTCGATTTAGCTTCTTTGCAATCATTTTAGGGATATCAGCCAATACAACTTAAAAATACCCCATTTCTCGGGTAATTTATACTTTAACAAAATTCTAGTACTCGTTATTACCTAACATTCGTATAAAATGGGTGGGATCTATTTTTATATACTTATATTTTCTCTATACTCATAAAAAAGAGGCAAAGCTTTAATTTAGCGAGTAATCTCCGGAACTATTCATCCCATAACAAAAAATCCTGCATCTGCGCCTCCGCTCGGGTTCTTTCTAATACGCAAGTGGAGACGCGTGGACAGCTAGTAATACAGATAGATATAGATAAGTAAAGATGATCGACGGTATAAAATGATTCATAATTTTCTATAAGCCCTATGCTTTGAAAATTGAATGTAAAATAATATGTTTTATTTTCTAGGTTTCCACTAAATGAGGATGTGCGTACGCAGAGTATTTGGATTGAGAAATATGTAAACAAAATTAATATTATTCAAAGGCCAGTAAGCGACCCCTACCTAACCTAAATAGAGATAACCTTATATAAATAAATGTTTTTTTAATATGGTTGTGTCTCATTTCGGTCCTTAGTATCATTATTTTATCCGCCTTATGACAAGTTTTCCACTGACCGCCGCGGCCAGGCCGCGCCAGTCTGTGAGAGACTTAAATAAAGCCTCTCACAGACAGGCGCGGCCTGCGGTGGCGGTCAATAGTAAATTTGACACTATCTGTCAAGTTTACTATGGACCGCCACCGTAGGCTGCGCCAGTGTGATTCAGGCTTTATAATAATTAATTAAGTAGATCAGGACGACCCGCGAGCTGTGTCGCGGCGAGGTAGACTGTCCGTCTCTTTCTAGTAAGGACGCTTAGAAAGGTAAGATACGGACAGTCTACCTTGCCGCAACATAGCTCGCGGGCCGTCCTGTGATAACTGTGCTGATCACTCTATACAGTTTGTAGTGCTGATAAGAAACACAGATAAGCCGCTTGCACAAGGACTATTAATTACTTACATGTTCTGTTACTAGAATCATATTTCATGTTATTAAACTGAATATTACTAGTGCCTGCGAACAGCACCTGCTAGGCAATGAATGTGTAAAGCTTCATTAAAAACTACTTACAATAAAAGCGCATTATTTAAAATAAACATATGGACGCGATGGGGTAATTTTTAGTTACATGGCCACCCCACGGGTATCATCTACTTTGTTGCCGTCCCTCATTGTGGCATCACGTATAGCCTGTCCATAGTATCCTAGGTTCATGAGCTGTAGGTATTCTGGTTGGTTGATAGCAAAGATAAATGTTTTTGAAAGAGTTGTGATTGGTGGATTTAATATGGTGAAGTGTTTTGATTGGTCAAATTTAATGTGTATAAATCATAAATATGTATACATATTTTCCCTGGCGGCTAAATGTACTACTTTAGCCCCGCTTATTAAGCCTAATATGACACACTTTTCGAGCATGAGATGTGAAAAAGATATTTTTTGTAATATGTGACAGATCAAGGAAAGCGTCTTATCGACACGTCCGCGAGGAGCCGACCGGGTCGCGAGTCCACTCAAATAAAATGTAACGTCTGTATTGATGCTTTAAATTCCTTTAACATCTTATAAAATTCGCGTCCGGTCCGGTTTGTGAGAATTATAGCGCGTTCAAGGCCAAGCGAAAGCAATCTCTGTTTTTTTCTCTCAACGAAAATGTGCTGTCATTTCCAGATTCCACTGGGCTGTAGTTCCGGCGTCGTGTCCGTCTGCATGATCGCCCTGGCGACGTACTTCCTCACCCACGCGGGCCCGCGCTGGCTTCCCGTGGCGTCCGTGTGTCTGTGTATCCTGGCGTACGGCGCCGGCCTGGCGCCCGTGCCGATGGTCATCATGGCTGAGGTGTTCACATACCAGGTACGTCATCCCTCGTCAAGTCATAGAGGTGGGCCGGCCCGAGGACAGAGCGGAAGGAGGAGCCGCTCTAGGCGCCAAATGTAATAATTAACAACATAAAAATTGAAAACCCCCGACATTTTAATTTCAAAGTTAAATATCTCAAAAACTGCTGAACCGATTTTGTTGAAACGTAGCTAAGAACCATCTCGATTAAGTCAGCATTCGGACAAAAGAAACTGCATTAAAATCGGTCCAGCCCTTAGACATTTTTTTGTCACGTGAAGTGAAAATCTCAAAGGACACACAAAAAACATCTCGCTCCACCCTGATTGAGGGCTAGAGGGCCGGTGTTGTATATAGGTTTCCTCACTCTGTCTAAGTGTAGATCCAAAAACCCTGAAACTACGTCGACAAATGCGTGTCTGCCACCTTGGAATCAGAATTAGTCATCATGTTTGGAATCCGTGACTCCTAAACCCTGAAAACGACTTTTTAACCCCCGACGCAAAAAGAGGGGAGTTATAAGTTTGACGTGTCTGTGTATCTGTGTCTGTATGTGGTGTCGTAGCTCCTAAACGAATGGTCCGATTTTAATGCGGTTTTTTTTTTGTCCGAAAGCTGACGTGATCGAGGTGGTATGTTTCAACAAAATAGGTTCAACCATTTTTGAAATATTCAACTTTGAAATGAAAAAATCGGGGGTCATATAACTTTTCTAAGTTGTAGTTATACTTATACAGGAGCCGTAGCATGGTTGGCCTTGTCACGCGATAGGTGATAGGATAGAGCGTGCGTCACTGGCTGACACCGTTCGATAGAACGAGACGACGCTCTTATCTTGTCACTTGTCGCGTGATAAGGCCAACCATGCTACGGCTCCAGAACATGTTGTGTATACTTAGATACTTCACTTAACCTTTTCAACGCTTTGTCAAAGAAAAAAGTTGTCAACCACACGCCAAATCAACAAGACATTTAGTGCGGAGTTAAACCTTATGTCAATGCAAGAAGGTTGCTATCACGCTGGGCTCCTTGACGCATATATCAGTCGTGGGCGTTGAACCTACGGTGTCGATATATGCACGAAACACCGACTTCATTCGTTCGTATATCTCTATCGCACTTACACACTATATATTAAATAGAGGGAGATAAACGAACGAAAGGCGTTTGCAATTCGCGGTAACCGCTCAAGTATAGGATTGTTAAACCGTTCTTCTCTCCTCTGTTCTCTTTTTCTTTTGTATAAACTCGCTACATTTCCTGTTTCTACTTGACCTCTGGCGGGCCCATAAGCTCCCAGTGATTTTCACCCAATCGCATCTGTTACTGGCCGCACTGCAGGCCAAACAGGGGAAAAAGGAAAAAAAAATATTGTAAAACCGACCTTACTACATTACAATAAAGCTCCCCTCCACAGCTGCGCGCCCGCATGGCCGGCGCCTCTATGGCGTTCTCCTTCTTCTGCAGCTCAATGACTGTGCTCTTCTACACGCCCGTGGCGAGCATGTTCGGCGAGCATGTCGTGTTCTACGTGTTCGCGGCGGTGACGGCGTGGGGCGTGGTGTACACGGCTCTCTGGGTGCCCGAGACTAAGGGGAAGAGCTTGCAGGAGATACGAGAGTATTGGGTGAAGACGGAGCCGGTTCATGTATGACCATGACTAGGACTTCAATGCTATCATCATCAAATGATGATGATGCTGTCCTGACGGATTTCGGCCACAGCGACTGTGTTTGGATATTAACGATTTGCAATGCGATTATCATTAAGATTCTGTGAAGTGATGGATAATTTGTTTGAGATTTTATAGTAAAATATGTCATATTGTGTTTTTATATACCTATTTATTTAATACACTGTTACGTATTTATCCTCCTGGATCCCCGAAACCTTTATAAAGAACGAAATGGACGCTCACTTTAAGTCCTGACACTACGCAAATAAAAAAAAACTTATCCGAAAAAACCGAGTGCACTTTATAAAGTGCATTATATTTACCACTAAGGCAAAGATCTTTATAAAATGTCAGGAACCAGGAGGTTAAACAAGGAATTAAATAAAAAACAAACCAGTATATTTATTATTTTAATATATAACTACAGAGAATCGTCTCGACGCCGTTGCGCTATCGTCACCGTAAGTTGTTATCCAATTTTTGGTACATTTAGATACAAAAGTGAATTTATATTAAAATTTAAAACAACACAATATTGCCAGGCTCGAAACACTATTTGGACATCGAGCATTTTTAAATAAAAGACCATACATTTACAAAAAAAATATGTATGTGCTTTATAAAGAACATCATATTTCGTTGGGTAGTTATGACAATTAAACATAATACAATTTCAGAAGCGTAAGTTTGCCTCGAGTTGAATTCCCATCTGTCTCACAAACGTAATATGAACGAGACAATAAGGTGAAAAGGTTACATTGTATGTGTGCAATTAGGACAGTGCGATTTACATCATTTCGCTCCATCTCTTCCACGCACGGTAGCAAATACCTACTACACACATACACACATAGGAACTATAGGTAACATTTTTGATTAAGTTCCTAACTACAATACATAGTCACATCTTCATACGAGTCAGCGAGGAGTCACCACCGTTCTTCAAAAAGGACCAATTAATATCAAGGAACAACTTCAAAGAATTAAACACATCCGATAAAGTAGTAGCAGCTAGAAAAACTACAAGATCTTCAAAAAAAGACATTTAACATATTATGAAGATTCTTGGTGACATTAACTTAATTCATAATTAACACAGTCTAGCTACGATGTCCATGGCGTGCTCAAAATGATTTAAATTAATCCAAAAATAGGTCACGGTAATAAAAACTCTTTGTTTTAGATTAAGATTTTGTCAAACCGAATAAATATTAAACAGAAAACTATCAGCCGAAAAGGTAAACAAAAAATAACGGGCAAACAATCTTACTTATTAAACTTCTAAAAACTTATGATTACAATTCTATATTACAGACTCGACTCAATCAATATCACTCTTTCGAATCTCATCTTCAGACAATGTTAGGTGACGGAAAAGAAAAAATACGCCCTCTGTCCTTAAAAAAGAACAAGACTCAAACGCAAATTAAATATAAAATGACATAAGAGAAAGAAGTCCTTAATGTCATCGCAACGCAAAACTATCACGAATTACTTATAAAAATATTCTTAGGACACGTTAAGGTCACTGAAAGTGTACGAGTAATAATACAGGGACATGGTATACAGAAATATGGATAAACAGATATCCTCATTCATCTTTGTATTGAAGTGATCAACAGACCTTGTTATTGAATATATCGCTACAACCATGACTCCCGAACAATGTCTGTCCTCTAAGAACATTCAGTCATTTTAAGCAAAAAATATACTTTGAAAACACTTATTTTTAATTTAGGTAAATTTTCAACTAATTACTTATGGCTAAACAAGGGCTGAGGCAATTAAGAATAAACAGTTTGTTTTGAGAATGATATTAGTAAAAAATAACATATTTCTGAAAACAGTGAGCAGTTTTTGGTGTTATTGATCTGAAATACCACCTTTAATAAAATAAATACAAATAGTAGTATTGATTTAGCGTACTATCAAGTATACATGTAACGACTCACAAGGATGTTACCATCCTTATTACAACGCATAGTCCATTTATCAATCGTTACACGTACCCCTTGTACTTGCTGTAGGTCAAAAGAACAATTGTATATAAGTATTTAAGTAAAATTGATGAATTAAATGCTATAGTCAAATCACAGTAATAAAAACCCAATTCAAGTGTCAAATGACTAAGAAAATACTATGTTACCATTCGTGTCCCACTAATTCTTTCGTCGCTTAAATTATAAGTATTTTATTCGTCCCGTATGAGAGAAGCTCTTACACGCCAATCGTTTAATACCTATCAAATAAATTACTTTGGACAATTCCGTTTCAGTCGCGAGAATCCCGGCCTTATTGCGTATAATAATGCCGAAATTCTGCGAACGTTTCCTCGATAATTCGAATTTCTGAGTCCAGTCTCCGGTGATTGTCATCTCATTTCAATAGAAAAAAACGGAGATAGTAATTTTTAACTTTCTCCTACAAAAAATGTGGAATTATTTAGTAACAAAGAGTTATGTCTCTTTTACATATAGCCTTTTACAAGATACCGACAATACCCGAAGCTTGAAAACACATCTTCGCCCATCTCTGGTGCACCCTTAGCTTCGCGTATCAACGATTCACCATTAAAATCCATAGTTAACTTTTGTCACGGTCGGTAGTATATGTAACACAGTAACATAATACAGTGTAGACTCTTTTACGCTATGGGGTTCGATCAACTTTTTATTGTTTTGTCCTGGTAAGTGAGGACACAGTTGTGACAGAGATTTTTTGTTATACATATGGCCTCCTATCATGTTTAGGAGATGGTTTATATCCCATAAAATCATAGTGGAGTTGTAACCATCGCATCAAGCAACCAAAAAAAGTTGATCAGCCCTATATTTACGCAATAACTGAGCCTACAGGCGCTCTTAAATTCTGATCATATACATTACATTATACATCATTTATTAGGGTTCCGTAGCCAAAATGGCAAAAACGGAACCCTTATAGTTTCGTCATGTCCGTCTGTCCGTCTGTCCGTCTGTCCGTCTGTCCGTCTGTCCGTCTGTCCGTATGTCACAGGCATTTTACTCGAAAGCTATAAGGTGTATTTGAATGAAATTTGGAGGATAGGTGTATTTTGTTAGCCGCTACATAGTTTTGTAATTAAAATTACTAAAAAAAAATTTTTTAGGGGTGCACTCCATACATAAAACTAAAAGTCAAAAATTTTTTTTTCATTGTGACCCCCCGTGTGGCACATCAATGGATAGGCCTTTCAAAATAAATATAAGGTTTCTTAGCATTTTTTTTGATTAAGTGAATAGGGTCGGAGATAATCGTCCCGAAAGTCACTAAAATTCTGTCCCCCCCCCCTCTAATTTTTGAACGGTGTATTTTAAAAATATGGAAAAATTCATGGACATAGAGCTTATTAATTTCATTCACCGAAAATTGTTTTGAACAAGATCGGTTCAGAGGTTTTCGAGATATTGCTAAAAAACTGCCTTCCTCAAACAAAAGGACGTAAGTGCCGTAAAATTTCTGTGACGATACGACCTTTTTAATAGGCACGGAACCCTTCGTTTTGCGTGGTCCGACACGCACTTGGCCGGTTTTATACAAGTAGAACAGTCTCTTTTCACAATGGCAAATCATTGCTTTACTTGATGTATCGTTGAATAACTTTTATGAGTCGTGTTGAAACTTACAAAAACAATTACACGGTTAAACTCAAGCACGGTCAACGACTTAAATTGTTGAGCCATTTAAGGTGTCAACAAATTTTGGTTTTTTAATAGTAAAGCTATGAAGTCCAGTATAAAGTGAGCTCTAAATGGCTCAACAAAGTCTGTGACTGTAACAATGTGTCACCAAGGGCGACATTTTTCGAACCCTTCTGGAGTTCTTGAGAAAGTGTTTACAGTAGCGCGCATTCAACATTCGGGAACCCCGCGGAAATACTAATACTAATGAACTCCTGAAAGAAAAAACATTACCCTCCTCCTTTGGCAGTCGGGTAAAAAGGAAGGCAGGGTTCGAAACGTGTCGCCCGTAGTGACAATTAATACGCGAGTTTAATTGTATATTTATTAGTATAACTTGACGTATCATATTAAATATAGAATACAAATTTATTCATTTTTCTATTGGCAGAGTACTTGACGAGATAACCAGTCTTATAAATGTTAAGCGTAATACGTGACTGGATTCAAGGGGCTAGTACAACTGGCCAAGTCGCGTCGCGCGCGATAGCGATATATGTGTCACACGCACTGTGTAAATTAGATAGAGCAGGGTAGATTTTCATCGTCTCGCATGCTAGATGGTACGGCCCGCGTTTTATCATGTGATAGATACATGTCTTAATGAAAGAGAGAGCCGGTGTCGTGTTAAACGACAGTCAAGATTAAGTAAGGGCCATTTTTAAACGCGTCTTTAACGAATCACGTGTGTATCGACA
Organism: Epinotia nisella; assembly: GCA_932294315.1. NCBI lineage: Eukaryota > Metazoa > Arthropoda > Insecta > Lepidoptera > Tortricidae > Epinotia > Epinotia nisella. The sequence continues at coordinate 11,272,146 of OW028693.1, forward strand.
CAAACGCGGTGTGTATAGTCCTAAAGCCCACCACGGCCACAAATGCCAAGAAAAGTGCAGTCCGTGAGCACTTAGAACAATCTTCAGGTCTGTACTTCTCTCTTCCTCTTTGTTATGACACAATCAAAAACTTCACTCTAACCGAATCTGTTTTAAAAACTCACTGGCTGTACATAGCAAACAGCAACGTTCTGTTTCACCATGGGCGAAAATACTTTCGTCTTCTGTTCTCCTCTAGAGGTCGCATTTCTCAACCGATTCTCGTGATATTTTGTGAGCAGGTTCGATAATAATATGTTTTTTTTTGTCGATTTAGTCTTTGGCCCGCTAGTTTTAATTTCAACATTCAAATTGTATTGTGAATGTTGAAGTGGTGTGCAACCGCAGTGGGGTTCCGCTATCAGTTTACCTTTGAGGAACAAAATCCGTCATATAAATAGAAGTCTGGCAGTGATATTGCAACGTTTTAGTCCTTCAAGTCAGTAAACTTTGTTGATATAGTGTCGTCGTCGAGAATGAAAAGGAAGATAAAGCTTTATGATGCCAGCATCGTCATTTATTTAAACTTGGTCTTAACATGTTAAAAGAAGTCCTATTTTTAAAAGCAATACAGTTCTGAAGTGACTTCAGAGGTTTGTAGACCTTTTCGACTTCAAAAAAGGAGGATGTTGTCAATTCGTCGGAATCTTTTATTTTTTATGTACAGTCGAGTTCTCCAATATCTATACAGGCAACCTTTCAAAAATATTTGTACACAGGCTTTATTATTACTGATATAAGACACATGTATAGATATTTTTGAAAGGTTGCCTGTATAGATATTGGAGAACTCGACTGTACATTCCCCAATTACACCAAGATGCCTGGACCGATTTGGAAATTTCTTTTTTCGGTTGAAAGGGTATCCTTCCGAGGTGGTCAGGTCAGGATCTGATGATGGGATCCTGGAGAAATCGAGGGAACCCTTCAAATTTTAAAGGCCCACATCAGCACTTTGGGTTTTTTCTGTAATAATCAACGCATTTGCTCGCAGAAAGCAGTTTACGCGATACTTAAAGTGGAAACGTTCATGTATGTAGTTAAACTTTAACTAGTCGGTTAAACTTTGTTTTAAAAGTAAATTATATCGGGACAATAGCGTATACACCCTGAAATTTACACGTGAACGTCGCCCGCGCGCGGTCGCCGTGTGAGCGCGTCTAAACAATTCAATATGATGCGTGTAGTTTACGCGTGAACGCTGAGTATGCGCCCGCGCGCGGTCGCCGTGTGAGCGCATATGTATGATGTGTGTAGAGACAAGTGTCTACACGCGGTGTGTTTGTTGATGTCTAAACCGTGGTGACATGTGTGTGGGGTTCACTCGCTGAGGGCGCGCTTGTGCGCCGGCTCGTCCACGTCCGTCTCCGGGGGCTGCTCGAGGCCGGGCAGCTGGATCTGCGTGTCGGACGCCTCTGATGGCTGTAACGGAGAATGGTGTTAACTATACATTTGACACTTGTAAGGTTATTCCCTGAATAACAACTGTCCCCAGCACGGTCGGCTCTCCGTACCCATTTTAAATCGGCATACTGGAACAACATGAAACTTTATGCACAATGGAGGGAAAAAAATGAAGAAGTTTTTTTTGGGTTTTTATTACTCATAATCGTTGATACTATCGATCCTTATACAAGAAAAAAAATGTCTTTTGTAAGTTTTTTCTTTCAGTACGTCACGCCACGACCATATAAATAAAAAAAAACCGGCCAAGTGCGAGTCGGACTCGCGCACGAAGGGTTCCGTACCGTTATCTATAAAAACAGCAAAAAAATCATGTCTGTTGTATGGGAGCACCAGTCCGACTCGCACTTGGCCGGTTTTTTAGTATTTGTTGTTATAGCGTCAACAGAAATACATAATCTGTGAAAATTTCAACTCTCTAGCTATCACGGTTCTTGAGATACAGCCTGGTGACAGACAGACGGACGGACGGACGGACGGACAGCGAAGTCTTAGTAATAGGGTCCCGTTTTCACCCTTTGGTTACGGAACCCTAAAAAAGACTGCATAGAAAAATGTTACGATCTGGAATGGAATATTTTGGAAACTTTTTTTCTTGTATGAAGAGAACTCGATTTTTTTTCTATTTTAATTTATAGCAACAGAAACTAGTTTCCGACCTCGATATGGCGGATCCCATTGTGTATACAAAGTTGCGTCATTTTAAAATGTAATCTAAACTACGGAGAGTCGAGCGACCTGGCAACCCATAAGGCGTTAACATAATTTCCACTATAAGTCTCAATTTATAGGTACGGTCGGACTCACAAGGGTCTGAACACTTTAGTACCGTGTCGATTTAACGTCATGTTTAAACTACCATACGAAGTTGTCAAACGGGAAAAAAACGTCAAGGTACCAAGGTGTTCAGCAACTTATGAATCCGACTGTACAAGAATTGAACTATCCGCTTGCTACAAAAATATCACATTTTAAAATTATTCAAAAACGGATTTTAGAATATCTTTTTTATACTGTTTGTTAAATTAAATATGTACATAACATAAATAACACGTATGAACATAATATTACATTATCCAAATTTGTCTAGTTTCTAAAACCTCGTATAACCAGGTAAAATTGTAGTCTAAAAATGTGATATTTTCGGCCGAGGAATATCTTTCTGTCATTCTAGTGGCACTCTTTTCCAATCTAATACAACTCTAATAACATTTACATGCAAAAATAAAACTTGGAGCTAAATCATTATACTTGAAAACTAACAGCCATAGAAATGTATCATTCATGCCCAACAAAAAATAAAATTGGATCATTGAAATTCAAAACGTGGGTCATACAAAGATTTAGGCTCGCATCTCTTCTGTGGACATTTTACATTGCTAATGATCGCACCACACTTGGGGTTGCGTGTTCGCGTTGCATCGTTGCCTCTCTTTCATTTGCCGTAGGAAGGAAAAAGATGCAACACGAATATTTGGGCATATTTGCCCAAATATTCGTGTTGCATCTTTTTCCTCCAAGTGTGGTGCGACCATAAAGTTAAATCCTATAAAGAATTTGTGGTCGGACTCTTAACCCCTCGTATACGGATGTCAAAATTGTGCAAACAAATTATGACTTTGATTTGTAAAGCAATGGGTTCAAATGCTTTGTACGGATCAGTGAATTACGCATACAAGGGGTTAAATCCGCATAAACCTCGTCTCCTCTTATATGATTTCATGCAATAAAACTCACTCTGTATGACCCATATCGACACATGAACAATTATAAGGCCTAGTTTACATAGAGTGGACGACCCAATTCGATAGACGACAGCGTTCGTCGAATTCGTTTAAACAACCAGTGAAAACAAGTCATAACACACACGTACGAGTAGCAACACTGATATTAGATAGTAGACGTGGCGTTTCGGTACACTTAGGCCGTAAAACGTGACCATAAGGCACTTGTCCCATCGCCGGCGACGAGCGATGAGCTATCGGCGATTTTCTCGCCCAAGAAACAAACAAAAGATAATCGCTCCCGTGTAAATAAAAGAGAGAGATATAGTTCATCGCGGTGTGAACAGCCAGCGATGAACTATAAATATATATCTCTCTTTTATTTACACGGGAGCGATTATCTTTTGTTCGTTTCTTGGGCGAGAAAATCGCCGATAGCTCATCGCTTACTCGCCAGCGGTGGGACAAGTGCCTTACTAACGTGCTAGACAGGCTGCTACAAACGTCTACGGTTTACCTTCAGGTCAATGACCCCCAAGGCGCTACCCTTGGCGTCAATGCTTCCCAAGCGGGGTACGGGGAGCTTGTAACAAAACGGTACACACTACAAGACCGGTCGGGGTTGGGAACGAGTTCACGCTCGGCTGGCGCAAGTTACCCGCTTATTGTTCGGTAAAACATTATGGTACAGTCGAGTTCTCCAATATCTATACAGGCAACCTTTCAAAAATATCTGTACACACGCTTTATTATGACATAAGACGCATGTATAGATATTTTTGAAAGGTTGCCTGTATAGATATTGGAGAACTCGACTGTACAACTACACTCTTGGACGAGGCGCTCGGCGAGTGCTGCTACAGCGAGTGGTAGCGCTCCACACCACAGAACACTAAATACTATATAGAAAGGCGAGGTGGAGGACTACGTTATCAATTTTAACATGAGGAAACTACCCTATTATGTGCGTCATTGACGTATAATAAAGTAAATAGACGCACAATGTCGAACAAAAATTTCAAGAAATGTGCCCCAAAATGACAACTCTAGCTATATTTCAATTGATGCCAATCGCGTTTACTTATAACCTGCATTGAGATATATGTTTCATATAAAAGAGAACTCTGTTTTTTAAGCTGTAAGGGCCATATTAGCGAATTAGCATCAAACAGATTAAAACTTTTTAGTTTATTGAGATTTTATCATAATGTGACTTGATTGCTCACGTCAAAACTAAATAGCGAATGAATGGAGTCGCATTATAAAATTATTTTAATAATATTGTATAAACAATACAGTCATTTGTAAATGATTGACGAAGCATGTTGCGAATTTTTGCTGTTTGGAAGTATTTTACATGTCACACTTTAATTAATAAAATCTATAATATTGCAAGTATTTATTTAAACAGGAAGACGAAAAACACAAACAAATCATGATTATTTATTTTTACAAGCAGTATTGCCTGCTAAACAATTAACACTTTCATTTTGTTTAAATAAATATACACAAAACATTGTTCGGTGGGCATTACGTATTATCAGTGCAGCTGTCAAACTCCTTTAAAATTCTACGCACGACTAGTGAAAAGGGAATAAGAACTAGGTATGTAGATCATTTTACCGTGGTATATTTGACGTATCTAATTAGTCCCTTTGCGACATATAATAATGACTTACAATCTGAATATCAATTTATCTTTTTTTATATTTAGATATAATTTTTAATGTTATATAAATTAGATTAATGTATATTATACCTGTAAATAAATGCATTTATCTATAGTTAAACATTTATTTTTACAAGATTTATATAAACTTGAAAAATAAACACACGACGAAGTCGTCACCACTCTTCGTCGTTGATGTCTCCTATCTCGTGCTATAAGCATATAACTGCGGCCTACTTTGCACATCGCTAAGGATTTCTCAGGAATCTTAAATTGAAAACCACCAATAACGTAACTGTACTGCTCCATAAAAAAATCTAATAAGTAGGTACTGACTCCTTAGGTTTTTGTTCCGTGATAATCTGTCATTTGTACTAACGAAATTATTTATTCAAAACCATGAAATGCCAATGAGTTTACATAAAATTCTTTACGCTATCAATAGAACTTAGTTATAGAAATATATCCAATCCTTTTTGAATTTTTTTCTATTGCTATATTTGCTATTAACGCATTTTTTCACAGATCATTTTTGTCATTTTTGACAACCGTCAAGTCTCACGGTCGAAACCAGACTAAACGCAAAAGAGCCGCAAGTATCGATCGCGCGGTTCTTTTGGACGGCCACTTTTTTTCGGCTGATTGTGTATCTAATTACTTATACTAAATCAATGATGTGCGTACCTATATTGTAACAATACATCGTTCCATCTTTCTTCACCTCGAAATTCCTCCGAAGCGGGAAACAAATTGACCGGTATTTGACACGAGCGTGTTGAGCAGGCGCTTTGTTCAAATACCGACAAGGAAGCGAGCGGCGACTTCTTCTTCCCTTCACACTTGCCTCGCCGCCACTCGCCGAGTATCAAGACGGTGACAGACGGGCGAGTAAGTTCGTAATTTCCCCCTTTTCTGGCTTAAGCCTATCGATTTGGTAACCTTACTGATAGGGTAACCCTATTGTTATGGTAACATATCGGATGTGGTAACCGTAAGTTAACCCTATTGAGACAGGGTTTTTTAGACTTATTACCTTATGGTTACCACATCCGATATGCTTACCATAACAATAGGGTTACCTTATCCGTAAGGTTACCTTGTCATAAAAATACCATTATGGAAAAACAACTTCTAAAATTAGCCTATGAAAAACCCTGGTTAGGGTAACCGGTTCCGGTCTCTACTCTCACTATGTCGAACTATAAGAGATGGCTCAATTTGTTTTAAGGAAAATCAAATTTCAGCTCAATCGGATACCGGCAATGGGGTGAAAAATTGCTTGCAATTTTTGAAGAGTAATTTTGATACTTTCATATTTGGGTCAATCAACTTTTCCTTGTTGTTATTCTGTCTCGATAAACCAGGAGACAATAGTAACAGAGTTTCTAAGAAAAATTACTATATATTGGTTCTTCTACCATGAGTAGATGTTCTAACATGGAATGGGTTTACCAATATGACAAACATTTGATTTAGTGGATTCAAAATTTCAATCATAGTTATAAAGAGTGATCCATGAGACGTAACCAAGGCAACGAGCAACAAAAAATAGTTGATTGGCCCATTTACATACTTACATACGCACAGTGCAATAAAAGCTTGTAATCATTAGTTTGAGTAAGGTGGTATTCCAGTTGTCCAAGATCTTTGTCCAATGTGTATCACTTAGCACTTAGGCAAATGTGAGATGCAAATGCACATTGGACAAAGATCTTGTGGCCGCTGTACACATTGGCGCAGCGCGTTAGGCCAGCGCGTTGGGCCAACGTGTAGAGACCTACTTGCCTGTATGTTGGTAGTTGGCGCCAACGCTGGCCGGCCAGCCGAACGGTCTCCGTTTTTGGTACCGTAGGCCCAACGTGCTGGCCCACTACCTTGGTCCAATGTGTACATGGGATTTGTTATTTTGGCCCAAGTGATGTCCGAATACCTTGGCCCAATGTGTACAGCGGCCATTGGACAAGTTGAATACCACCCTAAGGTGTAGGTAATAAGGTTTGAATGGTGTTGTTACCTCTACGTCGTTAGTGTCGATGATATCCGGCGACGGTCGAGAGCGTTTCTTGCCGCGCGCCACGACTTCCGCTGTGATGGGCTTCTTGGCTTGGAACTGGGGGCAAGAATATTCGTTAGAACGGTTTCAGATAAGTGGTTTTTAAGCTCGTATAGTATCGTTTATACGGTGAGTGCGATAAGGGGGCTAGTACGACTTACTTTTAAGCGACTCCCTTCTTACTCGCACCATGCAAATTAGAAAGCGGCGGGTAGATTTTCTCATGTTGTTGGTTACTAGACCCGCCGGTTAGGCTCTTATAAAATATACAACACTTGAACGCCTAAAATTTCTTTCAAATATAGTCCAGGAAAAATACGGTTTTGAAAAACATTAATTTTCTCCAATATGCTCGGAAATGTTCGTCTTACTGTAGCAAAAATAGTACGTGAAGTTCCTCGTTACTAAGTTTACTTAAAAAGTTAAAAATCATTACTGTACTGTTTTACCGGCCAGGAAAATGAATGAAATTCCATTACTGAATACTTTTTTACCTTTTAACCATACGTTTTGACTAAGACAAATCACTACAAACAGCCAAGTGCTCAGGCCTAGCAATTTGTCACAACAACTTGCCATAGTTAGAGTGGTTAGTAGTGTATGACTGTCACTTTCCAACTATTGCAAATTGGTGTGACAAATTGCGCCCGTTTGTAGTGTGCTTAAAGTTTTCCCGAGTTTTTTTTAAATTGTCATATACCCCCTACAGACTCACGCGAGAAGTCTCGCCGAGACTATTCTCGACACTGATCGGAGAACAGGCGAGCGCGAGGACGAGACGGCGAGAAAGCGATCACATTCCCGCTTCTCGGGTGTTCTCGGGGGTTCTCGGCGTGAGTCTGTAGCGGCTAATAGACAAAACGCCGGTCAAAGGCCGAAACGGCCAACGGATTAGCTCGGGCATCTACCGGCCGCGGAACACACCTGCAGCTCGGGCGGCAGGAAGACGCGCGTGTTGACGAAGTACTCGTTCTGCGGCGCGAAGTACATGGTGGGGATGCGCGCGTCCGACGGGAAGTCGCGCATCTCGAAGCTCGCCGAGCGCGCCCAGATCACAGACATGGCCAGGTCGCAGATCGCCCACATTTTCTGTAAATACACCAATACTGTTCAAAATTGCAGCTTTTATAACAGATCCGGGGCACTATATCACAAAACTTGTAAATGTAAACATAAAATATTAAAAAATATAACCATACTTATGATCTAGTTTGAATGAAGCATATTGTTATGTATTAATTTATAGTTTTAGGATATTTTTCACTTGTTGTTACTTATAATCATGCTGTGCATACATGTTTTGGATGGCATTCTTAACCAGAACCCCTGATTTATTTTGTACAATCTATGTAATGAACGTTATCTGTTTTGTGCGCCTAATAAATAAATAAATAAACCAGAAAGTTGAGCAAAACAGAAAGGGCCCGCAGGCTTCCTCCAGTTTCAAAGCGCTCCCCCTCCCCAGTCATTTTGGGCGAGGCCGTAGACCGAGCCAGGCGGTGGGCCAAAGGTCCCCTACCCCGAGAGTCCAGGCGAGTCTCCCTCACCCACAAATTTTGCGAGGCCGGAGGCGGAGCTTCGAGAGATTAGGGTTGTGCAACTATTCCTTTCTCCCAGTGTCTTACAAGCAAACCCGAGGGTCAAAGGCCTGAAGATGAGCGGCAAGGCAAGCGAGGCCGAAGGCCGAGCTCGGCGTAAGACCGAAGGCCCGAAGAGCTCGCTCTCTACGCGTTCAGTTCGAGCCCACGCACCCACACTGTTTCACGAGCAAGAGTGCAAATTTCCACGTACAAATCTCTTTTCGCTTTTCGCTTCTCATAGAAAGAATGAAGAAAAAAAGAAAGCAAGAAAAAACATTTATTCGTGACATCAGAAGTATAGCAGTATTTCACTTTCCTTTCCCTAGGAAACACTTAACCATTACCTGTTAGATTTGAAATAGAAGCAGAAACTCACATAGTTGAAGTTGTCGTCGGACTCGTGCAGCGCGTCCTTGTGGTTCTTCATGCGCTCCACGAGGCTCTTGTAGAAGCCGTAGCAGTAGAAGTCGTTGCGCGTGATCAGCGGCTCCAGCACGAACCAGATGCACTGTTTCATCACCTGCAACACACAACAAACAGTGTCAACCATACTTTCGTAGCGGCTAGTCGCTTCCCGCACCGCTTCATCATCATCTTATCAGCCGAAAGACGTCCACTGCTGGACATAGGCCTCCCCCAAAGAGTGCCACAATGACCGGTCCTGCGCCACCCGCATCCAGCGTACTCCCGCGACCTTTACCAGGTCATCAGTCCACCTTGTGGGGGTCCTACCCACGCCGCGCCTTCCGCTACGTGGTCGCCACTCGAGAACGTTTCTGCCCCAACGGCCATCGGTTCTACGTGCAATGCGCCCCGCCCAATGCCATTTAAGTTTAGCGATTCGGAAGGCAATATCGGTTACGATGTTTCTGACGCGTCTGACGCTGACTAATTTCTGATGCGATCACGCAGAGAAACTCTCAGCATAGCCCTCTCCATTGCCCTTTGGGTGACTTTGAGCCTTCTTATGAGGCCTATAATGACCACGTTTCAGTGCCATACGTCATCACTGACAACACCCGCTCCGCTTATGGCACTTCTACCGCGCAGCGGAATCACATCACTGGTCCTGAATAGACCCCGGACTTTTTGTCGCAATGACGTCACAATAAGGAAGTTTAGGGAGTAAATGGTACGGCAATTATCTTGTTTTGTATAGTTGAGGTAAGTAACTCTTGCGCAATGTACGTTCAGATGGTAGTGTTACAGATGATGCGTAGTTTCCACTGAAACAACTTTCGATAAAAAGTACGAAAATGGGGATTATTTAATTGAGTCCATGGTATATTGCTACAAATCATACATTTTGTAAGGTTTAAGCAAAACTCGCTTTGGTTTTTTTGCCCGCTCGCTTGTTGATTTTTGGAACGTAGATGTTTTCGGACGGTGTCCTTTTTTGAGGCCACATTTACAATTTAATTTATTGTCGATTACTTTCAAAAAGTCCGATTTAACAAGATATTTATTTAGAGATATTATTTTAATTCAACAAATCATTAAAATAAACGCCTTTGTGAGACAGTGTCTCACGAATCTATACAAACATTTAAAAAATATAAAAAAAAATGTAGACTAACTTATGCTGCTTAAATCATCTTTTATAGGTGTAAAGGTTGGACGATGACGATAATACTGGTAAAGTGTTCTGTCACAGAATAAGTAATAGTACAAGTACAGAAATTGCACTTACTAGCAAAAACGGCGTTTAGGCATAAGAAACGTGCCTACTCTGTGTCTCTGTCTATCGTATAACTTGTATTCATTCACACACGGCACGTGTAGCGCTAGGGCTGTCACGCCAAGAATACATGAGGCCAAAAAATGTTCTAGCTCACCAGATGTTGCTTGAGTAAAGTGAACCGATATTAATTAAATACATGTTACTTGACATGTATTTCGAGTGTCATTATCAACCTAACCAAATAACGACCGAACGTTTGGGTATAAACAACCATAAACAAAGAAGTTGTGGCCGTTTATCGTTTTCATCGTGGGTTTACAAACCTCGTGATAAGAGAAATTAGGTACACGCGACTCGTCACGTTCAAGTCGGCGGTGGCGGCGGATCACAGCGTGACGCACACGTGCTCGCGCGCGCGGCGCCGGCCCTCGACTGGCTGGCGGCCTCAGGCCACGCGAGCGATAGGTGTGTAACGCGAGCGCTGCAAGCGCCCTGGTTGTGTGTAGTAGTGGTCACCTTGAGCTGCTGCACGTTGTCGTGGGTGTCGAAGAAGGGGTCGTGCGTGAGCACGGGCACCGCGAACACCAGCATGTAGTCCGGCAGGATGTGCGGCAGCTGCGACACGGCGCGCTCCACTGTCAAATTACAAAAACTAAGTAACAAGTGAAATCAAAACAATTTTCGAAAAACCCGACTGCTTTTTGACAAATATTATAGCCTATGTCAGGGGTCGGCAAACCGCGGCTCGCGAGCCGCATGCGGCTCTTTGAGGGTCATTTGCGGCTCTTCGAGGACGCCTCATAAGAACAGGTTCAAGGAAATGTGAGATCAAACATTGTGTAGATGGCTCTTTACGGTTCTTAAAATATATTTTTTTAATTAGATTTTTTTGGTTAGAAAGTTTGCCGACCCCTGGCCTATGTCACTCCCACGATTAAGAGGAATCCAACGACACCTCATACATCAAAATCCATCAAGCCGTTTAGGCTACAGGTGGCCACAAAGAAACAGACATACATACATACAAACATACATACTTACATACACTCGAAAAACATTACCCTCCTCCTTTGGCAGTCGGGTAAAAATATTATCAAATGGAGAAAAAAGTAAAGCAGGGGACTAAATAATCAAATAGTTATATATAACTATAATAATATTATTTAGTCCCCCCCTGCTATAAAAAAAAAGTTATTTTTTTTTTAAATGTTTAGATATATATATCTAAACTTTAAAGAGAAGGTATATTCTGTATCTTTTCCGCAAAATGCACCTTCATATGAAACGATTGTCATGTACTATGACGCTCTATGGTCGTAACGTCACGATCCCGAGCATTTTCTCTCCCTAGCAAGCAATATTAAAAGCTTCGTCATTTTTTGTGATATCCGAATGGGATTTTCATCACTAGGCATTTTTTTTTTCTCCAACATGCTCGGAAATGTTCGTCTTACTGTAGCAAAAATAGTACGTGAAGTTCCTCGTTACTGAAGAGCGCAAATTTAAATAGTTAAAAGTCATTACTGTACAGTTTTAGCGGCCAGGAAAGTGTATGAAATTCTATTACTGTATGCTTTTTTACCTTTTAACCACTTGTTTTGACTAAGATAAATCACTACAAACAGCCAAGTGCTGGTACGTTTAAAGGCCTAGCAATTTGTCAATAACTTGCTATAATTAGACTAGTTAGTAGTGTATGGCCGTCTCTTTCCAAATATTGCAAATTGGTGTGTCTAATTGCGCCGGTTTGTAGTGTGCTTAGAGTTTTCCCGAGTTTTCTTTTCTTGATTTGTCATAGACAAAACGCGTACATTTGTAAGTGGTCGAAGTGACGTTTTTAATTCATAAAGAACTAAAATCCGTTCAAATTTCAATCCTGTTTAATCTCATTTTAATGACATAAAACATTTGTGATCGATTCTAATGTTTTTAATTTTTTTATGTATGTCAATTGAAACTGCCACCACGAGTCATAGTTCCTTCTGTCTTTTGGAGTAATAATAATTTTTTTCTCCAATATAATCGGAAATGTGCGCCTTACTGTAGCAAAAATAGTACGTGAAGTTCCTCTTTACTGACAAGCGCAAATTTAAAAAGTTAAAAGTCATTATTGTACAGCTTTAGCGGCCAGGAATATGTATGAAATTCCTTTACTGTATACTTTTTCCCTTTTAATCATATGTTTTGACCATGACAAATCACGACAAACAGCCAAATGCTCGTAAGTTTAGAGGCCTAGCAATTTGTCATAACAACATGCTCTAGTTAGACTGGTTAGTAATATATGGCTGTCTCTTTCCAACTATTGCAAGTTGGTGTGACAAATTGCACCCGTTTGTAGTGTGCTTAAAGTTTAACCAAGTTTTTTTTTTATTGTCATAGACAAAACTATTACTTTTGCAAGAGATCAAAATGACGTTTTAAAAAATGTCTCAATTTTTTTATGTGTGCCAATTGAAACTGGCACCATGAGTCATGCCGTGTACATACTTTTAAAAAAATATTTTGGGCGGGAACATGATAGGTTATTGACATACTACTCGCTGTTTTAAAATTATTGAAAATATTATTTCTTTCCTCGCATTTATGGAGAAAATCACTATACCTGCCTCGGCGGGAATGGCAATTCGTGGATTCGTCTCTATTGTCGGATTCAGCTTCGCTTCATCCGACAAAATCAACTCATCCACGAATTGCTATTTCCCGGCCTCTGCAGTAATGTACTATTGAGTGTACGCGCTCACGCTACATGATGATGATGTACGCGCTCAGTGTGAACGTGCTCCGGCCATGGCACGTTGACACTGAGCGAGCGGCCTCTAACGGCAAATGGTCGTGCAGTATAAAGTGTGAGCACAACGCACCCTTGGTCCCGACGGTGATGTTCCGGATGTACTCGCGGCGGCGCACCACATCGGCGAGCATGTACTGGCGCACGAGGCCCCGGAGCCGCCGCTCGGGCTCGCGGCCGCCCAGCGCATACATCCCCATGAAGTCCAGGGGGAGACACTTGTTCGGGATACCCTGGAACAGACAGAGTCAACATGGGCATAAAACTAGTGGTTTTGTGACCTGTAGAAATGGCGAGCCTGACTTATGTCATTTTCTTAAAAAAAAAACACAATAAATACATTTTACGAGAATCGGTTGAGAAATGCGACCTGTAGAGAACAGCCGGACAGCGTGACAGCTGGACAGACACCGGACATACGAACTATTTTCGGCCCTAACTGAAGCATAGAACTTCGTTCTCTTCGCTCCCTCGTTCGATAAATGCGAAAGTGTCCGTCTGTATGTCTGTTACCTCTTCACGCTTCAACCGCTGAACCGATTTAGATGAAATTTGGTATAGAGATAGTTTGAGTCTCGAGGAAGGACAAAGGATAGCCTTCATCCCGGAAATCATCCCCTGCGGGGGTGAAATGGGGGGGTGAAAGTTTGCATGGAACTACGATATAAACGAGTTCCACACGGACGGAGTCGCGGACACATGCTAGTATTGAATAAAACCAACCTTTGAAAGTCCTTTGTGTAATTTTGCTGCAAATGCTTCTCTGACTTGTGGTACAGGGTCCTGCAAAAAATTTATCAACAGGATAATTTAAAAAACATACATTTTTTTAATATCCTGATGGGATAACTAGAATTGTTGCATGCTTTAAAAACCAGCTATCTATAACGTTTCTTTACTCATGTGCTTGGACTTTACTTTTTTTTATCTTGGAAGAAAACCTGCGAACCAGGGACCCAATCATGTTGGGATGACTGGATATTATGTGCAATGGGCGGCCCATGCATGCAATATGGTGACGAAAACATAAGATGGGTAAGACTTTTTCTCCAATATGCTCAGAAATGTGCGCAAAAATAGTACGTGAAGTTCCTCGTTACTGACGAGCGCAAATTTAAAAAGTTAAAAGTCATTACTGTACAGTTTTAGCGGCCAGGTAAATGTATAAAATTCCATTACTGTATACTTTTTTACCTTTTAATAATTTGTTTTTAGACAAAACCAACTCATCCACGAATTGCTATTTCCCGACCCCTGCAATTTTTTTTTTAGTTTTACTGCTGATCCGATTTTTATTGTCATTTGGGTATGTTGTACATATACTTAAGGTCGTTTTCTGAAAAAAATATAATTAATTTATCTCTTGAATAAATTCATAATATTTGTGTTGAAAGTTCTCAATTTTTTTTATTACTAGCAAGATGGCGACAATTACCCAATTTATTTACTTTACGTATAATTAATATTGAATAACATACATTTTTTTCAAAAAAAAATATTTGGATCAACAGTGTGAAAATATCGTATTTGTAACTTCCCATCTCTCCTCGGGGTCGACCCCCCACAAAGTGGAGTGATGACCTGGTAAAGGTCGCGGGAGTCCGCTGGATGTGCGGCCCAGGACCGGTCATTGTGGCGGTGTGTGGGGGAGGCCTATGTCCAGCAGTGGACGTGTTCGGGCTGACATGACGACGGTGCCGTGGACGTGACTCACGATCATGAGGTGGCTGAGGTTGTAGAACTGCTCGGCGGTGAACTGGTCGCCGACGCCCTTCTGTTCGCAGATCTTCAGCATGGCGGCGCCGGCGCCGAGCCGCAGCCACGCCATTTCCGCCTTCGATAACTGGTTTTGCTGAAATTATTAAGCATTTATTAGTATTACTTATTATTATAATGAACCTATGGTGCCCTGGCAGCTGCTGGGCAAAAGCTTTCTTTTTCCAATCCTCCCGATTCTGAGCAGTCTCTGGCCATTCTTTTAAAAAGGTGGCAAGCTTGTCGCGCCATCGCCGCGAAGGTCTGCCGCGTCTCCGTTTCGAGATATCGGGGCGTAACCTTACATAAAAACTTTAAGAAACGTCGCAGTAGTAGTAAGAATACTTGCAACAGAACAAAAGATAAAATTCAACAATTTTTCACTTCACCTTCGGCACAATCTTTTAGTTGCTGTGGCCACCGTCTCCATCATCGGACCAGCTCGGTGGTACCATAATGGCTGGCTGCGTTGTCACCAAAGTTACATAAGTATGCCAAATATAAGCTCAAAGTACACTGATAAATTCAAAATTTCTGAAACATTTTTCAGTCTCTTGCTGGTATCCGACTGAGCAGTAACTACATACAATATGAACAGTGCCGGTTAACCCCCATAACGTAGCATGTATTGTAGAACGCTGTCGAGATTTGGAGGTATTATAAAATCGTAACACACAAGTGCACCCTTGCGGATCATTGCCAATAGGTCTGCTACACTACACACCTGGAGCAGGTCTCCCTTGTGCACTATGAACGCGTTGAGCATGCGGAAGGTCTTCTGCGCGGACAGCTCGTCCCGCTTGAGGCCGAGCAGCCAGCGCGCCATGCACTTGAGCCCCTCGAGCTTGCAGCGCGTCTCCTCGGGCAGGTCCTCCTCGGCGCACCAGTCCTCGCCGGGCGCGTTAGGGCCGCCGCCGCCCTCGCGGACTAGCAGTTCTTTCACGATCTGTGGACAGTATCAGGTTTTAGCAGCAGATGTGCGTACTAGTCTAGATCTCTATAATGTACGCCACAATAATTCACGTCCATGTATCTTTTTATTACGGGAAAGACACAAATGTAGTGGACGCGGATTATTGAAAGATTATAAGCCCCCTGAACCAGGAGCCAGGCGATGGCCGGTGCGATTACAACTTAAGATGTGTCGTCCCTCGAAACTTTCCTCATGATTTGACATGATACAATATAAGAAAAAAATAGAAAGTTTGCGACAAAAGCACATACATATGTAGCCATGCGAACATGGTCGCTGGGAGAAACTACGGCCGGCATGACTAACGCTAAGCGGATTGCTTCGCATGATCTAAGCAACATGTTTTAGTAGTTGATCATTTAGGCAGTTAAATCAGTAATAATCAATACGGTTTTATACATTCAGTACGGTTAGATTCATACTCATTTGATGCGCTCTGACGTGACGGCTGCCGTTGTCAGACGTCAGAGGACATCAGAGAGCATCACAACAGATATGTACGAATTCTGCTTCAGTTACAAAGCTGTGTTTGTAGACAAAAACACTGCCGCCGATTACTGATAGCCGTTTTCCTCAGACATGGTCTGGTTGCCTTTGGCATAGGGCTCCCCAAAAGTCCTTCATCTGACTCTATCCAGAGCTTCTCTTGTCCACATGGCTCCGGCTATATCTTTGAGATATAGCCAGATGCGAAACCTTATTCTACTACAAAGGATTTTTGCAAAAGAAATTATTTTGAACAAATGTGTCAGACTCACCTTCCTAGAGACGATATTCTTTATGTGCAGCGGGAAGTTCTCTGGCAAATTGTGGGCGATGTGGCCCAACGTCACTATGGCGGTGCGGTAGTGTTCCGAATGGGGCGTCAGGGTCGCTTTCAGGGTATCTAGGATCTCGGTGAAGATGGCTGAACGCTGCTCTGGCACGTTCACGAATAGACATCTGGAAAACAAACAGAACAGTTGTTTGGTTAATTTTTTCAGAAGAAACGAGAAGGAGGGTAATGTGTTTACCAGTCTATGTATGTTCCTTTGTATCAATCTAGAGATCAAACGCGCGGTCGATTTTAATTAATCATACGTCAATCGATTCGTTTTAATCTTGCGGGTGGCAGGACAGTAATCAAAATTCAAAATGGCGGCCACCAGACGCTATATTGTAAAAAAGAAAAAATAATAAGTCGACGAACTATGTCAAGTAGGGTATCGTTGAATAGGTATTCCAAAAACATTCCTAGGTTTCTCTAATATTTTTTAGTTACAATAACCACTTAGGATTTATAACGATTCAAAGTTGGCTTATAACCATTTTCGCTTAATTATCCAAAACCTTACTTATAACTAAAGTGTAAATAAAGAAATAAAATTAAAAAGCAGTTGGGTTTTTTGAGAAATCTTTTGATTTCACTTTCGAGAGAATAACTTTTGACTGCAATCCAGATGACATATGGCGCACGATCAAGAATAGGTAGTCCTACAGTCTCTTCCGTCTGACGTAAATGATTGCAGAGTTTATATCAATACCATTTGGCGAGACGGGCAATAAAAGTAACAATGAAACCTTTTTGTGCGTAATAATAGCATGATTCTAATATTTTACGACGTGACTCGCCACTTCGTTTTGCAGATAGTACAGTCTTGTTATTTATCAAAAGAAATGGATGGGGTAAGGCTAAGAGCATGAAAGTTACTAACCTGACAGCATTCTTGGCTTGTTTGGGCGTGCCGACTTCAGCGTAAGCCTTGCACAGTGTGATCAGCCGCGGGAACAGAGACGGGCACGCCTCGCCTGTAAACACGTACATTTAGGTTACCACTGTTACATATGTACCATATATCTTGGAAATTATCTTATTACTTATTATAGAGGTAGATCAAAACCATTTCGAGCGTTTAAGAGGGCCGAACGCCATCCGGTTGATTCGAGTCAAGTCGAGTTTCAATTAGAATAGGCTATTCTACGATTTTTTAAATATATTTTTAAATGTTCGTATAGATTCGTTAGTCAACTGGTATTTTTATTTCCTCAAAATAATATCGCTTTATGCAATGGTTGAAATTGGAACGTTAAATATTCGCGCCAAAAAGGCAGCTGCCATTATCGTGACATCATAACTGCAACACCAAACAACAGACCATAGTCCGTCTAGGCTTTCTGCCCTGCTAGCACAACTTGACTCTTTACTCTAATCGCGCGCGTGATAGACTATCTGTCACTTTTTGACAGCATTAATCAGAAAGTGACGGACAGTCTATCTCGCGCGCGAGTAGAGTCGAGAGTCAAGTTATGCTAGCAGGGCTGATTTTTGTATTTGCTGTGCTGACGTCACTCACAAGACAAAATGGCGGTCGACGTTTTCGGTCACGTAACATACAGATATAAAACTACATTTTAATTTTCAGATTAAAAATAAATCCTGTTTCATCACTATGTAAATAGTGTTATATTCGTATTTCATATGGTAAAAACTATATAAAAAAATACTTTGATAATTTAATTTTGATAGATGAAAATACCTTCTGCGTCGATACATCGTCACAGAACATGAACCGATACTCAGGATAAGCTATGGTAATAATAATAACACGCGCGAGCGAGATGGTAGCATACAAATCTCGATAAGTGTGACAGAAAGGGAAATATCGTTCGTTGTCCTTGTCATAGTACCACTTTTTTTTATTTGCCACAACTGATTTAGTATGAAGTTGTGGCAAATAAACCACTACCCGCCCAAATTAAGTAGGTTGTTTATGGTAAACCATCAGCCATTTTAGGACCAGTTCTTAAATTAGAAAACGCCCAATGGAATAGAAACCATATATTATTTCCAGTAAAGTCTTTTTTCAACTGTGGGAACCAAGCCGCAAATTCGCGGTCTCGGGAAACGACGGTACCAATTTTGGCTGCCGTGAATTCGCGGTCCCGGGAATCAACGGAACAATCTGAGCAAATTCTTTGGGAAATTAGGGGGCCCGCCATTTTTGGCGCTCGGGTAACAACAACAATTTAGCTGCATAGAAGCCCTTCCGTCCCTTATTGTGGCATCACGTGTAGCTGTCCTGAGTATTATAGGTCCATGTCACAGAACTAGTACAGCGCCATCTAGCGGGGATAATATGATAACTACTTACTGAGCGGGCGGTATTTGCCGAGGAAGGTGAGCGCGGCCAGTATGTGCGGCGCCACGGTTTCGTCTTCATGTTCCAGGAGGGCGGTGAGTCGGTCCAGCACGTCTTCGTGGAGGAAGTGCGCCGGGAACACGAACGAGAGCATCACCAGCAGCTTCAGGCCGCGCTCCGCGGCGACCTTCAGTGTAGTGCCTGGAGAATAGAGATCAAAAACACTAATGTATTTGGGCTGATCAAGTATTTTTCTTTCTATCCAGTAAGGGAGGAGACAATAGTGACAGTTTCTTAGAAAAACCATTATAATATTGTCTCCGGACTTAGAGCATACATAACTGGAGTAGCCTTTCAGTAACTTACCCCTCTCTGTAGAAAACCTTGCATAATGTGCAAAAAATCATACAGAGACAATTTCACAATCGATCCATTCAATTACAAAATCGCCTCGCAAGAGAACACTGATCATAAAAATGCCCGCATGTTGCTGTAAGCACTTGATATTATAAATGTTCAAACACTTCAAGCTTTCAATATACAATTGAGTTTCAATATCCTATTAAGATGCTCCCCTCCGCCTCCGCAAAATTCGGCAGACATTTTTGTACGCAAATACGACATAGGGTACTCCAGTTATGTATGCTCTAAATCTCCGGACATGCCCACTCATAAAATGAATTTACGACTGTCACAAAATATAACGTTTTGTGGATGAACCCTATAAAATCGTAGCTTAAACCTGTGGTTTCCGTCTTAGTAAATTTTCAGCAACTGTAATGTTTATCAAAAGGAATTCCATGGCCAAAATTCGAATGCAATTTTTGTGAACATTGTACAGTAATTAATGTAGTGGGCACAAAAATAAACTTATTTTTCAATGTATAAACCAGGGATCGAATACCGGTATTTTCACCATTCAAAAATACCGGTATTATTTCGTTCTTTGGTTTATGATATCATTTTTGATCGGGCAGTCTAAGAATACGAAAATGTTACCTAAATACATGATATAGTCCTACATTAAGAGCCTAAAATAATTCAAAATATTAGACTACTTCGGGGATTTCTGAAAAAACCGGTTCCGATCCCTGGTATAAACAGTTGGCTTTTCGTGCTTCGTAAGATTTCTCACGACTTTTCTACAGGTTCGTCGCCAAAGGCTTCAAGACAAGGGTCGACGACAGGCTCACGGCTCACCAAATCATGCAATGTCTTGTATACAGTGTTGCAAAGACTACAGAGTCCTTGACTTGTATCTGAATGCATGTTAATCTAGACCAGCCCGACAGGCCTGGCTTCCCACGAGGCGGCTTCACCCACAGACTGGCCCCAGGACAGAGCCGGCGCTACATACCGCACTCCTCGGCGATGGAGTCGTCGGAGCCCCTCGCCGCGCCCTCAACATAGCCGACCAGTATGAGAAGGGCTTCGTGGTCGATCATCACGGAGCTCACGCGCTCCAGCAGCATCTTGACGGTATTGTAGTACAGGTTCGTCATCACGGGCTGGCCCAGTTTCTTAAGCACGTTCGACTGTTGAATAATAAATTTAAAAAAATTAAACACCTCAAATACAACAAAAAAAAAACGGCACTCAAATCGTTTCATCCGCTTGGGAGCTACGATACCGCAAACACCCACAATCACACAATCTATCAGAGCTATATGGGCTGTTATTTCACAGGGTTCAAGGCCACCTAAATAACACGATATCATGACAGGATCCAACATACATTTAGTCGAATACCCTAAATTGCCTGACTATATCAACAAGACTCCAAAACTCCCAGGAGGCTTCCTCCGAGTAGCAAATCGTGATAACTTCATTAATGATGACAAAAAGATTCAGAAGTTTTAGCATCTAGGTAACATGCAACAACATACCAAAGGTTAGTGCTGATATCAGGTTGCTATAGCTGCGTACAGCTTTCATTTAAGGCAGCCTGTACCGAATTGAAATTAAAGTTCGAAAAAAACACCAAACGTCTTTAAAAATGGAAGGCTATTGCCAAAACACTTACCGTAGTACGAACGCACACCTCGCAGCTAACATTAGGGTTCAGTATAATCTCCATCCCTTGCAGCAACTCCGGAGCCTGCTTCATATGCTGCGAGAACTTATTCAGGAATTCCTGCGCCTTCACTGACTCCGGCAGAAATTTGGAGCTTATGTGCAACACTTTAGCGATCAATTCCTTTTGCACCGCCGGCGTTGGTGGTTTCCTGTGCAACTCTACCCACTCCGCGACTGTGCGGCGGACGGCTAGCTGATGCTTCTGCAGTTCTATGAACGCTTTGGTAGCGTTCGCGTCCACATTAGACATTAGGTAGTATAGCTTCTTCATCCTAACCTGAGCCGGCAGTGTATATGGGACAAGAGAAGTGTTCAACAGCCTTTCAACTAACAGTCTGTCTTCTAGAGCAGTCATGTAATAACCGTGGAGGATTTTATCCTTGATCCATTGTACTGCCTTCTCTGTCGCCGGCGGCACGCTTTCCTCAGTCAAGAATTTCCTGTAAATCATGGCTAAGCCAGACATGGCTTCTTTACGGATTTTGAACTTTTTATCTAAAGTTCTTTCGCGAACGAAATGCAGTAAATCCTCTGATTCGGCGACCGCTTGGAAGTCTCTTTGAGCCGTCGCAATGATAGCCATAACGACTTCGTAGCGGACTTGTTCGTGGGCATCGTGTTGCCTCATTTTCAGAGTTTCTGTTATGTCTTTTCTCAAATCTGGATGGTGGACGAGGAAGTGCATGCAGTATTGCACGCATTTGATACGTATTGGGACGGCGATGTCGTTGAAACGTCCTAGGAAAGCGCGCCATAAGGCGGGGTATTGCTTGGCGAGGCCTGAGCCTGGTTCGGAGAACATTCTAGCAAGTAATGCAACTGCGCTCAGTCGTTCCTGGAACTGCGCTGATTTGAGCTTGCACTCCAACTGGGGGAGCACGGCTATGAGTATGGATGGGCAGCATTGGTTCAGCTCATAAATAAGCTCGTATACTTTGGAGAATATTAGGAGCGTTTTCTCTTCTTTGCCGAGGATTAGGACGTGGTTGAAGAACTGTAAAAGATAGAGAAATAGTAACAATTTAATTTTTATGATTCCTTCATCTCTAATGTTACATATTCAAGCCCACGTCTATGGTTAAACGTGTCACTTATGAAGATCTTTAAAGCGTTGTGACAAATATTAAAATAAATATTGCTTATGCTCGAAATTGTGAGGAACATACGCAATTGTAAAAGTATATTGGACGATCTAGTGTAAAAGTCCCGATAAAGATACCCAGATACCACTGGAAAACAAAACATCTGTTCGGCTTTAATAATTTGGCGTAAAAAGTAGATTCACCCTCGTCAGCAGAGTTGGTTAGTCCGTAACTGCTACGTCTACAGGATTTGTTCTCCAACTCACCGCCTGTATATACGGCTCAAGGGCCTCACTGGTCTTGCTGATGAGCGCCTTGGCGAGCACGTACGCGTGCTTGCGCTCGCGCTTGTTCGGCTCCACGAGGTTCGTGAGGATCACGTTTAATCCGAGTGGTAAGAGTCCGGATTAAAACCCACGACCTCAAGGCTACAGTGGTTCTAATGTGTCGCTCAGGTAAAAGGGACCTTAGTGATGTGGGCGCTTATGCCATTATTCGAGGTGCGCAAAATGATTGACTGAGTAATAATGATCCAATAAGGTCAATATTCCCTTAAAACGATACATACTGACTGCTATGTCTACAGCATTTGTTCGGCAACTCACCGCCTGTATATACGGCTCGAGCGTCTCGCTGGTCTTGCTGATGAGCTCCTTGGCGAGCGCGTACGCGTGCTTGCGCTCGCGCTTGTTCGGCTCCACGAGGTTCATGAGGATCACGTTGAGGAGCTCGTTGGAGACTACGTCGGACTCGGTGATGAGCGGGCAGAGGACGTCCAGCATGAAGGATTTCACTTTGGACGAGTGCTCCGTACTGTACGCAAAAGTGAAATTGAAATAATTATTTTAAAATTCGATTGCTTTTCTACAAAAAAAATAGCCTATGTCACTCCCCCTACCAAGATGAATCTATAAACACCTCATACGTCAAAATCCATCCAGCCATTTAAGCTGTAGCCCATGAAATAGAAAATTCATGGTAGGAATCCGTCATTTTGATTTTATACAATTTAAATAAATATGAATTAAATAAATAAATATTTGCGTACACAACCTCCACCTCCTCGACACCTCGTAACCTCGTATGTCCAAATCCACCAAGCCGTTTGGACTGCAGCCCGTAAAATAGAAATATTCTTGTCGACATACATACACTCCAAAAACATATAACCCCCGAAAATGTAAATACAATAATTAGGTAACGAATGATCAGAGATATACTTCTATTTATCTTGTCTGTTATTGGATGAAGAACACTATTATTTATTAAAGTAACCTTGGCTACAATATCAACTCAATCAGTATTCATACATGAACTTTGGTATTAGGTCATTAGTTCATTAGGGAAAACCGTGGTAAAACCACAAATACAAAATCCACGCTTAATATTATAGTGTTGATAATATTAATATCTTATACCTTGTTCTAAAAGGACACACTAAACCTATTTTATTCGACAAATGAGGCATGCTCGCTGTACAAACGCTTTGCTCAGTGGCAAATATGACACTTAATTTTTTCATAGGATATGTGCATAAAACAGCCAAGTCCTCAATAAGGGTGTAGATCTAAGAAGTGTTTTCATAATATTTGACATCTCGCATGGTTGACAGCTAAATGTGGTGGATATTCACCTCCAATTCCAGATCTGAACTCCCTGCATCACAAATATTGATCAGGTTACCAGAGCGGTTTGTGACAAAATTGAGAGGTATACTCACTTGACAATCTTAAACATGAGCGAGAACAGCGCGCAGAAGATCTCCTGGCAGTCCTCCAGTTCAAAGCACATGTTGAACGACTTGACGTAGGCCAGGTTCTCGAGTAAGTAGAAGTAGCGCTTGAACGCCGGGTCCTTTGGGTCGCGGAGGCCTTGCAGCTGGTTGATAAGGAACAGGAATATTGTCTTCACCTGTGGAGAAAGGGTGTCGGTTATTCATCATCGTCATATCAGCCAAAAGACGTCCACTGCTGGACATGGCACTCCAGCAAAGAGTGCCACAATGGCCGTTCCTGAAACACCCGCATCAAGCGGACTCCCGTGACCGTTACCAGGTCATCAGTCCACCTTGTAGGGGTTCTACCTACGCTACGCCTCTCGGTACGTGTCAGTTATTTAATATGTCATAAAATGGATGGATGCCTATGCGATGGGAGGACACGGTAACATCAGCGACGACAGCTAAGCTACAGCTTGGAGAATGATGGTGAAGAGTGCCCACAGCCGTCCCTGAGCCTGAGAGAAAACTTGGCACGTCCATTTCCACATGCCATGAACGCGATCAGAGCTGGGGGGTCATGTGCGACCAAACATTTCTCAGATAATAGTCGCGAACTGCTATAACGCCATCACCATTCCATGTATACTTTGGTTAGCTTTGGAACATACTTGGAGTGCTACACACATACAAGGATGCTTACATTTCGACGATAAACACGATTAATATCAAGCAATCAACGGCTACCAGACAGTTGGTCGAGAACTTATTAGTAGAAGTCAATTTAGCAAGCCGAGCACGTAGTGTTCTTTATACATCACTGAACCATAGAAGTATGTGTTGTTCAGGAACTCATCCGTCGTAGGTACTGCTAGTAACCAAAACACGGCACGTCCCGCGCACGGCATATGTACTATTCCCACCGATCGGGTCGTGTAGGATCGCCTGCCGCCGCATCGCAACTGATGCACAAAAGAGTGGTCTAGGCAATAGGTGCACGGAGCCCGCCAGATGCGACGACAGCCGAGCACAGCCGCTCACGTCCGGAAGCCGATCAGGTCTCAGTACACATACTTGTTCCTGGTCTTTATAGGGCGCCTCTGGCGCGTACACGCGGAGCACGTCGGCGATGCAGCAAGCTATGAGCAGCTGCACGTCGCGCGACGGGTTGCTCAGGAAGAACTCGTCAGCGAGGTGCAGAGCAAGAGGGATGTACTGCTGGTACATGCCCTCATCCTGGCCCAGACCTTGGAGGGTGTGCGCCAACGCCTGCAGAAAAAAAAACGTTTTAGATAAAAATAGAAATGGACGGTTGGGCGAGATGACCTGGCGTTATTCTGAAAGACTTGATCGATAGGAATGTCAATTGCATGACATTTGGGTCGGAGAAAGATTATTTCAGATTTATGACGACCGGTTAGCCTAGTGGTCAGTGACGCTGCCTACGAAGCTGAAGGAAATCATTCCCTTGGGGGATGAAACGAGGGCCGGGCATTTATATATTGGAGTGTCATTAACGAGTTCTACGCGGACGACGTCAAAGACAAAACAAGTGCTGTACATACACAAATTTCAAGATCGATTCATAAACAGTGAAGTTGTAGACAGAGTTCACGGATTTCCACTTTCTACGTAATTCTAAATGCTTCTTTTTCTTTTAATATTCTACATAGAGCGGTTAAACATGGCGATCTTTGCTGCGATACAAACGCGGTATTCACGTCACGAGCACTACCCTGCATCGATACTGAATCGCACTTTTATCGCGGTATAAAAAATCGCCACGTATCCGCTCATACTACCTAGTAGGTATTACTGACCTACTTTAGGATTTCTCCGATTTAGAGAAAGTTTACTGAAAATATATCGCTTTAAATAGTACCTAAGTAATCGACACGAAAACCTCAGTAGGTACTTAAGAATTATCAACAAACAATGTGGCGCTGATGACGATGTAAATAAGAAACTGTATGACCAGGTGAAGGCATGTCGTTTGATAAGTGCAGTGTTGTAGTTCATTTAATTATGCTTATGCATACATAATTAATTTATCGTGCGGTATAGATATCAGACTTAATCGAATAATTAACCTCGAAAGTAGCGAAATACGTGTACAGGCGAGTTCTCCATTATCTATACAGACATCTTTTCAAAAATATCTACACATGCGTCTTATGTCAGTAACAATAAAGACTGTGTGTAGATATTTTTGAAAGGTTGTCAGTATAGATATTGGAGAACTCGACTGTATCATTTGGTTTTCAATTTAGCGTAGTACACTTAAACAGATATTTGACAACAGTAAAAAAACCGGCCAAGTGCGTGTCGGGCCACGCGCAGTGTAGAGTTCCGTAGTTGTTGCCTGTCTGTTTTTGTTACATCGACACTAAATGATGCGGTTGCCTCGGCCGAATTTTTCGAAAGTTGGCCTATCCAACTACACATTAAGTTGGTCGACTATTACTCGGTAACTAGTAATGCCTACTTAGCTGAGATAGTTTTCGTTTTAAATTCATTATATGTATGTACTACGGCCACGATTTTTTTCACATTCCCAGTATTAGCCATTTAGCCGGCAGGACGACACTTCTCGGACAAAAATTAGGGCTTTAAAGCCCAATATCACGGAAACGGATCACTGAGCCCATAATATTTTTGAACAAGCTATCCAACGATACCCAAACAATGGGTTTTAAGAGAAAAATAATAATTTAGGTGCAGGGCAAGTAGCATAAAAAAAATGTTTTTTCAAGATTCTACCGTTTTGCCGGTGTGTTGGTTTTATATATCTACCCACTAGTTGTTTTTCTATAACAAGATTTATGAGCACGCAATAAATTATCCGCACTAATATTATAAATGCGTAAGTAACTCTATCTGTCTGTTACGTTTTCGCGCTTAAACGATTGAGATGGAGATAGTTCGAATCCCGGGAAAAGATAGGAGTTTTTATCCCGGAAATCATCCCCTAAGTGGGAGAAAGTTTGTATGGAGCTACGATATAAACGAGTTTCACGCGGATGGAGTGGCGGGCAGAAGCTAGAATCAACATAATTTAAAAATTTAACACACCCCGATTCCAAACAGCTATAGGAACTGTCCCAACAGACAAGACTCGAGTTTATGAAGGACAACGACTTTTTGAAGACAAACGCGAGTTTCACGAACGCGCGATTGTATCGCGACACTAGCCGTAGATCTCCTGTCATGAGCGTTCTATACAATACACCTAGCAATTTGTCACAACAACCGCCTTCAAAGTGAAGGTGTATAATGCCTAATGGCCTATAGTCACATTTATATCGATGCGATACAAACGCGATGAACTATCGACTGTAGCGTTCAGTCGGGTTACAAATCAAATTGGAACGCGACGTGTGTCTCGAATCGACCCCCCACCGAGATAAAGGTGTAATTCCGCGCATTGCGACCGATCGTAGCCGCGCGCGATCGATCGCGTGCGACTGACGCGCGCGGCTGATGCGACAGTACCTAGTCACTGTATGAAAATGTATGGCGTCGCTTCCGAAGTCTGCGACTGACGCGAGTGACTGTTTCATACACTGACTACTGTCGCATGCTGCGCGCGTCAGTCGCACGCGATCGAATGCGCGCGGTTGCGATCCTTTCGGAACGTTCTGTCCGTTTCCCAAAACACCCTTTTCCAAAACACTCGTTCCAAAATATCAGTTTCTTTAAAAGACCCGTTTTCATAGCACTCCGTATGTCAAAAAAACCGGTTCTCGTAGCATCCGTATGCCAAAACATCCGTCTCTCATGACACCCGTATGCCCAAAAATCCCGTTTCTCGCATCCGTATGTCAAAACACCCGGTTCTCATAGCATCCGTATGCCAAAAGATCCGTTTCTCATGACACCCGTATAATAGTGACGGTGACGGTAACGGAGGTTTTTGGGAACTGGTGTTTTGTAAAACGGGTATCAAGCGCACGTATGTTTTGGGGTTAACACATTCTGGAAAACGGATTATTTAGGGAACGGTGGTGACGGGAACTGTCGTTTTGGGATTAGGTATCTTTGGGACACGGATATCAAGCCAAGCGTATCTTTTGGGAGAAGCACATTTTGGGAAACTCTTATATCGGAAAACGCATTATTTGGGAAAAGATGGAGACGGGAACGGATATTTTGGGAAACGGACATAGAGCGTTCCGAATGGGTTGCGATCGGCCGCGATGCACGGAATTACACCTTAACACGGACATGAATGTTTCTAACAACACACCAACACAGGAATGATAGCATGCATACACACGACAGGTTTCAAAACATCCTCCATTTAACACATTGAAACCCTATGATGAGTATGATGGATGAAACAAAACAATTAAGTGGAATGACAGTGTGTGTGACCTAGAATTTTTCGGAGAATTTTTCTCTCCGCCATAAGGAGCTCAATTTTTTCTTTAAGTGTTAGCGTCCAAGTCTCACATCCGTACATGAGTATTGGCCTTAGCGTTTTGTATAAGTTGTCTGCTTTGTCTAAATAATTCGACTGTTAATGATTATTTACAGAACTTGGCTCCCATTTAGATCTCAATCCTTTTGTCGGCCAAGTAGACAAACAGGCATACCTTTTATTGAACTTGGCTCCCATTTTCACATTTATGCTTTTGATGGGATAATAGCATTCTCTGTCTAGGAATCCGAGCATTTTATTCGACCGAAATGAGTATAAATACCCTACTGTAATATAACTATTACTAAAAGTGTATCCCAAATTAATCGTGTATTTAAAGTAAGGTGAGGTGATACATTATGAAGATATACGTACATCTAACGACAGTAAGTGGGCCACGCGATATAAATAGTTCAGGTTAATATTAAACGAAGCATTCTTAAATATCTCTCACGTGCGTTTTAAAAACATTAGTGCTGTACTGTTTAATTCATTCCAAAGAACAGCTAGATGCAGCAATACTGCTAACCCACTCAAAAATATCTTAACACCACTCATAGATGATAGTATCCATTTTTAGGGTTCCGTACCTCTAAAGTAAAAAAAAACGGAACCCTTATAGGATCACTCGTGCGTCTGTCTGTCCGTCTGTCACAGCCGATTTGCTCCGAAACTACTGGACCGATTGAGTTGAAATTTGGTACACATGTATAGTAAAGTAATAAATTCTGAACAAGGGGACCACTTTTGGGGGGTAAACTGGAAAATTAAAAAAAAAGTTTCGCAAACTGTATTGTGTGACATATGAAATGAAAGGGGTTGTTGATGCTTACAACTCAGATATATATTTTTTTATAATTTTTGCAAAAACAGATTTGAAGTAATTTAGGAAAAGACGAATTTTGACCATCCACCCCTTATCTCCGAAGCTACTAGGCTTAAAACTCTGAAAAAAATATGGAAAGTAGTTCCTTGTCTAAAGATTACAGGAAAACCTATAAAAAGTTTGAGTATTCAAAGTAACGGGAAAATTCTCAATATTTTACGGAACCCTCACCACGCGAGTTGATCTCGCACTTGTCCGGTTTTTTCTATCTAGTCTAGTATTTGTTTTTAGAAGTAAGCATTTTATTAACTTTAATGTGTAATGTTAAAATTATTATTTTATTGAAGCTGCATGTAGGTAGTTGCGTCCATCTACTATCTTGCGTCTCTGTATTTATGTTTATTTCTCTTTCGCCTATCACAAAAATATATTAGTAGGTAGTTTATATATTACTGTTATATGACGTTTCCGTGAGTCACCAACGGTGCTGGCTGAAAATCAGCGCTATAGATGTCTGACACCTCAGCATAATGCTGAGGTGTCAGACATCTCATCAAGGTTCCGTAAAATTCCTATTCTCTATGCATTAGAATTTTCCCGTTACTTTGAATACTCAAACTTTTTATAGGTTTTCCTGTAATCTTTAGACAAGGAACTACTTTCCATATTTTTTTCAGAGTTTTAAGCCTAGTAGCTTCGGAGATAAGGGGTGGATGGTCAAAATTCGTCTTTTCCTAAATTACTTCAAATCTGTTTTTGCAAAAATTATAAAAAAATATATATCTGAGTTGTAAGCATCAACAACCCCTTTCATTACATATGTCACACAATACAGTTTGCGAAACTTTTTTTTTAATTTTCCAGTTTACCCCCCAAAAGTGGTCCCCTTGTTCAGAATTTATTACTTTACTATACATATGTGTACCAAATTTCAACTCAATCGGTCCAGTAGTTTCGGAGCAAATCGGCTGTGACAGACGGACAGACAGACGCACGAGTGATCCTATAAGGGTTCCGTTTTTTTCCTTTTGAGGTACGGAACCCTAAAAATGGATACTATCCTCTATGAGTGGTGTTAAGATATTTTTGAGTGGGTTAGCAGTTTTGCTGCATCTCTAGCTGTTCTTTGGCAAGGAAATATTTTTCATATTTTTTTTTAGAATTTTAAGCCTAGTAGTTTCGGAAAAAAGGGGGGGGGGAGGTCAATTTTCGTCTTATCTCCTAAATTACTTCAAATCTATTTTTGCTAAATACATACATACATATACATATAATCACGCCTCTTTCCCAGAGGGGTAGGCAGAGATCACGGATCTCCATTCCATTTGCTACGATCCTGACAAACCACTTTCGCTTCACTCACCTTCATAACATTTCTCCAATTTGATCAGAGAAAGTTCGCCTAGGTCTTCTCCTTCCAACTTGCCCTTCCACTCCTTTTTAGGGTTCCGGACCAAAAAGGTAAAAACGGAACCCTTATGGTGCGACTCCGTCCGTCTGTCTGTCTGTCACAAAGTCAAATATCTCAGGAACTACTAATGCTATCGATTAGAAATTTGGAATAGTTGTAAATGAAGCTAATCCTCGTGTATGGAAAATGAAAAATTTTAATATATACTTTTAATTTGTATAAAAAAGGGCGGATAAGAGGGGGGGCAAAAATTCCAAGTCTAGTTAGTAGGCCAAGTGGGGTATCTTATGAAAGGGCTTGAATTGTACATTCTAAAACAGTTTTTCTTTTTTTTTCTACAATGGTAAAATTTTGATTTATAAAGAAAAATGATGAAAAAAATACCATTCCCCCCCTTATCTCCGAAGTTAACCAAGCGAAAAATTTGAAAATAATATATATTATTAATATTAACGTGAATATTACCGGAAAAGTATAACGAGACCTCTATCTTGCGTAGTTTTTTTTTATTCTTCAAAAATCATTTGTTAATTTTGTTTGTAATTTAATACTTCTGTATTTAATTTTTTGCCTTCTAATTCGTATGAAAGTGTTCTGAAAGTACCTTCTAGCAAATAAAAAAATTATCGAAATTAATTCACTTGATAAAGAATTATCGCTGAAAAACCAACATACAGTAAGGGAAATGTATTAACGTACCACCGTAGAACCCTATCGCAATAAGGTGACATACCGCTCGAGTTTGAGTGACGGCGGCCTGTCAATTGCGACAGGGTTCTACAGTGGTACGTGAATACATTTCCCTTACTGTACATACCGAGTTCTTTGGTCGCGCAGTTTAGTAACAAAATGCACCGATAAATGGCGCTGTAGGTACTCATGTCATGCTCATGACTTTACTATACTATGCGTTGTTAT
Organism: Epinotia nisella; assembly: GCA_932294315.1. Taxonomy (NCBI): domain Eukaryota; kingdom Metazoa; phylum Arthropoda; class Insecta; order Lepidoptera; family Tortricidae; genus Epinotia; species Epinotia nisella. Next base: position 11,303,444 of record OW028693.1, read on the forward strand.
ATTATTCGTACGGAACCCTCGGTGCGCGAGTCAGACTTGCACTTGACCGGTTTTTTTTTTATATACACTCTCTTCGTTAATCTTCTCTCATCCATCCTCTATCTGAGATGCTTACAACAACCCCTTTCATTTGATATATCACACAATACAGTTTGCGAAACTTTTTTTTTAATTTTCCAGTTTACCCCCCAAAAGTGGCCCCCTTGTTCAGAATTCATTAATTTACTTTACGCGTCCATCTTTGGGTCACCAATTTACATATGTGTACCAAATTTCAACTCAATCGGTCCAGTAGTTTCGGAGCAAATCGGCTGTGACAGACGGACAGACAGACAACCGAGTGATCCTATAAGGGTTCCGTTTTTTCCTTTTGAGGTACCGGAACCCTAAAAATAGCAATTGGCATATCTTTTTGCTGTCACAGTGCTGGATTAGGGTTTCGATTTATGCCTTAATGTTAAATGTGAAATCAAACCTTGAGTCTCCGGACCAGCTCATCGGGTCCTAGGTCATCGGTGATGGGCCTGCAGCCTTGCGGGTACACTATTTCCGCCATACTGCCAATCTGTGAACAGAGTACAATTGCATTTATTAATACAACATGTTGTTTTGTAGACAACCGCAAATATACATAAAGTCAAGGACATGTGTAAAGACTTGAACAAACCGGAATGACATTAATATCTCCAATGCATTGCTATGCTATATAATATGAAAACAAAAATAAATAATGAATTAGGCACTTTCGCGAGAGATGCATTTTTCGTGACGTCACTGAGAAACGAGTACAAGTTAATAGCCGAAAGAAAAACTTTGTTCGATGGCACAGTGTTACTTGAACCTCTAACACGGGTTTTTTTTTTTATTGTTCTCTCCGGAAGTCCGCGATATATGCAATGGGATTTTGTGGTAGTAGTCCATAATTGTGGCTAAGTTTTAAAGCCAAAATAAACTGCGAATACTAAAGACATTAATCACAGAAAAAGATATACGATTTTGTCATTTTTCCCGATTATGTTGAAACTGAGAAGCCCTAGCCTGACCACAAATGGATTATAATTTAGCCTTATGCTGCCTTTTCATCACAGTGCAAAATCAAGATTTATATAAGTTGTTTCTTAAAAAAAAAAGATAAAGATTATCTTAAGATTCCGGGACTTAAAGTTTAGATTGCATTCATTTAAAAACTATGATAGTGTCTATGTATGTGATAGTCTTTCTCTATTCGATCATCCAATAAAGTGAGGCTGTCGCAAAATGAGGTTCAAGGAAAAACTGTGTATGGGGACACCCCTTCCTTTTTGACATTAGTGCAAGTCTATATTATTATTTGTTATGGCAGCCTAGTAATCATACTCCGAAAACTTCTATTGTCTGCCCTATTACGGTCTAAAGGTATCTGTGGAGACAAAAATAATTAGTAAAAGGGTAGATCTACTTATTTTTAAACCCCGACAACTAATGAGGGGTTTTATAAGTTTAACATGTCTCATCTTAGCATCTTAGCTCCAACACGGAAGAACCGTTTTGAGTACGGTTTTTAAAATCGAAAGTCTTATTTTCCGAGGCTTAGTTACGTTTTGACGACCTCTGTAGCCTCGTTGGTAGTGATCCTGCCTACGAAGCTGGGGGTCCTGGGTTCGAATCCCGGTAAGGGCATTTATTTGTGTGATGACTGATCAGCACGAATGTTTGTTTCTGAGTCATGAATGATTTCTATGTATTTATTTATGTAAATCGTCGTCTAGTACCCATAGTACAAGCTTTGCTTAGTTTGGGACAAGGTTGATTTGTGTAAGTGTCCCCCCAAATATTTATATATTATTATTTATACCGGGCGTATTTTAATTTATTGTTATTCATAATCTATGTCACTATTTGCCTTTTGTTACTTCTTCAGTGCTTTCTGCATTTCAAGGACCCTAATAAGTACATGTTAATGTATTACACATTACAGTATTCACTTGTAAGTCATATTCGACCCCATCTATGCTGTTTACATATAGTTGCGTGTTGAGACATAACATAAACAATAATGTACGGTAATTAGCGAGAAAATTAGTAGCAATGTCATACTTCTCAAGATCAAGTGCTAAAGTCATGAGGTAAATTATTAAATTTTTGACAACTACAACTTGTTCAATTTATTACGGGTTTGGTATATTTTGAAGTGCATGGCTATCACAAGACGGCGCGCGAGCTCTCTCGATTTTTCTCGCACTATACCTGTCTTTCTAAGTTTTCTAATAAGAGAGAGACGGATAGTGCGAGAAAAATCGAGACAGCTCGCGCGCCGTCTTGTGATAGCCGTGCTGACGAAAAGACGGGTATTATAAGTTCAACATGCGTATCCGTGTCTGTCTGTGGCATGGACCTAAGATACTTGGGACGGGCTAAACGTGATGCCACAATGAGGGACGGAAAGGCTTCTATACAGCTAAATCAAGAACTAGTCTTAAAATGGCTGATCGCTTACCATAAATAACCTACTTAATTTGGGTGGGTAGTGATTTATTGGCCATAACTTCATACTAAATCAGTTGTGGCAAACAGAAAAAAAGTGGAACTATGACAAGGACAACAAATGATATTTCCTTTTCTGTCACACTTATCGAGATTTGTATGCTACCATCTCGCTCGGACGTGGTATTATTATTACCATAGCTTGTCCCGAGTATCTTAGGTTCATGGTCTGTGGCATCTTAGCTCCCTGATAAAACAAGTTGAGTTTTTTTTTATCGAAAATGTTGTCCTTTGATTCTGAGCTATGTTTGTTGTATGTGATGTCCTGTCATGACATTGTTGTCATGTCGATTCCACTAAAAACATTTCATGTAAAGTGATTGCCAAGACTCCCTAGCTCATATTAGCTTTCAGCATTAAAGTGATCAGATCGCAAGTAGCGCCAACCCCCCTACTCCACACGGCCTAACTCTACCAGCCCCATTCTAGAAATTCTACATTTTGGAAAAAAAGTACAGCATATCCTGGCCGACCCATAGACACTCTCGCCTGAATGCATAACGTAACATTTACGGTGATACTGATAATAAACGACGGGTCTATACTTTTTACCCAAATTCCAAGAATTTGTAGAGCGACCAATGAAAGCGTGTCACAGAACATAATAGTTGATAAAAACTCATTATAAATTTTCTTTTATTTTGTCTTATTCATAGTAACAACTACGTTTGTTAATGAATGCAGGCAATAGTTATTTAGGCCACCTGTGAACTTTGACCTACTTACTCCCATTGTCTTGTAAAATATCTGTATACTTTTTGTACTTAGATGTACTCTGGCTAGACATTCAGGTCACATTAATATATCTATGTAAGTTGTCTTTCAAAATTTGTAAATATTTTTTTAGCCACTCGATTGAGCGGAAATTTGACATGCATATGTAAATTTGCTGACAATGCAAGAGAATGGGCTCATTGGTACCCTCTCGGCTCTCAACGAGTAGAAGTAGTTGATGATTGCGCAAAAAAGTACAGTCAGCAATAAAAGCTTGTAGCAATGATGTATTTTTTTTACCCGACTGCCGAAGGAGAGGAGTGTATGTATGTATATAATGTATGTATGTATGTCTTATTCTTTGCACGCCCTGCAGCCTAAACCGTTTGACGGATTTCGACGTATCAGGTATTTTGGATTCTAATTAATCATGGGAGCATTAGGCTATATTTGGAAAAAAAAGCAATTGGGTTATTCGAAAAATCTTTTGTTTATAGAAACTTATTGGTAATGAACATTGTGATGGTATCTATCTAGAGGTTTTTTAGGGTTCCGTAGCCAAAATGGCAAAAACGGAACCCTTATAGTTTCGTCATGTCCGTCTGTCCGTCTGTCCGTCTGTCCGTATGTCACAGGCATTTTACTCGAAAACTATAAGGTGTATTTAAATAAAATTTTGAGGATAGGTGTATTTTGTTAGCCGCTACAAAGTTTTGTAATTAAAATTACAAAAAAAAATTTTTTTAGGGGTGTACTTCATACATAAAACTAAAAGTCAAATTTTTTTTTTCATCGTGAGCCCACGTGTGGCACATGAATCGATAGGCCTTTCAAAATAAATATAAGGATTCTCGGCAATTTTTTTGATTAAGTGAATACAGTCAGAGATAATCGCCCCGAAAGTCACTAAAATTCTGTCCCCCCCCCTCTAATTTTTGAACGGTGTATTTTAAAAATATGAAAAAATTCATGGACACAGCGCTTATTAATTTCATTCACCGAAAATTGTTTTGAACAAGATCGGATGAAAGGTTTCCGAGATATTGCTGAAAAACTACCTTCCTCAAACAAAAGGACGTAAGTGCCGTAAGATTTCTATGACGATACGACCTTTTTAATAGGCACGGAACCCTTCGTTTTGCGTGGTCCGACACGCACTTGGCCGGTTTTTATTTTATATAATTGAAGTTATATTGTACATTCGTGAACTTTAATTTGGGACCCACTTCAGGTTGATAATCTGACAATCCTGTCAAATTGTATAGGAATAAAAATAATATTTATTCGAAAAGGGTTTAAATTAAAGAACGCGATCGTAAGTAGGCAATTAGGCCTCTATATTGTAGATAACTTCGACTGTATAAATACTTAGTAACAATTACCTCCTCAGTTTCTTAGAGGAAACTTATGCATTAAATCTTTAAGATATATATATATATATCATAAGGAAACTAGACAATAAAATTCTCTATTTTATGCAAGCATCATTTATTGAACGAGTGAGTGAAGCGAATGAAGTTCGCCGTTTCAGCTTGGACCAAAATTCTTTCGTATGTCTGAATGACCAGATGTCCGGCTGTTCTCCTCTACTTGTCGCATTTCTCAACCAATTCTCGTGAAATTCTATGAGCAGGTTTGTTAATTATACATATAATATTATGGACGAGTCAGTTTTTTTAGGGTTCCGTAGCCAAAATGGCAAAAACGGAACCCTTATAGTTTCGTCATGTCCGTCTGTCCGTCTGTCCGTCTGTCCGTCTGTCCGTCTGTCCGTATGTCACAGGCATTTTACTCGAAAACTATAAGGTGTATTTGATTAAAATTTTGAGGATAGGTGTATTTTGTTAGCCGCTACAAAGTTTTGTAATTAAAATTACTAAAAAAAATTTTTTAGGGGTGTACTCCATACATAAAACTAAAAGTCAAAAAAAAAAAAATCATCGTGAGCCCACGTGTGGCACATGAATCGATAGGCCTTTCAAAATAAATATAAGGTTTCCCAAGAATTTTTTTGATTAAGTGAATACAGTCAGAGATAATCGCCCCGAAAGTCACTAAAATTCTGTCCCCCCCCCTCTAATTTTTGAACGGTGTATTTTAAAAATATGAAAAAATTCATGGACACAGCGCTTATTAAGTTCATTCACCGAAAATTGTTTTGAACAAGATCGGATGAAAGGTTTCCGAGATATTGCTGAAAAACTGCCTTCCTCAAAGAAAAGGACGTAAGTGCCGTAAGATTTCTATGACGATATGACCTTTTTAATAGGCACGGAACCCTTCGTTTTGCGTGGTCCGACACGCACTTGGCCGGTTTTTTAAAATACTTTCTCGCGATTTCTACAGCTCACAGAGCTACTAGTAATATTAGTATAGACTACAAAGGGTAAGATCTACTCCTCAATTTCAAAAAAATCTTGTATGTAGGATGAATCTTCAGGGAGGATGTTGGATATATTTTATCCTGTGACACTGCCTATTCAATGTAAACTAGAGCTTTCACCAATTATTGGGATTATCTAGAAAGAGGGCCCCAGGCTCCTTCAGAATGCAAACCAACATTTTGCTAAGATGAGGAGGCTATGTCTAAAGGATTCTAGAAAGCATATTTATGATTTTGGGTGATTCTACAAGTGTTCCAACCACCGTGTTTGGTGGTGGGTGGTAGCATTATTGAAGTTCTTGCAGGTTAGAATCCCCTTTCCCAGTAAATTTGTAGTACTCCTGGACTTGTTAAAAATACCTGAACATATGCCGGTAGATCTACAAAAGCAACCATGGGACTAACAGTGGTTGGAATGCTCACAGAAGTAACATAGTCATCTGTTTGTTAAGCCAGTGTGTTACCAGGGGCTCATGTATAGTAAGGGAAATGTATTCATGCACCACAGTAGAACCCTATCGCAATAAGTTTACATATCACTCGAGTTTGAGTGACGGCGGCCTGTCAATTGTGACAGGGTTCTATGGTGGTACGTGAATACATTTCCCTTATCGTACCATCTATGGTAAAGAAAAAAATAGCCCAACTAATTATAATGTCACTGAACATGAGCTAAGAGCTCTTCCTGCCTTTGTTACACTAGTACTACCCAAAGAAAGAAAAGAGTACACATTTTCAATTTCTATGCTGCTGACACAATTTGTGACCAACCAATTTCTCCCTTGCCTTGCCTTTTGCCAAGGAGGCAGATGTATCATATATGTTTTTTTTTTCTGTTTTCTACCATATTTATTTGCAAGCCAGGTCCATTTTATACACATGGATGCCCCGAAGGGACGTCCCGGGGAGTGTCTCACAAATGATAAAATATTTTTATGCTTGTAATGAAGTAAATAAATGGGTCAAGATAACATCATCAGTGCAAGATACAAATGCAAATTAAAGATAGCATTTGCATTTACCTATCCACTCTTAGAAATATCACTTGAAAGACTGGTTTAGTAAATCCCTGTTTGTAGGTGTGATGGACACATTCATAATATTATTACACACATACATAAACTCATGGCTGTATTCCCATAAGGAGTAGGCAGAGCACATAAGAACTCTTTATTTGCATGATGATGAAATGGTAAAGTTTGTGTCTTAGTAAGTTTGTATATTGGGGGTAATCCTCAGAGCTACTCATACAATTTCGAAAGTATGAAAGTAGAATAGACCTTCAGGTTGGGCATATGCTATGTTTTATCCTATCATCTGCCTACATTCTTAAAGACGCAGGCGAAACCTCGCGGGCAGTAACTAGCTACTTAATTTTTTTGATGCAATTGAATAGGAAACCTGAGAACATGACATCCTTTTTTTAAATATGTTAAGCCTATATTTCAATGTTTCACTAATAGTGATAAAACTATTGATAGTTAAAATGAAATTTCTCAACATAAAAAAAAAATCCTTCAGCTCTTCAAGACTTCCCAATGACTTCAAGTTTACATCAATCACGAATTTACAATATATAAACATTACTACTTCAATATAGCTAACCTAAATCAAACATCCTGCGTTCGTCTTACCTATTGCCAAACAATCACATCACATCACATATCCCCCGAAGCGCTTACCATGCAAAATGCTCGCACGAAAACATGAAATACGTAGTTACAAGAAAAAGTGCCCCAACACACATTACATCTAAATAACTGTATATTTCAAGCAAACCACTGTTTTGTCAAGCATAAACTACGTTTGTAGACGATTTGGTCGTAACAACACCACAATCAAATTATGGCATATCAACATATTTTTTTCGTACCAAGCAAACATCGCTGCCATTTCGAGGTTAAACTTTAAGAAGTAGACAAATTATCAAGAAAATGTATTTTAATTTAAAGAAAGCTTGTAACGAAACAACGATTTGCTACCGATAATGGCTAAAATACGTACGATAAGTCATAGACGTGGGTCCCGTTTCCCGTGTTTACAAAACCACCACGGCACTAGCTATCAAACAGAACAATCACAGAACAAACATATTCCATCCATTAGAACATCACTGGAAAACAAAACACAAGAGGATTGCAACGTCCTATTGATCTAAATTCATAGAAAATTTGTATAATATTTTTTATATCAGTCCGTGTGGACGCCAAACTGCGGGAAAAACTACAGCGAAGTTAGCAACGATCACGTCGCATTTCAAGGTCGTTCTACTGTCTATGCTCAAAATGACGTGTCTATGATTAGTTCATTGTCTATGAAATTACGGACATAGGACGTCAAATGCTGCAAAACAAATTGTGATGTTTGTTGAATAAACGAAGAAAGAATGAATCTTTTTCCAAACATACAGTTAAAAAACTACAATCTAAGTGGTTTTCTCGTAGTGTATGATTCAGACAGTTAATGAACGAGCAATTCGAGAACGCCATCTAGTCTAAAGAGTCTTTTACTGTTGGTAAAATAGGTACATTTTTGTAAACAATAAAGAGGGACGTAAGTTAACTTCAAGTATGTTGTTAAATGGGAATAAATACAGATACACTCATTTCAACGCGAAGAATCAGTATTAATTAATTTCAAAAGGCGTGTGCATAAGAGCGACATCCGCGAACGTAAACGAACTTCGTTACTGTATCTCCGTCTCTGTCGCACTTGCTAGTTCGAGCGACAGGTTGCTCGTGCCCATCTGGATAAGTGCCGGATGCATGGCGTGCGGCAAAACCAGGGTCACTCCGTAGTAGAGTTTCTTTGACTTTTGGCTATACTGTAGTATTATCATTCCTCGAAAATACGAAAAAACCCTGATTTTAGAGAACTGCGCTGCCAAAAAAGATGTTATTACTCGTTTTAGTTGATTTTTGATTTGAAAACTTTTTTAATTACTTCTATATGCAACAGTGAGAATTATGTTTCCTTGCAAGTTTTTTATTTTATTTCAGTAGGTAATGGGTTCTATACATGTCATGATTTGTTATGCCCAATTTAACACACACTGACTAATTGCTATAGGCGGTAAGCATGTTGCGCTGCTGATCCAACTGTCAAGCGAGTTGTACTGACAAATTGCATGCACATCACAACTAAAGCCATTTGGACCAAGGAAATAATGAATGATCAGTCAAGTTTTTTGTCTGGTAATTTTGAAGAAAAATATTTTATATTAAATTGTAAGAAGTCTTACCACAAATTTATACGCATTTATTAAATAGTTTGTATTTTAAAAGTGTTATAGTGCGATAAAAACGCACTTTATATTTGATTTGAGCCACCCTTTCATGTTTTTGTATTTTTTTTATCATCACGTCTGCATTTTACTGCGAATAGCGATATCATAGGAAACATAGGTAGTATCACAAATCACAATCATTAGATAGTGCTTTATTAAGGCAATGTTATTTTTACTAAAACCTACAATTTGTCTTAAATTGCATTCTACAAATCAGAATTGATAATTGAATAGTTTGTAGACCCTTAACAGCAGTAAAAATAAAAATTATTGCAAAATGTCAAAATTCTCTTAATTCAGCAGATATCCCAGAATGATGAGGAAGGGAAAATAAAAGTTGAATGAATAATAAGTACTTTTATTCTTAACCATTATTAACAGTATAAGAACTGAAAATTATCAGCTAAAACTTCAACAGAGTAATTAAATAATGCAGCTGTTCTTTCAAGTTTCTCGAATCTCGAACTGTTTAATGTCAAACACAGAAAGTCCATTTTTATCATTTCTGTTTTTTAATTTATTTTAGCGTACGTACTCAGAAATCAGTTAGTCAATACCACATTGCTTTTGCCTCCAAGGCACTCAATCGGGCATAATCAGTCAAGATCAGCATCAAAAATCTGCATACCCAGCAAGTAAAGAATGGTAACGTGACACCACCGAACGGCTGCCACTAGGTCACTAGTTACTTAATTAGTATTGGGTTAATGCAATTATTTCAAATTTTAAAAATAATTTGAACTCCAAAAAATCATAATAAAAAACAGGTTTCATTAGCTATTACTTTGAGATATTTAAACTCCTACAAGAAATATGGGCTGTGCTTATAGCATATATAAGCAATTAAAACGAATAACCGATATTTTATAATTCTGAAATAATTGCAAAAATCCTGTTCCTTAATAACAAGGGGAAGCAGTTGAGATCTATGCATAATAATATGAATCTGTAAAACTATTGAAAAGCTTAGAATTATACGCCAGCAGCTCATGTTACAATAACACACTTAAAAATATTTAAACCATAACAGCTACAGTAGAATGTCACAAATTATAATATGATAATAAAAACTTATGCCAAAATCCCAACGATGATATACAATAGTCCTAATCCAATTCAAGTTTTCTAAATGATCCAGCTGTGGAATGAATATCTTGAGTTATATCATTTTTCTCAAGTGCATTTACATCAACGCACATTTCGTCTAGTGCAAGCAATTCTTCTCTATGTTTCAGAAGATTACGCTTCAATTCCTCAATCATGTCTCGTAGAGGAACCGTGCCTCCATATTCTTTGGGTAAAATAGCAGGGTCTACATGCTTATTCAGGTCTTGTGTGGTGCGATGGAACTGGAAAATAAAACAAAATTCATTCATTATTTCTAGCACCATCACTTTTAAATTTTACGTACTATGGCCGCTAAACATCTTGCATAATGAAGTTAGCTACAAGTTGTTATGTTGGTGTTGGCAGTAACTCTCACCTTAGATTGGTTGAAAAAAAACCATAGATAAGTATTCAGAAGAAATTGACGTGAAAAATGTTTTAATATTTCAATTTTCTGCTTGCATAGCAGATAAAGAAAAATACCGAATTTCCTTACCATCACGCGATCTTTTAATTTATCACTGAGCAGGGACACAGCGAATTCGAAGAATTTGGCTCCATAATGAGGTACATTCACGAAATGGGTACATTTGTGGCGCATCGGTGTAGAATTCTGAAACACAAAATGTCATGTTATAAAACACACATTTCGAATAAAACGAAGTAAAATTAATTAGGTTCATCCTATTTTCGTATGTCTCGTAGAAAAACTTCAACTCGAAAAGTCAATAGATGGCGCTTTGATTAACGCGTAAACAACCCTTTCACTGCGCATGATTCACATGCAGTACCCACGTGAATATTTTTACTATTATGCCGGGTACACACTGGGCCAGAGAACGACTGCCTTTCTCATACTTAACAAATAGCTGGCGTTAGAATAGGATGTTGCCCAGTGCAAATCAAGGACGCTGCTCTAGACGACAGATGGAGGGATCCACGCTTTATCAGCTGTTCAGCTAAACCAACAAAAGGTACTCTTATATTTATGACTAGTTTCTGCCCGCGATTTCGTCCGCGTGGAACTCGTTTATATCGTACCTCCATACAAACTTTCACCCCCCATTTCTTCCCCTTAGGGGATGATTCCCGGGATAAAAAATATTATATATGTTAATCCAGGCTATATACTATATGTAATACTAAAATTCATCTTAATCCGTTCAGCCATTTTTGCGTGGTTGAGTAACAAACATCCAAACATCTAAACGTCTAAACATCAAAACATCCAAACTTTCACATTTATAATATTAGTAGGAAGTAGGATTAGTAGGATGAATCATAGGTCTGGTTGCCGCTCTTGTTAAAACCCAGTCAGTCAGACAGGAGTCTCTTCCACAAAAAAAATGTGTCAATAGTCTTAAGAAAATTCATGGGATCAAATTGCCGAGAGGACCTTGGGTTCTTTTAGTATGCAGCGAGATAATACTAACGGCTCGGCCACGACTTCGAGCGTGGCACGACTTCACGCGGCAGCGGCAATGGAAGCGGTACAAGGTACAACATACGTGGGAGGGAGAGGAGAGACCGGAGCACAGCTTCTCACTGCTACGTATGAGTATGACGCACCGCTGCCGCCGGCGTAGAGACAGAGCCGTAAGACAGCTCTTGAAAGAGTTAAAGACAGCATACCTGAATACAATTCAGCATGGTCCTAACATCGTTGAAGGACCACAGACTGACGTGCGGCATCTGCATACCGGCCTCATCGTTCACGTGCGTGTACCCCAGTAGTTGCGAGCGCGGCTCGTCCAGCAGTAGCTCCACTATCATGGAGTGTACACGCGCCATGACGCAGCTGTCGTACACGTGCGGGTCGAAACGGCCTGCAAATTAAAGCGTGTGTTACAGATACACAGACTATGTGGTGTGCACTTAATTGTCAGTTGATATTAGGTAAATGGATTTGTGTATCATCCTTAAGAAGGATCCGGGTAAGGCAGACGAAATTTCATAGAAAAAACCGGCCAAGTGCGTGTCGGACCACGCAAAACGAAGGGTTCCGTGCCTATTAAAAAGGTCGTATCGTCACAGAAATTTTACGGCACTTACGTCCTTTTCTTTGAGGAAGGCAGTTTTTCAGCAATATCTCGAAAACCTCTGAACCGATCTTGTTCAAAACAATTTTCGGTGAATGAAATTAATAAGCCCCATGTTCATGAATTTTTCCATATTTTTAAAATACACCGTTCAAAAATTAGAGGGGGGGGGACAGAATTTTAGTGACTTTCGGGGCGATTATCTCCGAGCCTATTGACTTAATCAAAACAAATCCTAAGAAACCTTATATTTATTTTGAAAGGCCTATCGATTGATGTGCCACACGGGGGGTCCCAATGAAAAATTTTTTTTTGACTTTTAGTTTTATGTATGGAGTGCACCCCTAAAAAATTTTTTTTTTGTCTTTTTAATTACAAAACTATGTAGCGGCTAACAAAATACACCTTATAGTTTTCGAGTAAAATGCCTGTGACATACGGACAGACGGACAGACGGACAGACGGACAGACGGACAGACGGACATGACGAAACTATAAGGGTTCCGTTTTTGCCATTTTGGCTACGGAACCCTAAAAAGACTAATATAGGTGGGCTAGCACAACATGCTGCTAAGCCTCGTCACGCGCGACTCAGCGCCTCCTATCTCACTCGGCTAGATTTTCTTGCCTCGCGTCTCGTCGTGTTTTGAATTGTCAAAGTCAAGGTGATTTATTCTTCAATTTAGGCATATTACATGCACCCATGAATGAATGTCGATAAACCACTACCGGTTCGGAAAGAAAACTTCAGCCTCGAGAAGAACCGGCATAAAAACTCGATGAGATGTCATTTTTTCAAGTACGGTCCCATGATCATATGGCACTTATTAGTGTCACAAACCCGCTTACTACCTACTGCTTCTTGAACCACGGCGGCCTAGAGTGGTATCATGGTATGAGATACCGCACTATTATCCGGGCTTGAGAGAAACACTCTGGTGGGGAGATCGAGAGGGTATAGAGGGCCTATAGAATCTAAATCATCCTTACACATGCCAGACAACACGATTCGTCTGCCCTCCGAGTCTCTTTTAAGCAGTGGTACAAGGTATCCCGCGTCGATGACAGCAGCGAGTTTAGGATCCAGTGGGTCGAGCTTTTGGAACCAGTGCGGATGCACTTGCCGGAGTGTGAGGTGCAACTCCAACATGGCGCAGCAAGATGTACTTAGCGATAGATAAGATGTTGAATGCTGGGCTTAAGAGCTCAGCCCTCTTGTATCCAAATTATCCTTACCCATGCAAGACAAGACGACTCTTCTGCCCTCCGAGTCCCTCTTAGGCAGCGGTACAAGGTATCCCGCGTCGATAACGGCAGCCAGTTTAGGATCCAGTGGGTCGAGCTTCTGGAACCAGTGCGGATGCACTTGCCGGAGTGTGAGGTACCGCTCCAACATGGCGCAGGACTGCGGGACGGAGTATTTCTTGGTGCGGAGGAACCGGAGGAGGAAAGGGGCATCTGAAATTGTTAATTGAGATCTGTGAGTGTGTATCAAAAAAATTACGTGGAGAAGATCAGAGATATGAATAAAAAAGTCCACTTCTCGCAGACTATGTCCATAATGTCATTGATATTATTGACAGACGATTGGTCTCTTCGCTCCTTTGATCAGTAGTAAATTTCCGATTTGCTTCAAGGGAATTTCTATTATTTAAAACTCTTTACTAATTCTTTTATATTATGACAAAACAGGCAAAGTACTCGCTTTATCTGTTTTGGTTATTAAACTAAGTATAAATGACTGAAAAATGGATTGCAAATATTGACGGACAACTTCCATACTTACTTACTTAGTTACATACGCACAGGTCAAGTTAATATAAAGCTTGTAAAAACATACCCGTCCTAGACTTTTTGATGGCCGGATGCTTCTCAATAAAATGCCTCATCTGCGCTAAGGCGTGTTCTCTAATCGCTGGTTCTTCTCTCAGCTCTAATCTCGCTCTCTCTCTCAGTTCCGGGGGCAGATCTCCGGATTCCCTCTCTTTCGCTTCAAAGATCTGCATGCGTTCGTCGTCGGTTAGTCGGGGGGACTCTGCTATCTCCGCCTTCGGCTCGTGCTCTCGTCGGGATTCTGGTTGGAGGACTGATGTCGCCATCTTGTTTCTGTAACAAGAAGAAAACGTTATGTTAGCTGTTGTAGACGCTCATTCTCATGACAGTTCCTTTTTAATGCAGAGATGTCGTAAAAATTAACAAACGTTTAAATTAGGTACTTTCTCTCATCCTTAAATAATTCACTTAAAGTTTAAACTATAAAAACATCTGGTAATTAAAAACAATTTCAACTGATTTACTAAATGATCTTGGGTTGTCCAGGTTTTTTATATCATTTGGAAAGTGATTATAGAATCTAATGGTGATGTAATGGGGGCGATGTGTGACGAGGATTAATTTTGAAAATGGCATTTTCAGTTGATTTAGATGGCGGTCATTTCTTTTAAGTTTAGTTGTCGATTTTGGTGAGTATAAATTAATGTTTTTTGATGAATTTACACGATTTAAGTATATAAACGTAACGGTTAATATTTGGTGGTTGATGAAATATGGTTTACATGACTCCATTTGATCTATATTTACTAAGATTCTGATACATTTCTTTTGTGAAATAAAGATTTTATCAATACCACTCTAATGCGTCTCACCTCATCCGTCTTACGTCTACGCTTAGTTACTATGAATCGCGGTTCAAAATAGATTTGTGGTTGAACGTTGAGCTCAGCGCTGAGCTTAAAACTAGTTAAAACTAACTAGTTTAACTAGTTGAATAAATGTCTCTTTCTTTCATTCTTTTAGTTACAGAATAGCCGGCCTTATGCTAGGGGATATCGGCACTCTACTATAGACCGACTGACATAAACCACAACTCGTTGCAACATAGGGCCTGCTTGACCCGCTTGCGGATCTCGGTTAACATACATAATATGCAACCAGTTACGCAAATACTTCAGTTCAGTTCAATGAATGAATGAAAATAAAAAGCGATTGAGATAGTTACTTCAAAAACAAAGTTTTAACCGACTTCAAGTCAGTACTTCGCATTATTTGAAGAGCTCCCTCGGTTTCTCCAGAATCCCATCATTAGATCCTAACCTGATGGCAATGGAACTACCTGGGAAGGCCACCCTTTCAAACAAAAAAAAGATTTATCCAAATCGGTTCAGGCGTCTCTTCGAGTAATAATCGGGGAAATAGGTACCTACCTACATAAAAAAACTAACAGATTGTGACGAATTGAGAACCTCCCCTTTTTGAAGTCGGTTAAAACATCAATGCTAGAGATGTCGCAAGTTGCTTGAATGAAAAGACTACTTAGGTCTCTTCGCATAAGCGAAGGATAGACATTACTGGGCCTACAAGCAAGACTACCGAGACCTATTGGGCCGACAGCTAGCAATTGTAAGCGACAGAGATGGAACAGAGGCATCATTTTCGGGCAGTTTTGAAATAAGTACAAAACATTTGCATGGCAACACAATCCGTCTCAACTATTTGTATCATCAGGTCGCAATGGCCTACTTATAAATACGAAATATCTCCAGTGCCGAGTTCCATGCAGAATGGACCCGTGGGTCATAGGCAGTGAAAGGGTTATGTAGTCGAGCATTTAGAGGCATTATTGGGTCACAAGTTCGATAGCAAAACGGCATAAGGGACATTAAGATATGGCTTTTGTTTAAATATAGGCATGTCGTAAATCATAGACAAAGCTAAAGGAAGACATTTGTCCTACTTTCGGCCCGCAATAGCAATCACTAAGTGCAAACGCAGATAAATACAGTATTTCTGTTTACTTTGCTGATAATAGCTTTACAAGTAATGTATTTCGCCATGAGACAGATTTCTAATGTACTCGTAATTTACTAGAAATTCTGCTAATAAATCCTTGCCTTGTTTGATTAGGGTAAAACACCTATTAATTGAAACCTAAAATCCTAACTGGCGGTAATTTATGTAAGGCCTGCCTTTCGCTATTGACTCGAGGTACGTTTCAACGCGCAAAAAATTGGAGGGATACCTACTTAGTTAAAAACCAAATAAAGGATTAACGTACTTGTTTAAAAAAAAGTGTTTGGGTGGTGTTTTGATTTTGTTAACGGCCTGGATGGCAGTACAACGTAACCGTATAGTCCATATACAACATGATCATTTCAAATCTTAAAAAGAAACTGTTATTCGATATTTGAATTCAAACTTAATTAGGTGACTCGTGCAGTGAGGCTCAGGTAGTTAACTGGGTTAAGTTCAAGCAGCGCGTTTTACTAAAAGAATTCGAATCATTACAATGCCTCATGCTAATTGGCTGCTAAAACGTGTCGCTCGCATCGCTCGGCATGTGCGGCGTAAATATTGATTTTAAACAGGCTTTTACATACCCATTTGTTTGAATAACGTAATATATGTCTTGGTAATCTCTTGATTGCTTTGTTAGACTATTTTAAGTGGGTTTTATGCGTCTTTTCTTAAGTCGGTATTCTTGAGTTCCTTTAATTCGCTCATGCTAATTTATTTCTTGGAATTAATAGAGATCTCTAAGCTGTTGGTATTCCAATTAACGAAAGATAATTTCTACGGATTTAATGAACCTGTTTTAAATAAATTTATGGAATATCAAAACGAAATGCTACTATAAAATAAGTAAAGATATACCTAGCGCATAAGTAATATGACTTTCTTTGCACTAATAACATGATTCTGTTTATATTCTCGATTTTAGTTGAACGAACGAGCGAAGTGAACGAAGTTCTCCGTTTCAGCTTGGGAAAAAATGATTTTGTATGTCCGGCGTCTGTCCGGCTGTTCTCCTCTACATGTCGCATTTCTCAATCGATTCTCAAGACATTTTGTGAGCAGGTTCAATAATTAAAAATATTTTTTATCGAATCGGTTCTTTGAAATTAAAAAAAAATACAATAAGATCGCGAGTTTTACAGCTCTCAGAGCGACTAGTAAATCTTATTACAATCTTTCACTTGCACCAACGGTCCTCTTTGAAAGTCATCAAGTGAAAGTTTTGCATGCAAATGGGTGCCGTCGACTGAGGACTTGAGGAGTGAGGCGCAAGGTTGAAGGTCAAATGAATTTTGTAACGTGTTTACTTCCATTGACTTTGACGTTTCTACTTTATCCTTGTCGTTAAATTACCTACTTAAAATATGCATAAATCAGCGCCTCAGCTTGCTGTGTCTTGCCGTGGCTTTATGCTGAGTAGGGAATCCTGTTTAACGTCCTCGAATTAGGCCTTTTCTTTTGTTTTTTTTTATTGTGTAAATTGATTTGTGATGTTAAATAAATATATGATCTTTCTTTCTTTCTATATAATAAAAATTAAAGGGTATTTAATCAAAATATATTTGGCATACCATAAGTACAGGGAAAAATCTGAAAACTATACATTTGGTAATTTTGTACGGAACCCTCGGTGGGCGAGTCCGACTCGCACTTGTCCGGTTCTTTTTTTCATACTTAACTCCATGATGGTAAGCTAACACCTCTAACTAAGGACAACTGTGACAAATCGGTGACAAAGGAGCGACTTGCGCCTACGTTGCTGACTCTTTGATGGTATATGAGGATGCTCTGCGTTACAATGTTTATGCAAAATGCATACCTACCACTCCTACCAGTCCCAACACGAGGCAGCACGGAATAACAATGTAAAGATTAAACTTGGATCGAATAATCGAGATAACATACATTTAAATAATGTAAGAAAACGCGCGTACATCTATCTACTCGTATCTTTAGAATAAGAAAGATTTGTTATTCAACTCGTTGCGCCCGCTACTTGCTCAGCGTAGTGCCTAAGATAGGTACAATAAGGGAAATGTATTCACGCTCCACTGTAAAACCCTGTAGCAATTGACAAGCCGCCGTCACTCAAAATCTAGTGATATGTCACCTTATTGCGATAGGGTTTTACGGTGGTACATGAATACATTTCCCTTACTGTACATACCTACTTCGTCAATCGTTCTTTTTTAATCCACGTCGGTGGCAAACAAGCGTAGCCCGTCTGATGAAAATCCGTCACCGTACCTACCTTGAGGACGCTAGCAACTCCAGCCCCCCTATTCTATAACTTGTTTTAAGTTCACCTCAACGCTCACCCACAAATATATCTTGACACTGCGGTGCGTAGTAGCTAAGCATAGATAGAGGTCTAGTTTCGTTAGGTAACGCTGTTTTAAGCTCACCTCAACGCTCACCCACAAATATATCTTGACACTGCGGAGCGTAGTAGCTAAGCGTAGGTAGAGGTCTAGTTTCGTTAGGTGACGCTGTTTTAAGCTCACCTCAACGCTCACCTACAAATATATTTTGACACTGCGGTGCGTAGTAGCTAAGCGTAGGTAGAGGTCTAGTTTCGTTAGGTGATGCTGTTTTAAGCTCACCTTAACGCTCACCCACAAATATATCTTGACACTGCGGTGCGTAGTAGCTAAGCGTAGGTAGAGGTCTAGTTTCGTTAGGTGACGCTGTTTTAAGCTCACCTCAACGATAATCCACAAATATATCTTGACACAGCGGTGCGTAGTAGCTAAGCGTAGGAAGAGGTCTAGTTTCGTTAGGTGACGCATGGGGTGAGGCGCATGAGCGCGTAGCGAATAACTGCCCGTGTGTAACATGGGATAACCTCGGCAGAGAGCTTATTCCACAAGGGTCTATTCATTACGTAAGACGATTTGGGGACGGGGGGAGGGGGTCCAAACATGTCTTACGTTACAAGGAAAATGTTCATTAGTCATATATAGTTTTTCTTACGCTATGGTTGGTCAGAAAGTTATTAAATTTGTCCTATTAATAAAAGAATTAGCCCCTAATCGGAGCGTTCGCGGAAGAAAAATCTTCAGAAACCGTATCGTACGCGACCATTCGGGTTCTTTGGGTGGGTCTCATACGTCTGCCCCCATTTCACCCTCTGACTGATTTTTGTGATAAAAAGTATGCCCACGCGGCTTCGCCCGCGTATTGCAATGAACGCACGCAAACCCGCGGGATATAATATAGTCTATAACCATCCTGAAAGTCCATTCTACACGCAGGTGAAAACAAATTTGATACCAAAAACATACAAACCTACAAAGATTGTAGCTTTGCTCAGACTTATCCTTTCTTATGTAAGTACAAATTAAGCGGTATTAACGTGAAAAGATAACAAACATGAAGACATATTTTCGCATTATAATATTAGCACAGATTATTTTTCATAAATATATATGTAATCATAAGCATAATCATAATAGTTTATTGCTTTATATGATTACAAAAGCGGGCTAATTGTTATTCTATGGACTCTCTCAATAAAGCCATTTGGATTCGACTAACGCGCGCTTTACCTTACGTTTGACGTCATTGTTCTAGCGTGCGTAGCAATTTAGACTCTTTGTATCTATAAATATGGTTTCAATTAGGATGGA
Organism: Epinotia nisella; assembly: GCA_932294315.1. NCBI lineage: Eukaryota > Metazoa > Arthropoda > Insecta > Lepidoptera > Tortricidae > Epinotia > Epinotia nisella. The sequence continues at coordinate 11,322,917 of OW028693.1, forward strand.
TTCCATTATCTTTGATGCATTAAGAATATGAAAATGCTGTAAAGATTGAGTTGAGATACGAGTTTCCTGGCGTGTAAGTGTTAACTCGTTGGCTTTGTTGTTTTTGTGAGACATCCACCTGCACTTTATTAAATATTTAAGCCTTTTGTATTTTGATAAACGTTATGATGAGGATTTTAATTGCAAACGATACAGTCAACTACATTTTTTTTTACTCATTACTATGCAATAAGGTGGGACAAGCACAAAGAGTTTAAAAAACCGGACAAGTGCGAGTCGGACTCGCCCACCGAGGTTTTCGTACAAAGTTACAAATGTATAGTTTTCAGGTTTTTCCCTGTAGGTACTTGTAGTATAAGACAATATTACTTGCCAAATTTCAGTTCTAGGTCAATGGAAAGTACCCTATAAATTTGGATACCCTTTAGAATACCGAAATATACGATTTTTTGCAGCATAAGTTTTATTTTTTCACAGCTTCAAGGGACTTTAGACTTGAGTATATTGTTTTAATTTCAACTCGATACCTTCACGCGTTCCCGAGATAAAGGGTCTTGACTGATAGACAGACGGACAACAAAGTGATCCTAGAAGGTTTCCTTTTTTTTCTTTTGTGGTACGGAACCCTAAAAACTATAGATATCCCGACTGCGGAAAAGAAATTGGTTTTTTTTCATCCAAAGAGTAGCCTAATGTCACCCAGAGCATTATTTCGAATCGATTGTTACCTCATCCATTAAACTCGGTTCCGTATCTAAAACGCTACGGTGGAACACACGTACATACAAACATAGATTGATAAAATCATATCGATATCCCTTCCTTTCGGTAGTCGGGCAACAATGGGTTTTTTTTTCGTGGTGGTCGACTGGACTGTATTCAAGTTTGGAGTCGTTAAAGAAAATGTTTACTTTGTTTCGTCAAATAAACTGCTACTATAAATTAAGTATATTAGTTGATGGATATTCCCAGTAGCTACCTGTACCTAATTAGTTATCTTCTTGAATGATCAGGAAGCAATTACGTAAAAGCCTATGATATATCTATAATACTTATGTTCTCATTGCTGAGGTGAAAATTTGTATCATTGTGTCTCATGAGAGCAAAGTTATTAGCATCTCGTGATTTTGAGTTCCTCGCTACGCTCAAGATTCTAATTTTACGCTTGCTCGCTTGTTACAAAATAATATATTTTTAACTTTTTTCCTTCCTCTATCTGACATTAGTTAATATTAGTTGAATAAATGCAAACTTCATAATTAAATTGAGGTAAACGGGGCAATACTCGACAACTGCTTCACGACATTTTATTCATACAGTGGTGAACAATAGGTACCTATCAACTAATATTAGGCTTTAAGATGTCCAAAATCCCAACGTATGTATACCTTAGTGACAAAAATGATGACCCAACTACGCATTTTCGACATCATTATCATGGGTAATAAATTAAATCACTTTACTATACTTAAATAAAGTCAACGCCGAAAAACGCTCCAAAAACTTAAAAATATAATAAGTAGGCAATCACTCACGAATTTAAATCATTTTCACAATTTTTTCCTGGCAACATTGCACTAGATCTACTTTGTCTATGCGAAAATTGGCACATCCCTACAACCGGCCATTTAGTAGGGTGCGCGCGCCTTTTAAAGGCCTCGTATTTTTAAAGGGTGCGCGGGCGGCACGACGCCGTGGCCCGGCGGCTCGGCCGAACTGCGGGCCAGCTAACGGTCTTCCCGAATATTGCGACACGACTTTATAAGTAGAGTGTTGCCCTTAGCAGGTATTTGTACGAGTTTTGGAGTTTGATGACCCTGCGCTTGTGAATTTCGGGCGCTGTTTATAGTTATGGTTATGGTATAGTTGAACCGGCGGATCAAATCAGGGACTCAGTATGCTTGCGGCTTTCATCACAAAGTGCAGCTTTTCGGCAAAATGTGCCATAAGCATAAGCCCTGTGACTAAAAGCAGTTTTTAGGGTTCTGTACCCAACGGGTAAAAACAGGACCCTATTACTAAGACTTCGCTGTCTGTCCGTCCGTCTGTCTGTCACCAGGCTGTATCTCAAGAACCGTGATAGCTAGAGAGTTGAAATTTACACAGATTATGTATTTCTGTTGCCGCTATAACAACAAATACCAAAAATCGGCCAAGTGCGAGTCCGACTGGGGCTCCCATACAACAGACATGTTTTTTTTGCCGCTTTTATTTAAATAATAATGAACCACTTATTGTTCATATTTAACCCTCTAATTGTCAAACCTAATAGTTCAATTATAATGTTAGAATATTAAAAAAAAACATCCAAAGTCAGGTACAGATATTGCTAATGGATTCCGGTGAGGGTGCATCCACAAATTACGTCACGTGTTTAGTAGTGGAATAGGGGCAATTGGCAGGATATATTACAAAAATCCTGAATATCGTTAAGACTATTCATAGTTTTATCAAACCCATCTAGACCCTAAAGGTCATCCCTATCCCCTAGTAAGTCTCAACTCCGTGCTGTGCACACCTCACTGCTCAGACCACTTAACCCTTGGGTTGGTTGGGTCTGTGCCTCACTGTGATCTTCACAACCACAGAACACTAAATACTATAGAAGGGGTATCAAGCGCGGTTTCTATCGGGAGCGGTGTCGCCACCTCATCCCTCCACGTCGCCTACAACTGTGTGAGCGACTGCACGGCACGAAAGGGTGACGTTGGCACAAAAAAGCTTTGAGCGCATGCTCAAATTAGTGGCGCGCGTGCCACGCCCACATCGCCTTTCTATAGTATTTAGTTTTCTGTGTTCACAACCATATTGGCTTGCTTGTTAACTGTTATTGCATGCTCCCTAATAACGTTTCAATGACGGCAGTTTGAGGTTTTTTCTGGCTCAAAACTTGCAACACTTTGGCGGTTAGCTGTAAGTTTTAGATATAATGTTTATAACCCTGATATACAGTGTGTGTCTGTCATAAGAACATTTATTTTAAGGAACGATAGCTTTCAGTGCTGTGAACCGTTTTATCGAAAAAATATAACAATTACCTTTTCTAATGGAGAGTTATTAATTTTTTAAATTTTCTCGAGCAGCAATGTACTGCTAACATTCACTTGACGTTTCAGAGAGGCAGAGCTAGTTACTGTCAGTTGTTAGCTTTGTTATCAATACATGACGGGCCGAATTAATTTGTATGAAAAAAAAAACCGTTTTTTTGAAACTAGAGATACCAATTTACGTTCATTAGGGCTTATACTTTCAGCCCTTAAAATAAATGTTCTTATGACAGACACACACTGTATATAAAGTTTAATACAATAATAGGCATCACGAAGGAACTGTCGAGGTCATCTGCCCCACTGATTGGTACAGTAGATCATTAGGGTTGACTCAATGTATCATGTAACACTTATGTAACGACTTGTGAATAACATAGTCACGCTATCGGCGGCATAATGTAACCCGATATAAAAACTGTTATATAACTAGGTAGCTGTATATATTAGTTAAAGATTCGCTTAATGTAGGTACGTTAGATTAAGTGCTATTAGAGAATAATAAAATATGATTTAAGTGCTAGGTTTCGCCCGCGTACTAGCATTCGTCAAATCTTGGAACAAGTTTTTTCGGCGATATCGGAGATTATCCGCTAAGGGGGTGAAATAGGGGTGATGTTTTGTATGGAGTTACGATATAAACGAGTTCCACGTGGACGGAGTCACGAGTGGAATTACGTCAATATGTAACAAAGATACAACATTTTAAGAAAATGCGTATCTACGTGATTACGGAAAACTATTTGATGGCCCCGAATTAATGAAGGTTGTATAAAATTACTGTTAATTGTATTAAAGGTACAAAACGAGGTTATTCGTTTTTAAGGGCTTACATACTCATAAAATTATTGTACATACGTAAACTCACGCCTGTCTGTATACCCAAATAGGGTACAGGATATTTTATTCGTAGTGCCACTTCTAGCAATTGTAGGGTTAAAGTAAATATGGAGCCTATGTAATATTGCATTTATATGTAATTTTTAACCCGTCACCTGTTCCCATAGTCGACTCTTACAACACCCACGGGAGAAGGGTGCCATCATCATCATCATGATATCACCTGAAAGACGTTCACTGCCTCCCCCAAAGAGCACCAAAGTGACCGGTCCTGCGCCTGGGCTGCTAGCATAACTTGACTGTCTACTCTACTCGCGCGCGTGAAAGACTATTATCTGTCACTTTTTGACAGCAGTAATCACAAAGTGACGGACGGTCTATCTCGCGCGCGAGAAGAGTCGAGAGTCAAGTTATGCTAGGAGGGCTGGATAAGGGTGTGAAGCTATCTAACTCGACACCACACAGGGTTTAATGACCTCTAAGTTAATAAAATAGCTATTTTTGCTTTTGACATGCGAATTATACTACCTACTAACTTTAATGAGATGATAATAAACACCTCAAAGGTAGGTAGCAAATACTCACAAAGACTGAGCAAACAAACAATCAAAGTAAAGGCGAGTATAAACATATCGGGTGCATTAGACCCTGACCATGAAACCTTTGGTGGCCACCACAGATTGGTCGTGAGATCGTCATTTGTTTCGGTGGTCGGGCGGTTGTACAGTAAGGGAAATGTTTTCACTTACCTTTTGCGCTCTTCTTACTTTGACAATAAGGCATAAAAAGGTACATGAATACATTTCCCTATTTTGCCTTACCGTACGATGGGGTCGCTGAATTTTCTTTGTGTCCAATCTTTCTTTGTTACGATTAATGTTATATTAAGACTGTAGCAAACAAGCATACGGCTGGCCTGATGGCTAGCAGACACCGTCGCATATGGACGCTTACGTCACCAGAAGAATCACAATCGCGCTGCGGGCTCTTTATTGATTTGAGGATAAATCTAACGTTTTCTTAAATTAGGTTGAAATCCAAAAACCTAGATTAAAATTAATAATTATACTTAATTTCATGAAACTACTGCGTACAAAAGATCATATCTCGTATAGGTAGAAAGGTACTGTTAAACACGTGGCCTCGGTCGATGCACCCGAGTGCACCGTTACACCCGAATTGCCAGTCTCCGGTAGTATTTGGTGATGTCTTTCGGGTTCCGTACATTTTTTTACCAGACTGCTTCTGAAGGAGGGTTGTGTTTTTCGAGCGTATTACTTACTATGCGAGTATATAACATATGTAGACAAGAAAATTATATCTCACGGCTTGATAGATTTTGACACATGAGGTGTCGTTGGATACCTCTTCCTCATAATCGTGGGAGTGACATGGGCCATAATATTAGAGAAATGCAGTTGGGTTTTTTGAAAAATATTTTGATTTCACTCGTTAATGCGAGCGTTCGAGCGAAGCGAACGAAGTTTTACGCTTGAGCTTAGGCAGAAAATCGTTTGTCCGGTGGCTGTCCCGCTGTCCCGCTGTTCTCCTCTACAGGTCGCGTTTCTCAACCGATTCCGTGAAATTTTGTTAGCAAATTCGTTAATTCTATAGATTTTTTGTTGAGTGTAACTTTTACGAAAAAAAATAAGAGGTTGCGAGTTCTACAGCTCACAAAGGCACTAGATTATCCTGTCCTTAATGGTACTAATACGACTACTTGACATACTTGTTTTGTAAAAAACTCAACTAAGTAAATAAATTTAATGAAGTCGTAAACGAATTTATATCAGATTAATTGCCTTCGCGGCTGCGCTCGCGTATTGTCTTTGCAACGCAGGCAAATCCGCGGGATAAAATATAGTCCATAATAATCCAGAAAGTTACACGCAGATGAAAGAATTTTTGAAATCGGTTAAGCGGTTCCGGAGATTGCCCAAAACGTACAAACTTACAAAGCTACAATCTCACAGATTTTTCCTCTTTATAATATTAGTAAATATGAATAAGTATAGGTACCTGACAAGCTTTCAAATATTTATATTCTATGCATTTTTATTAGTCCTCAATTTATCAAACTATCGATGATCACATATTAATAACACAAGAGTATAGAAGCCTCTCCTTACTGGATGTCGATTAAAAAGAGATGGATCCAATACATAATCATACATAATGGCAATTGCATATACCTACTTGAAACAGAAAGTTTCCTTTTTTTAGGGTTCCGTAGCCAAAATGGCAAAAACGGAACCCTTATAGTTTCGTCATGTCCGTCTGTCCGTCTGTCCGTCTGTCCGTCTGTCCGTATGTCACAGGCATTTTACTCGAAAACTATAAGGTGTATTTGAATAAAATTTTGAGGATAGGTGTATTTTGTTAGCCGCTACATAGTTTTGTAATTAAAATGACAAAAAAAATTTTTTTTAGGGGTGCACTCCATACATAAAACTAAAAGTCAAATTTTTTTTTTTATTGTGACCCCCCGTGTGGCACATCAATCGATAGGCCTTTCAAAATAAATATAAGGTTTCTTAGCATTTTTTTTGATTAAGTGAATAGGGTCGGAGATAATCGCCCCGAAAGTCACTAAAATTCTGTCCCCCCCCCTCTAATTTTTGAACGGTGTATTTTAAAAATATGGAAAAATTCATGGACATAGGGCTTATTAATTTCATTCACCGAAAATTGTTTTGAACAAGATCGGATGAAAGGTTTCCGAGTTATTGCTGAAAAACTGCCTTCCTCAAAGAAAAGGACGTAAGTGCCGTAAAATTTCTGTGACGATACGACCTTTTTAATAGGCACGGAACCCTTCGTTTTGCGTGGTCCGACACGCACTTGGCCGGTTTTTTCTCTCTCATAACCTTCATAACTCATAAATATCCTATAGGATGGGGTCCACGAGGAACCAAACAAAACAGAACTAAAATATTTATTTATTTAATCTATATTGGACAGAATAGTAAATTATCGTACAAGAGGCCATAAAGCATTCTCTTCTCTGCCATTTCCAGAAAACCGGATAAATTATGTTATAAATACAATTAATCAATAATTATAAGACATTAAATAGTGAACCACAGCATGGGCCCTTGACTTTTAACAACTACTTTTTTTATTTTGTCCGTCAAAACGGACTGGTCTTCCGCGAGCCACACATGGCGTAGTCGGTTTTAATTAACCGGTTACAGTTGAACGGTTTCTTTTATGCCAGCATAAAAAGGGATCGGGGTATAATACCCTGCCGAAACTTTTCAATTTTAATTGCACTAGAGCTATGTCTGCGCCGCCCCCGTTTTGGTTGCCCCCTTCAAGTTTTATTTTCTACAAACTGTGATGTCATACTTTTATATGAATTAGTATGAAGCGTTTCAGCTGCCGCCAGCGAGGTCCGCCTTTGACTAAATTTTTGGGTATTCGTGTTCTTTAATTTTAGTTGCTCTTATACAAACATTTGTTACTCTTCAAGAACTGGTACGAATGGCATAGTAAAAAAATCTTAGGTCTCGCAGGCCTATTGAACGAGCAAGCGAAGCGACTCCGTCCGTCTCGTTCTTTGTTCTCCGTTTCAGCTGGGCCAAAATTTCTTCGTTTGTCCGTATGTCCTATTTCTCAATCAATTCTCTACAGGTTGCATTATTCAATCAATTCTCGTGATTTTTTATGAGCAGGTTCAATAAATATATATACATAGTTTTTTTGTCAATTCAGTTGCTTGATTTAAAAAACATTGTCAACAAGACAGACTGCCGAGTTCTACAGCTCTCAGAGCCACTACTTAATAGGTATATGTGTGCTGCTGATATTTCCAATGATAAGTTCAATATTGAGTCACACATTAGTAACAGACTCACGTACATAATTCATCTATTAAGATCGTCTTACCCGTGTCAGCCTTTTGTTTCCAACTGGCTAAGCCATCAACAGCCGTGTAAGGATCAATTATGACCCAGACAATGTTCACTTACCCTATGCGGTACCGGTACCAGGAAAATGTTGACACTTGATTAAATCATAGCGATAAAAAAAAATGATTGTAGACACTAATTACGAATTCAAAGGGGATAAAATAATTTAGGACAAGTTCAAGTCAGTCGCGGGCTGAGTTTCGTTCCTCACCACTCACCACGACTCTAAATGTAAAATAAACGGAAAATGAATCTTCTCGATAAGGCTGTGCCGACTGACAGTCTTAAAACTAGCTAATATAAAAAGTTAGCCCTAGTTACTAAAAATGAAGTTCCTTAATAAGGAATTCAGATTCGATAATATGATTATATCATGGCAATAGCTATTTTAATGACATTTTATCGTAATGAAATCTTCAAATCTTGACTAACTTACCATCTGATATATAGGGCCCATTTATCCTATAGGACCCAAATAGGTTAATGATTGCCCTTATTGCGCTTCTTAAGTAACTTTGTCAATACACGTGTATTCATTTACAATCTCGTGAATTGAACTAATTACTGACGCCAGAGTCCAGATAAGGTTTTGCAAATTACACTCTCTAATTAGAATTCGAAGTATAGTACCTACTTACGTCGTGAACAAAGTTTTGTGATTATACAGACCTGTAGGTACTAGCTGCGAATCTGCTCTTCATTAACATAATAAACATGATTGAACAGCGAATGAAGTTCACCGTTTCAGCTTGGGCAAAAAATCTTTCGTATGTCGGGCTGTCCGGCAGTTCTCCTCTACAGGTCGCATTTCTCCACCTATTCTGGTGAAATATTGTGAGCAAGTTCGATAATTACTTATAGGTATAGTTTTTTTTGGTCGATTCGGGTTATTCTCACCTGTTACCACCAATTCGTTACCAGTGGTTTTTTAAAATCCAGTCAGTCCATCAGTGGTACTTTATAAAATCCCAGCTTTTGCTGGGATTTTATAAAGTACTCTGTGGTAACTACTGGAAAAAAAAACCAGTAGTTACCATCAAATGCTATTCCCATTAGTTCCCACTGGTAACAAATTGGTGGTAACAAGGTGGGTGGGAGTAGCTCGTCGATTCACTTTTAGGAATTAAAAAAAACCGGTCAAGTGCGAGTCTGACTCGCGCACCGAGGGTTCCGTACGAAATATCATACAACACACCCGTCTTGCCCCACCCATTAATTTTTGAAAAATCTTAACAACGCATTGTGTAGTTAAGTCATGAGTACCTACAGCGCTATTATCGGTGCATTTTGTTACTAACTTGCGCGACCAAGGAAAAGGAACTCGGTATGTACAGTAAGGGAAATGTATTCACGTACCACCGTAGAACCCTGTCGCAATTGACAGGCCGCCGTCACTCAAACTCGAGTGGTATGTCACCTTATTGCGATAGGGTTCTACGGTAGTACGTTAATACATTTCCCTTACTGTATGTTGGTTTTTCAGCGATAATTCTTTATTAAGTGAATTAATTTCGATAATTCTTTTTCTATTTGCTAGAAGGTACTTTCAGAACACTTTCATATGAATTTGAAGGAAAAAAATTAAATACAGAAGTATTAAATTACAAACACGATTAACATATGATTTTTGAGAATAAAAAAAATTACGCTAGATAGAGGTCTCGTTATACTTTTCCGGTAATATTCACGTTAATATTAATCATATATATTATTTTCAAATTTTTGGCTTGGTTAACTTCGGAGATAAGGGGGGGGGGGGAATGGTATTTTTTTTCAACATTTTTCTTTATAAATCAAAATTTTACCATTGTAGAAAAAAAGAAAAAACTGTTTTAGAATGTACAATTTAAGCCCTTTCATATGATACCCCACTTGGCCTACTAACTAGACTTTGAGTTTTTGCCCCCCCTCTTATCCGCCCTTTTTTATACAAATTAAAAGTATATATTTAAATTTTTCATTTTCCTTACACGAGGATTAGCTTTGTTTACAACTATTCCAAATTTCAAATCGATAGCATTAGTAGTTCCTGAGATATTTGACTCTGTGACAGACAGACAGACAGACGGAGTCGCACCATAAGGGTTCCGTTTTTACCATTTTGGTCCGGAACCCTAAAAATAGAGTTTGGTTCGCTATTTCTACAGCTCACAGAGCCACTAATATATGTATGTACTTATATGTACATTAAATCATTTATTTGCTTAAAACGTGGTAGTAATAAAATAAGGCCATAATGAACACTTGGTAACAGGCAGGAAACTGTACTGTGTATCGGGCTGTTTCGACCTGATGCGCCAGTTATCCTAATAAGTTCGAGTATATGAATATCGTTATGAATACGTGATTCTAATTAATTCCCAATATACAAATACAAACACAAAACAAACAATATCCGCTTAAAAACTCTGTCACGTATGGTCACGTTCAACGACCATGCTTCAAATTTGCATAATGACCAATAAGTAGTTAAACACAGGTGTAGCAACCATAAAATTCTATAAAAACTGGCTCGACCAGATATTCCTCAATTTTAAATGATTTACATTAACACCGACACCCACACGAACATACATTTGCGCATTTATTTCTACCTATGGTCCCATTATACGTTCGAAGATTTTTTTCAAACAGAACTTACACTTTGAACGGCTTTTTCTTCAAAAATTGCCCAATTCTTTCCACAGAAAAGTTATCAAATACTCATTCGTTTCAGCTTAAGTCAAAATTATTTTATTTCGTATGTCCGGCGATTCTCATCTACAGGTCGATTTTAATAGTATATTACTTACATAGGGCGGTAAAACAAAGAATGTCTCAGATCGCAGGTATTTGACGCCCGAGCCGAAGGCAAGGGTGATAAATATGCTATCTGAGGCTTTCTTTATTACCGTCCGTGGTGAGTAGGTACAACATTTTACGTCTCTCCCTAGCCAGGAAGTGGGATTTTCTACACGCATAATATAGCGTGCGGTAATTCCTACTTTTTTTTTGTCAAATCAGTTCTCCGCAATTTTTTTTTAAATAAAATGTTGGCGTGTTCTACAGTTTACATAGCCATTGGTTATTATGTATAGTCAACTGGAGAAAAATGTGACCCCTGCATAGAAATTTGAATGCAAGGGAGAACGTTCCTATGAGCTGACTGTACGATTGTAAATAGCCAAACACCCCGATATGCCCGAAATGAGACCAAAATGCAACAGCACAGTGAAAGTAGCCGAGAATGAGATCACGTTAACTGTAGCGTGTGCAGCCACGCAAAAACGTGGATACGTCGTTAATGACGATCCAAACGTTACCGGTCTATGGCTCATCGCATTAACTTGGTTTTATACTTAGGTACCGTTACAATCGGTATTACACCCAGAAAGTCGTCATCAGCAAGGTACAATCTTTTTTCGGATTCAAAGTAGGTACGCAGACTTTGTCAACTATTGGTACATTTACCTCATTATTAGCTCCTTATTAACAGCGCCCACCTTTCCCCGCCAAGCATTCTAGGTACGTCTTTTATTTAACCCACCGTATACCTAGGCACAGATCCGAATGATGAGCACTTGAATTGAATCTAGAAGTTTATATCTCAAGGTTTGATCAGCTAGTTTAGACAGCCGGATATGATCTAAAGTCGCCAACTCTATGAAAATATTATAATTTTATTTTATATTCGATTCTACGAGTTGGAAAGTACGTGCATACTTTCAGAGCGGCACCCAGACAGAAAGTGTATATATCTATCACTCGAATATTATACATATGTGCGATAGAGATATTCCCAAGAATTTGGAGGTTATAGCCAAGGTGCCAATTTCAATAGGTTTTTTATAGTCCAACGATCGCGGCATAAATAATAGGACGCACTTTGACGTAGGTAATGGAGGTTTTCTATAATGCTCATGCAATTACGGATCATTAGAAATAGATCTAATGTAATTCTTTGGAACGAATGGGTATTTGGTATTACCTATTACCTAATCAGGTAATAATAAATGTGATATGCACAATTGCACATGCACAAACCGCATTATTTTCTAATTAGCAACTTATCAGAAATCTACCGACATCCTCAACGCACCGATTTGTGTCAGACGCAAAAAATCATAAGTACTTGCATACATTGTGTCTTCAAGTCATTTTAAAACAACTTGTAGGTAGGTGGGTAGGTACTTACAAGTTGTTGTGTGTAAAAAAAAAAGGTGACATACCTATAATACTTATTATAGGTAAGTATGTCACCTATGCGAGCAAAGCGAACGAAGTACTATGTTTCAGCTTGGGTTGGGCCCAAAATCGTTCGTATGTCCGGTGTCTATCACGCTGTCCTGCTGTTCTCCTCTACAGGTCGCATTTCTCAACCGATTCTCTTGAAATTTTCTGAGCAGGTTCCTTAATTATATAGATTATTTTGTCGAGCCACTTTTTGAATTAAAATAAAATAATAAATGAAAAAGACAGGGTCGCGAGTTCTACAGCTAACAGAGCCACTAGTTCTTATCTTCTTAGTTTTAAAACTTTTGCACCTACCAGCCTTTGGAAAGCTGTCTCTTTAACTAACATCGAAAACGGAGAAGATTTTTTTAAAGAGTATTTGAACGATTCACCCTTGTATGATCCCTTGCTTTTAGTTTTTTGTCAGAAATATTTAAAATCAAAATCTGATGATAGGATAGGAGCTAAGAGGAATCGACGGCACTACTCAGGTATTGTTAGCAAAAGTGTTATAGTTATTTACGATACAAGTGCAGAAAATAGGAAATTCGCAGCGAGTGGTGATAAATTAAAACACGACCGAAGGGAGTGTTATAAATCGACACGAGTTGCGAATTACCTATTCGCACGTGTATCGTACAACGTTTTACAGTACATATTGCTCTTTAAAGTTTCAATATATGCACGGAAAGTGCTCATTTCCGCACTCGTGCGGAAAAGTAACACCATGTGTACTGTAATAGTTATTTACGATACAAGTGCAGAAAATAGGAAATTCGCAGCGAGTGGTGATAAATTAAAACTCGACCGAAGGGAGTGTTATAAATCGACACGAGTTGCGAATTACCTATTCGCACGTGTATCGTACAACGTTTTACAGTACATATTGCTCTTTAAAGTTTCAATATATGCACGGAAAGTGCTCATTTCCGCACTCGTGCGGAAAAGTAACACCATGTGTACTGTAATAGTTATTTACGATACAAGTGCAGAAAATAGGAAATTCGCAACGAGTGGTGATAAATTAAAACACGACCGAAGGGAGTGTTATAAATCGACACGAGTTGCGAATTACCTATTCGCACGTGTATCGTACAACGTTTTACAGTACATATTGCTCTTTAAAGTTTCAACATATGCACGGAAAGTGCTCATTTGCGCACTAGTGCGGGAAAGTAGCACCATGTGTACTGTAAAGATTTTTTCTAAAGCATCAGAATACTTCTCGAAAAGTAGACCGTATCATCACGGGATCTAATCGGGAAGTCCGTTGCCATAGGATTTTTTTTAATTCGATACTTTTTACATATTGCTTATAACGTGTTACACAATACAACGTGGCCCATTATCACATATAATCGACGTTAAAACTTGCCCATGGTAATGGGGACGTCGCTATGTCAGCCATGTGCTAACAACACTGTCACAACAACATTGCGTTAACACTTGAGCAACTGTTGCATTGGCCTTGGGCGGGAGATTTCCAAAAACCAGCCACTGCCAGTGTAAGAATATCGATGTCAATCGAAGTGTAACTTTGGAACCCACACATAACAGGACCTTATTGAACGAGGCAAAGCGATTTGGATGCGATTTGGGCCAAGATGCGTTCGTATGTCCGGCGTCTGTTCCTGTCCAGCTGTTTATCTACAAATTGCATTTCTCAACCGATTCTCGTGAAATTTTGTGAGCAGGTTCAATAATTATATAGAATCTAATTTCTTTGTCAATTCAGTTTTAAGAAATTAAAAAAAAAGGTTTTCGGTTTGAGGCTTGCGAATTCTACAGCTCACAGAGCCACTACAACTATTTATACCTATATTTTTTCCTCTCACTGCCTCGGAAAGCCGTCTTTTATCCTTTAAAACCAATTTTGACCTTGGAGCGTGTTTAAGTAGCTTTTATAACAACAAATACTAAAAAACAGAATAAAATTAATATTTAAGGGGGGCTCCCATTGCTTGTTGCCAATTGCTCGTTGCCTTCTTCAGGCGCTGGGTCTCAAAATGTATGAGAACACTAAAATCCGACTCGAAATTGACCCAAATTCCACTTGATACTACTTAACGTTATTATTACTGTAAAAAAATATATATCTTAGGTAATATATTATTGTTTAAATTAAAAAATGTTGTTTTGCATGTTGCACTTTCCTCACTACAGTGAGATGAAAAGTTTTGTGTTACACACGGGCGCAAATGTATTTTACTTCTGGTGTGTTGAAACACTCGCTACGCCTAGGATTCTATTTTAGAACCACTCGCTTCGCTCGTAGTTCAACTATAGCACCCTTCCGCTTACTCGCGTTTCAATTCCACACTCGCGGGTAAAATGCAACTTTGCACCCTTGTATAACAAATAACTATTATAAACTACATAATTGCCTAGAGCCAGACAATTCGTTCGCCGCACAGAAGTGTTCTGGCTCCACAAGCAGCTATATGTCCTAGTCAGCATCTTTTCTTGTGGACCCAGAAATGTATGGGTTTGTCACTGTCAGCTGATGAGCTGACAATTGTCGTGTTGGTAAAGGTAACGAGGGCTTTGTGAGTTCAAGGGAAACCACGTTTTATTTATGCACAGATTGCGAATAATCTTATTTGAAAATTTAAACCCTTTGTTTTCATTTTTGTTGGAACTGATGGGATTCATGAGGAAACGATGGAAGGCCTCAAATAATTTTCATTTAAAGTGTCTTATGTATTTGCATTCGGGAAACATCATGCCTGGATCAGTTCAGAACGATGTAAGTCTGTTGCCATTACCTACCTACACCTCATATGTACAATCTCATTAACCTAATGATAACCTCGACCTTTATATTTATTTCCTATCAACACAAGGAACCCCGAATATAACCAAATAACATTTCCAATTTCTCCTTAATGCCTCGCTAACAATAGGTTTAGGCATGGAAAGTTCGCAAGAACGCCACATGATTCACATTAAAAAGCGGTCGGTCCAAAAAGTGAAAGCTTTCCGTAGGTTAAGTCGATGCTTAAAAATACGAAACGTGTTTTCGAGATTAATTATTCAGTTTCTTTGTTCGTGCATGCAAAGTAGATATAAGATAACTAGGCACTAAATTGAAGCCTCTCATTCCCTAAAGTAAATGCGCGAGATGTTTCAGAAAAAAACTCAATTTACGTACTTGTGACGAAAATAATACAGGAGTTCCGCCGATTCTTCATAGATCTTATCACCAGATCTTAGAGAACACCAGACTGAGCTCCCTCTAAAAAAAATCTTAGTTGATCCATAAATACCTACTACTATCTCTACACAATGATTTAGGCGTCTCATCTTTCATCTCCTTCATCGGACCAGCTCAATGGTTCATTGGTACCATAATATTGCATTGTTACCTGATTTCAATGTGTGTACAAAATTTTAACTTAATTGGACATGGACACCGGGTAGTTGGTCAAATTAGGCCTGCAGAAATTGATTTCAAACACCGGGACAAGTGAAAAGTAAATACCTAGGTATTAGTACTTAAATGCTGGTAAAGAAAAAGCATGCATTCCTTAAAGCGTAAGTATACGTACATTTGGATACAGTTTTTTACTCAATTTTTTAAGAAACAAAATATTTTACAGTTGCCGCTTGAATACATTAATAAAAGTGAAATCTTGAGATCACCTGATCAAACGGGACATGATTACATTAATTTTTATAAGGCATTGCTCCCTAAGTATACAAAATAAAAATCTATATACGAGGTGGGCCCTGTAACAGAAGCCAATATTTAAAAGGAGGCTTCCTTAGAGCATCTGTAGTAACCCCTTTTGTCTATTTCTTTTCGATATTTTTTTTAACTCGGAGAAAAATTGATCTAAAGTTATGACCTCCGAGTAATGTATCTTGGCAACACGAGATCATAGCACAGTAGTCAATGCAGAATTTTGAGGTAATGTCATGTAGTGAGTCATAATAGTTTTTGCATTTTTGTTTTCAAAAGATATTTTTGTGCTTATTTTCATTTTTTTTAGTGTTTTTAAAATAAAAAGTTACTTATATCACTCCAGAAGAATAAAAAGGTACAAGTAAACTTAAGTTAAAGAAAAAAAAACTAATAAAAATATTTTTTTTTTCAATTAAAATCACTTGGAAACAATTGCTCACAAGCTTAATCATCTATATACCGTTAAATTTTTTGCTCCTGTTACAGGGCCCACCCGTATAAAAAAAACTTTAAAACGACAGTTTTTAGTCAACTCCGATATTTTATGATTCCTTCAAATTATAATAAAAGGCACTGCTGTTATTTAAAGTAGAATATCTATTGCTTGGCACCCAAAATTATTTATAGGCTCGTCACAATCATTGCCTGAGAAAAAGGTTGAACGTACCGGTTAATGGATCGCAATAGGCAAGCTTACCCTAGGAACTTCCAGTGGCGATCAATTAAAAAACAACACCTAAAGACTCATAACTCAATAAAATAACATTTTTTACTTACTAGGTCAATTCAGTAGGTAAATAAGATTATTAAAAAAAGTGAAAACTTACTTGATAAATTCTAAAGAAATTCCACAAAACCGGCTTCAAAGTGCACTTCCAAGTTGCTTCACTAGCAGATAATTCTAAACAGATACAAATAAAGTTATCACAAACAAGCACGGAAGTCTAAAAACTTGAAAAAGTTTGAGTAGCTTAAATAAAGTTGATCGATTGGTGTGGTAGAAAACCCACCGCACCGAGTGTCAGCGAAACACTGGCGTGAATTCCTAAGCTGGGCTTCGTTATTCTGGCTGAGTGAGCGCTGCGGACCATATTTCAGTATACATTTTCACAATTCAGTTTCGCCGATCACGACACAATAAAAAACCTTTCAGCTGTCAAATCGGGTGTTCTAATTTCAAGATTTTAAAATGGCGCGAACGCGCTATTGGACAAGCGACCGGTTCCTATTGGTCAACGGTCATCTCATCGCATCGCGTCAGTTTTCAACTTTCTCCGACCTCGTTTATGGGCTTTTGATTTTTACGTGAGATTATTCCCAATGGCGTTATAAATTAATTGCATATCAAGTTTTACACGAGGAGAGTAGAGCAGTATCAATATCTGATTGCTTCATCGTCGTCAGCAATAAGTAAAATGGTTGCTCAACTTATTCAAAGGAATGTCTATAAAAATATCCGGTTCGAAATGTTGTCAGAAGTTGCAAGGTGTACTTTTGCCTACCTATTGTATTTGTATCTTGGATTCTGGGCCTGCCAGCGAAGAATGGGAGGGGCAATTCCGGATGCACCTAGAGTCCTAAACAGTCAGAGCCCTAATAAAGCTACATAAAGAATACTACGGGATCGAGAACCTCTATCTGGTTGTTGAACTCGGTAAAATATGGTGAAGACAGACGAATTTTTCAAGTTTATACTTACCTCGATAGCAACTGTTTGTCTAGCTGTCAACATATCTTTATCCTCAAATCAATTAAGGGTCGGCAACGCGCTAGTTAGCGCATTGTATGTATTTTTACTAGTCATGCAGTAATGATATTTCGCATGCTTCCTCTGGCCTTGTCACAGATGTACACGGTTATTCTCAATGCCTACCGCAATGTCCATTGTAAGTCTGACTAGAGCTTCTCAATAAATGCGACGAACTGGGGGTCAGAATATACTACTCGCTTACAGTCGACTCAAGTGTTTTGTAAATGTAATGGACGATCCGATCTCCAATCTTTGTGCATCAGCCTTGGATCACGAAATTGGAAAATGCATGTTGCAATTGTCTATTGTTTGCTGACCTTAGTTACATTTGGCGAATATTCCTACATACATACTGTACCTATCTATTGTATCTTTTTGGTGACAAAAGGCACATTAGAAACGCATCACTGATCTCGAAAATAATGTGAACTGTGTTTCCTTTCTTGTTTATTTTAACATTTAGGTACAACATATTCATAGTAGAAGTAGGCACACTAGTCACCTAAGGTGGTAGAACGAATAATGTCTCTAATAGCAGGTATTTGACGCCCGCCCCCAAGGCATATGCTATCTTAGGCTTTCTTTATTACCGCCCGTAGTGGGTACATACTTTGACTAGTTAGGTAGGTAGTGGGATTTTCCGCTCGTGTAGCCGACGGTACTTAATACCTAATTATCAGTGTGCAGTAATATCTTCCTTCGTTTGAAAGTTTGAAACATTGGACCCCCAGTAAATGTTCGAAATTGGGTTGGAGGTCAAGAAATGTTGAACTTTTGAAGCTGTTTGTTGACATTTGAAAACCAGATCCGTATACCTACGATCAGTTATTACCAACAGGGGCCAAAGTGTAAAGATGTGGATGGACATCTGGACAAAGGACAAGAAGTACACCTACATATTTTGTTTGGTTTTGAGCACTGTATTTCAGATTGGGAAGATAAATCAGCATATTTCATTAAATTACTTTGACCATCATTATTTTATTTCTTAAGTAGAATATAGTTATTTACGATACAAGTGCAGAAAATAGGAAATTCGCAACGAGTGGTGATAAATTAAAACACGACCGAAGGGAGTGTTTTAAATCGACACGAGTTGCGAATTACCCATTCGCACGTGTATCGTACAACGTTTTACAGTACATATGGCTCTTTAAAGTTTCAACATATGCACGGAAAGTGCTCATTTCCGCACTCGTGCGGGAAAGTAACACCATGTGTACTGTAAACACCTTTCTTACAAACAGCGTTTTTAACGAATACCTGAACAGTCTCACTGAATGTCAATCAGACAGACGTCAATGTCAGAGCACTGGTAAAAACAAAAATGGCAGGCGCTGTGCCTCTCGGAATTAGAACCCACTCGCAAAGGGTTTGCAGCCTTTACAAAAGGGCTCTTCGTAATATAGAAGCGTTTTACGATAGACGGTAATACACAAGAAATTAAAAAAATAGAATACAAACATTTGTTCGCAGGGTTACGTAATTTGTTGTTAACACTATAACCTATTTTTCTATTGATTTACAGGTTTATTTTACAAGGTTGCTGAAAAATATGCTATTGCACGGTTTTCTTTTTGTTTTGTGTAAAGTTTTCGATCGATACGAGGTGTATTTTTTTACTATTTTGTAGATATTTATTTATCTTGGTTTCAATCAGTAATATTTGGTTTAGCAAGTAGATAGTAATTTATTAATTGTTGTACCCAAAATAGAAATTGAATGTCTAAGTTTACATAGTATACCTATGCCGAAAACATTGTTAATATTTATCGTAGTTATTATAAGAAATCTCATTCCTTGAAAAATTGGCCTGATAAAATCCCTAAACTGTGCTGTTCCAGTGATGTATATCGCTACCAAGCTATACTACTCCGGGAGCGCTTCGACAAGAATGCCAAGATCCATGATGTGCGTCAGGCTGCCCAACTTCTGAAGGATGGAGAGGAGGAGCTCTTCTTGCAGCTGCATCCTCTTCCGAAGAAGTGTATGTACTATTTGTTTAGATTCCATACATTAATTACAATAGGCTAATCTTTATTATTGACTAGCTCCCTCCCGCGACTTCGCCTGCATGGACCCGGGATAAAAACTATCCTATATTTTAATCCAGACTATAAACTATGTTCATGCAAAATTTCATCCAACTCGGTTGAGCCGTTTAAGCATGATTGAGTAACAAACATCTAAACTTTTGCAATTATAATATTAGTAGGATTATAATTCAAATAATATGGAATTATACCACATGAGTTTAGGAATGAAGTAGCTGTCACTTCGTATTGACATATTTTTAAGAGAATACTGTCATCTCCAATCCCATTCTAATTGCTTTTTAATAATAATTCAGTTGAAGGTATTTATTTATTTAAGTCATAAAATCCCGCTTCCTGGCTAGTGAGAGATGGAAAATGTTGTACTCACCCTCTGGTTAGTACAAAAGGCTCTCTTTATTACCGTGCGGTAATATCGCATATTAATCGCACTTGCCTTCGGCTCGAGCGTCAAATACGTGCGATGGGAGGACATTTCTTTGTTTTACCGCCCTAGGTAAGTAATACTCCCGCGAGTCTCAGACATTAAAATATAATGAATTCAAATTCAAATTCAAATTCAAATATTTATTTTGTCCAACATAGGTAGTTATTCGGTATTACATTTTTGTTCAGTATCACTATGTGGCGCCTTGCGGCATACAAATATGGTTGTGACTTTTGCAACATGCTCCTGTATGCAGCATGCTTTACAAATAATTAACATTTTATAGTCAAAATTATTAAAAATATAATCATTTAAGTTCGTATGTCCGTTAAAAACTAATATTATGTAGTCAAAATTATTAATTTATGAATTAGTTATTAATTAAGTGCATTGGTCCGTTAAAAAATCATTTATTGAATAATAAGCCTTTCTTAATAGAAATTCTTTTAATAGTTTTAAATCAACATCACTTTCCACAGTTCCAACAATGGTCTGTGGTAGTTTGTTGAAAATCTTGTGGGCCATTCCAAGTATGCTTTTTTGCAATAATGCTGTATGACTTGATATTGCTTTCAATTTATTCTGAAGGCGGGCACTTTTAAATTTACCAAATTGGTTTCGATTTTGGATCACAAAATTGACGACTTCATATATGTATAAACAAGGTAGGGTAAGTATTTTTAAACTTATAAAATGTGGTTTGCATGAGTCTCGCTGTTTGATTCCACAGATTGACCGCAGACATTTCTTTTGAGCTTTAAAAGCATTTTCCCGATTTGTAGAATTCCCCCAAAATAGGATACCATATCTTAAAGTGGATGTCACATATGCGTGGTACGCCGTTAGTACAGATGCCTGATTGGACACTTTTTTAAGATTGTATAAGGCATATGAAAATGTACTCAATTTTTTACATATAATGTCAATTTGGTTTTTCCACGTCAACTTATTATCTATGCTTAACCCTAAGAATCGACTTACATTAGTTTCATTCACTCTATGTCCTTTATAAGCTATATTTAGACTAGCTGGCTGCAATTTTTGTCTAAATGTCATTATATTTGTCTTGTCCAGATTAATTTTCAAATTATTCATTGTCAGCCATTGTATAGTTATATCTAACGTTTTATTTATGTCTGCTTCATATGTTTCTAAACTGTTGCCTGCAAATATCACTGTACTGTCGTCAGCGAAGAGAACCATAGGGTGATCGATAGCTCTTGGTAAATCATTTATGTAAATCAAAAACAATAAAGGTCCCAATACACTTCCCTGAGGCACTCCGTAGAGAATGTGTCTGCGACCAGATGTGTAGATTAATTCGGTTTTGGTTTTTAAAGACAAAATTTTGATTTGTGTCATTTGTTGTCGATTTGTTAAGTAGGATTTTATTAAACTAAAAATATTGCCACGTATTCCATAAGCATACAGTTTGTCTAGAAGAGTATTGTGATCAACAAAGTCAAATGCTTTCGACATGTCCATGTATAAAGCGCATACAGGGACTTTTTTATCCATATTTGTTATTACACTATGTAGCAAATCAAATATAGCCATATTGATTGATTTTTTCTTACGAAATCCTTTTTGTTCGTTGCAAAATATTTGTTTACTCTCGAAGTATGTATATAAACTATTGTATATAACCTTTTCAATTATTTTAGAAAATATAGATAACAACGCAATGGGCCTATAATTAGTCATATTATTTTTGTCATCTTTTTTGTGAAGGGGTCTTATAATAGAAATTTTAAGATTTTCAGGAAATGTGCCATGTTCTATACATAAGTTAATAATATAGCTGAGTATAGGAGAAATAACTTGACATGCTCTTTTTATAATTTTAGTATGTATACCATCAAACCCGACACTATTCGTACTTTTAAGGCACCTTATTATTAAATTTATATCATCCGGAGTGGTGGGTTGCATAAACATTGATTTACTATTAGATGTCATTGTATTCATTTTATTGTAATTATTGTTGATACTAGGCTGGTTTAATTGATATATTTGGTCGATGAAATAATTATTAAAAGCTTCAGCAATACGTTTTGGGTGCGTTATAACATTACCATTCAATGTTATTTGTTCAATGTTTTCTACAGGGTGCTTAGCTTTAGAATTATTAATAATTCTCCAAGTTGCTTTTGTCTTATTATTGGATGTATTTATATAATGGGCATTCTGTGCCTTTTGTGTCAAATTTATTATTTTTGCAAGTCTTTTGGAATAATGTTTAAACAACATATTACTATCAGGATCTGATGATAGTCTATATTTCCACAACATTTCTCTTTTACGCCTACAGCAGAGTCTGATCCCTTTTGTGATCCATTTAGGCTTACAGGTGTTCGTAATTTTTATTTTCTTAGTTGGAAAACACATCTTGTAGAATAATGTAAATGTTTCAATAAAACTATTAAACGCTTCATTAGGGTCATTTGCAGCAAAAACATCATTAAAAGTTAGATTGTGGAGACAATCTATAAATTTCTTAACATTTTCATTACACATATCTACTTTTTTTATATACCAATGTGTGAGAGAACAAGTTTTCTTTACCGGGCATTTAAATAATTGTGCTGTGTGATCTGAGAGAGCAAGTTCCAATACTTCTGTCTTGCTTCCTCTGATATTGTGGATAATATTATCGATACATGTTCCACTACACAATCGGGTTGGCTGAGATATACCTAATTTCATGTTATAGCCAATAATGAAACAGGTCTTTAAGTAAATATCGCTCAACATGTTTTGAACTAATACTTTTATTCTTTTATTCGTGAGCACTTGCAATGCCAGCGCACATAGCAGCTTACATATTCGACCTTAAAGATGTAAGTGACTAGTTTCATTATGTTTTAATGTTTATTTTTTGTGCCTTATTATTCATTTAATTCTTACAACAATCTAGTATTCCAACAATTTAGCAGTTCGAAAATGTTGTGGCATTCATTGTTAAGGTGTTTTAATCTTTTTTCAAACATTGCAAGCTCACGCTTAGCTTAGTGCTGGCAAAGGGGTTATCAGTATAATTGCCATTAGCTGTCAACAATCAAATGAGAAACATGAAAGACTGGTCTCTAATATTTCTAATGCAGTCTTATCCATTACTGTAGATAACATTGAATCATTTTGTTTCTTCCAGTCGCCTTGAGTCCCGGCGGCGTAGCGTTCGAACGTGAGGTGGAGCCCCCAGACTGGGTGCTGGACTACTGGCACCCGCTGGAGAAGGCGCAGTACCCGGAGTACTTCAAGCGGCGCGAGCAGCGCAAGCAGGAGTACATCGCCATGTGGGAGAAGCAGTACGGCAAGCAGGACGACAAGCCGCACCATTGACCGACTGTTTACCGTTAATCATAGTCACATAGTAAAATTATTGTTATCGTATGTGGTTGTTTCATTTTAGATCCTTTGAAAACCATCTTATGATACTGCTATTCAGAAAAGAGTCATTGCTGCCCCCCAAATGAGAAATTGATGATATCAATTTAGTCACAGGTGTAAAAAGCAGTATGTGCTACATGGTAGGAAACTAATTTTCGTCTTGGGCGTAAGAACTTGAATACCTCGTTACGCTCAAGATTATACTTTAGAATCCTCTATGCACAGGATTATATTGTAGTCTTTCGCTTCACTCAGGACTCAATATACCGACCTCGCCGAACCGAAACATATAATTTTGCTCCCTTGAGACACAATCTACTCTTAATTTATCTACTTTGCCTTAACCCATTCATGGCCAATGACACACATATGAGCCATGCCTCTACGTGTGATTTTCGCTACAGAGCGGAAAAACTGCTACGGCGTAGCATACGTAGCGTTGCATGGCTTCGAATGAATTAAGGTTGACTGATAGAGAATGCCATCCAGCTGTCGGCAACTGGCGGCCCTACTTGCGGTCCGCCAGCCTCCCTGGCCGTTTTGTATGTAAAGGTTGTTGAATTCAGAATTTTGGAATCACCTGATAGTCACAAATAATTAAGAAGTGCGCCCGCGGCAATTTTGTTAGGCACTATATTATGGTCCTTGGTTGCTTTAAGGTAGCCGACCGCTGCTTTATGGCATTCAATCTGCCTTTTGTACTATAAGTTCTTTTGTGCAATAAAGATTAAATAAATAAATACTCTAGCAGTTATGATAATTAGGGAGAGACCCAAGTTCACATTTTGGACTTCACTTCAGCGAAAAAAACCTGCTAAAACAGTCACACTATTACCATAGCTAAAGGTTGTGCAAGGTGTTAAAATAGATGAACATTACGATTTACATTATTTATTAAAAATAACTCTGTATAAATAATCCATATGTACAATTGTACTCGTAAAGTATGTACAAAATATAAATAGGGTAAATTGATACTTTCAAACATAATATAATATTAAACAAACCATTGGGCAGAATTAAAGACTCAAAACTGAATAAAATAAAAATATTGATTAAAACTTTATACTGACCAGACACACAAACAAAATAAATGCAAGCAAAGAAAAGTTGGGAATATTATATAGTCAGGATTTTTTCAATAAAATATCAATTATACGTAAATAACTAACTCCTCACTTTAAAACACTGTATGAACTATATCCAAGTCGTAATTTCTGCATATGACAATTAACATCCGGGCAAGATGAATGCAATGTATTGCCTTTGCCCAAGCGATAAAAATAGTGTAGGGCACATTTTGGGTACCACCAGGTTCCATACCCTAATTTTGAGGGCTCAGAGCGCGTGTCGGTCTTATAGTCATATTTCAAGCGTATTGTGATCGTTCAAATCACAGAACACTAAATACTATAGAAGGGGTATCAAGCGCGGTTTCTATCGGGACCGGTGTCGCCACCTCATCCCCTCCACGTCGCCCACAACTTTGTGAGCGACTGCACGGCGATCAGGTGACGTTGACGCGAAAGCTTTGAGCGCATGCTCAAAGTAGTGGCGTGCGTGCCACGCCCACATCGCCTTTCTATAGTATTTAGTGTCCGGGTAGCGGTGTAGCGGTCGGGTCTAATCTCATAATCTGACAAATTTGTAATAACGAGTTTAGAAATTTCGCGAAAACTCAACTTTATGTGCAAGAATCCTGGTTTATTTTTAACACAGACCTAACTGTACAACAATTTACAAGCAAGTGTATTTTCAACTTATTTCATTAGAAAAAGACATCCACTTGTAATACAAGTTGTATGTACCAATGTACCCTACATTATTTTCATCGACGCTTGGGTAAGGGCAACATGCATTAATCAGGGTGCTTTTAAAGTTATAAATTGCACTGAAATATCAGTCATCATATGCACCAAGCCATGATTAAAATAGTGGAGGCTCAACGCACATGTCAGGTACCTGGTTCTGTCCCGATTTTGAGGGTTCAGAGCGCGCGCCGGCCATTCGAGCGCTTTTTTTTCTCAACACTGTCATTTGGCACAAATGGAAAATCGTCAACACGAAATTACCATTATGTAATTTAAATTGGACCAAAAGTAATACCACCAAAAGTGAATTTGTTTAAAATTTTATCGTGTCTACAATTTTTAATAACCAATTTTTTTCTTTTTAGTAATGAATCTAGCCCAAATGGAAATTTGTCCAGTATGAAATAGGTCCAGTCCATATTTAAATACGTGCAAAGTGATGTTGTCTAATTTTAATTACTGTCAAAATTTAATATGAAAATCGCCTATTTTGTACAAAATTCATATGTCGTATTTCCGATTGGTCATATTTTTGGAGTGCACGTATTTCTTTCGACCTAAATATCGTCGCTGTACTTACTCAACCTCGTATCTGAGTTTTTTACCTATTTTTGTTTTTTAAGTGTATGACTTCGTTTTTTTGTGATAAATCGTAAAAATTAACTCCTATCCTGATCGCAGCTAAGAGTTAAGAGTAAATCGTGATATGGTTTCCTCGTATCTCATAGACACAATTTTTGTAACTGCATTAACCTCGTAAATACATAAATAGGATAAACTTGGTTATCAGTGTTAAACTTATTTATTTCATTAGGTACTTGGCCAAGTCTCTCTGCAGGAGCCCAGTATTTTAAGTAAAAATTGTGTGTTCACCAGTTCACAATTTATAATGAAAAAGATGGTAGCGTGTCTTGCTATGTCTGGCATGAAGCAGAAGGCGGTATGGATGCAAACATATTTACGTCTTGTCTTTTAGACTACCTAGAAAGTATTGAAGATAAAGATAAACCTATCGTTATATTCAGTGACGGTTGTGCCGCACAAAATCGCAACGTCACGCTTGCAAATGCTCTACTCGATTATGCTATTAGATGTAACATAAAAATTTACCAAAAGTATCTGGTCGTTGGACACACACAAATGGAATGTGACTCTGTACATTCAACTATTGAAAGACGAAAAAAAATAGGGAGCTTTATGTTCCAGCAGATTTCATTCAGATCATAAAAGATGCTAGAGCAAAACAGCCATACCAAGTTAAATACGTTGACCACAAATTTTTCAAAGACTTTTCAAGTCTGGGATATTACAAATCCATAAGACCAGGCAACAAGTCTGGTGATCCCTGCGTTATCAATATAAGAGCACTACAATATTCCCAATCGGGAATTAATTATAAACTGCACTTTGATAACGACTGGAAACTGTTACCTCAACGCTTGAACCGACGGTTGCCTTCGTCCCATGACCTCCGAAAACTATACCGCGGATCTTTGACGATCACTAAAAGAAAATACAATGATCTGCAAAGCTTAAAAGCAGTGATTCCTCAAGATTACCATAGTTTATATGACCTTTTACGCCATGAATAGTAAAAAAACTGTTTTCATTACATCGAGAATTATTTTTTGATATGTGAAATATAAACTTTAAAACCTCGTAAGCAACTCTTTCAGTAACCTAATAATATGTTCACTTTAGTACTGTAAACTCGTATCTCCAACTTTATACATAACTTTTGAAGTTCAAGGATAAACTATGAGCTGTTGCTTCCAAATAATCATTTTGAATTGTTAATAAGATAATTTGATTACAGAAAAACTTTGGTAATTAATAATTTATGAAATAAGTAGTTTTTTAGCTCTACTGAAAACATCGGTTTCTGCAGATACGAGTTTGAGTAAGTATAGCGACGATATATCAAGTGTGTCAAATTGACATTATTTAGATTCGATCAACAATTTCGAGTTGTCAATTTTCCATTTGTGCTGAACGACAGTGAACCATACGGGCTGCCTGATGGTGAGCAGACACCGTCGCCTATGGACGCTTGCGACACCAGAAGAATCACATGAGCACCACCAACCCTCATTGAGTGAGACAAATACAGATCCCAGCCTCAACACAGCGCATCCTTGTGAGATCTGGCGACCTAACTCACCACCAGGAACACAACACCACATACCCACTAAGCATAATGGTGGTGTTATCATGGCCGCGGTCGTCTGTAAGGTGGAGGTACCTCCCTAGTTGGGCTGCTCCAAATGTGAGCGAGATGACATTCCGCTGTGCCCCACCCCTCCCAGCGGTTTTCGAACAGCGTTCAAAATCGACAAGCGCTTCCGGGCACCCAGATCCGAAAACCATAAGAACCGGATCCGGGAACCTGACGTATGCATTGAGTGTGTGACATGTACTTATAATACTCAGGGCAAGCTATGGTAATAATAATACCACGTCCGAGCGAGATGGCAGCATACAATCTCAATAAGTGTGGCAGAAGGGAAATATAATTTGTTGTCCTCGTCATGGTTCCACTTTTTTTTATTTGCCACAACTGATGATCAACTGAAGGATGTAGTTGTGGCAAATAAACCATTACCCGCCCAAATTAAGTAGGTTGTTTATGGTAAGCCATCAGCTACTTTAAAATCAGTTCTTAATTTAGCTGCATAGGAGCCTTTCCGTCCCTCATTGTGGCAACACGTATAACTTGGCCTGAGTATTATAAATCCATGGCGACCAGCGTTGCTCACTGTGCGCCGAGCGTGTGCCCCCGCCCCCAGGCGTGTCCCCCCTGCGCGGGGTTCCGCGCCTGCGCGGTGGGGCCCCCGAAACCGGTCACCGTCGTCCGCGAGTTCGGGAACCATTTCCTTCTGCGAAAATGTAATATAATTAGACCGATAAGAAAATACTGCAATTCATTCGCGGGAGTCCGTTGGAGGCGGGTGGCGCAGGACCGGTCACTTTGGCACTCTTTGGGGGAGGCCTATGTCCAGCAGTGGACGTCATTCGGCTGATATGATGATGGTGATGATGAGCCAGTCTTTTTAGGAAACTTACCACGTACCAACGAAATGGCCATCACAATAAGAATGGTCAAAAGCTCAGTTACCATATTTTCGAAGAACAGGAAGGTCATAATAAATTCCGAGACTCCCATTAGAAAGAAATACCTCTGATTCATTTTGCCCTACAATTACACAATAGCTGGTGTCGATTGCGGTGTGAGTTAGGAACTTTTGCGAGTACTTGAAAAGCAGAAAGAAGGCCATGACTCCACTAAAGAGTTCTACTCCTCAGTTCAGTTTGCCCCATAGTAGTCATTTCCAAGACTACTAGAGGCCCCCGGCCCACACTTAGATAATAGCGCGCGGCGTAAACCCGAACTCCTACGCATACTTGAAGAGCAGGAAGGACGACGGATGGCCAACTAAGAATACTATTAAGCCGACTAACAGACTACTAGATAGATGCCCCATGGTTATTTTTGCTCCACACTTACACGATCGCCGGCGGCGAGAGCAGCGTCGGACCGCCGAACTCCTGCGGGTACTTGAAGAGCAGGAAGAACGCCAGGTGCCCCACCAGAATGCCAATAAACTCCGGGATTCCACTGGAAAGAGAAAGTAAAATAAAAAAAAAAAGCTAAAGCATTTGTGAAAGAGCTGTATCGTTTTTTATTATGAGCTGACCGTAGACAGCCTTACTAGGGCGGGCTTCAAGGTCGTTGGGGCGGTAAAGTTTTCGAGTGGCGACCACCTACCGGAGAGTAGCAAGGTTACGGGAGTCCACTGGATGCGGGTTGCGTTGGACCGGTCTTTGTGGCACTCTTTGGGGAAGGCCTAGGTCTAGGTCTAGAAGACATAGGTCCAGCAGTGGACGTCTATCGGCTGATATTATGATGATAATGATGACCGTAGACAGCTTAAGCTAACAATTCCGCATTTTAAGCACTCACCCTCCATTGACGATGACGTTGAAGGCGAGCAGCACCCACGGCAGGAACATGGCGCGGAACCGCGTCCCGAACCAGAAGGACACCACCACGTCCTTGTTCAGCTGGCACCACACGTACAGCACCGATATCACCATCGGGATCATCAGTAGCTGATGAAATACACAGTATTGTTAGAACTGTAGTTTCATCTGCCACCAGTATTTTAGTTCTACAAATGGCATTAATGTTATGTTTC
Organism: Epinotia nisella; assembly: GCA_932294315.1. NCBI lineage: Eukaryota > Metazoa > Arthropoda > Insecta > Lepidoptera > Tortricidae > Epinotia > Epinotia nisella. Next base: position 11,352,240 of record OW028693.1, read on the forward strand.
ATTGTGCCCCATGTTTTGCTCACTTTACCCCAAACTGAATAAATTTTGCATTTTAAGACCCACCCTGTGTGTTTGATATGACAACAAAATCTTAATTTTTGAGACTTTATGAAACAAAAAAAGAAATATTATTACAAAGGGTTCTTAGAAAAGATAACAAAAGTTCAAAAGTGGTTTCTTGTGTTAAAGTTGTGTCTATTTAACCCTAGGTAGTAGTACTATCAATATATGTATAGCTGTCAGCCTTTTTAATGGCAGTCTGGAAAAAATTACATTAAAAACAAAGTTCACTCTAGCTCTCACTCCACCTAGCCACATTGCTGTATGTGGGCCAATAATATTTGAAGAGTTCTGTCAATTCCTCAAGGATCTCAGAATCACCTTAGGCACTACATTAGTTGTTATTTCAATGGAATCATTTGTGAATCGGTGACATACTTTTATAGTTTTAGTACATCATTGAGGAGTTTCACAAGTCCTCTGTGGTCTTCATCATCAATTCCACTTCACCAAATTTGTGATTTCCGAGTATAAATACAGGAGTTATAATATAAAATACAAATATTACTACACATGCCTAATATATTTCAGGAGTTCCTCAATTCCTTTTGGTTCCCATCATGCAACTGGAGTTTTGATAACAATGGGACCAACCTGGTAGCATTATGCTTTCAAATAAAAAAAACCGGCCAAGTGCGTGTCGGACCACGCAAAACGAAGGGTTCCGTGCCTATTAAAAAGGTCGTATCGTCACAGAAATTTTACGGCACTTACGTCCTTTTCTTTGAGGAAGGCAGTTTTTCAGCAATATCTCAAAAACCTCTGAACCGATCTTGTTCAAAACAATTTTCGGTGAATGAAATTAATAAGCCCTATGTCCATGAATTTTTCCATATTTTTAAAATACACCGTTCAAAAATTAGAGGGGGGGGGACAGAATTTTAGTGACTTTCGGGGCGATTATCTCCGACCCTATTCACTTAATCAAAAAAAATGCTAAGAAACCTTATATTTATTTTGAAAGGCCTATCGATTGATGTGCCACACGGGGGGTCACAATTAAAAAAAAAAATTTTGACTTTTAGTTTTATGTATGGAGTGCACCCCTAAAAATTTTTTTTTGTCATTTTAATTACAAAACTATGTAGCGGCTAACAAAATACACCTATCCTCAAAATTTTATTCAAATACACCTTATAGTTTTCGAGTAAAATGCCTGTGACATACGGACAGACGGACAGACGGACATGACGAAACTATAAGGGTTCCGTTTTTGCCATTTTGGCTACGGAACCCTAAAAAAGAATTGTAGATTCAAAAATGACAGTTTTGAGGTAACACATTAAAATAATAATAATATTAATAAAAAAATACAACCAAATTGAGAACCTCCTCCTTATTTATTAAAACCCCTTTTGAAGTATGATGCTAAATACTACCAAAGAACAAGACTTTTTATTGTTAGAATCTTTGTATTTATTCTGTAATAACTCACCGGCATATTAATCAAAAACCCGATAATCACACAAACCAGCCAGTTAAACACCAGCATGGTGAAGTAGTCTGCCGGCTTCCCGGCAAACATGCCCGTCTCCAGGCGCTCCGAGTAGCTGTACAGGAAGTAGCAGTTCACCAGGAACGGGAAGCTCGGAGGGAAATAGAATAGAGCTGTGAACGGGCGCCATATCTGAAATAAAAGAAGTTTTTATCAATAATCTTATAATTGAGTTTGTTCTTTGGGTGGATTGCAAAAACGAAAAGTAACGAGTTACCCAGTGAAAAAAGTTAAAGCGTAGATTAGATTAAGACGCTTAACTATGTACAATTTTTTAACAATCCACCACTTTAGCTAGTAATGCTACAGCGACTAATACTCACATTGGAAGCTTGTATACTTACTTGGAACTCCGTAAAGAACGGCTGCCACCATAAAAGTAAATAATATGCATTAACGAAACCGAATTTAGTTAAAATACTAATTACTACAGTAAAAGTCAACCAATACCGGGTGAAGAACGGAATCGCGTAGTAAAATTCACTAAATTCTGTCATTTTCAAGTATTACTTTTTGATGTCGCGTACGTATACACTTAGTGGTAAAAATTCTATAGGTTATGTATATAAACTTTACAGAATAATAATATTGCTGATAGTGTTGAGTTAAAATGATGTCATTGTAGACGTATCACCACTTTTGAGCATAGTTAATTACACCAAAATATAACTTTTGTTTTGGTTAACCGATCCGATTGTCTAGTCAGCGAAACCACAGATATAAAAAATGTACTTGTCAACTTGTCATGGTACATGGTACGTTTACACGCACGCCGTGCAGCCTGGCATGCAGCCCGGCTCGCAGCCCGTGCACTTGCGGCACAGATTATATAATAGTTTTCTTGCGGGCCAAGCAAGCTGTTTACACGCTCGCGGGCATGCTTGTCATACAAACATGGGAGTTTTTTAGGGTTCCGTAGCCAAAACGGCAAAAACGGAACCCTTATAGTTTCGTCATGTCCGTCTGTCAGTATGTCACAGGCATTTTACTCGAAAACTATAAGGTGTATTAGAATAAAATTTTGAGGATAGGTGTATTTTGTTAGTCGCTACAGTTTTGTAATTAAAATGACAAAAAAAAAATTTTTAGGGGTGCACTCCATACATAAAACTAAAAGTCAAAAAAAAAACATTGTGACCCCCCCGTGTGGCACATCAATCGATAGGCCTTTCAAAATAAATATAAGGTTTCTTAGCATTTTTTTTTGATTAAGTGAATAGAGTCGGAGATAATCGCCCCGAAAGTCACTAAAATTCTGTCCCCCCCCCCCTCTAATTTTTGAACGATGTATTTTAAAAATATGGAAAATTTCATAGACTTATTAATTTCATTCACCGAAAATTGTTTTGAACAAGATCGGTTCAGAGGTTTTCGAGATATTGCTGAAAAACTGCCTTCCTCAAAGAAAAGGACGTAAGTGCCGTAAAATTTCTGTGACGATACGACCTTTTTAATAGGCACGGAACCCTTCGTTTTGCGTGGTTCCGACACGCACTTGGCCGGTTTTTTTCTTTATAACGTTTATTCTAGGGGTCTCAAATTGTTGGTTCCCCCGTATTTGCATGTATTTGACATTGACATCTGATTGCGAAACTATTTCAGACACATTTTTAAGTCGTCAAGTCGAGGCGGTATTTGCACGATATATTGATTTATATTTCCACACATTATTATTCCCGCGACCTTTACCACGTCATCAGGCCTACCCACGCCGCGCCTTCCGGTACGTGGTCGCCACTCGAGAACGTTTCCGCCCCAATGGCCATCGGTTCTACGTGCAATGTGCCCCGCTCACTGCCACTTAAGTTTAGCAATTCGGAGGGCTATATCAGTTACCTTGGTTCTGCTGCGGATAGCCTCATTTCTGATGCGATCACGCAGAGAAACTCCTAACATAGCCCTCTCCATTGCCCTTTGGGTGACTTTGAGCCTTCTTATGAGGCTCTCGGAAGTCCGCTGGATGCGGGTGGCGCAGGACCGGTCAATTTGGCACTCTCTAGGGGAGGCCTATGTCCAGCAGTTGACGTCTTTCGGCTGATATGATGATGACATTATTATTTACTAAACGGGACTTAATCAAAATAATTATACTTGTTTTCGTCGAGGTTTCGGATGTTGTACACAGACATTAACCGAAGTTCGCATATCTCCGTCACTATCGCACTTCTTGATTCAAGTGATAAAGATACGCTAAACTCCCAACCTTCGTGATAGATACCCAACCTTCGTCTCTGGCACCGGCATCTCCAATACTCCATGCTATGCAATGCTATGCTACCATCTAGATCTTATCGTTAACTGCATCTTTAGAGAAGGCGTTATTGGAAAGATCCGTCAGATAGGCCGTGGAAGCGGGACAGACTAATTGGTACCGCTCTACAACCCGTTTACTATAAGAATGGACCTAGCGTCTATGACGGTCCATAGACGCTAGGTTCAAACTTATAGTAGGTACACGGGTTGTACGGTCGACGCCAAAAGTACGTTTACACTATTCGCCTTATTACAATGGAATAAGGTGCAAAAGTGTAAACGTATTTTTGGCGTCGACTGTACCTCCGTGATAGTTCTGCCCATACCCCACGCCGCTTACACTACTGTTAGGCCTGAATCACACTGGCGCGGCCTGCGGTGGCGGTCAATAGTAAATTTGACAGCTAATGACAAGTTTACTATTGACCGCCGCGGCCAGACCGCGCCAGTCTGTGAGAGGCTTTATGCATATAAAATGCATATTAAAAACAAACAACACTTTTATTGCATTATATATTTAAAATTAGTATACTATTACCACAAAAAGTAAATTATAATAATATTTACAATCTTTCAGACACAATTATGTACTCTTTACATCATCACCAATCTGGTATTATTGCCACAATGATAAAGTCAGTATTTTTTTACCACTTCATACGCATAGCTACTTCTGCTGCTGCCTGCACTCGGTACAATCGACAACGGAAGTAGCTACTAAATTATCAACACATAGGTACCAATACCTACATCATTTACTCCGCCTATATATTGCTGACTGTACAGAGTTTAAGAATAGCATGTTGTGTGAAGTATTAAATCCTTTAACATTAGTTTAATAATAGTATTCTTCGTATTTGTACTCATGTAACACGCAACTACGCATTATTTATTTATTTTATTTAACTTGCTCGGTGCATTATGTAAGTTGTCATTAAAAATTTGCAGACCATTCAGAAATAAAACGATGTATTCAGATGCCTCTGTGACTCTATGCATACCCGGCTTCACTGATAAATTCATCCGCTTACCATCAGACGCTATGTGTTATAAAAAATTATTCATGCATCCATGACAGTCCTTCACGAGCCATTCTTAACATTTGAATGACTTTATATTTAAACCCTACACTTGGCAGTGCACACTTTTTTTAGTTACTTTTTGTATGCTTCTTGAAGACCTATTGATATTTTTTAACTCTTTACATCGCAACCCATGATTTTTTGCCAATTAGCGGTCAAAGTATTTTGTTAATTAAGTTAATGGATTAACCCTTTAACGGGCACAAAGGCATGTGTTTTCCATAGAATTTAACCCTAGGACTAAGACAGAGATAACGTTGAAAAATCATGGTGGTCACATTTTCCGCTGCCTTAACAGGGTTAACACATTCGCTGACAGGAACCTAGCGGGAGCCTACGTCGCAGGCGCTTTCCGCTACTTAGCGGGAAACCCGCGCGCGTTGCGCGTAGCGATTGTTGGCAGTGAATGTGTTAAGATATTTCCGTGTACCAGCGTCACTGGTGTCTTCAGAAGCCTCCCAGTGTGTTTCCGCGGCCCCAGTTGTGGCCTTCGGCGGTGGGCGCTCGCGTGGCGTGCACGGTCGCCGGACCGAACCCGGCTATGCGTCGGTAGTCGGGAAAATATTTCTTCCTATAAATGGGCAAATAACAAAATCAAAACAATTGAAACTGCTTTTACAAGCTTTATATTAACTTGACCTTGCCCCTTAGCATGGTTGGCCTTGTCACGCGATAGGTGATAGGATAGAGCGTGCGTCACTGGCTGACACCGTTCGATAGAACAAGACGATGCTCTTATCTTGTCACTTGTCGCGTGGTAAGGCCAACCATGCTACGGCTCCTGTTCGTATGTGTGTATGGACGTAGGTTAGGAAAAGGGTCCAACCCACAAGACATCACCATTGAAATGTATGACTTTTGTTATAGCCTGAAAGTTCCAAATTCAAAATTTACATCGTGTGGGATGGACACCTCATAATAATATGCCAAAATCCATCATTCATCATTACATGATTACCCCTCTGGTGTAAAAACTGTAGGTACATAACATTATACTCACAGGATACCAGGCGGCGTAAGCAGCGCGGGCCCTCCGAACTCCTGCGGGTACTTGAAGATCAGGAAGAAGGCCAGGTGCCCCACCAGGATACCCAGGAACTCCTCCACTCCACTGGAAACAATGGTTCATTTATTTAACACTTTCAGCGCCAGGAATCCGCTAGGTGGGCGCTCTGCGAGTAGGCGCTTTCCTCTACAAAAGATTTTACGTCACCCTAGGCCGTAAGTGGGATTTTCTGCCCGCTACGCGAGGAGAAAATGTCAATTCCCGGCCAAGGCAAGACGTAAAACTTTAGACAAACCACGGGCGGAAATTTGTAAAGTCCCAGATCGAACAACAAACACCTGCGATCTGCGATTCACGAATTCACTGCTGTCACACTTGCTTGAAGGGCATCATATCGCGCCGGCATACAGAGCTACAATATATATAGCCTTTAGTATGCCCAATTGTTTTCTTAAATTGTATCTGTCACCCATGCATCCAGCAAGGTGGTTTTAACTCAAATACGATGTTTGAAAACGTATTTATAAATAAATCTAAACATAAAAACACTAAAAACATGTTAAACTAAATTATTTCATTATTTAAAAATTAAAATTGAGTTATTTAGTGTCAGTGTAAAATATTTTTAACAGTGACTGCCTCACGCGCCTCACGTCAAATTTTACAAAATAGACGATTTGTGTTTTTATTTTATATATATTAGTATTGCCAAGGGCGTAGCCCGGATTCTGTTACGAAGAAACAAGAATGTACCTAGATATAATATGCTATATATGGTGCACGAGCAATGGGACAGCTGCTTCTGCCTACCTACCTCGCTACGCCCTTGATCAACAACTTACCCTCCATTGACGATGACGTTGAAGGCGAGCAGCACCCACGGCAGGAACATGGCGCGGAACCGCGTCCCGAACCAGAAGGACACCACCACGTCCTTGTTCAGCTGGCACCACACGTACAGCACCGATATCACCATCGGGTCCATCAGGTACTGAACAAATAAGCAACCCAAATGAGTACTACCCAATTATCAATTAAAGCTAGAAAGAAAGAAACATTTATTCATGAACACACAGGACACATATATTAAACAATAAAAATAAACCGGTCAAGCGCGAGTCTGACTCTCGCACCGAGGGTTCCTTACAAAATTTCATACAACATACCCTTGCCTCTTAAAAACTTAACAGTGCATAGTATAGTTTAAGTCATGAGTTGAGTACCTACAGCGCCATTTATCGGTGCATTTTGTTACTAACTTGCGCGACCGAGGAACTCGGTATGTCAGTATGTTGGCTTTTCAGCAATAATTCTTTATCAAGTGAATTAATTTCGATAATTCTTTTTTTATTTTTTGTTGGAAAAAAATGTGTGTTCCATAAAAGTTTTACTTAAACTCACATTCAGTCCAATCAGAACACCAACAATAACACACATTAGCCAATTAAATATCAGCATGGTGAAGTAGTCCGCAGGCTTGCCCGCGAAAATTCCAGACTCCAGACGCTCCGAGTAGCTGTAAAGGAAGTAGCAGTTGACCAGGAAATGGAATCCCGTTGAAGGTGTGATGGGGTAGTAGAATAGGGCTGTTGCTGGCCGCCATAGCTGAAAAAATTTTTTTTTTAAAGTAGGACTTTCTTGATGTTGAAAAACTTTTACTGAAAATTGATAGCATGAAATAAAATTATGGTAAATTCATTTGACCAAACATATTCCAATATAAAATTCCTCCGAGATTTACCATGGTTTTGACAAGTTTGTGAAGGAGTAACATAGTTCATCTATGAAGTACAGTTGTATAAATGAGATCGTTGCGATTTGTAGTAGTAACATAGGTACCTGTTACTACAAATCGCAAGTATCTCATGAAACTCATGATCTCATGAACCTATTTGTTTGGCTTCAAAACAAATGCAGTTGCTTATAGGGGCTGGCTGAATGTAAACAAACCTGCGGTCAGTTATTGAATAAGGGAGTGAAGCGAATGAAGCTCTATGCTTCAGCTTGGGCCGAAGATCTTTTGTATGTGCGTGTCTGTCACGATGTCCGTTGTCCATCTGTTCTCCTCTACAGTCGCATTTCTCAACCAATTCTCGTGAAATTTTGTGAGCAGGTTCGTTAATTATATAGATATTTTTTTGGTTAAGTTAGGTACTTTTTCGAAATAAAATTAAATAAAAAAAGAGGCTCGCGAGTTCTACTCTATTATGTTTAAAATACTATCTAATATCACTACTATTAAAAACATAGTACTGAGTAGAATGATTGAAAGCATAACAAATTAAAAAGTTATATTAAACTACTTACATGGAACTTATTAATGAAGGCGAATACATCCAAAATTAAATATTCGTAGCTGAGGAAATTAAACTTCGCCAATATACTAAAGGCCACAGTTAAAGACAACCAGTAACGGGTGAAGAAGGGTATCCCATAATACCAGTCCCTAAATTCCGTCATATTTAAATCCTATGCAGTACAGAGCTTTTACAAGGAAGACAAATATCCCCGGCGGTGCGAGATAACAAAATACACTGAGCTATCGCGATATACACTGCAATGACTTGCTGTTGCGGGTTATTATTGTGGCAGTAAATGTTTGTGGTGTAATCCTGTGTCAACTGTAGCGTTGTACACGTGTCCCAATTTAATTTGTACAAAATACTAAGCAATACCTATTTACCTATATTGTTTGACGTTTTGTTATGACGTCAGTCAAATTATCAAATCTTCTTTTTTTGACGTTCTGTCTGGCCATACTGAGGGCCTACCGCGAAACGAAATTAGTTTTCGATCGTGTATCTCCGTCTCTGTCGCTCGAACTAGCAAGTGCGACAGAGATGGAGATACACGAACGAAAACGAACTTCATTCGTGTATCTCCTTCTCTGTCGCTTGAACTAGCAAGTGCGACAGAGACGGAGACACACGAACGAAGTTCGTTTTCGTTTCGCGGTAGCCCCTCCGTGTCAGTGCAAATGTGCAAATTTGCCAGTATCATACTGGCACCACACTTGGGGTTGCGTGTTCGCGTTGCATCGATGCATAGGAAGTAAAAAGATGCGAAACAAATATTTGGGCAAATACCGCCAAGTGTTGTGCCACCATCAAGTAAGTATCATGGTGGCACCACACTTGGCGGTATTTGCCCAAATATTCGTGTTGTAAAGTATCACGTTGAACGAGAGCACCTACCGCGAAACGATTTTCGTTTTCGTTCGTGTATCTCCGTCTCTGTCGCACTTGCTAGTTCGAGCGACAGAGATGGAGATACACGAACGAAAACGAAAATCGTTTCGCGGTAGGCCCTCTGCTCAATACAATTGCTCATGGCCTGCGAACAAATGGACAACACAAATTATTAAATCAAATAGAAACTTCATGTTCTCTATTCGGTCGGCGCACCAGTTGAGGCAGGTCTTTCAGTAACTCGAGCAGTATATATTTCTATTGCAACTTTTTGCTATATTATTTGAAAAATCTACGCAAAATTAAATAGTTAATAATGTGAACAACTAACTATTTCAATGATACGTTCCGAGTTGATTGATATTAATGATACGTTTACTTTCAGTTTTGGTAATCGAACGCGCTCTCCAAACAGCTGAGCTGACAGTTTTGTTTTGACAGACGGTACAACAATAGACATTTGACATAACATAACCTCTCAAGCTATACTATAATAAAGCTTACATAAAAATAGAAAATATAAGCGCTACGTTAAAATAAGCGTTAAAATGAGAATCTTTATAAAGAAATTGGCTTCGGTCTCAAATCTATCGCTCATTCGGTTGAGTGCCGTGAGATTCAGCTCCAATGATGCTAAAGCTAAGTCTCAGGATGCCCCTAAACCGGAGATAGAAGAAGCAGAAGTAAAGAAAAGTAAGGTTATTTTTTGGTCTCCGGGTACCAAAATACATTCAAAATTCCATTTTTAGTTTTTATTAAACAGTATTTAGATTCTTGACTGGCAGGTGGCAAGTGAACGATTGCAAAATAGGCCATTAGAAACCTGAAAAACCAAGGGCTTTAACTACGCCTCAGTTCTAATTTTGCAAATAAATACTAGTTTATAGTGCCGGCATAGAATATGTCAATGGCCTGGTGTTTGCAATTCCTTTACCGCCTCTTTTACTTCCAAGTCTTATTAAACATGTATAGGAGATGCTTTTCTGCTAAGATTTGAGATGCGTCGAATAAGTGTTTCGCCAAATATGAACACACAGCCAAATATTCGGTACAGCTTTTACGGAACCGAATTATTAAGTTTAACATGTTCAGTGTAATGGCTTCAACAGCCACTCTTAAACAGACTGACTCATTTGTATATTATATTACTCCCCAAGGGTGGGAATACCCTTAATGTCTCAGATCGCAGGTATTTCACGATCAAGCGAAGGCCCGTGAGCTGTGTCGTGATGACAGACTATCCGTCTCTTTCTAAGCATTCTAATTAGAAAGAGACTGATCTATCGCGGGCCGTCTTGTGATAGCCATGCTGAGGCTTTCTTTCTTTATTACCGCTCGCAGTGAGTACACAATTTTACATCTCCCATAGGCCAGGAAGTAGGATTTTACTTTTATGTTATTGCCAATGTATGGCCAGGTGTGACATAATCCTTACTTTCCAGATATTGTGGTTGAGAAATACGGTGGCATAATGACTCTGAACATAGACCGTCAGAAAACACGTAACAGCCTGGACGAGGCCACACTGCGGGAGATGGCGGCTGCCATTGACACGTTTGACAAGGATGCTGAGGCCAAAGTTCTGGTGTTCAATGGGGAGGGTGGCTCGTTCTGCTCCGGGTTTGATTTGGATGAGATGGGAACAAAGGGGTATAATGTGCTGAAAGATGCTGCTGTAAGTGATTTTTATTAATTAGGGCCTATCCACATTTTCTCATCTCCTCCAAGACTTGAAAAGCAGAACAACTTGAAGGCAGAATTTCTGGATTCAAAGTCGAAAGTTATTTATGCTTCAATTTAGGCATATTACATGCACCTATGAATGTCGATTCTACCGGTTCGGAAAGAAAACCTCTGCCTCGAGAAGAACCGGGGCAAAAACTTGGTGAGGTATAATTTTTCAAAACAGTATACAATATATAATTTCAGTATTATAAAATTACATTGCCACAGAAGAAAGTCTATTTAATTATATTGTGACAGATTGCTCCTCCAGGGCATTATCACTGTCAAAGATTGACCACAATCTTGCAAATTAAACATTATATCTGGATGGTGAAGGCGTCCACACGCCGAACGCGGGTCGTGCGCGGCGCGGGTCGGGCGCGGTTGAAGCGGTAAATTCACACCGCAGGCGGGCGGTGTGTAGTAACGCGGGCCCGCCGCGGTAGCAACGCGGGCCCGCGCCACGCGTAGCAACGCAAGCTCGCGACGGGCCCGCGTTCGGACCGCGTTCGAAGTGTGTTTGAAGTGTAGTATCTTATCTTATCTTATCTAGTTGAGGGCCCTTTCGGATACACTTCGACCCAGTGGGATCTTTTGTGCATTTGCCCTCCCCTTTATAGCTACTCCCAAGCTCGCTCCATCATTTCCACAAAGCGGATGATGCAGCTCAGTGGGAGCACCATGAATTCCTTTGGTTGCGGGTAGCCGTTACCAAAGAGATTCATTCTTTGTCTGGCAAGGGCATGAGTAGTAGTATCAATGCTTTATAACTCGCGCGGGCCCGCGTTCGCACCGCCACCGCGTTCGGTGTGTGGAAGCCTTGACTGTCTAGAGTACTGTAGTAATCAATGTTAAGCTGTAGCTCCCTGTTGTAGTTTATGGCTTATGTGTGCTGTGATTGCCACGCGTTTTCCTGGCTTCATGTTATAATGTCCCACAGTCTCGCCTCCTGCGGCGGCCACTCTGCGACAAGCCCACCATAGCAGCCGTCACCGGGTATGCAGTAGCTGAGGGCTTCGAGCTAGCCCTGGCCTGCGACCTACGCGTGATCGAGGACACAGCCGTGCTGGGCTGCCTGGGACGGAGGTTTGGTGCGTACATACATACAATATAATCACGCTCTTTTCCCGCAGGGGTTGACAGACATCACGGATTTACACTCGCTATGATCTTGAAAAACCCTTGTTCCATTCACTTTCATGACATTCTTCAAAGGATTTCTTTAGGATTTCTCCGATTCTGCGGTGGGTACAAGCCTCTAGTATAGTTGCTGTTTTTAGGGTTCCGGAGCCAAAATGGCAAAAACGGAACCCTTATAGTTTCGTCATGTCCGTCTGTCTGTCTGTCCGTATGTCATAGGCACTTTACTCGAAAACTATAAGGTGTATTTGAATAACATTTTGAGGATATGTGTATTTTGTTAGCTGCTACAGTTTTGTAAAAAATGGCTAAAAAAATTTTTTTAGGGGTGCACACCATTCATAAAACTGAGTCAAACATTTTTTTTTCATTCCCACGTGTGGCACATCAATCGATAGGCCTTTCAAAATAAATATAACGTTTCTAAGCAATTTTTTTGATGAAGTTAATAGAGTCGGAGATAATCGCCCCGAAAGTCACTAACATTCTGTCCCCCCCTCTAATTTTTGAACGGTGTATTTTAAAAATATGAAAAAAAACCATGGACATATTACATAACGTGGCCTATTACATTTTTTCACCGAAAATGATTTTGAACAAGATCGGTTCAAAGGTTTTCGAGATATTGCTGAAAAACTTAAAGAAAAGGACGTAAGTGCCGTAAGATTTCTGTGACGATACGACCTTTTTAATAGGCACGGAACCCTTCGTTTTGCGTGGTCCGACACGCACTTGGCCGGTTTTTGCAGTGAGGATTTCCTCTTATTGTAGAATAAAGGCTTTGTATTCATACAATGACATTGCTTTAAAAATTATTGACAAAATACTAAAGCTACTACTGACGACCTACATAAATTTAAGATTTGGAACACCTTCAACCCAACAACCATAGCTAAGAACCATCCAAGACTTTCGATGCCACCGACAGACACAGATACACATGTTAAACCCCTCTCGTTATACCACCGCTTGTTTACAAAGGATAAAAAGGTTAGCACCATGTTAAATGTTCATTGGATTATCGATTCTATCCAACGGACGGATATCTGTCACAGGAGGACTGTATATGTATTTTTGTATCCAGGAGTACCCTCTGCGCTGTACGGCGGGCGACGATTGACGGCCCTCATCGGGCTTTCGCAAGCTCTCGACCTCCTGATGACTGGCAGACTCATCTCCGGTACGGAGGCGCACCAGAAGGGGCTCGCCGCTAAACTGACGGCCACCGGCACAGGTATTCAAGTTATTTAATATTAGATAAGATAGATAAGATCTGAGATGGTATCCAAGAGATGGGAAAAGCAAGAGCGGCAGACCATTGCGCAGATGGGAAGATGACATAAAGGCAGTTGCAGGACCTACTTGGAGACAGACTGCAACAGACAGGAACGAGTTGAAGATTTTAGGCCGAGAAGCAAATCAACCGATGTCAGTGTATAATTTAAGTTTATATTTAACTTTGTGAAGGTCGAAAATAAATATACGATTACACAAAACAGACTAAAACTTACGTGACAGGATGCTAAAAGGCGCGGCACTGATTTCATCATGTGACGTCAGTCGTGAACGCTGTGTGGACGGCGACTGACGTCCCGTCCCTAATCTGACGGGCATCTTCGTGGATTGAAGGACCTGTAGAATCCGTCAAGTCAGTCTTTGTCTATATCATCTGTTCATGTTTTGTGCATTTTTAACTGACTTCATAAAATGAGGAGATTCACAATTCGTCGGAATATTTTAATGTATGTTCGCCAATTACTCGAAGACGCGTGGACCAATTTGGATAATTCTTTTTTTGTTTGAAAGGGTATCCTTCCCAGATGGTCCCATGGTCACAGGTCAGGATCTGATGATGGGATCAGGAACAAATCCGGAACTCTTCAAATTTTGTAGGCAAACTTGAAGCAATATGGGTAATGGGTACTGATTTGAGGTCGGCTAAAACTTTGTTTTTAAAGTGAATTATGTTTGTCACGCATAAATGTTTGAATCTGTAAAGTTGGAAGTCACACATTTGCCAACTCACCCAAACATATTCAATTCCAGGCTTAGGCGAGTCAATAAAGCTGGCCAAATCGATTGCCAAGTTCCCTCAACACGCGCTAATAATGGACAAGCTAGCTGCGGTCAACTCCCAACTGAACCCCAACAGCGACGAGTCCATGCGAGACGAGGCGGTCATGCAGAGCCTCCTGGGGGCCGCGCTCCAGGACCTAGAGCAGGGAGTCAAGAAGTTCCAGGATGGTGAGTCTCTCTCTAACTCAGCGACCAACTGAACCCCAACAGCGACGAGTCCATGCGAGACGAGGCGGTCATGCAGAGCCTCCTGGGGGCCGCGCTCCAGGACCTAGAGCAGGGAGTCAAGAAGTTCCAGGATGGTGAGTCTCTCTCTAACTCAGCGACCAACTGAACCCCAACAGCGACGAGTCCATGCGAGACGAGGCGGTCATGCAGAGCCTCCTGGGGGCCGCGCTCCAGGACCTAGAGCAGGGAGTCAAGAAGTTCCAGGATGGTGAGTCTCTCTCTAACTCAGCGACCAACTGAACCCCAACAGCGACGAGTCCATGCGAGACGAGGCGGTCATGCAGAGCCTCCTGGGGGCCGCGCTCCAGGACCTAGAGCAGGGAGTCAAGAAGTTCCAGGATGGTGAGTCTCTCTCTAACTCAGCGACCAACTGAACCCCAACAGCGACGAGTCCATGCGAGACGAGGCGGTCATGCAGAGCCTTCTGGGGGCCGCGCTCCAGGACCTAGAGCAGGGAGTCAAGAAGTTCCAGGATGGTGAGTCTCTCTCTAACTCAGCGACCAACTGAACCCCAACAGCGACGAGTCCATGCGCGACGAGGCGGTCATGCAGAGCCTCAAGCACCAGGGAGTCAAGCAAATCCAGGACGGTGAGTCTCTCTCTAACTCGGCGACCAACTGAACCCCAACAGCGACGAGTCCATGCGAGACGAGGCGGTCATGCAGAGCCTCCTGGGGGCCGCGCTCCAGGACCTAGAGCAGGGAGTCAAGCAGTTCCAGGACGGTGAGTCTCTCTCTAACTCGGCGACCAACTGAACCCCAACAGCGACGAGTCCATGCGCGATGAGGCGGTCATGCAGAGCCTCCTGGGGGCTGCGCTCCAGGAACTAGAGCAGGGAGTCGAGAAATTCCAGGACGGTGAGTCTCTCTCTAACTCAGCCACCAACTGAACCCCAACAGCGACGAGTCCATGCGCGACGAGGCGGTCATGCAGAGCCTCCTGGGGGCTGCGCTCCAGGACCTAGAGCAGGGAGTCAAGAAGTTCCAGGATGGTGAGTCTCTCTCTAACTCGGCGACCAATTGAACCCCAACAGCGACGAGTCCATGCGCGACGAGGCGGTCATGCAGAGCCTCCTGGGGGCTGCGCTCCAGGACCTAGAGCAGGGAGTCAAGAAGTTCCAGGATGGTGAGTCTCTCTCTAACTCGGCGACCAACTGAACCCCAACAGCGACGAGTCCATGCGAGATGAGGCGGTCATGCAGAGCCCCTGGGGACCGCGCTCCAGGACCTAGAGCAGGGAGTCAAGAAGTTCCAGGACGGTGAGTTTGTTTTGACATACGGATGCTATGAAACCCGTGTCTTTTGGCGTACGGTCATTTAAAGAAACTGTTATTTTGGAATGTTAATATTTTGGGAAACGGATAGCACGCTCCAAAACCACATAAATAGTCCCTATTCATCCCGGTAGAGTCAGTCCGACCCAAGTCGGGCCTAGCTGAGTTTCTTGCTGGACTCTTCTCAGCTAGGCTAGGTTTTAGTGAACAAGCAACAAAACTCCCAGTAGCTCGACACCACTTACTCGACACAATCTTCGGTTGAAACCGTTCAACCAATCTCACTGGAGCGCAAACTCGTGGAATATTCCCACGCGTGGCCGTGCCGGAAGTTTCCCCTAGATGTTCCCCAGGCTACTCTTCAACCATGCAATTCGACCGCTGTATTGGGTTCGTCCTATTATAGCAAGCCCTGTACTTGAGAAAAATTAATTAAACTTTTTACAGGTGTGGGAAAGCACGGGAAATTCTACAAGCTGACCGAAGTGCCACTAGAAGATTGGGAGCTCGAGAACACGGCGGAAGAGACCGTAGTTACGCATGAGGACAAGAAGAAATGAACCTTATTTGTCTAGCTTTAAGGTTGGTTATGTATGGTTACGGATCCACTGGAAGTAGAGAGGCATTTCAACTAACAATGATCGAATGCAATGGATCACAAACATTATTTTGTAAGATTTTGTAATAATAAGTATTATTTTATTCTAAATCTAGTCTTATACATATATGTATTTAACCCCCGACGCAAACAGAGGGGTGTTATAAGTTTGACGTATCTGTGTGTCTGTCTGTGGCATTGTAACTCTTAAATTAATGGATCGATTTTAATGCGGTTTTTTTGTCCGAAATCTGACGTGATCGGGATAGTTCTTAGCTACGTTTCAACAGAATCTGATTGAACTTTGAAATGAAAATGTCGGGGGTTTTTCAACAAATAGTTGCGGAAGTCTCAAAAAAGTTTAGCTACCTGCGTAACGTCTAGGTTGGCAAGTGAGGGGCCCATTCCACAAAGCACGGAAGCCTCTTTTCAACTCCTTTTATTTATTAGAGACTTTTCTTGTATTACAAATGATCAATGAACCTCTGGAGGCATTTTTAGAGTTACATCCTCGCTTGTCTCTCTCGCGTTTTCTAATTAGAAAGAGAGTTACATGTTTTCAAACATAATCAAACATTGTGTGGCACTATGACCTCTAGAACACCGAGCCTATAATTTTTCAAAAAACTTTGTTTTTAATTTCGAAAAAGTAACTACGAACTTGCTTACAAAATTTCACGAAAATCGGTTGAAAAATGCGACCTGTAGAGGAGAACAGATTGACAAACGAACAACCGACATCGTGACAGACACCGGACATAACGATTTTCGGCCCAAGCTGAAGCATAGAACTTCGTTCGCTTGTTCGATGACAAACAAATGTTGCTCTTTATAGGAATAATTAAGTATGTATTATAATGTAATAATTATTTTAGTTACTTTACATGCCTGCAAGGTTCGTAAATATAAGCTACAGTACAGTTGACCATAATAGAATTCTGGATTTTTCTTAAAATAATTGTTGGTTGTATTCAAATTGTAAATAGTGGTTATGGAATTCTGATAAGTCAGGTGGTAAAAAGGTAACGAGGTTTTCGGAAATGCCCATTTACTATGTTGTACAAACAGTAACACACTTAACTGACCATCTGTCATCCTTATTCACATAGCTATAAGGTTGACAGATGGTCAGTTAAACTGTGTCTTCGATGGTACATTTAATGGGTACTAAATACTACTATTAAAATGAACTTGTATTATTTATTAACCCCTCTTAAAACTGGCTAATCAAATGATTAAAACTAGGTTCAAAAGCTTATAATACTTTGGACGCCACCATTTTTCACGTAATAAAGTGACACCTATATGCCAAGTATTTACAATAAGTTTTCTATTACCTTGCAATGTATGTAACTACTAGCTTCCGCCTGGGACTTCGTCTGCGTGGACTCGGGAAAAAACTATCCTATTTTTTAATCCAGGCTATAAACTATTTTCGTGCAAAATTTCATCCAAATCGGTTGAGCCGTTTCGCATCTATAATATTAGTAAGATGTAATGTAACTATGTTTGTTCGGGAGGAATATTGCAACTCAATTTTGAAGCAGATATTTTCAACCGATTGAGCTGAAATTTGGGGTAAAGTTATAGTTTGGATGACAATTCAATATTATGGTACCATCGAGCTGATCTGATGATGGAGACAGGCGGTAATGGGAATTCAGTACTTAAACGACGTAACCCCGTTGTGTTTGGGCTCATTAGACTCGTCTCAATGAGTAGTAGATGACGGTATACAGAAAAGTACAGTATAACTACTGGGAAGAAAAATTCGAATCGGTTCCATCAATAGAACAGATAATATAACTAGTGGGAATATATCTTAAAATGGCGCTAAATGACAAGCATCCCCACACCTAGGCAGTAAAATAAAGGAAAAGTGAAATAAATAAAACGAGTAAAAAAATTACAAATTCTTATTAAATTTATTCGTCCTTAACCCCCTTCTCGGCCTGGTACATGTAGTGGAGATCCGAGCAATCCTCGTTGGAGATGTTGACCCATCCGTCCTGGTTCATGTGGTACACGCGGATGATGCCTCCCGAGTACGCGTCGCGGTGGGTGGCGTGGTATATCGCGCGGCGACCCAGCTCTGGAATCGTCAAATTATGGGTCAAACAATATTCTACGATTTTTTAAAAAGATATTTTAAAATGTTCGTATAGATTCGATAGTCAATTGGTATTTTTATTTCCTCAAAATATCGCTTTACGCAAATAAATAATGGTTAAAATTTGAACGTTAAATATTCGCGACAAAAAGGCGGCTGCCATCATCGTGACGTCATAACTGCAACACCAAACAACAGACCATAGACTACTAAGAACATACTATGTGCACAAACGCAGAAACGTCAAACGTGGATGTCCGTCTACGCAATCTGATTTTTGCATTTGCTGTTCTGACGTCACTCACAGAAGACAAAATGGCGGTCGGCGATAAAACTACGATTTTAATTTTCAAATTAAAAATAAATCTTATGTTTTGTAACAAAATAGTGTTATATTCGTATTTCTTATGGTAAAAACAATATAAAAAAATACTTTGCTAATTTAATTATGATAGATGAAACTACCCTAATGTTTCTTGTTATTCTATCGCGTTAGCCAAGAGACGTGATGACCGTGCCTTAGAATAAAAAGTTCTAAAAACTCGGCTAAGGAAAAGTAACTAAAGGATATTTGTTTTTTTTTCATTCACAAGGGCCTGTCCCTCCAGAGCATTATCAATTGATACCCCATTCATCAAAATCGGTTCGATATCTTAAACGCTACGGTGGAAAACACGTAAATATAAACATGTTACATGCCCTTTTTACATGCTTAGAAGATGGTCCATAAAAAGAGGTTAAAGCATCACCAAAATTCAACATTTGATGGATTAGACCGTTAGTAGCAGTTGACAGGATTGACAGGAAAATAGTACATATTATATGGAATAATAGTACATATTATATTCGACTGTGATAGTTTTGAGAATGGTATGGGGAGTGGTACCTTGTGCGTCCACGTCGGAGAGGTCCCAGTGGTACCCCGAGTCGAGCACGCCGAACGCGTACACGGAGCCCGAGCCCACGGAGAACACCTTGCCGTCGGTGCGAGTGCCCTCACTGTCAACGTAGTATAGCTGCGGGCCCTGTACAGATTATACAGATAGGATTTTGAAGTGGATACTTCTTTGCTCGCGTTCTTGTATAGGGGTACAGTTCAAAATGTATCACGTGACTTCCGGAATAACTTTTTGTAGAGAAGCCTAATTGTTTGTTACATGTTTTAATCCGGCTTTATTTGCCATTAGTTGTTAATCACAAAATGTTATTTAGTTTATCTGGCGGACATGAAAATAATGCTGAAATGACCGCCATTTTCAATGTATCGCGTGTTAAATGAGCTATGTCAGCCAATGTTGCCTTATATACCGATTTATCTGTACTTATACAGATTTTAGTGAATTAATTTAGATACATATTTTACGGGTACACCATAATAGCAGATTCCTTTAAATAATCAAACCAAACTGTACGGAACCCTCGATACGCGAGTCAGACTCGCACATGGCCGTTTTTTTTATTAGGGTTCCATAGCCAACAAAGAAGTATCCACTCAAACTTAATTACGACACAACCCTCTTCTTTTTTTTCTGTTATTTACTGAGGTGCGCAAATGTAATAACATTGTTCTGTTGTCTTTATCAGTTCTATAATATAACTTGTTTTTTACTTTGTTGTTTTTATTTCACTACTACACATTCACATTGAAAGTCACAAAAATATTATTCTATAAATATATTATTTTCTTACCCTCTTGTCGTAACCGGCCAGCATCATGCCCATGCTGAGCCCCATGCCCTTGTAGTTGTACACCATATTGGCCATGAGCTTGCTGGCGGCGGCCACGGAGATCCTCTCCCGGTTCCTCAGCTCGTAGAGGCGGCATTGCTTCGCCAGCACACGGTCCCAGTAGACGCAGTCGGCTGCCCCACCGGCCAAGGTACCTGTGGAATACTAAATAATTCTACAAGTAGGCCATGATGGCACTTTTTTAAGTCAAAATCTAGAATTCTACCAGCGTTTCTGAAAACGACCATTGTCAAAAAGCTGAAACAAACTCAACAATCAGATTTTTTTTGGCAAAATCAAGCTTATTCCAATGATGTACTATCATTGGAATAAGCCGACGCCAAAAATACGTGTACACTTTTGCACCTTATTCTATTGCAATAAGGCGAATAGTGTAAACGTATTTTTGGCGTCGACCGTACATAACCTACTTTAAACAGGGTAGGCAGAATATCTTATAGGCTATATTATGTTACCAAAAGCTTTCCTTTGGTAAGGTGTATCACTTGTTTCTCCCACAGATTGCAATGAAGCATGTAAGAAGTTCTAAGCTCATAGTATCACATCATCTACATATTAGGATTGAAGCAACTATAAATTTCTAATTAAAGGAAAAATTAAAAAAAAAATGCTCCGAGCCCGTCACTACTAACCAACTCGGCTATGATTTTTCCTTTAATTAGAAATTTATAAATTTCGTTAGCACTGATACTGCGTAATACAAAATAAATTGAAGCAACTATGGCCAAATTCGGTCCCACCCAGGATGGGTAATGTCATAAGAAGCCATTAGTCCTGGTTGTTGTACATGGTAAGTATATCACAGCAGTTGTAGTTATCAAAAAAACATTGATGTTTCCAATGTGATGGATAAAAAAATGTCAAAAAACCACATAGTGATATTAAAAAAATTGGAAAACTGTGTCGCCCAAATGATACAAATTGAGAATAAAGTAAAAGTAACACTTTTAAAAGAAAAACAACAAATCGAAAATCTCATACAATTTTGAAGCATATGTTTTTTATGTCAATTCTAAACCATGACTTACCCAGCAAATAGTCATTGATTTCCACAATCTTCTTCATGGACTGTGAGCCAATGAACTGGCCTCCTGTGGCTCGGGAGTCCACGGCCAGCAACACTCCTCCCTGGATTATGACAAATACAGTTATAAGGTAAGCATCCACGAGATACATGCTGTTTCCATAGAAGTAACTCCTGACTGTCAACCATAAGGTATCAAATATGTGAAAGCATAGCTTTGGAAATCAATTGAATGCTTTACTGGCTGCCGACCCCTTTAGGAAATACAAGCATGTTTATGCATGAAGTTAATCTTTTAATTTTTAATGTTGTTATAGTGCATAAGTGCAGTAGACTAGATATGTCAACATGTTTGTACTGCACTAATGACTAGAATGAGGATGACTTCACAGAAATTTTACCAAGGTATAAAACTGCTTTAGGGTCCCAAGATACAGGCTCAGCCTAGTTTGGGGTCCGCCTGGCATCTCATTTTATGTAAACATGTGTATTGTTAAGCAAATAAACGATTTTGATTTTGATTTGATTTTTTTAAAATTATAAGTTACAGACAATGTTTACGACTAACGCGATTTTTTTTTTTTTTTTCGAAGCTTTAGAAAGAACTCACCTTGTAACGGAAACCGAGAGTGGTTGTGCCGTGATCAAAATTGATTTTAATCTCGCGACCAGTCTCATCTTTACGGTTGAAGCTAGCTAGTGTCTGTGCAGGCTGTAAAAAAACATAATTTAAGTTTAAACACACACAATTATAGCATAAACACACAAATATCGGCATAACCTTACGTTGGGGAATGGTGGGCTCGCAAGCTGAGCACTGTTGCAGAAGTTTCCGCTGTACCCGATGATATCGTTTTGGAAGGAGGCAAGCGAGTCGGCGGGCCTCAAATTGATTTTGTCATCTAAACGGCACATTGATTCGAGAGCCATTGTAAATTTATAATTAATATTTAAAGAGTAAACTATTGATGATGACAAGCGAAAACTCGGCTTCAATTTTGCTTAGTTTTGTTTGACAACTGACAGTTTGCTGTTACAGTGTTGCTATTTGAAAATAGAACAAAACTTGCCAATCCATAATAATATTCATTCGTATAACACTGCTATTTCAATTCATATTTAGTCTCAATCATATTTATATGCAATATATAATTAAAACTGAAAATATAACTAATCTATGATTTTTAAAAAGGTTTTCTTTAAAAGTGCCATGCCAATTTAGTTTGGGATCATCTTACATTAGGCTACTCAACACTAGATGGGGTTATAATAACACATTTCCAAATACTTTAGCTTCACTATTCAACGACAGGTGGCGCAAACATGTATATATATATAGCAGCTGCATTCATAATGATCATTTCTTTATGATTTTATAAAAACTTAAACCGCGCCAAATGGTTACCAAATTACTAGTTAGGTATAAATCGATTCTCACAAAACAATAAGGCGTTACAACCGTGTTAACCCATCATAAACATGATCGCTCAGTTCCACGGTAAAAATCGGACCATTTTCGAGAAATCGTTTGAGATCAATAAAAATAATATAAAGTTCATATCTAATAATGGCGGTTACAACCTATCATTACGCTATGAGTCAGAATAAACTGATATAATCTTATTGGCCGGTTTGATTCGGAACGGACTAAACTCTGTCATTATAGGAACCGGAGATGCCTGATAGAGCGTAGTTTATTATATCGGGCTTGATAAAAATATCTCTATAATTTATTAGTTAGATGAATACTTTCAAATTACTTTGTTAGTGTCGAATGGTTTTCAGTTTGAAGGTCACGGTCCGATACAAGTAAAAATTCGAGTGGCTCTGTGAGCTGTAGATATCGCGCGAGCCTATCTTTTTTTTAAAACATTTTCTTTTTTAATTTCGGAAAACTGAATCGACAATAAAATTCTATATAATCATGGAACCTGCTTACAAATTTCACGAGGATCGGTTGAAATACGACCTGTAGAGGAGAACACGTGGACATCTGTATTTACGAAGGAATTTTGGACCAAGCTGAAGCAAAGAACTTCGTTCGCTTCGCTCTCTTGTTGAATTAGTCTTTTCGTTGTTTACTACCTATACTTTTTATTTTTATCCCTGAAATTATCTCCTAAAGGACGAAACGGTGGTGGGAGTAATCAAGTTAGTGTAGAAGAGCGGGTAACTAAAAATACACACATTTTTTAGTTGCCTTTTTGCATTTTTATCTGAAACGATTTTTTGCGCTTTATAGGTACCTACAGCGCAAACGAGACTTGAACACACGATTTTTCTTTCTTTGCAAAGTTTAGGGCTAAGACTTTTTCGACACGAAGAAGAAGCGCTTCCAACCCCGCAATTCAAGATCGGGAACCGTGAATCAAAACGGGGATCTTTTGGGGATGCTTTTCAATACCGATAGTAAAACAAACAGTTTACGATTTTTAACATAACAACTGGATTTTAAAGCAGTTAACTGTCGTCATAATCATAATCACACTGCAAACTGTGACAACATATAATATGTAATCATGTAATTAGGTATAAGACCACGAGACATGCTTCATTAACATACGCACACGACATTGGAGCTAGTATGGCCACGAGGTTACAAATACCAGGACATTTTGTCGGGCTAACGGAAATCGATAAGACAGGTGGGGTGTGACGGAATGTCATTTCACTCATATTTAGAGCAGTCTAATTGGGAAAGTACCTTCACTGCTTGTGTTTATTATTTTTCATCTCTCCTGTTCTGAAAGTTGACTTTTCATGGGTATATAGCCGGGTGGAAATAGTTATTTGTGTCACAAGGGAGCAAAATAGTATATTTACGGCGAGGGCGGTGTATTGAATCCTGAGCGTAGTGAGGGATTCAAGTGTTAACGCCCAAGTCGAAAATAATTTTGCTCCTTAGTGACACATGTAACTTTTCACACCGATTATGAGGAAAATTGAACGAATATCAATATTCATTATTATATAATTTAAATACAATAACATCATAGTTTTGATTTCTGTAAAACGTATAGTTTATTGTGACATTTTTTTCAAATATTACGAAAAATTCTCAAGTTTTAATATGAAAATGTACCTATAACGTTGCTAAAGTTAAAACTTGAAATATGTTCGTTTTTAATCGATTACGATGAAATTACAATCGATTATTTTCTTAAGATCTGTGTTCAACTGGCACATTGCGTAAATGCTACATGCCAATGAATAAATTAAAAAAGTAGCTTGAACAGAAAAGTGGTATTTTGCTCCCTCTCGTCGAGGACCAAAACTTACTTTTCTGAATGAGAGGTGTGAAAATAGCCTTTTATGCCCTAGTTTTTTTTTATTGTTACGACTAGCCACGGAGTCAAAGATAATTGAGTTACGTCATATTATTAAAATAAAAGCTTTACTTTCTAATCTCAGCAATACAATAAACGACGGGTTTATAACGATCTATAGATTGATATTAAAATCCTTTTACAGCTGGTCTATGTTTTCGTAATTACAGAAAATTTACGTTCAAAATAATTCCTTTAAATTTTGGTTGTCCGCCATAAGGCCAAATTTTCTTTTTTCACGTTTCAGCATGGCCCTCTAGATTAGGCGGCCTATACTCCATTACAATCTAGTAGGCAGTGGCAAGTGGCCAGTGCGATATCATCATATCAGCCGAAAGACGTCCACTGCTGGACATAGGCCTCCCCCAGAGAGTTCCAAATTGACCGGTCCTGCGCCAGTGCGATATAGGTATAATTAATTAATTCAGATATATGTAATAATTAATTTATTTCATATTCATAATACATATAGTTCTGTACATTTATTTAAAGAATTACCTATACAGATACAAAAAATAAAATTGAAACAATTTTTTTTTTAACTTTTCTAAAGTTGGCAGTATCTATGTGTATTTTAACTGATTACCTACTCTTAATATACCTGTTTTATAAAATGTACGTGTACTATTTTACTTTCCTCATAGTCGAAATTAAAAGTAGAGTGTTTAACTCTGCCGAAATTACCCATTTCACCCTCGAACTATTGGCGCTCACTTCGTTAGAGCGACAGAAATATCTCGGGTGCAATGGGTCAGTGCTATTTATCGCAAGTTGTCTTCAGTTTTCGTGATTTTTACTCATTAAATAAAACTGTAGGTATGTCACGTGACCGAAAACGCCGACCATCATTTTTTTCTCGTAAGTAACGTCAGTATAGCAACAAGTTTTCGTTGTAAAACATAAATATTTGACGTTTCTGTGTCTAAAGGACATTTTGCTCTTATGACGTCACAATAATGGCAACTGCCTTTTTGACGCGATTAATATCGTTCAAATTTTAACCATTTCTTCTTTGCATAAAGCGATATTATTATCAGCAGATAAAACTATTAGTTGGCTACCAAATCTATGCGAACATTTAATAATATATAAAAAAAAATGTACAGTAGCCTATTGGTCGCAAGCTCGACTCAATGCCACGACAGTATGTGCTTCCCGCGTCAATATTTTTCAATGAGTACGAAATTATTAGACAGTTGTATATCCAAGAGGCATGGTGTCCATAGAACCTAATTCTCACCGGCTTGCTGATTTGAAGCCTATACGACCAAACGATGCAATATGTCACACCAACTTGCTATATTTAGAATGAAAGGTACGTTTCCTCATTCCAGCTAGAGCAAGTCGTTGTGACAAATTACCTTAACCGTGGACACCATTATGTGGTCACCAGACAAATGCCAACACAGTCGGATCGCGTGACAGGCCTCCTATGGGAACTACCAAATAGCGCCTAAACCTGGATGAGGAATGCCTTAATATGCACTCCATCGACCGCCCGCTCTCACACCGACGGAAAAAAGCAATAATAACATTAGGTAAATGGTTTTGTTGTTACGAAAATTTGCCCGAAAAACGTATAGTTGACTAAGATATTTTCGGGTTTTTAAGATGGGGTACATTTGCGTAGGTATAGTATAGTACTGTTTGTTAAATGTCCTTCAAAATGTAGGCACTTGGCGGTATCCGATTGAGCTGAAATTTGGCATACCTACTCATGTACTAAGTTCTGTGACAATTTAAACTTATGACACCGCCGAGCTGATCTGATGATGGAGACCGAAGGTGGACTTATCGACTCCTAAGCTACACAAGGTAATCTCGTCATGTTTGGCTCGCTGGACCCTCTCAACGAATAGTTGATGACCGTGCCGAAAAGTAAACTCAGCAATAAAATACTCTCTTAAGGGGGTGCGTTATCAGTACGTAGACAAAGTCAGTACAGATTCTTTATTGCTACGTGCCTTCATTTCACCTACATCGAAAACAGGCATGCCATGCGAAGCGTACCTTACCTACTGATACGTAATGCCAACAAAACTGATCGATAATTAACTTTAAAAACAAAGTTTTAACCGACTTCAATTTAGTACCTACTCCGCCAATCCAAATGAAATGTGGAAATGTTCATTTCCACATTTCCTTTCCACTTTACCACATGAACTGTTTTTCGAGTAAATACGTTGATTATTATAGATAGACTAAAACCATATCACTGTATGTGGGCCGATAATATTTGAGGAGTTCAGTCGATTTGGCACACTTAACATTTAGGACTTCATTAGTAGTTGCTATTTCAACGGAATCATATCAGAATCAGTATGGTACTTTTAAAGTTTTAAGTATGAGTTCCATAAGTCATCTGTGGTCTTCATCATCAGTTCCACTTCACCAAATTTATCATTTCCGGGTGTAAATACACTAATAGTTATAATAGAAAATACCGAAATTACTACATGCGTGCCTTCAATATTTGAGGAGTTCTCTCAATTCCTCATGGTTCCCATCATCCAACTGAAGTTTTGATAACAATGGGACCAACCTGGAAGCATATACTTTCAAAAAAAAAATTGTATGAATCGGTTCATAAGTAAACGACGGAGTTCTGAGGTAACTAGCACAAAAAAAAACCGAATTGAGAACCTCTTCCTTTTTTTTGAAGTCGGTTAAAAAGAGTCGTTCAGTTTTTAACTTTTTGGCACCGATCCCTAAAGTTCCGAAAAAAAAACCTACAGTATCATTGAACGCTACTTCCTTTTGTGGAATTTGGTTGCGGAGAAAAGTAGCCAGCGGAGACCATAGACAGAGGATACATAGGTTTTCAAAAGTCTGTGGCGCAGACTGTATTCGGTGTGATGAACGGCCCCAATTACTTAGCGGCGCGGCCCGGGCTATCATTTCGGGGGTTTGGGGCTAGGTTCGGTAATGTGCCCTTTGTCGTGACTTTCGCCACGATCGCTGCGTTCGTTTGACCGACGGGGCGGTTTTCGGACAGCTATGGCGCCAACGGTTTTTATAATTCGCATTTTGTGTATAGGTAGGTAACCTATTTTTACTCAAAGTCTTGTTTCTTTACCTTTGTCAGTTTCTGCATCCTGGGCGAGCTGCATATTGATGGATTAGTACCATGTAAAAAATAGGCCAAGTCTCGAAATTCTTTCACAAAAAAAATGATATATTTCGTAGAGCCAAGTCAGGTATTCCTTATTAATTTTTATTTGCACATATCCAAGGAGCATCTAGCAAGTATACCTTTAAGCGCCAGCTTAAAGGCCATTTGTTGAGGCTCCAAAAATCCCAACCCTAACCCATCCAGCACTTTTTAACATCCCAACCGTGTCGCGTTTTATATTTTGTGTTTTTCATCCTATTGTGCTACTGTTTTATTTTAATAACGGCTTCTCTGCAAAAAGTCGCCGTATGATCGCGAACGCATCAAACACATCTCGTTAAGTTGTACTCGTAATAAAGTTATTATGCAATCGGCTAACGAACGCGAAAACATTGGTCTTAATTGTGGAGTCCACTGCGAGACAAATTAAACGTTAACAGAGATCTGTTAACGTTTTTTTACAAATACCAATGTTAAATTGTGCCTCACAAGACAAACCAACTTTGACGGCATTTTGGCTGAAGGTTTGGTGAACGAAAAAGCTAAGCATAAGAGTGGTTCTAGCATGCGGCTTTCAAACGGCAGTCGTGGGTTCGAATCCCGGCTCATGTCAGTGATTTTTTCGGAACTTTATGTACGGAACATCATTTGACATACATATATGTAGGTAGGTACGAGTACCATTAGCTTTTCGGTTAAGAAATCATAGTGAGGAAACAGGTATACTTTTGCGTACGTTGGTTGTACGGTTGGTTGCCTAGTATTTATTTATTTGTTTTTCAGGCTGGAATTTTCAGCCAGTGTATCGATGTAATAGTTATAATTTATAAACATGTGATTACCTAAGCATTGATTCATTTCTGCAATTCCTGTCTCTAGGGAAGTCACAGTAGAACAGTCTGGTTCTGATGTATGTATTTTTTTTATGTATGTTCACTAATTTCTCTGTCAATTGTGGACCGATTTTCAAAATTCTTTTTTTAATCGAAAGTCTACTCCTGAGGTGGTAACATTGGCATTAAGTTAGGATCTGATGATGGGATCCCAGGGAAATTGAGGGCAACCCTCAAATTTTATAGGTACGCATGTATTTATAACTCGTGTATATACCTTCGAAAATCGCAATTTTGGTGAAGTGGAACTGATGATGACTTATGGTGATGTGTATAATTAACTTAACGAACGTGCTCATAAAATCTCAAGAGAGTCGGTTGCGAAGTGCGACCTGTAGAGAACAGACGGACATCTGGACAGACACCGGACATACGAACGATTTTTGGCCCAAAGCTGAAGCATAGAACTTAAATTTAGTACGAGTACTACTCTATTCTCTATGAGCAGTGGCGATTACTTCCCGTTCTCTGACATTCATGAGAGGAGGCCTATGCCCCTGTGGGACGGGACGTATATGATGTTGATGATTGAGCAAGATGACATTCCGCTTTGCTCTGCCTCTCTAATGTAACTGTAGGTACACAAGGTGACCGCCCCCACTTCTGTTTGTTTGATGTAAAAATTTGTCCATATGCTCGTTAATATTTTCGACGCCAACGACGCATTTATGGGCACCACAGGTAGATACAACGCCAACCTTCTTGCCAAAAAAAGTTTTAACTCCGCACTACATTGTAGATTTGGCGTGAGGTTGACAACTTTTCTCTTTGACAGAACGTTGAGAAGGTTAATATAGTTATTGATATTATAATTTTTATGTGTAAGTTTTATATGTATAGTGTGTCCTAAATTCCGCAGTGTCTTAGTGTAATGCCGTGTAATTAGTTGAATAAATAAATAGAGATTGCTGGGCCGGGCTCGCTCTAATGATATAGCTAGCTAGTTATACTAATACTTATACCATTCATAACACAAGCTGGACACGAAAACCTGCTACCATACATATATCTCACATCGGACATTACATTTATAATTTAGAGCATAAAACTCACCAATCTACCATCTCGCAGGAAAAGATCGTCATTATCCACGTTTTGAACATTAGAGGAGCACCGACATTAGGATTATCGACGGGAGTGAGAAAGTAAGAAGATGTTACTCGATGTGAAATACGAGGTAATGTTGCACGCGGCTTATTAATATTCCAAAATGAATGTTGCCAGTCGCCGGAGGGGATTTTGGTTTATATTTTTATATTAGGGCTTGGATAAAGTCGATAAAAATGTTGGTCTTTGTCGACTTGTCATACGCAATGAGGAGTTAAGCGATCTATAAATAAACAAATAAAATAAATAAATACTAGAGGACATTCTTACACAAGTCGATCTAGTCCCAGGGTAAGCTCAATAAGGCTTGTCTTATGGGTACTAAACGGCGATTTATTTAATGCATATATGTACATACTTAAATATATAGAGAAAAAAACATCATAGAAACAAATATCATGTTCATCACTTAAATATTTGCCCTTACCCGGATTCAAACCCAGGACCTTCAGCCTCTTAGGCATCGTCACTGGCCACTAAGCTCATCATCATCATCATCATATCATCCGAAAGACGTCCACTGCTGGACATAGACCTTCCCCAAAGAGTGCCACAATGACCGGTCCTATGAAGCCAATGCCGGTCAATGAGTGGACTCCCGCGACCTTTACCAGGTCATCAGTCCATATGAAGGGTTCACGGAAAGAACATGTCTAGTCACTTTTTTTTTGAAAATGAGAGTTTAATGTCACTTAATAGTCCATAACGAGCTCTAAAGGTAGGTCTACTCGAGAACCTTTCCGCACCAACGATCATCGGTTCTACGTGCAATGTGCCCACCCAATGCCACTTATGTTTAGCGATTCGGTTCCACTAGGCTCACCGGTCACCAAATCTATATTTTAAAGAATACATATTATCATGGAAAAGTAGCGTCTGGCATTCCGTCAAATAAATCATACGTTTAACTGTACCACGTCGGAGTGTTGGCATGGAAATGGGAAATACACACAGTAATCTTAATTTACTACTACTCATTCAATTCCAAAAAATCTTATACCAGTTTAGTGTCCCTTGGGGATGGATATTATATAGTATCTCGCAGTTCCACCTACATTCATTGCTTTACGCGGGTAGCCAGTTTAGCTATAGTCGTATTTATTTATGTATTTAAACTTGCTTACTTTAAACAAATGGCGGACTTAGTGACCATAAGGACAGTTAAAGCTGCATTGCAATTTCAAATCCTTTATTATTATTATGTCAATTGTTAATGTAAGAATATGGGTTTCTTCCTGAAATAAATCAATTTTATTTTATTTTATTGCAGCGGTGCAGAGTAGTTGTTGAAATGTTTAGAGTCTATACGTCTTGATAGGTATAAAAGTAAATGAGTATCGATAGCGCGCGTCCCTAGGCGGTCGGTGCGCGGTGCGCGAGCGCCCCGGGCGCGCCTTCCATTTTCTAATTATACGCGCTGGCAACACCGGCTCGTGCGCACCCATACACCACCGTTTGAGGCACATTTACACGGTACGTACGGACGCAGTCGAAGTATAGCATCCAGTTCAGCAAGCTGCAAGCTGTGTCATTCATCTACCTACCTACCTATCTCGCTCTATCTTATAGCTTGCAGACTGTTATAAAGTTATTAGTTAAAGTATGGGTTTCTTCAAGAAAGGAGTTCATAATTTTTTAAAGGGTCGGCAACGGGTATGTTGCCGCAGTTGCAAGCGTCCATAGGCTACGGAGACCGCTCACCATCAGGCGGGTCGTATGCTTGTTTCTCTGAATCTGAATGAGCCTTAAGTAGGGGGAAGTCCCTTAACGCCGGACGGCACCTAACACCGGACATTCGTATTATCTCGGCAAGTCACAGCGTGAACGAATCAAACACGAGCGAAAGGGGTGCGAGGGGTTTGTTGACCACTAATTCATAAAAAAAGTTAAACTTCTCGACTTGCCGAGATTATACGAATGTGCGATGTTCATCATCATCATCATCATCCCGGCCGATTTAGACCACGGCGACTGGAAAAAGAGAAGAATTCTGGCTAACTGGAGCGTCGTTCGTGAGCTCTCAGGTGACTGACGTAGCCTATCTTTGCAGAGAATGTGCGACCACATTCCCTACAGGTCAGCACCCCTCCGACAAAATGCCAAAATGTTAGGTGCCATCCAGCGTTAGAGGACTTCCGCATACATAATGTCAGAAGTAGATAATCGTACCAAAACGTAGGACGAACAAAAAATTAAAGTTTTTAATGCTTGGTTGATATAGAGAGATAGATGTTTGAATGTTTATGATGCAAAAGTGTTTGAACCTATTTAGATGAAATTTGGTGAAAATATAGTTTATAGCCTGGACTAAAACGTAGGATAGTTTTTATCCTAAAATTATCCTGCCAAGGCGTGAAATTACCTACCCACTTGTGAGAAATTGTTTCAATTTCTCCGTTATCAAAAGGTTGTCTTTAAGCGACCGCTTATGGTTAACCTGTACTTTTAAGTTTAGTAGTCCACGCGGACGAAGTAATGGGCATATGCAAGTTACTAAATATTTGTAACGGACTTCAATTTACTGCACTCTTGGATCCACCACTGAGGCCGCACGCTTGTTTGCCACTATCATGTACCTAATCCTTATGCGAGTAACGCCCTGGGCGTGTCCTCGACTCCTATCCCTGGAACATTCTAGTCGTCGTAAATTGATTGTCAGCAAGTGCAGTTATGTTCAAAGTAATCATGGCTCGCTTGCGGCGTGCATTACTGTGCTGAAGCATTAAACGACAATACGTTGACCACGTTTATTTTACGCGGTTCATCATCCTTGTTCTAGCGTTATTCCCGGTTGTGCCCTAAAGTAGCCCGGGGTCCGCTTTGACACCTACTCCCAAGATTTGGCGTAGGCACTAGTTATTTTAGGCGGTTACTTAGTATTATTATTACAATGTTTTATTTAACTTACAGTGTTCATAAGTACATAATAATTTAGGTACTTTAAAAACAAAGTTTGAACTGACTTCAATTTATTACTCCGCCAAGCCAAATGAAAATTTCCGCATTTCCTTTCCACTTTACCACATGGACTACTTTCCAAGAGTAAATACGTTGATTACTACAGACGAAAACCAATATCACTGTATGTGGGCCGATAATATTTGAGGAGTTCCGTCGATTTGGCGCACTTTGACATTTAGGACTTCATTAGTTGCTGTCAACGGAATCATATAAGAATCAGTAAAATACTTTTACAGTTTTAAGTACGAGTTCCATAAGTCATCTGCGGTCTTCATCATCAGTTCCACTTCATCAAATTTGTGATTTCCGGGTGTAAATACACTAGTTATAATAGAAAATACCGATTTTACTACATTCGTGCCTTCTATATTTGAGGAGTTTCTTCAATTCCTCATAGTTCCCATCATCCAACTGAAGTTTTGATAACAATGGGACCAACCTGGAAGCACATAACTTCAAATAAAAAAAAATCGGTTGATAAATGATACAACCGAATTGAGAACCTCCTCCTTTTTTGAAGTCGGTTAATGCGTAATAATGCATGTTGTTACGGAAAAATACTTCCCTTTCGGATACCAGCGCCATTTTTAAGTATGTTGTTAGGCGTGTCTTCTGGACCCCAGAACTGCCCGGAGACAATCTCTAAGGACTCGATCTTCCGAGGAATATTCATCATATTTGTGCAATACCTCCTTAACAACATGCACTATAAGTAGGTATTATGTAAGTTGTCCTTCAAAACTTACTAACCATTTTCCAGCCACTTGCCGGTATAGGATTGAGCTGTAGGTCGATTACGGTGTAACGTATTGTACGTACGTTAGGTATATCTAAATGTAATTTTTTTATATTGACTAATGACAGTTGCACTGCCCTAACGCGCGTTCAAAACGTTACGTGATTACCCCTCTGACAACACAACATAAGGTAAGGCACCCACCACCGAGCTAATCTGATCTGACCATGAGAAACTACACTAGTGGTGTGAGCTGTAGAACTAGCAAGCATATCTTTGTTAAAAAAAAAAAACAAAAACTGAATCGCTAGAAGATTAGATTAGATTAGATTATTAGATTAGATTATTTATTTCATGATAGAAAATACATTACAAATTTGTATACATGTCAAAAAAATAAGATTTTTTATCACGATCACGACGATTTCTAAGTAATAATGTATAATTTTAATTATTGAACATGCTCACTAAATTTCAAATGCGATCTGTAGAGAACAGCCACACAGTGGGACAGCGGGACATTGGGACAGCGGGACATCCGGACATATGAAAGAGTTTTGGCCCAAGCTGAAGCGAAGAACTTCGTTCGATTCGCACGCTCGTTCAGCAAAAAAAAATCCGTGTGCAAAAATTTGACGAAAAAGACTCATGTTCATGACGTAACAGTGACGATCTAATTTAGGTAGTGAAATTCATTCGCCTTTTACTTTCTCAATGAAATCTTAATCCAAACTCGATTAATCGGCCTCAACCATGCAATTAACTTTTAATCGTACGAGCCGATTGTTAACGTAGTTAACTCTAGTTGACAGTAGCCTAGGGCCAAACGCTAAGTGCCCAACATTCGGCTAAAATGATTGAATGGTCGAGGTGAAGATAATTCTAGAGTTTCCTCATCACCTTCAGTTGTTATGAAATTGACGTTAGATCGGATATGAATGAAAACTGGGCGTGTAGCGACTAATGCAATACGTGTTGAATTAAAACATCCAAGAGATCTTCACAAAAAATCCCATCCAAATTAAATGTCAATACGTAAACGTAGCGCAAGAATAGACTACGAGACCAGTTTGGTTCGTCAGTTTGCATAAAATTATGATATCAATCTGTTTCAAGGGAGCTCATCTTATTCAGTCTTCTCCTTTAAAAAAACAGTACATATAAGCCGCTGGGTGCTATGCGGGATGTAAGCTATAGGAATTCGACATCGATCAATGTATAGTTAACATTTTACTTACTACTCTTACTAGCTCTACCGTTAAATCGACCCTATAACCTACGCTTTCTAATTTCTTTTACGCTAGTTTACCCATCACACACAACACAACTGGCCGCCATTGACATCAAAAAGCGCGTGTAGGGCATAGACAATTTCGCGCGCGAATGATCGCTATCTGCTCTGTGGTCGCACGTGACGCCGCCGGTGGCACGCGTCGGTGTTTGCATAGTGCTGCCCTTTATTAACTTGCAGTCAAGAATCGATAAGTACCTAGTGATGTGGGGGTGGGCATTATCTGTGGTAGAATCGGCTTCAGGAAGAAATCATCTCATTAACGTGATCGTTTTTCAATCATTGGAACGTGGATTAGAATTTTGACTTTATGCCAATTAGAAAACAAGAATAACAAATACATATACTTACTCAGAAATCTCATCTATCATAGGTTCCTATATGTAGCCTACAATCTACATAATTCATACCACTTTTTTCATAATAGGTTCTTTAAACACTACCTCTACTTGGTGGTACTTACCACAGAATAAGTTAGTATATTTATGGTTTTAGGACCACACATATTCATTTCAGCTTTACGAGTAGGAGGGAAGACCGTCAATCAGCCAAATTATCATGGGAATACAATTTCCACATCGTCACTGACGAACCAATTGGCCAAATATAAGCTTGTGTAGTAAATACTCGTGAAGTGAATAATAGAAACTAATCTCGATACATATTCATGGACGAGTAATCCGCACTGTCAACGGCCGCGCCAATTTTGAGTGACACTTGACATTTGACGTTAAGCCAGGGGGTGTGGATACGGCAGTTTGTCTATGGTAGAAAATATTTTTAGTTAAACGAGAAGGCGTTTGTGTTTCTTCAGGAGTTGCAAGCGTCCATAGGGTACGGTGACGGTGTCTGCTTACTATCAGGCAGGCCATAAGCTTGTTCTCCACCGGTGTATTATTAAAAAATCGATGACAAGCATATTTTTTGCTAGGTTAGGTACAGTCGAGTTCTCCAATATCTATACAGACAACCTTTCAAAAATATCTATACACAGTCTTTATTGTTACTGACATAAGGTGTATGTGTAGATATCTTTGAAAGGTCGGCTGTATATATATTGGAGAACTCGACTGTACTTACCTACATATTAATTGTGCAACACAATGCTGGTGGATAACTTTAAAGCAGTAAAATTGATCGCATGTATTTTTTTTGTTAATTTCACTACTTGCCTCAAATTTTATGACTTCAAAAAGAGGGAATTCTCGTATAACGGTTCTATAGCTGCTCAAACATTTGTTCTCTGTTAAGCATCATATCCATGTCTAGTCTATTGGTCGACAGAAGTCACAGAAGTTGTGACAATTTTTAATTCAGTGTTTATTTAATGTAATCAATTTTAACAGACATATATATGCAATCGATATTATCGAGATATTTTTTTTCTTACGTACGAGTACATCGAGTATCCACACACCAAAAAATAATACTGCCGCATCCACACTCCCCGTCGCCGTCAAATGAACAATCGGCTACTCAAACACGAGTGTTGATTTTTGTTCTCAGCGACATATGAATTTCTCCCGGGACTCTAAGCCGGTTACCGCTGTGGGAAATTAACCGGCCCTTGCTGGGGTAATTGGAGTGAAAACGTCGTATACTGGTGCATGTGTCATACTCATACCTACATAATTATGCAGATGGACAGAGTAAAATATATATGAGACCGAGTATTCTGATAAGCTAACAGGCATAATCGATTCTGAGCCGCAGTTCAGTATCAGATCTCGCAAGACTTTTGGCGGTCGGAGCCAGAGAGGATGGTCACTGGCTACATGCCCATTCCTCTCCAAATACCGGTATCTTCCATGTATCCGACCTCCCTTTGTCTGGCGACTGGTCTGCCGGTCACGGTATGCACTCTACACATATGCCCTTGTGGCACGGACGTGGACCGACTGGTGCACCACGATCTCTGTTGTAAAAAAAGTGCAGGCTGCTTTTCAAGACATGCGACACTTAATGACATAATCCGCCGGACTCTTGCCACCATCAATGTACCTGCTCTTCTTGAGCCTCCTGGTGTTGTCAGAGATGATGGCAAAATACCTGATGGTGTGTCTCTGGGTCCGTGGAGGTTGGAACGGATGCTGTGTGGGACGCTACCTGTGTAGAGACATACTGGCACCGTCTCGTCCGTCGCGGGTGCAGCGGCGGAAAACGCCAAAAATCTGAAATATAATAAATATAGAGGCCTCGGCAGAGAGTACAACTTTGTACCCTTTGGCGTCGAGTCGAGACCTTCTGGTGGTTGATGTAACTGGTGACCGAAGAGCTGGCGACTTTCTCGCGCAACGCATCA
This sequence comes from Epinotia nisella, assembly GCA_932294315.1. Lineage (NCBI taxonomy): Eukaryota > Metazoa > Arthropoda > Insecta > Lepidoptera > Tortricidae > Epinotia > Epinotia nisella. Next base: position 11,388,975 of record OW028693.1, read on the forward strand.
GCATTGCAAATTGCAACTCAGCGTGGAAATGCCGATGCCGTCTGCATCCACGGTACAATACCTCGAGGGCCTTTTATTAGATTTAACTTAATTTAGTTAATGTTTATCATCATTGGAAATTAAACTTTAGAAAATAAAGCGGTGTTGACAAAAGTAAAAAAAATTGTAACCCGACTACGGAAAACTAACTGAAAAAAAAACGTTTTTTTTTTCGTACGAAAAGTAGCCTATGTCACCCGGGGCATAATTTCATCAAAATCGGTTCAGTATCTTAAACGCTACGGTGGAAGTGGAACATGCGTAAATACAAACATATGTAAACTGCATAAATCATAATATAAATCCCTTCCTTTCATCCCTGCCGTAGTCGGGCAAAAAGGTTCCTTGGTCTCTTGCCACAATAAGTTTCTATCAAAAATTTTATTTTCGCCGACATTGCTTTTGATCAACTTTTGTCTCCATTCTCTGACTCTGGAACTCCCTAAAAATTAGGAATTGCGATTTTGACTCATTCTTAGACTGATGCTGTTAGTAAAAGTGAGTCTTCAACGTTAAGGTGTCAACAGCGCACATAGGTATGACGTCATCCATGGAGTTTGATATCAATATGCTACGATATCCGCGTATCACCAATCACCAGGCGCCCTTTTACCACCATCGATCGTGTTATAAAATAAATAAAAACTTAAGTATTCCCCGTTAAGAGTTCGGGGACCAAATAGGGTGAGAGCGCCGATGAGGGACCGCGATGGAATTGTGATGAACTGCGGTAACTGGATTAGGATTATGTGACTTCATCCATTTTTGTGGACGTGTGCCGGAGACAATTCGCATGCATTTATTTTGTGTGGAGTGTGGCACAAGATATTACAGCTAACGCATGACAATATTTCTGGAACAACATATGCGTAACAGTTTCCATTTAACACCAAAAAAAGTGGAAATAAAACAAAAAGAATCTGTCAAGTGCCAGTCTGGAGAAGGGTCTTAAAACGCGAGTGTCGTGGGTTGCGATACGAGCCCTGGCGAGCATCGCAATTAAAGACGCCACGAGCGTTTTAAGACCAAGTTATACACCGTTGCATACAATACTTTTCTACGACCAAATTTAAATTTATATTAATGGCAGACGGTACAGCAGTAGAAAAATAGTTCTTCGGTGCGGTGTTCATTCGGTTGTTTTTTTTATTTTTAATTTTTTTATGTGTGTTTGTTTATTTTATTTGGAAGTATATGCTTCCAGGTTGGTCCCATTGTTATCAAAACTCCAGTCGGATGATTGAAACCATGAGGAATTGAGGGAACTCCTCAAATACAATTAAGCACGCGTGTAGTAATTTTGGTACTTTCTATTATGATTTACAGCCGGAAATCATAAATTTGGTGGAAGTGGAACTGATGACGAAAGACCACAGATGACTTATGGAACTACTTAATGATGTACTAAAAACTATAAAAGTACGTCACAGATTCTGATGTGATTCCGTTGAAACAGTTACTAATGAAGTGCCAAAAATGATCAAGGAGTTCCGTCGATTCTTTAAGGATCTCAGCCTTGAAGAATCGACGGAACTCCTCAAATTTTATCATATTTATGATTTGGTTTTTTTTCTGTAATAATCAACACATTTGCCCTCGGGAAGCAGTAATACGGAAAGGAAATGTTGAAATGTTCAATGTGGCTTGGTATAGTACTGAATTGAAGTCTGTTGAAACTTTGTTTTGAATGTAAATTGTTGTATCACAATCACAATGTTTTGTATCACCATGTTAACAAATAAAAACATTTTCATAAAATTGAGAAGTATTTTGGCAAGTAGCTACTGATAATCTTAGGAAGCAACAAAAGATCGTGGAATTGAATAAAATTTCTACCAATTTTAAAACTGTCGACAGTATAATAATAATAAATAATAAATATTTGCGGACAGTCTTACACAAATTGACCTAGTCCCAAACTAAGCAAAGCTTGTACTAGACGACGATAAACATACTTATATAGATAAATACATACTTAAATACATAGAAAACATCCATGACTCAGGAACAAATATTCGTGCTCATCACACAAATAAATGCCCTTACCGGGATTCGAACCCAGGACCTCTTAAACATTAAAACAAATCTTACAAGATTTTGTTGTCAAAAATGTAAATCACCCTACATCTACCCTTTACTTTATCGTTACTTATTATACAGCGATAACTCATTTAGCATATTCCATACCAGTACTGATAAAACCGCAAAGTTTTGATATAAAAGGACACTTAACTTTTTATACCATAAGAAAAAGGGCTTAAGGCAACGTGCAATTTTAGGCATTTTATGACTTTTTTAACTATAATACTGCGACATAAGCCCTATGAATATTATTGAATATTTCACCATAGTCGAACCCAGGACCGTGCGCGTTGCTAATTGAGCCATTTCACAGATAAGTAGATAAAACACGGAATGGGGCAAAACCCTATATTATTCCTATTATTTGCATATAATAACTTTGGGGTCCGATATGCGTCACCTTACCCTATAACCGAACCACCAACATCTACCAGGCTGTATTCAACTCTATTACAAAAGTTTAAAGTTGGGATTCGCTTGCAGCTTCCAAGTTGTATAGTACTTAGTTTTTAGAAGGTTTCGGGGGTTCGATAGACCCCCACGGGATTCGAACCCGCGACAGCGCGGAATGCAGTTATGCAGATTATTCCTTGATGACCGACGTTGCGTTTGATGCGGTGTTTTAGATCGGTTGATTTGGTTAAATGAGGGTATTTGAACGGTCTATTTCGTCACAGTCGAGATAGGGTGACATTTGGAAAAAAATGATGTTATATTTATTTTATAGTCCGTAGGGTTCTGTACTTCTGTCACAAAATTAAAAGGTGTGCGTAATGATGAGGTTTTTTTTTTAAAGTGGTTTCAAAACGTCAAAAATGTTACAATATTTGTTTGCCGAAACCGACGGATTACATGTTCGATCTTTAAAAACATCGAAAACATTGACGCAAGACCCGGCTTTAAGCCCGAATCACACTGACGTGGCCTGCGGTGGCGGTCAATAGTAAACTTGACAGTTAATCTCAAATTTACTATTGACCGCCATCGCAGGCCGTATCAGTCTATGAGAGGCTTTTCTCTTCGACTTTATTTCAATCCCGTTAATGTCAAAAATAGACAAGCCTTTTCGTTTTGCGACTGTAAACCGCGTTTAGAGACGTACGTACGTGGACCCCGTTTTAACTTAATAAGAATACAAGAATTAACGGTTTCAGAAAAAACTTATGGTTGCTAATGAAAATATTATGGGTAGTGACACATTTGGAGAAACAAATTCAACATCAATACAATACATTTACAGTTCCACGTTCTACCTAATTGGTTTGGTCAGCCGATGCTAATACAAATTTAAAATTCAAATGTCAATTAAAATAAGTATACTTTCATGTAACACGAGTTAATATCATAATATTGAATGAATTCAAGTAATGACGTCATGGGTATAAAATAATGATTAATTGGATTTGTAACCCTACCACACACAAGATAAAACAAACTTCTCCGCTCTACGACCATTAGACGTCACAAAAAACCATAAACCACTAATTTCCGAATCTATAAAGCTAAATCAAGAAACAAGCGGCTTTTATAACTTTATCCTTATATTTAAGCAATAATTACAGTTTACGGTTAACGTTCCAAAATTAAAAGTTCGGTCTCGCGCCACGTATCATTATGTTTGCATTATTGTGTTCTTATTTTGAAACGACCATAGAGTAGAGAAGAATGTTAATGTCCAGAAATTAAAAAAAAATACAGGTTAATGGTTCACTTGTTTCAAAACATCAAACATTATTTTTCTGTTTCTTAACGGAGAGAGTAGGTACGACACTTTCCCCAAAACCTCTATTTGCCACTTACATGTGTTAAAGTCATGAACCTAGGATACTATGGACAGGCTATACGTGATGCCACAATGAGGGACGGCAACAAAGTAGATGATACCCGTGGGGTGGCCATATAACTAAAAATTACCCCATCACGTCCATATGTTTATTTTAAATAATGCGCTTTTATTGTAAGTGGTTTTTACTGAAGCTTTACACATTCATTGCCTAGCAGGCGCTGTTCGCAGGCACTAGTAATATTCAGTTTAATAACATGAAATATGATTCTAGTAACAGAACATGTAGGTAATTAATAGTCCTTGTGCAAGCGGCTTATCTGTGTTTCTTATCAGCACCACAAACTGTATAGAGTGATCAGCACAGTTATCACAGGACGGCCCGCGAGCTGTGTTGCGGCAAGGTAGACTGTCCGTATCTTACCTTTCTAAGCGTTCTTACTAGAAAGAGACGGACAGTCTACCTCGCCGCGACACAGCTCGCGGGTCATTCTGATCTACTTAATTAATTATTATAAAGCCTGAATCACACTGGCGCAGCCTACGGTGGCGGTCCATCGTAAACTTGACAGATAGTGTCAAATTTACTATTGACCGCCACCGCAGGCCGCGCCTGTCTGTGAGAGGCTTTATTTAAGTCTCTCACAGACTGGCGCGGCCTGGCCGCGGCGGTCAGTGGTAAACTTGTCATTAGGCTTAAGGCAGATAAAATAATGATATTAGGGACCGAAATGAGACACAACCATATTAAAAATAATTTATTTACATAAGGTTATCTCTATTTAAGTTAGGTAGGGGTCGCTTACTGGCCTTTAAATAATATTAATTTTGTATACATATTTCTCAATCCAAATACTCCGCGTACGCACATCCTCAGTTAGTGGAAACCTAGAAAATAAAACATATTATTTTACATTCAATTTTCAAAGGATAAGGCTTATAGAAAATTATGAATCATTCTATACCGTCGATCATCTTTAATAATCTATATATATCTGTCTTACTAGCTGTCCACGCGTCTCCACCCGCGTATTAGAAAGAACCCGAGCGGAGGCGCAGATGCAGGATTTTTTGTTATGGGATGAATAGTTCCGGAGATTACTCGCTACATAAAAGCTTTGCCTCTTTTTTATGAGTATAGAGTAAATATAAGTATATAAAAATAGATCCCTCCCATTTTATACGAATGTTATGTAATAACAAGTACGAGAATTTTGTTAAAGTATAAATTACCCGAGAAATGGGGTATTTTTAAGTTGTATTGGCTGATATCCCTAAAATGATTGTAAAGAAGCTAAATCGAGAAGACATTCTTATACCTGTCGCAGCTTACCATAAACAACCTACGTAATTTGGGCGGATAATTTGTCAACGAATATTTTCTTGAACAATGTAAACAATGATGTTATTTCTATTATAATCATCTAATTTAACAAGATTTTGAGCGTAATATAATTTTACGATGCCATTTTTACGTATTGCGTATAAATAAAAGTGAAAAATGTTCCACTTACGTGTGAAAGGTTATATTTTCATCAGAGTGTTCCGACCGGCTTTTACAGCCGAGAACACAGCAATAGACCATTTTTTTGGCACAGTCGGAACACAGGCACCTTATTGTGAGTAAAATAACTTTAATCGCGTCGATTTAAGTCACATTAGCATTAAATAATTTAGTTTATTCTAGCTAGTATGCAGCTACACGCGCGCTTTGTTGGGCACAACCGTTGTGCCCAACAGAAAAAAAGTGGAACTATGACAAGGACAACGAATGATATATCTCTTTCTGTCACACTTATTGCGTTTCGTATAGCACCTTCGCGCTCACTCGTGGTATTATTATTACCATAGCCTGTCCATAGTATCCTAGGTTCATGGTTAAAGTCATATGCTACACTCGGTATTGTTATCGGTAGTAACCTAGTTATAGTAGGTGACATTATTGTTTAGTACCTACTATAAGTAGATAGACGACGGTATATGACAATTACTTAGAGGCAAAGTAACCGATCCACTTAGCTCAATCAGAGGTGTAATCACGTAACGTTTCGAACGCGCGTTAGGACAATTTAACTGTCATTTCTACATGTAAAAAGTGACATTTAGATCTACCTGACGCGCGTACAATGCGTTACGTGATCGACCTGCAGTTCTAATAAATGATGAATGTTTTCAATTACTTTGCTACTGTCAAGGTTGACCAGATTATGAACCCTTGAAGTACTTCTTAGCTAAAGATAAAATAACAACATTTTCAACAAAAAAATATCGTACTCTCTGAATCTACTCTACAGTCCGACCTAAGGTTAAGTTGGGTCACGACACATCCCAATTAGGGGTGATTAGGTGAAATAATTTATTGAGTGCGTCCAAAAACGCGTCTAGAGAAACGCCGCTCTGTCGGCATGTTGGCGGCCCTGTGTTGTGGCGCCAATTTTTTTTAAATATTTATTTTAGGTGTTGATTTGCGAACGCAGCTTCTTCGAAACAATTTGTTTTTTTAAGGTTAATACTGTTAATCAATTCACGATTTGAATGCAACCAAATGATGTATAATTTATTTAATGTTCGTAGCATTTAGATTTAACTTAGTAAGTATTTGTTGTAGGCAACAAAAGGTTCGTGAGAAAATGGGTCCATTGTTGTGGTTAGGTAACTATGTCAGTAGCAGAGTAGATATAAAATAGTCACCCCCTTCTTTGGGGTTATAGTGCCAAGTATAATCGCATTAAGAAAGAAATATGTGCAATGTTCTCAAAAATAGTTAGTGACGCGGTTTATTTAAGTCTATTTTACGGAGAGCGACAAAAGATGCAATCAAAATGCGTTTTTGCTCTTGCTTGTAGTCATTTAAATTACCCTTGATATAGTAACTATTAGCATGTAGGTATGATTAATAAGCAAAACATTGTTTTTATCATAACATAAACCATAAACAAAAGAGAAATGGCCAGAAAAAGTGAAGTTAAACGCTGTCCCTGTCATTAATTGCTTCCCGCTCTGTGGTTAGCGCCGCCCATCACGATTCACGCGTTTTTCAAGGTTTGAATTTAGAATGTTTTCGTTTTTATTTGTTTTTTATGTTGACAGCACTGATTTTGGGAATGAAGCGTGGATTTTCACACGGTAATTTTGTCTAACTTTTTTTAATACATAAAACATTAGGTACTTATTGGAGTTATTGAAGGAGCGACCGAAGCGAACGAAGTTCTACGTATCAGGGCCTACCCCCTCTCGCTCGAATTAGCAAGTGCGACAGAGGGGGAGCTACCTACCCGAACGAAGTTCGTTTTCGTTTCGCGGTAGCCCCTCAGAACGGCTAACACAGGACGGCCCGCGAGCGGTGTCGCGGCGAGATAGACTATCCATCTCTTTCAAATTAGAACGCTTAAAAAGAGATGGATAGTCTGTGTCGCCGCGACACAGCTCGCGGGCCGTTCGTGCAGCTTTGGCAAAAATCAGCTCGCGGGCTGTCCGTGCAGCTTTGGCAAAAATCTATCGTATGTCCGGCTGTTAGTTCTCCTCTACATGTCGCATTTCTTAACCAATTCTCGTGAAATTTTGTGAGCAGGTTTAATCATTTTATAGTACTAGCTTCTGCCCGCGACTTCGTCCGCGTGGAATACGTTTGTATCGTAGCTCCATACTAATTTGCACCCCCCATTTCACCCCCTTAAGGAATGATTCCCGGGATAAAAGGTATTCTATATGTTAATCGCTATACACTATATGTATACCAAAATCCATCTTAATCCGTTTAGCCGTTTTTGCGTGATTGAGTAACAAACATACAAACATCCAAACATCTGAACATCCAAACATCTAAACATCCAAACATCCAAACTTTCGCATTTATAATATTAGTAGGATAATGTTTGTGGCACCTGCACGGCTATCACAAGACGGCGCGCGAGCTCTCTCGATTTTTCTCGCACTATACCACTCTTTCTATGTTTTCTAATAAGAGAGGGACGGATAGTGCGAGAAAAATCGAGAGCGCTCACGCGGCGTCTTGTGATAGCCATGCAGTTTAGCGAAATTAAAAAAAGGCAAGTTCTACTCGCATAGCCACTAGTTTTAGTTTTAGTTGTGTGTGCTACCTGATTATGATTCGTTTCAAACAAATTCAGTCATAAAGTTTCGATAGGCTTTTCTTTTCATTTCTTGTTGACTTTGTCCGCCCATACAAACTTCTACTAGTAGTTACCTAAGCGTACAAATCGTTGGTACCTTATATTATAGTACTTTAGCTTTCTATAACATATATAACTAGTTGGCTGGATTACCAGGGGTCACGGGGGTTGAGGCTACAATAACTTTCTATTCTGGGAGCCATTATTTCTATATCGTATTTTGCCTTCATTGCGGATGATCAGTTTTGTATTCATATTTTTTATTTTATCGAGACTTCATCCATTTAAATACTTTATTAAGGGTCGCTAGGCTACTCGACTCTCCATACAAACGTAGTTTGGTTCATGCTAGAATAACATGAGACTTTGTATACACAACGGGACCTGCCATATCTACTAGAAAGTATTTCATACAAAGTATCTAATCGATTAATTTTATATCTATTGTGTTTACAAAGTTTTGATGTTGTTCCAGTAGGTTGTTAATTAAATTTGTAATTTAATACTTTGTATTAAATTTTTTCCTTCAGTCGTATGTATTCTGAAAGTACCTTCGAGCCAAAAAAAAATTAAGTATCGAAATGAATTCACTTGATAAAGAATTATCGCTGAAAAACCAAATATCGAGTTCCTTGGTCGTGCAAGTTTAATAATAAAATGCACCGATAAAAATGGCGCTGTAGGTGTAGGTACTCATGACTTAACTACACTAAGATGCGTTGTTAAGATTTTTCCAAAATGAATGGGCGGGGCAAGACGGGTAAGTTGTGTGAAATTTTGTACGGAACCCTCGGTGCACGAGTCAGACTAGCACTTGATCGGTTTTTAAAAGATGGCCAGAGACTTCTCAGAATCGGGAGCACTGGGGGAGGCCTTTGCCCAGCAGTGGGACACTACAGGCTCACAATGATAATAATAATTGTGGTCGGTTAAAAAGTCATAGAGGTAGACCGACCGACGGCTTTATCAGTAAAAGCGATCTATTCCACCTCGAGTTCTCGGTAAATTTCCCTTAATTGTTTAATCTGCTGAAAAGTTAAGCTTTTTTTAAGGAAAATCTACGAATAAACTTTCCCCCTGTTGGAACACAAAAGTATTTGCAGACTGTTAATTAAAATCTTATTTGAAAGTGGATTTTGGGGGTCGATGAATGCAATATTAATGCTTAATTTGTTTAATTTTTAAATATTTGTTTGTTAGAGAATAATAAAAACTGAAATTTTGTTTTAACGTTCAGTTTAATCTAGTCTAGTGGGTGGAGTGGACTGGAGACCCTGCCTACGAAACTGCCGGTCCTGGGTGCTAATCCCGGTAAAACGCAAATATTTGTGTGATTAGCATAAATATTTGTTTCTGAGTTTTCGATGTTTTTTTGCATTTTTAAGGACATACACACCGAGCAAATAGTGGTAGGACATACACACCGAGCAAATATTAGTAGAACATACACACCGAGCTAATATTGGTAGGACATACAACCCGAGCAAATAGTGGTAGGACATACACACCGACCAAATAGTAGTAGGACATACACACCGAGCAAATAATAGTAGGACATGCACGCCGAGCAAATAGTAGTAGGACATACAACCCGAGCAAATAGTGGTAGGACATACACACCGAGAAAATAGTTGTAGGACATACACACCGAGCAAATAGTGGTAGGACATACACACCGAGCAAACAGTGGTAGGACATATACACTGAGCTAATAGTGGTAGGACATACACACCGAGCAAATAGTGGTAGGACATACACACCGAGCAAATAGTGGTAGGACATATACACTGAGCTAATAGTGGTAGGACATACACACCGAGGAAATAGTGGTAGGACATACACACCGAGAAAATAGTGCTGCAATCTTTTGCAAGGTGGAGTTTCTTCCCCGGTTGGCACATTTCAGAAAACCTTCATTATAATAGAAATATTCATCATCAGCTTATATACGTCCTCTCATGGATGAAAAGAAGCGTGCTTTAGTCCAGTTGGGGACTTCAGGGGTTTCCTCGTGATGTTTTCCTTCACTGAAAAGCTAACGATAAATATCAAATGACATTCCGTATACACACTTTAAGTTGGTTCCTCATTGGTATAGTCGAAGAATTATAAGTTGCACCAATCCCTGGAGCAAATTGTACGGCGAATCGGTGAAAATTATATTTGGTCAACCATTATGAGACTATGCGCACCCACGACCGCCGTTTGACAGCCGCATGCTTGAGAATCACTTAGTTACCGTAGCAACTAGTGCATGTACATTAGTGACGGTAGTTTAAGACACTCTTCATAGAAGGAGTGGACTCGGGCTGGACCAAAAAGCTCTGGAAATCCAGCAGGAAGGAAGGAACTCAGAATTATATCTGGCCCCGTAGCATGGTTGGCCTTGTCACGCGATAGGTGATAGGATATAGCGTGCGTCACTGGCTGACACCGTTCGATAGAACAAGACGATGCTCTTATCTTGTCACTTGTCGCGTGATAAGGCCAACCATGCTACGGCTCCTGGGGTGTTCACAGGTCACTTCGGGGTCAAGGATCTCTTGGCCAAGGGACTATCGGACAGCGTAGACTGTAGAATGTGTGGCGAGGAGGATGAGCCTGTGGAACTCTTACTGTGTGAATGTCATGCCCTTGCCAGACAAAGAATGAATCACTTTGGTAACGGCTACCCGAAACCAAATGAATTCAAGGTGGCCACTAAGCTGCAATCCGTTTTGTGGAAATGATGGAGCGAGCTTGGGAGTAGCTATAAAGGGGAGGGCAAATGCACAAAATATCCCACTGGGTCGAAGTGTATCCGAAAGGGCCCTCAACTAGATAAGATAAGACGGTAGTTGCGGTCTTTTGGTTGTTTCATATCGCGTTACTTATAAATTCTTTGTTAATTAAGTGAGCGCATCGGCAACAAACTGCTCCGCAGTTTGGCGAATATTTAGTTTTAAGGTAATATGTAATTTTGTATTTTTTGTTCACAAAAACAAAACACATGATGCAAAGGGTCTCTAAGCTAAGCCTACATTCTTGTAACTTTCTAAACAAAGATGTCAGCCGATACGCCGTGTTGGCCAGTTATTAGCCGATACTTGTATCGGCGCGCGCGCCGCTCGCGGCACGCAGTGTGACCACTTATACTAGCAGATTGGATGTTGCTGGTAACCTTCTTGAGTCTTGAGACAAGATAAGTTCGGTACATATTCGGGTAGTAATCATTTTGAGGTAATACCCAAATCAAAGGAATTTTTAGGGTTCCGTACTTCAAAAGGAAAAAACGGAACCCTTATAGTTTCGTCATGTCCGTCTGTCCGTCTGTCCGTCTGTCCGTATGTCACAGGCATTTTACTCGAAAACTATAAGGTATATTTGAATAAAATTTTGAGGATAGGTGTATTTTGTTAGCCGCTACATAGTTTTGTAATTAAAATGACAAAAAAAATTTTTTTAGGGGTGCACTCCATACATAAAAAAAAGATACGGCCGTTTATGCCGCAAAAAACGTATATTTCAACACTCTCAAGGGAATCAAAATTTATAGGGTACTTACCGGTGAGCTAGAACTATAAAATTTGGCAAGTAATATCGTCTTATACTACAAGTACAGGGAAAAATCTGAAAACTATAGATTTGTGATTTTGTTGGGAACCCTCGGTTCATGATGGCGGCCGCATTTTCGTCTATTTCTAAACAATGTCAGGAGCTTTCCGCTACATATGGGGAAAACCACAGGATCAGCTACGAGCGTAGCGCGTAGCGATTCTTAGTATAGAATACAAGAATACAACTGTGTACGGTAGGTCTATAGTTGTGAGGTTCGTAGTGTTCGTGGTGTAACCGTTCATACAGGAATGTCTATCAGTGGGCGTACAGTCCACTAAAAATATGTGTAAACACTTTGGTAATGGCGCACTCGAAAATGCATAACATGGGGATTGGGGAGCCACTGAAATACCGTTGATGACATATCTAGCTAGTTTATAATATATAATGATTTTAATGAATTACGTTGCGGGGTCGCTTTTCTTAATTAAGTAGTAGCGACTTTGTGAGCTGTAGGACCCGCGAGTATATGTTTTTTTTTAAATGAATCGAAAAAGAAAAACTGTATAATTATTGAACCCGCTCACAAAATTTCACGAGAATCGGTTGAGAAATGTGACCTGTAGACAGTGATGTGCCGGGGAATATTCCCGGGAGCGGGAATATTCCCGTTTAGGAATTTCTCGGGGGTAATTCCTTGTTCCAGGAAATATTCCCTAAACAGGAGAATATTAAAATATAAATTAAGCAAATTAAAATTGTTATAAAAGTTACTTAAAATGAATAGTGCCCCGGCAAATAAAAGGCCTTTCGCCAGTTTTGCCATGTCCGTCTGTCCGTCTGAGGCTTAGCTTAGTGACCCTTACTACTAGAAAGCTGTAATTTGGCATGGGTATATAATTCAATCACGCCGACAAAACGGTAGAATAAAATCTACTCATAAAGTGGGGATGTAATTTTTTTTCTCTTTAAACCCATGGTGTGTATCGTTGGATAGCTTGTTCAAAAATATAATGGGTTTACAAAACCATTTTTCAACTCAGTGACCCGTTTGCGTGATATTGGGCATTAAAGCCCTAATTTTTGTTCGAGTAAAGTGTCCCCCCTGCCGGTTAAATGGCTACAACAGGGAATGTGTTTTTTTTTGTGGCAGTAGTACATATAATGGATTTAAAAGGAAAACTATCACGGCTAAGTAGGCATAACTAGTTACCGAGTAATAGTCGATCAACTTAACTTAATGTGTACTTAGAAAGGCCAACTTTCATACAAATTCGGCCGACGCAACCGAACCATTTAGTTGGCGCGCGCGTGTTGAATTGTCGATGTAACAAATACAGACAGGTAACTACGGAATCTTATATTGCGCGTGGCGCGTCACGCACTTGGCCGGTTTTTGTAATTTATAGAAGTACTTTCGTAAAAATATTTTTTTTTTACAGCCAGGGGAATATTTTCAGTAAGTATAGGAATATTCCTATTGTACCCGAATATATTCCCATTGCTTATGGGAATATTCCCAGGATCATTGGGAATTTAATTTTGCGGTAAAATTTCACATCAAGGGCCAAAGTTGTTATGGAATCCCTGATAACTAGCAAAATATATATTAACAACATACACAATTTTAAAATTGCCCTATATTCCCTTGTATGGGAATATTCCTCGGGAATGTTCCCACCTAGGGAATATTCCTCGGGAATGTTACCACCTAGGGAATATTCCCGGGAACGGCACATCACTACCTGTAGAGGAGAACAGCCGGACATCTGGACATCCAGACATATGAAAGAATTATGGCTCAAGCTGAAACGGAGAACTTCTTTCGCTTCGCTCTCTCTTTCAACAAGTAGCCGACTCAGATCTAAAGTCACAGGCAAGCATTAGTGTTATTTCAACAACTTTTGACGCCGAGTGTACATTATCTATCAATTTTAATGGCACAGTATGTATGTATTAACATATTGAGCGCATTACACGGGACTTACAGGTCGGCCAGAGCCAAAATAACTCAAGCACATTTCGTTATACTCGATTATGGTCTTACTTTCCCAAACATTTCTGGCCTGGAATCGTGTGAATATTCTTATACACTTGTGTCTTTATAGTTTTTAGGTACAACTTGTAGGTAAGAGCAATGATTATTACTAAATCTAAGAAGGTCATATGCTGCTGAGCATATTCAAGAACTTATGCCCTTTCTATGTACGTGATGAGACATAGTTGAGGCGTTTTTGTATAATGTACCATGAGTTCATTGATGGTTTTCACTAATGTTTAAGTGTTATTTATTAGTTAATAGTTGGTCTAATTTGGCGGGAGTATACTGTAATCTACATTACCAAATTGCATACGTACGTAAAACATATACTTACCTACTATTATATAGTATGTTTGTGTAGAATACAACATAATAGGAAATCTTAGATCACTAAACTCGCTCACGCACATGAAGTTGATGACAGGTTAAATAATGAGTTTTGTGTTTATTTATTTAACCTTTATAACATGTCTATAATAATATTACTAGTGTCTCTGTAAGCTACAGATTTCACGAGCCTCTCTTTTCAAAAAAAATTGAACTGACTGAAAAAAAGGAGGAGATTCTCAATTCGGTTGTATTTTGTAAAAATGTTTATTTCCTCGGAACTCCGTCATTTATGAACCGATTCGTACAATTTTTTTTTATTTGAAAGTTTATGCTTTTAGGTTGGTCCCATTGTTATCAAAACTTCAGTTGGTTCCCAGTGGAACCGTGAGGAATTGATGGAACTACTAGAAGGCACGCATGTAGTAATTATAAAATTTCGGTGTTAATATACTATAAAGCTGCTATACGACTCATTTCTCATTCATATGGTTGTTCTCCATGAAGGAGTATACTTGGACCTTGGACATGTATGGGGCAAGTGTAGAACCTGCCGATGTGACCCCCAGAAAAATCTGACATTTGGAGATTTGCCTCTGGTTAAAAAGTTGCTTTACGGCCCGGCTAAACGGTGAGACCTAGGTCAGGGGTGCTCGACCAAATGTCATAGGGAACCGCGTGCAGATTTTGATGACGTAAAAAAAATTGAAAAAAAAAAAAGTTTTTTTTTGAAAAATTTTCAAAATGGTCGTAGCGAGCTGAAATTTGGCATGTAGGGTGCTATGGGTCATCAGATTCCAAAAACCAAAATTTTTTTTTTTCTAGCTCTAAAAAAAAATTTGTATGGGGAATTTTTTCGGTTTTTTTTTACAGCCAAACCGTAAGACTTTTGAATAGAGGTCCCGACCAAATGTCATAGAGGTTCCCAAGGATGTTTCAAAAACATTTTTTTTTTGTCAAAAAAAAAAACTTTTTTTTTTTCGAAATTTCAAATTGGTCGGAGCGCGCTGAGATTTGGCATGCGGGGACTTGGGGGGCCCAAGAATTATAAAAAGAAAAAAAAATTAAAAAAAATTCAAAATGGCGGCCGCTATGAGCAAAACAAATTTGGAGTCATTTTTGCGAGCCCGAAGGGCGAGCTTCAGGCTGCGAGGCCGCAGGCCGAGCCCGGCGGAGGGCCGGAGGCCCGGAGCCTCCCTCTAGAGTGTCTAAGCGCCCCCCTCCCCAGTAATTTTGGGCGAGGCCGAAGGCCGAGCTGCAGGAGGGAAAAACTACCCAAAATCCTATATAATTGCTATGTTATGCGAGCCCGAAGGGCGAGCTTCAGGCTGCGAGGCCGTAGGCCGAGCCCGGCGACGGGCCAAAGGCCCGGAGCCCCACTGCAAGTGTCCAGGCGTGGTCCCCCCCACTAATTTTGCGAGGCCGGAGGCCGAGCTCCGAGAGCTTAGGGTTGCGCAAGTATTCCTTTGCCCCGTGTGTCTTACAAGTGAACCTGAGGGCCAAAGGCCCGAAGGTGAGCGGCGAGGTATGCGAGGCCGAAGGCCGAGCTCCGCGTAGGGCCGAAGGCCCGAAGCGTCCCACCAGAGCGCGCTCTCTACGCGAGCCCGAGGGCCGAAGGCCCGAAGGGCGAGCCCACGCGGACACTTTACTATTCCCGTGTGTCTTACAAGCGAACCTGAGGGCCGAAGGCCCGAAGGTGAGCGGCGAGGCCCGCGAGGCCGCAGGCCGAGCTCCGCGTAGGGCCGAAGGCCCGAAGCGTCCCATCAGAGCGCGCTCTCTACGCGAGCCCGAGGGCCGAAGGCCCGAAGGGCGAGCCCACGCTGACACCTTGCTATTCCCGTGTGTCTTACAAGCGAACCTGAGGGCCGAAGGCCCGAAGGCCCGAAGCGTCCCATCAGAGCGCGCTTTCTACGCGAGCCCGAGGGCCGAAGGCCCGAAGGGCGAGCCCACGCGGACACTTTACTATTCCCGTGTGTCTTACAAGCGAACCTGAGGGCCGAAGGCCCGAAGGTGAGCGGCGAGGCCCGCGAGGCCGCAGGCCGAGCTCCGCGTAGGGCCGAAGGCCCGAAGCGTCCCATCAGAGCGCGCTCTCTACGCGAGCCCGAGGGCCGAAGGCCCGAAGGGCGAGCCCACGCGGACACCTTGCTATTCCCGTGTGTCTTACAAGCGAACCTGAGGGCCGAAGGCCCGAAGGTGAGCGGCGACGCCCGCGAGGCCGCAGGCCGAGCTCCGCGTAGGGCCGAAGGCCCGAAGCGTCCCATCAGAGCGCGCTTTCTACGCGAGCCCGAGGGCCGAAGGCCCGAAGGGCGAGCCCACGCGGACACTTTACTATCCCCGTGTGTCTTACATGCGAGGCCGAAGGCCGAGCTCCGCGTAGGGCCGAAGGCCCGAAGCGTCCCTTCAGAGCTCGCTCTCCACGCGAGCCCGAGGGCCGAAGGCCCGAAGGGCGAGCCCACGCGGACACACACCCCCCGCACTGTTTCACAAGCAAGACGGACCGACTGCAAAGCCTAGGTAACAAATCTCTCTTCCGCTTTTCGCTTCCCATAGCAGTTTTTCACCTCCCTTTTCCTTGGAAATACTAAACCAATTACAGTCAAGAGTTGGAATGCCAAAAGGCCAACTCGACACCGGTACCGCGGCGCGCTCGCGCGCCGCGCCTTAGGCAAAATACTAGTTTTCTACTATAACTAGTGTATTTATCGCCGCAAATCACAAATTTGGTGAAGTGGAACTGATGATGAAGACCACAGATGACTTATGGAACTCGTACTTAAAACTTTAAAAGTACGTTACTGATTCTGATATGATTCCGTTGAAATAGCAACTAATAAAGTCCTAAATGTCAAGTGTGCCAAATCGACGGAACTCCTCAAATATTATCGGCCCACATACAGTGATATGGTTGTCGTCTGTAATAATCAAAATATTTATTCTCTGAAGCCAGTCCATATGTGGAAAAGTGGGAAGGAAATGTTCATTTGGCTTGGCGAAGTACTAAATTGAAGTCGGTTAAAACTTTGTTTTTAAACTAAATTACTTTTATTTTATTTTGAAAACTGACTTCAAAAAAACCAGATGTACAATTAAGAAACTTGCTCACAAAATTTCAAGAGAATCGGTTGAGAAATGCGACCAGGAGCCGTAGCATGGTTGGCCTTATCACGCGACAAGTGACAATATAGGGGCGTCGTCTCGTTCTATCGAACGGTGTCAGCCAGTGACGCACGCTCTATCCTATCACCTATCGCGTGACAAGGCCCCATGCTACGGGGCCTGGAGCCGTAGCATGGTTGGCCTTATCACGCGACAAGTGACAAGATAACAGCGTCGTCTCGTTTTATCGAACGGTGTCAGCCAGTGACGCACGCTCTATCCTATCACCTATCGCGTGACAAGGCCAACCATGCTACGGGGCCTGTAGAGGAGAACAGCCGGACAGCGTGACAGCGTAACAGACACCGTATTATACGAACGATTTTAGGCCCAAGCTGAAGCATAGAACTTCGTTCGCTTCGCTCCCTCGTTCGATAAAGACGAAAAGTCTGTTAGATTGTAGCTTTGTATGTTTTGGGTTTGTGTGTTTGGGTGTTTAAGAGTGCTATCGTAAAAAGCGCTCGCTCAGGATTCGGCAATTTGACGCGCGTAGTGCGTTTGTGTGTGTAGATACTACACTACCACACACACAAACTTACCTCCCCCCACATTCACAGCGAGATCGCCCCAGTCACGCGTGCCGTCCCTTTCTATATAGCTATGAAAGCGCGATCGGGATAGAACGAACGGCTCGGCAATGCTCGGAGCTTTTCGATGCGAATAGCAGTATAGTGCACCGTTCGGGCGTTAGCGCGACCGATATTGATACTTGCACTAAAAACCTGTTTTTCGCTTATTCCTGACGAATTTAACGAACGCCCTCTTAAAATTCTGATTTTTCACATCACCTACTAGACTAGAGAGAAAATGTGAAATAATCGTAATAAGTATCAGAAATAATGGTTGGTGTTGAAAAAGTGGTCTTGAAGTTTTGTGTAGGTACCTATCTAAATATAATTTGGAGGTCATTTTCTCAGTTATTCTGGGTAAATATGAAAATGGTTCCAATATTTACCGAGGTGCCAAATAGTCTTCATTGGAGTCATTTTCAGGGGTTTAAATGCAGTTAAAAATTAAAAATTCCAAGATGGTACTTGTGTGTTTTTTAGCCGACTTCAAAAAAGGAGGACGTTCTCAATTCGTCAGATCTTTTATTTTGGAAAATTATTTTTGTGTTTGAAGGGTATCCTTCCCAGGTGGTGCTATGGTCATCAAGTCAGGATTTCATGATGTGATCCTGCACAAATCGAGGGAACTCTTAAATTTTATACGAATACTTGAAGCGGAGTACTGAATTGAAGTCGGTTAAAACTTTGTTTTTAAAGTAAATTATATGTACATCTAGCTAAGTGCGAACCTTTGAATGAGCAAACCTAACGGATTCCAGTGAAAGCCGGGAGATAAATCATAGCTTATCTAATCGCGCCATCTATCGCTTGGCTATAAAAGCGTGGGCATCGAGGCGTTCCCGATGATAAAAATGCATATCATGTGGCTTACATCATCTACTTACTCTGTATCGTGAAAGAAAACTGTAAAGTATCGACCATATGAAAGAAAGAAAGAAAGAAAAGAAAGAAAGAAAAGAACGAAAAGAAGAAAGAAAAAACATATGCCACTTTCATGTATCAATTATAATTTGTGACCTCCTGTTTAAATTGATAACGTAGTGTTGTTACATGGATACCATCAAATAATTGTAATAAAGTATAAATTACAATATATAATTAAAATCTTTTCGTACCTAAATTAACATACACGCTTCGCTGCAGCCCCTTTTGGAAACATCAAAATTTACTAGCACCAATTGACTCCTTAGTCAAAACAAATCTGGAAATGATTTTAAATTTAAAGAGTCCTGGTGTCAAGCATCCCTGCCTGTCCGTTACGGAGGGCTTGGGGTGCGCAAAATTTCAAGTGTCTCACTACCGGCATTCCTGTCGTCTGTCCACAGCTCGTCTGATCTCATTGGCAAAATCCTTAGGGTTTCCCCCTCAAACTCTGAGATCGCGGGTTTGGTCGACGCTAGAAACGCCTGGTTATCAGCCTGCCCGGGGCAAGATGTTCCTCGGAATCCAAAATCACAAAGGAGCTGGGATGATGGCATTTCCAAATTATCGTACTCTAACCTTTTAAACCATAGTTCTGGAGTCGAACGTGCCCGCCTGGCCGCTGCAGGAACTAAGGAGGCTGGTCACTGGCTGAATGCTTACCCCTCGCCAAATACAGGTACTTTTCTGGGCCCGGAGACGCTGCGACTAGCAGTCGGCCTTCGCCTGGGGGTACCCGTATGCGCTCCCCATAAGTGTCACTGTGGCCATGACGTCAACCAACTAGGGCACCACGGACTGTCTTGCCAGAGGAGTGCGGGGCGCTTCTCTCGCCACGCCGCGCTTAATGACGTCATCCGACGGTCTCTTGCTAGCGTAAACGTACCGGCGGTACTCGAGCCGGTCGGAATCGCCAGAGACGATGGCAAGAGACCGGATGGGATGACACTAATTCCGTGGAAGATGGGACGGGTGCTAGTGTGGGACGCGACCTGCGTAGACACACTGGCTCCCTCCCATCTCAGCGGCACCACAAATAGGCCCGGTGCTGCGGCAGAAGCTGCCGAGGCAAACAAAAGGCGCAAATATAGGGGTCTTGATACCAACTACAACTTTGTTGCTTTTGGTGTCGAGACCCTTGGTCCGTGGGGCCCAGCCGCACATGAATTGTACCGTGATTTGGCAAATCGGTTGGTTGACGTCACCGGGGATAGGAGAGCTGGCAGCTTCCTCGCTCAGCGCATAAGCATTGCTATTCAGCGAGGAAATGCTGCCAGCGTCCTCGGTACCCTGCCACAGGGGCCCATTTTAGAATATGACTTTTAGTTTTATTACAAATTATATTTATTTATTTTAGGCTAGCTTAATGTTTTTTTTTTATATTTAGATATTTAAGTTCGTTTTTAATAATAATTAGTTTAGTTAATAATTTTTATTTAATAAGTTACGTATTGTTTAAGTATTTTTAATTTCATCTTAGAATAACGTTTTAGAATGTAATTAAAATCTTAAAAAAGATATGGACCTTTAAAAAATGTATGCATTTTTTATAGTCCAAGAGTACCTAAATTTAAAGCTACCAGTAGAATCCTTACGCTTTTATAGAAACAAAATTGTATAACAACTATGGACCTAAACACAGTATTTCGCGACCGAAACAGCAATTTACTTGATTTTCCATACAACGATTAGTTCAAATAGCAAAGTGTGACGTCATACTTTTGAGTCAATCCTTATGAAGCGTTTCGGCTACCGCCAGCGAGCGTCTTTACGGCTTACCGGAACAGAATAACAACAAGAAAAAATTGATTGACCCAGCTATCTAATAATATTCTAAAGCGGGCGAAGTTCCATTGGCGACCGGCAGAACATGCCTGCAGGTCGATCACGTAACGCACTGTATGCGCGTCAGGTAGATGTCACCTTTTGTATGGGAAAATGGCAGTCGAGTTGTCCAAAGTTACATGGTCAGTGATCACCTCTCTGTTCACGCTATCAAATTCAAATTATTTATTTCACACTCATGTCCATTTCACAGCCGGCTGTCAGTGTTAAAGCTGCTGGCAACTTTGTTTTTGTTACCAGCAAAGCAACATGTCAACGTTTTCCAATATATTGTATCAATTTCACGCCACAGAAACAGCTTCATTACCTAGGTACATTATTTCACAGTTTCCCCCCTAGTAATTCCACCACACCTACGCAACCTGTCATTCCATGCATTTTTAAAGCGGAAATGACATGTCAAGTGACCACGACCTGTCATCAGCAATCGTTCCGTGATGACGGGTTATTATCCAGGTCAATGATTATGACCTAGGTCTGGGGTTGAATCGAATTTAAATGGGTAATTTAGTAAATTTTTTTACTGATTAAAAAGGAAGGATCTACGTGTACGTGCTATGAATATGCGTTTGTAATGGAATTTGAATTTTAACTTTTATTTATTCAGAATGTAAATACAAGATTATGATCAACATTAACTAAAATAAATTAAAACTAAGTTAAATCTAAAAAACCGGACAAGAGCGAGTTCAACTCGCGTGGTGAGGGTTCCGTATATAATCTAAATTTCATAAGTGTTTTTGAATATTCAAACTTCTTATAGGTTTTCATGTAATCTTTAGGCAAGAAACTATTTTCCGTATTTTTTTCAGAATTTTAATCCTAGTAGTTTCGGAGATAAGGGGGGAATGGTAAATTTTCGTCTTTTTTCCTAAATTACTTCAAATCTGTTTTTGCTAAAATTATAAAAAAAAATATCTGACATCCTTACAACAACCCCTTGCATTTGGTATGTCAAACAATACAGTTTGCGAAACTTTTTTTTTTAAATTCTAGTTTACCCCTCAAAAGTGGCCCCCTTGTTTAGAATTCATTAATTTACTTTACGCGTCCATCTTTGGGTCACCAATTTACATATGTGTACCAAATTTCAACTCAATCGGTCCAGTAGTTCCGGTGCAAATCGGCTGTGACAGATGGACAGACAGACAACCGAGTGGTCCTATAAGGGTTCCGTTTTTTCCTTTTGAGGTACCGGAACCCTAAAAAGGCCCTCGAGGCATTGTACCGAGGATGCTGTCGGCATTTTCTCGCTGAATTGCAATGCTGATATTTGCTGATGCGTTGCGCGAGAAAGCCGCCAGCTCTTCGGTCACCAGTTACATCGACCAGACGTTTCGCGATTTCTGCAAATAACTTATGCCAAAGGGTACAAAGTCGTACTCTCTGCCAAGGCCTCTATATTTATTTTAGTCTTTCCCGCTCACGGGACATGATGTCCCGGACCTTTGGGAGGCGTGCGTGAGGCTAGGTACCTACAAAGTACCAACTGAGCCAACACTTAGAGGCCCTTTTGACAATTTAATGGAATGCAAGGAGTACACCGAGCGGATGCTGTCCCTGCCCGTGTCATGGGACGCGCACAGAGACAGCACCCGCTGGGGTGTATAGGGACTATTACTGGTTGATGGAATCTAAATAAAACGGGTTATTGGATGAAAATGATGGACTAGTGACTGGGCTATTGGTGAAACATCGGACGCCTGCCTAATAAAACTGTTTCACTTTTTATCTCTGGCAGACGGTGACTTATTTTAGTTATTATTATATTATTTTTGTATATCAGTTCAGGAATAAGAAAAAAGTTTACTACGAGGCAAATAGGTACACCGCGAGACCGCGAGACATGTTGCCAGCGAAGTCGGGTGAAGTGTCGCAAAGTTGCCCGATATCACTAGACACGACGCAACGTTGCGCCACATCGCCCATCATTCATCTGAAAGACGTCCACTGCTTGACATAGGCCTCCCCCAAAGAGTGCCACAATAACCGGTCCTGCGCTACCTGTATCCTGCGAGGTCATCAGTCCAATACATAAATAAAGGGTACACGGAAAGAACATGTCATGTCTAAATCTTGAGATAAAAATCTCATTTTCAAAAAAAGTTACTAGAAATGTTCTTTCCCTGTGCTCTTCATATGTATTATAGTGCAATAAAGTTTTCTAGCTGATAATTATCGGTTTTGAGAGACAGATGACCTCTACGTAAGTACTATTACTTATTGTGTGTTAGGTACATACGAAACGGAACTTCTAAGTCTTCTAACACCACTAACACTAAGAGCTATCGTAAATGGTTTGACACGATATAAATGGTACTTAAAAGAGCATAACATGTAATAAAATGGCTTGGGATACTTAGTTATGTCGTTTAAATAATTATGAAATTAGTCACAATTTATCTGCAGTATAATTTTCCAATTTATATAATCATAGATGGGTTCATCAAGAAAATAACACTACCACGAGAAAACGCTGTCTAACTCTAAGACAATCAACGGCATATAAGACTTTCTTACTTTGCAAGATAATCCATAGGTATAATAAAACCCTTCCAAGACCAAATTGAAGTAAATCAACCAAAAGTAACACGATTCAAGGCTTTAACGTAAGTAGTTTAGGTCCACATTGCAATAATTCGTTTTCAAACACAGTTCATGATGTTGGAGGACATTTGACTGTCTTACATAAGGCCATTTATGGTTGAGATTGTTTAATATGGCCGACTTTTTATAAAACTGTCATTGGAATTTGAATGTTCTACCTTGGACGGTAGAGTTGCTTTTTGAATGGACCACTTTGATGCAATTCGGCCAACTGAAATAATCTCAAGTTTACATGATTTTCTATTGAGGACGCGTTTGATGGATTGATCGTTGCATCGTGTATTTAACGGATGGCGGCGGCTGACATATTGAATCACTGTTATTTTTATGTCAGCATGTAACAATGTCTCAAGTCATAAATTGTGTAAAACGTAAAACAACACACACACATAGACCTGTTTGACTTACTGGCAGTTAGAAGGAAGTTTTTTTTAAAACTTTAATTCCGTTTTGTCCAAGTTACGGTTAATTCACTGGGGAAGCCTCCATATTACAAAATACCGTAGCTGAATTACATTACATACGTGTTGACTGCGACTGGATGAAAGGCCTAGAATTGACCTTTAAACCGATTTCCCATACTTTTTAAAGTCTACGACGACCATAGGTATAAGAGTTGGAAAATTGTCTTAACCCCGTTACCACTTTCCGGATGTTCGCATAAATAAATTGAATAAAAAAAAGTTCAGGCCCCGTAGCATGGTTGGCCTTGTCACGTGATATGTGATAGGATAGAGCGTGCGTCACTGGCTGACACCGTTCGATAGAACGAGACGACGCTGTTATATTGTCACTTGTCGCGTGATAAGGCCAACCATACTACGGCTCCAGGTGATTTTAGTTTTCATTGTTAATTCATTCACAACGGACTTCAGTTTTGTATAACAATTCCCACCCCAACTTTTCTCCGTCTAAAGCTACCAAGCGCCAAACGCTCATTTAGCGCCCTCTGGTTGACAAATAATTCAATAACGGCGGTCGATTGCCACAATTACTGTACGCACCCCAAGAACGTCCACAATAATTGGCGATGGCCGTATGCCAGAGGCGTAAGAGCGGTTTTCGTGTGGCTGTGTTCTATTGGTGCCGTGACCAGGATTATCACTTACTGAAAGTCGTATGTCACTGGAGTGGTCCTAGTGAGATATGTCTCTTTTACGTACAGCCAGACACACAGACGGACGGGCAGCGAAGTCTTAGTAATAGGGTCCCGTTTTTATCCTTTGGGTACGGAACCCTAAAAATACGGGTCTGTTGATATTGTTTTACTTACAATAAATTAAGAATTTAAATGTTTGGTAGCAAAATTCCAATTAGGCACGTACTACTCGTAACTTGGTCAGATTTTTATCCGAAGGAGAGAAGGGTTATGTTTTTCGACCGTATGTATGTATGTACGTATGTCTTATTCTTTGGCACGCCCTACAGCGACATATGCACGGCTATCACAAGACGGCGCGCGAGCTCTCTCGATTTTTCTCGCACTATCCGTCTCTCTCTTATTAGAAAACTTAGAAAGAGAGGTATAGTGCGAGAAAAATCGAGAGAGCTCGCGCACCGTCTTGTGATAGCCGTGCTGAGGTTTCGTTGGATTCTTCTTAATCGTGGGAGTGACATAGGCTATAATATTTGCAAAAAACCGGCCAAGTGCGTGTCGGACCACGCACAACGAAGGGTTCCGTGCCTGTTAAAAAGGTTGTATCGTCACAGAAATCTTACGGCACGTACGTCCTTTTCTTTAAGGAAGGCAGTTTTTCAGCAATATCTCGGAAACCTTTGAAACGATTTTGTTCAAAATAATTTTCGGTGAAAGAATTTAATGAGTCCTATGTCCATGATATTTTTCATATTTTAAAAATACACCGTTCAAAAATTAGAGGAGGGGGACAGAATTTTAGTGACTTTCGAAGCGATTATCTCCGACTCTATGCATTTAATCAAAAAAATTGCTGAGAAACCTTATGTTTATTTTGAAAGGCCTATCGATTTATATGCCACACGTGGGCTTACAATGAAAAAAACATTTTTGACTTTTAGTTTTATGTATGGAGTGCACCCCTAAAAAAAATATTTTTTGTCATTTTATGTAGCGGCTAACAAAATACACCTATCCTCAAAATTTTATTCAAATACACCTTATAGTTTTAGATTAAAATGCCTGTGACATACGGACAGACGGACATGACGAAACTATAAGGGTTCCGTTTTTGCCATCTTGGCTACGGAACCCTAAAAAGCGGTTGGGTTTTTCGAAAAATCTTTTGTTTCATCTATGGACCTCGTTATTTCCAAATACGGCTCTCTCATGATATGAAACAATGATTCAAACGAGGACTCGACGAATAACTCGGCTCACTTGGAACTAAATAACCACTTGATTAGCGACCCCTCACGTCACACCGAGGGAGACTAGGGTTGGACCTCCTATATCGATAGACAGGCATCGCAAATTTTGTAGTCTGTACATTATCGATGTAATAGTATCAAATGGCCTATGGTGGTCCCGCTGCGAACATTATCGTCGTTTTAATTACAACTAGTGGCTCGTAGAACCGGTGGCCATTGGGGCAGAAAGGTACTCGACTGGCGACCACGTACCGGAAGGTGCGGCGTGGGTAGGCCCCCCACAAGGTGGACTGATGACCTGGTAAAGGTCGCGGGAGTCCGCTGGATGCGGGTGGCGCAGGACCGGTTAATTTGGCACTCTTTGGGGGAGGCCTGTGCCCAGCAGTGGACTTCTTTCATCTGATGAGTGGCTCTGTGAGCTGTAGAACTCTCGAGTCTATCATAAAAATGGAAAAAAACCAAAATCTGAATCGAAAAAAAAGACCAACATACTCACAAAACGGACAGCCGGATGAAAGCAATTTTGCCCAAGCTAAAACGGAGAACTTCGTTCGCTTCGCTCGCTCGTTCAAATAGAAGTACTTATAGTCTATCTTTCGCGCGGTCCTGCGTTGGTGCATTATTTTTAGAAATTATTGTGGAAGATTGGTACCCCGCGCTTTACAAATGATTATAATAGGTATCTATCGATAACGTAACATCACTAACACTGGACAATTATTTGTTTGAAATATTATTTAGACATTATTTAATGCTCTTTGATCATCAAAGCGACGTATTTATTTAATGAAATGCTAAAGCGACTTTTTATGAGCCATTACCTAAAGAAAATGAACTTTTAATGTAGATGAAGTAAGTTGACTGGGGAAGGACTCAGGTTTAAGATTAGCTTTTATTCGCTAGGGCAATATAAACAACGCAAATAACCATAGTTGGGTTAAAAAAACTCGCCAAGTTTCACACTCGCACACGAAGGCGTGAAGCAGGTAAGTAGGTAAATCTCGTATCCTATACTATTAAACGAGTAATATTTGTATGAATGAATATATCACTGACTAGTAGACTGATGGATGACCTGGTAAAGGTCGCGGGAGTCCGCTGGATGCGGGTGGCGCAGGACCGGTCAATTTGGCACTCTTTAGAGGAGGCCTATGTCCAGCAGTGGACGTCTTTCGGCTGATATGATGACGATGATGATATAATATATATATATATTTGCAATCACGTTCGCGGAAACGTCTCAAACGATTTCGATGACATTTGGAATATTTTGAGAGTTTTTTTTTTTATTTATTTAAGAAAAAAGAAATTACATTTTATAGTTTTTATATAAACTCGCCAAACTGTGTTTACGGAGGGGAGAAATCGATCTAAGGTCTTATGTCCGGTAAAATTCGTTTTCACCGTATTTACTATATTTTCACCCGAGCAGAGCTGGGTCGCCCAGGGACTGTAGATAATAAAACCGCTATACCTACGACTTGGGAGTATGATGATGGAGGGAGCTTGGGAGTAGCTATAAAGGGGAGGGCAAATGCACAAAAGATCCCAATGGGTCGAAGTGTATCCGAAAGGGCCCTCAACTAGATAAGATAAGATAAGATAAGATACCTACGACTTTCCAGGTTCTCAAACTATATACTACTATCAGTGCGGACGCGCTGCCTCTCCGGCGCAGACGGCGGGGTAGAAGGCGCGCGCGGTTTGCAGCCGCTGATCGCGTCTTCCCCCAGTAGAGCCAGTGGGTAGGGGACCCACAATGCACGGCTCTACATGTCTGGGGGGAGGGTCAAGCGTCCTGACCTTCCCCTCCTTTGGCGCGGGTGTCCTGGCAGAGGTATAAGCCAGGACCGCCGGGGGGCGTCGTGGTGGAATGTTCGCGATCCCATGGCGCCCCCTTAACGGCAATGCGGGTGACGCCGGTGTGTTTTTAGTGGGTATGCCCCTCGGATGGCGGCGGGAGGAGAGAGTCCCCCATAACCCCCAAATGGGCCTTCCCCGGGTCGGGGGTATACGTAAAGCATTTTCACACCGTCAAAAAAAATGGTCTCAAACTCCTTAATGGTCCTTACTAAATTCATCTGAATCAGTTCCGGCGTCCGAGCGCGAAAAGGTAAAGAAGTTACTTTCCATTCTATAATATTAGTATGGATTCGTATGTATTTTACGTATATTGTATGTAGCTTAACTTTTCAAAGTATGAAAGCTATGGTTATTTATAGGGAGGTAACAGAAGGTTGTTAGCAACTTCGCTTGTTGCTCCAAAAGCCGGAGATTGCGAACTTGGCCCGAAGTTTTAATGATAACAGAGGCCTTACCTGATGAATTAATATTTGTTGTAATAATACACTGTGGAATTTTGATTATTATACCCTTATTCATGAACCTTATGCCTCTGTTAACTGAACTGCGTTGTACTTTTTACACAAACACAATTGTAACAGAGGGTGTCATTCATACTAAGGCTTGTGCACCAAAAAAAGTTGCCACGGTTGTATAATTCAGGTTTTCAATATGATATTACATTTTTTAAAGAATTTAATTAAAAAGAAGGTCTAACCTAACCTAACCCATCGTTTTGAGTGCCGTTATGGATATTTAATATCAGCTGCTATCCATTTTTGGGCTAACTTTCGAAATCTGTGGATTGTAGTCTTAGATTTTGTAATTTTCACGTTTAGGTCATAGAGGGTTCTTTGTTTTCCTTTACACAAATAGATCATCGATGCTATAATGTTCCGCGAATATCTTTCCAGACTTTTAATTACCGTGTGCATGTTATAAATTTAAATCATCATAAAATATATGCAATCGTTTTAACTTAACTGGCATTATGTTAGGATTTAACAACTTTTAAGGAAAAATGGATGGATTTTAGATTCTTAGACATAAAAAAAGAATACTGAATTGGCTATCTAATTGCGGTTTGAACTACCTAGACCTACTGGGTGACAGTGGAGACTTTCCAATGACTACTTTTTTTATAAGATCCATACTTCCATAGGTAAGTACTAATAGTATAAATGCGAAAGTAACTCTGTCTGTTACCTTTTCACGCTTAAACCGCTGAACCAATTGAGATACATTTTGGTACGGAGATATTTGAATCCCGGGCAAGGACGTAGGATAGTTTTATGCCAAATTCACCCCCAGAGTGTGAATAAACGAGTCCCGCACGGACGAAGTCTCGGGCAAAAGCTACTTTTGCATTTGTAATATTAGTATGTGTGGTCTGATCCTGCTTTAAAAACGACCACAATGCTCCCCGTAACACAACTAATCATTTAAACAACCTCAATTGCATTAACGCTCTTTGATGCGTTCAAAAACCAACTCATAATCATCAACAGCCATTACAGCGTGTATACCACAGACAATAAAACCCGGCGAAATGCCTGAAATTTCCGAACGCGCCCAAATTGCCTGGCCGTATGCAAGGAATGCCTTAAACAGAAAAAAGAAGTATTTGGAGCGAAAAAGTCGTGATAGTTATTCGAAAAAAGAACGCGCGGTTATTACTGGCACGCGAGCCCAGTCGCGCGCCGGCCGAGGCGTCGTTCACACCGTGTGCAGGCATGTAATTTTCCTTTAATTGTTTTTGCGACATAAATTTTATAAGCAGTTGCGGGTGAGCTAATTTGGGGTAACTCTTGTGAGGTGCACTTAAAAGTTTTGATATATGTAGCGGTAGAATTCATGCGGAGCGGAGGGTTTATGTTTTGAAGAGAAAAAAAACCATAAAGTCTTCAAAGCTCTATTTTATGTTCGAATGATTTTACTGTTCTCGGCTCGGATATTTAGTTTCACGTTTCACGAAGCCACAACATAGGTGGGTAGGCGCTATTGATCAAAGCTAACATTGCTCATGTTAAGCTACATACCTACAATATACATTGTTCGTAGAACCGATGGCCATTGGGGCGGAAAGGATCTCAAGTGGCGACCACGTACCGGAAGGCGCAGCGTGGGTAGGCCCCCCACAAGGTGGACTGATGAGCTGGTTAAGGTCGCTGGAGTCCACTGGATGCGGGTGGCGCAGGATCGGTCGTTGTGGCACACTATGGGGGAGGCCTATGTCCAGCAGTGGACGTCTTTCGGCTGATATGATGATGATGATGAACTTTGTACCTTTGTGAAATGGGCCCCTAGAATTTAAGATAGGAACAATAGACACAAATAGTACTTAGGAACTTCATGCTTCATGAAATTACTACAGCACTCGCGTAATTTGCGAAATCGTGTTATATTCCAACATGCCATTCCAAGAATGAAAATGCGTGCACCTCCACCAACTGCGTAGCATGTAATTCGAGCCACGATGAGCGCGGCCTAACGTCGTGACCGCCTGGAGGCGACGACAGCCCGGTGCAGCCACTTGGCGGTTAAGTCTGGAGGGTTCTTAAATATTGTCCTAATAGGACTAGGTTTGACGGGTTTGTAGACTACATATTAGTCAAATACTGGATGCCAATCGCTCGGTAAATGTGGGGGGTTATTCCCACCTGTTACCACCAATTCTTTAATTTGTTACCAGTGGTAACAGCTGGGAATTTATTTCCCATCTTTTACCACTAAAGTACTTGGCACCGAGTACTTTAATGGTAAAAAATAGTAGAATTTTCGCTAAAAAAAGTTGACGGATTATGCTAGAATGCGTGTCTGTTCACTTGATTTAATGTATATAAACTAGCTAACGAGAAATTTCGAGAGTAGCGAAACTTTCTACTTAAGTGCAAATTCTCTGTAAGTGTACAACATTTTCCTTACAAATTTCAATAAGGGACTTTTCTAAATGAAAACTTGCCTTAAGTTCTCGTAAAAGGTTCCAATAACTTCTGAGAATATTCCCGTTTTTGAGAATGTTCTGCAACTTACAATTTGCCACAGAACCGTATAACAATACCGTATAATAGTATGACATTGCTAATCTAAATGCAGTATAAGAAGCTACATAACCTAAGTGCGTTTTGTTCCAGTCCTAAGCCGTATGTAATTTGGCAGTCTGGATCAGCCCTGGGCGTGGCGGCCCCGGGGCCCTCACGACCGGCTGCCACACGGGACTCCGTCCTCCTAAGAATACGCATACTTGGTTGACCCAGCTTACTGTGTGTTATAGCTATAATTATGTACGCATAGAAATAGTAGTTTATGTGACTGTACATAATGAGAGGCCTTAAATCACGAGTGTGGTTGCTATAATAGGATCACACGATTGTTTTAAGGCCTAATTATGTACAGATGCATACACTATTTTATCTACACACATATCATAAATCCTCAATGATGTGTTCGGGAACCATTCGAATAACTGCCATTGCACCGCCACGGCCGACTAGATTTCAAATCACGACAAACACACACAACAGTATCGAAGGCTCTGACCTCTGGGCCACGCTTCGAAATTTGTAAGTCATTAAGTACTTTATCAATATCTTAATGAAAATACGTACAAAATTACCTACGGCCAGAGACAAGTTAATTATTTTTATAATCTTATTGATATAATGCTGGTCATTAGGTACCTACAACCAGTTTCTGAACGCATTTTAGCGGGTTTACAGTATGTGTGTAGATAAAGTAGTCGGCGACCAAATCAGTTGATTACAGGATTCTGCAAACACGTTAGTATTATTCATCTTAATTTGCATAGATACTGAGTATTTTTTTAATTTGCTAGTTGGTTTAATCTAATACCTTGTATAACATAATCTGGGTAATTCGCATGAAATTTGGTAAATTTTGGTAACTTAGCTGTAATCTGGTTTCCTACGGGACAGGCCTTGTCTAGAATTCAGATTCAGGTAACAAGAATGTCCTTATGTAAACCTGTTTCACAGTTTGTCAAGATGGGTAAAAAAATGTTTTTTTTAATGTTTTTAATCTTTAAAACCACACACACTAAATACTATCATGTCTGTCTGTTACCTTATCACGTAAACCACTGAATCGATTAAGATGAAAGTTGGTATGGAGGGCCCCAACCCATTAGGTTAGGTAAAGATTTTTTATAACAATACTCAAAAGGTTAATGTTTAAAAAAAAAGTTTCTATGATATGAAAAAATCAGCGAAACATACAGTCAAAGAAACATTTGTCCGCAAAGCTATAACCGTGAAAAGCCCTTATCTTAAAATGGTCCTCAGAGCTAAGAGTTAGCTTACGTAGTTGGTCCTGTTTACCGGCAAGAGGTCCTACTTATTTATATTCGATTTCCGGATGGGTCAGTTGAGGAAATTCATTTTCCTGGATTGACTCAAAAGATTATCTGGAGTTGGCAACGGTGACCGCTTACTATTAGTTTGCTTCTTTGATTTTCCCCATAATTGTACAAAACAATTTGTATCGGACTTTGAACCTGTCGTTATATCATTTCACTATGAGCTTGTTAGGAAGCACATATTTTTTGTAGTATATTTGACTAAACACGTTCAATGCTTACAATAGAGTAAGATATATAAAGCTAACTCAATAGATTGTTAAAATTTGTGCACTCAATAAACAGGAACTTACCCGCTCAAAGTTGACGAAACACCATTCTCAGTTCGAAGTCCTTCATCCAACTGCTGCAATTCTAAAAAGTTTTAAATGTACTAAATTTCAACGTTGTTAAGCCTTTTCAATAATAGAACATCAGACATGCATAAAGCTCATTGTAACCGAAGTTATTATAGGGGGTGAGATTGTCTTATTCCAATATGCGTGCCCTGCCAAACCAAATACCTCGAGGCTACGGCGCCCCAACCGCTTCCCTATAAAAAACCCAATGATGCTGGCCGGAGAATATGTTCCAATTAAAAATATAGAATTCCTTTTTTGAATTCGACGGTTGCGACGCTGCGGGTGGCGAAAATCGAAAACAATGGTTTTGAGGGTTTCCACGCGTGTTCTTGAGATTTTCTGCTAATTTCGAGGATTTGTGATAGGGTTGGCGTTCTTTAGAATTATTTAATAACACCAGTGCCGATTGTCTGGAGCTTATCGTACCGGGAGTTAGTGGCTCGGTCGGTGGGTACTTCAAATATAAGTGAGGTGTCTGTAATCAAAATCGATTTGAATAAGTGATTTAAATGACTACAGGCTAATTAATCAATTGGTAAACAAGTGAGTTTATACTAAACTGTAAGGTGCTGTTAGATTGAACGCTGAAAATGCTTCTTCTCTAATCTGTTATAGTTATAACCGTAACGTAAGTAGGTACCTAAATATTCTTGAAATCTTGAATAGATTCTTTGGCTGCATCGACGTGTCAATTTAAATTGTAAGCAAATACATAAAATAAATACTTACGATAACACGACACGATACATAATTCAAAAATGACGAGCAACCCCTTCAAAATTCAAATTTCGAATCCACTACTTTGAAAAACTAAATCCATAGACAAAAAAACATAAGATTCGAAATTCAAAATCCCCCTGCATTCGATTGGCCTCAGGTTATTTACTCTGGCAACACAGGATTACTACGAACCTTCATTACGTAATGGGGTGAGTGGGCTTAGTTTCGGATTATTCCTTACTTTTATTACACATGCATCGGGGCATTGTCGTTTTGTAATGGTGAAAAGGATGGCTTTGTGTTTGGCAAATACTTCTATGCATTGAGATACTGAAAATTAGGGGCAGGACATATTGCCAATCTCTTGTTTCGGCAATACGTGAAACGCGAAATCACGGCCGCTTACGCCACTTCACTTTATTGCCAAAATCATGAGTTGTCAGAAAAATATATCAAATTGAACTCATTCTGGACTACAAGTTAAAAAAACCGGCCAAGTGCGTGTCGGACCACGCAAAACGAAGGGTTCCGTGCCTATTAAAAAGGTCGTATCGTCACAGAAATTTTACGGCACTTACGTCCTTTTCTTTGAGGAAGGCAGTTTTTCAGTAATATCTCGAAAACCTCTGAACCGATCTTGTTCAAAACAATTTTCGGTGAATGAATTTAATAAGCCCTATTTCCATGAATTTTTCCATATTTTTAAAATACACCGTTCAAAAATTAGAGGGGGGGGGACAGAATTTTAGTAACTTTCGGGGCGATTATCTCCGACCCTATTCACTTAATCAAAAAAAATGCTAAGAAACCTTATATTTATTTTGAAAGGCCTATCGATTGATTGCCACACGGGGGGTCACAATGAAAAAAAAATTTTTGACTTTTAGTTTTATGTATGGAGTGCACCCCTAAAAAAATTTTTTTTGTCAGCTTAATTACAAAACTATGTAGCGGCTAACAAAATACACCTATCCTCAAAATTTTTGTCAAATACGCCTTATAGTTTTCGAGTAAAATGCCTGTGACATACGGACAGACGGACAGACGGACAGACGGACAGACGGACATGATGAAACTATAAGGGTTCCGTTTTTGCCATTTTGGCTACGGAACCCTAAAAAGCGTTGAGAAGTAATGCCTGGAATATAATGAAATAAGAGAAAACTGTGGAGGGAATAAAAATATAGGTACAGTATACAAATTGAAAACCCAGTTAAGAGGGTTTTGGCATGTAGAAAGGATGTGTGAAAGAATATTAATAAAGAGAGTGTAGTTTATTAATACGAGTGGTTCTGTGTGCTGTAAACACAAAAAATTAAAAAAAACTATTAATTGTATGTACAAAAAAACTACATAATTAATGAACCTGCTCACAAAATTTCACGAGAATCGGTTGTGAAATGCGACATGTAGAGGAGAACAGTCGGACATACGAAAGAATTATGGCCCAAGCTGAAACGGAGAACTTCGTCCGCTTTGCTCGCTCGTTCAAAAACTATAGTATCTAAGTAGATACTAGTTGCCAGAGCTCCCGAGTGTGCCATGTGTTGATTGCGAGTGAGAGACCTACGTCTATCCATAGCTTTCAACACAACGAATTCACAATTTTTAATAAAGTTATTAAAAATTGTGAATTCGTTGTGTTAAAAGCTATGGATAGACGTAGGTCTCTCACTCTCAATCAACACATGGCACACTCGGGACCTCTGGCGACCTACGGGTATATTGAAGTTAATAAGTACATGAATGTTCGTGCTGGCACATGTTGACCACATCCCATCAGGTGGCTTCTGCTTCCCCTTAACATAAATAAACCTAATAAAAACCACTGTGACAGAGTGTTAAGGCTAAATTGATTTGTGCGTCCAGAAGGTTATAATTTTCGCGCCGAGAGCCGACGCCATGCTGCGTTCGGACGGCGCAGCGAGAACTTATTAATGTTTTTTGGATGTTTTAATTTTAATGATGGCAACACTGAGGAAGCTGTGTTTGGACAAGATGGTTACTAGTGTAACAAGCGGGTTGTATAAAACGTTCTAAACAGGTCGGTAAACGTGAAATGGCGACGAAAGCTGTCATCCCGTGGATAACTGTCAAATTTCTCAGACAATCAGATTTTAACAGAAGTAAATTACGGCTACCGGCCGGCGGTTTGAGTTTAAAATCGCCTGCTCCTAGTGTAGTTTACAAATTTCTGTAAAACGTTGTAATGCGGTATACTTATTTGTATCTTTAATGCACCTAACAATTATGATGAATTCGTCATAGGTGATTAGAGAGGACAGAGGAGCGTCGAGCGTAGCTAAAATGAAAATTAATTTCAAATTGACTTACATTAGACATGATAGGTAGTCAAGTGCAAAAATATGTATCGATTTAATCCTCTCATAAATATGTACCGAAACCTTAATCCGCTGAGCTAGAGGAGCTAAGAGCGATGGGACATATTTATGAGTAAGTTGTATATGCACATGTTTTTACACTTGAGTGTACTAGAGTTTGTATCATCACAATATATATCAGTTAGTGCGGCTACGTAGATCGGCTTGCATACCTACATCGACAAACAATTCAATGACTTGGTTCGTGTTTGTTAATTGTTAAAATACGTTTCAGCTCATGCTAACATTTTCTGTTTGTTTGAGCCCTTCATCCAAATCTGTGCTTTTAAAGCTGTATTTGGCTGTCGGATTTACAACAAAGTTATGTTTCAAAATCTTACACAAAAAAAGCTTGTACAAAGTGTGCATGTTTACCCATAACTCCGCGAAGCTTTCCTGGAGCGGGCTTTGAAAGCTATGTTTGCCCACGAGGTACCAGGCGCACAGGAGTGGACAGGAACAATGTCTGCTTCGCTAATGGCGCCTGAATATTTCAGATGGAGCTGCACACGTCTTGAGACAGGTGAAAGATGAAGACTGCGTACAGACAGAGTAGGTACTTGCTTTAAAACAGCAAGGAAAATTGCAGAACCTACGCAGATTTGATTAATTCCTAGATTCATGTTGAAATGACTGCATTTTCATCGATAGAAGTAAAACAACAACCGTTCCGCCTTCTGGTCTTACCATGCAATTTGATGGCTACCAATTTTATAAAACGTCAAAACGTACAGTTGATGTGATGTTCGTTTGGTATGACGTCACGAGATACTACGACTCCTTAACTCCTGATCCATGACTTCTGTGAGATATTTTAAGTTATTTTCAGAAAAGAACCAGAAAACTAACGTATTATTGTCAAAGGTAGGTACTTTACACGAACGCATATCATATTTGTCCATCCTAACCATTGACTTACTATTATCGATGATCCAAACCTAATTATTCCAACGATTAAATATCACTTAACGCAAAACAATAATCCAAATGCGACTGGCGTTACACAAGTTTGAATTTGGAATTAATTTAAAAGCACGCCTTCCCGCTCGTCAAAACAGAGAATGTTATTAGGAAACGTATGGCGCTTAGGTCATTTTATGGACCATAGACTATGGCAGAAAGATCAAACGGCGTGCAGCGAGTGCAGACGACGGGCTTTGTGGGATTATGCCCCTACGTCCGCTGTGTTGGCAGACGTCGTGCGCGGTTCGCTTTCATACTAAATGGAATGTTTGTGTTATCAATGTCATGTAACTTTAACTATGAATTTGTAAATTATGGCAGCGTGATTCGAGGCTTTACGCATAGGTATTATAGAATACAAGTTTTCCAATAAAAGTTGGACAATTAATGCGGGATAAGCCTGTAAATGTTTAACTTTCAGAGCTCGTGTAAACTATGTTCTTTAAAGTCCGACGGCTATTTCTTCAAGATCAATGATCATTCGCTGTAGGAATTTGAAAAGCACTACACATTCCAATCTTTCTATACGGAACAGACGTGGACGCTGAGGATGCCAGGATGCCGTCGCAAGATTGACGCACTGGAATTGTGGTGTGGTGATGGAGACGTATGTTCACAATCCCGAGCACCACGCACCGAATCAACACTTAAATCCGGAAAAACCTGAATATCAAAGAGAGACTATCGTCATCTATACTAAAGGAAGGTCTTCGGATACATCACTCCACAGGACTCTATAGAACGATTGGTGGTGCATGGGAAAGGCAAAGGCAAAAGATTCCGTGAGTGCTCTCGAACACGGTGGACAGACCTCATCAAATCTGAGACGACTGTGACACACTCCAGTAATAACGACTCTCGCTCCACCAAACATACTACATGGCGTCACATCGTGAAAATATCGGCGTAAGACTCGACCGAGACATGACCAGAACCACTCTGCAAGAGAGCAAGGCTAAGATAAATCATGATGGAACTCTCGAAAGTATTAAGTTTGAACTGTTTTGGAATTAATAAACAGATATTTGGGGACAATCTCACACAAATCGACCTAGTCCCAAACTAAGCAAATCCCATAAAAAATATTCCATGTAAAGAATAGGCCAAGTCTCGAAACTCTTCCACCGTAAACAGTTGTGAAATATTTCGTAGAGCCAAGTCATCAGGCATTCTTATAAATTTTTATTTGCTCGCTAAATAAAATTCTTCAACTTGAGAATCGCACAACTTTACTGCATTTATTAATTTTTGCATACCTAAAACTATGTACAGTCGAGTTCTCCAATATCTAAACAGACAACCTTTCAAAAATATCTACACATGTGCCTTATGCCAGTAATAATAAAGCCTGTGTACAGATATTTTTGAAAGGTTGTCTGTATAGATATTGGAGAACTCGACTGTACTTAGGCAACTTTGTGTGCCAAGTCACCAACACCATCCAAGTGCTCCAAGACGGTGTGGACGAGTAAAGATATTTTAATTAACTATAATGTAAACAAAAAATGTTTTTAAGAAATCCGGATCCTATATTACAATATGATTTTATAAATAGCACAAAGCTGACCGCTCGCTGCGTACAGTCGCACGCGCACGCTAACGGACGCCATCTTGTAATTCAATTACTCACAGATAAGCATAAAGATGTCACAGCGCGGTGGCACGCGATTTAACCGGCGAAGGATAAGGGCCGGTTGCACCAACGTACTATTACAGATCGATCAATGTTAAATATGGTGCCGGCAGCTCTATCATTCCATAGAAACGTGTCTAAGTGTCTAAAATTCCATACAGCCAGATTTTAACGAACACCGCTTACAGACGGTTTGGTGCAAGCCACGCAACGCAACTAAGCAAAGACATACTTCCATGGCATTCCAATGCATAACCTCGTCCCGGTCTGCGGCCATGATGGTCCATTATGTAGAGGAGCCTTTATAGAGTGTAAGAGTTATCACGTCCGTTCAATAATACCTTCTAGTGGCTCTGTGAGCTGTAGAACTCAGAGGCATGCCTTTAAAAAAAATTACGATGAAACTGAATCGACAAAAAAACCTATATAATTATTGAACCTGCGCTCACAAAATTTCACGAGAATCGGTTGAGAAATGTGACCTGTAGAGGAGAACCGCCGGACAGCGACATCAGCAGGTCGATGACGTAACGCATTGTTCACGCGTTAGGTAGATCTAAATGTAGCGCGCTCGAAACGTTACGTGATTACCCCTCTGGACAACCGCACATACGAAAGAATTTTGGCCCAAACTGAAGCATAAGAACTGCGTTCGCTTCGCACTCGTTTAACTACGATTATTCCCTTCGGAACACTTCAGGGGACCAGCAATATAATCCTCGTCTCATAACTGTCCTATCCAGTGGACATTAACATGTTAACTAACCAATCGATGTGATAGCGAAGCCAATACAAATCAGTCGTCCGTGCTGAACGCAGTCATCCATCATGTCGCGCCATATTATTCGATTTTATACAAAATTTCGAATACAAATATTTAAGAACAAATTTACTTACAAGCTTACTATACGTACGAACGTCGAAGTGCATGTTAAATAAAAGCTTGCAAAATTCAATTTAAATTCCATCTTAACATAGGTGCGTTACACGCATGCGATTACGCAAGAGATTCAAATAAGATTTCACTTTTCAAAACGTCAATAACGTTTCCCAAAAATGTCGTAGTTTTAAGCCGTAAAGAGTCGCAAAACAAATCTAGTTCTCATATGAGTAGGGTGAGTGTCGAATAGAAGCATTACTGAATGTATTTTTAAATCGATACTTGTTTGCATGCTTAATGAAGATACTTCTAACAAACCAACAGTGTATTCTGACAAATTCCTAATGTAAACAAACAGTGTAGATCTGTGAAGGCCTCTATTCAACAAGTTCTGAATCATAACATTGCTAAACTTATGCTTATGCCAATTGCAGAACAAACTATTATATTATTAAACATCACCAAATGTGACAAGCCAGTGTATGTCTGTTGACATACCTTATCGGCATCCACATGATTGTTCAATAGAGGCATTGATCGCTAATGAGGCGTTTCAATATTAATTATTTCACCAAATTATATAACGGACGGTAAATGACACGACATAAGATCCAATTTAACAAACCCAAATGAGAACATCTGCTTAAAAATAACTGCAATCTCGAATTTAATTATTACACTTGGTTGCAAAAAGTTCGCAGCATGCGCCGGTAGCGTGTAAGCTCCCAGCGACACGTGTACACAATTTGTTGCAACACAGTGTACCCGTATTTATAATGTCTATTTTATACAATTTGCCGTGGTTTAAGATCGTCGGGGCATGCGATACGAGTGTGTTGGCTTTTTGTAACGAGGCACAGAATAAGTTGTAGTAGGTAACAGAAGGCCCACTGTTTTTTTGTGTTTATGTTTCGTTATAATTTTTCATGATTACGGTTCTGAGACAGATCGCCGAAAGACGTCCACTGTTGGACATAGGCCTTTGGCATAGAGTGCCATTTTAAACCATATAATTTTGGTAGAAAGGAAAGTATATTCTTCTTCTCTGGTTTTTAAATGCTCTAATTTATTAACCAATTAATAAAATAAAAAGGTACCAAATTACAACGTGTCCTTAATCAATATGAAGATTTCCATAGCCTAAATCTGGATTGACCGCAACAGTAGGAACACTGCCGTTTCACGAACACAATCAACAATATGTCAAAGCGACGAACTGCGGATTCGTTAGAACAATGGCCGCGCCGATTAAAAACGCTGTGAATAAGTCATTGCGGAACGCTGTATACAACACCGCACCAGCCTGGTAATAAGAATAGGCATGTCCTGTTTGCCACTCTGGCTAAACTCGGTATAAATTCATCCGAAAGCAGCCGACACCACTGCAGTATGCCGCCAAAAAGAACCATGTTCTGAACTGGCCCCAACGTACTCCAGAAAGGAGAGCGTGTGAAGTCCGCAGTGAGTGAGTGAAACCACTGCACGGATCGCACAAGAAAGCGCGCGAGCTGTCTTACGGCAAGATAGAGTATCCGTCTCTTTCTAAGCGTTCTAATTATCTACATTGACCGCAACAGTGGAACAACATATGACAAAGCGACGAACAGCGGATCCGTAGAACAATGGCCGCGCCGATTGAAAACGCCGTGAATAAGTCATTGCGGACCGTCGGATGCAACACCGTGCCGCTGTCTCCCGGCGAAACTATCCATATCTTTAAAGCGGTCTAACTATGTCCGTTGACCGCAACAGTAGAACTGCCACTTCACAACAATATAATGATATGTCAAAGCGACAAACAGCGGACTCGTTAGAACAGTAACCGCGCCGATTAAAAACGGCGTCTGGTAATAAAAATAGGCATGTCCTACTTACTTGCCACTCTGGCTAAACTCGGTGCAAAACCGGAAACCAACTGACACCACTGCACGGCTAGCACAAGAGCTCGCGGTGAAATAGACTATCCGTCTCTTTCTAAGAGTCTACAATGACCTCAACAGAAGCAACACTGCCATTTCACGAACACAATCAACAATATGTCAAAGCGACGAACAGCGGATCCGTAGAACAATGGCCGCGCCGATTAAAAACGCCGTGAATAAGTCATTGCGGACCGCGGGATGCAACACCGCACCAGTCTGGTAATAATAATAGTAATATATATATATATAATATTTTGTATGTATAGTTTTATATTTTACTTTTTATATTAATATTGTAAAAACCTAATCAAAGAATTAAAATTAATGAAGAGATAATAATATACCGTTTATCAGGCATCTAAGACCCATAGTCATAAATACCTTAAAGACTAACATACATACAATAATACAATTAATAATGTGGGGTATTATTCAGGGAAGCATAGGGTAATTGCGTAAAAAATTACATTCAGATCTACCTAACGTACGTACGAACTGCCAGTGTAGTGTAACTGATCGCCATGCCACTAAGTATACACCACTCGTCTGTCCCGGAGGGCAGTTTCTAGTCGTGTCGTGCAACAGGGAATTGTCTACGTAATTAAGCAGGTGTGTGTTATCCTTATCCCATAATCAAACGTTACAAGTCGATTGTAATTAGGTATAATGGGCTGGTAAATAAAATAAAATTGTGAATTGCTCAAAAAGTTGCAATATGCAAATGTGCTGGATGAATCTCCTAGCGTTTGGACCGCTCGGTTATAACTTCATTGTCGGCTCAAGATTTTTTCTGCAGAGGTAAAGCGTACCGCGGAAACTTTAATCAAAAGAGACTCAGTACTAATATTGGCTTACGTCTTCATCAGAAGTGGACGTTGATATTCGTCTCTTTTAATAGTATTTACTGTCGACGACAATGACGAAAAAAAAAACGCCTTAAAAACGCTGAATATTTGCCCGCTAAGGTTTTACCTCGTAAAAGAAATGCAGTTCTCGAAGACTTAATAACTATACTCATACGTATACTAATAAGGAACTAGATTTTTTCCATTTAACTACGAGATTTTTCAAGCAGTCAACTTGGAAACAAAGTAATAATAAATAAATATTAGGGGACATTCTTACACAAATCGAACTAGCCCTATAGTAAGCTCAATAAGGCTTGTGTTATAGGTACTAGACGACAATATATATAATAGATAATATAAATACTTAAGTACATAGAAACCATCCAAGACTCAGAAACAAATATTCATGTTTATATCACACAAATATTTGCCCTTACCGGGATTCGAACCCAGGTCCTTCAGCTTCGTAGGCAGCGTCTGTCGCGAAGCCACTTCTGATCACTCTCATGGCCGCGAATGAGTACCTATAGCACTCTAGCTTAGGTGAATGTATTAGCTCATATGCATCTATAAACATACTCTAACAACTTGCGGAATCCTTTATATATCTGACATATGGGCTGCCGCCTCGTGCGTACCAGCTCCATATGAGGTGTGGGGACCTTTGTCCCCGAGAATGTCCTCCAACCTCCCCTTATAAGACATCCCTTACCACACAACTGATACTGTTCCAATCCACACGCTACTGATCCAGTTATAATTACCCGGGTGCACCCCTCATTGATACTGATATGGACTGAGGCTGAGACTACCGAACCTGAGACGCTGTTGTAACACTTGTTACTAATCCTCTCACACTAAAGAACTCCACACTAAGAACCGTGTTATCGCATGTACGTGATCTGTAGGAAAACCTTATTCATATACATGATAAACCGTCACGCCTCTCAAAGAGAATAAGACATGTAGCCGCACATAAATACATCACATCATAAACAGTCATCGTCCGATCTGTGTAAATGATACCAAATCGTAACAATATCATAGGATGCATCGAAAGTGATTATGGAAAGAGCTCACCCTGGTTTTCCTCCAAATTTAACACTACAAATCTGCACGTAACTGTTCGTTCACAATCTAGCTGTCAGGAACTCAGACTCTTCGCCTACCCGTCCACAGTATAAACATGATTTCTTGTAGGTGTTGCTACATGAAATAAATCGGCTGTTTGAGACATCATTATTAACATCGTCATAAATGTAAGTATACTATCGTGAATCATGACTATTCACGACAGCGTCAGAGCGTCACTACCCACTAGGCTAACGGGTCGTCAAAATAAATTATTTTTTCTTGAGAAAAATAACTACCTTTCGTTTATCATGTGATAAATATGAGCAATAGAGGATATTGGTCACATTTATCACATGATTAATGATTTTGCAATACAGCATAACGCGGTCCGCGCATGTTTAATCACAGTGATCAACCCTCTCTCACCGATCGAGGGGCAGGTATTATGCGATGCGTTGTCAATTTGGGAAATTGTACTCATTTATGAATGTGCTGCGTTTCAAAGGGGAGAGGTTAGTTAAGTATTAGTAATAGAGTATTTTCATCTATCAAAATTAAATTATCAAAGTATTTTTTGTTAGTTTTTACCATAAGAAATACGAATAGAACACAATTTTTTTATTTTATAAAAGCAAGATTTATTTTTAATTTGTAAATTAAAATCGTAGTTCCTGGCAGTGAATGCGTGAGGTTCAAGATAGACCAAACTCTTGGCAGTCAGCCAAGAGTGTGGTCTATCTTAAACCTGCCAGGAGGAACCTGCACAGCCAGGAGGAACCAAATATACCATGCCATACCACCATAGTCTACCGCATGGTGGAATAAAACAAGTTGAACTACCTAAAAGTCTAAAACTATTGACCGAAATCAACCATACGACAGTGCCGTTAACGTTGGCGCACAATTGAACTTAATCAACGAGTTATATTTACAATACAATACAATACAAATACTCTTTATTGCACACCTCACACAAACAAAGCAGTTACAGGGAGAAACAATACAATAACATGTAGGTAGAGGTAGACAACAGGCGGTCTTATCGCTGAAGACTTTACTTATATCTGTGTGGTTAACCAAATAACGGCTAACGCAACTTTGGGTATGTTGGGTCGGTCAAACATTTTTTGTTTTTATTCTGTCCCGTTAGCCAAGAGACCTATTGACAGAGTTTGAGAGAGATTCAATCAAGAGAGAGAAATTGTTGAATTACTACAACTTAGAATAGTTGAAAAACCCCCGACATTTTTATTTCAAAGTTCAATATCTCAAAAACAGCTGAACCGATTTTGTTGAAACGTAGCTAAAAACCATCTCAATCACGTCAGGTTTCGGACGAAATAAACCGCATTAAAATCGGTACCATGCGTTTCGGAGCTACGATGCCACAGACAGACACACAGACACGTCAAACTTATAACAACCCTCTTTTTGCGTTGGAAGTTAAAAATAAGTCATCATACTCCTCGTGTTGTTCCTAATAGTGCCCTAAACGAGATCGGGGTCCGCTTTGGCATCAATCCCAAGATTTGGCGTAGGCACTAGTTTTACGAATGCGACTGTCATCTGACGTTGCAAGCCAGACAGAAAACTAGACTTATTGAGATTAGACCCGGTAGGTAGTCGGTACCTCACGATGTTTTCCTTCACCGAAAAGGCACTGTTATAGCCCGCGAGCTACTTAGGTACAAGTTTTTGTCAGTCACTTCACCCGGGCGATAACTTTACCGTAAACTCGAGTTACTTTGACCCAATGGAGGGTTACTTTGACCCACATAAAAACCACACATAGCACTGTCACATAAAAAAAGTAACAACGTGAGCAGTTAGCTGAAACGAAAACTAAGCTGATTTGACCCTCTTCAAATTCATAAAAAAAGCGGAGGACACAGTAATTTGCAAAAGCCAAAGTTACCCCCCGGGGCTAAAGTAACCCGCGTTAATGGTAATGAGAACGTTCAGAAAGTTGTATCATGGAGCCCCGTGGACGTCAGCTGCGGCTCCGTCGGTGGGTGACCAGCGGCAGCCTCCCAAACACGTAATGTGATATTTCATACATCATCATCATCATATCAGCCGAAAGACGTCCACTGCTGAACATAGGCCTCCCCCAAAGAGTGCCACAATGACCGGTCCTGCGCCACCCGCATCCAGCGGACTCCAGCGACCTTTACCAGGTCAT
Source organism: Epinotia nisella (assembly GCA_932294315.1). Classification (NCBI taxonomy): domain Eukaryota; kingdom Metazoa; phylum Arthropoda; class Insecta; order Lepidoptera; family Tortricidae; genus Epinotia; species Epinotia nisella. The sequence goes on from OW028693.1 coordinate 11,433,522, forward strand.
CAGTCCACCTTGTGGGGGACCTACCCACGCTGCGCTTTCATACATATTTAGTACCTACTTTGAAAAACCTAGTGGTACGAGCCGGGCCTCGAACCCGCGACCTCGAGTGACTAGTGACTATATGTCATGTATGTTATAGGTATACAAGATTATTGCGTCGTTTACTCATCAAATGGCAAGTCAATTTGCGGATAGCACATAGATAATGACGACAATCAGGTAATATCTCAAGTGTATTGTATACGTACCTAACCTATGTATGTGTTAATGTATGGCGCCATGCATGAATATCTCATTCAGCGCGCCGCCGGCGGACATCTGTCAGTGTTTCAAGAAGTTATAGAAGATCCGAGGCAGTGAGGGGACCGGGGATAGTTTTATCGAGTCGAGAATTTAAGTTTTTTCACTTCTCATGCTCGAAAAGTGTATATTAGGCTTAGCAAGCGGGGCTAAAGTAGTACATTTAGCCCCTAGGGAAAATATGTATACATATTTATGATTTTTAAAACATTTAATTTGACCAATCAAAACACTTTACATCCACCGCGACAGCGCGTGGATCGCGTGATAATACTTCACCGTGTATTGGACGCCTCAGAGGCGTTTATTCGTGGTGTCAATATTTTATATCTGTGTCAAAGCACTTTAGTAAAAAAAACATGCCGCTAAATTGAACAATCTCTTCGCCGTGGAATTTGTTATTGATTGCGGATGGATAATCTTTGTTTTACTATTTTCTCGCAGTCGAAGTGAAAAGTAGAGTGTATAACTCGGGTCTAAAAGCCATATTACCCCTCGAAATATTTTCCCTCACTTCGCTCGAGAAAATAACCATCTCGTGGTAATATGGCTTATTTTAGCCCCTTGTCATACAATCTACTATTAAATTTTAATCATACTTAAACTCTTACTTAAAACGTAGACGACGATTTGAGTATTCATTTTCACGGTTTCGTTATTTGCTATTTGCATTTAGCTAACTAAGTTTGTAAATTTTCCTCCAAAATTGGCAAACCATTTTTCCATCCGATTGATCTGAAATTTGGCATAATTATATAAATTCGGTGACAATGCAATATTATGGCGCCAATCTCGTCTGATGATAGTCACGCAAGGTGCACAAATAGCAACTCTTAAACTACACGTGGTATACTGGCCGTCTCATTGAAACCCTCTCAACCAGTAGTTGCAAAACTAATACGGTCAGCTAAATCAGTAAGCTTGCGACATACACATACCTACACAGTACCTACACAGTACCTACACATCTTTGAATGTTTCGCAACTCTCAAGTTACACCAAGTACCCATAGTCTATCCATATCCATCTGGCAGCCTGTATCCTTGTTTGCTACGGACGTAATAAAAAAAATGCTTATCACCTGCCATCGAAGGTTTAAAAGCGAAGCTAGCTACCAAATCTGGCTACGAGATGCTACTAAAGGTTTAAAAGAAATTATCGATATCACAACACATCACTACCCACAATAAATTATGCATGCACTAGTTTTTTACGCCGCTCGCAACAGATGGCGTTATTTGCTGAAATTAGCTGTCAAATGGAGCGTTAAAACATGGCGGCCAATTAACAGGAGTGTTTGTTCTTCTTTAAGCGGTTTCTGATTGGGGCGAAGCGATTTCGTGTGCTAAGCTGTTAAAACACATGTTACGATGCAATTGATACTCGAATGTGTAAAAGGAAGAGTTTATATTACTACCCATTAAATGCTCTTATACTATTTTGGCCCGTACCCGTAGCGAACAAGCCTAGTCCGGGAAGGCCACATTTTACTATACACAAGTGAAATATTTTTTGAAACCGGATGTTTGGTTCCAGAGATTATTTCCAACTTAGAAACTTACAAAGCAACAATCTTACTGACCTTACTCTTTATAATATTAGTATACTATATATACTAGTTGTTCGTGCGGCTTCGCCCGCGTATTATAAAGAACGCAGCCAATCCGTAACATACTAGCAATATAGCCTTTGTCCATTCAGAAAGTCCATTCTAAAAACAGACGAAAGATTTTTTAAACAGTAGGGAGATTACGTTCTACATACAAACTTACAAACCTACAACCTATTTCTTCATAATATTAGTATAGCTTTAAATACGTATAACGTCTCACATTCCATACAGTACAGCAGCCTGTAAACGCGTGCAAAGCCTGTTCTGTCAATTGAAGCAAAAAGGTCATAAGTGCATTCAATCATCATATACACATAGTACCTTTAATTTTAGAAGTAGTGTTCTTTGCGCGGCGGGCGGCGACACCATACTGAGCGCACGCTACTGAGATTATCACCTGAAATTAAACGTACTATCTAACGTTAATGTGTTGTTACAATTTGATCCTAAACTCAGGGGTATTGGGTTGGTATTTGTACTAGAACTTTGATTCTGTTAAGATTTTGCTAATATTACTTCTGTTTGGAAGGTCAAGGTTTAAAGAGTTCCTTGAAAAAAGAAGCTGTGAGTGTGAAAGTTACATCGTTAGTTAGTGGTCAAAGTGGTCAAACTCACGTGGCGTCGATCAAACAAAGCGAAGCTGTCGTTTTGTCGGAGGATTTTAGGTGTATACAGCAAGGGGCTAAAGCCTGCACACTGGCGCGGCCTGCGGTGGCGGCCCATAGTAAATTTGACAGCTAATGACAAGTTTATTATTGACGCGATCATGCTCGCTAGCCAGGGGCCTATTTCGCGAAGCTAAAAGTTGCAATTTTACAAGTCTAAACTGGCAACACTGAGGCGGTTGACCAATCACGGCTGGAATTTTGACCTGTGTTGCCCCAGTTTATATTCACCTAACACAGAAACTCTACACCTAAATACAGCAGAACAGCTTTAGACGTGATAGACGAGTAGTAGGTATGTGAGTTGTAGAACTCTCGAGTCTGTTGTTTTTAATATTTCCAAAAGACAGAATTGACAAAAAAACTGGTCAAGTGCGAGTCGCACTCGCGCACGAAGGATTCCGTACCAATCTCTCAAAAATCTCGTTTGTCGTATACCCCCCTAACCCCTTTAAATATTTATTTTATTCTGTTTTTTAGTTTTTGTTGTTTTAGCGGTAAAAGAAATATATCAGCTGTGAAAATTTCAACTGTCTTACTATCACGGTTCATGAGATACAGCCTGGTGACAGAGGGACAGACAGACAGACTGTAATAGGGTCCCGTTTTTACCCTTTGGTACGGAACCCTAAAAACTATATACTTAATTATTGAACTTGCTCACGACATTTCTTGAGAATCGGTTGAGAAATGCGACCTGTAGAGAAGAACAACGCGGACAGACGCCGGACATACGAAATAATTTTTGCCCAAGCTGAAACGGGGAACTTCGTTCGCTTAGCTGGCTCGTTCAAATATACTCTGCCTTACTTCCTATACACCTACTATCTATTGGCACACATTAAATACACTCAAGAGCAAAAGTTTCTAGAATTTCAGTACAAACTGTACCCGAAACTTTTGTTCTTGAGTGTAGATAGCTACTTATGTTCGTAGGTACCACTGCCCTTGAGATCAACTTGTTACATTATTTTGTCATGCTCCGAAGCTTCAGGTTACCTAATCTAATAAAAGAATTTCACAGATTTTAGCAAAAAATATTGGATAATGGATACGTTACGTACATTCGTCATGTATTCGTCACGGATCGTCACGGTGTCGGCACAGGTTCGCGACAACCTGCGTTACCACGGGGATTTCGATTTCACGACTCAAGTACAAATGTACAGTCACGTACTTTAATTGTTGAGCCATTTAGAGCTCACTTTATACTGGACACTTCATAGCTAAACTATTAAAAATACAAAATTAGTTGACACCTAAATGGCTCAACAATTAAAGTCCTTGACCGTACAAGACAACGAATTAGTATTTTGTGTGGAACGGAGCCGTAATTCCATCCGTGATAATTGACTGAAGCGGACATACCTGTCCTCACTATGTCATCGCGGCCTCGGGATCCAATCGAGATAGAAATTGTGACGTGCCTCGCACGTAATAGGAATATCACTTTTATGAGAAACAAAATCCCTTTTGTCTGTTTAGATAAATTATTAGAATTGGAGTCCACATGGGCTTTGGAAATAACTATTCTCAAACATGCAATGAAATGTCATCATTACGTGCGTTATGATATGATAATACAAAATTGAAGGCCTATGCCGGAAAGCTTTTTTTTTTAATTTAAATTTAAATATGGCGTCTGTGTTCATGAACAGGCTAAACAGCTGAATTATATATATATATATTATATATAAGTATATATATTTTTTCTAGTGGCTGAATGGTTAGGTATCGGACCATAAATATCCGTGTTAATGCCTTTTACACACGAACTGATATTAAGAATATAAATCTGTATGATTCAATGAGTTGATGTTTTTTTTTTGAGTGGTGAATTTTTTTATTTCATTGCATATGCTTGAGAAAAGCGCTATACATGTCTGGCCGTGAAAAGGGCTTGCCGGGTGAGAAGGTATAGACGGATAGTGATACAAATTCTTTCCCGGCGGCGTCTGAAGTAGGTAATGTACGATATTGCAAATAAGAATGAAATGTGGGCCGCGAATCCATCCGCGAAGCAGAAGAAAGGTCCCCGCGGGAGTCCGCTGCGCTGGACGCTGGTGGCGCAGGACCGATCATTGTGGTACTCTTTAAAGCCTATGTTCCGCAGTGGGCGTCTTTCGGTTGATGGTACAAGTCCCATCTTTAATAATATTGCAGTTAGGTACTTACCTACTTCCAATTTCTCAAATGCTCCGACATAAAAGTTATCAATAATATCGCCATCTTTTGAAAGAAGACGGTCCCCTAAAGCGCCTTAAAACACCCACAATGATTTCTTTTCCACCAAACCCGGTCATTTATTCCCGATGTACCTATACATATCAAAGCACTCTCCCACCCCCTCCACCTAAATCAGACCGCGTTGTTATTCCAAATTACATTTTTGCCAACTTTTTACTTCTTTTAGGGGAAGCTTGTTTGCCGATTCTATAATAGAAACGAAACATTGGGATGAAAAGAAAGCCAACTTAATTTTAACTTTAAAACAAACCAAAATAAACCCTAGGGGTTAAAACTTAAGGGTGAAGTTCAAGGTAGATATAAATGGGTCTGTGTAATGTTATTCTGAAAACCGGAGTTTCAAATCTGACAGGTTTATTAATTTTCGTATTTTTTTCTCGTAAAGAATTGTACTTTTTTCATTACTGGACTTGTAATGTTTCCGCTGTTCTTTGTACGGAGTATTTAACTTTGGTTGTTATGAAATATTATTAGGAGTTGATTTGTGGTTGAACGTGGGTTGAACTAAAGGTTCCGTACCTATTTAACAAGTAATATGGATAAATGTAAATTTAGGATAGACGTGTCAATGTACAGTCAGAATCATATAGTTAGTAGCACCCAAAGTAGCCAAATATTTCAGTACACGTTTTTATTACCGTAAGAGTTAAGGATGTGTTATATATGATGTCGACTAGGTATAGCAGACCAACAGTGAGCCAGTATCTCAAACATAGTGACACTGCAGTCCTAAGATGTGACGTTAAAATTTGTTAACAATATAATTCGGTAGACAATAAGTGTATCCAATAGGTACCAGCCCCCCACAAGGTGGACTGATAGGAGCCGTAGCATGGTTGGCCTTGTCACGCGATAAAAGAAAAGAAAAAAAAAAGAAAAGAAGACATTTATTCACTACACAAAAGACACACAGATATAAAGCATACAATACAATACAATTGACACATTGTGTGTGTCTTCGCGGCAGTGAAACGGTCGCTGTCTCAGCATTGTGCCGAGGCGATAGGTGATAGGATAGAGCGTGCGTCACTGGCTGACACCGTTCGATAGAACGAGACGACGCTTTTATCTTGTCACTTGTCGCGTGATAAGGCTAAAGGCAAAGGTCGCTGCATGCTGAATGCGGATGGCGCAGGACCGATCATTGTGGCACTTTTTGAGGGAGGCCTATGTCCAGCAGTGGACGTCTTTCGGCTGATATGATGATGATGATGAATAGGTACCAGGCATTTCGACGTACGTATATATAACACATACTAGGGTATAGCGCCGAATTATCCTAGGTTTTACAATTAAAGCGTTTCTAGACGATTCGAACGAGCAATATAAGATTTGTAGTTTATAAGTAAATGGGTTCCCGTAAATGGCTCTAATGATTTGGATGAGATTTATATAATTCAAAAGATTTGGGGGCTAAAAATCTATATTAAAATAGAATTCACCTACGTATCCATAAAATATAACTTTCCTTATTGAAAGAAGTTAATATAAACAACTCTTTAATAAAAATAAAAATGTTTAGTTTTTCAAGTTCTATAAGAATAAGAAACTTAATAAGCCTCTCAAAGAAAAAGTTCGCCAAACACTTGAACCGTATCTGCTAAGGATGGATTAATCCATTTAAAGTTCTACCAAAACAACCCTTCGAAGAACCGATCGATTATGCACTCGATTGCGCCTTTTATATCGATCAATACTGGCTGTATAGCCAAAGACACCAACAATAGAAGAAAAAAAGTTTTGACAAGGTGCGGGTGTAATGTTCTATTTTCAAAATGCTGGTGGCGAATTTTGTAACTAATGCCGTCACATACAGTTTCGATGTATTATGTTATTGTACAGCGCCACTATCGATTGTTTTCTTAATATTGTAGTGTTTGAGAAAAAGTTTGAATTTGGAATGTTTTCTTGTGGTATTGTTATGTTGACGCGTAGGTAACGGAAGAGCGTCGCGAATCGATACGTAAGCCGCCAAGCGAGTAAGCTTTTGATTCAATTTAAAGAGTTTTGATAAAGATGGAGGAATTAAGATTGCAAAAAAGTCTTGTAGAGACAGCTAAAAAATTGCATCAGGAATTTTTACAAAAACATGTAGGTATCTAAATAAAGATATATATCCAGTGAAAGGAGCACGACATTTACCTCAAGTCGGACATAAAAATACAGTTAGAAAGAACGAATAATATTAAATATTATTCATTATTTCTAACCTCAGAACTCTAACAGACCACAATACAATACAATACAAATACTCTTTATTGCACACCTCACACAAACAAAGCAGTTACAGACCACTTTTGACGTTTCATAAAAAGTTGCTGATTTGACTATCAGTCTTCATTCCTTTTGAACTAATTAATTGTGTAGGTATACATATATGTAGGTAAGTCCTTCGTCGAGGATGCGGTCAGCGGTGGACTGCTTGTTTCTTAACCGGGGCTCCTGCCGTTGACTGCATTATTGATGACTGACCAAACTACCGAACAACGTCGCATTTTTAAAAGAAGAAGTAATTGTGTATTTACAATGGGTTTGTTTGATCAAACTTACATCGATCACGTAACTTGGTTATAGATTAGTCACTCCATTATTAGGTAATATTCCGCGACTGACATCATCATGAATCACCCGTGAGTCAATGTCAATCTACGCAAGCTCTACAAAACAACGTAGATTTCTTCTCACAAACATTAGTACCTCAAACATGTATAAGGGAGTAGTGGGTCATGAAGGTAGATATTAAACAGTTCCTTGAATGGATGACTGGCTTTTACTCAGGCCAGCAATCGAAGCGCACGTTTTTGAAGTAAAAACACTCGCTTGGCATCAGTTGAATTACCCCAAATAACTGTACCACGACTGAAAATGTGAAAAAAAATGGTTGTCTGTAAAGTCGGTTTACGGACGATAACTTTACGTGATAACGATTGATGAAAAATTGCATAACACGTATTTACTCATTTATCGTTAGGAATACTCCTGTGAAGTTTCGAATAAAATAGTCGATCTAATCTTTTTTCCCCATACAAACTTTGGACCCTATTTCACCCCCTTAGAGGGTGAATTTTGAAAAATCCTTTCTTAGTGCTCCTCTAGACCTTATAAGGAACTTACGTGCCAAATTTGGAATCTCTAGAACCAGCGGTTTGGGCTGTGCGTTGATATTTAAGGAATTTCGTGATATCAATGGTTGCAGCCTTTTCAGGGCAAATACAACATACTACTCAGTCTGTTACATAGTTGGTTAACATGGGACTTCCAGTTAAGGTTCGAGTCCGGTGTCAAGCCGAGAAAGCACTCATTCCATAATTTCATTGGACCGTTGGTAACACTTACAGGGGGTAGTGCAGTCACCCGACCCGGGAAATCATTACCATCGACTTTGAGAGATTAAGGACCATTAAGGAGTAAGCCGTTTGACGAAAACCTCTACTTGCAGTCTTAGAGCATACATAACTGGAGTAGCCTTATGTCGTATTTGCGTACAAAAAAGTCTGCCAAATTTTGCGGGGGCGGGGGCATCTTAATAGGATGAAACTCAATTATATATTAAAAGCTTGAAGTGGTTGAACAGTTTATAAAATCAAGTGCTTACAGCAACATGCGGGAATTTTTATGATTAGTGTTCTCTTGCGAGGCGATTTTGTGATCGATTGTGAAATTGTCTAGCAAGGTTTTTTACAGAGAGGCTACTCCAGTTATGTATGCTCTAAGATTGCAGTTGACCATAAGCCTCATTAATCTTCAGTGCGAGCTGTTCATAAGTTCTCGCGCTTACTATGACTGATGATATATGCGAGTGGGTTACACTATCTGCGAACAGCACAGATATGTAAGCCAGTCGCAATTGCCGATGGAAGATCTAACTAAATAAACAATAATAAAAATCAAGGCAGACCTATCCAGAGTCAGAAACAAATGTTCTGCCGTTTGTTGACATTTTTACAACTTGCTTAGTTTCGGTCACCTAAGTACGATGCAAACAGCTAATGGGCGGTGTAATAGAGTAAGCGCACCCTAACTAACTTTATTATAATCAGTGTATACGCATCATCTGAAATTGATTATGTACTCTGTGGGCAACACTGCCTGGCCCCGTAGCATGGTTGGCCTTGTCACGCGATAGGTGATAGGATAGAGCGTGCGTCACTGGCTGACACCGTTCGATAGAACGAGACGACGCCCCTATCTTGTCACTTGTCGCGTGATAAGGCCAACCATGCTACGGCTCGTTCTCTTTCACTTGTCATTGTCTACCATGAAGATTGCCTTCTATTACATTGGTCTGAATATTATGTTAAGATTAACTGAAGATCTAAAATAAATGCCCCGAAGACTTCAACAAGTTGTTTAATTTGAATAATACTATACTACAGGCGGAGCCTTCGATACCGTAATGTTTTAATTTGTATAATAATAATTGGTGACTAATAACATCGAATCACAAAGTATGCCTCTTCTTCATAAGCGCAAAAATAAAGTGCTCCATTTCCATAATATATTGCCAAGCAGGTAAGATTTGATTATCCGACTGGCGGCCGACCGTGTCTACTGGACGAGTCGAAAACTCTTCTTTTAAGTGACGACCGAATAGCCTAGTGGTTAGAGAACCTGGCTATGAAGCTTGAGGTCCCAGGTTCGATCCCCGGTCGGGGCAGATATTTGTATGATGAGTACGAATGTTTGTTCTCGAGTCTTGGATGTTTAATATCTATTTAAGTATGTATTTATCTATATAAGTATGTTTATCCGTTGTCTAGTACCCATAGTACAGACAGGCTTTGCCTAGTTTGGGACTAGATCAATTGGTGTGAATTGTCCCACGATATTTATTTATTTATTATTTAAGTTTTAATGATAAATATCTACTAGTTGTTGGTCTGTGAGCTGTACCTAGAACTCGTGAGTCTGTTTTTTTTTCTTTTTATTTTCTAAAGCTGTATCGACATACAGTATGGGAAATGTATTCACGTACCACCGTAGAACCCTGTCGCAATTAACAGGCCGCCGTCACTCAAACTCGAGTGGTATGTCACCTTATTGCGATAGGGTTCTACGGTGGTACATTAATACATTTCCCTTACTGTACAAAAATGTAATCATCGAACCTGCTCACCAAGTTTCACGAGAATCGGTTGAGAAATGCGACCTGTACTGGAGAACGGCTGGACAGCCGGACAGCGGTACATCCGTACATACGATTTTTTTTTGGCCCAAGATGAATCGGAGAACTACATTCGCTTCGCTCGCTCTTTCAATTAAAGAAAGAAAGAAAGTGGAAATACAGGGATGGCGCAGAATGCGGAAGCATAGAAGAATTGGGAAGCAAATAAGAAGAAAATATATAAGTTGTCCTTCAAGCAATCCATTTTTCAGCCACTTACCGATTGAGCTGAATATGTCAAATGTGTATTTCATTCCGCAATGAAGGTGGTCATAGCAAGTAGGTAAGTTTCTAGCTACATAAATTTCCGTCAAAAATTTAATTTTTGGTACAAGCTTTTATTGCCGACTGTACTTACTTTTGCACAGTCATCAACAAACTACTTGCTGTAGGTTTCCAACGAGCACACACAGAGAGATTATGTTCGTATGTCCGGATGTCCAGACGTCCGGCTGTTCTCCTCTACCTACAGCGGGCTTAGCATGGTTGCTGTTTTATCACTTATCGCGGTGGATAAGACATCCGTCTCATTCTGACAAATTTGTGAATGCGAGAGTGACGAATAATATCCACAACGATAAGTGATATAAGTTTCTGCCAAATATTTCATTTTTGGTACAAGCTTTTATTGCCGACTGTACTTTTCTGTACCTATATCATCATCAACTACTCATTGAGACGATTCTAACGAGCCCAATGCCAAATTCCCTTGGCCACCTCCTGTCTCCATCATCAGATCAGCTCGATGGTACCATAATATTAAATTGTCATCCAAACTACACTAATACCCAAAAATTATGTGAGCAGCATATATAATTTTTTTTCGATTCAGTTTTTGAAAATTATAAAAATAGTAGATTGTATGACAAGGGGCTAAAATAAGCCATATTACCACGAGATGGATATTTTCCTGAGCGAAGCGAGGGAAAATAATTCGAGGGGTAATATGGCTTTTAGACCCGAGTTATACACTCTACTTTTCACTTCGACTGCGAGAAAATAGTAAAACAAAGATTATCCATCCATAATCAATAACAAATTTCACTGCGAAGAGATTGTTCAATTTAGCATGAGGCGTTTTCTTTTTTAATGATTTGGAATTAGGGACTAAAAAACACCTGATGTTTGATTGGTCGATTTTAATATGTAGCTGTATTCTGGTTGGTTGATAGCAAAGAGAAATATTTTTTGATAGAGTTGTGATTGGTGGATTTAAATGATTTGGAATTAGGGACCAAAAAACACCTGATGTTTGATTGGTCGATTTTAATATGTAGCTGTAGGTATTCTGGTTGGTTGATAGCAAAGATAAATGTTTTTTGAAAGAGTTGTGATTGGTGGATTTAATATGGTGAAGTGTTTTGATTGGTCAAATTCATTGTGTTAAAAATCATAAATATGTATACATATTTTCCCTAGGGGCTAAATGTACTACTTTAGCCCCGCTTATTAAGCCTAATATGACACACTTTTCGAGCATGAGATGTGAAAAAAAGTTTGAACAAAAGACGGTCTCGCGGGTTCTTCAGCTCACAGCGCCAGTAGTACCTAGGTAGGTCCCTATCTACTGCAGCGTAGGGTGAAAAGTGTAGCTGCAAATAGGTTTAGTCGCAAATTCCACCAACGACACCAATTCCGTTTTAGAGCTTAATCCGGCTCCAGTACGAATAAAAGGCATATTTCGTTCGGAGCTCGCGAAATTGTCATCGCAAATAGCTTTGCCCCGGGGCCACAACCCTAGGAGAATTTAAAAAGTAATACGTGCCAATCAACACAAGCCAATATCAACCTTAAACTGTACAGTTTAGGTACAAATACGATTACGCGGCAACGATGTTCGAAATTGTAACAATGAAAATGCCAGCATTGCACACGTAAATACGTTTCTGAGTTACGTTTTCTAGCATTCAACTTTGATTTCAAAGCCACAAGATTCAAAGTCCGTTGAAAGCGAAATCTGAACTTGAAAATCGTCGCCTGACGCTCGATATCAAATAAACATTGTTGCGATTACGAAACGCCTGAAGCGACGGCGTCATTGAGACTGGAAATTGGACTTTATTGTTGTCTAAAAGAGTTTATTTTCGAGTGGCGAGTGTCTATTCTTGGGATTTTCGCCGGGGGGAGCGAAAAAGATGACCGGATGGGGTTTTTGGCGCGCGTGCAAGGGACAGCGATATGGCTCGAAGCGCTGTGATTGGTCAGGAAGGCCGCAGGCTGTGAACAGTAGCCCGCCCTATGTCTACTGTAAACGGTGACGGGCTTTCCGTAGAAGCGCGTAGCTGAGATACTGAAAACTTTCTGATATTCATTTTCAAGGATAAAATTCGTGAGCAGTAAACTGTTAATTAAACAGTAAGTGGGTCGTTCTTCTTTTCGACCGACAATAGCCTGTCCTTCGTCTTATTATGGCATCTCATTTGAATTTGAGTAATGATGTTTACGGTTTTATAATGTTCGAATGAACGTCCATATTATTTTATTAATTAGTGATATTTAATATTTCACTTTCTCTAACTAGCATTTTTTTAAATGTCTTTTTTTTTCGTAGAATGCCGTGACAGAGTGGTAAACCAAAATGTTGTCCCCACTGAAAGAGTCCACTTTGTCACATGTTTTTTTTTAGAAACCAACCGTAAATAAATATTTATATTGGCCAGAAAGGAAACTTTAATTAGTTCTAATGAAGAAACCTATGCATTTTTTTTTAAATCGCACTTCAAAACCACAATTTTCGATAGTTCAAAAACCAAAAAAACAGAAAAACCTCGGATCATTGTCGGTAAAAAAGAAGAACGACCAAAGTAATAATAATCACTATTTGGATATTTGACTTTCTAAATAGATGTCTGCAATATTTTCTCAATGTTTTGTAAGGTTCCAATTTTTCAAAACCGTTGTATAGATAAAAAACGAGGACATAGTGATGCAATAAATATTAATCCGTTAGACGTGTTCAAGAATTCTATACTGCTTCAAGTTTTTGACAAAGTGGTTTCAAGGCTTGGTACCTAGGTATTTTGTTCTCGTTCTAAATAGAACATTTAAATTGATATTGATACCATAAATTTACTAGAAAAAATTATCTCCAGCTAATATGCAAAATTGAAAGTTGACGGAGGTTTCCCTATTCATATGAAATTAATTGTGGATAAAACGCGATTAAGTACTTTATTTTGAGATAGGTATCCGATTCGACTAGCGTGAAGTGGTGTAGAATAGGAAAGAATATCGACCTTTTAATGGCTAGGACCCATTGACCCACTTTGGACTAGTTAGTTAGATACTTGCTTGCTACGAAACATGTTTGGTGGTTTTTGACACTTTGGCTTCTACAACTATATTTAGAAAGAGTAGGGTAGATTTTCTAGTCCCGCGACGTCTCGCGACGTTATTTACTTTTAATCCCACTTTCAAATATGAAAAATGTCATTTTCAGAAATGTCACTTCCATGCTTATCCAGCTACCACCCCCGCGGCGACACCGAGGGCGCCGTCTTGGTCGCTCGGGGCGGGGCACACACACACACACAACTGTACAGGGGAAAACTCACACACACAACTGTACAGGGGAAAACTCACACACACTACTACAAACAAACCGCTCCGCCGAGCGTTCCACGCACACATGCGTTTTTCGAATTTCGAATGTACACCTATATCTGTCGTTGTCACACATAAATAGACTCGTAGGTATACTTATATATATGATTGCATGTGTAGTATTATATATATGTTACGTATATGCGTGTTCCGGGCTTTCGAGTTACCTATTTCGAATGTATTACACAATATATGGTGACTGATAGTCAAATCAGTAACTTTTTATGCGTCAAAATGCTCTGTTGGTACAGTCGATGTCAAAGATATCTTTACAATTGAGCGTTACAAAAATATCTTTACATTTAAATAAGTTTACACACTACATGAAAAACCCTTCCGGCTGATTTGACCCTAATTTCAAAATCACCTGCTCTCAAAAACCTATTTTTTCGGTGTACACTACTCTCGAAACAACGCAAATTCAAGTGGACCGCGTCCCATTACGAATGGGTCTCAAAATACTCTATTACCAAAATATCCCCACATTATCTACACCTAACAGTGGCGAAATAATCATAATAGCTTATTCACAAACCCCTCTAGTCCCGAAATACTCTAAAATTAAGTTTTCGTGAATTTATGCCACTTTTTAATCGCTTTAAACAGAAGAACGTTCGCATACTAGGTTTATCCCTGAAATTTAGGGTTCCTTTGTCAAAAAGCCAAAAACCAGATAGATGGGCGTTTGGGTTTGGGCTCGTAGATTGCTAGAAACCTTATATTCACACGTGGACTTATAATGAAAAAAAAAATTTGACTTGCCATATGTATGAAGTGCACCACTAAAATTTTTTTTAAATCATTTTATTACAAAACTATGTAGCGGCTAGCGGCTAACAAAATACACCTATCCTCAAAATTATATTCAAATACACTTTATAGTTTTCGAGTAAAATGCCTGTACGTAACGTAGTAAAACGGGCATGACGAAAATTTTGCATATGCTTTTCGATACTTATTTTAAACTTTGACTTACATCCCGTAATTTTGAACGTTTTTATATTCGAAACATTATCATTATTTAATTATTAATAAAGCTTTTCCGTATTTTGACATTTTATATTTGTAGTTTTAAGAAATTGCTATGCTCACCAGAGCTCATGTTTAAACTGTACCTAACTAACTCTAAGATCTTATTATACTAACATGAAATGCAATAAATTATTGAATTGAATTGAATTGAATTGAAAGTATTGTTACGGGACTGTTAATATATACTGGCAACTCTGTACTTGTTGATGATTGATTGAACGAATGGTGACGTTGAGACCAGTCTGTCACCGATGACAGTTGGGACTTCAGAACGAGACGCCTTCGAGTAAGGTTGGTGATTCTTGATTATATTTATGTAATACCCGAATATTTTGTTAAAGAAAGATTTATTTTGTGACACGTTGTTTGAAAAACTATCCTTCACCTTTGAGATGCCGTAACACTATAAGGGTTCCGTTTTTGTCCTAAAAAATAGAGCGAGTAGTACGTTTTTCAGACAAAGTCTCTAATCGCTTTTTAGGGTTCCGGACCAAAAAGGTAAAAACGGAACCCTTATGGTGCGACTCCGTCCTTCTGTCTGTCTGTCACAAAGTCAAATATCTCAGAAACTACTAATGCTATCGATTTGAAATTTGGAATAGTTGTAAACAAAGCTAATCCTCATGTATGGAAAATGAAAATTTTTAATACATATTTTTAATTTGTATAAAAAAGGGCGGATAAGATGGGGGGCAAAAATTCAAAATCTAGTTAGTAGGCCAAGTGGGGTATCATATGAAAGGGCTTGCATTGTACATTCTAAAACAGTTTTTCTTTATTTTTCTACAATGGTAAAATTTTGATTTATAAAGAAAAATGTTTAAAAAAATACCATTTCCCCCCCTTATCTCCGAAGTTAACCAAGCGAAAAATTTGAAAATAATATATAATTATGATTAATATTAACGTGAATATTACCGGAAAAGTATAACGAGACCTCTATCTAGCGTATTTTTTTTTTAATCTTCAAAAATCATTATATGTTAATTTTGTTTGTAATTTAATACTTCTGTGTTTAATTTTTTTCCTTCAAATTCATATGAAAGTGTTCTGAAAGTACCTTCTAGCAAATAATAAAAGAATTATCGAAATTAATTCACTTGATAAAGAATTATCGATGAAAAACCAACATACAGGGAAATGTATTAACGTACCACCGTAGAACCCTATCGCAATAAGGTGACATACCACTCGAGTTTGAGTGACGGCGGCCTGTCGATTACGCAGGGTTCTACGGTGGTACATGAATACATTTCCCTTACTGTATATACCGAGTTCCTTGGTCGCGCAAGTTAGTAACAAAATGCACCGATAAATGGCGGTGTAGGTACTCATGACTTAACTACACTATGCGTTGTTAAGATTTTTCCAAATTTAATGGGTGGGGCAAGACGGGTGTGTTGTATAATATTTCGTACGGAACCCTCGGTGCGCGAGTCAGACTCGCACTTGACCGGTTTTTTTTTCTGTTATAATTAGTTAAATATAATACAGTTTTGGGTTATTCCAGTATGCGGTTTTAAAATGAGAACCAAACTAAGTTTGTATAGAGAGTCGACTTGAGTCGACCGTGCTGGCGACTCTTAAAACCTTGACCCGGAAATCACATTTTGATTTGGATACGTTCGAAAGTCTATGTGATTAGATTAAAATGTGAAAGGTTATAAAAATACTGTCGTTGTAAAGTAAGTAAATGTTGTTTTATATAAATTACGTCTGGGACCAATGGTTGCTGGGTAGGTACTTATCAAGTTTTTATAACGAGCATTTCGTTTAGGACGGAAACTTAGGGATACGAACGCTTTAGAAAAGTTTTTTTTTTCACTTCTCGTACTTATAGGTTATAGGTTATAGGTGTACGCGGGCTGGGTTTCCGCAACTCGACGTCATAATTGCGCCTATTTTGCGTGTGGGTTGGCACTACTATTATTCGTGCCAACCCAGTTCCACCAGGAAGCCTAGCAGACCCTTTATGTTGCCGACGGCCTCCGGTAGTGACCCCGGTGTTCCGAGGTGCTTTGCCCGGTAATCTGCCACCCCAGGGCACGTCAGGATGACGTGGGCGGCTGTCTCCTCCTCTTCCATGCAGGCTCTGCAGAGAGGACTGTCTGTAACACCTAGGGTGAAAAGATGTTTGTTTAATAGTGCATGACCAGTTATGGCTCCCGTCAGGAGACGAAGTGCCGGCCTCTTTAGCTTCTTTAGCTTCCTTGACAATCCGGGGTTGATTGTCGGGAGGGCCTCCCTGGTTTGCCTGCAGGTTCCTAGGGTATGCCAATATTTTTGGTGTTCTACCTTGGTGTTTAGTCGCAGTGTGTTCCGCAGCCATGCTATGGGTAGAGGAATTGTGGGTTCCGGTCCTACGGCTCTAGACTCTGAACCTTCCCTAGCCAGTGCATCCGCTGCGTCGTTACCGCGTGAGTTGCTGTGTCCTTTGATCCATTGCAGGGTTATGTCGCCGTTATTACATACCTCTGATAGGATGTTGTGGCACTCGTGTATTAGCCCAGAAGTCGTCGCGTGACCTTGTAGGGCTTGCAGTACAGATCGACTGTCGGAAAGTATGCGGATGGGATATCCCCTTACCTCCCTGGAGGCGATTGCGTGAGCAGCCATTATTATACCCATACACTCTGCCTGGAAGACTGTGCTGTGGGCCCCTAATGGTGTCGAGATGCGTATGTTTAGGTCCTCCGAGAATACACCTGCTCCGGTGCCTGACCTTGTCTTGGACCCGTCCGTGAAGATTCTTAACTCTCTGGGGTTAAGTCCTTCCTGGGGGGTTTCGTATAGTTCGACTTTGTACTTTTTGTCAAAGACGAACTGTCTTGGGATGATGTCGGTTGATGCCTCTATTAGGGGTTCCCGTACTTGCAAAGTTCGTCTTTGTGCTGGATGTATGCTGCACAAAATACCACTGTTATGCTCTAGTGCACAAATTAAAATTGTTTAAACGCATAATAACAAAGTAGTCTTGTTATTTTATTTGATTTGCTTTAATAAAATTCACACCCATGTTTTCTATTATTAAATTAATAAAACCAATTAAAATAGAAGTCAATTATTATTTAATAACGTATCGAACTATTAAATGACTTGGCAGTATGAAGTACCCAAGTCTAATATCACGTGTCGAAAATTAAACAATACCAGTAAAATGGCGGGAATGAATTCAATTTTGGAAATATTTGTTATTTTCTCGCAATCGATGTAAAAAGCAGGGTATATAACTCGGGCATAAATGAGCCATTTTATCGTTTTTAACTTAGGGCTAGGGACTAGGACGTGGGTGATGATCGACAAGTTTTAGTTACATTGTTACGTACAAACATACAACATACATAGGTACCTAGATCCTATTTTTAGGTACGAGATTTAGGTACTCGTATATACTCAGGTTAGGGTTTGCAATCCGTATCCGACTTGTATGTAAATATCCAGATCTGGATCCGCGGATCCGGATATTTCCATACAAGTCGGATACGGATTGCAAACCCGAACTCAGGTAAATTTCGCGACAAGCGTTTATATCATCTAAAATGTGTTATGACGTTAAAAGTTGATAGTAAAAGTTTTAAAGGAAAAGTTTCTTTTATTATTTTTAGCGCATTGAAATAAAAGCGTGTTTTTTTTTTACTTTTAATTCCTTTTGAGGAACGGAACCCTAAAAAAATAATCAGGCATTTCTAAAATTTACATTCATTCCCCATTCAACTTAGCCGCTTTTCGAGCTACGTTGATTATTTCGGTCTTGGAGCGCAGCGTGGTGTTCTGGATATGGTCTTATCCACATAATACTTTCGGCTCCCAAAACAAATAGTAACGCGAAACGTTTTTGGGGAAAAATAATTACAATGGCCCACGGGGACCTTTGTACATTTTCTTGTAATTATTCGGCCCTAACGGAATTACGAAGATTACACCGACTTACCGTTACTTAAGGTTTATGGATTGTGATTCAATTTGGGATCTTTGTAAGGAAAAATATGCTTAATTTTAATTTTATTGGATTATTTTGATTAAAAGTCTAAAGTTCGACCGATTCATTAGTTAAAGATTAGAAACCGTAAATCAGTGTATGAAGGACTACCTGCCCGACCGGCTTCACTCGTGTTTTGCAAGGAATGTGGGCAAACCCGTGGGATAAGATATAGTGTTATGATTTTAGAAAACGAATAAATGGTGCCAAAGATTGCCCTCTACATGCAAACAAGGCATCAATTTCACAGACTTTTCCTTTTTATAATGTTACTAGCTTCCGCCCGCGACTTCATCTGCGTGGACTCGGGATAGAAACTATCCTATATTTAAATCCAGGCTTTAAACTATCTTGGTGCAAAATTTCATCCAAATCGGTTGAGCAGTTTGAGCGTGATTGAGTAACAAACATCTAAACATCCAAATTTTCGCATTTATAATATTAATAGGATTAGTAGGATAGGATGCTAGTCACGAAGAATTAAAACCGCATCAAAATCAGTTCAGTTATTTTAAAGTTTATCACGATGAGGTGTTTATTGAGAATACTCAGAATGTTGAATCTTGCATGGGGCGAATACTTTCCTATACACGAGGGCCATCGTAAGAGCATTTTGTTTTTCTACTATTAAATAACTAGTTGCTCTGTGAGCTGAAGACCTCGCGAGTATGTAATTTTTTGCTATTTTTTTTTAATAATTCCGAAAACTGAATTGGCAAAAAAATATCCATTATAAATATCGAACTAATCGAAGTGTGGCCTTGCAAAAAAGGCCACTTTAGGTAAATTGTATGACATTGTGTGGCATACTCTGATATAATACCTACTCAATTTTCGGAAAATATACATATAATTATATATCTCATAGTCGTGACTGTTATAAGAAAGTACAATTTATCGATAAATTAAATATCGTTGGGATGTCCCTAGGACAATTTTATTCGTGCCACAAAAATTTCTATGTCTGATAAACGTGAAAGTTTGGATGTATGGATGGATGCACGTTCTACTTAATCTCAAAAACTACTGGACGAATTTATATGAAACTTTCCAGTTATGTACCTTATATATCAGAATAGACTATAATTTATGTCAAATTTCATCCCTTTTAGGGACGAAAAAGGGGATGAAACTTTGTATTGAGACTAAATATTTTTGCTCGTTACCTTCGACGCTAGGTCTCAAAATGTATGGGAAAACTAAAATCCAACTCGTTCTTGACCAACACTCTAATTGATATTATTTAATAGACTATAATATGTATGTTTATCCGTTGTCTAGTACCCATAGCACAGGCTTTGCCTAGTTTGGGACTAGATCAATTCGTGTGAATTGTCCCACGATATTTATTTATTTAATTATGTCATCCCTTTTAGGATAGTTTTTATCCCTGGTCCACACAGGCGAAGTCGCGGGCGGACGCTAGTAATTTTATAAAAAAAAATACGAAATGGTTGAAAGTGTCCATCGAACTCTCAATCGTGTCTATTTACAAACCCCAACCTGTAAAGATCCAATTCAGTCGTAACCCGGAAGTGGCGAAGCAAACTGGATAGTGGCGGCACCTGCCGTGATATTGCCGGAAACGGGCCTGCCGACCGGAAATAACAATTTACGCGCTCGCCGGCGCCGGAAACTCGGTTTGCTCGCCGCTTGAGTTTATTTTGTTGGGAAAATTGGGTTTCTTAAGGTGGGATGGAATTAGGTGTGTCTATGTGTCAGTAGTTTTGGTTCGTTAGTTTTTAACCTTCAATATGGGTCGTATTTCACCCGTAGTGGATTTAATTCAACGAGCGATCGAAGCGAACGAAGCTCTACGCTACGAAAATCGTTTGTCCGGTGTCCGGTGACCGATGTCCCGCTGTCCGGCTGTTCTCCTCCACAGGTCGCATTTCTCAACCGATTCTCGTGAAATTTTAAGAGCAGGTTTGATAATTATATAGATTCTTTTGTCGATTCAGTTTGTTTAAATTATTATTCTTTTTACGGTTTCGTACCTCAAAAGGAAAAGAACGGAGGATCACTGTCCGTCTGTCACAGCCGATTTGCTCCGAAACTACTGGACCGATTGAGTTAACATTTGGTAAACATATGTAAATTGGTGACCCAAAGACGGACGCGTAAAGTAAATTAATGAATTCTGAACAAGGGGGCCACTTTTGGGGGTAAACTGGTAAATTAAAAAAAAAGTTTCGCAAACTGTATTGTGTGACATATCAAATGAAAGGGGTTGTTGTAAGCATCTCAGATTTTTTAAAATAATTTTAGCAACAACAGATTTAAAGTAATTTGGGAAAAAAGACATAAATTGACCAATCCCCCATCTCCGAAAGTACTAGGCTTAAAATTCTGAAAAAAATATGGAAAATAGTTCCTTGCCTAAAGACTACAGGAAAACCTATAGTTTGAATATTCAAAGTAACGGGAAAATTCTCAATATTTTTGTGTATTTTGTATGGAGCGCCTGATGCTTAGAGCATAGCAATTTTACGGAACCCTCACCACGCGAGTTGAACTCGCACTTGTCCGGTTTTTTGAGACAAGCTTGCGAGTTCTTCAGCTCACAGAGTCACTAGTATGAAAAAGCTAGCACTATCATATAATGTACCAAGTTGACGTTTTGCACATGATTTATCTGGCATATTATAAGTTTTTAGACAACAAACCTAGTTCAGAGGAAAAAGGAAGATAAGTGACCTAGCTTTTCTCGCCATACTTACAGCTAGCAGGACGGTCTGAATGCGGCTTATGGTAGAGTCAATAAACTTTTCCCAAACAACCCGGACATTAACTCAGATCATGACGTCACGACATCATGCGTCATTAGGCAGGATTCACACGTTTAACCAAACAACCTAATAAACCACCTAATTACCAAGCCTTAGTCTCGTGCACGCCTGGCCTTAGGCGAAGGCGTCTACACGGAAAAATCACCCCAAAATCTTCATTCATCCTGTCCCTTTCACTCTTAAACACTAAACGCATTAAATAAAAGAAATGGCATGTTCGAAGTTTAAAATTGCAAGAAGCTGCTGGCTGGAACGCGAAACATCCGAAAACGCACTGGAATGCACGAGTTCATCAAAATTGTTCCTAATTTAAAAATACAAAGTTATTCGTGCACCTTGTTTGGCCTTACTAGTATGGACCAAGTTTAGTAACATTTTTGACCATCACCACAAATAAAATTGTTGCACTACGCACTTTCAAATTAAACATTCCGACGCGCCAAATTGACTCTTATCACAAAGTGTTACAGTCGTGCAATTTTACAGAGGAGTATTTCAAGTTTTAACTCAACGCATGCCGCAGGGTAGTCGTGTGCTGTGCTGCAGCTAGTCATGACCGCCGCAAGACAATGAAAACACCAATTAGTACATTCGGTAGAAGACGGCAGCGGGCTCCAATCATATCAACATTACGAATGCTATGTTGACGTTAATTTTTGGTTTGAACGCGTGGGATTCTGCTCGTTGTTAATGTTAATAAGTAAGTAGTTCACACTGGAATACATGGTAAAGTGCGCGTTTAAAAAGAAAAAAAAATCCTCAATTCATCCAATCGCGCAGTTTTACGTTTAACATTTCCCCAGTCGATTCATTTTCCATATGTTTCATTTCCCATACCGCGTTTTCTCAATCATAACACTTTTCTTTCGAACGAGGATGCATGCGAACCGAATGAAGTTCTATGCTTCAGCTTGTATGTCCATAGTCCAGATGTCCCGCTTTCCCGATTAACCTCTACAGGTCGCAATTTCTCAACCGACTCTCGTGAAATTTTGTGAGGAGGTTCGTTAGTTATATAGTTTTTTTTACGAGTCACTTTTTCGAAATTAAAAATGATTTTTTTTGAAAAATTACAGACTTGTGAGTTTTACAGCTCACAATTAGTCTTATTTACCAATAACTTTACCAATGTTAACACGTTCGCTGCGAAACAAGGCATTATTTGCCTGGTTGATGGCTTTCTGTCTGTGCGCGCTCTAAAATCGTGCCATCTCGCTCGGTGCGGGCGCCGTAACTCGTAAAGTACTACGCGTACGAGCGAAATAGTTATACATCTATGGTCCATTTTGTAAGCTTATGACGTTTAACGATTAAAAAATGCACCAGGTTTTTCAGACATAGTTCGCACTGAGTTAAATTGAATAAGCTCAGTGCGAATACCAGGCCTTGATTTGTAGGCCTGGTAGCCGCACTGAGCGGGTCGCAGCGGGGGAGGGGCGCGTGCGCCGCGGCTAGTGCTGTCGAGTGCTTTGTTT
Source organism: Epinotia nisella (assembly GCA_932294315.1). Lineage (NCBI taxonomy): Eukaryota > Metazoa > Arthropoda > Insecta > Lepidoptera > Tortricidae > Epinotia > Epinotia nisella. The sequence continues at coordinate 11,456,388 of OW028693.1, forward strand.
GTTGTCGATAGTGCGCACGTGTTTTCAGTTGTGAGGGCTACGTTTTAGTCGTGTGATAAATTGTGAAGAAATAATGTGTGTCAAAGTGTTGTGAAATGGCGTCAAATAATATTTTTTCGAGTAGTGACGAAGACTTTGACATATTTCCCGTTAGGCGTGTTATTAAGCCAAAAAAACCAAAAAGAAAGTTAAATTTATCATCACCAACTGTGTCCACGGAGAATGCAGCTCAGCTAAATCATATTGTTTGCCATGTTTTAATGAAAAATACTTTAAGTAATTATTTTCATCATTATTTGTATTAAATTTGTCGATTTGATGTATTTTTTTTACTGTCCCATCCCTATTAATATGTTTCCGTAGTGCATTACCAGGTTAAAAAAACACGGCATAGCTTTTTATTGGTGCTTTAACAGGTCTGGTAAACCTGGTATCTCTGTTTTAAAAAAAAGGCAATAAATTTCTGTCCGATTCCCGGGCGAAGTAAGGTTCAAGTAGGTCCACTAATGAACTTTATACACGCGAAATTTCTTTCATTCAAACTTAATATTGTTGATCTTGGGTTCATATTTCTATGAATGGCTTTCACCAGGCCATTAAAACCTTGTTCGCATACGATGAAACCTTACTACCAGACAGAAAATACCTGGCAACGCATGGTATGCTAGGTACAAAAAATCGGTTTCGCAGTTAACGTGTTAACAACTCTCTCCCACTACAATCGTAGCTAAAATAAACTACTAAATAAAAATAAAAAAAACCCAAAACTTGTACGCAAGTAAGTAAAATTAGATGCACATTTAACCGACTTCAAACAAGGAGGATTCTCAATTCATCGGAATCTTTTATTTTTTATGTAGGTATGCTCCCCGATTACTCAAAGACGCCTGAGCTATAACCACGAACTTCGAAATTCGAAGTTCGGGTATCTCCATCCCTATCGCACTTACAGTACTCGAGTGACAGGGATGCATGTATGTATACGGACTTCGAGTTTCGATTTTCGTGGTAGCGCCGCTGGACCGATTTGGAAAATTCTCTTTCATCAGGTCAGGATCTGATGATGGGATCCTGGAGAAATCGAGGGAACTCTTCAAATAAGGCGAAGTACTGAATTGAAGTCGGTTAAAACTGTGTTTTGAAAGTTAACTATTTTTCAATAAAATTATCGAAAATATCCATGATCGTAAATAATAAAATAAACAGTTAAACATAAAACCTTCTTTTCTGAAATCTGTAAAGGCAAGTCACAGATGCCGGCAGTTCTACGCGCCACACCGCCGTGAATGGGTTGTTATTTAACCCTCTATTGATCGCAACGAAGCCCCGTGCCGTGTACCTACCGGGCAGACTTAAGCATGCATAGAAGTTGCAAAATTGCGAATTTGGGTTAAAACATAGAATAATGGCTAGTACATACCATAGAGAAAGGATAGAATAGAGTGACAAAGATGTATTGGACAATGCCACAGGTGGGAACGAGATACATTGTCGTACCTCCTGTCCCTCAGCGCGTGTAGGTTTTTTTTTGTTTGCTGCAAACTTGGATATACGGTACTGATAGTGGTTCCTAACGACAAAGCCAATGTGACCCGGGGTATAATTTCGAATCGATTGACACCTCATCCATCAAAATCGGTTCAGTATCTTAAACGCTACGGCGGAACACGCGTAAACACAAACAGACTGCGAAAATCATATCCTTCCCTTTCGGCTCTGCCGTAGGCGGGAAAAAAAGTGGAAAAGTCGGTTGTAGCTTTGAAAGTTCGTATGTACTATCGCCCAAAGGTACGGGTTCACACTTTCTGTTCAAAATCGTCTGCACATGCATGGCGAACACTCGAAAATGATCCTAGAGGTGTTAACCCTTACCCTTGGACGATAGTACCTATATCACGTTCTCTATCGCGGACGGAACCGCGCGAGCAGCTAGCCAATAAAGCAACTTTAAATTAACCCATTCGACACCAAGCAAATGCTACGCGTGCTACGCCGTAGCGCGTAGCACGCGTAGCATTTTTCCGCTTTGTAGCGCGAATCGCTCGCTCTACAGGAATAACTCATGTAATTGCATGAGCGGACGAAGCGAACGAAGTTCTCTGTTTTAGCTTGGGCCAAAATTCTTTCGTACATCCGGACGTCTATCTCCCGCTGGCCGGCTTTTCTTCTCTATAGGTTGCATTTCTCAATCGATTCTCGTGAAATTTCGTGAGCAGGTGGGATAGGGGTGTAGACACTAAATAAAATAATCAATCAATCATCAGACACTAAAGAAAATACAAGACACTATAAAATATTGTATTCTCACGAAAAAGAATTATAAATGCAGTCAAATGGAGAAAAAAGAAAAAGAAGCAAGAAGTTAAATAATCACAAATTTATAAGTGTCCAAAGTTTATGAGGTGGTATATTCTGTCCCTTTTCCACAAAACGCATCTTCATATGAAACTGTGGTTTACTATGACGCTCGATGGTCGTGACGTCACGGACCCCGAGTGTTTTCTCCCTCTAACAAGCAACATTAAAACGGTTGTAGCTTCGTACTTTTTTGAGATATTTGAATGGGATTTCCGTATTAGGCATTTTTTTACCCGACTGCCGAAGGTAAGGAGGGTTTATGTTTTTCGAGCGTATGTATGTATGTCTTATTCTTTGGCACGCCTTACAGCCTAAACCGTTTGACGGATTTGTACATATGAGGTGTCGTTGGATTCCTCTTAATCGTGGGAGTGACATAGGCATATAATATTTATAAAAAAGCAGTTGGGTTTTTCTTTTGATTTCACTTCTTTCCCTTCTTTCTTTTGAAGTAATAATAAATTTTGAGTGTACACCCGTATTATACAGTTTTTCTTGTCGACTGAGTTTTCGAAATTTTACAAAAAAAAATTGTCGAAAAGATAGGCTCTTGACTTTAATCATAATCATAATCTTTATTGCACACCATGGTATTACAGTTGTTACATTATAGTACATTGTTTAACGAGGAGCGTAAGTGGAATATTGCTAACGAGAGTCTATCAGAAGCCCGACGCCGAAGGCGGAGGGCTTTTGATGACTCGAGTTTGCAATATTCTTACGCCCGTGTTATACACAATGTTTTTCATCACATTTGCGAGAAAATAAATAACTACAAAAGACAGAAAAATCTAAGTTTCATAAAGCCCCACCATTCAAAAATTGACAACTTCACTTCCAGATCAGTGCTAGTGGAGTCCAATCACAGAGCAGTATTCTTGCGGGGCGGGGCCGGCTTGACCAACTAGATTTTTTTTTCAACCAATCACAGAGCAACCAGATTTGCTTAAGCCAATCAGAGGGTTCTATTATTTTAAAACTAAACTTAACAGCCCGTGGGAGGTAAAACGGCTATAACTGCTCTGTACGCTCGCAAGTAATAACGCCATTGACGAGCAAGTGTGATCAAAAATAAATTATAGTATCACATGGACCCTGACAGGGTATTGCAAATGGTCCTTAAAAACTAATATCTAAATCTAACTACTCTTATCTAGGTTATATTATAATCATCAGTATATAAAAGCCCCTCAAGCGAGTGTAGCAATTTTTTTTAAACATACAATATATTACAAGGTACTACTAATTGTAGTACAATTACAGAATTAGGCCCACTATAATGATATACTTTGACTGTAACTACCATACTAAGTTCATTTAGTTTTTCATTCTATACTTGTAACTAATTGCTATCATCAAAAATATCCTCCACAGTGTAATACGCTTTTTTCTCTAGGAATGACTTCAACTTTTTTGCAAATACTGTGTCTCTTTCCTCTGCTTTGATATGGTTTGGAAGGTGGTTATAATATTTTACTGCTGCGTAACTTTACAGCTCACAGAGCCACTATTTATGTTAAGTCATTGGCGCTGAATGGGTTAAATCGGTTCTACACCGTCCTAGCTCTACTGCGTAGAAGGGTAAGCGCCCCTTTCGCTTTCAATAGATGCGATGTTACTATCTTTGTCGCTCCGAGTTGAGAGTTGAGTTCATCATGAAACTGTAGGTACCTGACCGTTCTAGCCCGCTCAGGTTACATTTGAGTGAGGACTCAGAATGTACATTTGTATGAAGAGTCGAGAAGAGGCGACCCGATCCTTAAGCGTCTAGCTGATAGCGCAACGTCCCGTAGTCTTTAGCGAAAATCACCCGTTGCCTTTTGATGCATGTGGTATCGTGATTAGCGCTAATACCAAGGGACCGCTTTTTGACTTTCGAGCGGCAATCTTTCACTCGAAAACTGTCAAAAATGATGAAATGCCATTTTGAAATAGCGATAGAAAATTGAATAAAAAACCGGCCAAGTGCGAGTCGGACTCGCGCACGAAGGGTTCCGTACCATTATCTATAAAAACGGCAAAAAATCATGTCTGTTGTATGGGAGCCCCAGTCCGACTCGCACTTGGCCAGTTTTATAGTATTTGTTGTTATAGCGGCAACAGAAATACATAATCTGTGAAAATTTCAACTCTTTAGCTATCACGGTTCTTGAGATAAAGCCTGGTGACAGACAGACGGACGGACGGACGGACAGCGAAGTCTTAGTAATAGGGTCCCGTTTTTACCCGTTGGGTACGGAACCCTAAAAACGAGTGGCATTTGATCACTCGTATTCAATTATATCGGTGGAAAGTAAGTGCCTGCAACTTTGACACTACAATCGTATTTACTTTTATTTAATTTTCGAGCGCTTGAAAGTCAAAAATTGGTTCCCTGCGATCTGAGATATACCTACACGTAGATACTATGTATGTGTTACGTCAACATCTCACTCTATGATTGTCTATTGCAAAAATATGACAGCTAGCGTCATAACTCTGTACTTTTACGTACTATTAATTATTCTGTGGTATTATCATCTATGCAATACATAGTCACAGATGTTTATTAGGGCGGTAAAACGAAGAATGTCATAGGTATCTCTAAGGCCCTAAGGCTCCGTGGCTTTCCTTATTACCGTTCGTGGTGTGTACAACACTTAGACGCATATGGTAATATATATCACTTTCCTTCTGGAATGGCTTAGATATAAATCAAATCCTCCTCAAATTTGAGACTTAGTGTCGAGTATGAAAAAATCTATAATAGACCTTAACCTCATAAGACCAAACGGCCTAATTTTAGGAGGTTTAACATCACAACTCACAAGCTTTTTGTAATAAATTTTTGAAATCTATTTAGGGACTCGAAATTTTAAAATAGTTAACTAATTATGACCTATTTCCAGGACACTGGGCCGTTCGGCCGTTGTTACATTAGTCCTAAAAATAGTTTTCGAGGTTAATTTGATGATTACTTCAAATCAATTTTTTATTTCCAAAAACAAAAAAAAAGATACAAAACAAGAACGTATAAATGGACAAAATATATTAATTTAAGTGTTAGGTAATGGGCACCGATCTCACCTTACCACTCAGTTTTGTATCATTTTCGATACTGTACCCATCTTAGGGCAAAAAAGTCAAAAACACCGAAATTGAGCCCCCGAGCACGTAATATCAAAACAATATGCTCCGATATCCGACACAGCCATACTGCACATGCCACGTCTACATACGGTACCACCGGCAACACTGTGCATTGACAATTAGTCGACCTTACCGCTTCGAGATAAGGTCTATTATTGTATTCAGCGGGCGGTCGCTGGAACATGCGCGCTTTGCGCCGCGGGCCACTCCGGCGCAGCTGCCGCTGATGAGGAAACTGATCTACAGCGGGATCGCTATTCTTTATGTTAGCCTGGTTATTATATGTAAAACTTGCTTCCGCCCGCGACTTCGTCTGCGTGGACCCGGGATAAAAACTATTCTATATTTTAATCCAGGCTATAAACTATCTTCGTGCAAAATTTCATCCAGGTACAGTTGTTTAAGCGTGATTGAGTAACAAACATCCAAACATCTAAACTTTCGCATTTATAATATTAGTAGGATATAGTAGGATTAGTAGGATACTTAGGTGTATGTCATCATCATCATCATCATCATATCAGCCGAAAGACGTCCACTGCTGGACATAGGCCTCCCCCAGAGAGTTCCAAATTGACCGGTCCTGCGCCACCCGCATCCAGCGGACTCCCGCGACCTTTACCAGGTCATCAGTCCACCTTGTGGGGGGCCTACCCACGCCGCGCCTTCCGGTACGTGGTCGCGAAACTGTTCACCGCTGCACTGGAGGATGTTTTCAAGACTCTGGACTGGAGAAGGATAGGCATCAACATCAACGGCGAGTACATCACTCACCTTCGGTTTGCTGACGACATAGTAGTCTTGGCTGAGACCATGGAGGACTTAAGTACGATGCTCGATGACCTCAGTAAAGCTTCCGAGCGAGTTGGTCTAAGAATGAACATGGATAAGACGAAGGTCATGTCAAATGCCCATGTAGTACCAACTCCCATTACAATCGGACACTTTACGCTCGAAGTTGTAGACGATTATGTATACCTAGGACAGACTGTCCAGTTAGGTAGGTCCAACTTCGAGAAAGAGGTCAATCGTCGAATCCGACTCGGCTGGGCAGCGTTCGGGAAGCTCCGGCACATCTTTTCGTCCAATATCCCGCAGTGTCTCAAGACGAGAGTCTTTGACCAGTGTGTGTTGCCAGTGATGACATATGGCACTGAAACTTGGTCGCTTACTATGGGCCTCATAAGAAGGCTCAAAGTCACCCAAAGGGCAATGGAGAGGGCTATGTTAGGAGTTTCTCTGCGTGATCGCATCAGAAATGAGGTTATCCGCAGCAGAACCAAGGTAACCGATATAGCCCTCCGAATTGCTAAACTTAAGTGGCAGTGGGCGGGGCACATTGCACGTAGAACCGATGGCCGTTGGGGCGGAAAGGTGTATGTGAATTTAAGAAAATTGGCTTATGATCGAATTTGATAGAAAATGTCTTTGTGTGCATGTCAAAATGTTATATACTAGCTGCCCACGTGGCTTCGTGTATTTCAGAGAACTTAGGCGAAATATGGGCATGTCCTTCCTGAAGGTCCATTTTATATACCTACTAGTGAAAGATTTTTTTGTAATCAGATAAGTAGTTCTGGAGATTACCCCCCACATACGAACTGACAATACTCCTACTACAATCCCACAGACTTTTATTTATTTATTTATTAAGAAACAAACATTCTCATATAGTTACATTTGACACAGTAAAAGGTACAGTCACGCACTTTAATTGTTTGATTTGTTGGGTTTGATTTGAAGCTACAAAATGCCTCATGGAAAATATCTAACGTTTGAAATTTTTCGTCATAAAGCCTGCACGCTCTTCTAATGAAACCGTTTTTTGCATAAGAAGTGCGATTACGGCGGATATCAAAGAGGGGTTTTTTTCTACAAGCTCGCTCGGAACGCCGGGGTACTCTAAAAGAAAGCGAGTGTATTAACGAAGGGGCATCGATGATGTTATGAATAATTTTGTACAGCGGTCATTCTCCAGATTTGTGTTTGCGTTTGGGTATAATTAACGCGACGTTTTACGAACATTTTATACGGAGTCGCGTCAATTAGACGCGGTCAAAATCGACGAGATACGATAAAGTAGTATTTTGTGTTTTCAAGGAAGTGGTGGCCGGTTTTTCTCGAGGCAGAGGTTTTCTTTCCGAACATTCATAGGTGCATGTAATATGCCTAAATTTAAGAATAAATCACTTTGACTTTGACTTTGATTATGTCCAGTGCGATACTCAATTGCCTTGACTTTTCCATTTTTCATTATTATTTATTTTCCAAAAAAAGTTACATGATCCGTACTAATATTATAAATGCGATAGTGTGTCTGTCTGTCTGTCTGTTACCTCTTCACGCTTTTTAAACCGCTAAACCGATTTAGATTAAATTTGTTATATAGATAGTTTGAGTCCCGGGGAAGGACATAGGATTGTTTTTATCCCTGAAATCATACCCTAAGGGGGTGAAATGGGGGGTGAAAGTTTGTATGGAGCTACGATAACGAGTTCCACGCAGACGGAGTCGCGGGCAGAAGCTTGATGGCGAGCCTCTATAATATTATAGTATAAGTTATAAGTAGTTACAAATATATTATACTCGTACCTAGAACTAGAATATATTACGTGCATTTAGGTATATTTCCCAGTAGGTACAGTATACTTATCTGTACAAAATAAAGACATGCTTCCATTTGATATTTACACGTAACCAAAACTTATATCGTAAACCCGATAGAGCACCCTGCGCGCGCATTACATATGCATCGCATAATAAATGTATCCGTTTAATTATTATTTTGAAAATATCCGCGCCCGGGGCCGGCACAAATAAGCGCGCTCGTTTTATTCAGATGCGGCCAGATTCGGAGGCCGGTCGCTGTAGTCTTATAACCCTTTTGATAGTTGTAGGTATACATGGATATTCGCGACTGTGTCCTGTGTTTAGGTTCCACAAACACCTGCGATCTGGGGCATTCACGAATTCACCGCCCTAATAGGGTATGTAAAAGCAAAGTTTTAACAGACTTGATGAATTTTGATTGAAAAACTTAGATTTTTCTGTCTTTTGTAGTTATTTATTTCCTCGCAAATGTGGTGAAAAACATTGTGTAAAACACGGGCGTAAGAATATTGTAAACTCGAGTCATCTCTTGTTTGCAATATTCCGCTTACGTCCATCGATAAACAATGTACTATGTACGAATTGGTTCATAAATGACCTAGTTCTGAGGTAAGAAACACACCTTTTTTTTGAAGTCGGTTAAAAAGTACGCTGAAACATTAAACTTTAATTGTGTCTTTAAACTTTCCATTTTGTAACCACGGGCTCCTCTGATAACCATCACTATAGTGAAAATGCCCTTACATCCAATATTTGACAGACGTCATCCCAGTACAATTTATGTCATAATTTGTCATCATTGACGCTTATTGTACCGGGAAGTGCTGTCAAATATCGATTGTTAAAAAAATCTAATTATAGTAACAGTATTGACTGATCCTAAACTAGACTCTTTTAGTGGAAATGTCCTCATAAGATTACATTACGTTAGCTTCGTAGGCAGGTTCACGACAACCAACTTACGGGTAACCATCTATCCGCGTCATCAAAATCTAATTACCATGGGCCACCTTTTCCCTCTTATAAAATCCCCAGAGCGCATCGACTAGAGTTTAACCAAATTTTATCAGCCACGATAAAGTTATAAGGCGATTGCGCGCTCACTGCGCCGTTAGATGGCACTAACAGGTGTAACTAACCTTAACTTTAGCCGCTTAGACCTATAGGTCGTACGCGACGATGTATTTCAAGCGAATTTCGCCTTTATGAGAAAGGAGGGAGCTGCGCAAATTGATTCAGTCTCCTTTGAGAGGTCGCAACTCTATTTAAGTTATCGTAAGTCATTAACTTCAAAGGTTGCAAGCTTTTATTTAAGGGGATGGTTCGGGGAGTAAACTAGTATAGGAAATAGTATTAAGACGTTGTTTTGGTAAGAGCTGTTGTACCTATTGTGACGTGAAATATTTTTGAGTAACATATTTGAATAAGTATACACTAATAATGCAATTATTATGTAGTCAAACATTTACATATTTCTTTTTTAAGAACCGAATTATAAAATTTCGGCACAGAATCAGCGTATCTCTTTATAACAAGCCTCTTTATAACAAGTTCAAAAAGCTGTAGGTATCTAGACTACGGAAAACTAACCGAAAAAAAAACGAACAAGTGCGAGTCAGGCTCGCCCGCCGAGGGTTCCGGACAAAATTACAAATGTATAGTTCTCAGATTTTTCCTTGTGCTTGTATAAGTATAAGCCGATATTACTTGCCAAATTTGATACTTCTAGTTCTAGGTCAACGGAAAGTACCTACCTTATAAATTTTGATTCCCTTGAGAGTGTCAAAATACACGTTTTTTGTGGCAGAAACGGCCATATCTTTTTTTTACGTAAACTTAGAAGTTTGATTTTTTCACAACTTCAACTTGAGTACTACCTCTATAATAATAATTCTAAGATTTTTGACGACATAGATAACACATAGGTAGATAACACATAGATAGAGTCATAGATATAGGTTTAATATGGTCAATTAAATTTTTAATGCCTACTGTGGGACACCACTCGTGTGAGCACTTTCGCTGTCTCTCACCTTGGTCGCACCACCGGGACAGCAGGAGCTGCTGCCGAGGCGGCTGCGCTCAGAAAGCTGGACAAATACTCCGCGTTGAACAATTATTCGTTTGTCCCCCTGGCGGTGGAGACGATGGGTTGCTGGTGCTCGAAGGCCAGAAACATTCTTGGCGGAAGTTGGGCGCCGTTTGCAACTAAGAGGGCTTGACTCCCGTTCCGGGTCATTCCTGTTGCAAAGGTTGTCGATCGCGATTCAGCGCGGCAATGCAGCGAGTGTGATGGGCACCTTTGCACCCGGAATGACACGGGGCGGGTTATTTGACTAAGTGTAGTTTTATTGACACTGTATTAAATTGTATTTAAACTCTATTAAACTTCATTTAATTTTTAAACTTATTAACTTTTTATTTTTTTATTGGTGTTTGTTTAATAAATGACGATCACAATGACATTACAAAAAAAGTACAATGTGTAATTTTAATTGCATTTGTATATTGTGGCATAGCATGCAAGTTAAGTTCAGGGTGGTACGTCATGCTATACTAATTTAGGTATTTTATTTTTAAATAAGGCGAAGAAAAAAAAGGATATTAATTTGATAATGTTAAAATAATAATAATACCAGGTACCTACATGAGTTTAATATACAAATAATGATACCTAAATTTTATCTAACAAAATAATGTGTATAAAAAATTCAAGTAAAATTTAGTTGTTACTAAATGCATTTATATTCTCCTAGCAGGGCTGGTAACCCATGGAGGCTTATTACCATCCCTCCTTCTTCACCGAAAGAGAGGCCATTTAAAATTTAATTTAAAAATAAGTAAACATAATTGTTGTAGCAAATTAAAATTCTTATGTAAAAATGTATTAATAATCAATAAATGGCTATTCTAATTCTAATTGTGGCATAATTAAATGCACGGCTCTTACCATTTCTCCATTACTAACTCAACATTGCATATAAATCCTGTATCCTAATATCCAAACTGTTTAGTTTATCATTGAGTATACATATAAACATAAACGCTAATCGTACTAAAGACGAACTAATTAGTTCGTTATTACAATACCCTACCGCCGGCCACAACAGATCGATATCTGCCCCTCGCTTCCATAGTTAAACGCCATGACTAAACTGCCTAAACGATATACACACGCGACCATTCAGGTTCAGATTTTTGAGATAATAATGGCTAATTATGAATATTTTGTATCATTATTACACTTTTAACCCCTCATATATCTATATAAGGGGTTAAGGGAATGGGCAGTAGAGGGTATCTGCCCTCTACTGCCCATTCCCTCTCATCGATGAGAGGAGGCCTGTGCCCAGCAGTGGGACGTCTATTGGCTGCATGATGATGATGATGATGATAATTAACTATTGGTCTTGAGCAAGAGTAAGTGGGATAATATGAGTATGAAGCTACTCGTATTTTTACAAGCTTTATATTAACTTGACCTGTTCGTATGTAACTAAGTAAGTAAGTATGTAAGTTGACCGTCAAAATTTGCAATCCATTTTTCAGTCACTTGCCGTCATCCGATTAAGCCGAAATTTTGGGTATTAGTATAGTTTGGATGACAATTTAATATTATGGTACAGTCGCCCACACTCCTAACTGACCATTTGTGAACCTTATGTCACTGAAATAAGGTTCACCAATGGTCAGTTAGGAGTGTGGGCGACTGTACCATCGAGCTGATCTGATGATGGAGATGGGATGGCCATGGGAATTCAGTATTTAATTTAATCGTCTCAATAAGTAGTTGATGATCGTATACAGAAAAGTACAGTCGACCAAAAATGTTTTTTTTGACAGAAACTTCTATATAAGTTATGAGGTTTATTTTAAGTCAGCCAAAATATCCTACCTCTATAGGTTATTCAGTAAAGACAGTAAATGTAACCTTTAAAGCACTTTTTATAGTCGTCGACTTTAATGTTTGAATTAAGACTTCGTACACTAAACTAAAGCCACAGACTTTTTAGGGTTCCGATACCTCACTCGGTTGTCTGTTTGTCCGTCTGTCACAGCCCATTTGCTCCGAAACTACTGGACCGATTGAGTTGAAATTTGGTACACATATGTAAATTGGTAACCCAAAGATAAACGCGTAAAGTAAATTAATGAATTCTAAACAAGCGGGCCACTTTTGGGGGGTAAACTGGAAAATTTAAAAAAAAAGTTTCGCAAACTGTATTATGTGACATATCAAATGAAAGAAGTTGTCGTAACTATGTCAGATATTTTTTTTTATAATTCTAGCAAAAACAGATTTGAAGTAATTTAGGAAAAAAGACGAAAATCGACCATGCCCCCCCCCCCCCCCCCCCCGTATCTCCGAAACTACTAGGATTAAAATTCTGAAAAAAAATGAGGAAAATAGTTCCTTGCCTAAAGATTACAGGAAAACCTATAAGAAGTTTGAGTATTCAAAAACACTTATGAAATTTAGATTATATACGAAACCCTCACCACGCGAGTTGAACTCGCACTTGTCCGGTTTTTTTTGTCTATGGAGCTCCCAACTCAACTATAATAATTATAAGACAACGCTATAGACAACTAAAATAAATTCGACCAATCACGTGGCGCCTTTACTGAACTATAATGAATTTGACAATAAAACGTCGCGTTTCCAATACAAAAGACATCAACGACACGGCGCACCTCTGACTTGCACTTCGTTTCAGCAGGGCTTAGATATTTTTCATTAGATACCAAGTCTGTTTAATTATTTCTGTTGACTCGTATAAAAAGTATTGTATACAATAGTTACACAATTAACTCTCAAATATTACATAAAATACTATTATGTTATGCGCACTCGTAAGTTTAAAAGCAAGTGTACGCGAGTAATATAAAACTGATTCCAATTCAAATACAAACAATTCCGGATCAGATACAAAGCTACAAACTCAAAGACTTTACCTCTTTATAATATGTAGAAGAAATCTTTTGATTCCACGGGCAATATATAAAAAAGCTATATTCTTTCTGCAGCCGCCTCTCGAACCTTTCCACAGCCAACTGCCCTATCCTCCAGGCATCTTGTCTACGGTCACATCTGCCTCGCCCGAGGACGCAGCCACTCACATATCGCCAGTTACCACATTCACACACAACTACTTATACAGGCATCCAGTGTAAGCTTGAGCTGCGACTACATATAGTTGTTAGGGGCTTGAGGTCATGTTATATTGGTGACATACTGAATTGTGGCAGTACTGTTACCACTAGCATCCAGAGTAAGCTTGACCTACGAGTACATATAGTTGTTAGGGGACTAGAGGTCATGTTATACTGGCGAGTTAGTGAATTGTGGCAGTATTGCACCTGCGGGCGTGTCGTGCGTGCCCGCCTTTATAATTTGTAATTTACTGCTTGTTATGTTGGTAACTATAATGTGAAGTCCAGATTGTCGGCTTAGGAGAAATCTGTATGCTATTATTAGAACAGTAGGATATAAACTCCATACAAAATAAGTTGTGTAATTGTGACTAAACTAAAGTACCTAAGTAACATTAGTATTACGTACAAAGGACGATTGTATTTTCTATACACACTTGTTAAATGCAGACATGTTGCCTTACACCACTGTGATGATCTATGCTATGCGATACAAGAGTGCTTTAGGTAAAGTAAGCACCAGTTGAAAACGAAAAAAATGTAAACAAAGAATATACATATTGAATTTGACATTTAATATGTCCATCATTCATGTCATTTAATATATCATAAAAAATGTTTGTTTACATTTTTTCGTTTTCAACTCGTGCGTCTGTCTGTCCGTGCGTCACAGCCGATTTGCTCCGAAACTACTGGATCGATTGAGGTTGGTAAACATATGTAAATTGGTGACCCGAAGATGGACGCGTAAAGTAAATTAATGAATTATGAACAAGGGGGCCACTTTGGAGGGGGGGGGGGACAGGTTAATAAAAAAAAAAGTTTCGCAAATTGTATTGTGTGACATATCAAATGAAAGGGGTTTTTATAAGCATCTCAGATATAGATATATTTTATAATTTTAGCAAAAACAGATTTGAAGTAATTTAGGCAAAAAAGACGACAATTGACCCCCCCCCCCCCTTATACCCTAAACTACTAGGCTTAAAATTCTGAAAAAATATGGAAAATAGTTTATTGCCTAAAGATTACAGGAAAACCTATAAGAAGTTGGAGTATTCAAAGTAACGGGAAAATTCTCGATATTTTTGTGTATTTTGTATATACGGAACCCTCACCACGCGAGTTGAACTCGCACTTGTCCGATTTTTTAATCAACCCTTGACGAAAACGAGGGGTGTGTTAAAAGTTTAACATGAGACTCTGTGTCTATTAGTCAGTATGTCCTCGTAGATACCAAACATATGAACCGATTTGAATGCGGTTTTTGTTAATCGAAAGTTTTGTCTCTCGAGATGGTTCTTAGGCATGTTAGTTGTGTCGAAGGCGTTTTAAATATTAAATTTATGTACCTAGTACCCGAACCCGAACTTAGTACCCGTTTCGATCGTCAGAGATCCTGGGGTAGTTGACCTTAACGCACTATAATTAGATTTTTTTAACATCCGATATTTGACAGCCGTCATCCCGGTACAATAAACGTTAATGATGACATTTGATGACATAAATTGTACTGGGATGACAGCTGTCAAATATTGGATGTAATTGTATTTTCACCATAGATAAAGCTCTCAACACTAGAAAATATTTGCAGATGTGTGTATTCCCGGGCACTGCATCATCATCATCATCAGTTAGTTGTTTGTTACTTGTACATCGAAAGCGCTAGAGTGACACTACTCTATAAGGATGAATATTAGAATGAATGCAGATGAATGTCAGAGAAACAACTGACGTGTTTGTACGAGAACGCCACTATGTCAGTCCGACTCCAGGACCGGACTCGAAACCTATTCCGCTGCAGCGAGGAGTCAGGTAAGGAGAGGTTGTTTCTCCAAAACTGATCAACGCTGCACTGGAGGGTATTTTCAAGACTCTGGACTGGAGAAGGCTAGGCATCAACATCAATGGGGAATACATCACTCACCTTCGATTTGCTAACGATATAGTAGTCTTGGCTGAGACCATGGAGGACTTAAATACGATGCTTGATAACCTCAGTAAAGCTTCCGAGCGAGTTGGTCTAAGAATGAACATGGATAAGATGAAGATCATGTCAAAAGCCCATGTAGTACCAACTCCCATTACAATCGGACACTTTACGCTCGAAGTTGTAGACGATTATGTATACCTAGGACAGACTGTCCAGTTAGGTAGGTCCAACTTCGAGAAAGAGGTCAATCGCCGAATCCGACTCGGCTGGGCAGCGTTCGGGAAGCTACGGCACATCTTTTCGTCCAATATTCCGCAGTGTCACAAGACGAGAGTCTTTAACCAGTGTGTGTTGCCAGCGATGACGTATATGGCACTGAAACGTGGTCGCTTACTATGGGCCTCATAAGTTTAAACCACGTTTCAGTGCCATATACGTCATCACTGGCAACACACACTGGTCAACATAGCCCTCTGGCTATTTTGGGAGTTTCTTTGCGTGTACGAATCAGAAATGAGGCTATCCGCAGCAGAATCAAGGTAACTGATATAGCCCTCCAAATCGCTAAACTTATAAGTGGCAGTGGGCACATTGCACGTAGAACCTATGGCCGTTGGGGTGGAAAGCTTCTCAAATGGCAACCACGTACTGGAAAAAGTTTTTCGGACAACTGATACATTTGGATAACATCAAATGGTAAATGAAAAAAGTAGTGAATTGTATATTTGGAGAAGTCATAAAAATACGAAAAGTTTTCAGACAAAAAATATTGGGCGAAGAAAATTTAGTGATTGCGATAGGTGGCAATATTGTCTCCCTGGTTGGCGGTAGTATATGCATATTGATGGCGCTGGCGTGACACTACTATAGGGATGAGTAGATGTATGTGACAATATTGTCCCTGGTTGTGTACGTACATAGACGACGTTAGTGGCATATGCGCGCGCGCCGTGATGGCCGCGGGCGCGGCTTACGAGCGCAACCGTGCCGCGCAGACTGCACGCGCAGAGGCGTCATCGACACGGAATACAAGGAAGGATTAGTATGAAAATTCATGCAGATGTCTGTCAGCCACTGTGTGCCAGCCACGAATCTGCACCGTCGGCTGTTTCGAACCCCAAGTATACATATACAAGGAGGACTATACAGGATGAAATAGGGGTCGTGGAGCAAGAAGACCAAAAGCGAATAAGGTGGTCATACTGAACAACTTTTCCCATGGGACCAACATCGAAATCGCAAAAAAAAATCAGCTGTTCCATACATTAACTCTCAATTAACTCACAGTTAACTCACAGTTAACTCTTAATTGGCTCTTATTTACGATTTCGTGGATGGTCCCATGGGAAAAGTTGTTCAGTATGACCATCTTATTCGCTTTTGGTCTTCTTGCTGCACGACCCCTATTTCACCCTGTATAGCAGTAGTACCCAGTAGTCTGTGCTGCCTTTTTGAAATGGTGGAAGGGACAAACATTTATATTGTTAAAGATAATTTATTCATTAACAATATAAATGTTATTAACAATGATAGAATCCGCTACAGGCTTCGTCAACAATACGTACTAAACTGACCTAACAAAAAAGAACCGCCCCGGATCGTTGGTGGCCCGAAAGTTCCCATGACACTGGCGGCGTTGCCACGCTGAATGGCCAAGGAAATCTGTTGAGCTAGGAACGATCTGGAACGAGGATCGCAGCCCTTATCCCTAACCCACCGTCCCAAATCCCGTATGAAGTGTTTGGCTCCCTAAGGTCCCGCAATTTCCACCGCCACTGGCACAAAGTCCTACATTGGCTCCAAGGCAGAGTACAAAAAAAAGAGTAATTATAAAAGCCCTTCAGTTCAATCGTTGCCTTGTCTTAAGTGATTTGAAACTTTTTAGGGCGACTATTGGATCCTACAGAGACTTTCAGTCACCTCTACATTTATTTCTACTCTTTACCGCGCTTAATCCTACCACACCGACATCTCTTATACCGGCCGATCATTACTTTCTTGTCTTTAATCTCCATTTATAAAGACCATAATCCCTTAACAACTAGTACTTCAACAACCCATTTTAACTTTGTAATTTCAGATATTGTAGGCGTAATTTGAATGGCAGGTGTATGATGGAGTTTGGTGCAAATTGTCTTATGTGTGGCTACTATGTAGTACATAATATAATGGAATCTTGGGAGGGGCCTTGATTGTACTATGAAGGCAGTAGTTCAGAACCTGTTCTTAGACCATGGTAAGAGTACTGAAAGGGGTCTGATACGATATCTTAGGTCTTGGCTATTATGTACTGTAATTAGATGAAACACGCCTTAGGCCCGCCTCTTGTAATTGGTACTGGGTAAGTCGCGTGTATGTCTTTTTGCAAGTTGTTCGTATGTATGTAAGTACGTAAGTGCCCTTCAAAGTTTGCAAACTATTTTTCAGTCACTAGTCGGTTTAAGATTGATCTAAAAAAAATGCATGTAAGTAGGTAATATCGGTATTATGTAATAATTTACTTTAAAAACAAAGTATTAATTAGCCGCCTTCAATTCAGTACTCCGCCAAGCCACATACTTACATGGACATTTCTACTTTAAGTACCGCATACCACTACTTTCCGAGAGCAAATGCGATAATTATTACAGAAAAACCCAAATCGCTGTATGTGGACCTATAAATCATTCGTTGTCCTTGCCATAGTTCCACTTTTTTTCCTTATAAGGAATATCTTTTTTTATTTGCCACAAGTGATTTAGTATGAAGTTGTGGCAAAAAAACCACTACCCGCCCAAATCAAGTAGGTTGTTTACGGTAAGCCTTCAGCCATTTTAAGACCAGGGGCCCGTTTATCAAAAGCTTGTAACTTGTGTATTGTAATAAGCGGAAGCCTCTTTTCAACTCCTTTTATAAGAAAGAGACTTCGGCTTGTATTACAATTTACAAGCTTTTGATAAACGGGCCCCAGTTCATAATTTAGCTGCATTCCGTCCCTCATTGTGGCAACATGTATAGCTTGTCCTGAGTATCATAGGTCCATGACGCCTTCTGATTTTTGCAATTGGTATTCTGACGTCACAGAAGACAAAATGGCGGTCGGCATTTTCGGTCACGTAAAATTACGATTTTAATTTTCAAATTAAAAATAAATCTTATGTTTTTATAACAAAATATTCGTATTTTTTATGGTAAAAACTATACTTTGATAATTTAATTTTTATAGATGAAAATACTATATTGCGTGGCAACATATTGCAGTACAAGTAAAGCCCGTCTAGAAGGTGCCTTTTCAGTTGGACTGCTCCCAGCGAGTTCCGCTGTGCCTTACCTCTCTCGAATCATTTATCAAACCATTATTTGATTACCATAACCACGTTATGTCTTCTGCGTTAATGGCGCGATGCGTGATACCATAGCGTGTGCAATTTAAACACTTGTTAGAAAGACCAACGCCTTTAGGCGATTTATAAACGTGCTAGCTCTGTAACTAGTTTACAATAGCGTTGGTAGATATAAGTAATCCATTTGATCTAATAGGGCCGTCCTGAGTTGAAAAGTTGTTATAAAAAAAACTTACCACTTGAATAGTTCTACCACAAGGCTTTCATTATCAGATCAACTTGATTGTACCGAATTATTAAGTATATTGTCATACCTATTATATACGTTACGTACGTTCTAATGGAATTGTGGATGAAAATGGAAGCATAATCTTTACGTCTTTAATGTGGGAAAATTTTAATCACTTACCAAAAAAAATACTGACTTGCACATCAAAATTTAACGAATGCACATCAAAACCGAATTTTGATGAACGATTAGTATTTTAGCTGTGCAAATCAATATTTTTTGGAGTTAACTAAAATACCTATAATGACACCGATAATAAATCGTCAAAACCTCCTTGCTCGTGCCGTTATGGTTCATACATTTTTCATAATTGCACTGTTTACCACGATATAAACATCAAACTTTAAAAAAAAATAGGTCCCTATATTGCAGTGGTACCCACTTCTCAAACAAAATTCGCACCCTTAGAATGAAACCGACCGAACTCAAAAAAATCGACAAAATGAGATAGCAACACATCTTGATGCAATATGTAATTGTGAGTCGATATGTGTTGCTAACTCATTTTGTCGATTTTTTTGAGTTCGGTCGGTTTCATTCTATGGGTTCGAAATATTTTGAAATAAAAAGTTTTATTTACGATGACACATTCGTATAATATAAATTATAAGTGTTAGTTATTCAATATTAGTTTAGTTTAGTTTATAAAAACACTCTAGTTCTAAATATGATGTCCTCTTTAAACCAATATCTTGTACAATAGTAGATTTCCCTTTATATATATATATATATATATATATATATATATATATATATATATATATATATATATATTATACTTTTTATATATTATAATATATGAGAGTCTTGTCTGAGCAATCATAATGATATTAATTTATAAGTGGAAACTGTTTTGGCTTTTGTATTGTCTAAATTTAAGTATTCATGTGTGCTATTTTTAGCTGTTTGTTTCCCATTTTTAAATAAATAAATAAATAAAAAATAAATAAATTACGTACTTATTAAGATTTTATTCGTGTTTGTGGCGAAAAAAGTGTACGTTACTTTTAAAATGTTTGAAGAAGAAAATAACTGCAGTCCCGAAAACATTACGTGAGTAATAGTAAAATTTATTTATTTATTTATTTATACAACGGTGTACCTATAACTTGGTTTTTTAAAACGCTCGTGGCGTCTTTAATACCCTTCTTGTATAACAGTCGCATAAAATACTATTTTAGGTTATTAGTTTTTTTTTTGATGAGCCTTTAAATACTGGCCCGTTTGATATTTATTAAGTAATATGGGGACTTTAAGAGACTTCTAACGGTTCCCGAGCAGTTTTGATTTAAAGCGTAGTTAAAATCCAAAGTAACGCCGCATGAAGCAACTAAGTCCTGTTCTCGGGTCCCCTTTAGCTGTCCGCGCCACCGTCACATTCATCTATCACGCGTGAGATTCGGGACATAGTGACATACACACAAACAGACATACCTACGCAAGGGGAGCAAGAATTATTGAGGTTACATTGATTGTGTAGTGATATGTGGATTTGAGGGACAGATCAAATGTTTTATTACTGTGATTGAATAATCCAGCCTAATCCCAATAAGGTGTAATGTAGTTTTGTCTATGGCCTATGTCCAGCAGTGGACGTCTTTCGGCTGATATGATGATGATGATGATGATGATAGGTAGTACTAGTAAATACCCACGCCGTAGAATATATAACTCACTAGCTTCTGCCCGCGACTCCGCCCGCGTGGAACTCGTTTATATCGTAGCTCCATTCAAAACTTTCACCCCCCATTTCACCCCCTTAGTGGAACCTATCTCCATACCAAATTTCATCTAAATCGGTTCAGAGGTTTAAACATTTTATAAAGGTGTTAATATTACTCACTATAGTTCGATGAATGCACCAAAATGACGACCAACAGAGCGAAATGGCGAGAGATTGTGAGGATAATAGCTGCCAGGAATGCGACTACATGACGACCACGACCGCAGTGTCAATCTAGAGCCTATTTCTTATTCTGTGCTAGAGAGAAGAGTTTCTTGCTGTACCTATACGCTTTATTTTATGGAATAAGTGACCTTAACTACCTATAGCTACGAATGTGAAGCTACGTCTGCAGTTGACTGTACATTTACTACTCAGGTCACCAAGGAATAAAATACCACATCATTTAATTACACAACGAAAACATCAAAAGCACGCATCAAAGGCTTAAACAATTGCAATTTAAACTTTTCCCATTTTAATTATCGTCTCATTTAACGAATATCAATTCTGTTTAATGTATTCACCCCAAACTTGTAGTACGCAAACAATGTTTAAAACACGACGCGATAAAGGACCCATTTACACGCCGTATTAACCACGAAATGGGACGATAAAAAACCTTTTCGACAACCGTTTTCGCATTTAATTAATACTTGCGCTGTTCGATTATCAACCCTGTGAATTGCGGCTTAACGGTCATGAGATGTTTTTTGAATAGCATTTGTTATAACTAGCCGTTTCTATAACTAGCTGAATGAAACAAATGTCACGTTACGGTCAGTGTGCTCTATTATTTAAAAAAGTCGTATGTATCATTGAACCTTATGTGTTGATACGATCTTTAATTTTTTTGGAGGGAAACAAATGTAATCAGAATTGGGGATGTCTTTATTCTTTCTGCGTTAGATTTTTGTAATTTCACGGATTTATTTGGAGCTATTGAGGGGTGTACATTGCACATGCTACCTTGAATAGGTTTTTATATCGTAGGAGGGCTTTGGACGATCTTTCAGAAATGCTGCTTAGCGTCTAGCGCTTCTAGACGCCGCTGCTCATATAAGTCGATTTATGCCGTAGGAACGAAGTATTGGGCTACTGTCAAGCTCTGGGACGTTTACCTTACTTATGAACAGTATGTGTCGGTTGTTTATTCGAACGAGGGAGCAAAGCGAACGAAGTTCTATGCTTCAGCTTGGGCCGAAAATCGTTTGTATGTTCAGTTGTCACGATGTCCCGCTGTCCGTCTGTTCTCCTCTACAGGTCGCATTTCTCAAATAATTCTCGTGAAATTTTGTGAGCAGAACAATTATATAGTTCTTTTTTGTCAAGGCACTTGTTCGAAATTTAAAAAAAATGTTTTAAAGACAGGCTCTCGAGTTTTACAGCTCACAGAACCACTACCTAGTTTGACAATTGCACCAGTTTAAAAAAACCGGCCAAGTGCGTGTCGGACCACGCAAAACGAAGGGTTCCGTGCCTATTAAAAAGGTCGTATCGTCACAGAAATTTTACGGCACTTACGTCCTTTTCTTTGACGGAGGCAGTTTTTCAGCAATATCTCGAAAACTTCTGAACCGATCTTGTTCAAATCAATTTTCGGTGAATGAAATTAATAAGCTCTATGTCCATGAATTTTTCCATATTTTTAAAGTACACCGTTCAAAAATTAGAGGGGGGGGGACAGAATTTTAGTGACTTTCGGGGCGATTATCTCCGACTCTATTCACTTAATCAAAAATGCTAAGGAACCTAATATTTATTTTGAAACACCTATCGATTGATGTGCCACACGGGGGGTCACAATGAAAATTTTATTTTGACTTGTAGTTTTATGTATGGAGTGCACCCCTAAAAAATTTTTTTTTGTCATTTTAATTACAAAACTATGTAGCGGCTAACAAAATACACCTACCCTCAAAATTTTATTCAAATACACCTTATAGTTTTCGAGTAAAATGCCTGTGACATACGGACAGACGGACAGACGGACAGACGGACAGACGGACAGACGGACATGACGAAACTATAAGGGTTCCGTTTTTGCCATTTTGGCTACGGAACCCTAAAAATGACACTGTTGTATGGCGATTGGCCACATTTAGTGTTTAGCAGTAACACAATAGTTTATTGCTTGTATAAGCGATAACCATGTATAAAATAGGGTGTTAACATTGAATAAAGATTGTATAAGACACTCTCCACCTGTCCACTCATTGGCCCCGTGCCGTTACTACCACCATAGAACTACCTTATCACAACACTTTTCCACTCGAGTATATTATGCACAACTGGAATATATATTTTTAATTTTCAATTTAGCATGTTAATTGCAGCATGCAGCGGTGGAGGGTTGGAGCTCATTTCGCGCCCAATTACAGCCAGCGGTGACAACCCTAGCGGAGATGTTTTGTCGAAACTTTAGAAAGGGAGAGTTTGATACAGTTCATATTAAGTTACTACTGATATTCGACTTATTTTTTCTGTCTTTTACCTATGTGAAAAATACTGATGTCGTCATTGTTAGTGTACTATAGCTTTTCGGGGAAAGAAAACATTGTAAGGAAACCGGTCTAATCCCAACAATGTCTATATTTCCCTCTTTGTTGGAAGGTCAGATGGCAGTGCCTACGCCAAGTCTTGGGATGAGGTGTCCAAGGAGGACCTCGGGCTCTCTTAGAAATTTAGAATACAACCGGACAAAAAAAACCTACTTTTTCTTCTTCTTACTTCTTTCGCCCCTGTCCACGGCTATTGATAATACATTTTATGTGACACCCCTGCAGTTACAAGCGACCATAGCCTACGGTGACCGCTTATCATCAGGCTGCCCGTACGCTTATTACTTATCGATTGACTCTCCTTGTCGACTTACCCATTCTAAAGACAAATCCAATCTAAAAAAAATAGAATCTGCAATCGACATCTTCTACTTAGGTAAGCACATCACTACAAACAAACGAAATCCACCGTCGCGACAGCCCTACTCCCGCCTCGCTGCACTGGCATATTGAAGCAGCTCTTTGAAGTAGGGCTGTCACCCTTTGCAATCACATGCGGATTTATTGACCTGCGGTTGTGATGTGATGTGATGTGACTGATGTGTAATTGATTGTTGTTTAAATTGAGATGAATAGCGGTTACAATGACATGTTGTAAATAGTAGGATTGAAGATATTTATGGTCCCTGGTAGGTGAAGAAATACTGTCACCTTTGTATCTCGTTGAGAAAACATGCGAACCGGGTATTTCTACCCACTACACTATGCACCTTAGGACAATTTAACTGTCATTTTTCCACATAAAAAGTGACATTTAGATCTACCTGACGCGCGTACAATGCGTTACGTGATGACCCGCTGGTTTACAAAATCCACTTATATTCCTTTCATTAATACAAATCATTTATTTCGGACTATAAAATCCATAGTGTCAGTGGTTACAAACGTAGAGCT
Organism: Epinotia nisella; assembly: GCA_932294315.1. Classification (NCBI taxonomy): domain Eukaryota; kingdom Metazoa; phylum Arthropoda; class Insecta; order Lepidoptera; family Tortricidae; genus Epinotia; species Epinotia nisella. Next base: position 11,480,362 of record OW028693.1, read on the forward strand.
TTAGTGTTATATAATAATGATGCTAAACTTACATTATACATATAAAGGCGCCTGCTGCGCAGCGGTACAGTCGCCCACACTCCTAACTGACCATTCGTGAACCTTATATCAGTGACATAAGGTTCACAAATGGTCAGTTAGGAGTGTGGGCGACTGTACTACGGCGAGTCCCAGCGGTGGGCTAGCACGTTCAGGATACTATTCGAGCTGCCACGACTGCGATTGAGGAGAGACGCACTTAATACATAATACACCTTATAGTTTTTGAGGAAAACGCCTGTGACATAATGGACAGACAGATATAACCAAGCTATAAGGGTCCCATTTATGCCATTTTTGGCTACGGAACCCGAAAAAGGTCCCTAACCGAACTAAAGAGCCATAGTTTCAACTCTCAAGTCTATGCAGATGTTATATGCAATGTTCAATTAGCAATAAGGTTTTTTCAATAAATTATTCTTATTCTTATATCGATTGGAGCTGGTGTATTTCTGTGTTTTGTATTTGTTGTATATTTATTGACGTTTGAAGATGAAAAGCGGACTTGATGATGATGACGAAGTATCAAGATTGAATCGGTGATGACATGACGACTACTAGGTACCACCTTGTCGAGTCTGTGATGACTGTGAAGAAAAAACCATACCTAAAGATAGACGAAGTATTACGAACAACCTAGGGAAGCCCGTTTTCAACCATGCCAAATAAGTTAAGGAAACGCTTATGCAAACATAATTATACAAATGAAATTGCACAGAACTCTTTTGTATAAGTATTCGTACGTGAGCGTGTGCTTAACGTATTTGGCATGGTTGAAAACCGGCTTCACTAGTTTGTTCGTAATGCTCCGTCTATGTTTTTTTTTTACATTTTGGAAGACAATCAAGGTATATAGGGGTTGTTCTAAAACTATTGATAAAACAGAGGGACTACTCTTATATTGAACTGCGTAGAGACAGGCGCCTAATAATAATATTTGATCATTCCTAGAGATAAAGGAGTGTTCCCACTGCCCGGGGCGGTTTGCATCTAGAACTAATCGGCACACCTGCCGCATGGAGACGATTCAATTTAGCAACAATGCATGTCCTGCGGACCCGGGCTAGAAGCTTAGTCTGTCGTAGGAAGGCATTTGACAAGCTTTTATGTCTTCATATTTATATTGATGACCGGTTAGCCTATTGGGTAAGTGACGCCGCTTATGAAGCTGAAGCTCCTGGGTTCGAATCCCTATAAGGGCATTTGTGTGATGAGCATGATTATTTGTTTCTGAGTCTTGGTTTCTATGTATTTATATCTATTAAATATATCGTCGTCTAGTACCCATAACACAATCCTTATTGAGCTTACTAGGGGGCTAGTTCGATCTGTGTCAGATTTACCTATTTATATTTGTGGGAATTGTGGGCGAAAATGCATTTTTAGGGTTCCGTACCTTAAAAGGAAAAAAACGGAACCCTTATAGGATCACTCGTGCGTCTGTCTGTCCGTCTGTCACAGCCGATTTGCTCCGAAACTACTGGACGGATTGAGTTGAAATTTGGTACACATATGTAAATTGGTGACCCAAAGAGGGACGCGTAAAGTAAATTAATGAATTCTGAACAAGGGGGCTACTTTTGGGAAATAAACTGGAAAATTAAAAAAAAAGTTTCGCAAACTGTATTGTGTGACATATCAAATGAAAGGGGTTGTTGTAAGCATCTCAGATATTTTTTTTATAATTTTAGCAAAAACAGATTTTAAATAATTTAGGAAAAAGACGAATTTTGACCATTCCCCCCCCCCCTTATCTCCGAAACTACTCGGCTTAAAATTATGAAAAAAATATGGAAAATAGTTCCTTGCCTAAAGATTACAGGAAAACCTATAAGAAGTTTGAGTATTCAAAGTAACGGGAAAATTCTCAATATTTTACGGAACCCTCACCACGCGAGTTGAACTCGCACTTGTCCGGTTTTTTTTTCATTTTACCAATCATCAATTGTACAATCATGAAGACAACCAAAAAATTTACTTATATCATACAAAAGATGGCCATAGAAACTGTTTAAAACTACGAATCGGCTATTCTGCAGATTCTCTAATTGCCACGACTCCATATAAAATGTTTGTAAATGGTCGTGGTAATTAGACAACCGCAGACTCAAAATTTGAGAATGGCCGAAATACTTCACTGTATTTGAATATTAGAAATTGGAACCTGGATATGACTGTGGAAAGAAATGTCACAGTCCTACTTAATACAATAAGAGCTTTCTTTCGATAAATGAATTCGCCAACTTATTCAAAAATCGGGACAGTTTTACTTATGCAGATTTTAATTATCTTACCAGAGGTGGTGGATCGTGGATTATACTTGTAATCACTAATGTTTTAGCAGCGTACGTTTCGAACTAGCGAGTGAAGCGAACGAAGTTCTTCTTTTCAGTTTGAGCAAAAAATCTTTCATATGTCCGGCTGTTCCGCTCTACAAGTCGCATTTTCTCAACAGACTCTTGAAGTTTGGTGAGCATGTTCGATAATAGGCTTGTGTTCAAATTTTTTTATCATGCCATTCGAACCAGTTTTTGGAGAGGAACAATTGTTTGTATGCGAGCAACTACAATTAAAGAACATAAATACCCAAAAAATTAAGTTAAGACGGTCGCTGGTGGTAGCCGAAACGTTTCATACTAATTGAAATTGAATCATGACATCACAGTTTGATATTTGTTATAACCGTTGTATGGAAAATCAAGTAAATTGCTGTTTCGGTGGCGAATTAGGTACTGCGTTTAGATAGTTGTCGTACAATTTTGTTTCTAAAAAAGCGTAAGGATTCTATTGGAAGCTTTAAATTTACTTTTGGACAATAAAAAAATACATGTTTTTTGTAAACTTTCAAGGTTCATATCTTTTTATGATTTAAATTATATTTACAATTATTTGATGGTTTACAACACTACGTTATCAATTTTAACATGAGGAAACTACCCAATTATATATACTATAGCTATAGCTTTTTTGTCGATTCAGTTTTTATACATTTTCCTTTTTAGGGTTCCGTAGCCAAAATGGCAAAAACGGAACCCTTATAGTTTCGTCATGTCCGTCTGTCCGTCTGTCCGTCTGTCCGTCTGTCCGTCTGTCCGTCTGTCCGTCTGTCCGTCTGTCCGTATGTCACAGGCATTTTACTCGAAAACTATAAGGTGTATTTGAATAAAATTTTGAGGATAGGTGTATTTTGTTAGCCGCTACATAGTTTTGTAATTAAAATGACAAAAAAAAATCTTTTTAGGGGTGCACTCCATACATAAAACTAAAAGTCAAAATTTTTTTTTTCATAGTGACCCACCGTGTGGCACATCAATCGATAGGCCTTTCATTATAAATATAAGGTTTCTTAGCATTTTTTTGGATTAAGTGAATAGGGTCGGAGATAATCGCCCCGAAAGTCACTAAAATTCTGTCCCCCCCCTCTAATTTTTGAACGGTGTATTTTAAAAATATGGAGAAATTCATGGACATAGGGTTTATTAATTTCATTCACCGAAAATTGTTTTGAACAAGATCGGTTCAGAGGTTTTCGAGATATTGCTGAAAAACTGCCTTCCTCAAAGAAAAGGACGTAAGTGCCGTAAAATTTCTGTGACGATACGACCTTTTTAATAGGCACGGAACCCTTCGTTTTGCGTGGTCCGACACGCACTTGGCCGGTTTTTTTAAACAGACTCGCGTGTTCTACTGCTCACAAAGCCACTAGTCTTAATGCATAGATTTAGAATCAGTTTCGCATTAATTGCCCGCTCCAACTCACGCCTAGCCGAGTCAGAATGAGTCCGTCCGCAAAAAAGTTAGAGGGCCGGCTGACCTAGGTTTCTATTCGACTTAAAGTATCAAATATGGATTCAGTTTTATATCCCCCCGCACGCTAAGCCCAATTTTCAAGATGAACGCGCACGAATACGATACCCAATCCAATTCAATACGACGCCAAATAGAGTCCCTCGGGCAAGTATAACCTGAGACATTCATGGAAGGCAATATCCTGAACCACAGAACAGTTACGAGACACGAGCGCTTAAATAATTAGTCATTGAGCCGATCTGTTGGATATTTTATTTACTGCCGGCTATAAAATTTTATCCTCCAACAGACTTCTAGCTGCGAGGCTGTACGGTTATACGGAGTTCTGCTTGTAGGATGTAGGTATAATATCGTTTTATTTGATTAGTTTATGTAGATAAATAAAGATTTTATTGGTAAGTCTCGGTAGTTACTTGAATGCTTGAATGTACACGAGACATACATACATATTAGGTATGTTTGTTTAGGTGAAGCAGGATCGAATCAATAATTTTATTAAAGGGTCTAATCTAAATACATTTAAAAAAAAGTAAAAAGTTTATTTGACAAGAAGCATTACCTACAGAAATGTATCACGACCCTGAGTCCTGCGCTAGGAAACCCTGTGTTACAGGACTCAGTTTCGTTTCAATAATGTTTACACTTAACTATAAAGTTTGCAAGATATACAGAGGAGTTATCTTTTTATATCTTATAATAGATTTTACATTTGGGTATGTTTGAGTTACTTACAGTGTGTGTATGTATGTGTGTATTGGAAATTGGGGGAAAATCTTTGAAAAACGTCGGTTCCTGTCCTTTGAGACAGTCTCAAAACGTCCGCAAATAAGTAGTTTGAAAGTAGAAAATATGACAAAGTTCGATCTAGATACAATAGTGAAAGGAAAGTAAACAAACTAGATCTCTAAATCGAAAAGATATAAACGTGAATACGCCAAAATTACCTAACAATTCACTCATATCGAGATCAAACCTTGCCAATACCAAGTGAATAGTTTACCACATCGCGAGGTACCAACACCGCGGACGTAATGGCGGGCGGTGCGAGTGGCAGAACGTAAGCTGCGCCCCCGGGCCGTCACGATAAACGACCTAGCCCGCCGCCCATACACAATTTCACCGGACTGTGCTCATGAAAAGACCTTTTATTCTTTTCATGTTTTTTTTCAAAAAAGTCTTTAGTCTCTGGCGGCCTATGAGCGTTTTATTAATAATGTTTCCTTTATGTTCTGTGTTATTATCTGTGGCCTTTCCGAGAGGTGTATGTTTCATGTTGATGCTACTAAGTACGGTTTATTATGAGTTTGTAAAGCATATATAAACTGAGGTGGGATTTTCTTAGCAATCAAATATAATTACCTGTTATTTAAGTAGAACTTAACTTAAATACCTGTATTTTTACTTAGCTATATAAAACGACATTGTATGTTGGTAGCGATGGTTATCGTTTTTAGTAGAAATTACAATTTGCGTCGTAGAAGAACATATAAAGCACGTTTATTTAAAAAAAAACTTCATTCATTATTTTGTTCTAAACTTTAAGATCTATCGTAAATCATGACTCGCGCGCGAAAATCCTGTTTCAAAAATAAATCTCTTTAGACACTTCTTACCCCAAAAAATACCCAACAATATCATTACTAAATATTATCATTACTTACCTAATAAATCGTGCTCTATGGCGCACCATAAACTAATAGGTACTTTACAGTCCCTCCAATCCTGTCATTAGTTGTATTAGATCTGGCGATACGGGTCGGTAAAAAACCTCGCTAGGGATGGGTAATTATAGTCAGAGAGGCATAATTTAGGGATGTGGACAACGAGAGATTTCGTTTTTTGTGTGTGTCCCGTCCCGTTCTTGTTGGTGATATGTTTTGTTTACGACGAAAGCGTAAATGAGAACAGACTGCTCGTAGGTACTATCTTCTTCATCTTTATTCACTTGCATCTTCATTATGCATGCTGGAATGGCGACTATTGACGAGATAATTAAACAGAAGAGTCGAATATAATTCCATACAATAATAGTATTTTTTATTATTTCGAAAAATGTAATCGACAATGGAATTCTTTTTAATTATTGAATCTGCTTACATAATTTCATGAGAATCGGCTGAGAAATGCGACCTGTAGAGAAAAACAGCCGGACACCTGGACATCCGGACATACGAAATAATTTTTGCTCAAGCTGAAACTGAGAACTTCGTTTGCTTCGCTCGCTCGCTCAAAAAGGACAAGCTTTAAAATAAGCTCCTCTAAGACACAGCCAATCCTGAAATCAAAAAAGAAACCCATACTTGCTTTTCACTAGTCCCGAGTTTACGTTGGAAGCGTTCATAGTTTACGGTGTCTGCCTAGCATTACGCAGGCCGTACGCTTATTTGCCACCATCGTGATTTTTTTGTCAGTCGTCGCATACGCACATAAACATAATTGGTATTGACGCGGCGTGTAAATGTGTGTGTTTAGCTCGTCACCGCGATGATCAATCAGAGTTAATGAGAGGGTGCGCGCGCGGCGGGGCGCACTCATCAACATTGCCAGCAATGCACACCTCCGCGCTTAGACCAGCGGCGCTATCACGAAAAGTTCACCTCCATCTCTACCACTCAAATAGTTTCGCCTAACGAAACTAGACCTCCGATTACACTCAGTTACTACGAATCGCGGCGTCAAGATATATTTGTGGGTGAACGTGAGCTTTGCGACAGGGTTCTACGGTGGTACGTTAATACATTTCCCTTACTATATGTTGGTTTTTCAGCGATAATGCTTTATCAAGTGAATTGATAATTCTTTTTTTATTGGCTAGAAGGTACTTTCAGAACACTATCATACGAATTTGAAGGAAAAAAATTAAACACAGAAGCATTAAATTACAAACAAAATTAACATATGATTTTTGAAGAATAAAAAAAAATTACGCTAGATAGAGGTTTCGTTATACTTTTCCGGTAATATTCACGTTAATATTAATCATATATATTATTTTCACAATTTTCGCTTGGTTAACATCGGAGATAAGGGGGGGGAATGGTATTTTTTTCAACATTTTTCTTTATAAATCAAAATTTTTCCATTGTAGAAAAAAAAAAAAAAACTGTTTTAGAATGTACAATTCAAGCTCTTTTATATAATACCCCATTTGGCCTACTAACTAGACTTTGAATTTTTGGCCCCCCTCTTATCCGTCCTTTTTTATACAAATTAAAAGTATATATTAATTTTTTTCATTTTCCATACACGAGGATTAGCTTTGTTTACAACTATTCCAAATTTCAAATCGATAGCATTAGTAGTTCCTGAGATATTTGACTTTGTGACAGACAGACAGACGGACGGAGTCGCACCATAAGGGTTCCGTTTTTACCTTTTTGGTCCGGAACCCTAAAAATGTATAGTTTTGTGAACTTTACGCATCGTGCCCATCGTGGAAGTAACGAACTATATGAAAAATAGACCTACTGGAGTAAATTACGTCATCATCATATCAGCCGAAAGACGTCCACTGATGGACATTGGCCTCCCCCAAAGAGTGTCACAACGACCGGTCTTGCGCCACCCGTATCCAACGGACTGTCGCAACCTTTACCAGGTCATCAGTCCACCTGCACCTAAATACAAATAAAAATAAATAAATAACGTAGATTTTTATATTTTGTGCTTAATGTTTTGGCATCCTAGTGCCTTTATTGAGACGTGCAAAAAAAATAAGTATTTGTTACATATTGTTTGTAAGTAGGTAGGTACAGATGGTAAAGCCAGTGATAGAGTCCATACTTTTAATCCACCTGTAGAGTAACGCTCTTTACTCTGCTCTGCGAACGTAGAGTAAAAACTGCTCTGCAGAGCTTCTGAAAATTAATAGTATCTCAAGAGAAAAGGAGCTTCAAAGTGTGCATAGCACTTGATTGATACCTATCCTCTACTAAGCATAAGGCGTCACTTAGTGTAAAAACATATGTAATATCGCAGGATAGGTTACATTAAAACACACAAAAGACTCCAAGGAGACGTGGCCTTAATGGCATAACGAGATTATCCAAACAACCTCAATATTACTCTACATAATTAAGTGTATCACATTTCTGTGCGACCTAAAATATATCAAGTACACCACGTTAACTAACAAGCTAATTCAGCGCCGCCAACTTAATAAAATACGACTATCGAGTGTTGCCACGCGTCCAAATGTTTTTTACTCTGGAAACCCTAATGGGCGCCGCGTGGCAGTTGGAGAGGCATTGTCTGTGCCTCGTGCAATGTGATAGGTAAAAAGTGTTTTTGTTGTGTTTATTAATTAACGTGGGGTAACAATGTAATTCTTTAGTTGGACTTTCGGGATGCACATAAGCGTTCATTATGCAACGGGATCTGCGTACCATGTGCTTGTTTACTACCGTCATAGTCTTAAAAAGACCTGAAGACTCATCAAGGCACGTCTCAAAACAATGACTTTGTTTCCAGTTTCCAAAATATTTTACTTTATCCTATCCAACAGAGACCAATAAAAAACCAACAGTATCTACTTCCAACAATCTCTCGTACTCGTACCCGACTCGATAAACAACCTTTACTTTTTTTAAAACAACACCCAATACCGTTCAAAAACATCAAAGATTCCTGCAAAATCGGTGCAAATTGTGTATCAAATGCGTGTTTTCGGAATCTCGTATCTTGCTTAATTACTTCAATGCAATATCAACTTTTTTACATAATACAGAAAGCTCATATTTTAAAACTAAGTAACAATAATATGTGAGATTCGAATTGTACACATTCAAATATCGAATGTTCCTCGCGTCGCCGCTCCATTGCGTCCCCTCGGATTGCAATTTCGAAATTCAAATTTCAAGTGGCAGATGGCAAGTGGATGGCGGGAAAATGTCATAGAGTTGGATTACGTTTTTTTATTGAATTGCACTTGGAACGATGGATAGATGAAAAATACGAAATTCCTAGTTCGAATCTAAACAAGCACTACGTTAGAGTTAGCTTACTTCAGTATGTTTGCGATATGATATGAAATGAAATTTATTGCCAAAAAAAACGTAACTTAAACAATCCCTTAAAATTAAAACTTAAATACTAAATTGTGCTTGGCAATGGGTCCTCGTCTCAGCATATGCAAAGCTTGAAGTCTTGCGCTGGTTTTCAGTCGAGTCCCTTCGACAGAGGGTTGGTCGTAACACTATGATCCTAGTAATATTTGATTGCCCTACGAATTTTATAATTACATTATGATATTCTTGTTAAATATATGTGTTTAGTACTTTTCTATCCTGGTCAATAGAGTCATTAGCAGGGAGCGTACATTTCATGCCGGTTTCGTCATAATGACGTATTCATATAAACACACAGGATGTTTCAAAAAACGTAGTGACACGACTTTTTTATTATCTATAACTAAACATGGATTTATTTGGCACAATAATTTTATAGCCTCCATGGCGACTTTGGCCACTAGCAAAGCATTAAGTTTCCTGATCCTATTAAATTTAACTGAAATGTTGTTTCCGCACGTCTCCTATTTGTGACAAAGAGTAAACTTTGATGTGACAATGTCAGATAATGTTCTTTCAATGTCCGTCTCAAGAGATCTACTTAAACGGAAGAGGTTGATTAGATAACAGTGATTAATCATTGATTAATCACATTTTCCATTATTAGGTACGGATAAACAAACGTTCGTTATGCCGTTGCTCTTTTCAAACTTTTTCCATTCTGTATGTAGCTTGACGTCATACGCCTGTCATCGGCATGAAATGTACGCTCCCTGGTCATTAGCAATGTAAAATCATGTATAATTGGAATGTAAACTACATACCTAGTAAATAGTTAGTCCGAACTCTAGCTGTAAATAAGCCATTAATGGCTTTAGCAAGTAATAGGTACCATGAAACTTTGCGAACTAGAATTCATCGGAACTTTAAATAAAAAAAAATGTAAAAGAAATTAAATTCTTTTAAATCTCTATTTTGGTCTTCGGAATCCATTAGTAACTAATAGGTAGTAAATTTGTCAATAACTGTCAAGATTACTGTTGACCGCCACCGCCTATTTCAGGCTTTATGCCGCTGCAGAAGACCATCGCGTGTGCCGATTTCTGGCCGAAGGGTGTCGCGTTTCAGCGATTCCGGGGCAACCTACCGAATTCTACACTGGACTTGACGATGCAACGGAGCCACGATGTTATGTCGACTAAATAATTAGTTTTTTAATTATTACAAGGTCTTATTAAGTTTCACCTGTCCCGATGTTAATCATCAAATCTTGCAAATTAAATTTGATCCACTTCCCGGTAACCGATTTTTTTTTTTTTTTTTTTTTTTTTTTTCCATTTTTTTAATCTGCGATCAGTCACGACGACTATGAGCAGATGAGTTGACAGAGGTTGGCGATTGGCAAGGTGGGGCCATTGCCCTAGCTTCCCCTAGTCAGGCAGCACATTGGCTCTCTTGAGTCTCTTTATTATGTTTGGCTTAAGAAGCATCTGTGATAAGGGGTTTGAATGAGATGCTAGTCGATCTTTGTAGTTAGCTGTATAGCGTTTTGCCTCTTCAAGTATGGTTGGGATTTCCAGATACTCGTGGATTTCTGAGTTGCGAGCGTACCAGGGCGCCGATGACAATACCCTTAGGATGTTGTTTTGAGCTCTCTGGAGATACAGTATATTGGATTTGCTGGCTGATGACCACAGTTGGATGCCATATGTCCATATTGGTTTTATTATCGAGCAATAAACTTTCAGCTTATTGGTTAGAGATAGGGCCGACTGTCTGCCGAGAAGCCAGAGGAGATTTCTGAACCGATGATTCATTTCGTCTCTCTTATTCTTTATGTGGTACTTCCATGTCATTCTTCGGTCCAGGTGGAATCCTAGGTATTTGACACAAGCCGATTGTGGAAGTATGTCGGTGCCCAGTTTGACTGAGGGACACGTTTCGCGTCTTAGTGTAAATGTGATATGGTGGGACTTAGGGGCGCTTGCTTTTATGCGCCACTTGGTTAACCATGCGCTGGTGTCATCAAGTTGGGCTTGTAGTGTAGTGCTAGCCTCTTTTGGATCTGGGTGACAGGCAAGGAAAGCTGCATCATCAGCAAAGGTGGCTACGGAAACATTGGTAGACTGGGGTAGGTCACTCGTAAATATGTTGTAGAGGACTGGTCCCAGCACAGAGCCTTGAGGTACTCCCGCTTGACAGCTGTAGAGCGAAGATCTTGCATTTCGCACCTTCACTTGGAAACTTCTGTCGCTCAGGTAAGAATCCATTACTAGGTAGAAAGAGTGTGGGATAAATTTTTTGATTTTGCACAGGAGTCCTTTGTGCCAGACTCTATCGAATGCCTGTTGAACGTCAAGAAAAGCAGCTGAGCATTAGCACTTTTTTTCGAGAGATTGTCTTATGGTGCTGTACACTCTATGTACTTGCTCTACAGTCGAGTGTTGTTTTCTGAATCCAAATTGATGGTCGGGAATAACATGGTCACTATCTAGGCAGGGTGACAATCGTTCAAGGATGATCCTTTCCCACAACTTTGATAGAACAGGCGTCAAACTGATCGGACGGTATGATGAAACTTCATTGGGTGACTTGCCTGGCTTTGGGATCATTATTATTTGGGAAGTTTTCCATAGTGCGGGTACATGTGACGTTCTCAGTGTTGCGTTAACAAGCATAGTTAGGAAGACAACACACTTCTTGGGGAGCTCTTTCAGTACCCGAGGGGTAATTAGGTCGAATCCAGGAGCCTTATTAGGGTTCATTTTGGCTATTTGCCTAGCCAATTCTCTTGGGGTAGTTGGGCGCAGAGGCAAGCATAGCTGTAAGTCTTGTTTTAGAATCTCATCTATTTCTGGATCATCAGGGGTATTACTTTCATTTGGTTTGAAGACACTTGCAAGATGGATGGCGAAAGCTTCGGATTTTTCCTGGTCTGATCTAGCCCATGTGTTCCCTGATCTGATGGGGGGAGAGCTTTGTTGGGGCTGGGTAAGGTTCTTTGTTGCTTTCCATAGGTCGTAGGTTCCATGTCCATTAGGAGACATCTTTTCCAGACGTTGTTTAATGGATTCGTTGGCTGTATCAGCAAGAAGATCTTTTAGTTCTTTCATAGCTCGGTTGAGTCTTGTTTTGTCAACGTTCCTGTGGGATGTCTGCCAAACTCTGCGAAGACGACGTTTTTCAGCTATTTTCTTCCTGATTTCAATGGGTAATAAGGTACAGTGAGGATATTCTTTCAGCTTGGGAGTACTAAGCCAAGCCGCCACCTGAATCAGGTTTGTAATGTGTAGGCATGCATCGTCCACTTCGTCCTTCGTTTTTAGTGGCAGTTTCAGGTCAACATTCGACTCGAGGTATTCACGGAAAGAGTGCCAGTCGGTTTTAGAGTTGAGTAGACTGTCAGTGAAGGTTTCTCGGGGCATAACCATTGGACTTAGAGTAAGTAGGACCGGTGTATGGTCGGAAGACCCATCAAGGCTTGGTTTGATAATAGTATTTTGCTTACAGATACCTTTCGTGATGAAAAAGTCCAGGAGGTCTGGCGTTTTGCGGTTATCTGTTGGCCAGTAAGTTGGCTCCCCTGTTGATATAGCGAGTAACTTGTTAGAATCGATGCTCTTTTTTAGTTCACGACCTCGGGTTACTGTTAGTCTTGATCCCCAGTTGGAATGTTTGGCGTTCCAGTCGCCGCCAGCTATGAATCGATTGCCAAGTGATAAGAAAAAGTCTGTGAACTTATTATCTTTTATGATGTGGCGCGGTGGGCAGTATATTGCGGAGATGTTGAGAGGACCGGACCGATCTTCCACTCTAACAGTTGTGGCTTGTATGTAGGGGGTCGTAAATGACTCCAACAGGTAGTGCTTAACGCTATTCTTGATTATCAATGCCGTGCCGGCATGGGCTCCTCCGTCTGGATGGGAGGTAAGGTACACTGAAAATCCTTGAATGCATATTCGGCTTTTTGACGTAGTGTGGGATTCTGATATAAGGCAAATGTCAAGCTTATTAGAAATGATAAACATCTCTAGTTCGTTTTTATTAGGCGCGAGGCCATTGATGTTCCATGTGGCAATGTGTAGGGAAGTCATTTTGCAAGTTTAGAGACGAGCGTTGTGATAAGGCCCACCAAGGAGCCTATTTGTTGAATGAGAAGGTCTATTTTCTCGCTTTGTTTAATAAGGATTTCTTCCAGTTTATGGTTAACATGTGGATTTGACTGGTTAGCCTTGCCATCAGTTGCTTCAGCGTAAGTCTTTTGGTGAGTGACGTTTTCAATTTCTTTTGCGATAATCAGGTTGGCGGGAACAGTTAGGTTGGGTGTTTGGGCAGAAGGTCTTTCTCTTCTGGGGATAGAGTTTTTGTTTCGACGAGCCATGATCTCTTTATATATTTCACAGCCCTTATAGTTGGCGGGGTGGTCACAAAAACACAAAGCGCATTTAGCAGGTGTTGTTCTGTCTTTCTTTTTGCATTCTGAGCTCTTATGACCCTCCGCGCATTTCACACATCTGTAAGGTCTCATGCAGTTGTTCTTCGTGTGACCAAGTTGTTGGCAGCGATGGCACTGAACAATGCCTTTTGATTTTCGAGGATCCTCTATCTTTACTTTTTGGTTAAAGATGTACTTGATATTTTTAACTTCTGGATTGTTGACACTTGGTTCGATATTGACGAAGAAGGTCGAGGTGGGTTTCTTATCAGGGCCGTAATGTGCATTAATTATTTCACCTTTAACTTTATTGTTGGTTGCTTCAATAGCTTCAATAATTTCTTCATGGGGAGTGCTGTGGTGGAGGTCTTTTATGACTATACGATAGCACTTTGCGCCTTTTGGAGTAAATGTATGACCAATGAGGCCATTTGCTCGTATAGCTGTTATTATCTTCTTGTACTCATCGGCGCAGTTTACAAGTATGTGGAGAAGGGATTTATTAATTAGTTTAAATTTGAACTGATCTTTGTTGCTGACTGTTTGCAGTAGTTTAGATAGTTCGTTAAGATCTTCTATGCCATTAAGAACGATTGGTGGAGGTTTAGAGGGTTTCCGATCTTTGATTGTGGTTTTTCCATCATCAGCGTCTAGCGGTAAGCCGCTGAAGCGGTTCATTAGAGTTGTTTGTTCAGCCTGAGGCGGTGAGTCAGAAATTTTCCTTTTCTTCCTGCCACCAGGTGATGGAGCCCTTTGCCACGTAGGTGGGGGAGGATATTGCCCTTCCTGAGGAGATTTTTCAGGTTGTTTGCTTTGACAAGGTGTACCTTGGCTGTTGTTTTGGTTAGCTTCTCCCGTTTTTCCTGTGTTGGATGAGCCTGGTTGAGGTAGTTGTTGGGTTATTGTGGTTTTCATTGCCGATTTTTCGTTCGGTATGGATCCATCGGAGTTACAGCGCGTTCTTGTGAACATGCTCTTATGTAAGGTTTGCTGTATAAGGGTTGGGGGTTGGCCGGTAACCGATTGAGCTGAAATTTTGCATACATGTACATACGCGTACATACGCGTGACAATGCAATAGTACGATGACATGGTGCTGATCTGATGATGGAGCTGGAAGGTGGCCATAGGAACTTCGCAATGAAACAACACAAGTTCATCGAGTTTGGGCTCGTTAGAATAGAATCGTCTCAATGAGTAGTTGATGACGGTATACAGAAAAGTACAGTCGGCAATAAAAAGCTTGTACCAAGAATGAAATTTCAGACTGAAATCTATTTTACAAGTTTTTAATTTTATAATTGTATTGTACGAGTAAGTATGTAAACTCTTTAAGATATTTGTAAGTATGGGCCTTAGATGCCTGAAAACTAAATGGTTTATTATTATTATAGGATGATGATGATGATGATGACTGAAATTGTTACGTTGTTAAAACAGACGTTTTAGGTGGTTTATTGCTCCACGAATCTGTAATGCTGAATAGTTCGCTTTAATCCAATTTGTAATTTGATCCGCCATGATGCCCCGCCGGAATAAATCACTTTTATTAAATAACCTAATTGGTCAACTCGGGTCATGCCCGTTTCTACAATATTCTACATTCGGAAACAGTTATTATTCACTAGTGTTAGGGTTCATTATTGTATTCCTGCAAATATTCAAATAGTTAAAATGAATTATTAAAAAAAAAGTGTTATTTGTTCAACCACATGAATTTAAGCTTTGCAGCACGAATTAAAATATAGAAATATAGTACAGATAGACATCTGAGAGGTATATGAAATCCCCAATCCGCACTGGGCCAGCGTGGGGAGTACTGCCCGTCCCCTCTCATTCATGAGAGGAGGCCTGTGCCCAACAGTGGGACGTATAGAGGCTGATGATGATGACTTATATTATAATAGTTACAACTAGATGGTAATAAAATAATTAGCTATTCTTTTTCAACACTGAAATACATGCGCATCATGAAAATCATGATTTTATAAAAAGTATACTTTTTTTAAATAATGGGTGCGTAGGTATTTTGAAATAATGTATAGGTAGGTACATATATGGACAAGAAGTTACTCATTAAACCTTGCATAGACAACGGCGATAAATGGTAGGTAGAGCATGGAAGGACCCGCGCCGAAATAACCTAAGTTAGGTAATCCCGAATATTTGCCGTGTCAATAAATCAAGCGCTAATGCAGCTATTACGAGCACGCTCTTTTGTTGTTGTGAGATGTAATGCTGCAATAAATCATGATTTGGGCGAAAATTGAGATAATTGCTGGTACGGCTGGGAGGAAGTGTAGGACACGGCCGACGTGTGTTGTGGCCCGTTTCACGCATAAATTGAGATTATTTGAGTTGGCCGGATTGCTTCGAAGTAGTCCAATTAAAAACGCAACTCTACCGTCCATGGCAGAAGATTCCAATTCCAATTACAGTCTTAGAAGTCGGCCACATTGAATAATCTCAACTATAGCTAATAGTTAAAAATTTGCAAGTTTAATAGGCAACACTGAGACCTGGTAAAGTTCGCGGGAGTCCGCTGGATGCGGGTGGCGCAGGACTGGTCATTGTGGCACTCTTTGGGGGAGGCCTATGTCCACAGTGAACCTCTTACGGCTGATATGATGATAATGATGACTGAGTTGCTTGACCAATAACGACTGACAATTTTACCTGTTTTGTCTGTTTATACTTGTAAAACTATAAATTGTAGCTTCGTGAAATGGACCAATGGTACTGTACACATAATTATAATCACGTCGGTTTCCTGAAGGGATTCAGATTACGGATTTCCACTTGCTACGCTCTTGACAAACCTGTCTTGCTTCATTTACATGACATTATTTATACATCTCTGCGAATGTATAATTTGGCCCAAATTAGAAAAAGTTTACCATGCAGAGAAACATTATTTAATTTGTTCAATTTTTAGTTTGAAATACCGAAAAGTTTTTGGGGCAAATTTTCTGCCGGTGAGTGTATATGTTGGTGCATTTAAGATGGGTCGCAGGTCTGGGACACTGAAATATTTAACAGTAATAAAACATAGTCATATCGTGACTGTCGTATCAACTGGATACATTAATTTATACTAGTGTTGATGCGGGTCGCAATAAATTGAAGCTTCAATTTGCGGAATGATTACTAAGATTGAAATTCTTCAATTATATTTTCAGCGCCAGCCAGCCACGTATTAATAATTGATTGCTAGCGAGTTTGTAGGCTTGCCCTAGTTTGGCAACATATTATCAGATGAAATAAATAAATAAATCCTACTCGTAGCACTTACTCGTAGCCATACCGACGTCGCATATCGATGTGTGACGGACGCGTGATGTATACGCGAATGGCATGGATGGATAGCAAGTCAAAATATACCAGTCCTTCATAAAAACGCCGAAACAAACTCGCCGACGCCGACGGGCCGCGCGTCGCGGAGCGCCCGCACCGCGGGGCGCCGTCACCCTCACCTCGCTAATTGGTTGTTAAATGTGCCATACGTTAAATACGACATAAGATTTCTTTTACGGCACGATAATGGCAAACAAGCTGGTGAACGGACGCCACAGCCACAGTCTATGGACGCTTGCAAAGTCACTTTGAAGGCGACAAAAAGTAAGCGACAAAAGGCAACATCGTTCTAGCGCGAATACGAGTTCTCAAATCAGTAAAGTGCGTTGCCGAACGTTTATTGATTTGAGCACTCGTTGTGTTGTCAGCGAGAGAAATGCCGCCCTCACTATCAACACATAGAAAGAAAGAAAGAAGACATTTATTCATTACACAAAATACACACAGACACAAAGGGATTAGACATGACACATATTGTGTGTTTGAAAAATTGTGTCCCCCCCCTCTAATTTTATAACGGCGTATTTAAAAAAAAAAAAAAACATGGACATAGTGTTTAATAAATTCTTTCACCAAAAATTATTTTGAACAAGATCCGTCCTAAGGTTTTCGAGATATTGATGAAAAACTGCCTTCCCTATAGAAAAGGACGTGAGTGCCGTAAGATTACTCCGACGATACAACCTTTTTAATAGGCACGGAACCCTTCGTTGTGCGTGGTCCGACACGCACTTGTTTATAAAAGACTGTCCAGTGATTGACCCTAGTCTCACTTGGTGGTAAGCGACGACAGAGCCTAAGATGCAGCTCACCGGGTCAGTAATAAATATTTGCTAGGCATTTGCGAGCAGTATGCGATTAGTCACGGCTTAAAATATAATGCAAAAAAGAGCGAACTGATGGTTTTTAAGTCGGGGACCAAATGCCCATCGGATGTACCACCTGTATGTCTTAGCGGTGTTCCTTTGAAGCGGGTCGACCGCTTTAAATATTTGGGTCATGTGCTGTCTGACGACTTGAAGGATGACGACGATATTGAACGGGAGCGGAGGGCGTTGTCAGTCAGAGCCAACATGATAGCCCGCAGGTTCGCTCGTTGCTCAACAGGCGTGAAAGTTACGCTCTTCCGTGCATATTGCACTACTTTTTACACGAGCAGCCTGTGGGTAAGTTACACAAAGAAAGCTTACAACGCTCTCCGCGTTCAATACAATAACGCCTTCAGGGTGCTGCTGCGGCTGCCGCGATACTGCAGCGCCTCGGGCATGTTCGCGGAGGCGCGCGTGGACTGCTTTTACAGCACCATGCGCAAGAGGGCGGCCTCGGTGGCGCGGCGCGCGCGCGCTGGCGGCAGCGCCCTGCTGGCGGTCGTCGCAGACCGTATTGACGGTCCATTTATGAGACACTGGCAGTCATTGCATGCACCAGTGTCTCATATCTGGGCGAAATAAATAAATAATTAATGTAATGTAATGTAAGAGTAGTATTTAATTATTTATTTTGTTACTAACACTTAATTTAAGTTTATAATTTTATTGTAACTAACACATATGGGTCCAAAAGCCTGAAATAAATGACATTGATTGATTGATAAATAGCCTATTCAATCTTGTTTTGGAGGCACCTAGATCGCAGTTCTCAGGATGAAGGGAGCGAATTCCAATCCTTATCAGGGGCCGCAGCATGGTTGGCCTTATCACGCGACAAGTGACAAGATAAGAGCGTCGTCTCGTTCTATCGAACGGTGTCAGCCAGTGACGCACGCTCTATCCTATCAACTATCGCGTGACAAGGCCAACCATGCTACGGCTCCTGGAGCCATAGCATGGTTAGCCTTATCGCGCGACAAGTGACAAGATAAGAGCGTCGTCTCGTTCTATCGAACGGTGTCAGCCAGTGACGCACGCTCTATCCTATCACCTATCGCGTGACAAGGCCAACCATGCTACGGCTCCAGTTCGCATTAGGAAATGTGCGGTTTATGAAAATACAATCCCGTCCATCATCACGTTATAGAAATGCTCCTCGTAAAGGTCTTTTAACTACGTCTAGAAAATATAACTGATAACTACACGCATTGAGATATTTTCACACGTTGACCCCACATCTGGCTGGAAACAGCCACAAATTAGACCAATTTAAAAACAAAAGCTGAATTTAACCTATTCTAAATTTGAATTCCTTTCCCTCGCGTGCGGAGCGAGCGATCAATCAGCCGAATTATATTGTCTTAGAGATTGGTCCAAATTGTCCTGGATTGGTTCGATGCTGTGACGGGGAAATGTTTTAAATTGGTGTAAATTCTGCTCTGGAATTTTGTAATGTACTAATATAGAGCACAATCAAGCAACTAAGTATAGTCTGGCCAACCTTATGCCAACCATTCTTGTGACACGCGTAGCTTAGAGACTATTTCTATCTATCTCTTATATGCTAGAATCTTTACCCCATAGACAGAGAAGAGTTATAGTTTGGTGACCAAACTATATGAATCCGTGAGCACTATCTGGAAGAAAATGTGGCCAGTCTGTATCACTCTGTAGAGTCTGTCTAATGAAAGTTGAACCTGAAAAAAAGCGGCAGATTCAAAAAATCATGACAGGGTAACACAGGGTCACTCACACAGCCGCAATTTTCTCAGAGAAATTTCAATTTGACATACGACATGACACCTCACATAGACACATAGAGAAAAAGTTTTTCCAATCAAATAACTACTAGGTTCAACATTAGACAGACTCTAGGTATATTAATATTAGACCCATTTTATATCTATTATTGTATTGTATTTGTAGGCATATTAATGTTAGTTAGGGCATAAATTTATTTGAGTGATGAGCACAAATATTTGTTTCTGAGTCATGGATGTTTTCTATGTGTTTAAGTATTTATTTATCTCTATAAGTATGTTATATCGTCGTCTAGTACCCATAGTACAAGCTTTGCTTAGTTTGGGACTAGGTGGATTTGTGTAAGATTGTCAACAAAAAACATTAGGCTTAAAATTAAAAATTGTTGTGTGACGCGGACGACAAACAGATCTTAATGATCCGAACGACAGAAAGAGAGAAAAACATACTCAATTCGTTATATATTCGTGTGAAACATCGAGTTTTAAACATCATTGATTTCAGATATTCGGGACAGAAATCCTTCTTTGCCTTGCTTCTTTGTTTCAGTTATTTATTCTACGGTTAAAAACTACTCAAAAATATCTGAACAACCTTATGCCCGCAACAATAAAGTCATGTTCACATTTCTTTGACCTCGTTGTCCGTGCAAATGTTTTAGAACTCTACTAGGTCTGTGTTTTGTCTATAATAATGAGGTATTGGTAGGAGAGGAGCTTCTTCGTGGCTTGAAAGATCTGTAGCTAAGAGGACATCTGTGAAAGATGGGTTAGTTTTTATGTGATACAAAAATCAAAATGCCGTCACCCTGTCTACATTTCGACCCAAAATAATTCGATCGAAACTACAAAAAGCGGAATCGATCATTATCGGATTAGCTGGGCAGCAGTTTAACCGAATTATAATAATTTGTGCTTGTTTACAAAACGAACAAAAGTCGGGTTATGATTGATATCAGGCAACGGGCTGTGATCGCGGACACACAGTCCGCGCCCGGCTGTTCAAGGGAAGGTAGGTACTAGGTAGGTACAGTCACGGACTTCAATCGTTGAGCCATTTAGGTGTCAACTAATTTTGGTTTTTAATTAGTCAGTTTGTAGTTAAGCTGTGAATATCCAGTAAAAAAGTGAGCTCTAAATGGATCAACGATTTAAATCCGTGACTGTACTTAATGTTTTTAAAGTGTATGTTGTTATATTACGAGAACAATATTCCTTTGCTATTCCGCTAATTATGAATTTCCGCAAAGTAACGCCTGATTCAATAAATTATTTGTATGTTGTTAGTTGTTACGGATTTACATCGAACAAACACTTCACTATAGGGTTTATCTCAGGTTAACAGTAGTTAGTTGTTTGTAATCTCTGCACTCGCCAGCGCCGCGCTAGCTTCCTTGTTTTACCTAAAATCAGGCCCCTATTTCACCAACTTGACAATTATCACCTAACACTGACAATTCGCCGTACATTACTTGTTCTAGAAATTAAGTGGTCGCCAGGTTACTTGTGGAACCAGCGATGTACGGAGAGTTGTCGTTGTAAGGTTACAATTGTCAAGTTGGTGAAATAGGGGTCTGAACTCGTTATGGTCAAAAGACAATTACTTTTGAAGGTGTGCGCCTGTATAATAAAATACCGTTAGTTATAAAGAGAGCGAGCTCGTTCAACTCATTCAAAAAGCAACTCGCACAGAATGTCAATGAAAATGAACTACAATTATAAATGTTGGTATTAGCATTTAACGAATGAGGTGAACGGGCAAGTACCTACCTAATATATTTGTGAACAAATGTACCTACATATTTTCAAACAGTTCATTTTCACCGACGAGCGGATCTTGTTATATATTAATAAATTATGTATTTTAATATAATTAGCAATGTACCTAAACTATTGTTTCATGGAAGTCATGTAATGTCTTATATGAGAATAATTATGTCTTTAAACCTAAATCTTGTTAGTTAATACTGGACATTTTCCGCAAATGCGAACTAATGGCAAATAAAGAAGGATTAAAACATGTAGATAACAAACAATTATTTTAAATCAGATTAGGCTTCTCTACAAAAAGTTATTCCGGAAGTCACGTGATACATTTTGAACTGTACCCCTATACAAGAACGCGAGCAAAGAAGTATCCACTTCAAAAGGAGGTCTCTCAGCTGTTATCCATTTTTGGGCTAATGAAGACAAAAACAACATTTTCGCTATTACATATAAGCCCGAGCAAGAATTTTTACTAGTTGAAACAAAGATATCGCGGAAAAACGCAAATACTGACAGTTAACGCACGGAAAAAAAATACAGCGGAAGCCGTCTAACACCCAGACGCCGAAGTAGACACATTTCTATGCAATCATTTTAGCTTTAAGTCTTAACTGGCTAATGCATAATTGTAGGATTTCGCAACTTTTAAGGAAAAATGGATGGATTTTAAATTCTTACACATAAAAAAGAATACTCAGTTGGCTATCTAATTGTTGTTTGAACTACCTAGACCTACTGGGTGACAGTGGAGACTTAGTAGTTAAAATAAACGACTACATCATGGATAGGCATATTTGGCAGCGATAAAATACTGCACTAGAAATCACCGGTGGTAGTTTATTGACATTCATAGGTGCATGTAATATGCCTAAATTGAAGAATAAATCACTTTGACTTTTGACTTTGACTTTGACTTTAGTTTTCAATGGCTACTTTTTTTCGTGAACAAGCCGGTATAACGGTTTCCTCAAGATGTTTTCCTTCACCGAAAAGCCACTGTTAAATAATAAATGTTATTTCTTATTTCTTTCTTACCACTCAGGTAATACAGTAGCTATCTACGCGTTTTTTTTTACGCGACATGCGAAAAACATTCAATTGGACTATCGCCAGGAAAGAGTACCTAATGTTTTTCGTGTGTATGTATATGAGTATGTACATGGGCTATGGCGGGACGAAATCTGTATACGGTGTTTTGTACTTTACCGAGAAGTTACTGATGCCGCTCCGATTTCATTACTTGTCGATATACTGTCAGTATTATAAATATTTGAAAGTAAGAAAGAAGACATTTATTCACTACACAAAGGGATTTGCGCAATAATATTGCGCGTGCGTCAGGTGGGTGCGTCATAAAATCAGACATCACAACACAAAATATACAAACTGGCTGATTCCCGATCCGGTAAAGTAAGTAACACTATATTTTTAAAATTCTAAAATGAGGCAAAGATATTCAAACTCATACCCCACCGATGTGAGGTAACGCAACTTTTTACAAAAGCGAGTAACTTTAATGGGTTGTTTTCCGCTTAAGTATGGGTTGTGACGCTGATGTTGCGATGACTTTGCATAATGACGCTGATACAATCGTGTTCCCAGTATTTTGGATCGTTACTGAAGCCGATAATCTCTGGTGGGTTAGATGCTGTAGTTTTAGAATACATAGATTTTATCTATGGACAGATCTTATTTAATCAGGTTTTATTAGATAGGTACCTAATTATTTTTACTACACGAGTTTTTCTTGTAGGTTACATATTAAATTCATTAGGCCCCAGAACCGTATTTATTTAAAGTGTCAGTTTGACAATCCACTTCTGGATCGACTACGTATATACCCAACACAGACCCAGTATAGCTAATGGTACCTACCGATGGCGAATTGACAATATTTAGTAGGGCAGAAAGTTTATTCGACTCGAAGTATTGATTTGATATTAGGATGACAATCAAGACCCCTTTTTTCAGGAACGTGTGAAGATCTCGAGTTGAAATTAAAATTACATACTTACTCAAATCTGCAGGCTCTTGAAGCTGTGAAAAAATCAAAGTTCTAAGTGAAAGCAATCAAAAGATATGGCCGTTTATGCAGCGTTTAAGTTGCATCCGTTCCGAAACTGTCACATTTTTTGCCACTAATCGATGTGTAAATTGCATTCCGCCTGGCGAGCAAATGTCATATCAATACGTACGTCGAGTCAGATAGAGGTCTATCTGACTCGACGTACGTATTGATATGACATTTGCTCGCCTTACACCTTACATTTCTAGCAAAACGCACATACGTAATTTTACTTTAACCAACTTCAGTACTTTGCCTTATTTGTAAAGTTCCCTCGATTTCTCCAGGATCAGATAATGACCTGATGACCACGGGACCACCTGCTGGGAAGGATACCATTTAAAAAACCGGCCAAGTGCGTGTCGGACCACGCAAAACGAAGGGTTCCGTGCCTATTAAAAAGGTCGTATCGTCATAGAAATCTTACGGCACTTACGTCCTTTTCTTTGAGGAAGGCAGTTTTTCAGCAATATCTCGGAAACCTTTCATCCGATCTTGTTCAAAACAATTTTCGGTGAATGAACTTAATAAGCGCTGTGTCCATGAATTTTTTCATATTTTTAAAATACACCGTTCAAAAATTAGAGGGGGGGGACAGAATTTTAGTGACTTTCGGGGCGATTATCTCTGACTGTATTCACTTAATCAAAAAAAATCCCGAGAAACCTTATATTTATTTTGAAAGGCCTATCGATTCATGTGCCACACGTGGGCTCACGATGAAAAAAAAATTTTTGACTTTTAGTTTTATGTATGGAGTACACCCCTAAAAAAATTTTTTTTAGTAATTTTAATTACAAAACTTTGTAGCGGCTAACAAAATACACCTATCCTCAAAATTTTATTCAAATACACCTTATAGTTTTCGAGTAAAATGCCTGTGACATACGGACAGACGGACAGACGGACAGACGGACAGACGGACAGACGGACATGACGAAACTATAAGGGTTCCGTTTTTGCCATTTTGGCTACGGAACCCTAAAAAGCGGGCAAGTGTGTGTCGGACCACGCACAACGAAGGGTTCCGTGCCAATTAAAAAGGTCGTATCGTTACTGAAACCTTATGGCACTTACGTCCTTTTCTTTAAGGAAGGCAGTTTTTTAGAAATAACTCGAAAACCTTTGAACCGATCATCTTGTTCAAAACAATTTTCGCTGAAATAATTTAATAATAATAATTTATTTTTTTCATCTTTTTAAAATACACCGTTCAAAAATTAGTGGGGGGACATAATTTTAGTACTTTAGTTAGGGGCGATAATCTCATACACTATTCACTTATTTAAAAAACAATTGCTGAGAAACCTTATGTTTATTTTGAAAGGCCTATCGATTGATGAGCCACACGTGGGCTTACAATGTGTTTTTTTTGATTTGCACCTTTATGTATAGGCACTTGCACTACCCATAAAAAAAACATTTAATAACAAAAGTATGTACTTAGCGGCTAACAAAATACACCTAAGATCCTCAAAATTTTATCCGAATACACCTTATAGTTTTCGAGTAAAATGCCTGTGGCATACGGACAGACGGACAAACGGACATGACGAAACTATAAGGGTTCCGTTTTTGCCATTTTGGCTACGGAACCCTAAAAATTAAGATTCTGACGAATTGAGAACCTCTTCGTTTTTTAAAGTCGGTTTAAAACTGTAGCAATGTAGGACTTCATGCTAACATAGGACAGTTGGTATGAATTACGAATATGAGGCACCTATCTATACTCGGTCTGCAGACAGAGAGCCGCAGAGACGTCAAGGGGCTAATTGAGGGCCCCAAACCCGGAATTATAAACCGTTTTGTGATCTACCCACGAAATGTATCATTACAACAAACCTAAAATTATAAGTTTATATAAA
Source organism: Epinotia nisella (assembly GCA_932294315.1). Classification (NCBI taxonomy): domain Eukaryota; kingdom Metazoa; phylum Arthropoda; class Insecta; order Lepidoptera; family Tortricidae; genus Epinotia; species Epinotia nisella. The sequence continues at coordinate 11,505,332 of OW028693.1, forward strand.
TAAAAATGTTACTTATAATATTAGGTTTGTTTATAAGCTGTTTTAATAAATAATACAAGATTTATGACAGTACAGTCTTAAGACAAAGTGTCAATTTCACCAAGCGACATTCTACTTAATAATATTATAAATGAGTAAGTTTGGATGTTTCGATGTTTGTTACTCAATCACGCTTAAACGGCTCTAAGGATTTAGATGAAATTTTGCACGAAAATAGTTTATAGTCTGTATTAAAATATAGGATAGTTTTTATCCCGAGTCCACGCAGGAGAAGTCGCGGGCGGTAGCTAGTATATTATAAAAATTAAATAGGTAGTCATTTATTTCAGATTTGCGTCCATATGTTTAGGTATACAATTAAAATAAGACGACCAGTTAGCCCAGAGTGGGTAGTGGCGCTGCCTGCGAAGCTGAAGGTACTGGATTCGAATCCTGGTAAGGGGAAATATTTGTGTGATGAGCATGAATATTTGTTTCTGAGTCTTGGATGTTTTCTATGTATTGCAGTATTTATATATATTAAATATATCGTCGTCTAGTATCTACCTCCCTATAACACAAGCCTTATTGAGCTTACTATGGGGCTAGTTGGATTTGTGTAACATTGTCCCCTAATATTTATTTATTTATCTATGGCAAGGTTAGTTCATACAATGGTGTTTAATCTATACTAGTCTAAAGGTACTAATGTCTTCTTATCTTATCTTATCTTATCTTGTTGAGGGCCCTTTCGGATACACTTCGACCCAGTGGGATCTTTTGTGCATTTGCCCTCCCCTTTATAGCTACTCCCAAGCTCGCTCCATCATTTCCACAAAGCGGATGATGCAGCTTAGTGGGAGTACCTTGAATTCCTTTGGTTGCGGGTAGCCGTTACCAAAGTGATTAATTCTTTGTCTGGCAAGGGCATGACATTCACACAGTAAGTGTTCCAATAGTCTCATCCTCCTCGCCACACATTCTACAGTCTACACTGTCCGATAGTCTCATCTTGGCCAAGACATCCTTGACCCCGAGCTTTGAGTGCCTTAAACCCGACTAACCCGAAATATCAGAGTAGGTCTATAAAATGTCACAGTCGTAATAAATGAAAGAAAGCGATTGACATGTAACCTTCTGACACAGAAAACTAGACCTTATCGGAATAAACACGGTTAAACAATAAAGTTTTTCTATTCTATTCTATTCTATTCTTTATAAGGTTAGGGTCTATTTGTCTGACAGTATCGAAAAGGAATCGTATTGGTATTTTTCAAGTGCTCTCGCGCTAAACGAAAAAAGGAATAAATCCTCAGGGTTTCCATTCGGTTCATCTCACTCACATCACAATCGCATTTCAATATGTTTCACGCGGTTGTTCAGGCACGTAAGCTAGGCGCGTGGAAGCGAGACAAAACACATTGAAATCCTACTGGGATCGGAAGCGATAAACACAAATAGGCCACCAGGCACAGAATAGATAATCCAATCTATTGTACCAACACATTGTGTTAGATACTGTATTAAAATTATCTATATTAATCTTCCACAACTTCTCGTAGCTACACCAGTAATGGCCATACTTCACAAATTGTAAGACTCGACTAACCACCATAATTTTAAAATAAAGATGACGCCTAAATTACGTACAACGTGCGACACACTCGCGTGTCTCATATGGACACTGCCGCGAGCCAAAAAAGTCATATGGCGTACCAAGCACCGAACTATATTCCACCTTTCTGCTCGACATCGCAACATACCTCAGTAATTGTCATAGACATTACTCAGAGAATAAAATTGTTAGAATATTTCCTAAATTATAGACCAGCGTGGTTTGATTAAACCCTGAATTGAGAAGGAATTTCGTTTGTCTTTTTCTGTCTATGTCGCTCGGATTTTTGAATTTGGAATTCTCGGTAGCGATTGTTATTGGCAGTTTGGATGCGGTCCTTAAGCCAAATTAGCGGTAAAATTAGTGAGATTGGTAGATTTGAACTAAAATGAGCGCAGTTGACAGAAAATAATGATCGATCTAATGAGGTTAGGGTGCAAATAAGTGACCATATTTAATAACTTTTAAATGCAAGGTTTTTAGTTCGTGGTTCGTAAGTTCTAGGTCAACGGAAAGTACCCTATACATTTTGATTCCCTTGAGAGTATCGAATTATACGTTTTTTGCGGCATAAATGGCCGTATTTTTTTACGTTAACTTAGAAGTTTGATTTTTTCACAGCTTCAAGGGGCTGTAGACTTGAGTATATGGTTTTAATTTCAACTCGATACCTCCACGCGTTCCCGAGATAAAGGGTCTTGACAGACAGATAGACAGACGGACAACAAAGTGATCCTATAAGAGTTCCGTTTTTTAGGGTTCCGTAGTTTTAGGATTGCTAGCCGCTACATCAGTAATGAAAAGACAAAAAAAATGATGCACTCCATACATTAAAAAAAATACATTGAAAGTCCACGTGTGCACATCAATCGATAGGCCTTTCAAAATAAATATAAGGTTTCTCAGCTTTTTGTCAAAAACTGTCACTTATGGTTTTCTTTCTTAAGGCGGCAGTATAATACCTACTTTGCATCATGGAAATTATCTACTACGGGTGGGCATGGAATAGCTACAAATAATGACAGAAACTGATCTAAAACAGAACATCTCTTAATAGTTCGTCGTTCGTTCGCAAAAAATATCGTTCGGATTTCATTAAATAGATTCGAATTATAAAAAATGCCGTTAGAATCGCAGATTCCAAATTCGAATTACGTAACCGTGACCCATAACGGCACCGTGGCAAAAGGCGGCTAAAACAAAAAGACCCAACTCCCAAAACGGGTGAATTTATCACAACAGTTGTGTAACAAAAAATAAATAAATAATAATCTTGACAGTTTTAGTTATTTTTAATTGATGGAAGGTGTGGGGTCACCGTATATAATCAGACACAAATGAGCTGTTAATGTGTCACGCCGATTTGTTTTTTTCTTCGTCGGCGTTTTTTAAGGACATTGGACGGTTAGCTCGCGATTGCTTTTTGTTTTTGGGCATAATGTTTAATGGTGTATTTTTTGTCTTGAAGTTAGCGCTCGTATTTTTTTGCGCTGATGAAATATTCAAAATAGACAAGAAATGATTTTCGAGACTCCCATATGAGGTATATTCTGGGCATTATCGCAATAATCATTATTTGGATTTGCAATTATAACTTTTTTTATAATTAGTGTCGTGTGGTTTCACCCTATTGAAATTGAGGTTATAATCAATAATCAAAAAAGAAACTCCTTTCATGTGGTATTTTACCGATGTGAACTGACATTCATAACACAAATGTATGATTACACGTTTTATATCGATTAAACCACCCTAGTATTACCTGCACAATACAAAAAATGCAACTTTCAATTTGAAGAAAACCCCAAAAACTTCGACGCGCACCAAATGTCTCACACCTCGGGGTGTTTATTAAAGTGCCAGGTTTACTTTAGCTTTTGCCCGTGGCTTCACCCACGTAAACACTTTGACATGGTTATTTTAAGTATAAGCTTGTTTTCTTTGTTTGGGAAATAGCGTAAGAAGGTATTGTACCTAGATAGTGTAAAAGAACCATTTTCAATTATGACTTTTTGACATAAGATACCAGTGTCCAGGAGCCGTAGCATGGTTGGCCTTATCACGCGACAAGTGACAAGATAAGAGCGTCGTCTCGTTCTATCGAACGGTGTCAGCCAGTGACGCACGCTCTATCCTATCACCTATCGCGTGACAAGGCCAACCGTGCTACGGGGCCAGTATTCCCAATAGACCATTACTATCCTACCAGTAGGTAAACCGTTGCGTGTGTATTTATAAGAGTCTGAGAACGTTGAATTTATTAAAATATGCTTAGATGATAAGATATTCAAAACTAGAATTAAAATTCAAAAGTGATCTACTTAATTATCAATTGGTTTAATAAGTATTGTAATTCGGGTCTATACATATATGTACCTACAAACAAACATTTTGGGAGTTGTATGAACGTTCATTCAAAAACCACGGCATTCTCACCACATGGAATTAATTACACTGATTATTTGAAACGCCAAAATTCGAAAATCGCCAGGGTCGCCACAGACATTCAGACCACACAATGAAACGACAGCTGACAACGGAATTATTTTATTAAATTTTAAGTTATGTGGTTTTGGCTTTAGGCGTTAGTGTTTATATAAAATGATTGTTTACGGCTGTCATTTGATGTTTTTTTTACTAATCTTTTGTCGTAGTCAAATACAGAATTGTGATTATCATATCTTAGAACATAACAGGGCCCGGATATTTTTTTCGCATGGTCAGTCGTTCCCCAGTCGTTCATGTACTCGTTAGATAATTACAAATTATTTATTAATAAGTTTCTGTCAAAAAGTTCTTTGTTGGTACAAGCTTTTATTGCCGACTGTACTTTTCTGTATACCGTCATCATCAACTCACCAAAAACATTCTGTAAAAAACTAGCCAAGTCTCGATGGAGCTGCTTGTCTATCTGTACCCTTCAACGGCCAAGTCACACAACATTAACTATAATAATAAAGAAATCGCAGTAAGGAACCTTAGACTTGGCACGACTTTGTCTAGATTTCATTACTTTTTACAGATAAACAAGCAGATCCATCGAGACTTAGCTAGTTTTTTACAGAATGTTTTTGGTGGGATTTCACTTCTTTTTGTAGAAACGTGGGCATATTGATTTATTTTATTAGATTTTCTTATTTTCGATTTTTTTTTGTACCAATAGTAGAAGGGGGCATTACCATATCTCTAATACAGCTGAGACCAGCTGAGCGTTCTTCATCAGATACTTCAGACCTTCGATTTTTGACATCAAATTAAGCGGCCCACCAAGTTGAATATTTTTTGTAAAGGCGGTATGTCGATCTCTAATAGTTTGGTTGGGATCTTGTGTTGTCTAATCAGGGTCACCAGGTACTCCAGATCTTCGATTATCCTAGTTTTTATAGTTTTCCCTTTATTGTACCAAATTTCAGCTCTGTGAGTTCATGGGAAGTACTAGTTCTATTCTGATGATCATGAGTGAGTGAGTGAGTGAGTGTCATAAATGCGAAACTTTGCTTTCGCTTAACTTCGGAACTATTTTGGATTTTAAGTATGTGATTATAGCTTACTGGATGACTAAAATTTCTGCGTTCTGCTCTTATCCAGAGGTTCTCAAATAGGGGCCTGAAAATGCGTCGAAATGGTTGCACTAAAGGATGGTACGGCAGTGTTTGCTTCGCGCTCGACTTGGCGGGGGCACTACCGTTCCCCCCGATCAACTACTCATTAAGACGATACTAACGAGCCTAATCTCGATTAGGTTGTGTAGTTTTATTGCGAAGTTCCTATAGCCACCTTCCAGCTCCATCATCAGATCAGTACCATGTCATCATAATATTGCATTGTCACGCGTTTTACACATGTATGCAAAATTTCAGCTCAATCGGTTACCGGGAAGTGGATCAAATTTAATTTGCAAAATTTGATAACAAACAACGGGAGAGTAGGTAGGTACCATTTAGATTCCCAACTTAACTTCATATACTTAATTATTCCTCCAAAAAGGATACAAATTGGTAACTCAAATGTGAATTGTTTCAGACCCCTAGTAAAGTATCCAACGCCTTTCTACTTTTCTCATCTCACTATGACTAGCCAAACTCGGGGACATTCAGATATGTCACACCGTAAATCTAACACAACACAAAAATGTAGCGTGCACTAAAATGTGAATTGTGTTTCAGAACCCCTAGTAAAGTATCCAACGCCTTCCTACTTTTCTCATTTCACTATGACTAGCCAAATTCAGGGACATTCAGATATGTCACACCGTAAACCTATACACAACACAACATTGTAGCGTGCACTAAAATGTGAATTGTGTTTCAGAACCCCTATTAAAGTATCCAACGCCTTTCTACTTTTCTCATCTCACTATGACTAGCCAAACTCGGGGACATTCAGATATGTCACACCGTAAATCTAACACAACACAACATTGTAGCGTGCACTAAAATGTGAATTGTGTTTCAGAACCCCTATTAAAGTATCCAACGCCTTTCTACTTTTCTCATCTCACTATGACTAGCCAAACTCGGGGACATTCAGATATGTCACACCGTAAATCTATACACGACACAACAATGTAGCGTGCACTAAAATGTGAATTGTGTTTCAGAACCCCTAGAAAAGAATCCAACGCCTTCCTACTTTTCTCATTTCACTATGACTAGCCAAACTCGGGGACATATCACAGAGATATGTCATACCGTAATACCTACACAACATGTAGCGTGCCTGCGTGACTTACGTATTCAGCCCGTGGAGGGACCAAATACCCGCGCATAGTAGGTATAAAGAGGTATACATCTATATACTGCTTGGATTTCTCCATTTCGGGATTTCACTTTTTGCTGGCGTCTTTTGCAGGACCCCTTTTATGATACACACAAGCTTCTGCCTGCGGTTTGTCCGCGTCAAGTCACGAATCAACTCCACCCCCGATTTACAGTGTGAGTCTAGATTCTAAACTATAAGCTAAGTATTCTGTAGATATATTAAAGTTTGTCTTAGTCTGTTCAGCCTTTTGTGCGTGATTGAGTAACAAATATTCAAACTGTCTTTTTAAATATTAAGTACTTCGGATTAAGTGCCCCGGTACCCAACCTGTCACAAGTTGTGACCCTAGGTTAGCGACTTCTGAAAAAAAGGAATTCGGATTATGTAACTTTAGCAAATTTTTGGCATTCCGTAGCATGGTTGGCCTTGTCACGCGATAGGTGATAGGATAGAGCGTGCGTCACTGGCTGACACCGTTCGATAGAACGAGACGACGCTCTTATCTTTTCACTTGTCGCGTGATAAGGCCAACCATGCTACGGCTCCAGTATTGTTACCTATCCAACTAATATTATAAATACGAAAGTTTAGATGTTTGTTACTCGATCACGCTTAAACGGCTGAACCGATTTGGATGAAATTTTGCACGAAGATAGTTTATCCAGGCTGGATTCAAATATAGAGGATAATTTTTATCCCGGGTCCACGCAGACGAAGTCTCGGGCGGAAGCTAGTTAACCTATAAAACGAACCTAACCTAACTTAATGGATTGTACCTATATGATACTATTAGGTATTTAAAAAAATTAGGATACTAGATAGCTTTCCATATCAATTCAACCAAAAAATATCGGGTAGCTTTCAAACAAAAATGTTAGATTTAATATCTGCTTACTTAGCTACTTACCTACTATGAACCCATTGATAATGGTTAAAATCATAGCTTATATTCTGATCCCCGAACAACACTCAACACGTGAAAAACTGACTGAAGTAGGTAAACTAACTTAACATTTACAATATTTGACAAATAAAATAAGTTCCCCATCAAAAGGCAAAGTGTAACAAAAGCAAAAACGCATTTTTTGCGAAACCTTTTTGCTGTTCACTTTCAGTTGTTAAAAATGGACAGTTGTTTAAATTTTACTCTTTTCTTCACATTTCAATAGAATAAGTAAACGCGGAACGATAAAAAAACAGCAAACCTTAAACAGCCTAATCAAACAGCCCACCGTCGCCTGCGCATTCAAACCCGCAAAAAAAATCAAATATCGAACACAAACGTCACATATAACCGCTCACTCAACCCTACAATAGCCATAAAGAATTACAATTAATCGCTGCGACGAGAAATGCCACCGTGTTAAAAAAACGTCAAAATATCTATGCCCCCACTGACTACTGGCCGCCAATGGGGGCGCTCGTTTGACGGCTCGCTACCACTTTCGGGCCAATGGGGAGCCCCGGGGCGGAGCCTCGAGCGACGCGCGGCGTTTCGCCCCCAGCGAAAACCTTTTCGCCTGCAGTCGTTTACCGATAAGCCTGGGGGATGGTCGATTATTATTACATTCGGTACGTGAGCCGATGGCTCCAGGCATAATCGATAATGCGGAAGGCAAGCCAGTGACTGTTGTGATAAGAGACATTTTGTGTTCTGTGATATGTTTGCCTTAGTATAGTTAGCATGAACCTTTATATGCAGTGTCATCGCGAGGTATGGATACGATTGCTTACTTATATGCTTATACGGTGGTGTATATTGTGTACATGTATATCATTGAAAACTGAAACTTGTTCGAGTGAAACTTGTGTGCTGTATAGATATATTAGGATATTAAAAACAAAAAATATAGATACAGGCTTCAATTATTGGAGTAAAGTGATTTTGAGGGAAAATTATTACAAGATTTGTTGAAGTGAAGATTTAATTTATTTGTTGTGTTATAAAAAAGACCGATATAAATTTCATTATCATAAATACATTTAACACATAAAAAAATGGTTAATTTAAAATTATAGTGAAAAACCGAGTTAATAATCAAAAATTTAGGGTAGATAAACAAGCAAAAAATACATCTTCTCTTGAAACCCCAGTGCTTTGATTAAGTAATTTTTAATCAAACTTATTCCTACCACCACCCCTCTTTTGGAGCGAGGGTTAACGGAAGGTAAATTTCCTTTGAGAATCCATTATTAACGTTTTTGAATTCATTATTTTAACATCAATTGTTGTAACATCTCAGTATAATAGGTAGGTAACATTTTATTTTTAATTGGGTAATATTTATGTGTTAACGAGAAGACAATTAAAAGTACCGTCAACAAAAGTAAATTTAAAGCTTTTTTAAAGCCTTTATCATTTCCTACAAACGCATAATTATGATAATTACTTATTAATTGCTGTTAATAAACTATGTATAGTATATTTAATATGTTTGTTACGAATTGGATTCTATTAATAGCCTCTTTTTATTCCGTCTAAGTGCGTTAATGTTCTATAATAAGTGGTTTTTAAACGCATTTAACAGAAAGTATTTACACAAAGTAGAGACAAGTATAAATATGATGATAACCTGAAACAGAATAGATGAGGAATTACTAAATAAAAAATATATTTTGTTATTTCGTCAACTCGATGGAAAAAAATCTAACTCTTAGACTGCTAGTATAAAACTAAATTCCCATAATACTGACTACACCCACCATGAATTTCTGAGAACATAACACAGTCACACAAACTCAACAAACCCTATATTTAAACATTCAAAAATATACTTTCCCTGCCTTAACAAAACCTAAGTAACATTTCATCCAAGAAACTTGACACAAGAAAGGCCCCAATCCTTTATTTGTAGCATTCCTTGAAGCGTATAATTATGGCGGGCAGCACACGTTATACTTTGAAATTTTATAATTGGTGGTCCTTGGCACAAATTGCCGGGACATCCTTTTCGAACAGGTAAAACAATAAAAAATAACTTTTTGCGATATCGGTTTCTTAACTTAAAAGTTTTGAAAATTAAATGTTTTGAGTTGTGTGGTTTTAGTGTTTAGGTTAGGCTAATGCACATTTTATTTCTTAATGAAATAGTATGGTTTTCGGCGGTTTTTGGATGCGGGTGGCGCAGGACATCATATCAGCCGAAAGACATCCAGTGGATGTGTTTCGGCTGATATGATGATGATCAAGGTTTTCTGAGTTTTTAATTTAAAGCGAATTTCTAAAATAATATCGTTTTAGAATCCACTTCAAGGATTTTATAAGTTAAATAATAAAAACGGTTAAATATCATTATGTGCGTTTACCTGGTTATGTGAAACAACTTGTATGTGATATATTGAATTACCAATTAACCTATTGCTAAATTACGATTATAGGTGTAAATTTGGTTTTTTTTTTCAAACCCACAAATAAATTAATGATTTAAATACACACATTGTTTAAGTAAATATTCATGCTGGTACAGTCACCATCATAAACAGGAATACATTCTATGACCTTGTTAGGGTAGACTGGGTACGGTTGAAACACAGGTCGGTTGAAAGTGTTGAAACAACTCAAATATATCGCAAACCGTTGGCGGGACGGGACGGCGAGAAGCCCAAGGAGGGAACGAAGCGGACAATCGGTACAAACCGATCGTCCGAACACAAACACGAAAAACATCGTGACAATAACTACAATACAATACAAATACTCTTTATTGCACACCTCACACAAACAAAGCAGAGAGAAACAATACAATAACATGTAGGTAGAGGTAGACAACAGGCGGTCTTATCGCTGAGGAGCGATCTCTGCCAGACAACCTTTGTGTATCGGAGAAAGAGATAAAACTAGATTATGCAGTAGGTGGTGCAGAGATTATTACGTGACGTTGCTTCCCGCGCGCGTAATTTGTTTGTAGAAGACCCTATTGTGTTTTGATCCCCAAAAGTAAGTTTTTCAATTATTCCGGTTTCAGTTTAAGTGAAAGTATTGTATTGTTTATGTTTGAAATGAAGCTTGTGGATCATGTCAGCGTATCTAGTTTTTCTGTATCATTATTCTCATTATTATTACAACGCTTTTTCCGTAAGTGGGAGGTGGGGACAGTTGAAACAGTGATTGGCTTGTGTTTTTTTGACATGGACTCATAAAAGTCAAAGAAAGTTTTCTTTTCATTTATTTTCATGTGTTATATATATAGTTTGTTACGTTTAAAATGCAAACAGTTTATTTTTGTTTTGTTCTTGTTAATTTACTTCATTAAGGTCTATGTCAACGTTAAGTAATCAGAAAACATTTGTTAATATACATAAGAGTTTAACTTGTATGCGCAAAAACGCTAGCTGATTAAAACAGTTAATAAATTATACGTAATCTCATAAAAATAACGAAGAAAACACATAAAGTATTATATTTTGTCACTGTTTCAACCACCCCTGGGATGAGGACAGTTGAAACAAATCGATTTTTTTTCAACTTGATCTACTACTACAACTAACACACCTGGATCCAAAATTCTATTGCCGTTTAGTGGATAAAAACACGTTATTTCATTTGATATATTTTCTTAATCTCTCAAATATATAAAGCAAAACTACGGACGATATACGAAAAATAGGTTCAACCGAACCCAGTCTACCCTACTTAGACATAAGGTCGAAAAGTGTATACATGTTTATGATTCTGACTACCTACCCTGCTTAAAATAATTAACAATTATTATTTTTCATCACACTTGCTCGTAACGGGCTTCATAACGCGCAGTCATACAGAGTTACAATGACTTATATTACGACCATGGGCGTAATGGTTTTTATCTTAAATTATAGGTATCTGTCCCTCATCCACCAACACCAAGCGATCTATACTAACTCACAATGTCGTTTTCCAGCTTCGTGTATGGAAATTGCTCTGCGTTACGAAGACATGTGAAAAACCAATAATGACCAAATAGTTTTAAACAAGCTGTCTATTCTAAATGGCGGCCAAAATGTGTAAAAACATAATAGAAAAACAAAGGAACCTCGTTCCATTAAAAAAAAAATACTTTTTTAATTTTGTCAGCCTATTATTGGGGCACCATGTATATATTATATGTACTATTACTTACATCGATTCGCCGAAATTCTAATTTGGCGGTAACATTGCCACTCTGCACATAATCTTCATATCACGAACTATACCGAAAACAAGTTTAATTATGCCACTATTGCATACGATAGGTACGAGGAAGTCACTCCCTACCAAAATTAACTTAAAACGCCTGCAGATTCACGTTCGCGGAAAATCTACGATTATTAACCTGTTCAACGCCAATCACTCATTGGTCACGCCGCTACAAAGCGGAAAAACGCTGCGTAGCACACGTAGTTGCTCGGCCTCGAATGGGTTCGCACACGAGGCGTTTCAGCACACTGAAAAGCGGCGACGGCGCGTTACGCAACGCGCGTAGCAAGCGGCGCCGTGTGAAGAGGTTAATGTGCTTTTTAGGGTTCCGTACCCAACGGGTAAAAACGGGACCCTATTACCGTCCGTCCGTCCGTCCGTCTGTCTGTCACCAGGCTGTATCTCAAGAACCGTGATAGCTAGAGAGTTGAAATTTTCACAGATTATGTATTTCTGTTGCCGCTATAACAACCAATACTAAAGAACCGGCCAAGTGCGAGTCGGACTGGGGCTCCCATACAACAGACATGATTTTTTGCCGTTTTTATAGATAATGGTACGGAACCCTTCGTGCGCGAGTCCGACTCGCACTTGGCCGGTTTTTTCATAAATAGTAAAGTTTCGAAACGCCGCGATGCGGGCGTTGCGCGGTGCCTAAACGCCTCGTGTGTTCTGCGCCTTAGACAATCGTATTTTTTTACGACGATATACATACTATATATAGATAAATAAACACTTAAATACATAGAAAACATTTATGACTCAGGAACATATTCGTGCTCATCACACAAATAAATGCCCTTACCGGGATTCGAACCCAGGACCTCTTGCATACGTCGAGTCAGGTCGTCAAATACGTAGGTACTAATCTTTCACAGATCCAGTAACATGACCTTCGATTAGTAGCAAGCTTACACGATACGGCACCTTGGGCATTGCACACCTAGAAATTTACAACAACTTGCTGTAGTAGGAATGAGAGAGCAATACATTACCTTTCATTCTGACTATAGTAGGTGTGACAATTTGCATTGTTTGTAGCGTACATACAGCGTAAGAACTGTTTCATCTACATCAAGGCTTTACAGATATTCGGTTTGAGGTTCGATCACACAGCCGACGGGACGGGGCGTTCCAATATCATGGCTCGCGATCGGCCAAATCAATCCTAGTACGCAAAACTGTAAAGTTGTCAACAGTTTAGTAGCAGCTTCAATGGCAGCATTATTAAAGTTATTTTATGATTTAAAAAAACTCATCTATTCAGCATTCATTATGGCTTTTACTGCAGTTGGCGTGCAGTCCCATACATGCTGCAGTTGGAATACAGTTCCTCCGTATCGGCATCTCATCTTAAAATTAATTGATTCTATAAGTCTTTCAGGGGTTAGTGTCGCCACAGACAGAAAGCGTTCAGCCGGAGTTCTGCGTTCGCGTTCCATTGGATTAAATGGAACGCGGAACGCAGATCAATGTTCTAAGAAGTAACAACCCTTGAAGAACTACAAAGAACGCAAGCGAAGCCGCGAGATTAATATGTCAACCCCGAAGGTCCATTCTATTCTACATACATTGGTGAAACTGATGAAAGAATGTTTGGAATCAGATTAATATTTCCGGAGATAGACAAAGTTACTCACAAACTTTACCACTTTATAATTTTTGTATAGGTAGCCGAAGCAGACCTATAGGAAAATAAAATGTAGCCCGAGTGTGGCAATTTTAATGTTATGTTGAATATTAAGCAAATCGTTGGCCCCACTTTAAGAGTTTAAAACGAATTGAGATTGAATATAAATCGGTTGCGATGCGATTTCAATGACATAGTCTCATAGTACCTACCTATTGTGTTTCTCTCCTACCTAAAGTGCAAGTTCTTTTTCCGTAAAATGAAGGATGAATATGTGTGTTATCTATATCTAGAGATGACTTACAATGCAGGTGTCTCGCATTACGGATTGTGAAATGAACTCCCAGCCCCTTGTAAATAATGTAAATATTTCGCATTCAGAAACACTACACAACAAACGACGTCATTACAACAACACATAAACATTTCAAAATAAAAACTACCATGAAGAACCAATTCAATTTCAGCCAGCACAATAAAACAATTCAAAAATGGAACGCTGAAGTATTATTTAAAAAACCGTTCCATTATGCCGCTGTCATCGGGTTGATAAGATTTAAATTAGCCCCACAATACCGCGCTGTCAAATCCGCCATTAATTTCGAATTTGAAATTTGGAACGGGAGCGGTGTTGCCAACCTTTTGGCCGTTACGACAATGAATGTAATTTGGATGGATTAATTCCGTGGATCTTTTATTTTGACGGTAATTAATGTGGATTAGGGATGCGGGTTAAATTGATAATTTTATTTATTAAACTTTTCATATGAATTGCAATAGCGGTTAAATACGAAACAATGTTTACTGAGATCTTAAAATTTGATATGAGCCCGTGAAGGTGTAGTGAGTTTATTTTAATTGTAGTTTTACAACGTAAGGTAATAAGAAGTACCTAGATAAGCAAAGACATTGAGTAAAATTTTCAAAGAATCTATTTCTGTATAGGTACGTTCTTACTTAAAGATAGCATACTTTAGCTAAGGTAAATTTCATAATCTTTAAATATCTAACATAACAATAATAATAAAAAATATGATTATATATTATTTATTATAAGTGCATCACAAAGAGAAATCACAATTCAAATCGTAAAATTTAATTACACAATTTTAAAAGGCATTGATATGGCTTTTCTCAATGGGTAACGTACTTTCGACCTTTCGATATGAATTTAAAGTTTTTAATATTTCTTATACCTACATACGGAATAAACGTATGGTTACTCTTAGGTCCACCATAGACGGCATGCTTAGGGCTGTCGAGACCAGCGGCACGAGAGCAGTCGTCATATTGCGTGAGGCGTTTATGGCGGGTATCGACTGCTCTTAAGCAGTCCGTCCATGGCGGGTCTTAATGATTACTCCCTGTGTGTACCAACACAACTCTGTTGAAAACGTAACTGGTGGTTCGTCAGATCAACAGTGATATATAGTGGTAACCTTCTCATGACGTCACTGCCACATCGAGTAATCAATCAAATTAACACCGATGTCTATATCTACTATGGTACGTACATCTCTAGTATGGTACCTAAAGTAACGATAGTGCCACTACCAGCGACTATCTCTACTTGTATACTCAGCAATGTACAGCCAATTGTCATTGTCAGGTATCAATTGTCAAATTGGTGAAGTAGGAACTCGTACCTGCCGTAAATTGACCAAGATATACCTATATCTTATTCTATTTTTTTTTCCTCGGAAATATAGGTACATTTATAGTTATACTTCGAATTTCAAAGCTGATTTAAAAGGTTATGCTTCATTTAACTCTAGTATTCAAATAATCATAAATGGATGCACATGATAAACATCAATTAATTAAACATATTATTAATGAATTAAAAAAACGCGACCGGACGCAAATATCTAAATGCAATTAAGAACCTAGCATTTGAAATTAACATGCAGTGCTGACAACATTAAAAAAAATTATAGAAGACAATAAATATAGTTAATGACATGTCACGCCGGCTCCGCCCACAGCGCGCGTAATTAGCCATAAACAATATAGAGGTTATTACAAAAAGTGGTAAATCGATATTGATATTCATTTGCAATGTGATTATAGGAATTATTTCTTGTGGCCACGTTTAATAATTCTAAATTAAAAACTAGACAATTACGCAGAAACTTGGTTATTACGTGTATGGAGACTATGACTTTATCCATAAACGATCATCAGACCGATTTTAAAATTTGTTTGTCTGTATCGGTCACTTTAACTTTTGTGTTTGTGAGAAAGGGACTATAAACATTTTAGTTAACCCTTAATTCGCTTGAATCGAGCTGGATATTTTTGACCGTCATTTTCAATTTTTTTACTTGTCTAGAATCGTTTGTACCTAGGTAGGTACTATTCAGGTTGGTTAAGATTTATGAATAATGGGGATGTTATTCAAAAATAACTACTTATTCAAAAGGATTCGAGGATTTATATTGCCACATATAAATCCTCGACTTTTCTTTGGTGCAAATTTGTCGCAAACAAAAACAGCTAAACCGTAGAAAATTATGGCTTGTTGGTTGTTGGTTCCTTCACCTTTATATCACGGTACATTAAAAATATTAAAATTAAGATAATATTAAATATAATACAAGCATAAATATCAACAAGTTTAAGATCGATATGCATAAGTTATACACATGTACTGTATAAAATAATAATAACCAAATAATTTCATAGATAGTGGTTACCTTATTTGCACTGCTTGCTAAATTATGTCCTACGGGGTACCCGTTTTGATATAGGTCATTAATTCTCCGGTCACTCAGCAGACCATTGACAGAAGCATCCAGAAGTTGTCAGAATCACAACATCCTCATTAGTTATCACAATATGTCCCCCGCTGTGTCGAGTGCTCCTGCCTGTAGTAATACAACGACCGGCTCGATTAAGACCAGCATAATCCAGACCCCCGGTAACGAAGAGTTGCCACGACCCTGAAGGTCAAATTATGCTGGTAATGGTTTAGTGGTCAGGTGAGAGCGAGGTTTTAAATCCCATAGCTGGTAATTGTGAATATTGATTGCGTTCGTGTATCTACCACCCGTGAGGCAGTGACGTTCGAAACTCCTGTTTTTCTTATACTACCTACTTACGACGGCGGCGAACAAGCATACTGCCAAAGACTTACTTTTACGAGTTATATAAATGGCATAAGTATTTAAGTGTCTCAAATAACTTGAAAATGGGAAAAAAAAGATTTTAGAAATATCCGAGTGAATTAATGCGTTAGCATAAGCGTTTAGATTTTATTTTTTTACTAAATGATGCATTTATAATTGTGACCGATGATTCGCGTTGTCCGTTAAAATCTACTTATCCACGAATTGCTTTTTCCTGGCCTTTGCCATTGACTTACTATTACCATCATCATCATCATCATCATATCAGCCGAAAGACGTCCACTGCTGGACATAGGCCTCCCCCAGACAGTGCCAAATTGACCGGTCCTGCGCCACCCGCATCCAGCGGACTCCCGCGACCTTTACCAGGTCATCAGTCCACCTTACTACTACTTACTACGTACTATTACCATGGCCTTCAATAAATACTAATGTAGGTACTACTGAAGCATTAGGTAGGTACCCTCCTGAAGCAGTCTGGTGAAATGGCACTTAAGCGTCAACATTTGATTCGAATTTACGTTCAACTTAATAAATGTCAAAACTAACAACGATAAATAAACGCAATATGAACTGAACACGAGCCAAAACAATACGGAATTACATTTTCTAATTGGCTATACCGAAATTGGATTTTCAATGAGAATTGCCGATATATTTTAATAGGCAATAAGACCAAAGATACGGGTTGTTTTGTTTTTAATTTTTCGAAACTTTAATAGTGTGTAAGGCACGGCCGGCCAAATGAGCTGGTCGTTCTTTTTTGAAATTTGATTTATAAGCAATGAATTGTGAACAGCAGTTAATGAAATATAGAGTGATGTCGCGCCTGCGCACGTATTATATTGGGCAGGGTTCCTCGGCCGCTCGAAAACATACTGTTTTTATAAAAGCAAATATTATGTCAATTGTAGTAAACGGCAAACAACTTGAGAAAATTACATTCGAAAGCGAGTAGTTAGTAATTAGTCAAAAATTACACATACACATTATTACACAAATAAATGTAATTCCATAAAAGCAGGATCCTTTTTTTCTTAAGTGCAGGATGCGCAAACCTTCACCCATGTGTCATCTAAGAAGTTTGCCGGCTGTTAATACGTACTTATTTTGGGATTTTTTTCATTTTGTGCATTTTACTATTGGTTTACTTTTACTTTGCAATAACCACCTTTATATCTGTTGTTTAAAATGCTTCAGAAAATCTCCTAATTCAACCTCTTCGGAAAAAAAAATCAGAATAAAAAGTTATCATCCTCTTCCGAGACTATATTCTAGTAAAATTTTATCTCAAACAGTTTCAACGTGACAAATAAAAAACCGTCTAACACCTTCGAATTAGGTATATACGTAACGAAGAGTAAGGGAAATGTATTCACGTACCACTGTAGAACCCCATCGCAATAAGGTGACATATCACTCCAGTTTGAGTGACGGCGGCCTGTCAATTGCGACAGGGTTCTACGGTGGTACAGTCAAGTGTAAAAATATGTGTCCATACAACTTACTCATAAATATGTCCCATCGCTCTTATGTCAGTGGATTAAGGTATCGGTACATATTTATGAGAGGATTAAATCGATACATAGTTATTTTTGCACTTGATTGTACGTGAATACATTTCCCTTACTGTAGGTAGGAACCTACTTCTATTAGTACCACACGAAATGGTTAGACTTTGTTTATACACACAGTATCCGTCGCTCATAATATTATATATACGTCTCACACTTGGCCGGTTTTTAATACCCACTGTAATCGTGTTGTATTGTTTACCCACAATCGTAAATATTTAATGGTTTGCCATTTTAGCGGAGATTTATTTTTCTTTTCAATTCTGCATTCTAGTATTCTAAAAAGCTATTTGTCTGTTTGGTTTGGATTCATTTCTATTGATTGTTTGTGGGCTATTTAATGAGCTCCTCATTTGTTACGATATACTAAGTATATGATGGCGACTTTTAAAATTGTAATATGAATGTTCTGGTACTTAGAGTCGAAAAGATATCCTAGCAGGGTAGGTACTTTTTAAACACCTACCTATACGCAAACATTTCCGGTCTACTTAACCCCTGTCTGTTTATTTAGACCGTATTGTGTTCCAAATTTGAATTACGGAGCCCGTGGATCAACAAAGCACCATAGACACTGGCTATTTCTCACCGTCCGTTTTTCTAATAAGGCATTTGTTAGGCACAGGCGGCTATTGTGCATACAGAGATCAGATCATCGCTTTCCTAAGCCATAACTGAAATTTATACCTGACATTATTCATACAACCCGACCGGTTGTTTTTCCCTAATTAGAATCCATTCAAACGTACCCCATTAAAACTCGTCTAAATTAAAATTCGAATAACTTACTAACTAGATGTATAAATCACGAACCGTACAGAAAGACAATAAAATATATTGTCCAGTCCGACAAACGGCTCGAGCTCAATAATTAATACAACAATGCGCTCACCGAGTAATTAAAATAAACTAATTTCTAAACGTGAGTGGCTTTTTATGAATGAACGCCGTGGTCTATCTTTTTTCAGTCTGGCAACATTTCTCATCCGCGGTTGCGTACTGACAGTTCGGTTGACGGCGTTCTTTTTTCAAAGCGCGACTCGCAGCGGGGCGCTGCATCCGTTGCGCGTTCGAATTATCTCGTTTTAATTTGAGAATCGGCTTTTTTGTTTTATGCCATTATTTTACTAATCCGTAATTTGAAATGTTTAGACAATTACACGGCAGTTATGAGTGGGGATTCGTGAATCACGTTCAAATCATTTTCTCACGCTAGCGACGGACTCCCACGAATTAGTTGAATTGCTCGAAGCCTGGGATTCGGGATTCGGACCTAAAGATTTTTGGCATCGGATCGGGACGAGATGATTCGGAGCAAATCGGCGAACATAATTACAACCTGCCCGCAGTATTTGGGCGCAGCGCCGCGTGCACAGTAGCAATAACGTGCAATTTAAATGTTTCAAATTTCGAACACGATTCTTTTTTTTAAATACAAATCGGTATTGCGTGCGTGCATTCAAAATAAACAAATAAAAGCCCATCGTGCGATTTACAATGTAAAAGGAGTTCTTACAATTTTAAAAGTAAGTACATTTGTTCTCAATCACGCTTACAACTCAATTGAAACCCTGACATTAACTTATACAACGTCAAAAGCAGTATTGCCAGCACAAAAAAAGACCATAGACATTATAACGTTTCAAAATTAGAACGTTAAAGACAGCACGTGTACAGATAAGTGCACGTCGCTCCACCGTATTCGAGATCACGTATCTCAAATAACACAGGCCGGTTGTAATGAGCCGATGGGCTTAAACACCACCATTGGATTCCATATTCGAATTAATAAAACAAGTTGTCCGTTATTAGCTTGCCCATGTTTTGTTACTTGAGAACCTTAATGTTGTGGCTAATTTGCTGATTAAATATGTCACTGTTTGAATGTATCAACAAATATGTTTTTTTTGTTATTGGCTATTTGCAAGAAAAAATAACAACACTAAACGGGGAGTTTCTGAGTTTTTTAGTGTTGCTAATGTTCATGTGTTTTTAACATTAAACTTTAAGTTTAAGCTCAATATTAAACATTATATATCTCATAAATACCTAGATAAACATTTTTGTGTTGGTTGGCTACTAGGTAAATCGTCATTCACAAATCAAAATCTTATTTCTTGTAAATAGTATTAAAAAGTATCAGTTTTACTTCGCACGTGTAGGTATCCCATGTATCTATTGGCACAACTAAAAAAACAATGGAAGAATCTGGATCTCAAGTTTCCTAAGAATCCTAAGATGGCGGCAAGAGTTCCGGAGACTGCCAATAATGTGTCTCATGCAGTTAATGTACCTACTGCTTATGTCTCTGTTTATATTATGAAATTTGTCGTAATGCATCATTTCTTATACTTGGACAGAGAGAGCATACAGACTTGACACTAGGTCTCTACTCTACATACGACTGGACAAAAACCATCATGAATGAACTAAAACATCTCTCAACTCAACCATCTTAATTAAAAACAACAAAAAAACTTAAAACGATTTATCTATTTTTATTTACGACCGCCACTCTTCAAATCGACGTACTTACTTTTAATTTTTTTCCAATACCGGAAGACATGACACCTACAGATTTACTGCTCTAACCATCAATTATTATAATAGATTCTCTGTCTCGCTCGCACGCTCTTTCCATTATAATTTAGATTTAGGACCTCTGAACCTTTTGGTCGTATTATCCTGTAAGTAGGTAACTTATAATATGCTACTAATCGATTTCGAGGATAAGCAAACATTTTTGGTAGGTACAGTTTACAGTCAACCAATTTGATTTCTGGGCCACTTCGTACCTTGTCATAGTGACAATGATATCTCTAGGGGCTTTCATATTGATGTTCACTGTGACAAGGTACGAAGTGGCCTAGAAATCAAATTGGTTGACCGTAACTACAGCCTTTTATTGCCAACTATACTTTTTTGACAGAGTTATCAACTACTCGTTGAGAGGGTTCCAAGTTCCGACGAGTCAAATACGACGGGTTTATCCAGTGTAGTTTAGGAGTTGCTATAGCCACCATCTTCTGTCTCCATCATGGGTTCAGCTCGGTGGTGACATAATATTACGTTGGCATACAACAACAGTACTATATTAAAACCTAACTTCAGCTCAATCGAATATAAGTGGCTGAAAAATGGTTTGCAAATTTTGAAGGACAACTTACACACCTGCTTACTTATTTACTTACATAAGGTTAACGTCCTACTAGTCCTCGACGTTGCACTAGTGTAATGACATGGGCACTTTATTACAAACCAATATGGGTTAATTTCGAAGTAAGAGGTTTTTTCTTCATTCGTATTTGATATAAAGTGCCCATGTCATACCTACACTAGTGCAATGTCGAGGACTAAAAGCTGTGCGAGTAAAATAATAACTTGTAAAAAGTTATAATTGTTTGTACAGCCTTAAAGCGAATGCTGTCAGGGTGCGTGACATTGTGGTCAATCTGTAGGTACTTATGCAAGGGTTTTCTGCTAGCCATTGAATAGTTTAACAAATGTAAATATTGGGTGAAAATCGTATAGGTACATTGTTTTAAATCGTTAACACGTTTTGACTGTTTTCAATGATCTAAGATTACTATAACTTTCTAATTAAACCCAATTGACTTTGGATTTTTACAGTAGCAGTACCCCAGCCTCCCACTTTATAGCCTATAAAAATTCCAAAAACAACACGAATCAATTAAGCATCGCATTAACTGCTCCCGCCCAGTGTTGCCCACTAAAACCGCGTTTACCCGGGCAATTACAGTGTTGCCGCGTTACGGCGTAAGCCGGGGGCGCGCGTGCCGCGCCCGGTCACGACCTGCGCCCGCGCCGTTGTTGCCAGTTAAAAAATCGATAATGAGAGCAATCTATATTTTGATTAAGTGTCCCTCCCAGGTTTGGGCCTAAGAGATAGTATCTGTATAGCTAGAAACTTATTCTGAATCATAGGTTCAAAATTTTATCTAAAACTTCTAAGGTCACAGACTTAAGTTGGTTCAAGTGGAGGTACAGTAAAAAACCTTCAATAGGCTCGCGAGGGAAAAAAAATCGTACACCATTATCAAATAGACTTTGACCGAATGTTGTTTTCAGTTTGTCGTAATATATGCATACATTACATCTGGTAGAGTAAACGGCAGAGATGGTGCACTTTACTTTACCGATGATATAATATTGTGAACTCTACATCTAAATTTTCTATTTACCAAATACCCATGCATGCATAACATTAACATGTTTCGTACCTACATTCAGCATACATGTAAATGTTGTTGCAAGGCGTGCAAACATTATTAAAAACTGATATATAAAAAGGAAAAATAACTATAAATAATAGCAATATCCTTCCTATCATGCTGCTGAAAATTATAATAATAATGAGAAGATGATTGCTAATATGCCACGAGACACAGACAAGTAACGATGATTGTCCAAAGGGGTGTCTTGTGTTCAAAATGACGTTTAAACCCCGCGAATAATTACCAGACCACGGTACAGAAGCGTAAATTATGCCTTGTAAACAGAAATTGCACGCGCCAGCCAACCAAACCAATATTAATAACTCAGACCAACTTCCTTCATTAAAATCGAATTCATTTTCTAACGTTTTCCATACGCTGGAAACAAAAATTAAGCATTACCATGTTAAATGATCAGTTGGATACGTCTTTGTATGTATAGGTGTAGAGTACATTTTGTGTTAATTTGTGTGTAAGTGTTGTGTGTGTGTTATTAAGCACTGGACATTCAATCTCGGGCATCCACCGACATCCATCACGCGGCCCCGCCCCTCCGGAGGGTTTCGACAACGTTCGGACTTGCCACGTGATTTGTGGGTGATTAAAATATTAATAATGTCTTTAAAGCGTTTAAGAATAGGGCTTGGCATGTCAAATGTGATGTAGATGGTATCTGGCTATCTGGCAACACCGTTACTGTTTAAACTAGCATTAGCAGGAGACAATGGGTTACTATGTTGGTATCTTGGACAAATCTTGAATATAATAATATTGTAAAGTAACTACAGGATTTCTAATTGATGACATATTTGCGTTTAAACGATGTGTTTCGTGTAAACAAATTACCTTATGTTAGACATTATTAACGGCAGTTGCTTAATAGCAATAGTAATAAAACTCAAACAATATAATTTTCACATTTGTGTTTTATTAGTATAGTGGTTACAAGATTACCTACGTGCTGCATTTTATTTTACCGTGAATATGTAATTTCATTCAGCTTTATTCTAAAATTACCCCTAATTTTGGGTTGTTACGGAACTCCAACATGGCAACACTCAAAATGACATTAACCATAGAGCGCAATCTTTTCTGGGATTTCAAATTTAGAAAGGCACTGTCAAAACTTATTGAAAATAACATCCTTAATGAAAATTCCAAATCCAAACTACTGGGCAGTTAAAAAAAGAAAACAAATCACTGGCTAAACCACCTCAATTTAAAAAGAGAACGCGAGCATGGAATGTTGAAATCAACGGGCTACCAATTTTGAATACGCATTCGCTAATTGTGATTTTGACATTGAACACTACTGGGAAGAATATAGAAAGCATTTTCATTTAATATTCCCATTGTATTTAGTATCTGTTAAAAGTGAAGCGTTTAAACGACTTCCGTTTTTTCGAAAGAATGTGAAGATTAAGCCAATTAATATTCGTATATGTTTTGGATAGATTATGAAAACAAAATACGACTTTATGGGGTAATTTTTAAATAACTATTGGAAAACCTTCGTCAAATTGGTATAAAAAATACGCTCAGTAGTTGATAGTGTTGATGTTTCTCTGAACACGCATCGCATCATAAACCCCAATTTTAGAGAGAGATTACTGGTAATACCTATAGAAGTGACTCTCTCATCCTCATAGCATAGAATACCATAAGTAGGTACTTAAACTACATTCGAGCTCACATGCTACGACTCGAGAGTCATTGACATAGCAATTAGTTTATGTTATACAAGGTTTCGCCCGCGTATTCCAAAGAACGCAGGCAACCCAGCAGGATAAAATATAGCTTATAACCATCCAGAAAGTCTATTCTACGCGCAGGTGAAAGATTTTTTTTAAATCGGATAAGGGGTTCTGGAGATTACCCAAAACATACAAAGTTACAATCTCACAGACTTTTTCTCTTTGTATTCGTATAGATGGAAAGTTAGTAAATAAGCCAAAACTCACACAAGTTCGATAGAGCCTGGCATACAAAACTTAAAGGACCCTAGTGAGTTCAAATTTAAAAAAAAACACGTTCATTTGAGCTAGCTTTATAGTCAGACCGATTCAAGAGAAACTCGTAGAAAACCGACTCAGATGGTACGCCATGTCATCCGGCGACCACCAGACCACATGACCTGAAAAGTTCTGGAGATGAGTGAAAAGCCCCGAGGCCGCGCGAGACACAAACTTACATGGATGGGGCTTGTAAATAGAAACACGAAAAACGCCGAAATATCTACACAGACGCCATATGAGTTCCTGGCCACGACATATTAGGGAACTGACTCCAAGTAGGTGGGATAAAGGCTAGGATATGAAGAAGAAGATTTTGGATAGCTCCCAGTTAGCTCGCTAGGGAGCTACGAGGAAATTATCTAAGGAAACCTGCCCAGCTAGCACGATAGGTTTTATGGTCACATTTTACGGCCCAACAGTCCAACATGACCATAAAAACTTTTATTAAACCGGGAGGGTATTTTTACCTATACAATACAAGACAAATACTCTTTATTGAACACCTCAAAACAATCAGATACAGGATATAAAAATTTAAAAGTAGAGGTTAACAATAAGTAGATGGTCTATCGCTAAAGAGAGATCTCTTCCAGGCAACCTTTTGGGTAGTGGAGAAATTGCGACAAACAATTACAAGTAGGTAGGGTATTACAAGGGTTAAACGTATTTTTTTTTAGTTAAAAGATTAACCGCGTTTCGAAGTCGTTTTGTGAATAATTTTGCCAACCGCTTTCAGGTTATATTAAACTTGAAATTTGCTGTCATAAAAAAATACTTGTAACTATAAACACTATGCAAAGGAACAAAATTACATTTTACTAAAACTTTCGTATTTTAAAGTGACTCACTGATCATGCGTGATGCCCGCGATCACAAAAACTGACTAGCCCTGTAATTACCTGCCCTTTGAGCTCGGTTACAGTACTTGTAACAAAAAGGTTTAAGTGCGTAAAATATAGATGACTTATACAACCTTTTTGTACTCAGAAAAACTACGTCATTACATTAGAAATGCGGGGTAAAAATTGTCTATGAAAACCTTGAACCTTCAAAGTCACCTGCCTATTTATTACTAAGTATATGCTACAGAACTCGTTTGAAATAGGACTTAATATCTGTCGATTCTTTTTACAATATTTAAGATACGTAATTTTACAAAATTAAAGAAGTGCAAATTTCCTCGTAAAATTAGATAATCATTCACACCTGAATCGATTTCTATGTTTAGTAAAAACTTCATGCAGACATCCAAATCATTGAAATCGTTACATAGTTTTATCTTAACTTGATCAAGCTCGAAAATGTTTTAAATTTATCGACTAAACCTTCGTTAGATAAGTAAGGTCAGTAGCGCATCTGAGTCCTTTCGGGACAAATCTTACATTCAGCTTAAATCTCATTTTAGTGGTGTGAAGCCCCCCCCCCCCCCTAAATCCTGGATCCTCCACTGCTCTGGCGTGTAGTGGTAGTCAGTCCAGAGTAAACAGACTTTCCTAACTCATTTTGGTGAGGAAAGTTTCACAAAATGTAATTTTACTAATTCCCAGAAACTAGTTTATTATTGGCAACTTTGCCAAATACGATGGTAATTGAATTTTTCAACATCACTGACTCTACTCCTCCAAGCGGTCTGAAACAAAGAGCTGTTTGCCGAAACGACAGTCCTTCACTGAAGACAAACACCGTACGCTTTGTTGTCAGAATTTTACGGATAATTGTTATATTACGCTTTCTTTTAACATTCTAAAATGATTTATCGCTCGGTAAGTGCTGTTAACTCGCGCTCTACAATGAAGCATAAAATCTCGCCGTCAGTGCACCAAAATCACCTCTAAGAAAAAAAAGTATTGATACACGAAAGCGTACCCTATATTCATCAAAATATGGTTCAAAATGGGTTGGCGCGTGTGTATTTTTTTCTGTATGTTGGTCAATAAAAAACTTGTACGAGAGCGTAGCCGCGGGCATGGCACGAGCCCGCGCTCCACGCCTAGGATCATTTTGAATCTGTGCCCGTCAGGTCAATGCGAAAAGTTCACTTTGAATATCTGGATGATTCATTACGGTTTTTATGGTCTATAGATGGTATTTTTGATGTCAAAAGTTTGAAATTAAAGTGGATTGGGTTTTTGTTTTTAAAGGGTGATTAACGTCATCGTCATTACGTCAAAAAACCGGCCAAGTGCGAGTCGGACTCGCGCACCGAAAGTTCCGTACAAACCTGTAGGTATATAAGGAAATTATTAAAAATATTTTTATTATATGATGTAACTAAAAATTTACGGATTTTGCAATTTTTCCTTTATTTGTGCTATAAGACGTCGCTTCGTACCAAATTTCAAGATTCCGAGTCCACGGGAAGTACCCTGTAGGTTTTGATTCCCTTGCGAGTTTCGAAAATTTGCGGCATAAACGGCTGTATCTTTTGATTGCGTTGGCTTAGAAGTTTGATTTTTTCACAGCTCCAAGGGACAGAAGACGTATTTGATATAAATTTTAGCTTGATACCTCCACGCGTTCCTGAAAAAAAGGGTCTTGACAGACGGACGGACGGACAGACGGACAACAAAGTGATCCTATAAGGGTTCCGTTTTTTCCTTTCGAGGTACGGAACCCTAAAAATACATATGATAATAATATTAGTCGCAAATACTGCAAGATAAGACAATACTTTTGACAAAAAAGCATAATAACTTTTGAGATTGGAAGGCGACGCAAGACGGCCGTACCTACCTACATAAAATGTACCTGCGAAATGAATCCCCAAAAACGTCCATGGTTTTCGCAATTTTTAAAGAAGTATTCGAGCTTTTGCGTTCCTGCCTCAACCATAATAACAAATTCCACAGCTATTCAAGCAATGTTAATCTGTTCAAAGCAATCAGGTACTATATTGGCTGATTGGCAATCATAGCGAATTATCTTGTCGAAGCGTCCGTCTATAAATCAATATTATTGGATTATTCAACTTTAAGAAACCGGCGCGGAGAAGTTTCGTAACAGACAAATTCATTGATAATTAGTAATAGAGACTAGTCTAAATTCATACCTATTATTAATATTAATAATAGGTATGAAATTAACGCTCGGCGTTAACGTGCTCACTAGCGCCACTGGGAAATAATTGTGATTATTTAAATTTAACGATAGATAATTAAAAAAGGAGGCCACTACACACTGTATTTTGTATTTAAGTACCTACCTTGTGGATACATCAAACTTATAGTTTGTATGTTGCTGGATTCGTCAATCTATGCGTCCAAAGTTAAAACGACCGTTTTTCTTTTGAGTGTAGTGACCTCCTTTTTTAAATATCTATCGTTAAATTGAAATAATCACAATAATTTAGCACGTAAACGCCAAGTTGGGCAAAAAGGGACTTGACTTTTTGCCCGACTACGGTAGAGTCGAAAGGAGGGCATATGAATTTAGCAGTCTATGTTTGTGTTTACGTGTGTTCCATTCCACCGTAGCTTTTAAGATACTGAACCGATTTTATGAATGAGGTATCAATCGATACTAAATTATGCTCCGGGTGACACCTAGGCTACATTTTGTATGTTTTTTTTCAGTTAGTTTCGTAGTCGGGATACAGTTTCTTGAACTACTTATCTTTGAAATAATTCCTTAAGGCTGTTAATTGATGACAGTGGTAGTTTGTATGAAAGTGTGATTATAAAGAGTTCAGCGCAGGCGGAGCCGTGCGCACTGCTCGTTAGTCATATCTCTAATACTAAAATATGTAGGTAGTTAACTTTTGCGTATTTATTTTACACAACGTTCCCTTTTTTTTTGTCTTGGTGTTTTTGTTTGTTTATAATTATCACTAAGTAAGTGTTTTGTTTTGTTCTAGGTAAGCTGTGACAAGAAACCACTAGTAGACTTCTAGAGTTAACAAGATGACTTTCCGTTGTGTTCCTACATTCCAAGCTGTGTCCAATGACAGTAGCGCCACCTGGGTAAGAAGTGTATAAGCTTACGTAGTTTTAAGCTATTCGCCGCTAGATGGCCAAAAGGCCTCTTAAGACTCGCTATGTACCATTTTTGGTGGTGCATATAAACGCCATCTACTTCCATAGTTTTAACTAATCCGTTTTTATCATTCATTGCATAATTAAAAACGAATCTACATGTCAGTGTTATAGTTATGATCAAGACATTTAAAAGTTAAAAGTTGTTCCTAAGTTCAGAATAGATTACAGCGCCACCTAGTTTGAATTGAATACAATTTGTGCTAGTGACGGTCGGCGCGGCGTGCTGTTATGTACACGAGTTTATTGTTAAGCTACTCACCGTAAGGTGGCAGCACCCGCTTACTTTAGTTTAGTATAACTTATCCAATGAAGATGGCGCTTTACGTCATAGTTTTAATAACTACAGTTATTTAAATTCTTGCGGCAGTTATAAAGTTCACATATTCTCTTACGTTATTTACATTGAGAATACATTGCGGTTTACATTTCATCTGAAGTTTGTAGCGTCTTACACCTTCACACGCTTAGCTATTTTCTGTTCAATGAACTATTGACTCTTGGAGTACCTACCAACTTGACATGTCAACAACTCAAACAAGACTTTGACCCGAAATTGTTCGGATCAGTACACATTTATTATAGCTGGAGGCAAAAATATATGAATTAACATGCGGGCGTAGACATTAAAATTAAATTAGGTACAATTCAATGGCACCACTTTTATCGGTATTTCTAACTTTGTAGACTTGAGATCTCAACCCACGATTATAAAATACAATAATAGTTTAGGTATGGCATTGTACTGACTACTGTTGTAAATATTCTAGTAGGAGTGATACTAATTGGTTTTGGTTGAGTATTTTAATTTACTTAACTAATAAAGTTAGATTTAAATTCAACCGCGATGTTGATTGAGTTGATAGAAGGATTCTGATGAAAGTGATGAAAATGTGCACGTTATAGGTATGTACTAGGTAGTTAGTAGTTAGGTACCTTCATTAAAAAATAATAAGTTTTATACATAAATCCGTTTTAGCATACATTACTAAACAAACATATTTTTTTTAATTTTAGGTTTGCCAAAACATAATAAGTAGGTACATATACTAAACACTTCAGAGTAGGTATCTATATGATACAATCTTACAAAATTTGTGATGTGTGTGAAAATCGACTTGCATGATTTTTTTGTTAGTAGGATTCGTGAGGCTTAATATTTCGGCTTTTAATAAAACTCATCATCATCATAAACTTAAGAGCCCGGCTCTTGTCGGCGGAGTAATCGCCATTCTGTTCTTCTCTCTGCCACTGTTTTGAGCTCTTGATACGACATTACATTAACTTTCTCTTTAGCTTGGTCCATAAACGCACGCCTTGGTCTTCCCCTGCCTCTCCTATACATGACATGACAATTACATAGGTAAAACGACATAAATAAAAAATGCTTTAACTATACATATATAATTATTGAACCTGCTCACAAAATTTCACGGAAATCGGTTGAGAAATGCGACCTGTAGAGGAGAATAGCCGGACATCCGGACATACGAAAGAATGCTCAAGCTGAAAAGGAGAATTTCGTTCGCTTCGCTCGCTTGTTCAATTAAAAAGTTTTTATTTTGACGTAAGTAGGTAGGTAGGTAGACTGGGTACAGTACAGTTGAAACAAGTTTTCGTATGTCGTAGTAGTTTTGCTTTAATAATCTGAGAGATGAAGAAAATATATCAAATGAAAGAGCGTGTTGTTTTTATTTACTAAACGGCAATAGAATTTTGGATCCAGGTGTGTTCGTTTTAGTAGTAGATCAAATTGAAAAAAAAACTATCTGTTTCAACTGTCCCCATCCCAGGGGCGGTTGAAACAGTGACAAAATAAAATACTTTTATGTGTTTTATTGGTAATTTTATGTAATTACGTATAATTTAGGAACTGTTTTAATCAGCTAAGTGTTTTAGCGCACAAGTTAAACTTTTATGAGTTATTTGTAACAAATTTATTACTACTAAATAAACTGCTTGCATTTTAAATGTAACAAAATAATTAAAACACATGAAAATAAACGAAAAGAAAACTTTCATTAGTCAATGTCAAAAAAAACAAGCCAATCACTCTGTTTCAACCGTCCCGTTTCAACCGTCCCCACCTCCCACTTTCAGGAAAAGGCCGTTGTAGCAATAATGAGAAAAACTATATAGTAAAACTAGATACGCTGACTTTAATAGAAACCAGAATAATTGAAAAACTTTACGAGTGAAAATACTTATCTACAAACAAACTACGCGCGCGGGAAGCAACACGTCACGATGTTTTTCGTGTACAAATCGTTCGTCCGCTTCGTTCCCCCCTTGGAGCTCTCGCCGTCCCGCCAACGGTTTGCGAGATATTTGTGTTGTTACTTGTTTCAACCGTACCCAGAGTCTACCCTACCTATCAGTGGCGCGCCCATACAATCCGATTCCCACCGGCTTGCTTAATAGTACATTACTTACTTAGGGCGGTAAAACAAAGAATGTCTCAGATCGCAGGTATTTGACGCCCGAGAAGAAGGCAAGGGCGTTAAATATGCGAGCTGAGGCTTTCTTTATTACCGCCCGTAGTGAGTACAACATTTTACGTCTCTTCCTGGCCAGAATGAGGGATTTTCCGCACGTATAGCGTGTGGTAATTGCTACTTTATGGCCAGGTATGATGTAAAATTTATTTATAAGTAGTTATACGGGGTGAAATTAAATTCGTGATACAACATAGCAAAATGTGAATCCATCCATGATTCTGAGCAACTTTTACTATGGGATCTATATATACAACTTTTATTATATGTATCACGGATTAAATGTCAACCTGTATGTATTATACTTACTCTAAACACTTTCATCACTTTTTGTTCCGGGTTGCCCATCTAAAATTTATTTATATATTCATAAATAGTATAAATACTAAAATAAAAACGTCAAACACAGACATTAACCCATATATACCCAGAATTATGCTGGTTTTTGGTATCTCATTTGCCCATTGTTTCGAAATAGATCAACAGCCCTTGTACCCAGAATTAGGACAGGGATTTCTCTATACACGGTGCCCGTGAGCATTGCGAGAGATTTTAATCACGAATTCTTGAGGCTATAAAGAGTTATAAATATTATATGAAGCTAGGTCGAATTATGATTTTTAATTTTTTTCTTATTTTCATACACAATAATTGCTAATCTAGTAAAAACGTGTCTTTAGGACAACATGTCAAAGTAGATGGTTAAGTCTCGCAACGTCGCAATCATAAAGGTGTTTCATACTGGATTACAACATTTTTACACAAAAATGGAAATATCTCTAAAACCGAACCGAATTAACTCGACGTTAATTAACATTTTTAACTTAAAATATTCAGGAATATCCTGTTAAAATCTCTCGCAATGCTCTCGGACACCGTGTATATATATATATATATAGTGAAAATGCCCTTAAATCCAATATTTGACAGCTGTCATCCCAGTACAAATTATGTAATCATATGTCATCATTGACGCTTATTGTACCGGGATGACGGCAGTCAAATATAGGCTGTTAAAAAAATCTAATTATATATACGCAGGTGTAATTCGTAACTTGCAGTATGTTTCATCGTCTGTATATGGTATCTACGGCTTAAGGTGCTGATACATTTAAGGATTCACTTGTAATGAGTACTCCAACGAATATTATACATTACAGGTAAAAGCTCACGAAATAAACTGGAGCATTTTAGAGAGCATTTTAGCGAGCGTTCTAGCGAGCATTCTAGCGAAACGGTAGTAAATTTTCTTCGAGTTTTTTGTCGAGCCGAGCGATTTTGATATTGTTCCGCTGCCGTCCCTCTCGCCCACACCTTCCGCACAGCATTTACTAGAGCGTTCGCTAAAATGATCGCGAAAATGTTTGTAGTGATGTTTGGCTCTATGCTTGGCTCTGTTCGTTCAGCGGGTCGATCACGTAACAAATTGTACGCGCGTCAGGTAGATTTAAATATCATTTTTTTACGCGCGTTCAAAACGTTACGTCATTACCCCCTCTGATCGACACATTTAAAAACGGCGAATGCTCGATGTTCTTTTACATGCGAATGTGTTTTTTGTGCTTGAGCCTATCAGCACCTTTAGGAAGATCCACACTATACCGTTCTGAGTCCGAGCCGTGCGGTGCGGTGCGTGCGGGACACCCGTCAAAATCACGCAGAAAACAGAACTGTGACGAACACTTCTTTTAGTCGTGTTATAATGTTCCGCCGTCGGCCCAGGCACGGCACGGCACGGGCACCCAACGGTCAAATGTTAACTTGGGCTGAGACACATTAAAGAGATTTGGGGATAACGTTCTTGGCAATACGGTAAGAAGATAGAATGTTGCCGTCACCGACGACCGACGCCACCATCGTTTCTCAATTAGCCCGCTGGGAGCCCAGTCCCAGCCTGGGACCTTAGCAACAATCCCAATTTTGGCATAATGCGACATCAATCAAAATCTCCATCGTCACTTTCCTTAACTCGAACTCATTAAAAAAAACTCCAATTTCATCCGACACGGTCACACACTCACACTCACCCACACACGCGCATACAAACTGGATATGAAAGAAACAATATTATAGATTCGCCGCCGTACGAGGAAGCTTTTAGGTGTGTATATGTAGAGACGTCAGATGAAACATAAAAGCTCTGTT
This sequence comes from Epinotia nisella, assembly GCA_932294315.1. Taxonomy (NCBI): domain Eukaryota; kingdom Metazoa; phylum Arthropoda; class Insecta; order Lepidoptera; family Tortricidae; genus Epinotia; species Epinotia nisella. Next base: position 11,538,095 of record OW028693.1, read on the forward strand.
TTTCTTAACGATGGTGTTAAATTATACTACTCGTAGTTCAAAACATGATGGTAAGAACCGTAACCTATGGTTGATTGCAACTCCTGGTACATGCTGATTACCGACTCTCTCACAAACTACTCACAAATAATAACATACGTTTTCGTAATTTTCATAATACGAGTAGATTTTTTATTCTACTATCTCTTTAGCTGGATTACTAAGGGTTTTCACACTTAACGGTATGAGTAGGTAAGTGTTAAAATTGTCACGAAGAGTGATTCAGGGTGCATGCAAAAGAATGCATCACAAAATTGATTACCCAAAAATAATGGGTGTTTTATGTCGAGCCCCAGCAAGAGCCTCGCAAAACCCAATAACCCCATTGTGCCCCAATTAGGAGTTAGGTGTTAGGTAGGAACTCTCCTTGTGTCAGATTGCGAATGAGTATTGTGGTATACGGACTTCCATTTTGACCCACCTAGTAAGGTAGGGTACCTTTATAAACAAATTTAACCGTTTGAATTCGAATTTCTAATGTTTTAAGCTTAGTAAATTAGTAAAGTATAGGTACCTTTAAATTAAAATAAATATGGGATCTGGGGCTTTACGAACTATCGCCCGTGGTTTGTCTAAAGTTTTACGTCTTGCCTTGAGATTTTCTCCTCGCGTAGCAGGCAGAAAATCCCACTTATGACCTTGGGTGATGTAAATTTTATTTAAGTATTGGTGTAAACAATTGTTGGTAAACCTTAATAAATATATATACATATATATATATATACATAATTTGATCTGACCCCTGGCGTTCCTGGTATCTGGTATCTCTTCAAAATAACATATAAAACGTCAAGCTAGATTATGATATAATCTATACCTACTTAGGCATCCTTGAACAAAAACTACGAGACCATCACGGCCTAAGATAAAATGTCCCTTTAGTAACACTCACGAAACATGTTCCGAAATATTAATTTAAATGCATATCAAATTGTAAGTTGTATAACTTGTAAGGGGGCACTTATCGTTCGAAGCCATCTCGGCCAGTCAATCGTGCCACTTTTTCCGTTGTGGTTTCATCTCGTATCCCGTCGTATACTCGCAGCACCTTAGCCGTATCTGTGGCATGTGATAGCCGCGAGCGCTCGCCGCCGGCCGTGTGCGAACGCTTTAAAAAAATATAAACGCGCGGGAAAATAGATTAAAAAAATAAAATCAGCTGTTTGTCAACCGGCGGCCATTTTAAATGTGATATTGTAGTGGATTTTTGACGTTTGGTTTTTGCATTTTGTAATGTGTGTTGGTTAATTTTGTTTTATTTGTTAATTTAGGTACGTTACAATGCGTGAGTGTGTGTTGAATGTGTTTTTTACAGAATTTAGAAACAAATTACGGTTTAAATAGCAATCAAAGCGCCTAATCACATATTGGACGTGAGATGAACCGTAATCTCCTATACCAATAACGGGGCAAGGTAAACAATATTATTTATTGTTAAAACGAAACGCACCCACGCGCTAGAGCGAGACGGGCAACAAATCATCGATCTAAAGAAAATAGAATTCTCATACGAAAGGTAATGGCGGAACAATAATCGTGTAAAAGTTCACGATAGTTGCCCAACGCCGGTAACAATGCAACGCGGCCAGACAACTAGGCCTCGCACTAATCGATTTTGAAGGCACCGTGGTTCTGCACACAGAGGTCAGGGTTGACTGGACCTTTAAAGCGGTCATCTCTGAGATAATGATCTGCGGATGACTTACACCGCGCTAACCCGACAATGGCGGCGTAGACTCAACAATGTGACCAATTAGACACTCGCCACGATGACCAAAACCAACGAAGTCACTGCGATGACTGGCGAATCCGTCGACGACATTCTAAACGATAAAAGAAAGAGGCATTACGATTTAGACGACAAAATGTCCGATAAATTTACCAACAATAACAGCATCAAATTAGATCCACAATTAAAAAGGAAAGCCAGTGAAGACTTTATAGATAAAATAACAACGGACATAAATATAGAATTAGAAAAAGATAAAACAATTAGGCTCGAGCTCAGGCAACCTGAAAACGAATTCAAAAACGGTTTAGACAAAGATGATGTTAATGGTAGATCTTTGCTGACTGATGACTATGCAGTACAGGATGAGGACAAAACTATAGGAGACCTGGTCAATAATGAAGATGGATTCATACAAAATGATCAAGATAACGTAAGTACAAAATTAAAAATCAATATACAAGGTGAAATCTGATTTGTGATACAAAATAGCAAAATGTGAATTTGTCCATGATTATGAACAACTGTCACTATGGGACCAACTTTGTATTATACCAGAAAAATCCAGCTATTTCATACACTTTGCTCATTTTAGAATGACGAAAATGTATGAACAGCTGTTTCAATGTATGGACAGATTCACATTTTGCTATTTTGTATCACGAATTAGATTTCACCCTGTATATAGGCATAGTAAGGTAAACGTCCTAGTCCACTAGTGTATGACTTTGGCTTTATGTCAAAGTGACATGCCTTAAATTCCAATGAAGAAAAATCCTTACAGTTCGTATTTAGACCACATTGCTTTGACATAAAGTGCCCATGTCATACACTAGTGCAACGTCGAGGAATAGAAAGAAAGAAAGAAGACATTTGTTAACTACACAAAAGACACACAGAGATAAAGGGAGTAGACATACCTACAATACAATTGACATATATTGTGTGTGTCTTCGCGGCAGTGAAACGGTTGCTGTCTCAGCATTATGCCGAGGTGTCAGACAGACACCTACAGCGCTGGTTTTCAGACAGCACCGTTACGTACGGAATGCAACACAACATAATAATAGGACGTTTACCTTACGTAAAATAAAGCAATCATCCAAAATACAATTAAGACTATTCCTGTTTTGTATTACCTACTTATCAACAAGATTTTGGATGTCCAGTCCCGTTTCAAAAATTCTTTCAGCGATTTTTGCAATAGACTTTCAGGATGGATGTAGGTTTTGTTTTAATAAATGGGCTCTTTTTTGTAAAACAGAGGAAGCCTCGGGCACAGCAAAATACATTCCAAACTGCATGCCCATTCCTTTTCAAAAACTTTTGCATGGCTTAGGGCGCGCCCATATATTATGTCCTCGGAACGGCGACGACGCCGACGAGACGGCATGTGTCCGAGCCTTAAGAAGTATTGCGTCTAAAATTCAGACATCATAATGACAGTTTGTAAAGAGATAAAAGATCCTAATCATTCATTTACCAACAACAAAAAGAGTTACCTAATATTTTACCCAACCGATTGGACATAACTGTGTCGAAACAGATCTGCCCGGAACTTTTTGCAACGGAGGCAAACGCGGAAATAATTGCACTCACAATCAAATATAAATTAGACGAATGCAAAAACGCTAACTAGTGTTATGTTATGCTGGTTAACATCAGTAAAGCCTAGATCGAAATAACTGGTTACAGTAAATCTGCTACAATTAATTTCTTATGTAGTTCCTAAACAAGGTACCTATCTATAGTCAATAATATCGCAAGAAGTACCTAAGTATTAAATTTAGACGAGAACATGATAAAAACGACATGTGAGAGGAACTTATGTTGACTGTGACCTTAAGCTGCCAGTAACTGATTAACGAAATGAGGATTTTTCGATAAACATTCTCGGCTGAAGACAAGTGGCGGCTGAATTCTCATTTAAAGGGCATTCAATGCATGTCGCAGCATAGGGGTTGCAAGGGTCAATATGTCCAATAACAACTAAGGAAGAGCGGTGCCTCTTAGCACAGGTTTTATACTTAAAAAGAGGTACCATAAACGGATTATTGTAAAACCTTTATGTGACTGAATAAATATTTTTTATTATTATGTCTTTCCCGCTCACGGGACATGATGTCCCGGACCTTTGGGAGGCGTGCGTGGGGCTAGGTACCTACAAAGTACCAACTGAGCCAACACGTAGAGGCCCTTTTGACAATTTAATGGAATGCAAGGAGTACACCGTTATTATTATTATTATTTATTATAATAGACTAGTAGCCGCTTAATATCAGCTTTTTCGACGCCTTCGTAGACTTAAATAAATTTTAATATTTCTTCTTGCCTATCATCTGCTTAGGCCTATTATGTGCTTCTGCTCGATGTAGTGCCTCTGTCCGTAAGAATGTGTAGATATGTTTAAGCTCTTCGTCCGTGTAGATATATTTCGCAAGTTTGCACCAGCTTGCACAAAGAAAACACGAAGTACGGTCGGCAGCGCTCAAAGGTTACTCTACAGTTCTGGGTCACCGACGCATAATGATACAGCTACCTCACAAGGGCCCGGTAGCGGTCACAAAAACCTCCAAATAATACAAGAAGCTTACATTGTAAGGCGGTAAGCCAAAAGGGGCAAAATATAGTTTAATCTGATAATTAAGTTGAGTTCTAGCAACTGGGGTCAACTTTTGTACAAATCTTTAAACCTTGGGGAGCATTGACTTCCAAACAATTTAAACATAAGTCGCTTTTTATCAAATATCGACTCAAATAACATACCTTATATACCTTAAACCCACGAAATACAATACAGTACATTATACCGTTGCTTAGTTCACGAAAAAGTCGGCCCGATTAAATATTATCAGTATTTTCATTTTCGATTTTTATAGATGATTCTCAAGTTAAACCAACACATGAACACACAAAAGTTTGAGATTCCTAGACCTTAACTAAATTAGGGGCTCTGTAAGCTGTAGAACTAGGGAGCCAGGCATTTAAAAAAAAACGAAAAATTGAATCGACAAAAATGTTCTACCTATTTATTGAACCTGCTCACAGATGAGTTGGGAAGTTCGGTTGAGAAATGCGATACGAAAGGATTTTGGCAAGCTGAAACGGAGAACTTCGTTCGCTTCGCTTGCTTGTTCAATAATAAGTAAATAACCTACTCATAAATAACTAAAGAGAATTATTCATACGATCATTGATCTAGTAATAGTTAGGTACGTACAGTCAGCCAAGAAAGTGGTTTACCAAACAGACAAAAAATGGAGTCTAAAAGTGGCAGACCATTTCCTTATCTGACTGTACATCTTCTATTATTAGCTGTTCTATTGAAGATTCGACAACATCATGACGATTTTTATACACGTACCTATCTAGTCTTAAAGTGTAGTTTACACTTTTTAAACACTTAGTAGAGAGAACCCTTCACAAAAAACTTCACTCTCACCTTTTTGCACCTGTGTGCCCGATTTCCTTCCTCGCCCTTTTACCTTTTGACGATAACATACAGCCGTAAATTCACGTATAAATCGCCGTGTCGGTGAATGTGACTTGGTGATAATTAAAGAAATTGGAATTTGTACAAATTGCGAGTCCATGTGCGTATTTGTTATACAACATGGTATTTTGCCGGATCTTTCTTTTCAATAAAGGGAAGTTATACAGTAAAACTTGGTTAAGTGGGACCTGGATAAGTGAGAAACCTCCATAGTTGGAACTCATGCTGAGGTCCCGACAATTTGGTACTGAAATACCTCTGCTACTTAGCGGGACAAAACAAAACTCTATATTTGGGATTAGTCCTTTCGATTTTGTGGTCGTATTTTTTTTTATAATATAATATTTAAGGACAATCTTACACAAATCGACCTAGTCCCAAACTAAGCAAAGCTTGTACTAAGGGTATGGCTTGTACGTCGATAAACATACTTATATATTATAAATAAATACTTTTAAATACATAAAAAACATCCATGACTCAGGAACGATTATTACTAAAATTTGTTACAGAGATATTGCACATTGAAACAAGAATAATGTTTGAGTCGATTTTTTTGTCCGTAAGTGTATAAATGTCAAAAATATTTCGGTACAAAAGTATATTACATAAATACTCGTATTTGTTCAATAAAACTCGCTAAACGACAGAAATAAGATCGTGAGAAAAACTAAAATGTGGCTCGAACACATTATTATGCAATTCCAGCCATAAATATGTATGTTTATAATGCCACAGGCGTTTATTTTATGATAATCTGCCGATTTGTCAGACAGTTACACTTATCTGGCCATAAACATGATTCTTGTACAGTTTTCACGCTTTACACGGTTTTCAATGGGGCTTAGGTCTAAAAAGGTCTAAAGAGACTAGTTGAGATACTACTTTTCCTAATATATTTACTGAGTCGGTAGGGTAGGTACACTACGTGGGGACCGCTACGTATATGCGATTTTTAAGAATAAGCCCTACTATTTTGTAACCTGTTTTAACCTCGCCTTACCGTTCACCCACAAATATATCTTGACGCCTCGATTCGGAGTAACTAAGCGTAATCAGAGGTCTAGTTTGGTTAGGCGTGACGGTTGAGGTAAGGCGCATTAACTTTTTTTAACCGACTTCAAAAAAAGGAGGAGGTTTCAATTCAGTTGTATTTTTATTTTATTTTTTATGTTTGTTACCTCAGAACTCCGTCATTTATGAACCGATTCGTACAATTCTTTTTTTTATTAGAAAGTGTATGCTTCCAGGTTGGTCCCATTGTTATCAAAACTTCAGTTGGATGATGGAAACCATGAGGAATTGAGGGAACTCCTCAAATATAGAAGGCACGCATGTAGTAATTTCAGTATTTTCTATTTTAACTAGTGTATTTACACCCGGAAATCACAAATTTGGTGAAGTGGAATTGATGATTCTGATATGATCTCGTTGAAATAGCAACTAATGAAGTCCTAAATGTCAAGTGTGCCAAATCGACGGAACTCCTCAAATATTATCGGCCCACATACAGTGATATGGTTTTCGCCTGTAATAATCAACGTATTTACTCTCGGAAAGCAGTCCATGTGGTAAAGTGGAAAGGAAATGTTAATTTGGCTTGGCGGGGTACTAAATTGAAGTCGGTTAAAATTTAATATTCATCAGATATTTTGTCTTTTCTATACTCTTTCCGTTTAAGTTATTTTTTACGGATACGAGATATTATAACTTAATATTTATACCTATTGTCTAGTCTCCAAAACCAATCATTGGCCTGATCAATCTCACATTTAGCGACGCGCAAGCTTTTTATACTTTTTATTGATATGCGTATGTGTGTAAGTCGATGACCTGTCGTAAATGTGTCAGTCGTCAGGTTGGCTGTTTTTGTGTCACCCGCAAGGTTCGCAAGTGTGAGGCTCTCGTACTTAAATTAATATTTATTTCAAAGTATGATACACTGCTGTGGTCATTTCGACTAAGGCTGTGTGTATGGATGAGCGGGGCGATAGGCGGCCCGGGGCCCGCTTCGGAACACGCATACTCGAGCATATGGCGTTACCTAGGAGTTGTTATATACGAGGGTGAGCGTTTCCATACTCGGGCTTCCTAGTCCTCGACTTTAAACAAGTGTATGACATGGGCCCTTTATTTCAAAGTGGCTTTAAATTCGAATTAAAAAATATCCTCTTACTTCGAATTAAAATATTGCTTTGACATAAAGTGCCCATGCCATAAGTCTAGTGCAACGTTGAAAACTAAGGAAGTTTACCTTATATCTAAAATAATGTTATTTTAACTTCAAAATAAAATTGTTAATCGCTCTCACAGACGTCCAAAGATACACGCTCAGCCTAGGTTAGTCTCATGGATGGATATGCTTTGAATGCCACTTCTCCTGTTAAGAGTCCGCGGCAAGCTTGGCCGAATTTCACCTTCCCATACAAACGGAGTTTCGTTCTCATTTTAAAACTACGTGTTGGATTGTAACGAAACTTTGCATATACAATAATAATTAGTTTATATGGCTCCAATTTAGAAAACAAATGAAATACAGTAAAAACAAGTTTTGTATGAAAAATTTAATTCGCTTAATTTTTTTTACTATGGTATCTGAAGCTACATAAACTAACTACAGACCTGGATATACCTTAACTTATTATAAGTACAAAGTTTCAGAGCAAACTAGCTAGTCGTTTTAAAATGAGAGCGTAACTACGTTTGTATGGAGAACCGAGCTTACTGCAGACTCTTAAGTAAATAAAGCTATTTGTATTTATATTTTCACATGGCACCGGTTTTTCCGAACACCGGATCTTTGTTAAATTCTCGACTCAATCGCAACTGATGATCAGAGCGCACGATTGCACATCAACAATAGAGCCAGATTCCAAAAGAAAAATGATTAAACTATTTGCTGTGATCGACATAGCGTCTATCCGGACTGTTGCTACGGTAAAACCAAAATATTCTAATCTGATTTTTTTGAATAAGCAGTCTAAAACGCCTTTTAGTGCCGTTCGGCCTTCTAATTCCAACTCGTCAGTTAATTCGGCGTTCCTCGTATGCACATGGATGTTATTTCTATGGTCGTTTTTCGCTCTACACAAAGTTCTGTACACCGTAAAACCACGTACGTTCTGTGTATCGTAAGTCTTGTTCACACACTCTACACCGTAGCTCGTACTGATCTTCTCTTCGTAATGTAGAAAAACTGGCCAAGTGCGAGTCGGACTCGCGCACGAAGGTTTCCGTACCATTATCTATAAAAACAGAAAATCATGTCTGTTGTATGGGAGCCCCAGTCCGACTCGCACTTGGCCGGTTTTTTTGTATTTGTTGTTATAGCGGCAACAGAAATACATAATCTGTGAAAATTTCAACTCTCTAGCTATCACGGTTCTTGAGATACAGCCTGGTGACAGACAGACGGACGGACGGACGGATGGACGGACAGCGAAGTCTTAGTAATAGGGTCCCGTTTTTACCCGTTGGGTACGGCACCCTAAAAATTCAGCATAACCAAGCCATGGGCGTTGGAAGGATCAAAGCTGAGGATTGGGTCTGCAATGGCCAATTTGATTTGATTTGATCAGTGCATCGCGCTCTCGCAAGTACGCTACGCATTATAGCCGAGGCAAAATACGGTTTCGAAAAACATAAATTTATAATAGCGTTTTTTTTGTTTATTTCATTCTAAAACATTATTCTAAGATGCTTTATTCAAGAATCAAACACTTTCCTTTCCACCCGGAAGTAATTATATAGATTTAAATTAAACATTCATTGTCTTTTTTATTTTATTTATATTGAATATTTTAAAGCCAATGTAAATGAACCTAAATAAAGATAAAAAAAAATATAAATATTTATCCGGACTTTTTAGGAGCTAATTAAATATTGATTTTTTTGATATCTGATTCTTTGTTGGATTTTGCCTCTAGGTAACTATTTAATTGATAATATATTCGTTACATTAAAAAAATTAGCTATTATAAATGATTTCCAAATATGTCATTTTTTCCATACAAGTTGTCAGTTCATTGCCTGGACTATTAGCGCAAGGCAAAGCACTAACAATTACCATCTCAATAAGTCGGTTGTCGTTGTTGTTATCCAAGTTTGACAAATTATAGCCTAAAGCTGGCGTAAAAGCTGTCGGTAGTCGTTGTTGTTATATTATAAGTTTGACGATTTATAGCCTCCCCAATCCAGACATAAAAGCTAACCCAGGCATGGAATCACCGAGTTTCTTAGGAGTGACAAATACACTTTCAGTAAGTGTGAGTGTGACAGCGATAGGCCGGCTATTAAGCATAGTTGTAGTGTAAAAAAGCGATTGTTCTTAGGCTAGGCTGTGACGTAACAGCGCCCAACTCGTTTGCGCGCGCGCAGCCGCCCACGCGTGATCTCGACAGTTTCACAACGCGACGCTACTCCTAGTTCTCGAATCGTTGTCACCTGGAGAACTATTTTAACTTCAAATCTTAAGGCTGCTCAAAACCACGGGCCACCGTGGTCTATCATATACGAAGCAACTATATGTTAAAGGGACAAAAACCTACTTTCGTCTCATTGCACCGCATAACTGCGTCCGTGGGCTTAATGGTCTATTGTGTAAAGGAGCCTTCATAGTTTTCACGTGCACTCACTAGCCAAAATTTCAGTGTTAGTTTGGTCTTATCTCTCAGAACGAGAGCGCGCGACATACAAAACTGACTACTCTATGTCCGTCTGTCGAGTAAGAGTCCCTTAAAGTATCCGAGTATTCCGATTAGAATGAGGCAGCTTTTGAACTACCTATACCTAAGGAGAGAAAAATAACTGTAGGGTTTTTAGGCGCCTTTGCATAGTCTATACGCGGATTTGATATTTTAAATGGTTGTAAAGAGCTGTTTTATTGATGGACAAAGGTCATTATAGCGCTAAGGCGTTAAATATTTTCTTTGCAGCTTGTCGTTGTTGTCTGGAGTATTTAATGAATCTCTCGAATGGTGCATTAGTCACCCCAAACCGCAAAATATTCAACTGCCAATTTCCTTTGTCGGTTGTGAAGGTCGTGTTCTCTTTATGGTTATTCTTAATTTCCACTTATAAATGCAGGAGCAAGATTTTATCCCATATTAGAAAACACTACAAGTAATTTAACACTCAATAACTCAGAATTATTACAATCATATTGTTGTTTCCGACTCCTGGGAGCGGCTTCTTTTGTGTTCATAATCATGTTTCAATTCTATAATTTATTGACTTGCTTTTTGGTGACTTTGCCCTAATGGCTTTGACTAGCTAATGTCACTCCCTGTAGATACTTTACACAAGTTTCAGACTATATATGAACTGTTCATGACATAATCTAATACTTCCAATGCTTGTGATCTAAGATTTTTTTACGATGCCATTCGAAGCAGTTTTTGGAGAGGAACAACATAAATACCCAAAAAATTGAGTCAACGACGGACCTCGCTGGTGGCAGCCGAAGCGTTCGATACTGATTGACTGAAAAGTACGACGTCACACACTTTGCTATTTGAACTAATCATTGTATGAAAAATCAAGTAAATTGCTGCTTCAGTCGCGGCATACTGCGTTTAGGTCCATAGTTGCCATACAATTTTGTTTCTATAAAATCGTAAGGATTCTATTGGTAGCTTGAAATTTACTTTTGAACAATAAAAAAATGCATATTTTTTTTAAACTTTCAAGGCCCATATCTTTTTATGATTGTAATTATATTTTGTAATTTATACTTTATTAAAATAATTTAATGGTTTACTATCCATTTTGTAGCACTACGTTATAAATTTTAACACGAGGTCACACGCCTATTAATATTCAAGTGAGTACAGAGTGAGAATTTTACGAGAACCAGTGTTACCTCGCTAACAGACCATTTGGTCGAATAATAATAATATATGGCCAGTTCATTTGGAATACGTCCATTGTATTTTTTAGGTATGGCAACTATTTGACTATTTGATAGATAGTATAGTAGTATATCATTTGCTTTCTGTTATGTTAAGTCTCTGTGATTGGAAGGTTTTAAAAGTTTTTTTTTAAGTGTAGGTGTTAATGTAAATATGACACGTAAGACCGTTAGGAGGGCATGGTGATATGTGATATGTGGGGCACATGGTAATTCAGATCCTACTTACATACAAATCGTATAATACTTACACCGATTACTGACAATACTATGGCCACCTCAGCAATCGCTAAGAGTCCAAGAGAATCTGTTTACGTTAAGACAACAGTATTAGACATATTGACCTAGCCCTACTAAGCTAGGCTTGAAAGTATGGGTACTAAAAGATGATAACATACTTAACTTTATCCAGGGCCAGCGGTACGTAATTGTCATGTCATACTGCATAGTTAGGTTTAGGTGCATGAATATTTTAAATAATTTACTTTAAAAACAAAGTTTTAACCGACTTCAAACCAGTAGGCAAATTGCTCCAAGTTTGTCTATAAAATTTGAAGAGTTCCCTCGATTTCTCCAGGATCCCATTAGCAGAACTGGATTTTAGTGACAACGGACCAATCTGGAAGTATACGCTTTGAAACAAAGAAAGATTTTTTCTAATCGGTTCATAAATTACGAGTTATCGCGTAACAAACACACAAAAAAAAAGTCGAATTGAGAACCTCCTCCTTTTTTGAAGTTTGTTAAAAATAATGATTCATAATTACAACAAGACTAATTAAAATCATCAATCTATATGCAATGTAACCGCATTTTTTTTCCACAAAACATCTTTTACAAGTTTTCCTACTCCCTAAAAAGGTTAAAACCTGTGCTATATGATAAGTAGTGCTTGCCTCCCCCTAAAACATATATGGCGCCTAAGTTATTTTATAAACTACATACAAACCAAATTATATCGGTTCAGGAGTTTAAGCGTCAAATATAACAAACATACAGACAGAGTTACTTTAGAGTTGCTGGTACTAAGGCTTAGGTCACAAGCTGGGTCCATACAAATACATAGATTAGAAAAAACGAATTATGCAGCCTCATACATATATAATAAGACTCGTTTGTCCGTATGTAGAAAGTTGCTCTACTTGCCCAACTGGCTACGTCACAATCAAAGCTGACAGATGACAACATGACAACCTCGTATAGCAATTTCATCGCAATATGAACCTTATGTAGTGTGCCATAAAGTTGACGTAAAGATACGATGTTATTTGGATTTTCGTAATACCGGAACCACATATCACATGTGTCGGTATTATGAACCGCCGCAAAAGTAGCTGCGCGTATGTAATGCTCAAAATTATCTACTCGCAGCTCTATTACTACTGTTTCTAGTGTAGGTACTTAAGGGATCAATTTATTTAGCTAATTTGGAGACAGGGATACCAATTTAGGCTGCAGTCAAGACGCCAGCGGATAGCGAGTCGAGAAGCGGCAGCATTCACTTGATATAGTTTAATCTATCTCTGCCCGCTAGTGTCCAGACCAGACCACAGAACACTAAATACTATAGAAAGGCGATGTGGGCGTGGCACGCGCGCCACTACTTTGAGCATGCGCTCAAAGCTTTCGCGCCAACGTCACCTGGAGGTCAATCACGTAACAGATTGTACGCGCGTCAGGTAGTCTAAATGTCACTTTTTATATGGAACAAGTGCGAGTCGGACTCGCGCACGAAGGGTTCCGTACCATTATCTATAAAAACGGCAAAAAAAATCATGTCTGTTGTATGGGAGCCCCAGTGCGGCTCGCACTTGGCCGGTTTTTTAGTATTTGTTGTTATAGCGGCAACAGAAATACATAATCTGTGAAAATTTCAACTCTCTAGCTATCACAGTTCTTGAGATACAGCCTGGTGACAGACAGACGGACGGACGGACGGACGGACGGATGGACGGACGGACGGACGGACGGTCAGCGATGTCTTAGTAATAGGGTCCCGTTTTTACCCGTTGGGTACGGAACCTTAAAAATGATAGTTAAATCTACCTAACGCGCGTAAGAAATGTTACGTGATCGACCCACTGATCGCTGGGCAGTCGCTCACAAAGTTATAGGCGACGTGGAGGGGATGAGGTGGCGACACCGGTCCCGATAGAAACCACGCTTGATACCCCTTTTAAAGTATTTAGTGATCTGTGGTACACACCGCGCCCAAAGTGCCAATAGTAAAGGACAGGAAGGTATTTGGATTGGACACTACATCTCATTTTGTTTAAATTAAATATGTTGCATTTTCCCCTCAAAGTATCTACACAGTGAATCCTCATATAGGGGTTAATGATAATAACACGCCGGACAACCATAATCTATTAAAAAAACTGAATTCAAACTCTAAATATAACACAATAAAGAAACAGCAAAATGTCGATCTTGAAAAACGATTCAATGCTGATTTTGTACACTATTATTGACATTATTATTAGGTCAATAAAGCTGACGTAGCAAAACACATATATTCTATTAGGGAAAAGCCTCGGCAGTCGGGTAAGAAGAGCCAGTGTTACCAGCGCGCAAGCCGAACAGCGAATCAATCACGTGTTTCCGCGAAGTAACGGCCGCGCTGCTTATTGCGTTCCTTTTTCAAAATTTCGTAATTAACCCGTTTTTGCGGAATATCGCAGGAATGCGGGCGGGTGAAAACAAGAGACGATCGGTGGATTCCATCGCGATGGCTGCATTTTGTTGATAGCGTGGACAATGTGGATACGTTATTTTAACGGTGTTCATTAAATGATCAATTGATCATTTACGTCTGATATAAATTCTGGGCCAAAATATCTGAGCATGTTTCTGGACAATACCTACTAAAATTATGTTGAATGAAGTGTATGTAAAGTACATGATGTGTGTGATTGGTACAAGGTTTTTGCCCAGATAGAGCTTTAATTATTATTTATTAATAGCGCTCTGCGCGTCCAGTATAATGATGCATTCAGGATGGTGTTTGGGCTTCCGCGGTACTGTAGTGCTTCGGCTATGTTCGCCGATGCTCAGACAGACTACTTTTACGCTATCATGAGAAAACGAAGTACCTCGCTCCTCAACCGCATCCGCGGCAGCTCAAACGGTATCTTATGCACGCTAGCCGAGCGCTGGGACTCGCCGCTGGTGTGGTGGCATGCGCAGCTGCACGCGCCTGTCGCCGCTCCAACGCGCTGTTTTTAATTATTTTATTTATTGATTTTAAACTGTTTTATTTTATTTCATAAATACTAACCCTAGTCTTAAATTATACTGTAATTACTAACAAACTATGGATCACGTTGTCCGAATTAAATTATTTGAATTTGAATTTAAATACGAGAACTGCAAGTGTTGCGCAGTCCTACGGATACTGGGGATGAAGAATGATTGTTAATAAATCAATTAATTGCTTATCGATTTTAATTCTAATCATGAGGTAAATCGATGAGAATCATTTTAAATAATCTATTATGTGTCATCTAGACACGTGGTAGCGTGTCAAGCCAAGTTCAAAAGAAGAGAACTGGCGACGCTGCGGCCGTGTCTTATATCACACGAACCATTTGGTCGACAGCCACGACATTGTTAATCTTTTCGACGCCAACGACGCATATATCGGCACCGCAGGTTCAACGCCAACGACTGATATACGCGTCAACGAGCCCAGCGCGATAGCAACCTTTTTGCATTGACATAAGGTTTAACTCCGCACTATATATCTTGTTGATTTGGCGTGTGGTTGATAACTTTTCTCTTTGACAGAGCGTTGAAAAGGTTAAAATTGAACTTAGCTCCCATTTTCATATTTGTTTTTGGTGGGTGTCATATTTACTCCTACTGTCTTCACATCAATCGATTCCCATTTTCTGTAGCAAATAATGTAAGTACATTATTTGTAAAAAATATTAGTTGATGTTGACATCTCGGGATTCTTACGCATATCGAATTAGCCCCATAGTAAGCTCAATAAGGCTTGTATTATAAGTAGTAGACGACGATATCTGTACTATCCATACTATATATACTATCAATACTAATATTATAAATGCAAAAGTGTGTATGTCTGTCTGTCTGTCTGTTACCTCTTCACGCTTAAACCGCTGAACCGATTTAGATGAAATTTGGTATTGAGATAGATTGAGTCGCGGGGAAGGAGATAGGATAGTTTTTATCCCGAAAATCATCCCATAAGGGGTGAAATGGGGGATGAAAGTTTGTATGGAGCTACGATATAAAAGTCGCGGGCAGACGCTAGTTAAGTTTATATGTAAACTCATCGTTTATAACATCCAAGACTCAGAAACGAATATTCATGATCATCAAACAAATATTTGCCATTACCAAGATTCGAACCGAGGACCTTCAGCTTCGTAGCACGGCACTACACTAGGCTAAACCAGTTGTCAAAAAATTGGCATGGCGTGCGGTAAATTCCTCTTCCTCACCGAAAGGTGCAACAGGTGAATATTACGTCCACAGCAAGTGAAACGGACTCAAAACTCGATTTGTTTCGCAAGACGGGAAAATGAATCATTTCGACATAATTATAACTCGTAATTTGTAACCCACTTTTGGTCGCTACTCGGAAGCCGAATTAATCAACTGTCATAAAAACTTCCTTAAACGTTTAAATGACAATTGTATTGAAAATTACAATTAGTTTTAATTACCCGAAAATGAGGTGACAGTGGCTGAATGCGTGAAATAATCATTGCCATTCAAATTAAAAAGATTTTAATTTATTTATCGTATGGCAATTATTTAGAACCGTGAGGTTACCAGGTTGTTGCACTTTTAGCACCGACCGCACAGGGGTCCGATTTTTGACTTTCGAGCGCTCGACTCTTTCACTCGAAACCTGACAAAAATGATGAAATGACTTATTTTTTGTGTACTTTTTTTATTTTTGTTTGTTTTATTGTTGTTGCAAAATGCCAAATAAATGATTTATCTATCTATCTATAAAATGCTATTTTGAAAATTATTTATTTTTATTATTATTTTATATTATAGAAAATTTAAAAACGAGCGGTATTGATCACTCGTATTTCATTATATCGGTAGAAAGTAAAGACTGTACACGATAAAATCTGGGCACACCTAATCTAATATATTTTTCTACCAACTGCTTATTAAGAAACAGCACTTCGTTTTAAATAACCCATATATATAATACTATAAAATAAAAATACAATCATATCAAAATATATGAGCATGTATGAGTTTTTGCGTTATACATTCCAACATACTTATAATTTTTTGTCCATCATTATTTGACAATGGTCATTCACTTTCTACTACAATAACATTATCGTATTTACATGATAACAACGTGTTTTACACTTTTTACAATATAATTTCACTAAAAGTTACATTAGTTGACTGGTTTCTACTTGGGGGTAGCCAGCAAGACTGTCCAGTGTCCACTTCAAGCACTGAAAGTAGTTTTTATATGGAAGGCAATTATTTAACAAATATCAGCCAAAACGAAAATAGACTGATGTGGCAAATATCTCCTAACTTCCCCAAACAGAAATCAATTTAAAAAATATTAGGTATTGTGAAAAGACAATTTAATAAAGCATAGAATAGTACGTTGAACACTTACAAAAACCTAATATATCAGAGGCAGAACCTACCACAAGACACTCAGAATTTGCTGGATAAAAAATAATAAGTATGTTGGAATATATAACGGAAAACCTCACACATGCTCAAATATTTTAATATGATAGTACTTTTATTTTATAGTGTCATATCTATGGATTATTAAAAAAAAGTGCTGTTTCTTAATAAGCAGTTGATAGGAAAATATTATACTAGATCAGGGGTGTCCAGATTTTATCGTGTACAGTCTTTAACTGCGATTTTGACACTGAAATCGTATTTAATTTTAAGTATTTAATTTTCGAGCGCTTGAAATTCAAAAATCGGCCCCCCAGTGGTCACGTGGGTAATTGCTACGGACGTGGTCCTTCGACCCCCAATCTTCTTTGTCATTAGTGTCATCACATGCCTCTTTAAGAAGCGCCGACGTTAACGTCGGGAGCAACTAAACTACAAACATAAACTAAGTATTTACTTGTTATTTTAAAATGTTAAAGTACGTATGCATTTTACTAGTACGTACGCTTGCAAGAGATTTACTCCGATTTACAAATACACGCTCAAATAGTCCGTTTTATTTTTTATTACTCCTTTAAGTTAAAAATTAACGTAAATGAATTAATTAATGAAAATATAGAAAACCTTATTATAACATAAATCCCATTTAGGTACCTAACTTTTGTTTATATTTATTACCTACACTACACGTTCAAAACTTGGACCTCTTGTTACTTTACTACTCGCTTTATGAATTAAATTTCGAACTTCATTAGACAAATAGAATTCATATTTCCGGCTGGCAGGCTGGCAACACGCGGCCTCCCGCCTCTCGCCCGCGGCTACGCGACCAATCGCAGCGTACTTATTCTTTATTCAAAAATTCTAACTGCTTCTGCAACAATGGCTTTTCATTTTTCTTTCCATCGAGTAGTTTTAAATTCTAATTGGCCAGTGCTTGTTCGATATTTTTTGTAATAAAGTATTATTAAAAATCTCTTTGTGCTATACCAAAGAGGTAAATATCTTCGCCATTTTGGGCACATAATGGACACTCGTCGTAGTCAAGTACCTAATTCGAAAACGTAGAAAGTTATTAACGTTCATGTTTTATTCTGGACTCTGTTACTCGGCTTGCTTATCTCATGATCAGTATTAGGGACGGTCGACGCCAAAAATACGTTTACACTATTCGCCTTATTGCAATGGAATAAGGTGCAAAAATGTTAACGTATTTTTGGCGTCGTCTGTACATACATCTATTGGCTGAAATAAATATAAGTAGTAATTTATGCAACGAGTGCGGAATGTAGGTGATTCTGATTTCCATACAAACTTTCACCCTCAATTTCATCCCTTTAGGGAATGCTTTAGGGATACAAACTGTCCAATGTCCTTTCCCGGGACTCAATCTATCTTTATACTAAATTGCATCTAAATCGGGTTAAGCGTGAAATGGTAACAGACAGACAGACAGACACATTTTCACATTTATAATATTAGTAGGTATGGATTATGTGTATAGTCGTGTGATTAGAAATAATGAGTGAAAATCGTGAAATTTGAAACCAATTTTCGTTTGTTGTGAGTTTAATGTTTATTTATTTAGTCCACTTCTCATCAACCACAATTCATCCATCCATCTCTGGGACATGTTTTCCTCTTCGTATGTACTTACATATGAGCAGTATTTACCGTTTTCCCTTATTTACTAATACCCCATAGCCCCGGGAAGGGTGACTGGCGGATATTGCCCAAACTGAATCAATCGACAGATCATTCGTTAGGGGAACGGTGTTGCCAGATGCAAATGAACAGTACCCATCACGAATCAATGCACGTATAGGTTAGGTATATATATAAATTTTATGGAGGATCTATAAAACATTAACATTTTAGAATTGTAACCTACATGTTACTTGTCGACGTTGCCCTATTTATACAGGAATGGCTTTAGTAAATATTTTACTGATTAATTAATTTAGAAGTTTTTTTTTTTTTTGGAAACTGTATTCACCGTTAAGAGCCAAATTAAGTAACTGCTAAATAGGGCAGTACTCAGTAAACCAAATGCCAATGGAACTGGCGAAAAATATACAACAAAAAACTATTTGACACATAACCTACAAACCACGAAATTGGTAGTGTTTCAACTTAAAATTCCCATATAAACATAGCAAGATTATAGATCTTGAGACTATACTGTGATCTGATAAAGTATCTATGCAAACCATGGTCCATGGTCATGGACCACGAATTACAAAAATGCAAAATTGTACAAAACGTCCAGCTACTTCTAAGTTCTACCATACGTAATGCTGAAAGAATTACCGTATTAGATTAAAAAGACATTAACTCAACAAGAGTCCCTGTTGCACATAGGTCATTTTTCCACTGGCAACATAATCCACGGCTGGATGGTCGCCAATCGGCGCGCGCGGGCGATACCTATTAATTAACGGGGGAGGGGCGCGATACTAATGGAACTCGACGTGAATTAGTTACGGGATTCTCGTGAAAACTTGACGAGAACCTGGCCGGGTAAAACTAGGTGTTATTATGTGTCAGTGGGTGTGTGATGTAGATCATTCGTAACATCCATATTCCTTAATTAAACTTGTCAATAAAACAAGTTTTTTAAAGCATAATTTATAAAGTTTCGATATGATTAGGGTATTTGCTCCTTTTATACTCAGTTAAAATAAAAACGCACTGTTGATGTTGAAGCAGTGTTTATTTCAAAATGGCAGAATACATGAAAGTACAAATGACGAAATCAATGCCTTAAGAATCATTGTGGCTTTTAGCTTAAAAGTTCTAAACAAAAAAAGTGTTTTAATTCAATAACAAAGTCGCCGAAGATTAAAGTATAATATTATAATAGGTACCTTATCAAAAATTAATCTATGAAGCAAATATATAGTTGCGCAAATCTTCATTTTAATAATAACAATTATCACACCGGATATGGATCATTTGCTTTTAACAAGCCCAGTGCAAACCTGTCATTACGCGGCTACCTTTCATTTAAGTGAAGTTTAATTGATGTAACGCTTCTAAGTTTTAACACGTTAATATTTTATCCAGGCATCAACTACCCTACCATACACATTAAATACAGTAACAGGAAGAATGACCATCAATATATTTCATTTACATTAAAGTATTTTTCTGTATCACTTAATTTAATTCCCAAGTTCATAATTTCTTACATATGTATGATAAGGATGAAACTGTTATACTTATGTGTTGTTGTGTTAATCTATTAACACGTTCCCTGTCCGGGTGCCCCCAATGTGGGGCCATGAACCTTTTTTTCAGGAGTTCGTGTCCCGACTATGGGTCCACGGGTTGTTCACGGCTACGAACTACAACTGTCACTTGGACTTGTGATATTGACGGACAATTTTGTATGGGTACAGGGAACGTGTTAATATAATTTCATAGTTATGCAAACTAAAGGTATTGACACTTTTACAATAATACCAAAAACAAATCCAAAGAGTTTCCATTATCACAGAAACCTTCAAATGGATAAGGGATAATCAAAATTTTCTTCCTCCGATGGCGCTACAATACAACCTTTTGTGGGTATTAGCCTCGTCAACAATTTTCCTCTATTTGTTGCTATCCTGGGCGAGCTTCTTCAAACTGGTGGGCATACCTTCCCATCTTCCCAACTACCACAAGATTTCCTAAAAAAACAAAAACCGTGCGTGTCCAATCTATATACCTACCAGCCACTTCAAGTCAGAGTTACTTAGGAATATCATTGCTAAATTTTGCAACGTATCGCATCAGACCCTACTAACAACCCACCATAAATTGTGTATGTCGGAGAGAAGAAAGTTGTATTCAGCGCCCTCTTACGCATTCATCGGGACTTCGCTCGTATCTTGCTTTACTATCATTTATCAATGCTCGAGGTCCCAGGATACGCCTACACCCCGAAATAATAAAAAATATAACTACACAAAGTTGTCAAAGGTAAGGAGTAATCCTCACAAATAAAAATAATAAGTCTCACTGTCATAAATTCATAATCATAATACTACTACCTAGTAGCGCAAACTACAAAGGTCACGGCGTAAGGTCGAGAACACATGGTACCCCGAGGGCGGACGCCGCCCTCGGCAGTTGGCGACGGACTCGCGGCGCGCGCGGTACATACTTGCGATATTCGCGTTTTCACACTGGCAACACTCCATTTTCGCGGGAAATCGAAAGTGTTCCTTAGTTGAAAACTCGTTTGTTTTTTCTTTGAATTTGGCGTTTGTACAATGCGTTTCGTTCTTTAGCAACGTTATACGTCAATTTAACGTATATTGGACATAATTTATATTCTAGTAATCAACTTTTTAACTGATTTAATAACTAACGGTTTTAGAACATAATTGCTTTGCCAATCAATGCGCCCGTTAGTGGGGATTGAATTATATTTTAACTATTATAGATCGAACTCGTTACTAGATAGTATTGAGTTATACTGTTAATTGGAGTCACTTTCCCGTTTAATATCTTAAATTAATTGATAAATAATAGCAGCACGTGTAGAATACAAAAAAATGTGATGTGTGACCTAATAGCCGAAGTTCGATAGTATTTACCACACTATGTGTCTGAAGTTTGAATACCTACTTACAATATTATAAATACATGTCAATAAATCTATGTTACCTAAAGTTACTAACCAGAACTAAACCAAATTCTAGACGATATGATTACTTATTGAAATGCGTAGGCACTCTACACGTATTCCAATGATTGATCATACACTGTATCATTGACTAAATCTAAATTCCAAAACATTGATTGTACATATTAATAAGCATTTTGTTACAAAATTTACTTCAGCTCAATACCTATCGAATCATCGACCAAATATCAATATCGTTAAACCGTCCCAACCGAATCAAGCGATTAAAAAAATCGCCGGCTATAACCGGTTTCGGTCGCCTTAAAAGGGTCCGATAAATTGTCGTAATTCCAATTTACATATTATTTTTGGATCAACTTTCACTCTATTCCGAAAATTGATTAAACAATTATATTGATTGGTAGCATCACTATTTATCGTCAGTTGGCAAAAACGTTTCGAGCCGTTGTTGTGTCCAAAATATATTTATTGACAAGTTTTTAAATCGATGAAGTAATCTTTACTGTTATATTTTCAAATAAATACTATACCAACTCGTAATCTTTACAATAATTTACTGATTAATATTTTCTAAAGTGAATTTTGACGGTGACAGCCGTAGATACCTGAATTAATGTTTCCTTGTTCTACATAAATAAATAATGCCTGCAATAAATAATGATGGTCTTACAAATCCGAAAATACTTAGATAATATTGATAAGTGAAAAAAAAATACTTGACGTTACTTACTTACTTTTGATATTTTTTTATTTTCTTTGCAACCTTTTTGTCATCATCGAATGAAGAAAATGAGTTAAAAAAAAAAGTGTGGCTAGCTATAAAAACAGTACCTACTTGTTTTTTTGTGAAAAGTGAGCAGAAGCCCTGGCACTGGCGTACGTGGATTTATCCAGCGTGATTGAGGTGCAGGTAAAGTGATTTTATCCTTAAATTGAATAAGTTAAGATTTCTTTTTCAACAATTACATAAATCTTTTATTAACTTCCCTTTTTTTATGCTTTCTATTTTAGTTACCTATTTTAATTTTTATTGTTATTGTTAAATTTCTGTCATTTTCTAGTTTCGTTTTAACATAATACATACATAAATAGGTACCTTATTGTAACAAAAAAGACATATAAAAGATGAGACTTAATTAAAGGTTTCAAAAACAAACAAAAAAAAACAATCACATTATTATTTTATGATTTTAATTGAAAAAGTGGTTAAGAGGTAATAATAATAATTCAATTTTGCATACAAATGTGCTCGACTGTTTCCTCCGAGGTTTTTTAGCATTTTTTTTTAAATAAGGTCACATTTATTATTTCTATCTTTTTCAGTTTCCAAACTGTTGGTCTGGTTGGTTAAGTTTCAGAGGAGGAAACAGTCGAGATCGAAAGCTAGAATTTTGAGATTTTCACTTTAGTATTTTTGGTGACCCTGCAGCTGTCCTTATCGCACTAGCTCGCGGTTCCACCTACGACAGCGCAACAGAAATACTGATCTAAAATGTTCCCTCTTAATTTTCTGCAAACTAAGTGTTAAATCTATTGCCATCTGGTTGCAATATTTTAATTAGGAATTTTATTGAATTTTGCAAGTTGTAAATTTGATAGACCGTTTTCTTACACGTCTGTTCTTTAATATTAAGCCATTTCAATTTATAAAAAAAACCCGTATAAATATGTTTTACTTTTATTACGTCGTAAAACGAGTACCATTCCAAATTACACTAATATTTCCGACTCCCAAAAACTAAAGCACCCAATAAGTCCATGTCTGGCACATCAATAGATAGGCCTTTCAAAATAAATATCACTACTCAGATTTATTTTGATTAAGTGAATATAGTCGGAGATAATCGCCCCAAAAGTCACAATATTTGTGTCAAGAACATTAGTGCTCATTAAATTATTTCACCAAAAATTATTTTGAACAAGATCAGTTCAAAGCTTTTCGAGATATTCCTGAAAAACTGCCTTCCCTATAGAAAAGGACGTAAGTGCCGTAACATTTTTGTTACGATACGATCTTTTCAATAGGCTTGGAACCCTTCGTTGTGCGTGGTCCGACACGCACTTGGCCGGTTTTTCTAATTGGTAACATGCTCGCGGGTACCATAAAGCTAAATGTTCGAAAATGGCGGAATATAAACAGAATAACGGTCCAGTAACGCGTTAATTAAGAATCGGCAAACGTAATAAAACCGATTTTCGATTGAGCAATAAATCGATTTAAGTATAACGGATATATTGAGTTGTCAAAGAGTGTTTTACTTTAGATAGGTATGTAAATAACGCATAAAACTTAAAAGCTCTATCTATTTATTGATGGCACCTGTATAATAATGGCATAAGTACCTACATATGGGTGGTACAAATAACCTACTTACAAATTATTTCACGAATTAGAACCAATTAGAATATGTTTGTAAATCACGAAACTACCTACAAGATCATAACTAAACCTAGTAGAGCAATATTAGTAATAATAGACCATCTTTAAAACGACCATATATTCAGAATCGACAATATTTTTATCAGCAAGGATCAAATTGGAAGAACAAGTTAATGGCCGTATCATTAATGTTCGACTGATTTTTTCAAAGGAGAGCGCCCGCCTCTAAGACCTTTTGGGAATACTTATTTATATCATCAAGTGGCCTGTAGAAACAATAACATATAATAATACCTATTAAATAATACACCGTAAGGCCGCATTTACGCACAGGCGTAAAGTTGCACAACACGACGCGTGCTGTCAACCGACTATGGCCTTTCCCGCCTCCGCCGCTACCGGCCCTAATCGCCTGACAGCTCGCGCTTCATGTCGCGCAAAATGTCGCCTGCGCCTGCGCCTAAACGCGGCCTAACTCGCATCCAGTTTCTACCGCATCCGGCCGCAGAATAAATAACGAAACTAGATCACTATGTAATCGATTGCTTGTCATCGTTTGCCAATCGATCTTTTTGTAATGTACACTCAGGTTACGATTATTTTAATTAGTAGATACAGGTATGGTGTAATGGGTGTGGTTGAGGAGAAATAGCGGGACAGTGAGTCAACTGAGATTTTTTGGGCCCAAGCTGTTAGTACATCGTCATCAGACATATCGGAACGAACAAGCTCACAAATATCTGAATTCGACTCTATTGTCAACGCGTGAAAGTACAGTACCTAAGGGAAACGTATTCATGTACAGTCACGGACTTTAATGGTTGAGCCATTTAGAGGTCACTTTATACTGGACACCCTCATAGCTTCATAGAAAACCAAAATTAGTTGAAACCTAAATGGCTCAACAATTAAAGTCCTTGACCGTACCACCGTAGAACCCTGTCGCAATTGACAGGCCGCCGTCACTCAAACTCGAGCGATATGTCACCTTATTGCGATAGGGTTCTACGGTGGTTCTTGAATACATTTTCCTTACTGTACTTACATGTTCAAATATATTTGAGCACTCTGAAGTACACGGATATATTTAACGGCCACTAAAGGGAAGTATAATGAGCGCATAAAACAAGCCATTTTCTATTTCAACTGACTAAAATTGTTTCAATTCGATGTTCTGTTTATTATTTGTGCCTACCCGGGCGGTGTTGTTCTGTGAAAACGATTTTTTAATCGACTTCAAAAAAAAAGAGGAGTTTCTTAATTCGGTTGTATTTTTTAAAATGTTTGTTACCTCAGAACTCCGACATTTATGAACCGATTCGTAATTCTTTTTTTATTTGAAAGTATATGCTTCCAGGTGGGTCCCATTTGTATCAAAATTTCAGTTGGATGATGGGAACCATTAGGAATTGAGGGAACTTCTCAAATATACAAGGCACGCATGTAATAATTTCGGTATTTTCTAATATAACTAGTGTATTTAACCCGGAAATCACTAATTTGGTGAAGTGGAACTGATGATGAAGACCACAGATGACTTGTGGAACTCGTATTAAAACTGTAAAAGTACGTAGGTACTTCACGTAAGTTCGTTCCTGAATCTGATATGATTCCGTTGAAATAGCAACTCAAGTCCTAAATGTCAAGTGTGCCAAATCGACAGAACTCAAATATTATCGGCCCACATACATTGATATGGTTTTCGTCTGTAATAATCAACGTATTTAGTCTCGGAAAGCAGTCCATGTGGTAAAGTGGAAAGGAAATGTGGAAATGTTCATTTGGTTTGGCGGAGTACTAAATTAAAGTCGGTTAAAACTTTGTTTTTAAAGTAAATTACCGATCCAACTGCACAATAATTCAAAATAATTGCCCTACTAGAGAAAGTGACACGACACTTGACCACAACTGTGAACACTAAATCTTAAGACGCATTAACTAGTAGTTCTGTTGACAGGCCGACAGATTAAAACACATTAAAAACGCGGTAAATTAAACTTTATTTATGTCTAATTTGTGTGGTGAGATTAGGCACCTGTAATCTAATGTTTAATCGAAATAAGTCGGACTCTAGTCTCGTTTAAGCGTAATTTGCGCAAGCATTTCTTTGAGAATATCGTTTTTGTAGTATTGTACTCATGTGAGTTTTTTTTTTTTTGCTTTATTTTACAATAACTGTATTGACAACTGTCCATACTAATATTATTAGTGGCTCTGTGAGCTGTAGAACACGCGAGCACGTCTTTTTTTTAATTTCGAAAAAGTGAAACTACAAAAAAACTACATATATATAATTAAAGAAAAGAAAAGAAAAGAAGACATTTATTCACTACACAAAAGACACACAGAGACAAAGGAGTAGACATACAATACAATTGACACATATTGTGGGTCAATTGTATTGTTGTAATTGTATTAACATACCTGCTCACAAAATTTCACGAGAATCGGTTGAGAAATGCGACCTGTAGAGGAGAACAGAGGGACATGCGGACATAAGAACGAATTTTGGCCCAAGCATAGATTCGTTCGCTTCGCTCTCTCGCTCAATAAGCCTGTCAAGAGAGGTAAAATGTTCAGACTACTTTGGCCGCTACCGCGTGGTCGTGCTGGAGGTTTCCCCTGGATGTTCCCCAGGCTACTCTCCGACCACGCAATTCGACCGCTGTACTGGGTTCGTTCTATTAAGGCTGGCGTCCACTAGGCTAATAATTCGCCTACATACATTAACTATGAAAGTGCGTTGATTGACGCAGAGCCGCGGCGCGCTGAATCAGTGGACGCACTTTCATAGTAATGTATGAAGGCGAATTTTTTCGATTCGATTCGACTCGGCTCGGCGAGCCTAGTGGACGCCATGCAGCCGAACAGTCAGGGATCAAAAAAAAAGACTACTTTGGATTGGACTAAGATAATCAACGTGAT
Organism: Epinotia nisella; assembly: GCA_932294315.1. Classification (NCBI taxonomy): domain Eukaryota; kingdom Metazoa; phylum Arthropoda; class Insecta; order Lepidoptera; family Tortricidae; genus Epinotia; species Epinotia nisella. The sequence goes on from OW028693.1 coordinate 11,564,854, forward strand.
CACATTCATCGTCCTATCGTGGAGCTTGACTACCGGTTTAGCCGAGTGGGTAGTTGACCCTGCCACGAAGCTGACGGTCCTGGGATCAAATCCCGGTAAAAACAAATATTTGTGCATGTAATGAGCATGATTATTTCCTTCTGAGTCTTAGGTGTTTTCTATGTGTTTTCGTATTTATATCTATTAAATAAATATATCGTCATCTAGTCCTCCGCCTCGCTGCCACAAGTCTTATTGTCATCAAGTACCTTATCTACCACACAAGCCTTATTGCGCTTACTATGGGACTAGTTACATTTGTGTAAGATTGTCCACTCATATTGATTTATTTATTTCTTTATCTATTTTCTGGTAACTTTCGCAACGATTCCCGTATTATTTTAAGTAAAATTATGGACAACTTATTGTACGGTTTCGATTTAATCGCCTCCAAATAAAAATTTTCTCAAATGACATCGTATAACATCGTAGGTTACATTACTTACAAGAGCGCATGCCATCGAATTAAATCAAAGGCTGCGTTGGTCCAAATAACTATTTAATTCAAAGTTCGCGTGTGCGCATAATATCATTAGGTGCTCGTCTATTATATTCATACAATTAAATGTATGTCTTTGATGGTACCGCGAGATTATAACTGGAGTCGAAGAACTTTTTGAAACAGAATACCCAATTTTTGATCAGGAAGGGAAATCGCTCAATAGGTGCAAAATACAGTAAATATATTTAGGGTTAAATTCGAGTGCTAATGGACTAGCGTTACGTTACGATGGCAGAGTGCGTCTATCCCGCTCAAAAAAGCAAAAAAACTGTTTATCAAGTACCGAAAACTAACTAAAAAAAATTTTTCCTACCGTAGGTAACCTATATCAAATAGCGGAGCATAATTATGAATCGATTAATACCTCATTCTACAAAATCGGTTCAGTATTAAACATTACGGTTAAAAACATAACAGAGTATACTGCTAACATACAAAAAAAGCAAAAAGCTGTGTCTTGAAACGTCTTACTCTTGGACACCACATTGGTTATTAGCGATTAGGACTCTCAAAAAGTTAAGAACACTCAGATTTCAGTATCTTGGGACTTATGTCGAGCGATTTTCTATTCATATTTAAGAAATAAGAACTATATTATAGAAAAATATCCGCAACGCAGGCTTCGTCAAGTGCGTACAGAAACACAACTTCTAAGTAATCACATAACAATGATATTGATTGATTGAGGAGATTATACTCAGAAATCTTAGAAAATGTTGATAAATAACCGAAATGTTTCACATAGGATTGCCGCTTTGGAAATTTCTCGTCGATTCATTCGATCTAACTAACGATAAATTGTATTTTCGTTTCCCGTTTGTCACTTTGATTCACACACAACAAGCTTAATAACGCACTCCTTTCACACCTTTGTACCGCAATCATAATTACCGACCCTCTTTAGTCGGCCGTTACCATATTAAGAGGCAGAAAGGTTAATTACATTGTGATTTAGTAATCATATCGGCTCTCTTCATGTGTGAACGTAATTTACGCGCTGTAGTATTGTATAATTGGTCATCGGTCAGATTTCGTTATAGCTGATTAAGGTATTGTTTGAGAGTACGTCGTTAAAAGTTATTTGATGACCAGGGGCTGGGTTGAGCAGTTCCTGGTAGAATGTGTTCCTTACTAGTTGGACGCAGTTTTTCAAAAAAGGAAGATCACGGATCGTTGACTTTTGTTTTTAGCCAGAAGGTTCCAATTTCACATTCTACATCGCAGTGTTGGATCCATTTTGCAAAGCTACGTCCAGTTAGTCAAGCGACGTGGTCGTATCCACGAAGAATCTTCTCGACCCTGATTTATTAGTTACCACTAGCTTCTGCCCGCAACTTCGTCCGCGTGGAACTCGTTTATAATGTAGCTCCATACAAACTTTCGCCCCCTTAGGGGATAATTCCCGGGATAAAAAGTATTCTATATGTTAATCCAGGCTATACACTATATATATGTAAACCAAAATGTATCTTAATCCATTAGGCCATTTTTGCGTGATTGAGTAACAAACATCCAAACATCTAAACATCCAAACTTTCGCATTTATAATATTAGTAGGTTGTTAAAGAGTTATTAACGTAAATAGGTCGTCATATATAATGGGTAAGTAAATAAGCAAAACTACATATTTATTTTATTCATGATTCTTTATTTTTTTGGAATAAACATAATTGCCTTAATTTGTCTTTAGGATTTTGTAGCTCCGCAATCTGAAAATAAAAAGTTATACCCAGTAAAGATGTATTCAGTACTCCGGTTCAAGAGTGCCCTCGATTTCTCCAGGATCCCATCATCAGATCCTGAACTGATGACCATGGGGCCACTTGGGAAGGATACCCTTTCAAACGAAATTTTTTGCAAATCTTTCCATGCGTGTTCGAGTAATCATACATAATAACTAAAACTTAGAAAAGTTGAAAAACCCCCGATTTTTTCACTTCAAACTTCAATATCTCAAAAACGGCTTAACCGATTTTGATGAAACATAGTTAAGAATACGTGGGTTAAAATTATCTATGACACTAAAAAAACCGCATCCAAATCGGTCTATCCGTTTGGGAGCTACGATACCACAGACAGATACACAGACACGTTAAACTTATAACACCCCTCTCTTTGCGTCGGGGGTTAAAAATTAAAGATTCTGACGAACCCTCATTTTTGAAGTCGGTAAAAAAACAATTATTACACTACGATGTGGAAGGCAAGTCATGAAACCCTCATTATCAGTCCCTGTAATGGAGTAATGATTATACGGCGATTTTTTGCAGCAATACAAATGCGCGCGTATCACGAGTCGCCGGACAGTCCCCCTATTCCTCCAGGTACCGTCACATACGGGGTAGAGTCAGTCCGACCCAAGTCGAGCCTAGCTAAGTTTCTTGCTGGACTGTTCTCAGCTAGGCTAGGTTTTAGCGAACCAGCGACAAAACTCCCAGTAGTGCGACACCACTTACACCCCAGATTCGGTTGAAACCGTTCAACTAATCTCAGTGGAACGCAAACTCGTAGATTCTAGTGTATATTTATATAAACCGCCCCGCGTGGTCGTGCCGGAGGGTTCCTCTGGATTTTCCCCAGGAGCCTTAGCATGGTTGGCCTTGTCACGCGATAGGTGATAGGATAGAGCGTGCGTCACTGGCTGACACAGTTCGATAGAACGAGACGACGCTCTTATCTTGTCACTTGTCGCGTGATAAGCCCAACCATGCTACGGCTCCAGGTTACTCTCCAACCACGCAATTCGACCGCTGCTTTGGGTTTGTCCTATTATAACAACAGTCAGGGTTCAAAAAATAGTCGCCGGCAGTCGCACGACACTAGCTATAGATACTGCACGGTCATAACAAGACAGCGCGCGAGGTGTATCGCGACGAGATAGACTATCCGTCTCTTTCTAATTAGAACACTTAGAAAGAGACGGATAGTCTATCTTTGATTTATAGCGTTTGTTATAGTATTTGCATTCCTATTTGCATTATTTGAAAGCCGTCATCCCGGTACAATAAGCGTCAATGATGACATATATGATGACATAAATTGTACTGGGATGACAGCTGTCAAATAATGCAAATAGGAATGCAAATACTATAATGCTGTAACAAGTCGCCAATGGGTCGATCACGTGACGCAATGTACGCGCGTCAGGTAGATCTAAATGTCACTTTTTAGGGTTCCGTACCTCAAAAGGAAAAAAACGGAACCCTTATAGGACTCGTGCGTCTGTCACAGCCGATTTGCTCCGAAACTACTGGACCGATTGAAATTAAATTTGGTAAACATATGTAAATTGGTGACCCAAACATGGAAGCGTAAAGTAAATTAATGAATTCTGAACAAGGGGGTCACTTTTGGGGGGTAAACTGGAAAATTTAAAAAAAGTATCGCAAACTGTATTGTGTGATATATCAAATGAAAGGGGTTGTTGTAAGCATCTGAGATTTATTTTTGTTATAATTTAGGCTTAAAATTCTGAAAAAAATATGGAAAATAGTTACTTGCCTAAAGATTACAGGAAAACGTATAAGAAGTTTGAGTATTCAAAGTAATGCGAAAATTCTCAATGTTTTTGTGTATTATACAGGGCGTCCCACGGCTATGCCACATGGAGGGAAAGTACCTTAAATATTGTAGATGAAACATTTTACTGAAAGAAGACATTATTTTAATTTAAAAAACAATTTAAACTGCATTCATAGATTTTTAAATAATTACGTGGTTGAACCGGGAATCGAACCCGCTATACGAGAAAAAAAAATACCCTGTAGCTTTATCATACCGATCGAAAGGCTTCATCATAAGGATTATTTTTTGCTTAATAACATAGTGTCAGAAATAAAAGGAAGACCATGAATTTTAACATATTTCATTCAAAATTAATCAATTTAATTTATCAATTGCTCAAAATGAGTCCTGTTCTGTTGAATACAAAGTTGCACTCTTTTGATTATTTCGCTTCCTCTCCCAGTAATAGGTACTTTAAAATGATAATGTCAGTTGTATGTCGTTACGGCAATGTCACTTTTCATTTTTCTGAACAAAATTTCACATTAAATGTTACAATTCATGGTCTTCCTTTTATTTCTGATACTATGTTATGTAGCAAAAAATAATCCTTATGATGAAGCCTTTCGATCGGTATGATAAAGCTGCAGGGTATTTTTTTTCTCGTATAGTGGGTTCGATTCCGTTCAACCACGTAATTATTTAAAAATCTATGAATGCAGTTTAAATTGTTTTTTAAATTAAAATAATGTCTTCTATCAGTAAAATGTTCCATCTACAATATTTAAGGTACTTTCCCTCCATGTGGCATAGCCGTGGGACGCCCTGTATACGGAACCCTCACCACGCGAGTTGAACTCGCACTTGTCCGGTTTTTATATGGAAAAATGACAGTTAAATTGTCCTAACGCGCGTTCGAAACGTTACGTGATTATCCCTCTGGTGTAACCAATCGTAGATAGATACAACTTACCATGACTAGAGACATTTTATGATGTCTTGAGTAAACTGATTAATACATGACACTGTGTTGCCCGTCGATATGCATTTCGCCAAATCTTTCACCGCCTTCATTATACATTTGGGGTTAAACCCATCCTGAGTGGAAGTAACCTCATAAGTATCGGTTTGGGGCGCACTTAGAGCCACAACGACAACTGAGAAAAGGACAGCCAAGAATACTACGTTCATTTTGAACATGGTGCAAGCGGTAGGTTGACTTGTGAAGGAAGTATAGCGGCTTTCAGTTCGGTTGGAGTTTAAATAAGAAACTGCGCGTGATTATTTAAAAACAAAAGAAGTTTTAAGCGAGGTGACGTTAAAGCTATTAATACTCAAGCTACGAAGACAGTAATATTACTTTATGAACCTTATTGCTTAATCTTAAGGCATATAATTGGTCGCTTAAGTTTGATAGTTTGTACAAACTAGATATTGTAGGGCTCAAGCGACAGAAATTATAAAGAACGTTTTGCTATAAATGGTTACACATGTACAGGAATTCGTATAAATATTAATATGGCGAAATAATCACGGTAATATTCAGGAATGTCTTTAAAATTGTTGAACATAAGTTGAATAGTCCGTTTTATTACTTATGTTTAGAGCTCGTAAAAAAGACGATAATCATTTGTAATTTTATTGTAAACATATCGCGCAGTTACACGTGTCTAAATTCGTTAACTTTTTAGGGTTCCGTAGCCAAATGGCAAAAAACTGAACCCTTATGGAATGTCTGTCTGTCTGTCTGTCCATCCGTATATCACAGGCATTTTACTCGAAAATTATAACGTGTATTTAAATGAAATTTTGAGTATAGGTGTATTTTGTTAGCCGCTACATAGTTTTGTAATTAAAATAACTAAAAATATAACTCCATTACCTACATAAAACTGAAAGTCTATTTTTTTTTAATGTAAGGCCACGCGTGGCACAACAATCGATAGGCGTTTCAAAATAAATATAAGATTTCTCAGCATTTTTTTTGATTAAGTGAATAGAGTAAAATTCTGTCGCACCCCCCCTGTAATTTTTTAAAGATGTATTTTAAAAATATGAAAAAATCATGCCTTATTAAATTCTTTCACCGAAAATTATTTTGAACAAGATCGGTTCAAAGGTTTTCGAGATATTGCTGAAAAACTGCCTTCCTTAAAGAAAAGGACGTAGGTGCCGTAAGATTTCTGTGACGATACGACCTTTTTTACTTGACAGAGTTGTTATTCGTTTGATCATTTAATTTTATATATTGTGGTGAAAATACGGAGAAAAAAATAATTTTCCCAGACATGAGACCTAGCTAGATCGATTTCTCGCCCCCGTCTTGGAATAGAAATAGAAAATATTTATTGTCACACAAACAGACAGACAGACAGAGGTGTCTTGCCCCTATATTTCAAATTTCATTGAGATCTTTACAGCCATTTCCGAGAACTTTATTTCAAATATATATATATATATATATATATACAAATATTGCTCGTTTAATAGTGTAGGATACATTAGGTATAAGAAAAAAATTTTTTGGTATAAAGCTTAAGAAAGGTTCGGCTCTTGTGTGTTATTGTGGACAGGAGCCGTAGCATGGTTGGCCTTGTCACGCGATAGGTGATAGGATAGAGCGTGCGTCACTGGCTGACACCGTTCGATAGAACGAGACGACGCTCTTATCTTGTCACTTGTCGCGTGATAAGGCCAACCATGCTACGGCTCCTGATCGAATAGGCATCCACACACGCAAACAAAACATATGATTAATGATGGAGCCCCAGAAGACACAAGATCTAACTCTATGTATTGTATTAGATTTCATTCTACAAACGTAAAAGAAAATAACTGTTTTTTTTATACAAAAGGTAGCCTATGTCACCCAGAGCATTATTACGAATCGATTGACACCTCATTCATCAGAATCGGTTCAGTATCTTAAACGGTATAGTGGAACACACGTAAATACAAACATAGACTGTTAAAATAGTAGGATTCATGGAACCACTTTTGCATCGTCATCACCATCAGCTACTACAATAGGTACATTCAAGTTTTATAAAATACTAGCTTTTGCCCGCGGCTTCGCCCGCGTACTAAGAGTAATGTTAACCGTCTACAAAAAAGGTGCATCTCAGTTTCAGTCTTTCATATATTTAGATCGACTCTACATAGACTCTGCATATCGAACATAGACTCTACATATCGAATCTACATATCGAATCTACATATCGACTCTACATATCGACTATAAATATCGAATCTACATATCAACTCTACATATCGACTCTACATATCGACTCTACATATCAACTCTACATATCGACTCTACATATCGACTCTACATATCGACTCTACATATCGACTCTACATATCGACTCTACATATCGACTCTACATATCGGCTCTACATATCGACTCTACATATCGACTCTACATATCTGGACCCCCATATAAAATTTCACCCCCTCTTTAAAGGGGTTGGGTGCAGATTTCCAAAAAAATGATGCACGATTTTTTTGTTAGTCACAAATAGTACGCATACCAATTTTTAGTTTTCTACCTTGAAAATTGCGGAATGCTCCATACAAACTTCCACCCCCCATTTTGGGGAAGTGGGGGGTTAGAAAGAGACAAAAAGTAGCCTATGTCACTCTCCATCCCTTCAACTATCTCCACTTAAAAAATCACGTCAATTCGACGCCCCGTTTTGGCGTGAAAGACGGACAAACAAACAAACAAACAAACAAACACATACACTTTCCCATTTGTCATTGTTGTCATAGTATGGATTTACGACAGGTGACACCGTAGGTCTATTCTTGACTCCATTACAAGAACCTCCACATTTTTTAAAGTCTTTTAACAAAGGGAAAGCTTCATGCTGTTATTGGAATTATATGCCAGTAGTAGGTACCCACTGCAGGACACACCTCCATCCCACAGTAAAACTAGATACCCAGGAGTTTATTTGCTACTTAGTGTGTTGTTAGACTAGCAAAATGTACATGTTTCCTTTGCTGAATTCTTCAACTTTTCTTTATAATTTAAGTACTCCTGTCCTAATGATTATTTCCTTGTCTCCAGGAGCGCCTGGGCGGCGGCGGGCTGGGCCTGGGAGGCGGCGGCTTCCGCGGGGGCGGTCAGCCCTCGCTGGCCGACTTTCAGCCGCCTTACTTCCCGCCGCCATTCGCCCCCGCGCCGCATCCTGCCAGCCCGCATCATCAACAACAGGTATCCACCAACTTATCCTGTCATATTTATGTGGTTCCATTTAGCCCTCGGTCGCAGACTTTCAGCCGCCTTGCTTCTCGCCGCCATTCGCCCCCGCGCCGCATCCTGCCAGCCTCCATCATGAACAACAGGTAACCACCAATTTATATTCTCATGGAGGTTCTGTAACTCTTCGTCTTTCTTCATTGAGCCTTCGTTCGCAAACTTTCAGCCGCCCTACTTCTCGCCGCCATTCGCCTCCGCGCCGCATTCTGCCAGCCCGCATCACCAACAACAGGTACCCACCAAATCAGCCTCTTATAAGTAAGTAGGTTGTGGATATCTTTTTCTTGCAACTTGTATATCAGAATCTTGTAAAAGTTATCATTAAAACCACCATATCCTACCACAAGGGTAAGCGCTGATTCCACATTGGTAAAGCCCTCAGTACTGCATCAACAACTCATCATTTATTATTTGCTTGCCGTTATGTTATTACATCTACTCACTACATACCTCTTTCAAGGGTCATATCTCTTAGTATTATTTTTCACACAGTCCGCTGCACCATCATTATTCCAAATAATGACTCCTGGATCACCTCTCATCCTCACAAAAATGTATCATGCCCGACATGACACAGTTTTGAGAGACTTTCAACGAGTAGTTAAAATGCAATGTAATGCAAAAACAGGATCGTGGCAATAATATTTATCATCATCATCATCATCATATCAGCCGAAAGACGTCCACTGCTGGACATAGGCCTCCCCCAAAGTGTGCCAAAGTGACCGGTCCTGTGCCACCCGCATCCAGCGGACTCCCGCGACCTTTACCAGGTCATCAGTCCACCTTGTGGGGAGGGGGGCTACCCACGCCACGCCGCGCCTTCCGGTACGGCAATAATATCTTCTACCAAAAATGACAGAAACTTGTTTTATCGCTCAAATCCTGAAATAATCCTAGTTCTCTCCCCAGAACCATGGCATGGAGTACAGCGGCGGCGGCGAGGCGTACGCGCAACACTACGCCCCGCAACAACTCCTGCCGCGGCACCACGCGCACCACGAGCACGCGCTGCGCCACCGGGACCACCATGACATACACACACACCACGTAAGTGCACTGTACCCACTTCCACACACATGCGCCACGTAGTCTAAGGGCCAAGGGATGAGTGTACCCGCTTCCATCGACCGGTCCTATTTCACACTCTGATAGTACACTGAATGCCGGCGAAAATTCCATAGATAGACGCCTCAAGTGTCACTGCCGTGTTTTTATGGTCTTCGAATAGAAACAACTAAAACCAGGAGTTACATCATCTAAGAGATTTGAATTGTAATATTCTGATAAACTTCTCCAGATCAAGCTCCATCAGTCAACTGTTTTAAAACGTTTGCGATTTTAAACTTACATATTTTGGATTGTGTTTTTTTTTGTTTGTATGAATCGAGTAGATACTCTAGATTACCTATATTTGTACATAAAAAACCGTAAATGTTTTGAAACTAATACCTAATTTCAACAAAGTAGGAAATAATATAGTAAAAGTGCGCTTATGCCCAAATTTCAAAAAAAATACTTATAACAGAGTACGATCTTCTTGATAACAAATATATGTTATAACGTTATTCGTTTAATATAATTCACCTAAAATCAACAAACTAAATCTCTAAATAAACGTAAGAAGCCCAATCATTTAATAACCAGAGCGAATCCGAACTATTCGGCTCGCATACTCTCCCCTCGCAAATATGTTATTACGCGATCTCTCAAAGGGGAGCCAACTAGGAAGAAATGCTGCTTACATTTTAACTAAAAATAATTAGTGTATTAATTAAAATAACTAAGTTTCACTTGTTTATCGATTCCTTTCTGAATTTCATCGAACGACGCTAACTTACACGAGGAGTACCTATAGGTAAATAATTGATTTAATCTTTCACTGATCAATACAATAAAAATTTGATTGTTGTCTATAAAAATACTGTTACCTACCCACAAGTGGTTGACTAGTAGGAGTAGATAGTGTCTATTCTTTACTGTGCCGTCAATGGAAGAAAGTAAAAAACAAAACAAATGAATATAACTTACAAATACCGCCGCGTATACATTGGATTCGGCAGTTTACAAACTAGAAACGCGATTTCTTTTCAAAAATAGAACGTATAATTTTCGAGGTCTCATATTTTCGGCCAACATGTGCAGAAGTTAAAGGTCGGATATCCAATACATTAACCAAAGGATAGGACCATTAAGCTTCGAGTCCACGGACGTTACTCCGGCAGATTAGCCCGGCTAATGTTCCGGTCCCGCCGAGGCAGGCTGGCAACACAATGACGTCGACTTTTGGCGGGAAACTCTATGTCATTTTGTGATTTAATGGCGATTGAGAATGAAATTGAAAGGATGTTTTAGTTGCTTAAACTGCTTCCAGATATTGTCAATGTAATGATACGTTGTCAATATATAGGATAGCTGGAAGATATCCCTCTAATAATTACAAAGCTCGCTTTTGAACATAAGTTATTTGCCCTTTTCATCCTTGTTTTGATTTTGTGTTTTATTTTTTGAACCTGCTATAAAGAATTTACATACCTATAAATACATAAACACAACCGTGATAAGTATGCTCGCTATTAGAGTGATGGTCTTACTTTTTCGTCATTTTAAATGTGTTAACTTGTTGTATCTCTCAGAAGATCCTATTATAGGTTACCCACGATGGCCCCTGTAGATAATTGATACACGTTTTATTTGGTCGTTAAGTATGTTCGATGATCAACTGATTCTGATTCGGTTCTTCTGGAGAAGAAGCGCTTAATTCTCAGGTGAGCCAACTCGTTGGCTCGTTGTTTTGCTGGCTCGTATCGGTGATCTAGATACTTGAAGGGCTCAACACCGCTAAACAACTACAAACCAGCGAGCCAATCCGTGATAGTGCACTAAGTATTGTCTGTTTAGCCCGTTTTAGCCACGTCAATTTTGACTCACTGGCGATTTTGCCCGCCAATCGATTCCAATTCTTTGTTTTTTGTCTATGGTCAATTTTTTTTTTTCTAACAGTTGGGGCACAGTGGTTTTGGGTACGGCGGCGGCGAGCGGCGCGCCGACTACGGCGCGCGGGAGCAACACGAGATCGCGCTGCACCACGCACTGCACTCTGAAGAGGCGCCGGTCAGTACAGTTCAAATTTAGAATCATAATAACGGCCGTTGAAAAACCAGTGCGATAGAAGCTTGCCGCACACGTCGGGTTTTCAGAATCATAGTTTCCAAAGGCAAGTTAAGAAACATTAATTATCGGATTATCGCCTTCGTGTACCGTGCTTCGTAAACCATGATGTGTGCTATGATGCTAGATAGACCTGCCTGGCCATCATTGGTCAAGTAGTCAGTAGGTATATGAATTTGTTTAAATTAAGAACAAAAATAACAGGAAATGGTGAGGAGATATCTCAATATTTTGTAATGGCTAAAAAATAAAATAAAAGACAGTAGGTAAGGTAGTGGAAGCAATTCGAACTTCGAAGACATGCGGAGGCGGTTATTTTCATACAGATAAAACAATTATGAATTCTACGCTATTGACGATTTCTCTTGCTAATTACACTAACCATTTTCATCTGTAGCTGTACCTGCCTGTACTACAGTGTTTTTCAAATAAAATACATTACAGATACATGTAACAAACACACACAAACGTATACATTATTTACATGTTTCAAATAAAACTAAAATACAACATTTTAATTTGTTTATTTGCTTAAGAAAATACGACACAGAGAAAGATCTCTTTCTATGACCAATATTTAGATGTAATATTACCTAAATAACATTCTATTGACCAATAATAAAATCAAAATCAAAACTTCGATCACTCCTCCGGTCTACATCGAACAAATATGTCCGCCAGTCGTATCGGAATTTAATAAAGCAAATTAAGACGATCCGTAGTTGGGAATGTTGGAATTTTCCCATACATTTTTCCCTTCAACGTTTTCTTAATATGATAAGAATTAACATACGCCTAAAAGCACCATAGATAATTTAGGTTTATTTTTCAGAATGCCGGCATGGATGATACGACAGGGTTCATGACTGACCTCCCTTTATTAAAAAGTAAGTTTTGTTTATTTTTTATTTTTAGGCCTGAGGCCTCTCATAGACTGGCGCGGCCTGCGGTGGCGGTCAATAGTAAACTTGACATTAACTGTCAAGCTTTATGTAGGAATCCTATTTACACTCTTTGTTTTTTTTCTTAATTACTTATCGTACTTTTATATACTTTTGATCGAAACTGGCGGGGCCACCATGTAATTCGAACAAATTATTAATCAAGCTTTGAGTACCACCAGCAGTTATGCACCGATCAATATTTTGACAAGTTACAAGTTATCCGTTACATAGTCAAAGAGGCCTAATACTTTCAGTCGATAAAAAATAGTGTTGCCATATTAAACGTATAATTAAACCGGCTAAATTACCCGTGCAGGTCGACGGCGCTTTTTGTCGATTCATCATCGATACTCGAGTACAGACAGACAAAAACGAATTGTCTGAGTTATAGATATTAAATATTGTTTTATATCCATGTTATACGACATAAACCTACTGATACAATTAATCATAATGGTATCTGGTATCAAGGCCATCTCGCAAAAAAACATCGTTCGGCATATTTTATTACTTAATAATGCGACATATCTTATGCTTAGTGCCAGAACATTCAGTTGATTTTAGGCCTACTGAATATAATATTTCCTAACTGTACCGATTGCGCGTGCCTCGATAGAATAAATACATATTATTAACTTATCAAATATTTCATTGTTACTCTCAAAGATGACCCGCTAAAGATAAAACTGTAATTAGGCCTCATACCGCACTTATCGGATAGGTGTATCGAGTTTTCTAAATAGATTGTAAAAAAAGCCCATCTCATCTCGTGCAACGGGCCAATCGATATCGACAAAATAAAACTATCGATCAATCAATCTATATTTGAATAGAGCATTCGAATTTGGAAATGATACTCGTAAAAACTCGATACCCTAGTTATAGAATTTTTAATTACACTTCCAGATTTGACGTTGCATTCCGATTTCGAAATTCGAACACGTCAAAGTGTAATTGGCTTTTTTTTCTTTTTCAAATGGCATGGTGTTAAGAGCCAGTATGGTGCAGAGTTAATGACATACTAATGTTTATTGTATTAGGGTTGCCATAAAGAAATATTACAATGTGAATGGCTCACGCTGCGTTCATGTTTGGGGCGTGGCAGACGGGGAGTGCCATTGTCGAACACGGTGCTCAGAAATTTGTAATCACCCGTATTTTTTGTGCGAGATACGCATTTATTAGCTGTATTTGTATTGTAGCTAGGTTTATTAGCTGTAGATGGGGACCGTATCGATTTTAGGGTACATTGAATGATATGCAATTCTTAGAGCATGTATTGAAATAGTAGCAGCTCGAACAATAATTAACTGATGTTTAAAAAGTTTTATGAAATGAGGATCATAGTTTTTTAGTGCTGCTTAATTATGAAATTATTATTGTAAAATATTAGTCACAAATGACAAAAAACAACTATGGACTCATTTCGGAAATTAAAGTCCTACCTAAATTAAATGGTGGTCGGTTGACTTGTTCGTTTTGTAATTTAAATTGAATTTCGCTGACTTAGAAGTTTTAGAACCCGGGTAGTCGCGGTCATATCGATTATCGCGCTGGACAAAATATTCGTCACATTCTGACAAGTATGCAAGTAACGCAGTTTTGGTAAAACCATAAGCAACATAAAAGCGAGTAGGTAAAAGGCGCGGCAAAGATACATGGGTCGTTCTTCTTTTCGACCGACAATAGCCTGTCCTTAGTCTTACTACGGCATCTCATTTGAGTAATGATTTTACGGTTTTATAATGTTCGAAAATTAACGTCCATATTATTTTATTAATTAGTATTAATTTAATATTTTAGTTTCTCTAACTAGCATTTTTTTAAATGTTTGTTTTTTTCGTAGAATGCCGTGACAGAGTGGTAAACCAAAATGTTGTCCCCACTGAAATAGTCCACTTTGTCACATGTTTTTTTTAGAAACCAACCGTAAATAAATATTTATATTGGCCAGAAAGTAAACTTTAATTAGTTCTAATGAAGAAACCTATGCATTTTTTTTTAAATCGCACTTCAAAACCACAATTTTCGATAGTTCAAAAACCAAAAAAACAGAAAAACCTCGATTCATTGTCGGTAAAAAAGAAGAACGACCCACATTTTATATCAGATACTTAGCACAAGACGCGTGATGCGGGAAAGTAAATGGAGCGGATATAAAAATGTAGGTACCTTTGTCGCACCTCATCTCGCGTCGCGCGCTAGCTCATCTTTCGCCGCGACGCGACGCGAGACGAGAAAATTTGCCGTCCTCTGTCTAGTTTGCACAGTGCGACTAAGGCAGCGAGTTGTGCTAGAGTAGAACATCTGCCGCCTTTTCTGCTTTTCTCGCGCGCGTGCTTACAGTGTTCAACTATTCATAAAACCTAACCTGTTTGCTGCAGCGATAAAAGGGCGCGACGGCCTCGGCGGCTCGTGCGCCCCCAACGACGTGTTCTGCTCGGTGCCCGGCCGCCTGTCCCTGCTGTCCTCGACCAGCAAGTACAAGGTGACGGTGGGCGAGGTGCAGCGGAGACTGTCCCCGCCGGAGTGTCTCAACGCCTCGCTGCTGGGCGGCGTGCTTCGCCGGTGAGTACATCACTAGTCGTAAATGTTCTGTTGGACATCACTAGCTGTACCGGTTATCTAAACCAACTAAGCCATTAGACACTATGCAATTTTCAGAACAACCGACAGAGCTAAGGCTATAGTTGGAATGAGACATCATCTTCACTTTTCTTTTTTTTCTTTCTCTTTTCTGTATTTTCTTGGATTATATATCCACTCTTTTATTTAACACCTACACGGACCGACGAAGATTTTATAATAGTGCGTATCAAAAACGTGTGTGTTTATGGCTCTCATTGAGACGAGAGCCTCTCAAAGTGTAGATAATTATAAAGCTTTTGCATCCTAAATTACTACACAACACTACGATGAAGACATCAATTTAATTCAAGGCTAACATAACACTGTGATACCTAATTAAGATCTAAACATGAAAGTCTTAAGTGTATTTATATTTCAAAGATATGTATTTTAATTGAAGCGTTAGGCAGGTATTATATCACGTCTAACTCAGATTGACTTGAGTGGTCTCAACTAGACAGATTCATTACAATTAAGTCTGAATTTGTATCCTTAAAGTTAACAAAAAGCAAGGCCAAACAATTACTAAAATTATAGCAACACTACTAGCTGTGCGTTCCCGGAAATGAGACCTCCCTAGCTAGATCGAGTTATGTCCCGAAACCATTTGAAACCGTTTTTGAAAACAAACAAAATAAAAAAATAAAAAAATATGCATTTCAGCCGTTTAAATGTGTGAAAAGGTAACAAACAAAGACAGATTTCTTTTCGTATTTAGGTAGAGGTACGAGTACAATTATAGGGTAAGGCGAAATATTTCTAGAAAACAAAAGCGATACGTTTTTATTTTGTGGCAAGATTCGAGCCTCAAGCTATAGTTACGCATACATAAACTAGTTTTATATTGCGGTTTGGCCCGCGTCGCTAGAAAAAACTCAAATTTATTTCCAACCAATTAGAATACCGTTTACAGCAATATCAGAGAGATGCCAAGCAAGGTGTCTTGCATACATAAATCTACATACACGCCATAAAAAACACAATACGCACCTGACGTCAGCCATTATAATAATGCCAGCGATAAACGCTAGATAATATTTCAGTTAACTTCATGCATAATGTAATTCATTTTAAACATTTTTTAAGTAGGTACAAGCCGCTTCCGAGCGTCTTGTGTAAGTATATAATAAAACCGGTGATCCATTGCCGTGCGAGCGATTCCTTTAATAGTTTTGCTCGCTCCACACTCCACACTAGCCGATCAGTGCTAAGGAGCTCAAGCCCCCCTCGAAAGCATCTGATTCCTACCCAAACCAAGTTCCAAGATCCGCTACTGCGCTCCATGTAATGCCTGCAACGGTTGGACTACAAAACCTGAGCTATACATAACCATGAAAATCAAAATTCGAAACTGGCGAATCACCGTCTCTTTCGCACTTATTTTACTCGAGTCGAGCGACAGAGCTGGAGATAACGAACTTCATTGTTCGATTTTCGTGGTAGAGCCGCTGTTTAACACCGTAGACCTATGTCACCAAAGCAAGTAGAGCGTTTTTCAAAAAAAGTGTACATAGACTTTTTTTTCAGATTTCGATTTTTTTGGGTTTTCTTACTCAGAATCGTTGATAGATGATCCTCATACAAGAAAAAAGTGTCCAAAATATATCATTCCAGATCGTCACATTTTTTGTATGCAGTCTTTTTAGGGTTCCGTAGCCAAAATGGCAAAAACGGAACCCTTATAGTTTCGTCATGTCCGTCTGTCCGTCTGTCCGTCTGTCCGTCTGTCCGTCTGTCCGTCTGTCCGTATGTCACAGGCATTTTTCTCGAAAACTATAAGGTGTATTTGAATAAAATTTTGAGGATAGGTGTATTTTGTTAGCCGTTTGTAATTAAAAGTACTAAAATAATTTTTTTTAGGGGTGCACTCCATACATAAAACTGAATTAAAAAAAAAAAAATTCATTGTAAGCCCATGTGTGGCACATCAATCGATAGGCCTTTCAAAATAAATATAAGGTTTCTCAACAATTTTTTTGATTAAGTCAATAGAGTCGGAGATAATCGTCCCGAAAGTCACTAAAATTCTGTCCCCCCCCCTCTAATTTTTGAACCGTGCATTGTAAAAATATGAAAAAAATCATGGACGTAGGGCTTATTAAATTCTTTCAGCGAAAATTGTTTTGAACAAGATCGGTTCAAAGGTTTTCGAGATATTGCTGAAAAACTGGCTTCCTCAAAGAAAAGGACGTAAGTGCCGTAAAATTTCTGTGACGATACGACCTTTTTAATAGGCACGGAACCCTTCGTTTTGCGTGGTCCGACACGCACTTGGCCGGTTTTTTTTTTATTTATTATGGTCGTGACGCACTGGAAGAGAAACTTACATTGAAGAATCTGGGACATTTTTTTTCTTGTATAGGGATCGATAGTATCAACGATTCTGAGTAAGTAAAACCCAAAAAAATCGAATTCTGAAAAAAAGTTCATGTCACTTTTTTTGAAAAACGCTCAGTTACGCACGTTCGTCACGCTTCGTCAGCTGTCCCAGTACCTACTCATCGAGTTTGAAAAGCACTGTAGTTCTGTAAAAAGCTAGCTTGTGCTACTACAAAGTTCTTCTTTAAATGACAATATTTGCTCAACGTTTTAACACAAGTGTCGATCTGACTTAACTTATCGCATCGCACATCAGTGGACGGTCCGCTGTCATTAAAAGATTTTTTGCACAAGCAACACTGTGTAGCTCGGTTTGCGGCCAGTGCTTCGTAGTTATTAGAGGCTTTTTGTCCGCGGTCGGATCTGGGTCGAGTTTCAATTGGATATTCACTATTTCGACTCACCTCACTCATAACTATTATATCTAGACCCGGAGGTTAGTAACAACCGTGTAGACTCGGTCAGGAATAGGTCTACGGTCTCCCCCGCCTTTTTTTTCGTGGGGAAAAGTTGATGGCCGATAGGTTCTCCGCAAGAAAAATCCTGTCATCCCATCCCATCTCGTCTCATTAACTACTCAGTTAGTTGATACAAAGTTGGGTTCATTTCATACTAAGTATATTAGCGACGTGGTGAGCTGCCGAGACAGGTTGTGAATTATGCAGGATGTGTAGTATGAACCGTGGCGCTGTGACAGGATATTAAGTAAAAGGTCAAAACATCTTTCTACAACAATATATCGGATATCCTTAAATGTCAGTGGAGTTGACAAACAGTATTGCAATAACTGACTCACCCCTTTGAACAGTATAAATATTTTATGATGACAAACTTTTTTGCTCAAATATATTCAAGTATTCTTGTTTGAACGAAGGTCTCCGTTTCACCTTGGGCAAAAAATATTTCGTATGTCTGACCGGATGTCCAGAATCCAGATGTCCGGATGTTCTCCTATACAGGTTGTATTTCTCAACCGATTCTCGTGAAATTTTGTGAGCATGTTCGATAATAATATGGTAATTTTTTTCCAATCCAGTTTTTAGAAATTTTTCAATTTTTTTTTATAAAAGTGACTTTCCTCGTCTACATTAGCTTAGATCACAGAGCCACTACTATACTTGTTTCCAACCAATGTGATGACTGAGGCCATAAAACCATAGGCTCGCGTTATCTCTTTTGCATTGTCTTTCATTGTCTTTCTTTATGGCCTCAGTCGTCACTTTGGTTGGGATTGGGAACAAGTATAGTAATTATTGCATCGGGATTAGATTCAAGCTATTTTCGTAGAAGTCATGAGAAAATATAAGTTAAGTAATTGAAGCAATCGCCTCATAGGAAAAAATAATGAGCCCAAAATAAAATAAAAGAACTTATTTTCTTAATGGGGCACATTAATTGAAAGTAGTTGTCGAGCGACGATCGTCGTGTGACACGTTGATTGAGCGCGGCGCAATAATTATTGCCAATAACGCAATTTACGGTACATGGTAAAATTGAAATCCCATAAATAACATTCCATGTAAAAATAGGCCAAGTCTTGAAACTCTTCCACAGTATTTAAAAGTTGTGAGATATTTCGTAGAGTCAAGTCATGCATTCTTATTCATCTTTATTTTCTTGATAAATAAAGTTTTGTGACCTGGCAATCACACAAGTACATAGTTTTAGGTATGAAAATTAATAAATGCAGTGTAGTTGTGTGATTCCCAATCCCAAGTTGCAGAATTTCATTTAGTAAGTTTAATAAGAATGCCTGACTTGGCTCTACGAAATATCCCACAACTTTTTACTGTGGCAGAGTTTCAAGACTTGGCCTATTTTATACATGGAATGTTTTTTATTGGATCTCACTTCTTTTTGTAGGTCATCGTGTTTATAATACATACAAATTTATGAATGCCGCTGAGAATAATATTTTTGCATAGACTTTGTATGCAAATGTTATTTCACCAACCGTAAATAAACAGTTTTCTAGAGCATATATAGTGCACCAAATCGGTCCAGGCGTCTTCGACTACCTAATGTACCTAAAACATACATAAAAGAATCAGACGAATTGAGAATCTCCTCCTTTTTTGAAGTCTACGTTTTTACATTAACTTAGAAATTTAATTTTTTTACAGTTTCAAGGGACTGTGTAGACCTGATATATATGGTTTTAATTTCAACTCGATACCTCCAAGTATTGCCGAGATAATGGGTCTTGACAGACAGACAGACAGACGGACAACTAAACATTGCGGTTGCATCGCCCGAATTTGTACGAAAGTTGGCCTTTTCAAGTACATTTTTAAGTTGGTCGACTATTACTTACTCGTAAACTAGTTTGCCTACTTATCCGTGATAGTTTTCAAAGTAAATTCATTACTGCTGGGTCGTTCTTCTTTTTTACCGACAATGATCCGAGGTTTTTCTGTTTTTTTGGTTTTTGAACTATCGAAAATTGTGGTTTTGAAGTGCGATTTAAAAAAATGCATAGGTTTCTTCATTAGAACTAATTAAAGTTTCCTTTCTGGCCAATATAAATATTTATTTACGGTTGGTTTCTAAAAAAAAACATGTGACAAAGTGGACACTTTCAGTGGGGACAACATTTTGGTTTACCACTCTGTCACGGCATTCTACGAAAAAAAAAACATTTAAAAAAAATGCTAGTTAGAGAAAGTGAAATATTAAACATCACTAATTAATAAAATAATATGGACGTTCATTCGAACATTATAAAACCGTAAACATCATTACTCAAATGAGATGCCGTAATAAGACGAGGGACAGGCTATTGTCGTTCGAAAAGAAGAACGACCCTGCTATGATTTTTTTCATATACTCAGTAGTAAGTAGTAACCATTTAACCAGCAGAGGGCCGGACACATGACTAATAAAAATTTGGGTATTAAAGACCAATATAATACCACGCAAACAAAAAAGGTTTTTCATCTCTCTTGTTCTGAAAGTTGACTTTTCATGAGTATATAGCCGGGTGGAAAATAGCGTTTTCTACCCTAGGGTGGAAAGTATATTTTTTTTATGGTTATGATTTACGATAATCGATGTGTTGAGTCGAAGAATTGAGTTACGTCATTTTATTAAAATAAAATATTTACATATATCTGAACTCAGCTATACATTAAACGACGGGTTTATTACAATCTGTAGATTGATATTAAAATCCTTTTTGTCTATTTTTACGTAATTACAGAAAATCAACATTCAAAATCATTCTTGTAAATTTCGGCTGCTCGCCATAATGCCATGACACTTTCTTGTTTCACGTTTCGGCATAGGCTTATAGAATAGTCCCGTCTCGCGATTACAATCTAGTAGGCTGCGGCAAGTGGTCAGTGTGAAAAGGTTGGAGGTTGGATATAGGTATAATTATTTTATTTAGGTATATCTAATAATTAATTTATTTCGTATTCGTAATAAAAATTATTCTGTACATTTATTTATAGAATTATATATACACAAAAAAAATTGAAACTATTAGATACGATAGATAAATTTTTAAACTTTTCTTAAGTTGGCAATCTGTGTATTTTAACTGATTACTCTTAATATACCCGTTTTATAAAATGTACATGTAGTATTTTACTTTCCTCACAGTCGAAATGAAAATAAGAGTGTTTAACTCGGGTGAAATTACCCATTTCACCCTTGAAATATCTCGGGTGAATGGCTCACTTTGTAAAATTGCTTGCATGATGCATTGTAAAATGTTGTATGATACTCGTGCGGATAGGTAATTCGCAACTAGTGTCGATCAAAAACACTCCCTGAAGGTCGTGTATTATGTCATCGTCACTATCGTTGGGAATTACCTACTTACTTACTTGTATCATAAATAACTATTTCAAAAATGTTCTTTTACCATTTTGTCGGCGTGATTGATTGATTTATACCTATACTCATGCCGAATTACAGCTTTCTAGTAGTAAGGGTCACTGAGCTAAACCACAGACGAACGAACAGACGGACATGGCGAAACTATAAGGGTCTCTTGTTGACTACGGAACCCTAAAAAACAATTCGTGCTTGACACGTGTGACAACTCATTTACGTTAAACCGAGCATTAATTGAAAGAAGCCGCCGTTTCAAAGTTTTCCGCCATTTGTACATTATTTTATTGAAACAAATAAATAATTGATAAATGTGCGCACACGCAACGACGTGACACGATGATTGAGCGGCGAAATAATTGTTGCCAATAGTGTAGGTATTTAATATTTACACTTACGGGTCGGGTTCGGGTATGTTGATAACCGAATGTACTGGGTTGAAATTGAAATAACTTAGTTGTTTTTTTTGGACGAGCGAGCGAAGCGAACTAATCTCTCCGCTTCAGCTTGGGCCCAAATTATTTCGTATGTCCGGATTCTCGTGAAACTTTGTGAGCAGGTTCAATAATTACGAGTAAATAGAATTTTCTTGTCAATTCAGTTTTTGGATTTTATTGAAAAATAAGTTTCTGGCAAAAATTTCATTTTTGGTATAAGCTTTTATTGCCGAATGTACTGTTATGTATACATACCATCATAAACTACTCATTGAGACGATTCTAACGAGCCCAAACTCAACGGGGTTACGTCGGTTAAATACTGAATTCCCATAGCCACCTTCTGTCTCCATCATCAGATCAGCTCGATGGTACCATAATATTAAATTGTCATCCTAACTATACTACTAGCCAAAATTTCAGCTCAATCGGATAACGGCAAGTGACTGAAAAATGGATTGTATATTTTGACGGACAACTTACATACCTACTTAGTTAGTTACATACGAACAGGTCAAGTTAATATAAAGCTTGTAAAAACAACCGTGACTTCTACAGCTCACATAGCCACTTATCAGATGGACAGCGACTAAGGCGTCGTCTCAACTCTCAATTGGCAGCGATCGTACGATGGCCGTCGTGTGCGATGAGTTCAACTTCAAACAATTTTCAAAGAGTTGAACTCATCGCACACGACGGCCATCGTACGATTTCTGCCAATTAGGACGACGCCTAAGACCGTTGAGCAACTTTACTGTTGAGATATGCGCTGTAGGGTAGTCTAGGGTTTTTTCCCCAGCTGGCGAATAAATAATTGAATTAACATTCAATACTAACAGAAGCGTAGCTATTTTATCTGACATCACAGCAATAGTGTCGGAGACATACTTAGTTTATATACATTGAAAGAGTTGTCTATGCTACGACATTAACAACTCTATTTTTCTTCCCTTTTCTACTTCTATGTCAATGTATCGCTCTGTGATATATTTAATCCTATAAATTCATAAACCTTTGTTTCCTTAACATGGTGCCAAAACCAGGGAACGAACCAGGGACCTTTACATTTGCCGACCATAAAGTAGTAAGGTGAAAGGCCTATTTCCAAAATAGTTAAAGAATCGTGGAATCAATTTATTATCTAATACGTTTTATATTAACATAGTTCACTATAGAATAATGATCGTATCAAAAAGCCTCTCATTCGTATCGAGCAATGACAACCCGTAGCATAATCAATAACTCAGCAACTTATCTAAATTAAAAACTTCAGTTCTACCGACCCGAGTAACTACCGAGGCTCGGTCACGAAACTCACGAACCAACCTTGTTCGTGAGGCAACTGGCAACACTGTTGCGATAAGTTTGACAATGCCACATAATTTTATGCTTATACCATCCTATCATGCTTAACAGACACCTATATGTCATATCATAACCATTGTTTAACAATTAAGTTTTTTTTGTTTGTTTAGAACACGAACAGTCACATAAACAAATATATATGGGGTACACATAGAGTACCAACAAACATTAAAGCATAAAGACCTGGAGGTTCATTAATATATTATGATACTTATTGTTAACAAAACAACCTAATCATGAGACATAAAAGACAAATAGCTTGAAAGAAAAATATTTATACAGGTCCACGAGGCAGTATCATTGTATGAGTATGACACAAGTATAGTAGGTAGTAGTAGGTAGTGAAAAGGATCGATATTTTCACAAATCATTGTTAAGTTTCAAAATGTTAGTTATATATAATAATTACTTATGCTAAATGTTACTTTCCATTATCTTTTAATTCGTACTATGTACCTACTTATACCAAAGTTTACATGTGCTTGTGCCATACGTCCCCTCCCCCCCCTCAAATTTTTGAACGGTGCATTTTGAGAAGAGGAAAAAAATTATGGACAATAGGGCTTATTAAATTCTTTCACCGAAAATTATTTTGAACAACGATCGGTTCAATTCAAAGGTTTTCGAGATATTTCTGAAAAACTGCCTTCCTTAAAGAAAAGGACGTAAGTGCCGTAAGATTTCTGTGACGATACGACCTTTTTAATAGGCACGAAACCCTTCGTTTTGCGTTGCACTTGGCCGGTTTTTTTGTAGAGGTCTAGTTTCTAGGCGTGACGGGTATCGTAGCCAGTGGACGATTGCGACTACAGTGGCTCGTTTCACGTTAGAATTGTACGAGTCTAAACAGACAACCCTTGTAGTTTTGTGAAAAGGGCCACAGCAAAATCCATGCAAAATCACAAGCGCGTATCAGACTGTTTATTAATTTGAGGATTCGTTGTGTTCCTGGAGACAAATGCAGGCCTCTCACTCTTAACACAGCGCATCCTCGGGACTTTATTGCATTGCGGATTTATTAATACTCATTTATTGATAATACTAAAAAAATATACATGTCAAAATATTACAATTATTTAATTATCTTAATTTAATCATTTAATAATTAATATGAATATGTATCTCATAACTGGCCCTTCAACATTATTAAATACTTGGAAACTTGGAATATAACACGTTTATTCAGACAACTCATCATTAACAACAATTTACTTCAAAAATACTTGTTTTCAATTCGTAAGTTTAAATTGACACCGATAAACCCTTGTTATAATTGCAAGAAAAAACAGACTTCTTAATATGGCTAAATTGCGTGTAAAATAAATATAATTTAAGTTTATATAAACTAGCTAGGTACTTAAATTGGCAAATAACTGTTAAATAGTAACTGTTCACGAACTACAATTTATATCATTACTGTCACTGCGTGGATGTATTTACAATTGTACTTTACATAAATACATTTTACATCAAAATTGAATAGGTCACCGCTTAAAAAGTTCTACAATAAAGTCAAGATTAACATGAAAATTACTATCTCAACACGTAAATACCTACCGTACCTACCTACCGAGTGACAATTTTCCACTTTATATGTATCGCTGGCTAAATTTATTAAATATACCCAGGAATAATTACGTTAAGACGATGGCAGGGAATGTGGAATATTCGAAACAATGTCAGGACAAACGGCAGCTGTTATTGCCGCCATCGCCATTACCGCGATGTTGCCAGGCATAAATTAATAACGTTAAGAATATCTGCGTTATGACAATCGCCGCGTAATGAGGGCAATTAGGAGCGTGTTCTAAATTCAATTTTAAAAATCGACCGGTGACTTTTATTTATTGTGTGAAACGGTTTTTAATTTGTAATTGCGGCTATTATACGAATATTGCATGAATTATTAACTCGACCGGATAGATAATGTCATTCAGCGTAATTTGCCTTTGAGGCGCAGGCAAGTTCCTCGGCTTTTGACGCACATAAATCTTTCCTCATTATTTTTGTTTTTCTTATGGCCAGTTTTAAAACTCGAGCTTGTTACATTGTTTTTGAAAACACTTAAAAAGTTGTATTTTTATGACATGAATTAATGTCATTTGACATATTATGTATATTGATTTAAAATTGGTTTTGTACCGTAGAGTTATATCTACAGGTGTAATCCTAAGAAGGTAAGTATTTATTTTATAGTTAAGAACAAAAATATTCAAATGTATTTGTTTTTTTCTGCCAACCATAACCTTTTGCTACGAAAAGTGCACGTTGATAACCATCACTAATAATAGCAAAACCAAGAAATTAAATAAGATGTATGTATGTACTCGTAGTTAAGAAGCCAAATAGCCGGATGTCTAATATTCTCCCTGATTAGATACTTACCTACGTTTAATTATCTCAAGAAGGAGGAGGCATTGGAGAATGTACCTCACATATACTGACACCTAATTAACATTATTATCTACCAAGACAGTTATAAAGAACCCATTCGAAATGATCCGTAAAACCACCGTCAAAACAGTACAGTACCGACGCCATTATTTCGAAACCCAACACAATGTCTTGTAAGTAGGCACGCCATTTCGATTTAATCAAACGTGGATTATTAATGGATTCTATGCTACACAATATAAGTTACTTATACTATTTTACTTATCGAAATACGTTTTCAAATTAATTGAACCTGAACAGATATCGGATACGAAATGCGTCTTAAAGTTGAATAAGAAATTCCTCGTAATCCGAATTATCCGGAGGTTTGAAAACTTTGACAGCATTTCAAAAATGGAACGTAAACGTAACTCGAATCTTACTTACTAACCGACTTCACAAAAGGAGGAGGCCTGTGTTCCACTGTAGGTATGTATTTTTTAATAATGACATTCGCCGAGTGGTCAATAATCTTTTATATCAGCCGTTCGAATCGATACGTACCTACTGGCCATTAGTTTGTGATCTGTCGATTCATCCGATTTAGTTTTCCATTGATTCTAAATTTAAATTCATTGTTTGGCTCGTTAGTCGCGGACGGTTCGCTCTTTTGTCGTTGGTTAAGCGGACGTGTGAAAATATTAACGATTGGATGTAACGGTATTTTCTCTAATTACGGTATTTGGTATCTTTTGATCGGAATATCTTACCACGCATTGACTAAGCGAGATGACGGCATTTATTTCGCGTTTAATGTTTGTATTGGGGATTATTGAACGAGCGAGCGAAGCGAACGAAGTTATCCGTTTCAGCTTGGGCCAACATTCTTTCGTATGTCCTGATGTTGAGATGTCCGACTGTATTCCTCTACAGTTCGCATTTCTCAACCGATTCTCATGAAATTTTGTGAGCAGGTTGGTCGGATTCACTTTATCAAAAATAAAAAAATAAAGTTTTTTTTAGAAAAAGACCGTCTAGATTTCTACAGCTTACACCCTAGTGTTAATTGAACGAGCGAGCGCAGCGAAGAAAGTTCTATGCTTCAGTTTGGGCTGAAAATCGTTCGTATATGTCCGAATGTTCCGCTATCCCGCTGTCCGGCTGTTCTCCTCTACAGGTCGCATTTCTCAACTGATTCTCATGAAATTTTGTGAGCAAGTTCAATAATTACATAGATTTTATTTGTCGATTCAGATCTTCAAAATAAATACTTTTTTTAAAGTCAGACTTGCGAGTTTACTGCTCACAGACCCACTAGTTACGGTTTTCTTTGTATATACTATGATACGTTTTATTGAAAAGTCTCCATCACTACTTAAAGCATTACCTACTAATAATGCCTTGATTATCTTTAGAATAAACAATCAAATTGGTCAATCATTATCCCAAACAACAATAAAATAAAGCGGCTGGTTATTGGCGGAAGTCATAAATAGTAATTTATGTCAACATTTACAATCATTAACAGTTTTGAGACCACAAAATTAGTCAATTTGTCCATCCAATAATAAATAACATTAAATTGTAAATTAAAATAAATATTGGTTTTTAAGTTTAGTGATAAAGGCATATGATATATATATATATGCTATAGGCATAGGCTATAATATTTGCAAATGTGTATTTGCAAATATTATAGCCTATGTCCACTCCTATGATTAAGAGGAATCCAACGACACCTCATATGTAGAAATCCGCCAAAAGGTTTAGGCTGCAGGGCGTGATGCCAAAGAATAAGACATACCTACATACATAGGTACATATATGTATACATACATACATACATACGCTCGAAAACATAACCCTCCTTTCCTTCGGCAGTCGGGTAAAAAGACATGGTACTCTCGCGAATATGGATAAGTTGGTAGTCCATATCAGAAAAGTCGAGGTGAATAAATATAAGTTTTTCGATTAACTTATTGGATAGTTTAATAAAGTACAAGTGACGGACTTATGACATTGAATCACTGTCTATCAGACAACCTCAGAATTAAAGGAACCGTTCGGTTCAGGGTGGAGATCATAAACATGTAAATCGACTTCTAGGTTGAAGTAGGGTAGGTGTTCCATATTTTTTTGCGCTGACATTATATCATACAAGTCATTTAATATTACGGTATACCGTTCAGCAATATTATAACATACCTACCATCACCGCTGGCAAAACTGATCTATAAATTCTATTAAACTGTACTATGTTAACCCGAAAACGTTCGAAGTACACTTTAATTTCAATCAATCATAACAAGACGCATTCCTCGCTAGCTTATTCGTAAACTTCATCAAAGAAATTTATTGAAAACAATTTCGTTAACGAGCCTTTATATTCCGGCGGTTAATACTGGTAGCCAGTTTTGGAGTAACTACATCCGACATACATACCGACAAAATTAACTCTGCGTTTACAAAACTAAAGCGCAATCAACTTTAAACCTCATCCCATTGACATAAGTGACATGTAACTTTATTTCAACTATGTAAATTAGAACGGTTTCGAATAACTTTCTATGCGTCAATCAAGTAAGTACATTTGGCGGTAATCGATAGGTTATCGGTAGCTCCATCTAGCGGCCGGTAGCGATACTACACGCGACCTGTCAAAAGTTTAACAAACGTCATTTTTTACTTTTTTGTTTTGGCCGCGCGTGGGGTCAACGGCTTCTGAATGGGTTGAGTAAGTGCCCGACTAATATGACATTTTGTTTTAAAATAAGTTATAAATCATACGCGTACATTAATTGATTTATGTATATACTATACTCGTATGACTTGAGGTAAAGCCCGACAAGCCGCTATTTGAGACTGAGATAGTGTCGCTGCATACGTCAAATAAAAACTTGTCGGGCTTTATTATATTTATAATATTGCTTGGTATCCCACGCCGTAGGTCAATCCAGCAAAAAACTTACAACTATTTGAAATGGTCAATTTGAGACTTTACATATTTAATTCGCGAACAAGATTAACAGTTTAGTCAACATGCATCAGTATAATTTGTATTAGGTATTTACTCATTGATTTATACACTTTGAATAGTTCGTTAATGGTCACGTCAAAATATTTTGTATCGAAATAATTTCGCGCCATGTTGGCTTTTCATTGTACCTATTTGAACGACATACAATGCGTACGACTCGTACGAATAGGTACCTACTAACTCTTACGGCTGAAAAACCGTTTTATATCCACGCTTATTATACAATCAACCTTTAACCTTTTAACTATATGATGACAACTGAACAAATATATTTGATTGAGATTTAACTGCTTGCCGTTTTGTATCTATAGCGATATTGAGTTATTGTACTTCTTTAGCGGGTCATGGATTTTTATAAAATAATTTAATACAGATAATTCATATTACACGTGAAATAAGTGAATCATATTAAATAATATGCACTAAAATAACAAAAAATGAAAAACTCAATATACATACTTAATGTCAAATGAATGAAATGAAATTAATAATATAATATAAAATATTAAAATAGGAATTATAAAAAGAACACCGCTTCTAGGAGGTCGGATTGCGGCATGGACCCCATAACGCTGGCAGCATTACCTCTTTGAATTGCTATGGAATATTATTGGAACATTTATACATGGACCAATAATAATAATTTTAAAATTAATCTGACTAAGACTAAATGTATGCAATTTCGATCCTGTAAATCAAATCCTAGATATATAAATATTAAATACAATGATATACCCGTAGAAGAGACGAGCTGTACAAAATTCTTAGGTTTAAACATAGATAGTCACTTACACTGGAAAAACCATATTGATTCAATATGTTCAAAGTTGGATAGATTTGTACACGCTTTAAGAAAATTAGGAAAAACTGTCTCCGCTGAAGCTGCCATTACAGCCTACTACGGATATGTATCGTCAACTTTGAACTACGGTCTCCTAATATGGGGTAATTCTGTGCATGTTGATAGAGCCTTTAAATTACAAAAAAAGTGTGTACGTGCAATAACAAATGCGTGGATTACAGATAGTTGTAGGCCCATGTTCAAAAAATATAATATTTTGCCTCTAGCATGCATGTACATTAAAAAGGTTTGCGTATTTGTAAGTACTCATAGGGAATATTTTAAATTGCGGTCAGAAGTGTATAAAGGGAAACAAAGAGCACAGTACAAGAATCTTCTATACCAACCTCCTTGCCGTACCGATATTTATAAACGGAACGTCTGCAACAGTTGTATAGAAATTTTTAATAAACTTCCTGATTGCATTAAGTTGTTGCATGATCTTGAATTTAAGAGAAAACTATCAAAATGGCTTCAAGAACACTGTTTTTACTCTGTAAAGGAATATATGGAAGCAAGACTGTAACAAATAACTATTATGTAGATACTTAAACTTAAAATGAATATAATTAATTGTTTTCTTAAACATTTGCATGCTGCTATGGCTGAATACTGGAACTATGTTTAAAATATTGTAACACCTTTGTACTTACGTATTCTTGCAAATAAACATTTCTATTCTATTCTATTCTATGGAAATTCGTTGGAAGAGGTAAGCGCCAGCTCTGGGGTCTCCAGTTGTTTGGACCAGCCGCGAAAAAAATAATTGAATATCCTGTACTATTAAACGAGCAATATTTGTATATATATATATATATTTGTAATCACGTCCTCGGACACGGCTCTAAATATTTCGATGAAATTTGGAATATAGGGGTTTACGGGGGCGAGAAATCGATCTAGCTAGGTCTCATGTCTGGGAAAATTCGTTTTCTGCGTATTTTCACCCGAGTAGAGCTCGGTCGCCCAGGGACTTATTTTAATTACAATAATATTAAAATGGGCCACTCGCACCGGAACGAAGTAGGTATTCATTTTGAAATAAAACTACCCAGTGAACTAAACTGACTACCCAGTTTTATTTTATTCGTCAGATTGAGCTTCTATTCTTATAAAACAATAAGTACCTAATATAAACAAGCTTTTTTTTCTGCAGTGTTGTTTGTTTAAGTCAAATCTTGCGAGTTATAGACTACCTAACTTCCCGAAGTCCGATAAAAGCTTGTACCAAAAACGATTTTTTTAACAAGATCTTGTTTGTTTGTTGTAGAGCGAAGAGCAAAAATGGCGGTCGCCTCCTCCGGGAAAAATTGGAAAAGATTGGATTGAACTTGCCGGCGGGGCGGCGGAAAGCTGCCAACGTCACTCTCCTCACCAGCCTAGTCGAAGGTACGTTGAAACAATTTATTAACCTTGTATTCCTATTGTTTTTTTACAGTGGAATGTACCTACACCTTACAGAAGGCCGCAGGCTGATAAAACTGTATTATGTCGGCCGGGGCACCTACTTGACTCACCACCCATTGTAGTTTCTAACATGATTGTTGTAATTATTCTACAACATTAACAGAGATAATTCTACAAATAATGTAGGTATTTTAGTCCCCTAAATATCACAACTCGTGTCGGAGGCCAAGACCCACTTTCGTTAGGTGAGCCATTGAGGTCAGTTAATCACAGACTTCTCATGCAGCTGTAATTGACATGTAACATTTGTGCGTACTCCAGCGGAGGCAGTGCACCTGGCGCGCGACTTCGGCTACGTGTGCGAGACGGAGTTCCCGGCGCGCGCGCTGGCCGAGTACCTGGCGCGGCAGTACGCCGAGCACGACGCGCGCCGCCGCCGCGACCTGCTGCAGGCCACCAAGCAGGTCAGTCACTTCACTTACAGACAGTATAAAACTGTACCCAACAAATTGGTCTACCAATTTTGAACCTTAACAATCACTCACTTCATCTCTCACGTAATTTTACTCAAGTATAAGAATCGCTAACTTAGTATGTGCAGAGTCGAAAAGGGCTGTCTGTCGTTTGCCCGAATTTGATTTTCTACAATTTCATTTTCCATAATATCATTTGCCATGCCATAATTTCATTTTCTATAATTTCATTTTCCATAATTTCATTTTCTATAAAATTATTTTCCATAATTTTACTTTTTTCATAATATGCATTTGACATCATTATCGAATCATTAATATGCCATAAACTTTATTTGCCATAATTTTATATACAATCATTTTACTTATTTGCCATAAAAAAACTACATTTCTGCGAGCCGTTCGAATGTTGCGAATGTTCGGTTCTGCTGCCGCGGCACGCTCGCGCGCTGGAGGGTCCTTTCGTGTACCTCTTGAAGCTGTTTAACAAAGATAATGTGGTCTCCAGGTGACCAAGGAGCTGATGGACCTGCTGAACCAGGACCGCTCCCCGCTGTGCAACACGCGGCCGCCGCACCTGCTGGAGCCGGCCATCCAGAGGCACCTCACGCACTTCTCCCTCATCTCGCACGGGTTCGGCGGCCCGGCCATCGTCGCCGCACTCACTGCTATACAGGTATTTATAGCATGCATTATTATATGCAGGATGCTGGTCGCCGACTCAAACATTAGCGACATACACACGACCTAGTCGAACTAAAACCAAATCACTCAAATACAGATACCTAAAGCTTAATTCTGCTCCGTAGGTACTGAGAATTCCATTAAGTTCGCGCGTGGTCAAAAGGTTAAAATCGTTTTTGTATTTTTTAAGTGTACTGTTCTTTGATAATAATATCAATTAATGTTTATTTTTTTCAGAATTTCCTCAACGAGTCCCTCAAGCATTTAGACAAGTTATACCCCCAAAGCGGTATGGTGTCGTCATCAATGGACAAAACGAAGATGGATCCTGACATCAAGAAGTAACACCAACATAACGACGGAAACGTCGACTTCGGCATAGAGTGCGCGAGTGAACGAAATGTGACCAAGGAACAATGCATTCAGACGAGAATTATTATTGTCTTCAAATCGTTATACTGCCAACATACAAAATGTAAATGGAGATTGCGTACATTTATTTTTATGATGATCCTCGTTTGTGGCCCGCATACAAATAAAGTGCAATTATAATACTCAAGATTGTGAGATTTTGTAAATATAGAGTTAATAATAAATACCCATAGTATTAACTAGCATTTAATATAGACTTAATTCTCTGGCCATGATTTCGTGCTTTCGTCGAGACGAACTATTTTTATTACGAGGTTATGATTAATGAATGCAATGACAAATACTGCAATAAGTAACACATATCAAATTGTAAATAATTTATTGTACAGTATGTGCGTACATACTAAGGGATAACATAGCATTTTCACCGATTGTTCGAATTTAGAGAAAAACCTCTTTAGTTAAGATTAGGTATAATTTTGCTAGTGAATCAATGTGAAAGTGTGCCAATTAGTTTAAAAACGGATACCTTTGGGTTCCCGACGTTTAAGTATTTAATATTTATTATTATTGTCGCATGTATATAATAATTATGAGTACTGTCTTGCCGATATTGGGCTAATCTCTCAGTCGTTTGACAAGTGTTTGTCGAAATAAATAACTTCGGTGTGAACGGTGGCAAAATTCCTAAAAACAAAAATATAAAACCATTAAATACGAAAATGTAAGTTCGTCTAAACACGTGTATGCAGTAATGAGTAACTACATAACACTCTTGTTATTTATTTCGCTAAAACCAAGTTAACCATTGTTTAATGATTAGACAAGGTTCTTTAATGACAACTATCTCAGAAGGAAGTGCATTTATTCCCAGTGAAATAACTAAATAATTTACTTGTCTTTCGCTTGTCGAAATCGTAATAAGTTTGATTAAAATTCAAATATCAAGTCCTACTTTATCGACAAGTACGGTGATAATCGAAGCGAGAGCTTTAAAGTATTTTGTGATTTTATTTAAAAGTATTAGTACTTATAACTTGCACTTGCTCAACACATTTAAAACTGAAAATTGATCTGTAATCATGTGCCAAATGATAATTAAAACTTCAAGTATATAGATTAGTGTTCTTTTGTTACTTTTTACTACCACAAAGACTACCGTTTAATTTTATATTTCTCTAAGACGATTGCCATATTAAAAAATACATTTTAACTGTTTAACCTTTTAACCTACATACCTACTGTAATTAAGTAATCTTTACAGACTTGATCAAAAATCACTATGATCTTATCAGTTATCACAGATTAATTTTATAACTAGTTTTGTTGAAATCCTTTCAAAAAGTTGGTATGTTTTACAATTAGGTTAAAAGGTTCAAATAACCTGGTAGTAGCTCTTCTGAATCGAATGAAAAATTACACGCTCAATAAATGAGTTTTGTGCATACGAATAATTCTGATATTAATTTAATTATACATAACTTTACGCTTAGTTGACATCATCTGTATGTTCTTTCCTTTCGCGAATTACCTCATTGTCACTTAAGGCTTTGTAAACTTTTTGAATCAGGGTAAAATTGTGACGCACATTTTATTAAACGCACTATGTTTGACACAAATTTTCAATACAATTTGGTTGAGTGTAAACAAGTGACTATTTGTCATTTTGCTAGATATTCCTTAAAAAAATATCGATAAGATTGTGTTTGTTTCATTTCCTGGAGTAAATGAATGATGTTATATCAAAATTTGTTTAATTTATTTCGTCTATAAATATTATGCATATCTATAAGTGACCCACTAACAACTTTTAATGTTTAGTGATTGCCAAGACTCACTAATAGCTCATAATAGCTTTTGCATTCAAAAGTTATTAGATCGCAATCAGCGCTAGGGCTCCTACTCCACACGGCCTAACTCTACCAGCCCCGCTCTACAAATTCTACATCTTGGCACATCACATAGAGTCTGTCTAATGAAAGTTGAACCTAGGAGTTATTTGATTGGCAACACTTTGTCTCTATGTGTGTCTATCTGAGGTGTCATGTCGTACGTCAAATAGAAATTTCTCTGAGAAAATTGCGGCTGTGAGAGTGACCCTGTGTTACCCTGTCATGATTTTTTGAATTAGCCGCTTTTTTTCAGGTTCAGCTTTCATTAGACAGACTTTTTTTTCTAGCTAAAAAGAATAGCATGGGCATATCCCTCCCGGCCATCGCCTAGCTACTCCCGCATGCATTCCGCATCAATTTATGATGATAAGTAATGGATATGATGTCTATAGTGGACTTATTAAACATATACAGTTTCAATTGCATAAGTAACTATACTTTAGATTTTATTGATATCTAAAAAAACCGGCCAAGTGCGTGTTGGACCACGCACAACGTAGGGTTCCGTGCCTATTAAAAAGGTCGTATAGTTACAGAAATCTTACGGCAATTACATCCTTTTCTTTAAGAAATGCAGTTTTTCAGCAATGTCTCTTTAACCTTTGAACCGATCTTGTTCAAAATAATTTTCGGTGAAAGAATTTAATAAGCCCTAAGTATGTCCATGATTTTTTTCATATTTTTAAAATACACCGTTTAAAAATTAGAGGGAGGGGGACACAATTTTAGTGACTTTTGGGGCGATTATTTCCGACTCTATTCACTTAATCGAAAAAATTGCTGAGAAACCTTACATTTATTTTAAAAGCCATATCGATTGATGCACAACGTGGGCTTAAAATAAAATAAAAATGTTGACTTTCAGTTTTATGTATAGAGTGCACCCCTAAAAAAATGTTTTTAGTAATTTACTTACAAAACTATGTAGCGGCTAACAAGCTACACCTATCTTCAAAATTTTATTCAAATACACCGTATAGTTTTCGAGTAAAATGCCTGTGACATACTAACAGACGGACAGACGGCCAGACGGACAGACGGACATGACGAAACTATAAGGGCTCCGTTTTTGCCATTTTGGCTACGGAAACCTAAAAACGCCGATTTCGTCACTGACTCACTCACTCACTTACACACTCACGTTGATCATCAAAACCCTTAAGTCCTTCCTGAAGTCCTAGAAAGCTTAAATTTGGTGTGTAAGCTAGTATTAAAATATCGACATTAAATACGTGAGTGACCCGTTCTCATTATATTTTAATATGTCTGATTCTCACGGGAGTTTTCTATATAACCCCAACCCCTTAAACTAGGGGATGAAATTTTGTATGAGACTTCTGCAAATTTTGATGCTAGAGGTCTGAAAATTAATATAGGGAGTCCTTGTTACAAACAATAGAATACATATTCCAGGATGTTTAGTAAATCATCCTTGAAATTAGGGGATGGGAAATTGTATGAGTTTTCCCATACACATCGTTAGATCTTACAAAAAGGAATGAGATCCCACTAAAAACATTACATGTAAAGTGATGCCAAGACTCCCTAGCTCATATAAGTTTTCAGCGTCAAAAACATATGGGATCGCAAGTAGCGCCAAGCTTCCTACTCCACACGGCTTAACTCTACCAGCCACACGCTCTACAAATTCTATATCTTGGCCGCGTCTTATTATTAATATTATCATAAATTCATTACCTTTTGCACGCGGGAGAATCTATGCGGCGACCGGGATGTGTCCAACCAAGATATAAAATTATAGTTAGTCATTTTAAAATGAGAGCGTAACTATGTTTGTATGGAGAACCGAGCTTACTGCGGACTTCCATCAATCAATTCGGTTGCAAAAGCTGTCGTGTGAATTCGCGTAGCGATAAATAAAACTTGGTATCCGAACGTGCTTCAATTTCTGAAATATACGTCAAAGTGACAGTGACACTGACGTCACTGTATGCCGATAAGTCAAAATCTGTCAACAGTACCAGTTACCGCGCGTCAAACCAAAAAATAAGTTAATATAAGTTAAATAATTAATAAATATGGCTGATATGGATATTTGTGATGAACCGTTAAAGACGAAGAGGTGCTTTAAATGTGGTTACCAATTATTGGACAGTTTAAACGTGACGTACAGTTCGTCGAAGTCGATGATAATTCTATGGAACAAGTACCAGTTGTTTCTGTACGAAAACTTAAATTTCGAGGAATGTACAAGAATATTCACTCCGGAATTTATTGTGCAGCAGATTATAACATCGAGTAATTATTTAATTTGCCTAGACCGGAGTGGAAATGTCCACGTAACTTCGCTTAAGTTCAAAAATACTCAAAAACGATTAAAATCGACTTTCCAGCCACGAGAACGGAATATTCTTGTCTTCCTTCAATCTGGAGAGAATGTGTTAAGTTTGAAATCGGAATCTGACGCTTATTTCCTTTGCTTAAACAAAATCAATAGTGATTTTCAAGGAAAACGAAAAATACAACTTAATTTTAAAGACAAATGGCCACTGTCGAATACTACACAACAGAAATGCTTGTTAACTGCTTTTAAAGTTTCAGAGCATGATGAAGACATTAAGAAACTGTTCAATCTGAAAGAAATTATTCTTAGAGATACAAATATTGTGATAATATCCTTAGATAGAATGAATGTGTTTGCCTGTTTATTCAGTCCTAACATGGAGCAAGATGCCATTCAGTTGGTCAAGCTTTACTCGAGTCCATCAGAAATATGCGACATGCAAGTCAAAGAATCAGAAAAACTAAATGTAATAATAGTTCTCAAGTCAGGATCTGTTATAAAACTTCCACTAAGAAAATCTTCACAGACCGTTCCAATACATTTGAACACTGCAGTGAACAAATTTATGTTGCTGAAAGATGCACTAATATACTCAGATGGTGTGTCTATGTGGAAAGCAGAAGATACTTTTTCAAAGATACAATTCCAACAATTCTTCATCAGAGACACAAAGGACTTCTTAAGGGTTGGAGACCA
The DNA here is from genome assembly GCA_932294315.1 of Epinotia nisella. NCBI lineage: Eukaryota > Metazoa > Arthropoda > Insecta > Lepidoptera > Tortricidae > Epinotia > Epinotia nisella. The sequence continues at coordinate 11,602,005 of OW028693.1, forward strand.
ATTGATTTGCACCACATTTTCGAATTTAATATACTTGATACCAGATGATGACTCAAGTTATTTGCAACCGGACTCTGATATTTACTGCCCAGCTGTAAAATTGTTAAACAATTCCGAATACCTGTACAAAGTGTTGGAAGAAGTTGATAAAAATAATGAATTGATAGAGAAACTTAACAAAGAGGGAAACTACATCACAGCTCTAGCCTTATCAAATAGACAAGATCTAATGGACAGCATTTTGAGAAATGACATAATTGTCTATGAACATTACCAGGATGCAGTAAAAGAAAACCCGGATCTAACAATAACAGAACACTTAGAAGAGTACTTCAAACCTCAGTCTGTATACTTTCTTGTAAAAATAAGAATAACACAAATGGAACATTTAGTAAATCAAGTATTAGCACAGTTGTTCCACAATTCTAAGATCCATGTATCACTGTTCTCGGAACATAAGTTGTTAAAGACAATCAGCCTCAATATATCAGAGTCAGTGAATAAAATTAATGTCTTAATACCTCTTGATTACAAATTAATGTCTAATGTATCAGTTGTTAAAGCTAACATCAAAATAGTAGCATGTCTTCCTGGAGCCTTCGATTCTAAAGAACCATTATGGACAACAATGTATAAGAAAGAGATTATTTTGAATTCAGAGCATTTCATCAAAACAGATTTGTTTTCGAGAAGAGGGAAATCATTGAAAGAACCTCAAGTGACTATAGATGAGTTGATAGTTACAACAGCCACCAATCAACATGGGAATCTCTTTAAAATCACTGATACAACTGCTACAGATTCCGCAATTTCCATGTATGTTAAGTTACCAGTTAATTATACTGAAATATTCAATAACAAAGAACTCTTTAACCATCTGAACTCAAGAAAAGCAGAGTATCTCTCAAAAGAAGTGTCCTCTAATGAATTTTTAAACTTCAATAGTAACTTAACATTTGAAATTGGAAGAGACAAGGTGGATGTTGAGATTTTTTCAGATGAAACACCAATGCTTAGAGTTTCTAGTAACAATATGAGCAAGGCTTTGAGCCTAAGGAATTTCTTCGCCAACATACTCTCTGGAGACTATCAGGTGGTTGGACCAGAGATTCAGTTTACGGATTATGCTTTCTACACCACTGTTGAGGTATATTATATTTTTTTACTGCAGGGGTAGTACAAGACGGCCGCGATATATTCTGGAGCTCTCTTGTCTCTCTCTTATTAGACCACTTAGTAAGAGATGGATAGTGCGAGAGAGCTCGAGAATATATCGCGGCCGTCTTGTGCTAACGATGCTGTATATTTTTTCTTGTGTACATTGGTTGTAGTATAAAGAGGCAGTTTCATTGTTTGTTAAGTCAGTCAATATGCCGCATGACGGAATAACGAACAGTGACATCTATCGGTCAATTAAAAGCGTGCGAGAACCCGCCCGTCGCTATCAACCAGTTTCATCTGTAATTTACTAACAAATCCTATTCTTTTTACAGAATTTGCAGAAGGCTATTAAAGACCGTATTGAAAGTTCCGACCCTGCAGAACTTCAAGATCTAGCTGAACAATTCCAGAAGACTGTTATTGGCAATTTGCCAGTTTAAATTGACGAAATACAAAAATCTAAACTTAACTAGAGAATTTATTTAAGTATTATGTAAGAATACAGTTGTGATAGTGTAACATCCTATGTGATTAGCCATGTAAATAGGCAATTTGTACTATGCCGATGAGCGGTGCGGAGGGGATAACATAGTTACGCGGTAGAATTAATTTAAAAGAAAAAACCAGATATGTTAATTCTGAAGAGCTGAAGCTGCTTACCTTTAGGTTTTTGGTGTTTGGAGCGGGCGGGCGAGACGATGATGCAGGCGTCAGAATGAAGCACAAAACACTATTTTACTTGCAATATATCTATAATTATACTCGTACAGCGGTGAAAATATTTCGCGGTTGCCAAAACGTATGCAAAATTATTGACAGACTGAACTATTTTTTCTTCTGACATATGTCTTGGGCAGTGTAAGCAGTCTCAGCAGCTTTTAAGAAAGGAGGCCAAAAGGGATTTTGCTCTGACGGCGTAAATATTAGCATTAATGCCTAATTATTATAAATCGAAACTAGGAATAAGGCATTTGCTTAAGTTGTTCTTGTCTTTTGTGCAATAATGAATTAAAAATAAATGAGTGGCTCTGTGACACCAGATATACGAACGATTTTCGGCCCAAGCTGAAGCATGAAACTTCGTTCGCTTCACTCGCTCGTTAAATCAAAGGTACCAGGAGCGAATAAAACAACAGCAATAAACTTAGATCAATTTATTTAGACCATCCTCCTGAGCAGCTCGTTGACCTTGTCCTCCCGGTTACCGAAGTCACCGCCGTCAACGTAGTGAATGGTCTTCTTGCGCCAGCCCCCGGTCGGGTTGTTCAGCTTGAAGGGCCAAAGGAAATTGCTGGCGTACTGTAGGACAAACGTAAAATTTAGTATACGACATGAAACTTAATAAGAGGAATGAGTCTCGCTATCCCATCAAACTAAGCAACACGATTCCCACTGTCCTAAGAAGGACACTAGCCTATTGAGCACTCTGGCTTCACTAGAGATATCGTTTGATGCCACTCTGCTGCAGTATCTAGTAGGGTAAATCGTTAGTAGCTGGCCACCGTTCAATAACTGGCCACCTCATACTACTCTATTCACCTATAAAGAATTCATTTTAGTATAAGGTTTCAATTACTGGCCACCCTTCAATAACTAGCCACGTCATACTAAATTGAATTCTGTTTGTAGGGGAACAGAGTTCATTTTATGAGGGGGGCCAGCTACGGGCGATTTACCCCATAGTGGGAATGAAGAATGTTCGAACGCTAGGAAAGTTGTCCCCGCATGTGGCAGGGCTCCATAGGGGCGCTCGGGTGCTCTGCGCTCCAAAGTGCCGCGCTACACACAGGTGCAGGCGGCTCGTGCGGAGCGCATCACATGTTACAGTGTTACAACATTTAAAGCTTGGAGTAGTGTCCGTTATTTAGAAAAGCAATAATAAATCAACTCTGAGGAAACATAAGTAGTCTAGTGGACGCTTAAAGAGTTAAATCTGTTATTTCCCGTTAGTAGGGTTACGACGCTATTATCGGCATAGTAAGTTGTCATGTAGTGAAAACTCGACGTAGCGCTTTATCGTGATATCGCGCTACACGCAGTGAAAGGATACAGGCCAAAGAGATGTATCCATTTTTCCTTATTCCCATTTAAGAAGTAAAATTAATCTGTTTGTAGTTGATTGTATGGTCGATGAATGAAAACTTTCGTCACTTTTAGACTTAAATGATATTTAGAACCAAAAGTAATGAACCTTTTCATTCCGCGACTGTACAATCGTCTGAGTCCAGGTGTTCTACCCTTAAGCCCTAAATCACACTGGCGCGGCCTGCGGTGGCGGTCAATAGTAAATTTGATGGCTAATGACAACTTTAATATTGACCGCCGTGGCCAGGCCGCGCCTGTCTGTGAGAGGCTTAAGGCGATAATAGTTTGAACGTTGTTCAGCAGAGTTTAGCTTGTTGCAAGCATCATCATCCTCCTAGCGTTATTCCCGGTTGTGCCCTAAAGGAGAGTGGGCTTGAACACCTAATCCCAACATTTGGCATAGGCACTAGTCTTAGGTGAGCGACTGCCATCTGACCTTCCAACCCACAGGGAAAACTAGACCTTATTGGGATTAGACCAGTTTCCTCACGACGTTGTTCCTTCACCGAAAAGCTAATGATAAATATTCCGTACATAAGTTCCGAAAAACTCATTGGTACGAGCCTGGATTCGAACCCACGATGTCGCTTGACAGCCGCATGCCTGAACCACTGGCAAAACGTCTCACCATCAACAGGCGACTGAACTATGTATGTGGGATTACCTTGAACTTGTCACCGACGGTGAAGATCTCGTGGATGAGGTCCTCCACGCAGATGATGTTGTTGTTCTTGCCAAGCTTGTCCTCGATGATCTTGTTGCTGGTGATGGGCACGCGCTGGCCGTTGATCTTGGCGAACCCGCGCTTGTAGATCAGCTGCAACAACATATTAAACTCAATATTGCACACACACAACACTAACAGGATAGTTGCTCGAGATTTTAGACATAGGCGTACGTGGTACGTGTACTAGATTACAATTTTTTTTATCTATTTCTGTCGTGTGTGCCTTTTGGAGTGATATTTTAATTACGACCTAAATAGAAGTTCCTAGAATGGGCATGGAGAAAGAATGTTCGAGCGCTAGGAAAGTTGCCTCCGCATGTGGCGGGGCTCCATAGGGGCGCTCGGGTGCTCTGCGCTCCAAAGTGCCGCGCTACACACAGGTGCAGGCGGCTCGTGCGGAGCGCATGACAAGCTCCCAATTAAACCAATGGTGCTGATCGTGGCAGCCGTACGAGTCGTGTGCCAGGTTCACATGCACTTAGGAGATATAAATGCTTAGAAGAGTTGTGTCATCTCATTTATTAACAAGTGAAATCAAAAGATTTTTCGAAAAACCCAACTGCATTACAAATATTACAGCCTGTCACTCCTACGACCAAGAGGAATCAAAGGACACCTCATATGTCGAAATTCGTCAAACGGTTTAGGCTGCAGGGTGTGTCAAAGAATAAGACATACATACACTTGAAAAACAACTCTCCCCTCCTTCGGCTGCGACTAGTTCGGTCTTTCAGTTCAGGAGTTATGAGATCTGGGATTGTGAATACGATTTGCTGCGATTGAACAATTTGTTTGACCGGCCCACCGGGCGCTCATCGATTCAGTACTATTGTCGTCTGAAAAGTTCTAATGATAAATCCCCTATACAGTTGCCATTTTTATTTTTAAGTTTGAACCTCCCTTACCTTCAGCTCCCGTTTGGCTCACACATTCACTAATTGGCTACAACCGACCTAAAGATGGGTTATTCCCACCTGTTACCACCAATTTGTTACCAGCGGTAACAGCTGGGATTTTTTTACCCTAAAGACCGATTTAGAACGCGATAAAGGAACTACTTCGGTTCATTCTTCGATGGGAATTCATTCCTAATAGTTCCCTAGTTGACGACCGACACAAGCCTACCAGTTAGCTTACCTCGCGCACGCTCTTCAGGTTGGGGTAGCCCCAGGTGATGTACGGCTCGGCGATGCGCATCATGTTGACGGTGGCCTTGTTCAGGCGCACGAACACGCCGTTGTTGATCTGACGCAGTCTGAACAGCTGGAGGACTTTGCGGACCTGGGGATCAAATATCGTTTATATTATCTGGGTCGTTCTTCTTTTTTACCGACAATGATCCGAGGTTTTTCTGTTTTTTTGGTTTTTGAACTATCGAAAATTGTGGTTTTGAAGTGCGATTTAAAAAAAAATGCATAGGTTTCTTCATTAGAACTAATTAAAGTTTCCTTTCTGGCCAATATAAATATTTATTTACGGTTGGTTTCTAAAAAAAAACATGTGACAAAGTGGACTCTTTCAGTGGGGACAACATTTTGGTTTACCACTCTGTCACGGCATTCTACGAAAAAAAAAACATTTAAAAAAAATGCTAGTTAGAGAAAGTGAAATATTAAACATCACTAATTAATAAAATAATATGGACGTTCATTCGAACATTATAAAACCGTAAACATCATTACTCAAATGAGATGCCGTAATAAGACGAGGGACAGGCTATTGTCGGTCGAAAAGAAGAACGACCCATCTGCGTCAATTGGGAATGGATGAAAATTTTTGAAACACCTGATTTTTTTTTTTGGTGATAGGAATAACCTTCCTTAGCACCAGAAAAAAGTTTCAGGTTTTTCAGCTGCGTCAATTATTTTTGAAAAATATAAACAGTTTGCTCATTTACGTTTTGGGTCAAGGATGGTCAATTTTCCTTGATCCATTTCATATTACAAAAAAAAAATCTTAAATATCTGTTAAGAATTAGTGAGGAAACTGTTTATATTTTTCAAAAATAATTGATGCAGCTGAAAATCTAAAACTTTTTTCTGATGCTAACGAAGGTTATTCCTATTACCAAAAAAATAATCAGGCACTTCTAAAAATTTCATCCATTCTCCATAGTAACTTCGAAAGGACAGTAGCGCCTCAGCGTAGTCCCGAGACTGATCGTCAATGAAGAAAAAAAATGGCAACTTTTTGTTGTGTTAAATCCAATGACAAGTTTCTTTGAATGGTTTATGTTTGAGTGCTAGGAAAGTTGCCACCGCATATTGCAGGGCACCATAGGGGCGCTCAAGTTACTCTGCGCTACCAATGTGCCTGCCTCCACATGGGGTGGAGGAGGCTCGTGCGGAGCACATTTCATTATCCAACATATTGAGTATTAATTGAATTTTTAATTTAGTCTCCCATTTTCCTAGTAAAATGCTAGTGACAGACGGATTGATTGGCATTCTGTTCTAACACAGAGCATATGCTCTATTCTAGTTTTGCATTTGCATGACGTCACTGTCGTACAACGCCAGCCGTATGACAAGTGTTACTGTCAACTGCGTTCGGATGAATTCGAAAGGTATTTGCGACTGGCAAGTGGACACCTAAAATAAATAAAGGAAAACTAAGAACTAAATAAGAAATTCAACATTTGGATGTCAGGAACAAAGGCTATATAAAAAGAAAAGCTGAAATGGCAAGATGGACAAGCCAAGCCTGCTCTATCTCTACAGCTGACTGTCCATGCACACATAAGTGACAAAACCCACTTTGCTGGAATAAAACTGAACACATTAGTCAATCAAGTGAGTGAAGCGAACGAATTTCTATGCTTCAGCTTGTATGTCCAGTGTCCGGTGTATGTCTGTCTCTACAGGTCGCATTTCCCAACCGATTCTCGTGAATTTTTGTGAGCAGGTTCATTAATTATATAGCTTTTTTTGTCGAGTCACTTATCCGGATTTAAGAAAGTTATGTTTTTTAACGCGAGTTCTACATCTCACACAGCAACTAGTATACTGACCTTGGGTGAGACTTGGTTGATACCGCGGATACGCATGACGAAGGCGAGCTTGGCTTCGCCGGGCACGTAGTAGTTGCCGCGGTTGCGCGCCTGGAAACATACAAGTTGATCATCCTCCTTGTCCCAATAGCTGTGTATAAGTCAACACACGTATAAAGAGCTCGGCGGCCATACATGCGAAGCGAACAAAGTTCTATGCTTCAGCTTGGGCCGTAAATCTTTCGTCCGGTGTCTGTCCCACTGTTCTCCTGTAGAGAACAGTGGGTGGAGGAGGTCGCATTTCTCAACCGATCCTCGTGAAGTTTTGTAAGCACGTTCGTTAATAATATAGATTTTATTGTCAAGACACTTAAAAATTAAAATTGTAATATAAATGTACGAGTGCTAGGAAAGTTGACACCGCATGACGCGGGGCACCATAGGGGCACTCGTTTCACTGTGCGCTCCAATGTGCCGAATTACACACATGTGCAGAAGGCTCGTGCGGAGCGCATTTTGACGATTTTGCGACACAGTAGTCACAATATGAGGAACACAAAAATAAATATTGAGGTCATTTCATTTACCCAGATGATTAATGATCATCAGTCATTACTTACTAGTCATTACCCAGAAAAATCAAAAATTCCTTCATTGCACCATGGGGTTTTGGAATTATGAAATTCGGAATTTTGTAGTGTACAGTCAGCATCAAAAGTAGCTTCGCAATCGAAGACGTCAAAAGCTCTTATTCCCTTTTAATAAAGACTTTTGACATCTTCGTTTGCGTAGCTACTTTTGATGCTGACTCTACCACACAGTATGATATCAGTATCACAGTCTGAAACACAAGTTAGTTTGAAAGGGAGGTCCAAGAGAAAACATTTCCTTGTGGCAAATTTCTAGTTAACACTTTCTCACAGTGAAGGTGCTAAATAGTCATATGTAGTTCTTGTAAAAATGCCCTGTAGAAAAAAAAATGAAAAGTACACATTGGTTAGACTCTTTACATAACAAATGTGCCTTTACCTGTCTGACTAGCCTGATCTCATCACGTTCCTTGATGCGGTATTCCTTAACGTACTGCTCTGCCCTCTTGAAGATATCCTTCTTCTTCTTGATGGCGGCTGAACGCCTCTTGATCGTGACCTGCCAAACAAATTTGTGTCTTAGAATTGTAGCAATTTAGACAGTTTGGTGTTGAAATGGAATGTAGTCAGATTATAAGTTTGACAGCATCAGGGTCAGATGAACTATGCCTTTATATTGTGTATCATCATGTTAACAAGTTAAAAAATCACATAAAAATTAAACAAATAAAAAAAATTGTAATGCTGCAGAATGGATTGAATAATGTTAGTTGACTCATATGTAGGCTTATCTAATAATGAAGTAAGATATAATATTTTGTTTAGTATAATGCATTTTTTATCTTCTTTTCTCAGTATTATTAAAACCAAGTAATGGGTCCAATATGTCAAAGTTAAAAAGATCGAAAATTAACAAAAAATCCAAGGGACAAGTCAAGGGGACTCAAATAGTGCAATAAAAGTCCATTTATAGACATTATATTACCTCACAATTACCTACACAGAGAGTTATGGCCCCAATCTCAAAATCAACAATTATACTTTGTCTAGAACACTGCCTAATCATTCAGTGAAATACCAATTACATTGAGGTTACATAGGAATGCTTCATACTTATTTACCAATTAATTACGACATTTTTTTAATTTTTAATATATACTATTTTAAATTACGAGTTATTACAATTGATACTATTTAGTTTTTAGGTATTAGACATTTCATTTTAATTTTTAATGTATGTATTATATTGATCGTACTGAAGTCGTAATTTTCATTTGGTTGAATTTTGTATGCCTTGTGGCAAAACACAGTGAGACATGTTTCTTGATACCCTACTATACCTGCCTTTGTATACCTGTTTCACAAATAAATAAATTAAAATTTAAAAAAAAAAGTTAAATAAGGGTGTGTACCTGTACACGTCTGGAGCGTTGAGCATCTCTCCTCTTGCGGTGCTTCAGCACCGACTCCGGGACAGCCGGGAGCTTCTTGCTGTCCTCCTTGCCCTTCACGGGCTTCTTCTCAGCCACAACCTTCTTCTGTGTGGTGGCAACCATCGTGCTAAAACATACATTATGGGATGGAGTTAATTATGAGAATTTGAGAGATGAGAGCTTTCTCTGTAAACACTGTTGACCAACATTCTTGGTGTGGATTAGGCTTAAATATTTAATGCCATACGTGTTAAACAACTGATATGAACTAGGCGACACCGTTAAATCCCACTTCAACTGATGAGCATGGAAAAATAGGGTATCGTGTCATGAAATATAAAATATTCATGTACAGGACTAAAACAAGAATATTCCGACATTTATTGTTGGATCAAGCTTTTACAAAATTACTCTTGGCGTGACAACATTGTTTTTAGGTTAGGTTGAATTTTGTTGATGATAGATTTGATTTTTAGTCCAGCGCATTATTGCAAATTAATGTAATCGGAACATATATGATTCTCATAATAGTAAGAAAGGTTAGAAACTCAAAATATATAAAAAACAGTTTCACAGCGAGGCGGCATGTCATCCATCCACACGATTCCGACATAAGTATTAGGCCACTTTACGAGGATAACACATTATAACTTGTATAGACAGACACTGGCAATGACTTTTAAACGATATCAGGATTGTAATTTACTCGATTAATTGCAAAATTATTAAATATTTAACAACCTGCGAAGTAAAACTCCACGCGGCACGTGTGTCAAATTATCAAAAGAAAGACAGACCAGAAATCATAGACAAGATAGATTTCCTGCGTCAGCCATTTGTAAAAAGATTTTTATGTATGGCAACATTATAAGTTTGTCAGTTCAAGTAGACTAAAATATCTAGCAGCGATAAAATTTGTTCGTCTGTTTATCATTAATTTAGACAAAAGCCATGAACAGGCAGAGAATATAATAGTTATTTATTTTAAGTTTAAGTGACGCGATCAACCGAACATTTATTTAAAGTATGTTTGTAAAAGCGACGCACGGTCCTACTCCACATGCTCCAAACAAAGTTAACAAACAAACTTCGCTCGAAATTCGAAGTTCGGGTATCTCCATCTCTATCGCACTTACCATACTCGAGTGACAGGAGCAGGAGGATGCAAAAATACGAACTTCGAGTTTCGATTTTCGTGGTAGCGCCGCAGGTACTTCCGTATTTTCTGTGGCCTGACCATAAACAAGAAATAGTAGAACGTATTTTGAATAAATCTTGTTATTGTACACTGATACAACTTTTAAGGATCTTTTTTTTCCATTCATCACGCTTCTAGAAATAAGTCGTTCGCATCCTTCACTCATTAAAACGTTTCTAATGAGTCCATCATCAAACGAGTTCAACCAACATCTAGCACCATATTGTAGTCGTCAGGCCTCTCATAGACTGGAGGCCTGGCCGCGGGCGGTCAATAGTACACTTGTCATTAAAGTAGCTGTCAAATTTTGACCGCCACCGCAGGCCGCGCCAGTGTGATTCAGGCCTAAGGCCGGATTCAACCTAACGGAAATAAGGATTTAATAAAGTTAAACTGTATGGATTAATCCGTAGTGGTTATATTCTCTTTGGATTAATCGAGTAAAAATATTCTAATTTGGTCAAATCTGGCCTAGTTTGTATAAGCACCTTGAATGTGCTTTGGTTTTAACATATTAATTTTTAGGCTTCCGTACCCAAAGGGTAAAACGAGACACTATTACTAAGACTTCGCTGTCCGTCCGTCTGTCACCAGGCTGTAGGCTCATGAACCGTGATAGTTAGACAGTTGAAATATTCACAACTAATACTAAAAAACAGAATAAACTAAATATTTAAGGGCAACAAACATGTTTTTTTTCCTTTTTATAGATAATGGTACGGAACCCTTCGTGCTCGAGTCCGACTCGCACTTGGCCGGTTTTCTTTTTCCTAATCTCTCATTTAGTCTATCAGCCCAGCTCAATAGTACTACCATATTGCAACTAAATTAACCCCTCGTATGCGGATGTCAAAATTATGACTGAGATGCACGTTTTACATAGGTTCAAATGTTTGGCACGGATCCGTGTTTAAGCATACGAGGGGTTCAAAAGGCGCAGCAATCAGAGGGTAACTTATCATAAAAAGATAAAAAGCAAGTAATCGGTTTTTTTGGTTTTTATTTGAACTTAGACCTAGGGATTAGCTCGAAGACTTAAGGTAGTCTTTGAGTACGTCCAGCGCTGGCGTCTCCTCACCGAAGTCCTGTAAAAAAGGAAAAAAAGTTGAATGATAGAGAAAGTATCGTCAAGAAGACCAGACAAAACTTTGCGTGAGAAAACGAAGGCCAAGGCCCATTCAGAGGTAGGCACATCTCCCTCTCTGTCGCACTTGTTTATTCTAGCTACAGAGGGAGAAACACGAACGAATTATGTTTTCCGGTAGGGCCCCATAGCGGATACCGAAGTTCGAGTATCTCCATCTCTATCGCTCGACCGGAGCAAAAACAAATAATATCGAAATTTCGATCATCAATTTTCGTGGTTCTGCCCAAGAACACACTGCGCGATAAATCAACTGCTTTAGAGCGTCGGCGACCCCTGAGTAAGAACAATGCAAGAAGTTTTTATTTCGAGAGTTGTGGAAGTCTACCTACACCGCGCCCTTCAGAACGGCTTTAGCGTTCAAAAGGTTTTTGAGCAGTTTGTACGAGCGACTGGAAAGTGAGCAATGCAAAAACACGTCACTATAGTTATCACTCGCGTATTATCGCGCTAAGTATCGGCACTAGAGACGAGCTGACATCAGTAGCGCTCGCACTTAGCGCATGATTGAAACGTGTCTGAAGCTGAAAGCACACAGGCAGTGGTGCGCGCAACTGGAAACAGGCTGATTTTTTCGCGCCATTGCTTCACATTTCCAGGCCTGTTTTCCTTCCTGCATGGTGCTATGTGACTTTTATATAAGCTGAACAAGCTCGAATATTACAATTTACCGCCACCGCGCCACTGTCATTGCCTGCACGTTTCCGGCTTTATATTCGGGTTATTCAATTTCTTCTTCGTCGTTTCCTCACTGCTGAGGATCGCGACCACATATGGTCCGTCATGTCAGTGTGGACCGCAAGCTCTACACTGCCGATTCGGATCCTGATGCGAGTAGTGCTTATCCGGATATTCACCTTGATGACGACGCACGAGCAGCCGACGATTTTCCTGGCCTTGCCGTCCTTGTCGATCTTGCAGAGACCGGCCCATTCGCCGAGCTTCTTGTTGTTGTCCACCTGCAATAATAAATTGATTTCTGAGATAATCTTTCTTTGCTGATTGCACTCTTTTGAACATGTTGTTTTGTCGTAGTTAACTAAGTCAGTATATAGAACTTCTATAAACGGACTTCTGCGTTTATGTCGGCATAAATATTTCGTGGCTTACTTGTATGCAAGTCCGAGAGGGATGAATGCTTTATGGATAGGCTGGCTTCATGATCATAGATGCTGTTGTTAATGATAGTTGTTGTTAAACTTTTATCTAAGTATATGATGCAACATTTCAGTGTTATCTGATTACAGGGTGAGTGTAAATTAAATAAAAGCAGTTGTAATTTTACAATATAAACCATCTTGATTTACTCATGTTGATATTCAAACATACTCTATTCAAATTAGAATAATTTCAACATTAAAATGTAAGAGTGCTAGGAAAGTTGACACCGCATGTTGCGGGGCACCATAGGGGCACTCGAGTTGCTCTGCGCTCCAATATGCCGAACCCTGCAACTGGCAGGGCTGGCTCGTGCGGAGCGCGAATTATTCCCTATATTCATTATTCATATGTAATAATGTAAAATTTCAAGGTAACTATGACCTGCATAACATTTCAGAAATCTTTGTACAAAGATTTCTGGGGATTGGGAACACCAAAAACTTTTTGTGTATATGATGTTTTCAAAGTTGTGGATTTTCAAAATGTAGTAGTTTTAGAGTATTGTTTGCAGAGTTGTTTCATAATGTCTAATACAATACTGGTAAGGGGAAGGCAACAATTATACAGTGAGAATTATTGCAGTATTTTTATAACAATATTATTGCACTATCGAACGTTGTAGATATTTTACTTCAATACTATATTTGCGATAAAAATATTAGCGTGATAATACTCAGTGTAATCGGTCTCCTCGGGTGGGTTGCACCAACTTACAATTACAGACCAATCAACGTTAAATATGTTGCCGGCAGCTGTCATTCCATAGAAACTTGTCAAACTTTCCATACATTCATATTTTAACGAACACCGGTTACGATTACAGACGGTTTGGTGAAGCCCACCCTAAGAATGAGTTGATCAATTACCTTGACAAGGGGGATCTGGTGCTCGTTGCATAGAGCCTGCACCAGCTTCTTGTATGCAGCCTCGTCGCAGTTCTCAGCCAGCACGCACAGAACGGCTTGCCTCCTGCCAATGCAAAAGTACATTTCAATACACACCAAATTAGATCCTCGTGCCACCAAGTCGGAGGGGCTTGTTGGCGACCGTCTAGCAGACCCTTTATGGTGAATGCATTATGAAAAAAAACTGATTTGTTTTTATAGTTTCTAGGGGTTAAAATTTAATTGTCATCAAGCACTCTCATGAATATTGGCCAAAAGAGCAAAGTTGATAATTTTATGATTGTAGCACAATTGGGAGGCCACAATGTTGCAGGGTGCAACAGCTGTGGTACTATGTATGTGCATTAATTTTGGCAACAGAATGTATCAGTCACCGCTAGTGCGGCTGATATTTCCACACAGAATGAGACTAAAACAGCCCCATCCTGAGTGAATGTTTAGGAGGTTTCCGTTGCCTGGTCTTTTCATCACAATTCATGAAGCTCATCACATTGTAAGTCAAATTTCAAGCAAGAGATTGCAAAAGATACAGGAGTATTTTTTACTAACCATGTTTTATTTTTATGTAGTTATACTGTGATTGTAAAGTATTCCATAATTTAAAACAACCACACATTTGTCTTGACATACATTAAGTAATAAAGTGAGTTATACCCTAGTTAGCTACTTACATGTAAATACAATAGCAAGAAAGCATTTGTTAGAGGCTGAAATATAGATAATTAAACCCATTCCACTGCTTTTTAAAACCAATTTGCAAGGAATGTAGTGGGATGTACATCTGTCTAAACAAATTATTACACATCTGGGCATTTTCGCAAGAAGAGATGCATCATTAGTGACATCACAGAGTAAAAGTAAAAACTATTTCATATTGTAACCACAATTAAGAATACTAATTGTAAGGCAAATAAAAGTTACAAAATGGAACATTTTTAGCTTTTACTCGGCGACGTCACTAACAATGCATCTTCTTCTCACAAAAATGCCCATCTAGCAATTCCTCTTAAACAAATAGGTTTATCAGCTCGTAAGCTTAAACATAGATCCGTGCCAACCATATACATATTGTTTTACATCTCAAACATACGAAAGTGTTTCACATGGGTCCATGCCCAAGCATACACAGGGTTAACTCATAGTACCTATCTGACGTCACTCACTTGTCAAGAGCCTTGGCAGCCTCATGCAGACCGTGGACGAGTCCGCCGTGGATGAGGGCGGTCTTCAGCACCTCTTGGAGCGCGGTGTTCACGTCCATGGCTCCGCCGCTCAGGACGGGGTTGTTGGGTACCTCACTGGAAATATTATTAATATTAACACAACTGACAAAATAGTCTACCCTCCTCTTTCTAATTTGTATAGCACGAGTGAGACAGGATTCGCCGAGTAGCTCCTACCCAGTGAAACATGACGAATTTGGCAAAATATAGTGCTTAGGAAAGGCTAGTGTCGAGTTTATTACAGGTATACAATTAGTTCTTCTGCGTGGAGATGATTTTAGCTTCGATTTTTAACTTAGTAAAACTATTTTCAGTATTCTAGAAAAGCTATTCATGAACAAAATTAATAAAATCATCGCAGTATACATAAACAAAAGAGCCTGTTTTGAACAGAACCGAAATTGTAATAATGCAAAACTTTATTTCAGCATAGAACTGAGTTTTCAAGAGATCTGAAAGTTCTCAAACAGCGTTGGAACAAAGTTAACCTCAAATTTAGGAGGTTATGTTGATATACATTATATTCCATAAATATGACTAATTGAACCCAAAAAAAGTTAAATTTGCCTCTACATAAAGGATTTATGCTCCCCCCGGGGAGCAATTACACAAAAGAAAATAAAATAAGACGAAAACAAAGTGTACTTACACATCAGTATCAGCCATGGTTTATGACGAATTTTCGACCTGAAATATGAAACGTATTGGATAGAATAGCGTTGAAACATTCTCAGATTATATTCACAGGCACTTGAAATGAAATGATCACGATAATAATTGACGATATGTAAAATTTCACAGCAAAACGTTTGACACTTTACCTTTCGTGCCGCAAAAGACTTCAAAAGGCGCCCTCTGGCGTTGACAAACAGAAAATCGTTTGACGTTAGCGGAGCGTTCCGTTCCTAAATCACTAAACTTACAACTGAAAATAGTGTAGTAATTTTTAATTTAACTATCGCACCACACTTGCGGTTGCGCGTTCTTGTTGCATCGTAGCCTCTTTTTCATTTGCCGTGGGAAGGAAAGATGCAACACGAATATTTGGACAAATACCGTCAAGTTTGGTGCCACCATTATGAATAATGCTTAATGGCGACCAATACACGGTGAGTAAATACTGATGATCCACCATAGCTGTCTCACTCTATAACATGCGATAGAGCAAGACCGTGTATGGGCCGGCACTTCGCGTTGCCTCTCTTTCATTTGCCGTAGGAAGGAACCAGAAGCAAAACGAATATTTGGGCACTTGGCGGTATTTGCCTAAATATTCAAGGTGCATCTTTTTCTTTCCTGTGGCATTTGAAAGAGAGGCAACGACGCAACCCTAATGATGGCACCACACTTGTTTACATAAATATTCTTGTTGCATCTCTTTCCTTCCTACAATTCAAATGAAAGAGATCAAAGAGAGGCAACGATGCAACGCGAACATGTAACCCCAAGTGTGGTGCCAGCGGCGCTACCACGAACTTCGAAACTCGAAGTTCGTATATCTGCATCCCCGTCACTCGAGTAATGTAAGTGCGATAGAGATCTTACATTACTCGAGTGACAGGGATGCAGATATACGAACTTCGAGTTTCGTTCGAAATTCGTGGTAGCGCCGCAGTTTATGTGTAGGGTCTTGCCAACGAAACGTGATATTGAAAATGGCTGCAAAGTTTAAAATTGTAGCTGTATGAGCTAGAGTTAGAAAATGTTGATGCTTTTGTCATTAATTATGTAGTTATTAGTTAATGACCAAAGTATTAAAATCGTTTAACGCTAACTCATTCAGACATGCCATAGCTACATTTTTAAATTTGGCGGTCATATTAAATATTACGTTTCGTTGGCCAGACTCTGTGATTTTGGGTTTCCGTTCCGTTCTACACTTTTTTCCGGTCTTTAGAAACGGGCAACTTGACATTTTATTAAAAAAAAAACAAATCTAAAATTTTAAATATAACCTAGAAGTTTCGTGAAATGTTTATTAGCATTATTTTAACGAAATAACTAGTTTATCCTATATGTAAACGTATTCGTTTGTAAGCGTATTGTTCTATTGCCGCCTGAGATGGGTGCTTTAGCGACAAAAGCCCTACGTCCTCTAAAATCGTTCAACATAGAGAATCGAGCTCATCGAGTGATTTCTAAAGAAAAACCAACACCGGCGCCGAGATATCCATCCAACTTGGAGGATTTGAAGCGTGCTATAGAGTCCGATCCTAATTTAGATGATAAACTTGACAAAAAAGATCCAGCGCTCGACACAAGATTAAAGAATGTTTATGTAACTTCACACGGTAAGCCTGAAGATGATATTACTCGAGAAGCGCAGAAACATAATCCAAACAGGCCGTTGCCCCAAGATCGTCACGTAGTCGAAGACTTCGACTACGGCTTCAAAGAGCCAGAACGAGTCAAATATGGCTACACAACACTCAGAAACGCCGTAGAGTTCATTTCTGCACACCAAATTGATCCCAAAGAAGTCACTGCGGCCAAAATAGCGCTTCAATACAAACTGAAGGAAGAAGATGTAGAAAATATACTTAAATACTTTAAAACTTATGAGGTTTATATACCGGAGACAAAGAAAACTGCTGCAACATTTGCTGGGCCCGCTACATTGAGGAGACAGTTATATAAAGAAGATGTGAAGGAAATTGAAGGAGAAGCGGAGAAGAAAAAAGAAAAAGAAAGCTTCATGAAATATGAGATTGAAAACAAGCAAAGATAAGAGTAGTATATACAAAATATATTATTTGGTTGTTCAAGGAATACCTCTTACTATAGTACAATGTATAGAATGTAAACTTGACAGAATGCACCACTATATGATATTAAGACAGGAGTGTAATGCATTTGTGATATCTCATCAATAGATGATGATGGGAAGCTAGCGTTACCACTGTTAACACTGTATTGAGAAACCCAAAGGAGCAAAATAATGGATATTGTTGACCTATGCATTCAGGCAAAAGAAAGACGAAAATAACCCATGGAACACCCCATGCTCCCCAGGGCAACTAGCATGATAGGTTTTATGATCATGTTTTACTTGACATTTTAGTACATTTAGTTTAGGCCGTAAAAGTTGACTATAAAACCTATCATACTAGCTGCACAGGTATGCATAATTTTTTGTATATGTAACTTACGTGTTTGTACTTAGAGTACAATGCAGTCCTCATTTATTAGGGTTGTTCCACGGGTTAAGAAAAACATACACGTTTTTAGTTAAGATACATATGCACTTTTTGTCTAGTGATCTACACAAATGATTAAATTGTTATAACTAGACAGCTTATTTTGTGTTCCATAGCCATAATTATTATGAATTATTTTAAATTCTATATCTCCTTGTAATATATACCTCATATTTATTGGTTGCTACTGTGAAATATTTCACAAAACTAATGTGATTTAGATTTAGTTTAAAATAATAAACAGTTTTGTTTTCCATAACATGATTTTTAGTATGTGTACCTATATGGGAATGTAACCTAAGATAGTAAAACCCTAGTCTGCCAAACTGAATATGGTAAAGTTAGTTCTTTATTTTATGAGACGAATTGAAGAGTTTAGAGTCTACAAAACTGAAAAACCGGCTGGGCCACGCATAGTGTGGGGTTCCGTAGTCGCCTGTCTGTCTTTGTTTAGGTGCGTACGAATTAGAGCAGCCTCGGGCTGAGGCACGCACGGCTCGCCTGTTTTGCTGAAGGTGCGTACGAATTAAGGTGCGTACGAATTAGAGCAGCCTCGGGTTGAGGCACGCACGGCTCGCTGGTTTTGCTCAAATTCGTACGCGCTCACGCGCTGTGCGCGAGCAGCGCGCGGCGAGCCGGCCGGTGGCGGTCTTTTGACCGTGCTCAAAGGCGCCTCAGTGTGCGTGCCTCAGATAATTTGGACGTGTATCCGAGCGTGCCGCGAGCAGAACGACAAGTTCTAACTTGTTTGTGGGCGCCGCGCGTACAAATTTGATCAAGTTGCTGAGCGTGCGTGTGTTTGTTAGTAAATAATAAAAGATTAAGTGATTAAAATGTGGAACAATGAGAAGTTACTTGACATTCAATGAAAATTCACTTTTTCATGCGCCTGATTTTCAAATGTAATTTGGTGAAGTAAATGAGTAACCACATGAATTACGATTTTTGTACAACTGCTTCATCCACCACCGTGGCGATTTCTTCTTTTTTTTTGATGATAATTCGGTGAATTATGATAAACGCAGCCGTGGCTGTCACCGTGTCCGACGCCATTTTGAACAACGCACAAATGTCGGCTCGCCGCGAGTACGCTGCCTCACCCGCGCATGTTTATGTGGAACTATTTTGCGCGCGAGCAGCTCGCTGCGCGGGGCGAGCATGCCTCAGGCTGAGCCGCTCTGATTCGTACGCAGCTAAACGTTGCAGTTGCGTCACCCGGATTTGTACGAAAGTTGGCCTTTCCAAGTACACATTAAGTTGGTCAACTATTACTCGGTAACTAGTTATGCCTACTCAGCCGAGATAGTTTTCCTTTTAAATTCAGTATATATACTACTGCTATGTTTTTCTTCATATACGCAGTAGTAACCATTTAGCCGGCAGGGGGCCGGACACATGACTCTAAATCGTTTGCGTGATATTGGAGTGCGAGTCGGACTCGCCCACCGAGAGTTACGTACAAAATTATAAATGTACTCAGATTTTTCCCTGTACTTGCCAAATTGCATAGTTTTTCATATACACGGTGCCCGTGAGCATTGCGAGAGATTTTAACAGGATATTCCTGACTATATTTTAAGATAAAAATGTTAATTAACGTCGAGTAAATTCAGTTCAGTTTTAGAGATATTTCTATTTTTGTGTAAAAATGTTGTAATGAAATCTCCAGTATGAAACACCTTTATGATTGCGACGTTGCGAGACTTAACCATCTACTTTGACAGCTCGTCCTAAAGACACGTTTTTACTAGATTAGCAATTATTGTGTATGAAAATAAGAAAAAAAAAACATAATTCGACCTAGCTTCATATAACATTTATTACTCCTTATAGCCTCAGAAATTCGTGATTAAAATCTCTCGCAATGCTCACGGGCACCGTGTATAATATAAGTGTATAGGTATAAGTTCATAGTTATAGGTCACAGGCCGTTTTTTAGAAGTTTGATTCTTTCATAACTGTAGACTTGAGTATATGGTTTTAATTTCAACTCGATACCTACACGCGTTCCCGGGAAAAAAAATCTTGACAGACAGACAGACCGGACCACAAAGTTATCCTATAAGGGTTCCTTTTTTTCCTTTTGTGGTACGGAACCCTAAAAATATTTTTTAAAGACCTCATCTTATTTTTTAAGAAGCTATCCAACGATACCCAACACCAAAGGTTTACCGAGAAAAAAAAAACATTCCACTTTATGTGTAGGGAGCTTAGGGAGGTACCCCAAAAAAACATTTTTTCAAAATGTGTTTCTACCATTTTGCTGGCGAGATTGATTTATATACCCATGCCGCATTACACCTTTCTATTAGTAAGGGTCACTGAGCTAGGCCGCAGACGGACATGGCGAAACAATATGGTGCCTTGTTGACTACGGAACCCTACAAAATATGTTATCTTACAAAATGTCTCACAGTGCAGTGTGCCGTTGACAGTTTTTCATACATTTCGTTCAACAGGGCTGGGATGGGAGTGGGTCGTTTTTAAGCCACATATTGACTTACTAAGAAATATATAATTTCTGAAACTGTGTAAACAAAATGTTTCTTAGTAAAACACGTGGCTATAGGAGCTACTGGGAATAATCTCGTCAGTTGATAACCAAAACTCACTAGAACATTTGTCACTATCACTATTCATAGAAAGTAGAAACCTCGTATGTCAGTACCGAATCGATATTTATATTGATATACGAGATTTATTTTAAGTACGTACTTGTTACTTAAGTGCATTTTGGTTGCCAAACGACGATACAATTGTAAATTACACTTCATTAATTTATTGATAGATTTATTACATCTTAATTAATATGTACAGTGATTAACCACTTGCTTGCTCACTCGGGATCTAGTTTTCAACTCTTAACTTTCAAAATAAAAAGTGAGCATGTTCGCTTTTATGTCTAACATAAGGCGAGCATTAGTCTCTTTCGCATTTACTTATTCGATAGTAAAAGCTAAAGCTTTATGTGCACAAAGCTTAGAGCATACATAACTGGAGTAGCCTTTCAGTAACTTACCCCTCTGTAGAAAACCTTGCACAATGTGCAAACAATCATACAAAAAAAAATCACAATCAATTAACGGTCATTCACAAAAACACTCATCATAAAAGTGCCCGCATGTTGCTGTAAGCACTTGATACTATAAACGTTCAACCACTTCAAGCTTTCATACAATTAAGTTTCACTATCCTATTAAGATGCTCTCCCCGCCCCGCAAAATTCGGCAGACATTTTTGTACGCAAATACGACATAAGGCTACTCCAGTTATGTATGCTCTAAGGCACAAAGCCAGTGTGTGGTTAATAAAACCTAGTAATTAATAACGATTCTCAACATAAGCCCGCACTGAAGTTTAAGCGAGCGGCTCCGGGGTGGGCGGGGCCATGCAGTTTCCGTCGGGGTACCGCTTCTTGAAGGCGGCGATCAGCTCGGGGTCCACTAACCGCACTCCATCCACTTGGTTACCCAGGGTTATCCTGCACAAGATAACGAGTGAAATCAAAAGAATTTTCGAAAAACCCGACTGCTTTTTGACAAATATTATAGCCTATGTCACTCCCACGATTAAGAGCAATCCAACGACACCGCATACATCAAAATCCATCAAGCCGTTTAGGCTACAGGAGGCCACAAAGAAACAGACACACATACATACATACACTCGAAAAACATTACCCTTTGTCAGTCAGGTAAATAATCCTTTGGCAGTCAGGTAAAAAAGCCGTTACAGGATAATCGCTGGAGCTAAAACTATGTATAGGAATTGGGAATAGATGAAAATTTTAGAAATGCCTGATTATTTTTTTGGTGAATAACCTTCCTTAGTACCAGAAAAAAGTTTCAGATTTTACAGCTGCGTCAATTTTTTTTGAAAAATATAAACAGTTCCCTCACTTATGTTTTGGGTCAGTTACGGCACCTTCCTCGATCGGTCTCATATTACAAAAAAATATTTTAAATGTGTGGTAAACTGACACTGGCAATAATGAGGAAACTGACTATATTTTTCAAAAATAATTGTCGCAGCTAAAAATCTGAAACTTTTTTCTGGTGCTAAGGAAGGTTATTCCTATCACCAAAAAAATAATCAGGCATTTCTAAAAATTTCATCCATTCCCCATTGCATAGCTTTTATTACGTCTAGTTTCAGACTTCACATTGTTCCTTACAGTCGGCCACAGATAGGGAGGTTATCTGTGCAATCAGCACTATTCATTTCCGCAATAAAACTAACTCCGATTTATAGACAGACTGTTCCACTGTATGTTTTTAGGGTTCCGTACCTCAAAAGTAAAAAATACGGAACCCTTATAGGATCACTCGCGCGTCTGTCTGTCCGTTTATCACAGCCGATTTGCTCCGAAACTACTGGACCGATTGAGTTGAAATTTGGTAAATATATGTAAATTGGTGACCCAAACATGGACGCGTAAAGTAAATTAATGAATTCTGAACAAGGGGGCCACTTCTGGGTGGTAAACTGGAAAATTATATCAAATGAAAGGGGTTGTTGTAAGTATCTTAGATATTTTTTTTTATAATTTTAGCAAAACTGATTTGAAGTAATTTAGGAAAAAAGACGAAAATTGACCCCCCCCCCCCCCCCCTTATCTCCGAAACTACTAGGCTTAAAGTTCTGAAAAAAATATGGAAAATAGTTCCTTGCCTAAAGATTACAGGAAAACTTTTAAGAAGTTTGAGTATTCAAAGTAACGGGAAAATTCTCAATATTTTACGGAATCCTCACCACGCGAGTTGAACTCGCACTTGTTCGGTTTTTTTATGTATGTTCACCAATTTCTGTCAATTGGGTACTTTCCTGGGTAAAAAATATATAATTCTATTTAGTCCGTCAGTTAGATTATCAAAAAATAATGGTCACGTATTTTTTATTTTGTCAATCAAACAAAAATTATGAAGATATAGCCCGTTAAAGTTCCGCGTGACGTCACATTATGCTAAAAAGTGTACCAAACTAAACTTTGTTTTTAAAGTTAATTATTTAACACTGAATACAGGTTTATTAGCCTCGTGACTTCTAAGAACTAATTTCCGTATCTTTTATAGTTTCAAATTTTCCCACGCTGCCCTATTTGGATCACTCAAGGGGCTACCGCGAAACGAAAACGAACATCGTTCGTGTATCTCCCTCTTTGTCGCTCGAACCAGCAAGTGCGACAGAGACGGAGATACACGAACGAAAACGAACTTGGTTTCGCGGTAGGCCCTCTGTTTCTTCGAATTTGGTCTGACATGTGTTTAAGACTTACCAGTTGGGTTGCACATTGTGAGGCCGTCCGAATAGCTCCATCTTTCTTGTACCAGGACTGAGCCTCTCTGTAACACAATACACAACTTAAGTTACGGCGAGGGCAGTACATTGGATCGTGAGCGTAGTGAAGGATTATAAACTCTAAATTGCAATTCTGAGCGCAGCTAGAGATTCAAGTATTAATTGTAAAGGAGGAAATATTATTGTCGAGTAATATTCAGGGTTTTCATGGGTGACCGTAACTCACCAATGATGCCGTATATCTCGTCGGGCTTGTGCGAGGTGGCGCGCACCTCGGCCACTATGACGTCGCAGTCGAGCCCTCGGTTCAGGTTGTCCGGGTTGCCCTTCATACCGACCTGTACACAATATACCAGATTTCAATAGAATGAAGGTTCTCTCTTTTACGTACGTTCAGCGATAATTCTTTACCATGTTGTCCGATTTATAACAGACTTTAAAGAAAGGAGGAGGTTCTCAATTCTGTTGTTTTTTTTTTTTAAACTTCTGTTGAATGATGAGGACCATGAGGAATTGAGGGAACTCCTCAAATATAGAAGGCACGCATGTAGTAATTTCGGTATTTTCTATTACAACTAGTGTATTTACACCCGGAAATCACAAATTTGGTCAAGTGGAACTGATGATGAAGACCACAGATTACTTATGGAACTCGTACTTAAAATTGTAAAAATACGTTACTGATATGATTCTGTTGAAATTGCAACTAAGTCTTAAATGTCAAGTGTGCCAAATCGACGGAACTCCTCAAATATTATCGCCCCACATACAGCGATATGGTATTCGTCTGAATAATCAACGTATTTACTCTCGGAAACCAGTCAATGTGGTAAAGTGGAAAGGAAATGTGGAAATGTTCATTTGGCTTGGCGGAGTACTAAATTGAAGTTGGTTAACACTTTGTTTTTAGGGTTCCGTACCCAAAGGGTGAAAACGGGACCCTATTACTAAGACTTCCCTGTCCGTGCGTCCGTCTGTCCGTCCGTCTGTCTGTCACCAGGCTGTATCTCAAGAACCGTGATAGCTGGAGAGTTGAAATTTTCACAGATTATGTATTTCTGTTGCCGCTATAATAACAAATACTAAAAAACCGGCCAAGTGCGAGTCGGACTGGGGCTACCATACAACAGTCATGATTTTTTTGCCGTTTTTATAGATAATGGTACGGAACCCTTCGTGCGCGAGTCCGACTCGCACTTGGCCGGTTTTTATTAAAGTAAATTATGATAATTATTTTTCTGCCGGTATTTGCAGTGTGGTTCCGTATAATCTTGGTGAAGATCTGATGAGGGGATAGATCCGGTCGCGGCCCCACAGCGTCAGGCCCTCGTAGTGGGCCCTGCGGTGCACTCACCAGACAGTGCTCCTTGCCGTGGTTAAGCCAGTGGCCGGTGCGTCCCGTCCGTATAATCCTCTGCAGCTGGTTAGTCTTCACCCAGATCAGCTCGTCCACTCGCTCGTAGCCCCACAGCTTCAGGCATTCACGGCCGAGCTCCATGGCTCTGGAAAGGCAGTTTTAAATACTACAAATGCGATCAATAGGGGTCAAGACTCTAAATTTATTATAACTTCAAAAGAAAGGAGGCAAAAAATATGCCTCATGACGAAAATCCCATTCAAATATCTCAAAAAATTACGAAGCCCGCCGTTTTAATATTGCTTGTTAGAGAGAGAAAATGCTCGTAGATCGTGACGTCACGACCATCGAGCGTCATAGTAAATGACAATCGTTTCATATGCACGTGCGTTTTGCGGAAAAGGGACAGAACCACTCTTAAAACTTTGGACACTTATAACGTTGTAATTATTTAACCTCTTGCGTTGCTTTTTTTCCATTTGACTACATTTTTAATCCTTTTTCGAGAAAATACAACATTATTGGTTATTTTATTTAGTGTCTACACCCCTATTGAAATGAAAGTGATCAAGGATTTATATTAGAGATGGGCCGAATAAGGCCGACTAGTCGGCTAAGCCGATCGTGGACTTCGGCTAAATTCGGGTGCAATCGGGAAACTTCGTTTCGCTTTGCCGTCACGCTGTCTGCATGCGTTCGCGTCGTGACTTTGTTTACATTTTACCGGCGTGTTTCATTTCGTGAGCAAAATAAAACAAAAAGTGATTAATCTATCGACTAGAGCAATTGGTACATGTTATATTATTGGAACAAGAAAGATAACTGTCGGTTATCTGTCGTTGGGGAGAAATCTAGGAGAGACGGTAATATGTGTTCTTAACCCTTCGTATGTCTTAGCACTGATCAGTGCTTTTGAAAATTGACTCTATGACAGAAACGAAATAAATTATAATCGTTCAGCAACGTCAGTGTCAAAGCATCCGAAAGGTTAATAGAACACATTACCGTCTCGCCAAGACTTCTCCCCACATACATAATACACACATAATCACATCATATCAGCCGAAAGACGTCCACTGCTGGACATAGGCCTCCCCCAAAGAGTGCTACAATGACCGGTCCTGCGCCACCCGCATCCAGCGGACACACATATATAATATTGATACATAATTGTCGGACTTTACCTGCCAGTGACCCAGAGGAATATAAGCCCCTGGTCCTGTAGCTGAGGCACACCGAGGCAGCGCATCTCGTCATCGGACATGGTGCCGTACGGGAGCTCCATGTGAATGTCCCATGGCGGGTCCGCCATTATTACGGCGAATTTGCCTGCGACAAACACCTGCATGAAACTCAAACTCAAACTCAAAATGATCTTTATTCAAGTAGGCCTAGTAACAAGCACTTTCAAATCGTCAGTTAATTTTTTAGAGTAATTTTTAAACATAAAGAATAAAATATATATGATAAAAAAAATTGTATAAAAAATACTAGTAGAATATTTCTAGAAAAACAATCTAATGTCAAAAAAACAAAATATTACGAAAATAATAGATTAAAAATTCAGTTAAAATTAGTTCCATGGAGTTTTATCATTCATGTAGTCTTGTGTGCTATAATAAGCTTTCGAGATAAGTTTACGCTTCACATAGTTCTTGAATTTATTACTAGATAACTCAGTTAAGTTTCCTGGAAGTTCGTTATAAAACCTTACACAATTACCCATGAATGATTTTTTAATTTTTTGAAGCCGAGTGGTGGGCACCGCGAGCTTATACTTATTTCTAGTATTAATATTATGTATGTCACAGTTTTTCCTAAAATTGGCAATGTTTTTATGTACATACAGAAGGTTTTCATAGATATATTGACAATTTAATGTCATTATATTAATATTTTTAAACTTATCTCTAAGTGAGTCTCTATGGTTCAATTTATATATCGCCCGAATAGCCCATGTTAACCATTTGAACCACTAGACGTCTAAAGACGCAGGTTTGTCGCGTATAATGACAGATATAGTTCGCACCCTTACGCTGGAAACAGTGCTCGACCGACGCGTGTTTTATTATGGCCGCATACGCGCTGACGGTGAGCATCGGACTGAACGCACAGTATGCTTTCTACAGCGATAGCTACGCCCGAACGAGCATACGCGCTGGCCGTCGGTCGAGCACTGTTTCCAGCCTTAGAATGAAACCGAACGAACTCAAAAAAATCGACAAAATGAGTTAGCAACACATCTTGGTGCAATATGTAATTTTGAGTCGATATGCGTTGCTAACTCATTTTGTCGATTTTTTTGAGCTCGGTCGGTTTCATTCTAAGGGTGCGAGTCGTTATGGCGCTTTCCATATTGAGACAAAATAGTGGTTTACGTGATTGTACATGATAAGAGGCATTAAATCAAGAGTGTGGTTTTATAAGATCACACGAGTGTTTTAAGGCCTAATTATGTACAGTTGCATACACTACTTTATCTACACACATATAATAAATCCTCAATGATGTGTTCGGGAACCATTTGAATAACCGCCATTGCACCGCCATGGCCGACTAGATTTCAAATCGCGACCAACATGTCCATAACAAAATCTAGTTGGTCATGATTTGCTCTGACCTCTGTGCCACGCTTCGAAATTTGAAAGTCATTATTTTATCAATATCGATATCTTGATGAAAATACATACAAAATAACGTACCGCCAGAGACAAGTAATTTATATTTATAAATCTTATTGATATAATGCTGGTCATTACTGCCAGTTTCTGAACGCATTTTAGCGGGTTTATAGTATGTGTGTAGATAAAATGTTTTTTGGTACAGTCGAGTTCTCCAATATCTATACAGACAACCTTTCAAAAATATCTACACATGTGCCTTATGTCATTAATAATAAAGGTTGTCTGTATAGATATTGGAGAACTCGACTGTACAAGCTTTCGTTGATGACTGCTGTTTTAAAGTTCGTGAGTGTACTATTCAATATTACCTAAGAAGGTCATGTCTAGATAGCGCAGGTCGCACTGTACCCACTGCGGCGGCGTCAGCGTCAACACTCCGTCCGGTTTGGGCGCCACCGCCACTCCTGTACGAAATTATTCGCGTTTAGTTTCACAAGTACCAACAGTGGTCTATAGGGTACATACTCTTAATCTTATTACCCGACTGCCGAAAGAAAGGAGGGTTATGTTTTTCGAGCGTATGTATATATATATGTATGTGTGTATGTCTTATTCTTTGGAACGCCCTACAGCTTAAACCATTTGACGGATTTCGCCATATGAGGTGTCGTTGGATTCCTCTTAAACGTGGGAGTGACATAGGCTATAATATTTGCAAAAAAGCAGTTGGATTTTTTTTAATCTTTTGATTCCACTTGTTACAATCGCGTGGTACGATTTTTTTGCTTTCAATGTGACGTGTAATAATAAAATTTACAATCACATAAAATATAACAATAAATACGATATAAATAATAATAAAAATTAAAATCGTTTATTTAAAAGAAACCCATGGTCCCACACTAGGCTTAGCGTGTGTCGTGGTGACCGTTGGAAAAACATTAACAAGGTAGAAGTACTAGTGCCCGACGCGGTACTAGTACTCGACGAATATAATTTAACTAGCGAATAATAAACTAAGATTGATCACGACATCATTTTTAAGTTACTAAATGTTAGTGACTTCAATATTTCTTATCACAATTTCAAGACAAATAACTTATTTATAAGTTATGAACATATTTGTTAAAACCAGCTGCCATCAATTGGGACAATGAGTTAAACCTTCAAGTCCCAATAAATGTCAGTCTGTCATTCATGACATTTGTACTGAAATGACATTTATTGGGACTGCCAGCATAACCGCCTGCCATTTACTCGTACATTCGGATTGATTACCTAATTCTTATATTATCAGGATTTTTTATAAGATCACCATATGAAACGAATGCCATATCAGTAACTTGAGTAAATACCTCGTCTCCCAAACCGTATGAAACTGTTTAATACATCTTAAATGAGCATAATATCGTGATTCAAATAAGTATTTTCTGTTGACATGTCGGGCACTAGTACTTCTACCTTACATGTTTGTTCGGGTAGGTATTCTCTATTTTTATAATAAAACAAATGGAATTGTGTGTATATGTGTGTGCGTGTGTGTGAGAGAGTGTGTGTGCGCGCGACTAACTAATAAATAAATGTTAAGCTAAACAACATTTTTGCTAACTTATTCAGTTTCAAAATAATTAAGGCTGTTAAACCAAACGAATAGTTTATGCTTATCTTCTGGAATGCATTGTTAATATCACATAGTTTTTTTAACTTTTTCATATAGGTATGGATGAAAATAACTAGGAAAGCGTTTAAAGAAAGATGCATTACTGCCTTACAAAACTTACTCTAATCTTAGAAAAAGGCCAGGTCAAAAGTACCCTAAACCGACGAGCATGTATGAGAAATGTTATGAAGGTGAGTGAAGCGAAAGTGGTTTGTCAGGATCGTAGCAAATGGAGATCCGTGATCTCTGCCTACCCCTCTGGGAAAGAGGCGTGATTATATGTATGTATTACTGTGCGGTATTGGGTATTGGAATTGTGTACACCCTTTTACGCAATAGCTGTGGATATATTTCCAAGGAAATGGTCTTACGATGAACCAATAGGACGTCTCTGAGACAATAATCATACCATTTGGTGAATTCTTCTGTGCCGTGTCGGTGGGTTTGTTTGCGTTTGGATCCGTGTTGTCCACTTCGTAGTGAACATATCTGGAAAGAACAACCAGTTATATGCATTAGTAACTAAAATTCATCCATCATCATTCATCATCATATCAGCCGAAAGACATCCACTGCTGGACATAGGCCTCCCCCAAAGAGTGCCACAATGTCCGGTCTTGCGCCAGCTGCATCCAGCGGACTCCAGCGACCTTTACCAGGTCATCAGTCCACCTTGTGGGGGCCCTACCCACGCTGCGCCTTCCGGTACGTGGTCACCACTTGAGAACCTTTCCGCCCTTGTATGTTGTTACTACGTTACCGATGCTAACCTCAGGAGGTTACCATCGGTAAGCGCACCAGGGTGTAGATCTAGCTAGGGCTGTACAGCGAATCGCACACAATGACGTTACATATACGAGTATACACACATATACGTTACATATTCCGTTGGGGCGGAAAGGTTCTCGAGTGGCGACCACGTACCGGAAGGCGTGGCGTGGGTAGGCCCCCCACAAGGTGGACTGATGACCTGGTAAAGATCGCGGGAGTCCGCTGGATGCGGGTGGCGCAGGACCGGTCACTTTGGCACTCTTTGGGGGAGGCCTATGTCCAGTAGTGGACGTTTTTCGGATGATATGATGATGATGATATGAGTATACGTTCCGTTCTACATCACATAACATAATCACAATTTTACATTTTGCTAACATAACTAAAGAAGTAATCCCATTGCAAAAAAAAAAACCGGTCAAGTGCGAGTCTGACTCGCGCACCGAGGGTTCCGTACGAAATATCATACAACACACCCGTCCTGCCCCACCTCATGAGTACCTACAGCGCCATTTATCGGTGCATTTTGTTACTAACTCGCGCGACCAAGGATATCGGTATGTACATTGACGTATAATAAAGTAAATAGACGCACAATGTCGAACAAAAATTTCAAGAAATGTGCCCCAATTTGACAACTCTAGCTATATTTCAGATGATGCCAATCGCGTTTACTTATAACCTGCGTTGAGATATATGCTTCATATAAAAGAGAACTTAGTGGTTTAAGCTGTAAGGGCCATATTAGCGAATTAGCATCAAACAGATTAAAAACTTTTTAGTTTATTGAGATTTTATCATAATGTGACTTGATTGCTCACGTCAAAACTAAATAGCGAATGAATGGAGTCGCATTATAAAATTATTTTAATAATATTGTTTAAACAATACAGTCATTTGTAAATGATAGACGAAGTATGTTGCGGATTTTTGCTGTTTGGAAGTATTGTACATGTCACTCTTTAATGAATAATATCTATAATATTTTATCTATTTAAACAGGAAGACGAAAAACACAAATAAATCATGATTATTTATTTTTACAAGCAGGCAATACCTAAACAATTAACACGTTCATTTTTTTTATAAATACATATACACAAAACATTGTTCGGTGGGCATAACGTATTATCAGTGCAGCTGTCAAACTCCTTAAAAATTCTACGCACGACTAGTGAAAAGGGAATAAGAACTAGGTATGTAGATCATTTTAGCGTGATATATTTGACGTATCTAATTAGTCCCTTTGCGACATATAATAATGACTTACAATCTGAATATCAATTTATCTTTAGTTAAACATTTATTTTTACAAGATTTAATATAAACTTGAAAAATAAACACACGACGAAGTCGTCACCACTCTTCGTCGTTGATGTCTCCTATCTCATGCTATAAGCCTATAACTGCGGCCTACTTTGCACATCGCTAAGGATTTCTCGGAAATCTTAAATTGAAAACCACAAATAACGTAACTGTACTACTCCATAAAAAATCTAATAAGTAGGTACTGACTCCTTAGGTTTTTGTTCCGTGATAATCTGTCATTTGTACTAACGAAATTATTTATTCAAAACCATGAAATGCCAATGAGTTTACATGAAATTCTTTACGCTATCAATAGAACTTAGTTAAAGAAATATATCCAATCCTTTTTTATTTTTTTTCTATTGCTATATTTGCTATTAACGAATTTTTTCACAGATCATTTTTGTCATTTTTGACAACCGTCAAGTCTCACGGTCGAAACCAGACTAAACGCAAAAGAGCCGCAAGTGTCGATCGCGCGGTTCTTTTGGATGGCCACTTTTTTCGGCTGATTGTGTATCTAGTTACTTATACTAAATCAATGGGTATGTACAGTAAGGGAAATGTATTCACGTACCACCGTAGAACCCTGTCGCAATTGACATGCCGCCGTCACTCAAACTCGAGTGGTATATCACCTTATTGCGATAGGGTTCTACGGTGGTACGTTAATACATTTCCCTTACGGTATGTTGGTTTTTTTGCGATAATTCTTTATCAAATGAATTCATTTCGATAATTCTTTTTTTATTTGCTAGAAGGTACTTTCAGAATACTTTCATACGAATTTCAAGGAAAAAAATTAAACACAGAAGTATTAAATTACAAACAAAATTAACATATGATTTTTGAAGAATAAAAAAAAAATTACGCTAGATAGAGGTCTTGTTATACTTTTCCGGTAATATTCACGTTAATAGTAATAATATATATTATTTTCAAATTTTTCGCTTGGTTAACTTCGGAGATAAGGGGGGGGGAATGGTATTTTTTTCAACATTTTTCTTTATAAATCAAAATATTACCATCGTAGAAAAAAAAGAAAAACTGTTTTAGAATGTACAATTCAAGCCCTTTCAAATGATACCCCACTTGGCCTACTAACTAGACTTTGAATTTTTGCCCCCCCTTTTATCCGCCCTTTTGTATACAAATTAAAAGTATATATTAAAAAATTTCATTTTCCATACACGAGGATTAACTTTGTTTACAACTATTCCAAATTTCAAATCAATAGCATTAGTAGTTCCTGAGATATTTGACTTTGTGACAGACAGACAGACGGACGAAGTCGCACCATAAGGGTTCCGTTTTTACCTTTTTGGTCCGGAACCCTAATAAGAACTGTTTTGTAAAAACTTAATCTGTATTCATTTATTTTTTACTTAATCCTGACTTGCCGGCTATTGTATTTTTTTATTAGGTCATCATATCTTGGTATTATTTCCAAAATGGATGATTATTTCGATAACAAAGATAGAAACCAAAACAATTACAATTTTGGATGTTAAGTTACATGGTCTCTCGACAACCCTATCCCATTCTGATTGTCTATTGCAAAAAAATGACAGCTAATGTCATCACTTAGGTAGTGGACCTTCTGTGCCTTTAGGTACTATTAATTATTCTGTGCTTCTACCTAGGCTATGGACTTAACACAAACTATTAGGCAATAATATAGCTCAATCTATGAAGAGGCACCCCACTCCTATCCAGGCTATAGACAAAACTTAGACTAGTAGGAATAGGTAGGTACACAATTAAGGAGTGGGACGCTTCCCTATAGATTAAACGATATGAACTTGCTTGCAGCTCTCGATGTGGTCGCCATTTTGTTGCCGCGCCGCCATCTTGTCGTTGCGTGTTCGGGCGCCATTTTGTAGCACTACCTATGAACACACTTGCAGCTGTCCATGTGGAAGTACGTGTTCAGGAACGAGCAGTCCCCGAGCGACTCGTCCGTGTGAGTTTTATTGAAGTGCAACTTCTTGCACGAGTATTGACCGCCATCTTGTGATACTATTGATAGCTGAATACATAAAGAAGCGTTCCACACCTATCTAGGCAATGGACGAATCACAGACTAGTAGGTAGGTACACAGTGAAGGAGTAGGACGCTTCTGTATAGATTGAACGACCTATGCGTTAATGTTAACATCAAAGTGACCGCCATTTTGTTTCAGCGCCGCCACTTTGTCGACAAAACAACTGGAATGCAATGTAGAGTGGGGCGCTTTGTCGCGAACTAAATAATCTACATTTGTGTACTAACGTGTAGCAGGTGACCGCCATTTTGTTGCTGCGCCGCCATCTTGTCGTTGCGTGTTCGGGCGCCATTTTGTAGCTACCTATGCACTCACTTGCAACTATCCATGTGGAAGCACGTGTTCAAGAAAGAGCAGTCCCCGAGCGACTCATCAGTATGAGCCTGTATGATCTTCTTGAAGTGCAGCTTCTTGCACGAGTAGTGGCCGCCATCTTGTCTCTGCGCGTGAAAGGCGCGCGCGCACTCAGCACGGGTACCGTGGGGGCAGAATTCCATTACTTGAGCGCCTGAATTGAAAAGTTGGTTCGTTATTAATGTAAATGTACATTGATGGAGTAAAAACCTATCAGATCGCATGTATTAATGGACTTAAACCCTATAAAATCTTTAGGAATCTGCAGGAAGAGGATTTCTCCACATAATACGGAAATGATAATGAACATGATGATGTGCGTATTGTAAGCCGCTAACACCATCTATAGATGCATTCTCATTGAGTTCATACTTAATATAGTGTTAGTGAGACGACAGGGACAGATTTAAGGAGTGATCTAAGCGCCATACGAAATGGTCGCGACAGAGATCTCGATAAAGTGACGCCATCTACAACATGAGTTGATCAACTGAGGTATGTGACTTCGTATAGGCATTGCTGGCAGTGGCCGGATGGGGAAAGTCCAGAATCGAATATTATGGCGCAACATGGAGGCCCACGTTCAGCAGTGGACGGACTACGATTGATAAAAGGCAGTATAGTAATATGTGAATGGTCAGAGTTTTTCGGTTTTACGGAGTTTTATTCGTCATTATTATACAGGGTGGATTTGTTAATCCTTATACAAAATTATAATTTACGAGTTTTTTCTTTGTGTTCTTCGGTACTAAAATATTGAGTTAGGGTACCTCAATGTTGTCACAAAAAAACCAAGTTTGTTGTCAATGTTCGCTGCGCACCGGCATCCCCGCGCTCCTCCCCACCAGTCATTCATAACAACCGCGAGTCACGCACGGGCGCCCTCCCCCGCCCCGGCACCCCGCCACCGCGTCAAATGATACGAGTAACACAAGTTGCTAATCGGGCGGCCAGCCTGATGTAAATGGACTACCCTCACTACAACACATTTTGTGTCTAGTTTGTTTACATTCAAACCGGTGACCACACTTCAGTCATTATTATTTTTGAAAAAAAAAAATTAAATCAAAAAATACTTTGTTTATTTTTGATAAATGAAATCTATAAATGGTGCCTAATGCCTGGAAAAATTTGGATACTCATAAAAAAAACACCCGTAGTAACGATTTTTTTCCAAATTAATGATGATCAGAATTAACTTTTGCTTTGTGAAATACTTATATCAATACCGGTTGAGCTTTATTTGATAAAAATCCGGCATTTGGTCACACTTTTACGGCGATAATCGTGTAATGATAATCACTTTGCATGTCCATGAAAATATTTACCTCCCTGACTCTTAAACTTGTCAGCCAGTGACTTCTCCTTGGCCGTGGGTTTGCTCAGGAGGTCCATAATCTCCTCGCCCACGCGCTTCACGGCTTTCTCTCGGCTCGAGGGCATGGCTAGAAGAGACTGCAAGACGCCTGTGTTAACATTGCAATTGTAACTGTGACCCATAATCCCAAAGTGCGAGTCGGACTCGCCCACCGAGGGTTCCGTAGAAAATTACAAATGTATAGTTTTCAAATTTTTTCCCTGTACTTGTGGTATAAGACGATATTACTTGCCAAATTTCATAGTCCTAGGTCAACGGAAAGTACCCTATAAATTATGATTCTCTTGAGTGTCGAAATACTTTTTTTGCGGCATAAACGGCCGTATCTTTTTTTTACGTTAACTTAGAAAATTGAATTTTTCACAGCTTCAAAGGGACTGTAGACTTAAGTATATGGTTTGAATTTCAACTCTAAACCTACGCATTCCTGAGATAAAGGGTCTTGTTATGTTATGACAGGCAGACATACAGAAAACAACGACAACAAAGTGATCTTATAAGGGTTCCGTTTTTTCCTTTTGAGTTACGGAACCCTAAAAACAGGTTTGAATTTGTGAGTAACGAACAATAAAATCTTAATTTCCTAAAACTAACCTCTGTTAACTAAAATGTGTTTTGTCCCTTTCTCACAAACACAAATGTCAAAGTTACAGATAAAGACAAACATTTTGGCTAGAATTGGTTTGATTAACGATTATGACTAAGTCCATAATATTTAAGATTTGTTTAAAAAATATGCTGTCAATGAGAATTTTTCGCGCCAACGTCACCTGATCGCCGTGCAGTCGCTCATAAAGTTTTAGGCGACGTGGAGGGATGAGGTGGCGACACCGCTCCCGATAGAAACCTCGCTTGATACCCCTTCTATACTATTTAGTGTTCAGTGGGGCCTACATACCATCAAGTCTGTGTCCTTTTTCGCAGCTTTCTTTTCTTCTGTAGCGTTCTTCGCCTGCTTTACTTTAGTTCCCTCATCAGGAGTCTCTTCACCTGTAATAATAACATAACTGACTAGTCTGACAACATGGGCAACTTTAGAGTGAGTATCGGCCACAGCTGTGCGAGGAATAAAACCAGCAATAGGAAGAGATGCGTGATCGAGGCTAGCAATGCTATTTGAGGGACCTCACATTGACTCGTCTTCTCGTCTACAATAGGCTTGTCCTAAAATTTTTTACGATGCCATTCGAACCAGCTTTTGGAGAGGAACAAATGTTTGTATTAGCAACTACAATTAAAGAACATAAATACCCAAAAATCGAGTTAAAGACGGACCTCGCTGGCGGCATCCGAAAACGTTTCATACTGATTGATATTGAAGTATGACGTCACAGTTTGATATTTATACCAATCGCTGTATGGAAAATCAAGTAAATTAAAGTAAGGATTCTAATGGTAGCATTAAACTTACATTTGGAGAATAAAAAAAGCATATTTTTTCAAGGTCCATATGAGTGGATTGCAAAAAAATTGTACATAGTTAAGAGCTTTAATCTAATCTATTTATATGGGTAATTGCCGTCACGAAACTGTAAAAAATTAAAGCATAGATTAGATTAAAGCTCTTAACTATGTACAATTTTTTTGCAATCCACTCATATCTTTTTATGAATTTAATTATATTTCGTAATTTATACTTTATACTATATTTGATAGTTTACAATCCACTTAGCAACTAATTGTAACATGAGGAAACTACTACCCAATTGCGTCCAGTGTGGAGTCCAGCCAGACTATTCGCGAGCATGCGCTGCGCTTCGCCTCGCTAAACAACCAGCCATAAACTTAAACTGGAATCTCTTAGTTTTTTCATGATGACGTCCAAGTACAAATTACCTTTCCTCTTACTAGTGGAGTGCTCCTCCATCAGAGCTGCGAGCACAGCAGCAAGCCTCACACACTCTGCGCTGGCTACTTCAATGCCCACATCTGTGGTGCCTTCCGTCCTTTCTCGAATACTGTAAAAATATAGAATTTCAATTTCAAATTAATATTAAAGACAGGATGGTCGATGGCCGTTGCGGCGGAGGTTCTTGAGTGGCGACCACGTACCGGAAGAAGCAGCGTGGGCAGACCGACCACCCACTGATGGCCTGATAAAGGTCGCGGGAGTCTGCTGGATGCGGGTGGCGCAGACCGATCACTTTGGCACTCTTTGGGGGAGGCCTATGTCCAGCAGTGGA
The DNA here is from genome assembly GCA_932294315.1 of Epinotia nisella. NCBI lineage: Eukaryota > Metazoa > Arthropoda > Insecta > Lepidoptera > Tortricidae > Epinotia > Epinotia nisella. The sequence goes on from OW028693.1 coordinate 11,638,796, forward strand.
CATCTCTCGGCTGATATGATGAAGATGATGATGAAAGACAGGATTGTTTCTTATTACAATCCATATATTAACTTGTTAGTTTGTTTGTCAAATCTTGTAACTTAAATTTGACCAACTTCCCTAAGTCTAATTGAGTTGAAAGTTTGTACATTTGCGTAAATCGGATGATAATGCAATATTTTAGTACCTTATTGGTAACCGTTTTTCTTAATCACAAAAAGATGTAAACAACAAGAGAGTGAGTCTTGTTTCTCTAAACCCAACACTATAGTACTCTGAAAAGCAACTTACGTAATAAGTTTCTGTGTAGCAAACTTCTGCAGCAAACTGGCAACAATTTCAGTGTCTACATCTCCGAGGCCAGGCAGCAGGGCGCTGGCTGTCGCCGGCAGTTGGAGCTGCATGTCTGACAGCACTTGGAGTAGACGCACCTCTAAAGACGCTGAAGGGACCACTTTGGGCTTCTCTGGAACGCATAATATTAAGCCATTATGCTAAGAAGAAAACTAAAGCCTTTGCCACACTGGATGTGGTCTGCGTTCAGGTCAATAAATAAAAACTGCATTATGTTACTTAATACAAACAAATCAATATGATTAGGACAGTATGAAATATAATAATGTGACTGAAACTACAGTGATAGATTCTTAAGAATAATGCTTATAATATGGCCTCCCATTTTTATGAGGTGCTCACTATAAACATGTATCCCATAAAAAACATTCTATGTAAGAAATAGGCCAAATCTCGAAACTCTTCCACTGTAAAAAGTTGTGATATTTTATAGAGCAAAGTCAGGCTTTCTTATTCATCTTTATTTGCTTACTAAATAAAATTCTGCAACTCGGGAATCACACAACTTTATTGCATTTATTTATTTTTGCATACCTAAAACTATATAGTATTGTGTGATTGCCAAGTCAGAAATTTTATTTAACAAGCAAATAAATATTAATAAGAATGCCTGACTTGGCTCTACTAAGCCATATTATGCCCTACCTGTTACTGAACATTCAGGGTTCTAGCTTTAGCCAGCACAAAATTACAAGATGTTGAAAATGGCTTGAATGGCTTCGAGAAAAGGATGGTACAGCAGCGCCTCTTTGTTTCGCTTCACTGCTGTTCCCTCAGATTTCGTGGATTAACCCTATTAAATCCTAGTTTTAAGTCTTTGCAACAGGAAATAGTGAGTTGGCCATTTTTTTACACAGCAATTCTGTAGCTAAATTGTAATCTCACACTTGTGTAAATCACCCATGGAAAGTAAACCATTCTAATTCCACCAATCCTGTTACCATAGTAAGATCATCAATAAGACAGCATTTGTGGAGGATTTGGTCAGGAAAAAACATCAGTTGTCAAGTTGCTGCTTTTCCAGGATAAGAACTCTGTCTCGAATCTGTACTGTACTCGTCCGGTTTGCCTACATTACTCGCCTGCCACAAATGTGCCTTTCTTCCTAGTGATAGTTATGATATGACCTGTACACTTGTTAGTCTAAATGCGTAAAAATATGCACACAGATTAAAGTCAAATCTAGACTATCAAGCACGTCGTCGTCGTAAGTAGATCTGAACACACTAACCTTCATGTTTAGTTGTTGCACCGGCACTGGTCTTCTCTTTACCTCCAGGAGAACCTTCAGATTTCTCTCCGCTCACTGACGATCCCAGGATATTCTGCCGTTCCTTCTTCCGCTTCTCCAACTTCTCGCGTAAGCTATTCCTCTTGCTCTTCACCGCCTGAATCTCCTCCCAAGCATCAGACATTTTTAACGCACAAAGGTTATGTGATACTTCCGCAAAAAAGTGAATTAAATGCCTTGTTTAATGCAACGAATTGAGTTTCTATATTAATAAAAATGCATAGATAACTTTAAATTGTATCAGATAGCACGAAACCATTTCGTTTTGAACATATTTATTATTAAGACCGTATTGAACACAAATAAACAAGACTTGACATAACAAATGTCCACAGATAAGATAAGAAAATACAACTCACGGTGTGTTCAGGTGCGTTCAAGTTACGTCTTGTGCTGCTAGGGATGGCGGATGGCACAACCATAGAATCTTCGCCTTCATTTACGTCCGACCACAGTGTCCGACATATCATAGCATTTGACCAAGGTCTCGCACGTATTAACTTGCTAGTGAAGCACAAAAGGCTTACGCGTCTCACCGTCTTGACTTTAGCTCTATCACGGTAAATTGCAGCGAAAAATGCTAGAAACATTGAGTAAATTCGTATCCAAGATATAGCTGGTTTGAAAAAGAAAAAATATGAAGTATTGTAAAAAAAAACTAGTTTGTCAATTGCAAAGTTCTCCCTTGAGTCAGTTCAAATATTTATTTATAATAAATTATTCTTACAAAGCAGTTTTAACATACAACATGCCTTTTGCACCAGAATTAAGAACTCATTCTCAAAATGTCTGCACTTTATATAAAACGGCTATGCGGATCCTCGAGTCATATTACGTAGCGAGGTATAAAATAACTTTCTTGTTAACTCTTAGCTTGGAAAATATATCTGTCAGGACGGAAGTAAGTAAGTCGAACCTTAATTCCCTCATGAGTTTTTCTTAGGTTATCCGAGAATGTCACTTTTGACCTCTTTATATTACCTATTCATCATATCAGCCAAAGGACGTTGTCCACTACAGGACATCGGCCTCCCCCAAAGAGTGTTAAAGTGACTGGTCCTGCGCCACCCGCATACAGCATCAGTCCACCTTAAGAATCACTAAACTTAAGAGCCCTTTCACACGGCAACGTCCCGTTTCGGTTTTTTGCAGGATCCTGCACGCGTTCATATTATTACCGGATCCTGCAACCGTATGCTTGTGTAAACGCGTGTATTGAAATACTGCGGGGCTACCACGAAATGAAAACGAACTTCGTTCGTGTTACACGAACTAGCAAGTGTGACAGAGACGGAGATACACGAACGAAAACATCGTTTCGCGGTACTCCCTCTGTTGCCACTAAATCGGATTCTGCAAGAAACCGAAACGGGACGTTGCCGTGAGAAAGGGCTTTTAAGTTTAGCGATTCTTAGGGCTATATCGGTTAAACCATGGTTCTGCTGCGGATAGCCTCATTTCTGATGCGACTTTATTTAAGATACGTCCACTCTGAAGGCGCACTCCTTTGTTCCGACTTTTGTTGTAGATAAGATAATAATAATAATATTGTTTTTTTTTTTACTAGGTTTGTCGTACGGTATCATCAGGTTATTTTAAGAGAGGAATTCGATAAAAACAGGGCAGTCTGTGATCCCAAAGAGCAACGTCGCTTATTGTGGATGGGGCAGCATGAATTATTTCTGAAGAGAAATCCGTTACCGCCGTGCAGATGTAAGTTAGCTAGATGATTATATTGATTGAAAGGTTGGAATTGAAAATACTGTTTGCTTGAGTTGCCAGAGTGCGAAATATACGTTTTTTGCGGCATAAACGGCCGTATCCTTTTTTACGTTAACTTAGAAGTTTGATTTTTTCACAGCTTCAAGGGACTGTAGACCTGAGTACCTATATGGTTTTAATTTCAACTCTATCAAGTTCCCGAGATAAAGGGTCTTGATAGACAGATAGACTGACGGACAACAAAGTAATCCTACACGGGTTCCGTTTTTTCCTTTTGAGGTAGGTACGGTACGGAATCCTAAAAAAGCGCAACTATTATTCAGTCATTACCATTAGAATGCACGAATGTGACGTTGTACGGGAAGGTTCATTTTGGAACATGCTGTGTTTTGGGAAATGGATAGCATGTTCCGAAAGGAACTGGTGCTTACAGATAGGGAAGTTATGCCTCAGATACGGCGCACATTGAGCCACTAGTGGCTGCCACAAGCTTAAAGTTGCTGCTTAGTGTAATTTCAAAAAAATGCCCATGGATCCATAAACTTATATAGTTACTTCGATTAGTACTTAGTAGGATAATAAGCTTTTGTATTTTGTTTTAGTTCCTTACTCTCTGGGTGTAGCAGCAGGAGTAGCTTACGCACGTGAGATAGAGCCTCCCGATTGGGTCCTAGATTACTGGCATCCCTTGGAGAAGGCGCAATATCCTGAGTATTTTAGTAGACGCGAATGCAGAAAGAAGGAATATATTAAGCTCTGGGAAAAAGGAATAATCCGTTAATATCTCTGTCAGATTGTAAATTTAATATTAATAAATATGCCATGTAGGTATTTATTTATTTACCCTAGGTATGGATTAATTAGGTTACGAGGTCACGTGTAATCAGTCTATTATTGAAGTAATATAGACTAAGTTCATTAGTATTAAATCCTTGACATAGCCATCAATGATCACACACGCCAACATCTTAAGAGGGTCTACCGCGAAACGATATTCGTTTTCGTTCGTGTATCTCCGTCTCTGTCGCACTTGCTAGTTCGAGCGACAAAGAGGGAGATACATGAACGAAAACGAATATCGTTTCGCGGTAGGCCCTCTGGCTCTACTACACAATGGGCCATCATCGCCGCAGGACATGACGCAGTTATGCTGTGCAATGAGATGAAAGTAAGCCTTTCTCCCTTTAACGCATGACCGCGTCCTGTCCTCGGGTTATGATGGCTCATTGTGTAGCGCAGCTTTTATAATATTGGTCGGGACGGACATGGTAGTAGTCGTACATTACTTGCCTATTTAGCCTGTCACCTGTCTGTCAGTGTCAGTGTCACGTTGTTTCCCGTTCCGCTGTATCGTGTCGTGTGCTTTGATCGTGTGCATCTCGCGTGTTGTCTTTATCAGGCGGTTATCAGTGCCATGCGCTGCAATGCATTTTCGATCAATACATCGTGAATCAATACAGTAAATAAAATTAAATCTGCCCGGTTCAAGGGAGCTAAAACCCACGTAAGTACGCTGTAACTAAATTCTGTATTCGAAAAAAGTTTTTGGTTAACAGTTGTTTTTTTCAGTTTTAAGTTGTGAAAAATAACTGAAAATGACTGACGAAGCACTTAAAGAGGTTAAAAAGCCTATGACGGACGAGGAAAGGCTGGCTTTGTGCCAGAAAATGGATAAAGAGCTGGATGATTTCATCGATAGTTTGGAGCGGAAGAGATACACTGAAGGGTGGTCGGAGGATAAGTGGGAGGTAAGTCATTATTATGAAAACAAAAAGTATCTTTATTTCTAACAGTCTTTGTTGTTAGGTATTACTGAACCAAGAATAATAGAACTTGAATATGCAATTTCAAAAATAAATTGGGATATTATTATTGGCTTATCAGAAACAAGAAGTGGTAGCTTTTTAGGGTTCCGAACTCAAAAGGTAAAAAACGGAACCCTTATAGGATCACATTCTCGTTCGTTCAGCATTTTTGCCTGAGCTCAAACGAATAACTATGTTCGCTCGTTAAAAAAAAACCGGCCGAGTGGGAGTCGGAATTCGCGCACGAAGGGTTCCGTACGAAGGGTTCTATAAAAACGTACAAAAAATCACGTTTGGTGTATGGGAGCCCCCTTGCATATTTATTTTATTCTGTTTTTTAGTATTTATTGTTATAGCGGCAACAGAAATACATCATCTGTGAAAATTTCAACTGTCGAACTATCACGGTTCATGAGATACAGCCTGGTGACAAACGGACAGACGGACAGACAGCAAAGTCTTAGTAATAGGGTCCCGTCCGGGTTTCCAAAGGGTAAAAACCCTTTGGAACTCTAAAAACGAACCGAAAACCTCCTTCTTTCTGCTATTGTTGCCAGTTAAAAATGTCTGGTGTCATGCAACTTGTATAATGAGATATTTTTAAGATGTCCAAATGGTCATAAACAGCTTATCTTTAGAACAATGCTTTTGTACCCATTGTTAACTTTGGCTACTACTTAACAGTTCAAAAAAAAGGAACAAGACAATGCGCACAAATAGCTACCTTCCTGTGTACACTATAAGGTTCAAGTTATAGTAATATACAATCCATACATTAAGCATGATTCCCCACCCTAGGAAGAGATGGACAAGCACCCGTTCTTCATGAAGAATCTCCCCGAAAACGGGGAGATGTCTGCACTGGCCGAGGGCCTGGCGAAGCTGAAGTACGACCCGGAGGAGAACAATGCGCTGGAGCTCGCTACTAACTATAAGGAGGATGGGAACTTCAACTTCCGGCATAAGAACTACCGGATGGCTATAATTGGGTAATATATATGGTTTTGTGCTTGCTGCTGCGATATTTAAGATACTGTACCTCTCGCTGGGACACCGAGGGGACCTATTGTTGGTACCACTCCAATGATGGCACGTTAAATCTTATTTTTCACACCTGCTATTCAGAAAAGAGTAATTGTTGCCCTCATATTAAGGATCAAAGAAAACAAAAACTACTCATAAATTAAATGTTTATCAACTGTAACAATACTAATAAAAACATAAGATAAGATCTATAAAGCGAGTCGAGTGACCACGCACTAATCTCGCATTGAGATTTTGCAAAAAACATGTAATTTAGTTAAGTACATACCTTATCAGACATAAATAGATAAAAAAAATAATTTTTTAAAGTTAGTTATCATCCCTGTTCCTGAAGAAGAGTCATTGTGGCCCTCAAATTAGGGATCAAAGTTGTATTTATCATCCCTGTTCCTGCTATTCAGAAAAGAGTCATTGTTACCCTCAAACTAGGGACCAAAGTTGTACTTATAATCCCTGTTCCTGCTATTCAGAAAATAGTCATGGTTACTCTCAAATGAAAGATTCCATTTTTTCTCATCGAAGGTGTTAAAAGAAGTATGTGTCACTCGGTGGCAAAATTATTTCCGTCTCTGGCGTAAATACTTGAATTACTCGCTACGCTCAGGATTCTATTGTAGAATCTTGCAATATACCGCCTTCGCCGTAAATATTTCATTTTGCTTCCTGAGACACAATCTACTATTTAACCTCCGATTCAAACAAGGGCTGTTATAAATTTAACATTGTGTTGTTTAAATATATTATATACTGTATCAAGGATTTTTTAATTTTTCAAACAATTTTATTAAGGCAACAAACATAGCTAACTGAAAGTGTTAAAAAACCGCACTCAAATCGGTTGATCCATTTAGGAGCTACTATGCTACAGACAGACACAGGACAGAGATAAATGGTCATCCTTGGAGGAGGCCTTTACCCACCCAGGGGTTCTTGCAGACCAGCTTAATACATAACTAGTTTTCTTATTTTATTTTTAACAATGAAATTTATATTACAATAACAAACGATCTGTAACTTTTTTGTACTCTGTAAGAAATAAAAGGCTTTTTTATTTTTATTTTTTATTTTATTATTATTATATGCTACAGACAGACACGTCAAATTGATAACACCCCTCGTTTGCGATGCGAGTAAATATATAACCTAAAATGACGAAATCGATTTTTGGCAAATCTTCGGATCTTAGTTGCACAGCGATAAACTTATGCAGAAATAAATCTTCATGGTTAAAAACTAAGTTGAATTTTATTAATCAATCTAATAAAAAAAGCGTATTAATCCATTTTTAACCGACTCAAAAAAGGAGGAGGTTCTCAATTCGTCGGAATCTTTAATTTTTTATGTATGTCCCCTAATTACTCAAAGACGCCTGGACCGATTTGGAATTTTTTTTTTGTTTGAAAGGGTATACTTGTCAGATAGACCCATGGTCATCACATCAGGATCTGATGATGGGATCCTAAAGAAATCGAAGGAACTCTTCAAATATTATGGGCACACTTAAAGCGTTTTGGGTACTGATTAGAAGTCGATTAAAACATTGTTTTCAAAGTAAATTATATGTTTCATTCTTCTAGATACTCGGAAGGCATTAGAGTCAAATGCGGCGACGCGGAAATGAACGCGTTCCTATACAACAACCGGGCGGCGGCGCACTACCACCTCAAGAACTACCGCTCGGCCCTTTCTGACAGTGAACACGCCCTCACTTACAAACCAGACCACGCCAAAGCCCGCTTCAGAGCCGCCAAATGCGCCTTCGAGACCGCCAAATACGAGCAGTGTCTCGAACATTGCGTTAAACTATTAGAAGAAAACTCATCTGATCAAGCTGCATCGGACTTGATCGCTAAAACTAAAAGGAAAATCATAATTCAAGCGAGAGACAAACGAAAGCAAGAAAAAGTTGAACTAATGAAGCGACAGCAAAAAGACTCAGTCGTCAAGGCGATTCTGGATCGAGGTATACGAATCGCCAATTGTGATGGAGAAAATGACTTGGATCTGTCCAAGTTGGAACCAAGCATGCCTGGTGCTCATGCCAACATGGTGCACTTGGAAGGAGATACGCTGCAATGGCCCGTGCTGCTGTTTTATCCAGAGATTCTCCTGACGGATTTAGTTGTAGATTGCCCTGAGGATGAACCATTGGAGACTCAACTGGCTAAAGCTTTCCCGGCTCCCTGGGACACTCAGAACAAGTATTCCACAGACAAGGTAAACGTGTACTCTGAGGGGTACAACAGGCTGCCTCATGTCATCGATATTACCATGGATTTGGGAGAGATATTGAAGATGAAGTACTTTGAAGTAAAAGGAGGTACTCCAGCGTTCGTCGTGGTGCCTCGCGGCAGTCAGATTGAGAAGAGGTTCCTGTCGGGGTATTTCTCTTAAATTATTGTTTTTTAATTGCAATTCAGAGTAAAATGAACTTTACTACTTCTATAATTTATTTCAATCTGTAAATAATTGCGTACCTACTTAAAATACTATTGTTGGTTATTTCGTTTGTTATCTTCGGTTTTAGACCTTGCGTCTGACAAATAAGATTCGATTTTGTACACACAGCCAGGGCGCTTCACTCTTCGATTTCATCGCGCCGCACAAAAACATGCCGGCGCCGTCTTTAGGCGGTCTATCAGTGGTTGCCGCGCGCTGTTACGGGACGCACGCTTTCGCGCTTTGCATTGCGTCGTCATTCGCCTCGTAAAATAAATATGCCTAAACAAAAAAAAAAGCTAAAAAGATACTGTATAGCGGGTTGTAAAAATAACGACACAAGTACGGAATAATTGTTTTTCTCGCTACCGTCGGGACGGTCGGAGAAGGCAAATTACACAGATTTTGTGTAGTTGGGTGATCCTAAGTAAATAAAGAATAATCGTAATATCGTTAGTAAAATACACTATTATACTAACGTACCTATAATTTAATAGATCGAGCTGGCGGTAACCCTAGCTCTAAGGCTCCGCCTCCGAAAGAGCGCGTCGCATGCGATAGAAAGAAATAGCCACATTTAGGCACGTTTGGCGTGCCTAAACAGGCAATTTGTTAACACAATTCTGTACGTAGTTATTACTTATTCTGTGACACAGCCTTTATACAAGCTGTTTTAAAGACAATGTTGTCATAGTTATGAGGTTCCTTTTATTCTGAATTGTACCCAGATTGTCTATGAGCTGAAGCGATACCATTTAAATTATATTGATGGACTGTACACGTTTAAGAGTGAGGCTCCACTGGCCGTTGCGTTGCGTTGCGTCGCCACTATTGTATTGCCACACCTACGACGACGCAATGCAACGCAACACCCAGTGGACGGGTGTTATTCCATTGTGTCCGTTAATACCTTAAGGTAGAACTTAATTAAGAATTTCTAGCTGTTTTAGATAGTTTATCTATACATCTGTTTGAATTGATATATATTATTGAGGAAATTGTTGATATGTTGTAATGGTGCAAAAAGTTGTATGTGTGTCACCGCTGTTATACTTGTCCCATATGATGGGGAGCGAACAGATTTTTTAAGAAATTTCGGCTAAACAACTTTTAAGCTCAAGCTCTCAAAAGCATCAGTCCTTACCAAAACCTAACCTAAGCGGGGTCAGGTCCCCCCAAACTGTGTCAAGACCCCCCCCCCCCCCCCCCCCAAACTGGATATTCACATTGATGTTAGTATTTAAAAATGACGGAATAAAATAGATTGCAGATTATTGATGTTTGATGTCATACATGTTTACAGTTCAGGAATTATGTGTGTTTTAAATGTTTATGCCGAATAAATGTTGACTGTCATGTCGAATGTTTTATTTCTTCATCCTAGACGATCAACATTTTTACGGCGATGTGTTACCGGCGACTACTGATGTGCCGACGGAAAGTTTCTTAAATTGCGAAAATTTTCTGCAATTTAACATAGGAAAATTTCGGAAATTTCTCTCACTTTTGTATGGGAATTGAAACTTTCCATTCCCAAAATGGAAATTGAAACTTTCCATTCCCAAAATGGAAATTTCCTTTATTTCTTGTGAAACTTTTTAGAAATTTCCGAGCTTTTCCAACTTTCTGGAAACATTCCGCAATTTGTAAATCCGTACCGGCGACTACCAGAGCTAGGTCAGGCGAGTGTGGCGTTTTCCACCTCCACCGCCGGCCATAGTCACTTCGCAGTAGTCACGATTGTAGTGTCAAAATGGCGCAGTCACTACTTTCTACCGATAGGATTGAATACGAGTGGTCAATATTACTCGTTTTTCAATTTTCTATCGCTATTTCAAAATAGGTTTTCATCATTTTTGTCAGTTTTCGAGTGAAAGACTCGAGCGCTCGAAAATCAAAAAATCGGTGCCCTGTGCGTAAACTGCGGCGCCCGGCTGCAACCGTACTGTGCAGCGTGGGGCCAACGGTATAGATAATAGCCAGGTACTACATTAAAACCATTATTTAATAGTATAGTTTATTAAAAAAGTGCAGGTTCATTCTCGACGGCATTAAGATCGAACGCAGCATGTGCCTACCATGGGATATATGTCAAATGTCACTATAAAGTATTTCAGAGATGGCGATCGCAATATTATATAATAAACGAATCAAGGGGGCACTGAATCTTGGAAGTGAACAATAATCTGCAATCAAGGGAGCACGGAATCTCGGAAGTGAACAATAATCTCGGAATCAAAGGAACACGGAATCTCGAAAGTGAACAATAATCTCGGAATCAAGGGAGCACGCAATCTCGGAAGTGAACAATAATCTCGGAATCAAGGAGGCATGGAATCGCAGGATCAAGGTTCTACTCTAGCGGTTTCGTCCTAATGTGGGTAATTTATGTAATTTGAGGTAACTAGAGGGGCTCTACTCTAGGTCGGCGAGCTCTTCCCGCTCGTAGTCCGCCTGGTGCGGGTACACGACGGCGCCCTGCGGCGGCACCTGCTGCTCCACGTGTACCGACGGGTACGGGTGGTGGGGCATCGCGCCCATCCATTGCGGGTACCAGTAGAGACCCTGTGGATGGATATATAGTTAAAGAACACAGTTACATAAACAAATATAAATATGGGGTATACATAGAGTACCAAGAGACAAAACATACAGACCTAGAGGTTCATTAATGATATTAACTAGCTGCCGCCCGCGCAGACCCGGGATAAAAACATCCTTTATTTTAATCCAGGTTATAAACTATCTTCGTGCACAATTTCATCCAAATCGGTTAAGCCGTTTAAGCGTGATTGATTAACAAACATCTAAACATCCAAACTTTCGCATTTATAATATTAGTAGGTTAGTAAAATTATCTTAACAAAACAACCTAATCATGACATGAGACATAAAAGACAAAAAGCTCAAAAGAAAAATATTTATACCGTTCCTCGACGCAGTATCAGAAAATAATAAAGAGAATATAGAGGAATTTATTTATTAAAAATTTTATTCCGAGTAGAGTTGTGTCCGCTCGGTCTTATCAAAGGAACTAGTTCGGTCATTTAGTTCCTTTAGCTCAGGATTAAGTTTTGAGAATTGGGAATGAGGAATCGGTACGCTCTATGAAAGACGCGAAAACCAAAGTACTCGAATGAACGACTTGACCGCAGCACCGGGCGCTCTTCGCGTCAGTAGATACATGTGTAAACATGTTGTAAACATCGTCCGTCTAGGTACCTACCTAAAGGTGCGTACGAATTAGAGCAGCCTCGGGTTGAGGCACGCACGGCTCGCCTATTTTGCTCAAATTAGTACGCGCTCACGCGCTGTGCGCGAGCAGCTCGCGGCGAGTGGCGGTCTTTTGACCGTGTTCAAAAGCGCCTCAGTCTGCGTGCCTCGCGTAACTTGGACGTTTATCTGAGCGTGCCGCGGACGAAGCGACAAGATCGAACATGTTTGTGCGCAAAACGCGTACGAATTTGAGCAAGTGGCTGAGCCGTGCGTGTGTAATAGTTTGTTAGTAAATTTGGAACAATTATTGATACAAATACATGAAAAGCAAAAGGTGTTGTGGGTCCCGAAATCAATCAGCTGTCATCGTGTCGACGCCATTTTAAATGTCGGCTCGCCGCGACAGGCTGCCTCAACCGCGCATGTTTGTGGAACTATTTGGCGCGCGAATAGCTCAGGCTGAGCCGCTCAAATTCGTACGCAGCTTTCGGCATATTCACGAAAAAAAGTAGCTATCGACAGCGAACGAAAAAACCATAGAAGTCTAACTAGCGCTGAAAAGTGGCCCCACAAAACTGATGCACATTGCCATTATGCGGACGTATGCGGACGCGGGGGCGGGGTGTCAAAAGGATGCCAAGCAGCCGTTTAGTTCGAACATGCGCACACATGCGCATACCGGGTTTTGAGCACGTGTTTGGGTAGAAATTACAGCACCTTGTTGCCGGCGGCGTTGCAGGTGAACCGGTCTTCATGCAAGTCCACGGAGTCCAGGTAGCTCTTTCCGGCGATGGACCCGTAGTTGGGCGGGTACATGAATAGGCAGCCGTCCAGCGTATCTGAGACAGGTAAAATGAAATAAACCTGTTTACGAAAATGTTGCACCAGCTTTATCGAACGAGCGCGCGAAGCGAACGAAGTTCTATGCTGAAGCTGAAGCTTGGGCGAAAATCGTTCAGACACATCTACATGTCGCATTTCTCAACCGATTCTCGTGAAATTTTGTGAGCAGGTTTGTTAATTATACCTATAGTTTTTAGGGTTCCGTAAGACGTCCACTGCTGGACACTTGTGTCCAGCAGTGGACGTCTTTCGGCTGTATTTCGGCTATATGATGATGATGATGATGATGATGGTACAGTTCGCTTGTTCCTGTTATGGCGGTAGGTAAATAATATTTCATACAATCGTTACAATCGTCAATCGTTGTCGTCTATTGTATACCTACAATACTTTTTGTACGAGTCAATTGAAATAATTAAACAAACTTGGTATCTATTGAAAATCTAAGCCCTGCTGAAACGAAGTGCAAGAAGTGCCGGGTCAACGTCGTTGATGTCTTTTCTACTGTAGTCAAGGCGACGTGCTATTGGTTAAATTAATTATAGTCCAGGAAAGGCGCTACGTGATTTGTTGGATTGATCGAATTTATTTTAGTTGTCTAAACAGTTGTGTAATCTTTTTTTTAATTGAGTTGGGAGCTCCATAGAAAAAAACCGGTCAAGTGCGAGTCTGACTCGCGCACTGAGGGTTCCGTACGAAATATCATACAACACACCAGTCTTGCCCCACCTCATGAGTACCTACAGCGCCATTTATCGATGCATTTTGTTACTAACTTGCGCGACCAAGGAACTCGGTATGTACAGTAAGGGAATGTATTCACGTACCATCGTAGAACCCTGTCGCAATTGACAGGCCGCCGTCACCTCAACCTCGAGTGTTATGTCACCTTATTGCGATTGGGTTCTAGGGTTACGTTTCCCTTACTGTATGTTGGTTTTTTTGCGATAATTCTTTATCAAGTGAATTAATTTCGATAATTCTTTTATTATTTGCTAGAAGGTACTTTCAGAACACTTTCATACGAATTTGAAGGAAAAAAATTAAACACAGAAGTATTAAATTACAAACAAAATTAACATATGATTTTTGATGACTAAAAAAAAATTACGCTAGATAGAGGTCTCTTTATACTTTTCCGGTAATATTCACGTTAATATTAATCATATATATTATTTTCAAATTTTTCGCTTGGTTAACTTCGGAGATAAGGGGGGGAATGGTATTTTTTTCAACATTTTTCTTTATAAATCAAAAATTTACCATTGTAGAAAAAAAAAGAAAAACTGTTTTAGAATGTACAATTCAAGCCCTTTCATATGATACCCCACTTGGCCTACTAACTAGATTTAAACTTTATGCCCCCCCTCTTATCCGCCCTTTTTTATACAAATTAAAAGTATATATTAAAATTTTCCATTTTCCATACACGAGGATTAGCTTTGTTTACAACTATTCCAAATTTCAAATCGATAGCATGAGTAGTTCCTGAGATATTTGACTTTGTGACAGACAGACAGACGGACGGAGTCGCACCATAAGGGTTCCGTTTTTACCTTTTTGGTCCGGAACCCTAAAAAGTATGTGATTATATTATGTAGTTTGGTGTACGAAGTCTTAATACAAACATTAAAGTCAACGATTAGAAAAAAAATGTTTCAACCCACAGGGTATGGTATAATTAGTGTCGTCTTCTGGCTCCTGGGGTTTGGTGGAGGTTTCCACGAAGGGCGGCACGGGGTCGATCCCGGTTCCGGGATCCCCCGGGACTAGGAACGGACCTGCCGAGGAAAGGTGTGGTAAACTTTACGTGGTCGATGTTAGGGATCATTCGAATTGCTGCTAATGAGTCCGTTTTTTGGCTGAGCACGCAACAAATCTGTAGACAACAGCTTGGTATCGATCGAGCAATACCTGGTTGTTTGAATATAGGCACAAATGAAAGGTCTTGACCTTTTTTGGATCACTGGCCTATTTAGGTAATCTAATAGATCAAAATTTTGTGTTTACGAGTTGAATTCTAGTCGTTGAAAACTATTCATTATATTTCTCACTAATTCAGAGCGTTGTTTTATCTGAAACTAGGTTTTAAGTAGACATAGGGGTGTAGACTCATATTAAAATTGATTGCTAAATAGATAGTAAACCTTCAAATTATTTTAATGAAATAGAAATTAAAAAATATAATTAAAATCATAAAAAGATATGGGCCTTGAAAGTTTACAAAAAATATGAAAATTTAAAGCTATCAATAGAATCCTTACGCTTTTATAAAAACAAAATTGTCTGACAACTATGGACCTAAATGCAGTATTTCGCGACCGAAACAGCAACTTAACTTCCATACAACGATTAATACAAATAGCAGATTGTGTCGTCATATTTACGTCAGTTAGTATGAAGCGTTTCGGCTGCCGCCAGCGAGGTCAATCTTTGTCTCAAATTTTTGGGTATTTATGTTCTTTGATTGTAGTTGCTCCAATACCAACATTTGTTCCCCTCCAAAAACTGATTCGAATAGCGTCGTAAAAAAATCTTAGGTCACACCCCTATTGGATGAACAATATAAAGTTTACCCCCATAATGGTTGGTGTAGTTCCACTCGCAGACATGGTGGTCGCAGACGAGCGGCGTCACCCGCTCCTTGGTGTAGTACGAACCGCCGTTTGGTATCGTCTATAAGCAATAAAGTGAAATCAAAGTATTTTTCAAAAAGACCAACTGCTTTTTAAATCAAATGACCCATCAAAAATTGACGAAATTGACAACTTCACTTCCAGATTAGTGCGAGTGGAGCGCGCAGCTTCAATATTTCATTCAACCAATCACAGAGCAGAATTCTTGTGGCGCGTGGCCAACTAGATTTGCTTAAACCAATCAGATCACACACAAACTCATAGAAAACCATTACGCCCTTAGGTGTAATAAAGGCTATTTTAGCTCTGTATGCCTGCGCGTTATGAAGTCCTTTACGAGCAGGTGTGATGAAAAAGTTTATAACATAAAAGTTGTGTTCGAAAAGCTTGAAGAGTTAAAAACTTAAATTTTCATTTGCCTCAACAGTCTACAAGTCTTGTAAAATTAAACAGCTCACCAGCATAAAGTCATGATGCCTGTACCGCAGGCCCTGTATGTTGAAGTCGAGGATGAAGGATCCCGAGGCTATGATGCAAGACGCGGCTGACAGCGGAGGCAGCTTGTACATGACCAACCCACACTTCACTATGGCCTTGGGCAGTGCGACCACGTCACGTTCCTTCTGTAGGATCTTCTTGAAGGGAAACCTGGAGGATTGGGTGAGTTTTAAGTGTGAGACAGTTTTGAAGACAAGTAGCTTGTTTGCGTTAGACCGCGTGAATTGTGCTGACGGAATAGCAACGGGAACGGGTTTGGAACGCGAGCGCTGTTAGGGGTGATTGTAATGTCACTGATCAGTTGTCCGAACGGTCTAAGCGCGGGCGCACGTCTTCCGGTGTGCTGATCTCGTTTGGTTGGGTCGATGTGGGGCACCGAGACCAGTAGATTTTGGGTTAAGAGATATCTTGTATACGGTTACGCCAATACCTGGCGTCGAGATTAGATTTAATTCGGGAGCGCGAGGCTGAACACACCATCCGGTTGGGTGTCGGCTCGCACAAGTGAGGTTTGGGAGGTGCCTTTGAAGACAGCTGAACGGCAGGCTTGAGCTGGTTGAGCCTCAGACGTCATTGCTCCAGCAAGTTCACATACATACAAACACATTACACACTCACATATACATGTCTTGCTGGCTTTGACGAAGCAAGTCCGAAAAAACCTAGGTGAGTGATTGGTTTGGTTGAATTAGCATTAAGTTTAGCGTTGCGTATCGCGACCTGTATGCTCCCAACGGGAAGGCTGTTTGTATGGTTGCCGATCTGATGGGCCCGTCGGTTGCTCGGCCGTTCTTGTTGGGAACATAGCTCGTTTCAATTTTGTAAGTCTAAAAACACTGGGGCGCTTGACGAATAACGACTGCCCATTTGACCAGTGTTGCCAGTTTACACTTAAAATTGTAACTTGTAAGTAGCTTCGTGAAATAGTCCAGAGAAGATTGACAAATAGGGACGCGAAGCAGATGGTACTTTCCCCTGGTTCTATGGAACCATTTAATTTAAAGAGTAATAAGAAGTTGATTCTTCATAGGAGATTCCAATCATCGGCATCAAAACGAGTACTGCGCATATTTCGGGGCCCTACGCGTTTACTAATATACCTATAGGCTACTTGGCTGTAGGCCAGACTGGCCAGAGCTTGGTGTAAGTTGGGAATACCTTTACTATAGCTAACTTTCCATGTCCAGTAGTCAAATCAGCCTGTTTATATACGTCCCACTGCTGTGCACTGGCCTTCTCTCATGACGAGAGGGTATGGACTACAATCTCCACTCCCTCAGTGCATGTTAGGCACCATACAGTAGACGCATACTTACCGGTATATTAGGTGCTAGTTGTGCCCGACTTGGCGCAATGAAGACAATAGTACAGAACGCCCTATGTCGACCTCATGAGTTGAAACCCCGCTCCCTATAGACGTTACTCACCGGAATATACAAATCCCGATATGACATTCCAACCCGTGTAAGAAGTTGTCGGTAGGGAAGGTGACGCTGGGGTCGTCGATCAGGTAGTACTTCTGCTCGTCGTGGTAGTGCAGAAAGCCCAGGAACACGAACGAGCGGTCCTTGCAGAACGGCGTCGGTCCGCGGCCCATGTTGTAAATGTCGCTGTATAGCTCTGATACGAAGATGTACACGTTCTTTCCGCAGTGATACTCTGAAAAAAGCCGATTAACGTTAAGTATACCATTCAGCGCCGCGCCGCGAGCACTAACACGAACTAATGATTAAAATACAGTAAATATAATATAGGCAGGCAATTCGTGGACTAGGACAGCTGGAAATAGAACTACATGGAGACAACTGGAAGAGGCCTTTGTCGAAGGGCAAACAGAATACAAGCACATAGTGTCAAATTGAATAAAGCCTATTATTATTATTATAAATATAATATCAATACCTTGACTTAGATAGAATTCCATGGGCACAGGGCCACCAGAGTACGTGGCCTTCCTCTCCGCCGCTATGGAGTTGTGGTTCTCGTACATACTCAGCATGTTGTCTATCACATCGTCCAATGTTATCAGAAGAACCTGATTTATACAATACAGGAGTTTTAAGTCGATCCACATGTGCAGAGTCTATTTATTTGAAGCACACTAAGCGGATGACACACCGAGGGTTAATATTTAATTTAAATATTACAAGCTTTGCCTTGTATTTATGTTGGGATTGAATCTTGCAACTGAATTTTAAAGCAGAGTCCCTGGGCAACCGAGCTCGACTCGGGTGAAAATACGTAGAAAACGATTTTTCCCAGACATGAGACCCAGCTAGATCGATTTCTCGCCCCCGTAAAACCCTATATTCCACATCGAAATCATTAGAGCCGTTTCCGAAAACGTGATTGCATATATATATATATATATACAAACTAGATTTTCCCGCGACTACGTCCGTGCGGAACTCGTTTATATCGTAGCTCCATACTTACGTGGATTACTTAGCATTGTTTACAACTATTCCAAATTTCAAATTGATAGCATTAGTAACAGCGTTAGTTTGTGACAGACAGACAGGCGGACGGTGTCGCACCATAAGGGTCTCGTTTTTCTCTTTTTGGTCCGGAACCCTAAAATTAAATTTTTGAGAGAAACTTGTATGTTACCTTCAGTTCTTTGACGTGGAGCCGAATGAAGCGACCTAGATGGTCGCTGGCGATGTGGACTCGCTCGTTGATCAGGTACTACAAATATAGCAAATTATTGTTAATGCCTTAAACAATGTTGGCTGCTTACTTGATGGGTGGTTACGTGTGGTGTTAAAAATGCTGCTACGCCGTTGGGTGTTGCCGCTCACCACCGAACACAACATCTCAAACCTACAGGGCAAGTAGTCTTCTGTACGGAGGTACTTCTCCAGTTGGGCTGCTCCGAATATGATCGAGATGCCATTCCGCATCACGGTGTGCATCTAAAGCCGGATTCATACTTATCTGATGGGCGTCTGACACAACAAGAGCCGTCACGTCATAGTCATAGCGCATCAGATGAGCGTGAATCTAACCATACTAAATCCCCCACCAGTCGCCAGTGCTCCCGAGAATGTGTCGTATAAGAGAGGTAGGGCTCAGCGGAATACCATCTCGCTCATATTTGGAGATGCTCAACTGGGGTAGTATCGCCGCCTTGCAGAAGACCGCAGGCATAATCACACCTCATACCTACAGAGCAAGTAGTGGCGTCGAGGAACACACGTTCCTGGTGGTGTCCTGTGGTGTGGAGTAAGGTCATGAGCTCCCGAGGATGTGTTGTGTTGAAAGTGAGGGACACGAATATCGTTCTGTTGCGTCGCGACACGTCACGTGAGATAAGTATGAATCCGGCTTAGTATGAGGAACTGACCTGATCCTCAGCAGTCTTTATCCCCATCATTTCCATCTGATACAGCCACAGATTGTCCAGCTTGTCGGTGGGGTCGTGGCCGTATATCTCGAACGCGTCGATGATCATCGCGAGCGTCAGATTCTCGGCGCTCCCTTGGCAGCAAGGGTGGTTGCGGATGTTGTATGGGAGCTGGAAATGGAATGGATGGACCCATAAAACTATAATTCGTGATCAAGAAAACCCTGCGATGAAATTCGAAGGTGCTATATGTAAAATGGTGTTGGATTGGTGAACACTTCCACGAAAAGGGAGCGTCGATCGTCCACCAGCTCGATGGGTTGACGATATTACGAAGATCGCGGGTCTGGAACTCCTGGTTAAGACTAGCTCATGATCGGGACGGGATGCGTGCTCAGCAGTGGGCAATCAACAGCTGAAAATGATGATGATCTAGAAACGTGGCAGCGTGTCCAGCCAAGTTCAAAGCCAAAAGGAACTGGCGATGCAGCAGCCGTGTGTTATATTACACGAACCATTTGGAGCCACTTTTGACTCCTTAATAACTCAAAATCTATTTAACATAGAAACATGAAATTTGGTATATGTTTTAAAACCGCTTAGATTAATTAGAACCCGAAATTTCATATAAGTATACAGGTAAAACGGTTATTGAGATTTAATATAAACGCTTGAATTATTTTAACCCTTTTCCAGGCCGGCAGTTGAAATATGACAATCGAATGTCAGTCTTATTTATTGACATTAAGATACATGTTTGACAGGTTGTATGTGGTCGATATAACTTAGGATAAATTGATGCTCAAGACTAGACTTGGCTAGTCCTAAGCTTTGTAGACATAATTCGAGTGTTCAAAATTAAGAAGTTATACTTTTATATAGCAAATTGTTGTAGAAAAAAATAAGAAATAGTATTTTAGGATTGTCTACTGAACTTGACACCCATTTAGATCTTAATTCTTTTGTCGGCGAAGTTGACAACCACGCATATTCTTAATATTGAACTTGGCTCCCATTTTCACATTTATGTTTTTGGTGTGATATGTGAATTCCACTTCCTGGACAAGAGACGACTATTCTAGCCCATTCTCAGGGTTGTGCCCAGCAGTGGGACGTTTAAGATAAAAGTTTATTTCACAAGAAGCATTACATGTATCACGACCCTGAGTCCTGTGCTAGGAAACCCTGTGTTACAGGACTCTGTTTCGTTTCCATAATGATTGCACTTAACTTAAGTTAAAGATGATGATGAAATGGCAGACTTCTGAATGGAAATTGGTTTTCTAAATGTTTTGAACGTCGTTGTACAAGGTCAACCAGCATGTTGGTCTCCGATGAAGGTACTACTTACTACTTCAGCCCCCCTATTCTGTAACTTGTTTTAAGCTCACCTCAACGCTCACCCACACATATAAGTTGACGCCGCGATTCGTAGTAACTACACGCAGGAAGAGGCCTAGTTTCTTTAGGCGTGAAGCATGGGGCGAGGCGCATGAGCGCGTAGCGAATAACAGCCCCGGGGTCAAATCATTGAGGAAACAAGTCGTGATGAAACCAGACGTACCTATGCGCATTGGTGAGTTTTTTTAAACTGTTATAATTCTGTGTATGGCCTTTAAAAAAAAGTGTACATGATATTTTTTCAGAATTAGATTTTTTTGGGTTTTTCTTACTCAGAATCGTTGATACTATCGATCCTTATACAAGAAAAAAATTGTCCCAGATTTTACTATGTAAGTTTTTTCTTCCAGTGCGTCACAACCATGTAAATAAAAAAAACCGGCCAAGTGCGTGTCGGACCACGCAAAACGAAGGGTTCCGTGCCTATTAAAAAGGTCGTATTATCGTCACAGAAATTTTACGGCACTTACGTCCTTTTCTTTGAGGAAGGCAGTTTTTCAGCAATATCTCGAAAACCTCTGAACCGATCGTGTTCAAAACAATTTTCGGTGAATGAAATTAATAACCCCTATGTCCATGAATTTTTCCATATTTTTAAAATACACCGTTCAAAAATTAGAGGGGGGGGGACAGAATTTTAGTGACTTTCGGGGCGATTATCTCCGACCCTATTCACTTAATCAAAAAAAATGCTAAGAAACCTTTTATTTATTTTCAAAGACCTATCGATTGATGTGCCGTGCCACACGGGGGGTCACAATGAATTTTTTTTTTTTAACTTTTAGTTTTATGTATGGAGTGCACCCCTAAAAATTTTTTTTTTGTCATTTTAATTACAAAACTATGTAGCGGCTAACAAAATACACCTATCCTCAAAATTTTATTCAAATACACCTTATAGTTTTCGAGTAAAATGCCTGTGACATACGGACAGACGGACAGACGGACAGACGGACAGACGGACAGACGGACAGACGGACAGACGGACATGACGAAACTATAAGGGTTCCGTTTTTGCCATTTTGGCTACGGAACCCTAAAAAGACTGCATACAAACATGTGACGATCTAGAATGGAATATTTGGGAAACTTTTTTTCTTGTATGAGGTTTTAATAAACGCTGGCATACATACCACCTACTTATACAGTGTGTTGCCTGTAAAAGAAGCAAATAATAAAAAAATATTAAAAAGTAATTACCGCCATCTCCAGCCAGTACAGGCATATTACCAGCAGCGCGCACGCGCGAATGTGCGCGTCCATTTTGGCCACATCCTGAAGAAGAAACTATTGCGCGCAAATAAAATGCCTAATTGCCAATTAATTTGCAGCCTTGACCATAACTTTTTTACGTAGGTAGGTATGTAGTGAGAGCATGTTGTATTGTAATAGGTATAGTATAGGTCCTAATAATATAATTCTACATTTCGTTTTAAATTACTCGGCCGTAGTTTAGCAAAAAGCAGTACACGATATTAATTTATTTTTCACATCTCATGCTCGAAAAGTGTATCATATTAGGCTTAATAAGCGGGGCTAAAGTAGTACATTTAGCCCCTAGGGAAAATATGTATACATATTTATGATTTTTAACACATTTATTTTGACCAATCAAAACACTTCACCATATTAAATCCACCAATCACAACTCTTTCAAAAAACATTATCTTTGCTATCAACCAACCAGAATACCTACAGCTACATATTAAAATCGACCAATCAAACATCAGGTGTTTTTTAGTCCCTAATTCCAAATCATTTAAATCCACCAATCACAACTCTTTCAAAAAACATTTCTCTTTGCTATCAACCAACCAGAATACAGCTACATATTAAAATCGACCAATCAAACATCAGGTGTTTTTTAGTCCCTAATTCCAAATCATTAAAAAAGAAAACGCCTCACGCTAAATTGAACAATCTCTTCGAAGTGAAATTTGTTATTGATTGTGGATGGATAATCTTTGTTTTACTATTTTCTCGCAGTCGAAGTGAAAAGTAGAGTGTATAACTCGGGTCTAAAAGCCATATTACCCCTCGAATTATTTTCCCTCGCTTCGCTCGGAAAAATATCCATCTCGTGTTAATATGGCTTATTTTAGCCCCTTGTCATACAATCTACTATTTTGGGCTGTGACTTATTTTGTTTGTCTTGGGTCTAAAATTCTTTTAAGAGTTTTTTGCGGTGTTTCTACCTACGAGATGTGAAATTTTCCAAAGTTTAGAGTCAGACTTATCCAACTTTATCATACCTATCTTCGCCTACTATTAAAAAAATGTTTTGGAAGGAAATTAAACAGAAAAGAAAGAAAACAGAAGTCGATTAACACTTTATATTTATATTCTTTAAAATACACATCTAGACTTGTAGATTTCATCACAATACATGTATTTAAGTATAAATATACAACATTATTGCACTTGGATACATTTCTAAATACATTTGAATATACCTAAAGCGACACAAATCAATAGAGGTATACTATAAAAAAAAAATGAACAAAAATATATCCATAGTACGGGTGGCCTAAAAGTCCGTATTTTTAATTGTTGTATAAAGAAAATAATGCCATATCATATATTCGTAAAAAATCCGGAAAACATAACCCTTTCCTTTAGAAGAACTCGGTGTTCATAGTGTTATTATTTTATACGAGTTATTCTGGCAAAGAATTCGTCTTTTTTGTATACAGTAAGTAACAGAAGGTCAATATCTAAAACATTTCATGAAAAATGTTAAATGTTTTGCAATAGGTTAATATCAGAAAAATCATTTCCTGTATCACTTCACTAAGAAAATCTGGTTTGAAAAAATACAGCCAGCCAGCTATCGTTAGTGTTTAGGCTGTATTATCAAGAACAATCAAGGTCACAAAAAATATTACAACATTAATTCCTGATTGTGCCAAAGGCATGGAAGTGCTCGATTATTCTTTACATGTAATTGAATTGTTCTAACTGCTGCACCCCTAGTAAAAGCCGAGAAACCCTCTACGCGTAAGCGTAGAGCTATCTGCTACGTCGTAGCGCGTAGCCAGCAAATCTGGTATGTAGCGAGTCCTAAACAGGTCAAAAACAGCGGGACACATTTATATAATGTTTTGAGAATATTCTGTACATACTTACTACTTATCTCAATATATCAAAGAACTGCGTCGTGCTTTTATTTGCTATGGATAGGCTCTTTTACGGTACCATTTTCTGAAAAAGACAGATAATAGAAAATAAAACTTAATAAAGAGGTAAATTTTGTAACTTTGTTACATCCGATAAAAAAAACCGTTATATACCTAAACAGAATGGACCAGCGGGACATAGGGGTTCCGCGGTGGTGTTATATACTATTGGACAAATTAGCATTATTTATGAATTTGAAATAGATAATCAAATTAAGTTTTTTTCTTCTATTATCGGCTTTTTCTAGATCATTATGCAAATATCACTTAGGTTTGTAACTCAGCTGTGCGAGGTAGCGCAGCAGTCTACGCAGAAAAAATCCACCAATAGGATTGCTGCTTGCTAGCTTTTCTCATGCATCTCTTCCTATTGGTGGATTTTCCCGCATACGACTCCGCTACCCCCCAATAATCACCCTCACTCTGGTAGAAAACAAGCCACAGGTCCTTCAGGTCTAGCACTGCAGACTGCGTGTTGACGCTAGAGTCAAGCATACTTATCCAACTAGTTAGTTATCTTTATACAAAACGCCATCTTCTGGAAGCCCACGGTTTTAATTTCAGGAAAACAGATTGCTTTAAGGACACATGCGAGAATACTACGAGTATAGTACATTGTGCCACGAGGTTGGTAAGTCGTTTTTTACGAAGGAGTCTATTAGAAGCCCAACTCCGAAGGCGGAGGGCTTTCATGGCTCGAGTTTGTAAAAAATCTTACCATCCGTGTCGCACGTAATGTTTTTCATCACGTTTGCGAGGAAATAAATAGCTACAAAAGACAGAAAAATCTATGTTTCATACAACCGCACAAATCAAAAATTTTCGAAATTGACAACTTCACCTCTAGATCAGTGCGAGTGGAGCGCGCAGCTTCAATATTTCAACAAATCACAGAGCAGTACAGTAGTATTCTTGCGGCGCGTGACCAACTAGATTTTTTTCAACCAATCACAGAGCAGAATTCTTGTGGCGCGGGCGCGCGGCCAACCAGATTTGCTTAAACCAATCAGATCACGCACAAGCTACACGACAGATACAATTTAAAAAAAAAAACTATTACGCCCGTGGGCGTAATTTAGGTCATTGTAGCTCTGTATGCCTGCGCGTTATGAAGCCCTTTACGAGCAAGTGTGATGAAAAATTTATTACGTACTACTTTCATGAATATATTATTTCCTCTACATTTTTGCTTTATTATAAGTAAAGTAATAATAATCTTATTGTAATGATTTTATGGGGCTAAAATCCACTAAACACGAATTTTTGTTATACCTATTGGTAAACCCATTCCATGCTGGGGCAACTCCTTACCATGATAGGAGCCCAATTTATAGTATTTTTTCTAAGAAACTCTATGACTGTTGTCTCTTGGCTCACCGAGACAGAATAACAACAAGAAAAAGTTGATTGACCTATTTAACATATTTTGTCCCTTTACAATGTCCAATCTGTTTACCTAAAATTATGTTAAGATTTTTCATGTACCATTCCTTTTAAAGTACACATATATAACGTAGCTAACATGTATAATTGATATATTCTATAATATAATCAACAACAGTTATTTATATTGTTATGCATTGTTAATGGAAGACTCGTTTCAAAATGATTAAATAAATTATTTATATATGTAGCTTTCTTAATTCCGATCCAATTTGTATAAGTAAAATATAAATAATTATCATACATAATGCTAATGTATATCTACGTCACTTAAAAAACTAATCATTCGGAATAAATCTACCAGGAACGGTCTAATCTTACAATTTAAGTATAACTAAATCGAGGTACAATCATCAAGTGCCATGAAAAGTTACAATTTATGTAGAGTTTCTATTCAAAATGTATAATTTTCGTTCCCCCATGCGTAATTATGATTTTGCCAAAATTCCGCTTTAGTTTCTGAGATATCTTGAACACTGTAAATACTTTTGGACTACGAAAGCAAGTTCACGTCTCTCGATTATTTTCGCTACCCAGTTTTGCTATAGTAATTATAATTTAGTTAGAGCTTAGACGGATGTATGGCTTTTGGCCCGTACTCTATTTACACATTGTCTACTTAGATTCCGTTCCGTTTGACCCACTTAACAATTCACCGACGAGATATTTTCGAAGTGGTAACATTCTATTAGTTCGGCAATTATAGAATATCTGTAAGAGGAACTTCCCGAATTGAAGCGTGTCTTACGTTCTCGTACTAGTTTTCAGAAATTCCCTAACATGTGTTCCTCCTACATCCTAACTTTATGTATGCTCTAAATTATAGGTACAATGCCCCTTTGTCATTTGTGTTCCAGATATCTCAACTAATCACAAAATTGACCACAATTCAGCGTATACCTTTTAACTTATAAGACAAAGTGTGGCTAATGTTTTGATGCCTATGTGAATTATAGTACAATTCCAAAGTCTTTTTTTTTATATTAACATTAAATATATGTATAGTAATATGAATCTGCATCAAATATAATATAAGCAATTATAGCTAGTCAGTTAATCAATAATTGGAAGATTTCGTTGTTAAATAACATCGAAAAAAAGCATCTTGGAAGACGTTGGATTAATTATCTTATCCTTTACCATTTTAATTCCCTAACTTTTTAACTATATATTTCATTGGAAGACAACGTGAACAACTTTTAATAACGTAAAAATTACATAGCTTTGCGTTCTTAAACACTAAACAGATCTAGAATACAAACATTATCGATCACATCTCTAAATGATTACTCGTTAAACATTATGAACCCGCGATGCGACAAAACCTTTTTTACGAAGTCTGCGATTGTCTAAAAATAGTTCAACAATTATCTAAAAACTACTTACTCGAAATTAAAACGGCAATCCGATCTTGAAAGCCCTTACCAAAGCTGTTCCAGAGTCGTACATGCCGATGACTCCGAACAGAACTCCTAAACTTATGATGAAGTAGTTGTAGGCGATTGTCTGGTTATCAAGCTGGGGGCCTTTGAGTTTCAAATGGAAGTATGCGGGCCAGATAAAGCTCAACATCGTGCCGGTGAAGCTTCCAATGAAGCCCATGAGAATAGCGAAGTGTGGGATAAATATCGCCATCAGAACTGTGAACATTACAACCCCGAGCCGCCAAGCGAGCCCCCACACCTTTAACTCGCCATCCAGAGCGTAGATCACAGGGAAAAGCGTCTTAGGCTTGCCTCTGAAAAGAGCACGCTCCAGTAAATCGCATGCTGCGTAGTACGGTAACGGATAACTCAAAACAGCTTTGACGACGAGGAAGAAGTTAACAAGCCCCTTGAATCCAGAAGAGCGAAGATTGTTAGTAATGACCTGCTGAGTATCGTTTTGGAAGGTCAGAAAGCACATGTAGCCGAAGATGGACTTGAAAGCGGCAGCCGCGATATGCGACCACTTTAACATCCATTCGAACTTCGAGGGATCCTCCATGTTGCCTTCTAGAGTAGGGAGAAATATCTGAGATGTGTACGAGAACACAATCACACCCAGACTAATGGGAAAGTTCTCAAAGTCCAGGCTCCACTTGACTTTGCCCCAGCCCCAGTCGCCGATGTAAAGAATGCAGTACCCAAGCACAATGGCATTGATGATTAAATGGCTCATGGTGCACCAGAACGATAGCATACTGACGCTCTGGAGAGACTTTAGGAAGGCCAGAGGCAGGAGGAAGATGCCAGTGAGCATCATCCAGGAACGCGTGTCTATGGAGCCATCAGGGAACGTACCTATCATTAGATCACCGCAGACTACCACGTAGAGAATACAAGTCATGACGAGTTCAATTATTTGAGCAAGGTTAACGATCCTAGCACCATATTTCCTGCCGAAGCACTCTTTGGCGATGCCGACGTAGGAGTCACGGACTCGGATGCGGCGGCCGGTGGCCGGGTCGTCCTCGTACAGGCACTCCACGAGGATGCGCCCCGTGTAGCAGCATATGTGCGCGATGCCAATCATGGCCGCGATGGCCCAGTAGCCTCCTTGGAGGACGGCGAAGGGCAGGGATACTACGAACATGCCCTGTCGAAAGAAAACACAAACAAAGGTGAGATTACACAAACAAATATTTAATTAGAAATAACTTAGTTAGTTATTTTTTTACATTTTTGCCAGAAGAGAGGGTGAATGTGGGAGACGATTACCTACAATTACAAGGTACCCGACTGACATGGATTGCCACTGTAAGGAGGGATATGCAAGAAGCCCCAATTCAGTCGGAGACGACCGAGAACCGATAATACTGTCAATAAATAACGAAGAGCCGAACCCAAATAAAGGGAACAGGACAAGAAGACGAAGACAATACCTACTACTGTATTCTAACTACCAATCGTAGTATACCTGGATAGCATTGGTGACGTTCCAGGCTGCTTGGAACTCGTTGATCTTGCAGCCGGGCTTTCCGCCACCCTCCTCGAACCCGCCCTCTTCCGACGAGGCGTAGAAGTCCACACTCTGCATACTCTGAGTTCTGAAATCGTTCAGACTTTTTATTATAGGAGAACT
The DNA here is from genome assembly GCA_932294315.1 of Epinotia nisella. Lineage (NCBI taxonomy): Eukaryota > Metazoa > Arthropoda > Insecta > Lepidoptera > Tortricidae > Epinotia > Epinotia nisella. The sequence goes on from OW028693.1 coordinate 11,667,073, forward strand.
GGTATGTGTCTTCTAAGTTTATTTCGTTTTTTATGGACCGGGTTGGTTTTAGTCCCAGGTTATTTTGATGACACTGGCAATGTAGAGTATGAACTTTGTAATTATTAATTGTAAGCTGTTTAACATATAAATATCAATCAGTCAATCCAGATTCCAGAGAGAAAGATACACACACAATTTTGAGATGGACTTGGGCTGGAGGTATAGATTGACATTTAACACTTGCAGTGGCAGGAACCCTCTAGCCGCGCGCTCTGCTTGTACACGCTTTCCTACATCCCCATGTTATAGGCTACGACTGCTACGAGCTTAGGGAAGGGAAGAGAGGTAGAGGAAGAGTGCCTACCCGGTGGATAGACTTAGTAATGGCATCAGCAGGAACCAGCGCCCGGGTATGTCTGCGAGAATGGTACTGCAAAACGTCTGTGATAGTCTCGACCGTTAGCAATAAGGATACGATTGAGAAGGTCTGTATAAACTATTGTTAGGACCGACCTTGGCGCCTCCTGCTGCGGAAAGGTGTTCTGGTAGCTGGTGAAGGAGTCCTCGGCCTGTAGCTCTCCACTGAGGAATGGGTTGGTCGGGTTGGTCGACTGGTACGACGGAGACGTAGTCTCGTTCATCGTGGACAGCTCGCAACTCTCGCCCATGTCTGGTAAGCAAACATCATTGTCACGGACATTCCGTTGCTGGGCACAGGCTTTCTGAAGTCCCTGCGCTGGTCCAAAGTTGATTGGAAACGTACAAAAAATAATCAGTCAGTATCATTAAGACATTGTTCTGTCACGAAGGATCTCAGCTTCCCATGAACGGAAAAATGTGAATTTTTTTTTATGGGTACAGTCACTAACTTTAACTTGAAACCCATTTGTTGTTGCGTAAAATATATTAATTTGAGTTTACTCGGGGTAAGTAATATTCAATAACCCTCCTGCCGCAGTCGGGTAAAAATTTGTAAATACGTCCTTAAAACTGTATTAGATGTTCGCTAAATGTCAAGGAATAAGTTAACAGAATTACGTCACTGGCAACATGACTTTTAACCTTTGTCCGTGGGGTGTTCATTCATCTTTCAATGTACCTACTGCCGTTACGGACTAGGTATACGTGTCGTTCGGAAAATAAGTGATGGATGGATGTTAGTTTCACCATTATTAAGCCGTGAATCGACGCATTTCTATTAGCGCATCATTATTGATGGCGTATGTGCCATCTGCACTCAAGGACCTTGAGACTGACACATATTTTCACCGCTGTATTCTTAGTACCTAATTAAATTTGGAGCTCAGTTATATACCTACATATAAACCAGTGTCAATTTTGATTACCAACACATCGACTTCCGATCGGCCACTATTACTTATAAATGTATTTTTTATAGAGGTGAAATTATTTCAGACGAGCATTCTGCGCGGCTGGCCGCGTCTTGCAAAGATCATAGATAGAAGAAGAGTACCTAATAAAACGTAGCTTATTAGGTATGTATACCCTGAAGGTCCATACTACGTATGGGATAAATAATGTTTGCAATTGGATAAATTGTTCCTTACATTACCTACATTATTAGCATACACGACTTCATAGATTTACCTTGATTAGCGAATCTAACGGCCTGCGGTGGACGCGGCGGCGGCCCGGCTTTGTCCGGCATTTGTTGCCGAACCGTCTGCATTGCCACCTCCAACGCATTCTTGATTGGGGGTAACTTAAATCGACCCAAATTCATCTTGGCTTCTTTACGGTACACAAACTATCACTGCTTAAATATATCGGAAGACTTTATAACACTTTATTTTCGTAATTATGCACTTATAACTATTTGGAAGACTTCTTTACTACGCTAAGTATGTTTCCTACCCTTTCCGAGCAGCCATTTTATGGGTTTTTTGAACGTTCATTCTTTACACACTTTTTTACTCATTTGTTTTTTGGTGTCAGCACTCGCGTCGGTCACTGTTTTTTGTTTGTGTGTGTTTTCAAAGGGTTTAGGGTTGTTTTTGATAGGGTTTTATCATTTTTTCGGGTATTTTCCGTGGGTCCGGCTGCTCGGTACGGATGCTGGGGGCGGAGTCCACGGGAGGCTGCGCGGAGAAGCGATCGATATCGGTAGGTACCTACGTCGCTAGGGTGGACCTACAAATATCTACACCATTTTCAACCTTATCCCTTTCACATACAGTTTACAATGTGTAGATATTAGCGAAGGTGTCTGTAACCCCGTATTGAGGGAAAAAGTCAACGCAGTATTAATGTCTTGGATACTTGTGACTTTTCTCTTATGAAGGCAGAATCACGTTACGTGTGAATTTTCCATAGAAACATTTTTGCATTTAATTCCTGCAAAATTAACCATAATAGTTTATTTTAGCATTATTCGTTCTGTATAAGAATTTTAAAATGCTTAAATACGTACAGTAGTGTGTTTTTAGTGACTAAGTATTTTATGAATCTTGTTATTTTTGTGGGAACTGTGTCAGGTGACTGATTACTTATTTAAGTAAAACATTAACTAGTGGCTCTGAGCGATAGAACTCGCAAGCCTGTTATTTCTTTTGTTTATTTTGAAAATTGAATAAACAAAAAAAAAATATTTCTGTAATTATTGAACCTGCTCTTAAATGGGACCTGTAGAGGAGAACGGCGAGACTGACGCCGGACATACGAAATAATTTTGGCTCAGGCTGAAGCCGAGAACTTCGTTCGCTTTCGCTCGTTCGTTCAATAATACCAGTGGCTCTGTGAGCTGTATTAGATCTCGTAAGAACGTATTTTTTCCAAAAACTGAATCGACAAAAAAAAAACTGAACCTGCTCACAAAATTTCACGAGAATCGGTTGAGTAATACGACCTGTAGAGGAGCACAGCCGGGCAGCGGGACATCTGGGCATACGGACATACGAAATAATTTTGGCCCAAGCTGAAACTTAGAACTTCGTTCGCTTCGCTCGCCCGTTCAATTAGAGATTCCTAGTAGAAGCGATCACTGATCTAAGCCGCGGAAAGACGGACATAGCGGGTCAATAAGCCCCCTAATCATCAAATTTACGAACCCTTTGTTAACTAAAATGTGTTTTAGGCCACGTTTAGCGTAATATTACGCTCCGTAGAACGATACACGCTTAACACGCTGCGAGGTACCAGACGACTATGGCAAGTGACGGAAACGCCATGAATGTCGCGCGACATTACGCTTCTATTTTTAACCCCCGATGCAAAAAGAGGGGTGTTATAAGTTTGATGTCTCTGCTTTGACATGTCTGTATATCAGTCTGTCTTTGTGTATGTCTGTGGCATCGTAGCTCCTAAACGAATGGACCGATTTTAACACATTCAGTGCCCAGAATCGCTACGCGCTACGCTCGTAGCCGATTCCGTGGTTTTCCTCGTACGAGTATGTAGCGGAAAGCGACTACGGCGCAGGGACGCATATGTGTCGTCACGGGCCGGGAATGGGTTAATGTGTTTTTTGTCCGAAAGTTGACGTGATCGAGATGGTTCTTTGCTACGTTTCAACAAAATCGGTTCAGCCGTTTTTGAGATATTGAAATTTGAAATGAAAAAATCGGATGTTTTTCAACTTTCCTAAGTTGTAGTTTTAACCTTATTTTATTAGTAACTATGTATTCGTTGTTACAGCGGCTGACGTTTTCTAGTGTCTTCCTAATATTTACTACAACTTAAAAGATACAGTTCCCTGATAGATGGACGGATAGTGCTCCGATATAGCATCTGTTGGGTAAGGAACCTTAGCAAATTCATTTAAATTTATATCTTTGACAAAACTTTATTCGTGTTTGTTTTATTTGACGAGGATTGTACTCGTAAAAAGTATTCGGTTGATTGTATTGCCTTTCCTTAATTGGTTGTTAACTTGTTCGTAACGATTGGATAGAATAACAAGATGGTGTTTCCACGTATGTAGCAGTCGGCCGCGATATGGCCATAGCCGGTCGACGGTTTACGTTTACCTTTCTATTTTTACAATGTTTTACGAATGTGGTAAGTTTTCAAATATCATCATCATCAAATCAGCCGAAACACATCCACTGCTGGACATAGGCCTCCTCCGGTCCTACGCCACCCGCATCCAGCGGACTCCCGCGACCTTTACCAGGTCATTAGTTCACCTTGTGGGGGGACTCCACCCACGCTGCTCCTTCAGTTAGGGTGCCCCCAACGCCCATCGGTTCTACGTGCAATGTTAGTTTTCAAATATAAAACATCTTTTTGTTTCACTTTAATGAGGATCGACCAAGTTATTATAGTTTCGTTCGGCGCTGCACCGCATTAATTAATGAAGAATTCTAGTTTCGACGATCGACCTCTCTCTCAAAGTTGTCAGTGACTGATTACATAATGAAACTGATTACTTCCGGCGTGGAAAGACGTCCCTACAGTGTAGACCTATTATCGCAGGTGGGCAGCGCAAGATCGGTCGTCACGGAGATCGAAAAGGAAAAGACTGATCCCTTATACGATCACTTATTTGTTGTCCATCTGTCTGTCTCTCAAGACCCTTTATCAAAAGAGAAATTAAAACCATATACTCAAGTCTACATACCCTTGAAGCTGTGAAAAAATCAAACTTCTAAGTTAACGTAAAAAAAGATACGTCCGTTTATGCCCCAAAAAAACGTATATTTCGACACTTCTTTATAGGGCACACACAACATTTATAGGGTACTTTCTTTTGACCTAAAACTATGAAATTTGGCAAGGAATATCTCCTATACTAATACAAGTACAGGGAAAAATCTAAAAACTATACATTTGTAATTTTGTACGAAACCCTCGGTGGGCGAGTCCGACTCGCACTTGTCCGGTTTTTTTTAGTGCTCCTACAACCCCAAGAACCACCCATGCTGCCAAGGCCCGTCAGAAAACCTGACGCTGGCGATGATCATCGACGCGTTCGAGATCTACGGCCACGACCCGACCGACAAGCTGGACCACCTCGCGCACTACCAGATCGAGATGATGAACATCAAGCGAGCGCCTGACCAGGTACAGTGACAGCTATTCGGAGCGAGCTGCTAGCTTGAGCGCACTTATTCCAATTGCTGCTAAGTCTAAACAGCGTATAATTTTATGTATTGCAGTACCTCATCAATGAGCACGTGCACATCGCGGTGGATCACCTCGGCAGGTTCATTCACATGCACGTTAAGGAGTTGAAGGTATTCTACCCTACAAAACTTCTTTTAAAATCTATAACCTAGTTGTCTTCAGTGATACAAGTGGTAGATCCACGACACCAAACTGTAACGAACCCTTTTATGTAAAATTGGAAAGAGTTTGGGAATATTTTCAGGTGCTACTGATAGCGCTGGACGACGCGATAGACAACATGCTGACGATGTACGACAACCACAACGCTATCAAGACGGAGCGCGTCGCCACCTACAATGCGGCCGCCGGCGGTGCGGTTCCCTCGGAGTTCTATCTGAGCCAAGGTACCTGCTAACTACTACACCTTCTTCATGAAGTTTCAGGATATTGATACTTCTTTTGCTATGAATTAAGTATATTCTCTCATGGAGCACTGCAACGTCAGAAGCAAGCTTAACTTAGGACGTGACTGCTTGTTTACTTCAAAAGAAATAGCCATAAGTGAATATTAGAATTTCTTACTTTGATGACGTGTGATGACTCCAATATATAAGTGAAGTTTAGGTGGTTGGTTAATTTATTAGTTTGGTATTTCATTTTAAGTTTCTACTGACAACAAAGCTACTAAGTACTAAGAAAGAGATTTGAGCAACCCGTGTTGCTTAAGGTGGACTTCCGACCAGCACGGCTCTGGCATCACTAACGCAGCGACAGTGACGCTACGCTCGAACGTTCCCTCATACATTTCCGTACTGTATAGTACTATCGCTCTACCGCCGCGTCACTGTCACTGCGTTAGTGACGCCGGAGTCGCGCTGGTCGGACGTCCACCTTTATTCAGAAGCCAGAACTCTGGTTCTTCAGCGGCTAGCTAATGTTCAGATTCTGCGTGATTCTGGTTGTTTTTTTGTGGGGTACGTGGGGAACTTGTAAAAGCTTCGTTTCAGAGTACTACTGCGGGCGAAACGTGTACATCTTCGTGTCTGAGCTGTACAGCGACATCTACAACATGGGCCGCGGGCCGGCGCCATACTGCAAGAACCGCGGCTTCCACTTCCTCGGGTTCGTGCACTTCATGGACGAAGCCAAGTACTACCTGGAGGAAGACCCGAGCATCGCGTTCGCCACCGACAACTTCATCCACGGGCTCGAGTGCCATCTAAGCGTCTGTATCTACAGGTGAGACCGCACCTATCAGAGGGAAACGAAGACAAATATGTCCTTGATGCCTTTGCGTATTTCTGTGCTGGTCCTCTCAGCATTTGAGAAAAAGCGCTGAAAATTAAGAATACAACTCTAAGACTTATGAGTAGAGGTTCACAGCTTAGTGGACTCCAGCATCATTTCATGTCTGAACAGTGTTTAATGAACATTATATTAAAGTCGAGGTAAATCTTGAGTAAAGGTCAGAAGTCATCAATTCTGGTAATTTCTGGTACTAATCTTGATATCAGCAAGTTCGTTTCGAAAAATTTAGAAGATTTCTTACTCCTACTGTAGCATAGCTTTGAGTATATGAGTTGTACGTCCAGGTTCCCGTTCAAGAAGGGCCTGCAGCACGTCCGTGACGTGGTGTCGCTGCCGAAGGCGATCGTGAAGTGCGGCACGGAGATGTACAAGCTGCCGCCGCTCACCGCCGTCTCTTGCATCATCACCTCCGGCTCCTTCATCCTTGACTTCAACATACAGGGCATACGCTTCCGACACTACGACTACTTCCTAGTAAGTGCGGCTCGGAGGTGAATGCAGGTTGCCATCTCTATTTGTGACATCCTAAATGTCCAGTATAATAACGGCTTTAGGTTGCTACTGGGATTACCGCGTTTTTGTAGCGCATTAGGCATGTTCGCGGAGGCGCATGTGGATAGTGTTAGCGCTATAATTCGCAAGAGGACTGACTCCCTGATGCGGCTCGTGTGCGGGGTGCGTAACAATCTCCTGAAGTTAGTAGTGGAGTACCCGGCCAGTGCAATACACTGGGATACACTATCCACATGGAGTCCGAGGGAGTGTTTACGTTTTACTATGAATTATGTTCTAACATAGTAAGTAAGGCTTAGAGTATTTCGGTACTAACATATTTTATGGACCTGATCTGAATTAAATAAATTGAATTGAATGGTTCAGGTAGGTAGCTACCTTTGAAGAATACCAGTATCTTGATTGATCTATTATTACAAGAGTACTTCCTAGTTCCTAGTAAGTCATTAATAATAATAAATGATAAATACTTGGATATCCGGTTCGAAGGACCAGCTGTTAACTAGGTTAATTATTGATCTGTCCAGATTCTACCGAACGGGCAAACGTACTACACGAAAGAGAAGTATACACCTCTCTTCTGCGATCACCATGTGTGCGAGTGGAACAACACTAACTTCTACGGAGGTAATTATTATGCCGATGTAAAAAAAAACCCGCGATCTTGGCTTTCACCAGGGACTAGTATTATAAAGGCTGCCAATGTCAAGAAGAGCTCTTTAATGCCATATGAAATTAAGTATACAGATACCGCTCTTTAATAGTGAAACTAGCTTCAGTAGGCTCATTCTTTTAAAGGAAGCGACTTGTACAGACATTGAAAGCCTTTAAAATTCACTAGGTATTCCCTTTTCACCATTGATTTCGCGCTATTTTGTAACTTACGGTTGCACCAACTTACGATTACAAACCGATCAACGTTGAGTAAATCCGCCTTTGTACCATAATAAGTTATTATTTTGTGCAACAAAGATTACCGGGGGGGAAGATGGTCACAACGGAAGACCAGCGCTGGCGCTGCCAGCATCACGCTGAGTTGTGACCATTTCGTGGCAAATGTGTTTGTGTGTATTGTGTCTATACTGTTTGTTTTTATGTGTTTTGTCACGAATAAATGTTTTTTTCTTTTTCTTTCTTTCTTTCTAAATTAATAATTGAATATGGCGCCGGCAGCTGTCATTCCATAGAAACTTGACAAACTTTTCATACATATGTTTAGATTTAAACGAACACCGCTTAACAGACGTTCGTGCATGTGCACCCCACTCTTATTCTGTCATCGTATTACGTTATATTTGCTCGCCATTCCAATGGATCACAAACAAACAATCAAATCAAAGTAACTATTTGGATTCAATACCTGCAGGTGCGTTCACGATACCGGGAGACCCAGATCCGGGTCTGAATCCGGTACCACCGTGGCTAGAACGCGCCACGGAACCCCCAAATGCTGACGTCACAACACCAAGCGGTTACGACCCCAACGACCCATATAAAAACGGCAATGTCACTTGTAAGTATCATGACCATGATCCGTGCCGCCGTGGCTAGAACGCGCCATGGAACCCCCAAATGCTGACGTTACAACATCAAGCGCTTACGACCCCAACGACCCATATAAAACCGGCAATGTCACTTGTAAGTATCATGACCATGACCCGTGCCGCCGTGGCTAGAACGCGCCATGGAACCCCCAAATGCTGACGTTACAACACCAAGCGATTTCGACCTCAACGACCCGTATAAAACCGGCAATGTCACTTGTAAAGTATCAAGACCATGACCCGTGCCACCGTGGCTAGAACATGCCACGGTGGCCACAGTCGCCAGCAGCAAATTGTGTCGTGCTTCCCAATGCCAACCACTTCAGATTTAAACTGCAGGAATAACATTGGCTTTGCTTGCAAGATTAATTTAACTAGCTAAGTCGGCTCACAGACCTAAACCGAGTCTTGCCCTCCGACACGAATTGTCGCCACTTGTACCGATCTTGCGTCTATTACCGCCAGTTCCTGGCTTGATGATCGCGCAGATCTTCGAGATTATCACCATCATAATTCCCAAGATACAAGTAACCTAGATCTCCAATCTAATACGGGTATTATTTGCACAGACTCCCTGGACGGGTGCTGGTTCATGTTCCCGCCGAACTACGGGTCCATCGCCGGCATCAGCTACCTGGACCCGCTCAGCATCAACGAGTACCGGTACAGCTGCCAGGGCGCCGGCAACAAGGTACAGACAATGCCATGAGCTGGCCTAAGAAACAAGATGAATCGTGGGTCGAACAAGTACTAGACCTACCGAATATTGACTAGATTGGGATTGGCAGCAACATGTGTCCCAATAATACCAAAGATTTCACCACATGCCGACATAGAGCTGCTGTAGTCGAGAGTCGAAAGTTAAGGTCAATTTTCAATAACCCTGGTTTTTTTAAAGAGCTTCCTGGTATATATCTACTATCAAATCTCATAATATATCATCAGTCAGAGGTATATATGAGACCTCAGCATTCACTGAAGCAGCGTAGAGGTTGTGGGTGGGCTAGTGTTCAGCCATGGGCTGATGACGACTTTTAAAAAATATCTAGAGTACATTTTAAACTTTGTCTTGACCAGGGCTCGGATTTTTCATCGCACGGTAAGACGAAAGAGAACTATGGACTCGATATTAACATTAAAATTTTACTTATATTCATACTCTTCATTTAATTAATACCAAACGTACCGATTGCAAATATAAATAAATGACAATGTTAGGTCTATCACAACAATATAGTATGTATAACTAGGTACGTCAATTTGGCACTCTTTGGGGGAGGCCTATGTCCAGCAGTGGACGTCTTTCGGCTGATATGATGATGAACTAGGTACGTAACTAAAGCGGCCTTTAGACCTTCGAAAAGTCACTTTGAATTAGATAACTTAAATGAACCTTGTGTATTTGCAGGGTCTGTACTGGTACCCGCAGTGGATGGGCGCGCCGCCGCACCACCCGTACCCGGCGGCCGGGGACATGCCGAAGTATGAGGAGCAGGGCGAGGTGTTCCACGCGCACCAGCAGGGCCCGCCGCCGCCGCCGCTCGTCGTGCCCAGGCTCGCTAATTGAATACAGACTGCTTTTGTTTATCACTTGTTTTATTTTCCTAAAATATCTATTAAGTATAATTTACTTTCAAAACAAAGTTTAAACAATTTACTTATCTCTCCTGACCTCTCTTAAATTACGTAAGGCTGTTTCTCTAAGGCACAAGAACCATAGCTTAATCTTAATGTCAAAATATTTATTTTTGGTGGCTTTTATTGCCGTCTCTATTTTACTGTATACCATCATCAACTACTCATTAAGACGATTCTAACGAGCCCAAACACAACGAGGTTACGTCGGTTAAATACTGAATTCCCATGGCCACCTTCTGTCTCCATCATCAGATCAACTCGATGGTACCATAATATTAAATTGTCATCCAAACTATACTACTTACCACCCAAAATTTCAGCTCAATCGGATAACGGCAAGTTTTGACGTCGGACAACTTACATACGAACAGGTCAAGTTGATATGTGTCAATTGTCATGTATGTCTACTCCTTTGTCTCTGTGTGTCTTTTGTGTAGTGAATAAATGTCTTCTTTTCTTTTCTTTTTTTTCTTATATAAAGCTTGTAATAAAAAAAACTAGGTAGGTACAAGACACAATGTTCTTATGTAAGTGAAAGCTCTTGGAGGAGCTGTGGCGTTGTTTCTTTATCTTCCTCAGATTTTTCTCTTCCTTTGATTGATAGGAACTCAGTTACAGAAGACATGCGAGTGGTGGTGGGAGAAGTTACGTGGTGACTGTTCAAAAAAGTACAATGTGCTAAAAAAGTTTGCCTCCAAAGTTCAATATCTTAGAAACTTATCATACATGGGTAAGTATAAGAGCGTGAGTTGTCCAAGACAAGCCAAAGGGTACTATACTTTCGTTTTTCAGAAAAAGTTTACATTAACTTTTTTTTTTCAGATATTATATTTATTCGATATTTTGTGGTTTTTTTACTCAGAATAGTTGATACTCGGCAACAGAAATACATCATCTGTCAAAATTTCAACTGTCTAAATTATCACGGTTCATGAGATACAGCCTGGTGACAGACGGTAGACAGACAGACAGACAGACGGACGGACAGCGGAGTCTTTTACCCTTTGGGTCCATACCCAAAGGGTAAAAGACTCCGCTCCATAGCCCTAACAAAAAGGCATGATTCAGGAAATACTTAAGGCTTAAATAAAACCACGCAAACCATTTTTAATAACTTTAATTCATAGTAATAATCATAATTTACACAAACATAACGAAATCTAATGTCAACTCATACAATAGGTTGATTAATTATATCTATATACTAAACAATTTAAACTAAAAATATTTGAAACCGATTCATTGCACAGAACTGTACGGGGGCCGAAACTATCTAAAAATATGTATTGTCTGCAAAAATACATTCAGTACTCTATATTGTGACGTCTAGCTAACCTTATTGAAACATAGAAAAGCTGAATAGCACTATTAGACTACTTACTACTATCTATATTATATTATAATTATTTTAATTTAGTCGGATATCACACTTTTACATGCCATTGTACTACTTGACGTAGTATGGATTGGGACACAGATTGCAACAGCTACATCATTCATGTGTGCATCAGCAGAGATGCTGCTTGACAGCTAGGCGTCAGCTGTATGGAAATGTACGTAACCCTTCAACAAGCTCAGGGTGTCTACATACGGCCCATTTTAATGTATAGTCGACTACAAAGACAAATATGCGGCCAAAGATACAAAAATATATACACACGACTTTATTGCCTTATCATTAAGGTCGTGCATACATATTTTAACTTATACATCAACTCTGGCCTTATAGATCTCTTTGTAGTCTGTACGTTGACTAACAATCGATATCCGAGCAAAAAAGGTGCTTACAAATATCTGAACACAACTCTACTGTCAAGGCATTAGCCGTGTCAGTCCTTATATATATTAATTGTGTATATGTTTTTGAGCCTTCCGTAAAGTCGACATAATAAACGTCGATGTGTAAAAAAAACTTAAGTAAAGCCCTTCTTGTATGTAGTGATGACGTATTCGAAGGCATGACATATGTAAATTGTCTAAAACAAACAAAACAAATGCCTTTTCGACCACGTCACCCTTACATGCAAGAGGAGCTTTACTAAGTTATTTACTTATAACATACCGCAATTTTACGTCTCCTCTGGCAGGAAGTGGGTGGCCGCACACGTAGGAGGCGGTAATTGACACTTTATAGCAAGCTGTGACGTAATAAAAAATTTCACGTTTTAACGCCTGAACCATAATTTCGCGTTCAGACAGTTGCAAGCATCTTGTATGCTCAGATCTGTTCAATGGCCATTCTACTGCAGAAGCATAGCGTCTAATCGTCCATTCGAGTGATGTAGCTGTGTTATAAGATGTGGTACATAGTTCACATTAGTACAATCATATCGAAATAAGGTTAAAAGTAGACGGGAGATGACGTCAGAAGACAGTCTCTCTCGCACTTTAGAAAGTACATACTTATTAGAAAGAGATGGCTGCTACAAAATCGTCAAAAGCAGATCTCAATAAACTATGGTGCAAATAAAACTAAAGGTGGAGAAATAAATGCAATAAGGGCAGACCTTTATAATGGCAATGACGAATATATCCGCACCAGTGACGTGTAAATTAGTCGGCAATAGTCAGATGATATACATGGGTTAAAGGGCGTGAAATGATACCTCTACCTTTTGGCGTATATAGTCGTCACTGGTGGTTTTCTGTTCCAAGCTATTTTTGGCGCAATTATTCAGATTTGGGAGGTTAGATATGAAATATAGCTTTGATACTTATAATATGACACATGTCGTTTTATGGGAGGGACATTATTATTTACCCTTTAAACGCCAAAGACGCTTTTAGCGGTCAGCAACTGTCGCGGTATGGACCACTATATTTGTTTTTGGCTACAATGCCCAAGCAAAGGTTGACTTTATTCACAAAGAGCAATTAGTTTGGCGTGTGACATGGCTTATATACATACTAATGGCGTTAAAAGGGTTAATGGTGATGTTATATTGGTAGACTTAGAGTGAAAGAATTTAGGATGACGATTGAATATTCCAATGAATATATTACATTATATTCTTTTTCGCTCATACAGATTAAAAATAGGGTTAATTTTAGTTTATGTAATATTATGTAAACAGGACGTGTTTTTTATTTATAATTACAATCCTCAACGTATTGGACGTGTCGCTACACCGATAGTCTCGCAAATACTACATGTCCAAGTCCCGCTTAGTCAAAATAACGTGGAAGTAGCGTAGGTCCATAATTACATTAATTCATTGAAGTAAGAAATTAATACAAAATCGGTACATTCGTACGGTCAGCAGCAGAAGTAGCTAAGCGGGCCGGGTGTTCAAAATAACCTACACACGCTCTTAATTTCTTAGGAATAAAGTCGTGTATGGTCATTTTGAACACCCGGCCCGCTTACCTACTTCTGCTGCTGACTGTACTGTTTTCCAAAAATGTTCCTTGTATACTTGAGATTATTTAACTTGGCCGATTTGCATCAAAGCAGACTTTGATCTATTCAAAAAGCAACTCTACCGTCCATGGTAGAAGATTCCAATGACAGTTTTATAAGAAGTCTGCCACATTAAATAATCTCAACCATATGCATGTTTACAGTAACCGCCTAGCTAGCATGATCACGTTTATGTCGAATAACGGACCGAAACCTGTTACCCTAATCAGGGTTTTCCCATAGGCTTATTTTAGAATGTATATACTTAACTAATTCATAGAAGAGAGTAAAGGATTATATGCGAAAGTACTTAATAGTCGAGCCCATTTTCGTGATACGATTTCATTACTCCAATTAAACTATTTATTTCATTGTACAGTCGAGTTCTCCAATATCTATACAGACAACCTTTAAAAAATATCTATACGCAGGTTTTATTGTTACTGACATAAGGCGCATGTGTGTGGATATTTTTGATAGGTTTTCCGTACAGATATTGGAAAACTGGACTGTACTTATGAGACAGAAATACTTGCCACTTATACTAATGTTTTGTATTGTGTTGATTCGAGGCAGCGATATTCTGACCTCGTCCCAAATGTCCATGATTTAAACTCTATATTCTATGGCCGGACTTAAGCTTTTTCATCCTCGATTTCAAATTTCTCCCAACTCTCATCCGAGTTAGCACTGGCATCGTCTTTCACCGTCTCCTTTTCTCCAAAATAATCCTCCACCAAGTCGTTACCACAAACGTCAGATTTCCCCGCCTTTTTCGACGGGCGGCCATTTTTCTTATTGTTCATATTGTCTCTGGTCTGCGCGGATTTCGCTTTAGTGTTGCCAGTGGTGTTTGTGTTCTTGTTTTTTGTGTTGTTGTTGGCTATGTCGCGGGACGACGTCTGTTTTGTTTTCTTGTTGGATATCTCCTTTTCGTATTCTTCTAGAAGTAGTATTTGCTGTTCCTCGGTTAGTTCAACGTCATTCGCGAAGTCTTCTGCGAACAAGAGAGCATTTAAATTTATTTGATAATTACTTCTTTGATACTAACTGCCAGCGCGATATAGCGAAGAACGCAGACAAAGTCGCGGAATAAAATATAGCGGGTATTTTTTTTATCAGATAGTACTTAATTTAACACATTAACCTTTTGACAGCGAGGGTGCAAAACAAAACGGTGCCCAACTGTGGCCAAAACAAAACAATAGCCAGACAAAATATGAATAAAATGAAACTTCTGATAAATATTGTCATGTCTAAATGACAATATTTATCAATATTATCATGTGGTCGTCCGTGGCATCAGTGGCACGAGTTTTCGTCCGCGTCCACAGCCGTCTTTAGCTCTCAAAGGGTTAAGTGCCGAAAGCCCGACTATCGGGTATTTTAAGATTTCGTTCCCACGCCAATGCCGGATGACTCGATAGTCGAGATCGCGGCACTGTAGCTATAGAAGACTAAAGGCCACTCCGGAAGACCCGATATCGAGCACTGTTTTTGACGAGCAGGGTTGCCGCTAACAGAAATATTTTTAGCGGAGTATTTTAATTATTAGTTTCAATTATTAGGTTGTTATCAGAAACCTTGGAACCTTGTTCTGTATTTGCAGTGTTAGTGGTGTGTAAAAGTGTTTTAGTGAAATAAACCTAAATTAAACGTGTCGTGTGACTGTATAATATTTTATTTTTCACAACACCAGGTAGGTATGTTGTATTCAGAAACTAATTGAAATGTGATAAATTAATTGCCTTATGGTTTTTAGCGCAACCTTATCGTGTGCCCGATTCTCGGGATCTTGGCGTGTAGCGTGGATTCGATCGATAAGTGTGAAACTGTGCCCGAGTGTCGGGTCTTATACTTTTTTCTGGCCTCGCGCGCATGGTCTGTAAAATGGGCGGACCTGAACCAACCCGCTATCTTACAAGCTTTTATTTAGTTTCAGCTGTCCCGAAGTTTGTCATCAGATCTTGCAAATTAAATTTGATCCACTTCCCTGTAACCGATTGAGCTGAAATTTTGCATACATGTGTAAAACGCGTGACAATGCAATATTATGATGCCACGGTGCTGATCTGATGATGGAGCTGGAAGGTGGCCATAGGAGCTTCGCAATGAAACGACACAATCTCATCGAGATTGGGCTCGTTAGAATCGTCTCAATGAGTAGTTGATGACGGTATACAGAAAGGTACAGTGGGCAATAAAAGCTTGTATCAAACATGAAATTTTTGAGAGAAGCTTATTTAATATTAGACATATTACGTGATCGGTAATTTGTAGTTTTGTTAGTATTAGCAGGTTAGTGGTACAAGTGAGGGCGACAACTTACTCACCGTCCTGCCAGGCCGCGTCGGGCAGCGCGGCGGCCGCGGCCGGCGGTGAGGCCTCCGGCACTTCGTCCTCGACGCCGGACAGCACTCTTTTGGGGCTCCTGCAAAATGCCATTATTATCGAACGAGGGAGCGCTGGATGCTTCAGCTTGGGCCGAATTAAGATTTCGTACACTATACTAAAACCACATACTTTTTTTTATGGAGCTCCCAACTGAACTGAAATAATTATTATTTAGACAACTAAAATAAATTCGACCATTCACGTGGCGCTTTTACTGAACTATAATTAATTTGACCAATAGGACGTCGCGTTGGCTCCGATACAAAAGACATCAACGACGTTGAGCCGGCGCACCTCTGACTTGCACTTCGTTTCAGCAGGGCTTGGATTTTCATTAGTTGCCCTTATTGTGTAACGATTATATATATAATAGTATTTTATATAATCGTTACACAATACCTAAAGGCTCTTAAAGTCGAGTACTGTTTAAGTAAGGTACGAGAATTTAAGTGTTAAATTGGTTTTAGTTTAGTGTACGAAGTCTGAAATCAAACATTAAAGTCGACGAGTATAAAAAATTTGTATTTTTTCTAAGAATGTGCAATTAAAGCCAGTCGGGCCTACTATATATTTAAATTTTTCATTTTCCATACACGTGCATTAGCTTTGTTTACAACTATTCCAAATTTCAAATTGATAGCATTAGTAGCGACGGAGTCGATAAGGGTTCCGTTTTTATCTTTTTGGTCCGGAAGTCAAAAAGAGTTTGACATTGTATCTCGTTCCCACTTGTGGTATCGTCTATGCGTATGTTATGTGTGTGTGTTCCTGTGTGTCCGGTGAGGCGCACTTACTGCAGCACGGGGTCGGGCTGGCGCGGCAGGTGCTCCAGCACGGGGTCGCAGTCGGCGGGCGGCAGGCGCCGCGCCGCCGCCGCCAGCCGGTCCTGCAGCAGCGCCACGCGGAACAGGTATCTGGAGATAACGAACAACTCTACATTCTTGTACAGGCTGGACAGTGAGTCCCAGTCGACTCTGGGTCGGCCCACGCAATAGGCTTGTGATTGTGACCTAACATTTTTTTAAGATGCCATTCGAATCAGTTTTTAGATTGGAACAAATGTTTGTATGGGAGCAACTACAAGGACGCGTGCATTATTGAGTTCTAAGCGCGTGCCATTGACTCCTAGTCTGAACGATGACAATATAAAAGGACCTCAGGACCTGCAACGTACCTCTCCCAGAGCTCGTCGGGCACGATCTTGTCGTATATGCCTATAAGGTGTTCTGATGCGTTACTCTTACAGAACGTAAGCCATTAGATTCTGAAACAGCGCACCATGATTATCCATCAGCTGAAATGGGCATTCTCGTTGAATGTAGATACTATTGTATTATAGACTCTCACTTTGAAGGATGATGATATCAATGGCGGAGCGCTCATACAAGCCGATTTCCACCACACATACCTAAAATTTTTTGCTACATTAAATTCGTAAATCATCAATCCACGGAAACGTGGTTGCTTACTTAGGCCTCATAAGAAGGTTCAAAGTCGCCCAAAGGGCAATGGAGAGGGCTACGCTGGGAGTATCTCTGCGTGAACGCATCAAAAATGAGGCTATCCAAGCAGAATCAAGGTAACCGCTATAGCCCTCCGAATCGCTAAACTTAAGTGGCAGTGGGCCACATTGCACGTAGAACCGATGGCCGTTGGGGCGGAAAGGTCCTCGAGTGGCGACGACGTACCGGAAGGCGCAGCGTGGGTAGGCCCCCCACAAGGTGGACTGATGACCTGGTACAGGTCGCGGGAGTCCGCTGGATGCATTCTTTGGAGGAGGCCTATATCCAGCAGTGGACGTCTGTCGGCTGATATGAAAGTACCAGGAGCCCAGAAACAGCCACGTACCTCTCCCAGAAGTCGTCGTGCGAGACGGCGTCGGGCACGAGCTTGTCGTACATGGCGCGCAGCGCGGGGCTGCCGGCGAGCCGCTTGGCGGCCGAGGCGGGCGCGATCAGCTCCGAGCCCAGCTCCAAGGACGCGCGCCACGCGTCCAGCTCGGGGCTTGACGCCGGCACGAGGTATGTGGCGTCCACGCGTTGAAGGGCCTCTAGCTCTTTCTGGAATGTAAAATTCTATGTTATAAACACCGTACAAGGGCCAATCAACTATTTTACTGGTAGCCTTGGAAAGTCTAGAAGACTCTTTACAAACGATGATTTTATGGGGTTTATATCAACTAAACATATTTTTGTGGCTATGGTAACCCCATTTTATGGTGGGGCATCTCCTAAGCCTGCTAGATGTGCATATTCATCATCATCATCATATCAGCCGAAAGACATCCACTGCTGGACATAGGCCTCCCCCAAAGAGTGCCAAAGTGACCGGTCTTACGCCAGCCGCATCCAGCGGACTCCCGATGTCCATATTATAATCTTCAATCTAAGAAAATGTGTCAAGGTTATCTCCTGGATTACCGAGAAGACAGGAAGTTAAAGTTAAAGTTGATAATAAAGCATAATATAAAATTAAATCAGCAGAACATGTATCCTGGATCTTGGTAAAGGAGAGGCTAGCATAGAGATGATGTGATCAAGGTATCTCCTAATCCCTTATCAGATTCATAGGGCTCTCAGTTATTTCCGTTTAGCTCTGTCCTACAAAGTAACATCGAGGTCCTTTCACCGAGACTAATTGATGCAAGGTCCCTACTATCCTACCCTAAACGAGACACCTCTGTTGCGTTCTCTGTTGCACCAATCCTGGCAGGTAAGTGTGCAATGATCGGGGGGCGTCGTGGTGACATGCTCGCGATCCCATGGCGCTCCCATTAACGGCAGAGACGGAAACGCCGGAGTGGTTTTAGTGGGTATACTCCCTCCCCCTTCTCTTTAAATAGTGTTGGCCGGAGGGTGAGAGTCCCACATACCCCCCTATATAGCTTCCCCAGGCTGGGGGGGATGCGTAAGTGCATTTCCACTCCGTCAAAAAAAAAAAAAAGGTGTGCAATGATGCCGTTCTCACAATTTATGGCCCCGCGCGCAGCGAGCGTTTGCTAAGTAGCATAGACAGAGACTACAAAGAGGGATTATCTGACCTTGTATGTGGAAAGCATGGTGGTGTCACCCGAAGACAGGATGACTTCTGTGTCGTCTTCATCATCTGGTTCTGGGTTCAGAGCTGTGCTCACTTGACCTAAAAGAAGCGGATTCGTTAAGTTATTTATACAAATCCAACGTGTTGACGTTTCATATGGCTCGCCACATACAGGCTGAATCCTGCGACCGAATTACGACCGTAGCTACTCCATACAAATTCTTTGACCTTACTTTATAGGCAAAAAAAATCACCGCGAAATTCGTCCGCCTGTCGGTGATAGGGTCCTAGATTTTGTATAGAGTAGCTACGGTAGGAATTAACCTGTACATATCGAAATCGTGTTAGTCATCACATTAATGCATGATATCTTTTTAGTTTGAGCTTAAACTAGGTAAAGAAAAGTGCTCACCGATAAAAGAACTGAGACTTTTCTTCATGACGTTAGCTGGAGACTCTGGTTCATCCAGCTGTAAAAAAAATGATTGTTCGAGAATAAACGTTTCAAACCTAAAGAGAAAGGTTAGCAGTTGAATGAACAGCTAGATTTGGTTAGACAAAACGATGTCAGAGACAAAAGTTGTCACGGGATCAAACTGGCCATAAAATGAATGTGTTATTATTTTCATTTGGCCATAAAATGAAGTTAGTACAGAGATGCTGTGCTGTTGATGACGATGATGATAATCATGATGACCGCAACGACATAAATACGCGCTCGCCGCATAGCACGTGTCTGTTCGTTCCTAGCGCTATAGCCGAGTTTAGCTGCCACTTCAGCTCCAGACCTGTATGTACCTTGAGCGTCTTCCCGAGCGCCGTGGAGATGGTGCTCAACACATGGCTCGTCTCGCTCTTCACCGCCGAGCCGATCTCGTCCAGGTCCTCCTTGACCATGGAGTATACCTCTGCCGCCTGCAATTATGACCTGTACCTTAAGCGTTTCCCCGAGCGCCGTGGAGATGGTGCTGAGCACATGGCTCGTCTCGCTCTTCACCGCCGAGCCGATCTCGTCCAGGTCCTTCTTGACCATGGAGTATGCCTCTGCCGCCTGCAATAATGACCTGTACCTTGAGCGTCTTCCCGAGCGCCGTGGAGGTGGTGCTGAAGACATGGCTTGCCTCGCTTTTCACCGCCGAGCCGATCTCGTCCAGGTCCTTCTTGACCATGGAGTATGCCTCTGCCGCCTGCAATTATGACCTGTACCTTGAGCGTCTTCCCGAGCGCCGTGGAGGTGGTGCTGAAGACATGGCTTGCCTCGCTTTTCACCGCCGAGCCGATCTCGTCCAGGTCCTTCTTGACCATGGAGTATACCTCCGCCGACTGCAATGCAATCACATTTTGGTCATAACTGAAGGCCTGTTGCAGAGGACAGTGAAGTAACTATAGTAATAAGTTTTTGCAAAAAGCTTTTTTTGCCGACTATACTTTTTGCAGTCATAACTGGTAAATAGGGTATCAATGAGCATACATGGTAACAGACAGACAGTACGCAGAATTTCGCATTTATAATATTAGTATGAAGTAAGGATTTCTACTGCACACCACATGTCTGACTTGAAGATTTTTTTTTTTAATACTAAGTGTACAATATAACAAACAATAAATAATATTTGCGTATACGTTTATTATCCCGCGGATTTAATAAGATAAAACCGTTATCTTATCATACGATAAAGCATATGTACGATGTATATAGAAATACGCACAGATAATCATAAAACCCACTGTGCAGTGGGATCCGTGCATTTTACCATCGACATTAATGGGGTAGGGATAGGGATGGATGGACATGTAATAAAATACGACTGATGATAACAATCAAAAACAATTTCCATCAGGACAATGATGATGTCAATTTTATTTTTGGTATTCAAGTTCAATTTATTTCTCCCTAAGTTTACAGTATTTTTTATACCGCCGAAACAAGTTTTTGTAGTCTTGGCATGGACATTAAGCTGTTGAAGTCTGTGTGGGTACTATTTGCCAGTTGGCTTCACGCCAAATCACAACGCGGGGTTGCATCGAACGATCCGGTGCCCTTATGAGAGACATAATCTAATAAAAGTAATAAGAGTGAATAACACATAATTAGTCTGCTTTGCCCGAAGGTTGACTCGTTGAGAATGCTTATGACACTATGTCTGTTTCTTGTAGCATAAGTTCTTTTTTTATGAAATAACTAAATAAACGTTGGTTTTCGTCAAGGTACTAGTATTTTTCATATTTCTAAAGTATTATCCCAAATGGACATAATAGTGACACGACAGAGTACTAAAAGGTTCCTCATTTGCACCTTTTGACTTGGCCCAGTTATTTTTTTATAGCGTAGGGCGTAGCGATAACAGATTTCGCTCACAAAATTTTAATTAAGAACAATGGCATGCACAATGTATGACAGGTGCTGGGTTTCGAACACCCCCTGACCGTTGGGGCAAAAGGGTTATCGAGTGGCGACCACGTACCGGAAGGCGCGGCGTGGGTAGGCCTCCCACAAGGTGGACTGATGACTTGGTAAAGGTCGCGGGAGTCCGCTGGAAGCGGGTGGCGCAGGACCGGTCACTTTGGCACGCTTTGAGGGAAGCCTATGTCCAGCAGTGCACTTCTCTCAGCTGATATGACGATGAAAGTCCATTCGTCACACAGGTGATATAACTTTTGAATTCGGATAAGTGATTCCGGAGATTGATCGCTAATCTCGCTATAAGTACAAACTTACAATGCTACAATTTTACGGACGTTTCCTCGTTATATATAATATTGGCATATAAGAATATATAATACTTCATAAATCTAGCTCATTAGGTTGTCAAGTAACCTACGTATTGTTTATCAGTTAATGTTTAATTACGAGGTAAGTGAGTCAGTTTCGCAAGGCGCAGTGACCTGCAACGAACGTGCAAAGTGCAGTCTAATGGAGCATTGAACAATTAACGACGACTCTCCTTTTGATCCTTGGGCAGTATTGAGTAGCAGAAGTGTAAATTTCCGTCCAGTAAATTGGGTATAAACATCTTGTATGTTATGGACACACTAGCTTCTGCCCGTGACTCCATACGCGTGTTATTATAATTACCCTATAAATAGAATGGACCTGCAGGATTCATATAAGCTAGTATAGCATCAAGTATTATTTATCGGCAAAAGGTTTAAAAATTGTCACAAGTCCCGTGGACTTTGCTATGGTGAGCTCACCATTTGCCGGCCTGTACGATTTGTTTTCCACCATCGATATATAAAAAAGTCTTATAACTTCCAGAGGACTTGTCTTGGGGGAAATCTATTTTTATTGTCGTGTTTTAAAAGTTTGCCAGTTTAAAACACAACTAGGTAGTTACAATATTAATGAATATTCAATTATTTAAACAGGTGAACTGTACTTTCATGAATGCACTGCCACTGTTCAACTATTTAGTCAAAACAGCCTTCATTTGGGCATACATACTTTAAATACTGTGAAAAAATATTTTACTCAATTGAGTGAGTAGGCCCATGATAAACATAAACTTACTCTGTATTCCCAGATGGGGTAGGTAAAATAAATGCAAATTAATCAGTGCCACTTTTAATTGTAGGCTTAAAGATGGAGAAATTGTGTTCTTGCAGAGAAAAGTTGCTGCCTATCATCCACAAAACAATTCAACTGTAACCTCATACTCAATTTTTATGGAACATCACCTCTTTTTTTCACCTATGTAGTGTCAGATAAATAACAATTCTAACCAGACACCACACATGACAATAATGAGCCCCAGTGTCATAATAGAGAGAATAGAGAATAATAGAGAATAATTTATTGAAAAAACCTTATTGCTAATTGTACAATGTGCTTGCACTGTTACATGTTAGGTAAATTGATTAAATGCGCCATAATAATCAACAAGGTGGCCAGATTCCAACAAGGTGGACACACACCATCAAGAAGGCTTGTGGTTCCATGCATAAAGGAGCTAACATGGCCCTTAACCGTGTCATATGGCAAGACATTGCAATTGGTATTTGGTTACGATCTTAGATCGTAAGGGAGCGCGAAGTGTCATAAAATGCATAATATAAGACATACCTTGGTCTTAGCTGACGAGATCCAAGAGTCCCACCAGTTGCCAGTTGGCTTGTCTTCAAGCGGAGTAGTGGCCTCGCTTGCCTGCACATCGGGAGACCTGTCAAATGTTACAGCATAAGCTCTCTGTATGAGATAACTAATCATCCTCCTAGTGCTTTCTCGGTTGTACCCTAAAGGAGTTTGCTATGGCACCTAATTCCTAGATTTGGTGTAGGCACTAGTTTTACGAAAGCAACTGCCATCTTCCAGAGAGAAATCCTTGTTGAGACAGACATTAGATGTTTCCTCACGATTTTTCCTTCACTGAAAAGCTACTGTAAATATCAAATGATATTTCGTACGTAAGTTTCTTTAAATGTAAGACAAGCTTTAAGTTAGTACATAAGTGTTAGGATAGCTAATATAGCAATAATTTACATTAAAAACAAAGTTTTAACTGACTTCAATTTAGTACTCCGTTCTGCTTCATAAAATTTGTGATTTCCGGGTATAAATACACTAGTTATAATAGAAAATACCGAAATTACTACATGCGTGCCTTCTATATTTGAGGAGTTCCCTCAATTCCTCATGGTTCCCATCATCCAACTGAAGTTTTGATAACAATGGGACCAATCTGGAAGCATATACTTTCAGTAAAAAAAGAATTGTACGAATCGGTTCGTAAATGACGAAATTCTGAGGTAACAAACATAAAAAAAATACAACCGAATTGAGAACCTCCTCCTTTTTTTGAAGTTAGTTAAAAATAGAACATTATAACATTTTGTCATAATTCTTTTAACAATTTAGGGGTGAAAAGGACCAAAGAGAGTCGATTTTTTGGTAAGATATAAATGTTAGTTTAACCACTTAAGAATGACTATGGTTATGCAGGTAGCGATTGAAGCATAGTTTTTGCCAAACTGAGTTGAGTCTTGTCTCAATAGCATTGATCGCTTTTATCATAATTAAAAATTTGACTCTAGTCGCTTTCTGCACGGATTCGCGAGCTCTCTCTATTAATATGAGAGAGACTGATAGTGCGAGAAAAATCGAGAGAGTCGCGTGCCGCCGTGTGATAGCCATGCTGCAAAACTATGGTCAATTGTTCCATGTACAGTCACCAGCATTAATATCTGCCTTAAAAAGCATGAATAAATATCTAACAAATATTTCTAGGGCCGTAAGGACATGCAAGGTATTTTTTGTTATGGCAGATATTTAGACGTACAGTCACAGACTTTAATTGTTGAGCTATTTAGAGCTCACTTTATACTGGACACTTCATAGCTTCATAGAAAACCAAAATTAGTTGACAATTAAAGTCCTTGACCGTACAAGAGATAAGCACTTTTAAAAATATCAAGCAATTATCATAACTGTACACCCAAATTATCCCATATATATTAGACACATCTTGAATTGCAGTGCCTTAAAGCTTGGCTGAGTACTGGAGACTTAAGCCATTAAAACTGAGAGTAACCTTTCACTATATATATAAGATTTGCATCAACCCTGATGGCACAAGTCTTTATGGCTCAATTTTTAACCTCCTATGCATAGATAAGTAGACGATTTATTTGTTGTAAAAGGGCTTTTAAAAGTTTAATCTGCGTGTCTGTCTGTGGCATCTTAAAGTGAGCTCCCAAGCGGATTAACTAATTTAAGTTTATTTTTAAATCTTGTCTGTTAAGATGTTTCTAAGCTATGTTTGTGATGTCCAATGATTTTATTTTATTTATGTAGTTATTCTCAATAAATACACCAATAAACACAATCATTTTAATAAAGACAAAGAGATACTGAATATTCCTGTTTATCTACAGTAATGGCATCCTGTGAGAGTACATTACGAAAGAACTGCTTATATCCTGTAATATCCTTCTAATAATACTTGCTGTAATAAGTGACCTATTTAACATCACTGCTAAGATTTGTCACTTGCAAACTACAATAAAAGTTAATGGAATCCTGAAGGACATGCAGTAATCGTCACTTGACATTTACATTTTGCCGTATTGTTGGAATTATCTCCGGACAATAAGCGGAACGAATAAAAGGAACTGATATCACCAAAATAATTACTACGATATTATGAGGCCACATTATAATCTACGCAGTAGAAACTTGGACCAATTCGTCAAGGAACATATTAAAAAGACTTTGTTTACAAAATAAAGGCTGTAGACCAATTAAAAACGGAGAAATTAGAAGTTATGATAAGCGAAGCATGTTGACATCAACAAGACATTGTTTTAAACAAACATTATTAGAAACACTTACTTTTCAGCCATCATGAAGCAGGTTCACATAAAACGAAAATAAAAGGGGCACATGGATTTCTGCACATTAAATTTGGTCTGATTTTGTATGTTTTGCTACATGAAATTTACAAGAAATTTTGTCATAGTTTTGTTTGCGTTGACATTAGCGAGTTTTTTTTTTGTGTTGAAAAGAAATGTAGCTCTGACAGGTAGATTTTATGCCTGACAGCATTACTTGTTTCGTTATGTTGTCGGTGCAGGTTTTGTTGGTTACGTTGTCAGTTATTAATATTGGAATCGCGGGTGATTTAAAAATAAAATGGTTGACATCGTCGTATATTACCATTGATTTAGTATGAGTAACTAGATACACAATCAGCCGAAAAAAGTGGCCGTCCAAAAGAACCGCGCGATCGACACTTGCGGCTCTTTTGCGTTTAGTCTGGTTTCGACCCTAGATAAGTATATGTTGGTTTCGACCGTGAGACTTGACGGTTGTCAAAAATGACAAAAATGATCTGTGAAAAAATACGTTAATAGCAAATATAGCAATAGAAAAAAAATAAAAAAGGATTGGATATATTTCTTTAAGGGTAAAATAATAAATCATTTATTTTCTAAAGTAAATACAAGATGATGACTAACATTAACTAAATTGCTATATAAAAATTTTATTTAATCAAATGTAATAGAATAATTTAGAAATTAAGGCAGAAAAAAAAAACTGATATATAAAAACTACTCAAATAGCCCACCCCGCGTCATTCCCGGTGCAAAGGTGCCCATTACGCTCGCCGCATTGCCGCGTTGGATTGCAATGGACAACTTCTTTAACTAAGTTCGATTGATAGCGTAAAGAATTTCATGTAAACTCATTGGCATTACATGGTTTTAAATAAATAATTTCGTTAGTACAAATGACAGATTATCACGGAAGAAAAACAATACAATACAATACAATACAAATACTCTTTATTGCACACCTCACACAAACAAAGCAGTTACATAGAGAAACAATACAATAACATGTAGGTAGAGGTAGACAACAGGCGGTCTTATCGCTGAAGAGCGATCTCTTCCAGACAACCTTTGGGTATCGGAGAAAGAGATAAAACTAGATTATGCAGTAGGTGGTGCAGAGATTATTATATATCAAAAATCAAGAAATTATAAAAATAAACGTACATAAATACCTCTATATATAAACATACACACACAATCATACATATATACAAATAACACAAACACAAATATAATGATACATAAACAGTCAGCCAAAAATACAATCAGGGTTAGGGGAGAGACAAATAATGTTCTTTAAGAAGGGAAAACTTTAAGAAGGCAAAAACCTAAGGAGTCAGTACCTACTTATTAGATTTTTTTATGGAGTAGTACAGTTACGTTACGTTATTTGTGGTTTTCAATTTAAGATTCCCGAGAAATCCTTAGCGATGTGCAAAGTAGGCCGCAGTTATAGGCTTATAGCACGAGATAGGAGACATCAACGACGAAGAGTGGTGACGACTTCGTCGTGTGTTTATTTTTCAAGTTTATATTAAATCTAGTCAAAATAAATGTTTAACTAAAGATAAATTGATATTCAGATTGTAAGTCATTATTATATGTCGCAAAGGGACTAATTAGATACGTCAAATATACCACGGTAAAATGATCTACATACCTAGTTCTTATTCCCTTTTCACTAGTCGTGCGTAGATATTTTAAGGAGTTTGACAGCTGCACTGATAATACGTTATGCCCACCGAACAATGTTTTGTGTATATGTATTTATAAAAAAAATGAGCGCGTTAATTGTTTAGGTATTGCCTAAAAAATTATTATGATTTATTTGTGTAAAATAAATAATCATGATTTATTTGTGTTTTTCGTCTTCCTGTTTAAATAAATAAAATATTATAGATTTTATTCATTAAAGTGTGACATGTAAAATACTTCCAAACATCAAAAATCCGCAACATACTTCGTCTATCATTTACAAATGACTGTATTGTTTATACAATATTATTAAAATAATTTTATAATGCGACTCCATTCATTCGCTATTTAGTTTTGACGTGATCAATCAAGTCACATTATGATAAAATCTCAATAAACTAAAAAGTTTTTAATCTGTTTGATGCTAATTCGCTAATATGGCCCTTACAGCTTAAACCACTAAGTTCTCTTTTATATGAAGCATATATCTCAACGCAGGTTATAAGTAAACGCGATTGGCATCAACTGAAATATAGCTAGAGTTGTCAAATTGGGGCACATTTCTTGAAATTTTTGTTCGACATTGTGCGTCTATTTACTTTATTATACGTCAATGTATATTGCCTAAGTACCTACTTGAAATTTGAAAATAGATTGAGATCCATCTCCATATGGCTAGAGCACTGGCTGGTAATAAAAAATAAAAAACACGCCCATGTTTAATTTTGTTTTCACTTGGTTGTGCTGAAAAAATAATTGTTTGTGCTGCTAGATCTAATAACCTATATTATTTCAAAAATATTTGTCAGT
Source organism: Epinotia nisella (assembly GCA_932294315.1). Taxonomy (NCBI): domain Eukaryota; kingdom Metazoa; phylum Arthropoda; class Insecta; order Lepidoptera; family Tortricidae; genus Epinotia; species Epinotia nisella. Next base: position 11,694,793 of record OW028693.1, read on the forward strand.
TCAATATCAGCTATAGTTTGGCTAACCAAATTATGTTGACAGATATTTCCTTGTGGTATCACTAATTGTCTATGATTTAAAAATAGGCTAAAAGTCAGTTATCAATTTATGTCATTCATTCAAATAGTTCGCGGTTTATGTTTTATTTTAATAATATTAACAATGACTATATACCGAGTGAGGTCCGTAAACTATTTTTTCAGCTCGTAAGTAATTAGGTACGACAATGTGAGAACCCGACGTGAAGCGTTGTATAACGAAAAACTGCAATGTTTACAAGTCGTAGTAGGTTGGTGATGCATAAATATTCTGATACTTTAGGTACTAGTTCTAATATTTGCCTATAACTTTGATTAGGTACGTGAATAGTAGTTTCACGTGGTTTTACCTATTCCGGTGTTGCCTGTAAGCAAGCAAGCAAGAAAGAAACATGCAAATGATAGTAAGTTGAATTTGACGCACACCGCGGTTTCCGATTAAGTTGATATTTGGGCATTATCGAGCTAAGTTTTATTTAAACTACGTTTCATTTTTCGCCTTGCTACAATGATATACTTACGGTGAAAAAGTGTAAACATATGCGTTTGTCGTTGACTATACTGTATTATTATTATTATAAAAGAGAAATGGCAGCCTCGACGGCCTTTGCCAGAGTCAGTAAGCGTATAAATTAACTACGAAATAACGAATTAATTAAACGATTTATAAAATCAAATAGACGTACTCTCGACAGAGAAACCTAAATGGCCATTTCCGACTATACTGTATATAGTGATAGAAATTATGTCACCTGACTTTGAGTACACGTCAACGTATATTTAACTTATTTTTTTAGTTACCTTACGTGTGCACAGAAAATCAAAAATATTTTCTAGTATCAAAACTATAATTCCTACTACACAAAGTGTGACCAGCCTAAGATTTTTTTGAATTTCCCGCCAAAATTTTGTGTAAAATTTGGTTAGCCAGACTATATCTTTCATATAAGTAATTAGTTAGTTCGTGTAAAATATACACGAAAATCCGCCGTACTTTCATAGTTATCTACGTTACCGTACAAGCGCGAAGCACACACTAACACTAACACTGTCGCAGGTACCTATGTTTTGCGTATAATTTCGTCGCGCCGCACTTTCATTTCTCATTCACTCTAAACATGCCGGCCGGCCTCCTTTAGGCGGTCTATCAGTGGTTGCCGCACACTGTTACGGGACGCACGCGTTCCCGCAACGCATTTCATCGTCATCGAAAATAAATATGCCGCGACGTCTATTTAAATATTGGTTGAAAACAATTTTTCTTTACATTATGTTTATGTATGTAGGTAACCCAGAGTTGTGTGTCTTCGTCTTACATTTTGCAGAAACAGGCAGTTTTGATGTCATAACCTTTAATTTAAAGGCAAATTACACAGCTTTTGTGTAGTTGGGTGATCCTAAGTAAATTAACAATAATAGTAATACACTAGCAAAATACACTATTATACTAACGTACCTATAATTAAATAGGTCGTGCTGGCGGTCTATGGCCCCGCCTCCGAAAGAGCGCGTTGCATGCGATAGAAAGAAATGGTCACAGTGAATTTGTTAACAGAGAACCTTCTATACCTAGTACTATACTTATTCTGTGACATGACAACTATTATATAATCTGTGACATGACTGCGTATCTGTGTGTGGCATCGTAGGTCCCAAACGGTGAACCAATTTGAGTGTGGTCTTGTCGAGATGGTACTTCCAATGGTTGTTGCATCACGGTTGCTTAAATTTTTGAACGAGCGAGTGCAGCGAACGAATTTCTATGTTGCAGCTTGGGAAACAAAGCTTTCGTATGTCCGGCTGTTCTCCTCTACAGGCCGCATTTCTTAACCGATTCTCGTGATTTTTTTTGCGGGTAAATTCGATGCTCACAGAGCCACTAGTTATTTTATATTGTTATTCCTACAGTACCCATTAAAATTTACAGATAACTAAGAGGAAAATATTCCCTCCCCGGTCCCACGACTCCCCCAAACTTTCTCAAACCTAAAGCCGTTCCATTTGGCAAAATGTTCGAATAATTACATTAATTTCCTATTCAAAATATTAATTTACGTCAGGACGGCGCTATCGCGCCATCTTCGGCGTGGGTTATTCAATAAGGTATTGAGCGTGTATTTTTATAAATATATCCTGCCTTAGTGTAGGTTTAACTGAGATGTCGGTACTACGATACAGTGAGTGTTTGTTTAAGATGTACCCTGGGCGACGCAAGTTGTGTTTGTTACCTTTACTTTGTTTGTAGGAAATTAAACATTTAGGGCAACCGACTACTATTATGTACCTACAATCTGATATCTGGGGTCTTGGGGTCTATCTGGGGCAGCATGGGTAGACCCATGGACTGATGACTTGGTAAAAAGGTCGCGGCGGAGTCCGCTGGATGCGGGTGGCGCAGGATCGGTCATTGTGGCACACTTTGGGGAAGGCCTATGTCCAGCAGTGGACGTCTTTCGGCTGATGTAATGATGTGATGACGATGACAATCTGTTTGGGATATTGATGCTTTCAGATAACAGAATCTTCAGTCGAGTCGTTTTAGAAATAAGTCCCTGGGTGACCGAGCTCTGCTCGGGTGAAAATACGGAGAAGACGAATTTTCCCAGACATGAGACCTAGCTATATCGATTTCTCGCCCCCGTAAACCCCTATATCCCAGAAAAAAATTAAACACAAATATTGCTCGTTTAATAGTAGGTATAGGATTCAAGTAGGATGCTTTCGTTTCTATGTTTCGCGATCCTTTGGATTGTCGATTGCGTTGAGCTGGTTCCATTGTCAAACCACGAAAATCGAAACTGCCACGCTGAGACGGTGACACCCGAGGGGTAAGGGCAATTTAACTGTCATTTTCCCATAGAAAAATTGTCATTTAGATCTACCTAACGCGCGTGCAATGCGTTACGTAATCGACTAGCTGAACTATCAAGAGGTTCCCGTAGCTTGCAACTCCAGGGGAATCGCATGTGTCATCAAAAACCGGGTCAAATTTCATCTGTATCTATCTCTCTCATTACCAACAAACATACCGACAGGTAAAACTAAACATAAACAAGTGCGTGTCGGACCACGCAAAACGAAGGGTTCCGTGCCTATTAAAAAGGTCGTATCGTCACAGAAATTTTACGGCACTTACGTCCTTTTCTTTGAGGAAGGCAGTTTTTCAGCAATATCTCGAAAACCTCTGAACCGATCTTGTTCAAAACAATTTTCGGTGAATGAAATTAATAAGCTATGTCCATGAATTTTTCCATATTTTTAAAATACACCGTTCAAAAATTAGAGGGGGGGGACAGAATTTTAGTGACTTTCGGGGCAATTGGGAATGGATGAAAATTTTAGAAATGCCTGATTATTTTTTGGTGATAGGAATAACCTTCCTTAGCACCAGAAAAAAGTTTCACGTTTTTCAGCTGCGTCAATTTTTTTTGAAAAATATAAACAGTTTCCTCACTTACGTTTTGGGTCAGTTACGGCACCTTCCTCGATCGGTCTCATATTACAAAAAAATATACTAAATTTGTGTGGTAAACTAACACTGACAATGATATTGACACTTGCAGCAGCTATATTGGTCATTACCAGTGTCAGTTCACCACAGATATTTAAGATAGTTTTTTGTAATTTGAGACAGATCAAGGAAAGTGTCTATTTACCGTAACTGACCCAAAACGTAAATGAGGAAACTGTTTATATTTTTCAAAAATAATTGACGCAGCTGAAACACCTGAAACTTTTTTCTGGTGCTGAGGAAGGTTATTCCTATTACCAAAAAAATAATCAGGCATTTCTAAAATTTTCATCCATTCCCAATTATCTCCGACTCTATTCACTTAATCAAAAAAAATGCTAAGAAACCTTATATTTATTTTGAAAGGCCTATCGATTGATGTGCCACACGGGGGGTCACAATGAAAATTTTTTTTTGACTTTTAGTTTTATGTATGGAGTGCACCCATAAACAAAATTTTTTTTGTCATTTTAATTACAAAACTATGTAGCGGCTAACAAAATACACCTATCCTCAAAATTTTATTCAAATACACCTAATAGTTTTCGAGTAAAATGCCTGTGACATACGGACAGACGGACAGACGGACAGACGGACAGACGGACAGACGGACAGACGGACATGACGAAACTATAAGGGTTCCGTTTTTGCCATTTTGGCTACGGAACCCTAAAAACGTATAAAATCCTAGCTTCTGCCCGCAACTCCTTCCGCATGGAACTCGGTAATATCGCTGCTCCATACAAACTTTCACCTCTTTAGGGGACGATTCATCTCAATCGGTTCAGCGGTTTAAGCGTGAAGAGCTAACAGACATACAGACAGACACACTTATACCTTTATAATATTAAGTATGGATATGGATAAAATTTCGCCCACCGTACGCGAATCCGAGCACTCCCACAGTACGGGCGCGATCAGATTTTGTGCTTTCTTCACGTTATTAATAAGTGCTCGGACGGAGCGGTAACGGCCGTCATGCACAGGATGTTGTCTATGGTCGATATTACCTGGCTGTATTGCTTTTAAGTCCTTTGCCTAAGTAGAAAATAAGTTTCTGTCAAAAATTTCATTTTTGGTACAAGATTTTATTGCCGACTGTACTTTTCTGTATAACCATTGAGACGATTCTAACGAGCCCAAACTCAACGGTGTTACGTTGGTTAAGTACTGAATTCCCATGACCACCTTCTGTCTCCATCATCAGATCAGCTCGATGGTACCATCATAATATTGAATTGTCATCCAAACTATATCTTGACCCAAAATTCCAGCTCAATCGGTTGAATATATCTGCTTCAGAATTGAGTTGCAAGATTCCACCCGAACAAAACGGACGGACGGACGGATATATGGTTTTAATTTCAACTCGATACCTCCACGTGTTCCCGAGATAAAGGGTCTTAACAGACAGGCAGACAGAAAGACAGACGGGCGGGCGGAGGGACGGAAGGAATCGAGGCTAACTTCAGACACGCAAACTTTTGTGCCGTATACTGTACATACAATCAGTGCAAATTAAAAATGAAAGCTTGTAATAATAATAATTAACAACTTAGAGAAGTTGAAAAACCCCCGACAGTTTCAATCCAAAACCGGCTGAACCGATTTATAGAAACTAAGAACCATTTCGATCTCGTCACTTTCGGCCTAAAAATACCGCATTAAAATCGGTCTACTTATTCGTTTAGGATTTAGGAGCTACGATGCCACAGACAGACACACAGACACGTCAAACTTATAACATCCCTCTTTTTGCGTCGGGTGTTAAAAATACATGAAATTGGAAATATCCCTATGAGATGCTTGCTAGGTCATAATTTATAATCATGAATCGGACCAAAGGAACTTCGGTCGCAAAATACTTCTTGCACAATTCCCAAACACCCTATACCAAAAAATCTGAATGGATAATCCTGCCAACCTAATAATAATACTGCAAATCGACGCGCAAAGTTCATCGCTCAATCAGCGTGCGCCCGCGGCGCTGACGTCACTCGTCGTGACGCGCCCCGCCCGAGAGATGGCGCTCCGTGTGTGGGGGTGTTTGAACCTACGTTGCTTTGGAGATGTAATAGACCACAATAGGTAGTCTTCAGTGTCGTAGAGCCTGTGAATATTGTAGTTTTTGGCCGGTAGTTTGTGTCGATTATATACGGTATGTATTGGTACAGAATGTGGACTAGAGGCTTCAATCAACCAGCATACAATACAACGTATGGCCTGGGTCTCCGGTTGACGCAGCACGCCGCGTACAGCGTCTCGTTCTATAGGAAATGTATCGGACAAACAAAGCTGAAAACTATGTCGACAGAAAATTAAAATAAAACGCTCTCTAATCGGTCATCCGTTTGAAAGAAAGAAAGAAAAAACATTTATTCGTGTTTGGCAGCTATTATGCCACATACACATACACACTTTTTACGGTGGTTCCGTAGTTAACAAGGAACCCTTATAGTTTTGCCATGTCCGTCTGTCCGTCTGCGGGTTAGCTCAGTGGCCCTTACTACTAGAAATCTGTAATTCGGCATATGGGTACGTATATAAATCAATCACGCCGACAAAACGGTATAATAAAATCTTGAAAAGATTTTTTTTTCAGGGTACCTCCCTACACGTATTTTTTTTCTCTTTAAACACATAGTGGGGATGTAATTTTTTTTCTCTTTAAACCCATAATGTGGGCCGTGGGGTACCTATCCTCAGACCAAGAAAAAAAGGCATAAGTAGGTAGTGTTTTTTCCTTGTCTGAGATAAGTAGTTGGAAGCTTCCATAGGCTACGTTGGCCGTTTACCATGAGGTGCATGGGCCATATGTTTTACCACTATCGTGATATTAAGTAGGTACCTACACCAATTCTTTAGCTTTCAAATTGCCATTGAAACTTTGAAGGCGGGGACTGCCAACTACCACAGATACAATATCGCTATACAACTAGGTAACATTACAATTAATGAACACTTCGGCATTTAGCTACTAGCAATTTCGCAATTCATTTAAGTCTCAGCATTGATAGTGAAGGTTGCGCTTCAAACATCTGTAGGATTGTTTCGGTGCGATTGAAGAGGCGATTGGGTGGAAAAACGTGCGCAGGCGCTGGGGTGGGTGTCGGTTAGGGTCTGAAATGGATAATGTAGGTATGCAGAAATGTAATGTAGATATTATTTATTTATTTAACCTGTCCTTCTCCGAGCTTTAAACGATCTCCATACCAAATTTTATCTCAATCGGATCTGCCGTTTAAGCATGAAAAGATACCTAATACACAGAGTTACTTTCGCATTTATAATATTAGTATAGATGTACTCGTAGGTATTACAAAAAAAAAATCGGACAAGTGCGAGTCGGACTCGTCCACCGAGGGTCCCGTACAAAATTACAAATTTATAGTTTTCAGATTTTTCACTGTACTTATAAATAAGTATAAGACGATATTACTTGCCAAATTTCATAGTTCTAGATCAACGGAAAGTAACCTATAAATTTATTTTGATTCCCTAGAGACTGTCGAAATATACGTTTTTTGCGGCATAAACATATCGTCATATCTTTCTTCGTCGGCATATCTTTTTTTACGTTTACTTAGATGCTTGATGTTTTTCACAGCTTTAATGGACTGTAGGTATACCTGAGTACTTGGTTTTTATTTCAACTCGATCCTCCTGAGACAAAAGGGGTACGCGTTCCTGAGATAAAGGGTTTTGACAGAAAGACGGACAACAAAGTGATCCTATAAGGGTTCCGTTTTTTTCCTTTTGAGGTACGGAACCCTAAAACACGCACGCGAATGCGTAGGATAAAATATAGTCTGTGTCTGTCCCGAAGTTCAATAATATATAGCGCAAGATTATTTGAAATCGGGTGAGTGGTTGGAGATTATCTCGGACGAGGATTGATAAGTCATCAGGGCTAACTTGAGTCTTGTATAACGCTAGTCTTCAAGGCTCTCAATCTACTTAGCTATCGACACCTTGCTCGGTTCAAAGATTTTTTTCAACCATTCTCTTATTACGCCTTAGGGAGGCGTGTAGCTACATCTACTGCAAATACTGGCTTCTTAAGCTTATAACGGAAGACTTGTGCTAAATGATAGTATTAATGTTGTCATGTTGTGTTTAGGAGCCAAAATCCAAGTGCGGCCGGCCAGTAGCCAAGGACCGCAAGGCGGTGGTGACGAAGAACGCCAAAGTGACGGTAAAGCGAAAAGCGCCTACGCCACCTACCAGGTACTCCATTGCAATAAGTTTCTGCCAAAGGGACAGCTTTTAAGCAGTTTTTTCCAATTTCATTTCATTTCATTTATTCAGTCACATAATAAATTTACAGTGCCGTCACCAAGTCGTTAACGTGCGATTTCAAAAATAAGAACAATTCAAGCAACATTTACAAGAAAATTTATTACAAAACATCACAAGAACAAGATTAATTTACAAAAAAATGTCAAATATTGTACACCTCACAAGAGTAAAATAGAAAATAAAATGTTATAATTCTTCAAATCAAGAAAAAAGTAAAACAATACAAAATCATCGCATAAAAAGTACTATAAATATCGTGTCTCAAACTAAAACATTAGAAATTCATAAACCAAAAATTCAAAATTCAAAAACAATCCAATAACTGTGATAACAAAACTCATTTAAACAATACCTAATACATTTAAAATATGACTGCACTTTCTGCAAAATCCTGCAAAAATACTATCCGCAAATATGTCGATATCATAGCCCTCGACAGCCATCGCATTTAGTAGCGTCAGTGCTCTGGGTGTGGGCGCGTTGTCGGCCTGGCGAGTGCGCGCGCGCAGCCATACAAACAAGCGGCGGCGTCGCCGCGGCTGCAATGCCAGATTGGGCGACCCTCGCCACGTAGGTACGTGCAGGCCCATTCGCTCCAAGACAGATGAATTATTTATCCTGTTATGAATGATTCCGTAGTAATGATCCGTTAACAAGAGTTTTCGCCTCAGTTCGAGAGTGTCAAGGCCTAACATACCCGAGATAAAAATTCGGTGTTTGAAACTGCCTCAATCTCACTCACACTGCACCGGACTTCACTTCTTTCACGGGAGCGCTAACTCTGATTATTCCAATCCGTATAAGAACATGTTTGATACGGTCGCGTCCTTTAATTTATGACCCTTTTCGCAAAAATATTCTTTGTAATCCTATACAATTTCACAGGATTATCAACCTTACGTGGGTCCCAAATTAAATTTCGTGAGCGTTTGTTGCAGACTGTATATTTTTTGCTTCTCAATTATTCCCTACAATTTGAAATCTATAATTTCGTTAGCAGACGTTAGACATATCGTTGCTTAGGTAATACAAAATAAACGTCATGTAACAGGACGATGAGATCAAGAAGTACGTGAAGCAGATCCTCGAGAACACCAACCTGGAGCAGATCGCGAGGAACGCGCACAAGAAGGACTTCATCAAGGCCACAGTTAAGTAGGTCAGTATACCTACACACCGCTTGCTAGCATAGGTCTCCTGGAGCAGATCATGATGAAGACCGTGTGCAAGCAGACGTTCGTATTTGTGCGCGAGATTGTAAGTAGTCGGGGTAGAGGCTGTGGACACATTTACAGCCACTACCCCAATTTCGATCTCGCGCACAAGAAAGACTTCCTCAAGGCCACAGTCAAGTCGGTCAGTATACACACAGCTTGCTAGCATAGAGTTCCTGGAGCAGATCACGATGAAGACTTGTGTGCAACATTTTTTTTATAGGCGGACTGTTGCGTAACCTATCACAAACAGACACGTCAACGTATTTTCGCTTACTATACGTAAATTGTCTAGCATACTTCGTATACATCTATAGACATCTAAGATACCTGCCTCTTCCTATACTATTCTTCTACTCATCTCATTCAACTCCTACTTTCCATCAGATAAAAATAGAATTCCGAAATCATGGGCGCCGCAGCGTGGGCGATGTGTAGGCGCAAGAGCATCCCATGTGATTCTTGATTGTAAGTGCAACCTGCAGAATTTGGTTCTTTTGGTTCTACATTTCTCATTTCAATACGATTTTAATGTGTTGTGCTTCCTCGTGATTCTTGATGCGAGTGCTACCTGCAGAATTTGGATCTACACTTTGCATGGCAATACGATATTAATAGGTAGGTTGCGTTTGTCGCTCTGACACAATGCGTTTACATATTCGCGTAAGCGGTGACGTGAATATCGAGCATGTGTGTAAAAATGGCGCTCGCTATATGTCTACGAGTAGTGCCTCGTGAGTGGCCCGTCTCCCCACTCGCCTAGCTACTCACGTGCTCGCGTCTTGAGCGGTTTTTCGACGCGAGTCAAAGGGAAGGAATATTAATAACGGCTAGCATCCAACCCAAGAGGATATAAAAGTGGAGTCAAGAAACTCGCCAATGAAAACGAATGAGGCCCGTCGTCTCTCCGCTCGCCTCGCTACTTAAATGCTCGCGTCTTGAGCGGTTTTTTGACGCGAATCAAACGGAAGGAATATTAATAACGGCTAGCGTCCAACCCAAAAGGATTTTTAAGAGGAGTCTAGAAACTCGCCAAAAACTAATGAGAAAAGCTAATTTTGAAGTCAAAAACCGTCATTAACGATGTTTAATGACCTTCTCTGATGACCGTCAGTAAGCGAACAAAGCCCATAAACATGTTGTTATATTGATTGATTACCACGCGAACCGTCGAACCAAATTCACCGTCTGCAATAGATTCGTAATAGAAACCATTGCGCATATTAAAACAGATTCCTATTTATTACACTACTAAATATTAATATCGTGACTAAAAAGGTTGGTATTGAAGTTGGCATTTAGTTTTGAAGATCATTAAAATGTTTAAATGGTTCGCTCGTTTTCTGTAGTAAAGTACCTGCATGCGTGATGGTCGTTTATCTAAAATCGCTGCAATTTATTGATAACTTGTTTGAAATTAATAGGACAACGTAACTACTAATTCTGTTGACAAATTCCCCAATCGTACGCAGATAAGGCCTGCACGTCTAGCACAACTTGCTGCTCAGTCGCTTCTCGCGCGACTAAGCGTCCCGTATCTCACTCGCACCGTACAAATTAGAAAAAGGGGGTTGAGCTTTCTCGACTCGCGTCGCGGTGCGGTGTCAGTTGCGCTAGCCCCGCTGGTGGTACAGTCAGCATCATAAACATGTATACATTCTATGACCTTATTACCTAGACATAAGGTTGAAAAGTGTATACATGTTTATGATGCTGACTGTACCTTAGCCCGTAGGTACTTTTTTTGCGTAGGTTATATGTAAATTTAGGTTTTTTTTATAATTTACTTTAAAAACAAAGTTTTACCGACTTCAAATCAGTACCCAAAATGCTTCAAGTTTTAAGTCCCCTCGATTTCTCCAGGATCCTGACCTGATGGCGATGGGACCACCTGGGAAGGATACCCTTCCAAACAAAGAAATAATTTTCCAAATTAGTCCAGGCGTCTTCGAGTTACTCGGGGAACATATATAAAAAAACCGGACAAGTGCGAGTTCAACTCGCGTGGTGAGGGTTCCGTAAAATTGCTATGCTCTAAGCATCAGGCGCTTCATACAAAATACACAAAAATATTGAGAATTTCCTCGTTACTTTGAATTACAATACTCAAACTTCTCATAGGTTTTCCTGTAATCTTTAGGCAAGGAACTATATTCCATATTTTTCAGTTTTAAGCCTAGTAGTTTCGGAGATAAGGGGGGGGGGGGGGGTCAATTTTTTCCAGTTTACCCCCCAAAACTGGCCTTCTTGTTCAGAATGCATTAATTTACTTTACGCGTCCTTCTTTGGGTCACCAATTTACATATGATCATGATTACCTAATTTCAACTCAATCGGTCCAGTCGTTTCGGAGCAAATCGGCTGTGACAGACGGACAGGCAGACGCACGAGTGATCCTATAAGGGTTCCGTCTTTTTCCTTTTGAGGTACGGAACCCTAAAAATATTCCGAAGTCGGTTGAAAATCGCTGATTAATTGATTGTTTTATCTTGTTAGTAGGTGAAAAGAAAACATTATATTACAACCATTAGTACTTTATACTATATATTTTTTTATAGAGCTGACATTTTCAAAGAAAAAAAAACCGGCCAAGTGCGTGTCGGACCACGCAAAACGAAGGGTTCCGTGCCTATTAAAAAGGTCGTATCGTCACAGAAATTTTAAGGCACTTACGTCCTTTTCTTTGAGGAAGGCAGTTTTTCAGCAATATCTCGAAAACCTCTGAACCGATCTTGTTCAAAACAATTTTCGGTGAATGAAATTAATAAGTTCTATGTTCATGAATTTTTCCATATTTTTAAAATACACCGTTCAAAAATTAGAGGGGGGGGGACAGAATTTTGGTGACTTTCGGGGCGATTATCTCCGACCCTATTCACTTAATCAAAAAAAATGCTAAGAAACCTTATGTTTATTTTGAAAGGCCTATCGATTGATGTGCCACACGGGGGGTCACACTGAAAAATTTTTTTTTGACTTTTAGTTTTATGTATGGAGTGCACCCCTAAAATTTTTTTTTTATCATTTTAATTACAAAAGTATGTAGCGGCTAACAAAATACACCTATCCTCAAAATTTCATTCAAATACACCTTATAGTTTTCGAGTAAAATGCCTGTGACATACGGACAGACGGACAGACGGACAGACGGACAGACGGACAGACGGACAGACGGACAGAGGGACAGACGGACATGACGAAACTATAAGGGTTCCGTTTTTGCCATTTTGGCTACGGAACCCTAAAAAACTTGCAAATGACTTAGGTACCTACTTTTCTTCGAGTAACACGGCCTTCCTAGCTTTTGCATAATGCATTATGTGGTCCAAAAAGTTGCAATGCGGTTGTAATCAACCTCCCGTACAACTCATTAACAGGAATACCTACTTTGAATTACCAATAACCCTGTATAATATCGTCGTCTAGTACCCATAATACAGTGTTAATCGAGCTTACCATCGGATTAGTTCGATTTGTGTATAATTGTCCCCTAACATTTATTTGCTATTTATTTATCTATTAATAACGTTGTTGTTGGGTCTTGTAGCCCGAAACATTATTGTCCTAATGTACCTAGGATTTAGTGCAGTAGGTACACAATAACATATTATGTATATTCCATGGCCATGGTACACATTCATACGCGATATAGGTATCACTATTTGACAGTAATGTGATACGAAAATCGGTTCAAATCTTAAATAACTCAATTTCGTTTACTCATTCCGTTTCCAGATTTTATCCAAGTCCGGGGGCATTTTTAAAACGACACTCATTTCCTTCCAAACGCCTATCCATCAACTGGCCACTACAAATAGAAAAAAAAGTAAAAAGCCATTTACGAATAAAGAGTTCCATATTCAAATCGTGGCTCGCGCCGATTAGCATTCAACATGGCTGCTCGATTTTCGGCCAGTGATACCGATTTCAATTTCCTGTGCGGGTTATCATGAGGCTGTCATCTTCGTTTGACAAATAAGTTCTTTTTGATGGGTCGTGTGATGGAGTAGTTATGGTGCAAGTGATATTACATTTTTGGTAGCTTCGTGAGGCTTTTTTGGGTTTTTGATGTTATATTTTGATGGCTTGTCTCCTATATCTCCAATGTTGTAACCTGCAGCCTAAACCGTTTGACGGATTTCGACATATGAGGTGTCGTTGGATTCCTCTTAATCGTGGGAGTGACGTAGGCTATAATATTTGCAAAAAAGCAGATGGTTTTTTTTAATCTTTTGATTCCACTTGGTATTTCTCCACTACCTACCCAACGGTTGTGTGGAAGACTCCGCTCTTTGGCGATAAGCCCGCCTGTTGTACCTACTTAATACCTACTCTGTCTTCCCGTATCTTTGTTGTACCCGCTGTATTTATGAGGTTGTACTACTTAGGTGTACAGTACCTAAAGAGTATTTATGCTATTTTGTAACTTATCCAGATGTACTAATATTATAAATGCGAAACTCATCGCTTGAACCCATTTGAAATTGAAATTTGATATGTAGATTTTGAGACCCCGGGAAGGACATGGAATAGATTTTATACCAGAAAGCAGAACCTTAATCAAAAGGGGAGAGGAAGTTTCTATGGAAGTGCGATAATTGATGCTGCGCCTGTCGGAAGTTTAATAGCACATTTGCTATTGTACAGGCATTGTAAAATCCCTAGAAGTCGCGGGCAATAGCTAGTTCAATCAAATCGATCAGAAGTTCACGTTTCGTGCCTTCCAATATGAATTCAATGTTTCGCTCGTCACGCGTTGAAGCGCAGTAAGCGTACCGACGTCGTCGTTCGAATCGATCCTGACTGAATTAGGCTGCGGATTCTATGCATTTCGTTTAGAAAACCGGATACTAAAGAAAAGTTCAACTGGAAGAAATACAACATAGCGATCATGCTTAGAAATCCAGCCTTCACTGGACTTTAGGCCTTCCCGTGGAACAGTGCCTTTATTTCCTAGCGGCTTCTGCGGTTGGCAGCGCCGTATTTACGCTAAAAGGCACCGCTGCTTAATAAACAAATGACGCGCACGCCGATTTAAGACCTCCCGGCGCAATTATTTCTGTTCAGCGGCGGCTGGAGGCGGCTTCGCTTTATTCCAATTTTAAGTAGCAAAACATCGACGTTAATAGCCGTTAAAAGTTTCAAGTTAACCATAGATCTATTTAACCATGCGCAGTAGGTACTTAAAATAATGATAATATCCAAGAAGGCAAGCGCTCGTGGCTGGTGTCCACAAACGTGGGTGAATCTCATTAACTCAGTGACATAGTGTCCGATAGACTGTTCCCTGAATACAAATAAAAGAGCCAAATGTAGAAAAAGTGCTAGAGCAGCGTCTATGATTGTAACTAATAATCCATAACATCGACCACTTTGCAAAAGAGCGCTTGATTTCTTTGTAAGAATTGTACGCAGAACAAGAATTTAAGCTCCGGTGAGTGGCGGTAACCACTTGTTCTCCCTTGTTTGTATGATCCACGTAGAGAATCTGGAAAACTCACAAAACTATTATTAGCTGTAACACGGGTTGCTTGTTCAACCACCATGCTTCGATGGCCCTACAAATACTTAGTACGTGGTTACGTTGAGGCTAAAACATCACTTTTCCCAAAAAAACAATAATTAATAACCACCATGCCTTCCTATGGCGAAAAAAATATTTGTAATCTGCCAGTGTTGCCCGAAAAATACATACTGCGTTCTAATCAGGGAATTAAATCAGAGCGGGCAACACTAATTGAGGTTTTACGGGCCGGGACCAGTTTGTAAATAAATTCGGTCTTCGATCTTAATTAAGGGGTCCGGTCTTTAAATATGAATTATTATAATAATTAAACTGTAAAAGTTCGTGCGGTAATGTATCGTACTTAGGTATATTGTTACATTTATTGCGTCTAGGTATGGTTTTCTTTTAATGTTCATTTTACCAGATAAAACTAAAAACATGTTTTTTGTAAACTTTCTTGCTGTAATCAATGTGTAAAGTCGTCAAGATTTGGCGTGAGGGCGATTACAGTTATGGTGTATGATGTCAAAATGACCATTACTATGTTAATTTAAGGTATGGCCCAGTTTTAGCAAAGACCTTATTATTACATATAGAAAGTATGAACGATGTTAACAGTAATGTTAGTAGTGTAGTAGGTAATGATAAAATTCCATTTGTAAGAAAACCTTTGAGAATAAGTAATGATTGACAGTGTTCCAAATTGCTTTTAAAATTCATTCAAGAGGTTTCAAACAAGCTATCTACAGTCGATAGTGGCGCTGAGGTCGCGTCCTGTACAGTACAATCCAATACTAGACCGCCCTAGTTCCACTTTCGTCCACAAGCAGCATCTAGCTTTGTGTTCCACGCATCTCATTATTTTTCACATATGGAACGCGGTGCGTACTGTAGTCAGAATAGCCAACATAGCCAACTGACCATTCGCAGGTTCCTTATAGGGTCGGCAAAGTTTTATCTAATCTTATCCTTTAAGTTCATTTCTGGGTCAAACGAAAAACTACTTTAGTGCTATAAAAGATAACACAAAATTAAATAAGGCGTATTAGTGTTGTGATACGAATCGGCTGGTGATTAAGTTGGAACTTTATTCCGATGTGTTAAATTTGGTTATTGAGTGGGTTTCGTGGATGGGTTGAGTCCTTTTGGTTTTGTTTTCGAGGAATCTACGTTTTGCAGTCGAATGTTACATTTGTTTAACTTACTGTATTGAGCCGAGTCCTGCGCCGGATTGTGAACAATTTGAATCGTGAAATTCTAGAATTGAATCTGTTTTTTAACCCCAGACGCAAACGAGAGGATGCACCGATTTGAGTGCGGTTTTTATTTTTATCCAAAGTCTTGTCTGTCGAGAGTCGAGATGGTTCTTATCTACCTATGTTTGTTGTCGGGGTGTGTGTTTTAAATTCCAAATTTAAGTATTCAAATGAACTTGCAGTTGCCAGACCTTGGCAAGCACGGACATTGCGTAACTCTCGACGACGACGACCTCTGTGGCCTAGTTGGTAGTGACCCTGCCTACGAAGACGGAGGTCCCGGGTTCGAATCCCGATAAGGGCATTTATTTGTGTGATGAACACGAATATTTTTGTTCCTGAGTCATGGATATTTTCTATGTATTTATGTATATAAGTATGTAAATCGTTGAATAAATTAATGAATAAATAAATACAAATCGTAGTCTAGTACCTACCCATAGCACAGTTTTGGTTAGTTTGGTACTAGGTCGATTTGTGTAAGATTGTCCCCAATTATTTTTTTTTTTACTTGTCCAGTGGGCGTTTGAACTTTAATACAGGACATGTTGAACTTATAACACCCCTCGTTGTTTATAAAATGAACGCAAAACAGGTTTTTTTTACCAATAAAGACGTTATCTTTTGATTTATTTGTCTTCTGGATAATCTCATGCAAAGCCAAATATTTAAGTTACAAAAAAGAGCTAAAGATATTCTCACTTCTGGATGGTGGTTGACCCATCATACATTTTCAGTTGGCCAAATAATATTGATCGGAGTACAGCTGAAGAGAGGGTGAATGGTACGGGTACCTACCTACTAATGATTCGATATTTTTTAAGTACGTTTGTAGATGAAAATTCATAGTCATTTATTTGGTGTGCTGAGCAGTTTTAAGGCAGATATTTATTTACGAGAAATGTAGGTAAGTACTCACTCAAAAACACAACACATGGGACTACATATTAATAATAAAATAATAAATAAATAAATATTAGGGGACAATCTTGCACAAATCGAACTAGTGGCATAGTAAGCTCAATAAGGCTTGTGTTATGAGTACTAGACGACGTTATATTTAATAGATATAAATACTTAAATACACAGAAAATACCCAAGACTCAGAAACAAATATTCATGTTCATCACACAAATATTTGCGCTTACCGGGATCGAACCCAGGACTATGCTAACCGATCGTAAAAAATAATAATAATGGGCAAAAGTATAGCAATTTAGGTTTTTTCTACAGTTTCACACTTGGGTAACACTCAAAAAGTGTTGTGCCCGGATTGGATCTATGAAAGTCTGCCTCCACATTTAATCATGTTACATTTAATTGAAATTAATTTACGGAAAAAGCACTACAGACCGGCGCAGGGGCCGGCAAATTCGCGCAGCGCAAAGCGGCGCGGACATTACCGCCGCATTCGGCGCGCCCGGCAACACTC
This sequence comes from Epinotia nisella, assembly GCA_932294315.1. Taxonomy (NCBI): domain Eukaryota; kingdom Metazoa; phylum Arthropoda; class Insecta; order Lepidoptera; family Tortricidae; genus Epinotia; species Epinotia nisella. The sequence continues at coordinate 11,712,049 of OW028693.1, forward strand.
GCCGGCTCTCCGTTAACCGCCGGTATGACGTACAGTTTGCATTTTCGGTTAACTATTGGTATACTAGCCAAAACATAAATTAAAAAATATAATCAAAATTCTTATTGCCATAAATTAGTCGCGTTTTATTTTGGATCCTGGGAAATTTTGAATTCAATAAAATGGTGTGGTGTACTAACCACAAAGTATCTATTTATATAAATTTCCACCAGAGCCACCATAAATGATGTCACATACAGTACCCTTTTTTTTTTTTTTGACGGAGTGGAAATGCACTTACGCATCCCCCCTCAGCCTAGGGAAGCTATATAGGGGGGTATGTGGGACTCTCACCCTCCGGCCAACTCTATTTAAAGAGAAGGGGGAGGGAGTGTACCCACTAAAACCACTCCGGCGTTTCCGTCTCTGCCGTTAATGGGAGCGCCATGGGATCGCGAGCATGTCACCACGACGCCCCCCGACACATACTGTACCCTACAGTATGTTAACTAACCCAATCCGGCGCAAACACCGGCAGCACCTTGTTAACTATTCCCCAATTCCCCAATGAAGATGACCCTCAAAATTGCTCACTGTAAGGGGCACTTTATTTAGACACTAGGTTTTGCCCGCAGCTTCGTCTGGGTGGGATTAATACTGCGCCGGTACAAAATCTAAAAGCAAATATGCCAATTATCTCCCGTAGAAACTTTCACTACTTTCTTCACTCCTTTAAGGGATGATTTCCGGGAAAAAGCGTTATATTTCCTTGAAAAGGTAGCAGACAGGTAGAGTTAGGCAGGTACTTTTGCATTTTATTTATTTATTTAATCGTATGGCGTATATAAATGGTAGGAGGTGGTCTAAAAACGATCATAAGTCAACATCCAGGTTGCACAGCCAGTTAACAGCGTCAGGTGTCACATTTACATAGAGGTCCCCCGGGTCGCCCTGGTAGCACCGTTTTGGGCAGCGCTCTACAATATGCTGTGCAGTTTGGTCCTTGACATTAAACCACCAGTTAACCCGTTCCACTGGGCCTTTAGCTACGTTTAATTAGTCCTATCGCTAATTATTTACGTTCCTCACGACGCCGACCGTTTCAACTATTCGCTGATTTATATCCACATAGATACACTCTAGCCTCTGCCTGCAACTTTGTTGGTTACATTAAAGTTAGATTTTTGTGGGATACCTCAAATTATACAGATATATCAGTACCAGAACGGGTGCATGCCCATACCAGTTTTTACATCAGAATGTTTCATAGAGCGTTTCATGTGATACAATGTAATTTCAATGACAGCGTTTTTTTCTGAAGTTTGATCATTTGGGTTTTGATTATACCTAATCAAACCATATTAGGACCAATGATGAATCATCGAAATTAGGATTCGAAGTGATTGCATTTTGTTTGGGGTGCCAAATAAAATGTCTGTTTGACAAGCTTTTTTAACTTGTACTGTGGGCCTAAGATGTTTGCCATTTTATCACTTATCGCTGTGGATAAGCCATCCGTCACTCTCGCACTCGCATACTTGACAGAAAGTGATAGATGTTTTATCGACAGCGATAAGTGTTAAAATGGCAACCATGCTACGCCCACAGAACGTGACGGATGTCTTATCGACAGCGATAAGTGATAAAATGGCAACCATGCTACGCCCACAGAACGTGACGGATGTCTTATCGACAGCGATAAGTGATAAAATGGCAACCATGCTACGCCCACAGAACGTGACGGATGTCTTATCGACAGCGATAAGTGATAAAATGGCAACCATGCTACGCCCACAGAACGTGACGGATGTCTTATCGACAGCGATAAGTGATAAAATGGCAACCATGCTACGCCTACAGAACGTGAAAGATGTCTTATCGACCGCGATAAGTGATAAAATGGCAACCATGCTACGCCCACAGAACGTGACGGATGTCTTATCGACAGCGATAAGTGATAAAATGGCAACCATGCTACGCCCACAGAACGTGACGGATGTCTTATCGACAGCGATAAGTGATAAAATGGCAACCATGCTACGCCCACAGAACGTGACGGATGTCTTATCGACAGCGATAAGTGATAAAATGGCAACCATGCTACGCCCGCAGAACGTGACGGATGTCTTATCGACCGCGATAAGTGATAAAATGGCAACCATGCTACGCCCGCAGAACGTGACGGATGTCTTATCGACAGCGATAACTGATAAAATGGCAACCATGCTACGCCCACAGAACGTGACTGATGTCTTATCGACAGCGATAAGTGATAAAATGGCAACCATGCTACGCCCACAGAACGTGACGGATGTCTTATCGACAGAGATAAGTGATAAAATGGCAACCATGCTACGCCCACAGAACGTGACGGATGTCTTATCGACAGCGAGAAGTGATAAAATGTCGACCATGAGGCCCGTTGCTCTTATACTGTATATATAGTTAGTTAATTTTGTATGCTGTTGCACGCCTGTTATTGAGATATAGGCGCAGGACTTGGTTCTTTTTTTGTTCAGTCTTTGTTAATGTTGAGCTGTATGTCTTGTTGGTATGACAAATAAATAAATATAAGCACCTAAGCTGTCATACACAATTTGCAAGTTTGCGACCCATGTTTTAGCCACTGACAGGTATCCGATTGAGGAGAAATTTAGTCAATCAACTAGATTTGCTTAAGCCAATCAGATCACACACAAGCTCATTACTCGCCATAACTCCCCCGGGAACAATTTAGGCCATTGTCCTTCTGTATACAGGCATGGAATAACACCATTTACGAGCAAGTATGATGAAAACAAACTAACCGTTAATAATGTAAGTAAGAACAGATTACTTTGATGCGTAGCAGCCTAGACTCGTTGATCGTAACCTATGGACCTTATTAGGTAAATTGAGAAGCAAGCGATGCCTGGAATGTGTGCGTACGGTATAATATAATGTATACCTACCTACGATTCGGACATAGACTTTAAGTCAGGGAAATAAGAGTTGTATTCCCTAAAAGTTACTTTTTAGTAAAGGCTATACTCTATGTCGCACATGTTATTCGAAAGGTATTTTCAGGGCTGCTTAATCGAACGAGTTCTATGCTTCAGCTTGCGCCGATAATCGTTTGTATGTCCAGCTGTCACGATGTCACGCTCACACGCTGTCACGCTATCACGCTGTCCAGCTGTTCTCTTTTACAGGTCGCATTTCTCAACCGATTCTCGTGAAATCTTGTAAACAGATTCGTTAATTATGTAGATTTTTTTGTCGTAACTTTTTCGACATACTTACAAAAACATTTTTTTGAAAAAAGACTGACTCGTGAGTTCTACAGGTCACAGCTCGTTGTTACCGAGTCTTGAATGTTTTCTATAGATGTATTTAAGCTATCGTCATCATCATATTAACCAAAAGATGTCCACCGCTGGACATAGGCCTCCCCCAAAGAGTGCCAAAGTGACCGGTTCTGGGCCACCCGCATCCAGCGAATTCCCGCGAACTTTACCAAGTCATCATTTTTAGGGTTCCGTAGCCAAAATGGCAAAAACGGAACACTTATAGTTTCGTCATGTCCGTCTGTCCGTCTGTCCGTCTGTCCGTCTGTCCGTCTGTCCGTCTGTCCGTCTGTCCGTCTGTCCGTCTGTCCGTCTGTCCGTATGTCACAGGCATCTTACTCGAAAACTATAAGGTGTATTTGAGTAAAATTTTGAGGATAGGTGTATTTTGTTAGCCGCTACATAGTTTTGTAATTAAAATGACAAAAAAAATTTTTTTAGGGGTGCACTCCATACATAAAACTAAAAGTCAAAAAATTTTTTTTCATTGTGACCCCCCGTGTGGCACATCAATCGATAGGTCTTTCAAAATAAATATAAGGTTTCTTGGCATTTTTTTTGATTAAGTGAATAGGGTCGGAGATAATCGCCCCGAAAGTCACTAAAATTCTGTCCCCCCCCCTACGGTGTATTTTAAAAATATGGAAAAATTCATGGACATAGGGCTTATTCATTTCATTCACCGAAAATTGTTTTGAACAAGAACGGTTCAGAGGTTTTCGAGATATTGCTGAAAAACTGCCTTCCTCAAAGAAAAGGACGTAAGTGCCGTAAAATTTCTGTGACGATACGACCTTTTTAATAGGCACGGAACCCTTCGTTTTGCGTGGTCCGACACGCACTTGGCCGGTTTTTAATTATGTATCTTTTGTATTCTTATTGTATAAATCGTAATCAAGCTTAAACGAACAATTGCAGAAGGTTAAACTTTGTAAGCATTAAATGCTTGGTTTAGCCCTACCCTAGACCAAGACAAAGTACTTGCTTGCTTTTTTTTTTGGTCTGAGGCTAACTAAATAACTCGGAGCGGTTTAGAATCAAAGAATCATTAGAAATTCTAAAACAATAGCAAGCATTTTAAATCCAGCGTCGTGTACAGAAGCAGCTCAGTATTTAAACGCCGTTTGTGGACTGTACAAATAAGTGGCGATCGCATCGCGTCGCTTCCTGTAGCGTCGGTGCAACGGTGGCATACTGTTGATACGACTTTTTGCCATATTTATTTATAGATATTTAGATAGTCGCGCTATATAATATAGGCTACTAGCAACCTGTCCCCGCGGCTTGGCCTGCGTGGGTTTCAGTGTCATTTCCCCTTTCATCCCACCGAGAGAGAGATTTCGAATAAGTCACAAAAATTTGTACATAGAACTTGAACTGTAACTGTAATTTGTATGTAAATTGTCCATTAAAATTTGCAACCCATTTTTTTGTCACTTGCTGGTATCCGATTGAACTAAAACTTGGTGAACTTACAGTTTAATGTGGTGACAACGCTATATATATCATGGCACCACCGAGCCGATCTGATGATGAAAACAGAAGAAGGCCGCTGCTAACAACCTATACGAAATAAACTCGTCGTATTTGAGCTCCTTGATGTTCATTTGATGAATCAGTTGATGACTGACAAAAGTATCAGGCAACAGAAGCTTGTATCAAGAACTATTTTTGGCAGTAATTCATTTTTCAAATTATTATGTGAAACTTTTATCATCAAACATTAGTGAACTGTCAAACACACTTTTACTACAGGAAGAGGGTGTAAAAGGAGATTGATGTGTCGTGTAGGTAATAAGCAAAACGATAAAATCTTAGAATATAAACTGCGTCTTATCCATATATTTCTTATCGAACACAATTAAACAATTTTTTAAATACCCCATTAGTGTCCTTAATTTGTAAACTCATTGGCATCGTAAGATTGTATCTTATTTCGCAATACAAACAAAACCAGACCCTTTGCCTTCTAAAATAGGATTTACATTCAAATGCCAGATGGTTTCTTTTGTCGTGTGCAATATGAACTTAGAGGTAACATTTAGTTTGTGTCGATAAGTTTTATGGGAAAATAAAGGTTGTCTTGCCTAATACGGTGCCTGGTCTTTTTATAGGAGGCTCTAACGCAGGGTCAGGGTCACATATGTTTTGCGCACGTGCTTAAGTCAGGGGTCAATAAACTTTTGAATCCACAGCTTGAACTGTACGTATTCGAATTAACTGTATCCGTGGGCGATGTTACTTTTTTTACATACATTACAAACCATCGTGACGAAACCTGCATACATCTGCGAAGGAATTCAAAGGTGTATGTGAGGTCCCCAGCCCGCACTGGGCCAGCGTGGGGACTACTGCTCATTCCCTCTTATCCATGAGAGGAGGCCTATGCCCATAGGTGGGACGTATATAGGTTGGTGATGATGATGATGACGACATTCGCATTATACAAAAAAAAACTGGAATACCCAACTCAATTTAGCTTTAAATATACTCAAACTTTTAATTAAAAGCGATATCAAACTAGAGTACACATAATTACGAGTACAGTTGACGTCAACGATGTGTACACACTTATCGCCTTATTACGAAGGAATACGATGCAAAGTAAATATGTCTTTGATATCGACCGTATGTATTACTTAAAGCACTAGCCGGTACACCGTCCACATTTCCATATGCGCACAAAATAAGGCATTTCTGAATATGCGACGCAACTTCCTACTGCGACAGTGTGCTACCGCGCGACACTAAATAACAGTGTCGCCTGCCTTTGGAGGCACCGCCGGATGGTCGCTACGGGAGGGAACCATCAGCTTCATAATATATTTCGAAGGGGCTATGTCCTCCGAGCGTTTGTCCGAGTCGGTTTCTAAAAGAGCCCTGGATCCGCCTTGGTACATAATCCCAAGATTTGGCGAAGGCACTCGTTTTACGCAAGCGACTGTCATCTGCATAGCTATCACAAGACGGCGCGCGAGCTTTCTCGATTTTTCTCGCACTATACCTCTCTTTCTAAGTTTTCTAATAAGAGAGAGACGGATAGTGCGAGAAAAATCGAGAGAGCTCGCGCGCCGTCTTGTGATAGCCGCGCTGACCTTCCAATCCAGAGGGAAAACTAGACCTTATTGGAATTAGACCGCTTTCCTCATGATGTTTATATTTCGAAGGGACTCATGTTTCGAATAGGCTTCATTCAAGGACACCATTCTGCGCTAAATATTTCAATAACATGTATTTTTATCCCACACTTTCTTTAACAGATCTCTGTCACTGATCTGGCAAGCCACACAAGGACAGTATTTAAGATTTAACAGTGATTTTGTACCCGTGTTCACCTACATAAAGAAGCATGGAGAAGAATTAATATCAATGTGAGTAGGACTGACTGTATCTCGTCTTTAAGACACCTTCGACCCAACAAATATAGCTAAGAACAATTTCGACAGACATACAACTTTCGCTGGCAGAAGTGCGAGTCAGAATCGCGCACCGAGGGTTCCGTACAAACTTTCACACAACATAACATAACATAATTCTGGAAAAATCTTAACAACGCATAGCAGAAGTTAACGACTTACGGACGACCGTCGTGACTACATGAATACATGAGTATTTACGGAGCATTTTGTTACTAACTTGCGCGACCAAAGAACTCGGTATGTATGTTCGTTTTTCAGCGACATTATTTTTTATCACGTGGACTGATTTCAATATATTTTTTTTTATTTTTTTTGGTTCATCTGTGGTTCACAGGTTAAACTTACATCATCAGTTTTTTTCGTCAGGGGAAAATGTTACGTCTTTCAAACTTATACTCGTAAATCAATTCATAAGAACAAAATTGTTACTGGCTCTCTACAGCATACCGCCGTCCCTGCGCCTGCGTCTTTTTGCTCGTCCGTATTTCGGCGCGCATTTATCTCAGCTATCGGGATCGGCGCATCGCTCGATACAGATACTCCTGATTAGCCGATAGCTATTGATAACGTGCCCTTTTTAGCTGTCAAAACTTATAAAAAGTTTCCAGCAAAGTTGCGAAGCGTAGTGCGGAGTATTTAAAAGCACTTTCAGGATGTGCACCTTGAGAATTGGTAAAGTTTCTTGGTAATTTTTACTACAATCACGACATTAATCACTGACGTAAAGACGTGTGACTACAATTTGTTCAGATTACATTTAAGTCATATTACGAGAACAATATTCCTTTGCTATTCCGCTAAAAAACGTGCAGGTCGATCAGTTGCTCAGTGGACGTGGCGCAAGCAACATCTCCTGCCTGCATCTCCTGATGATGCCTCGTAGAGAGGCGAAACACGTGTCTTCATTATTGGTGGTGGTTTGCTGTAATTATTTGCATGTTTATACGCAATTAGTTACATTTGATCTCCGCTGATCGACCTGCACGTTTTTTAGCGGAATAGCAAAGGAATATTGTTCTCGTAATATATCATGAATTTCCGCAAAGTAACGCCTGATTCAATAAATTACATTTAAGTCACTTGACTTTAGAAGTCGATGTTTGCTATTAGGTGGCGGTGGTGCCACACGTACGAAATCAGCGGACTGCAGGCAGTCCGCCGCGTGATTTCTGCCCGTGTGTGGATACGTGCCATGCCAGAAGCACGGCGGCCGGCCAAACCAAGGTCACTCCTGATTTTCTGTGACCTTCCTCGGCCGTCCGCCGATTTCGTTCGTGTAGCGGCTGCTATTCTCGAAATGAATTGAGAAATGTAGCTATTAGAAGTACATTGAGTCTGCAAGCATCAAGCATGCAGCCCAAAGAGTAAAGCCTAGTTTCATGATCATCTAATTTCATCCCAATTTATGATCAGACCAACTCTCAAACATTAAGTGCGCATCAATCTACATCCTCCTACAAAACGTTTTGACAAACACCCGTACATAAATCGATCTACTTAAATTTATCGATTCAATCGACAATGTAATACCTCCTCAATCCTGGGACAATCGATGGTATCGGCACATCAGCCCGATACTATCTTGACGGGTACAATCAAAGTACAATTAATTAGGGATATACCAACTGCAGACAATGAACTGGATCGACATGTTTAACAATAACATGCAGGCTTCTATTTGATATGCGGGAAGATGTAATGCGGTTATGATATTGCGATGGTAGGTAGGTACTCCTTTCTGAAAAGGTGTCTTATCTTTTTGGTATGAGGGCCCTTTCGGATGGACTTTCCAATGGGATCTTTTGTGCAAAAAGGTATCTTGTGGAATGTTTTTGTAACGATGAATATAATATGTCGCGCGCGCGTTGTTGTGAAATGTGTTTTTATGAAATTTTTATTTCACAAGCTTTTGTTTAATTTGGACTAATTTGTAAGCCGCACCTAAGTAGTCCTTCAAAATTTGTAAACCATTTTGCAGCCACTTGCCGATATACGATTGAGTTAAAATTTGGTATACTTGTTATACACTAGTGCAAGGTCGAGGACTAGGACGTTTAACTTACCTAGGTACTTGTTAAGTTTCTAATCGATGTGACTAATAGAAAGTGAATATTGGGTCAAAGTCGGTTTGCCAGATTTGATTAAACTGTAAATACTGAGATATAGTTGAAGTTAATATAAGTCTTGTAGAAATTCTTTGAGCTTTCTCTGTATTAAGTATATGTGGGTTTAACGTTTTAGAAATAAAGTGAAATGCGTTTTAGTAATAGAAAAGTTGTACATTTTGTGGTTGCTGAAGAATATTCGAACGGTTTCAATAAAGTTCTTCAATTTTTTTAAACTTATTACGTTTAGGAAGTTTCGAGAAATAATTTTAGTTTATTTATTTTAGGGTTCCCTACCTCAAAAGGAAAAATGGAACCCTTATAGGATCACTTCAACAGATAGACAAACGGAATAAAAGTTACAAACCAAATTACAAATGTATATTTTTCAGATTTTTCCCTGTACTTGTAGTATAAGACGATATTCCTTGCCAAATTTTATAGTTCTAGGTCAGGGGTCGACAAACCGTGGCTCGCGAGCCGCATGCGGCTCTTTGAAGGGTAATTTGCGGCTCTTCGAGAACCTCTCATAAAGATAGGTTTAAGGAAATGTGAGATCGATCATTGTGTAAATGGCTCTTTACGGTTCTTAAAATATATTTTTTTACTGAATTTGGCTCTTTAGTTAGAAAGTTTGCCGACCCCTGTTCTAGGTCAACGAAAAGTACCCTATAAATTTTGATTCCCTTGAGAGTGTCGAAATATACGTTTTTATACTCGTCGACTTTAGTGTTAGAATTAAGACTTCGTACACTAAACTAAAACCACATACTTTTTTCTATGGAGCTCCCAACTCAACTATAATAATTATAAGACAACGCTTTAGACAACTAAAATAAATTCGACCAATCACGTGGCGCCTTTACTGAACTATAATGAATTTGAATAATAGGACGTCACGTTAATACAAAAGACATCAACGAGCCGGCGCACCTCTGACTTGCACTTCGTTTCAGCAGGGCTTAGATATTTTTCATTAGATACCAAGTCTGTTTAATTATTTTTGTTGACTCATATAAAAAGTATTGTATACAATAGTTACACTGTAAGACTTGAGTTTTTAATTTCAACTCCACGCGTTACCGAGATTCGCGTTCGACGGAACCCTCAGTGGGCGAGTCCAACTCGCAGTTGTCCGGTTTTTTAAGGTTGAGACGCTGAACCGTTAGGCTTAAAACCTTCTTTACTATAAACTTAAAGTAGAAATTTATTATTGTTCGTTGCTTCCGATCGCAATCGTATTTCAATATGTGTCGCTCTCTCTCTCTCTCTCTCGCGCCGTTTGTTTCTGCGTGAATCGAATGTATCCAAATGGACGTAATATTTTGACTTCATTCAAGGGTGCCACAATGACCGGTCCTGCGCCACCCGCATCCAGCGAACTCCAGCGACCTTTACCAGTCATTGTGACACTCTTTGGGGGAGGCCTATGTCCAGCAGTGGACGTGTTTCGGCTGATATGATGATGATTCAAGTGTGCGCCTGGTAGTTGTCACTTGGTCGTGGTCGTGTGTGTTGTTTTGACATGTGGATGGACGTAATATTATTCCAATGTTCAATGTTGACATTCACAAAGGTTCCATTCGGATGGCGCGTTGGCATATCAGTATAGATATCCAACGGGCCGCGATAACTATCTTTAAGTTTTGACATTCATGGACCGATTTTGGCTTGTTGGATTCTTCGTTGATGCCCAGTTTTGTGCTAACCGTGCAGAACATCTTGAAACAAATTAAAATTATGATTGGTATGCAAAAGAGATGAACCGAATAGATTCCCTGAAGTACTATATACATGTAGGGTAGAAGCTTCGCAGTAGCCTGTCTCCACGCATGCGCTTTGAGCTCCCCGCTGCGCGCGGACCGATGTCTCGGCTAAGTAGCAACATGTCACACACAAAAAACAACACTAAGCAACGCCAAAACACAAGCAAATTCGGACTGTATAAGTACGAGACAGGTTTGAAAACAGAATGGCTCTCATCGTAGACTTAATTCTATTTAGGTTGCAATGCACGATATGACTGGTTGTAAAGATAAAAGTAATAAGTAGAATTATTTATTGATCTAATTATGAACTTTAGTAATTTGTATTAAGAGTCTGTTTTGATTGTACTGGTTTTATAGGGATTATGTTTCAGTATAGATATTGCGATAAAGAAAACTCTTACATTTGTACCGGTAGTCGGTAATGCGATACCAATAAGGTACTTACACTAAAATTGTATATATGTAATTTGGTAGTTATTGTCAGAAACCACATTAGGTTACTCGGCCTAAATCGCTAAAGTTACAAGTTAGAATATCTGAGGGTTAATTGCGTAGGTACCTAAGTTTTCGATTGTTGGGACAAGTCCGCTGTCATTTTCCCCATACCAAAAAATACCTATATTTAGTTTAAATGCAGCAGGTCTACCGACTGAGAAAAAAAGTCCTGGCCTAGTTAATGAAAGCTAGTTAGGGTTCCGTAGCCAAAATGGCAAAAACGGAACCCTTATAGTTTCGTCATGTCCGTCTGTCCGTATGTCACAGGCATTTTACTCGAAAACTATAAGGTGTATTTGAATAAAATTTTGAGGATAGGTGTATTTTGTTAGCCGCTACATAGTTTTGTAATTAAAATGACAAAAAAAAATATTTTAGGGGTGCACTCCATACATGAAACTAAAAGTCAAAAAAAAAATATTGTGGCACATCAATCGATAGGCCTTTCAAAATAAATACAAGGTTTCTTAGCATTTTTATTGATTAAGTGAATACAGTCGGAGATAATTGCCCCGAAAGTCACTTCTGTCCCCCCCCTCTAATTTTTGAACGGTGTATTTTTAAAATATGGAAAAATTCATGGACATAGGGCTTATTAATTTCATTCACCGAAAATTGTTTTGAACAAGATCGGTTCAGAGGTTTTCGAGATATTGCTGAAAAACTGCCTTCCTCAAAGAAAAGGACGTAAGTGCCGTAAACTTTCTGTGACGATACGACCTTTTAATAGGCACGAAACCCTTCGTTTTGCGTGGTCCGACACGCACTTGGCCGGTTTTTATTAGAAATTTTGTACTAGTTATCTTTTTTTAACGGTTTCATCAGATCAGATAAAGTTTCGTGCTTCGGTTTTACGAGTAGTTAGCAAAGTTCTTATGCTTATTATTAAATACAGTCAGCAATTAAATATTGTACCATAAATTACATATTTTGGGCAGTAACTTCATGGAGATAACATAGAGTCTTGAAGCAAGGTAGAGGCCACTAAGCAGCTCCTTATATCTCCATCCTCGAACCGCTGGAAATCGATTACGCAATAGTAAATCTACTCCCGCGCATCCACGGCGACACACACTGGGCTGTGTCGGCTTTCATAGACATAGGAATCGAAGTTAACCTTTTAAAGTTTCTTTTGCTTGAAATGGCTATCACTTGCCATTATTATGCTAAATTATGATCCTGGCGTGATTTGCCACAAAACCTTATGAGTTATAATTTTTTCCGAGAAAATGTATGGAGCTGGCACGTAAAAAACTGGATATCTCGGGAACCGCAAAAAAAAACACAAATATTCTTACAGCTGGTTATACTACTAATTATTCCTGATTTTTTGACATACTACATATTTCAGTCATAGGTGCAGTTTTTTTTTTAATTGACGTAATATTTAATTTATTTTTTCGTCCCGGACGCGTCTTACTTTAAAGATAAAAGACAGAAATATATGTATGTTTCACCTTTTCAATAAAGAATGGGTTATTGTTAATCAAATTTTCAGTATTTTTTTACATAAGTAAGTTAGTATTATTACATAAAACATCAAATATACAGAACCATAACAACTATAAAGAAAAACAAATAATAAATACTACATTTACAGACCGGTAATGGATTTTCATACAAAGCCGGCCTAGGCCGTTGCCGTGGAAGACGGACGCGGCACGGTCTATTTTCCATTAGTTCTATTGATGGAACTTATACATATTACAATTCCAACTAGTTCCATCAATAGAACAGAATAAAACGATGGGAATATACCGTTTGTGGAGCCGTTTCAAATTTGTTTACTTTTATTTGCATCTTATATGAAAAGTTACAACATTTTTAGGGGTCCTTAGATGCTTTCGTTATTGTGAAATAGAGGCCATAAGAAATAGAATCACTAATCCCTATGCGAGAACATCTCCATCGGCCGATGCGCCGGAAATCAATTACGCAATAAATCGACTCCCGCGCATTGCAGCGACATGCGCGGACGCAGGAAACGTGGATGAATTGCTTACAACCTGGCTATCGTGACGTTTTGTTGAGAGATTTTTACAAGCTTTTATTTAACTTGCAATGTTCGTATCTATCATATTATTTACTTTTACGTTAAAAACAAAGAGTAAACCGACTTCAATTCAGTACTTCGCCAAGCCACGGAAAATCAAGAACATTTTCACATATCCTTAATTTCTACTTTATTACATGAACAGCTTTGCGATAGCAAACGCGTTGATTATATATAACAGAAAAAAACACAAGTCGCTATATTTGGGCCAAAAATATTTGAGGAGTTTCATAAGTTATCTGTGGTCTTCGTCATCAGTTCCACTTCACCAAACTTGCGGTTTCCGATGAGTTATATAATCTAAAAAAAATACTTAAGTCGCTACACCCGTGCCTGTAAAATTTGAGGGTTGCCCTCAATTTGCCAGGGATCCCATCATCAAATTCTGATTTGGTGACAATGGGACCACCCCAAGAGTATAATTATTCTTTCGAATAAAAAAAAAAAGTTGAAAATTGGCTCACAATTCACGGAAAAATCGGTGAACATACTTACTTTAAAAATACATGAGTACAGTGAAACATAGAACCTCCTCCTTTTTTGAAGTCGGTTAAAATACATAATTAAACAACAACAACTGACAGCAACGATTGACCCACAAGCTTATGGACCAAAATCATCCAAAATAATGGATGTCTGCTTCAAATGTAATACCTAACTGCCTTGGAACACAGATGTCTTATGCTGCACATATTTGGTACCTTGTGATGCTGTTGCAGTTTTACATCAACTTCTCTATTTTTATCTCTTGAAATAATGCGAATAAATCACAAGCGGACAACTCAAATCCAAAAGGTCATAGCAGTATATGTTTTATTACATTTATACGTCTTTTTAAGGCTGTGTACACCGCGCCGCGGCAGTGTCCCCCGGCCTCATTTACTTGCCAGTGGCCATCGCATATCGCTGCCGAGATATCGCCAGATACCGCGCGCCGATAAATAAAATATTGACGTGTACACCCGCGGGGGTGTTGGTTCAGACATGCTTTAGGAGCATCGTCGGTGATATGTAAAGATCAAAGCGCAAAAAAAATAGAGACACGGTCTGGGACAGGTCGACAGTAACGCCATTACAAGATTACCTTTCGATGTTTCACAGGACCACGACCCGGTATATGGGAACCCCACTAAACAACAAGTGAAATCAAAAGATTATTCAAAAACCCAACTGTTTTTTTTTTCAAATATTATATTATGCCACTCACCCTCTGCCTATGTCACACACGATTATGAGGAATCCAAAGACACCTCATATCTCAAAATCCATCAAGCCGTTTGAGGTGTAGCACGTAAAATTGAATTTTCTCGTCCACATACATACATACGCTCAAAAAACGTAACCCTCCTTCTGAGGCAGTCGGGTAAAAACAGCTTATTTGCATAGGTAAATTAATTGATTATATTATTGAGTCTTACATCAATACACTGCCTTTGCGAGTGCAATTCGCGCTTAAAGGTCGCCATTGCTGTTGTATCGCCATTGACTGCATCCGCAGCATTTTTTTCAGGTAAAAGCCTAGAAAACATTTCGCAAAAAACCACAAAATAATTTGGACTAATTGTTTTTTTTTCTTTGGAACTCTGTTACTGTAATATTTTCGTTCACGAAACAAGACAAAAGTGAATTGACCCATGTTGTGTATTTATCTGTGGGAAAAACTAATCCACCACCAAGCCCCCAATGACTGCTTTTTTAATTTGCGAACAAAAATAATACAATATAAATTAATGATTCGCCAAACTGCACAGCAGTTTGTTGGCGATACGCTCACTTAATTGCTTAAAAACCCTGCTCGACCCTGTGGACGACCAGCGCTGGCTGTAAAGCTAATATCATGCTGAGCTGGGTCCATTTCGTGACATATACCATATTATTTCTTGATCATCTATGTGTAACTTATGCTTGAATTTCCAACCAATACCCCCGCTCAGTGTACAAGCCGCGCTTAAACGCGCGCTTGCGTCGCCATTAACATGCGCGCGCAGGATTTCTGCCTAAAAGCCTCCCCGTAATTGCTCTAGTACGCATTAGTCTAGAAAATACCTCCGCAGGCATGCGCATGCGGCTAATAATGCGCTACTTTGTTAAAGGTTTTATTTAACTGGCGTGTTTGGCTTTCCGGTTGATTTTTTACGGTTTTCCCACAGTTTAAATAAAAAATAAAGTGAAATATGTCATGTCTATTGTTGAACGAGCGAGCCAAGCGAATGAAATTCTCCGTTTCAGCTTGGGTAAAATTATTTCGTATGTCCGTCCGCCGTCTGTCCAGCTGTTCTCCTCTACAGGTCGCATCTCTCAACCTATTCTCGTGAAATTTTGTGAGCAGGTTCAATAATTATACAGTTTTTTTTGTCGATTCAGTTTTTCGAAATAAAGTAAGAAATTGAAAAAAGACAGCGCTAGTTCTACAGCTCCCAGAGCCACTAGTTTATTTATACGCATACATATTAGGTAGGTACGTAATCTATGCCAGTATCTCCAGAAGGGATATGCAGAGAAATGAAATTTTATTACTACTGCCTTTTCTAGCAATTACAGGTTTTTACAGACTTTACAGGTGCAGGAGTAAAATGTGATTTTGCGGTGATAGGTTGCTAAACTGCTAAACGACGTATATCACACTTTAACCCTTATTTCATAGTTATCTCTTACGACCCCCACGGGAAGAAAGTGGTTGATGATATTCTAACCACAACTTAATAGCTACGCAAAGATAACGAGTGGGGCGCTTCCTCGGGGATTGAAAGATCTACTATCGAGCTCTTACAGATTTTACCTGTATGTGTCCGGGGCGCAGCCCGGTGACTCGGCCCAATCTCTAATGATATAGGTACATGTAACAGTGCCCTGGCTTCACCGTCATCTGATGATGCCAGGGAACTACTGAGCAATTATTTTGCCTCGATAGGAAACAGTAGTTCGTAAGTTAGTAGTTATTGTGGAAGCCTGTATTACGAAAGTGGCGTAGCATTAATGCTAAAACCCACAGGAAAAAAAAGAAAATAAAAGGTATCTGCCATCTCTGAGATGTATCGGACGTTTTTAATAACAGTTTTTATCGTCCTCTCAACTCGGTTAGAATAGAATTGTTAGAGTACCATAAAGGATTCATTTTACTGTGCAATATTGTGGGTTCGTCTTCGTACTCCGTGATAGTTTGTAGTGTGGCCAGCGAGTCGTGTCACACGTAGCACGAAATGCATAGCGGCGTATTAGGTACTTAAAACTGAGAGCTTATTTTGTAGGTAAAATTGTTGCCATATAGAATTTGAAAAAAAAATGCTTGTAACACGACTCGTTGGCCATGCTCTATATCATCTGTGGTTGAATGCACGCATGCCTCACTGAAAAATCTATACCGACGCACATGCGCAGTGAACCTGATCTCCTATGTTATGATTTGCCTTGTGGTTGTCAAACTAAGTATTCTTTGACTTAGTGTGTAGCGGCAATTTTATTTTTTTACGTATGAAGTACGGTAGAACACTTAGAAGAAAAATAAAAGTATAAATTAAACACCAAATTTATAAATAGTGTAACAATGCATTTAGAAATGTAAGTAAGACAGTTGTTTTGTAGGTATTACATTTTGTGTATTACTGGAAAAGTATGAATTGGTAACTTGGTAATTTATTGAATTAGGTGCATTGTAATCTAATCGCGTTGAATAAGAAGGGGATAGAAATATATTGGTTTGCTATTTCACTAAATAATTCATAGGATTTACAGAGTAGCAAAGTATTTTTACCGGTGCGCAACAGTTTCGACCATGTGGTTTGACACACACTATTTGACTATTTGACATGTTGGTTGCATGTGGTTTGCGGTTGGTTTACAGTGTATTGCGACTTTTTTGTACTAACTTGTGTACTTTCACTTAATAAATAAGTGCCTAATCTTCCTTTAGGCCTTACTAGACACGTGTTAAATATTAATTACATTTAAACAATTTTGCACGGTTCTTTTAATTGGAAATTGTGCATATTCTTATCCATAATGTAATGATTTCCTGTATGAGAAGGCATTTGTTGATAGCTAGAGGCAAAATAAACACAATAAAATACTTTAACTACTCAAATAAAAACACCCTCAACACAACAAGCATAGCCAACAACCAAGACTTTCGATTAAAAAAAACCGGGCAAGTGCGAGACAGACTCGCCCACCGAGGGTTCCGTACAAAATTACAAATGTATAGTTTTCGGATTTTTTCTTTACTTGAAGTATAAGACGGTTTTTCTGCCAAATTTCATAAATCTAGGTCAACGGAAAGTACCCTATAAATTTTGATTCCCTTGGGAGTGTCGAAATATACGTTTTTTGCGGCATAAACGGCCGCATTTTTTACGGTAACTGAGAAGTTTGATTTTTTCTGAGCTTTAAGGGACTGTAGACTTGAGTTTTTAATTTCAATTCGATACCTCAACGCGTTCCCGAGATAAAGAGTCTTGACAGACAGACATACATACGGACAACAAAGTGATCCTATAAGGGTTCCGTTTTATCCTTTTGAGGTACGGAACCCTAAAAAACGAATTGGTTCATCCGTTTGGGATACGATGCCACAGATAGATACACAGAAAAACAGATACACATGCTACACTTATAAACATCATCATCTCTATCTGAAGACAGTATACTCTTCTCTCTTCTAGAGCCTTTTAAAAAAGGTTAATAATGTTTTTTGACTACTTACCTATTTATTTACAGATCTCATAGATGTACACTGAGAGGTCCGTGCCAGAAGCTAATATTGTCTTTCAAAAAGACATGGTATTTAGTCTTAAGAGGCCCTTTCCAAAGCGAAGTCGGATCTGGTCAGTACAATATAGACGATTTAGTAGACATACGCCTGGAATTTGAGCAAACCCTACCGACGCAGCAAAATATTGTGTCAATTATTACCAAAATATCGACCAAGAAAACTGCACGGGGTAGAGGTACGACAGTAAAATTAAATGTGAAATCACCTACATTTAATTGCTCCGAACAAATTGTTTGTAATGAATCATGGACCGATTGGAGGGAAATTGGTAGACAAGAATGCGTGTTCGTGACGCCGGACTGTGCTTACGTACTGGAAAATGCCGAAATAAGTTTTACTGTAAGCAAAACTGGATGTATCACATTTGCCAATCTTTATGACGACTCTGATATAATCGATTTCAATTTGAGCTTAGAAGGCAGTAGTATACCGGTGCATAAGGCGTGTTTAGTGGCACATAGTAACAAGTTCAGGACAATGCTGGCTACTGTGTGGAGGAATGTACGGGATGGCCGGATAGAGGTAGAAGGAGTGACTTCCCAGACGCTGCGATACTTGAAAGACTACATGTACTTAGGAATACTCCCCGACGAAGATTTGCGTCCAATGTTGCTGTTCGCTATACACTACTCTATGGAAAACTTGAAGTCGGCATGTATCACGAAACTGGTTGAAATGGTCGAGTTTTCTAACTTGTATGATCTTTTGGAGTTCGCCTGTCGAAATAACATACCAGAATTAACGTTTGCTTTGTTGCTGCAGACCTCAGATGAAATTGTTCATAGTGCTTATCAAATAAGGAGAAACGCGCTAAATTAAGATCGACAGCTGCCCAACTGTTCGTTACAGAGCACCGCAGCCAAACACCAAGCTACGCTCTGTAGGTATGTGATATTGTGTTCCGATGGCGAGTTAGGTCACCAGAGGGGTGATTAGTTACATTCACGGACTTTAATCGTTGAGCCATTTAGGTGTCAACTAATTCTGGTTTTAATAGTTAAGCTATGAATATCCAGTAAAAGATGAGCTCTAAATGGCTCAACGATTAAAGTCCGTGACTGTACGTAACGTTTTGAATGCGGGTTAGGTAGGTCCAACTGTCATTCTTCCATATAAAAAATAGATTTAGATCTACCTGACGCGCGTGCAATGCGTTACGTAATCGAATTTGTACTCACCAAGGGCGGTGATAAAGATTACCGCCCTTGCCTTCGGCTCTGGCGTCAAATACCTGCTATCTGAGACATTATTTGTTTCAACGCACTAAGTGAGTAGGCATTATAGGAAATCATTCCATTAATTTTATCCTCGCGCACCGAAGGTTCCGTACAAACTAGTTAATTAAGGATATTCGATGATTTAAATAAAAACGCGAATATATTAAATATGGTTACATTTTTCCTAAATATTTATTATCGCTTGTTAAACTTCTAAGATATTTATTATATTTATAAGCAAAGAAGTAGCTTTACTCTTATCTATTTAAATGTACAAAAAATTATAACTGTTATGATTATGACGTTGGCAGGAAAAACAAGAATACGATGGATATTTTATACAAAGTACAGAAATTATTTACGATAAATTAATAAAATTGGCCAAGAGCGAGTATAACTCAAATGTATCTAAGTACATGAGTTCCAAACTGGAGACTAAAATTTATTCACTATTTATAAACCAGAAATACCAGAATATATTTCAGTAAAATAAATCTATTAATTAGTTGTTTTCAAATAATAAATACCTAATTAGACATTTATAAAGTGTTAATGGGTCAATCAACTAATTCTTGTTGTTATTGTGTCCCGTTAGCCAAGAGACAATATGACAGAGTTTCTTAGAAAAAATGTTACAACTTGGACATCTAACTAGCTTAGAAGATGACTCTTAAAGAAAAAGGTCGACTACAAGAAAACCCCACATTTGGTGGATTTGCACTCACAAAATTGCAGTTTTAAAAAGTGACCCAGGAGACGTAACCATGGCAACCAGTGACGGAAATAAGTTGATTCAACCAAATATATTATATGCAGATATACTTTTTATTTATCATTTGACATCTATAAGTGCATAGGTACATTTGAAGACCACTTTAGCCTAGTGGTAGTTGGTAGTGTCCTGGCTGAAGCTAGAGGTCCTGGGTTCGCATCCCGGTAAGAGAAATGTATGGTGTGAACGTGTGATAAGCACGAATATTTGTTCCTGATTCATGGATGTTTTCTGTGTATTTAACTGGATACATAAGTTTCATATCGTGACGACCGCTTTAGCCTAGTTGGTAGTGACCCTGCCAACGAAGCAAGAGGTCCTGGGTTCGAATCCCGGTAAGGGCATTTATTTGTGTGATGAGCACGAATATTTGTTTCCGAGTCATGGATGTTTTCTATGTATTTAAGTATGTATTTATCTATATAAGTATGTTTATCGTCGTCTAGTACCCATAGTACAGTTAAGTTCTCCAATATCTATACAGACAACCTTTCAAACATATCTGTACACAGGCTTTATTATTACTGACACAAGACACATGTGTAGATATTTTTGAAAGGTTGTCTGTATAGATATTGGAGAACTCGACTGTACAAGATTTGCTTAGTTTGGGACTAGGTCGATTTGTGTAAGATTGTCCGCAAAATATTTATTATTTATTTATTTATATTGTCATCTAGTACCCATAGTACAGTCAGCATCGTAAACATGTATACATTCTAGGTGGTTCTAGGATCTTATTGCTTGGACATAAGGTTGTTTATGAAGCTTTGCTCAGTTTGGGACTCAGGCCATTTGTGTAAGATTGACCGCAAATATTTAATATTTGCGGTATTTGTATAATGAACTCACTGCCGCATAAAGGATGACTCCAGGTTCACCGTAGCGAGCCCGAGCGATCCCGAGCCTTTCGGCCAAACTAAATGAAGTGTTCAAATGTTCGTGATAGTCACTTGTTTCGCACGTTAATTATAGTGTTCCCGACTTTATCGGGTTTCACGGTTCGCCGGCCGGCACGTGCGAACCTAAATCTCTGTGTGACCCAAAATTAACGACTTAAAATGTGTGTTGTCCTTTTCTCACAAACACAAATGTTAAAATGACGGATAAAGAGAAACGATTTTTATGGCATTTTAGTTAAAGCCGGTTTGGTGAACGTTCAAAATAAGGTTACTAGATATTATTTAAAATATTGCAACACATTTGGATTGCTTTTGTGAAAATTGTATTAGTAATAAATATATTAAAGATGCTTATTTATAAAACAAATCTCTGTTAACTATTTAAAATGTGTTTTGTCTTTTTCTCACAAGCAGAAATAATAAAGACAAAATAATTTTCATGGCATGTTAGTAGATTTATAAATAAAGTCATTTAGATATTGCTTTTGAAAATATTCCAACATAAATGGATTGCTTTTGTGAAAATTTAAATACCTAATAATAAATAAGTGACAGACAAACGATTTTTACGATATTTTAGTTAAAGCTGTCACATTAGATATTACGAATTAAAATATTCTAACATGTAGTTTGATTGCTTTTGTGAAATCTTTAACGTTTAATAATAATAAAGGTGTTCGAAATACTTTTTAGGATTATATTAGCAAACACTTCAGTACTTCGATATATATTATATAGGTCTACTTGGCACCGCTGGATAGTTCAGCCCAGGTTTCCATTATGATATACTTTCTTGATTCTAAACAATAACCTATTAGAAATTACAGAAAAAATTTACAACCAAAAGAGTAAAGTTAAAATTTGGATTTAAATGAAATAATTATATACAGACTTTTCTAGAAATGCTCAAACAGTCCTTTGGAACGCCATATGTTGATGAGTACATGTTCGCACGACGCGCCGCCTAACACCCCGCTCGTTCATCAACGTGGCTAATGAGATACTGTGATGATCTTTTACGACTCAATCGAGGCCTTAAACTAAAGACGAATCTCATATTATAAGTCGCGGAAAGTAAGTAAATTTAAAAACTTTATTATTATAGTTATATAGTCATAGGTAGCTACGGTAGCCTAGTGGTGCAGGCATGCGGCTGTCAAGCGGCGGTCGTGGGTTCGAATTCCGGCTTGTACCAATGAGTTTTTCGGAACTTATGTACGAATTATTTACCATTAGCTTTTCGGTGAAGGAAAACATCGTGAGGAAACCGGTCTAATCCTTTCACGCAAAATAGGCACGTTGGATGTCGATTTGCGGAAAATGCCCAGTAAAACTAACTAGTCATAGGTAGCAGAGTTTTTTTAAAATGAAAATTAGGTTATAGCCCGACAAGCCGCTATTTGACCCTTAGATAGTGTCGCTGTGAACAGCATAATGCATGTACTTCATATATAGTCGGGACAGTGTGTGTTGGCTTTGTGTTGTTTATTGAATGTATAAATTCTACGCTTTACTTTATAGTAAAGCGTAGAATTTATATATTCAATAATTCCGATATGGATGAATAGTTATTTATATACCTATTCATCCATATCGGATTCCAAGTATTCGATATTTAAATATTCTTCTCATTGTGACTCCGATGACCCTGACTCTGATGTGTCGCTTTCAAGACCGCTGACCTCAATTTTATTATAAATCGTAAGGTCTGGGATTCGACAGGATCTTCTTTGTATATTCGTCTTAATTTTTTATTACTTACAACATTTTAATAAGAAAAAAATGTACTAGTTAAATCCAACCAAACTAACCAGTTCAATCAATACCTACGACCGCACTATATAAAATGTCAGTACTTAACGGTCATGTCAACAATCAATTTTAAAATTTTTACACAAATTAAACAAAATAAAAACAAATAGATTCACAAAACGTTGTAAGAGGTCCGGGTGTGTGTATCTTTGTGTGTAAGTGTGTGCGTATATATGCGTATGTATCCGTGTTACCAGTATTGCTTGCGTCTTAAATTGTATTATGTTGTATTGTAAGTTCTGTATTTTGAGGAAGATTTAAATCTGCTTTGCAATGTCAGTAAATAAGTTTTAACTAACCGTCTGTATTTTAGTATCCCGATAGGTTCTCGCAGAGGTGGTGGCAAGTCAATCCAAATCTTGGCATCAGCAAACTTAAATCCCTCTGAAAAATGCCGTCTTTTGCTGAGGCATTACTAGCTTAGTGCATTGTTGCGAGTGTTTATTATTATCGTATAAATATTTTGGCTTCTGGAACTCAAGCATTTTCCGAACTGTATAGGCTAGATGCAGCTGTCTCCTATTTTCCATGTTTAACAGATTCCTGTCTGTCCTGATATGCGCTCGTTTAGGTGCCGTGTAAAAGAGAACACACGCTTGTTGTAGGTATTACGCGTTGTATGTCTTTTTTTGTTTTGGCAAGATGTTAAATTGAAAAAGTATCAAGAATTCCACAAGTATCTCTCTAACATTTACAGACAGGTACTTGCGAATCTTGTACAATAGAAGTCCGTAGAAGCCATTTCAGATTTTGGTGTTTATATGCTCGACGTACCGTAATTCTCCGTCCATGGATATGCTCAGGTTTTTCGCGTTTTCTACTTGACAAATAGGCTCAATTCCGATTGTAACTTTTGGACTTATTTGCTTGATTTTTGTGCGTTGTGGTTTGCATCTCCATTGCGATAAATTGAGATCTAGCTGCGTTTAAGACCAGATTATTTTTGATTGGCCACTCCGATATGATATCTGGGTAATTCTTGAGAACTGCATTATTCGTCTCATTTCCTTGGCGTTTTTACACACGGACATTGGGCGTCTGAGCTACTTAGGGCGCCCCACTTCAGCAGGTTCTCCTTACTGCGACCGACCTGGGAACGCAACCTATTTAGGGATTTCCAGATCGGCCATGGCTGAATGCCCAGCGGGAAGAGTAAATAAAACTACAAGGAAATAATAAAATTGATAAGGGAATGATAATCTTTGGTAGTTTTGAGACCAGATGTTTTATTAAATAATATAATATTTTAAGATATTATATTTTTCAAGAAAACTATCATTACCCTGTTCAGAAAACCGAGGGAATAAGAAAAAGTATCTTTCAAAACAATTTTTTATTTCATTAATATTGTGAGCCTTTGAATTTCTTGTAGAACATTAAAAAAATATAGCCTACTAACTTCCGCCCGCGACTTGTCCGCGTGGACCCGGGATAAAAACCATCCTATTCAGGCTATGAAATATCTTCGTGCAAAATTTCATCCAAATCAGTTGAGCCGTTTAAGCATGATTGAGTAACAAACATCCAAAAATCCAAACTTTCGTTTTTATAATATTACTAGCTTCTGCCCGCGACTTCGTCTGCGTGGACCCGGAGTAAATTTTAATCCAGGCTATAAACTATCTTCGTGCAAAATTTCATTCAAGGGTTCACCCGTTTAAGCCTGATTGAGTAACAAACATCAAAAAATCCAAATATTCGCACTTATAATATTATATATTATGTAGGTCCCTACACGGCTATCACAAGACGGCGCGCGAGCTCTCTCGATTTTTCTCGCTCTATACCTCTCTTTCTAAGTTTTCTAATAAGGGAGAGACGGATAGTGCGAGAAAAATCGAGAGAGCTCGCGCGCCGTCTTGTGATAGCCGTGCTGGTAGGTCTAGAAAGCGAGGCAGCCCTGTAACGAGATGGGCTGACGACATCACCCAAATAGGAGGAAAAGAATGGATAAAAACTGCATAAGATAGAGAGAAATGGTCATCACTGGAGGAGGCCTTTCTCCTTTAACCTTCACAGGGGTTCGCTCACAGAAACTTAACAAAAATTAAAAATTAAGTTATTCAATAATTATATAGAAATAATATGATAGAATAAGATAATAATTTTTTTTTTCGTAATTTTTTTGTAAATTTTTTCTAGTTTTTTTTGTTATTCGTGAGAAATAAAAAGGCTTTTATTATTTGTTATATTATGTAGGTAATCTCCGGAACCACCCATCCGATTTCAAATATTCTTTCACCTGTGTATAAAATGTACTTTCTGGATGGGCATACGCTATATCTTATCCCGCGGCTTTGCCTGCGTTCTTTGCAATACGTGAACCAAGAAGCGCGGGCAGGTAGTTAAATGTAATATAATCAGATATGACCAGAAGACTGTTTTGCTAGGGGTAAAAAACTGTTTAAAGCGCTTTCTGGCCAGTCACTTCCTTTCGATTAGGTGGCTTGTCGCAGTCCCCGCATTACCATAAACCATATTGTTTTTTATCTCTTCACGAGGGAATGGATTATTGAAAAAAAATATTTTAACGGCTTGAGTTTATTTTAATTTTCAAATTGTATGGTGTAAGTTTAGTCTCGAGTTCTAATTGTTTTCCCATATTTCCTACATGATATTGATAACTTAAAGTTATGTTTTGGTCAAATACTTTGTTTAGTACTTAAGGTGCATTCGGCTAACTCCGAAAGTCGGGTTATTCCGATAATTAGTCATTTCTATCAAACCAAGCAATTTTTTTTTTACTTTGTCAACTTTTACCACGCCGCCGTGTTATCCACGTGCTAAAAGTGGACATAGTAAAAAAATATTGCTTGGTTTGATAGAAAAGAAATGACTAATTATCGGAATAACCCGACTTTCAAATAGACTTTCGGAGTTAGCTTAATATACCTATAATTAATGGCAAAACAGTTAAAATTCATTACCCTGATACAATCTTACATTTCACCTTTTTATTATTAGTATAGCTAACACATTTCTTCAAAAATACACATTAGCTTAGTAACTACCTAACTGAAAACATTTGACAATCATTGAAGCTGTCAAGTTGTCAAAGGACGAATTTGAATCATGTTTATTTTAAGAAAACTTGTACTGATAATTATGATTCATAGGAATCACTTAAGTGTTTGAATCATCAGAAATCATCTAGCATCATCACGTACCTGCTCACTCATAAATTACATTAAAAAATCATAAAAAAAGTCCGAAGGACCACCCCTAGCTGTACATGGTTTTACTCATACTCATCACGGACAAGCATGCCAAGTTAACTTTACCATTCCCCAAATAAAAAATAAAGGAAAATATGTCTTAATAGCTCGCGATAAAGACAGTTATAGAATTTAAGGGCGGTAAATAAACTGAGCATAGACAAAATTCTTCAGTTTTATATTTTTTGAATCGAAAGTTTGTCTGGATACGTGGCACGTGCCGAGTCAAATCCTGTTCTTGTCTCTGGCATTTCCTATGCATGGAGAATATGGAGATATTATTCGGAAGTGGCTAGTTCTGTTTTTCTAGTAAGAATAAAATTTTATTGACCAGTCATGTAGGTTTCTGTATAAAGTAGGCTGTGGTGTCGAAGATTTATGTGTTTTAGTGTAACTTGTAGAATTTATTTGTATGCATATTAACACGAGAGTTATTTAATATAATAATAACATAAAAGTTGTGAACATTATGTCAGACTGAATTATTTAATAGAGTATTATTATTATTAATATTAAATCGTTTATTCAAGTAAAAACAATCACATTACTTTTACAATAATTGCGCCAAACAGCAGTTTAATGGCGGTGCACATAGATATTTCTAAATGAACATAATTGTTTACATTGTGTGTTAAGTATTACAAATGATTTTTTTTCAAAGTTCAGTGTAAATCCTTATTATCAAGCGTAATAATAATAAATATAAGCGTAACCCCTGTGCATACCTAAATCTGACCAAACAATATTACGAGTATCACGCATTACATCGCTTAGCATACCGTATTCTATTTAATTTATCTCAAATTTTAATTTACAAATATATTGACAAAGTCCATCAACTGGACTAGTCGCTATTGGTCAAGCGCGTCTGTGTTGGTATTGGTAGTTTAGACTTGTAAAATTGTAACTTATTTTAGCTTCATGATACGGGCCATTCATTTTGGTAGTCGAATATGCAATCAGTTTTACTACACTAATACCCTAGCTTTAATACAAACCCTATACAGATCGGAAGGCATCACGATTGATGCGAAAATTCAGACAATCTTAACTACCGGTTAACGCAACACAGGCCTAATAGAACTTCCAAACGACTGTGCAAATAAAGTCGTAAGAGCCAAAAGTTCAATATTAACGTAGGTCTTTTTGTTCTAAGGTACTTTAGGTCCGAATCGCGGTATGCAAAAGGCGAGTAATAAATGTATCGTCGCTATCTTCAAAGGCGCATCTCTTTATAGCGCAGTCGGCGCTCCTGTCGCGTTTAAGGTGGAGGGACACCGTGCGATGTGCTAAAGCTGGCACTACACTATCTCTATTTAGCTCAGGCTGTTGCGATCTGGTGAAAGTGCACCTTCACACTTTGCTTCACAATTTTCAGTACGCGCTGGGAGAGCATACCTACTATGCCCTAACGCATCAGGCGCATTCAATACCTAATAAAATAAATACGTCAGTCCTCTTTCCACATAAAAATTTCGCAACCTTCGTAATTTCTCGTTAGTAGGTACATTGTTATAGGAGGACTTCATGTAGAGGCTCCTTCCTAATGCACGGTATTGTGACGCACTACTCACTCTAAGTATTCGGAATTATAATGTTCGTAAGGAACAATCTTTCTACTTTCGATACCGTAAATGCGATTGGCAAAACACTCCGCAGCACTGGGCATTTGAGAACAGTTCCCCGTCGCATGGCACTTGCAGACAAGAACCCGCGTGTCATTGGGCCTACGTACTACGAGCGACTGCCCGCTGATCACTGGAACCATCTGACGAAGCATTTAGACGCCGTCTAAAAAGCCTTTTAGTGGAAAATACATTATACTCAGTTACATGTTAAACTATTTTCTAATAGACATTAATATTGTAAATTGAATGACGATACGTAGTGGTTGATATATTTGCTTTGTGTTTTTGTTTTACTTTTCTAATTTCCTCATTATTGTGTACTTTTACATTTGTTGACATTGTCCTAAGTATTATTGTATATTTAATTTATATTATTTTTAACGATCGTGACAAAAAATCTTATTTATTTTAACATACTGTATGTATGCAAATTTGTAATGTAATTTTTTATCATGAAATAAATAATCTAATCTAATCTATACGTTGCAAAATTTATGATGGGTTGTCGGATTGGAACGCCTTGGAAGATTAAGCAGTGAAGCCTTTTTTTTTGTTGACGCACAACATGCATTTACGCATGCCCCCAGACCAGGGGAAGGTCCAGAGGGTATGTGGGACCCGCCCTTATGAGGGAATACAAGGGGGAGGGCATCATGGGAGGCGGACTGCCAGCAAGGGCGCAAGCCACCACGAAAGACACCGTGCGGTAGGCCCTGATGGTGCGCAGGGGCACCACCCTCTGAGGTCGCCTAAGGAAGGACCTATTTTGAGCCGATATGCGATCATGCCAAATCGGAGCTCCATAAAGTGCCATGCTGCGCACGACGTTCGCATACAGCCGTCGACTAGGGGCCTTCGGCCCACCGACGTTGGGCAGCAGTTGACTCAAGGCCGACGCAGCGCCCACGATTCGAGGAGCTAATCTTTTAAAATGCTCCTTAAAATCCCACTTTAGGTCGAGGACAAGACCCAGATACTCGTACTCGTATTTAATGTGAGCCTTGACCTGAACCGTTTCGTCCGCGACAGTAATAGTTAGGTCAGCACTGATACGCCAACCCAGCCGTCCGAACACGATCGCCTCCGTTTTAGGGAGTGCAACTTTAAGGCCAAGGAGCCCGATGCGGCCGACCGTCAGCTCGGTCGCAACTGCCGCCCTTCGAAGGGTTTCCTCGATCTCTCGTCCCCGCACGGCCACCATCGTGTCATCGGTCACTACCTGCTTACACAGACTCCTTGTCTGATATATCGCACGATGGCGGTTAAAGGGTTGACACAGGGATATATTATCAGATCTGGCAAAGTATCCCAGACCCACTAATTATAAATTGTACAAGTTATAGCTGCGACTGTGTCCAATCTTAACACGATGGTCAGCTCAATATTTATCGTTTCACTAGTGGCCATTACGACTCGATCCGACGCCGTTTTTATTTCATTCAGCGCAGACTGGCACGTGCACGATCCACTGTTTATGTGCTTAGCTTCTATATACTCTTCAAGTAGATAACCATATATTAAAACCATAATTGAAGCTAAGATAAAAGGAAGGAGAAGCTGAGGAAAACCAAGACTACACTGTACTTTTTAGGGTTCCGGACCAAAAAGGTAAAAATGGAACCCTTTCCGTCTCTTTCCGTCTGTCCGTCTGTCACAACGTTAAATATCTCCGGAACTACTTATGCTATCAATTTGAAGTTTGGCACTATTGTAAAAAAGGCCATTTATGGAAAATGTTTTTTTTTTATATATTCATTTATATTTTCTGTGTAAATAAAGTATATGAGGGGGGTTACAAATTCAAAGTGTTAAAAGATCGAGTGGGGTGAAGATGAAAGGTCTTGAATTGCACTTTCTAAAATTGTTTTTTTAACCGACTTCAAAAAAAATTAAATCAATCTTCAAATTTTCAATTCGGTTGTATTTTTTTTAAGTTTGTTACCTCAGAACACCGTCATTTATGAACAGATTCGTACAATTATTTTTTTATCTGAAAGTATATGCTTCCAGGTTGGTCCCATTGTTATCAAAACTTCAGTTAGATGATAGGAACCATGAGGAATTGAGGGAACTCCTCAAATATAGAAGGCACGCATTTAGTAATTTCGGTATATTCTATTACAACTAGTGTATTTACACCCGGATATCACAAATTTGCTGAAGTGGAACTGATGATGAAGACCACAGATGACTTATGGAACTCGTACTTAAAACTGTAAAAGTACGTTACTGATTCTGATATGATTCCGTTGAAATAACAACTCATGAAGTCCTAAATGTCAAGTGTGCCAAATCGATGAAACTCCTCAAATATTATCGGCCCACATACAGTGATGTGATATAGTTTTCGTCGTAATAATCAACGTATTTACTGAAAAGCAATCCATATGGTAAAGTGCAAAGGAAATGTGGAATTGATGTTCATTTGGCTTGACGGAGTACTAAATTGAAGTCTGTTAGAACTTTGTTTTTAAAGTAAATTATTACAGTGGTAAACGTTTGATTTATGAAGGAAAATGTTGAAAAAAAAATACCATGTCCCCCCCATCTCTGAAGTTTCCCAAACGAAAATGTCGAAATGATGACTAAGAGTAACATAAATATTACAGGAAAAATATAACAATATCTCTACCTGGCGGATTTTTTTAAATTTACATATCAAAAATAATATCTTACCTACTTATGTTTGTAATTTAATTACTTTTGTATATAATTTTTTGTCTTCAAATTCCTATAAGATTTAATAAAAAATATTTATCGAAATCGGTACACGTGATAAAGAATTATCGCTGTAAAACACACAAAATAGAGATGGCTCTGTATAACGGTAACTTCTACTATGTGCTGTTTACTTTAGATTGTTGACGAAATAATGGGGTCGGTTATGGTACTTATGATGTATGAAAATTTGTACGGAACCCTCGGTGCGCGAGTCAGACTCGCACTTGACCGATTTTTTTTCAACTACTTGCCGATATCCGATTGATCTGAAATTTTTGCATAGATACTTATATTAGTTACCGATTTTACATACTATTATAGTACTACTGAGCTGATCTGATAATAGAGACAGACAGGTTGCCAACTTTAAAACTACACAAGATAAACCCGTTGTGTTTAGGCTCTTTAGAACCTTCTCAATGAGTAGTTGATGACTGCGCTAAAAAAATACAGTCGGCAATAAAAGCTTGTACGGTCGGCCGCACAAGGGACTTAACACCTCTGTACCGTGTCGCATTAAACGTCATGTTAAACTGCCATATGAAGTTGTCAAACGAGTGAAAACGACAAGGTACTTAGGTGTTCAGCTACTTATGTATTCCACTGTACCTAGGTGTTCAGCTACTTAATATGAGGCCGACTGTACCTAAAATGAAAATTTTGTTAGAAACTTGCTGTCATTAAAGCCGGGTCCGCTGCGCCGTGTTTTTGTGTTTTTCTAACACCTAACATGTTTTGCCAATCAAAACAAAACCCTATTTGTTTGCCGAAACTGACGGATAACATGTTAGGTGTTAGAAAAACACAAAAACACGGCGCAAACACGGCGCAGCGGACCCGGCTTAAGATAAGTCCGACAATTCTTCTTAATTTCAGACTCGTAGCTGAAAAAACTGAATTTAAAAAGTTGTGGTAGCGATAGCCACCGCCAGATGATCCGCCTATCTGGAGTAGGTACCTATGCCGTTAAGACAACATTGATTGTACCTAGTGATCATTCACCCTCCAACGAAACCACAATCTAGTGCGCTTGAATTCGCGGCACTTTGGTATTGAAATCACTTAAATAAACTATTTCAGACGCTGAGTTAAATATGAATGGGCAGCAAAAACAATGCGACAGCCGGCGCTGGCGCAAACTACAGTCTCAAAAACAAACAGTCGCATGCGCATATCTGTCGATCTCTGAGAAAAGGGACATTAGTGCGGTTGGTGCTTATGCGAATATTAAAGACTCTCTAATACAAACATGACGACTCACGACTTTAAAGCAGCGTAAGCGACCAACACTCCAAGGTCCGTTTTTCATGAAAACGACGCATACGATTTTGAATGGCTGTTACGTCTTTTGTTACTGGCAGTGTCGGTGCATTAAAAGGTCGGTAGGGGGCAGCACTGTTTATTTACTTATTTAAATTTTATTAACTCGGACAGGTGGACAATGAAATTGTCATTTGTGCAGTTTTATATACAGTGCAATGGCTTATTAAGTTTATTCGGAAGAGCAAGACAGACAAATGTGGATGGGTGGAGTACTGGAGTATATACATAGCTACATGTGTATGGTATATGTAAAACAGTGTATAATAAAATTCGTTTAGTTAAGGACTTGGTTCCAATTCGAGATTTAAAACGCAGTGTCCCCAAATAATTGATTGAATCAGGCGTTATCATCGTTACTATGCGGTATCCATAAGCTACATACAACTCGTCGAAGAATATTCCTCCCCACTCCTCCACACGGACCCCACTTAAATGTGGTATTTTTCTTTGAACCAAGATGACAGAGATATGAAAGAAAATTTATATCCCAAGGACCCTAACCCTTTCTGATATTAATTAAGAACTTATTCCTCCCTGTCAGTTCATACAAACTTGTCAAACTTGACAAACGAACACCGCTTACGGTTGCAGACGGTTTGGTGCAACCGACCCTAATTGTGTTAACGTAGTAAGTGACGTGTAAGTAACTAAGTAGCTAATAAGTAAGTAGAGATGAAAGTACTTGCAAGTATTATAGAGTTTGGATGAATCTTTCACAGAAAAATCTGTCCCAGTCACTGACTGAAGAGTTTTTTCCTGATCATTCTTTCATCATCATATCAGCCGAAAGACGTCCACTGCTGGACATAGGCCTCCCCCAAAGTGTGCCACAATGACCTGTCCTGCGCCACCCGCATACAGCGGACACCCGCGACCTTTACCAGGTCATCAGTCCACCTTGTGGGGGGCCTACCCACGCTGTGCCTTCCGGTACGTG
This sequence comes from Epinotia nisella, assembly GCA_932294315.1. Classification (NCBI taxonomy): domain Eukaryota; kingdom Metazoa; phylum Arthropoda; class Insecta; order Lepidoptera; family Tortricidae; genus Epinotia; species Epinotia nisella. Next base: position 11,744,490 of record OW028693.1, read on the forward strand.
GCCGCCCCTCCAGATCCTTTCCACCCCAACGGCCATTGGTTCTACGTGCAATGTGCCCCGCCTACTGCCACTTAAGTTTAGCGATTCGGAGGGCTATATCGGTTACCTTGGTTTTGCTGCGAATAGCCTCATTCCTGATGCGATCACGCAGAGATACTCCCAGCATAGCCCTCTCCATTGCCCTTTGGGTGACTTTGAGCCTTCTTATGAGGCCCATAGTAAGCGACCACGTATCCGCGCCATTAGTCATCACTGGCAACACACACTGGTCAAAGGTCGATCGCACGCTCTCGTCTTGAGACACTGCGATTGAACTCTTTCTTAAAGTTGGACCTACCTAACTGGACAGTCTGTACTAGGTAACATATATAATCGTCTACAACTTCGAGCGTAAAGTGTCCGATTGAAATGGGAGTTGGTACTACGTGGATGTTTGACATGATCTTCGTCTTATCCATCCTTAGACCAACTCGCTCGGAGGATTTACTGAGGTCATCGAGCATAGTAGGTACTAAAGTCCTCCATGGTCTCAGCCAAGACTACTATATCATCAGCAAACCGAAGGTGAGTGATGTACTCTCCAGAGTCATAAAAACTTCCTCCAGTGCAGCGGTGAACAGTTTTGGGGAAATAACATCCCCTTTCCTGACACACCCCGCTGCAGCGGAATAGGCTTCGAGCCCCGATCCTGGAGTCGGACTGACATAGTGGCGTTCTCGTACAAACACTTCAGTACTTCGATATAGCGGCAGGTTACTTGGCACTGCCGGAGAGACTGTAGTAAAGGCCAGGTTTCGATCGAATGGAAGGCTTTCTCGTAGTCCACCAACGCTAAGCAGACAGGCAGGTTATACTCCTAAGTCCTTCTTTATTAAAGTAGAATAGGGTCACTTAGTATTGAAATGAGTTATGCACTCAATTATACTTAACTACTGGGTAATAAAATACCCTCGTTATTTATTATTGTGTCAATTATCGCCATGTCATCCATGTTTGTCACGCTATCTAGACACGTGGTAGCGTGTCCAGCCAAGTTCAAAGCCAAAAGGAACTGGCGACGCAGCAGCCTTGTGTTTTACACGAACCATTTGGAGCGAACAAGAACTTTTGACTTTTTAATGCAAAACCTGAAATGCAATGCAAAACATGAAATTTGAAATATGTATTGAAACCCCCTTAGATTACTGAACCCGAAATTTCATATATACAGGTAAAACGGTTATTGAGATATTAACGTGGCATTTTTATCACTGACTTAATAACTTATTGATTACCTGACGGATAGATCTAAAACCGTTGTTGCGTGTAAAAGGGGGGTAGCGCTATTCTAACCACTCCAGAGGGGTTATCACGTAACGTTTCGAATGCGCGTTGGGACAATCCAATTGTGATTCTTCCATATAAAAATTGACAGTTAGATCTACCTAACGTACGCACAATGCGTTACGTGATCGACCTGCTGGTTTTCTAAACGGTTTGTCAGTGATGAGGCACGTCCTATTCGATACAAGAATACTTTTGAAATTGATCCAGAAACGGCCTAGATGTCGCATAGCGCACAACAAAGACACACTAAAATATAAATAAACTAAGTACAATATAACAACAAATAAGTATCAGTCCCCAGATAAAAAGTCTGTCTCAAGTGGTGCGATTCTAAATCGCTTTGCATGTTCAATACATCATGGACGGGGCGGGGCGAGGGCCATAATTACAGCGCGCCGCCCGCAAATTATTTCGCTTTTAATTTTATTTCCAGGCTTCGGGCGTTGCATACAAACGGATTTTTGGTGTCAATAATTTGTATTAATGTAACAAATACGGAGTGCGTGGGTCATAGTGAGCCGTGACTTAGTGGTTTACTAGACTTTATAACTTGTACTGTTCGTAGGTAGTGTAGGTACCTACCTATAGGTACCTCATTCCAAATAACATTAGATTTTTAACTGACAAATTCTTCTATGTTTCTTCGTTTATGTCGGATATCAAGGGGAAATATTGTACCTATACTAGTTTTACTTATTTCGACCATAAAGTGCTTTTCAAACATAAACATACTAGTGTTATTTGCGTTTCAAAATGGTTTTCCTTGAAACCACATGACGATAAATGCACGATTATTCTAATTTTATCTGGAATATATCATCATCATCATCATAAAGAAAAAGAAAAAGAAAGAAGACATTTATTCACTACACAAAAGACACACAGATATAAAGGGAGTAGACTAGACATACAATATACAATTGACACATTGTGTGTGTCTTCGCGGCAGTGAAACGCCGATCATCAGCCGAAAGACGTCCACTGCTGGACATAGGCCTCCCCCAAAGAGTGCCAACGTGACCGGTCCTGCGCCACCCGCATCCAGCGGACTCCCGCGACCTTTGCAAGGCCATCAGTCCACGTTGTGAGGGGCCTACCCACGCCGCGCCTTCCGGTACGTGGTCGCCACTCGAGAACCTTTCCGCCCCAATGGCCATCGGAATATATATGAAAGTATAATAAGTATCTACATATATCAATAAGCAAGTGTTAGCAAGTCGTTCTTCAAAATTTGCTTCCGATTGAGTTGAAACATAGCATACGTACTTAATCTTTGCTGGCAACGCATTTTTATGGCATCACCAAGCTGATCTGATGATGGAGACAGAAGAGAGCCATACTGGCCATAGCAACTCCTAAACTACACAAGAACAACCAGTCATATCAGGGTTCATTGGAACACTTTGAACGTGCAGTTCTAGGCTGGGCAAAAGAAGGACAGTCGGCAATAAAAGCTTGTAACAAAGATTACATTTTCAGTACATTATTAATTGACCGATAGAATTCAATCGATTGAATCGTGATTGGTCGTTTTATAGGTTTTAATAGTAAGGAGAATACACGACAAGAAAAAAAAATGTAAAAAAAAACTTAATGCTCCCGAAAATGCGTGTTGAAAGTGTTCATCTCTGGATGTCAACACAATGAAACCACAATACAATAAAGGGTTGGTTTCGCTGTGACGAATCTTCTAGAGTAGTAAGCGTCCATAAGCTACGTTGTCTGCTCACCACTACACCGCATCAATGCTTTATTTCATCAAACACCTAAAGCATTTGAGCGTTTTTCAAACAAAATGTACTCGGGATATAGTTTTTTGAACATTTTATGCTTGTGCCTCTATTATACCAATCTACAGGTAAATCAAATATAAATCTGATTCATAACTTACGTTGTGTTTTTCAATCTTTCAATGTCTATTGGGCCACTCTCCACGATTTATTAGTAATAGTTAAAAAAAATTGCAATGTGTAGCTACGTCACGCATCGTGGACATTTGGTCGTCCGTAATATATAAGTTGACCCGAAGTCAGCTCATTTGAGTGCACTTATAATATAGGATTTAAACTAAATAAACGAACTGAGACTATAATTATTTCTCAATCGTTTCTCTGTCCGCCGGCTTCGGCGCTGAAGGGGCGTCAATATATTTGTGGTTTAGCACCGTAGCGGGCAAGTACGTGTGAGGTATGGATTTATTGCATAATTGTATGAATTAAGCTGTTTAGCGAAACACGTTTATTTTTTAACCGTAATGAGAGAAAATATACATTACGGACATTCAATTTAGTAAATGATACGAACTTTTTTCATTTAATTAATTTACCTTAAAATACATTTGCTCGCGTCTAAATGAGTTCGTAAATTGTTCATAAACTCATGATAAAGCACTATTTGACGTTCATTGGTAAATCAGTTATGCGTTATTCTGGTGTTGGAGGTTTTTTCCAAACGAATATTATACTTAAAGGGCTCCCAGGTCCCAATGAGCTTCGATCTGTACCTAACTGTCCGTTTTTAGGGTTCCGTACCTCGAAAGGAAAAAATGGAACCCCTATAGGATCACTTTGTTGTCCGTCCGTCCGTCCGTCAAGATCCTTTTTCTCAGGAACGCGTGTAGGTATCAACCTAATATTTATATCAAATAGTCAGGTCTACTGTCCCTTAGAGCTGTGAAAAAATCAAACGCAATCAAAAGATACGGCCGTTTATTTCCGGATATTTTCGAAACTCGCAAGGGAATCAAAACCTACAGGGTAGGTACTTCCCGTGAACTCAGAATCTTGAAATTTGGCACGAAGCAACGTCTTATAGCACAGATAAAGGAAAAATTGCGAAAACTGTACATTTTTAGTTACATCATATAATAAAAATATTTTTAATAAGTTTTCGAAACTCGCAAGGGAATCAAAACCTAAAGGGTACTTCCCGTGAACTCAGAATCTTGAAATTTGGTACGAAGCAACGTCTTATAGCACATATAAAGGAAAAATTGCGAAAACCGTAAATGTTTAGTTACATCATTATGATACAAATATTTTTAATAAATTTTCGAAACTCGCAAAGGAATCAAAACCTACAGAGTAGGTACTGCTCGTGAACTCAGAATCTTGAAATTTGGTACGAAGCAACGTCTTATAGCATAGATACAGGAAAAATTGCGAAAACAGTAAATTTTTAGTTACGTCATAGTTAATAAAAATATTTTTAATAATTTACTTATATACCTACAGGTTTGTATGGAACCCTCGGTGCGCGAGTCTGACTCGCACTTGGCCGGTTTTTGTCATGTTTTTATGGCTTATCGCATTAACAACAACGAGGTTTACCGAAATAGTATCCCATATTTACTTCAAAACTCACAGTTTTTAATATATATGGCACCAAACCTTGGCAAATTCAGGCCAAAAAACCAGTTTTTTTAACGTAACTTTTGTGAAAATGGATTTAAAATAAAAATCTCTGATGAGTTGTTAGAGACGTCAATAAGGAACAGTAACATGAAGATTTTATATATAAAAGTGCATAAACAACATACTTATATCGAAAACAGAGCTTTTTTGGACCATATTTGAATAAATCAAATTTCATTATTTTCAAAGAAACTCTGATGCAAATGTAAAGGGTGTCCTAAAAAGAACGCAAGATTTTAAGACACCCTATAGATAATGGATTGAAGAACCGATAAACGGTTGTGCCATAAATATATCTATAGTTTTGACGAAGGAGTTTCAACTCAAAACTCGTCAAAACTCGACAAAAAGCGCGGGGAGTAGGTACACATCCGATTTCAAAAATATTTCATGAGTAGGTACATACTTGTAGAATGGACTAGGAGGGATATAGGCATTTTTTCCCGAGCCGGGTTCTCTGTAAAATACGGGCGAAATGATTAGTATGAAATACATTCGTTTTAAGTCACTAATTTATTTCATAGTAGCTTTATTTTATTTCAGAGAGAAGTAATGTAATTCAATAACAATATTTCAAGTATTAATGTATATTTTAAATTAACATATATTTGTATTGGATATGCTTCCCGACATTGCCCGACAAGTTTCTTTTCGACCCTAGCAGATTTTTAATGGAACTAATTTCTTTTACTGGCGTAAGAAGTCATCAAATGACACCGATGTAAAGAAACAGCAAGGAAGACGAAATATTTCCTAATTGTGTTTTTTTAACAATAAATATGCCGAAAGCAATCCATAGCGATGTCAGAAAGCTTATTTAGAACATAATTAAATATTTACAGCAAAAAAAGGATGACGGATTGTCTAGTAATCCTACAAAGAATGTCTTGAGATTGGTTGTTGACATGACCGGTCATACCGGTACTGACATGTTATAGTGCGGTCGTAGGTATTGATTGAACTGGTTAGTTCGGTGAGATTTTACTAGTACATTTTTTTCTTATTTACGGTATATGTAGGTCTTCAGTAAAAATATATACAAAAAAAAACAAACGCTACAGTCGTTGCCGCCAATAATTAAAAAAAACCGACCAAGAGCGTGTCGGGCCACGCTCAGTGTAGTTTTTCGTCCGTCACAGTAAGTGTCACTTAAGCGTTAAAAAAATGGGCTATTTGTTACATTCATTGTGATTTTGTAGAAATTAAAGGTACAATAAACACCTGTTTATACGGTTAAATTACAAACTTAGTTCAGAAATTATTTTGTAATTTTTTTCAAAATCTATTCAACCTATCAAGTTAAAAATAATTTTCCTAGAAAGTTTTTATAAAGTTCTACTTTTGAGATTTTTTTCATATTTTTAAAACTTATGGTTCAAAAGGTAGAGGGGGGACACACTTTTTTTTACTTCTGGAGCGATTATCTCCGAAAATATTAACATTATCAAAAAATGATTGTAGCAAACCCCTATTCATTTTTAAATACCTATCCAACAATATATCACACGTTAGGGTTGAAATGAAAAAAAAAACACTCCCCACGTTACGTATACGTGTGTTTTTTTCCCCTATAGGTGACGTACTCTAAATAATAATAATAATAAATAAAATAAAATCACTTTTCATTTTACCACTTTGTCGACGTGATTGATATACATATTAGTACCAAATTTCAGCTTTCTAGTGCTAACGGTTACTGAGATTATCCGCGGACGGACGGACAGACAAAGCGAAACTATAAGAGTCGACTACGGAACCCGAAAAAAGACCCTGTAGAAAACTTTAATAAAATAGACGACTTCGATAAATGTGCCATAAGCATAAAGTTCATTAATTTTATGCTGTGCGAAAACAACCTTAAAACCCTGCTTACAGTTTTGCAAAAAGATAATGGTTTTACAGGCAGTATGCACTGCATTGAGGTCGGCGGTCTTGAAAGCGACACATCAGAGTCAGAGTCTTCGGAGTCACATCACAATCTGAAGAATATTTAAATATCGAATACTTACTTGGAATTTCAGATATGGATGAATAGGCATTTATTATTAGGCATAGAATTTTTACATTCTACAAATAACACAAGGCAATACACACTGTCCCTACTATACATGACGTATGTACATTATTGTCATATGTTATTCTGTTTACAGCGACAGCATCTCAGGGTCAAATAGCGGCTTGTCGGGCTATATGTTTCTGTTAACGACCTTAGGTATCCACAGTTTAGCAACCTTTAGGGTACCTACTTATTTAATTATTGCAATGTATATTTTATTTTTTTAAATACTATATTCTTATTAGGTACTAATAGTGGGTGTGTCATGTATTGTTCTATTTTTTTGTATATTATTGAGTTGTGGGTTTAATTAACTGTGTTTGAAATAGTTAAGTAATCAGATTTTTTTTCTGGATTTTTATTATATTATTTTGACAGATCTTTTTTGGCAATGTCTGAGATAAGAATAAATAGGATTTTCTTTTAGATACTCTTATTCCAAATCCTAAGTTGATTTTAAATACTTGTTGGCAGTTTTAAACCAAAATTAAATTATTCTGGTTAACCGCAAACCGCGGCTATAGATAGTTCAACCTACGAAAAAGTAACCCCCCCCCACTCCCCCAATCTATTATATAAAATCGAAAAATCTACTATAAAGATGAAACAAAAAATTTCTACTTAGAGTCTGAAATACGCAAGTTGAACCCACTAGATTCTATTATTTTTCACACTCATACAATCTTAACTAACAATGTTGCCTCGTGATTGAATCTAACGAGTTCCACTTGCGTTTTCCAAACTCCTAAGACTTATTAAAATACTAGCTTTTGCCCTCGACTTCATCCGCGCGGATCTCGTTTATGTATCATAGGTCCATACAAACTTTCGCCCCTCTTTTCACCCCCTTACGTGATGAATTTTGGGATAAAAAATATCCTTTGTCCTTCTCCGGAATTCAAAGTAAGGATGTAGGTATCTCTACACCAAATTTCATGTCAATCGGTTCAGCGGCTTAAGCGTGAAAAGGTAACAGGAAAACAGATAGAGTTATACTTTCGCATTTACAATATAGTTATATTGGTACCAACCAATGAATTGTATGAAACGAAAAGGGTCCTTATGGCTGAGTTACATGATTTTATAGATTAGCTTTCTCCGAACGCCTTTTTTTACAAAAATAGACTCCGCCGCAAATTCGGTTATCTACACTTATATGCCAGTACAAATCGACACAAATCGCAAAGCATGATGTAGTTCTAGTTTTTTGGTACGTTGTATGGACTAGTTAGGGCAGTGTGGACACAAATTTGCAACTTCAAAAATGTTGTGATAGCTGCACAACACGTAAAAAACCGGACAAATGCGAGTCGGACTCGCCCATCGAGGGTTCCGTGCAAAATTACAAATGTATAGTTTTCAGATTTTTCCCTGTACTTGTAGTATAAGACGATATTACTTGCCAAATTTCATAGTTCTAGGTCAACGGAAAGTACCCTATAAATTTTGATTCCCTTGAGAGTATCGAAATATACGTTTTTTGCGGCATAAACGGCCGTATCTTTTTTTTGACGTTAACTTACAAGTTTGATTTTTTCATAGCTTCAAGGAATTGTAGACTTGAGTATATGGTTCTAATTTCAACTCGATAACGCCACGCGTTCCCGAGATAGAGGGTCTTGGCATGGCAGACAGACAGACAGACGGACATCAAAGTGATTTTATGAGGGTTCCATTTTCTCCTTTTGAGGTAAAAGGCGTTCGGAGTAAGCTAATCTATAAAATCATGTAACTCAGCCATAAGGACCCTTTTCGATTTTTACAATGCGAAAGTAACTCAGTGTGTTACCTTTTTATGCTTAAACCGTTGTACCGATTGTGATGAAATTTGGTATAGAGATACTTTGAATTCCAGGGAAGGACAAAGGGTAGTTTTATCACAAAATTCATCACATAAAGGGGTGAAAAGGGGGGAGAAAGTTTGAACGGAGTTATGATTTAAACAAGTTCCGCGCGGACGAAGTCGCGGGCAAAAGCTAGTATTTTAATATGTCTTGTTGTGTCTTTACCCTGCGAAATTCAAGTGATATAACTTCATCATGGCGTGGTTGTCAAATCGATTAACTGGTTAATTAACAGTGGCAGCCTCGGTATGACAAGGTTATAATATCACTGTTCAATTCAATCTTCCAAAGGTTCTACGCCCAAGACGACTTAGTGAGAAAAAGAGTGGTTGTATAAGTACATATAATATATTAGCTATAGTGATGGAAGGAATAAAACTGTCTTATGTAGAATATAAATTTTATTGCTCCTTATAAATTTTCTTAAAAATAGGAAAAACTTAATTTCGCAGTGCGAGTGTCTTTTCGTTAAAATTATGATATAAACTAACAACTTCTAACATTTTAGTACAATATGAGATATTTTAGTTCTTACAATTTATACAAATAATCAAGCTAACTAAGCTAATATAATTGATATAAAAATACATCTTAAGCTATTTATCTACAAGTTCATGCCACATGCCACACTAAAAAAGTAATTAAAAAAATATTTTTTTGATAAAACAAGGTCAGTTTTGATTTGCTTTCTTTATTTTTAAGTATTTTTTATAGAAAAACACCAAAAGTTAATTACATTACTTTTCCAAAAGAGCATCGCAACTTAGTAAATAAAATTTAAGCAGTGTGGCTGTGGCATTATTGGAAGAACTGATTTGATTATTCTAGTGAAGTATTTCTTACTAATTTTTGTCAATTTAAAACAAATCTTGAACGTAATTGACATTTGATTTTCGTAAAATTGTCTACCTTTGAAAGAAGTAGCTCCCTACCTACCTACCTAAAGATTTCTGTAACTATAGCTACTTAAAGTTTGGCATTGGAATAAAAACCGGCCAAGTGCGAGTGGGACTCGCGCAGGAAGGGTTCCGTACCATTATCTATAAAAACGGCAAAAAATCATGTCTGTTGCATGGGAGCCCCAGTCCGACTCGCACTTGGCTGGTTTTTTAGTATTTGTTGTTATAGCGGCAACAGAAATACATAATCTGTGAATACTTCAACTCTCTAGCTATCACGGTTCTTGAGATACAGACTGGTGACAGACAGACGGACGGACGGACGGACGGACGGACAGCGAAGTCTTAGTAACAGGGTCCCGTTTTTACCCGTTGGGTACGGAACCCTAAAAACGGGCTATGATAATAGTATAGGCTAGGCATTGAAATCCGCTTGCTAAGTAATAATAGTAACAGTATTTCGCACACAAATGTTACAGTTTTTTTTATCAGGCTGTCTTCTACGAGTTTACCAAACACTGATACAAATAAACGATAAAACTTCCATTGTAATCCTCATGTGCGTGTTGTTTCAATTAGTACTTTTTAGATTCAGTGTAGGTAATCACTAAAAACATACTAAAAAAAATATAGGACTCTATTCCGATTGACGTATTGAAACGGAATCAGATTAACATTTCTTGCTCCCATAGACACCAAGCTTAACGTGTCAGATTCACAACAAACGCTTGTGATTAATACCAACACAGATTTTAATTGGACAGGTTCAGTGGAAAATACCCACTGAAGTCGTGACATTGATTTCTGAAGCAACTCAAAATAACACAATATTTATTGACGGTTGAAATTTTTATTCGTTTATTTGCTTAAATAGTTTTGCATGTGCAATACTAATTAATTTTTGTGTTGAAACATTATTGACAGACGTATGCAATATGTAATAAAAAAAACCGGACAGGTGCGAGTCGGACGCGCCCATCAAGGGTTCCGTATTAAATTACAAATGTATAGTTTTCAGATTTTTCCCTGTACTTGTGGTATAGGACGATATTACTTGCCAAATTTCATAGTTCTAGGTCAACGGAAAGTACCCTATAAATTTTGATTCCCTTGAGAGTGTAGAAATATACGTTTTATTGCGGCATAAACGGCCGTATCCTTTATTCCCGTTTACTTAGAATTTTGATTTTTTCGCACTTCAAGGGACTGTAGATCTGATTGAGTATATGATTTTAATTTCTACTCGATACTCCACGCGTTCCTGAGATAAAGGGTCTTGATAGCCAGACAGACAGACGGACAACAAAATGATCCTATAAGGATTCCGTTTTTTCCTTTTGAGTTACGGAACCTTAATAAAACTAAATAAGTAGATTTAAAATTAGCAAAAAATACTTCTTCATCCTAAAGTAGAATTTCAAACTCTATCAAGAGTTATTTCTTTTCGAAACTCTTTTTAACTACGAAATATACAAAGTGCGATAGCTACAAATAAATAATCATTTACATAGGAATCGCTTTCGCTACCTCAATGGTACACGGATGTGGAAGGGTGTAACAAGTTAAATTTTATTATGGACATAGCGATTGGACTTTTGCTGTCTTTTATAATAAATGTAAATAAAAAATAAAAATAGCACCAATTCATACAATACAGGAATAATAGTGATTATAATTTTCCAACGTTAGCAAATCGCATTTGCAATCGAAATTAAAACAAGTTTTTCGCCGCAAAAACATAAATTTCCGAACGCAGAGACTGTCCGCAGTGTATAGAGCATGGCATCCGCAATTGCCGTATAATATACAAGCTCACACGTTCCTCCGCCGAACGGCTCTAAACCTGTGTCGTCTACACTCGTTCTTACAAAAAAGTGGCATAATATAGTGTAAAGGGGCGGGGCGTTCGCAATTCTTCAACATTCCACAACTTCATGTAGCAAATGTTCTTTGCAATGTGTTGGCGGTATTTGGAAACGAAAACACGTTGCAAATTAAGGAAGAATCTCTACTAAAATCTAGACAGATCGGTATATATATGATTATAGCTGGCATCCGATTCTATTGTAAATATCTGCACAGATTGCCTGTGTCCAACAAAGAAGTCTATTTTTAAATCATAAATATCCAGTAGGTATACTTCACAATGGTCGCCTACAACCGGCTTTATAATACAAAAATCTACATCCTACTTAAATTATTTATACGAAAACTTTATAACGTTTCAGGCATTTACAATTACAAACTAACGCAAGAGTTATATAGTTCAGAATTTAATTCTTACTAGGAATTTAAACAAATGATTTGATCACAAAACTGTGGAAATAAACTCTTTGGGCTACTAATAGGAAAGTTGGGGGATCAGTTGCTGTAGCACGTCTGCCGGACGCCAGCTAGGATGACGCTGAACTCATCATCGGTTCTAGCCTCAGCCAGGGCGGCGGCAGGCGCCGGGTACGGGCCCGCGGTAGGAGGCCCGGAGATCACAGAAGCATACGGAGACGGATACATCCTCTCAGAGCAGTACTCAGGCCCCGGCCCTTGCTCTGGGCAGTACGGCGACCTGTAACCCTGCTGCTGCTGCTGCTGCTGCTGCTGCTGCTGCTGCTGCTGTTGCTGCTGCTCGTATCTGTACTGGTGCTGCTCCATCTGTTCCGGAGCATAGTCCAAGTACTTATCAAACTCTCTCGCATCGACATCAGATTCAGGGGAGCAGGTCCTTATCTCAGGGCGCTGGCTCATGAACTGCTCCGATTCCTGATTAGCAGGTGGTTCTTCTGAGAAGTAACTGCCTCCGGTATCGTACTCTGTCTTCGGTTGTTCAGGATAGTGCGACTGCGCGACGTATGAGTCCTCAGTTTTGTACATCTGCTCGTACTCGTATGGATGGTACTGGATGCTGTATTCGGCGCTCATCGGGCCGCTTGGAGCGGACGATACTCGTGGCGTGGACGTGCCTAACGTCTGCTGGTCCTGGGACGTAGCGACTGGCGGGAAGAAGGTGCCAGTGACGAGAGGTGGCTGCTCCGCTAAAGTCCTCTGCGTGCACATGACGTACATCCCGTTGGCCATCCCCATAGCCGCGACTGGGGCTGGGGAGAATGATCCGGGCGTCCTGTATGTCTTGTAAGGAGAGTAGGAGTCTGACATGGATGACGCATTGATGGCTCTTCGCCGCTCTTCGTACTGAAAGTTCTCTTTCTCATTTTCTACTGGTGATGCGTCGGGGGTCGGGAGCGGGGCTTCGGCCGGCGCGCTCCTCCGCCCTTGCGGTTCCGGGGACCTTGCTGGGGAGGACTCTGGTGTTTGGACGTGGCCGTTAAACTGGTTGGATTGGTAGTCGGAAGCGAGTGGCGAGGTTCTGTAAGGGGAGAAGCCAGCTCCTGGGTTGTGGGAGAAGCGGGCGTCAGGGGAGTCGTTGTTGGTGGCGTAAGGGGAGCCGAGAGCGGCGGAGGTCGGGGGCGCGCTGGCGGGGGGCGCGGGCTGGTTGGGCCGCGTCTTGTTCTGCTTCCGCCGGCGCGGCCGGTACTTGTAGTTCGGGTGCTCCGTCATGTGGATGACCCGGAGTCGCTCCGCCTCTTCTACGAACGGCCGTCGGTCTTGCGGAGTCAAGGAGCGCCATTTTTTACCTGGAAAATAGAATTTTAGAATTAATAACGCATTTGAACACCACATTTTGGTTCACAAGAGTAAAAAAAAACTGTCGTAAGTGGGGATATATACTAGTAACGGATACGGACGTATACGCCCTTGAGTGGATTAATGCTCTGGAGATTGATTTATGTTTTTGTATCTGATTTTGACTAGCCGTACGAATAAATATACTATTAACTTCGCCACACAAATTTTGCTATCTCGAATCTGATCACTATAATAAAAATAGATAAGACAACGGACATGTCAACATAATTATTCTCTGCATATTCCATTACAGAATTACCTACATGTTGCTTGAATGTAACTTGCACTTAATAAAAATAATAGTCTTCAAATCGATAAAATAACGAACGCGTCGCGACTCGAAATGTAAATTGCTTGTTTTGTCAGTAGCCACCAGTGTCCCCTTGATAAATATCCTAAGAGATTGCCCATGATTTTCGATAATTTCTCTATACAGCTAACACTTCGATCCCTAATCAACTTTGAGTTCTGTAACTTGAGATTAGGGTTGGGATTTCTGTGTCACGGAAATAAGGTTATTTATGATGCGTTCATTCCTGGTGTTTCAGAGTTATGTGATAGAACACCATCGTGATTATTCAGCTCTGCCGTGACAGCCGTCCGTTTTATTTTCTCTAATATAATTCTCAGTAATCTTGATATGGTGTAATATTCGTAAACGCAGTGTTAGGTTTCGTGTTAGCTACTTACATTAATATTGTCTGATAGATCTTACAGGTGTTTAGCAGAAAAATGGATGGTTAACGGTAATATGGCCGTTAATTAATGATGTTTCTGGTCATGTGTCAAAGGTGGAGATATAAGAGATGTTGGAAGATTTTCGTGGGTTTAAATTGTGATTTACACCTATGCATTAGTCTTTGTTATCACCAATTTCATTGCAATATTATTTTTTCAAAAAAATTATAAAATGTTCCTACAACATCTGTCAAGATAGTATCCGAAAGTGACTCATCCTGGACAATCACTAGATGTGTCCAGGAAAACGCAAAACTGCCCAAGAAGTAAGTATGTAAATCCCATTGCATATCATAAACATAATATTAAAATGTAAAACATTTTTTTATCATAGATAAGCTCCTTAGCTTATCTATGGCAGGCAGGTTGTTGGCAGTTAAGGACCTTTAAAAAAAACCGGACAAGTGCGAGTTCAACTCGCGTGGTGAGGGTTCCGTAAAATATTGAGAATTTTCCCGTTACTTTGAATACTCAAACTTCTTATAGGTTTTCCTGTAATATTTAGGCAAGGAAGTATTTTCCATATTTTTTTCAGAATTTTAAGCCTAGTAGTTTCGGAGATAAGGGGGGGGGGGGGGTGGTCAATTTTCGTCTTTTTTCCTAAATTACTTCAAATCTGTTTCTGCTAAAATTATTTAAAAAAAATGAGATGCTTACAACAACCCTTTTCATTTGATATGTCACACAATACAGTTTGCGAAACTTTAAAAAAAAAAATTACACATTACCCCCCAAAAGTATCCCCCGTGTTCAGAATTCATTAATTTACTTTATGTGTCCATCTTTGGGTCACCAATTTACATATGTTTACCAAATTTCAACTCAATCGGTCCAGTAGTTTCGGACAAATCGGCTGTGACAGACGGACAGACAGACGCACGAGTGATCCTATAAGGGTTCCTTTTTTTTCCTTTTGAGGTACGGAACCCTAAAAAGCAGATACCATAGAGGTTGACGTGTCCGTATTGCACTTGTATTGCATGATATAAAACGGCGTAAAATTCAGTTCCATCGTGTTTTTTACTATTTCGATACTAATTAGTACTAACAGGAGAAAAAGAAGAATACAATATAATATTCACAATAAACAAATAACGAAACACGAAATTTATGTATTTATTATATTGTGGTTGTGGCAGCATGTTAGTATCTTAAACAACATAAAGCAATTAAAAAAAGTCGCACTCGAATACGAGATTCGGCGAGATTGATTTCATTGAAATAAAATTTGTAAATAAGAAATAAAATGGCTAAAAATCAGTTCTAATGAATCAGATTGTACGCCTCCCTATTTAAAAGCCGAGGCGGAATTGGCGAGAAATAATTTACTTCCACCTAAGTCCAAGGAGAGATATTTGCACAATTATTTATGAAAAGTTCATGAAGTGGAAAGCTGAACATCAAACCATAAGTTGGTTAGAAAATGTACCTATTTATTTTTCAGAAAATAACTATACATGCTTTCGCCTTCGGCTCAGCCGGTAAAATCATACTCGTCCAGGATGGCTTACTTACTGGTCTCTGCAGTAATGCACCTACTATTATACATATTGGTTACAAAATGTGTTGTATTTTTGAGTTTATTTATCACAAACCAAGCAATGTCAATCGCCACCACACATTATGCTATGATGCAAGCGAAAGAAGTTGCTCACAAATATTTGAACACGACCTTATTCACAACGCGCTAAAGCGTGCTCATATGTTTGAGCGCCCTTGCATGCTAGGATAAAAGTAAAAGTGACGTTATGTCGACCACGTCGATCAAAATGTACTTAAAACGGATAACTCGCAATTTGTAAAACGATCTCTTTTCGACACGTTAGCTCGTGCGTGGAAAAGAGAGCCCCAAAACATATTGGAATTAAATTGGAATGCGTAACGTTTACCACGAATCGACTCCTAGAAGTTGACATTGCACTTTTGAAGTTTGCGTCAGAATGTAAAGTAACAACTGACAAAAAGTCAGGTACACAGTTTGACTGATGTCAAACGTCAGTCTGACAAATGGCGGACAGGCTTCCTGTCGAGCGGCCCATTAGAGGCAATGTCGGCTTATCAAGAAATTAATGATTTATTTGCTAGATATAGGGTTTTATAATTTACTTAAAGTCTATGTCAAGAGTATATCATTGTCCAGTGAGAAACATGCAGCTTTACAAGTTTTTGGTGAAAATTGTTTTTCAACATATCATCAAACTCGATTCCTAATTTCAAATCCATATATGGATATGGAATTCGCTTCCGTCATATTATGTATTTTCTGACAATTTCGATCTAGGTGCCTTAGGGTCAATAATTGTTCAGTCTTTAAAAAAAAAACAGTTACTCTAATAGAACGTGACGGATGATATCTTGTCGTTTATCAAGTGATAACAGTGACCATAATACGCCGTCTGTGGTCTATAAATATCTACATTTTAAAGTATCACTCAATTCTAGGGACGTTTGGTAGCCATTTTTTTCCGCAACTCTATACTCAATAGAATATGGAATTTGATTGATCCCTGTCATTTACCAAAGTCGGGCGTCCCGTATCCCCTTGTCCATTTAATGACGCCATTCATCTCGTGATAACAAAGATTTTTGTCATTTTGGGTGGTTTTCTACGAATATCTACGAGGTATGTTGTAATATTATTTTGGAACTATGCTTAGATAATCAGTGTTTGTAGTGGTGATTCAATCATGACGACAAATTGTTTCTGTAAGCACCTATTTGCTTTGATTACCTAGTAACGCACTCACACATATTTTCTATGCGCTTAAGAAAACCAAGCCATTAATATTTTTTACACTACCAACATTGACGTATAATAAAGTAAATAGACGCACAATGTCGAACAAAAATTTCAAGAAATGTGCCCCAATTTGACAACTCTAGCTATATTTCAGTTGATGCCAATCGCGTTTACTTATAACATGCGTTGAGATATATGCTTCATATAAAAGAGAACTTAGTGTTTTAAGCTGTAAGGGCCATATTAGCGAATTAGCATCAAACAGATTAAAAACTTTTTAGTTTATTGAGATTTTATCATAATGTGACTTGATTGCTCACGTCAAAACTAAATAGCGAATGAATGGAGTCGCATTGTAAAATTATTTTAATAATATTGTATAAACATTACAGTCATTTGTAAATGATTGACGAAGTACGTTGCGGATTTTTGCTGTTTGGAAGTATTTTACATGTCACACTTTAATTAATAAAATCTATAATATTTTATTCATTTAAATAGGAAGACGAAAAACACAAATAAATCATGATTATTTATTTTTACAAGCATGCAATACCTAAACAATTAACACTTTTATTTTTTTTATAAATACATACACAAAACATTGTTCAGTGGGTATTACGTATTATCAGTGCAGCTGTCAAACTCCTTAAAAATTCTACGCACGACCAGTGAAAAGGGAATAAGAACTAGGTATGTAGATCATTTTAGCGTGGTATACTTGACGTATCTAATTAGTCCCTTTGCGACATATAATAATGAATTACAATCTGAATATCAATTTATCTTTAGTTAAACATTTATTTTTACAAGATTTATATAAACTTGAAAAATAAACACACGACGAAGTCGTCACCACTCTTCGTCGTTGATGTCTCGTACCTATCTCGTGCTATATAAGCCTATAACTGCGGCCTACTTTACACATCGCTAAGGATTTCTCGGGAATCTTAAATTGAAAATCACAAATAACGTAACTGTACTACTCCATAAAAAAATCTAATAAGTAGGTACTGACTCCTTAGGTTTTTGTTCCGTGATAATCTGTCATTTGTACCAACGAAATTATTTATTCAAAACCATGGAATGCCAATGAGTTTACATGAAATTCTTTACGCTATCAATAGAACTTAGTTAAAGAAATATATCCAATCCTTTTTTATTTATTTTCTATTGCTACATTTGCTATTAACGAATTTTTTCACAGATCATTTTTGTCATTTTTGACAACCGTCAAGTCTCACGGTCGAAACCAGACTAAACGCAAAAGAGCCGCAAGTGTCGATCGCGCGGTTCTTTTGGACGGCCACTTTTTTCGGCTGATTGTGTATCTAGTTACTTATACTAAATCAATGACTACCAATAAACAAAAGTCACTAAAAGACCACGCAACGACTTATTTTTAAAATTTTAAAGATTTTTACTTTAAGATCAAAAAATTGACGTTCTTTGACCATAGAAAATCGTGACATCGCTTGTTGCTAGTTGCCGACAAACTGCATATACGTATGGTTGAAATAATTGGAATTGGAATCGTTTTCCTTGGACGGTAGAGTTTCTTTTTGAACGGACTACTTTGATGCAATTCGGCCAACTCATATAATCTAAGCATACGAACAGACCGTTTATGATGTTTCATAAAATGTTGCTGATTTGAGTATCAGTCAACATCCCTATTCACTAATTTCACCATCCCTATCGGTATCGGGGAATCGATCCTCATAAAAAATAGGCCAATTCTCAAAACTCTTCCACGTTAAAAAGTAAAAAGTTGTTTGTATTACGTACAGCCAAGTCTTATTAATCTTTATTTGCTTGCTAAACCAAATTCTACAACTTGGAAATCATACAACTTGACTGCATTTATTAATATTTGCATACCTATAACCCTTAACTATGTACCTACCTATTGTCTGATTGCTAAGTAACAAAATTTTATTTAGCAAGCAAATAAAGATTACTTAGAATGCCTGAAAAGTCAGCCAAGGCGTAATACTCACAACTTTTTATGATGGAAGAGTTTCGAAACTTTTCCTATTTTGGCTATTTTTACATAGAATATTTTTTGTAGGTTAATGTGTTATGATGAATGCAGCTGGAAATAATATTTTTGCATAGACTTAGTAAATATGCACATTTTATTTTACCAACCGCAAATAACGTTTTTATAGTTTTTTAGTGCATCGTTACACCTAAAAATAACCGCCTGCAAATAATCAAGTTTGTAGGTCTGCTAGAAGTACCTTAGAATTTTGTGGATTGCTAAGTGAGTCAGTGACAAAATTGAGGAACTTAAAAAATAAATAAATAAACACACACACACACAAATCGAACTAGCAACACTAACTTTGACTTGCAATAATGCTTAAACTGCTGGTTCCGATTTAATGTAATTTGAAAATATAGCTATTTAATGCCCTCTTGGTCACTGACAATTTAGGCTTCTAGTTTTTATTTCACAACTAAGTTACAGGGGGTCGAAAATGGCTCGAATGGCTTCGAGAAGAGGATAGTACCATCGTGCCTTTTTTGCTCTGCTCGACTTGTCTTCTCTGTCTCTGTCTCGAATTTAGTCTCTGAGAGCCCTTCGGGCGCTCAAATGATGACAGACCTTAACCATCGCGTCCGCAATCTAAATAGACGGTCGTTAGCATATTACAATCCAGAAGCCGGCTCCAAAACGAAGACTGGACTAATGATAACATTAATGATCCAATCGATCATAATAAAAAGATGGGTTCCGCCGCGCCCCGCCGCAACCTACCTTTACACAAAAAGGTAACTTGTGGCCTGGTTAACAGTTAATACTTTTTTATAAAATTCATGGGCGCAACAGATCAAACCGCATGTGAATTGTATATTTTGTACTTATTTGACTTGAACATTAAACAAGCCCGTAACAACAACAACAACAACAAAACACCAATATTTAAGCTTCTGAAGTTCTGGGTTGAGTTGGGAGTCGGCAGTATACCTCATTCTCACTCACTCACCTCTCAGTATTATATAGGAATGTCTCAAACTCAAACTCAGATAAGTCAAAGAACGGGGCCAACTCCTAATGGGGCATAGTACGAAAAAGTAAGGGTTTCCTAAAAGGGGGGAAATCTCTACAAATAGTATGGACCTCACACTTAGTATGCGAAAGCAGAAAGGGGGCAAGTACCGAACAGATCCTTAGGATCAGGATCGTTCCGCAGACTCGCGGAAATGCAACTCAATCGCCCTTTCTTGGAGCTTGCAGTTCAACAGTCAGGTCCATGTGGATGCACTTATACAAGTAATATATTGCATAGTATTCATTTATAACCGACTTTTAAAAAACCGGACCAGTGTGAGTTCAACTCGCGTGGTGAGGGTTCCGTATATAATCTAAATTTAATAAGTGTTTTTGAATACTCAAACTTCTTATAGGTTTTCCTGTAATCTTTAGGCAAGGAACTATTTTCCATATTTTTTTCAGAATTTTAAGCCTAGTAGTTTCGGAGATAAGGGCGGGGAATGGTCAATTTTCGTCTTTTTTCCTAAATTAATTCAAATCTGTTTTTGCTAAAATTATAAAAAAAATATCTGACATGCTTACAACAACCCCTTTCATTTGATGTCACACAATACAGTTTGCGAAACATTTATTTTTTATTTTTCCAGTTAATCCCCCTAAAGTGGCCCCTTGGTTCAGAATTCATTAATTTACTTTACGCGTCCATCTTTGGGTCACCAATTTACATATGTGTACCAAATTTCAACTCAATCGGTCCAGTAGTTTCGGAGAAAATCGGCTGACAGACAACCGAGTGATCCTATAAGGGTTCCGTTTTTTCCTTTTGAGGTATCGGAACCCTAAAAAGGAAGTTCTATATTCCACTGTATATTTTATTAAATGTATGATCACCAATTTCTGTGTCATTTCATCTTTCTTTTTCTTTTTAGTATATTCCTGAGGTGGTCCTGTTGTCACCAAGTCAGGATCTGATGATGGGATCCCTGGGAAATTGAGAGCAACCCTCAAATTTTATAGGCATGCATGTAGTGAATAGTGATTTCGGTATTTTCTATTATAACTCGTGTATCACAAGAAAATCACAAGTTTGGTGAAGTGGAACTGATGATGAAGACCACAGATTACTTATGGAAGTCCTCAATGATGTAAAGTACGTCAAAGATTCTGATATGATTCCGTTGAAATAGCAATAGTAACTAATTAAGTGTCAAGGTTATTCTGAGATCCTTGAGGAATGGACGGAACTCCTCAAATATTATCGGCCTACATATAGCGACTTGGCTTTTTTTCTGTAAATTTGCTCTCGGAATCATCAGTTCATGTGGTAAAGTGGAAAAGAAATGTGGAAATGTACATGTATGTGGCTTGGCGAAGTACTGAATTGAAGTCGGATTAGACTTTGTTTTTGAAGTAAATTATCTATAGTAAAATTTTGGAAATATACCGGTGTAAAGTGGAACGTAACCTTATGACACGCGGTGGTCCCAGCTCTCGTTCATCATATCATTAATTAGATGGCAATCTTTATCATTAATTAAATAATGATCAATGATGCGCGCCTGTTTACAGACTTTTCTTATACAAATAGTGAGTTAGTATTTTTATACAAGTTGTTTTCAATCTTGTGGCCAGGATCATAACATTACATTTATAAAAGCTAACTTCGGACAACTTTTAATGTATTAAGCCCTGCTTATTAAAACGAAAACTGTCTGAGTGAGAGTACTTGGATACAGGTAAAGTTTTATCGTCATCATCGTTCTAGCCCTTTCTCGGTTGTAGGTACCCGAAAGGAGTCCGGGGTCCGCTTTGGTGCCTAATCCAAAGATTTGGCATAGGCACTGGTTTTACAAAAGCGACTGCCATCTGACCTTCCCACCCAAAGAGAAAACTACACCTTGCTGGGATTAGACCGGTATCCTCACGATCTTACTTTACCAAAAAGCTACTGTAAATAACAAATGATTTTATAAGGCTAATAATAACCAAAAAAACGGCCACGTGCGTATCGGACCAGGCGCAGTGTAGGGTACCGTAGTTGCTTGTCTGTTTTTGTTACATCGACACGCGCACGCCAACATAACGTTGCGGTTGCGTCGCCCGAATTTGTACGAAAGTTGGTCTTTCCAAGTACAGTTTTAAGTTGGTCGACTGCTACTCATTAACTAGTTGATAAGAAGGGTCTTAAAACTTAGCGTCGTGGGTTGCAATTAAAGACGCCACGAGCGTTTTTAGACAGTTATACACCTTTGCATATAATACTATTTCTACGATTTTTTTTTAATAAATAGCATTGGTTAGACTTTTCAGGCAGCAAACTTTTTGTCTTGTTCTTTGTATGTACTACTGGCATGATTATTTTCATATACCCTGTAGTAACCAATCATCACATGGTTGTTAAAATAACTTCACTCCAACAAAAATTAGAGCTTTTTATCACGCAAACGATCCCGGGATAGAAAAATCGTGTTAAAAAAACCCTTAATATTTTGAACAAGCTATCCAACAGGGTACCCTACAACATAGTTGCCATGAAAAAAAATGACATCCGCACTTTACGTGTACCCATAAATAAACATTGTTTTTAACATTTTATTCTACCATTTTGTTGGCGTGGTTGATTTATATACCCATACCGAAATTTAGCTTGCTAGAAGTAAGGGTCACTAAGCTAAGCCGCAGACGGACAGACGGACATGGCGAAACTATAAGGGTTCCTTGTTGACTACGGAACCCTAAAAAGCGTTATAAAAATATTGTCAAGTCCCGCCGGCGGCCACGAGGAGGCGTCGTTGTGGTTTTTCGCGGCAACGGATGCGGCGCGCACGCGCTGCATTCTAAATTCGAATAACTCTTGTCCCTTTCTAACTAGACCGGGCCATGTAAGGCCATCTCGTTCTAATTATTTTTTTATTGCATTTCGATTCCGTGTGCGTCTTTTTTGTCGTTTTTTTCGCGTGGCCGTAGCGGTTTGTTGCGCTTTTATCGATTTTAAACGAAACCTAGCTGTTAAACTGGTTTTCGCACAATAATATAAGGACTTCTATATCCAAAAAAGAGAATTCTGGTGGATCGGATACAGTAATGTATATTTCCAGTCAAACTACTGCAGTATCCATAGCCTAGTGCAATAAAGCAACTTCTGTTCATAAGTAGGTGATCCTATTTGGTGCAATGAGCAAAGATAAACAATAAAAAACGGACAATCTCACACAATCAACTATTAAGATATACAATTAAATCAGAAATGAGACGAATTTGATAGAATGTAGAATGATTTGAAATAGAATGTAGAATGATTTGAAATTAAATCAGAAATGATTCAAATTTGATAGAATGTAGAATGATTTGAAATAGAATGTAGAATGATTTGAAATTAAATCAGAAATGATTCAAATTTGATAGAATGTAGAATGATTTGAAATTGAAAAAAAGTGTGGTTCTAACAAGTAACAAGTAGCTCGTGTAATTAACGATATCTTACATTATACTGCTTCTGAAATACATTAAAATTATCAGTAATATGTAGTAGCAAAAATGTTCCTAAACATACGCATTAAACTAATCTAATATAATTCCAAAAGACAAAGATTGATGACTCACACCTAAAATTGTATGAATATTCTCACATACATAAGTTACCTTACTATGAAATGTTCAAACTATTTTACAAAATCAGTTGCAATGCAAAAACACTCGCAACTTCACTTAAACATCTTCCAGGTGTTTTAGTCCTAATAAACAGTAGCAAACTATCGTTTGTCGACGCATAAAACAACTATTTCGCGAGTTTCGCTTAAAACGGAAAAGGAGAGACGCTTTATGTCAGAGATAAACGCTTCGTCTGTATAAAGATTCAAATATGAACGTCTTAAATTACATGTGCAGTCGTAACTATTTTCTCACTTACCGTCAGAAAACAGACTTAAGAATATTTGATATGTGCATGCACTTAGTACGTTTTACCTTTGAACAGTAGAACAGTAATGCCAACATAGCGCTTCTACTTTGTCTATGGCGTTTTTTGTTTCTCGGAACCGGTGACTGCCGAAATACATAAACCTTTATTCGGACTTGCGTGCGTATACTAGCTGGCGGAAACGAAAACTTTATACGTTTGTGGTGTGGAGCGAGTCTTAAACTAAGCACGAACTTAAAACTACCTTAAGCGAATAAAACTGTCAATCTTGAAAATAGATCACACATGGATAAGCGGGTCATCATTTTATTATGTGATCTTGGGCTCGATTCCATCTCTCTTAGTTAGCAGAAAAGCGGACATCGTATAATGATTTCTTATGTCTACCATTCTGATTATGAAAACAGAGACATTAAAGCAGGGATATCCTTATGTCATGACAGGGATTCGTTACATTTTGAATCTCGAAGCGGCCCACTGACATCTTGGTAGTGTCACCGGTGGTATATCAATAGAGAAAAGTCATGTGGCACTATACCCTATGCCATATAACATTAGATTTTTAACGACAAATTCGTTTAAATTTCTTCGTTTATCCAGGAAATCAAAGGGAAATATTGTACGAGGTAGTTTTACTTATTTCGATCACTAAGTGCTTTCCAAACATAATAATACGTTTTTCTTTACGTTTGAAAATGGTTTTCCTTAAAATCGTATGACGATTATCGCACAATTTTTCTGATCTTATATGGAATAGGGGTATAGTTTGGTCAAATGGAGTCCCGCAACCGTTTCCGCTACAACTCTCGCTACCGCTCATCCCCCGTCCCCCGCGACTGCGCCAGTAATAAAGCCGCCCGCCACAACCACCGCCCGGGGCCTCGCATTGTGATTTTCTTACAACCGCCCCGCCCTGACGTTTCCACCGATTTTATAATCTATTTAACGCACTTACCGCCTCCAAACAAAACGCCTTAAGCGCCAAGAAATTGCCGCTGATATACGCCTTTTTGACCACACAACTGTCCCTTATAGAAAGTAGTATCTCTATGTAGTTCCCTGTTATACATAAGGCCTTTTTGTATCGGTAAATGCGCAAACTGTGGCAAAAAGCCTAAGAACTACCTACCGCGTTCTATGCCGGTTTATGGGTTTCTATGGAATGTCTGTAGATTCCAGGGGACCTTTTATAGGTAAAACAGTAGGACAGAATTGTAAAGTTTTTAAGGAATAAAGTGACTGGGTCCAGTGGGGGGGTAATAACTGGTGAAATTGCAAGCTTAGATTTATTCCGTCTTAGCCTTGATTTTATATATGTCCATAGAGGTCAGATACCATATACGATAAGTATAAAAAAGCTACCATTTGAGTGGAGCGGGCGGTTTGTTTATTAATTTATCCCGACGTTTTGCCTTTTCCAGTGCTCGTAGTCAAGCGGTTAGACTGGGAAATTAGTAAGTAGTTCCAGATATACATTGACTTCAACGATTCAATTATTTGTTTAGCTCAACGTAACAAATAAGGAACAAACATTCATTCGACCTCTATAATAATAACATTAAAACACAATTGCTTCTAATTCGATACTTAACCTCCTAGTTGATTTAAAATTCCCGTCACGCCCCAACAGTTGCCGCGCATCAATTTCATTCAAAAAATCCGTTTGAAAACCAAAAAAATCAGTTATTCTGTACCGCATCACCGTCGATATTTATTTCTCCTAATTTGACTGCATTTCTCGGCTAAAAGTCGTGACGGTCAATCATACATTCGTCTCGTTCCCGCTTGCAGTGACCCCGTAGTCTACCTTTGTCTTTTAGTTAAGAATTCTACAGTCGTCGGCGCGTGCGCGTGCCAAGTCGTCGTACTTTTTTTTTCTATAACAAGAAAAGTCATAAAAAGAGGTTGTTAAGTTAGGGATTAGTTCTTGTTGAAAGAGAGTAAAGTGTGAAGGGGCAAGGCGAGGCTTAATTAAAGGGCAATTATCGTGTAAAAAGCGTTAAGAGACCTTTGTTGTTCTTTAAAAATGCGAGAGGAGATTTCTGTTTGTTTAACCGAAATATTGACAGTGTCCAAAGCAATGCTACTTGGTGCTTATTGGTTACTTGGTAGAAGGAATGATTGATACGCCTATATAGGGACCGTGGGGACACATTTTGCAACTGAAAATTTAATTTGATGTGTTATCAAATCCTTCTCATCAAGTGATTTATTCTTCAATTTAGACATATATATATATTTTTTATATCTATTTAAGTATGTGTTACAAGATTATGATTAACATTAGGTAACTAAGATGAATTAAAACTAAGTTAAATCTAAAAAAGGCCCTCGAGGCATTGTACCGAGGATGCTGGCGGCATTTCCTCGCTGAATTGCAATTTAGACATATTACATGCACCTATGAATGTCGTAAACTACCACCGGTTCGGAAAGAAAACCTTAGTACCTAAAAAACTCGGCGAGGTATCATTTTTAGGGTTCCGATACCTCAAAAGAAAAAAACGGAACCCTTATAGGATCACTCGGTTGTCTGTCTGTCGGTCTGTCACAGCCGATTTTTTCAAAACAGTATACCATATATCATTTCAATATCAGAGTATTATAAAATTACATTGCTACAGTAGAAAGCCTATTTATTTTGCGATAGATTTCTAGTGCAGGATTTTATCACTGCCAAATATCCCTATCCATGATGTAATCGTTTATCTTTAAGTTAATATAAAAGATTTTAAAAATACCTATACCTACAGAAAAGGTGTTCTACAACCCTTTGCTGTTGATACTGATTATACGTCACTCCCACGATAAAGAGGAATCTAACGACACCCCACATGCTAAAATTCATCAAGCCGTTTAAACTGTAGAGCGTGTCAAAGAAATACACATACATACATTTGTACATTCACACACTCAAAACACATGCCCCACCAGCCGCAGTCGGATAAAAAGGTGGGTTTTGTAAAACTTCCTCCAAGCAACCTTTGGGTGGCACATGTCACTACAGCATTACATCGACCTGGGACTGTACAAAGTACAAAGCACAGCAGGTTAACCCGCAAATCGTGTCTCCAAAACCCTATAAATGACGAAACGAAAAGGTCCTAAGTTAATACCAAGTCCGCATCAGTTAAGTCCTTGTGTCACTAAGCGTACAAACATCAACTATCCTCGTATAACGTTATTTAACCAATAATAAACCTTGTCTAGTTACAATAAGGTTCATCAATAAGTTCGATGGTCGTGAGCTGGAGGGTTAATGTAAAAAGGTTGTAACTCGGTACACCACTGGTATGAGAAACGACGCTTCGTAAGATATGTGCAGGAGTCGGTGCGGTCACGTCGCGGGCACGCGCCGCGCACGCTTTATGTCGTGACGACTTTACTACTAACGTTTTAAGTATACGGTAGTGATATGTAGACTAAACTAGTATATTAAAAATATAGCCATTGTTATTGTATTAGTATAAATATATATTTTATGGATAGACTTATTACTGCACGTCAATAACAGAGTTCAAACTTCAGTAGATAAACTAAAAATTTAAAATTCAATTTGAGCAATAATTTTCAAAGCGTGCGTGCGTTGATGTCTTTTATATGGAACAAGTGCAGAAAGTTACACTTTCTAAAGATAAAATATTATTAATGTTTTGCAACGATACCGTTTTTATATAAATACTACTTTATAATTTTATTATCATCTTTCATGCAGTCGGTTTCTTAGTTTATCGATAAACACGTACAAATATATCTGTGGGTGTCTTATTGTGTATTAAATCGTACAAAATCATGAAAATTTTGTGAAGTGAAGGACCTATTTTTTTTTTATTGAAATCAATTAGAAGTACCTATGTCAAATTGGCCTAGGTTAATGCGCTTTCTCTTACATAAGTGCATCTTTATCAAAGTGTGTGTGACTGCAAACATTCACTCATGAGATTGGTTTAAAATATAAAATTTGCTGACAATACTATTGCCAAACGGAGGCTCAAAACAAAGCTTTGGTATTTGTTTTTTGGTTCACAAACCGTTTTTACCAGGTATTTTATATTTTCGTGTCCCGCCATGGAATTAGCATAGAGAATAGACGAATATCGTGCCCGCGGCGGTTTTGATGCGGCATTAGGATGCGTGGCGACGGCGTAACGGTAGCTTTGGTATTCATACGTTGACTGGAATACATTGATTTGACAGATTTAAAGGTATCGGCTTTGGTGCTTTGTAGGTTTCGATTGAAATTGAGGTTTTGTGTAAAGGCCAAAGGGTCACGACCTTTCAAGGGTTACACACTATATCATTCCGAAGAGTAATTGTCCGAATTTCAGAATTTGGATAACCATGAAACCAACAAAGGATTTTTTTTATTTTTCAGGATATAATACAATATGTCTTTCCCGCTCACGGGACATGATGTCCCGAACCTTTGAGAGGCGTGCGTGGGGCTAGGTACCTAGAAAGTACCAACTGAACCAACACGTAGAGGCCCTTTTGACAATTTAATGGAATTCAAAGGAGTACACCGAGCGGATGCTGCCCGTGTCACGGGACGCACACAGAGACAGCACCCGCTGGGGTGTATAGGGACTATTACTGGTTGATGGAATCTAAATAAAACGGGTTATATTATAATTACAATATTATTATCGTTATTTATTTTAAATCTCAGATTAGGTTTTTACAATAATAATATAAAAAGTAAAATATAAAACTATATATACAAAATATAAAATCATTACAATATTATAATTAGTATTTTTGAAACAACACTAGATTCCTTTATTTTAGATTAAAGCCTTATGTGATGTAATCTATTGTTGTTCCATAACCCAACCTATTTATATACATATTCCACTAAATCATTTGCGTCCAAATTTTCGTTTAGCGGAAACTGGCGTTCGGAAGTTTTGTGTGTTTCAAGTTGTGTTTTCATATGTTTGACACCTAGTTGTAAAGCATGCGAGGTCAAAATATGAAAACACATTGTCGGGACATCTCTGGTGCATATCCACCCTAAAGCACTTAAGATGGTGGTGCTCAAAAGGTGTGGCGGAAATGGCTTGCCCATTGGCTTGATATGCCTTGCGAAGAGAATACAAACTTTTGCAACTCTAACGTTATAATTAGATAGATATTTTCTTACCTGGAGTTCAAACCAATTTCATATGAATTTAGCAAACTTGACATGCAGATTACCATCAAACACGACAAAGTAATCACTTTTACTTTAAAAAAAAATGAATTTAGAAAAATTTAATCGACCAAAATCTTGTATATAATTATTGAACCTGCTCACAAAATTTCACAAGAATCGGTTGAGAAATGTGACGTGTAGAAGAGAACAGTCGGACAGCGGGACATCCAAACATACGAACGAATTTCGGCCCAAGTGAAACAGGGAACTTCGCTCGCTTCCCCCTATCGTTCAGTTATATTTACAACAATGAAAATGTGCAACGATATATTCAACTTTAACAATACATTTTATTTAATCTCATTCCAACAATACTATAATACCCGATACCCGTAATACCTGTATCGTCCCATTAGTCCATAGACAATACCATAAATCGCTAATCTGCGTCGTGACCATAGACTCGGATTGAGACGTCGCCGCTGTTGCATTATATATGAGCTTTTATTACATCTGAGCTTTTGGAAGCTTCTTGTGGAACCTATACCGTAATACCTACCATTTAATATTTTTTTCAAATTGACACAAAAAACACCAGCATTTCTGCAACTTTTTGTTATTTCTAATCAGAATCTTTTTCCCCCCAATAGGAGAAAAATAGTGTCATTTTTGAAATTTCCTATTATTTCAGTGTCCACCATACAAAGTAAGTATATGAGAAATGGTAGCAGAATAGGAAAAAAAATCTTTGGGACATTTTTGTCCTATTATGATCGAATGAGCTCGTGATTCTCAGTGGAAATAACATAAAATAACATAAAACTAGAAATTTGTACAATTGATAATACTGGTTTTTTATGAGAACGCGCAATTAACAAGTAAATATCAATAAGTAAAGAAATTCCTGTCAGTTCATACTCAAATATTACTTCAGCAGCCTAAAACCAATGACTTTCGCCTATTAATAAAAACGCGTTCAAATTGGTTTTACCATTTGAAATGAAATGAAATGAAATATATTTATTTGCTTGAGACATGGTTAACAATAAGTGGAACGGAACAACTTTGTTAGGATCAGCACATCTCGCCATGCTCGGCATGCAAAACTTTAAAACTTATGACTAATACTACATATTTAATTGCAATCATTCTTATTATTATAGTTTCCATTCAATTATTCTAATACATTAAAATTCTTGTATTGAGTAAAAACATTTGTCAACTAACCATTTGTGTAATGCAGATGTGAAATTTGGTAGCTATGATACCACAGACAGACACATAGATACACATGTTAAACTTATTAGTCTTATAACACTCTTTGCGTGCGTCAAGGGTTAAAATGACAGCCAAATACTATCACCATTACAGATAGGTACCACTTCCGACTCTGTAACATTTCGGTAATTTCATTGCAGAAGTATTCCAATATGTTCTCGTTCAAACCGTTTACAAGGGCAGAAATCAAACTAATGTTAAGTACCAAAGGTCATTGTCGCTTCATTCATCGTCTGTTCCCATACAAGTCCAACGACCCCGAGACCATTCCATATAAAATTACAGGGCACCTATCGTCGCCGAAATGACATAATTGTCAAAATAGCGTTGACACGTGACAACGCGGCGACAAGGACAAGCTAACGTGAACACCTCAAGTGGGAATGAGATGAAAAATGGCGCGTCGTTGTCAATTATAGGCGGTGAGAGAATTAGAGAGCGCGGTCTCAGTTTGAATTTCGAATATTTTGTTTTTAAATCGATAATGGAATCGTTGCTGCGTGTGGTCGCTCCGAAATTGAAAATCAATAGTCTATCTATGGTATTATTTTTTTGTGAATTGGATCCATGAATGATTTTCCCTGTGGGATGGAAATGCCTGGGCATTCGCGGAAGTCGCTATAAATGGAAACATTACGTTTGGGACCCGATAATTTGGTGTAGATTATTTATGATTTTGGTACAATCATTCATAAACGCAATAGTTTCAATGGTAGTGTTTTGTAGCACTGTAGTCTATTGCCAGTCAAGTTAAAACATTACTAGTATTTTTATGCACACTTTATAATATATCTTTAATGGTCGCAAATTGCGAGAGATCACTATATTTTATATCAATTTAATTTTTGACGTAAAAATGTGCGACTCATTGTCCCGTTCCTGACTGACATATTAACGGACAGCCCAAACCGCTGGTCCTAGAGATTTCAAATTGTAGGGGTGCACTAAGAATGGATTTTTCAAAATTCAGACTTTAAGAAATGTCTCGATCTAATCTTGTTTCCCCCCCCATTTCGCCCATGGGAGGGGAAACAAGATTAGATCTACTGTTTTCTTATGACGTTATCACGTACAATTATCTTCCGTAAACTTACTTTACAGACAACCATTTTTTTATAGATAAACTTTTTTGGAATTTGTTGAGGTTTTAAATCTTAATCAGTGATACAATTGAGGAGGTTTTAAATCTTAATCAGTGATACCTATTAAGAACACAGTTTTTTAGAGTCTGTAGCTTTCATTTTAGAGAATCTACGATCCATAATAACTGTAGCGCAAATGTAATGGAATTGTACAAAAACTACATATTCAACTTGTAACCCAAATACTTAAATCACAATCGCATATTATCTTATTTATTGCTCGAATATCGTCCACCAATTGCACGCTCAACAACGACTTATATAGATAAAGATCCAATATCTTTTGCGACATTATTCTACTAACGTTTCGATACCCTCTCACCGCCTTCCTAATTATACCCCTCACTTTTGGCGCGAGGTGGGTGTTCGATGGGACTGCACAAACTTAAATAAGCAAACCGGCAAAATCCGGAACTAAAACCCCTACATACTAATTTAGCACAAACATATCGCTTGCTGCGACGCCGCTAACTGCAAATATAAGTTGGTTTTCGGCATGAAATTATGAGTCGAGAATGCGTGACATTTTCTTTTTTTAAAGCGACCTCTTTGGATTACGGTCATTGTGGCTATTGAGCGCGCAAAGTAAACTGATTTTGCGTTATGGGTTTTGGTTTTTAATTTCTTATTCAGCGTTGGATAATAACTTTATTAGAGCTTTGTTTATTGCTAAGCACAAATGATGGGTAATTTAGTCATTTGGGACACAATCTGCATCAAAATTATATGATGGTTATAATTCAAGGTTCTGAGGAAACGAACCAAAAAACCCATCGGATTGTCCCATACATCCGACCGCATACAGACTTCTTAAACTTCTTCCTGCACATACTTGTAGACCTTGTAGTGCCGTGCCATGTGCGATATTTGAGTGAAGCTGACATATCCCTAATTTAATGTATGTTTTTCAAAATTAGAAAGACAGAGACATTAAGGGACAACAAACATCTCACCACACTTTTTCATAATATATATTCACTCCATGTCGGCACTTAGTTACACTTTAAAATTTTGTAATGTTTACTACCACACAGGCCTATTTTATTTATTTATCCAATATTATTTGCAAGCTTTATTTATTTATTTTTATTTTTCTTTTAATATTTCACCTGCGGCGTGACTTAAGGTACTAGCAGAATATCAGTGCTCTGCTCACGCAAGCAAAGCAAAACTGAGTCCTTTTTGGCATTGTTGCAATGCAACGCACAGTATAAATTATATTTAATCTTTTTCGTAACACAATTGTTTTACTTGTTCTTTTACTTTTTTCTCTCTACTTCTTTTGTACTTTTTTATTTTTGTTTGTTGGATGTTGCAAAACGCCAAATAAATGATTTATCTATCCATCTATCTAATCGTTTATAGACGACGTTGAAAAAATCGTTCTAAATCTTTAAACGTCAAACAGTATATTACAGCTTTCAGCAATAAAACATTACGCAAAAAACTGTAAAATGTATCATACACCTAATTTATGATCCCGAAAGGTTGACATATAAATATTTAAATAATAAGGATAACTGGACGATATTTACGGCGGCTAAATAAAGCGGAACGGCGTCGTGAATGGGTTATAATTTAATTTATCGCTTTATAATGAGGTGTTTACACGATCTCTCTTATCCGGAGTGAAGGAAATATAGGCTGGTTTTTTGTGCAACCGTCAAAGGATGGGTACGAAGTGTCGCATGGTAACGGTTTTGAAGTTATTAATTCCACGGAATTTGTATTTTCAGAATAGGTACTTGCACAACTTGATTTTTTTATCTGAACAAAATGTAACGACAAGATCGTCGAGGGGTTGACGGAACTACTCAAATATCACATAAAAAGATTATTATTGGAGCAAATTGAAATTTGCGGAACTACATACTTAAATACCTATCACATAAAAAGATTATTATTGGTGGAAATTGAAATTTGGGTTTTCTTTGAGCGTATAATCTACCTATTTCCTCTCGCAAACCAGCATATACGGATCGGACCGGAGCGACAGATATCCGTTAAGATGATAACTACTTTTTTCAGTGCGTGCATCGGATAAAAACACTACATAATTCTTGGTTAAATTTTTGATCTTCTAGCGTAATACGAGTTAAATCGGTACCGTATTTAGTAATAAAATATCAGAGAAGTACCCCACATGAGACCTCACGACCTTTTATTATAGAAATTTACAGGACTTGCCATAGTTTTTGCGTGCAACGTTTTTATGCGACTAAGTATAATGACTGCGCATCACAACACGACTTGAAAAAAAAAACATGTAATCGATTCATCGAATCACCGCAATTAAAATCAATTATTTCATATTCGATTAAAAACACGGAAGCTGCTAGCAATTATCGATTAGAAAAAAACTAGATTATGATGTATCAGTTAATAGGTGCTTTCGTCATAAATATGTAGTCGGGTATGGGAAAATCCGCGAGGTCAGCTTTCTTTTCCATTATTCTGCGGCGCATGCAACGTTCTTATTTTCATAGCTTCCTTATTAGCCGGGTGCAGGTATGATTTTTTATTGTGTGTGCGAAGACCGATGACCTTACCGTCACAGAGATGTTTTAGCTCATGCAATATAGGTACCTACTTATTATCTATTATTCAAACTAGTGTGATGTCTGCCCAGATAAATCGTGTCTGCGGTAGACAATGAAAATCACCTTGAATTTCGGCAACGATCCAAATGTTTTGAGTTTATGACACTTGAGAGGCGAACAGACTTTTGATATTTGATTTTATTTAAAAATTTTGACAGCCTATAGCAGGAAATATAATTAGTTTTTGTGTGTACTATATTTTTGACATTGTTAATTATGCAAATATTGTTGTTAACTTACCTAATCCATAGGTATATACAAATTAGTGTTTATATAATTTTCTGAGAATGGTATTAATATTTGACATTTAATTCTAATCTGTTTTCAATGTGTAAGTATTTTGCATAATTGCAAACACAATCGTTGTATCGTTTATGAATAAATTAATGAAATGAATGCCTCCAAATTCCTTCCTTCCAATTCCTATTTTGCCTGCTACAGCAAAGTTTCGATCCTTCACTCGCGCGTTGAAAATTCTTTATTCTTTCCCATGAGAACTAGACTGTTGATACCTTAAAATTTAAATTCAGATCCCTCGCTATCAATACAGTGCATACTTAAGAGCTCCTTGTGTAACGTACGCACCCATCTAAGACAGCAGTGCGTCCAGAGTCCAGAGTAAGTTGTCTTTTTGGCAGTGGTCTTCAGTAGTGTTCCAATGACTATAACGCCTCTCTGATTCTGAACTAGCATTAGGCACACACATTGAAACACGCAAACCACGTAGAATTAAAATTACACAAAGCTTCCTGATTCCACATTCTTGAGATCATTCCTGGCATTGTTGCTATCCTACCATTAACTACATTGTATCATTAGCTACCTTCATTAAGGAGAGCATTACATAAAAGGGGCGGCTCCTGGGGGTTTCCCTTTTATCCTCTTTGCCCAAGGACAACAATTATAGACCCATTTAGGTAGGTGTTATGGAGTCTTTACGTAAATTAAAAAGGGAGCTTACATCTATGTGCTATGTCATAGATAAGAGACCCTCAAGCAGGAGCACATAAGATTAAACCTACATAAAGACGTTTTAAGTGGCGTGATTTTATTTAAGTTAGTTAATGCCTTCTTTAGGAGATTATCTTATTCCAAAGAGTAGTAAGAGGAGTAATATCTTAATTTGCACGTTTCAATGTTGCGACATTTCTTCAAGATACATATTACAGATACACTTCATTTAGACCACGAAGAATGACATAAAAGATGCGCCTTGTACTTTGCGTTTCGCACAGGAGGAAAATAATACCCCATCAGACCAAGAAATTACGTAAAGAAGTAAGAAAGTTGAAACTTTGGCATTCTATTCAAGATTCCTAGTCGAATAGCACCCTGCAGACCAGCCGTAAACAAACAAAGCCGTAAGTGACACAACTTCTCTTATACTTTTATTGGCGCCCTTCGTCCAGATGTCCCAGACAATAATGAATCTTATTTAAGATTCCTAGTCGACCTGCAGACCAGCCGTAAACGAAGGTCGTAAGTGACAATAAGTTTTCTTGTAATTGACGCCCTATGTCCAGATGCCATAGACAATACCAGTAGAACACACGTAAAGATATTAAGCAGGTTGAAATGTTGGCATTCTATTTACGATATTTTAGCCAAATAACACCCTATAGCAAAGCCGTAAACGAAGGTCTTAAGTGACACAAGTTTTCTTGTAATTGACGCCCTTCGTCCAGATGTCATAGACAATAATTAGCTGCGCGCGCGCCGTGACGCGTGAACTCCCGGCGACCCGCGGTTCACACGGCTGCCTAATGACCAGCTAACGGGTTGGATGGGATAGCTTGGTGACTCCATAAACACGAAGATATGCAAAGTGCGATTGCCATTTGGATTTAGGCTTGGCACCAGTTTTTTTTTCAAATGTATAATTTTATATATTATCTACTAAGGGCGGGTTGTTTCAACCCATCGGCAATCGTAAGTTACGTTGGTTAAAATCTGTTAATATGAGAAGTTTGAGAGTTTTCTAGGTTTCGGAACGTGCTATCCATTTCTCGAAACACCTTTTCCCAAAACACCGTTTTTCACAGCACCTGTATTTCAAAACACTCAGTTCTCATTAGCATTCGTATGTTAAAAGATCCGTTTCTCTTGACACCCTATTAATTAATAAGGAAAAGCACATTATGGTAAACGCATATAGTTATTTGGAAACGGATCACTAAGGACACGGTAGTGACAGGAATTGATGTTTTGGGAACGGGTGTTTTGGGAAACGAAAATCATGTCCCGAAAAGGTTTTCTATGAGATGACAGTTACCGGCGCCATATTTACGTTAACCCGTAAATTTAATGTGTTTTCATTTCATGACCCGTCCTAATTGATACATTGATGACTGAATCGGCTTATGATTTTAGGGCCCCGATTCGAGATAACAAAATATGTCGTGTCCAACTTGCGACAATAGCGCGGCATTTATGTTCATGTCTCCGTCTTCTAAAATCAGATCGACAAAAGCAAGGAAAGGAAAAATTCATTGAATCAGGAGTTACTTTGCGGAATTAAATACATGATAAGTTACTATAGAACAATATTTTTTTGCTATTCCGCTGAAGAATTGTGAAGAATATTGTTGCGTCGCTTCTTTAGCGGAATAGCAAAGCAATATATTGTTCTAGTAAGTTATGTCAATAATTAAACAGCTGGAATCGCAGCCCAGGTTGTGTGTCCATGATTTACATAAGAATTAACGTTTTAGACACCCGATGAAACCTAACGAGCTATCAAACTTTTGACGACCGGTTTACCCTAGTGGGTAGTGACGCTGCCTACAAAGCTGACGGTCCTGGGTTCGAATCCCGGTAAGGGCAAATATTTGTGTGATGAGCATGAATATTTGTTTCCGAGTCTTGGATCTTGTCTATGTTTTATATCTATTAAATATACTGTCGACTATTTAGTACCTACCTATAGCACAAACCTTATTGAGCTTACTATGGATGGGGCTAGTTTGATTTGAGTCGTGTGTAAGATTGTCCCATAATATTTATATAAATATCTATTTATTTATAAACTGTCTAACTCGTGTCAATCCTAACAATTTCTTGCCAAAATTAGCAACACTATCTAACTCTCAAAGCTCCCGTCTTACTGCTTATCAGATGACGTAATCTGTTTTCGGGAACCCAACCCGCGCGGCGCCGTATTCGTGGCACGCACGGCGATACGACTGACCGCCTATGTGTTATACCTAGAAAATCATTATTTTTGGGGATCCACGGGCACCTGTGGCCCTTAAGTACGAAATACAGGGAGCCTTTATGGGGATACATTCGTATTTGTATCACCTATAATATGGTATACTTACGTAGATACTACTTATTAGAGTGACAACTGACTGGCTTTTCGGAAATTACTTCCATGTAAGGTACAATTTGTTGCTGGGACATTGCTTAGATACAATTTTCAAAATCGCTTCTCATTTTTTTGGTACCGCTGCTGTGATCGACCAATGCGTGTTTTCTATTAGTTTTTTTTATATTCAAATATTTTTTTAGTGTTTTGTTGTTGTTAAACATAATTAGCAAAGAGTGATGTACCATTACCGCTGGCGCCCTACGGAACCGCTGGCGCGGGCTCCGGCGCAGTTTTCGTAAGACCGCGCGCACCGACCCGTGACTTCGCTTCCTGTTAGGTGCTATGACCCCAAAGAAATGCTCCATAGCTTCGTACGGAGTTTTTTCTAATTGCCGACAGGATATCGGACTCTATTTAACGGTCTGATGGGTTGGGGACGGCTTGCGGATTTTTGATTGGATTTGGATCCTTTTTAGGGGCTTTGTTTTTTAAATTGAGCCTAAACCGAAGTAAATGCTTGATGTTCCAAACGTTGCACTATCAATGCCTTGAATAATTTGTAGTTTACTGAAAGCTTCAAATTAAAAACTAAATTCTCGTATGAAAATGAAGAGTTCGTTGTCGTAGAATTTGTCGCATAAGAAATACTTTTGCACAAAAACTTTAGCTTTTGCCATGTGCCTTTCGCTGGTGATCCTAGTTATGTTCTTCTGATGCATTAGTATCAAATCAAGCGACTCCGACTAGGAATTTAATGTCTAAGACTCCTCTCAAAATAGATGTGACTCGAGATTTTTCTTCCCTTAAGATGTCCTTTAGTGAATTGCTAGTAGGTATCTTAATTGTAATCATACCCTTGTGGACTGATTACTTAGTAGTATACCTACACATTTTTATTTGACTTTGTTTTCTGGAAAAGAATAATCGTTTATTGATGGGTTAAAATTATTCGTTATCCTATACTATTAAACGAGCTATATTTGCATGTATATTCCTATACCTATATATATATTTGCAATCACGTTGTCGAAAACGGCTCTAACGATTTCGATGAAATTGGGAATACAGGGGTTTACAAGGGCGAGAAATCGATCTAGCTAGGTCTCGTGTCTGGGAAAATTCGTTTTCCCATTCTTTTCTCTATTTTCACCCGAGTTCGCCCAGAGACTATATGTAGAGTTTGTATTATAGATAGCGTATTTAGACACGCTTAGTTGACTTGGCTGGTGAGGTGAGGGTCCCATACAAATTTACCTGGAAGAATTCTCCACTTTCAATTACAGTAAACTATTCGTTTTTCATCTTTACACCGGCATGTGTAAACCCCTTGTTCCTCCTGATTGCCCGTTAAGATTTATTACTATTTAAAGCACGAAGCTCAATCTCTACATTGCCTACAGTTAGCTGGTCATGGGAACCGACTGTGATGCGTAAGACTGGTTCACAAACCAACAACTTACGAACCAGTGTAGCTCTGGTCTCTTATTACACCATGTTGTTAAGTATGAGACAGTGGGTATAGTTATACTAGGGGTGACTAGTGAGGCGAGTCATTTGTGAATGGAGCTGCACTTCTTCCTGCATTATGTTGCTATAATTGCCCAGGCGCAGCTTGCCATGTTCGGCGTACAGTCATGCGTGTAACGCTCTTGGTTGGATTGATTCGTGGTTATTAGTTTGTATGATGGGTGGCTTAGGTAAGCTGAAATGGATCAGGGTGGCGTAGAGATTTAAACGCTGGAAAACGTGACAATGTCTGGCTTGAAAAAAAACGAACTTCTTAAGGCGTGGCACGATCCGGTCTGGCCTGTGATAAGACGGGCCGTGGGACCCCGCCATTATAATGAGGGCATTAGGACTATTATTCGTGTAAGTTTTTAGTTTGACGGAAGAAGGGACTTATTTAACACTGGTAAAATAATTTTAGATATCGATTAGTACTTTTGAAATTTATCCCCAACATATTTATAAATTTACAAAGTCACAAACATCGTAAAATGGTAGAGTGAAAACCCACTTTTTAAAATTTACCTATTGTATCATAGTGACTCATAGTTTTAAGAAGGTGTAAAATTTCAGCATTCTTAATTATTACATATTTTCAAGTGGCTCAGTAGACTGGACAATAAATGCTTTCATTTCATTTCAATATTAAACCTGGAACTAAACTATCAAAAATAATCAGATAAGGCCTAATATAATACGGAATTATAATCAGTTCATAATATTGATGATTTTTAATATTCATAATCATATCAGCCGATAGACGTCCACTGCTGGACATAGGCCTCCCCCAAAGAGTGCCAAATTGACCGGTCCTGCGCCACCCGCATCCAGCGGACTCTTGCGATCTTTACCAGGTCATCAGTCCACCTTGTGGGGGGCCTACCCACTCTGCGCCTTCCGGGACGTGGTTGCCACTCAAGAACCTTTCCGCCCCATCGGTCATTGGTTCTACGTGCCCACTGCCACTTAAGTTTTCACAAATTCGAAGGGCTATATCGGTAACCTTGGTTCTGCTGCGGATAGCCTCATTTCACTCAGAGAAACTCCCAACATAGCCTTCTCCATTCCCCTTTGGGTGGCTTTGAGCCCTCTTATGAGGCCGAACTACGAAAATGTGGTGAAATGATGTGATTTATAATGTTTTATAGTGTTTTGTTCCCCTCTATTGTATAATTGTATATTAGGCAAGTAGCTACGAGAATCGCTATTTTATAGGTACCTACAAGAGTTTAAATGCTAAAACAAGCACAAAAAGTTCAAAAAACTGTATCCTGCCTCCCGACTACGAAAAACTAACTGAAAAAAATAAGGTTTTGTTTTTCATGCAAAAGGTAGCCTACGTATGTCACCCAGGGCATAATTTCGAATCGATTGATACCTCATTCATCTAAATCGGTTCAGTATCTTCAACGCTACGGTGGAACACACGTAAATACATATCCCCTCCTCTCGGTTTTGCCTTAGTCGGGCAATAATCGAACGAATCCATGAAGTTTCCCAATCATACAATCCCAAACAAAAAATCACCATTATTTTTGTGTGAAATCCTGGAAATTCCCAATTGTATACTTTTCTAAAAACAATCATTCCAATCTGTTTGCGAATCCCGCTTTCACAATGTTAAACGTAAATTTATAAATTCTTATACTTTTTCTTCGTTACTCAACCGAGTAAGACGAGTAAAAAAGTAGTGCAATATGCATGAGAAGTTATTCCCATGACCGTATAACTGTATGCCGTGATTGAGTTTCAGATTTATAATGGTTTTAGCATTAATTGCTGCGGGTCAGCGCTTGCGCATTCTTGGAAACAAAACGACTTATGGCACGCGGTTAAGTTTGCCCGTCTCTTGTACCGTGTTCCATACATGAGAGGTGCAAACTTAAATCAAGTTTGTGCCTTTTTGAAGTAGGATTGGAGGCTGTTAGAAGCGTGTTCTGACGTGTTTGAGGCAACTGTACGTTCAGGAAGAATGTTTTTATGTGAGTTTGCGTGTGGTTTGTAAGATTAGTTATACAATATACATACCTACATATAAATAATCTAATTGTAAGTTCGAGGAATATAACTCGTAACTGACGCTTTATTTATAACTGGTCCAGGTTTATTTATAACTTTTTCCCGCGTCATTTTCTGTTTAGAACTCGTAAATTGCACACCATACAAACTTTTACCTCCATTTCACTTCCTTAGGGGATGAGATCCAGGATCAAAGTATGCTAGGTTCTTTTTCAGGAATAAGTAACTTAATTCAGCTAAGCGGGTGAAGTAAACATACTATCGCTTTTTATTATAATAGTACAAACACAGTGAACTGACCATCCTGTATTTATATAGAACCTTATTACAATGCACATAAAGTGCACGGATGGTCAGTTAACTGTGTTGACGATGGTACATACGAATATGGTAGATAGGTAAATCATCAGAATAATTAATACTAAAAACCAATTAAATTATGGCTTGACATGAAAATTTGTTGGGCCAGTACCATTGAGTTAATTAAGTTAAATATATACATATTTATATACCTACTTAAATTTCAACAGCCAAACATACGCACCAAGCCGGTTAAAAGGAATCCTTTAATAAGCCCAAATACCTCTAAAAAGCGGTCCTTCCCAAACGCATGAGCCATTAGTCCAATAATTACACTCAAGGATCGCATATAAAACATAGTGCATTACTATTCACAGGTTTTTATTCAAATTCTACACATTTCTTGCTATAATTAGTACTTGTAACTGGCCATTTAACGTTATTAAGGAAGGGGCTAGTCCGTCAAGGTAGTAAACAAAGCAAACTAAACTTAAACTACTTTAAACATGGTTCAAATTGCTTTGAATCTACGGTGATATATGGGCTTGACCGGTCTATTTCCGTTCATAGAAATATTAACTTTATTTCGAAGTCACTATGCTTTGTTTTAGAATGCGTTATCAATCGATGGGTTGGCTTATGGAAATGAAAAGGTGGTTATGGTCAGTTAAATTAATTGATGTAATTAAAAAAGTGTGAACCACTACTTGTTGATGGTAGGATAGAAGTGTTTGTTTGTTTTTCTAATTTGTTATGATAGCTAGATATGATAATGTTTAATGTTAGTGTAAGTGCGGGTGATGGTTTGTGGTAACGGTTGGATAAACTCGAATGAGATCAGCTTCGCTTAGTAAATTGATTGAATTAGATGGAGTAGCTAATCTATATTATAACTTCACATGTTGGTATATTTCTATGATGATTGAATCAAAACTTATAGAAGTTAGCATACTTGTATGTAAGTACTGATGTGCCGACGCAAAGTTTCCTAAATTGCGATTTTTTTTGCAATTTAACAAACAATTTGGGAAATTTCTCTCATTTTTGTATGGGACTTAAAACTTTCCATTTCCAAAGTGGAAATTTCCTTTATTTTGAAACATAGTCTCGCTTAATTGTCTTAATGGGAGATGACTATTTTGCAATTAACTTGTTTTCTAAATAACCATGCTATATACATAAGCTAAACTATAAACACATATACACTTCATACTTTCATAACCTCAGAAGAATTCTGAAAATGAGACCCTCTAAAAACATTACATGTAAAAGTGATTGCCAAGACTCCCTAGCTCATATAGCTTTCAGCGTTAAAAAGATATCAGATCGCAAGTAGCGCCAAGCCACCTACTCCACGCGGCCTACCTCTACCACGGCCTAATAAATCTTGGCTAAGAAGTATAGCTTTGTTGGGCACATCCCGGTCGCCGCATCAGTCTGTCGCGCGTGCATACGTATGAATTTATGATGATATTAATTAATAAGCGACAGGTCTATACTTTTTAGCCAAGATATAGAATTTATAGAGCGTGGCTGGTAGAGTTAAGCCGTGTGGAGTAGGAAGCTTGGCGCTAGTTGTGATCTCATACAAAACGCGCGTTACGATTCGCTCTAATGGGATGTTTTTAAAACATCTATTTTAACACCCAAAAGAACCGTGTCACAACAGTAAAGAGCAATTAAAATGTAGCATTAGCTAAAAAGATCTCGCTTATAAATAATTAAGCGGCGAACGGTGACACCGTGAAAGTTCGCACAATAGGTCCCACGCGGAGACCCAGTCTTCTCTTGTTAATGAGATTAGTGTTCGAATTAGATCGTAGATGGCGCTGAAATGGACGGATGGGTTTCTGATTCGCGCTATTAGAAGTTTTTTAGGATCTTTAATACTTTTTCGCATAGAACATCGAATGACAAGAAAAGTGGAAGGGTGAATCAGCAGACTGTAGAAATTTTAGGGGTCCTTGTTGAGACCTTATGGGCAAATTAATGTACCTAAAAAGAGGAGTTGTCATGGACGACCTGTCAAAATTTGATATTCCAAGAACATTTATAGCATGGACCTAAGATACTCAGGACAAGCTATGGTAATAATAATACCACGTCCGAGCGAAATGGTAGCATACAAATCTCGATAAATGTGACAGAAAGGGAAATATCATTCGTTGTCCTTGTCATAGTTCCACTTTTTTTCTGTTTGCCACAACTGATTTAGTATGAAGTTGTGACCAATAAACCACTACCCACCCAAATTAAGTAGGTTGTTTATGGTAAGCAATCAGCCATTTTAAGACCAGTTCTTAATTTAGCTGCATAGAAGCCTTTCCGTCCCTCATTGTGGCATCACGTATAGCCTGTCCTGAGTATCATAGGTCCATGATTTATAGAAAGTTGAAGTAGCCCCGGCAAATACGGTCATGCTATAAGACTGGCGACATACCTAATGTGCTGCCATGAAAAATCCAGAGCAGATGTTTTCACATGGCGTTGTTAGTGTGTGTTCTGATTTTAAAGACACGAATAATTAAGACTCGTCTACATTCTATAATAGCGAAAAATCTCCCAACTATCCTCATTAAAATTCAGACGGAAGCAGTAATTTACAGCGTATCTCAGCAATTTAGTATCTGCTCACCCCTGGTACCAGCGCGATGGTGCGTACCGTCACGGGTGGCCGACCCTGCAATTGGAGCAAAGGTGAAAGAACACACCTCATACAATCAGATCACGCCAAACACGACCCTATCACTAAGCATTAAGACAACAACCACCGCAGATGCGTGGAGGTGAAAGAGCAAGACTTTAATGCAGCCGAAACAAACGAATGTGACTTTTATTATAACGCGTCAAAGATGTCTTGGATCCTATACGTGCAAAGGTGAAAGACGACCAGATCGGTCTAATCAAACGAATATCTACTTTAATCTAATGCAGCAACGACCTTGTGAACTGCAGAGGTACAAAGGTGAAAGAACAGCAGCGTCGCTCTCAGAATTGCAGCCGGGGCGATGGAAACTGACCCCTATGTGCACGTAATAAGTTAGTGTTATAAAGAGAAACTCTTAGCGCAATGAGTTTTTGTGGCAATGTGTGACGCACTTGAAAGTAGTCTAAAATGTATCAATTATCACCGCCACATCACAATCATCACATACTTGAGACACATAGCGATTTATTTTCTCTAATAAATCATTGATATGAATGAAAAACAATGTACCAAAATATTCCTGCTGTGAGACGTAAACTAACGAGGAGTTTCTTTAAGTGAGTATAGCCTTAAGTTGATAGCTTTAAGTTAATCGTACTGTGTTACTACCCTTATGATGTAGATATATATAGTTAAGTTAAATTAATAAATAAGTTCCACATTTTGTAACCCTAGCTAGGAAATCTCAGTAGGTAATGCAATAATAGTGATCTCACAAATGTTTACTTACTTTGATGCTATTGGTGGGAACCTGCAATTGGTTTTTGTATTATATCTATAAAATCAATGTGCTTCTCCAAATATAAATAAATAAAACATTTAGATTTTGAACACAGCCATGAAATTGGACATAATTCTGCCAATTATCCTTCTGTCAATTATCCCCAATGGAATACTGGCCCTGGTTATACGGCCTTTTGGCTAATCACACTTGAATATCGAACAGTGACACATCGAAATGGAAAGGCTCAGATTACTTAATTGGTAAACGTTTGAATACGTTAAGGCCCAACCGGGTCGGGTCCCGACCTATGGAAATCGCTTGCCCAATTGTATTGATGCCCCCGTTGCACTGGTTTATATTAATTATACGAACGTGTAAATGATGCT
Source organism: Epinotia nisella (assembly GCA_932294315.1). Taxonomy (NCBI): domain Eukaryota; kingdom Metazoa; phylum Arthropoda; class Insecta; order Lepidoptera; family Tortricidae; genus Epinotia; species Epinotia nisella. Next base: position 11,789,213 of record OW028693.1, read on the forward strand.
ACGTTTAACAAGTTACAGACCAAGTACTACTTCCTGAATTTAGCATCGTATCCCACGCAAATAAAGCACAAAATCGAGTCCTGACACAACGTAAATAAACTCAACAAGCAAAAACTGAGAAAGTTTATTCCGGAATATTGAACAAGTTTGTTCCGTACAATTTAAGTCTCGCTCTAACGTACTACTCTGTCCCTCTCATCTCTGACGTATTAAGAAGGTATTTTCTTACATAACCGGGTTGCTATCTTGTAAATTGGAAACAAGATGTATGGCATGCAGAACATAAGTAAAAGAGAGGGATTTTTACGAAAAATTCTAGAAACTTAATAATTTTAAGCCAAATTTCAACAAGAACAAATAAAAAATTCTTAGAAAACGTTCCAAAATTACCAAGAGCTTTATTAAGGGCTGGACTGCCTATGAGAATGTTTGCACTAAGTATTCTAAAGTACAAGCGGTTAAAAATTAGGAGTATTTGTTGCCGTGTGGAAAACAATTTACCCACGAAATTTATATTTTCGAGGGAATTCGAAGACACAAATCCTCCAAATTCGCACTTTAACCATTGGATATGTTAACGAGTTGTTTTTAAGGCACGTTTCCACCGGAAATTGCGTCAGGTGTGTCCGCGCTTTATATTCAACAGCCGTGTGCACTCGGCTTTACTTTGATGGCGATTTAGCTACCAGTTGGAATTTAATTATTGTATGCTTGTCTTGTCGGCTACGGCCACAGGTTTTACTAAAATGCATCACAGATTGTTTATTGGTAGATGGTCATAGTAATACTAATAACACCCATATCGTTGTTAACCGTATAGTACAACTCGAAATATCATACGTAAGCGTTCTTTAAATAAATGTAGAAAAACGCATTATAAGGTATATGGCCTAAGTAGTTTGATCTAAATATTTTACTGAATGTTTCATTTGATCGTAAAACAAGGGAGCGAAGCGAACGAAGTTCTATGCTTCAGCGTGGGACGAAAATCGTCGAACATCTGGACATAAGTTTTGTGAGGTTCGTTAATTATATAGAATTTTGCTGTCGAGTCACTTTGAAAAATGACAGGCTCGCGAGTTCTACAGCTCATAGAGCCAATAGTTAATGAGAACTTATTGAGATTTGTTATGTGTTTTATGTACACTTATAACAATCCTATAATATATCAAATTCCACCAAAAGTTAGGGCAAACACGGTTTTATTTAGCACTTGGTATCATGTTAAAAAAGAAACTGAGTTGAAGTTGGAACGCTGTCAAAGGCCATAGAGAGGAGCATTACAGGAATAAGGAAACAAGAAAAAGTGAAAAGCAGCAAAATATGAGAAATAACCAAAGTTGCGGATATAAATTCTAGAATAGAACAACAAGTAGAGATGGGCAGGCCACATGATCCGAGCGATAAATGGAGCAAAATAGTTTCTGACTGGTACCCCGGAGATAGAAAGCGAAGTAGAGGACGCCAGGGAACAAGATGGGAAGACGACCTAAAGGCTGAAACTCACAGCTGGAGCAGAGTGCAATGAACTCAATGGAAGACTGAACTACGGGACATTATATAATTCCACAAAATCAAATGCCATACCATAGTACCATATCATAGTAGTTCATGACAAAAGGGCTTATTATTATTATTATTATCAGGTTAAAATAGGTTTCAATAAGGTTAAAATAGCTCTACCACTTTTCATCCCATGTACAGTCAGCATCAAAATTAACTGCGCAATCGAAGACGTCAAAAGCTCTTATTCCTTTTTAATAAAGACTTTTGACGTCTTCGTTTGCGTAGCTACTTTTGATGCTGACTGTACCAACCAAGGGTCAACTATAGAACCAGGGTTGAACTGTGTTTTGAGCGAAGAACCTATCACTGCAATAATTACGAGTATGTTACACATATTCTAAATCCGTAAACCTACAATTCCTTCTCATCCAATGTGTGTCAATCGTATTGTATTGTATGTCTACTTCCTTTATCTCTGTGTGTCTTTTGTGTACTGAATAAATGTCTTCTTATTTTCTTTCTGTAGAAGTGGGCTGTCGCCAGCAGTGTGAAGTGGGAATAATGATGATGAAACCTACAATTACCTACTAGTTGTATAAAATATGAAACCTCCGTTTTAATGTTTTTAGGTGTCACAATGTTTTTAAAATACTATTTTACGAGAAAAAAAGACAGCCATCAAGTCTGAGCACGTTTTGTGTGTTTAACGAAAACAAACGAAAAGTAGGCCAATTTTAGCGCCTATAAAAATAAAAAAATTACATGTGCTCTTCCTGCCTTGTTTGGGAATACATGCGTGAGGCTACGAACTTAGAATGAAACCGTCATGCCCTAGACACAGACAGTTAGCCTACATATCCTAATTCCAGTGCACCAGCAACATACACGTTGCCTAATTAGATTGGCGCGGGCAGATGGACGAGTCAAGGCTGATAGCGCAACGGTGGCCCAATAGGCGTGGCGTAAAGCATTAATTGCGGAGGCTGGGCTACAGGGTGTTCCGTAGTTAGCTTATTTTAGGTAAGTTCTTTTGTTTTACTATAATCTTCTAACTAGCGGCTCTGTGAGCTCTAGAACTCGCGAACCTGTCTTTTTACAGTTGTACAAGCTTTATATTAACTTGACCTGTTCGTATATAACTAAGTAAGTAAGTATGTAAGTTGTCCGTCAAAATTTGCAATCCCATTTTTCAGTCACTTTGCCGTTATCCGATTGAGCTAACATTTTAGGTTTAAGTATAGTAGTGAAATTTTTGACAGAAACTTATTCACAGCTTACTCACAAATTTGTGAAAGGCAAGCAGTAACCTTCCACAATTTACAATTTGACACCGTATTAGGAACACCCTATTCATAAGAACAGTTAGTGGCGTGCGAAAATCTGATACCACGTTTATGTATGTAAGAATATTTCTTCTCGGAACAATGGACCTGGCTGCCATATGTACCGGGTTTTGGTTTAATTGAGCTCTTAATTCAGTTTTCTAAATCTAAATTTAATGCAGTAATCTAATTAAGATTGAGAAACTACTCGCGGTTTTGAATAAGTTTGTTTTTGTTTAAAAAGTTCTAATGAGGGATTTTCTTTCATGGAATAAAGTCACGAAATCGGAAAAGATCTAGAAAGAACTTTATGTCATTTATGTGACGTTTACATTCCTTGGATGGATATAATGTAGCTTACCAGAATAGAGTAACAAGTTTTCAAACGAAAGCTGTCAGAATGTAAACTCACTAACGAGATAATATGTAGACGTAGAAAACTTTATATCAACACATTTGATACAGTGTACCTACAAGTATAACTTAAGATTAAACTTAAAAACAAACATTATTATTCCTTCTGTACGAGGCATAAATATTTAACCATGTGTGATGCTAAAAAGGCACTAAACTCAGCATAAATAATGTTGCACGCTGATTTTTAGTCAGACCCTACATACAAATAATATTTTTTACGAATACAAACATCATGTAATTCAATCTGATCATTGAATGCATCCAGCTTGTAAATGATTGGTTGGTTCAAGAGCTACATCCGCGCGTCACTGCACGTCTCTGTGATTGGTCAACACTGAAAAGTGCGACCATTGAAGCGATGCGATGATACAGTTTTGTGCGTGCCAGTAGTTTATACTATGGATTAGTAGCATACACATCGACTGCATAAACATGTATCCATTTTGGAGCCTCGACTCAATCGAGGGGTGTTACGGTCGACGCCAAAAATACCTTTACACTATTCGCCTTATTGCAATGGAATAAGGTGCAAAAGTGTAACGTACGCCAAAACGTCGACTGTACAAGTTCAACAAATGCATTTCCATCTGTCTGTCTGTTGCATCGTAGCTCCCAAACGGATGGAGAGATACGAGTCCGGTTTTTATGATCTGAAATCTTGTCCTTCGAGATGGATTTTGACGTCATAACGTCTTATAAATTGATGAACGCCGGCTGCACGCACGAAAAAGTGTGACTGATTGTCCCGTTCCGTTGACTGACATATCAACGCACAGCCCAAACCGCTGGTTCTAGAGATTCCAAATTTGGCACGAAGGTTATTTATAAGTTCTAGGGGTGCACTAAGAAATAATTTTTCAAAATTCACCCTATACGGCGGTGAAATGGGGGTCAAAAGTTTGTATGGGGCAACAAGATTAGATCGACTATTTTATTCGAAACTTCACAAGAGTATTCCTAACGATAAATGATTAAATACGTGTTATGCAATTTTTCATCAATGTTTTCTTATTACGTCGTTATCACGTAAAATTATCGTCCATAAACAGACAAGTTAATTTTACAGACAACCATTTTTTTAGCTATGTTTGTTGTATCCGCACCGCATTGACATTGATTATGTCAATAATGAAATGAAAAACTACTAGTGGCTCTGTAGCGACTTGTAGAGGAGAGCAGCCGGACAGCTGGACTTACACCGGACATACGAATGATTTTCAGCCCAAACTGAAGCATAGAACTTCGTTCGCTTCGCTCGCTCGTTCGAAAATGTTCAACTGTCTACATATTACGGTTCATGCGATAGGTACGGCCCGCTGACCCCACGGATGGACTGCGGAGGCTTAGTAATTAGGGAGGCTCCCTAATAAACGGAGGTTCAAAATGCTTGTTCATTCGCTTCTAAAGAGAATGCTAGTGCTGGTCTAACCCGACAGGAACTCGAGGCCGAACTCCCGCAAAAACAAATTCCGCAACACATAATGATATTGGACAAAAGCTTTATAAAAACGGGCATAGACAATGCGCCCTTCGTGGTGCAAGAGCTTGCGCAAGCGCATGCGTGCAACTGGCGTGCGAAAAGTTTTCTTATTAAGACGGATTTCATTGTCATGTGGCCGTGGTTAATGGGGTAGGACTTATGAGATAATTGGCTAGTTAATTTCGTTTAGTTTCAGGTTACCTTTAAGCTTTGCACACAGTGAACGCTAGAATTACCGCAGTGAATTTTCTTACTCTACTGGTTAAAACTGTAACGAAAGGGTCAATAACTACATAAAGTTAAAAAAAATATCACTCTCGATACTACGAACATAGCTAAGAACCTTCTCGACAGACAAGACTTTAGAAAAACCGCACTCACAACAGCTCGTCCGTTTAGGTTAGTTCTTGGGAAAATGTATAAAATTCCAAAACACATTACCGAACATACTGACTCTAAATTCAAATCTGTCGTAAAACAGACACATATTTCAGAAGTATATGTATTATAACCAAAACGATTACTTACGTCATGGATAGGAATATTTAGCAGTGATAAAGTTCTGCACTAGAAATCGGCACTCTGATACTGAAATTATGTATTGTATACCGTTTTGAAAAATGATACCTCGCCGAGTTTTTTTACGCCGGTTCTTCTCGACACAGAGATTCTCTTTCCGAGCCAGTGGTAGTTTATGGTCATTCATAGGTGCATGTACACCTAAATTGAAGAATAAATAACTTTGACTTTGAGGTAAATACGAACAGAGAAGATTGTATTCAGCAACACGAGACAGGCAATCCTTATGTAGTTCCGGTCAAGGAATGTATAGTGCTTATCTCAAAAAATTGCGAGAAAAAATAAAGTAAGTTGAGTTTAGTTGGCACTTGGCAGATACTAGCATGATTTTCACATTTATTTGATTCTACTTCTTCAAACAGGAAAAAAACATAATTTCCAAGAGTGCACCAAGTTTCTTGACCCTTAATTTAACAAATCAGCAGTAAACGTATTTAATTCCAACGTGCAATTACTCTACACACCGTTAATACGATAACATCGTGCGAACCAACATATATATCCCCGCAAACTCAATCAAAAACGACACTTATACGATCCACATAAAGTCCACGTCGACAGCAGTTTATGCCCGGTAATTTTCTATACAGACCATGCATTGTGTTGGCAGTGAAAACGTTAGTATTTTCTCACGAAAAAAGGAAAACTTACGGTACGCTGTGTCGAAACGTCTTGCGACACACATGCTTGTGTCGTGTCGTATGGTGAATGGATGTACTTAGGTCTTGGGTACAGTAATTGACCGAGAAGCGAAAAAGCAGCATTGTGATGATGTCCTTCGACCTGAGGTACAGTTCCGGGACGCGGTTAGGAATGAGTTTATTTGTGAAACATCTTGATTTGTGTGGCGCTTTTGAGAAAGGGAAGAGAAGAGGACAGAGTGAGTGCGAGGCAGTCGAGGCACAGATATTAGATGGAATTAATTATTTTTTTTAGTTAGATACTAATGGAGGTTCTGGTTTAAGCTTTAACAAGAATATACATTTTAACAGTGTTAAAACGACCAGATGCTTATGATCAGCGGGAGTTGCATGGTTGCCATTTTTAACCGACTTCAAAAAAAAAACTCCGTCATTGACCTATATGAACCATCGTACAATTCTTTTTTATTTGAAAGTATATGCTTCCAGGTTGGTCCCATTGTTATCAAAACTTCAGTTGGATGATGGGAACCATGAGGAATTGAGAGAACTCCTGAAATATAGAAGGAACGCATGTAGAAATTTCGGCATTTTCTAATATAACTAGTGTATTTACCCCCGGAAATCACAAATTTGGTGAAGTGGAACTGATGATAAAGACCACAGATGACTTATGGAACTTATACTTAAAAATGTAAAAGTACGTTACTGATTCTGATATGATTCTGTTGAAATAGCAACTAATGAAGTCCTAAATGTCAAGTGTGCCAAATCGACGGAACTCCTCAAATATAATCTGCCCACATACAGTGATATGGTTTTCGTCTGTAATAATCAACGTATTTACTCTCGGAAAGCAATCCATGTGGTAAAGTGGAAAGGAAATGTAGAAATGTTCGTTTGGCTTGGCGGAGTACTAAATTGAAGTTAGTTAAAACTTTTCTTTAAATTATATCATTCATAGTTGTGAATAAGACATCCATCGCTCTCGCACTCACATACTTGTCAGAACGTGACGGATGCCTTACCTGCAGCGATAAGTGATAAAACAGCACCATGCTAAGCCCGCAGAAAACCTTAGCTGACACAAAACATCCTGTCAGCGGAATGAAAGCCTGAAACTATCTCTATCAGAGTTCTTTCTCAGTTGCATTCTAAAGTCTGACTGCCATCTGACCTTTCCAACTACAGAGAAAAATAAACTTCACGATTACATTTTGCAAGTCAAAAATAACACGTAAATCTTATTATTAACCAATTTAACCTTTTGATTAACCCATCAACACTTCAAATGCCCAATCAAGCCCACGTTAGACTTCAAACATTCGAAATATTAAGGTAATATACATGCTTGACCTTTCCCGCCGACGCATTTAAATAGCAAATCTCTAAACCAACTATTACTCATGCATTTGATGAATACGGGTTTTAAAACAATAAAATACAAGAAGCCTGAAGATTAATGATGAACGGATGGACGTATTCGTATTATAAGTACTATATATTAAAAGGTCTTAAGTCAAATGAGTATCAGAACACATACGTCGTTGTTGATAACAAACATGTGTGTATGTATGTACACGCCTACACTCGTTCTGATTCTGCAAGAGTTAGGCAACGATTTTTAGGCCCAATTTGTCTGTTTGATAGCATCTTGACGTGTGTTTTAGGGGTGAAATGTTTCGTGGAATTAATTAAATCTCACTTGAGCGTAAAGACAATTGCATTGATGATTGTAAGGTTTGTATGATGTAGCTTGAGTCAATCGATTCCTAGAAACAATTCAAAAATGGAAACTGTACATATTATGAGGTTTAAAGCGACCTTCTAGTGTACATTTTATATTTTACAGATTCAAAAGGACAGCTGAAATTCGCAATCGCAATTAAAAATGAATTAAATTGAAATACATCAAGATACGTATTAGGTGTATGCCATAATATGGATATGAGAGGAAGAAAGAAAATGGAAAATTCTCAAAAAAACAAGAGCGGAATATAATTTATTCGGAATAGCAACGGGGGATATTGATTAATAATGATTTTAAATTTAATAATTAATGATGCTAGGTTTAAAGCTAGCCTTGGTAGGAGCAGGAAAAACTGAATCTCGTCAGCCGCCGTTTTTGCACCTCTCTGGGCACGGATTTATATCTTGCTAGATCACACAAACGCATCTACTTCACGAGCCGACTATCATTGAACGAGCAAGCGAAGCGAACGAGCTTCTCCACTTCAGCCTGAGCAAAAAAAATTTTCATTTTATTTTGTATTATACGCAGCATCGCTGCTAACGAAATTTATAAATTTCTAATTTAAGGAATTTTTATTTTTAAATTTTTTTGTTTAATTAGAAATTTAAAAATACTTTCGTATCCGACGTCCAGCGGATGTTCGGCTGTTCTTCTCTATACGTCGCATTTGTCAACCGATGCTTGATAATTATGTGGTTTTGTTTGTCGATTTACTTTTTGTATAAAAAAAAATATTTTGAAAAAAACACATGCTTGCGAGGTGTACAGCTCACAGAGCGCCTAGAGAATATTTGTAATCGATATCAACATGGGACAAAAAAATGCCGATTTTTTTTAATGACAATAGGTTAACTCGTGTTTTTCACTTAGAAATGACCAACGCTCGCTGTTCACACAAGTTACGGTACATGCGTTGTCTAATGAAATATATGTCTGTGTTTCAGGGCCTTAGCAATTAAACTATCGTGATAAAACGACATTAAAGTTGATGTGTAATATTTTATTGGTAGTTTAGGTCTGAGCGTGACGATAATTACCAGTTTACCTAGCTCAAGTTTATAACCTGCATATAGAATATGTCTCTTTCTAGCAAATATGTAAGTGTGAGCAAGATTAATATATACGAGAATGTGTAATCTTGGGAGGAAGAAAGTGCCTCCTGAAATTCAGACCCATTATTGATAAGCTCTAGTTAACTCGGGTATATGATAGCGGAAGGTTAACTTCAGCGACTAAAGACGATCAGAACTTTCATTCAGCAAATTCACAACAAATTTCAGCATTATGTTGTTAACATCAGTCATCAAGTAAATGAATAAATATTAGGTGACAATCTTACGAAGAGAGACGATTACAGCCTGAAAATGATAATCATGATGAATCTTACACAAATCGAACTAGCCTATAAGGTAATCTACAACGTTTGTGTTATGGGTACTAGACGACGATATATTTCATAGATATAAATACCTACAAATAGAAAACATCCAAGACTCAGAAACAAATGTTCGTGCTCATCACACAAATATTCGCCCTTACCAGGATTCGAACCCAGGACCTTCAGCTTTGTAGGCAGCGTCACTACCCACTAGGCTAACCGGACGTACCAAGTAGTTTTAAATATCACCAAAAACAATGTATCAACCTAATCGAAACAATTTTCATGTTTAGCATCCTTCAATCCACATACACAAGGCTGGCAGTCGGATAAAAAAGGTACCTACCGGTACTACAATGCAAGCACATTGGTACTCGTACTACAGCGACGATGCGTGGCGGCGCAAGAGCGGATCTTGCCTCAGCCTCATTCGAGATTCTAGGTCGCAATCGTTAATTAGACAAGATAAGTGTATTAATTGTACGCCATTGGAACTGTTCTCGCGCCATCTAGCGAGACGCGGGGTTAATGTTTCATACTTGAACGGATGCAAATTTCAGTGAGCTGGTAATGATAAATGGCTGTAAATACATGATACATTTTTAATAATTTCAAAGGGCTAACTATATGTAAGATTTCAAAGGGCTAACCATATATAGCGTCTCAGAGGGCTAACCATATGTAACATTTCAAAGGGCTAACCATAAATAGCGTTTCAAAGGGCTAACCATAGGTATGTAACATTTCAAAGGGCTAACCATATGTAACATTTAAAAGGGCTAACCATATGTAACATTTCAAAGGGCTAACCATATGTAACATTTCAAAGGGCTAACCATATGTAACTTTCAAAGAGCCATGCGCCCATGCCCCTTCGCCAAGGGGCATGTATGGAAATACTGATTATATTTTAGATTTCATTCATGTTGGTCCGTAAGTAAAAGTAGTTAAGTAAGATCCACAGCTTTAGCCCCTAAAACCTTTACAGTTATAAACAATTAATTCTGTACAAGGAAGACTTTTAAGACGATTTGCATATTTTTATGTTGATTATTAAATGCTGAGCTGCCTATATCAATAAAACAACAAAACTTTTTCAAATATTGTTGTCAATTCCCTTTACTGTGATAATATTAGAAAAAGCGCGCGCGACAAATATCAAACAGAATCCAACTATAACATATTACTTTAATTTGACAGTCGAAAAGAGGGAACGTAGGAAAATGCCTGCTTATATCTTGCAAGTGGAAACATGAATGGTTGCACAATAGCATGAAATATGACGTCGTAGTTGCTTCATCTTTATTGATGAATCGTATATTAAAAATGACATTATAATCATATACACATATTCATTAATTTAAACGTGTATAATTAATTACGTGTAATTTGCATGTGCGTTTCAGAGTTGTTGCAGCACTAATAATTTCAATGAGACTAATAAATGGGTGGCAAAAATCCAAAAAAGTACCTACCTGTATAATACCTAGCTAGTGCTTAACTACTCGTACATGAGAGTTTTCGCCAACTTACCTGAAAAAAAAAGAAACATATTACAATAAAAATATCAAAGTTATGGTCAGTTCTTATGTGAGTATAAATGATGTAGCGGAAATCATCCCCTTAGGTAATGGGGTGAAATGACGGGTATCCGATTGAACTGAAATTCGGCATACTTATGTAAATTCGGTGACAATGCATTATAATGGCACCACCGATCTAATTTGATGATGGAGACAGAACGTGGCTAAGATAGCAATTCCTAAACAAGATAATCACGTCGTGTTTGGGCTTGTCGGAACCCTCTCAATGAGGAAGAACTTCATGACTATGCAAATAACAATACAGTCGGAAATAAAAGCTTGTACCAAAAAATGAAATCATTGACAGAAACGTATTATGGTTTAAGCCAGACTAGATGTCTATTCTGACAGCAGATGGCGTTCAAACTTATAGTTTCAATATAAACCAGGAACACAAATGCGCCGAGCAGGCATGCTACGTGTATTTACTCAATACCACTTAATATTTGTCGCAGAAACAGTTAAATATTTAAGCACCAATGTTTGTGAGCAATTTTGACGGACCACATAATGCTGGTTTGGTTCCCTAGCTCAAATTAAAACTAAATCACCGCCCTTGTTAAGAAATTGTGACATTCCCCTTTCCCACGGAGTGACGCACTACGAATTAGTAGAGACAATCAATTTATTGTAATGATAATGACATCTATTTCAGGATAATGTTGTAATGTTGTGCATATCATTATTATTATACCGAGTCTTATATAACTACCTGAGCGACCGAGAACTGCTTTGCTCCCGTAAACCCCTTTATTGCAAATCTCATCGAAATCGTTATGTTGAAAGTTACTGGAAGCGTTGCATAATGAATAACTTGGTACCATTAAGTTGATCTGATGATAGATCCCTTCAATTGCTAATTGTAAGATTTGAATTAAAATTAAACTAAAATAATAATCTATACTAATATTATAAAGATGAAAAGTCTGTGAGATTGTAGCTTTTTGTAAGTTTGTATGTTTTGGGTAATCTCCGGAACCGCTTATCCGATTTCAGTGAATTTTTTGGATGGTTATAGATAATATAATATCTCGCGGGTTAGCCTATGTTCTATACAATATGCGGTTGAAGCCACGCGGTCAGCTAGTTATAGATAAAGACATACATACATAGCATTCTTCATATCTCAAAAAAAGACGGTGTTGTATGTAAGTATGTGATAATATAACCGATATTATTACGTAGGCAGCGGGCACTCTTAATGTGTCCTCCAACAAATATGCTGGCAAAAAAGAAATGGGTGCTTTAAAGCGATAAACGGTTGAGTATAAACCTCGATGGTTTCATCAGACGACATTTTTAAACGCGTGATGATAAATCATTTGTCACTTTCCATCCATGACTACCTACATTAATTAAAAAAATATAAAAAGCCCTGTACACTACAAACATCTCTAAGAATCATCATCAAAAATAGCACTTAAATCGGTTCATCAGTTTGGGAGTTACGATGGCACAGACAGACATACAGAATCTCGTAAACAAAAATACACATGTTAAACATAATTATAGCATCGTTAGCGTCAGAGGGTTATGTAGAGCCAGATAGTAATGAACGCTTTATCTTGTCAAGCGATAACCAATAACATCACGGGTCCGCAGTAGGAAAAGTGTTCGAATGAAGTTGCAAAATTAACGCCCAAGCGCCCAAAAGCCCAATATCTTAGTTGCCTAACAGAAACAAAGCTACCGGAAGCGACCAGTTAACCGGCAAAATTTAAATTTCGAACAGAATGGCGGCGAGAGGAACGAGCAATATCCGTTCCATTTGCGCAACGATACATCCGAGCCGAGGCGTTGGTGCGTTACATTCGAAATCCAAAGGATCTATGGTTTAAAATTCCAACGGTTCATGGTCTCATTTTTTTTTACAGCTGATGTCTATGACCAGTGTGTCATCCACAATGAATTGAATGTGATTTCTAAATTCTATAAAATGCAGGTAGTATCCTAAAGGCTATCCTCCTCAAGTTTCCTCAATTTGAGCAGTCATGTAGAAAATCGGTAGTAGGATGAAGATATGCAGATAAACCAGAAAATTAATATCAGCGATGATAATACAATGATCATGAACATCAGTCTTTGTCTCAAAGCTAAATAAATCATGACATTATGACTTTTTTTTATCAGCCGAAAGACGTCCACTGTTGGACATAGGCCTCCCCCAAAGAGTGCCACAATGACCAGTCCTGCGCCACCCGCATCCAGCGGACTCCCGTAACCTTTAACAGGTCATCAGTCCACCTTGTGGGGGCCTACCCACGCCGCGCCTTCCGGTTCGTGGTCGCCACTCGAGAACCTTTCCGCCACAACGGTCATCGGTTCTACGTGCAATGTGCCCACTGCCGCTTAAGTTTAGCGATTCGGATTGCCTCATTTCTTATGCGATCACGCAGAGAAAAAATAATTCAAAATAACTATTATTCCAATGAACAAAACGAATTGGTCCTGTACTATCTATATTATTCTTGTTCTACAAAACAAATGAGAATAACTGTCGATCTGTCGAATGTGATCGAAGCCGTACTTAATTAAGTATTGCCAATATGTGACTCATCACCGGCTGGTTTCAGTGGCTACATTGCCTATCGATTTCCGAATGAGAACTACCAATCCACGTATGACCACTATCTTCAAATGCGTCTAATTTTAGTGTCTACTTTGCAAGCGTAATGCGCAGTTTAGGCTCTAATTTGAATGACAAGTATCGAGGTAAGCACCAAGATTTTTTCTGATTTCTTACTCAGCAGGTTTAGGATTTTGATTGACATCGTTAGGGACTCGGATGCCTTTAGGGTTGGCTTGAGTCCCTTCGCTTCCCTTTTCTGGATCCCCTAGGACTTGCGCTATGATCTCAGGCCACTAACCTCCAGTATATTTCCTCTAAGACTGGTCATTTCTCCATATTAATTAGTGGGGCCAAGTAACTGTCGTCACGGGTCGCGGCGCGCGATCACCTCGCGCACCCACCCGCAACCGAGGTTGCCGCTCACCGCCTGCTCTGAACATACTTTTGGAGTCTTCTTAGCTTTAAGTTGAGACACCCAGGTTTTGGAATATAATCACTATTAGACACCCAAAATAAGGTTTGGCGCGGGTAAAGTAAAACAAATATTACGAAGATACTTACAACACAAATGCATTTCACACTCTTAACGATTTGAAAACTATTTAAGACTAGCTTCTGCTCGCGATTCCATCCCCGTAGAACTCGTAACTTCATACAAACTTTCACCCCCATTTCACCCCCTTAGTAAAGTAAAGTAATGTTTATTTGTAAAACCTAGGTAACAAAGATGGTACAATGGTAATATGTGTATCACTATGTTTGACCATTAGGCATACAAATTTGCAAGCAGCATGCATTACATACATATATATAGATAGTCTTAATTATAAATTATATAAGGCGATGGTTTCTGAAAAACTATCCTATGTGATCACCGACACTCAAACTATCTTTATTCCAAATTTCATCTAAATCGGTTCAGCGGTTTAAGCGTGAAGAGGTAACAGACAGATAGACAGACATACCAACTTTTGCATTTGTAATATTAGTATGGATTTATATATTCTATTTTAAGTATGTCCTTCCCCAAATCACAAGCTATCTCCAATATCTCCATCCATACCACACATCTCTATGGATTAAGCGTGAAAATGTATATATATATATATATATATATATTTATATTTTTTTTATTTTTTTTAAAGAATAGCATACAGATGTCTCGCATGTTTCCCTGAGGGCATATAACATACCACGCGACCCTGAAAACCCTTAATTCATTCATTTTCATAACATTCTTTAAAACATGCATGAATTAAAATATAATGAATAAAAAGTTCAATGCTTGACATTGGAAATCAAACGAGCATAAACTTTATTCGAGATATTTTATAGTATTTGGAGGTTCTGCCACGCTCCGCCGCCGGCGCGCCCTGCCCCACCCACCGTATACAGGGTGATGGAGTATTGATTAGTTCAGTTCATTATGGTTTTAGTTCAGTTCAGATTCAAAACTTTTCAGGCTAAGACAAAAACAGGAAATTCTAGGCCAAGTGTTTGTAAAGAGCTATTTATTTTGAGCTATATATGTAACTGGTACGTGTAAATATGAAAAAAAAAGTAGCGTCTGCATAATTTTTTATAAAATGGAAACCATTCCTTATTTAAATTAAACAGTTTTCATGATCTAATTTTACACAGGGATTTTTGCAAACTTAATGACGATTCTCACTATTACACCATTCAGAAAATTAAAATGGTCTTGTATATAAGACTACGAAGCTGAAGGTCCCCGGGTTCGAATCCCGGTAAGGGCAAATATTTGTGTGATAAGCATGAATATTTGTTTCTGAGTCTTGGATGTTTTCTATGTATTTAAGTATTTATAGCTATTATATATATCGTCGTCTAGTACCTATAACACAAGCCTTATTGAGCTTACTATAGGCCTAGTTCGATTTGTGTAAGAATGTCCCCTAATATTTATTTATTTTATTTATTATTATTTAAGACATTTATTTTGTAAGCAACGCTAAGTTTTGGTTTGATAAGTAGTTCAACAGTAGTGGACTTTCAGGTATTAACAGTAAACGTTTTAAGTATTAGTAAATAGTAGTGATTGTGAGATTTATTTATTGCACAATACAGAAAAGTAACATGACAGACTAAATGTCTAAAGGGTTAAGCCATTCTCTACCAGTAAACCACTGAACGAAATACATTTTCATTTAAAAATGCAGATATTTTTCATCAGCCTGTATCCTGTTTTGATATAATGCCGAGCAATGTGTGAAATGAACCGCGAACGCGGAGGACATCCAATTTATGGTTATTTATAGTATAATGATTTTTATGGGACGGATGTTAGTTTCTGTAAGTAATGTAAAGAATAATTTAACTTTATGTTTTAAATTAAATATGTAGATGTAATATAAAGGTAATTATATGTAGATGTAGTAGATCTACATATAATTACCTTACTTATCTGAACTAAAGGTTGTCTGGAAGAGATCGCTCTTCAGCGATAAGACCGCCTGTTGTCTACCTCTACCTACATGTTATTGTATTGTTTCTCTATGTAACTGCTTTGTTTGTGTGAGGTGTGCAATAAAGAGTATTTGTATTGTATTGTAAAGATATCGTTTACTTTTTAGGGTGGTTCTAACGTCCTCATACCGCTACACATTTTTTTGTAATGGAATTTGTAATGGAATGGCTCGCATAATTATTAGAGATTTTTATTTGGTCTAAAAGTAACTGAAACTCTCTTCCTTTAATTTTTAATACAATATACTACATTCAAATTTTTTTTTTGTTCTATAAGCACGAGATACAAGCAATAGGATTAAATACACTCACTTTATTTCAGGATAGAATTTGACAAACCGGAAAAAGAACGTTCAGCTAACGCCCGATCATGTTGCATCAAAACAAGTTACTGTGAATGAAAACTGGTACTGCCCAAACCGATTTCGAGCCATCAGAAATCAAAAACGTAATCAAAAAGCTGCCCAACGGCTTACGTAATAAAAGACATCAACGTTTTTTATGACCGCAAATAACTGTGGTTTGGATGCACCAGCCAGTTATAAAATGACGCAAGTCACGATTGTATCAATGAAGTTATAACGTTCTTGTATGCGGTTATTATAATTGTGTGTACTAGTCGATCACCGATATACATGATAAATGGTCTAATGTCAAAGCCGAACGGATTGCTTTGTCGTTGGCCGCAAAAAGTCAAATGTAACGTAGGTTCATTCACCATTTTTTTCATCGTGGAGTGGATTATAATGGCCTAATTGGATTTGCAGCGGGCATTGACTGCCCATTGATAGAAACTGATCTTCATTTAAATCCTAAACGATTTAGGTACTGAGTTTGTTCCTATCTATCGCAATTTTGTATTACAAATCGGTTTTTTTTTTACAAACCAGCTTAGCGAGAGCTATCTCTGAATCGTGATATGATACCCTTCATATCTATTATCGTTATCTGTGATCGGTATTCGGGTCGCGACATCCCGGAGTGGTCACACAGCTTCTGGTCTGTGGTGGCAATGTTACCTTATTAGTCAACTTACGAAATATCTTGGAAAAGTTACGTTTATCGCCTAGTTCTAGTAGGTTAGGTCTTAGCGTCAGTGTTGAATACTCTTTTGGCGGACATATAGTCACGCCTATTTCGTTTCCTATATGCGGATATCACGGATTTCCAGTCTTTTAACACGACAAAATAATACGAGTAACCTCAGTTGACCAAAAAAATACTTCAACTGGGCGTTTTTCACCGAAAGTATTTTTGATAGCGCGTGTTTTCCTCAGAAACACTAAAGTTTTAAATTTGTATAGTTCCTTAAAAAGTAAAAAATTGGAAAATGGAACGCGGTTCGACTTCCTCTGTTTTTCTATTATTTTTTTGTACATTTTTGCCGCCATTTAGAATAGACAGCTTGTTAAAAACTATTTGGTTATTATTGGTTTTTGTCTTGTCTTCGCAACGCGAAGCAATAATTTCCTTACACGAAGCTGGAAAACGACAATGTGAGATAGGTAGTTAGATCTCTTGGTGTCAGTCGTCAACTTGTGTCTAAGTCTACCTACTAAGCGATTCAATGAGCTCGTCCATATTGCGGACCGCCCAGGAAGAGGTAAAAAGAGGACTGTATGGATTCCCAGGCTCCGAAACATTACCTATCAAGAAACGATTTGAGCGCATTCCACGGACTAAAGTCCGAAAAATGCCTCGGGACCTGGGTGTACTGTACGTATTGTCGTAAATGACCTCAATTTGAAGTTGAAGGCGTACAAACTGCGTAAGGCACAACTTCTTGAAGGTAGAGATAAAAAAGTAAGCCTCGAGAGATGTCGTCTAATTAAGAAGCTTGATGCTCAAAAGGAAAAAAAAGGAACCCTTATAGGATCACTTTGTCGTCCGTCTGTCTGTCTGTCTGTCAAGACCCTTTATCTTGGGAACGCATGGAGGTATCCAGTTGAAATTAAAAACATATAGGAGTACAGTCCTTTGAAAAAAAGCTGTCCCTTGAGCTGTGAAAAAATCAAACTTCTAAGTTAGCGTAAAAAAAGATGCCATTTATGCCGCAAAAAACGTATATTTCGACACTCTCAAAGGAATCAAAATTTAAAGAGGGTACCTAGGGTTGATCTAGAACTTTGAAATTTGGCAAGTAATATCGTATTATACTACAAGTACATGCAGGGAAAAATCTGACAACTATACATTTGTAATTTTGTACGGAACCCTCGGTGGGCGAGTCCGACTAGCACTTGTCCGGTTTTTTCAGATGAATAACTGTTTTCCATTGAACAGGCCCATAATCACCAACATGACAGAATGTACTATTCTAGTTGTCCTGAAGCAATCAGTGATTCCTCACCGCCGTAATCCGTTACCTATGGTTTGGGGTTGTATTTGCTCTACAGGCAAAATGCCCCTTATTTTTATAGACAAAGGTGTCAAAATTAATCAGGAAATATCATCATCATCATATCAGCCCAGAGACGTCCACTGCTGGACATAGGCCTCCCCCAAAGAGTGCCACAATGACCGGTCCTGCACCCGCATCCAGCGGACTCCAGCGACCTTTACCAGGTCAGGCAACTAACTGTGGATATTACAGCAAGACTCTGCTTCATCTCACAGACCCCGCAGCGTGCAGCAGTGGTCCAAGAACAATTTTTACGGATTCATAAGCTCGAAAGAATGGCCACCGTACTCGCCTGACCTAAATCCAATGGATTACAGTTTCAAGGTAGAGTCAAGGGCCTGTGCCACCAAGAACAAAAATATAGACGCTCTAAATGCAACACATACGAAGGAGTGGGTAAAAAAATACCTTAGAGGAGCTGCGGCATATCGTCGACAATTTTAACAAACGTTTGCGGGAGTGTATCAGAGCAAAAGGAGGATATTTTGAAGACAGTTAAATTTTTTATTTCAAGATAGTGCATTTTTAATATTTAATGACAATCTATAAATTTGGTGTAAGCAATGAAAAAATATTCAGATAATTCTATGTCAACGTATTTCTGGGCCAGCCGTAGTTCGTCATGTCTGCTTACGCCAGTTTGTCACCAAGTCGTTATAAAAAGTAGCAGACCTCATCTGTCGAGCAAAGCAATGACTGACAACAACAGCACAGTACAGTTATTTCTTGACACGTCTGCCGACACCGTGGTATAATGTTATGTTAAAACGAATTAGTAAACCGTTGTTCAATTTCCGGGGAGTGTCGAGAGTCATCGCGGTGGGCGAGACGACCCACTGTCGAACATTTACATTGAAAATTGGATCAGAAATGCTCTCTATGACACGTGCTATAAATGTTATAATCATCAAACGCCTCGCAATTCACGATTTTCAACGTATTTATATAAAAATACAGCTCTATATGATGCAATACCTACTTACACTGCTCTATTAAATAAATAGTAGAGCTTTATTTTTATATACTTTGGCACACTGCATCAGAGATGTGATCAGAAATGATTAGACATGAAGTACCTATTGAATTAAAATGATAACGAAGTTTCTATTCGCAATATTGACTAATTATCACTACATTGTATTTAACACGTAGCCGAAGTTGCCAGATATTTCGGAACACGTCTTTATTACGTAAAAGTAAGGATGTGTCACGATATATTTGGCTAATTTGGCTGCTTCTAACTATACGATGATGACATATAAGTATGTAAGTAAGTTTTCCTTCAAAACGTGCCATTTTTTTTTAATTCTGATTGTAAAGTATTTTTAAAATTTCTTTGAAATTGAATTCTTTGATATCGTTAGTTCAAAGGTCACTTAAGCCTATAAACTGTAGGAGCTACATAGGTACATCTAAAACGTAGCTTTAAACACAAACTGTACTTAGAGTTTCTGTATTATTTCTTACTTAAGTAAAAACATGTAAATAACGTTTCGTTTTACCATCTACAGCTGTAAACGTCTTAGCCATTTTCCGTAGTCATTCGGACGAATAAAAAACAGCTTAACATATTCAATTTATAACAAGGATAGACGCGCGGCTCTAGCCTGCCTTGTCACGCGTCAGAAAAAATACAAACCAGGATGCAAATATGAGACGTAATCTCTAATTTACAAGAGTCGTTTTACTGTACAGATTTTCGATAGTTTTGTATTGCAAATTACGGTTGGAATATGCATTAGGCTATATGAAGGCAGATTAGAAGAATTGGTAGTACAGTATGATAATAGGGTTCGTAGTATGTGTGTGATTTTAATATAGAGCTTGGTACGTTAAGTCAGTAGGTCGATACGTACGTTAAGTAGATCTAAATGTCAATCATTAAGAGTTAATATTGATAAGTTCCACATTAAAACTTAAGCGTGGCTTCCGTGCGTTACCATAAAAAGGTAACAAACCTACAGACTGCATTTAAAATATTAGTTTATGGTTATTTGACGACGCAAATGCAGTCATGTTTATTAGTCGTTGAAGATCTCTCTCGCGCGGCGACGCGAATTCTCAGGTTTCCGAGAACGCAGTATATATCGACTACTACAGCCGTATTAAATACATACTAAATCACACAAAGGTTT
This sequence comes from Epinotia nisella, assembly GCA_932294315.1. Taxonomy (NCBI): domain Eukaryota; kingdom Metazoa; phylum Arthropoda; class Insecta; order Lepidoptera; family Tortricidae; genus Epinotia; species Epinotia nisella. The sequence continues at coordinate 11,809,464 of OW028693.1, forward strand.
TATGCGACTTCACTACGGTTTATTGCCAGGAACGGATGTACTGAAGGCAGAAAGAGTTAACTTTTTAACCAACTTCAAAAAAGGTTCTGAATTTGTCGGATTTTCATAGGTTCACATACAGCGATTTGGGTTTCTTTTCTGTAAATCAACTCATTTGCTCTCGGAAAGCAGTTCAAGTGGAAATGTATATGTGTGTGGCTTGGCGGAGTATACTGAATGGAAGTCGGCTAAAACTTAAATTATACAAAGTAAAAACAACTTCTTGCAACCTTCGCACAGTATAAATTAGCACTAACGTAGGCTCTATCTAACAGAATCGTTATTTGACAGGTAGAACACTCAAATAATTTGCGTGCTCGTCAAGTTAAGGTTGTCTCGTTTTGTGTGACACTGACAATGCCGGCCGCGTGACTATGTGCTATGTGCAGTAGTATGTCACTTCTGTCCGGCGGTGTCAACCACGTATGGGTAGATTTCCACCTCCGAGGTGTGCACGAGCCGAGTTTAGTCAGTGGTCCGACCGTTGAAGAAACTGCAGGTCTTCTTTTGTATGCGCGAAGCCAGCGCGCAATACTCATTGAAATCTGTATTGCAATTCTAATGAATGCATTCTGAAATGGTGCCAAACCCGGGTGGGTACACCGAGGTATCGGGTCCAGGGCTAACCAATCAGACTTTAAGAAGATCTAATATCACTTTGCGTTATCGAGCGACAGAGATGGAGAATTCAACCTCCATATGCACTATTCCAGTCATCTGTGAAAAGACTTATTTTACGTAACAGCTTGCAGATCTTGCGCGCGAGATTACTACCTGCCTCTTTCTAAGCGTTTTAATTAGAAAGAGACGGATAATTTATCTCACACACGGTATTGTGCTAACCGTTGCTGGCCGTCAAGTGGCAGTGTTCACAGAAACCTCACTTTCTGGGCTTGGCCTCGGCCCTAGGCGGGATCATCTTAATATTCAAAAATCCTCGTTATTATTACTAAATTTTTATGCCGTCGCTCCTTCGCCGCGCATGCGGTTACGGCGGGACTTAACGATTTTCCAACCACCGCGCCGATCGCCTCCGAGCGGCGCGGGAGTCGGCGAAAGCGTCCGAATGCATTTTACGCACGATAACTTAGTTTTTCGAAGGTCTCTAGGCTCAGGGTATATTGTAATCAGCCGTAACAAGCTTTGTATATTAATTTTACAAGATGGGACACGTGAAGTACCTAAAGATTTCTCGGTTTGGAGGGCTGCAATTCTTTATAGTTCGTATTTGTAATAATAATAAACTATGTAGTACTCTAACTAATAAAAGCGATGACGTAGCATCTATTACATGGGCAAAAGTTGGCATTTATGTTCAAGAGTTGTTGAATAAAGGACCCTATTTATTATTAAATAGGAAAGCCCATGGCAATCCCTCCTACCTATCGCACATATTAAAATATAATGAAAACGGGTCACTCACGTATTTAATGTCGAATATCGCTCGACATGTTTTCATTATATTTTAATACTAGCTTGTGCCCGCGGCTTCGGCGCGGTCTCATTCTCACGGGAGTTTTCTAAGTCAAATTACCTATCTAACCCTACTAACATATCATAGACATCTTTCTACATGCCAATGTTTTTTTCAGATACCTACACCTTTACGACATATCTACAAACTGTTTAATTTAATTATTAAACACGTATTTATGCGAAGTGTCAAACCATCAACCATTTTTTCTCACTCATTTCTGATTAGTCAGGACACTTTGGAAACGATCATCAATAAATCAATAAAAAATACAGTTAGCCGTCAAATGTTTTGAACCATAAAGAGGAGGCTTTTATTAGCATTTTATCCAATTATTTCCATATAAAAGGCTCATATAAAAAACGATACGTCATTCAAAGGTTATATTAATACTCTTTAGTCGTCAAGGGGGTCCCGAATACCGAAAGTCATGGTCAGGTGTAAGGCGATTACTTGATGGTTTTTTTGTTTGTTTTGAAATCGTTTGTAAAGATTATGTTTTATTATCTTTTGCGAAAATCTAGTGTAGTTTCACCTTTTCTGTTGAAGCTGCTGTTTATGATTGGTATATCCTTCGATAGAATTTCTCACTATGGTTACGGGACAAAGTTAGGTAATTTTTTTACGTTAAATACAATGTAGTTTAGAAAATAATGTGACATTAAGTAATGTAATTTAGAATAATAATCGGTTTGCGTAGTGGGTAGTGACGCTGCCTACGAAACTGAAGGTCCTGGGTTCGAATCCCCGTAAGGGCACAAGTATGTGTGTGATGAGCTTGAATATTTGTTTCTGAGTCTTGGATGTTTTCTATGTATCTAAGTATTTATATCTATTATATGTCTCTTCGTCTAGTAAAGTCGCCATCAGATATATCGGAGCGGGCAAAGCGCTCACAAATATCTGAACACGTGTCTATTGTCGAGGCATTAGAGACGTGTTCAGATACTGTACCTATAACACAAGCCTTATTGAGCTTACTATAGGGCTAGTTTGATTTGTGTAAGCTCTAATATTTATTTATTTATAAAAAAGTTACATCCATCTTACTTGTATGCTAACGCTTTAACATTTCTTTCTTAGGCAACTTTGCAATGTTGGTCGGTTTTATATTAGCTTTACAGACTTTGGGCAGTTTACGAGTATTTTTTAAATCTGGTAAAATATAGGTACTCTGATGTTCTACGGCCATAAACATTTTGAAGCCTACAAACCTATAAGACAAGAAATACATCAATCAGGGATCGGATACCGGTATTTCCTCCATACAAATTAAACCGGTATTATTTCGTTCTTTGGTTATGGTATCATTTTCGATCGGGCAGTCTAATAATACGAATATGTTACCTAAATACACGATAGAGTCCTACATTAAGAGCCTGAAATAATTCAAAATATTAGACTACTTCGGGGATTTTTGAAAAAACCGGTTCCGATCCCTGACATCAATAAGAATAGTAAAAACTTTTATCGACCGAGCGAAGCAAGGTCTTATATTCAAAACAAGGTTCAGACCTAAAATAGTATAAGGTTCTTTCGCGGTAGCCACCGACGCAACAGTTAATAAGGCGAGTTATCTCAACAGTGATGGATCCGTGCGCGCCCGATAGGTACCGTCGACAAATAATGCTAGGGAAGGGAATATATCGATAGTTCACTTTTCCGAAGTGTCATTACCTACGTCAAACAACTTTTTTCTATGCAATCTCGTCGTTGAAATCTATCGTAGTTTGATCAAATGGGGGACCAACTTATCTTGATATGTGTATTGCCCCATTTAAAAATTACATAATTTCGTTAGGTATATTCGTGATGTAAGTAACAAAATCTCACAACATCAATATATTTGTAAAACTTGTATTTATGAGCAAGTTTTAAGCCTCTTACAGACTGGCGCGGCCTGGCCGCGGCGGTCAATAGTCAACTTGTCATTAGCTGTCAAATTTACTATTGACCGCCACCATAGGCCGCGCCAGTGAGTTTAGGCCTTAAGGTAGATCATTGGACCGTTCGAGCCATTTATAAGTACACCGATAAGAAACCGTTTTACCAACATGCTGATAAAAATGACGTATCGATTTGGCAGATTAGTCGATAACAGTCGGTAGTCGCGCGAGTCGTTGCTCGGTAATCCGTCAAAGATACCTGCGTCGGATATCCCGATAACATCTAGAGAGCTCATACGAGAAATAAGTGGTATGAGTGTGTAAGGGAATTGTATATGTATTGAAAAAAAGGGTTTGTTATACGTTTCATCACTGATGTGACAAATATTTTTTGCTGAAATGTATTTTTCAATTAAAAGTAAAAAGTTTTATATCTTTAAAAGTCATAGTAGTTACTGTACGATTATGAAATGAAACATAGAACTGAAATTGAATAAAGTTTCAATTGAAAATGAATATCTAAACTAACTTAATACAAGCCTTATATTAACTTCTCCTGGCTAGCTAGCCTAACATGATCGCTTTCTTTAATATAAGGCATTCGCCCCGCTCGCACTACTTGCTAGTAAGGGACTAATGCTTTATGAAATAAACTTGATCATGCTAGCTAGGCTGTAACTTATATACGACAGTGTAGTAAAATCTTGAAAGTAAATTTTTACCTATTTCCATTAGTCAAGTCAATTGAAATCTTATCAGATAGGTATCTACAATAATGATAGATGACAATATAATAGTTCGATACCTACCATATATTTATTACTGTCTTAAACTCTCTGTCCTATTTCATGGTACTGGTTTCCTCTCAAATCCCTTCGCTGTTCAGTCAGGCTATTCGTTTGTGGAAAGATCTCCCTCTTACCGGCAGGCAAGCTCAGAGCAAATTGTCCTTTAAACGCAAGTTGCGTAACAAGCATATCTTTTATACTATTTAAGATACTCATGATAATCTTTGTACGGGTACAATATAATTGTATGTATTTAAATATGTATAAGTAAGTTTATATTGTATGCATTATATAAGTTTGTATATGTATATTCATGTAATTAATTGGGAACTTTCCTGGGTAAAAAAAAGTTATGCTGAAAAGTATACCATAATGTGACGTCATGCGGAACTTTAACGGGCTATATCTTCATATTTTTTTGTTTGATTGACAACAAAAAAATTACGTGTCCAATATTTTTTGATAATCTAACTGACGGACTAAATATTTTTTTTTAGGAAAGTAGCCAATTAAGAAAGAAAGAAATAAGATATTTATCCACTACACAAAAGACACACAGAGATAAAAAAGTAGACATACAATACAATTGACACATATACAATTAATACAATTGGTGTGTTTCCATTCCAGTCTCAGTATTAAGGATCCTGCACCACTAAAGTTTATGTTTAGCCCCATCGTTGACTGGTAGAGAATGCCTGAAGGCATTAAGTTCGCCAATTGTACTTTTATTTTTATATTTGTGCAGAAAAGTTTAAATAAACTAAATAAATATATTAGTATATAGTGATCTGATGATTAATTTTTATAAAACTATTTTCCCAGATACTTATATGTTTCTAATGCCTATTTAAATAAAAACGCAGGCTATTTGTTAAGGAGACGGATGCAGACATAGAGAACGGCCTAGGTTTAATAGAATACCTACATACTTAGGCGTAGGTAGGTATATCTTTTTTCTCTGTATCGAAGCCGATAACTTGGGTAAGAAAGAGGAGTGACACCGTTGGTATGCAGGACCTCATTGTAGAAAATACATCTCTAGTGGTGTTATAACTAAGTTGGGATGTATCGTTAGAATCACGTCACTATTGAAGCACATACCGATACAATTAGTCGATAGCGCTCGCCGGTCGCGCTAACTCAGCATTCACTACATTTGTCATAGCGGGACAGGGAAGTGTGGAGAACACTTTTTTTTTAATTTACATTATTCTTCAGCATCTGGTGGCATGACAGAGGTCTGCAGCCAGCAGTGTGATGACTATGGATAGGGTGACATTTAGCGTTCCAGTCTATCTTGTACGCATGTCTTGAAGCTTTCTAGCATTTATAGCATGGAATTATTACCACAAGCAAATGAATGAGATAAGTATAATGTCTACCAATTATAATTCGGATCACAGCAAATAAACAACTCTTTTATCAATTGAAACCCGCTCTTTAGCTGGTTCAATATTTAAGGAAGTGACTGATTTCTCTCGCGTAGTAGTTTTTGGTTCGATCGATCCAGGACAAATCTCACGTCTCTTCCACAACTCCGATTGAACCAATGAGGAGTCAGATTTTAGCTTTTTTGGCAGATTAAGAACTGCGCTTAAAGGGCATGGTCCTTACACCATACGTAAATTCCGTAACATAATAGTAAACAGTCGTCTCCACGCTTCATAAAATCCATTACCCAGAAGCGTTATCTAGCCAGCAGAGACCATCTCTCATTTTCGGACCGCACGGGAGGCCGCGATAAAGGCGGATTAACAACAACTATTTATCACTCACTCACTCGTGGACGACCTCCTTGCTGGCGACAGAATTGATGGCCGACCGGCGAGAAAATAAAATTTCGAATTTAGAATTGATTGGGATTGATAGTTCGAATTAGATTCGAAATTTGAAAAGCTTCTGGTGTGACCGGGTGTGCGTAAGTGAATGGTGGAGGTTTTATTTAAACAATCGATAAGCGTTTAATTAGAAGTGTTGTAGACACGAAAAGACTAGTAGAAATACTTGATCTCAAAGAAATGAATAAGTACCTATAGATACTTCTAATTAACAAAAAGATGATGTATTGTAATACGCATAACCTGTCAATAAATTCTTCCTAAAATGGATTCGCCATTAGTTACTTGTCATTGCCAAACTAAAACAGACATTTGCAAAATCCGTTAAAAGTCAAAATTCTAATTAACAACAAAAGAACACAAAAACAATCGACAAACGTTCAAATGCGCGTCGGAAGCTGTCGCAAGGACGTGCCTAGATGTCGGATAAGAACAATTGGTAAACAACGACCACGTGGACGTAATTGCTGGCAACAATGCCATTGTGTTGGGACGAAGAAATTGTGGCGCGAAAATTCGAAATTCCCTGGAATCTTTTGGCTTAATTGGTAGATATGAGGCCTTTTGGGAGCGAGAAGACTATTAATTGGTCCTGTGGTGTGATTGTTGCAATTAATGGACGTATTATGCGTTTTTTAGAACGCGATTGTTAGGGTTTTATCTGAATTTCGAGACTAAAATTGGGACTGTTTACGTGGTACCACGCGTTCGCGAAAAAAGTGATTTAATGAAGAGACTTTTATGGTTAGAATTGCCTCATATTTAGTGTTGTGGATTACTCTGACTTTCAGTCATTCAATGCTTATAAGTAAACTCGAAAAGTCGAAAATATTTAATGTATAAATGAAAGTTCAATGACTTGGGTGTTGAACAATAACTTTCTGAGTCACATCGCTTAACCGAACTTGACCAAATCGTAAGGCCTCACGACAATGCTATTATCTCAGAATATGCATGGCATAATGTTGCATAGAGTTTGCATGCAAATCTTGAAATAATCACTCCTTTCAGCTGTCAAACTTTTCGACTTTAGAACCTCTTCAGTTCGGTTAGGTTAGGGTACATAGGTAATAGGTACGAGTAACACAACGCGACAATCCTTTGAATAGTAATCTATTTTTCAAAGAGTTGCCGCGCCGTGCAAATTGAAATCATGTTGGACGTAGATGACTAACTAATAACTTAATTATACTAGCGCGATCGAAAATGATTAATGTTATCCCCGGCGACAGTAACTCTTCTGTAGTTTAAAGCCTGCAACATACTGGCGCGGAATGCGGTGGCGGTCAATAGTAAATGTGACGGCTAATGACAAATTTACTATTGACCGCCGCGGCCAGGCCGCGCCAGTCTAGTGAGAGGCTTAATACTAATTATTATAAAATATACTCGCACCCCTTCATCGAGTGTGACCAGACGAACACGTAAATACTACTACCATTCACCAGCAGTTACGTAACCAAAGACAATACAATTTAATAGTCACTTGACACAAGACAATGAAGTTCACTACCACATTCTCTTTCTATCACGAGATTATCTGGATACAAACCTATTTAAATGGATGTGAATGACCCGCCTTGGAGTTCCTGCGAAACAATGCCCTATTGTTCGTGACGTCACGGATATAGGTCAGAAGCCCAAATAACAGCTGATTGCGGGATTGTTTGTGATTATGATCTTTTACTGCTCAGGTTTTTTCGAGCAGCGTCTTCACATTGACGTCATAGACACCGAGTAGTATTAGACTTGTCTATGACGCGCACCAGTGGTGAGACTGGTGAGGTGTCCATAGTTCTCGATTCCCAGGGTTGCTTTTAGACCTTATTTTATAGCTCTTGAAAAAAAGTAAGCAATTAGCTTCGGTTTAACAACACACAGTAGAAACACCCCAGACACATCACACTTAGACGGACCATCTCGAAACACGAGACGTACGATAAAATTGTTACATCCCTCGTTTGCATCGGTGGTTAAAAATATGAAACGGGGATGAAAGTTTGTGTTGGAAAGCAATTAACGAACTCTACGATAGTACGTGCCCAAGTCTGTAGTATTATCGAAAGAGGGAGCGAAGCGAATGAAGTTCTATGCTGCTTGGGCCGAAAATCGTTCGTATGTCCGGTGTCTGTCACGATGTGCTATGTCTACAGGTTCTTCAACTTCTACAAGTCGCATTTCTCAACGAATTCTCGTGAAATTTTGTGAGCAGGTTCGTATTATATAGAATTTTATTTGTCACGTTTTTATATTATTTTTTATTAACAAAAGACAGGTTCACGGGTTCTACAGCTCACAGAGTATAAATAATTCCTTCGAATTCTAACGTCAATGCGTTTGATTATGCGTATCTATTTGTGGTTAGGTAAGGTTAGGTTACACGATAAGCGCCGACGACGACGAATGACGCGCTTGTGACTAATTATTATGTGTTTTACATTTAATTTTATAACATTGCCATATTATGTATATCCAATACGAAAACTATAAGGACTTTAAGTTTATGACTTTGTATGTTCGTAATCTCTGGCTCCAAAAAGCTACGGTGGCCTAGTGGTTCAGGCATGCGGCTGTCAAACGGCAGTCGTGGGTTCGATCGAACGAATCCCGGCTCGTACCAATGAGTTTTTCGGAACTTATGTACTTACGGAATATCATTTGATATTTACCGTTAGCTTTTCGGTGAAGGAAAACATGGTGAGGAAACCTGCATACATCTGAGAAGAAATTCAAAGAAGTATGTGAAGTCCCCAATCCGCTCTGGGCCAGCGTGGGGACTAGGTACTGCCCGTTCCCTCTCATTCATGAGAGGAGGCCTGTGCCCAGCAGTGGGACGTATATAGGCTGATGATGATGATGATGAATCTCTGGCTCTACTCATCTGAAATCAAATTTTCTCCTCATCAATATATAGACTGGACCCTCAGAATAGAGACGGGCTTATCCCAGGGTTTAGCTAGCTCTACTATACATTGTAACTATAATATTACGATTTGCAATAATGTAGGTTATGGAACGTAGATATGGCGTGCGTGGCGAATAGCGACGTCGTGAACTAAATACTGGGATCATTCTCTTTTAGCGAGAACTGATTTCAGTGCTGTTATTTTTAATCGAGTGTTTGTTGTTTAGGGGGTTATTTTTTTAAATTATGTACCTACCTAATTATTTTATAACAAATCTTATGGTGGCACGCGTGTGGGTTTTTTACGGTCTTATTCTAAATTGATCAAGATAGATGTATACGGGAGCTCGTGGCAATGTCAAACCCGTTCGAAACTGTACTTTAACACATTGAAATTTCCCACATTTTCCGGGACAAGTCATCGTTCGTCACCGCTCGCTCATCAGGGCCAACGGTAAAGTCACATTTGCCCCCGAGCATAAACATGGCAGTTTACTGCTTTACCTTGAGCAGAATATCTGTAATTGCCGAACGCCTTGGAATTACCTGGTTTAGGTAAATAATCTGTACTAATGTTAAGTGCGACAGTAATTGTGTTTGTCGTGCTTTAAACCGCTGAATTGACTGTGATGAAATTTGGCGTGAAACGATGATTATTTTTTACGTCACAATTAGCCATAAAGTGGTAATTACCGACCGCTACACTTGTGGGAAATCCCACTAACTATAAATGTTGCCAATGCATATATTTCAAGAAAAGCAATTAAATCAACACATTCGTGAAACATCAGTCAAATGTTTAATTTATTGTAAACCCACCTGGCGTGTGACGTCACACGCCTACCGCCGTAACATGTGATATATTGGCAGGCATAGCAACCCCGAAACGTATTTATTTTAAACTGCCACTCGCTTTTACGACGAGCTCGGTGTTGCAAGTAAATAATTATGGGCTTTAGGTCCGTAAAAATAATTGGAAGACGCCTAATTTTGTAATGATTTTATTTAATTTGAATATGACATATTGACACTTTTTCAGTATTAGGAGTGTCTATTAAATATACAATACAATACAAATACTCTTTATTGCACACCTCACACAAAAAAAGCAGTTACAGAGAGAAACAATACAATAACATGTAGGTAGAGGTAGACAACAGGCGGTCTTATCGCTGAAGAGTGATCTCTTCCAGACAACCTTTGGGTATAATATATATATATATATTAATTCACCACCAGTAGCACGATGGCGTTTATATGTGACCTAAGGCATTTGTTCCTCTCACACTTACGCTACGCAAACTTGCCTACGATATGTTTTTCGGTCGTCACTGTGCTATCATTTTATCAAGTTTGACTAACATGTCAAAAAAAATTGCGTCGGCTCTCGGCATGGGAAATCTAGGAAAAGGAGATGCAGGTACAAGAAACCAAATTCAGTGTACCTATACGCAAAAGGTTTTTATAAAATTAAATGAAAAATACAAATACTTAGGTATTGTGCAAAACAATAAATTTCCTCAGGTACGAGTATTAAACATCCTTTAGAGTGTTAGTAATACTTCTGCGGGTTGTATTATTCATGTAAAGCTAAGGAAAGATTTCTTGAATTTAACTGTCCCTCTTAAATAGCCTGACAGCTCGAACGTCATACATCGTTCGCTGTCAAAAGCTCTAATCCATTTTTACCGAAACACGTTCAGGGAACCGATCGAATTATCTTCTGAATAATTTTATGTGTGGTTTTACGAGTACACAACAGTGTTGCCAGCGCCATTCGCTTCAAATGATTTATAGCGAGCTTCGCAATGACATGGCAATACTGCGTGCGTTCGGATACTTTGTTGGCAAATTTCTTTGATTGATGTTGCGTAGTAGGTATAAGTTGGGGTTGAGATGACTGCTTTATCGCGGTGGCAAATGCATTAAAACTAATTAGTTACAGATGGATTAGGGGTCCTTTACACTGGTGAAGGTTACCTTTAACTTAACCTTTTGTTTAAGGTTTGATTAAGTAAAAACTATGAAAATAGTCTGGACAATGTAACATCTTTAATTAATAAATAATATAAAAGTATGATTCTACAAAAATAATATATTCGGTTTTATCACCTAACTTTATTTTAAAACGTTATAAATAAAATTAACATTATTTCTGGTCAATTACAAAACATTAAGAATTTGATGCCGCGGGATAACGAATATAATTATTTTTGAGATCGTTGGTCACCGTAGCTCAGTAACGAATGCATTAAGTTCTTTCGTATCTTGATTATGTGAACTTAACCTTTAGCAAGGTTTTCGTAATGGATTAAATTACTATGGTAGGTACCTACAAGTTAAATATCACTATAGGTACTCTCACTTTACGTACTAAACAATAGAAATACGGATACATGAAACCATATAATGCCGTTGAAGGTGTTTCCTTACTTGAAACATGACAAGAGATCGGAAAATCACATTAGGGGTTCATAATTTACATAGAGCTGAGCTCAGCGGTTTCGTACCCAAAGGGTGAAAACGGGACCCTATTACTAAGACTCCGCTGTCCGTCCGTCTGTCTGTCTGTCTGTCCGTCTGTCACCAGGCTATGAGGCATGAACCATGGTAGTTAGACAGTTGAAATGATGTATTTCTGTTGCCGCTATAACAACACATACTAAAAAACAAAATAAAATAAATATTTAAGGGGACTCCCATACAAAAAACGTGTTTTTTTTGCTCGTTTTTATAGATAATGGTACGGAACCCTTCGTGCGCGAAGTATGTTCTTTTTTTTTGTTAACCCTCTTACCACTGGGACCCTAAAGTCTCTCGGAAATAAACGCACATAAGTATTTTAATAAATCCACCTCACCCGCACATAACCTCAGCTTTCCGTTACAATAAGTTCGCACTAGCTAGGGGTGTAGGTACACATCTGCATATGCATATGCATCCGCGTCATATTCTTTTTTATACGAGAGTGGCAAATAAGCTTACGGCCTGCCTGTATGCAAACACAGCGAGTTTAGAACCGAATACAACGATTTTTGAGTTTTTCATAACTTTCCTTCTCCCTATTCTCTTTTTAACCCCTGACGCAGAAAGAGGGGTGTTATAAGTTCGACGTGTCTGTGTATCTGTGTGTCTGTCTGTGGCATCGTAGCTCCTAAACGTATAGACCGATTTTTATGTGTGTTTTTTTGTCTGAAAGCTGACGTGATCGAGATGGTTCTTAGCTACGTTTCAACAAAATCGGTTCAGCAAGTTTTGAGATATTGAACTTTTAAATGAAATTTCGGGGGTTTTTCAACTTTACCGTTGAACCGAATTGAGTGCGGCTTTTTTAATCGAATGTCTTGTACGTCGAAATGGTTCCTGGTAATTGGGTCGATGGTGTTTTCAATCAATCAATCAATCAATATATTTTTATTAAGACCAACTTTGTTTTGTGCAACGAAATGCGTTTGATTATTATCAAAACACAGCCTAGTATACCATCGTCTACTGGGCTGTTATTCAGAAGGCGCTAATGCGCCTCACCTCACCCGTCACACCTAACGAAACTAGACCTCTACCTATGCTTAGTTACTGCGAATCGGGGCGTCAAGATATAATTTTGGGTGAACGGTAAAGTGAAGCTAAAACAAGTTACAGAATAGCGGAGCCGGTTACTGAAAACCTTTATTACATTACAAGCTTTATATTAATTTCACCTATAACTAAGTATGTATGTATAAAACAATGTAATGAAATCTTACAGTCGAGATTCGCCCACTCCTTTATGTCATATCGATTTACAACTTTGCAAGTATGTACAATATACATGACAATACACGATTGAATACCATTAAGTTGATATGCTATGCTGCTTATAGTAAAGCTTATACTAAAATTTGACTTTGGCTTAATGTTAATCATGTTATGATTAATCTTAGATAATTTATTTTTCCAAAAATGTAATTACCATTGACTAAATTCCACACGTGACATCCCTATGGACGGACGACAGGAATGACGGAAATACTGCCTTATAAAATATCGTACGACCACCTCGCTTCACCAATCAATGCAACATCGACTCTGACCGCAAGTAATTGCGGTGGATTATCGATTGGCTGACGGGGCAGTATAAAAACGTCAAATGGAAAGAGGGCATGGAGTGGTTTTGAAGTAATTTCTTGCGAAAAGGCGACGGGTCCGTACCTAATCCGTTCGTAAGAAAGGTGAGCGTTCACTTAGTTAGTGGTTGAACACACGGGGACACAAACTGGCGAGCATTGCTCAAGGAAGTGTCATTTTCCGAACGCTAGTAATAGTAGATAATAGCTGTTTTCTTTCATCGCCGCCACTGACATCGACGCCAAATAGCCTAGTGGTTTCAAATAATGCTCATTTGTTGTGACAATATTTCGATTCTGGGGGTATAATATCATTCTGTGCAATTTAAAATACGATTTTGTTAAACTCTGTTAAACAAAACATTTCTATTTTAAATTACACAGAATGCCGTGAGTTTAATTTGAGCAAACTTTGTTGCAAGCAGAGGTAGCAAACTTAGCTCTTTCATTATTTTCCAAGTAGGTATATGAGCGATATTTGGAAATTCCTCTACTGACGTATTGACTTTTATCGGTGTCAGCCAAGGTAAGGTTTCGTTGTAAGTAGTACCTACTTAATAGTGGTACTACGACACCGACTCCAAAAATAATAATTGTATGCCTAAATGTAAAGAACATACATTGAGTAGTAAAAAAAAAAATGTTTGACTGTGAGTTTCGCTTTTTAATGCATTTTTTGTTTGAAGTCGGTTTTTTTTTCTTTTTTTTTATAATATATGGAATAATTCTTAGTAAAACTAGTTGCTCTATGAGCTCTAAATTTAGTGTTTTTTCCACAATTTATTTTTTCAAATAGCAAATACTTGAATCGACAAAATAAATCCATATAATTACCAAGTTATTGAACCTGCTCACAAAATTTCACAAGAATCGGCCGAGAAAAGCGACCTGTAAAGGTTAGACAGACACAAGAATTTTTCCCCAAGCTGAAACGGAGAATTTCATGCGCTTTGCTCGCACGTTCAATCATGCTGGGTCATGGGCATGTGAGAGATTCAACAGTGCGTTGGTCACGATCCTAAGTATAACATGTTGGTATCGAGCAAGCGCGCCGCTCGGCTCAGCCGTAGGTATGTGCGGGGCCGTAAACAGCGCAACCCGACGCCTGCCGCCATTTTTGAGCAAAATACTGCACGTTAATTTAACACCGCGGCCATTGGCGGCCTTATGGACCCTTATTGCTCTCTCCGGGCACGTTTGTGGACGGAAAACATTTAATTATGAGGAATATTGTATTGTAATTATTTTTATCTACACACATACTATAAACCCGCTAAAATGCGTTCAGAAACTTGCAGTAATGGCCAGCATTATATCAATAAGATTTATAAAAATAATTAACTTGTCACTTGCCGTAGCTTATTTTGTGCGTATTTTCATTAAGATATCGATATTGATAAATTAATATAATGACTTTCAATTTACGAAGCGTGGCCCCAGACGTCAGAGCCAAATACTGTACGATGGAAATCTAGTTGGTCATGATTTGAAATCTAGTCGGCCATGGCGGTGCAATGGCGGTTATGCTAATGGTTCCCGAACACATAATTGAGGTTTTATGATATGTGTGTAGATAAAGTAGTGTATGCAACTGTACATAATTAGATTAGGCCTTAAAACACTCGTGTGATCCTAAACCACACTCGTGATTTAAGGCCTCTCATTGTGTACAGTCACATATACTACCTACTATAAATACTACCTTCACTCAAATTAATATGATGATAATCTTCTATACTAAAGAGGAAAAGTCTGTAAGATTGTATAGCTTTGTAAGTTTGTATGTTTTGGGTAATCTCCGGAACCGCTTCTCCGATTTGAAAAAATATTTTTTATCACACTGTTTCGTCAATGGCGTTATTACTTGCGAGCATACAGAGCAGTTATAGCCGTTTTACCTCCCACGGGCTGTTAAGTTTAGTTTTAAAATATAGAACCCTCTGATTGGCTTAAGCAAATCTGGTTGCTCTGTGATTGGTTGAAATATTGAAGCTGCGCGCTCCACCAGCAGTGATCTGGAAGTGAAGTTGTCAATTTTTGATTGATGCGGCTGTATGAAACTTAGATTTTTCTGTCTTTTGTAGTTATTAATTTCCTCGCAAATGTGATGAAATACATTGTGTATAACACGGGCGTAAGAATATTGCAAACTCGATCATCGATCGAGTCATCAAAAGTCGCCTTCGGCGTCGCCCCCCATAAACCCCCTCGACGCAACAAGATAAAAAAACGCATTCAAATCGATTAATCCGTTTGTTTCAACGTTTATTTAAACTTGAAATTCACATGAACATAATAATCAATCTCTTTCCACTTATCCTGTTTATAACACGCAAATATTTACCTACATAGGTATTGTCATTAGCCGGTGAAGTTACCTTTTTCCTAAACGAAGGCAGCATGATGATAGGGATAGTATCTTTTTCAACGTGGGCGTAGCGACTAAAGAAGTTGAAGCATCGTGGGCGGTGAGTTAGCTCTGTACTAACTATACATAATTGAAAGCAAAAGAAAAACCAGATAGCATTTACAAGCTTCATTTTCTATAGTTGGGGACTGAAAATACGCATTTTATATATTATTATATACCCTTACCATAGGGACATATTTTAGTATCCTACTAATATTGTAAATGCGAAAGTTTAGATGTTTGGATGTTTGTTACTCAATCACGCAAAAACGGCTGAACGGATTAACATGAATTTTGGTATACGTATAGTGTATAGCCTGGATTAACATATAGAATACTTTTTATCCCGGGAATCATCCCTTCAGGGGTGAAATGGGGGGAGAAAGTTTGCATGGAGCTATGATATAAACGAGTTCCACGCGGACGAAGTCGCGGGCAGAAACTAGTCTTTTATAAATTCGAGATTCAAAATGTGACACGTCCCAGGCATGTCAGGCTATCCCCACTTTTATATCTGTTTTTCAAAATCTACCATCAAGAAACAAAGGCGTTATTATAGGGATGCCCGTTCCGTCAATCAAGTCGGGTGGAATCGAATCAAAAATAAAACTCGTTCATTCACTTCCTTTTAGTTTTTATACGTTCGCATGGTTATTTAAATATCGAACGAAAATGTTTATACAACGAGCCCTGAACAGGAGCCGTGTTTAGACTGATCTCAAGTGAATGAACGAAACCTGACCGTCGTTGCGTGACAGTATGGAAGTGAATGAAAAATGACGGAGAATTAGACGTAGTTTTATAATGTGTTAAAAATATTGAATGGTATGGAAGCGCTTGGCCCCGCATAGGGTCTATAGATAGAGATATGACGGCGCGAATTGGTCTGCGGATGAGTGATCGCTTTGATAACTGAGCGCTTCAGACATTGGAAGGCACGTTTAACAGTTGATCCCGGTTGTCCATGACAGACTGGCGCGGCCTGGCATTATTATTGGTAAGACGGTATAATTAAAATTATAAGAATTGTATGGAGGAGCTAACGCGTCCCTCAAAAACATCACTTTTAAACCGTCAATAATATATTCAAACGCAGGCCTAAATTGAATACAAACAAGTGACGTGTAAGCATGTTACGAATTCGAACTTTCCATGTGAAATCCAGCGAGCAGTTGACAGGTCTCACAAAAGCTAACCTCCAACCTTTGTTAAGGCGGACCATTCATTATGCGCGCGCCCGTGACGCGTGGCATGAATGGCCTTTGTTGCCATCTTTTTAGATTACTACTTAAGGCATTTTTAATCGAGCTTAAGAATTAAGTGATGAATCAGTATTGGGTTATTGAAAAACATGTTGACTCACAGACGACGTTTCAGAACGGCCTAGAATCTACATTAAGCAGGAACTTCGGCTAACCCCAACGAATATACTTATATCTCCAAGTCAACACTGCTGGGTGCAGGCCTCCTGTCGTGGATGAGAGGGAATGGGCAGCAGTCCCAAAGCTGGCCCAGTGCGTCTTTGGAGATTCCACATACATCTTTGAATTACTTCGCAGATATATGCGAATTGCCTCAACCATTACTCTGTATAAAAATATTTAATGAAAAGTAAATACTAAGACTCCCTAGCTGATATTACTTTCAGTTAAAAAGTTTACATTAAATGATGCAAGGGCGCTAATACACTCAATTTCACTTGTGTAATGTGTAGTACCTACTGAAAATGTATTGGCTCATTTGGCTCAAGCTCAGGCTCAGACTGCCTCATGGGAAGTCAGTCCAGTCAAGCTGGTCCAAGTTGACAGACACTCAGATGTACTCTACGAGTAATTACTATAGTAATAATTATTCCAAAGATATACAATACAAGTCAAACTGAAAATACATAAAATATCGCAATCGGTTTTTCTTGAGCGTTCTTTTCTTGGTAATTCATTTCAATTTGAATTATACGAGATGCTACAGAAACGGTCTGATGATTTAATTCAGTCGCGTTGTAATGATCAGTGGTAGCCGATAAATGACTCTGACCTTGTCGACGTCTCGGCCTCAGCACGCGAACTTATTTGCGCGTCCATGGAAAGTTTTATATCGGCCAACCTATATACTGTATAGAATATTCTGCTGGTGAGTCAGGATTCATCACCAACGCCTATACAAGTCCCACTGCTGGGCTCCTCTGATGTGTAGGAGATAAAAGCTAGTAGTAGTCCCCACGTTGATATAAGTTAATACTCACTAAACTTAATGCGACTCTTAACTGTCGGTTGAAGCCATTACGTACCTGAAATAAAAAGTACCATATAAGAATACAATGTAAACAAAAAATAATAATCTAGGTACCTACACTTTACACTAATTGAATTGGCTACTTTCCTAAAAAAACTATTTAGTCCGTAAGTTAGATTGTCAAAAAATATTGGACACGTATTTTTTATTTTGGCAATCAAATAAAAAATAGCCCGTTAAAGTTACGCGTGACCGTCACATTATGGTACACTTTTTAGCATAATGTGACGTCACGCGGAACTTTAACGGGCTATATCTTCATAATTTTTTGTTTGACTGTCAAAATAAAAAATACATGTCCAATATTTTTCGATAATTTAACTGATGGACTAAATATAATTATATTTTTGCTACCCAGAAAAGTACCCAATTGGAACTCTATCTATGCGGCCAGCTACTATAAAACCATGTTAACGAATCTCAACACCCACCAGCTACAAATACGAGTACCTACATAATTGCTAATAATTTTCGTAATTCATTATTATACCTAGATATTTTTCTAGCACGAACGACTTATTGTAAGTGATTGACGAAATAAAAACATCGACAGTCCTGTTATCGATAAGTACCACTTCAACGTCATAGAGGTAAATAAATACAAATATATAGAGGGTAATAGGGTGCGTAAAAAAAATGATAATAATAACAAAACTATCAATTTATTTATATTTTACATACTTCAGAAAACAATTTGCAATACTTTTGTAACTTTCTTTCTTCGTGTCACTGAATTAATTATCACCTACTTTACTTTATAACACACACACACCGAAATTGTCTTTAAAATCGACGCAGAATGTCACAACATGTAGTTTGTAAGTGATTGACGAAATAAAAACATCGACAGTCCTGTTATCGATAAGTACCACTTCAACGTCATAGAGGTAAATAAATACAAATATATAGAGGGTAATAGGGTGCGTTAAAAAAATGATAATAATAACAAAACTATCAATTTATTTATATTTTACATACTTCAGAAAACAATTTGCAATACTTTCGTAACTTTCTTTCTTCGTGTCACTGAATTAATTATCACCTACTTTACTTTATAACACACACACACCGAAATTGTCTTTAAAATCGACGCAGAATGTCACAACATGTAGTTTTTCCCAAACCCATTTTAGGTCCCAAAAAAAATCTGTGTCTCTGTATATGGTTACAGTGTAGGTGCACGCGGGGTCTAGGTAGATAGCCAATATATGTCTGTGGTTGTATGTACGTCTTGTCGTTGAAGTAGTATGTGCTTATCGATAACAGGATTGTCGATATTTTATTGTGGCAAGCACTAAGCAAATGTTGTTCCTGCTAGAAAAATATCTAGGTATATTCATTATATTACCTATCCCGTTTAATTTATCTGCGTTTCTTCAGAGTGGTCCTAATACTAACCTTACCTATATACATTCTATTGATTCGTGTTTCCATACTCCATACTATTATTATAAATGAGAAAGTGTGTCTGTATGTCTTACCTGTTCCCTGTTCACGCTTAAACCGCTGAACCGATTTAGATGAAATTTGGTATAAAGCGTCCCGGGGAAGGACATAGGATTGTTTTTATCTCGGAAATCATCCCCTACGTGGGTGAAATGGGGGGTGAAAGTTTGTTTGTATGGAGACGAGTTCCATGCGGACGGAGTCGCGGGCAGAAGCTAATATATATTTCAACAAAAAAAAATTTTTTTTTTAGGTTTTCCATCAAATTATGCTTTCCAACTGTCAACGTCAAAGACATGTATAGTTTTCTTTTCCTTTGACGGAAAAGTTGCAAACGTGTAAACATATTTTTGGCGACGACTGGACAAACGACTTCTCGGTATTTTCAAGTGTTCCCACTAAAGTTAGTTCAATGAACACGCAAACTCAACTTTAAAGTTAGTCCAATGGCTATCACACGTGTATCTACGTCATAATCAATTCACTCGCTAGAAAACAATGGAAGCTCGGCAGCCCGATTTGTCTACACCTTTATAGGCTACATTTGACACTTGACAGCTGTTAGCTGACAGTAGTGACAGTCGTTACTGTCAAAAGTGAGTTCACGCCTTTGTTGCTTGATTTTAAAAAGGTGGTATGGAATTGTCAAAAGATTTTTTTTATTAGTTCATTAACCGCGAATAGTTTTCTTTTTTGGGAATACACATAATGCTCATTACACTTTGATAAGTGGCTTGCAAGTTAATAGATTTGTTACTTATATTTGCTACAAAATAAGAACTAAGACTTCGGCATAAACACGCCTTAATGCAGTTATTAGTAGTTCTTTGGAAGTTCTTTACACAACAAGAATTTTAAAGTGATATGTTTAAAGCCATCTGTATTGCATTGTATGTATACGTACCTACCTGTAGGAATACCAGGATGTAACTTAGAAACCTTGATTTAAAAAAAAACCGGCCAAGTGCGAGTCGGACTCGCGCACCGAGGGTTCCGTACAAACCTGTAGGTATATAAGTATTTATTAAAAATATTTTTATTATATGATGTAATTATAAATTTACGGTTTTCGCAATTTTTCCTTTATCTGTGCTATAAAACGTTGCTTCGTACCAAATTTCAAGAATCTGAGTTCACAGGAAGTACCCTGTTTAGATTCCCTTGCGAGTTTCGAAAATTTGCGGCATAAACGACTGTATCTTTTGACTGCGTTGGTTTAGAAGTTTGATTTTTTCACAGCTCCAAGGGACAATAGACTTGAGTATTTGAATATAAATTTTAGCTTGATACCTCCACGCATTCCTGAGAAAAAGGGTCTTGACAGACGGATGGACGGACAACAAAGTGATTCTATAAGGGTTCCGTTTTTACCCGACTGCGCGACGCAAAGGAGGGTAATGTGTTTATCAGCCTATATATGTATGTATGTATGTATGTATGTTTGTTCCTATGTGGCACTCCAGAGACCAAACGCGTGAACCGATTTTGATAATTCTTACGTCAATCGAACCGTCTTACTCTTGCGAGTGTCACTAAAGACATGACGGTAATCAAAATTCAATATGGCGACAACCAGACGCCAAAATTGAAAAAAAAAAAAAAGTTAACGAAATATGTCGAGTGGGGATCACTGAATAGGTATTTAAAAATCAGTTATAGGTTTCTCTTACAGTTTTTCATTTAGATTGACCATTTAAAATCTATAACGTTATAAAGTTATAGTAATTCTGTTCAGTATTAATACTGCACTGCGCGACGCAAAGGAGTTGCCGTTGATATTGTGCTGGGATGTTACTGCATAAGCTTCAAGGAACGACTTTAGACCGAGCTGTGGTTGATTTAAGTTCACGCATTTTTGCAAAAGGTCAAGCATATATAGTTTTGAGCCGCGTTAGGTCTCTAAATGGATTAATTATCAGTAGTTTAGACCACCGCAAGCTACTTAATAATCCTCACGATATTAACTCCCTCAATGAAATGACAAGATTGCGAAATTTGCCGTCTTTTAATACTAACTAAAAAGTGTTAAATAATTTCCTTTCGAGGTACGGAACCCTACAAAATAAGAACTATTCATTTACCTACGTCAATATTACATAGTCTTAACTAATGGCATGATAATATAATTCAATCGCTGTAATTAAACACTCAACGTCGATCTTAGTATTAAACATAATTTTGAGGTGATAAAGAAATCAAAATGACCAAATACCGAAATTAAAACCCTGCGCATAATGGCATGAATATTTATTGTCATTATAAGTCCATTTTGTATGCATGCGACGTTATTACTTAGGCTCCGTTAGCTTGTGACAGTTTTTGAATTCACAAGCATGAAAGATATACTAAATTAACACTTTCCGTTTACACAAATGAATAACTTATCGTACAAAAGGGTACCTATACCTACCTATTATAAAACAAGCATAAAGAGTTCAAAAAGTATTTTTTTTGTCAATGCTTAGCCTTCTTTCTATATATGTACAAATTTTTGCAATTATTGTTGAATTGTTACGCTGGCAACGGCCTACTACTACTTACTTCCCCTGTGAATAACCCTTCGTCGTCATATAAGAACTTTCAAATTTCTAAGTTTTCAAATGAACGTCTTCCCGGTACAACTCCTATTTCACCCCTTTAGGGGGCAAGATTAAAAATATATATTTATGGATAGATCTACATATTATAAAAGAAACCGGCTGTCCTGATTTCATGTCTCTAGCCACAGTTTATTATTAAAAATCACACATTACTTATGTGAACTTTCAACCCCCATCTTAACCCCTTAAAGGGATGAATTAGAAAAAATGTTCGTATCAATGTTTTTGACTGTACATTAGGAGCTGATGACCGAAGTTTTAAACGACATGTTTCCTATACAAACTTTCAACTCTTTTTGGAGGGATACCTTAGGGGACGAATTTTTATAATAACGCTAAGTCATTTGTTTTGCTTTTTAGTAAGGAACCTTCATACAAAGATTCAAGTCTTTAACTTTCCAAATAAAGGATTTCCAAACATCGGTTCAACCCCTATTGCACCCTATTAAGGGTTTAATTTCGAAAAATCATTAGTACACGTCCAAGTATTGTAAAGCATATATTTTCCAAACATGCCTATATCTTTAGCGGTTTAGGCTGTGCGCTGTCTGTCAATCGACCAGTAACGCAAGAGTTTTATATGTATAAAAAATATTATACTATGGGTAACGAATACTACAGTAGGTCTCATTACTAATTACCACAATTCCATATGATTCTAAAAGATTTAATTATACATTTTGACAGAACCCGAAGTGGAAGCTACGTGTACGTAGTCATAATCATCTTGGTTTTTTCTTCAATTATTCAAAACATAAATTGTTTCTCGCAGATACCTACAGAACGTTACATTACATTTATAGTAGAGACTTCAATGGCCTATAATGTTTCGTTATGCTGTACGCTAGTACAGATCACGCAAAAACTCGCTCAAGCACCGTTGTGATATCTCCAATAAAATCACCCAATGCCCCCCTCCTCGTACCACCCACTCGGTAACGGCACTTTTTCATCCATACGTTTTGACATACACCTACACACACTTAATATGCGACGATTTGCATATTTTATTTCGTTTAAACATATAGTTTTCGTATGTGGTTAACTGGTTAATGTATGCGAGTCAATGCACGAAAGGCAATATGGCGACTGTTATTTGAGACTGGCGATGTGATGAGGTTTCTCGCTGTGGAGAAATGTGGTAATTATGTATAGGTTCCATACACGACGGGGCAATATTTTACCTTATGGTGCGATATCAAGACCTTTTTTTGAATAACAATAGCTGAACAAATGAATTTCTAAGTTAAATTTCAGACTTAATAGAAGCTACAGGCGAACGGGGAACATGATCTCCTAAACATATAAGCTACTAGCTTCTGCCCGCGACTTCGTCCGCGTGGAACTCGTTTATATCGTAGCTTCATACAAACTTTTAATTTAGGCTATACACTATATGTATACCAAAATTCATCTTAATCCGTTCAGCCGATTTTGCTTGATTGAGTAACAAACATCTAAACATCCAAACTATTAGTAGGACTATAATATTAGTAGGATTATTTGTAAATATCGCTTAGTGGCTATAATGTACTTAATTTTTTCAGTAACATTACGTTTTTTTTAAGTTGATTTGACTTTCATTGTTAGCCAACTAAAAAGTAAGAAATTGCAAAATGTGTACTTATAACAATTTTAAATTTTAAGACTGATGGAAAATAAATAAAACTGTCTCAGTCAACTAACAGAAAACATAATGGCCGACAGAAAAGTTTTGATAAGTGAATAAATTAATTAACAGTAAGTAGTCTATAGTCTTTTAGTGTATCGTATTATGTATATTTATGGGGTAGGTACATCAACCTTCGATTTTAGTGACTGTTAAAAAAGAATGGTACACTTCTGTTCAGAATTTTACCATAAAATTACCTTAGAACTGTCAAAAAAACATTTTTAATTTCTCGCCACGGCTGGTGGCATGCGCTTGAGTCGACATGAAAAAAAAACTACTCATACACGCCCACGAGAGGCGTTCGAAAATTCAAAATCCGAACACATTTGCAATTCAAAACGGGCGGTCA
Source organism: Epinotia nisella (assembly GCA_932294315.1). Lineage (NCBI taxonomy): Eukaryota > Metazoa > Arthropoda > Insecta > Lepidoptera > Tortricidae > Epinotia > Epinotia nisella. The sequence continues at coordinate 11,833,272 of OW028693.1, forward strand.
GGTGACGTAGCAGGAAATCGAGTTTATTCTTGCTCGCGCGCATGCCTTTATGAAAGTCGGTTGGAATACATTTTTAAATTAAGAAAAAGTTTTGGTTGAATTTTATTCGACGGCAACTTCTGGTATATAAAGATTTCATAGCAAATTACGTATTTAATTGGGATAAGTAACTATTTAGTATTTACCAAATGTACGCATAAGCGAGCGCTGATATAGGGGAACACTTTTTTCATAAAAATCCTATACACACTGTATATTATATCCTTTTACTTTGCCTTTGGCTGTATTGGAATACTTTGTTAAATCTCATTTTCAAGAGTCAACATTGCAATGAGCGTTAATAAGAGCCAAGGTAAAATTGGTGACTTCCATATTCATATATCTCGCTCTATCATTCGAAAGTTAAAATTTATATGTAAAAGTGTATGTGTACCTACCTACTTATGAACGATATAGTGAGGTGAAGTTGAGGTCGAGGCGCGAGTTACAGCCCAAGGTTCGATGACCCGACACATGTATTCAATAAACTACTTCAGCCGAATTGCTAAACCGAACTGACTGCCGTTAGGGTGATATAGGTTGTTGCGAAATTAGGTTGCTGGTTTCCAATTCCCAGAAATACCTATCTTGTTACATTCAAAAATCAGTTTAAAGTTTTTTTGTAGAGGAGTTTTTCAGAGAAGGTATATACGCCTTTTGCCTGATTTGTTTGATAAAAAATGATTTTTTCTCTACTAACCATCGACCACACCGATGCTTGAAACACGCTGACGCCCGCGCTGTGTTCACAAAAGAATGACGTTATAAAACGCATCACCCCGGTGTGATCGGTCCTTTACAGTCCACTCCCAAGCCCGTGAGTGCCCTTATCAATGCTCACTGCAAAAAGCAGCTTCAACAGTGATATTTAACCAACAATAACCCTTATTTACAGTTGATCATTCTATATAACACACAATAAAGGGAGCAAAGGATCCGCCGCGTCGACACCCCATCGGATAACACACAATTAGACCGGCCCCAGCCAGATAAAGGCAGACATGCAGACAAAACGCGATTGTATCTACCCAGCGATTCACAAACTGCCTCACCTTACTCGTCCCAAGCATAACATGCTCTGGAGATCGTAGCAACTACACGTGACCGAAGTTCAGTGTTATGGTGGTTTGCGAGAGGTGAACGAAGCTTTTGTGACTCGTGAATAGGAGCTCAGGGCTGTCCTTTACCTCGATACATATCTGATACGCTTTTTAATATCCTGTAATTGACACGGGATTTTTGCTAAAGGTCACCAGTCAACTTGCTGTTTATCCTGCCTTATTCTCATTTTGTTTCGGCTGAAAACACATGTCTAGTGTCTCCGGGATTCGTAACAAAATGTCTAGTGTTCGCCGCCTATAGGTACAGTTGTGAATAAAACAAAAGTACCTATGTGGATGCGAGAATATACAACTTTTATTGCGTGATGAAGACAAGATAAACCATTTTTCACTTAATTAGTTTGATAGCGGAGTTTATGTGGTTTATCGCAATGAGTAAAATATCCCTGACGTACTATACTTGTCAATGTTTAAGCTACAAAAGTAAGTTAAATGGCGTGTTTGTAGAATTTTGGTTTCTCAATCACTTGAACATTACAAATTCTAATAAAATCTCAACAAATGCAAATCTTATCCGTCAGCGATTATTGAGTAACTTTATAACCATCTTTTCTGAACTAAATTTCGAAACAACTAATTAGTAGGTACATCTCGCATGTAAATTCCATCGCCATAATCGTCCAATCTCCGCCAACGAACGACAATAACTTCCATAAAGCCCTTCTAAACCGTCATCCCAAAGCACCCAATTACTTAACCCCATATAAATCTCACATTACCCCGTAGCATCCCTATCAATAAACGATTGCGGGCACTGGGCGGTGCGACGCCGCCATTGGCGCGCGGGCCCGCTCAAAGGCGCAGGGAGTGTCCGGCTGTCAACTGGCCACTATGAATATGGATGCTGCCAGTATTTAAGAGAGTGCGCAATAAAGCGCAATTTCTTGAGTTTAATACGTTGTTTTTGTTGGAAATTTTAGTGTGAGTTCTAGGTAATTTGATCCCTGTGCTTCGCCACATGGTCTGTAAGAATATGGACTGCGCTTAGAGCGGGTAACGGTAATATTAAGTGTAATTTCCACACGGTGTTTGTCTTTGGTTTGCACGATTTTTACTCGTGAAATAAAATAATTTGGTTGGACCATGACCTCTGTAAAGAGTGATGAACGTAGGGATGCTTTTATGACGTATACATACACGCGATAAAATCCGTTTTAATAGTTATATTGAATGTGCTATTTCTATAGTTTAAAATGTTGTTAGTCCAGAATATCATTCGAGCAAGGCCAATACTACTGGTTCTTAATTTTTTCACTATTTTAATGTGAATACGTTGGATACCGTATGAGTACTGTCGGTTTAAAGGGCTCTTTTTGCCCAGTGCTGCGCATGATGAAAGGTTAGGATAGGACTAAAGGCATCTCATGACTAAATATGTAAATAAAAATCCGTAACATAGATAGGTAACCTATTATAAATGCTAAAGTATGTCCATTCGTCTGTCTACTTTTTCACGCTCATACCACTAAATCGACTCAAAGGACATTTGGTATAGAGATAGTTTGATTACCAGAAAATATAAAATACCTACCTAAGATACCTTTCATCTCGAAGATTATTCCTAAAAGCGAGGTGTGGGTTTTGTAAAGAAGTGCAATTAACGATTTCCATAGGTACCAACAAAGTCTCTCATATATTTCAATTTTTTTTTAATATTTTTAGATCGACTCTACATAGACTCTACATAGACTCTACATAGACTCTACATATCGAACATCGACTCTACCTACATATCGACTCTACATATTGACCATACCTACATATCAACTCTACATATCGACTACATATCGACTCTACATATTTAGATAGATGTCCACTGTGTACTTAGATAGGTGTCGACTACATATTGACTCTACATATCGACTCTACATATCGACTCTACATATCTGGACCCCCATATAAAATTTCAACCGCTCTTTTAAGGGGTTGGGTGCAGATTTCCAAAAAAAATGATGCACGATTTTTTGTTAGTCACAAATAGTCCGCATACCAACTTTTAGCTTTCTACCTTGAAAATTGCGGAATGCTCCATACAAACTTCCACCCCCAATTTTAGGGAAGTGGGGGGTTAGAAAGAGACTAAAAGTAGCATATGTACGTCTCCATCCCTTCAACTTTCTCCACTTAAAAAATTACGTCAATTCGTCGCCCCTTTTTGCCGTGAAAGACGGACAAACAAACAAACAAACAAACAAACAAACAAACAAACAAACAAACAAACACACACATACACTTTCCCATTTATAATATTAGTATGGATATGGATATAACCGTTCACTGCATGAATGGTGAGATAATCTTGTAAGTAGGTACTAAGATACACTATTAATAAAATAGATTACTTAATATCGAAATGCTTTTATCATCGCGTCATCGGTCCTCCAATGAGTAATATCGAAGCATAATGCAACACGGAGAATGTATGGACATAGTTATATTAATAACTACATCAGAGTGCACTCAGCCTCTGTTGAAATTGCTATTTATTGCCTTGTTTAGCTTATTAACTCTAAAAGGAGCTAGTACTACGATTATGTCCGCGTGGGTTAAAATTCCTTGCTTTCTCTTTAATATACCTACTTTAGAAAATACTGACAGACAAAGTTACTAAGTATGCATCGTATGTGAACACTTTGGAATGGAATTCTGAAAAAGTGTCTTGTGTGTGAGAGTCTAATGAGGGATGACAATCTGAGTGGAAGTTAACTAAACAAGTACAGAGTAAAAATTTTAAGTATTAACTATAATATTAACAACTATCAAAAATACATACTTCTAATATTTGTTATAATATTAATACCTGCCGTACCTACATTGTTGTAGATAGAAAACTCCCACAAGATAGCACATGCTCTATATTTGGATGTTGAGCCACTCGAAAATACGGTATTTATCTGTAAAAAATAATTAAAAACACAATACTTACGAAAGTATCCGATAAACAAACAAAAAGGGGTCTGTTTGACCATAGAAAACTGTGACGCCATCATTTCATCAGTAGTCTTTAATTTCCCATGGACCTTTAAGAGTAATTATTACTCTTAATTACAGGTGCATGGGAATCTATACTTGGAAGGTATTTCCCTACAAACTTCACAAAAAGAGAGCGTTCTTGACGTTTTAGATAATACCGCATTGTGCTTTCATATATATAAATGACTCTGAGTTTGTTAAATAGCAACCCTAAAACGAGTTATCGATAAAACTAATAAAGAGGAAAACCTCAGTAACCTCTACCGACAGCAGTGCAAGGTACTAGGAACTAATAAAACGTGAGGGAAATTCGTATAGTGCTGGGAGTGAGTCAGACGTAGTGTCTGACAAGCTGCTGCTGCTATATTCTTGCAAATATTGTATTTTAATAGTCGGACAGACACACATAACAATGCCAGGACGTTTTTATAGGCCTCAAAAAGTTTCAAAAAGTCAAAATTTGGCCCAATTACACCCGAGATGGAAATAATTTTCCCAGCGACTGTCACACACTGCTATTGACACTTTCTTTAAGGAAGATTGGAATCCCTCATTGAGGGCAACAGTGACGCTTTTTTGAATAGCAGGATCAGGGAAGAAAAGTACCTACAACTTAAATTCCTTATTTGAGAGCATCAATGACTTCTGAATAGCAGGTGTGAAAGTTTAACGAGGAAGGGCGTAAGTGGAATATTGCGAACAAGAGTCTATCATTTCGTCATGACTCGAGTTTGCAATATTCTTACGCCCGTGTTATACCTAATGTTTTTCATCACATTTGCGAGGAAATAAATAACTACAAAAGACAGAAAAATCTAAGTTTCATACAACCACACCAATCAAAAATTTACGAAATTGACAACTTCACTACCAGATCAGTGCGAGTGGAGCGCGCAGTTTAAATTTTTCAACCAATCACAGAGTAGTATACTTGCGGCGCGTGGCTAACTAGATCTTTTTCAACCAATCACAGAGCAGAATTCTTGTGGCGCGCGGCCAACTAGATTTGCTTAAACCAATCAGATTACACACAAGCTCATAACTTCCTAGGGAGATATGAAATTTTATAACTCCCGTGGGAACAATTTAGGCAATTGTCCTTCTGTATACAGGCATGGAATAACACCATTTACGAGCAAGTATGATGAAAACCAATAAATACCGCCCCAGGTACAGAGTAAGGTCTCAGTAAGGTACTAGGCACCCACAATAAGCGAGGAAAATGATACAGGATCACTGAGTCACCCCGAGTCACGGCACGTCTGTTTGACGTCGTATAATGTAAATATCGATGTTAAAACTCAAGTGAGCGAAGCTAAATGTTTTCGGTATATAATTGTATATTATACTATCCGTTTCATAACACACAGTACGTAAGTCATTAATAAAGACCGGTCAAGCTAAACGAAGCCAAACTAAATAAGTATTTAATCTAAATATACGTAAAAGAAGAAGTCCTGACTGATCATCAACGCACAGCCGAAACTACTGGTACTAGAAACTTGAAATGTACACTAGAACTTCCTTTTATAACGTAGACTAGGGATAAGACAGGATTTTTGAGACTGGATTTCTTTATACAAAGTTACAAGTCTCTAGCTCAAAAAAAAAGTTTCCTGCGTACAAGCCTTGCACCCCTATTTAACCCCGTAGTGTAGAAACTTATTAGAATAAAAAAGTACTTTCATCATTTTGGAAAATTGCACCCTAATGAGGTTAAAAGTGGATTCAAAGTTTACATGGACAGCAAGAAAATTTTAAAGTAAGAGTTGTAACTTCGGTCTTAGCCTGTATGTTACAAAAAATTCAAAACTAATTTCAGCGTTTTTTTTAATTTACCACCTAAGGGGGTTAAAAGATGGTGTAAAGATATTTTTAAAGTAAGAGATTTGGTACTTCGGTTTTAGTCTTTTTGTTTAAAGATTAGAAAACTGAATTCAGCGTTTATTTTAATTCATACCGTAAGAGGGGTAAAAAGAGGGTTCGAAATCTTTAAAGTAAGAGATTTGTAACTTCGGTTTTAGACTGTTTAAAAACTAGAAAACTAATAACAGTGTTTTTTGAAATTCATCCCTTAAGGGGGTACAAAGGTTGTATGGAGAGCAAAAAAATTAGAGACCTGTAACTTCGTATACCTTCGTAGATGGTAGCCCGGGTGGTACCCCAGCCAGGCGGGATGCGTGATCCCCACGAAAAAAAAGGTTAGAACTATAGGTACTGTGATGCTCACAGAACCGAAAAGAAGGTAATGTTAGATTAAAACTTGCGGATCATTTTGTTTAAGAAGTTTATTTTGGCTAATCATATTAATTTATTCTCTAACACCGTTCTGGGGATGAAGATGGAAAGTTCTACGTCTTTTGGCATACGATCATTTGCTTTCAAAACTATACAGGTAGCATCGACAACCGTGAGTAAAACTATACAGGTAGCCTCGACTAACGTGCGTAAAACTATACAGGTAGCCTCGACTAACGTGAGTAAAACTATACAGGTAGCCTCGACTAACGTGCGTAAAACTATTCAATGGATTTAGGCAAAAAATTCCAGCAATGTAGCTTAGTACCTAGACATAAAAAAAAAACTTTAACACATAATTAAAAAAAAAACAATTTAAGTAAAAACGTCTGTTGATGATACTTGAAATAGTTATATTTGTAAAAACGGATATTTCAACTTAGATTTAGCCATTTAAACTAACGAACTCATCACGCTGTTACCTTTTACGCTTAAACCCTGAACGCATTTAGATGAAATTTAGCGAAGAGATAATATGAGAGGCTATAGGATAGTTTTTATCTCGGACATCATTCTTTGAGATTCACAATGCAATAAGATTGAAAACTTCAGTTCAAGAATAGTGTTGAAGTGTCAAGATAAGACAATTAAGTGTCTTATCGAATGGGCCCTTGAATTCATAACCTCTGCTAAAAGCTATCATTAGGTACGGTTTTCTAATTACGAACATGTGTCATTGGGTGTCAGTGTCAGACAAGAAAATTGATTGAAAACTGTAATTTTTACGAAATATTATTTGCAAATAACGAATATGGCCGGAGTGAAGACAGGGCCACAAAACGAGTGACAATTAGTTGGAAAAATCGGAAATGATCGTTGTTGACGTTCCGCCCGGTTGACATCACTGAGCGGTTGCCCATAGACAGTAGACACGTATAATCGTAAGTTGTCTATGGCAAACTTTATAACACTCCTTTAAAATCTCTAAATGTCTTCAGTTTGCTTAACGCATAGGTGATTAAGTGGGTCCCAAATTAAAGTTCGTGACTGTACAAAAATGTAAACATGTCTTTGATGTTGACTGTTAGTTAGTTAGTTTAACATTTTCCGCAAGTCGACTACCAGTGTGCCTATTTCGCGTGAGTAGGGGGGGTTAACGGTACTCTAACCACCCCAGATCTTCTAAAATGTTAGTGAGCGCCTTGGTGTTGCTTACTTCTCGTAATGTGTCTGGAGACCCTAGGTGTTTTTAACCAACTTCAAAAAGAGGAGGAGGTTCTCAATTCAGTTTTTTTTAAACGTTTGTTACCTCAGAACTCCGTCATTTATGAACTGATTCGTACAATTATTCTAAGGATATGCTTCCAGGTTGGTTCCATTGTTATCAACACTTCTGTTGGATGATGGGAATCATGAGAAATTGAGGGAACTCCTCAAATATAGAAGGCTCTCATGTAGTAATTTCGGTATTTTCTATTATAACTAGTGTATTTACACCCGGAAATAAAAATTTGGTGAAGTGGAACGGATGATGAAGAACACAGATGGAACTTGTGGAAATCGTACTTAAAACTGTAAAAGTACGTTACTGATTCTGATATGATTCCGTTGAAATAGCAACTAATGAAACCCTAAATATCAAGTGTGCCAAATCGAATCGTCCTCAAATATTATCGGCCCACATACAGTGATGTGATATAGTTTTTGTCTGTAATAATCAACAACCTCGGAACGCAGTCCATGAGGTAAAGTGGAAATGTTAATTTGGCTTGGCGGAGTACTAAATTGAAGTCGGTTCAAAATTTGTTTTTAAATTTCCTGTGTACTTATACTTGCTTGCAGTCCAGTAGAATATGTTTAGTCGTTTCAACGTTGACTGTGCTCACCAACCGACTTAAGTGCCTATGAATTAATTCATGCAAATTTCCATGTTTATTAATCTGAAGCCTCGTGAAGGACTAAATAGACGTAAGAAATGAGTTTTACAATCGTGCTAAGGTTAAAGTACTTTATAGACGTTAGATTTATCTAGAAAAATAAGGTCACCAGTTTCATCATTATAAATATTACAGATAGGTAAGTTAAAGCGTTCTACTTCTACTGGCCCATTACTTTGCAATTTCAACTTTAATTCATAGTAATGTAGTTGAATAACAGGATTGCAGCTGATATGTCCTCTAACGATCGTTCGGAAAGTTAGGCAACTACACTCATTGCCAATCCCTGTCAGTTTCTGTCTGTTTGTCAAAACAAATTTTACGGAGTTGGTGTGTTTGATTGTGTAGAAGATTCGGATAGGTACCTAACAAGGAAAGGTACCCAACTGTCCGGCTCCGATTGAATTTATTTTTATGTATGTTATAGAGTAGGTACCTAGTCTAAACTAACAGATACGTGTTTTTCATTTTTAGCTGCCCAAACTCAACCTGTTGGTAGAAATTGTCCTTCAAAGTACTGAAAAGTGACCAAACCCTCTAAATTCTGTAGAGAGATTTGTTCAAGCAAATTGATAATTAGTTACTGGTTTCATTATATGGACACGGGTTTTATTATTTCACCTCAAACTCATATTTTATATAAAACAAGACACGTCTAAGTTTCATACTTTTCGAGGCTATGAACCATGAGATCATGGACCGTAAAGTTTACATGCAAAAAAAAAAATACCAAAGGGAAGTGAGTGAAACGATGAAAAGTATGAAACTTTGATGTGTCTTGTTTTATATAAAATATGAGTTTCAGGTGAAATAACAACACCCATGTTCATTATTTTTTCATGTCCTTAAACGTATAATGAAACCAGTAATTAATCATCAATTTGCTTGAACACAAAGGGTTTGGTCACTTTTCAGTACTTTGAACGAAAATTTGTCCCAACAGCTTGAGTTTTGGCAGCAAAAAAAAATACGTGTCTGTTATTTTGGACTACTCTATATCGTATATAACAATAAATGAAATCGGACTCGGACAGTTGGGAACCTTTCCTTGTAAGTCAAATGATAATATCATAGAGCAGCAGGGTGATTGCGTAATTTCAAATGAGCGTTAGGACATCTCTACGTTAATTTTCGACGTTATTTTTTTAAAAATTATAATTGATATGTCCTAACCTAGCGCGATCGTAAATTTACGCAATTACTTTGCTGGTCTGATGATGTGGGAACTCAATAATAACAATACATTCACCCTCGTTTATGCCGTTCGTTAGAATCATCTAGATGAGTAATTAATCTATGCAGTTTACAGTCGGCAAAAACTTATTTGACAATGACATTTTTACATTAACTTAATACGTATACAGGAAGGTCAAATCTGCTAGATATGTCAAAGTCGACCTTGCTTGGTTCATCGCCCCACAGCAAGTTTTTTTCACACCACTTGCACGTGGACTACGTACAATACAACAATTCAAATACTCTTTTTTACGTACGTATGGAAATGGAAAAATTAACTCGTTTATGGTTCTCTAGTAAGTCATCAAACGTCAATGGGTTGACGACGGTCCCAAATACAGCAAAGCAGAAGCCTATACTGGTCACAAACCACCAATAACGAATCCATTAGCATAAAATGTCTCATCATTTCGCCGTACATCAAATTAATAATCTTCCTCGAAATCTATGGCAACACTGACACATTACATACGTCAAACATCACCAAATCGGCAGCGACAGAAGCCGAAGTTGACCGAATAAAGCCGAACGGATTCAAATATGGCCGCACGCATTCCGATTGCATCTAATAACCTCAAAATCAAATGCAAAATGGCGTATTGTAATGACGCCGGGTCGTTTAGCATTCCTACGTGCCATAACAGAGCGCGCATTTTCATTTGGGTCCATTGTTTTCAGATATTAGTATTGATTTCAATAAATAAATTAATCGTATGCCATCGCCAATAGCATCGGTTTGGCACGCGACGTCGCACTGCCTTTGAATTGATAAGTCGTCGTTCTTGTATGGCTGTCTGGTTCGCGTTTGACTCATGTTACTACGTGAGTTAGGGCATTAACTTCTGTGTAATTTCTATTGTTTGCTAGACATGTGTTAGTGTGAGGTTAAGTTGTGTTAAATTAATGTTAACCGTTGGATGACACGCGGTGGGTAATTCTATCGAAAGTAGTAGTTTTGACCTTCAATCAACTACCGTCATATAAATAATCGTCGTCACTTTCGTGCTTTTGTATAAGAACAATATGGCCATTTGTGTGTAAGATAAATGTTAAATAAAATATAAGAACTACCACCACTACCCGACTTCCACTGATTCGATGCACCTCAAAATATGGTACTAACGTTGATGACATTTTTTTCAGAATTAGGTCTATAAAGATAGCGCCTTGTCAATGTAGTTTACATCTACAAGATAAGTATATAAATGCAGATGAGTTATGAAGCTCAGCCTTTTTAGACATCGTTTGTAATAACATAATTGTGTCAAGCTTTGACTAAAGTCGAAAGCCGCAATTCATCGATAAAACTCATTCGAGTTGAGATTCGATAATACGTGAAAGTCACAATCATCGATATTTAATAATAGTCTCGTCCCAGGCCGGTGATAAGCACGATTTGTTTGCGCCTACGCAGGCAATAATAATGGGAAGATTTGCAGTTTCATATTGTATCTATATCAGGCAATTCGAGCAGAAACAATATAATATTATTAATGGTTTATTTAACCTTCTTGCGTATTAAATAAAAAATATATTTTTATTAAGAACATTGTATTCCATAAACATTACATTAAAATTAAAAATTATTTAAAACATTAGGTATTAATGCTATAGGAGACTATAGGAAACTGTTTACTACAGACAATAGCAGAACTAGCTACATAGAACAACATGCCTAAAAGCATCCACACGAGCATTATTATTCTCTTGACAGAGAATCATCATCATCATCATCATATCAGCCGAAAGACGTCCACTGCTGGACATAGGCCTCCCCCAAAGAGTGCCAAAGTAACCGGTCCTGCGCCACCCACATCCAGAGGACTCCCACGACCTTTACCAGGTCATCAGTCCACCTTGTGGGGGGCCTACCCACGCCGCGCCTTCCGGTACGTGGTCGCCACTCGAGAACCTTTCCGCCCCATCGGTTCTACGTGCAATGAGAAAGAGAATAACCGAGCTTACCTAATTAAGAATTCAAAGTGGGATTCAAGATAGTCCACACAAGAAGAGATTTTCAGTGTTACAAAGTTAAAAACTCCTCATTCTATTCATATATGAGCTTTCTGCTCCAAACCCATTAACATTTCAATTTGTCTGAGTTACCATTAAAGGCATAGGTAGGTTCCATCATCATTGCTCATACGAGTAAGCTTACGAGTACTTCATGCCGTTCCATATGGTTTAAATGCATAGTATGTACCTATATGTAATTGTTTGGCTGCAGTGATTGCCGTATTCAGTAGCAACTTTATACAGTCAGCAGTAGAAATGGTTTCGCAATTGAAGTGCAAATAGATCAGATCAGCACACGACTCTAGCCAACAGAATAAGGTTTAACCAGAGCATTTTGAGCATGTTATCCTGCGTAGCTTTTGCTGCTGACTGTAGTTACCACAGGTCATCCACAGTTCGACGACAGTGACACACATGCCAAAATAAATAACATACATGAAGAATAATTTATGCAAAACACATTCGGAACCTGTACGGAGGCCAAAACAAAAATCTTAATTCTTCAAAAATACTGGCACTCTAGACCACACAGCGTGGTTTTTTAAGAAACAAAATTTTTAAAAGTTGTTTCGTATTCAGTCCGCGGTGACAGATGTCAGTTTCGTTTTATTTAAAAAAGAAATATTGTCACTTGGTATGCGGAAGTTTTGTGGGTGCATATCGGTTTTTCCATTTTGTGAATTTGTGAAAGCATACATTGGATGATAATTTTTCGATCTTATCAAAGTACGGTGGACGAATGTTCAATCGATTTGAGTAAGGAATTATATTTATCTGCTGGCGAAAATCTAACACATACCTAAGCTAAACTTTGGAGTGAATTAGGTATTTTCGGGGTTTCAGAGGGTTAGAAAGTTTATTTTTGTAATGAAGAGAGAATAGGCAAATAACTATAAACCGCACAATTTATGATGGGTTATGATGGTTTACGGGTTTGAAATTACTTATAGGTACAACTATATATAATTTATTTATTTTTTCTTAAGTTAATACAAGATGATGATTCACATTAATTAAATTACATGGTACATACTTACGTTGATATTAATCTTGTCATAACGTGGCTGTCACACGGATCAGTTGTTTAACCAATTAAGGCCCACATCACACTAGCCCGACCTGCGGCCTAATGTTTGCAACACTTGAGTATGACAGATAGCATAGGATTGCAATCGAGTATTGCCAGCTTAAAACCATTAAACATTAATAGTCATCAAAACCATTATGTAGTGCTTATTACCGATAAACATACTATCCCCTATTTTTCAAATTCCAAGACTCAAAGGGTCAATTTCCCGCTTCAACTGGCGCCAACAGCCGTCAATCGATGCAACCATTCGATTATTTCAACGATTAATTCGCAATAACAATTTGTCGTCGCCGTCATATCTATGGAGTCGCCTACTTACAATATGAATGTATTCGGGCCTACGTGCGGCGTAGGCGCTCGTGTACTACGACCGAGGAGTTTTGATACTTGATGACAGGCAAGATTGTGGGACAGAAGGTCTGCGAATTTTCAATTTACTTGGCATTGCTTGATAAATATGTGGTTAAGTCCGTTTGATATTCTACTAATAATCGTACAAAAATCGTCTATCAAATATACCCGACTCAAAAACACGAGGCAATGTAATTAAAATGAGAGTGATATATTATCGTGCAGCTTTCTAACTAATCCGCGCAATAATATTCAACAGAATATAACGCTCAAAGTATCATACGTATTGTAACGGCTGTCAAATAAAAATAGACTTTTATCAGATATTTATGCGCATCTTGCTTGTTAGATAATATTACAGTTTACTTATACAACCTATAAAATGCCCGTTCGTGCTCTATTCTTGGGTTAGTAGAGGAGTTTATGAATGAGATAGCTATTTATTTATGTACATTTTGTCGTAAATATATGGTTAAACTGTTACCTCTATTCCTACTTCAAGCGCGGCAATATTATACGTTATGGTTGACCTAAGGTCATGGCTTCTATTCTGGTCGCCTTCTGTAGATAATTACGAGTACCTATATGAACATTGACGACAAGCCTTTTATGAATAGTAAACACGATGTTGTCAGGATTGTTTCTAAGGTCAAGTTTTTGCACTTTTTACGTCAAACAACTTTTATGAAACAGGTATTAAGTATTAGGGTACCGGGTTATATTTTTGTTGTGAGTGAGGGAACGGAATATTGTCGATGATTTATAACGATCGTGGTCTCAAGTTAGTCTCTAAGAATTGTATTTTTAAATGATGGTTGTGTTAACAAGCCTTATGCCATTAAAACGAGCAACATTTGTATATTAGTGTGTAAATTGGTTCTCGAAAACGGATCGTTTGGGTTTTGATGAGATTTACAATACTGACTTTTACGGGGGCGAAAAATTATTCTGGAAATTCGTTCTCTTGGAGAACACGAAAGGCGCCAAGCTAAGCTCCCAGGTAGGTGCCTACTGTAGGTTAAATTAGATAATTCTACTTTTGACAAGTAAAATGGTGACCAAGAGGTCAAGTAGGTATGTCTTGATACTCTTGATAGGTTCCATCATTTGATTTTGATAGTTAATTTTTTTATTGTTATCTTTGTAGTAGATAAGTGTTAACTTTGAGAGATGTTACCGTATGAGTAATCAAATTAAGTACTATCTAGGTCTGTAGGTATTATTTCCATTCGAGTAACGAAATTACGAGCCAATTATGAAATAACCTTCGATAATCATCAAGACCTTCCGATCGGCGTACACTTACATAAGTTTTCAACTAGGTTCAGAAGACTGCATAGCAGCTATGGCGTACCCGTGTCGTGACCCTATTGCGTGTGACTCAGCGCGCGTGCGCAACCGACGTTTTAAATTTTGAATTTATTTCGAATCCTTGTACGGTACGCTATCGGCAGGCGTTACCTATTTTCTGTGATAGTTTGCTTTTTAACCGACTGCCTCAGAAGAAGTGTTATGTTTTTCGAGCGAATGTATGTATATACTCGTATATTAGGTATGTATGTGGACAAAGTAAATTCTATTTCACGGGCTACAGTCTCAACGGCTTGATGGATTTTGACATATGAGAAGGTGGTGATGGCAACTCCGAAACTACAAACTCATCGTGTTTGGGCTCATCGAACTGTGCAAAAAAGTACTAACAATCAATAGGCTTGTTTCCTAAATTGTTTTACGATGCCATTCGAACAAGTTTTTGGAGATAAACAAATGTTTGTATGGGAGCAACTACAATTAAAGAAAAAATTGAGTTAAAGACGGACCTCGTTGGTGACAGCCGAAACATTTTATACTAATTGACATTGAAGTATGACGTGTTTGATATTATTTGTATGGAAAATCAGGTAAATTGCGGTTTCAGTCGCAAAATACTGTGTTTAGGTCCATAGTTGTTTTACAAATGTATTTCTATAAAAGCGTAAGGATTCCATTGGTAGATTTAAATTTACTTTTTCTAAACTTTGAAGGTCTTTATCAGTTTATGATTTTAATTATATTTCGTAATTTATACTTTATTACAATTATTTTATGGTTTACTATCCATTTAGCAACACTACCTTATCAATTTTAACATGAAGAAACTACCCTATTACATTCAATCTTGTCTCATAAATGTATTTTTTGTTAGCAACTACGTAGAAATAACTGTCATTCTTGACATGGATATTGATGATCTTATAGACCATAACGAAAACGGAACGGAGGCTAACTAGGAGGAGACTAACATCACCCTGTAACTTCTAGTCCACACACTAATCGCCCAACCTATAGGCAGCTAAGTGGCTGTCGATATCCATAATTAACGAGGTGTACGCGTGGGCCTAGTGTCGGTACTAAGCACCTGGTTTGGTATTCATCAAGTTTACCAACCACCCGTCAGAGGCGAACCAGAACAAGCCTTGTTTCCGTTTACGCGCAGTTGATACGGTACGGGTCTAGATATACTGGTGGTGGGTTGTGAGGCGAATAGAGATAGGTTGTTGATAGCATAGCAGGTTTAATGGTGGTTTTAATTGATCACCCTTTGCATATTGAACGGTGACGTGATACTACGATATTTGAGGCAGATTGATTATGAACATCCTGCGGCCTAGCGACCAACCTATTCGACCAACTTCGGTCCCTTTTGTTTAGCATTATACCTTGTTTAATTTATGATCAGATAGTTGCCATCATAAATTGGTCAAGGCTTTTGTGCTTCATATTTTCAGTCAATATTATATTATGTGTATTGTGTCAATTATCTATACAGGGTGTAACAAAAATGGGGTGTGAACCCTTTAAGGCCAGATTCGGTAGCGTATTGCAATTCGAAAAATGCATTTTTTTATATTTTATTATTACGACCTGCAGCCTAAACCGTTTGTCGGATTTTGACATATGAGGTGTTGTGTTGTTGGATTCCTCTTAATCGTGGGAGTGTCGTCATAGGCTGTAATATTTGCAAAAAACCAGTTGGGTTTTTAGAAAAATCTTTCGATTTCACTTGTTTAACCCGTGGGTTTGGCTGCGTTCTTTGTGATACGCGGACAGCTATTTGTTTAAAAAACAGACCGACTAGTTACTGGCGGTGTGTTCGCAATTAGTTTGTTCATCATGATCAGCCTATATACGTCCCACTGTTGGGCCACAGGCCTCTTCTCATGAAGTTTGTTAAGTAAAATAAAATAGGTGCAAATTAGGAGCAATGGCATAAATGATCCCACTCGTTCAAAGTTCGAATTTTGTAACCATACACTGACATTGACCATTTCAAAAATGTCCAAATAAATAAATAAAATAAACAAATATAGTGGGACAATTCACACCAATTGATCATATAAACATCTTCAAAACGCTGTCGGCCCCCTGTTAAAATAGCAATATTGGTTATACCAATGATTCAACAGTGGTTAGGGAAACGCAGCCAAGTCCGATATCCAATGCGTGCTTAATCATACTGTTGCGGTATTCCCTCGCTGATAGCACAACATTGAAAACATGACCTGAATAATAGGGAATCCTGTGCAACGTCGTCTCCCTGTACAGGCCCCTGGTATTTTTAACCACTAACCTTGATTTTGACGAAGAGTTTTTGACGTGATAACGTCTTATAAATCGATGAACGCCGGCTTCACGCACGAAAAAATGTGACTCATTGTCCCGTCCCGTAGACTGACATATCAACGCATAGCCCAAACCGCTTGTTCTAGAGATTCCAAATTTGGCACGTAGGTTCCTTATAAGGTCTAGGGGTGCACTAAGAAAGGATTTTTCAAAAATCACCCTCTAAGGGGCTGAAATGGGGGTCCAAAGTTTGTATGGGGAAACAAGATTAGATCGACTACTTTATTCGAAGCTTCACAGGAGTATGCCTAACGATAAATAAGTAAATACGTGTTATTAAAATTTTCATCAATGCTTTCTTATGACGTTATCACGTAAAATTATCGGCCGTAAACCGACTTTACAGACAACCATTTTTTGTAAATAATCATAGGAAAAAATGATTCTGCGAAGAAACTCCAATGCAAATGCGAGATTTTTATCCGAGTCAACTTTCGTTCGTGGGACCAAGGCTCGCGGCCAGCAGTGGGACATGGACATATATAGACAGACGAACTCAACAAAAATCGTGGAAGGTGTCAAATGCAGCTCTACCTACAGCCCAACTGCGAAACGATTCAGACCGCCTTCAGTACGTGGCATTTGACATTAGACGTTGTTTTCAAATCTAATCGAAATGGAGCCATGGAATTGTGGATTTAAAAACGCCAGTAGACGTTATCGTTCATTTCTTACTTTTGAAATTTTCAATTTATCACAGCTTTATCTTCAATCTTATAGACAAATATACCTACTACAGATCCATCAATAAATGACCTTCTAATCACAGGAAGCTAACAAGTTTTCCTCAGGGAATACCTCCCATGTCGCTCCCAACCTATATAGATTTTCTTTTATAGACACACCAACTTATGCGCGTCAGTAAACATTGGATTTTGAACTCTAGCATCTAAGTCGTAGAGTTGTTTATGACTGTAAAGTTAAGGTTGTGTTTGTTGATATCTGATACGACCAACGGAATTAATTGTATTATTAAAAGTAACGTGGCTGGAATTATAATTCGTGTGTCGGTGTGTTTGTATGAGTTCTTGGAAGCGTTTTTGTGTTCTGAGGAGGAATATTCCTGCTATTGGTACGGAAATCGAACCTAGACATGTGTACCTATTCACGGCTAAGTTTCTGAGATTCCGAGTAAAAAGTTCTCGTAATTTTCTGTGTATAAGGTGATAACGAAAAACTTGTGGTAGTGCTGTAAAAATCGCAATTTACGAGTATATGAATCTGTAAGTTTTGCTTTTAGCTAAAAAACTAGTGGCTCTTTTAGTTAAAAAAGTGATTCGCCCAAAAAAAATCTATATAATTAACGAACCTGCTAACAAAATTTCACGATAATCGGCTGATAACTACGACCTGTAGAGGAGAACATCCAGACAGACACCGGACACCCCGGACAGACAAGCTGGAGCATACAACTTCGTTCGCTTCGCTCGCTTGTTCCATTACGCTTACAACAAACGTTTTTCAAAAAAAATGTACCTACATGAACTTTCTTTTTCAGAATTCGATTTTATTGGGTTTTTCTTACTCAGAATCGTTGATACTTTCGATCCTTATACAAGCAAAAAAAATTCCCAGATTTTATTATGTTATGTCTTCCAGTGCGTCACGAACATATATAAATAAAAAAATACTGCTTTAAAATGTGACGATCTGGAATGGAATATTTGGGACAAACTTTTTCCTTGTATGAGGATCGATAGTGTCGTTGACACTGAGTAAGAAAAACCTAAAAAAGTCGAATTCTGAAAAAAAAAACAAAACTTTTTTTTTAACGCGCATTAGTAAAACCATTGGTAACTTCTGCTATCATATAATCATACTACAACCTTAGCGTTAGATCACCTCTTTCAACCATAAAGTATAGAACATTTATGTAAGGCGCGAATGGGGATGACTTTATGATCTGTGCTTTTAACTAAGCTAACACCTAGAAGTTGCAATTTTTATATCAACAAAATGGTAAGCCACGCACGGATTCCCAAATGACAAGACGATCAAAGAACTGAATCAGGGCAATCCCAGAAACGATAAAGGAGGAGAGAGCAGAGATTAAGACAGAGTCCCATATCATTTCGAAAATTTTAATATTTCAAACACGCATTCCGAAATGGGATCCAGATACCGGATCTTAACTAAAACTCTCGCCGCCCCGCCGAGTGACGACTTAAATGCTCCTTATCATGATTAATTTAATTTCAGCCCAGGCCTTGTACGGTAAGTAAAAACGAGTGTCTCAAAATGGCTTGTGAGATAACGCCTAAACAGTAGCTAGTATATTGTTCATAAGGGAATGGTAGCAAGTAACGGTTATGGGATATTAAGATACAACCTTTTTGTAAAGAGGATATGTAGGTTTACTATTAATTGCAAGCTTTCATTAAGATTCAGCAAATAAATTATTACTTACTTACTTACTTACTTAAACATTTAATTAAGCTTCGCTTCATCCGACAAAATGAACTCATCCCGAATTGCTATTTCCCGGCCTCTGCAATAATGTACTATTGTTCAGTAAAATTTCAGGAAAACACTATAACATAAGGAAATAAAACTATCACACATGTTGAATAAGGAAGGAAATTATTTAATAGTGGTTTAAAATTAATATATGTGAATCAGCTTATTATGTCACATGTGTCATCAAGTTTTGAGTCACGGGATATCTATAAATGACTTAAATTGGCAAAATCAAGTAAACATCCTCTTTGTGAATGAACGTATGAGGGGGAAGGAAGAATTATACAATAAGTTAATTGATTTAATTATTCAAACGTTACGTTTATTGAACGTATACATAATTATTGTTTAAGAGCGAGTTGAAATAACACGAGATGGGTTCAGTGGAATAAAAATCAATGGAGTAGTTACTTATTAGTCACAACGACTCGATTGTTGACTTAAAGTAGTTAAGTCCCATTTTTGCCCAACTACGGCAGATCCGAAAAGAAGGGATATGATTTTAGCAGTATGTTTGTATTTACGTATGTTCCACCGTAGCGTTTAAGATACTAAACCGATATTGATAAATGAGGTATCAATCGATCCTCCGGGTGATTTTCAATTAGTTTTCCGTAGTCGGGATACAGTTTTTAGGGTTCCGCAGCCAAAATTGCAAAAACGGAATCGTTATAGTTTCGTCATGTCCGTCTGTCCGTCTGTCACAGGCATTTTACTCGAAATCTATAAGGTGTATTTTTGAATAAAATTTTGAGGATAGGTGTATTTTGTTAGCCGATACATTGTCATTCAAAAAAGTAAACCACTTTTAGCCACTTCAGCTAAAAATTGGCATACTTATGTAAATTCGGTGACACACAATTGAATGGCATCAGGGCATCAGCGAGTGCATCTGATGAAGTCTGTATCCTTCATCTACCTAGCAACTTCTTAACTACAAAAGGTGAACCCGTCATAGCAACTTCTTAACTACAAAAGGTAAACCCGTCATGTTTCGGCTCATTGGAACTCTCTCAACAACTAATTGATGACTGGAAAAAAGTACAGTCAGCAATAAAAGCAAGCTTGTACCAAAAATTAGTCTGCTTCAGAGTCAAAACTTATTGAATGAAACAGAAGTCCGCTTTAAAAACTGCATACCGTGCCGTTTTTTTTAATTTTTATTGATAACATTACAAGTTAATTAACAATTCAGAATTTACAAATTATATTAAAATACATACATACATAGATATAATCACGCCTCTTTCCCAGCGGGGTAGGCAGAGATCACGGATCTCCATTTGCTACGATCCTCACAAACCACTTTCGCTTCACTCACCTTCATAACATTTCTCATACATGCTCGTCGGTTTAGGGTACTTTTGACCTGGCCTTTTTGTAAGATTTCTCCAATTTGATCGGAGAATGTTCGCCTACATCTTCCCCTTCCAACTTGCCCTTCCACTCTTTTTATATACACTCTCTTCGTTAATCTTCTTTCATCCATCCTCTCTACATGCCCAAACCACCTTAACATACCCTTCTAAATTTTCGTGACTATATCTCCATCCATTCCACACTTATCTCTTATCACACTGTTTCATATTATAAATATTACTTATGGCCATTATATCTCAAGTTGGAATATATACCTATCATCACCATATCAGCTGAAAGACGTCCACTGCTGGATATAGGCCTCCCCCAAAGAGTGCCACAATAACCGGTCCTGCGCCACCCGCATCCAGCGGACTCCAGTGACCTTTACCAGGTCATCAGTCCACCTTGTGGGGGGCCTACCCACGCTGCGCCTTCCGGTACGTGGTCGCCACTCGAGAAACTTTCCACCCCAATGACCATTGGTTCTACGTGCAATGTCCCGCCCACTGCCACTTAAGTTAAGCGATTCGGAGGGATATATCGGTTACCTTGGTTCTGCTGCGGATAGCCTCATTTCTGATGCGATCACGCAGAGATACTCCCAGCATAGCCCTCTCCATTGCCCTTTGGGTGACTTTAAGCCTTCTTATGAGGCCCATAGTAAGCGACCACGTTTCCGTGCCATACGTTATCAGCACCTATGGTCATCAATACATACCTATGGTCAATAAAAATTACGAATTGACTACTCGTGATGTAGAAAGACTACATTGATGTAGGTATAGCTAAGACCATATACAATTTGGGGCTTGCATTTTATAATGTATACCATTTCAGACAAAGATCAAGACGAATCTAGATGATTTTCTTTGTTTTGACAACACAGAACCCTGAAAATAATAAATGACACAATTACAAACAAGAATGTTGTTACACGCAATTTCTCGATGCTTCTCCGAGAGCAATAAATAATGTCTTCTTAATACGGGCGACATCGATTTAAATTATGTATTTATATAGTAATTCCAGTTGCATACATCGAGACAGACTGTTTTTGTAATATGCTACAGTTTATGTTGTGATTTATGGCATGACAACAATTGCCTATAATTATAGCGTAAGATGGAATAATTTTTAACCCCCGACGCAAAGAGGGGTGTTTGACGTGTCTGTGTGTATGTCTGTGGCATCGTAGCTCCGAAACGAAAGGACCGATCTTAATGCAGTTTTTTTTGTTCGAAAGCTGACGTGATCGAGATGGTTCTTAGCTACGTTTCAACAAAATCGGTTAAGCCGTTTTTGAGATATTGAACTTTAAAATGAAAATGTCGAGGGTTTTCTACTTTTCTAAGTTGTAGTTATACTCCAGGCAGAATATTTTTGTTGATTTCATTTTAAAACGTTATTCTAAGAAGCTTTATTCAAGAATACTTTTCACCCGGAAGTAATTAAATTAAGCATTCGTTGTCTTTTTTTGTTTGATTTATATTGAATATTTTAAAGCAAATGTAAATGAACCAAAATAAAGATTAAAACATTTATTAATATTTATTCCGACTTTTTAGGAGCTAATTAAGTTTTTTTTTTTGATGTCTGATTTTTTGTTGGATTTTGCCTCTAGGTAACTATTTAATTGATAATATATCCGTTACATTAAAAAAATCTGCTAGTATAAATTATTTCCAAATTTGACATGTTTTCCATACAAGTTGTCAGTTCATTGCCTGGACTACCCTGGCGTACTATACATTTTTAACCCCGTCCAAAACAAGCGGTGTTATAAGTGTAACATGAGTATTTGTGTTTCTGTCTGTTGCATCGTAGCTCCCAAACGGATGAACCGATTTGAGTGCAGTTTATTTTAATTTATTAACTCATTTCTCACCTGTTTGTTATCTCCTATACTCTAGTGATGATATTTCTGGCTCCTGCGCCCAAAATGAAAATATGTAAGGTAAATGGAGAACTCGTCAACTGTTCCGTCCAAATAGTAGACCATCTTCAATCTTAATTCATAGTAATCAAGGTGACAATCAGGGGGTCACTTGCCAAACATTGGAACTAAATCAAAATCTTTGTGTTATCTCTGCACCTTCCTACATCAAGGCAATTGCCATAAAACTTAAAGAGTGCAGTGAGTGGAAAAAATGTTGCTTCAAGTATCAGTTCCCATAGCTCATATAGGAAAGCGACCGCTCCAATGTCAAGATAAGCAAATAATTGATTCAATTTGTTAATTTTAATTATCTGTGCCAAAAGGGTGTCCATGGACATAACCTTGCTATCTTGCGTGTACTCACGCCACTGGTTACTCATCCCCACCAATAATTAAACACTGCGTATGTACGCCGCGGCTCGCGACACAAGGATGTCATTATAAAGTGTGGTGCCGCCTTAAAAGGTGTGCAATTTAGCCAATTAATGTAGGAAGGATGGCTCAAGGTCAGAGTATGTTATTGAGGGGACGTGGCTTAGTGGACAGACATTAATAAATGGCTCGTCAGTTCTGACAGCAGAACATCAGGTGCTGTTCAGGAAAGTGTGAAGAACTAGAACAAATAGGTCTCCGAAATGTACTACGAGTCTTACCGTCTTAAAATAGCTGAGGCATACAAGGATAAACCTGAGAGACAAGAGTGTACGTCAAAAAGGACAAGGAAACAACAGCTCATTCATAAACTAACCTACCTAAAGAATTATCCCCACACACGTCATCTGTAAGGCAAAAAAAAACTAAACAAAAACAAAACGTCATACGAACAAACAGATAACCGGTGTATTACCGACTTTGCCGATAAAGTTAATACTGTTATTCATAGTTCTTTCAGTAGATACATAAATAAGGATAGTCGAAAAGTAGGTATAGAACAAAATTTCATCCAAAAAAACAGCATGGATAAAACTACAAGTAATACGGGAGTTGACAACGCAACAGCAAACATGAAGTATTCTTACATTACCAATAAATAAAACGCACGGTAATACTGAAGATAGCATAGCATACCTACGCTGCAACGTATTCTTAAACCACGGCGCAAAAAGAGGGGTGATGTTTGACGTGTCTGTGTGGCTGTCTGTGGCATCGTAGCTCCTAAACGAATGGACCGATTTTAATGCGGTTTCTTTTTGTCCGAAAGCTCACGTGATCGAAATGGTTCTTAGCTAGGTTTCAACTAAATCGGTTCAGCCGGTTCTCAACACTATTGAACTTTGAAATGAAAAAAATCGGGGGTTTTTCAACTTTTCTAAGTTGTAGTTATGCTATTATTGCCCGACTACGGCAGAGCCGAAAGGAAGGGATATGTTTTTAGCACTCTTTGTTTGTATTTACGTGTGTTCCACCGTAGCGTTTAAGGTACTGAACTGATTTTGATGAATAAGGTATCATCAATCGATTCGAAATTACGCTCCTCAGTTAGTTTTCATAGTCGGGATACATTTTGTTGAAGTTTTTTTATGCTTGTTAAGTTTTTTTATACTTTACCTACAATAGATACCATAGAAAATCGAGACGTCACCTGTTCCTGCTCACTTCATACTATAAAAAAAAACAGCCGATATTTGACAGCCGTCATCCCGGCACAATAAACGTCAATGATGACATATGATGACATAAATTGTACTGGGATGACTGCTGTCAAATATTGAATGTAAGGGCATTTTTCACTACAACATAACGTTGTTGACGTTTCATAAAAAGTTACTGGTTTGACTATATCATATCAGTTAACGTCGTTATTATTAGGGGTCACAAACAGACACAGACAGAGAATTGATGTACATTCTAGCAATATTTGTCACACACGTCAAGTCTGTCATTTATGACTTTATTCCTATTCCTATTCATTCTTGTCATCTACAAAACTATGAAATTAGTTGCCATACTAATCTGGAGTCTAATTTAAAAGCGTTCAATTTTTTTTACGCAATTTGAATAGGAAAACTGATTTGCTCGTCACTAACATAATTTGTTTACTACTAGAGTTTGCCTTGTGACAAGCTTGGAACTCTAACACTACAAGAGTTTGTCTTATAATGAAATTTACACATATCATGTGTTCATATCCCTACTTTTAAGCAGTGGCTATGTTATTATTTTACAGTAATAATCTCAGCTTAACCAGGCAGCCGGCCGCAAGAGCCATGCCTAGCATTTTTTATAGTACTTTTATTTCATTAAGGTAGATAGCATCAGCCACCCACGCGGACCGTAATGACTTGCCATATCCGACCTTAGTAGAGTCGCGGACGAAAGCTACACGTACTACATTAATTAATAATAAGATTAGGATAATATAAACTAGCTGCGGCTCAGTGAGTCATCCGTATTGGTTATAGAACTCTCTCAATGCACCTCACTCTAGGTGGTGGATGTATGCCCACCGATCTGTGGTATTTGCGTATCAATTTCTTCGAATTTTAATAAAAATAATAACTGTACTTCGGTCATTTTTTGTTTATACATCCATATGTTGATGTTATTAGTATATGTATCTTAACCTAGGTATAGTATAACCTCTAAAAAACACAATCTATATTTAATTAAATCTAAATTTTTGACCGCCTTGATTTGACCGATCCAGTGCGCCAACATTGGGTAGTTGTACCTGTCGGCAATGACACTCAGAATGCTGTCAAAGTCAAAGTCAAAGTGATTTATTCTTCAATTTAGGCATATTACATGCACCTATGAATGTCGATAAACTACCACCGGTTCGGAAAGAAAACCTCTGCCTCGAGAAGAACCGGCGTAAAAAACTCGGCGAGGTGTCGTTTTTTCAAAACAGTATACAATATATCATGTTGAAACTTTCCCTTAACCGGCTCAGCATCGAGAAGATTTTTCTTGCGTATAATCGCTTGAAAACCCTCTGTGCGGGCCTCAGAGAACGTAAGCGAGGTGCTACACCACCGGGGTAGTCCCATCAGCACTCCGAATGCATTGTTCTATTGCACGCGCACGCGCAGGGCATTATATGTATGCTCTTTTGGTATTATCCACTGGCTGAAAAGCTATTTAAGTAGCGTGATTTTTACTTCGGGGGAACATAGAGCAAACCTGCGGTCCAGCATATTTAACCTTACTGCTAATGCCCTGCGCTCACGTTCAATATCAAGTCATCTTTTAGATCGTGAGTTATAATGTGGCCCAGCTAAAATATACGGGCAATTGTCGTTACACAGTGGAAAAAAGTTAAAGCGTAGATTAAGGCTCTTAACTATGTACCTACATTTTTTTTGCAATCCACCCAGATAGGTTTTTCCATTGTCAGTAGGTATGGCAAATTTCTAAAATACAGTAACTTATTCAGCAGCTGTTTTGTCTAGATTTCTCATATGCTCTAGTTGAGAATTGTAAATATTGGAATATAATTTTCTTTGTCTGTATAACTCAACCACATGCAATCCCCGCGTCACTATTTAACCACAAAGCTCGAGTAATACTCATCATAATGCAAATAATCCCACATTTACCCTCCATTCCCAAATGACGTAGGAACTACAAGTCTTCAGTACGCTACGCTGTTTGATATAATAAAAGCTGAATTGACGTTGGACACAAATAACGAATGCAATCGCTTTTATTGACGCTTACTACTGTCGTTGACGACACAGCTTATGCGTCTAGGGATCTTTCTGACGTCTGGATAAGGTAAGGTAGGTCAAACAGCGCGTGTAGCATGACGTCAAAATATATGTAAAAAATAAATTAGTCAGAAAAATACAACTCTTCTTTGTGATGTGGTCAGCTGGGATCCCAGTTTTGAGAAAACACCTGAACGGTTGAAACTTCAAAATTCGACCTAAGCGCATAAAATGTTGCCCTCAAATTGGACCAAGGTCGTGAAATTAGCAGTTTCGTAGAGAAGAGTACTTACAATAGTTTTGCTGCTGATTCTCGTATCGTGATGAAGAAACATTACTCAGTGGAAGCAAATATCAATTGATGATAATGAACAAGATTCACATTGTATAGGGCCTAGGCTTTAAGTTAACTTACTACACTTTGTACTTGTAAAACAGAATACCTGGACGTAATTGTGGACGAGTTAAGTTAGTTGAGTGTATGGACGAGTTGGAAACGTGGAAAAGATGGGAATATGAACGAGGGAACAGAGACCTTGGATCTAAACTACTTTTAGATTTTAGATTTAGTCTATATCTATATCTCATCATCATCATATCAGCCGAAAGACGTCCACTGCTGGACATAGGCCTTCCCCAATGACCGGTCCTGCGCCACCCGCATCCAGCGGACTCCCGCGACCTTTACCAGGTTTCATAAAACTACCCCGAAAATATCCACTGGAAAAATTCTTGACGTTAAATAGGCTTGTGTCCTAAATTTTTTTACGATGCCATTCGAACCAACATGTTTTTGGAGAGGAACAAATGTTTGTATGGGAGCAACTACAATTAAAGATCATAAATACCCAAAAAGATTAGTTAAAGACGACCTCGCTGGCGGCAGTCGAAAACGTTTCATACTGATTAACAGTGAATCATGACGTCACAGTCTGATATTTGTACTAATCGTTGTATGGACAATCAATTAAATTGCTGTTTCGGTCGCGAAATACTGCGTTTAGGACCATAGTTGCCATACAATTTTGTTCCTATAAAAGCTAGCTTTAAATTAACTTTTGGACAATAAACAAAAAAATGCATATTTTTTCTAAACTTTGAAGGTCTTTTTATGTTTTTTTTTTATTTTAGTTTAGCAAAACTGCGTTATCAATTTTAACATGTGGAAACTACCGATTAGATCTAGCGGACTTTTTAATTAGACGACGAAGGTTCACTTTCGTGCGCACCAGTACGGTTACACTACACCTGGGCACACGCCTTATCGGAGAAAGTTGTAATTATAACAATAAAACATAATGTCCGCTGTCATACGCGTATCATGGTCGACGCGTGTCAACTGAAGCTTCGACTTGTTTGGCCATATTTGCGTCGGTGTCACATGGTATCACGGGTTTATTACATCAAGCCAACGAACATATATTAACGCCTGTCTTAAGAGTCCCGACCACACTTGACTTAAATCGGCTCTTCGGCAATTTATAACAACAGAAATTAGTTTCCGATTTAGATATGGCAGATCCCATTTTGTATACAAAGTTTCATGTTGTTCTATCATAATATCGTTTTTATACTTTTCGAAAGGATTAATAACGCACTTGCTACCTACAGCAAATTTTGGGAGTTGGCTGGTGACGCTCTTTTAGAAAGTGGACATATCATCGTCATATCACGCAAGGCCATTAAAATAAGTCGAATTGCACTCCAGTTGCGAGTTTACTACAATAACTTAGTCGCACTGTCACTGAAAAAAAAAACCTGCTGTTACCTATTATAAAGCTTATTCCCATGGCGTAAGGTTAAGTGTCGAAACTAAGTATATACTATTACTTTACTAGGGTTACATATTTTAAAAGTGGCACTTACACTTATACGTAAGTTTTTAATGAAGTTGTTAGTGCTATTTGTAGCTTCAGAATGCGACTCGGGGTGCCTCCCCAAATAAGGATAACAGGGCAATGGTAAGGTTTTACTTTTAAACACTTTTAATTAACAGTTTTTAGGGTTCCTCAAGACTAGACCTTTTTATTTGAATACATGTTCAACCTAGTAGTATAAGTATCCGATACATAAGCGCACCCTTAATATGTTTGCGATTTGCCATTAAATTTCATTATTGCGTGAGCGAGAATTGACCCGCAGTGCCGTCTCACACAGTTACATCGACACTTATAATAATCTCTGAATTAAAAATAGTTCAGCCAGTGTAATTTTAGACATTGTTCTGTCACGAAGGATCTCTGCTTCCCATGAGCGGAAAAACATGAAACATTTTTATAGGTACATTATTATTCTAGCTCGCTCTTTAAGATAGTTCTTATCCAACTGCGACAAATAATTAATTTTCCGTTATATTCGACCTCATTTAACTATTCATTTATTTATCTTAAGGGAAATCGCCGGCATGGCTGTCAGCTGTCAGTGAAGTCAAAATGACGGAATTGATTTGTCTTTTACCTATTAATAATTTCGATCCGGTCAACGACAGACCTTCACGAAACACATACCAAATGATAAAGCATAGAAAAATAATCAATTGTAATATGAGAATTTATAAGCGAAAATTTCGTATTACGGCGTAATTTCAATAAATGTATCAACAAATTCGAACCGTAAAACACGAATTTTTAATTTTTTTTAAATGACAACGCTTCCTTGGCGCATTCAGCCAAAGTACGAGTAACGGGATTAAAAGAAAATACGGAGAAATTGAAAATTATGGAAGACAAGGAACTAATAGTAATATATATAAAAGTTTGATATTAATTAAAGACAAAAATTTCTACAAGGCATAAAATATATACCTACAAGGATGAATCATCTATATACAGGAGTTAAGGAATACAATACAAGAATAGAAACTGTAAGGATTGACAGCAAAAAGTATAATAATATATGTTAGGAACATAATATGTGACGTTCCACGGGTACCTTCGGATACACGGGTGTCTGTTTACAATCAGCCAGGCCCTGCTTGTTTACCGTCACGTTTTTTTTAAGATTCATAAAATTATAAATTTACTAAAAAAGAAGGTTGACATTTAACATTCAAATGTAACCGATGGTGTTCACTTGATTTGAATTACAAATTTCAAAGAAGATTGCCATTTTACGCCGACTCATGGTATTAGGGGCTTTTTTTGTCGAATCCTTTTTTTTTAGTTGGTTAGTTTGTTGGTTAGAATGAGTATTGGAGTAGGTAGGTACTATCGCCCAAGGGTACGGGTTCACACTTTCTGTTCAAAATCGTCTGCACATGCATAGCGAACGCTCGAAAATGACCCTAGAGGTGTATACCCGTACCCTTGGGCGATAGTACATATCACACGACAACATTTGAGTTATGTTTTTGGCCTTTAGGAAAAGGGTGTACACGAATTTTGACTAGGTATTAGTATTGTAAATTGTGTAAGTTAATTTTTGACTAATTTTCTACTTAATTGTGTAAGATCACGTGACAGTAGACTCTCGGGAACAGAGTTGAAGTAAGTAAATTAAAATTCATTGCGCTCTGTCTACACCTTTTGGGAATACAGGTGTGAGCTAAGTAAGAGTAAGTAGGTACGTTGTTTAAAAATAGTCAATAATTGATTAAACACCTAAATTGAGGATATTTCATTCGTAAATCATACTAAAAAAAATTGGACTATTTCTTTTAAAAACCTAGTTTACATTTTCAGCGATTAGGCGTAATCATATTATTTACTACTAATTGTAACACAATTTTTTAAATTAAAAAGGTGTGTTTTGTAAAAACTTTTTTAATTCTAAATATGTCTAGTTGCAGTTCTTGACTTTTTAGAGTAAATAAATATTTATTGTCTATTGTCTTTTTAGAACAATTACCTAGCTATAACTAACTATTTATACTTATGTTAATAGTTTAATTATCACCGTATATGGAAATTAATTGTTGCACCAACAAGACGTGCCTTAATATGTGTAAATAATAGACATGTGACGACGCACCTGGCGAGGAGATAGGCACACTTAGCATTGATAAAACTTTTCAAAACATCTGACGTAATTATAATTTGATCACTAGTTTACCCGCGGCCTGTGATGCTGACGGTTCTAGGTTTAAATCTGGGTGAGGGCAAATTTTTGTGTGATGGGCACGAGTATTTGTGCCCGAGTCTTGGCCGTTCTCTTATTTAGAACCGATTACACAATCTTTATTTATTTAGCTTACTGTGAGACTCAATCGATTTGTAAAGATTTCTCCCTAATATTTACTTATAAAGTTTTAATTAAAATTATTTTCAATTACAATTCAATAAAGTTAAAATTAGAAATAAGATTCAAAATAAAATATAAAGATTTTTTTTGCAGATTTGACATTAAAGCTTTCAACCAATAATTTAATTAAAGTCAGAAAATAATGAATCGTTTATGTAGGTATTTGATTAGCGTGGACGGCAACTCCGTAGCTTAGTGAAATTATGTCTGCGTTGCCCGGAGCTGAGAAAAACAACCCCGGATTTCCCTGGAACCAATCTCCTTCAATAAAATAAAAAAACTCACCTAGCATTTTACTCAAATCAGCATTATGCAGGTCCGGGTTCTCATCAGCCAGTTTCTTCCTCTCGACCTTCGCCCACACCATGAAAGCATTCATAGGCCTCCTTATCCTCGCTTCCTTCAAAGCCTTTGACTGCCCCATCTTCGTCGTAAACGGCGCTCTGACGTACTGCTGAGGAGAGTAATCTCTAGTTTCATACGGGCTTCTATAGTCGTACTGCGTTCGGTAGTCGAGACCGTAGGGTAGGGTCGACCAGACGACCAGTTCTGGGCTGGTCTGTTCCTGAGTCGAGTCAGTGCTGTTTTCGACGCCGCCTTGCACGTATTGCTCGTAGCTCCGATGGTAGGTTGGGGGGGAGTCGATGGCCCCGCCTGAGTCCATCATGCTGGAAAGAGAAGTTGGTTTTAATATGAGTGATAGGAATTTGTAGAAAGAGCCACGGGCCTGCCTTTGGGCAGGGTATTGCGAAGCAAAAATGCCGGGAAATTAAAATACCCATGCCCCACTTTAGAATAAATCGGTCAAGTGCTAGTCGGACTCGCGTATCGACGGTCTCATACTGTAGGAACATACATAGTTCCTCCATCGTCAGTTTAACTTAACTGTCGGAAAACTGTTGTGCCAACTACATCGACATAGGCCGCAGTCACTTTACCACCTGAAAAGAGCGTGCAATCGCAATCTATCAAATGGCATTTATATCCTCAATGTATCCACATCCTCAATAACTAATAAATAATTAAGCTTCCCGAAACTACGTGACCGATCCAAAATATGGCTAATATGTCAAAAACTGGTTATAGCAGCAACAGGCATAGACTACTTTTTGTCAGTTTGGAAGGTGGATTCCATTGACAGAAATTCAAAACATCAGAGGTTCGATCGAGTTTTAAAATCTAGAAAAAAACACGCAGTCGGTGTTTTATGATTAAATCAATTCTTGGCCTGTTTCATACGAAAACGATTGATTGGAAAATGGCCGGGTTTGCATTCGAGGTAATGATTTAGTTACCTAGTTCGATAAAAACTTTGATAGACATCTTACATGTTACTCCCCAAATATCAAAATCCAATAAGCCGTTACAGCAACGTATGTGCTAACAACCAATCTAACAAGTGAAATTAAAAGATTTTCTAAAAAATCCAACTGCTTTTATGCAAATATGTCACTCCCACGATTAAGAGGAATCCAACGACACCTCATATGTCGAAATCCGTCAAACGGTTTAGGCTGCAGGGCGTGCCAAAGAATAAGACATTCACACATACATACACAGATACATACATACATACATACATATATACATACATACATGCGCTCGAAAAACATAACCCTCCTTTCCTTCGGCAGTCGGGTAAAAATACTGTCAGTCTTTGACTGTCGTCAACGTTCTAAACGTCATGTCGCAAATACCCGTCACTTAACACCTTCAGTGTATGGAAGGCAATACCATCGCCAATTGATCATTCATAAAGCATAACGCAACGGATTAAGGCCTATTAGTGGATACCACGTGTCTTCGTCAGTACATGGAATCTGAAATGTCCGAATGGGGTATCGTGTGCGGGTAGTTACCGCGAACGTGGCGGATAGCAGGAAGGTAATGGGAGACCGATATTGGAGACTGATACGGGACACATCCTTGGGTGGCAGGCGCTTGCCTATTAAGTAGGTACGTTCGGGTATAATTATCCAATTTTGATGTCTATGTTACTGGAAAGTTTCGTCAAAATCGGGAAGTTTTTGATATTATGGGAATGTAAATCGGCGTAGACTTTCACGTTTAATAGGTACGAGTACCTATCTATATTATTGCATGCACGGTTCCATCCGCCTATCACACAGACCGTAAGCGACGCCGCGGGATAAAAATAGCCTGTGTCCATTCCATATATTGGTGAAATACCTTATGTTTGAAATCGGATGAGTATTCCGTCAGGTGACAAGCAAAAGTCACTAAATACTGAAAAATAATTGAAGAAATAGCAACTGTGTTGAGGTAGTAATAAGGTTGAGTTTTCCTTTACCTCTTACGTGTATTTAGTGACTTTTGCTTGTCACCCTACGATTTCCAGATATCAAGCAATACAATTTTTGCCTGTTATTTTCAGAAAATAACAGAAAATAATTTTCTACGACTTTAATGACGAGTATAATTGTCGATTCGCTATTTATTAACCCCCGACGCAAAAAGAGGGGCGATTTTTTACGATGCCATTCGAACCAGTTTTTGGAGGGGAACGTCACAAATGTCACAATGCTATGTGTAGGTGAGTGTATCACCTATTTTCTGTCTCTAATTGCCATGGTTACGTCTCCTGAGTCACTTTTTAAAACTGCGGTTTATGGGTTTTAAATCACCAAATGTCGGGGGGGGGGGACCTACTTGTCTAAGAAACTCTGTAATTTAGTCTCCTGGCTAACGGCAACTAGTTGATTGACCCAGGTACTAATCGTTGTATGGAAAATAAGTAAATTGCTGTTTCGGTCGCGAAATACTGCGTTTAGGTAAATAGTTGTCATACAATTTTGTTTATATAAAAGCGTAAGGATTCTATTGGTAACTTTAAATTTACTCTTGGACAATAAAAAAAGCATATTTTTCTAAACTTTCAATGTCAATCTTTTTATGATTTTAACTATACTTTTTTAATTTATACTTTATTAAAATCATTTTATGGGTTATTATATCCATTAACAACTCTACGTTATAATTTTAGGGTTCCGGACCAAAAAGGTAAAAACGGAACCCTTATGGGTGCGACTCCGTCCGTCTGTCTGTCTGTCACAAAGTCAAATATCTCAGGAACTACTAATGCTATCGATTTGAAATTTGGAATAGTTGTAAATAAAGCTAATCCTCGTGTATGGAAAATGAAAAATTTTAATATATACTTTTAATTTGTATAAAAAAGGGCGGATAAGAGGGGGGGCAAAAATTCAAAGTCTAGTTAGTAGGCCAAGTGGGGTATCATATGAAAGGGCTTGAATTGTACATTCTAAAACAGTTTTTCTTTTTTTTTCTACAATGGTAAAATTTTGATTTATAAAGAAAAATGTTGAAAAAAATACCATTCCCCCCCCCTTATCTCCGAAGTTTACCAAGCGAAAAATTTGAAAATAATATATATTATTAATATTAACATGAATATTACCGGAAAAGTATAACGATACCTCTATCTAGCCTAGTTTTTTTTTATTCTTCAAAAATCATATATTAATTTTGTTTGTAATTTAATACTTCTGTGTTCAATTTTTTGCCTTCAAATTCGTATGAAAGTGTTCTGAAAGTACCTTCTAGCAAATAAAAAAGGAATTATCGAAATTAATTCACTTGATAAAGAATTATCGCTGAAAAACCAACATACAGTAAGGGAAATGTATTAACGTACCACCGTAGAACCCTATCGCAATAAGGTAATATACCGTTCGAGTTTGAGTGGCGGCGGCCTGTCAATTGCGACAGGGTTCTACCCTACGTGAATACATTTCCCTTACTGTACATACCGAGTTCCTTGGTCGCGCAATTTAGTAACAAAATGCACCGATAAATGGCGCTGTAGGTACTCATGTCATGCTCATGACTTTACTATACTTTGCGTTGTTTAGATTTTTCCAAAATTAACGGGTGTGTTGTATGATATTTCGTACGGAACCCTCGGTGCGCGAGTCAGACTCGCACTTGACCGGTTTTTTTACATGAGTCTACCTACAACTCTATTCCAATACTCGACTCTTACAAATCCCACGGGAAGAAAGAGACTATCACATTTTCTCCATTTAAACCTACAATTGCTAGAAATGGTATTGAAAATTAAATTTCCTGGCTCTGCCTATCCTTTTTTGGAATACAGGCGTGAGTTTACACGTAATTTAGTACCTACGTGACACCAGCAATATACAGGAAATAATAACAACATACGTAGGTATGAAATAGGAACCGCGTTTGGGTGGCACTGGTATCAGTTTTATTTTCGTCTAATATTACATCAAAATGATGCCAATTCCAATTTAACGATTGACTGACAACGCATAAACTACTGCAGACAATTTTTTTTTAATTTAATTGCCCATATATGTATGTATTTA
The DNA here is from genome assembly GCA_932294315.1 of Epinotia nisella. Taxonomy (NCBI): domain Eukaryota; kingdom Metazoa; phylum Arthropoda; class Insecta; order Lepidoptera; family Tortricidae; genus Epinotia; species Epinotia nisella. Next base: position 11,867,953 of record OW028693.1, read on the forward strand.
ATTAAACGTTCACCAAACCTATTTTAGTTAACATTCGTTTGTCTTTATCTGTAACTTTGAACTTTCTGTTTGTAAGAACACACACGTTTTAGTTGACAAATGTTTGTTAAATTTTAAAGGACCCATGGTTTTTTTATGAAATTCATATTGTGATTCAATAGTCTAGTTTCTCCCGTTACGTTGAAAGATCAGATGTTTTATTTTTTTCGTGATGCCATTCGAACCAGTTTTACTACAACTAGTCGCTCTGTGAGCTGTAGAAATTGCAAGTCTTAAATTTTTAGGGTTCCGTAGTGAACAAGGAACCCTTATAGTTTCGCCATGTCCGTCCGTATGTCCGTATGTCCGTATGTCCGTATGTCTGTCTGTCTGTCTGTCTGTCTGTCTGTCTGTTAATTAGTGATGTATTTTATTTCTCGTTAAACCTATAGTGTGGGGCAGCAGTGGATAGCTTGTTCAAAAATATTATTGGTTTATTAAAACTATTTTTCAACTTAGTTATGCGTTTGCGAGATAATGGGATTTAAAGCCCTAATTTTTGTTCGAGCCATGTAGCTCCCCCGCCCCCCTCTGCCGGCTAAATGGCTACTACTGAGGACGTGAAAAAATTCGTGGCAGTAGTACATATAATGAATTTAAAAGGAAAACTATCACAGTTAAGTAGACATAACTAGTTAACGAGTAGTAGACATAACTAGTTAACTGGTAAGAAATGCACTTAATTTCTAGTACACATATCCATTGTCATTGGAATTTGAACCTTTTACCGTGGACGGAGAGTTGCTTTTTCACGGCACGGTGTTTCTTGCCGCGCAAACGAGGGTAAGCTATAATAAAAACCCCAAAAGCCCCTTTTAAGTCCGCATTGTGTGACAGACGGGCAACTACGGAACCCTACCCTGCGCGTGGCCCGACACGCACTTGGCCGTTGTTTTTTTTTTTTTTTAATAAGTGACTCGACAAAAAAATGTATATACGAACCTAAGCTGCTCACAACATTTCACGCCTATACTTTGAGAAATGCGACCTGTAGAGGAGAACAGTGGGACAGCGTCACAGCGTCACATTGTGACAGACACCGGACATACGAACGAATTATCGGCCCAAGCTGTAGCATAGAACTTCGTTCGCTTCGCTCCCTCGTTCGATTAGAGAACAAGAAAAGGCCAAAATAAGAGTTAAAATCAGACATCGCAAGCAACCGCAAAGTCGGCTCGTACTAAATGACACAGAATTATGACGTCACAACATTGTATTCTGTTGAGGAATTTGACACAGAATTATGACGCCACAACTTCGTATTCTGTCAAGGAATTAGTCGAGTGCCGGATCCATAAATTCTAGTTTTTCTTTAAATATATATCCTCTGAAATACTAGTTGAAATTTACTCAACGAATATTTAACTGCTTATGTCCTTAGTCAAGCATGTTACATAACAACTGCAAACAAGAAAACATGAGTAATCCCTAATTTACTGGTAACCGGCGCGGGCGCAACTTGACTCGATTCTTTCCGCGAACGACTGGCGCCGCTTAACGCTGTGGGAAAGCTAACGAGTAAGCCACAGTGAGGATGTGAAGCCATTGCAGGCGCCAGAGAGATCAATGGGAAACCACTGCATTCCACCGAATTACAATGAATCCTCAAATAATGGGTCAGCAGCGCTTGTCATTCTTCCGGTGCAAAGCCATAGGCTACGGTGTCTGCTAAACATCAAGCCGTAAATTTGATTGCAACCATCATTGTATAAAAAAAAACGCTATGAAAGCATTCGCTGCTTGCAAAGCAAGAGTCGAATTTGCGAGTTTTTTGCCATACAAATAGTCGCTCTAGCCAGCCGGGCTGGTATTTACAATGCTTACCGACCATTCGCCTGAGGCGGACCAGCGTAAGATTAGTTTCCGATTACCCACAGTTGTTACGAACCCCGGGGTCAGGATATACTGAAGGTGAGTGTTATGGGTTAGGGTGAGACAAAACACTTTTTGATTCGAGCTGACCTACCCCAAATCCTAATCGGCGACATTTTTTTTCAATCACTTCAGTTTCTTTAGATATGTTATAAAAATTAACGTCTCAAAACACAGAAGCAAAATAATAGCAATGAATGGTTAATAAGCTAATTTCACACAACGAATAATTAAATAGCTAATACTAACTAACTGCTACATAATGTTCAAGTGCAGTGTTAATACTAATATTCAGCAAGAAATAAAACGATTTAAACATGACCATGTTTCACAATTAACTATAGTTTATCACTAACTTGAAATGTCTGTGAAACTGAATAAATTTTATTGCAATTTGGACCTTATATCCGTATATTAATACAATCGCTATTAGAACGGAATATTTTGAACCGAATTGGCCAACTCAAACCTTTGGGCCCATGTCTACAGATTCCCAATTCTACAGATTCTCAGGTCTACAGATTCCCAATTCTACAGATTCTCATGTCTACAGATTCCCAATTCTACAGATTCTCATGTCTACAGATTCCCAATTCTACAGATTCTTATGTCTACAGATTCCCAATTCTACAGATTCTCATGTCTACAGATTCCCAATTCTACAGATTCTCATGTCTACAGATACTATAACCAACCAGTAATTATTAATCTAGAGAAATAGATTTTATATCTTCGGAAAAAAGGTACAAGCTCCAATTTTTATAAATGTTCTAATTCTAATCACATGATCACACTTGTATGTATCTATATTTTGCGATAGTTAGACTAGAATTGGGAGTCTGTAGAATCAGAAATATGTAGAACTGGAAATCTGTGGAACTGGAAATCTGTAGAATTGGGAATCCGTAGGATTGGAAATCTGTAGAATTGGGAATCTGTAGAATTGGGAATATGTAGAATTGGGAATCTGTAGAGTTGGAAATCTGTAGAATTGGAAATCTGTAATAGAAATCTGTAGAATTGAGAACAAACCAACTCAAATAACTACAACAACACGAGAGCTCGACTTCCATTTATTTGACATCTACTTGCACAAGCACTAAAAAGCCAAAGTCCAATTAGTTATACACGGGGTTGTGGTACTTATTGCTTACACGTTATGTCATAGAATCGTATAAACGTCTATAGGATTTCAATACAGATATATTGCACGACATTATCCTGAGGTAAGTATTTCGTTACAAATTCGAAGTTTATTGGACTTTTATAACGTGTACCTATACAAACAAACATTCAAATATAAATATCCAAGACAACATAGTAAGTAAGTAATAATTTATTTGCAGACAACGGGTAAGTTTACATGTCCTAGATTAAATATACAATTGTTCCACTTTTTTAGCTGTTCAAAATCTAAGCCCAGCTGAAACAAAGTGCAAGTCAGAGGTGCGCAAGCTCAACGTCGTTGATGTATTTTCTACTGGAGCCAACGCGACGTCCTATTTGTCAAATTCATTATAGTTCAGTAAAGGCCCCACGTGATTGGTCGAAATTATCTTAGTTGTCTAAACAGTTGTGAAATATTTTATTTCAGTTGAGTTGGGAGCTCCATAGGAAAAAGTATGTGATTATTAGTTTAGTATACGAAGTCTTAATTCAAACATTAAAGTCGACGAGTATAAAAAAGATGTTGATTTATAAAATTCTTGTTTAGATGCAACGGAATGCAAGTTTTCTAATGGAGAGTAAACTATCGTGTTGACTTATTATTGATGTTTACGAGTTAATAGAATAATACAATAGAAATGCCAGTACATCATGTTTACATTGGCCGGTGGAAAAATAAAGACGATGACGGAATTGTTATTTAACTTTGCTACGAGTAATTATAATAAATAATATATAAACTTTAAAAACAAAGTTTAAACCGACTTCAATTCGTTACTTCACCAAGCAACATAGATACATGAAAATTTCCATATTTCCTTTCCAATTTACCACATGATCTGCTGTCCGAGAGCAAATGCGCTGATTATTATAGAAAAATCCAAGTCGCTGTATGTGGGCTGATAATATTTGAGTGGTACCGTTGATTCCTCAAGGATCTCAGAATTGACACTTTATTAGTTGCTACTTCAACGGAATCATGTCAGAATCTTTGACGTACTTTACATCTTTGAGGAGTTTCATAAAACATTTGTGGTCTTCATCATCAGTTCCACTTCACCAAAATTGCGATTTCCGTAAATAGACGAGTTACATAATAGAAAATACAGAAATCACTACACGCGTGCCTATAAAATATGAGGGTTGCGCTCGATTTCCCTGGGATCCCATCATCCGATACATATTACATTACTTGTTACAGATTTATGGTTAACCTTTACATACCCCTTGTTACTTGTAAAATAGCACCACACCCTTTCCTGCCGTGCCGAGAAGCATTTAGGAGAATAGAGTTATCGTGTGTTATGAGCCACGGGCTGGCACCATATCACGCCAATACATACTCGTATATACATACAATCACGCCTGTTTCCAAAAGGCGTATTAAATTGTATCTACGGGGCGTTAAAGCCGCTCAGCAATCACATTTTATCCATCTTTTAACCTACAATGCAAATGGAACCGAAAATAGGTTATACCTACCTTTTTAATTACAGGTGTGACTTTATGTACGTATGTCTATATACTAACCTAACCTTACGTAGACTATGACAATTAGTTCACGTTCATTTTCTAAAACTCGTCTTTAGCGCACTCCTCTGAGACGTTGTCACGATAGTGTACTTTAAATTTTAGAATTGGCCTGTCCGTGTTTAAATATCAGGTGATGACAGCAGCGTCCTATGAAACGAATATATATCTAGTGGAACACTTTTTAAATGTGTAGGTATGCTTCGCCTTCGTGAATTGAGAGTTACTTATGTTATTACATAATTAACTCTCAATTCACGCAGGCGCAGAGCTTTTCCTTCTGTATGCGCATCACTAACGGGGGTTGGATCTCGAGATTTCCAATTAAAGCAATCGCAGCAGTTTAAAAGTAATCCGCTTAAATGCATCAGACGTGTTCGGGTGCGTGTTTGAAAACACGAACACAATGGGCTTTGTTGACACCGCCGTGTCAGCGGACAATCGCTGAGACACAGATTCCGGAAGATCGGTAACGTCTCGCTCGAATCATTCTAATCGTACTTTAATATAGGTACTCGTATAGTTTCTTAGAATACCTCTAAGGGTGCGTTGCACCAAACCGTCAGTTGTCGAAAGTGGTGCTCGTTAAAATCTGAATGTACCTAAGTATTAAAAGTATCAGAAGTTTGTATGGAACTAGCTTTTGCCCACGACTTCGTCCGCGTGGAACTCGTTTATATCGTAGCTCCATACAAACCTTCGCCCCCCCTTTTTGTTGATACATTTATTGAAATTACGCCTGAATACGAAATTTGCGCATATAATTTCTCATATCAGAAACGATATATGTTTATGCTTTATCTTTTGGTATGCGTTTCGTGAAAGTCTATGCATCTTTAAACCTGCAACTGAACCCTTTAAAGAAATAAAGAAAATAATTAATTAGTACAAAAATAAAGCTTGCATAAAAGTGAAAAAATGTAATTATTCATCAATATTGCTAGTTACAGAAAAAGTATTGCAGAGTCAATGACGTTTTACAGTTTGGTTGCCATATAATGACAATTTTCATTTTTGAGAAAGAGAGAACATGCCACACTTTGCTAAAGACAAAAGTTTGCGAACTCAAACGGTTGAATTACTTTTTTTGTCATTCTACCCGGTTAAGGCAATAGAAACTTTATCGCAAAAACTAAATGCCAATGATTGGTATTTTGGGTGCCAATTATCGGCTGTCTTTTCCAAAGCTGCATTATGTCTTTACAGCATTTACTAAAACTTGGAATGAAGGTATGTTCTAGCAGAAAATAAAATTTCCTTTTATTTAATGCTCTCCGAGATATATGTCAAATCATTATTTATTATAAGATTTTTATTCACTACATCAGAATATTCACTTCTCGATTCAATTTCTTATCTCTGCATTTACTTTACTATACATATAACAATAATTTAAAATAAATTGCATTTGCAATATATTATTTAGATTTACGATAAAAATAAATGTAATAGAATCTTTGGTAAAGTTATGAATAGAAATGACAACTAAGATAAATAGGATTGCATTAAGTCACAACTTTATTCTCATAAGGGCACTCATTTCCCATCTCTCCATGGGCCTCTGAGGCACTTAAGTTCTTCTCGTATTCCAGTCCAGAGAAGAGTTGCTTCATCCAGTGAGCAGGCAAATTGACTGTTGATAAGTTTCTGACAAAAATGTTGGTACGTCGAACTGAGCAAAAAGCCCAACCAAACACGACGGGTATATCTTGTGTAATTGAGCAGTTCCTTCCGTCTCTATCAAACTAGCTTTATGGTAGGTCCTTAATATTGCATTGTAATACAAATTCAACGTGTATAAAAAGTTCTGCTTAATCGGTTGAGGATAACTGCTTTTAAATTTATATACTTGCAAAATTATTGACCCGAACAAACATACATTTACACATTTATTATTTGGCTGCGACTGTACAGAACTTTCGTTGTTAAACAATTAAGCTGACTACGAGTCTCTCATACGTGTGATGATGAGTCAGTGTCAAGATTCAGTCTTGAAATTCGAGGGAGCTTGTGAGTCATCCGATCATGAAATTACTGGTAGGTATGCGAATATTACACCTTCAAAATCTCAACCTTTTTTAGGATTTGAACACTTGAGTGCCAATGCTATTGCGTTCCAAGGTCCAAGTGGGGCCAATTTTGTAATTTTGAGTTCTGTGGCCAAAACGGCAGAATCGAAACCCTCACAGTTTTTACTCGACGTTCCTTATCGCATACTTGGCGAATGAGCTAGGCCAAAAAAAGTGTAAACCTTCGTTCGTCACGACACTTGATCTTCCGTGATTGTCAAGTTGGACAGCAATTTTAATTTGACCAATCTTCGTTCCAACCGGATTGGCCGCGACAACTCTCGTTTCGTTTTCATGCAATTTTTGGATCGCATTTCAGCATGTATTTTTGAATTTTTCAATTACAGTCATCACTTAAAGAGGCACGCAGCGATATCTACCGCAAAGTCTCTTATAATTTCGTCAGCAGACGATTCTGTTTCACAAAAAAGTGTGCATGTCAGTCAGTTGCCAGCTCGCTTCATTTCTTTCGTTTCAAGCAAAAGTGTCACTCGATCCGTTGTCAATAAGGCACTAGTAGTAGTTATACCTACAAAAGCTATTTGTTTTTTTTTTATTGAATACTAACAGTGGTGTAGCAGTAACCTAATAAATTCAAACTAAAAAGCTCTGTGTATGCTTGTGATAAAAGAAGAAACGACTGAATCGATTTTAACGCGGTTTTCACTAATGTGAAGTTACCTTTATTCTCCGGAAAGAAAACATTGCAGTGATAGGTTGCTGGCCTCCACAACGCACCTATTCAAACCTATTTCCATAGTCGACTCTTACGACACCCATAGGAAGAGACGTTGTGCTATTTTAACAAGACACGAGACCACACTAGTGGCACTGAAAAAACAAATGTGCTCTACCACTTTTGGCAAAACGGGCGTTAATTTAACGAGCGAGCGAAGCTATGATTAAGCTCTCCGTTTCAGCTAGGGCACAAATTCTTTCGTATGTCCGACTGTTTTCCTCTACAGGTCGCATTTCTCAACCGATTCTCGTGAAATTTTGTGAGCAGGTTCAATACCTACCTATATAGTCTTTTTTGTTGATTCAGTTTTTCGCATTTTAGAAAAAAAACTTTTTTTTTTTTAAAGCCAGTCTCGCGAGTTCTGGAGCTCGCAAAACCACTAGTTTATATAGGTATGCTTTTAGTATACAATTTAATGTGTCATCATCATATATTTAAGAGTTAGACCCTGGTTGGTGTAACTCTCCCCATCTGACTCTATCTAAGGCCGCGTCCTTGATTTCCTGACTTTGAATTGACTGCAATCTTTTCCTTAATTTGTTTAATGAAAATTATTATTGGTCGTCCCTTTCCTCAATATAAATATAATAAAAAATAAATAAATGTATTATTACATATAGGTACCCTAAACCGACGAGCATGTATGAGAAATGTTATGAAGGTGAGTGAAGCGAAAGTGGTTTGTCAGGATCGTAGCAATGGGGAGATCCGTGATCTCTGCCTACCCCTCTGGGAAAGAGGCGTGATTATATGTATGTATGTATGCATTTGACCACTATCTCACCTGATGTTAAGTGATGATGAGGCGAAAGGTGTTACATTCATACCTAGATATTGCCTATAAACTCTCGTCTTGAAAAGCTCCAAGTTATACGTACGAGTAGCTGGGAAAAGGTTTGCCGGAAGTGAGTTGAAGAATATAACTTAATGTTAGAAAAGAGAACTATATTAACAGAAGTAGAAAAGCGAAGAGTAATGATAGGACATTTGCTAAGTACGACCTTTTCACTTAGACTTATTATAAAAGGGAATATTGAACGAATGGCAGGGAAGGCCAAGAAGAAACTATTTTGAACCAACAAAGCAAAATGCTAAGGTCGTGTCAGATCAGAAAGTAAAGGAAATGACAGAGGACAGCAACGCCAGGCGAGCGATACCTACCTACTCTTAAGAAGAAGAATTTAAATGTATGTGATGTAATTTGAACGAAGCATGGACTAGTACACTCGCATTGTACCTATACCTATATATCGTTTAACATGACCATCACCCGTTGTCTAAAGTATTCGCGTCGCGCGCCGCTGCATCCCTGATAACAGATGCTTATCACACTGATATGTTATCGCTGCACATTGCACTCGCCTTACATAGCCATTGTATATCACTTGAGGATATTAAATTAATGCCTTCATATTTTCCTTTAAGGAAATTGGCATTTCTACTATGAACTTGCAGAGTTAAATTCCTGTGAATTTTCTTGCTTGCATGTAATGCATGACGTACTGGGTCAACCTGGGTCTGACTGCCCGGTGTGCGGCAGTACCGAGATAGGGACTAAGTCCAAAAGTAAGTAATGGAACACAGTGGTTCCGGTGTAGTGTGCAAGCCAACAAGTTTCTTCTGCCGCGCGACTAAGGCGCTGCGTAGCGCATAAACCGTGTCATATACAAAGCGTTCTAAAGCATAATTCATAAGGCGATCGGCAGATCTACATTTTGAGTCCCGTACTCGTAACTAGGCTCTATGAGATGTAGAACTGGCAAGACGGTATATTTGTAAAAAAAAAAGTCTAAATCGACAATAAAACTCCATATAATTATCGAACCTGCTGACAAAATTTCACGAGAATCGGTTGAAAAATTAGAACTGTAGAGGAGAACGGCCGGACATCCGGCCAGCCCGACATACGAAAGCATTTCTGCCCAAGCTGAAATGGACAAATTAGTTCGCTTCGCTCGCTCTTTCCATAATCGTTCAAAATTTAGATAAAAGTTCAAGACGGATTAAAATCAACGTAAAGCCAGAGTTGGTATTTAATTGCATATCAAAAGACATCGTCAACAGTCCATTGTATACGAGCTGCGCCGCTATTCTGTAACTTGTCTTAACCTCACCGTTCACCGACAAATATATCGTGACGCCGCGATTCGTAGTAGGTAACTAAGAGTAGGTAGAGGTTTCCAAATAACAGCCCTGAACTTGTGGGATCTCTCCAATGAGAGGGAATAAGATATAGTGTGATTTGTACGCACAGGGCTAACGCAGACCGGCTACCACGAAACACCAACTTCATTCGCAAATCACCTTCTCACACTCGCTCGAATATGCAAGTACGATTGAGATAGAATACACGAATGAAGTAAGCTCACGTTTCGCAGTAGCCGCTCTACCCTGATGGGTATAAAAATAAACGAATGCGTATATAATCATTTACACACCCACACATAGAACACACATCATCATCATCATATCAGCCCGCTGCTGGACATAGGCCTCCCCCAAAGGGTGCCACAATGACCGGTCCTGCACACGGTGCAGAACACACATATTAAACAATAAAATAAACAAAAATCACGTGAAAAAAGTGTGTCTCTGCGGTAGTGAAGCGGACACTGGTTCAGCATTATGCTGAGGTGACAGACATCTACAGCGCTGATTTTCATCTAGCACCGTTGGTGACTCACGGAAAAGTCATACAATTGTAATATATAAACTACCTACTAATATATTTTCTATTAGTAATTGAAGAGTGTGTGACACCTTCTGGGTTCATCACCAGGTCATCTTGATGGTACCAAATTATTATATTGTCATTTATATTAATTTATACAACATACCTGCCAATTTTCTTATCGTAACGACTTATATGGAAATGGGTGAAAATCCGTCTACAAGATTTGATAATGATTACATAGTAGAAGTATTATACATTGAGGCATCAACTTATTCACAGGTGAAAACAAGTTAAATCAAAAGATTTTTCGAAAAACCCAACTGTTTTTTAACCGACTTCAAAAAAGGAGGAGGTTATATGTTCCACTCAAGATCTGATGATGGGATCTCAGGGAAATCGCGGGCAACCCTCAAATTTTACAGGCACGTATTACGTGTTTCATGTATTTTCTAAAGCTATTCAGGTATTTGCGTCTGGTAGTTATCACTTCAGTTGGTGGTCTGATGATGGAAGCTACAACTCCTCAACGGTTAGGAGTTGGAGGATATTTATTGAAATTTTATATATACGTATAGACCTTTAATCGTATTCTTTCAAGTTATTCAGGTGAGCACATGTCAGGATCTGATGATGGGATCCCAGGGAAATCGAGGGCAATTCCCAAATTTTATAGGCACGCGTGTAGTGATTTTGGTATTTTCTATTATAACTCGTGTATTTACCCTCGGAAATCGCAATTTTGGTTAAGTGGAACTGATGATGAAGACCACAGATGACTTATGGAACTCCTCAAGGATGTAGAAGTACGTCAAAGATTCTAACATGATTCCGTTGAAGTGGCAACTAATGAAAAAATTAAATTCTTTGAGGAATCTATGGAAATCCTCAAGTATATCAGCCCACAGATTCTTGGATTTTTTTAATAATCAACGCATTTGGTCTCGGAAAGCAGTTCATGTGGTAAATTGGAAAGGAAACGTGGAAATGTTCATGTTGGTTTGGCGAAGTACTGAATTGAAGTCGGTTCAAACTTTGTTTTAAAGTAATTATTATTAACAAATATTATAGCCTGTGTCACTCCTACGATTAAGAGGAATCCGACGACACCTCATATGTCAAAATTCATCAAGCCGTTTGGACTCCACATACATACATACCTACATACACTCGAAAAAGATAACCCTGATATTCTCCCCTTCAGTCGGGTAATAAAGAGCTTGTAGAAACTTCTTCAAATTACTCTTAAACGACGCAACAGATATAATAACATAACACGTAATATTCCATAACGCCCAGCAACTTGACTGTGTTACATAGATGAGCATTCTCGTATATTAAAGAAATACAGTTTACCCGGCGAAGAGAAACATCATTGTTGTGTAAGACAAACATGCGTTACTGGGAGACGGAGCGTCAACAACTGCTTCGTGGAAGCCCGTGGAATCCACGCATTCATAGACGACGGCTCAAGAAAGACACATGGAACCTCAGTAGGTACTCTATTACAATTCAATTCAATTTATTTAATTCAGATCAGGTCCATAAAATATGCTAGTAAAAATACACTAAGCCTTATTTAGTTACTATGTTGAACAGCATTCATATTAAATGATATACACTCCCTCTGGACTCCATGTGAATAGTATCCTAGTGTTCATTGCACTGGCCGGGTACTCCACCACTAACTTTGGGAGACTGTTGGGGCTCTCGCGCACGCGCTGCTTCAGGGAGACAGTCATCTTGCGAATTATAGCGCTAAAACTAACCACGCGTGCCTCCGCGAACATGCCTGATGCGCTACAAAAAAGCTATAATCCCAGTAGCACCCTAAATTCTTTATAATACAGGATGCGCCGAGCTATGAACGCCTTTTTTGTGTAGTTAGCACATACACTGCACGTGTATAAAAGGTTTGACAAAATGACCTAAACAAAGTTATCTTGACATCCCGGTTGCACCGAGCAAACCTACGAGCCAACATGTTGCATTGAACGGGCAATGCTCTGCACTCCCTCTCCACGTCATCATCGGCATGGGGATTCTCAGTAACCCAATGACAGACGTACTTAACGTAACGTAACGTTCTCTCCGCATAAGAACGCGTCTGGTAAGGAGTCAAGGGTCTTATTACCAGCTTTAAAAACTAACAGCTCGCTCTTGCTGCTATTGTACCTCAGTCTATGAGCCACTGCATATTTACTTTTCATAGATCTTACAGACAGAGCGATAGAGGCACAAGCCCTCACTAAAAACATCTGCTGTCTAAATCCTAAAATGTAACCTCAACACTGTCGAGGGAGAAACTAATGACTGGTACAAGCTTGCAACTCAATTTTGAAGCAGATATATTTAACCGATTGAGCTGAAATTTTGGGTTTAAGTATAGTTTGGATGACGATTCAATCTGATGATGGAGACAGAAGGTGGCCATGGGAATTCAGGACTTAACAGATGTAATCCCGTTGAGTTTGGGTTCGTTAGAATTGTCTCAACGAGTAGTTGATGATGACAGAATACAGAAAAGTACAGTTGGCAGTAGAAGCTTGTACTAAAAAATATTTTTTTGACAGAAACTTATTCCTTATGACAATATTGCCTGTTTTTCTGGCAACAAATGTAAAACCTTGACCTTAATCAATAAATATTATAAGGAAAAGCATGTGCGTTCGCATACGCCCTTTGCCATTGCTTTCCCGAGCTCTGAAAGTACGATGACAAGCGTATGTCTGTTCCTTTGTTGGCAGCAAGTTCGTTTGGCAATTTTCCCTGCAACGGCAATATTTCACTTTACCTTTTAAAAGATTAATATATTTTAATTGAATTTTCTTTTCCATTCACGCGTCTCAATTGCAACCCAGATTGCCAAAAGGTCCACAGCGCTTATCAGGCAGTATTGACACAGCTTGTGTAACGTTATCACATGCACTTGTTAGGGCAAACACGCTCATTGTCCTTCCTACATGCAGTATATCATCGAGATTTATCTATACTGTGATATAGTATATGTGGTAATGTGAAGAAGTTACAAAGAAACTTTAGAGGCCTCTATTTCACCATACCATACTAGTCAATTATTTTGATTTAAAACTGCACTTTTCATCTTGTGGGTACACCCTCCACAAGGTCGCGAGAGTTTACTGGATGCGGGTGCCGCAGGACCGGTGATTGTGGTACTCTTTGGGGGATGCCTATGTCCAGCAGTGGACCTCTTTCGGCTGATATGATGATGATGAAACTTCCCACGACACATCACACCTTAACCCGATCCCGTAGTTGTATTTTATTCCATTCACGGGAAAAACCCGGCCAAGTGCGTGTCGGACCACGCACAACGAAGGGTTCCGTGCCTATTAAAAAGGTTGTATCATAACAGAAATCTTACGGCACTTGCGTCCTTTTCTATAGGCAGTTTTTCAGCAATCTCGAAAACCTTTGAATCGATCTTGTTCAAAATAATTTTCCGTGAAAGAATTTAATAAGCACGATGTCCATGTTTTTTTTTAAATACACCGTTTAATACACAGACAGACACACTTTCGCATTTATAATATTAGCATGGATTTAGAGCTGGTAACACGAAACTAATAGCTGTATATAATATATAATAATAAAATTGACAGCTTAATTAATATGTAAAATTGTTGCCATTTTAATAATTATAAACAAAAATGCTTATACCTATAACATGTTTATGCAAAAAATCATTCGTATGGTATCGTGAAGGTATTTCCTCCACTGTCACTGCTTGGTTGATCTAAATCTGCCCGTGTAATAGCGTCATTTACTCGCAATTAAAAAAGAATTACTTTCTCTTGTCCAACGTGGTTGACATTACGGCGCAAAATGAACATTAGTATGTTTACATGGCTGTTTTACGATTCACAATGCTACTTTAACCATCATTTGGAATTTTAGCCTCCAATACAAGCCCCATGTGTATATTAACTTCATCTAAACCATATCTAAGTGTGTAATGTCATCATTATGTTCGCATTTTTGTTGACATGACACTTAGTGTGGTACTCACTGTCTACTAGACAGATAATAATTGGATCTTTTATGTATAAGTAGATCCGATTTTTATGTTTCTTTGTTGGCAAATTAGCGACAGTGTTCAGCCCCAGAAATTAGGCCAGGGATCTCAATTAAAACCTAATTAAACTTAAAACATCGAAGTACCCTTCTACTAAATAAGTATTAGTTACACGATGTTCGGAACTTCAGTTTAAACCAAAAGGAAGATAGTAAAACCAACGGATGGTGGCTCTACGTGTTCTGCCTTTAAAAAAATAAAACAGCCTCGTATAAATAAGTAGCAGCTGACAGATAGATCCATTCGGTAAGCACACCATTTCCTTCAAAAACCAATTACGTATGATATGATGACCAAAATACGCGTGTTTATAAGAATTAAATGTTAAAGATACGATAATTACAGGCAATTATTTCGTAATGGCGGCGGTTGTCAGTGTTACCAAGACAAAATTTATTTTCCAGGTTAAAAATAACTTTACTACTAATATCGGGGACTCGTGCTGACCGCTCCCGCCCATAACTCCACTTTGCGACAAAACAAAAAACAAATTTGCAAACGTATAAAGAAATTGAAAGGTACCGGCGAGCGCGATGCTATCGCAAAATTATTTCCAATTTCACCGTTTTGCGTCTCCGTTCGGAAACGTAACGTTCTTTTTTTGAATTTGAGTTTATTTTTTATTTTTGCGCAGACCATCGCGGGTCCCCTCCCATAAATTATAGTTCGGTAGCTCTCTTAAAGGGGTTTCTGTGATTTTTTATTTTTGTTTAGCCCTTTGAAGAATTTATGTCCCGTCTTACTTAGTAGCGGCGGTCAGCCGACCTGTCGCGGGTGCGCGAGTCGAAGAAATGTTTTGCTTGCTCGTTGCTCGCCGCTGCCAGGAATTGTCTACACTCACTACAGGGGATTATTTGCGGCTTCGAGCAGCATGACAAACTTATCTGATCGGGCTAGCGCGTCTTTTTGCTAATCTGTGCCAGCCACTGAAACCGATCGTTGGGAATACATTACGAACATATCAACAATGAAAGTACAACATAGGTAATTGCGGAATGTTTTTTTTTGCATCACGTATCAACCTCTTTCTGTATCACGTAGGTGTAACCGTGCTCTATGGTGCTTTGCGTTGACATTTGATATCATTCGAAACAGAAGAAAGAAATAAAGGGAACTTTACTAAACAACATACCTACATATTTATCAATGATTTTTTTTGCATCTGAGTATAAAGCTAAGATATAAGATTAGTATCACGATCAAAATTATGATCAAAACATTTCTAAAAACCTCTTTGGCAGACAAAACGGATTCCGAATACTGGCAATTGGAATAGTTTTCAGTTTTTTAATTCTTTTTAAGTTTGGAAGGCATCCTAACGGTATTCACCGAGAGACATAACTCTGGGACGGACCGCGAACAAACTTTTTATATTATTTTGCTGTTGACCTCAACTCGGTTGCGTTCGATTTTTGAAATCTATCTTTTTAATCGTCGTTTGTCTTGGTTCTGTTTTAAAACGTAAAATATGATTGCAAAAATATTGTTAACTGGCCATACACAATAATTCCGTTCATGACAACACTGTTTAATTGTTAATTTAGTTAATGAGCATTCGACAATTTTTTTTACATATTTTTTTATTACCTACTAGTGGCTCTGTGAGGTGTAGAACTCGCGATCATATCTTTTTACAAAAAATAACTGAAATTCAAAAAATGACTCAACAAAAAAATCTATATCCCTCATTAAAGAACCAACTCACTAAATTTCACGAGACTCGGTTGAGAAATGCGACCTGTAGTGGAGAACAGCGGGACAGCGGGATAGACACCGGACCGGACAAAAGAATTTCGGTCCAAGCTGAAGCATAGAACTTCGTTCGCTTCGCTCGCTCGTTCGATACTAAATAATCTTATCAGACTTCAGATACAATTCTATAAATAAAACTGTACGAATTTTAGTTAGATGCATAAGTTATAAAGTGTGTACTCTTTTCAAGTTTTTAGTTTCCCAGTACGTACAAAGCTTCAGTTAGAAGTTGTCTAGTTGGCCGATGTAAGTTGCATTTTGCAAAAAACGTTCATAGCTTCCGCAAACCTTGTGAGATGCCAAACTGGATATCAAATGATGAATCACAAGGCAACCTTACAATGGAAACGCAAGAAACAAGCCAGTAAGCGAGATTGCCTTATTAATTAGGTATGTTAAACAGCACTTATAACGACTTTTACAGTCACAGGGGGATTGCACCAAAAAAGTACACTGACAACTCTAATTGCGTTCAACGCCGGCCGAAATTAAAAAGAAAAGTCCCACAGTAAGAATCCCGCCTATTTTTAAAAATGGAACTCGCCGATGATTCGCCTAATTAATAAACCAATCACGTACGGTCGCGACGCGGCGCGGCGCGGCGCGCGGGCGCGGGCGCGGGGTCGCGGGGGATGAACGTTCGGAAATTCGAATACTATATTTTTTCTGCACTCAAAAGCATTGCAATGTTACTTGTAATTGGCTTGACGGCCAATGACGACCGACGAAGTCGAAATTAATTTTATTATGACTTAAAAAGGATTAAATTGAAATTCTAATTCAAAATGTTTTATTTCAGCCCAAGTGATCCATATACTGTATACTGTAGAGCCTAATAAAACAGCTAATCATCAATCCCATATCAAATCTTAATTCTTTCAATATGAAAATATAAATTGACACTTCGAATCAGTAAACCGTTTATCTTATCGGATCAATCTGTTTAAAATTAAAACTCCGATAAAATCACAGCATGTTGTTATGAGAGCGGTGGATCAGTATTATGACACGGCATAATGTTTTCTTTTTGATTGAATGGACATGAATGAAGCTATTATTAACAAAGGTCCAATATTGACACCGAAAAATTACGGAAAAAAGCTTGTGATCCGGGAAAAAATAATCATTTATCAAATAAATGCATTCCCTGTTATGTCCTTGCGCTGCGTGATTGCAAAAACTAGTTGAATAATCAATGCGATGGCTGGCAACACTGGGAGCCGAAGACGCCCGAAGAGCGGCGAAAGCGGGCGAAGATTAGCGAGCGTGCGTTTTTGTTTGCATCAATTGATGCGCTCGCGCTGCGCATTCGCTCAATGAATAATTCAAAAATTGACATGAAATGGCGTATGGTTCTTTTTTTAAATGAAAGGTGCCCGATTGAGGACTGTAACCGTCTGACGAATTCATCGGGCAACGGCTTTTTGCAGACCGTAATTACTGTATTACTTTATAGATTATGAAATTGATGTGGGTGCGCGATAGACTCCCAAAAACACTCCTGAATCAGCCATTTCAGATCAATCAGGACTCTCTGGAGAAAAAGTCCAACGCCAAGCCAGACTCATGCACAATTTAAAAACTTACAAACGAACTCATTCATATCACAATAAATTTTGTATTAAACAGTAATGTTTGCCAACGAAATCATCAACATCAAAAACACAATATCACAGTGTTAGGACCTGTTATTAATATAGGTAACATCAAGGTTTCAAAGTCACATTGAAGTTTTGACGCAAAGTTATTAGCAATAAGCAATCGTACTGAGATAAAAGGTAAATAAAATTGGTAAAAAAATATATAAGGATACCTTGTTGAATGTCCTAGTTCTGAAAGTGACTTTGAATCCTTGAAATTATATTTGAAACCCAACAACACAAATTCAAGGTTTGGCTAAAATACGGCTCAATTTGTACGGAATTTCTATTAAAATTATACCTACATACTTTTGGTTTCTGTTCCAAAGAAGTACTGTTTCTTAATAATTACGTAACTACACATACCCACCAAAAACATAAATGTAAAAAGGAGAGCCAAGTTCAATACAAAAATTATCATTGGCTGAGGGCTTCGCCGCAAAAAGAATGGAGATCTAAATTAGTGCCAAGTTATGCAAAATCCAAATATGTATGTGAGATCTTAAAGTATCTTAGATTTGACTTGACCAGTTTTCATTACATCAGTCATTTTATAAAGTTATTCAACATACATATATATGTATATATTAATTCTGATAAAAACTGGCCAAGTCAAATCTAACCTACTTTAAGATCTCACATTTTTAAATAACAGCATTTGTTATAGGTATCCAATAAAGCAAAGAAATAGAATTTAATACTTGTTCATAATGTTATTTTATTCCTATAAGTACATATTTGGATTTTGCATAACTTGGCACTCATTTAGATCTCCATTCTTTTTGCGGCGAAGCCCTCAGCCAAGGATAATTTTTGTATTGAACTTGGCTCTCCTTTTTAGGGTTCCGTAGCCAAAATGGCAAAAACGGAACCCTTATAGTTTCGTCATGTCCGTCTGTCCGTCTGTCCGTCTGTCCGTCTGTCCGTATGTCACAGGCATTTTACTCGAAAACTATAAGGTGTATTTGAACAAAATTTTGAGGATAGGTGTATGTTGTTAGCCGCTACATATTTTTGTAAATAAAATGACAAAAAAAAATTTTTTTAGGGGTGCACTCCATACATAAAACAAAAAGTCAAATTTTTTTTTCATTGTAACCCCCCGTGTGGCACATCAATCGATAGGCCTTTCAAAATAAATATAAGGTTTCTTTGCATTTTTTTTGATTAAGTGAATAGGGTCGGAGATAATCGCCCCGAAAGTCACTAAAATTCTGTCCCCCCCCCTCTAATTTTTGAACGGTGTATTTAAAAAATATGGAAAAATTCATGGACATAGGGCTTATTAATTTCATTCACCGAAAATTGTTTTGAACAAGATCGGTTCAGAGGTTTTCGAGATATTGCTGAAAAACTGCCTTCCTCAAAGAAAAGGACGTAAGTGCCGTAAAATTTCTGTGACGATACGACCTTTTTAATAGGCACGGAACCCTTCGTTTTGCGGGGTCCGACACGCACTTGGCCGGTTTTTTTTTTACATTTATGTTTTTGGTGGGATATCATTACTTTTTGTATAGAAAACTAGGCAGGTATTGAAATTTAATATTTTTTTTTGCGTTTCCGTGTTGCTCGGGAGTGCTATTATGTAGATTTACTTCTGTTCTGTGTATGTGGTGCCGCGCGCCGCTGACGACACACCGTTGGCCGGTTGTTTAGCGCGTATTACTAGTTTTTTTTGTATGGGGACACCACTTATTTTATATTTCTGTTATATAGCAAATATAATAATACATATATTGGGATAGTTTCAAATATCTGCTTGTAACGGTTCCAACGCTACAATTTAAAAAAAAATTGTATGGGGACCGCCCCTATTTTTTAACTTTTTTTTATTTTTAGATTTTTTCCTACGCTTGCGCATAATTACCGAGCTGGATTCCAAATTTCATCTTTCTAGGTCATCTGGAAGTAGGTTAGGTTTAGGTACTATATGTCAGTCAATACTAAAATTTACGACTTTTTGACCTTCATATCTTTATAACCGTTTGAGCTAGCTTCATGAAATTTGGGCTTCTAGATGTCTTTATAGATATAATTAAACACACGTAGTTTTATGTGTTTACTTTAAAGAGGTTTTGAGTTATAGAAGGGTCAAAAGTGGCACCAAGTGGTTCGTGTAATGATACACTCGGCGCTGGCTAGCCAGGTCCTTTGCTTGAACTTGGCTTGACACGCTGCCGCGTGTCTAGATATCTTGGAAAAAACCTGTCTAAGATTAGTATAGTTTTTGTTTGAAATTGGTATGTAAGAAGCTTTACTCTACTAAGAGTAGGTACACAGATTTATGCGTAGTTTCTTGAATTATAATTATTTCAACAGATTTCAAAGTCCCAAATATACGCGTTGAGTTTTTAATTTAGGATTGAAAGTAAGATAGTTTTGTGTTCGTCTAAGTTAACCTTCATATACCTATGAATGAATCAAATCACCATGTCATGACAATGAGCATTATGATGCTCATTGTCATGGCATGGTGCATTAACCCTAAAGTTGCACAATTAATGCAATCGTGTAACGTAACTAGCATCGTGTTCTAATAATTCTTATTAAAGCTTACACATAACTTAGGGCTAACGTACGATTAGGACTCTTGATATCATTATCGTTATTTAATTCGCAAAGACAAAAACCCACCATATCAAATGCATATGAATAAATATACACCTGTTAACTTTCCAATTGCGAAGATAACTGACTTTCAGCAAGGACATGCCCTTGTGTGCACGTCCTTGGTAAATTTAAAACCTGAATTTATCTCAAGTAACGTATATTGAACGAACTACGTCTATAAATATCTGAAAATATGTCATAAACACCCACATAGATACGAATATATGTGTAAATGGTACATATACAACATCAGCAATGATTACAAGAACCTCGAAGCTAAGGTTTTATATAGCCAGCTATAAACATGAATTTACTGGCTAACCGCAAATAAAATCTTGCCTCTTATGACTGAAAACATTACATTCAATGTCATATTTCCTACGTCATCTTAACTTTAAAAAAACGTAATGACATCTACGTACACATTTGAAAATGGAATGACCATTCGCGCGAAGGCGAAGCGCGGGAAGCGCCACAGATCCATCTACATAGGACGGCAATGTTGCTATGGCAAAAAATATATAATTGAATGCGAGTAATGCTGTTAATGATGCACCGAAGCATGTGACCATTTCCAAGTATAAGTAATCTTGTCATCTGAATTCTGCTTTCGATTGCCCAAAAGGCTCTCGTGTTTTTTTTTCGGATAAATGGCTTCATCCCTCACTATAGCAAGTAGCCAGTGACTTAACTTACGCTCACATGATGCCTTTTTTTGTGAAACGAGGCTGGCTGATTATATCATTAAGAATACAGTTACGATGATGAAAAAATATATAATTAAAAAGTTATTCCTGATGAGGAAACGTGATCGGAATGGAGCCTGCCCGAAAATGAGGATACCGTGCGATTTCCTGGGGAATTATGAGAAGGTACTTATTGTTTTTCGGATGCTCACTCAATTAATGTAAGTCAGAAATGCACCATAACGATTAAATTCACAGCAATATTATTGTCAAGGTGTTCAAATATTTTTGAGCTAGTGTAATATTCATACTCATATTGGCTCTTGAAAAAAAGTAAGCCGAATTAGCTCTCTGGTGTGCTCACGGTTTTGCACGACATCACGGCACAACTAACATGATTGCGTATATCTCCGACATAAAGCATTTGCCTCTATGCTAGGAAGTGCGAAACTGCGAAGGTTCGACGCCACCGACTGGTTATTACCTTGCATTACACACATGTAGGATAACAACCTGCTTTTCGGATAAGGGTACTGAATAAATCCTATCGCTGTGTGAAGTGACCTTTGAAAAGTTAAATGTGCCAAGAGCATATGGGACCTCTTCATCATCTTGCGTATTGGGAAGAATATTTCCTTAAGGAGCACGAGGTTCGCTTACTACCCAATCGCAAAAATGATTACCTGGTATATTGCAAAAGCATCTACTGCCAAGTGGCACCTGACCTTCCAACCCTAAAGGGAAAGTACGAGTATACACTAGTAGTAGGGCCGTTATTGGTGACAATAAAAACCGGCCAAGTGCGTGTTGGACCACGCAAAACGAAGGCTTCTATGCCTATTAAAGAGGGCGTATCGTCACAGAAATCTTACGGCACTTACGTCTTTTTATTTAAGGAAGACAGTTTTTCAGCAATATCTCGAAAACCTTTGGACCGATCTTGTTCAAAATAATTTTGGGTGAAAGAATTTAATAAGCCCTATGTCCATGTTTTACTTTTCATATTTTTAAAATACACCGTTTCCAAAATTAGAGGGGGGGACAGAATTTTAGTGAATTTCGGGGCTATTATATCCGACTTTATTCACTTAATCAAAAAAATGCTGAGAAACCTTATATTTATTTTGAAAGGCCTATCGATTGATGTGCCACACGTGGGTTTACAATTAAAAAAAAAAAACTGACTTTTAGTTTTATGTATGGAGTGCACCCCTAAAACATTTTTTACAGTACACATGGTGTTACTTTCCCACACTAGTGCGAAAATGAGCACTTTCCGTGCATATGTTGAAACTTTAAAGAGCCATATGTACTGTAACATTTTATTTAGTCATCACAAAACTAGGTAGGTATGTAGCGGCTAACAAAATACACCTATCCTCAAAATTTTATTCAAATACACCTTATAGTTTTCGAGTAAAGTGCATCGCGGACAGACGGACATGCCGAAACTATAAGGGTTCCGTTTTTGCCATTTTGACTACGGAACCCTAAAAAACGGAGTACTTAAAACAATTGTGCCACCACCCATTCTTTTGACACGTTCAATGACATTCTATAAACGTATCTATGAACTAAGGAAAGCTATTGTCTCTTTACCATGCACTCACCATTGTTAAGATGTTACCCCCTATATATTTATTTTCTTTACATTGCTGGCATTGTGATTAGATTAGGATACTGAATGAAGGTACTTACTTGTACGATGAAAAAGACATATTGCTGTCCAGGGGCTGATCGTCTACAGATCCAGTTGTCGTCAGCATGAGGGTGTTCATTCGTGGTGGAGCCAAAATTACCGATTGAGCACTACACTAGTCGAGTCGATAGTTGCGCCACAGAGACGCGTTGCATCGCGTACGTCACGTCACTAGCGGCCGTCCCATGTCTGCAAAAAAAATACAAATTTATATCTCTCTGGTTTTTGAAAACAGCACGAATTCAGTGGCAGCCATCAGACCTACGGAGAAGTCCGTAGGTCTACGGATTTTAGGCCCTGTGCCCAGAGAGGTATTCACGTAACTTTTTGAACGCACATTATGACAACTCAACTGTCATTTTTCCATACAAATAGTGACATTTTGATCTACATAACATGAGGCGAGGCGACGCGAGGCGCCATATGCACACTTTGGCGCCTCACGTCGCTTCGTGTCATGTCGGGCGGCACCATTAAGCTTCAGTAATAAAGCATTGAAAAAAAATCTGTAGAACTACGGATTTTTTAAGCGGAGTTCTACGGAATTTAACAGATTTTTAAGGTTTGCCCTACAGATTTTCATAAATCTGATCTGGAAGTGGCAACAATGTTCAGTGGAATGTTTTTCTAACATATTGTAGCATTCTTGTTACAGCCGAGAAAACAAATGCTATTTTGTGTCTGTTTTTGTTTAGGTTGACTACAAAGGTAGGTGCCGTTGGATTGTACTTATATTATTTTTCTGCAAATCCTATTGGTGAGTGGCAATGTAATATTTTGCGCGACGAAAACATTATATCTTTTAAATTCACATGGATCTATTTCAAAAGCAAACCTTAAACTGACAAATTGTTATGATAAATTAACGAATAACATTCTCTCAGAACAATTACATAAGTACAATCTTTAAAAGTTGCGTCGTGAGAAACCGTTTGTTGAATTCCGCTTGTTACAACCCTAGAATGAAATGTTGGATGATTCACGATCATGATCTAGTCCAACCGAAATTTATTCGTTTCCTTATTAGCTAGAAATCTTTGCAATAATGTAGGTTAGTAGGATTGTAATTGTACAAATGCAATTAAGGCGACGTCTCGTTCAAATGCTCGTTAAATGTATGCTAGCTAATATGCAGAGTGCTGTGCTCGTCGACTGCGCACAGAAACTTGCAAAAATGTTCGTGTCATTAATTTTAGAGCTTTGGGCCCTCAAAATCGGACATTTCACCCTTTCACATAATAGGTGCATCATAACATGCAATAATTTATTCAAATACAAAGCTTTAACCGACTTCACATCAGTACCCAAATCGTTTCAAGTGTTCCTTATAAAATTTGAAGAGTTCCCTCGATTTCTCCAGGATCCCATCATCAGATCCTGACCTGATGACGATGGGATGGGACCACCTGGGAAGGATACCCTTTCTAACAAAAAAGAATTTTCCAAATCGTCCAGGCGATTTCGTGTAATCGGGGACCATACATAAAAAGTCCTCGACGAATTGAGAACCTCCTCCTTTTTTGAAGCCGGTTAAAAATACACGCTGTTACAATCTCAGCAAATAATAACTAGCTCTATCAGTGTCGCTAGATTTTTCCTTCAATCGTGTCAACTAAGAAAAAATACATCTAACATCGCACGGGACCAGTATCAGATTTGACGAAGGCTAGTACCCGTGTAACCGGCCGAGCGGCCATATTGAATCTGATTGACAGCTGTCAATGTCGGCGGCCCTGCGACGCGTCGCCGCGCCTGCGCGCTGTGCCACAAAGCGCGCGTACAGAAAAAATGCTTTTTGTCGATGGTCTAAACTTTTTGTAAGTTTTTATGGCGTTGTGACGTGACAGTCTGTGTCAGTGAAAATGAGTTTTATTTTATGGAGTCTATCCTTAACTAGATTTTTTTAAAGTATTTACTACTTATTTATTTATTTATTCAATGATTTACATAATAGGCTTACAATAAAACCAAAGCGCCTATAATGTTAGTTGTATTGTGTCATGACAGTCCATATTATTAAATAGGTAGACCAAAATGCCCAAAATGTTCGTGTAACATCTATTTCCTACAAAACCAAACGATATGTCAGGCTTATTTGCACAAATACACACTTGGCATCAGAAAACAAGCATTAATGAAGTCAATCATAGGTAGGTACATATAAGTATTCGTACATGGTACCTATTTAATACCTAACCAAATTTGTTTCCTGAATAAAATTCAATAAGTACAGAAATTGTTGCTCACTTCTCAAAGGGAAATCCCGTTAATGAACCCAAAGGTTTACTCATTGACCATTTGACACTTCGTTTTCACATATAATATAATTATGATTTGGGATTTATTAGCTAGGAAATAAATAATTAATATGTAGAGGAAAACCACTCGATAAATTAACAGTTTATTACTTTTAATAAATTTTATTTTATTACCGCGCAGTGATGTCACTGCGGCTGTGCTAAACACGTGCTGGGCTTTTGTCCTTGTCACGCTCAAAATCAAAAAAAGTACAGACTGCTTCATTGGGCTATTCCCAGTTGTCCGCATCCCGTAGTGCATACTGCGAACTACTGGGAGTATAGGTACGCAGTGCGAACAAAATGGGAAAATACACCATGGGAATGCAAATTCCCACTAGTCCGCACTTAAGAGGGAAGAATACTACGCACTTGTCCATACAAAAAGAAAAAATGTTTTTCCACTTCTAGATATTTTCCAATCTGCATGATTTTTAGGGTTCCGTACCACGAAAGGAAAAAACGGAACCCTTATAGGATCACTTTGTTGTCCGTCCGTCCGTCTGTCAAGACCCTTTTTCTCAGGAACGCGTGCTGGAGGTATCAAGCTAAAATTTATATCAAATACTCAAGTCTAATGTCCCTTGAAGCTGTGAAAAAATCAAACTTCTAAGCCAACGCAATCAAAAGATACAGCCGTTTATGCCGCAAATTTTCGAAACTCGCAAGGGAATTAAAACCTACATGGTACTTTCCGTGAACTCAGAATCATGAAATTTGGTACGAAGCAACGTCTTATAGCACAGATAAAGGAAAAATTGCGAAAACCGTAAATTTTTAGTTACATCATAATAATAAAAATATTTTTAATAATTTACCTACAGGTTTGTACGGAACCCTCGGTGCGCGAGTCCAACTCGCACTTGGCCGGTTTTTTTAGTACTTTATTGACACAATGAGAGAGTACCTAGGTTTGCAAGTTTTCCTTTTTTTAAATTTGCAATAGATTCAAACTTATAGGCACCTCAAAAACTAAATTTTTGTGACTAAAACTTGATCGAATCAAGCCTTTTTTTATACAAACTATGTATTTTTTAAAAAAAAGCTAAACCTACAAAACTAGATTATATTATGCTGAAGCGATCGACATCAAAATCAAATATTAAGATTTAGTTAGTGGATATTGTCAGTCGCGAGCTGCAACGCTCTATACCTTATTGCGTTAGGATCGCAAAGCTATTCTTCCCTCTTAACCTCGCAAGTGCGAACTACTGGGAGTATATTTTCCCATTAGTTCGCAGCCCGCTTCATTCACGTAGGTATACTTAATTTCCTATTTCAAGTCTAAACCCACCCGCCACCATACAGGAAAAATTGACAATGAAATTTGAGTCGTGCGTACGTAATAGGAGATAGAGTAGTTTTGTTTTGTTTTCAAAATATAATGGGTGCGTGACATTGTTGTCAATCCGAGTGTTGGCGACTGGCTGTGGTGCCACCTTTTTGATACATATATGTCACCTTTTTGTTTATATTGTCTTTTCTTTCTATACTTCTCGTCTTGAAGTCAGTTGTCACTTTGCCTTGGTTACATATTGTCCTGTGTTATACTTTTCATTAAATATTACCTTATAAACTTATAATACGTTGTTTCCATCATCTCACACCCATATACAGTCCACTCTCATCTACTAGTTATCACCGAGCACATTCGGGGTTTTACTCGAGGGTAGTACGAGTAGGTAGGTACTATTTCGCCATAGAAGACCAAATTATTATTGTGACCTACGAGTATCATTCATACTTGCAAAGTTTCAAAGCGTTAGGTAGGTATTAAGTACATACATTACATATTAGGCTTAAAAAAAACCCATTTTATTCATCATGTGTTGGTTCAAGCCATATTGTCAACATATAAAGTAAAGAAAGATTGTCTGAGATTTGCTGCTTACGAGCTTACACACTATTGTCTATCTCGGTGAATGAATCAATACTAACTCTCAACAGAGTCAACGACCTTACATTTCAACCTATTGTACAATCAGAATAGTATTGAATTACCAAATTACCAATTTTCAGAGTTAGGTTTCCGTTTGGGTAGATACAATGCCTCCAAAACTTACATACATTATGCTAATCTTATGCAACGACCATGTGATCCTACCTCTAGTTGCTAAAATCCATACCATGGTATGGACTATGGTTAGCCACCGACATGGAATACAAAACCTTTCAAAATAATTCTTTTTGAATTTGAAAGCTTGAACTCAAAATGAAATCCTATATCTTGGCTAAAAATGAATCCGTGATGTGACAAGATTCGGAAACGAAGGAGTTCTGAGACGCACGCATTATAATGAATGTTATTATAATGCAAAACGAGTCAGCTAACGTGTCAGAAAGATCACGAAATCCAAAATGTTACCTCAAATCGACCCCAAGTTTTAACTGTTAGTACCTACCCACTTAGTTAAAAATTATAGATATAGCCACGCCTTCAGCATGTCCCCTTTACATGAATGTTAAGCCAAATATAATCAAAAAATCTCTCATCTTTTTTTGGGTAGCTTAATACTCCAAGTATCTTTGGCAAAAAATGCACAAAAAAAGACATTTTGCACAAACATGTCAATTTATTTTCAAACTGTCAAATGTAGCCATTTAGGGGAGTATCTCGACGGTAAAAAAAACGAATAAGATTTAAAATCAGTCTAACATTCATTGTGGCCATCATTGTCAAGTATTTATCCGACTGCCGAAGGAAAGGAGGGTTATGTTTTTCGAGCGTATGTATGTATGTCTTATTCTTTGGCACGTCCTGCAGCCTAAACAGTTTGACGGATTTCAACATATGAGGTGTCGTTGGATTCCTCTTAATCGTAGGAGATAATATTTTCAAAAAAGAAGTTGGGTTTTTCGAAAAATCTTTTGATTTCTTTAGAAAGCAGATTGATCATATCTGTGTGGGAATTCACTTTATGTCAGTGCAACATAGAGCAAAATTCAAAACTGTTTTACCTATATATTTGTATCAAAAGTTTTTCTGCGCATATTGATTTGACTCTTGACATTTTAGGTTTTGTTTAAAAGTAACTATAGCAAGTTTCAGTTTCTCCTTCGCCAGTTTTTAGAAATCTTACATAACACAGGTTCGATTCCATTAGGCTCGATTCTGTCATCTCACTACGCCAGCTGTGGCCCACTTTCGATTTCCATCACCTCACTACGTCGATAAAATCTGACTTATCGACGGGCCGTCACAGCACTACGCCATCGCCACAGATAACAATCTAGACAACTCACAACGTGTAACTAGATAGAATTCCAATTATACCTTTTTTCTGGCGGGAAAAAAATTACTTGTTACTTTTTGTTTATGGTACCTACGCTATATGTATCCAGATGTTCTAGTCTAGATACATTTATAAACGCAGATGTTTGAGGCTAATAAGGTGTCAATAAGTTTATTCTTAAAAATAAAGGTTGGTGTCGTAATAAGGATTTATAATTAATTAAAGTGTTTGAAAGTGAATGTAATGTTTTAAGGGCCCTCTGTACCGTACGTCCGAATAAAACAAAAGGGTTATGCCTTATAGGGTCACTTTTGTGTCCGTTCGAATGTCACAGTCACAGCCAATTACCGAATCTAATGAACCAATTAAGTGCAAACTTGGTACATACCAAATTCTTAATGGGGGATAATCTTACACAAATCGACCTACCTAGTCCCAAACTAGGCAAGGCTTGTAAAATGGGTACTAGAGCATAGAGAAACATATAGATTAGTAACTCTGTGAGCTGTAGAACTAACGAACCTGTCTTATTATCTTTTTTTTATCCGATCGACTAAATAAATACATATATATATGCAAGTTTCAGGAATGATAGCCCCTACTGGGCTTCGAACACGCGACCGCCAACTTCGTAGGCAGGATCACTGCCAACCAGGCCAATGTGGTCGTCAATCGTATGGCATGTTATCAGATTAGATATTTAACCTAAAGGATTGTGAGCTTATACTACATTGAACTGTATTTTTTTTAGTGTTACTTACGTTCATTTTTGATTTGGCAAGTCTAGGGGCACGGTAGTGCCCCTCCGAGATAAGCGAAAAGGCACTACATCCCTTTTCTCGAAACGTTTCGTCATTTCTTCAAACCCTCACAGAATCCGTCTGGATAATTCTAGCAAGCTCATATTCACAGTATAAGGTCAGCTTAGCAACTTTTTTAATCCAATAAAGTTTCGTATGACTAGCTATATACTTTAGATTTTATTGAGAGATTTAGTCACTCGCTCAGATGTAGAATTTGTAGAGCGGGGCTGGTAGAGTTAGGCTGTGTGGAGTAGGAAGCTTGGCGCTACGTGCGAGTCATATCTTTTTAACGCTGAAATCTATATGAGCTATCACTTTACATGAAATGTTTATAGTGGGATCACAATTTCTCGGTTGCAAAAGGGTTAAAAGAAGCATTGCAAATTGTACCGTTCGGCATATCAAACGAATACAATTGTTTGTAATTGTATTATAAATTACTATTTAAATAATATTTATACAAATGTAGGTGCGAAATACAAGCTTTTATTTAGTGTCACCTGTCCCAGTCCCTGTCCCCGAAGTCTACTTACACATAGGTACATAGCTTGTCTCAAAAATAAGTTTCGATAGTGGTCTCGGATTATTGGGTCGTGCATAGACTGGAAAAATATTCCCGATTAGTTAAGTATCACCAGTACACAGGAGAAGCTGCCAAGGAAAGAAATAGGGAGAACCTAGAGCCTATTATGAAAGACTAAGTTCTGGAAGTTCCCTCTCATTCATGAGAGGAGGCCTGTGCCCAACAGTGGGACGTATATAGGCTGATGATAATGATGATGAAGTACTGGAAGATGATGTCGATAGTTTCCGATGATGATGAACTATCGAGCGTTAGTTGAAAGAGCGAGCGAAACGAACGAAGCTCTTCGTTTCAGCTTGGTTAAACATTCTTTCATATCTCCGGCTGTTCTTCTCTACAGATCGTATTCCTCAAGCGATTCTAGTAAAATTTTGTGAGCAGGTTCAAAAATTATAGTTTTTAATGAAGATTCAGTTTTTTTTAATAAAATTATATATATATTTGCAAAAAAAGACAGGCTCGCGAGTTCTACAGCTCACAGAGCCACTAGTTAAGTCTTTAGTCAAACTTCTTTATTTCAACGGTTTTAAACATTGATTAAAGTAATGAAATGATTTACAACAAATGATATATTTAGGCTGATGATGATCATGAATACATCATAATACAGCTGTTATAATTTCTTGCATGTACCTATATCAAGTACAGTCACAAACATTAATTTGGTACCAACCTAAGGTATATCGTACTAAGCAAACTGAAGACATTTAGAGCAAAAATTTTAAAGGATTTATATACACACGTTTATACGTGTCTAGAGGCATCCGCTCAGTGTTGTCAACCGGGCGGAACGACTCAAACGATCATTTCCGATTTTTTCCGCCTAATTGTCACTCGTATTATCCGGCCATATTTGTTATTTGCAATTAATATTTCGTTAAAATGTCAGTTTTTAATTAATTTTCTCGTCTGACATTGACACATGTTTGTAACCCTTCGGCCACTTTGGAAACCAAAGGTTCGAAACTAGTTTAGAAAGCAGAATTATTTTTCTTTTTTGGAAACCTGAGGGCCTACCGCGAAAGGCATTCGAAGTTTTCCCTCTTTGTCAAGTTTGTCAGACTTGCGAGTTCGTACGTAAGTGCAACAGAGAGGGAAAACTTCGAATGCCTTTCGCGGTAGGCCCTCTGGTTTCGAATGAAGAAAAATAATTCTGTTTTCTAAACTGGTTTCGAACCTGGCCTTTCCAAAGTGGCCGAAGGGGTTTGTAATTAGAAAACCGTAATGATAGCTTTTGGCAAAGAGGTTATCAAGTCAAGGGCCCATTCGGTAAGACATTTAATGAACTTCACCACTATTATTGAACTGAAGTTTTCGACCTTATTGCATTGTGAATGCTGTAATAACATTTGAAGGAAATGGGTCCCAAATTAAAGTTCGTGACTGTATATGTCAAAGTACCGAGTACTACAGACCGACAGACATTTGTTTTGATTAGCGCCCAGTTGGAAATAAAAACATCCGCATGGGGCCGAGATGTATATGTAACATTTTATATAAACTATAATCCATGTGTGAACATTTATGAATAATAATTTACTTTAAAAACAAAGTGTAAACCGACTTCAATTCAGTACTTCGCCAAGCCAAATAGTAAATACAATTTTCCACATTTCCTTTCCAATTTACCCCATGAACTGCTTCCCGAGAGCAAATGCGTTGATTATTATTATTACAGAAAAAAATCCAAGTCGCTATATGTGGGCTGATAATATTTGAGAAGTTCCGTTGATTCCTCAAGGACCTCAGAATTGACACTTCTTTAGTTGCTACTTAAACGGAATCATGTTCATTCCCTAAGTCATCTGTGGTCTTCACCATCAGTTCCACTTCACCAAAATTGCGATTTCCTAGGGTAAATACAGGAGTTATAATAAAAAATACTGAAATCACTACACGCGTGCCTATAAAATTTGATTTTGACTTGGTGACAATGGGACCATCTCAGGTCGTACACCTTTTACTTAGTAAAAAAAAAATGTTAAATCGGCCCACAATGGGCGGAAAAATGCGCGAACATACATAAAAATATATATACAGTGTGACATATAATCCCCTCCTTTTTGAAATCGGTTAAAAGTGACATGTATGATCCGGGCATGTAAGTAGAACCTGATGTGAGGTAGGCGATTACCGGGTCCTATCCATATCAACGGGGCAACGCATAGCTATGCTATATGACTGCAGGGCCTGTACTTTTTGTGCCGATGACGTCAAAAGACGTAATTTTGCACTCAGGATGTTGTGATAAAAAAAATAGTTTAATGAAGCTTGTTATAGTTGAAACTTTTTGAACTGAGCCGATCTAATTATCTTTAAAACTTACATCAAAACAAATAGCATTCAAGTTAAACAATACGATTGTGTGGTTGGCGTGTGCCAAACTTTGCAAAAAAGAGGTTACCGCCACATAAAATGTTCATTCAATAATGAACTCTATCATCTTATTCAATAGATTCAAAATGGACTAAAAGATAAAAAAAAACCCCGCTCACAGCGAGCCAGATATAAACAAGAAATTTTCCATCATTGTTTGTTTGCACACGTCAACCACACAATCGTATTGTTTAACTTGAATGCTATTGTTTTGAAGATAAGTAAATCGGCTCAGTTCAAAAAAATTCAACTATACCGAACCTCCAAGAACGGAAAATCGTAACAATTTTCTTGTAAGGATGACATTGTATAGCAAATAGCAACTATAAATACAGTAGTAAAAATAAATACTACATTTAAGAAAAGAAAAGAAAAAAGATATTTAAGTATGTATTTATCTATATAAGTATGTTTATCCGTTGTCTAGTACCCATAGTACAGGCTTTGCCTAGTTTGGGGCTAGATCAATTGGTGTGAATTGTCCCACTATTTATATTTATTTATTTATTTTTATTTATTTTTATAATGATTTAAAAGGAAAACTATCACGGCTAAAAAGGCATAACTAGTCACCGAGTAATAGTCGACCAACTTAACGTGTACTTGAAAATGCCCACTTTCGTGGCAACCGCACCATTAAGTTGGCGCACGCGTGTCGATGTAACAAAGACAGGCAACTACGGAACCCTACACTGCGAGTTGCCTGACACGCACTAGGCCGGTTTTTATGAAAAAGAAACGGATAGTTTTCAGTTATTTTTCCGTATTCGGTATACCTACAGTTTTATGAACCTTTTGCTTGTTTAATTGTGCGCTACATATGTAATCACCAGCACATGGTCTGTTCCTACCTACTCTGTAGGAGTGGTGGGGTGCTTCCCAAACACTTCCCAAAGGATATAGGCTATATATTATCCCGCCGCTTTAAAAGTTATTGATAAGGTTTTACTCATTGGGTAACGTTCTTTCCTTATCAGTTTATTAAAGGTTTTGTACTTATATCTCTATTTATGAAATAATTGGCCGGAATAACGTACACCCTGTAGATGACAATACAATAATTTGGTACCATCAAAGTTGATCCGATGATGGATCCAGAGCTATAACCACGAACTTCGAAATTCGAAGTTCGGGTATCTCCATCTCTATCGCACTTACAATACTCGAGTGACAGGGATGCAGAAATACGAACTTCGAGTTTCGAATTTCGTGGTAGCGCCTAGCGCCGCTGAAGGTAGAATTCCTCAAAGGCTCGTATTAGTAAACCCCCGAGTAAAATCCTGAATGCGCACGGATTGACAATAACGTCGCGCACTCGCGCAGGCTTGTTCTAAATTTGTTTAAATTTTATTATAAACTTATTAGAACACCAGCACGGCTATCACAAGACGGCGCGCGACCTCTCTCGATTTTTCTCGCACTATCCGTCTCTCTCTTATTAGAAAACTTAGAAAGAGAGGTATAGTGCGAGAAAAATCGAGACAGCTCGCGCGCCGTCTTGTGGTAGCCGTGCAGGGTAATTGTTAGACTACCTATGTCGTCTCGTGTTGATACTTTAGGTCGTGGCTACCGCTAAAATGGCCGATGAGCGTTTAAAATCGCAATAAAGCGTCAAATTACTGAGTTTCGACTCTCCGTAGCGCCACGTGACACTTATTGTTGTCATGTCAATGACTCCAGACATGACATGTATAGTACACCTATAGTATTTGTCGCGCGACTTTGCTTAGATTTTTAACCGACTTCAGTAGGAGGTTGTATTCGTCTTAAGGTTTGTATGCACGTTTAGCGATAGTTATTTACCAAAATATTAGTCGTGCGCTTGCTTTCACGCATCGAATGTGTCAGAAGCGATGAAGAAAGCGCGCAACAATTTTAAATTTGATTTCAATCCAATACGTTTAGTCAGATATATACCGCGCATTCCAAGTCCACTACAAAACACAAGAAACGCATTAAAACTTTTTCGCTGTATAAACTTGTTCAGATATCAATCTTAATAAAATAGTAGATGCAAAAAATCAAGGTGCATCTGATACCGATGCAATTCACCTGAGGTTCTGAATACATTAGTCAGAAAAACCTAGTTTTTATTCAGTACCTATCGTACTACAAGGCTATGAATCTAATTATGTTTCGTGCGTCAATAATAAGACCTTTTCCCTACAGGTATTTCAATGATCTAGGTAGGTAAGTCAGTGTTTTACGTAGTTAATGTGGAGTGTAAGTAGGTACCTACGTCTATTTCATTGACACGCTCTATAGCCTAAAGGGCTTGTTGATGTGTGTGTTATTAGGTAGGAGAGACTTAGGAGGCTTGATCCCATGGGAGACTTATCCTGTATGAAGCTAAGATACCTAATACTGATATAAGTAGAGCTGTTCACGTTCACGTTAACCAAAGCAATGTTGTTTGTTGTTGTTTTCAATGCAAGCAGTTGCGCCAAACAACATCTTTGCAGTCTTGCAAATACTATTTATTTTATCATCACTTTTACTAACTTTTTATATTTTGTATTTCTGAAAGAAGAAAAAGTTTATGAAACTGCACTCTGCACTTGTATTGCACGATGTAAAATGGCGGAAGGTTCAGTTCAATCGTGTTTTTTTACTATTCCGATACTAATTAGGAATTCGATAGTAACAGGAGAAAAAGAAGAATAAAATAAAATATCCTACTAATATTATAAATTCATGCGAAACTTTGGATGTTTAGATGTTTAGATGTTTGCATGTTTAGATGTTTGGATGTTTGTTACCTACTCAATCACGCTTAAACGGCTGAACCGAATTTGATGAAATTTTGCACGAAGAGTTTTATGGTTGCAACACCAGATGAGTCACAAGCGTGCTGCCGACTCTTTATTGATTTGAGGATTCGTTGAGGTGTGTGGTTTGTAACATATTCGGACGAGGGAGCGAAGCGAATGAAGTTCTATGCTTCAGCTTGGGCCGAAAATCGTTCGCATGTCCGGTGTCCGATGTCTGTCCAGCTGTTCTCCTCGATAGATCGCATTTCTCAACCGATTCTCGTGAAATTTTGTGAGCAGGTTCGTAAAATTATATTGAGTTTTTGACGTGATAACGTCTTATAAATCGATGAACGCCGGCTGCTCGCACTAAAAAGTGTGACTCATTGTCCAAAGTCAAAGTGATTTATTCTTCAATTTCGGCATATTACATGCACCTATGAATGTCGATTCATAGGTGCATAGGTGTTCCGTTGACTGACATATCAACGCACAGCCCAAGCCGCTGGTTCTAGAGGTTCCAAATTTGGCACGTAGGCTCCTTATAAGGTCTAGGGATACACTAAGAAAGGATATTTCAAAATTCTCCCTCTAAGGGGGTGAAATGGGGGTCCAAAGTTTGTATGGGGAAACAAGATTAGATCGACTATTTTATTCGAAACTTCACAGGAGTATTCCTAACGATAAATGAGTAAATACGTGTCACGTAAAATTATTGTCCGTAAACCGACTTTACAGACGAACATTTTTTTTGTTGGGTCCTTTTTTGAAAATCAAAAAAAAAATATGCTAAAAAATAGGGCTCGCGACAGCGTAACGCTCACAGGTCCACTAGATATTTATTATTTATTTATTTATTTAATCTTTATTGCACAAATAAAAAGAGTATAAAGGGTGGACTTAATGTTAAGTTATAATATAACTAGGTAACTGTTGAACAGAATGTTCTGAAAGTTTATTCACTTGTGACGTCACAAGTATAAAGTAGGTGGCATTTTTATTCATTATTCAAATAAAGGTGAAGGGTTAATAAACGTAGCCACCGCACTCAATCTATAATTACAATTTCTCTTTATCCACTTACTTGCAAAGTATTGTAATGTAATCTGCTATGTACGTTTAGTAGACCTTATTGAACGAGCAAGCGTAGCGAACGAAGTTTTCCGTTCCAGCTTGGGCAAAAATTATTTCGTGTGCAGGTCGCATTTCTCAACCGATTCTCGTGAAATTTGTGAGTAGGTTCACTAATTAGGTAAGTCTATAGATCGTTTTGTCGAAACCAATTAGTTTCTTGAAATTAAAAAAAACCCGGCCAAGTGCGTGTCGGACCACGCAAAACGAAGGGTTATGTGCCTATTAAAAAGGTCGTATCGTCACAGAAATCATACGGCACTTCGGTACATTCTGTTCTTTAATTTTTCAGTAATATCTGGAAAACCTTTGAACCGATCTTGTTCAAAATATTTTCGGTGAAAGAATTTAATAAGCACTATGTCAATGTTTTTTTTATTTAAATACACCGTTCGAAAATTAGAGGGCGGGACACAATTTTAGTGACTTTCGGGGCGATTATCTCCAACTTTATTCACTTAATCAAAAAAAATGCCTAGAAACCTTATACATATTTATTTTGAAAGGCCTATCGATTGATGTACCCACACGTGGACTTACAATGTTTTTTTTGACTTGCAGTTACATGTATGGAGTGCACCTTTATAGTTTTTAGGGTTCCGGACCAAAAAGGTAAAAACGGAACCCTTATGGTGCGACTCCGTCCGTCTGTCTGTCTGTCACAAAGTCAAATATCTCAGGAACTACTAATGCTATCGATTTGAAATTTGGAATAGTTGTATAAAAAGCTAATCTTCGTGTATGGAAAATGAAAAATTTTAATATATACTTTTAATTTGTATAAAAAAGGGCGGATAAGAGGGGGGGCAAAAATTCAAAGTCTAGTTAGTAGGCTAAGTGGGGTATCATATGAAAGGGCTTGAATTTTACATTCTAAGACAGTTTTTCTTTTTTTTTCTACCATGGTAAAATTTTGATTTATAAAGAAAAATGTTGAAAAAAATACCATTCCCCCCCCTTATCTCCGAAGTTACCCAAGCGAAAAATTTGAAAATAATATATATGATTAATATTAACGTGAATATTACCGGAAAAGTATAACGAGATCTCTATCTAGCGTAATTTTTTTTTTATTCATCAAAAATCATATGTTAATTTTGTTTGTAATTTAATACTTCTGTGTTTAATGTTTTTCCTTCAAATTCATATGAAAGTGTTCTGAAAGTACCTTCTAGCAAATAAAAAAAGAATTATCGAAATTAATTCACTTGATAAAGAATTATCGCTGAAAAACCAACATACAGTAAAGGAAATGTATTGACGTACCACCGTAGAACTCTATCGCAATAAGTACCGTGGAACTCGAGTTTGAGTGACGGCGGCCTGTCAATTGCGACAGGGTTCTACGATGGTACGTGCATACATTTCCCTTACTGTAAATACCGAGTTCCTTGGTCGTACGGAACCCTCGGTGCGCGAGTCAGACTCGCACTTGACCGGTTTTTTTTTTGTCACATCATTACAGAACTATGTAGCGGCTAACAAAATACACATCCTCCAAATGTTATACAAATAAACCTTATAGTTTTCTAGTAAAATGCCTGACATACGGACAGATGGCAAGACGGACAGACGGACATGACGAAACTTTAAGGGTTCCGTTTTCGCCATTTTGGCTACGGAACCCTAAAAAAGGCTCGTGATTTCTACAGCTTCCAGAGCCACTAGTAATTATGAGAATAGTGTTAAAGTGTGTTGTGGACGTTGGAACAGCAAGCACGTTTTCTCCATTGTTTAACCTAGAAATGCTTAGAAGTGGCACTGTAAATTACATTTCATATTTTTAGGGTTCCGTACCTCGAAAAGACAAAACGGACCCCTTATAGGATCACTTTGTTGTCCGTCCATCCGTCTGTCAAGACCCTTTTTCTCAGGAACACGAGGAGGTATCAAGCTAAAATTTATATCAAATACTCAAGTCTACTGTCCCTTAAAGCTGTGAAAAAATCAAACTTCTGAGCCAACGCAGTCAAAAGATACAGCCGTTTATGCCGCAAATTTTCGAAACTCGCAAGGGAATCAAAACCTACAGGGTACCTACTTCCCGTGAACTCAGAATCTTGAAATTTGGTACGAAGCAACGTCTTATAGCACAGATAAAGGAAAAATTGCGAAAACCGTAAATTTATAGTTACATCATATAATAAAAATATTTTTAATCAATTTTCGAAACTCGCAAGGGAATCAAAACCTACAAGGTACTTACCGTGGACTCAGAATCTTGAAATTTGGCACGAAGCAACGCTCTTATAGCACAGATAAAGGAAAAATTAAGAAAACCGTAAAACTTTTGTTACATCATATAATAAAAATATTTTTAATAATTTAATTATACACCAACAGTACGGAACCCTCGGTGCGCGAGTCCGACTCGCACTTGGCCGGGTTTTTTTACACTAGGTACGACGGTGGTAAACAAGCATTACGGCCTGACTGATTACCATCGGGCAGGCCGTTGCGTGGTCAGAAACGTGCCGCCGGTCACCCGTTACGAAACTAGACCTCTACCTACGCTTAGTTACTACGCATCGCGGTGTCAAGGTATAATTGTGGGTGAGCGTTGAGGTGAGCTTAAAAAAAGTTACAGAATAGGGGGGCTGGAGAGTCACAAGCAAGTTTCTGACCCATTATTCCAAGCTTTTATATAGTTTCACCTGTCCCGGTGTCTTTAATGAAATCTTTGACCCACTTCCCGGTGACCGATTGAGTGGAAATTGTATGTATAAGTATAGTTTGGATGACAATCAATATTATGGTACCATCGAGCTGACCTGATAGAGACATGGGTCATGGGAATTCAGTACTTAACCGACGTAACCCCGTTGAGTTCGGGCTCGTTAGAATCGTCTCAATGAGTAGTTGATGACGGCATACAGAAAAGTACAGTAAACAAGAAATGCTCGTACCAAAAAAATTTTTTTTGGCAAACTTATTCACTTGAGGACTCGTGCGTTTTGTTGTCTTATGTGCGCTTTACCCTTTTGGGAATATAGTGCTATGTACAGGCATGTGAGGCATGTATACATTAGTAGGTACATTACTGGGGCGGTAAAACAATGAATGTCTCAGATCGCAGGTATTTGACGCCCGAGCCGAAGGCAAAGGCGATAAATATGCGATCGGAGGCTTTCTTTACTATCGCCCGTGGTGAGTACAAAATTTTACGTCTCTCCTTGGCCAAGAAGTGGGATTTTCTGCAAGCATAGCAATGCACCGCGGAGAGGTTTCCAAAGTTGCGAAAATTCTAATAAGGAAAGTTCTCAGAACTTAAATTTTATAAACACTGAAAACATGTCAATAACTCTCTGGATACATACATTATCAGCTGTTTAATTTACCTGCTTAAAGAATAAAAGATTATACATGTAATTAATGTATTACATCCATGAAAAATTCACATCAGAAACTACCTAAAGGAAAATTATTTTTAAATTCTCATGTAAGTTTTCGAAAGTTTCTGAGAACTTTCCTGATATTTTGAGAATGTTCTGCAACTTGTATATTGCTATGCACGCATAGCGTGCGGTAATGCCTACTTTATGACCAGGTACGACGTAAACATATATGTTATTGTACTTATGTATTTTATGTTTGTGTTATAGTTTTATACCTTTTCCAATGTAGACACAGATGAGAGGGACTCAGCAATATTTAAAAGGGTGAGGGGATTTGAGCATCTCATTCGAACATATGTCTGATGTTAGCTACTGGTAGCGACTCGAGGCTAACTTCGGACACGCAAACTTTTGTGCCGCGCACTGTGCGTTTATCTCGTATGGATGTTAAATCTGTCTTCATACCTACATCAGTTTCAATGACGTCTCTTTCTTTCACAAGGAGAACCGCATCGAAAGTAAAAGACAAAAATACTTCTATGACATTTTCAATTGAACAGTGGACGGACTTTAGGAACGGTAAGTAGGTAAGTGTAACATGATATTGTACCTACAAAAAATTGACAGTCCACAGTGGCTTACAGCTGAAGCTAAGTAAGTAGGTATAAGAATATTGGTTATGTAAGTGCCGTCGGCAGACTTCTTATCCTCTTTCATAAGGCCTGAATCACACTGACGCGGCCTGCGGTGGCGGTCAATGCAAGACTTAATGTCAAGTTTTCTATTGTATTGACCGCCACCGCAGGCCGCGCCAGAGCCATTCAAGCTTAAAACTTCACAAACCTCTGTTTACCGAAATACCTTTCGTACATACATACACAAATTTAATGTCAAAGTGACAGATAAACGAATTTCAACGACATTTTAGTTAAAATAGGTTTGATGAACTTTTATGAATAAGAAGCCTTGGATCATAAACTGGATGCAATCTTTATCGTGATGCGGTGACCAAGAGGTCCGCCTAAGAGCAAGTCACTGTAGACCAAATGTAACACCAGGGGTCGGCAACCCTTTCTCCGGGTAAGTATATGATAATTTGCTATCAAACATCTCTTGACAAGTTGACACTAAAAATAATACTCGTTGTCCCGGAAATCACGGAGATGTTTTAATGGTAGAGCGATTAACGAGTAAGGTGCTGCGCGGGCGGAGCCGCGGGCATTACTAGTTCATAACACATAATAAGTAGACCTGTCGTTAATAAAAGGGTGTAAATACACACTTAATACGCATAATAACGTTACCGCCCAATCAGACATATTAAGTATTTAATCTGCAATTTCACGCTTAATACCCGTAACACTTGCATTATGAAAAACTTTATCAAATGGCATTACGAAAATTATTGTACTAAAACACGTAATAATATTTGTTAATGATGGTATAGTAGTAAAGTATTTAATTGGCGTTGTAAAATTGACTAATTTATACGTTTATATTTTTTAGGCAATAAATCAGTTGCAATAATACACACATACTGTGTTCTTAAGTTAATTATTTTATTTGTGTTGTTTTTCTATTCATCAATTAATGTATTTAAAAAGATATATAACACATAACGTTAATTATTTTAATTATGCTCATTATTAACATTGACTAAGTACTTATTAACTAAATATTGTATAGTTATAGAATAAATACGCACCTGTCCAACAATATAGTAATCAAATCACTTTAGTCTTAACACACACTCCACTTCAAATGTAAAATCACAAAGTTTAATAAAATCTAAATATCCGCTCAAAGGTTAACTTGAATCGTGAACTTTAAACCACAAGTTGTCACAAACTTCAATAGGTCTTACATAACTATCACATTAGAACTTCACAAACGGTCTGATTTTTATTGTACACTCACGGGAATGTCAAATAAAAAATACGGTAGAAGCGTGTTCTATGGTTCGAAATTTCAAATTTGAATTCGGAACGTTGCGCAGCTCTGCGCGGGACACGAGCGACTGCCGGCGCACGCGCTCCCGACGGGGGACTGCGCTGAATGCAGGTGTCGCCAACCTTTGCTTTGCGACACTAGTGCGAGACAGTGTTTTATTGCAGCTAATTGAATTCCAGTTACACATCGTATTTATTCATGCCGTTGCTATTTTATTTTATTGTTATATTTATATATGCACGTATGCCGAAGCTTTTGCCTTAATATGTCAATAAACTAGCGTCCCGCCAAAAAAGGTGCGTAACTTTTTTTTTACCCTACCCTTATTGGCATTCACTAACCTAGATCCGATTGTGCGTACCTATTTTTTAAAATATTCTATTAAAAATATGAAAGCTACTTTTAAAGTATTGTTTTATTCTGTAGATTATTTCATTTAATTTGCATTAGTTAGGAAGAAATCGTAAGTGTTGTGTACGTCAGCAGCAGGCTATATAGAAAATGTGCTCAGAATGGAGTGATCAAATCTTATTCTTTTGACAATAGAGTCCTAATAGTTGACTTAACTGCAGAATAATGTTTAGGTATTAAACTTGTATTGTTTTTATAATTAACAACTACTAGTTAATTATATAAACTTTTTTAATGATATTTTATAAAGCAATGAAAGAAAACTATATTCAGCTGTACTGTTCAGTACTATTTTTATTCTGTAACTAATTAAATGACTAGTAAAACAAAACGTATGGCACCTTCTTACATAAATCAATAATTAAAATGTTAATGAACGTCCTACTATCAACAGTTTACTACCCCTGTAGAAACCTGTTAAGTCAGCAAATGTACGCACCAAGAGTACCTATTAAACACATTGTGGGAAATATACCCATCTCGTTCTCTGGTACAACAACTATTACCAGTTTAGAGGAGGACCGCCGTATTGTTACAGGTGATTTCATACTGATCTTACTTATTTACAACAATTACGAAACAACTTAAGTTCTGTCACCTTGAAACAAACGATTTTAAGTCGTAACACGTGAGACATAGAGTTAATTTCAAGTTAGGCTCATCTCTGTTATTACAGCTTGGGGTAACAGATAGTTTTAAATGCAAAACTGTAATTGAAAACCTTGATTTTACCCTCTCACCACAAAATTTTAACCTTTTTCTGCGTATACTAATTAAATAAAAGCATTTGTAAGCTTACAAAATGTAGTAAACGCAAAAATATCGAAATGAGATGCGCAAGCGACGGACAGTGGACACGTCTGATTAGCTATGAAACTGCATCTTCGCTACGTCCCACTCTCGCGCTCGCTATCAAGCCGCGTTAGAGCGAAACAAAACTATGTTTACAGTGGACCAAAGAGCGGTTTTATGGGATGGTCCCTCGATCGGTAATTTCGGTAGGAGGAAATTGTCAGTTACACAGTTTTACATAGCGGTCAGTTTTTATGTTATTTATCTCGTCGGATCTTATTACCGGCCAGTTTTTTTTCTTATAACAGTGTGTTAATTGCTCTATTGCGCACGGACGTGTAATAAGATGATCCAGTATGTTATAATGAGCGCTTAAGCTTTATTATGTTTTGTAGAGTTCATAAAATGCGGTCTATTTGCACTTGTGCTTTTTCTGATACGTGTTTGGAAAATGTCGTTCCTTATGTTCGCGGTAAGCGTTTACATTTGTTTAGTTACGCGTGAGTGGGAGTGAGAGTGTGATGATGATGATGATGCTGTCCTGTCCTGACCGATTTCGGCCACAGCGACTGTGTGCTCTGGATTTGATATTAACGATTAGGAATATGACTGGAGTGTTGCTGTTCTACTCTCTGGTGCGCTCTCATGTGGCTTGCATACCCTATCTTATTTGCAAAGGTACTATCGCCCAAGGGTATACGGGTTCACACCTCTAGGATCATTTTCGAGCGTTCGCCATGCATGTGCAGGCGATTTTGAACAGAATGTGTGAACCCGTTCCCTTGGGCGATAGTACGAGCGCAATTTGGGCAGGTTACTACCCCATGACGAAGTTGTACTGGATAGTTGCTGGTAGGCGAGCCTTGAGCTCGACTCGCCTTTTATCGAACTCGTTACGACCGCTCAATTTCGAAGGCATTAACATGTTGATGGAGTAGACTTCGCCATTCGGGCTGCCTTCTCATCCCACTCAGAGGGCTCTAACTTGCATTTCTTCATGTGTCTTTTCAGAACATCCTTCTAGCGAAGGTATTGGCCACCGATCGTTTTTCAAAAAAAGTGTACATGATCTTTTTTTGCTCAATTCGATTCTTTTGGGTTTTTCTTACTTAGAATCATTGATACTATCGATCCTCATACAAGAAAAAAAGTGTACCAAATATTCCATTCCACATCGTCACGTTTTAATAATAATAAATAAATAATAAATAAATATTAGGGGACATTCTTACACAAATCGAACTAGGCCTATAGTAAGCCCAATAAGGCTTGTGTTATAGGTACTAGACGACGATATATATAATAGATATAAATACTTAAATACATAGAAAACATCCAAGACTCAGAAACAAATATTCATGCTTATCACACAAATATGCAGTGTTTTGTATGCAGTCTTTTTTTATTTATATGGTGTCGTGACGCACTGGAAGAAAAAAGTTACATAGTCAAATCTGGGACACTTTTTTCAACGAAAGTTGTTTTTACTAGATAGTAAATAAACTAGACAAAAATATAACTAACACATATACGGGTGGGCCCTGTAACAGGAGCAAAAAATTAAACGGTAGATTATTAAGCTTGTGAGCAGGGTTAAGGGGTTAAGGTTGGTTTGGTTTTTCGCTGGACATAGCGTGGACTGCACACGGCAATGAAAATATCTCTGTATACCGTATCTCTTAGCTTAGATTAATGTACTGTTATATAGGTTAATATGTTAGTTTTAGTTTATCAAACGGATCCACTGAAAATCAGCGTCGCTGCACTCTGTTGCTGAGAGGACTCCTTTTGTGTAACAACACTAGATTTCATTATTCGTATTTTTTTTTTAGATTTAAGCCTTATGTTATGTATTCCTGTTGTTGTTCCAAAATAAATTTATTCTGTTCTATTCTATCCCACCAAAAACATAAATGTAAAAAAGGAGAGCCAACTTCAAAACAAAAATGATGCTTGGCTGTGGGCTTCGCCGCAAAAAGAATGGAGATCTAAATGAGTGACAAGGTATGCAAAATCCAAATATGTATTTATAGGAACAAAATAACATTATAAACAAGTATTAAACTCTATTTTTTTGCTTTATTGGATACCTATAACAATTGCTGTTATTTAAAAATGTGAGATCTTAAAGTACTTAGGTTAGATTTGACTTGACCAGTTTTCATTACATCAGTCATTTTATAAAGTTATTCAACATATATATATATATATA
This sequence comes from Epinotia nisella, assembly GCA_932294315.1. Lineage (NCBI taxonomy): Eukaryota > Metazoa > Arthropoda > Insecta > Lepidoptera > Tortricidae > Epinotia > Epinotia nisella. The sequence continues at coordinate 11,912,396 of OW028693.1, forward strand.
TTTTTTTTTAATTCTGATAAAAACTAGTATCTAAAAGATGCTGGCAGGAGATGTTGCTTACGCCGCGTCCACTGAGCAAATCGACTGACCAAGTTTTCTGATTGATGCAGCCCGCTATACGTAAGCTACAAAAGCTCTGGCTTAGCTATGGATAATTAGGTTTGATGCTACGCCACTATATGTGTCCGTAGCCTACCATCTCACACATATGCTGCTCTACTTACAGACTTCTTTACTTTTGAGCTTACTACGAGTATGGGACTAGTTCGATTCGTGTAAGATTGTCCCCAAATATCTTATTTTTATTTACTTAACCAAAGATTATTGCCCGATAATCCGCGTCCATCTTTTTGCATCGTGGACGCTGATTATTGGGCCGTACATTGCCCGGCACCAACTTAACTGATGTATCTCGTCGTGACTTTGACTTAATGTCCTGTGGCCCCTAGATGGCGCCAAGGGCTTCGCCTTGGACCACGACAGCCCGATTGCACAAGACGGCAAACCGCCACTGCCGCTGCCACTAAACGCCTCCAGGTGTGTTTCGGCCGGCCACGTTTCCTCTACCCTTGTGATGTCCATTTCAGGGCTTACCTTGGGATGTAGCTGGGAGCTCTTTCTACAGTGTGACTGTCGTGACGCAACATAACGATAGGTATCGGTTTACTACATTTAATATTAGATTCACACTCATCTGTTGCATCAGCGCGAGCTGTCACGCGGCGAGATAGACTCCGTCTTTTTCTTATTAGAACACTTAGAAAGACACGCGGATAGTCTGTCACCGCGAGAAATTTCGCGTGCCGTCTTGTGCTCGCGTGACGGCTTTCGTGTCAGGCGCCACAGCGCATCAGAGAGCTTTAAGTCAGAAATGTGAATCCAGCTTTAGTCAGCTTTACTTTACGTCGGCAGAGTGAACCTGACTAAGTGTGAGTATATCCCCGAGAGCTATGCGAGGTAGCCGGCGGCGTAACTATACAAGGCCAGTGGTGAAATCATCGGATGGGGCCCCTTCTACAATGGTAGGTTAGGTTAGCAGTGGCGGATCCAGGATTTTGGTCAAGATCCGCTACTTTTAGGTAGGTTCTTTATGTGCTTACAGCCTCTCTGGCCGCGGGGCCCCTCAGCCTGAGGGCCCGTAGCATTTTGCACGCTCTGCCACCTTATAGTTATGCCACTGGAGGTAGCGGAGGGGTGTGAATAATCCACCAATAGCGTTGCAAGCCTCTATCTATGCTGTTTTGAAAAAATGACACCTCGCCGAGTTTTTTACGCCGGTTCTTCTCGAGGCAGAGGTTTTCTTTCCGAACCGATGGTAGTTTATTGACATTCATAGGTGCATGTAATATGCCTAAATTGAAGAATAAATCACTTTGACTTTTCCTCACACAGAACTCCGCTACCTCGCACAAAAGTTGACTAGGTATATAGCTCTCAAGACTCTTCTCTCATCGAGAAAATAACTTTCACAGCTGAAATCATGTTTCGATTTCATATTCCTAGAACGTATCGGGTGTAGGGGAGTGTGAAAATTCGACTTGTCAAGCCACGCCCTAGATACCATCTTGATTGTGTTATGCCGAGCACACCGCCACAATATGTTGGCAATTCATGCTTAATTTGCTATATTAGTATATAAATTTCTTGGCATATAGGCTGACGGAAGTCATCATTATTATCATCATCATATCAGCCGAAAGACGTCCATTGCTGGACATAGGCTTCCCCAATAGAGTGCCAAAGTTGTCGATCCTGCGCCACCCGCATTCAGCAGATTCCCGCTACCGGTCATCAGTCCACCCTGGTGATCACAGGTGTGATCAATTGGTCTCAATATTTTGCGTTCGGCAAAATTTAAAATTAACAATTTACTTACTTGCGAGTTGGTCTCGCGGTCTCTTTCACATGTCTGACTTATAGTAGCGCTGCGGAAGTAATGACATAAATACCTATTTATGGTGAATCGAAGTGACGTAGAAAAACTTTATTCAAAACCTTTGTCCTTTCCTGTCGTTGGAAGTGTTTTTATTAACAAAATCTCAATCCAGTGTGTCATGCCGTCTAAAACGTGTGCACAATAAAGCCCATTTTTTTTTTTGAAAATTGAGTGAATTCTTAAGTCACTTATCTGACGCGATGCTCTCTGATGCGCTCTGATGCGCTCTGACGCCACTACAGAAGCCGTCACGGCAAAGCGCATTCATCTGACTGTGAATAAAACCGTATTAAATGTATGAAACCGATAGGTACCTATCGTCCTGTTGCGTCACGAACGTCACGTCAGAAAAGTATGAATCTAGCCTTACCTTTAACACAGTAAATATATTAGCTAAAGCAGTATCTCAACTAGAGTTTCTTAAGACCTGATTAGACCTAAGCGCCATTCAGCCTGTATCATGATATTTATAAATCGATGCTTTATTTTTATTTTTTTATAATAAATAAATAATAATAAATATTAGGGGACATTCTTACACAAATCGAACTAGGCCTATAGTAAGCTCAATAAAGCTTGTGTTATAGGTACATATAATAGATATAAATACTACATAGAAAACATCCAAGACTCAGCAACGAATACACATGCTCATCACACAAATATTTGCCTTTCGAACCCAGGACCTTCAGCTTCGTAGGCAGCGTCACTACCAACTAGGCTAACCGGTCGTCATGCTTTATTTAAACATTATTTTTTGACGTACTTTTAGTTAGGGACACATACAGTGGGCCTTATTGGGGACTTTTACTTCAGTTCAATTAAGTCTCGTAAAAATGCATAAATAAATTTTAAATAACAGTATTTACCTATAATTGGATGTTAAACACTTTTTTTATCTCATTTATTTTATAAGCCATACATCTTATGAGGATGTTAAACACTTAATTTCACTAAAAGTACCTACTGACATATTTGCGTTATTTTTTTCAATGTGAAATGATAGGTATATAAAAGTTGGAAAATAATAAAACGTGCAATATTTTAAGACGACACAGCAACTGTATTTTTTTATAAAATAGCAGCGCGCTTGAATAATAACTGAAATACATACACGTTTGTTTGTGACCAGAAACGCATTTTGCTCACGAAATTTGAAGTAGTTTGGAAAACCATAATTGCGAGTTTTTAAAGTTCCACCTTAGGAGCCAAGCCTTCCTGGGTACACCTACATAGAATGTACATCACGTCAGAGAATAATGAATCTGACTTTACCTTTAACCAGGGCTGCTGGCGGGTGTGCAGTAATGGGTGCGCGTGCGCAGGGCTCGAGAAAGTGGAAAATCACCCGTAATCGCGACGCGCAGACGACATCGCAGATGTTTATATAAATACCTCCATGCCATGCATAGTCATACTTATTTACCCATATGTTTATTCAAGTAATTTATAACAGTAGTTACCTACCTTCTCCTTTTTTATAGACAGTTAAAAATAAAATTATTGCAAACGTTTTGCCCGAATACATTTTTTACAATCATCAACTACTCGCTGAGAGGGTATCAACCAATCATTGACTTACTCTTATTTACTACTAACTTCCGCACGCGACTTCGTCTGCGTGGACCCGGGATAAAAACTATCTTATTTTTTTAATCCAGTCTATAAACTATCTTTGTGTAAAATTTCATCCGAATCGGTTGAGCCGTTTAAGCGTGATTGAGTAACAAACATCCAAACTTTCGCATTTATAATATTAGTAGGATAGGATATTAGGATTATTATTATATTATCCTGGCCACCTAGAACATTTTTCTTGACGTCTTCCATCAGGCTGCCATCTTGGAATATCCGTACCAGCGCCAGCCACGGACCATGCAAAGGTACTAGTTAGGTATTAGAGTAGGTGACATGCGCAAACTTATGCTAGGGGATGACATGCTCTATACTATGTAACCCAATGAGCCCAACCCTAACACGACGGGGTTATATCTTGTGTAGTTTAGGAGCTGCTATGACCACCTTCTGTCTCCATCATCAGATCAGCTCGGTGGTACCATATTGCATTATTACCGAATTTAGTAAATACACTAGTAGGTACACTACACGAAATATTAGCTCGATCGGATACCTGCTAGTGATTGAAAACTGCATTGCCAATTTTGAAAATAACTTAGTCACGTATTTAGCTTTTTTACTACATACTTACTTACTACGTATGTATTTAATATGAACAGAGGAATAAAATGTATTTAATAAAAGTTTATAATAAATACTTCAATTTAGTACTTGCTATACAGGATGAGTGATGACGTCCCAGAAATCAACGTCAAACCGAAAACGGGTGATATGGCCAAGTCGTAACAGTTATTAAAAAAATTGAAAAAAAACTTATAATTAAGACCATAAGAAAAGTATACCTAGTTATTGTTTTGTTTATTAGATAGGTGGATAACGCTAATAACACGATACCTTATCGATCAACGCAATGACGAGGTGCCGTTCAACCTCCGTCTACCTAGTTCCTTTACCTTTAAACACGACAATGTTGAAGGAGACAAACAATACCTACTAATAATCTATACTTCCATATTATATTATAAACAGGAAAAGTCTGAAATTATAGCATTGTTTTTTCAACAGGGTAAATAACCCCCGAAACCACAAATCCGATTTCAAAAAATCTTTCCCCAGTAGGTAGGTATAAGACGTATATGTCACTGTAAAAGCCGGAATCCTAGGATTTACCGATAAAACCTAAGATGTACCAACATGGGTTGGTACAAGTCCAAAATGCGTACCTAATCATTGCTCATTTCGGACTTTTACCAATGCTCATTTGGCAAATCTTAGGTTTTACCACAGTAATGCGGTATTTTTTTTAAAATAAAGACGATTATTCCGTCCGTAGCTGCGACAACACTATACAACTCTTAGTCCTTAACCATTAAGGGGCTCCCCGCGCTTTTTGTCGAGTTTTGAGTTGGATTGGAACTCCTCCGTCAAAGCTATAGATATATTTATGGCACAAACGCTTATCGTTTCGCCAATCCTTTATCTACATTTACATCAGTTTTTTTTTAAATAATGAATATTGATTTTTTACGTTTTTTTTATTTATTTAGAACACAATACAGTTCACATAAACAAAAAATGGGTTTTTTTATTTTTTTTTATTTATATGATTTATTCAAATATGGTCCAAAAAAGCTCTGTTTTCGCTATAAGTATGTTGGTTGTGCACTTTTATATATGAAATCTCCATGTTATGTTCCTTATTGACATCTCTAACATCCCATCGGATTTTTTTATTATTAAATCATTTTCACAAAAAATCGTCCAAAAAACTGGTTTTTTGGCCTAAATTTGACAAGGTTTGGTGTCATATACTTATATCGTAGTAAATATGGGATACTATTTCGGTAAACCTCGTTATTGTTAATGCGATAAGCCATAAAAAAACATGAAAAACGGACAGTTACAAATCGAAGGTCATTGGGAGCTGGTAGCCCCTTAATGAGGCACCCAATCATTTTGAGCACGGGCAAAGCTAATGTGTATGTTCATTGTTAACCCCCTACACAAAAAGAGGGGTGTTATAAGTTTGACGTGTATGTGCAGGTATATCTATGTGTCTATGGCATCGTAGCTCCTAAATGAATGGACCGATTTGAAAGCGGTTTCTTGTCCGAAAGATGACGTGATCGAGATAGTTCAACAAAATCGGTTCAGCCAGTTTTGAGATATTGAACTTTGAAATAAATATGTCGGAGGTTTTTCAAGGAGGTTTTTCGCCCCTGCTGGCGCGGCCGCGCGCGCGCACCGACCTGCTGCACCACGCGCCGCTCCCAAGCGCACTCTCTGTCCTCAACTCCGTGCTGGACGCAGCACCGTCCTGTGATCTGTTCACAACCAAATTGGCCTGCTTGTTGCAGGAATGCAAAGTTTTTATAGAACGTGTGTTAGATTAAGATCTGCGACGCTTTGGCGGTTAGCTGTAAGTTGCAGATGTACCTTTTGATACAATAAACAATAAACTTCTTGATTATTGCTTTTTAAATGCTATAAGGAGCTTGTACGGCATAGGAATACGAAAGCACGTGATGCCAGGTAGGTGGAGCAGCCTGAAAGAGAAGTAGGTCCTTCATCTTACAAAAAACCATTTGCATTTATTCACACTACCATTTGCTCTGTAGGTAGATGAGATAGAGGTGCTCTGTAATGGGTGGACCAATTGACTTGAGTTGTCTATCTGATCAGAGAAATTGTGACATGTACTTAGCTTCGGAAAACGGGCCACTGCCACTGGTGTCACATAGTAAGTATCAAGCTTCACGTGCCTCCAAAGCACAGAGTCACAAATTATGTAACCAACTGAGGAAAAACTATTACAGTACATATGGCTCTTTAAAGTTTCAACATATGCACGGAAAGTGCTCATTTTCGCACTAGTGCGGGAAAGTAACACTATGTGTACTGTAATAGTACATTTCGATGCTAGTGCGGAAAGTATGTCATTACGTCACGAGTACCGAAATATCTTGCCACGAGCCGTAGGCGAGTGGCAAGACTCGGGACGAGTGAAGAATGACATTTCCGCACGTGTATCGAACGACGTTTTTTAATACAGTTGCGAAAAAATAAGAAAAACAACAAGTAAAGAATTCGAAACTTTTATATTATTCATTCTGTAACATCATTGTAATACAGTTGGAAACTAATTAAGTTTAATACACTTTGAATACAGTTTAATACAGTTCTATCTTATTTATTTTATATTAACATAATAATTAATGGTACAATTTGTACAAGGAAAAGTAAAAAGCACTAGTGCGCGAAAATCAACTTTCCGCACGCTAAACAGCTAGGTAAAGTAGCACTTTTTGAGCAACTGTATTAAAAAAAAACTATTACTAGGTACTTCTACTTTGCTGAAATGATTAAGGAAAAAGTTAGGTGATTCACAGAGTGACCCGTATTTTTAGTTTAAGTCAACCTTGCGCATTAGTATTTCTAAAATGAGTACCTATGATTTAATGTACGGTTTTGACGACCGGTTTGCCTAGTGGGTAGTGACGCTGCCTACGAAACTGAAGGTCTTGGGTTCGAATCCCGGTAAGGGCAAATATTTGTGGCATGAGCATAAATATTTGTTTTCGAGTCTTGGATGTTTTCTATGTATTTAGGTATTTATATCTATTATATATATCGTCGTCTAGTACCTATAACACAAGCCTTATTGAGCTTACTATAGGGCTAGTTCGATTTGTGTAAGAATGTCCCCTAATAACACGTCGTCAGTTTTTAGTATGACAAATAACTGCTTACTTATTCCTTGTCTACATTAATGACGCACAAACTGTAACTTACGTGTTTCATCTAGGAGGAACTTGTAAGCGCAAAACCAGTTACATTCAGGCAGTGAGGAAAATGGAAAACGTGGGAATTCGAAGAAGTAATACTTCCAGAAACTTTCGTTACCTAGAAGATGTAGATAAGTCACAGGTAAGGTAAATTGACATAATGTCTATGATATCACGTCTTTTAGGCTTTAGAATAGGCTTGTGACCTCATGTTAAAATGGATAACGTAGTGTTATAAAAAGATTTGAAAGTTTAAAAATATATGCATTTTTTTATAGTCCAAGATTATTTTTTTTACGCTTTCATAGAAACAAAATTGCATGGCAACTATTATGGACCTAAACGCAGTATTTAGCGACCGAAACAGCAATTTACTTGATTTCCCATACAACGATTAGTCTTTGGACTAGTAATCGTTCTGTCGCTAGGATTTTATTCAGGAAAGCATGCAAGGTTCGGGACCAGTCCGACCAAGCTCGCGAGAGCGTCAGACGACTAAGGTGTTTCCCGGCGCCTACGGGCGTAATCGGAAAAACTCGTCTAAAAATTAAATTTGAATTAACTTCTTTCAAAGTTCAATTAAGTATCTTGTAAAAAACCGGCCAAGTGCGTGTCGGACCACGCAAAACGAAGGGTTCCGTGCCTATTAAAAAGGTCGTATCGTCACAGAAATTTTACGGCACTTACGTCCTTTTCTTTGAGGAAGGCAGTTTTTCAGCAATATCTCGAAAACCTCTGAACCGATCTTGTTCAAAACAATTTTCGGTGAATGAAATTAATAAGCCCTATGTCCATGAATTTTTCCATATTTTTAAAATACACCGTTCAAAAATTAGAGGGGGGGGGACAGAATTTTAGTGACTTTCGGGGCGATTATCTCCGACCCTATTCACTTAATCAAAAAAAATGCTAAGAAACCTTATATTTATTTTGAAAGGCCTATCGATTGATGTGCCACACGGGGGGTTACAATGAAAAAAAAAATTTGACTTTTAGTTTTATGTATGGAGTGCACCCCTAAAAAAAATTTTTTTTGTCATTTTAATTACAAAACTATGTAGCGGCTAACAAAATACACCTATCCTCAAAATTTTATTCAAATACACCTTATAGTTTTCGAGTAAAATGCCTGTGACATACGGACAGACGGACAGACGGACAGACGGACAGACGGACAGACGGACAGACGGACAGACGGACAGACGGACATGACGAAACTATAAGGGTTCCGTTTTTGCCATTTTGGCTACGGAACCCTAAAAACGGGAAAGGGAAGGCAAGACAGGCAGAGGAAGGCCTAGATTAACATATTTTAGCTAAGTAAAGGATAAAGTTGTCGAGTCGTATGATTCCTCATGCTAGTCAAGAGGCTCGCATTGGACAGAGGAGTGTCGCTTACTCCATCAACAAGAGCAAAGCTCTTACTAGCTCTTAATTACACTTGTCAATTGCTTGTTGGTTGGTTGGGACCACGATGGGGTTGAATGATACGTTGACGACTCGTGACAGTGCGTGGTGTGAACAACCCACGAAGCGAAAGGACGGTATCTCGGATCGCATCAGAAAGTAAGAGTGTTCACGGTGACAGACGCGCGTGCTGAACTTGAGCTAATGTGTACGGACTGCAGATCAAGCAATGAACGAGCCGCACAGTACTGCCACCATGTGGCCGCCACGAAACGCGACCACTCTGCCGCACATTAAGCCACTAGTAGGGAGCGCGAGCCACTCTTGTAGCTTGTGGCTCGGACGCGGCCACTAAACGCCCAGTGTGCGCCGATGCTATAGCTATTAGAAAGAAAAAGAAAGAAAGAAGACATTTATTCACTACACAAAAGACACACAGAGACAAAGGGAGTAAACATACAATACAATTGACACATTGTGTGTGTACAAAATGTATGAAAATGTATGAATGTATTAGCTACCCACAAAATGTATGAAAGCACTCGTCCGCAGCTTGTGGTTGTGGACGCCACTGGTAGCTCAATGCGGCGGCTCTAAGTGATATTACAATGACAAGGAAAAATCATGATATTTTCAAATTCAAGGATCACCCTTAGGTGCTTTTCGAATGGATCATTTTTAGGGTTCCGTACCCAACGGGTGAAAACGGGACCTTATTGCTAAGACTTCGCTGTTATCCGTCCGTCCGTCCGTCCGTCCGCCCGTCCGTCCGTCCGTCCGTCCGTCCGTCTGTCTGTCACCAGGCTGTATCTCAAGAACCGTGATAGCTAGAGAGTTGATTATTTCACAGATTATGTATTTCTGTTGCCGCTATAACAAAAAATTCTAAAAAACCGGCCAAGTGCGAGTCGGACTGGGGCTCCCATACAACAGACATGCTTTTTTTATAGATAATGGTACGGAACCCTTCGTGCGCGAGTCCGACTCGCAGTTGGCCGGTTTTTATACCACGTCGGTAGCAAACAAGTGTACGGCCCGCTTGATGGTAAGCGGTCACCGTAGCCTATGGAAACTCGCACTTTGCAAGCCTTCAACGCATCTAACTGCCAGAGCCACTGCATTATTGAGTTCCTTGCACAATTACCAGGATGCCGATGTGTTTGCGGATAGTTGGTCATCAATCATTAAGACTTAAAATTGTTCGTTTCGCAAATAGTCTCACTTTTGTGTAAAATGCTACAATTAGTAAATAGTTTTAAGTTTAGCGCCCAAGCAAACCTGTAAAATAACTATCTTCTGGACGATTTGGGCAACTGTAAGTCCATAAGAACATGATTCTAAATAAAAAAAACTCCGACGTTGGCGACTTTTAAGGCATCATTGCCATCATTTTACAACCACTAAGGGAATCACGAAAGGGTTGTTCCCATTCAAGTTCATGGAAGGTAAGTAGGTTACCTACTAACACATGTTTACCTACATCCTACCTATGTAGGTACCTATACCATCCATACATACGCCCTGCTATCCACCACATTTGGTGGTCGCATCTAAATAAAATGATGTCAGTATTTCTCAATGAATGCGGTCAACTGACGACACAATACGTCAATCATGCGTGCGGCTGGTCTCATGCGGAAAATAGAGTAATATAATTGCGTCATTCTACCTACCCTTAATCCTTAAAAGATTAGAAAAAGGTGCATTAATCGTCATGCGATTTTAAGGAAAACCAATTTGAAACGCAAAAAAAATTGTATTGCTATGTTTGAAAAGCTATATATGCTTCGAATAATGATCGAAATAAGTAAAACTACTAACTTAGTACCTATACCTACAATATTTCCCTTTGGTATGAACGAAGTAGCCTAGACAAATTTGTCCGTTATAATTCTAATATTATAAGGAATTAGGTATAGCATACCTATTGACAGAGACCACACTAACGTGATAAGTTTCTGTCAAAAAAATAATTTTACTAATTATGACGATTCTTTACGAGCCCAAACTCAATGAGATTGTGTCGTTTCATTGCGAAGTTCCTATGGCCACCTTCCAGCTCCATCATCAGATCAGCACCATGCCATCATAATATTGCATTGTCACGCGTTTTACACATGTAAGCAAATTTTCTTCTCAATCGGTTACCGGAAAGTTTATCAAATTTAATTTGCAAGATTTGATAACATGACAGGTGAAACTAAAAATAAAAGCTTGTAAAAAACCTTGCTTCTGTGAAACCGATGAAGAACATTTTATGCCAGTATCTACACACCTTTGCACAGTGCAGCGTATTTACTGCGAATTGAATGATACTGTCTCGTTCCAACTATAACACCACTACTTGCTTTGTGGGTACGAGTATATGTTGTGTCCCTGTTGATAAATAAGAAAGGTTGCGAGGCCCTGAGGATGCTTTGTATTGACGGTGAGAGCTTCGTTTCTAAATCCTCAAATCAACGCAAATCGGGCAGCAACGCAGTCTTCAGGATTCGCAAGAGTCCATAGGTGGTCCTAGCCTGAGGTGTCTGCTTCGTATATAATCAAAGATGCTTGTTTGTTACTGTCATAGTATGTATAAATACGAATTGAATGCCGTCGATGCATGGCTCTTGATTGCAAACGGGACGAGCTGAAAGCCCGACAACCTGCGGCGGTCAGCAATAATTTAGTAAAATGGTGTGCTCACGTGCCCGTTGTGTACTCGGGTCTTCGTAAATAAGATCGGCTACAACGTGAGCCACACCAGAGCACATGCACGACATCAACGCCAGAGTTGAAGCAGTCGCCTTGGCCGAAACCGGTCAGGAGAGTATATAAATACGAAGAGTTAATACAGCGATTTTGTACCATTTTTCTGCTGACGCTACGCGGGGTGCCGCATGCGCGCGCGCTGATCTCGCCGAAATTGTCCCCGCTCAATTTCCCGCAACTTTCCATATTGTGTAGCTTGCGTAACGCAAGTAATTCGATTACACAAGTCTGTCAAAATTGGAGCTAATTCTATTAGCTGGTTACGTTACGAAGGGTAAATAACTTGATCACCAGGTTTTAACACACATATATATATTAACACAAACAATTACATATAAACTAAAATAATGTCAAAATTGCAGGCTGCCAAATTACACTGCCAACTTGTGACAACCGAATGACCCTCACTTGTTTTTATAATTTTCCATCCAGTGGCCGCATACAGGCCAGCACCATAAAGGTTACATTATCATCGCTTACAGCTGGGTTGCAAGTTACGTTGCGGTGGAAAAGGATTAAAGACAGTATAACCAGTAGGTACCTACTTTCAAATGGGATTTAGGATTCATCAGGATAAAGATATCTTGCTAACTATTGCCAGGCAGCGTGGCGATAGGTGGACCAAAGCGTTAACAGATTGGTGGCCTGGCCACTTACAGGCATTTTTTAGGGCATGCTGAAAAATTATGTTGATTAAAGGGAATTAACCCAACTTATAGCAAGCTTTATATTCACTCTTACCTGTAGCGAAGTGAACGAAGTTCTATGTTTCAGCTTGAGCCAATAATCGCTCGTATGTCCGGTGTATGTCACGCTGGCCGGCTGTTCTCCTCTATAGTTCAGATTATTTCCCAAACGATTCTCGTGAAATTTGGTAAGCAGGTTCAATAATTATATAGATTTTTTTGTCGATTCAGTTATTCGTTATTTACAAAAAAAACGGACAAGTGCGAGCGTACTTAAATAAATAAATAAAATAAAAAAAATAAGTAAATATTAGGGGACATTCTTACACAAATCGAACTAGTACTTGTAATATAAGACAATATTACTCGCCAAATTTCATAGTTCTAGTTCAACGGAAAGTACCTACCCTATAAATTTTGATTCCCTTGAGAGTGTCGAAATATAGGTATATACGTTTTATGCGCCATAAACGGCCGCATCTTTTTGTTACGTTAACTTAGAAGTTAGATTTTTTCACAGCTTCAAGGGACTGTAGATTTGAATATATATGGTTTTAATTTTAACTCGATACCTCCACGCGTTCCCGAGATAAAGCGTCTTGACAGACAGACAGACGGACACCAAAGCGATCCTATAAATAAAGTTTCTGTTTTTTCCTTTTAAGGTACGGAACCCTAAAAAGACAGGCTTGCGAGTTCTACAGCTCACAGAACCACTACACCTACATATTTATATTTATAACCGATTAATTAACTCATCTTCGCGTTTCTTTGGAAACTTTAAGTCAGTTTTGAGTAATTATTCATATTTCTACTCAGTCCGTCCACAAATCGCCAACGACGGAAGCGGGGTAGGAAGGTAATATCCGGCATCCTGCAAACCCCTTCTGCTTGAATATGTAATTCTCGCTTCGGATGATTCGGCATGGGGGTGTCGTGAATATTAATGGACGCATAAGGTAAGGGTGGTCGGTGGCATGTGCCCATATTTTAAAAATCGAATCGAATGTTTTTTAGGGCACCCAATAGTTTTTAGGGAAATCGTTTTGGAGCTCGTCCAAAAAATATGGCTGCTTATTGTTTTTTTTTTACCCGATAACGAGACGTAGTTATCCAGGTTTGATATGACATATAGGTATTTTAGATTCTTTTCAGTTGTGTGAGCGACCTATTTGTCAATAGGCAGACAAAATAGCAAGTAAAATGTCGATTAACTTCACTTGTTCTTAGCACCCCTAATACCCCTACAGGTACACCTATCAATTTTAAGCCGTGGAACGCCACGTACAAAGTCTGAGGGGTGATCACGTAACGTTTCGAACGCACGTTAGGACCACTCAACTGTCATTTTCCCATACGAAGTGCCATTTAGATCTATACCTGTTGCGCGTACAATGCGTTACGTGATCGACCTGTTGGAGTTACCTATATAATCGAACGAGTGAGCAAAGCGAACGAACGAAGTTCTATGCTTCATTCAGCTTGGGCCGATAATCTTTTGTCCGGTGTCTGTCCCTCTGTTCTCCTCCACAGGTCCCATTTCTCGGTCGTTAATTATATAGACATTTTTGTCGAGTGACATTTTCAATAATAATAAAAAAACCGGCCAAGAGCGTGTCGGGCCACGCTCAGTGTAGAGATCCGTAGTTTTTCGTCCGTTACAGTACTAAGTGTCCCCACTTAAGCGTTAAAAAAATGGGCTATTTGTTACATTCATTGCGATTTTGTAGAAATTACAGGTACAATAAACACCTGCTTATACGGTAAAATTACAAACTTAGTTCAGAAATTATTTTGTAAGTTTTTCAAAAATTATTCAACCTATCAAGTTCAAAATAATTTTCCTAGAAAGTTTTTATAAAGTTCTACTTTTGAGATTTTTTTCATATTATTAAAACTTATGGTTCAAAAGTTAAAGGGGGGACACATTTTTTTTAACTTCTGGAGCGATTATCTCCGAAAATATTAACATTATCAAAAAATGATTTTAGCAAACCCCTATTAATTATTAAATACCTATCCAACAATATATCACACGTTAGGGTTGAAATGAAAAAAAAGACTCCCCACGTTACGTAGGTATAGGGGAGGTACCCTAAAAAAACACTTTATTTTACCACTTTGTCGGCGTGATTGATATACATAATATTAGTACCAAATTTCAGCTTTCTAGTGCTAACGGTTACTGAGATTATCCGCGGACGGACGGACGGACAAAGCGAAACTATAGGCTTCCTAGTCGACTACGGAACCCTAAAAAAGACCGCGTTTTCTACAGCTCACAGAGCCGCTAGTTAGTTATAGTTACGTATCTACTGCTCAAGAAGTTCCACATGGTGCAGATAATTACTGACCATGGATGCTTTGGCAAGTATCTGCACCGCATAGGAAGAGAGGCAACTCCCTGTTGTCACGAGTATGGCGCGCCTGCCGACACAGCGTTTATCACACTCTGAAAGAGTGTACCGTGTGGGGGCCTCAGCGGACCGGACCACCTTACAGGCGGTAATAGGGGCCAACCTCTCGCTGTCAAGTGTCAACGCCATGCTCAACAGCGATTAATGGGACAAACCAACGGGACCACGAGAAAACGGCGATAACGTAGCTGATTGACACACAGAGACAAGGACGTACTTACCTAAGTAGTAAATGAAACAAATAAAATTGTTGTACAATAAATATAATCTTTAATTTAAACATATTCCATCTTAAATAGTATTTAAGCATAAGTGCGCGCGTTTTATCTGTATGTATTTTAAGTCGCATTTTCACGAAAATTATTAATATTATTGCTATTGGCTAACCCAACATTCATTAATTACATTTTATGGCTACGGCAACTATAATAGCACCAATATGGTAAAGTTTCTATGGCATATTACGACGGATTTACTCACATACAATCTGTTTTGATTCTGACTGATACGACCACGGTACGCAATCGGATCAGTGTAAACGTCGCATAAAATAATAGTAGTTTATGTGACTGTACATAATGAGATGCCTTAAATCACGAGTGTAGTTTTTATGAAACGGGCGTCAGCGAGTTTTTTAAGGCCTAATTATGTACAGTTGCATACACTACTTTATCTACACACATATCATAAATCCTCAATGATGTGTTTGGTAACTATTAGAATAACCGCCATTGCACCGCCATGGCCGACTACATTTCAAATCATGACCAACTAGATTTCCATCGAACAGTATCGAAGGCTCTACCTCTGGGCCTCGCTTCGAAACTTGAAAGTCATTTATCAATATCGATATCTCAATGAAAATACATACAAAATAACCTACGGCGAGAGACAAGTTAATTATTTTTGTAAATCTTATTGATATAATGCTGGTCATTACTGCCAGTTTCTGAACGCATTTTAGCGGGTTTATATTATGTGTGTAGATAAAATAATATAGAAACCAATCTATGTACATAACCCGCCGATGACCTTCATACAATTGTACAGTCGCGTTCTAAGCTATACTTGAGATTATTTGAGTTGGCCGAATTGGGAATGGATGAAAATATCAGATTTATTTGAAGATAGAAATAACGGGTGCCAGCACCAGAAAAAAGTTTCAGATATTTAAGCTGCGTCAATTATTTTTGAATATATAAACTGTTTCCTCACAGGACAATAAGACACTTTCATTAATCCGTCTCATATTACAAAAAAATATCTTAAATATGTGTGGTAAATGTGGATATTGACAGTTGTCATTGCCTGTGTAATATGAGACGGATATTTTTTGTAAAATGAGACGGATCAAGGAAAGTGTCTTATCGTCCTTGACCCAAACGTAAGTGAGGAAACTGTTTATATTTTTCAAAAATAATTGATGCAGCTGTAAAATCTGATACTTTTTTCTGGTTCTAAGGAACGTTATTCCTATAACCAAAAAAACTTCTGATAATTTCATCCATTCCCAATTGCTTCAAAGCAGTCCATTCAAAAAGCAACTCTACCGTCCAAAGTAGAAGATTGCAATTCCAATGACAGTTTTGTAAAAATAATTTCAATCATAACAAACGTACACGTACGTCAACTTCATTTGAAGCAACATACTGGTAATGTAATTGTTGGTGCTGTGGTGCACGACCACTATATACGCCATTGGCGCTAAAAGTGTTACCTATTATTAGTCAATGTGTAAAGGAATGTTGCTACCTATTTAAAAATACTGTCAAAAGAAAGTTTTCATTAAGTACTCGTACTTTAAAGTTATTTTTAGTTAAATTCATATTCGTGTTAGGATATTATATTATATCTTAAAAATATATAAAATTAAAAAAAAAAATCAATTACCAATATCAAATAAATGGAGCATCAACAGAAATATTGAAAATTAATTTTTAAAGGTAATTAGAACCTTTGAAGTTCCTAAGTACAAATATGAATTTAAAGTAGAAAACCAATACAAGTAGAATAAGTTAATACTAGAATAAAATTTAACTTAAAAATGTTTGCTGGTATTGTTTTGTGTAAATAGAAAATTCTTATCTTAATTATTTCTATACCTTTTTTTAATAAATTAGGTCTACCGAACATTTATGGCATTTTTGCCTTTTTTCAACTTTTTTTTATATAATTCACAACATAACTTATAATATCACACAATAAAGCGGATAAAAGCTTCATTTAAACATCACTACTACATTTTAATAAATCTAGCTTATTCATAACAATATTTTACTGGTAAACTTTTTGCTAATGTGAAAACAAACAATTCGACTTGTCTAAAGAACAGCTTGTGACAAGCTGAGTATAAAGAAAGTTTTTTGAAGTAGCAATGCCACCGGCGATTTTCTATTTGAAGTAAGACTGGGGATGTCACGAGACGTCTATAAAAATGTCGAAACGCGCCCCAAACGGTACAGTATCTAAGTTGAAATAGACTTAACCCTTTATAAGGCCGAGGGAAATATATTCCCACCATGAATGAACCATAGTTTTTATGTCATAAAGTTAAATTCTATGAAAACCGGTTGCCTTTGTTTACCTTGGTTTAAACTAGATTCAAAATTTCAAATAAGTACTAAATTCTTGCACTATTTTCCCAACCACGTAAAATTATATAACACAATTGTCATTTATTTTGACCCCTGCTGATTTCTTTAGAATAGTTTTTTCAACCCTCACTTTAACTCAAACAACTCAATAGCAACATTAAATAAACAGAGCGACATCATTTTAAACCCGAACACTTGCTTTGGGTCGGCGAGCCATTAAAGCCAGTTATTCGTTAAAAAGTTTTCTATATTGCAGGCCGAGTTAAATATAAATTGTTGCGAGCATTAAGTTTTAAATTCGTAATACGATGTACCCCTAGCAAACTAATTTCAATTATCCTTTATATTCAATATCATAGCGTCTTTTACCAGGTGTTTTACATCTGTGGCCAGTTTGACGGAGCCACAAGTTACTATGTCTCAACTGGCAACATTTGTCAAATGTTCGGTCATTTTTTATCAAGCGCCTGTGTTGCTAGTTCAGAAATAAAATTGTAACTTGCATAATCTCAAACATGTAATGAAATCAATCATTACGTGCGTTATAACAGGCTTCAAAGTATCACGTTTCGGGCGGAACAACTCGAGAGAACTGTAAAGGAATTTCATACAAAAGAAGGTCTAGGCCGGGAAGTATTTTTTTTTAATTTTAACGAAAACATTTCGTCTGTGTTCATGAACATATCTATTGAGTGGTGTATCTTTTTTATTTCATTGCACGTTTGAGAAAAGCACTATACATGCCTGACCGTGAAAAGCGCTTGCCGGCTTCGTATCACTATCTGGCCTTCTTTCCCGGCAGTAATGTACTATTCAAATAGCAACATTTTTGGCGCTATTTCGGTAACACTATGGTGTAGCGAAATGGCGCGAGAAATGCTGCCATTTTACAATCTTTTTTTTTTATTGGTTCGTGATACGGGGCTTATCTTGCATATTTAGAATATCTAGAGTGTCTGTTGGCCACTATTTGGGCGTGTTGTCGAGCGTGGCTTTGCAGACGTACCCCTTGAGCGCGAGCACGCCCCGGCACTTGATGTGCACCTGGTAGCGCGCGCACCAGTCCAGGTTGTCGCAGCCCACGCCTAGCTCCGCGAGCGTCTTCACTGCGGCCAGGGAGAGTAGGTCTGGAATACAATATTACTTTTCACGCTACTGCACGAAAATGTGGCAAAAGATGGTCAGAATTCTAGCTTCAAAGCTACACGTCGCACGAACAGGCCAACTATTAATTCAAACTGTCCAACAATGTTTTTGTAGTCCAGTTCAAGCAGCGATTCGAACATCGTAGCCCTGCCCCTCCCCCCCGCACACCGCGCTGGATCACGCAGCAGGAGCCGTAGCATGGTTGGCCTTATCACGCGACAAGTGACAAGATAAGAGCGTCGTCTCGTTCTATCGAACGGTGTCAGCCAGTGACGCACGCTCTATCCTATCACTTATCGCGTGACAAGGCCAACCATGCTACGGCTCCAGAACGCGAGGTTGTACTGTACCCACCTGGCGGGTCGGCGTGGGTGAGCAGCTGCACGTCGTTGGCGCGGCAGAAGGCGTGCAGCTCGGGCGGGACCACGCAGCAGGACGCGAGGTTGTACTGTACCCACCTGGCGGGTCGGCGTGGGTGAGCAGCTGCACGTCGTTGGCGCGGCAGAAGGCGTGCAGCTCGGGCGGGACCACGCAGCAGGACGCGAGGTTGTACTGTACCCACCTGGCGGGTCGGCGTGGGTGAGCAGCTGCACGTCGTTGGCGCGGCAGAAGGCGTGCAGCTCGGGCGGGACCACGCAGCAGGACGCGAGGTTGTACTGTACCCACCTGGCGGGTCGGCGTGGGTGAGCAGCTGCACGTCGTTGGCGCGGCAGAAGGCGTGCAGCTCGGGCGGGACCACGCAGCAGGACGCGAGGTTGTACTGTACCCACCTGGCGGGTCGGCATGGGTGAGCAGCTGCACGTCGTTGGCGCGGCAGAAGGCGTGCAGCTCGGGCGGGACCACGCAGCAGGACGCGAGGTTGTACTGTACCCACCTGGCGGGTCGGCATGGGTGAGCAGCTGCACGTCGTTGGCGCGGCAGAAGGCGTGCAGCTCGGGCGGGACCACGCAGCAGGACGCGAGGTTGTACTGTACCCACCTGGCGGGTCGGCATGGGTGAGCAGCTGCACGTCGTTGGCGCGGCAGAAGGCGTGCAGCTCGGGCGGGACCACGCAGCAGGACGCGAGGTTGTACTGTACCCACCTGGCGGGTCGGCATGGGTGAGCAGCTGCACGTCGTTGGCGCGGCAGAAGGCGTGCAGCTCGGGCGGGACCACGCAGCAGGACGCGAGGTTGTACTGTACCCACCTGGCGGGTCGGCATGGGTGAGCAGCTGCACGTCGTTGGCGCGGCAGAAGGCGTGCAGCTCGGGCGGGACCACGCAGCAGGACGCGAGGTTGTACTGTACCCACCTGGCGGGTCGGCATGGGTGAGCAGCTGCACGTCGTTGGCGCGGCAGAAGGCGTGCAGCTCGGGCGGGACCACGCAGCAGGACGCGAGGTTGTACTGTACCCACCTGGCGGGTCGGCATGGGTGAGCAGCTGCACGTCGTTGGCGCGGCAGAAGGCGTGCAGCTCGGGCGGGACCACGCAGCAGGACGCGAGGTTGTACTGTACCCACCTGGCGGGTCGGCATGGGTGAGCAGCTGCACGTCGTTGGCGCGGCAGAAGGCGTGCAGCTCGGGCGGGACCACGCAGCAGGACGCGAGGTTGTACTGTACCCACCTGGCGGGTCGGCATGGGTGAGCAGCTGCACGTCGTTGGCGCGGCAGAAGGCGTGCAGCTCGGGCGGGACCACGCAGCAGGACGCGAGGTTGTACTGTACCCACCTGGCGGGTCGGCATGGGTGAGCAGCTGCACGTCGTTGGCGCGGCAGAAGGCGTGCAGCTCGGGCGGGACCACGCAGCAGGACGCGAGGTTGTACTGTACCCACCTGGCGGGTCGGCATGGGTGAGCAGCTGCACGTCGTTGGCGCGGCAGAAGGCGTGCAGCTCGGGCGGGACCACGCAGCAGGACGCGAGGTTGTACTGTACCCACCTGGCGGGTCGGCATGGGTGAGCAGCTGCACGTCGTTGGCGCGGCAGAAGGCGTGCAGCTCGGGCGGGACCACGCAGCAGGACGCGAGGTTGTACTGTACCCACCTGGCGGGTCGGCATGGGTGAGCAGCTGCACGTCGTTGGCGCGGCAGAAGGCGTGCAGCTCGGGCGGGACCACGCAGCAGGACGCGAGGTTGTACTGTACCCACCTGGCGGGTCGGCATGGGTGAGCAGCTGCACGTCGTTGGCGCGGCAGAAGGCGTGCAGCTCGGGCGGGACCACGCAGCAGGACGCGAGGTTGTACTGTACCCACCTGGCGGGTCGGCATGGGTGAGCAGCTGCACGTCGTTGGCGCGGCAGAAGGCGTGCAGCTCGGGCGGGACCACGCAGCAGGACGCGAGGTTGTACTGTACCCACCTGGCGGGTCGGCATGGGTGAGCAGCTGCACGTCGTTGGCGCGGCAGAAGGCGTGCAGCTCGGGCGGGACCACGCAGCAGGACGCGAGGTTGATCTGCGCGATGGACGGCTTCACCTTGGCCCACGCGTACAGCTTGTACAGGCAGCCGCCGCCCACATCCGCTACTCCTAGCTGGTTCACGCGACCTGGAAAATGTTTGGGTTTACAATAGGGATGTAGACTAGAGCACGTTATGGCCGAGAAGGTGGCAGCAGAGCGCGAGCGGGAAGCCCGAACTGAGGCTGGCCCAATGCGCCGCCGCAGAACTGGACGCAAGCGTGCCGCGCACTACCGGCGCTTGCCGCCTTAACGAGGACCTCCGGGTGGCAGCCACGGGGGCGACTGTCACCCATAGGGAAGAGATCCTCGAGTTGAAGGGCGCGTCGGGTGTTCGGGCACGCCGACAATGTTATTCTGGGGGACGAGTATCCATCTCCTCCCCTCCCGCGATGGGTCTCACATGGGGACAGCCGCTGGCAGAGTCGCGGAAGTGTGCGCAAGCGTTCCCGTGGCTCCGCCATATAGCAGCGCGCAGAGTGCCGTGGGGCTTTAGACGGTAGTCCGGGCGGTTCCCGGGAGTCCGTCATACCCGTCCTGGTTCCCCAGTCAGGCGGGATGCGTAAATGCATTTCCCCACGAAAAAAAAGGGATGTAGACTAAGAGTTTTTTTAACGTGCCATTCGAACGAGTTTTCGTAGACGAACAAATTTTTGTATGGGAACAACTAAAATTAAAGAACATAAATACCCAAAAAATTGAGACAAAAATTGACCTCGCTGTTTGCTTGATTTATAAACTAGGATTAGATAACCTATTATAAAAAAAAACCTACTTCCTACTTGAATGTTTGTTACTTAATCATGCTTAAACGGCTCAACCGATTTGGATGAAATTTTGCACGAAGATAGCTTATAGCCTGGATTAAAATGTAGAATGGTTTTTATCCCAGGTCCACGCAGACGAAGTCGCGGGCGGTAGCTAGTGTAAATACTAAAATAGTTTACAAAACGCTTCATACTAATTGACATAAAAGTATGATGTCACAATCTGTCATCTGTCAAGTGAAAATCAAGTAAATTGCTGTTTCGGTCGCGAAATACTGCGTTTAGGACCATACTTGTCATACAATTTTGTTTCTATAAAAGCATAAGGATTCTTTTGGTAGCTTTAAATTTACTCGTGGACAATAAAAAAAATGCATATTTTTCCAAACTTATCATTTTACTTATATTTTATATTACTATCCATTTAGCAACGCTGCGTTATCAATTTTAACATGAGGCTACACCCCTATTTACAATAACCAGGGGGCAGTCCTCGTCAGGGGTACTCACACACAAAGACACACATGAATGACAAGGATGTAAGCGTAGACAATACCACAAGTGGGAACGAGATACAATGTCGTATTATCCTGTCCCTCAGTGCGTATAGGCTTTTTTTGGCTGTCACCAGGCTTTCAACAATTCACGCATATAACACGACTAAAGTATATAGGCCATGAGATGTCACGGTTGTATAAGTCTTCTGATACTTCTTAATTTAGTCGGGTTAATCTCCGTCACTTTCGGGCATTCGCTAAGACTCCATCTATGAAATCCTCTATCTACGCACTCGTCATTGGTCAAAACGACTCAGTATTGCCAGTTCAGACTTTTAAAATTGTAACTTGTCTCTATCTATACTACATTCAATCCATCTTTAATTTTGCCATACTAATGTCCTTCAGTTTGTTAGTTACAGATTATGCCGTGTAGCATCTATGCCTATAATCTCAGATTGAATAATAGAGAATGGCTGTGATACTAACTGAACTTTTGCGACTACATTCCCAAATATGATAAATTCCAAGTAGTATTTATATATTTATATTAATAAATAATATAGATAAATTCCAATGCCGAGTAGATTTTTTCCAACTCTTCTCGAATCGAAACTCCAAGTGATCAACCAAATGGCGGTCGCGGAAGCAGCAGAGTCCGCGAGTTGGCGAGTCGACTCAAGTTACAAAACAGTTGTAAGCGTATTCGTATTCTTGATTCGAGTTGACTTGACTTACCGAGTCCCCGCTGTCGTCGAGTTGGCGGTTCTTGACAATTAATAGTACATTACTACCTGGGCGGTAAAACAAAGAATGCCTCAGATCGCAGGTATTTGACGCCCGAGATATGCGATCTGAGGCTTTCTTTATTACCGCCCGTGGTGATAACCAAATTTTACGTCTCTCCCTGGCCAGGAAATGGGTTTTTCCGCAAGCGTAGCGTGCGGTAATTGCTACTTTATGGCCAGGTATGACGTAAAAATATTAATTGCTTTACACGCTTATATCTGATTCAAAATTAATCTATTTTTGATGACTCGCATTCGTTATCCAATCCTTAGAGTAAGGTATACGAGTCAAATCGGAAAGTGGAATAGAATTGATGCGACTTGCGCAGGAACTTGATTCGAATTGATACGTTTAAATTCTGAATCAGGTTATTCTATTCTAATAGACAACTCGACTCGCCCACCGCTATGATAAATATTAGGGTACAATCTAATAAAACTCGAACTAGTCCCACAGTTGTTATGGGTACTAGGCTACGATATATACATACTTATATAGATAAAGATCCTTACCGTTTTTGACATAGTCCTCTAAAACGCCCCACAGCACTTTGATCCCAGGCAGTATCGCTTCACATTTACGCGCATCAGCTTCGTTGTCGGCGTCCGTTTCCGGGGATACTTTTGCTCCTGGAAGATATAACGTCACTGCTATAAATCAACCATGTTATAAATAAATATTGGGGAAATACATCTCTCACAAATCGATTTAGTCCCAAACTAAAAGCCTGTACTTTGGGTACTAGACGGCAAAAACATGAAAGACTCGGGAACAAATATTCGTGCTCATCACACTAATTAATTACCCACTAGGCTGTGGTCGTCAAAATAAGTAAAGTGAGAGGTTGTCATAAAATAAGTAGTGGAATAAACGATACTGCAGAATCAAATGCGGGCGAAGCAAAGGTAGGTGTGCTTCACTAATTTTGTTGCTGAAGGACATGAACAAAGTCTAGGCCTGGTCCTCAGGAATGTTTGGAGTGACAGCGATCTGCTAATTAAGAGCCACTTCGGTTCGGAACACGCTAGTATCACTGACTTAATATAACATGTGCCTCACCAACGTTGTTGTTCAGGGATATTGATGAGGCATTGTTGGAGTAGACGATGAATGGCTCGTTCTGCTCTTTGGGAGGCACCTCTGCGTTTTATGCTAGTATTATTATCAGAGTGGACTAGTAGAATTAATTGGCTCCTCACCAACGGTGTTGCTCAGGGATATTGGTGAGGCTTTGTTGGAGTAGACGGTGAATGGCTCGTTCTGCTCTTTGGAAGGCATGTCCGGGTTGTATGCGAGTATTACTATCAGAGTAGACTAGTAGAATTAGTTGGCGCCTCACCGACGTTGTTGCTCAGGGATATTGGTGAGGCCTTATTAGAGTAGACGGTGACCGGCTCACTCGGTTCCTTGGGAGGCACGTCCGGGTTGTATGCTAGTATCACGTTGTCTATCACCGTTGTGTGCAGCGCTGTGATTACTGGAATACAAAAATGTTTCATTACATATGGTGTTTCTTAACCCGTTCACTTGAGGTAGCTCAATTAAGCCTTATATTGCGAGGTCGAGGTTGGTCTTGAATTACATTTATGACATGCAGCAAGTGGCAACGCCGAGGCGTCAGGTTCAGAGCCAACACCAGGAACTTCGAATACCAACCTTAAGAGCTCTGTTTCTATTGCTCCCGAATTAACCCTTCAACCCCTCAGATTCGGAAACAATCATTTGAATTTAGCCTCAATGATAATCATAACTCACTAATCATCCAATAATTAGAAGCAAATTTTGCTTAAACCCTAGTACATAATTATTTCATTTCCGTAGTCTAAGTGTAAGCGGTGATAAAGTGGTTGAGTTATAAATACTATGCCTCCGCACAATTCTATTTCAAGTCCAAACAACAATCGAACACTATATCAATGTTTCTACTTACTTGATTTCTTAATTATCACCCCCCCAAGGATCGAACCATTCACAAAAATAGGTTCCAAGATAAGGTAATAAAGCATACAATAGTTTGAAGAGAAGGCTTATTTTATAAATTTTATCAAAGTGATAGATAATGTAAAGTGTTGATTTGATAACAACTGAAGAGGCAATCCTACTAATATTATACAATTTATAAATGTGAAAAATTTATAAACAGATCCGTTGATGGATTAAAATGAAACAAAAGAAAATCATTAGAGGCCAACAAAAGCATAAAAACTCACCACTCTCCAAGCATTCACTAAGCGCACTAGTACTATCTTCATTTATAAATATCTTCACACCGATCTTCAAATTCTTTCTTTCCTCCTCCGCCATTTTCATCTGAACATCATCGAGGGGCCTGGTGATGTTGACTACAACTTCGGAACTCGAGTCTGACACTACGGAGGATTGGACCGCGTAGTTGGAATCGTTTGAGGCGTCTTCTTGTGTGCCGTTTTGGAGTTTGTGCCCGTTCTGGGAACCCCATTCTGACAGGGTTAGCTTGATGCTTTCTGATAGCTGAAAAAGAGGGGTTTAAATGTTATCTTGAGGCCAAAGAGAAGAGGTTAAGTGCGGTATCTCAACGGGACGCCATAGGGATGTCGCCAGCTACCGTATCGAAACAAATTATATAGAAATGTATTGAGGTCAACTCACTTGGCGACGCCTGACTACCACATCTTTTGTATGAGATACGTGGCCATAGCCCCGAGGCAAGTCAACGCAGGAAAGAAGTTAAGTATTAGGATCCCTGAAGAATCAGCGGAACTCCTCAAATATCATCGGCCCATGTAAAGCGCCTTGGCTATTTCCGGTAACCACCGCAATTGTTATCGGAAAGCAGTTCATGTGGTGAAGTTGGTGTGAGATATGTAAAAATATCATTTGTGTGGTATGGCGAAGTACACAATTGAAGTCGGTTTTTTCGAACGAAGTCGCGGGCAATAAAGGTAGTTATACACAAACAGACATACTCGTAAACGCGATCATGCCGTCTAGTCAGACAGTCAGGTACACAGACATGCACGTTCGTTTGTAATACGGCGCCATTTCAAAGTAACTGATGTTTTGTCAACAATCATTGTCTCATGTACCTGACTCACAACTATGTTGTCACACTATGTAAGTCGCAAGTACATAGGAAGTCGGAAGGCAACTGATTACTTATGATGAGTAAATATTTGCTACGATTTGATGTATTAAAGTTGACACGAGTTTTTTAAATAACAAGTCGTGACATGGCTACCTAAAGTCGCCGTCAATGGAACTTGCTAACTATGTAAACAAACAATGTATTGGAATTGAAGTTCCATTGACGGCGACTTTAGGTCGTAGGGGCTTATTTTGAGAAAAGTAGCGATGTAAATGGTAAATGTAAACGGCGATGTAAATGGTGTTGGTAAATGTAACCGGCAATTTCTAATTTTGCCATTCTAAAAGCAAAATAATCAAGAAAATTTAAACACGTATTTTTTTCGCTCTGTTTACAATGACAATAAGGAATAACAAGTTGACGACCGCTTTAGCCTAGTTGGTAGTGACCCTGCCTACGAAGCAAGAGGTCCTGGGTTCGAATCCCGGTAAGGGCATTTATTCGTGTGATGAGCACGAATATTTGTTCCTGAGTCATGGATGTTTTCTATGTATTTATGTATATAAGTATGTTTATCGTCGTCTAGTACCCATAGTACAAGCTTTGCTTAGTTTGGGACTAGGTCGATTTGTGTAAGATTTTCCGCAAATATTTATTTATTATTTATTTAAATAAAAAGATTTTTCGAAATATTCGACTGCTTGTTTACAAATTATATATAGCCTATTGTCACTCCCACGATTAAGAGGAATCCACCGACACTTCATATGTCGAAATCCATCAAGCCGTTTGTAGCCTGTTAGACTTGTCCACATACATAAAAATACATACGCTCGAAAAACATCTTCTGTGACAGTCGGGTAAAAAAACCATGCGCGATCGTTTTGTGTGTTTTAATTCTATGTCACATATTGATCTTAACATGTGACAAGGTTTACAGTGCAAGGGTTTACGGGCGACAAATCGATCTAGCTAAATCTCATAATTTGGAATTTTTGTCTCCGTGTTTTCACTGAGCACAGCTCTCAGGGCTCCCAGGTACTCGTACCTACTTAGTAATTTCGGTAGGTATCTCACTTTAGGTACAGATTGAAAAATATGTACCTATCGATTTATTCCTCTCATAAATATGTACCGAAACCCCGCCGCTGACATAAGAGCGATGGGACATAATATAAGTATATGAATAAGTTGTATGCACCCATATTTTTAGGGTTCCGTAGCCAAAATGGCAAAAACGGAACCCTTATAGTTTCGTCATGTCCGTCTGTCCGTATGTCACAGGCATTTTACTCGAAAACTACAAGGTGTATTTGAATAAAATTTTGAGGATAGGTGTATTTTATTAGCCGCTACATAGTTTTGTTCTACAAAATTCTGTCCCGCCGTAAGATTTTTGTGACGATACGACCTTTTTAATAGGCACGGAACCCTTCGTTTTGCGTGGTCCGAGACGCACTTGGCCAGTTTTTTATTACACTTGACAGTGCCTACCGATAATGCGCTTCTAATAATACTGCGACCGCGTAGTGATAGCGACGCGCCGTTTCCGGCAATATTTGAGTAAATTCCCATTGAACTGGACTATAAAATGGCACAATGCTAATGCTCCACATTACAAATATAATTTTCAAAATCAAAGATTTATTAATTTATCACATATAGTGCTATACTACGCTCTAAGGCCGGGGCCACACTGGTAGAGCGATTGGCGACGACGCAACGGCGATCTCAGTACATCAAGTCGCCCAAATTGTACTGAATTCGCGGTCGCGTCGCCAATCGCCCCTGCCTAAAACAGTGGCTGGCACTGCTGGCAGTGAGCTATAGAAATCGCAAAACTGTTTTTTTTTTCTTTTTTTTAACTGGAGGACCGCAGCACACAGCTGGCGGGCCGTCCGTAATAGCCGTACTGAAGAACTCGCGAGCCTATCCTTTTCATTTTTTAAATTTAATTTAGAAATTCTGATGCTACAAAAAAAAACCGGCCAAGTGCATGTCGGGCCACGCGCAGTGTAGGGTTCCGTAGTTGCATGTCTGTCTTTGTTACATCGACACGCGCGCGCCAACTAAACGGTGTGGTTGCTGCGTCAGCCGAATTGTAAGAAAGGCCTTTCCAAGTAGGTACCTACATTTTTAGGTTGGTCACATTGATTTAGTATAAGTAACTAGATACACAATCAGCCGAAAAAAGTGGCCATCCAAAAGAACCGCGCGATCGACACTTGCGGCTCTTTTGCGTTTAGTCTGGTTTCGACCGTGAGACTTGACGGTTGTCAAAAATGACAAAAATTATCTGTGAAAAAATTCGTTAATAGCAAATATAGCAATAGAAAAAAAATAAAAAAGGATTGGATATATTTCTTTAACTAAGTTCTATTGATAGCGTAAAGAATTTCATGTAAACTCATTGGCATTTCATGGTTTTGAATAAATAATTTCGTTAGTACAAATGACAGATTATCACGGAACAAAAACCTAAGGAGTCAGTACCTACTTATTAGATTTTTTATAGAGTAGTACAGTTACGTTATTTGTGGTTTTCAATTTAAGATTCCCGAGAAATCCTTAGCGATGTGCAAAGTAGGCCGCAGTTATAGGCTTATAGCATGAGATAGGAGACATCAACGACGAAGAGTGGTGACGACTTCGTCGTGTGTTTATTTTTCAAGTTTATATTAAATCTTGTAAAAATAAATGTTTAACTAAAGATAAATTGATATTCAGATTGTAAGTCATTATTATATGTCGCAAAGGGGCTAATTAGATACGTCAAATATATCACGCTAAAATGATCTACATACCTAGTTCTTATTCCCTTTTCACTAGTCGTGCGTAGAATTTTTAAGGAGTTTGACAGCTGCACTGATAATACGTTATGCCCACCGAACAATGTTTTGTGTATATGTATTTATTAAAAAAATGAACGTGTTAATTGTTTAGGTATTGCCTGCTTGTAAAAATAAATAATCATGATTTATTTGTGTTTTTCGTCTTCCTGTTTAAATAGATAAAATATTATAGATATTATTCATTAAAGTGTGACATGTAAAATACTTCCAAACAGCAAAAATCCGCAACATACTTCGTCTATCATTTACAAATGACTGTATTGTTTAAACAATATTATTAAAATAATTTTATAATGCGACTCCATTCATTCGCTATTTAGTTTTGACGTGAGCAATCAAGTCACATTATGATAAAATCTCAATAAACTAAAAAGTTTTTAATCTGTTTGATGCTAATTCGCTAATATGGCCCTTACAGCTTAAACCACTAAGTTCTCTTTTATATGAAGCATATATCTCAACGCAGGTTATAAGTAAACGCGATTGGCATCATCTGAAATATAGCTAGAGTTGTCAAATTGGGGCACATTTCTTGAAATTTTTGTTCGACATTGTGCGTCTATTTACTTTATTATACGTCAATGGTTGGTCAACTATTATTTGTTAACTAGTTATGCATACTTAGCCATTGTAATTTTCCTTTTAAATTCATTATATGTACTACTGCCATGAATTTTTCATATACCCAGTAGTAGCCATTTAGCCGGTAGGAGAGGGGACACAATACAAATACAAATACTCTTTATTGCACACCTCACACAAAAAAAGCAGTTACAGAGAGAAACAATACAATAACATGTAGGTAGAGGTAGACAACAGGCGGTCTTATCGCTGAAGAGCGATCTCTTCCAGACAACCTTTGGGTATCGGAGAAAGAGATAAAACTAGATTATGCACACTTGACACTAACAAAAATTAGGGATTTAAAACCCAATATCACGCAAACCGATCACTGAGTTGAAAAATGGTTAATTTTGAAATTACACAACTTTACTGCATTTATTAATTTTAGCATACTTAAAACTATGTAGTATTATGTGATTGCCAAGTCACAAAATTTTATTTAGCAAGCAAATAAAGATAAATACGAATGCCTGAATTGGCTCTACGTTTAATCTCACAACTTTTTACGGTACAAAAGTTTCGAGACATGGCCTATTTTTTACATGGAATGGTTTTTATGCGATCTCAACTATTTTTGTAAGTTAATATGTTATTTCACATATTTTTTCATGGACTTTGTATGGAAATGTTATTTTACCAACCGTAATTGACGCTTTTATAGTTTTCTAGTGCATTTGTACGTTAACACTTACCGCACGAAAAATCGAAAAATTTCAAGTTTTTAGGTTTGCTTTAGCTACTTCTGTACCTTAGAATTTTGATGATCGGTCAGTGAATCAGTGACAAAATTGAGGAACTTTGACTTGCAATAATTCTTAAGCTACTGGTTCGAATTTAATGTAATTTGGAAGTATAATAGCTATGTAATGCCCTCTTGGTCATTAAAAATGTAGGATTCTAGTTTTTTTCTCAACTAAGTTACAGGGGGGTCGAAAATGGCCCCAATGGCTTCGAGAAAAGGATGGCGCACGGCCGTGCCCTTTTTTGCTCCTTTGCTCGACTTGTGCCCCAGATATCTTTCATGCTGTTTACATGTCATTGTTATACCAAATAGGTCATTAAGAATTAGCAACTTAGACAAATTGGAAAATTCCCGACATTTTTCTTTCAAAATCCAATATCTCAAAACCGGCTGACCCGTTTTTTTTTAAACATAGCCAGGAAGGAACCATCTCGATTACGTCAGCTTTCGGACAAAAAAATAGCATTAGAATCGGTCCATTCGTTTTGAAGCTACGCTGCCACAGACAGACACACAGACACGTCAAACTTTTTACGTCGGGGGTTAATAATTGAAAAAAATTAAAGTTAGGTAATAGCTCGATAGAATATCATTTTCAATATTGTTTACGAATTGTTTAGTCACCTGAGTATCAAATAGAATAGTGTAGGTATAATACTTAATAGTCACGCATTCTTACTGTGCAACTACTAAAGACTCATTCATATGACCAATTGTAGACCGTAACTCCTTGCAACACGGTTTATAATTGGTTGTGAATACTTATGACTACGTAGGAAACAAGGTGTAATCAAAAAGTACAGTCAAGGAAATTGAAACACGTACCTTTTTCGCTCTTCTTACTAGGACAATAAGGCATAAAAAAGTACCTAAACACATTTTCCTTACTGTACATGCGCTTAGTGCCAATTAAATGTTCCTTAAGTAGTCTATAACGAAGACAGAGTTTCTTGTTGGTGAGCCATTCATTAGTATATGTCATATTATCTAAAGTAGCCGTAACCGTACAATG
Organism: Epinotia nisella; assembly: GCA_932294315.1. NCBI lineage: Eukaryota > Metazoa > Arthropoda > Insecta > Lepidoptera > Tortricidae > Epinotia > Epinotia nisella. The sequence continues at coordinate 11,943,473 of OW028693.1, forward strand.
TACCAGTGTTTTTACAAGCTTTTATTTAACTTGCAATGTATGTCACTGTTTGTTCGGGTGGAATCTTGCAACTCAATTTTGAAGCAGATATCTTCAACCGATTGAGCTGAAATTTTGGGTTGAACAATAGTTTGGATGAAAATTCAATATTATAGTACCATCGAGCTGATTTTTTTTCTTTAATATGCGTAACATCGAAACTCCGTCATTTAAGAACCGATTCGAACAATTATTTTTTACTTTGAAATTTAATGGTTAGGATAAGTATAGGAAATAAAAGTTTTTGGAATAAAAATGAGGTGTTATATTGACATCAATTTCAAGAAACCGAAAGTACCAGAACCGTTAAAAATGGCTGTCGTTTGGACCTAAATATCTCGGTAAATATCTATCTGAGAGAAGAAATTTAATTAATAAAACGTGCTTTTTTACGCATTTCGATAGGAAATAGTTATTTACGATACAAGTGCAGAAAATAGGAAATTCGCAACGAGTTGTGATAAATTAAAACACGACCGAAGGGAGTGTTACACGAGTTGCGAATTACCTATTCGCACGTGTAGGTATCGTATAACGTTTTACAGTACATATGGCTCTTTTAAAGTTTCAACATATGCACGGAAAGTTCTCATTTCCGCACTAGTCTGGGAAAGTAACACCATGTGAACTGTAAAGAAAATTAATAAAAAATAAAATTAAATATCAAAAAAATTCTAAGTCCAAAAACCGGCCCCCGTTTCCTATACTCTGACCATTTGAATGCTCACAGATTGGTCTCATTGTCATCAAAACTCCAGTTAGATGGTGGAAACCATGAGGAATGAGGTAACTCCTTAAATATACGCTAATAGTAATTTCGGTATTTAATATTAAAACTCGTGTATTATACCACAAATTTGGTGATGTGGAACTGATGATGAAGACCACAGAAGACTAATGGAACTATATTTAAAACTACTATACTTAAAACTATAAAAGTACATCACAGATTCTGATATGGTTCCATTGAAATAGCAACGATTCTGAGATCCTTGAGGAATAGACAGAACTCCTCAAATCTTATCGACCCACGTACATACAGCGATTTGGGTTTTGTCTGTAATAATCAACGTATTTGCTTTTGGAAAGGAAAGGAAATGTGGAAATGTGGTGGAATGGAAAGGAAATGTGGAAATGTTGATGTATGTGACTTGGAGGTACTGAATTGAAATCGTTGTTTTTAAAGTAAATTATGTGATTATAATGTAAGTATAGGCATACACATGGGGAATTCTGAGTATATTCTTGTGTCATTCTTAGTGGTGGGAAGCACTATGGATAAGATTCACTTGAGGAAATTCTTGTTTACCCGTATTAATCACGTACTTTTCCTTTTAACTAAAATACCTGAATATATAACATTTTGTTTCATACTATGACGGTGAAAAACAAGCATACGGCCTGCCCGGTGGTAAGCAGTCAGTGTAGCCTATGGACGCTTGCTACTCCAGAATCACAAGCGCGTTGTCGACCCTGTATTGATTTGACGATTCGTTGTACTGATAGCTAGAGACAAGCACATCTGTTCAGGTATAGGTACTTGTACCTATCAACTTGCTTGTGCCAAGAACTTGGAATAGCAATTTTTACCCTGGTATGCACTCCCGTTGGAAGTTTGTATGGGAGTGTGCAAACCTATAAATATAGACTCCTATATTTCTACACATACATTCATTACCTAGTTGCCTGAAATAAATGTTTTTTTTTTACATGAGCAGTATATATCAATCGAAATAGGAACTAGTCTTGGGAAAAATAGTTAAGGCTATTATCACAGTTGCCTATTATATTATTTGCATAAATAGGTAAGTCATTACTAAACATGACACGCTTTTCAGTGACTAAACAAATTTATTACTAGGTTTACACTCATCACTATAAATAGGCACTTGAAAATGCACAGTCACTGAAACACAAAACACATCATGTGTACATAGTTTAATGACAATTTAGGTGGTCACGAGCTGGTGTGTGTTAGGGACGACTGACGACTATAATTGTCAAATGAATAAGTTATTCATGATCATGCCAAAGAAGCACATGTCTGGTAACACAAAGGAAATAAGAAGTTTTAATTTTTTTTTTAAGTTGTTAGTACACTCCTTAGAATGAAAGCTGTCAGGTTGTATGATATTATTGTCAATCTATGCACATTTGACGATTTACTCAAGGGATCACTATATCTGTTGAAGAGTTTTGCTCGATCATCAGGTCAACCTGGTGATACCAAATTATTGACTAGTGGCTCTGTGAGCTGTAGAAGTCGCAAACCTATCAATTTATCAAAAAAAAAAATTTCGAAAAAGTGAATTGACAAGAAAATAACGAACCTGCTCACTAAATTTCACGAGGATCGGTTGAGAAACACGACCTATAGAGGAGAACAGCTGGACAGCGGGACATCCGGACGTACAAACGAATTTCGGCCCAAGGTGAAGCATAGAACTATGTTCGCTTCACCTACATAAATTTTCTAATGAATACCAAAAAAATGGAAGTGGATGAAAATTTACTTACAACATTTGAATACATTGTTACTTACATACTTAGGTCCAGGTGAAGTTAATATAAGTTTCTGGCAAAAATTAATTTTTGGTACAAGCTTTTATTGCCGACTGTACTTTTCTGTATACCGTCATCAGCTACTCATTAAGACGATTCTAAGGAGCCCAAATTCAACGGAGTTACGTCAGTTACGTACTGAATTCCCATGGCCACCTTCTGTCTCCATCATCAGATCAGCTGGACGGTACCATAATATTGAATTGTCATCCAAACTATACTATACCCAAAACTTCAGCTCAATCGAACAACAAGTGACTGGAAAATGGATTGCAAATTTTGACGGACAACTTACATACTTACATACGAACAGTAGAAGTTAAAAAAAGGCTTCTAAAAAGGGTTGTTAAAACAAGGATCCTGTGAAGACTTAAGTTTGATCCCAACTTTTTTTGCTAGTGGAGTTGCTTTGTATGAAACTTGGCCCTGAGATCACATTTATATTTTGGTCAGATATTTAATTTAGAAACTTTGTAATAAGTTTTGGCATCTTTTCTAAGTCATGATGATTTGACTTTATTCAAACACAAAAAGTATACAGTACAAGCCTTACCACTAGCCATTGAAGAATTCCACTATCCGGTTCCATCACCAGATCAACTTTATGGTACCAAATGATTAGCATTTATTGTAATACAGTCAGCAGCAGAAGTAGCTAAGCGGGCCGGGTGTTTAAAATGACCTGCACGCGACTTTATTCTTAAGAACTTAAGAGCGTGTGTAGGTTATTTTGAACACCCGGCCCGCTTAGCTACTTCTGCTGCTGACTGTACAATGGACCCGGAGACTATACATCTCTTGGCAAATCTGTGCACAGTTATTGTCTATGTTTTCATTGTTACTATGAATTCATGTCACTTAATGATACCATTATTAATTAATTGTATTTGCAAGCTCTGAGATGTAAAAGAGCCACTGGGAGCTACTTTGAATTTTGAATTGTAGTGTAATAATACAACTAATCATCATGGTTTTATGATGTGATAAAAAAATCTTACTTTTTGACATGTTAGTATGCAAATTTGTAATTTATTTTTTTATTATGAAATGAAAATTTACCCGAGAGATTTGATTATAAATAAATAAATATTAGAGGACAATCTTACACAAATTAACCTAGTCCCATAGTAAGCTCAAGACTTGTTATGGGTAGGTACTAGACGATGATATATTTAATAGATACAAATACATAGAAAACATCTCATAAACAAATGTTCATTCTTATTACACCTTCTGCTTCATAGGCAACGTCACTACCCACTAGGCTAACCGGTCATTGGTCTTACTCTATTGTTACATATAAAATTACTCAATTACAGGTGAAGTAATGTTTCATTGTTTATTTTATTTACATCTGTTCTTACTCTAATATTAAATAGATGTCCTATTCATAATGTTGCATGAGCAAATACTAATTGATTTGAATTTGAGCAATTGACAAATATAATTAAAATAAAAATCAAACTCAAATGTTATGAATACCACTTAAAAGGATATTTTTACTCTCTCTCTCTCTCTCTTTCTCATCATAACATTTATTCTAGTCGCACCCACAAATAGTGTTTCTGAGACCAGGACATCATCATCATCATCATCATCATATCAGCCCAAAGACGTCCACTGCTGGACATAGGCCTCCCCCAAAGAGTGCCACAATGACCGGTCCTGCGCCACCCGCATCCAGCGGACTCCAGCGACCTTTACCAGGTCATCAGTCCACCTTGTGGGGGGCCTACCCACGCTGCGCCTTCCGGTACGTGGTCGCCACTCAAGAACCTTTCCACCCCAACGGCCATCAGTTCTACGTGCAATGTGCCCCGCCCACTGCCACTTAAGTTTAGCGATTCAGAGGGCTATATCGGTTACCTTGGTTCTGCTGCGGATAGCCTCATTTCTGATGCGATCGCGCAGAGAATAGGACAGCTTATAGGTAAAAGTAAATTGAATTATTTCAGACTAGCTTCCACTCAATTCAATCAGAGAACTTTGATAAAATTATGCCAAAGTATGCCTTTGAAACTATTCCATATTATAATTTGAGTGGCTTTACTGTACAACACATTTTTTTAACTATAACTTTAGACTACTTTATTTACTACTACTAAGTAGTGCACATAACATAACTATCAAGGTCAACATGATGTAAAAATGCCATATTTCCAAGAACCTTAGATCCAGTTGATGTGGTGTCAAAGATGTATAGACAATAGATGATTAAATTCCTAAGAATGGTGCCTATAATATATTTCTTAGGATACATTTACAATACATAAATCTACTTACTGGTTACATTTCCACCTTTTCCCAAGACCAAGAACTCTAGGGTTATTAGTGAGTGTGTTCAGCCAGAACTATTAAAAACTATGACTACTAACCTCTTCTGTTACATTTTGCCCAGCCTTTTTCTTGATATCAATCAAGTTCAACACGTTCCCAGTGTTTATTGTCACTTTGGACGCACTTTTCAACATCGTGACCCAATAGATTAAGCTAATATAAATGAAAAACCCGCGGCCTTCCTGCACCAAGGTTGCCGGCACTTAGAAAAAAAACTAAATAAGAGAGGAAGTTTAATTTTTAAATGCAATGCGACCGAGCGCTCTCATCGACACTGGATAACTAAGCGACGGCCTTGCTCCGCGAAACACAACTTTTAAACCGTGAAAGAAATAGGAATGACGTAGGTAGGTATCGTAGGTATTGATAACAAAATATGACGAAATTTTGTGACAGTGCTTACATTATCAATAAGGAATTTACGTGTCAGTAGTTGATAAAAACGACTGAGAGTTTTACATGTGAATGTTTTTAAGTCATGGTATGGGGTGGTATGGGCTTGGTAGAGGATTTTTTTGGAATTTAAAAACTGCTGATTGGAATTTTGACGTTTGGTTACTTTGGTTTTACGGTGACTTTGACTTCATTCAAGTAAAAACTTAAAACCTTATGGTGGCATCACACTTGGCAGTATTCGCCCAAATATACGTGCTGCATCTTTTTCCTTCCTACGGCAAATGGAAGAGAGGCAACGATGCAACGCAAACACGCAACTACAATTGTGGTCGACCATTAGAAGTTTACAAATCTTCTGCATTCACTTTTAGTACTTATTGCAAGTATGTAAAGTCTATATTAGTGACATCGATTTATTTAGCAATTTGTACTTATAATAGGTAAATTATGTAAATGATTGTTACCATTCTTCTTATTGTATCGGGAACTGGCGGAGTTAAATGTGACTGAAATAGATTTTTGAACTGTCAGTCTGTCACTGGCATGTCGATGTCATACGTCAACGTCATATCTCATAAGTGTCATAACATAGCATCCGTCGATCCGTCGCTTGATTTTTGCGAATCTCCTCAATACTCCTCTCCTCATTCGTTATATGAATTTGTAGTTATCGGACTGCTGTGCAAATTCTGATAAGATAAAATAAATTGCCAACATTTTACCACTTTCTAAAAAAAACTAAACATGGGTGTCGACTTTTTCGGGTTTGCGTACGCCGCGACTGTGGCCGCCGGCGGCATCATGGGTTACGCAAAGGCAGGTTAGTATTTAATTTATTCCGCTTTATTACGTTTCATCAAAACAACTAGAATTTGCTAGAAAAAACTAGCACTTCCTATTAAATAACTAGAAAGATGGTACTTTCATATTAATAATATGCGAGTTCACATTCTTAAATTATGGATAATAATAATAATAGTAGAAGAAATGCTGATTAATACTGATCAGAGTAACCGAAACCACTTTGATAACATATCTATGAGGGTCTACCTATCTGAAACACTATTTTGTTTGTGCGTTTTCCATTTTGGCATTAACTATTTCCCAATTATTGATATACCCGCAATGTCATTATTCCAACTTAACGATTCCGTGGATAATCTGTTCGTGTTTTATCAAATCGGCATTCTTATAATAAAAAAATAAAAAAATATTTTCAGATAACTCAGATCCATAGATTGTTAGTTACAAAACACTTATAAAACTTAATTAGTAAACTAATATTAAAAGGCATAATATATTATTGTTTATACGGAGCAAATTTCCTAATTTACATGTTTTATGCATTTTTATTTGTTTATCAAGTTATTTCTTATGCCCACCAGTATAGGATTTCGTAATAATATAGAAAAACATCTTTTGTCATTGTCCCACAGCGTTTGCACATTTTGAAAGCAATCACAAAGAAACATGACATTCGAAAATAAAAGAAAAAGAAATAGGGCATTTTGGAACTAGACTTTTTTGAGAACATTATGAGAATAAAGTATTATGCCACCTGACAGGTGAACACAATTTGGGGTATTTTGGGACTAGTTCTCAATGGTTCTTGTGTAAATCGAGAACTAGCCTTTTTGGAAATATGGTGTTTTGGGCCTAGTTTCTATGAGAAGAGGGGCTTTCGAAATTAGAGTGTATTGACCTATAGTGCGTTTTGGGACTAGTGCATTCGCCACCAGAAAGATTTTTTCTTACCATAGAGGCAGAATAGAATAGAGGGAGTCCACACACACATAAACACATGAGTGACAAGGATGTAAGCATAGACAATAAGACAAGTGGGAACGAGATACAATGTCAAACCTCCTGTCCCTCAGAGCGTATACGATTTTTTGTTCATCACCAGCTTGGTTATCATTGCACCTGTCACAATATTGTACTGAAACTCACGTAACCATGACGTCACCGATATAACATGACTAAATTATAAATATAATACATTACGAAATTATATTACATTAGATGTCAAGAATGTATTAGTCTTTTGATACTTCTTAATTTAGTAAGTTTAATTTACCTTCGTCTCTTTCTGGTATACGCTAGGACGACATCTATTATATCCTCTATCTACGTGGTTCACATTGTCATTATTCAGAAACTTCATAGTTGTGCAATGTGTCAGGAAGTCAAGATTGATTTCATAGCGGCGGGCCACTATAGTAATATTAGTATGGATCATGGACCTTACTCAGGAAAAACTATGGTAATAATAATACCACGTCCGAGCGAGATGGTAGCATACAAATCTCGATAAGTGTGACAGAAAGGGAAATATCATTTGTTGTCCTTGTCATAGTTCTACTTTTTTCCTGTTTGCCATAACTGATTTAGTATGAAGTTGTGACCAATAAACCACTACCCACCCAAATTCAGTAGGTTGTTTATGATAAGCGATCAGCCATTTTAAGACCAGTTCTTAATTTAGCTGCATAGAAGTCTTTCCGTCCCTCATTGTGGCATCACATATAGCCTGTCCTGAGTATCATAGGTTCATGGTATGGATGGATATGCATAGTATTGACGGCTTCTCGGCTTCGAACCACGATCGCGACTTATACTCGAGTGACACATATACACTAACTTCGATTTTCGTGGTAGCGCTGCTGAAACCACCTACCTAAACCTACCCAATGGCTACCTAATGTTTCGCGTTCGCACCAGGTTTTCGATACCTAAGGAAACATCTTATCATTGCAACTGATTACGTAGGAAGCAGATAAATTATTCGACCGCAACTGATTATACTTGAGATTATTTGAGTTGGCTGAATTGCATCAAAGTAGTCCATTCAAAAAGCACCTCTACCGTCCAGGGTTAAGATTCCAATTCCAATGACAGTTATATAAAAAGTCACATTAAATAATCTCAACCATACGAGCGAGTACGCATGCGGTCTAAGGGGTTTTGAGGCATTTTTTTACCCGACTGCCGAAGGAAAGGAGGGTTATGTTTTTCGAGCGTATGTATGTATGTGTCTATGTGTGTATGTCTTATTCTTTGGCACGCCCTGCAGCCTAAACCGTTTGACGGATTTCGACATATGAGGTGTCGTTGGATTCCCCTTAATCGTGGAAGTGACGGCTACGAAATTTGCAAAAAATCAGTTGGGTTTTTTGAAAAATCTTTTAATTCCACTTGCTTCCCAGTTTTATCATCAGATTCTTCGACCTGTAACTGTCTACTACTAAGCAATTGCTTTGAGTCGCGACTCATGCTAGTATTACTAGACTAAATATAGTTGCTGACTAATCATATATTGTGTGAACAATAGATCATGCACGATGACCTACGAAGTGTTAATGTCAATAAGGAAAACCTTTACAAGGTAGAATTACTCTTGAACGTTCTTGAGCCTTCATATTAAGTCGTTAGGTAGAATGTTTGAGTTAATTTCAAATCCGAAATATTAGTCAGTCGTGCAATTTTTGCAAGTGAAAATATTAGGTGTAATCTTATCATTAAAAAATGTGTCATTTTATTTTCAGGATCCATCCCTTCTCTTGGCGCCGGGATCATATTTGGCTCCATCTTAGGTATGGCAATGTTTTTTTAATGCAGTCTACACATATCATATTAATTGTATTGTTACCTATATCTTGTATTACGTTTTTTTCCTGTTAACATATTTAACTAGGTAATGGTATAGCTGGATGCGGGTGGCGCAAACCCGATCACATTGGCACTCTTTGGGGGATGCATATGCCCAGCAGTGGACGTCTTTCTTCTGATATGATGATGATGATGGAAAAAAAATATTCGACTGAATATTCTTTTAATCTTTTTGTCTGCGACGCGGGCAAAGTTGTCATCACATCCCTGACATTCGCTGCGCAATTCGGCGCATTAAAAAAGTACCTCTTAATATCAAGCTCTTGCTTTACTGGTTCCTAATATAGGTACCTACCTACCAAACTATGAAATTCAAGGAATGTTGCTTAAGAACTGAATTGTTCTAGATATAATGTGTCGAAATTCTGGCATATTGAGAATAGTAGTATTTGAACAAAGCTCCCTACAATATTCTTACCTTTTGACTTTTGAGAATGCGGAAATTTATCGAAATATTTTAACACAGGTATTGGTGCGTATCAAATCAGCAGGGATCCGTCTAACTACCAGCTCATGCTTGGAACCACCACCGTTTTGGGAGGTATTATGGGCTACAGGTAATTTTCATAACAATTTATTTTATTGATTACTTTGACTTTTTTATTGATCAAGAGATATATCGAAACGAAGTGGGTGCCACCAAATATCTGAACCTGGGTCTATTGTCAAGATGGTATTTAAAGTGCATGTTCAGGTATTTTGAGTGTCTTTATAAATATTTTGATAGCGACTATATGTTACCGTCTTTTGGTGCTGTTCACGACAATTTTAGATGTCCATGACATTCAAAGGTCTAAAAGTATGAGTGTCAATTTGACCAAACAAAAATATAATTTTTTCCAAGATTAGCCCAACCGTTTTGACGTTTAACCTCAGACTAGAGTTGAGTTGTACTTACTTACATGTATATTTCCACCTTCCAGGTTCTACAATAGCAGAAAGTTCATGCCTGCGGGCATAGTGTTCGTGCTGTCTGTGGGAATGCTCGCAAAGCTGCTAACGAAGAACGTCGGATCGTCCCCGATGTCCATCAAAACCGGTTAAATTCACAACACATGCCGTAGCCATCTTTGCCGATTTGCAACTTTGCCTAGGACTTTAAACTTGGTGTTAACATTAATTGTCGTGTCTATAAACCTTGGCGTTAGAGAGATCCTCAATAGTATCAAATTAACCCAATAACTGCCAGCGTCACTGCATCAATATTATACTGGGCAACCAACGTGTTTATTGATTGATTTCGAATTTTGCACGTGCATCACCTATCTTTATAAGGTTTTTTAATGGGCAAAGTTGACAGTATGCAGTCGGGTATGTTAGTTTCGTAGGTTTAGTATAAGTAAAAAATATTTTTTAATTATTATATATCCTATAGTTATTTGGTCTCATTTTCTAATATTATATTTCTCAGTAGTAGTAAATGGACCACATTATTAAACTGTAAAAAATGTTTGAGTAACATGAGAACAAATGGAATGTTATGTCGCGTTGACTATTCCGTTAACTTCCAATTCCAAACTCTTAGATTGTTCTTATCTCTACCTCTCGCATCCTGTCGATGAGTAATTTTGCTGCCGCGTCAATTCTGCAGAATCTTAAATGGTATTGTTCCATTGATCAAAAGATTGAAAACTCGTTGAAATATAGCTGAGTTTTTAACCGCATCCTTTCGTTGTGTTCACATTATGCATTTATTTTAAACATTTCACAATATTAGTTGTATTTTTTGTTTATTTATGACCTTATTTTCTAGGTGATCAAGAAGAAGCTTGATGTTTTTTTTTATATATATCAAGACGTGGCAAATAAAGGTGTTGGGACTGAAAACAGTTTTCTTACTCTTTGTCATAATCGGAACTAAAATACTTGGCACACCTAGAAATGTTTCTTCCATCTTTGCCCGAAATAATAACTTAGGTCACGTTCAAATGAATCCATAAACCTAAAACATTATTTTATCGGAAGGTAAATAGTTTTCAAGGGTCAAATTTAGCAGATTTGTAGGTATTACAAATCAATTATTACTGGGAACAATATTCAAATAAAACAGCGCACACAGACTTCATTATTTTCTATTTTCTTCTTAATATTTAAACAATTTGGGAAAACTAAAACCATACATAAATAGTTTGGACATAATAAATAGTAGTGATGTAACATTCCCGGCAAGTGATGTGATCGGTCATAGACAACCGTTATTTTATTTTATTCTATTGGTAACTTTGTTTTTAAAGAACTAGGTGCCATAAATAATTTTTAGGAGGAGGCTTAAGATTAGAAAAGTTAATTTCGTGTAAATATAGTTGCAAAAACTATGGAAATATGTATATTTAAGTATATTTTTGTGTAAAAATGTCTTTCTCCATAGAATATTACAAATAATTGAGAGTGTGGACCATTTTGTTCAGAGCCGCGAGCCAGTCGCTTTTTAATTGTCTTTAAACAGTCAAATTATATATAAAACTTACATCAATTACAATCTTAAAAATAATTGTATAAAAGGCACTTTGTGGCAGTTTCTTTAAGTAACCTTATAGAGGTTATTTTTACAACCATCAAAAATAGTCTAAGGAGTATTTCTACAATGAATCCATAAACTGATCTATTTCGGATTAAAAAATATCTTCGTCCTTTCAGTTTTTACAAATTTATAACCTAATGTACTTATAGACTTCAATATTAATAGTAACACAATCACATTGTAATATCACACACAGAACTGTGTCCGACACACATAAAGTTTTGTCTTCAGACACATTTAACACACACAACGCACGACGCCATCCCGTAATTACCCGCTGAATATTAATTATTACCATCCGTAATTATTAAAATAAATACAAGCAAAGCAGTAATTCTGCTTGCACTTATTTAGAACGCGTCATTTGTAATCGATTACAGGAATTAATAAAGTGATTACACGTGTAATATTCAATTTTACGGGATATGCGCTCGTTTCACAATCTGTAATGTAGCTTAGAGGCTGGAAACGGACTATCCTGGTAGGCTAACATAGGTTCTGGGACCTAATACGCTCTAATAGTCTCTGGCATTCCAGCTTGGCAGTCTTCATTGTTCGGCCCGCTCGATCTCTTTAATGGCGGCTGCTGAAACATATTATAGGCATTAACATTGAAAATAGATGTTTTAAATTAATGTTTACAAATGTAATCCGAGAATTTTAATTAAATTTGAAAAGGGACGTTAGTTTGAGACAATTTACATGTCGTAATCTACCAAAGTATGTATGTCTACTCCTTTGTCTCTGTGTGTCTTTTGTGTAGTGAATAAATGTCTTCTTTTCTTTTTTTTTTTTTTAAAGTGATTATTTTTTCCTGTTTAGTTGGTAGATTACTGCAGTACTAACTATATTTGGAGTTCTTTTTACAGAGTATTTCATTTAAGAGGGCGTTAACATGCTCACTAGCGCCACTTAAGTACTACAATATTTTAGCCACAATAACAACTAAGTACAATGCTGAAAATGTGATAAAGAATAATAGATTGTTCTGATTGATATAAGTTATGTACAAACACGTATGTATACACAGAATGTGTGTGTGGCGCCGAATGTAGGTAGATACAATGTGTGACTGATTATGTACACGATATTGAAGTAGATAAATTACAATTTGACACCCTGGATTACAACGTAATCATATTTTCACAAATTATTAATATTACTATATGAATTACAGTATCGAACATAAATTTGTCAATGAACTTTTGAATTACTTTTGTAATCAGCTAGTGTATCAGTTGTCAAATTGCAATTCTCATCTATGTTTTAACTTGAAATGTATGAGTAAAGTAGACATGTGATGTAGAAGACACAATGAGCTGGCTATGTAATAGAAACACCGATGGTGGAAAGATGACTCCAATGCTGCCAGATGAAACCCGTTGTCCTTACCAATATGTGTTTTGGCACTAGTGTCGAATGATCTCCCCACTCGTCAAGTTCCTTTGGTAAGAGAAAAGCAGTCTCGCTGGTTCTATTTGTACTTGTTGGACGTTTGCATCTGGCCTTATGGAGTTGTCACTCGACTTCGCTAGGGAGTAATGCGTCCCGAACTTGTAACTAGACCGCAACCCCTTCTCCGGATAAGGGTTCTTCGTCGTAGACCGTCCGAAGTAACTGTCGAATTCGTCTTTGTTGTAGAATCCGGTTCGTTTCGGCCCGCTTCTGTCGACTTCCTTCGTGGTTCTCGAGAAGAAGTCGTGGAAGTCGTACGGACTTCTCGTCGTCGATATTGAGTATTTGTTGAAGGATGGTGGGTAGGTGCTTATACTACTTGGCTGCGTGATCGTTGATCTGTCTGTATATTCTGTAGGTTTCCTTGTTGTGTAGAAGTAGTATTTGTACGGGTTTTCAGTCGTTGAGGTTGTGGTTGTTGTATATACTGAGTTTGTGGTCTGGTAACTTGAGTAGTATTGTTTGTACGTAGATGACGTGCTAGGTACTATTGGCTGAGTCGTGGCTTCGTAACTATTGTAAAATTAAGTCGTATTAGTATGTTGTTGACTTGTTGTGTAAATGCTTGTCCACATACTGACTGAAACGAGAGTGTGCTATATTCCCATTTTGCGAGTCAGTTTTGTGATTTTGTTTAACATTTCTTTTCATACTTATTCCTATACTTATCACACATTTATAACTATGAAAGTAGTACTATAAATGTTGAAAGTATATAAAGAATCCTTACCTTTTACTCATGACACTCAAATTAAATATTTATTTATTTAAAAAAAATTAAAAATACTATATCAATAGAACGACTTATAATTATAAAAAAAGAGATTTGTTATACAAACTCATTTAAAGCAAAGTTCATTAAATATGATTACCGCTGGTATTCAACTGAGTGCGCGATAATTACCTGGTAATATTGCCGTAGAACGGGCTCGTGTCCGGACGCACGTAGCTCGGCGTGTGCTGCGAGTAGTCCGGGATTATGTTCTCGTGCTCGGTTATACATCTACCGTTTATGCAGTACTGTAACAAATAACTTAAATGAAATCATCTGAAGTACAGCACGAAAGAAGTAGTACGCCAAGAGAAGTGCCGAAACGAGGTCGTTTGGGGCTTTGCGCTACTTACCTACCGCGCGACTCCTTATGGGCCCGGTTAATGTACGGCCAAATAATCCGCGTTCACTATATCTCTATCTCTTTTTAACTCATGTATATATAGAGAAAAATAAGTAGATGCGGATTATTGGGCCGTACATTAATCGGGCCCGTCCTTATTAGGTGACAAATACTACCCTCTCTTTTTTATTCATTTAGAACACAAACAGTCACATAAACAAATTTATATGGGGTACACATAGAGTACCAACAAACATAAAGCATAAAGACCTGGAGGTTCATTAATGTAGTTATGATACTTATGTTAGCAAAACAATCTAATCATTAGGCATAAAAGGCAAAAAGCTTAATAAAAGAAAATTATTTATACCGGTCCACGACGCAGTATCAGTGTATGAGTAAAGACACAAGCACATGTAATTTTAGTGTTAAGTATAAGTAGGTACATGGTACGAATTTTAAGTGAAAGGAAAGTAACATTTACAATGAGAGAGATCAGAAGCCAGCATATCTGCGGCGTCGAAACAGATCAACTGCGCGCACGCTCGCTTGTCTTTAAAGAACACTTGATATTATTGTCTCGTCTGATTGTTTTACCTGTCCGTCTCCACAAGGCGAGACCTTTAAATTATACTTGATATATTATCTCGTCCGGTTGTTTTACCTGTCCAGTGTCCGTCTCCACAAGGTACCCGCTCGCGGTTTCGAAACAGAACAACTGCGCGCACACTCACTCGTCTTTAAAGTATACTTGATATATTGTCTCGTATGGTATTACCTGTCCGTCGCCACAAGGCGAGCCCTCGGCGGCGGGCCGGTAGGCAACGCAGTACCCGCTCGCGGCGTCGAAGCAGAACAACTGCGCGCACACTCGCTCGTCTTTAAAACACGCGCTGAAATAAAATGAGGCACTTAAATCCTATTCGTAAATAACTTCCAGATGCTTCCTTTAGATATCAATACTTCGGTTGACCTCTTTCCTGATTATTAATTATTGTAATTTCTTAATATCACCTAGCTCGTCTTTAAATTGGTATTCGGAAATAACGGGCAAATTATTTTAGGCGCAATACTTTGGTTTGAACTCCAACGCATTACAGAAATTAATAATAGAGTTATAATAATTTTCCCGATGGTTAATTACCTACTGTAATTTCTTAACAAAATCGATTTTTTTAGCACACACATAATGAATAGGTATCCCAATATTTTAGGGTTCCGGACCAAAAAGGTAAAAACGGTGTGACTCCGTCCGTCTGTCTGTCACAAAGTCAAATATCTCAGGAACTACTAATGCTAACAATTTGAAATTTAGAATAGTTGTAAACAAAGCTTAAACGTGTATGGAAAATGTTTTTTTAAAATATATGTATATTTTTAATTTCTATAAAAAAGGACGGATAACAGGAGGGGGCAAAAATTCAAAGTCTAGTTACCTAGTAGGCCAAGTAAGGTATCATATGAAAGGGCTTGAATTGCACATCCTAAAACAGTTTTTGTTATTTTCATATAAATCAAGATTTTACCTCTGTAGAATCCCCCCTTATCTCCGAAGTTAACCAAGTGATATTTTTTAAATATTATATATGATTATGTTAATGTAAATATTACCGAAAAAGTATAACGAGACCATTATTTAGCGTATTTTTTTTTATTTCATCAAAAATAATTTGTTAATCAAGTTTGTAATGTAATACTTCTGTGTTTATTCTTTTTTCCTTTAAATTCGTATGAAATTATTCGGAAAGTACCTTCTAGCAAAAGAACAAAAAGAATTATCGAAATTAATTCACTTGTGGAATTATCGCTGAAAAACCAACATAATATATAGGTACAGACCGAGTTCCTTGGTCGCGCAAGTTGGTAACAAAATGCACCGATAAATGGCGCTGTAGGTATTCATGTTTTGTTTAGGTATTCATGACTTAATTATACTATGCGTTGTTAAGATTTTTCCAAAATTAACGGGCGGGGCAAGACGGGTGTTGTATGACATTTTGTACGGAACCCACGTCGCGCGAGTCAGGCTTGCACTTGACCGGTTTTTAGGGTTCCGTACCCAACGGGTAAAAACGGGACCCTATTACTAAGACTTCGCTGTCCGTCCGTCCGTCCGTCCCTCTGTCTGTCACCAGGCTGTATCTCAAGAACCGTGATAGCTAGAGAGTTGAAATTTTCACAGATTATGTATTTCTGTTGCCGCTTTAACAACAAATACTAAAAAACCGGCAGACATGATTTTTTTGCCGTTTTTGTAGATAATGGTACGGAACCCTTGGTGCGCGAGTCCGACTCGCACTTGGCCGGTGTTTGGTAATTTTGATTAATCAATGCAAATTTTAATTAACTGTAACATCAACCGGCCTGTCATTGAAACACTGTGTAAACGGTGCCGACGAGTGTGTCTCACCTGGTGCCTCTATCCTTCCGACACTGTGCGTCGAGCGTCAGCAGCCGGCCGGGCAGCACGCGCGGCAACGAGTCGTCCTCGTGCGGCGAGTTGTACAGACATGTCGCCGTGTCACCGCTGGAAGAACGACAATAGAGTTGTAGTCTAAATTTATTATAACTTCAAAATAAAGAAGGCAAAAAAATATGCCTAATCACATTCAAAAATTTTACTATGAAATATTAGAAGCTGCCAGCTATAAGTACCGATTACGCCGCTATGTATTTCCTATACTGCGAGTTTTTTTTTTAACTGGCCGCTTTTTATGTAAAAAATGCGGGCCAAACTAGAATTAATAAACACCCCGCAACCTCAACCTACTTCAAGAAATGATGGAAGCTCTGCACACTGCACGGCGACCAGCGGAACCCTTTCTCCGTGTGACGCAGGTCCGACATGATGAAGCCGTCCTCCCACCGGCACTTCTCCGCGCCCGGCCCGCCGAGGTACGACGGCGGCGGGCTGCCGTCGTGCACTGCTCCTAATCTGTGGGTACAAGATTTATAGGACTTGTCAAGGGCGTCAACACTAGGGCAAGGAATAGGCTTGTGTCCTAAGATTTTTTCACGCTGCCATTCGAACCACTTTCTGGAGAGGAACAAATGTTTGTACGGCGGCAATTACAATTGGGTACTTTCCTGGGTAAAAATATACAATTCTATTTAGTCCGTCAGTTAGATTCTCAATTAATATTGGACACGTATTTTTTTGTTCGTCAATTAAACAAAAAAATATGAAGATATAGCCCATTAAAGTTCCGCGTGACGTCACATTATGCTCAAAAGTGTACCATAATGTGACGCCACAAAGAACTTTAACGGGCTATATCCTCATCAGTTTCTGTTTAATTAACAAATAAAAAATACGTGTCCAATATTTTTTGATAATCTAACTGAGGAACTAAGTAACTTTTTTTAGGAAAGTAGCCAATTAAAGAACATAAATACCCAAAAAATTGAGTTAAAGACGGACCTCGCTGGCGGTTTCCTCATGTCCCTGTGTGGGAGAATAATTCTTGGATGGTGGTTAGCAACACAAATTAGGGGGAGAAAGTTTTACTAAGGCTCGCTACATTCAGGCTAACGAATCGACAGGGACGAATTTGGCGGCGTGTAGTTTATCCACCGGTTTGTGATAGGGCCCATAGATCATGTACGGAATACGGAGTAGCTGCTTTCGGAATCGGCCCAGTGGAATTCAGCGAGGGAATTCGGTCGCGGTAATCAGCCTGTAAGTAGGTATGTGACGACCCTAAAGCAGAACGGTACAAAAGTTACGGAATCTTTTAAAAATATTTGTTTTATGGACATTGGAAATTGCAATGTTAGTCCATAAAATACGTACAAATGTCCGACTTCATGAGCAGCGACGATGATGCCCGAGAAGCCGCCGGTGTCCTCGATGATGGCGACGGAGTTGACCTTCTCCAGCCGTTTGTTCACCACGCACGCGCCACCGACGTACGCAAACCCTGTTCGTGGAGTTGGTTAATATTGGACCCTCTTAACTTTGGAGAGCCGTGCCGACTGTTTTACTAATATTAGACGGAACCATCTAGAGCAAAACATCTAGTGGTAGTCTTTCCTATAGCGGTTCGAATATAACTTGAAAGTAATAAAGTCTAGATTGCCATACTTGGGCATTGCTATTAACTTTTTCGACGCCAACGACGCATACCTATATCCGCACCGCAGGTTCAACGCCAACGACTGATATATGCGTCAAAGGAGCCCAGCGCGATAGCAACCTTCCTGCATTGACATAAGGTTTAAATCCGCACTAAATGTTTTGTTAATTTGGCGTGTGGTTGAAACTTTTCTCTTTGACTGAGCATTGAAAAAGTTAACAAAGTGTTGTGGGGAAATTTGAATAGCAAAATGATGCTGCGGCATCCTACTCGTACATGAGGTATGTGAATGCCACAGTGGAAATATATGAAAATTACCTACATTTATTGTAGAGTTGTATAAAAAAAAGGATGAAAAATTAAGTCGAAGCATATTTTCGACACCTAAATGATTACAAAAAAAAAATCGGCACGGCCAAATTTAGAGAAAAAAAAAAGCATTTTTTAGCCAATGAGGGTTTTTATGACTGGGAAAATGGGATAAACAAGGTTTTTGATAAAAGTAGAAAAGCGTAACAGCTTAAATATAGACTTGCTTTAAACTTTTTTGTTCTGTAATGTGTGCTTTATTTGAATAAACATTTTTCTAAAAATTAATTTTGCAATGAAACTGACGCTTTACGTAATTCATGACATCGTTATTCTAAACAGGTCTAATTTTAAGCAATTTAAAGTATTTAAACTAGTTTAGATACTTACTATAATGCAGTCTACTATACAAATGAGATATCTATAGTCTATATTTAAATAATAAAGAAAGGTAAGTAGGTACTTATTTTACTTATAAATAGTTTTTTATAATATGTATTTGATGCTGTACAAAATATTGGAAGTTAATAATAGTGTTAGCACATGCAAAAGCTCAAGCGAGTTACGATTATATTATACAAGCACATAGCACTCAACCAAAACCTTGGTCGATCACGTAACGCATTGTACGCGTGTCGGGTAGATCTAAATGTCAATTTTTATATGGAAAAATGACAGTTGGATCTACCTGACGCGGGTTCGGAACGTTACGTGATTACCCCCGGCGGGGGGACGCGCGTCGGGTAGATCCCGACGCGCGTACAATGCGTTACGTGAACTTCAAAAAAAAACCTTTTGAAGATTGCCCTATTTATGTCTAATAACAAGTTCCCGCCTTTCACTTGACATTAAGAGGGCGTTACTGTGCACACTAGCGCCACTGGTAAATAATTGTGATTATTTAAATTTCACGATAGATATTTAAATAAAAAAGGAGGCCACTACTCACTGTATTTTGTATTTAAGTACCTTCTGAATACACCAAGCTAGTTTGTATGTTGCTGGATTCGTCGATCTATGAACTCAAAAGAAAAACGGCCGTTTTTACTTTGGACGCATAGATTGACGAATTCAGCAACATACAAACTAGCTTGGTGTATTCAGAAGGTACTTAAATACAAAATACAGTGAGTAGTGGCAAAATAATCACAATTATTTACCAGTGGCGCTAGTGTGCACAGTAACGCCCTCTTAACCATTGCAGACCAAATCATATTAATAGGTCAATCTCGATTATGAGTACAGTAAAATCGAGATTTAATTTTACGTCGATTACGATGTTTACTCTTACGCATTACTTTAAACCCAATGACCTCTTGTCATTTAAGTAAGGTAGGGCCGACTGGACTGTATCTTACGCAACTTTCTTACTGCAATAGCAAAATACAAGTATTCTAGTGATCTTTTGGATGCGGCGGAGTCAAAAGCTAAAGATCATCTTGAAGTTTACGATGTTATGGTCAACTGATTTACTGTTTTTAATCCAGTGATTCAACTTTATTGTATTACTAGTACTTGATTTTGATTTTGTATAGGTTAAAACTGTACCTTCTTTCATAGCGAGCTCATTGAACTTTTCGAATGAGCGAGCGAACGAAGTTCTATGCTTCAGCTTAGGCCGAAAATCGTTTGTTTGTCTGGCCGGCCATTGTCCGGTGTCTGTCCCGCTGTTCTCCTCTACAGGTCGTATGTTTCAACCGATTCTCGTGAAATTTTGTGAGCAAGTTCGTTAATTATATTAGATTATTTGTCAATTTAAAAAAAAAACATGCTTGCGAGTTCTACAGCTCACAGAGCCACTGTATATAAGTCAGTTAAGTCAGTCAAATCTACACCTTTGACAATGACGCGACTTATTAAATTGATGTTAACTGTCATTAGGAAAACCGGCTAGCATAAATATAAAATATTTGACCTGTTATATGCATGCTTTTAGGTTACAAATAAAATTTTGCTGTTAAGACGATAGTCACATTTTTATAAGTCTACTAGTACCTACAAAAGAATAATTAAATATTATGATGACACTTTAATGAAAGTGAAAGAAGAAACATTAAATACAAAATGCATTATGAATCTAAACTACTTACAATACAGTCGCATGATCTAAAACAAAATTATATACATAAAACATTTAGGTACTGAGAAGGTTTTTTTACAATTTACATGTGACTGAGATGGTCTAGAAGAATGGACTGCTGCGGAAAGACAGAATATTATTCACAAGGTGCTAATGACTCGGGTAGAGGTAGGGTCTAAGTGACAGGTGGGGTCAAAGTGACTTGTACACAAAGGTGAGGAACTAAATGAGTCAGGCGTGCTGTTGGGTGGATCTTTTAGGTTCTTAACACGCTACCTGCTGTCCCTCTATTGCACGCATCATTCGCGTATTGTCTTCTGCACATGTCT
Source organism: Epinotia nisella (assembly GCA_932294315.1). Classification (NCBI taxonomy): domain Eukaryota; kingdom Metazoa; phylum Arthropoda; class Insecta; order Lepidoptera; family Tortricidae; genus Epinotia; species Epinotia nisella. The sequence goes on from OW028693.1 coordinate 11,964,361, forward strand.
AGTCTGAAAGCGCACGAAAATAAAACTCAATACAAGTAACACAATCCGGGTTCTTCATACCTGACAAATCCTAATTTGTTAATTTTATGTGTTGTGTCTTACATTTAGCGCCATTACCAAATCCTTTACCTCTTAGATTATGAATTATGAAGCATTTATATTCACTCGTAAGCTGTTAATGCCGCGCCGTTTGCAAGACCAATCGCAATCATAATTTTTTTTTAAACAATAAATTACCAGCGGTGCCTTTGGTACAGCGACCACCCTTGCGTCGTCGGCACATGTCGTATCTGTTGATGAAATCATTTGCCACGTCTACATTGCACTGATTCAATTTGCCCGGCAATTAGCTTATCGATAAATTAAACTTAAAACTGTAATAATGGCGCCAAATTGAAGTTTAAATAATGGTTATACTCACGTGGAATCCTGGTGTGTGAAGTGAAATGAAGTAACATAAGTTTAGTATTCAACAATGACATTCAACGTAATAAAAACTTATCAAGATTAAATAACCATGTTATATTGAAACAATAACTTTAAACTATTAAATAAATATAAATTTTAATGATTCTTGTTCTTTATGTCAAGTCAAGACCTTGACAAATCTAATTTGTTTTGTTTACAATCACTGAAATACCTACTCTTTATAAAATATGTGTACTCGACTTTTTAAACCAGAGTGATAAAATCGACACAACCACTATTTGACATTTATGACGTACTGCCAACCGTTTAGTGTAAACGTCATCTTTTAAAGGCTCCCATTCATTACTCATCGAGGCTGCGCATCTATTTATTTATTAGAATGGGGGTAGGTCAGAATTACTTAATTCTTTCAGCACGGCTATCACAAGACAGCGCGCGAGCTCTCTCGATTTTAAAATATAGAAAACTCGCGCGCCGTCTTGTGATAGCCGTGCAGACAGATACATACCTTGCGTTCGGCTTTCCCGATTGGCGGCCCATACACGTTGAATAAATACTGATGATCCACCATAGCTGTCTCACTCTATCGCATGTTATAGAGTGTGTCAGCTATGGCGGATCATCAGTATTTACTCACCGTGTATTGGCCGCCATTGATAATGTTTGGTGCTTAATAACTGGTTTAAAAAGTCAAGTCCGAATGGTACTCACTTGGTAATAGCAACAGCGATATCGTAGACGGGCAGCCGTCGCTCTCTGAACAAATACTTGCCCATATCAGTAAGCGCGGCGGCAGAGTCAATAGCGTCTCGGCCGACTCTATTTCTTTCTAAGTAGGGTGTAGCATCACGGCCCTGTTAAAAATTATAAGTATAATCGTTATTCATTGATCAGAGTTGAACGTCAATTTATGAATCTACTGCCGTTGACCATTGAAAAACATACTCGTAATATTATATTGCAGGGCCTAAAATATATAGGTAGTATGGGTACTGGACAAAATCGCTGGTATTGGTTTAATTTATACATCATCGATGAGATCGCACCTGATTTTATAATTTAACTTTACCGCCACAAATAAAAAAACCTACTTCTTAAACATTACACGTGTTTTTAATAAATTCAAATACATGCATGAATACTTTTGAATTTGTATTAAATCGACTGTCACTAGAAATCAGACACTCCAGATAAAATATAGACGTAAATCTACTTACATACTTCATTTAGATAATGATTACAATATAATTTTCGATTATGATTTAATTAAATCGAAAAAAATGGCAGATTGGTTTTACTCCTTTGCCTAGTGATGTGCAAAAAGTATAAACGTCAACTAAAATGGCGGTATTTTCCGAATATAAGATAATAGGTATTTTGTGGTTAAAACTTTCACGTCATTTTGTTTTGTGCCCTTGTAGTTTATTTTAGATTGAATAATTATGGCCAACGAGGCTGTGTTAAAGTATTTAGTGGACACGAATCGCCCATATTCATGTGCAGATGTCACAGTGAACCTTCGTGGCGCTTTTTCGAAATCCGCTGTTCAAAAGGCGTTAGACCATCTAAGTGAAAATGCCAAAATCCGTTGTAAATTATACGGCAAGCAGAAAGTATACGCAGCCGTACAACCGGAAAGTGTTGTAGAAGAAGGTGACACAGAAGGTAAAATGAGTTGACGAGTATTTACAATGAAAATGCGTGACTGACAAATGTGTGATTATCTGGAACTAAATTCGAAGGCTTCCAACTTTTTGCTTAGGAATACTTTTTTTCAATGGTCAGATTACATGTTAACAATGATCATTAAAACTGTACTGTCATTACTTTTACAGACTATGATGCCCAATGCAAGTCAATAACTGAAGAGTTGTTGGAAAAAATAAATACCCTAAAAACAGTAGAGACCAATCTGAAAACTATCTTAGCTACTCCCACCACTGATTCTGCAAAGTCCCAAATTGAGGAGCTCAAGAAGAAAATAGAGGGTTTCGAGGAGAAATTGAAAGTATTGAGCACTTCCACTAATGTTATAAGTGCTGAGGAAAAGAGTATTATCATGAGCCAGCATGAAAAATTCTTGAAAGAGTACAGGTAAGCAAAAAACATGTTATAGTCCCATGGGGCATGCCAATTGTGATTAAGTTTAAAGGCTGCTCCACATAATGGGCCATCATACAGGATATGTGTTAAAGGGACCAAGACATATTTTCATCTTATTCTACTGCATAACTGAATCCTGTATGATGGGCCATTGTGGCCTTTATGACTGTCTAAACTTCAAGTAGTAATACCCTTCATGCCATAAATGTTGCAAACAAGCATACACCTCTATGGGTGTCTTTGTTACTGTAGTGTATTAAATGTGTTACGTACCATGTCCTCACTGGATGGACCCAACGGAAGATCAGCGCTGGCTGCAAAGCCAGCATCATGCTGAGTTGGGCCCATTTCGTGACATGGCACAGATTCTTTTTTTCTTGTGTTTTTGTCTTGTAATATTGTATCTATGTTGTGTTGTGTTACGAATAAATGTTGATTTGATTTGATTTGATTTGTCTCAGATACATACTGAAAGCTCTAATAATGAGTACCTTAGTAAACACTGACATATTCTTTAAAATAAGGAAATAATTATGTCTAAAATATCACAAATTTAGAGTTTGTTTGTTTACATTAATACATTTCTAAGAACACCAAACAAACCGGATATATAAAGGAGTTTCCATATAAATATGAAAACATCTCAAATAAGGAAATTATCTTATCTACAGATCAAATATTTGAATCTAATTTCCTGGAACATCAATAATTAATATAAAATTTAAAAAGAGATTTTAATGTATGTTTAATAACCTTAAGTATAATCAACATGCTAATTAGATTGTTAGTGGGCAAGAGTCGGTCATAAACGCGCAAATTCTAAGGAAATGTTTACACATCTGTGGATATCTCTTTTATTACCTACATCTCATATCTTTGCTTATTATTATTATTATTCTGGTAGTGGCTTCCAGGCTGTGAGAGCCCTTATATCACTGCAACTATTACTGATCATTTGTGATCTTTTATTATTATATTCCAGGAAGTAAAGATGTTTATTGTTGTATTTTATTGAGTGTTGGTGTGCAAGTGTGAGTGGCATTTGTTGTATATGATATGAATGTGAGGATTGAAAATGAAACATAATAAGGAGTCTGTGGCTGTTTCGTTTTCTACCTGTTTTTTGGGCACTGCTATTTATAAACCTTATTACAACTGTGTTAAGGTCTAAAATGGACAGTGTTACTGCATTTGTAGTTGAGAATTAACATTATTATACTAGTAGGTAACTTTGCCTTTACTTTTATTGTAGGAAACGTAAGAGAATATCCGCCGATATAATAGACGCTGTACTGGAGGGCTATCCTAAGTCGAAAAAGAGCTTGCTAGAAGAACTATGCATTGAGACCGACGAAATGGTCAATTTTAAACTTATGAATTAATGTCAAATTATAATAGCTAATTAATGTTGATACATGCAAAGATTTATTGTAATAAAAATATTGTTATTTAATTCATTTAAACATAAAATTATTTAGTTAACCCTTTAATTGACCGAGGCGACAAAAGACATTAAGACTTCATTAAATATATTATGCTTAATAATAGCAATGCACTATCAGGGTCGGGATCCGGATACCTATTTCCAACACTTAAATAGCGCTAACATGCGATTGAGATTGAAATATTCAAAGTTAGAATTATAGACCCAGAGCTTATATATCCATGAAAATCAAATTTCGAAGTTCGGATATTTCAGTCTCTTTTGCACTTATAATAATGGAGCGCCAGAACACACAGAGACATGAACTTCGGGATTCGATTTTCGAGGTAGCGCCGCTGCTGCGTTATGGCGTTCAAAATGTTATAATAAATTTCTGGACTAGCTAGATTCCAGGCCAGGAAGGATTTGCTGCCTGGACCTTATAGACTATAAAATAAGGTTGACATTGCAAGCACGACTCACCCTAGATATAATGATACCAGCGATGGATATCCGTATCCTGGGCCCCTTCAGCAGCTTGTACCGGAGGTCCACGCCGTTCCAGAACGACACGAAGTACCGCTTTATCTGCACGTTATCGCCGTTGTGTAACCTGAAATGTTTCAGTGAAATATTACAGTAAGTCTAACACAACTTGCTTCAGCGATCCCGTCTCATTCGCACTGTACGCATTAGAAAGAGGAGGGTAGATGGTAGTTTTTATCGTGTCGGTGTGCTCGCCTCGCGCGCGATTACTTGGACTCTGTGTCGCGCTGCTTCTTATCATCTTTTCGGTATCTAGAAACCATCTAGAAGGTGCCCGGTCACAGTAGATATATAGCTCAAAAATTACCAAAAGATGTACAAATGTCCGATTTGACGCACTTACGGCCAGGCCACATGACTGCGGTGCCGCGCCGCAACGCAAAATGTCACGGCGAAAGAAATCCATAGAGGAAATGATTATATACCCAAAATCTTATTATTTGCTTCTTCTTTACAACAACAATAGCATCCATGTCTGTAATGTGATATGCAATAAACGATTCTATTCTATTCTAGCAGAATACGTGTGATATGGTCCATATCTGTTTGAAGTCTGGTCGTTGTATTATCACGACGCAGCAACGTAGGAAAACACGATGCAATGCAGCGCCGTAGAAACTGGCGTCACGGTGCCGCAAAACGCCGCAACGCAGACATGTGGCCAGGCCCTTCCACAGACACGTGTCGCTACAACAAACTAAAGCGAACTTTGGCGGACTCGGCGGAGCATCGGGCACGTGCGCGTATCGTAACTATCGCGTAAAACTGGTTTTCAATGGAGCGCAGGTCAAAACAGGGTCTTAAGAGACTCTAGTTGAGATATTACTTTAGCTAACATATGTACAGTGCGGGGATCCACGTGTGCTAAGCGGAACCGTGCCAGAGCAAGTGCGCGATACAATACCAATTCCAATTCCAATTTAATATGTTTATTTGAATGGATCCCCTGATGGCGTTTACGGCGATAAATTGCGCTGACGGTTGACTATAATTATAAGAATATAAACCGTAACCAATAGATATTCTAAATAATAACGCTACAGAGATAAAAAAGTAGTTATAATAGTAATTTATGTTATTGTATTCATAATAGGATCACACGAGTGTTTTAAGGCCTAATTATGTACAGTTGCATACACTACTTTATCTACACACATATCATGAATACTCAATGATGTGTTCGGGAACCATTAGAATGTCGACTAGAATTCAAATCGTGACCAACTAGATGTCCAAAACAAAATCAAGTTGGTCATGAATTTGCTCTCACCTCTGGGCCACGCTTCGAAATTTGAAAGTCATTACTTTATCAATATCGATATCTTAATGAAAATACGTACAAAATTACCTACGGTCAGAGACAAGTTATTTATTTTTGTAAATCTTATTGATGTAATGCTGGTCATTACTGCCAGTTTCTGAACGCATTTTAGCGGGTTTATAGTATATGAGTAGATAAGTTTGGCTAAAACATTTATTTTTGTTTAACAGAACTTCCAAGAAATTGCCTTGAACTTTAAAGATATCTAACACTTATCTAGTTACAACACAGATTACTAAATAATTGACGTTTGCGGTTTCGTTAAAGCCTTAGTAATTATTATTTATCATCCTCAGGCAGGAGGTAGCACTTTGTATTATCATCCGAGGTGCGGCTTTGTTCTATCATGTATGGGGTAGTCTAGTAGATATGATTTATACCATGGAATCCGCATGAATTTCGATGAACTACGTAGGAGTCTACCTACTTGTTCTTTAAAATCTGACTTTACAGGTAAATTGGTTTTTAAAGCACTGGAGGTTTATTTATTTATTAACCCCCGACGCAAAAAGAGGGGTGTTATAAGTTTGACGTGTCTGTGGGTCTGTCTGTGGCTGTTGTGGCATCGTAGCTCCTAAACGAATGGATCGATTTTAACGCGGTTTTTTGTCTGAAAGCTGACGTAATCCAGATGGTTCTTAGCTACGTTTTAATAAAAGCGGTTTAGCCGTTTTTGAGATATTGAAGTTTGAACTTTTTTGTTTACTTCACCTGTTGCATGATTTGATTTAACTTTACATACCTACATTTTAATACTGTACCTAAGTAGGTACCTAAGTTTAAACTTTCCGGAACATTTGTACACACTTACCTTATACAAGATTTGCAAAAGAGCCCTTGAGAAGTTTTGTCGTGACTCAAAACGAAGAGGACTCTTTACAGACTTTACAAGTAGGTAGGTATAGATAGAACATGTGAGGGGAATTCCAAATGACCAAATTAAGGAAAATAGGTGCAGTTAAAACAGGTGTGTTGATACAGGACAAGAATATATATCAACTTGAGGTTTAAAGCGGCCATATTTAATAGGTCGTATCCTCGGATGACAGATCATGCATTTATAATTATCTACCTATTTTCATATGAATTAGTGTTTCTGTCTGTGTGTGTGTATCTTAATCGTTTTTATATAGATAATCCTATTAACCTATTGTACTTTAATTTTACCAATAAATAATCTGAATCGGAATACGGTATGCAACGAAACGAGTTTTTAATAAGCTTTCTATATTCCGCAAAATTACTAATTTCTGTCACACTCACATTCCTTTAAGGAGTGAATTCGGAGACACTTTCAAATTGCTTTGTTAGTCAGTGTTACAGTTTTATTTATGACTCGTAACACTGTACCTATACCTAGGTACAGTGTTAAATTAAAGGCTCATTTACGGGGTCCGTTTCCCCTTATCGAGGAATACGTGCTATTGCTTTTTCTCTTTTAAGAATAAAAGGATAGCATGAGCGATGGAGTGGTAATATCAAACAATGTATAGGTAATTGGGTACTTTCCTTTCCTTAAAATATATATTTTTTACCCTGGTTAAGTTGGTCACATTAAATAATCTCAACCGTAATAACCCATTGATACAATAAATCTATAAAGAAACAAAAAAAACCGGACAAGTGCGAGTTCAACTCGCGTGGTGAGGGTTCCGTAGGTATATAATCTAAATTTAATAAGTGTTTTTGAATACTCAAACTTCTAATAGGTTTTCCTGTAATCTTTAGGCAAGGAACTATTTTCCATATTTTTTTCAGAATTTTAGTCCTAGTAGTTTCGGAGATAGGGGGGGGGGGGGATGGTCAATTTTCGTCTTTTTTCCTAAATTACTTCAAATCTGTTTTTGCTAAAATTATATAAAAAAAATATCTGACATGCTTACAACAACCTCTTTCATTTGATATGTCACACAATACAATTTGCGTTTTTTTTTTCCAGTTTACCCCCCAAAAGTGGCCCCCTTGTTCAGAATTCATTAATTTACTTCACGCGTCCATCTTTGGGTCACCAATTTACATATGTTTACAAAATTTCAACTCAATCGGTCCAGTAGTTTCGGAGCAAATCGGCTGCGACAGACGGACGGACAGACGCACGAGTGATCCTATAAGGGTTCCGTTTTTTTCCTTTTGAGGTACGGAACCCTAAAAGTGATCCTATAAGGGTTCCGTTTTTTTCCTTTCGAGGTATGGAACCTTAAAAAATAAACGCGTTCACTGAATAGACTACACTGAGAATTGAATCTTTATCCTTAGCGTTACAATGGCTGACTGAGTGCTTGACGCGTTGGTTCGATAACCAAAGATACCGGGTTCGATCACCATCCGTTATATATATATATTTATATATAGAACACCGCCAAGTAAGCCCGTACTTACCTGTAGCCATCATAGTCGACGATGACGAGGATCTCCGGGTAGATGACGTACGGTGCGTCTCGCTTCCTCCGCGAGTGTTCCGTTGAGCGTTTCCTCCTGAACCTTTTGCCGATGTGGTCGGGCTCCATGAATGCTGTGGGCAAACGGACGAGTTAATAACTACAACTTAGAAAAGTTGAAAAACACCCGATTTTTTAATTTCAATGTTCAATATTTCAAAAACGGCTGAACCGATTTTGATAAAACGTAGCTGAGAACCATCTCGATCACGTCAGCTTTCGGAAAAAAAACCGCATTAAAATCGGTCCATTGGTTTAGGAGCTACGATGCCATAGACAGATACACAGATACACACAGACATGTCAAACTTATAACTGCCCTCTTTTTGCGTCGGGGGTTAACCTTTTGACAGCGAGGGTGCAAAACAAAACAATGAATAAAATGAAAATTCTGATATATATTTATAAAATATTGTCATGTCAAAATTAATGTACGTATCATGAACTATTAAAAAAAATGGGTCAAGTTACTTGTAAAGCTTTTTATTACATAAAATCAACCAAAATGCGCAAAGCGCACGCGCGACTGTGGCCGTCTTTAGCTGTCAAAGGGTTAAAAATGTGTCACATGGGTGCTGAGAACTATCAATGACCCAAGTACTCCAAACCAAACCGTTCCTAAGCCATTCAAGGTCATGGCTCACATATGAGTTATATTATATTCCTAGGAGATGTGCGCTACGAAGCGGAAAAATGCTGCTACGTGCTACGGCGTAGCGTTGCTTGGCATCGAATGGGTGCAACGTTCTTGGGTTTTAATATTTACGACTACCTACTTATAACAACTCTCAATAAAAACTTATGACAGACGACTCCTTTCCCTCGCGGAGGCAGGGGCCGCGCGCCTACTGAGGGGGGTCGTGGTGCTAGGGGGGGGGGGATGGGTGCTAGGGGGCGCTAGGGTAATGATTGCACACGGGCGCTAAGTACATGGCCTAGAGGCGCCCTGGTCATGTGCATAAATAGCTCTGCTCTACAGGCATCACATGTAGTTACCACATAAGTTTCATTAGCAGCAATTGGTAGTTGGCAACGTACATGTGACACTCCTGGAGTTACAAGCGTCCATAGGCTCTTACCATGAGGCTGTACGCTCGTTTGAGGCCATATAAAATAACTAGCAATGAATCAGATCGTAAAATTAATTGTTAACAAGTTAAACAAACATAGGAAAATCCAACGGAAGTTTATTACCATTTCTAAGCACATGTTTATCAAGCACTCACATACACCGCTAATTAGCAATCAATTTATAAATAAGTATAGTCATGACATGGTCAGGCAACAAAACAAGAAACCCATTCAATAAAGATGGCCGCGCATAATGAGACAACTTGATGCTTTCCACACACGTGACTAGGACCGTGGTGGTCCCTCACGTGTTGCTGGTAGTCTATGTGTGATAAAATAAATGACCATGTTTTAGTACTATTCCAAATCAATTCAATTTTATTTATTTTTTAGAATACAACAACAGCAATCGATAGGACATGGAACTGTGTTTTAATGTATAAGACCTATTTGTACGGTACAAATACTACACTACGATTTGATTAATTCAGTGAAAATACCAGTAATGTAGCGTAATAGTAGACATTAACAAATTATATTTTCCTTTAATACATTATATAAGTAGTAGCCTAGTGGTTCAGGCGTGCTGCTGTCAAGCGGCGGTCGTGAGTTCGAATCCCGGCTCGTACCGATGAGTTTTTCGGAACTTATGTACGGAATATTTACCGTTAGCTTTTCGGTGAAGGAAAACATCGTGAGAAAACCGGTCTAGTCCCATAAGGTCTAGTTTTCCGTCTGGGTTAAAAGGCTGTCGCTTTCGTAAAACTAGTGCCTATGCCAAATCTTGGGATTAGGTGTCAAAGCGGACCCCGGGCTCCTTTAGGACACAACCGGGAATAACGCTAGGAGGATGATGATTTTCCTTTAATACATTATGAAAAAAAAACGCAATTTATTTAAGCAGAAACGTCTGTTGATGATACTTAAAATATTTATATTTGTAAAAACGGACATTTCAATTTAGATTTAGCAATTTAAATTAACGAACTTAGTTCCCATCTTCCAACCTATAGGTTCTATATGCAACCTGGATTGGATAGGTTGGAAGATGGGAATGACCCAACTCATCGCACTGTTACCTTTTACGCTTAATCCCTGAACGGATATACATAGATGAAAATTGGCGTAGATATTATTAGAGACCCTTGAAAGGGTATAGGATAGTTTTTATCTCGGAAAATCATCCCTTAAGATGGTAGAAGTTTGTTTGGGACGGTAACTGATAACGTGATAACTAAGCTTGCGCCTAAAATAATTTAATAGCCATCATTTTTCTAAGACAATAAAAACTCGCGGGCAACACCTGGCATGTAGAATAGAATCGTTCGACCCGTCTTATTTAACCACTACTTTTAGAAAAACATAGTAGCTAACATAGGTATTACGGTACAATCAATCAGCATATCTATGTAGTATACTTTAGATCAACGGAAGTATGCGGTACAAAATGAAGATAATGTCTATCGAAATAATCATTAGTTCGGCAGGCATTTGTTTTTATTTCAATCAAACTTTTAGTAATTCTATAAGTCCCCTAACCTAAGCAACTATTGTTTTCACAAACATATGAGTATTATCATGAGTCATTTATTATTAAATAAATAAAGAAACCAATTATTACTCGGAGTAACCAGAGCATAGTAATCCGAATCACGCACACATTGGCAAACAATCTCGATGTTTGAACTATACCACATACAGTTTTTTTCGCCGATTCATTAAAAATCATGTTTATTTGCGTTTGATGTTATCGCGCCATACGATCGGTAAAGCGCAGTTTATCATTTAATTATATATTATATCTTCGAAGGTCTTGAATTTATTTTTTGATATCAAGTAACAAAAAATTATTTAACAAGCAAATAAAGATTAATGCAAGTTAATATAAAGCTTGTAAAATGTATTAATCTTCAAAACTTTATAGTTAATCCCAGGCACGTAAGCACTGAACCTGAAGAACCTGTGCAGTAGTAGATTTTCGGTTGCCATCTGCGCCCCTATTCTGTAACTTGTTTTAAGCTCACCTCAACGCTCACCCACAAATATATATAGACACCTCGATGCGTAGTAACTAAGCCTAGGTAGAGGTCTAGTTTCGTTAGGTGTTACGCATGGGGTGAGGTGAGGCGCATGAGCGCGTAGCGAATAACAGCCCAGCACGGATATCACAAGACGGCGCGAGCTCTCTTGATTTTTCTCGCACTATCCGTCTCTCTCTTATTAGAAAATACAAAAAAGTATTAACTATGTAGCTGTTTAGATATACTACGAGTATCATCTTCCAAACTACATAAAACAATCGGAAAAGTTGAGCGCTTTCTCAAACCAACTCAAGACATACCTAGGTCAGAGACCATTTTACAGCCTCAACGAGTTTATCGCTTAATTATTAGACTGAATATTGTCAATTCTTTTTTTATTTATCTTAGTCCTTATCTTAACAGAAACATTGTAAGTATATAATTGCTAAGTTGTCTAAAGTTATTTAATTCTTGTATAATTGTTATGTTGGCGTCTAACATGTTCTATATAAATATTTTTTCTTGTTTTTTGTTCTATGTGTGTGTGTGTGTGTGTGTGTGTCTTGATGTATACAATTTTTGCATGGTATCAATTTTTATAAGGCAAAATAAAGATCTGTATCTGAAAACTTAGAAAGAGAGGTACCTATAGTGCGAGAAAAATCGAGAGAGCTCGCGCGCCATCTTGTAATAGCCGTGCTGAGGAGAAGTAAGTAAGTATCCATAGCAACGTGGTAGTGCGGGGCATGCTATCTGAGCAGACGTATTAGTGAACCTTCGCAAATGCCACCATCTTAATTCTACTTATGTGCCGGGTATTATACTGCTTTAATGTCGGATGGATTTCCCTTCCCTCCAATGGATGCATAATCAGCCCTGCTAGCATAACTTGACTCTCTACCCTACTCGCGCGCGTGATAGACTATCTGTCACTTTTTGACAGCATTCATCAGAAAGTGACGGACAGTCTATCTCGCGCGCGAGTAGAGTTGAGAGTCAAGTTATGCTAGCAGGCCAGACACTAAGAGTGGTTACACAACACCGACTTTTTTCAGCGATACGGTATCGAAGCAGGAACTTATCTACGGCTCAGGGCGGGTTGCATAAACTACACTTCACGGGTCCGTAAACGTTAAGACGGCGGCAGCTGTCCTCTCTTAGTAAATTGTCAAGCTTCCCATACAACCAGATTTTAATAGACTTACTATGACCGACGCTCGGATCCAACTTTTTTTTTGTTGACGCACAGGGAATGCATTTAGCCCTAAGTGTCGCTACATGAAGCGCGTGTGTAACCCCTCTTAGATGTTTGTTTTGTCCGGAACTTGCAACATTCCGCAGTTTACGACAGATTTTAATTATTACATGTTTATTCATGATTCGCATCGATATTATATCCGGGTGAAACGTGATACTTTGCTTTGTTTGCGAAAAATATGTCTATTCGTAAATAGTTTAGGGGTTTTTTACAAGGTTATGATGCATGCCTAATGAGATGTGTACCCGGATCTCTTTAATGTAAACCTACGGCCCATTGTGCGTCTGCTAATCTCTCTCTCTTTAGGCAAGGGTTGACAAGAGACAGAGATATTGAGGAGACCGATTCATTGGCTATACAATTGAGATCCTGTATAACCATAACTCCGTAAGTTGTCTGGAAGATACTTTACATCTACCGTCATGTAATTTCTGATTGTACCTACCTTATTGTAAATAAATTAAATGTATATCTTAATGTCAACTGCCACGGTGGTGTAGTACCTCGTTCATGTTTGCGGAGGCCCGCACGGACAGTTTTCAGGCACTTAAGTATGCGCAAGAAGATCGCCTCGATGCTGAACAGGCTCATAGGAAGCCCCAACGGCATCCTGGGTGCCATTGCTGACAAGTATGACTGTCCCATTTTGAAGCACTGGGTCAGCCAAATAAAAGCGGTTGTGCAATTTAGAGATAAGTAAATACATATGTTTATTGCAGATACTAACATAGATTAAGATTATCTAACACTGTATGGATGTCCAACGACTGAAATAATAATTTATTTAATTTAATGTAATTGTGCTGTAACTATACTAAAATTATGAAGAGGAAGTGTCTGTGAGATTTTAGCTTTGTAAGTTTGTATGTTTTGGGTAATCTCCGGAACCGCTTTTCCGATTTAAAAATTTCTTTCACCGTCGCGTTAGAATGACTTTCTGGGTGGTTATAAGCTATATTTTATTCCGCAGGTTTGCCTGCGTTCTTTGCAATACGCAGGCAAAGCCGCGCGCGCAACTCGTTTGATATATTTTGTTACTTAAATTATCATTTTCCTATGTGAAAGGACAGTAATAATTTTATTTGGTTATTTCTTTGGGAATAAATATATAAGAGTGAATTTATGTACTTACACATGTACATTTAAAGTCTGTTTTTTATTAGGGTTTCGTACCCAAAAGGTAAAACGGGACCCTATTACTAAAACTCCGCTGTCCGTCCGTGCGTCTGTCTGTCTGTCTGTCCGTCTGTCACCAGGCTGTATCTCATGATACAGTTGAAATTTTCGCAGATGATGTATTTCTGTTGCCGCTATAACAACAAATACTAAAAACAGAATAAAATAAATATTTAAGGGGGGCTCCCATGGAAAAAACGTGATTTTTTGCCGTTTTTATAGATAATGGTACGGATTCCTTCGTGCGCGAGTCCGACTCGCACTTGGCCGGTTTTTTAGTTTTTTTTAATGCTTGCTAATATGAAAAACGACGACAATTTTTTTCAATAAAACCAGTATTTGCTTTACCACAGACAACGGGCCCTAATGAGTCGGTGTCATAGACAAACAAATCGATCACACAAACGCGTCGGCATTGCGGAAACTCGCGATTATCATAATCTATAATAGAGTTAACGACGATCTGTAAATAGTGGTGTTACTCGTATAGTACCTAAATACTCGTAGCTTTGTACTCTAGTGTATAATCTTCTTCATCGATCCCTCATTCTTCATTGGTGAGGATTTCGAACAACATATGATCTGTGTCAATCTCAACTGAGTGCGGTCGTAAGCCGTGTGTGCAGAACGACGTTGCACTGTTGCGAATCAACTAACTTCGGGCATAAATAAATAAATATCGTAGGACAATTCACACCAATTAATCTAGTCCCAAACTAGGCAAAGCCTGTACTATGGGTACTATTCTAGACAACGGATAAACATACTTATATAGATAAATACATACTTAAATAGATATTAAACATCCAAGACTCGAGAACAAACATTCGTATTCATCATACAAATATCTGCCCCAAACGGGGATCGAATACCTTAAGCTTCATAGACAGCGTCACTACCAGTTACCTACTAAGCTAACCTGTCGTCAAATAAATAAATATTTGCGGACAATCTTACACAAATCGACCTAGTCCCAAACTAAGCAAAGCTTGTACTATGGGTACTAGACGACGATAAACATACTTATATAGATAAATACATACTTAAATACATAGAAAACATCCATGACTCAGGAACAAATATTCGTGCTCATCACACAAATAAATGCCCTTACCGGGATTCGAACCCAGGACCTCTTGCTTCGTAGGCAGGGTCACTACCAACTAGGCTAAAGCGGTCGTCAGACCGGATGATCTTCTTCAGATCATCGAGAAAGAAGTATACATATTAGCGACTCGGTAATCGTGCTGTGAGGTTGCGTATCTACGACAGGTATGCACAACAGCCGAAGTTTGTGTGGGAGAAGATTTTGGATATTTGTTTGTAGTTATAATATAATTTCAGTAATTCTTGACCTTAAATCGACTCTATATATGTATATGCCACACTAATAAATACCTCTAAATCGAGAAAAAAGAAAGAATAATGTGTCTGTAAAAGCTGCCGTTCATGGCATGTTTAGGACAAGCCCTATGACGATGTTTAGCACATTTTAGGTATGTTACGTTTTATGAATAATGGGGTAAGTGTATTATCTTATCTACCTCAGAAAACGACGGTTATGCGTAATATTCATCTTTAACCCAACAATACTACCATAAATTCGTTCTGCAACTAAGCAAAAGTTTTCCAAAAAAACGTCTACATATATGGAAAGCATCACAAAACTTTCTCGCTTAAAATAAAAGGATTAGGTAGGCTTTACAAATTGACCTTCGTAAATTTATATACCGCTTACTGATTTTCATTTGAATGTTTGATTTGCCCTAAATAGATCAATTTACCAGTATTTAAGTACAATACAATACAATACAAATACTCTTTATTGCACACCTCACACAAACAAAGCAGTTACAGGGAGAAACAATACAATAACATGTAGGTAGAGGTAGACAACAGGCGGTCTTATCGCTGAAGAGCGAAGAATTTATACAACATCTCAAATATTTCTACGGCTGGACTACTTTGGAACACTGATGGCTGAAATTATGAACATTTGATATGTATCTGCTGAAATTATCATTAATTTAATGTTTGTTGTGCTTTACTGTGCAACACTGCTCAAAAGAGCTGTCAATTTAGCGAATTTAATGTATTACCCGCTGATAAATTTTAGGTATTCTACAAGATTGGTTTTAGACTTCGCAGTGAATACATTACCATCCCAAATTCAAGATCAGTTTAGTTTATCTCAAATCATTAGATTTATTATGTCCTAAATGGGTATTTTGACAACCAACCCATTATGGTCGTTTGATAATACGAGTACCAACGCACTGCTGATAATTCACCTAGTTTACTGAATTCATCACCGCCTCTCTAATAAATTAATAAATTAAATAACATAACATTGCATTTAAAATAATGTTATTTAGATTTAATCATTACAAGGCGAGTGGCAAATGAATTAATGATTATCTCATTAAAATTAGCACCGACGGTAGCTTGCATGAAAAACAACCTCATCATTGTTTTATCCGTATTTTAATCGATAGATCTGTCAGGGATAGTCGCGGTTTGATTTAACGCCGTCTATCACACACGTGCATGGACAAACATGCAGAAAATTTGAATAATTGCGGGTTCTTGATTGATTTGTTTTGACGTTTAGAAAATTGTGTCCGGTTGTATGTACTTACCTACTACATACTCGTATAACTAAAACTAAGAAAAGTTGAAAAACCCCCGACATATTCATTTCAAAGTTCAATATCTCAAAAACGGCTAAACCGATTTTGTTGAAACGTAGGTAAGAACCATCTCGATCACGTCAGCTTTCGGACAAAAAAACCGCATTAAAATCGGTCCATTCGTTTTGGAGCTACGATGCCACAGACAGACACACAGACAGACACACAGACAAGACACACAGCCATACAGACACACAAACAGTTCAAACTTATAAGACCCCTCTTTTTGCGTCGGGGGTTAAAAAATAGACATACAATTTTTTTCCGCTTAATTGGTACCCATGTTTTATTTATGCCAATATCATCATCGGTTTGGAACAGTTTTTTGAGAGGATTCGAATGAGCCAATACACGACCGGTTTATCCTGTGTATTATAGGAGTTGCTATGGCCACCTTCTGTCTCCATCATCAGACGAGTATGGTTTTACTATTATTGCAGGCGAAAATAAATGCAAGTCGATTGAACTTCGAAAAGTTGATCCGATTTAACTTGCAAGATTTGACTTATCAATACCTGCAGGCTCAAACGGTGTATACGCAAACTGATGTTCAAAAACTGGCCAAGTGCGTGTCGGGCCGGGCCACGCGCAGTGTAGTTGCCTGTCTGTCTTTATTTGTTACATCGACACGCGCACGCCAATTAAACGTTGCGGTTTCGTCGCCCGAATTTGTACGAAAATTGGCCTTTCCAAGTACAAGCTTAAAAAAAACTACCGTTTTTTCGGCGTGACCCAATAGCCCATGCCAAATTACAACTGTAGTAAGGGTCACTGAGCTAAGCCGCAGACGGACATGGCGAAACTATAAGGGTTCCTGGTTGACTACGGAACCCAAAAACCTGCTTTGCAAGATAATAAAATCATGGTACCCCTAAACGAAAACTCTTTTTTCTTTTTTACATGTTTATTTCTGCATCCTCTCGGCCTCATGTCACTTCGCTCGATTGAGTCGTTTTTCTCGTGAAGTCTGACGTGAGGGTGGTCTTCACTTACCGTAGTCGCTCTCGTGGTCGCCGGTGGCCGGGTCCCGTTTGATGATGACGTGGTGCGCGCCGCCCAGCGCCCGCAGTAACTGCTCCTGCTGTTCCCGTCTTCTTTTCACTGTAACATACACAAATTACAGATATAAGGATCAATTCGCAACTTGAGTAACTTGCACTAAAAGGCTGAAATACTTCGCTGTGCGACTGTTAGGTATACGCGTTTGTGATGAAAATCGCTACGCTACCCGAATTGCTATCCCTGCGGATATAGTAGTCTATGACATGCACAAAAAATCTACAAATTTCGAACTAGTGGATAGGTACAGTCAATGACTTTAATTGTTGAGCCATTTAGGTGTCAACTAATTATGGTTTTGTATGAAGTGTCCAGTATAAAGTGAGCTCGAAATGGCTCAACAGTTAAAGTCCGTGTCTTTACCTACTAGATTTTATAACATATATTTGTTTAATCTACGCCTGCAACCTGCAATGTACTTTGAAAAACTCGCACCGTCCTAAGTACCTACCTATTTCTCATAAAACTCGCTCTGAGAGTATTGACTCTCCTACACCATGTCAGCCATGAGAGGTCCAAGAATCTCATCCCGTGGCTGGGATCATCGAGTCCACACTAAAATATGCCTCAAGGTAGTCTGTACTGAGGGTTCCGTACCGAGCGGCAGGCCTGGATCTATGGACCATGTCGGACATGAGACGTCCATGAACATCTTGTCTTGCTGATATAGTGATCGAGTCCATACTAACATATGCCTTAACGTATTACGTGCTAAGGGTTCCGTACCGAGCGGCAGGCCCGTGTCTATGGACACCATGTCGGCCATACTGGAGGGGTCCATGAACATCTCGTCGTCCTGCACGGCTGCGGTCATCGAGTCCGCTACCGGCCGGATCACCAGCTCGTGCCCAATTGACCCTTCCTGAAGACAAATACACAATTAGGTAGGTAAGTGCACAATGTATACTCGCGGGAGTCCACTGGATGCGGGTGGCGCAGGACCGGTGTTTATGACAGTCTGCAGGAGGGGTAAGAAGAGAAGTGGATGAAACACGAACTTCTATTTGCCTAAGATCCTGAAAAAACTTCTTTCGCTTCATTCACGTCTATTAGGTATTACTCATTTGTCTACGATGTAACTTAGAAACGCGTTTTTCTATCTACGGCATATACATAGTGTGTAAATAATGCTTCTTTTCATCACACTTGTTCGTAAATGGTTTTATCCCATGCCGGTATACAGAAGGACAACGGCCTAAATTGTTCCCGCGGGAGTTATGGCGAGATTGTATTCCCTAGGGAGTAATGAGCTTGTGTGTGATCTGATTGGCTTAAGCAAATCGAATTGCTCTGAGATTGGTTGAAAAAAAAAAACTAGTTGGCCAAGCGCCGCAAGAATACTGCTCTGTGATTGGTTGAAATATTGAAGCTGCGCGCTCCACTAGCACTGATCTGGAAGTGAAGTTGTCAATTTCGTAAATTTTTGATTGGTGCGGTTGTATGAAACTTAAATTTTTCTGTCTTTTGTAGTTATTTATTTCCTCGCAAATGTGATGAAAAACATTGTGTATAACACTGGCGTAAGAATATTGCAAACTCGAGTCATCAAAAGCCCTCCGTCTTCGGCGTCGGTCTTCTGATAGTCTCTTGTTCACAATGTTCCACTTATGCCCCTCGTTAAACAATATACTGTTACTAGGGCTCGGATTATTCATCGCACAGTAAGACGAAAGAGAACTATGGACTCGATATTATCATTAAAATTTTACTCATATTCATACTCATACTCATTCATTTAATTAATACCAAACGTACCGATTGCAAATATAAATAAATGACAATTAGGTACGTCAATTTGGCACTCTTTGGGGGAGGCCTATGCAGTGGACGTCTTTCGGCTGATATGATGATGATGATGAACTAGGTACGTAACTAAAGCGGCCTTTAGACCTGTCTAAATGCAGTGCACTAACTGCACTCACACTCACTGATTAGAGTGGGATGGTTTATCATCCGTCCGTTCCATCCCAACTAGCACACTAACGTTAAAATAACCCTTATATCATTCTTATATCGGTTCCAGCCAAGTGTTAAGGTGTTAAGAATGCCTGTAAAAAAGGTGTTATAGCGTGCTCTAACACCCTTATAACCACGAAAGAGGCCCACGAATTACAGGTTAAGGTGTTAGCTGAGAGTCTTATAACACTCTAGCTCTCACGCAGTTTAAAGTGAGCATCTTACTGTTTTCTTTACCCATAAAATTATGAGACAAATATAGTCTTCCGACAAAATGGCGCAGATAGTTAGTATAGGTATTAATATTTGACAGCTATGGAGTCGTATTAATTGAAAGTGAATTAAATTGGAAGTGTGTGTGACATGAAGTGAAAACAATCTGCCCTTGTGATTTTACGGTAAGTGTATACCATGTTTCCCATCTCAATTTTAACGTGCCCAGGATTTATTAAAGATTTCTAATAAAACTTATGAACATTAAAATATACATCTAAATCCCCCTGCATTTAGCCAGGTCTAAATCCGCCTAAGAAAATAAGTGAGTCTGAGTAAAGTTTTCATGTTAATATCGACTCCATAGTCTTCTTTCGTCTTATTAAATCGTGCGATGAAAAATCCGAGCCCTGACTATTACACACTGGTTAGTGTGAAATGATGTTGACAGAAGCTTTTATACTAAATTCAAATTTTAAAAATAAGTGAACCATTTATAATTCTACATTATCTCACGTCCAAGATTTAGGAGACATTGTATAAGGTTGTACGCGTCATCGGGACGTGCTCTGGTTGTAAATCTGGCCCCATTTGCACATCCTGTCTAGGTCGGATGATAATTTAGTTTTTACAACTGCCATATCATGTTAAGTCAAAGTCAAAGTCAAAGTGATTTATTCTTCAATTTAGGCATATTACATGCACCTATGAATGTCGATAAATGTTACATAACAATCATAATTTATGAGACACTGAAGGGATTTCCCATCCAGTAAATGTCATAGACCAAAAGACCTGACGGATTTCCCTACATATGTACAGTCACCGACAACAAATAGGCTATTGTACTTCAACTCATAGTTAAGCCCTTTACTAAAATATTGTCCAGGTCTTCAAGAGACTTCATTTATCGTCTTGATTTTGCAACAAGACAATTAAATCAGCTAGCTTTCAAGTGAACCTTACGACCTAAGTAATAAAGGTTATAATATAAATAACTTAATCATAAAATCGCAAACCACAGAGGCCATAAACCTCAATCGAATATATCTATGGCTGTTGTTTTGCATTCGTCCTACAAACCTTTGTGTCTTAGGTACGTGAATACGTAGGCAACTTATTAGTGCAGCTACTATAACAACGAAAATCGAACTTCGAAGTTCGAGTGTTTCTGTCGCTATCGCACTCATAATACTCGAGTGGCAGAGATGCAGAAATTGGAATTTCGATTTTCGTGGTAGCGCCGCTGGGCTGAGGTACTGGCAGAAAAGCTCGGATCCGCGTTCCGTTAGGCAATATTAACGCCCAGCCCTGCCCATTTGAGTGCTAATACTCAACCCAGCGTAATAGCCCAACATGTACAAGGCCCTTAAGATAAGGCGTCGTGTCTATGCAAGGGAGGTATTGTAGAGGTGTCAGACAATGGCCCGCAGTGCTAAGAATGGGCCGCAACTGGAGTAAGGTCGTCTTACGCAACGCCTCGTTCGACGCGATTTGGCTATTGTTTTTGTTATGACGGCTTATAAAGAACTTATAAAGCTGCTGTGCTGTGAGTATCTTAGCGTTTAGTTTGTAACTGCGTATAAATCCGCCATGTCCTGACAAGAATGTACCTATGTGTTAGACAAACCATCGTACAGGCAGGGTAACATAAAAATGTACAAAATCGGGATCTCCGATTACCCAGTAGTAACCATTTAGCCGGCAGCGGGCCGGACACATGACTCCAATAAAAATGTTTTAAAGACCCATCTTATTTTTTAACAAGTTTATCAACGATATACCACACCATAGGATAACCGAGAGAAAAAAAAAATACATCCCCTTTTTATGTGTAGCAAACTAGCAAAGTTACGACTAGCTAGTGTGTAGGGTAAGCTAAAAAACATTTTTTTCTACCATTTTGTAGGCGTGATTGATTTATGTACCCATGCCAAAACCAGCTTTCGAGTAGTGCTAAGCCGCATACGAACGGACGAACACGCGGACAGACGGACAGGTGGACATGGCGAAACTGTAAAGGTTCCTTGTTGACTACGGAACCCTAATAAAAGGTTCGTCATCAGCTGAATCAGAAACTATTTTCTTGGATTAGGTACGTTTTTCGGACCCACAGAGGCATGCCGCTAGGGCGGCACTGGTGCGATCCGTAGGAGATCCCAGAATTCCCAGTGCCGTCCGAAATGCATTGTGGAGGACCATCGGGGGGTTTTTAGTCGACACAATGTTCTACCGACGGACTTTAATGTCAAAAGACCAAGGATCTGTGTCGATCATTTTGAGCGTGTTATTGTGCTTAGCTATTTCTGCTGCTGAATGTACCCGTTTGGATACCAACTCACCACCATGAGCTTGCCGTGCTTGGGGTGTCTCCTGATAAGCAGCGCCGCCTCATTCTTCTTAGCTGTTTCTGCTGCTGACTGTACACGTTTGGATACCAACTCACCACCATGAGCTTGCCGTGCTTGGGGTGTCTCCTGATAAGCAGCACCGCCCCATTCCGCTTAGCTGTTTCTGCTGCTGACTGTACCCGTTTGGATACCAACTCACCACCATGAGCTTGCCGTGCTTGTGGTGTCTCCTGATAAGCAGCGCCGCCCCATTCTGCTTAGCTGTTTCTGCTGCTGACTGTACACGTTTGGATACCAGCTCACCACCATGAGCTTGCCGTGCTTGGGGTGTCTCCTGATAAGCAGCGCCGCTCCATTCTGCTTAGCTGTTTCTGCTGCTGACTGTACCCGTTTGGATACCAACTCACCACCGCCCCATTCTGCTGCTGACTGTACCCGTTTGGATATCAACTCACCACCATGAGCTTGCCGTGCTTGGGGTGTCTCCTTATAAGCAGCGCCGCCCCATTCTCCTCATCCTGGTACAAGTCGCCGACTTCCTCCTCGCCTTCCTGTCAACAAAACATCAGAATTTAAGAACTTTTACTCCTTGATAAAACATAGTTTTACATGTCAATTTTTAAGGTAACGTAGGTTCAGAAAACGGATTTCTAGAAAAGTTGAAAAACCCCCGAAATTTTCATTTCAAAGTTCCTGATAGATACATCTCAAAAACGGCTAAGAACGGTTGAAACGTAGCTAAGAACCATCTCCTCATTTTGCATCGGTGGTTAAAAATGACAATTGTTGAATTCGACAGCTGATAGCCACAAATAAGTGATTGTCAAAAAAAATGGTACAAGCTTTTATTGCCCACTGTACTTTAGTATAGATGCGTGCGAAACGTAAGTTACATGCTCGTGTAATGCCCTCAATCAAAGGGCAACAAACATGATGATTGACAATGAAGTATTGCTTTCGTTTGGTCATTTCCTCCGCGCAACTGACCTTGCATTGCAGGAGGAAGATTCATGAAGGCTATGGTTGCATTGCTATGCAGCTGCAATCACATTGTATATTTACAGTCGGCGTAATTTTTTTACGGAAAATAAATGGCCGATGATTACGAGCAGTTTTATTAACCCCCGACGCAAAAAGAGGGGTGTTATAAGTTTGAATCGTCTGTGTGTGTGAAACGAATGGACCGATTTTAAGGCGGTCTTTTGTCCGAAAGCTGACGTGATCGAGATGGTTCTTAGCTATACGTTTCAACAAAATCGGTTCAGCCGGTTTTGAGATATTGAACTTTGAAATAGAAATGTCAGTTTTTCAACTTTTCTAAGTTGTTATTAAGTACCTACCTATTTAGTTTCACCTGTCCAGATGCGTGTCTGTCGGTAGTCAAATTTGACCCACTATCCGAAGTCCAATCGAGTAGGAATTATAAATTTGTGTAAGTCCGATTGATATTGGTACGATCAATCTGATCTGATGGTGGAACCAGAAGATGGCCATTGCAACTCCTAATCTACACAAGATGCCTCGTGTTCGGACACATCGGAATCCTATCCGTGAGTAATTATATCCCATTTAAATTAGTTGTCTTTCTGAAGCTATACGGTCACAAGCATCTTTAACCGTTCTGCATTAGTATTTTAATGACCAACGACTTTTGACAGCGTCAGTACATAATAAAATAATTCCGATCCAGTATCGCTCAACTACCGGACAGCATGAATTGCATACATTCAATATACTTAAACACAAATGGCATATATTACTAAGGGAAAATAAATCACTTAAGACTTTGTATAAATAACGAAAACGAGGAAGGTGACATGTTTCACAATCGACGGAAGAAACAATCGAGGCCATTGTCATTACAATTAAAGCTGCCAAAATCTTAATTACCAACTCCATAAAAAATAATCTCTCGAATAATCCTTATTACCCATACTAATTGAACTAGCGAGCGAAGCGAAACGATTATTTCCTTTTTTTTCGGTTAAATAAATATTTTCTTTTTCATGCGGAATTAGTAACACGTTTTTACAAGAATGTAAATTTTACTATGTGTGTATTGAAAATTACAAATTGATAGCTTATGACTAGTAGTTCACACATACATACGGACATCGAAGATCGGGCAGAGTAGGGGTAGGGTAGATAAGGCTTCCTTTTTATACCTTTTTGGTACGGAATCCTTTAGGAATTTTAATTGCATACCCCCGAAAGAATTGAAGTGCAATGCCAATTGTTTTTTTAGTATTAACATAGTAACAATTTATTTTCGGCTGTTTATTCCAGCACAGTTACGTCCACAATACGTATGTTGTACATGGAGACAATGCGCACTTTTTCAAACAATTACATCGTTTAATAGCGAACAGCTGATCGTGGGAGCGAGGTTGAATACACCCATTTCACTCCAGTGATTACGTGATAAGCACGACTCTTGCGCACGCCACACATTCGCTGGGCAATATTCAACTTTAACCTTTAGTAAACAGCGTTCAAAATTGAAACGCGAACTTATGCGAGTAGGATTAAGTCCGCAAAGGAAATTCAACTTTATTAACCGTACAAGTAACACGGTGGTTGTGGTTACATGTGATAATAGCAGATATAGGCGATAATAGTTTTTATGTACTTAGTAATTAGGTCCAAAATGGTATGGTTAACGGGTTAAATGCGTTACGCGCGCTCGTAAAAACAATAGTTAAGAATACGGCAGGCATTAAGGCTGATGAAAATATTATGTATCTAGGCAAGTCCCTGTTTGTGATTAAGCTATAAAACTCACTATGCTTGACAAGGAAATATCAACTTAAATGCCTAGTCCCTAGTATATAGAATAAATTTTTCTTGTAGTTTTAAGTGAGTTGGGTTGTATTTTTTTTTTTTGCACATGTTGAGAAATGTTAAAGATGCGTTTAATAAAATAGTAAGTACGATATTAGAGGTCTTACTCGAGTAAGAGTGTAATGCGTTACTTACATTGAGTAATCATCAATGGAATGATTAACCTGTGTCATTATTTGAGCAAGTAAATTTAGCGTTCTGTTAGGTCACAAATCGCAGACCAGCATTAATATTTGTCGTAACTAAGCGGGCACAAAGCATAAAAATGTGACACGTTCTAAACAGCCCTAGAAATTAGAGTCATGTCAGATGCGTGCTTTTTGCCCGACTACGGCAGAGCCGAAAGGAAGGAATACGTTTCAAGCAGTCTACATATGTTTGTATTTACGTGTGTTCCACCGTAGCGTTCAAGATACTGAACCGATTTTATGAATGTGGTATCAATCGATCCGAAATTATGCTCCGAATGACATAGGGTACCTTTTGTATAAAAAAAAACGGGACAAGGGCGAGTCGGACTCACCCACCGAAGGTTCCGTACAAAATGACAAATGTAGTTTTAAAATTTTTCCCTGTATTTGTAGTAGTATAAGACGATATAGGTACTTTGCCTTTCATAATTCTAGGTCAACGGAAAGTACCCTATGAATTTTGATTCCCTTGAGTGTCGAAAAATACGTTTTTAGGGTTCCGTTCCTCAAAAGGAAAAAAATGAACCCTTATAGGATCACTCATGCGTCTGTCTGTCCGTCTGTCACAGCCGATTTGCTCCGAAGCTACTGGACCGATTGAGTTGAAATTTGGTACACATATGTAAATTGGTGACCCAAAGATGCACGCGTAAAGTAAACTAATGAATTCTGAACAAGGCAGTTTTAGGGGTAAACTGGAAAATTTAAAAACAAAGTTTGTCAAGCTGTATTGTGTGACATATCAAATGAAAGGGGTTGTTGTAAGCATTTCAGATTTTTTTTTTTGGAATTTAGGTAAAAAGACGAAAATTGACCATCCCCCCCCCTTATCTCCGAAACTATAAGCCTTAAAATTCTGAAAAAAATATGGAAAATAGTTCCTTGCCTAAAGATTACAGGAAAACCTATAAGAAGTTTGAGTATTCAAAGAAACGGGAAAATTCTCAATATTTTATGGAACCCTCACCACCTTACACAGCTTCAAGGGACTGTAGACTTGATATGATGAGATGAGATGTATATGGTTTTAATTTCAACTCGATAGCTCCATGCGTTCCCAAGATAAAGTGACTTGACAGACAGACATTCTTTTTGAGGTATGAAAGGTTTTTTTCAGTAAGTTTTTCATAGCCGGGATACAGTTTTTTGAATTTTTTATACTTGTTAGTGGCATATAATGTATGCTGGTGACCGTACATGCGTGGCGTGGGTTATAAACGAGCACGCGTGCCTTCCGCACCTCGTCCCCCGATTATTATCGGGCACGACTTGGCGAGTAATGTCCCCACGTTATCAGATGGGCAGGGGCAATGCGTGAGGACTCACGGAGATCATCTGCCACTTTCAATATGAGCTTTTATTTAATTTCACCTGCCCCGATGTCTCTGTTTCATGATCTGCTTTTACTGTAGGTACCTACTATGTATTTTTCATCACACTTGCTCGTCAATGGCGTTATTACTTGCGAGCGTACAGGGGTCGTTCTTCTTTTTTACCGACAATGAACCGAGGTTTTTCTGTTTTTTTGGTTTTTGAACTATCGAAAATTGTGGTTTTGAAGTGCGATTTAAAAAAAAATGCATAGGCTTCTTCATTAGAACTAATTAAAGTTTCCTTTCTGGCCAATATAAATATTTATTTACGGTTGGTTTCTAAAAAAAAAACATGTGACAAAGTGGACTCTTTCAGTGGGGACAACATTTTGTTTTACCACTCTGTCACGGCATTCTACGAAAAAAAAAACATTAAAAAAAAATGCTAGATAGAGAAAATGAAATATTAAATATCACTAATTAATAAAATAATATGGACGTTCATTCGAACATTATAAAACCGTAAACATCATTACTCAAATGAGATGCCGTAATAAGACGAAGGACAGGCTATTGTCGGTCGAAAAGAAGAACGACCCACAGAGCAGTTATAGCCGTTTTACCTCCCACGGGCTGTTAAGTTTAGTTTTAAAATATAGAACCCTCTGATTGGGTTAAGCAAATCTGGTTGCTCGGCTTTTCAACCAATCGAAAAAGAAATCTAGTTGGCCAAGCCGCCCTCTGTGATTGGTTGAAATATTGAAGCTGCGCGCTCCACTAGCACTGATCTGGAAGTGAATTTGTCAATTTTTGATTGGTGCGGCTGTATGAAACTTAGATTTTTCTGTCTTTTGTAGTTATTTATTTCCTCGCAAATGTGATGAAAAACAAGTGTGTTGTGTATAACACGGGCGTAAGAATATTGCAAACTCGAGTCATCAAAAGCCCTCCGCCTTCGGCGTCGGGCTTCTGATAGACTCTCGTTAGCAATATTCCACTTACTCGCACTGTTCGTCTGTAGGTACATATGACAATATTATTATGTCATCACTGACTATCACTGAGCTAGTTTGATTATAGGGACAGAAAGTGACCAGTGACTATCCCTAAACTATGTACAAACGATAAAGCCGACGTGAAACTACAACAATGAAATGATGATTGTGCAAAAAATATATACAGCCGGCAGTATAAGCTTGTAGGTAGGTAGTTCAAGCCTCGCGCTACACAACCTACAGAAAAAAGAACTTAAATAAGTTTATATATATATACAGTACAAGCTTTTATGCAACATTTACGATGCGCGCCCGAGCGGTGCACAAATTATGTAAAAAAAAAAAAAAAAGTACCAGTATGTTATTTTTATTTTGTTAAAATCGTTAACTAAAAAATATATATATATATATTGTTAAACGAGCGACAATGGCGACAGATAAACCGTACGCGGTTTTCGCTCGCTGTTCGAAACATGTTAATAGTCTCTAAATATATTAAATAAATTAAAAAAAAAAAAAAAAAAAAATTACCGACTGTACTTTTCTGTATACCGTCATCAACTAACCATTGAGACGATTCTAACGAGCCCAAACTCGATGAGGTTGTGTCGTTTCATTGCGAAGTTCCTATGGCCACCTTCCAGCTCAAAGTCAAAGTCAAAGTCAAAGTCAAAGTCAAAGTGATTTATTCTTCAATTTAGGCATATTACGTGCACCTATGAATGTCGATAAACTACCACCGGTTCGGAAAGTAAACCTCTGCCTCGAGAAGAACCGGCGTAATAAACTCGGCTCCATCATCAGATCAACACCATGTCATTATAATATTGCATTGTCACGCGTTTCACACATCATGCAAAATTTCAGCTCAGTCGGTTACCGGGAAGTGGATCAAATTTAATTTGCAAGATTTGATGACAAACATCGGGACAGGTGAAACTAAATAAAAGCTTGTAAAAAAGGCAACCGAGCGATTAAGTGAATATATCTACTGCCAACTATAGATTGACGTGATCATATAGCAGTAATCCGTATCACCATTAATCATCAGTTATTTATTATATAATTAAATACATAACAACGGAGACGCACCGGGAAGTCAATGTAATTATTCTCAATCGCCGGCATAATCACAGGCGCATGCGGCGGTATCGCCATCAATATGCATTCTTGGGTTATGATTCTGTCCCCTGACTTTACTTGAATTACTAAACATGAACCGATCAAATCTGCAAATCAATAAAGGGTGATACGCGCTTGTGATTCCTCTGGAGTCGCAAGCGTTCATAGGCTACGCCCTACGGTGTCTGCTTACCATCAGACAGACTGTATGTTTATTTGCCACCCTTGTGGTACTAATAAGTTTTTATTGCCGACTGTACTTTTCTGTATACCGTCATCAACTACTCATTAAGACGATTCTAACGAGACCAAAATTATGTGTTACTTCCCACAAATTAATGAAACTATTATTTGTGAGAGTTGTCGTAATTGACAGAATCAAAATTTTTATAGTTAGACTTTTTGGTCAACCAAAACTACCAAAAGGTAAAATATTTAATAAAATGTTATATTAGAAAATCTACATACGTAACATGTGTTTACCATTCTGTCATTCGTACACTTATAAAAAGTATATAATGGCGGCTCCACTGCTTTACTTGTGCTAAAGTGCCACGAGAATCTTAACCCTATTAATAACTCATCAGTCATCAAACGTGACTCTTCACGTGACATCACTCAGAGTCGCCAGGATCGCACCATTTGCATGTAAGCTGTATGATTATGTCAGTCGATAGACATAACGAATGGGATATTAATATTAGTCATATATGTAATAAGTACTAGGTGCCCGCCCGGCTTCGCCGCGATTCGAACGCAGGCAAACCCGCGGGATAAAGCCTACGAGTATAACCATCCCGGAAACCCATTCTACATCGTAGGTGAAAGAATTTTTGAAATCGCATAAGCGATTCCGGAGATTAAAACATGCAATCTTATAATAATAATAAATAAATAAATATTAGTGGACAATCTTACACAAATCGAACTAAAGCCAAGGGTTGTATTATGGGTACTAGACGACGTTATATTTAATAGATATCAATACTTAACAAGTGCAATTAAAAAGATTTTTCAAAAAACCCAACTGCTGTTTAGCAAATATTATAGCCGATGACGCGATTAAAACAGATCCAACGACACCTCATATGTCGAAATCCTTCAAACGGTTTAGGCTGCAGGGCGTGCCAAAGAATAAGACATACACATATACACTCCTTTCCTTCGGCAGTCGGGTAAATACATTCATGCTCATCCATCGCACAAATATTTGCCCTTACCGGGATTCGAACCCAGGACCTTCAGCTTCATAGGCAGCGTCACTACCCACTGGACTAGCCGGCTGATTAATATAGATTGGTATAGGAAAGGAATACCATGGATTTTGTAGGTTTTCTCCAAAGTCTAGTAATATCTACATGGGTTGCTTTCGGCGAACAGTTGCAAGTCGGTTGGCGATTAAAGGCTATAGCCGTGTTTCTATACAAAATTTGCCTTTCTGTCAAATGTTCTAGTAATTTCATTTTTAGATACTTCTTGTAGGCAAAGGTCTGTTCCCCAAAGAAGAGCCATGTACACTTGTCAGTTTTCGTAATATGGCGGTTTGTTTTTTTTCACTTTTTAATTTATTTCTTGAATTCGGTCTTTGCGATTAATTTGATTTTTTGGCAAACTATACTACATCCCAAATACAAACCCATCACTACAAAAAATATTGCCTGAAACTTTAGTACAAATATATGTCAAAATAATGGAAACTATAATTTGATTTTTTTTTGGTGTTCTGGTGTAGCGGCACCTACAGTTTTTATTTCATAAATTGCCCATCTATAGACCTACTAAATATATTAAATTCAAATTATTAGCTTTGGTACTTCATGCCAAAAACTAACTACAAATAAAATTATTCCTTCCTTGTTTCAATGTTTTTTGTGCCAAATGAATAATAAGTGATGAAATAAATGTGTTACTTTGCTATTTGGGGACATTTAATTTCGTTCATACAAGTAATTAAAGCAATCCTGTAAAAACATTGAAACAAGGAAGGAATAATTTTATTTGTAGTTAGTTTTTGGCATGAAGTACCAAAGCTAATAATTTGAATTTAATATATGTAGTAGGTCTATAGATGGGCAATTTATGAAATAAAAACTGTAGGTGCCGCTACACCAGAACACCAAAAAAAAATCAAATTATAGTTTCCATTATTTTGACATATATTTGTACTAAAGTTTCAGGCAATATTTTTTGTAGTGATGGGTTTTATTATGTAGTATAGTTTGCCAAAAAATCAAATTAATCGCAAAGACCGAATTCAAGAAATAAATTAAAAAGTGAAAAAAAAGAAACCGCCATATTACGAAAACTGACAAGTGTACATGGCTCTTCTTTGGGGAACAGACCTTTGCCTACAAGAAGTATCTAAAAATGAAATTACTAGAACATTTGACAGAAAGGCAAATTTTGTATAGAAACACGGCTATAGCCTTTGCATAAGTAAGTAAGTACCTACTCGTATATTATTAGAAGAAGAACTTTGTCGGTTACTATTTTAATCAATACATACTTCGGCAGTTCACGTGGCCGTTTACGGAATAAAAGTGTTCTGATTATTATAATAAGTTGATTTGAATTACAAATTCATTTAATAGGCGCTCGACCAATCGAGAGCGCCGAGAGGGTAACTATTATAGAATGTTCTTTAAGAGGCAAATCGTAGCCAATTTGATTGTAATTTAAATGTTAATTAAGATAGCTCGTTTGCAACGATCTTTTCATAATTGTTTTACTGTGACATTTAAAAGTTTTATTACTAGGTTAGCCTTATTGACCCGACTGCCGAAGGGAAGGAGGGATAGATTTCGAGCGTATGTATGTATTGTCAAGGACCAGTGTCTCTTACGCTATTATGCGTAAGAGACACTGGTCCTTTGTCGGGAGAGTGAGCGATTCGACAAACAGTATTGTATAGGTAGTGTGCACGACATGCTACCTAATGAGTAAAGTGTCTACGACTCCTTTTCTGTAGTGTTTTGTTAATTTTTAAGTTTAATTTAATTTAATATTTTTAATTTTAATTTTATAATGTAATGTAATGGGACTAATGGGTTAATACCTAAATACAGAACTAATTTATTATTATTATTTATTGTTTGATCGATTTCGACTTGTGAGGTGTTGTTGGATTCCTCTTAATCGTGGGAGTGACATAGGATACAATATTTGCAAAAAAGCAGTTGGGTTTTACGAAAACTCTTTTGATTTCACTTGTATATAAAACAAGTTGCCCGCGCGGCTTCGCCCGCGTATTACAAAGAACGCAAGTAAACGCGGGATGAAATATAGTCTACTTATGTCCATCCGAAACGTCCATTCTGCGCAGATGAAATATTTTTTGAAATCTGATGCGTAGTTCCGGAGATTACCCATTACAAACAAACTTACAAAGCAACAATCTCACAGACTATTCCTCTTTATAATATTAGAATAGATAGACTAGTCGCCCGACTGGCTCCGCCCGCGTTTTGCAAAGAACGCAGGCAACCGCTGGCGCTTATGGGATAACTAGCTTCCGCCCGCGACTTCGTCTGCGTGGACCCGGGATAAAAACTATCCTATATTTTATTCCAGTCTATATACTATCTTCGTGCAAAATTTCATCCAAATCGGTTGAGCCCGTGACGACACGTGTGCGTCCGTACGCTGTAATCGCTTTCCGCTACATACGAGGAAAACCAAGGGATCAGAGCCTAGCGCGTAGCGATTCTGGGCACTGAATGTGTTAAGCGTGATTGAGTAACAAACATCTAAACATCCAAAAATCCAAACTTTCGCATTTATAATATTAGTAGGATTAGTAGGATACAAGAACATTATGCAAGCCACATACAATCACGCGTTGATGTCGTTTGATAGTCATTCATAGTGGGACTCCCTAGTGTGGCCAACGATACTAAGACTAAATATGCCTTTCATCGGGGTTCTATTTAGCATGATTTAATGACAGCTCGTCACATGGTAGTTATATCACGATAAAATTTCATATCGCATCAAAGTAGTCCATTCAAAAAGCAACTCGACCGTCTGAGGTATTCTACCATTTTTCCATTCCAATTCCAATGAAAGATTTTTTTTAAGAGGGCTACATTAAATAATCTCAACCTTACCTATTTTTTAAATTGGTGAATAAGTTGACAGTCCCGAGCTCAAGTCCAGGTAAGGGCAAATATTAAGTAGTTCCCCTTACATAGTTATAACATAACACAAGCAATAGCTTACACGAGGCTTGTTCGATTTGAGTCAGATTGTCCCATAGTATTATTTCTTTATATACATACGTAGTGACATAAACAGTTTGTCAAATTGCACCCCTCTGGTAAAAGGTAATTTAAGTAATGTGCCTAGCACTAAATCTTCATTATGTAGCAACTAACTTCTGCAAATTACTTAGTTACAAGATTATACGAAACTGCGATCCTATTCGACACACTTACACAACGACAGACATACAATCCCATAAACACGTTGGTGGTAAACTAACTAGCACATAAACTCAAGTTTATACGATTTACTGACACAGATAAAATGGGTTTAACCGAAGCAGTAACTTGGGTTTAACATACGTTATGCACTGATTACACAAAACGCGATATATTTCTTAAGTGTAACATATTGTACAATATTAACTACGAGTGGCTCTGTGAGCTGTAGAACATATTTTTTATAGAAAGTCCGGCGACTTTCTATAAAAAACATTTTTTTTTATTTCGAAAAACAGATCCGGCTGAAAAAATCTGTATAGTTATTGATCCTGAAAAAATGGACGACTTTTAGAGGATAACAACCGGACAGCGGGTCATCTGGACATCCGGACATGTACACAAAATAATTTTGGCCCAAGCTGAAAGCTCGCTTCGCTCACTTGTTCATTAAAGCAAAAGTGTAGTCATCAGGACTGTTATTGGAACTCGCTCATGCGCCTCACCTCACCCGTCACGCGTAACGAAACTAGACCTTTGATTACGCTTAGTTACTTCGAAAGGCGGCGTCAAGATATATTTGTTGTTGGACGGTGAGGCGAGGTGAGTAACATAAATGTGATCTTCGCGTTCGCAAAACGCGCGTTTGTATCGCTGCAACAAACAAGTCGCAGTGTGTGTGGTGATGACTTTGCGTTTTCTGTTCAGTATTTAAGTAAGTCAACTAACTGCTTCACTTTGTATTTACTCTTATAAATAGAATTTGTGCAAACATCAATTTTATCGGATACAGTAAATAACTGAGTTGTCCGAATCAGGCCAACAAGGCCGCCCTAAATTCGAGTTCGTTTCGTGCTATCTATCTAGGTTTAATGCCGCGTATATTATTTAGCGATGGTTTTACTGCAAAACTAAATTAACTGCAAATTTTACTAGGTGTATTTTAACAATCTGGGTTTATTGGATTCAACATGCGTTAGTTTAGTACTCATAGCTTGCAATAATGTTAAGTCTGAGCTTAATTGTATCAAATAATTTACTTTAAAACATAGTTTTAACCGACTTCAGTCCTTCGCCGTATTTGAAGATTTCCCTCGATTTCTCCAGGATCGCATCATCAAATCCTGAAGTTATGACCATGGGATCACCTGGGGAGGATACCCTTTCAAACAAAAAAAGAATTTTCCAAATCGGTCCAGGCGTCTTCGAGCAGGTAATCGGACGAATTGAGAACCTCCTCCTTTCTGCCGTCCGTCGGTAAAAAGTGTCAAAAATTAGCTACGATGTCTGGACTGGGTTTGATGACAGTAGTAGTAATGCTTTACTTCCATCAACGCTGTCGTCGATCAATTATGAAGCTATACAAAACAGTTGATCAATCAATGGTATCACCTTCACAGCTACCAGCATAACAATTTTGTTTTTATTGAGTTTACAAAATAGATTTAAACCTAGTACGATATATGCACTTTTACGTAGGTACAGTCGCGGAATGAAAAGGTTGACCGGTTTTCAAATAAATTCATTTTCTCAAACATGCAATGAAATGTCGTCCTTACGTGCGTTATAACAGGCTTCAAAGTATCACGTTTCGGGCGGAACAACTCGAGAGAACTGTAAAGGAATTTCATACAAAATTGAAGGCCTAGGCCGGGAAGTATTTTTTTTTTTAATTTTAATGTTAACATGGCGTCTGTGTTCATCAACAGGCTAAACAGCTGAATTCTATTTTTTTTTTTCTAGTGGCTGAATGGTTATCGGACCAAAAATATCCGCGTTAATGCCTATTACACCGAACCTTTATTAAGAATACAAATCTGTATGATTCAGTGTGTTTGATGAATAAATTAAAAATATTATCTATACGTAAGTCACCAGAGGCCATAGACAATATTTAAAATCCTCTGCATTTATTTTATTCATTATAGAAATTAAGATTCTTATTATCAGGTCATGTATAATGGCACTAATAGGGTCTATTCGAACGCTACACACGCGAAATACGGACGACTTTCGTATGGAGGAATTGGAGGGAAAATTAATGTACTATTTTGAGTGGTGCATTGTTTTATTTCATTGCATATGTTTGGGAAAAGCACTATACATGCCTCGCCGTGAAAAGGGCTTGCCGGCTTCGTATCACTATCCGGCCTCCCTATACGGTCGGCCGTCTATACCTACTCACCCGGCAAGCCCTTCTTTCCCGGCGTCTGCAGTAATGTACTATTACGCGCTGCTAGCACATGTTACCTTTTTAAACAGAGTAACAGACGAGAGCGTTGTATTGAAAATGATGTTTAACTGTTTGACGACAAAGTTCAGTGTCAAGTTTGTTAAATCTAATAATTACATCCTCTTCGCTTATAATGATTAAAACTACAAATTTGAATAACAGAGCTTGTCAATGTCATGATTGCAATTTCTTGAGTTCTTGTTAATATGTGAAATGACATTCATTATGACAGTATGCGTCAGACTCGGTTGATAAAGCCGACACTGATAACTTATAGTGAGCAAGCAAAAACAGATCTTAAGGCGGTCAACCTTTTCATTCCGCGACTGTACAGTAAGGGAAATGTATTCACGTACCTTTTTATGCCTTATTGTCATGAATACATTTCCCTTACTGTACATAGATATAATCACACCCGTTTCCCGGAGGGGTAGGCAGATTTCCACTTGCTACGATCTTGACAAACCTTTCTTGCTTTATTCACTTTCACGACACTGTTTATCGGATCTGATCACTCGTCGGTTTAGGATACTCTTGACCTGAACTTTCTTTAGGATTTCTTCGATTTGGTCGGAATAAGTCCGCCGAGGTCGTCCCCTTCCAACTGCACCATCCACTTTTCCCACATACACTCTCTTTGTTAATCTTCTTTCATCCATCCTCTCTACTTTTGTCACTACTCTTCTCAATTTTTGTCACTACATCTTCACTCACGCCGCACCTCTCTCTCACTCACCCCACACATAATTCGCAACTCTCTCATTTACGCTCCCTTTGGCGTTCATTGCTGCGGCGTGTGGAGCGACAGTTCGCAACGTTGTATGCCATCACCTCAGTTTGTATATAAATTCCGCACGGTACTTCACACTGCACCGCACCTCCGATGATTTATTTTTTGTGCAATATTTGCACGCCGTCATCCAGCAGAATTGTGCTGGACTATAAAATTAAAATGTAACACCTGTAATGTAATGAGCATGGTTCTAGCAAATAATCGATCTATCTATCCTTCAGGCGAAATTTGGATGCGGCGGCAGTGCGTACATGTGCCTTATTGTGTAACGTTACGTTGTTCAAATTGGCAAAACTAAATACACATGGTTTAAGCTCTTGTTATGTCTTACCTTCCGTTTGCCACAGCGATTTTTACATTGTTGTTGTTCGAAAGTGAAACATTAATCTGAAGGGAAGGTAATTTGGACACAAGGTCGCCAATCCGAACAACGTAAACATTTGCGCTTAATTGCATAGTTGCCTACAATTTGACTCATGGCTGACATTCCTGCATTCTCAGTTCCACCATGATTAACGGTTTATTTGTAAGTTAATTTAATTATAATCAAATTCAACAGGATCTGTTTACTTAATATTGGAAGCAATGCTTGCAGCGGAGAACCGTGTCTTTGTAAACCTTAGGTGAAACAAGTTTTGCGTAGTATATCGTTTTTAGGGTTCCGTAGTCAACAAGGAACCCTTATTGATACTATTTGGATGTACAAAAAAAACCGGAAGTGTTCCGTGCCTAATAAATAATGTCGTATCGTCACAAAAATCTTACGGCACTTATTTTCTTTTCTGTATAGGGAAGGCAGTTTTTCAGCAATATCGCAAAAACCTTTGAACCGAACTTGTTCAAAATAATTTTCGGTGAAATGGACATGGACAAATACATAAAAAGTCTTCGACGAATTAAGAACCTCCTCCTTTTTTGAAGTCGGTTGAAAATATCAAGGAATCCTAAACATCTTACACTGTTATAATATCTAGTACGAATTCCTTATGTCATATAATAGTGGTTCAGGAAATTCAGCGGTTAGATAACCAGCGTGGGAGACTTTCACTGCACTGGAGCACAATGAGACGACTAATTAGCTATGTAGGCTACTGTAGGAGCTGTCGAAGATATCTTATGTTTTTAATTTGGGTTCTTTATCACACTTTTTGTTGCTGTGTATTCACAACTTGCGGACTAGTCACCAGGGCTATTAATCTTTACGCGCACATGCGTCTCATCCTACCCCTCACGCCTAACAAAGCAGCGTAATCAAAGGTCTAGTGACCTTTGATTACGCTGACTTACTACGAATCGCGGCATCAAGATATATTTGTGGGTGAACGGTGAGGTGAGGTTAAACTAAGTTACAGAATAGCGGGGCTCAGTTGAACCCGTATGTGATTGCGTATAGTTAGTGTAGTACTAACACCCAGCAGTGAAATGGGGTTTAAGAAAAAAAGAAGTTAGGAATCTGGGTAGTTGCGAGGTAAGTCGAATAAGTTACTATCAAAAAAAGTTTATTGGTCAAGATCGTTTATTTGCTCGAATCATGGTCATTACAGGTGTTACATATGAATTTTTATTGTCAACTGCACTTTTTAACCGACTTAAAAAAGGAGGAGGTTCTCAAATCGTCGGAATCTTTTATTTTTTGCGCGACGACGATTCCTGGACCGATTTCGAAATATATTTTTTTTGTTTGAAAGGGTATCCTGCCCAGGCGGTCCCGTGGTTATCAGGTCAGGTTCTGATGATGGGATCCTGGAGAAATCGAGGGAATTCTTCAAATTTTATAGGCACACTTGATGCGATTTGGGTAATGATTAGAAGTCGCTTAAAACTTTGTTTGTAAAGTACTTAAATCTCGTATTTGCAGTCAACGAGTTGTTGACTGCAAAAAAAATGCAATGTTAAAATGTATTTTTAGGTGAGCCTATAGTTACATACTCTAAACTCTTTTAAATAACTTTTTTTGTTCCGGGTTGACCATCGAAAATTTCCACGCGCCGCCACTGACATACAGTCATACATTATGTACATACATATTCACATACATACGATCAGTGCAAGTTAAATAAAAGCTTGTAAAAAGACAGCTTTTCCTTATATTACATATTATTATCAGCTCCAGTGAGAGTACCGTTTCCCAGCTCTCTTCGCAGTGTTTGCACCAGTTTTTAGAGCCATTGTCACTGCGTGATATTTTCGCTTTTCACGATTATCTCACTATAAACCACTCTTATTAACCTAGTTATAAGGTCTATTTTTGCGCAGTCATCGGACGATATCATTGTGAAGTAATCTCGGTCTTGTTCATTAAGACTTAAGGTTGAATTTGAAAGACACCTTGATATTCAAATGAAGGTAGCTTATGGCGATTCTATCGAATGGGAATTAAGTTCTTGTAGTAAGGGAAAAAGCAAAATGATTGTTTGCTTGTATTCAAATTGAAATGCGTGTCTCTTTGATTGACATTTGGTGGCGAAGAAATTGCTATGAGGTGATTTACGAGTCTCAGTTTACGTATGCTAATATACCTTCGGATATCAACAACAATGCTGTGCCTTAAGAGAAGATGAGTGCAAGTTCCATGCAATGCATAGGACTTGTAACACATCTAACCAGAATCACAATGATAAAGTACGTACCGATCCACTCCAATATAAGTTTCTGTCAAAAATTTCAATTTCACGCTAACTGCTCGGAAATATGGCAATAGATGCCGGGAATTGGGACGTCAAAATTATCAATAGTAGCCGAACTCATGAACAAACTATGAACCTAAAACCCTAATATCAGTTGGTACGGCGATTCCACCAACCACAGCGCCCCGCACGTCCGCGCCGCGCCGGGCCGCCGCGTGCAGTTCCTCCCCGCCGCGCCTGCGCGCGGAGCCGCACTCGCCTGTTTAGTATTATGATCTTTAAGTAGACACTTAATTTTGATTTATAATTATTTGCAATTTCCTCGCAGTAGGCGTGAAAAGCACTGCGTTAAGCCTCGGCCGAGTGCTAGCTCGACTCGTACTTTCGAGGGCCTTCGCTCGAACTGACTCGTCCTCTATTGCTTACTTTCTAACCTCTACAACAATGTACTATTTTGGTACAAGCTTCTATTGCCGACTGTACTTTTCTGTATACCGTCATCGACTACTCATTGAGACGATTCTGACGAGCCCAAACTCACCGCGGTTACGTCGGTTAAGTACTGAGTTCCTATGGCAACCTTCCAGCTCCAGCATCAGATCAGCTCCATGTCATTATAATATTGCATCATCGTCATGCGATATATATGTATGCAAAGTTTCAGCTCAATCGGAAAACGGGAAGTGGGTCAAATTTTACTTGCAAGATGGCATTTCAGACGCCGGAATAGGTGAAACTAAATCAAAGCTTGTGAGTACATCCTCAGACGGACCATATAATTATGAAGGATTAATGATGCTTAATTGACGGTACTGTCAACGAAAGTGTTAACAAGCAAGCGTTTAAAACAATCTGACCAGGCATTTTACAGGCTTTTATTTAACTTGCAACGTATGTAACTATGTTTGTTCGGGTGGAATCTTGGGTAAAGGTACAATTAGGATGACAATTAAATATTATGGTGCCATCGAGCTGATCTGATGATGGAGACAGAAGGTAGCTATGGGAATTCAGTACTGAATAATAATGCTTTTGTGTTCCCCATTTCGATGTGTGTGTTTCGCACAGCACTCGTACCACGCCAGAACCTAAATATGGATGTGAAAAAGATAAACCTAGGCTCTTCTATTTATGGAAATCAATTAACAAACATTGGAATAACTCGATCTTTTCACTAAGATACTGGGAATTTGTTGCACAACTTATTAAACTATTTCCTACCGCTAACCTAGTCTTATCTAAGATCTAATTAGTTCCTCGGTACATAAAATCTCAATATATTTTATAAGCGGACCCGTCCCGTTGGTAGAAAGTGCTTGCTGTCGGAAACAATTAGCTCTCGGCTGGATTGGCACAGTTTTCTGTTCCCATAGGTCTAATCATGTAAACGGGCGTAGCTAGATAGCCCTTCCACATTCGACGTCAAATATATGTTCAAGTACACTTTTGCACTTTACCACGAAATCGCAATAAAATAAAAGCTACGAGTAATTATGATTTAACTGAGAGCTAATTTTTTTGCAATTTAGCGGTTGGTCTCATGGGAAAAGTTGTTCAGTACATACAACCATTTTCTTAATTTTTTGTCTTTCCTGATCACCCTGAAATTGCCAAGTATAAGGGTGACAATCCAACAGAGATGTGCTAAGCTCTGTTTTCTTATATTTGACACCTCGCATGCTTGACAGCTAGGTCTCACTGGTATTGAAACACAGATTCGCACACCGCTGGTGGATGCTCACCCTAAACTGTTAGAATCAAGCCAGTACTTGTAATAAACTCACCGATAACAGCTCTTCATATTCAACTCCGTGCGGCTGTGTCTCATTCGTCACCGCCCGAAACACCTTCAACCCGTCTTTCTTCACCAACCCCTCCTGCTTCTTAAGCACCAACTTCAAAGGCTTCCCAAAAGCCTCCAGCTCGATCTTGTGCACATCACTATCACTAATCACTTCACTCTCACTAGATTTACTCACATCAAAGTCTACACTAACTGTGCTGTTCAAATCATCTATCACATCTCTTAATTCAGCCACTTTGAACATTTCATCGTTCAGTAACGACGGAGGACTGGTCTCCGTTTTGTAGTGGTGGTGTTTTTCGTGAGGCACTTTTCCGGGGTTGGTGCCGAAGGTGTTTGAGTTGGTTGGTGGGATGTACCGCCGGGTGAGGTGGTGGGTGAGGTGTACAGGGTGGTATTGGGGTACGCTGCTGTAGTCTTCGACGTGGAAAACATGGCGTAGCTCGTCTGCTGTCATGTGCTCGTGAATCTGTAAAGAAATATACATTATAATTAAAATATTATTTAACTATTAACTACAGTCACTGACTCTAAGAACAGTAGGTATTCGTGTTCGGATGAAATCGTTTATTTTGGGATGAGAACGTACTTAAGATCTAATGAGAGAGAAATATAGACACGATCCTATTTTCAATGTTCACTTCACGGACTGTATCCGTTAAAAAAAAGTCGAGAGACAGTCAAAATCTCCAGTGATGGGTGAAGTGATCAGATAATGATCGGTTTTTATTAGATCAGATTTGATCTAGACCAAGCGAGACCCAAAGCCTTCTAAAAGTAAAACTCGGTAGCGCAATCCCGCTGCAGTTAATGTAAATAAGGTATTTAAGACAAACTTGTCCTAGCAAGTTTCAGTGGGAAAAATCCGCAATTGCCTGCGTCACAGACATAGGTAGATCGATCGGTTGTGGAAGGGACAAAGGTACACAGGTCTAAAATACAAATAAAAAAATACATTGTATACACAGTGACTGTGTAGTTTCTTAAGCCAATAATTAAATTGACATTTCGCAGTCACGAACCAGATCATAACATCCGTATTGGTAATCGTATTGCTTCTCCAAGCCTTTATCCACCAGTCCAAACTTTGCAAAAAGAGACTTTATTTCATTCGTTCAAGATTTTATTTTGTTTCCATTTTACAAGCATATAGGAGGTTGTGACAATTCGTCGTTGTATTGTTTAATGTCTGCAAAAGTTGAAAACCTTGACGCCGGTCAGTAGCCGGACCTTTCTCCTGATACCTTTTGCAGTACCTTGTCATTGTAACTCAATGTATGTAACGTTGAAAGTACTTACGGGATGTCTTAAAGCGACAGGGTATTAAAAACATACATAAATCATGACTGACATAAATTTTAAATAGGTTGCATGTTATGGGGTTATGTCTTTTTGAATATACGTAAGGATATAGTTTTTTAATGTGAGTTTTTTAACTTAAGGGCACTTTAGTCCGAAAATAAACTTCCCAGACTATTTGACTAAAGTGTCCTATACATTTTTCCCAATCTCAAATTGTTTCCATACACAACAACAGACAGAGGCTGAAAGACGGACATTCTTTCGCATTAATATTATGACCATCATATATCAATGTTACATCAACAGTAATTCTATTCAAAACTCAAATCCGATAATCAATTAATAACCGGAAGCACCGGCATTGTCTGTCCGTCTGTCCGTCTGTCGGTCTGTCCGTCGTAATGCATTGTCCTGCGTCCTCGCTCGACTGATCTACTTAGTGTTATATAACGCTTTGACAGCTCCGAATGTGAACGTGATTAATAGGGTTGGTACTTCCGACTAGAGTTTCAAACCTGTACTCGTACTAATGTCTGCTACCTGTACAGGGTCTTCATTATTCGGCTAAGCTAATCGAACGAGCGAGCGAAGCGAAAGAAGTTCTATGCTTCAGCTTGGGCTGAAAATCGTTTGCCGGCTGTTCTCCTCTACAGGTTTCTCAACCGATTCTCGTGAAATTTTGTGAACAGGTTCGTTAATTAAATAGTTTTTTTATCGAGTCACTTTTTTGAAATTGGATTTTTTAAATATTTTTTTTTGATAAAAGGCAGGCTTGCAAGTGCTACAGCTCACAGAGCTACTAGTAATATATCCAATACAAAATTGATTTCAGTTCAATATGTCAAATAGAGTGTAAGGTTCAGGTGCCGAAGTCCTCTTCTTCCAAAATAATTTGTAGTCCCTTTTACTTTTATATTTTATGGCAACAGAAGTGGCGATCCCACAAAAACAAGATACATATAGAGACAAGATAGATATAGAGAGAAGAACGGATTTGGGCGCTATGTAGAGGTGTTTATCTAGTCTTTATATAAGTGCTGATAAGTTTTTCTCAAAAAAACAATCATCATCATCATCATGATATCAGCCGAAAGACGTCCACTGCTGGACATAGGCCTCCCCCAAAGAATGCCACAATGACCGGTCCTGCGCCACCCGCATCTAGCGGACTCCAGCGACCTTTACCAGGTCATCAGTCCACCTTGCCGTGCCGTTGGGGCTGAAAAGTTCTCGAGTGGCGATCACGTACCGGAAGGCGCAGCGTGGGTAGGCCCCCCACAAAAAAACAATATCTGAGACTAACTTTCATCGCAGGCTGCAATTTTTTGGTCGATGCGTGCGTAGTTAAGGATCTTCCTTTGGTATTAAACCAGTTTGATGATAGCGTAATATTGCTTGTCATCGTTCATAATTTTACTTTAAAACAAAGTTTTAACCAACAGTTCAGTACTCCGCTTCACGTTTGCCTATAAAATTTGAAGAGTTCCCTCTATTTCTCCAGGATTCCATCATCAGACTTTTCAAAAACAAAAAGTATTATCGAATTGGTCCAGCCGTCTTTGAATAAGCGGGGAACATACATAAACAATAAAAGATTCCGACGAATTGAGAACCTCTGCCTTTTTTGAAGTCGGTTAAAAATATTCATGATTTAATGTATGTATATTAATACACATCCATAGTAACATTTTGACAGTGTTTACATAACGTTATGGTTACAATTAAGTTGTGACAGCCCTGTTGACATTGCGCTGAACACGTGCATAATATTAACATTATTATAAGCCTACGCTTCAAATTGTTACT
The DNA here is from genome assembly GCA_932294315.1 of Epinotia nisella. Classification (NCBI taxonomy): domain Eukaryota; kingdom Metazoa; phylum Arthropoda; class Insecta; order Lepidoptera; family Tortricidae; genus Epinotia; species Epinotia nisella. Next base: position 12,007,861 of record OW028693.1, read on the forward strand.
ATCACCTTTACCATTCATTATTTTCTTAGTAGGTAGTAATGAGGATTATTACATAACACTTTATAACATTAAAGATGTTATTATATGATAATCGTAACGAAACTGACTTCCTTTCTATAGAGAAATTATCTTTCGCAATTATTGATTAGAGTTTCTTATACAATGCAATAACTAATTCTACTTTTATATACTAGTGAGCTGAAGAACTCGGCAGCCCTTTTTTTTCTTTTTTTTTCATTCGAAAGTGATTCGATAAAAACATTCTATATAATTAACGAACCTGCTCATATAATTTCACGAGAATCGGTTGAGAAATGCGACCTGTACAGGAGAACAGCTGGACAGCGTGACACCCGGACATACAAACTATTTTCGACCCAAGCTGAAGCATAGAACTTCGTTCGCTTTGCTCCCTCGTTCTATAAAACTTACTTAACTCGTATGCATAACTGACGCTTACATTAAATCTATATTAAATTACATTATTTTCAGCTGCATACGTGTTGTATAATGTACACCGGTTTGTCTGTTTCTACAAGTTTTGGGATCCTATGGAAGGATCCTCAAACACATTCATTGTCCTGTCTTTGTATGGAATGTACATTACTGAATGATCAAGTTCATGGCCCTTTTTACAAGCTTTTATGTAGGTAACTTGCACTGTTTTTATGTAAATACCTATATAAGTTGTCCTTCAAAATTTGCAAATCAAATTTCTGCCACTTGGCGGTAGGTATTCGAGTAAGTAGAAATTTGGCATCATTATGTAAGGTCGGTGACAATGCAGAACAACTTACGTACATACTTAGGACTTAGATTAATTTTAATATTAAGTATTGTTTGTTATGGGCCTTAGTATGCCGCTTCGACCAGCCAGTGATCTAACTATTGTGGCAGGACTGAGTACACGGTTAAGGCCCGTTGCTTTCAGGAAATTCCAGATTCTTTGGGCGGTGATGTGTTGTACCTCTCCTGGGTGCACTATTCTAGGTGTACTTATTTTGTAGGTTCATACGTACGGTGCAAGTTAATACATATAAAGCTTATAAAAAATACCAAATCTATTTGTGTATAAAATAATGGCATTTGTTAATTTCTAGCTCTAAGAAGATAAACTTTTCCTATCACCTTGACTTAGCTATTGTTTTTCGCCAATTCTATTTCCTCAAAGATAAGGAACGTATTCGCAAAAAAAAAACAATGATCTTAAAATAGCTCGGCTGTTTCCGTTTTGTCCAAACTAATAACAATGTTATTCCTATATTAGTATATCGTAAAGAATACCTTGTTCGACAAATCGATATATTTCCGCGTTATTGTTGCTTCCCAACAATAGATTCGCTTTCGATAATAAAAAAAATGTAAAAAGCCGTTACGAGCGAATCGTATTGTTGAGTATTACATGTCGGCGATTGTTTATTACGGTGTTAAAATTACATCGGGCATTGAGTTTCGGGTATCAGTATCATCTCGGTGATGTAATGAAGTGATTTGTTCGTCTATTAGAAAAGTTAAGGTAAATGTATCTATCACCTTGCAACTAGATGACAAGGAGTGGCATTTTTAATGAGGCGAATTATATAATTTTTTGACAGATTTGTTACTAAGGATTACTGTAAACTTTGATAACTATTCATAAAAACGCACTTTGATAACTAGGATTCATAAGCTCATGACGACGTAACTTACACACTTATTTTCTACAAATTGTGAAGAGTGACAATAAATCTCTTACCCACCAAATTTTGCTATTCGAAGTGTATGAAGCAAAATAACGTTCTTAATGATTTTTCACAGTTGCAAATTAACCTCCAAGTGAGTACCCACAAAAGGAAATCCGTTCGAATCAATAAGCATCTCTGTAACAGTTCCCGCAAGGTCGAAGTTCAATTGAGCAACTATGCAGCAAATGTCTAATATTACAGCAATGTGAATTGAACTATATGCAATTATAAATAAGGTTGACATTGAATCGTGTTGCTACTATTAAGCTAAGTTCAATTAAACATGGCTGCGTTGATGTCTAATTCGTAACAATCTGAAATTAACCTAATTCGCTCTAAGTTAAGACTGATAATCCCGTGTAGTTAGCTTGTCCATAGTCTAGTAAACACCTAAGTTCATTGCGAATTTCAAACAATGAAAACTGAATCTTATTTCTCTCAATCGAATGTGTATATTGGAGTGTAGTTATGACCGACAGTGCCTCCGTTGATAAGAGTGTAGTAATAGTAACTCGTTGGGCAAGGTCGTGGTTTGTAGAAAGCTTGCACGTAGAGATCGGAGTTGAAAAAAGCTGGGTCCACATTTGTATCATTTTGCCGATCACGATCACGCGTGTCGTATCGAGCTCGCGTATCCTAAGTATGGACGCTCACTTTGGGCAAACTGTATCACTACGAGCCTCGCGTAAAAAAATGCGTCCATACTAACCGCAGCGTAGCAGCGTATCGTATCATAACGCCGTATCATTAGGTATGGACGTTCACTTTGGGCACACTGTATCACTACCATCGTCGCGTGAAAAAATGCGTCCATACTAACCGTAGCAGCGTATCGTATCAGTGTGGACGTTACGCCGTGTCGTTCGTTGTAAAAATGTCGCCTGCGGACGCTTACCGAAATTTAGCGTTAATGTGTGCGTGTTTTATAATAATATCAAAAAGAATTAAAAAGAAACGACCACGACGTTGGTGGGAACTGCAGATATTTCGTAATAGACAAAAACATGGTGGAAGGGCATTGCTACGTGACTTGAAGTTTCAACATGCAAGCGGAAAATACAAAAACTTCACCCGCATGTCGCCTACTGATTTCGAATATATATTAAGCAAGATTGGTCCAGTGATTCAAAAGACGGATACCAAATTAAGGGACGCTATTTCAGTTCCAGACAGACTATCTATTACTCTAAGATACTTAGCAACCGGGGATTCATATACAAGTTTGCAATACTTGTTCAGAGTATCAAAACAAGCAATAAGTCTAATCGTTCCAGAAACCTGTCAAGCTATTGTTGCTGCATTGAAAGGGCAAATAAAGGTAAGATGTTTTGATTAATAATAATTTATTTAGAAACTTAAGCCAAATCACAGCCTATTTTTACTAAATGAGCATTTCTACAAATGTTTGTACTTCCGTCATTTCACGGTTAACTTATTTTGGTTTGTAATGATAAACAATACTAATGTTGATTTTAATTCGTTATTAATTGCGTACAAACTTTCTTCAGAAATGCTCAATTATTGTAACATAATTAAGAGACTTCTAATTATATTGCAAATTAAGTACTTTAATCAATTTTTATCTTCAAGCGAGAATGACATCCAGCTTATGGCACTTTGTTTTTATGCCGCACAAATATAACACAATAGGTACGTTAAAATAATTATAAACCTACCAATTTATTTGTTAAGGTAGGAACATAACCAAAGGTAAACAAAAAAGCCATGTAAAATCCGTGATAAATAAAAATGAAAACAAAAAACAAAAATGAATGAATTTCCCGCAAACTATATTCTAAAAAATAATCAAATTATTTAGTGGCAAACCTTATTAAATCGCTAAAGTCTTGAGTACCAGAATCATTGAGTACATTATTATCACAGATCTCCGTCGATGAGGTTTCGGAATGAGAAACGCACTGATTTGTGCTGGTTCCATGACCCCTCTCCCACTCGTACTGGTTATTATCAGCAGAATAAAGTATGTTGTTGATTTGGTGTTCAACGGAAAGAAATGTTTTTTTCGAATATGTGCGAAATTTGGACGCTAAATAATTAGCGTAAACTTGAAAAGAATCCGGAGCAGCTGGAGTGACAGCAGCAGCAGCAACTTGGGCTGATGACCTCATCAATTGCAATGCTTCCATTACAACTGGGTCCTTTTCAGTCATTTTCTTTTTTGATTTTTTGGTTGGAATTGGAGTAGTAGAGAAAGGTTCCGTTTCGGTTCTTGGGCTTTCTGGTACTTGATCATCAGATGACTTGTGCGGGACTGCCATTGAACTTTGTGATGATTCATCCTCGCTTTCTATGTCCGCTTTTTCGTCCGTGTTTGAATCTTCCTGTAAAAGTGTGAAATAACCATAAAATAATTACATAAAAGTGAGAAAGGTTAGAGCTAAGGAGCGTTTCAATCACGGTTTCCCACGTATTATAAAATGTTAACGGGTGCTACTTTCTTTTTGAATAGCTAGTAACGACAACTTTAAAGTCCATAAATCAAAACTATTTCACACTTGTACAGTCAGCATCACAAACATGTATACAAGGTGTATATTAATTAACTGAAAATGAGAATATAGTTTGTTCAGAATCGAGAGTAGAATCGATTACACCACTTTTTAGTGTACGTTACATTTTTGTATGAAAATCAATTTTTTAACATGCCCAATCTAAAAGTTCCAAATGCAACATAGCCCAATATCTGAGTTTGAGGTTGCACTACACTCTTCAATAGTTAGTCCTGGCTGTTATTTCTCTTAATTGTCATTTTGTCAGATGTCATAGCTGACACGTAGTAGCTACGAGTGTAGAGTAACAAATAGGGTAGAAATGACCAATTAGCAAAATATGCGAATAACTTTTGAAATAATTAACTAAAGTCTGTACACGATAAAATGTGGCCACACATGATCTGCTGTATTTTTTTATTTGCTGCATATCTTGTAGCAGCAGTTTAATTTTAAAAATCTATAGACATAATACTATAAAACAAATATGTAATTATATTAAACCGCACGGGCGTGTGTGACTTTACACCTCATATGTTCCAAGATGCCTATAATTTTTTGTACATCGTTTTCTGGCAATCTTCACTAGCTGGCAACTACAATGTAACAATCGTATTTACATTTTCAGTAACAGTTTTGTAATATTAAGAATATCATCTTACTAATAAGTTTGACTAATGAGCTGGTTTCTACTCTGGGTAGTCAGGAACACTCCCAACTTGAAGCTCTGAAAGCAGTTCTACTATGAAAGGCAAATTTTTGTCAAAAACTCAAAATCGCTAAAGTTAGTATAACTTCTAACTACCTCAATCTGAAATCGATTTATAAAATGATAGGTTTTGTGAAAAGGCAATTTATTAGAGTACAATTTGGCTAATCAAATAAAAAAAAACTATGTCAAAAAGAAGAAAATCAAGTAAAAACTAAAAAGTATTATGTCTATAGATTATTAAAACTTATCTGCTGCTGCAAGATATGCAGCAAATAAAAAAAATACAGCAGATTATGTGTGGCCACATTTTATCGTGTACAGACCTTAATTTGTGAATAAATGCCAAGAACTAACTACATTGGAATTTTAAAAATCAGTTGGGGTGTCTGTGGTTTTCAGAATTAATATACACCTTGTATACACTTTTGGCGGTTCTTAGACCTTATCTCTAAGCGATAAGGTCCTAGAACCACCAAAAGTGTATACACGTTTATGATACTGACTGTACATCTCATAAAACCCTTCCTAAAAAAAAATCATAACACATGGTACCAGCCTAACTGCGTGGAGGGTGGTATTCCACTCTTTAAGCAAAATGTGAGACGCAAATACAGATTGGACAAAGATCTTGGACGAGTGGAATACCACCCTAAAACGCATCTTCAGCCTCCTAATGACATACGTGCAAGAATTGCATGCAAGTTTACCTACATTGCGGGTTTTGATAGACCAGTGAACTTGCACGCAATTCTTGCACGTGAGTAAATAGGGTTTTACCCTAAAAACTTAAATTAATTCAGTGTCTTTTTATTTCATTAATAAACTGTTTTCACTAATTTTCTATTTTTGTTATAGATGCCAACTACGCCACAGAAATGGGACGAAGTTAGTGCTGAATTTTTGAATATGTGGAACCTTCCCAATGTGATAGGAGCAATGGACGGGAAACATATCGTGCTGCAGGCTCCTTTTAATACTGGATCTGAGTTTTTTAACTAAAAAGGTTTTTTCAGCATTGTTTTGTTTGCTGTTGTGGATGCCAGCTACAATTTTATATTTGTCGATGTTGGAAGTCAAGGCAGAATATCTGATGCCGGTGTGTTCAATGATTCAATTCTGAAGGAAAAAATTTACAGCGAGTCATTGAACCTTCCCCCTCCAAAGGCACTTGAGGGAACAGATTATATTATCCCATATTACTTTGTAGCTGATAGTGCATTTCCGCTGCATAATAATATCATGAAGCCCTATGCAGGGCAACATGTTAAAGGATCAATAAAACGGATATTTAACTACAGACTATCAAGGGCTCGAAGAGTGGTAGAAAATGCTTTTGGGATTGTCTCGAATGTATTTAGAGTTTTAAGGAAACCCATGTTGCTCGAACCTGAAAAGGCACAATTGATAGTAATGACCGTATGCCATCTTCATAACTTTTTACGACAAAGCCCAAATTCCGTCAATCTGTACATGCCTCCGAGGACATTAGATACTGAAGTGGAAGGCGTAAGAATACCTGGAAGATGGAGGGGGGATAATGACACAAACATGGGTTCTTTTTTGCCTATCGCTACAACAGGTCGCAGATCACAATTAACAGCGATTCGAATGAGAGATCAAATTGCCGAGTATTGTTTCAATGTTGGAAAATTATCATGGCAGAATGACGTGGAGTGATTCATGGTTGCTAATAATTAAATGTGTTGTATTCATATCTTGTATTAGTTTTGTTATAATAAATAATTAGATTTCAAATAAAAATCATTTTATTTGCTAATTAATAATGTACGCTATTTCCGAAAACCGTAACTGAGACGTAAAAGTAAACCAAACCCAACTAAAACATAAAGTGGATTGAAGTAGATTTCAAGACAAGCTTATTAAAGTGGATGACAGACGGGCGAGTAAGTACGCGTACTTAAAGGCCGATTACATTTGACTAAAACCCCCATCCACACGAAACAACTGAGTTAAAGTAGTAGGAGAGGGGAGTTAAATTTAGTAAACAATTTAGTCAAAGTAGTAAGAGCGAGACGGCTTAACTTCTCTCCCCTGAAATCGGCTGACTAAATTGTTTCGTGTGGATGGGGGTATTAGTCAAATGTAATTGGCCTTTAAGTACGCGTACTTACTCACCCGTCTGTCACCCACTTAATTCATACTTTAAGGGTGAGTGGCACCAAACCGTCAGTAATTGTAGCTTACGTTGGTTAAATTTAATGTAGGCAAAGTTTTGACAGTTTTCTATGAGATGACAGTCTGTCAAATGGTGATGGTGCAACTCGCCCTAAGTCTACCTCTGTATGTAACATTTTCAGAAATGTTTTTCAGTAAGAAAGTACTTTAAACTTACGGTACTGAGCCTTTCTCGTGGCTTGTTTTTGTCGAGAAGGAACGTCAAGTGTGGGTAAGCAAACCAAGTCGATTTGTAGACGGCATCTGCACCTATAAAAATAAGATAAATTGTAAGATTTCTTTTTATTCCTTACCTATTCTTTGCCTTCTTACCCTTCCTGTCTACCCTAGACTCAAACCCTATGTAAGTACGCCACTTTGTATGTAGTAAAGGAAAGTGGGCTTGGTGTCTACTAATTAAATTAGTATCATAACAAGACACCCACACACCAAATTTCATTAATATATGTCTTGTAGTTTCCGAGTAAAATGCCTGTGACATACGGACGGACAGACAGACAGACAGACAGACAGACAGACAGACAGACAGACAGACAGACAGACAGACATGACGAAACTATAAGGGTTCCGTTTTTTGCCATTTGGCTACGGAACCCTAAAAAAGCACTCGCTTTTGCCTGCAACTTTGTCCGCGTGGAAGTCGTTTATATACAAGGGGGGATGATTTCCGGAATAAAAACCATACTATCTCCTCGGGTGTCAAACTATCTCTATGCCAAATTTCATATAAATCGGTTCAGTAGTTATAGTGTGAAGAGGTAACAGACAAGCAGAGCAGATAAACAAAGCAAATGACCCCAAACTCGACTATCATAGCACTTTCCATCAAAGAGTTCCAGTGGCCATCTTCCGGCTCCAGCATCAGATTAGCTAAATGATGACAAAGTATTGAATCGTCACCAAACATATATAAGTAGGTATTCCAAATTTCAGCTCAATCGGAAAACGGCAAGTTGAGCCCCGTTGAGCACACGCACACACGTAAAAAATAATCTGGTAAAACAATAGTACAAAACAAATACCTACCTTGACCTGTAGTCTTCGACTTTGACATTTTCTGCTTCTCTCGCCGAAGAGCCGCAAGTAGGTACTCGGTTTTCTTTTTTAGTTCTTCCGCCGGTCGATTTATTTCGTGACTTAATTCGTCCCAGGCGTCTTTTTTTAATTGTCGATTGTAGTAATTATGGTGGCACGGATTCCACAACACTTCTTTTGCCTTGTAGGCCTCAATCAGTCGAATAACTGTCTCGTTATCCATCTTTAGCTACACCACAAAACAAACTCTGCCACAGCACTGCACTGGTCTGATCGGTGCGTGTCGGTGCTCGGATCGGTACACGTACAAACTTGTCAAGTGCGTATCCGTATCCCCTTTGATGATCGGGGAAAAACCGCCTCGAGAGCGATCATGGCGTATCGCGTATCAAACCATAACTTCGTATCGTGATACAGTATCAAAACACGTCCATACTTACCGATCTTGATACGCGTACCCGATCGCGAGTGTGCGGGGTATTAAATAAACGCGTATCAACATCGATCCCGAGCGATCAGATACGGAGCGTCGCATGATCGCGCTGTTTTTGCGTCCACACTAGCGATCTTGATACACGTCGGTGCAACGCGACGGAGATACGATACGACGAAATGATACAAATGTGGACCCAGCTTTAGTGTGTGAATGCGGAACGGATAACATAGATCGTATGCTTGTTAACTTTGTATTAAGTACTTTGACTGTGTCAAAGACAACACGTTTTCGAGTAATATATTATGTTCTTTATAATAGGCTACGAATCACGTTTCGGGTGCGGTGAGACGAAAGGTCCATAATCCTCTACAACCTATTACTACTGCAGAGGCCGGGAAAATAGGTATTGCCGGCCAAGTGGATATAGACAGATCTTGGCTATGTTTGATATGAATGACGACGCCGGGGGGTGTTTTGAATGTTTAATATCTATTACAATACGACGTTGCCGATGACTGTAGAAAGGTAGACTTGAAAGGAGAGTTACAACGGTATCGCCAGAAGCGTTCAACCATATACAAACCTATCTATATCACAATTTAGTTAGCTCTAATTTATTTAATGCCGTCTTTAATCTGTTGCACAACCACTTTCCCAGTCCGTTTCCTATTGTCGATAAATCATAGTTAGCATCAATTGTTGCAGGAACTCTTGCGCAAGTCTAATCTAGTTTATACGCTGCCCCGGGCTTATGGGTAGCCTTCACTGTTTCCGATTTTAGCTAAATAAAGCTAGGGAAGTACAAATTCCTGATTCAATTAATCCCTTAGAAAACTACATTGTATAGGTATAGATTATCATCATTTGACAAATGAGCAGTTGCCTTTTCGAGGTGGTTTTTTTTTGTGAAGCGTCATATACTACCCGGATTATGCTTCAAAGGTAATCGTGACTTTACCTTAAATTATCATCGTCTCGTTAATGAACTTAAAATATGTTGTTAATGTTATTTTTACAAAAGGTTTTTTTTTACAAGCCTATAGAGTGTCCCACTGCTGGGCAAAGGCCTCCCCTCTTGATTTCCACACGTCCCGATTCTGAGAAATCTCTGGCCAATCGTTGTGAAATATGTCCAGGTCATCCCGCCATCTCCGTCTCGGCCTGCCACGTCGTCGCCTCCCATCGTGCGGCACCCACTCCGTGGCTAGTTTAGCCCACCTCTGGGGATGCATGCGGCAGACGTGGCCAGGCCATTCCCATTTCAGCTTGGCGGTCTTAGCTCCAACGTCAGCAATGCAAATTTATAAAGTGAAGATTATAAATGAAGATTATAAAGTGTAAAATATAAAATTGAGCTAAATGTGTTTCTAAAAACAGACGTTGAATTCCATTAAGTACACTACATCCTACTACTACAGGTACATCCCAGTTAAATAATTATTACAATTAGAATTCGTGGATGTATATGAGGCATTATCAGAGATTTGAAGTTATTCCTAATATGCATGCAATGCCAAAACCAATACATGCGAGTACCAATTAACGTTACAGTTAAAGTCCTAAATCCATATCTGTATGTGTAGTTACACAATTTTCAATATTTTTTGTACAGTCAGCTGCAGAGAAAGTTAACCCCTGCATAAAAATCTATTCTGGAGCTAACTGTAGGTACATGGAAAAATCTTCCCGCCTATATCACTGGTTACGCATGCATCCCTCAATTTCCTCGACCATATCATAGCTATCATCGACTGTTTGGACTAGAAATGGTGCGTATCTCAAACTTACTGCTCTGGGACTGGACGGTTTAGCCTTCAAGCTGATTGTTTTATTACCGTCTGTTTCCGTTGCGATATCAAACTATAGCAACTTCCAGTTCGCCATGTTTGAATGGATTGCAAAAACGTCTGTTCACCGTATGAGTTTGCACAGTAAGGCCCATTAAGCATGGATGTGGAAGGTTGTAAGAGAAGAGGTAGACCAAGAAAATGGTGGATCGACTGCGTGACAGACGATATGAATAAGAAGGAAGTGTGTGACGAGTTGACGGGCGATCGAGAGGTATATGGAAGAAAAAAACTAAAGGTATTTAGAACTAAATATATTATTGTCCCTTCGCGCCTATCGCTTACTTCTACGACTGTATTATATAAACAGTTAGCAGCAGAAATAGAAAGTGCTCAATATAATCTACAACTGTGTCTTTTTCAACACAATAAGCATTGTACAGAATAATTTTACGTACCTACTTTTTCATTGCATATTCACAACTGGTAACTTTTGTCTTTATTGGTACTTTTTCCCGTGATTTTGATGACGATTTTCTTTGTATTTTAGCTGTTGACAGTACAGTGCAAGCAAAATGCAGTACAAGTACCTAGCTGACCCTGCGTCCGTTTGGTTTACATATCTGTCTGTTTGTGGCCACGGACCGATGCCTCGCAAGGCTGCTAGTGTTTGTTCTACGTAATATTTATATTATCAATTGAGGACATTTCAGTTTCTAGAAGTTTTGAAATGCACTGTTGCTACATATTGTATTTATTTTATAGGTCTTCCAATCCACGGAGACGCGAACCGCTTTCTATTCAACGGGAACACAGAAAAATTCCGAAGAGTCGAAACCATAATTATTCCGAAATTCCGAACGCCATTTTTCGCTAAACGAAAATTTGGACGCAGATGATTTATTGGAATATATAAATAGGTTTGGTTAGTATTATATCCTGAAAAATCTAAAAATCCTTCAGCGGAACATGGTTTTCGGAATTATAAATATAAAAATATGCTTTCGGACATATGACTCTTCGGAATTATGTAGTGTCTATTTTATTTATTTATTTATTTATTTATTTATTAAAAACATGTTAACATGACATTACAGTAAAAAAACCAATGCGTCATGGAACGAAACTAAACAAACACTATTTACGCTATCGTCAATAAGATACCCTAATCGCTTCAATTGTGCCTATAAAATTTGAAGAGTTCCCTCGCTTTCTCCAGGGTTCCTTCATCAGATCCTGACCTGATGACAATGACCACCTGGGAAGTACCTATATTTCAAACAAAAAAATAATTTTCCAATTCGGTTCAGGCGCCCCAACGAATTGAGAACCTCCTTTTTTAAGTCGGTTAAAAAGCAAACTAAGTAGTTCACGTATAGAATGAGTGAGTTATGGAAGACAAGGTAGGTATTTGTTGTGTGTAATGTCCATGATTGTTGCCTGAAATAGTTTCTCACTTTTACTCAGGGAGTGTAATGTTTTAGAGCGTATGGGAAGTATCTACCTACGTAGGCACATCGATGTATCTATTTCCTTGAGCGTTAACGACTTAAATCGTTTGTCAAATACATAATAACTAAATTACTTATACATAAGCGGGTCCCTGAAGTTCCTAATATCGTCAAGTGTACACCGTCTTAATTATGAAAGTGGCGTCGTACCTATGGGAACAATTAATAAAACAAATTTAAGTTCACTCGTGTTCTTTATATCAACAGTGTTCTAAAATAATTGTTTCCTTTTCAAATAAGCATTGTGCAACTAAACAAAATAGCATTTCGTTGTAACAGTGGAGCGAGTTCGTGATATGGCGAAGCATTCATTACAAAGCATTGGGTTTCCGAACGCACGGCGGCGCGCGCGCCGTCTGTCTGTCTCGTTATCCTGCTGTAGCTACAAGTATCTAGTACATATGGATTGAATTAAGCTAGATAACTATTGTCCGTGACATCGTCCGGTTCCCATACAAACTTCCGCCCCGATTTCGGCTCCTTGGTGGACATTGTTCAGGATGAAAGTAGTATACTAGGCGTTCTTTTCCGGGTCTTACGTGTATAATATATCTCCACGACCAATTTCGTCTGAATTTACTCAATGGTTTAAAAGACTGAAAAGGTAACAGACAGACAGATGCTTGAATGTTATCATTGGATTGAAGTTAAATATAAATCAACCACCTTTGTGATACAATCATTCTGAATGGCATTGACTATGTATATAATATATAAAACTAATAAATCCAATAAATATTAGGGGACAATTTTATACAACCCGAAATAATCCCGTAGTAAGCTCAATAAGGCTTGTGTTATGGGTAGGTACTTACTAGACGACGATATATTTAATAGATACATACAAAGCAAACATCCAAGACTCGGAACCAAATTATTCATTTTAGTCATTCATTCATTTCATTTATTTCTATAACAATATAAAATTGTGTCAGAAAATCTAAAAACTAATTACATCATGCTTAAAAGTTATATACCTAATTAAATAAGGATCAGGACATGTTAGCAAATATTTTTTCATATGCTAATCACACAAATATTTGCCCTTACCGGGATTCGAACCCAGGACCTTCAGCTTCGTAGGCAGCGTCACTATCCACTAGGCTAACTACTCATCTAAATATGTATTGACTTAAAATATAACGCTTTTTGGAAACCACAAACACACAACATGAGCAATTAAAGTCATATCGAAATGACTTGACGTTTACAATCGCTTCATTGTAAGGAACTAGATGAGTTTAGTTTTTTTAGCAACTGATTTTCCTCTTCCGTTACTTAGAATTCACCCACCCCCAATAAGGCTTTTCTCCCTATTGAGATACTATTAAGCATGTAATGTATCAATGTGGTTCATCTCTTTCATAATCCGATTCTATTTCTCGACATTCGTGCGCAAGCCTTCGTCTTAAACAGATTGAAATCTGATTGTGATCAGAAACAACGAGAAAAATGTACCTCCAGGTCCAATCGAACGGCCTTGCAGTTACACAACGAATCATTAGTCACAGAAAAAAAACCTGCAAATCTTTTGTTTCGTTTCACTAATTGATCAGCGCAATAGTATTTCGCGTTTTATATTTGACCTAGATAGCATTTTGTAACGCCGCGAAAATTTTGGCAATTACGTTAATTCACGTGGAAAAACTTGCGAGAAGTTACAGAAACTGGCTTGCTTTAAATATGAGACGTTTTTTACAGTACATAAATATAAATTCATAAATATATTGTAGGTACGTTCCCAAATGTTCAAGAATATCTGAGCATTGTAACAATAAAGTCGCGTTTACAATATTTTTATTACTTTGGCCGTGCACATTTTGCGATCTCGACGGTACTCGCCCTCTTTATCTAGCGCTATCCTGGTTGTATCCTGAGTAATATAACGATGCCTCATGCCTATTATATATTATATTCAATAAATAAAATATATTATCATGGATTAAACGAAAAACACAGTAAACCTATCAGTAATAGTAGTAGTGTCAGTCCCTAAAACTAAAATTTACTACCAAGCTAAACTAATAATTATTGAAAAATTATTGATGAATGATTATGATATTATTGTACTGTCATAATTATATCATATTCCTATACTTTCAAATCGACTCTACTAATGGAACTCCATAGAAATTAACAGCCAAGACTTAACTACTTTCAAAGTAACAGGTGAAATTAAACTAAGATTTATTAAAAATCAGATGAGAAAGGATTTGACGCGAAAGTCTATGACATTCGTCCGCCATATTACTTGGCGGCCATTTTATTTAACCTTGCTCCAGAAACGTACCGGTTCGTTTCGCAATACAGTGGGAAAAATCATCTTTATCGATCTATCTTAAGACATCAAAATATCATCTTAGTGCACTTATCTTAAATACCTAATTTAAAATACAATGTGAAGGTTTTTGGAGTTAAGTTGTAGGTATTTTATTTTCTAATTTGAGCGTTCTTAATGTCATATTATACTCGTAGAAGCCTTACTACTGGGAAATACTACGTCAGAGGTAGATCTTGGATAGTTACCTAATTTTATTTTTGATATTCCACGCTTAAACCGCTGAACCAATTGTGATGTGAATAGACTTTGGCATCGAGATTTTTACACCAAAAATCATGCTCAAAGGGATTGAAAATTTGTAATGAGATTGTGATGAAAAGTTCTACATGTATATGTACGATGATACAGGCAAACTCGCGAAGACACACACTTTACAGTTGTTTGAATGTACCCAAACAAATAAATGGTAAGGTTTGTAAAAGGTTTTTTCTAACCGGCGTTTTCTGCACTACATAAATACAATGTAAAGTTATTTTGACCTCGAATCGCCCCGTATGTTCTTAGCATCATGTACTTGATCCAGTTTTAATTATAATCACATCATAAATGATATCATACTCGTATATCATATGACCAGTGACCCGTTAAGGCACCAAGTCAACGAACCTCTATTGTGCATCCATAGATAGCCCTACTAATGTCACCAGTCCTATTAAGGAAAGCAGAAACTATAAAGAACATTTTAACTGTACTGTAGTAGCTGTAACTACTACACTTAAAATGTAAGAATAAAGTAAGTAGAATTTGAATCAAAGACAATTTAGGTACCTACGAGTGTGTCAATCTACTTAGATGCGTCCTAACTTTGGCCGTCCTATTATTTTATTTATCCATGTGTCCAAAACTCCAAAAACGTGTGTCATAACATAACCCAATTTGTAGCATAACAATCACACGACGATAAAATCTGTTTTTTGATGAATAAAAATTTGAGATCAATCTGGTTTTTATGGGACACACAAGTTATAGGTACCTCATACCTATTTGTATTGCCTTTTCCTATCCTGACATCGATGCTACTTCTAACGATAATTTTGTAAATAAGATAACATCAACGGCGATGACATTGTACGTCTGTTTACATAATTTATTACGTGGCTTATGAGAAATATATTCGTTTGTATGTAAATGTATGGAACAATGACCGTAGAACAATGCACGTGTATTTGGTACAATGAAGGGAAACTCAGTACTAATTGGTACGGGTATTCAAGTAGGGTCACTGGAGTTGCTAATGACTTGGCAACAGCAAAGCGACTTCTATATCGTTCGAAGAAGCGAATCTGGTCGCCGCGCGACTCCGCCCGTAAAGCAAAGAACGCTGACAAACCCGCAGAATAAAATATAGCCAAGATAAAATCCACCCTGAAAATTCATTGTCCATTCCCTACACAAACATTTTTTTTAATCGGATAAGGGTGAGCAGCAGAACCAAGGTAACCGATATAGCCCTCCGAATCGCTAAACTTAAGTGGCAGTGGGCGGGGCAAATTGCACGAAGAACGGATGGCCGTTGGGGCGGAAATGTTCTCGAGTGGCGACCACGTACCGGAAGGCGCAGCGTGGGTAGGCCCCCCACAAGGTGGACTGATGACCTGGTAAAGGTCGCTGGAGTCCGCTGGATGCGGGTGGCGCAGGACCAGTCATTGTGGCACTCTTTGGGGGAGACCTATGTCCAGCAGTGGACGTCTTTCGGTTGATATGATGATGATGATGATGAAGGGTGAAAAGCAAAAAAATGTACATAGTTAAGAGCCTTTTAATTTTAACGATTTTACTTTTTTCAGTTTCGTAACGATTACCCATACATTTTATATGGGTAAGTGGTTGCACAGATTTCCCCCTACATATAAATTTACAATCTCACAGATTTTCCCTCTTTGTAATATTAAGTACCTATAAATTGGTGTACATGGATGCAGAATAATTTATTTTAATTTTTTGGTCGTCTTAAGTATATGTAAGTGTAAGTACAAACTCTCACTACTCTGTCAGTCAATCAACTTGTAATAAGTAGGTCAAGTTCACTTCCCTGTCGGCGATTGACATTCATTACACTTAAACAGCGAAATCTCGTTATATCTTTTACAGTCGCCATCGAAAACATTAATACACACTAGGCTGTAATGATATCCGAACAAGCACTCTAACGCCTTGACAAAAGAGTCGTGTTCAGATTATTGTGAGCAGCTTGTCCGATTCGATACATACGATGTCGATTATATACACGGCGCAGACTTAAATTTGCCTAGCTATTAGCATGATCGCGTTAATGTCGGACAAAAAGCATTTGTGTCACTCGCACATACGTAAGTATAGTAAGTGATCTGTCCGAACGTTTTCGGCCATGGTGACCACTCCGACTCCTATCTAGCGTTTCGGCGCTCGTGCGCTCGAAGATGGCTTATGTAGCCTATCTTTGCGGCGAAATTCCGTGCACATTGCGGGCACGTAAGTACGCCGTTCTGGTAGTTGTATGCTATGGCAGCAGGTGGGCGGGCCTTTAGCTGGTCGCGTTTATAGTCAAGGTCAACTTTGCGCTGATCCCCGAACTCGCGAACTTGGATGTTCACCATCCTGTGCCATTCTGACCGCTCTGCTGCCAATTGAGAGGGCTCAATGATGCATCTCTTCATATGTCGCTTTTGGACATCCTTGTACCGGAGGAGTTGTCCGCCTTGCTTCCGCTTGCACTCCTCCATTTCAGAGTAGAAGATGCGTACCGCCACTCCGCCATACGTGACACGTGACCGTACCACCGAAGCTGCCGACGCATTAGGTAGGCCTCAATACCACCAACATGGGCTCGTCGCAGGACTTCGGTGTTTCGCACTCAGTCGGACCATCTGATCTTCATGATGGATCGCAGGCATTTGAGGTGGAAACGATCCAGAGTGCGTATGTGGTGACGGTACACACACCACGTCTCAGAGGAGTATAAGAGGTTTGGCAGTAAGTATAGTAAGTAACTAGTAAGGGACGAATGCTTTATGTCCGACAAACGCGACCGTGATAGCGCCTGCACAGCTGTGGGGTTCTCATCATCATCCGCCTAGAGTTTTGCCCGGTTGTATCCTAAAGGAAGTGGTTCCACTTTGGTACCTAATCCCAAAAAGTTGCATAGGCACTATTTTTTACGGAAGCAACTGCCATCTGTCCTTCCGACCCGTAGAGAAAACTAGACCCCTGTTGGGATTAGGTCGGTTTCCTCACGAAGTTTTCCTTTACCGTAAAGCTACTTTTAAATATCAAATGATTTTTCAGGGTTCTATTTAACATATTCAGTTGGTATCGGTTTTGGACTTCATGGGTGCGCTCGTAGAAACGTACACTAAGCCTAACACGTAAGAACAAGGGTGTTAAAAGCATAATTTTAATCGTAGGTATCTGCTATCAAACTTATAACATTTTGCAACAAATATCCAAGCTCGTTATCAAAATCGATTATGCAGTAACATTTAATTATAGCTCCGACGAATGAATAGGCCCTCGCAAAAGGTTTGACAAGGTTTTATAATACCATAGACAATTACTATTATTTTTATTGATCCAGCCATTATGATCTTTTGTTGCGTGACGTTTTGACAATGTGAATGAAAGTCGATGCAGAAGTGTGAACTGGGAGATTAATCGCTTACGTCTATTTTGAATGGGGAAATTTAGTCGATTGATTAATGGTAAACGGATTAAATAGATTACTATTTTAATGGTTAGAGAGTTTGTAGAAAAAGACACTTAGGTACTTACACTTGTGTTAGGTTTCCATTAATTTATTGTTTTTTTTTTGTTTATAATGAACACTTTCATCTTAATTAAATAATCTTTATTAATAATTTGAACTAAAATTGTCTTGTTTAATAATTTGTAAGCATATACTATATTTGTACTACTTGTATTCTAAACCGAAAAAAATCCCATTTATGAACAATCTAACACACACTAAACTATTGTAAATTTCATAATGGTACATTAAAAGCTATAACAACAATTACGATTCAGATACTTTAACAGTAGCAACGAATTTTCAAATTAATATAGGGTTGGCTGCGTGCTTGTGATTCTACTAGAGTCGCAAGCGTGGTGTCTGCTTCGTCGTAGTATATTAATAAAAAAAGATGACCATGTGGTGCGTAAAATTCAATACAGAGGTCACAAGTGTGCACGTAATTTGTTGAACGGCCTATGCCATGATAAACCTATTAAGAATTAGCAACGCAAAACTAGACCATTGTCCCACGGACTACAGAACATGACATTCGTTCAAATTCAATACCGTTACATTACATAACTCGATTCACTTCCGCTGCTCACGTTGATAGATAAAAAATTGCACATTCGTGCCTTTTCGTGCAATTAAAAAACGGCCGAATGACAATAGGACCTTGGTCTTGAAATTAGAAAGAAACAATCGGCCATAGACAGGAAGTAAAAAAAGATTATAACTCGATTAGTTCAATATCCCGATGTGATATCAACAATGAATGGTATGTAGGTCATTATGTTTTTATCAGTGTCAAATCCGTGAACAATAATTAAAATTGAATTGAGATTGAATCGATTTTGTCGTGTCAAACTATGTAGTGAACTTATCATTTTACAACCGTCAATAATAAATGATTGTAGGTAGTAAATTCGGAGAATTTTATTCGGTCTAGGAAAATTCAGTTGCAAGATTTAACCCGAACAAACATACCTAATATACCTATACATACATACATTGTAAGGTAAATAAAAGCGTGTACCTTCCTAATATAAGATCGGATTGCAAACTCAATTAACTACATACATATTAAGATACAACGCTTGAAACATTAACATAATGTGCTCGATATTATATTTGTAAAGGTTAAGTAATCGACAATGTTCACGTGAAAGGAAATGTGGAATATGTCACGCGATACTTTGCTAACTCGGTCGGTCAACTTAATAATACTTTTCTTGGTCTGCTTGAATATAATGTGCTTCCGGATCTGAACGAAAATACTTCGACAAACCTAATTGCAAATGGCGTCATTAATAATTAGGTCATTCATACTAAATATTGTCAATTATCTTTTATTGTAAGTAGATACCCCTACCTACCGAAAGCTAGCTAGTCCCTAACAGGCCACGGTCTGAGCGCCAGCGGGCAGCGGCGCGATGAGCGGCAGTTCATACATTTGATAGACTTCAATCTATTCACCACTTTGTTGTTTTAAAAGAATTTAAATTGAGTCGGGTGAGGGGTAACCTAAAAAGGGTCAGAAGAAGCAAATTTCAATTGACCGCAAAATATCTTGAGTTTTGTCTATGGACTGAGAAATGTTAGGATGGGCTCACTCTTCCTTTCTAGGTTAGTTTTGCTTATTCTCTAGCCTAGTTTGTCTAAGTAGTTGGCTTGTAAATTGACATTGACAGAACCTACTCAAAGTTTGTGTAGATTTCATTTTATTCTGCCTAACGAAATAAAGTAGAACGAGAAATGTGAGTCAGTTATTGTTGCTCAAAAATTACCAAGTTTCAAGCAATGATCTATTTTCGATACAAAAATAAACTGGAGTGGACAAAATGGCGCCTTGTAAGATCTGTTGTAATCTCGATCCAGGCCATCGGGCACGTAATATGAAAACTCGATTTTATGTAGCTCAAATAATTGTACGCAGGCGGGCGTGGCCCACTTCCCGCGCCACAGACCACGTGCTACGCAGACCCGACACCTTATCTATTTCAAATTTTACCTTTACCTATCTATTTACTTTTTCTATACATGAACATTTTAATACAGTTTTAATCCATTGTTTGTACAGTCAAGTGGAAAAGTATGTATCGATTTAATCCTCTCATAAATATATACCGAAACCCTAATCCGCTGACATAAAAGCGACGGGACATATTTATGAGTAAGTTGAATGCACCCATATTTTTATAATGGACTGTTGTAGTTCTTTTACATTTGGGAACTACATCGACGCTTGCTGCGAAGTCACAATTTTCCTGAGACATCCATTACAACACAAGAGCGCACTTTTTCGCAAAATAACACACTTTTTAGGAATTTCATTCCAGTAGGTACCTACCTAGTAGAACCCGATTCCCAACAAGGATTATAATACTTCAAGAACTAAATAGGTACATTATTTTGGATGATTTTATCGAAACTAGGAATGGAAGGTAGTAACCGGAAATGCATTTTTAAAATATGGTATTTTGAAATCATCCGCGTATCGAAGCGATTCCGAAGTATCCTATCAAAATATGTCTCACAATTTTTTTTACTTCAATAAAGACGCTTTGCTCCACGACAAATATCCGTTTTTGTCTGTCGAGTCTCGTATATCGAGTCTATGTCCACTTTCGTTCTCGTCCGATCTCGCTTTCGATCCGCTAGAACGTAATGCCGTGATGTCATACCGGTAACTCGTGTTGGTTATCTGTTCCATTCAATAGAGCGTCTGGCTTTCAATTAAATAATAGTATGATTCCATTAGGCTCGTATTGTACCTATTAAAGGCGGTTAAGAGTTCGAGGGTACAGTCGAACAGAAAGTAGCTGAATACTTTAATAACTTTATGAGCATGTTATGACGAATTAATAGCCTATACTTATTCTTACCAGTCTTTCGTACAAAGGTTCGTCTCGCTTGCGCTCGTCTAGAGTCAAGACTCACGCGAAGCCAAGGGTGAATATCCACCGGAGATGAGCGATATTTTCATATATTTGGCACTTAAGCGTAATTTCCACCAAACGGATCGCATCGCATCGGATCGGAAAAAATACGAACGGATGCGGTGACAGCCTCTGCAGTGCGTGCACTTCCGCCCGGCCACGGCTTCGAACGCACGCGACGACAGCCGAAAGGATTCGATAGACGATATTCGATGATAAGACTCCCGCGGTCAAGCTACTGAGACTTTAAACACTGTGTACATGATTTAATATCATTTAAAGATTGTAAAATCCGATCCGATGCGATGCGAGCCGTTTTGTATTAATTATGCTTTAGTTGTCAAGGATGCGAATTGTTATATACCTATATGAAAACATATCTACGCACACACGCGAGATGTACACGAGTACACCTCAGAGCGATCCATATTAACGCTGGAAGCCTTGAGATACTGGATCAAACGAAGCTTGTTTAGTTTTAAATTGTTCTGTGGTTGCAGTTAAATGACAGGTGTAACCCAAGCAATTTGAAAAGCACTGTTCCGTCCGGGTGCACATTTGAACCTCAAGGGACGAGATGCACATCGTCAAGTTGTCACGTAAAAAGTAAAAGTGAAATGGCACAAATGTGTCAGTCATGTGACTACGGCAGAAGGCGGAAAAGTGGTTTTTAATAGCAGCTGTTACATGCCAATCCATTGTATTTAGAACAATAAGCGTGTTGGAGCCGTTTAACTAGTCTACAATAAGGTTAGAGTGCGTAATTTGATTCGTTATTTTACTTACTATTAATATATATAATGATAGCGCGGCTTCACCCGCGTATTACAAAGAAGCTAGGTGGAGCTGCGAGATATAATAAAGCTAATGTCCATCTTGAAGATCCATTCTATATAGTGGTGAAAGAATTTTAAAATCGGATAAGTAGTTCCGGAGATTATATTTATGTACAAACTTATACAGCTGCTGCTACCTAAAGAAATAGCCTAATCATCTGATTGACTAGTCGAAAAAACTATTATGTTATCTGTGGCACCGGGGCATGTGACCTAAGCGGATCCGGGGATAGCTCCCCCAAACCAAAATCCTGGGTAAGTACTCGAGTCGAAGCGCCTAAACTAGGTTGTGGATGGTTAGGCCTGTAAATGGTGACTAAGAATTGTGAAAATGGTAATTATGCTGTCGTTTATTGCCTGAAATAGCGGACAATATTACGCTGGTTGGTTAAAGTGTCTGCAGTTTTGACAAATATTCGTAAGGCGTTATGAGGAAGCTATTGTGTTGACATTAATGGTCATAATAACCCTCTATTCTTTTCATAATAATCGCGTTAATCTTTCATCGCATTTCTTTAGATTTCATAATGGGAAGCTCTAAGGAGCTCACATAATACTTAAGGTTCGATTTTATTATTTCGAAGACGGGTCTAAAATATTTACATAAATCTAGCTTCTCCGTCGGTTCTTCAAGGCTGGAGAATCATCAAGAACCTTTCGTATAGCACGTTTTTACACATACATTGATCCCTAAATACATATAATAATGCCTATTTCCCGGAGGGCTAGGCAGAGATCACGGATTTCCTCTTGCTCCGATCTTGACAACCTTTCTTGGTTCATTCATAACATTCTGCATAGATGCTCATCGGTTGAAGATACTCTTGAGTTGACCTTTCTCTAGGATTTTTCCGATTAGGACGAAAAAAGTTCGCAGCGCCGAGATCGTCACATTTTTAAAACTAGCAAAAAAACTAGTTTCCATATTTTATACAAAATATTCATACAAAATGATTAAACATAATCAAGGAAGTGTCGCTTTAATAAATACCTATCATTACACATATATTGTTTTCACACTTAAATAAAAACGTGTCACCAAATGTTTACAACATGACATTTTTAGATTCATAATAAACAAATCGGATACAATGATCATTGTTATTTTTATACAAAAATTGGCAAAAATCAAGTTGTTTCGACAGATGCGAATTTTATGGCGGAAAGATTGTGTTTGATGATTTTATTGTTGTACCTACCTACACTATTTCTCAGTAAATCAATGAGTACAAGTTAAAAGGAAAATAGTTATTTACGACACAAGTGCAGAAAATAGGAAATTCGCAACGAGTGGCGATAAATTAAAACACGACCGAAGGGAGTGTTTTAAATCGATACGAGTTGCGAATTACCTATTCGCACGTGTATCGTACAACGTTTTACAGTACATATGGCTCTTTAAAGTTTCAACATATGCACGGAAAGTGCTCATTTAAGTACGCACTCGTGCCGGAAAGTAACACCATGTGTACTGTAAAAATCCTTTGTCATCATGATCCGTCTAGATACTTCCCACTGTTGGGACTCTAATGGATGGCAGGGAGAGGGCTATATTTGCAACTCTGGAAGCTGGAGGTTTCACGTACAGCTTTTGAAATGTGAAGTTGTCGTTCGAAATTTACTAAGCCTTCCAATTGAGCTGCATGTACATACCTACTTGTGTAAATTCGGTGCCAACAACAACTATCATGGCAATGGCACCACCGAGCTGATCTGATGGTGGAGACAGAAGGTGATCTACACTACACACCAAAGCCCTTTCCAAAAAAGTACAGTCGGCAATAGAAAGTTTATTGTAAATAAATGTTATTGAAAGAAACTTATTGACAGTTAAATTAGTTCAGCTTCACGATGTTTTCTTCCATCTAAAAGCAGATGGATTATTTCATCTTCTCTTCGGAAAGTTACTTTAAAGCTTTTAAAGTTGACTGTACACACACACATACTTTATTGAGATTCAGCAAACGATTGAGATGTCGAAAGATAGTATCGAATTACAAATATGGAGGTCGTTTTAAAAATAAGTTAATACTTCCTTCACTACAGAGTTTATGGTTATTTCGCCACTCATGTCAGATGTAAAGTATTAAGTTACAGACTTCAATTAATACATATTTACATTTTACCCAACTGACGGAACGAGAAAGAGGGTAATATTTTTCTAGTATATGTGCTATGGACAAAGTGGTAATACATCTCCAGGGCTTTTGTACATACGTATTCGTGTATATGCTTTAATTAACGCTCTGCAGCCGTGTTAGGTTTTGACATATCGAGTGACACAGGGCTAATATACGGCTTTATATTTAAATCAAAATGATGACTTGCTATCGTTCCGAAGTGAGTTGCGGTAAAAATTGATCGATCAGATTAGAAACACCAATTAAGGGCGCATGAATATATCATATTATTTTATTTATTTCT
Source organism: Epinotia nisella (assembly GCA_932294315.1). NCBI lineage: Eukaryota > Metazoa > Arthropoda > Insecta > Lepidoptera > Tortricidae > Epinotia > Epinotia nisella. The sequence continues at coordinate 12,032,018 of OW028693.1, forward strand.
ATCTTGAGAAGAATATAAACCTGATACACGTCAAAAAGTTGTCGCATCTTGAACTTAAGGTGATTTAGATTGTGATATGGGTGCGATTTTTATGTCCGGTTCAATAACCGAAGCCTAAAATACACATAATAGAATCCATTACGAAAACGAAGCTCATTCGACAGTCTCGCGACATTTTCAAATATTCCTCGTAGGCTTGCCGAGCAGCGAAAAATGGCGTCTAATTCTACACTAAAACTGGTAAACATAGCATGGCACACCAGAAAAAATACAAATCATTCCTCATACTACGCAAAAAACTAATCAATTATCTTTATTACAATGGTAAAGAGTACTAATCAGCCTGTCACACGAAGTCTGTTGTCGGAAGCAGGAAGGAAGAGAGTTATGTCAGCGCGGTTACGTTAACGCAAACTTTATACTGGAATACTATGGGTGGGATACACCATAACCTTTTGGTTATGTTAAATTCACTTTCATGACCTAAAAACCTTTATTATTTAGGTCTATACCATTTTAAGCCTGCTTGCTGGCTGGCTGCTGAGGACTATCCTCACAGTCCTCCCTTAGGACATGCTGCGTTTATTTATTTTTCCGTGGCGTCGCTCGTAGGGCCTATTTTTATTCAGGATTGATCCGCCATCTTTCTTACATCGTTCACTCATGGAGCTGGTAGACAAAAGGAGACAAAATAAGCTTAAATACGTTTATTTTGGCTGGAAATAATGACTGATCTTTTAAAATTTTGGTCCACTTTCCTACTCGCTTCTCTCCACATTGCGTGATCTTGGGCGTCTCTAGAGTCTTATACCTATACAATCAGTTAAATGTTGACAATGCTACAAGCATGGATGAAACGTAATTACGAGTATATACTTCCCAATAGCACTGCAACTTTACTATTGTGTTATTAAACAGTCGGAAATGGACCAACCGAGAGGTGTCACTGACAATAAAGATAAACGGTTTTAAAGACGTGCTATGCCGACATTTCCTTTGTGTAAGTACATTTATAAGAGTGTAATAATTGCTTGTTATGTGTTTCAACATGCGTATGGTGATTGTGCAGTTTCGGGTTAGTGATATTTAATTTTACATGGTGTTTTGAAACTTTAGTGTTTACTGAGAATTGTGATTAATAACCGGATGTATGCAAGTAATGTTATTTTGATTGATATACATCAAGCATATGCTTTAACATTTAAGTAAAGCCCCTCTTCCATGTAGTTGTGTACAGTGTACAAAAACGCATCGAAATAATTTTAAACATTCACAATTAATTATGCTCAATCACCATAACGATTACTTAAATTATAAGTGGAGAGAAATAATCGAGCTTTGCTAATAAACGTAATATAAAACTTCGTAACTAATGAGTTTGCAAACCGCACTCAAATGTTAAATTTGGATTGTCTATTTGAACACCACCACTACATAGAACTCATAGAAGAGCATTTCTTAAGTAGTTTACCAATAAAAATATACAATTCGAAGAGAGGATCACAGGGGTAAATTCGCTTTCTGCCTGTATGACCTTTAGTCCGTATTTTGACCTGTGTCTTGTGTATATTGAGGTATTTACATATATCACTACTTTGACGGCCGTTGTAAATTGTAAGTAGGCACTTCTCAATAAAGACTCACAAGACTCATAGTAGATCATCGCGAAATGTCAAATGTCAAGAAGCACTCATACGCAGGAAATGAAAACAAAGTTACGAGGCAATAATTCACATGCATCTGACATTTTCCTTGAAGAAGATTAACCAGGGGTTAGTCAAATCACTTAATTGCTACCCTTGTCAATGTCAATTTGCTGTTTAATTGATTGTTTGTATGTATGATGACTATAATATATTGCAGTTTTGAACAATTCAAAATTACTCACAGTAAAATCAAAGACCCTACAAGTGCTTTTAAATTATAAATATGTGATGTTGAGTATGTGTTGTGACCGATCATTGTGGCACTCTTTGGGGGAGTCCTATGTCCAGCTGTGGACGTCTTTCGGCTGATATGATGATGATGATGTTGAGTATAGTGATACCTACCTATGGCCCCTTTTCACGAACTACAAGCTACTTTTTTTTTGGCTATTGTCTGTTGTCATTTGTGCTAGCTTCACGTAAATTTTTATACGTCATCTAGGCCTTAAGTGGGATTGTATGCCCGCTACTCGAGAAGAAAATCTTACTTCCTGGCCAAGGCAAGACGTAAAACTTTAGACAAACCACGAGCGGTAATTCGTAAAGCCCCAGATCGCATATTTAAGGATCGCACAAACACCTGCGATCTGGGCCATTCACGAATTTACCGCCCTAGGTACGTAATGTACAGTCGCGGAAGAGTGCTTCGGCGTGCCCGTAACCCGACACCATGGTGACGAGATGGAACACCGTGGGGTGGGACAGACTTTTATGTTTCTAGCGCTGACCTTGACTTTTGCCACTTGTCAAGCGTTTAACTAATACAGATTGTCTAATATAGTCGTATATTTTACTATTTCTAAACCAAAACTATATAAAGAAAACAAAGGTCCATCACGTGCACTCATCATCACGAACTTACGCCATAATCGTGGCAGCACTTTAATTAAAAAACATAATTTCTCTATGGTCGGTTAACCGCACCATAGACTATTCATAGACAAACCGCAGCAAGAAACTCACAGTTTTTACGTATAATGGACCGTTTACAGACACGTTTGCCCTTTACCCAGTAACACAAATAGTGAGGTTCGCGCGAAATCGTCATTCGAAAACCGACTTTAACTAACGTGTTTAGAATTGAAATTTAAAGTGTTAAGTTTGGTACGCAGGTTTAGAAACATGACATTGGATGGGACAAAGCGTGGAACGAATCTAAATAAACTTGGGGACATCGTTTCGGGTGATTGCGTTTCTTTCTTGCAGAATTGATTAGGATGCCGTTTTGTTTGTTAATTAAATTGTTAAGTGCGACAAGGAGAACAGCTTTTACCTACTAAATGTAATGTGTTATGTATAGTACGCACATGAGCAGGACAGTATTACTATTGTTATAGAATGGCTAAGGAGCTCAAACTTATCGAGAGGCCCATGCATTCGGTTGAAATCGTTTACTCTTATGCCAAAACATGTAAAAGTAATCGAGATAGAAATACAGACCTGAATCATATTCTAAATGCTCACCCTCTTCAGGATCTTATGTTGAACTAGCACTGACTCAATATGAGTAAGATTAAGAATGAGGATACTTATTTAAAGAAAATAATATTTTTTCTGAAAGTGCAGTGATTGTGTGTGTAAACTTGTCAAGTGTCATGCCTACTTGTGGGATGTAGTAAATAGGCTGGTCGACTAAAATGACTAATATAGTTCATTTAAATAAGATTCCAATGAGACTTATCTTGTGCAAAAAAATCTCATAATCTACATGACATGGAAATTCGTACCTAATTCTAAAGAAATAGAGTCGTAATTAGTAACCTTAAAACTCAGTCAACATCAGCGAAGGTTCCTCGCTATGTAAATACAAGGATGGAATGCAGTTCTTTTCAATACCACTTCGTTACCTCAAGTGTTTTAAGATCTAATCATAGACACACCTCTTAAGGACATTAAAAAAAGAAAGCCTTTGACAACCGATGACATGTTTGACAAGCGGAAACAGGAACCGAGTTGTCTATTCCGGTCCTTTTGTCTACGGTTAAGGTGAAGGCCATAGGCAAAGCAAATAGATACCGAGATGTGTGTCGTTGGGTGAAGTAAGTTGTGCAACGTATTACGTAAGTTTAGGTGATAATTTACTTTAAACACAAAGTTTAAACCGACTTCAATTCAGTACTTCGCCAAGCCTCATACATGAACATTTCCACATTTCCTTACCACTTTACCTCATGAACTGCTTACCCAGAGTCGCTACATGATATTTGAGGAAATGTGTCGATTCCATAAGGAGCTCCTCCGTCATTAGTTGCTACTTCAACGGAACGGAATCATGTCAGAATCTTTGACGTACTTTACATCATTGAGGAGTTCCATAAGTCATCTGTGGTCTTCATAATCAATTTCACTTCACTAAACTTGCTCTGAAGAAATATCTAAAATCGTCTTTACTAAAAAAGGGATACTATACTGTCGAGGACTATTTAAATGATAAAAATGCTTGGCCTAGTTTAGTAAAAAAAATATGAACATTTGCTAAAGGTTTACAACTGACCTTGACATTACTTATGCTATATATAAACTATAATTATATTTTACTTAATGTATTCATTTTTTGTGTAGGCTTTATACTGTAGCAATGTAATTTTAAAATTGTATAATACTCTGATACTGATATGATATATTGTATACTGTTTTGAAAAAATGACACCTCGCCGAGTTTTTTACGCCGGTTCTTCTCGAGGCAGAGGTTTACTTTCCGAATCGGTGGTAGTTTATCGACATTCATGGGTGCATGTAATATGCCTAAATTGAAGAATAAATCACTTTGACTTTGACTTTTGCAATTTGCGAGGGTTAATAGACGAGTTATAATAGAAAATACCGAAATCGCTACACGCGTAACCTATAAAATTTGAAGGTTACCCTAGAGCTTTATATACATAAATATACAGGTAATATCGCATTTCCAATAATCGGCCAATAGAAATCGTGTTTTACGAACATGACGTTCCGCTGACTGGCTATGTATTTTAATGATATATATTACTTTACCATAATGTACATAACTCTGCTGCGATGAAAGTACCCATACCTGCAAAAGAAAAATAATTACATGAATAATTAAGAATATAAATATGAGACTTACTTTATCTACTTATAACAATAAATGATAGTATAAACTAAGGGCGACGAAAACTTACTAAAAACACGAGTATATTTCTGATATAACATATTTTGGTCGTTCCCTACAATATTTGAAATAGTGGCCACATTCTTTAGAGTACACTTATAAGATTCACAAAGCTTCGCAGTTTGGCGTATCTTTAATTTAACATAAACACACACACACACACACAGTTTGTATGGTTATTTACAAATAAAAAATACAAAAAACCGGCCAAGTGCGAGTCGGACTCGCGCACCGACGGTTCCGTACACATTTTCATTCCCATACCCGGCACGACCTCATTCGTTCTTGAACAATCTACTCGTAAACAGCACATACTAGAAGTTACTGTTGTACAGCGCTATCTCTATTTTGGTTCTAGGTAATAACTTGCAACCTAGTATGTTTGTTTTTCATCCATAATTCTTTATCACGAGTACCGATTTCGATAGTTATTTTTTTATTTCAAAGAAGAGAATACCTACTTATAGGAATTTGCAGACAAAAAATTATATACAAAAGTAATTAAATTACAAACTTGGTTAAGGAATTATTGCTTATAAATAAAACAAAATACGCTAGATAGAGGTATCGTTATATTTTTCCTGTAATAATGATGTTACTCTTAATCATATGTAATAATTTTTTAAATGTTCGCTTGGAAAACTTCGAAAATAAGACAAAAAAATAAAAAAGTAAGAAAAATATAAAAATAGTTTTTAGAAAGAGCAACTCAAGCCCTTTCATATGATTCCCCACTTGATCTAATAACTAGACTTTGAATTTTTAATCCTCCTCGTATTCTTTGTTTTCACTGAAAATAAAAATAAATATACAAATTTTTCATTTAACATACACGCGTTTTAGCCTTCATTATAATTGTTCCAAATTTCAAATTAATAGCATAAGTAGTTCCGGAGATAATTAAAGTTGTGACAGATGGACAGACAGAGTCGCACCATAATAGTTCTTTTTTACCTTTTTGGTACGGAACCCTAAAAAGACAATTGGTCTATCGTGGGTCTATCCCTTTCCATTTAATACGTGAGACGGATGACAACCGAATTCACAGTAAGACAAAACATGACCATTCGTAGTTAAATAAGTCAATAGATATGTGAATTTAAAGCATTTTATAATCTGAAACTGAATTACAAGGTATGTAGGTACTGAAATATTGACTTAGTAGTCGAATGCTCAAAGAAATTCACAGAGATCACTAATTAAATATCGTAAGGTAAGCCGCAAGACAAAGTAAAAATTCGTTGTGAAACATAGTAAGTATAGCCCGAGTGACCGTAAGAACGTTGCCCCGATTGAGATTGAGTTCGAATCCTGTCCTGCCTCATATGATCTCATCATCATCACGATCATATCATCATCATTATCAGATCGAAAGATGTCCACTGCTGGACATAGGCCTACTCCAAAGAGTACCACAATGACCGGTCCTGCGCCACCCGCATCCAGCGGACTCCCGCGACCTTTACCAGGTCGTCAGTCCACCTTGCGTCCACGCTGTGCCTTCCGGTACGTGGTCGCCACTCGAGAACTTTTCCGCCCCAATGGCCATCGGTTCTACCTCGTACAGATTTAGATCAAATGAAAAGGCTATGTCCAAAGGACAGATATAACTAATCATATCACCAGAATCCTTTCGCAAGCGGCTCGAATAATTTCCTGGTGTAAATTGAAACCGCGACCCATATGACGCGGTCAGCTTTCTTAACCACCAGTAGGTACCACAGTGGCGGGCCAACTAGTGCGTGGTGAGGTGTTATTCTTTCATTTACGTTCGTAGGAACTAAAGGAGAAGGCATACATATCCTCAACTTAATGATAATGGTGATTTTCGACCAGTGAGGCCAAAGATAACAAACATACTGCCTATGTGTGAGAAAACATTCATAATATGTTTTAGTGGTGAAATTCACGTTAACGGATTTACTCAATAAAAGGCATGCTATTATTTTGTTAAAGAAGATTCAGGAACATCAAATAATGCTTGCACGCCTGTTCTTAGGTCACTTGATACACGTATTTATATGATAAACGATGGAGCATTAGAGCAGTGACATTTTAGCATCGTAATCGCGAGTGCTCATGTATAAGAACCACGTATTGGTTCCAAAGATATCGAGCGATATTCGACCGTAAAGACGTGAGTTTTTAGGGTTCCGATACCTCAAAAGGAAAAAACGGAACCCTTATAGGATCACTCAGTTGTCTGTCTGTCCGTCTGTCACAGCCGATTTGCTCCGAAACTACTGGACCGATTGAGTTGAAATTTGATACACATATTGTAAATTGGTGACCCAAAAATGGACGCATAAAGTAAATTAATGAATTCTGAACAAAGGGGCAAACAACTTTAGCAAATAATTTTAGCAAAAACAGATTGGAAGTGATTTAGGAAAAAAGACGAAAATTGACCATTCCCCCCCCCCCCCCCCCCTTTATCTCCGTAACTACTAGGATTAAAATTCTGAAAAAAATATGGAAAATAGTTGCTTGCCTAAAGATTACAGGAAAACCTATAAGAAGTTTGAGTATTCGAAAACACTTATGAAATTTAGATTATATACGGAACCCTCACCACGCGAGTTGAAGTCGCACTTGTCCGGTTTTTTTTTATCGATGTATTGTTTGATGATTGAGATATGCTGGTTCGTCAGCTAAATTATCATTGGCAAATTAACATTAGACGATCCATTTCGAAGAGTTGCTTAAAACTGCTGCTGTGCCTTGCAGAGCGTCACATGTATACTTCATATCATCAACTTTAAGAGCCTTCATTGTGTACGATTGTATAATATACTAGTTATCATACTCTCGGCACATGAAAATCTAAGCTATTCAATATCTCATTTAGTCCAGATTTGGTAGTCACAAATACGGATGTGCAAATTGCGGAAAGTTTCCAATAAGTTGGAAAGTTCTAGGCAATTTCTATACTTTCACAAGGAATAAAGGAAATTTATATTTTGGAAATGGAAAGTTTCAATTCCCATCTTATCTTATCTTATCTTATCTAGTTGAGGGCCCCTTCGGATACACTTCGACCCATTGGGATCTTTTGTGCATTTGCCCTCCCCTTTATACATAGCTACTCCCAAGCTCGCTCCATCATTTCCACAAAGCGGATGATGCAGCTCAGTGGGAGCACTCTGAATTCCTTTGGTTGCGGGTAGCCGTTACCAAATTCATTCTTTGTCTGGCAAGGGCATGACATTCACACAGTAAGTATTCCATAGTCTCATCCTCCTCGCCACACATTCTACAGTCTGTACTGTTTGATAGTCCCATCTTGGCCAAGAGATCCTTGACGTCGAAGTGACCTGTGAACACCCCAGATATAATCCTGAGTTGCTTCCTGCTGGATTTCCAGAGTTTTTTGGTCCAGCCCGAGTCCACTCCTTCTATGAATTCTTTATTTCCCATACAAAAATGAGAGAAATTTTTGAAATTTTCCTATGTTAAATTGCAGAAATATTTCGCAATTTAGAAAACTTTCCGTTGGCACATCAGTGACATCAGTAGTCACAAACAACCATATGTTCAATGTTGTTCATTCAGGCGATATGTAAGAGCGGACTTCGTAACTTAATCCTTTAGATAATTTCGCTCGCGCCATGTAACCTTGTATAAAGAATGACATATTTTAGGGATCCACTGAACACTTTATATATGTCGAAATGCATTGTTGGGTCGCTAATGTCTCTCACATCCAAAACCGAATGTTTATGAGATACACAACAACGACGTGCGCAACAGCGCGTGTATTAAGGTGTGCAAATATGCACACCTTAATACAACATGCATGTACTTGAACAAGCATAAAAAGTTCAAAAAACTGTATCCCGACTACGGAAAACTAACTGAAAAAGAAACTGTTTTTTTTTCATACAAACGATTGATAGGTACGTATTCATCCAAACCGGTTCAGTATCTTAAACGCTACGGTGCAACACACGTACCTAAATACAAACATAGACTGCTAAAATCATATGCTTTCCTATCAGCTCTACCGTAGTCTGGCAAAAATCTGGGTCACATGTCTGCAGAGATTCGCGTATTTCCCGTGGACGTAGCTAAAGTTAAGCGCTAATTTTTGATTGGGCTCATAATCCGCACAAAAGGCGTCTCCTCTTATATAAATTTATGTAATAACAAATGAAATCAAAAGATTTTTCTAAAAACCCAACTGTGTTTTTTATATATTACGGCCTGTCACTCCCACGATACATGAGGTATCCAACAAATATGTCATCAAAATAATAAATATGTCTCATATGTCAAAATCTATCAAGCCGTTTACGCACGCATTGTACGCGCGTCAGGTAGATCTAAATGTTATATGGAAAAACGACAGTTTGGACTAACTTAACGCGCGTTCGAAACGTTACGTGATTACCCCCCTGAAGCAGTCGGGTAAAAACATAATTTATATGCACATGAACCGTTTACTGGGAAATACCCTTCATTCTGCAGTAGTCAATCAAACAAACAATCGAAATTAAAGAGAAACGTCTGTCATCATTCATCACAGACATTAACATTTGAACCAAATGACCGGTCCGCATGAAATTGTCGGTAAAAGTTTTAACGCATCTTAATTCGGGAAAAGTGAAAAGAGCGAAATGCACTTTTGTGATTGTAGCGAAGGGCCAAAATGGCACTGCCGTGTCGAATAGGAATTTGACTATGAATGAATAGGCTTAAATAGAGCCCATAAATACCTGCTTACTCGTGTTACTTCAATAATCCTAAACGAGCAATATTTGTATACCATATACAATGATGTAGGTAATATAAAAAAGAGTTAATATATATTTGCAATCACGTTCTCGGAAACGGCTCTAACGATATCAACGAAATTTGGAATATAGGGCGAGAAATCGATCTAGCTGGGTCTCATGTCTGGAAAAATTCGTTTTTCCGTATTTTCACCCGAGCAGAACTCTTTTCGCCCAGGGATTTTACCTTAATATGACGATGGCGCCTCATATTTTAACACTCGAAGTTATATGTTAAACATGTGCTTCTGTGTAATTTAGTTGTGTGGTATCGTATCGTAGCTCCCAGAGATTAACCAATTTGAATGCGGTTTATTTTGCCCGACTACGGCAGAGCCGAAAGGAAGGGAAAAACATACGCTCAGTTATGTGTCTGCATTTACGTTTGTTCCATCGTAGCGTTTAAAACACTGAACCGATTTTGATGAATGAATCAATTCAAAATTATGCTCCGTTTTGTATGAAAAAAAAACCAGTTTTATTTTCAGTTACTCTTCCGAATACAGTTTTTTAAACTTTTATGCGTGTTAATTATACGTTTTAGATTATGGTGACCTATTGACCATAATTATGACCGCTTCTGTGAAAATCTGCAATGTGACCGAGCAAGTGTACAGGTGCACAAAATCAAATAAAATTGAAGTACTTAGACATATGGTTGACGTCGTGAAACACAGTTGTATCACAAGATATAAAATGATAAAGATATAAACAATAGCAACGAGCGTATTATACGCCAACAAACTGTCCTCAATTTGGCGGAACATTTATTTGTTAAACTAGCGTTTAAGTTTTTGTGTGATAAATAAATAAATAAAAATATCAAATTGCCTTTCTAAAACCTCTAGGACAGAAATATCGACTCACACTTGGTTTCATAACCCTTTAGTTGAAATCAAGCTCGCCCATAAAGAAGCGAGCGTTCACCCCACAGGTTCGCCACCTCTGGTAAAACAAGGAGAGAAGGAGAGAGGCTTAGGCCCTTAGTTGTACATAACAACGCTTGCCGACGATTTACCACAGCAACCAGCTTAAGTCTGTCCGATTTTGCATAATTGTTAAAAGTCCCAAGATCAAGTTATACTTGCGATCAGTTTTGAGTCGAGACGAAATAGTTTATGAATATCATTGTTTGACGGAATCAGGTATTTTAATGCGCGCGAGAAAGAATTAAAATTTCAATGACGCACTGTGAACACAGTGTTTTGCTTATTTTGGGATTTCAAATTACGCGTGCCAAATTTAGTGGCGAACATTATTATGCTTTTCATAATGCTTGAGTACGGTGCCGGTGTCTTCTGTCAGTAAGTGGACAAATTAAACCTTAACAGGAATAAGAGAGCAAACATTGTACGAGGACAACAGGTGTCAAAGTGGAAATTGAATATGTACTACAGTATCAGGGCTGAAATATCTACGAATTATGTCCAAGAAACTTGTACTTTGCGAAAAATGGTTAATATGTAACCAATGAACTAATGCCACTAATCGACGAGGAATATCCCTATGACATGCCAGGACATTTCGTAATATCCAATTGGACGCGTCAAAATCATTGTTGACCCCTGTTTTTACATGCTCTATGTTAACTTGACCTGTTCGTATGTAAATATGTAAGTTGTCCCTCAAAATTTGCAATCCATTTTTCAGTCACTTGCCGTTATCCGATTGAGCTGAATTTTTGGGTTTAAGTATAGCTTGGATGACAATTCAATATTGTGGTACCATCGAGCTAATCTGATGACGCCATGGGAATTCAGTACTTAACCGACGTAACCCCGTTGAGTTTGGGCTCGTTAGAATCGTATATAGATAAGTACAGTCGACAATAAAAGCTTGTACAGTCAGCAGCAGAAGTAGCTAAGCGGGCCGGGTGTTCAAAATGACCTGCACACGACTTTATTCTTAAGAAATTAAGAGCGTGTGTAGGTTATTTTGAACACCCGGCCCGCTTAGCTACTTCTGCTGCTGACTGTACCAAAAATATTTTTTTTTGACAGAAACTTATTTCATTTGAGGGTTGACTGTGTTGACAGGGAAACAAATGCAGGTCCCTCTCTATCATACCATCCTCGGGAGACGGTCACCTTAATCACCACCAAGCACACAACACCACATATCTACAGACCAAGTATATAGTGGCGTTATTATGCCTGCGGTCTTCTGATAGGTGGTGGTACCTAGCAGGTGAGTTGGTCCAAATTTACGCGAGATGATATTCCGCCGTGCCCTACCTCTCTTAACAGGCTATATTTAATTGTTGTTGAAATACGGCAGCTTTGTTTACATATTATACATATAACAAGTACGTACGCCCAAATAATCCCTAGGTACTTTATTTTTATATCAGCTAATTACAGGTTTTTACACTTCTACAATGTTTTGCAAATGTCTTTGTCCCAGTGTTCTCGAAGGATGTTTGACAACCCGGGACCAATGACCGGGCCGACAAATCCTAAGGTCTTTGCCCGATCCGTGATGTTTTCCGCAAACATTCCGCTGATAAAGTAAATTTGAGGAACCTTATATAATAATAATATAATTTCTTTATTCAGACAACCAAGTTCCACAGTTTTTTTGTAGTTTCCTTAATCCTAATATGTTAGCTAAAGATATTGTGTTTTTAATTAAGTGTTGCATTATGAGCACTCACTTCTAATGGCTACAGTTTTCAGGAGGCTGTTTGAGCTGCCACGTATTCTGGCTAAATAAATAAATATAAGAGGACAATCATACACAAATCGACCTAGTCCCATAGTAAGCTACATAGCTATATTCAAGCTTGGGCCGAAAATCGTTCGTATGTCCAGTGTCTGTCACGATGTCACGCTGTCACGCTGTCCGGATGTTCTCCTGTACAGGTCGCATTTTTCCACCGATTCTCGTGAAATTTTGTGAGCAGGTTTGTTAATTAATTTTTTTTTGTCGTCACATTTTTGAAATAAAAAAAAAACAAATATAAAGACCGGCTTGTAGCTTAGCTGTTCTACAGCTCACAGAGATCGATAAAGAGTTGCAATGGATCTTCGGGATCGACATAGGCTGTATTTTACCCCGTGGCTCTGCCTGAGTGCTCTGCAACAATTTATAGTGCAGCTAGTTCATAATAAAGCTATCTCATTATTTTGAGCAACTCTTAAAAGGAAACCAAATTGTCAAGGAATCGAAGTATTCAAGTATTTTACTGGATTGATGTTGTTATAGAACACAGATGATAATTATTATGTTAGGTTTGAAACATGAATTCTGTAAGGGCATTGCAATAAGTTTTAAGGGCAAACAAAGTACAAGTTGTTTAGTTGACAAAACTTGATCAAAACATAGGCACCTAAGTAGGTAAATAGAAAAAGTCAAGATGGAAGAAACCTGTTAAGTATCTGTATGGATATCCACAAGTGAATAAATACAAAGGTACAACCTTGTCATCATAGAACCTGCATTAATACCAGTAGCCGATAGCGAATTTTCTCTCATTCGCAGCCAGTGCAAGTGAAGTACAGCCGTCGACACATATTTTCAACGCCACCATTACCGACTCTATTCCCAAGGGAGCAGCATCGTAAACATTTTGCAAGTTTTCAAGCGCATTTGAACTCGTGTCGCTGGTTGTATTTCCTGTGAAACCTCACGGGCAACTTTCGATATGCGCTTATATAGAACGTGAGGGGGCGATTCTTGGTCGACCGATAATTGCTGACTGTTGTTCTAGGCATTATGTGGTCTGACGAGATTTGAGTCATAGTACTTATACCTAGTGGCATTGAGGCTGACAGTGATTAGAAGTGCAAGTATTATGACAAAAGAGACGTATAAGTTCTCTGTTGATGTAGAATTAATGCTTGCTAACAAATCGCCCTCAACTTTGATAGGTCTTTACGACGGCCAATTTTGACTTGTGCTCTTTCAGTAGTACGCTTTGCTTTTAGGGATTTCCAAGAATTTATTTGATCCATGCGTGATCGAGCGAACTGAAATTATGTAAATCGAATCCCAACAAAAACATAATGTGAAAATGGGAGCCAAGTTCAATATTAAGAATATGCGTGGTTGTCAACTTCGCCGACAAAACAATTGAGATCTAAATGGCTAAGTTTAGTAGATAATCCTAAAATAAAATTGAGGACTTCTATAAGTCATCTAAAATACACGAGTTGTAATAGAAAATACCGAAATCACTACATGCGTGCATATAAAATTTGAGGATAGTCCTCTATTTCACGGGGATCCCATCATCAGATCCTGACTGGGTGACAATAAGATCATCTCAAGAGTATACTGTTCCGAATAAAAAAATATTTACAAAATCGGTCAGCAATTGATAGAGAAATCGGTGAACAATGCATTAAAAAAAACATACAGCGGAACATAGAACCTCCTCCTTTTATGAGGTCGGTTAAAAAGTATTCGATATCTTTCTCTGAGACGAATCTACATACCAAATGTCATGTAAATCAGTTCAGCGCTTTAAAACGAAAAAATTAACAGACAGGCTGAAATAGCTACATTCGCTTATATACATTGTAGTTACATTCACTTATACGTTCTTGAAATACCTACCTCACGAATGTTAAACCAATTCTAGCGAACCTATACCAAGTTACGCAAAGCCTCGAGCCTTCGCAGCGATCTTGGACTGGATAAGCCATTGTGACTCACGTGGCGACTGCTGACACTGTCGCCTTATCTCCTTTGAGGCGCCGACGAATCGTGTTCAGATTACAATATTGGAATTATGTTAGTAATAAACTGTGAAAGCCATAGTTCCATTAAGTAATAAAGCACAGAGGCATTTAACGGAGCCTGTCTTAACTCACTAGATAGAATAATAGTTTATTGTGAATTTGTCAAATGTAAATAAACATCAGATTATTTACCAAACCCAACAGTTTTGTCTCGTTATTGAGTGTATTCGGCGTACAAGACTTTAGATAAGTACGATAGTGTGAAAGAATTTTCGATGATTTTAAAGAAAACCTAAGATAAGAGGTATATTTTTCCTGTAATCAAGCTCAAATATATGTAATATATATTATAAATGGTTATGTAAAAAGTTACATGAATGGTATTTTACCTAGATTTTCCAAAATAAATCAAAGTTGACCTACTGTAACAAAAAGAACAACTGTTTCAGAATGTTCAGTTGCGGACATCATACCTACCCTACTGGATCTGGTAACTAGACTTTGAAATTTTGTTCTCCGTTAGTTCCTGCGATATAGAGTTGTTACAGTCGCACCATAAACCCGGATCCCCTTGTTACCTTTTAGGTACGGAACCCCAAAACGTATCGATTACAATCGCTCAGATCTGAAACCTAAATCTGCCACGAGCGTAAGGACGTGACTTATCTCCTTTCCCTCGACCTTGGCCCGACGGCGTCGATGAGGAAGCAGGGTTCAGGGTTCGAGGCCGGACTCGCGCCATTAATCAACGTGGACTAATTAAAACTACTGGCTCTGTGAGCTGTAGAACTCGCGAGCCTGTCTTTTTTTTTCAAATTGACTCGACAAAAAATAATCTATATAATTAACGAACCTGCTCACAAAATTTCACGAGAATCGGTTGAGTAATGCGACCTATAGAGGAGAACAGACGGATATACGAAAGGATTGTGGCCCAAGCTGAAGCAGAGAATTTCGTTCGCTTCGCTCGCTCGTTCAATAAGCTTGAGCCTCAATTGGTTATTGTTTGTCTCACATCCCAAATTCCCAATAGCATTTTTAATATTTCTCGCTCTCTTTCTGATCTTGGTAACTAGAGATACCAACGTTGCATACCCCAAATAGGTAAAATATTTAAGGGTCAGACTGAAAACCAGGTATATACTCACTGCAACATTAAGCTGTGTCTGGCGCCTTTTTACCTGACTGCAGAAGGAGAGGAGGGTTATGTTTTTCGATGTATGTATGTATGTGTGTATGTCTTATTCTTTGGGACGCCCTGCAGCCTAAACCGTTTGTCGGATTTCGACATATGAGGTGTTGTTGGATTCCTCTTAAATGGTGGGAGTGACATAGGCTAATATTTGCAAAAAAGCGGTTATTTTCGAAAAATCTTTTGATTTCACTTATTAAGTTTAATCTTAAGATTTGTACACTTCATGTATAAAATGTGATATTAAATAAAGCTGTTCTATGTTTGTGTCAAATTGCTTGTGACATGTGTGTTGATCAATAGTTGAAAACCAAAGTAACGTAAGTCTCTCGTTTTGCATATTCTAGACTGCCGTAAGTCCATGGTATCCGGTTAACTTCGCTCGCTACCTACAGCGTCACGTTCTATAAAAATGTAGCTGCACTTTGACACAACTTGATGCTTTAGCGGCGTGTGGCGTCGACCGGAGACCGAGGCCTTAAATATCTACTTCTTCTCATCTAACTCTTCAGAAGACATTTCTACTTCCCAATTCAAATTGTCTCTAAGATTAATTTCCACTTTAAATTGGTTCAACTCGTTAACACTTTAATTCTAGAAAAGTTGCTCGAAAGCGAATTAAAAAACGTATACCCAACGAAATTAATTTATTCATTCGACCTTTTAAGTCTTAGGTGCAAAATAACAAATTAAACCTATCCTGTGGGCAGGAAATCGAAGCCATTAATAAGCCATGAATCATTTGATCGATGAGATATCGATACTTGCTGTGTAAAGGTTGTAATTTTAAACGAGGTTGGATGGACACGTCCTTTCCAAGTCCCGGTAACTGAATATCGCTCTGTTCGTTAGAAATTATAGATGTATCTTAATCTTAACCTTCTGTATCTTTCATTATGTCATCAACCGACTGACAATACAAACAGTACATCGCTAGTTATCAATAATAGACCTTATTTTCTTACTTTTGATTGAGTAGTATACTTAGGTATGGGGAAAGTCTCATTATAATAGTCAAATTTGGCGCCGGCAACTATCATAATCGAACGAGGGAGCGAAGCGAACGAAGCTCTATGCTTCAGCTTGGGTCGAAAATGAATGCAAACCATGTCGAGATGTCCGGATGTCCCACTTTTCCGCTGTTTCCCTCTACAGGTCGCATTTCTTAACCGATTCTCGTAAAATGTTGTAAGTTCGTTAATTTTATTTTTTTGGCGAGTCGTTCAAAATACAAAAAAAAATTCAAAAAGACAGGCTTGCGAGTTGTACAGCTCACGGAGCCACTATACTGTATTTGGATAGGTGTTTACTTGAATGTAAACAAAAAAAACAAGTGACTTGGTCATTTAACCAAGCAACCTTTTGTATCTATGGTATTATCTTATAGGCTGAATGACTCAGTCACGTGGTTTTTTTGTTTCCATTTAGTTAAAAACCTATCTCAATAGGATATAGTGTAAGATTCCCACTGAACGGGCCGGGCCGAGTCACCTGGCGCCGCATGGCAACGGATGCACGAGTAAAGAAACAACGACATACTCGTAGTATGTCGTGTTGCGTTCCGTGGGTCACGTACGGTGCTGTCTGAAAACTAGCGCTGTATGTATCTGTCTGACACCTCGGCATAATGCTACATAGATACAAAAGTATAGATAATAAATAAATAATTAATGTGATAAATTTGTAGAATATATACTCGTAGAACCACAATGGAGTACCCGCGCTACTGTAGGCAATAGCCAAACGGAGGCGGTTTGATGCGACGACAGCCGAGCATAGCCGTCCACGTCCGCGAGGAGCTGACCGGGTCGCAAGCTCGCAAGTCCATTCAAATATGAAATGTAACGTCTGTATTCAAATTCCTTTGGCAACTTGTAAAATGCACCGGTCGGTGGTACAATCGTCAAGGTTCTCAAACAGATTTCAACAAACGAAACTTATCGATTCCCAATGATTCGAAAAAACCAGCGCACTTTTTATGTATCTGTTGGCGATATGTCTAATTACAATATTATATAGGTCATGGCACATAATATTATAAGTGATACACTTACACGACCTCACCAATGTTTCTGCTTAAACCGGCCTCAGTTAACGTGTTAATTAGTTCAAAATTAATATGCAAATTACGCGTAACCGGTTAAACGCCGAGTTAATTGAATTCGGATCATGTAACTTATTACCTAATTTACAAACTGAGGGTGTGTTCAAGTAAACTTATTGAATAGGATTCAGATTTATATTTTTTGAGTGCTGCTGTGCTGAATCTGCAAACCAAACGAGCGCGTGACAAATGTATATTTTTAACCGACTTCAAAAAAGGAGGAGGTTCTCAATTCGACTGTATTTTTTTTTGTGTGTTTGTTACGCGATAATATGGACCGATTTCAAAAATTCTTTCTTTGTTTGAAAGTATATACTTCCAGATTGGTCCCGTTGTCACCAAAATCCAGTTCTGATGATGGGATTCTGAAGAAATCGAGTGAACTCTTCAAATTTTATAGGCAAACTGGAAGCAATTTGGCTACTGATTTGAAGTCGGTTAAAACTTTGTTTTTTAAACTAAATTATAGGTTTAAGTATAGCTTGGATGACAATTCAATATTATGGCACCATCGAGCTGATCTGATGGAAATAGAAGGTGGCCATGGGAATTCAATACCTAACCGACGTAACCCCGTTGAGTTTGGGCTCGTTAGAGTCGTCTCAACGAGTAGTTGATTACGGTATACAGAAAAGAACAGTTGGCAATAAAAGCTTGTACCAAAAATTACTTTTTGACAGAAACTTAATCGAGAAAAATAGAACAGTATTGATTATTTTATTCAGTGTCTTCACTCCTATTATTACGTTGTAGCTTCATGAAACAGGCCACTGGGAGTGAGTAAAGTTGCCAGGGCTCCCGAGGCTCTCTTCTGGAGTTGCAGGTATCCACAAGTTACGGTGTCCGTTTACCATCACTCAAGCCATTGTTTGCCACCAACGGGGTATATCTAAAAGAATTGCGAAAGGTTTATTGCAAAAGCGACTGCCATCTGATATTTTCACCACATGAAGAAACTGGACCTCGTTGGGACTAGACTTAGTTAAATGAGTGGGTAGCTTAATAAATACAAAACTAGTTCCAATCAATACGCTTAGACGAATAGACGCCCAGGTATTAAACTGTGTGACTTTAGTTGACATTTTGACCTTAATATTTTGATTGGGTTCACCTGCTCTTTTCGTGTATAATGCGAACTACAATTACTAAATTTAAGATCTATATTCCAAAAAAATATGAGTAATGATTGGGTTTTAAGACCAATTTGACACTTTCCGAGCACGGAAACCTGATTATGGTCACTTTGTTGTGGATTTCTAAAAGGGTTCAATCATGCACACATGTTTCGTGTTCCAATTTCATTTGATTAAGTTTCGTGCCCTCGACTCCACGTGCGCTGAGCTAACGTTTCGGACGCAAAACATGTTGAAAATCGAAACGAATGTATCAGATTCAGCCCCACGCAGATGTAATGACATTGACACAATTTACATTAAATTGACATAACCGGACATCTAAAACACGATTCTTACGAACGGTTTATTATTTTAGCGACATTGTATAGACTTTGACAGTCTTTGTATGACTTGTATGTATTCTCTTTGTAATTATTAGATCATTTAGTGCATCTGGATGTCTGTCAATTAAGACCAGATTGACAGTACTCCAACGAGGCGGCTTGACCCAGATAGGCGGTTCTCTTGAATTCTTTGTACATTCGTACCTATTCTATGTATACTTTGTCCTATTCTAAACCTATTCACAGCTTCTTTTGCGTTTGCATCCCCAAAATAATGACCTTGTTATTTGGTTCGTTGTATAGTTAATTAAAGACTTGCAAAAAACTATGATTAATTCGCCAAAACTAATTTATTCCAACGTTGACAAATCGAATGAGCACAATGTAATAAAACGATTTCCGAATACAAAAAGGCGTTCTGAGAACATAATTTTATTGCAACATTAAAAAATAATATTTTCGTGTGATAAGGACGTTGCGGTTAAGTGTACGTCACTTAGTGTATACTTCCCCGGAAATTTAAGGAAATGATGGCATCATTCGCGAATTTGAAGGGCAAATAATCTAATTGAAAGCAGTGTTTTAGCTACATAATATATAAGACATGTTTCAATGGATCAAACTTCTAGTTGAGCAGTTCTATAAAAGTTCGTACACAATTAAGACTTTTTAACTGTCTTAAAAAAAGGAGGAGTTTCGTACAATTCTTTTTTTAATATGAAAGTATTTACTTCCAGGTTGGCCCCATTGTTATCAAAACTTCAGTTGGATGATTGGAACCGTTCGCTAGAATCATCGTGAAAATATTCTTAGCTCGATGTTTGGCTCTATGCTTGGCTCTATTCGTTATTCAGTTCGACATTATACATTTTTTTTCAAGCCTATAAAGTGTCCCACAGCTGGGCAAAGGCCTCCCCTCTTGATTTCCACTCGTACCGATTCTGAGAAATCCCTGGCCAATCGTTGCGAAATATGTCCCCGCCATCTCCGTCTCGGCCTGCCACGACATTATACATACAATAAATATTTACTTAGTTACAGATGAGATTAATGTAAGGCTTGTAACTAAGTTTAAGCACTAGCTTGTAACTAAGTGTAATAACTGTAATTAAGTTTAAGCTTGCCTGGTGACGTGAAACAATTCCTTAGTAAGAACTAAATGCGGATGGAAGCCAATTGTGATTTCAATTTGAAACTAACGATGACATCCTCGAATTTATTGCCATGAATAAAACGTTCCGTTGGAGCATGAGGAAAAACACTGATTATTGTTATAAGTATTATACATGTGTCGGATTCAACTTTAATCACCTTTCACTTACCGTTTCAGAACTCAGTTTAAATTTATTATCTCGCAATAAAACGCTAAATTATTACAAGTGTGTTCTCTGTCACTGATTAATCTGTGGTCAATATTAAATTATTCACGAGGCGGAGAAAGATGCAGTAGGACAGTATTATTTTGGTTTTATTTGTCTTGTTTGAAATGAATAGGCTGCGCGCTCTCATTCTGAGACGTAAGCTTAGCGAGCGTGTTAACAAGCGCGCGATACACAATTGGTATGAAAATCGCAATCTGAAATATTAGTATCAGATTGGCCCCGGGATATCAGATAGTTATTGTGTCTATCTATCACTTCATTACTAGTGTTTTGGGTAAGAAACCATTAAAGTAAATGGAAGTGAAAATTGATGCTCTGTTGCACAATTATGCAAAATAAGCCGTTTGCAGGGGAGTAGGGACTCCTCACTCACAGCGTCATGAATGTACAGGTCGATAATGGGATTGGTGTAGGAAATTGACGGCGTTTCTGGAAATTACCGGGGCGCTCGCCGCCCGCCCGCGCCGCCAAGTGCGGCTACACCGGGTCACCAGCAGTTTTGTTAGTGAATTTTAGTATTTTACTTGCAAGCAACCTGTTCGTTCCCAGCCTTTGTACATGGTTAAGCTCAATTGGCCCTAGATATCTGGAAAAATAGTACATTACTGCAGACGCCGGGAAAGAAGGGCTTGCCCGGGTGAGTAGGTATAGACGGCCGACCGTAGGGAGGCCGGATAGTGATACGAAGCCGGCAAGCCCTTTTCACGGCCAGGCATGTACAGTGCTTTTCTCAAACATATGCAATGAAATAAATATAATAATACACCACTCACAATAGTACATTAATTTTCCCTCCAATCCCTCCATACTTATTGTTTTTTTTTACGAAAGTCGTCCATATTTCGCGTGTGTAGTGTTTGAATACACCTTATTAGGGCCATTATACATAACCTGATAATAAGAATCTTAATTTCTATAATGAATAAAATCAATGCAGAGGATTCTAAATATTGTCTATGGTCTCTGGTGACGTACGTTTAGATAATATTTTAATTTATTCATCAACACATTGAATCATACAGATTTGTTTGAAACGTGATACTTTGAAGCCTGTTATAACGCACGTAAAGACGACATTTCATTGCATGTTTGAGAAAACAAACTTTTACTTACGTAATATCAATGTAACCACTTAGGAGAACGAAATAACTAACTACAACTTAGAAAAGTTGAAAAACCCCCGCCATTTTAATGTCAAAGTTCAATAGGTATCTCAAAAACGCCTGAACCGATGTTGTTGAAACGTAGCTAAGAACCATCTCGATCACGTCAGCCTTCGGACAAAAAAAACTTCGGAGCTACGATGCCACAGACAGACACACAGACACGTCAAACTTGTAACACCCCTCTATTTGCGTCAGGCGTTAAAAACACCTGTGACGTATTTTAAGGATATCCCCTCGCCAGTTGCAAGTTGCGTGAAAGCATACTGGTAAAAACTATTTGTCTAGATTTTTTCGACCATTCATTTGATCTACTGTATTCCGTTGGCCACTGGGCCATGGGGTGAGTGAACCATTTCACGGTATTTAGTTTAATATTCGTCTCGCGCTCACTAACTGCCTAATTCCATACACTTATGCCCTGAATATCATTACAATAATTCCGTACTCTGGCCTCATGCCGATATTATAGCCGTTATGAGCCTATAATTTATTTATTTGCGTCAGGCAACAAGGCCCATATTTGCGAAAAACCTTACAGATATATACATATCAATACACAAAGCTTACAACACAGTAGGTAACGCGTTAAGACAGCGACATGCGGATGTTCTGCGTGCCAAATATCCAGCCTCGAAATCGCGGGAAAACCACACCCTTCGGCCAGATCTCCTACTTACTCGTCGCTTATTAATATCATCATAAATTCACACCGTATGCACGCGCGAGAATCTATGCGGCGACCGGGATGTGCCCAACCAAGCTATACTTTTTAGCCAAGATGTAGAATTTGTAGAGCGTGGCTGGTAGAGTTAAGCCGTGTGGAGTGGGAAGCTTGGCGCTACTTGCGATCTCATATCTTTTTAACGCTGAAAGCTATATGAGCTAGCTGCCTAGCCGTTAAAGTTAGCTTAGAGTCGCGGATGGAAGCTAGTAATCTATATATCAGTCAACTTATCATCGAAACACTGCTTCTGTGATACTTTTATAATTGACTAGCTTCCGCCCGCGACTTCATCTGCGTGGACCCGGGATAAAAACGACCCTATATTTGAATCCGGGCTATAAACTATCTTCGTGCAAAATTTCATCCAAATCGGTCGAGCCGTTTAAGCGTGATTGAGTAACAAACAAACAAACATACAAACCTCTAAACATCCAATTTTCATTTGACTTTTCAACTAGGGAAAAATAGATACCTAACACTGGGTTGTGTTATAAAAATAACTGGAATAACTTCTTAAGGTTTAAGGTTTTTTAAGATCATTTAATCTCATAAAGAATTGTACAATTCACTTACATGAGATAAACATATTATAAAAAAAAGTTTTAGTTAATGAATTGACTGCTTACAAAATCTTAGTACAGTGACAGTCGACGCCAAAAATACGTTTACACTTTTGCACCTTATTCCATTGCAATAAGGCGAATAGTGTAAACGTATTTTTGGCGTCGACCGTACCTACTAATTGATATTAGGTACGTCAAAACGGCATGCTTTAGTCGTTGGTCAAACTCACCTGATTATTTTGGTACCATGTCACAGAAAAGTTATACTATTTGGGACTGGGACGGTTGGAATGCGTCACTTTAGCTAAAGTGACAAGGTTCTAAAATGACTGGTCACTTATCCGGTACCTACCTACTTAATTCAATATATTATCCAAAGATGATGTCATGGGATTTTTGTGAATTTCGCCGACAAGTCGGTGGTGAAACTTGCGAATTTACGAAGGTTTTGTCATGATTATCGGAAATTGTTGCCAATGTAAGTATAAAGGAGTTGTGGTTCTACTCACAACTCTCGGGGGCATTGCATTGCAAGTCTTGGTGACATGTACCTACTCGTGCGACAAGTGCGAGTTCAACTCGCGTGGTGAGGGTTCCGTAAAATTCTTATTCTCCATACAAAATTACACAAAAATATAGAGAATTTTCCCGTTACTTTGAATACTCAAATTTCTTATAGGTTTTCCTGTAATCTTTAGGCAGGGAACCATTTTCCATATTTTTTTCAGAATTTTAATCCTAGTAGTTTCGGAGATAAAGGTGGTCAATTATCGTCTTTTTTCCTAAATTACTTCAAATCTGTTTTTGCTAAAATTATAAAAAAAAATATCTGACATGCTTACAACAACCGCTTTCATTTGATATATCACACAATACAGTTTGCGAAACTTTTTTTTTAATTTTCCAGTTTACCCCCTTCTTCAGAATTCATTAATTTACTTTACGCGTCCATCTTTGGGTGACCAATTTACATATGTGTACCAAATTTCAACTCAATCGGTCCAGTAGTTTTGGAGCAAATCGGCTATCACAGACGGACAGACAGACAACCGAATGAGTAATAAGGGTTCCGTTTTTTTCCTTTTGAGGTAACGGAACCCTAAAAAGTTAGTATTAGTACTGACTACTGACCATAATTATAACAGTATAGCCAATTAATGATATTGAAATTGAAAATATCTACAATCAAAATATAAATGATTTATTTAAGAGAACAAGGATAATAAAAACTTAACCTACAAAGACAAAAAAAAGACTATAAATTAAAACTTAAAGATAAAAAATTTGGCCCAAATCGCTGTCAGAGGGTAGTGTGCCCAGAAGGCTGGCAGCATTGCCACGCTGGATGGCAATGCTCACTCTTTGAGCAAAATATAGGCCAGCCCTCTGGTCACCGCTGGCGTCTATTAGGCACGCCGACAAATCCTTATAAAGTCGGCGCGCGCTTGGACCCCATGGTCCCAGTGTTTCGACCCCAAACGCCTCAAATAAGTAACCACTCCCTAGGGAGGCATACTTGCGGCGTTTGAGGTCTTCTGCGGAGGATGCAGCCGATCCAGCATTAATTCTGGTGCCCGAAAGATGGGTCGGCGCCAAAGTGTCTACACACGTAGCGTCCCATACCAAGGGACGACCCAACTTCCAGGGCACCAGCGTCATGCCGTCAGGCCTCTTGCCGTCGTCCCTTGCGAGCCCAACAGGTTCGAGGACAGCTGGGACTTTGGCACTAGCTAGGGCCCTTCGAATGATGTCGTTGATGGCCACGTGCCGGGGTATGCGGCCAGCACTTCTCCCGCAGGAGAGACCATGGTGGCCAAGACTATCTATCATGTTACCACACTGACAGCGATGTGGGTTATTCGTTGCAGTCCCTATCCGCAAACGCAAATCAAAATCAAATAATCTGCATTAGGCTACAAGGGCACTTAATAATTACCCCTGCTGTAATAATGTCCCCTAGTATTTATTTATTTATTTATAATGCTAACTACTTAAAAAAAATTGAAAAACTAAATCGGCAAAAAATATATTTATATAATTATTGAACCTGCTCTCACAAATTTCACGAGAATCAGTTGAGATATATGACCTGTAGATGAGAACAGCCGGATATACGAAAGAATTTTGGCCTAAGCTGAAGCAGAGAACTTCGTTTGAATTAATTAATAACGTAGTCCCTTTAGTCTGCAGTTGTTCATTGTCTGAAAGTTCTGTAATATTATCAATTGTGATATTAAAACTACTTGAATTGCAAAAAGTTACGTTTATTTTACCTTTGAATGGTTATATTTATAAACATCCAACAAACATATTTTAGCTAAAATGCCGTTAAAATTCGTTGTGAATAAGGGGGATAAAGCCCGTACTGAAATCGTCAAAAAAATCTGTCAGCCATTGAAAATTATGTTAAATCGAAAATCATGCGTGTAAATCAATTTGTTCACCGTTGGCCGCGTTCGGGCCGGTTCACACTTACATAACATTGGGTCATCGGTGTCACCGCGTGTGAATATGACCTAAGATATGCGACCTTCATTTTAGGCACTGCTTAATATACATAATTATGATTATGATCATCTTATACACATAGTAAACGACTAGTGGCTCTGTGAGCTGTAGAATTCGCGAGTCTGTTATCATATCTTTATATATTTAAAAAAAAAATCCATAAACTGAACATACAAAATAAATCTTCATAATTATCGAATAATTATCATTTTCAATACGAATAAACAAATAAAATCAAAGTCTCGGTCAAATCTAATTTGAGGTAAAATTCGGATGAAGAAATTAACTGGGAAGATGTTAAATTATCTGAAATCAAGCAAAATTATCGTAAGCTAAGATTTTAAATTTTTTCTAACTTTTCTTAATTCAAAAATGGCGGTTTTCTAAGCATTATCAAGCTATTATTAATTAGTAAGAATGGTCAGATCAAGAGAACCCTAAACCGACGAGCATGTATTAAGAATATCATGAAAATGAATACATATATAAAGGTTTGTCAAGATCGTAGCTAGTGGAAATCCGTGATTTGTGCCTTCCCCTCCGGGAAATCGGCATGATTATATGTAGATATGTATTATTACTTAGTAAATAAGTAAAAGCAGTCGAGACTATTAATAAATCCGATATATCCGTCTAAACAACTCATTTAACATTATTTATAGACGAGAAATCCTAATTACAGCACCAATATCCTGTTAGAGGCATTTTCACACGCCCTCTTGCGTATTTTCCAGCCAAGGGGAATAAATTCGATTTTCGTAACATTGCAATGGCTATAATGTCATTTATGAAATGCTCGTTAAAGAACGGATACGTCGGAAATGTTTCCAAGCTATCAAATTAATACCACTGAATATAATCAAGTAGGTAATCCTCTTCAAAAGATTGAAAAACACAAGACGTGCAATTTCACGGAAAAAACAACATAGTAAAACCATTATTGAAGCGCAGGTTCGAGTTGTTACTTGGGTTCGGTACGCGAAGGGGTACAAACTAAGAATAGAAGAAGAATAAGAGTAAAAGTTAAAACTGATTGAAAATAGAACCTCGTCCTTTTAGGTTAAGTGAATATCACTTGCAAGTTCGGTAACTTAATATCGTTAATTGGTCATATCATCATAAGACTCATAATCATTACTAGATAACGAGGAACTGTCGACTAAAATTAGTAAACATCATGTTTTAGTCGTTAAGTACCTTACTAGTATCAGATGTCTGTATAATTAACAGTAGGCCCTGTGCCGCAGCCGCATCCCAAATGCGCGTCATATGACTTTATCGTGTGTCAGATAAAGGCCTTAATCGTTGCATTCTTCCCTAGAGGGAAGTTAAACAAGCGAAACGAGCGAAGCGAACGAAGTTCTCCGTTTCAGCTTGGGCAAAAATGCTTTCGTATGTTTGGATGTCCGGCTGTTCTCCTCTACAGTCACATTTCTCAACCGATTCTCGTGAGAGTTTGTAAGAAAAATCTGAATAGACAAAAAGAAAAAAAAAGAAAGATTTTTTTTTACTATTTGAAAACAAATAGTAAAAAAAAATCTTTTAAAAAGACGGAGTTGGGTCTGGTTTAGGTTCGCATCTCTTCAGCACCCTAGCACAACTGCCGCCGCATGGCGACGCGAGTCGAGAAAGATCTACCCTGCTCTTTCTAATGTGTACGATGCAAGTGAGATAGGAGACGCTTAGTCGCGCGCGAATCTACTGAGCGCAGGAAGTTAATAGCCATAAATCCTAATTTTTGGTTGAACTCTGAATCCGCAAAAACGGCGTCGCCTCTTCTTTTATATTCTTTGCCGATATAATTTACTTTAAAAACAAAGTTTGAAGTTTGAACCGACTTCAATTCAATCCTTCGCCAAGCCACATAGGTAAATGATAATTTCCACATTTCCTTTCCAATTGGAAATTGTGGAAATTTACCACATCCATCCCGACCAAATGCGTTGATTATTACAGAAAAATCCGGCCAGGTGCGTGTCGGACCACGCACAACGTAAGGTTCCGGGCCTATTAAAAAGGTCGTATCGTCACAGAAATCTTACGGCACTTACGTCATTTTCTTTAAGAAAGGCAGTTATTCAGCAATATCTCGAAAACCTTTGAACCGATCTTGTTCAAAATAATTTTCGGTGAAAGAATTTAATGAGCCCTATGTCCACACTGGTCAAAGACTCTCGTCTTGAGACACTGTCGTATTGCACCTCGTACCTTTACAATGCATGTAACAAAGTATGTACATATATTTGACGTCGACTGTTCATGTGTGATCTAATCGGTATCAATCAAGTTCGCTTTATTTCTTGGAAACATCGATTAATATTTTAATCAGGCTGGCAATAACATCGCCCTTTGAAAACAGGCTTCTAATTTTCGTATATTAATATGTTTCAATGTCAACCAAGTTCGTATTCATTAAAATCTTTCCTTTAACTTGTTTTGTACGTAGCGAGTTTGTATCAAATCTTGCAAGCGTCTGGATTTCACTCAATTTGATACAAAGTTTGACCCTAGAATAGATTCATTGATTGACTCTTTTTTATCTTGTTTTCTATGTATTTAAGTATTTATATCTATTAAATATTATCGTCGTCTAGTACCCTTAACACAAGCCTTATTAAGCTTAGGACTAGTTCGATTTGTGGAAGATTGTCCCCTAATATTTATTTATTAGTTTAAAATATAATCCCGGCACCAATGTAGAACCTATGTGGTCATTCGCGCAGATTCACTAGTAGGTACGCATGCTCAGATAGCACGCGCGGGGTTTCGCGCCGCCTCTTTAGTATGGAACTCGTGTTCCAGCCCGCCTCACATCAGATTGCAGTCAATAAAACAAAAAAATAACCTACTTCAAACAAAAAATGCACAAAAAAGCAAACAATACCTAATTGGCTATTTTTGTTTTTTAGTCTCAGGTTAATCCACGATCGCCTATCCAAAGAGACAGAAGAGCAGCATGCCCGCCGTACCTCTTTGATGCGCGAACGCCTATCCAATGAAACGGAAGATCATCTTGACCACCGTCTTTGATGCACGATTTCCACATTTCCTTTCCACTTTACCACATGAACTGCTTTCCGAGAGTAAATACGTTGATTATTACAGACGAAAACCATATCACTGTAAGTTAGGCCGATGATATTTGAGGAGTTCCGATGATTTGGCACACTTGACATTTAGGACTTCATTAGTTGCTATTTCAATGGAATCATATCAGAATCTGTAACGAACTTTTACAGTTTTAAGTAAAAACGACCCACTAGTAGTAGAGAGTTCCATAAGTCATCTGGTCTTCATCATCAGTTCCACTTCACCAAATTTGTGATTTTCGCGTGTAAATACATTAGTTATAATAGAAAATACCGACATTACTACATGCGTGCCTTATAAATTTGAGGAGTTCCCTCAATTCCTCATGGGTCCCATCATCCAACTGAAGTTTTGATATCAATGCATGGGATGGGACCAACCTGAAAGCATAAACTTTCAAATAAAAAGAAATTGTACGAATCGGTTCATAAATGACCGAGTTCTGCGCTAAGACATACAAAATAATAATAAAATAAATACAACCGAATTGAAGACGGTTCAAAATCGGTTACTGGGCTTATATTTTTACTTAATTTATAATAGCCAGAGATTATAAACGACAATCCTGAAAATAGAATAACTAAAGAGGTTGTTTTTATATAGACGGTCGAAAACCAGCTTACGGCCAGTTTGATCGCAAGCAGGCACCGTAGCCTATGAACGCTTGCGACTCCAGAACCATCACAAGCTCAATGCCGACCCTTTCTTGATTTGGGGATCCGTTGCTGAAGTTCTTGTCATGTCGCTGTTAATTGCACATTATGTATTAGATAAAAATATGTTAATCATTAACTTTATGTACGCTTTTCTTAATACAATTTAATAATATTGTTGTATTTCAACGACTGCTTATGTCAAAGTAGTGTCAAGCTGTAAAAGTCATGTTAAATGACAATGTCGAAACGTTTGATACAGGAAACGAAACTTATCATTCAGATTTACGAGTTTCCAACACGAACTAGCTTTAGAACATGCCTTTAAGTGCTAACTAGGGACTGAGTTTAGAGTAAAAATATCTTAAATACTTAGTGCACAAATGAGTTGATACAGGAATGATACGGGCTTGTTAACCCCCGACGCAAAAAGAGGCGTGTTATAAGTTTGACGTGTCTGTATATCAGTCTGTCTTTGTGTCTGTCTGTGGCATCGTAGCTCCGAAACGAATGGACCGATTTTTGTCCGAAAGCTCACGTGATTGAGATGGTTCTTAGCTACGTTTCAATAAAATCGGTTCAGCTGGTTTTGAGATATTGAACTTTAAAATGAAAATGTCGGGGTTTTTCAACTTTTCAAAGTTGTTAATTATTTTAGTCTAGTACATACCTATATTAAAGTGATAAACTGATAAATTCTGCTATGAAAAACGAACAGACAATGGCTCGATTGATAGACTTAGTGACACATACTTATTCCTGAAATTCCAGATATTCAATAAAACCCACAATTAATTTTGAATTTTATGGGAAAACATTCATGCATGAGCCAAAAAGCATAACAAAATGAAGTCTTCAAAAACTTTAGTTGACGGCCACTTTTGAATTGGCAATAAAATGCATACTAAATGTTAATTCGACCCGTAAAGTAGGCGTGGGTGGAGTCGACTTGCAAGACTGAGCGCACGTACACCGTACAATGCATCATCATCATCATCATATCATATCAGCCGAAAGACGCCCACAGCTGGACATAGGCCTCCCCCAAAGAGTGCTAAGTTGACCGGTCCTGCGCCACCCGCATCCAGCGGACTGCCGCGACGATGCGTGACGGTAGCAAATTCACTATCGTTTAGTCGTGTTTCGGTAGGTTACTTACAACCCGTTTACTATAACTTATAGGTCCAAACTTAATTAGTCAAAGGCAATTGATAATGTCTAGTAAAAATATAATACTAGATTGTGAGAGCAACAGTGTCGTAGATTGGCAGCTAACCTCAGGTATGGTCGACGTCAAATATATGATCACACTCAAGTATAATTACTTATGGTCTTATTTTATGGGGATCAGCGGCAGATATTGAGACTGTATTTATTTTACAAAAAAGGGCTGTTAGAGCAATTTATAACCTCGGGTCGCGTGAGTCATTAAGAGAATTTTTCAAGGAAACAGATATTCTAACACTGCCGTCGCTATACGTATTTGAAATAATAATGTATGTTAGGAAGAATTTATACAACTACCCAACAAACACTGATAGGCCCAAGGTTACCAGAAGCGCAGGGAAGCTCAAAACAACTTTTTACAGGCTAGTAAAAGCGAAAAAGTCGTTCTTGGGAAATTGTATAAAATTCTACAATAAAATTCCAAAACACATTACCGAACTTACTGACTCTAAATTCAAATCTGTCGTAAAACGGACACTCATTTCAAAAGCATATTATAAGATAAACGACTACATCATGGATAGGGATATTTGGCAGCGATAAAATCCTGCACTAGAAACCTGTCGTAAAATAAATAGGCTTTCTACTGTAGCAATGTAATTTTAAAATTTTATAATACTCTGATACTGATATGATATATTGTATACTGTTTTGAAAAAATGACACCTCGCCGAGTTTATTACGCCGGTTCTTCTCGAGGCAGAGGTTTACTTTCCGAACCGGTGGTAGTTTATCGACATTCATAGGTGCATGTAATATGCCTAAATTGAAGAATAAATCACTTTGACTTTGACTTTGACTTTTCTCACAGACTGGCGCGGCCTGGCCGCGGCGGTCAATAATAAACTTGTCATTAGCTGTCAAATTTACCATTGACCGCCTAAGCAGGCCGCGCCAGTGTGTTGCAGGCCTTAAGCAACTTCATCATTCAATATCAGCATTGTCAGCCTGTAATCGCCCACTGCTGAGCATAAGCCTCTCTTCGAGTACGCCACTTATCTCGGTCAAGTGCTAGTCTCATCCAGAAATGACCCGCGGTCTTTTTTACGTCGTCAACCCATCGAGCTGGTGGACGACCGTCGCTTCTTTTTCCTGTAAGTGGCCACCAATCCGTTAACGTTTTCGTCCACCTACCGTCACGCTGCCTGGCAATATGTCCTGCCCCATTCCATTTGAGTTTAGTTATGACTTCTCCGACGTCACGCACCTTAGTGCGACGTCGGATCTCAATATTTCTCACTCGGTCTTGTAGCTTAATGCCGAGCATGGCGCGCTCCATGGCTCTGCGCTACCCGTACTTTATGCACAGCCTCCTTTGTGCAACTTATTACATTGCAATGAGGTTTTTTTAAAAAAAAAAAATTAACGAGCTTAGTCACTTTCGTAACTGTCACTCTATGAGTTCATATTAACAATTTTATCTTCTACTTAATCCAATCGCTACAAGATTATACAAACATCTTGCTTCATCAGATAGTGGGTGCGTCAAAATTTTCAATGAGGTGAAATATATATTATGTGTACACCTTTGCGTCAACTATACATCTGACGTTGGCTTAAGTCGATCATACTTTGACTTCATTGTTATTCTTTTATGTATATAAAGACAACTATAACTATTCGTGATATTTGATATGGGTTAGTTCATGCATTGCTAGACAAAACCAGGATCAAAACCGCATTGCAACCCCTTCGTTTAGAAATGAAACCAGGCGAGAAATCCGATTAAGGAATACATTTACTACATTCTTTATGAATGAACACCAACAGTTTTTACACACAACACAAGTTGGTGGCACAGCCCTACTGTACCAGTTGTACCGCTTGTGACATTACCGTGTACCGGTTCCTTATGAAACGGCTGGGCGTGGCGCTTGACGAAATTCTACATTAACAACAACACTACCGTGCCGGCCGCTACACAAACTCATTGATTCTCTAAATAAACAAACTGAAAGTTTAAAGAGAAGTATTTAGCTTATCTGAAAGACTACTAAGTGCGTTTTGTAGGCGGTGGGACAGAGTGGCATAAAGCCCAAGGCACTGTTTATGACGTATTTGAATTTCATTATTGTACCTAGCTTTAGTGACTTCGTACAATCTAGAATACCTAGTTAAGTGTTGTGTATGGATAGTATAATAATAGGACCACCAACACCCTAAACTAAAGTAATAAAATACTAGATAATGTACCAAATGATAACATGCAAAGGCAGAAAAGTGATTATTTGTTTATTGCGTTCTAATAGCGAAGGGACTATCAAATTATCTCTGCTAACGACAAGGCTGAACGACGACTGAGACGTGTAATTTAGGGGATAACCTCAAAAAGCATCTTGTTTTCCATTTACGTGCGTTTGTCCCCTAATATTTATTTATTTCACCCAAATCCCTATTGGTCTTGCTACGAATCCAGACAATTAGTTAGAATCCATTACTTTGCACTGAAATAGTGTCTATGGTATTCAAATCCGAATCAAATGAAAAGTCTCATTGATTCATTTCATACACCGTTTGTATGGCAACCGGTTATCAAAGCGGTCACTTAATGCCGTGACTGTGACAAGTAATAAATCCATCCGCAAATGTTACATTTCCTTTATTTCGGCATCGACAATAGAGTTCAAGGTTTTAATCTTATAGTCTATGGTACTTTTGATGACGCAATTCGCTAATGACAAATTTCACTAGTTTCCAATATTTTATGTAGCAACCAGCAGAGATAGCAAAAATACATGCACATAAAATAATCATGAATTATTCAATAAAATCAGCTCAGCTCGACTGGTTTGAATTTGATATAGAGAATTTGATTGGGCAGAGACAAAACTGTTTTTGATAGAGGAAAATAGTCTCTGGTTATAACAGTTAGGTTAATCCCATAGAACCGTTAACAGTGAAGCTTAGAGTTGACGAATGTTCCAAATTTAATTTAATACCACTCATTAATAACACGAGAAACAAACCGAAACTAGAAACCATTGCGGTTTGCCATCTGTTCGCAATTTATACTGGCAATAAAACTAGAAGTAACAGACTCACATAAATTTAAGGATGAACTCATCAATTAAAGTAAAACAAAGTTATACTAGCAACTTGGTAAGTTATTGACAGCGCTATTTCCTAGTGACTTGACTGTGTTCTGTTCAGTGACAGCGAACGTGGTCGGCAAAGATATACTTGTATTAAAGTCTGTGGTTAACAATAACAGATAACAGATGGAAAATCTTTACCAAATGAGAAAATCGGCGTGAGAATTTACCTAATAAAGCCTTATAAAAAGTATATTCTGACGTAGATAAACGAAAGACATTATAATAGGTTATGCAAATGCCTCTCGCATATTAAAATAATGCAAAATAATCGGAATTTCATTGTACAGTGAGCCACGAAAGTGGTCTACCACTTTTGAACCCTAACATACAATTAATAGAGTCGAAAAATGGTTGTCATCTTTCTTAGATGACTGTACCTATAGATAGATAGATACGAAGCGCAATAAAAAATACTCAGGCAGGTGTCATGCGGGACCGAAGTCCACCTTAGAAAACTTTATCATGGCACTGGCGTTGTAGAATATGTCAGAATCAGAATTGAAAGATGACAGTAAGATTTCCACAACACTATGAAAATGGATTGGTTGTAGAAATGTCTGTCCAAATGTAGTCTTTATTAATACTCCTTAGGTATATGGTGCAGAGGAACCACTGCCTTTTCAAGCGTTCTCCCTGTGACCAATTAGGGAAACTGATTTTACTCCCTATTTGAATAACCACTAATACCCCTTGTCTATTAGATGAAAAGGCAAGATTTTTGACAGCAACTCTGATTGATACCCCAAAGAATAACATTAACCCCCAAAGAAAACCTAGTTGTTACCTGGAGGTAATTACCGACCTATTAGCGATCTTAACGTTATGGATTGACCTTATTATGAGCTGTGATATTCCTGGCTAGGCCTTAATATACCTACTCTACTGCATGGGTAACAATATAATTGTCCAGTTGTGTTATATGTGTACCTACTCGTAGTAGGAAACAATACTTCTAACAGGCCAGAGTAAGATTTTTTGTCCTTGGTATATTGTTGTTAAGGTCTTGTTACAAAGACAAAGCACTCGCACATTGCTGGCTCCCTAACAGGAGAAACGTACTAATAATAAGAAACGCGCCACCAACCACGCGCCTTTTCAAGTCACAAACTGCCCACCATTAGAGTTAGCATAAATCACTGCCAACTAAGGAATTTTCGTGCGTTGTTGTCGTCGTCTATTTGCAAATTTGCAAAACATCTCGACACCCGCAAGAGCTGAGTGAAAGTAATGCGGTAACTGCATGCATTATGTATACGCTATTGCCGGCGGACTTCCGAAAAAAACTATATTGAAAACGCGGCAATAGTAAATTGGAGACCCTTTCAAAAAGCATTATCTATGGAAAGCGTTAGATAGATTTAAAGTCTTAATGCCTCAAGTTTAAGTCACATAATTGGGAAACACTACGATATATAACGCTCGCATACTTTGTCTTCGATAAACGCATTGTTGGCATAGTTCCGTTCGAAATAGTTAATGCGCCGTCAAATGGTTCGTCAGTTTGACAGATCGGATGACGTTTCCCTCGTAAATGTATGGATGCGTTCGATTTGGACGTTTGTTAAATGTTTCTTAGACGCTGTTTTTTAACATTGCACGCCACGTGATCGTTTAATAATGTTGCATAATCCATGATATGTAACTAATTAAGCTCACTAATCGGTAGAATAATTGGATGAACGTCGTATTAATTGAGCCGTCAATCGTTTTTACCGAATCAGAACTGATACATTTTGTTCACAAACCCGTTTGAAATGTAGATATGATTTAAATGCAGATTTGATTGCCAGCATGACTTCTAATAACACTTCATAAATTTCATTAGAAAATAATTTACAATAACTTAAAATGCCCTAGGTTATTATTAATATAGGACATTGAAGAACGATTAACCTTTTAAGGCAGGAAAATTTTAACAAGCTTTGGCAATCTCTTGGTGGTCAGTCGGCAAGACAGCTTTAGGAACTACCTAGTTTATCAACAGAGAGTACAATTTTTCAATCACCTAATGTTCTTATGTTTGTACCCTAAAGAAGGCCGGGATCCGCTTTGGTACCTAATCCCAAGTTTTGGCGTAGCCACTCGAAGCGAGTGCCATTTGATCTTCTAGCTTGCTGAGGTTTCCTCACAAAGTTTTCCTTCACCAAACTGCGACAGATTGAAAGTCGACTGCCTTCCTGCTCGGCTACAGATAGTACATTCATCTGCATCAATATCTGACTGCTGACTAGACAAAGGAAGCAAAAATATCTGACACGTCCTTATAGCTCTAGAAATAGAGTTTAGTCGGATATATTTGCAGGCCATGTTCAATCATTATTATTGCGGGATACTTTACAATTACTCCCGCGACCGTTACCTTTTCCACTAGTCACTGTGGCGCTCGTTAGGGGAGGCCTATATCCAGAGGCATAATGCCCTGATATGGTTATGATGATGATGACTTTATAAATAAAATGAATGAAATGAACATTACCTTAGTGTCGAGAGATTGTGTAGAGAAGAAGGAGCAGAGAAGCACGAAGGTGGACAGCCAATGCGGCGAGCTGCGCATCGTCGGCTCCATGCTGGAACTGCAACAACAATGGTTCCTATTAGACGCACGTTAATAATTAACGACTTAGAAAAGTGGAAAAACCCCCGACATTTTCATTTCAAAGTTCAATATCTCAAAAACGGCTGAACCGATTTTGTTAAATCGTCTCGGAACCATCTCGATCACGCCAGCTTTTGGGTAAAAAAAACGCATTCAAATCGGTCCATTCGTTTCGGAGCTACTTGTAACACCCCTCTTTTTGCGTCGGGGGTCAATAAAAGGGATTTTGTCGCGAAATTAAATTTAAATTGAGACACATTTTTTTTATAACTATAAATTAAATTGTTTACACATCATATAACCTATCGATATTTATGATAAGAACCTTCAATAATGACGAGTCCGCAAAATGGCTACTTTGTCAGCTCGTTATACACCTTCTTCGCCATATTAATGGCATAACCCGCTTTAAACGTTTACTGGTTTAATCTTCATTTGTTATTACAACCTTTTTGGGACGGAGATCGTATTGAGATAAAACAGTTAACATAAATATTGTGTAATCGTTTGATAATAACGTTTACCGATAAATCTATAAAATTCGACTCACTTAATGATATCTCTAAAAATGGCAATTTGATTGCCAATAAATCAGCACGATCATCATGCTTAGATGTCACGAATGAAAATTCATATTTTGTCAGCCTTTCTTGGTGTAGGCGGCAATGGACGCGTTTGTTGTTATCGTGGGAGGTAAAACATCTGTCCGGTTCCGTACCTCAAAAGGAAAAAACGGAACCCTTATAGGATACGGATATGGCTCCTTGTTGTCCGTCTGTCCGTCTCTGTCTATCTGTCTGTCTGTCTGTCTGTCTGTTGTCTGTCTGTGTGTCTGAGTGTCTGTCAAGACCCTTTATCTCGGGAACGTGTAGAGGTATCAAGTTGAAATTAAAACTATATACTTGGGTCTACAGTCCCTTGAAGCTGTGAAAAAATCAAACTACTAAGTTAACGTAAAAAAAGGTACGGCCGTTAATGCCGCATAAACCTATATTTCGACACTCCCAAGGGAATCAAAATGTATAGGGTACTTTCCGTTGACCTAGAACTATGAAATTTGGCAAGTAATATCGTCTTATACTACAAGTACAGGGAAAAATCTGAAAACTGTACATTTGTAATTTTGTACGGAACCCTCGGTGGGCGAGTCCAACTCACACTATTTTTAATCACGTGATTAAGACAAGATTAAGCATTCGTCACTTTTAAACACTTATAATCACGAATAACAATTATAATCAGCACACACTTAATACGATAATGAATTCTGCAGTCCGCAAAGTAAACTGACCATTGCTAGGACCACAACAGATATGAGACAAGCTCCATAAGAACATGCAAGTTTGAAATAACTAATATTATTACTAGGGTTAGGATTCTGGTGGCATTTTTAGCACAAGTAGTGCAGTGGAGTCGCCATTGTATTTTTTTTATTTGAATAATTGAATAACTGAATGATAAAGCCATATATTATGTAGATTTCAAAATATTACATGTCAATAAATTTTACTATTTAACTAAAATGATAACTAAACTCGCAGTACATTGCAGCCTAGAGTAATCTTAAAAGGGTGGTAAAAATTTAAATACGCGTTATTTTCAAAAGTCGCTGAACAAATGTTAGTGAATATAAGGAATACAACTTACATCCTAATTTTTCGCCCCGGTTGTGGGCCACATGCTTTATTAGAAAAACTACTCAAAAAGTTTTTACCGTTGTCGAGGTAATCTAAATTATCAGTAGTATACTGAAACTTATTCCAACGGAAAATTGAGATTGTAAATAGAGACAAAATTACACATTTTAACAAAACATGTGTTATGTTTTAATTTAATGAATCAATTTACTTGTATGTAACTAATAAATTTTATTATGCATTATTGATTTATCATTTATCATTTATCAATCGTTTATTAATTCATTCATTCAATCAAACACAAAACATATAACAAGGACTCCATTGCTCTTTGTTCACCCAATGCCACCAAAATTCCTAACTCTAATTATTACCTTGATCTTCAGTTTAGTTTGCGCATGCTCTTGTCATTATTTAGGCACTAAAATAGTGACCTAAATAACCTGTCAGTTTTAATGGGAATTGTATTAATACTTCCAGATTTGATTGTATTACATGCCCAACAAACCGGAAAAACATGTCCGTCTGTGTGTCCTAATGCCTTACTTCTCTTATCACCAAGATTACATTACAGATAGTGCATGTTTTTCTTATTGTCACGTTCGGAAGTGAACGGGACTCGAACCCACGACTCGGCCTTCTGACGCCCGATAAGAGGATGAAAGACTCTATAATTACATCGTTATTGCATTGAGCAATCCTAATGCATATTTATCTCTGCATCTCTCTTTGATTTAAGAACGACCTATATTGACAGTAAAATATTGTTGTCACTGAATTTAAGCTTTTGTGATACGTGTCTAAAATACTAGGTACTACTGAACCCTAAAAAGAAGATTAAAATCGTCCAGTTGCGAGTCGGACCTACATTCAGA
Source organism: Epinotia nisella (assembly GCA_932294315.1). NCBI lineage: Eukaryota > Metazoa > Arthropoda > Insecta > Lepidoptera > Tortricidae > Epinotia > Epinotia nisella. The sequence goes on from OW028693.1 coordinate 12,070,582, forward strand.
ATGGGAACCTTTTAATATGTTTTTTTTGTTATTGTTTTAATGGGCTATACAGTCTATACACTGAAAATTACATGTGTCAACCTATTTCGTTTCAAAGATACAGCCCTGTGACACACGGACGGAGAGCAAAGCAATAGGATGTAGTTGGCACTCTTTGGGAATTTTTAATTCACTAAACTTCAGGGCATATAACTGCATTGCGAAAAATGTAGAGTCGGTAGAGAAGTATCTAAACTGTGTTAGAAATAGCTAAACGTTCCAAAGAAACTATGATACTGTTAGCCGCATAATATATCAGTATTATTTCCGCGGACGGCAATAATTCTCTATGGAAATTTCCCGGCCGCTCCGCGGGGGTCAACGTTCGCGCAGGACAATGTCTCTTCTCGGAAACCCGCGGGACCAAATATTAAAATATGGCCGACCAGGTGTTTCCGTATGCCAAGTGATGTAGGGTTGTCAATGAATATTTCATGATATATAACCGTAAATTGACTACCAAGTACTATGTCAAAAAGAGTCCTTTGTTTATTTAGTGCTTTGCTAAGCGTGCCTTGTGTGGTCGTGTTTCGTTTACCAACGGTTGTTGTCTGTAAGGCTTAGTGTCCAGGGTCGAATCAGCCACTATTTATGAAAATCAAAACAATGTCGTCACATTTTGCTATAATAAAGTTGCCTATCTCTTTTAGGTACCTATATGAGATTTACAAATTTAAAATTGATTAAATTCTGTAGGTAACTGTTTTTCCCAGTATATATTTCTAAATTTCGCCTCAATTTTGTTATCAAAAATTCCTTGCCTGATGGGTACAGGAAACTAATCTAAGTAACTTTCCAAGCACACGACCGGTAACTTCACCTGTGATTTTAGAACGTATTGTAATTAAGATTAAGCGTTAAAATCATTCAATCAAGCAGACATGAAGTTCAATAAGTTTCTGTCAAAAATTACATATTGGTACAAGCTTTTATTGCCAACTGTACTTTTCTGTATACCACCATCAACTACTCATTGAGACGATTCTAACGAGCCCAAACTCAACGGGGTTATTAAGTACTGAATTTCCATGGCCACCTTCTGTCTCCATCATCAGATCAGCTCGATGGTACCATAATATTGTCATCCAAATTATATTTATACACCCAAAATTTTAGCTCAATCGGTTGAGAATAACAGGTTCTAAATTCAAATTTGTCCCACTAACAAACTAACAAACAAACAGGTCAAGTTAAATAAACACCTGTAAAAAGTTACCCGTCACATTCAATAATTACTTTTTAATTTTATATAATTCTATGTAAATATACAATGTTGTGTATTGTATTTAAGGTATTTGTAACTATGGGCCTTAGTGGCCTGAAATAAATGGTTTATTATTATTTTTACAAACCTACGGATATCTAGTTAAGTCATAATTATGATTCATCACGTTACTCAATATTATGTTGGCATAGAATATGTTTATCGCTAGAGTTCCAAGTGCTATGTTGTGTATTTTATAGGCCTGCCGCCGATTGGTCATAACCGGTCTTTTATTCGCAATAATGAGAGACAAATGAGCAGAGAGCTTGAGTGACAACTATCGGAGATTTCCGCTTAATATTATATGTTTTTATATACACTTTGGGCTCAGTTCCCTAATGCGTTTATATCTATTGAAATCGTCTTAGTTCCGGAGGTTTTAAATGGGGGATGGGGAAATTCTAACTCACACCACATGAAGAAAAAATAAAAAGGAAATTAATACAAAGAAGTGTCAACCCTATTGAAAAACAACACAAAAACGAACCTTTAGCAACAGTTCAAATACAAAAAGTCCTTATCCAATTACTGATATGTTAAGGACAAAAAGTTCGCAATTTTCTTGGGTGGGATCGAGATAATGATAAAAATTACGGATGCTGAATTTAAATGAAAAAGTAATCCCGTCTTTACTGTCACGCATTAAAAAAAAAACATGGACTTATTTACATTTTCAATTTATGGTGTCTGGATAGAATTAGTACTTTTGTGGGGTGAACCGGTGGACTACGGGATTGGTGCTTAATTAGGTTGTGGGCGATGGCTTAGCAACCTACCACATTATTATATATTTAATTAATTATATCACAAAAATATTTATTTTACCTAAGTTAAAATATTAAATTTAACTAGTGGCTCTGTGTGCTGCAGAAATCAAAAGCCTGAAGACAAAAATAATAATCGAAAAACTGATGCCATCTGTAAAGGACAACAAGCGGATAGCCGGACATACGAAAGAATTTGCCCGCTCGTTCAAAAATAGTAAACATAAAGATTTTTTTACATTCTTGACAAATAACACTAGCGAATTTTTACACTTGCGATAACGTCGATAGTTAAGAAATAATAGGATGTTTGCTTTGTAGTTACGTAATTATTAATTAAGTTTGCCTTGAATTTCGTGAGAATAAAATTCTCCCTTATATATATATATATATATATATATATATTGTCCTCCTTATATAAAAACCAGAATAAGATAAGATGTCACCAATTAGGTACTTAAAAATATTTAGGGTGAATATCCACGAAAGCTGGGCGAGGTAGCGGAGCGGTGAAAAAAACCCATCAATAGGAAGAGATGCCAGAGCGAGGCTTGCGATGCCATTGGTGGATTTTTAGGGTTCCGTACCAAGAAGGTAAAAAAAACGGACAAGTGCGAGTCAGACTCGCCCATCGAGGGTTCCGTACAACATTACAAATGTATAGTTTTTAGAATTTTCCCTGGACTTGCAGTATAAGACGACATTACTTGCCAAATTTAATAGTTCTAGGTCAACGGAAAGTACCCTATAAATTTTGATTCCTTGAGTGTCGAAATTTACGTTTTTTGCGGCACAAACGGCCGTATCTTTTTTAGGGTTCCGTACCCAACGGGTAAAAACGGGACCCTATTACTAAGATTTCGCTGTCCGTCCGTCTGTCTGTTACCAGGCTGTATCTCAAGAACCGTGACAGCTAGAGAGTTGAAATTTTTACAGATTATGTATTTCTGTTGCCGCTATAACGACAAATACTAAAAAATCGGCCAAGTGCGAGTCGGACTGGGGCTCCCATACAACAGACATGATTTTTTTGCCGTTTTTATAGATAATGGTACGGAACCCTTCGTGCGCGAGTCCGACTCGCACTTGGCCGGTTTTTTTACGTTAACTTAGAAGTTTGATTTTTTCACAGCTTCAAGGGACTGTAGATCGGTTTGAATTTCAACTTATACCTCCACGCATTCCCAAGATAAAGGGTTTTGACACCAAGTGATCCTTCACTCCTTTCCGGGTTCCGTTTTTTCCTCTTGAGGTACGAAACCCTAAAAACCGGCTAAGCGCGTGTCGGGCCACGCGCAGTGTAGGGTTCCGTAGTTGCCTGTCTGTCTTTGTTACATCGACACGCACGCGCCAAGTAAATGGTGGGGTTGCGTCCGGCCGGTTGGTCGACTATTACTCGGTAACTACTAATGTCTACTTAGCCATGATAGTTTTCCTTTTAAATTCATTATATGCACTACTGCTTTTTTCACGACGGATGAGGAGACGGACGGACGGACAGACGGACGGACGGATATGGCGAAACTATAAGGACAAGGATGGGAAGGAGGAACTGACGAAATGGTTGCAGGATAAATGTTTTTATAGTACTAGCGAATATTTGGCAATTGACATGTAATTCATTAATTATTTGTAAATTTATAAATATAGGGAATTATAATTGTAGGATAAGGAAATAACATGTTATAAATTGACGACACCGATAATGTTTTGGCTACGATTAGTATATTAAGAATCCTATTTGATACAGGTCGTCGAATGAAAGGTGTATTGTAGTACAGGTGTTTTTATAAACATTTAGTTACGTAAATATGACATGAAAAATTTGCACACCTGCATGCAGATTGAATATCCATGAACAAATTCAGCTTTAAGACCTTACCCTGTTACCATATTCTGGCAAATAAAGAAATTTTGATTTGATTTGATTTTCATTCCGTATTGACTACGGAACCCCAAAAAAGAAACCCTAATGATTCGACTCCGTCCGTCTAAAGCAATTATTATTCTACTATATCTAGACCCCATTCTCTGAATCAGAGAAAAAAAGAGAAAGGGACCCTAATTCTTTGCAAAGGGTATCCCTAGATATCGGGCCCTAGATGTAGTGTAACTAATGTAAAAGGTGCTTAAAGGTATAAGGACGGTCAATAGTAAATTTGACACTAAGAAATACGTGTCAAGTTTACTATTGACCACCATCGCAGGCCGAGCCAGTCTGTGAGAAGCTTAAGGCTTGTATTTTGTATTGAATATACCATATACATATAAAAAAATGTTTCTTCCATCATCAAAAGTTGCCAGCACTTGATTACCCACAGAAGAGTTGCATTATAAAACAAACAAAAGACCAGTTTCGTTACAAAACGCTCGTGTGAACAGCGCACACTTTTGTCGCTCATTACGAAATGTCCGATTTTGCGAAACTGCCAATTCTAGCCGATCCTCATTGTCTTTCGTATTGAAGTTCATCATTTATATTGCGTTTCGCATTGTATAGGTTACGAAAACGTTCCCACAATGTTATGTTTGAGTTGTTTGACCATAATGATGATCACGAGACTGCTTATCTAGGGGAGGGCCCTTTCGGATACATTTCGACCCAGTGGGATCTTTTGTGCATTTGCCCTCTCCTTTATGCCTACTCCCAAGCTCACTCCATCATTTCCACAAACCGGATGATGCAGCTCAGTGGCAGTAGGTACCTTGAATTCCTTTGGTTTGGCTATCAAAGTAATTCATTCTTTGTCTGGCAAGGCAAGGGCATGACATTCACACAGTAAGTGTTCTATAGTCTCATCCTCCTCGCCACACATTCTACAGTCTAAACCTAAACTATCCGCTAAGATCCAAAAGATTCTTGACCCCGAAGTGGCCTGTGAACACCCCAGATATAATTCTGAGTTGCTTCCTGCTGGATTGCCAGAGTTTTTTGGTTCAGTCCACTCTTTCAGAGCTTAGAGTGCCTTAAGCCAGTATAGTAGTGGCTGATTGACATAACGCTTTCCAGGACTACTTGTAGTTTGTATTGTTGATATAATTTTATACTGTTGTTAATGGCAAACTTTAGGGAAGCTGTTGTGCAAACTATGCAAAACTAATGAACGCATTTTCAAATCGATCATTAATATGCTGAATGAATTTTCATCGGTTTTGGACCTCCTAAAATTACCAACCAACCCGACCACTAGACGTGGACGAAAATTCGGTCAGGTCAGAGATTTTAGGCAAGAGTAGGTTGGCAAGGGGCCCATTTGACTTTGATTTGTGCATTCCGCGATATCTTGGCTATCTCACTAAGTTTTAACATTTATTTTTATCAATTTACTTAAAATATTTCTTTATCCCCATACAAACTTTCAACGTCCTTTTTACCCCCTTGAGGGAAGAATTTTCAAAATTATACAAACTACCTATTGTGAATAAATCGGCTCTCTAGGTTCAACGGTTTGGACTGGGCGTTTTGATTTAAGAGAGTGAGTCAGTCAGTCAGTTAGTGAGGACTTATTGCAAATCATTGATAATGGAAGCTTTATTCATATACCTAGCCTAGGTAGTTGTTGTTATTTAAATTGTTTTATTTAATGCCTTTAGTAAAACCCTATTTTTACTTTCTTTAAAGCGTTTAAACGGAAACCTTGTTTGACCCTGACTGTTTTATGGTTGTTATAAAATTATAAAAGCAGTTCATTCACACCTTAATCCAGCAAGATGCTCATAACGAAAAGCATTAAGTGACATCCAAATAGATGTCTCTTATGAATATGAGGGCAGATAATTCAAGATTGATGAGAGATGAATGAAGACAGAAAAAGCCAACCAATTGACGTCATCGCCATTTAAATGATGAATTAAGTGTTGACGAGTTTTCCCCTTTGCGAAGATAGGGTTAATGATCGGTACCGGTCACATATTTATCAATATCACATTTAGGATGATAATATACTAACCTACAGGCGGATCACCGTCTTCCAAATCGGACGTTTAAATAGGAATAATTTACTAGTTTTGTGAAGCGTGCCTATAAAATTTGCAGAGTTCCCTCGATTTCTCCAGGATCCCATCATCAGATCCTGACTTGATGACCATGGGACCACCCGGAAAGGAGGTAACCTTTGGAAAGGTAACTTTCAAACAACAAAAAAAAGAATTTTCCAAATCGGTCCAGGTGTCTTCGAGAAGGTAATCGGGGAACATACATAAAAAATAAAAGATTCCGACGAATTGAGGACCTCCTCCGTTTTCTAAGTTGGTTAAAAAGGAGCCAATCATGGCTTATCGCAACACTTATGTTTTTTACGTACACTAGTGTCATAGGGCTTGATAGCTCCCAGCTGCCAGACCACAGACATTACTATCTACGCGTAGGTAGATCACGTAAACAACAATGGTGGTATAAAATCCATACATTTGTGTTACAGTTCAAATCAAATATAAACACAAAACGTAAATTATTGGTAAATATAAACGCTGTCCGTCGTTTACTTACTACTTAAATATAACATTTCTCTTTACGTCACATGTACTAAACAGCCAATAAATAGGAAAGTGACCACGATGTTAAGGATGCGCCACACGCTCTGTTTTCACATTCACTCGAATATAATATGTTCGGCGGCATTGTTTGTGTGAGCGGAATCCAAATACGCTTTCATCGGATTCCTTTGAAAGTGCCGCAAATGTATCACCTTTTAGATTCAATTCTTATAAAAGAATAGAAAAGGGACTTTGTTGTCTATGGAATGGAGTTCAAAAGAGAATGAGAGGAGATGAGGCTACATTCGCGGCTGGTAATATTTTTGACACGTTCTCAATGTTTCGCGTACAGAAAGTAAACCATTAAAAATACACAATTTGCGTATGTTTAAGGTTCAGGCACATACTCACTTAACGGTAGGTATAGTGACGGGCACAAAAGTAGGACCAACATAGCGTCGTGTGAAGATTCACATAGAAAATGGAATCGCAAATACTACAAATCGGCCTGGTATATATTTCGCTTCAATTTGTCAGTTATTTCAACATATCGCAACAAAATACTGTTCAAGTATAATAAATAATAATAATCAGTAATTAATATAATTAATTAAATTGACAAAAACAGCCAATACAATAAGATATTTGTTTATTCAATATCTTTACTTCCTGTACGACGTGCTTATCTAAAACCGACGAATACGCTGCTAGGCTTCAAGGACCTGCGACCCTTTGGTTCCGAGCATGGCGAGGTTGTGTCATATAGCGTAACGAGTTATCAATACTGTCAAACGTGATGTATGTTGTGTATAATGTTGTTTTGCTTTCTGTAAATATTCCGACATGTGAGTAAACATTAATATCTCCGAAACTACCGCCATAAGGCTTCACCCGTGGAACGTCACATAAATATGTTCCTAACATAATATATATTATTATATAATACTCTGTGCTGTGTAGGTATTACAGAATACTCCCTTACAGTCCTTTTCCTGTATTTATTCCTTCACTCCTGTATACAAATGACTCATCCTTGTATATATTTAAAGCTTTATATAAATTTCTGTATGTAGGTATACAATCTCTTTTAATGAACCTATTTAGAATGCATCTACGATGACATGTCAATCTTGATAACATATGACACGTGTTCTGCATTTGTTTTTTGCAAATACTAAAAGATTAGAAAAGAGTATTAAGTTCTTTTATTTTCGTAAATATTTTTTAGGAAAAAAAGTGTATTAAAAGACACCGGATACCAGTATACCTACATACTGACTTATCTACACACTGCACTGGTACTTTAATTATATGGTAGTATCTACTTGTTCGACGATTGTTTTTTTTTGACATGACGCACGAAGATTTTTGAAGATATTTTTATATGTGTATGTAGTGGGCATTAGGTGGCTTGTTATGATATTTTTTTTGTAGGTACCTCCGCGAAAAGTGTCATAAAAAAATAAAATAAAAATAAAAGTATTTTTTTAAGGAATTTTAAGGACATGATGTTGGTTGAATAAATGCATTTGGTAGCCAATTCTATTTTTATTCATGATGATTTTGTATGGTTACTCTATCTTGAACAGTTTACCTAATATGACACTTTAAATGGCACCCTGTATTTATTATATTATCCTAAATTACTCGAAAACAAAAGAAGATCGAGGACTAATATTAAGCAAGGAGTGTTCTTAGGACCTGCCAGTACACCACCAGAAAGAATCACCAAATCCCTTGTCGGGGGCCACTCTCGTTAGCTTAGCCTGCAAGGCCCTTTATTGAAATCACGCCTTAATACGAAATTTGCGCATATAAATTCTCACGTCACTGATAGTTGACAGATAGTCCAGGCAATGAACTGACAACTTGTATGGAAAAAATGACATATTTGGAAATAATTTATAATAGCTAATTTTTTTAATGTAACGGATATAGTATCAATTAAATTGTTACCTAGAGGCAAAATCCAACAAAAAATCAGACATCAAAAAAATCAATATTTAATTAGCTCCTAAAAAGCCCGGATAAATAATAATATTTTTTTTTCTTTATTTAGGTTCATTTACATTTGCTTTACAATATTGAATATAAAAAAATATAAAAAAGACAATGCATGTTTCATTTAAATCTATATAATTACTTCCGGGTGGAAAGTTTGTTGGATTCTTGAATAAAGCATCTTAGAATAATGTTTTAAAATGAAATAAACAAAAAAACGCTATTATAAATTAATGTTTTTCGAAACCGTATTTTGCCTCGGCTAAGATACGGTAGCTTGGATTTCAAGAAAAAGAAATGAAAAAGTCAAATATTTTGGAAAATTAATTAATCTTTCCAGTCGGATAAAAACTGGCCTAAGCGTAAGCGGAAGCTACAATAATAATGTACCTACTAACAAAAAAGTTTCACGTTTTTCCCTTCATGGGAAGCTGAGATCCTTCGTGACAAAATAATGTTTGGAATCATACTGGCTGATTCTTTTTTTTATTCAGAGATTTATTATAAGTGTACATTATAAATGCTGCTTCTGGCCAATGAGGCCTTACCGGTGTATTTTTTACTGTCAAGCCGAATCGAATCAACACTTTATACCCCCTACCGTCGTCCATTACTCGACCGTTGACCTCTTGATAAAAGTTTAACTGAATATGTACCGTTACATCTTAATGAAGATGACTCCCATTCAGTTTGCAGGACCTTGTCTGCAAAGCAAAGCGGCGTACACTATACAGCTTAATTTAAATTTACTTACGCAGATACCCCGTAAGCTTTCAAATTTGCCGCCCGAGAGCGGTTATCGCAATATTTTCCCAATTCGATACAGTCGAAAACCGTATCGGGCAAGAAACAACATTTCCAATTTGGAAACCCCATCGTTGTTGTCGGTTGACACCTTTAGGCACCGTTTTAAAGAGTTATTTTACATTTGGTGTTAACGAGCAATTTGTAGGTACTTATTCGTAAAATTTCATTACAAGCTATCCAGTGTTACATGCGCGGTGAATGAATTATATATATTTAATGTATGTTGTGATTATTTTAACTGTATTGAGAAGGTAACGGTTATTAGATTTAGGTACTCGCTATAAATCTTGATACGAAGCTGACCAAGATGGACGCGTTCGATCGACACCGTACTAGGTGTGTTTGTATAAATCTCTTCATGCCCTATTTTCCATCGCCACAGTTTTCTTTGGTATGAAGTATAGACAGGGAAAACTAAGCATAAAAATAAATAAATAATAATAATCATAGATAATGTTTAGATATAGATATAAACATAATTATAAAGAGTGTATATTCGCCAACAAACTGTTACGCAGTTTGGCGAAGACATAGATTAAGTTTTTCATAATTTTGTTGAGGAAGAAAAAAAAAAGCTGTTCTAGAACCGAGTTTGAAGGAAACACTAAAAATTAGACTGAAGTGAACTTAACTCATCTACAATTTAATAAATATAACCAAAATCATCAATATCATCGCCATATTAGCCGAAAGATGTCCACTGTTGGCTGCTGGACATTAGGCCTACCCCAAAGTGTGCCAAAGTGACCGGTGATACTGATAACAAAGTTTGCTAAAGTGACCGGTGATACTGATAACAAAGTGTGCTAAAGTGACCGGTGATAACAAAAGTAACTCATATAAATTGTGTACTTTCGTTAGACATTTCTACTTCTATGAATTATTGGATAAATTAAGTCAAAAATTACTTAAATATAAACGTTTCTTAAAATGCATGTTCGGCTTATTTCGTACCTTATTGAATTATTTGAGACACTGTTAGTGTCACGTCAAAACAAATTGACCCTGTGAACGTATCAAACAATAATTACATTATATTTTTTGTCATTTTCCAATTCTCAGTCACAAACAGGGTCTGGCTTCTGGTTATTACGTTTCGTACGTGCTCATATTATCAATGGCGATATTAAATTGATAATACGTGTTTCATTATCATTTGCCATTTGGTCGTCGTCGCAAAAAAAAGTTGAAATGGCAATTGTTTGAAACATCGACTACACTAATTGATAATTCGTTAACCGTAGCGCAACAAGGCATAGTCTTGCTCAATTAAATGTGTAATTGTTTGCACTCGTATGCGAGTTACTTGTAGGCGCGTCTCCAGAATGTATATGAGATCTTTTATGTCATTTATTTCTAAAGATCAAAGACGCCATAAAATATAAACACCTAATAGATTGAAGTTTAACATATATCCCTGATATAAAACATCTGTCACTCTCGCATTTAAGTACTTACCTGACGAAGTATTGCGGTATCGCGCTAGCCTATTACTACTATTACACTAACACTGCTGTTTACTAATATTCAAACAAGTAAGCCTCAACAAGTTTCTGTTTGGCCCTACGGTTGACTGGTAGAGAAAGACTAGTGGCATTATGTCCGCCCTTTGTTCTTATTTTGTTTGTGAAATAAAGTTTAACTAAATAAATATTCAAAGGAGGTAAACTTTGTAGACGGAGTAATCTCCGGATCAACACATGTGATTTAAAGAACTCTTATAATGGACTTCTGTTATTCGCAGGGGGCAGGTAGCTATTTACATAAAACACTTAAATAGCCTATCAATATGGTGCTTTTATCATCACCAATAAACAGCACAAATGGCACATTAATTTTATCGTTTACGTGAAAGTAAGCCACAAAATTTGTCAACGGCGGCAAAATGTGATAAAACATCGTTATTTATCGATAAACTGTTACCGGCGGTGTTGGCCCGCAAAGAGTTTAGTGCAATTATACTGAATGGGATTGAATCAACTGTTGTTTTACCTACATTTTGAAATCTGGTTAAACCATTATATACATACACGCCTGTGTTTCCAGGAGGGGAGGGCAGAGCACACGAAATAAAATTTTCAGACCCATTTCTAAAATTTGAATGTGACATTCCAGTGTCAGGTTGCCAACCTATCGCCCCCAACTTACTTCATCCCTATCCCGTAGTCGACTTTTTTGACACCCACGGAATGATAGGGTGGTGTTAAATCCACATCTCGCGCACCTTCCCGTAATGATAGCATTCACAAGTAACAGAACATCGTGCATTCGCAGATTTTAAATGTGTCGAACTGAAGAACGAAAACACCCAAACATCGCTACGAACATTTCCACGATCATTCTAGCGAACGCTCTGGTAAATGCTGTGCTAGAATTCCGAGGTGCATCCACCCGAACGCCGTTGATACTGTTGACAGTGACTCATCAACCGCGCCCGGCGTTGTAGCCGAGGCAAAATACGGTTTCGAAAAACATTAATTTATAATAGCGTTTTTTTTGTTTATTTCATTCTAAAACATTATTCTAAGATGCTTTATTCAAGAATCCAACAAACTTTCCACCCGGAAGTAATTATATAGATTTAAATTAAACATTCATTGTCTTTTTTATTTTATTTATATTGAATATTTTAAAGCAAATGTAAATGAACCTAAATAAAGATAAAAAAAATATTAATATTTATATCCGGACTTTTTAGGAGCTAATTAAATATTGATTTTTTTGATGTCTGATTTTTTGTTGGATTTTGCCTCTAGGTATCAATTTAATTGATAATATATCTGTTACATTAAAAAAATTAGCTATTATAAATTATTTCCAAATATGTCATTTTTTCCATACAAGTTGTCAGTTCATTGCCTGGACTATTGTACCACGTTGACACGCACATGTGACAACCCTAACAACACGAAAGAGCACGTGCTATGCGATTGAGCGGGATGCCATCACTTGAGTTTTCTAGCTATCAAACGTCAGGTTTGTTAAACAGTGGATGTTCTATACGTAAATACTTTTTTTTATTCTTTGATGTTAGTATCGAAGTCGAACTAAAACGCTTACGCCGAGACTAAAAGCCATTAAATCACTCGTTTCTATAAATATCTAGACAGCCCAGTTACCTTGAAACTGACACCAATAAAAACATTTATCTGAGAATCGGCAAATAATATTAAAATTTGTCAAACTGCCGATGCCGCATGGTAAGTAATATGTTATAATTCATAATGGAAATCTTGATGGTTTACTTGATAGGTTCCTTTTCATCTTAACTTTATAATGGTTGCTTCCAAGCCCGCTTGACTAGGTACTTAATCTCGAGAATTCGCGTAGGTGCCAGTGTTTGACCAGGGAGGAGACACATAAAATATATCATCCAGCATCCAGAGATGTGCGAAGCTGTGTGTGCGTGTTACATTTGACACCTAGCTGTCAAGCATGGGAGGTGTTAAATATATGACAGCACCAATTTGTACAGCATGTAAGCCATTCGGCTACCGTAGCTTTTCAAGTTTCATTTCCTAGTCACTACTAATTTCTAGTATGTTTTATCGCAATCATTTAAAGTCTCGTATCGGTAGCCCATTGCAAATATCGTACCTAATCCTTCATCCAGTTTTTTGTTGCTATTAAACAAGGAACTGTATTATAAACTTTAAACAAACGAATCATTTGTCAGTATATCAATGAAGAGGCCGTTTATATGATATCATAAATCAAACGTTATCGCAATAAAATATCGTGTATTAAGCATCAAACCACACCTTTTAAAGAGGTTGGTACACTAAAGCAAAGTAGATATACTTAGTATAGCTTAAAGCAGTAAAATGCCAGAGCTGTCCACACCGCTGCAAACTGGGCATCTCTTATTTGAAGAACCTCGACGAAGAAGAAGAAGCAGTAAAAATTAATCCGTATAAGCGTCAGATTTGATGCAGTCACATAGACACGCATCGCAGCACTAAATTTAAGCGTACTTCGGCGAAGTCGGCGGTGCATCAGTCGGTAGAGTCCCCTACGAACAGTGGAACTTAAGACGCGTTCCAAAATTGGGCTTGTGACATTTCACTCTTTCTTTTTAAATCAGTCAGAATTTTTTACTTTTATTTATTAAAAATAAAAACTTACGCTATTACATTTTTTCTTTTCGAATTTAACCATTCGATTCCATATTCTCACTAAGAGACGACTGTAATGTGATCTTCAATGAATATAAGCAACGCAACTGCCTCACGTGAGACAGAGCCTTATGTAAACGAAGTCCTCACTTAGATTGAGCAAAAAAGCTCATTGTTTTGTAGGAGCTTAAAATTAGAGACCTACAGGTAGAGATTGGTTGGGTCAGTTGTGTTGTTAGGGCAAAAAGTGAACATTATGATGGCGATAAAAATTATGAAGATAAAAAAAAACAGTCCAAAGATTTCTTAATTATAATGCATAGGTACTTAATCAAATGTTTTTTTTTCACTTTTATATGAGAAAGATACTTTTTGTGTTGTTACGATGGGATGGTGTAGATATGTTGAATAATCATTTAAAATAAATAATATTCTAGAAAATTTGAGTATCCGCTAGTCTTTCGTCACCTAGAAAAGCCTAGTGCATAGTGGCTTCATGTGAAATGTATATTTTTAGGGTTCCGTACCTCAAAGGGAAAAAACGGAACCCTTATAGGATCACTTTGTTGTCCGTCTGTGTGTCTATCTGTCAAGGCCCTTTATCTCGGGAACGCGTATCCGTGTCGAGTTGAAATTAAAACCAAATACTCAACTCTACAGTCCTTGTGTTTGAGCTTTGAAAAAATCAAACTTCTATGGTCCTCTTCTATGGTGTCAGACCACGCAAAACGAAGGGTTCCGTGCCTATTAAAAAGGTCGTGTCGTCACAGAAATCTTACGGTACTTACGTCCTTTACTTTAAGGAAGGCAGTTTTTCAGCAATATCTCGAAAACCTTTGAACCGATCTTGATCAAAATAATTTTGGTGAAAGAATTTAATAAGTCATATTATGTCCATGATTTTTTTCATACTTTTAAAATACACCGTTCAAAAATTAGGGAGGGGGGACAGGATTTTTGTGACTTTCGGGGCGATTATCTCCGACTCTATTCACTTAATCAAAAAAATTGCTGAGACACCTTATATTTATTTTTAAAGGTCTATCGATTGACGTGGGCTTGCAATGCAATTTTTTTTTTGATTTTCAGTTTTATGTAAAAAGTGCACGCCTAAAAATTTTTTTTTAGTCATTTTAACTATAAAACTATGTAGCGGCTAACAAAATACACCTATCCTCAAAATTTTATTCAAATACACCTTATAGTTTTCGAGTAAAATGCCTGTGACATACGGACAAACGGACATGACGAAACTAGAAGAGTTCCGTTTTTGCCATTTTGGCTACGGAACCCTAAAAAAGATACGGCCATTTATGCCGCAAAAAACGTATATTTCGACACTCTCAAGGGAATCAAAATGTATCCGTTGACCTAGAACTATGAAATTTAGCAAGTAATATCGTCTTATACTACAAGTACAGGGTAAATCTGAAAACTATACATTTGTAATTTTGTACGTAACCCTCGGTGGGTGAGTCCGACTTGCACTTGTCCGTTTTTTTAAGTATGTATTTATAATTGAATCCATATACTGGTTATAATTGTTTATTTCTTCTGAAGGTTGTCTGGAAGAGATCGCCCGTTGTCTGTATCTGCGCGACCGAGCTCTGCTCGGGTGAAAGTAGAGAAAATACGGAGAAAACATGAGACCTAGCTAGATCGATTTCTCACCCCGTAAATCCCTATATTCCAAATTTCATCGGAATTGTTAGTCGTTTCCAAGAACGTGATTGCAAATATATATGTATATATATATATTTATATATATATATATATATATATATATATATATATATATATATATATATACAAATATTGCTCGTTTAATAGTATAGGATGTTTTACAAAAATATTATTTTTCATTCAAATTGCGATATTCGAAACGACCAAAGACTTGTGTGGTATCTGGTATTCATACGCCTCGTAAATTTAGATAAAAAATAATTAAGATTGCAAAACATGAACACAACATCCACAAAGATGTATACCAATTAAACAGCTATTTAGTATTTCCGAATGCAAATATTACCGTTTTAATTACAGGCAAGTACAGTTTTTAAAACTTAAGCCTTAATTATTACGCGATAATTTATGCTTCCCAATAATATACCGTATTACTAATATAGAAAGTCTCGATTTCGAATGGCATCTTTTTCGCTGCGGTAGGCTGAAATTCAACTGCAGTGCTTGCGTTCACAATACTTATCGACAACTCGCCTGAGACTTACCAGTGTAAGTCTGACCTCTGGTTACGTGAAGTTGTTATGACCCTCGCAGTCAAGATATACTGGGTGAGAGTAGAGGGGCGAATCCAGAAGGGATGTGAGTAGCAAGTAGCAACTTCGAGGCTTTATTTTCTGTCATTGCCACTTTAAATTAAGCTTTATCTGAACCTGAAAGGCTGCATTTTTAATGTCGTAATTGAAAGAGATAGGACCTTTAAGAGAGCATCAAGTAATATGTTTATTTCAATGCTTTTGACGTTTGCGATTGTGTAAATTTGTTTTCCACCGCCAACAACTGCACAAGTTGAGTTCTCAACGGAGAAACCTGATTCTAATTTATAATGTTAAGGGATTCGTGGCTGTCAGTGTTATCTGGTAATTTATGAAACACCGACTATCAGACTCAAATTTAAAGAGAGAAAGGAAAATAATATATGTAGGTAAGAAGGAAACTCAAGTGTACCCGGAATTTCCATCAAAGTCTACCCGTTTTATTGTTCTTGGGTGTATTTGGTTAAGTTGCCACAAAGGTTCGATTCCTACAGACTTACCAGAGAGAGACAAGGCCACATTTTATGGGTGCTCTCCTATTAGACATGCAAATAGTTAGTAATATCGTATCTAACGTTTTTTCTATGATTTTAACTGATATAGATGCAAATGAAGAAATAATTCAATTTGATTTTCATTAACGAATCATTAAATATAACTAGACTTCGTTTTAATGCACGAACAATTATTTATCTTAAACTTTATTTACTCACACCTCGTGTCGAGACAATTCTTTCGCTTTCGACCACTTACCTGAAAAATACAAATAATTCATTAATTAGCTATACTGGTCAACGGCCTCCCAACATAAAATTGCAAATTAAGGCCGATTATGTTTAGGGTTACGTCAGAGCGTCAGAGCAAGTGTGTTTAATTATTTAAAACCCACTAATGAGTCCGGCAGGCGCTAAATGTTGACTTTAGCACTTTGCCGGCATGTCGTCTGCTAATCCTGTTTAGCACTTCACAGACATTTTTTTATAAGCACGGTGGCAAACAGGCTTTCGACCCGCCTCATGGAAAGCAGATATGTAGCATATGGTCGCTTCGCTTACGAATACATATGTCGAAGGCGATAAGGGCGTTAGACCTTAATTGTTTTGAGGATTCAATGTGAAAGCAAGAGAATAGTTTCAGTCAAAAACTTCATTTTTGGTACAAGTTTTTACTGCCGACTGTAATCTTCTATCTACCGTCACCAACAACTCATTGAGACGATTCTAACGAGCCCAAACTCAACGGGGTTACGTCGGTTAAGTACTGAATTCCCATGGCCACCTTCTGCCTCCATCAACAGATCAGCTCGATGGTACCATACTATTGAATTGGCATCCAAACTATACTTAAACCCAAAAAATCAGCTCAATCGGAAAACGGCAAGTGACTGAAAACTGGATTGCAAATTTTGACGCACTAATTACATACTTACATACGGACAGGTCAAGTTAATATAAAGCTTGTAAAAATATAGGTCCCTCACACTCACAATCAATACAGCAGATACTTGGGATCTCTGGTGACCTTACTCAACACCAGTTCATCAACCATTCACAATAAAATAGAATAATAATTATAATTAGAATATAAATTAATTTATTTCAAACGAAAGTTGCCACGCTGTCTAAATTCCGCCGCTACATTACTGTTTTGAAAAGTACGCCAGAGTAAAATATGACCCGGAAAAAATACATTCTTTATTATATTATAGTCATGTTCATAGTACATTGAGGTGTTACAAGTATAGGGTGGTAGGTACATGACACCCTGTAAAGGGCACTCAATATTTGTGGTTCTTACATCTAGATTCATAATATAATTAAATGTGTTGCGAAGATTATTTATACTATAACATATTAAATTAATAAATTACCTACCTAATTCACGTATTAGTCCTAGAAAATAACATTAACATAATAAGAATTTTGATTGAAATTGCATGAGGATGTCAAATTGATAGATTTCATTAAAATGTATAACATGATATTGTTGATTCATTAGTATGCATTATTAATCTATCAATTAATTACCGTGTAAATAGTTTATAACATTTGGAAAATTTGCCACATAGAAAAATTAATACCGGGATAAACATCTGACAAAATAAATAGCTAAGGTGAAGTTCGCATAATCTCAAGTTACATCATACAAAAACGGAGGTGGCTAACGAGCGAAACTTATGAGATTTCGCACGTTGAACTCACTCACATCTAAAGGCCGTGAGTATTCTAACCTATCATCGGCAGTTACTACTTTTCATCGGTGCAGCAACACACGTAACTGTATTACCTTGGCTAACATCCAGCCAGTACTTATTACTTACATTAACTAACATTTTTATTTTTAACGCAAAACCGCGAGAAGTGGCGTTAGACTGCACTACACTTTACCTCATTCCAACATTAGAATTTTATCGCACATCTACATTTCTTCGTTATTAAATGCTTATCAAAAATAATAAGACTAAAGACTGAAATTGCATGACGATTAACGCAAGATTTTTCTAATTTTATATGGAAAAGGATATTAGAAGAATAGAACATGACTGTCTTATATTTTACGTTTATATTATAATTTATTTGAAGTCGGATTGCTTCAGAGGGTTTCAAAAAATTCCAGAGATTACCCGTACCTAAGCTTAACATACAAACTTACAAAGTCACAAACATGGCATCTTTATAATATTAGTATAGAGAAGTACGAGCATAGGTACTCGTAATTAATTTGAATGGATGCATCACTAAAATAGGACGTATTCTTAGAAGGAATATAAATAGGTACTGTCTTAATCATCGAGAGATGCTGCTTAAAATAAAAAATAAAAAAAGCCTTTTCTTTCTGGTTTTACATGGCATGATAAGGATATTGAAAGAAAATTATACACCTGAACCTTAGTTTTAGGTATAGGCCTCTTCCAGAGCCTGCCATTTTTAGGGTTCCGTACCTCAAAGGAAAAAAACGGTACCCTTATAGGATCACTCGTGCGTCTGTCACAGCCGATTTGCTCCAAAACTACTGGACCAATTGAGTTGAAATTTGGGAAACATATGTAAATTGGTGACCCAAAGATGGACGCGTAAAGTAAATTAATGGATTCTGAACAAGGGGGCCACTTTTGGGGGTAAACTGGAAAATTAAAAAAAAAAGTTTCGCAAACTGTATTGTGTGACATATCAAATGAAAGGGGTTGTTGTAAACATCTCAGTTTTTTTTTTATAATTTTAGCAAAAACAGATTTTAGGTAATTTAGGAAAAAAAGACGAAAATTGACCACATACATATTAACATAAGTGCTAACTGTTCTATGAAACTATGACGTAAATACGCGTCAATGCTGAGCATATTAGCCATTAAAAAGTGCTAAACCACAAAAGGATGTCGCAGTTCTGAATCATGTCATAAAACGATATTACGAATGTCTTTCACGTTAGGTCATAGTTACGATAACGAGTATTGGTATACTAGATGCCCGTGCGGCGACGCCCGTGTATCCAGAAAGCATTCTAGAAATAGGTGAAAGATTTTTTTTATTACTTATAGTGGTTCTGGAGAAACTTAAAAAGCTACAATCTCACAGACTTCATCTTTATAATAGTTAGTATAGATAATATTATATAGTACCCGTACTCATTTATTGATAATACTAAAAATATTACAATTAAAAAAATATATGTCAAAATATTATAGTATAATAAATTAGTAAGTCATAATACCAATAGCCTGTAGGTCAGTGAAACTGAAAAATCGCCTTAAAGAAGGCTTCAGAACAATCCTGTGTGTCCTATTTCCTTAGAATTGTAATTGACGTCCGACTTAAGATTTAGTTAATTTATGACTGACTAAATGTCAATAAAACACTATTGACATTGTCATAAAACTAACAGTCCGCTTCTAAGTAGTGCCTTGCGTATGACCGTGTATTTGTTGTTTTGGGAAAACATGGTCAAGTGTTCTTACTTATACGATCAACGTAAATAAATTGCCACTTCTCAGTAGTTCAAAGGCTGTTAGGGACATTAGCGTGACGGAGTTTCAGTTAAAAAGATGCGAGATATCATTGACGTTACCTTGTCTATTACTACTTCTATACTTATATTACTAGAGGCCCTGTGAGCCGGTCTTTTAATAAAAAAAATGATTTTCTCTATCTAAAAACTGAATTAACAAAAAAAAATATATAATTATTGAACCCGCTCACAAAATTTCAGGAGAATTAAATAGTTGAGAAATGCTACTTGTAGAGGAAAACAGCTGGACAGCGGGACATCCAGACATCCGGACATAGGAAAGAATTTTGGCCTAAGCTGAAACGGAGAACTTCGATCGCTTGGCTCTCTCGTGAGCTGTAGAACGTAATTAGGGTACCTACGTACGTGAAAAACATGAAGTGAGTGAGGCTATTTTCAACTTATTTTCGTGAACAAAATTTCACAATTTAGCTCACGCGAAGAGCACAGCTCGTCGAGTTCACTAGTGGCTCTGTGAGCTGTAGAACTCGCGAGCCTGCATTAAAAAAAACGTTTTTTGACGTGATAACGATAAATCGATGAACAACGCACGAAAAAGTGTGGTTCATTGTCCCTTTCCGTTGACTGACATATCAACGCACAGCCCAAACCACTGGTTCTAGAGATTCCGAATTTGGCACGTAGGTTTCTTGTAAGATCTAGCAGTGCACTAAGAAAGGATTTTTCAAAATTCACCCTCTAAGAAGGTGAAATGGGGGTCCAAAGTTTGTGTTAAAACAAGATTAGATCGACTATTTTATTCAAAACTTCACAGGAGTATTCCTAACGATAAATGAGTAAATACGTGTTATGCAATTTTTCATCAATGTTTTCCTATACGTTTTCACGTAAAATTATTGTCCGTAAGCTGACTCTACAGACAACCATTTTTTTAATTTTGAAAAAGTGACTCGATAAAAAAACTATATAATTAACGAACCTGCTCCCAAAATTTCACGAGAGTCGGTTGAGAAATTCGACCTGTAGAAAAGAACAGCTGGACAGACACCGGAAAAACGATTTTCGGCCCAAGTTGAAGCATAGAACTTGGAAGACAAAACAATGGGGGCTACAGTCGCCTTAGTGAACACAAACTCGATCGTGCTACTGTTGCAGGAGTCCCCGCAAGTGATTAGCTGTAGCGCTGCAAATTGCAGTCATTAACGAAACGATTTCGTTTCCATTTAATAGAAGCTTCCTCTGCCTGGCCCACAAAAAACTAGAATACGGTTCCTTTTACCTTGATATCGACACGTGTCTGCTGTCAAGTTGAACACGAACTAGGTTATTTGAGCATTTTAAGTAATAAAAAAATTTAAGTAGTAAAATGCATTCGGTAGAGATGTGTTAGAGGAGAGGGAATTGAAGGATGTCAACCTTAAAGATGTCCTTCTGTTCTGCAGGAAAACGAGAAGAATGGAAGAATTTGATGTGGGAACGCTGCCGGGACAGTAACCTTAGCGCCAACCTGAGGGAAAGGGGCTGAATGAACGTGACAAGCGATCGATAGCCCGCCTGTTACCGGCCAGTCCCTTCACAACATCATCATCAGGTTATTTGAGCATTTTAAGTAATCAGTAGTAGTCAAAATCATCAGTGTCAAAAATAGAATGATAACAGATGATCTCTTAGAACCTTTTTGTATGGTCCCGGACCCCGGAGTCGGTGACAGGTTTTTGAACGAGGGAGCCAAGCGAACGAATTTCTCAGCTTCAGCCGGGGCTAAATTCTTTCGTATGTCTGATTGAGCAGCTGTTATCCTTAAAATTTTGTGAGCAGGTTCTATAATAAGCTTGTGACCTATGATTTTTTACGATGCTATTCGAACCACTTTTTGGAGAGGAACAGATGTTTGTATGGGAGCAACTACAATTAAAGAGCATAAATACCCAAAAATTCGAGTCAAAGACGGACCTCGCTTGCGGCAGCCGAAACGCTTCATACTGATTGACTTTAAAGTTAAAAGTATGCCGTCACACTTTGCGATTTGAATTAGTTCAATGGGAAATCAAGTAAATTGCTGTTTCGGTCGCGAAATACTGCGTTTAGGTCCATGGTTGTCATACAATTTTGTTTCTATAAAAGCGTAAGGGTTTTAGTGGTAGCTTTAAATTTACTCTTGGTCAATAAAAAAATGCATATTTGTTTTAAACTATTTTTTTAATGATTTTAATTATATTTTGTTATTTATACTTTATTACAATAATTTGATGGTACTATCCATTTAGCAACACTATACGATATCAATTTTAACATGATACAGTCTCGCGAGTTCTACATACAGCTCACAGGGTCACTAGTACAGTCGAGTTCTCCAATATCTATACAGACAACCTTTCAAAAATATCTACACATGTGTCTTATGTCAGTAATAATAAAGCCTGTGTACAGATATTTTTGAAAGGTTGTCTGTATAGATATTGGAACACTCGACTATAAATAACGTATTAAAACCGGGGATCACAGTATCTTTTGTTGCTGATTTTCTCAAAGGTGTTTTCCCTCACAGTAGTTCTAATAGTAAATATCAAATGGATTCGTATAAACAATCACGCACAGCAAAACGTTTGATTTATTTTAATTCAAATATTTCGCAGTAACAGTAATTTTTTACGTTACTTTTTGTATACAAATCTCGCGAATGAAGTCAAAGGTCACAGAATATTAGAAGGTGCAGCTAAAAAGTGTTCTAACCTTATCTAATACAGTCAAAGGTCATTCAACAGTTTTTTTTGTGAAACCATTCGAAACCCAATGCCCTATAAAACTAGATTTCATAAAGGTTACCTAATTTCTGATTCTGTCACGTACAATTGATTGATTATGAACGATTGGTTGTGATCGTTATTGCTCTTTTGTCAGTATGAAGGGGGATTCTCACAGAGCTGCTTTTAACTAGTAACTAATAAGATGAACAAAAAACTAATTTCTGTTTCACCTGTAGGTACGAGGTAAGATAACTTGAAAAGTACTTTTCGAGTTTAATGTGAATCAATGAAATGTAGAGGAAAAATACAAGTTTTATTATTAGTATTATTAATTAGGTACATCCACATCATGTAAATATAAATACATAAATATAAATATTATAGGACAACCTTACACAAATCGACCTAGACCCATGGTAAGCTCAATAAGGCTTGTGTTATGGGTACTAGATGACGATATATTTTATAGATACGAATACTTAACATAGAAAACATCCAATACACAGGAACAAATGTGCATGCTCATTACACAAATATTTGCCCTTACCGGGATTCGAACCCGGGACCTTCAGCTTCGTAGGCACAAATATTAAATTTCACTTAAAGCTAGTATATTAGGAGGTATTTATTTCTGATATATACAACAATTACAGAAGTACGTAACATTGGTATTGGTATCAATAAAAGTTACAAATAACTTATACGATACAGAATATGAACTAAACTACTAAACTCTTATTAAACTAATATTAACAGAATTTATATGTAAATATGTATAGAATTGATAACGGCGACAGAATTATTTTAGTCTTGGCAATAATGTCGATTTAAAGTTCAATGTTATAATTAGCAAAATCATCCCCTAATGATTTAAGGAAGGCGGCGAATACGTGCCGCGTTATTTTTTCAAGTTCTTTTGAAAGTAATACCGATAGCAATTCCAGTTACACAATAAACCCTCAGATTTAGGGTTACAGTTAGATAGAAAGCGGGCAGAAACAGATTGTAATGCAATTTACCGCATTAGAGTTGCGTAATCCGCTTCAGTCTTTTAAGTTTACCAATCAATTAATGTTGTCTTCTATTGCGTTAGTCGTTGCCTTTTGTCGAAATGAAATATTGCGATAGTATGTCTAATTAAAATTTTAACGAACATCCAACATACATTTATTTGCCTAAATATGAGACGGCTATTTACGTCAACTGCAATTTGTCTGTTCCACTGATGCAACAACGTACTATCGCCCAAGGGTACGGGTTCACACTTTCTGTTCAAAATCGTCTGCACATGCATAGCGAACGCTGGAAAATGATCCTAGAGGTGTAAACCCGTACCCTTGGGCGATAGTACCCTGCCTGCAGACTCAATTATTGCAGCCATCAGTATAAATATCAGGGAACTAATACTATATTTGGGTCATACAGAGTCAAAATATTGCCATAGGAAAAAAAATCGGCTTACGTATCTACACGTATCATCATCATATCAGCCGAAAGACGTCTACTGCTAAACATAGGCCTCCCCCAAAGAGCGCCACAATGACCGGTCCTGCGCCACCCGAATCCAGCGTATACTTAAGATGCCACACTACACGTATACTTTAGATGTTTATAACGCATACAATTATGTGAGAGGAAACGCCGTTTATGCGGATTAAGAGTTCAACTAAAAGTTAGGCTTTATGGTCCTTAAATTTTGCAATGGCCACAGAAAAGACGCGAACCTATGTATTTAATCCCTGTACGACCCATTTTCGAAGAACACAGCTCCGATGCGGGATGCCCGGCTTGTCGACATCAGTAAATACGAGTATGCCGTGCAGTAGTGTTAAAAACATGTGGACTGTACTAGAGGTACTTGCAAATGGGCAAATTAATAACTGTACCATAGCACCTAAAGTATACATAATTATGAGGAAGAACTCACCGAACTTGAACTCTAAAAAGAGATAATTATTGTCTTCACAAATTCTTGTTGAATCCTTGACATTCTGTAACTTTTGGACTTCCGCTCTAAAAATGCTTGTTACACTAAAAGGATTTTTTTTCATGAATAACTAGGTAATAACGACTAGGTAGTATTGTATTTTAGATAATAATTCATATCATTTCACATCTATATGTCAAAGGTCAGATGGCACACGTTTTCGCAAAACTATTTCCTACGCCTAATCTTGGGATTAGGTGTCATAGCCGACCCCGGGCTCCTTTACGGCACAACCGCGTAAGACACAAAACTATTTCCTACGCCAAATCTTAGGTTTAGGTGTCAAAGCGGACCCCGGGTTCCTTTACGGTACAATCGCGTAAAACGCAAAACTATATCCTACGCCAAATCTTGGGATTAGGTGTCAAAGCGGACCCCGGGCTCCTTTACGGCACAACCGGGTAAAACACTAGGACGATGATATCACACATCAGATTATCTACATCCTACATCTAATAAATAACGAAATTACCATACATAGCCAAACCATTTGGTCGCAAATTGGAAAGATTGAATTAGTGCGAAATAGATATATGAAATTCCTAATGTGTAATGAGCTCTGTGTGTTAGTTTTCCCGAGGGACACGTAAGGGACTCGTGGTACCAATTAGATTTTTAGTTCTCTAAGTGACCGCCAGGGGCGGTGTATAGAGTTTTCATACAAATATTTAACTTTTCTCGATACTCGCTAGCGTATTCCGACTCACTGTAAACTCAGACTAGTGCTACAGGATGGGGTTTTTCAAAGAAATGTCTACAGATTATTAAAGGGTTGGCCCTACACGTGACTGCCCTGGAGATCGCTCGGCCATGGAGGCTGCTTTAGCCATAGCAAGAGCGGGCCGACGCGGTACCCGTGTCGAAAGTCGTCCAAACACAAATTTAAGGATTTGCTTTGTACACGCGTTTATGTATAAATTTTAATTATAAAATTTTATAATAAATATTTGATTTGATTTTATTCTCCCCAGACAGCTTGCATCTCGCCTCGTCTGTCCGTAAGCAAAGCTTTATAACTTGAGATCATTAGAGTTGGCCGAATTCGTCAAAGTAGCCCATTCAAAAAGCAACTCTACCGTCCAAGGTAGGAGATTCCAATTCCAATGAAAGTTTTATAAAAAGTTGTCCGCATTAATATCAACCATACCACCAGCCAGGCGCACGCTTACGGTTTGCATTGTAGCCAAAGTGACGTGGTATAAAAAAATCGGGGCCAATTCTTCCAAGACCTCGTCCCGTATCCGACTGCGACTAAGAAGGTAATGTTCAGCTTCCTATGGGCAACCTTCGCGACGTGTCGTTGCCCAACGCGGTAATTACACGACAAACAATAAGTTTTGAAATGAGTCGCACGATCTTGAGGGAGCCGGTAAGATGGCGCTTACATTCCTGTAGAATTTTGTTCTAAGTAGAATATGTTTACACTGAGAGTACGTACGGCCTGATTGCCAACGCCGCTGTGAGCGGAGCGTACAGCGTCCATATAAAACAAATGCAATTTATATGGACGCCCCACGCCCCGCACGTAGCGGAGCGTGCACTCAGGCCGTACACGAACGGAAACACACAATTTAAATCATTTTGGATGGGATGGGACTGCGATTAAAAAAGCCGAAGACAACGGTTTGGAAGTAGAGCTGGTGACAGAAGTCGCCACAAAAAGATTCAAGTCCGACACGACCTTTAGCAATGAATACTATTAAGTCCTTTAATAGGACTTAATAGTATTCACAAGACAAATGCATAGGGTTTACTTCTTTCAGTTGTAAGATTTCTGTTTTATTTCTATATACTAGTAAAAAATTAAAATAATGGTCTAATAGAATTGAACCACAAAATTGATTTGCCAATAGGATGAGTTGATAAGGTAAGGTGCTGTGTGCTTACGCATTGATAGCGACTATAGTTACAAACTTTCATTAATACCTATTACAGTCAGAAAGAGTGTTGACGAAGCGCCATTTTAAGGCCCCTATGTGGCATTACAAAGGTTGCAAAGGTAAAATCAACGCGTTCGTAAACGTTTCGGCATATTTAACATTCTCAAATTCAATTGTAAGGAACAGTTACAATTGGAATTGCTATAATTTTTCACAAATGTACTTAGAATTATCATCAATAATAATTTATGCATTGTTCATAAGTGCTGTTCAATAATTTTGATAACTTTCTTTCAAAATCTCCAGTAAACGAAGAAACTGCTAGCTTTAATATGTCCATAGAATGTTATTCATCAGCATGTCGGTTAGAATAGGCACTAGATTATTACCTCTCTTAGGGTGGTATTCCACTTGTCCAAGATATATGGCCAATGTGTACTTGCGTCTCACATTTTGCTTAAAAAAATGTGAGACGCTATGCACATTCGACAAAGATCTTGGACAAGTGGAACACCACCCTTAGGTATACAAGTTGCTATCATGATTTCATTACAGCCAGAAAATATTGAAACGTTTTTGCAAAGACTTTGCACAATACCACAAGGTAACTACGAAAGATCATGTGCACTATGTCATAAAAACAACGTGAATTTTATCATGTTTCTGTGACATGCGTTAATTAAACTTAAAATACTGGAATGACTGCATTATCTACCTGCATATCCACTTCCTTAATTATATTTTAATCAAATAATATTCGCCATCGTTTCTTCCTTCACATTACACAACTGACATTTATCTTGCAGCTGTCACTGTCAAATTCATCTGAATCGAAACATGTACGAAAGGAGTTCGCGTAACGAAATCATTATGTCATTGTTTTAAGTTCAAACCAACGTCACACAAATTATAACGTCCGATTCTAATGGTAAATGGTAATGGTGTATGTCTGAGATAGTAATCGTTAGAAATCGATTGAAAGTGTATTTGAAGCAAATAAGAACTGGTGTAATCATGTTTAGTTGGACGAGAGAGGAAGCCCATTTTTTTTGATCCCTGACTGTTGCTATAACCCAATAAGGTTAGTCCTATTCCTATTATTGAATTGCGTGCTTGGAGAGTAGCCTGGGAAAAATCCAGGGGAAACCTCCAGCACGACCACGCGAGGGCGGTTTATACACTGGAATACTCTACAAGTTTGCGCTCCAGTGAGATTGGTTGAACGGTTTTAACCGACTCTGGGGTGTAAGTGATGTCGGTCGAACTACTGGTAGGAGGAAGCTCATGCCTTGTGTGTGGATTAAATAGACGAGTAATACAGTCATAGAGTGCTTCATACCACCTGGCCGTCCCCTATATGTATCGACCCACACGTGATAGTAGGAAACTTAAGCTTACAACGAATAAAAGCTGAGAGACATGCAGTACTTGATGTTGTTTTTGAATGATTCACTTTAGTACCTATAAAAGTATCTGAGAAATGTACATACCTAAGCTCAGCTTCTTTCCTGTTTTTATCCCATATACCTACCCTTGCATTCTAAATCCCATCGAAGTCGTTAGAACCTACAGGCCTATTTACAAATAAACAAATAAATACACAAATATTGCTTGTTTAATAGCATAGGATGTATGGCTATAAGCTACTAATTAGTATAGAGTTCTCAATTATCACATAATTTCACTACCAAAATTTGCCTAATTAAACTCCAAATCCAAAATTCCCGTCTCAAACCCGAAGCATTATTTTCGAATTAGTACCAGGCTGACATAATCTATATTTTTTGTACCGTTTTGCTCTATTGTCTGCGTAGAAAGTGGCGAGATGTAACCGTGAGCGAGTAGGTTCCACACTGCTCTTTAGCATTGACCCCCTTCGAAAAGTTCACATTCGGATTACATAATTCACGGACTGCGTGGTAAATTATTATTTTATTATCATGTTTTTTTATTGTGAGGCAAGACTGTCTAGATAGAGAGATGAATTATATACGCTCGTTAATTTTTGGATTCTAAAAGTTGATTATTGACTCGATCACACGTTTTAATAAAATTTGTAAATTAAGATTGCATTGCACATTAATTGGGATTGGCATTTGCCTTTTAATACATTTATTGAATGTCTACATATGCTATGTAGGTAATCTGCAAAGGATTTATCGCAGGGATCATTTTATCGAAATCGAAAACTGTCAAATGACATTCGGTAGCACTAGGATTCGAGGATATACTAGGATTACAAAAAGTCACTAAGCACTGGAGTTATGAATTAGCCTCTTTCCTGTCGACAATAAGACGAGATAAAAGTGTAGGATTATGGTACTTATGATGAAATTAATTCAATTTTTCTATATACATATATATATATATAATTTCTATATATATATATATATATATAATAATTTGTGACGAAATTAACATCTTACTATTCAGTGTCATCTAGTGACCTTTCTTTTGGACGAATGCAGCTCAGCATGGAGATTGGCAGTTTTTATTATCGTTGATTTATCGAGGAAATCATACTCAGAAATATTTTTTACAAGCTGTATGTTAATTTCACCTAGGATAACTAATTAACTTAGTAAATATTTTTTTTATCAAATCTTGCAAGTCTATTTTCACCCACTTCCGTAGTCGTATATATCAATTTGAACCTTTGTGAGTATGATGACATAATGAGATTAAATTTATAACAGTATTTTTTGTAAAAAAATATATTTAATAATCGAGTCACAACCAGAACATACCAACAGAGCGCTTATTAGTCGAACAGCGACGTGTGGGCAGGGCATTGTATTTATTTATATATGTACGTCTGTCTGTAAGTATGCAACTCCTCACTCTCAGTGAAGTAATGCATTTACACCTCCACAAATGTATTATAATACAGTTGTCATTCACTAGCTGACTATACTTTTGGTGTAATTTATGTTAGGAAACATAAGTTTGTAGGATTATTGAAATTCATTGCCTATTTAAATTATATTTAGACGTGTGTAAAATATAATGCTTATTTTAAACACGTCACTTTAAGCATGCTTAAGTTAGCACAAAATGAAAATATAAGAAAATATGTACCCTTAAATCATGTTGTTGCAGTCGGCGCCACCGATATACCTTACACTCGGCCATAAAATGGCAATTACCGCCCGGGCGACGTAATTTTGTACCCTTTCAAATGTGATCTGAGACATTATTTGCTTTACGCCCGTAGACAAACGGCGATACAAATTTGATGCACAAACTTTGTTCTGGTTTGGCTCCGCGGGATCCCTTCTGCGCGCCCTTTGGTAGTTTGACCCCTTATGGGTCTGCTAGCTACACCTAATCCCAATTTGGATAGGCACCAGTTTTCCTGAAGCGAATGCTGCCTGACCTTCCAACCATGGAAGCTTAGTTCTTCTGTTCAGGTAGACTCTCGATAAAGGCCCTATTTGCAATGCGTTACCAACACTGATGGCTGGGTCGAACTCCGCAATAAACCGCCCTCTAATTGAAGCTAAACATCGTTCACAACTAAAACCAACTTCTATTTACGCTGTCGACACATTGCTGACTTCCCTCGCAACGTGAGCAAGTAGGTGACGGACACACATAATCAATGATAATCATGGCGGTTGCAAAACTATACTCACAAAGACGTAGGCTATGGAAATAAAGACGTGCTTTATACTGGTAGTAATTTGGTTCATCTATACTAATATTGAAATGGGAGTCGGTACTACATGGACGTTTGACATGACCTTCGTCTTATCCATGTTCATCCTTAGACCAACTCGCTCGGAGGCTTTACTGAGGTCATCGAGCATAGTACTCAAGTCCTCCATGGTCTCAGCCAACACTACTATATCATCAGCAAACCGAAGGTGAGTGATGTACTCGCCGTTGATGTTGATGCCTAGCCTTCTCCAGTCCAGAGTCTTGAAAACAAGGTGGACTGATGACCTGGTAAAGGTCGCTGGAGTCCGCTGGATGCGGGTGGCGCAGGACCGGTCATTGTGGCACTCTTTGGGGGAGGCCTATGTTCAGCAGTGGACGTCTTTGGGCTGATATGATGATGATGATACTAATATTATAAAGAGGATGTGTCTGTGAGATTGTAGCTTTGTCAGTTTGTATGTAATGGGTAATCATCGGAACCGCTTATCCGATTTCAAAAAATCTTTCACCTTCGTATAGAATGGACTTTCTGGCTGGTTATAGGCTATACTTTGCCTGCGTTCTTTGCGATACGCTGAAACGGAGAACTCGCTTTCGCTTCGCTCGCTCGTTCAATAAATAGTTGTTATTTGAGACAGCAGTCGTTAACCCGTGATTTGAGAACGTCTAAAAGTTAAGTTTTTCGCTTGACATAGCCTAATCCCATACCTAGTTCTATATAAACTTGGGCTGGAAGGAAGGCTGGCTTCTTAATTCTACACTGCTATTATTCATCATCATCATCATCATCATCATCATCATCATCATATCAGCCGAAAGACGTCCACTGCTGGACGTAGGCCTCCCCTAGAGAGTGCCAAATTGACCGGTCCTGCGCCACCCGCATCCAGCGGACTGCTAGGTATAATATTATTATGGTAACATAATAATCGCTATTTGGTAACCGTGTTTTGATACAAAGTTCACCCGTTTATTCAATACGAAATTTCGCACGACTGTGCAACAAAAGCTTATGCAAATTTATCGCTTAACGCTAAGTGACTGGAAAATGACCAGACATTGCCTCAGACACTTCAACCGAGTTCATATTTATGCTCTTAGCTGAGGATTGATGGTCTCCTAGTAAGTATAGTTACTTACTTACAATTATAAATCGGCTTATAAATCTCAGATCATTGTTAAGGCCCTAGAGTCATCTCAGAAGTCATCTAGCCCTATAAATTAATTGTTAAGTCGATGGAAATCGACTTTTGTGGACGCCACGCCCGCTACTACCTAATTCATTATCCTTAATTCGGTCGGTGTGACGCAGGGTACCAATTTGCGACGCATTTTCTTCCTGCGAATGTTGGCCAGCGAGTCCAGTGACCAAGGTGTTCAAGATAAAACGTTTTACTTATACATTACTAACTGTTGCCCCCGACTTCGTTCGCGTAGATCCGGGATAAAAACTGTGCTATATTTTAATCCAATCCAAATATCGGTTCAGCCAGATCGAAACATCTAAACATCCAAACTTTCGCATTTATAATATTAGTAGGATTGATAAAAATGGTACGAAATCCATTTGATTATACTAAAAAAACATGTCCTTTCTCATAAAGCAGGTTCATTAAACACAGGCAGCAGACTATTTTACTTATGATACCCCGATGTCTACTATATGTTACAACGCCCTCTATATTGCAAAAATCTTGAAAAAGGGCTTCTCAATTTCGGTCCTCATTAAAAGATGATTTCAAACCATAATTACCAGCGATAATTCCATTCCGAAACTGGAAATGGTGCCAGTGACCTTACTTGTTCGTTTGCACAAGCATCAGGAATTTTCGTGTACGATCATGCGTTGCGGCCTTCGTCAGAGTACCTCCCTGCTTATTAAGTCTTTCAACCTGTCAATCAAACGTTGTGTCAAAAACTGCCATTATAGTGTATTAACTTTTACATAGCCCTAATAGCTTGTGCCTGCGGCATGGTCCGCAGTATGAGCGTCATTTGATTTCGAGCCTACTTAGATAACTGATCAGGTACCTAACGTTTGATTCGATAATTACAAGAAAACTGCAAGAATACCCAATACCAGCAAATGTAAGAGCTCGATTAAGCTTTAGATTGCACTTTAGGACGCTTTAGAAGTTTGTAGAAGCTGACCGCCACGTTCGACTCAAGTCAACTCTCCAAGTCTAACGAAGTTTGGTTCTCTCTCATTTTAAAACGTCATTCTGGAATAACATTTAACTTTTTTTTAAATACACATGGGTGGATCTAGGTTGGAAACTAGTTTTTAACCGACTTCAAAAAAAGGAGGAGGTTCTCAATTTGGTTGCATATATATATATATATATATATATATATATATATATTTAATGGTTGTTACCTCAGAACTCCGTCATTTACTCGTACCTATGAACCGATTCGTACAATTCTTAACTCCTCAAATATACAGTGTGTGTCTGTCATAAGAGCATTTATTTTAAGGGCTGAAAGTATAAGCCCTAATGAACGTAAATTGGTATCTCTAGTTTTAAAAAAAACGGTTATTTTTTTTCATACAAATTAATTCGGCCCGCAATTTATTGGTAACAAAGCTAACAACTGACAGTAACTAGCTCTGCCTCTCTGAAACGTCAAGTGAATGTTAGCAGTACATTGCTGCTCGAGAAAATTTAAAAAAATTATAACTCTCCATTAGAAAAGGTAATTTTTATATTTTTTCGATAAAACGGTTCACAGCACTGAAAGCTATCGTTCCTTAAAATAAATGCTCTTAAGACAGACACACACTGTAGAATATAGAAATATAGAAGGAACGCAATTTCGGTATTTTCGGTATAAAGTAAATTATAATTTATAGCAACAAAAACTAGATTCCAACCTAGATATGGCTGTTTAGAAATTAGAATCAAACTACGTTTGTATGGAAAGTCGAGCGTCCTTGCGACCCTTAAAGTATATTTCCAAATCAAGAATCAATGTGTCTTTATTGCTGAACCATGGATATGTAAAATCAACGTATTTTAGTCAAAAGTAAGTTGTCGATATAATGATATTTCAAAAGCGAAGATATTTTTTCTTCTGTCATAATATGCATAAAGACAAGATTTTCCAGCACTGTCTATAATGTTATCCTGAGTATTAGATATTCTGAATATTTAGAGTTATAGGATAAAAACGCGTCTTGTTAACAGACACATTTTTAGTAGCAACACAGAATCAGCCCACATAACAATAACAATGAAAACAAGAGCGAACCGAAACCTATAGTATTATATTATAGCCTCGAGTCAACGATCGAAAGTGAACGCCGGCGCACAGAGCCGCGCGTCTGTGTGCGTGCGCATGTACGGAAATGACGTAGGTGGAGCTACATCCCTGGAAGAGACCTGCTACTTTTGACCCCAGCTGGTCGATTGTGTAACACTTCGTACACAACGCTCATTCGAAAAGTTACTTACAGTCACCAGCATTAATGTGCTACGAAAAATGCACATAAATATCTGACACGACTTTATCTCTTAGGGTCTTTAGGACGTGTCAGATCGATGTTTTTGCCCGCTTTGTTATGGCAGATATTAATGCTGTAGAAGGGGTACATTTTTTTACTTCAATAGCTTAGTGGCCCAAAGAGAGTCTCCGGCCTCAAGCGCATTTTGATATAATTGTTATGAACTAGCAAAGTGTGATGTCATATTTTTATGTCAATCAGTGTGAAGCGTTACCAACCAGCGAGGTCCGTCTTTGACTAAATTTTTTGAGTATTTATGTTCTTTAATTGTGGTTGCTCCCATATCATTTGTTACTCTCCAGAAGCTGGTTCGAATGGCATCGTAAAAAAATCATAGGTCACAAACCTATTTATTTTTAAACATGCTTGCTCTTGCGGTTTGAGGGCGTGAAACATTAAATCAGCCAACCATTCCGCTGTATATCTGCGCAAGTGCAATAGATCACGGTTTGCGGAGAAAATCTCCGGTTTCAGACAAATGTCAATTATCGATTTATCGCTCATTGCGACAAAATGGCCGGTTGCCGCTAAGGCCTATGACAACCAGGAAATTTCAGCTTTGAATTACCTAATTAAACCCGAGTCAACCGAAATTAAATAAGGGTTTTAGGTGCGATCAAACTGCAATACTTACAGAACGAATCTTCGAATAAACTATTTTCTTTTTGGTCAAAATTACCGGGTTGGACCTCTTACCAGTTCCTTGGTTCTTTAAACCTTCCAGGCAACTTGGATATGAGTGGGTTTCATTCTACTTACTATTTGTGTGAGTCCACAACAGGGCACTCATCTTTACGTGTTATTAAACCAACTCTACGCAATAAGATATCTTTTTCACGACCACAATTGTCATCTTTTTCTTAGTCTCCCCTCATGGTCATGACTGGGGGTCGTGGCCGCATGCAATTGCCCCCCATGCAGTTCCTCATCAAGTTGACCGCATGGACAAACAGGTGTCTATTTGAATGCATGACATTCAATTGTCATTTGTCAACAGCCTGTCTGGAAAGGGGTTAAATTGTGTGGCTTCGTGGACAAAGAGGCATTATGCGTTTCAATCGTTATCCTAACTCGTAGTTGACCGAAGACGTTCAAAAACAAAAGACCGTACTTAGTATTAAATTTTTGTGTTTGGTATACAATCCAAATATGGTAAGTCAAGTCTATAAGTTTTAAGAATGCCTTGTAAAGTATTGGGGATTCTAGGCTTCCCAAATTTGGTAGTCTAGTTAGAATGAAAGAGACATCCGGTGTATTTGTAATACTTTATTCACCACTTCGAATTTAAGAGAAGGTAAGAGTTTTTGGAAGAACATTTCAAAGCAAGAAATTATATACAGTCTAGCAGGATTAGGAAGGAGAAGACCCTTTGAGCAATATCGATTTTTCCTCCTCATAATTAAGAAACTCATCAACTATCAGCCTCCTATCTTATACCGGCACTGAGATAATGTTTAGAATATGCAATTCAAGCCCTTTCATATGATACCCCACTTGGCCTACTAACTACACTTTGAATTTTTGCCTTTGGGGATAAATTCCGGGATAAAAGCTTTCTTGTCATCTCAATCGTTTCAGCGGTTTAAGTGGGAAGAGGTAACAGACAGACATACACACTTTCGCATTTATTATATTAATATGGATGGATTTCATAATATTGTCATCAAATAGATCCTCGTAATTGCCGTCCGTGTTTGTAACGTCACATTTTTTTTGGTGTTATAGATTTGTCTTAACCTCTCGAAGCCACCAAGTACTTATAAAAAAACCTCAGTTATGGCTTATCCAAGTATAAAATTGCCCATCGATTTCGAGGCCGCAATCTCATGCTAAAAGTGAAATTCCACCATAACTTTACCAATTTCGTCAATAGAAATTTCGCTTCAGTTTTTCTGCACGAGTAACTCAACAATTTCCCTTATAAAGAAACTGATGTGTCTGCTCTAATCAATACTTGCGCCAACGCACGTGATACTATAGTACTTTCGCTAAAAAGGACTTAAGTGACACATTTTCTCTACTAAATAACGTCCTTTTATGCAAGGACTGTTCACTGCTCCTTAATAACATAAATAAGA
The DNA here is from genome assembly GCA_932294315.1 of Epinotia nisella. Lineage (NCBI taxonomy): Eukaryota > Metazoa > Arthropoda > Insecta > Lepidoptera > Tortricidae > Epinotia > Epinotia nisella. The sequence goes on from OW028693.1 coordinate 12,106,146, forward strand.
ACACCTAATCAGCGTGGGCTTACACCAATTTAGACTTAATGAAAGCAACCCAAAGTTGTAATTAGAACGCGCAAGTTTTAGAAATTACTACATTGTGCTGCACAAGCGCGAATCATATGGTTGCACGCACACAGACGCAGATGTACAGAGTACTTAGCACACAGGGACAGGTCGCGTGCTTGTAACACTTCCTATACGTTTGTGGAACAGCCAGTGAAATGAAAATAAACACAGGCATTACGGATTATGAAGTAAATGTAGCTTGCAGCATTAGGAAGATGACATTATTAAAGCCTTAGGTGCCAGCAAATAGGAAAGGCAAGAGATCCCTTACAGGGTAAGTTCGCCTTTGTACTTACAATAATAATTCGTCCTGCCTGTATTTTTTTTCACTTTTTTCGAGTACACAACAAAGGAATTACATACATACAATAACATTCAAATAAGAAACTTAGTCTACTACCCTCTCGCGCTTCCCGCATGTAAATTGTATGTAACTGCTTGAATGTATGTCGTCTATCTTATTGTAATTGTTTTATGTAGAGCGAACGACTTGCTGTACTGTACCCAATGGCATCGTATTTGTCATTATGATTTTGATAGTCATCATTTACATTTTGAAAATGATCTATGCCTGTAAAATATAGACAGTGCAATAGCCGTGCTACTGTAGCATTTTGTTTAATCGGCCTAAGTTACTGTCAAGTTTACATTTAACAAAATGCCAAGGAAATTATCTGCAGCGATATTAGAAGAGTACTAAATGAATCCGATCGGAGTAAATGAAAAACCGGCCAAGTGCGTGTCGGACCACGCAAAACGAAGGGTTCCGTGCCTATTAAAAAGGTCGTATCGTCACAGAAATTTTACGGCACTTACGTCCTTTTCTTTGATGAAGGCAGTTTTTCAGCAATATCTCGAAAACCTCTGAACCGATCTTGTTCAAAACAATTTTCGGTGAATGAAATTAATAAGTTCTATGTCCATGAATTTTTCCATATTTTTAAAATACACCGTTCAAAAATTAGAGGGGGGGGGACAGAATTTTAGTGACTTTCGGGGCGATTATCTCCGACTCTATTCACTTAATCAAAAAAAAATGCAAAGAAACCTTATATTAATTTTGAAAGGCCTATCGATTGATGTGCCACACGGGGGGTCACAATGAAAAAAAAATTTTTGACTTTTAGTTTTATGTATGAAGTGCACCCCTAAAAAAATATTTTTTTGTCATTTTAATTACAAAACTATGTAGCGGCTAACAAAATACACCTATCCTCAAAATTTTATTCAAATACACCTTATAGTTTTCGAGTAAAATGCCTGTGACATACGGACAGACGGACAGACGGACAGACGGACAGACGGACAGACGGACAGACGGACAGACGGACATGACGAAACTATAAGGGTTCCGTTTTTGCCATTTTGGCTACGGAACCCTAAAAATGGCAAATAATTATAGTATATGAAATGATGAATACTCTTTCATTACAGTCATTCAAAGACAAATTGCATTAATTAATGTACCTGGATTAGTCGCATGTATTTAGGATAATTTGAGAATGATCTGACCTGAATTTTTAACCGACTTCAAAAAAAGGAGGAGTCTCTCAATTCGGTTGTACGAGGGGTCTCATTATGATAATTTCTCATTGTTGGTCATACTGTCACTATTCGTTAATACAGTGAAGTGAATAAGTAAAAAACCGGCCAAGTGCGTGTCGGACCACGCAAAACGAAGGGTTCCGTGCCTATTAAAAAGGTCGTATCGTCACAGAAATGTTACGGCACTTACGTCCTTTTCTTTGAGGAAGGCAGTTTTTCAGGAATATCTCGAAAACCTCTGAACCGATCTTGTTCAAAACAATTTTCGGTGAATGAAATTAATAAGCCCTATGTCCATGAATTTTTCCATATTTTTAAAATACACCGTTTAAAAATTAGAGGGGGGGGGGACAGAATTTTAGTGACTTTCGGGGCGATTATCTCCGACCCTATTCACTTAATCAAAAAAAATGCTAAGAAACCTTATATTTATTTTGAAAGGCCTATCGATTGATGTGCCACACGGGGGGGCACAATGAAAAAAAAATTTTTGACTTTTAGTTTTATGTATGGAGTGCACCCCTAAAAAAATTTTTTTTTGTCATTTTAATTACAAAACTATGTAGCGGCTAACAAAATACACCTATCCTCAAAATTTTATTCAAATACACCTTATAGTTTTCGAGTAAAATGCCTGTGACATACGGACAGACGGACAGACGGACAGACGGACAGACGGACATGACGAAACTATAAGGGTTCCGTTTTTGCCATTTTGGCTACGGAACCCTAAAAAAGGTTAGTATTTATTTGTTTTTCTTTAATAGCTAAACAAAGATGATGGTATAGAACAAATTCTGAGGCCACTTAAATGTGAGGATATTTTGTTACATGTTAGGAGCGTTATTGGCAAAATTCTGGTTTGATAATCAAACAAATGTATTTTAAAATTAGAAGTTTATCTATTTTGATGCCACGAAATTAAAACATCAAACTCTAGTGATCATTTTTTGAGGCACAGCTCACCTAACAAAGTTCAAGGTGGAATTTTCTGGCCATCTTTTTTTTAAATTGCTTTTTAATATGTAGTTTTTTTGTAGGTGACAAATATACAAATATAAAAACGAAGGGAGAGTGAATCAAGATAATTGTAGAGCAGTTAAACGAGTTCGTCTAAGAAAAGAACGAAGAAAAAAATACCACTGGTTGTACCATGAGTTTTTTTTTGGCTGAGCTTGCCGATTACCAGGTCTGCTGTTCAGGCTTGTGAATTCTATACAACTAGTTACCTACCGTTTAATCTAGACCAACTCTTTAACTATTACTTATTATTCTTAGATATTGAAAACTCCTCGTTGAAATCGGTACAATTGCGTCGATATAAAAAATAAGCCTAAAAGTTTTTTTACCGATTCTCAAAACTTAAACTTGTGTTTAAAGTAAAATATATTCTATTGGCTGCTAAACATCAAAGTTTTTATTTCTTTTTCAAGCGGGGGAAATCAATTCGAACTGTCGGTGTGTGTGTGTATCTATCGTCAAATGCTCTATTTCAAAACCGAACGAATCAAAATAAATTCATCTCTGTCCCAATTTAGACCGCTATCAATCCCAGGAAGAAGATGCTTTTTAAAAGACCTTTGGGCGGCTTTCGATTATGTTTTTGTACTGATCAGAAACAATCACGTGTTGTTAACTAACTAAAGTGCTAAACCGTTTATTCAGTACAAGAACATGTTTAAAACGTAATCGGTTATCGGGTGGTAATGTAACTGATTGGGCAACCGATAAAAGCATTATGTCCGCGAAGAAGGAATATTGGTGAACAAGATTTCAGTAATATGTTACCTGCTACCGATAGTTTCAGAAACTTCGCAGGACTTCCTTTTAACCCCCGACGCAACGAGGGAGAAATTGGGGTTGGAATTTAGAATGAAAAACGCGAACGAAGTCGCGGGCAAAAGCTAGTGTATAATATAGATAACAAATCAATAATTTGGTACCATCAAGTGGATCTGACAATAGAAGCCAGATGTAGAACTCTTCAATGCTTTAGAAATTATAGGATACATTTAAAGTAATTTATTGTTATTTATTTATTTATTCAATAAATAAACGTAGGTACTTATAAAAACATAATTATCAGGGTCTCACAAAACTGTCGGAACAGTTTGTCTGTGTAATCATAGTATAGAGTTAACTAATTTGTAAATAGGTTTAGGCCGTTTTGGTTAAATACATGTTATATACAATTGCATACAGTTATGCCTTACAGGTTATTATACTTAAGTAATGTCGTTTTAATTTTCTTTTAAATTCGTTTCTAGGGTTCCGTATCTCAAAAGGAAAAAACGGAACCCTTATAGGATCACTTTGTTGTCGGTCTGTCTGTCTGTGAAGACTCTTTATCTCGGGAACGGGAGGTATCGAGTTGAAATTAAAACCATATACTCACGTCTACAGTCCCTTGAAGCTGTGAAAAAATCAAACTTCTAAGTTAAGGTAAAAAAAGATATGGCCGTTTATGCCGCAAAAATCGTATATTTCGACACTCAAGGGAATCAAAATTTATAGGTACTTTCCGTTGATCTATAACTATGAAATTTGGCGAGTAATATCGTCTTATATTACAAGTTCAGCAAAAAATCTGAAAACTATACATTTGAAATGTTGTATGAAACCCTAGGTGGGCGACTCCGACTAGCACTTGTTTTTATCGTTTCATGGCTGATAGTTTCTAGTAAGCTGTTCTTCAATAATGGATACGTTTTTTTATGGTTTGAATGTTTTTTTATGGTGGATGAACTGCATTAATATATGGGTTTAAAATGTAAGAATCGAATCAGCTCCATAATCTAAACTATTTTAACCGTCTTCAAAAAAGACGACGTGTTGTGGAATCCACAACATGTATATTTTTTGCATTCAAACTTCAATAACATACAGTAAATAGCAGTTATTTAATGGTATCCATGATATAGGGTTTCTTCAAGATTTGGCAACATTCTGTAACCGACGTAAGATATAGGAACTGTGTCACAGTCGGATGGTTCCGCATAATGCCTTATAAGCACTGTTTGAGAAAAGTCTGTCACGTTTTGAGGACGTGACCAATAAATCGATTTTAGCAAACATTTAGTGGTAATAGTTAGTTAGGCGCACTCCCTATTGCGAGCTTTTCGAACGAGCGGGCGAAGCGAACGAAGTTCTATGCTTCAGATTGGGCCGAAAATCGTTCGTATGTCCGGTGTTTGTCACGCTGTCCGCTGTCCGTCTGTCACGCTGTCCGGCCGTTCTCCTCTTCAGGTCGCATTTCTCAACCGATTCTCGTGAAATTTTGTGAGCAAGTTCGTTAATTATATAGTTTTTTTTTGTCGAGTTAATTATCAAAATTAAAAAAAATATGTTTTTTTTAGGGTTCCGTACCTCAAAAGGACAAAAACGAAACCCTTATAGGATCACTTGTGCGACTGTCTATCCGTCTGTCACAGCCGATTTGCTCGGAAAGTACTGGACCGATTGAGTTGAAATTTGGCATACATCTGTAAATTTGTGTCCCAAAGATGGACACGTAAAGTAAATTAATGAATTCTGAACAAGGGGGCCACTTTTGGGGGGTAAACTGAAAAATGAAAAAAAAAGGTTCGCAAACCGTATTGGGTGACATATCAAATGAAAGGGGTTGTTGTAAGCATCTCAGATTTTTTAAAATAATTTTAGCGAAACCAAATATGAAGTAATTTAGGAAAAAAGACGAAAATTGACCATCCCCTTTACGGAAACCTCACCACGCGAGTCGAACTCGCACTTGTCAGGTTTTATTTAAAGACAGGCTCGCGAGTTCTACAGCTCACAGAGCCACTTGTTTAATGTATTTACATATATGTAACTCTATAAGATTGAATATGTAACGGATAACCGTGTGAAACTGCAAAATCTAACTTTTTCCTAGGCTAAATAATTTCTGGTATGTTTTGTGTAATCTGAATAATTAATTAGGTCCATGTACGATAACTGGCTACGTAATCACTTGCCCGACTACCGTATATTTGAAATACTTAGGTCTTAAATATTTAGGTCACACATTAGAGCTGTGCGTTACCACTTTTCTCTGAATCAAATCGATTATGTCTTGTTGACATGATGTAATATACGATTGACGATTGTACGAACGTAAACATGTAATAAAACAATAGTAGTAAGTGTAATACAGTCGTAACGTGTCATCATATCAACAGTTGTTGTTACCTAAACCAATTAAAAAACCGACCAAGTGCGTGTCGGGCCACGCACAGTGTAGGGTTCTGTAGTTGCCTGTAACATCGACACGCACGCGCCAAGTAAATTGTGTGGTCGCGTCGGCCGAATTTGTACGAAATTTGGCCTTTCCAAGTACATTTTTAAGTTGGTCGACTATTACTCGGTAATCGGTAACTAGTAATGTCTGCTTAGCCGTGTTAGTTTTCCTTTTAAATTTATTATACCGAGATGGTATATATTTAGGCACCATTATTATATTTTGAAAGGTTGTCAATTGTTCACTTTAATAATGACATTCTCACATTCAATGTACGTAGACGCTCACGACGTCAATCAAAAGGATAATTAAATCTTAAGTACGTACCTAAGCATATAAATATATAAATGTGCCACTAGAAATAGATTTTAGTTTCCTTTAATGCCTTTCATATAATGTTATTTATGTGAAAACGTCAAGCATTAAATACTAAGCATTTATTACCCACGATATGGAACGGAGAAAAGTATTATTTAGTGGTTTCAACAATCAGAAACTTCAACTTTGCAATGGATGACGATGATTCTAGTTTTTTCTAGTTTCACATATGCTGATATTAACTAGCTTTGCTGTAACTGTGACGCCAAGCCGAGGTGTCAATTATTTTAAAACTTGACACATCGTCCTTAAAAAAAATGGTGCTGTTTTCTAGTAAAACTTGTTGCGATCTTGATTATTTATATGGCAACATTAATTTATGTTTTTATATGGCAATAATATTGTCCTCAATTGTTTCCTTCTCTTCTTTGAAATACATAGCTGCACGAACGTCAAGTCCCTATTTTATTTATTAAAATAACTCCACGGGCCATTTAGTTACTTTAACATGGTCCTTCGAACCGGATATGTTTTTCAACAACAAAAGTGTTCTGTACTTCTCACCATTTTCATTGAGAAAAAATTGACGTTATCAACACCAATCTATCAGGCTAATAGAATTTATCATATTGATTCGTATCCATTAGGATTACTGAAGTTTAACTGATCTTCATAATCGCAACCGTGACTTATTCTATTTACTGACCTATGATAATATTCGTAAGCATATCGTCATATCAATTATACCTACTATTCCATGCCGAACAAATATAAAATTACATAACAAACATTGTCAATTCAGTCACTCTCATAAAAGGAGCATTATTGTGTCATGGTCTCCCAAACGCATAATCGGTCAGGAAATGTCAAGAAGAATGCCATTTTGAGCAAATTCTCAGGACTGTTGTTGTGACATAACATTAAAATCTATTCGCTTCTTTCATTACATTGGAATGTGTACATTGTTGTGATATAGTTAAGGTTCGATCTCGTTTGGCAGTAAGAGTTCGTGACTGTAAAAAGTAGGGCTCTCGAGTTCAATGGGTAATAACTGTTGCCTAAGATATTTTGGCCAGTTTGTGCCCGCTGGTTAGATAATGCTTTGATTTGTTTCTAAAAGGTGGTCATTGTTTGAGGAAATAGGTTAAACGTAAGAAAATACTGCACTTGAATTGATGTCTTACTTATTGAAAATGCTAACTTACCTACTGTAAGCTGCAGAGAAACGCCACCCGTTCTTCTGCACTTACTGTACCTGCATACCTACAGAGTATCACTTTAATAATACTACTTGGAAATGCCAACGGAACTGCTCGTGGGCCGACACCGAATTGGCCGGTTTTATTCAAACTATTAATAACAAATTATGACTAGAGGCTCTGTGAGCTGTAGAACAAGCAAGCCAGTATTTTTTCAATTTTTTTTTTTATTTCGAAAAAGTGACTTGACAAAAAAATCTACTTTACCTATAAATAACGAACCTGCTCTCAAAATTTCACGAGATTCAGTTGAAAAATGCGACCTGTAGAAGAGAACAGTCGGACAACCGGACATCGTGACATACGGACAGACGGGCATCGGACATCTTGACAGACACCGGACATAAGAATGATTTTCGGTCCAAGATGAAGCATAGAACTTCGTTTCTCTTCGCTCCCTCGTTCGATTACATCAAGGCACTTACACTATCAACAAATGTCTTGTTTACACTTAAAATGATTTAAGCATCACCAAAATACTATGAAAATAAGCTGTTTTAATCTAGCTAACAATCTCAAGAAGAGATAGTAAAAACAAGATACGATTGCCAAAATAAAAACATATGTCGATCAATAAATTATCCATTATGTTTAAAATACAGAATTACAGGTAAAATAACTTTAAACTTGTTTTAATAAGATCTATAATCGATAAGCTTGTTGGTGTAAAAGATTATAACAGGTGTGAAAAGCTGAGATATCGGTAAAATGTCCGTTATGAGTTATGAGTATGACTGAAAACAGTACCTATGTAAAAGAGTCAATGCACTTGGGTGATCAATCGAAAGTCATTGAATCCTGTTAACAGTTAGTCACATCACATGTTGTGAAGCTCGATGGTGGCAAACGAGAGTACAGTCGGCCGATGTTAAGCGGGCACCGTAGCCAATCGAAGTGAAATGAGGATTGGGGGACAAAGATCAGGTCCCTCGCCGTTAACAATTGGACCCTCAGACTTTCTGGAAAGGCCACATGTCCACGGCACGGCATGGTCGCCGTGAAACGGCGCGGCAGCGGCGCACGCCGTAAAAACTCACGTTGCGGCGCGGTAGCAATCCACGACGCGACGCCGCAGAAATTCAGGGCGCGCGCCGCGTCGTGACTTTACACGACGCCGCGCCGGCGCCGTGGAGTGGATTTCTATGGCTTCGCGCCGCAACGTGACTTTTTACGGCGTACGCTGCGCCATTTCACGGCGACGACGCCGTGCCGTGGACATGGGGCCGGGCCCTAACTCAAGCCAACCCAGGAACTCAGGACTATTACTAGTAAATCTAGTTAATACGTTTAAATAATACCAGAATTAAAGTCCAAATCCACTCTTAGCTCTTGTGTGACTGCAACTTACCTGGAAAATAAAATATAGGATTTTAATATCTAGATTTATCAACTATATTAACGCACGGATAGTCGCATATTAAATATCTCTAGAAACATATAAACATATACTATATATATAAAAAAGCTCAAGAATGTTTTAATATTAATTATAGCCTTACATTCTTGCGATTATAAAATACTTAATGAAATATATCAATATGGTGGATACAAGACAAGAAAACATGGCGAACATGATATTAACAAAAGAACTATATATAAATGCGCTGGCATATTCATAACTCTATTAATTTACTGTTGTTAACGAATGATATTGTCAAATATTCGTTTTGGCGTTAATTATCATTAAAATTTGCAAATATTAATAATTTATTTCTGCGCATTAAAACGCTGTAGATCAGGAAGGAAACGTCACTATAGACTAACTGATTAATTTAAATAACTATGACTACTATGATCATCAAATTACTAGCTATTTTTCTTAAGTTAGTTAGAATTAGAACGACCGTCCCGGTGGAAGGTCGCAGTTTCAAATCTAGATCTAGGCGAATCCCTAATCAAGTTCAATTTTCGAAGATGATGGCTTTTTTACGGTAGTTTTTGTAAAAATTAATGTAGTTAGACTAGAACTGAGTCTGAGTAAAGATAACTTTGATACACTCCCGGATTCGCTAGTGCATAGCCTAATGTATCAGGAAACCAGCACACCAACCGAAACTATTCGAACCTAATCACAATGCTTATACGTATAGAGCACGTTACAAAATCCTCTGATTTATTTATTTAAACTTTATTACACACAAAAAAGTACAAAAGGCGGACTTAATGTATTAAGGCATTCTCTACCAGTCACCCGCAGGTCTAAACAGAAAACGTGGGAACAACATTTTGCACAGCATTAAATAGGTCAGGCATGCCATGTTAGTGTCTGCAATGTTTACGCACTCATAGATACGTTGCTCCGTAGATACTTAGCATTATTGTCCAAAAACAGAGGGCATTGCTCTTCCTAAACAGTTATAAGTAAGTAGAGGTTAATCCATTACCGAAGTATGTGCCAATGTGTAAGCATTCGCTTTTGTTGAAAGGCAAAAAATACCGTTCTAAGTTGTAGCATGAAAAGGAAATTGTTTTAATTGAATGCCGTACTCTTGTACTTCTTAGTAAGAGATCAGGTTAGATTCATTGCTTGATTGTAATTCGCGTATAACGTTTCGTAACTAAGTAGGTACGACAACAGAGACTGATAGGAGGCCTTTCTTCTCCGTCGTTTTCACTCTTGACAGAGTGGTCGCGGTCATCATTTCAGCCCCCCTATTCTGTAACTTGTTTAAGCTCAACTCAACGCTCACCCACAAATATATCTTGACACCGCGATGCGTAGTAACTAAGCGTAGGTAAAGGTCTAGTTTCGTAACGGGTGACCGGCGGGGTGAGCCGCATTTGCGCGTAGCGAATAACAGCCCAGGTGTTGGTAGGAAGCTTTACAACACGCCGCCACGCCTCTGTGACAGTCGCCTCCCTTCTGCTTGCGTGTGCATCTAACGCACACGCAAAAAAGATCTATATAATTAACGAACCTGCTCACAAAATTTCACGACAATCGGTTGACAAATAGAGGAGAACAGCGGGATATCCGGACATACAAAACGATTTTCGGCCCAAGCTGAACCATAGAACTTCGTTCGCTTTGCTCGCTCGTTTGATAAATAGTTTTTTATCCAAGCAATTAATTGAAATCAGGTTACTTGATTTTTTAGGATGTTCCATGACTTTTTGTGGCGGAAATAGGAACAGCCGTTTCCGAGCTCAGCTTTAAATTTTTCGTTATTACTTATTACCTTCTGTTCATGCAAGCATATTAATCTTTATAGATACTGATGAATGCTAGTAAAATTAATTTAAAATGCTCATTAACCGATACGTTACACAAGTATTGGCGAGAGCGTTTCAGCGGCCATGTCGTCGGGTCACGACGCGAAAGGCGAAAGAAGCTCCCGATTGCAAAATGCATGAAAAGGTTACGGTTATGTAACGGTGCAATTTATGTAAGATGCGCAGGTGATTTTGGCATTTAAACTGATATTTATTTGCTTTTAAGTGTAATTTTTAGTGTGCAACGAAATGTACGTTTAAATAAACATTGCATCCTTATTAGAGACCCATTTTCAGCTGGCTTCTTATTGAAATAAGAGGCTCTCAATTCGTCTGCAACTCTTAACTTTTTTGTGTTTTTAAGTAATAGTCTATAGTCATAGTTAAACTAAGTTTTAAAGCTACTTTTATAGTTCCATATCAATTTAATCTGGATCGGGTCAAATCTTATTTATTCAATTATGTCATCGTAGAAGATATTTTCTCTACTATAACATAATATGACTTCGAGGTCTCCTCCTGATAGATAATGATCAGTGCCTGCTGAATAAATTACTTATGAAAATCATAACATTTAACTAAGATTATAATCTCCATAAATTTCAATTGTCATCATCGGCGAGTGGTCATCTTTGTCAACTTGTAAAAGCGGATTTGCTTAACATTTATTCTGATTGCGCAAGCACATAAATCCTGGTTGAATATGTCATGGATTGTACCTTCTCTTGTAGCAGTTTGTATTTCAATTGTGTTTTTAAAAGGTCATAAAATGGTTCTCGTCGGTAGAGCAATTTAACTTGAATTTGACATATAAAAATGGTACATTTTATAGTTTGCCTCTTTTTCAACCCTCGACAAAAAGAGGGGTGTTATAAGTTCGAAAACGAGAGGCGTTATAACTTTATCACGTCTGTCTGTGGCATCGTAGCTCCCAAATGGATAAACCGATTTGAGTGGGGTTTGCTGATCAGGACGAGGAGAAGCCCAAACAGCATTCTGAAAATGATTGGTGATCATGTTTGTTGCCCCATATTGGCGCACATAATTAACCAAGTAAAATCTAATTTAGTTTTTAAGTTCTAACATAGTTTTTAAGTGTATTTTTTTCCAGTGCATACTAACAAAAATGAGATCTTTGTTATCTTGAATAAATAAAGTTGAATTGAATTGAATTGAATTAATCAAAAGTCTTGTCTGTCGGGATAGTTCTTACCTGCTTTTGCTATGTCAGGAGTTTTAAAAAACCTATGTTTAATAGCCTCTTCGTGTTAATTAAAACCACTTCACACATTTACACTCAGAAAATATTGTATCTATGCAACTTGGCACCAAAACTTCTATCCAACACTGTAAATATTTACATGTATTTTCCTACTATCTACGAACATGTGATGTTCACATACGGTGGATTCTATCACGGAACTAATTTATATGAACCTAATCATGCATAGATAAAAAGTTATTGCGTACAGGTATATAATCCAATTAGTACAACGTACTTAAAATAGCCTCGATTGGAACATACAAAAACGTATCAGCTCAGATGAAAGGACAGCCTTCACCTCTCACCTCTCCGATTGCACACTACAGAAGCGAATCTTCCATGCGCTCGAATCGTAATGTTCGTTTATAGCATGCAATGTCGTTAAAGTAACCAATGTCGTTAGAATTTGTGACATGCTATGGCATAATGTGATATTACGTACTTGTGGGTCATTGAGACATTTTAGTGGATAATTGCACTAAAATGTTCCTCATAAGTTATGGATCAATCTATTCTAAAATTATAAAGAGCAAAAGTCTGTGAGATAGGGGGTAATCTCCGAAACTACTTAATCGATTTCAAAACTTCTTTCTCCTGTGTTTAGAATGAACTTTCTGGACAGAATTAGACTAAACTTTATCCTCGCTTTCTTATAATACTGTTTGTAATAATCGACATGCTCGAAAAATATTTACTACTTTATAACCGACTTCAAAAAAGGTGGAAGTTAATGTTCCACTGTGTATATATATTTTACGTATGTTCACAGATTTCTCCGTCAACAGTGGACCGATTTTCAAAAATGTTTTTTTTTATTCGAAAGTGTGCTGTCCTATTGTCGCTAAGTCAGGATCTCATGATGGGATCCCAGGGAAATTGAGGGCAACCGTCAAATTTTATAGGCACGCGTGTAGTGATTTCGGTATTTTCTATTATAACTCGTGTATTTACCCTCGTTAATCGCAATTTTGGTGAAGTGGAACTAATTATGAAGACCACAGATGACTTATGGAACTCCGCAAAGATGTAAAGTACCTACGTCAAAGATTCTGACATGATTCCGTTGAAGTAGCAACTAATGAAGTGAACACGTAATAATCAACCAAATGCGATGATTATTACAGAAAAAACTCTCGGGAAGCAGTTCGTGTTGTTCATGTACCTTTGTGGCTTGGCGAAGTAAATTATTGCATATATATTAGGTATTTGCCAATATAATATTTCAAAAATGCTTTTGTGATATCACCAACTGTCTTATGTGTGTTTTACCTATCAGGTTGGACATTTTAGTTAACTAGTACACTATAATTAATGCAAAGGATAAAAACATAAAGTGGAGTACCTAATTATCATTATTCTTAGACATCCAACCACTCAAGCGCAATAAATGATTCAGAAAGAACTTAATATATCAGCTCTACACAACATAGTCTGTAATCTCTATCGCAATGAGAATAAGGATGTAAATCGAATGACAATCTACGTCATTGGACAGTTTAGAGAGGTTATGAAGCAATTATATCCGACCGGTTCTTAACTAAACAGAAGCATGAGATTATATATTGAGTTAGCTCTACTTTGCAGTCGGAAATCCCTATCGTTTAAGGAAATTTTCAATCAAGAAACGATAATGTTTACGTACAGTCAACCACTTTGAATCCTAGGCCACTGTAGAATCTTTTCACAGTAAACGTCAAAGTGACTTCAATGGCTAATACATAAATAAATAGCAGAGTGTCAATAAGACAGGGTTCTAGAGTGGCCTAGGATTCAAATTGGTTGAGCGACCTATTGTACTAGTGGCTCTGTGAACTCACGAGTCTGATAAAAAAAAACTGAATCGACCAAAAATTATATGTTACCTAATTATCGAACCTGCTCTCAAAATTTCACCAGCATCGGTTGAGAAATGCCACCTGTAGAGGAGAACAGCCGGATAGCCAACAGCCAGACAGCGGGACATCCGGACATACGAAAAAGTATTGGCCCATGCTGATAGGGAGAACTTCGTTCGCTTCGCTCACTCGTTTAATAAGAAGCACTATAAAGTAACGACCATTAGGGTCGGTTTACATGCATCTGGCCCTTATTTCTTGACAATTGTCATCTACATTGCTGAATCGTCAATTAGAGATGGTTGCTGAACAGCATCGTTACTTATTGACCCAGCAATGTACAGTCAAGGAAATTGCAACACTTACCTTTATCGCTCTTCTTACTATGACAATAAGGCATAAAAAGGTACGTAAACACATTTCCCTTACTGTACCTACGTTGAATACACCCCTGACACCAAATATAATTTACTTTAAAAACAAAGTTTTAACCGGCTACAATTTAGTACTCCGCCAAGCTAAATGATTATTTCCCTTTACACTTTACTACATCGACACCTGTCCTAGAGTTGTTGATTATTACAGACGAAAATATTTGAGGCCGATAATATTTAAGGAGTTCCGTCGATTTGGCACACTTGACATTCAGGACTTCATTAGTTGCTATTTCAACGGAATCATATCAGAACACAGCACATATCTTTTACAGTTTTAAGTGCGAGTTCCGTATGTCATCTGTGATCTTCATCATCTGTTCCACTTCACCAAATTTGTGATTTCCGGCTGAAAATACACTAGTTATATTAGAAAATACCGAAATTACTACATGCGTGCCTTCTATATTTGAATAGTTCCCTCAATTCCTCATGGTTCCCATCATCCAACTGAAGTTTTGATAACAATGGGACCAAATGGAAGCATATAACTTTCAATTTTAAAAAAAATTGTACGAATCGGTTCATATAATTTCCCTTGTTGATCGTGTCCCAAATACAGAATAGCGAAAGTAGCTGACGTCGAAAAACCAATAACACAATTGATGTGGAGGCGGACAGGACACTTGGCGAGGAGGAATGACGGGAGGTGGACGAAACGAGCTACTGAATGGTGGCCAGGGTCATCAAAACGACCAGCGGGCAGACCACCAGCTCGACAGTCAGACGATATCTGGCACGTATAATAAGCAGACAGTGGATAAGAGAGTAGCACAGGGCCGAGAGTGGCGTAATAAAGAAGAGGCCTACGCTCAGCAGGCCCCGTAGCATGGTTGGCCTTGTCACGCGATAAGTGATAGGATAGAGCGTGCGTCACTGGCTGACACCGTTCGATAGAACGAGACGACGCACTTATCTTGTCACTTGTCGCGCGATAAGGCCAACCATGCTACGGCTCCAGAGGGTAGGTAGGTACAGGCTGAATAAATAGATAGATCCTTCCCTCTCCTGCACCCGGGATCCGAGTTAAAATTCACCAATGATCGTAATCTCTCGACTGGCGATGGCGTTTCACTTAGAGTATTTCATCACACCGTCTATAAGCGTAAGGGATGTTTGTTAAAATCCGAATATATGGAACGTTTGACAAGTTTCTATAGAATGACAGCTACCCGTGCCATATTTAACGTTGATCCGTCTGTAATTGTAAGTTGCTGCAGCGGGTTGCCTTAAGTGCACTTTATTAAGTACCAAGATCTTTATGTAGATCAATTTATTGTAATCCCAGTAAAGCAACTCGAGCTACTTAGGTTATCTAAGCGTAATAACTCGTCCAATCTACTTATTGCGATTACGCAATGGCGAAAGTGAAAGCACATAGACAAACAACAGTACGGGCATTTTACGGAGGGCTGTATTGTGACGCCATTATACAATAATCTACATCTTAATAATTACGAATGCATGTAGGTTTTTTTGCGCTTGTAATTATATTGAGCATTGTGTAACGTATTATAAAAATATTTGACAGTCGAATTTAAACATTCCTGAGACATAATAAATAAATAAATATCGTGGGACAATTCACACCAATTGATCTAGTCCCAAACTAGGCAAAGCCTGTACTATGGGTACTAGACAACGGATTAACATACTTATATAGATAAATACATACTTAAATAGATATTAAACATCAAAGACTCGAGAACAAACATTCTATTCATCATACAAATATCTGCCCCGACCGGGAATCGAACCCGGGACCTCCATCATGTTCATGCTCATGTTGTTGCTCATGTTTGAAACAATACTAATACATAGTTAACTACACAGTTAAACTCACGTATTAAATGTCACTACGGGCGACATGTTTCGAACTCTTCAGTTGTTCTTTAGGACGAGTGATTCAAGCGACACTGCCGCGAAAACACTCATCCTGAAGAAGAACTCCCGAAGAGTACGAAACATGTCGCCCGTAGTGACATTTAATACGTGAGTTTAACTGTGTAGTTATCAGTAATTATTTTAATATTAGACAGCTTCAAAAACATGTGTAAAAAATATTTATCAATTATCCCTTGATTTTTGACAAAAGTACCTAGGTACTTAAATGTTTGAACTGTTTCACTACGATGCCATATGAAGGTTAGACGTAAACATAGCGCTAAGTAAAATCTGGTAAACGATGTGCTTTTTGTTAAATTGCGTTTAAAGTGATTTCAATGACATAATTAATCTAAAGCCCTGTAAAACACATGTAAGCAATTAAATAAATAAATAAAGTCTAGAATAACCTTGTTATGAACAATAACTTACTTAGAAAACCAAGTTTAAACCGACTTCAATTCAGTACTTCGCCAAGACACATAGGTACATAAAAATTTCCACATTTCCTTTCCAATTTACCAATGAACTGCTTTCCGAGAGCAAATGCGGTGATTATTATAGAAAGAATCCAAGTCGCTATATGTGGGCTGGTAATATTTGAAGAGTTCCGTCGATTCCTCAAGGACCTCAGAATGGACACTTCATTAGTTGCTTCTTCAATGGAATCATGTCAGAATCTTTGACGTACTTTACTTATCCTTGAGGAGTTCCATAAGTCATCTGGGGTCTTCGTTATCAGTTCCACTTCACCAAAATTCCGAGTGTAAATACACGAGTTATAATAGGAAGTACCGAAATCACTACACGTGCGTCTAAACAATTTGAGGGTTGCCCTTAATTTCCCTGGGATCCCATCATCAGATCCTGACTTGGTGACAATAGAAACACTTCAGGAGTACATTCTTTCGAATAAAGAAGAATTTTGAAAATCGGTCCACAATTAACGCAGAAAACGGTGAACATATCTACATAAAAAATACATACAGTGGAACACTGAACCTCCTTTTTTTAAAGTCAGTTAAAAACTGTTCACCAATATATGATTTTACCGTTATTTGGTGGAAATATCCATTTCCAAGGGTGATCGAACTATACTTCAAATTATTGTATTTCTGTGCGCACAGGCTCATAAAAACAATAATCATACAAAACACAATATTAAGAAAGGCCCCCAAACTAGTTGATTTACCTAATTATACATAATATTTGCAACAGAAACCGGCTAGGAAAACATAATATGCTGCTTATATTAATAATATTAATAAATTTTGGAGGCGAATCGAATAAACATTTATTTTTACCTACCGTGCGTGCGTCATTTTACTGTCGAAAAAGTTCTTAACACAATAGCATAAAATTGGTTTTTCGTCAGACAAGTTCACTGTTTTATCACAGCACAGGTTTCGGCTACTCATTAGTACCGTTAAGTAGAAGTCTCTGGGCGAACGAGCTCTGCTCGGGTGAAACTAGAGAAACTACGGAGAAAATGAATTTTCCCAGACATGAGACCCAGCTAGATCGAAAATGCCTGTGACATACGGACAGATGAACAGACGGACATGACTAAACTATAAGGGTTCCGTTTTTGCCATTTTGGTTACGGAACCCTAAAAATGTAGAATAGCGTATTCCCGAATCTGCGCCGTGTTGAGAGCGCGGGCTGTCAACGCAACCAATCCTCAAATCAATTAAGGTTGGCAACGTGCTTTTCAGTCCACTGAACTCGCAAGCATCCATAGGCTACGGTCTCTACTTACCATCAGGCAAGCCATATTGCTTATATAAAAGATTTTTGGGTAGGATACAATCAGTTAGAGGTTAGGGGGAGTTGACTGGTGTCCTACAAATTCAAACTTTTACGCGGTAATGTCAGACTCTGTGGTCTTATCTTATATTATCTAGTTGAGGGCCCTTTCGGATACACTTCGACCCAGTGGGATCCTTTGTGCATTTGCCCTCCCCTTTATAGCTACTCCCAAGCTCGCTCCATCATTTCCACAAAGCGGATGATGCAGCTCAGTGGGAGCACCCTGAATTCCTTTGGTTGCGGGTAGCCGTTACCAAAGAGATTCATTCTTTGTCTGGGAAGGGCATGACATTCACACAGTAAGTGTTCCATAGCCTCATCCTCCTCGCCACACACTCTACAGTCTGTACTGTTTGATACATCTTGGCCAAGAGATCCTTGACGCCGAAGTGACCTGTGAACACCCCAGATATAATCCTGAGTTGCTTCCTGCTGGATTTCCAGAGTTTTTTGGTCCAGCCCGAGTCCACTCCTTCTATGAAGAGCTTTGACAGACTCTGGGGTACTGGCCACGGTGGACCTGTGTGCGCCATCGGAGTACATGTGGCGCCGGCGCCAGCCGCCGCTGCTGGCCGAGCCGCGCGCGCGCACCGGCCTGCTGCGCGCGACTCCCTGGACAACGGCTCTGCTCTGCGCACGCTCAATCAAGTTGCTACACGGGTTGATGTATTCCACTACTCTCTGAATGAATTCACTAAAGTTACTTTGTATGTGTTATATTATTGTAAAACTTAGAATTATGTAAATGCCCTATATTTGTTACGAGTATTTAACTTGTTAATAATTTGCTACGCTATCGCATTGGGAGACTGTTATGTTAGGATAGACACGTACACTAAACTTGACGATTATCTATATTTGACGACCGAATAGCCTAGTGGTTAGAGAACCTGACTATGAAGCTTGAGGTCGCGGATTCGATTTCCGGTCGGGGCAGATATTTGTATGATGAATACGAATGTTTGTTCTCGAGTCTTGGATGTTTAATATCTATTTAAGTATGTATTTATCTATATAAGTATGTTTATCCGTTGTCTAGTACCCATAGTACAGGCTTTGTCGTTGTGGGACTAGATCAATTGGTGTGAATTGTCCCACGATATAAATATAATCACATTCTTTTTTCTATGGAGCTCCCAACTCAAATATTAAACGACTATAAATAATTTCACAACTGTTTAGACAACTAAAATAAATTCAACCAATCTCGTGGCGCCTTTACTGAACAAAAGACATCAACGACGTTCAGCCTCTGACTTCGTTTCAGCAGGGTTAAGATTTGCATTAGATACCACGATTGTTTAATTATTTCTGTTGACTCGTATAAAAAGTATTGTATACAATAGTTACACAATAAGCTCTTAAATACTCGTATTACGTTACTTAGGCCACTCGGCAAGCCTCGTAGCCTAAACACGGTACTCTACTTTCCCTCCCTCGAGCTCCTCGAGCCCTCATTGTCTAACGATTGTATAAAATACTATTACACGGGTCTAAGGCGATATTTATTTACTTTTATTTCTGACGTTTATCTATTTTTCCAATTTCGTAACCTTCTAAATATTGCGTAACCAAAGCACGAGAGTTTAAAGTCGTGTCCTTATTTGCACCACCCCAATATAATAGTGAGTAAGCAAACCTCGGATTCCGGAACAGTAGCTAAGAATGCTACCGGAAAAGCTCTAAGATCGGGAGGACACACGATATTGCAGATTTATTATGAGTATGTTTAGATAAATAAGAACAAATAAGGAAGCGAGCTTTTAACAATGAAGATGACATCATGTCTTATAAATTAAATACTTCAACCAGCCGTCAGTTCATCTATCTTACTGTAGATCTAACGTACCTAATCATATTTAATGGAACATATATTTCACTCTGTTTTTTCCACAATCGGTATTAGGGCTTTTATAGCATGATCGCGTTTACGTCCGACTTAAAGCATTTAGTCTCTTTCACACTTAAACATACTTGCTACTGATGGATTAGTGCTTTACGTCCGATATTGCGATGATGTTAACGAGAAGCTAAGTAGGTACTAAAATATATTTGATTCAATGCATACTTTCATTTTTGGCCATGGATTAGGTAAGATAATAGTTTTTTTTATTGTTCAAGAGTCAATTTAAAGCTACCAATAGAATCTTTATGCTTTTATAGAAACAAAAAATAGTTATTTACGATACAAGTGCAGAAAATAGGAAATCCGCAACGAGTGGCGATAAATTAAAACACGACCGAAGGGAGTGTTTTAAATCGACACGAGTTGCGAATTACCTATTCGTACGTGTATCGTACAACGTTTTACAGTACATATGGCTCTTTAAAGTTTCAACATATGCACGGAAAGTGCTCATTTGCGCACTAGTGCGGGAAAGTAACACCATGTGTACTGTAAATTGTATTTATACAATTTAATAACTACTATGGACCTAAACGCAGTATTCGCGACCGAAACAGCAATTTACTAGATTTGCCATACAAGGATTAGTACAAATAGAAAGCTGTGACGTCATACCTGTGTCAATTAGTATGAAGCGTTTCGGCTGTATGCCGCCAGCGAGGTAAATCTTTGGATATTTATGTTATTTAATTGTAGTTGCTCCCATTCAAACATTTGTTCCTCTCCAAAAACTGGTTCGAATGGCATCGTAAAAAAATTTAGTACACAAGTCTATTGTCCTAGTACCCGACACTGCCCCAATAATTGGCACCTTCGATCTTAATGCATTGTAATAAAGGTAAGGAGCTATTGAAATTAAGTTGTCCAAGCATAGGGACGTTTACCTTAGATGAGCACATAGACTATCTTACAATGCGTTAGGATATATCTCGTGAAATATTATCACATTTGCGAATTTTTGCGTCAGATACTGCAATAGCTCTAGGTTGCGCAGCAGGTGACATATACTAGTAAAGGTAAATGCAATATTTTTGTCACATTATGCAGTCATTCATTGCCATATATTTGCATTTTATCGCCAGATCTATACATAGTAAAATCACGGTTTTCTAAATTATATAGGTATAAATCCCCCCTCACCCCGTAGTAAGGATAGCAATGAGGTGATTTGGGAAAATTGCTAGGGTTGACACTTTAACAAATCTCACATAAAAAACTAATTAAAATTCAGATAAAAATCCGCCGCTTTTGAACATCATAATTTTTTTTACTACTTAGTGTTGCCAGAAAAAAAATGTTCTAAAATATTATAAAATTAATTTTAGAGCAACCTGAGCCCGAAAACTAGAGTAGCAACTGAAAAAAAAAAACTGGATCCGCATCCCTACTGCCCATGCCGTTCCTTCTCCCCCCGTTTTACGGTATATAATTCACAATACAGCTCCCATTGGTTAGGCATTACAGTAATTCAATCATGGTATTATCGTAGTGGGGTCTAATTGTTCTAACTCTTCTCCTACTTGTTCTTACACTTCCACGGACGGGCGTAACATGACCGCATTTTTCATTGTGATAGAAACTATTATTCCTCAGAACGAGACGGAGAGACACCTTTATCACTGCCGCCACTTGGCGAAACGGGAAATTGGATAACTACTGGTTCATAAAAATCAGTTTTGTTTTATTATTATGACATAGTATCATATACTATTAAACGAGCAATATTTGTATATATATATTTGCAATCACGTTCTCGGTAACGGCTCGAACGATTTCGATGAAATTTGAAATATATGGGTTAACGGGGACGAGAAATCGATCTAACTAGGTATCATGTCTGGGATAATTCGTTTTCTCCGTATTTTTACCCCAGCTGAGCCCGGTCGCCCAGGGACTTTTAATTAAGATTTTAGAAGACATTGTAGATGATTGTCTCCTGCCCCGTTATTCTGTAACTTGTTTTAACCTCACCTCACCGTTTACCCACAAATATATCTTGACACCGGGATTTGTAGGTAGTAGGTAACGAAAGTTCTAGTTTCGTTAAGCGTGACAGGTGAATAACCGCCCGCAGGCATAGCACAACCTTCGCACGCATATTTTAAAATTCTCAATAGAACCTTCAAGTATCTGCTCCATAAGTTATAGAGCAGGCCCTTAAATCTACCAGATTAAGAGTCGTGTTTGAGGCAATCGTGTATGCTAATTAGTGGACCAATATCGTCCAGTTACCGCATACTTGTGTGGTGTAACGACAACGACACTGGCATTTCTATATGTAGGGTAAAGAACAGTGATTGGTACCTACCCGAAATACTAGAATAGACCCCGTTTTATAAACTTTTAAAATGAGGAAAAAATTGGCATTTTATTGCATATTTTCACGCCTGTAGGAATATTCAGACTCAAATCGTTTATTGCACTTAATAATACGTACATACAACTACATAATTACTGCAATGCTCGATCGAAATTTAAAAAAAAATTTTAGAAGACATTTTTGCAAGTTTTACAGCTCACAAAGCCACTAGTTAATTACTTAACAACTTAATACGTGCAAGTCGAGCATAAGGGCGCAGCAATATGTGTAGTTAGGTACAGATTATTTATACTGAAACGAAATACCTATAATGTTTATCACTATTGACCATTACTGAATTTGGACCATTGAAGAGGAAAATGAAATGAATATGAAAAAAAATATATTTCATTATTTGTTATCTTAAGTACTAAGTTTTGACATGTGTTGGTGTCCCTTTTTAAGTAAGAAATACCTGTGATAAGGGGCACCACTCGCTCTTTCATATGTAGGTATCTAGTAGTACAATATTTTTTAAGCTATTCTAATGAATATAAGCTATTGTTTTACTAATTCTAAAAAATAAAAATATATGTTAAGAGGAACTCGAACTTTTAGGGTAGTTGTCCATTAAATATTTCGATCATTTGATTTTTTACAAGCTTTTATTTAGTTTCACCTGTCCCGATGTTTGTCACCAAATTTGACCGATTGAGTTGAAATTTTGGGTATAAGTATAGTTTGGATGACAATTAAATATTATGGTACCATGGAGCAATAAAAGCGATATTAATCATGTATATTTTTTAAAGTACCAAATAGATTCATTGGATTAGGCAAAATAAACGTTAGCTGTTTTAAATGAAGTATTTTTATCTTAGATATTTATTTATTTATTTAAACTTTATTGCACAAAATACAAAAAAATATGTACAAATGGCGAGCTTAATGCCAGATGGCATTCTCTACCAGCTAACCATTGGGCTAAACAGAGACTTATTGTTATAAGTCTCTGTTTAGCCCAATGGTGCAAAGAAAAAAGTATGATAATTTCAGTTACGAATATACTTAGGAGAGAGGAAAAAAATACAAATGTATTATACACTACATATAGACATACATAAATAAAAATATATAAGATACATACAAAAAGATATACTACTACATATTCAATATATGTATACTACCATTATGTGGATGGATTTTAGTCGAATTCTTGTTTAAGCAGATGCTTACGCAGCATCCGCTTGAAAGCAAACTTGCTTGGGGCTTGTCTGATGTTGAGAGGGAGTGAATTCCAGAGACGGCTTGCCTGTACGGCGAAGGAGTGAGTCATAAAACTAGTGCGGTGCGAAGGTATGGATAGTTTGAGGACACGGGAGGTATAGTGAATATTTTTTAAAAAGTAGGAATCCACTTCAAGTCTTATCTGCCGATGAATGGTTTTGTTCTCTATTGTAAAAGCCGACCGCTAATCACCCGTGCAAAATTAAATGCAAAATAACAAATGATTCCATACGAATAACAACTTTATCATAAATTAATAAGGTTCAAATTTCATCAGCACGCACTCGACATAAAACCTTTTGTAACGGAAGAGCCGAACACCTGGGCGATCACGGCTCTTATTTCCAAAAGGTTTTATGTCGAGTGCGTGCTGATGAAATTTGAACCTTATTAATTTATGATAAAGTTGTTATTCGTATGAACTCATTTGTTATTTATGCATTTCATTTTGCACGGGTGATTAGCGGTCGGCTTTAACAATAGAGAATAATTCCATTCATAGGCAGATAAGATTTGAAGTGGATTCCTACTTTTTAAAAAATGTTAACTATACGCAGCTCACAGCCTGGGCGAGGGGTATCGAAAATAAATTTACTTTTGAGGTATCCAGGAGCAGAAGGCTCAGACAAGATTGAAAAAAGGGTGCAAAGTAATCTGAGGGATCTACGACGGCGAATGGAGAGCCAGTTAAGTTGACGACGGTAGAAGGAAACGTGGTCATATTTACGGAGGCCGAAAATGAATCGTATGCAATTGAGGAGGCGATCCAGTTTATTGAGGTATTGTTGAGTAACATCGGTAGTGCACACATCACCATAATCAATAATTGGCAGCACCAGCGCCTGCACCAACAACTTCTTTGTACTGACTGGGAGGAAATTCTTAAAATTATATAAAGTTCTCAGCGTTCCGGTGACCTTGCGACTAATTTCGGAGAGCTGCACGTCTAGCACAACTTGCTGCTCAGTCGCTTCTCGCGCGACTAAGCGTCCCCTATCTCACTCGCACCGTACAAATTAGAAAAAGGGGGGTAGAGCTTTCTCGACTCGCGTCGCGGTGCGGCGTCAGTTGCGCTAGCCCCGCTGACCATTCCAGACCATTCCAGATATCTAGAACTATAGATATTATATTGGTATTAAGGTGGATTGCAAAAAAAAATACATAGTTAAGAGCCTTAATCTAATCTACGCTTTTACTTTTTTCCATTGTGTAACGACAATTACTCATACATTTTATATGGGTAATTGTCGTTACACAATGGAAAAAATTTAAGCATAGATTAGGTTAAGGCCCTTAACTATGTATAATTTTTTTGCAATCCGCTAATTAGGTGAATAAATTTTAGATATTTTGATATGTACGGAAACATAGCCTTGGCTTTTGTGATAAATAAGCATTATAAGCTATTGTTATAAAATTTGACCCTTTCGTTGTTCCAATGAGAGTAACGACAATGCAATAACAGTACAGCCATATAAAAACTGGTTCTACCGACCTTTTTATAAATCGTACACCGATCAGTCTTAATGGCTTCCAGCGTCGTGATTTCATAGAGAATACTTGACGTATACGTCCTTTTAATGTGAACTGATGATAGCAGCTCAAGTGTTAAAGTCACCGTAATGACTTTGACGAAACCGCAGTGGCGCAGAAATCTTAGTAAGAGAAGCTTATCTTCCTACTGTAAGATAAAAAAAAACCGGCCAAGTGCGAGTCGGACTCGCGCATGAAGGGTTCCGTACCATTATCTATAAAAACGAGCAAAAATCGGCGATTTTTGCTCGCACTTAAATATTTATTTTATTCTGTTTTTTAGTATTTGTTGTTATAGCGGCAACAGAAATACATCAACTGTCAAAATTTCAACTGTCTAACTATCACGGTTCATGAGATACAGCCTGGTGACAGACGGACAGACAGACAGGCATACGGACGGACAGCGGAGTCTTAGTAATAGGGTTCCGTCTTAACCGTTTGTGTACGGAAACCTAAAAACCGTTTCAGACAAGTGATGTGGAGACAGTCACACAGGCTACGATTGTGTATCGTTTCTGACAGAATAGACTTAAGATGTCAATCTCTGTGTGACTGCTCTCCAAATTTCATACCATGGTATATACTCTATCCGAAACTGTAAGAGGGTCGTTCTTCTTTTTTACCGACAATGAACCGAGGTTTTCCTTTTTTTTTGGTTTTTGAACTATCGAAAATTGTGATTTTGAAGTGTGATTTAAAAAAAATGCATTGGTTTCTTCATTAACACTAATTAAAGTTTCCTTTCCGGCCAATATACATATTTGTTTACGGTTGGTTTAAAAAAAATATGTGACAAAGTGGACTCTTTCAGTGGGGACTACATTTTGGTTTACCACTCTGTCACGGACTTCTACGATAAAAATACGTTTTAAAAAAATGCTAGTTAGAGAAACTAAAATATTAAATAATACTAATTAATAAAATAATATGGACATTCATTTTCGAACATTATAAAACCGTAAAATCATTACTCAAATGAGATGCCGTAGTCAGACGAAGGACAGGCTATTGTCAGTCGAAAAGAAGAAGTACCCAAGAGCAAATTCTCTCAAACGACCGCAAGCGAAAAACGTCTTTGTGATCTGTCTATGGAGTAGCTTTTTATTTGCGTTTTTTTGACAGGATTTACTCTTACAGTTTCGGACGTACTATACCTACCTCGAATTACTACCAAAAATATGTGCTGAAGTTCTGATTAATTAAGTTTGACTGTGGAGAGTTGTAGGGTTGCGAATGCCGACTCAGGTCACCGTGTTAATACAAATTTATGTAACAAAAAAAACTACACATTAATCAGATTCGTTGACCTCTATGTAAAACTCCGAACATATTGTTCCTCGATGAACGTTAACTTGGGGATAAATTTATTATTAAAAGATTATCTCATAATCTGCGTGTGAATTACAAAAATTATTAAAGGAATTACATGAAAAAATAGTTTCCGCGAGGACGTACAGAGACATGTCTCTGTTTGACAAGACCCATGGGTCTTGTCAAACTTCTGCTTACAAGTTTTCTGTGACAATGCCCTTTGCTTTCGTAATGATCACGATCGCGCAAGATGCTTTATTATCGTTGTGGGCGAAAACTGTTGCAAAGTTCATGACTTTTACTGCAATTTATAACGATACGCTTCGTATTATTTTGAAATAAGACGTTTAATTCGGGCAAGACCTCGGTGTCGGAGCGGGATAGACGAGAGCGCTTGGTCTTAAGCATGATATAATAAAACAAGGCAGGTAAGTTATTCCCGTGACAGCTAGTTAAGTTATTTTATCTTGTCTACGTCATCAGCATTTTGAAAATGGCGGACTGTCTGTGTGTTGCCACTGTGTGAAAGTAAATTACCCGAGTAAATTGCATTATTTCACTTGCATGCTTTCAATTAATATTTACGATGTCACTGTCAAACTACTAATTATACAGAATGGGCCCTGTAACAGGAGCAAATATTTAAAAAAAAACGCTTCCTTAGAGGATCTGCAGTAACCCCTTGTGTCCAATTTTCACCCGAAATGAATAGTAAAACCAGATATAATTTAAAAAATCGTGTATTAACAAAACTCACTGGTCTTAAGGGGATCGATTCGTGTAACGCCGCCACTCGCACTTGGCCGGTTTTTAGTATTTGTTGTTATAGCGGCAACAGAAATACATCATCTGTGAAAATTCCAAGTGTCTAACTATCACGGTTTATGAGATACAGCCTGGTGACAGACGGACAGACAGACAGACGAACGGTCAGCGAATTCTTAGTAATAGGGTCCCGTTTATACCCTTTGGGTACGGAACCCTAAAAATAAAAAAGATTGTCAGAAAGAGCATCGCCATTCGATTTATTTCAATAGTAGGTACATGTTGACCATGGCCAGCGGTGGGCGTCTTTCGGCTGATATGATGATAATGATGATGATGATGATAAATAGATTGATCTACTACTTCATAATCAGTATTTTATCTAAGAAAACGATTCAAGCAACACACAATACGTGACTCATCACCGAGTCATCAGATGAAATATATTGCTCCACATAATTAGATAATTAAATGTCGCATCAGCACGTGCTGATTATAGTGAGAGATGGATGACTTCGTTGATAGTTCCAGTTCTCTCAGATTTAGCTAATATCATTCTGATTTTGTATATGAATTAGTCGGTCTGTTTTTGTATTAGGGTGACTGATGATACTGGATGGATAGTATCCACCGATTTGCGAAACAGCGGGCGGAGCAGTGCGAAGAAAAAATCTACCATTAGCATTGCTGGCCTCGCTCTAGCTCTTCCTATTCTCGCACACCTCTGGTGTATACTCACCCTAATACTAAACTAGTGACTCTGTGAGCTGTAGATATACCTAATGCTCGAGTGTCTTATATCGAAAAAGTTCCAAAAACAGATTTGACAAAAAAAAACTATAAAACGTGTTTTTACAATTTCTGTTAATTGCAAGGGGGTGTTTAGATCAAATAAAGTTAATTTCTCCAAGACAGTAGTATCTCAACTCTTACTGTTATCAAGATATTCAATATTTTAATTTCATCAGTTTTGCAGCTTTGACCAGGAGCCGCAGCATGGTTGGCCTTGTCACGCGATAGGTGATAGGATAGAGCGTGCGTCACTGGCTGACACCGTTCGATAGAACGAGACGACGCTCTTATCTTGTCACTTGTCGCGTGATAAGGCCAACCATGCTACGGCTACAGTGTAAATGGTTCTTGACCGTACTTGAAAGGTCGTATCGTCACAGAAATCTTACGGCACTTACATCCTTTTCTTTAAGGAAGGCAGTTTTTCAGCAATATCTCGAAAACCTTTGAACCGATCTTGTTCAAAACAAATTTCGGTGAATGAATTTAATATGCCCTATGTCCATGATATTTTTCATATTTTTAAAATCCACAGTACTAAAATTAGAGGGGGGGGACGGACGACAGAATTTTAGTGACTTTCGGGATTATCTCCGACTCTATTCACTTAATCAAAAAAATTGCTGAGAAACTTTATATTTATATTAAAAGGCCTATCGATTGATGTGGGCATACAACGAAAAAAAAAGTGCACCCCTCTAAAAATTTTTTTTGGTCATTTTAATTACAAAACTATGTAGCGGCTAACAAAATACACCTATTCTCAAAATTTTATTTAAATACACCTTATAGTTATCGAGTAAAATGCCTGTGACATACGGACAGACGGACATGACGAAACTAAAAGGGTTCCGTTTTTGCCATTTTGGCTACGGAACCCTAAAAAGACAGACTCTTGAGTGCTACAACTCACAGAGCCACTAGTCAAATAGGGGTTCCGTTTTGTTTGGTATCTACAGCACCCTAAAAGTCTGCAAATGTAATAACAATAAGACAATCACAATGAAGGACGAGGAGATCTAACAAGGGTTCCGTTGTTTCCTTTCGAGTACGGAACCCTAAAAATGTGCAAATCCAGGTTAAAGTCGGTGTAAAAACACGAGTTGCGCGCGCACTAGAGCGTTGGAAGTGCGCAACCGCCGGCCGACGTTGGGAAACGAGACGGTATAACCGAGCGTTTACTTACATTTAGACTAATTCTGTTCATATGGAGCACTATTTGATACATACATTTTGCACGCTAATGTGTTTCTCGTGCTCGGTTCGACACATTAATCGGCGTGCGTAAAAGCGAGCGCGTCAGATACATTAAATTCAAATTGATATAATATATACTCCCTGTGTGGCGAGTGGCATGTGGCTTAGAGAATTAGGGAGGTACTCCCCCTTTCTTACCTCCCATGGGCTACGTAAGAGTCGACTATAAGTGTACAATAGTGTTCCTGTAATTATAAAACAGGTTGAAAAACATAAGGACGTCTTTCACAAGTTGAAAAATTTCTTAATCATGAAAAGTTATTATACATGAAAAGAGTATTTTAGTTGTAATTAATAGATGTTGTTAATCTTAACCTTAATATTATTGAAAACAGTGTTGTTATTATTACTTTTGCAGTGCCCTAACAGGGTTTATATTGGGACGTAAAATATTGTAAGACCATTTTGTAACCATATAAAGCAATAAACGATATGATATGATATGATATGGGAATAGTAATATTATAAACGTGAAAGTTTGGATGTATGGATGTACGTTCTACTTAATCTCAAAAACTACTGGACGAATTTATATGAAACTTTCCAGTTATGTACCTTATATATCAGAATAGGACATAGACTATAATTTATGTTAAATTTCATCCCTTTAGGGACGAAAAAGGGGATGAAACTTTGTATGGCGACCAAATATTTCTGCTCGTTGCCTTCATCAGGCGCTGAGTCTCAAAATGTATGGGAAAACTAAAATCCGACTCGTACTTGACCAAAATTCTAATTGATATTATTTAATAGGCTATAATCGGGATTTTTTTATCGAGTTCTACGCGGACGAAGTCGTGCGCCAGGCAGAAGCTAGTATGTAAATACATATATTTTTTTAAATGTGTTGTGGGGACGGAGTAGCTACCAGTCACAGCAATCACATTTTTTCCATCCAAACCTACAATTTCTATAAGGGTTATAGACTTTTGGGTCATATAGACGTGAGTTTATGTAACTATATTATTGTCTGATTATAGACACATTATGTTGCTCTATAGCATTGCGCGTCACTTTACAGAATGGTATATTACATAAATTGCGGTTTCAGTAAAAGTGCAAGCCGGATGCAGTTATGAGAGCATCTTTGGAATCCTACTTTCGTTTACAATATCAATATATTGTGAATATTATGAAGATTCGCCTCATGCTTACGGAATATATTTTTACAAGCTTTAATAATCTTTCTTGCACATTACACAGAATATACAAATTATAAAAAGCAGAAATTAAATAAGTATGTAAGTCGTCTTCTCTTCACCTAATCTTGCGGTGCCCAACAGGGTCCACAATTAAGTTTTATTCCCAATACTTAGCAAGTAAAACTTAAGTTTACCTAATACCATGTAAACTAACATTGTGGAAAGCAATAAATGATTGAGTATTGAGTATTCTCATAACTGAGTAGATAACTAAGGCTTGTTCACGAAAAAAAGTAGCCACCGAAAACTAAGTCTCTGATGTCCCCAGTAGGTGTAGGTAGTTCAAACCGTAATTAGATAGCCAACTGTTAGACAATAACATTCTTTTTTATGTGTAAGAATCTAAAATCCATCAACTTTTCCTTAAAAGTTGTGAAATCCTACATAATGCCAGAAGAAATGATTTCATCGAAATGTGTCTACTTCTGGCATGATTTAAAACAATTTATGACCTGCATACGGTAATTAGGAGTCAGAAAAAACATTCGCGGAACATTATAGCATAGATAATCTATTTGAGTACAGGAAAAATGGAACCTCTATGACCCAAACGTGAAAATTACAAAATCTAAGACTACTTGGGTCGTTCTTCTTTTTTACCGACAATGATCCAAGGTTTTTCTGTTTTTTTGGTTTTTGAACTATCGAAAATTGTGGTTTTGAAGTGTGATTAAAAAAAAAATGCATAGGTTTCTTCATTAGAACTAATTAAAGTTTCCTTTCTGGCCAATATAAATATTTATTTACGGTTGGTTTCTAAAAAAAAACATGTGACAAAGTGGACTCTTTCAGTGGGGACAACATTTTGGTTTACCACTCGGTCACAGCATTCTACGAAAAAAAAAAACATTTAAAAAAATGCTAGTTAGAGAAAGTGAAATATTAAACATCACTAATTAATAAAATAATATGGACGTTCATTCAAACATTATAAAACCGTAAACATCATTACTCAAATGAGATGCCGTAATAAGACGAGGGACAGGCTATTGTCGGTCGAAAAGAAGAACGACCCACTTACAATCCAGAGATATCGAAAGTTAGCCCAAAAATGGATAGCTAGCAAGTTCAGCAGCAACCTTTAAGTAAGACTGATTAAAAGTTTCTTCAAGGTACCTATTTCAATTTTTTTTTATTGATATAATTTTACGTCACCCAAGGCCCAAGGAGAAAATCTCTTTAGACAAACCACAGGCTGTAATTCGTATAGCCCCAGATCGCATATTTATGGCCCTCCCCTTTGGTTCGGGCCAGGAACACCTGCGATCTGGCGCATTCACGAATTCACCGCCCTAGATACTTAATGTACTATTACATACGCGACAATATAGGTACGCAATATTCCGTTTAAAACAGTTTTATTCAAATGAATAGGTAGCTATCTGAATAAATAAAGGATAGGTATAGATAAGGAGATGAATAAATATTTTAACCGTCTAAATCAATGAGAATAATATTTAGAGAGATTTTAATATTTATAAGCTACGGTGACCTAGAGGTTCGGGCATGCGGCCATCAAACGGCAGTCGTGGGTTCGAATCCCAGATCGTACCAATGAGTTTTTCGGAACTTATGTACCTACGGAATATAATTTGATATTTACCGTTAGCTTTTCGGTGAAGGAAATCATCGTGAGGAAACCTGCATACATCTGAGAAGAAATTCAAAGAGGTATGTGAAGTCCCCAATCCGCACTGGGCCAGCGTGGAGACTACTGCCTGTTCCCTCTCATTCATGAGAGAAAGCCTGTGCCCAGCAGTGGGACGTATATAGGCTGATGATAATGATGAATATGATGATGAATATTTAGAATGGTCAGTACCTATATTTTTATTTTATCGTGCACTAAAATCCCATTCACCCAATCGTTCATTCACAACCTATTTTGCAATTAGGTATTCTACGTAGCTGCGTGTGTAATCATTCACCTCAACTCTCCTGCCGATAACTATACCTCACGTGAGTGGGTTAAGTAAAGTACTTTTCCACAGTAGAAATATAATAGAAAGATAACAGTAGTAAATAAGAGCACACAGATTCAAATTTCCCAATATAATAAAACAAAAAAAAAAAACATTTATTCGTGACAAAACACATAAAAACAAACTGTATAGATACAATACACACAAACACATTTGCCACGAAATGGTCACAACTCAGCGTGATGCTGGCAGCGCCAGCGCTGGTATAATGGTGAAGATATGTGAAAATCACCTTTATAGCTATAAGTTCATAGGTCGATAGTGGTCAGTCAGGTTTCGAGCTGGCCTGTTGTTTTAACGTAGTAGACGAGACGGGGTTTGTCATCAATATTCAAATACATAATGAGAACTATCGTTTACATGCGGATTTAAAACTCAGAATATAATGTTTATCGACCTCTATCTCTGCAGGTTCACAAAAACTGGCGCGATTGGCGGAAATGAGTGAACGAAAGTATCTACAAAGGAGATATATTTATAGCTTAAAGCAGTAAAACAAATCCTTACAAACGTCCGATTTGTTACACTCACAGAAGTTTCACAGACACGCGTTGCATCGCTACAATAAAGTTAACGTCACTTGTCCCGCTCATATGCCCCGTAGAACTGGTTTTCAATGGGACACCGGTCTAAAAAAAGTTCTTGACGTCAAAAAATCAACGTAATTCCATAATGCCAAATCATTACGTAATCCGTATCACTAGATGAGTGTTTGCGAAAATATATCGCACGTCTTCGTCTCATTCTAACGAAAAGGTCACAAGTGGACTAACAATTCCTTAGACGCAAGACCTTTTGGTACTGAATGCTACAGCCGGTTATGAAATTTACCTATTATACGGCTAAACTAAAAATGTTTTAAGCGTGCACCTGTTTGATATCCTATTAGGACCATCTTCTTTTATCAGGTAACCCGCTAATGAAGTGGCTTATTAGAATAATATTTATGTTGTGGAAAAAAATGTCCCCACAGGTCTTTGGTCGTAAAAAGTTGGCGGAGCCGGTCTGTTCACCTTGGTTTTAGCGAAAATACAAGTCTTGCAATTTTACAATTTTGCGGGCGCCATTTCGTAGGTTTTCGTAATCAATTGACAGTTACCGCCACGTATAATTATGGCCGTTTAATTTTACGTTTGACGTTTTTAACTTTAACGGAGTTCATAAAAGATGTTCGTCTTTATATATTTTACTAGTGGCTCTATGAACTGTAGAACTTAAGAGCCTGTCGTTTGAATTTTTTTTTTTTTAATTGTATTAAAAAATACTATGTGCTATTTACATAGACTTTTTGAATATTTATTAAACCTGCGGGGCTAGCGCAACTGACGCCGCACCGCGACGCGAGTCGAGAAAGCTCTACCCCCCTTTTTCTAATTTTTACGGTGCGAGTGAGATAGGGGACGTATAGTCGCGCGAGAAGCGACTGAGCAGCAAGTTGTGCTAGACGTGCTGGAGCCGTAGCATGGTTGGCCTTATCACGCGACAAGTGACAAGATACGAGCGTCGTCTCGTTCTATCGAAAGGTGTCAGCCAGTGACGCACGCTCTATCCTATCACCTATCGCGTGACAAGGCCAACCATGCTACGGGGCCTGCTCACAAAATTTCACGAGAATCGGTTGAGAAATGCAACCTGTAGAGCAGAACAGCCGGACATCTGGACATCCGGACATACGAACGCATTTTCGGCCAAGCAGCAGCAGAGAACTTCGTTCGCTTCGCTCGCTCGTTTAATTAGTACCTTGGAGATAACTATATTTTCCGGAAATCAACCCAGGCTAGCTCGATATTTTGCCCCCGTAAACCGCTGTATTGCAAATCTCATCGAAATCGTTAGAGCCGTTCAGTCATTTACAGTCATTATTATAGATAGATAGGTACATAGAAGATAATCTTATTATAGGGTAGGTAGTGTAATATGTCATATTCTAAATAGCAAGTGGAGCATTCGTTATTCGTACCCAACGTTTGACTGGCCGTCTTGGCCTACTGCCTTCAAATTAATAAGCAACCAGTCAAGTGGCAATTGAATTCGCGCTCCGAGGGTTCCGTGCCACTGCCAACATGCACAAAAGAAAAAATACTAAAACGCGTAATACATATGTTATCGTCATATTCTTGATATTTTGGTGAAGGTTGAAAAGACGTCTGCAACGATGTAGAGTTTGTAGAGCGTGTCTGTTAGAGTTAGGCCATATAGAGTAGGATGCTTAGCGCTACTTGCGATTGGATTTTTTTGAAACTGAAAATAATATGACCTAGGGAATTTTGGCAATTACTTTATTAAATGTTTTTGGTGGTATCAAACTTACAGGGTCCGAATCCTTGTCTTGAATACGGTTCTTGACGACTCTTATTTCAATTAACAATAGATTAAGTGTCAAGATAATGTTAATCGCTTTAGTATAGATGATATTTTTGCAGCTGAGTCACAGTTAAAAACTGCAATAATGCATTATTAAATTAAATAAATTGAATTAAATTGAATTACCTAGCCCAACTTTTTGTCTACCTACACGTTATATCGTAGGATATTTTTGGCGCTGTAGAGCGCGCCCATGTATTTACACTTAACTTGAATGTTACGAAATACTAGCTTCACTAAAAGCGTCACCGATGGAGCGTTAAGAGTTTCACCTCGTAACAAATGATATATAACCGGCACATACCGTGTAACTACACAAAACTTCAGCTCCTTTGAACACAAAAATCAAAGGAGCTCCCAAACAAAAATGCACCCCATTAAACGGTATTAAAGTTGGTATTTCCATGTGGATGACAGACTGTGTATTGTCAAAGTTTATAAAAACTGTTTGCATTGTTTTTGACACCATTCAGCTGTCGGCTCGAAGGCTCCGGACAGAGCTATTCATAGTTTTAGTTGGTACATGTTTGTAACGTACTCAGGTTTGAGGTTAATTTTGTTCTTATAAGAATCTTGTTCACGTGCAGGAATGTCCATAAATATATGAACACGCTTTGAAAGGCGTGTTTACTTTTTTGCCCGACTACGGTAGAGCCGAAAGGAAGGGAGATGTTTTTAGCAGTCTATGTCTGTATTTACGTGTGTTCCACCGTAGCGGTTGAGATACTGAACGGATGAAGTTTAAGATACTGATAATGAATGACGTATCAATCGATTCGAAACTGCTTAGCGTGACATTGGCTAAACGGTTTTTTTTTTAGTTAGTTTAAAGTACCTAATTAAGGCTTTGTACAGTCAGTCTCATAATTAGCTGAACACCTAAGTACCTTGTCGTTTTCACTCGTTTGACAACCTCATATGGCAGTTCATAAGGTTGTTTTGGTTCCCCCAGTCATATCCTCCCCAAAATCACAATTTACGATGACCTATCTCTCGCGCTGTGCCAAAATTTGCAAGGAGTGAAAGCCATAAAGGTGTTAAGCGCCTTGTGAGGCCGACCGTACCTACAGCTACATGGTTATTAAATAAAAATGTATTTTTTTTATTTATCTTGTGAACATAAGTAGTTTAGTAATTCGAGGTATCCAGTAATTAAAAAGTCGGTATGTCACTAACACAAAATAAAAGTATTTTATATTTTTGGATCGTTATCCTTTTAAATTAGTTATTCCATTAACGTATCACCGAAGAATAAATTAAAGCATTTATTTTTTCGCAACTCTAATCCACCTAATTTGCAATCAAAACACGAACTGGGCACTACTAGAACAATTTCCAAAACAGTAATCCAATATTCAGCTCACATTCAATTTACTTTAAAACTAGCATACGCTAAACATTACCTAAATTCAGTAGCTCAAGTAACACTTGGCAAAACTTTGCGCTTCCTAAAAAAATATTGTTTTTACGTTACCAACTATTTTCAAACAAAAAAAACATGTACTCACGTTTTTCAAAATAACGGACAAGGCGGTCCCGGGGCACAGTACAGGTAAAGAATCACGCACATACAAGCCATACACACAAATCCATCACACGTTCGCGGCACAATTTTTCTTAGGAAACTAATGCCGCGACCGACGCTGGCGCAGGCGGGCCGACGACTGAGCGCGAGAGAGCGGGTTTTGAAAATGGAATGGCGTTTCCAGGATATTGGATTTGAAAAATGACGCGCACTGGCTGGTGCGATTTTTTTATTGGTGCTTAGTGTTGTACGATTTCGTATTTTTTAAAATTGTTTCTTGCAGAATACGATTTTGTTTTTCTTTTGTTTGTAGGATTCCGTAGGTACCTCAAAAGGAAAAAACGGAACCCTTATAGTATCACTTTATTGTCTGTCTGTCTGTCAAGACCCTTAATTTCAGGAACGCGTGGAGGTATCGAGTTCAAATTAAAACCATATACTCTGCAGATCGATCACGTAGAAGCATTGAACGCGCGTCAAGTAGATCTAAATGTCAATTTTTGTATGAGATAATGACACTTGGGTTATCCTAACGTGCGTTCGAAACGTTACGTGATCACCCCTCATATCTGCAGTCCCTTGAAGCTGTGAAAAAATCAAACTTCTAAGTTAACGTAAAAAAACGGCCGTTAATGCCGCAAAAAACGTATATTTCGTCACTATCAAGTGAATGAAAATTTATAGGGTATTTTCCGTTGACCTCATCATCATCATATAAGCCGAAAGACGTCCACTGTTGGACATATGCCTCCCCCAAAGAGGGCCACAATGACCGGTCCGGCACAGCTCGCATCGGGCGGACTCTCGCGACCTTTACCAGGTCATCAGTCCACCTTGTGGGGGGCCTACCCACGCTTCGCCGGTACTTGGTCGCCACTCGAGAACCTTTCCGCCCCAACGGCCATCGGTTCTATGTGCATGTGTGTGCCCCGCCCACTGCCACTTAAGTTTAGCGATTCGGAAGGCTATATCGGTTACTGGCTCTGCTGCGGATAACCTCATTTCTGATGCGATCACGCAGAGATATTCCCAGCATAGCCCTCTCCATTGCCCTTTGGGTAACTTTGAGTCGATATAATAAAATAAGATAAAATATTGATATTTTTTGTGATTCTCATAATAGCTTCATATGCAAAATCAGGGATCTGTTGTTGAACCTTGAACCATTGTCTGACTGAAGTGATTCAGTATTTTTTTTTTGAGCGTAGATAATTAGTTTAGTGCATTAATGCTAAAAATTGTAACGCATGCTGTGGTTGCCTATTATTAGGGTTACAATTAGACATTACATAAGTGCTTATGTTTTTTTCATAAAATGTAACATTGTGAACTCGTTGGCATTCACTCGAAGAGTCAAAAAAGTATAGTGGGCAAAAAATCAATAAACGGTCGTTTTACACAGAAACTTATAGGTATTAACTAGAACAAGTTGGTAACTTAAAGGCTGGTTTTAGTGTCGCACTGACCGTCGGTGCGGAGCGATCATCGACCAACATGTATGACGGAGCTGTCCGCGCGGACCCGTCAGCTTTACTCTAAAACGCTCCCTGAACTCAATACATATATATTACTAGCTTTTGCACGCGGCTTCGCCCGCGTACTAAAAGTAATTTTAACCGTCTACAAATAAGGCGCATCTCAGTTTGACCCGTATGTTCCAATTTAATTGCAATTTGGCACAAATACTTTCAAAAATGTTCATGTCCACAATTTTAAATTTCAAAATCGATGCCATTTTCGTAATTAACGTCCCAAAAAACCATAAAAACGACACCCATATTGATATATCAACTATACATATCGACTCTACATATCTGGACCCCATATAAAATTTCACCCCCTCTTTTAAGGGGTTGGGTGCAGATTTCCAAAAAAAAAATGATGCACGATTTTTTTGTTAGTCACAAATAGTCCGCATACCAATTTTTAGCTTTCTACCTTAAAAATTGCGGAATGCTCCATACAAACTTCCACCCCCCATTTTAGGGAAGTGGGGGGTTAGAAAGAGACAAAAAGTAGCCTAAGTCACTTTCCACCCCTTCAACTATCTCCACTTAAAAAATCACGTCAATTCGTCGCCCCGTTTTGCCGTGAAAGACGGACAAATAAACAAACAAACAAACACACACATACACTTTCCCATTTATAATATTAGTATGGATTTGGTCCGAACGGATCGCTCCGAACCGACGGTCAGCGCGACACTAAGATCAGCCAAATCAGCGAGAAAATAACTGGTGATATTTAGAAGATTGTGAATTTTTAGGGACATTTGAAGCATTTGGAAAATGACGCAAATAACTAACCGGATTTTTTTTTTACTATAAATTAATGTATTCTATTGTAATTTCTAAGGTCATATAAATATAATTGCTACTAGTTTTTATTTAGGTACATATTCCTTATTTGGGTCTCGAAAATGATACTATCGAGCCTTATACAAAAAAAATGTGCCAGATTTTATTATTTCAATGCGTCACGAGTGCTAAAGTTAGAATCAATTTTGACTTGCAAAAGTGCTAGCTGAAGGGCCTATTTGAATCAATAAACAATAAGTGTTTTTACTGCATACAAAAATGTGACGATCTGGAATGAAATATTCGGGACACTTTTTTTCTTGTATGAGGATCGATAGTATCAACGATTCTAAGTTTTAAAAAAATCAAATTCTGAAAAAAAATGGTTGTCTGTAAAGTCGGTTTACGGACGATAATTTTACGTGATAACGTCATAAGAAAACATTAATGAAAAATTGCATAACACGTATTTACTTATTTATCGTTAGGAATACTCCTGTGAAGTTTGGAATAAAATAGTCGATCTAATCTTGTTTCTCCAAACATACCTTGGACCCCCATTTCACTCTCTTAGAGGGTGAATTTTGAAAAATCCTTTCTTAGTGCACCCCTAGACCTTATTAGGAACCTACGTGCCAAATTTGGAATCTCTATTAGAACTAGCAGTTTGGGCTGTGCGTTGATATTTCGTGCGCGCAGCCGCGCGTTCATCGATTTATAAGACGTTATAACGTCAAAAAGGGTATGTTGTGCCTTTTCGACTTATGATTTGTATGGCCGGAACATAACATAATATGTAGTACCTACATGATGATGATGATGATGATGCTGTCCTGACCGATTTCGGCCACAACGACTGTGTGTTCTTTGGTGATTTGGTGTTACCGATTTGCACTATGACTAGAGTGTTGTTGTTCCACTCTCTAGTACCTACATAGTTAACTGTTGTATTGCCTACAGATAAAAATGCCTAGATTTTATTGTAGATTATGACCGATTTCTCAGTCAGTTGTTGTAGTAAATTAAACCGCAATAAGGAATAATATTTGTGTCATTCAACGTTTCTTAAATTCTGTCTTAGAGGGTATCTATTACATTTAACTTTTAAGTCACATTTTTTCCATCTTTCAACCTACACTTGCCAGAAGTGGCGCTGAAAATATGATGAAAAATATATTTTACGTGCTCTGTCTACCTCTTTTGGGAATATACGCGTAACTTTATGTATATTTGTAAGTGTGTGTTTTTGAAAGTACCTAAGTATATTGTCGTCTAATACCCAAAGCAAGAGCATTAGTTTCGTGCGAAACTGGATTTGTTTATGTAATTCATTTTATATTTATGTACATTTCATTAACTCATTTATGGCTTTATTTTATTCATTGGCGCAATTCAATAAAAAAAGATACAAAATAACATAAAAATAGATCGAAAATTTTGTTAAAAATCCGGGTTTCAGTCGTCCATACAAAAGACATCAACGGGAGCTTAAACAAAAGTTCACCTGAAAACATTCTGAAGACTTGTTAAACTGAGATGATATTTTAAAATTAAATTAAAATAAAATCCGATTGCCTTATACATATTAATGTCATCGGTAACTTAGTATAGAGTATCAACGCGAATTTCGATCCGAGTTAGTCACATCAACTCGAGCTATCCGAGTTGGAAAAAAATTAACTCATAACTTTGCTATTATAATTTACATTAAAAACATAGGTTTAAGCGACTTCAATTCAGTACTTCGACTTATTTGAAGAGTTCCCTCGATTTCTCCAGGGTTCTATCATCAGGACCCTGGGACCACCTGGGAAGGATACCCTTTCAAACAAAAAAGAATTTGCCAAATCGGTCCAATCGGGGAACATACATAAAAAATAAAAGATTCCAACGAATTGAAAACCCTCCTCCTTTTTTGAAGTCGGTTAAAAAGTAAGTACGTGTAGTACCAAAAAACTCATTGCTACAGACAGTCCAGATTCGAACCCACAATCTCCTAATATTAATATCATAATATCGTTAACTAAATATCTTGTTTCTAATGCTCTTTCACCCTCTGCCCATACAATGATGTAATCTTCTTATCAGCCGAATGCGAATGATATCACCAATGGGTAGGGACCATCGAAATGACATGACTCGCGTTTACGTTACACTCTAGCGACTGCATATAATTATTATTTTTTAACAGCGGATATTTGACAGCCGTCATCCCGGTACAATAAACGTCAATGATAACATTATGATGACATACATTGTACCGGGGTGACAGCTATCAAATATTAGATGTAAGGGCACTTTCACTATAAATGATTTGTATGGAAAAACTATACATCGCCACTGGCGGTCATTCATACAACTCAAAATAAAATTTGTACCAAGAGTATACGTTTACTATACTCGCAATCGTTAACTCGATCGATCGTATATATTAGTTCACTCGATAGACGCGTATACGCACATTAGTCAGAACGTGACGGATGACTTAGCCACACCGATACTACGTTGCAAATGTGTGCGTGTTCTGGACACACACAAAAACACGTACTTAATGCAATTAGTACCATTTTATTCCTTTCAATATTCAGCCTTATATCACAATTATTTATCGTTTTAATTTAAATGATCTTGTGTTTGTCGGTTATGACATTACAGAATATGCGAATTGCGTAGGTGGAAAAAAATCCCCAAGGTATGGTAAGGTGGAAAATTTGTATAAAAATCCTTAAGTTAAATGACATTAAGTATAGGTAACTGTGTGCCAATTATCCACTGATTCAATGGCGGAATTTGTGCCATTTATTTGCATTGTTAAATACAAAATACGCGACAATCCAAATCTTGCAAATGTATGTTGTCGATTCAAAACCCTTATTTTTATAAGTTCTTTAATTTGAGATAGGTATTATCGATCGGATCTACGGTAAATCTTGACGGGATAATACGTTATCACGCACCATTTTGCAAGTGAAATAGTAAACTACAGACGCTACGGTGTTTTTCGATTAGAAATGTCAAATTTGTGTCTCATGGTACGAATTGGTCATACGAATCAAAAGTTTAGATTACGCATCGAAAACTAGACGCTAGCGAGTAACGTTTTGTAGTTGTTTTCGGAGTATATCGGCACCATACGACGAATTTGACGGCTCGAACTTGCGAGAATCGAAATCTACTCGAAGCGCGTTAGCTCTATCTCGAGAGAAGTTAACTTTTGTATGTTTTCGATAGCCACTCATGGTAGGCATACTGATGGTGGTAGTGATACAGTTACCACGCAAACTCGTTGATTGGTGCACGAGTATCAAACTTATTTATGATTTTCTTTCGTGACCAGTAGGAGCATAACCTCGCGTAAGAGACACGTAACTGACTGTGGCGGGCTGCCTGGTTAGGTACCTGTGATTGCTATGGCGGATATTTATTTCGGTTCAAGTTTTTGCTTGGGG
Organism: Epinotia nisella; assembly: GCA_932294315.1. Classification (NCBI taxonomy): domain Eukaryota; kingdom Metazoa; phylum Arthropoda; class Insecta; order Lepidoptera; family Tortricidae; genus Epinotia; species Epinotia nisella. The sequence goes on from OW028693.1 coordinate 12,147,980, forward strand.
GATTCACTGTCATTCGATGATTTTAGAGTGATAGGATTTACTTACTGTTATTCGGCACAAATGGAAAATCGTCAACACGAAATGACCATTTCGAAATTGGATCAATAGTAAAACCATCGAAAGAGAATTAGTTGAAAATGTAATTGTTTGTATACTTTTTTGACTTATTTTATCCATGTTGAGGATTTTCAAATTGACACTACACAGATTCGACCAATAATTCCAAGTTGTCAATTTTCCATTTGTGCTGAATGACAGCAAATCGCCGTTAGCACCTGATTGTCCTGATTGGTTGTTCTGATTTCCAACAGGAATACGTAATATTTAGAAATTGCACGCATCGATTTACTTCATGATGCTTGATGGTGAGATGCTTTCAAACGTCATAGCCCATCATAGTCATAGCGATGACGATTACGTTTATGTAACCAAGCCCGGTTACTGGGTCACCGAGAACCGATTACACATTAATTGTCTTAAACGTAATCACGCGAACGAACGAGATTTATCGTACAAGACTTTGTTATACGTGCAACATACATAACTTTACGATAATTAGGTAATTTTACGTTTCAGTCCCACTATGGAAATATTATTTATTTCTTTGTTCTGGCGAAGATTCGTATTTTTAAACTAGAACGAAAACGAGGGGTGTAAGATAATAATTTACAGCATAATAGTCCAGGCAATGAACTGACAACTTGTATGGAAAAAATGACAGATTTGGAAATAATTTATAATAGCTAATTTTTTTAATGTAACGGATATATTATCAATTAAATAGTTACCTAGAGGCAAAATCCAACAAAAAATCGGACATCAAAAAAATCAATATTTAATTAGCTCCTAAAAAGTCCGGATAAATATTAATATATTTTTTTATCTTTATTTAGGTTCATTTACATTTGCTTTAAGATATTCAATATAAATAAAATATAAAAGACAATTAATGTTTAATTTAAATCTATATAATTACTTCCGGGTGGAAAGTTTGTTGGATTCTTGAATAAAGCATCTTAGAATAACGTTTTAGAATGAAATAAACAAAAAAACGCTATTATAAATTAATGTTTTTCGAAACAGTATTTTGCCTGGAAGATATAGTGAAATAGTTCTCGAGATATTTAACGTTGGGATAAACGGACAGATGGACTCTAATAAGGGAACTCTCTTTTACCTTTATGGTACGGTAGCATAATAATCAAGAACTTTCTTGTCTTTGAACGCTAATAATACAATACAATACAATACAAATACTCTTTTCATCACACTTGCTCGAAAATGGTGTTATTATACGCAAGCGTACTGAGCTGTAATGGGCTATATTACGCCCATGGGCGTTATGGTTTTTTTTTTAAATAATAGAACCCTCTGATTGGCTTAAGCAAATCTGGTTGCTGTGTGATTGGTTGAATAAAAAAATCTAGTTGGTCACGACGCCCCGCCCCGCAAGAATACTGCTCTGTGATTGGTTGAAATATTGAACTGCGCGCTCTACTAGCACTGATCTGGAAGTGAAGTTGTCAATTTTTGATTGGTGCTGCTGTATGAAACATACATTTTTCTGTCTTTTGTTGTTATTTATTTCCTCGCAAATGTGATGAAAAACATTGTGTATAACACGGGCGTAAGAATATTGCAAACTCGAGTCATCAAAAGCCCTCCGCCTTCGGCGTCGGGCTTCTGATACACTCTCGTTAGCAATATTCCACTTACGGCCCTCGTTAAACAATGTACTATTATTGCACACCTCACACAAACAAAGCAGTTACATAGAGAAACAATACAATAACATGTAGGTAGAGGTAGATAATTTACTTTAAAAACAAAGTTTTACCCGACTTCAATTCAGTACTTAGCCCTATTTGAGGAGTTCCCTCGACTTCTGACCTGATGACCATGGGTCAACCTGGAAAGAATTGCCTTTCAAACAAAAAAGATTTTTCCGAATCGGTCCAGGCGTCTTCAAGTAATCGGGGAATAAAAACTAAAAGATTCCGATGAATTGAGAATCCTTTTTTCAAGTCGGTAAAAAATTCGGACAAACCATACAATTGGGAAAACAAATTTAGTGATTGTGATAATAGTATAGAGCGTTGAAGCTCACGACTGACAATACGTATTTTTTTGATGAAGTTTCCATTTCGGGATAAACGGGAATACAGTTTCTACTAACTAAATCTTAACAAATCACTTTGATTTTGATGTCGATCGCTTCAGCATAATATAATCTAGGTTTATAGGTTTAGCCTTTAAAAAACGGCTCGACCAAGTTTTAATCACAAAAAATAAGTTTTTTGCCTATAAGTTTGAACCTATTGCAAATTTTGATAAAAGGAAAACTTGTAGACCTAGTATTTCATTGTTTCAATAGAGTACTAAAAAATCATGGAGATTGGAAAATATTTAGAAGTGGGAAAACATTTTCTCGTTTTGTATGGACGAGTAGGTAAGTAGTATTCTTCGCCCTTAATGCGTGTAACTAGCTTGACAATTACTAAGCGAATAAGGATGCCAGCCCCGTAGGTCCGGCGACGAAGGACGAGGCTCTGTCGCTTCCCGAAGTGGCTTCACGGTTTGAGTAGACAAATGAATTTAATTAGTCAATCGCAGCTGCAAGGTTTTGGTACCAAAGAAGAAGCGAAAGATTAGAGAAGAGATTAGGTAATAGAAATAAAAGCAAAATAGGTTAAGTTACAATAGTTATAGGAAATGAGCGCGTCTAGCCATCAAACTTAATAGTTTGGTAAGCTAGGGTAAATCGCCAGTAGCTGGCCACCCTTCCATAACTGGCCTTCTCATACTAAAAATGAAACCTATTCCCCTACAAACAGAATTTAATTTAGTATGATGTGGCCAGTTATTGAAGGGTGGTAAGTAATTGAAATCTTTTACTAAAATTAATTATATTATAGATGAATAGACTTAATTTTTAGTATGAGGTGGCCAGTTACTAACGATTTACCCTAGGTATTTAGAATTTATCATGTAACTTGTATTTGCAAATAAAAAAAACTGGACAAGTGCGAGTTGGACTCGCCCATCGAGCGTTCCGTACAAAATTTCAAATGTATAGTTTTCTGTTTTTTTCCTGTACGTACTTGTAGTATAAGACGATACTCTTTGCCAAGTTTCATAGTTCTAGGTCAACGGAAAGTACCCTATAAATTTTGATTCCCTTGAGTGTCCAAATGTACGTTTTGGCGACATAAACGGCCGTATCTTTTTTAGGATTCCGTAGCCAAAATGGCAAAAACGGAACCCTTATAGTTTCGTCATGTTACTCGAAAACTATAAGGTGTATTTGAATAAAATTTTGAGATTTTCATTCACCGAAAATTGTTTTGAACAAGATCGGTTCAGAGGTTTTCGAGATATTGCTGAAAAACTGCCTTCCTCAAAGAAAAGGACGTAAGTGCCGTAAAATTTCTGTGACGATACGACCTTTTTAATAGGCACGGAACCCTTCGTTTTGCGTGGTCCGACACGCACTTGGCCGGTTTTTTTACGTTAACTTCGAAGTTTGATTTTTTCACTGCTTCAAGGGACTCTAGACCTGAGTACTTATATAGAGATACTTACGTAGAGACGGACAGACGGACATGACGAAACTATAAGGGTTCCGTTTTTGCCATTTTGGCTACGGAACCCTAAAAAAGAATACTCAGTCGGCTATCTAATTGCGGTTTGAATTTGAACTACTGGGTGACAGTGGAGATTTAGTTTTCGATGGCTACTTTTTTTCGTGAACAAGGCTTCAAGGCTACATACATAGCATATTGTTATTGACATTTTTTTTTTACTTAATTATTATTTGACCTTGTTTTTTTTGCTTGCTATTTTTGTTTGATTTCGATATTATTATTTTTTTTGTTTTGACATGGAAATGCTAATTTTTAAATTATTATTATGTAATTTAACGCTCCTGAAAAATGTTTTGCACGCCTGCAAGCAGGCTGAATGCACTCGAATAATGTATTGTATTATTAAGTACTATGTAACTGCATTCTGAGCAAAATAAATCTTTGAATCATAAATTGCATAAATTCACACCTGTATTAAAGGTATAGGCAGAGCACGTGAAATTAAGTTTTCACCTCAGCGGCTCGAACATGGCGGTTTTGCTGCTTGAAACCAGTGAGGAAAATGCAATTTTGCTGCGAGCGTGAAGAAAACTAACTTTTTAATTTTTCATATCGTAGGTTAGTCGCAGGTCATCTTTTCATACTGCGGGGTGTAATACAAACTTGGAACATTTAAACTTCATTATCTCTGTCACTTTCACTCAGTTACAAAAAAGAGAGATATCAAATATCGACACCTTTAGACTCAAAGGGCGTAAACGCCATTTTGGCCAAAATGACTTTTTGATGCAGTTGTATTCAGTTTTTTTTTCTCTATCGATCTGTGTAGTTAAAACTGCGAAATTCGCAAATTTATGGCAAATACGACCCACGTGTTTTAGACAGATTTTTCGTTTTTTTTTAAAGCCTGGGGCGTATTACATGTTTTAAATTTAATTAGTGACTATTTGGGTAATATGTGTAATGATCAAAAAACTAAGAGGTCGTATAACTAAGACGTTATTATAAAATTGGTCATAAGCCCTTAATGTTTTCGTATAAAAGTAAATTTGACTCATACGACGAAGCATTTGTGCTGAATAATTTAGGTCGTATTTAACCTATTAAACCAAATTTGGCGCATACGACCCTAATATTTAGTAATGAAATATAAGATGACCTATACGCCCCAACTGGCGTTATCTTTTAATATCAGGCCATGGCCTATAATACGTTAGCTGTTTTATCGGAGTGTTTTAAGACCAAGAAATTAGTATATTAAAATATACTAGCAATAGTCTTATGAGCAAAAGTTATGTTTAGGGATCGAAATATGACTCCTACGCCACTCGCCGCCACGCCGCCAGCTCGTTAGAACTTGAGTGTTCGATAGTTGTCTCTTGCACCTCCGCTATAACGCTATGTGTGCGAGTAAGATAGAGCAATAGTAACAGGTACAGCCTTTGATGACAGGCGCTGGCCGCCGGCCGGCTTTTAATTGTTAGTAAACAAGTGAAGAAACACCACGTGCCATTTTTTTCTGTTTAAAGTGTGTGTAATTTATTTCGGAAATTGCAATTTAAGTATGTGAAAATGGAAAATCTCCAACATACTAATAAACTGGATGCCTTAAAACGTCGACGGGAACAATTAGCTTCGCTGGCTGCCCATCGTCGTTCAAACATTTTGAGGTAAGTATGTTTAGTTATAAATACATTACATAATTTTTGCTCCGTGTAATTAATAATGTAGGTTTTAGTATCTAATTTAACAATGCAACGTGGGCTGTTGCGTTTATATAATAAGTAGTTTGAAGCTATATAACTAATTAAAAACAATTAATAATAACATTGATATTTAAGAATAATATTTCTGGATAAAAAGAATTACTATGCGTTGTTAACAATTATTGTATCGTGGTATAGTCTCTATAAACATTACTTTGAGTCTTCTTTTATTTTGGTATCATTTAATTACAGGAATAATACAGAGCAATTAGGTTTGCATCTTTCCTGTAACTATTTCATATGTTTATGTTTTAAAGCCAAAACGCTTCCCTATTACCTACTCGTACTTATAGGAAATTATGAGCACTTGCGTTGTTAAATATTGTTTATACGAAAGATAATTTTTGTTTTGAATAGTCAGTATTATCCTCAGTAGTAAATTATATCATGAAAAGATAGGTAAATTCGAGCAATTGATAGATTATAATTGCGATATCAAAAGAAAGTTATTTAATTTGCCGTATGTAGAATATTATTTTAAATAATTCAGCTAATAATTTCATAGATCATGTAATAAGTACTAGTATTGTAGATAAGTACGGGGACATTCTTAAATAACATAAATAATTATAATATAATTATAACTCGTGTTTAGAATTCAAACGGGTTAATGTTTTTTACAGTTACTTAGGTTAGGTTATTGGGGCGTATTTCCTTAGTATTTTAATTTATTACTATAAATTTGACGTATGCAATGCGCTTTATAAAAAAAATACCTTATACCCCCTATATTATTATAAGTATTATAACATATTGTCTTATATGCCCCGCGATACGAACTTGTTTTGGCTTATACGCCCCATGATACCAAACTATTTCGGATTATACGCCCCGCGTAAAAATATTTTGTTGACAAAGTTTTCAAGTAAACATTACGAACGTACTAATAAATTGACCGAATATTTTCATTCTGGTTATTATAAATTTTCAACTTATTACACTTTTTTTGTTATACATTAACGTATATGACTCCAAAGAAGTAAAAAACTTTCCCTTCCAATTCAGTTTTAAAAAATAACAAACAGATCTTCTGTCAACTTGTGTATTTATTATTAGTTCTTTATTATTTATTTTTATTTTTAGCTCATCTACGCCAAAAAATGACCAAAAAGGACAAGCCCCAAATACGGCCAATACGCGTGCCAAGCAAGAATCTTCTTTACATAGTTACAGCAGTGATGTAGTAGAAGACAGCGAAATAGAAAATGACTACCATCATAATGATTGGGTTCAAAACCGAGTAGTTGAATCTAGCGATAACAGTAATGATAGTTGCAGTACATCAACGTTTAATTTACCGCTGGCACATCCATTTTTCGGAAGTCCCCATAAAGTTGATAACAGTTTTGGCGTACTACAGAACCCATCAAAACCAAATATTCAAATAATTTCTGAGGTAATTATACCTCCACCCATCACTGTCGCATCGTCAACAAGTTTAAATGAAACGGTAAATGAAAAACAACAAAATACTTCAATCTTTCGATCACCAGAAACGATTAATTTGTTAACCAAGTCGGAAATCGAGATACTCTCCGATTCTCAGCGCCTGCAAACTGAAACGAGCGAAACAACATCACAAATCACCAATCTTCACGGTGTCGCAACAAATGTTGCATCATATGTTTCACCCGAAATAAAAGAAAGTATGCTAGGAGCTTGTTCTGAGGAACCCGGAACCTCTTTCGATACACCTAAAGGAAGAAAAAGGTTCTTCAGAAAATCAGTAAATAAAGCCCACATTGACTACATGTCAGAAGATGAGCAGGAGGACTTTTCACCTGGCAGTTCTGATGAATGGTCAAATCGTGAATCTGATGTATCCAGCGAAGATAGCAAAAAGAAAAAAAGAAAGAAAAAAACAAAGACAGTAAAGATTACCGATGAACAAGTTATTGACAAGGAAGCTGCCACTTTAATTAAAAAGAAAAAAAAACGCTGCAATGTAAATAAATTACGAAAGAAAAACAAGACTGAAGGAAAAGCTTACGAAACAAAGACAGGTGTTACTGTAGAAGAGAAAAAAATAAGAGCAAACCCGTGCGTCGAAGGTAAATGCATGAAAAATTGCTTTCAAATAGCGGAAGACAGAAGAAACTCTTTGTTTAACCACTTCTGGGGACTAGACAGTCAACGTAGGCGTGACTGGATTCTTCGATGCGTCCAAAGAGTCCCCATAAAAAGGAAAAGAACAAATACACCGGAAAGTCGAAGAACTGCAACATACGAATACTTTATCAATGACGGAGAAGACCACAGAAAAGTGTGTCAAAAATTTATCATAAATACCCTGGACATAACTCAGAAATATATTACATATACGATTCAGAACTCAGAAGAAGATATGGCCAAACAAGACATGCGAAAGCCAAATGTGCCGCAAAAGTACTCTGAAGTAATTAAACAGCATGTGACCGAATTTATAGAGAAATTGCCTGTTTTACCTTCTCATTACAATCGACCAAAAACTGACCGTATGTATCTACCTCAGGAGTATAAGAGCACGATGAACATTTATCGTAAGTACTTAGCAGATTGTAAAAACAAAGGCAACTTACCCGTTAGTGAACCCATTTTTAGACAAATGTTCAATGAATACAACATTAGCATTCATATCCCAAAGAAAGATAAATGTAAAGTTTGTACAGATTTTGAAAATAACAAAAAAAACAGCGACAAAGATAATAACGACGAAAGCAAGGAAGAAAGTAAAGAACAAGCCGCTAAAACTAAAAAACTTCAAGCACATCTAGAAGAAAAAAATGCAACATATCGAAGGTTTAAATCTCATCAAAATATAAAGTTATCGAATGATACCATTACAACATCTTTCGACTTACAAAAGGTTTTAAATACACCATATGGAGAGAGCATGCTCCTCTATTACTCCCGTAAATATGCTGTGTACAATCTTACATTCTACGAAAGCGGAACCCAGGATGTCTTTTGTTATACCTGGGGCGAAAGCGATGGCAATCGTGGGAGTAATGAAATTGCTACTTGTTTGCTGAAGTACCTAACAGACGTGGATAGAAGAGGTGTAAAAACTTTGCTCTTATACTGCGATTCATGTAGCGGCCAAAACAAAAACAAAACCGTATTAGCTGCACTCAATATGTTTTTAAAAACGTCAAATAATTTGAAAGTTATTCAAATCAATTATTTGTTGCCGGGGCATACGTACATGCCAGTTGATTCGGTGCATGCTGTAATAGAAAGAGAAGTTAGAAGATTAATCGTTTGGAGTCCGTCTCAATGGCCCACATATTTCCAGTCCGCCCGAAAGAACCCACGACCCTACAAAGTAGAAGTCCTTGACCACACCGACTTTCTGAATTTTGAAGATCTTGCTCAAGAAGCATTCAGCCCTTCACTTTTGAAACAAGTGCGAATCCAACAGATCAGAACTGCCACTTTTAAGAAAAAGTATCCGGATCAAGTTAGACTTAAATACTCTATGATTGAAGAAGCAGAGGAAATTAGAATAGTATTGAATGAAGGCGGTCCAAACACAAGACAACTTAAAGGAAATAGACAAGAAAAAGTGAAAAACAAAGGCAAGGGCAAGGGAAAAGGGAAGGGAAAGGGAAAAGCAAAGGCAAGCACAGAGAACACACAAGATAATGTTGAATTGGTTGATGGCACACAGCAAGAAATTCCCAGATCTCTAGTTAAACGTGCCTATTATACGAAATTACCTATATCTGTGGCCAAATACAAAGACCTCGTGAGACTATGTGATAACGGTACAATCCCAAAAACGTATCACAACGAGTATCGTCAAATTCCTCATGAAGAAACCGTTTGTGATTTTTTCCCTCACAGTGATGACGAGGAAGACAAAGAAGTCAGTGAAAATTAGTGCATCAAATTAATTTTGTTGTTTTTAAAAATACTATTCTTTTAAATCTGTATTTCTATGATTGTTGAATTGTACTTATTTTTCTTTCTTTTCAAATATTATTATGCTCCCAACATAATGAGCATCACTAAGTAATTTGTTCCTAAAATTCAGTCTTTAATAATGTCATTGTAAAGACTTATATGATAATTTAATTAAGTAGGATTTGTTTTAGTTTTGTTGAAATTAAGGATTGTTTTATGATTCCAAAGATTGATTATAATTAAAGCAAGGTAGGAAAAAGAGTGACTACGAGTATAGAAAAATTGGCAATGCCTCAATTGCCTAACTCTTAGGTACCTACTTCAAACATATTGCACTTATAAGTGCTATATATTATGCTGAGGCACAGATAAGGCTTTGATTAGTGCCATAAATATCATAATACTCATTATGTTAATAAAGAGTTTAAGATTATTAATTGTTGTTTGTTATTCTTCCTGTTTCAGTTTCAAGTAAAAAAATCCTCAATTTTATCTTATCGAGCTTTGCGCAACTTTAAAATAAGGTTTGATATTATGATGGTCCACTACTTTATTGCAAGTTGTTATTAACATAATATTAAGGTTATTTTGCTATGAATCATCATGACTAAGGCTTAATTTCAATGTAGAATAAAACCATGATTATGAATACTAATTTTATCTTTTCTAGTGACTGTCATAGTACGCCCTTGTTTCACAAAAAAACAGTATTGGTTTTGCCCTGTAAACCCTAATTTTTGTAAATAATAACTATATACGCCTCCAGTCATCATTATCAGTCATCTTATACGTCTCATTTTTGCAAAAATGGATGAGTTTGTGACCTATACACCCCACACATTTTACACACAATGTAATATTTCAGATCGTATACACCATTCTTTTAAAATTTTATGGGCGTATAACACACCTATTTTCTTTATTTACTGAGATATTCTAAGTGACTTATAACCATACTGTTTGACTTCGAAATATAAGTATTTGGTCCAAAAATGAACGCACGCAGTCTCAAAACAAAAAAGTTATGATTAAAAAATAAAAATAAAAATAGTTTTTTGGCTCTCCTGAAAAGTAGCATTTTGGCGTTTACGCCCTTTGAGTCTAAAGGTATCGATATGTCGATTCGTCATTCGACTTCGAAACCTTCGTAGTAGGCCCCCAAAAAGCGGAAACGATAAACTCGTTCCGAAACAAAATAAAATTCGATTCGTGTTAAACTCGTATAAAAATATGAAACCTATATTAAACGTAATATTATTTTAATCATATTAGTATTTCATTATTCTTAAAATACAATGAAGAAAAGCGATATTAATCGCGAACATTTATTATTATAAGTCTTTAGTTTTTATTAATATTGTGAATGAATATAAATGTATGTACAGTTTCAGAACGCACTTTATATTCTTTAAAAAGTTAGCGCGATTGAACTTTATACGTTTTCTTGGAGATAACTTAAACAAAGACTAAAAACTGTACTAAATATGAGTGAATCAAGTGACGAAGCCGATGTTTTAACTCCTCAAGAGTTGAGAGATACCGTCAAAGAGGGCTGAATTGTGTTTTCTAAGTAAGTTCATCTTGGACATTGGACAAGTATTAGCAAAATGCATAAACAAACGGAAACGAACTTAGTTTTTTCTTAATGTCATGTAAAGTTACCTAATGTTATGGGAGTAAGTAAGGAGTATATGTATTTGTTGTTTGTTTTTAGGGTTCCGTACCTACAGGGTTCTTCCCGTGAATTCAGAATCTTGAAATTTGGTAAGAAGCAGTCTTATATTAGCACAGATAAAGGAAAAATTGCGAAAACCGTAAATTTTTAGTTACATCATAAAATAAAAATATTTTTATAATCTATATAACTACAGGTTTGTACGGAACCCTCGCTGCGCGAGTCCGACTCGCACTTGGCCGGTTTTTTTACATAAAAATGATTTAATTGCTTCTATGTGGCGTTTTATTCCTTTGCGTTATATGTTCTCGCCGCTGAGGTGAAAAGTTGTATGTATCACACGAGAGCAAAGATATTTGCATCTCGTGTCTTTGAGTCCCTCGCTACGCTCAAGATTCTAATTTTGAATCACTCGCTATGCTCGTGATTCAACTATAGAATCTTTCGCTTGCTCGGGACTCAACATCAACACTCGCAGCAAAAATCTACTTTGCTCTCTTGTTGAACAAATAACTATTTCTATGCCACTTTTTTGCACACTTTAGAAAAACCCGTTCCGATAATTGCTTGGATTTGGACTTAACAAATGTAATAAATAACCTTACCGAGGGAAAAATCCCAAGGCGACGAAATTAAATCCTAAAATATCGACCAAGTGCGAGTCGTATTTGCATACGTAGGGTTTTCATACCACAAACATAAAAAAACGCTCTTTAATATTTTACTTTATTTTGGAACGCTTCAAAAGATATAGGTCTAAAGACAGACGGGAGAACAACCAGCGAAGTTTCAGTATTATTTAGGGATCTCGGCTACGGACCCTTTGTTGGTTGGTCTTGGTTATTGAGTATCATAACATAACACAAACAACTAAAGTACAACTTAATCATATCATTTCAAAGCTCAATGACTCAATATTTTTTGCAGCTATTTATTAAACTCAATGGATGTTTGGTTGATCTTCAAAATCCCTACATTTCAAATAAGTCAAGTCATTGTTTTTGCTTAAAACACAACACCATTTTTTTTGCACGGTATATTATATTGATTATACCATATCATCTTTAAACGATTTTAAAAACAACTTCAACAATCCCATTTTAATAATGACTAAAATAAAATGAATAAATATCTAGAAAATTCGATCCCATAAAAAACATTCCATGTAAAAAATGGGCCAAGTCTGGAAACTCTTCCACTGTAAAAAGTTGTGAAATATTTCGTAGAGCCAAGTCAGACAGTCTTATTAATCTTTAATAGCTTGCTAAATAAAATGTATTTATTTTTGCATACCTAATACTATGTAATATTGTGTGATTGGCAAGTCACAAAATTTTATTTGTTACTTATACCTACCTTGTTATTACTATTTGTATAAGATGATTACAAACTTATTTATGCAGTTTGTATATCTCTGAAACGTGACTGAAATAGCAATATTCTTAGGTGTTTTATGAATTGATAGGCTAAAAACTAATTTTGTTTAAAATGTAGAGCTTGTGGGTCTGCTAGAAGTAACTTATTAGAATTATGATGATCAGTCAGTAGGTAAATCAGTGAGTGTGTCAGTGACAAAACTAAGGAACTTTGACGGGCTTTGTTGTTGAGAATGTATCTAAGTCATATCATGCCCTATATGTCATTGAAAATTCAGGGTTCTAGCTTTGGCCAGCACAAAATTACAGGATGTTGAAAATAGTCTGAATGGCTTCGTGAAATGGATGGTACGGCCGTGCCCCTTTGTTTTGCTCGACTTGGCGGGGGCACTTCCGTGCCCCCAGATGATGGTTATTTCTAACGACTTTGGCAGACTTTGGTAAAGACACACATGAGACTAGCAATACCCGCGGATCTGCATAATATAGATTACTTGTTGCGTTCCCAAAAAAAGCTTCCATCCACAATTCCCATCCAGTTGAGGGATGATTTAAAAAAAAACCGGACGAGTGCGAGTTCAACTCGCGTGGTAAGGGTTCCATATATAATCTTAATTTCATAAGTGTTTTTGAATACTCAAACTTCTTATAGGTTTTCCTGTAATCTTTAGGCAAGGAACTATTTTCCATATTTTTTTCAGAATTTTAATCCTAGTAGTTTCGGAGATAAGGGGGAATGGTCAATTTTCGTCTTTTTTAGGGTTCCGTAGCCAAAATGGCAAAAACGGAACCCTTATAGTTTCGTCTTGTCCGTCTGTCCGTCTGTCCGTCTGTCCGTCTGTCCGTCTGTCCGTCTGTCCGTATGTCACAGGCATTTTACTCGAAAACTATAAGGTGTATTTGAATAAAATTTTGAGGATAGGTGTATTTTGTTAGCCGCTACAAAGTTTTGTAATTAAAATTACAAAAAAAAATTTTTTTAGGGGTGTACTCCATACATAAAACTAAAAGTCAAAATTTTTTTTTTCACCGTGACCCCACGTGTGGCACATGAATCGATAGGCCTTTCAAAATAAATATAAGGTTTCTCAGGATTTTTTTTGATTAAGTGAATACAGTCAGAGATAATCGCCCCGAAAGTCACTAAAATTCTGTCCCCCCCCCCTCTAATTTTTGAACGGTGTATTTTAAAAATATGAAAAAATTCATGGACACAGGGCTTATTAAGTTCATTCACCGAAAATTGTTTTGAACAAGATCGGATGAAAGGTTTCCGAGATATTGCTGAAAAACTGCCTTCCTCAAAGAAAAGGACGTAAGTGCCGTAAGATTTCTATGACGATACGACCTTTTTAATAGGCACGGAACCCTTCGTTTTGTGTGGTCCGACACGCACTTGGCCGGTTTTTCCTAAATTACTTCAAATCTGTTTTTGCTAAAATTATAAAAAAATATATCTGAAATGCTTACAACAACCTCTTTCATTTGATATGTCACACAATACAGTATGCTAAACTTATTTTTTTATTTTTCTAGTTTACCCCCCAAAAGTGGCCCCCTTGTTCAGAATTTACTTTACGCGTCCATCTTTGGGTCACCAATTTACATATGTGTACCAAATTTCAACTCAATCGGTCCAGTAGTTTTGGAGAAAATCGGCTGTGACAGACGGACCGACAGACAACCGAGTGATCCTATAAGGGTTCCTTTTTTTCCTTTTGAGGTATCGGAACCCTAAAAAGTATTATTAGTTTATATATTTTTCTAGCAGGAACAACATTTGTTTAGGGCTTGCCACAATAAAAATATCGACAATGCTGTTATCGATAAGTACATACTACTTCAGCGACAATACGTACATACAACCACAGACATATATTGGCTACCTACCTAGACGCCGCGTGCACCTACACTGTAACCATATACAGAGACACAGATTTGTTTTGGGACCAAAAATGGGTTCGGGAAAAACTACATGTTGTGACATTCTGCGTCGATTTTAAAGACAATTTTGGTGTGTGTGTGTGTTATGGACTAAAGTAGGGGATAATTAATTCAGTGACACGAAGAAAGAAAGTTACGAAAGTATTGCAAATTGTTTTCTGAAGTATGTAAAATATAAATAAATTGATAGTTTTGTTATTATTATCAATATTTTAACGCACCCTATTACCCTATATATATTTGTATTTATTTACCTCTATGACGTTGAAGTGGTACTTATCGATAGCAGGACTGTCGATGTTTTTATTTTGTCAATCACTTACAATAAGTCGTTCGTGCTAGAAAAATATCTAGGTATAATTATTAGAAACTCAAGCTCCATTTCAAAGTTTCATATAAATGCTAGAAATATTTTAATAACTTGTAGTTAATATTTTATGGAGGAAGTAACGCCTAAGGCAAACGTCAAAGTATATCCGAGACATGCAAACATCTCATGTCCTTACACACACATGTTAACAAATTACCTTCATGGTGATATGACAAAACATCATTTATAAATAGTAACCTGATAAACTCTATATATTGTATGAGGACTATGTAGTAAGGGGGTCAGTTTGAGACATAAATTTCGCATTCAAATATAATGTCAAAGTTTTGTAACTATCGTAAGTTATGTGAGTTATTATGTCTTTCCCGCTGAAGGAACATGTGGTGTACCGGATCTTCAGGTGGCATTCGTGGTACCGAGCTCTACCGTAAGAAATTTTGTGAGCATGTCCGTTTTTAGGGTTCCGTAGCCAAAATGGCAAAAACGGAACCCTTATAGTTTCGTCATGTCCATCTGTCCGTCTGTCCGTCTGTCCGTATGTCCGTCTGTCCGTCTGTCCGTATGTCACAGGCATTTTACTCGAAAACTATAAGGTGTATTTGAATAAAATTTTGAGGATAGGTGTATTTTGTTAGCCGCTACATAGTTTTGTAATTAAAATGACAAAAAAAAATTTTTAGGGGTTTACTCCATACATAAAACTAAAAGTCAAAATTGTTTTTTTCATTGTGACCCCCCGTGTGGCACATCAATCGATAGGCCTTTCAAAATAACTATAAGGTTTCTCGGGAATTTTTTTGATTAAGTGAATACAGTCAGAGATAATCGCCCCGAAAGTCACTAAAATTCTGTCCCCCCCCCCCTCTAATTTTTGAACGGTGTATTTTAAAAATATGAAAAAATTCAAGGACACAGCGCTTATTAAGTTCATTCACCGAAAATTGTTTTGAACAAGATCGGATGAAAGGTTTCCGAGATATTGCTGAAAAACTGCCTTCCTCAAAGAAAAGGACGTAAGTGCCGTAAGATTTCTATGACGATACGACCTTTTTACTAGGCACGGAACCCTTCGTTTTGCGTGGTCCGACACGCACTTGGCCGGTTTTTTTTTTTTAAAGACTGACTCGCAATTTCTACAGCTCACAGAGCCACTAGCTAAATACAAGTGAATATAGCGGGTGAGACAGCACCATCTAGGGTGTATAGGGACTATTGCTGCCCCCCTCCTGGAAGATGCAGCTGTCCCATTCCTCGTGCAGCATATATCTAGGTATATTCTTGTTTTCTCTGCGCCTGCCCCCCCCCCCCCCCCCCCCCCCCTCCCTAACAGAATCCTGGCTAAAAAGTTCCACATTTTATCTACGGCAGACGGTTAGTCGCCTTCTAAATGATAACTTTGATGCGAGGCGTAAAACGCGGGAAAACCCATCCAATCCCCGAAACATGTCGCCCGTAGTAAGAGCGGAATCGGTATAAGTTATTGTGTACTTTACTGATAGCTTACTGATACCCAGATTTGAATCGCCGAAACACATTGCAATCGAATTTGTAGGTATGCATGCATTGTATGTATTGTACGTCTCCGATTGACCCCCATGACCTTATTTGGCTAACTGTTTACAAAGGATTCTCACATCTATTTCCCTATACGAAGATATGTCTAGAAAACGTCAATGTCAGGGTGAACATCATTAATGCTTTGCGTTTTGATGTCACGAGGCAACGACCGCAAATGACTTGTTATACAAACATGGTTTATGTTTCTGTGATATTATGCGTAAAGACACCGCAGTCTATGGACGCTTGTAACTGGGTATCACTATAGTGTCTTGAGGAGCCTTTAAATGCTTATGAGGATTCGTTATCTCGATAAGTTGAGGTGCATCCACACGGTCCTGCTAGCGTGTTGGCACTCCTGCAAGCCATAAGATAATAAACTACTTGACGTTTGTCCCCTATGGGACAAATACAAGTCCCTCGTCTTCAACACAATTCTGGTAAAATTACGACTAAATGTTTTTCCCCTATGGGACAAATACAAGTCCCACGTCTTCAACACAATTCTGGTTTTATTGTGGGCAAGACCCAAACACCAAATTCCACAGATTGTGGAGTGAAAGAAGATGTGTTCCATATCATGGTAGAATGTGTCCGGAATGAAATGCAGAAACGAGATTTCACAGCTAAGTACAATTGTGATCTCTATGATTTAGGCTTCATTAACACTATCCTAGCATTCCCACAATCAAGGAAGGCGAGAAAGTTAATTGAAATTGTTAAGGTATTAAACGTAGATTATCTACGTTTAATAATTAATTAACAACACAATTAATTAACAACACAAATAATTAACAACACAATTAATTAATTAATTAGTAACAGTTAATTTGTAGTGAAGTCACAATAAGGGTGGCATGTTTAGCTTTGAACAAAACTTTTTTTAGGGTTCCGTAGCCAAAATGGCAAAAACGGAATCCTTATAGTTTCGTCATGTCCGTATGTCACAGGTATTTTACTCGAAAACTATTATAAAATGTATTGGAATAAAATTTTGAGGATAGGTGTATTTTGTTAGCCGCTACATAGTTTCTAATTAAAATGACAAAAAAAATGTTTTTAGGGGTGCACTCTATACATAAAACTAAAAGCGTGTGGCAGATCAATCGATAGGCCTTTCAAAATAAATAAAAGGTTTCTCAGCAATTTTTTTGATTAAGTGAATAGAGTCAGAGATATTCGCCCGAAAGTCACTAAAAATCTGTCCCCCCCTCTAATTTTTGAACGGTGTATTTTAAAAATATGAAAAAAATCATGGACATAGGGCTTATTAAATGTATTCACCGAAAATTGTTTTGAACAAGATCGGTTCAAAGGTTTTCGAGTTATTGCTGAAAAACTGCATTCCTTAAAGAAAAGGACGTAAGTGCCGTAAGATTTCCGTGACGATACGACCTTTTTAATAGGCACGGAACCCTTCGTTTTGCGTGGTCCGACACGCACTTGGCTGGTTTTTTTTTTAATTTAATAAAGAGAAAGTAAAAAACTATTCTGGTGAAATTACTCGTCGCGAACAACACATAACGCTACAAGCAGAGTAAGGGGGGTTGCATTAACCACCTTTTAAGACCGGTAAACGAACTAGGTATGTATATGGCGCTACATTCAGATTTTAGAGTACGTATCTTACGATTACAGACATTTGAAACCAAACTATTCGGTCAAGTCACGTGTATACGCACAAAAAAGGTACATACTAAGTAGGTATATAGTTAAAATGTAAAACACGTATCATTATCGATTCAACCCGTAGCAGCAAAACTTATTGGTTAGTAAATGAGTTAAATGACACTAAGATGACAAAACTATGGCACACTTAGTTTGCCTGATGGTAAACAGATTCCGTAGGCAATGGAAGCTTTAGTAGCAATGGCGGAGCCAGGACAGGACTCCCGTTGATTTTGCCTACCCCTGGTTGCGCTAGTCGGACATAAAGCCTTCGTCTCTTTCGCACCTATATACTTGCTAGTAAGGGACGGATGCTTTATATTATATCCGACAGCGAACGAATAAACCATAGAAGTCTAACTAGCGCCGAAAAGTGGCCCCACAAAACTGATGCACATTGCCATTATGCGGACGTATGCGGAAGTGGGGGCGGGGTGTCCAAAGGATGCCAAGCAGCCGTTTAGTTCGAACATGCGCACACATGCGCATACCGGGTTTTGGGCACGTGTTTGGGTAGAAATTTGTGTTCGCCTTCTATGGTTTTTTTCGTTCGCTGATATCCGACATAAACTTGATCATGCTAGCTGGGCTAATATTGTCATATATCCTTGATGAAGTGATTCAATGCCTAGTCGAACGAGCGGGCGAAGCGAACGAAGTTCTATGCTTCAGCTTGGGCCGAAAATCGTTCGTATGTCCGGTGCCTGTCACGATGTCACGCTGTCACAAAAAAGTTTCGCAAACTGTATTCTGTGACATAATTTTAGCAAGAACAGATTTGAAATAATTTAGGAAAAAAGACGAAAATTGACAATCCCCCCCCCCCCTTATCTCCGAAACTACTAGGCTTAAAATTGTGAAAAAAATATGGAAAATAGTTCCTTGCCTAAAGATTACAGCAAAACCTATAAGAAGTTTGAGTATTCAAAGTAACGGGAAAATTCTCAATATTAGCGCCTGATGCTTAGAGCATAGCAATTTTTACGTATAATACGGAACCCTCGCACTTGTTTGTTTTTTTTTGTCAAGTCACTTTTTTGAAATTCAAAGAAAAATTGTTGAAAATAAATCAGGCTCGTGAGTTGTACAGTCAAGAGCAAAAGTAAGTTATCACTTTTGTACCTTATTCCATTGCGATAAGGTGAAAAAATGATAACCTACTTTTGCTGTTGACTATACAGCCCACTGAGCCACTGGTTATAAAGTAGTCAAAGCATTTTACAACATTTCCAATCACGATTATTCCAAGCCTTTTAGCACGTATATAATAATTGATGAATAATAACTAGGAACTGGCCGGTACAATAATAACTATTATTAATCATTATTATTTTACTTCCGGTGTATCTTCCTATGCCATTGACAAGTTATTATAAAATTGCATGCAAATTGTCTCTTATGATTACTAATAATGTAAAGTACGCGCTAGAATACTACAATGTTTATTCTTGTTCCTCAATGTCTACGGTAATTATGATGTTTTCCGTATTTCTTCAACTATCTACGTACAATACAACAAACAAGAATTGGCAAGGACAAGAGAGTGAGATCACGAGACAGTTTGCTGCAAAATATATAAACAAGTGACTCTGTGAGCTGTAGAACTCACGGGCCTGTCTTCTTTTTTAGGGTTCCGTAGCCAAAATGGCAAAAACGGAACCCTTATAGTTTCGTCATGTCCGTCTGTCCGTATGTCACAGGCATTTTACTCGAAAACTATAAAGTGTAATTGAATAAAATTTTGAGGATAGGTGTATTTTGTTAGCCGCTACATAGTTTTGTAATTAGAATTACTAAAAAAAATTTTTTTAGGAGCGCTCTCATACATAAAACTGAAACACAATTTTTTTTTTATTGTAAACCCACGTGTGGAACATCAATCGATAGGCCTTTCAAAATAAATTTAAGGTTTCTCGGGATTTTTTTAGATTAAGTGAATAGAGTCGGAGATAATCGCCCCGAAAGTCACTAAAATTCCGCCCCCTCTAATTTTTGAACGGTTTATTTTAAAAAATATGAAAAAAATCATGGACATAGGGCTTATTAAATTCTTTTACCGAAAATTATTTTGAACAAGATCGGTTCAAAGGTTTTCGAGATATTGCTGAAAAACTGTCTTCCTTAAAGAAAAGGTCGTAAATGCCGTAAGATTTCTGTGACGATACGACCTTTTTAATAGGCACGGAACCCTTCGTTTTGCGTGGTCCGACACGCACTTGGCTGGTTTTTTTTTCGAAAATCTGATTCGACAAAAAAATCCATATAATTATTGAACCTGCTCACAAAATTTCACGAGAATCGGTTGAGAAATGCGACCTGTAGAGGAGAGCAGCTCGACAGATGGACATTCGAAAGAATTTTGGCTCAAGCTGAAGTCGAGAACTTCGTTCGCTTCGCTCCCTCGTTCAACTATGACGAAGACGATGAATTGACAAAGCTCTCTCTGTAGAACCCGCGAGAGATCCAAATTAAAAGGACGACCCCTTAGTCAGTCGGCAAAAAATCTTATTCTCCAAACATGCACATGTAATTAAATAATAGCTTGTAAAAACACTTTAGTCGATACGATTTGCACGTAACCCAATTATTTTGCCTTGTGATTAGTAACAGTAATTTAAGCGCCTTATGAATTTAAAATACAATGAATCACTCAAAACAAAACACATTGTAAAACGGCTTAACCCAATTCTAATGTATCGCAAATATTTCGTACTAATGGCCTAAACAACGTATGAATCTTGCTAAAGACATCTTAATGGACGAATTTCAACTCCAAATCGAAGGGGACTCGTTTTATAATCGCTTGGCAAGTGTCATTGAGAAGTAAGTTCTGTGATATTGTGCATTATAATAGTTAGTACGAGGTACGAACATTTTTTTACTGACATCAATAAATACTCGGTACAGAATGACCAGGTCCATATGACTCAACATATCGCATACTACAGACCCTTTTGTCTATATCTATTTTATAAACAGGTACTTTTTGCCTGATAAGAACTTCAGAATAAGCAAAGGCTCTCGTCGGCGTTGACTGTTCCACTACAAATCTTCAAGTTTTCCTGTCTTGAGCCAGTCATCCGACTGCAAGAGCTATAATTAGATTAGAGTACCTATTTTTAGCGCTGAATTATCTGGTGTAGTTCACTCACTCAGCTTTTGAATCCCTTCGAGGGATATTTTACGGGGTACAAAGTAACGTTTTATATCATAATCCTGGCTTTGACTTATAAACATTTAGTGAGTGACATTTTAATCAAGTTTATATTTTAATTTAGAAGATGAATGAGAGAGAAGTACAATCTTAACTGTGTTATAAATGTTCTAATGTCATGGATATGTACCGTTTTTTGACAAATACCATGTGATACGACTGAGGTCGATTTGCGTGCGGCTCTCGGACTAAAGTACTTTCGAGCCGTTGAAGGAACGTGTTAAGTTAAGTGTCCATTGTGTATTGTCCTTAACCTGACGTGTGAGGGCATTTTAAACAGTTGCTTGTGTCGCTTTGAATGTCTTCCTATGAGTATTTGTTGATGGGCATTTGTGAATACCCATGGCATGGATTTATTTTATTAGGTCTATTGGTATGATCGAAAATTGGAGAGCGTGAAAATGCGAATAGAAATTTAGATACGCGGAACTAACGGGATTGTAGAACCATGCTAACCAATCGTCATATTTTTGGTGTGCCAAACGGCTCTATTTTTTTTCGATTTAAAACTAATTCGTTAAATTGAACTAAGATAAAGTCCCAGTCCTCGACACTGCCCCAAACGTTGACACCTTCAGCAAGATGATCCATGAAGTGACAACCAGGGTGTCAATTATTTAAATTAAGTTCTCAAACATTGGTACATTTACCATACGTTTGAAGAGATTAGAAAAGATACACTCAAACACAGTTCTCGAGTAAAATGCCTATGACGGACGTATGGATATGAAGAATTCTAATCCCGAACACTGCCCCAGTGGCGCAATTCAACGTGTTTTACACAGCTGTTGATATAGCTACCCAGTGGCGGGTCTAGACGTTTGTATGGAGAGTCGAGTGTCCTGGCGACCATTAAGGACCAGCCAGCACATTATTATATTGGAATTGATTTGTAGCGCTGAATCCATTCCCTTAAATTGCTTAGGTTACTGAACACCAATTCGCTTTCAGTTACAGTTTATCAACACACGGTAGATTTGCCGTAAGTGGAGCGTAGCTGAACCAGTGGACGGTAACACCAGCAGGGCGAGTCAGTTATGTTTTAATTGGTGGTTGCGCAAACTATTATGTATGTGGGCCTGCTGTTTCTTGATTATGGGTACGTCTGCGTTATGTCAGGAAATCACGGGTCTTTGCAAAATGTCGTGTCACGTTTGTTATTCACTAGCTTTTACGAAAAGGTATAAGATCCCATACTCAACACAGCGCATTTTTGGGAGGTCTGCCGACCTTACTCACCACTAGCTTTTACCAAAATGTATAGATCCCAAACTCAACACAGCGCATCTTTGGGGGCTCTGGTGACCTTACTCGCCACTAGCATTTACGAAAATGTAGATCCCAGACTCAACACAGCGCATCTTTGGGAGCTCTTGCGACGTTACTCACCACTAGCTTTTACGAATAGGTATAAATCCCAGGCTGAACACAGCGCATCTTTGGGAGCTCTGGCGACCTTACTCACCACCAGTAGCCACTCTCATCAGGCAAACCAGGTTTCAATGGCCGTCTAGTGCCTCAGTGTTGCCAATTTAGACTTGTAAAAAAAAAAGAGGCAGTGACAAGTTATACGGGCGACAGTAATAACACATACTCGTACTTACAGAACAAGTAGTGGTGTTGTTATGGCAACGGTCTTCTGTAAAGTAGTTCGGTCGAAGATAGTTCGACAGTTGGGCTGCTTGGTATAGCGCAAGATGACATTCAACATGTCCTTTCCAAACAGTACTATGACTAGTGGCTCTGTGAGCTGTAAAACTCACGAGCCTGTCTTAAAAAAATAATACTAAAAAGTGACTCGACAAAAAAAACCGTCGGACTCGCCCACCGAGGGTTCCGTACAAAATTACAAATGTATAGTTTTCAGATTTTTCCCTGTGTATTAAAAGACGATATTACTTGCCAAAGTTCATAGTTCTAGGTCAACGGAGAGTACCCTATAAATTTTGATTCCTTTGAGTGTCAATATTTAGGTTTTTTGCGGGATAAACGGCCGTATCTATTTTTTATTTTAACTTAGAAGTTTTATTTTTTCCCAGCTTCAAGGGACTATAGACTTGAGTACCTATATGGTTTTAATTTCAACTCGATACCTCCACGCGTTCCACAGACAAACAGACAGACGGACTACATAGTGATCCTATAACGGCTCCGTTTTTTCCTTTTAAAGTACGGAACCCTAAAAACTACATAATTAACGAACCTGCTCACAAAATTTCACGAGAATCGGTTGAGAAATGCGACCTGTTGAGTAATATCAGCCGGACAGCGTGACAGCGTGACATTGTGACATCGTGACAGACACCGGACAAACGATTTTCGGCCCAAGCTTCGTTCGCTTCGCTGGCTCGTTCGAATAGAGGTCCTACCTCTTTAATTGACATAAAGTACCTAAGCAAAAAATTTGTAAGCCTAGTGCAACAAAGATCTACAGAGACCAACTCCTTTCGAAACCTCTACCTGTCAAAACATACAACAAATCAGTATTAAACCTTCCCCCAGACTGTAGCCGTTTAAGCAACGTGTTGACAAAACAATATACTATTCATTCCGATACATTGTTGTCGAGATACCATCGCGCATGCAACTATGCGATTCACCTGTCTCAAGTCGTGTCACTTCCTGTGTCTAGTATAACTTGAACTATTCGTGACTAGTGGCTCTGGGAGCTGTACAACTAGCATACTTAAAAAAAAAATTTTTGAAGAACTGAAACGACAAAAAAACTATACATATATGTAATTATCGAACGAGGTAGCGAAGTCTACGAAGTTCTATGCTTCAGCTTGGACCGAAAATCGTTCGTATGACCGGTGTCTGTCACGATGTCACGCTGTCCAGCTGTTTTCCTCTACAGGTCGCATCCGATTCTCGTGAAATTTTGTGAGTACCTAGGTTCGTAAATATTTTTGTTGTCACTTATTCGAAAAAAAAAAAAAACAAATACAGGCTCGCGAGTTCTGCAGGTCATTGCTTGGTCATTTCGTATTTGGTATTAATTACTAAGCCCACCTAGTTCCCATCAAGCGATCCTCCACGAATCTATCGGTGCCTGCCAAAGCTGCCTCTACATTCGAGTTGTCTTCCTTACCAAACCTACGTCACCTTGGCGTGGCCGGCCACTCGCTACAGCTCACCTTACTGCCTGCTTAACAGGTCTTACAGCACTAAACCTATGCACCTCCGGGCCAGCTCCAAGGCGAGGTATCAGCTTCAGAGCGACACCCGACTACTCCCTTTCCACTGCCACCGTACCAAGCGGTGACCATGATCTCCAGCGATGGTCTCGTGCCCCCGCCCTTTCCAGGAATGGTACGGTGGTATCTCACACAACAGAGAGCTTTACCTTACACAACACCCTAATGGTGGCAAAACGGGGTAGTTTCACTTGGATAGCGAGCAATAAAGTTACAGTTATTATGATCGTAATTGAGACATTAACCCTTTTCCAGGCAGAGGCCTTATATCGACCACATACTGCTTGTCAAAAATAATATCTCAATGTCAATGAATAAGACTGACATCCGACTGTCATTTTCCAACTGCCTGGAAAAGGGTTAAGAACAGACGAGATATCGGGTATTGAGACACTCAGTTAGCATGAGACAGACCAGTATCATTACGCAGAAATCATGACTCATGATACGAAACATCTAGGTATAATAAGTAAATTATAGAACACATTTATGGTAGAACAATAAAGCAAATAGAAGAAATAGTAAAGTGCTGAAACTAAGACACTTAGCTTTCTGACACCAGCTGCGCAGTCCTCAGCCTCAGCTCCTTGGCGAGAACACCTCAGACTTCTTCTTCAACACTAGCCAACGGTAGACCATCAAATGCAGCTTCCTCAACGGAATACCTACACGATTAAAGCAAATCACAGATATTTAAAAAAAAAATCCCTAAAACTGAACCGACAAACAAATTCTATGTAATTATCGAACCTGCTCACAAATTTTCAGGTGAATCGATTGAGAATGCGACCTTTAGAGGAGAACAGTCGGACAGCCGAATATACGAAAGCATGTTTGCCCAAGCTAAAACGAAGAACGTCTCGTTCGCTTCGCAGCTCGCTCATTCAATGAGGAAAGTACCCAATTGGGTTGGACACGCTGGTTTTCCTGAGGCGTAAACGTTTTGAACATCCCAGTTGCATCAGTGTCCTAGTGGCTCGGCGTTCTCATAGTCACCGTAGATCCCAAGAAATTAGGAGTTGTGTTACTTGTGTTGGAACAGGTATTGTTTTCCGGTATGTCGTTTTAAGGATGATTTGCATCACACTGACTACTTAACTTGTCGTCAAACTTTAAGCTTAGGTAGCATTGAATTTGCTTTTGTTGCAAGATTGTTGGTATTTTAAGATAAGATAACATAAAAAATTATAGACACAATCAAATTTTAACCAAATTCATTTTTGGTGGTATCACTTCAGCCATTGCCGAATGACAGTAAATCATAATGTATTCTGTCTTCTGTGAGGTGAAACTATTTTATAAAGAAACAAATAAATGCTAGAATAAAGGTGTTGTCAGCAAGAACCTTGCTTTGTTATTAATATGTACAGTCGACTTCAAAGATAGATATACACTTTTGGACCTTATTCCATTGTAATACTTAGGCTCGGCAAAAAATGGATACATATCTTTACATCGACTGTACCCATAATTAATAATGCCACAGTAGGTAATTGTATGGCGATACCACGATCACATGCTCGAATCGAGTTTCTCCAGTGAGATCTTATTCACGGAACATTTTGCACTAGTTCATCCCCAGTGTAATCTGACCAGCTTAATTGTGTCGCTTTTCGGGAAAAGGACTTTCTTGTCCTTGGCACTTATGCTATTATTACGCCGTGATTCGTGGCATTTGTATTAACGCTTCGTTAATAATGACCTAAGCGCCAACGTCAATACGGTCTATCTTCCCTGAGAATGACACAATTACCTACAACGGTAGCATTTAGCTGAAACGAAAACTAAGCTGATTTGACCCTGTTCAAATTCAAAAAGCGGTGGACAGAGTAATTCGCGAAAGCCTAAGTTACCCCCCAGGGCTAAAGTAACCCGCGTTTACCGGTATATGTTTTTTTATGTGGATTCAATTTTTGTTTTTTTTTCTAAAAATACTAGACTCGCGAGCCACTAGGAGCTAAATGTTCATAACAACGTCGACTGCTTAACTGAGACGGTGTGACCTGCAGCCCCGTCCGTCCGTGCAACACTGTCCGTCCCTTTCTGATTAATGCTGTCAAAAAGTGACAGATAGTCTATCACGCGCGAGTGACAACGACACTCAGTAGAGAGTCAAGTTATGCTAGTAGGGCAGGAGCCTTAACCTCTTGTATGCTGGGACACTTACAGCGCTAAAGGAATTTGATTTTTTTGTTTATGACAGATTCAATTTTCGATAGCCCTGATCGGTGCAGATCTGCTACTAAGCATACGAAAGGTTAAATTCACATTTACATAGCAGTTAACCCTGTATTAGAAGCAAACTGAAAAGGACGCCTATTTGCTACGATTCTGGCTTGCTGAAACCCTATGGAACTTGACAAGGTCATTAAGGTAAGGTTTTTTGGGTTGAGAATTTCCTGTGTTGACGACAACAGAAAAAGTCCCTCAGTCTTCACCAAGCGCATCTTCAGTTATGGCGACGGGATACAAAAATCGTTGGAAATATGGTCGTAACGGGCATAGCGTATGAAAGTTTGTACGGAACCCTCTGTGAGTTTCTAGATTCTCATCCCGTCCTATATTCCCGACCACAGACTCCCAGCATCAGCTAATTTCGCACTTTCGACGTAGATAATTATAATTTTAGCTTGCGTAACCCCGCCGCTTCTGCAGTCACGAGCACGAAAACTCAGCGCAAACTTACTTTTACAGTCGCCAAATCACTCAAAATCAAAGCTTAACACTGTTTTCCCAAGTAATAAGGCTGTGAAAAGTGCTGAAAGGGTTCATAGAACCGCAAACTTATCGTGGTTGTTACACAAAACAAGAAGGTAGTGCTGTAAAAATTATATCAAAACGTCAAAGTGGTTGCGTAACCTCGTGCCCGATACAATAATGGCTGATGTCGCAGAAAAAAAACGAAAGTGAAAGAATCAGAGCGGGCAATAGGTACAATGGCAAAGTCTGCACGATCGTCTGAACACAGAAAATGTAGTAGGAGAGGTTTGACTAGCTGCGGTTAAATCTTCCTATTAGATAAATGCCTACAGTTGCCACGAGGGTCGGTCGCTACACCCTAGGTATCCGAACATGTTCAAAAGATACCTATTTACTACCACGCTATAATTAACATTTAAATTTCACTATTCAAGGAATCATCCACAGATATGGCCCCATACGAGTACATTTGCTTACGATCTAATGAATGATGGGATATGGGATCCATGATGGATGAAGGAAAATAGCAACTCAATAGGGTATTGGACTCTAATTTTATTATTACTCCAAAAGAAAGAAGGCAAAACAATACGCTTGATGACGAAAATCCTATTCAAATATCCCAAAAAATTACGAAGATGCAAACCGCTTTAATATTGCTTGATAGAGAGAGAAAACACTAGAGACCATTAACGTCACGGGTCTCGAGCATCATATCATAGTATATGACAATCGTTTCATGTGAAACTCCTCCCTCTTAAAACTTTAGACACTTATAACTTTTTGATAATTTTTTATGGTGGGCATACTTGGCGGTTTTGCCCAAATATTCGTGCTGCATGTTTTTCTTTCCTACGGCAAATGAAAGAGAGTCTACGATGCAACGCGAACACGTAACCCCAAGTTTGGTGCGACCATTAGGCGTCACCACCCTAGTGTCGGTTAAGACAGGCTACGTAATAATAAATTTCTGTGACTGTAATGGCGGCATCACACTTGTCGGTATTTGCCCAAATATTCGTGCTGCATCTTTTTCCTTCCTACGGCAAATGAAAGAGAGGCAAGAATGCAGCGCGCACACGCAACCACAAGTGCGGTGCCAATATAAGAAGACTATAGTCACTTGTGAGATTGTGCAGACAGATGCAGATTTCGTATGGGAGAGAATGTGAAGCAGACCATTGATGAAACGAAGAATCCAACCGACTTGAAAATCACGCAACGCAACTAATATTACGATAGTGTTCCATTCATGGACCTAAGATACTCAGGACAAGCTATGGTAATAATAATACCACGTCCGAGCGAGATGGTAGCATAGAAATCTCGATAAGTGTGACAGAAAGGGAAATATCATTCGTTTTCCTTGTCATAGTTCCACTTTTTTTCTGTTTGCCACACAGAGGCGTCTCTAGCCCATGTAGCGCCCGGGTGCAATCTTTACCCTAGCGCCCTCTAGCAACCCCCCCCCCCCCCCCCCCCCTACCGCGACTGGCGCCCCGTACAATGGCGCGCCGCCTAGGACCTTGCGCCCGGGTGCACCGCACCCCCTGTACTATAGTAAGCGATCAGCCATTTTAAGCCCAGTTCTTAATTTAGCTACATAGAAGCCTTTCCGTCCCTCATTGTGGCATCACGCGTATAGCCTGTCCCGAGTATCATAGGTTCATGGTTCCATTTCATTTTAAACTGTGTCTTTTCGAAGAACACATCGTGAGGAAACCGGTCTAATCCCAATAAGGTCTAGTTTTCCCTTTGGGTTGGAAGCTCAGATGGCAGTCGCTTTCGTAAAACTAGTGCCTATGCCAAATCTTGGGCTTAGGTGCCAAAGCGGACCCCGGGATCCTTTAGGGCACAACCGAGAATAACGCTAGGAGGATGAGGATGATGAGTGATTTTTTTTTGTATACCAGTACGATAGCAAACAACGGCCTGGTAAGCTGACAACAGCGGTGGCAAACAAGCTTACGTCCCACCTGATGGTAAGTAGTTACCGTAGCCTATGGACGCTTGCAACTCCAGGAGTGTTACATGCGCGTTGCTGACCCTTTAAGAATTTGTAGCAGGGAGCTCATTCCACAACCGGGAGCGTCCGAGGGAGGAAATTTCTCTGAAACCGTACGGTACGCCTATGAACGCTCAAGACTTCAGCACGGCTATCACAAGACGGCACGCGAGCTCTCTCGATTTTTCTCGCACTATCAGTCTATCTCTTATTAGAAAACTTAGGAAGAGAGGTATAGTGCGAGAAAAATCGAGAGAGCTCGCGCGCCGTCTTGTGATAACCGTGCAGACAAATCACAATCGCGTTGTTGACCCTTTGTTAATTTCATAATCAAATTCAAATTAATTTATTGCCAAAAAGAACACATAATATAAAGCTCAACATAAGTACAATGAAATAACTTAAACAATGCGTTAGAATTAAAACTCAAAATACTAGATTGCGTTAGGTTGGGCAATGGGTGCTCGTTTCAGCATATGCAAGGCTTGAAGCCTTGGGCTGGTTTTCAGACGAGTCCCTTCGACAGGGTTGGTCGTAACACTACGTCTATCTATACAACGGATCCTAATAAAATAAATAATAAATTTTCGTCGCGGCTGGTCGACACCTCAGGGGACCCCAGAGCCGGCGCTTACCGCGCGCAGAGAATTTCTCTAGCGATGCAAAGATGTAACGCGGCCAGCGTATTGCGGACCATGCCGCAGGCAGACCTTTTGGATGGTGTATACCTACTTTTTATAGTTGGGTATGTACCTATGTTGTTTTCTTTCTTTATGTTTTTTTCTATGTTTATGTTTGTTTATAAATAATAATGTTACATCATATAATAAACTAATTGCCCTACAATTTTTATAATTAGATGATCATATTCTAGCGTTTCGTGTGTAAAGAATACTACAAATAAACAAGTAGAATTAAAAGATTTTTCAAAAAGCCAACTGCATTTTTTGCAAATATTATAGCCTATGTTACTCCCACGATTAAGAGGAATCCAACGACACCTCATATGTCGAAATCTGTCAAACGGTTTAGGCTGCAGGGCGTGCCAAAGAATAAGACATACACACATAGATACATACATATACATACATACATACGCTCGAAAAACGTAACCCTACTTTCTTTCGGCAGTCGGGCAATAAATACAAATACTAATAAACGTCTTGTCTATATACATTATTACCTACATACCTATAAATTGCGATTGTATGTGTGTGATGTGTGTTGTTGTTTTGTGTGTCGTGTTGTGTGTTGTGCTGTGTTGCGTAGGTTTTAAATTTGCCTCTGCAGTTCGAGGAAATGAGTATGCAGTATTTTTTTTTTAATTTACCTAAGGGTGCACATAGGTTGCCTTAAAGGCGGCGGCAGGTCATTCCAAATTTTAGCTGCGGCAAATTTAAAACCCCCTCTGTAGAGTGCTGCGGAAAACACCTACTTCTTAAATGAAAAAAAACTAAATTGTTTACAAGTACATAACACGATTCGTGATTTAGCATAGGTAATAGGTACCAATTTTTCTTTGTTCAGTAACTGGTTCAAGGTTTTTTTTCTGAAACGTTTTACATACTTAAGTGCAATTGAGTTTCTAAGACTCGTATTCCTCGACTAGTACATAATATTATCTCTCATATTCAGGGCCGGCCTTAACAATTTAATTGAACGAGCGAGCGAAGCGAACGCAGTTCTCCGTTTCAGCTTGGGCAAGAATGCTTTCGTGTGTCTGTCTGGATGTCCGGCTGTTCTCTACAGGTCGCATTTCTCAATCGATTCTCGTGTTATTTTTGTTCGTGCGTAAGCAAATTGTTCTCATTTGCATAGCTTTTTTCAGCCTCTTGCTGTTATCCGATTAAAGTTGAAATTAGGCATTTAATAATAAGGCATTTTAGGGTTTTATGTAAATTAAGTAACAAACCAGTGTAATAGCACTATCGAGCTGATCTGATGGCAGTGACAGGTGGCCAGTGTAATTCTTGACACTACACAAAATAAATCGGTCGGTTTTGGCCTCATTAGAACTCTCCCAACGAGTAAGTAATTGATGGCCGTGTCGCGTTTTATGCTTTGTGTTTTTCATCCCGTCGTGCTACTGTTCTATTTTTTTTTTTCAAGATTTTACATAAATTATTTATTTATTATGTGTCTACTTACTTTTTATCTAATGCTGTGTTGCGTTCCGTGGGCCACTTGCGATACTGTCTGAAAACCAGCGCTGTAGGTGTCCGTCTGACACCTCGGGACAATGCTGAGACAGCGACCGTTTCACTGCCGCGAAGACATACGTATGTGTCATTTGTATTGTATTGTATGTCTACTCCCTTTATCTCTGTGTGTCTTTTGTGTAGTGAATAAATGTCTTCTTTTCTTTTCTTTTCTTTATGGTTGTATAAAAAAGTAGGTTAGTCAGTAGGGGCAAGTGCGCCACCGGGGTAAGTGCGCCTTTTATCAAAAATATCGAAATCTACAGATATTACACGATTAACGACCTCTTACATATGGACTTTGGATCCACGGGGAACCAAGTATAAACAAGTGTATAGCATGGATCATGGATGTACGAGTAGGTACAATGTTGTTTTCACATCTCATGCTCGAAAAGTGTGTCATATTAGGCTTAATAAGCGGGGCTAAAGTAGTACATTTAGCCCCTAGGGAAAATATGTATACATATTTATGATTTTTAACACAATGAATTTGACCAATCAAAACACTTCACCATATTAAATCCACCAATCACAACTCTTTCAAAAACATTTATCTTTGCTATCAACCAACCAGAATACCTACAGCTACATATTAAAATCGACCAATCAAACATCAGGTGTTTTTTAGTCCCTAATTCCAAATCCTTTAAATCCACCAATCACAACTCTATCAAAAAACATTTCTCTTTGCTATCAACCAACCAGAATACAGCTACATATTAAAATCGACCAATCAAACATCAGGTGTTTTTTAGTCCCTAATTCCAAATCATTAAAAAAGAAAACGCCTCACGCTAAATTGAACAATCTCTTCGCAGTGAAATTTGTTATTGATTGTGGATGGATAATCTTTGTTTTACTATTTTCTCGCAGTCGAAGTGAAAAGTAGAGTGTATAACTCGGGTCTAAAAGCCATATTACCCCTCGAATTATTTTCCCTCGCTTCGCTCAGGAAAATATCCATCTCGTGGTAATATGGCTTATTTTAGCCCCTTGTCATACAATCTACTATTTGATGAAAGGTGCAGTGCTACCCCGGTGGCGCACTTGCCCCTACTGACCCTAGTACCTACAGATACAGAGTATCTTTTACGTTTGTGTTACAATACAGAAACGTAAATCTTCTTGTGGGAGTCCGACGAGTTTGAGGTTCCTACGCAGTTTGGGCATGTCAACTGCCCGTCGATTTGAAATGGCTATGTTAGTGTTAACTTTAATCGATTCAATAACAAACTTCGCTTACATTGAATCGCGGTAACTATGTAACCTAACAAACCCCGCTGGGACTTTCACCGATCGGACAGTACCATCGCTTCCTGGTCCTAGACGCAGTCACGATTTGTTCACAGGTGTAGTACCTAAATGTAAGGCCGGTATACCACTAGAGGTAAGCTAAGCTGCTGTTCTGTGATGTATAATGTTGTTTATCTCTTGTTTAATTGCTGCTGAGTATTCAGTCACTTAATGATACCATTATAATTGTTTACGTCATACCTGGCCGTAAAGTAGGAATTACCGCACGCTCCGCTTCCTGGCCAGGGGAGAGACGTAAAACTTTGTACTCATCACGGGTAATAAAGCCTCAGATCACATATTATCGCCCTTGCCTTCAACTCGGGCGTCAATTTATACCAGCGATTTGAGACATTCTTTGTTTTACCGCCCTAGGTAGGTAATGTACTATTTTGTAAGCTTTGACATGTAAAAGAGCCGTAATAAATATTTGCATTATGCGTTCCTTACATATAAAAGTAGGAATCGTTTAATCCACGAAGACGTGCAAGTAGGTACCTTTTCATTGTGCTAGCTGGGGAGGGGTGCCCTACGCCGGAATGTCTCTCCGCTGATACTTGGAGCAGCCCGACTGGAGAGTATCTCCATCTTACAGAAGACCGAATAACACTACTACTTGCTCTCTAATGTGGTGTAGTGTTTCTAGTGGTGAGCAAGGTTGCCAGAGCTACCGAGAATACAATAAGTATGTTAAGAATTTCACATTAGCAATGTTGCTTAAATGTCGTCGTTGCTATAACCAAAATTGTAGGCGTAATCTAGGCGTAATCTACTGAAACGCTTTAACAAAGAGTACCCATTTCACTGTCATAAAGTCATACCTCCAGGGTAGGGTAATTATTGAAGATCGGATCGTTGAGGAGACGACATAGTATTTAAGGTATTTCCTACGGTAAGTCATGCGCTTGCTCTCAGAAAGCGTTATGCTGTGTGTGAAGAACAAACTGCGCATTGCCGAGTCACTATTCCATTAGGAACCTTATGGCGAAAGGTCATTGACATCAACATTTTCTACAGGTTATTAAGATATATTTAGACTTTTGCTCTTTAATGGAATAAAAACCAAAAGTGTAAATATACATTAAGGCTAAAAAAATCTGCCAAAAATTTAATTTTTGGTACAAGCTTTTATTGCTGACTGTACTTTTCTGTATACCGTCATCAACTACTCATTGAGACGATTCTAACGAGCCCAAACTCAATGGGGTTACGTTGGTGTACTAAATTCCCATGAGCACCTTCTGTCTCCATCATCACATCAGCTCGATAGTACCATAATATTGAATTGTCATCCAAACTATACCTTTACCCACAATTTCAGCTCAATCGGTTGAAGATATCTGCTTCAAAATTGAGTTGTAAGATTCCACCCGAACAAACATAGTTGTTGTTGCAAGTTAATAAAAAGCTTGCAATAAATGTATACATATCTTTGACTTTGACTGTACCTTTATTACCGTAGCCTCGAAATCAAGTGCGCAAGCCTGCCCGAACTTTCTAAATCAGAAGCGTTAAAAGGAATTTGGAGGTAATATACCAAGGAATACACATACCCATTAATTTTTATTGCACAAAAACTGAAGCTTACAGTTGGTGGAGAAGCACAGCAGCAGGAAAAAGGGGAGTTGCCAGTTTTTAGTCTTCTGGCCTATCTGGTCCAACCACAGAACACTAAATACTATAGAAAGGCGATGTGGGCGTGGCACGCGCGCCACTGCTTTGAGCATGCGCTCAAAGCTTTCGCGCCAACGTCACCTGATCGCCGTGCAGTCGCTCACAAAGTTGTAGGCGACGTGGAGGGCATGAGGTGGGGGCACCGGTCCCGATAGAAACCGCGCTTGATACCCCTTCTATAGTATTTAGTGTTCTGTGGGTCCAACAGACCGCAAGCAGTAAGTCTATGGTCATCAAAGTCATCAATAAAATCTAATACCCATTTACTACATAACAGGCTATATGCTAACTTCATAATTATGATGGTCAGAAGCTGAAGTAGCTATGCAAATGAAGAGGGTTAAATCTATGCATGTCTTTAAAGGGCTGGATCATATCAATCATTTAGATCACCTAAAATCCACAATGCTACTTTCGCTGCTGACTGTAAAAGCCATACAAAATTAATGTTGTGGTTAATTTTAGTACCTTGCCACTTTAATTGATTTGAGAATAATATTCAAATGACTACATTACTATAACTAAAGTACTAATGACATTCAGTGACTTTTGAACCAGTTTGTATAATGCTTGTAATCTATCTATGGCAATAGTATAAGAAATACCTAAACTAGAATACACAGTCGCAGTGGCCGAAATTGATCAGGACAATATCATCAATATAAGAGGACGAAAAACTGGTAAGTTTCTCAAAGTGCTTCTGCTCGCCAAATCAAAAAAACTAGATTATCAGGACATCTTTACAGCATCTTACAAATTTAATATGAAAGGAGCCCTTGACTTTTACTGGCACAATAAATAAATGTTTGAATTTTGAAAACACAATCCTGCTACTGGAGCTGGTTTTTACAAGTTCAATCAACACTAAGCTAGATTTTGAGGTCCAACAGAACAACCTTCTTAGCACATAAACATAATACTTAGGCCAAATAGAGACTAACTTTAGTGAAAACTGGTGGGTCATCTCTGCATTGCTGCCACCTGCTCATTTATCTCTGCTAGGACTTGAGCTGACTTGTGAATGTTCTCAAATTGGTACCCCATGTGCACTCCTATCAGGTGCATCTTCTTTAGGTTCTCTTCACCACCTTCCATCAGGTTTTCTATAGCTACAAACTCGCGGGCTGCTTTGGTCAAGAGCTGAAATTAGAACAAAATAATGAAGGTGTTGTGTGCAAGAAAGGTGCATAATTACCATACGTCGGGGTTTTCGGAGCGGGAATGATTTGAGAAAGAGTAGAGATAAACAGATATGTTAGTCTAAGAAAATATCTTATTATGCCTAATGAATAACTACCTCTCTGTGAGTTGTATACAATCTGTGACAAAGTTTTATTTTAATTTCCGTAAAAGGCTTTTAAAATACAATTGCATATAAGTTTATCTACTAGACAAGCAAGGGTAACGGTTGACAATAGGTGTCTAATACAATGTCAATCTTGACGCTCGATATCTATGAAGCATTTTCTTATAAATGAATAGACTTAACTGAAGAGGTTGATAATGAATGACCAATATAAAATATGTACCTATATGTATGATTAATCTTTATTTATTTTTCAATCAATTATTCATTCGGTAGAAACCTACTAGGGTACGATCTGTTTTTAAGTAAATACCTACTCTTTGGCTAATGTCAAACGTTCCCGCTCCGAAAACCCCGATGTATGATAATTACTGAATGTGTTGAGGAAGACCAGAGGTTGTTGGTGGACAGATGTAGTCCAAGAAGTTACCGGGTTCCCACTACATGCGACTATACAAAACGCTCAAGATCAAACAGCCTGGACAGCAGTGGTTGAAAGAGTCACATTCCTCATACATGAAGATACAAGGTTAGGGCGTAGCAAATGTTAAGCAGAAATTATAAAAAAATTGTCAGTGTGATGCAAATTAGTGTGTTAGACTTCAGTAGTACCAAAAAAATTAAAAAAATCCCCTAATTGTGCGACTATCCATCTTTCTCTGTCAACAAGTTAAATATCTCAGGAACTTGCTAACAATTTGAAACAATTGTATAGAAGGCACACATTTATGGAAAATGAAAATGTTTAATATACATTTTTATTTTCTGTGAAAATGATGAATATGAGGGGTTAAAAATTCAAAGTTTAGTTAATAGATCATGTGGGGTATATGAAATTTGGTTACCCTTTGGTACGGTACACCCTGACCCTAAAGTTAATGCTATAGGTATAATTACATTTTTTAAAAATGCACTCTTAGAATTTGCGAAATTAAATTGACAATATCACCGACCTCATTAGATCGGGATCCTCGCTGTATTTGCCTTGTTAATGAGGAAATATTGTTCATATTCACTTGTACTCTTTCGGCTAGCCGTTGTTTCGATTCGGCAAATAAGGAACGAGCACTGCTAGAGGAAGCTGAAGTCATCGTAAGTAATTTTGTCGTCTTCTCAGTGGTAAATAACTCTCTTTTCTTTTCTGAGAAAGTATTGGTATTGATTTTAAATAACAAAATAAATATTTTGTACCACACAGAAGACAATCATCAAATTACAAATTGTTTCTTGTTCTAATACCACATTAAAATTGAGACACTTTTTAGGTATTTTCTATGTTTATTTTATTCACGGCTTTATTTGATCAAAGAAAAACATTTAATTTTATTCATATTAAATATGAATAATTTCTTACCGAAAGTACAAATTATGTATTTTCAGTAAGAAATAACTATTTTTTTAGGGGGATTTTTAATGGAATCATTTATACTTTCAGAACGTTGTCTGATCTGTCATTTATGTGACATCTTGAATAAATAAATAGGTACGTTCAACCTATAGCAGTTTTTGCTAAAATTTTACAGTTTGTACGATATTGAAAAACATCCTGAATAATCAAGAAGAAGAGTTAGAGTGGGACATAAATACAGAAAGGATTACTTATGTATATGAACATGAGATTGTGTAGCTATAGCTATTAATAATGTGATCACTGTCGGTACAATACAACAGCTGATTATTTTTTTGCATATTTTTTGCACAGGTAACACCGCCTGTCTTTTTGCTCGTCACGAAAAGGGTTCGTGTTATAGAAAATTTCTGTAATCTAATTCAATTATTGTCTTTTAAGCCGAAATGTTTCACTCTAATTGTCTACATTCTTTCATATTTACCCCTGGTGGTAACAAAAATATGTTGAAGGCACCGTTCGCGTAAAACATGTCCTTTATTTACAAGTCTTCAGTGTACCAATAAACTTTATATTTACGTATTGTACGTATTTGTGTTGTATTCAATGGATAAGATGCAGACGTGTGATCATCTTAATAAGCTCGCCGAATGTCTCGGGAAGGATTTGTGGCAGTCGAAAGAGGTGAGGATATTACTCTTAGAAGTACGTATCGGACATAACCTAGAAGGCTGTCACTGGAGTTTACTTAATGGGCAATTATGGCATTCCTTTCTTCGTTTATCATTGTGTAACGTTGCGGCAGCGGGTACGAGTCGCGTGGATGCACCCGTTAGGGGCTGGGCTACTAGCATCATAAATCATAATATATGTGTTTGCAACTTATGACTGCCTGGTATCTGTACTGGATTCTTGTTTACTTTTTCCTCCTACGGTCTCATGTTCAAACGAACTTTGATTCATGTTAGATATTTACGATTACAATATTCTTCTTATTGACAAATTAGCTAACAATATTTGATATTTTATTCTTGTAAACATTGCTCTTCAGTGTCTCTTTTTCCTTTAAAATAATGCGAAGAGCATTCATATTCAATTCAATTCAATTTGTTTAGTGTTTGTTATCTTTGACATTGAGTGTACAATATAACTGATTATAATAATAGCCTGCAAATGGTACAGTACCATCCTATTAAATCATTGTATAATGAGAGCCGTAATCACTCAAATAAAATATGTATTTCAACTTCTTCATTCTAAAAATTTTTCATTCTATTCATTTCACTAAAATGAAAAATTGCTGCAAAATTGGAGAAAACAAGTGCAAATGAAAAATCGAAAAAGTCTGATGCAATGTCCAACTTATTTGTAAAACTGAAAGAAAAAAACTATTTATAAAAATTTGTATTTTACTCAGTAGGACAGATTTATAGTACACCATGGATAAGAAAATGTGTTGTCCTGTCAATCAAATTATCTGTCATATTATCATGCCATTAACCTGACGTATTGACAAACCGGTGGTAGTTTATCGACATTCATAGGTGCATGTAATATGCCTAAATTGAAGAATAAATCACTTTGACTTTGACTTATATCCCAGATCACTCGCAAAATTTGATACCGTGTATTGACGGATTTGACAGTCGTCTCAGTGACATTTGATATTGTGCATTGATGGACCTGGATATCTCTGAGCTAATTTTTGCCAACTCGTGTTAGTTGCTTTCCCACCACCGCATGCGGCCTGTTCCAATCACTGTGCACTATTGGGCGACCTTGCGACAATTAGCGCTCTCGTCCACCGGCCGGACATCTTCTGGACTGGGATACAATGAGTTAACAGCAATATAAATGTTGTCAATTGTATTATAATTTAAACACAATTTTAACGATTGCAATCATATCAGAATGAAGACGAAGAAGTATTTTTTCCAGAACTTAACATGCTTCGACTGTGGGTGTCCCGGGCCAAACCTCTGGATCTGCCTGCAGCCCGACTGCCACCATGTGGGCTGCTCCGAGGTCCGGAACGACCACAGCACCTTACACCAAAAGGTAACTCTTTGTGATTCCAGAAAAAAATGTGAAGATTGAAAATAACAGAGGTGAAACTAAACCTATTTCGTTCCATCATATTTTAGAACGGCTACCGAATTATATGCCTCCTTTTTAGGGTTCCGTAGCCAAAATGGCAAAAACGGAACCCTTATAGTTTCGTCATGTCCGTCTGTCCGTCTGTCCGTATGTCACAGGCATTTTACTCGAAAACTATAAGGTGTATGTGAATAAAATTTTGAGGATAGGTGTATTTTGTTAGCCGCTACATAGTTTTATAATTAAAATGACAAAAAAAAATTTTTTTAGGGGTGCACTCCATACATAAAACTAAAAGTCAAAAATTTTTTTTTCATTGTGACCCCCTGTGTCACATCAATCGATAGGCCTTTCAAAATAAATATAAGGTTTCTTAGCATTTTTTTTGATTAAGTGAATAGGGTCGGAGATAATCGCCCCGAAAGTCACTAAAATTCTGTCCCCCCCCCCCTCTAATTTTTGAACGGTGTATTTTAAAAATATGGAAAAATTCATGGACATAGGGCTTATTAATTTCATTCACCGAAAATTGTTTTGAACAAGATCGGTTCAGAGGTTTTCGAGATATTGCTGAAAAACTGCCTTCCTCAAAGAAAAGGACGTAAGTGCCGTAAAATTTCTGTGACGATACGACCTTTTTAATAGGCACGGAACCCTTCGTTTTGCGTGGTCCGACACGCACTTGGCCGGTTTTTGTTGGCTGTACATTAGGGTGGGTCATTTTTACTTTTTTTAATTTTTTTTATGGGCACAGTGGCAAAACGCTGCCATTTGTTGTGATGAAACCATAAACAAAAAAAGGCTATCTTTGAACGCAAATTATTGCCTCCGGATTGACATTAAATAAATTAAAAATTACATTTTTGCGGGTATTTTTCTCTCGAAAACTAATTATGTACGAATGCTTTTTGAGTGAAGTTTTTGTTGTATTTCGATAAAAATAGATTCTAGTACCAGTTAAAAGTATATTTTTATAAGTGCAATATATTTGAAGGTGGTTGTAAGAAGCAATAATGAAGTTTGAAAATGGTCCTAAAAAAGAACCCACTTACAAAGAACTGGAGGCAATTGTTATTAATAAACTTTATGAAATTTGGAATAAAGCTTCAATTCCTAGTGTTGAACGAAAACGAATGAAAGTTATGCTGCAAAATTGTCATTTGAAATGCAAAAACATCCTGAAGTAACATCCAAATATACCTGAAAATAGATTAGAGGAGTTCCGTCGCCGAGGAAAAAGATTATTTGATATTGCGACTTGCAAATATCTGGATATTTCTAACTGCACTTGTCCCAAGGACAAGAAAATACCAGCCAAAGAACATTGTTTCTTAATGTACCAACATACTGATTTTAAAATGATAATAGGCGGCTTAGACGTCCGTACAACCCAACAAATTACAAAGATGAAGATTTTATTGAACTGCAGTGTAAAAGTACAAGCACTGAATCTCAGAGTACTTCCGCCGCTGAAGTTAATTACTCTTTGCTATCGAAAACCTGCGATAGATTGGAGTGTGAAACAGGGCGGGGGCAGCAATCGCATCAGCTGTTCTTCATGCTTCTAGTTCCCAGGTTACAGATACATGTAAGCTGCAAAGAGAACGTACAAAGACTAGAAAAGAGATTGTCGTACAGCAAATAATTTTAAATGTACCCGCGTTATACTTTGACGGACGTTAAGAAAAAAATCTCATTACTGCTGAGATTGGCGGCAAAAAGCACAGTCAGATTATACTTGAAGAACACATTTCCTTAATTAAAGAACCTAAGTGCATAATCGTATTGCGATCTTATAGATTGGCAAGAAACTATCACTGAACCACCGGTATTAAAATCGATATCTGAAGAAAGCCTCAATCTGTTTGTAGAAGAAAAAGGAGAGGGAGAAATTCCTATATTACGCCTTTCTTGCCATAGTCAAGCTGTCGGAAGAGCAGTCAAAATTCTCACAGAAGCATCAGCTACTTTATATAACAAGACGGAGCGAGAAGGCTTCATAAAAGCTCAAATAGCGTCGCGAAAAGCTATGCCTAAATTTGATAGTAAGAAGAACTTTGCGGCCATTTAAACTATTTAAACAACTCGTAATAGATGTAGTTTTTAGGTATTGTTTTATTGTAAAATAACTAATATATAACATGGAAATGAACTTTTTGTTTCGTACATCTTTAACTAAGTATTTTTGTTTCCTATGTACTAAGATGCCCAAATTGACAAAAAAAATGTTTTTTGAAAACTTTGGTATGGATCCGGAGGCAAAAGATGTATTCCGATAGCTAACATTTTTCACACATTATTTAAGCTCAATATTTAGCACCGTTTTACATCTGTGCCCGATGCAAAACAATCAATTATTTTTTTCTCATACAAGAGTGACCCACCCTACTGTACATTGTATGATTATAATAACGCAATCTAATCTTAAATTCTGATTTTTTACACACAGAGCTTTGCTTGCAGTTGCAAGTGTTTATGTGAAAAATAAAATTGAGTTGCAATAATTATTACGAGTATGTAATTTGTTGCGGCGCGGTTCCGCCTGCTTATTACAAAGAATGCAGGCAAAGTTGAAGGATAAAATAATATAGCCTACAAGTAGTCGGGCGCCTTCGGCTAGCGTATTGCAAAGAACCCAGGCAAACCGGCGGGATAAAACATAGCTTATGCCCTTCCAGAAAATCCATTTCATACACAGGTGAAGGAATTTTCGAAAGACAAGTACCATTATTTTGGGTTTTTAATAGTACACTACTGCACTACTTTATCTACTCACTAGGCTTGCCGAGTGAGTAGATATAGACGGCCGACCGTAGGGAGGCAGGATAGTGATACGAAGCTTGCTGACCCTTTTCACGGCCTGGCATGTATAGTGCTTTTCTCAAACATAAAAAAATACATATTTAATATCGCGGTAACCGAAGACAAAAAAAAACAGTCACAAAATATAATTGAGCTCTTTAGCCTGTCATGAACAAAGACGCCATATTTGCATTAAAAAATGTTTTTTAAATACTTCCCGGCCTAGGCTTCCAATTTAGTATGAAATTCCTTTAAAGTTCTCTCGAGTTATTACGCCCGAAACGTGATACTTTAAAGCATTTTATAACGCACGTAATGACGAGAAAAGTATTAAACAAGTCATACAACCCAACCTCAATGCCAAGACTACACACCAAACAAAGATCTTTGTGTAAATTGTTTCTAATTTTAGATGACTTATTCATCCGATTGAGAACAGCATTCCATATAAAATAAACTAAGTACAGAATTTTTACACTCATTTTATATTGTCCTAGTGACAAAGAAAGCTTATCTATACTTTTATAGTAATATTAAAAAGAGCAAAAGTCTGTGAGATTGTAAGTTTGTCATCATCATCATCATATCAGCCGAAAGACGTCCACTGCTGGACATAGGCCTCCCCTAGTGAGTGCCAAATTGACCGGTCCTGCGCCACCCGCATCCAGCGGACTCCCGCGACCTTTGCCACCAGGTCAAGTAAGTTTGTATGTAGGGGTAACCTCCCGAAGTCATTTATTCGATTGAAAATAATCTTTCGCCTGTGTATAGAATGGACTTTCTGGACTGACATATGCTATATATTATCCCGCGGGTTCGTCTGCGTTGTCTGTAATACGCGCGGGCATTTAGTCTAGCTAGGGTTCCGTACCCAACGGGTAAAAACGGGACCCTATTACTAAGACTTCGCTGTCCGTCCGTCCGTCTGTCTGTCACCAGGCTGTATCTCAAGAACCGTGATAGCTAGAGAGTTGAAATTTTCACAGATTATGTATTTCGGTTGCCGCTATAACAACAAATACTAAAAAACCGGCCAAGTGCGAGTCGGACTGGGGCTCCCATACAACAGACATGATTTTTTTGCCGTTTTTATAGATAATGGTACGGAACCCTTCGTGCGCGAGTCCGACTCGCACTTGGCCGGTTTTTTTATGTAAATTATAATATACGGTATTAAAGTGCACATAAGCCCTTTCGAGTGTTGGCCGATTTTCTTGTGCTTCATTGTTATGCGATTATCAAAGGTCGATGTCTTGAACTATTGTAGTTTCATTGAACATGTGTGCTTGTTACATATTGACAATGATTTACAAAGGTCCCTATGATTTACAAAGGCCCGAACCTACATTTAGGGTCGACGTCAAGAGCAGGATTAGTAAGGGTGGTACCACTTGTCCAATGTGTATATCCAATATTTAATCAAATTTCTTTGACCGAGGCCCATTCCACTTATCCAATATCTTGGTTCAAGTTTTTATACTATTTGCGTAGCCATTTTGAATTAAATGTCATTTCTAATATTTGATCAAATGTTGGTCTTTCTAGTAACTTTGCTGAAGTCATCCAATTTCTTTGATCAAATGCACAGCGTGATTGATTATATACTCGTACCCATGCCGAATTACAGCTTTCTAGTAGTAAGGGTCACTGAGCTAAGCCGTGTTGTAAGTCCTTGTTGACTACGGAACCCTAAAAAGTATGCCAAAATAGCGGTCCTACTTAAATTAGGCTCTATTATACTTTCCAATTTCCTAATGTACTTTTTCCAATTCATTACGAATGTCCAATTATCCATTCTAGTATTAACTATAGATAAACATTGACTCATATAATCGTACAGACTTGTG
This sequence comes from Epinotia nisella, assembly GCA_932294315.1. Lineage (NCBI taxonomy): Eukaryota > Metazoa > Arthropoda > Insecta > Lepidoptera > Tortricidae > Epinotia > Epinotia nisella. The sequence goes on from OW028693.1 coordinate 12,191,450, forward strand.
CACTTTGAACTTCGATCTATAATGTACGATTGTACGCGTCTCGCCGCCGAGCTCAGTTTCCTGTTCTTATTAGTATTTACACTATTTAAAGGGTGTTTTTTTAAAGGTATACAAATTCAAATTGAAATAAAACACGTAAAAATAAATGTTATTAGCATGGTGCATGGTACTGGTTTTATTTAAAAGATATTCTTATGCCATTAGCTCTTAAAAATTATTTCGGGCATATTGGCGGCACGGCTGGCTCGAATGAAGCGTAATGGGGAAGTCCAATTTTTGACCACTTTTTCGAGCAGCTGGGGCCGTATATTGGCAATAACGCGGCGAATGTTGGCTACCAAGTGGTCCAACGTCAGTGGTTTATCTGCGTAGACCTGTGACTTCACATATCCCCAAAGAAAGTAATCCATATGTGTGAGATCACACGATCGTGTGGAGGCCAGTTCACAGGGCTATTACGGGAAATTATGCGCTCATCGAAAGTTTCCCGCAATAAATTGATGGTGGCGTCTGTGGCATGTTGCACCATGTTGTTGCAAATAAATTTGCACAATTTGCAAGCGTTGTTCTGAAGTAAGTATAATATACCGCAAACTGTCAAATTGACAATCACTACAAACAGTGTTGCCAATTTAAAAACCAAACCTCTAAAAGAACACCCTATAGGTATGCAGAACTACGGACAGGATTTCCGTTCCTATTACAAGAATCTTTAGAGATAGCAAACAAGACTAGTAAGATTCGTTCACGTTTTTGGGCCAAGATTTTATTGCCGACATTGTATCGCGACACTAGCAATAGATCGCCTCCGTTGATACTGCATCACTGTATTGTATCGCTGCATTAAATCGCCTTGTGTCCAGTCAGCATCAAAAGTAGCTACGCAAACGAAGACGTCAAAAGTCTTTATTAAAAGGGAATAAGAACTTTTGACGTCTTCGATTTCGTAATTACTTTTGATGTACTGTACCCCGGTCTTAACTTATATATTTTATTTTACAAATATCGAATCCTTACAGAGCCAACCCTCCCACTGCGTGCACATGAATGTGTCGACGGAGCGCGTGTGGTGTTACATCTGCGAGAAGGAGGTGCATGTCAGAGCGGCCGTCTCCCACTCCAGGGTACGTCCAATAATAGTATATTGTTTAACGAGGGGCGTAAGTGGAATACTGCGAACAGAGTCGAATAGAAGCCCGACGCCGAAGGCGGAGGGCTTTTGATGACTCGAGTTTGCAATATTCTTACGCCCGTGTGTTTACACAATGTGTTTCATCACATTTGCAAGGAAATAAATAACTACAAAATACAGAAAAATCTAAGTTTCATACAACCGCATCAATCAAAAATTGACGAAATTGACAACTTCACTTCCAGAGTTGAGCGCGCAGCTTCAATATTTCAACCAATCACAGAGCAGTATACTTGCGGCGCTTGGCCAACTAGTTTTTTTTCAACCAATCACAGAGCAACTAGATTTGCTTAAGCCAATCAGATGTGGCTCATTACTGCCTAGGGAATACAAACTCGCCATAACTCCCGTGGGAACAATTGGGTACCTTAAGTTTTTTTAAGTGGTCCATATTATATTTTTTGTAGTAAGTATACGGTTAATGGAGTTCATAGCTGTAGCTAGTTTTTTTTTACTCGTTTCTGTTTTTTACAAATATTTTTTTGAATATCTCATTTGACAGATGAACACAAAAAAAACGTCAAAACCGTTGACGTCTGACACTTCTGACGCAATATTAACTGTCAGAAGTGTCAGACGTCAACGGTTTTGACGTTTTTTTTTTAATCGGAAGTCATATCGTAGACCTAGGCACGACTTCTATTCATAGCACCAACTGTGTTCATCTGTCAAATGAGATATTCAAAAAAAAATTTGTAAAAAACAGAAACGAGTAAAAAAAAACTAGCTACAGCTATGAACTCCATTAACCGTATACTTACTACAAAAAATATAATATGGACCACTTAAAAAAACTTAAGGTACCCAATTTAGGCCATTGTCCTTCTGTATGTACAGGCATGGAATAACACCATTTACGAGCAAGTGTGATGAAATAATTTATTACTACGAAAGATGGAAAAAATTGTAGGTGCACACCGGCATTTTTATTTGAAATTTCGTTACTGGCTAATACCACAGAATAAATAATAGTACTTACGTACAGATAGTCCTCTATCTAACAATATTGATGTTTGACAGCTGGAAGCTTGGTCGCACACCTACAATGTGTGCGAGAGCCTAGTTTAGCCTACATTCGCGGCGACACAATACTGTGTATCATAGTGTAATTACGATATTATTGAGCTCATTTGAGACAAAAATGATTGGTCTTATGAATCTAAACCATGTTTAGCCTAGGACCACGTGGAGACCGATGAAATCTACGTTGTAGACTTCAGTCCTAACAAAATATAGGACACTAAGTTCCTTCATTCAGAAGGATAATTTTCAATGAGGGTTTTGTCAAGTTTGAAAGCCCGTTGCAGATGAGTCCGGATTCAACGCTGGAAGGCGAGCCGGCGAGCGCGCGCGTTGGCTCCGTGGGGCTCGTCACCACCGACGACGAAGACCTGGACGACTACGACCGCCCCCGAGGTAACCTAGCCCGGAGGGACTACACCACAGAACACTAAATACTATAGAAAGGCGATGTGGGCGTGGCACGCGCGCCACTACTTTGTTAGCCTTCGCGCCAACGTCACCTGATCGCCGTGCAGTCGCTCACAAAGTTGTAGGCGACGTGGAGGGGATGAGGTGGCGACACCGCTCCCGATAGAAACCGCGCTTGATACCCCTTCTATAGTATTTAGTGTTCTGTGGTCTACACCACACAGAGGGTCACAACTTGCTGCCTAGCGAGGACAGACCCTACTCAAACTGAGCAAATTAGAATAAGGAGGGTAGATTTTTCTCTTCTCGCTTCGCGGCTATACATCGTGTTTTTACCCGACTGCCGAAGGATAGGAGGATTATGTTTTTCGAGCGTATGTATGTATTGTGTGTAATGTCTTATTCTTTGGCACGCCCTACAGCCTAAACCGTTTGACGGATTTCGACATATGATGTGTCGTTGGATTCCTCTTAATCGTGGGAGTGTCATATTTGTAAAAAAGCAGTTGGGTATTTCGAAAATTCTTTTGATCTCACTTGTTAGGGTTCCGTACGTACCTCAAAAGGAAAAAACGGAACGCTCATAAGATCACTTTGTTGTCCTCTATCAGCCTGTCAAGACCCTTTATCTCGGGAACGCGTGGAAGGTATCGAGTTAAAATTAAAACCATTTACTCAGGTCTACAGTCCCTTGAAGCTTTTAATGTAAAAAAAAGGTCCGTTTATGCCGCATATATTGTGACTCTCGAGGGAATCAAATTGTACATTCCGATTACAGAAAATGGGCAACGCAGCGCTACAAGTGCAATCATTGCAAAACGAACCTTAACGCTTATGCAGCTCAGTCGAAACTAGCGCGCAAGCCATTTTATAGACTTATTTAAAAATATATGTCACTGGAAATTGAACCCTGTTTCTCATACAATACGGTCGACTTTCGCAGGTCTGGTCGGACTACAGAACATGGGCAACACATGCTATATGAACGCGGCGCTACAAGCTCTAAGCAACACGGCTCCCTTCACGTCGTACTTTCTGGAATGTGCAGCGGCGGTCTCTGTGCTGGCTGGGGACAAAAAACCAGGGCTCAGTCGGTGAGTTCTATGTGTATAGCAATACGGTCGATATTGGAACTGCTGGGATACGTGAAGTTGCAGGAGCCAAACAGGGCTCTGTCTGTTAGCTCCATGCGTATAGGAATACGGTAGTTATTAGCATAGCTGGACTACATTTATCTAGCAGTGCGTGAGTACTCTAAAAGTATAGCAATAAGGTCGATATTGGCGTAGCTGGGCTACATGAACTGGCTGGGGTCAAACAGGGGTCAGTCTGTGCTAGGGAATGCAATCTCGTCCATATTTTACGAGACCGAGTCTCGTGCAATTTTCGTACGAGATCTCGCGAGATTAGCTTTCCATATAAAACATGGCATGCAAAAAGTTTCATCTGACTGATGAATTGATAGTGATTAAAACATCTATTATTTGATAAAAAATATACTAGGTACTTTTAAAATCTGACCTTTCTCAAAACCTGATGGTTAAATAAAAAATAATCAAAAATATTTTTTATTACAATAGTACAACGAATATTAAACATGCAGTGTCTATTTTTATGTTGTTATTCATTGAATGGAATTCTTAGTATTTGCATACGTTTGCAGTGAAAAACGCCCAATCTCTTGAGTCTGGTTTTGTGGTCTCGCGAGATCTCGGTTCGGTCGGGAATCTTGCGAGATTGCATTCTCTAGTCTGTGCTCTATTTGTATGGCTACACGGTAGATATTAGCATAGCTGGGCTACATGAACTTGGAAGCATGTGAGTGCAGTACGTGAGTAGTATTATAGTATAGCAATAAGGTCGATATTGGCATAGCCGGGCTACATAAACATGCTAGGGCCGAAACAGGGCTGAGCACGTGTTTCTATATGTATAGCAACACGGTCGATATTAGCATAGCTGGGCTATATAAAGCTGCTGTTGTCAAAGAGGGCTCAGTCTGTGAGTTCTAAGCAGAGACATGGTACCTTATAACTAGACTGTGCGCCTTAAATTTTTGTTTAGCTAAAATGAGATCTATTTACTTAAACTTACGGTAGCTATTTCGTTATAAGCGGTAGCTAGCTAAAAGCGGTCCTGGCGAGAGGGCTCCCGCCGGTAGTGTGTCCTTGTCTAACGTCTTGCCAGCTCAACTAACATATAATAACATATAGTTATAAGGTCACCTCGTTAGAAAGAGACACACTACCAGCGGAAGCCCTCTCGCGCGGACCGGTTTTTGCGCCATAGTGCACAGTCTAGTTATAAGGTACCATGTCTCTGGTTCTAAGTGATTTAGAGTGTAAAGCGATATGGTCGATATTGGATTGTACAGTCAGCATCATAGAGTTAGTATCAGCCAGAGCATTAGCCAAATATATCGTAACTCACCCTTATTCTCACAGTATACCGAAATATTTGGCTAACTATATGATGCTGGCTGCACCTGTTGCTACGCTCAAACAATTTGAATCCTAGGCCACTCTAGAACCCTGTCTTATTGACACCCTGCTATTTATTTATGTATAAGCCATAGAAGTCACTTTGACGTTTACTGTGAAAAGGTTCTACAGTGGCCTAGGATTCAAAATGGTTGACTGTGCTTAGATGAAACCAGACCAACAATTGCAGGTCCACTGCGTAGTGCGTATAGACGCTCAGCAACTGCTACGCTAAGTATGCTATCGAATTTATCTTTGTCAATCTTTTGTACCCTTCTATTTTTGAAAGGCTTTTTCCCTTCGCCATCTATAAGAACGAGGCTATAACGCATGCATTTGCTTTTCTTTCAGAGCATACCAAAAACTAGTTAAAGAAATGTGGAGCAGAAAAACCAGAGGATACCTCGTGCCAAACGGAATAATATATGGCATTAGGAATGTAAGTTATCTTATCTTATCTTATCTAGTTGAGGGTCCTTTCGGATACACTTCGACCCAGTGGTATCTTTTGTGCATTTGCCATCCCCTTTATAGCTATTCGCAAGCTCGCTCCATCATTTCCACAAAGCGGATGATGCAGCTCAGTGGGAGCACCCTGAATTCCTTTGGTTGCGGGTAGCCGTTACCAAAGAGATTCATTCTTTGTCTGGCAAGGGCATGACATTCACACAGTAAGTGTTCCATAGTCTCATCCTCCTCGCCACACATATAGGAATGTAAGTTACTAACGCCTTCGCCGCAGCCGGTCTATTAACCCTTTAATTCGCAAAAAAAACAGTGAAGGTTCTTAGTTCAAGTCTCGGTGACGCTGAATAGTCCAAACGTTTCTGGTCAGGAACAAGTGAAGTCAAAAGATTTTTCGAAAAACCCAACTGCTTTGTCACTCCCACGATTAAGAGGAATCCAAGGACACCTCATATGTCCAAAGAATAAGACATACATACATATGACATACATATACTCGAAAAACATAACCCTCCTCTTCTTCGGCAGTTGGGTAAAATAATACAAAAAGACTGTCTACGAGTGTGTTAAGCCGGGTAGACATTGCGAATTAAAGGGTTAATACTGGTTCAAATTCAAATTCAATTTCATTTATTCAAAATAAATTCATGGCGAACACTTTTTGAATGTCAAGTTTTTACATAACTACATAGTATTATATAACGGGTAACTTAATTAAGTAATGTCATTGACATTTGTCCATATCTCCTTATCTGGTAAATATTCGTCCAATCTGTAATATGCTCTATTTTTCAAAGATGTCTTTACAAAGGACTTAAATTTATTTTCAGACATGTCTAAAACATGATCTGGTAACTTGTTGTAGTAGCGTGTACAGACACAAATGACTTTTGAACTTTACTTAACCTAGTACTTACTGCTACCAATTTGAATTTATTCCTAGTATTAATCTTATGAATGTCACATCCCTTACGAAATAATTCTTGATTCTTCTTAACATACATAATATTTTCATAAATATATTGACTTGGCACGGTCATAATCCCAATAGTTTTAAATAATTCTCTTAGGGAATCACGGCTTTTCAAGCCATATATCGCTCGGATTGCACGTTTTTGTAAAACAAAAATAGTGTCAACATCGGCAGCTCTACCCCATAACAAAATACCGTAGCACATGACGCTATGAAAGTAACTAAAGTAAACTAACCTCACCGTAGCTATGTCAGTGAGCAGTCTTATCTTTTTCACGGCGTACACTGCCGAACTTAATTTTTTCGAAAGAGCAGTAATATGAGAACCCCTGGTTAGTGTATTAACTAGTATGTATGTATGTCTGTCAGGTGCACCCGATGTTCCGGGGCTACCAGCAACACGACACGCAGGAGTTTCTACGCTGCTTTATGGACCAGCTACACGAGGAACTAAAGGAACCGGTATGTTTCACTTTAAACTAATCGTATGTATTACTAGTATGGAGTATTCTACTCTGTAGGCGCGCAAATTAAACGCCAAATTCACAAATATAAAACTGATGTATTGCTAATTCATCACAAGCATGGTATGCAATTATCAGTTTAATTAAGAAATATTATTAAAATCATAAAAAGATTGGGACCTTGAAAGTTAAGAAAAAATATGCATTTTTTATTGTCCAAAAGTAAATTTAAAGCTACCAATATAATCCTTACGCTTTTATAGAAACAAAATTGTATGACAACTGTGGTCCTAAACGCAGTACCTATATCACGACCGAAACAGCAAGTTACCTGATTTTCAATACAACGAGTAGTACAAATATTACATTGTGACGTCACGATTCAATGTTAATCAGTTTGAAACGTTTTCGGCTGCCGCCAGCAAGGTCCGTCTTTAACTCAAATTTTTGGGTATTTATGTTTTCTAAGTGTAGTTGCTCCTATACAAATTTTTGTTTCTCTCCAAAAACTGGTTCGAATGGCATCGTAAAAAAATATTGCGTATTAAGCTGAAGTTCGGCACTTGGATGTCAATGTAATATCCATACTTATCCATACTTAATATTATAAATGGGAAAGTGTATGTGTGTGTTTTAAACATTTAGAACACAACCTATGAGTGTGACAGAAAGGGAAATATCATTCGTTGTCCTTGTCATGTTCCACTTTTTAGGGTTCCGTAGCCGGACGTAGCCGTAAAACGGAACCCTTATAGTTTCGTCATGTCCGTCTGCCCGTATGTCACAGGCATTTTACTCGAAAACTATAAGGTGTATTTGAATAAAATTTTGAGGATAGGTGTATTTTGTTAGCTGCTACATAGTTTTGTAATTAAAATGACTAAATTGGTGTGAATTGTCCTACTATATTTATTTATTTATTACATTTATTCGATGGTTTATTATCCATTTAGCAACATTACGTTATCAATTTTAATATGACGGACCCTTAGAATGAAACCGACCGAACTCAAAATTACATATTGCATCAAGATGCGTTGCTAACTCATTTTATCGATTTTTTTTAAATTCGTTCGGTCGGTTTCATTCTATTTAAGGGTGCGATGAGATAACTACCAAATTGGAGTCGTAAATGAGCCTGAGTGTGGGTTCGTTGTGTTCAGATCTGGGACAGCATGCCGGAAGACAAGCTGGGCACGGACGCGGACGGCGACCACCGGGAGGCCCGCGCGCCCGCGCGGCGCCGGGCCGCCTCCTCCGGGGGTAAGCGACCCACCCCACGGGGTGTACTGGGGACCTGGTGAAGGGTAATCCCATTAAAAGGCTATAGTCGGGTTCCCATAGTAAGTCGACCCTTATATCAAATGGACCACCCATTGTGCTGATTTTTGACAGGAAGTACCTACCGCCTGGAAAATTTTGATATTTAGGCAAGTAGTAGACCAATGAGAAAAAAAATGTAGAGGTGTACTACTTCACAACCACATAAAATAATAAAAAAAAAATTGGTCTTTATTTTCTGTTTTTATATGATAACTAGTTTAAGTTTTTTGGGCGGTGACGCAATTCTATATAAAAAACATAATTTGAAAATTTGAAGCAAATCGCTTGAATACATCCCGAAAAACAATACATTAAAAAAAAAGCCGAGCCCATTTGATATAAGGGTCGAGTACTATGGAAACCCGACTATAAACTTTACTGACGATTTGAAAGTGCTTGTTACTAGGCCTACTTGAATAAAGATCATTTTGATTTGATTTGATTTGAAACATTCCATGTACAGAATACTCGCTACACACTTCCACCGTAAAAAGTTGTGAGATATTTCGTAGTGCCAAATCAAGCAGTGTTATTAATATTTATTTGCTTGCTAAATTAAATTTTGCAACTTGGGAATAAAAGCTATCCTATGTCGGGACTCAAGCTCCTCAAACTTCATCTAAATCAGTTCAGCGGTTTAAGGGGCTCCACGCGATATTTGAGTTGATATTCCTCAGTCAATACTATAGATATATTTATGGCACAAACGCTTATCGGTTCTTCAATCCTTTATCTACAACCCGTGCGAATTAACTGTGCACCTCGCTGTGACGTCATTTGGACGGTAATGCTATCGCTACTGAGCGCTTGCGGCGAATGCGGGGTGCCGCGCGGGGCAGTGGGAGAGGGGTCGCATTCCAGCGGAGTGCACAGTTGATTCGCACGGGTTGTACATTTGCACGAAGAGAATTTAGAAAAAAAAATGATTTATTCAAACATGGTCCAAAAAAAGCTCTGTTTTCGATATTAGTATATTGTTTATGCACTTTTATATATAAAATCTACATATAACTGTTCCTTATTGACGTCTGCAACAAAGTACGAGACATTTTTATTTTTTACTCATATTCATAAAAGTTACGTCCAAAGTACTGGTTTTTTGGCCTTAAATTGCCAAAGTTTAGTGCCATATATCTCGAAAACGGTGAGTTTTGAAGTAAACATGGGATATTATTTCGGTAAATCTCGTTATTGTTAATACGACAAGCCATAAAAATAACGAAAAAACGGAAAAAAATTTATATTTCTATTATTGACGACCGAATAGCCTAGTGGTTAGAGAACCTGACTATGAAGCTTGATGTCCCGGGTTCGATCCCCGGTCGGGGCAGATATTTGTATGATGAGTACAAATGTTTGTTCTCGAGTCCTGGATGTTTAATATCTATTTAAGTATGTATTTATCTAAATTCTATTGTATGTTGTCTAGTACCCAAAGTACAGGCTTTGCCTAGTTTGGGACTAGATCAATTGGTGTGAATTGTCCCACTATATTTATTTACTTATTAGTATATATGAATATTGATAGTTTGCAATTCAAATATTTTTTTCCTGTGAAGCGTTGAAACAAATCCGACGTGGTTATTAATGAATGGTTTGTTCGACAGCAAGTGACGCGCCACTGTTCGCGCGAATGCGAAGAAAGTCGCCCGCGCCGTCCTACAGTGAACCCCGGACTGACGGATACCTCAGGTAGGTACACAACACAATGGGGACTGGATGAAAATTTTAGAAATGCCTGATTATTTTTTTGGTGATAGGAATAACCTTCCTTATCACCAGAAAAAAGTTATAGATTTTTCAGCTGCGACAATTATTTTTGAAAAATAATAGTTTTCTCATTTACGTTTTATCTCATATTACAAAAAACTATCTTAAATATCTGTGGTAAACTGACACTGGTAATGCTGCAAGTGTCAATATCATTGCCAGTGTCAGTTTACCACACATATTTAATATATGTTCTTGTAATATGAGACCGATCGAGGAAGGTGCCGTAACTGACCCAAAACGTAAGTAAGGAAACTGTTTATATTTTTCAAAAAAAAATTGACGCACCTGAAAAATCTGAAACTGTTTTTCTGGTGCTAAGGAATGTTATTCCTATCACCAAAAAAATAATCAGGCATTTCTAAAATTTTCATCCATTCCCCATTAAAATTGCACCAGACCGTATGTTTCGGCTCAGCCAGCGAGATCCGTCTTTAATTCAATTTTTTAGGTATTTATGTTCTTTAATTGTAGTTGCTCCCATACAAACATTTGTTCCTCCCAAAAACTGGTTCGAATGGCATCGTAAAAAAAATCTTGCGTATTAAGCTGAAGTTCGGCACTTGGATGTCAATGTCCGTCAATTAACAGACGTGAAAACAGCTCGATTAGTATATTTCAGTTACTTCCATAGCATTATGTCATATGGTATTTTATTGTGGGGCAGTGCTTCAGAGATTCATTCGATTTTTGTTTTGCAGAAACGGGCTATTCGGGCTATATTAATAGTTTAAAAATATTAATATAATGACATTACATTGTCAATATATCTATGAAAACCTTTTGTATGTACATAAAAACATTGTCAATTTTAGGAAAAACTGTGACATACATAATATTAATACTAGAAATAAGCATAAGCTCGCGGTGCCCACCACTCGGCTCCAAAAAATAAAAAAAATCATTCATGGGTAATTGTGTAAGGTTTTATAACAAACTTCCAGGAAACTTAACTGAGTTATCTATTAATAAATTCAAGAACTATGTGAAGCGTAAACATAAACTACATGAATGATAAAACTCCATGGAACTAATTTTGACTGAATTTTTAATCTATTATTTTCGTAATATTTGGTTTTTTGACATTAGATTGTTTTTCTAGAAATATTCTACTAGTATTTTTTATATTTTTTTATATCATATATATTTTATTCTTTATGTTTAAAAATTACTCTAAAAAATTAACTGACGATTTGAAAGTGCTTGTTACTAGGCCTACTTGAATAAAGATCATTTTGAGTTTGAGTTTGAATTGAGTTTGAATGTAATATCCATACTAATATTATAAATGGGAAAGTGTATGTGTGTGTTTGTTTGTTTGTCCGTCTTTCACGGCAAAACGGGGCGACGAATTGACGTGATTTTTTACGTGCAGATAGTTGAAGGGATGGAGAGTGACATAGGCTACTTTTTGTGTCTTTCTAACCCCCCACTTCCCTGAAATGGGGGTGGAAGTTTGTATGGAGCATTCCGCAATTTTCAAGGTAGAAAGCTAAAAATTGGTATGCGGACTATTTGTGACTAACAAAAAAATCGTGCATAATTTGTTTTTGGAAATCTGCACCCAACCCCTTAAAAGAGGGGGTGAAATTTTATATGGGGGTCCAGATATGTAGAGTCGATATGTAGAGTCGATATGTAGAGTTGATATGTAGAGTCGATATGTATATTCGATATGTAGAGTCGATATGTAGAGTCGATATGTAGAGTCGATATGTAGAGTTGATATGTAGAGTCGATATGTAGAGTCGATATGTATATTCGATATGTAGAGTCGATATGTAGATTCGATATGTAGAGTCTATGTAGAGTCGATCTAAATATATAAAAGACTGAAACTGAGATGCACCTTTCTTGTAGACGGTTAAAATTACTATTAGTACGCGGGCGAAGCTGCGGGCAAAAGCTATTTCCGTCATAAACAAACCCCGGATGACGGGAGCAAAAATGCGTTGACAGCTTTATAGTGCGAGGACACACATTTTATATCATATAAATCGATGTCGATAAAAAGCACGATGTACCTACTGGACTACCGCTATGATATGCAGAAGTATTAATTATTGTTGAAAATAAAATTAAAACGAAATGTTTGTATTTTTTCAGTATTTTATATAGTTTTCGTAATATACAATTATAATTTTTTCGAAATTTTCTGATTTTAAACTCCTTCGCCTTGGCGATAAAATCCATTTCATCCAACTAAAGGAAGTAAGAAAATAAGTTTGATCTATAAATTTCTGATTCAATAATTTGTTCGTATGGATGTCGATAGAATAGTCGATATTTAACTAAGCACTAGTGACAAGTGCATTTTTGCTCCCGTGGTCCGGGGTTTGGTCATAAAGCAGAAGTGATGACCGAATGTGCCCGCAGGGTGACACAGTCGGAGGGGGCGAGTCGGCACCGCCGCTCCGCCAGCTTCGCGGGCACGCAGCACGCCTACTCCGCGCACACGCAGCATCAGCACCGTGAGTACCTGCTACCACGTTCCTTCTTTGCTACTCAACACTTATACATCCTCATAGAGCAACCCTTTGGGGGAGGGGGGACTGAAATCTAATTTTAGTAGGGTTAAGCACCCCCCCACAACCCCCTTCCCTCCACCCCTCCAGGGTTGAAGCCCCCCCCTTGATTTCGTATGTCCGGCTGTTCAGCTGGATCCATAAAATCACGCTTAAACGGCTCAACCGATTTGGATGAAATTTTGCACGGGGTGCGGGGACTAAATTCTAATTTTAGTAGGGTTAAGCACCCCCCCCCACAACCTCCTTACCCCCACCCTTCCAGGGTTAAAGCCCTCCCCCCATGCTTTCGTATGTCCGGCTGTCCAGCTGGATCCACCAAATCATGATTTGGATGAAATTTTGCACGAAGGTAGACTTGTTTAAAATATAGGATAGTTTTGTATCCCGGGTCGACGCAGACGAAGTCGCAGGCGAAAGCTAAACGGATTTAGATGAATTATGGTATACATATAGTATATAGCCTGGATTAACATATAGAATCCTTTTTATCCCGGGAATCAGCCCCTAAGGGGGCGAAATGGGGAGAGAATTTTTTTTTTTAAATTTATTTATCAAAAGTACAAAACAATTAACAATGTTATGATACTCGCCAAACTGCGATAACAGTTTGTTGGCGAGACCGCGCTCATTATTAATTTATTTATTTTTAAAACTATGTTAGGTATTCTATGTGAATTACATATAATCTTAAACACTAACTTACACACTAAACATGACAATGCCTGAATACTTCAACCCCGCACTCAAAGTGCTTTACTTTACAATTATTTATTTGTTTAAATATTTTTAACTTCATTTCTATGGAGCTACGATATAAACGTGTTCCACGCGGACAAAGTCGCAGGCAGAAGCTAGTGTAATCATAAATGCACACCGTATGCACGCGGGAGAGTCAATGCAGCGACTGAGATGTGCCCAACCAAGCTATCCTTTTTAGCCAAGATGTAGAATTTGTAGAGCGTGGCTGGTAGAGTTGGAAGCTTGGCGCTTCTTGCGATCTGAAGCTATATGAGCTAGGGAGTCTTGGCAATCACTTTACATATAATGTTTTTGTGTAAGGTACTAGTACCCGACGCGGTACTAGTACTCGACGAATATAATTTAACTAGCGAATAATAAACTAAGATTGATCACGACATCATTTTTAAGTTACTAAATGTTAGTGACTTCAATATTTCTTATCACAATTTGAAGACAAATAACTTATTTATAAGTTATGAACATATTTGTTAAAACCAGCTGCCATCAATTGGGACAATGAGTTAAACCTTCAAGTCCCAATAAATGTCAGTCTGTCATTCATGACATTTGTACTGAAATGACATCTATTGAGACTGCCAGCATAACCGCCTGCCATTTACTCGTACATTCGGATTGATTACCTAATTCTTATATTATTAGGATTTTTTATAAGATCACCATATGAAACGAATTCCATATCAGTAACTTGAGTAAATACCTCGTCTCCCAAACCTTATGAAACTGTTTAATACATCTTAAATGAGCATAATATCGTGATTCAAATAAGTATTTTCTGTTGACATGTCGGGCACTAGTACATCTACCTTATGTTAGGTTACTATTGTATCATTAATCTCAAAAAGAAAATAGAAATCAAAAATTCCATCAGCTGAACGTAGTCTTAGTAATCATTAAATTGGGAATATTATGCTTTCGGAGAATTGATTGTTCGGCTTTGCATAGTGAACACTTTTTACGTTTATTGTCGTATTAATAATTTAATATGGCATGTTTGGCCAGCCCTAGCGTCCTCGTCGCGCGACATCGGCTCGGAGTCATCTTTGTCTTGCTCGAGCGAGGCGGAGGAGCGCTATGAAACGTGCTCCAGCGGCGCCAGCGACGCGCCCGACCCGCCCGCACACCACCCCCCGTGAGTTCACTAAACTATACCTTAAAACGAGGACATACAGATCAAAATTCCAGCGGCGCGACCGACCCGACCGTACACCATGTGAATCACATACTAAACCTCTTGCCACTTCGGTTAAACTCGCTCACACACCTCCGGGGTGTTAATTAACCCGAACGCGGCACCGGACAGTGGCACATAGTAAACACGTCACTGGGTGACGGCGTTGACGTACAAACGAGACTACCCCAAAATAGCCTTCAACTTATTTCTGTCAATAGTTGGTAGTATTTTCATGTGGATTTGTGACTGGGAAGCCACAAGGTATCAAAAGGCTACGGAGTACGTGTTATGCGGTACAGCGGAATATTATGATTCGGTGTTTTCTAACTTTCAAGCATCGGTGCTAGATAGAGGACATTCTGTGCGTAAGCACCAGAGCCCGGAATGTTCACGGCAAAGCAAATGACTGTCGCAATAACTAGTGTTAGAAACATTTTTTTATACTCGTCGACTTTAATGTTTGAATTAAGACTTCGTACACTAAACTATAATCACATACTTTTTTCTATGGAGCTCTCAACTCAACTGAAATAGTACATTACTGCAGAGGCCGGGAATTAGCATTTCGTGGATGAGTTGATTTTGTCAATAGAGACGAATCCACGAATTGCCATTCCCGCAGAGGCAGATATAGTGCTTTTCTCCATAAATGCGTGGAAATCAAATAATATTTTCAATAATTTTAAAACAGCGAGTATCATGTTCCCGCCCAACTTATTTTTTAAAGTATGTACACGGCATGACTCATGGAGCCAGTTTCAATTGACTCACATAAACAAATTTAAAACATTAGAATCGATTACAATTTTATTATTTATGCAATTAAAATTATTAAAGATTAAACGGGATTGAAATCTAAACGCATTTTAGTTCGTTTTGAATATTATTTCGAAAATATTTTAATTTATTCAGTTACTATTTGAGATTTTTTTTTAAATGCCACTTCTATCTCTTGCAAAAGTAATCGTTTTGTCTATGACAATTAATAAAAAATAAAACTTCTAACCAGTCTAACTATAGCAAGTTGTTATGATAAATTGCTAGGCCTTTAAACTTACGAGCATTTGGCTGTTTGTAGTGATTTGTCTTGGTCAAAACATATGATTAAAAGGTAAAAAAGTATACAGTAAAGGAATTTCATACATTTTCCTGGCCGCTAAAATTGTACAATAATGACTTTTAACTTTTTAAATTAGCGCTTGTCAGTAACGAGGAACTTCACGTACTATTTTTGCTACAGTAAGGCGCACATTTCCGAGAATATTGGAGAAAAAAAAATTAACTTTTCGTTAGCTGTCAAATTTACTATTAACCGCCACCGCAGGCCTCGCCAGTGTGATTCAGGCCTTAAGCACACTACAAACGGGCGCAATTTGTCACACCAACTTGCAATAGTTGGAGACAGCTGTACACTACCAACCAGTCTAACTATAGCAAGTTGTTCTGACAAATTGCTGGGCCTTTAAACGTACGAGCACTTGGCTGTTTGTAGTGATTTGTCTTAGTCAAAATATATGGTTAAAAGGTAAAAAAAGTATACAGTAATGGAATTTCATACATTTTCCTGGCCGCTAAAACTGTACAGTAATGACTTTTAACTTTTAAAATTTGCGCTTGTCAGTAACGAGGAACGTCGCGTACAATTTTTGCTACAGTAAGGCGCACATTTCCGAGCATATAGGAAAAAAAAAAAAAATAAATACGTGAGGTTTTTGTATGAAATTATATAGAAACAGATGCAAATTTTTCTTCGAAATCCACGTCAGTACACGAAGCAACACGTAACATTTTATCTGGTTTCTGATAGTAATAAGAGTAGCTAATCATTAATTTGTCTACATTACTGTTATTCATTACCCCTTTCCTGTTATTCTTTGTCATGACATATTTATATACAGCCTTGGCCAAAAGTATTGAGCACCCCACGTTTTCCTTTGTAACTTATGGATAAAGACTTATAAATACACGAAGACGTAAAATATAATAAGTCTTTGAACATGTGCAAATCATTAACATATATCATTTTGAAATTGCTATTTGCGTGAAAACTGAAGCCCGAAAAAGTCGCGTTTTACAATAAAGAATTAATTGTATATTTTTTTCATGGAATTTCCCTTAACGTCAATAAATATGACGAATTTTTCCGATAGATACACAACTTTATATGACGCCCAAACTGATAAGGGCCGCAAATACGCTTTCTTAAAGGATAATTACCTATTTGCGGCACTTCCGACACCAAGGAGTTGGTCAAAAAAGTGTCCCAGAAGTTGATCGGGGTCTCGGGCGATCTCAGGGCAGGCTCATATTTCGCCCAAAGGCTGAGCCTGGCCATCCAACATGGAAACGCAGCGAGCGTCTTGGGAACGATGCCCCGAGCTACATTAGGCTGCGTTGAGGGCGGACAATTTTATCTGTAGTATATTATGTAGTATTTTGTTTATTTTTAGTATCTACAATGTACCATTAATTGGCTGAAACACGCATAAAGTTAAATTTATATTATAAAGTATATAAATGCACCTTTTAAAGTTTGACTTTTGTATGAAAAACGCATGGGTGCTCAACACTTTTGACCAAGGCTGTATATATATAGTCCTCCTCACCGATTTCGATGACGGCGACCCTAGCAATTACGGATTTGCCCTATTGTGAGGTCTGATGTGGCTGGCTAGACATGTTTAGCTATATTGTGAATGTGCGTGTGCAGCAAGCAAGCGTGCGGCAGCGGCGACGGCGCGCGCTACCGCAGCATCGTGTCCGACGTGTTCGACGGCAAGCTGCTGTCCTCCGTGCAGTGCCTCATCTGCGACCGGGTCAGTTCAACTGTGAATGTGTGTGTGCAGCAAGCAAGCGTGCGGCAGCGGCGACGGCGCGCGCTACCGCAGCATCGTGTCCGACGTGTTCGACGGCAAGCTGCTGTCCTCCGTGCAGTGCCTCATCTGCGACCGGGTCAGTTCAACTGTGAATGTGTGTGTGCAGCAAGCAAGCGTGCGGCAGCGGCGACGGCGCGCGCTACCGCAGCATCGTGTCCGACGTGTTCGACGGCAAGCTGCTGTCCTCCGTGCAGTGCCTCATCTGCGACCGGGTCAGTTCAACTGTGAATGTGTGTGTGCAGCAAGCAAGCGTGCGGCAGCGGCGACGGCGCGCGCTACCGCAGCATCGTGTCCGACGTGTTCGACGGCAAGCTGCTGTCCTCCGTGCAGTGCCTCATCTGCGACCGGGTCAGTTCAACTGTGAATGTGTGTGTGCAGCAAGCAAGCGTGCGGCAGCGGCGACGGCGCGCGCTACCGCAGCATCGTGTCCGACGTGTTCGACGGCAAGCTGCTGTCCTCCGTGCAGTGCCTCATCTGCGACCGGGTCAGTTCAACTGTGAATGTGTGTGTGCAGCAAGCAAGCGTGCGGCAGCGGCGACGGCGCGCGCTACCGCAGCATCGTGTCCGACTTGTTCGACGGCAAGCTGCTGTCCTCCGTGCAGTGCCTCATCTGCGACCGGGTCAGTTCAACTGTGAATGTGTGTGTGCAGCAAGCAAGCGTGCGGCAGCGGCGACGGCGCGCGCTACCGCAGCATCGTGTCCGACGTGTTCGACGGCAAGCTGCTGTCCTCCGTGCAGTGCCTCATCTGCGACCGGGTCAGTTCAACTGTGAATGTGTGTGTGCAGCAAGCAAGCGTGCGGCAGCGGCGACGGCGCGCGCTACCGCAGCATCGTGTCCGACGTGTTCGACGGCAAGCTGCTGTCCTCCGTGCAGTGCCTCATCTGCGACCGGGTCAGTTCAACTGTGAATGTGTGTGTGCAGCAAGCAAGCGTGCGGCAGCGGCGACGGCGCGCGCTACCGCAGCATCGTGTCCGACGTGTTCGACGGCAAGCTGCTGTCCTCCGTGCAGTGCCTCATCTGCGACCGGGTCAGTTCAACTGTGAATGTGTGTGTGCAGCAAGCAAGCGTGCGGCAGCGGCGACGGCGCGCGCTACCGCAGCATCGTGTCCGACGTGTTCGACGGCAAGCTGCTGTCCTCCGTGCAGTGCCTCATCTGCGACCGGGTCAGTTCAACTGTGAATGTGTGTGTGCAGCAAGCAAGCGTGCGGCAGCGGCGACGGCGCGCGCTACCGCAGCATCGTGTCCGACGTGTTCGACGGCAAGCTGCTGTCCTCCGTGCAGTGCCTCATCTGCGACCGGGTCAGTTCAACTGTGAATGTGTGTGTGCAGCAAGCAAGCGTGCGGCAGCGGCGACGGCGCGCGCTACCGCAGCATCGTGTCCGACGTGTTCGACGGCAAGCTGCTGTCCTCCGTGCAGTGCCTCATCTGCGACCGGGTCAGTTCAACTGTGAATGTGTGTGTGCAGCAAGCAAGCGTGCGGCAGCGGCGACGGCGCGCGCTACCGCAGCATCGTGTCCGACGTGTTCGACGGCAAGCTGCTGTCCTCCGTGCAGTGCCTCATCTGCGACCGGGTCAGTTCAACTGTGAATGTGTGTGTGCAGCAAGCAAGCGTGCGGCAGCGGCGACGGCGCGCGCTACCGCAGCATCGTGTCCGACGTGTTCGACGGCAAGCTGCTGTCCTCCGTGCAGTGCCTCATCTGCGACCGGGTCAGTTCAACTGTGAATGTGTGTGTGCAGCAAGCAAGCGTGCGGCAGCGGCGACGGCGCGCGCTACCGCAGCATCGTGTCCGACGTGTTCGACGGCAAGCTGCTGTCCTCCGTGCAGTGCCTCATCTGCGACCGGGTCAGTTCAACTGTGAATGTGTGTGTGCAGCAAGCAAGCGTGCGGCAGCGGCGACGGCGCGCGCTACCGCAGCATCGTGTCCGACGTGTTCGACGGCAAGCTGCTGTCCTCCGTGCAGTGCCTCATCTGCGACCGGGTCAGTTCAACTGTGAATGTGTGTGTGCAGCAAGCAAGCGTGCGGCAGCGGCGACGGCGCGCGCTACCGCAGCATCGTGTCCGACGTGTTCGACGGCAAGCTGCTGTCCTCCGTGCAGTGCCTCATCTGCGACCGGGTCAGTTCAACTGTGAATGTGTGTGTGCAGCAAGCAAGCGTGCGGCAGCGGCGACGGCGCGCGCTACCGCAGCATCGTGTCCGACGTGTTCGACGGCAAGCTGCTGTCCTCCGTGCAGTGCCTCATCTGCGACCGGGTCAGTTCAACTGTGAATGTGTGTGTGCAGCAAGCAAGCGTGCGGCAGCGGCGACGGCGCGCGCTACCGCAGCATCGTGTCCGACGTGTTCGACGGCAAGCTGCTGTCCTCCGTGCAGTGCCTCATCTGCGACCGGGTCAGTTCAACTCTCGTGCCTCAATCTTTTAACTCGATTAGAACAAGGGCAGCTTACAACTCTACCTTTCTTTTCAAGCCGAAAGTTCTTTTTTTCCAAGAGCGTTGCTAACGCCTGGAGGTGAACGCGCGAAGCGAGTCGATCGGTTTTAGTTATTTATGCTACAAGTGTGGAATTTACTGCCGAAGCGCGGAAGAAAGAGGTTGCCTGACGAGGTGTTGCTAAGAGATGAGTCAGGCAATCCCGGTTTCTGCCAAGGTTAATATAGTGCTTTTCTCAAACATGTGGGGAAATAATACAAAGACATTACAAAAAACATATTGTGTCGTAAGTCACCTAATCACGCGGTGGTACTTGTACTTTGATTTAGCTGAAAACATTATTTCTACGACTTCTTTCAAAGGCGGTATTCGCTTTCACACTATATTTTACACTCAATCTGGTTTTAAGGCCTAAAAACCTAGCTGAAAATAACGGATTTTATATGGATTATTATACTCCTAGGCAGCGAAGAGATTTAACATTTTAAATTTTGGCGGATCAAACTAGACACTTCGCGTGTTCGTTTGTTTTCAAACAAAATGCGACGCTTTCCGAGCATATTTGAGAAAATAACAATTATTAAACTATTGACACAAGACGCTCAGCAAACCAAGTATACATTCATGGTAACTTTAATAGGGGTGTAGACACTAATTAAAATAACCAATAATGTTGTATTTTCTCGAAAAAGGATTAAAAATGTAGTCAAACGGAGAAAAAAGCAACGCGAGAGGTTAAATAATCACAAAGTTATAAGTGTCCAAAGTTTTAAGAGGGGCTATGTTCTGTCCCTTTTCCGCAAAACGCACGTTCATATGAAACGATTGTCATTTACTATGACGCTCGATAGTCGTGAACTCACGATCTACGAGCGTTTTCTCTACCTAACAAGCAATATTAAAACGGTTATAGCTGCGTAATTTTTTGAGATATTTGAATGAGATTTTCGACAATAGGCAATATTTTGAAGTTATAATAACGACCGGTTAGCCTAGCGGGTGATGCTGGCTACGAAGCTGAAGGTCCTGGGTTCGAATCTCGGTAAGGGCAAATATTTGTGTGATGTGCATGAATATTTGTTTCTGAGTCTTGGATGTTTTCTATCTATTTTAGTATTTAGTACCTATAACACAAGCCTTATGGAGCTTATTATAGAGTTCGATTTGTGTAAGAATGTCCCCCAATATTTATTATTATTATTATATGTATGACAGGTGTCGACGCGAGTGGAGACCTTCCAAGACCTGTCTCTCCCGATCCCGTCGCGGGAGCACCTCGCAGTGCTGCGCTCGCAGCCCCTCCTGGACCTGCCTGACCACGACTCCTGGGTACGTGACACATTATATAGCGGCAGGCGCGCGCCTTAAGAGGGCGTTACAGTGCTCACTAGCGCCACTGGTAAATAATTGTGTTTATTTAAATTTAACAATAGATATTTAAAAAAGGAGGCCACTGCACCCTGTATTTTGTATGTAAGTACCTTGTTAATACATCAAACTAGTTTTTATGTTGTTGGATTCGATTTCTATGAACTCAAAAGCAAAACGGCCGTTTTAAATTTGGACGCATAGATTGACGAATCGAGCAATATAAAAACTAGTTTGATGTATTTAAATACAAAATACAGCCTGTAGTGGCTTCCTTTTTTTAATATCTATTGTTAAATTTAAATAATCACAATTATTTACCAGTAGTGCTAGTGTGCACTGTAATGCCCTCTTAACATCACCAACACTCACCCGGGGCACTCCCCTGCCGTTCTTTTGGGATCAGAGCGCCACGTTGTGCTTACGTCTTATGAACCGACTTCAAAACAGGAGGAGGTTCTTAATTCGTCGGAGATTTTTTTATTTATGTTCCCCGATCACTCGAAGACGCCTGGACCGATTTTGAAAAATATTGTTTTTGATTGAATGGTTAGCCTTCCCAGATGGTCCCGTGGTCATCAGGTCAGGATGTGATGATGGGATCCTGGAGAAATCGATGGAACTCTTCGAATTTTATAGGCAAACTTAAAGCAATTTGGGTACTGATTTGAAGTCTGTTAAAACTTTGTTTTTAAAGTAAATTATTTAGACGCTGTGATTCAAAAGTCGTTGCTATCTCTTGATTACGACAATATGCGCTACGCACACATAACCTGATTTAATGGGGGCTTGAAACGAAAGGCTTTATATGACTGTGTTGCCGGATTGTTTCGAATTTAGAAACTATTGCCCTTCTAGAATACCGTTAAAATTCGTTTGTCATTATCTGTCATTTTAATCGTATCTGTGTGCCTGTCTGTGGTATTGTAGCTACCGAAAGGATGAACAGATTAGAGTGCGATTGTAAATGAAAAGTCTTGTCTGTGGAGATGGTCAATAGCTTTGTTTGTTGTTTTTAGGGGGTGTTTAAAGTTTTTTTTATTTGTGTCGATTACATTCGTATTTCTGGACAAAACACAATTCAACTATAATATTTTTTGCGGACAATTTTTACACAAATCGACCTAGTCCCAAACTAAGCAAAGCTTGTACTATGGGTACTAGACAACGACATACTCATATAGATAAATAAATACTTAAATACATAGAAAATACCCAATGGACTCAGGAACAAATATTCGTGCTCATCACACAAATATGCCCTTACCTGTATTCGAACCCAGGACCTCTAGCTTCGTAGGCAGCGTCACTACCAACTAGGCTAAAGCGGTCGTCAACTCTCCGTGTGTTGATTAGTATTTGTGTACAGATGTGGTGGATCCTCAGCTGGCTGCGCTCCTGGTTCTACGGGCCCGTGGTCTCGCTGCAGGACTGCCTGGCCGCCTTCTTCAGCGCCGATGAGCTCAAGGGAGACAACATGTACAGGTACCAGTGGCCACGACTTTATAAGCTCTAAAGCATTGCTTCCAAAGTTTAACCTTGGGAATGCCGGAACCTGAATCCGCGGAATCTCGTTATACCGCCTTAATGCGGATCGGGGTTCAAACGACCCCTCGCGATTTGTTTCGTTTTTCTAGGTAAATAGCGTGGATCCACGGCATCCCGTTATACTGCCGGAACGTGGATTGGCGCTCAAACGACCCCACGCGATTGGTTCGTTTTTCTAGTTATTATAGAACGCGGATCCGCGTCGACACACAGCCATATTGTAACTCCAGCAGCCGCGGCATTCCAAAGATTAAAGGACGGCGTGACCCACATAACAACTAGTTTCTCTGTGAACACTAGTACAACTATAGAGAGTGTTTAAAAAAAAACAATAACTGACATGGGACATGTGATCAATTTTCGTCCCAAGCTTAAGCATAGAACTTCGATCGCTTCGCTCGCTCGTTCAAAAAGAGACTATTTATATTTGTCACCTATTGTAGGAACAAAGGATTGATTGAAGAAATTGCAAATAATTATTAATATAATTATTTGCAATTTCCTTGCAGTAGGCGTGAAAAGCACTAGGTACGAGTATGTCATGTCTCGGCCAAAAGTGCAATAGCTGGACTCGTGCTTCCGAGAGCCTCCGCTACGCGTCGGCCCTCGATCTAACTCGTCCATCTATTGCTTACTTTCTAGCCTCTACAATAATGTACTGTTCCAGCTGTTCGCGCTGCAACAAGCTGCGCAACGGCGTGAAGCTGTCCGGCGTGGTGCGGCTGCCGGAGGTGCTCTGCGTGCACCTCAAGCGGTTCCGCCACGAGCTCATGTTCAGCGCCAAGGTGGCCGCGCGCGTCTCCTTCCCGCTGCGCGACCTCAACATGCAGCCCTACACGCACAAAGGTCAGCCACACACACCAAAACACACCCTCAGAGTAAAAACATGCATATGTACTACGCCCATGCGGCAACCTGGCTGTGGTACGGCCCAGT
Organism: Epinotia nisella; assembly: GCA_932294315.1. Classification (NCBI taxonomy): domain Eukaryota; kingdom Metazoa; phylum Arthropoda; class Insecta; order Lepidoptera; family Tortricidae; genus Epinotia; species Epinotia nisella. The sequence goes on from OW028693.1 coordinate 12,215,166, forward strand.
TGTGTGGGGAACACGAAAGTACTCATTATCTCCTAGCGCTCTGTTCTACTTAGCGGGAAAACTGTGAATATGTTAACACTCCTCCCCCATGAAGTAAGGTTCGATATGGAATGAAATAATATAGACGAAAGTTGGGAAATGAATGAACGCTTTATTTGGAAATACACGAGTTTATAAAGGGATTTCACCTGTGGCTGTGTGCGTGCACTGTGACGTGGGTTGCAGCTGCAAGCAATCAAATAGGGATCATTAAATTATACATTATAGATAAAGTGAATTAAGGTCATTGTGTGTACTCGTGCGTAAACAACCCTTCCCCTATTATATGCGTCTGAACTAGGATTATTCTGTATCCTAAGAGCTGATTTACATGCTGCAACAACTCGCATGCTAGTTTTATTACATGTATTGCAAGGTTTGATTGAATTCATCGTATTTCGGTAGCTCGCAGCCCCGCATGGAAATGAAAATCGCATACGATTTGTTGCATCGTGTAAATGGACCTTTACGTGGGCTTATTGTCGCAGATTGCACGTCAAAAATAACCCGGTACTCGCTGTGCGCGGTGATCTGCCACACGGGCACGGCGGGCGGCGGCCACTACACGTGCGTGGCGCGCAACCCGCGCGGCTGGCACACCTTCGACGACCAGGCCGTGGCGCCGCTCGCGCCGCCCGCGCTGCACCACACCGAGGCCTACGTGCTCTTCTACAGGTACCTGCCGCGCCACGACCACCGGGTCTGCGCCACCCGCGTCCATCCAAAAGGCGACCGCTGCTGGACCTAGCCCTCCCCCAAAGAGTGCCACAATGACCGGTCCTGTGCCAGCCGCATCCATCCAAAAGGTGACCACTGCTGGACATAGGCCTCCCCCAAAGAGTGCCACAATGACCGGTCCTGCGCGACCCGCATCCATCCAAAAGGCGTCCGCTGCTGGACATAGCCCTCCCCCAAAGAGTGCCACAATGACCGGTTCCTGTGCCACCCGCATCCATCCAAAAGGCGACCGCTGCTGGACATAGCCCTCCCCCAAAGAGTACTACAATGACCGGTCCTGCGCCACCCGCATCCAGTGGACTCCCGCGAACTTAACCAGGTCATCAGTCCACCTTGTGAGACCGCACAAGGTGGACTGATTGAGAGTCTACCCACGCCTTCCGGTACCTGGCCGCCAATCAAGAACCTTTCCGCTCCAACTTTGCCTACCTACCTCATACCTTTATTTTATTACAAACTTTCTATTAACATGCAAATATTTAACTTGCAATGAAATAGCAATTCGTGGATGAGTTGATTTTGTCGGTTGAAGCGAAACTGAAATCCAATGGGATGGAAATCCAAACGCATTTTAATTCGTTTGGAATTTTATTTCCACAATATTTTTGTTTCTTCATTTAAAACTATTTAAGACATTTTAAAAAAAGTCACTTCGATTACATACAAAAGTAGGTAATCGCTTTGCTATGACAATTAAAAAAATAAAACGCGGGAAAACTTTTAGCACACTACAAACGGGCGTAATTTGTTACACCAACTTGCAATATTTGGAAAGAGACAGCCATACATTACTAACCAGTCTAACTATAGCAAGTTCTTGTGACAAATTGCTAGGCCTTTAAACGTACGAATTTGGCTGTTTTTTAGTGATTTGTCTTGGTCGAAACATATGGTTAAAAGGTAAAAAAGTATACAGTAATGGAATTTCATAGAGTTTCCTGACTGCTAAAACTGTACAGTAATGACTTTTAACTTTTTAAATTTGCACTCGTCAGTAGCGAGGAACTTCACGTACTATTTTTGCTACACACAATAAAAACACAAAAATATAAGAAACGTGCTATTAAATGGTCCCGACTCAGCATGGTGCTGACCTAATTGGCCAGCGCTCGTCTTTCATCGGAGTCAACTGGTGAAATCACGGCGTGTCGCACAGTTTAAAAACGGTCAAAATGTAAACAGTAAAAAAAAAGTAAAGAAAACACGTTGATAATATAATATAAATACAATTTTATCAACTAAATGGCTTATGAACATAGAAGTATTTTAATAAGAATAAAAATTATAACTTTTATTAAGAAATCCATGAACGCGCACCCACAGACAGCGACAAACAAAACTGAATTTAAAAAAAATGAAACTAATATTTCAGCGAAAATAAGTATTCTTTCCATTTACAGAAAAGTGAATCCACAAATGACCGTGCTACGGCAGAAGGCGGCCGAAATATTGGAGTCGACGAACGTTGAGCCCAACGACATCAAGTTCTACATCTCCAAGCAATGGATCAACAAGTGAGCGCCGCCAATTTTATAGGTTGAGGTATACTTGGACGACCGAATAGCCTAGTGGTTAGAGAACCTGACTATGAAGCTTGAGGTCCCGGGTTCGATCCCCGGTCGGGGCAGATATTTGTATGATGAATACCAATGTTTGTTCTCGAGTCTTGGATGTTTAATATCTATTTAAGTATCCATATATTTATATAAGTATGTTTATCCGTTGTCTACCCATAGTACAGGTTTTGCCTAGTTTGGGACTAGATCAATTGGTGTGAACTGTCCCACTATATTTATTTATTTATTTACTTCTACGGCTCCAGAACGTTTTATGATACGTTTCGGCTGCCGCCAGCGAGGTGTCTGACTCAAATTTTTGGTTATTTATGTTCTTTAATTGTAGTTACCATACAAACATTTGTTCCTCTCCAAAAACTGGTTCCAATGACATCGTAAAAAAAATCTTAGGTCACAAGCCTATTGTAAACGTGTATGTGTTGTGTTCCCACTCCCTCTCAGCCATGCACGGAGGCCTAAGTAGTGGGACGTATATAGGTGGTCGACCCTAAACTGATGATGTGAGCCGGAACCGTGAACGATGATGTGTTGTGTGTCAGGTTCAACACGTGGGCGGAGCCGGGGCCCATCGACAACGGGGACTTCGTGTGCGCGCACGGCGGCCTGCGGCCTGACCGCGCGCGCCACCTGCCGCAGCTGGCCGCGCTCATACCGCAGGCGCTCTGGGAGTTCCTCTACTCCAAGTTAGTATACCAGGAGGGAGATCCTCGAAAGTGGGTGATCAATTCTGTTACAGATGTCAACGAACTAAATCCTAAGTGAAGCATCTTGATCTTTCGTTTGTCCAGAATGCTTTGAAACTTACAAAATTAAGTTATCAAAGTATTTTTATGTAGTTTTGACCATAAGATATACGAATACAACAGTATTTTGTTATAAAAACATAGGATTTATTTTTAATTAGAAAATTGAAATCGTAGTTTTATTATTTGTATTTTATTACGTGACAAAAAACGCTGACCGCCATTTTGTTCTGTGAGTGACGTCAGAACAGCAATTGCAAAAATCAAATAGCGTAGACGGACATGCACATTTGATGTTTCTATGTTTCTGCACATAGTATCTTCTTAGTAGTATATGGTCTGTTGTTGAGTTATGATGTCATAATAATGGCAGCTGCATGTTTGGCGCGAATATTTAACGTTTAAATTTCAACCATTATCACTTACAGTTTCGGATAGACTATAAGTGGTGAAGCTGAAGTCCTTATACAGAACGGGTCATTTTGTAGATTGAGTCGTGTTGATACCGACCCCGACCTGCCGAGTTTTGTTCGTGCTGTGATGGTGGTACGAACGGGTATGTCTGTAGCCGTGTCTGGTGCAGGTTCGGCGGCGGGCCGGCGTGCTCGCACGTGCACGAGTGCCCGGCGTGCGCGCGCGCCGCGCAGCGCCTGCGCACGCGGCGAGCGCGCGAACTCAAGGCCTTCTACGACCTGCACGCCATCTTCCAGGTAACGAGGCTACATGTGCCTGCCGAACATTTATAACTTCCCGTGTTATAAATAAACACTATTAATGTCCACAACATACGTCATTAACTTCTCGACACGGCGTCAACCAACACCGAGGTAACCGCGCGGCGACCTATCATGCCGCGAGACGTCCACCGGTTGATAATTCTTTTTACAAGCTTTTAAGTAACTTGCAATGTATGTAACTATGTTTGTTCGGGTGGAATCTTGCAACTCAATTTTGAAGCAGATATCTGGAACCGCTTGAGCTGCAATTTTGGGTTTATCGATATTATGGTGCCATCGAGCTAATCTGATGATGGAGACAGAAGGTGGCCATGGGTATTCAGGACCTAACAGACGTAACCCCGTTGAGTTTGGGGTCGTTAGAATCAGTAGTTGTCATCTCAATGAGTAGTTGATGACGGTGTACAGAAAAGTATAGTCGGCAATAAAAGCTTGTACCAAAAATGATTTTTATTTTATTTTGGTGTAGGTATACTCGTAGGTATTGAAATATGTATGTAAGTCCAACTGGCACTTATTATATTTAAAGTAGGACCGACCCTGCCATGTGCTTATCCTGTGGTGGGATGATGCCATTACGGAATTGATAAGTGTGTTGTAGTGTGAAGTTTCACACAATAACAATAATACATTATTGCAGAGGCCGGGAAATAGCAATTCGTGGATGAGTTGATTTTGTCGGAAGCCAAGCTGAATCCGACAATAGAGACGAATCCACGAATTGCCATTCCCGCCGAGACAGATACAGTGCTTTTCTCCAAAAATGCTAGGAAGTCAAATATTATTTTCAATCATCTTAAAACAGCGAGTATGTGAATGACTTATCAAGTTCCCGCCCGACTTATTTTTTTTAAGTATGTACAAAAATAAAAACATTAGAATCAATCACAATTTCAAATGTTTTATATAATAAAAATTATGAAAGATTAAACGGGATTGAAATCGAAACTCATTTTAGTTCGAAATTTTATTTCGATAAATATTTTGATTTCTTCATTTAAAACCATTTGAGACCTTTTTAAAAACGTCACTTCGATCACTTCCAGACAAACGCAAGCGTTTTGTCTATGACAATTTTAAAAAAAACGCGGGAAAACGTTAAGCACACTAGAAACGGGCGCAATTTGTCACAGCAACTTGCAATAGTTGGAAAGAGACAGCCATACATTACTAAACAGTCTAACTTGAGCAAGTTGTTGTCACAAATTGCTAGGCCTTTAAACGTACGAGCACTTGGCTGTTTGTAGTGATTTGTCTTAGTCGAAATGTATGGTTAAAAGGTAAAAAAGTATACAGTAATGGAATTTCATACACTTTCCTGGCCGCTAAAACTGTACAGTAATGACTTTTAACTTTTTAAATTTACGCTAATCAGTGACGCGGAACGTCACGTACTATTTTTGCTACAGTAAGGCGAACATTTCCGAGCATTGGAGAAAAGTCATTTTTTTATTAGATTTGAAATATTCCTATACAAGTATGAGTCATTTATACACAGGAGTGAAGGAATAGATACAGGAAAAGGAACTGTAAGGATTGACAGCAAAGAGTATAATAATAATATATTTATGTTAGCAACATATGTGACGTAAAGGTACCCTATGGCGATGGTTTCGAAGATATTGAATGTTTTGTAAAAGTGGGTAAAAAATACTTTTTTAATTGATATTTTGAAAACTAAGATGTAACATTTGTTGACGTAGTTTTATTTTTATATTTACAAGTCTGTTTATTTGGTCCTACAATTTAGTAGAAAAGGGAGGTGCCTTAGGCCGTGTGATAAGAAAATATGCAAAATAATACTGACAAAAGCGTAGGCTTGCACGGTGACTTGTGTGCATATTATGGTGAGGTGGGTCACAGAAACACCAAGTTTGCGGCGGAGGCGGGTTTGTAAAAAAGGCGTTCGGAGTAAGCTAATCTATAAAATCATGTAACTCCGCCGTAAGGACCCTTTTCGTTTCATACAATCCATACTAATATTATAAATGAGAAAGAGTGTCTATCTGTCTCTTACCTATTCACGCTATAACCTCTGAACCGAATGAGATAGAATTTGGTATAGAGATACTTTGAATTCCGGGGAAGGACAAAGGATATTTTTTGTCCCAAAAAGTGAAAAGGGGGGCGAAAGTTTGTATGGGGCTAAGATATAAACGTGTTCCGTGTGGACAAAGTCACGGGCAAAAGCTAGTCTCAATTAAATGTATTTACTTACGTTTTTAAACTTTAAATAATCTTCTGACCATAACCAATAAAGAGCAAAAAAATAAATATAAAAATATATCACCATGAAAACCGCGCGGTTTGCGAGTGGTTTTCTTTGGCTGAATGTGATTTTTAGGGTTCAACAAGGAACCCTTATAGTTTCGCCATGTCCGTCTGCGACTTAGCTCAGTGAGTGACCCTTATTACTGAAAGCTGTAATTCGTCATGGGTATATAAAAGTCACGCCGACAAAATGGTAAAATAAAATCTTGGAAAAAAAATTTCGTGTATCTCCTCTACTAAAGTGGGGATGTTTTTTTTCTTATAAAACTCATAGTATATAGTATCGTTGGACAGCTTGTTTTAAATATTATGGGTTTTATTTTAAATATTGGAATATGTTGATATTCCAATTCTTCATTAATTGGGAGATTGTTATTTTTTTCTTCTGTCTTTTTAAGTACTTATAGCGGTTTGATTTCCTTTTATTAACATTGCAAACCTTTTTAGAGTAAAATGGTTTAATTTTTATTAAACTAGGTACAAATGATGAACAGGTAGTCTTCTGTGAAAATAATCTATGAACACTCAGTTTGATTGATGTGACAGTTTAGGCTTGGGATTAGGTATTGGGACTTTTTTTGGGATAAATAAATAATTTCTTTTTCACGGGGAATTATGTAACACTTATATATGTACGAGCTAGTGCTTCGGTGGCAGACGCAAACTTTATCTCAATCATCAGTTCTACAAGTTAAAATTCTACCCGTCTAAACCGGCAACACTGGTCAGTGTTCCCTGTTTAGACTGGTAAAAACAACCCAAAGGGCAAAGGTTCAGTTCAGAGTCCGATGGATGGGGAGGACCGATGATGACCAAATTACCTACTATTGTGTACAATTATAGGAGCAGGACCGGCCGCGCGCGATCTACGCGATCAGCATGCACTGGTTCCGGCAGTGGCAGGCGTTCGTGCGCTCGCGCGCGCAGCAGCCGCCGCCGCCCGTCGACAACACCGGCATCGTCACCAGCCAGGTACTCTCAACACTGTGTACTGTCAGGAGCAAGCAAGCAAGCAAGCAAGACCGGCCGCGCGCGATCTACGCGATCAGCATGCACTGGTTCCGGCAGTGGCAGGCGTTCGTGCGCTCGCGCGCGCAGCAGCCGCCGCCGCCCGTCGACAACACCGGCATCGTCACCAGCCAGGTACTCTCAACACTGTGTACTGTCAGGAGCAAGCAAGCAAGCAAGCAAGACCGGCCGCGCGCGATCTACGCGATCAGCATGCACTGGTTCCGGCAGTGGCAGGCGTTCGTGCGCTCGCGCGCGCAGCAGCCGCCGCCGCCCGTCGACAACACCGGCATCGTCACCAGCCAGGTACTCTCAACACTGTGTACTGTAAGGAGCAAGCAAGCAAGCAAGACCGGCCGCGCGCGATCTACGCGATCAGCATGCCCTGGTCTGATACTCGAGTTATCGTTGAAGAAACATTTTTTCTCCAATATGCTCACAAATGTGCGCCTTACTGTAGCAAAAATAGTATGTGAAGTTCCTCGTAGTAACGAGGAACTTCACGTACTATTTACGCCACTGTAACAACCACGTACTATTCACGCCTTACTGTAGCAAAAATAGTACGTGAAGTTCCTCATAGTAACGAGGAACTTCACGTACTATTTTTGCTACAGTAAGGCGCACATTTGTGAGCATATTGGAGAAAAAAATGTTTCTTGTAAAGTGTCAGTAGACGAGCGCAAATTTAAAAGTCATTACTGTACAGTTTAAGCGGTCAGGAAAGTGTATAAAATTCCATTACTGTATACTTTTTTACAACAACTTGGTTAGACTGGTTAGTAATGTATGACTCTCTCTTTCCAAACAAGAAGCAAGCTGGTGTGACAAATTGCGCCCGTTTGTAGTGTAGGTACTTAAAGCTTTCCCGCGTTTTCTTTTTTTTGTCATAGACAAAATGCTTACTTGTGTAAGTAATCGAAGTGACGTTATTAAAAATATATCAAATAGTTTTAAATGCAGAAATAAAAATACTGTCGAAATAAAAATTCGTAACGAATTATAGGATTAATCCCGTAATCTCCACTTATAGTAAATCTCTGAATTAAAAAAAAACAGCCAGTATCATTCCAAGCGTTACTTTGTCACGAATGATCTCAGCTTTCCATGAACGGAAAAACATGAAATATTTTTTATAGGTACATAATAATAATAATAATTAATTCTGGCTTCCGTTTAGGATAGTTTTTATCGCTCACTCGCAAGCTCGTCCGTTTAAACAAATACTCAGCCTGCAATTGCTTCCTTCCCGGCCACGGCAATAATGTACTATTAACCACCGAACACTAAATACGGAAGGGGTATCAAGGGCGGTTTCTATCGGGATCGGTGTCGCCTAAAACTTTGTGAGCAACTGCACGGCGATCAGGTGACGTTGGCGCGCGTGCCACGCCCACATCGCCTTTCTATAGTATTTAGTGTTCTGTGTTTTTAACCTTGCAACTATCTCATTACAGGAGGTCGACGGCGTCACAACCTACACTCTAAAGCACGGGTCCGACCACGCGCAACTAAGCGAGGACCTGTGGCGCTTCTTCACCGACATCTACGGCGGCGGCCCCGAGGTGCCGCTCCGCGCGCCGCCCCCCGCGCCGCCCCCCGCGCCGCGCGCCGCGCGCTACTCCGAGTCCGACAAGGAGGACTACTGCGCCAAGTCCACCTCCGACACTAACATCAGAGACAGCGTGCAGAATGAGCTCCAGGTAATGGGGAATGGATGAAAATTTTAGAAATGCCTGATTATTTTTTTGGTGATAGGAATAACCTTCCTCAGCACCAGAAAAAAGTTTCAGATTTTTCAGCTGCGACAATTATTTTTGAAAAATATAAACAGTTTCCTCATTTACGTTTTGGGTCAAGAACGGTAAATAGACACTTTCCTTGATCTGTCTCATATTACAAAAAAACTATCTTAAATATCTGTGGTAAACTGACACTGGTAATGACCAATATAGCTGCTGCAAGTGTCAAAGTCATTGCCAGTGTCAGTTTACCACACATATTTAATATATTTTTTTGTAATATGAGACCGATCGAGGAAGGTGCCGTAACTGACCCAAAACATAAATGAGGAAACTGTTTATATTTTTCAAAAAAAATTGACGCAGCTGAAAAATCTGAAACTTTTTTCTGGTGCTAAGGAAGGTTATCACAGTCATTTCTAAAATTTTCATCCATTCCCAATTCTATTTAGTCCGTCAATTAGATTAACAAAAAATATTGGAAGCGAATTTTTTTTGGTTGTCAATTAAACAAAAAAATACGAAGATATAGCCCGTTAAAGTTCCGCGTGACGTCAGATTATGATAAAAAGTGTACCATAATGTGCGTCACACGGAACTTTAACGGACTATGTCTTCATCATTTTATGTTTAAATGTTTAATTGACAAACAAAAAATAAGTGTCCAATATTTTTTGATAATCTAACTGACATACTAAATATCATTTTTTTAGGAAAGTAGCCAATTGATAACGCAGTGTTGCTGAATGGAAAGTAAACCATCAAATAATTGTAATAAAGTATATATTACGAAATATAAATCAAATCATAGAACCTTGAAAGTTTACAAAAAATATGCATTTTTTAACTGTCAAAAAGTAAATTTAAAGCTACCAATAGAGTCCTTACGCATAAAAACAAAATTGTATGACAACTATGCACGCAAACGCAGTATTTCGCGACCGAAACACCAGTATACTTGATTTTCTATACAACAATTACTACAAATATCAAACTGTGACGTCATACTTCAATATCAATTAGTATGAAACGTTTTCGCATACTACCAGCGAGGTCCGTCTTTAACTCGATTTTTTGGATATTTATGTTCTTGCAAATGTAATTGCTCCCATACAAACATTTGTTCCTCTCCAAAAACTGGTTCGAATGGCATCGTAAAAAAATAGGACACAAGCCTATTCCACGCAAAAACTAATAACTCACAAAAAAATGCATTAGAGCCGTGTGTGGCAAACGAACAGAAACTTGCAAACTTCATTTTAAAGAATTAAAAGTATTTGTCAAATCAAACTCCTCGCTGCTTCCCTTAAGGCTAAACATGAAATCGAGAAGCGTCCGTTACAAACATGAAATACAAACTGTGAGTGGCAAGACAGCTTTGTTGAGAAGGAGTGTATTAGGCATGGCTTCCAAAATATATAATATCGTACCAGAAAGCCTAAAAAAATTAAATATTTTAGATAGAAGTTACCTATATATGTAAAACATGTAATGAAAACATAATTACAGAATGTTCTCCTATAGATATATAATTTTAGCAATGTTTAAGTAAAATTAGAATCAGTTGTAGTTTTTATTAGTTGTTGTAAGGCTGAACATTTGTACATTTAGGTAGGTTACAGCATATTGTATTTTTTATTCCATTGTCATCTATCATGTAACCTGCGTATCACAAATACATATTTACTTACTTATTTACAGAAAAATCAGTCGCTCCAGAATCTACGACATTCCAAAGTCGCCAGAATCGATTCAGACGAGGAAGACTACAAAAGAGTACCTTATACGAGGCACGAGCCGAATGGGAACTACCCGGACTCGGATGAAGACATGGAGGAGAATTACTCGGTCAAATTAGAAAACGGAGTCGACAGCTCGGACCACGACGCTAACGACAACCCCGTATACTTGCACGAGAAGCCCCCCGACGTGGAGCTCCCCGACCTAGACAGCATATCCCTGAGAAGCAAACCGTCGAAAACCAGGAAAGTGAGGAAAATACGAAAGAGGACAGTGAAATGATTCTTTCTCGCTTTTCAGTTCGTACACAGGCTGAGGCGGCGAGTCGCGCGAGACTTGAACTGAGCGACTGGGAAACGCTTCGTTTGTTCGTGTATCTCTATCTCTGTCGCACTTGCATATTCAAGCGACAAAGAGGGAGACATCGCGAGTTTCGTGGTAGCGCCGCTGAGCGTTGTCTATGGTCTTGTTTGTGGATGCGCAGCCTGTCTATACATCGAATTTTAGTGCGTATCCGTGAACGAGCCCTGCCCCCGTCGAAAGACTAACTATGTGATGCGTTGGACATTCCTGGTGACTGGTAAACTATGTGCATTTAAAAACTTGGGTGTTTCTGGTGTCGTGATATATTTTTCTAAAAAGTTTCGCTACGCGCGTTCCGTCTATTTATGTATACAGGGTGGTAATTTGATCTGTACATTGGAATAATGTTGTAATGCGCTTCTTAAAATACGTATACAGGAGCCTAAAGATGAAAGACCGTGTGTGATAATTAATGAACTGCAGTGATTATAACCTAATGTTAAACACGTTAATAATCTCCAGACATTGTTTGTTGCGTTATTTTCTGCTGCACTTATATTTTGCGCTATATTCAGTCAAAACAAAAATCAGGCGTTGTTACATTTAACCCGTCGTATGCTTAGACACGGATCCGTGCAAAGCATTTGAACTCATTGTATTACGTATCAGTCATAATTTGATTGCACAATTTTGACATCCGCATACGAGGGGTTAATGTATCTTATTATTGCCCTGGTATCCCTTTATGGCCAAAACACGAATTTTACGTGACGTATTTTATGACTGGCCGCGAACACTATTTATTTACTGTATTTATTATTTTCTACAAAATGTATGTCAAAAAGTGTGCTCTTAATTTACACCCTGTATAGTTCTTATATTCTGTGATGCCAATGAAAAGTAATTTCTATAGGAGCAAAGAATATCCCAAAAGTATCATTTGGACCATTTCTTGCTCTTTGCTCGATTTGTGACTTTTGACTAGTACATTTTCAATGATTTTTATGAGATACATTTTATACATTATACACTCCATACAAGAAGCATTTCATAGATTTTTTTTCTCAGAAACCGTAAAGCTTTTGTGATTATTACAAAAACGTGGAAGAAATACGGTTTCAGGAGAAAAGTTTGCCAAATGAAAATTCTATAAAATGAAACGTTGTTTGGAAATTTTGTCTACGAATGTTATGGTACAGACACGGACTTTTTATAATTGCTGAGCCATTTCCAGCTCACTTTATACTGGACACTTCATAGAAAACCAAAATTAGTTGACACCATGGCTCAACAATTAAAGTCCTTGACCGTACCATCCTAATAAACCAATGCAATTCAAGCTTACTGGGTCTTATTTATAGACACGCGTGGCGGTGCGGTGCGTCAAGCTGTATATAAAGCGCGTGCTTGTACATAAACACGTCGAAATAATTTCCGTGCGGAGCGCTCATGGCCCCGCCTGCCTATAGACGAGGCCTAAGACGGTTCGCGCGGGCGCCCAAGCGGCCTCCCGAGTCTCTGGGGTTATAGTATTTAGTACAATTTTTAATTTAGTTTAAATTCAAGTCTAGATAATGTAGAAACTTGGAATAATGGAACTGTATATTTACACCTGTATATCTGTACAATGTTACCCTGTATAAAATTCATGTTCATAGTAAAATTACCGACTGCATTTCTGTTCTGTTTTACCATGGATTAGGTATTTATTTTGTTGATTCTGGTTTTAATTCTATGTGTTATTTGTTAATGAAATCAGCAATAAAATATATTACAAAATTTATTGGCTGCATTGAATTGTTTCACTGTATAACCAAATCTCTCATTCCTTAAAATCCACTACATTTTCTATTTCACTGCCATTAATTTAAATAAGAACCATATCAACGGACAAGACTTTCGATTTAAAAAAACAGCACTCCATCATCGTTTCGGAGCTACGTTGCCACAGACAGACACATCAACACATGTTGAACTTATAAGTCTTATAACACTCGTCGTTCGTTGGAGCTTAAAAATTACAATGATTACACTTGGATTGAAAGGGTTAAAATACCGATTTCCCAATATACCTGCCCGACTTCTAGATTAAAATAAATAATATTCCTGGAAAAAGTAATTTAACTTATTTTTAATTTAGTTCAAATTCAAGTCTAGATAATGTAGAAACTTCGAAAAATAGAATAATTCAAGAACCCAATCATATTTCACCAAAAGACAATTCACTGTACATCTCTGAGCCTACAAGTAAAGATGGCTGCTTGGTGGGTGGAATCTAATTAATGGGCCCAGAAATGTCATTGTGATTGTCAACTTGGCCAAATAGAGGTGACGAAACTGAGGTAAGGTAAATAATGAAAACATACAAAATGATGTCCAAAATATTTATTACAAGACCATATTACATGTTATTATAAACCAGGTACAATGTTTATAATTATTATTGATCGCCGGGCACCTTGGGCTCATGTTAGTTGCACAAATACCCACATTTCTAAAATATGGTGTCAGTTGGAAACTGATTATACAAAAACCGGGAAAATTCAAAGAAATAATTTGAAGAAGTAAACTATTTTTTTGTGTGAGGTGTGCAATAAAGAGTATTTGTATTGTATTGTATTGTATTTTCGATTTGGGAATGAGTTGAAGAAATGTTTGAATCGGATATTGTATGGTAAACATGTCATTTTTAGCACAATGGTGCCTTTTCACTAATAGTACTTTAAGGCATTATCATAGGTATAACAAAAGATTTCATTTCAAGTAACCATGAAAAATAATGGCTTGTAAAAAATAAGTGTACACTAATCCTGTCAGACACAAGGTGTGCTATATAGAGAAAAAAAAAAGTATTGATGCCAAGTAAAGCTAAGAACCGGAGTGTCTGGTATAACACACATGAACACAATGGTACAGGAATATTAATCATGGTTTTCATATTGTTTTCCCCTCACTAGCTCGAAAAGCCCTTTTTTATTATTTAAAAACATATAGCAAAACTGCATTTTATCCACAAGAGTGCAAAGAATATTTGAAATCCGAACGTGTTATTAGTTACTTTTTTAATGTAAAGGCCAGTCCAGTCCAGACAGGACAAATTTCGCCCACCTGATTAAATTGTCTGATCAAATCCGATGGTGATGTGGTGTATTTCAGTTGTTTTCCTTTTACGTCTCGTGTGTTGCAACACTCGCTACGCTCAGGATTCTATTTTTGAACCACTCGCTTCGCTAAGGATTCTATTTTCGAACCATAGAATCCATTCTCTAGCTCGTAGTTCAACCCTGGAATCCATTCGCTAGCTCGTGTTTCAATTCCACACTCGCGGTTAAAATACAACTTTGCACCCCTGTATAACAAATTACTATTTCCAGGTCAGAGTGTAACAATCAGCTCCCAACATGTAACATGTTATTTATCTTCCATATTTCGACCTTTAAATTCAATATAAAATGCCATAATTACTCGTAAAAGCGTAACAAAAATAGATTCCTTCTATTAAAATATGATAAGATTTCAAAAATATTTTATTCATTGTACATTTTATTGAAATACACTTTTTGAATAAGGCCCCTGTTATACCACAAGTTACATTGATCAAAGTCACATTTTCGTTGCAGTTACCAACCTACTGACACAAAATATAATTACCAATATTCGAACTTTACAAAATGTAAACGTAGTAAATGTATAGTTATTTGGTATTAGGTACACAACTTTTGTAATTACAAAAATATAAATGCAACGAGTCACACCCGTCGCGAGATTAAAAATAAAAACTAAGATAAACTGGGAAACAAAAGTTAACAATAATTATGCATAAACAATTTTCACCAAAAGGGCAAGGACACTTGGTGTCCCCCTACTGCACTGTCAACGTTATCAATAAATAAATACAACTGAACTGAACTTCAATATTAAATATTCAACACGCTAAACATAACAAAACGTTTAAAGATGTAGTCTTTGATATGTTAACGATTATTGTATATATTAAATCTAAAACATTACAAAAATATATTGCATATATCGTTGTATATATCTGTATCAATACTAATAAAATACGAGGAAAAGATAAATTATTATAAATATGCGTGTTATATGCTATTTGTTACATTTGTACTCTGGCTTGCACCTTGATAGTGGTTGTAAACTACTGTCCAACATTAGATTGGTGAATATCACTCGGTGTAACTGGCTATTTGAGAACATATGTGCTGCTATTGAACATGACTAGGGTGTGGGGGCGACCGGGCGCACGTGAACACATTCGACATTATAATAGTGTGCGCCTCGGTCCACCCTCGCGGGAATCACTAAATATTTCCATGAAATACAATGTAACACATTCTCTAATAATAACTATTATGGAACATTGTACTCGTAAAAACATTTTGCGGGAAATCTTTTCTGATATTAGTAAGGGACGTATGTATGACAGATAATTTTAAATTTCAAAATGTAACGAAAACCGCAATTCAGGGCCTAACTTATATATTTTAATATTTTTTGATATTTTTGTTTTTAATCTGGACTTTTTAATGCCAAACAATAGTGATAAATAGATTAAAGGATTTTTCTACCATTAAAATGTATGTGTGTTTCATCGTCATTTTATAACCACGGTTCTTGTATTTTCTATTGCATATCGTTAAAAGTTTCCACACACATACAATGCACAAAAAATTAAACTTGTGTTGCAAAAAGAATCAACAAGGATCTTGCCCATCTCAATTTTTTATTGAACCTTAATTTAAATAATATAATAAGAAGGTATTGCAATTTTTAAAACAAATTACATTTGAATGGTAGAGAAAATCCACATTAACGATAACAATAAAGCGAAGTATATTCATACATATTAAAGGGTATATCAATAAAGATTTCTGATATTGCAGCACACACTTACATTACAATTAATAGCGAAGATTACGATACCGTGTACCACTCGTATGTCGCTTCTGAATAGAAAACCTAACTCTCACTAACCTAACATAGTCAATTAAAATCTACACATAATTATAAGTTTGCTTTGAGGTAGATTAACAGGGTGTCCACTTGATCAAACAAATTAAAAAAAAAGTTATTCAGAAATAAAGCAAAATTTAAATAAGTTTAACTTAAAAATTTGCGGTTAATTTCCTAGCTAGCATGATGGTGTTGAGGTGTAACGTAAAGCATCTGTCCTTCACTAACAAGTATTTAAATGCGAGAGGGACGAATGCTTTATGTCGAACATAAACTCTGTCACCACCGCTTCAGGTCAATCGTTCAAAATGATGACGTACTTTGAAAGGCAATATTTTTGGACAAAAAGTACCGGAACGTTAACGTCTTCTGGTCGCATTTATCGTGTGACAGTTATGATGTGGTTAAAACGTGATAAAATCGCAACTCAAGACCTTTTAACCGCCAAACATCTAAAAAGTTACTCGCGATTTTTAACTCTGCCATAACCCATAAGGCCGCGGTCTGGACGCCAGCGGGCAGCGGAACAGGGAGCGGCTGCCCATACATTAGTCGCTCGAAAAGTGCCGCTTGACGCACCACTGCCCGCTGGCGTCTAGTCCGCGGCCTTACTCATGAATGTGTCATTTATCAGATTAAAACGGTTAGAATGATAATATCTGGCAGAATGTGAAACAACACGGTGACAGTTTATCGTAAATATTGTTAACATTAAACGGTGCATCTGCAACCGGTATTCAAAGTCACATACTGTTGAAAAGTCAATGAAAATTTTCGATATCTACATACAAGCTGACTTATCTAGCAGAATGGTCCAGCAGACACCCTGATCAAATTTTTTACAGTCCTATTAACCTAGAAAGATTGAATTATTTACATATATCTATATTTACGAAGCGTGTACAACTCGGATCCCTTTTCTTTCCTACCATACATGGATCATAATTAATAGTACATTACATACCTAGGGCGGTAAACAAATGTCTCATATCGCAGGTATTTGTCGATAAATATGCGATCTGAGGCTTTCTTTAATACCTCCCATGGCGTACAAAATTTACGTCCTACCTTGGCCAGAAAGTGAGATTTTCTACGAGCGTAGCAGGCGGTAATGTCCACTTTACGGCCAAGGGTAACGTATTAAAAAACTGTGAAAAATTACGAATAAAAAACTTAAATTTACAGTTATGTGTCCTAGTGTCAGGTAACACGACCGCCGAGATATTTGATGACGTCAATTACGTATATGTTTTCCGATTATTCGTTTGATACAAGTTGTAATTGTTAATTATCTTTTGCCATACGATATACAATGAAAACTAAGGGCTTCCAATCCCGGGATTTATTACTACTACAATATCGCGGATCCTGGTATTTTATTAGTAATAAATCCCGGAATTGGAAGCCCTGCTGAAAACGGAGACATTTAATATGCTATTATAACAAACTTTTCCAGTTTTAACTCCTTGTAGCCTCGAGCCAATCTTTAGTTACAGGGTTTTCCATTTCGGTCAAACTTTCACTTCATTGTTAATTTAGTAAAACCTTTATTCGAGCATCACTACACCCTTAAATGTCGTTATGCACCAGAAAGCAAAAATGTGTGAGGTTTTCATATCACCGCGACGTCGTCAAACATCCAGCGATCGAATAGCTCGTTAGTCCAGTTATTCATTAGGAAAATTCGAGATAAAGTACGATTTCACCGTCGACTGCAGGCGGCATTCGATATACGCTCTTTTTACTGCGGAATCCGCATTCGTAAGTGGAAAGGTACCTTTATGATCCAGTGCCTACCCTAGACTTCCTTGAACCGGAGTTGTAATTTCCCTACCTATTCTGACACGCTCGAGTCAACGTTACGTAATTTGGCTTATAATCCTAAACGTCGCCATCACAAGTGATTTGTAACGGCAGTTTTGAAATAGAATTATTAAATGACAATTATACCAAAAATAATTCCCGATATTTACTAAAATTTTACGTATTTTCTGTTGCGAAAATTCGGGATTCTGTCACTGTTAACATGACAGGGATATCACAGCATCACATGAAAAAAAAATAAAGAACACGTCAATCATATCAGAACATTCTCGATTCTATATTTTTTGGCACATTTTGTTGTAATCATCATGAGAATGCTATGCTGTTTTCCGCTCTATGCCAGGCAGCGTGGCATATGCAGTGAATGCGGGGAAATATCCGGATTCCCTAACACACTAGACATAGGTGTGTCCGACGTAGTAGCATGCCTCCCCAGATGGTTAAGAGACGGATACTTTCTTGGATAAACGCTAGTATGCTAGAAGCAGGTTCCGAAAGGGAGAAATTGGAATTTACCGAATATTCTTGGAATAGCACAAGAAATTAAGAACTAAATCTTATAATGGACCATATTTGCTTTTGTTCATTTGACAACAGGTCTATTGCTGATGTTTATAATGACAGCTGATCAGAGAAAAATGTTACCTACACGATTCTACTATTTCTCCCGCACGAGAACTTGCCCGCCGAATAGTTAAATTTCAGAACCAATTATAATAAATGTCTTAATTCTAAGGAAGCAACCGCTTCTGAGGTATATATGTTATTTTTATTGCATCCAGTGTCTGCTCATGCCTCAAGTGAGACTGAATCCTACAAATGCAATCCGTTTTCTGAACACTATACTTAACAAAGACTATTTTCTTTACCTTAACAGATCTGATGTAATGCCACTCCAGCAGTTAATCAATTATAAATAGATACTAGCTTCGTTAAAATTTTATTTAAAGACAGCATGCACCTCTAAAACATATTGTATGGCATGCTGCCTTTAACTGAGCTGTTGAGCCTCGGGGAGCCACGGATATTTTAATAATTAGTGAAGCTAATAAGGGATTCGGATGCAAATAAGTTGACGCTTCATACAGATAATTCCACGTAAGACGTGCAGTCAGTATGAAGACCCCATCACATTGGCCGCGGACGCGGGACGGAGCAGCTTGCGCGGGCCCACGCATGTCTGAATGCATCGGACGTTATGAGCTATCTCAGACAGACTTGAACTCGGGCCCGCACGGCTTCAGCGGCACGGGCGCGGGACAGAAGCGATGCGTGCGCGGTTGGATTAGTATGGCATCCACAAGTCCCACAACTACAACGCGCGCCCGCTTTGAAACCGCGCTGCCCTGTGCCGCCCTCGCGTAAATCTGACGGAGCCTGTACGTAACTTTCAGCTGATAGACAATAGTCATCGAGTCGCTAAACGTTCGTCTCCCTCTGAAGTCGTGAGCCGTATAGTGCTTACACAAGCATTCTAATTAGAAAGAGACGGATAGTCTATCTCGCCGCGACACAACTCGCGGTCCGTCTCTGATAGCCGCGCTGGACGCTGTACGCACGCACGGAGTGAGACCGTCATTACTAACAGTGACTACATATGTTACGACTGGTTTGTCGTCGAACGTGAAAGACTCCCACATCTTTCAGGAATACAGGACGTATCTCTGTACAACTATGATTGTGCTAGGGAATGCGGACGACATCCGAAGAGGCAGTCCTATGACTTCTTTGCAATGCGTTACGCAAATTTAAGGCAGCCGGCTCCTTTATGAAATAGTTTCAAATCCCGATGAGAAAACAGAATGACTGAATGCGTAATTAGAATCAGAATGCTTAAAAATCTAGCAACATTCGGGAGTTTAAAGAGTATGCTGTATCCTGTAGGCTCCGCGAGGATCAACCGCCCATTTCTCCAAAAATAGCTCAGTATCGAAACGGCCACCCGGAACACGGCCCACGAGTACTAGTCTACTGCACCCTGGCTCACAGAGTTGGTCCCATAATACTCCACAACGCCACATGTACGCTATAAATAAACAATATACAATTCCGAAAGTACGTACACGACTAGACCACATATTCATGTAGAATTCGGAAACGTTTTGGTATACCCGACTACCAGACGTACAAATATACAATTTGGCAATAACCGGTTCTTCTGTAGTCATACATTCCTTACCTAGTGAGGTAGCGCGGGCTAGTGCGGCGGCGGGGGCGGCGGCGGCGGCTTGGGGCTCTGCGCGGTCTGGAAGGCCTGCGTGAAGGCCGGCAGTCGCTGCCGCTGCTGCCCCAGCTCCTCCCGGGGCTCCTCCTCTTCTAGCATACCCAGCATCTGCACTCCCAGCCCCGACGGACCTTCCCCAGGATCATCAAGCATAAGTCCACTGGGCAGCAGCTCCGGCAGTGGTTCCGTGAGGTACGGCAAGTCGGGCGTCGCCTGAAACGTCGGCGGCACTATGAACACCACCGGAAAATCGATCTGGAGTAGCTCGCAACCTGGCGATTGTGACCGCTCTATTTTTATTTCCACAGGCTCCATTTTTATATCAAAATCAGGCGGAATCTCTACAATTATATCAGATGAGGGCACTCTAGTTGGGATTTCTGGAGTAGAGTCTGTTGGTGATGGTGACTTCCAAGAGTAATCTGTGCTCTCCATTGCATATTCGGTAAAGGATGCCGGTTCGGGTATTACAATATCATCAAATGAGGAGCCTTCTGGAGTAGGGTCGCTCGAGGTCCCGACGGCTGCGGATCTCCATGGCTCTTCCGGGTGGGCGTTTTTAACGTGTCTTACTAAATGGTCTTTTCGTCCAAATTTTTGAGGACAGTGGGGGCACAGGAAGTCCCTGCGACCCGTGTGCACCACCTGATGCCGCCGTACGTCTTTCGCTGTGAAGAACCTTCGCTCACAATATGTACACGTAAATTTCTTGTCAGTCTCATTTTTGACTGTCCGACTACCTGTATGAACTTTTAAATGGTAAACTATATCTTGCGTATTAGTAAAAACTTCATCACAGATCTTACACTGCAGGTTGCCTTCCTCTGCTGAGTGCAATGCTGCATGCTTTTTATAACTAAGCAGGGAAGTGTATGATTTCCTACATTCTGGTCTCTCACAGGTGTAAAGCTTTTTAACAGGATTGTGTACTCTAACATGGTTGGTGAGGTGGTCTTTTCTGTTGAAGGTTTTACTGCAGACGTTGCAGGCGAAGGCTCGGGCCTCACTGTGGATGAGGTTGTGGCGGACGAGTTTGAATTTAGAGTTGAAGCGCTTGTCACAGGAGTCGCAGGAGAAGGGGAGCTCGCCGGTGTGGGACAGGACGTGCTGGCTGAGCTTGCCGGGGCTGGAGAAGCGCTTGCTGCAGGTGCCGCAGACGTGGCGCTTAGAGCGGTCGCGGCGAGCGCGGCGCTCGCGCGGCTCAGGCGGCGCCTCGGCACCGGGCTCCTCACGGCGTCGAGGCAGCGTGGGCACGCGCCGCGCCGCCTTGACGGTGCGGAAGCACTGCTTGATGCCGCTGGGCCCGGGAGCGGCGAGCGCCACGTAGTGCAGCTTGGTGCCGTGGGCGGGCGGCGGCGGCACTAGAGTAGTCTTCGGCGCGGCGGGCGCATCCTCCGCTTCCCGCCCGCCCTCGTCCCCGCCAGCTCTAGGGTTCGGAGGCGGACTGGCCATCTCGCGCACATTTTTGACGCGCTTGCCCTATATCGTCGTCCGGGTAGCTCGCGCAGTGGCCGTCTCGGCTCCGCGGTGGCACTCGCCCGTCGTGATGGCAGAAAACATCTCTGTCACATTGACGGTATGGAAGCCCTTTTTCGTATTCGTGTCACATGGCTGTGGACGTATTTCTCGGTCCCGTTCGCGATTTTCACTAGGCCGTTTGTCAAGCTTGTCTCCCTACACTTTTATTCGTGTGAAGAAAGGAGAGGAATAGCGAAAAACGATTGAAAAAAGGACTTTTCCAAAGAAATACGTAGCGCTTGACATCGAAATGTCAAAATAATGAAGCCATAGAGCCATGTCAAAAAAAGTCCGCGGGATTTATGGTTCACCTAGTGATGTAATCATGATGATGGTGATGATTTTGACTTGGCCGCGATATTATGCCAAGCTGTGAATTGTTTAATATCAAACGGCTCATTTTAATTGATCTAAGATTTAAATACTAGACTGCTAACAATTTTAATTATTCAAGTCATATAATCGATTGCGATTTGAGATTGAATAAATAAACCATATTATATAATAACCCTACTTTTCTTCAGCAGGCGGATAAATATAACAGTGAATCAGTGAATGTGAATCATATCATATATTAGTTTTTGGCTGAATGTGCTTAACATCCATATTCAATTCAATAAAAAAAACTTGACAATTATAGTAGTCTACGCCCGAGATACTGTCAAATAATTGAAAATAACCTGATCATTCATTTCTAAGTATTATTTAATTATATTAAAATAATCAAAAAGCCCATCTACATTTAGATTATAGATTTATTTTTTAAACTGTAAGCTGATACCGGAAGGTAAGAAAGTCCTGTCAATACTACATATGATTGTATGCATTCCAGTAGCGAGCCATAGCCCAAAATAATGTTATTGCTGTAACAGTAAGGACATTTTAGTTTAGACTCCAAAATTGTAAATTGTACACTTCCTACAAGAAACGCGTAGCAACGTACCTATATTGTAAACGTAACTTTATACGACGATCGTGTTAGCGGATGCAATAGTAGCTATGTTTTGTTTGCAGTCATGTCTGAGCAGAACGTCGCCGCAGGGTCGCCCGCCGCATCGGCCACGGGAATTGAAGAGCAGCGTTCGGGCAGCATTGCCCCAGGTATATTATGATATTCCATGTTTTTCTTAACATTTACTAATGAACTTGAGAAACAATATACTATCAGTACTATGGGTAATCTTTGTTGCACAGTCAGCAAGTAGTGGAGGGAAGGTAGCCAAATATATCGGAACACGTCTTTATTGCCATAGGAGTAAAGATGTGTTTCTGAATAGAATAATTATATAATTATGGTCACTTTGGTTCTGTCTGATGCTGACTTTAGTATAGGTACAAAGATCAGAGATAAGCCAAAGCTGATAAGCTGAAGGTTGATTCCGGGTTTTAGCAGCTAACACATTTATATTGTTACTTGTGCTTTGTTATGGATCAACAAAAGGGGAGTGTTTGGGAAAACCTCTCAGGGGAAATTGTCTTTCCTGTCAATGTTAACAAATATAATATACTCATTTATTTATTATTAAGGATCACCAACAGCGGCAACAACAAACGCAAACACTTAATACAATAAAAACATTGGTTTAAATTTAAATGCGCCTCCAATTACAGGTGAACAAAGCATGCATTAATGATAGCATCGAGTTTAAAAATAAAAAAGTCATTACAGCAAGAGACACAATAATATTTAGAACTCAATTAAGTATAAGAGGGTCTAAAACTGTCCATTCTCATCTTTGCATGTTTCAACCAAATGCTTGCTATAAAAAAAACCTTAAATTTTACAATTAATTTCTGTATAGATTATTGTAATGTAATATATGTCCATTTTCTGCATATCCAACTATAATCTTTGTGGCATACAATTTACTAGCCAAGTAAATCTAATTTGTAGCCCACCATACAAGTTACATCCATGAACTTGTTTTTATCCATCTTATCAATAACAACCTTAAATTCCATAGGCTCTGTCACATCTGCGGGAGGTGTATCTGAAGAGAAAGTCTTTGGAGGTTGCGAGGGACCAGACGCTATGTACGTGAAACTAGTCTCATCAGACGGACATGAATTCATTGTGAAACGGGAACATGCCCTCACTTCGGGCACTATCAAGGCTATGCTCAGTGGGCCCGGGCAGTTTGCAGAAAATGAAGCCAATGAAGTCAACTTTAGGGAGATTCCGTAAGTACACATTGACTAACATCATTTAACTGTAACTAAATTATTTTAAAGAATGTAGGACTGTAGGTCTGTCCTTGTCTTTTGTTGATGCCTGTGTCCGTCCGGAAGGTCCATGTGGGGGGTGCTTGACCCTACTAAAATTAGATTTCAGCCCCCCCTCAAATGCTTTCGTATGTCCGGCTGTCCAGCTGTTCCGTCTATAAATAAAGTTACTACATAATTTGCACCCGTGACATTCAATTTAATTGAATTACATTACACAATTATTATTAATATTGTACCTATTCATTACTTGAGGATCATAATGTAAATTCGTATAAATTAGCTTAAGTCAATTTATAATGTAAATTTATGTTGTGAAATAAAGAAATCTACTGGTATTCGGCCGCGTTTGCTCAGACACGCGCTCAGATTCGACTGAGCCACCCGCAGGCATGTCCACACGTGACGCACGCTCGCCCGGGCCAGTCCACACGCTGGGGCGAGCCGCGCGGGTGAGCATGGTGACTGGCTCGGGCAAGCGTGCGCCTGGTGTGGACCCACCCAATTAATTAATTAAATTTTTCTGTAGTCGGGATACAGTTTTTTCAAGTTTACATGCTTGTTTCTCTGATGTACATGGGTATGGCTAGCAATGACGAACTTAGTGACCATATACCGTATTTATATATATATTACATGTGCCAGGTCCCACGTCCTCCAGAAGGTGTGCATGTACTTCACGTACAAGGTGCGCTACACCAACTCGTCCACCGAGATCCCGGAGTTCCCGATCGCGCCAGAAATCGCGCTAGAACTCCTCATGGCTGCCAACTTCCTTGACTGCTAAGCTCCTGGTACATGATCAGCGATCCCGCTTATAGCAAACCGATTTTCACATACGTTCGTTAGGTTTAATGGTCTGTTAGTATGAGGATATTTTATAGAGATAGAATTTAATCGACGTAAAAGTGCCCTGCTACCTATGCAATAAAACGAATTTGTAAGCAATGAAAAGTGGGGCTTTCTCTTCAGTTGAACAATCTAGATGTATCCTACACTAAAACGAATGCTTGATGGATGTCAAAGACATACACTTTCCCACCTTTCCACTTTCATTCTTTATAATAAGGTGGAAAGTGTTTACATGTTGCCGTTGACTTTATATTAACATGAATACATTTTAGCATTCGAAAATGTATATTTAAAATAAGGTAATTTGGTAACTTAACCTCTCAGCTTAATGAAGAAATGAAATCATTTTGGAATAACCTCGGTTTTCGCGGGTCAATTTTACAAGGTGTGCTACAAGAACGATAACTGGCAATTCAACAATACTTTTGCAAAACAATCAAAAGGGATTTTACTGTATAAACTAGAAGAATGTACTGTACTCTTTTTTTTTTAAGAAAGTGTTTTTTTTAACTTTGCATACTTCCTTTGGAGTGTCTCAATAGGTCTTACTCTACAATCTACATCTCACCCATACATTAGTTTTAGCAGAAAACAATACATACACTACTAAAACATGAGCCAACTTTGTGTGAAAAGAATAAAGTCTACTATGCATTTACAAATCGTAATAGTGACTTGAGTTAAGTCGGTTATAAACAATCGACCTTTGTTTGAAATCAATATTTGCAAGGAAGTACGTTATGTATGCCTATGTTCAGCAGTGGACGTCTTTCGGCTGATATGATGATTATGATGTTATGTATGCCTGCTTGCTTGACTGCTTGAATGCAAGGGGAATTTGTTTTCCACAATGACCTTCTTACAGTTTATTTTACGTATGTTTGGCTCTGAAAACATTTAAAAAAAAACTAAAAAAACCTTAGCTTGCTTACGAAACCGCAGGTTTCATTCTTCGATCGTAACTGGCTACAAACTTGCGGTTTCGTACGCGGCCGAAGGGGCAAAGGTCTAAGGCCGGAACCGCACTGGTGGGGCGGTTGGCGACGCGACTGCGATTACAGTACAACTTGGGGCGACTTGATGCATGAAGATCGCCGTCGTGTCGCTCATCGCTCTGCCAGTGTGGCTCCGGCCTAAGTGCCATTGTATAGACATTCTTTATTAAATTTTCCGTGGTGCAGTCGCAGGCATACAAATATATGACAGTCAAAGTTGAACGCTTTTTAGTTACAATTTGTCATGGAAATACTAATAACATTAACATTCGATCACTATTTATTAAGCCAACGACACATAGCAACATTACTTAGCAGAAATACTAATTCACTGACATCATTTGTAGATATCATATCTATTTTTGAACTATTAGTATTAGAATTGTATTTTCTTACGTTCTGTGGATATGATTTTTAGGGTTCCGTAGCCAAAATGGCAAAAACGGAACCCTTATAGTTTCGTCATGTCCGTCTGTCCGTCTGTCCGTATGTCACAGGCATTTTACTCGAAAACTATAAGGTGTATTTGAATAAAATTTTGAGGATAGGTGTATTTTGTTAGCCGCTACATAGTTTTGTAATTAAAATGACAAAAAATTTTTAGGGGTGCACTCCATACATAAAACTAAAAGTCAAAATTGTTTTTTTCATTGTGACCCCCCGTGTGGCACATCAATCGATAGGCCTTTCAAAATAAATATAAGGTTTCTTAGCATTTTTTTTGATTAAGTAAATAGGGACGGAGATAATTGCCCCGAAAGTCACTAAAATTCTGTCCCCCCCCCCTCTAATTTTTGAACGGTGTATTTTAAAAATATGGAAAAATTCATGGACATAAGACTCATTAATTTCATTCACCGAAAATTGTTTTGAACAAGATCGGTTCAGAGGTTTTCGAGATATTGCTGAAAAACTGCCTTCCTCAAAGAAAAGGACGTAAGTGCCGTAAAATTTCTGTGACGATACGACCTTTTTAATAGGCACGGAACCCTTCGTTTTGCGTGGTCCGACACGCACTTGGCCGGTTTTTATAATTACATCTGTACAATCAAAACATAAATAGCATTGTATGATTTTTATGTGGCAACAGGGCAGGGCGTTAGGCAGATCTCGCAAAGACTAGCTCTACTATTTTAATACTACCTTTGTTCTCACTGAAACTACTATAATTCTGTAATAGCACCTTGTACATAGTTTGTGCTATAAGTAGTATGATCCAAAGTGTCACTTAATCATAAAACTAATTCTCAACGAGGTTTTTGCTTTGTATTTTTGTTAATAAAATATTAATTTAATTTTCAAAGCTGTTTTAGTTTCATAACCTTACCTTTTGGACGCTACTGTAGATGTACAGAAGTACGGTCGCGTTCTTTAATTTATGACCCATTTCGTAATATTCTTTGGATTCCTATCTTACAGGACTGTTAATCTTTTCGACGCCAACGACGCATACCGCACCGCAGGTTCAACGCCAACGACTGATATATGCGTCAAGGAGCCCAGCGCGATAGCAACCTTCTTGCATTGACATAAGGTTAAACTCCGCACTAAATGTCTTGTTGATTTGGCGTGTGGTTGACCACTTTTCTCTTTGACAGAGCTTTGAAAAGGTTAACCTTAAGTGGGTCCCAAATTAAAGTTCTTGACTGTACACACGACATCTCCCGACATAGATACCTAATATTCGTTTGGCACGAGTGCCTAAAGCTGGCCGGCTCCAAGAAGCCGGATGGGGCAGCGCCAAAATCGGTCCATAAATGTCAAAACTGTAACGTTTAAAGGTGGTTGGCGCTAAAGCAAGTGACATTGTGTGCGCTCGTGACGTATATAGCTTGCCAAATTCGTTGGTGACACTGTATAAGTGTATAATAATCATATCTTTTATTGCTTTATATGGTTACAAAATGGTCTTATACTTTTTTTGACGTTTGTTTTTGTACGCTATTGATTATAATACAAACATTAAAGTAAGATATGTATTTCTTCAATGTCTCTCCAGTAAATTATTTACTCAAAATTTATTTATTCGTATATGCAGAATATTTGTTAAGGATATCGGGAGTCAATATCCGTGTATATCCGGACGTTCCCCGCCCCCCGCGTGGACCATGGGAGTGTCACAAACGAATCATGACGCGACAGAACGATATCGGTTAGGCCGCGGTGTGGGCGGCAGCGGGCAGCGGGCAGGTGAGCGGGCGTTCATACATTCGAGCGAGTTCAATGTACGGCCACCCTTGTCCAGACCGTCGCGTTTTTCGATATTTCAAAATTGCATTTGGGCCAATCAACTATTCCTGTTGTGTTGTAATTCTGTCCCGTTAGCCAAGAGACAATTAGAAGAGATAAAGAATTTGAACATCGGTATTTTTTGTATGACAGGATCTTAGTAAAACAAGTTATGTATTGACTTGTCCTTTATTCAGTTTAATGCATAAACGAAAACCAGTTCACGTCTATATTTATTTTAGTTGTAAATAATCTCCGGCAGTCGACTAGGTACATTTCCATGAGTCTTGGCTTTAAACCAACCGTTAACCTTTACGAAATCAAAACTATCAACATATTTTATTGATTAAGACTATGTGAAATAGCACAATAAATAGCAACAATAACTGATTTAATCATTTGCACCTCCCTCTACTGTAATAAAAACAAAGTTGTTATAATAATAATAAAAAAAAAACATTAGTTTTGAATGATGATTAGGTAGCTTTAGGAAACGAAAAGCTTTTAAAGTCAAGACTTAAGAATAGCAAGCATGACGCTTCGCCGTCGACAAATACCTTCACTTTGGAATGAATCCTGCTTAATCTAACACATTAGGAAAACTATACGTAACCGAAACTGATCAATAAATAAATTCTGTTCTCATAACCATAGACAATTTAATTACAATAGACAATCCGAGTCGAACAATATTAGAGTGATGTTGATATTGATTCCCCCACCCAACATACCTATTCATTCGTTTGGTGAGTTTTTTTCCTAGATCTAAGGTTCATTATCCAAACTTTTATGTTTTTTTATGTCACCATACAGTCAATGCAGATGTATAAAAACGACAAAATCTATTCTATTATAATTAATTTGTCTATGTCATAACTAACCGTCATCGTACACTACAGTCCCTGAGATCTAGACTTACAATAAAAACTTTGGATTAAAAATTATAATAATTATGAATCAATTCGGTTTGTACATTTTTACAAATTAATCTGAATCCCGTTAAATGCTGTATATTCAAGAAATTAAATGCATAAGTTTACAATATCTTGTGACAGAGCACCTTAACTAATGGAAATATACAACACATATTCGCTTATTGAAATAATAGAAGATACAATTCCACTATTAATTGTTTATGGAAGATTTACTCGCTCCGTATAAAAACTGCAACATCACACCAAAAATATAAAATTTGTATCAGAATAATTACAAAACTTACGCGGTAGGTGCAATCATAAGGAATGTGCAGTCGCGAACCGTCGCCTTACTTTATATACGTGTGGCAACACTGCCAATACACAGCATACCGCTATTTTCAATTAGGCTTAGACAGGTATTACCGTAATCTGTATTCGAGTGTTGCCAGCTATAAACTCGAATTAGGTAAATTTATTGGCAATAATATCACAAATTAATATTATTCATCGGTTTTAAGTTATTCAATGAGTTCTTCTTAAAGCCTGTTGCACCTAACTCTGAGCTACAGTTTTGAAACAAAATTATGATTTGCATACATTTTCGTTAAAAGTTTATAATTTTATGGAAACGACATAATAATTTGAAGCTCAACAATGCCGATATGTCGATAGATATAACACGTAACACTTAGAAATGAAGCGATTGAAACGTTTCAAAACGGATATGTCACATGAATGAAATTAAATACATTTGGCTCAGGACTTAACTTAAACTGACATCTATTCCACTACATCGAATATTGAGCAATCGTTTGATTGTCTTTAGAAGCTTAAAATCGCGGAAAACAATGGAAGCGGCATTGCTAACTTCAAAACATAATTAAGTATCGCGGGTAAGTACTTGCTAGTGGCCACTACTGCGTTGAGAGTAACAGTGTATATAAAACTCTACTAGGTAAGTAGTTGAAAATTAATAATCATGGCTTAGGGTGGTAGGTTTTCAACTTGTCCAAGATCTTTGTCCAATGTGTATCGCGTCTCACATTTTTTCAAGCAAAATGTGAGACGCAAATGCACATTGGACAAGTGGAATATCACCTTTAGACCAATCGAACGAACAATAATTCCGGCATGGTCTGTCAACCTTTCTTCTTGAAAACGATTACCACCGTTTGCAAGAATATTCGTCAAGTTTGGTTTAAACCGACTACTAACTGCAAGAACATTTTAACGTAGATTAGATCGATAATATACTTCAGTGTATTAACACAATATCGGCTAGTCGCTTCTATAAGCTATAGAAAAAAAACCCACAAAAGGTGTCACTCTCAACGCGCCTAGATCTACCGTAAAGCTGTCAGCCTCACCGAGGCAAAGAAAAAAACTACAAGCGCTTAAAGCCGAATTCAACCTTGATCGGTCGTCGGATCTACGATGACCTTCTTGCTAACAGAGTATATGGGCGGCTCTACCTTCCCCGACATCGCCTGAATACGACTCTTCACCGACTCTAGAGGTGCGGCGTCGATTTTCTCATCGATACTCGATGAGGAATGCTGGAAAGAGCCTCCCACGTCGCTGTTCCCATAGATATGCTGCTCTCTAATGTTCCCATAGAGGTTGTAATTGTGTATCAGGGCGGAGACTCGGTTGGACGTCACTGGGAGGCTGCTGTGTTCCTTAGGCAGGTCGGTCGCGAGTTGACTAGAGGTGACCGGCTGGTTGACTTTGAAGTCCGGCTTCGGTTCTTCGTCTGGGACGGGATGTGTGCTCTGCGGGGAGAGCTGGGCGGGTGGGGGGTGTGGGGGGAGCTGGGTGGCGGGAGGGCTGGGGGAGGGCTGGAGGGCGGCGCGCCAGTGCACGGCGGGGTGCCGCGAGCGGATGCAGTCGACCACGTCGAGGAGGTTCTTCGCGTCCATCGCCAGGACATGGGCCGCTGCTAGCATGTTTCTGGAATAACATACGAGTTGCTTACTATCCGGCAATTTCTACACTGATGTAACAGCGTCTTTAACAATAACCATAAATAAAGAAGTGGCATCTATATATATAAACGTATAAGTCCTGACTGACTGACTCACTCACTTAAATCAACAACGCCCAGCCCAAACCGTTGAACCTACAAAGCTGATTTTTTCACAATAGATAGTTTGTATAACGCAAGTAGCCACTAAGAAGGGCTTTTTGAAAATTCCACCCTCGAGGGAGTAAAAAGGGGGTTGAAAGTTTGTATGGGGATGGAGTAAAATTTTAAGTGAGAGACTTGAAACTTTGTGTATGGACTCCTTATTACAACACAAAAAAGTGATTTTAGGGTTTTGAACAAAATCCACCCCTAGGCGGGTTAAATAGGAGTGCAAAGTATGTATCTTTTTTTAAGCTACAAAATTAAGACTTTATGAAAAGATCCCTAATCAGAATACAACACAAATGTAAGGGGAACAATGGGGGCGGGGGGGTGAAACTTTGTATGAAGCTATAAACAAGTTCCACGCGGGCAGAAGCTAGTAATGCTATATTTACCGTTAGCTTTTCGGTGAAGGAAAACATCGTGAGACAACCAGTGTAATCCCAATAAGGACTAGTTTATCCTCTGGGTTGAAAGGTCAGATGACAGTCGCTTTCATAAAACTAGTGCCTATGCCAAATCTTGGGATGAGGTGTCAAAGCGGACCCCGGGCTCGTTTAGGGCACAACCGGGAATAACGCTATTTATGATATAAAAGCAGAAGGCCAATTATAGGTTCTCACAGATATAAATTAAATAGAAACGAGACGAGGGTTTTATTTTGAGAGACAATTATTTTTCTCCAATATGCTCGGAAATGTTCGCCTTAGCAAAAATTGTACGTGAAGTTCCTCGTTACTGACGAGCGCAAATTTAGAAAATTAAAAGTCATTACTGTACAGTTTTAATGGCCAAGAAAATGTATGAAATTTTATTACTGTATACTTTTTTGCCTTTTAACCATATGTTTTGACTAAGACAAATCACTACGAATAGCCATGTGCTACGAGCACTTGGCTTTTTGTAGTGAGTTTAAAGGCCTAGCAATTTGTCACAACAACTTGCTATAGTTAGACTGGTTAGTAGTGTATGGTTGTCTCTTTCCAACTATTACAAATTGGTGTGACAAATTGCGCCCGTTTGCAGTATGTCTTAGTTTTCCCGAGAATTTTTTATTGTCATAGATAAAACGCTTACTTTTGTTAGTGATCGAAGTGACGTTTTTAAAAATGTCTCAAATAGTTTTAAATGAAGAAATAAAAATATTTATCGAATTAAATTCATTACGAACTAAAATGTTCCAAATGTTATGTATGTTCCAATCTCATTAATCTTTAATAATTTTAATTACATAAAACATTTAAAGTTGTGATAGATTCTAATGTTTTTAATTTTTTATCTACACGCATACTACAATAATAATAATAAACAATAAATAATAGATCTTTCTCAACTATATTTTGGCATGCCTTCTATCAACTGAAGTTGACACCCAAGCAAATGGATTCTCGCCCTTTAACCGACATTGTCTGATTATCAGACAAAGTAATAGTGTAAATGACACCTTGACTTGATAGAGTTATTTGAAGAGAGCTTATTTGACGTTCGGCGGTTAAAGGTCAATAAATAACATATTTGAAAAACCCAGCCTGGAAGTCGGATAAATGACGGATTGTTCCAATAATAGCACTCACTTGGTGTACTCGTGGTGCAGAGTGGTCGCCGCGTACTGCAGCGCCAGTCGCATAGCTTCCACGAGACCTGCCATGTCTTTGCTCAGCACTTGATGCGCCATCTCCACTTCCCTGCGATCAAATTATATGATATAATGGTTTGTGTGGCTTAGTTTAGTGACAGCGCTAAGCAGAGGCTTAGTATTGTGGAAGACAAGGAATGGAATACTGTGGAATAAGTCGGAAATTACTTCACCGACGGGAAGCCGGCTCTTAAATATATGATGACGATAGCTTGGTTTAGTAATTTTTATTGGTTCTGGTGAGATGATGAGCCTGTGAGTATTAAACGAAAGTTTTCAAGTATAGGCTAATATTTTCACATTCTCTTTATCGCGATACGGAGCCATATGGCGCCTAGCAGTTTTGCAGTCGGGTCAAATAAAAAATGATATTAGGCCGAAACAACCAACCGCTATGCTGTCCCACTGGAAAGGATCGGTGCGGCAAGAATTGACTGATGATAGATGGCCTTACCTCTCTGGTTTTGTAACACATTCTAGATTTAAAAGCGCTATGCTGGTAGACGTAGCCGATACCATTAGGAACTCTGTGTGTACAGTACAAAAAATAAGGTCCGTGACAGTAGGAGGCGGGGTCGGTTGTGCCTATCTGTTGTGCGCCCGCGCCGGCCTGAGACGACACGCCGGCGAGACGCATGACGCAGCGCACCACGTTGGTCGTGGCTGTGTATACGGGGTCGTCCGCGTGCGACCCTGGGGGCTGTGCCTGTCTGCG
The DNA here is from genome assembly GCA_932294315.1 of Epinotia nisella. Classification (NCBI taxonomy): domain Eukaryota; kingdom Metazoa; phylum Arthropoda; class Insecta; order Lepidoptera; family Tortricidae; genus Epinotia; species Epinotia nisella. Next base: position 12,248,293 of record OW028693.1, read on the forward strand.
GTTACCTCCTGGCGGCGTCCGGGAAGGGCTGCACGACCGCGTCGACGGTGGCGCACAGCGCGCGCAGCTCGGCGCCCACGCAGCGCACGGCGCCCAGCACCGCGCCCGCCGCGCCCGCGCCCGCGCCGGCCTGCGACGACACGCCGGCGAGACGCATGACGCAGCGCACCACGTTGGTCGTGGCTGTGTATACGGGGTCGTCCGCGTGCGACCCTGGGGGCTGGAATACAAATCGCACGATAAGTACAGTCAGCATCGCAATTCTGTATACATTTTTTGATCTTATCTCTAAGCAATTAGGTCCTGGAACCAGAATATATATCGTTAACTTGAAATGATCACAATTATTTACCAGTGGCGCTAGAGAGCACTGTAACGCCGTCTGAGTGTATTCGACCAGCTAACCGAGGTATATTTAGATTAAACCGTGAACAGTAATAAATAGTTGTTATGGGAATTTGAGATTTCATTTGACGACACGCCCCTGAAGGGCACCCCTGAAAGGCACCCGAGAACATATAGTTTTTTTTGTCATTTAAGCTGTACATATTGTCCTCTATCATGACAATGTTATTTCAAAGATTGCCAATTAATCACAAAATGTTCATATACCTAATAAGTCATAAAATACTTACTCTGTCTTCATTCGTCGGCTTGTCGTTCGACTTCACGGTGTTCGCTGGACTGGTTTCCGACGAATTTGTTGCTGCAGAAACAACATTCATTAATATCCTTACGACGATAAAGCAGATATGGATTAAAAGAACGAAAACCAACAAAAACTGGGATTGTGATTTTAAAGTGGAGAAATCTCCAATATGCTCGGAAATGTTAGCCTTACTGTAGCAAAATTAGTACGTAAAGTTCCTCGTTACTGACGAGCGTTGTTAAAAAGTTAAAAGTCATTACTGTACAGTTTTAGTGGCCAGGAAAGTGTATGAATATATGCCAAATCTTGGGATAAGGTGTCAAAGCGGACCCCGGGCTCGTTTAGGGCACAACCGGGAATAACGCTAGGAGGATGAAGATAATCCTATATAGTTATGGTAATTCGGCCGCTTTAATTGACTCTACGTCATATGAGTATATTATTTATCTATTTATTTATTTATTTATGATTTAAAAGCAGGAGGCCAATTATAGGTTCTCACAGATATAAATTGAATAGAAACGAGACGATTTTTTTTTGAGAGACATTTATTTTTCTCTTTAATATGCTCTAAAATGTTCGTCTTATTCTAGCAAAAATAGTATGTGAAGTTCCTCGTTACTGACGAGTGCAAATTTAGAACGTTAAAAGTCATTACTGTACAGTTTTAGCGGCCAGGAAAGTGAATGAAATTCCATTACTGTATACTTTTTTACCCTTTAACCATATGTTTTGACTAAGGTAAAAATCACTACAAACAGCCAAGTGCTCGTACGTTTAAAGGCCTAGCAATTTGTCACAACAACTTACTATAGCTAGACTGGTTATGGTGTATGGGAGTCTCTTTAAAGATAAAAGTCATTACTGTACAGTTTTAGCGGCCAGGAAAGTGAATGAAATTCCATTACTGTATACTTTTTACTCTTTAACCATATGTTTCGACTAAGATTAATCACTACAAACAGCCAAGTGCTCGTACGTTTAAAGGCCTAGCAATTTGTCACAACAACTTACTATAGCTACTGGTTATGGTGTATGGGAGTCTATTTCAAACTATTGCCAATAGGTGTGACAAATTGCACCCATTTTTAGTGTGCTTAAAGCTTCCCCGAGTTTTCTTTTTTTAATTGTCATAGACAAAACGCTTACTTTCGTAATTGAACGAATCGATTTCTATTTAATTGTTTTCTTCTTCTTCCGTGGCTAGAAGTCACTTTGACGTTTACTGTGAAAAGGTTCTACAGTGGCCTAGGATTGAAATAGGTTGAGTGTACCTGACGCTGGCTGGGCCGGGCCGGGCGCGGCGCCGGGCCGGTCCGCCGGCTCGCCCTCCGGCGCCTGCGCGGTGGACAGGCGGTTCTGGAACAATATTGGACTGGTTATTTAATTGATAAGTACAATTTGATATTAATGTATGTGACTGTTTGACATAAGTAATAGATTATTATTGTTAATTTTAATTTTTGCATGAAAAATATTAAATTACTGTACGTCGTAAGACACGTCACAGAGAGTGACCTATTTGTCAGATCTGTATTGAACTACCTGTGATACACAATAAATGACATTCTGATTCTGACAGGACAACTACCGTATAGGTGAAAAACTTAAATAAGGGTGGTATTCCAATTGTCCAAGATCTTTGTCTAATGTTCATTGCGTCTCACATTTTGCTTAAAAAAACGTGAGACGCAATGAACGTTGGACAAAGATCTTTAACAAGTGCAATACCGCCCTAAGCCCCTCTTGCACATAGTTGTGGACTTGTTCGAATAGACACAACAAATGTCACAAATTAGAAATATGTAATGCCTATTCAAACAGGTAATACTCTACATAAAAGAGTGGCGTTTACTTAAGTTTTTACCTATATTCGCGTGACAAAGGGACGATGTGCCAGCGACGGCGCTTTCTATGGGTTTCAAAAATCGATGTTTTGACATCTACACAGCTATTAGGCTAACACTTGCCGCTTCGGCTAAACTTTGAGGTGACAATTGGGAATGGATGAAAATTTTAGAAATGCCTGATAATTTTTTTGGTGATAGGAATAATTCCTTAGCACCAGAAAAAAGTTTCAGATTTTTCTCCTGCGTCCTTTATTTTTGAAAAATGTAAACAGTTTCCTCACTTACATGTTACGATCGCCGTTGACAGTGAGACTGTGATCGTCGCGCGGTCGACATTGTGCCACGATGATGGCATGCAAACCTGACGACCCTTTACTAGATTTTATTTTATTGTGATTTAAATATTTTCATTCTTTTAAATTTAAAATTTGAATAATTGATGTCAAATTACATTTAATCTACTAAATCTAATTATTATTATAATGACCGAGTGATCCAATCACTGACAACTATTTTCACACGTCTACCTAGACTGAATATATCATGGGAAACAATGCTTGTAATTTAAGATCTTATGTTACCATATGTTCATTGTGAATAAACGATTTCATTCATTCATTCATTCATAGTCTAAAGAGAACGTGCTATGCGATAGTGCGGGATGCTATGACTTGAGTTTTATAGCTGTCATTAGTTTTCATAGACAATGTACGTAACGCGTATGTAAGTAGATACTATTATTGATTCTGTGCAGCTAAATTTTTGCCTATCTTGCCATTCCGTTAACAAAACATTGATACACAAATGCCTCAAAAGCTTGAGTCCGGTTAATGTGCGGCCCTTTCTCTTTCTCGGGATTAGACTGTGAACTCTATTTCCGTAGACATAAAGGTGGTTTTACCAGTTTATCCTCCTGCATCTGCAGCCACTGTCTGTCCTCTTCGCTCTGGTGTTGCTGTCTCGCCAGCTCGGCCAATAGGCGCCTCTCCACCGCCTGCTCCGTGTCCAATTCTGGACTCTGTTGCGTAAGATATAAGGGTTAGAATTTATTACATCCGCTTGGTTGAGTTTAAAAGCGGTCCATTTGAGAGTTGTGATTGTGAAGAGTATTTTTGAGGTATATGTTGTAAGAATGAAAGATGGAAGGATTTTTACACACAATAGATTACTTCTGAATTATCTTACTTACTATTAGAATTAAGATTTAGTTTTAAGGCAGCGGTAACAGATTGAAAACTAGGAGTCTTAACCCATTTAAATACGTTTACATCCAGTATTGTACCTTTTGTGTTGTTGAAAACGTTTAATTTAATTTATTTAAAAGGCAATCTGTCTTGCAACCTTGTATGATGAATTGATGATATGGGACTCTTCTAGATGTTCAATGGATTTGACAACATTGGTATAATAAAACGCGCTAAAAGTTGACAAAGTACTCTCAGAAAATAATTTGTTAATGGATAAATGAATTAACTCTCAAATGGATTTACTTTGGAACCAACATTGAAGTTAGTAGAACTTTACAATTTTTAAATTGATTTGTTAAAATGTTCGTTTTAGTGAAGAGGGATCGATTAATTTAGTTGTGTTCGAGCCAAAAGTTCCCAGGGGACATGTTAACGACAATGTTAGTTCGCTCGCTTTTGAAAGTTAAAAATGCGTCACACGAAAAAAACATCAACAGACCATTTTTCACATGAGACGCGAAAATAAAAAACAATAAACCCAAATTCTACCGGAGAAAACCAACGGACACACAAATGTCTGTAAAAAAGAAAAACATTTACAAAAGAAAATAAAAACGTGTTAAAACTACAAACGAAGTGCCGAACTGATTCCGATTCTACATCGCTCATGCACAACCCTACAAAATAAAAAAGTATAAACCCTCATGCGGTGGGATCGGGGCATCACCTGGACCGGGGCCGGCGCGGCCGCGCACTCTCGCCGCGACGCGTACACGGCCGGCGCGGCCGCGGCCGCGGACGCCAAGTGTGGCCGCGCCGCGGCCGCGTGCTGGCTCGCGGTCTGCGCGGACACCTGCGGCCGGTACGACATCGGCTGCGGACCCTGAACGACGCTGTGCCCGCTGTAGATGGGCTGCGACGCCGCGAACGACATGGGCGGTATCACCCCCGTGGGCTGGGAGACGAACGTCTGCGACAGAGGGCTAGCGGAGCGCTGCGGGAAGAACGCCTGGCTAGAAGCTACGGGCGGCGACGGCATCGACTTGGGCATCATCTGCATCGCGTGACTAGGCTTGACCGGGCTCTGCGCGTACGGGACGCCCTGCACCACGCCGACCGGCACGCCGTACGCGGCCGGGTGGGACGCCGCCATCGACGGCCGGTACTGCGGCTTGTGCAAACCGGCCTTTTGCGCGGCGACCGCGACGCAGCTTTTCACGTTGTCGCCCCCGAAGTCGTAGATCTCTTCGACTAGAGGGGGGTCCGGTTGCGAGCGCATCTTGTTGACGACGCTGGCCGCCAGCTGCGCGTTCAGACAGCCCTGAACGGAAAACTGGCCTATGTCCTGCTCGCGCCTGCTTCTGGGGGGAGGGGAGGCGGGGACCGAGTGTTGCCGGGTGAAGGGCGCGATGGGCACGGGCGAGCCGCGGTGCGAGAGGCCGCCGCGAGCGTTGCGCTCCAGGGAACCCATCCTGACCGGCGCCCGCTCGGCCGTCGACAGCGTCCCCCGCGTGTTCCTCTCTAGCGACCTAACTCGACTGGCGTACGGTTCGGCGGAGACCTCCTCGGCGGGCGGCTCGCGCGGGGAAGCGGGATTGTGACAGAGGTTGTCGCGGCTCTCTCTCGCGCCGACCACCACGGTGAGCGTCTCGTCCGGCGAGGGGGCGACGGGGTCGAGCTTGTGCAGGGAGGCTACGGGGATGGGGACGGTCTGGAGAGGGATGTCCACCGGGTCGCCGGGGTCGGGCCGGACGAGTGCGGTGAGGTGGGTGTCCTCCGGTAGCGCTTGGAAGTCGACGGCGACGGTGTTGAATACCGAGGCGGGCGTGGTGTAGGCCTGCGGGTCGAGCGCGCGCGCCTGGTTCTCGCGCAGCAGCTGCGCCAGCACGAGCGGGTTCTGCGCCACGATGTACGTCTGCGGCGCCGCGCCCATCGCCGGGGTCGGCTCCGCCGCTGGGGACGACAGATTCAGCTTTTAGGGTCAGTCGTTTCAAATCTTCGGTAATCGTAAGTCATAACTTACGTTATGACTTACGATTATTTAAATTACCGTTAAAATACTCGTATGGGAAGACAGTTTTTATGGAATGCGAGCTACCGGCGCCCTGTTTAACGTTTACCGGCCTGTAAAGTGTGATGCAACTCACCTACAGCATCTTATTTATTGAACTTAAACTCGACGACCAGTGAGACGTTTAGTTTCTTTGTTGTTTTTTGTAAAGCTAGAAACTAGAAACGAGTCGGTGAGCAGCGAGAAGCGAGTGATAGTTTTGTCGCTGGGCTAAAATCGGGTGTGCTAGTGTGACGGGCGATTAGTCACACCACTCGCTCGGGGCAGGTGAGACAAAATAAATATTCTTGCATCTCCACTCGCGACGAGTGTACCCAGTCTCTCGTCTAGTGTTTTGACCGCCAAGCGAGCACCACAACGTCATGATAGCTCTTGTCGCTGCGACAAACCAGTAGAGCGACTAGTAGATAATAGGGGTGTAGACACTAAATAAAATAATCAATAATGTTGTATTTTCTCGAAATACTATTACATTTTTAATCAAAGTCAAATGGAGAAAAAACAACGCAAGAGTATAAATAATCACAAAGTTATAAGTGTCCAAAGTTTTAAGAGCATTCCGTAAAACGCACCTTCATATGAAACTATTGTCTTTTACTAGGACGCTCGATGGTCGTGACGTCACTATCCCCGAGCGTTTTTTCCCTCTAACAAGCAACATGAAAACGGTTGTAGCTTCGTAAGTTTTTGACATATTTGAATGAGATTTTCGCTATTAGTCATATTTTTTTACTTTCTTTCTTTTGAAGTAATAATAAATGTCGAGTCTACACCCGTATTAGATTGTACGACAAGTCAGAAGGTTCCCCGAGGGACGGCAGCTGGCTGACCTGTGAGGTTGGTGGCGGGCCGGCTGGGCTTGGGCGGCGGCTCGTCGCCCCACGAGGCCGCCGCCACGCGCCGGTTCTCGCGCCGCATCGTGTCCCACGCCGTGCTACGTTCCTCTTGCAATATCTCGCTGTCAACAAAACCATAAGTCACATTTATTATTTTCTCCAATATGCTCGGAAATGTGCGCCTTACTGTAGCAAAAATAGTACGTTAAGTTCCTCTTTACTGACAAGCGCAAATTTAAAAACTTAAAAGTCATTAATGTACAGTTTTAGCGGTCAGGAAACTATATGAAATTCCATTACGGTATACTTTTTTACCTTTTAACCACATGTTTTGACCAAGACAAATCACTACAAACAGCCAAATACTCGTACGGTCGCGCGCGTTAATTTAAAATATTCTTTGTATTCCTATACAATTTGACAGGATTGTCAACCTTAGATGGGTCCCAAATTTACGCTCGTGACTGTACGTTTAAAGGCCTAGCAATTTGTCACAACAACTTGCTATAGTTAGACTGGTTGGTAACTATTGCAAGTTGGCGTGACAAATTGCGCCCGTTTGTAGTGTGCTTAAAGTTTTCTCGAGTTTTCTTTATAATATACAAAACGCTTACTTTTGTATGTGATCAAAATGACGTTTTCAAAAATGTCTCAAATAGTTTTAGATGAAGAAATAACAATATTTATCAAAATTAAATTCATACATAACGAACTAAAATGCGTTAAGATTTCAATCCCGTTTAATCTTTAATGACTTGAATTACATAAAGCATTTAAAATTGTGATTGATTCTAATGTTTTAAATTTTTTTATGTATGTCAATTGAAGCTGGCACCACGATTCATGCCGTGTACATACTTTTTAAAAATAAGTTGGGCGGGAACTTGATAGGACATACTCGCTGTTTTAAGATGATTGAAAATATTACTTGATGTCCTCGCATTTTTGGAGAAAAGCACTGTATCTGCCTCGGCAGGAATGACAAAATCAACTCATCCACGAATTGCAATTTCCCGGCCTCTGCAATAATGTACTATTACTAGCTGTCCCCGCGACATCTCAGTAAAACGCGGGCGGGATATAATGCAATCTATGTCCGCGGCGATAACAGGGGCGGCCCGTTCCCCAGTTTGTATAGTATACTCACAAGAGGGTCTCCTTGAGCTGGTGCTGTTGCGGGCGCTGCGAGGGCTCGTAGGCCCAGCAGCGGGACATGACGGAGTAGAGGCGCGGCGGGCAGCGAGGCGGTAGCGCGAGGCGTTCCCCGTTCTCCAGCTTGCCGATCACGTCGTTGTTCTTCACGCCGCTGAATGGTTTCACGCCGAGCATGAGGATCTCCCACATGCAGACGCCTGGGAACAAAATATAATACACCCAGTTGAAGGAAATGCAAACGAAAGGCTGAGCCACACTGCATGCGTGTGCAGCACGAGCACCGCTAGGTTGTAAAGTATGAATCCTCATAAGACATGTCACACCGCGTTACGTGAACGTATGCACGCATGCCGTGTGGCCAGGCCCTAAACCAAACTTCTTGCTACATCTTGCGTAGAACTACCCAAGTAAAGAGCAAAGGGCGTTACTACAGCACGGCTAGTGGACCGCGCCTGAGAGTATTCTAATTAGAAAAAAAACCGGCCATGTGCGAGTCGGACTCGCGCACGAAGAGGTACCATTATCTATAAAAACCAGCAAAAAAAAAACACGTTTGTTGTATCAAGGATCGGATACCGGTATTTTCTCCATACAAATTAAACCGGTATTGTTTCGTTCTTTCGTTATTACATCATTTTTGATCGGGCAATCTAATAATACGAATATATTACCTAAATATACGATAGAGTCCTACATTAAGAGCCTAAAACAATTCAAAATATTAGACTAAATCGGGGATTTTTGAAAAAACCGGTTCCGATCCCTGTGTTGTATAGGAGCCCCCTTAAATATTTATTTTACGGACGGACAACGGAATCTTAGTAATAAGGTCCCGTTTTTTACGGTACGGAACCCTAAAAAGTAACACAAGTCAATAAATAATCACAAAGTTATTAGTGTTCAAAGTTTTAAGAGGGGGTATACTCTGTCCCTTTTCCGCAAAACGCACCTTCATATGAAACGTGACACACAACATGCGTTTTCTTTCTCTATCAAGCGATATTAATCTCCATAATTTTTTGAGAATTTTGATTAGGATTTTCGTCACTAGGCATATTTTTTTGCCTTCTTTATTTTGGAGTATTAATAAAACTAGTGGCTGTAGAAATCGCGAGCAGTTTTAATTTTTTTTTTGAAAAAGTTACTCAAAAAAAAATATAATTAAGAAACCTGCTTACAAAATTTCACGAGAATCAGTTGAGAAATGCGACATGTAGAGGAGAACAACCGGACAGCGTGACAGACACCTGAAATAGGAACGATTTTCGGCCCAAGCTGAAGCATAGAACTTCGTTCGCTTCGCTCGCTCATTCGATTAGAGTCCAAAACCCTATTTAGAATGGATAAAGAAGAGGGGGGTGCCTTTTAATATGCCTTTGGGCGGTTAGAGGGTAAATAAAAGTTTGTATAAAGACATTGAAGACTCACCGAACATCCAAACATCAGAAGCGGAGGTGAACCGCCTGAAATTAATGGATTCCGGCGCCATCCACTTGATGGGCAGTTTGCCGCGAGACGCCTTGTAGTACGACTTGTCTTCCACCATTTTTGACAGCCCGAAGTCGGCCAACTGTCAAGTAAATTTATACAAATTTTATAGATTTACTTTAAACTGAATTTTCTATTCTTTCAATAATGTCTCCCCCATTTAAAAGTACAACTGAGTTCGAAAATGCTTGCACGGACTAAGTGATCAAAAATATGTGAACAACTTTATAGCTAAGGGCATATTGATCTTTGAAAAAGGGAAACGTACATACTTGAATATTTATGAACTCGATTGTGGGTAACTACAAAAAATAATCAGGAGGTACTGTCAAAAAATTAATTCTGGCAACTTGTCTGTGTAGTAATGGTCGAGTTTACCTTGACACAGGTGGGCGTGGAGACGAGAACGTTCCTCGCGGCGATGTCCCGGTGCACAAACTTCTTGCTCTCCAGGTAGCTCAGCGCCGTGGACAGCTGGTAAATGTACAGCACCAGTGTACACGTCTCCAACCTGAAAGTTAAAAGTAAATGAGTTTTCTCCAATATGCTCGGAAATGTGCGCCAAAATAGTACGTGAAATTCCTTGTTACTGACGAGCGCAAATTTAAAAAGTCATAAGTCATTACTGTACTCTTTTAGCGGCCAGGAAAGTGTATGAAATTCTATTACTGTATAATTTTTTACCTTTTAACCATATGTTTTGACTAAGACAAATCACTACAAACAGCCAAGTGCTCGTACGTTTAAAGGCCTAGCAATTTGTCACAACAACTTGCTATAGTTAGGCTGGTTGGTAGTGTATAGCTGTCTCTTTCCAACTATTGCATGTTGGTGTGACAAATTGCGTCTGTTTGTAGTGTGCTTAAAGTTTTCCCGAGTTTTCTTTTTTTTAATTGTCATAGACAAAACGCTTACTTTTGTAAGTGATCGAAATGACGTTTTTAAAAATGTCTCAAATAGTTTTAAATATAGAAATAACAACATTTATCGAAATGAAATTCATAATGAATGATCGTTCTAATGTTTTTAATTTTTTATACATATTTTTTGTACATAATTTTTTTTTAATAAGTTGGGCGGCAATTTGATAGGTTATTGACATACTCGCTGTTTTAAGATTATTGAAAATATTGTTTGATTTGCTCGCATTTTTGGACAAAATTGTATCTGCCTCGGCGGGAATGGCAAATCATCCACGAATTGCTATTTCCCGGCCTCTGCAATAATGTACTATAATTGTCTTATCTTGACACTTCACTACTATTATTGAACTGAAGTTTTCGAGCTTATTGCATTGTGAATGTTTTAACAAAAGAAAGAAATGGGTCCGCATACACGAATTGCTATTTTCCGGCCTCTGCAATAATGTAACAAATATTTCATTTTTTGTACAAGTTTTTTGTTGAAGAATCATACTGGGTCAAATTAAGCGGAATCGCACCAGAGTTCGGATTCCAACAGGGTGGTCTGACGTCATCAAGAAGGCTTGCGGTGCCGTGCATGAAGCAGCTCACATGGCCGTCGCCCGCGTCGTGAGGGAACGGAGAAGCATGGGGACGTACCTCCTCGCGTTCTGCTGCAGGTATGCGCGCATCTCCCCGAGCGTGGCCAGCTCCATGACGATCCAAATGGGCGGCGAGCTGCACACGCCCACTAGCCCGATGATGTGCGGGTGGGAGAACTGCTGCATTATGTCTGCGGACAACGGACGGTCATCATCATCATCTACTTCAAAAAGTTTTTGTCAAAAATTATATTCTTGGTACAAACTTTTATCGCCAACTGTACTTTTCTGTTTACCGTCATGTCAACTACTCGTTGAGACGATTCCGACGAGCCCAAACTTAGCGAGGTTACGTCTGTTAAGTCCTGAATTCCCATGGTCACTTTCTGTCTCCATCATCGGATCAGCTCGATGGTACCATAATATTGAATTGTCATTGGTTCAAGTATAGTTTACTTAAACCCAAAATTTCAGCTTTATTGGTTGAAGATTGGCTTCAAAATTGAGTTGCAAGATTCCACCCGAACAAACATATACTCACCGGCAGAAAATTTGGCCCAAAAACTTTTTTTGATTTCAAACTATAAATTGAACAAATTTTATAATGTTTTTCTGAAATTTCTTACTTTCAAATTTTATAAAATTTGGCCCAAATTAGAAAATGTTTACTATAAACATTTTCTAATTTGGGCCAAATTTTCTGCCGGTGAATTAAATAAAAGCTTGTAACAAGCCCAGACGCGCATAGCACCTTCCGTTTTTCTGGTGTATTCCCCGTTCGTCGCGAACTCCCGAACGCGAGATACGGTGCGCTAACGTAGAATTTACCTGAAGTCAAAATTGTTACTTGACTTGGACTTGGTCAATCTTGGTCATGGTTCTTCCGTCGGTTTTGATCGTCCATTCCAGCTCGAATGAATGCTTGATGAATGAGCTAGAAAACATGTTCAGCTTCTACATTACTACACCGGGAGGTATGGATTTCGACGCCATATAGAAATAAAGGGTTGCCTGGTGAAACCCGACAAATCACGTAAAAGGTTCCTTGCAAATAAAACCATGCATAACGAATATCATCCTTATTAAAAAAAAAAACTCGATTTATCGGGTTTACCAGTCAACTCTCTAAATATTTGCACTTCATAGCATACATTTCACTCGCATACAATACTTGCTAATTAAGGACATATGCTTTCCGTCCGGCATTAAACTCATTCATACTAAGCTGGATAAGACTAGCACAGGGTCGGGATGCTCAGCAGTGGGCGATCACAGGTCCCAGGCCTTTTACCCAATAAATGTAAAAAATTCTGACATGTTGGTAACGGCGGTTGAAACGCTCGGAGAATGACCCAGTGACTTAATGATGGTGATGTGCACTCACAGGCCTCCTCGAGGAACTTCTCCGCGGTGTCGAGGTCTGCGTCCAGCTTGCAGGTCTTCACGGCAACTGGTAGGATGCACTCCCAACTCTTGCCCTGTCATTTCTGAATGGTATGCTGACATTGCTGACAGAAGGAGAGTGATTCTGCCTTGACACAGGCCACTCTAAACCTTATCCCAATGAGATCAAGTGTAATCTATTGCTGTACACTCACAGGCCTCCTCGAGGAACTTCTCCGCGGTGTCGAGGTCTGCGTCCAGCTTGCAGGTCTTCACAGCAACTGGTAAGATGTACTCGCCACCATTGGCCTGTCCTTTCTGAATGTCATGCTGACAGAAGACGCGTGATTCGGTCTTGCCGTCAGGCCATTCTAAACCTAATCGCAGCGAGTTAAAGTATAATCTAGTGTTGTATACTCACAGGCCTCCTCGAGGAACTTCTCCGCGGTGTCGAGGTCTGCGTCCAGCTTGCAGGTCTTCACGGCGACTGGCAGGATGTACTCGCCGGCCTGGCCCTTGCCCTGCTGCTTCTGGAGCGTGAGCTGCCGCCGGAGGGACGGGTGGTTTGCGGAGGCTACTCGGCAGGTGCCTGGACAAATAACGACAAAATGTACATCGAGATTTATTTAGTGTTATGGCGTATCGTATACAAATGTAGAAAACTATAAACTGCTAGCCGGTCGCGCGGCGTATTGCGGGAAAGCGGGTGAAAAAATATAGCTTATGTCCAACCAGAAAGAAATAGCGTAAGTGGCTCCGAAGATTACGGTCTACATACAAACTCTCAAGTATACAATCTCACAGATTGTTATAATATTAGTATAGATAAGTCGAATTCCAGATAGCCGCAGCCATTTTATAGTGTGGATCTGTAGATAAATCTAGAAAACGGTAGTAAAACATAACATAATATACTGAAAGGCGCGTACGTTTGGTCATTCTCCATTGGGCGACCGTAATTAAAGCGATGTATAACAAATTGTAACCATGTGAATTTTCAATTTTACCACAAAATATTGCAAAGCCACATGTAACCATTTTGTCAAGATGTATGTAAATGTAAAAAATAGATGGCAAAAGATTACCTTTGTGTACGTCGCCAAACTGTCCCTCTCCGATGATACCGGTAAGTTCGATCTGGTTACGAACTAACTCGTAGTCTCGAACTAGAAAAAGAAATAGTACATGTATATAAAGGTTGCCCCGATAGTTATTTTGGCGAATGCTTTAATAGCGAAGAGTCTCGACTAACACTAAGACTTATGTAAGACTTTAGAGGCTCTCGTTAGATGGCTGGGCCTTGGATCAGGAGGTTCCTCTCTGTCGCCCCTCTGCCGGTGGCAAGAGCAATATTCGAATAAAAGTTAAATATTTAAACCTAGGGTAGGATATTTAACTTTTATTCGAATATTGCAAAAACGAAATTAATAAAGGACATAGTAATAATAAGACAGTTTTATTATTTGTTCGCAGTCGGTCAACATAGCAAAAAGTCCACTCATTTTTAATCGGTCAACTTCGCGATCCGTTAACTTCGCTATCTGTCAACTTCGCTATCAGTCTACTTCGCTTAATATGATCTCCACATCTGTTGTAAAAGATAGATCGGTTGGGTCATTTGTTCGCAGTCGTCTAACATAGCAAAAAGTCCACTCAAATGACCTGTAGGGGATTCGCATATAGTCCACTTCGCAAATAGTCCACTTCGCAAATGGTCCACTTAGGTAGGTTGGGTTTGTTAGGTATCTTCAGATGCCATAAGGGCAAACAGACCAGAAATAGGAGCCCGGCACAGCGGGGCCCCATCAACACACCATGCATTTGTTTCGACATCCGGCAGTGTCGACGGAGCCCCGCTACGTGGGGCTCCTATATCTGGTCCGTTTGCCCTTCGGGCATCTGAAGACACGTAACGGGGAAGACGTGATGTAGCAACGAGTGTACGGACCAGCCGGCGTGGAGTAGTCGGCGTCGTCGTCCACGATCTCGGCGTAGTCCTCGGACAGCAGCGTGCCCGCGGCGCCCTCCCACGAGCTCTTGCCCTCCGACGACGACGAGCTCATCTCCGCTGCAAACAGGGAAGCTCGCTTAGAGCGTGCCCGACAGTTTCTAGTCCGCTCGCGCGTACACTCGCAAGTTCTCGAGGTACAGTCACGGACTTTTGTTGAGCCATTTAGAGCTCACTTTATACTGGGCACTTCACAGCTTCATAGAAAACTTAAATTAGTTGACACCAAATATCCCGTCCAGCACGGCTATCACAAGACGGCGCGCGAGCTCTCTCGATTTTTCTCGCACTATCCGTCTCACTCTTATTAGAAAACTTAGAAAGAGAGGGTATAGTGCGAGAAAAATCGAGAGAGCTCGCGCGCCGTCTTGTGATAGCCGTGCTGATGCTGCAAAAAACGCTTGCAATGAGCGCAACTCTCGACTCGCTCGTTATACGCGCGAGCACCGCACGAGTTAATATCTCAACTCGCGCGGCGCTCGCGCCCTTGGCTGCGTCCAGTAGTACGCGCGAGTCCGAGCCGAGTGGACGTATTTGGTTCAAAACGGAGCGCGATAATTTAGATGCGGAACTTTTTACTTGGCCAAGTCCCTCCCCTGTGCATCTGGACGCAATATAAATTGAAGCTCGCGCGTAAAACGCGTCATCTGGACAGGCTCTTACATTACAGTACCAATCACGTCACACTTGCGTCAGAGCACTAAGGGTGCTTTTCGCTACATATGAACATTAACACTTTCAAAGTTGTCGACTGGTCAAAATTTGACCTGACGCACCCTTAGAATGAAACCGACCGAACTCAAAAAAATCGACAACACATCTTAATGCAATATGTAATTTTGAGTTGATATGTGTTGCTAACTCATTTTGTCGATTTTTTTGAGTTCAGTCGGTTTATTTCTAAGGGTGCTTATTTAATAAGCATCGATTAAATTCAATTATTTTAGTTTTTAAGTGATTTAAAAAATACTTCGAACATAATATAAACCTCGAAGAGTGATAATTAAAGTAAAAGAAGTTTTCATTCTTCAATTGTTTTATTACTTTCGGCATTTTGGTAGATTGTCGGTGTATTATGTGTTGTGATAACCCTGACAAAACCTACATAGAGAGGTTGTGGCCTTATTTTACACATTAATAGGACTTTTAGCGCGACTATCAAACGTTACGTACCGTCGCCAACACAATTAATTGACCATCCGTGCACTTTATCTGCATTGCAATAAATTGTCCTACTAATCCTACTAATATTATAAATGCGAAAGTTTGGATGTTTGTTACTCAATCACGCAAAAACAGCTAAACGGATTAAGATAAATTTTGGTATCCATATAGTGTATAGCCTGGATTGACATGTAGCATACTTTTTTACATACTGGTAAAGGTCGCGGGAGTCCGCTGGATGCGGGTGGCGCAGGACCGGTCAATTTGGAAGTCTCTGGGGGAGGCCTATGTCCAGCAGTGGACGTCTTTCGGCTGATATGATGATGATGATGATACTTTTTTATCCCGGGAATCATCCCTTAGGGGCGTGAAATGGGGGGCGAAAGTTTGTATGGAGATACGATATAAACGAGTTCCACGCGAACGAAGTCGCGGACAGAAGCTAGTAATAAATAAGGTTCTATATAAATACAGGATGGTCAGTTAACTGTGTTGACGTTTGTACTAGTGTTACTCACTTTTGCACTGGCAGTTCAGGGACTTCCATACAGTAGCTTGCAAAAAAACATTGGTAAGATTATACAAAGTGAGAAAGAAACCATGAGACGTGTTTATAACTACAATTAGAGTTAACTTAGGTATGAATGAAGAGTACTCACTCGTCCTGTTCCATAACGAGGTCTGTGATTCTGTGACTAGTCTGCAGTACCCGTCTACTAAATCTGCTAAGCTTTCCGCAGCCTGTAACACAAAGCGATAAGGTTCAAAATTCAAAGAAAATCTCTACACACACTATAACACATACCAGTACCTGGACCCATATCTTCCTCTAATAAAGTTGAGATTTGTGCGTAGGTATCCTTATTTAATTTGAGTAGCATTTTATTTAAAAAAAATGAAATTTCTTGATGATCATCTTTTAATAAAAAACGCTAATCTATATTGACTGATTTCAAATGATATATTATTTTGTAAGTTTTTATCTTTTTGATCGTTCGTTAGATTTTTTTGCAATGAAATAATATCAATAATCTGTCAGGCTGCCCGTAGCCACGGTGTATGCTCGTGGCATACACAGTGCAGTTACCTCGACGCTGCTGCACGTGATGGTGAGCGTCTCCGCGGCGCCCTTCACGCGCAGCTGCAGCGCAGCTTTACCGCACGACGACCCGCTCGTCTGGAACCACACATTAGTAGTTTATCTACACATATACCATAAACCCGCTAAAATGCGTTCAGAAACTGGCAGTAATGACCAGCATTACATCAATAAGATTTATAAAAATAATTAACTTGTCTCCGGCCGTAGGTAATTTTGTACGTATTCTTTGTTCGTTTCTTCTTGTTCTATTCTTAAGGTGCGTATGAAGTAAAATTAAGGACGCAAAATGGCGTCGACACAATTACAGCCTCGGGTTGAGGCACGCACGGCTCGCCTATTTTGCTCAAATTCGTACACGCTCACGAGCTGTGCGCGAGCAGCGCGCAGCGAGCCGAAGTGGCTGAGCCGTGCGTTTGTTAGTAAATTTAGGACAATTATTGATACAAATACATGAAAAGCAAAAGATGTTGTGGATCCCGAAATCAATCAGCTGTAATTGTGTCGACGCCATTTTGAATGTCGCCGCGCGGGGCGAGCATGCCTCAGGCTGAGGCTGCTCTAATTCGTACGCACGTTTACACCAGCCGCAGTGTGCGGCTGGTGTAAGAATAGAAGGTATAAGCTACCTGTGTGTGCGCGGTGTGCGCCTGCGCGCAGTTGGACTTGAGCGTCTGCACGGCGACGATGTCGGCGAACGAAGCGATCTTCGTGTACGTCGGCGGCTCGCCCGCCTTGTGCGACACGTACGATATATCTGCGACACAACAAATATACACTAAAGTACGGGCCAAATGAACGTTCCGATGGGATTATCTGTATTTGTGATTTTTATCCAAGAATGAGTTAAAAACTAACATAACCAATGATTATACATAACACCATCGATAATCTGCGAAGGTTGCGACACGCATCCCTACAAGCAGGTAGTAAAAGGGGCGGGGCCGGCCTATTGATTTATGGCCTCACCGGAACGTTCATTTGGCCCGTACTATAGTGCCGCTGTGACCTGTATAACCCAAGAGACTGTCTTTTTGAAAGATTTTTTTATTTCGAACACGTGACTACAAATAATTTACTTCAAAAACAAAGTTTTAACCGACTTCAAATCAGTAGCTTCGAGTTTGCCCGTAAAATTTGTAGAGTTCCCTCGATTTCTCTTGGATTGGGTTTTGGTGACAACGGGACCAATCTGGAAGTATATGCTTTCAAAGAAATAAATAATTTTTCAAATCTGTTAAATTGGGTTAAAAATCTATATAATTAACGAGACTGCTCACATAATTTCACAAGAATCGGATGAGAAATGCGACCTGTAGAGGAGAACAGACGGACAGCGTGACAGCTGGACAGACACCTGACATACGAACGATTTTCGGCCAAAGCTGAAGCATAGTCGATCAGTTTCAGGTAAATTCTCGTATTTGTAGCACTGGGTCCGACTTATTGTTGAAAGAAGGCAGAACACGCCCGCCAGTTTGATATATTATAAATAACAATTACTTTAAAAACAAAGTTGTAATTTAATCAACTCCAAATCAGTACCGAAATTGCTTCAAGTTTGCCTATAAAATTTGAAGAGTTCCCTCGATTTCTCCAGGACCCTATCATCAGATCCTGACCTGATGACCATGGAACCACCTGGGAAGGATGCCCTTTCAAACAAAAAAAGAATTTTCCAAATCGGTCCAGGCGTCTTCAAGTAATCGGGAAACATACATAAAAATATTTCGATGAATTGAGAACATCATTCTTTATTTGAAATCGGTTGAAAATGGCAGAAAGAAAGACAGATCGGTCAGTATGCGGAGCACTTAGGCTCGATTTAACTGGAGTAAGTATTTATCCTGACATTATACTTCAAATCTGCATGTAGGTACTCCTCTCATCTCTCTCTTGGGAAGAAAAGGTTAGTGTATAGAGTCAGTTTTCCAGTTTGGGAATGCGAGTTGCACTGGGATGCTCTGGACCTTCGTATCTATAACCTTGATTTTCGCGAAAGATAAGAGTATAAGAATCTATTCATCACACTTGCTCGTAAATGGTGTTATTCCATGCTTGTATACAGAAGGACAATGGCCTAAATTGCTCCCGCGGGATTTATAAATTTTCATAACTCCGTAGGAAGTTATGAGCTTGTGTGTGATCTGATTGGTTTAAGCAAATCTAGTTGGCCGCGCGCCACAAGAATTCTATTCTGTGATTGGTTGAAATATTAAAGCTGCCCGCTCCACTCGCACTGATCTGGAAGTGAAGTTGTCAAATTCATCAATTTTTGATTGGAGCGCTTGTATGAAACATAGATTTTTCTGTCTTTTGTAGTTTAAATAACTACAAAAGGCAGAAAAATCTATAAACATAGATTTTTCTGGCAAATGTGATGAAAAACATTGTGTATAACATGGGCGTAAGAATATTGCAAACTCGAGTCATCAAAAGCCAGGGCCTTCGGCGCCGGGCTTCTGATAGACTCTTGTTCGCAATATTCCAGATACGCCCCTCGTTAAACAATGTACTATTGTCTATTACTTAGCTAGTAAAACAATAAAATAAATAATAATAAATATTTGGGGACAATCTTACACAAATCAACCTAGTCCCAAACTAAGCAAAGCTTGTACTATGGGTACTAGACGACGACATATACAGGGTGGCTCATTCAAATCGGTCAGTATGGGAATGTCTGAAACTATAAGACATACGAAGATTTGTTCTTAGGAACCATGTCACCGATTTTGATAAAAAGAAAAACTTCATTCATGCATTTGAAAAAAAAAACTGTACCCAGCTCGGGAATCGAACCCGGTTGTTTTGAAAAAATAAACTTACACTTTTTCTATTTAAATATCGATTGTGTAGGTCTTAAGCTGTAAATGTCTCTAAGAAACATGATGTCTAAAATGAATAAAATGCATTGTTTTGACATACTTTAATTTATCATAGTAGGTGTTCGAAGTGACCACCGTTACAATATTCAACAAGTTCAGGCATGTAAAATTGTCTCTATGGCTGTTTGTATGTACCTCTCTACTTGTTACATACACCTTATCATGTGGCATTAGCATTGCATTAAATCGATACAATCGATCGATATTTAATACTTAAATACATAGAAAACATCTATGAGTCAAAGTGAATGTGTCAGATTTGTTTGTTACCTATATCCGGGCCGATGGCCAGCTCGATGGGGATGGCCCAGCCGGAGCCGAGCGCGCCGGTGAACGTCTCCCGGTCGTAGCCGTAGTGCGTGTGCATGGTCTCCAGGTACTTCAGCATACATTCTGTGTCTGACAGGTTCGCCACCTGGAACCAAAACGGTTGAATTAGTACAAGATAATACCATCGTCTTACCATATTGTCGGTCGGACTGCTATCAAAGACCATGTTTCGGATTGCTAATGTATTTGTGTCGTTCTCGAGCAAAGGACGATTTATAAGAATTGTAAATGCGTCGTTACGGAAATAGAGCCTTAATTATAGAAATACAAGCACGGGCGGCTCTACCTATAGTGAAGGGCGCTAGGTCCTAGGCGATGTAACATTAACTTTTCTAGGACTTTTCGATAAACCCTCAAATAACGTTCATCAGGTCCGGTTTGAAGAAAAATTGCATCACAAAAGAAAATAGCAAAGGCTTTTCTCTTTTTCCACTCCAACCTAATAACTCTAATAAGCCTGTTCGATAGAAATTACGAGTTCTAGCGTCATTTCTATGCGAATGTAATCTAGTCTTCCAGCCATCTCCTACTAGGTATTCCTTTGACGATTACAAAACTGAACACTAAAGTTATACTAATAAGGTACCTTTTTGAACTGCTGCTGTATGGCCTTCTTCAGCACCTTGGGCTTGATGGCGTCCAGCACCGACTTCGGCAGGAACTTGTGTAAGCCGAACTCCTTCTCCAGATATTCGATGTTGGACTTCTTGTCCAGTGATATCTGCATGTCTTTGCAGAAGTATCTGAAACACGACGTTTGAGGTTCAGTTGGATGAATAAGTTTCTGTCAAAAATGTAATTCTTGGTGTTAGGTTTTATTACTGACTACTTTTTTTGCCAGTCATCAACTGCATGTTAAGACGGTTCCAACGAGCCCGAACACGACGGAATTATCTCGTAGTTTAGGAGTTGCTACGCCACCTCCTGTCTCCATCGTCAGATCAGCTCGGTGGTACCATAATATTGCAATGCCATCGGACTTACAAAAATATTTTTTTTTTATAAATTGGATACTGAAAAATGGGCTGCTAGATTTTGAGGAATGCTTACTAACGCAACGAATAAGACTTACTTTATTTCTAAACAACATATGTGTATCGCCAGATCCTGGTCCACCATTGGATGGTTGGCGTTGAGGTAGTCATGTCGGACCTGGAATTAAACACAATATTGATAGCATCTTCGTCTACGTGTCGTCATGGGTATGTAATGAGTTAAAACCTCTGCATCAAACAGCGTATATCCAGGTTTGATTAAAGCCCCGTCAGATCGGCCGCTGAATGCACAGAACGAGGTGAGAATGTCAGGCCCAACTGCTGCGTCCCGCTTCCGCGGCCGACCCAACGGGGCCTTTAATGTTCGTATTCACAACACGTCTCAAAGATAAACAACTAATAGGAGTTTAATTTTTTTGTTTAGCGACTTCCATCTCACTCGTGCTGTGCTGTGCAAATGAAACGGTGAAAGGTGGATTTCCTCGTCGGCGTCAGTTGTGTGTCTTAGTGTGGGCTGTGCAAGGTCCAACGAGAGGAGTCAGTACCTGGTCGTAGTAGTAGTGGAAGGTGACCCGATCGGAGTCGCTCAGCCCGCGCAGGTTGGCGGGCAGGTAGCGCACGCGCAACTCCAACCGCCACTCGGACGCCGGCCATTTTGTGAGCAGCTCAGACACTGGCGTGTCTTGGTGGATCCATCGGATCTAGAAATTATAGATAACAGATGTATAGTTGCAAACAAAAACGAAATTGCCAGACTATTGTATTATACTGATTACGATTAGCAATAACAGTTTTTCCGTTGCAAGCCAAACTGAACATTAAGAAGAATCGATATCAAGAGGTGGTCGACGAGAAGACATTAAGCGCTATATTAGCTGCTATTGTTTTATGTGAGAGTGGTGGCCACCCTGCTGGTCGCACGACGCGTACTTAGAGCCGCTCGCCAGCCGGTAGCCTGGCCGCTAGCAGTCGTAGCACTGAGCGGACGTTTTACCGGCCGTCTCGCCAGCCGCTAAACTGGCCGCTTGCAGTCGTAGCACCGAGCATCTTCGTAAGCCTACTAGCACTTCGTAGCAAGTAGCCTACCTTGCCCGTAGTAAGCCGTCTTGCTCGTAGCATGTAGCACGACGCGTAGACCTGCTCGTCGACAGCTAGCAGTCGTAGCGCTGAGCTTCCTCGTAAGCCTTCTCGACGACTACTATCACTTCGTAGCAAGTAGCCTACCTTGCCCGTAGTGAGCCGCCTCGCTCGTAGCACGACGCGTAGACCTGCTCGTCGACAGCTAGCAGTCGTAGCGCTGAGCGTCCTCGTAAGCCTTCTCGACGACTACTATCACTTCGTAGCAAGTAGCCTACCTTGCCCGTAGTGAGCCGCCTCGCTCGTAGCGCGTAGCACGACGCGAAGACCCGCTCGCCGGCCGCTAGCCTGGCCGCTAGCAGTCTTAGCACTGAGCGTACGTCCTCGTCGGCCGACGCCCGGACCACATTGAAGCCACCGTTGGGTAGGTGGACTTTCAGAGTTGACTGGTCCGCCGGCGCCGTTCCTGAAGTAAAAATGAGATAAGTGAATAATTTGGGAGTACTGCATTCTTCAATTACACGTAACTACCAAGGGCGAAACCCTGATATCAAATTCACTAAATCCTGCATGATTTTGCATTTGGCCTCATCAGACCGCAAGTTTGCGTCCCGCCTGACCTAAAGAAGTGATCAACTTCTGGGTTGTCACATGCATTGCGCCCTTTAGGTTCATGCGGATTCGTGCCATGATTATCAATGTAATGGACAAAACGACAAATACCAATATATAGCTCGGGCCATTCTTATTTTCTGTGTAGAACAGTGACGACATAGAAGAATGAATACAGGAAATTATTTAATTCATAGTCAACATCATCCATTGCTTTTCCGATTGTACCATAAAGGAGCCCGGGGTCCACTTTGGCACCTAATCCCAAGACTTGGCGTAGGCACTGGTTTTATGAAAGCGACTTCCATCTGAACTTCCCACCCAGAGGGAAAACTAGACTTACGAAGAAATATATTCATTCCTAGAGCCATTTTATTCCACGGAATTACTTACCTACATATGAATAGGCAGTATTCTCTAATTAAGCAAGCTTTGTAAGGAATGTTCCCGCGAAGCGAGTCGTATATCGTCGGTTAACGCAAACCTCTTAACTTCTTGGCTTAAAGGAAGATACTAAGTTTGTTAATTAAGTCGACAATGAGCTGAGAGATTCGCTAATTTAGTATCGTGTGGGTTAACGAACAAATGAATATGTATTATCATTTAACATTGTATGCAGATGGAGAGAGAATTCTTTATTTATACAAGCTTTTATTTAACTAGCACTGATTGTATTGCAAGTAAATATACGTAAATATAGCATCCAAAATGTGCAAAGTATATTTCAACGACTTGCCGGTATCCGGTTGAACTGAAATTTTGCTTCCTTATTTAAGTTCGGTGACAATGCAATATTCTAAGTTACGTTAAGATTCTCCTTCCGTACATCCGTTGAAGCGCGGTTTTCACCACGACCTTCGGTTATCCGTTACATCTAAAAAACTGGACAAGTGCGAGTTCCACTCGCGTGGTGATGGTTCCGTATACAATACACAAAAATATTGAGAATTTTCCCGTTCCTTTGAATACTCAAACTTCTTATAGGTTTTCCTGTAATCTTTAGGCAATGGAAAAAATAGTAGTTTCGGTCTTCTTTTCCCAAATTACTTCAAATCAGTTTTTGCTAAAATTATAAAAAAAAAAATATCTGAGATGCTTGCAACAACCCCTTTTATTTGATATGTCACACAATACAGTTTGCGAAACTTTTTTTTTATTTTCCAGTTTACCCCCCAAAAGTGGCCTCCTTTTTCAGACTTCATTAATTTACTTTACGCGTCCATCTTTGGGTCACCAATTTACATATGTTTACCAAATTTCAACTCAATCGGTCCAGTAGTTTCGGAGCAAATCGGCTGTGACAGACGGACAGACAGACGCACGAGTGATCCTATAAGGGTTCCGTTTTTTTCCTTTTGAGGTACGGAACCCTAAAAATTCAAAGGTGTTGGCGAAGTCCTTAATCCATATTGTAACAGCAAGCGTGGAACTGACCAGTAAGCTAGCATAACTGACGCTGCATAACTGACGATCCAGTCGAATCTTTCGGGGTTATATCGGACCTGAATTCAGCGCCCTTGTCCAATTTTGCCACTCACGCGCGCATTTAAGAAGGCTTCTGAATCCGACTTCAACTCCGACTCCGATAAATCCAACTTTCTCAAACATGCAATGACATACTGCTGTTGTGTTCTTTATAAATAGGGTTTAAAGTATCACGTTTCGGGAGCGACGAGACGAGAGATGCGTTATGGAATTTCATACAAAATTGGAGGCCTGCAAAGCGACTTTCTTTTGCTTCAGTATCATCGGGGCCGTTGAGGCATTAAAAAGACTTTCAAGTTTTTATTATTTATTTCATTGCATGTTTGAGAAAAGCACTATGCATACCTCGGCGTGAAAAGGAATTGCCAGCCTCGTATCACTCATATCTAATTGGCCGACCATCCCTATTTCCCCGGCCTCTGCAGTAATGTACTATTAAAGACTCCCTCAAACACGTCTAATGTAAACGTTTGCGAGCCAAAAACCGAGTAATATCGTCAGTACAGTATTATTGCTGATTACCGCTCGTAGCCGGGACGGGCTCATTAGGGCCGAGCATCTGGGCGCAGAATAACAAACAAACAGACCTATTTAATTGGCAATGGTAAAATTGAATACATTTTTATGTTGAAATTACTAGTAATACTTGTGTTCTTATGCCGGCTTCACACTTACATCATTTACATCTACATGCGTAGTAGTGATTTAGTTTCACCTATAACCAAGTCTTGCAAGCCTAATTTGACCAACTTCCCAGAGTTCAATCGAGTTGAATACATGGAATATTAATATGATGGTACAATTGAACTGGTCTGATGATAGAAACGGAAGGTAGCAAGGAACGCTTAAATTACTCTAAATAGAAGCTCGTCTTAAAAAAACTGACTTAAACTTGCTTATCTGGTGGGGAAGTTTTGGATGTCTGTTACTCATCATCATCATCATCATCATATAAGCCGAAAGACGTCCACTGCTGGACATAGGCCTCCCCCAGAGAGTTACTATTACTATCTGTCTGTTACTATTTTACGCAAAACCCTACTTGACAGAATTTGATGAAAATACCTAGGCCACATGCTTGGAAGCGTTATTTACGCGTACCAAGTCGCAGGCAGAAACTAATTCACAATACCAGACGGTATAGAGTAAACTCTCTGTTCCGTAGGTCTGCTTAGAAGCCTATTGATTGGTGGATGATATGACACCGTCCCGCGGGAGACACGTAATTGGAAGACACGACACGTGACTCTTGGACAAGTTAATTAGAGCCGATCATATCAGAAGTTGATCACAGAAATTAGTAATATTACACTTATAATTAGTACTAATATTGTGTAATGTATATGTAATAAATATAGAGGCCTCGGCAGAGAGTACGACTTTGTACCCTTTGGCGTCGAGACCCTCGGTCCGTGGGGTCCCAGTGCGCATAAGTTATTTGCAGAAATCGCGAAACGTCTGGTCGATGTAACTGGTGATCGAAGAGCTGGCGGCTTTCTTGCGCAACGCATCAGCATTGCAATTCAGCGAGGAAATGCCGCCAGCATCCTCGGTACAATGCCTCGAGGGCCTTTTTTAATTTATCTTAGTTAATGTTAATTATAATCTTGTATTCATTTTTAATAAATACTTTCCTTCCAATAAATATTATAAAGAGGTAGAGTTTTTGAATGTGTAGCTTAATGAGAGTGTAGGTTTATCTGTGGGCACGGTAGTGCCCCCGCCAAGTCGAGCAAAAAAAGAGGCACGGCCGTACCATCCTTTTTTCGAAGCCATTAAGGCCATTTTCAAAATCCTGTAATTTTGTGCTGGCTAAAGCCAGAACCCTGAATCTTCAGTAACATATAGGGCATAATATGGCTTACATATATTCTCAATAACATTCAATTTGAACTTTTAGTTTAAGAATTACGTATTGCCCATCAAAGTTCTTTAGTTTTGTCACTGACATACTCGCTCACTTACCTATGATCATCATAATTGTAGGTCTAGCAGACCCACAAGCTCCAAATTTCAAAAATAATTCGTTTTTAGCCTATCAATTGGGTACTTTCCTGGGTAAAAAAATACAATTCTATTTAGTCCGTCAGTTAGATTATCAAAAAATATTGGACACGTGTTTTTTGTTTGTCAATTAAACAAAAAATGACGAAGATATAGCCCGTTAAAGTTCCGCGTGCTAAAAAGTGTACCACAATGTGACGTCACGCGGAACTTTAACGGACTATATCTTCATCATTTTTTGTTTAATAAACAAACAAAAAAATATATTTAAAATATTTTTTTTTATAAACTAACTAACGGACTAAATATCATATTTTAGAAAAGTAGCCAATTCATAAAAAACCTAAAATATTGCAATTACAGATGTATGACATATCATTTGACAATAACTTGTCGGTGAAGGAAAACATCGTGAGGAAACAGGTGTAATCCGAAAAAAGTCTACTTTTCCATCTATCATATATCTCCGTGCTTCTTTAGGGCACAACCAGGAAAACGCAAGGAGGACGATGGCGCCTACTAGCAATCACAGAATCTGAGATCATAGAATCATAGAACACTACACTATTGACTGACCAAATAAATAGGTACACGTCTAGTTAGCCGTATTGATTGGTAGATGACGTCCCGCGGGAGCCGGTAATTGGGTGGGACGCGTAATGGGACGGGTCAACGACTGGGCTTTATTTGAAAATGACGCCGTTTGCGTGGTCGGTCGTAACGTTAGTGCAAACTGGGTTTCTTTTGACGATAGTGGAAGGTTACGGAATTGACATACTTTACTTAGGCACGGTCGCTGTAAGGAAAGTATGACAATTCCGTAACCGTCAAAACAACTCCCAAAACCACATAGTTCCTTTTTTACGGCCGACGAAAACGAGGGGTGTTATACGATTAACACTTCTACACTTCTATATCTGTGTCTGTCTGTGGTATCATAGCTCCCAAACGGATGAACCTATTTCGATGTTGTTCTTTTTATCGAAAGTCTTGCTTCAACAAAGAAATTGACACGTAGGAAATTGAGGTAATTTCGAATCGATGGGGTTAATTCTGAAAGTCTACTTTAAAAGGGTAAAAACCTACCAAGTGCGTGTCGGACCACGCACAACGAAGGGTTCCGTGCCTGTTAAAAAGGTCACATCGTCACAGAAATCTTACGGCACTTACTTCCTTTTCTATAGGGAAGGTAGTTTTTCAGCAATATCTCGAAAACCTTTGAACCGATCTTGTTCAAAATAATTTTTGTGAAAGAATTTAATATGCCTTATGTCCATGATTATTTTTCATATTTTTAAAAATAGAGGGGAGAGAGAGTCACAACAATGGTGTCCCCCACCATTTTTGTGACTTTCGGGGCGATTATCTCCGACTCTATTCACTTAAAACATTCGCTGCCGAGAATCGCTACGCGCTACGCTCGTAGCCGATTCCGTGGTTTTCCACATATGTAGCGGAAAGCGACTACGGCGTAGGCGCTCGCTAGTCAGGTTCCCGGCACTGAATGTGTAAATAAAAAAAAAACCGAGAAACCATATATTTATTTTGAAAGGCCTATCACGTAGATTTAATTTTTTTTTTTTACTTGCAGTTATATGTATAGAGTGCACCCCTAAACACATATTTTTTTAGTCATTTCATTACAGAACTACATATGTAGCGGCTAACAAAATACACCTTATCCTCAAAATTTTATTCTAATACACCTTATAGTTTTCGAGTAAAATTCCTGTGACATACGGACAGACGGACATGACGCAACTATAAGGGTTCCGTTTTTGCCATTTTGGCTACGGAACCCTAAAAGAGTAGTAGTTCTTGAATTGTCGTGCTTCAACAACAAATCACGACTTACGTTCTTAATATAAACTTTCCGCATTTTATCTAAAAACCTCTAAAAAAAAGTGCGAGACGGACTCGCCCACCGAAGATTCTGTACAAAATTACAAATGTACAGTTTAAAAAAAATCCCTGTACTTGTCGTATAAGACAAATTTACTTGCCAAATTTTATAGTTCTAGGTCAACGGAAAGTACACTACAAATTTTGATTCCCCTGAGAGTGTCAAAATATACGTTTTTTGCGGCATAAACGGCCGTATCTTCTTTTTTACGTTAACTTAGAAGTTTCATTTTTTCACAGCGTCAAGGGACTGTAGACCAGAGT
This sequence comes from Epinotia nisella, assembly GCA_932294315.1. Taxonomy (NCBI): domain Eukaryota; kingdom Metazoa; phylum Arthropoda; class Insecta; order Lepidoptera; family Tortricidae; genus Epinotia; species Epinotia nisella. The sequence goes on from OW028693.1 coordinate 12,276,244, forward strand.
ATATGGTTTTAATTTCAACTTGATACCTCTACGCGTTCACGAGATAACGGGTCTTGACAGACAGACAGACTGACGGACAACAAAGTGATCCTATAAGGGTTCCATTTTTTTTTCCTTTTGAGGTACGGAACCCTAAAAATAGGTACGGTAAATTAGAGATAATCAGATCTTATATAATAAATGTTACAAAACTCATTTCAACCAGATTGACAGAATTATTCAACAGTTCCATTACCATGGCCATTTCCAATACGCCTGTACGAATTTCATTGAGCACAGCGAAGTGCATCAGAGAAGTGTTTTAACAATGTACGATGTTTATGTATTCTTACAACCTTTTGGCTTTGAGATGGATTTAGATCTGGTTTATAGTCGACAATCGATTGAATTCCTTAAGTAGGTGTGCACTTATGGAGTTAATGGCATTATTAGTTTGAACAAATTGAATACACATCATTTGGAATGTTTTGATTTAGAAGAACTAATTTTATTGACAAATTGAGGTTGAGGCAAAAATGATTTAGGAATTTATCCTTCTAAGACCCGGCGTACAAATTTTTTTACAAATTTCAAAATTGACTTTGATTTTTTCTTTATTTCAAAAAGTTACTAATTCAAAATGTATCATATCAAATAACTTTTGGTACAGGCTTTTATCGTTGAGAGGGTTCCAAGTACTATCACGATGGGTTAACCATTTGTAGTTTAGAACTTGCTATGGCCACCTTCTGTCTCCATCATCAGATCATCTCCTCCTATTTAAAGTGTGTAGAACGCGAGGGCTATGGCACAACAGTTCTGCAATCGTTCTAGTGAGCTCAAAAGTATGAGGTACATACCATGCTGCGCCTGAGGAGTTGGTTGCCGCTTGGGCGAGCCACCCTGCGCGGCGTGCATCGCGCGCGCTAGCGGGCCCTCGCCGCGCCCGCCTCCCTCTGGCTCATGGCTGCAACAAACATACACACATTTTTAACATCACTTTATATCTAACTATTATACTGGGCATTCACGACCGCTTCAACAAGCCAAACGGAGCAGCGCTGCGACCAAAATCGGTACAAACTGTAGCGAAGTTGGCGCGGCCCGTTTGATATCCAAACAAAGAGCGAAGCTCCAACGCGCAATTCTAATGGAACGGTCGTGAATATCAAAATTCAATGTTTCAACGTTAAGACATCAACATCAAGTGGTCAAATTATTACGTCCATCCATTTGGCGCCGAGACAGAACGAAAAGAGGTAGTCATCATACCACTTTGGAAAATATCCTTATTCCTTATCTAATTAGGTCTATAGAAATATAATACCGTGCAAGAATATGAAGCGCGAAAGGCGTGCGTTTGACTGATGAATGTACATGTACATACCCATTCTCCTCTCACCAAAATCGAGCAAGCATTAGCCACTCACGTTCGGTGTTACCTGACAGTTTTCACTAAAAAAATTAAAGCTTTATCTTAGCCGCAGTCGGTTCTAAAACAGCGTGTGTGTGCAACTTTACTGCGTCATTTTGTAAGAACAGATCACTTCACTGACTTGACAGGAGTAAATCAGCGTAAATTGAGCACAAGTCCCTGAACTCAAATGCCATAGATTGTACAAGATTATTGTTCAACACTTTCAGTCGATTCATTAGCTCGGAAGGAACAATGGATTACTTCACGGTAGCAAGGACAAGATTTCCGCTCACAAAAAGAGGTAACTACCAAGAATTTTGTAAGCGAAATTAAGAATCTGGGACAAGTAGCAACCGTTGATAATTTGTCTGTCTCTTACGGAGTCGGAAAATGCGAGTGACGTGTTGATTTTGACGTTTCGGCGGCCGTTAGTAGGTATAGTAAGCAATGAAAATGGTCTACCAATTTTCGACTCTCTAATTTTTATATTAAGGTTCAAAAGTGGTAAACCACTTTCTTGGCTGAACAGTTAGCCAAGAATAAAGATAAATAAAGATTAATAAGAATGCCCGACTTAGCTCTACGTAATATCTCACAAGTTTTTACGGTGGAAGAGTTTCGAGACTTGGCCTGTTTTTTACATGGAATATTTTATATGGGAGTCACTTCTTTTTGTAGGTTAATGTGTTATCAATATACATTTATTAATGCAGCTGGAAATAATATGTGTGCATAGATTTTGTATGGAAATGTTATTTTACCAATCGCAAATAATGTTTTTATAGTTTTCTAGTACATTTGTACACCTAACCCTAACCGCATGCATAATTTCAAGTTTGTAGGTCTGCTAGAAGTACCTTAGAATTTTGATGATCGGTCAGTGAGTAAGTGAAAAAATTGAGGAACTTTGACTTTTCTTCTGAAACTACTGGGTCGAATTTAATGTAATTTGGAAATATATCTAGCTATGTAATGCCCTCTTGTTCACTGAAGGTTTCTAGTTTTTTTCACACAACTAAGTTACAGGGGGGTCGAAAATGGCCTGAATGGCTTCGAGAAAAGAATGGTACGGCCGTGCCTGTTTGCTCTTCTGCTCGACTTCGTGCCCCCAGTTAAAGTTATTGGGTAAAGAGCTATCTATGGACATTAAAGTTTACTTATAAACATTGCTAATAAGATTTTTTATTCATTGGTTTGGTTGACACTGCCTTTACTCAGTTGTTATTGACCCATTCAGCGCTAATCACGACACACATGCGTCAGAGTGTTCATCTACACGTCATGCTACAGGGTCAAGCTGCCTCGAGGTAAGCCAGTCCTGTCAAGTTGGTCTAATTTGACAGACATTCAGATCTACTCTATGTGTAATAATTGCAAGAATAATACATACAAGTCAAACAATATAATACATACATACAGCCACTTTTCGCTACACATTAAGCTTAAATTCATTTCAGGCGAAGCAACGCTACGTGTGCTACGCCGTAGCAACATTTTTTCCACTTTACAGCCAAAACCGTTCATAGAGGCATGAATCATATATCAGGCATTGGCTTTGAATGGGTTAACCCATTCGAGGCTACGCATAGCTACGTGTGCTACGCCGTAGCGCGTGGCAGCGTTTTTCCGCTCTGTAGCGGAAATCGCACGTAGAGGCATGACTCATACGTTGAGTCATTGGCCTTGAATGGGTTAACACATTCACTGCCAAGAATGGGTACGCGCTACGCTCGTAGCCGATCCTGTGGTTTCCCGGGTTTCTGGCAGTAAAGTGTTTAACTGCTACGGTATAACAGATAAAATATCAGAAGCCTTTCGTCAATAGACCTGGTACAAATCATAGTAATCCGTTCGCCGCAACGATTACGGCTGCCGTCAAAAGCAGCGTCGCCTGCTAGTGACTGCGGTAATTTAATTTACGTCTACCCACATAATGGAACGCGGCTGTCGATTATGTTGCGTGTGGTGCCGGCTTTTGTAATGTTGAGGTTGTATGGAGTCCCTAACCAAAGGAAGTCTGATTTTGCTGCAAGGTTTTAGCTCTAAAACGAAATAAGCTAAAATAACCCGTGAAAAATTGCTAGCAGAATAGTAGCGTACCTACTCGAACACACGTTGAGACATAAGTGCACGAAGTTTTTTAGAAAATCTTCATTAATTAACAACTAAAGGGTGACCCAAAATTTACGCAAGATTTGAATTGGCCTCCTTTTGTACAGAAAAGTACTGGACACTAAAATAATTAACAATTTGACAGCTGACAGTTTAGAGTTATTCAAAATTAGGGCTGAACAATAAATGAATATGAATATAAAACAAATCAGGCAATAAAGACTTCGATATGGCGGACAAAGCGCCCGACTGCATCAAATTTTACGATGATACCAACTTGCGAACTGCAAGCAAAACTACGAACGCTTATACAGCTATACCGCCCGTGAAGCTTAATAAGGATCATTAAAACCGGGCCAAGTTTCGCACTCACGTCAAAACGTGACTGCTCCAGAATCCGCGGTGCGAGTTTGCAATATCAGACCGTGTTAAGACAATGTTGTGATGCACTTAGTTCCAGAGTACGAGGCTTACAGAATGTTTGCATTGTGAGAACTTGGCTGTTGCTGTTACACTACCGTGCAGTGTTAGTTTGATAAGTTGTTTTGATATGTTGTATGTATTTTGTTAGTTTACCGTCAAGATGCAAGGTAATTCTAAGAAATGTTTAACTGTATTGCCATCATCAGACCACCTCTACGGCAATGTTACATTGCCTCACCCTTCACCAAATTTGTGATTTCCGTTATAATAGAAAATACTGTAATTACTACATGCGTGCCTTCTATATTTGAGGAGTTCCCTCAATTCCTCATGGTTCCCATCATCCAACTAAAGTTTTGATAACAATGGGACCAACCTGGAAGCATATACTTTCAAATAAAAAATAATTGTACGCATCGGTTCATAAATGACGGAGTTCTGAGGTAACAAACATTAAAAAAAAATACAACCGAATAGAGAACCTCCTTTTTTTTTGAAGTCGGTTAAAAAGTAAGCTAATCAACAATGAAACTAACTAACCCTGTCACTTACATAACTTTTTTTCATTGTCGGTTAAAATCTATTTGACATGTCATTAGTCCAAAACACGTTGACTGCATTCAATAACCGGGCACCAATATTCCCGGTTAGTAATTATCCGTACACGGTTTACCGGATGTGCGGTGCGGCTCGCATCGATTGCTCTGCGCATATACGCAACTCGCAATTGGTATGTAAGAATAGGGCTGTCGCTGAAACACTATAATACTTAGTAGTAGCTTCCTGAACCGGGGCACAGCTTAGAGCATACATAACTGGAGTACCCTTTCAGTCTTACCCCTCTGTAGAAAACCTTGCACAATGTGCAAAAAATCATACAAAGACAATTTCATAATCGATTAATGGTCATTCACAAAATCGCCTCGCAAGAGAACACTGATCATAAAAATGCCCACATGTTGCTGTAAGCACTTGATATTATAATTTATAATAATTCAACCACTTCAAGCTTTGAATATACAATTGAGTTTCAATATCCTATTAAGATGCTCCCCCCACCCCCGCAAAATTCGGCAGACATTTTTGCACGCAAACACGACATAAGGCTACTCCAGTCAAACTCCAGTTATGTATGCTCTAAGTGGTACAGTAATCGTCGGCTTAGGCAATTACAGCATTGTTATTATTATTTTACTAAGAAGCAAGGAGGAAGAAAAAATCCTCGGCAACACCAACCACCAAGCATGACGTCGAGTTTCAGAAACATAACGGTAAGGTTTCTGCGAGGTAAGAAACAGCAGCACAAAGAACAAGTCACTAGATTCACTATTAGCAGCAGCACTACTATGTTTTGACACTTCTAACCGACCACAATATTTCATTAGCCCCGTGTCTTCGTCTCAATACAATTTGACTGCATCCAATAACCGGACCCCATTATACCCGGCTTGTTTTATCCGTACACGGCTTACCGGATGTCCGGTGCAGCACGCATCGATTGGCGCGTATATGCAACGCAGTGGTATGTTATGGTAGGGTCGTCAAACTGTCACTAATATTTCGTATGACACAATTAATTTAGTAAGTTGAACTGATTTTTTGACCGAACTCAATATGATAATAAATAAATATTAGGGGACAATCTTACACAAATCGAACTAGACCCATAGTAAGCTCAATAAGGCTTTTATGTGCTATGGGTACTAGACGACGATAAATTTAATACATATAAATACTTATTATACTCCTACATAGAAAACATCCATGACTCAGAAACAAATATTCATGCTCATCACACAAATATTTGTTTCTACCGGGATTCCAACCCAGGACCTTCCTTTGATTGAGCCATCGCTTACAGCTGAGTAAAGGTAGATACAATTTCCCAGGTTTTTTTGCCAACCCTGGCGTCAGAGCCATTGTATTTATTTGGCACGGGCGGCATGTGCGTGGCAAACGACACCCAAGCGCCAGCGCCATCTTGTATACCTATAGTATGTGCTGAATATGCAGAAACTAGAGAGCCTAGCGACATAATATAGGTTGAAGACAGTTTGCATAGATACAACGAGCTAAGGATTCAATATTATATGGTGCACGATTGAGTAAGCCTGTAGTTGATCTAGTTAAACAGTTATAATGGCATAGCATTTTTTGTGTGTTAGAGTTAGAGCAAATCGTGTCGCGAAGCCACTTCTGATCACTCTCATGGCCGCGAATGAGTACCTATAGCACTCTAGCTTAGGTGAATGTATTGGCACATATGCATCTATAAACATACTCTAACAACTTGCGGAATCCTTTATATATCTGACATATGGGCTGCCGCCTGGTGCGTACCAGCTCCATATGAGGTGTGGGGACCGTTGTCCCCGAGAATGTCCTCCAACCTCCCCTTATAGACATCCCTTACCACACAACTGATACTGTTCCAATCCACACGCTACTGATCCAGTTATAATTACCCGGGTGCACCCCTGATTGATACTGATATGGACTGAGGCTGAGACTACCGAACCTGAGACGCTGTTGTTACACTTGTTACTAATCCTCTAACACTAAAGAACTCCACACTAAGAACCGTGTTATCGCATGTCCGTGATCTGTAGGAAAACCTTATTCATATACATGATAAACCGTCACGCCTCTCAAAGAGAATAAGACATGTAGCCGCACATAAATACATCACATCATAAACAGTCATCGTCCGACCTGTGTAAATGATACCAAATCGTAACAATATTATAGGATGCATCGAAAGTGATTATGGAAAGAGCTCACCCAGGTTTTCCTCCAAATTTAACACTACAAATCTGCACGTAACTGTTCGTTCACAATCTAGCTGTCAGGAACTCAAACTCCTCGCCTACCCGTCCATTATAAACATGATTTCTTGTAGGTGTTGCTACATGAAATAAATCGGCTGTTTGAGACATCATTATTAACATCGTCATAAATGTAAGTATACTATCGTGAATCATGACTATTCACGACAAATCGGGTTGCTTATAAAATCACCTCGGATGTTCTCATCTTAATTCTCAGGCTTCATTCTGAGAGGCCGTTTGTCATAGAAATGTATAATGGGTCTACCAATTACAAATACATACCTATGAAGATAAAATAAGGTGCCGTTCATATGAATGAACATTGAACAATTTTTCGCGTGATTTTCATTGCCCAAATGTTGAAACCGTAAACTTTTCAGTTTAAAAAAATCGCATAGAAAGAACTCATTAACTTAGTAACTTAGGTTGGTCTGACTACAACAACAAAAAATAGCTATGGGAAATAAAACTTCCAATTTGGGACTAAAAAGTTATGCCAAAAGTTCGTAAACCATAAAATAGTTTCCCCCTATTCCCTAAATATTGTTTTAAGATTCAGAAAGGCGAGTGAGCTAGAACATTGTATTTTCCACATAAGAACATTGAATCAAAAATCAAGTGACTTGAACTTTTATGTTCTTTATATTCTATCAAAGAAATCTGTGTTGAGATTATATTTGGCAAATAGAATACCATCGAACATCTGCAGCACCATGGCTGCTATGTTGCATGGGAGGTCCAATCTACATATTAGTTATACTGATCGAATATGTAACAGACGCAAGTAACCGTTCTTGTGCCATTTGTTTTCGGCGCGTGTCGAAAATAGGCCCACAGATGTAACATTACCATACAGAGGACCGAATCATCCGAACACGTCATTTTTGAAAGCCAGCAAATTTGGAACACATAAGTGGGTGTACATAGGCGTGTTTAAACCTCGACGTGTTAGAACTAGTCGGATTATCTGAATCACGGATGTTACACAAAGTTGCAAGTGTTGCAACTTACAACAAAGTACGTATTGCACTTTGTGAAATAATTGATATGAGATAGATAATAGTGTCGTTGGCCTGTTGTGAAACTGAAGGCAATGGACTGGCTTTTCATTCAACAGTACAGTAAAGTGTATCAATATGGGTGCTTTCACCCTTCCTAAGAAAACGCTGCTAACTGTATATTTTATCACCAGCTCCACGCGCGGTTTCGCCCGCGTCCTAAAGAGAACCCAGGTGGACTAGCAGTTTGCGGCTCCGTAATTATGATGAAATACTTGTTTATATCACTTGCCATTCCTGTTTACCGCTAATGTTAAAGAGTCACAAACATTACCTCTAAACTATTAGTACCTATACTCGTAGATGAGATCTATTAATCTACTGGAAACATGTCTTCCTGCAAACACACACTAAACACAAACATGTGGATCGGTAAATATCAATGACAATATGCCTTGTAGTGAAACAATCTACTTTATAACTACGTAACCATCGTGAGAAAAATCTTCCCCAAAATCACTAATTCGCGCAACATTACCCCACTGATTACCCTTGAACTTTGCGGGTCCCCGCAACACTTGCGGACTGCAGATATTACATAAGGCTTGGTATTTGCTAAATGCCGATCCGGGCACTTCGCTAAGGTTGTGAGCATTTACAGTCAAGTCACCGAATAACTGTGCCTGGATTACGTCAGCTGCTTAGACTCAGGAACGTTGAGACGCTGCGTCATAACAAAGTTATCTTACAATTGAAACTAAGTTTCTGACAAATGTTTTTTGGACGGGCGAGCGAAGCGAATGAAGTTCTCCGTTTCAGTTTGAGCCAAAATTCTTTCGAGGTGTGGATGTCCGACTGTCCCGCTGTTCTCCTCTACAGGTCGCATTTCTCAAATGATTCTCGTGAAATTTTGTAAGCAGGTTCAATAATTATAGTCTTTTTTTGTTGAAACAGTTTTTAAAAAACTTAGTTTTTTTATTAAACCTGCTCTCGAATTCTATAGCTCGCAGCGCAGACCCACTAGTTGGATTTATATATATCAATCAATTCTTGAACACAAGACAAGAGTAAAAGTACAGACAACAGATTACACAGATACAATTAAAGACGAAGGAAATGTATTGCACTTAGTAAGGGAAGAATTCCCTATTAAAAGTGACACGTGTTAATCGACTAATCTAAATGGAGTCTAATGATCCCAGCCGTGGGCTGTGTTGTTTAACTACAGCTGCCAGCTTTATAATCGGAAAAAGTCTATGACATTTTTAATTTAATCCGGAGAAGAGGAAATGGGTCAGAATTGGCTTAACTAAAAACCTTGTGAAGATTACAAACGTATTTATAACGGGAACGGTGAAAGTAAAAGAAAGATTGTAAACAAAACTATTACGACCCAAATCTAAGTTACTACTTGTGGACATTGTTTTGGAAATTATAGATTCGCGTGTGTTCTAGTGTTTAGAATTATGAATCTCTCACGAGGATTATTCACAGGTATGATATTAGGATCCAGATCGACGAGAAACGCAGTACAGGTCATCTACCTACGCCAGACAGACAACCGTAATGAAAACGGACAGACCGCCCGGTCTCAATGCATATTATAACGTCGCCTGGACCGTCATGCATATTCAGGCCACGAATCGATGGGATCCGTGTTTTCGAATTTATAAACTTTGCTATTATCTACAAACGGACGTCAAAGAGCTATAGATAGAATAGGGGTGTAGGCGCCAAATAAAATACCCAATAATAATGAATTTTCTCGAAAAAGGATTAAAAATATTGTCAAATAGAGAAAAAAAGTAAAGCAGGGGATTAAATAATTACAAAGTTTCCAAAGATATTCCGTCCCTTTTACGCAAAACGCACCTTCATATGAAACGAACTATCACGCTCGAGTGTCGTGACGTTTTCTCTCTCTAACAAGCAAAAAACCGGCCAAGTGCGTGTCGGACCACGCAAAACGAAGGGTTCCGTGCCTATTAAAAAGGTCGTATCGTCATAGAAATCTTACGGCACTTACGTCCTTTTCTTTGAGGAAGGCAGTTTTTCAGCAATATCTCGGAAACCTTTCATCCGATCTTGTTCAAAACAATTTTTGGTGAATGAACTTAATAAGCGCTGTGTCCATGAATTTTTTCATATTTTTAAAATACACCGTTCAAAAATTAGAGGGGGGGGGACAGAATTTTAGTGACTTTCGGGGCGATTATCTCTGACTGTATTCACTTAATCAAAAAAAAACCCGAAAAACCTTATATTTATTTTGAAAGGCCTATCGATTCATGTGCCACACGTGGGCTCACGATGAAAAATTTTTTTTTGACTTTTAGTTTTATGTATGGAGTACACCCCTTAAAATTTTTTTTTTAGTAATGTTAATTACAAAACTTTGTAGCGGCCAACAAAATCCTCAAAATTTTATTCAAATACACCTTATAGTTTTCGAGTAAAATGCCTGTGACATACGGACAGACGGACAGACGGACAGACGGACAGACGGACAGACGGACATGACGAAACTATAAGGGTTCCGTTTTTGCCATTTTGGCTACGGAACCCTAATATTAAAACGGTTGAAGCTTTGTAATTTTTTGATATAACGAATGGGATTTTCGTCACTAGGCATATTTTTTGTTTTCTTTCTTGTAGAGTAATAATAAATGTTGTGTCTACAACCCTATTGTCTAGTGTCTGTATTGCGACTATCTGGAGTATTTTCCGTTTTTGCATACAAATTAATTATTCGGATTATTATTGGTTTAAGCAAGTTTAAGGCAAAGCATTGTTTAGTCAGCTACGAAACAAATATTATATCTGAGTACAGTATGAGCCCTTAGGATTATAGACACATGTATAGGGTACCCGCGGTCACTTCACCTCGATAATTATTTACTTGGTATTTAGTATAATCGCCAAAATGCAACTGTAAGTAGAAAGGTGACTTCGTTCGTGCTTCGATATAATTAATTGGAGATGTAATCATGCACTGATGAAAATACCATTTATGAAATGCATGAAATAATTTTATTTTGAAATATGTTTTACCAGTTTATTTATATTTCCGACAATCCACAATCCAACGAACAAAAAATTTAAAACAAGCTTTCGTATGATACATTTATGTTACTAGAAACAATCCGAGCTATTCGCAGAGGCGGTAATCCTAATTTAGGGCTCAAAACATCCGATTACAACATACATAATGATTATCCCTGGCTCTGCAAGTGAACGTTTAAACAAGTAGATTAAGCTGAAACTGACATCAGGCTAAATCATCGTGATACCTAGCAGTAATGAATACAGATAAGTCCTATTAGTTCCAAGCAATAGAACAGATGTTCCATAAAGTTTATCTTGGAGACGACGTAAACATAAAACAGTAAATCGATTTTACGTGCTTTTACCCAACCAACCGGCAAACACAGATACATAACATTGGCGTTTAGAAGGACTCAACGGACATGTTTTTACTGTTAGAATACGCCCTTTTGTAAAAGGAAAGGGAATGTTTGAGACACTCAGTCGAGAGGAAAATGGCTTAGATGTTATCACAGTTGTGCTGCTTGTTTTAACTTAGTACCTACAGCAACAGTTTGTGTTTGACTGATTGATGCTGATGGTCAATTGGCCATACTAGGTCGTGTCAAATGTACTTACATCGTTAATTTTTAACACCCGACGCAAACAACGGAAAGTGCATTTTTTTTAAATCGAAAGTTTTGTCTGTCGAGACGAGTACCTATTGGGGGTTTTAATGTTTTTAATTTATGTAGCTATACCTATGTCCAGCAGTCGACGTCTTTCGGCTGATATGATGATGATGTACTTTATATTTTTAGAAATCATAGCCGTGATAACACTCAAGCTGATGAGGACTCCTGATGCGCCCGAAAAATGTCGCTATTCACAATTGATTTACAAATGTTACAATATTTGGTGTTGATATAGCTCATACAATTTTATTATTATTCGCATTGAAGTTATTATCAACAGAGTAGCAAGCCAAGTTATCCTCAGTGTTTAAGGTCGTGGACAACCCCGTACAATGCACTGCATTGTACATTCGGCGAATCTTCAACAATGCTTTGGCATTTGGTGTGCCAACGATAGCCACCATAAGCGATCTTCTCAGAAGAGCACTAAGTATCTGATAGCCTTGTGCATGGTTTACTTGTATTGTCTGTTATCTGCAATCAGCTTATTGAAGTCAATCAATAGTCAGAACTCGGATTGCATTAATGCAATGCAGAACATTATCCTGCCACCTTTGATTAAACCTAATTCTGTACCTATACTAACAGTGCATGCAAATTCAATTTATACATATTACAATATGTTGAAGCCACGATCTCCTAATTGGACAAGCGAGCGAAGCCAGCTTGGGCCTCAATTGTTGCGTATGTCTGTCTGGCCGGATGTCCGGCTGTTCTCCTCTACAGGTCGCATTTCTCAACCGATTCTCATGAAATTTTGTGAGCAGATTCTGTAATTATATAGATTTTCTTGGTCAATTCTAATTGTTTTTTTTTAACAAAAACGTACTTTACTCAAGGGGTCTACAGCTCACAGAGCCTCTAGTAAATAAATACAGTCTGGAGTTGCCCCTTATCTACATACATACTTACATTTCAGACATTACTTCTTTATTACAAGCTTTATATTAACTTGACCTGTTTTTGTGTAAGTATATAAGTAAGTTGTCCGTCAAAATTTGCAATCCATTTTTCATTCACTTGCCGTTATCCGATTGAGCTGAAATTTTGGGTATTGGTATAATTTGGATGACAATTCAATATTATCGTCCCATCGAGCTGATCTGATGATGGAGACAGAAGGTGGCCATGGGAACTCAGTATTTAACCGACGTAACCCCGTTGACTTTGGGCTCGTTAGAATCGTCTCAATGAGTAGATGATGATGGTATACAGAAAAGTGCAGTCGGCAATAAAAGCTTGTAGGTACCTACCAAAAATGAAATTTTTGACATAAACTTATTATGGTTAGTTTATCGCGGAATGACTAATAGAAGCGATAAAGCAGTAAAACATCTCGCTTCATTCAAGGGTGGTCGTAACATATTATCTTACCGCGATCCGAATTGGAATGATGCTGACAGTTTTGCCATAAACTTGCAACAAATTGATTCGGATAGTCAGTTATCTCATTCACATTATTCGAAGCTCAATAATCTTCAAAGCTCAACTTTTAAAGGTTGGTCACCTGTCATTGTCCCTTTGCTATCAGACTTGTGTTAGATCATTCGTTATCGTCCATCAAGAAGTCAATGGTCTAATGATTCACGAACGCGAGCTATGCGATGTCATAAACAGAAAAAAAAACTATTTACTTAAGAAACACACTCGGAAGAACCTCAAAATCTTGAATAAAATAATCATCATGAATTAAGACGATTCTCTCGCACGAAGCAATTTCGCCTCATTCGAGATAATTAAAACGAAAACTTTAATGTACCTACCTAATTATAAAGTTTTTGTATTCTTTTCAAACAATGTATGTGGTTCATGAAATAAATAAATGCAATAAAATGAATGAAATTAAAAATCTTGAACCAAGAACTTGACTAGGAATCAAGTTCTTGGTTCAATATTATTTACCCCGAATCAAATATGTTTCTTTTGTGTACAGATCAGCCAAGCTAAGCTAATCACAACGGTGGCAAACAGGCTTACGGCCTGCCTAGCTTAAGTAAGCACGTTACCAATTCTTTGATAGCTTTAGTGGATAATTAACAAGTTAGAAAAGTTGAAAACTTCCGACATTTTCATTTCAAAGTTCAGTATCTCAAAACCGGATGAACCGATTTCGTTGAAACGTAGCTAAGAACCATCTCGATCACGTCAGCTTTCGGACGAACAAAAATTGGTCAATTCGTTTAGGAGCTACGATGCCACAGACAGACACACAGATACATAGACACGTCAAACTCATAACACCCCTCTTTTTGCGTCGGGGGTTAAAAAGCAACCATAACGAGTTGCAACATATTGCACTACATGTTGCCATCATTTCATTATATAGACCACTTGTGTTGTCATTTATAGGGTACTTTGGAGTCAACGGTCCAGAGATTCAACGCACGTACGCAACGGGGAAGTTTCATTAAGTGATTAACGGCTTGTGCATACTTAATTTACTGCGATTTTTGTCATTACGGGCATGAAGGAAAATCTACTAGCGTGAAAAAATGAGAGGCGAGCTAGAATATTTAATGGAAATTAAATGCTGTATATCAGCTGAAAGACGTCCACTGCTGGACATATGCCTCAACCAAAGAGCGCCACCCGCATTCAGCGGACACCCACGACCTTTACCTGGTCATCAGTTTTCCTTGTAAATAAATTTTTGGTACAAGATTTTATTGCCGACTGTACTTTTCTGTATGCCGTCGTCAACTACTCATTGAGACGATTCTTACGAGCCCAACTCAACGGGGTTACGTCGGTTAAGTACTGAACTCCCATGGCCACCTTCTGTCTCCATCATCAGATCAGCTCGATGTTACCTTTTTTGTCATCCAAACTATACCTATACCCAAAATTTCAGCTCAATCGGAAATTGGGAAGTGGTTCTTTAACTTTGCAAGGTTTCATTACAGACACCGTGACAGGTGAAACTAATAAAATCTTGTAATTATACTTACTGCCAATTAAGTAGCTTAATAACTTAATTACCTACCAATAAAAGAATAACATAAATGAATTGTACTGACACCTTATCCAAAGTCATTATCAATAACACCACGGCCCTTGGACATTACGCGTTAATAAGTATTATAATTACTGAATAATTTCGTAACTAATTAATAAATTGACAAGTGTAAAATAAAGTACGAGTGTACTTACAAAACGATTTATTGCTTCCGCAACTCTACTTCAAAATTCAACCATGATAGTATACGAATAAGGTTTACTTTCAAAGAAGCGTTAAAATGCAAGTAAGTTATTTGGAAACATATACATTGATCACATCACAGCGTTATCTGTGAACCTTCCATCTACGCCCACGGGACAAGGCATATTGACTTGCTCAACTCTTTTTATTTAACTCGCTGAGTTAGCAAAACTGAATTTAATTTGATTGGGCAACAGTTGAAGATATTTAAATATATCTTTATGAGAGGTTCTTTGGATATCATGTGGACCGCGGAATCTAAGGAAAATTCCAAACTTTTTTTAAATATTTTAATTAGATGGGCATCTTGATATAATATGATATTTCGACATCAATAGTGTGGTGTTTTACGTTTTAAGACCATCTTCTCTTAGGCCATACGTTGAATTTCAATGATTCAACCAGCATTTTTAAGCTACTTACAAACACATTAGCTGTACTATTGATAAGTTCTCACACCAACATTTGGCCGACCCATGCTTGTGAGATGAACCATCTATTCAGAAACGTTTTCTACAGTGAAACCTGGATAACTAGAAGAGGTTTCTTTAGTCCCTCTAACAGAGGTAATTCAGTCGTAAAGTGTCAGACCCTCAGCATGAGTTCCAGCTATGGAGGTTTCTCAGTTATCCAGGTCCCACTTAACCAAGTTTTCCTGTATACAGGGCGTCCCACGGCTATGCCACATGGAGGGAAAGTACCTTGAATATTGTAGATTTTTTCTCGTGTAGCGGATCTGATTCCCGGTTCAACCATGTAATTATTTAAAAATCTTTGAACGCAGTTTAAATGTCTTCTTTCAGTAAAATGTTCCATCAACAATATTCAAGGTACTTTCCCTCCATGTGGCATAGCGGTGGGACGTCCTGTATATGTTTAAACAATTCAAAAACCTACTCATTTTGCAACTTAGCGCCGATTCGATTGACTTTAATCCTTCCGATGACAATGCAATAATAAAGTACAGTCAACAGAGCCCGTATTTTCACATGAATTGATAGCGTCCTTATTACGATGCTTTCTCGTTGTGTAATGCGTGTGGGCATTGCGTGGGTGTACCCGTAATGCGCTCGACAGTTTCTGACAGCGCCGTATCGCACATGATCGGCTAATGAGCGTGTATGGCCCTTGACACGGTTCCGGTGTTTTGAAGCGTGTTTTATCCCCGTTAGGTAACTGTGTTGTATGTATAACGTCAATTGAATAATTAAGACTGCGCGATGCCGACTGTTATTGTTTCGAGGATTCGCTGCGTTGACAATACGAGATAAACTCTAGAAAGCTCCTTTGGTGGCCTTACTCACAACACAACTAGGGACGGGACACATGGCTGTTATTACTCACAACACAACTAGGGACGGGACACATGGCTGTTATTATTACTCACAAAACAACACAACTAGGGATGGCTGTTATAATGGCAGCGGTTTTCTATAATGAGGAAGGTCCATTTGGTCTGCTAAAGATATAAGATTTCGCGGTACCCTTTAGAATTAATTAGATTTTATATGAAGAAAAATTCTTACGGTCCTGGGTACCTGGGTTCGAATCCCGGTAAGGTAAGGGCAAATATTTGTTTGATGAGCAGGAATATTTGTTTCCGAGTCTTGGATGTTTTCTATGTATTTAAATATTTATGTATATGTATTAAATATATCAATCCTTATTGAGCTTACTATGGGACTAGTATGATTCGTATAAGATTTACCTAAACATTTTAATCGTTAATTTATTTATAATATAATACAAGATTATGATTAACATTAACTAAGATAAATTAAAACTAAGTTAAATCTAAAAAAGGCCTAAACATTTATGTATTTATTGATCTATCGCACAAAATACGACCGAATAGCCTAGTATTTAGAGAACCTGACTACGAATACGAAAATATATAATACGAATGTTTGTTCTCGAGTCTTAGATGTTTAATATCTATTTAAGTATATGTATTTATTTTTATAAGTATGTTTGTCCGTTGTCTAGTACCCATAGTACAGGCTTTGCCTAGTTTGGGACTAGATCAATTGGTGTGAATTGTCCCATGATATTTATTTTATTATTTATTATTTATTATTCCAACGGGAGAAAATACATCCAACATTACCACATTATGAACTGACATAATTACCGAAAGTGGATTATAGAATGCCAAGTAATCGATTTAATCGAATGGAATCGAATAAAACGAATGAACTTACAATCGATTTCGAAAGCGAACGATAAATTAACTCGCAATTAAAGAGAATATATTATGTGGCGAAATTTAAAGGTTGGTTTGCGTAAAGCTGGTTATAAATTGAATTTTTTGCGCAGTTAGGTAAATGGAGAGCTGAATTAACGTTTAATTTGTAATGAAAGTTGTTATAGTCACAGAATGCTTATTAAACGTTCACTTTCTTAGTAAGGCAACATTTAATAATTTCAGAACAACATTACGAATCCGAAAGTCATTTAACCGAAGGCGAAAGATCCAAACGTATGTAGGGAGGCACCACTATAGTTGCCACATGAGACACACTGGAATTGAACACAGGAAAACTGTAAAATGACTACAACAGTAAACATACAATCCACTTTCATCGATTATTTTATTCTTTAGATTACTCTTTTCGACTGCAAAGGCACGAGTAACTTTTACTTTAGAAAAAACTCATTTAACTCTGTGTGCTTGTCAAATTTGAGGAGTTCCAATGATCATCAAATGTCAATACTGACAAAAATGAGATTCAGCGGGATGCAGTTGTTAAATAAGACTTTTTTTATATAGTAGTGGATAGTACCTAAACATTACACAATAATATTTTCCTTTAAAAACAAAGTTTAAACCGACTTCAATTATCAGTACTTCGCCAAGCCACATACATGAACATTTCCACATTTCCTTACCACATTGCCACTTGAACTGCTGTCTGAGAGCAAATGCGTTGATTATTACAGAAAAAACCCAAGTCGCTATATAATATTTGAGGAGTTCCGTCGATTTCTCAAGGATCTCAGAATCATCTTTGGCACTTCATTAGTTGCTACTACAAAGGAATCATATCAGAATCTTTGACGTAATTTACATCATTGAGGAGTTCCAAGAAATAGAATATATACAGTGGAACATAGAACTCCTCCTTTTTTGCAATCGTTTAAAAATACATTTTAAACTTATAATATAAATATAATAACAAACCTTCTCGACCTAACCCTGGTGTACCGCCAAGTATTGCTGCTGTAATGTCCAGAGCTGGACGGACACAGCAGCAGCTGCAGACTGTTCGGGCGCGGCTGCCTCTGCTTCTTAACCCTCAACTTCACCTCTTCT
Organism: Epinotia nisella; assembly: GCA_932294315.1. Taxonomy (NCBI): domain Eukaryota; kingdom Metazoa; phylum Arthropoda; class Insecta; order Lepidoptera; family Tortricidae; genus Epinotia; species Epinotia nisella. The sequence continues at coordinate 12,294,232 of OW028693.1, forward strand.
CTTTTCTCTTTCAACGGAGGCTTACAGACACTCCATCGTTTCTCCTCGTTAATATGCTCCTCGAGATTCAAGTGATCCAATCTCTTCTTAATGTTCTTCGATCGGAGCAAGTCTGGTGTCAGATCTATTCGGTCTCTCCTAATATCTATTGGTGGTCTTCTAGGCTCGAAGACGATTTTGCACTCTGTGCTTCGCCGCCAGAGTCGGGGCGAGAGAGGCCAGAATCGCCCCCCTTGTAACGGGGATTCCATGACCATTTTTATTAAGCACTGATTTCACTCACATTTGCACACACTTGACTTTATCGATGATTAGATTGTAATGAACCTGTATATTTAAAGGACATATAATAATATATTCTTCTAGATATCTATGATCCACCCATCTATTGTCAATTTAGTTCGGGCACTAATAAAACTGTATTCCGTCAAATAATAATTTCAATAAATTCATCAAATTACTAACGGTGACACCCATATTTGTCTCTACAACACATCCCCAGATTATTAATAAAACTTAAAATGAACTAATGACCTCATAAACGATCTAAATAAATTAGTAACAGTTTGCATCAGTACCAACGTCCAGAATGTCCAAAAGCGCGCGAAAGACTGAATGAAGTAGGCAGTACGAGTGGCAGTGCATTGCGAAATTCCCGAGCACCCATTATGCGTAACGCCAACACTAGATAAAGACAGTGAGTCAAGTATGCTAATCGTGACCGACACCTGCCAAGTTGGGATTGAAGGGAGCGTGCTGCGTTTGTTTATGTCGTGGAATGCAATTTCTTCAAAGTAGTAAATACTACTTTTGAATTGCTTGATGCTATCTCTCAAATTGATGTCGTAAACAATATTTTTGACGTTGTTCATCTCGCTTTCGATCTTTACAACTTTAGCTCACAATGGAACATAGATAGACAAGTATGCTATTCGTGACGGCTAAGACAGAAGGAAGCGTGTTTCGTTTGTTTATGTTATGGAAAGGTATTCCTTCGTTTTTTTTACTGCTGAATTGCTCGATCTCTACATATATATCTCAACTTGGTAATTGATATCTTTCGTCGTCTGTTCATCTCGCTGTCGATCTTAAAATCCGTAATTCATCGAAAGTAACCAAAATGATCTAGAACATCGAATCAGTTACGAGAGTTTTTGCCAAGATGCTGACATGTTTTCACAATATCTGCGAAACTAAAGAAATAATATCCGTTGTCGAATTTGCTAAATGGTACAACAGCGATATTTCAATAGCTCATCACTAAAATTATGCCTGCCTTCATTTAATCTGCATCGCTTAACTACGTGAAATAATGGAAGTACTCTGACTTCTTTGATACAAGTCTCCGCTGCACTCAAATCAATAAAGACGTCAGAAGTCATTTATCGATCAATAAAGACGAAGTAGAGCAAACGTGATTCTCTTTCTGATACTATTAGACAAAAACTGCCGAATGCTACTCATTCTTATCACGTGAGTGCAACCATAATACGCCTCCAGGATTAAATAGCAGAGACCATCACCATCAACGCATACCAGGCACGTTAGCTTATCGGAAGCGGCCAAATACCGGCGCATACTAAGTGAAAGGAAGCGGAATCCATGACAATATCACTACAAAACGTCATGTGTCATTGCACATCGATATGGAGTTATGTCTTTTTGGTGAGCACGTGTGACAGGATGTACGTGCTTTTATTGATGTAGTATGTAGATAACTCGGGGCTGATCAGGATTCGTAATCCATTTTATGAGCGATCGATGACATCCTGTCTGTTAGCTGTTCGTATTGCAATTTTATGAGTTTAGAGATGTTTTCTGTATGACCGAGAACGTTGTGGACCTGTGGCGTGGTTGGTGTTAATGTTTTTAATTATTGTTTTTATGCATCGCCTATTTTAGCATTTCCCAGGCTAGGTTTTGAATGTTTGCGTGGGAAGTGAAACCTGTTATCTGTATATATATTTAGTCGCACCATATCCATATAAACAAAAAAGCTAATTGTTAATTGCCCGCTGTGCCAAAAACTACGTGAATTATTAATTTACTAATTGGTTTAATCATTAGAGCTAACAGGAAGATAATTAGGCAATTTATTTTAATCAATGGTTGGCTGTATTTTGTTAAACAAACGAAAGGCAGGATGAGAGGAGAGAGTATTTAATTGTATGAAAAAAGCTGCTGTGCGGCTCCGCCAGCTTATAACACAGAACCTAAGTGAAGCCGCGGGGTAAAACATAGCATGTGTCCATCAGGAAGGTTTATTCTATACCATGGTGTTTTTTTTTTAACTCGGTGTTAGAACGAATCCTTCTATAATATGGATTAGTGTACCTACTCGTACCTATTACTTTAATTTTTTATACGTAAACTATAGTCGTTATCAAATTGATATGCAGATACGTGAGTTTAGATGTCGAAAAAATTGTTTGATATCAAACCAAAAACTCAAAAGGTAACATTCACAAAAACAGCATATCAGTAATAATAAAGCCCGCAGGGGCAGCTTGTGGCGAGCTGACGGTGAGTGGCGACACCGCGGACCCCTAACCTCCAGAGAGCCCGATTGATCTGGCCCTCGCCTCTGTGCTTGCCTTAACCGGCCGGCCAGAGTGGAGTCGCAAGAGCGGAACCTATGCTCCAGGTTGGAAGTGTAAAATGTCCTAACGCCGGCGGCCTGCTGAGCGGATCACCGGGATCTGGCTTCCGCAGACTCACCTCTCTACAACCTCACAGCCGCTCTGAGGTGTTGCTCCATTGTCGCACTGTGCGTGCGACTGTTTTGTGGGGCCCACTTAGCAAGCTGGCGAGTCACCGCCTGCCTTTATACGATTCTGAGACTAATTGTCATGGCAGGTGTCCGCTAGTCTCCTCCTATAACCCATTATCCAGTCCATCCAACATTCAACTCAATAGCCCATGACCTTAATTTCCATCGCAGTCACAGTGCTGCACTGCAATAGTCTTTGCACCTGGCGGGGACCATCACCGGTTGTATCATGTTGTGCGCTCGGAGATGGTATCCGCTGTGTGCATCCCTTGCTTTAGATTATTGTTGTCTTAAAGGGCCTCTGCGCTGTTGGCTTCGGCCCCACGTATGCCTTCCAAAGGTCCGGGATCCCATGGTCCCGAGATATGGCAAAGACATACAAATAATAATAATAATAATAATCATTTATTTCGGATACTTGTCCATATTTGTTAGTAGCGTACATAAGAACTTAATTCTAGTGTTAGTAATTACATACATTCATTATAATTCAGTTACAAATAGTTAAATTATTTATTTATTAATATTTATTTATTTAGTATGTGATCATGCAGGCTCATGCAGCTTGCCACATCGCCCCACGAGTGGACAATCTATTCTGCGAGATAATCACTAATCTTGGGACCGCAAAAACTCAGATACCCCGAATGCACTTGAGATAACCTCAGCATGAGAAACACCGTTTTAAATTCTAGATTCACTGACTCACTGACACGATTCTCGTAAAGGAAACTTGTTTTTTTTCCAGCGACTTCCGATTTGAATAAAACCCGTAATCAACATGTGGTGACAGGAAAAATGTGTACTGATATGCATGAGTGACATATGTTCTTCGTAATCATTTTAATTGCAATATAAGTGGAAGACCCTGTATAATTAATACATTAAAATCTTCCGTTTTGTACAATTGCATGGGAAAACTCCTGTCATTGCGTCACTCTATCCGTTCATAGATTCCAATTAGCTTTTGATGTCTTGGTGGAATTTTAGAACGAAATAATCCTGCAAGGAATCATGGGTCCTCATACAACTTTCGTGCAATCTCATGTAACGCACCTGGAGTGACAATGGCGGTAACAACGATGAGAATTTTCGTCCAGTGGGATGTAAGACTAGTCACCTTCCGGCTTATATAAGGTCCAAAACGACACCAAATTTCGATACGGTCTTGCTGTATCGGTATTTAAGCTTCCTTTCGCCAATAGCCTAGATTGTAGCGTGCAATAAGGAATTTAGTACCAAAACTAAATATCCTACGCCCTATAAGCAGGTCTGCACTCTTAACGGACCGCCTCGAATGGGCCCGGTACCGGACCATTTAAGGGGACTTTGTTCACGCCTCCGCGCCTTCCGGCCATTGTGTCTCCGAATGTTCGAGAATACACATCCATTGCACACAGACAGGAATTAAAAAAATAGAAATTGATAATTATTAATTATATATCCTGAAACGAGACCAAAACCACTTCTAGTATTTGCAACGTCTCCCCGATTTTGGGCAGCATTGAATTACTTTCTTAATCAGATAGGTACATTTTGTTTTCCAACTTTAACCTGACCTGTCGGAGTTTTAGTCTGAGCCTTAAGACTTCGGTTTTGGAGACAGGTAAACATTTGTGGGAGATGGAATAATTGCCAAGATGCATTTAGTATGGGTAATCTATGGTTGGATAACCGATAAACTCCGCGAATGAAACACGATACATTCGGTGGATAGGTATGTATTAAGTGCGAGGGAGACGGACAGTTTTATCAATAAGGGACATAAATCCGAGCCCTTTCGATGTTCAGGTTGGGTTAGGTTATATAAAAACCAATTTTATATATTAAATACAATGAGGATCAATTGACAAAGCTTACATACCTTGCCTATTTTACAGATTCTCGTTTCTAATTTCACTATAACGAGTTCAGACACGAGTACCAAACGTTTTGTACCAAATAAGTTGTTATCTGACAACATAGGTTACAAATTTTAATGGTAGTCAACGGCGCCAAGCGCGGCATATAATAGAAATCAAGATTTTATTATGATCATGCTACGCGTACTCGCTATAACAATTTTCGCGTTCATAAATATAGAGCAAGATTGAGACATGACGTGTGTGTGTTATACAAATCTGTTAGCAAGATCCGAATATAAATCTATAATACATAAAGGAGGAACAGTTCGACGACCTCTGGTTTTATCAAATATCGACAATAAAGTTACACCTCTTCCTGAGTAACAACATACCTACTCGTATTTAGATTTTCAAAAAACCCGACTTCGTAAATAAGAACATTGTGTTTTCTTTTCATTCTCAAAGGGTGTAAACGAGATGAAATTTCGATATAGACTTGTAACACGTGCTCGTGTATACAGAAGACGATCGATACAGTTCAAACACCTCTCTGAGGATTACGCACCAACTGTGTCAAGCTTGTATCTTACACGTTGATCTAACAAAACTGTAAAAGCGACCTTACGGTACGCAAAATAAAGTAAATATTTTAATGCAACGATGCATGGAGATATGAGCTTGTGAATTTAGATCCTAGGTATTGTTTTGCAAAGCGGAAATTGTGCAAAATGGAACGTAACGTGCGAATATCCGCTTGAGTTCAGGAATACAGGCGATCTGGAGGATTAGGCCGCGAACGTAGATAGATATGAGAAAAACGAACACTTTTAGAGAGAAGAGCACATTTTAGAATTAGAACGGAGATCGAATTTTGCTAGCTAGAATAACTTGTGTGCAATACTTTTAGTTTACATATCGTGTGTAGGTTCGTATAATTGATGCACTTCGTACAAAGATATATTTAACTTTCTTCTGCAATTAGTCGTCTCCGTCAATAGACCGTAAGGAATCTTAATTGTGATGTTTCACACCAGATTCACTTTTTCTAGTGAAACAATACGATTACAGAGCATTGGCATCGGTCACGATCTAGTGATGCGTAACATACATCGTATAAAAATAAAATGTTAAACAAAGATGCAATTTACTTGAATTTGAATCATGACACGTATTAGTAAGGTTCAGATTAGTATAGTGAGTTTATGACCCGTTTATCTTTTGTTTTATCTGTGTGATCTAACACAGAGACGTAAAATCGACTCTTACGCATGGTACATCAAAGGATTGAGCGAATGTGGCGATTAATGTCAACTTTTGTGGAGGGAATAAAGTGGAAAATTGATAAGGTACTGTTGCCAAAACATGGGAGGTCATGCTAATAGGAGGTGGGACGTGATGTTAATCTATGGCATGAATCATTTTTGCTACATAATGAAGCTTAATTAAGTCAGTAACCCTAATACACGGTTAAGCTTTAAAGCCCATGGCTCCCCAATCAATCATTATAGTTTTTTATCTACACACATACTATAAACCCGCTAAAATGCGTTCAGAAACTGGCAGTAATGACCAGCATTATATCAATAAGATTTATAAAAAATAATTAACTTGTCTCTGGCCATAGCTTATATTGTACGTATTTTCATTAAGATATCGATATTGATAAAGTAATGACTTTAAAATTTCGAAGCGTGGCCCAGAGGTCAGAGCCTTCGATACTGTCCGATGGAAATCTAGTTGGTCATGCTTTGAAATATAATCGGCCATGGCGGTGCAAGTGCGGTTATTCTAATGGTTTCCGAACACATTATTGAGGATTTATGATATGTGTGTAGATAAAGTAGTGTATGCAACGTACATAATTAGGCCTTAAAACACTCGTTTCATAAAACCACACTCGTGATTTAAGTCCTCTCATTATGTACAGTCACATAAACTACTATTTGCAAACAGGTACAAACCTCGTCATTATCAACACACTATAAGCCTCTTCTGTAAGCGCACAGTTAAGTATGTGTTGAGTTAAGTTTTTTGTTGCAAGATATAAATGTTGCTATAATCTAGGTATGTAATTATTGAATCTGCTCACAAAATTACACGAATATCGGTTGAAAAATGCGACCTGTAGAGGAGAACAGATGGACATCTAGACATCCGGACATGCGATCGCAAACTTCGTTCGATTCGCTCGCTCGTACGATAATCCCCTTGGAGATCTAGAGGAGCTAGCTCAAGATCTCCAAGGGGCGCTGCAGCAGCCCCATGGAGGCGACATCAGTCGGCACTGCCCCAGATTTGCTAATGGGAAAGATGGCCCTGATAGAATGTAGTCCATTTTATTTACTAGCTAATATACCTACAGGTGAGTAAGCACGTTTTGTTAACATTAATGAAAGCTCGCTAACACAGACCCAGATTTCATTGACTTTGATCAAATTAACACATTATTTCGTAACACAATGTGGGAAGGCTGTTGTAAGTTTCATGATGTAAAATTTTACGTTCTTACTTTAAATTTGCATACCTCGGAAAAACAATCTCAGCTTTTGCATTTATTAAGTGAACTAGTGCGAAGCGAACGAAGTTGTCTGCTTCAGCTTGGGTCAAAATTCGTTCGTATGTCCGATTGTCCAGCTGCTCTGCTCTACAGGTCACATTTCTCAAGCGATTCTCGTGAAATTTTGTGAGCATGTTCAATAATTCTTTAGATAATTTTTTCTTTCAGTTTTGTGAAATAAAATGAAAATATTTTTTTAGAAAAAAACACATGCTTGACAACAAACAACAAATTATACAGTTCAAAGAGCCACTAGTTATACATATATATATATATGTATATATATATGTGTGGGCAAACGCTGCAAGTGTGATGGGCACCTTTGCGCCCGGAGCAACTCGCGGGGACCTTTTTGACTAAGCTTAGGTTGTATAAGTATTTAATTGTTAATTTTTAATTGTGTTGTTGGTTTTTAATTTTAATATATATGTGTATGAACAGACGCTAGTAAAATGCAGAGTGGCACAACATATTCTTTCGTTTCTTTTGAGTGTTCTTTGTGTTACTCGCATTCGGATTCGATCCGACAGAGCAAACTGATCGCACTGAAGCGTAAATCAAACACGCGATCCTCTGGTAGCGAAGGTTTTTTGCTGTTTTAACCATTTTACAGTTTTATTAGTACATAATAGGTGCATATATCGTGCTGACTGTCGTTCAATTTTTAATCGACTTCAAAAAGAGTGCAATCGTTTTAACGCATACGTGGTTTTACAAGCTTTTATTTTTAAATTGCATTGATTATTGTTTTTGTTTAGGTATTAAGTATATAATAGCTTCTTGATTTGACCAACTTCTCGAAATTTAATCGAGTTGCAATTTTATACCCATGTCATCATTACATACGTATTTGTGTCCATGTGTCATGTTACATGTATGTGTCAGATGACAAAGCAATATTTTGTTACCAACAAGCTGGCAACTCCTAAACTACATGTCGTGTTTGGAATGCTCTCAATTAGTAGTTTTTATGTTAAACCGGCCAAGTGCGTGTCGGACTCTTCATATTCCCGCCTTTCGGTTCTGCTGTAGTCGGGTAAAAAGTAGGTGCAGACGGAAAAAACTTATTTACTACAAGTTGACATAGTAACTATAACATCTTAAGTTTACCTAACACAGATTGTCTTAATGGGTAACTATTTAAAGCAGAAATTTGATCTCAGTATCCCTTAGTTTACCTAGCATCTCCTTTGTAGTCAGTGCTTTAAAGTAATGGGTCAAATGCATTAGATACAAACGAGACTTGATCCCTTTTCTAGTCACCCCACACTGAGGTTACAAGTTAACAGCGAACTTGCATTCGCCCCGGGTAGTTGGATAATTTAATTTGGGAAATTTGATCGTTTGAAAGCACGGTGATGTGGGTTCTAGTTCTACGTCAATTCAAATCAGGGCATATATTTCAATAAGTTAAACCCGAACGTCTACGGAAAAGGTAGACGACGCAGTTAGTTTATAGTTACGCTTAGTTGGCAGTACCTAAGCCTTTGAAGCGAGCGGGATTAGTCCTAAGGGCAAATATTTGGATTTGGATGGGGTTTCGTGGAGGTCTTCTATGCATGTAACAAAATCAGCAGATCGATTTATTAACCCCCGATGCAAAAAGAGGGGTGTTATAAGGTTGTCGTGTCTGTCTGTGGCATCGTAACTCCTAAACGAATGGACCGATTTTGCTGACGTGATCGAGATGGTTCTTAGCTACGTTTCAAGAAAATCTGTTCAGCCGTTTTTGAAACATTGGACTTTGAAATGAACATTTCGGGGGTTTTTCATATACCTATCTAATAACCAGGTCATTTTCCGATGGCTGGGTAGCTGGTTCGCAGGTTTCCTCCACGAAAAAAAAGGTATTGTCTTAATAAATATATCATGTAGTTCAGTGTGTACAAGCCTATCCTAGTTTGGTAGGCTATTATCGTTATGTAAGACCTAATATTTATTGAATGTAAAATATTGCATAAATTTTGCAGCAAAAAAGTTTTTTTAACATCATTTCCCTCAATTGCATTGGTTTTGATCTCCTTTGTCGTAGATATTTTTCTAGGTCATTTGTTTATTTGATACATCAGTATACCCAAAACAAAACCGCAAATAAATTAAAGGCAATTTATAAAAATAACAAGAATCATTTCTGTCAAAAGAAAGTAGGTAATTAAACCGAGTCCAATGCGTTGATGGTATGACGTACTATCATACAATAGTATGATGGTAACTCAATTGACTACTAGAAAGTGTTTTTTTATTGAACTGTAGGTACGTTATAAATATGTACCTATTATACATTGCAAGTCAATATAAACCTTGTTAAAACTTTAATCCGACTCGTAAAACGCAAAAGCATTGAAATTAACATGGAATTCCGTAAAAACAAATTCAATATTCCAAATTCGAACTTGGCAACGTTCCGTTACAAAAAATAAAATTAAACTAGGGAGTCGTGTTCATATTATTTATTTATTATTCAGTGGCCGACTGCCAAAGGATTATGAGTCAAGGGATTCCTGCGATACTCGTACAGTCAGCATCAAAAGTAACTACGCAATCGAAGATTTCAAAAGCTCTTATTCCCTTTTAATAAAGACTTTTGACGCCGTCGTTTGTGTAGCTACTTTTGATGCTGACTGTACTTGTTTTATGTCATCCGATATTTTCGGCCTTCCGCCGTTACGTGTTTGCGTGCGGATTTAATTGGTGTCAATTCAATGCCATTGTCCTGTTACGGGACAGAAGTGTTTATAGGTTTTATAACCCGTGGCAAAAACTGAAGATACGTGAGACGAGGATGCGGCTCCTATTCAATGACCTTTCATACAGTGACTGACTTGCATAGAAGGATAAACACGCCAAGAAACTATTATATAATTAGATATAGTTGCCTGCGTCCTACCGCCATTATATGCAAAATATGAAGCCAAGCTTTAATTCCCGGACGAGCGTAGCGAACAACTTAGAAAAGTTGAAAAACCCCCGACATTTTCATTTCAAGGTTTAATATCTCAAAACCGGCTGAACCGATTTTGTTGAAACGTAGCTAAGAACCATCTCGATCACGTCAGGTCGTTTAGGAGGTACGATGCCGCAGACAGACACACAGATACACAGACACGTCAAACTTATAACACCCCACTTTTTGCGTCGGGGGTTAAAAATAGCGATGATGGCCTACAACATTTGGCGTGATATCACTTTACCTGCGTTTCCCCTATTATTAGGTAGTTGGCTAAGTACCTATAGTTGAACTGATTATTTAATGTAGCTCTCAATCTTTACTAAACATTTGGGAGTCATAATAATGATGTCTACAGTTTAGAAAACAACCAACTTCCTGTTATCTGGGGGCACGTTTGTTCCACCGACAAGTCGAGCAAAAGAGCAAAAAAAGACTCGGCCGTACCATCCTTTTCTAGAAATTATTCGGGCTTTTCTCGGGCTGTAACTTCGAAAAAACGTGAAGCCTAAATTTTCAGTGACCAAGAGGGCATTAAATAGCTACATTATGATATATTTCCAAATTACATTAAATTCGAACCAGTACTTTAAGAATTATTGCAAGTAAAAGTGCCTCAATTTTCTCGCTGACTTACTGACCGATCATCAAAATTCTAAGGAACTTCTAGCAGACCTAAAAACTTTGAAATTTTGCATGGGGTTAGTGTTAGGTGTAGAATACACTAGCGAGCGTATTCGAGCGTATGTATGTATGTACATGTTTCTTTGGCATGCCCTGCAGCCTAAACCATTTGACATAATTATGAGGTGTCGTTGGATTCCTCTTAATCGTGGGTATAATAACATAGGCTATAATATTTGCAAAAAAGCAGTTGGGTTTTTGAAAAATATTTTAATTCCACTTGTTACATGGAATGTTTTTTATGGGATTTATGTGTCCGCACAGCACAATTTTTTTTTTGTGTAATGTCACATGTTAACTTTTTAAAATTTTGAAAATTCATCTCTCAAGTCTGTTTAACATTCGTAACAATAATTAGAGGACCATACCTCAGCGGAATCCCGTAAGATTTTTAAAATGCTGCCGGACCAGCGCGGGGGAATGTCCTCCGTCTTACAAAACAAGCTTAATTATTTGATGAAAAGAATGTCGCTGGAGGAATTATGTTAAAAAAAGTTGGTTCCGTCGGGCGCGCTTTGTAGAAAATAAGAGCTGCTGATGAAATTAATTATGCATTTAAGGCTAGTATTTATTGCATTGTTTATTTTCATTGAATAGGTAAAACACTAATAGGCAAATTTACCGTTTTTAACTTAAGAACAACATCAATACCTAGACTTGTTCTTGTTAGTCATGCATTCAACGACAACTAATTAAATTCAAAACTAAACAAACACTTTGTACATACAATATTACCAACTAATACAACTCTCAAGTCTCTGGGGTTTAATTCAGGCACATATTATTAACGTATGGCTATGAAAACGTGATTTGAACAGTGTTAAGTAACGTTTCCATACATGTAACAGTTACATTCGCAGCATTTGTATAAATACATATTAGGGTACTATCTTACTACACTCAAGAGTAAGTTCCGGGTACAGTTTGTACTGAAATTCTATACAAAGTGTACCCGGAACTTTTGCTCTTAAGTGTAGTCCCATAGTAAGCTCAATAAGGCTTGTGTTATGAGTACTAGACGACGAGACGACGTGAGCGTGTAGTTTATGAAGCATAACTTAGCTTACCTCTAGCAGAAAAACTGCCTTACATTTTCTGACAATACTCGTAAAGCCTATTACATCAAAACGTCAACAGTGCAATTACTTATCGAAATGAAAGCTAACACAATTTTCATACCAATCTTCCTAAAGGCGCACCCTAAATAATATGATTTGGTGGAATTAAAGCCAGCGTCCCATTTTTAGGTGTGACACGCCATTAACTAGATTGTTTGTACTGTCAATGTCACAAATATCGTTTTGGAACTTACACCCGGGGAATAAAAGTCAAAATTGTGTAATATCTGTCCCTTGCCGCTTACCGTACACGCCTTTAAGTAACATCGCTTCGTTAATTAATTTTAGAAACGTTAGTAAATATATCGTGGGAAAATCAAGTGTTTGGTTTTACACCTTGATATTCAATGCGAATCCAGATGGTCGACACAGATCTCTTAGAATACGCTGGTTTTGGCTCGGAATGCTGATAGGCAAGTAGGCCTTCGAGTTTTACTAGCCTGCGGTGTTCTAATTACTTCAACTTCTTCGTTAACGTTCTAACTACTTACTACGCATGTGGTTCGATCAACACAACATGGTAGCTACGGAGATGATAACCATAGTCGCGTTTGTCGGTTACATTATATAAATCGCAGTTTTGGTTTCATGTAGTTTTAAGTCATCATCACCAATCAACTTGACGGTTCTTTCGGTTACCAGACCAGCTCAATCGCACAATAGTATTGTTGTCTGGGTCGTTCTTCTTTTTTACCGACAATGAACCGAGGTTTTTCTGTGTTTTTTGGTTTTTGATCTCGAAAATTGTAGTTTTGAAGTGCGATTTAAAAAAAATGCAGAGGTTTCTTCATTAGAACTAATTAAAGTTTCCTTTCCGGCCAATATAAATATTTTTTTACGGTTGGTTTTTAAAAAATATATGTGACAAAGTGGATTCTTTTAGTGGGGACCACATTTTGGTGTACACCTATGTCACGGCATTCTACGAAAAAAAAAAACGCTTAAAAAATGCTAGTTAGAAAAGGTGAAATATTAAATAATACTCATTAATAAAATAATATGGACGTTCATTCGAAAATTATAAAACCGGAAACATCATTACTCAAATGAGATGCCGTAATAAGACGAAGGACAGGCTATTGTCGGTCGAAAAGAAGAACGACCCGTCTATCTACCTTTCATACTCAATAATATTGTATTGTAAAAAACTGAAAATGTCAGCCAGTCAGCCTATCGAACGCTGGGAAGCAATTCCAATTTGGCTTGCAAAATATGAACTAAAACTACGTTTAAAGTGAAGTAAAAGTGTATCAGACCGCCATCACAAGTCGACAGTTGAACTTTGTCAAAGTGCTACTTTAACACGTTTACCGGTATATATCACCTCACTTTTCAACGAGCTGCCATCGCTTTTTCCGGCACATACTTCACAGTTTCACACTCGAGCTGACAATTTCACACACGCATATCAGACCAAATTAAAACATGAATTAAATCGTGTCGTCCTTTTAACCCTTTTAATTACCTATACCTTTCACCACAGTCGTCCAAGGATTATGACAAATTATCCAGTTTACATGTTAATTAAAGGTTCCGGGAAGTCGACATGTTTGCTCTATAAAGGTGATAAAATGAATGCGAGTGGTTTAACGGCGCTGGAAGTTTTTCTATCGCGCGTGAGCAGAATCCTACTTTGTATGCGCGGCACAGCTTGCAGCTTGTCCTACATGGGTCTAATTGTCGTATGCCTATATAAGGACTTAAAGATTAATCAGTGCAATCAAAATTTGTCATTACGTCGGAATCACATATAGATACACGCTATAGTGTTCAACATCGGTCCTTGTCCTGGTCGTGGATTTTGACCCTAGACCTCTCACCACGGTGATGCCAGCTAGTAACATAATGCATACTGGAAACCCTCATTAGATTCCACGGAGTTTCTATACAGTGTCGTAAGCCTCACTTTATTTCCTTTCTCTAAACTAGGAGTAACCCGACACTAGACTAGAGCCATCCCACGACCAAGTTTAACCAGCGTGAGTCAGCCGCGACCGGCGCCTGAGTGTTTAATAACATGCGGACATGCGTACACGCATAAATTCATGCAAAAACGACCGCGCTTTATGATACAATTATGTTGGTCTAGGAAATGTTTGCAGGAGGCGCTTGGATATTTAACTTCACCTGTCCTGGTGGCAGCCTGCTAATTAAATTGGACCCTTTTCAATGTTCGATTGAGCTAAAAATGCAATATTATTATTAGTTGGTCTGATGATGGAGCCGGAAGGTGACCGACCATAGCCATAAAATGTATTATACAGCGCTAGCAAAATCTCGATGAGTTAGTTTATGATAGCAGGTCAGCAATATATATACATAGTCAATCATAAAATCGGTTTTTTTTGTCCAGTCGCACAAGATTGCCAATGCACAGAATTATGTAACTAAAGTAACTAGCTAATAGCTAAGCCTACCCATCAATGTTTTAGTAAAGGAGTCCCTCTCTCCTGCACTTTGGCAGAAGAAAATGCTGTAAAACCAAGGGTTGTTTAACTGAATTTTTTTTTCATGACAAATGTTTGATACTACCTTGTGACACAAGACGAGAGATGTATTACTAATAACCACGATAGCGAGATAAATCTTGATTAACCAATTCTCATTATATAACTGCCAAGTATTAGCGTCTTGTGTGGTCTTTTACAACCATGAGTTACTCTTTAGGTATAGTTTATGATGACAGTGACCGAGCGCGAGTCTGCGCGCAGACATTTCGCAACCTGCTGCGTTCGCTTAGTTTACATTGCTGAACTATCTACTTGTAGGTATACATAATGTTACAGTCAGTTAATGAGTAGTTCGATTTGATAGTTGTTTATACGAGACAGAGCGATACTCGTAGAAGTCGTGTTTATTTATTTCTTTTTAATCTACGATAACCTAAATATTTAAGATTTATAATTAGGGGAACTAGACGTGCAAGACTTTATTAATTATGTACAGTTTTATCTCAAGAATTTGTGATCGCTGTCGTAAGAGCATGCAGCAAACATGTTTCTGAATTTAACTGTACTTTGCCACATCTTAACGTTTTCCTGGTAATATCCTCACCTACGTCGGAGTTCGAGGCGCGCATGGTACTTAATTCCAAGAATTGACATACGCACTCTACTGTTTGCGGAAATTAAGAGAGGAAACTAGACCAAAAGTTACGGAATTGAATGTGAAAGATGTTGTCCATTGGATCTAATATATTTAGATCCATTCTACCATGCTATAGAAAATATGCAAAGTTAATAATTACCAGTTTAGAAAGAAAGTGGAAGGTATATTTAGTTCCTAATTAGCGAAGATGATCTAGTACTATATACCTACAGGGTAGACACCCTATACCACAGCTATGCGACATGAAGGGATAGTACCTACCTTGAGTATTGAAGATAGGATATGTTGCTCTACGGAGACATATTTTTTTCGTGATCATGTCGTAGGTATAACCGTGGGTTTTTTTTTAGAAAAGCAGAAGTATTAACAAAAATTTGTGAACATTACGTGACGCGAACTAAATATTATTATATAGGAAATGCCATTAATTTAAAACTAATGGCATTTCCAATTACCGTCAATTTCCTTGACTGTCTCTTCAAAATGTGAGTGCATCATAATTATTGGAACTATACTTATTCATTACTGACGTCATTGTAATAGTCAGTCACCTGTTGTTTTAGGGGCAAGGTTTGCATTGGTACGACACGGATAGACAGGCAGTAGGAATGTCAGTTTAACGGAAAACGGAATGTTATATGCCAGAGGATAACAATAGAATATTGGTTTATAATAAAGAGGAAAAGTCTGTGAGAGTGTAGATTTGTAAGTTTGTTTGTATGTAATGGGTAATCTTCGGAACCGCTTATCCGATTTCAAAAATTCTTTCGCCTCCGAGTGGAATGGAATTTTTGGATTATTATAGACTATATTTTAACCCGCGGGAAGTCGCGCGAGCAGCTAGTCGAACGAAGTTCTATGCTTCAGGTTGGGCCGAAAATCGTTCGTAGGTCCATTCTCTGTCCCGCTGTCCGTCTGTTCTACTCTACTGGTCACATTTCTGCAGGTTCGTTAATTATATAGTATTTTTTGTCGAAAAACTTTTTCGAAATAAAAAAAAAGTTTAAGATAAATACTGCCCCCCAATTCTGTAACTTGTTTTAAGCTCACCTCAACGCTCACCCATAATTATATCTTGACACCGCGATGCGTAGTAACTAAGCGTAGGTAGAGGTCTAGTTTCGTAACGGGTGACCGGCGGGGTGAGCCGCATTTGCGCGTAGCGAATAACAGCCGAGGTCTATACTATGGGTAAACAAACTCGACATGTACTTGGAGGTGCTCCGGTCCCGATGATTTTTCGCTTTCAAGAGAATCAACTGTAACCATGCACTAATTGTGAAACAATCCAAATACTAACTACCTACAGTGCATGGGTGCAACTACAAATCAAAACTCAAACTGTAAAATTAGGACTCGCCCACCGAGGGTTCCGTACAAAATTACAAATGTATCGTTTTCAGATTTTTCCCTGTACTTGTAGTCGAACGAGCGAGCGAAGCGAACGAAGTTCTGTGCTTCAACTTGGGCCGAAAATTATTTGTCCGGTATCCGGTGTCTGTCCCGCTGTTCTACTCTACAGGTCGCATTTCTCAACCGATTGTCGTGAAATTTTGTGAGTTAATAATATAGTTTTGTTTTTCAAGTCACTTTAGAAATTAAGATTTTTTTTAAGGACAGGCTTCCGAGTTCCACTAGTCTTAGACGATATTACTTGCCAAATTTCATAGTTCTAGGTCATCGGAAAGTACCTTATAATTATAAATTTTGATTTCCTTGAGTATCTTTTTTTTACGTTAACTTAGAAGTTTGATTTTACTTTAGTATATGGATTTAATTTCTACTCGATTCCTCCCTCCACACGTTCCAGAGATAAAGGGTCTTTACAGACAGACGGACAACAAAGTAATCCTATAAGGGTTCCGTTTTTTTACTTTAGAGGTACGGAACTCTAAAAATGATAAAAAAACACATAAATCTGTCACCGATTTTATAGTTACGAAAAACTGAATCCAAACATTTTAGACAGCTCACCTGTATTCTCTGGGAATGTAAATAATTTACTTTAAAAACAAAGTTTTAACCGACTTCAAATCAGTACCCAAGTGTGCCTATAAAATTAGAAGAGTTATCTCGATTTCTCCAGGATCCCGTCATCAGATCCTCATCCTGACCTGATGGCCATGGGTCCACCTGGAAAAGATACCTACCCTTTCAAACAACTAAGAATTTTCCATATCGGTCCAGCGGGGCTAGCACAACTGACGCCGCGCCGCGACGCGAGTCGAGAAAGATCTACCCTCCTTTTTCTAATTTGTACGGTGCGAGTGAGATAAGAGATGCTTAGTCGCGCGCGAAGCGACTGAGCAGCAAGTTGTGCTAGACGTACTGGTGTCTTCCAGTAATCGGGTAACATACATTAAAATTAAAAGATTGCAAACCTCCTCTTTTTTGAAATCGGTAAAAAATCGTAATTTGGCTGTCAATCTTGTCATCATAAAAGCATCCTATTCCGAAACATTATTTAACAAAAAAACATCTATTTCGGTCAAACCAGTGGCAGTTAAATTTAACTGCTTTCTTCCCACATAAGCCAACGGCGGTCTAAATAAAGCCGCGTCCACACGGAGTGACAGCTAACTCGTCTATTTCGGCTTACGGCTGACTTTCGTTTTTCTAAGTTAATGACGTTGAGTCATGGTAGATCAGCCAGTCTTTGTTGTGTTTGAATTTGGAAGAATGAAATGGAAAGTGAATCATGTTTACTTTAAGCAGCCAAGCAGACTCTTCGGAGCCTTGCAGTTATTAAATATAGTTAATATGATAAAGAGGAGCGGAATATGGTGCTCTTTTGGCAGGTTAGTTAACTAGTTCCCGGTCAATGAATGCTATGATATGATAGCCCTCATAGACATATTTATTAACATACACAGGACTGTATGATTAATAGCATTCATTTTCACATCATTTGTATGCTTAATTTTCGTCACAAAACTGACACTCAGTTAATTTTTGCTTGACAACTCACGCTAATTGGGAACACACATTTTGGGCAATGCCCTTAAACTGCATCTGTAGTTAGTACATAACGGCACTGAGCTAGCGAAATTACGCAAATCGTTTCAAAAATGCATCGTGGACGTGGTAAGCGTAACATGACTACTTCTTAGAAGGCTAAATTGTCATTTAAGCGAGCTTTATGGTTACAAGGATATCATTAAGTTTAACATAAAACAAACGATTAGACATAACAATAAATCATCAGTGCCCGAAGACGTAAAACAACTTGACTTATATGGCATGGCATGTGGTTCCCAAAATTGGGACATCCTCATAAACCGCCAAATAAAAAAAAACACTCAAGAATCACCGTCAAACCAAACACTATCACAAACATCGATAAACTTCGTTCGTTGAAAATTTCGTATTTCGTACGCGTCAATTCGTTAATTTGAATTTCGAAATAGCGCGTCGTAGAGTCGACCGCGGCGCGCGCGCAACCGTCTGAGACTGGCTGGAGACAGAAACACACCTCATTACAACTTTATCTCTCCTCCCATTCACGCTTACCGAACTTTTGTTAGAATGAAGGGGACGTAAGAAAATTGGTTAATGAGTTTGTTGATGTCGCGGGGGCGTAAGTTTCGCAAGTCAAGGACGGTTTACAAAACTATTACCTGAATAAATATGAATAAAAAGTCAACGAAATGTCACCTGCATATATGGTGTTTATTGGTCCACATACCAGCTGTAGGCGCTATTTTTAGGTTTTTTTATTGGGTTTAATTTAAGAAAATTATCTTGCCGCAGACGGAGATTATGGAGACCGTTTGTGGTTTTAAAATGGAGGCAGTAACGGTTAATAAACGGTGTTTTACACGGCTTCTAGACAGACTTAATATAACGTAATAATACAGGAAAAATGTAAAAAAGGTAATTGGCCGGAGACTGAGCAAGGCAAAGGTCAATTTCATTAATTTTTAACTCCACTAATAATGTTCAGTTCTCAGCTAATTGTTATTCGAAAAAGCGTAAAATATTCATAATTTTGCCGAATTTTGATCAATTCCATTTTTTCTGTACTCAAAGTCAAATTTAAATTGCCTCGGACATCTCTGAATACGCCGCTTTAAATTTGTTAGCCTATGTACTCTTCAGGGTTGTATGTGTACGTGCATTCAGAACAAACCCTACATAAC
This sequence comes from Epinotia nisella, assembly GCA_932294315.1. NCBI lineage: Eukaryota > Metazoa > Arthropoda > Insecta > Lepidoptera > Tortricidae > Epinotia > Epinotia nisella. The sequence continues at coordinate 12,313,399 of OW028693.1, forward strand.
AGAAGAGACTAGGTTCAAAGTCAGTATTGTGTGATGATAGAGAGCAGCTTTATGCCGAACACTATGTTAGGCTGTACGTTCTATATAGGTAGCATTACATTGTAATTGTATAGAAATAAATTCTTTTAAAATTTTCATTCAACGAAAAACGTCTAACACGTCCGTACGAAAAACCAAGCATACATAGACTTACACTTGGTAAAAAATCGTCAGGACACCTCAATACTAAATTGAGAACCAAGGAGTACACACTCGTGGCACTGTAAGCTGTAGAACTCGCAAGCCTGCCTTTTTTCAAAAAACTTTTTTTTTGAATTTCGAAAAAGTGGCTCGACAAAAAATCTATACCTATAAATAACGAACCTGCTCACAAAAAATCATGAGAATCGGTGGAGAAATGCGACCGGTGGACAAACGATTTTCGGCCCAAGCTGAAGCATAGAACTTCGTTAGCTTCGCGCGCTCTATCGATAATTTAATCAATATATTCCATAAAAAATACATTCCATATAAAAAATAGGCTAAGTCTCGAAACTCTTTCACCGTAAAAAGTTTGTGAGATATTTCGTAGAGCCAAGTCAGGCATTCTTATTAATCTTTATTTATTTGCTTAATCTTGCTTTTTAATCCCATGTATTTGTATCATCATATCAGCCGAAAGGCCTCCCCCAGAGAGTTCCAAATTGACCGGTCCTGCGCCACCCGCATCCAGCGGACTCCCGCGACCTTTACCAGGTCATCAGTCCACCTTGTGGGGGGCCTACCCACGCCGCGCCTTCCGGTACGAGGTCGCCACTCGAGAACCTTTCCGCCCCAACGGCCATCGATTCTACGTGCAATGTGCCCCGCCCACTGCCACTTAAGTTTAGCAATTCGGAGGGCTATATCGGTTACCTTGGTTCTGCTGCGGATATTAGCCTCATTTCTGATGCGATCACGCAGAGAAACTCCTAACATAGCCCATTGCCCTTTGGGTGCCTTTGAGCCTTCTTATGAGGCCCATAGTATTTGTATAGGATTACAAAATTACTTATGCAGTTTGTATATCTCTAAAACGTGACTGAAATTGCAATATTTATAGGTTTTCTTATGAATTGATAGGCTAAAAGCTAATTATGTTTAAAATTTGGAGCTTGTGGATCTACTAGAAGTACCTTATAGTATGTCAGTGACTTTAGGAACTTCTACTTAAGCCGTATTATGCCCTATATGTTACTGAAAATTCAGGGTTCTAGCTTTAGCCAGCACAAAATTACAGAATGTTGAAAATGGCCTGAATGGCTTTCACACCTACATGCAAGCGGGGCTTTACTTAAGTTTTTTACCTATACACAGATATGAAATAATAGGCGTGATACCGAAATTGAATACCGGTATGTTTGTATGAAATGAATACCGGTATAGGGTCTCTCGTGAGAACGCACCACTCGCTAATATAAAGCTCATTACAAATCCTTGAAACACAACTTGTTTCTGCGGTTCCACCTCATAAATCCGATTGCACATTACGGCAGAATGCGGACACGCCCAGGAAACATGGATATAGGTCACTCGATGTCAGTTTTGTCGTGGGAAAAGAAACCTGAGTCTGTCTGACTCATGCTTACACTTACAGAACCTAATTCACCCGTTTTTCCTTTGAAAATACTACCTTTTATATTAGGTATACGAGTCACTATAGGTCGTTGCGCGTGATTTGATTGTTCTCGTATATTTATCCATACTAATATTTTAAAGAGGAAAAGTCTGTGAGATAATAGCATTGTACGTTTGAATGCAAGGGGTTATTCCGATAAAGGGTTTTTACGAATGAGAGGAGCTTCGGGGTTACCCCTTGCATACAAACTTACATTTCACAGACATTACCTCATTATTATTAGTACCTATATAGTATATATCCAATATACGCACAAGTGAGACATATCCTTTAAATACCAATTAATTTTGGGTTTCCGAATAACGCCACAAAAACCAAAACAGACACAAAGTGTAAAATATTCATATTACGAGTATATTACTATACCTAGTACTAACAATATTGAACGATTTGAAAAGTCGCTTAAAACTGCGGTAGGTACATTCTCACTTGGTAACCCTATAAGTCTTATAACACAACTAATTTTAACATCCATCCTCAACTTGAAAACACACGCCGAAATAGAGATAAATAGTTGAGGAGTAATGAAGAGACTGAATACCTAAAAAAATATAACGTTCACTCATTTTATGACGCCACTGTGATTGGTTAGTCAGAGACAGTTTTAGGAGCGCGTTGGTTCCTTGTTGCATTAATATCTTCTATAACGCCGTGCGAAAGTAACTGTCAGTCACATTTTCACGCTTAAGCTACTTAAACAGTTTGAATGAAATTTGGTGAAAAGATTGTTCCGAAGAAGCACGTAGAATTATTTTCATTCCGAAATCATTATGTGAAAAATAGATACTGATTTTATGTGTGGCGGACAATAATACTGGGCTGTTATTCGCTACGCGCTCATGCGCCTCACCCCATGCGTCACCTAACGAAACTAGACCTCTACCTACGCATAGCTACTACGCACCGCAGTGTCAAGATATATTTGTGGGTGAGCGTTGAGGTGAGCTTAAAACAGCTTCACCTAACGAAACCAGGGATCGGATACCGGTATTTTCTCCATACAAATTAAACGGTATTATTTCGTTCTTTGGTTATGATATCATTTTTGATCGGGCAGTCTATTAATACGAATATGTTACCTAAATAAATACACGATCTACATTAAGAGCCTAAAATAATTCAAAACATTAGACTACTTCGGGGATTTTTGAAAAAACCGGTTCCGATCCCTGAACGAAACTAGACCTCTACCTACGCTTAGCTACTACGCATCGCAGTGTCAAGATATATTTGTGGGTGAGCGTTGAGGTGAGCTTAAAACAAGTTACAGAATAGGGGGGCTGGACTTTTGCCTATACTGTATACTCCGGTAAATACTACAGATATTAAAGGACTGTTTTCATTGGCTCCAAGCCTCGATAAAAATAGTGCAGTTTGCTATATCATAATATTATCAAATGATCGCCACATATTATTAATCAGGCGGAAACAGCAGCCACGACGAACCTTCGAAGCCCGGACGAAACAATATGATTTATTGATCATGTCGTGGAACGCTTGACAAGGCTTTAGATACCAATTGAACTTCACAACTAGGTAAGTGGGATGTTTTGCCCATAAAAGAATTGAATTCATTTTAATGAAGGTTTCACATATTTTATATTTTAATAAATAAAGTGTTCATTTCAGACCAGATGCGATCCATACAAAGTTAGTAACAAAAACGAAAAATACAACAAAAACAGTAGATAGACAAGGGGCTTAAATAAGCCATATATTACCACGATGTGGTTATTTTCCCGAGCCAAGCCAGGAAAAATTGTTTGAGGGGTAATATGGCTTTCAGACCAGAGTTATACACTCTACTTTTCACTTTGACTGCGAGAAAATACTTGCAATACGCGGGCACCTAAAACGGTCAAGGACTTTAATTGTTGAGCCATTTAGGTGTCAACTAATTTTGGTTTTCTATGAAGCTATGAAATGTCCAGTATAAAGTGAGCTCTATATGGCTCAACAAATAAAGTCCGTGATTGTGCAATACAAATGTGCCGTTTGTCTACGTTCGCCTGCCGAACTAAGGTCTCTCACGACAACAACATAGGTATTCAAGCATGCCATGCAGTCATTACTCGAAGACTAAATCTGACTGTCTGCCAAACTAGACACGTCAAGATCCGTGATTAAACAAGTAGAATTGCCTCTGGAATCATGTGCACAACATGTGTGTAATTGACACACCTATCTGAAACCCATGTATGAGTGATTTATTACGCCTAGTTTTCCTTTCTCATACATTAAAACGTGACGCAAGCTCGTGCCGAGTTAAATTAGTAGTCAATTAATATCTGACGTGTATGATATATTTTTTGCTGTTGACATTATTACATTTATTACACATGATGGGAGCAAAAAGTTGCAGTGTTACTAGAGGTTTGTTATTTAATGTAGGTATTGTTTATGAGTTATAATTATAATGTATGCTGGATTGTATCCTGGTAATAATCTGTTGAACTTGGAAATTACTTATGTGTCTTATATCTTTAGGGACTTTATGCCAAAGTAAAAGAAGAGACATGAATTGGCAACTACATATTTTCAAATGAACACGCACAAAACATTTTGGCATTTTAGAGTGAGTTTATTCGTGGACGACAACTCAGTAAGATAACTTTATGTACCTGGAAAGAGCAAGTTATGCGAAAGGGAGAAAAGACACGATACGGTAAGTATAGGTACCTATTATTTTCGTATCAAGCATTGATTGAATCTAATCACCGACATCCATTCGATCCTGACTTTAGTACCAACTAATAAATTCTTGCTTTAATTAATTATGAAAGTGGTTAATTCTATAAAGCTTTTAAAACAACAAAGAACGTAACAATTCATCGAATGTTAAATTCAGCTAATGTCTGGCATTTGCGTGGTCTTTGCATTAGGTTAATTAACAACTATTACGGTTGATCGGAAGTAAAATAAAATTGGCACGAGACTTATCAAGTATTAAGTGTCAGGACACTCAAGCTCTCAATACAAATATACCCGCAGCCATTCAAAGAATCATTGAAGTGTTCATCGGAAGAAACCTTGACCTGTCCAAACGAGAGCAACAAACCTGACACCCAAGCCTACCTATATTTAAAAACATTATTTCGCTATAAACTTCATTATGTAGTCGCGTTTCCCCTTGAGACCGCTCGATCTAAACTAAATAAACGATATTGATCCTTAATGGGTATTAAGGATCAATATCGTTTATTTATTTTAGATCTCTGACTCTGGGTAGACTTAAGTTGCAAAATGTATACATATTATTAGATGTGACTGAGTGATTCACTCAATTGTTGGCAATGTTACGAGTATGCCTACTCGATATCTACCTACAAAACTACAGTACAGTAAAAAGTATTGTCGAAAGACAACAATGTTTCTTTAGCTATACTTGCAGTGAGTAAATAAGTACACTAATTCAAACAATCATTCATCATAATAGAGATTAATCAACTTAGGATAGGAGCCACTTAGGATGCCGAGGGAACCATAGTAAGACATACTCCCTACTGGTTTCCCAGTCCTATCGACGGGAAGTCGATAGTCAAATCAAATAAATAGCATTATGTAAAGCAGCACTAACGATTTATCTAAATCTAAAATTAGACATAATATAACCGCAATACCAAAAACGTGTAGCATTACTCATTAGAAAACAGAACGCACACAACGCCTGTCCCAAACGCATTGCTTCGCTCGACACACCTACAACAATGCGATTTAAATATTAAAGGCATTTTTAACCTTGCAACTGGGACTGAATTTTAAATATCTGTATTCTCGGTTCCAAATGTACCGAAGTCATGTAATGAGATTCGTTTGAATGTTTTAGAAAAATCATGTCAAAAATGGTCATCGTCCGTTGATGATTTGTGCAACAATGATATGCAGGTTCTCCTGTTAGACCTAACAACTTTTGCCCTAACGTTTCATTAGACCTAACGGATGGATGTCAGGATTATTATAGAACAAACCTAGCCTATTATCCCAATGGCTTTTAACCACTACTATGAAACACAAACATTAAAGCGGTACCGGCAAATTTCGTCACAAAACACCACATTTGCATGGCAAAGGGTATTGGTAATTTGGTATTTTGCTGTGGCCTCAAATTGACCAATGAAGGACGCACTGAGCCGTGTTATCTGTAGCTTTAGTGTGAGTTTACAGTAAGTCGGAATACGCTAGCGACTATCGACAACAGTTAAAGATTTGTATGAAAACTCTATACACCGCCCCTGGCGGTCACTCACAGAACTAAAAATCTAATCGGTACCCCGAGTCCCATATAAGTATACTTTTCTCGCAACAGTTAACTCGATTGTTCGTATAGTTTAATAGATTTTTCAATATTCAGCCTTAAATTACAAGCATTTATCGTTTCAATTTAAATGCTAGCGTTTGTCGGTTATGACATTACAGAATACGCGCATGGCCAACGTCGAAAAATTCCCCAACGCCAAAGTTTAAAGACTTTAAAGGAATCTATACCTTAAGCTTAACGACATTAAGTATAATTTTAACAGTGTGCGATGATCCTCATCTAAGTCTGTCGACCCAATATGGCGGAACGTGTGCCAATTATTTGCATTTTTAAATACAAAATACGCGACAATCCGAATTTTGCGGATATAAGTTGTCGATTCAAAACCCTTATTTTTATAAGTTCTTTAATTTGAGATAGGTATCGATCGGATCTACGGTAAATCTTGACGAAATAATACGTTGTCACGCACCATTTTGGAAGTGAAATAGTAAACTACAGATACTACGGTATTTTTCGATTCGAAATGTCAAATTTGTGACTCACGCTACCCTTTGGTAATACGATTCGAAAGTTTAGATTACGCATCGAAAACTAGACGCTAGCGAGTAACGTTTTGTAGTTGTTTTCGTAGTATATCGGCACCATGAGTACGGCGCATTTGACAGCTCGAACTTGCGAGAATCGAAATCTAGTCGAAGCGCGTTAGCTCGATATCGAGAGAAGTTTACTATTGTAAGTATTCGATAGCCTCTCATGGTAAGCGTACAGAGCGAAAATGTCCGAGCCGGCGAAGCAAACGACCAGATATATTGAAAACTTTTCGTTCGTGTCCTGGATGCGATGGAGCGTTCATCGTTGGCTATTGAATATCAACCTTTTAAAAATCGATTTTATGGTCAAAAATTTGAGCAAACCAAATCTTTTGTCTATGTGAAAGATGTCACTAATACCTAAGTTCCATATTTACGAATCAATAAAAAGTACATCGGAGACCGAGTGTTTAGATATGTATAACTTAACTTACCAATTAGATACCCGTACGAAATCGTTAAAGCCGTTTTCGAGAACCTTTTTAAAACAAACAAATACATAAATATACAAATGTTGCTCTTGATTATCATATTCGTGTATGACCGGGTTCTAGTATCCAGTAAATCTTGTAATCAATTACATGACGTGTTTAAGGAAGAAAACGGATTGTAATTGCAATTATACAATTCCATCAACACCACCATATACATGCAGGCTACAATCGATCAGAGGGAATGTTAATCGATTCGTGTGAGGTGAGATTAACAACTAAATGACGATGACGTAGATCTGGGCTAGCTAGAAGGACAATACTCGGCAGAGAGATCACGGGCCATCAATAATAATATTATCTAGTGGCTCTGGGAGCCGTAGAACTCGCGATCATGTCAAAGAAGACTCATACAATATAATATACACGTCTTGCCCCGCCCATTCATTTTGAAAAAATCTTAACAACGCATAGTGTATTGGCAACGTAGGTTCAGAAAACGGATTTTAAAAAAGTCGCAGCGCTTGTTTGGATCATAATACGGCTGCCCTAAATTTAATTAGCAATCTTGAGGCCTTTCTGGAGGGACTAATATTAATAAATATTATGAATATGATTGAAAACTCCTCTCTCATTAGTATTTATCATCCTCAGCGTCTAAAATGGAACTTTTTATAAGTTTCAACTGATTGTGATTTTATCACATTTTGTAATATAAAAAAATACTAAATGTAAATATTGCTTTCTTGGGGTTGGATATGAGGCTATTACATTTCATTTTAGGTATATTTTACAAATAATGATTCAACCGTATCATATCTGGAGGAGCCCAAACCTGATATGTTTTGAAAATGATTTTTATTTTAATTTAAAACAAGTGACTGAAATATAATGATGTAATATATCTTTAGAATCGGCTTAGTAAGCCCTTTTATTAGATACCACACACGATAGGTTTCAAACCATTTTTTTTCCCATACAAAAAAGATGACGTCACCGGGATTCGAACCCAGGACCTTCAGCTTTGTAGGCAGCCTAAATCGTAGGCTAAACGAACAACGGGGAATAAATCGAATCCAAATATATAAAAGTACGAGTACACAATCACAATAGAGAAAACATCCAAGATCCATAAACACACGATTCATGCTCATCGGAAGAATATTGTCCTTACTGGGCAACCATTATTATTTCAATTCTAAGCACCACTGTATAAAACTTGTATCATGTCAAAGAAACCGTTGTAAAACAAAAGGGCACGCGTTCACATGACTAGCAAATCGTTTACGTCGTTTTAGACACGAGCCGAACGCGAGTATGAAACACGTTGCCGTATAAGGCAGGGCAATACGAAGGCCTTTCAATCGACAAACAAGGTCGTTCATAAAACTGTAAAGCCAGTATTTGTTCGTAATTTGTTTATTTTCTTCACCGATTTGCATACCCGCTGCGTGCAAGTATGTTCGAGAGATCTTAGTTTAGATAGAAATGTTAGAATAGTACATTGTGATACAAGTGAGCTATGTTGATCATTACATCCGAGGCGGAATTGTCACGCGAGCCGCAGGTGAGCGTGATAAGAGAGCCGAGGATAGGTGATAGGATAGAGCGTGCGTCACTGGCTGACACCGTTCGATAGAACGAGACGACGCTCTTATCTTGTCACTTGACGCGTGATATACGCAGGCCAACCATGCTGTCTGACTGTCAAATACAAGCCACTAAATAAATCAATTAATTTTTTAGCCCGTAAGAATGTAGAATTCTGCCAAAAAATTGCGGTCAACCAGTTTTATTAGACGTAAAACATGTGAGATATTCTCAGGTTCAATACCCCGACGACAATGTACGGTCGATTCTATAAATATCTAAACAATTTTGAGACTTATTCCCTAGACGTAAGAACTCGAACGTATACATGTTTATAGTCGTGGACGTACAGAGGCGACACTTGTAAATATTCAATGGTGTTTATATGCGTAATAACTGGTTGCTTTCTATGACTACGCGGTGTCGCTGCATAGGTAGGTACATTAATGTTTTGCGCGATCTTAGTTTCAAAGGATACCGGCGGACTGGAGAAAACTTAAATCGCTTTGTGTGACCAGAAGCATCCTCACATAATTATGGTCAGGTATTCATAGAAATTCAAAGCTTGAATTGTGATGTAATTCTCACTTCGTTCGAGCGCCAAAATATCTCGTCAGAAATGGGTGCCTGTCAGCCCTTGGTTAACAATCTACTATTAATCCGCGAAGAATATAGCTGTGTGGTTTTATTAAAAACCGGCCAAGTGCGAGTCGGACTCACGCACGAAGGGTTCCGTACCATTATCTATAAACACGAGCACAAAAAACACGTTTGTTGTATGGGAGCCCCCTTAAATATTTGTTTTATTCTGTTTTTTAGTATTTGTTGTTATAGTGGCAACAGAAATACATCATCTGTGAAAATTTCAACAGTCTAACTGTGATAGTTAGACAGCTGAACTTTCATGAGATACAGCCTGGTGACAGACGGACGGACGGACGGACAGGGGAGTCTTAGTAATAGGGTCCCGTTTTTACTCTTTGGGTACGGAACCCTAAAAATGGCGTTGTATTCGTACACATCTGCTGGGTTCATGTGTTGTTGAACTATAACGTGTTGATAAAATATGGAAGGCAGATGAGGACCTAGGGGGTCTAGACGATGTGTATCTTAAGTATGTTAAACGTTTTGAGAAATACAGTTTACTCTGTGACCAACTACACGGTGGCTTAAACGAGTTGATCGATACTTGCTTGAAATGCAAATATTTCAATCATATTGGGCTGAAAATCTGAAAATACTATCTATCACCAGAATCTTCTGTAATTTGCGCTTTTTAAAATGGTTTGCGCGCCGTTTAGAACATATTGGGAGATTTAACAGTGATACGCATAGGAACAGTTTTCAACGCACTTGGTCTGAAAGTATTCCTTTATATGGGTAAACATTCTCTGTGCCCCCACGGTGGGGCGAAACGGGTATCTGTAAATGAAATTTTAAAATTTCGCCTTTTTGTATATATTTTTTGTTCCCTCGCATGATGCATTGTAAAATGTTGTATGACATACGTGCGGATAGGTAATTAATTACCTACTTTCCGCACTAAACAATATCTAACTATTTCAAACGTGGCAGTCATATGTACTGGTTAATCTACCAGCTAATGTGTCCAATCGATGACAGGGCTATTTATATCACAGCAGTTAAACCTTGCAAAGTATACTCATCGTAAATTGTGCAACTTATATATTGGCTCGACAAGGCAGTGCCCCCGCCAAGTCGAGCAAAACAAAGAGGCACGGCCGTACCATCCTTTTCTCGAAGCCATTCACGCCATGTCCAACATCCTGTAATTTTCTGCTGGCTAACCCTGAATGTTCAGTAACATATAGGGCATAATATGGCTGAGATATATTCTCAATACCATTCAACTTGAACTTTTAGTAGTACTATTGCCCGTCAAAGTTCCTTAGTTTTGTCACTGACTTACTTATGATCAACATAATTCTAACTACTTCTAGCAGACCCACAAGCTCCAAATTCTGAACATAATTAGTTTCTAGCCTATCAATTCATAAAAAACCTTAACATATTGCAATTTTAGTCATATTTCAGACATTCAAACTGCACAAGTAAGTTTGTTATCAAAAGTAACTTTGTAATCGCATGTATTTGTATAGACAAATACATGCGATTACAAAGTTACTTTTGTAGTTCCTGCAAATAGTAGTTTCTGTAAATGTGCATGATGTATTTGCCTGCGGTTAGTGTTAGGTGTACAATGCACTAGAAAACTATACAAACCGTTATTGGCGGTTGGTAAAATACCATTTCCATACAAAGACTATGCAAAAATATTATTCTCAGCTGCATTCATAAATTTATATGTATTGATAACACAATAACCCACAAACAGAGGTAAGATCCCATAAAAAAACATTCCATGTAAATTCCATTTAGAAAGCAAAATAAAGATTAACAAGAATGCCTGACTTGGCTCTACAAAATATCACACAACTTTTTACTGTGGAAGAGTTTCGAGATCGTATTGTCCGTATTTTTATGGAACCAAGGCAGCGCAGGCAGAACTCAACGGTGCTCGTCCGAATCAAAATATTTATATACACTTCCGAGAGTAATCGAGCGGTCAAGAGTACCCGGAATAATATTCACGAGCATGTCGGATCTCTTGACAATTGAGCAGACTTGATCTAGTCAAGAGTGATGTTTTGAATGTAAACATTGTCGTGATATTGCGGAGAACACTCTTAGTCGAGAGATTTCCACAAGTCTAAATATGTATATAGTCGATGAAAATGGGAACACTTCTGAATAGATTATCAGTACCTACTCCTTTAATCCGATATTCAATTCTATTACGATTGATTGTCTGAAATATTAATGTTACTTCTTGAGGCACTAATACACAATAGACTCGAAAATTTGTCCAATCAACAAAACAAATACCTGAAAATGTCGTGGTTTCAAGAGGGTGAGCGCTATTTCGCAACCTTTTTGTTTAGTACCTTCTTTTTTTAGGGTTCCATATCTCATAATAAGGAAAAAACGGAACCCTTAAAGGATCACTCTGTTGTCCGTCTGTCTGTCTGTCTGTTAACGCGTGGAGGTATTGAGTTGAAATTAAAATCTGTTAATACTCAGGTCTACAGTCGCTGGAAGCTGTAAAAAAAATAACTTCTAAGTTAACGTAAAAAAATATACGGCCGTGTATGCCGCAAAAAACGTATATTTCGACACTCACAAGAGAATCAACATTTATAGGGTACTTTCCGTTGACCTAGAACTATAAAATTTGGCAAGTAATATCGTCTTATTACTACAAGTACCTAGTATTTGTAATTTTGTATGGAAACTACGGAACCCTCGGTGGGCGAGTCCAACTCGCACTTGTCCGGTTTTTTTATACAACGTCGGTGGCAAATAAGCTTACGGCCCGTCTGATGTTAAGGTCACCGTAGCTTACGGACGCTTGCAACTCCAGGGGTGTCACGCTCGCGTTGCCGACCCTTTAAGAATTTATACACTTTTCCGTCTCAGTACTAAATTGCAAATAACCATCGAGCATTAGTAATCACATTGACCCATGCAAGAGACTTGAAATGTTTCCAAAACCCAGCTAATTCCATTTCCAACGTTCCATTCAGCAAAGTTAACTCTCGTGCATATGTTCATATGAATATCTGAGAGCCGAGGCATTGTGGCGGAGCGATGGAACAGCCACCGATAGCGACCCATCGGATGTTAATGGATGCAAATGGGTGAATTGAATATTCCTAGCTCGGTTATCTAAACTGTGAAGTAACATACGCTATAGCTGCTTAGACAGCGGCGGGTAATAGTCTAGGAGTTGATGTTCTACGAAGTCGCTTAGCCAGTAATTAAGTACAATGTTACGATGCAATTTTCGTCTTCTATCGAAGTTGCCATCTTACGGACTTCCCGATGGTTTGTGCAAATGGATTGCCAGTTTTCTGTCCAGCAGATGCATACACGCCGTTATAGATGGCAGTTGCTCCGAAAGCATGGACATAAACGCTGGTGTTCCACAAGGCTCCGTACTATTTCCAACGCTGTTTCTGCTGCATATCAACGACATGCTGTTCATTGATGGAATTCATTGTTATGCAGACAGTACTGGGGATACGTACCTATTACACGGGCCGCACAAACATTCCTCGTTCTGTTGCTGTAGAGAGTCGCGAACAACTTGTGTCCAGAATATAGAGCACTCTATCCAGAGACTCTGAGTGGGGGAGGTATAATCTGGTCCGATTCAACCCCACAAAGACAAAAGTATGCGCGTTCACCGCCAGAAAAAATCCTTTTGCTGTAGCCCCACAGTTTGAAGACACTCCTCTTTCGATTTCAAAGAATATAGGGATCCTTGCGATGCTTAAAAGAACATAGCGTTAGTTCTCCCCGGGGCAGAGACTTTCATTATATAAGTCACAAATCCGTCTCCACATGGAGTATTGATGTCACCTGTATACCAGCTTGGGCCTTTCAACTCGCTTCAAAGACGTGCTGTGCGAATCATGGACGATCCCAAACTTACAAGCGATATCGAACTGTAGAGTCCGAGGAGAGTCTTCGCCTCCTTGTTCGTGTTCTATCGTTTGTATAACGGGTTGTGCTTCGAAGACTGTTCGACATGATGCCTGGGGCTGCTTTCTACCACCGCACCGCTCGCCGTCGGCAGGGCATTCATCCTCACACCCTGGAACCTAAATGGTCGCGTACCGTACTGTTTCAGAGAAATTTCCTCCCTTGGAAGCTCCGGTTGTGGAATGAGCCTGTCGAGATTTCCCCGAGGGACTACATAGGGTTCTTCAAAAAAGGAGTGTAAACAATCTTAAAAGGTCGGCAACGCGCATGTAACACCCCTAGAGTTGCAAGCGTTCATAGGCTACGGTAACTACTTACCATCAGGTGGGCCGTAAGCTTGTTTGCCACCGACGTGGTATATAAAAATAAAAATAAATTATAATACACATAGAAACACGCACCTAGTATGATGGAAGTACATAGAGGCTCCAAATGTTATCACGTCGTCACTTTAGGTCGACCACGTAACTGTACGGCGCGGAAGCATCCTTTGACGTCTCCTCTCTTGCCCCTGTCCCGTCACAGAAGCCGTCTCAGTTAAACGGTAGGCCTATAGATTTAACAGAAAAGTTTATCACGTCGTCACTTTAGGTCGACCACGTAACTGTACGGCGCGGAAGCATCCTTTGACGTCTCCTCTCTTGCCCCTGTCCCGTCACAGAAGCCGTCTCAGTTAAACGGTAGGCCTATAGATTTAACAGAAAAGTAACTAGAATTTCCTCCAACAGTGAATTCATGCCAAAAGATAATAACTGTCCTTCAGGTATGCAACTTCCACGTTGGCAACTACCAACATCCTTATGCTGCACGAAATTTGCATACAAAACGCACATAACTTAAGGCATAACATGAAGATAGCACCAAGTTATAGCCAACATCACCAGTGGATCACAAATTCATAACATTACCGCGACGGGCCAAGTTTTGACATCCACCGAGTTTGATATATACTACGATAACATTTAAATCTCGTACCTTCCTCAAGCGCATTTCAAATGTCTACCTTAATTCCTAAATCCAAAGGTTCACTTTTAAGCACGGCAGTGTGGTTTAAGAGATCGCGAAAGTATTCCATTCATGCAATGAACGCAGATTATCGTGGTGCTTTGTCCAGAGGAATATAAACCTTTTTGGAATTATCATAAAATTCAAAGTTGATTAAGTCAGTTCTGACAGTTGGCATTTTGACGGTCCATGATTTGGATGCAGTCGAGAAGTTTGCAGTTCCATAGTTGTTTCACGGAGTTTATTATTCTGTCTACTGTATAAAACATACCTTGTTTTTATCCCTCTATAAACATTGTATGTAAAGTGATTGCCAAGACTCCCTAGCTCATATTCTCATATACCTAGCTTTCAGCGTTAAAAAGATATCAGATCGCAAGTAGCGCCAAGCTTCCTACTCCACACTGCTTAACTATACCCAGCCACCACAGCCACGCTGTACAAATTCTACATCTTGGCATAAAAGTATAGCTTGGTTGGGCACATCCCAGACGCCGCATAAACTGGAGAGTTTATGCGGCGCGTGCATGCGGTATGGACTTATGATGTTATTGATAAGATACTTTTTAAGCCAAGATAGAGAATTTGTAGGGCGTGGCATGTGGAGTAGGAATCTTGGCGCTACTTGCGATCTGATATCATTTTAAAGCATAAAGCTATATGAGCTAGAGAGCCTTTGGCAATCACTTTACATGTAATGTTTTAGTGGGATCTCATTCCTTTTTGTTGTGAGGTAATTTCTAGCCTGTTTTGGGTTTAAATATTTTTCGTGTAATAGTAAATGTGTACTACCCATACAAACTTCCATCCCCTTATTTTAAGGCGATTTACTAAAAATCCTGAAATATGTATTTCATTATATATAACAAGGAGTCCTAATATAAATTTTCAGACCTCTAGCATCAAAATTTGCGGAAGTCTCATACAAAATTCCATCCCCTAGTTTCAGCGGTTGGGGAGTAAAAGTTCAAAATTTTAGTATTTTTGTTGTTGTTTGTGTACTAATACTAGCTTACGTATCAAATTTCAACTTTCTAGGACTTCAGGAAGTACCCTAAGAGTTTCGATGATCAACAGTGAGTGACTCAGTGACGACATCGTTTTTTTTTTTGGATATCAATAAAATCTGTTATTGTATTGTTTCTCTTTGTAACTGCTTTGTTTGTGTGAGCTGTGCAATAAAGAGTATTTGTATTGTATTGTATTGTAAAATCTAAATTATAAAAGCTGCTTAGTTAATAAATGCAATTAATACTTATGTTTAATAAGCCCATCATATCCCAAGAATTTTGTTTATCTGGTATAACCCAAACCCAAGTGAGGGTTCAAAAAAACGACGAAGCGCTTCGAGAAAAGGTAGGTAATACCTTTGCGCTTCGCTTGACTCGTTCGGCGGGGGCACTGCAGTGCCCGCAGATGAACAATTCGTGTTGCTCAAGATTCGAATAAAATTGTACTGTATGGTTTTATGGGCGAGCCCACATTACGCAACTCACAGCTCTTAAATTACGCTTTTGTGGCCTGCTTGGCTTCACCCTAATAGTTTCAGACTAAATCGTATCATTGTTGATGTCGTAAGCGTGAATGTTGATTAAGAAAATCAGCAAATCTTCACGCTCCGATATGCGAAAGGATCTGTAAACAACCCGTCAATTAGCATAGGAGCGTGGTGATTCATCGATTCCGCTCGCTTATTGAGATACACAGCCGCAATCACGATAGTGTTGGGCCTAGGTTTGACTGACTTTATCGATACCTACGAGTAGATTAATAATACTATAGCTTTAACTCTGCGTAGAACTCAAATAAGCTTCTGCGCTTCATTTTACCTGAACTTCCGGGTGCCTAAAATAAATATAAGGGTCGCCAGGACCCTCGGCTCTCCATGCAAACGTAGTTTGGTTCTCATTTAAAACGAAACTGAAACTTTGTATACACAATGGAATCCGACATATCTAGGACGGAAACTAGTTTATGCATCAATGTCGGGTTACGGTTAAAACTAGTTTCGCAAATTACAGCGTAAGCGTAAAGGGTATGAAACAAGACGCAACTTGCAGGTTCTGCCAGGAGACAGAGGAGACAGCAATGCACATTCTCTGCTCCTGCGGACCACTCATGCAAAAAAGAAGTACCTACCTAGGGCGGCACATCATGCACCCAGAAGAGGTACAACATATCACCGCCCAAAGAATCTGGAATTTCTTGGAGGCAACGGGTCTTAACGGTGAACTATAAACAGGAAAGGGCTGCCACAATAGATCATTCACTGGTCGAAGCGGCACATTAAAGGCCCACAAACATCAAATAATAATAAAGGGGATGCTTAATCTCAGATATATTTTTTTTATAATTTTAGCAAAAACAGATTTGAAGTAATTTAGGAAATAAGACGAAAATTGACCATCCCCCCCCTTATCTCTGAAACTACAAGGCTTAAAATTCTGAAAAAAATATGGAACATAGTTCCTTGACTAAAGATTACAGGAAAACCTATTAAGAAGTTTGAGTATTCAAAGTACCTAACGGGAAAATTCTCAATATTTTACGGAACCCTCACCATGCGAGTTGAACTCGCACTTGTCCGGTTTTTTATACAAAGTCTCTAATCGCTTTTTTTTTGATATTATTTATAGCAATCCCGTTGTGTATAAAAAAAATCATGTTATTTCAGAATGCTGCTTTAAAATGAGAACCAAACTACCTACGTTTGTACGGAGATTTGACTTGAGTCGACCGAGACTATTAAGGCTTGATGTCTGCGGTGGCCATAATTCAATTTGTTTGACAGCGGTCCACAGTGGCGGCCCCATAGCTGCGGGGACAATCATCTCGCCGAGATACGTTATCGTGGCGTCCGCCCGCCCACGCTATCTGCTACATGTGAGCACAACGACGGGAGTTTGTTTGTAATCTGCTTGTATATTATGTATGTTGGTATCATAATGTCATTTGTGAAAACCCAACTGAAAAGTAATGCTTTTCTAGTGCACTTTGTCTAGTTTAATGTATTTAGACTGATTTGATGGAAGATGTTTCGCTAGATGCGCCTTGATTGTGAGAGTGACAGAATGGACCAATTTTATAACTATATCTGCAATTTTTAATTTCAAAAATAAGAGTACTTATGATTTTAAATTCAGGGTGAAAAATAGGATACATATTTTAGTAGTCGACTGCACAAAACAAGAGAATAAAACAAAGCAAATCTAGAACATACCGGAAAACCATAAACAAGGAAGTCTAGCTCTAAATCAAGCCTTATTATGCCCATTGCCGTCTGCGCAAGTGACAGGCCGGCCACTTTTGGAAGCGTCGTGCGCACACGCTGATATTAATAACTGATAATCGTATGCAAGCATAGCTTATAAGTTATGGGCGCACCGTGACACGAGCACTCGCCGAGTCACCCTTACAAGGGAACGCATGACTTCCGCGGTAAAGGCTGTGGTTGGAGGTTAGCGGAGAAAATAAATCATCAAGAGTTCATGCAAGGGACAGGCGCTTAGTTAAGAACCTTGATAATCTTGGTTTTGATCTTGGATCCTGGACTACTCAAAGCAGCACCGAGATGATGACAAGGCCAACCATGCTAAGGCTCCAGATTAAAACTTGCAACTAAAAGTGCCGAATCCAGGATAAAGTTTCAGGTCTAAATCATACAAGTATTGGAATGAAGTTATCTACTGTCCCAGCCTTCGAATAAAATCTTGGTTGTGCTGCTTTCTGTTTGCGATTTTAAAGTAATACAACATTTTTACCATCCAAACCAATTATTATTACGGTAATTAAAGTGAAGCGTAGCTATTTTTAGACATGATATTGAAGCCTGCATAAGTCTAGGTGGATCCATAATATTTATCAACCTCAGACCACGATATACGGGTGCGCTATGACGATATACAACAACCAAGGCTGCTCAAAAGTAACCAAGTGAAATTAAAGAATAAGACGAGCGTTTCTCAAAAAAATGCCACTATTATGAATGTAACATAATAGGAAAGTTCAGTGTATCAAAATTTTGGGACACTTTTTTTCTCCTATTGGGATGGAGAGATCGTGATTCTGAGTATTTTTTTAAGATATGCTCTTTTGAGAAAGATAGACATTAATATGTGTGTAGGTAATAATCTACCTGTATGCAATATTGTTTGAATACAAAAATACATTAGCGGAAATCTTCATTCGTGACTCCAGCCTAACTCAACACGATTACGTTCGAAACCTACTCAAATGTCAAAACATCTATCGTCTGTCGTGACATTAGCAATCATCAGAATCAATTGCGGGGATTAAGTTATTGCCTCGGCGACGGCTTGCGTGTGACAGAACGTCCATGAATAGGCCAATTACTATGAGGAGCTCGATGGAAAACTTCATTCCCGTTTCGTAATATTACAGAATTATAATCGCGATTGTAACATTAAAACGAAGAATTCGTAATAGTTTAAGCCAACAAGACAACCACCACCACAGATAAATATACACTTTACGGACAAGAAAACGTTTCGGACTTATGATGGTGGCGTTTGTAGTGTTATAATTACAACATAAAGCATTCAGATATCATAGAAAGTGATGGATGCGGCCATCCAGAATTTACACGCGGTAAACGCCATTATTAAACAATATAAAGGTACGAAGGTGAGCGGCAAGGCTTACGAGGCCGAAGGCCGAGCTCCGCGTAGGACCGAAGACCCGAAGCGTCCCTTCAGAGCTCGCTCTCTACGCGAGCCGGAGGGCCGAACGCCCGAAGGGCGAGCCCACGCGGACACATACTCCCGCGCTTTTTCACAAGCAAGTACTTAACCAATACCTTTCAGATTTGGAATGAAGTCAAAGTACAAAACAACACCTGTACCGCGGCGCTCGCCTTGGACAAAAACTAGTAAAATTCTATAAATAGCCAATTGCTTTTGTCTTTGCTGATCATCATAAATCTGAGGATAAAATATTGAAATAGAATATAAATGCTTGTCACTGATGAGTTATATGAAGTTTTCTTGCCCATAAGGTCTGGTGTAAGTGGAATCTTACCGGGGCGGTGCAAATGTCACTCGTCTACAAATCATGCCATGCAGCTGACTACGGTCCTTACCTTAAACAATAAACAGTTATTAGTATTTTTTTGAGCTGAAGGTGAAAGTGTGAAAAGTAGAGATGTGTTTGCTGAAAATTAGATTCTGGCAAACGCTCGTATAACGTTATACTCGTAACGTAAGAACAGGTAGTGAAGGTAAGATCTATGAAAATAGCTTGGAATTAGATAGATAATGAAATATGAAGAAGGATGAGTAGTAGATGTATGTAAATGTATAATATCTTCAACCTGATACGATAAAATACCTGAAAATCCATGATATTAGAAGTCTTAGTAATTACCTATTATAAACGTCATCAAATTCATCAAGTCATCATTAACGGACGATGAAGACATGGAAAGAGAGCGCAGGGCGTTGTGTGTGAGGGCAAATATGTTAGCCCGCAGGAGCCGTAGTATGGTTGGCCTTATCATGCGACAAGTGACAAGATAAGAGCGTCGTCTCGTTCTATCGAACGGTGTCAGCCAGTGACGCACGCTCTATCCTATCACCTATCGCGTGACAAGACCAACCATGCTACGGCTCCAGGTTTACGCTATGTTCAAAAGTAGTTAAAAGCGCTGTTTTAGCTTATTGACGACCGGATAGCCTAGTGGGTATTGACGCTGCCTACGAAGCTGAAGGTCCTGGGTTCGAATCCCGGTAAGGGCAAAAATTTGTGTGATGAGCATGGATATTTGTTTCTGAGTCTTGGATGTTTTCTATGTATTTAAGTATTTATATCTATTACATATATCGTCGTCTAGTACCTATAACACAAGCCTTATTGAGCTTACTATAGGCCTAGTTCGATTTGTGTAAGAGTGTCCCCTAATATTTATTTATTTATTTATTGCTCATCTTTTTACAAAAATATTTTATAAAAAATGTGTTGTTACCTAATGTGCAGAATTTATATATTTTATTTTATTTTTTATCCTTAGGTTTAGTTTAAACATGTTGCTACACCCTAGTAGGGTCCATGCTTGTACTGGTTAGATTTTAAGAACACCTTTGTAAATACCATGGTTGCAACGAATAAATATGAATATGAATATGAATATGAATACATAAGCAGCCTGTTGGTTCGCTATGCTCAAAAATCATACAACGCTCTGAAGGTACAGTACAACAACGCTTTGAGAATGTTGCTTGGGCTGCCAAGGTTTTTCAGCGCCTGCTCGATGTTTGCAGAGACACGTTTGGATGTTTGTAACTCAATCACGCTTGAAATTTTACACGAAGATAGTTCATAGCCTGGATTAAATATATTATAGTTTTTATCCTGAGTCCACGCAGACGAAGTCGCGAGCGGAAGCTAGTCTTTAATAAATGAAATTGAATTGAATTATGTAAGTAAGCCTTTATTAAGGAACAGTGTAATCTTGCACTTAACCTAACTAAATATATGTAGGGACATCCTTTTTACCCGACTGCCGAAGGAAAGGAGGGTTATTCCTAAAACGTACATGCACAGGCACAAAGAATTCTAGGTAAAAGCAACATCATTAACCCGAAGTTTGTGTAATCGGATAGCACGGAGAATGCTCGAGTCTTCAAAGGAGGCAAAAAGGGCACCCCTTTACCTGGGGTTAAGCTCCCAGATTTGCACTTCGCAAGGGTGCTCGAGTCATTAGGCACTTGCTAATTTATTTACTCAAAACGGGAAGTTTTCGGACGCGTCAAAGCAAAGTTTAAAGGTGTAGTCAATGAGTGGTGTTTAAATCTTTATTTACACATAAATCTCATGAAAGTTATTCCAGTCGGCATTGTTTAGTCAGCAGCTAAATATTTGAAAGCTATCTTCTATATATTTTTAACACATAGACCATTGCTGTCTAGGTTTTCCCGTGCGCATGGTAGGCAGCCCAAACATGAGTACTTTTACAATAGGTGCTTATTTTGATTATATTAATTTTTTTGCCCCTTTAGGGCACAACCGCCGGGAATAACGGTAGGAGGATGATGATGAGAAAGGGAAGGTTGTTGGCTCTTCCTTATCACCATCAGATATTCCTGTCTGATCATGTTTCTCCTTCAACATACGTACCTCAACTACCTACACTTAGGACTATACTAAGGTTCACTTCAGTTTCTAAGTAACGCAATTCTTAGGACGCATGGCAATTTGACAATCAGGTCAAGAAGTTCAACGTTGTGTTTCTGCAAGGCGAGGGTCAGCGGCCGGCTAACGATATCTAACAGAGTTTCTCGGCCAAGTGTTTGCGTTCCATTTGTCTTGTTGCTGTCGCGTAGTATGATATATCGTCGACTCGTAGCCTACTGGATTATGTGTTTCTGTTATATACTGAAAGTTTAGGTACTTATATCTTGAAATAAGAAGAAAAAAAATAAAGATAAATATTTGTGGACTAAGGTCCACACTCCACACGTTGCAATTGTATAAATATACTTGACAAGTGAGTTAGCTATTCGGATTTTGACGATCAATTTATTGACTTGAATTTAAAACTAGAAAAAAAAACAATCCATAAACCACCTTACAGTGGGCCTTAACATATTCCATGGAATTGACGAATTTCCGCTTTGAGGTTAGTAAAAAACTTCCCAGAGAGTAATAACTATTTTGAGTATGAAATTTTCTTAGCAAGAATGCTACTAAATAAAGACATTATACGAGCTGTTATAAAATGGGAAGATGCAGAGCGGGCGCTCACAAATTGGCCACTCGAGTTGTAGTGCCTCGCCTAGAACTCTGAGCTGCACTCTTATTTACGTAAGGAACTGTACCGTGTTGAGGATGTTTAGGAATACATGTTAAAATATGGAAGAATTCTTCCAGGAGAATCGAGGAACAAATATAGTAGTATTGTTATACAGTAAATCTCAAGTGTTATACGTTTGAGATTGACATGGATTGGTGAAGTGATATATGTTTTTTTTGTTGATATGGCGGTGATGTAACGTGCCGTGATTGACTACGCACCTAAGACACATCGAATTCCTCTCCTAAAGAGTGAAGTGCAAAATATGTATCGAATTAATTATTTCACAAAAATGTACCGAAACCTTAATTCGCTGACATAAGAGCCATGGGACATAAACATATGGGTGCATACAACTTACTTAAAAATATATATACGCACCTATGTTTTTGCACTTGACTGTACTGCAATGAGTCAGAATACTTAATAACAATAATTGAAAGACAAACTCAACGCTTCGGATGCCGGAACATGGCTCTCTCTCTATTTACGTGTAGCCAAGCAAACTGTTTGAGCAATATACTTGAAACTCACGTAATTACCTTATTGGAGCTCCATTCAATATGAAATCAAAACTTGGCACTTCGCCAAGCCACGTGGAGCCAGCCGGCTTACGGATAGTTGCCAAGTAAAAAGCTGAATTGGGAAAGCATTAAACACGGAAAGCGCATTATTACTTTTATTTTTTTCTGAACATGGGAATTAGACGTACACGTGAAATAAAGAATTCAAGATTTCGTGCGATCGTACGAAATAAACTATCAGATATAAATTATGGTGATTCAATACCAACGTAATAAGAGAAAGTGTTGTCTGCAAATCTGGGGGCATGGTTGTGCCCCCACCAAGTCGAGCAAAACAAAGAGGCACGGCCATACCATCATTTTATCGAAGCCATTCAGGCCATTTACAACATCCTGTAATTTTGTGCTGGCTAAAGCTAGAACCCCGAATTTTCAGAAACATATAGGGCATAATATGCCTTAGATACATTCTCAATAACAGTAAATTTTAACTTGTAGTTTAAGAACTATTGCCCGTCAAAGTTCCTTAGTTTTGTTACTGACACACTCACTGACTTACCTACTGACTGATCATTATAATTCTAATCCCACCAAAAACATAAATGTGAAAATGGGAGGCAAGTTCAATATTAAGATGGACTTCCGACCAGCGCGGCTCCGGCGTCACTAACGCAGCGTCAGTGACGCGGCGATAGAGCGATAGTACTATACAGTACGGAAATGTATGAGGGAACGTTCGAGCGTAGCGTCAGCTGTCGCTGCGACAGTGACGCTGCGCTCGAACGTTCCCGCGTCACTGACGCTGCGTTAGTGACGCCGGAGCCGCGCTAGTCGGAAGTCCACCTTTAAGCATATGGGTGGTTGTCAACTTCGCCGACAAAAGAATTGAGAGCTAAATGAATGCCAAGTTCAGTAGATAATCCTAAAATAAAATGTATTCTTAAGAACATACAATTTCTTATTTTTTCTACTACAACAATGTTTGCTATATAAAATAAATAAATAAATATTTTGCGGACAATCTTACACAAATCGACCTAGTCCTAAACTAAGCAAAGCTTGTATTATGGGTACTAGACGACGATAAACATACTTATATAGATAAATACATACTTAAATACATAGAAAACATCCATGACTCGGGAACAAATATTCGTGCTCATCACACAAATAAATGCCCGTACCGGGATTCGAACCTAGGACCTCTTGCTTCGTAGGCAGGGTCACTACCAACTAGGCTAAAACGGTCGTCAAAAAGTATAACTTCTAAAATGTAATTCTATTTTAATGGATTTATCGTGCGTTGTTGATTTTGTTATTTAATATGAGTTCCGACGAAGAAATGAATGTTAATTGCACCCCACCGGAATTGAGAGCGGGAGCAGAATTGGCTTTAAAAATAACTTGCTGCCGCAAAAATTAAAAGCGAAGCGAAGTATATGGTTGCTTATGACAATTTCATAAATTGGAAAACTAAGAAAAATGCCCACAGTTTCTCAGAAACAGTTTTTCTTGTATACCTAAGTTAAGTTTATCTACTCATCTAGGAAAAAGTTGGTATTGATAAAAAATAAAAAAAATAAAAGAGGTTATAATTTTGGTCGTCCCAATTGACAACAATAGTTCAATAATACATAGTTTTAGGTACACTATAATAAATAAATGCAGTAAATTTGTTCCAAGTTGCAGAATTTTATTTAGCAAGCAATTAAAGATTAATAAGAATGTCCTACCTGACTCTACGAAATATCTCACAACTTTTTACGGTGGAAGAGTTTCGATACTTGGCCTATTTTTTAAATGGAATATTTTATAGGATTTGTTTTACGTACACTACTTTTGCTTCATTTTCGTTCTAACTTTTTACGTTTGTGAGGTACAAGAATACTGAAATTAATCTAAAGTGTAAAATAATAAAGAATAAATGCTAAGAGTAAAACAATAAAATTAAGGTGAACACTGTCCAAATGTAGCCTTACAGCACCAAACATTCTGCCTTTTCGACGCTTAAACAATGTTGAAACAGCGAATTTTACCCACAAAACTCTCCATTGTCCAACGTTTAAAATCAACGCAGGCACAATGGCCGAGGCTGGCCCACAATGGCGCTGTGACAATGAAAAGTTCCAATGTTTGTTCAGCGTTAGGCGTTTCACTTGGTTTCTTTTTGGAAAAGTGCTTTGAAGTGTCGTGTTTAAGTGTTGGGCGATGAAAAATAGTTGTTTGTGTTTACCTAGAGCATATTTTGATATACGGAACCCCAAAAACTATTATGACTCATTACATGATGTTACCTCAAAATCTGCAGCATTGACTGCTTTGCTATGATCTTTTTGGACACAAAGGATTACTGCAGATGCTCTAAGGAAGCGTCCTTTTAAATATTTGCTCCTGTTACAGGGCCCACCCATCGTTACAGGAGGGGTCGAGCTTTGTCTTGGTCACATACCATACAATCACATTACATTATTATTTGCAAGGGCTATGAATGTAAACAAGAACTTAAATATTTAATTTATATTAGTGGTTCCGTGAGCTGGTAGAATCGAAATAAATTATACATAATTATTGAACTTGCTCACTAAATTTCACGAGAATCGGTTGAGACATGCGACCTGTAGAGGAGAACAGCCGGACATACGAAAGAATTTTGGTCGTAGCTGGAACGGAGAACTTCGTTCGCTTCGCTCGCTCGTTCGTTCAATCAAAGTACAGTTTTTTTCTTATTTTAGGTAATGAATCACATAATAACATCTCATGTCATTTATAATTAACAAACCTGCTCACAAACTTACACGAGAATCGGTTGAGAAATGCGACCTATAGAGGAGATCAGCCGGAGAGCGAGAACGATTTTCGGCCTAAGCTGAGGCATAGAACTTTGTTCACTTCGCTCGCTCAAGAATAAAATAAATTAAAGCTTGTTTTCAAATAAGTTCCAACCCGTTATCTACGCCTCACAACTCCAATTTTACTTCGTTTTATAAACACTGGTTTATTTGCGTTGGTTAGCTTTCTCTAGCCTCCCTGGTGATATTCTGTTAGTACTTATTTTTAATGCTTTTTCTCCTTTGAATCTTTCAAAGATTGAGTGAAAGAGATTGCGATGACGATAAATTTTACAGATTAAATGATAGTCGTTTTTCAAGCGAATATCAGCGAATAAAACGGCGACAAAGGGTTTGTTTTTGTGCAAAAAGGAATACGACTTATAAAGGAAAAAGGAATAAGTTTCGTAAATTCATTGCCAGAACTTGAACTGATCTAAATTAAAATTGTTCCATGAAATTTCCAAAATGCTCATTCGCTCCACTAGGGTGACCAAAGGGCTGGCTCGTGCCTCGCTCAACGCATTGGCATTGCCATTCAGTGAGGAAACGCAGCCAGCCTTATGGGCAACCAAGTGGTATTGATTTAGGGGATATATGTAAATATAGTGTAGGCACCATAGGTTAAGTTAGTTTTAGTCATTTTTGTAGTTTATTAGACATATTTATAAATTTTGTAATACAAGTCATATACATATCTTTTAATGATTATATAGCGTTACAACAAAGCTATTGAAATATAATTCGATTTACTAATCTAACTATTCTAATGTTCAGGAAATAGTACATTTTTATAGAGGCTAGAAAGTAAGTAGGACAAGTTAGTTCGAGGGCGACGCTAGGCGTGACATTGTGACAGACACCGGGCACACGAACGATTTTCGGCCCAAGCTCAAGCATAGAACTTCGTTCGCTTCGCTCGCTTGTTCGACTAAATAAAAGAGCGCGGGCCCCCCGCGCCGGCGTGGCGGGGAGGAGCGGCGCCCTGTGATTTGTCGAATCGCTGTTCCAACTGGACTACAAAATCATTGTTGGACAGTTTGACTTTATAATTGGCCTGTTCGTGCGGCGTCCAACTAACCCCAGTTTTCAAGCCTGAATTCTGACCATCTTTTGCCACATTTCCGAGCAGTGGCATGAAAATGTATTGTTTAGACTGTAGGCTTAAAACAACCAAATTCCTCGCATATAATATGTAGTAACGAAAACACATCTGCTTGTGCATAAATAAGTACAGTAAACTTCAGAAAAATGTAACCCTCTGACGACCACGACATAAGTTATTTGTCTACAGCACCGCCTGTACATTACCCTATACTGTGTCAAGTTGCCACATCTGCCGCGGACGAGCACGGAATGATAACATGCAATATTTCCCTCCGTTGCTCTCCGTGTCTTCGCAATATTTCGTTTCCCGGTGTTATCTGTTTCATTTCCATGCATGCGTTCCAAGAGTACGACGAAACTTCTATCGGATTACAAAATCGTGAAACAAATACAGTCTTTCTTTACTCAGTCTTGTTTTGTTTTGGCGAAAGTTACTTACTTACCTATTTATGTTCATCATTCAGAGTTTGTGGATGGGGACTTAATATTATTTCATTAATATAATACCTAATGTCTCAAAAATTATAAACTATCACACATTTACTAAACATTGATAATAAATCCAAAGCTGCCTGGATTTTTATTTTCCTATACATCAGAAGATACCTGCCTGAACCGACTCGGCTATGTTTTTATAGTTTCATTTAAAAATAGTGGTAAACAATTAAAAATAACGTAACAGTACGCTTTTAACACGAAGTCGTAAGCAAAAGTTAATTAATAAATAAGGCAGCCGTCCTTTAAGGATTCATCCCTTTCGGAACTAACTCTAGCTTACTCGTAAAACTAGTTGTTTTTTTAGTGAGCTTATTTCCTGCGTAAATTGGCCCCGAGATAGTTTTAAACTATGGGCAATCGAACTTCAGACTTATACTGGTTTAGCTGTAGTTAGTTGTCGGTTATATTGTGAATGCCAGCCCAGCTGTCGGCAGCGTCCAATATAAAAGTTGGAGTCGATAGGCCGGTGGGTTCCAACTTCGCGTAATTATTCCTGCCTTTTAGTATTAATGGAAGTTTGGACTTTAAGAATTAATCTTTAGATAATGGTACTGAAGAGTTTTAGCAAAACCTTGTACCTAATTCAACTTTTACCTCAAAGCTATGGGACTGCAAGAGTAAAGACAATCTTACATCAACAAAAAGCTAGAGTTCAAACATTTTTCCACATATCTATAATGGTATTTATAGCATTGAACGAGCGAACGAAGGAACGAAGTTTTCCATTTCAGCTTGGGCCAAAATTGTTTCGTATGTCCGGATGTCCCAGTGTCCCACTGTCCGGCTGTTCTTCTCTACAGGTCGCATTTCTCAACCGATTATCGTGAAATTTTGTGAGCAGGTTCAATAATTATATGCAATTTTTTTTGTCGATTCAGTTTTACGATTTTTAGGGTTCTGGACCAAAAAGGTCAAAACGGAACCCTTATGATGCGACTCCGTCCGCCTGTCTGTATGTCTGTCACAAAGTCAAATATCTCAGGAACTACTAATGCTATCAATATGAAATTTGGAATAGTTGTAAACAAAGCTAATCCAAGAGTATGCAAAATGAAAAAATTCAATAAAACTAGGACAGAATAATAAAAATAGGACAGAATAATGTCGTGAGGAGGATATTGATATTTCAAAACTATAACAATGGAAAGGCAAATTAAATCCACCCTTCACATACAATGAATGTCTAATCGAGGTAGAAAAGTCGAGTGACGTAAGTCTCTTTAGTAGTGTCGTACTCCGAAACTGAAGCCTGTATTTGACTTATTGTGGAACCGAGAACCTTCAAGTTCAGAGGAAAAGTTGTAATTAGAAAACTTGGCATCCAGAGTGGATTGACCTATATGTTTTATATTTCATAAGTTTCAGACTTTGAAGGAAATACCGACAAAATAGTACAATATGACTTTGCGCATTCTGCAGTTTCGACAATCATTGGGCCGTAAAGTAAACGACTCGTTCTATTTACGAAGGAAAATATCGCCATGTTGTAAATACACGGTCGAAAGCCATCAAGTACTTTTTTAAGTGATACTGAAAGGAACATTATTTTCATTAAATTTCGCCAATGATGGAATCTCCTAGTACGTATGGCGATACCCTCACGGGTATTACGGGACTCACGTCCTGAGACAGGAGTTCCCGCTCTTTCATAATATTAGTGGTTAGTTCGTTTACAAAACTATGCTATTCCCAAGTACAAATAAAATTACTTAACTAACTAACAATATGTACCTACACATGTAGTAAGTTCACAATTTTTAAGGTCACAGGAACAACAGCATTATGAAGTGTCACATTCTTTCGCGACATTGGACTAAAGGGCATTTGTGCTCGAAGTAGATTTTCTTTGTTGAGTTTTCTTAGTACACTGAACGGGTAGTATAGGGATACGGTTTGATCGTATATAAAAAAAGCTATCAATAGAGTAAACGCAGCATAAAATATTTTATCATGAACGCGACGCCATGCAAAGCAGCAAGAATAAATATACGGGAAAATACATGTTACGCGCCGCAACGTACAGCCATATACACGACGTGACAAATTAAACTAGACATGCACCATATCTGTGAAACATTTAGCTTTATGGACTTGATGACGAAATTATGAATGTTTGCAGATGACGAGCGCGTAATTCTTGCATTGCTGAATAATAAGCGGATCCTTCCGGATACAATTTTGGTCTGTCGAGTATCTGTATAGTTGGTAGATTTAATTGATTTCAAATATATTAACTCAATTAACGAGTAGTAAAATTAAATGTAGCCCTTGATAATTTTGTGGCAAGGTGCCAACTACTTAGCTAGTAGTAGTAAGCCATTACTGTATAAATCAAAATGAGTAAAATTTATTTAAATGTGTGTTTATTAACTTTTCTACTTAATTTTACATTACTAGAGACAGTTGATTGCATAAATCACATTACAATATAATTATTAGGCTAAAATAAACGAAAAAAAGAAATAAATTGTGCCGTGATTATGTGCTTCGCCGTTGCGAATCGGAAAAAAGAGAATATTGCCTTAAATAACAATGTTTAGCAGCTAAAAGCAAACTTGCCATATTAAAAACGAATTAAGCTAGTAAGAATACCATCAAATATATCACCAAGATCCCAGTGGTAGATCCCTGTAGCAAGCAATAGATGCCGTGAGCAATGCAGCGACCGCATTAATAGCGACCAATAAGTATCAGCAATGAGCATTTTGTAACGATTAAGAAGAACAAATGCTGCACCTTGTTTATGCAGGTTATACTCCACAATGCGCTCCAAAAATGATTAAAAAAAAACAATAGTTGATCGAAAATTATGGAAAGAATGTAAAATGAAAGAGGTATAAACGGGTAAAAAGTAAGTGAGTTCAAAAGGCGGAAAAACTACACGCCCTCGCTGTATACTTTAAAAGTTGTGCTCCCTCCTATGCACACATCGAGTATAGAAGCGTATTCCATGGTGTACAAACAAAGGTAGACCTGTGACCGCAGGGAGGTACAATCCGGTTACATTTTAACGAGGAAACCGAATACGGCAGTACAGTCCACTGCGTAAAAAGAAAACTTGGAAATTATGTCGTAAGTTGTGGAGCAGGCCATAGAGATACTATGAGAGCTTATACCGTAGGTTTTGATTGCATGCCGTACTTACTTTCGGATTTTAGAATTATTTATTTTTATTTGATCTGCAGAAATTCAGCATAATACAGCCCAAAGAAAACCCAGTCGAGATTTTTCTTAAATGAATTCCTGCCGACGAATATGAACTGCTCGTAATTTCATATAAATCCTACTCTTATAACGTTGTATTTCATCTCAGTCAAGGGTTATCATATCGGCTAAAAATTTAAACACAAGGAACAATGGATAGAAAATGATACGAAGAAATACATATAAATCTGATACCGTCGTTGGCTTTCATCGCAAAGCGATGCTACCGAGGAAGAGGTTATTGGATTTCATAATTTACTTTAAAAACAAAGTTTAAACCGACTTAAATTCAGTACTTTGCCAAGACACATATAGATGAAAATTTCCTCATTTCCTTTCCAATTTACCACATGAAATGCTTTCCGAGAGCAAATGCGTTGATTATTACAGAAAAAATCCAAGCCGCTATATGTGGGCTAGTAATATTTGTGGAGTCCCGTCGATTCCACAAGGATCTCAGAATTGACACTTCATTATTTGCTACTTCAATCCTTGAGGAGTTCCGTAAGTCATCTGTGGTCAGTTCCACTTCCCCAAAATTGCGATTTCCGAGGAAATACACGAGTTATAATAGAAAATACCGAAATCACTACAAGCGTGGCTATACAATTTGAGGGTTGCCCTCAATTTCCCTGTGATCCCATCATCAGATCCTGACTTGGTGACAATGTGACCACCTCAGGAGTACACTCTTTCGGATATTTTTTTTTTTTGATAATCTGTTTACATTTGACGGAGAAAAGAAATCGGTGAACATACATAAAAAATACATACAGTGGAAAATATAACCTCCTTTTTTGAAGTTAGTTAAAAACGTAATTTTCACAGTAGAAAATTGGCTCTTAGAGGCGGGTCAGTGGTAAAATCTTCGATGTTCTAAAAGAAGGGTCCTTCTAAAGATTAAGAGGGTCGACCGGTAAGCCCCAAGAAGAAATAGATTAGGGACTGTATACACAAACACATTGATTAGTGCTTGTTAGTAATTTGGTGCAAGACGAATAGCAAATGATATTAAAGCAAATCTGTTCATGGAGACTTTTAAGTCGTCTACTAATAGCACCACAAGAATAAAGACAGAAGGAAAGAAATAGGAAGAAGAAAACAGCATCAAAAACCCCTAGCTAAAAGAAACTCAAGACACGCCACCATAACTTACGAAAATTAATTAAATAATTCACGTCAGAACCTTCCCAAAAGCCAACGGACCAGTTTCATTAATGCGAGCATAAACAAAACGAGTAAAAAAACGCATTAGGTACAAATGGGGGGACCTCTCCTCCCATCGATTTACATGGGGGGAGCGGCGAGATAGACGGTGAAATATTTAAATAGTCTGGCTTTGAACACTTTTGCGGACGTGGCCGTGTAGGGTTTAATTGAAATACCCAGTCCTCTCATTTTCAATACTGTGGATGATGAAATTAAGCATGTTCTAAATATTTACTACAATGACTGCTAGATTGTTAACATATTTTTTGTAACGGTATTCTTATGCGTAATACTTAAAGTTCAGAAGATATTTAAGTAAAAGATCAAATAATGAGTGACAGTGATTCAAAGTCATGAAGAAGTATTTCTCTGTTCCATTCCAACTCACTTATTATTTAAACTTCCAGTCACATGCACGTATGTTAATGGGAGCACTGGTTAAATGCAGGCCATTGCATACAGTGTCTGAACTGTCTGAACTTGTGTGATTATTATGACAAAACGACACTCGTATTCTAAGGACCCTTTGTAACACTTGCATAAACTATTAAAAGGAGGACAAATAAACAAAATGAAATGAAATGACTCTAATGAAGTTAAAGCTACTAGGTGCTTAAGTATAATAACTACAATTTAGAAAAGTTGAAAAACCCCCGACATTTTCATTTCAAAGTTCAATATCTCAAACATAATATCTCTTTTGTTGAAACGTAGCAAAGAACCATCTCGATCACGTCAGCTATCGAACAAAAAAAACCGCATTAAAATAGGTCTATTCGTTTAGGAGCTACGATGCCACAGACAGGCACAGACGCGTCAAACTTATAACACCCCTCTTTTTGCGTCGGGGGTTAGAAAGAATGGATGATATTACATAGTATGGCCACGTATGACTTTTACAAATATTAATATTTATTTGTGCATTTGTATACGCTTCGCCAATATCGTGAAGTTAATAAAAAATGTAATAAGTATTTTCCTAGCCCATTTCAAATTTCGCAGAAAAGTTATCCAAAACACTCAATATTTCTAAAAGGACGCCTGCAATACGCGCATTTTCAAAACGTAATATTAGGAAGTATACTACGAAATATAAAGTAGCTTCTGCATGCGCAGTTCAAATACACGTAAATCCTATCCTCCAGGAATGTAATACTCGAAGAGTTTTCAAATAATTTTCCATTTCGTGACAAAAAGTCTGCAGCTCGACTCGAGCCAGAGGTAGCCTGCGGAAATAATCGGATTACTTATTTGTTTGTAGATGAGGAAATATCGACCCAATTAAATAGGGAATCGGACACTGTAAACGATATAGCATTCTTACTTCAAGTTAATGATTCGGAGATGGAATTAGAAGCAGAATTCTTTTGAAAGGACAAAATGTAACACAAATATTTAAGGAAATAGGAAGAAATCGCTGCTTTGTCTTAATGGATAGAACTAGCGGCTCTGTGAGCTGTAGACCTCGCGAGTCTATGTTTTTTTTTAGTAGGTTAGTTGTTTATAAATAGTATCTTCATTACTAATTTACAATTACAATAACATTTGGAGTAATTACTATGCATTGGGTGTTTAATAATTATAGTAAGTAAAATTAATTACTGATTTGTAAATTTAGCATTTAAAATTAGTTTGATACACATATACCTATAAGTTATTTCTACTTATTAAATACTAATTACTTACTATTACTATTATTCTCACTTTTAATTACAGATTATT
Organism: Epinotia nisella; assembly: GCA_932294315.1. Classification (NCBI taxonomy): domain Eukaryota; kingdom Metazoa; phylum Arthropoda; class Insecta; order Lepidoptera; family Tortricidae; genus Epinotia; species Epinotia nisella. The sequence continues at coordinate 12,346,398 of OW028693.1, forward strand.
GCGCTTACTTTTTATTACACGGCATGTCTGTTTGCCTTTTGGCAAAGGCCTCCTCTAACATTTTCCATTTATCTCTGTTCATTGCAAGTCTTGTCCAGGCTTTTCCAGCTACTTGGACGATTTCATCCACCCATCTCTTATACTGTCGTCCTCTTTTCCTCTTTTTGTCTATGATACCATATTGTGGCAGTGCGACTCCATTTGTCTTTTCGTCTCCTCATATGTCCTGTCCACTTCCATTTTAGTTTTCTGATTTTTACAGTTACCTATGTCTTAAATCTTTGTTGGTCTTCTAATATCATCAAATCGTTTTTAGGGTTCCGTACCTCAAAAGGAAAAAAACGGATCCCTTATAGGATCACTCTTGCGTCTGTCTGTCCGTCTGTCACAGCCGATTTGTTCCAAAACTATTGGACCGATTGAGTTGAAATTTGGAAAACATATGTAGTAAATTGGTGACCCAAAGATGGACGCGTAAAGTAAATTAATGAATTCTGAACAAGGGGGCCACTTATGGGGGGTAAATTGGAAAATTAAAAAAAAAAAATCGCAAACTGTATTGTGTGACATATCAAATGAAAGGGGCTGTTGTAAGCATCTTAGTTTTTTTTATAATTTTAGCAAAAACTGATTTGAAGTTATTTAGGAAAAAAGACGAAAATTGACCATTCCCCCCCTTATCTCCGAAACTACTAGGCTTAAAATTCTGAAAAAAAGGAAAATAGTTCCTTGCCTAAAGATTACAGGAAAACCTATAAGAAGTTTGAGTATTCAAAGTAACGGGAAAATTCTCAATATTTTTGTGTATTATATACGGAACCCTCACCACGCGAGTTGAACTCGCACTTGTTCGGTTTTTTATTTCTATTTCCTTTTTACGCCGATCATGCTCCATGGAGTGCTGACAAAGCTTACTTAGTTGTTTTTTGATGAGATTAGTTGTTTAAAAGTTATCAAAAAAAAATTACTTGCACTAGCTGCATACCTGTATGAAACAAAATACAGCATATATGGAGTAAAAGTTTACAAAGTATTAACGTACATTATTTGACTATCGTGTTTCTACGAGATAAACACAAAACAGGCGGCCAACCATCCATCAAATGAAAACATTTGCATTTCAAGAAGCTTCCTCGCGCTTCCCAAATATCTACAAGCTTATATACCTGTATCTAAATGGATTGAAATACAAGATCCTCGAGTTACATGGTTTCAGGTCGACGGCAAATAAAATGTTATATCTTAGGTTTAAGACGAGCATAAAAGGCATTGGAAATGTGTATTTTTGGCTGATCCGAACCGTAAAAAGTGATGTAAGTTTTTTATTCTTGTTTCTACAAATTGTTTCTTGTTTTGTTATAGCATAAAGTTATCTGAGAAAATAATACAGGAAATTGTGAGAGCATATAAGTGAGTAACTTTATATTTTTACATTAAAAGATACACAAGAGTTTTAGATCTATATTTATAGACTGATATGGCTCAGTTTTTGTGAGATTTTTGGCCCACAAAAAATCAGACCCATATTCAACGCTGTCTCACACGTGACTAACGAACGTCAGCTACGGGTAATTGTACCTACAGGTTAGTGTTGTCAGCAATAACTTTAACTTTTTAGGCCCCTCTATGTGCAATGGGCAAAGTTGCCAGGTTTGACGGTATATCAAATCATTAGGTTGATTTTATTTGCAATGTAAAATTCATAAGTACCTGTATGTTAAAAACACTTATTGAACTATACTACATAGTGAAATTTTTGTTGTTATAATATTATAATATACCTAGAAAGTACCTAATTTTAGACTGTAAGAAAATTGCGGTTCCCGAGCAGGGTATCATGTACCAACTTTTTATTACATTTTGACATCCATTGTATAATGAACATGATTGCAAATAAATAAATTGAATTGAAACTAACAGGAGTTCAAATAACTTTTTAGATTCAGTCATAGAGTAGTGACAAGTTGACAACTCAGAAAAAGTGAGTTCGTATCTTTGTGACTATTAAGTATTTTATGTAATAATCTAATTTCCCATTTTCCCCAAATCTTTAGAATAGTCTTCGTAGAAGCAAGTCTAATCCGCACAAACAATTCTGACCTCCCGTTTCTAGTACGATGTTTTATGTGTCCAACGTATTAAATCCAGACTAAAGGCCAGAGGCAACGAACAATGTAGATAGGTCTGGGCGTGTTTGCCCACAAAGTTTGCAAAGAACATTGTAAAGGGTGCATTGAACAGAGCGTACTAGTCGCACAGTATAGATGTTAGGAGTGGAGTAAGGAAGGATAGTCGAGTCATTTTATGTTTCATCGAATATTTGTGTATACATTAGTACAGTCAATATGTCGGCCAGGAACGTTGTATTTATTTATAGCAAGTGAGACAAAGTGCTAGCGTAAAGTCGTTTGCGTTTGCTTAGTCCATCGCAGCCAAATAAAATGAGGCCTGAACGCATCAGTGAGACGTTAGGCCGATGATAATGATGAATAAAATACAACAATGTAGACAAAACAAGTTTCTGTCAAAAATTTCATTTTTGGTACAAGCTTTTATTGCCGACTGTACTTTTCTGTATACCGTCATTAACTACTCATTGAGACGATTCTAACGAGCCCAAACTCGATGAGGTTGTGTCGTTTCATTACGAAGTTCCTATGGCCACCTTCCAGCTCCATCATCAGCACCATGTCATCATAATATTGCATTGTCACGCGTTTTACACATGTATGCAAATTTTCAGCTCAATCGGAAACCGGGAAGTGGATCAAATTTAACTTGCAAGATTTGATTACAGAGAACGGTCAGGTGAAACTAAATAAAAGCTTGTAAAAGATGTATACTGATTTCTGTCCATTTACACAGTAATTGTCTCGAATAAATAGCTATACTATTCTGAAATGTGAGGAAATCAAAGAAATAAACAACTTAAATAGAACCGTAGTTTTGACTCGGACGATAATAAATTCAGAAACTTCCATACTTCCAAATGCTTGATTCTCAGCAAAGTAACAGTTTATGGGCAGCAGTGGTGGAACCTAAACTTTATTTTTAAGAATGCTTATTGCTTATTGTTATATAGGTACTCTAAACTCTTTCAAATTTTTTTGTACCGGGTTGCCCATTGGAAATTTTCATGCGCCGCCACTGACGGGCAGTGTCTTTTTTTAATACAAGCAAAGAAGAAGCAAGCAAGAAGTGATAAGGCAAGGCAGATAGGATGTCCGATATGCAATAGAGGCATCCTATTTATAGAGACGGCCAAACTCACGTGGAAATAAAGGCTCACAGGGCACCGTAAAAAAAAGGGAAAAATAGGATAAAAAAACGTCATTAAAAAACTGGAATCCATAAAAAAGACAATACTGAATCAACTTAGCGTTACTGTGAGCGGTTTCCTCGCTTCATTGAGCGCCCGATGAGAGGGCTGACGACCACTATCCTTTGAGTAAATCAGGGATAATTCACTAGTTTTTCGATCCGAACGTGTTCAAACAAGCCCTAATGGAAAAAGTTGGAGTTTGACATCGCACATTGTTCTCAGTCTACGAGTTGGAAGCAAACGCGAAGATATGAGTTGCTGTTTAAGTTTCAGATACAATTTCGAGAACAAGGAGTGAATGTGATAATAAAAAGTTGTGGCCTGGAATTTAAAAGAAAAACGGAACTGAGTAGAAGACTTCTTTTTCTAGACACATTTCGATAGGCTTATTTGGCCAGTTACTGCAGTTTTTGATGATGTATCAACATGTTCCTGAACAAAAAGACAGAGTCCGTAGGCAATCTATCGCAATAATATGACAATCAACTCGATTAAACGTTTGTAAAATACAGTATTATCAACAAAATAACTTTCATATTTACAACACTCCTCCTCCTCCTCTCCTCGTATTGTACTGTAGATTTACTTTTACGCCTTATTTTATTTTACACCTATACTTTTTTTTTTCAAAGTAATCAAGTACTCGTTGAGAGGATTGAGAGAAGCCCAAACACTTGCTATGGCAACCTTCCGTCTCCATCATCAGATCAGATCCTTTCAAAAATATCTATACATGCGTCTTATGTCAGTAACAATAAAGACTGTGTGTAATAAAGGATGTCTGTATAGATATTGGAGAACTCGTCTGTACCATAATATTGCGTTGTGACTGAACTTACATAAGTATACCAAATGCCAGCTCAATCGAATACGAAATGGCTTGCAAATGTTGAGAAATTTCATATGAAAAATGCAATTTAACATAAAGCTTGTAAAGAGAATACCAATGAAAAAACGCCACAAAATGGGTAAAAGAGACCCTAAAATCGCGGAATCATACGCACAAATGACACACTCCGCCCGAGGGGGATATAATTCCAGCCGAATCTTTTGTCAAAAACCAATTTGGTTTGCAGACTTTAGCTTTTTTATCCGTTCGCAAAGGGGTGACGTTTTAGCCCCATTCTGGATCCAGCTGAATTATTTACGACGAACGGGGTGAATGTGAACATTTGTTTTTACTAAAAACTTTTGATTGAATGTTACGTTTGGTCGAAGTAGTAAGTAGTTTGACATAGCCATTTCATAGTATGTAAGTAGTCTTTTTATGAAATTTATAATCATTCCGTCTTTTAGTATGCTTCTTAAGGGAGCTGATGGAACAACCCGAGATGAGGTAGAATTAGATCTTTACTAAACGAATGCAGTAAATACTCTAACATCGGAATTATTTTTATATAACATTTGTACGTACACTTTTGCAGTATCTCAAAGTCGTCGGTCAGGTCTATCCTCGAGTTTTTACAGCAATTTGTAAGTGACACGAAGGCTCGCGTGTCGCGTAGCTATCACTCGCTATGCCACAGGACGAACTATAAATACTTAACTACCCTGCTCATATTTTACATTTGCCGCCAGTGCTTGTGACATATGACTTAAGTGGTAGTCCGATCTGAACCCTTTGATCGCCACGCATATACCTGTAATTCGGACCAAGTTTTCAAACTCCTTGTAGATTTTAGGGGAGCTAGCTCAATTAGAGTTTATTCCTATTCCTACTACAGTAGAAAAATGACATACCTTTCGCTGTAGGCGTTGTCCTATTTTAATAAACCTCAGACACACATTCGTTATCCAAATTGTCGCACTTTAATTTTTTCAAGTTCAAAATTGGGGTTGATGGTTAAAATAAACCTCTAGAGGTCTAGAGGGTTTTTCATTGTTGTATTTATTTGCGTATTTGTTCGTGCGGAGGAAGAGCGGGAAAATTAACTGCATGCAAAAATACGTAAGTAGGTAAGGTAGAAGTACTAGTGCCCGACATGTCAACAGAAAATACTTATTTGAATCACGATATTATGCTCATTTAAGATGTATTAAACAGTTTCATACGGTTTGGGAGACGAGGTATTTACTCAAGTTACATATGGTGATCTTATAAAAAATCCTGATAATATAAGAATTAGGTAATCAATCCGAATGTACGAGTAAATGGCAGGCGGTTATGCTGGCAGTCCCAATAGATGTCATTTTAGTACAAATGTCATGAATGACAGACTGACATTTATTGGGACTTGAAGGTTTAACTCATTGTCCCAATTGATGGTTTTAACGAATATGTTCATAACTTATAAATAAGTTATTTGTCTTGAAATTGTGATAAGAAATATTGAAGTCACTAACATTTAGTAACTTAAAAATGATGTCGTGATCAATCTTAGTTTATTATTCGCTAGTTAAATTATATTCGTCGAGTACTAGTACCGCGTCGGGCACTAGTAATTCTACCTTACTTCGCATTATAGATCTGAACGTTTTTTAGCGGAATAGCAATGAAAGAAAGAGAGAAAATAAATTTATTTAACGTCACAAATTACACAATTAAACAAACAAACAAGTAAAAGGAAAAACTAAATAAGAGGGCGTTAAACAGGATCCCCACTCAGCATAAAGCCACAGCCAGCTGAGGCGCTGATTTTCGGTGGGGACCTAACATACAAACTAAAACAAGTGGAGATACAAACGCCAGCAACCTGGTATTTGCAACAAATATATTTATAACAATGAAATATATATATATATATATATATATATATATATATATATATAATATATAAAATAAACCTGTTTGAAGTTCACTAACCTCCTCATAAAGTATGAGCGTTCATAATTAACGCTCTAACGTTTCACTAACTGTTTCTGTCCGACGTTTTATTACAATTTCCGGATTTTGGGGAAACTCCAACTTTGACTGCATTTTACTAATAAAGCGTTTCATGTTGCTTGCTTTATTTGTTTTCCGTATCCGCCGTCGGAAAACTGTAGGTACTTGGATTCGAAAATATTACGCCATTTATTACTGTCCGTTGAATCCATTATTACAAAAAAAAACTGCTGCTCTGTTCTCAAAAGTATCGACTGTAACATTTTGCCTTATACAGTGCGTTACTGGCAAGCGGGCTGTTTTTAAGTGGGGTAAATTAACGTAGTTCTTAAACTTAACCATCACCTTACTTCAATTAACTAATATTCCGACTTCATAAATATTCTAACAAAATGTAAATTGCAGCAAAGTAAATTGACCAGTAAGTGTAAATGACAACTCTTTATACTTTGTTTATTACGTTGAACTTGCAATTAAATGTTGACATGACATACTTCAAATTAGATCCGGAAATACTACTTACGTATCTGGTGCGATGAGCAAAGATAATATTGATATTAATTGATATGTAAAGGAATTTCATACAGCCTAACACACCTAAGCCTATAAAGCAACCTTCTTTTGTTTTTAAACGTCAAATTGTGACACAACGTCTTGGCATTCAACCATCAAAAAAAAACTTTAGAACTAATGTAAATGTCACCGGGTAAATAGTTACTTCAAACAGGTTTTTAAAAAAAAATTGGCCCGTAAATTGATTTTTTTTGTTGGCCGGATTTCATAATAGTTCAACAAATTGACTAGATACTTTTTATTTTGAATTTCATTGCAAGTTTCAGAAAAGCACTATACAAATCTCGGCGAGAAACGGGATTGCCGGCCGCGTATCCCTATCCGTCTATATCTACCTGGCCAGCAATCCTTCGTTTCCCGGCCTCTATAGTAATGTACTATAAAATGATGTATTAACTCCGTACCTTCAATTAGATGAGTAAGGTAAGTACACCACCTACACCCATTAACCACATCCTTCCAGGAATGCCACAGGTACCAGTATTTGGTCCAATGCCAACCCAGACTGCTTTCGCTCCTCCACTTCCATTAAACGCTTACCTAATTTAATTTATTGGTACATTGCTGCAGAGACCAGTAAGTAAGCCATCCTGAAGGAGTATGATTTAGCCGGCCGAGCCGAAGGCGAGGTCCGGCTATAATACGAGGCCAGGATGGCTCTTGTGGTCGAAGCATGTATAGTGCTTTTCCCAAAAATAAATACATTTTCTGACCAACTTGTAGTTTCCACTTCATGAACTTTTCATAATTGTGCAAATATCTCTCCTTGGACTTAGGTGGAAGTAAATTATTTCTCGCCAACTCCGCCTCGACTTTTAAATAGGGAGGCGTGCAATCTATGTCGCCATCTGATTCGTTAGAACTCATTTTTAGGCAATTTTATTTCTTACTTATATATTGCTTTATATTTTATTTAATCGTATGGCAAACAGGACGAAACAGTAGCAAATATACATAATCAATTATAAATTAATATTAAGGCTTATCAGCCATTTGATGGCTTCGTCGCTAAGGACGATCAGGTCTTCTGGAGGGCCACCGGCGTAGCGCGTTATGGGGCAGTCCTCGATGATGTGCTGGATGGTCTGTACATCGGCACCGCAGGGGCAGGCTGGTGACTCTACCCACCCGCAACGGTGTTTGTGTTGAGCGCAACGGCCGTGGCCAGTACGTAGCCGATTGATATTGCACCAATGTCGTCTTGGAAGATCTCACCCTTCTATTTTGGAACCTGGAATGATCCCGGAGCCTAGCTTGCCCGCCATTTCCGCATCCCATAACTGACATTCCTGCTTCAGGTTGAAATTATTGTCGAGCAGGTTTCTGGCGATGCTATAGGAAGCGTTCCTGGACTTTAGGCGGTGTATGGTAGGATTTATAAACTCCAAATGAATTGGGAGGCTAGGATTTTCCTGGATCTTGGTCACTTCTCGTAGGAGGGAGTCTTTCCTTCCTTGCTTTATATTATTTAAGATACACACATTTATACATACATTTCGTAATAGTTTTGTTTATTGTAAATATATTATTTTATTCTTCTTTTTCTCCTGTTAGTATCGAATTCCTAATGAATATCGAAATAGTTAAAAACACGACTAAAAAGAATTTTCCACCATTTTACATCGTGCAATACAAGTGCAATACGGACACGTCAACCTCTATGGTAACTACTTTTTTTAAAGGTCCCTCACTGCCTACTACCTCCTTAGCTTATCTTAGATAAAAAAATAGGTCTACAATTAAATATTATGAAATGTCATGGGATTTATTTACTACTGGTAATTGTCCAGGATGAGTCACTTTCGGATACTATCTTCACAGATGTTATGGGAGCATTTAATACAATTTTTGAGAAAACCCCATTTACATTTACTAGCAAGGCGATTAGATTAAACCTTTTACGAGAGTTAAATAAAATTGCCAAGTGCTTACCCTGTTAAGTATACCGGTAATAACTATAAGCTGCGTAAGTAGCACTATCTCGTTTATTGCTGCCGTAAAACATTAGTATCGCCCGCACTCACTTTATAAAATAAAGAGTAAATAAATTCATATTGGCTAGGTAATGTGCAGCTTTTAAAAGGACAGCAGATTTTTTTATGTCTGTCTGTCTGTGGCATCGTAGTTGCCGAAAGGAACAGACTTGAGTGCGGTTTTTTTTTTATCGAAAGTTGTTGTATAAGATGGTTCTTAGCTAAGTTTCTTGTCTAAAATTCACTAAGCGAACGAGCAAAGCGAACGACGCTTGGGCCGACATTCGTTTGTATGTCCGGATGTCCGGCTGTCCCGATGTCCGGCTATACTCCTCTACAGGTCGCATTTCTTAACCGATTCTCGTGAAATTTTGTAGATTCGTTAATTATATAGTTTTTTTGTGAATACAGTTTTCGGAAACTTAAAAAATAACACCCTTGCGATTTCTACAGCTCACAGAGCCACTAGTTTTATGTTCGTTAGCTTGGATGGTCCAAGTGTTCTCGTAAAATCTGATTAGGGAAAATGACAGTTGAGTTGTCCTAACGTATCTAAATTCGAAAAGTTACGTAATCATCCCTCTGATGTTATAGTTAACCTCTTACTTAGGTAAGCTTTTGCCCCGCGTTGGTATGGGTTTGCACCTTTAGGTACTTGCAAGAACCATCCCGGAGAGAAAGTCATACTAAGGAGTAAACTAAATAAAAGTTTGAACAAATGAACGGTTATTTAGGAGAATAAAATGCAAAACACGATTTCTCACGCCAAATGCATTTAGTAAGCGGGATCGTGGGTTATTTGTTACTTCCCGACTTTTAAACATTGGACTATTTGTCCCGTGGAAGCTTTCTTTTTAAAAAAAATGGCCTTTGAGCTTTGTGAGGGCGGAACAATGAAACACTTGTTGTGCAAGTCCTTAGTACAGGAGTACAACGAAAGCAGGTCTATCCAACCAGCGTTAGCATATATATTCATATATTCATATCTACATAATACAGTTACACAAACTTGAAATTCGAAGAGTTTATTTATTAGTTGGGACAATTGTTACTTATCAACCTAGAAATATGTATATACAAAGCCATTGGCCATTTTATTGTTACCATGATCACGTAATTTCGATTTAAAAATTTAAATTTTCCTTGCAAACGGACAGCGCGCAAATCAATACAGCTAGAATATTTTTTGAGCTCTTTAATCGTTTGGATATACAACTGCATAACGTTTAATATATGTGCACGACTTGGAACTTAACTCTAAGTAATAAGATACAAAATCGTCTAACACATTATTACACTTTCCCATACACTGGGTTTGATTATCCGTGCTTTTGTTGAGCAAACATCTCCCCTCGTGCCCGAGGGTGGCATTGATTAGCAAATGGTTCTATTCACACTGCGTTTTATGCTCTTTCTATAACGAATTGTGATCTTTGATTTGCTTCAAATATTTTAACGGAAAATGGATTACTGATTCTGCGGATTCTAGCATTCTTAATATACATATAAATAGACATCATTTATTGGTAATAAATAAAGTCTGTTGTATCTTTGCTTTGGACCTAATGACGACTGGATCAAGTTTGTTTTTTTCAATCGAAATGCTTATTTAGCGTTAATAAGGTTATTATTAACCTTAATTAACTATTTTGACTGATATTGCATCGAAAATGCTACAACAAGGACAATGTCTTTCTTTCGACTGAGATGACCGCCGACCGAATCTATCTCGTCAGTGAATAAGCTATAAAACTATATTATACATTTTACTACGTTTAATTTTAATCATAATAAAGTAACGTAAAAAATAAGAAAAGATCTTGGTTTGATTTATCGCTTTTTCGAGAATTTCCTTTCAATGTTCTTCATACATTTTATTCGTATTCATCCATGCATTATTATAATATGATAATGAAGTAATACATCTATATACGTATTACTTCATTAACACATTAATACTTATACTTACACACTTTTCAGTAGTCAAAAACACCCATTACTAAGTTTATTGGCACAGTTAAATTCTACTTTAGCGTTATTTGTTACGAACTGCAAGTATGAGAGCGACAGTTGGCCAACTAGTTTCCCCCGATCCAACTTTGATAAATTCTAGAAGTTCTTGGCGAAATCGAAGATTGCGGAAGTCTGGAATATATTAAAGTTTACATGTTGACCATGAAATTGAGTTTGAAGCTACGCGCATGTTACAAACAACAATTTATGTAACAATTAACACAATCACTGCTAACAATTTCGTAGCGCTACGCTCGTAGCCGAAAACATGGGAAAACCGTTGTAGAGGAAATCACCTACGAGCAGAGCGCCTCCTGGACCTGGCACTGAAAGCGAAGCTTTTATTCGGAACTTATGTAGGATATACCATTGAATATTTGTAAAAGCTTTTCATTTAACTTGAACTGTTCGTTTGTTTGGTAGTTTATTAGTGAGGGACAAATCTTGCAAGTTAAATTTTACCCACTTCCCGGTGACCGATTGGGCTGAAATTTTAGTTTAAGTGTAGTTTGGATGACAATTCAAAATTATGGCACCATCGAGCTGATCTATTGATGGAGACAGAAGGTGGCCACGGGAATCCAGTACTTAACCGACGTAAGCTTGTTAAGTTTGGGCTGGTTAGAATCATCTCAATGAGTAGTTGATCGTCATCAGAAAAGTACGGTTGGCAATGAAATCTTGTACCAAAAATAAATTTTTTGACAGAAACTTATTTTACCACTAGATACTAGGAAATATGGAGGGCTGAGCGGTCACACCCGATAAATCGAGATGATTACTTTTTGAAATAAGAACTCAACATTACACATGGTTATATTTTCAAAAAACCTATTACGCGATTTATCGGGTTTGACCGCTCAGCCCTTGACTCGCGTATCCCTAACACCTTGTCATTTTGAGACGCACAAATAATAGAGCGGAAAAATGTATAGTTGTCGCATACTAAGAACGTTGTTTTCTTTATAGAGCTCGTATGTAGAGTGTCTGAAGGGTAGCTTATACATTACTTTAAGAAGGCATCTTTGCCCTCTTTCTACCAGAAGAAAATTTGTCTTTATAGCACCACCCCAAACTACAATACAGTAACTAATTATTGATTGTGCTAATGATTTGTAAAGTTGATTGAATAATGTTTTATCTGCAATGTGTCGTAAGAATTTTAAAGATCCAGATTAATGTTCTAACTCGATTGTTAACGTAATCTATGTGTGAGTGCCATGATACCCGTTGGTCTAGAATAACTCCAAGCACTGCTGTGTGCAATAACAGCGTCTGAATCCACTCAGATCACAGCAATGTATTACTAATTGTAACATAGACTCCGGTTCAGTGTTATTGTATTTGGTAAAGCACTTGTAATTTATTTTGTCTAGATTTAAGGTAAAGAGATTAGACTTAGGCCAGGATGATATTAATTTTAAACCCCTTTCAGCGCAGGTATAGACATTCTCATATATATAGAGTTAATATGCATAGGTTACCTAGATAACACAGAATAGCGCACGAACGTGTTTAAAGCCTGTAGTAAAACTGATAGCAATTATCAAGTAACGTGTAAAAAGGCAAAGAAATATTAGGAACTAGAGAATCTAACCGGTCATTGTGGCATTCTTTGGGGGAGGCCTATGTCTAGCAGTCTTTCGGTTGATATGATGATGATGAAATAACTAAAACCACCATGAAGCTATTCGAGTAATTGGACCACATTGTACGTTATGTAATAAAGCATGTGGACGGAATGAGGCATGAAATACAACACGTGTGCACGTTCGTGCTCACCGCGTGTTTAATTCACTTAGGGGGTACCCTAAAACGGCGTAAGTACGGTTCGATTATTATATACAGGTTGAATTTAAATGGGTTGGTATAATTATATATATAATTGAATATACAATATATGATGATTTTTAATCCGTGATCAGGAGTCGAAAAATATTGATAACCAGCCAAAACTGATTTCAATGAATGACGTCTCATGCAATTACATCACTGTTTGGTTAATTAAATTTGATGATAATGTTAATACTAATATCCACTGAATGTTTGGTCACCCTACATTTCTTGAAGTTAAATAGCTACTATTTTAATAGATCTTACGTCACTCAATTCTAACATCTATACTTGTCATGCATGTGACAATTGTCAGTTTATTAGTTTTAATTTAAAAATTCAAGTAAATTTTAGTTTCGATTTTCGACCGTGCGAGATAGTTATTTATTAACACAATACAATGCCCTATGTTGTCACGTTTAAACTTAGAATTAATACGTTAAAAAAACACAACAAACATAGCTGAGAACCAACAACATTTCGACAGACATGATTTTCGATAAAAAAAAACCGCATTACAATCGGTTCATCCGTTTAGGAGCTACGATGCCACAGACAGACACACAGATAGGTATAGGTACACATGCTAAACTTATAACACCCCTCGTTGGAATTGGGGCTTAATAGAAGTGCCATGACAGGCAGACAAAATGACTAGTACATAGACGACCGGTTAGCGAAGTTGGTAGTGACGCAGCCTACGAAGTTGAAGGTCCTGGGTTCGAATCCCGGTAAGGGCAAATATTTGTGTGATGAGCATGAATACAATACAATACAATACAAATACTCTTTATTGCACACCTCACACAAACAAAGCAGTTACATAGAGAAACAATACAATAACATGTATATTTGTTTCTGAGTCTTGGATGTTTTCTATGTATTTAAGAACCTATTTATATATAAATTATATATATATCGTCGTCTAGTACCTATAACACAAGCCTTATTGAGCTTACTATAGGCCTAGTTCGATTTGTGTAAGAATTTATTTATTTATTTACTAAATTAAGTACGGACTTTAGTACCTAATACAAAAACTGCTCGAACAAAACAAATCTTTAGATAGGTCTGTTGGAACAAGTATACCTATTAATACTTTCAGACTTTCCCATATACATATACATACTGACTAATCATTTGATCACCCTATACGTATCATTTCACAGCAGGGGGCTTGCACATTGCACAATCGCTCTCTAAAGTCGTATGTGAACCTGGGGCCTAATGCACATACGGTGTTTAAGAATTAGCGGGATTTTATTGATATAGGTACGATATATGAATGCACTCAAATGTATTATTCACTCGAACAGGGTGTTATTCAATAAAATTAATGACGGTCATCCATCATACATTCCCCTGTGATAAGTAGGTAGGTTGGTATCTACGCGCGAATGAAACTGATGTGATATTTATATAATTATACATCATTAGTCTAATTAGCTAATTAACTAGTGGCTCTGTGAGCTGTAGAATTAGCAAGCCTATATTTATCGATAAAAATTTTTTTTTTTCAATTGAAATACCAAAAAAAACTACATAATTAAAGACCCTCCTCACAAAATTACACGACAATCGGTTGAAAAATGCGTCTTGTAGAGGAGAACAGCTGGACAGACGGACAGCGTGACATCTGGACAGACACTGGACATACGAACGATTTTCGGTCCAAGCTGAAGCATAGAACTTCGTTCGCTTCGCTCCCTCGTTTGATTAGGGTAGCTGAACAGTTTGTACTTAGTCGAAGTTACCATTTACCATTACGTCGAATGCAAAACATTCTTAGGTTACTTTAGCTTTTCAAGAATACTTTCATGATCTAGACGCGCGGCAGTGTCCAGCCAAGTTCAAAGTCAAAAGGAACTGGCGACGCAGCAGCCGTGTGTTATATTAAGTACACGAGCCATTTGGAGCCACTTTTGACTCCTTGATAACTCAAAATCTATTTAACATGGAAACATGCAATTTGGTATATATATTAAAACCCCTTAGATTAACTAGAACCCGATATTTCATATATACAAATAAAACGGTTATTGAGATATTAACGTCTAAAAATCGGCATTTTTATCACTGACTGACTTAGCTACATATTAGCTGACGGATAGACCAATACAAAAACCTATCCCACTTCAAGATGGGATATTATTATTATTTATGTTTATTACCTCAGAACTCCATCATTTATAAACCGATTTGAATAAAACTTTTTTTTCTTGTAAGGGACTTCCGCAGTGATGGGACTACTGTCATCAGGAGCCGTAGCATGGTTGGCCTTATCACGCGACAATTGACAAGATAAGAGCGTCGTCTTGTTCTATCGAACGGTGTCAGCCAGTGACGCACGCTCTATCCTATCACCTATCGCGTGACAAGGCCCACCATGCTACGGGGCCAGGTCGTGCATTATCTCTTGAGAAACACAATTAATAATAAAAAAATCTCTACAAAAAGTAATGATATTCCACCAAAAACATAAATGTGAAAATGGGAGCCAAGTTCAATATTAAGAATATGCATGGTTGTCAACTTCGCCGACAAAAGAATTGAGATCTAAATGGGTACAAAGTTCAGTAGATAATCTTAAAATAAAATGTATTCTTAAGAACATACAATTTCTTATTTTTTCTACTATAACAATGTTTGCTATATAAAAGTATAACTTCTAAAATTTGAACACTCAAATAATTTACACGAAGCGGATAACTGAGGATAAACTGTTGCTCAAGATTTGACTTGGCTACAGTCTTAAATCTGGCAATTGTTCTTGTAAAACCACTATACTGAGCTCAGAAGTTTTTTGTAATAATTAGAACATCGATATATATATATATATATGTATCTACTTCGATCCTTAATCACAATATTTCATATTTAATCCTAACTTCAAATTATTATTCTCTATATAGGTACCTACTCTCTATTACTCTGATGTAGGCGTCATAGAGGCTAGAGCATAGAGAAACAGAGTTGAAACCATAGTCTACACGCTCGCTGGCTAGAGCGTTGATATCGATTATTCGTCTCGCCATAAATCAACGGGAGGGACATTAACACTGCAGTCTCGTGATAGCCTACTGTTACGGAATAGGAGGAAAATGTAGAATAATGAGGTAAGAAACCGGTTATGTCGTATTAAATTCATCTAGAAAAAACATACTATAGATAACCATAGACGACCGAATAGCCTAGTGGTTAGAGAACCTGACTATGAAGCTTGAGGTCCCGGGTTCGATCCCCGGTCGGGGCAGATATTTATATGATGAATACGAATGTTTGTTCTCGAGTCTTCGATGTTTAATATCTATTTAAGTATGTATTTATCTATATAAGTATGTTTATCCTCTGACTAGTACCCATAGTAAAGGCTTTGCCTACTTTGGGACTAGATCAATGGTTGTACATTGTCACACGATATCTATTTATTATTTATTACCAACCCTTTTTAGGCAGTCTATTTTCCGAACAACAACAATCGATATAATAAAAGCAAAAAAACTTTCACAAAATAAATGCTGATTCAGAAAGAAAAACACTAAAGCACTACATTTCCCTCTTTTAACTTCACGTTATTGTGCAACTGAGCGCCATCGACGACCGCTTAAACGCCAATAGAAGGGGAAAACGCAAATTGCCGAGTAAAAACGAAGCTATTACGAAGCCCATGAAAACCTGAAGGGGGTTTCAAACTCAAAGAACTCAGCGAGCAAAAAACTTACAGGGAAAAATGTAATGAAAGCTAATTAGAGAGTGCCAACGTCCATTACGTAAATTACTCTAGCTCTATCTCGTCTATGCTTTGAAAATATTTGCCCAGACGTTCCCTCCTCCAGTTATTTATGGAACCGACCAGCGACTGTCCACTTTTTCATGGTTAAGTGACGATTTAATCGTTTTTGAAAGCGTCGCGATATTCCGTTTCACATGGTTGGAAGTTGAAGCATTTAAATAGTATTTCGGCTTTGATCTCTCGGGTCGTCTGATTCGATGTAAATATGACGGCCGAAAGCATTTAACGTTTGTAGTTATGACTTTTGAACGAATATTTATGATTATAGTTGATGCCTTTATAATCGTCACAACGATACTAACTCAACTTTGCACTACTTTGTTAATAGGGAATGAGCCAGAAGCTCATATTTTTAAGCGACTTCAAAAAAGTAGGAGGTTATATGTTATGTATGTTCACCGATTTCTCCGTCAATTGTGGACCGATTTTCAAAACTCTTTTTTTATTCAAAAGAGTGTACTCCTGATGTGGTCCCATTGTATCCAAGTCAGGATCTGATTATGGGATCCCAGGAAAAATAGAGGGCAACCCTCAAATTGTATAGGCACGCGTGTAGTGATTTCGATATTTTTTTATTATAACTCGTGTATTTACCCTCGGAAATAGCAATATTGGTGAAGCGGAACTGATGATGAAGACCACAGATGACTTATGGAACGCCTCAAGGATGTAAAGTATGTCAAAGATTCTGACATGATTCCGTTGAAGTAGCAACTAATGAAGTGTCAATTCTGAGATCCTTGAGGAATCGACGGAACTCCTCAAATATTACCAGCCCACATATAGCATTTGGATTTTTCTGTAATAATGAACGTATTTGCTCTCGGAAGCAGTTCATGTGGTAAATTTGAAAGGAACTGTGGAAATTTTCATGTAGGTGCCTATGTCTTGGCAAAGTACTGAATTGAAGTCGGTTTAAACTTTGTTTTTAAAGTAAATTATTACTGTCAAAATACTTAAGACACTTCGAACGCACGACTGCCATTCATAGTCTGTTAAACTATACTTAAACGTCCTAAGACAAGCCTAAAAAAAGCAATTACTTCTATTTTAACGTCCACACGTGTATGGATGGAATCACAACAAACCGAGCACCTTTGAAAACACTTAGCTCCCCCTTTGATACGCTATATTTAAAACAGCGCAATGAAAACACTCAACCCTTTGCTATTAAAATGAACTCGAACACGCATCGATTCCGGATAATATGTTAAAGAGTTGTTAATAACTCATTACTTATTAACTGAGGTTCTCTTAAACGTTAGAGGATATTGTAATTATAAAACAGTTTTAGATATAGTAAAATTAATTTTAAATATGTTCTACTTGCAAACAATAATAATTCAAATGCCTCATCTGTAACAGTTTTTAGGGTTCCGTAGCCAAAATGGCAAAAACGGAACCCTTATAGTTTCGTCATGTCCGTCTGTCCGTATGTCACAGGCATTTTATTCGAAAACTATAAGGTGTATTTGAATAAAATTTTGAGGATAGGTGTATTTTGTTAGCCGCTACATAGTTTTGTAATTAAAATGACAAAAAAAAAATTTTAGGGGTGCACTCCATACATAAAACTAATAGTCAAAAAATGTTTTTTCATTGTGACCCCCCGTGTGGCACACCAATCGATAGGCCTTTCAAAATAAATATAAGGTTTCTTTGCATTTTTTTTGATTAAGTGAATAGGGTCGGAGATAATCGCTCCGAAAGTCACTAAAATTCTGTCCCCCCCCCCTCTAATTTATGAACGGTGTATTTTAAAAATATGGAAAAATTCATGGACATAGGGCTTATTAATTTCATTCACCGAAAATTGTTTTGAACAAGATCGGTTCAGAGGTTTTCGAGATATTGCTGAAAAACTGCCTTCCTCAAAGAAAAGGACGTAAGTGCCGTAAAATTTCTGTGGCGATACGACCTTTTTAATAGGCACGGAACCCTTCGTTTTGCGTGGTCCGACACGCACTTGGCCGGTTTTGATAAATTCAAGATACTTAGCTGATCGGGTGCCCATCAGTCTTATTAAATATATCACCACTCGTACAAAAGCAAGCTTCTCCACAGATAGATTCTTCAACTTACGTACGTAAGCCACGCCGATTACCCGTCAACGTCAAAGAGCGAGTGCAACTCTATTATACTGCCGTGCCAGTAGATACAGTCATATGTGCCACTGAAACTGCTATAAGGTCAGACTCTTTTCGGTACATGTCGGTATGCTTTAAGGATGCACCTGAATCCAGCTATACGTGCTATCGACTTGACAGTGCGGAGCGGGACTTGAAAAATGTGTCTGATAAAATTCCGTATGCTTTGAATTTTGATGCTGTCTTGCGTTATCGATGGTTCTCTGCTGAAAAATGTAAATTGGAAGTGCTTTTCTTGAGCTTGAACGATGATTAAGCAGGCTGAATTTAGATTAAACTATCGTTTTATAGTAGTAGTTGCATAAAATTGTAATAACGGAATTAGACGTATGAAAACATGACTGACTAACGACCTAGGTAACTACTGTATATTCCATGGATAATTCGGTGCTGTCGCAAAATTAAAGGATTGTTTATATTATGTCTATATGTCATTAAAAGTGCCCCAAAAATTACTGTATTCTGTACTACATATTTTTTTTACGTCTTCGAAATCTCAGCATGCGCCTTTCACGCTGTCTCTTTAAACTGAATGAGATAATGCCATATCTCGATATATAAATAAATATTCAATTTGCTATTCGCAATCAAGTTTTCAATTTTAATGTTATAATTGGTCCTCGAATCAAAGTTTTTCACAGGATGACCACTATATCCGTCGTTATATTATTAACACGCAATGACCGAGAGTGCGCGGGTTCATCCAAGCAACATTAATAATGTACGCCGATGCCGGCGCGAGCCTCATGAAAATTGCAGCGCTCAGTAAGTTCGGTGTCATGTCCACTTGACAGTGGAGTTAGTGAATCTAAAGATAATTATTAATAATCTGGGATATGAATAGATACATTATTGTCCACCGGAGTTCAACCAGAACGTTCGTAATTACGGTAAGGTATGAGTAACAAAAGGATAATAGGTTAGGGATTCGTCATACTACAGTGGAGGTAAGCAGTACATGGCCTGTAGTTGAGTGTCCAAGTAGGACACGCACAAAGTGCAGACTTTTCGCGTGTCTCACTAAGAACACAATATAAATTCCTTTATATGACCTGAGAAAAAGAATATCAGTGTTTTCTACAAGTAGGCCGGATTGGCAAACCACCAGCGCTTCTGAAAAATGAGATGAGACCACTATCAAGAAGAAACGCCGAAACAAATTTTAGACTACTGCGCCAGACAGCAGCAATAAGTACAACTATGATCCTTACATAGAAAGCATATACATACGATAAAGTCTTAATTGTTGATTTAGAAATACATTTATTTACTGTTAGAAGTCAAAGCACTGCCTACATTGCTTCAACTGTGTAGTCCTATGGGAATCACTATAAACAATAGCGAGGGTATGTATATATGTATATAACGTGTATAATTATGTTTGCAGCCTTGGTTCAACAAGGACATATTGGACATTGCACCGTATAGTCAGTAATTAAGTCTTGATCATACAAAAAGTACTTAAATCATGCAGCGGTTTTAATAATATCTACTGCTACATTTCGCGTTCTTGAAAGGACTAATGGTTTGCTCCCAATTCTACAGATTCCCAATTCTACAGATTCCCAATGCTACGGATTCCCAATTCTACAGATTCCCAATTCTAAAGATTCCCAATTCTACAGATTTCCGGTTCTACAGATTTCCAGTTCTATATATTTCTGATTCTACAGACTCCCAATTCTAGTCTAACTATCTCAAAATATAGATACATACAAGCGTGATCATGTGATTAGAATGAGAACATTTATAAAAATCGGAGCTTGTACCTTTATTCCGAAGAGATAAAATCTATTTCTCTAGATTAATAATTACTGGTTGGTTATAGTATCTGTAGACATGAGAATCTGTAGAATTGGGAATCTGTAGACGTGAGAATCTGTAGAATTGAGAATCTGTAGACATGAGAATCTGTAGAATTCGGAATCTGTAGACATGAGAATCTGTAGAATTGAGAATCTGTATACATGAGAAGCTGCAGAATTGGGAATCTGTAGACATGAGAATCTGTAGAATTGGGAATCTGTAGACATGGGCCCAAAGGCATAATAAGTTGGCGTCTTTGGCATTGATGTCACTTTCTAGGAGAGACTAGAAATAATTGCTTGCTTCACAACTAGCACAGGATGAGACCAATGAGGTAAACTACCAGTCTCGGTTTAAGTGTTCTAATTACAAAGAGACGGATTGTCTATCGACACTATAACTTGGGTGTTTAATGTGTGCTATACAGTGTGCAGCCTTGGTGCGACAAGGACATATCGGACATTGGACCGTATTGTCAGTAATTCAACCTTGATCATGCAAAAATGCTGATAAAACTACGGCTAACACAAGACAAGACCGCAAGCGACCTCGCGACATAAACTAGGTACCCCTCTCTTCCTAAGTGATCTAATTAGTAAGTGGGACGTCTATAGGCTGATGATGCCTCCAAATCAAGTTATACTACCTGTGAGTGGTTAGTCGAGACAGGTCGAGAACATACCATAGCTGCATTTTATTCCACAGGAAGGCTTTAAGTAGAGGTTGTAAGCGCGAAAGACAGGTGCCGTTAAGGTAATGCCAGTGTTGTGTTTCACCGCGACTCGTGTCGGTAAATGACACCGCTTGGGAATGTGAGAAGCCATTGCCGTGGGTTTGTTAGAAAATCGGAGCCTAGCTAAGAGCATGTTTACATCGGGTCGGCAGGTAAATTCGTACCGGCAGACGCACAGGGCGGGCTGATGACCTGGTAAAGGTCGCGGGAGTCCGCTGGATGCGGGTGGCGCATGACCGGTCATTGTGGTACTCTTTGGGGGAGACCTATGTCCAGTAGTACACGTCTTTCGGCTGATATGATAATGATGACGATGAGGCAAATTCGATAGTAGACAGCACCGTACAAGTGCACTATCAGGCGTCCAATTGGCCTGATGGCTGCTTGTATCTAATTAAGCCATAAAAGCGGTGTCGCGACGGTGCATTAAGTCATTAGTACTACTTATGTAGAAGTGGACTTATGCCTAAATGTATGATATCAGGGCTATTTATGTTTTCTATGTATTAAAGTATTTATTTATCTATATAAGTATGTTTATACTCATTTGTCCTGTTATGTCGTCTAGTCCCAAGCTTTTCTAAGTTTGGGACTAGGTCGATTTGTGTAAGATTGTCCGCAATTTTTTTTTTACCGTCTTCTGTCTTTATTTTTAGGTACTTATAGAGTAAGTAATGATTTAAATTATATTTGTAATGTATGTATAATATCATGTATACTGAATATTAATATTTAGTTACATTTATACAAATTACCCAATGCCACGATTGCGTGCCATGTAAATAAAATCAATCAATCTGAATTTGTTTTGAAATCAAACAACAAGGCATTTCCTACGTTTACAATACAGGTACAATAGATACATGTTCCAATCAAGCGTAACACAAACAAATACTCACGTGTCCAAATACTGGAAAACCCTGTACACCGGTTTCCGGTAAACGAGAAACCCGTCGCACCTCTCCATAGTTCCGGTAACAAGGCTCGAACACTCAAAAACCCTCGCCACCACTCGAGCTCCCGCAGCGGTCCTCGTGGGGTCTCATTATCCAATGATACTTGGTTACACTAACAAACACTTTAAAAAATGTAAGGCGTTTTTACACTACTAAAATGGATACAAATTTTGGTCCTTTAAGGTGATTTAGATAATTTAAGGCTGCTTTGTCGATTACATAAGATATATTTTGGTAAGCACTTAGTTTTAACACTACGGTTTTAACGCCAGTAAGGCGATCACAGTCCACTTTTTATATTTGGCAGACTAGCTGAAACACAAACAAACACACATGTGAACATCAGTTAGGTATCGAGAGATATTTTGAACACATATGGCATATATTTTTGCAACATTTTTGCCCAAGAGCATTATTTGTAAACGGTTAGTTATTTTTTTAATTTTTCCAGAAAGAAGAAAGAGAAGTTTTTTTTTCTCAGTAGGTATCTAATTTTTTTTAGAATTATATTATGTCAAAAAGGTACGAACGAGGAACCCCCAAAACGACCACTGTCACTTTGTACAAATTAGCTGCACCTCTTATTTTCTAATTGGTATAATAAGACCAAATTCAATGTACCTATTTCTTAAATAGTTAACTTTATACGATTGTTACAAAACAAACCAATCTGAAATGTCTATTGTTTAGAAAAAACACGGCTTACGTCAAAACAAAACTTCCCACCAAAGTACGAACCAGGTCAGATGAGTTTTCGGCCAACCGAGTGACTCCCTACTTTTATTCGTCATGTCAATTTCCGTGGTATCCTTCCAAGGATTGCCTCTTACCGGCATCATTAGGAACATGTCAATAACCCCTCTCGTACCCTTTTCTTGGAAACAAACTGTCGCCGACGTGATTGACAGGCGAAGAATAATGATGGGCTGAAACCAGACTTTGAAACAAAAACATAACTTTTAACTTTGTTCAAACATGGACAAAGTATATGTTTCAGTATAATTCCGCATAATCGATAATCAGCGACCTACGTGTACCTATATTTTTCAAGCTTTGATAATATATCGTATTATTAAGTTATACGATCGCTAAGACTACCCCCAACATTAAAAGACAACATACCTAATCTATACTAACAGTTTGTACGTTTATATGTAAGGGTTATTCTCTGGAACTATTTATCCGATTTAAGAAAAAAATTCATCAGTGATGGAGTGTGGTGTGGGGACCTTAAGGGTGGAGTATGGACATAGGCTGGGTACAACTACATAATTCCAGAGAGTACGAAAGCATATTTTTCCCGAATTTCATAATTCCGAAACCAAAACCATGTTCCGCTGAATTTCATTCTTAAGGCTAGAATACTAATCTAATTTATATATAAGTAAATATATTAAATAATCTGCGTACAAATTTTTGCTGGGCGATAAATGGCGTCCAGATTTTTAAAACTTTGGAATAATGATGCTTTCGGACTCTACCAAATTTTCGTGTTCCCACAAGGCTATATTTTATCTCCGCCTGTATTCTTTGCAGCTAGTTTGGTAGCTAGTAGTATACATGTATATGAAGGTAAAAATACCGTCGAAGTCGGGAGTTAAAACTCCAACTTATTAGACAATATGACGCTGAACAACTAACCATAAAACGTCCAACAATATTGCAATATCATAAAGTAATGGCAGTTTTACATATACATAAACAAGAAGTCAACGACCTGAAGAATACAGTTGTTGGCTTGCGCCTGCAATATATAATCGGTTAATGAGCAGATTGCATCGATTATCGCAACACCGATTGCTAATTTCGCTTTGATAACACCCATCCGCGTGCAGTTACTTTTTATGAGTTTTTTTGCCGGATTTGTTATGTGGTCCAGTTTTAATTTGATTCCAAATCACGACTTGCAATGGACTTAAGATACATTTTATTTACTAGAGGTACAGTAACATACAATAAAATATTATAGCACAGCTATACATCTAATAAATAAGCCATACATTCAATAATCATGTGTAATTTGATTAAATAGTCCTGCCTATTCTGACCACTATTAGCTCACAATTCTAAAAAGTAGTATGAACCAAAGACAACAGTAGGTACAACGCGACTTTTTTTAAATTAGCAACATAAGGCACTTGTCCCACCGCCGGCGATGAGCGATGAGCTATCGGCGATTTTCTCGCACAAGAAACGAACAAAAGATAATCGCTCCCGTGTAAATAAAAGAGAGAGATATAGTTCATCGCGGTGTGAACAGCCAGCGATGAACTATAAATATATATCTCTCTTTTATTTACACGGGAGCGATTATCTTTTGTTCGTTTCTTGGGCGAGAAAATCGCCGATAGCTCATCGCTTACTCGCCAGCGGTGGGACAAGTGCCTCAAACAGGCTTCAAACCGAATTTCTATAAGCGAAAATGGTCTTTAATTGTACTACATTCCAAGGCTGTTGGGCCATAATTAATCGAGTTGTGTGTCTATAACCACATCCGAATATGCGCGCGCGCCGGAAGCAGGTGCCGCGTACGCCACCTGTCGCGTCGCGAATACCAAAAAGCATTGCCACGGAACGATGACCTGTCTGCCACTTATGCAACTGTTCCCACCGCATAACGGTAAAGTAGAGAGGATGAATAGAATGCAATTGGTACGTAATGAGGGTTTTTAGAAATTAAGTGCGCTAGGTGACAGCTGGGTTTCTTCCCAGGTCACGACCAGGGGTACCACCATGAAGGTCCATCCGGCATTAGCAACATTGGTTTACTTGTTAAAGCGCTTATTATTATTATTATTATGTTGATTGCTCATATACTTTCTAATACATACCTAATACCAGAGCCCAACAGATGAGGTTAGAACATAATAATACACGTCATGTGTTTAAGAACTCTCAAACTAATGTGTACGCAAGGTATACCCTGTAGCATAGTGTGCATACATATGTTCAGCCATTAAAAGTGAATAAAAGCCATAAAAACTAATATGTAGTTACACAAACATGCCTTGAAGTTGAAAGTAAACACGTAGAACGTGCTCAATTTGAGCATATTTGTGCAAAACGTACTTAATCAAGTTCCCAAACTAATTTAATCTCTCTGATGGTCATATTGCATTCTAGATTTACGTGTATAACAGCTTTCTTTGCCAGCTGGCTTCTACAGTTAGCCATCGTTCTATTTTGTACTTTGTAACAAGTTCCGAAAACCTCTTTTAAGTTGTATATCAGCGACAGGGTCCTATTTGGTCAGAAAGACGTATATGTTTTAGAGTGGTGAAGTTTATGTGGCATTTAGACGTGCCAGACTACCAGATTAATCACTCCATATATTAGTTCGAGGTACTCGTAATCTCCGAGCCAACCAGGGGCATGTAAGTCGAAAACGATCCGGATGATAAGTGGTCTAGTGCTAATTGCAAGCAATCATGTACCGGCTTAGTGTTGCAAGTTTTTGTTTTGTTTCACAATGTTGTATGTATACTAAGAATGGGAATGGTATAACCGGATTCATCTCGCCATAACGTGAATTTTATCAACCGAGAGATTTTATCGATTTTGTCGACACAGACCATCTATCGTCCTTCACTAAGGAAGAATTTTGGCCGTAGGGAGGCAAATTCCAGCGTTTTCGCGGATGGTTACCTGACAATTCGAAATTGCGCAACACATCGCAGTAGTAGTGTGTTTCTGTAGTTTTTACCCGACTGCCGAAGGAGAGGAGGGTTATTTTCGAACGTATGTATTGTATGTGTGTGTGTCTTATTCTTTAGCACGCCTTACAGCCTAAACCATTTGACGGATTTCGACATATGAGGTGTCGTTGGATTCCTCTTAATCGTGGGAGTGACTATATAGTGTATAATATTTGTAAAAAAGCAAATAGGGTTTTTCGAAAAATCTTTTTATTTCACTTGTTAATAAATTTGTATTAATATGCATGTTAGTCTATAGGTATTTATAATATGGGCTTTTGTAGCCTGATTTAAATAAATAACCAGTTTCGGTATTTTTTAGCGTAGTTTGTGTCAACTTGTAAACATTTGTGAACGTTGGTGTAATTTACTATAAGAGCTCGTCAATTGCACCCCATTTAATTATCTTAGGCTCGGAATACATGTATCCGGAATTACGATTGTAGTTCGAGTCCGAGGTTTCATCTAAATCGGCTTAGCATAAAAAATACTTAACGGATAGACGTACAGGGTAATAGAAGGATTTTCTCTCACTTTTATAATGATCACCACGAGCCCGTTGCCACCCTGTTATTTGTCTGACCACCGAGTCATGTCACAATGTTATGTAAACAAGACGAACCGAGCCGAATTGGGCTCTATTCTGACCCACTTCAACTTCGTTTTCAGTAAAGGTAGGTTTTATGAAATGTTCAGTAGCATTCAAACTCTTTGTGCCTAAACAAGAACCTCTCGAGTTACTAGTGCACGCCTTGAAACAGCCTGAAATGTGTGCTTTCATGTTTATCGTATGTACTGACGTGTTAACAAAATAGCTTTTTGCACGCGAGTAGAACTAGAGGTTAAAGTATTTCAATGTGTTTTGCGCGTTTCTGATAAACATAAATATTAAAATCACATTGCAATGAGAAATGACGTATCAAATTCCTCCTAAAAGCCCCAACAAGCGAAGCGTTTGAAACAGTAAATCAAAACCCTAATTTGAATACAAAGAAGACCTAATACAGAACATCAACTCAAAGCGCCGAAACGGCACACTCTATTTATGAACTTCCGAGCCAAAACGACGACCTACAAATTCGTATGCAATTGGCCTTTAATTAGTAAGCATTGAGCACGTCGTGTGACGTCATCAGAGCTAACGAACTAGGTATAAACAAGCTAGCAATCAGATGGCTAGTGTCGATGAACTTTCGGCTAATGAGTCTGATGGCTCGCTATAAAATTGCTCGCTCGAAATTAGATGGCATTGTGTTACGGATACTGGAAGCCGCGAAAGTTATTATCGTTTAATGTATGCGTTAACGAGGTACTCCATTAGGTTTATAAAGCGACATCTCTGAGTGATATAATTAAATTCTCTACAAATGTCAGTTCTTCAACACCTAGCAGTTTTCTTAAAGTGGGGCAGTTTCACGTGATAATGTGGGCACGCTGGAGTTGGTTCCTATCAAAAACTTAATGCTATGTACCTATAACTAGTACCTGAAAAAAATGTGGTGCTTTTGTCCAGCGTGTCCACATTTACGACAACTTGTTCCAGCAATCTGCCCCACTATTACCCCAAACGTAGCCACTGTTATTATTTAGGCTCCGCTGTTGGCCCGCCCGTTTGTCACATGGCTGAGTCTTTTAAACAGTAATCGGTCGGTACACACACTTGACATTTTCACAGTATAGTACAGTGGCTGTTATAATAAATAAGAAACTTAAAATAATATAAACGAAATGTGTTTTATTTCAGCGTTTTTGATAGGGACGATTAAATACTATATGTAAGAATAAGATATAATTATACATCCTTAACTCTAAAACATCTATTTTCAAATATAGATATCTCTTTTCAACGCTCATGTGAATGAGAGAAAAACAAAGAAATAGTATTTAGTTGACTTAATTATTTAAAATACATCTAACAGGGTTTCAGTACAAATACAGAAAACACTTAGCAATTCCCAAGTTTGTTTAGGAGAAATCAGTGTCCTAGTCACTTTCTATTGTTAAGTAAAACCGTCCCCCTATCTCAGATCCTGAACAAACAAATAGAAACTAAAACATTTTCTTCCATTATCCTTTCGCTACGGCGCATCGTCTGGCTCTGTAGACATGGTCGCAAACGAAATAATAATCAGAGCCTTGACTTCGCACGGAGGCACTTAGCGAAATACTTCACGAATTGCCACTGAAGAGGGACGTTGGTAGGAACAGATTAATTTTAAAATCTGCTTGTAGCATTGGAACCTAGGTACCTACTAACCGCTTCTTTTGCGTGGTGATCTTAACATTGTTGATTTCTTTTAAATTGGGTTGTGATTTGCAATAATGTAAATATATTTATTATGTCCGGGAATACTTACAACGGAATCGAATATCAATAATTCAGATCGTACAGTCACGTCTAATAACATGTATGGTACAACATACGGTTTCGAACTTATGCTTGGGGAATAGGATCGAACCGACGAAGAAACTGCTCACTTATACTAGGAAGCTACTACCACAGATACTAGGAAGGTAGGAACCATGCAGTTGCAACGGAGTAGACACATGTTAACACTAGGGTGTGTCTCTGTGAGCTGTAGAACTCGCACGCTTCTTTTTTTTAAATAATAATTTTGAAAGTGAACAAACCTGTCAACAAAATTTCACGAGAATCGGTTGAGAAATGTGACATGTAAAGGAGAACAGCCGGATAGCGGGACATCGGAAAAACGAATTTTGGCCCAAGCTGAAGCAAAGGACTTCGCTAACTTCGCTCGCTAGTTCGATAAATGCGATCACATACAACGTTTGCACATGACGCGTTTAAGTCAAGGTTCGGAATATTATACATCTGCAACAAGAATGGAATAATGCATTCCGCTGAACAATGGCAGCCACTAAATGGAAGCGACGGTTTGACAGCTCATTCGACGAGGAATTATAACCCGCTTTTTACAGCAATTGTTTTTACGCTGTTAGCGGCTAGTCTTGACATGTTGTGATTGAAACGAACCAATATAAAGGAGGTAAACGCTGGTTTAGTATTTTTAGTAGCTTTATATTAACTTGACCTATTCGTATAAAGTATGTAAGGAGTAAGTTGTCCGTCAAAATTTGCCATCCATTTTTCAGTCACATGCCGTTATCCGATTGAGCTGAAATTTTGGTTATTAGTATAGTTTGGATGACGATTCAATATTACGGCACCATCGAGCTGATCTGATGATGGAGATAGAAGGTGGCCATGGGAATTCAGTATTTAACATACGTAACCCCGTTGATTTTGGGCTCGTTAGAATCGTTTCAATCAGTAGTTGATGATGGTATACAGAAAAGTACAGTCGGCAATAAAAGCTTGTACCAAAAATTTTTTTTTACAGAAACATTTTATTACTAGTGATTCTGTGAGTTGTAGAACTCGCGAGCCTGTCTTTTTACAAAATACATAATTTTGAAAAAGTGACTCGACAAAAATTCAGGTACCTTTACTTAATTAACGAACCTGCTCACAAAATTTCACAGTAGACGAACAGCTTTTTAGCGTCTTTAAAAAAATACTTGTTATAATTATAATTGCCGCTTTTCCGTAAAAAACCTTCCGTTAACTACTAACTCAGTAGTTAACTATAGTTTTAACTAGGTATACAAGGTAATTTTACTACAATATCTCCCTGGCATATTTTCCTTTCCCATAACTGGTTTCCCAAACGTAGTGCACACATTTAATAGGACGACATTATTCATATGTTCGCCTCGACGCCTCTTATCGGGTACTATCATCATACATCGTCTGTAAAAGAGAACGTAATTTCCTGCTCGAAATATTTCATTATTTTTAAATATTCAAATCGAGCATATACTCTCTTTGGGCGTTCTCACTTTTAAGTGTACCCTTAATTTCGATCAAAGAGCAAAACCGAAAAATTCAAAAAACCCCCCTATTCTCTATTGTGTTTATGAGTTGTACAAAATAATCCGATAATTGCTTTAGGTATATTGCATCTAAGTAATTACATTCAAATGTGGCGCAAATTTTTGTAATACAATTATATCTGATGGACGATTGATATGCTATAAAAAAAACCGGCCAAGTGCGTGTCGGACCACGCAAAACGAAGGGTTCCGTGCCTATTAAAAAGGTCGTATCGTCACAGAAATTTTACGGCACTTACGTCTTTTTCTTTGAGGAAGGCAGTTTTTCAGCAATATCTCGAAAACCTCTGAACCGATCTTGTTCAAAACAATTTTCGGTGAATGAAATTAATAAGACCTATGTCCATGAATTTTTCCATATTTTTAAAATACACCGTTCAAAAATTAGAGGGGGGGGACAGAATTTTAGTAACTTTCGGGGCGATTATCTCCGACCCTATTCACTTAATCAAAGAAAATGCCAAGAAACCTTATATTTATTTTGAAAGGCCTATCGATTGATGTGCCACACGGGGGGTAACAATGAAAAAAAATTTTTTGACTTTTAGTTTTATGTATGGAGTGCACCCCTAAAAAAATTTTTTTTGTCATATTAATTACAAAACTATGTAGCGGCTAACAAAATACACCTATCCTAAAAATTTTATTTAAATACACCTTATAGTTTTCGAGTAAAATGCCTGTGACATACGGACAGACGGACAGACGGACAGACGGACAGACGGACAGACGGACAGACGGACAGACGGACATGACGAAACTATAAGGGTTCCGTTTTTGCCATTTTGGCTACGGAACCCTAAAAATGGTATATCTAAATAAAATATGTAAATATTAATAGTTATTTGTGCAATAGCAAAATGATGTATTTACGGCGAGGGCGGTACATTGAATTCAGAGTGAAGGGCTACTGCTCGTGTTTTTGATTACCGCCACTCGTTGGGAATTACCTACTTTCCGCACTTGTATCATAAATAACTATTATAATTTACACCACCACCAGTACAGTCGCCATCAGATATATCAGAGCGGCGAAAGCGCTCACAAATATCTGAACACGTCTCTAATGCCTCGACAATAGAGACGTGTTCAGATATTTGTGAGCGCTTTCGCCGCTCCGACATATCTGATGGCGACTGTACCACAAAGTCCAGGCGTGTAGTTAATTCAAAAAGTTGGTTATTATGCACGGTCAACCAATTGGAATCCCAGGCCACTCTAGAACCCTGTCTTATCGACACCCTGCTATTTATTTAGGTATTAGCCATAGAAGTCACTTTGGCGTTTACTGTGAAAAAGTTGTACAGTGGCCTAGGATTCAAATTGGATGACTGTGCATAAACTTAAAAAGTAGGTAACTATATTTTATACCGTGTAACTAACACATTAATATTTCCAAGCATTCACCTTCGCATGTTACATATTAATAAGAAAACTATACTCAAAACGACTTTATAGCCACACAAAAACAAAATTAAAACTAATTAGTATACAAATCAGGGGAATTAATTAATTGATAAGGAAATTGGGGACCTATTGTTGGTGGGCACGCGACATTTTGTCCAGAATTATCGTTTGTACAGGAAACGTTTAAATTATCGCAGTGACAGTCATTAACCGAGTCATACATTTATTTTTATTACTTTTGTCCGTGATTTCGACCGCAGAGAACTTAGGTATTAATCGCACTCATGCAAAATTCGTAGGTTTATTCTTTCTTTGGCACTCTTTGGGGGAGGCCTATGTTCAGCAGTGGTCTTCTTTCTGCTAATATGGCGATGATGATGATGCAAAATTCTACCCATCTGACCCCCCCCTTAAGAGATTTCGAAGATATAAGTTTTTATAAATTTATATCAAACTAGCTTCCGCCCACTTGGTCTGCTCTAAAGCTATCCTATATTTTAATCCAGGCTATAAACAATATTTGTGCAAAATTTCATCCAAATCAAACAACAGCCAAACATCCAATTTTAAACTTTCGCATTTAGAATAGTAGTAGGGTGCGCAAGACACTAGATAAGCAAAGACGTATCAGGTTATATAGGTAGAATAAATTTGACTTGCAAGATTTGATTGAAGACACACACCGAGACATGTGAAACTAAATAAAAGCTATCATGTAAAAACTATCCTTTACTTTGAAAATCTATCTTTATCCACACAGACATATTCGTATAATACCAGTATGAATATACAGCCGTCCAGTAGGGACTGAAAACACCCAAAATATTACACATTTTCATAACAATCGAAAACCAAAACGGCATTCGTTCAATAATTTAAATTCCAAAAACACACAAACTCTCTACGCAACGAATGATCAATCATAATAAAGCAACGTTTTTATAACTTTTGCATACAGCCACCGAACGGAAAAACAATAATGAGTAAAGGCCGATTTACACGATGCGATCATTTTCAATGCGGGGCCACTACCGAAATACGATGAATTCAATCAAACCTTGCAATGTAATAAAACTCGCATGCGAGTTGTTGTACGATACCATGTAAATCAGTTCTTAACATACTCGTAAAAAAAAACGGTAACACCGAGAGGTTTCAAAACAATTTTATTATATTATGTGATATAAACTGTCAAGGTCGCAAGACATATTTGATTTAAATCCTTCAATATAAATATTAAAATTTTATTACTTACTTAACTTAACGAAAAGTAACAATTTTTTCGACCACGAGTACTCAAAGCCCAGTTTTTTTAATAAATAGATCTTCTCGTGGTCGTGTTTTTGTTCAAACAAAAATGTAAGATATATATGGTTTATGGTTTAAGACATTTATTTCTCAAAAAGATTTACATAAATCACTTACTGAGAAAACAATAAACAATAATATATCGATTGTTTTACCGATAATTAAATTATTTTCTTTTTTTATCGAGCCTAAATTCTACGTTTTCGTTACGAATACTTAGACGACGCTTTATAAAGCTTAACGGTTACCTATCGCAATCACTATTTATTTTTTCCAACTGTATGGCTTGTCCGAATTTTCATTTCGGCAAAAAGCCGTTTTTCTCTGAAACTAAAAATTTTTCAGGATTATTATAAAACAAACCTAACCTAATCTAATGGGTTCTATACGATAAGCCGTTAAAAGTTATCAAAAACTTGGCGGTCTTCGAGAAAACTGGCTTCAAGCCGAAATGAAAATTCGGACAAACGATACAGTTGGAAAATGAAATTTAGTGATTGCGATAGAATACACTTATCTGTCTTATTCATATTCATATTTCTTCATAAAACCAGTTTACATCTCATAAAGTAGAAACTTGAATACATTTAAAAACAATAACATTACAATTTACACGTCATAAAGTAGAAAATTAAATGCATTAAAATAATAATAATAAATCTTATCCTGAATCCGTCTCATATTACAAAAAATATCTACAATATCTGTGGTAAACTGGCACTGGTACCTAATGACAAATATAGCTGATGCAACTGTCAATATCATTGCCAGTGTTAGTTTACCACAGATATAATATGATATTTTTTGTAATATGAGACGGATCAAGGAAAGTGCCATCCTTGATCCAAAATGTAAGTGAGGAGGAAACTGTTTATATTTTTCAAACTTAATTGACGCAGGTGAAAATCAGCAACATTTTTCTGGTGCTAAGGATGGTTATTTCCTATCACCAAAAAAATTATCAGGCATTTCTAAAACGTTCATCCATTCCCAATTGTAGCTCAATCAAACGTCAAATTCGTGTACCAATTTAGGGGGCAATTTTGAGTGGCATCGATAAGTACTAAAATAAGACATAAGACATTTATTTGGCAAACATGTTTACACGTAGTATTATAAGTACCAGTCCCTGCACTAGGCTTTGCCTGTATCGCGGGAGACCGTATATTACATTTTACATGCATGTTAAAAATAATTATTAGATAGTATATTATAAATATCAATTAAATAAATAATACATGCATGTTATTTAAGTCTACTTCGGGTGATATTGAATACTTATTGCTACTGTGGAAGAGCGGGATTTCCTGTTACAGGTGTATATTCACTTACTAGGAAATTCCGGCCCGGTTTATAAAAATACTACTTAATATTTACCTGAATAAAGATTTTTTGATTTTTGATTTGATTTTTTTTTTGAATACAATTTGTGTGTTTGTTAAGATGTGTGTGTGCATGTGTATGTGAATGTGTGTATGTTTTATTTGACTATTTCCAGGATCTTCTCTATGTCCTCATAAGAAAGTGAGTTGAGCCACGATTGCACCTTGAGTTTTACTTCCCTCGTTGAGTAGTCTTGCAAAGGAAATCTTGTACATATTTTATTATATATAAATGGATGGGGAAACGAGCTAAATCTTTGGGCAAAAACTGAATGTCCTCTGTATAGTACATACGCTTTTACGAATGTGTTTTCTATACATTACCGATTTCATTTAGCGTGAACGGCCTTTGAGAGTTCCAAAAACAATACAAACGAGCGTTAATTCATGGTACAGTCAGCATCATAAACATGTATACATTCTAGGACCTTATTACTGGGAGATAAGGTCGAAAACTGTATACATGTTTATGATGCTGACTGTACATCGGCCGTTGCCGTTGCTAATTGGACTCTTTTCATGGCGGGAGCTGTTAACAGGCATACTTGTATTTACTAAAGCTGAGGTAAATGCTGCGCGGCAAAATTTTGGTGTGCATGAAAGTATCAAAAACTGACACTTCACGTTATCACCTAAAGAGTTATTACAGGTACAGTCGAGTTCTCCAACATCTATACAGATTATTATATTATATTATTATATCGAGCCCGTTATGTCCCACTGCTGAGCAAAGGCCTCCCCCCTCTGTTTCCATTCATCGCGGTCTTGAGCAATATCTGGCCAGTCTTTTAAAAATGTATACAGATTACCTTTCAAAAATATCTATACTCAGTCTTTATTGTTACTGACATAAGATGCATGTGTATATATTTTTGAAAGGTAGTCTGCATAGATATTGGAGAACTCGACTGTAGCATTTCTAGGAACCGACTCAGTTAAACGGTAGGTCTCTAGCAGTGCATTAAAGTTAGGAATGAATTTTTACTTTATTTATTTATTTATTATGAAACAAACAGTCATACAAAGATATTTGTACAGGCTATCTTAATACTAAACAGACCTATAGTTTCCAATATAATTCAAAAACTTATAAGTATAGATATGTAAGCCAAAAATCCCTATGCTCGAAACCTTATAGTGCTCAATAGCTGACATATAAAGTTGAATTCAATTGTTTTACTAAAAGTTAAAGTGTTAATGAAAATGGGCCAGTGTCGAGCACTGGGATGTTTGTCCTCATACAAAAACAGTTGCTGTATTGCTTTTACATTACTAATAAAGTTCTATTCTGAAACTACAAAAATAAAAGTACTACAAACCAATAAAAAGCGAGGTGAAAATGAATGCATGCTACTATCATCCTCTTAACTATGTTGCTGTGCCCTTGCAGGGCGTCACATGTATACCTATTCTTAATTCCATCTCTTTAACTGTGATGTGACTTGCAATAAATGTTTTTGTCTTTGACTAATGAACTTGTTCATGGAAATCAAGCTTCTAACGACACTTACCCGAAAGTATATTTTAAATAGATTCGGTCTCAGCCTGTTTGCCCCTGCCTTTATCATATCGAATTCATCACAGCCTACTGGGAAATTACTCTACCCTGCAGCGTTATACAATACTTGAACGCCTAAGTGGCGCTTTGTTACAAGTATTGCTTTTTAATTGGTACTCCAATTCTGTTTTCCCGACGACTAAGCGATTTGAAAGCGCTTTGTTGAATTGTTAATTTGATTACAAGTATTACAACTGTCGAATTTCCAAAGAGAGATTTTTACTCGGTAAGCAAATTTTATTATTTTGGCAGTCAGGTTTAATGATTTAAATACATTACGAACCTCATTATATAAGTAAATACGCATTGTGTATCAGACTGTACGTATGTATGTTGCGTTGTATTAATTTTTGCCTTATCACAAAGGAACTGGGTGCAAAATTTTAACTATAACCATATGTCTTTGGATAAACAGTCAGAGCAAGAATACAAGTATTCTGAGCAACATACGGTAAAAAACAACAATGTATTATAGATATCAGCATTTTATTCACATCAAAAATTTGGTATGGTAATTGGACTAAGTATTATTGAATAATCCACCTACGTTTGATACCGCGACCGTAAAAAATAATGAAAAGTTAATAATAATAATAATAATAAATATTGTGGGACAATTCACACCAATTGATCTAGTCCCAAACTAGGCAAAGCTAGGTATAGTTATCTATATAAATTCCATAAAAATCAGGCGAAAATCGTATAAACTTTCTTTACTTTATACTTTACTACTTCTATACCTATGTATGTCCGTTCTTTGGGATACGCGCATAATCCACTCAAAAATAAGTGATGAAATAGTATTTTATATAATCGTTACACAATAAAGGCTCTTACAGAGGTACGAGAATTTAAGAGCTAATTGTGTACAATACTTTTTATACCAGTCAACAGAAATAATTAAACAGACTTGGTATCTAATGAAAAATATCTAAGCCCTGCTGAAACGAAGTGCAAGTCAGAGGTGCGCCGGCTCGTTGATGTCTTTTGTATTGGAATCAACGCGAGGTCCTGTTGGTCAAATTCATTATAGTTCAGTAACGGCGCCACGTGATTGGTCGAATTTATTTTAGTTGTCTTAAGAGTTGTCTTATAATTATTATAGTTGAATTGGGAGCTCCATAGAAAAAAAGTATGTGTTTTATATAGAAAAATCCCGTGAGAATCAGACATAATAAATATAATGAAAACGGGTCACTCACGTATTTAATGTCGAATATCGCTCGACATGTTTCTTGCTGCTTGTTTGTTGCTGTTATATTTAAAAAGTATGTGGTTTTAGTTTAGTGTAGGTACGAAGTCTTAATGCAAACATTAAAGTCGACGAGTATAAAAAATTAATAAATCAATCAAAACAGAACCCTAAAATCCACAATTAACTGACAGCATAATACAAAATACTTCCCCGAGGACCAAGTTTCACCACGCTCCGCAATCCCGGCAGAACAATGCCGGCAATTTGCTGAAATTACCTCGGACTTCAGCGAGAATCGTATTTTATTTTAAAACTCTTCGTCATACCATTCTAATGTGGCCTATAGTTATGCGTGATAGACTTCATTGACAAGCAAACATATGCGAAGATTCCATTAAGACTGATTTCCCACCTAAGCTGTTAATGTCGCGAAGCCACTTCTGATCACTCTCGTGGCCGCGAATGAGTACCTATAGCACTCTAGCTTAGGTGAATGTATTAGCACATATGCATCTATAAACATACTCTAACAACTTGCGGAATCCTTTATATATCTGACATATGGGCTGCCGCCTCGTGCGTACCAGCTCCATATGAGGTGTGGGGACCTTTGTCCCCGAGAATGTCCTCCAACCTCCCCTTATAGACATCCCTAACCACACAACTGATACTGTTCCAATCCACACGCTACTGATCCAGTTATAATCACCCGGGTGCACCCCTGATTGATACTGATATGGACTGAGGCTGAGACTACCGAACCTGAGACGCTGTTGTTACACTTGTTACTAATCCTCTCACACTAAAGAACTCCACACTATGAACCGTGTTATCGCATGTACGTGATCTGTAGGAAAACCTTATTCATATACATGATAAACCGTCACGCCTCTCAAAGAGAATAAGACATGTAGCCGCACATAAATACATCACATCATAAACAGTCATCGTCCGATCTGTGTAAATGATACCAAATCGTAACAATATCATAGGATGCATCGAAAGTGATTATGGAAAGAGCTCACCCTGGTTTTCCTCCAAATTTAACACTACAAATCTGCACGTAACTGTTCGTTCATAATCTAGCTGTCAGGAACTCAAACTCCTCGCCTACCCGTCCACATTATAAACATGATTTCTTGTAGGTGTTGCTACATGAAATAAATCGGCTGTTTGAGACATCATTATTAACATCGTCATAAATGTAAGTATACTATCGTGAATCATGACTATTCACGACAGTTAAGGATAGGTAAGGCTTTCAAAACAAGAAGCGGTTGTGTCGGAGATACAATCGTTAATTATGTTTAAGTGGATACTTCTTTGTTGGTTATGGAACCCTATTAAAAAAAAACCGGCCAAGTGCGAGTCTGACTGGTATAACTAATCGGTATAATAATAACTCTCCCTGTCCTAAATTGTATCCCATGGATTTGCGATTGATTTCAATCTAAAGGGAAAATCTACTTAGATAAGCATTTTCAATGAACTGTTAAATTAAAAGTGTTTTAATTATTTAAAGGAATCTGCTATTATGGTGTACCTACCCGTAAAATATATATCTGAATTAATTCACTAAAATCTGTATAAGTTCAGCTAAATCGGTATATATGGCAACATTGACTGACGTAGCTCATTTGACTCTAAAATGGCGGTCATTTCAGCATTATTTTCATGTCCGCCACATAAACTAAATAACATTTTGTGATTAACAACTAATGGCAAAAAATACATGTAACAAACAATTATTTGAAATCAGATTAGACTTCTCTACAAAAAGTTATTCCGGAAGTCAGGTGATACATTTTGAACTGTACCCCTAAACCCCTATACAAGAACGCGAGCAAAGAAGTATCCACTTCAAAACTTCAAAGACCAGTACCGTTAGTGAAACCACACTAAACTGTACTAACGTGAGAACTCCCAAGAAATGGCACAAAAACAACAAAAAGCACCGCCTTTGCACCGTCTCGACGAGCGAATGTAATTTCAGATAATGCGCCACGATGCGTCTCTCCAATCTACATAACTTGTGTTGTGTAGCGCCGCGCGCAGAAACGACGCAACACCGTAGATTTATATGACTCTTAGCACTCTTCTTAAAAGTGTTGGGAAGATGCTCCCATTTTGTGAGAGTACTTTTTCTGCTGTTCCTTGGACTAAAAGGGTTGGTTTAATTTAATGAAATATATTGTTTTTTTTTCACGTCCACTTCAACAAGTGTTTTAATTCAAATTCAAAATATTTATTTCGGACAACGTGATCCATAGTTTGTTAGTAATTACAGTATAATTTAAGACTAGGTTTAGTTAATATTTATGAAATAAAATAAAACAATTTAAAATCAATAAAAAATATAAAAAAACAAGTTAAAAACGGCGCGTTGGAGCGGAGACAGGCGCGTGCAGCTGCGCATGCCGCCGCCGCCACACCAGCAGCGAGTCCCAGCGCTGGGCTAGCGTGCATAAGATGCCGTTTGAGCTGCCGCGGCTGCGGTTGAGGAGCGAGGTACTTCGTTTTCTCATGATAGCGTAAAAGCAGTCTGTCTGAGCATCGGCGAACATAGCCGAAGCACTACAGTACCGCGGGAGCCCAAACAGCATCCTGAATGCATCATTATACTGGACGCGCAGAGCGCTATACGCCTGCTTGGTAAAGCTAGTCCACAGACCGCACGTGTAGAAGGTTTGACAAAAGGCTTTAAATAGAGTTAATTTTACTTCTTTACTAGCACGTGCGAATCTGCGGGCCAACATGTTACAGCGGACGCACAGTGCCCGGCGCTCCCGCTCGATGTCCACATCATCAGTCATTGTTTCAGTAACCCAGTGACCTAGGTATTTAAACTTATCAGCTCTGTTCAAAGGAGTCCCACAAAGAGTAACAGTTTGCATCTTATGATTTGTTACCCGCTTTAAATTGCAAGAGCTCACTTTTAGATGCGTTTTAGGAATCCGTCATCTCAAAATAAGATTGCAGCGATTTCCTTCCCTGCAAAGATTTTTCGCTCGCGCACCTACCCTACAACTGCAAAGAGAACCTATTACACTGATTACAGAAATTCATATGTCCGCTTCCAAAGGCGAAATTCAAAAAGCCGTGTTTACACGAGTCAGTAATGTCGAACTCGACTTAAATTGCAGGCTGTGCCAGTTCGTCTGGAGTGGCAGGGCGAGCGAACAACACACATTAGGCGGTCATTGCGATCGTGACGGCTGGCGGGCGAGCACGTGCCTTAGTGAATTAGCTGCAGTACTGTCTGCATTTTACGTTTAAAGTTGGATTACATGGTACAGCTACTGGCACTGTATATGTAGGTAGTTCTATGTTAGTAGTTATTACATTCGAGTTCATATTCGAGTTAGATATTGAGTTTTCATTCAGATAAAAAATAAATCAAGATCGGTTAAAATATCGCATAATTATCGTTGAAAAACAAACATACTATTAGGTTGCAAGTTGCAACTTATTAGTAACAAAAGGCACCGATAGTTGGCGCTGTGCCCATGACAGTAACATCTTGTATGCGCTATTATAGTACATTGTTTTACAAGAACGGTAAGATACGAGTTACGAACGAGAGTCTATTAGAAGCGTGACGCCGAAGGAGGAGGGCTTTAATGACTCGAGTTTGTAACAATCTTACCGTACGTACATACAATGTTTTTCATCACATTTGCGAGGAAACCAATACATTTTTAACTAAATTGTAACTAATAGACTCTCGTTCGTAATTCATATCTTACCGTACTTGTAACACAATGTACTATTAGAGGATTAATAGGTTGGTGACAGACATTAAGAAAACAGTATTGTATGCTAATTGCTAAACTGTCCAGGATTTGTTCAATAATCGTTTTTCAAACGCATTTTTGGTTCCAACTGTTACCATTTCTCCGGATAAAAATTACTTAATAAACCCAGCATTTGCCTCAAATAAACAATAAAACTCTAAACCCTAAAGCCATCACCTTAATACGACTTTTGTCTCAACCCTTTACGGTTGGCCGGAATTC
This sequence comes from Epinotia nisella, assembly GCA_932294315.1. NCBI lineage: Eukaryota > Metazoa > Arthropoda > Insecta > Lepidoptera > Tortricidae > Epinotia > Epinotia nisella. The sequence goes on from OW028693.1 coordinate 12,386,847, forward strand.
GATTCGAGCTCACTCGCTTCAGGGCTGTTGTTCTTTACGCGCTCATGTGCCTCATCCCACGCGTCACGCCTAACGAAACTAGACCTCAACCTACGCTTAGTTACTACGAATCGCATCGTCAGGATATATTTGTGGGTGAGCGTTGAGGTGAGCTTAAAACTAGTTACAGAATAGCGGGGCTGGAAATGAATTTAAGAGAACTCCGTCGGCGGCATTATCTTTAAATCGAGTCTCCTGCTGCGGACTATCTTAGACTAGGTATGTCAAAGCTATCCGGCGTCAGCTCGTTACCGGGTTACTAAGTATTTACAACGCTTAGCGACAATTTCAAACCAACCAGTATAAGTTTGAACTATGTATGATTATTGATTAAGCATGTTTCTTGTAAATATCTTGGTCAATTTATAGTTTTTAACCCCCGACGCAAAAAGAAGGGTGTTATAAGTTATAAGTCTGACGTGTCTGTGTGTCTGTCTGTTGCATGGACCGATGAATCGAATGGACCTATTTTGATGCGGTTTTTTTGTCCGAAATCTGACGTGATAGAGATGGTTCTTAGCTACGTTTCAACAAAATCGGTTGGGACGTTTTTGAGATATTGAAGTTTGAAATGAAAAAATCAGGGGTTTTTCAACTTTTCTAAGTTGTAGTTATTTTTATAGTAAACGGTGGCAAACAAACCTGCCTGCCGTAGTGGCGTTATTATGCATGCGGTTTTCTGTGAGGTGGAGGTATTTCCCCAGTTGAGCTGACCCAAATAAAGGCGAGATGACATTCCTCTACGAATGATGCTTATTACTAAGAATGAGTAGTGAGGCGAGTTGGGCAAGGCTGTGAATCGCATACTTGTACTACTGTTCATTGCCATTAAAGTTTGTTCACTAGTCCAGCTACTGCTATCTCAACAGCTGAATGTCATATGACACTGAGAGTTTGCCGTGCATTTCTGGATAGACAAGTAGGGATGATTGCTATGTACCGCCGTCGCTAGTTATTCCAGCAATGTCAGTAAAAGCGCATGATAAATACGTCTAAATCCAAAGAGTTTGGACAAATGCATTGCCACGCGCTTTAAGTGGACTTCCATATGACCTGATATCCAATAAATCTGATAAAAATATAGTAAAAATATACAAGAAAATGTTAATAAATAATTTAAGGTAATCCTCATTATGTATGTACTAAAATAATAATGTACTGAATGTAATTAAAAAATCGATAGGCAACTGAAAATCTTAAAATAATAAGATTAAGCCTATCGCTGTATGTGTAAATTACTTGATAAAAAGAAATAAACAGTTCAAATTAAAAAAACATATATATTTTTTTAATAAGACATAAACGCCGGAATGGGATCTGTAGCGTTCGCGTGATAACGACAACTAGAAAAGTTGAAAAAACCTCGATTTTTTCATTTCAAAGTTCAATATCTAAAAAACGGCTGAACCGATTTTGTTAAAACGTAGCTAAGAACCATCTCGATCACGTCAGCTTTCGGAGAAAAAAAACGCATTAAAATCGGTCCATTCGTTTAGGAGCTACGATGTCACAGACAGACACGTCAAACTTATAACACCACTCTTTTTGCGTCGGGGGTTAAAAAGCGCAAAATAATTGAGCAAACATCAATATTTTCATATTGCCTCATGCATACAAACAACAGCAATCAGCATAAATACACAACGTGAACCTAATAAAACATTACCTTTGCATATTAAATAGGTAACCCATTCAGACAACGGAGCCTGCTTCAACTTTCCGCCATCCCTAGAGATGAAAGCAGGCAATTTCAACTTGAACACAGTTGCAATTATACTGCTCGTTATAATTTTTATTAATGAATTAGTCAGCCTAACAAATCAATAGATGGAGCAAAATAAACATCTACCTACATAAATTGTATTCATCATACCGCTTCTAAGAGTACAAACTTATTTATCAGGGGCGAATACCCAATTGGGAGAGAAACAGTATTTTTTGGTAGTTATATCATTATTTTAGTTATTTGATATCATTAATCGAGGTAAATTATATTTTAAGATAAGTTTTAGCTTTATACAATAAGTGAGTTCTATATAATTTACTTTAAAAACAACGTTTTAACCGACTTCAATTTAGTACTCCGCTCCGCCAAGCCACATGAACATTTCCTTTCCATTTTACCACATGGACTGCTTTCCGAGAGTAAATACGTTGATTATTACAGACGACAACCATATCACTGTATGTGGGCAGATAATATTTGAGGAGTTCCGTCGATTTGGCACACTTGACATTTAGGACTTTATTAGTTGCTAATTCAACGGATCCATATCAGAATCAGTAACGTACTTTTACAGTTTTAAGTACGAGTTCCATAAGTCATCTGTGGTCTTCATCATCAGTTCCACTTCAGAAAATACCGACATTACTACATGCGTGCCTTCTATATTTGAGGAGTTCCCTCAATTCCTCATGGTTCCCATGATCCAACTGAAGTTTTGATAACAATGGGACCAATCTAGAAGCATATACTCTCAAATAAAAACATAATTTTACGAATCGGTTCATAAATGACGGAGTTCTGAGGTAACAAACATTAAAACTAAAAATAAAAAATACAACCGAATTGAGAACCTCCTCCTTTTTTTTAAGTCGGTTAAAAACATAATCATTGCCAGTCATCATGACGAGAGAATTAGAAAAAAAATTCAAAAAACAATGTGAAATGTTTCTCATTATCGAATTGGCTGAATCGTTTACGGAACAACAAGCAAGTGCCAATGAAGATGCCCTCTGACTCTGACTTAGTGCACTTGGAAAATGTAGCTCGGGTATAGATAAAATCACACAACTAAGTGTATCAAATTCATAAAACAGTATAGCATACCAAAAATAACTAAATGTGTTAATAAATGGCCTGGATCATGGTACTTTTTCAGATACGACCTTTAAATCTTGAACGTTTATGCATTTGACTGTCTTTGCGAACTTCCTCTAACCGCCGAGCACGCAAAAAGAACAATGAAATTTAAGTCACATTTTAATGTAATTTATTTCAATTTCCAACACCTGACAAGGCTAGAAGCTGAGTTCTCAGAAAATTAGCAATTGGTTCGCAGATAAGCATTTATCATCTGACCTTTAAGTATCTACGCCAGCACGAATTTGCATGCGGATAGCCCGAAACGAGCCGTCACGCTTTCCTCGATACATACAATATTGCTACAGTACTCCAACTAGGTGTCGAATCTACAGGCGCCACTATTGAACCATATAACAAGCAAACTGAAAAAAAACTTTTTCTTCATACAAAAGGTGACCTATGTAACCCGAAGCATAATTTCGAATCGATTGATACGATGAACGTTTAGTGTAAATACAAACATAGACTGCTAAAAACATATATATCCGTTCCTTTCGGCTCTGCCGTAGTCGGGCAAAAATGTACGACTTCACCTAATCCGACACAGATCACAGATCGAAACGTGATAGTTTCAGACAGCAATTAAACGAGTTATATAACTAAAACTTAGAAAAGTTGAAAAACCCCCGATTTTTTTCATTTTAAAATTCAATATCTCAAAAACAGCAGAACCGATTTTGTTGAAACGAAGCTAAGAACAATCTCGATCAGGTGCTTTCGGACAAAAAAAAACAGATTCAAATCGTTCGTTTCGGAGCTACGATGCCACAGGCAGCCACACAGACGCGTCAAACTTATAACACCCCTCTTTTTACGTCGGGGGTTAAAAATAGGATCATTCAGGGGATTCAAACATCCAAATAAAATGCAAAATTCGAAGTCCGCTACTTGTTAATGAAAAACGACAGTTCTGATAACCTTTTTTAGGGTTCCGAAGCCAAAATGGCAAAAATGGTTTCTATAGAAAAGGACGTAATAAGTGCCGTAGATTTCTGTGACGATGCGACCTTTTTAATTTTTTATAGAACTCGATTATAAAGCAGAAAGCCTCAACAATGTCTAAATACAGAAACCCGTTGTCGATACAATAAAAATATATATAGGGAAGTTCCAATCAATACCAATCAACTCCGGTCCCCAAGCACGGCACGATTTCTCTAGATACTCTATTGTCCTTTGAGAATACCATTCTTCCTATTTATACGTCATTAGAATCTACTGTTTCCGCATCTATTGCATTCTATTGTATTGTATACTCAAATGGAAGTAGCGTGGTAACCAATTTGGCGTCAACGGAACATCTAATGCCCTTTCAATATGGTCACACTTCTGATCTATTGCTGTATTATTTTCTACGTTAACAAGCGAAATCCAAAGATTTTTCAGAAACCCAACTGCTTTTATAGGGTTCCGTAGCCAAAATGGCTAAAACGGAACCCTTATAGTTTCATCATGTCCGTCCGTCTGACCGTCTGTCCGTATGTCACAGGCATTTTACTCGAAATAAAAATAAGGTGTATTTGAAAATTTGGAGGATAGGTGTATTTGGTTGGCCGCTACATAGTACCTACAGCCTTGGCCTATAGAGCACCCCACGTTTTCCTTTGTAACTTATGGATACAGTATTATTTTTCAATTTCATAAATACACGAAGACGTAAAATATAATAAGTGTTTGAACATGTGAAAATCATGAATATATATTATTTTGAAATTGCCATTTGCGTGTGAAAACTGAAGCTAGAAAAAGTCGGGTTTTACAATAAAGGTTAAATTTTTTTTTCACGGAATTTTCCTTAACGTCACTAAATATGACGATTTTTTTCGATAGTACACAATTTTCTATTATAAAATATATACTTAAATGCACCTTTTAAAGTTTGTCTTTTGTATGAAAAACGCATGGGTGCTCAATACTTTTGACCAAGGCTATATGTAATGACATTACAAAAAAAAATTTTTTAGGGGTGCACTCTATACATGTAACTGCAAGTCAAAAAAAAACATTGGAGGTCTACGTGTGGCTTTCAAAATAAATATAAGTTTACTCAGCATTTTTTTTATTAAATGAATATAGTCGGAGATAATCGCCCCGAAAGTCACAAAATTGTGTTCCTAACTAACCTAACATAAAAATGATTTTGAAATACCTATTCAACAATACCCCACATGACATAGTTAGTCAACATTTTTTTTTCTTTTTTGTTTATGGCGTCTGGTGTCCGCCATTGTGAATTTTAATTTCTGTCTTGTCTTCAGTGACACTCGTAAGATTAAAACGAATCCATTGACGTCTAGACTAGCCACAAACAAAGGAACAAACATACATATACATACCTACATAGACTGGTAAACACATTCCTCCTTTGCGTCGCGCAGTCGGGTAAAAACATATGCGATGCAAAGGCGTTCCAAACGTGACTGTTCGATAATTCTATAGGTATCGATATCAATCGTTTTTTGTCGGTATGTTTGGCACACTTTCGCCTATTTTTTGCGTCCATAAGCAGGCCGTTATGTTAAGTGTAGTCATTTGAAGGGTGATGTTACTTTGATATTCTAATTTTGAGGCTATGCCTTGATTCGAGTCGCGAAAACCACGCCCCCTTGACTGAGACACGCTTATGCTTTTCGAGCACGAGAAAAAGAGATGCAATACTCTTCGGGAATGGCTTTTTTGGACAAATTTCGATAGATACCTAACTTAGTGAAGTTTTATTCATATTTTATTAAGTGACATTTTAGATGAGATAAAATACTATCGTAGATGTGGGTGCCAAGTCCGCGAAGCTAAAGTGGGTCTGGGCTGGACATGTCTGTCTAATAAAAATAAAAAATAAAATTTAAATCTGATAAACAATCATATAGTCAAGAATCATATATCTGAAAATCAAGCCTTATTGTTTCTTAATCTAGTCAGAACGGCGTTTTAAAAAACGCGATAATTTCCAATGCACCCCCTTAACTCGTGTCGACAATAAGCCTTCTAAAACATTCGCCAAGAAATTGTATACGTCTCACGACTTCATCTCACGAAATTGTGATTAGCACTCGCTACTAATTATCCATGCACATGCAGTCATACTTCTGAAAGCCGGCATCAGTTTGAATAAAACAAAACGAGGATTTCTAAGTTCGTGTCATTCCACAATTTAATCTCAACCGAATTAAATGTACAAACGGACAGGACGAACTCATTACGTCATAATTAGAGCGTACCTGTTTACGCCTCGACGTAAAAGAGAGTATCTTACAAGGTAATTCTCCTCGGTTAGGACGTTCTCATCATGGAAGGCGCAACAGAGGTCTCAAAGGAGCTTGAGAAAACGGAAATGCGCAAATTCGCACCTGGCGGTGGTGATTCAGTGTAATTCAATTATTTGTACCTTAGGGGGTCTACGCGCGTCCGCGTGGAAGTCGTTTATATTTTACCTCCATACAAACGCATTACTCCCCCTTAGGAAATATGTAATTACCGGGATAAAAATTATCCTATGTCAATTACAAATATCACTAAGTTGATTCAGCGGTTAAAGCGTAAAAGTTTAAAAAAAAACACTAGAATAACACGCTTTTATAACCACGGCTATGATACGATATTCCAGTGCCTTCATCATCAGACCTTGAAACCTAATCGTGGTCAAAGTTCATTACAAGACCTTTCTAACAAGTCCAAACACGGCTATGGTACGATATTCCATCATGGAATGCCAGTGCCTATCTTCCGGCTTCATCATCAGACCGTGAAACTTAATCGTGATCAAAGTTCAATACTAGACTTTTCTGAGTCGTTTGGACTAGCTATGATACGATGTTCCATCATGAAGTTCCAGTTCATATCTTCGGGCTCCATCATCAGATCAGTTCGACAGTACCATATTATTGTATTGTCATCAGAACTACATACAGCTGCCAATTTTCATGACGCTACGATCCTTGGAAGATGGTTAAATTGGTTACCTTTGATTACCTTACATAGTTAGTTACATACAGGTCGACCTAATAAAAGCGTGTTAAAAAGACAACAGACTGACAGACATACAGACTGAGTTACTTTCGCATTTATGATATTAGCATGGATTCAAAGGTTACTTTTAAGAGAAGCATGACGTCGTCGAACGTTAAATTCACCTGCCGATTCTGACCAAATACCGGATATAAACAAGCCACAAATCGAGCCATGCGGTAGTTGTACCAGTAGGACGCTAGCGGTACCTTAGATTCGTCCTTTAATGTGTCAGACATTTGCAAATATAATCAGACAGAACAAGAAACTAAGCTAACGAGCTAAATAACGGTAATCGCAGCCAGTAAATCTACCTATTGCTTGGCCTTCAGACCGATACCATCTCGTCCACTTGCGAATTCTCTGTTCCCACGTTTCGCTGCAACGGTTAGGTTAGACGATTTGACTGTCGCGAACTAAATACCAGACTGAATAAACCAGGGAACTGCGATGCAATCTCGACGGTGATCGGGCGGGGTAAATGCTTTTCCAATATTTATCGACGGCATATCAAGGGTAGGCTACTTTAAAATACGTACATGATCATTAAATCTAGCAATTTCTATAAACATTGAATGAAGACTAACTGAAGATGCTACTATAGAACATGCTACTATAGAAGATAACTTTCTTTCATGAAGAAGCAAGCACTAATAACAGAAATAAGGATATTAAGGAACAAAATTATACGAAGAACTCGCGGGCCATTGCTCGTTAAATGCATTGGCTCGTTCAATGGCTTGTAAATAATAGTAACTTAAACTGATATTGTTTTAGTCGTTCAATTTCGCAACACTGAACACTAAATATAGAAGAACTTCGATCTAGAAATTCTAGAACATTCGTCCCGAGCTTCGTGTGCGTGTCCAGATCTGAAAACGCTTTTAGCAAATTGCTGTAACGATTAGTGCTATTTCCTTCGGAGTTACTGAAGCTTAACGCTGATTGAACATTTGTAAATATCCTACTTAGCTGAGTGCCTGTTAAGTAAAGAAGGGAAAATTGTTTAGATTTCAATTTCAAGATCAAGTGTTTTGTGTGCGGGTAAAAGTTTTTCAGAGAGGAGACACACAAATATTCGCATAAATCATGCAGTTAGACCAGCATTACAATAAAACAATAGCGTTCATCTTCCTAGCGTTATTCCCGGTTGTGCCCTAAAGGAGCCAGGGGTCCGCTTTGACACCTAATCCCAAGATTTGGGATAGGCACTAGTTTTACGAAAGCGACACCTTCCTAGTTCCAACCCAGAGGGAAAACTAGACCTTATTGGGATTAGACCGGTTTCCTCACGATGTTTTCCTTCACCGAAAAGCTAACGGTAAATATTCCGTACATAAGTTCCGAAAAACTCATTGGTACGAGCCGGGATTCGAACCCACGACCGCCGCTTGACAGCCGCATGCCTGAACCACTAGGCTACCGTAGCTTCAGATTACAATAAAACCATCGTGGAAATTAGTAAACCTGATAAAAAATATCACACTAGAATTTTTCTATAAGTCATGACCCGTCAGAAATACGAGGCAATTAATACCGTATGAGCCATTCAAACTATTTGCAGAATCATAATTAAATATGTTAGCGACTCGATCGGCAGAAATGCTTCATTTCTAGATATCCAAGCCTAAAGGTGATTTTCCACCGGCGTGGATTGACGAGACGAGGCGTGGCGTGAATTGAAATCGCGCTGACCCTTTTCCACTAAAAATATTTCAATTCACGCCGCGCCGCGCCTCGTCAATCCACGCCGGTGGAAAATCACGTACGGCAGTCTCGACGAATTAACAGCTAAACACCTGTAGCGAGATGTTTGTTTCTGTTGCAGAGTTAATTTAATCTCTATTTCAGAAACAATACGGTTTATTTTTATACAAACAAATATTTCAATTCACGTCGCGCAAATTCTCGTCAATCCGTACTATTTCCACCGAAGATGCGCCGGGAGTGAATTGAAAATTTGCCATACAAATTTCAATTCACGCCGCGCCGCGCCTCGTCAATCCACGCCGGTGGAAAATCACCTTAAGGGAGCCTAATTCCAGGAGTTGAGTCCTCAACAAAATTCTGTTCAGGATTCAAGATGATACATCGTTTATAAGTGTAGTCAATTTAGTATGGTGGAATGCATACTTGAGTGTAGTATCAGTATTGAACGCTGTCTATTTATTCGACCATACGATAATACGCCCCTGAATCGATTAAAATCGACTGCATTTCTGTGAGCCGATGATGTCACATTTCCTTTAAGCTAAAAATGGCGACAAGGCGGGACGAAGGTCGTTCGTCCCAATGATATTCGGACACGCGAGTTTTGAATGGGCCCAGTCTGCTCCCTTGTTATGTTAATGGTGTGTGACACATATAACCTTATACTCCGATCAATGAGGGCGTTGACCTCTATAAAAGCTTCCCTGTTTTCTTTATAATTGGACACTTCTCAGAGCGTTTCAGCCGCTCAGACTCGATGTCCATTTTGGTAATAATGGTAATGGTTCGACCACTTTAGAAGGAGAAATAATATGAGAAGTGCTACATAAAGTTACGAATCCTATCCATAACATGCTAATATTTATCTCAATCAGTAACATTAAGCGGTGCAATGTTAGTTGAACGATTGAGTGAACTAACGAAGTTCTCCATATCAGCTTGGGCAAAAATGATGTCCGTCTGTCCGGATTATCTCCTGTCGCACCTTACAGGTCGCATTTCTCAAACGATTCTCAAGACATTTTTGTGAGCAGGTTCGATAACTTTTTTTTTAAAACAAGGCAAACTTGCGAGGTCTGCACAAAGCTACAGCCACTAGTTTACTAAAAATACGTATTGTCTTCGTTTATTTAGATACATGTTGTGAATGTGGTTTGTAGTAGGTACTTAATATTTACAACTATGGCCAATTCCGAACCGCAGAACGATTTTACGATGTGAATAAAACTTGCAAACTGTAAAGCAGCCAATATATTGATTTTTCATAGGTAATTTAAATTAAATATCGAGACAGACCATAGTTCTTCCTCCTCATAAATAAAACCTCCTCATTGATCGGATTACTTATCCCTTGTTATGTTAATATAGTCTTAAACACAATATAGCCCCACCAAATGTTAGCATGTTAACCTGTTCTAAAACGACCTCTGCGTGTTTTGAATGAACATGACAGGGTTTTGAAGCGACTTGAGAGTCGACAGAGAACAGATAGAAAAAAACCGGACAAGTGCGAGTCGGACTCGCCCACCGAGGGTTCCGTACAAAATTACAAATGTATAGTTTTCAGAATTTTCTCTGTACTTGAAACAGAAACAGAAACAGAAACAGAAATAGTATTTATTGTCACAAAAAATAAGAAAATAAAAAAAAACTTACAAGAAAAAATAAAATAAAAACTACCTTAAACTACTTACTTGTGGAATAAGACGATATTACTTGCCAAATTTCATATTTCTAGGTCAACGGAAAGTACCCTTTAAATTTAATTCCCTTGAGAGTGTCGAAATATACGTTTTTTGCGGCATAAACGGCCGTATCTTTTTTTTAATGTTAACTTAGAAGTTAGATTTTTTTCACAGCTTCAAGGGACTGTAGACTTGAGTATATGGTTTTGATTTCAACTCTATACGTCCACGCGTTCCCGAGATAAAGGGTCTTGAAAGACAGACGGACAACAAAGTGACCCTATAAGGGTTCCGCTTTTTCCTTTTGAGGTACGATACCCTAAAAAAAGAATGGCTTCTATCCGCGGGACGGCATAGGTAATGTAAAGAATTTGTGCCATTGTGTAGAATGTTCGATAGAAAACTCCAGGATTGTATGACTAGTGGATAGTCTACTGCGACTGCGAGTCTACGGTGCTCGCGTTAATTGTGTTAAAGAAACACCATGGATTAAAAAAAAACTATTCGTCTGTTTTTGTTCTGACGCTATTTTGGCCGTGTGTCGGATGCTTATATTTTATATTTACGAGTATCATGCGATTATATTATTAGAGCCAATATTTATTTCATTCAATTGTATACCATATATTTTAATTATTGTGTGCAAGGGGCTAACGTGGAGACGACAGCCCATTCCCGCTCATAAAAACACTTTTCCTAACAGTGAGAGGGCAAATATTCAGCGTTTTTAAGGCGTTTTTAGGGTTCCGTAGCCAAAATGGCAAAAACGGAACCCTTAGTTTCGTCATGTCCGTCTGTCCGTCTGTCCGTCTGTCCGTCTGTCCGTCTGTCCGTCTGTCCGTCTGTCCGTATGTCACAGGCATTTTACTCGAAAACTATAAGGTGTATTTGAATAAAATTTTGAGGAAAGGTGTATTTTGTTAGCCGCTACATAGTTTTGTAATTAAAATGACAAAAAAAATATTTTTTAGGGGTGCTCTCCATACATAAAACTAAAAGTCAAAAAAAAAATTTTCATTGTGACCCCCCGTGTGGCACATCAATCGATAGGCCTTTCAAAATAAATATAAGGTTTCTTAGCATTTTTTTTGATTAAGTGAATAGAGCCGGAGATAATCGCCCCGAAAGTCACTAAAATTCTGTCCCCCCCCCTCTAATTTTTGAACGGTGTATTTTAAAAATATGGAAAAATTCATGGACATAGGGCTTATTAATTTCATTCACCGAAAATTGTTTTGAACAAGATCGGTTCCGAGGTTATCGAGATATTGCTGAAAAACTGCCTTCCTCAAAGAAAAGGACGTAAGTGCCGTAAAATTTCTGTGACGATACGACCTTTTTAATAGGCACGGAACCCTTCGTTTTGCGTGGTCCGACACGCACTTGTTTTTTCGTCATTGTCGTCGCCAGCAAATACTATTAAAAGAGACGAATATCAAAGTCTACTTCTGATGAAGACGTAAAGCCAATACCAGTACTAAAGTCTCTTTTCATTAAAGTTTCCGCGGTATGCTTTACCTCTGCTGAAATAATCTTGAGCCGACAATGAGCGAGGTATTGAATAATATATAGCACATCTCTGCCTCGTATGGCACGATCCTGTTGGTTGATTGTGTTTTATTATCATTGTGACCAGATATGCAGACGATTATGTTTTAATTTTCTTGTAGGCCATTTCTGTAAATATACTGAAAACATCTTCTAGATACAAGGCGGTTCCATACAACTTTAAAATACTTTAATCCAGATAGGACTGTCGGAATAAACTTTTAATTTACTAATAATTAATACCGAAGCAAAACATTCTCCGCTATCATTATTACTTACGGTTTATGGTATAAGACATTTATTTCTCAATAAGATTTACATAAGTCACTTACTGAGAAAACAATAATTTTAATTTTGTTTAAATCTAATTAGGATGCAAAAACGGTCGCCCGTGACAGCAAGCGCATGCAACAATGTAATGCTGTACTCTGTTGTATAACCACATGTAAGTTCACGGTCAACATACCGACACCATAAACTAGTAGAACATTGTAAATTCCTCTTGCACCCCGTCTTAATCAGGACGAATAGGAACATTGTAAAGCAGTGGTCCAATAAGCCAGCCACATTTCACGGCTTACCACTGAGTGGGGATGTCTAGAAAGTTCTACTTTTAACAGCACGGTGCAAAATAATGCTTGTAACGTAAGTGTATTCTTCTGTTTTAAGAGTATGGTGGTTTATAGACTATTAACTCTATGATAAAACAGTATGAAAAACATTACGTACTTTTAAAATAGCTTTCGACTCTGTGTCACATCAGTATAAGGTTGACAGCTAGATGTGAAGGTGTCAAATATATGAAAACAAAGCTTCGCCAATTTCGGATATTCATTCTAAGAGCTTTTCAAGCTCAAGGATTACCATTCCCGTAAGTTTGAGTCTAGTAAGAGTCCAATAAGCTACGCTTCTCTCTCCCAGTGTAAACGAACATGTCTGCAAGTGTTACGAAGCACGAGCGAACTATTTTTCATTACGCCTTAAGGGGATCTAATTGGATGAGGTAGGATATTGCATTTTGTTTCAAAACGTTGGTATTTTTGCAAGGTTTCTTGGAGCGATTAATAGTAGTTTTCGGAGCTAATAATTGTGAAATTAGTTTTGAATTTCGAGGCGTCGAGGGACGGGTTATCGATATGTGGGCATCATGTCAACTCCCAATACCATTATTAAAGAATTTCATTAAATGTAAATAATAAATAATAGATTCAATTGTGTATAAATAATTAATTTCATTTGACATACATTGTACTATACATAAAAACTATTGAAATGTATATTGAGAGTTGACATGCTGCCCACAGATATATATCGATATAGATAAACAAGGAATCACATTTGTAAGTTTACAAATGTGATTATTTATTCATATATGAATATTATGCTTAGTTAGGGAAATAAATAATCTATAAAGATATCACGTCAATTAATTCGCAACTGTCAATAAACTATCAATCATAGCCCCAAAAATATTGTAACGGCTAGTCAAGTGATGGTTCCTAATTTATAGCCAGGCGCATGAGTCATCGGTGTATAATAGACGATAAGGCCCGGTGTACACGAGGAGAGTTTAAAAATATAAAATGACAATCCGCCACCCAATTCTGGGTCGACAAGAAACTGTAGTATCTATGTTTACTAGTGGCTCTGTGAGATGTACAACTCGCGAGCGTATCTCTTAATATATTTTTTTAATTTCGAAAATCTGACTCTACATAAAAGAACTATATAATAATTAACAAACTTGCTCACAAAATTTCACGAGAATAGATTGAGAAATGCGGCCCAAGCTGAAGCATAGAATTTCGTTCGCTTCGCTCGCTCGTTCGATTAGTAGAACTTGCAATGTACAGCAAATTGTCCATCTGAAGTTAACAATTCTCTGCAATATTTCTCGGTCGACGACTAAGGCGAGTCCAGCTGTCGTATTACTTGACAACCCCGAAAAGTACAGAATAGACAATATCGGATGACAATTTTTAAGTTGGTGACATGAGGGTCAAGTATCAAGTAACTAAACTACTGGCTCTGTGAGCAGCTCACTGTCAGCTGCTGTAGAACTCGCGATAATAGTATTTTATATAATCGTTACACAATAAGGGTGTAACTATTGTATACAATACTTTTTATACGAGTCAACAGAAATAATTCAACAGACTTGGTATCTAATGAAAATCTAAGCCCTGCTGAAACGAAGTACAAGTCAGAGGTGCGCCGGCTCAACGTCGTTGATGTCTTTTATATTGGAGTCAACGCGACGTCCTATCAAATTCAATATAGTCCAGTAAAGGTGCCACGTGATTGGTCAAATTTATTTTAGTTGTCTAAAGCGTTGTATAATAATTATTATAGTTGAGTTGGGAGCTCCACTGAAAAAAATTATGTGGCTAGTTTAGTGTACGAAGTCTTAATACAAACGTCGACGATTATAAAAATAAATAACCAGTACAGCCATCAGCGCATCTTACACATACAGCCTGCTAGACAACGCACGGACGTTTGGATGAGCTTCCATGAAGCAGAACTGATGAGTATCATAAACATTGCAGTTTATTACAAACAGCAGTAGTTTGTAGTTTACTCTCCAAAGTAATAGAGTACACTAAACCGACGGAGCAAATAGTTATGCTTTACTGTGTACACTAACACTAAATAAAGAGGTAAATTCTGTAGCTTCCAAGTTTGTACTAACGTTCACCTGTGTACTACCATACTTAATAAACAGACAAGTAAGTATACAAGTATAGTCTTGTCATCGGACATTGGCCCAGACTATAATTGAGGGTACCCATGCTGCATGAAAGCAGAACTAATGGCTCACATAAACAGCCGGCATTATTTAAATTCAGTCTAATAATAGAACTGGGGCGGGCTTGTTTGTTTCTATTAGGACAGAGGCTCGTCGCCATTTTTGTTTTGGAATAAAGCTCGTTAATGTCATATTTGTGTCGTGGTTGTTACGATCTTTTTGTATGAAAAATGGTGCAATAAAATGATTTTTTTTGGCAAACAAGCGGCCATGGTTTCACATTCGACAAATTTACAAAGCTATAGTTATCTTCTTTTTCTTCTTCTATAATTCTAAATTAAATAAGATATTTTAATTCTACTTTCTTTTTTAGAGAACGACATAATATGTTTGTCAGAATAACTCCTATTGGGGCGGAAAGGTTCTCGAGTGGCGACTACGTACCGGAAGGCGCGGCGTGGGTAGGCCCCCCACAAGGTGGACAGATGACCTGGTAAAGGTCGCTGGAGTCCGCTGGATGCGGGTGGCGCAGGACCGGGCACTTTGGCACTCTTTGGGAAAGGCCTATGTCCAGCATTGCGCGTCTTTTGGCAGATATGATGATGATGAATAACTCCTATACTTCTTTCTAATCTCAAATCATCAAGCCTGTAACTTAGCACGTAAGTAGTACTAAGTTAGCTTGTTAATTTTGACAGTATGTCGTTGATAGGTTTATCGACCGTCCCTTCGAACTAATGTTACGTTATTATTACTTTGCAAAACAATGCAGCTGTTTAAGGAAAATTTATTTTAATTAAAATAATTGCAATATTATACAACCACATCCTTAAAATGATAATAAAGTTGAATAACAGCTTCTAGGAAGAAATACAATTCTAACATTCCGCCATTTAGTCTTACTACTTAACTGACCTTCATCATCATCCTAGCGTTATTCCCGGTTGTGTCCTAAACGAGCCCGGTGTTCGCTTTGACACCTAATCCCAAGATTTGGCATAGGCACTAGTTTTACGAAAGCGTTTTACTGCCATCTGACCTTCCAACCCAGAGGGAAAACTAGACCTTATTGGGATTAGATCGGTTTCCTCACGATGTGTTCCTTCACCGAAAAGCTAACGGTAAATATTCCGTACATATAAGTTCTGAAAAACTCATTGGTACGATCCGGGATTCGAACCCACGACCGCCGTTTGACAGCCGCATGCCTGAACCACTAGGCTACCGTAGCTTACTACTTAACTGACCTTATGAATTGAAAAATAAGGTTTATGTTAAAACGTAAATACACACCATAAGTTAACTCTTAACTTTAACCCTGAGGCGCAAACTGTGATAGACCTACCTGAAGGATGGTGAAATAAGAATAAAGAATAATTCGATCGGAAAGAATACCGAAAAAGCTTCATACATCTCAAAGTGGCGATAGGCTTGTCTAGCTAGCATGGTCGTTATTGTGTCGGACATAAACCATTCGTAAGGGACGAACGGAACGTCCTAGCAAGTATCTATATACTATCAATATAACTAAAAACACAAAAAACAAAGTTGAGAACCATTTCGACAGCCAACCTCCAATTAAAAACTGCTCTCAAAATGGGTTATCCGTTTGAGAACTACGATGCCACATTCACGATGACATACATCCTACAAATGCATCCAACTAATTATAAAACCGAACGCTACCCTCAATAAAATGCTTGTAATATATACAAATGTTAAGATGCCGATACAGTTCATTTATTTTTAATTGCCAGACGCAATAAAAGCGTTTTCAATCAGCCGTTCAGCCCTCTGGTCACCCCACGGCTCACAATAAAACTCGACCCAAACAGTAACAGTTATGCATTACAACAGTATTTTGACTAAAACTACAAAATTATTCAGAAAGATAAAGATTCGCCGTTTTCTCGTGGTCCCATTGATCTGTCCCATTAATGGGACCACGAGGGAGACTTGTTTCTTGTAGTCTCATTAAGTTCTATTGGAATGAGTTTAAACATCCTGTATATGTATGTGCACTCACACTCTTCTTCCAACACTAGGTAGGACAGTTTCGTTGGGTGTATGATCTTCTGGATTTTCGTCTAGTTTGTCTTTTATTGGTCTGTTTGCCCTTCGAGCATCTGGGGATACCTAACGAACCTAACCTACCTATCTATAAACTATCTTTTACAACATATGTGCAACTAATATTATATACAGGAAGTGAAATTTTATTAATGGGATCAAGAGAAACAAGTCTCACTCGTGGGACCACGAGAAAACGGTGCAAAAATCGAAGTTCATTCAGTTCTCAAATTCATATCTTTCGCTCAACAATGGAACGCAAGACGTGATTTTGGCTTTTATCAAGCGCTAACAATGTAATTATTGCAGTAAATTTGGCTTAAACACCAATCAGGTACGTTTATAACCAGATAGAGATAGGTTATTCTCAGTGCCGATAAAATCTTCCTCAATTGTGTGAATCAACGCCACATTAACAATGTAGCGGACACAATGGGTGCCGCGTTAGAGTAATGGACTCGCAGTAGCCGTCGTTAAATATAAACAAGCTATTATGAGTGCCGTTTAAGTACAGCCATCAGATATATCGTAGCGGACATGGTGCTCACAAATATCTGAACACGACTCTAATGTGAAAGCGTTAAGAGTACATGATCAGGTATATTTGAACACCCTGGAAAGTATAGACATTTAATGGCGACTATACAACATCAGTGTAGTGGGACGTACGTAACTGTGGCTATTAGGAATATTAGAAACAAGGCTCGACAAGCGATAGTATTTTTTTTTTAACTGAATGACATGCTACAACATGATCCCTGTACCAATGTTTGGCAACTGTAAATATAAATTGTATGTTAAGTGTTATGTATGACTTGTAAATGTACTTTAATTTTACCAATAAACAATCTGAATGAGAATTTTGGATGCGGAATAATGAAATCCTAACAGACTTCGTTTCATCAAGAATTTTGAAGGCTACAAAACTGAACTTGTAGACGTTTCTGGGCATATTCATTATTTTTGTCTCCTTAAACGGACAGTTACGGGTTACGGATACTAACAAAACCGACAGTCAATGTCAATCGCATACTTTTAGTAACAAAACCGACAGGTTAGACGTGACTTCAACATCACTTTAGTTAACATTAAACTGCCTTTTCTTTTAATTCCCCTTCTATGCGAGCAATGAGAAACTCAATTGCGTGTCTTTCTAGTCGCATTCGCGTTGCCCTCATTACGTGTAATCAAGAAAGTTAAAATACTGATAATAATACATTTGTGCAATCCTATAATAATGGTACCTACAGTCGTAAAGCGAATCGTGTCTATATGAAGAGTATTATGTCCTGTTAAATAGACGAGTCTATCTCATTAAACAACTAGCTGTACCCGCGACTCCGTTTGCCATTTCAACAACTTAAACGATTATGGGACAAAAACTTACACAATATCTTTCTCCGGAACTTAAACCATCCATCACCATACAAAATTTAATCTAATAAGCTTGAAATGATACCGGACGGGGACACGGATTGCACTTAAGTCTTTTTATATATGGTTGCATACCCGGGCTTCGTCATGCCTATGACAAATGACGATCGCAGGTCACAGTACAGGATAAATTGAAGCAATTGATACGGAGTAAATCATGTGAGAGGCAATGTTATAAACACATACATGTAGTCATAAATTATATGCCGTTATACCAGTAACAATGAGACTAATTCACACAAATGAAAAATAACTCTATTTGTTCGTCTGTTACGCTTAAACCGACGATGAACCGTATTCGAAGAAATTTTGTATAAAGATAGTTTGAGTTCCAGAGGACAAAGAAAACTCGTTAAGGAAGTGAAATACCTAGGGGGTGAAATTATGTCAGCCCATCATACAAGAACTATTGGCGATAAAATTTGAATCAAATATGATTAATAATTAACAACTTAGAAAAGTTAAAAAACCCCCGACATTTTCATTTCAAAGTTCAATAGGTACCTCATAATTAACAACTTAGAAAAGTTGAAAAAACCCCCGATATTTTCATTTCAAAGTTCTATATCTCAAAAACGACCTAAACGAACGTACTGATTTTAATGCGGTTTTTTATCCGAAAGCTGACGTTATCGCGATGGTTCTCAGCTACGTTTCAACAAAATCGTTTCAGCCGTTTTTGAGATATTGAACTTTGAATTGAAAATGTCGGGGGTTTTTCAACTTTTCTAAGTTGTAGTTATTAAATCGAACGACACAATTACAATTCAGAATGATATACAAGAAGGCATTGAAGAGGCTGCTAATGCTATAGCTACTTTATTGATTTGGTTTAGTCGATATACTTTTCACAAAAGCCAGTTAGACGTATTGTATAATGCATGAATAAGACAGACAAGTCGGTTAGTCTTTCGTCAACAACCAATTAATTAGCGAAAGACCCGGCTTCTGAACACAATTTGGATTCAATTACGCCGCCATTGATGTTTGATGTTTCGGCATATACGTTCGTCTATGTATACGTTATTGCTTTTGTGTCTGACTATAGGTTAGTTTACGATGGATAGATCTAGAACATTTTTGGAGATTCATTCATTCATTCGCTCGATATGTGATCCTACTAATACTTACTAATATTATTTATGCGAAAGTTTGGATGTTTTTTATTCAATCACGCAAAAACGCCTGAACGGATTAAGATGAATTTTGGTATAGATATAGTGTATAGCCTGGAGTAACATATAGAATACTTTTTATCCCGAGAATCATCCCCTAAGGGGGCGAAATGAGGGGCGAAAGTTTCACGCGGACGAAGTCGCGGGCAGAAGCTAGTATAATATAAAGTCGTCATATGGCTGTCACATCGGCTGGACATACAACTATTTTATTAATTATTGAAAGCCATGTTATGACAAGGTTATAACACCGGTAAATCTCGCAGTGGTCTAGACCATGTGTAAGTGCTAGGCAGACGAATGCTTAAATCGAACATAAACTCGATCATGCTACCGGTGCTGGTGGTAAGAGCCGGTAGCATCGACCACACTTTACTGAACAGTAAATGTTAACTATGACGCCGGCAGCTGCCAGCTCATAGAGAACTGTCAAACTTCCCATACAAACAGATAACGGACGTAACTTACGACTACCGACGGTTTGAAACAACCTGAGAGCACCAGGAGCCTCCCGAGGGCATGCTGTATTAAAGGCGAGAGATCCTTATATAAATGACACCCCTGGCGTGCTAGCATAACTTGACTCTCTACTCTAATCGCGCGCGTGATAGACTGTCACTTTTTGACAGCATTAATCAGACAGTGACGGACAGTCTATCTCGCGCGCCAGTGGAGTCGAGAGTCAAGTTATATCTAGGCTGGATTCGTTTTCTAAGGCCCGTTCTAAGTTTCTACTGTCAGGACCGTAGGGTAGTTTGCCAACACAATTTTTTTGTGATTTATTAATTATTGTTTGAAAATGTACGTATTTCATTTACTTCTAGTAAATATTTGACGTCGCGTCGCTGAATATATTTGTAATTTGAAGAAAAGTAATTTATTTGTTGGTGTTCATTTATAAAGATTTTCCTCTGAAGTTTTAATGTTTTTTTCAGTGTATTGTGCAGTGCAGCTTAATTATTTTGGTCAACTTTACAATTATTAGTCATGACAAATCACAGGACAGGAATTATATTCCAAAATAAGTCCATTGCGAAAACAATTGTCCAAATTGTCATAAAATATGTGGCTATACTATACATATACAATGTAAATGCCATTACGAATGATGTTAAAATATGGGAAAAACTCGGCAAGAATATACGAATTGTCCCCGAAAGTATATTCAAAACCGAAGAACGTCACCGCCTTAAAGTATAACCAGTATCATGATGTCGCACAATGTTGCAAAAATATATGCCTTTATTATTAAACACAATCACAAAACCCACCTACACGTACCGCAAGCGAAATTTAAAAATTCCCATCACGATCCCACTCAAACACTTCACACTATATAAAAACGAGGTTTAAAAATTAGCATATACTAATTACACTGGTAAAAAACAGAGACGTACACATTCGCGCGAATGTTCGCGAGCCTACCGCAACGCGTCGGTTATTGACGTTAGGAAACGTTCGATATGGACACGAGACGAGCGATGGCGCCGGCGGCCGGCGTGGCACTGCGGTGCCGTGCCGGCCGGCCGCGTGTAAAACCCTACATTACAAAGCGCCCGAACTCTATTAGACCACCGAACACACATAAGCCTTTTTAACTAAAACTCACCCTAGCCCGCAAACATTTCGAACGCCTTACGCCCTAACTCCCGCCTTGATGAGACCGCATATGCCCTAAATACTAACCCAAAAAGGTGATTTTGGAACGGAGGGCGGCGAGAACCCCAATCGATGCTCCCTGGAACAGGACAACAGTTCCCGCACCTCCATGTCCATCGCGTTTTCGCCTACGCAATATTGCGTTTCGAAATCGTGAGATTTTTATATACATAAACATATTCGTAAACTTGTACCTGAACTTTCAAAAAGGTAAGCCTATGTCCGCGCGACATTTTAAACAAAAATGGACATCTGACTCTAAGATAAAATTAAATTCATATATTGAAAATTACAAATTCATACGAGAACATTATGCTCGCAATTATGTAGCTATCGCTCTGGATAAAACGTGCGTCACTTTAGCGCTTAGAACAACGATACGTGACGGATGTTAAAGGAGTTACCACGACCATCAGCTACTTTATCATACTTTCCAACGATTTCTTTTTTTGTCATGAACTTAATGCATAAGCTTTATATTAACTTGATCTGTTCGTATGTAAGTAAGAAGTTATCCGTCATCATTTGCAATCCATTTTTCAGTCAATTGCCGTTATCCGATTGAGCTGAAATTTTGGGTTTAAGTATAGTTTGGATGACAATTCAATATTATGGTACCATCAACATTATGGGACAGCAGGTGGCCATGGGAATTCAGTACTTAACCGACGTTTCCCCGCTGAGTTTGTGCTCGTTAGAATCGTCTCAATGAGTATAGTTGATGACGGTATACAGAAAAGTATAGTCAGCAATAAAAGATTGTACCAAAAATGTTTTTTTTTTCAGAAACTTATTGTTTTAAGAATTACAGACAGCTCCAAAATATTCAAAACACCACAGCCTATGAACGCTTATAAGCTTTATTTCATCCACCAATTTCCACATTAAGTCCCAGGCTTGACGGATAAGTTTTGACCGCTTTTAGGCAGGAATTGTGAACTAGACAACCTTTTCACAAAACTCTCCTTCATATATCAGCCTGTGGGGAAGTAGAATTACTGTATCTGAAATCGTTGATGAAATGATCCTGATCAACGAGGCTTGTACATACGCTGAAATAAGTTTTCGCAGTTTTTTTTGTGCAAGATTTAAAAAGTTCAACCGATAACGTTAGAGTCACTGACATAGTTGTCAATGCGTGCGAATCCAAGCGTTTAGTACTCGTATTAGCCATTGAGAGGATTTATAAAATACATAAATGCAGCATATTGCTTACCAAATAAAATAAATCTACCGAATGTAACTCGGGACCGCCTTAGAAATCCCAGCCACATCCTGAAATCCGAATAAGGCGAGGCGACACACGAGAATTTGAATTGAACGTGTCGAAGGCAGATTTTATTTCAGAACGTTCCTCGCCTGCACCCGATCGGAACGCTCTAGTTTAATACCCAACATGATACCTGTGGGGCTATTTGGTTAAACAAACTGCATTAGAAGTGGTCTGGTACGTATTTGTCCAATTATTCCTAGGTCAATGTTTGATGGGACGTGGATCGATGATACTTTGCAAGATTCAACAGTGATATAAACTTGTCAACAATTTTTTGTTGCTCCTTGCCATGGTTACGTCTCCGGGGTCACTCTTTAAAACCATGATTTTAAGGGGTTTAAATCGACTTAACACGTGTTTTTGTTTGTAAATTCATTTAACGGTGGCATCTCAGAACGATAGGAATTCAATAAATAGTTTTTTTTCTAAGAAACTCTGAAACTGTTTTAGGTATCTTGGCTTACCGGGACTAACAAGAAAAAGTTGATTGACCCATCTACTGAATACTTATTACTACTTATTATTTTAAATTTACATGTGCCTGTGTCAAACACTGATACCGCGTCGTGGACCGCTATAAATATTTTTCTTTTAGGGTTTTTGGTTTTATGTCTCATGATTAGGTTGTTTTGCTAACGTAATTATCATTTATTAATGAACCTCCAGGTCTTTATGTTGTAAGTAAAAAAAAAACTGAATAGGTACCTACATTAACTGGTGTGCACTTGTATAGGAGACCAAGGCACACACAGTCGTTGCGCCAGAGGAGTTGTAGTAGTTATCAGGGATCGGATACCGGTATTTTCACCACACAAAAATACCGATTTTATTTCGTTCAATTTCGTTCTTTTGATCGTTTGATCAGGCTGTCTAATAATACGAAAATGTTACCTAAATACATGATAAGAGTCCCACATTAAGAGCCTAAAATAATTCAAAATATTAGACTACTTCGGGGACTTTTGAAAAAACCGGTTCCGATCCCTGGTAGTTACTAGTTATAGAAAGAACGCGCGACTAATATCAAACAAATTAAAATTCAATACGCTAAGTCGCAGAGTGCCTTCTCTATCTATACATTGATGGTAGAAAGGCACTAGGAATAAATACTTAATGCCTTGTGGATTGGAACGTAGTGTCACGGGTGACCTGTCCATTCGATTTGTATCGACATTTGCATCCAACTTTGCGATGTCGTTTTAAGATCATACAACGACAGTAGGTAACGAGTATTAAACTTGACGAATAATCTAACTAGTACACTCAAGTATGCATAACCTGTGTTTAGTAACGACTCGAACACAAGATTGCCGGCTAAGTCTATAATTATTTGACATTACTGGGCCTATAGCTGATTTTACGATGTAGCTTACGTACAAACGAAGACAAGCTGGAGTATCTACTCTCTACTGGTAGACCGTATTCCAAAGCAATAAGGTTTAATGTGTTGACCGTAGACCATACATGGTTTGCTGTAAATCTTGTTAAATCGAGAATTTTATGAGGCGGATTTCAAAAGTACATTGCTTATAATTTTTCGAATTCGATTAAGGTAATAAAATGACTAGGTGGCCATCATTCGTGGAAAAAATAAGACATTTACCTTGCAGTGTAGGCGGCAAAATGTAATATGCGTCACAAAACGAAATAAGTAATTATCGAAGAATAATTTCGGATAATATGTGTAAATTAACATTTTCTCACACATAAAATTCCGAAAAACGATTATTCACGCCACTGCTCGGAAATAATATGGCATTAGATGGCAGAAATTGGGGCGGCAAAAATTGTCAATAGTAGCCGAACTCATGAACAGAACAACAATATTATAGTGTTTAAATCAGTTGGAACAGCGATTCGGCCACTCACAAGGCCCCGTTCCTCCCCGCCGCGCCGGCGCGCGGTACCGCGCTCCCCTGTTTAGTATTTGATATTTAATTAGATACTTATTTTGATTTATATTTGTAATTATTTGCAATTTCCTCGTAGTGGGCGTGAAAAGCACTGTGTTAAGCCTCGGCCGAAAGTGCAATAGCTGGACTGGACTGGTACTTTCGAGGGCCTCGTCCATCTATTGCTTACTTTCTTAGCCTCTACAACAATGTACTATTTTCACGGAAAAGGGAGCAACGTCAGGCTAACCTCTCATATGCCAAAATTGTCAAATCAAATTATAACTTTGAGATGTAAAACAATAGGAACTACAGCCTTGGCCAAAAGTATTGAGCTCTCCACGTTTTCCTTTGTAACTTATGGCTAAAGTACCTATTATTTTTCAAATTTCATAAATACACGAAGACGTAAAATATAATAAGTGTTTGAACATGTGCAAATCATTAATATATATTATATCATTTTGAAATTGCTATTTGCGTGTGAAAACTGAAGCTCGAAAAAGTCGGGGTGGACAATAAAGGTTTAATTGTATATTTTTTTCACGGAATTTCCCTTAACATCAATAAATATGACGATTTTTTCCGATAGATACACAACTTTCTATTATAAAATATATAAATGCACCCTTTAAAGTTTGACTTTTTTATGAAAAACGCACGGGTGCTCAACACTTTTGACCAAGGCTGTAGGTATACTAAAAATTCGTCTCATTTTTTACATATGACAATTGCAGTATTTTCTGCGTTTCGTTTTCGGTGCGCCTATAAGGTCGGTTTTGCGGACGCAAAAACGCGTTGAGCTTATATAAATCACGCACACGTAATCATGTACAAACGCCACTACAGTTAACTGACTATCCTGTATTTATATAACTAGATTACAATGCACATAAAGTGCAAGGATGGTCAATTAACTGTGTTGGCGATAGTAGGTACGTTCCTATGCATCGTCATATTTAAATGTCGGACGATTCGCGTTCCTCAACGCGTCGTGCATCGCCACGCGCGTCCGTAAATGAGCCCTAAATATCTTCCTACTTTCATATTACGGTATTGAGACAGTAAAACTGTTAAACCGTTTCAGATCACTCCACAACGGGGTTAAAACGATGCAAAGCTAATCACACCGTACATCTGCCCCCGATCCCGACAATAGGATCACTTGAGTTAAGCTGGCTACTCACTACCGCTACAAGCGGAACGGAGCAGCGTCACGCCAAAAGCGGTCCGAGAATGTCATAATTTATTTTAAAAACAAAGTTTAAACCGACTTCCATTCAGTACTTAGCCAAGACACATAGGTACATGAAAATTTCTACAGTTCCGTTCCAATTTACCACATGAACTACTTACCGAGAGCAAATGCGTTGATTATTACAGAAAACATCCAAGTCGCTATATCTGGGCGGGTACTATTTGAGGAGTTCCGTCGATTCCTCAAGGATCTCAGAATTAACACTTTATTAGTTGATACTTCAACGGAATCATGTTAGAATCTTTGACGTACTTTACATCATTGAGGAATTCCATAAGTCATCTGTGGTCTTCAGCATCAGTTCCACTTCATCAAAATTGCAATTTCCGAGGGTAAACACACGAGTTATAGTAGAAAATACCGAAATCACTACACGCGTGCCTATAAAGTTTGAGGTTTGCCCTCAATTTCCCTGGGATCCCATCATCAGATCCTGACTTGTGACATTCTTTGGAATAAAAAAAAATTGAAAATCGGTTCACAATTGACAGAGAAATCGGTGAACATAAAAAATACATACAGTGGAACATATGACCTCCTCCTTTTTTGAGGTCGGTTAAAAACTGTAGCGTTTAAAGACATATTATCTAGTAGAGATATGCCGACTCCATAGTCGGCATATCTCTACTCTCGGCATCATCCATATGATGCCGACTAGCCAACTAATCGGCGCTGTGGTGGCCGACTATTCGCTGACTATAAATGTGGCCCTATAGTCGGCTTTCCAGACTAGTCGGTGACTAGTTGATTTGATACATCTCTAATTAGTAACTAATTATTAGTTTATATAAAGTTCCTACTTCTATATGATGATTATTTGTTGTATTTAAGTAAAATATGAAACTTGAATTGAATATTAGTAGTTTATTTTTGTGTTTTCCAGTAAGTCAAAAAGTGCCGAATATTCGGTATCGTTTGCCGACTAGTCGCCGGCTATTCGCCGACTATAAATGTGGCCGGATAGCCGGCTTTGCCGACCAGTTGGTACATGTCTACTACCTAGTATAACTATACTCGACATCCGTAACAACTACGCGGTCAAACGTATACTGGTTCGCCGAGGCGTTGATGGTGAGCGTTGTGAATAACAGCTAGCCAATTCACACGTTTTTGCGAACTCGTGGATTACAGTTTACTGTCCGCCATCAGCATAAATAGCTGCATTACGGCTATTTAAAGTGGTTGATGTGGGAACGGTCTTGGTCATATCATGGAAGTTTTAAAAGTAGCAAAAGTGTGAGATGATTCTCGAATGTTACTTGAATTGCTTGGTTACTTTGACTGCCGAATTCGAAGGTCTCCAGTGCCATGTTTTCTGGCACTATCTACTGTCGAATACAACTAAATGGAAAAGTCAAGCATTAAGACATTAGTCATATCAGAAGCAAATATTATTCCTATTGATCATCTAAATGACAACTCAAACCCAAACATTTTTTTGTCAAAGAAAAAGCGCGCCATAGACAACAATGAGAGTAACGTTTATTTCTTTAAATAGGTTACTAATCTTAAATCAACAGATAACGTTGGCGCCTAAATATCCCGATATATTTTTATACAAACTTGTATCATAACGTAATCATGTCAGGCGTCACCTTATTTTCTGGAGAAAGACGAATGTTAGTACAGAAAGCTAATCATTAACGTCTTTTTAGAAAAATCATACTGACGTTATCGTGACAATAGGGCGGCCGCTTTGAAAGTAAATTACAATCTCGGGTTTAATTACTTGTGAATAAAGTTTAAATTGCTTTCCATGTTAGATAGAGATTGTTGGGTCTATGCGCTTCCCACGCTCGCCAACCGAAACATTATTCAGTCCAAACGGCAGTCTGGTGAACTCGAATTGATCCCGTCCCGTGCAATTATGCAAGGGTGACAAAGACGTAATGGGAAATTACTTGTACCGCCTTTATAATGCGATGGTAATGCAATAGTAAGTACATAATACTGCCATGCTTACGATAATAGCTGTAACTTCGTTCGAAATGTAATTCAAAGGTCTACCTGATTTTAATTCAAATAAAGTAAACAATCGAAGAATATTCCGAATAGACTTACTGCCGTTATCGTAAGCACGGCAGAATACAAGACTACCCAAAATGCGTATTCTGTGTCATCCTGTGTTACAGTACCAACTTAAGAACCTTTTAAAAATGTATTTAAAACCCCTGAAAGAGGCTTGATGAGATTAAACCTTGTATGAAGGATGTATAGAGAGTGTTGACATAAGAAAACCAAAACATTCGTCACCGACGTACGAAAACGTTAAGGCATATGTGGATGTTTCTTGAAATGGCGAGGTTTCAAGAACCTGCCTGTATCGCGGCACTAGCCATAGATCACCTGCGTCGATACAGTATCGGTATCGAGTTTGTGCAGTCATGGGCACCAATATGTATTCACTCAAAGTTTCATAAATATGTATACTACTTATTGTTGCAGAAATAAGGTCTGTCTACATATTTTTGAGACTTTGTGATGTATACATTGGTGCCCTTGGCTGTATCGCAAAGTTCATCGTGTGTAACCGCTCTTAGGATCGGTTGTTATTCGATAACCATTAACATAATTTTGTACCATTATGATAAACCCATGATTCGCATATATACCTACGTATGCGGTTTATATAGGACTCCGGGAAAACCGCAATTAATGGAAATACAGTCATTTATCCCTGTCACATTTAGAGTTTTAGATGGACTTTCCAAAGGTATAATCAGCATGAATATTTGACAGGACAAGGCACGCAAAAATATCTGAGTATTTGACATAACACTGTTTGTAAAGCCGTAAGAGCGTGGCATGATGGGTGGGTCTGGAGGGGGGTTTAACAGTAATTTACGGTGGTGTTTGGTACCCGGCTTAAATGAAGAACTTCTGGATAAGCTGGATCGACTTCTTAATAGCGGTATCCGTTTAATTTTCTGTCTCCGGAAATACGACCACGTCTTCTCTTTTCGGTCTCAGCTCTGGCTTCCTATCTGTCAACGGCGACATATTCGCATGCTTTACACTTTATTTTCTATTCTTAATGATCCACATTCTCCTGAATATCTCTAATCTTTATTTCACTTTTATCGTGCTCTAGTCATGACTGTCAATACCACTCAAGTAAGAACTACCGAACTTACCGAGACAATATGATACCAAAACTTGGCACACTTGCACTACTAGGTATTAGATGTAAGTAATTATAGAAAAAATAAAAAATAAAGTAGCAAAAGAATTCCAGCAGAAAAAGAGTTATTTTGGAAATAATTACTCACCAGTACTCGAGAATGAATATAATTAGAATGTTTTCAGTAAACGCAGTACAAAAAACCGGACAAGTGCGAGTTCAACTCGCGTGGTGAGGGTTCAGTATTATACGTAAAAATTGCTGTGCTCTAAGCATCAGGCGCTCCATACAAAATACACAAAAATATTGAGAATTTTCCCGTTACTTTGAATACTCAAACTTCTTATAGGTTTTCCTGTAATCTTTAGGCAAGGAATAATTATCCATATTTTTTTCAGAATTTTAAGCCTAGTAGTTTCGTAGATATGGGTGGGGGGGTCAATTTTCGTCTTTTTTCCTAAATTACTTCAAATCTGTTTCTGCTAAATTTATAAAAAAAAAAAACTGAAATGCTTACAACAACCTCTTTCATTTGATGTGTCACACAATACAGTTTGCGAAAGTTTTTTATTTATTTTCTAGTTTAACCCCCAAAAGTGGCCCCCTTGTTCAGAATTCATTAATTTACTTTACGCGTCCATTTTTGGGTCACCAATTTACATATTATGTTTACCAAATTTCAACTCAATCGGTCCAGTAGTTTCGGAGCAAATCGGCTGTGACAGACGGACATACAGACGCACGAGTGATCCTATAAGGGTTCCGTTTTTTCCTTTTGAGGTGCGGAACCCTAAAAACCAGGTCATAATATTGAAGGGCATTTTTCTGCCCTTATCCTGCTACGGCCTTTACAAAATTTTAAAGTGCTATAGCGCTCTCAATATGACACGTAATTCTGTTTTTTAGGGTTCCGTACCTTAAGGCGACGGGTAGGGCAAGGCATTCTCCATACAAACGTTGTGCAAGTTTTTTTTCGTCGGTTTTGGCACTACAGAATATTCGTTTTTTTTTGCTTGTTCATATTGAATTTACGCAGCACATGATGTTAAAATTTTGTTAGATATAAAAAAAATGAAAATTAAAAAAATATAAAAAAGTATAAAAATTAAAAATAATAACATCAGTGAATAGCTATCAGAAAAATAAGTATACTGACCTAAAAATTATATTTATAGCCCAAACACAAACGAAGAAAAACCTGCACAAAATTTGTATGGAGAAGGCTTGCCCTACCCGTCCTCTTAAAAGGAAAAAACGGAACCCTTATAAGATCACTCGCGCGTCTGTCTGTCCGTCTGTCACAGCCGATTTGCTCCGAAAGTACTGGACCGATTGAGTTGAAATTTGGTATACATATGTAAATTGGTGACCCAAAGATGGACATCATCATAAATTTAAGAGCCAGGCTCTTGTCGGTGGAGTAATCGCCATTCTGTTCTTCTTTCTGCCACTGTTTTGAGCTCCTGATACGACATTACATTAACCTTCTCTTTAGCTTGGTCCATAAACGCACGTCTTGGCCTTCCTCTGCCTCTCCTTCCTTCAATTTTTCCTTCAATTATAGTTTTTATGTAATTGTCATGTCGTATCAGGTGCCCCAACATATTTCCCCTTCGGTTTTCAATAGTTTTTAGTAGACATCTTTTTTCTCCTATTAAATTTAGAACCTCTTCGTTTGTTCTTCTTTCTGTCCAACTAATACCTTCCATCCTTCTCCATGCCCACATTTCAAATGCGTTCAGTCGCTCTCTGTCATGCTGGGTTAGAGTCCACGTCTCACTTCCGTACAACGCTATGCTCCAGATGTAGGTCTTTATAAAACGTTTTCTGATCTTTCGAGATATTTTCGCCTTTAATATTTGCTTTTTGGCATTGAAAGCTTTTTTGGCCATGGCTATGCGTGCGATGATATCCGAAGTGCATCTGGAGTCACAGGTTATAATGCTGCCTAAGTATTTAAAGCTTTTGACTTGTTCAATGGCTGAACCTCTAATTTTTATGGGATCTATGATTTGGTTTGTCTTAGATGCAATTAATGTTTTGGTCTTATTTATATATAGACGCTCCGCAAACGCTATGCCGCGACGCTGCGCAGGGTGCGCGCCAGCCGCCACAGTCTCCTGGCCGTTGTGGCGGGGAGATGGGACAGTGCCCTAATCAGGCACTGGACCACCCAACACTTAAGTTTAGGCACTAACATAGTTATTTAAGTTAATTTGTAATACTAACACTTATGGACTACGAATGTCTGAATTAAAAGATTTTTTTTTTTTTTTTATATATTTTTTTTTTATATTTTTTTTTAGTCCAAATTCTGTGAAAATGAGGTCCATTTCTGTTACGAGCTGTTCAAGCTGTGCAGAATTTTCGGCTACCGCTGCGATGTCATCAGCAAATCTTATAAAGTGAAACTTTTCTCCATTAATTTTAACACCGCCTTTTTCTGATCCCAAAATTTCTCGGATGGCTGTTTCAATGAAAATATTAAAAATCAAAGGCGAGAGTGGACAACCCTGCCTTACACCCTGTTTTATTTTGGCTTTTCCCTTCTCCTGTCCTATTTCTACTATGGTTTCTTGATCTTTATATAGTGCATGTATAATTCTCCTGTCTCTATAATCTATTCCTATTGTACGCAGAATGTTCATCATCTTTAACCAGTCTATTTTATCAAAGGCTTTTTCTAAATCTATGAAGGCTATATGAGTGTTCAGGCCTAGTTCCATTCTCCTATCTACGATGAGTCGAAGAGCAAGAATAGCTTCTCTTGTACCTCTTTGTTGCCTGAAACCATATTGGTCAGGTCCCAGATAGCTCTCCGTTATTGGTCTTATTCTGTTTTGCACTATCTTAATGAGAATTTTAGATGCTTGTGATATAAGGCTCAGCGTTCTGTACTCTTCGCACTTCAGGGTATTTAGTTTCTTTGGCAATGGTAACACTTTACTAGTTTGAAAATCTTTTGGAATCACTCCTGTGCTGTAGATCTCTTTACTCCAAAGATGGACGCGTAAAGTAAATTAATGAACTCTGAACAAGGGGGCCACTTTTGGGGGGTAAAATGGAAAATTATAAAAAAAAGTTTCGCAAACATATCAAATGAAAGGGGTTGTTGTAAGCATCTCAGCATTTTTTTAAATATTTTTAGCAAAAACAGATTTGAAGTAATTTAGGAAAAAAGACGAAATTTGACCACCCCCCTCCCCCCCCCCCCTTTATTTCCGAAACTACTAGGCTTAAGATTCTGAACAAGTGTTGGAATGATCTCCCTCCACCTATCCAAGGAGCGTCGAGCAAGTATACCTTTAAGCGCCAGCTTAAAGGCTATTTGTTGACGCTCCAAAAATCCCAACCTTAACCCATCCAGCACTTTTAACATCCCAACCGTGTCGTGTTTTATGCTTTGTATTTTTCATCCCGTTGTGGTACTGTTTTATATTAAAAAAACACATTTATTACATTAATTATTTATTTATTATGTTTCTACTATCGAATAGTATGCTGTATTGCGTTCCGTGGGTCACTTACGGTGCTGTCTGAAAACCAGCGCTGTAGGTGTATGTCTGACACCTCGGCACAATACTGAGACAGCGACCGTTTCACTGCCGCGAAGACACACACAATGTGTCAATTGTATTGTATGTCTACTCCCTTTATATCTGTGTGTCTTTTGTGTAGTGAATAAATGTCTTCTTTTCTCTTTCTTTAAAAAAATATGGAAAATAGTTCCTTGCCTAAAGATTACAGGAAAACCTATAAGAAGTTTGAGTATTCAAATTAACGGGAAAATTCTCAATATTTTACGGAACCCTCACCACGCGAGTTGAACAAGCACTTGTCCAGTATTTTTTATCGTAAATTTGTCTGCGAGCGACATTTCGGTTCGCTGCATTCCCCATCAAATCGTAGATTTGTCGCGGGCTTTGCGTGTCAATTAAAATATTTGTGTAGGTACTCACCAAAAAGACCGGCTCGGAGTACGAAAGGACACCTGAAATTAGATGATCTCATAAGAACATAGTTATTATTAAATGATTTAATCGATACATGATTGCCTCAAATTTACTCGATAGAAAAAAAAAACTAAAGTTGGGTCGTTATTTTCCTTGTTTTATTATTAAATGTCATATGTTGACTATGTTTACATTTCAGTCATCGTTTCGAACAAAATCATAATTTCAAAATACCTATCCTATAGTGAAAATGCTTTTGCCCAGATGATTTTACAAACTTCCGTTTGGCTAAATTTTGATACCAGAGACAAATAGAGTGGGAGAGAGAGAGCTGATGCTACGTCGTGCCAAACTACTTGTGCTAGACAAGGTATTAAAAGGGTTTATAAGAGCTTAGTCCCCCGCCTACGTAATTTTCTGAAATCCCGGAAAAGTTTATTAAAGAGTTCCTTGGGGCTTAGCACTGGACGTGGATTAAACTTCTCACTAACCGTATTAAGCCATACATATTAAAACTTCGAAATAAACTGCGGTTAGTGGAGTGCTTCTTCAGACTGTCAAATCTATTTGGGATTGAGTGGGATCGAATCGTAGTTGGTAGGTTCATACAGCATGATCCAAAAATACGTTGACAACATTTCCTTATAATTATCACGATAATTACCGTGATAATAATCGGTTTCATTTTAACCCATCATTCATACATTCGTGCTCGCTATTCGCCTCGCTGCTCGACGATCGTTCGATGAAAGACTAGTGTTGAAGCACCGTCGCTAATTATCGTTCAGACATTGATTATTGATACGTTCGCAGTAATTTATTGAACGTCAATAACGTCATAAATTATGGTGTTTGACTTCCAAATGAGCTTTTCAGTTTATTTTTTTCGCCAGTTTCTTCACCCTATATTCTGTATAAAATAAATTATTTAAAAAAGTTTTAACCGACTTGAAATCAGTACCCAAGTCGCTTCAAGTGTGCCTGTAAAATTTGAAGAGTTCCCTCGATTTCTTCAGGATCCCATCATCAGATCCTGACCTGATGGACTGATCCACCAAGGATACCCTTTCAAACAAAAAAGATAATTTTCCAATTCGGTATGTAATCGGGGAACAAATGTAGCCTAGTATACATAAAAAATACGAAGAATGGAGAAACCACCTCCTTTTTTGAAGTCAGCTAATAAAATCTCGCACCAGTTATCCGGAATCGAAGGATCGGCAAAGCGATGTATTCGATAATTAGCACGGAGTTTCTTGATAATTTGGAACCCTGCTAACAATCTAAGCAAGACAAATACAAACTAGAATAAACACTTTCAGTCTTCCAGTTCTAAAAGCATCCAGCCCGAAATAAAAATGCCTTGGTTTGATTTTGCAAAATTAAAAAGTTTCAGCGTACCCGTTCGCGCGAACGGAAGCGTCGGCCGCGAACGTCATTTCCGCTACCACGTAAGTGGCACCCTAAGGCTGGGGCTACAGTGGAAATTGCATTAGGTGACCACACACTGGGCTTGCTGAGTCACCGGTTTTCATTAGGCTATTGATGTGCTTTGAGAGCTCTATTAAACACATGGTAACCAGGACGGAACGGATATACACATATACTTGTCAAAAACCGGTCAATTGTGAGTCCGACTCGCACGCGGGGTTCCGTACAAACTTTCATACACCACGAACCCAATCATTCTTGAACTATCTAAACCTTAGAGCATACATAACTGGCCTCGCAATAGAACACTGATCATAAAAATGCCCGCATGTTGCTGTAAGCACTTGATATTATAAACGTTCAACCACTTCAAGCTTTTAATATATAATTGAGTTTCAATATCCTATTAAGATGCTCCCCCACGCCCCCGCAAAATTCGGCAGACTTTTTTGTACGCAAATACGACATAAGGCTACTCCAGTTATGTGTGCTCTAAGATCTAAACAGCTCATACTTAGTAGAAGTTACCGTTGTACCGCGCCATCTGCATTTTGGTACCTAGGTACTAATAGTTCGCGAGTTCTACAGCTCACAGAGCCTTGTGTTTATATGTTTAAAATTATTTATAAACAAATACGTTTTCAATTATAGTTTGGATGACAATTCAATATTATGGTACCATCGAGCTGATCTGATGATGGAGACAGAAGGTGGCCATGGGAATTCAGTACTTCACCGACGTAACCCCGTTTAGTTGAGTTTGGGCTCGTTAGAGTCCGTTAAGTACAGCTGGCAATAACAAAAATTAAAATTTTGACAGAAACTTGGTTGCATGCATGGGTCCTCTGTAAAACGCGGTAAATCAGTGCTGAGATAAAGTAGTATATTTCACGTTAGTGGAGGTTAAGCCCAAGGGCGTAGCGAGGTACGGGCTAGATATATTCTTGTATACCCCCCCCCCCCCCCCCCCCCCCCTCCCCCTAAAGCAGCATATTTCACGTCAGTGGACGTCACGCCTTACGTGGGCTGTAAATATAAATCAGTGCTAAGATAAAGCAGCATATTCCACGGCAGTGGACGTCACGCCTTACGTAGGCTGTAAATAGGCCAGTCGGACGTGTTGTGTCTCGTCTTTGTGCTGGTAAACATAGTCAGCAGAATTCCTACTTTTTGTTTGCGTCGCTGCATTGTGGCGTCCCAGTTTGGCGTCGGACTATTTAGGACGAGAGTATGACCCCGGTATATCATGTATCAGGTATATCGTGCGAATTTTTGACTACCGATTGAGCCCAGTGGGTGCCAGACAAAAAATCAATTACTTTGGTAACGGCCAAGGGCGTAGCTATAGCTTTTAAATGGGGTTTGGGGGGGGAGGGAGGGTTACAAATACAAGCATATATATTTTGACGGGACAAAAATAACTACTATAGGCGTCATCAGTACTGAATAATGGCATAGGTACAACATGCAATGATTCAGTAACTGACAATGATGCTATCTTTATACAAAGAGCTGTATGCTGTATAGCTGTCATTAAAAGCCTGAGTAATACAGAGCAGTGTTAATAGGAGAGACCTTGATGCATTCAGCGATAAGATAATTACATGCCTAGAATATGACAAATTGCACAGTGTGTATATCTAAAGACTAATTAAATACTGGTACCTATTCAGAAATAAAATTAAATCTTCCTAAATACGCAATAAACGCAAACGCAAAATATTTTAATTCAATATTCTATTCCAACTGTATTGAGGTAATGACACTGAAATATTACGAGTTGGCCAAGAACTATGAAATTTAGCAAGTAATATTGTCTTATGCTACAAGTTCAGGGAAAAATCTGAAAACTATACATTTGTAATTTTGTATGGAGCCCGAGTCCGACACCCATTGTCCGGTTTTTCACTTATTGTCGCTTTTAAGTCAGCTAATTGAATCATCAAATACCTACTAAGCAACCTAATGGATAATATAAATGCTGTGAACTTAAGGAGATATTTCAATTAAGAATAAATAACAGGATTGTTTTGGCAATTACTTCTTACATAACTTTTTAGATTTATTATTTTGTTCGGGAGATGGTGGGCCTAGTTGGTAGTGAACCTGCCTACAAAGCTAGAGGTCCTGGGTTCGAATCCCGGTAAGGGCATTTATTTGTGTGACCAGCAGGAATATTTGCTCCTGAGTCATGGATGTTTTCTATGTATATAATAATTATTAATTTATCTATTTAATTATGTATATTGCCGCCTAGTACGGTCGACGCCAAAAATACGTTTACACTATTCGCCTAATTGCAATGGAATAAGGTGCAAAAGTGTAAACATATTTTTGGTGTTGACTGTACCTAACCATAGTACAAGCTTTGCTTAGTTAAGGATTAGGTTGATTTGTGTAAGATTGACCCCACATATTAATTTATTTACTTGTTACTTTTATTTATACTTATAATAAATACCTATACAACTTTTTATACATATATTTAAATAAGTACTGAAGCATTATATCAAAATCTGGTATGACATATTTTTGAAATACCTACTAATGTAAGGTGGCAAATTATCAGACTACTGAATGAGCCACTTCTAGACGAGACCAATTGACACTGATTCCTCAGCGCGGTGTTTACCGCAACCGGTCCAAGAATGCCACCGTATCAAAAAACCTACAAAAACTACCACTCAGCAACTTTTTATACTAACTTGGCATAATTGCAGTATCAGTGGAATGAGAGTAAAAACAATAAACATGTAAGAATCAAGGAATATACGAGAGAATGACACTAGGTGACACAAAGTAAAGATCAATTTCTCATCTTATCAAAAACAGATAAATGCAAATAACTTACGGCTTAAAAAAATTACAACAAATTCTTCGCAGCACTGCACTACTATCTGTTAGTAATAATAGTAAACACACAGTCACAATAACTCGGAAAATAACAAAACCACAATTAGCTGAATGAATCCAAATATTGAAATTATTGACACCCTTCGACACCATAGACAAGGAGTTTGTTTTTTTAATGTTTCATTTTACACGAAGCTACAAGTTATGGTGGCATCACACTTGGCGGTAGTTGCCAAATATTCGTGCTGCATTATTTTCCTTCCTACGGCAAATGAAAGAGAGGCAACGATGCAACGCCTACACGCAACCCCAAATGTGGTGCCTACTGGCACCAAGGGCTGCCAGTAAGTAAATCGCGGCTATACGGTTTAAGTATCTGCAATTATACGAAATTTGATTGCATTATACAAAGCAAGAGGCGAACTCACGTTCCTATGCCGTATTCTTTTGTATCGAATTATACAGAATGATTATGGATACAATACACTGTCTGATTATACATATTTTGTATCCAAATATTAGTCCAGGCAATGAACTGACAACTTGTATGGAACAAATGACATATTTGGAAATAATTTATTAATTTATAATAGCTAATTTTTTTAATGTAACGGATATATTATCAATTAAATTGTTACCTAGAGGCAAAATCCAACAAAAAATCAGACATCAAAAAAATCAATATTTAATTAGCTCCTAAAAAGTCCCGATAAATATTAATATTTTTTTATCTTTATTTAGGTTCATTTACATTTGCTTTACAATATTCAATATAAATAAAATAAAAAAGACAATGAATGTTTAATTTATATCTATATAATTACTTCCGAGTGGAAAGTTTGGTGGATTCTTGAATAATGTTTTAAAATGAAATAAACAAAAAAAACGCTATTATAAATTAATGTTTTTCGAAACCGTATTTTGCCTCGGCTATATACGATCTGGCAGCCCTGCACCACACTACATCTTACGACACACCCAATTATGACTTCGACATGTTGTAATGATAAATTTTGGTAAAATCACTTAATCTATAGAACCCTTAGCAATAAAAAAATAATGTCAACAAACAAAACGTCACTTCATTTGACATATACTTTTGACGACTTTGACGTCCAAGAGTAGATAGACTTTTATCGAGTTTATCGGTCGCTCTTATTTGCGTACTAGGTATCTTATTACTCTATAAATTCAAATATTGTGCTGTACCAAGTACTCCAGATAAAACAATCACACCGAATGGCGTTTATAGATTATCAGTGAACCGCGTATTAATATACGTGAAAGTTACAGTGATTCTAGTGCGTCGCTGGAACGATGACGGAACAAGCTAAGTTCGAGGGGAACTCTGACCTTAGTTTATCTAATGCAGGCATAACGCCTGGCGGAAATGTTCCTTCGTTCAGAAATCCTATTCCGTCGACTTCTTTCGCGAATAGTACGTTAGGGCCCCCCGTGTTGCCACCTAGGCCAGATTTGGCTATTCAGCCAAGTTATACTATGACCCCGGGATTTCCTTACGGGGGAATGAATTCTTACGGTATGGGTGGTATGGGCGGGATGGGATACGGTAGTTATGGATATGGTGGCAGCTATGGGATGGGCGGTATGGGAGGAATGGGTGGTATGTCACCTTACGGAGGATACAACAGATATGGCCCCATGCATGGGGATATTGAAAACAGGTTTGTCTTTTCTATTGTTGTTTATTTAGTGTGACTCATAAATAATTAATTATAGTGTCAACAGCTTCAAAAAACTCGTTAGCATGTCTAATTTGATAGTTGTTGTGAGGAGAAAGGTTTTGTATAAATGACTTGCAAAACATTATTTTAATTTAATTTAATATTTATGTGTGTTCCACAGCGTTTATGATACTGAACTGATTTTGATAAACGAGGTGTCAATTGATTTGTAATTACGCTCCAGGTGGCACAGGCTACCTTTTGCATGAAAAAAGGGTTTTTTTTCTGTCAGTTTTGAACTTTTTATGCTGGTTGTGTTAACAATTTTATGTAGTAACTCAGAAGAAACCTGAAACACTTTCATACCTGCAACCTTTTGTTTTTAAGTGGCTCGTCTGAACTACCAGGGTACCACTGCTTTTACTAATCAAAATTGTTTTGTTTAGATTTATCCAAATGGCAGAAGAAAGTTCGAGGCCTGCATTTGATTCAATACAAAGTCTAGTAAATGCAGTGGGCAGTATAGCCATGATGTTGGAAAACACATTCTTTGCCCTCACCAGCTCATTCAGGGCCATTTTAGGTAAGTCCAGTGTTACCGATTGTTCATCACATGTCTGCGCGCGGTGCTGTAGCAACCGTGCATTTGTGTGCCGGTGACACAGTAGTCTTCGTTACTGGTGCATGCACCCACACAGCTGCAGTTGCATACATACAGCCCGGTGCAAAGATGAGTTGAATCTGTGCCAGCTAGCTATAATAATAATAAATTGAACACTAACCTAATCTAACACTATGGTTTAAAACAAAAAACCTTACTAAATCTAGATTTCAGCCCAAGTGGGTACCTACCTTCTTGTGTGCTAAATGCAGATTAGAAAAAAATGTAGAGTAGAAAAAAATAGCTTGATTGTAAATTGTAAGTACCTATAAGTTGTAGAAACAAAAATTCCCAATAATTTTTTGGTTTTTAGTGCATTTATTGTTTGAAGTTGGTTTTTTTTTTATTTTTTTTTTCATATGATTAGGTGTAGCAGAGAACTTCGGGCGGCTGAGGTCGCTTTTCGCCCAGTTCTGGTCGACGTTCGCCGTCATTCGGTCACTCAACTGGCTCGTGCGGAAGCTCATGGTGATGCTCGGCATCAGGACTGAGAGTGAATTCAAGGTGAGTTTTCTTCCTCTAGTACTTGCTTACTCTAATACTTGGTAAAGGTCGCGGGAGTCCGCTGGATGCGGGTGGCGCAGGACCGGTCAATTTGGCCCTCTCTGGGGGAGGCCTATGTCCAGCAGTGGACGTCTTTCGGCTGATATGATGATGATGAGTACTTGCTACTTGAACTTCGGGTAGCTAAGGTTGTGGTTCGCCCAATTTTGGATGATATTTGGTCAGTATTCTTCACTGTTTGATGTTGGTCGCTCACGTGGAAGCTGATAGTGATGCTACTAACTGATTTGATCAAGAGTAAAAAAAACTAATTTACGGTTAATAAACCTCAGCTTACACCATCCACTTACTAAGTATAATCGTGGCGCCCTGTTCGGGACGGTTTTTACCCGACTGCCGAAGGAGAGAAGGGTTATGTTTTTCGAGTATATTTATGTGTGTGTGTATGTCTTATTCTTTGGCACGCCCTGCAGCCTAGACCGTTTGACGGATTTCGACATATGAGGTGTTGTTGGATTCCTCTTAATCGTCGAAGTGACATAGGCAATATATTTGCAAAAAAAGCAGTTGGGTTTTTCGAAAAATCTTTTGATTTCACTTGTTAACTAGTTATAGTTGATGTGTCTCTTTCTGACGAAGATCGTCCTGTTCTATTTAGTATTCGTCCAGTTCTAGGCGACGTCCGCCAAGGTGCGCTCGCTCAAATGTCGCGTACTAAGTGCAATTTGAAAGTCAGAACTAAGTCTCTTTGTTATCTTTTCCTTAAGCAACAAAAGAGGTTGTAAAATCCTAAACCAGGACTTTACGCGGTCAAGGCTACTGTTTGCCCAGTATCGGTGATGGACCAGTTCTGGACGACTTTTGCTGTTCGATAACAACTCATTAGGAAATAAGATTTAATAGTGTTTAGTAACTCATACAGTTTTCAATGGGAGGTGCATTATAATGAAATGGAATAACAAAAACGTTATCATTTATCAATGTTATCAAAACTAATATTCGTTGCCACTAACCGTTCTTGAAGATTAAGCCTTTGCTACCCTGTTAGAATCCAAACGTCTTATTGTTACAGATAATTAACTGATTTCAGTTACATATATTATTTCATTTATTAGCAAGATAACCAAGTATGTCGTATTACGGGTTTGATGTTTCTGCCGTGAAGTGGTTTAGCAGTTATCTCTCAGGCCGCGTACAGACGGTGGCGTTGCGTAGGATGGATGGTACCACTTTGCGGTCCGCTCTTTGCCCTGTGGAAAGAGGAGTGCCGCAGGGTTCAATACTGGGTCCCCTGCTCTTTATATTGTATAGTGCTGATATCACTCACAATATAAGGGGCAGCAAATACCATCTTTACGCCGACGACCTCCAGTTATACCTCTCTAGCGCACCCACGGACATATCTGTTGCGGTCAATACCATCAACGCAGACCTAGAACGTATTTCTACTTGGTCGGAAAAGAACTGCCTTGTCCTTAATCCGAACAAGTCGAAATATGTTGTTTTTGGATCAGAGCATCAAATCCGTAGTACTATCAGTAACCTCGAGACTTTGACTACCAGTAATGTTGCCATCATGGGCGAACCAATAGAGAGGGTGGTAGAAGCCAATAACCTTGGCCTCCTCATGGACGGCAAGCTGCGCTTTGAGAACCACATACTAAAAGTTGTGAGTAACTGCTTCTACCGCCTTAAAGTTCTTTACAATGTTCGCGATTACTTAAGTGTTGATTTGCGTGTTAACCTTTGTGAATCGCTGATATTGTCAAGATTAAACTATTGTGATGTTGTCTATGCTGGCTGCATTACTGGTCGCACAAAAAAGCTCATACAACGAGTGCAAAACGCATGCATTCGTTTCTGTTTCCGAGTCCCACCTCGCTCCCATATCACTCCCTACTTGAACGCCGCTGGTCTGCTGAACATGCCTGCACGCAGACGGCTTCACCTCGCCACTCTTCTCTTTGGCATAGTACGATCTGGGGTCCCAGCATATTTGCTGAGTAGACTTGCATGGCCCAAGAGTGCGCGTAGGTGTAAGGCGATGATTCTGGTGCCAGAGCATCGGACCGCGGCGTTTCGAGGAAGTTTTAGGTTCACTGCGTCCAAGTGTTGGAATGATCTCCCTCCACCTATCCAAGGAGCGTCTAGCAGGTATACCTTTAAGCGCCAGCTTAAAGGCTATTTGTTGACGCTCCAAAAATCCCAACCCTAACCCATCCAGCACTTTTAACATCCCAACCGTGTCGCGTTTTATGCTTTGTGTTTTTCATCCCGTCGTGCTACTGTTCTATATATATATTTTCAATATTTTGCAATAATTATTTATTTATTATGTGTCTACTTACTTTTTATCTAATGCTGTGTTGCGTTGCGTTCCGTGGGCCACTTGCGGTGCTGTCTGAAAACCAGCGCTGCAGGTGTCTGTCTGACACCTCGGCACAATGCTGAGACAGCGACCGTTTCACTGCCGCGAAGACACACAATATGTGTCAATTGTCATGTATGTCTACTCCTTTGTCTCTGTGTGTCTTTTGTGTAGTGAATAAATGTCTTCTTTTCTTTCTTTTTTCTTTAAGTAATATTTCAAGTGATTCACGAGTATCTACTGTTCAGAGCAGAACAAGATATAGAGTTATATGAGTAAAAAGTTTTTAATGTCATAGCTGCCTGTTACATCTACGCAGCCTAGAATAATATTTTCTTTTTCTTGTCTATAGTATAAAACAGATGAAGATTTGAGTTATGATGTATAGTTTGGTGTAAAATTGATTTAATATAAAATAAATAATTTAAACAGTTTTCAGTGAGTTGATTTCTAAGCTAAATAGGTACCGAAGAAGGCGGAAACATTATCTATTTAGAACAGAAATTTGGTCCTTCGAGAATAATAATTAAAGTGAAGAAAAGTTGTAAAGATTGTGGACATGAAAAAATTTGAAATTTTCACAAGGAACTACAAAATGTCAAGATTATAAATTGTTATGTAAAATTGTGATCGGCGTGAACGAGTGCTTTCTAATTCGTATATGCATACTGGAAGTCTTTTATTTTCACATCAGCAGTGTCAGTGATTTCTGCCTGGCGCGGGAGGGTGACCTGCGGTGAGTGCACGTTTGCGTGTATCAGAACGCAACGCCGAACGTCAACGTCAACGTCAACAGCAGCGGCAGTTGTCAGTTTTCAATGTGAATATTTTGTGTAATTAAAGTTCGTTAAGTGTGGAAGATTGTAGTTTAGGAGTTTTGTATAAAGTTGTACAGTTGTTACGTGTAAATATGGCTAAATTGGAAGAGTTGCGAGTGTCCCGTGGATATGTTAAAAGTTCCATAACTAGAATACACAACTTCTGCAACTCGGAAGATTTAGCTACTGCTACTTCAGAAGCAGTGTTAGAGAAAAAATACCGGCTTGATAAGGCGTTCGATGAATACGAACAATATAACAGGACCATCCTGTGTTTAGACACTGGTGACCGCGAAGACTATGGGATTGTTGAAGACAAGCGTGATGAGTGTTCTGAAATTATCAGCAGACGGCTAAGTGATATGGCTAGTTCAGGTAAGCAACCTAGTCTCGAATCGTCAGGAGCAAACCGAGGTAAATTTACGCATTTGCCTCCTATATGTTTAAGAAGTTTCAGTGGTAAAGATATAATGGATTATCATCCATTTGTACATATGTTTAAAGCAGTTATCCATTCGGATGCAAAGTTGAGTTCATGTGAGAAGTTGTATTATTTACGCTCCTATTTGGCAGGGGAAGCATTTGATCTGATAAAGCATCTAATGTTTAATGATGAGAGTTATGAAGTTGCCCTGAAGCTTTTAGATGATAGGTATAATAATAAATCTAAAATTGTAAATTTTCATGTAAATAGCATTATTGACATGCCTGCTTGTACAAAGTGTACAGCCCATGGTTTGCACTCAATAGTGTCAACTGTAAATATGCATCTTGCTGCATTAAAAAATTTGAATGAGCCAGTTGAATATTGGGATACATTGCTGGTCAATATTTTGGCCAAAAAGA
Organism: Epinotia nisella; assembly: GCA_932294315.1. Taxonomy (NCBI): domain Eukaryota; kingdom Metazoa; phylum Arthropoda; class Insecta; order Lepidoptera; family Tortricidae; genus Epinotia; species Epinotia nisella. The sequence goes on from OW028693.1 coordinate 12,430,450, forward strand.
TTGACTCCTACACTTATCGTGGATTTCATCTTGAGCGTGATATGAATGAGGTGCCAAATTTGTGTGAATTTCTTGCATTCCTAGAGAAGCGAGCAGTAGCATTGGAAGTCACAAATGAGGAGCCTCAGAAGCACATACGATCTGTAGTCAGCGCAGCAGTTACTACTGGAGTCTCATGTAAGTTTTGCTATGATTCCCATAAGATTTATCAGTGTGCCAAGTTCAAAATGCTTCCTTTTAAGGAGCGGTCTGAGATTGTAGATGCCAATAACTTGTGCAAGTTGTGTTTGAATAATCACCGGGGTAGGTGTATGCTTAAATTGAAATGTGCAATCTGTCATCAGTTGCATAATACTCTGTTGCATTTGCCAGCCCAGAATGAAATAGCTAATGTTACTCATGATAGTCATGATGATTTTCTCACTCAGGGTGTAAATAATAAATCTAATTATGATGGTGGAAGTTTTCCTGTTGAGTCTTTGAACTTAGTTGCTAATGTGTCAGCAAAACAGCAGGTCCATAATGTCTTGTTACCGACAGCTACAGTAAAGTTGATGAATAAAGATGGTACATTTACCCATGTTAGAGCTTTATTAGACTCAGCAAGTCAAGTCAGTTTTATTTGTGAGAGGTTGGTGAAAAATTTAAATAGTTGTGCATATAATTCTGATGAGGTTGTAACTTGTAACTGGTGTGTGCAATGGGATCAATAATATCTCCCAAAAGGTAGATATAGTTGTTCATTCTTCTGTGAATGATTTCAAGATGAATGTGTCATGTTTTGTGACTAAAAATATAACATGTCCTCTCCCACAGCAAACATTTGACATGTCAGCATTAAATATTCCATCTTATGTTAAGATGGCAGATGCCAATTTTAATCAAACAGATGAAATATCGCTGCTATTGGGATGTGATGTATTCTTCCAGGTGATGCAGCACGAGTCTCTTCTGCTGACACCTTCTGGTCCACATCTGGTGAATACTAGTTTTGGTTATGTTGTTGCCGGGACTCTGCCAGCATCTGCTGGCAAGATCTCAACTTGTAACATTTGTGTTACCACTAAAGGTAATTCTTTAAAGTGACGTTTAAGTATTGGGATTGTGAAAAAGTAATTTATGATGGTAATTCTGTGTTCAAAATAAAACTTTTGAGTATACATTAAGTGAATAGTTAATAGAGTTGGCAAGGTTAATAAGATGGCTCTAGATTTTGTATGGCGCTATGTAAATACTAACAATTTTGTAAGTGGATCTGCCTTTGTGGCTTGTAACTTGTGTGATTTCATGGCAAAATATTTTAATAAATTGTCAAATAGTGTTTTATATCCTATGATTTATACATAGTTGTAACATTTGTGTATGACATTGTATTTGAACATTGTCTGATCACATTGTAAATGTTTAATCTGATGAAGATGGTAAATTCAGATATTAAAACCTAAAGTTTCCAATATATAAGTAAGCAATGCATATTAAATGTACTGTTTGAATTTGTTTATCAAATTTGGCCTTATGTTATTTTTTGGTTTGGCCCCCAATATGTTCAGAGCAGAACAAGATATAGAGTTATATGAGTAAAAAGTTTTTAATGTCATAGCTGCCTGTTACATCTACGCAGCCTAGAATAATATTTTCTTTTTCTTGTCTATAGTATAAAACAGATGAAGATTTGAGTTATGATGTATAGTTTGGTGTAAAATTGATTTAATATAAAATAAATAATTTAAACAGTTTTCAGTGAGTTGATTTCTAAGCTAAATAGGTACCGAAGAAGGCGGAAACATTATCTATTTAGAACATCTACAATATTATGAGTTTCTTATCTCATTTTGTCACTTATAACAGTTCTTTGGTCTTTTGTTATCAAATCATTTATCTCTGCAAATATGATGATAACAGCTACCAAGGCATCTATTCTGTTATTAAATAAAACTGTCTGTAAATGGTTTTTATCAAGATACAGATCATTGGTCTTATACAATTTTGATCTAATGTCGAATTTTGTTAAATATATCCTTTAAATACAAAATTCGAATTGATATTGTACAAACAGAATATTCAATGTTTTCTGCAACAAGCTGTCTTTTCAGACCTTGTTAAAGAAAGCTGATGAAAATATAATGTAGATGTAGGGTTCATCTAGATAAAAATTGGGTTAAATTAAAACTCTTATCCTATTTGCATTACTAGGAAACTTCCTCCTTTCCTATTTATTTGAGTGTTTGTTTAAGTTTGTTGTCCTTGTCCTTATAATTCGATAAAGTATCTGTATCATGTTATGTATGTGGTTGTATGTAATTTTAACCGACTTAAAAAAAGTAGAAGGTTCTCAATTCGGTTGTATTTTTTTAAATGTTTGTTACCTCAGAACTCCATCATTTATGAACCGATTCGTTTTTTTTTATATGAAAATATATACTTCCAGGTTGGTCCCATTGTTATCGAAATCCAGTTGGATGATGGGAACCATGAGGAATTGAGTGAACTTGGTCAAATGGAACTGATTATGAACATCACAGATGACTTATGTAACTCGTACTTAAAATTGTAAAAGTACGTAACTGATTCTGATATAATTCCGTTGAAATAGCAACTAAAAAGTGCTAAATGTCAAGTGTGCCAAATCGACGGAACTCCTCACATATATCGGCCCACATTCAGTGATAAGGTTTTCCTCTGTAATAATCGACGTATTTACTCTCGGAAAGCAGTCCATGTGGTAAAGTGGAAAGGAAAAGTGTAAATTTTCATTAGGCTTGGCGGAGCACTAAATTGAAGTCGGTTAAAACTTTGTTTTTAAAGTAAATTAAAATTATGTCACAATTCGGTTGCGTTAAATTTGGAGTAAACTACGTAACGAGTTCTCGAGTGGTGACCACGTACCGGAAGGCGCAGCGTGGGTAGGCCCCCCACAAGGTGGACAGATGACCTGGTAAAGGTCGCGGGAGTCCGCTGGATGCAGCTGGCGCAGGGCCGGTCATTGTGGCACTCTTTGGGGGAGGCCTATGTCCAGCAGTGGTCGTCTTTCGGCTGATATGATGATGATGGTGAAACCACGTAATGAACATTTCAGGCGTGGGCCGAAGCGGTGGCCGCCACACAGGCCGGCACGGGCACGCGCGAGCAGCGCGCGAGAGGCGCGAGCTGGCCCATCCTACTGTTCTTCGGAGTGGTCGCCGCCGCGCCCTACATCGTGCTGCGCATGCTGAGCGGGCTCAGCACCAGCGTCAACGAGAGACGTGAGTTTTGACTCGGTTATTATGGCTAGCAAGGTTACGACCCCACGTGTTCAAAGAGCATGCTTTCTTGGAGCGTGTCTATATGTATGTACAGTCGGGGTTAGAAAAGATTCGTCACCTTAAAGTCGACATTTGCTTACACCAAGGCTATTATCAGTCCTGCCAACATTTTAATTTCAAACAAAACAGAAATATCGCATTGACGTTTGCATTCGCAATAACAGGCTAATCTCGGGGTACTCCAGAGTAGACTATTTTAATCCTTGTTATCATATCAAGTAAGTATAATTTTATATGCACTTGTCTACTTATTACTTTGCTTCCCTTGCCAGACAAAGATTGAACGGATTAAACTCTTTGGTAACGGCTACCCGCAACCAAAGGAATTCAGGGTGCTCCCACGCTTTGTGGAAATGATGGAGCGAGCTTGGGAGTAGCTATAAAGGGGAGGGCAAATGCACAAAAGATCCCACTGGGTCGAAGTGTATCCGAAAGGGCCCTCAACTAGATAAGATAAGATAAGACTTTGCTTTCAAAAGTTAACTACTAAAAGTCTATGACTTTAATAACTGACGAAGGTTTTCGTACCCCGACTGTACATTGCTTCTCCATGATTTGGCTCAATCCTCTACTCTTTAGTTTTTTTGATCTTGGTAATTTGCAAAAAAACTCCAACAAGCTTTGCGAACGATATCGATATCGAGCAGAAACGTCGAGCATGTCTCTGTGGAGGGACTTACTATCAAGCAGGCCATACGCTTGTCTATTTCACAAACTCGAGCCATCAAAGCCCCTTCGGCATCTGGCTTCCAATAGCCTCTCGTTTGTGAAAAATGTCTTACAGAACTCGATGTCCTATTAATATCTTTAGGCAGCCTTTACACTTGTAAGTTACTAACGTAAGTTCAGTACAAATGTTGCTTACAGCTACTTTCGTGAGCAGTATTTGTACTGAACTTACGTAAGAACTTACAAGTGTATGTACTTACGTCATACCTGGCCAGAAAGATGCAATTACCGCACGCTGCGCGCGCAGAAAATTCCTACTTCTGGCCAGGGAGAGACTTAGAATGCAAAATGTTGTACTCACCATGGGCTGCAATAAAGAAAGCCTCAGATCGCATATCAAATACCTGCGATCTGAGGCACTCTTTGTTTTACCGCCCCAGGTAAGTAATGTACTATCGTGCAACCTCCACAGTAAACGACCCGACGTCCTGGCAGACCCCTCTCCGCGCGGTGGCCCAACACGACTTCCAAGCCAGCTCTCCCCAGGAGCTGAGCTTCCGCAACAGCCAGGTGATCCTGCTGGCCCCGCAGTACCTGCAGGGCCAGCTGTGGAACAGCGGCTGGCTGATGGGCACCACGGACAGACAGACGGCTGGGCTAGTGCCAGTTAACTATATTAAAGTTATCAAGCCGGAGGAGAAGATTGAAGAGAAGAACATAGAGGAGTTGGATAAGTACTATAGTGAGGAGTTGTAACACTTTGTTATTGGGTGAATCGACTTTAATAACTAAGATATAATAAGAACAAGCAATTGTTGCTTGACTATTGTTACTTTAGTCAAACCTCGTGTCGCGGGAGAAAAGCTAAGAGATTTATCCTATCTCTTTCTTCCAATACCTTATAGCCGGAAACGTGCAGACAGGCGGCTTGCTTAGTGCCTAGAGCTTAGCGAGTAGCGAAGTGAGACGAACATTCTATAATGTTCCAATATGTTAATCTCACAAATGTTTACTTACTCTGATGCTATCGGTGGGAACCTGTAATTGGCTTTTTGTATTCTATCTATAATATCAATGTGTTTCTGTAGCTGTTGGTTCTCCAAATATAAATAAAGTAGCTGCCGCGCGCGACTTCGTCTGCGCAGACCCGGGATTAAAACTTTCTTATGTTTTAATCCAGGCTATAAATCTTTGTGCAAAATTTCATCGAATTCGGTTCAGCCGTTTAAGCGTGATTGAGTAACAAATATCCAAACATCTAAACATCCAAACTTTCGAATTTATAATATTTGTAGGATAAACAATAATATTTGTAACCGGCTGCACTGTACACGCTAGTTACGTGGCTAGTCACCTATCGATGCAGTGCAGCCGGTAAGGAATATTATAGAACATTCGTTACACTTCACTACTCGCTAATGCCTTGGCCACGACTTTGGTCTTAAGCGACCTGCGGCAGCGTTTTATCTGTTCATTGCGCGGTCGAGACGCGCAACGCACTGTGGTTAGTTGGGATCACGCGCAATGAATTAGAAAAACCGCTGCCGCTGGTCGCTTAAGACCAAAGTCGTGGCCAAGGCGTAAGCTCTAGGCATTAAGCAATCCTGCGTTTCCGGCCTAAGTACTACAAACGGGATGAGTGTTTTCAGTTTTTCTGCTACTTACACGATTTGTGGCCAGGTGTATCTGGGTTTGGGACGAAACTAAATAATATTTATTGTTTGCCTTCAAACCACATTGGCTCTGTGTGCGTAACCTCACACACACAAAACAAAATCCACCCTATTACCTATTGCAGTTGATCCAAATTCCATTGGCAATTTTTAGTTTGGATGACAATTCAATATTATGGTACCATCTAGTTGATCTAATGATGGAGACAGAAGGTGGTAATGGGAATTCAGTACTTAACCGACGTAAACCCGTTGAGTTTGGGCTCGTTAGAATCGTCTCAATGCATAGTTGATGACAGTACAGTCGGCAAAAAAAGCTTGTACCAATTTTTTTTTTGACAGAAACTTATTAACACTGCACTGCCAGGAACCCGCCTGGCGGGCGCCTACGTTGTAGTCGCTTTCCGCTACATACGGGGATAATCACGGGATCGGCTATTTTTGACAGTGAATGTGCTAAACTTTAAAGACAGCGAATCCTCGTAGAGTGGACATCCATTTTGTACCGCCTTCGTATTATAAAAATAATTCATAGTACTGTCAAATTATTTAGCTAATATATTTAAACACTGAGTTGTTTTTCTCATTGTCTGGGCTTGTGAAAGGTCATAATAATGTTAACTACGTTAAATCTTAGTTAAATATTTACAATTTGCAGTGCTTTAGCGTGCGCCGCTGTGGGTTTCTGCCTTCAGAGTGAATATCCACCATACATGTTCGGTTTCTATTATCTTTTTATTTTCGAGATGACGTAATATATGGACAAGACAAGCCGCTATAATTAGATTTTTGTTAACAGCCGATATTTGACAGCCGTCATCCGGGTACAATTAAAATTAACGTCAATGATGACATAAATTGTACTGGGATGACAGCTGTCGAATATTGGATGTAAGGGCATTTACACTATAGTGGCATGTTTCACAGCGAGTTGTCAAATATGTGAAAACACATGTATAGCACTACTGTGGTGGATATTCATCTTAAAACGTTACGGGTCATATACTTTCTGGTGGCTCAATAAGAGTGCACTATGAATTATCCTAGTAAATACCTAATTTAAGGGTTATTTTGCAAAGAAAACGTGCATTCTTATTGAGACACCCGTTATAAGACTTATAATTATAAGCTGTAGTTACCAAGCAGGTATGTATTGATATATTATGATATGATACAAAAAGTAAAATTATAATTATGTAGACAATAAAATAAAAAATAATAAGTACGTTTCGCACTTGTTACACTCTCTCAACTATACTTTACGGACGAAGTAAATTATGTACTGAAATGGTCGTACAGTCGGCATCATTTTAAACTTAGACAAAATGTTGAGTCAAATCAGCATCTGTAAGCTAATAAATCAATTTGTTTACAATACAAGAGAACACATAGTTTCAATGTAAAATTAAACAAATAAATAAATGTAGAATAACAAATCATGTCGTCTTTGCTCTCTGCCCTGCTAGCATAACTTGACTCTCTACTCCACTCGTGCGCGTGATAGACTATCTGTCACTTTTTGACAGCATTAATCAGAAAGTGACGGACAGTCTATCTCGCGCGCGAGTAGAGTCGAGAGACAAGTTATGCTAGCAGTACGTCTAGCACAACATGCTGCTCAATCGATTCGCGCGCGAGTGAGCGTCTCCTATCGAACTCGCACCGTGAAAATTAGAAAGAGATGGGTAGATCTTTTTCGACTCGCGTCGCGGCGCGTTGTCAGTTGTGCTAGCCCCGCAGGGCAGGTAGAGAGACTTTCGGTAACAACATCATCAGAACATAACGAACATCGAAGAGATATCTGCATTTCTCTCGCTCGAGTGCATAGGAGATATTCGCACTTCGAATTCCAATTTTAGTAGTTTGGTAAAGCTCACTGTGGAGGTCTAAAACGAGGGAACTGAGCGGCTACTATGAAACGCTTCGTTTGTTCGTGTATCTCTGTCGCACTTGTGTATTCAAGGGACAGAGAGGGATATATTGCGAGCTTCGACTTTCGTGATAGCGCCGCTAATAATGCGTATCGTTCTACTGTAGACATTCCGAATTAAACCAGAATACAATTGTTTAAATGTACCTGCTTATTCCAAATGCAGAATTCCCAATTCGTGACATTTCAATTTGTATATAAAATTAATGATTAAGGAATACCACCAAATATCAAAAATGTAAGCCGCGGTCTGGACGGCATTAGGTGTGCGTCAGGATGGCGGGTGGACCTCGGGGATTTCAATGAAATGTTGACAGATATTTGGTACCTTCTGTGTACCTTTGTGTACCTTTAGTAAAATTCTGTGTACCTCTACTGAAAACGAGCTATCTTCAAAATTAGGTCCACCCGCCATCCTGACGTCAGAATGGCGGGTGGACCTATGAAATATGTACAAAACATACATTCTATTTCGCCAAATGTATGTAATAATTTGGTACCTTCTGTGTACCTCTGTATACCTTTAAAAAAAGTCTGTGTACTTCTCCTGAAAAAAAGCTATCTTAAAAAATAGGTCCATCCGCCATCCTTATATTACGTTAGTACGCAGTCGGCCGCTCTGTCAACAGTATTTTAGTAAATAAAACGAAACAACCAACATTATATTATTTCTTTTATACATCTTAAAAATGCTTGTTTAATGCTGATATAATTACATTATAATTGACTTTAAAATTAATTTTACTTTCATCTTATAATTCCTTGTAACTTTCGAGGTATGCCGCGACAAAATTGAATAAATCTCAGGATTTAGGTTTATTTACAAAAGTTACTACTTACTTAGGTATGTAATATTAAAAAGATGTAAAATTGGTGTCTTAGTAAGCTTGTATTCCCTGGTAGTACGTGTAATCCCTAAAACTACACATTTCTCTACTCATCATTTTTTTTTCTTATTAATTTCTAGAATCGAACTCAGGCCGCATAGGAAACAAGCGGGGAGTTGCGGAATAAAATATAGCCTATGGTAGCGATCCCAAAGGTTAATGAACCTTTAGGCAAAATAGTTTTTGAAATTGGATGAGAACTTAGTTCCGGAGATTACTCCTACATACCTACCTACAAACTTACAAGCTTTACCTTTTCTTAATACCAGATGTACGCGCGCTTCTGTTCTCGTGTTACAAACATCCGTACGTATAATACTCATATATGTAGGTGCCTTTCCAAAGCAAAATGGTAATATAAGATTAAGCGTAATCAGCTTATACTTACGTGTTATAAAAGTCATATAAATGCAAATTATACAGCATATGTCAGATAAAACTTACATAATCAGCATTTTAGTTAATCAGATTTCAGTCATGTAATAATTAGAGTAAACGTTTATACGGTGGCCTTAAATTACCACTATGCCGTATAAGATATCCTGATTACGTCGCTAATATGACTATTTGGTTGAATAAAGGCAACTTATAAAGGATATTTGGTAGCTAGGTGCAAATCTTTAAGGGGGTGATAGTCGGGATATTTAGGAACAACTTTAAATAAGGGAGCAACCATGAATTCGCAAAAATAAAAATTAGCTCTCAATACAATTTGGTCGAACAGCAACTGAACTATAGTATGGGACACCTGATTTTTTTTTTGCGATCTCAGGGTTGCTCCTATATTAAACGTTGCTTCAAAATATCCCCACTATCACCCCCTTAAAACTTTTCACCTAGCTACAAAACACCCTGTATAATATGCCTTTATTCAACCAAATAGTCCATAAGCGACGTAATCAGGATATCTTATACGGCATGGCATAGTGGTAATTGAAGGCCGCCGCGAAAATCTGACTAACTTAAATGTTTGATTGTTAGTTTCCATCATCAGAAAAGATCGGTGGTGCCATAATATTTTATTGCTAAGTTGCTAACCAATTAAATACATTACGGCTTCACGGGCTTCAACTTATTTGGACAGGAATATACCAGTTTTTTTTAAACTACGATGGTGGCAAACAAGCATATAGCCTTCCTAATGGTTAACTTGACCGTAGGTAGCCTGGCCTTTATTGATTCCAAGATTCGTTCTGTCAACTGTTTAGAGACAGATTCACACAAAGCATTCGCGGGAGCTCTGTCAACCTCACTCACCACCAGGTAGATCTAAATAACATTTACGTCACCCTAGGCCGTAAGTGGGATTTTCTGCCCGTTACGCCAGGAGAAAATCTCACTTCCTGGCCAAGGCAAGACGTAAATTTTTAGATAAACCACGGGACGGGCGGTAATTCGTAAAGCCCCAGATCGCATATTTATGGCCCTCACATTCGGTCCGGGCCACAAACACCTGCGATCTGGGGCATTCACGAATTCATTTATAAAAAATAAATGACAGTTGATTTAATATATAAAATAACTTACGTAAGTTATTCTTACCATAAATACGTAAGTATTACTTACTGCAATTTAATTTTAGGTGTAAACGCAGCCGTAAGTTACTTACATACATTTTTAGAAAGTAACTTAAAAGGCTAAATCCGGCCTAAAGCTCGTTCGAAAAGTTTCGTAATTATACCTCTCAGGAACACAATAGATCAAGTGATAAAATGTACGTTATCTAAGTATGTATGTATAGTAAGTATATTAAAAACAGCTGCTGTCTTCTGGGTTTTGGGCTGCTCCAAATATGTGTGAAATGACATTCCACTGACGTGCCCCTTATCTCAAAAACACAAATTCAGTTACAAAATTGTCCCATAACAAAAGTTACTAACAAAATGACTTAACTAAGTTAATAAAAGCTGGTAATAAAATGCAAAGTTCTAAATGTAACTAAGATTTAACGAATATCAGACGCAAGTTGCTTAACATGTCCTCAAAAATAAATGCCATGTTGTTGTGCTGTATGTTTCAAATAAATCATCATTCATTAATTCATTCATTCCAATAGATACTGGTTTCAGAAAAACGGCAAGTTAGGTATAACTGAGCAGTATAACATGCCTCTCGGCTTAGCGTTCGTGGACTACGAGAAAGCCTTCGATTCCATCGAAACCTGGGCTGTAGGTACTATACAGTCTCCAGCGGAGCAAAGTAGACTGCCGCTATATCGAAGTACTGAAGTGTTTGTACGAGAACGCCACTATGTCAGTCCGACTCCAAGATCGCAGCTCGAAGCCTATACCGCTGCGGGAGGTGTCAGGCAAGGGGATGTTATTTCCCCAAAACTGTTCACTGCTGCACTGGAGGACGTTTTCAAGACTGGAGAAGGCTAGGCATCAACATCAATGGCGAGTACACTCAGCGTCAAATACTTTGTAGCAACCAAGGTAGTCAAATAGTTCGGTACTCCATGTATTTAGTATGGTGTACCGAACTATTTGGCCACTTTGACTGCTACAGAGAATTTGACGCTGAGTGTACATTACTCACCTTCGGTTTGCCGATGACATAGTAGTCTTGGCTGAGACCATGGAGGACTTGAGTACTATGCTCGATGACCTCAGTAAAGCCTCCGAGCGAGTTGGTCTATGGATAAGACGAAGCCAATGTCAAACGTCCACGTTGTACAGTCAGCAGCAGAAGTAGCTAAGCGGGCCGGGTGTTCAAAATAACCTACACACGCTCTTAATTTCTTAAGAATAAAGTCGTGTGCAGGTCATTTTGAACACCCGGGCACCCGGCCCGCTTAGCTATTTCTGCTGCTGACTGTACCAACTCCAATTTCAATCGGACACGTTACGCTCGAAGTTGTAGACGATTATATATACCACGGAATACTTAAATTAGATGGAAGCGGCGTGTTAGCTAGTTACTTCGGGAACCTGCGTAGCCAGCCCCACACAATCATAACTGAATGCGTACATGTCAACACTACTGCAAATCGCTTCTAATTGGTAAAAGCTTTTAATTCCATTACGATTTCAACTGTTATAATTTTTAGACCGAAAAGTAACTCAAAACTGCATTACTTGCGGTCTAATTTCCAATGCCAAAAAAATGTCACGTAAGTCTATTCTTTATCAGTATATAGGAGCCAATTTCGAAAGGGGTTTTCAAGTATGGAAGTGATATGTGAATAGTCTTGATACATGTTCTCCTTCTTGCATTAGAGCATAACTAAACGTGTGTGAGCGTGACATATTTTTGACGGAAATTGACATTTACTTTTTGATTGCCAAATGGACGCCCTGTTCAAATGAACTTGACGTTTGATTACATTCGAAACCAAAGGTCTTATGTTACTATGACACTCTATGGTGATACACCTATTTGGAAATTTAGAATACGAAAAAGAGGTGAGACTAAAATCATAATTATCGATATTTTATATTCTAGGTATATAGTTTATATATTATATCGATACCGTAGTTCACAATCGTACTAATTACGGTGAGAAAAGTGGCGTAATTAGGACGATAGTGCACAAATTATAAAGTTACAATTTGAGTGACCAAAAAAATGTAATTAGTACGACTGTGAACTAGGGTATATAGCAAAATAAAAAAGGCCCTTATTTCTTAGAGTAAGAGTATTTGCGTACTGCGGCCGATCCGAACCTGATAAATATCAGTCCGAAGTAGCAGTTAGTAGTGCTATTTGTATGAGAAATTACATCCTAAGAAATCGGGTAACGAAATTTTGATCTAGTGCGCGTGCTGAAAGCAACTGTCAGAAAAATCGTGTAGCTCACGAAAACATGCTAACAATTTTTAATTAAAATACGTACTAGTTTTAAAGTATTTTCAAGGTGACTATGAAATATCATAGACAATAATAAAATATGGTATATCAAGGCATTTAAAATTGAACATTTAAATTCCTTGATATACGATTGCCATTTGTTTCATTAACAAATATATTATCTCTTTGACATAAATAAATTAATAAATCGCTTCACGCAGACAGAGAAAATATTTTTGCCAAAGAAATATTTCTGTGCCCCTAGTGAAAAGGGGTATAAGTCTGATTTTGGCCAAATTGAGTTATATAGACCAAAAAATTTTAAAAAAATAATCGCGTCGATTGGTGTAAACGGATCTAAGTTATCTTGTAAATTAACAAAGTCACGGTCGTGTTAAAGGGTATAACTGACTCAAATGACTATGACGCGGTGGGTATATATTGACATATATTATTATTAACAACGAAATCATATTATAATTTCGTGACAAATGGTATGAGTAAAGTTATATCTTACGATTTCGCATGTTCTCTGTGTTTATCGATGTAACTACACTTATCTGTTTTAGGAATGCTTAGTGCTTAAGGATCGATGTCTATTTATATCGGTTTACACTAATAATATGACATTACTAAGAGAACAAGTCAACTTAAATCCGTATTCACGCCTTAATTTTTATAGTTGCTAGCGCAAGTCGACTTATACCGCCATAGGTTACAAAAAATACGTGTAAAACGATACAAGTGTAAGTGCGATGCCCCCGCGCACACCCGCGGAGCGCTCAGTCGCCGTTGCGTAGTGGTGAGAAAAGGCCATGCTTATGTTGTTCTCGGACCGCAAATGACGACGAGGACGACGGGTGAGTTGTATCCCTTTTCACTTAGTTTTAAGATATTATCCGACACGTTATGTCTACACTTTAAGAATTTATATTTACTTATACCCTTTTACACCAAGCAAGTTTTGACTTATATTGAGTAATGTTTGATGAAATAAAACGAAAATTGATTATTTTAACGTAGTATGATTAAACAGTAGGTAATACGTATTTAATGGAAAAATACACTTTAGTCGTTTGTCAATAATCTTAGTCGCCATTGGTTGGTTTTAACAATAAAAACCTACTGTGACTATAATGTTTCGTCAAATAATTTCGAGTGGGGTATCATAATTAAAATATTTGAAAGTAGTTGCAGTGCGATTACCTAAGGTTTGCGATTAGGCATTTCTCGATGATAGCATTACAAATCATAAAAAATACACACCTTACTTTAGTCAAAATTTGGTTGTAATAATATTTTAGTAAATTAATAGGTACCTACCTATTCATTTTATTTGTTACATAATTTTGTACTCTCTATGTAGAAAATGAGTCTTGCGGACAAGGACCGGGGCGTGCCGAAACGCAAACTGGTTTTAATCGTATTTTCATAGGCATTGCTTGTATGTGTAAATATTTATTTTTTATTTTTCATTCGTTTTGTTTGGAGAATGGCAGGCAGAAATCGTATTCATTGAATGCTCAATCTTCTTCAAGGAAAATGAAAAAAGTAATACCAACTTTTTCACAAAACATACCTACTCAGCTAAGCCCTGAAAAACACCCGGACAGCCCTAAGCCCGGTTGCTCCAAAGACCTTCAGGCAGAATTTCATAATATAGATGATTTAATTCATTTCAATATTAAAAATTTATTAGAAATTGAGGAAATCGCCGACAATTTCTTCACTGAACGCGATGAGTCGTATATGATCTGCTTTGATAATATTGTTTAACGTAGTAGACTCCTTGCCGTTATTTTATATAAACTATAGTTCAGACAGCAGTGACGATTATGTTCCTGATACTGAAGAAAGTTCTGATTCGGAAAGAATTGGACAGAGGTCTAATAAAGAAAACATGGTTATACCTGATTCAGAGAAAGAAGATTCTTTTTGGGATAAAGTTGGTGTCAAAGAAGGACGAAAACAAAAGCCACGGAAAAGTGAAAAAGAGAGAAGAAAGGTCAGAGAAAATAGAAAAAGAAAGATAAATTTGGGTAAGAATTATAAAACAAATAAAGCATAAGAAGGAAATAAGGAAAGAGAATTTCAGCATCTTGAAGACTGTAGAATGAAATATGCTTTAAAAATACTGGAAGAATTTAGGAAAAAAAAAATGTAATTTACTGGAGCTTAGGAGAGTATGGCAAAAGAGTTCAATTTATTTCCAGTTTAATTAAATTGCAAGAGGAAAAAACACAAAAACTTAACGCAACAATAAATAGAGACATTCATCCGTTGGAACCTACTGAACACAATGATGTTTAACGGATAACAATAGTAACGAATAAAATTTTGTAATACTCTTATAATGTGATTGATTTTTTAAATATTTTGTTTTAATATGAAATTTGAAGAAAATTGTTTCGTTATGTGGTTCAAAAGTCTTCTGAACGAAGAATTTATGATTTTTTCTAATTAAAACTGAAAAAACGTGCCTTTTATTTCATTCTATTCCGTAAAATTTCGATACAACTCAAAATAACTATGTATATAACTCTTTTTAAATCCAAATAGACTTGACTAACATTATGTGAAAATAGGTACAAATCGATATTTTTGTACTTAAATCAAAAATGTGTATGTCATGTCATAGTTATGAATTTAACTGCTAAACTTTAATTGGGAAGTTTATTAAAAAAACTAACACAAAAAGAGTTATTTTAAAAATATTGTAATGGGTACCTTTTTCACTTATGTAAAAAGTATGTGAAAAGGGGGACTACTTTAGTTATATCTCATAAAAGCTCAAATTTAAACGGGTACAAGTCAATTATTTTGTTAACCGTTAATTTTATACAAAATTCAACAATATAACATAAAAGAGAGCATTTTTTATACTTAAACTGCATTTAAAGTTATATTTAATTTTTAACCATTACGGCACAGTGCGCTGTAAAACATTCTCCTTTTGTTTTTTCGCTGTCCTGTAAAGTAGCAATTTTCGACTTGTATCGTTTTCCACTAGGGGCACAGATTTCTTGTCTTTAGTGGGTCTATTAGCTTTTAACATAAAACCAAATTGATTTAAGAGCTCAACTAGTAGCCCCACCAAGTCAATCTGAGTAATAATATTTTTCATCAGAATATTCAGGGTTTTTCCAGCAAGGAACTAGAAATAGACTTATTTTTAGACAATGATGACTCTCAAGTAGTATGTACATATATAGGTTTGATGAACGTTTATGAATAAGGGTATACGTATTAATTTTAGCCCTCTCATGATTGCAGTGCCCTTGCAGGGCGTCATATCTATATCTTTATTGTTGTCATCATCTGTAACCTGCAATGTGGCACGCAATAAACATTTCTATTCTATTCTATAAATTACAGAATCGATTGACAGAATACAATATGGACAGAATTAACGTACAAATAAATATACTTAATGGTACCATACCAACCTACATAGATAATAACTAAATGTTAATTTTAACATTTGTATATTAATACATGTTAAGTATTTCTAATAAAAAATATATTTACTGGATGACAAATAACGGATGGAATACAATCAGCCCTATTCATTTTATAATAATTATATTGAAATCGAATTCCGTCTGGGTTACAAATTAAGTAATACAATTTTATCATCGATAAGTACATACACTAGGCATGGTACCACTCTAGTCATACTGACAATCACCCCGTTAAAATGACAAACGCGAACAACGCGATACATTGCTGTGACATTACGGTAGTTCCATAATGTGCGGCTTTAGCTAGCAAGCAATGTAAAGCATGCATATCGTTTCTATCTTACCAACGGAGTAATGGCGAATGTCATAATCGATTGCGTATTTATTCAAAAAACACTTATTTCAGTACTTACCGGTGATAGGAAATCGCTCCCGGAGGAACCGTTGGGTCCCTGTTTGCCTGTCGGCACGACAAAATTGCACAACACACCATGTTTTTATTTTTAATACGGCAAAAATCGTCACCGACGGTCAAATAACATCTGATCTGCGTTTTGACAGCGTTTGACAGTTTCATGGGCGTCTGATCATAACACCGGCTACGCGCACCCCGCCCATTACCATTTCTATAGTATTTACTTGTTCTGTGATATATACCTAGGATAGATTGTCCAGTTAGGTAGGTCCAACGTCGAGAAAGAGGTCAATCGTCGCATCCGACTAGGCTGGGCAGCATTCGGGAAGCTACGGCACATCTTTCCGACCAATATTCCGCAGTGTCTCAAGACGAGTCTTTGACCAGGGTGTGTTGCTAGTGATGACATATGGCACTGAAACGTGCCATACTATGGTCCGCGGTATGGTGGTCTAGTGGTCGCTTACTATGGGCCTCATAAGAAGGCTCAAAGTCACCCAAAGGGCAATGGACAGAGCTATGTTCGGAGTTTCTCTGCGTGATCGCATCAGAAATGAGGCTATCCGCAGCAGAACCAAGGTAACCGATACAGCCCTCCGAATCGCTAAACTTAAGTGGCAGTGGGCGGGGCACATTGCACATAGAAACGATGGCCGTTGGGGCGGAAAGGTTCTCGAGTGGCGACCACGTACCTGAAGGTGCGGCGTGGGTAGGCCCTCGCCCACAAGGTGGACTGATGACCCGGTAAAGATCGTAGGAGTCCGCTGGATGCGGGTGGCGCAGCTGAGCAGCGGTCATTGTGGGACTCTTTGGGGGAGGCTTATGTCCAGCAGTGGACGTCTTTTGGCTGATATGATGATGATCGTAATTTCATGAACATTAAATAAGCCTTTTTAAAGATTTGTGTAATTAATTAGGTATATAATGTCTTGTCGTTTTGCCTTCGCCTCTGTCCTTTGCCGCCTGCGTTCTGTAAACGAATTAATCAACGAAAGATTTTATGATAGGAACCTAGTAAATTCGTCAAATATCATCGTAATTTTTGTATATAGGTATACAAATAAGTTCTGAAATTTTTATTCAATTCAGTCACGCCATAACCTACTTCATGCGACAGCTACCGAGCTACCTAAAAGGTTAAAAGGAATTTTAAGGTGAAAGTCAAATTAATTTTAAAGTAAATCATATTGTAATTATATCAGTATTAAACAAGCATTTTTAAGATGTATAAAAGTAATAAGATAATGTTGGTTGTTTCGTTTTATTTACTAAAATACTGTTGACAGAGCGGCCGACTGCGTACTACGTAATATAAGGATGGCGGATGGACCTATTTTTTAAGATAGCTTTTTTTCAGGAGAAGTACACAGATTTTTTTTAAAGGTATACAGAGGTACACAGAAGGTACCAAATTATTACATACATTTGGCGAAATAGAATGTATGTTTTGTACATATTTCATAGGTCCACCCGCCATTCTGACGTCAGGATGGCGGGTGGACCTAATTTTGAAGATAGCTCGTTTTCAGGAGAGGTACACAGAATTTTACTAAAGGTACACAAAGGTACACAGAAGGTACCAAATATCTGTCAACATTTCATTGAAATCCCCGAGGTCCACCCGCCATCCTGACGCACACGGCATTAGGCAGTGGGGCGGCGAGCGTTCATAGATTGAACTCGATCAAATGTATATATGAGCTGCCATTCGACACCCCGCTGCCCGCTGGCGTCCAGACCACGGCCTAAAGGGCAAAAGGTGACAAATTAGTACAATACGCGCCACATAAGTTTGCGTCTCGGAAGATACCCTCAAGTCGCCTTCCGCACATCCGTAGAATCCCCGTGACACCTCTGCGACAGTATATTAGTAGTTAACATCACAAACGCAAACTTATGTGGTGCGTACTGTACATTTACTTTTAAAATTGAATAATACTAACCAATGGGTGGAAGTGTAAGAAATTTGTCGAAAACCATTTTCTAAATTTATTACGAGAACAATATTCCTCTGCTATTCCGCTTTGCTCAGTGGACGTGGCGCAAGCAACATCTCCTGCCAGCATCTCCTGATGATGCCTCGTAGAAAGGCGAAACACGTGTCGAGGTTTTTTCATTATTGATGGTGGTTTGTTGTAATTATTTGCATGTTTATACGCAAATAGTTGCATTTGATCTCCGCTGATCGACCTGCACGTTTTTTAGCGGAATAGCAAAGGAATATTGTTCTCGTAATATATCATGAATTTCCGCAAAGTACCTAACGCCTGATTCAATAAATTATTTTCTAAATTTGTAAATTGAGATTGTTATTGTTGTTGTGCAATATTCTGCCTTTTTGTTATTACGTTGTTTTTATTAATTTTGCATTTTTTCTAAGACTGCATTGAATCAAGTGCAATTAGTTTCGTGGCTAAGGCGATGTGAAGGTTTGTTTTATGCATAGTTCGTAGATATGCAACGAAGTTGATGACAGTCATAACCACGATGTACCTAGGTAGGTATAAAACTTCACAAAACATGGCAGAAATGTAAATTTTGTAACTCGATTGCATATTTACTTTCAAATTTACACATAATATGGGATGGACTGATTTATTAGTATTAAACAATAAACGTTTTCTTATTGGACTTTTTCTTTCTTGTCAATAAGACCTATGTCTCATTGCAGTGTGCATATGCCTTAGACTAGATACCTAAATAGGTCACGCACGAGCCTACTATGCGTACAGTGAACCAATAAACTGGTGTACCAATTTACGACTCTTATTATTTGTATGTTAAGGGTAAGGGTCAAAGGCTACTGACACTTTCCCTGCTTACTGTACATGCCAGCAACCATAATGAGACTAAGGGCGAGTTATCCACCAATAGGAAGAGATGCGTGACCGAGGCTATTAATGTTATTCGTGGATTTTTCGTGTGCTGCTCTGCGGCGGCGCCACCATCATGAAAATCAATTCAATCATGTAATATACGTTGTTAACCCTTTGGGCGAAATGAAACGTGTAATATATGGATTTTGTTTTATTGTAAAGTCATAATCTAGTTTACAAGTAGGGTTCTGGGAACTCGAAGGTGACTTCACGCCCCGTCAGCTTCTTGTACACAGACTGGAAGGTGTCCACCTGCGGGCAAGGAAACGGTTGGTTACACTTGTTCAACAGTCTAGGAACTGCAATGCAGATGTATAATTATGATCCGGGTTCTGTGCAAACATGAAAGATCTCTTGCAGTCGATTCTTCGTACCTAGGATCATCTGCTTCACTGGGATAGTAAGTACGCCTTTGGTTTAACACAATCAAGGCCGATGACCCACATTATGAGTCATTCCTCTGCGGGCGATTTCCGCTACAAGGCGGAAACAGCGTAGTTTGGCCTCGAAGGGGTTAAGAATATGGTTTAGCAGATCATCATAGTTTCAATATATATTTACACAATATTGCAGTCAGGCCTATAATCCTTTGGATGCCAAGAACACCCACCTTTACGTGTTGTTATATGCCCGCAACGCCAAGAACGACTATACTATCCGCAACACTAAGTGGCGAGTCAGGCAATAAAAGTAACAACGAAACCTTTTTGTGAGTAATAATAGCATGATTCTAATATTTTACGACCTGACTCGCCACTTAGTTTTGCGGATAGTATAGGTGTTAAGGCGCACGCTGGCAGTCACCTTCATGCTTTTAACAAAGTTTCGACACTATTGTGAAGAATGGCGTCCAAAAGGTCAAAATACCTAGGGATTGAGTATGTATTATGCCCTGGCTTGAAGCCCAAGCATAGAGAAAGGATGGCATGAAAGAGAGCAAGAGAGTATACTTTACATTGAAGACTATCCTAGGAGGACACATCTGTGGCACAGTTTCAACGCGATAAGCCGTCTTAGGCGCTCAAAAGTTATCCTAGCATTATTACACGTCATCTCTTTTATCAAGCTTGTGAGCTTGTCAACAAGCCATTCCGTCTGTGGAACCTATTCTTGGCTTCCTTCTTACCCTGAACAAAGTAATAGAGCAACAATACCTTATGTTCAATAGTAGTCTGCTGGTTCTTGTCTAGATGCACCTTGATGAGCTGCGAGCCGTCCAGCTTGACCCGGATGCGCTTGCCAACAATCTCGGCGGGGAAAACCAGGTCCTCGAGGATGGCGTCGTACACTGACGTCAGGGTCCTGGAACACGGAAATGGTGGTTACAATCAAGGACTTATTCATATGTTATGTCATTTAATTTTTTTTTTGTTATTAATTGTATATGCATACAAAATTGGTAGTAACTGAATGACATTTACTTGATTGCTCATTAAACTAAAGACATACAGTTATTTTGTTAATTTTGCTATAAACAAAGTAAAGGCTAGCGTGTCTGTCGAAAACGTGTGCCAGATAGCAAAAAAAGTAACAATCCCAATAAATTGTAATTTCCTTTTAACATTTCTTTGAAAGCATTATTGTAGCGAATTGCTTCAACTCCCCCCCTATTTAGGAGTGCTTAATTCAGGAAGGTATATAAGTGCTTTACCTTGTCTCTTAGACTGTAAGGTTCATCATAATTATTACAAAGAAGATGGGATGGAGCTGGCATCTTCTGAAGATAGTTTGTCAGTCGGCAATCTTCATCACAACTTTATTACCAGTATCGTCCGTCCTTCTGTTATTACCACAGTCCATCTGCCATCTGTTCTTTTGTTTTAATAAATGTTTTCAACCTCTAATTATTACAAATCAGCATTGTAGCTTTGTATGTTGGGGACTTTCCGGATGGACATAGGCTATAATTATATATATAGTTAAGATGAAATCTGGAAGAAATATAAAGCAAATTTCATCCATTTTATATTTTGAGTGGACAGATGTTAGATTTACCTTGATCGTGGCCTCTTCTGTTTGATGGCAACACGCGTCTTGTGGCTGGGTTTGGGCAGGATCTTGCGGTCTCCAATGAACACAACATGCTTGCCGCTGAACTTCTTCTCCAGCTCACGGACCAGACGGATCTGGATCTTCTGGAATGCCTTCAGCTTGGGCATCGGCACATAGATGATGATTGACTGAAAAGGAGATTATTGCGTTTAATTTAGCAAGGCATCAACACATATACCCAGGAAAAACAAAATTAATATGGCTTAATTTAGCTACAAGGTCTGTAGGATGAGGTGCAGGCAAACTATAACTTGATTCCAATATGGCCTGGTTTCACCTCTGGGCTAGAACGTCATATGGCACACATGTCAGCACACTGTCTACACCCCCTCCTGTCTTTGAAAATGAGGTAGCCGAGGGAGCCCCAGGCTTCTTCTGGATGCAAACAGCAACAAGATAATAGCAAGACAAAGTGTGCTAGAAGTAACTAGGGCAACTAATATTACTTTGACCTTTAGGAGACTATATGAGTTTGGAAATAAAATGTGGAGTGTTAAGTTCATTTTAGTGAAACATGGGCTGGCAGTAATATACTTAAAAAAACTCGAGTCCGTGATGGTAATTTTATTATTACTATCTCACAATGATTGATTAATTTAATGGTAGTAATCAGAATCAAATGTTACTAAGATTAACAAAATAGTGTAGAGATTTTATCATTTCAAATAACAGTTCTAGCTCTTAAATTAATAGTTCTACCGACTGCTACAGTAATTAATCTTTCTACCTTCAGGACTGACGTACATCAACCCATCTGGGACAAACTTTATGCATTATGTTTGCATATAAACAATATACTACTGCCAGTTCTTAAGGAAATAAGTGAAACTTAAGTACCTTTTTGTTGTGCAGTTCAATCTCCTTAGCCTTGGTAATGTACAGCTCCCTAAGCTGCGCCTTCAGGTCGGAGTTGGTCTCCAGCTCGACCAGGGCCTGCGAGATCGACGTCTCGAAGGGGTCGGCCTCAGCCGCGCTAGCTTTGATGATCTTCGTACTCATCTAGAAACCACAATTCACAATTTCAGCACGGCCATACATTTATAGGTTAGAAAACATTTCAAGCTAACGTCTTCGTAATTAACACTGAAATCCACGAAGGAATCACCACTGAGCGCAAGTATTTAGAAGGTTTAGGAACTGCTTAAGGTATAATTTAATTTTATATCACTTTAACCAACAAAAACAACGTTGAACACAGATAGATCCGAGGTGTCACCATTAAATATCCAAGTAATCTTTACCGTAACTTAAGGATTAATGTAATAATTAAATCCCTAATTTAACAAAAAGGGGGATGATATAATTATTTGTGGAATAATTTCATTTATTTCACTAAAATTATTTAAAAATTCTCATCGACAGCTACCTTGAGAACTAACCGGGAGCGAAAGAGATAGAATAACAGTGTTGTCAGCGTGGTAATATTTTTTTTCCAAACACACTTCAAATTACAACTACATGGAAATCGTTCAAATTAGATTCAAAAAAAATACGACGTTAATGTGTGCTAGTAAAACCGTGACAATTTTCATATTTCATTGGACAATTATCTCAAAAACCTTAACGCTTAGACCAGAATATTTGGGGAAATTACAAAATAAACTACTAAATTGCAGACATTTTTATCATAGCAACATTATTATCGTTCGGTAATTTGTATTATTTTTAAAGATAACATTCTTGTAATATCCTATCATGGTGGCACCCCACTTGGCGCTATTTGCCCAAATATTCGTGCTGCATCTTTTTTCTTTCTACGGCAGATGAAAGAGGCAACGATGCAACGTGAACTCGCATGGTGTGGTGCCAGTATTATGATATTATCGCAAAATAAAACTTCATTGTACTAAATTTATAATTAAAGATTAACATCTGGGGGCACGGCAGTGCCCCCGCCAAAGTCGAGCGCGAAGCAAACACTGCCGTACCATCCTTTACTGGAACCATTTCGCCGCATTTTCAGGCCCCTGTTTGAGAACCTCTGGATAAGACCAGAACGCAGAAATTTTCGTCATCCAGTAACCTATAAGCACATGCTTAAAATCCAAAATTTCAAGTCTGTAGGTCATTTAGTTCCGAAGTTAAGCGAAAGCAAAGTTTCGCATTTATGACACTCAGCCACTTACTCACTCATGATCATCAGAATAGAACTAGTACTTTCCATAAACTCAGAAAGGTGAAATTTGGTACAGAGTTAGGGTTTAATGGCCACATAAAGGGAAAACTATAAAAACTAGGATAATCGAAGATCTGGAGTACCTGGTGACCTTGATTAGAAAACACAAGAGCCCAACCAAACTATTAGAGATCGACATACCGCCTTTACAAAAAATATTCAACTTGGTGGGCCGATTCATTTGATTTCAAAAATCGAAGGTCTGAAGTATCTTATGAAGAACCCTCAGCTGGTCTCAGCTGTATTAGAGATATGGTAATGCCCCTTTCTACTATTGGTACATAAAAAAATCGACTGTCATTGCAAAAATCCTGCGTAGTGGGACACATCTTCTATTTTAATCTAGCCTATAGCGTCCCGTTTCTAAAAAGAAGTGAAATCCCACCAAAACATTCTGTAAAAAACTAGCCAAGTCTCGATGGAGCTGCTTGTTTATCTCTAAAAAGTAATGAAACTAGACAAAGTCGTGCCAACTCTAAAGTTATTATAGTTAATGTTGTGTGACTTGGCCGTTGAAGGGTACACAAGGGTACAAAACCAGGTGCTCCATGACACCATTGCACCAATCTGTCGCCAGAACCCTTCAACTAAATAATTAAAGATTAACATTTCATTTACAGTTTAATTAAATGTGACTTCTGCGAACAAGTTGTGTGATACTGGCACCACACTTGGGGTTGCGTGTTCGCATTGCATCGTTGCCTCTTTCATATGCCGAAGGAAAAAAAGATGCAACACGAATATTTGGGCAAATACCGCTAAGATGAGTGCCACCATTAAAAATATCGTACAAAACTTCTGCTTCGTATAATTCCCGAACAAACATTAGCTGTCTAGGCTGTCAGTGTCACTGTCAATAGTGTCAATGTCATTAAAACTTCAGTATTCGCTATGGAATCTGTGCCATCTGTGGATGGTTTTCCGGTGTTCCTTCGGGGAAAACCTATGAAAATGGTTAAAACCACAATAATAAATAAAGTATATTGAATTATAGTTCAATTCATAGTAGCTTAGGTTTGTTGAGCTTGCAGTTTAAATTAGAATAGAATTAAATTCACAGCACAAATTACATGTAAACAAATATTTTTCAGGTGTAACTAGCTATGAAGGAAAGAGTTAATTTCCACTGAATAAACAAACCTTGAAACCTGAGGCGCGTGAAGTCGCATTAGGATTTATATTACACACGTCTAGCGAGACAATGCAACAAACTAATGGAACTAATGGGTGAGTACGATTTGAAAACGGTTATTTAGGTACTTAGTAATACTTTGTAATAATGTCAAAGTAACTCTTATTATGATTGGGTTTAGGACGACTGACATTATCTCTATGCTATTTTGAGATCTTAATTGAACTGTTTGTGTAGACATTTAGTCTACTTTTAATTCTTCAATTCCATGTTCATGAGTAGGTGTCTTATTGTGTTTAATAAAAAAAAATAGAATATCGGATTTCTGGTGAAAATTTTTCATTGATTGCACTTTATCATTGCACTGTCATTTAATATTATTTACTTAGTGATTGACACATGACTTACTGTAACAAACAAATACAATGTAGATATAAGGTAACCATCCGAGTGCTCGACGCTGTACTAGTATTTGGCATGGGCACTCTATGTCAAAGTGACATGGCTTAAATTCAAATGAAGCAAAATCCACTTAGTTCGAATTTAACCCATATTGCTTTGACATAAAGTGCCCATGCCATATACTAGTACAGCGTCGAGCACTTGGACGGTTACCTTATGCAGAAATACATTACACATAAGGGTATACCTATTGCATACTAATGTTATTTAATCTACTTATATTAGAATTATAATGCAACTTTGTCTAATAACAAAAAAGACATACCTCATTTAAATCTCCTGGATAAAAAGAATCCTATGTCATTATCCCTGTCTCAAACTATCTCTGTACCAAATTTCATCTAAATCAGTTTAGTGGTTAAAACAGACAGCCACACACAGACAGAGGCTCCTTTCACATTAAATTTATAATATACATTTGTACATGCATATATAGATAATGTGAATATGTAGAGGATATAGACTTATCAGACTTGTACCAGGAAAACAGATAGATTTCCTAAAAACTTGTTTAAAAATATATTTTTTGATATTTGTATTGGTACATTTTCCTTCCACACTTTTTTATGGATGGAGATATAGTCACGAAAATTGAGAAGGGTATGTTAAGGTGGTTTGGGCATGTAGAGAGGATGGATGAGAGAAGATTAACGAAGAGAGTGTATATAAAAGGAGTGGAAGGGCAAGTTGGAAGGGGAAGACCTAGGCGAACTTTCTCTGATCAAATTGGAGCAATGTTACAAAAAGGCCAGGTCAAAAGTACCCTAAACCGACGAGCATGTATGAGAAATGTTATGAAGGTGAGTGAAGCGAAAGTGGTTTGTCAGGATTGTAGCAAATGGAGATCCGTGATCTCTGCCTACCCCTCTGGGAAAGAGGCGTGATTATATGTATGTATGTATGTATGTATGTACATTTTCCTTATCTTCTAAAGGTATTATTGCACTTTCAAAAGTTCCTATATGTATATGATTATATTTTAAAAAGAAAACATTACATTTTATTTATCAGACTATGTTTTCAGTTTTTCATAAAAGTGCATATAATGAAATTTGCTCATACAATACAAAAAAAACTTGCCATTTAATTTTAAACCTTACTGTAAACACCATACACATCAATTTTGCTGAAAATGTAGTTTGGGTGAAGATAGCTAACTAAACATGTATGTATATTGTAACAAGTGTGAATATAATTTATTGGTGTGTCAACATTTTAACCACAGCTGCACAATTTGCTCTAGTTGGCAAATTAACTATTGTTATAGCAAATAAATTGCAATAAAGAGTATTTGTATTGTATTGTATTGTATTGTATAAATTATTAAACATTTTGTGAAATTTGACACTAGTTTCGTTACTCTTTCTATTGGCTGAAAGAAATTGCTTATCGAACGAGGAAGTGCAGCAAATGAAGTTCTATGCGTCACTTGCATCAGCTTGGGTAGAGCATCGTTTGTATGTTCGGAGACACACCGGTGAATGTCATGCTGTCGATCTGTTCTCCTCTACAGGTCGCATTCCTGAACTGATTCTCGTGAAATTTTGTGAGCAGGGTCGTTAATTATAATATAGATTTCTTTTTGTAGCAAATTCTTTGGAAGGTAGAAAAAAATTTTTTTTTTGAAAATACGTAGTCTTGAGAGTTCTGCAGCTCACTGAGCAACAGTTGGTAAGATTTTATTTGTCGTGACACGAAAATTTTAGAAATTAAAAAGATTTTGTTTTTAAAAAGGCAAGCTCGTGACTCGCGAGTCTGTCTTTAAAAAAAAAATTGGAAAAAGCGGCTCAAAAAAACTGTAGAGGAGAACAGACAGACAGCATGGCAGACACTGGTGTGTACCGGTGTAACATACAAACGATTTTCGGCCTAAGCTGAAGCATAAAACTTCGTTCGCTTTGCTCCCGCGTTCGATTATCAGTCAGACATACACACACAGATATTCACTGATACTGATTTCTGTTAAATTTGGATTGGGGCTAAGTAAAACACCTTGCTATTAGGATGACAGATTTATTCCGACTGAACTCTGATCCAAATTATATGCCTACCTACATAGTCCATATATAACAATTTCCTTACTTTACTGTTAGTTATAGGCACACAAATATAATATACATTATGTTTGCGTAAAACTGGCATGTGTAACCTACTTTACCATATTGTTTACTCTCTGGCCTACACAAATATGCACTAGGCGTAGGAATAAGGGATTTATCATTGACCAGACGTCACGTTGCCACCGTACTACTTGATAAGCTTAGTTGTATCTTGTTTAAATTTAGACTAGTGGCTCTGTGAGCTGTAGAACTCGCGAGACTGACTTTTTCATACATATTTTTTTTTATTTCGAAAAAGTGACTAGACAAAAAACAAATGCGAGTCGGACTCGCGCACCGAGGGTTCCGTACAAACCTGTAGGTATACACGGTGCCCGTGAGCATTGCGAAAGATTTTAATCACGAATTCCTGAGGCTATAAGGAGTAATAAATGTTATATGAAGCTAGGTCGAATTAAGATTTTTAATTTTTTTCTTATTTTCATACACAATAATTGCTAATCTAGTAAAAACGTGTCTTTAGGACGAGCTGTCAAAGTAGATGGTTAAGTCTCGCAACGTCGCAATCATAAAGGTGTTTCATACTGGAGATTTCATTACAACAATTTTACACAAAAATGGAAATATCTCTAAAACCGAACCGAATTTACTCGACGTTAATTAACATTTTTATCTTAAAATATAGCCAGGCATATCCTGTTAAAATCTCTCGCAATGCTCACGGGCACCGTGTATAACTAAAATTATTAAAAACATTTTTATTATATGATGTAACTAATAATTTACGGTTTTCGCAATTTTTCCTTTATCTGTGCTATATTTAAGACGTTGCTTCGCACCAAATTTCAAGACTCTGAGTGTGAATCTTCCCGTGAGGGAAGTACCCTGTAGGTTTCGATTCCCTTGCGAGTTTCGAAAATTTGCGGAAATTTTGCGGCATAAACGGCTGTATCTTTTGATTGCGTTGGCTTAGAAGTTTGATTTTTTCACAGCTCCAAGAGACGGCAGACCTGAGTATTCGGTATAAATTTTAGGTTGAAAAAGGGTCTTGACAGACGGACGGACGGACAACAAAGTGATCCTATAAGGGTTCCGTTTTTTCCTTTCGAGGTACGGAATCCTAAAATTCTATATAATAAACGAACCTGCTCACAAAATTTCACGAGAATCGATTGAGACATTCGACCTGTAAAGGAAAACAGCCGGACACATCCGGACATACGAACGAATTTCGGCCCAAGCTGAAGCAGAGAACTTCGTTCGCTTCGCTCGCTAGTTCAATTACGAACACAGTAATACAGTAAATGTGTTATTTAGTTTTTACATATTTATCTTATTTAAGAAACATTTTTTTGCTACAAATAATTAGCAATAATTCTCATATTTTGTGTAAACCGTTATTTCAATAAGATTATGCCAATCAATCATATTTTACATGCTGTATTGCTATCGTACTCACAACACTACAATTGATACAAGTGCTGATAACGCAAGTAGCTGTAATGGCGAATTGAATGAGCAATTGATAACTTTGCCTCAGTGACCGCAGCACGTTGGACGAACGCGCGCGTCCGTTGCCCGTTTTAATTA
The DNA here is from genome assembly GCA_932294315.1 of Epinotia nisella. Lineage (NCBI taxonomy): Eukaryota > Metazoa > Arthropoda > Insecta > Lepidoptera > Tortricidae > Epinotia > Epinotia nisella. The sequence goes on from OW028693.1 coordinate 12,458,924, forward strand.
AAAAGTTAGTATATTTTAAAATTGTGTTCTTAATTTGAACGTTGTTTTCGTGTAGTGACGTTTATTTTATTATGTTTTATAGATGGCCAGTGCGTGCGCTTAGTTTAAGTACCGGCGTTGATATGCTTATATTACATTTTGGCTTCCTTAATCTCTAGGGTATAGGTGTAGGTAATAAAAATCGTAACTTGTATCTTTATAAGCATTAAACTAGATTATATATGGTATACCACGTCATGAGCGGTTAATCCTAGCATTTAATTCGTTATCATAACGTTCGCAGTTTTATGTCAATGCCAGTTTCCAATATTAAAATAAAAACATTTATTGTAATGTTTAATGCTGACAATATTGATGCAGATACTTTTGTTTGTAAATATTCTGAAGAGCCGAACCGCTAAACGTATTGGGGATTGGGGAGGAAATATCGAGTGGCGACTACAAGTCTGAAGTGGACTGATGACCTGGTAAAGGTCGCGGGAGTCCGCTGGATGCGGGTGGCGCAGGACCGGTCACTTTGGCACTCTTTGGGGGAGGCATATGTCCAGCAGTGGACGTCTTTCGGCTGATATGATGATGATGATGAAATACTGACGATTTTCAACACGTTCTTAATTTACATAGTTTGTAGATGTTATTTATATCTATGACCCATGTGACTGCCGTCCTGTGATAACCGTGCTGAAAGAGGAAGTATAGTACCTATACTCTCTATTATATCCCGTTTGTTGTCGAGTAAGTTTTTATGAAAGTTCAAGCAGACGCAGTCACGGGCATATTATCTAGTGTCACATAATGCAATATGGCGAATTTATTGAATAAGAATGATACCTACTACTAAATATAAACACAGAAAGGTGAAGTGATAACTGACGCGGTTTATTTACTTCTGTGACGTCAGTTAGAATGCATGAACGGATGTTGTATCTCTATCGGTTACTTATTTACTGACGCCCTAATTTGGGTAAGTAGGTACCCTGCCGGACGGTCCTTAGATTTAAATACAAATAATGGTTTTTGTATTGTAATCCATTACCACCTTTAATACTACGAAAACCTTGGATTGAGCTCTATTAACGCTTTTGCTGCCAGGAGCTCGCCTAGCGGGCGCTCTGTTCGTTGGCGCATTTCTTTACTTTGCGGGAAAACCACGGGTTTAGAAGACAAGACAAACTTTTCTCGAATTCCAATTGCGGCATTATGTGACTTTATGTTTGTACGACGCAAAGATACGTCATACCAAAAAGACGAACGATGATTCAAGTACACGACATAAGTTGTGATATTCACTGTGTTTTCCTCTTCTTTCATTGATTTAGTGAACCCAAACCCTTTTGGATGTCGCAGGAGTATCTTGACATATACAGTAAGAGCAGTGCTTCTTCTTCGTCAGACGAACTGCTATCGAACATGATGCTAATCTTACAAAGAATAGAATGCAAATGGCGGCTGGTAACGCAACGGAGCTGCAGCGTGCGCACGCGTTGCGTGTGCAGCTCTCTGCAGCACGGACGCCGTAGACACGCGCGTAGACGTGCGCGTAGACGTGCGCGTAAACCGGTGTGACAGGGGTGCTGTGCACGCCTACGCTTACGTCGATGCATACGTGCTGCACACGCAGTCGGTGTGGCTTGCCCTTTAAGACACTATCGTAACTACTCAAAATACATACATACATATAATCACGGATCTCCATTTGCTACGATCCTGACAAACCACTTTCGCTTCACTCACCTTCATAACATTTCTCATACATGCTCGTCGGTTTAGGGTACTTTTGACCTGGCCTTTTTGTAACATTTCTCCAATTTGATCGGAGAAAGTTCGCCTAGGTCTTCCCCTTTCAACTTGCCCTTCCACTCTTTTTACATACACTCTCTTCGTTAATCTTCTTTCATCCATACTTCTAGCCTTACTAGCTCCTTGAAAAGACTGTTTTTTTTTATATTACCTATTGTTAGCGCCCTCTTATTCACAGACAGACAGACAGACATGACAGGCGCAGGTACGGACATGTTTACTCGCCCAGGTTTCAGAAACAAACCGCGTCCTCCGTGTTTCGTGGTTTAGGGCTTCGCATTCCAGCACCGTCAACGGTTTCCGAATCATAACTCAGCGCTTGAATGCGAGAAATGCGCCATCTTCTGGCTCCCTGATCCCAAAATCTTGTCAGAGAATCTGACGTATGCGTTGAGGCGTAGTCTTAAACTAGATTCCAGTGGGTTTGTGTATATACGCCAGACGACCGAGCACGGCGGACGGCCGAAAAAGGTCAAAGAAGATCTAGTACGATGGTTTTCCCGGCCGTTGTGCATTCGGCACTTGTCCAGACGGGCCATAATCAAGCGCCGGATTGCATGCAGTCCGACGTCTGCCGGCGGCTTAAGATTGTCCCCTAATACACCATTAGGAGCTGGGGTGGTTAGAGTAGCGCCACCCCGACGTTTCGATAGGCACAATGGATGTCGATTTGCGGAAAATGCCCAGTACTACTAACTAACTGCTACTACTATATCATTTATTCCAGCACAATGTCCCCATCGATCCTCATCACCGGCGGGGCGGGGTACGTCGGCTCGCACACCGTCGCCGCCCTGCTCGAGGAATCCATGCCCTACGACATAGTGGTTGTGGACAACCTGTCCAACGCCCACAGAGCCGAGGGCCAAAAGAAACCTGAGCCGCTGAGGATAGTGGAGGAGCTCACGGGGAAGCACATACAGTTTTATGACACGGACATCAGGGACGCGGCGCGGCTCAGCGAGGTTTTCGATAAGGTTAGTTTGGGAATTCAAAACAGGCTCTCTTAAATAAGCGTACGTATAGCAAGCAAGTGTCAAGCCCCCCAGCACAAATCAAAGTCTGCCTGGGAAGAGTTCGTGTCTACCGAACATTTGTCCCTTTCTTCAAGGGTGTAGCGAGGTACGGGCAGAGGGGAGCAGCTGTTTTCTCTGCGCCTGCCCCCCCTTAACAGAATTCTAACTACGCCCTTGCCTTCCTTTAGGTAGGTGACATATATTTAATACTTTCGTTACACTAAGATAGACGAAGATCCCCGCGCACTTCTAAGCCAGAAAATTCAAATTGTAATGGCAGTCATTTCGAACTTCTGGCTGACCTGTTACTCTCGTTTCAGCACGACATAGAATGCGTGATCCACTTCGCAGCGCTGAAAGCGGTGGGGGAGTCGGTGGCCAAACCATTGGAGTACTACCAGGTCAACATCTCCGGCACTTGCACGCTGTTTGACGTAAGTTTACCACATGTAATATAAATTAACACACTCACTGCGGGCGCTCTCCGCGTAGGCGCTTTCCGCTACTTAGCGGGAAAACCACGGGATCGGCTACGAGCGTAGCGCGTAGCGATTCTTGGCGTGAATGTGTTAAACATTTTTCATCACACTTGCTCGTCAATGGCGTTATTACTTGCGAGCGTACAGAGCAGTTATAGCCGTTTTACCTCCCACGGGCTGTTTAGTTTAGTTTTAAAATATAGAACCCTCTGATTGGCTTAAGCAAATTTGATTGCTCTATGATTGGTTGAAAAAAGTCTAGTTGGCCAAGCCGCCCCGCCCCGCAAGAATACTGCTCTGTGATTGGTTGAAATATTGAAGCTGCGCGCTCCACTAGCACTGATCTGGAAGTGAAGTTGTCAATTTTTGATTGGTGCGGTTGTATGAAACTTAGATCTTTCTGTCTTTTGCAGTTATTTACCGCAAATGTGATGAAAAACATTGTGTATAACACGGGCGTAAGAATATGCCACTTACGCCCCTCGTTAAACAATGTACTATAATATAAAACACACACGACACAACAAACATAGCTGAGAACTATCTCGACAGACAAGACTTTCTATAAAAAAAAACCGGCCAAGTGCGTGTCGGGCCAGGCGCAGTGTAGGGTTTCGTAGTTTCCTATGTGACTTTGTTACATCAACACGCGCCCGCCACCTTAATGTTGCGGTTGCGTCGTTTTCATATAACGTTGTTAAAGTTAAAACTTGAAATATGTTCGTTTACGTTCGCTTTAAATCGATTACGATGAAATTACAATCGATTATTTTCTTAAGCCAATGAATAAATTTAAAAAAGTAGCTTGAACAGAAAAGTAGCATTTTGATCCCTCTCGTCGTGGAACAAAACTTACTTTTCCGATTGAAAGGTGTGAAAAACTTATAACACCCCTCGTTTTCGTTGGGGGTTAAAAATGAACACACAACGTCACGGTCACCCTTGACAGGGTATTTTTCGGCTTTGGTTTGAAAGGTGAAATGGCAGTAGTTGCCGCAAAAACTAAAGCCTAGGCTAATTCTAGGGCTGGGCAAACCAAACGATTACGATTCTACCGGGATAACGTTAAGATGAGAATGCTGATAGGTTTTGCGCTTCGACGCGCGTTTCACAATAGTAGTTTTCACACCTCTCATTCAGAAAAGTAAGTTTTAGTCCCCGACGAGAGGGAGCAAAATGCCACTTTTCTGTTTAAGCTACTTTTTTAATTTATTCATTGGCATGTAGCATTTACGCAATGTGCCAATTGAACACAGATCTTAAGAAAATAATCGATTGTAATTTCATCGTAATCGATTAAAAACGAACATATTTCAAGTTTTAACTTTAGCAACGTTATAGGTACATTTACATATTAAAACTTGAGAATTTTTCGTTATATTTGAAAAAATTGTCACAATAAACTATACGTTTTACTGAAATCAAAACTATGATGTTATTGTATATAAATTATATAATAATGAATATTGATATCCGATACCATTTCCTCATAATCGGTGTGAAAAGTTACATGTGTCACTCAGGAGCAAAATTATTTTCCTCTTGGGCGTTAACACTTGAATCCCTCACTACGCTCAGGATCCTACGTTAGAATCCCTCACTACGCTCAGGATTCTATTGTAGGATCCCTCGCTACATTCAGGATTCAATACACCGCCCTCGCCGTAAATATACTATTTTGCTCCCTTGTGATACAAATAACTATTACGTGACTGTAACATAATGAGAGGCCTTAAATCACGAGTGTTTTAAGGCCTAATTATGTACAGTTGCATACACTACTTTATCTACACACATATCATAAATCCTCAAATTGCACCGCCATGGCCGACTAGATTTCAAATCATGACCAAGTAGATTTCAGAGACAAGTTAATTATTTTTATAAATCTTATTGATACCTACAATGCTGGTCATTACTGCCAGTTTCTGAACGCATTTTAGCGGGTTTATAGTATGTGTGTAGATAATAGTACATTTCGATACTAGTGCGGAAAGTATGCCATTACGCCACGAGTACCGAGATATCTTGCTACGAGCCGTAGGCGAGTGGCAAGACTCGGGACGAGTGAAGAATGACATTTCCGCACGTGTATCGAACGACGTTTTTTAATACAGTTGCGAAAAAATAAGAAAAACAAGAAGTAAAGAATTCGAAACTTTTATATTATTCATTCTGTAACATCATTGTAATACAGTTGAAGAAAATGATGTTTAATACAGTTTAAATACAGTTTAATACAGTTCTATCTTATTTATTTTTTATTGACATAATAATTAATGGTACAATTTGTACGAGGAAAAGTGAAAAGCACTAGTGCGCGAAAACCAACTTTCCGCACGCTAAACAGCTACGTAAAGTAGCACTTTTTGAGCAACTATATTAAAAAAGTTAATAATCGTATTGTTTCACAGGTGATGCGCAAACACGGAGTTTACAAGCTGGTGTACAGTTCATCGAGTACCGTCTACGGGGAGCCGCAGAAGCTGCCCATAGACGAGTCGCACCCGACGGGCGCCGGCCTCACGAGCCCCTACGGCAAGTCCAAGTACTTCTGCGAGGAGATCATGAAGGACGTCTGCCGCAGCGACCCGGTGAGTCACGGTGTATATTGTACCCAAGGTGTGCTTGTTGGGCACGGTATATGCCTCAGAGATGGTACGTACCAGGTACGTACCTAACGGTACTTTTTGGTAGAATAAGATAGTAATGTATTCCTATTGATTGTTTATAATCAACTCAACGCGCTCTTGGCATCAGCACCGGAGTGTGACTTACTTGTGTGGCGATGGATGTATGTGTGCGGTGAATGTCTGAGATTCAGTGAGGAGATGGATGACAGGCAATCAACTGTACCAATGTAATTATATGTGTTTTTAGTCTTGTTTAGTTTCGTTCCATGACGCATTGTTTTTTACTGTAATGTCGTGTTAACATGTTTTAAATAATAACTAATTGTTGTAACCACTCGTAGATGTCGGTGTCGCCACTTGTTCTAGTTAATGTTTTATTTTTATCCAAAGTCGGCGGCTAACGAACGTATGGCCTCCTTGATGGTCAGCGGACATAGTATCTAGCGCCCGACCGAAGATTTGGTTTCGGTTTCGTCAAAAAATCGTGTTTCGGCCGTAGTTTCTTCAAACCTTACGAAATGGTACATCGGGTCGCGTTCGTCTAACTTATTAAGTTTCATCTTGTAGTAAACCTGGTTTTACTTTATTCAACCTTCACGAGTTTCAGGTGTTACATTGTTAATATGTGTATAAAAGCATTTTTATGTAATTTTTCAACGATTTTAACAGTTCTACAAAAGTTTCGGTTTCGGCCGAAATTAGAGCAACAGCCGAACCGGTTTCGGTTTCGGCAAAAAAACATGTTTCGGTCGGACACTAATAGTAACCTCTGGACTCTTGCGACTCCAGAAGAAAAGGGCGTTGCCGACCGTTTATTGATTTGAAGATTCATTGTATTGACATATATATTATATACAATTGGTATTAACAAACTTTCATCTAACCTTGCCGTAATACAGTTTAAACTAGTACGGAAGTTGGCTTACTTTAGTTTAATGGAATACCTATACTTGTATCGTGAAACAACATATGATTAGTTACCTAATATGTTTACCTTTACTTACCTATATTATGCAAAAAATGTTTAGTTTAAGTAAGCCGAATAAATAAATAAATAATAAAAAACCTATTTGAAGCTATAATGCCGTTAACAGTTGTAATCTATACATATTATAAAACTCTTGCGTTATTGACCGATTGACAGACAGAGATAGCGCACAGCGTAAACCGCTAAAGATATAGCATGAACTTAAGAACATATACCTATTCATTACAGTACGTGGACGTGTACTAAGAAAGGATTTTTCGAAATTCATCTCTTAAGGGGGTCAAATAGGGGTTGAACCGTTGTATGGATATCGTTCATCAGATTAGAATAGAAGATTATTTAGGAAAGTTATACACTTGAATCTTTGTATGAAGGTTCCTGACTGAAAAGCAAAACAGATGATTTAGCGTTACTATAAAAATTCACCCCCTAAGGGGGTTAAAAAAGAGTTGAAAGTTTGTTATGAGAAACATGTCGTTTTTAAAGTTAAACATTTAAAACTTCGGTCACAAGCTCCTAATGTACAGTCAAAAACATTGATAAGGGCTAGGGAATGCAAACCGGTTTTAACCGTAACCAAAGAAACCGGTTATAACCGATTACTTCGACTAAATTTCATTACCGGTTTCTGGAATGTAGAGTAACCGGTTACGGTTATTTTCGGTTATACATTAACTTACTTAAATCATCAATAAAAAAATAAGTTTATTACATTATTTCTGTGGTTTTGACATAAGTACGGTTTCAGTGGTGAATTTTATTTAGCAAGCAAATAAAGAGTAATAAGAATACCCGACTTCGCTCTACGAAATATCGCACAACTTTTTACGGTGGAAGAGTTTCGAGACTTGGCTTATGTTTTACATGGAATGTTATTCATGCGTTAGTTTGTCTCCATCATTTTGACATGTGTGTTAGTGAGAAATGGACGAAACAGGTTTTGGATAACAGGCTTGTTAAGTTTAATGTATAAGGGGGAATGTGTGTGTTTCAGAAATGGACGGTGGTGTCCCTGCGGTACTTCAACCCAGTAGGCGCGCATCCAAGTGGCCGTATAGGCGAGGATCCAGCCGGCACGCCGAACAACCTGATGCCGTACATATCACAGGTCAGCACTCAATACCTGACTGGGAGCTAGCCCAAGTGGAATGATATATGAATAGAGTTCTGCTAAAAAGTTTCTGTCAAAAAATTCGTTTTTGGTACAAGCTTTTATTGCTGACTTTACTTTTCTGTATACCGTCATCAAAGGCTCATTGAGACGATTCTAACGAGCCCAAACTCAACGGAGTTACGTCGGTTAAGTACTGAGTTCCTATGGCCACCTTTCAGTTCCGGCATCAGTTCAGCTCCATGTCATCATAATATTGCATTATGCAGATATAGAATTTCAGCTCAATCGGTAACCAGGAAGTGGGTGAAATTTAACTTGCAAGATTTGATGACAAACATCGGGACAGGTGAAACTAAATAAAAGCTTGTAAAGACCGGCCAAGTACGAAAAAAGGGAACACAATTTTTGTGACTTTCAGGGCGATTACCTCCGACTATATTGACTTCATAATAAAAAAAATGCTGAAAAACCTTATATTTATTTTAAAAGGCCTATCGATCGATGTGCCACAGGTGGACTTACATTTTTTGTTTTTACTTGGAGTCATATTATATATAATATTATATTAGTAATATACATGTAGTATGGAGTGCAACCCTAAAAAATATTACTCATTTCATTACAGAACAGTGGCTATCAAAATACCTCCAAATTTTATTCAAATTTCAAATACACGTTATAGTTTTCGAGTATTTTGCCTGTGACATACGGATAGACGGACGTGACGAAACCTATAAGGATTCCATTTTTACCATTTTGGCTACGGAACCCTAAAAATGAACAACTGGCAAAAAACTATGAATTTTGTGACAGTATATTGCGTAAGCTAAGTGATACATTTGCTCTACAATTTGTCGACTGCGTGTAATTTTTTGTTGGATAGGGTCACAATTTTACTTAGTGTTAGTTCTTCGCGCAAAAAAGTCACATACTGTACTGAAATATACTTTGCCCAGAGGTAAGTCGCCTGAGAAAAGACCCTCGGGTAATGCGCCTTGCATCTCCGTTGAGTGGGAAAACCAGTCGAGATGAGCAGTGGGTTTTTGGTTTTTTCTGTGCTCCTTTCGTAAGATATCGATGGGATTTCGTGGCCTGTCTGTTGCTTGTGTTTGTAATTTTGCTACTGTCTCCAGGTGGCAGTAGGTCGTCTCCCCGAGCTCCAGGTGTACGGGAACAACTACCCCACGGCGGACGGCACCGGCGTGCGCGACTACATCCACGTGGCCGACCTGGCCGGCGGCCACCGGCGCGCCGTGGCGCTGCTGCAGCAACCGGGCGCCAGCGGGTTCCATGCCGTCAACCTGGGTACACACGCAGAGTAACTAGTAACTGATCTGTGAACTTGCGTACTCGTTGATCCGTCAAGTGGTGTTCAGAGGAACCATGTTTTCGACATATTACAACCTCCTACAATAACAGATACATACACATACATGATAGATACATAAATACACAAACACAGGATTGTTGCAGTACACTTGGAGAACTACGCTCGCTCGTTCCACGGGCATGTTCTCAAATTTTTCCAATTCTAACTAAAGATTTATATTTGAATACACATTATCGTGGCTGTTGTTAGTTCGGGTTCCAATGGATTGCTCGTGTTTTAATGCTTATTACGTAACAGTCAGTCAGTTTATCGACAAATCTGGCTTGTTATCTTCTAGAAATACATGAAATTACGGACCCTATCGACAAGTAAATAAAGTCTAATCTTGCAGGCACCGGCGTCGGCTACTCTGTCCTACAAATGATAAAAGCCTTTGAAGAAGCAAGCGGTCGCAAGATCCCCTACAAGATCGTCGGCCGCCGCGCCGGCGACATAGCTGAGAACTATGCTGACGTCTCGCTCTCGCACAGGCTGTTGGGCTGGCGTGCGACAAGGACACTAGAGGACATGTGCAGGGATACGTGGAGGTGGCAGAGCAGCCATCCGAATGGGTTTAAGAGTTAAGATGGCGGTTGGGTCTTATTCGGGAATGAAGAAGTTTATGGATCAATACATCTCTTAGGGCTTGTCCAAGGCAAACGTTTAAAACTTCGGTCACAAGCTCCTAATTTACAGTCAAAAACATTGATAAGGGCTAGGGAATGCAAACCGGTTTTAACCGTAACCAAAGAAATCGGTTAATAACCAATTATTTCGACAAAATTTCATAAACGGTTTTCGGAATGTTGAATAACCGGTTAAGGTTATTTTAACTTACTTAGATCATCATAATAAATTAACTTTATTACATTATTTCTGTGATTTTAACAAAAAACGATGACGAGAATATATAAACAAGCCCTTCGAGGACTACAGCTAGCATGATAAGTTTTATGGTCATGTTTACGTGACGTTTTGGACCGTAAAACGTTACCATAAAATCTATCGAGCTGGACAGATGTATCAATTTTATCGTTGCAATCAATAGATGAAGCTATAGCTCAAATTGAGACAGCAATTGATTCAACTCATTCTAACAGATAGTTGCCTCACAATCGGTGTTCCACCAGTGTTCAGTGAGCGGTCATACATGAGTGGGTTTTCAAATATATTCTATGACATACAAATTCCGAATAAGATCCCAAACTATATTATTTGTATGTATACAATATATGTATATATATGTATACAAATATTATACCAAATTGTTACTTACCCAGTAAGGGATTATTTTTAGTGCCATTTTGACGATTTATTTTCGGATTCATTACGGACTTAAGTTTATTATATTTTATGAAATGCGTTCCTATTTCGTTCCCATAGTTATTTTAGTTGGTACAAGACTATTATCTTACCAAATATTTATTTATATTTATTATGGATATGAATTACCAAAGTGTTACCAAATTGAATAAATTAGTTCCCAGTTTTTGTAAAATGTAATATGTACAGTGGCATTTATGTTGATGCATTTTTGGTGTTTTTTTATCGAATTAATTATAATGCATTTATTTACAGCAGGTTTGTAACGAAATGAAATGGAATAATTTATTTGTGACAAAGCTTAATCATGCAATTACAACTTAAAATACTAGATATATAAACTTTACAGTGTGAAATAAGGGTCGTGGAGCAAGAAGACCAAAAGCGAATAAGATGGTCATACTGAACAACTTTTCCCATGGGACCAACCACGAAACTGTATTTAACTTACCTTCTTGTAAATGTTATTTGGCTCACAGTAACCGCCTGGCCACAACTTTGGTCTTAAGCGACCAGCGGCAGCGGTTTTTCTAATTCATTGCGCGTGATCCCAACTAACCACAGTGCGTTGCGCGTCTCGACCGCGCAATGAACAGATAAAACGCTGCCGCAGGTCGCTTAAGACCAAAGTCGCCAAGGCGTAAGAGATAATTCCACTCTACATTGGCGGTAAAAAGGTTTTATTCCAGTGCAATTTAAGTTTGAGAAACTTATCAACAATTTTAAATTAAAGATAATTCTATTATGACTTTGAATATAATTGTATCTATTGTCATTCCAGTTATAGATGTTATTAATCTCGGTGCTACGTACTAGCATATTTATTTTTAATTTTGTGTTGACTTATACATTTCAACTTGTTATTTTATTACAAACTATTTGAAAATAAATGTTTCATTTCTGATAACCCAAACCAAGATCAGTGATTACTGGTTACAAGAAGATGAATGGTTAACCTTTTCAATGCCAAAAACGGATAAATCAGCACTACTAGGGCCTACCGCGAAACGAAAACGAACTTTGTTCGTGTATCTCCCTCTCTGTCGCTCGAACTAGCAAGTGCGACAGAGACGGAGGTACACGAACGAAGTTCGTTTTCGTTTCGCGGTAGCCCCGCAGCGGGGCTACCGCGGGGTTTAACGCCAATGACGGATAAATCCGTCACGGAGTACAGTGCGGTAACAACATCATGCATTGACATAAGGTGCATTAACTCCGCACTAAATGTCATGTTGGCGAGCGAGGCGTGGTAGTGGACAAATTTTCTTTTCACTTCTCATGCTCTAAAAGTTCGTCTTTATGTCGTGCGTAGGCGACATAAAGTCGCTTTTTATGCTCTAGAGCATAAAGTAAAATCTTCGTCGAAAACCAAGGCAATCGCTGCAACAGCCACACGAACATCTTTAACTTCATACAACAACCTCTTTATTTTATTTCGTTTCGTTCGTATTCTAAGACCAAGGCAAAGATACCAACAGCCAAAGTACACAATAAAACTTCATGAAATAAACTTATAATTTGTATTTCGTCTCATTTATTATTTTTTATATTTGTTTATTTTTCAATTTAGTAGATCAGTATAGTATTTAAGCCATAACAACAACTTATCATAGTTATAAAAATAAAATGTTTTTATAACTGAGCAGTATGTAACGACCTTAAGTCAGGTGTCACGTCCCTACAGAAAAAAAAAGAAAAAAAAGTTAATTGGCGGGAACCATAATTATTTTTTCATTGTAATATTTGTGTTACAACTTGAAATTGTTTTTTGATTAACGATAAATAATGTCGTCAAGCGAAGAGGAAATAACACTCACTCCTAACACTTTAATGGAGCGGCACGCGGAAAACGTCGTTGAACAGATATTGCCGTCGAAATCTAAGCGAATTTATCTTACCGCTTATGAAAATTTCATGCGTTGGAGGGCGGAAAAACAAGTGAATAGTTTCTCAGAGAGTGTTTTCTTAACGTATTTCAACGAATTATCTAAGAAGTTTAAGCCGTCTACACTATGGAGTGTGTATTCTATGCTCAAGACTACGCTGCAGATGAAAAACGACGTGCATATAAAAACCTACGTGAAGCTCACATGTTACCTGAAAAGGCTTTCCACTGGGCACAAAAGTGTAAAATCCAGGGTTTTCAATGCGAATCAAATCGAAACATTCTTAAAGACCGCTCCGGATGTAAGATATTTGGCTGCAAAAGTACGTAAAACTCTACATTGTTAAACAGCAATTTAATATTGTACAATAATTCATTACCTAGTACTTATATTAGTGTGCAACGTTGTAATAATGATTACTATTTTAATTGTAGGTGGCGCTCATATATGGAATCAGTGGTGCATGTCGAGGTATAGAACTTATCAACATTACTGTGGATGACGTGAAAACGGACACTCAGTTGCAGGCTATAAACTTACCTGACACAAAAACAAATAAAGAAAGAACATTCGTCGTCAAAGGCGAATACTTAAATATAGTTAGAAAGTATCAAGCCCTACGTCCAGAAAATGTGGCAACGAAACGGTTTTTCCTTAATTATCAAAACGGGAAATGTACACGGCAACCCATAGGACGCAATAAATTCGCTGCAATGCCAAAGGAGATAGCAGCCTTTCTCAAATTAGAAAACCCTGAAAAGTACACAGGCCATTGCTTTCGACGAACTTCAGCTACGCTGTTAGCCGATTCTGGAGCAAATCTCACAACATTAAAGCGACATGGCGGCTGGAAGTCTGACCAAGTGGCAGAGGGCTATATTGAGGAATCCATAGAACAAAAAGCTAAAATTACCGACTTGATTACCGAAGGAATCGACATAGTCCCAAATGAACCAGGCCCATCTAGTGCTAACTTACCATTGGAACAGAGCTTAAATGGTAATCCCGTTCCTTCAAAAGAACCTGAAGTTGACAATATGCCAAATATCGCATCACAAATACAATCTAATACAACATTAAATATGCCAGGAAAAACGATTACTTTAAATATTTCTCATTGCTCTAATGTAACTTTCAATTTTAATTAAATTAGCATTTACTATATTTACATGTTGCTGTTTCATTTCCTCGCAATCGAAGTGAAAAGTAGAGTGTACAACTCGTCCATAAAACCCATTTTACACTCGACTTTATATCTATCCTCGCTCGCAAGCTCGCTCGGATGGATAAACGTCTCGAGTAAAATGGTGCGTTTTATGCACTTGTTGTACAATCTACTATTTTGACAGACCGTTGAAAAGGTAAAAGGCAACATACTAGTATTTTGTCGTCATAACAAGACCCAACGAACCTATATACAGGCTTGGCCAAAAGTATTGAGCACCCCACGTTTTCCTTTGTAACTTACGTAAAAAGTATTATTTTTCAATTTCATCATAAATAAAGTATTTTCTCTATGATTTCATAAATACACGAAGACGTAATAGTTATTTACGATACAAGTGCAGAAAATAGGAAATTCGCAACGAGTGGTGATAAATTAAAACACGATCGAAGGGAGTGTTTTAAATCGACACGAGTTGCGAATAATGCGAATTACCTATTCGCACGTGTATCGTACAACGTTTTACAGTACATATGGCTCTTTTAAAGTTTCAACATATGCACGAAAAGTGCTCATTTCCGCACTAGTGCGGAAAAGTAACACCATGTGTACTGTAAAATATAATAAGTGTTTGAACATGTGCAAATCATTAATATATATCATTTTGAAATTGCTATTTACGTGTGAAAACTGAAGCTAGAAAAAGTCGGGTTTTACAATAAAGGTTTAATTGCATTTTTTTTCACGGATTTTCCCTTAACGTCAATAAATAGACGAATTTTTCCGATAGATACACAGATTATAAGATATATGATTTAAAGTTTGACTGGTATGAAAAACGCATGGGTGCTCAACACTTGACCAAGGCTGTAGATTTGAGTAGTGAAATCGATACATTCGGTTGAGTATTGACGCCGAGTGTTCATGATTCTAGTGGGTTCAACTTTCGTTTGCCATCATATTGGTAAGTTCAGGAATCAATAAAACATGTTAATTATTGTAATCCTTTGTATTATCTAAAAATTACAAATCTTTCATAATTTCAATCATTACAAACTAGCTTCATGTGATATTTCAGCACGTCCTGACTAAAAATATCTATCAGATTTACATTTTTACAACATTCACTAACATTAGGCTCCATACAAACTTGTCTTGTCCAATTAGGGGGTAGAGATTCAATTTAATTATATTATTATTATTTATGTATCGTATGGCAATTAAAATACACTGTTTTTATCAGTGTATTAGAACCGAGAGATCTTCGAAAAGACTAAACAAAATGACTAAACTTAATCACGAGAAATGTTAGTAAAGGTAATAGCGCATTACATCCCTAAGGCGGTAAAGTAAGGAATGACTGCGATGGCAGTTATTTGCACGAGCCGAAAGCAAGGCCAATAAACATGTGATGTGACTCCGCCCGTGGTTTGTACAAAATGTTATCCTGCTCAGGCTATTTTGTGATGTCATGATTTACCTCACTTTAAATTATTATGGTGATATATTATAATGTAGTATAGGATTATTAAAACATTTTTGTAGCGATAGATAATCTCGATATTTAGAAAGCTTGCGCTTAGCGTCAGCCAAACATCGTCTCTTTCTAAACATAGGCGTTTGAAAGAGACATACACAGTTAATAACATTGCAAGCTCTCTTCTCGAGACAAAGGCACATTTGCTATAATTAATTCCAACATATAATCCAATTAGACAGCCAAGATCATATGGAGCATGGTAAGAAACAAAAACTAATGTCAAGAATTTTCATTAAACAAATTATTGGCATTAATGATTTGCTACAAAAATATACTGTGTTTTCACGGAGAACTAGGTGCTGAAGTCTAAATAAAAGATAGCTTATACTTATAAAGTAAGGGGCAATTCCTGTTTTTTCTAAGCCTGAATTTAAGGAATTTTCGAGAATGTCCATATTGCATCCGTGGCTTTCCGCTACGGATTTATAGATTAAGCCAACGAAAGATCCGAGAGAAATTGTAGTTATTATTTTGGAAATACTAGTTACAAAATGTGAAAGGATCTCGGTGTCGAAAGTTCCATAAAGCCAAGTCTATAAAATAAACAAATTAATCAACCTCTAGCGCAAACGGGTGAGGACTATATTCTTGGTCAGTAGTTAGCCATACAAACTGAAGAAGTGGAAAAGTTCCATTGTGACACAACAACAGGCATGTGATCTAAGATTTTTTTACGATGCCATTAGAACCAGTTCTTGGAGAGGAACAGATGTTTGTATGGGAGCAACTACAGTTAACGAACATAAATACCCAAAAAATTGAGTCAAAGATGGACCTCGCTGGCGGTAGCCGAAACGCATCATACTGATTGGCTCAAAAGTATGACGTCACACTTTGCTATTTGAACTAATCGTATGGAAAATCAAGTAAATTGCTGTTTTGGTCGCTAAATACTGCGTTTAGGTCCATAGTTGTTATACAATTTTGTTTCTATAAAAGCGTAATGATTTTTTATACTCGTCACTTTAATGTTTGAATTAAGACTTCGTACACTAAACTAAAACCACATACTTTTTTTTCTATGAAGCTCCCAACTCAACTATAATAATTATAAGACAACGCTTTAGACAACTAAAATAAATTCGACGAATCACGTGGCGCCTTTACTAAACTATAACGAATTTGACCAATAGGACGTCGCATTGTTTCCAATACAAGACATCAACGACGCGGCGCACCTCTGACTTGCACTTCGTTTCAGCAGAGCTTAGATATTTTTCATTAGATACCAAGTCTGATTAATTATTTCTCTTGACTCGTATAAAAAGTATTGTATACAATAGTTACACAATTAGCTCTTAAATTCTCGTACCTAAATACGGTACGCGACTTTAAAGCCCTTATTGTGTTACGATTATATAAAATACTATATTGGTAGCTTAG
This sequence comes from Epinotia nisella, assembly GCA_932294315.1. NCBI lineage: Eukaryota > Metazoa > Arthropoda > Insecta > Lepidoptera > Tortricidae > Epinotia > Epinotia nisella. The sequence continues at coordinate 12,475,620 of OW028693.1, forward strand.
CTTTAAATTAACTCTTGGACTATCTTTTTGTGATTTTAATTATATATTGTAATTTGTACTATATTACAATTATTAGTTGGTTTACTATCCATTTAGCAACACTACGTTATCAATTTTAACATGAGGCCACAACCCTTTACCTTTACCAATTTTAATTGAGTGAGTTTAACTGCCCAAGTTTTTGGTCCTCACCCAAATATACCTTCAGGTTATAAAGATATCTTCAATAACTTGCTCAATGTATGGATGATTCGCGAGTCTTAGGTGATTAAAGTGCCCACTTTATGACTTATAGTGTCACAAACTCCTACGCCATCATAAATTGTGCGAGTTATAATTTTTTAAAGAATATAATATTAGTTACATATTGATCAACTTTGGAATGCACCTTAAGAATATAATTGGATAATTGAAAATATAAGTTTAAAAAAATACAAAAAAAAACCTTATGCCAATATCAGTTCATTGGATATAGCTCGTAAAATACATACATTGCCCACAATTCAAGGGGAAAAATACACTTAAAGACTTATAAAAATGAACATTGCACCTGATTTAGATTTGTTTAGATTCTGATCAATGATTTCGAAAATAATTGATTTTATCCATATCATTCATCCTTCTCGACAAATGAGTAAAAGAGATAGATGATACAGCAGTGTATATGAAACACAGTGAAGTTGGGATCGAGACATATAACTAAATTCATAAAAATATTATGAAACGTTACTAGATTATATTCACAAAAATTATTGCGGGTATAACAACAACAGCCTTATCATTAGATAGAGTGACACTATTATCGTTTAATAATGAAATTGTACATCGAGATGATTTCAATATTGCTTTGACGAATATAATGTAAAATAATATTTATTATTAATACCTTCGGTGTCACAAACGGTTAGCAAAATAATTACATTATAACATTTTTAATGTTTTGTACAAATCCATGTACAAATTCCATTACAGATATTACTCGATAATAGTAAGGCAACCATTGGTAGTTACTAGTGTTTGACAGTGACAGCACAGAAAGGACCAATTGTTTTCCACTCATAGTTGTTTCAATATAGAGAAGCAAAAATATTGGTAACAAGTAAAATCGAAAGATTTTTCGAAAATCCCAACTGCTTTTTTGCAAATATTATAGCCTATGTCACTCCCACGATCAAGAGGAATCCAACACCGTCAAACGGTTTAGCTTGCGTGCCAAAGAAAAAGACATACACACATACGCTCGAAACACAACCCTCCTTCGACAGTTGGGTAAAAATGTCCATACAAACTATATTTGTGGAACTTCGACTTAGATACACAAGTCTCATAATGTTGCCTCATATATGGGACCTATCATCATCGACTTGGATACACATTATCTTGGCACTACAGGTGACATGTTTCGAACCCATCGGGGGTTGCTCTCACTTTAGTGAGGTGATCCTCCTAGCGTTTATTTATGTGCCCTAAAGGAGGGTCTGCTTTGACACCTAATTTAAGATTTGACATAGGCACTGGTTTTACGAAAGCGACCTCCATCTGAACTTCCAACCTGGAGGGAAAACTAGATCATTGGCAAAAGCCGCTGTTAAAAATGAAGTGATATTTCGTGCACTTCACTTTAGAAATGTACAACATCTAAATCCATAAAACTAAGAGATTTTTTTTCAATCCGTTACCAATTTAAACTAAACAACTATGAGTGAAAAGTTACGTTGAAGTTGTGAAAAATACTACTTTTACGATACTTTGGCTGCTAGGTAACTTATGGGTTATGGAAAGGAGGCGGTTCCTTCTGTGCTACTAAAGTATTGTAGTGTTGTTGAAAAATGCTCGAGCCTTAGACGAGTATAGGTACAAGTTTGATTCAGCAAGTTCCCATGAAAAAACAAATTACATTGGCACCTTCCTAAATCTTGATTGAAGACTCGAGCCTTTTCACAGCATTAGTCGTTTGAATTAAAACATAATCTATTAACTAACTTGCTGCATGAACATAATTGCAACCTTGTGTGATCGATATAAGACTCATTATTGGATTTTTATACTTTCATTTGTAGGTTAGGTTAGTGACGATTTGTAAGATTAATGTAAGATTCAAAACATTGTTGAGCGACTCTTAGTCGTCCACTTTTTGACGATTTAAGGTACGGTTCCATGTCTGACTACAATAACAGACAAGAGAAAACCTGCGGTTTTCTTCTGTTGCGTCTTTACACAGTTTATACTGTAAAGAAATGCAGTTACTTCAAAAGAGTAGCAGTGAATTAGTGTCCAATTTTTAAACACACTGTGACGCACAAAAGCTTACTTTCAAGGCATAATGCCTTTTAAATGCATATCTAGAGCATTATTAGCGATATAATTTTAGTCAAGTACACAATCAAAATTCGGTTTCTTACACAAATGTTTTCTAGATATAGAAATGAAAAGCCGAGAATCACTACTGCAAATGAATTGTTAGGGAAATAATGTTAACCGGTGCCTTATTGTGATAAAGTAACGTTTATATCTTTGCTTATGTCAAATATAATTTCATGTTGCCTGAGAGATCACTACTTAGCTAGCGCGAAGTTTTGAAACACTGACATGTTTGGGGTGTCAATTGTGAATGGAGAATACTGTTTTGTTTGTATGTTTACTCTGCACGGCCCGAGAGCTATGTCCCGGCGACATAGTCTATCCGTATCTTTCTAAGTGTTCTAATTAGAAAGAGACGGATAGTCTTATCTCGCTGCAGATGATTATTGTTACATTTTCATGAAATTACATCAATTTTGACTCCTGTATTAAGCATGCTTGACAGCTAGGCGTAAAATATGTGGAAACACAGCTTCTCACATCTTTGGTGGACATTAACTCTTAGTGGGAACCAGTATTTAGAAACTCTATAGCTGTTCTTTTAGCTTATAGTTTAACAAGAAAAAGTTGTTGTTAATTTCAACTGTACTGTTCTGAATTACCGGTTCACGTGATACAGCCTAGACTGTTTAGTCTCATTGTTGAAAAAGTATAGTGTATTGTTCCATAAGTAGTAACCACAGTTAAGCAAGTTACAAAGTTGCTATGACATGCAGACTTTGATGGGGCATGGATCTGGGATACTTTGCGATTTTTAACAATTACATAACCCTGTTACAAAGTCGCTGTCATATACGCATTAACTGGTTAAAACCTCCCGAGACCCAGAGTACGCTTTTATGCATTTGAATTAAGAACTTTTTAACATTTAGTTTAAGTTCAAAATTAGTTTTTAAATTTGTACAAAATTTTGTACAGAGGGTCTTAGGAGGTTAAATAGTTACGTGACCTGTGACATCCACGTTATGGTAAGGTTATACCGGTGTTAACACATTGAATGCCAACAAATCAGTAGCGCCACGCCCGTGGGCGATTCCATGGTTCCCCCGTAAGTAGAAAGCACCTACGATCGAAGCGTTTTTGGCAGTGAATGTGTTAAACCTCCCCAAATATCTTTTTACCCCATTATTAATTGTGTAAGGGTGGTATTCCACTTGTCCAATGAGCATTTGCGTCTCGCATTTTTTTAAGCAAAGATCTTGGACAAGTGGAAGACCACCCGAAGTTATAATCAGATATGTTTCACATGGTTTGAAATGAACTATTTGTATGTGTCAGTGTTACAGAAGTTCGCGGGCAGGCTCCCAGGATGGCGGCGGCTGCTGTTAGCCTTCTCGCTTGATGCTGGGCATCTGCGGGGGCGGCTCGGCTAGACCTTTCACCTGGAACCGACACATGCGGATTAGCAATGTGGATAACAAATATATGGACTAGTCTTATCTTATCTTACATAGTTGAGGGCCCTTTCGGATACACTTCGACCCGGTGGGATCTTTTGTGCATTTGCCCTCCCCTTTATCTACTCCCAAGCTCGCTCCATCATTTCCACAAAACGGATGATGCAGCTTAGTGGGAGCACCTTGAATTCCGTTGGTCGCGGGTAGCCGTTACGAAAATGATTCATTCTTTGTCTGGCAAGGGCATGAAATTCACACAGTAAGTGTTCCATAGTCTCATCCTCCTCGCCACACATTCTACAGTCTGTACTGTTCGATAGTCCCATCTTGGCCAAGAGATCCTTGACGCCGAAGTGACCTGTGAACATCCTGTGAAGTGACCTATGGACTATCTTAAAACCAAATTACGATGAAATTTGGTTTTAAGATAGTTTTGATCGCGGGGAAGGATATAAGATAGTTTAATTATTCTGGATACGGAACGGCCATTCTCAAATTTTGTGTCTGGTGTGTGTATAATTACCACGACCATTTACGAATATTTTATATGGACAGACAGAAATCTGGAGAATGGCCGAGGACTGAAATGAGGGCGGAAGTCGTAGCGATCACGTATCGGAAGGCGTCTGCTGGATGCGGGTGGCGCAGGACTGGTCACTTTGGCACTATTTGGGGGAGGCCAGCAGTGGACGTCTTTCGGCTGATATGATGATGATGATGATGATGAATGCTTTGATGCACCATCCTCCCGGCCAGAAGGCCCAGACTATCCACTAAACCCGCAACATTGTCCAACCATGACGCTGTCAAGGAGGGCCAAAGTTAAATTCGATGCATCATGAGTCTGTAAAACAAGGTACAACCAAAAAAATCGGTCGTTAAACATGCAGGCCAGATGTGGCTCCCGTTAATAAACTCCAGGATGGCTTGCAGGTGCAGGCGGGAGACTTCAGGATTATGGGATGCTTCAGCGCGGCTATCACAAGACTCACAACTCTCAATTTTTCTCCCACTATCCGTATCTCTCTTATTAGAAAACTTAGAAAGAGAGGTATAGTGCGAGAAAAATCGAGAGACCTCGCGCGCCGTCTTGTGATAGCCGTATTGGGGTGCTCCTGAGACTGAGTATATAAGAAACAAATACCTTGAGGCGGGCGGCTGTCTTCAGGAAGGCTGGTAGTTGCTCCTGCGAGACGTTGACCTCGCCCGCGTACATGAACTCCAGGATGGCTTGCAGGTGCAGGTAGGAGACATCCTTCAGGATGATTATGGGGTGCTTCGAGGGGTTCTCCTGAAAATGATGCTGTTGTTAAGCACCAGTGGCGGCGCGTGAAAAATTTCGATGGGCAACCCGGAACACATTTAATTTCTACAAAAACAAAGTTTTAACCGACTACAAATCAGTACCCAAATTGCTTTAAGTTTGCATAATGAAATTTAAAGAATTCCCTCGATTTCTCCAGGATCCCTTGATTAGGTCCTGACCTGATGACCGTAGGACAAAAAAAGAATTTTCCAAAGCGGTCCAGGCGTCTCAGAGTAATGAGAACGACGAATTGAGAAACTCCTCCTTTTTTGTAGTCGGTTAAAGGGTTATGAAAGGGTTTAGAGTATATAACTATAGGCTTGTCTAAAAATGAATTTTAGGCACGCCGGTGGGAATCGGTTTATATGGGCGCTCTGCCACTGTTAAGAAGGCGTTACAGTGCACACTAGTGCCACTAGTAAATAATAGTGATTATTTAAATTTAACAATAGATATTTTTAAAAAGCAGGCCACTACACACTGTATTTTGTATTTAAATAGGTACCTTGTGAATACATCCAAACTAGTTTTTGAAATGAAATGAAAATGAAAAAATATTTCACTAATAAAGAGTGCATTAAAACAATTAAAGGTTGGGACTTCCTATTAAGTATGCAATACCTGTATCAGGAAGCCCCGCTCCTCCATAACAACCAGTTGTAGGTTTTAAGGAAATAAAACAAAAAATAAAGTTTTTTTTTTGAAACAAGCAAAAAGAAAGTATAAGATGGTACACTTTTATACATGTTTATGTATGTGCGTGTGCGTGTCTTCCGTTTTTCTTTTGAGGATTGTAACGCCCTCTTAAACACACAGCAAGCCCTGATGAGATTAAGAAAGATCGGTGAATACAAGTAGGGAATGGACTCCGCAAGCGCACTGGAGCCGAGGCAGACCAAAAAGGAGATGGCAGGATGATTTGGAGGCATTTTGCTTATGTTGGCGCGCGCTAAGCATGCCAGCAATAGACCTGAGTGGAGGGAAAGAGGGGAGGCTCTTGCCAAGCAGCGGGACATCCAGATAGGCTACTTAAAACAAAAACCACAATGAGACAAAGTAGTGAGCTAACACCTATCTATACTAATCAAACGATGTTTCAGCTTGGGCCGAAAATCGTTTGTCCGGTGTCTGTCCCGCTGTCCAGTTGTTCTCTACAGGTCGCATTTCTCAACCGATTCTCGTGAAATTTTGTGAGCAGGTTCGTTAATTATTGGACACGAGTCACTTTTTGGACATTAAAAAGAAAAAAATTAAGTTTCTGTCAAAAATTCATACAAGTTTTTACTGACGACTGTACTTTTCTGTATACCATCATCAACTACTCATTGAGACGATTCTAACGAGCCCAAACACAACGGGGTTACATCGGTTAAATACTGAATTCCCATGGCCACCTTCTGTCTCCGTCATCAGATCAGCTCGACGGTACCATAATATTAAATTGTCATCCAATGCAATTATTAATTTATTAATATAATAGTAATACTACTACCCAAAATTTCAGCTCAATCGGAAAACGACAAGTGACTGAGAAATGCATTGCAAATTTTGACGGACAACTTACATACTTACTTACTTAGTTACATACGAACAGGTCAAGTTAATATAAAGCTTGTAATAAAACTGACTGCAATTCGGCCATTCTCAAATGTTGTGTCTGCGGTTGTGTCTAATTACCACGACCATTTACGAACATTTTATAAGACGCAGACAATCTGGAGAATGGCCGAATTAAACTGGCCGAGTTAACGATGCATTCGGACGGAAAGAGTTTGGAAAGGGTACCATAACAAACTAGCCGTGTCATACTGCATTCACGCATCCTCAGTGTGTTTACATTTGGCAGTGGCGCTATTGGATTACAATCAACATTGGAGTACTTACTTAATCATTAATTAGTAAAGAACGAATTTACGCGAATCGTCAAGATTAGAAATAACTTTTCGGGATGATCTATTCGGCTACTATATAATATATAGTGCCTCTGTAAGCTGTAGAAATCGCGCGCCTGTCTTTGCAAAAAAAAAACAAAATCGAAAAGGTGACTCGACAAGCTATCCAATGATACCCCACACCATGGGATTAATGAGAAAAAAAAACAGCTTGGGCAAAAATTCTTTCGTGTCTTTTTTTTGACTGTCCTCTACAGGTCGCATTACTCAACCGATTGTTGTGAAATTTTGTGAGCACGTTCAGTAATTATACAGGGTGGCACATTTAGATTGGTCAGTATGGGAATGTCTGAAACTGTAAGACATGCGAAGATCTCTTCTTAGAAACCATGTCATCGATTTTAGTAACAAGAAAATCTGCATTTAAAAAAAGGAGTTGAATGTTGTATTGAAAAAAATGGTGGTCATTTCGAAAACTTACTAAAATAAATTAAAGGATATGAAAACAATGTATTTTATTCATGTTTCATAGTAACATTTACTGCTTCAGACCTACACAATCAATATCTAAATAAGAATAGTGTTAGTTTTCAAAACATCCGGGTTCAATTCCCGAGCTAAGTACAAGTTTTTTTTAATGTATGAATGCAGTTTGTCTTGTTACCAAAATGGATCACATGGTTCCTTAGAAGAGATCTTTGTATGTCTTATAGTTTCAGACTTTCCCATACTGACCGATCTAAATGTGCCAACCTGTATAGACTTTCTTGACAATTCAGTTTATAAAAATAAAAAGCCGGCCAAGTGCGTGTCGGACCACGCAAAACGAAGGGTTCCGTGCCTATTAAAAAGGTCGTATCGTCACAGAAATTGTACGGCACTTAAGTCCTTTTCTTTGAGGAAGGCAGTTTTTCAGCAATATCTCGAAAACCTCTGAACCGATCTTGTTCAAAACAATTTTCGGTGAATGAAATTAATAAGCCCTATGTCCGTGAATTTTTCCATATTTTTAAAATACACCGTTCAAAAATTAGAGGGGGGGGGACAGAATTTTAGTGACTTTCGGGGCGATTATCTCCGACCCTATTCACTTAATCAAAAAAAATGCCAAGAAACCTTATATTTATTTTGAAAGGCCTATCAATTGATGTGCCACACGGGGGGTCACAATGAAAAAAAAATTTTTGACTTTTAGTTTTATGTATGGAGTGCACCCCTAAAAAAATTTTTTTTTGTCATTTTAATTACAAAACTATCTAGCGGCTAACAAAATACACCTATCCTCAAAATTTTATTCAAATACACCTTATAGTTTTCGAGTAAAATGCCTGTGACATACGGACAGACGGACAGACGGACAGACGGACAGACGGACAGACGGACATGACGAAACTATAAGGGTTCCGTTTTTGCCATTTTGGCTACGGAACCCTAAAAACTAAGTTGGCGAGTTCTACACCCCGCAGAGCCACTAAAAAATATTAGTATGTAAAGTTTGTAACTCACCTCTAGTAAACTTTTGAAGTAAGGACTACACGCTGACAGCACCATTTTGTGAGCTTTACATGTCTGTCCTTCGCAGGCTAATGTCACCTGGAAACAAAATGATAATATACGTTATGTATACATGTAACTAGGATTCTGGTACAAATTCAAAGTGTTTATTGCCAGAACAGTTATAAAAACAGATCTTAATGTGATAAGGTATAAAGTACAGTAGCTAGCAGAAGCTAAGCGGGCCGGGTGTTCAAAATAACCTACAAACGCTCTTAATTTCTTAAGAATAAATCGTGTGCAGGTCATTTTGATTGAACACCCGGCCCGCTTAGCTACTTCTACTGCTGACTGTACTTATGTTCTACCAGCATTGGGCATGCAATATTCTATTTCATTTAACTAACATTAAATCTTCTTACAATATTATCGAAACTACGACATCCTACCAGCCTACATTATTTATAAGCTATGTTTTTTACAGTGTCCAGTTATTGTAATAATTTATGTCAATTGATGATAATGAATACTAATGAAATAATTTTTTATATTTATTTAAGATTCAAGATTTTTATTTGGTATACAAGTCAATAATGGCAATGTCTGGTTTCAATATTAAATGTACAACATAGTAATCAATGACACTATTATTGGATGATCAATATTATATTAACCTTTGACTCTATTGCAATGCAAACAAACTAGTCCATTCTGGAAGAGCTGCGCATAAATCGTTGACTATCCACAATATGACAAGACCGTATCCTCACACACTTTGGACACCTCTAACAACATTCTTAAACAATAGGCCTGTTGCTGGTGTGTCTTGGAGCAGGGTCGCAAGAGACACACGCGAATGGAGAAGGCTGGAGGAGGCCCTTGCCGATTGGCAAGCTAACACCCAAAATAAATAAAGAAAACATATAACTAAATTAAGAACTACACACATTTGACATTTGGATGTCATGAAAGAAGGCTATAATAATAGAAAAAAACACCAACATTCTTCGGAAAGCCTGGAGAGGATTATTATGACAGTCAAAGTTGAGGGCCGTAGACACGGGCGGACCACCCCCTAGATGGAGCACACAGATCACTGCACCCTTGCAACTACATCTGCACAAGGCCATACATAAAGCGGGTGATAAGAGCCTATGGAGAAGGCTCATCATTAAGAATAGGACATGATGTCACATTCCTCAGCATTGAAGGGACGGCCAATGCGTAACACTTGTAGAATTTAATCGAGTATACTAACTTTTTTGTTGATATTCCGTCGCCATAGCGAGCAGACAATAGTGACATAGTTTCAAAAACATTACAAAATGTAAAAATGCATATGAGGTCTTCCATAAAAATGGTTATAATGGTCACAACCACTAATGTTCAGTTTAAAAAGCCTCATAAAATGAGTTTGAGAGGGTCCCCGAGGAGAAAACAAAAAATTATTGGACATAAGTCTTTATGTATATAAAATGATCCATACTTGTAGTGTGAATGTAAGTAAAACGACAGCTTATTACATCCATGATTAAACCACTTAACAGATTTAGATAAAGTAGATCTGAAGAAGGATGTAGGATACAATTTGTCACAGAAATCATCCCCTAAAACTCCTAAAAGTATGAAGATTGAAATATACAGAAATAGGGAGTGTAATGGAGTGTGGTAAAGTCAAAGGCAAAACTAGTATCCATAGAAACATACACAAATCTTAGAAATTAGAATAGTTTTTAATGTGGCAGTAAACGAAGAGTTCAATGATGCCTCATAGAAAACATATGGAAATAGTATCAGTCGAATGTATGAATGTTATGGGATGAGGTTAGATGCCTATTTGTTTGTTTGTAATCAAAACAACACTGGAGATGACTATAATTTTGTTTACTCACGTCCGTAAAGCTTTTTTCGTCCCTTAAATGCCTGAACGAAGTCACCATATTTGTTTGAAAATCGTTCCATTTCAGGAAAAACTGTTGATCGCCCATTTTGGATATATATTCTAAATACCTGCAATGTAAACAATGTTTAGATGCATCGTTATCCGTAAATATCAATAAACATTACGTTATATAAACAAAATATACGCAGATTATTGATAATTCAGTATTGTTTAGTGATCCTAGTTTGTAATTGTTTCGGCAAAGGCCACCGAAAGAAATAGTGAACCTACGTCACTATGTGAAATGCTTACTGCATAGAAAACAAGCTTACCTATTATTTTTTAGTACTATGCTCCCTAAACGAAATAACACTAATCGTTATACAAGGACGCGGAAGAATGTTTCGCAACTGTCTTTAAAAAGTTAAGCAATTGAAACTCAAAATGAAGACGCCGTATCGCATAAATTAGCGACTTCTTTCTATTTCTTAAAAATTCCTTCACTCACATATGGGGTTGCCAGCGTGTTATTAATTTTTACCAACTGTAGTGAAGGTCGCTGGAGTCCGCTGGATGCGAGTCGCGCAGGACCGGTCATTGTGGCACTCTTTGGGGGAGGCGTATGTCCAGCATTGGATGTCTTCGGGCTGATATGATGATGATGATTATGAATGAAGTTCTTTCTATGTGCATGCAACATTTTGGTGGCACTTCACTTGGCGGTATTTGTCCAAATATTAGTGTTGCATCTTATTCCTTCCTACGGCAAATGAAAGAGAGGCAACGATCCTACGCAAACACGCAACCCCAAGTGTGGTGCGTTCATTACATCAATCCTTAACTGTCGGTGTCGGATCCGCTTTTTGTTTGGGGCCGATATCAGACCGGGGCTTTTTTGGTGTATTTTTTGAATTACTAAACACTGAATCAACCACAGAACATTAAATACTATAGAAAGGCGATGTGGGCGTGGCACACGCCACTACTTTGAGCATGCGCTCAAAGCTTTCGCGCCAACGTCACCTGATCGCCGTGCAGTCGCTCACAAAGTTGTAGGCGACCTGGAGGGGATGAAGTGGCGACACCGGTCCCGATAGAAACCGCGCTTGATACCCCTTTAGTGTTCTGTGGAATCGACAAAAAAAACACATAATTTATCGAACCTACTAATAAAATTTCACGAGAATCGGTTGAGAAATTAATTTTTTGTTTGGGCCCGATATCGGACCATGTCTCTTCGGTGTATTTTTTGAATTTCTAAACGCTGAATCGACAAAAAAAAACCGGACAAGTGCGAGTTCAACTCGCGTGGTGAGGGTTCCGTATATAATACACAAAATTATTATTATTTTAATTAATTGATATTTATTATTTTAATATATTGTATAATTTTTAATGTATAATTTCGAATGCTTTTAAATTGATGACATTTTTATTTTTGACATGTATTGTTTTTCTACTATGTAATAATTTATCGTGTAAGTGCTTTGGTCTTCATGCTGTAAACTTACATTGATTTTAAATAAATAAATAAAAATAAAAATAAATAAAAATATTGAGAATTTTCCCGTTACTCTTAATACTCAAACTTCTTATAGGTTTTCCTGTAATCTTTAGGCAAGCAACTATTCAGTTTCAGAGATAGGGGGGGGGATGGTCAATTTTCGTCTTTTTTCCTAAATTACTTCTAATCTGTTTTTGGTAAATTTATATAAAAAAACTGAATTGCTTACAACAACCCCTTTCATTTGATATGTCACACAATACAGAGGGGCTACCGCGTAACGAAATTCGTTTTCGTTCGTGTATCTCCGTCTCTGTCGCTCGAACTAGCAAGTGCGACAGAGACGGAGATACACGAACGAAAACGAATTTCGTTTCGCGGTAGGCCCTCAGTTTGCGAAACTTTTTTTTTTAATTTTCCAGTTTACCCTGCAAAAGTGGCCCCCTTGTTCAGAATTCATTAATTAACTTTACTTGGCCATCTTTGGGTCACCAATTTACATATGGTTACCAAATTTCAACTCAATCGGTCGAGTAGTTTCGGAGCAAATCGGCTGTGACAGACGCACGAGTGATCCTATATAAGTGTTCCGTTTTTTCCTTTTGAGGTACGGAACCCTAAAAATGTTATTTTTTTATATATAATGTGGTTTTTTTTTCGATAACGTGAGTCGACAAATAAAACTATATAATAAACGAAGCTGCTCACAAAATTTCACGAGAGTCGATTGAGAAATGCTACCTGTAATGGAAAATAGCCGGACATCCGGACAGATATACGAAATAATTTTATCCCATGCTGAAACGGATAACTTCGTTCGCCTCGCTCGCTAGTTCAACTCTTAATTGATAAGCAATTTTATTTACCCCACGATTTGGCAATGTTTTTTTTCCCTGTGGAATACTTAACCGCTGATTGGCTAGAATAGAGTCGACTTCGTAGGCTTTTGACGCGTTCGTGAAAACATATCAAAATAAATAACATTATTAGATATAAATAGTTATAATTGCGTAGGAAATCAAGAACATTATAAATATTTAATGATATTGTGTATAAAATTAAGAGTGATTGGTTTCTATCTAATTTTTGTATATGGTAACATTTATACCGCCATCTAGTGACGAGTAGCAAAATGTTACAAAAAAAATTTTCATAGCCTTTTTTCCGGAATACGAGCAGTTACAGATAATTATGGCGAATTAGCTTTCGTTCAATCGTTAATCGTTTCGTTTTCGTTATATTAAATCTAAAAGCATATCTCTACCAGTATGCAGCTGTGTGTTTACATACGTATCCAGTTAATTATAGATAACAATTTGCCATGTATTTAATTTAATTATCATCACCATATCAGCCGAAAGACGTCCACTGTTGGAAATAGCACGTTGTCAGAAACGCAATATTAGTGTTTTTTATTTTTTATAGGAACGTAGAACGTAAATATGAGAAATTTGAAGAAAATAAAACATTTATATTTATTATACACAAAATTTAATTCACAAAAACGTTTTTAAAACGACACCCATATTGCATTAAAGAAAGATAGGCATAAAGTGAATCGTAAACATCTTACTACAATTAAAATCAAGAATAAGTCACAATTCAGTATTGGTATATATTTTAATTTATCATTATTAATAGCAATTATTTAAGACACACTACACACGAATACTACGGTTGAAAGGCCAAGCGGTGTTGCCACTCTTAAATATTAACTTACCTATATTACTTTCTATTAAGTAATCATACTTATAAATAGGTGCCACATATTAAAAAAATAAAAAGACATGCTCTAAGTAAATAAAGCAAATAATTTAAATTTAAATAAATAATTACATAATGAATGTCGAAAACACTCTCTTTTTTCTAACTATAATTGACATCAAGCAGGATTTTTGTATCAACTTATAATTAATTAACTTACTTTGGTAATAATATTAATAACTAATTATTATAGTTAAACATTTCAAATACGACAAATAATAAAACCGCTAATAAAACATACGGTGATCTACATTATTGCTTACTTTCAGATTTTAAGAAAATAACATAGGTACTTGATAATTACTCATGATATACATCCATGAACTATTTTTATTTCTAATATATATATATATATAATTTATTTGGTATTTTAATAGCAATTCAAAATATACAAAGCACATTCGGACTTAGGTATATTCTAGCGTATGATTCGTCGATCCACTCAAGGAGACTGAAACTAAACTATAACTATGCTACAGGATTTTTAACCCTTCATTATAGTATATTGCCCCACCGATAGACATATAGAAATAAAATAAAACGCTTCTCAAAAACTCTGACTAACAAATAAACTTAATAATTTTTCTTACCAAGTTGGTAAACTAATGTCCACCTTTGGTTGAAAGCATAATTACCGTACTTTTTCATTCGGATTATATTAATATTAACTTACAATACCGTACTTATAACTATGAAGTATCTAAAATTCGCTGTAAAGAAATGCTGGTTTTGAGCAAATAAAATGTCATTAATATAAGTACTTACACCAATTAATATAAGTTCACTACTATGAGACCTACAATTGATTTTAGAAAAAACATGAAGAAATAGCAAGAAGTATTGAAAATAGAATGAAACTCTTACAAGAAGGTTCTTAATTCGAAATCTAGGTCTATTCATTGGTTGATAATATGAGGTGTATTTTAATATAACTGACTTACATTACTTATGAAATTTAAAAATTACTCGCAATTTGGTATCATAGCTTAGGTTCGATATTATAAGAATATAACGTTTAGGTAAATGACTAGAAATTTTGGATTTGCTTTAAGTTTTTGGCTGGACTTCACTACGTTTATCGAAAAAAGTGTGAAAATAAGACCAAAGTGGGAAATTATGCGACTAGATGGAAATGCAACAATTCTGGCTCATAGCTCTACACCCAGTATACTGAAATGTGCTGCTCAGTAAAATAAGTAAACATCAAGATACTACACATTATTCAGTCCCTATACCTACTAAAACTATCTAATTACAATTACTACTACAGATAAAAATACATTATGTACTTTTACAACTGGCACTAATTAAAAATCGTTGCTCGACACCCACATGACGATTAAGAAGTATAATTAAGGCAGAATGGGACGGTTTACACTTTCAATAAAATTTAAGGCAGCTAAAGGCACCTAGTTATCGAATAGCGATATATTTGAAACATTAAATGTACACACACAAATATATTGCATTTAATAAAATTTATATTAACGTGAATAAAATACGCGCCAATAGGCGTAGTGCGTCTACTCGTTGCTAGATGGCGTTGTACCGGTTTTAACGTTCGTTGACGTTTGAATTTGGAACGGCAGTTTTAGTCCTCGCGGAGCCAGGATGAGCGTAGCGGGCGTCACGAAGACTAAAGCGTACTCTCATTTGTTTACCCCGAGGAACTTCGCCGCTTCGTCTGGAGACGAGAGTAGCTTGTTGATGATGGTTTTGTCGGGGATACCGAGTAGTTTACCGATGAGATCGCCGCCATTTTCCCCGTCATTTTCGGCCTCGGAGGAGTATTTGCGCGAGGTCATCTGTATCTTGAGTTTGTCGTAGTGCGCGGACGGCGGCGAGTTGTTGTTGTTGACGTTGCCGGGGAGCTCGCGGCCGGACCCGTCCTCGTCGTGGTAGCTGTATCTGAAATAATACTCAACTGTTAGTATATGGCTGCGTTCATAATTTCGCTTAAGGGGAATGGATGAAAATTTTAGAAATGCCTGATTTTTTTTTGGTGATAGGAATAACTTTCTTTAGCACCGGAAAAAAGTTTCAGATTTTTCAGCTGTGCCAATTTTTTTTGAAAATTATAAACAGTTTCCTCACTTACGTTTTGGATAAAGGACGGTCAATAGACACTTTCCTCTTATATCTTAAATATCTATGACAAATATAGCTGCTGCAACTGTCAATATCATTGCCAGTTTCAGTTTACCTCAGAAATTTAAGATATTTTTTTGTAATATGAGACCGATCGAGGAAAGTTTCGTCCCTGACCCAAAACGTAAGCGAGGAAACTGTTTACATTTTTCAAAAATAATTGACGCAGCTTAAAAATCTGAAACTTTTGTCTGGTGCTAAGGAAGGATTCCTATCACCAAAAAAATAATCAGGCATTTCTAAAATTTTCATCCATTCCCCTTTGTGTAAGGAGTGAAATATAAAGTAATATACAATTATATAAATCATATTTGATTATTGCGGGTATGTCTGTATAACTGTGTATATTTGATTAATAAAACATTAATCGGTTGTCAACTTGACTCCTTTCGGTGGCGCTGCTGTCGCGCCGCACTACTTTCGCGCCGGGACGGACCGGCATTGGGTTTATGGCTGGGATCGAAAGCGGTTCTGTCTTGAGAAATAATTTATTGTAATAAGGTGTAATTGTGTGTCAGCTGCATAAGAAATCAAAGTGTAAATCGTAAAATAATGTGGGAAGAATAAATTAATATCGAGAGCTATTGGATTTCATCGTTTAAACTCGTCGAACCCAATAGATCAGAAGCCGGGATCTACTACTATTTGTGTGCACAGACCGTATTCATCATTACGGAGTTAGTCCGCAGATTTATGCGGTTGGTCTTGCATGTTTATCTTGCTGGGGCACTCGCTGGGGCACTCGCTGGAGATGGACATGCTAGATAAACTAATTGTTAGAATATTCTTATGATTAAAGGTTTCTTATATTTAAGTAGTGGATCTATAGAATTTAAACATTTAGGTAATTTAATATTACTAAATTCTGGAGGTATCGAAGTTCATCACCAGAAGGAGGCGATACGAGAATATTGTAGCGAGATTTAGAATCCAGTGATGACGATGCTGGTACTACAAGTGATAGGGAAGCTTATAGATAAAAAAAAGGTTTCTTATATTTAAGTAGTGGATCTATAGAATTTAAACATTTAGGTAATTTAATATTACTAAATTCTGGAGGTATCGAAGTTCATCACCAGAAGGAAGGCGATACGAGAATATTGTAGCGAGATTTAGAATCCAGTGATGACGATGCTGGTACTACAAGTGATAGGGAAGCTTATAGATAAAAAAAAAATGTATCTGATTATTTGTGCGATGTGAAGTGTTCATTTAGGATCATGATATTTTTAAAGTATTTTTTTTACATACGAGTAGTATTTACATATACTTGTGTAAGTAACTGTAGATACTCGTAAGATTATGTTACGTATGTAAGATATTTCCTTAGTCTGTAATGTTGATTTAAGGCGCGAGGTCTCGCCTTGAACAGGATGGCCGAGCTGTAAGGAGTGAAATATAAAGTAATATACAATTATATAAATCATATTTCATTATTGCGGGTATGTCTGTATAACTGTGTATATTTGATTAATAAAACATTAATCGGTTGTGAATTGACTCCTTTCGGTGGCGCTGCTGTCGCGCCGCACTACTTTCGCGCCGGGACGGACCGGCATTGGGTTTATGGCTGGGATCGAGAGCGGTTCTGTCTTGAGAAATAATTTATTGTAATAAGGTGTAATTGTGTGTCAGCTGCATAAGAAATCAAAGTGTAAATCGTAAAATATTGTGGGAAGAATAAATTAATATCGAGAGCTATTGGTTTTCATCGTTTAAACTCGTCGAACCCAATATTTGCGAGTGGCAACTATGTTTTTAGGAAGGAAAATAATAGGCGTGTGTCCTAGATTTTTTTACAATGCCATTCGAACCAGTGTTTGGAGAGGAACAAATATTTACATGAGTGCAACTACAGTTAGAGAACAAAAATTTGAGTCAAAGACGGACACGCTCGCTGGCGGCAGCCGAAACGCTTCTTACTAAGTGACACAGAAATATTGACGTCACAGTTTGCTATTTGTACTAATCATTGTATGGAAAATCAAGTAAATTGCTGTTTCGGTCGCGAAACACTGCGATTTTGTTTCTATAAAAGCGTAAGGATTCTATTGGTAGCTTTAAAGTTACTCTTTGACAATTAAAAAAATGCATATTTTTTTCTAGACTTTCAAGGTTAATCTATTATGATTTTAATTATATTTTGTAATTTATACTTTATTACAATAATTTGATGGTTTAACATGACGAAACTAGGCTATTGCCGGAGGATTTTTTTAAATGAAATTCCGGGATAGCTGCACCGTGATCCAGCTTCGCATATAACCTAATTTGTGTACCTATAGACAACACACTTGGACTTTGTAGGTTCGAATCTTATGAACATCTGATAAAGCCATCGTAGATAAAACCAAGATAGTGATGCAAAGTGACATTTTGTATATCATCATAATTGGGAATGGATGAAATTTTTAGAAATGCCAGATTATTTTTTTGGTGATAGTAATAACCTTCCTTAGCACCAGAAAAAGTTTCAGATTTTTCAGCTGCGTCAATTTCTTCAGTTACGTTTTGGGTCAAGGACGGTCAATTACAAAAAAATATCTTAAATATCTGTTGTAAACTGACACCGGTAATGACAAATATAGCTGCTGAAAGTGTCAATAACATAGCCAGTGTCAGTTTGCCACACATAATTAAGAGGTTTTTTTTTTGTAATATAAGACCGATCAAGGAAAGTGCCGTTCCTGACCCAAAACGTAAGTGCTAAGGAAGGTTATTCCTATCACCAAAAAAATAATCAGGAGTTTATAAAATTTTCATCCATTCCCAATTGTTTCAAAAGTTATAAAGTGAGAGAGATAAAGGAGTCACCCGTTGGCTGTCGCGTGGCTCAGCTCGGGCGCGTCCTCCTCGTCCGTCTCGTCGCGGTGCTTCTTGCGGTGGCGCAGCATGCTGTGCTTGAGCGTGAAGCGGCGCCGGCACAGGTCGCAGGCGAAGGGGCGCTCGCCCGAGTGCGTGCGCATGTGCCGGCGCAGGTCCTCGGCCGACCAGAAGCGGCGCACGCAGAACGCGCACACCACCTGAGCAGACACCCTACTTTACAAGCTGCGGGGCTAGCACAACTGACGCCACGACGCGACGCGTCACGACAAAATCTACCCTCCTCTTTCTAGTTTCCACAGTGCGAGGGAGACAGGAGTCGCTAAGTCACGCGCGACGCGACTCGGCAGCAAGTTGTACAGTCAGCATCAAAAGTAACTACTCTATCGAAGACGTCAAAAGTTCTTATTGCCTTTTAATAAAGACTTTTGACGTCTTCATTTGCGTAGCTACTTTTATGCTGACTGTACCAAACGTACTGGTCGTATTTGAACGGGAACTACGAAGAGATTGCTGTATCTGTACTTGTTTATGGTGATATAAAAAGTTGTTATGCGTGTTTACGCATTGAAAGGCTGAGCTTATTGAGTTTTTAACAAGTTTCTGTCAAGATTTATTTTTGTGAAATGTTGGTTCCGCGACCCCAACTTTTGGCTCCACATACCTACCAATTCAATGGCATAATAACAGTGCAATAATTCTGCTCAATCGAATACCGATAAATGGATCAAATGTAACTTGTACGATTTGATTACAGACATACAGGCACTGAGACAGGAGTAGCCAACAAAGTAATTAAAAGCATGTAAAAAGTTTTGATTAATTTAAATACCTTTCTATTAGCGTGATCCGGGAACTTCCCCTTGTCATCGTCGTCCGCGCTCTCGCGGCTGTCGCTGGCCGCCTCCAGGGCGCCCTTGCCGACCAGCTGCTCGTACTCCGCGGCATGCAGCGTCGCCAAGTGCCGCAACGCTCCACCCCGGTCGCCGAACGACGCTTCACAGAGATGGCATTTGAAAGCGAGCTCCCCGTTCGTAGTTTCATCTTCAGGGTTAGGAGACGCGGGCTGCGATGCTGTCCCGTGTCTTGAGGACATATGCTTCTTCAACGTGTCCAGAGACGAAAACGTGCTCGTGGGGCATGAGGCGCATTTGAAAGGCCTTTCTGGGACGGTTCTGATGTCGCTTTGGGGAGGAGATACCGCTTCTGGAATCGGCTCTGCTAGTATAGCTCTTGCTGATCCACCGTGCTTTCTCAGGAGATGACGGTCGCAGTTGGATTTGGTGGTGAAGAGTAAAGGACAGTGCGGACATTTGAAGGGTTTCTGGCCGGTGTGAGTGAGCACGTGACGCCGGAGGGACGAAGACCAGGGGAACTTGCGGTGGCAGTAGGGGCAGGAGACTCGGTTTGGGGCCAGGCTGTAGGCGGACTTCTTCTTGGGTGGTTGTGCGCCCGTGTCCGACTCTGACCTGGAAAAATTTGCTCGTTAGTTATAGCAAATACTTGCTTGCAACCAGGAGATGTACAAGGCTCTCCTTGATCTTAGAATGAGAAAGTTAGAATTCAATGATAAATACTTACTTGTTTTCATCGCTCCCGGAGTTATTGCCTTCGCTAGTGGACGCCACAAGACCTTCTTCGTCTTCTTCCTCGTCACTCCTTGTCGGCACGACGGGTACCATCAGTGGCTCTACAGGCACAGGTATAGGGTCAGTACCAGTTTCAGTCTTGTCGGCTAACGGGAGCGGCTTGTTAATCAAGTTCCCGGCGATTTTGAGATCAAAGTCCTTGTGTAACTCTTGTTGCCGCGACGCCATCAGGATTTCTTCAGCCGCCCGATGCGCTGCGATGTGCTGCTCTGATTTAACTTCAGATTCGGGCTCCTCGTCTATAACGAGGGTGTCATCTTCGTCTTCCTCGTTGTCTGCGACCTCGTCGGAGTCACGGCGGATTGGGGAGCGATCCTGTTGGATCGGTCGCTCAAGGTGCCGAGCTAAGAGTGCGAATTTAACTCGGTCAGCTAGGGACTCAGATGAAGGGTACGGCGGGGGTGCTCGCGGCGCTGGCCGCCTCACACTCCAATGCTGCGGATGTTGCTGTTTCACGTGACGTTCCATATTCGAGCGTAGAGTGAAGCGAGCCGAGCATTGCGAACAAGAGAACGGTCTTTCTGTGCGGTAACGCCGCTGCTTTTGTTTAGGCATCAGCACACCGTTTTTAATCACCATTTTTACGGAGTCATTCTGCTGAATCAAACTGTTATTCAACGGCCGAGGCGGAGATTCAGAGCGGGGAGGCGGAACCGGAGAGCATTCTCGTTGAGGCTGGTCTTCTTCTTCGGGCTCCTGTTTAAGCTGAGCTTCCTGGTCACCAGTCACTAGCCGGCCGCCGGACATGCTTAGTCCACGAATGATTTCCTTTTGGATACGCTGTTTTATTTCGGCCAATTCTTGGGAATCGGTTGGGTGGGGAAAAAAAGATGGCTGAAGAAAGTAGGGGTTGATAGGAAAGGACGGTGGGAGGCCTGGAAGCCCCGGCAAGCCCGGGACGGCTCCGGCGTAAAGTTGCGATAGCTGGGTTGCGTAGTATGACGGATCAATCTTGGGGAGCGAATTTTCGAATAGTCTCTGTTGGGCTAGAAGGAATTGAGTCTTCTCGAAAGTGGACGCGGCGACTGTGGCTGGATCAGGCTCGAAGGCTGGCCGAGAGTTCGTTTTAGGCTCGTCATCTTCCACATCGCGTTTCTTTTTGCTAAGATCAAGAACGTCACAGTTATCGTTGGTGCTGAGATCCACTGGCGTCTCTTCATCATAGTTTTCAACGTCTTCATTATTTTTAATTGAGAACTCTGGCGGCCTATACTCAGGTATTTGCGTTAACTGTCCGATGCCTTTCACTTTGATCCTAGGCGTTGGTGGTTCGGGTTCCCTGGGGATGATAGGTAGGTCTACTAAAGGTTTTGGTGTCAACGATGCGACTGGATGCCTGTCAGTTATAAAGTTAGGCGTGAAATGCGACAGCGGGGTGTCACGGCCGGTGGGCTCGGGGCGCCTGTCAGCCTCAGGCGTGTGGAAAGCTAGAGATCTCTTCACTTCGTCACGCGCTAACTTAGAGTTGACTTCATCATTGTTAGGATCTTCTGAAGGATGGTAAATGATTGAGCGCTTGACGTCTTCCCTGGTGACTTTGGCGTGGCGATTTCGGAGATGTCGTTCGCAGTTGGCCTTGGTAGTGAAAGCGTAGTTGCAGACAGCGCATTCGTATGGGCGGTCGCCGTTGTGTGTTCGCATGTGTCTCACCAAAGCCGCCTTGTCTAGCGACGCATGTGGACACATGTTACACTGATAAGGCCCGGGCCCCGTGCCACTAAGATGAACTCTGTTATGCCCTTTCAGAGCCCTAAGATTAGGGAACTTAGCAGGGCATAATCTACAAGGGAACTCGCCCCGCAGTTTCATTCGTCTGAACTCAGCAGCGAAATTATCTTGTGTCTCCTCTTGCTCTCTCTCCTTGCCGATAGTATCTGGAGGGGTCAACACAGAACTTTCCAAAGGCACCCTGGTACCTGTGAGTCTTTCTAAGAGGCTTCCAGTTGATGTTACGTTTAGAATCGACTGGATATCGGCCAAGTCTCTCGCAGCATCGATGTGACGGATGCCGTTGCCAGTGTAGTGAGAATCTTCGAATTTGGGCGCGAACCGCTCCATAGGTGGGGTTAGAGTGCCGGGAATGCCGTATCTATTTCTCAAATCAAGTTTCGCGAAGAAGTCTTCCCTGCGGTCTACTCGTTCAGGACTCTGCACGCTGACTGGCTCGGTGCAGGTTTTCCTGTGTATGTCCATGGCCTGCCTGCACGGGAAATCCCTGGAGCACATCTCGCACCTGTATCTCTGCTCTGTAATCGACACGTGAGGGTTTCTCTCGCAGACGCCTCGGGCTATTTCAGGGAACTTCTTGCTGGAGAAATCAACGAAGGTGAGATCATTAAAGCCGCGGGTTTCGTCTCCGTGGACGGTAAAGCGATGGAGGTCACAGGCGTTGCCGGATTCGAAGCGTTGGCCGCATTTTGGGCATTCGAATCGAGCAAATCTTTTATCTAGTGGCATTGGAGATGGGGATGTTGACGCTGCTCTTTTACGCGCTCTTCTGGAGTCGTATTCCTCGCTCCTGTCCGAGCGATTATCACTGTCGATGCTTGTTGTCCTGGTCACTCTAGGTTCTTGTTTTTCCCCCCTCAATTCTTCCATCTCTTCGTTGTTTGTGTCGATTTTCGCCTCACTGATGATCTCTTCTGTTTTGATTTCTGCAACGAAGAAATAGTGTGATTACGATTGATTCTATGTTTGAATAACGCATTGCTTTCATTTTCCTATTCCAAGAAAACTCTACAATGGGTGACTCAGCCGGTTCATTGGAAATACTAATGTAGATGGTTTTATTAAAATAATACAATGAGATGTAACACTCATTGTGGGTGCGGAGGTTACACATGTAGGTACGTCAATCAGTTAATAGATTTGCATTGTAAATTATTCAATTCATGTTACTAACTGGGTTTCACCTAAAATAACTCTAAGCAATCTATCGAAATGCTTTCTTTGTCGCAAATTCTGCTACCGGGCAACAGATGGCGCCACCACAAACAAACTTGAAACCCGACAACAATATCGATCGCTATTTAACTACAAAACAAAGCTTTTCGTCTGATTCACCGCCCTTTGTCTCACGGGCGTCGAAAGATACTGTCGCACGTACACAAGTGTTTAAACTACGTAGGTATTTCGTTATTTGCATAGTCTGCCGCGGTTAGGGCATAAAAATCAATAGTTCCGTCGACACCCTAGTCTCTTGGTTAAAGCCTACGGGAGTACTAAAGTCTAAAACGGCCTAAGTACATAAACACAGTGGTAAACATAAGCCCGTTTTCTCCTATCACAAAGTAACGTATACATAGAGATATAGATATTTGCAGGTGACTCACGGATAGAAGATATAGTTGTTTTTACCTTTCTCGGAACATTGGGATGCTCAGTGCTCTACGGCAATGAGGCGTTATCTCTAGGTATTTAGATTAAGAAAGATAACTGGTAATCGATACTTTTGCAGTAATCAACGACTTACGTGTCTTAGATTTGGTGGCTGGAAAAATAGATCACAAAATGTTGAATTACTTCTTAATCAGGTGTGTAAATATAATACAAGATTCTGTCTTGATCTCGGTGATTCCCCATTAAGCCACTAGTCGATTCCATAGGTACTATCGCCCAAGGGTACGGGTACACACCTCTAGGGTCATTTTCGAGCGTTCACTATAGATGTGCAGACGATTTTGAACAGAAAGTGTGAACCCGTACCGTTGGGCGATAGTACGTAGGTACTGAAAATACTGCCGTATTTTGATCGAAACCACACTTAAAACTCAAGGACTGTTGGAGTAACGGATTTCGAAAGGCAAGAACATACATTGAGATGTCTATTCATATCAGTGATAGTCTCATTTTATTGACATAGAATAAAATTACATTGACCATATATAGTTTTAGCTCGAATTGAAATAAAAAAATACTCCAAATAAACAATCTACATCTTAGTGAAAATTGCATCAAAATTGCTCAATCACTTCCAAAATCTTCAATACCTTACGAACCGCGCGTAGGTATGTGACGTGAAACTTTCATATAAAATACCTTAATGAATCGACCAGTTTCATCCATGATATAATACTGAAACTGCTCAGAGTGGTCATCGTTAATTCCCTTTTGCGTGAGTCACGGGGACTTTGGTTTAGGCAGCTTCATTCTTACCCAAAACAATCTGTTCTACTAATGGTAATACAAGCCTTATTAAGCTTACTATGGGACTAGGTCGATTTGTGTAAGATTGTCGTCTAATATTTATTATTTATTTAATTTATTATAATGGTGGCACCACACTTGGCGGTATTTGCCCAAATATTCGTGCTGCATCTTTTTCCTTCCTACGGCAAATGAAAGAGAGGCAACGATGCCACGCGAACACGCATTTCCAAGAGTGCCACCATTAAAATTGTCTCTTAGCTCGAGTTTGAGCGGTCTATGTAGCTATCGGTCATATTATACCCTGTATATTACAATTACATTATAACATTACAATTATATTACGATTGTAGTGTTTTGTTTCATTTGGCCAATTTATAGTGATGCAGACGGTCCTGGGTTCGAATGCCAGTACGGGAAAGTATTTGTGTGATGGGCATGAATGTTTGTTTCTGAGGCTTGGATGTTTCTATATCTAAGTATTTATATCTATTAAATATATTGTCGTCTAGATCCCATAACACACAAGCCTTTGAAATTACCATTGGGCTAGTGCGATTTGTGTAAGATTGTCCCCTAAAATTAATTTATTTATATTACAGCCGTGAAAACGTCAGGTTTAGGGTGAATTTCTATCAGAGAAGTGCGAAGCTGTTTATACTCGTAAGCATATGTGTATAAGTATTTGGCGCAGCAAAGCCGTTCGCAGTTGAGCTGAGAAGCATGCGATGCGATGCGATGTGGATATTCCACCCCTAGTATTATGGTAATCAAATTCCTAAATGGGCCAATATTTTATCAGCGATATTTGACATTAACATATGTCCACATTAGTGTCTACTTTACAAGCTTTTATTTAGTTTCACCTGTCCCGATGTTTGTCATCAAATCTTGTGAATTAAATTTGATCCACTTCCCAATAACCGATTGAGCTGCAATTTTGCATACATGTTTTAAACACGTGACAATGCAATATTATGATGACATGGTGCTGATCTGATGATGGAGCTGGAAGGTGGCCATAAGAACTTCGCAATGAAACGTCACAACCTCATCGAGTTTGGGCTCGTTAGAATCATCTCAATAAGTAGGTACTTGATGACGGTATACAGAAAAGTACAGTCGGCAATAAAAGCTTATAACAAAATGAAATTTTTGACAGAAACTTATTTCTATACTTTATTCCATATACAACATTAGAATTAGTCTGTTTCTTCGTTTATCTAGAATATCAAGGGGATATCTTGTACTAGTTTTATTTATTACGATCATTAAGTGCTTTTCAAAAGTAACAAGTCAAGTTTTTGCGTTGAAATATGGTTTTCCTTGCAATCGTATCACGATGTACGCACTATTTTTCTAATCTTATATGAAATAGGTACCTATAAATCAGAATGATAGATACATTCCAAGTGAGGAATCCCGGCTATGCAACATAGTTAGAGATTGATTTTCGTTCCCTTAAATCAAACTCGGTTAACTGATAATTCTAGTTGTAGAAGGAATGTTCACATTTTTTGACATTTTCCTGACTGGTCATCACCAGCCGAGTCAATATCGCTCGTTAGTTAGAATCTAGAACAGTGATAAAAGAAAAATGACAACTTCCAGCATATTATGAAAAGCCTGAGTCAATTTCCGTCACAAAAGACGTCCGAAAGAATTGTATTACATTTAATCAATGAATTATTTTTTGACTAAAATTGTCGACACAGACACAACAATTGCAACAGTGCAATGTCATAGTACGAATTAGAACTAGAGTGTAACAAAATCAGTCTAGATTCATTCGAATATCAATCTTAACAGCTTGTGTCAAGGTTTAAATTGGTTACCATGTGTCAGTGCCTTGTTATTTTTTTGTTTCATTAGTTGTGATAGAATAAGACACCTTGCCGGTTCGGGATGTCATTCATGAATTAGCAACGAGGTATTGACTGCAGATAAGTACGTCCGGTTACGCAAATGTGACGCTATACCTATGAGGAAATTCGAACTGGAGTAGGTATCCCAGGTTTGCAACAAAATGTGGAAAGTTAATTTTCACACCTTTCATTCGGAAAAGTAAGTTTTGCTCCACGACGAGAGGGACCAACATGCTACTTTTCTGTTCAATCTACTTTTATCATTTATTCATTGGCATGTAGGATTTACGCAATGTGCCAATTGTACACCGATCTTAATAAAATAATCGATTGTAATTTCATTGTAATCGATTAAAAACTAACATATTTCAAGTTTTACCTTTAACAACGTTATATGAAACTTTATGAATTTTTCGTAATAGGTATTTCAAAAATTGTCACAATAAATTATACGTTTTACTGAAATCAAAACTATCGATGACTGTTATATTTTCCTCATAGTAGATGTGAACAATTGTATGTATCACTCAGGAGCAAAATCATTTTCGTCATGGGCGTATGGGCGCTTGAATCCTTCGATTCCTTCGTTATGCTCAGCCCTGCTAGCATAACTTGACTCTCTACTCTACTCGCGCGCGTGATAGACTGTCTGTCACTTTTTCACAGCAATCAGAAAGTGACGGACAGTCTATCTCGCGCGCGAGTAGAGTCGAGAGTCAAGTTATGCTAGCAGGGCTGGACTCAATGTACCGCCCTCGCCGAAAATAGGCTATTATGATTCAATTGATGCATTATTTCGTTTTTGGCTGGGGAAAATATTTGGAACTTCACAGGGATGCCAATTCTAATCTGTATTGTACTTCCAAAACTTCCAAACTAGTCATACATTACGTGTTCCTGTAATGTATGTACCTATGTGGGCATTTGCCCGTAGCTTTGTCCGCATGTACTCCCGTGTCCACTTCCATCCCTTTGGGTTTAATTCCTTTTGGGGGTGATTTTTGTAATTTAGGATATAAACTGTCTATGCACTTATTTCATCTAAATCCGTTCAGTCGCTTTTGCGTGATAAAGTAACACCCATCCAAATGATAAACCATCCACGTTTATAATATTTGAAGATTAGTTAGTCCTAGTGGGTAGTGACCCTGCCCAGCTGACGGTTCTGGGTTGGAACTCCGGGTAAGGACCAATTATTGTGTGATGAGCATGAAATAATATACTATGATTCCTCTGGTTCATTAGAACGCGGACTGTCCTAATAAAGTTTAATTCCTGGCTAGCCTACAACAAAATGCCTGATTTAGGTATTTCATTAGGTATTTATTCGCAAACAGTGTCGGGTTTCGACGGAATCTGTAGAAATATGACGCGGCGGCGCGGCAAACACAAAACAGGTCATATGTTAAATGTGCGCAATTCGAAGGAGATTAGTTTTAATTCTAGATAATGAATAGATAATAAATAATTGTAATAGAGAGCCAGTCAGGGAACACGGCGAAGTCGAAATAACAATTATACGAGATGGCTATGGCCTATTGAATATCAGAGCACCATCAGATCTGTTAGTTAAGTGTAATTCGTGTACATTTTTTTATTTTATCAATTACATTCTCATTCATAAAATTAAGCAATAGATCTTCATTTTTAAAACAGTTGAAAATCAAGTAATCATACCATAATCTGGTTGGCCAGATTTTAATTGAGAAACGATGGGATTTTTTGCTGCCCTCATAAGCATTGAAGATATGCTTATGAGGGCAGCAAAAAATCCCAAGTGTCTTGACTTTTGATTTAAATACAAAAACCCGCACTCAAATCGGTTCATCCGTTTGGGAGCTACGATGTAACAGACAGACGATATATTGAACTGAAATCATCCCTCATTTTCGACGGAGGTTGAAAAATAGGAGTGAATTTCGGAGAATTTTAATTGTAGGAATCTATTTATTTTCAACGACATTTAGGTATAAAAGTGACGCGAAATAGCCTCGAATACAGATGTCTAGATGAAATGCTCATCTCATGGCTATGAATCCACGGCGAAACGAATTCAACGCGCGCTTACGCCGAATTTCTGCGAAATATTCTTTCAAGAAATGCACATTTTAGGCGAAAACGCAACTCAAAGGCATTTACCGATGACACGACGATTCGATTGTTTCATATGGTATTTTAAATTGCGGATTTTAATTGAAACTATGTATACGCAAGATTTCTCGGAATTAAGCTGTCGAGGAAATGCGAGTTACTTGCCAACGATTTATTGGAATTTTATATCCGTCGTTGAAACAGGAAACAGGTAGATTCCAAAATCTAAATCGACTCATGTACATTGTATATAATTTTAATATGATGTTTTTTACCCTCAAACACATCTTCTAAGGGGGTGAAATATGGGGTGGAAGAATGTAAGGGAGTGCGATATAACTTAGTATATTCCGATATGTAACAACGAGCCACGTGCAATAGCGATTCTAAGTTAATTTTAGAACCAAACCGGACGTCTATCCAGCGACAAATACAACGTTTTTTCGCGACACAAACGAATCGTGCTTCAAAAACAATCTACCAGTGATTTATTCCCCTGGACATCACGATAACCGGACGAAAACCATCAAATCCCCGACCATCGGGTTCACTCAAGTTCAAATACGGAGAAAAGGTGTGACATAGATGCGCACACGTCTCCGACTTCCTCCTTCCCGCTTATTCGGAATTTAAATCGACCTATCGCCATCCCGACTCCTCCTTACCCCGACAATCGATTATAGTCTTTATAATTTGAAACATAAGGTGCTCGCGACGGCACGCGCATATTATAAACGTTTTGATTGATATGGCGAGGACGTCGCCAGTCCCGCTGCTTTCTTCCACACTCCAATGGGCCTCAACGGTACTGAATTACACCGTGTCGTATCTCTAAGCCCTCATTTATGGTGTCGCCATCGACAATTACTGCCTACCGTCTACTTACTTGATAAGTTCTGACGATTTCAAAAGAGCCAGCGCAAGCGGAATTGATCTTTATTCTACAGCAACAGGTGCGAGTTTTGGAGATTCACGAGGAATAGATAAAAGGTGAGTCCGATATGTGACAACCGTAAGACTCTGCTATTGTCTAGAAATTGATAATACGCGTAGCACGGTCATTTGGTTTGCGAAGTTCGTCTTGGGAGAAATTTAATGAAAAGGCTGCCGAAATTACGTGGGATACATAGGATTCACATGTCACACAGGTACCTTTCCAAACAAGAGAGGTCCAATTTGTCTTGGCTAATTCACATGGTCAATCTTTCTAACTGTTATTGGACAAGATAATTTCCAGAAATTTTGCTAATGGCGGATTTAGACCAAGCATATGCATTCTGGAAGTGAATTTGTTTTCTCTAAACCCACGGCAGGGTTTCTTAATAAGACATTAACGTTTTTGCAAAAATGCGAAGCTATGATATTCCGTTTCAAGCATAACAAGAATCGTTTCAAAACAGTCTTAACGCACATTACAGTTCCAATTACAGCATATACATAAGCGAAGCACGTCCTACGATCCGTTACCATCTCAGCCCTTTAAGAATTAATATTCTCGCTCGATTCATTCGCTCGCGAGCACAATTAGGACGCTTTTCCGTTCGGAGAAAGTTCGATCGATTGGAAAACATTTTCGGATATCGAAGTCTTCTTAGGGAGCGTACGGACATATACGTTACTCTTATTGGGAAGTGTTATTGCAGTGATTGGTGGCTTGCAGTTATCGTCTGAATATTTAGTGATTGGAGATATCATTTTGGGCAGATGGGTACAATACACACGAAGTTACACGTGAGAAATGCTATAGTATATGGGCGAATCGTTTGAATCGCTCGGTTCTAACGTCATTGTCGCCTCAAGATTATTTCAGCAGAGGTAAAGCATACCGCGGAAACTTTAATCAAAAGAGACTCAATACTGGTATTGGCTTACGTCTTCATCAGAAGTGGACTTTGATATACGTCTCTTTTAATAGTATTTGCTGTCAACGACAATGACGGAGAAAACCCCTTAAAAACGCTGAATATTTGCCCATATACGGTCAGCATCTTATTAGCAGCCAAAATACCGAAATAAATCGTAACACATCCTTACTCTTGCAGTAATAAAGACGTGCACCGAAGTATTTGGCTACTTTGGCTGCTACTAAACTAACTATATGATGCTGACTGCACGTTAATTAACAAGCCAAGATAAATCTAGACGCGGAAGGGCGTAGAACTACATTGACAGTGTCCTAAAAACGCTATGACATAGTTTATTGTATTCAAAAGTCATCTCTTTCTAGCTACTAAGCTTGACTGGGATCTCGAGGCTCTTATTCAACGTTTCTCGAGAATTTTCGTTCAAGTGTAAAAATGTTGACCTCTGATTTAGCAAAGTTGCCACGAATCTGTGGATCAAATCATACGAGGGAAGCTCAGAGACCGTAGAACGCTTTGTGAATAGACAATCTCACTCAGGATTCAGGAGTGTCATAAGATTCATAACCAGTATATCCACCGTTAGGCGCGGAAGGCGCGCTCCTGACTCGCATAGTGATGATAACAAAGATGGCCGTCGCATGTTGGTCAACTTGCTTCGATTTGGAGATTTCTTTCAAAGTAGTTATAGTATACCTTTTAGTCTATTTATCAGTGTATTGAAACGAAGTTCCGTGCGTTACAATCGAGTTACCGAACAGGAGTCTGGACACTTTTAGGGGTTGACATACAAACTTTACGTCTTTATATAGAAAGTCTCGTAGTCATCTTAGTATAGAATTGGCAGAAGTTAAATTAAGTGACGTAACGTTGATTTAGAATAGCATATTAATATCCGATTTTTGGGCGTAAAAGTTGAGCACAATCGTTTTATGCTTTTGATATTTATCCGTAAGGTTTTAGAGAATTGGATTGTTTAAAATAATTTCTATAATACGTACATATCAGAAATATCAGAGTATGCATTAATGTTTCAACTGTTTCAAGTAAGTTTTAAAAAGCATTCCACCCAATTTCAGTGCTTTTACATTACTATGTTATTATTGATAGTAATTTCACGAATTCCTAATCAGGAAGTGCTCACAATTTTCATATAATCGTTACGAAATGTGTCACGTATCGTCAAATATGTTAACTCGATACACGTGTGCAGGTTGTTTACCTCTGCTGCCGTCTGCAGGAAATCGACTTTTCCGATAAGCAATAGATTTTTGCTTTGTTACTAAACGAATTGATCAAAACATTGTACATTCACCAGATCGCATATTTATCGCCCTTGCCTTCGGCTGGGGCGTCAAACACCTGCGATCTGAGACATTCTTTCTTTTACCGCCCTAGGTAAGTAATGTACCTACTACTTATCATTGGTATCGAATACCCGAACCACGACATTGTGGTAAGACTGGTAATGGTATACCTCTCGGAAAGGGATGATCCGGTTTGAGCGTGGAAAGTCTTGTTATATCCTGGTAGCATACGGGCTTAGCAATCATATTTTTTATTAGCGGATTTGACTTTATCGCATGTAAACGTACAAATATTCACGGCACGCCATTGGCGAGGCTTGTTTTTTTTTTAAACATGCATAATAATAAAGAGTCTATAGGTCGCATTTTGTGAGCAGGTTTAATAATTATATAGATTTTTTCTCGATTCCGGTTTTCGAAAAAAAAATATTTTTTTTAAACCTTGCTTGCGAGTTCTACACCTTACAGAGCCGCTGGTAAATAACTAAGAGATTAAATACCTCTATAAATAAGCCATCAATTCTCAGTTCTTAAGCGTCACGTAAACCCATTACTCATGTTTTATCAGGTCGGTCCAATTGCCTTAACTTGGTACCGGAACTGCTCACAATCGGTTATCTCGAGATAAAAAGTACCGTTTAGATGTCCAATGCACGCCTTAAACAAGCGAGGATGATACAAAGAGTAAATGTACAATTTTGTGCCCTAGTTAGAAAGTTACCGGTGACTAAGTAAGTGTAATGACCTAGTAGATAAAATTAGGAATCGATTTGATTATTGATTTCTGGCGGTTCTAGTTTAGTGTTAGCGGCGATTTATATGCCGTTTCGATACGAGAATGAATGAGGGTAACATTATAAACATTTTGGATAGAAACTGCTTTAAGTCTTTGTACATAATATATGTAACAATGTAATCGAATCTTGCAAGTCGATTCTAACCCCTTTCCATTAGTCGTATCTATATGAAACCTTGCAAGTATGTATGAAATAAATTAAGATACAATAGTTTGATACCATCAAGTTGATCTGATGATGGAGCCAGAAGGTGGAACTCTTCAATGGCTAAGAGACCCTCGAGCAAGACCTCAAATGCGCACGGATTGACAACAATGTCGCAGTCTGACTTTCGTTTTGAGGCTTGTTCTTTTTAGGGTTCTGTACCTCAAAAGGAAAAAACGGAAGTCTTATAGGATCACTTCGTTGTCCGTCTGTCTGTCTGCCAAGTCCCTTTATCTAGAGATTACAAAATTAGCACGTAGGTTCCTTATATTTGTAATTTTATTAATTTGTATTTATTTTCAATGTACCTAATGTTTGTAATATTTTATGATATGGACTGAACGGTTCGAAATAAATGAATATTTAATTTTTAATTTATAAGGACTAGGGGTGCACTAAGAAAGGATTTTTCAAAATTCACCCTCTAAGGGGGTGAAATGGGGGTCCAAAGTTTGTACGGGGAAACAAGATTAGATCGACTATTTTATTCGAAACTTCACAGGAGTACTCCTAACGATAAATGAGTAAATACGAGTTATGCAATTTTTCATCAATGTTTTCTTATGACGAAAACCGACTTTACAGACAACCATTTTTTTTAATCATAAAAACTCATTTTCCGAGAACTCATTACCATACATCTGCTCTCGCCTTTCGGCGCAACAAAGGCAAAACAATTAAAGAGAACACATCTCATTAGATTACGCCACTGGAATGCAGACTTGGGAGAGGAAGCATCCTTTTGTGCCAGCACTTGTGTCCACAGATCTCTGAGGCCGGCTTATAGAATCGTTGGGCAAATAACAGACAACACGCATAATTACGAGAGTATGCCACTAGCAAATGTAGACACGGCAGAGAAACTCTTTCAAAGTCTGATTCAGCGATTTGAATGCGGGCTTTTAACCACAGAATGGTGCAAAGGTGAAGAACGATTACCTACTGAGGTGGGTGACATTCGATGCATGACATGAAAATATACCGAATCATGCCTTCTCTTCATCGCATATACATGCTGTTTCAAGCTCACTAATGTTATTATTTTTACATCAATTTAGGATCCCTTAACTAAATTATGTCCCAACGATTTAAAAGTAGGTACTTAGGTACCCGATTTGAAAACACGAAACAGAAAAGTAACTCATCATTGTAGGCATTCTCGCTGATAAAACGTATATTACATGACGTGGTAAATAGTCTATTATTTAAAGACTTGCATATTTAGTTTTACGACGCGCTATTAGAAAATTAACAAGCAACATTCACAGTGGATTCCTTCGGAACTACGCAGTAAACAATAAACATCAAGGTTCCATATTTGCATAATTACAATTAAAATGTATAGCGAAATTATTTCGCGAATGCAGCGGATGCTAGTCCAGTTCTCCCAACATTTTACTTTAACAATACATGTGTATAATGATGACTCAGTCACGTCAATCTCTGATTTAGTTCATACACATTAAATTAACTGGGGATAAAACTTCTCTCTCTCCATGAAGCTAGTTTTGCTTTGGAAGTTTATCGCCATAGTTAATAGCTCTCCCAAGGTACCAAAACCTTAGGTAGGTGTTATTATAGGTCTGCTGAAGATTTATGTCCTACCTACTTGGGGAATCTGATATAGTACTTGCATTCAACTTTCGTGAGTCAACTCTGACATAAAATCAACTTATGAAAGAACATTACCTATGTAGCAATATTACATTACGTATATTAAATGAATTATGTAGTAAACAATTATGGAAACATTGTGTACCTTTATTAAATTAGTAGAAACAATAATGATATTAGTGATAGGTATTAATAAAATCAGTTCTCCTAATGTAGTCCATTGAGACTAGTTCATTGGGACTAATGTGACAATACCTTAAACAAAATCTTTTAGTGAACTCAGATTAAGTTTAGTACACTTCTAAGTAGTCGTATAAAACGTCAGTGACACTGAGGGGTAGTCATATCATTGTCGTGTCAATTGTGGCGCGTGCGGCGAATCAAGTGGTCGGGTAACAGTCGTTTTAGGGTCATATTGCGGTGCTACCGATACCTTGAAGCTGGAGATAAGAATATAATGTCTGATGTTTCGTATTGGGTTCGCATCCTGTTTGTTTATGATGGAGGTAAATGGACATTGAGTAGTGTAGAGATACGTTACGTTGATGATGTTCTAGGTTTTTTATGAGGTCAACTAGGCACTCTTGGTTTTGACTCCACGCTGGCTGCGTGGTTTTTTAAAGAACAAACAAAACCCAGTATGCATTTTCTGCGCATCCGCACGCTACACCACGGGGTCTATGGGCTATTACAACATCCTACCTAATTTACTGTCACCACACCCACTCGTGCTAAAAGTGAAAATAACGCACCACCAATAGGCTTGAAACCTAGGATTTTTTTACGATAACATTCGAACCAGTTTTTGGACTGGAACAAATGTTTGTATGGGAGCAACATAAATACAATTAACCAACATAAATATCCAAAAAATCGAGTCGAAGACGGACCTCGCTGGCGGTAGCCGAAACGCTTCATACTGATTGACTCAAAAGTATGACGTCACCCTTTGCTATTTGAACTAATCGTTGTATGGAAAACAAGTAAATTGCTGTTTCGATCGCGAAATACTGCGTTTAGGTCCATAGTTGTCATAGGTACAATTTTATAGGTAGCGTTAAATTCTGGGACTATTAAAAAAATGCATACCTATATTTTTTAAACTTTCAAGGTCCATTATCTTTTTATTGTTATATGTTGTAATTTATACTTTATTACAATTATTTGATGGTTTACTATCCACTTGGCAACACTATACGTTATCAATTTTAACATGAGGTCACAAGCCATTTCAAGACCAATTTGATTGAAGACGGTCAGTGTGCACTTACCACGCACTTACGAAAAAACGTATTTTCACGGGAGGATGAGTGGTCGTCAGCATCCGAGATTGCGCAATAAACTTGACTGTCTGTTGGGCGCTTAAGGTACTCACGTTGAGACGGGGGCGGTTCGGCCGCTGGCGCCGCGGGCGCGCTGGCAGCTCCCTGCATGGCCCGCGAACTGCGACCTCGGCGACGCCTGCGCAAGAAACACACGGTCAATCATACAGCCCAATCTTCTGTTCTTCTCACATATAAGGCTGCGGATACACTAGTCGGGTTAAGCTAAGAACCAGAGATGTTTCATTGTATTGAAGTTATAAGTGCCACCTAGTTTGCGCAAGCCAGCATGTCACTTGTTTGAAACCAGGAGCCGTAGCATGGTTGGCCTTGTCACGCGATAGGTGATAGGATAGAGCGTGCGTCACTGGCTGACACCGTTCGATAGAACGAGACGACGCTGCTATCTTGTCACTTGTCGCGTGATAAGGCCAACCATGCTACGGCTCCAGAGCTTGGTGGATCCGAAGCTTAAAGTTCATACATATATGGTTCCTTTTGAAACTCATCCATTATTTTAATTCAGGCCAAACACTACGTCGGGAGGTATTTATGTACGTTTATTTTTATAATTATTTTGATTTTTGATTAATAATAATCTCTGCACCACCTACCTACTGCATAATCTAGTTTTATCTCTTTCTCCGATACCCAAAGGTTGTCTGGAAGAGATCGCTCTTCAGCGATAAGACCGCCTGTTGTCTACCTCTACCTACATGTTATTGTATTGTTTCTCTCTGTAACTGCTTTGTTTGTGTGAGGTGTGCAATAAAGAGTATTGTATTGTATGCGGTAGGTACTTTTGAGACTAATCGAAATAAACTTTTAAACCATTTCATTTCATTTTCATTGAGCTAACACCTATATGACGTTCTAAATTCTCGGTATACCTGAATCAAGGCATTATCTCAGTGAGTGAGTCGGTGTGATCCCTTATCAGCAACGACTTCCCGTACTTAGCTTTCATCGATCGGTTACTACCTCTACCGCGAGGTGACCACGCCTCGCCCAGCTCGGGTGGATAAATCTCGGATGATGTTAACTGAATCGCCTCACATTACTTTTAAGGGTTACTCAAGGGGACCCTATTGGCTAATATACACTTTTTCGGTCGATATAGTAGTACCGCTTTGTCATCATAAAAAAATTACTACTCATATTTTTTTTTTTCATAATTTTTGTTCTAAAGAATTTGTACTACTACCATCGTTATGTATAATAATAAATTTTCATAAAATTTGGAGTCAATATGTCCATCACGGGTATTATATTGGTTCACATAATGTTGTTTTGAATATTTTTTTAATGAATAAAGTAATTTTACAGAGGAATTTTAATTTTTAATTTATCTTAGTTAATGTTAATTATAATCTTGCATTCACTTTTAATAAATACATTTAATACTGATTTTACAGAGGTATTGGAACTTAATTAAATAGTTGTATTGAAAGCGTACATCGGAAAGTTATGGTGATAAATTTTCTTAATTGACAACATTTCAAAATATATGTAATGATGCTGATTCTAAATCCATTTCGGTAATTATGTTACCTGTTCAGGTAGGTAATAAAGCAGTTTTAAACCGTGTGTGACGTCAATACTACGTCTGTCGTATGAAAGATGTGCAAGCTGCCATACAGAGCCGTAATATTGACGTCATGCTTTACTTACGACCTTCTGGAATTCGCTACTTTTCAATTTGATATTTCTGAATGATAATTACAATTAAAACTGGTGTGTTGCGGGTACCACTGACAAACCCGGAGGAAGCTTCACCGCTGGCCATAGGTCCACTGTTTTTTTTATTTAAAAAAAAATCGAGGTCATTGTCAGGAGAGCATTTTTTTTAATTAAGTGAATAGAGTCGGAGATAATCGCCCCGAGAGTCACATTTTTTTAACGGTGTATTTAAAAAAATATGAAAAAAAACATGGACGGAATAATGGACGAATGTTCAAATTATTTTGAACAAGATCGGTTCAAAGTTTTTCGAGATATTGCTGAAAAACTGCCTTCCCTATAAAAAAGCATGCAAGCGCCGTAAGAATTCTGTGACGATACGACCTTTTTAATAGGCACAGAACCCTTCGTGTCGAGTGGTCCGACACGCACTTGGCCGGTTTTTTAAATCCAAAGTGATGCATATCGAGATGTTTCTTGTTGCTCTTAGCAAAATTGTTGTCAGGAATTTTTTGATGGTATATAATAGGACAGTCTCCTCGCTTCTCTTGCTCATGGTCAACCCACCTAGCCATATGCGCGATGCGCCATTCGCGCGCGCACACAATGCGTGCTAACAACCTGCGCGCTATGCGCATGCGGAGGAATAGGACCGCAGGACCGCGGCTAATGTCTGGACTTGTGTTACACGTATGGAATCCTAATCGGTTATGAGATATCAAGGCGAGATGATATTGTCAGTATACTAGCTAAGTTCGTGGTTCACAGACAAAACGAAGCGCTGTATAAAGTTAACTACATTAACAGCGAATTTGCCACAGATAGGTGAAGATGTACAATCTGTTACAGAGAAATGTGGACCCGTGCAAAAGTTTGTACGCATCGCGGTGTCAAGTTATAATTTTGGGTGAGCGTTGAGGTGAGCTTAAAACAAGTTACAGAATAGGGGGGCAGGTCATGTTTCTTTGCAGCTGTAGATATGTTCTAAATGAAGTCCTGAATACGTACCAGCCAGGGGACTTGTAGCACGTTACCTCTTGTCTATGGCTCGGCCCGGCAGTGGATCGTATGTATATAAGCTAAGATAGATAAGTATGCCTTCTTCTGCATGTATGTACCTACCACTAGCTGTCCTAATCCAATTTACTTAGAAACCAATCCAAATTTATCCAGATTTCTTGGTCATTTTCATCAAAAGATTGATGAAATCATATAAGGGTCTATTAGACGGTCGCCAACAAGCCCCTCCGACCGAGCGACCTGTTTGCAGCAAAATTTCATAGTAGGTGTAGGTACCTACAACGGTCGCTCGGTCGGAGGTAGGGTTGCCAACTTTTTTTGGGGGAGATTTAGACTTGTTTTCCAGAAAAAACCAACAAAAATAATATATAGTACCTACTTGGCTGGGCAATGTTGCTATTAAGTAAAATTTAATTGAAACTTGCGCCGCTGGATGCGGGTGGCGCAGGACCGGTCACTTTGGCACTCTTTGGGGGAGGCCTATGTCCAGCAGTGGACGCCTTTCGGCTGATATGATGATGATGATGATGAATTGAGACCTGGGCAATGAGACCCCCAAAATATAGTATTTTTGCGTACTATATATTTCTTCAACAGTAGGTATATAGTACAAAGAGTCAAAATATACAATACAATACAATACAAATACTCTTTATTGCACACCTCACACAAAAAAGCAGTTACAGAGAGAAACAATACAATAACATGAACACAAATATAGTACAATACTATATAATATAGTACGGTTGGCAATCCTAGTCGGAGGGGCTTGTTGGCGACCGTCTAGCAGACGCTTTAAGTATCAGTACTAGCCTAGTACTACTAGGAGCCGTAGCATGGTTGGCCTTATCACGCGACAAGTGACAAGATAAGAGCGTAGTCTCGTTCTATCGAACGGTGTCAGCCAGTGACGCACGCTCTATCCTATCACCTATCGCGTGACAAGGCCAACCATGCCACGGCTCCTGCATTCAAGCAAGACTAATGAAAACTGATCCCTTTTGATCCGGTACTCTGCAACATATTCCAGCAAAGTCGGTGGCTCTTTCATCACCAACAGTCGTAAACTAATTGTGGTTTAAGTTCAGTGAAGAGGAGTGTTCTGTTACGCTTATTTCTCTGTGTAGGTATCGCTTTTTCCCATGAGACCTAAAATCTTGCAATTATCTAGAATGTAACTCAATATAGATCTCCACGCGGATCGAGTGAGACAAAGGCGCCGCGGCGGCACCTTTGAAGTCCAGGACAACGCAGACTGTAATACCTACAATATTTATTACTTATCAGCGATAAGCCTGTTTAGAAATGGTAAAAGTAAACTTATTCGTTTTTAAATGCTGTTTGAGGTAAACTGCTCCGCTGGATGCGGGTGGCGCAGGTACGGTCAATTTAGCACTCTTTAGGGGACGTCTTTCGGCTGATATGATGATGATGATGATGAGGTAAACTGGGTAATGTTATTGGCAATTGTGTGTAATCCGAACAATATCTAGATTTTCTGTGTTTTCCAACCGAAAGGTGAGGTGGAAGCCGTTTCCAAAAACGATTGTCTGTCTACTGTAGTTTATGGGAAGGTACTATTTAGACACCAGGACAATAGCTAAGTTAGTGTAGGTGTTAAAGCACCGAACACTTCGCCTGTAGCATCAATTATAATTCACAGTTTTTAATGCACTTCAAAAAAGGAGGTTCTCAATTCGTCGGATTTTTTTATGCATGCTCCTCCATTACTCAAAGACGCCCGGACCGAATTTGGAAATTCTGTTTTTGTTTGAGAGGGTATCCTTCCCAGGACCACATGGCCAACAGCGGGACAGCCTGACAGCGTGACAGCTGGACATACAAACAATTTTCGGCCCGAGCTGAAGCATAGAACTTCGTTCGCTTTGCTCCCTCGTTCGATAATCGATTCATCTATCTAATACTCGAACATTATGATCATTTCAATCACTTGGTTCCTCGAAAATTAGTAAATGATAAGTCAACATAGATTAGAAGTGCGGCAAGTGAAATAATTAGTAAAATATGTATGGGTTATGTTTAACCTCTAGACTTAGTAAACTACGTAATATTGTATGGGTTATTTTTAACCTCTAGACATAAAAAGGGGTGTACCACTTTGTACCCTTTGGCGTCTAGACCCTCGGTCCGTGGGGTCCCAAGTGCGCATAAGTTATTTGCAGAAATCGCGAAACGTCTGGTCGATGTAACTGGTGACCGAAGAGCTGGCGGCTTTCTCGCGCAACGCATCAGCATTGCAATTCAGCGAGGAAATGCCGCCAGCATCCTCGGTACACGAGGGCCTTTTTTAGATTTAACTTAGTTTTAATTTATTTTAGTTAATGTTAATCATAATCTTGTATGTACTTTCAATAAATTATTATATAAAAAAGGGGTGTTAATAGACTTCTCAACATTTAGGTAGGTTGATGTTCATCGCATTACTGCGTCCTTCATCAACAACTAAAACAGAAAGTAAGCCGGTTTAAAAACCAAAACCAAAACGTAACCGCCGCGTAAACGTAAGCATAACCGTAAACGCCGTGAACCATTTCCAGTCAACCCGAGACAAACAATTACGTATTACTTTTCACAATAAATATTACCAGGAGTTTAAAAAAGTCACGGACTAAGCAATACACAATTTCATAAAATGTCACAATGATTATGGAATCAACTTGTGCTGACACCACTATCAGTTTATCGCGAGATCGGCTATTAGCTAAGATTGAGTGTCCATCGGAAAACACGTCTTCAGGCGACAGGTTTTAAATAGATAAAATGCTTAGTGCTACGCCAATAGAAATTTACTGAATTGAAATGGATGTCCAATTTGGTATGTGTCCCATTTCAAATCTGACAAACAAGTATTTTATTGAACAACCAAAATCACAATTAAATAAAAAAACAAACAGACTTAAAATGAAATTCAATTTAAAACTAATTACAAAAAAAATAGACCGTCTAAAAGTTCTGTCTGCGGCTTGGACCCCATGACGCTGGCGGCATTTCCCCTTTGGACCGCAAGAGCGATCCTTTGGGAAAAGTACGCGCCAGCTCTGGGGTCCCCTGAGGCGTGGAACAGCCGCGACGATAGGGCTGACATGCAAATACTAAAAGCGAGCGAAACAAACTCAAGTGGGCGAAATAGCTACCTGTAAATGGGTGAAACAACTCAAAGTGGACGAAATAATCATAAGCTATTGAAAATATTTCATGCACAA
Source organism: Epinotia nisella (assembly GCA_932294315.1). Lineage (NCBI taxonomy): Eukaryota > Metazoa > Arthropoda > Insecta > Lepidoptera > Tortricidae > Epinotia > Epinotia nisella. The sequence goes on from OW028693.1 coordinate 12,516,972, forward strand.
TTCTCGTATAATTTAAACGTAAGCAATAAGTACGTTGTAAGTTGAATAAACACTCGTTATAAAAGTTATGCTTCCTTAATAATTTTCTTTATATCAATTTTAATTAAGTATTAATTTCGCAAATCAATTTTCACCCACTTACATTCGTCGTGTCGATTTGAAACTTTGCAAGTATGTATAATATACATGTATAAGATCTATATGTTAATGCAATATTTTGGTACCATTAGAGGATGGATTCAGAAGATGTACAGGGCTCTTACAGTGTTTTAATTTTACAATAGATTTTTGAAAACACATCAAAATCTCTCATCATCATCATCCTGGCCGATTTCGACCACGGCGACTGGAAAAAGTGAAGAATTCTGGCTAACTGGAGCGTCGTTCGTGAGCTCTCAGGTGACTGACGTAGCCTATCTTTGCAGAGAATGTGCGACCACATTCCCTACAGGTCAGCACCCCTCCGACAAAATTGTGTCCGTCAAAATCTCTACGGAATCAACGAAGCCGTATCACAACTCCGTGACAGAGTTGCCATAACCCATCTCGAGATTTGACGCAACTCCTCAATCTCGTCATTACCGCCGCTTTTCGTGTCTCCGCTCTAAAGATAATGTACTTTAACGATAGCATTAAGTACATAATGGTTTTCTCAAGAGCACTGTACCTGATAGGAGATATATCGTTGCGAGATATGATGGAACTAATGGCTCAATCTGAGATGAAGATACGGTGTTACGGCAAACTAGAGTTTACGGTTGGCAGGTTTGATTTGTGTTTTTCTATGATGGTCAGGTTTCTCTCGAGGTTTGTTGCTTTAGTTAGAGCGACTAGAACCCATAATGGGTAATTCGCGGAGCGTTTCAACCGCCCTCTTCTCCATGTCTGAATTTATGACGAAGTCCCTGCAGATTTTCGTTGCGTTTCTGGTTATTTGATAGTGGTCCCTGACCCCTACCAAATAACCAAAAATGCATGCATATGATACTTTGAGTAAGAAAACTTAACCCATTATAAGGTAATGAATTGCATCGAAAGAGTGACTTGCATGGTTTGAAAAAAAGTGCCAAATTGACCGGTCCTGCGCCACCCGCATCCAGCGGACTCCCACGACCTTTACCAGGCAAAATATACATAAACATAAAATTTTGCGTGTGAAAATTAACATCATACAAATGAATGAAGTAAATACCTACAGTAAGCATTAAATTGTTCTGTTTTATCAGATGTTTACAAATATTAAGAGGATCAGGAAACGCAGAGATCTCGCAACTTGTGTACATTATACAAAACGTTCTGTACTCTCGAGCAACTCTGTAATTTGATCCCTAGGTACATATCAACTTGGACTGATTCGGGGGTCAGAAGATGCTGGTGGATGACTGGTGAATACCCGGCCATTGCAGCCGGACATCAGTAAACAACAAGAACACAATCAGCATTGAAAATCCTCCATTTCCCGTATGTTGTTGGCTTTCTTTGTGATGAATACGACATCGATGTAACGACGCCCCTTAACAATAATGTACCTACCCAATTACCTTATTGGAGTTATTGGTGTCTTTTATTTTTTTGTCTTTTTTGAAGCTGCTGATAAGCGGCCAGTACTAAAAAGGTTGATTAAGGTACAGGATACAATGTACTAAAGAAGCGTCGTTTAAAATATCCATTCCAATCCTTATAAGAGCAAATGAGAAGAAACTATGTTTTTGGAATATTCGGCACCTGCATGCAGGGATCGGAACCGGTTTTTTCAAAAATCCTCGAAGTAGTTAATGTAGAACTCTTTCGTGTATTTAGGTAACATGGTTTGGGCGGAGGTTACCATGATACATTTTTTCCGCCGTCTCTAAAATCAAATAGGACACTGAAGCTCTTTTTAGTCGAGAGGGAATTGTCGTTCTTTATCCACTTAGAGAAAATTTGTTTGACGTTTTTACCCACTTCCTGGTTTGCTATTTTCTTGCAATGCTGAAGATGTTGAAATTCAGCATTTATATTTGGAGAATGTACAATGCCTCGAAAGCCTTTTTTAGATTTAACTTAGTTTTAATTTATCTTAGTTAATGTTAATTATAATCTTGTATTCCTTCTATTTGGAGAACTAATTCTACAAGGAATATTACAATAATGTCAATACATTAATTTTTTACAAGCTTTTATTTAGTTTCACCTCTCTCGGTGTCTGTAATGGAATCTTGCAAGTTAAATGTGACCCACTTCCCTGTGACCGATTGCGCTGAAATTTTGAGTATAAGTATAGTTTGGATGACAATTCAATGTTATGGTACCACACCATCGAGACGGAAGGTGGCCATGGGAATTCAGTACTTAACCGACGTAACCCTGTTGAGTTTGGGCTCGTTAGAATTGTCTTAATGAGTAGTTGAAGTCGGCAATAAAAGCTTGTACCAAAAATGAAATTTTTGGCAGAAACTTATTCTTATTGGATTTCATGTTTTATAATCACAGTGGCTTATGAGCGTTTGAAGGGTATTAAGTATAGATAGGTACTTGTTATTCAACCCTTTATTTATCGTCTGGTGAAATTACGCAATAGGTATCATTTTATCCAACTTCAATACTTCATTTAATCATTTCTAAAGATATCTTAAATTTCGAATTGTAGTCGTCTACTAAGGTAAGTATGCTTTTAAAAAGCCTTACTAATTGCTGGAGTGGTTTTAAATCTTCTAGATGAATGAAAAAATACGATTTTTTCCAAACTATTAGTTTTTCCAAATTTTCCAGCTTTTCAGCAATTATGCATTATAAACTTATGAGTTATGACGAATGCGATGTCGCGCAAATTAAAAATAATAATACCTATTCTTCTTCAAAATCTATACGAGAATATAATGATTTACAATTTACTATTTTCGTGATAAGTACCTATAAGTAGATAGCCTGTACTCATTATTTTTTAAGTGAACTTAAACTTAATTTCTGATTATTAAATACGTATCTGTGTAGACATTGAATGGATTATAAAGCAAGTGGAGTTATTTTTATTTATTGCCTAACACCTGCTAGGCTACATTTTATTTCATTTAATGTACCTACGTAATGCAAAATTGCAAATTAACAAGAACAATTTGTTAAGAAAATTTCTTAGCTCTTATTAACTTAGGCCTGCTGCATGCGTTATAGTTATTAAGTAATTAGTAAGATTGCGCATTAAATAAATGAGGCTTAAATATTAATTAATTAATAACTTGGCTTATCAGGTAATTAACCACAGGTGATACCTATTCTATGAAACAAATCACTATACTTAGTTTATTTTAATGCTAAATTAATGGGATTCAAATGATAAAACATTTTTGCTTATAAACAGGGTTCTCCTTTTGCCTTTCTGTTTCAATTTTTTGAATATTATTAACGCTTACGCCCATTTACTTATTAGGCAGAACCTATAAATATTTAAATGAGATGAAACAAATCGACGTTTTTATTTATTTCTGGTTTACCTTTAAAATAAGTAATCATACTCACTTTCACTACTTAAAAACGTTGAATCCATTTCAAATAAGATCCCTGACGGGTATCAGTTAGGTGTTCGATTTCCAAACGGTTTTTACGTTTTTCGCGCTTTCCCGGTGACCTGGGGTCACGTCTTAAACATTTGTCGGCCTAGCGGCCACGCGCGGCCTACTGGTTCCACAAAGAACAGGGCGACGGCCCAACGATAATTTGCACCGTAATCTAATCGAAATAGCAGCACTCACCCAATCGTGGATAATTTCGCGGTATCAGTACACGCCGAAATTCAATAAAAAGTCCAATTTCACCAACGCCTCAGTCCACAAAATCACCTTAAACTTTATATTTGAGCACAGATTTACAGTCTTAAATTTAAAACACCATGAAAATGTTAAAAGGCACTTATTGGTATTTAATATTGTTACGTTTTGCGTCCGTAGCGCATCTTGCGCGAGCGACAACCTCACCCAGTGAGATGTCGTCTCCTTGTGATGACTTGATGAGAGTACGCACTGTCGCTCTGCTCTCGGGGGAGCAGAAGATGGCCGCCGATTGGTCGAGAGCGGCGGCCGGGCGCAAGGGGGAAACGAGAGGGCACATCTCGCACGGGCCGCGAGTGAGCAAGACAGCTAGCGCCGTTCGTTGCGTCGCTCGGCTACAGAGATTGTCTACGGGCGCGTCGGTGGATCATTTTGTTTGAGAGCGCGATATCATAGGATGGAGATGCCGGAACGGGTGTCGTACATTATTTATCGGACTTAGGTATTTTGTTTATCTGCCTGAAGTTACAATAACGTAGGCAAGTGTAACAAGTAGATTAATTTATATTTGTGCAGTCATTAATTTATATTTGTGTTCTTAATTGTTACAAAGAATGTCACGAATTTTCGTAAACAAAGTCAGCCAATTAATGGGACAGTATCCACTCGTACATAAATGTTTGATTATTTTCTAGTAATTTATTATTAATTTCGGTATTTAGTATTTACCTCATCTTTTCCGCATTTGTAGAACTAAACTGAACATCTTGTACTTGAAAAAGATAATATTAACTATTTAGTAACAAAAACAATTCTTAACCTCTTGCCTGCATAAGGTCGAATGTGCAAACGTAGGTATTATTTGAGAAAAGTCATTATTATAAGTAATTCGATAATTAACTTTTGATGTAGGTATGTTACGTACAGTCAGCAGCAGAAGTAGCTAATCGGGCCGGGTTTTCAAAATAACCTACACACGCTCTTAATTTCTTAAGAATAAAGTCGTGTGCAGGTCATTTTGAACACCCGGCCCGCTTAGCTACTTCTGCTGCTGACTGTACCTAGACTTTGCATGCGTGGGGTTATTGTATACTTACCTAGGGTGTGTTGTATACCTAGGTATTTATTGATATCATCCTAAGCACGTACCTAAGTTTAATGAATGGAATAACTATTCATAATGAATGACGTAAAATAAATACGTATTTAATTGTAATTACGAGATTAAAATATATTTAAATACGATAACGTCCACTAATATTTATTATTATGTAATCCCCCTAAAAGTTGTGTTATTATTTATTTATAATTATGTTACAAACAAAACTTAACCTAGGCCTAGGTACCCATCTAAAAATATCTAAGTAGGTAATTTAAATATGTTAATGTTTAGTGCTGTCTTTCTGAAATTTTCACATTCTTTTGTAAAAACACCCAATTTTATTAGGTAGTAGTTCTTAAACTACTCATCTGAAATGCTGTAATACAATACGTGATACCTATACATGCCGGGCCGGCATAGTGTTAACAATGCCATTGTGCTGAACTAGTACTTATTGTCTATGGTACAAAATCGGATTCGGAATGATTCACACTTTCCGAATTATTCCTTTTATGGTTTCATCTTCAATTGACGTCCTATGAAGGATAAAAGGGAAAACGCGTTCATTCATCTGACTCATTCGTTTGCTAACTTATCTCGGAAATAATACTGTCCTTAGTTTCGGCAATTATTACTTATTAAATAATTGAACGAGCGAGCAAAGCGAACTAAGTTCTCTGTTTCAGTTGGGCCAAAATTCTTTCGTACACCTATGTCCGGATGTCCGGCTATCCGACTCTTCTCCTCTACAGGTCGCATTTGTCAGCCGATTCCCGTGAAATTTTGTGAGCAGGTTCAATAATTAGATACCTAAGTAGGTATATAGATTTTTTTTTGACGATATACTTTCCGAATTGAAAAAAATCTTGAAAAAGCAGGCTTACGTGTTCTACAGCTCCCAAAGCCGTTTTATCGCGTAATATATGTATGAAATAGGTACATCGCTGATCAAATCCGTTAAAATCTTATAATTTAGGAATCGTGGACACGTTTTAGGTATCCTTAAAAAAAAAAGCACATTTTCCAATTAGATTCGTGTAAAATGCTAATAAGAACTTATACCCAATTACCAATACCATCATACACTGAACTTAAACCTTGTGTTCAACCACGTTCGACGCTTAGCAATCAAAGGGTTAAAAGTCGAACAGACGTAGGGTTTTGAAACGTACGTGTCACAGCTCCTTAAGAGACGCTGTATTGATGAGTGACTTGTATTTGTCCAGTAAGCCATGTGCCATCGTCGTCATTTTCTCGGTAACGCAATCTAGTAAGCCGTTTTCGATTCGATATTATAACCCATTTACACACATACGAGTATAATACAGTATAGGATATTTTTAGGGTCTTCATGATAGAAAGGCAATTAAGGTAAACGTCCTATTCCTCGACGGTGCACTAGTGTACGACATGGACACTTTGTGTCAAAGCAATATGGGTTAAATTAGAACTAAGAGGTCTTTTCTTCATTCGAATTTAAGTCATGTTACTTTGATATAAAGTGTCATACACTATTGCAAAGAAGATACATACAAAAATTCCCAAATATTCAAAAAATCAATACATTATTACTATGACCTCCAATATCGGTCAAATTTCGACCTCCCGTAACAAGAACGTCGCAAATACTACGAAGTGTAAACGCACTAGTGACGTTTTAGTTTCGAGCGGGACTTGCCCGTGCGCATCTGTCAACACGTGGTCAGCCTATCGCACGATCATGAGTTCCCCAATATAATTTGGCCTCGAGATTCTTGATAAGTATGTGTAACAAGAGGTCTGAATAGATATACTGGTCAGCTGGTACGATTGTGAATAGCAGCGTTGGCCGTTCGTTTCCTCGTCAAATGACCCGATAAGAAGTGTTTGCTTCGGTTTCGGCTTGGATTTAGATAGAGATAAGCGAATGATTGAATTAAGGGTTTTTGTAGTTTACAGCTTTATTTTATTCACTGGATATCGGTGTAGAATCTAGCTAGACTCCAAGTAATAAGTATATCTTAGTTGCTTAGCGCTGCTTATTTGTTTACGTAGCTGAACATGTCAATTGGTTTTTGGAGAAGAAATAAAGTTTTTTTTTTTAGAATGGATACTAAGTTACTAAGAAATCCGTATGCCCGTAGTTAGATATGGTAGTAGGTCTACAGTCGTAAAGGGAGAGGGAGGGGGAAGGGAGGGGGGGGGGGATTTGATCTCCGCTGATCGACCTGCACGTTTTTTAGCGGAATAGCAAAGGAATATTGTTCTCGTAATAGACTAAAGGGGGTCATCGGGATCGCATCTGTTCTGCTTGGAGGACGGCACAACACTCGACTAGAGACCCCAAGCCGAGGAGGACTTCATCATTTTGAGATTCTGGAGTCCTCCGCATGGAGGCGCAGATGGCGGCCGCCATGGAGATTTTAGATGTAGAAATACTACATAACCCAGTCATTCGCCGATGATAACTGGGGTACTTACACGGCTACCTGGTGCGCCAGAGTGACTGCATGGTGGCGAAGGTATTCCCGTGGATTTTCCCCACGAAACCACAACACAACAACAACACACAACAACGACTCGACTCGGCTCGACTGCATATCGGGTGAGCGCTCATACAACCACGACCATCGTCAGTATCGGGATCAGCCATAGTAGGTAGGTATACCCGCTAGTAGGCCTCTCCTCTTCCCCCGTCCAGAACGAGGGGTATTATAAGACTTATAAGGGTTATAAGTTTAACATGTGTCTACCTATCTGTGTATTTGTCTATGGCATCGTAGCTCCTGAAACGGATTGAACCGATTGTTTTGGCGCGGTTTTTTTAAATCGAAAGTTTTGCCTGCGGTGATGGTTCTTGGCTATGTTGGTTTTGTATGTAGTTTTCAATTTATGTATACATAATCCGCCATATTTCATCCCGGGGTTCACCAGCCGCTGCTAGTTGTCCTCGAATCGCACATAGCCACAGCAATAGGTACTTGGATGTTTTCAATAAAGAATAATCTCTCGCCATGACATTAATTGATATTCGATATCACGTAAACAGATAAGATAAACCTTTGTCTGTGGGATAGAAATATTTTCTTATGAAAAATCGGAAAGTATGACGTCAATGAAGGTTTAAAACGATAGCTGTGTTCCAAGCAAAATACCAACGAAGCTTGGAGATTATATTCGATTGTACTTAAATGCTAAAACTTGGTCATGTCTATAATGCTGAGCGGCAGCGTCAACGCAGAAATATGCATGTATGACCATTACAACATTGTCCCTGTAAACATGGACGACCTACACACATATATGTATATATTTATATATATATAACATATAAAAAGGGACCAGTCTGAAAACCAGCGCTGGATGTAAACATCTTATTCAGCTGGAGCTGAGACTGGTAGCCATTGCCCAGATATTTAAGTGGTAATCATGATATTCTTAGTTTAAATTGTAGTTTTTTTTCTTCATTTGTTTGTATGTTTGTAAAGTTGTGGCAATAAAACATTTTTTTAAATATAAATAGTCCCGATTCTTTATGGAGCCAATCTCATTGCCCTCACAAAAAGGATGGTGGTGTTAGACCAATTGCAGTAGGATCAACTCTCAGACGACTAGCCTCCAAAATTATTAACTATAGTTACTGGTTAGTTTAAAAAAAAACTAGTTATCGAGTGGAAATATCGGCCGACGACGCAACCGGCATGTACTCGTGTGTCGATGAAACAAAGACAGACAGGGAACTACGAAACCCTTACTGCGCGTGGTTCCACACGCACTTGGCTGGTTCTTTTCCTTGTTCTTTGATGAATGATTCGAAGTTGATTTGAAGAAGAATGGTATATCAATCGGAATGCTAAATATCTTAAACGCCTCTTTGCCCTTTTCAAGATTTATCGTTAAACGAGAAATCTAAGGTTTACGGTATTGGACAAACAAGACTAAAATCTTATCTCTCCGCTTTGTCACTTGTCAGAGTACAGTCCCGTATCTTATGTAGGTACTTATTTATTTTGTCATTGATACTGATCATTGATTAAGGTTGGCATGTAGGTACCTACTGAAATTAGGGTTTTCTGATTGGATATAAATACTGATGACTTGAGAAGATGTTCGAGACAAATACTTGATCTGATGATGGAGCCCGAAAGTCTAAAAAAGGCTACTTAGTAGGTAATAGACGTGTGCGCCGCGCCGCCGCGCCGCCGCCGCCGATGATTTTTCCACGCCGCCGCCGCCGATAGATTTGACCGGCGTGAAATCGGCGTGGCGTAATTGCGTTTTTTTCCGAAAAGTGTTAATTATTCTATGCAATTTATTCAAGTAATTTTAATTCCAATGCCGAATAAGGAGTCTCTACGGTACATGTCATATCTGTAATTTTCTACACTAAAGAGTTTGCTTTAATTCACATCGCAATAAAATAAAAATCGGCAATTCTGCAGTATTATAACATTCTTGCGAACATACACACCATGACAGATATCGTCGGCTAAAGTCACAAACCTCTAGATTCCATTTATCAAATCATGATATGGCACAGTTATATAATACAACATGTCCTTTGGGTATAATCAACTGGGGCATATTCCAGTAGCTAAAAGTTGTTTAACTCATTCCATGAAGAATCTGTTCCCTAATACGTCGGTCGGGTGTGGGTATACCACAAAGGGCAGATTCCATGGTTATCCCACTACATAAAAAATGTTCTACACGTAAATTTGACAACTATCGAACTAATTATCTCACTTATATCCCTTGCTGGTAAAGTTCTATAGTATATTCTAAACAAACGTCTGGAGTACTACAGAAGCGGACAAATCGCAATAGAGCTAACGGGCTTTGTTAAGGGTAGAGGCACAAGAGAGCAGATCTTAAATATCAGGCAGTTAATCCAGAAGATCAAAGAATTTAACATACCCATGGCCGTATTCTTCATCGATTACGCCAAAACGTGCGATTGCATAGATTAGCGAAAAATGTTTGAAGTGCTTGGGGAAATGGGTGGGTTTTATACCTGAACATTTCAGTCCTTTTTGGTGAAAAACCTATACTTGGACGGCAAATCTCGTGTCCGGCTGGAAGACATGGAGTCCATACCATTTAAGACCAATCGAAGCAGGGTTGCATGCTATCCCGGCAACTATTCATCTTGGTCGGCGAACACATAATGCGCGGACTACGCAGAGTGCTTGAGAGTTGGCAGGGCGGCATCCGAATAACAATTTGCAATACATAGTTGCCTATGAGACCGAACTAGCTAGCTACACTTCTAAAGAAAGTCGAATTGATCAGTGTACACTACGGCCTCCACTTAACCAGGAAAAAACGAAGCTAATGTTCATAGACAGAGCTGGGTTGATGCAGAGGTCACAGGAACTACATGACCTGGACTTAGTTGAAAACTTTGTCTACTTAGGCTCACAGATCTCCAACGACGGAGACTGTATGAAAGAGGTCATCAGAAGATCAAAAATTGCCTAAACAGCAGTAAAGCGCTTGGAAAATATATGGAGGAACAGGAACATCTACCGCAACACCAAAGCCAGAATTATGCGCACCCTTCTCTTCTCCATTTTTCTTCATGCTTCTGAAACATGGACTTGGAAGCCAGGCTTGTGAGCAAAAAAGATACATTTGAAATGTGGTGCTGGCGTAGAATGTTGGTCATCTCATGTATACAACGGCGCAATTATGTGTCGATACTCAAAGAGCTTTGTATCAACATCCAGCTTTCAACTACATGCTCCCAGAGAATGATGACATTATTTGGCCACGTGGCCGGCCAAGACTAGCTTGGAGAAAATGATAATGGTTGGCTGCGTTGAAGGAAAGAGGAGTAGAGACAGAGCACCCATATGATAGATTGATGTATTCGGCGATGCCACGGCCGTCAATATCAAAGGCGTAATACAACTAGCCTAAAGTAGAAGGGTTTGGATAATGTTTTTGAAGAACTGCGCTCTTGGTAGTCACGACCCTCGTCCTTGAGGAACCGACAAAGAAGATGAAAAATCAAGATTCCTAATTGATACATGTTTTTAATTTTTTTGGTGCAATTAGATTTCAGAATATCTTAAAACTAATTTATTTAACCATAAGAAGTTACGCTTTATAGTTATTTAACCATAAACCGAAAAAAAAGTGCCACGCCGATTTCACGCCGATCACGCCGCCGCCGCCGATCAAAATCCCACCGGACGCCGCCGCCGATGATTCTGCCATCGGCGCACAGGTAATAACGAAAAAATTAATGTTACTTGTAAAACTTTGCAGTTTTGGCTTGAATCTTTAAAACGAAAGTCTTTCTTTGACTTTCGGGTTCCATCATCAGATCAACTTGGTGGCAGGTACGGTCGACGCCAAAAATACGTTTACACTATTCGCCTTATTGCAATGGAATAAGGTGCAAAAGTGTAAACGTATTTTTGGCGTCGACTGTACCATATGTATGTAAAATAGGTAGCAAGTCGATACGACTTGCTACCTACGACGAATGGAAGTAGGTGAAAATAGATTTGCAAGATTTGATTACCTTGAAATGTGAAACATATAAGGCGCCTGCCTGACTTGGCGGGGCGGGATCGGTATTCGGTACTTTGTACTTCGAGCTTAGTGTTGTCGCACAGAATTACTTACTGGTCGGTATACTATCGGTATTACATTTGCGGAGTAGTAATATCAAGCACAGAAGCGGCAAAATATCCTCTAAGTACGTCGTTTCCCGACAGCAAAAACAAGGTATCTCCATACGTCGTCTCAATCGGTTGAGTTGAGCCGTTTAAAACTGAAAAAAATCGCAAATTTTGTATTTTAAACAAGTTTTTGGATTATCAATTGATTTATAACTTTGCGTAAGAACCACAATTTATCAGGAAAATTAAACTCATTGAATGTAGTCATTGTTTTGACGCAGGCATTGCCAATCATCGATAGCTCTTGACCCAAACGCAATGCTTTATGGAAGATACGGAAAATTACGTAAAATTATTTCAATGAATAGGAGGATAATTTATTACTTAATAAAATAAGTTGTGGTTTTATTCAACAAATGCTGGGAATTAATCAAACGACTGTTTAAATCGTTCAACCACAAAAATAATATGCCTTAGCTCATTTCCAGAATTCAATATTGACTACACTCTTGAGCAAACGTATCGAATCACTTTGCATTTTTTCATGTGCACACAATATCTTTGTAATTTCCCACCCGAATTTAAAAATAAAAGCTAATAATGTAGCGCATTGGAAAATGTGCGAATTTAATAATATTTGAGGTCCAAAGGCTGAGTAAACCCGAATGACGGTAGTAGCCTGAACATGCTCTAAAAAGCTAATATTCCAAGAAACATAATTACATTCATTAAGTAATTTAGGAAAATCCAATTTACAAAGATATTGTGTGCACATGAAAAAATGCAGTGATTCGATACTTTTGCTCGCGATCACAAATTTTAGTTAGAGGCCTTGTGACGGCAGTCACGGTTGAATCAAGTCGACTACATACACGCAGTTTGGTTCTTACTTTAAAACGGCATGCTGGAGTACCTTTTTTTTATATATGGGAGTAAATTCCGTTATGGATATCTCCACGCCACGGGGATAGCGCGGAGGTTATGTCGGACTCGCACCGACTAAAAACCCCCCCGATGGTCCTCCTCGACCCATTTCGGACGGCTCTGGGATCTCCTACGGAACGCACCAGTGCCGCCTTAGCGTCATGCCTCAGTGGTATCTACCTTTTTTTTTCCGATTGCAGCCTCCAACTGCAACCGTGTACCACCCCGAGGACCCCTTTTAGTCCCCTTGTACGACAGGCAGGGGATACCGTAGCCGTATTCTAATGCCCGGGCTACAGGGCGCATGCTGGAGTACCTAATATGAAACTTTGTTAAGCCTGACTCCAACGGGCTTTGTACTCTTGCTTATCCTCTGAGTTGGAAGGTCCGATCGTTTGCTCAAAAACAAGACCTTCGCATGTTCTTTGAATGAAGTAGTCAGCCAGATCCATGGCTCTTTCAGGATGCAACCGGGATAGCGCTGAGAGGTTCGTGAACATAGATCACTAAATACTGTACCTACTCATATTCCGAGTGAAAATGACATGAGTGAAAGTTACGCAATTTCCATGCAGTTTCCAAGAAAAAAGTGCAATAGATTTTAAGGGTTGGTACGGCGATCGCTTAGCATCAGGTGGGACCTAGACGGGCTTGACGGTCAACCAAAAAAATGCACTCCTCGTCATTGAATAAGCGAGCGGAGCGAACGAAGTTCTCTTTACAGCCTGGGCCAAAATTCTTCGTACCTATGTCAAACTGTCCAGCTGTTGTCCTCTATATCTTTCTCAAACATTCTCGTGAAATTTTGTGGGCAGGTTCAATAATAGTTTTTTTTAATAGATGCAGAATTTCGAAATTTAAAAAAAAGGCACGCTCGCGTGTTCTATTGCTCACAGAGCGACTAGTCATATTAAGTGTTGACACAGTTGCATTCTAATGAAGGGGCTCAGGATCCGAACACCTTAATCCGATTGTAAATTAGTACCTACACTAAAATATCTGCACTTATTACGTACACACATTGTGTAATTGATGACCGATGTTTGCCTACGAACCGCGTTCCCGCCGAATTGCGGAAACCGTTCGAAATTCATTCACGATCGCCACCGTTTACAAACATGGCCGCCGACGGAAAAAATAGTTCGACGGGACGTTGGGGCAAGTTTACTAAATATAGACTAGCTAAATCCTTTACTACAATAGTCTATCTTCGCTGTTGTGGCGCGCGGGCATAACATTCTAAAGCATCCTGGGTCCGATGAGGTGACGAGATGTAGAAATCTGTAGTTTCACTTGTCTTCTCGGTCAGACATCATACAATATTTGGGTATTTTTTCCCAGTTCTTCTACGTCTACTTCTAGCCACTCATTAACCCATATCTCATTGAGGGTCAGCCTCAGCCTCAAGTATTTTCCGATGTTCCCCAGTACTCTACTGGCCCTCTTTCCCAGATCCATTTTGTTGTTTATCACTTCCAATTTTTATGCTAGCAAATACTACTGACACTTCATAAAAACTACGAAATGTCATCGAATACAGTTCTGGGATCAAATACCTCTACTTCAGTAGCTATAATTCCTCAATAGAAATCCTCATGGGCCCCTCAGTCCTGTTAACAATCATCGGGCTACAAGTCCCAAGAGTTCTGAGATCCGGATGAAATGAGAACTTCCTTCTGTTTTGGACAACGATTCAAAACTGCCTCATTTGACTTATTAGAAAAAAAAACCACAAATATTTTCGGTTCAAACACTACCTACTTAGCTCCACAGCAGCAATTAGCATTCAGTTAGTCACGGTAACCACTTAAATAAAAAACAAACCGGGAACAGTAAAATGAAAACGATTTATTCTCTACGGAAAGTGAAAGAAAGCCGCCTGGTCGATACATCATTTTCATCACGCGAGGGCGCGGAAGCGCGCGAAATAGAATCTTAACTTTTTTCTTAGCGAGCGTGATTGCTCGTTAGAAATTCCTACCGGCCAGTGTCAGTTACCGCTGGCTGGGGTTTTTCTGCACTAATAGTATTAGTGAATCTGTTTGTTTTTGTGTTGCTAGCTTAAATTTAACATGCTTGTAGTTAATATGTGCGTTGAATTTGCGATATATGTCCGTTTGAGCCGAAATTGAATATGATTACTAGGTTGGTACTCCTTAAAAATCGGCTCAAATAATGATAAACCTCATCGTGCCCAACGCCATAGCAACTATTTAAAACATCTATGTATATACCTACTTATGCAAGTCTGTGCAGTTCAGTTCGCAGGAATTGTGTCTCTGATTGGTTTGTTTCAAAAGTCGAATTTGTCATTGATGATTGGTTACCTACCTGTTAATCTTATTGCAATTTTCTGTAAATTTATGAAGCAACTGCTACAAAGCTACATTTACAGATTTTGCCTAATAGATACCTATAGTTAGTTCTAATTCTTCCTCACTGATAAATGATAATGTAAACAAAATGCTGTTACACGGAAGATAAGCTGCTCTATTTAAGGCAAACTCAACCTCAAAGCCAAATTGTCTGTCATCGCCCAACCGTAGGTCAAAAGTAGGACGTGCCACAGAACTAGCAATGCACCGAGCAGAAATTTTCAAAGTTGCCTTCAGAGAACAACCTGAACGGAAACTTGCCTTAAGTTCTCGTGAAATTTTCCACAAATTTCTCAGAATTTTCCAATCATTTTGAGAATGCTCTGCAACTTGTATATTGCTACATTGAAGCAAGAAAAACAAACGGGCAAATCTGCGAGTTTAACAGCTAGCTACACCCACAATTACGCCGGTGAGCACTAACATGAGAGATTGTTCTGGCGTGTGCCGGCCTTCTATTGTGCAATAATTGTACTAGTGCAGTAATGAGCAGATTGCAGCCGATGATGAGACTATTTGCTTTTTATGAGTGTTATATGCTTTTAAACGCAATTGAAGCATTAGATATGCATTTTAAGTGACAGTTCTTAATTTGCATTTTAGGTTACGGAAATATTGGCATATGGCATGGAGGTTCATCAGACAATGCAACCCCATCGAGTTCTTCCTTCTGGCTGCATCATTTGATTTCGGCCGAGGTACTTCGAGAAATTGAATTTTAGCTGATTTTCAAGATCAAATCCTATGTCCCTCGCACCTTCTACTAATCCCCCATTCACCATATCAGGCTATGATATCCGGGATAAAAATATGTTATGTCCTCTCCCAGAACTAAAAGTAGGTATCTCAATTATCAATACCTACTATAAACAGACGGACAGAGTTTCGATCGTACTTCTAATATAAAGTATGCATATGATTATAATTACATATTAACTCGAATCTCAACGTAAGTATTAAGTTGTTCGTTGCAATCGTAGCTGTATTAAATTCTTACATTCGATAAAATAAGTGGTCTGTTCAAATAGATCTAGCCGCAAGTACTTCTAAGATCAAACACTTGGAGGTCACCCATCCCGATACATTCTATCTTTTGGGCACATATTTGTTTGCGATACGCTCCTCTTGTCGAGTCAATATTGTCATTTCGTATTGTCTGAGCGGTCAGCGACCCGGGTGCATCGCGCGAGAATAATATATAGAAAACTGTCATATGAATTAAATGCGATGTAGGAAAATCCAGCGTGCGTGACTTATAACAGCTCAATTCCATTTGACTTACCTATAATGACAGGGATATGCCGAGTGCAGTGCCACGATTCCATTTGTCTTCATTGATAAAAGGGGATATCCCTAGTAGGTATAGCGGTTGGTTTCACGTTTTGATATTCTTATTTTGAATAACAGTCTGTTTTTTAAATGACAAAGCTTTGAGTACCTATACTTAACACGTAAATATTTCAATTGATTTGAAATTAATTGCAACAATTGTGACATTAAAAACAATATCACAAGTTTTCTTTACACATATCTCCTCAGATGAGCCTCTCACACAGCTGTGCACACATAGACAAACATGTTTTGATTCTGCCACACGTCATTAACCTTACTAGCACATAGTCAACACTTTGTCTATTATTGCAGTGAAAAGACAAAGTAAAACTGTTGCAACCGGAGCAAATGGATAGGATTTAAAAGCAGATCAGCTTTTAACTAAAGACATTATGTTTATTCAATTAAATTCTTTATTTCGGATAGTATCCATAATTTGTTAGTATACAAGCACAACTTATCAACTAATGTTATTTATACAAACTAATTTAATCCTAATAAAGTTAGATGCTCCATCCCCTCGCATAGGTTCCTGCACAATGCAGTGTTCCAGTGCCTAGGTAATGGAGCATCCAGCCTCGCAGCCAACGTCCTCAGGGTACTGTTACCGCTGCCACCCATCCGCTGCATTAGTGATGCCGTCCTGCTGCGTATTATTGCGTAAAAGTCTTAAAAAAGTTTATGACGAATGAGATTGTGTAAATTGTTATGTCAATGAACATGAACTCTTTAATGAGTTTACGTTTACCTAATTAATTTTATGAAGAATGGGTCAGTCGTACTCAGATTTAGGTTCGCGTCTTTCGTGTAAACATTGTCAAAATTAAGGGCTACAAATCCTAATTTTTGGTAGGGCTCTTAATCCGCATAAACGGCGTCTCCTCTTATATATTACTAGCTTTTACCCGCGACTTCGTCCGCGTCGAACTCGTTTATATCGTAGCTCCATACAAACTTTCGCCCCCCTTTTCACCCCCTAAGGTGATGAATTTTGAAATAATCACAATTAAGGTGACTTTTCTACTAAACCGCAGGACCACATTAACGGACTTGTAATTTACGTATACTAAAAATAAAACTGCGTTACATCTTATAGTTTTCAAAACATCGATGTAATTGTAAAGGCTAGTCCAGACATAACAATTTTCGCCCATCTGATTATAATTATTGTCTGATCAAATCAGTGGCCCGTTTGACGAAGCTACAAGTAACAATTTTACAAGTCTAAACCGGCAACATTGGCCAAATAGCCAGTCGTTATTGGTCCAGCGCCTCGGTGTGCGCTTCGTGTAACGGGACCCAGGTGTTGTGTACGCAAAAATAATTTTATGTTACCTTTTTATTATTTTATATAACACTAAAAATCAGATTTTACATATTTCAGTTGTTTTTCTTATGTACCTAGTATTTTCCTCGCTTTAGTGAGGTGAAAAGATTTGTGTTACACACGGGTGCAGTATTTTACGTCTCGTGTGTTGCAAAACTCGCTACGCGCAGGATTCTGTTGTTAAACCACTCACTTCGCTCAGGATTTTATTTACGAACCACTCGCTTCGCTGGTGGTTTAACCTAGAATCCATTCGCTAGCTCGTGTTTCAATTCCACACTTGCGGTTAAAATACAACTTTGCACCCTTTTGTAACAAATAACAATTAGATGCAAGTAAGCTCTTAACTATTTACCACAGGAAAGATGAATTTTGTTTTTTACACTGTGTAAGTATGACCCGAATAATTTCTGTTTTATTCTGGCGATTATGGATAAATTATGAATCGATCGATGATCGATCTACAATAATTCAAAGTCAAAGTCAAAGTGATTTATTCTTCAATTTAGGCATATTACATGCACCTATGAATGTCGATAAACTACCACCGGTTCGGAAAGTAAACCTCTGCCTCGAGAAGAACCGGCGTAATAAACTCGGCGATTTTTTACTTTCGACGAAATTTACTTAGTTGGTCTGTTAACATCAGTTGGAATGATTGAAATGCTCTTATTCCAGTTACTTGACAATTATAAGTTACTTCTGATAAACGATACGTAATCCATTGCTGAATGTAGGCCTCTTTTACACTGCGCCAATGATCTCTCCATTCTGGGCTTCAAGGGCGTCGCCAAGCAGAGGCAGCAGCTGCCCCCCCCCCCTACATCTATGAATCTTCATGTACCCACAATTCATAATTTTACACCCTCCATCTTTGTATATGAACTTGTCCGCCCTAGGCCACCGGCTGGCGACGCCTTGCTGGGCTTTCTGGATGGGTCCAGCCACTGCAAGCAGTCCTCTTGGGATCATCCAGAGAGTCGCAGGGTATCCCACACTATATGCTTGCCCAAACGTGAGGTCCACTGCAGAACTCGTCTGCTTCAAAAATCGATGCTGCAAACATAACCCCACCACTGCCAACCAGCGTGCAAATTTTTATTCATATGCCACCCTCACTTCTTTTGGTAAGGATTGAATATATCACACGACCTTACAATATTAGTCGGTTCATTCATATGTACGCGTATACGCATATAGTTGATATAGTAATACGACGTGCCCTCATTACTATGTGTTTACCCGCGAAGCGTAAAGTAATAGCAAGGTCTGACTGCAACACTTAATTATAATAACCAGCGTTTCATCTCAGGCGCGTTTTGTAATTATTTTAATTTTTATGTCAAGCGTTTCAACATGTTAACTTGTTAACTAGAATTGGTTAAGCATGCTTATTGTTATTACGTTGTTTTGTGATGTTTGTCACACACGGCAATAGTTATAATTGGAGCCAATAAGTAACATTTAAATATGATCATGTTCCACAATAAACTTACGACGGTCAATGTATGACTACGCACTATTTTATCAGATTAATCAATAGATCGTCGATCGATCGAAGCTCCGTTCATTATTTTTGCCCGACTATGGCAGAGCCGAAAGGAAGAGGCATGAGTTTGTATTTACTTGTGTGCGAACCTGCTCACAAAATTTCATGAGAATAGGTTGAGAAATGCGAATTGTAGAGGAGAAGAGTCGGACAGCGGGACATCTGGGACGTGTCGAATTTTGGCCCAAGCTGAAGCATAGACCTTCGCTTCGCTTGCTTGTTCGAATATATCTTCTGCCAGTCACAAGTGACAGCGCCATCTCTTGGTACCAAAAAGCAATGACACCTGATTAGTAATTTCGCTCGCGAATGCGACCGGATGGCGGCGCGTGCGGCCCTCCGTCGCATGCGCAATGACCTGTCAAACTTTTCTTTAGAGGAATTCGCTATCAGTCATGTTTGGGAGGCAAGTGAGTAAGCCGTGATACAAACTCAGACTTACTATAGTAGTGTAGGTATAACACACTTTGTCGCACACCGGGAAGTGGTTCAATATAAGGAATATTTCGAAATTTCGTTTCTCTGATTAAGTCATTTGCTAAAGTTTCATTTTTTTCTGAAGCCGTTAACTCTTCCTTCCTTTTGAAAAATGCATCGTGTAGAACTAGGTAATTAGGTTAAGAGTTTTGATTTAAAACATTACTGAAAGCAGTGTTAATGGATTGAAAAAAAATCGACAACGAAACTTTGGCAAGTGCAGAAATTAGTTTTCGAGGTTATTAGCTTGACAGATCAGACAACGGTATATGTGAATAAGCTATCTACATATACTAGTTGGCTGTGTGAGCTGTAGACCACGTGAGTCCATGTTAAAAAAAAACTAAAACTGAATCGACAAAAAAGTTGCATATAATTATCGAATCTACTCGCAAAATTTCACGAGACGCGGTTGAGAAATGCGACCTGTAGAGGAGAACAGCCGGACATCTGGACAGACATACGAAAGCATTTTTGTCCAAGCAGAACGGAGAACTTCTTTCGTTTCGCTCTTTACTTTTACATAAAGGCATGTAAAGGAAACAGCCAACAATTGATTGAAATATTAATATCTGCTTTAGTATCATCATAGTTTACTATACCGACATATTCCTTAAAACAACTTTAACTTAAATGTTTGTTTGTTTGCTTCGTCTGTTACATCATTATTACCTCATTATCTTCAAAATTTACTGGAATTTAACAACAACACATCATTCACTGTGAGGAAAACCCTTTACTTACATTCGTTTTATCCGATTACCTCAATGGGTAAAGGTCAATGAAAAACCAGGAAACGTTACAGTGAGGATAAATCATGTACTTATTTACTGGATTATCAATGAATGTGTCATACAATTACGTGTGAGAAGGTAAAGAATGTAACTAAAGAGAGTAATTTCGTTACTAGGTAATTATAATGTAAATTAATTATAATGAATCATTTACTGGACCGGTTTGTTTCCTTACGAGTTTTGTGCCTGCTCCGTATTTGTAACGAGTCATTGTATTTGGAAAGTGTACACGAGAAAATGTTTCCTCACAGCTATTTAAGGTACGAGTAAGGTATGACAGGGACCAAAAAGGAAGTTAGTTAAAGCACTGTAAAGCCAGAGTATAAAGTCTAACAGGGGATACGTCCAGCTTTGACAGGTAACTCATCTTGCCCAATTGCTCGAGTTGTAATGAATCGTAATATTTTTTTGCAATGTTCTATACAATAGTACATTTCGATGCTAGTGCGGAAAGTATGTCATTACGTCACGAGTACCGAGATATTCGGGACGAGTGAAGACTGACATTCCCGCACGTGTATCGAACGACGTTTTTGAATACAGTTACGAAAAAATAAGAAAAACAACAAGTAAGGAATAATTGAATATTAATTCTGTAACATCATTGCAATACAGTTGAAAAATAATGAAGTTGTTCAAATTTATTTTTTATTAATACAGTTCTATCTGATTAAATTTTTATTGACATAATAATTAATGATACAATTTGTACAAGGAAAAGTGAAAAGCACTAGTTCGCGAAAATCAACTTTCTGCACGCAAAACAGCCACGTAAAGTAGCACTTTTTGAGCAACTGTATTAAAAAAGATATTTTTGTGTATTTTAGTATTTTTAAAATAAAAAGTTACTTATATCACTCTAGAAGAGTGATAGGACTCTAGGACATCCGGACGTACGAAAAAATTATGAATCAAGCTGAAACGGAGAACTTCGTTCGCGCGTTCAATTACTTAATAGAACAGTTGTATAGTATAGGCACTCCTCTTGCCCATCGGAAGCTTGGCCATCTGCTCAATCAATTCTTGCGCAAGTTCATTAGCATTCCTCCCTGTCTCCAGATCATTAAGTAATGGGCTTTCTCTTCACTTGCACCTAATCTCTATTACCTAATGACTGCCCTAATGTAGCGTACACTGGAGATCAGAAACATGTTCGGGTTATAGATGAGCTCACTTACGAGTATAAATAAATAGTACATTGTGATACAGGTGAGCTATGTTGATCATTACACCCGAGGCGGAATTGTCCACGCGAGCCGCAGGTGGGCGTGATAATGATAAGAGAGCCGAGGCTCCTTTTCATGTATTTAAATGTTTTATCTCCTTTGGCTACTAATGACTACAGGTTTTTACTAGCAATGCACCGCGGAGAAGTTTCCAAAGTTGCGAAATTTCTAATAAGGAAAGTTTGTAAACACTGAAAACATGTCAAAACTCTCTGGATACATACATTATCAGCCATTTAATTTACCTGCTTAAAGTACATTAGATTATACATGTAAATAATGAAAAAATCCATGAAAAATTCCCAGCAGAAACTTTCTAAAGGAAATTTTCTTCTTATTTTTAAATTCTCATGTAAGTTTCCGGAAATTTCTGAGAACTTTTCTGATATTTTGAGAATGTTCTGCAACTTGTACATTGCTAGTTTTTACTCACATATTGTACATCGCCAAAAATTTCCGGTGGCGTCAATTCTATTTAGTTACTTATCGCTTTTCTATTCACCACGAGTCAACATTTTTAGTTATAAAATTATCAAACGCGCATCAACAATATTTTTGAAATTACCTATAGTGGCGCGCATTCGCGCAACAATTCTTTTTCGTGATATATATTCGCGCAGTGCGCTCGCTGGTGTTATGGTGGCACCATACTTGGCGGTATTTGCCCAAATATTCGTGGCAAGTGATTGAAAAATGGTTTGCACTTTTATAGAGACAGAGCAAGGTCGGGCAAGATTCGGATTCGGCGATTAACGTGAGCATAATCCGAAACTACTCAGGAATCAGATGATTTCCACAATCAGCTCCTAATCTAATCATTCCCTCAATAATTTGATTAATCATTTAAATCGATAAACATCTGAACGGCGACAGACGTAGGTAATCGGTTTGCATATTCATACGGACCTGGACCGACGGACCCTTGACACCGCGTCCGCTGCAAGAGAGATAGCGAGTATGATGGCCGTTTGTGCCTAAATGCGGGAAGCCTCGCTGAGACCACAGTCCCCACAAGCTTTTATTTAACACTTTACAAGTTTGTTTGTAGGTTAATTTCAAGTCAGATACGATCAACTCGGAGTTGAGCACACTTGTATATGGTTGAGATTATTCCATGTGGCCGACTTTTATTGGAATTGGAATTTTCTACCTAGGACGGTAGAGTTGCTTTTTGAATGGACTACTTTGATGCAATTCGGCCAACGTAAACAATCTCAAGTATAATTCAGATGACGAGGCCAAGAGGGGTTCAAATGATCGCGTCCATAGGATGAATTCGCCGTTTTAGGGCTCTTTTGAAACGTCTCGATGACTGTCCAAAAAAACAGTCTGCATATAAGGTATACGCAGGGATGGTCGACGGGAGCTGCTCTGTAGGTGTATAACAATACTGTTTAAATAAAACCAGCCTAATGGAACACCCAGACTGTAAGGAATCCTCCAACGCGAGCACCTTGGCCGGTTACTTAAAGTCAGTTCCAAAATAGACCTTAGGATGACCTACTGTTTCCTTGAAAACGGAATGTAAGTATGAGTACGTTTGAAACTAGGAAGGATACATAAATAAACAATTTTATTTCTTATTTAATGAATCATATATTTTGTAACTTACATTTACTCTGTAATCTATCATTTACTTGTCGATGAACGTAATATGTGAATTGCAAATCCATAAACAAAAGGAAGGATAAAGCCGTATGTTTAGTACATTGAATATTAGCATTATCCTTATGGAATGTGTCTGCCCTTATTCATAAACGGTCGACAAACCAATTTTAGTTAAAATGCAGTTACTTAAAATTCGTTTGTCTTTATTTGTCGGTTAGAATGACATTTCCAAAAAAGAATACAGTTTGATTGCTCCAACGTGCGTTTGTAAAGTAACGCAATTACCCTGCAGAGACCCATTTTATACGAGTTAAGCTACAAGTTACAATTATACCAGCATAAATTAGCAATACTAAAGCAGCTTGATCAATAATGGCGGTCTTTAAAATGGGTATCAGTTTATCTGTCCAGTCTATTAAAATATATTAATCTTTGACAGCTTCTGTTTATTGAATCCCGAGTTTTCCTGTAGGTACGGTCTTTGTGTGCGAGTACTTTGCATACAGAGCGATCGAGCATCAAACTGCACTTTGACTCCAGATTTACATCTGGGAAAAAAACATTCGATTTAATTGTAACTCTACTCGTATGGTAATGGTGGACTACTAATTGTATTGTTAACTGAAGCTTCTAGATGTGTTATTTTTAACACTAGATATTTAGTTGTGCCACAAGTACGGTAAGATATGATTTACGAACGAGAGTCTAATAGAAGCCCGTCGCCGAAGGCGGAGAGCTTTTATGACTCGAGTTTGTATTAACATTCTTACCGTACGTGTCGCATACAATATTTTTCATCACATTTGCAAGGAAACATACATTTTAAATGAAATTGTTACTAATCGCAATAAAATCTACAAACTGACTGTCGTCCATTTTGTTAAACGATTTAAAATCACACTTAAAATATTTAACACGGACACTAAATTTAATTTTTAAATGTTTATATAATTCTATTAATCACATTTTATTCGTGGTTTTACGTTTAAATTTATTTATAAATACGTTTTCAAACATCGTGTTTGAGTCAAACCTCCTTGCTTTATAACTGACGCAAGAGTCACAGATACAATTTAAGAAACAAACAAACCATTACGCCCGTGTGCGTAATTTAGGTCATTGTAGCTTGTATGCCTGCGCGTTATGTAGCCCTTTACGAGCAAGTGTGATGAAAATATATTTTTGGTGAACTTTAGATTATTGACATACTTTTCTTTAACTTTGAGTGAGATAGGGCACAGCGGAATGTCGGCTCGCTCATATTTGGAGCAGCCCAACTGGGGAAGTACCCTCCCCCCCCCCTCCGCCTTAAAGAAAACCACAGCCATAATAACACCACTAATTGCTCTGTAGGTGAGTGAGTGACGTCGCCAGAGCTCCAGAGGATGTGTTGAGTTCAAATTGAGGTATCCGCGTTCGTCTCTAGCTATCAACACAACAAATCCTCAAATCAAGAAAAGCATCCATGGGCCACAGTGTCTGTCACCATACTGATGGCAGACCGTATGCTTAAGCCCTCGATCAAAAGTCTAAACCTCAAATGCGCACGCAACAGTCACGTTTAGTAACACTTTCAGCTTGTTGAACGAGCTCTGAGCTCTGCTATAACCACTAACTTCGAAATTCGAAGTTCGAGTATCTCCATTACTATCGCACTTACAATACTCAATACTCAATTGACAATTTGACAGGGAGGCATGTACTTACATATATACGAACTTCGAGTTTCGATTTTCGTGGTAGCGCCACTGTATCAGCTTGTTGAACGTGCGGGCGAAGTGATTCTATCCGTTTCAGCTTGTTGGACGAGTGGGAAAAGCGATCCCGCCTCCGTTTCAGCTTGGGTGCCTATAAAGAAAGAATTCGGAAATATGAAAAAAAAAGATTTTTTTAAAACAAACTCGCGAGTTCTGCAACTCACAGAGCCACTAATAGCTAGGTAACTAGGTATAACTTATCGTTAACTAGGTAACTAGGTATATATCGAACGAGCGAGCGAAGCGAACGAATCTTCAATACTTCAGCAGAATACAGAATTTATTGGTAAAATAAGCATTTTACAAGTCACAATTTCAATAGAATATACACCCAATATTTTAAGGTTTTTACCATGCAACATATTAATATCATTACAATTATTTATTTATTTGATTTCCGTTTAACACGGCGCTGAGTCAATGATCCATCCGTTTATTTGTCAATTTTTTATAAACTCATCTATTTAGTAATAAGCCTTATCATTGAGCAGCGTGAGTTTGTTTTTGAAAATTTTGTCACTTTGGCCAAAAATCGTTTGTCCGGTGTCCGATGTCCCGCTGTCCCGTTGTCCGGCTGTTCTCCTCTACAGGTCCCATTTCTCAACCGATACGATTCTCGTGAAATTTTGAGAGCAGGCACAATATTTATATAGAATTTTTATGTCGATTCAAATTTTTTTTAAATAATGACTTACACGCGAGTTCTACTGCTCACAGAGCTACTAGTATTTTAATTACAATCAAGATTTTTAAATATTCTTAAATTTTTCATGAGGCTATCCATAAATTTCACTAAGTATATATTGTGCCACAGATTCTATTGATAACTTTCCAGTTTTCTCACAGGGTAAGATAATATTACGCTGACTGTTCACCAGTGTCCTGGTGGTCGCCGTGAGAACCCACATGTGACGCATCCTGCATGCAAATCTGTACAAATGCATCTCATATATGCGTGTGTCCAAGCTCTTATTCCGTCGTGTTAAAGTTTCGTTTCGGATACTCGAGCGATTTTACGAGATGCAAGCTGAATTAATAACTTTAGCTAAGTCTTACGTATGTTCACGGTTAATTCAAATTTGAACTTTAATTCTTTGGAATAGGATTGTTTAGAGAAGCATAGTAGAATGTCTTTGCAAATGGGCATTACTCACGATCGGAGAGATAACCAGAGATTCTTAAGTTAATCTTTTGGAATTGAAGGACCGACGATTTCAGTTTAGAACAATTGCTAACAAAACAAATTACTGTTTTATACCCGACTGCCTTAGAAGGAGGGTTATGTTTTTCGAGCGTATATATGTATAATAATTAGTGGTTCTGCAAGCTGTAGATCTGGTGAGCCTGTCATTTTCAACAAAAAAAAATCGAAGTTCAAAAAAGTGACTCGACAAAAAACTATATAATTAAAGAACCTGCTCACAAAATTTCACGAGTATCGGTTGAGAAATGCGACCTGTAGCGCACAGCCGGTCATCTGGACAGACACCGGATATACGAACGATTTTCGGCCCAAGCATAGAACTTCGTTCGTTTCGCTCCCTCGTTCGATAAATATGCAAACATAAATATAAACATACAAATACATATACATACAATATACATACATACAAAAATATTTTTGAAAATGGGAAGCGATTCTGCACAACTTACATATTATATGCAACGTCTCGAAGCATTCCACAAATGAACAGCCATTTGCAATGATTTGGTTTTTAACCCCGATGCTAAAAGAGGGGTGTTATAAGACTTATAAGTTAGCGTGTCTGTGTATCTGTATGTCTGTATGTAGCATCGTAGCTGCTAAATGAATGGACCGATTTTATTGCGGCTTTTTGTCCGAAAGCTGAAGTTCAACAAAATCGGTTCAGCCGTTTTTGAGATATTGAACTTTGAAACGAAAATGTCGGAGGTTTTTCAACTTGTTGTTAACGGGTCATATCAGTCCAAAAAACAAAAATCGTCTTTTCGGTGGTCAATAGAGGGCTGTTTATATATTATGATATGTTTTTATCGCATAGAATTTTAGAAGAGGAGACGCCGTTAATGCGGATTCAGGGTTCAAACAAAAATTTGGCTTTATAGCCCTTAACTTTGGCAATGTCCACCGAAGAGACGCCAACCTAAATCTGACAATGACCCTAGTAGTTATTCTCTGTAATAATCAACGCATTTGCTCTCGGAAAGCAGTTCATGTGGCTTATTTTCAATCAATAGATTTTGTCTACTCGCGTCGCGTCGCGGCATCAGCGCTAGTCTGCCCTAGGCAAGTAGCTAGAGGCGGTAGATATTTCTCAGGGATGTTTACTTAGCGGGGCTCAGGTGCGCTTTGCCGCGAACCGCGTGTTGATTCTGCACTATGCTAGGGCTGCCAACTCTTATAAACACACTAAAACTAGATGCTATGTGAGCTGCAGAACTCGCCAGCCTGTCTTTTTGTTTATCTGTCTGTCAATTTATTTATTTGCAATTTCGAAAAACTGAATCGATAATAAAATTCTATATAATTATTGAACCGACTCACAACATTTCACGAGAATCTGTAATAATAAATGCGATTTGTAGACGACTCTAGTACCGGTTTTATTCGATACCTGTATATAAATTGTCAAACTACTTATTACCGGTCATTAATCAATTTCTCGAGTTAACTTCTTCCCTACATCATATTTAAGATAACGGCAGCTTTAAAAAATAGTAATTTATGTGACTGTACATAATGAGAGGCCTTAAATCACGAGTGTGGTTTTATGAAACGAGCTTCAGCGAGTTTCATAATAGGATCACACGAGTGTTTTAAGGCCTAATTATGTACAATTGCATACTCCAATTTATCTACACACTTATAATAAATCCTCAATGGTGTATACGGGAACCATTAGAATAACCGCCATTGCACCGCCATGGCCGACTAAATTTCAAATCGTGACTAACTAGATGTCCATAACAAAATCGAGTTGGTTATGATTTGCTCTGACCTCCTGGGCCACGCTTCGAAATTTGAAGGTCATTACTTTAACAATATCGATATCTTAATGAAAATACGTACAAAATGACCTACGGCCAGAGACAAGTAATTTATATTTATAAATCTTATTGATATAAAACTGGTCATTACTGCCAGTGATTTAAGGCCTCTCATTATAAGACATAAGACATAAGACATTTATTTGGCAAACATGTTTACACGTAGTATTATAAGTACCAGTCCCTGCACTAGGCTTTGCCTGTATCGCAGGAGACCGTATATTACATTTTACATGCATGTTAAAAATAATTATTAGATAGTATATTATAAATTAAATAAATAATACAATTTGTGTGTTTGTTAAGATGTGTGTGTGCATGTGTGTGTGAATGTGTGTATGTTTTATTTGACTATTTCCAGGATCTTCTCTATGTCCTCATAAGAAAGTGAGTTGAGCCACGATTGCACCTTGAGTTTTACTTCCCTCGTTGAGTAGTCTTGCAAAGGAAATCTTGTACATATTTTATTATATATAAATGGATGGAGAAACGAGCTAAATCTTTGGGCAAAAACTGAATTATGTACAGTAACATTGAACTACTAGTAGGTAATTAGCACGATTTTTGGAGTGGCAACCCTACTAGAGATCATCTCGTGTATTCCAGTAAACTGCACCGTGGGAAGCGCGCTGCACACGTGGTCTGAACAAAACGCACATGTACTAAGTATCACACCTTCACATATTTTCAACGGCTCCAAATTTGTCTTAATAACAGGACTGCAGCACTTATAAGGACATTTTCATATATTTAAATAGCTAGATGGTGAGAAGCAAGCTTACGGTCCGCTTAAAAATTGAACGAGTGAGCGAAGCGAACGGAGTTCTCTGCTTCAGCTTGAGCCAAAATTCTCTCGTATGTCCGTTTGTCCAGCTGTTCTAATCTACAGGTAGCATATTATTATTAATTAATTCATGAACAATATTACAATTGTATCCGAATATACCTAACTACTTATACTATAGTCCTTAAAGCTAACAACTATACAATTTTCTACACGTTACAGCAGAGCAGTATCAAGTACATTTTTAACCCCCGACGCAAAGAGAGGGGTGTTATAAGTTTAACGTGTCTGTGTATCTGTGTGTCTGTGTATCTGTGTATCTGTGTATCTGTGTATCTGTCTGTGGTATCGTAGCTCCCAAACGGATGGACCGATTTGAATGCGGTTTTTTTTGTGTCATACATAATTTTAACCTGAGTATTCTTAGCCATGTTACATCAAAATCGGTTCAGCCATTTTTGAAATATTGAATTTAGAAATGAAAAAATCCCCCGATTTTTATTATTTCAACTTTTCTTATATCTTAATTAATCACATTTACAGATTACTGGAGCCGTAGCATGGATGGCCTTATCACGCGACAAGTGACAAAATAAGAGCGTCGTCTCGTTCTATCGAACGGTATCAGCCAGTGAGGCACGCTCTATCCTATCACCTATCGCGTGACAAGGCCAACCATGCTACGGCTCCTGAAGTAGGTCGTAAACTCATCTATTGAATAAAAGCACTCTTTCAACAGCAGTGCTTTTAATTTATTTTTAAAGAGATTAAGGCCACCGATGCTTTTCCACTCACTCGGAAGCTTCGGCACAGTGAGTGACTATGACTATTACACATTCAGTGCCCAGAATCGCTACGCGCTACGCTCGTAGCCGATCCCGTGGTTTTCCTCGTATGTAGCGGAAAGCGACTACGGCGTAGGGAAGCATACGTGTCGTCACGGGCCGGGAATGGGTTAAGTTTAGTATTCAAGCGTATTTCCCTCTCATTTTCTCAGTATATTCTCAAACTATTCTCGTGAAATGTTGTGAGCAGGTTCAATAATTATATAGATATTTTTTTGGCGATTCAGTTTTTCGAATAAATTGTAGATTGTATGACAAGGGGCTAAAATAAGCCATATTACCACGAGATGGTTATTTTCCCGAGCAAAGTGAGGGAAAATTGTTCGAGGGGTAATATGGCTTTTAGATTAGAGTAAAATACTCTACTCTACATTTCGACTGCGAGAAAATAGTAAAAACAAAGATTATCCATCTACAATCAATAATAAATTCCACAGCAAAAAGATTGTTAAATTTGGTGACATGTTTTTATTTAACTAACTGCTTTGAAACATATACAAAATATCGACACTACGAATAAACGCATCTTACCGTTAACAAAAAGTAAATAATAACTTTAGTTTTAATTATTATTTACTTTTTGTGTTAGTTTTTTGTGATCTTAAATTGTCATTTCGGTTTTTATTTAATCTACATTCATGTTATGTCTTATTTCCATTTTTTTGTGTTAAATACGTGTTGCTGTGTCCATCCTGGACCCAACGGAAGACCAGCGCTGGCTGCAAAGCCCTCGTAACACGTCACAGATTTAACTTTTTCTTGTATCTTTGTCTGATAACTTATAATAATGTAGGTAGGTACTTATGTGGTGTTGTGTTACGAATAAATGTTTGATTAGGATTTAGATTTGGAAATGTTTTTTGAAAGAGTTGTGATTGGTGGATTTAATACGGTGGTGAATGGTCTAATTAAATGTTTTAAAAATCATAAATATGTATACATATATTCCCTAGGGATAAAATAAATGTACTAGGTACTTTAGCCACGCTTGCTAAACCTAATATGACACACTTTTCGAGCATAAGAAGTGAAAAATAAATAAAACAAGTGAAATCAAAAGAATTTTCGAAAAACCCGACTGCTTTTTGACAAATATTATAGCCTATGTCACTCCCACGATTAAGAGGAATCCAACGACACCTCATACATCAAAATCCATCAAGCCGTTTAGGCTAAAGGAGGCCACAAAGTAACAGGCATACATACATACATACTTACATACACTCGAAAAACATTACCCTCCTCCTTTGGCAGTCGGGTAAAAAGACAGGCTTGCGAGTAGTAGTAAGTGTATATGGTTGCCTATAGCATACCTATAGGTAGACACAACTCCAGAGGTGACACGTGGGCGTGGATAATCGACTCTGTGAAGGCATATGTGGAATCACTGTTCATATGTAATTTGGTTTGTAGTGTCATAAAATAACATAGGATATTTCTTTTACTGCATAAATCAAAGCTAAATGAAGTAAAATGGTGAGTAAGTACGACTTTGTACGAGAGTGCATCGTGTCGTGCGGTGTTGGGGTAAAATCTAGTATTTCATATCTAACTACGTATAATTAATACAGGGGCGGAGCACTGATTTATCTACTGAAAGCGAACCTCGTTATCTACAAACAACACCTCCAATTTGACAGCAATAGCTTGTCAGTTCAATTTCATATCAAAATCGAACGTAACTAGATGGCCAAGTGAAAGTTCGGTCATTGGTCGCCAGCTACATGCGTGCGCGCCGATACACGGCAGCCAACATAACAATGCGGTCACTAACGTCCTTACTTCAATGAGACTAAGGTTTAATTTAGCGTGAATTATTGTTAAAGTTAAAGTGGTTAAACACTACCGTAGTACGCGTGCGTTAAGATAATTGTCCTTTTGTTTACGTCTCTGCTAATTACTGTTGTTTGATTTAATTTAATATCTTAAGGTTGTTTTCAGCTATCTGTTAAACGGTATCTCCGTCACTTGTTTCATGTTGTCCTTGTATTAATTCATGAAATGACGCGTGTTTGTATTTATTAAAATGAATAAATATCTTTATTTAGATCTACGAGTACATACATATATAATCCGGGCCTCTTTTCGATATATTCACACACTCTCGGATCTCAGTTAACTCGCTAAGTTCCTGTAATTACCTTTTTAGCTTCATTCAATTTCATAATATTCTTCATGTATAAAATGTTCGTTCGTAGCGTCCATTAGAATTTCTCTGATTTTGGTAATAAAATGTAGTACCCCTAAGGTAGACGAGAATCATTTGATCGATACGATATAATAATCCGTTCGCCTAGCTAGCATTACATCACGTTTACGTCGGACATAAAATAATTCCTTCCTTACTATGTAGTAAGCGCGAGCAGGACGATTGCTTTATGTCCAACATAAATGCAAATCACAGTAGCAAGGCAGAGGTTCGGACAAAGGGTAAATTAAATTTTAAGGTACGACAGTATTTAAATATATCTTAAGTGTAACTTGATGTATCTCTTTCACGAGATTTAATACGCTTGATTTTGTGTAGGTTCATAATTACGTACACCTACTGTATTCTTAGGCCCATTAAAGCAACACTTATTCATGAACTCACAACGAGTATAATCCTGTTATCTGATGCATGAGACCCGAAATCATAACACATATGAAGAAAACATCGCAACAAACGCTTCGCTAAACCGTAGCGGAAAAACGCGCTCTCATTTACAACTAATGTAATAAACAATTACCCGTTTTCGATCTCGACACCGCCGCCATGACCGGCCAGTTAGAGCAGATCATAAATTATAACGTGATGTGGCAACACTGAACACGAAATGCAGAGAAAAAAAAACATTTTCGTAACAGCCGTCCGGGCAATCGGCATCGATTCTTGTGATTTGGGGTTGCCAGGTTTGGGTAGCGTTGTTTTAATTATTTTGGACGACAGTTTAAAAAAACTCATAGCATTGTTCTAGAATCTGGCACAACGTGTGATGCTGATCCTTATTCCTCTTTCTAACTAGCTCAGTGCGAGAAACGGCAGGTGGCGGTCGTGTCGTGAGACTCCACTGCTGTTAGGAAAATGCACTTTTCTGTCAGTCTTTCAGGCCATGACTAGCCAATTTAAGTATTGATTTAACTTCTGCTGCAGGTACCTATGACATAACATTTGTTAAAACTTAAAATATAGACTAACCCTAAGCTAAATTAATTAATAAACCCGTCAACTTCGTCCACAGAGGGACAATTCTGTTATATTTCCACTGAATTCAGGCTATTGTCATATTTATCTCCCTAAACATAAGAAGTAAAATGCCAGGTACAATATGAAGTATGGTGTAGAGGGTTGAACCGGTCATTATTGACGACACCTGAGGTCCCCAGGGTGCGCGGGTGTGCCCTGCAAAATGTCTGCCACTAATTGTATCGTGTTAAGTTAGGTCTGTAGGTACGTAGACGTCAATAGGTACCTACTAGCATAGATGTGTTTGGGGTTAAGACTGCTTGTGAAATTCACCAGTTACTATTAATATCACATGTCAAGATACTCGTACTTAACTGTCATTAGAAGATAATATGATGCATTGAGGTGTTCGGCGATAAGTAACATTTTGAGGCGGTATTTAGGATAGTTCTTTGACATCTCATGAGGTCACTGAATTTATCCAGATCTACGCCTCTACATATGAATAGACTACGTACTCCTTGCCATGTAATTTACAGTAGGTACGAGTATGTCCACTTAACTCGCGTATCGCAAAGTTGTAAAAACTATGTTACGTTTTAAGATTTTGTATAAAATGTACACCCTCGAAACTTGTGAATATCGCTATATTGACAAACTAACCCATGGCAGTAAAACATTTTTAAAATAAAGGGGGCATTGTCTCGTAAAAGTATTATTTCACGCTCGACCGCTAACCGCCGCTACTGCAGAAGGCAGTTTTATAACTAAGTACATATCAGCCATACTTTCTTGTATTAGGACGTCTTACCACCTTAGTAACGTAAGTACTTAATATTGACTGGATATGTGTTTCTATGCGCAAGATAATAAATTGCATATTTGGAACAAGGCTTTATATTAGCCAGTGAAGACTTCCTCTAGATTGTCTCTACCATCAGATTACTTGATGTTAACAATTTAATGTACTGTAATCTATATAATACATACCTACTTCCAAAGTTTCAAATCGATTCGACTACGTACAAACATTTACATAGTACTTAGTTTCATGCAGTTAACATTAGCCTCATAGAAAGCTTTTCAAGTCCCAAAACCATCTCTAAACTTTTAAATCTTCCAGTTTTACAAAAATCCCCCGAACTTTTACACAAATCTCCTAAAGTTTTATACAAATCCCCCAAACTGTTACACAAAACCCCAAACTTAAAAAAAAACCTCGAAATCTGTGCGTTCCGCGTAGCACGGCAACATTTTCGCGCACCACTGAAGATGTGGCGCGTGCCCAATCAGGATGCGCGCGATCTCACGCAACCGGTGCACGCACGGTGTTGCCACATGACACCAGTTCATTGGCGTCAATCACGCTGAAAAATTTTGCAATTGTCTGGCCAGTGGTGTCATAGAGAAGTGGCAAATTTAACGAATCCTAATCTGGAATCTACGCATTCCAGATGTTATAGTTTTTATAATCTAACAACTTGTTTGATAGATAATGTTTTTTTTATTGTCTTTTATTTGGCATGAGCCCAGCAGTGTGACTGACGTGACGTATATAGGCAGACAATGATGATCTGATATTTAAAAAAAAACTTGTCACAGGGGTCGTTGGATTCTACTCTATCTCCCTAGCTACAGTTAGACTCTATCTGTAGCTACACACTACAATTTAATGGTTTGTACCGGAAAACAGTAATTAATAATTATTAGTTAAGGAGGACAATCTATTAACAATTGTATAATCACTGAAACGCGCCCTCTAAATTTCTCACCGATGATTACTAATGAATTAACAGATAATTACGTTAATAAAGCAAACATAACCAAGCAAGCCGTCTATGTAATTGCTAAACCGGCCATTTTCCACTAGCTGACTTTGCGCATAACAATACCAAATTACGAAGACCCAGCTACAGTTCAAATGATAAAGCAATGAGAGCTCATCAAAAACTGGTCAGCAGTAAAAGTCCATTGTGAGTTGAGCTATGTTGTGTATGGAGGGCGTTATAGGTCAGGGTTCAAGTTATGCTGGTGTTTTGTGGATGTAAATGCGGGAGCCGGTGATAATAGTCACGCTTTGCTGGGCAGCACCTGCAATAGTGATGCCATAGCCATAGAGGACCTATTGTGGATCTTAGCAGGTTATGAAGTTTATTAACGTAGGAAAATGTTATAATTCACTTTAAAAACAAAGTTTTAACCGACATCAATTCAATAGGTACTCTGCCAAGCCATATACATGAACATTTCCATTTTCTCCAGGATCCCATCGTCAGATCCTGATCTGATGACCATGGGAACACCTGCGAAGGTTCGTAACAAAAAAATATTCTCCGAATCGGTACAGGCGTCTTCGAGTAAATGCATAAACGAGTGGAATAAAAAGATTTTTCAAAAAACTCAACTGCTTTTTTGCAAATAAGCCTTTTTTAGGGTTCCGTAGCCAAAATGGCAAAAACGGAACCCTTATAGTTTCGTCATGTCCGTCTGTCCGTCTGTCCGTCTGTCCGTCTGTCCGTATGTCACAGGCATTTTACTCGAAAACTATAAGATGTATTTGAATAAAATTTTGAGGATAGGTGTATTTTGTTAGCCGCTACATAGTTTTGTAATTAAAATAACTAAAAAAAATTTTTTTAGGGGTGCACTCCATACATAAAACTAAAAGTAAAAAAAAAATATTTCATTGTGACCCCCCGTGTGGCACATCAATCGATAGGCCTTTCAAAATAAATATAAGGTTTCTTAGCATTTTTTTTGATTAAGTGAATAGAGTCGGAGATAATCGCCCCGAAAGTCACTAAAATTCTGTCCCCCCCCCTCTAATTTTTGAACGGTGTATTTTAAAAATATGGGAAAATTCATGGACATAGGGCTTATTAATTTCAGTCACCGAAAATTGTTTTGAACAAGATCGGTTCAGAGGTTTTCGAGATATTGCTGAAAAACTGCCTTCCTCAAAGAAAAGGACGTAAGTGCCGTAAAATTTCTGTGACGATACGACCTTTTTAATAGGCACGGAACCCTTCGTTTTGCGTGGTCCGACACGCACTTGGCCGGTTTTTTTATTACTAGTTTAATTATAGGCATCAATTAGTGCGCGGCCATTGAAAGGGTTAAGTCACTTGCTCTAAGTATAGTTCCATCTTTTGCATCTAGTATAGATATCACCCTCCCAATATTATCGAACGAGCGAGCGAAGCGAACGATGTTCTATGCTTCAGCTTGGGCCGAAAATCGTTTGTATGTCTGGAAGATGCACTGTCCCGCTTTCTCCTCTACAGGTCGCATTTCTTAACCGATTCTCGTAAAATTTTGTGACTAGGTTCTTTAATTAATTATATAGATATATTTTTTCGAGCCAATTTTCCAAAAAAATATCTTTAAAAAAATCAGGCTCACGATTTCTACAGCTCACAGAGCCACTAGTTAATAATAGTTTAAAACCTAAATATGGCGTCAACATTACATATTTAGACTTACATCATTCTGGGAGTCTTCATTTCGAGTGCTCCATCCCGCGCGACAAGGACATAAGATCGTTGCGAGATGAGACGGCAGTTACCAGCGGGAGCTCTCCCCATCCCACCGCCGCGCCCCGCCCGGAAAAACGGGTCGCCATCTTGGATTTTCGGAGTAGGGATGAAAATTGTCTTCTAAATGAGTAGGTTTTCAATGATGCAAACTAAATACAATTTGTATTGAAGTTGTTGGTTTGCGTACATTGCGTAGGGCGAATTTTCTTACGCATAAGTAAACCCTGTATACCCATAATTTCGGTTTAGAGCGACAACACATTTTTTAATTTCACACAACCTATTTTGTAGTCCCCACAGATGAAGTCACGAGCAGTTGTTGTTATAATTCAGTAACATATACCTACTGCACGTGCGGCTTTGCTTCGTAGTACGAGTACAACACACAATCAAGGCACATCTGCGGGGAAAATAATGGCCAAAGTCCATCCAAAATAAAACTATTCCGAGCCATCGCAAACCAAGTCACGGGCAAAAGCAAGACAAAACAAATATCAGCGTTTAATGATTTTCATTCCCTAAGGAAGTTAATGGGTAGTAATTTAACGTGTGTGTGTGTGTGAGTGTGAGTTTGTGTAAGTGATGGTTGTTGTTGAGTGTGTTGTGTATCGAAAATCATCCCATAAGAGAGTAGAAGTTTGTTTAGAACAGCGATAATTAAGTTTGCGCCTAAAATAATTTTAGCTATAACTTTTCTAAGACGACACCAGGCTCTACGCGGACGAAGTCGCGGGTAAAAGCTAGTTACCTATATAAATGCGAAAATGATTCCGTCTGCTTGTTAAATGTTAACTTTACGCGCTTTAATCGGGGTGCCGTTATCTTGGTATCTCTGCAACCGTTGCTAGCATATGTAACTATTACTAGCAAATGTAGTTATAACGTGAAATGTAACGACATAAAAATCTCCATAGTTGAATTTTTTAAGCTCCTTTTGAAGTGGTGTAAAAGCAAGACACGTAATGCTCCATTACATGATCCGTTCAGCGGCGGTGCGGTGGGCGGGCGGGCGGTATTGATCGCGGGGAGACCAGAGAAGCCATTTCGTTAATCTCGTGCCGTGTCTAGCGATATAGATCAGAGCACGTAGATCTACGTGCTCTGATCTTCAGGTGCTGTGTTAAATTGTTGATTTTGTAAAAAAAAGACGGTAGTTCCATATAATTTATTGCAAATTAGGGTAGTGACTATTGGAAACCTGCTCGGACGTTGTAGTTTGATATCCCTCACTGTTGGGTGGGGAGGAATGATCAAAAGGCCGATGTCTGGGGCAGAAGGAAAATTCAAAAACGAGCGTTAGCAATGCGATTAGGTGCCGAATAATTAGTTAATGAATTAATATAATTGTGACTTTCTAGAAATATGTATATCCTAAGTATATGTATAAGTAACTAAAGTACTGTACTTGTCGTAAGTTGGAGTTTCCATTTCATACAACAGGCCCCGTAGCATGGTTGGCCTTGTCACGCGATAGGTGATAGGATAGAGCGTGCGTCACTGGCTGACACCGTTCGATAGAACGAGACGACGCTGTTATTTTGTCACTTGTCGCGTGATAAGGCCAACCATGCTACGGCTCCTGAGTAACATGAAAAAGTGTAGTAGGTAGTAGGTAGTACATTACTATTAAGGCCGGGAAGCAAGGGATTGCCTGACAAGTGTAGCGACGGCCAAACAGTACAAGAAAAAACCGGACAAGTGCGAGTCGGACTCGCCCACCGAGGGTTCCGTACAAAATGACAAATGTATAGTTTTCAGATTTTTCCCTGTATTTGTAGTATAAGACGATATTACTTGCCAAATTTCACAGTTCTAGGTCAACGGAGAGTACCCTATAAATTTTGATTCCGTTGAGAGAGTCGAAATATACGTTTTGCGGCATAAACGGCCGTATCTTTTATTTCCTTTAACTTAGAAGTTTGATTTTTTCACAGCTTCAAGGGACTGTAGACTTGAGTATATGGTTTTAATTTCAACTCAATACCTCCATGTGTTCCCGAGATAAAAGGTCTTGACAGACAGACAAACGGACAGCAAAGTGATCCTATAAGGGTTCCGTTTTTCCTTTTGAGGTACGGAACCTTAAAAACAAAAACGAGTATCATCACGAAATGTGCTGAACCAACGCAAAAACGCAGTTATGCGTTGCGTTACATCCTGCGCTTGCCACGATCTAATAAGCATTGATTGACTGAATATAATTAATAACTGGCTGTCGGGACTCGTTCGTGATCACTTGTAAAGTACATGTCTTCTGACCTGAATTAATGCTTCAAAACTCATGTTTATAACTTGCCAAATTTCATAGTTCTACATAGGTTGATGGGAAGTACCCTATAAATTAATACCCTATAAAATATAAGTATTTTCGGCATAAACGGCCGTATCTTTTGTTTACGTTAACTTAGAAGTTTGATTTTTTCACAGCTTCAAGGGACTGAAGACCTGAGTATATGGTTTTAATTTCAACTCTATACCTCCACATGTTCCCGAGATAAGGGTCTTGATAGACAGACAAACAGACGGCCAACAACACTTTGTTCAGTAGAATCACTATTCTATAAGTATTCCGTTTTTTCCTTTTGAGGTACGAAACCCTTTCAACGTTTCAAACAATCCATACGAATATTATACATGCTAAAGTAACTCTGTCTGTCTGTTACCTTTTCAGGCTTAAACCGCTGAACCGATTGAGATGAAATTTGATGCAGAGATACTTTGAATTCCGGGGAAGGACAAAGGATAGTTTTTACCTCAAAATTCAACAACTAAGGGGGTGAAAAGGGAGGGCGAAAGTTTGTATGGAGCTACGATATAAGTCGCGGGCAAAAGCTAGTAATTAATAATTAAGTATGCAGGATTCTACAATGCACAAGCTTCCAATAAAACATAAAGAGAACCGCTCAATAAAAGCAACATTTTCAAGTCCTTTCCAAAGCTGTTGACTCAAACCAATGACGTTGCCAGTTCTTTGTGAGGGCCACAAAGCGAGCCAGGAAGCGTCGTAAAAGCTGTTCGAATATTAATTATGGTATCCCTGGGGTGGTGGGTGGGGAGGCAGCGCCTGGTACCGAAATCCTGGCGTATAGTCCGAGAGCTGCAGTACATTTTTACTAGACTATACTAGTGGCTTAGTGAGCTGTAGAAAACACGAGCCTGTCCTAACTAAAGTACAACAGAGTCATACAACAGAGTAACATGAAAAAGTGTAGTATAGGTAGTAGGTAGTACATTACTACAAAGGCCGGGAAGGAAGGGATTGCCTGACAAGTGTAGCGACGGCCAAACAGTACAAGAAAAAACCGAACAAGTGCGAGTCGGACTCGCCCACCGAGGGTTCCGTACAAAATGACAAATGCATAGTTTTCAGATTTTTCACTGTACTTGTAATATAAGACGATATTACTTGCCAAATTTCATAGTTCTTCGTAGTACCCTATAAATTTTGATTCTTAGAACTTTAACTTAGAAGTTAACTTAGAAGTTTGATTTATTCACAGCTTCAAGGGACTGTATACTTGATATAGTTTTAATTTCAACTCGATAACTCCACGCGTTCCCGAGATAAAGGGTAGTGAGAGACACATAGACGGATAACAAAGCACGGAGCCCTAAAAAGACCGCATACAAAAATGTGACGATCTGGAATGGAATATTTGGGACTCTCTTTTCTTGTATGAGGATCGATAGTATCAACGATTCTGAGTAAGAAAAACCAAAAAAAAATGAATTCTGAAAAGAAAAACAGTTTATGTACCTGCGCTTTTTTTTTAAATCTGCTCATTTACCGTCAAATTATATCCGTATTTTCTAATTTTTCCCTAATTGCAATTAATATTTTATCTCAATTTGCTGAATTGGATTGATTGACGTGGAAGCACCTGTTTTTAGACGATAATCGAACGAGCCAGCGAAGCGAACGAAGTTCTATGCTTCAGCTTGGGCCAAAATCGTTCGTATGTCCGGTGTCTGTCACGATATCACACTGTCACGTTGTCCGGCTGTTCTCCTCTACAGTTCGCATTTCTCTCATCATTGTCGGATGGATATCGCCCAGCAAAACAGCGTTAAACAAGATTACTGAGATAACGAAATCGATGCGTGCATCGGTGTGGTAACCGCATCGGTGCACTCAAGCAGGGTTAATAGTTCCAGTTCTGTCGGATGCCAGAATTCAGGACGGTTGCGACGAACCCGTTTCACAGATACGAGTGTAATGTGCAAGTGATTACTGTTCATTACAATTAACCCCTTCCTGCTTATTGGTATACTAGCGGCCCATCTATTTTAAAGAGCGCAGGCGCGGTATAATATATTAGCCTAGGTACATCCATCCCGAAAGCCCATGCTATACACAGTTGAAAGATTTTTTTGCTCGAAAAAAAACTTTATTTCAGAACATTACTGCATCCCATACAACATTACAATAAAATTATTTAAAACATTACATACTACTTTTATTTATAAAAATTAATTATTTCATGTCAACAGAGCAATGTACAAATGTGAAAATGTCAAGGTATCTTGGTCAAGGTGTGTCAAGGTGTCAGGTACACAGGATAGTACCGTCTGTTCCATCACCTTCCATATCTTGTTGTCGCTGCGTCTGATGCGGCTTAGGATAGATGCAACCCGCTTTCGCCTTATCGTATAAAAGTCGTCGGTACGCGCCTCGGCAAACATCCCCGACGCGCTACAGAACCGTGGCAACCTCAACAGGACCCTGATGCCGAAAAGTATGGCATATCAGGCTTAGCAAGCGGGGCTAAAGTAGTACGTTTAGCCCCTAAGGAAAACATACATATTACCTCTTGAACAATTTTCCCTCACTTCGCTCGGGAAAATAACCATCTCATGGTAATATGGCTTATTTTAGCCCCTTGCCATACAATCTACTATTGAAATCGGGTGAACGGATGATTTAGATAACTCGTTACATACAAACTAAGAAAGCTACAATCTCTCAGACTCTTCCTCTTTATGGAACGAGCGAGCGAAGCGAACGAATTTCTCCTTTTCAGCTTGGGTCAAAGTTATTTCGTATGTCCGGAAGTCCGACTGTTCTCCTCTAGAGGTCGTATTACTCAAACGATTGTCGTAAAATTTTGTGAGCAGGTTCGATAATGACATGTATTTTATTTGTCAATTTAGATTTCGGAAGTTAAAACCCTGATTCGCACCATGTACAGCTTACAAAGCCACTAGTATTAATAATAAGTCGCTGACTCTTTGACTACGATCAAGATTTCCTACAAAGGAGCCAACAAAGGTTTTCAGCGGCGACGGCTGAATACAGCGCCACTCTTACTCCACAAGGGCTTAAGTCTGCATGAAGTTCTAGTCTATACGTCTTTCGGGATCCAGGGTTAGAGGGGGGCGTGGAGGAATTAGAGGGGGAAAGGGGGCTCAGGAGATGGCGGATTATGGGAGGTAAGACGTTTTATGTGCTGGAGTGGATACCTGCATGAAAATGAGACCCGAAACATATAGATTATCGCCTACAATTGTGTGAGATTTTGGATCAATATTACGAGTTTTTACATAATTAATCGAGCGAGCGAAGCGAACGAAGTTCTACGTTTCAGCTTGGGCAAAAATTCTTTCGTATGCCCGGATGTGTAGATGTTCGGCTGTTCTCTGCAACAGATCGCATTTCTCAACCGATTCTCGTGAAATTTTGTTAGCAGGTTAAATTATTATTAGCATTATTTTTTGTCCATTCACTTTTTTATATATTTTTTTAAATGCTGGCTTGCGATTTCTGCAGCTCACAAAGCCACTGCTATTTTTGTGTAGTGCATCTCATTTATAACTTTCTCCCATTAGTTTTAAAAGTGAAATGATTTCGAGGTAAACTAACATTGTTGTCAGCATTTCCTCGCTTATTTGATTAGACATAGTCGAGGATAGTTAAACGTAATAATAGCATCAACTTTAAATTGAACTAAATAAAGCAAACGTTATACTAAACTAAAGAGCGCCCCGTGTACATACACATAATGTACTTAGTAGGTACCATTTTCTCATCTCAGCCCTCCATGCAATCTCAACCAATCCCTCTCAACAGTATACACGGTCTTAAAATAATTTC
This sequence comes from Epinotia nisella, assembly GCA_932294315.1. Lineage (NCBI taxonomy): Eukaryota > Metazoa > Arthropoda > Insecta > Lepidoptera > Tortricidae > Epinotia > Epinotia nisella. Next base: position 12,559,246 of record OW028693.1, read on the forward strand.
TCTTGAAAAGATACTTCGCTATTCCCTGTTCAAACTACTACAAGCAAAAAGCTTACTTAAACTTAGCAGTACAAGGCTCAAATTTTTTATGACTACACTTGAAGTCTCTACCAACGTTCTTCGCCCGAGCAGAAAACGAGATCGATTCTCTCAATAGGGATGCTTCACTGCTAATATAAACTCTGTAACCGGAGTATAGAGTTGAATTTAATTTGAATGCTCAGAAAGGATAGACCAATTTAAATATGGAACATTGCAAGATGGTTCTCTAGGGAAAACTCGGCGAGCGCTCAAGCCGTTTTCGTCCCTATTTTCAGCGTTCCGTGGTGATTTCATTCGAAACTGGCTTGGGGGGTTGGAAAATAGGTCCTTGTGGCACGGAGCGGGCCGGGTGAGATCGATTTGCTCTGGGGAGAACAGGGGCCGCGGCAGATATTGCGCTTGTAATACAACGCATGTGGAAAATGCGTCATGCAGTAGCTCTGCCGTAGGTATTTTGAATACAGATTTTCAGCGTTCAGCGTTTTCGCAGGTTTGGGCGTAGAGCGTAGATGACATACTAGGCTTCTATTGTTTTGTAACAAATATTAGTGTACGGTCGAGTTCTCCAATATGTATACAAACAAGCTTTCAAAAATATCTATACACAGTCTCTATTGTTACTAACATAAGACGCATGTGTAGAGTAAAACAATTTTGAACAGCTCAATAATAACAGTGTGCAAATATGAATGTGTTTTCTACCACACCAAACAAAGGATTATGAACAACATAAATTAAAGGTCAATTGAGGGTCAAGCTGCCTCGGAGTAAGCCAGTCTTGTCAAGTTGGTCTAATTTGACAGACATTCAGATGTACTCTATGAGTAATGAATGATTGCAAAGATAATACATACAAGTCAAACATTTGAAGATAGGAATTTGTCGCTCGATAAAGACCAGATTTAAAGTATACAAATTCTGACAATGTACGTTCTCTTCCTTCCATATATCAAGCTAAATTGTATAACGCCCCGTTCCCTAGCAACACACATAGGTTTTCTTGAGCGCGCTAGGGCGCCGCCCGCCCCTCATCTGCTCTCGGGTGAGTCGGGCGGGCCTTCCGCCTACATATACACTGCGGCACCCATACATTTGTATATAGTGAACGTATCCATTTATAATGTAGGAAAATGGGACTTTGAGGATGGTGGTTTTGTTGGGTTTTTAACACGTTAGGTAGTTAGATAGATAAAGAAAGACATATTATAATGTAATGTTAGTTGTAGCTGGAAGTTCAACATGCTTGATAATGATAAACTTGGTGTTATTTAGTTAGAAGATTGAGTTTTGATTCGGAAAATTCGTGATTGATGTCGTTGTTCAGAATGTCCCATTGACTATCGGTTGCTAAAATAGGACTCGTAGTGCATAACGAAATGTAGTGTCTAAAATTATAATTACTTACTCTATTTAATTTAAAAACAAAGTGTAAACCGCCTACGCATGACATGAACATTTCCACATTACATTTCCAATTTACCACGTGAACTGCTTTCCAGGAGCAAATGCGTTGAATATTACAGAAAAAACCCAAGTGGCTGAAAATATTTAAGGAAAATCTATATCTCAAGGATCTCAGAATCACCTTTGGCACTTCATTAGTTGCTACTTCAACGAAATCATAAAATATCAGAATCTTTGACGTACTTTACAGCATTGAAGAGTTCCGTTAAGTCATCTGTGGTCTTCATCATCAGTTCCACTTCACCAAATTTCCGATTTCCGGGAGGATACCGAAATCAATTGCCCCCTCCTGGGCATCTGGGCTCTCATCATCAGATCCTAACACTACCCTACCAGGAGTAGATTTTTTCGAATAAATAAAAACCGTCGCTCGAATTTGTACGAAAGTTTGCCTTTCCAAGTACAGTTTTAAGTTGGTCGACTATTACCTAATCATTAACCCATTCGAGGCCACTCATCGCTACGTGTGCTACGCCGTAGCGCGTAGCAGCGTTTTTCCGCTCTGTAGCGGAAATCGCACGTAGAGACATGACTCATATGTTGAGTCACTGGCCTTGAATGGGTTAACTAGTTGTCTCCTTATCCGTCATAATTTTCCTTTTAAATTCATTGTATGTAGGGGGGGTGACCAAACTCCAAGAAAAATTAGGGTTTTAAAACGCTATATCACGCAAACGGATCCCTGAATAGAAAAATGGTGTTAAAGAACCCTTAATAGCTTTGAACAAACTATCCAAGCTAAGGACAGACGAACATGGCGAAACTATAAGGGTTCCTTGTTGACTTGACTACGGAACCCTAAAAATACAATTCATTAACCAATGAAGAATGATGGTTTAGAAGTCTGTTCTGTGGTTAATAAGATCCTTCAAGATAAAAAAAATTGGCCTGGAGATAAAATCGTATTTCGGAAATTATATAATTCTTAAGTTTAAAATTTTACAGTCCTTAAAAAAATATAATTCAAGCTGATTGGCACTAAGGAAAATTCCCCGCAGCGCAGCTCTCAAAGGCAACAAGCTCTTATCCATACGTGTTCACAATCAGTTCTATATAGTAATCTCTTATTCTAGGTAAAGTACCTAGGCGCGTTTCCGGCTATCCTAGTCAGTCATCATTTACTAAACTGGGCGCGGCTTGCGATCTCTTCGTAGGTACTATGCTATTGATAACGCTGGCATCACTTATGCATATTTTTTACCACCGACGCAAAAAAGGGGTGTTATAAGTTTGACGTGTCTGTGTGTCTGTCTGTGGCATCGTAGCTCCGAAACGAACGGACCGATTTTAATGCGGTTTTTTTTTGTTCCAAAGCTGACGTAATCGAGATGGTTCTTAGTTACGTTTCAACAAATTTTTGAGCCGTTTTTGAGATATTGAACTTTGAAATAAAAATGTTGGGGGTTTTAGCGATTCTGGGCACTGAATGTGTTAAATCGTGGCTGTATGCCGAAGGGTCTTTGCTTTACGCGGCTCACGTCAAATTCAACAAAATGGATGACTGTAATTTTTTAGTTTTTATTGCGATTAGTTACAATATCGTTTAAAATGTATTTGTTTCCTTGCAAATGTGATGAAAAACATTGTATGCGACATGTACCTACGGTAAGAATGTTAATACAAACTCGAGTCATCAAAGCCTTCCGGCTTCGGCGTCGGGCTTCTAAATAGACTCTCATTAGTAAATCATATCTCGGTAAACGGATTTCTAAGTCAAATAAATAGACGTGCGAAATACGTGTGGACTTGAATCGGTAGACGTCTGACTTATTGGCGCAGTCAGCAGAGTAGGATATTAATGCAGAAGGTCTATTCAAATACTTTGTTTTCAATCCTCTTTGTAGACAACTGATTTGTAAAAAGTTTCAGGAACAGAAGAACCGCATATTTCCTGCAATCAGGCGGTACAGCGGCGCGCGCGCATGACGTGGAACTGACACATCGTCGCCGATAACGATGCACGATGGGGACAGTCTCATCATTTTGCGGTGTATCATTATCATTTGTTTTATGTACCATTGTCATTTTGCATTTGTTAACAGGCATAAAAAGGTCAAAAAACTATTTCCCGGCTACGGTAAACTAAGTAAAAAAAACTTTTTTTGCATACTAAAAGTACTTAGCCTAGTGTCACCCAGAGTACAATTTTCGAATCGATTGATATCTCATTCATCAAAAGCGGTTCAATATCTTAAGCGCTACGGTGGAACGCCCGTAAATACATACAATTTACCGTGTTGGGCAAAACGTAATTGAATTACTAATTAATAATTACAATTACAAAAAGTAATTTCAATTACAAATTATAATTATAGGCAAAATGAAATTGTAATTATAAGTTACAATTTCAATTACAAAATGTAATTATTAATTAAATTATTAATTACATTTTGCAATTAATTACTTATTAAATTACAAATTACTTTTGTTTTATAGAATATTTTTGATCACTTATTTTTTGAATAAAATAAACGATCGGTGAAACGAAAACCGGATAGGATTAGTATTCCGGGATAAAAAATTTGCTTAGGTACTTTATATTCTGGAAATATACTATCTGCGTGCCAAATTTCAGTCAATTCAAATAAATAATATATAAATATAGGTACACACATTTATTGTTTTGATTATTACATCATTGCAATCAGACCAAGTAAACACGTCTGCTTCTCATTGTTTATAAAAAAAGTTGACTTAAAGTAATTTAGTAATTAAATTTACAAATAAATGTAATTACAATTACAAATTACAAAGTAATTTCAATTACATGAAATTTAAATTACATTCAATTTAATTAACGTAATTGAATTAATAATTGTGTAATTTGTAATTAAATTACAAAAAGTAATTAATTACGCCCAACACTACATAGACTGCTAAAATTCAATAGATTTACTGTCATTTAGCACAAACGAATAAGTTTCTGCCAAAATTTTCATTTTTGGTACAAGCTTTTGTAGCCGACAGTACTTATCTGTATACCATCATCATCTACTCAATGAGACGATTCTAACGAGCCCAATCTCAACGAGGTTAATTACGTCGGTTAAGTACTGAATTGCCATGGCCACCTTCTGTCTCCATCATCAGATCCGCTTGATATAACCATAATATTGAATTGTCATCCAAACTATACTAATACTCAAAATTTCATCTCAATAGGATATTTATTATTATTGATGTTTGTGGGCCTTTAATGTGCCGCTTCGACCAGTGAATGATCTATTGTGGCAGCCCTTTCTTGTTTATAGTTCACCGTTAAGACCCTCATCTCAATAGGGTAACGGCAAGTAACTGAAAAATGGATTGCAAATGACGGACAACTTACTTCTTACTTACATACTTACCTAAATACGAACAGTCAAGTTAATATAAAGCTTGTAAAAATTAACAACGGCTCTGCTATGCGTATGACAGATAAGGACGTTTCTCATTCAAACTGAATTCGTCTTTAGCAGTACGAGAAGCGCCTCTTGCTCTATGGCAGAGTCACCCAACTGATAAGGTTGCTCAGGGCCGCGCCTGCGCGATGCGGGTTCCGGTGTTCCCTCCTTCACTAACATACCCTAGAAAGAACGCATGTACGTACGCACTGCCATATGTTTTACAGCATTTTTCGATTGAGCAAAAGGAGAGTTGTTTACCTTTCATTACGGTTATACTGTTATGTGTAAAATTGCTCTGCCGCGTTTATAATCGACTTGCGTAGTTATTTTTTCCTTTGTGGAATTAAGTTTCTTTGCTCATAAAGGGCTTAATTATGCCCGCGAGCTAGCAACACATTTTCATGACCAATCAACCCCTGTGCGATAACTTGAGAGAAGCTTCAGAATGTTGTATCATGAAGCCCCGTGGACGTCAGCTGCAGCTCCGTCGGTGGATTGGCAAGCAGCAGCAGATAGATTCTTGCCTATGGCATAGAGTATATTCCAGTGCATTGAAATTTACTCTATAGGAGCGCGTAACATCGAGGAGGTATCATTGCAACCACTACGTCTGGTCCAGCACTTACGCATCCTTCTGTGCCGCTTCTGTGTTACCTACTACGTTAACCTGATTACTTCTATTTATTTAAAAGATAGCCGCGTAGCGTTTAGTATAGCCGTTTTACTTTTTTTAAGTTTGGATCTCCACAATTAATACAAAGTATTTAATGTTCTACAAAAAGCAAAGTCAGTCACTTTCTAGGCATATTTTTACTATTTTCCAATTCAGAATAATGGTCTGGATCCAGGGATTCAGTTTTCATTGCGATGTCCCTTACACCATGTATCTGAATTTAATAATTAATACGCTCCATGTTCGAACATCTCGATTAAATTCAGATATGTCGTAAGCAGAAATTATTTTATATCTGTGTCAAGCAGTTTATTAAAAAAATCATGCCGACAAATTGAACAATCTTTTCACCGTGGAATTTATTATTGATTGTGGATGGGGATAAAAAAAAATATCGTGGGACAATTCACACCAATTGATCTAGTCCCAAACTAGGCAAAGCCTGTACTATGGGTACCAGCCAACGGATAAACATACTTACCTAACCTTTAACCTTTATAACCTTTGTTTTACTATTTTCTCGCAGTCAAAGTGAAAAGTAGAGTGTATAACTCTGGTCTAAAAGGCATATTACCCCTCGAACTATTTTCCCTTCACTTCGCTCGGGAAAATAACCATCTCGTGGTAATATGACTTATTTTAGACCCTTGTCAACCAATCTAATATTGTATTCTTGTTTTTTTTCTTTGTATTTTTTATTACTAGTGTACTAGTATATTTAAGGTTCTTTTGTGCCAATATAGTACATTAATGCCGTGGCCGGGAAGGAGGCAATTGCAGGCTGAGTATTTTTTTAAACGGACGAGCTTGTCCGTTTAGTTATAATACGAAGCCTGCAATTGCCATCCAGTGTCCAATCCAATATAGTGGTTTTCTCAAAAAATGGGGGAATAATAAACTTTAAATATCGTTGCACAAACGTATATTTTTCCACCGAAAAACGCAAACTATTTGAGACACATATTTGTAGAAAAACGTCGCGTTTGCAACAGAAAAATACGAGTTGAATTGGCTGAATACGCCCGGTCACGCTTCGAAATTTGAAAGTCATTACTTTATCAATTAATGTTATATATTATTATAGTACTTTATCAATATTAGATATACCTAATGAAAATACGTACAAAATAACCTACGGCCTTAGACAAGTTAATTATTTTTATAAATCTTTTTGATATAATGCTGGTCATTACTGCCAGTTTCTGAACGCATTTTAGCAGGTTTATAGTGTGTGTAGATAAAAGCTTGTAATAAAGGGAAACGACTTTCAAAAAATGTTCAACCTGCTACTTGAAGATAGATAATTTTTGTAAAATTAGATCATCTTTATCGGAATCTATCTACTTGAGGCAAGTTAGCGATTAGGAGTAAACACGCTTATCGGTGCGTGATCACGGCCCGCGTCGCTTACAGACTTCAGTAGAAACACTTCAGAAATTTAAAGCAATCGGAACGAAGATAAAACTTTTCATACCAAAATTGTATGGTTTCTATAGAAAAATATTTACTTATATATTCTATTATCAAGTCCGGTATTCCATTAACAATGATTGACAGAAGCGAACTCTTCTGTCAATCATTGTTAATGAAATCTATACTATTAAACGAACAATATTTGTATATATATGTTCTCCCCCCCGTAGTGAGAAATCGATCTAGCTAGGTCTCATGTCTGGGAAAATTAGTTTTCTGAGCTCGAGCGCCCAGGGATTCCCCCTTTAAAGTTTCTGTCTTTATTAATACTAATATTATCAATCTGAAAACATGGATATATTAAGATATTTTTTCTCAATCAACAAAAACGGCTGCACGGATTTCGATTTTTGGCATTCAGATGTTCCATAACCAGAATTCAGCCTCAGGACTCTTTTTAATCCGGAAATCATTCCCCAAAGAAGAAATTGGGGGTATAGAAGTTATTAGAATGGGATTGATACTTTACGCGGGCAGAAGCAAGTATTCAATCAAATACAATACAAAATATTTTATTCGTTTAAAATACAGTGCTTTACTGACAGGGCAAGGTTGAGGCGTATATGTACCTGTGTTGAAAAGTCTCGCTCTTCTAAACATACATAGACATTGTAATGATCCACTATTTAGCAAAATAAAAGTTTAGGTATCAAATCAAATGTTAATAAAACTTTATCCATATCGAAAGTATCGAAAAATAATACTGATTAACGTATAGAATAGTGCCGGTTCGCGGATGTGTGTCATTTGTGCGCGATATCCGTGAAGACGGCCGTTACTCGAGATATCCTATCTCCGATCGCTACCTGAAATAGCCTGAAAATGGACTGTTATTACCAAATCATTGCGATAGTGAGAATTCCAATTTCGTTGCTATATTGTACTTTTTAGGGTTCCGTACCTCAAATGGAAATAAACGGAACACTTATAGGATGGATCAATCGTGCGTCTGTCTGCCCGTCTGTCACATCCGATTTGCTCCGAAACTACTGGACTGATTGAGTTGAAATTTGGTATACATATGTAAATTGGTGACCCAAAGATGGACGCGTAAAGTAAATTAATGAATTCTGAACAAGGGGCCACTTATGGGGGAAAAAGGAAAATTAAAAAAAAAAATCTTCGGTAACTGTCTTTCGTGTGTACGGAACTTTATTATGTGACATATCAAATGAAAGGGGTTGTTGTAAGCAGCACAGATATTTTTTTTGATAATTTTAGCAAAAATAGATTTGAAGTAATTTAGGAAAAAAGACGAAAATTGTCCATTCCCCCCCTTATCTTCGAAACTACTATGCTTAAAATTCTGAAAAAAATATGGAAAATAGTTCCTTGCCTAAAGATTAGGTACAGGAAAACCTATAAGAAGTTTGAGTATTCAAAGTAACGGGAAAATTCTCAATATTTTTGTGTATTATATACGGAACCCTCACCACGTGAGTTGAACTCGCACTTGTCCGGTTTTTAATTATGAGATAAATGTGGAAATTAGGTGAAGAAAGGGCAGGCTTATATGATGAGACATAGTTTTGACTTTTGACTATACCTAATACTTAGATACTTCTTATTGCCTGTCACTTGTTACCGTCCACAATAATAATCTGAAAACCAACATATAAAGCAATATATCTACGCAAAATGTTCTAGCAGCATTTGGAGCCCTCTGGAAAATATCAGGAATAGGAATCGCCACCGTCGATTTGTAGAAGACTTACGCATATTACAAGCTTATTATTTAACTCGCAATGTTTTTATGCATGCAAATATCTAACTAAATAGCAAAGTTGTCCATAAAAAACTTTCATTGCAATTTTTACACCCACTAGCAGCCGATTGTGCTGAAATTTGGCATATAACTGCATAAGTTAAAATAGTTCGGTGACAATGCAATGTTATGGCATCATCGAGACGGTTTGATCATGGCAACGGAAGGTCGACGGCCGTGTTAGCAACAATAATTTGACGACCGGTAGTGATGCTGCCTATGAAGCTGAAGGTCCTGGGCTCGAATCCCGGTAAGGGCAAATATTTGTGTGATGAGCGTAAATATTTGTTTCTGAGCCTTGGATGTTTTCTATGTATTTAAGTATTCATATCTATTATATATATCGTCGTCTAGTACCTATAACACAAGCCTTATTGAGCTTACTATAGGTCTAGTTCGATTTCTGTAAGAGTGTCCCCTAATATTTATTTATTTATTTATAATCCGGTCGGCAAAAAATGCTCGTTTCCAAAATCCACATATTGACAGAAACTTAAATATTTCGGACTACCACATTGCAGCCAGTTGTATGCAGCGATAAGGAACATCATTCCAAAACTTGTTCATGATGCTCATCTATCAATACAGATATCCTCGTGTCGTGCTTATGCCACACCTATTACCGATCTAAGTATGCCTATGCTTTCGGCCTCTCCAATACAAATTAGATACTAAAACGTTCTATTTGGAGATAAGATTACAAGGAACTTGTATTCGACTCGCGTAGAGTGCAACACAAACAGACTTGAAACGAATTATTAAGACATTATCGCGATAACGGACTAACCTAGTTCCAAGATAGCGATGTTTGGACGGATGAGATGATTTGGTACTCTATGATGACTGTTTTGGGAGGATTAGGTTTGGTTGCTATCTGCTCTGAATAAGAGTAGGTATACTTGGTGTGACGGATCTCGTAGCCACTCAACCCGCGAATGCGGAAAATAGAAATTTAATCGCACTCCCTGCGATAATCACATTCCCTTACATTCAGTTTATTTTCCAGCCAGTTCAAAGTTTCACAACATGAGTGCCGACTCAGCGCTAAAAACAGTTACAGATTCTTCGCCACTTTCAAGAGCTCTGGCGACTGGCGACCACTTAACTAGTCACTATCAGGAACACAACACAACGCATACACCTAAAGAATATGAATTTAAACGAGATGAAAATACGGCTGTGGCCTTGGCTTTATAAAATATCTCTTTACCGTTCTAATTATTTCCTTGCCTTGATTTCTTTAATAATGTCATCTGCACAACCATTGCCTGTACAGTACCTACACACTTAGTTGATTTCATTAGTAGGTAATTCCTATTTGTCATCAGTGTCATCTGTCACCTATAAGAAAACATTGCGAATCCATTATAGACTCCGGACACACTCGCCTCCCCGTATTCATATAGTATGACATGACATGACTTCGCGGAAGACGACAACCGAGATTTGAATGCAACACATCCTCTCAACCGACCAGCCCGCGCTGAACCCCCCTGCCCCTCTTTATCGTAGCCGACATAGCACAACTGTTGGTTAATTGGAACTTGGGCAGAGGTCAAGGTTTACTGGTCGGTGTTTTGATAGACCCGTGGTCACCGTTATACCTGATCGAATGCGATGAATGAACGCTCCATCCATTCACTGGTTCGGAGAAAATGGATTGGCATCGTGTAGATTCCATTGATCGATTAAGTATGATGTCATAGTTTTTCCTCTGTTTTCTTAAGCCCTGAAGGGCTTCAAATATCTGAGGGTACGCTAGAGCAAAATATTACATAACAACCAGCAGGACCCTTTTTATAGATAACGCTACAATTACATAACATAGGTATAAAAGATACACATATAAGTAGTGTACACTGAGGAACAGTACCTACACGTGAATCTATTAGGTACACAGAGTATTTAGCTGTTTTGAAATCAAATAAAATTGTTATCATTCGTTTCGGTATTATTATGTTCACGTGCATTCAGTAAATTGAGCAACGCCGCTTAAGATATGAAGGAATCCTAATAAACCACTTATTTTATAAAGTTTCTTAATAAGTAGTAAATAATACAACTGAAAAATGGTAAGTTACGTATAACCCCGCTCGTTCTTACTTAATGTTTGACATTTGAGTAAGTAGATACTTTATCATGTTGAACTTGTTCAAAATGTATGTTATCTATGAAAAGGGTCCTGGTTGTCGTTGATCTTATGCCATTATTAACGAGGCGCTAATACAATAACGGCGTAATAATGCCATAAGCGCCAACGAATCCCTTTACTCTGAGAACAACACTGATTGTGATGCATAAATGTGTGTCAACAAAGTATGCAGTCCGTCCGATGAAATAGGTAGAAGGCGCAGTAGTTTGAGAGGTATCTTACACCACACTACAACAACGTTTCTAATCCTAAAATAGCCGATGCTGGCATTAGCATCTCCGGCATCATGACATCAGTATGGGCGGCGCATCTCGGGGCAACGCACGCCGCTTCCGCACTTTTGGTTTTTTCTTCCTTTCGACGAAGATCAGCATTTGCATGCTCACTTGTAAGCCTATTGTTGGGATGAACTATACGTACAAGTAATATTCTCTTGGGACTGAATCACACCTCGATGCGTGATCGCATCAGAAATGAGGCTATCCGCAGCAGAACCAAGGTAACCGATATAGCCCTCCGAATCGCTAAACTTAAGTGCCAGTGGGTGGGGCACATTGCACGTAGAACCGATGGCCATTGGGGCGGAAAGGTTCTCGAGTGGCGACCACGTACCGGAAGGCGCAGCTTGGGTAGGCACAAGGTGGACTGATGACCCGGTAAAGGTCGCTGGAGTCCGCTGGATGCGGGTGGCGCAGGACCGGTCATTGTGGCACTCTTTGGGGGAGACCTATGTCTAGCAGTGGACGTCTTTCGACTGATGTGATGATGATGACTGCATCACTCTAGTGGCTCTGCGAGCTGTAGAACTCGCGAGTCCGTTTATTTCTTATTGAAAAATTTCCAAAATTTCGAATGACAAAATATTTTTTAACCGACTTCAAAAAAAGGAGGGATTCTCAATTCGATTGTATTTTTTTTAAATAAATTATTAACCGAAATGGATTTCAACGAATTTAACCGTTTACGCTAAACTGGACTGTCAGATAATCCCAGTCGTGATATTGACTGCTCTTAAACATGATAACGGCTGATAACAGATGTATCAACCGTATGTAGAATCAATATTGGCTGGAGATTTAAGTTCCCAGGATCAACGGTTTAGACTGTATGAAACATACATATTCTGCAGCCGCCGCATGTATCGCGATAGTTTTCGAGGTATGGTTCAGTCAAGGCGTTCGTCATCTTAATAATGCTGTTTCAGTTTAATTTTCCAGATACTTAATAAAAATATACATGAAATACATTAAATATACAATTAAAACTAGATTTAAAATTAAAACTAACTTAAAAATAGCCTACAAAAAACTAAAAATAACTATCTAAATTTTGACCCTTTGGCAGGGTACCCATCACGCAGGCAGCATTCCCGCGTTGAATTGCGATTGCAAGTCTTTGTGCGAGAAAGCTGCCCGCGCGAGGGTCACCTGTTGCCTCCCGCAAGCGTTTGCTGAGCGCCCCGTGAAGCCCACGCGCGCCCTTGCCCCACGAGCCGAGAGTCTCGACACCAAACGCAACGAACTCGTACTGGGAGCCGAGACAATTGTATTTGACCGCCTTTGCTCGTTCCCGTGCGTCCGCCGCCGCACCGGCACGTCCGCTTGTCGAAGAGAGGTAGGACGCAGCCAACGTGTCAGCGCAAGTGGCGTCCCATACCAGCGCACGGCCCATCTTCCACGGAATCAACGACATCCCGTCGGGGCGCTTACCATCGCTCCGCACGATCTGGGGCTCCAGAGCGGCGGGAACATTGGCACTGACGAGCGCCCTTCTAAGGATGTCGTTGAGAGCGGCATGGCGAGACAGGCGGCCGGCGCCTGAGGAACAGGCGAGTCCGTGGTGGCCGAAGCAGTCTACGGGGGCCCCACAGGAGGCGCAGCTGTGGGCCACACAAACCTCAGACCCGAGCCGGAGACCTACGGCTATGCGGAGTGTGGATGGGTCTATGAATGTCCCGGTATTGGGCGAGGGATAGGCATGTAGCCAGTGTCCTGACTCTGGACTGGATACAGCCAAAAGTCTGGCTCGATCCCTACCCGTGGCGTCGTCAATCAAAGAATTTAAAAGTGAAACAGAAGCTATGGTATCCCAGGCTCTTTGTATTTTGGGTCGAGATGGATAATTTGGGCTCGGTCCAGCCAGCCAGGCATTCGTGGCTTCAACTAGGCACACGATCTCGCAGTTTGTACCCGGGGGGGCTTTAAGGATCTTACCTGCGAGATCGGAGGTACTATGAATTGAAGCCAGGAAAGCTGGCAGAGCGACACTAGAAATTTTGCGTGTTCCCAAACCTCCGAACCTTATCGGTAGGGACGCTTGGGTCCAAGCCTGCTCGCTAAAACGGGTGTTCAAAATAGCTTCAATTTGGAATTTTAAAAGTAAATCGATAGGTTGAACTAGATGGGGGTATTTCCAAATAGGGCAGCAGCGGAGCAGGTAAGTAAATTTAGGAATGAGTAAACAGAATTTTAAAACAAATAGAGCAGAGTGACTACTGATTTTGGTAAGGCGGTCCGAATGGTCTTTAAATTTGGAAATCGATTTCTTCAAGAGGGGAGGAATGGCTTCATCGAAGATGGGTGAACCGAGGAGATGCAAATTGTCTTTTGGCATGATTTTTATGTTCGGGGCGAGGTTGTTAAAATTTTTAAAAATGTCAGATGACGAAGAAATATCGACTTTATCAGAAATATACAAACAATGTATTCGCATTTGTAATATTGTAATGTGTGTACATATACTGTATAGAAATAAGTAACAAAGAGAAAGTGTGGTGTAAAATGAAATTTTTCATGGATATACTTGTAATTATTCTACTTAGAGCATACATAACTGGAGTAGCCTTATGTAGTATGTACCTAGTATTTTGAAATGCTTTTGTAGTATGTGGTCAAAAATGTGTGGCACGGGTCGCAATACGTGCCGAAGGTCCTATGCTCAGAAGAGCTATAACATTGCGTTTCTCACTGAGGATAAACCTGTAAACTAGTGCTGTATTCTGAATTGGGTTGTGTCCTAATATTTTTACGATATTTACGATACCATTCGAACCAGTTTTTGGAGAGGAACAAATGTTTGTATGGGAGCAACTACAATTAAAAAACATAAATACCCAAAAAATTGAGTCCAAAGACAGACCTCGCTGGCGGCAGCCGAAAACGTTTCATACTGATTAACATTGAATCGTGACGTCACAGTGTAATATTTGTACTAATTTTGTATTGAAAATCAAGTAAATTGCTGTTTCAGTTGTGAAATACTGCGTTTAGGACCATAGTTGCCGTACAATTTTGTTCCCATAAAAGCGTAAGGATTCTCATCATCAATCATATTTTTTCTAAACTTTCAAGGTCCATATATTTTTATGATTTTAATTATATTTCTTAATTTATACTTCATTACATTTATTTGATGGTTTACTATCAATTTAGCAACACTCCGTTATCAATTTTAACATGTGGAAACTACCCAATATTGTCGAAGATTTGCCTCGATAGTAGTCGTAAGTGGAACGAGATCACAGCAGCGCATTCCTGGTAGGTATCATGTGACAGACACCCATTGTGTGTCGCGATTTATCAATGAAACACTAGCATACTGTATCGATACGTTCTTCTTTGCAACCACATCCACGTTTATTGCTGGTTTTAATCGTCACGTGTTTTAGTTTAGATATGATTTGCTTTTTAACAACAAATTTTTAACCGACTTCAAATCAGTATCCAAATATGGTTCAAATGTGCCTATAAAATTTGAAGAGTCCCCTCGATTTCTCGGGTTTCGTTTTTTCCTTTTGAGGTATGGAACCCTAAAAAAAAACCTTTTTTGAAGTTGGTTAAAAATGCCCTTTGAATACGTTTGCCCTTATCTGTTCTTGTTATGAGAAAATTACAAATCACGTTTTTGTTACCAGGGGTTTATTAAGATTTGTCAACAAAGGCGTTAGGCTCCGTATACCGTTGGAATCGGAACACTATCAGAGTTATCAGTTTTTGCATACACGACTGTCATTTCACCTTCCAACCCAGAAGTATTTGTGAGAAGCTTTGTTGCTCACATGTATTAAAAGCCTATTGAGTGCCCATGAGTCCCAAATTAGTGCTTCTTCCAGCTTATTGCTGAGGAATGCATCCAAAACGTCCCTCCATTTATTTTGTCTGCGGCCGCGTCCGCTCTGCCGTGTTTTCGATGTTTTTAAACATCTAACATGTTTTGCCAATCAAAACAAAACCCTATTTGTTTGCCGAAACTATGATAACATGTTAGATGTTTAAAAACACGGAAAATATTAGTGCAGCGGACCCGGCTTTACTCGTCATGTGGCACCCAGTTGGTAGCTATATGTAACACTTATATGCTTAACTTTTAGGTACTATTGAAATTAAGGACAATCGAGTTATCTATTCAGAAAACCACTAAACGCCTACACAAAGTCCCAATCCCAACCACAACGATTGAATTAAGTGGGTATGGCAAAATCAACTCGTGTGATACCAGCATTTTTTTTATCCCGTCACGCATTTATTTAATTTAAAAATAATTGAACGAGCGAGCGAATCGAAGTTCTCCGTTTCAACATGGGCAGAAATGCTTTCGTATGTCTGCCCAGCAGGTGGATGTCCGGCTGTTCTCCTCTACAGGTCACTTAAATAATTATATAGTTTTTTCACTGAAACAAACGATTGTCGGCCCAAGCTGAAGCTGAATGGCGTAGTTTTTGTACAGCCGTAGCATTAATCCTTTAAGGCGATCAACGACGCGGACGAAATCGCGGGCAAAAGTTAGTACTATTTATATCAATAGGTACTTGAGGTGATATAGACCTCCAGCGCTGGACTCGACTGTGCTTGCACGTGAGTCATTGCGCATTCTAAGTGCGCCTGGGCAACGATCTTACGAGGCCCGTGGCTTCATATTCGTTCGGCCGCTGATATACGACCGAGTATGCGGCGATACTCGGTTCTTAAGGCGACTGTGGCCCCCTAAATTGTTTCTCGCTCGTTCGCTAATATTAGCTCGATATGCTGCACTCTTCACTCGCGCAAGGACAGACTTATCAAACGTTCAGCTTTTGATATTTAAACAGACTTCAACAAAGGAGGAGGTTCTTTTATTTTTATGTATGTTCCCTGATTACTCGAAGACGCTTGTGGACCAATTTGGAAACATCTTTTTTTTGTTTGAAAGGGTATCCAATGCCAGGTGGTCCCATGGTCATCAGGTCAGGATCTGATGATGGGATCCTGAAGAAATCGAGAAAACTCTTCAAATAAGGCGGAAGTACTTAATTGAAGTCAGTAAAAACTTTGTATTTAAAGTAAATTATAATAAATGAAAAATCTATTTGTTTTCAAAAGAACCCTGAAAGTATATGATCATATAAAAATCTTAGCGTTTTAAAAACGATCATCTGGCGTTAAGCTTCGAAATTGAAAACCATTGTGACGGACGTTTGACGTTTTCAAGCCACCGGCTGACGATGCATGAATCATTAGGAAAACCCATCATACAGTATGATAGGTCTTACTTATTAGTCCAGTATTTTGGCCACGCTGGGATCCCGAGAATTCGGAAAAACTGGTGGTAACGTAACAGGCAAAAGGCCAAAGCCGAAGCCGAAGCTCGAGACGATGGCTCAAACTGGTGTCGGGGCATCTTAACCCATTTAAGAGTCTACAAGGCGGAAAAATGCTGCTACAGACTACGATGTAGCACACCTAGCGTTGCTTGGCCTCGAATGGCTTTAACAGGCAGCCGACCGAACCCCTAGAGAAGAATCATTTACTACAACGGCAGAGTCAGAGAGGGAAGGATTGAGGAGGTCTAGATTTCCTCCCATAGTAGGCATGATCCGAAAAGGGAACTTCTGTATGTTCATATGTTTAGAAATTTTAGAAAAGCGATTACTATGGTGTTCCTAGTAAGATAGCCTATAACGAGATATCATATAATCTGGCCTTATTTCACAGCTGAGCTGATGTTGCCAAGTTGATATTGAAATCTCTTTGCGTTGACTCATGGAACAATTCAAAAATTGACTTTAAAAACAGTTTTAATGAACTTCCCATTCTCTCTGACTCCGATTGCGTAGAGAACATACAGAAATTTTAAAAAATGGCATAATTTGGAGGAGGCTTTTACCGCAGAAGGCGGCTCTTACAACTAACAAATACGATAAAAAATATATTTTAAGAAACATACTAACAATACAGTTAACATTTGTAAAATTAAGTACCCAAAATCATTGTATGCATCTTTTGTAAGGGATTAATAAAGCTTTTTTATTATTTTATTTTATACTTTAAAAACAGTTTTAACTGACTTCAAACCAGTACCCAAAATCGCTTCAAGTGTTCCAATAAAACCCTCCATTTCCCAAGGATTCCATCATCCTGACCAGATGACCACGGAGCCACCTGGGAATGATACCCTTTCAAACAAAAAAATAATTTGCCAAATCGGTCCTGGCGTCTCCGAGTAAGCTGGGAACATACATAAAAAAACAAAGGATTCTGACGAAAAGAGAACCTCCTCCTTTTTTGGAGTCGGTTAAAAATATAGGTTCCAAATGACAATGACTCTACATTATCCTTGTACAGGTAACATACGCTTTAAGTAGCCCGCAAGCATTGCGATTTCACTGCGGCGTGCGGATTCTGCGTATCAAGAGATCAGCCGTCGAAGGAATACTAATGCGATGAGAGATGGACCTAAATTCTTGCGCGGCGCTCAGGTATTTGAATACGTAGTTATCGACACATCAATTGGGTACCCACTCACTAAACTTAAGCACTTTGTGATATCTAGCTTCTAGAAGCTTTATGCCGCGAATATGAGCTTTGTGAACTTTCGTCAAGCTTTATATTAACTTGAGTTGTTAATTCGTTTGTTAGTATGCTCGGTTCAAATCCTGAAACTGAATTTTGAAGCAGTTATCATCAACCAATTGGTAAAGGTGGATTTAGTTATAACGATAACGAGTAGTTGATGACTGTGCAAAAAAAGTACAGTCGGCAACCAATGATTGTACTAAAAATGATTTTTATGAAACAAATATTGGTATCTTCTCTTGTTTATTTAATTCTCCGCATAACGAACTTAACGATGGCCTCAAAAGCCTGCAAAAACGTAGAATTTTATACATGAGCCGACCTATATATAAACCACACATAAACGGACCTTTGTGTAGATGACTCTTATGAGTCAAGTCTCACCAAAGATCCCCAGTTATTGCAAACTAAACCCTCTGCAATATACTTAAAATCCACTCTTGATAACCGCGACATGCTGGCAGAATTAGATACATTATTGGATATTGAGCGTAAGCTCCGTGTATTTAAAGTTTAATTTCGTGGTGGGTAAGAGGTCTGAGGGGTAGAATTCGCCGAAGCATGAAGCAGCTGAGACGCATCTCGCCTGAGGGTCCTAAAGGTTCCTCATGACTGGGCTGGTTGACATTGCGAGTTGCGAGCTTCTTTTACTTTGCCAAGTTCTTTCTCGGAACTCACGTTACATATTGAAGGTATTATTCTGATTTTAAGGCTCCGTACCTCAAAAAGGAGGAACGTTTCCTTTATGAGGTACCTAACGGATATGGGATCACTTCGTCGTTCGTTTTTCTGTCAAGACCTCGAGGGTTTTATCTATTCGTTCTCGAGAACGAATAGATAAAACCCTCAGAAGTCAGTCCTTTGAAGATGTGGAAAAATCAAACTACTAAGCAATCAAAAGCTCCGCCGTTTATGCAGCTGCATATTCTGATTAATAATATATGCATCAAAAGTTACAGTACCCACTTCAATGTTCTTTAACTATACGAAAATTGGTTTGAATAGGTTTGAAATTAAAACGAGGAAACATTCGAGGATTTTGCTTTTCATGGACGTGGCGACAAGTTTACTATACCTAATCTATTGTTATGTCCAACAGCAAATTGTAGTTTACACTGACATGAACTCGTGGTAAGGTGGTGCAAGGCTTAACAGAAATGGAGATATATTATGTGAATAGGCAAATAAACCAAGGTATTCTCGTACCAGATACTGTTAATTATGCAAAAGAAAACCTAATCGAGGCCAGCCTTATACAATCTAAGGACACCGTATATTGTCGCGACGTAATTTATTCCACCGGAAACCGCTAAACAAAAGATAAAACCTACCAGTTTCTTCCATCGAGTTAAATGGTTCGCGAGTTCGCATAAATATAAAGATGGGGTCATTATGTGTTTTTTCTCGTCTGGACATGCTTCGACCAGCCGGTCACTCTTGCGTGAAGACTCCGAGGGACATGTATCCTGCCTTCTCCTAATGAAATAAATTACTTACCGAACCCTCTTAGAACGGCTTAACATCCCTCCGAATGGGACAAAACAATCGACTGTGCTCCGTTCGGTATAAAGTCTATAATTGATTGTTTGCAAATCTCCGGAGAGGATAACTTCATAACCTTTACCACACACGCGCAAGCCGCACACATGGAAGGAGCGTATGGATGCGTGAGAAACCTGCGCGGAGGCAGCTCAGATGGTTGAATTGAATATATTATTAGATGAGTGAGAGGCTTTGGATACATAGTTTGTCGCTCGAATGCGTTTGATTCATTTAGATAAGGCTGTGGCGATACGCATAATAAACATGTTTGGAGTGCATTCAGATAGATGGGAGATGTATGTGCCTACGTAGAAGTTTCGTTGAGAGTGGAGTATCAATATACACTTTTGGGTTTATATTTAAACAAATGACTTATATGCAAAGTATTACCCCATTTTCTATTAAACCTGAGATGATACAAGCTAATTGTTCATTGGCGGGTAAGCCTAGGAGGATTTACATTTTAAATATAGCGCAGTTATCGGATTCCTAATGGCCTCGCCAAAATGATATGATACCTTTAATTTGTTTCATGTTATATTAATAAGTTTGAGAAGAATAAATTAAGGAACTACGAAGCCACCGGCTAACACGGTTATAAAATTATAAAAAAAACTCTTGGACAAAAATGTTTTACGTACCTATTATTTATTTACACTTGAAACAGACGCACGAAAGCGTTCTTACGTCCGTTTCAACAGTTGCGCAATTTCACTGAATATTAGATCAGAAAGCACATATTCCCGAATATGGTTTGTCAGTTACAAAACAGGAAAACACCGTAACGTTTCTGCCAAGTTTTCAGCAAGCGTGTATATAAGTAAGTATGGGCGGTTGCGGTTTTACTGTGGTGAAGCCCGTGGTTTTAATGTACAAATGTACCTAATTGATTGCCTGATTTTCCTAAACTGTTTCGGATTATTTACTGTTATTTCATAAAAAGTAATTGTTTGATTTCGTCGGTCTGTTTGGCTATTCTCTTTTCTACAAGTTGCAGTTCTTATCCTCAACCGATTCTCGTGAAATTTTGTGAGCCGTTCGAAAATTATATGGATTATTTGTCGATACAGTAATTTGGAATTTAAGGAAAATCTCTCTCGCGAAGTCTACAGCTCAGCTTTTCGATCTGCCGAGACCGACTTGTACGTATTCATCTTGGAATCATTACTCATAGAGTACATCTAAATGTCTGTCAATGTAGACCAGAGGGGTAATCACGTAACGTTTTGAACGCGCGTTAGGTAGATCCAACTGTCATTTTTCCATATAAAAAACCGGACAAGTGCGAGTTCAACTCGCGTGGTGAGGGTTCCGTATATAAACTAAATTTCATAAGTGTTTTTAGGGTTCCGTACCTCAAAAGGAAAAAAAACGGAACCCTTATAGGATCACTCGTGCGTCTGTCACAGCCGATTTGCTTCGAAACTACGGGACCGATGGAGTTGAATTTTGATAAACATATGTAAATCGGTGACCCAAAGATGGACGCGTAAAGTACATTAATGAATTCTGAACAAGGGGGCCACTTTTGGGGGTAAACTGGAAAATTAAAAAAAGATTTTCGCAAACTGTATTGTGTGACATATCAAATGAAAGGGGTTGTTGTAAGCATCTCAGACATATTTTTTTTATAATTTTAGGAAAAACAGATTTGAAGTCATTTAGGAAAAAAGACGAAAATTGACCATACTCCCCCTTATCTCCGAAACTACTTAGGCTTAAAATTCTGAAAAAGTTTATAAGAAGTTTGAGTATTCAAAGTAACGGGAAAATTCTCAATATTTTTGTGTATTATATACGGAACCCTCACCACGCGAGTTGAACTAGCACCTGTCCGGTTTTTTTTAGCCGGACCCTGTTTGAATTGCTTTGCTCTAAGCATCAGGCGCTCCATACAAAATATACAAAAAGAGAATTGTTAAGATTTAGTTAGTGGAAACCGTATTCTCCGGAAATGTAAACTTCATCAAAATGTTAAGTTCCAAAACCGGCTCGTACCACTGGGTTCTTCAACGAAACTTTTGTACGTAAAGCTCTGTTTACACATTAATTAGTGCGAATCCATATAAAAGCTACTCGCGCTTGCAGCAAAAGTATGATCTCGCACTAATCACTAATCAAAGTGTAAATAACCCATAATATCATTTGATATTCAACAGTAACTGGACATCAGGATATACCAAACAATTTGGATCGAGCTGAAACGGAGATCTTCGTTCGCTTCGCTCGCTCAATGACTTTGAATAAAAACTTATTATTACGTTACAATTCTTGTTTGTTAACAGCTACCTAATAGAACACATTATGCATTACAATTTATTTCATGAACGCTTGAGCTCTTAAAGCCTTATTTCCGTGCACTTGTACAAGTGTCATGTATGCGGAAGGCTATACGTGGCAATACTGTCTCACTTCCAAAAGGTACTATATCCATACAAAACCTACGGCGGTTAAGTCTATCTAGAGTGGGTTCTACACGGTAATGAACGCCATACGTTAACGCGGCATGGATAAATTTTGTCTACTTTCATATTCCGCGGTATTGTCACGCAATATTTTTAGGGTACCGCGCAAACGAGGTTCGCCAATGGGCAGGACACGCACGCAACGGCTTACGCTACTTTTCGTGTATAGTAAAGAGACCGGATCGGCGAAGGCAAACGTAGTGTAAGACGCCATTAGGCGGTGACGACATACACTCACCGGCAGAAAATTTGGCCCAAAAACTTTTCGTGATTTCAAACTATAAATTGAATAAATTAAATAATGTTTTTCTGCATAGTAAACTTGTTCTAATTTGGGCTAAATTTTCTGCCGCTGAGTATATGTACCTACCTACGTTGGTTGGCTGGCAAGAGCTGGATGAGATTATAGCAGCAAATCATGCTCAATGGCGTGTAATTGAAAAGGCCTATTTCAATCGGAAAATAAGCTGATGGTGGTACTAAAGAAATTAACAGATTAAGTGTTCGATTGGTAAATATTTATATATATCATTTCACATTAAAGCACAACGTGTAAAATGACTCCAAGTTTAGATTATAATTATACGGTAATTACTATAAATATGTACATAAAGACCAGCCCAGCTAGCGCGATACGTTTTATCGTTATGTTTTACGTGACGTCTCAGTACATTTTCGCCGCAAAACGTGACGATAATAGAGAGGGACCAAATTTATAAAAAAATATGGCACGGAACCCTCTCGCCTCCATGTACAGCACGCACGGAGAGAGCTAATACTTCATCGCTATATTTTCACGAACGAAATGTTGTGCTCTTATCATTTCCTGAACGAATTCTTTCGTTGTTTTTGTTTTGACTGAATAATTCTAATCGCTATAATAATGACGAAGCGACTGAAGTTCTCGGGTATTAATTTATTACACATGATCATTTTTGCAGAAATTATTTTTCAAATTTTAACCTATAACCTAACCTAACCTTAAGGTGTCAAGATTTGTGAGAATGTTTGGATGATCATTAGAGTTTACCGAAATTAATTTGGTGAAGCTTTCAATAACGTACCCAGTACGTTATAATTCATACTCGCTTAAAGTCGCGGGCAGAGCTAGGCCAGATAGATTCGATTTGATAGAGTCGATACTTATATTAAGTTATTTCAGGAAATCATTTACAAGTAGACAAGTAATCTCGATAGTAATCTTATTTAGAAATAAATCACATAATCGATCCAGAACCAAATTACTAGCAGAGAAAATGTTTCGAGATTATCCACAAGTTTCCAAACGCAACACAAAGGAAAACAAAACAAAAATTTCGAAAAAACATAAAGAAGTGGCTGCCACCGATTGGTCGAGGCGACGTTGCCGTTTAGTCTCAGTTGAGATGCGCATCGCATGTCCTGTTCCTTTACGCGCGTTTCCACCATTACCTATCTCCCTCCAATGTCCGCAGGATCGTCTCGCTTCAAGACGCAACTGAGATAATTTATCTGAAAGCTTTGAACTTCGAACGTGACTTTTTTTTAAACTCAAGGGCCATGGAATTATAGTGCTGTGTACACACACATGTCATTTATATGCTGATTAATACAAATTATTAGGTTTGTGGTCGCTATTATCTTTATATTATAGGAGTTGCCGGCGTGGCTTCGCCCGCGTATTGCAAATAACGCAGGCAAACCTGCGGGATAAAATATAGCCTATAATCATTCAGAAAGCCCATTCTACACGCAGGTCAAAGAATTTTTGAAATCAGATCAGAGGGTTTCCAGAGATTACCCATTACATAGGTACAAACTTACAAATATATAAACTTCAAAGCTACAATCTCACACACCTTTCCTCTTTATAATATTAGTATAGCTTAGCATAGAAGTATAGATACCTACCAGTTGTCTTAGCTGCACAAAGGGTAGGTTGATCCAATATTTTAGTCACTTTGCAATTTCAAAATTTAAAAGTATTTTATTCATTAAAGTGTGACATGTAAAATACTTCCAAACAGCAAAAATCCGCAACATGCTTCGTCAATCATTTACAAATCCTAAATCCACAGGTTTCGTCAACTATTTTTAACACTACAGTTCACACCCCACTCCGATACTCACCTGGACCAAACGTGCCAAAAACATCGGCAGCATTACCACGTTGAATGGCCCGTGATATTCGTTGGATCAGGTAAGTACCAGAAAGAGGGTCGGTATTTGTAATTTTATCTTGATTTGTGACTAACTATATGTAATCAAATCTTATACTTATAAGCTCACATTGCCATTAAGTAGTTTACCTATATAGTGCTTTGCAATTACACGTTGTAGGTAATGATGAAAATACAATAATCTGGTACCTTCAATTGTTCATGGTGGAACTAGAACGTGGAACTGTGGAACTCTCGAATGACTATAAAAATACAAATTAAAAAAATATTGATGACATAAACTACATATCATATAGGTTTTCCGGTTCAATATGAATTCTTGACATGCGTAGATCTCCGGATAATCTGTGGTAGCCCAAGGTCGGCCATTGTGCATTGTTTCTCGAATCTGGGAACTTTGGACCACAGCCTGACTCATACAGCCACCGACTTTTCTACGTATGTCATCTTAGCGACTTTAATATAAACATTTCCGCTATTCACCGATTTTGATGACATTTCGTTTGAGTAGCAAATTCTATTCCTGAAAATAAACTGTGTGAAGTACAACTTGTGATAACTACATAAATTAGTGCCTCTTTAAGCTGTAGAACTCGTGAATGCCTGGATACGAAAAAAAAATGTTGTGTATAAAATACAAAAACTGAGTCGACAAAAAAAGAAATCCAAATAATGATTGAACCTTTTCACAAAATTTCACGAGAATCGGAGAAACGCGACCTGTAGAGGAGAACAACCGGACATCCAGATAGCGGGACAGCGGAACATCCGGACATACGAAATAATTTTGGTCCAAGCTGAAACGGAGAACTTCGTTCGCTTCGCTCGCTCGTTCAAAAAATGTAAATATCTCTACAGACAAGACATTTGATAAAAAAATTCGCTATAACCCATTACCTACCTCTCATCTTTAGGAAGGAAGAGGCCCGTGCCCAGTGGAAGGGGCGGCTCACTCCTTGATTTTGTCGCGCCGCTACAAGTGCATGCCGACTGCCCACTTATTTAGTTGGTACCTACCACAGGTACGTATTATTATTTTCCTTAATATGTTAGGAAATGTGCCTTACTGTAGCAAAAATAGTACGTGAAGTTCCTCGTTACTGACAAGCGCAAATTTAAAAAGTTAAAAATCATTATTGTACAGTTTTAGCGGCCAGGAAACTGTATGAAATTCCTTTACTGTATACTTTTTTACCTTTTAATCATATGTTTTGACCAAGACAAATCACTACAAACAGCCAAATGCTCGTAAGTTTAAAGGCATATAGTGCAATTTGTCATAACAACTTGCTATAGTTAGACTGGTGGTTAGTAATGTATGGCTGTCTCTTCCCAACTATTGCAAGTTACAGTTAGTGTGACAAATTGCACCCGCTTGTAGTGTGCTTAAAGTTTTTTCAAGTTTTATTTTTAAAATTGTCACAGACAAAACGACTACTTGTGCAAGAGATCGAAGTGACGTTTTAAAAAATGTCTCAAATAGTATTAACTGAAGAAATTAAAATATTTTCGAAATAATATTCAAAACGAACTTAATTGCGTTTAGATTTCAATCCCATTTAATCTTTAATAAATTTAATTACATAAAACATAAAATTGTAATCGATTATAATGTTTTTAATTTTTTTATGTGTGTCAATTGAAACTGGCATGGCACCATGAGTCATGCCGTGTAACTTACATACTTTAAAAAAAATGGGCGGGAACGTGATGATAGGTTATTGACATACTACTCGCTGTTTTAAAATTATTGAAAATATTATTTGGTTTCCTCGCATTTATAGAGAAAAGCACTATATCTGCCTCGGCGGGAATGGCAATTCGTGGCTTCGTCTCTATTGTCGGATTCAGCTTCGCAAAAATACACAAAAATATTGATAATTTCCCGTTACTTTGAATACTCAAACTTCTTATAGGTTTTCCTGTAATCTTTAGGCAAGGAACTATTTTCCATATTTTTTTCAGAATTTTTAGCCTAGTAGTTTCGGACATAAGTGGTGGGGAATGGTCAATTTTCGTCTTTTTTCCTAAATTACTTCAAATCTGTTTTTGCTAAAATTATAAAAAAAATATGTCTGAGATGCTTACAACAACCTCTTTTATTGGATATGTCGGACAATACAGTTTGCGAAACTTTTTTTTAAATTTTCCAGTTTACCCCTTAAAAGTGGTCCCGCTGTTTAGAATTCATTAATTTATTTTACGCGTCCATCTTTGGATCACCAATTTACATATGTTTACCAAATTTCAACTCATCGGTCAAGTAGTTTCGGAGCAAATCGGCTGTGACAGACGGACAGACAGACGCACACACGGAGTGATCCGATAAGGGTTCCGTTTTTTTCCTTTTGAGGTACGGAACCCTAAAAATACCTATAAATTCATGAAATGGGTCCCAGTAGTGAGACATTATGTAAGCGGATGGTAAATTACGTAATATTACTCACCCACAGTGGCTGTCCTGCGAGCTGCGACAGGTGTGAGCGCACGCGCCGACTAGGGATCGATGAATACTTACAGGAGGTGTACTTCGTATAGAACATGCTTTTGGTGTATATTTAAAAACCGCCAACAAACTGTCCTCAGTTTGGCGGAACATTTTTTGTTTTTTTTTTTTTATTTATTTCTTACCCAACAAAACTATGAAAAACTTAATCTAAGTCTTCGCCAAACTGCATAACAGTTTGTTGGCGAATATACACTCTTTATAATTATGTTTGTATCTATATTTAACATTTTTTATGCTTAGTATTAGCGGTAAACAGGAATGGCAAGTGATGTAAACAAGTATTTCATCATAATTACGGAGCCGCAAACTAAGCTACTTTTAGCGTTTAAGTTTTTGTGAGATAAATAAATCAAATTAATCATTTACTTTAAAAACAAAGTTTTAACCGACTTCAATTTAATACTCCGCCAAGCTAAATGAACATTTCCAGATTTCCTTTCCACTTTACCACATGGACTGCTTTCCGAGAGTAAATACTTGATTACAGACGAAAACCATATCACTGTATGTGGGCCGATAATATTTGAGGAGTTCCATCGATTTGGCACACTTGACATTTAGCACTTCATTAGTTGCTATTTCAACGGAATCATATCAGAATCTGTAACGTTTTAAGTACGAGTTCCATAAGTCATCTGCGGTCTTCATCATCAGTTCCACTTCAACAAATTTGTGATTTCCGGGTGTAAATACACTAGTTACTTATAATAGAAAATACCGAAATTACTACATACGCCTTATATATTTGAGGAGTTCCCTCAATTCCTCATGGTTTCCATCATCCAAATGAAGTTTTGATAACAATAGGACCAACCTTGAAGCATATACTTTCAAATTGGTTCAGAAATGACTAAAGTACACATTAAAAAAATATACAACCGAAATGATAACCTCCTCCTTTTTAGTGAAGTTGATTAAAAGTAGGTACTTATTTTATTACCTATACCTTTCTTTTGATCGAATGGGTAAATTACTTTGGGGGTCAATTTATACCTAAATACGATCGTAGAGACATATTCGATTAACTACGCTTTGTAAAAGTGTATTATAATCACAACCGCTTAAGTCACTGAACTTTTTTTCATTAAATCCGCCCGCCCTATGATATGATGAAGCTATGTGCCACAGATTAAATAATGAACTGCAAATAGGACTTAAGCAAAGTATTCTTTTGAGTTCGTAATTCTTTTAAAACTACTGAGAGTATGTAGTAGGTATAATTCGATGTACCACAAAGGCCAATGGGAATGTTTATTGTTCTATAAATCATATACATGGTGAGCAATCCAAATGGGTCAGTATGGCGGTTTTGGAAACCATAACAGATAGCGAATAGCTAATAGAGAATAACGAAATTTATTTTTCAAAAAGTCCAGGTTCGATTCCTGGGCCGAGTACACGTATTTTTGTAAGTATATGAATGCAGTTTTTCTTTTTACTAAAATCAACGTCATGGTTCCTAAGCCAAGATTTCGCTATCTGTTATGGTTTCCAAAACCGCCATACTGACCCATTTGGATTGCTCACCCTGTATAGATTATGTTCTTTTAAAAGTACAAATTATTTAACCGTGGCACGACTTGCATACGCAATAAATTCGTTATTTTACGCATTCAAAGAGCAGGTGCGCTTACGCACTCGTTGGCCGCTATCAGGTTAATGTGGGGTGTGCCATCGATTGACACGTCACGGTGTAAGTTATAGCCTGCACAAAGCCTAGAGTAACGCCATTACTCATTGCCTTTACGTTTCCTTGGTAATAGCAGTACTTTTGAAGTAAGCCGCATTTTACTTTATGAGACAGCCGGAAAACGACGACAAAAGCTAACCCCTACATATTGTTATTGCGATCAAAAATGTAAAGTGTAAACTTATTATTTCAATCAACAGTATTAAACTTACGATTATCTTTCTTATAATATAAATCGTGTTTAGCGCTATTACATACCTTCATCTACACTTATAATAAATCTCTGAATTAAAAAAAAACCGGACAAGTGCGTGTCGGACCACGCAAAACGAAGGCCTATTAAAAAGGTCGTATCGTCACAGAAATTTTACGGCACTTACATCCTTTTCTTTGAGGAAGGCAGTTTTTCAGCAATATCTCGAAAACCTCTGAACCGATCTTGTTCAAAACAATTTTCGGTGAATGAAATTAATAAGCCCTATGTCCATGAATTTTTCCATAATTTTTTTTTGACTTTTAGTTTTATGTATGGAGTGCACCCCTAAAAAAATATTTTGTAGGTATAACTCTGGTCTAAAAGCCATATTACCCCTCAAACAATTTATTATTTTGTTTGGAATTTGGTTAGGGTCTACGCTGCCATACAACTTCCATACATAACCACGTTATGATTGTGACATATAATATTTTTACTTGCATGGTCCGCCTTTAGTCTGATAAAAGAACAATCCCCCGTTGTTTAAACCGGGCACGAGCCGCTGTCAAAACACCTCGTGCCCGAGTCATAATATTTGGTCTCCCAATAGTTCAATATTTTTAATTACGTAAAATCTTTGGTACATCGTCCCCTTGCACTAAAACTGGATATACAATTATTCAACAATAGTCTTTAACTCATTGAAGTAAGGTGCAAGTGATACAGCCGTCAATGACTTCGCGATCGAGGCTTGACTTGAGAGTTTACTATTAGCCATTGAAGACTTCCGGACCGCAGGAAGACTCGGACAGCAGAGAACGTGGCCCACAAATGGTCCCGCGGAAAGACCAGCGCTGGCTCGTGAGCTAGCATTATGCTGAGGCGAGACCATTTCGTGACAAACTGCTTAGTATATAGATTATATAGTATTGGTTGTAATTGCATAGTTTTATATGTGGATATATCTCTTTTGTTGTTCGTTAAGCTTTGTCACACACAAATAAATTATTTCATTTCATTTAATTTCATCATCTACCTCCATCATCTGTGTGTCTTTTGTGTAGTGAATAAATGTCTTCTTTTCTTTTTTTTCCATCATCAGATCAACTTGATGGTACCAGACTATTGTATTGTAGTCGATTATACATACTCGCAAAGTTCCAAATCGATACGACTAAAAGAAGTACGTGATAATCGACTTTGAAGATTTGATTAAATCGATACACACAGACTTAATTAACCTTTTGAGAGCTAAAGACGGCTGTGGACGCGGACGAAAACTCGTGCCACTGAAGCCACGGACGGCCACAGCCGCGCATGCGCTTTGCGCTTTTTCGTTAATTTTATGTAATGAAAAGCTTTACAAGTAACTTGACCCATTTTTTTAATAGTTCATGATACGTACATTAACTTTGACATGACAATATTTATCAGAAGTTTCATTTTATTCATATTTTATCTGGCTATTGTTTTTGTTCTGGCCTCAGTTGGGCACCGTTTTTGTTTTGCACCCTCGCTGTCAAAAGGTTAAGGGTAAAGTTCATATAGGCTTTGTAAAAACCAACAGGATTGAGTTTTCATAGCCAAATCAGTATATAAAACAGTTGCTTATATAATATTTTAAAAGCAAACCCGAGCCTACGACCCTACACATCTGCACCCCAAGACATGCCTCGCTTCCGGGAGGGCCGGGGTGCATATCCGGAGTGGGGAAGTTGCCATGGCGATTACCGGCACAGGTGATTGGGCAAGTTTGCATGAAAGATAGCATTTGCATGATAGCAGTACGTATTGAATCCGCCGAACCGAGAGGTGATGAATGAAGTTTATGAGCAGAACGTTTTCTATCACTCTATAGTTTTACGGTGTGTCTCATCTTTTTGGCGTCAGACATCAGTTTGGTTGGACACGCTAGAACACACATCCAAGTAGAGGCTCAAAGTCAAAGTCAAAGTGATTTATTCTTCAATTTAGGCTCTGCTTCGAGAAGAACCGGCGTAAAAAACTCGGCGAGGTGTCATTTTTTCAAAACAGTATACAATATACAATATCATTTCAGTATCAGAGTATTATAACATTTTAAAATTACATTGCTACAGTAGAAAGCCTATTTATTTTGCGATAGTTTTATAGTGCAGGATTTTATCGCTGCCAAATATCCCTATCCATGATGTAATCGTTTATCTTATAATATGCTTTTGAAATAAGTGTCCGTTTTACGACAGAGTTGAATTTAGAGTCAGTAAGTTTGGTAATGTGTTTTGGAATTTTATTGTAGAATTTTGTACAATTTCCGACTTTTTCGCTTTTACTAACCTGTAAAAAGTTGTTTTGAGCTTCCCTGCTATATAAAAGTACTAGTTTTCTCAGTGTCCGAATGCGGTTTCTAGAAATGAACAGGATCCAATTGCTGTGATAGGCACTTTAACGCCAGGTAAATCAAGAAAAAAAAAGAAGTCTTTGATAGCAGCTCTCTCTAATGACCGGCGCCATTTTAAAGTTGACCGGTCCGTTATATGCAGTTGACGCAGCCCGCCCTTGGTTAGTCAAAATCGTGACAATTAGTTAGAGGTCACAGATCAAAAAAATCCCCCCGTGTATTGGCAACCACACAACACACATCTACGCAACGGACAACAGGAAACGTGCATGAAAGTGAATTCATTTGCGGTTATACATAGTAATCAGTAATCATCAACCCAAATTTTCCGTCATAAATCGATTTTTGCGCCCAAGAGTTATGATTATTAACTTATACAGAATTACAGACCTACGTTATCTATATCGATTTTTCTCCTCAGAAAGCAGATGCAGGGCTGGTATTCACAACACTGACAACTGGCGTGAAGAGAACCAGTGTAAGTCTGGTCTCCGATCACCCATAGTTGTTACGAATCTTATCCTCAAGTGATACTGGGAGTGAGTAGTAAGGTGAGTCGAGACTGGTCGTGAATAGCATAGTAAGGTAACAACATCACCCGTGCCGGCCGTGCCTATCGAGGGGTGGGTACGGCCGGAAGTCAAACTCAGTGGGGATATCGGCAGGCGATTTTTATTTAAACTAGCTAAGAAGCAATCCAGTGTGTGAAAATGAAAATGATTTATTTTAATTATGAAGGTTACTCAGCTCTTCAGCGATAAGACCGCCTGTTGTCTACCTCTACCTACATGTTATTGTATTGTTTCTCTCTGTAACTGCTTTTTTTGTGTGAGGTGTGCAATAAAGAGTATTTGTATTGTATTGTATTGTTACTTTAAGACAATAGAGTTGGGTCTTCCTATTAGGTAAAAAACACCTGTGTCAGGAAGACCCGCTCCTCAATAAAAAAACAGTTATTTATCATTTATAATCTTAAAATAAAAACGAAGTGAAATTTGCAATTAAGGTATCACAGACATAGTGACGTGAACCTAGAGTTGTCTCTCTGTGTGTGTGTGTGTGTGTGTGTGCGTGCGTGCGTGCATGTGGGTGCTTGCGTGCGTGCGTGCGTGCGTGCGTGCGTATGTGTGCGTGCGTGCGTGTGTGTGTGTCTGTGTAGAAGTACAGATAGAAGCCTATCTTGTACATGTAAGTCTATGCATCTACACTCGTAAAAAATTACGCGTATTGTTGGAAGATACGTCAACTAAGGGACGGTTTATATCATAGGGAGCCTCGTCTTGCGTAAATTGGTTTGATGTAGCTATAGCCCTTTCAACCAGAGATTAATCTACTGTGGCAGCCTTTTATTAGTTCGTTGCGTATCCCGTAACGTCTCGAAATATTCCATCAGACGTTTTGGGCAGCAATGAGATGCATCTCCTCTGGATGTTTAACCACTATGGTATGCGGTTTTAATACGTTAAGATCATCACATTTCTGTCAAGGCCTAAATGGGTCAAAAGTGAGCACGAAAGGAAACGACTAATCAACCCTCCTCCATCCGTCATGTGACATGTCACAAGTCGACACCCTTATTGTAATTCATAATTTAATTATTCTACATTCATTAATGGCATTTACTGGCATATTAATTACCTAACCTATTTGTTTTTCTTTATGAACAACCTTTTCCTGCAAGAAACTACGCAAATCTTTTTCCAGAAAATTTACATAATTTATCTATATATTTACTATACTTCCAATATTCTTATCATTTCTAACTGCAAAATCTTATCACATTAATTAATCAAATGAAACGAGCTTCAGGCGCCCTTAATCTGTTTGTATCTCACCTCAAAAGGAAAAAAACGGAACCCTTATAGAATCACTCGTGCGTCTGTCTGTCCGTCTGTCACAGCCGATTTGCTCCGAAACTACGGAACCGATTGAGTTGAAATTTGGTAAACATATGTAAATTGGTGACCCAAAGATGGACGCGTAAAGTAAATTAATGAATTCTGAACAAGGGGGCCACTTTTGGGGGGTAAACTGGAAAATTAAAAAAAAAAGTTTCGCAAACTGTATTATTTTTAATATATTTTTTTAAATAATTTTAGCAAAAACAGATTTGAAGTAATTTAGGAAAAAAAAAGAAAATTGACCATTCCTCCCTAATGATCTCCAAAACTACAAGGCTTAAAATTCTGAAAAAAATATGGAAAATAGTTCCTTGCTTAAATATTACACGAAAACCTATAAGACGTTTGAGTATTAAAAGTAACGGGAAAATTCTCTATATTTTTGTATATTATATACGGAACCCTCACCACGGGAGTTGAACTCGCACTAGTCCGGTTTTTTTTTTGATGTTGTTTCTAAGGCTGCGTTGACATCCGCATCTCGTCTCTGCTTCGATTTAATGGATTAATTTGATTGGTCATTTGCACTGTCCGCTTCTCTCTACCTCAGTGGAAACGCACCTTAACTCTCGAGGACGGTGGCATTTACAATATACTGGACAGTTGACGTCAAAAATATGTTTACACTTTTGCACCTTATTCCATTGTAATAAGGCAAAAAATGTATAGGTACATTTCTTTAACGTCAACTGTATAAAATTTTATACTTTTAGTTTTAGCGCCATCTGATGATGTAGCGAAAAGGTAGAAGTGGGAATGGCTCCCTCTAGTAAAATCATGACAGTTTTCGTTTTAGGATTTTTCTCGAAATTTAATTGTTATCTAAACTTATTCCTCAGAGAATCATTTCACTGCCAACATAACCGGAATTCATCGCACACAAAAGTAACATCTGCCGAAGACCGCCAACTGCCAAATCCAATAAGATGGCAACACGATGAGAAACCTATCAAATTACTAAGGTATTTTACAGGCAATCTCCGTTGAGCCGCCCGCTTGCGTGATTTGGTTTGTACGCACTTACGTGATTCTTATTTAGTTGACATGATCGTATTAGCATAAGTCCCTGGGCGACCGAGCTCTGCTCGGGTGAAAATAGAGAAAATACCGAGAAAACTAATTTTCCCAGACATGAGACCTAGCTAGATCGATTTCTCGCCCCGGTAAACACCTACATGCCAAATTTCATTGAAATCGTTAGAGCCGTTTCTGAAGACGTGATTGCAAATATATATACAAATATCGCTCGCTTAATAGTATAGGAGTCCCTTTGCGACCGAGCTCTGCTCGGGTGAAAATAGAGAAAATTCGGAGAAAAAGAGGCGCCCTACTCCATATAGGCGCATGAACAAAACGCAAACTAGTACAGTCAGCAGAAGAATTAAGGGAATAAGGATATCTGTGTTGATCGTTTTGAGCGTGTTATTCTGCTTCGCCACTTCTGCCGCAGACTGCACCTACAGAAGTGCGCGTTCTATTGAACAAATGTAGCTACGCGGGTCAAGTGCTCAAAATGACCTATACACGACTCTAATGTCAATTCGTGCAAAAATAAATCGGAGGTAATAATAATAAGTATTATTATTTTAAAATATTGATTTACTCTTTTAAACATGATTTAAATGTAAATTTTGTTTTGCGCCAGTTTTCTGACAAACTTTAATATTTCTGGACCCGACACGCCAATGGCGCCAACGGCGAGCGCAAAAACGGTAGCCCTCATTGGCAAGAGCCAGAATTCGAACACATTATCGGTTAGCACCACCTTACACCGAGATTGATTGATTAGGTGAATATTGACCTGCATTTCTTAGCCGATTCTTGTGAAATTTTGTGAGCAGCCATGCTTATAAGGTTTTTTTTGTCGAAACAGTTTTTGAGTCTGAGAATGCGTCTAACGATCCGTATCGTACGGACAATGTCTATTGATCCGCTCTATTCGTAGATATACCTATACGTCCAATACTCTGGCGGACTATTTAGACGTGTATATAGACCTACACAATACCTAACTATGCACGCGACAAAGAGTATCGATGTTTGAAGAAACACGAGGTTATTACTCTCTAATGAGTTAGACATGACTGTGTTGGACCTAGGGTTTGCAATCCGGATCCGACTTGTATGTAAATATCCGGATCTAGATCCGCGGATCCGGATATTTCCATACAAGTCGGATCCGGATTGCAAACCCTAGGTCCAACTTGGACCACTATCTAACTGGTAGCTAACGCCATCTATCGCGATTAGCGTAAAGTAAGTGGAATACAAGAACCTACAAATTACTTATTTTGACTAGGTAGTAGTAGTATTCAGTGCCGTATCCTTAGTTAAAATAACGAAACTACTTTTATCGAACGAGCGAGCGAAGAGAACGAAGTTCTATGCTTCAACTTGGGCCAAAATTCAAATTTCCAGATGTCCCGCAGTCCGGTTGTTCTCTATAGGTCGCATTTCTCAACCGATTCTCGTGAAATTTTGAGAGCAGGTTCAATATTTTTATAGATATTCTTTTATCAATTCACTTTTTCGAAAAACAAAAAAAAGGCAGGCTCGCGAGTTCTACAGCTCACATAGAGCCACTAGTTACTATTACCTAACTAACAATTTTTATAGAGGTATAGGTATACCCACAATGACTAGTGAGTGACATACCTATACATTAGAGAGACAATCCATAACGGTAGGGTAAAGGATTATATGTGATTGGAGTCAGTTACTAGTGGCTAGTGGCTCTGTGAGCTGAAGAACTCGCGGGCCTATTTTGTTGTTAATTTGTGAAAAATCTAGTATATAATTATTGAACCTGCTCACAAAATTTCTCGAGAATCGGTTGAGAAATGCGACCTGTAGAGGAGGAAACAGCGAACTTGCGAAATAATTTTGACCGTTCGTTTCGCTCGCTCGTTCAATAATACCTTTTCTATAAAAAGCAAGCACTTTACTTGAGAATAATTCGATAATGTTAACGCGTCACATAGCGATCATTTAATCTTCGACTTCGTGATATCACGATATCTGCCTGCCCGCACAACAGGCTAACATAGAGGTTATATTGTGCGGGTTTAAATCCTGCCGTCTCGTATTCCAGGGCTGTTATTCGCTACGCGCAAATGCGGCTCACCCCGCCGGTCACCCGTTACGAAACTAGACCACTACCTACGCTTAGTTACTACGCATCGCGGTGTCAAGATATGATTGTGGGTGAGCGTTGAGGTGAGCTTAAAACAAGTTACAGAATAGGGGGGCTGAACACGTTCTTCTGGGAACGCGGGCCGTTGCCAAGGCGACGCGCCGCATCAACACGCGGCGTGTGAATGTACAGGTGACCTGTAAGGCTGAGGTGCAGCGGGAGGAGCGGATCTCTTCTCGATGTCATATTGTATACATGTGGTAGCATAGTCGGTCAAACATGCGATCCAAACGGAGGGCTTGGCTCACCCGGGGGGGTAATCAACGCAACGGTTTCGAACGCGCGTTAGGACATTTTTCCATATAAAAATTGACATTTAGATCTACCTGACGCGTACGATGCTTTACGTGATTGACCTACTAAATACGGAACTATGTACGAAACAGGATTTGAAATTTAACATAAGCTTTTCAATGAAAGAAACCCATTTCAGCCTCGAACTATTGGTGTAACACATAAGTCACATAACATAACAAAATATCTTGTCTGAAATGGGTGGCATTTTTCCCTGATTTAACAATCTACTATTAAATACTTACAAACGAACAGTGCGAGTTAAATAGGAGCTTGTAAAAGGCCAAACTAAATAATACATAAATAAATATTAGGCGACATTCTTACACAAATCGAACTTAGGCCTATGGTAAGCTCAATAAGGCTTGTGTTATAGGTACTAGACGACGATATAAATAATATATATAAATACTTAGATACATAGAAAACATCCCAGACTCAGACACAAATATTCATGCTTATCACACAAATATTTCCCCTTTCCGGGATTCGAACCCAGGACCTATCAGCTTCGTAGGCAGCGTCACTACCCACTAGCTGGGCTAACCGGTCATCAAACTAGTAGTATTAGTAGTCCGGCTAATCCGGACGCAATCCTTCGACACAAATGCTCAAATTCGCTTTCAGGAGATGAAACAACCATTTCCGAAAATGTACTCCGACTACACCCCCAGCCTGTGGGTGTGAATGTGTGCCGTGTTTATCCGTGGCCACGTCATCACCCACACGTGCAAACCGCGGTAGATAGTGCGGAGAGAACTGGGGGGATGTGGGGGTGATGGGAGTGGCTTTTAGTAGCGATTATACTCGTATGAAAGAGAATACTCATTTGTACCTGAGATATGGCAGCCTATATGTTAGTTGTATATAGAAGTTAGTTAGAAAAAAAGTAGATTGTTGACAATGGGCTAAAATAAGCCCCATATTACCACAATATGGTTATTTTCCCGAGCGAAGTGAGGGAAAATTGTTCGAGGGGTAATATGGCTTTTGGATCAGAGTTATACTCTACTTTTCACTTTGACTGCGAGAAAACAAATTGCCGTCGTGTTTGGGCTCACTGGTACTTTCTCACGGAGTTGTTGATTATTGCGCAAAAATAAGTGCAGGTGGTAAAAAAGGTTGCATTAAAAAAAAACAGTCAGAAGTTAAATTAATGCTTAATTTTGCCTGACTATGGCTGTAGTTTAGCAGTCTATGTTAGTATTCACGTATATTCCACCGTAGCTTTTAAGATACTGAATCGATTTTGATAATTAAGGTGTCAATCGATTCGACATCATGCTTCGGGCGACATAGGCTATCAATGTAAGATTATTTTTAATCAGTTAGTTTTCCGAAGTCGAGTGACAGGTTTTTGTACTGTTTATGCTTGTTGAAGTAATTTTTTACAAACTTACTACATCACCAAGTCTGAATACAACATGAAATAGATAAAAGTTAACTCCACTAACCTCCCTTTTCAAAGCCCGCCAACAATCTAACAATCTGTCACGGTCCCGACTTCCCGGCACCTGGCAATCAGAGTCGAACAATACCCGAATTTCCGACCGAGTAAAAAATGATCTGTCAAACAGCTTTCCCGCCAATTTGCCGCCCCCAGCCCAGCGCGCAATTAAAATGGGGTGATGGAGCGATATGTTATACTTGTATGCCGCTACGTGCTATGCGAAGTGATATGCAATTGCCAAATATACCTGAGGGGTAATCATGTAACGTTTTGAACGCGCGTTAGGTAGATCCAACTGTCATTTTTCCATGTAAAAAGTGACATTTAGATCTACCTGACGCGCGTACAATGCGTTACGTGATCGACCCGCTGGGCAGTTAAACTTTTTGTACGACATTATTTCCGACTGGTGTGTTTCCTTCTTTTTAACCACCGACGCAAATATAAGTTTGACGTGTATGTGTGTCTGTCTGTGGCATCGTAGCTCCTAAACGAATGGACAGATTTTAATGCGGTTTTTCTGCCCGAAAGCTGACGTGATCGAGATGGTTCTTAGCTTACATTTCAACAAAATCGGTTCAACCGGTATTGAGATATTGAACTCTGAGAGGAAAATGTGGGGGGTGTTTTCTATTTTTCTAAGTTGTTAATTATAATATGGAGGGATACACCACGTAGGTATATTATCCCCGTGTATTTATGGAGGAATGAGACTTATATCTTAGAACAAAATTTGCCAGATCGCCTGACTTGTCATGGTAACATTTTCAGAGACATCAAAGTCATTGTACAAATACAATATAAGTCTCATTCCTCCATAAATACACAGGGATAATACACCTACTTGGCGTATCCCTCCATATTATAATTAACAACTTAACACAGAACACGCTACAGACGTATGGAAGTTAAATTGGATTGGGATACTGGTTAGTGGGCTCTAACTTCAATACATTTGACTACGCGACAGCAGAGCCAACTAACACGTTTATAATTTAACTCACACGTCTGTAGTTAGTACCACGTTTTAAAATAGCATACCAGCCCATCTCCTAAACCTATCATTACTCTAAACAAGCCGATTACCATTTAATACAATTTCAAACCGTGCAAAAACCACGCCACCACCACCACAGAACACGCTACAGACGTATGGAAGTTAAATTGGATTGGGATACTGGTTAGTGGGCTCTAACTTCAATACATTTGACTACGCGACAGCAGAGCCAACTAACACGTTTATAATGTAACACACGTCTGTAGTCAGTACCACGTTCTAAAATAGCACACCAGCCCATCTCCTAAACCTATCATTACTCTAAACAAGCCGATTACCATTTAATACAATTTCAAACCGTGCAAAACCTTATTAAAACGATTGACCTTTTCCCATGATTGCCATTAAATAGCCTGACCTTTAGCATCTTGTCAGATAGCCCCCCGAGATGTGCCCTTTAGGGAGCCATGGCTACGGGGCGCAAACACAGCGGCATCTGTGGGGGAGGGCGAAATAACAAGAGGGAAAAGAATTACTTTCTGCCCTGTCGTGAAGTCCCGGAAATCATACAGTATGTTGGGAATGTTGTAAAGTATGTAGTAGGGCAGAGTGCTCGAACAAATTGTCGTAAAAGTGGACACACTGGACAAAAGCACCAATTTTTTTTAGGTACTTGTTAGGTCCATAGCTTTAAGTGTTTGATAGGAACCAACTCCTTATCTAGTTGAATTCCCTGACCCCAAATATGTATATGTAGGCACCGAGTTTGTGATTGTAAGTGATTTAGAACTCGAAATATTATTAATTAACTACTAAAAATGGCCGACATAAAATTAAAGATGGCCGACGGAGGAGTTGGTTCCTATCAAATACCTAACAAGTACCTGAAAAAAAATTGGTGCTTTTGTCCAGCGTGTCCACATTATCACCTGAAACTGTCCTACTAATGGAAGTAAGACGACTTAGGCAAAGTGTTTCATAATTTCCTACCAAAAATACTTCATGTACCTACCTAAATGAAGTTTCTAAATCTCATTACAATAATTATCCGCTTTGCCGGCGCATACCGCACTGATTTGCTACGTGTATAATAACAGAAAAAGTGATCCCATAAAAACATTCCATTTAAAAAATAGGCCAAGTTTCGAAACTCTTCCACCGTAAAAAGTTGTGAGATATTTCGTAGAGCCAAGTCAGGCATTCTTATTAATCTTTAATTGCTTGCTAACTAAATTGCATACCTAAAACTATGTAGTTTTGTGTGATTGCAGTCACAAAATTTTATTTAGCAAGCAAATAAAGATTAATAAGAACGCCTGACTTGGCTCTACGAAATATCTCACAACTTTTTACGGTGATTTTCATTCAACACTGCATTGCATTGTATCATCAATCAACCGTTATGTCTGATTCGAGTTTCCCATTAAACTATAATCTAATAACAAAATCGGCAACAAGCAAAACAGATACACAATTAATTACCCACTTATCTCAATAATCTCGTCAACATGCTAGCTTTCCAAACGCAATCCGCCAAAAAGTGCAATTGCTAAATAACAATCACGGTAATCCCAACCTTATTGT
Source organism: Epinotia nisella (assembly GCA_932294315.1). NCBI lineage: Eukaryota > Metazoa > Arthropoda > Insecta > Lepidoptera > Tortricidae > Epinotia > Epinotia nisella. Next base: position 12,599,391 of record OW028693.1, read on the forward strand.
AACCCTCCTAAGATCCAAATCACTTCAAACTATCTTTAAAAAATTGACTATGATAAAAGAAACCTATAACCAAACAAAAGTAAACTTTAATTAGAAATTTTTAGAGTTCAAATTACATTGCATGTTATGCATATTTTAGTTATGGTATAATAAAAGGGGAGTTTGGGGTTTAATTCCCGTAAAACGCAACGTATCTCGGGGGAGAGCAGGCAAACATCATTACGCGTAGTGTGACGGAGGCGTGTTGATATTTGCCGTGTCAATAGGAATGAGTGTATTGTTTTTCACCTGTAGGGGTTTTCTTGGGTTTCCCACTCTTTATGGTGCCTATACTATTTTTGATATCGCATATATACTTTTTAACCCCTGACCCGACGCAAAAATAGGGGCGTTATAAGCTTGACGTGTCTGTGTGTCTGTGTGTCTGTCTGTGGAATCGTAGCTCTTAAACGAGTAGATCAATTTGAATGCGTTTTTTTTTATCTCAAAGCTGTCGTGATCGAGATGCTTCTTAGCTACGTTTCAACAAAATCGGTTCAGTCGTTTTTGAGATATTGAACTTTGAAATGAAAATGTCGGGGGTTTTTCAACTTTTCTAAGTTGTAGTTATTTCTACTCAATGTGTGATCTTTGCATTTACCACACAAGAAAGGTACCACTGATAAAGACCGATTTCTTTAAAAAGTTTCATGCGAGTAAACAGTGCTATAAAAATGTATGAACCATAACAGCACGGTAAACAGTGCTTTTATGGGCCATAGAGCAAGGAGTTTTCGACGATTTCTTATCGGTGTCATTGTGCTTGAGTTAGTGCCTAATTTAAAATGGCAGAATAACGGCACAGGAGTAGAAAAAAGTTATTAACTGTTCCGAGCTCTACAATTTCATTTCATAACGTTTTAACGAAGTCAGTGTTCGTTTTTACAAGGCAGAAACTTGCCTCTAGCTAACCATTTTATTGGACCTCCGATTACGAGTATTCGCTACGGATCTCGGGGTCTAGTCATACCAGGGACAAGTGGTGAGGTGAGTTGAGACAGGTCGTAAATGCCTTAGCCAGTAGGTACCTATGCTTTCCGCGAAATTCCCTCGGTTATGAACTGGTTTCTTAGAAAGCTTTATGGCATTAAGTTTTCCGACGGCTATCGTTAAAAATATCTATTCCACAAATAGTAGGGGAAAACGGCTTGTTTTACAAAAATTCTAAATAAAATATAGGGACGAGTATTAGATTTCATTACTTTTGATAGTGTTCTCAATTGACTACCTTTGGAAGTCATAAGGATCAATCGGATGGTTCCACAACGCTGAGATGGAACTGTTTCGTGGCACTATTTGTTGTTGTTTTTGTTTACTGATCTATGTGCATGTATAGATACAGTAATATAATAATAAATGATAATAAATATTAGAGGACAATCTTACACAGATCGACCTAGTTCCATAGTAAGCTCAATAAGGCTTGTGTTATGGGTACTAGACGACGATATATTTAATAGATACAAATACTTAAATACATAGAAAACATCCAAGACTCATGAACAAATGTTCATGGTATTCACACAAATATTTGCCCTTACCGGGATTCGAACCCAGGACCTTCAGCTTCGGAGGCAGGGTCACTACCCACTAGGCTAACCGGTCGTCATACCCACTAGGCTAACAGGTATGTTGCTGTCATGAACAAATGTTATTCTATTCAATAATCAACGATAAGTGTTTATAGGAACAGGCAGTCGATATCATGTCACTTAATCATACAATTGCAATTGTATTTGTAAGTTACATTTCGCATTCCAATTTGATATCAACCTGTTTCGCGCGCTCATTATCTTGCTCTGCTACATTTAAAATCTGTCCGTATGCTTGTTTCCCAAATAATACTGGTGGCTATGTGAGCTGTAGAACTCGCGAGACTGTCGTATGAAAAATAAAAAAAAATGGAATTTGGAAAAAGTGGAATTCTATATAGGTAATTAACAAACCTGCTCATAAAATTTCAAGCGGGACATCCGGACATCTGGAGTATCTGGACATACTAAACGTTTTTCGGCCCAAGCCGAAGAGAACTTTGATCGCTTCGCTCCCTCGTTCGACAATGACAACATTGTTTAGCGTACTTTGGTGCGCGCGTTTGTATGTTTAGACGCCCTAACTTCATGATTCACCGCGGAATACGAATTTAAAAGCTCAGGCAGTGAGTCATTCTAATTCTAATCGGATGATATTTAACAAAGCGCCCACCTACGAGTATATTAACATACATAGGTACTCACTCATAACACAGGCATCTAGCTTTATCCATAACAACTTAGCTTAGCTTTATCGACTTATAGTGCCCCCAGATATGGATAAGAACCTGAGTTTAATTTTATGTGTTTACCATCCCTAATTGTGATTGTTATAAGAGCCAAATGTTGCACCTTCCTCGGAGAGGCAAGGTATGCGATATTTACATAAAAGACTTCCCTTCGATTTACGCGCAATCAGTAGATTGGTCTGCGCGGGCAAACTATCTTTGCAATCACATCTATTTAGGACCATAAGACAGGGGAATAAGACTGAAAAACGCGCACCATTTTTTGGAGGCCGCCGTGCCGACAAAAAGGGCCCATCCAACTTGGTTTCGCTATAGGAATACCCTATTTATTGAAGGGAAGTTGGTGTGCTACTACGGAACAGTGACTGCAGTGAGTAAATTCTAGTCGGGAAGATTTGATTGACAGAATTTTGCAATACAGGAGTACCTACGATGTCGGCTGACAAAGAACTGACGTCTACTCCACCGATAATAGCCAAACTCTTAAACTATGATGATGATGATGACGCAATAAGGGTGTACACTGAAGTGTAATTTCTATCTTAACTCATACACTTCGCGAAAATGACACCTCGTAGCATCGTAGCACGGCATGAGTAGCGAACAGTCTGACTGACTGACCGTTCTGTGCACTGGTTCCTCTACTCGAGTATATAACACTGAATTGGAATCAGTTTCGAATCCATTGCGGGCGCTCGCGTCGCTAAGCGTCACGACATAAAACCAGACATGTGCATTTTTGTCAACTGTCCCGTGAATAAGTTTCTGTCAAAAATTTCATTTTTTGTACAAGCTTTTATTGTCGACTGTACTTTTCTGTATACCATCATCAACTACTCATTGAGACGATTCTAACGAGCCCAAACTCAACGGGGTTACGTCGGTTAAATACTGAATTCCCATGGCCACCTTCCGTCTCCATCATCAGATCAGCTCGATGGTACCATAATATTAAATTGTCATCCAAACTATACTTAAACCCAAAATTTCAGCTCAATCGGATAACGGCAAGTGACTGAAAAATGGATTGCAAATTTTGACGGACAACTTACTTACATACTTTTATACTTACATACGAACAAGTCAAGTTAATATAAAACTTGTAATAAAAAGGGAACAACACGATTATTGCGTAACTTTAAGCCATATCAATTGTCATTTTCCCCTACAAAAAATGACAGTGTATGTGTCAACGCTCGTTCAATCTCGTACGAATGAATTACCTACGTGACTAATGATGCGTTGCACTGACGTAGATTTCAGACCGATCCATAGAAACATGTTAAACTTTCCATTCATTCATCCATTTTAACACTCTCACTGCCAGGAACCCGCCAAGCGGGCGTCTACGCCGTAGTCACTTTCCGCTACATACGGGGACAACCACGGGATCGGCTACAAGCGTAGCGCGTAGCGATTCGTGGTAGTGCATGAATGTGTGTACACAGTTAGGATTACAGACGATTCGTTGCAATCCACCTTAGGCTGGAAATTACAGTAATTACTCTGCTGATCTTCGCTTGTTCTGGGTATAGCAGAATTTCCACCACGTCATTCGACAACCCCTGGTAGCTCCCAGCTACGCAAACTGCGGCCGAACACGCGAGCGGCGCGCGAGATGTTATCGCAGGACCAACCTCGGAGCAGATGACGTCATGGAAGGGAGCCAAGGGAATATACATCTCGTCAAAACATTTAATGTACCACAGTGTAGTCAACATTTCAACAACATTAGCCATAAGGAAAAAAAATCGGTACATTTAGCGAGCGGTAGCGGAGAGGTATACGTAATGGACCGGAAATCAAGAGTCAGAATTCGATTCTCGGTTTGCTACGTACTACGTACATATGCATGGTATATAAAATATAAAAATCAGCCTATACCCACTTCTGGGCATAGGCCTCCTCTCATTAGATGAGAGGAAACGGGCAGTATTCCCCACGCTGGCCCAGTGCGGCTTGGGGACTTAACAATACACCTTTGAATTTCTTCGCACATGTATGCAGGTTTCCTCACTGTGTTTTTAAATATCAAATGACATTCCGTAAATAGGCTCCAAAAAACTCATTGGTAGGTACGAGACGGGATACGAACCCACGACCGCCGTTTGACAGCCGCATGCCTGAACCACTAGGCTACTTTGTACAGTCTAGTTCTCCAAAATCTATACAGGCAACCTTTCAAAAATATCTATACATGTGTCTTATGTCAGTAATAATAAAGCCTGTGTACAGATATTTTTGAAAGGTTGTCTGTATATTGGAGAACTCGACTGTACGAATGGTTTTTCATGTAAAGTAATTGCCAAGATTCACTAGATCAATCTGGGGGCACGGTAGTGATCAAAACCGGCTAAACAGTTTTGTTGAAACGTAGCTAAGAACCATCTCGATCACTACAGCTTTCGGACAAAAAAACCGCATTAAAATCTGTCCATTCGTTTAGGAGCTACGATGCCACAGACACGTCAAACTTATAACACCCCTCTTTTTGCGTCGGGGGTTAAGAAGTTTTCAGATCGCAGGTAGCGCCAAAGTAGCCTACTCTACACGTTCTCTACCAGCCCCACTCTAGAAAGACTAGATCTTCGCTATCTAAATCTAAATTTCTAAATTTGTGTGGTTCATTAGGTTGCTAATAAGCCCCTCGATTAGATAATACTGAGATATATATTTCAGGGTTTAGACGTATCTTTGTTGGGATTTATATTATGAGTATTTAGCGCATTTTAAACAATCATATTTTGTAAATTAATCATACGCTGATAACCACTGACAAGCGAAAAAATGCTAAGTTAATAAAAAAGAATTTCAATTCGATTAAAATGAGCATAGGGTGGTAACTAACCAACGTCCCGTCATCTCATGTTCACCCTCTTTAATCCGCACGATTGCATGATGCTATTATAATTAAAACATTTCCGATGTTTTACTGATCATCAAACTACTCAGGACTAATAGATCTTATGTTCCACACAGTACATAGACATATTCGGCCTTTAGGGATGGAAGCGCAACCCCTGATTCAGACAAACAAGCGTGCTAACGTGACCATCCCTGTTATGCGATTTATAACCTGACTCGATTCAACTCACCACTCCTTTCTAGCATAACTTGGTACTGAAAACCTTAACAACTATGCGTAATTGCAGGTGAGACTTATACTGGTTTACCCTAGGCGATTTGTCAGTAAGTTGTGAACCCAGCCTGTTGATGGACTCGATTTATCGCGTTCATCCGACTTGTGTGCTGGGAAATTAAGGCCCGGTAATAAATGGTATTTGGGATTCGATTCGATTTGGTTAAGTTCGAATTAAATGAAAAGTAGAGTAAATATAACCATATTATTATGACGTTTAATCTCAGGACGAGGTTTAAATCGAGCTTAAAAGATGTCTTGATGGTTTAGTTGTCTTGTTGACAAAGTACCTATTCATCATCACGTTAGAAATTATTGGTTTAAAAATTATTTTAGGTTGTCTACGATCTGACGATGGCATCCAGATTGTAATAGACGGAATCTCTCAAAATTTGGCGTTCTTACAAGCTTTTATTTAGTTTCACCGGTCCCGATGTTTGTCATCAAATCTTGCAAATTAAAGATCCACTTCCCGGTAACCCATAGAGCTGAAATTTTGCATACATGTGTAAAACGCGTGACAATGCAATATTATGATGACATGGTGCTGATCTGATGATGGAGCTGGAAGGTAGCCATAGGAACTTCGCAATGAAACGACACAACCTCATCGAGTTAGGGCTCGTTAGAATCGTCTCAATGAGTCGATGACGGTATACAGAAAAGCACAGTCGGCAATAAAAGCTTGTACCAAAAATGAAATTTTTGACAGAAACTTATTTTAAATCGATGTCTATCTCGAAAAGTATCTTTAGTATATTTTCGTAGTCAAATATACTTGTGTATCGAGTAACCCCAATAGCACAAAAACAGCTCAATGCACACAATCTGCCCCCCGTATGATCTGGCGTCATCTCGCTAATGAAACTCGTTGTGGCCACACCTTTATTTGTGGGGTCGTCCGCCATAATAGCCTCTAATGAGATTGCGTTGGGGAGTTTTGACTTCACATTTCATTTGAAAGTGTTACAGTAATGCATAGTGATTAACGGAGTGGATTCATTATGCTGGTTTTCTTTGTCTTTTTACCCGACTGCCGAAGGAAAGGAGGCTTATGTTTTTGGTACTTATGTATGTAAGTACTGATCTATATATGTATGTTTGTATGTCTTATTCTTTGGCACGCCCTACAGTCTAAACCGTTTGATGGATTTCGATTTAATCGTAGGACTATAATATTTGTAACAACCGGCCAAGTGCGAGTCGGAATCGCGCACGAAGGGTTCCGTACCATATATACCGTACCGTATATAAAAACAGCAAAAAAATCATGTCTGTTGTATGGGAGCCCCGGTCCGACTCGCACTTGGCTGGTTTTTTTAGGGTTCCGTATTTTTTAGTATTTGTTGTTGTAGCGGCAACAGAAATACATAATCTGTGAAAATTTTAACTCTCTAGCTATCACGGTTCTTGAGGTACAGCTTGGTGACAGACATACGGACGGACGGACAGCGAAGCTTAGTAATAGGGTCCCGTTTTTACCAGTTGGGTACGGAACCCTAAAAAGAAGTTTCACTTGTTGCTGATGCTAAGTACCTAGTTGATTGGCAAATTGATGTCCGGGTGTTCTCTACAAGTCGCATTTCTCAGCCGGTTGTCGCGAATTTTTGTGATCAGGTTCAATAATTGTATAGAATTTTTGATAGATTCAATAAAAAAACCCGGTCAATTTGGCACTCTTTAGGGGAGGCCTATGTCCAGCAGTGGACGTCTTTCGGCTGATATGATGATGATGATGACCTCTACGCGCTCCCGATATAAAGGGTATTGACAGACAGACAGACGGACAACAAAGTGATATAAGGGTTCCGTATTTTCCTTTAGAGATACAGAACCCTAAAATACGGGCTCGCGAGTTCTACAGCTCACAGAGCCGCTATAGTTATAATTTCTAATGAAACATTTGCCACAGGATGAAGCTCATAAAAACTCCAATTAATCAACTCTATATACCTATTAACGCATCGTCTGCTGCAGTTGTAACCGGCGCGTGCGGCGCATCACGGCAGTGCGTCACGACACGGTGTCGTGACCCGCGGGTGTGACGGGAATATCTGACGACATCCACTAGAGAGCACTGTATTCACAAACACCTCGGCCGTGAGCCTTTCTGGTATAACTTGTGTCAGAGAATTAGGAATGGATGAAAAGTTTAGAAATGCCTGATTATTTTTTTGGTGCTAGGAATAACCTTCCTTAGCACCCGAAAAACGATTCACATTTTTTAATACAGTTGCTCAAAAAGTGCTACTTTACGTAGCTGTTTAGCGTGCGGAAAATTTGGTTTTCGCGCACTAGTGCTTTTCTCTTTTCCTCGTACAAATTGTACCATTAATTATTATGTCAATAAAAAATAAATAAGATAGAACTGTATTAAACTGTATTTAAACTGTATTAAACTTCATTTTTTTCAACTGTATTACAATGATGTTACAGAATGAATAATATAAAAGTTTCGAATTCTTTACTTCTTGTTTTTCTTATTTTTTCGCAACTGTATTAAAAAAAGTCGTTCGATACACGTGCGGAAATGTCATTCTTCACTCGTCCCGAGTCTTGCCACTCGCCTACGGCTCGTAGCAAGATATCTCGGTACTCGTGACGTAATGACATACTTTCCGCACTAGTATCGAAATGTACTATTTCAGCTGCATCTTTTTGAAAAATATACACAGTTTCCTCGCTTACGATTTGGGTCAGGGACGGCATCTTAAAAAATCTATGGTAGCAGCAGCTATATTTGTCATTACCAGTGTCAGTTTACCACAGATATTTAAGATATTTTTTTGTAATGTGAGACGGATCAAGGAAAGTGTCTGTTGACCGTCCTTGACCCAAAAGGTAAATGTGGAAACTGTTTATATTTTTCACAAATAATTGACTCAGCTGAAAAATCTGCAACTTTTTTCTGGTAATAAGGAAGGTTAGAGATCGCTCTTCAGCGATAACACCGCCTGTTGTCTACCTCTACCTACATGTTATTGTATTGTTTCTCTCTGTAACTGCTTTGTTTGTGTGAGGTGTGCAATAAAGAGTATTTGTATTGTATTGTATTGTTATTCCTATCACCAAAAAAATATTCAGGCATTTCTCAAATTTTCATCCATTCCCAATTGTGACAACTATGCGTGATCGCAGATATTGATCGATATCGATATCGAGATATGAACTGGTAGTGTGACGATGCGATCGATTAAGATAGCGTTACAGTGCACACTAGCGCCACTGGTAAATAATTGTGATTATTTAAATTTAACGATATATCCTACTATACTATCCTTCCTACTAATATTATAAATGCGAAAATTTGGATGTTTCGATGTTTGGATGTTTGTTACTCAATCACGCAAATACGGCTAATCGGATTAAGATGAATTTTGGTATACATATAGTGTATAGCCTGGATTAACATATAGAATACTTTTTATCCCGGGAATCATCCCCTAGGGGGGCGAAAGTTTGTATGGAGCTTTAATATAAACGAGTTCCACGCGAAGTCGCGGGCAGAAGCTAGTATTTAATAAAGGAGGCCACTACACCCTGTATTTTGTATTTAAGTACCTTGTGAATACATCAAACTAGTTCTTATGTTGCTAGATTTCACGATCGGTTGAAAAAATGTGACCTGTAGAAGAGAACCGCCGGGCAAACGGACATACGAAAGAATTTTGGCCCAAGCTGAAGCAGAGAACTTGGTTCGCTTTGCTCAGTTATATTTTTCGTGAAACGGGTTAACTGTTAAGCCAGTTTTGAGGTTTGCTTAATTTAAATTTACGAGCACATGCCAAACGCGAAGGCTGTTCGGAATATAATACATATTTTAATGAGCATCATTGTGGCAACCGTCCCTGCGAATTGACCTACATGCTTAAGATGCCTCTAAGTTTATTATTTTGCCTAATTGTTTATTAGTTGCTAATGTTGCAATGGCTTTAGTGACACAGCGGCGATAGAAACAGCAGGCGAGTTGAGACGGGTACATTGGAAAAATTGTTACAATGCCGAAAAAATCGTATATTTCGACACTCTCAAGGGACTCAAAATTTATAGGGTAGGCAAACCTTGGCTAATCGGTATTACGAAGTAATTCGGTGATAGTTACTTATGGCCTAATAGCGGAATTACTCGATATGTTTACGGCTTGTAATAATCTCCAGTAGGTGGCGACACTGTCATTCAACATGCCAAAGTGCAGCAAGTATATGAACGCATCCGTCAAAAATAAGGAAAAAAAAATGTCAAACAAATCAATAAGTTTAAGTGTAACGTCTAACGATTTTAGTTGATCGGTGCAAAGTGTAAAAAAAAAATATTGAAGAAAAACAAATGAAAATATGGCAAAAACTAAAGAAAAACCCTTTAAGGTAATAGTTTTTAAACACATCAATTATTTTTAGAATTGTAAAAGTAACAATTTTCTATTTTTTAACCCTGCACCAAGCACATGTCACATATTAACCTGAATATCACCGAATTATCTACTTTTTCATGTGTCAATAAAAATGTTTATTAAATTAATTTGGTACATACATATAATCAGAAGTTCAGAAATGGTAGACAAATTCATGAACTTTTACTAAGTAATACTTCAGAAATAATTGAATTGATAGTTAATATTATACTGTCAAACAACCTAACTATCACCGATTAGCCAAGGTTTACCCTACTTTCCGTTGACCTAGAACTGTGAAATTTGGCAAGTGATATCGTCTTAACTACATGTACAGGAAAAAATCGGAAAACTATACATTTGTAATTTTGTATGGAAGACTCGGTGGGCGAGTCCGACTCACACTTGTCCCCGGTTTTTTTTAATGGTTGTGATTGGTGGATTTAATACGGTGAAGTGTTTTGATTGATCAAATTCAAATGTTTCAAATATCATAAATATTTATATGACACACTTTTTCCAGCATGAGAAGTGAATAAACTTTACTATTTTAGAGTCAGCAAGCATGCGAGTCTCTAGGGGGTCAATCACTTAACGCATTGTACGCACGTCAGGTAAATCTAAATGTCACTTTTCATATGGAAAAATGACAGTTAAATCTACCTAACGAGCGTAAGAAATGTTACGTGACGTGATCGACCCACTGGAGTTGCAGGCGTTCATAGACTATAGTAACTGCTTGCCATCAGGCAGGCGGGGCGGGCCGTACGCTTGTTTGCCATGGACGTGATATAAAAAGGTAGACATATAAATCTCGCCTGCTGTTACCTTGTCCGGTGCGCCGGCGCGTGCAAGCGTGGCGACTATCCGCGCAAACTCGCATTAACGCATGTTTATTATCTCGTTATGAACTTAATGTAATTCGTGATCATTATATTTACTCGCTACCTCGATATTGTCAATTCACCATTCAGTTGTTTATTGATTGAGTGAGCGAAGCGAACGAAGTTCTACGCTTCAGCTTGGGCCAAAATTGTTTCGTAAGTCCGTTTATCCATCTGTTCTCCTCTACAGGTCGCATTTGTCAAGCAATTCTCGTGATATTATGAGCAAAAAAAAAAATAAACATTTTAAGTTGACATTATATCATATAGAATATTTTTATCGATACAGATTTTTTTAAGGCAGGCTCGCGAGATGTGTGTCAGGGTATTTGACTAGTATTTGATAATTCTGCGTCTTTCGGCTGATATGATGATGATGATGATGATGATAATTCTGTGATCTGTCACAGCTCTCGAGGTTTCGCTGTGTTGAGATGAGAGTGAGTCTCTAACACAACAAATTCTTAAAACTCAATAAAGGGTTTTTCTTCAGCGAGTTTGAAATTCCTCTGGACACAAAAGTGTCCATAGGCGAGGGTGTCTGCCGAAGGTGAAGTCGGTTTAAACTTTGTTTTTAAAGTAAATTATTATTTAAATGTACCTATTCCTTTACTTATTGGCCTTCATCTCTTACTATAGCTTATTTATACAAATATTTTAAACAAAATGAATTCTATACAAGTCCTGATAGTGAACAAGCATAGGCATCGCATAATTATCATATCAATCGAGCCACCCAACTATTCATGCTCCTGCTTATGGCCTAGATTCTTCTTCAGCGTACATCGACACCTATTTCATTAACTTTTAGAACAATGTAATGTGCCACTAACCAACATAAATTAACAGAAACCAAACCGTATCTTCACTCATAAAGCCTAGGGTAATAAGGTCTAGTTTCCAATAAACATCAGTTGTGCAAGTGCATGTTTGGTTTGAATTAATGCGTTAGAAAAAAAATAGAACAAAGACGGTCGCCATTTTTGACAATCGATATTTAGTCATAGAATAAATATGCGCGATGACACGATAAGAGCTGACCAAGAGTAGATTTATTGAGCGGCACCTTTAGATGGACGAATGGAATATTATAGCGCGGGAGCTGGGACAATGCAGACACGACATTTGGATGTTTACAGTGACGCTGTGGCGTGTCACGAATGCGCCAATGCGCAGCTACTTGTCCGGTTGTTGCATTTGACAGATGACAGAAGCCATGCAATCGCTTGGTAGCTGTGTGCGTTCATTGTCGCTTCAAACACGCGGTAACTACCGGTTATAATTTCGTTCAGTCAAATCGTGACCGTTGAGAGACCTGGGAATCGGCAAAGAGGCAAACCTAAGGGTACCTCAATGACGTCAACGGGATGCCAGATCTAAACACATTGGCTTAGATTAAGACGAGCTTAACAAGTGAAATCAAAAGATTTTTCGAAAAACCCAAGTGCTTTTTTGCAAATATTATAGCCTAATGTAACTCCCACGATTAAGAGGAATCCAACGACCACTCATATGTTGAAAACTGTCAAAAGGTTTAGGCTGCTGGGCGTGCCAAAGAATAAAACATATACACATACATACATACGATCGAAAAACATAACCCTCCTTTCCTTCGGCAGTCGGGTAATAGAAGGATATACGGGAGATAAAAAGCATAGAAGCGAACCATGTCTACAAATGGGACACACGTAAATAGGTAAGGCATTTTCACTTGACAGCGAGGCTTGCACAACTGCCCCTGTGGCCCGACGCGAAATTAGAAAATCTACCTTCTTCTGAGTCGTAGCTGAGTTGCACGCGGCACGACTTGATAGCAAGTTGTGCAGTGCGCTAGACGTGCTGAAGATTGTCTGGTCCCACTCCCAGCCTAAGATCCTTAGTATTCAGGTCACACCACCTAACTAAGCAAACTTCCACGAACATACCGGCAGCTCCAAAATCACTAAACACAAACAACCTTATCTCAAAGGGCAAAGACTTAAAATCCAACGAGCACTGATAGAAGAACATTGTTATCCAGAAAGTAATAAATACCAAGACGATATTATTCGATTAAAAACGTTAGTTCAAGACGTTTGAGTTGATAATGGAATGTCCTTAGATAGGACCTAGTGTCTCTTTGCATAAAATCGTCCAAATAATGCAGAGATGCGCGTCACTGCATTGGTGTTCGAATTAACATTTCTTTTAGGGCAGGAGCAACGCACTTTCATACGATCGATGTCAATCGATATCATCGATTAATGAGCTATTATACTTGTGTCAATCAACCTTAATGTTGTGTTTACGAATATGTATCGCACAAATTTACTTATGCCGATGGAGGTAGTGTGTGTCATACTCCATATTCATTTTATGCACTCAAACAACTCTGCATTCTGCATGTCTGTCGGTTAGTCGGTCTGTCCCTGAGCGGATGAAATTAGGGGTGGAAGTTTGAAACTTAAAATTAAAATAAAATATATAATACCTACCTATCTACTAGTGGATCTGGGAGCTACAACCTCGCGAGTATGTCAGTTTTTTTTTAATTTCCAAAAACTGTCAAAAAAATCTGTAAAGTAATTAGGCATCGTAGGTAACAACATTTCACGAGAATCTGTTGAAAAATGCGACCTGCAGAGGAGTACACGACATACGAAAGAATTTTTTGCCCAAGCTGATATAAGGAGAAATTCGTTCGCTTCGCTCGCTCGTTCAAATGTCAGCATGTAAGCAGCAATACGTCTATACATTCTATATTTTGTTGTTTGGTATAAACTACACTACTGTAAAGTTATATAAAATATGTTCGGTAACAAACAAGTTCCTTGTAATATTTATTCAGTTCACTTGGAAATTTAAATTTGTATGTCGACAAGCATGTCAATCAGTACATTACAATGATTGATATCGTATTACATCACCATGGCCAAAGATTATTATTTTTCTCCCTTTATCTATGCCGTGGCCTATATAAGGATAATGCTCTTGTAAATGATGATGGGAGTCAGTTTTGCATGAATTTGATAGAACAAACGCATCCATGTAGGGAATAATACCTATAACCGATTAATAATGGTTATGTAAACAGAAAACAATGTGTGTGATATGGAAGAAATGCTGTAATTGTGGTTTAGAGCTTTTGACCGATTCGATAATACATGGAACATATGTAAGTTTCGGCAACACACTTAATTAACTAACTGACGATTGTGAACATTATTTGAACTAGACAATAAGGTCTTCAGGAGCTTGTAAAAGTGAAAGATTTTTTTTACAGAATCTTGATTAGGTATGTTTACATTTGTTTTTAAGAAGACATTTGTCGGTAAGTAATGTCAGTATCTTTAAAAACAAAGATTTAACCGACTTCAATTTAGTACCTACTCCGCCAAGCCACATGAACATTTCCTTACCACTTTACCACATGAACAGCTTTCCGAGAATAAATACGTTGATTATTACAGACGAAAACCATATCACTGTATATGGGCCGATAAGTCGATTTGGCACACTTTACATTTAGGACTTCATTATATAGTTGCTACTTCAACGAAATCATATCAGAATTGGTAACGTACTTTTACAGTGGTCTTCAACGTCAGTTCCACTTCACCAAATTTGTGATTTCCGGATGTGTATACACTAGTTATAATAGAAAATACCGAAATTACTACATGCGTGCCTATATTCTATATTCTATATTTGAGGAGTTCCCTCAATTTCTCATGGTTCCCATCACCCAACTGAAGTTTTGATAACAATGGGACTAACCTGGAAGCATATACTTTCAAATAAAAAAAGAACTGTACGAATCGGTTCATAAATGACGGAGTTGTGAGGTAACAAACCTTAAAATATAAATAATAAAAAAAACAACTGAATTGAGGACCTCCTCCATTTTTTTTGAAGTCGGTTAAAAATATGTCCCGTCTTGAGTTATGCATCAGGTATAACGGGTATTGACCAGGGATCGGAACCGGTTTTTTCAAAAGTCCCCGAAGTAGTCTAATATTTTGAATTATTTTAGGCTCTTAATCTAGGACTCTATCATGTATTTAGGTAACATTTTCGTATTATTAGACAGCCTGATCAAAAATGATATTATAAAGAAAAGAACGAAATTGAACAAAATAAAACCGGTATTTTTGAATGGTGAAAATACCGGTATCCGATCCCTGGTATTGACTCATAAAACCGGGCCTTCTACCGTCTAACCAAACGAGCGACCACGTCAGCTCTGACAAGAGTTTAACGCCTAAGACGTCTGCAAGTCAGGTGCTCTTTTACCTAGTTGCTGCTGCTAAGGCCTGCGGTCTTCTGTAAGTCTCCTTCTATGTTTGGCTGCTCCAACACGGCTATCACAGGACGGCCCGCGGGCCGTCCTGCTCACATATTCTGTAACCTGTTTTAAGCTCATCTCAACGCTCACCCACAAATATATCTTGACGCCGCGATTCATAGTACCTAAGCGTAGGTAGAGATCTAATTTCGTTAGGCGTGACGCTTGGGGTGAGGCGCATGATGAGCGCGTAGCGAATAACAGCCCTGTGATAGCCGTGCAGTCACGAGCGAGATTTGATTCTGACGTTCCTTTTTACGCATCGGCTGTGAATGCGGAATGAAGATCTCAAGCGTCACTAAGATTTATCTGTGGCGACGAGAGTGTCGGTTATCGTCCCTCCGAGAATGCTGCTTATCGTGGCACGCGACACATATAGACACAACAGCGAGTAGACCTCGCGCTTCAAATATTTGTCTGCAAGTAGGCCTGCACGGCTATCACAAGACGGCGCGCGAGCTCTCTCGATTTTTCTCGCACTATCCGTCTCTCCCTTATTAGAAAACTTAGAAAGAGAGGTATAGTGCGAGAAAAATCGAGAGAGCTCGCGCGCCGTCTTGTGATAGCCGTGCTGAAGGGCTCTTTTACATGTCTATTAAGACAGCGGCGGGTTGTAGCGGTTCGCATACATAGTACGAGATCTAGCGAGAAGAATTTTGCTGGCTTTTTTTTAATGGGATTTGCATTCTAAATATGGCCGGAGTTGATGTCGGACTATTTGAACGGCATTTGTCTAAGGTCAAATTAATTTTTTTTTCTTGGTCTGAGGTTTAAACCGACTTCAATAAAATACTTCGTGAACTTTATTTGCATTATAATAAGGTTCAATATAAATACAGGATGGTCAGTTAACTGTGTTGGCGTTTGTACATGAACATTTCCAAATTTCCTTTCCACTTTACCACATGAACTGGTTTCAGAGAGCAAATGCGTGGATTATTACAGAACAAACCCAACCAAGTCACTATATGTGGGCCGGTAATATTTGAGGAGTTCCGACGATTCCTCAATTCCTCAAGGATCTCACTTCATTAGTTGTTTACGAGATGTGATTCAAATATGTCGGAATCTTTGACGTAATTTACATCATTGAGGAGTTCATTATAGTCATCTTCACCAAACTTGCGATTATAAAGCAATCGGTGAACATGCATAAAAATTATATAACTACAGAGACACATAGAACCTCCTCCTTTTTTTGAAGTCGGTTAAAAATTAAACCAATCGGCGTCATTGTTAGTCACTATGCCGTTTTATTCAAACCTGACTATTACTTATTTACTACAAGAGAAAGAAATACAACCATTTATTCAGTGAGAATGAAAAAAGTTATAAACTGAACTTGATTCTCTGTTTCCTTTGGCTTCAGGAGTTCTACGTATAAAGTAAGTATAAATTAATTGTAAGTAGCTCAGAAAATTAAATCATCAGTCTGAGTTTACCAGGTAACAATTAAATTAAAGTGTTCAAGCTTAATTGACTTGGTCTCACTAGTGGTTATACTTACTACCTACCTATTTAATAAGGTATTTCTAAACGTTTCAAAGTCTACAGGGATGTTGAATTCATCTCTCGAACGCTTCAACTTCAATCTCACCTAAGCGAGTGTCGAACAGAGGCACTTAGATTGTGTGACTATCCTTGGTAAGAAAAAGACCCATCCTACTATGGCCACCATAGACACATACACCTTTGTCACATTAAGAGCACGATCACGTCTTAAATTTGACCATATCGACGCAGTACTTAAGTGCTTTTGTCTATAGGTAGTAAGGTTAAATTGGTCGAGTTTTTGCCGTCTACTGAATTTGTTTGGATTCCTTTGTTTGAGTAAAATGGGTTAATGAGTATGGGTGTGTTTTCTAAACTAAGCTTTAGTTCAAAGATAATGCTTGAAATGTTGGGCCCCAAGATACAGGCTCAGCCTAGTTTGAGGTCCGCCGGTTATCTCTGTTTGTTTATACTTGCGTGTTAAAGCGAATAAATAATTTTGAATTTTGAATAAAATTTGAATATAATGCATACAATATAAACTTACTTATGCATACTTAAATAGATACAATGGGGAATGGATGAAAATTTTAGTAATGCCTGATTATTTTTTTGGTGATAGGAATAACCTTCCTTAGCACCAGAAAAAAGTCTCAGATTTTTCAGCTGCGATAATTATTTTTGAAAAATATAAACAGTTTCCTCATTTACGTTTTGGGTCAAGAACGGTAAATAGACACTTTCCTTGATCTGTCTCATATTACAAAAAACTATCTTAAATATCTGTGGTAAACTGACAGAATATGCGACCGATTGAAGCAGGTGCCGTAACTGACCCAAAACGTAAGTGAGGAAACTGTTTATATTTTTCAAAAAAAATTGACGCAACTGAAAAATCTGAAACTTTTTTCTGGTGCTAAGGAAGGTTATTCCTATGACCAAAAAAATAATCAGGCCTTTCTAAAATTTTCATCCATTCCCAATTATATGTAGCCGTACAGATATCACGAGGATCATCAATCTTAAATAGTAGAAAAGAGATGCTTACGCAACTTGCGTTATAATTCATGACTCTGTAATTCAGATTAACACACGGAAGTGGGGAATGCCCTATGAATGCCGGAGACCTGCCGCGATAGGGTACCTACTGCCCAAAAGAGTAACAGAACGCTGCATATTAAATTAAAGTACGTATGTAGCAGCCGGTTCGGGTTATCGTGCTTATCTGTGCGTCGCTCCCCCGAGATACGTGGCGTGTGTATGAAATATTAAGACAGACAGCGCATAGCCGGCGAGGGACGCAATAGTTACGATAGGGGTGGGTTTAGGTGAGTACCTTTGGTATATTCTAGAAGTCAAACTCGAGATCTTTAACAATGAGGCGTCAGCCTGAAGCTAGTTGGGAACCTTTGGTACTTGTTTCAATACCCGGTAAAACCAAATGTTTTGTACAGTCAGCAGCAGAAGTTGCTAAGGGGTTTAGTGCTCAAAATGATCTACACACGAACTCTAATGTCAAGGGAATAAGGATCTGTGTAGGTCATTTTGAGCGTGTTATTTTGCTTAGGTACGCTGACTGTATGATGATCGCAAATATGTGTTCCTTCACTTTCATCGCTTTTGCATCTGCCCCGGGCTGTGACTGCAACTGGGACTTACGTTAAGATAAGAGATAAAAGAGACTAAATTGACATAACTTTCTATTTTCTGTATAGCCTTATCTTCAGAAAGGCTAGCACAAGTTGGATCAACTTACAGACCCTACCCTCGTAGATACCTATGAAAACTGTGTGTGGCATTTTATGTACAAAATGACAATGAAAACGGGTACACTTTGTTTGGTAGATACCTACAATTCATCTACAAATTGACTCGGTTTCATCGCTTTTGAGTAATCAGAGCCAGTCGCGCCAGCCTTCTTTAGCCAGCTTTAGAAGGTAGTGGTTTAGCTGACCCCTCAAAAACCACCCGCAAATTGTTACGCTGAGACAACCAACATATCAAAATTATGAAAGCAGTGACCATTTCGCGGCCCCGCCGCGCCGTCGAGTCTGGCACGCACACACTCGCATCGCACACAGACGTGACTCACCTCGCCTCACCTGAGGGTGTGTGGGGGCGCCATAAGCCGCGAGGGTGGCGGGATAGTCCTGCCTATTCATAAAACGTTTCATCTTAATAAATTCGTAGCCGATGCCATGATTTTCCCTTTGAGTGGAGAAAAGCGCCTACGAACAGAGCGCCCTCTAGGCTACATTTTATATTATGTGTTAACTGTGAGGTCGCTCTTAGACATTCGTTGTTATTCATAATCATACCTTCTTCCAAATGCAACCCCATTCGCGACGCAGTGGCAATATCAGCTCCATTTACGGATAGATCTAGAATGAAGAGGTCAAATTATAGGGACTGGTAAAACAAGTTGTGACCATAATACTAGTTTTGTTTTCTTATTTGGCGAAGAGATTACACGTATCCTATTAGTAATCTAAAGAGAGGAAAGCAATGTAATTATGAGATATACTATTACTAGTGAAAGAAATATTACTAGTGGCTCTATGAGCTGTAGAACTCGCGAGCCTGTCTTTTTTTTTTTAAATAGTGTCTCGACAAGAAAATTCTATATAATTAGCGAACCTGCTCACAAAATTCCACGAAATCGGAAGAGAAATGCGACCTGTAGGTAGAGAAGAACAGTGGGAACGCGGGACATCCGGCCATACAAACGATTTTCGGCCAAAGCTGAAGCATAGAAATTCGTTCGCTGCACTTCCTCGTTCGATTAGTTAGCTATCTATGTATCTACATGCAATTTTTGGGGTACTAAAATACTTAACTCTTCCAGTGCGGCTGAAGTGTTAACTCGTTTTTTGCGATGAGCTCTCAGATCCGGTATTCATTTCATTGAACCTGGGTAGATTTTGTGTACGACTTTGCCGAAACGAAAGGGTTTCATTTACGAGAATGACTTGCAGTATTTTCGAGACTGTCCGCGCTGTCTCCAGTTTGTTGGTGCGCGGAGCCGCTTGCATATCGATTGGCGGGGAGGCAGGGGCTGCTCTTTTTACGTGCACCTAAAACACCGGATAAACGCGGTCGCCCGTACCGAGAAAGGGGCGTTCGTTCTGAGCCACCATGAGTTTCCGACAGATATGCAATTTGTGTTCAACATTTTAAAAGGTCATTTCTTTTCTGGCGACTTCGTCTGCGTTACGGTTAATAACGGTACGACCTACTGGTTAATAACCTTATAGTATTTTATGCTTCCAGGCCCCGTAGCATGGTTGGCCTTGTCACGCGATAGGTGATAGGATAGAGCGTGCGTCACTGGCTGACACCGTTCGATAGAACGAGACGACGCTCCTCCTATCTTGTCACTAGTCGCGTGATAAGGCCAACCATGCTACGGCTCCTGTACAAAAAAAGGTTTCACTTGCTGTCTTAATTGAAGAATATCACAATGTTGCAAGACTCAAAGTTAAGAAAAGATGTAGTAGATTAAGAAAATTATCATCCCAAAGTCAATTTTGTTTACCTAAATAAATAACAGATAATGGTGCTCGAAAACACTCACACTTACTGCCTAAAATATTAAATGAATTACCTGAGCATGTACAAAACTTATATGTAAAAGGCTGTAAAATAAGAAAAACTCTGTAGATGCACTTTTTTAAAATGTAAAAATTTTACCTATATTCTGTTAACTGTAAAATAAGTTGTATAACTACATACCCTAAATAATTACCTAATAATACCTTTAAATTAGCCAATATAAATTAGATCAGTAGTTACGAACTCCCCATCGGCAAACAAACCTACTAAAGGTTTTGCCAAGATGGGCATTGTATTGAATTGTAATCATGTATTTTCCTTTTGTCTTAATCAATAAATTAAAAAAATAATGCAACTGTTATACAAGAACGGTCTTAAAACGCGAGTGCGGTTAGGTGTGAGCCTTGGCGAGCATCGCAATTAAAGACGCCACGAGCGTTTTTAGATCAGTTATACACCGTTGCATACAATACTTTTTCTACGACTAATTTTAGATAAATATTTTTTTTTTGACTTTCGAGGTAAAAAGTTTGCTACTCACGCAATTTCTTCAGTTATTTTCTTCTTAGTCCATTTTAAAAGGAACGTATGCATACACTTTTCTCTTCACAAACACGAATAAAATCTCAATATGTAATAACTAATAGAGTCTGGGATTTTACCCAAACAGGGCTGGTCACACTTTGTGTAGTAGGAATTATAGTTTTGATACTAGAAAATATTTTTGATTTTCTGTGCACACGTAATGTACCTAAAAAATAAGTTAAATATACGTTAACGTGCACTCAAAGTCAGCTCACATAATTTCTATCACTATATACAGTACAGTCAACGACAAACGCATATGTTTACACATTCTCACCGTAAGTAAATATATCATTGTAGCAAGGCGAAATTTTTTATGTAGTGTAAATAAGACTTAGCTTGATAATAAGTAGGTACTATGCCAAATATCAACTCAATCGGAAACCGCGGGGTTTGTCAAGTTCAACTTACTACATTTGCATGTTTCTTTTTTGCTTGCTTGCTTACAGGCAACACCGGAATAGGTAAACGTACCTAATCAAAGTTATAGGCAAATTTTAGAACTAGTACATAAAGTATCAAAATATTTATGCAGCACCAACCTACTAAGTTGTTTACGATTTGTAAACATTGCAGTTTTTCGTTATACAACGCTTCACGTCGGGTTCTCACATTGTCGTACCTAATTATTTACGAGCTTAAACAATAGTTTGCGGATCTCACTCGGTATATAGTCATTGTTAATATTATTTAAAATAAAACATAAACTGCGAACCATTTGAATGAATGACATGAATTGATAACTGACTTTTAGCCTTTTTTTAAAATCATAGACAATTTGTGATACCATAAGGAAATATCTGTCAACAAGGTTAGCCAGACTCTACCAATGTTTGGTCGTAAATAAAACTTTTATTTCGAAATATTTGTTTGTGAAGTTGGTACCACTGGCAGTGCTATTATAAAAAATGTATGAATCATAAAAGCACACTATAACAGTGCGTTTTTGGGCCATAGAGCATATAGAGTTTTCGACGATTTATTACCGGTGTCATTGTATTTGAGTTAATGCGTATATAAATGGCAGATAACAATACCGGAGTAGTTTTTTTTTAATAATACGCCTATGTCAAATATGCTATTGTACTTCCCAAAGGGTCAGAATCTATTATCGCACTCTCATAGAAACTTCGACTCCCTTTTCAACCCTTTCAGGTATGATTTCTAGGATAAAACTTTCCTGTGTACTTAAATACCAAATTTCGTATAAATCGGTTCATTGGCGTGAAAAGGTAACAGACAAACAGACATATACTTACGCAAACATACTTCTAGTAATGGAGAAGTTATGGTAGCCTAGTAGTTCAACAATGCGGCTGTCATGTGGTGACAGTGAGTTCCAATAATTGGCTATTACCAATGATTTTTTCCGAATTTTTGTACCTACGGAATATAATTTATCTTATATTATCTTATGTAGATGAGGGCCCTTTCAGATACACTTCGGCCCAGTGGGATCTTTTGTGCATTTGCCCTCTCCTTAATACCTACTCCCACAAAACGGATGATGCAGCTCAGCGGGAGTACCTTGAATTCCCTTTGGTTGCGGATAGCCATTACCAAAGTGATTCATTCTTTGGCGTGACATTCACACAGTAAGTATTCCATAGTCTCATCTTCCTTGCCACACATTCTACAGTCTACACTTTCCAATAGTCCCATCTTGGCCAAGAGATCCTTGACCTGTATATCATTTAGTATTTATCATTCGTTTTTCGGTGAAGGGAACCCGCACACATCTGTGAAGAAATTGAAAGGCGTAAGTACCCTATCCGCACAGGGCCGTTGTGGGCACTACTACTTTCTTGAGAGAAGGCCTGTGCCCAGCAGTGGGACGTGCTGATGATGATGATATCTAGTTTTCGTAATTGCACTAGTCGACTGAATAGTCGAACGAAGGAGCGAAGCGAACCAAGTTCTATGCTTCAGCTTGGGCGGAAAATCGTTCGTATGTCCGGTGTCCTTCACAATGTTACGCTGTCCAGCTACACGTCTGTCCGTCTGTTCTCCTTTACAGGTCGCATTTCTCAACCGATTCTCGTGAAATTTTGTGAGCAGATTCGTTAATTATATAGATTTTTTTGTAGAACACTTTTTCCGAAAAAAAAGGCTCGCGAGATCTACAGCTCACAGAGCCAATAGTTATTACAAAGCTTTTATTTAGTTTCACCTGTCCCGGTGTCTGTAGTGAAATCTTGCAAGATAAATTTGACTCACTTCCCGGTTTCCGATTGAGCTGAAATTTTGGTTCTAAGTATAATTGGATGAAAATTCAATATTATGGTACCATTGAGCTGATCTGATGATGTAGACAGAAGGTGGCCAGATTTTAGTACTTAACCGACGTAACTCTGTAGAGTTTGGGCTCGTTAGAATCGTCTCAATGAGTAGTTGATGACGGCATACAGTCGACAATAAAAGATTGTACCAAAAATGAAATTTTTGGCTGAATTTTTTATTTAATGACTGAATTTCTAACCATATGGTAACGGGTTTCTGATATTATAATATTCTCAATTGGAAAATAACTATCGTGGTATGCCTATGGTATTTTACCTGGTGTCTTATTATAATTGACAACTATATTAAGCCACAATTACAACACCCACGACGGAGTCATCTCATATGGCAAGTTAAATCAAGCAGATGGATTCTGACGTGAAATGTCAACCATTCTTCACAAAAAAATAATTGCAAGAATTCTTGATTGTTGTTTTCGTCTAAAGCAACTTAAATGATGTCTAGGTAAATTTGACATTCGATTATCGACTTTACACGAGGACAGCACCAACACTCAGGTGGTCGCGCAAAGGATGGACAGTCCTATCCTTACTAATTGGATGACTGTGCATGTGCATTCTAATGAACATTTTGTGTTTAACTAACCTAAGTAATTAATTCCTTATTCCTAACATAATTTTGTGTTTATATGGATACCAGATGTCCGAAATCCATAATTTCATTTAATTTCATCATTGCGGGTGAACGATGAGGTTTAGTTTAAACAAGTTACAGAATAGGTCTACAGGGCAAAGCTAAATTGACTAGTCTAATAGTGAAGCAATAGAGTCCGTAGTACAGTTGACATCGCGTGGGATCGCCTCTCGTCTCCTATACCTCTAATTCTATTATCCGACATTCTAGGATTTCACTGCGTAGGTACAGATAATGTTTGCGGCTTTCCACTGGTATGTACCGACCGGTATAACCAGAGTGTACGTAAACGTATCACTGTACGATTTATTACTAGTAACTGTAAGATGTTATTATTTCTTCATAATACGGGATCGAAAAAAAAACTATATAATTATTAAACCAGCTCACAAAATTTTACGAGAATCGTTTGAGAAATGCGACCTGTAGAGGAGAACAGCCAGACACACGATTTTTTGCAGAAGCTGAAATGTAACTTTTGCAGCGCAATATTAGTATGATCTGTTGATGCTCTCAAAAGGCGGTCATAGCAGCTCCTTAATTACACATGGCATGATTAGTCTGTCGTGTTTTGGGTCAATTGGAAACCTCTTAGGCCGCGGTCTGGATGAACGAGCATTGTCAGATTGAACGCGATCAATAGTTATTTGTGTCGCAAGGGAGCAAAATGATGTATTTACGGCGAGGGCGGTAAATTGAATCCTGAGCTTAACGAAGGGTTCAAGCGTTAACGCCCATGACGAAAATAATTTTGCTCCTGTGTGACACATTTAATTTTTCACACCGACCGACTATGAGGAAAATATAACAGTCATCGATAGTTTTCATTTCAGTAAAACATATAATTTATTGTGACATTTTTTTTTTAATATTACGAAAAATCCATACATTTTCATATAACGTTGTTAAAAGTTATAACTTGAAATATGTTCGTTTTTAATCGATTACGATGAAATTATAATCGATTATTTTATAAGATCTGAGTTCAATTGGCACATTGCGTAAATGCTACATGCCAATGAATAAATTTAAAAAGAAGCTTGAACAGAAAAGTAGCATTTTGATCCCTCTCGTCGTGTAGCAAAACTTACTTTTCCGAATGAAAGGTGTGAAAATGTATGAGCTGCCCGCTGGATGACGTAACGTTCCGAACGCGCGTCGGGTAGATCTAAATGTCAATTTTTATATGGAAAAATGACAGTTGGATCTACCTGACGCGCGTTCGGAACGTTACGTGATTATTCCCCAGACCGCGGCCTTAACGAGTCAAGCTGGTTTGATACAAGCCATGATCTTTTGACAGAAACTTACAAGCTTCTAAATACACAGAATAAAATATAGTTTCAAACGTCGACACACTCGACACGAGTGGAAAACGCCGGACGCTAGCGGTCGCTTTGCGTAAATCTACTGTGTCACTGCGCCCTGTCATTCTTTTGTGAGTGTCTGCCATGAGAACAGCGAGATGGTGGTTCATTGGCCACTCTAATAGGTCATTTGACATAACTGTTGTAAGGACTTGAGAAATCTTGTATTGTGAACGACAAAATTAGACATGATTAGAGTAAAAAATATCCCTTCTTATTCTTGAAAGTTAGCGCCTAAGTTTGTCGCATATAGCCGACTTGGTATTTTTTTATTCTATGGTGGTAAAGAAGCTTACGGCCTGTCTGATGGTGAGCAGACACCGTAGCCTATGAACGCTTGCGACTCCAAAATAATCACATTCGCTTTGAATGAATGAATGAATGAATAAATGAAATATTTATTTGCTAGAATACCTACGTTACAATTGGTGGCCTTAAAATTATTACAGAATCAGTATTCAGTCAACTTAAAGTCAACATGCAAAATATAGTTACAGATATTAATTTATGCTCAGAATTATTATAAAATAAAATGGAAGTCATGTCAAATTCATTTTTCTGTGCATTAAAATCTAAGTAGTCCTTAACATTATAGAAACAATGATCTTGTAGCCATTTATTTTGTCTTTAAAATTTACGCATGCAAGGTCCTCAACTCATTTGGGAGTTTGTTAAATAGGACTATGTACACATGTTGTATGCGTTTGCTTAAATTGCTTTGAGGTTTCGTTCTGTTGATAGCTGAAGGTCCTCGGAAGCTCTGGCGATAGTTTGTTCCCGAAATAGATTATAGGTACCTATTCATTTCTCCAAAGTCCAACTATAATCCACCACAGGTAAGACAAAAACTGATTCGGAGCATCACATAGAACTTCCACATTTTTAAGGTCTGTTAAAAACATAAATATCTGCCTATATAATAAGTTGCTTTATCGGATTGAACTGTCGACAATTAATTTTTCATCGAACAATAGCATCAAGCGTGACAGTGTCTAGACGATCTACACAGCCAATGGAAATATAGTAGTCGCCATCAGATATATCGGAGCGGCCAAAGTGCTCACAAATATCTGAACACGTCTCTAATGCCTCGACAATGAGACGTGTTTAGATATTTGTGAGCACTTTGGCCGCTCCGATATATCTGATGGTGACTGTACCACCTCACTACGTTCCTACTACTTACTAGTCATACTAAACTCGCACTTAATCATCCTCCCATACAAAAGATCCCTTACATTAGGGTATGATTTCCGAGATGTCAAGTACCTATATAGTCTATGTCGTATTGATAGATCATCTAAGCCGCATAAGTAAATAATAAATAAATAAATATCGTGGGACAATTCACACCAATTGATCTATGATCTAGTCCCAAACTAGACAAAGCCTGCGCCTATACTACCTACTACTACTAGACAACGGATAAACATACTTATATAGATAAATACATACTTAAATAGATATTAAACATCCAAGACTCGAGAACAAACATTCGTATTCATCATACAAATATCTGCCCCGACCGGGGATCGAACCCGGGACCACAAGCTTCATAGTCAGGTTCTCTAACCACTAGGCTATTCGGTCGTCAAAGTAGTGAAAATTATCTAAGACTTATTACTACTGTCTATTCACAAGAATGATGCGTAAACGATCTCATTACGGTCGAGAAAGGGATTGGAGCATGCGAACGCTTCCCACCCAAGATGTCTGTTCTTGCGCGGATACCTGAGAGGCTGCGCTTCGAATACATACACTCACAAAACGGAGTAAGCATTTTTAACCGCCTTTAAAAAAAAAGAGGTGTCTACGCCTCGTCCTTGTTCGGGAATCATCGGCAACCGTCGCCGGCGCAGTGCATGGTGCGCGGCGCGGCGAAGATATGGCGGCACAGCCGCCAGTAGCAGAACGACCGTTCAACGGGCTGATCATGCCCAAACCATACTTACCTATTGTGATCTAACACCTTTGTATCACCCTACAATCTTCATTATACGTGCATGTCTTGGACTACGAGTGTCATTTCTCACCGCATCACGAACCCTAAGATCTACTTCTTCAAAGTACACCCCTACAAACGTGTACAGGAGGAGGTTCCCAATTCGGTTATATTTTTTCATGTTTATGTGTGTTACCTCAGAACTCCGTCATTTATGAATCGATTCGTATACTATTCTTTTTTTTAGGGTTCCGATATCTCAAAAGGAAAAAAACGGAACCCTTATAGGATCACTCGGTTGTCTGTCTGTCCGTCTGTCACAGCCGATTTGCTCCGAAACTACTGGACCGATTGAGTTGAAATTTGATACACATGTGTAAATTGGTGACCCAAAGATGGACGCGTAAAGTAAATTAATGAATTCTGAACAAAGGGGCCACTTTTGGGCGGTAAACTGGGTTTTTTTTTTTAAGTTTCGCAAACTGTATTGTGTGACATATCAAATGAAAGGGGTTGTTGTAAGCATGTCAGATAAATTTTTGTTATAATTTTAGCAAAAACAGATTTGTAGTAATTAAGGAAAAAAGACGAAAATTGACCATTCGCCCCCCCTTATCTCCAAAACTACTAGGACTAAAATTCTGAAAAAAATATGGAAAATAGTTCCTTGCCTAAAAATTAGGTACAGGAAAACCTATAAGAAGTTTGAGTATTCAAAAACACTTATGAAATTTAGATTATATACGGAACCCTCACCACGCGAGTTGAACTCGCACTTGTTTAAGTATACGCTTCCAGGTTGGTCCCATTGTTATCAAAACTACTCCCTTCTCACATTCCCTACAGGTCAGCATCCCTCCGACAAAATTCCGTTCTTCGAAGGCTTGCATATGACCTTCACTGTATGCCTCCACTTTGACCGATCTTGAGCCGTAATGTCCTAGCGCGATGGGTCAATATCACATCTCCGCATGTGGAGCTTCAGCACATCTTTATAGCGCAGTAGCTGGCCGCCCTGTTTTCGTTTACCTTCCTGCAGTTCTGAATAAAAGATGCGCATAGCCACTCGTTCTTCGGCCATGCGGGAGGTATGACCTTTACCATCGCAGCTGCCTACGCATTAGATAGGCATTAATGCCGTTGACATTAGCACGGCTTAGAACCTCCGTGTGCCTGACACGGTCCGACTAGGAGATGTCCATTATGTCACCCAAGCATTCGAGGGAGAAAATTCCTCTCAAACCGTACCGTTACTCCGTTGTCAAATTGCACTCCTAAATACATTCCCTTGGGAAATTAATTTGGGCATAAATAATAGTTTGCTATATTTTAATTCAGGTTAAAAACTATTTGCATATAAAATTGCACCTAAATCCGTTCAGTCTTATTTACGTAATTGATAGTACGGTAAGATTTTAAATCTCCGAATAACTCGATCAATAGCTTACTCCAAACTACCTCGTTCATCAGTTAACAATTAGCATTGTGTTTACGAGGGACGCTAGGAACACCAACATAGTATGCGCATTCATTGTTAATTTTATTGCATTCCCTGAGAAGATGAGAGTTATACGTGTTACGAGTTACGTGCAGTACATATACATACATACAAATGTTGATGTATTACGTCGGAATGTGGCAGATTGTATGTAAATTAGACTTGACATAATGTTGGAATGTAAAGTGATTTGATCTTAGGATTTATTGTTAGATTTGATAGAACAATGGCGATGGAATGAAATTGTGTAAAGTAGCTAGTAAAAATGCGTACTTGAGTAAGTATTATGAGTAGGTACATTTACCACAAGTGAAACCAAAAAAAAATCGAATAACCCAACTGCTTTTTTACAAATATTACAGCCTATGTCACTTTCAATTTTTAGAGGAATCCAACGACACCTCATATGTCGAAATCCGTCACATTCACAAAAGTTTCTGTCAAAATTTTAATTCTTGGTACAAGCTTTTATTGCCGACTGTACTTTTCTGTATAGGTACCGTCATCAACTACTCATTGAGCCCAAACTTGATGAGGTTGTGTCGTTTCATTGCGAAGTTCCTATGGCCACCTTCCAGCTCCATCATCAGATCAGCACCGTGTCATCATAATATTGTATTGTCACGCGTTTTACACATGTATGCAAAATTTCAGCTTAATCGGTTACCGGGAAGTGGATCAAATTTAATTTGCTAGATTTGATGACAAACATCGGGACAGGTGAAACTAAATAAAAGCTTTTAATATAGACGGTACTTTCCAGGTGGAGATACTATATCATCCCGCGGATCCACCTGCTTTCTTTGGGGGGGTTCTCCTTACCTAACCTAAGGGGCTGACACGTGGACTCATAAAATAAGTTGTTTACTTACAAAAAAAATGTATTATAGAAACCATATAACGAAAGACGTGCGACATTTTTTTAGAACAATGTTTATATATATATTTTTTTTTTAATTTATTTGTTCCACAACAAAATCATGAAAAACTTAATGTATGTCTTCGCCAAACTGCATAACAGTTTGTTGGCGATATGCTAGCAATGTTTGAAATCAACATAGCCGAGGCAAAATACGGTTTCGAAAAACATTAATTTATAATAGCGTTTTTTTTGTTTATTTCATTTTAAAACATTATTCTAAGATGCTTTATTCAAGAATCCACCAAATTTGCCACCCGGAAGTAATTATATAGATTTAAATTAAACATTCATTGTCTTTTTTATTTTATTTATATTGAATATTGTAAAGCAAATGTAAATGAACCTAAATAAAGATAAAAAAAAAATATTAATATTTATCCGGACTTTTTAGGAGCTAATTAAATATTGATTTTTTTTATGTCTGATTTTTTGTTGGATTTTGCCTCTAGGTAACAATTTAATTGATAATATATCCGTTACATTAAAAAAATTAGCTATTATAAATTATTTCCAAATATGTCATTTTTTCCATACAAGTTGTCAGTTCATTGCCTGGACTAACACGGCTAATGTGAAAATCTTTCATATTCGTAGTTACAGGAGAAGTTAATGTAATATCACAACACAAACAAATTCAAATTTAAACCTATGCTACCTTGAAATAAATTTACGCTAAAATGTATCATATTTAAATAACAAACCGGACAAGTGTGATTCGGACTCGCCCACCGAGGGTTCCGTGCAAAATTACAAAAGTAATTAGTAGTTTCCAGATTTTACCCTGTACTTGTAGTATAAGACGATATTGCTTGCCAAATTCTAAAATTTGTGTCTCTTGACACAGGTATCTCGATACTTAAAAAGAGACACCAACCTGTACTTAGTTAAGTATCTTATAAGTTACTCAATAAACTATTTTTCATTTTTCATTTCAAATTTCATAGTTCTAGATCAACGTCCTATAAATTTTAATTCCCTTGAGAGTGTCGAATTATACGTTTTCTGCGACATAAACGGCCGTATCGTTTTTTTTTACGTTAACTTAGAAGTTTGATTTTTTCACAGCTTCAAGGGACTGTAGACTTGAGTATAATGGTTTTAATTTTAACCCGATACCTCCACGTGTTCCCGAGATAAATTGCCTTGATAGATAGACAGACAGACGGACAACAAAGTGATCCTATAAGGGTTCCGTTTTTTCCTTTTGAGGTACGGAACCCTAAAAAAACGAAACAAAATAAAGCTTATTGTAAACACCCATAAACCAACACCTTTTCATTCAATCCATTCACGACCGTTACACCTCTAATCTTAACCCTAAAATGCTCACAGGGGTCGCGGCCTATTGTCCCCAATTCAAGGGTCACTTTTTATCAAAGGAGACCAATGGGATATTTTTAAGGTCCAGCATTGTCCGGCTTGGTCCAGATGACCCCTGGTCAAATTTCCAAGTCCGTAAGGGTCAAGTAGATTTAAATGAGTGGTCAGAAGGGTTCGGCCAATGGGAGAGTGTGATTGTTATTATTTAGGGAGTCTGTTTCCGGTCTTAATCTTGGATGATTATTATTTAACCCATACGAGGCTAAGTAACGCTTCACGTGCTACGCCGTAGCGCTTAGCAGCATTTTCCCGCTTTGCAGCGAAAATATGTGAGTTATTGGCCGTGAAGGGGATGGCATTATTGGAAAAGTGTACTTTTACATTGCGCAAAATCTGCCCGCTTGCCTTGTCGGCAAAGAGATCGTTAAGAAACGTTGCATAAAATCAAATAAAAACAAACGATGAACGTAACGATGTATGTAAAATGAAATACTGAACCAAATCACGATTTATTCTTACTAATATATACACTAGTAGATATGAATTTCTTTCATATCAGTCTTTTTCAAAAAACATATGCCTTGCTAACGCGCCGCGTTTGTGTGTCGTGTCACTGATGCTGAATAGATTATTTTGCATGCTGGAATATCTCCCGGATTTTTCCTTTGTCAGTGTATGACGTATCAGTGCATCAAGGTGATACGCCATAATTTTGCGCCATAAAGGTTTCAGCGGCTACGAGATATGGCACAGCACTTTTCACTTCGCGAGTGCGTGATCTGCTAGTCGATCACGTAAAGCATTGTACGCGCGTCAGGTAGATCTAAATGTCAATTTTTTTATGAAAAAAAGAGAGTTGGATCTACCTGATGCGCGTTCAAAACGTTACGCTGGCCAATGAACGACGTCAGTTCTTCTGCTCTACTCCCAATTCGCTGGTCCTTGCTGAATGCTTTCAAATAATCTTGCCATTTCTCGCTCTATCCTGTCACTATCAATATGTCTTAAGAGCATCCCGTTTGCACACAGTTACAACGCGTGATCGGGTTTCGCTGCGGACACACCAGTACCTACACGTACGTATCATTCAACGTTTTTTCAGTTATTTCTCAAATCAAATGGATAGCTCTCATCCAACTTCGTTACTACTTTAAACCTATTTTGTCCGAAAGTTTCAAACAGCGGATACTCAACTCCCAGGATATCCACAAAGTCTGCATCGTTTTCTTCAGACTTATCCACGTTTTCAATCATTTTGATTCCCTGCGTCGTACTTCTGGCTGGTACTATGAATAGACACAGGACCGCAGAAAAGATTGCAGACAATACTAGTAACTTGAGACATAACTTCATAACTGAAGATATACTTAGCTGAATTGTCATCGATGTAATTTCACGTATAGAAATTGATTTCATGGTCGCTCTTCTTGAATAGCACACGTATTACATCATCAATTTTCCGCCAACTGCGAGCGCTGCCAACTTACATTACAAGTCTTATATTAACTTTACATAATAACTAAGTATGTATGTATCTATGTAATTAAGTCCCGCACCTATTACCATTAGTCGCATCGATTTTTAATTTTGTGTAATATAGATGACAACACAATAATTTGGTACATTTACGCTTCTCTGATGATGGAGCGAGAAGGTGGGAGGACTTTTTAACGGCTAATAGTAAAACTTTGAGTAAAACCTCAAATACGCAAGGATTGGCAAACCTACTCAAGTGTCGTATCTACATATTTACAAGCATGTCTTCTGCGCTGTATAGTAGTACCTAACACTTGTGGCTGTATGAGCTGTATAACACGCAAGTCTGTCTATTAAAAAAAAACCGGACAAGTGCGAATCAAACTCGCCCACCGAGGGTTCCGTACATCCTCCTACCTCGATGATTGATTACGTACTTTAAATAATGACTATGTTTTTTAGGATTTAATTACAAATGTATAGTTTCAGATTACTCCCATGTACTTGTAGTAGAAGACGATATTACTTGCCAGATTTTATAGTTCTAGGTCGACGGACAGTACCATATAAATTTTGATTCCCTTGAGAGTGTTGAAATATACGTTTTTTGCAGCATACACGGCCGTATCGTTTTTTAAGTTTACTTAGAAGTTTGAATTTTTCACAGCTTCAAGGGACTGTAGATCTGAGTATATGGTTTTAATTTCAACTCGATAGCTCCACGCGTTCCCGAGATAAAGAATCTAGACAGACAGACTGAAAACAAAGTGTCTGTAAGGATTCCGTTTTTCTTCCTCTTGAGGTACGGAAGCTGGATGTTTTTAACATCCAAAAACTGAATTGACAAAAAAATCTATAATTATCGAACCTGCTCACAAAATGTCTCCTATGTTTATCGTCCAGTACTTTTAGTGCAAGCTTTGCTTAGTTATGATTTAGATCGATTTGTGTTAGATTGTCCTCGAATATTTATTTATTTAGTGTCATTGAAGCAGCACTATCCAACGACCATTCCGTCCAGCTGCTGTCCAATAAAAGCTGTCTAAATAAAAGGATTCGCGACCCGTTACCTGCGAAATTTAATTGCTCATATTTGCATAAGCGAGGGAATAGATAATAGAAGGGAGAATAGACGTGATTGATGGCCGCTGAGACCAGTAGAGGGTTACAATCCGGAAGACGTCTTAGGCGTAAAACAATTCTAAGAAAGAAATTATGTTAGGCACGTTTAAGTATGCGCACAATGTCGCAATTTAATATTTATTTTTTAAGAATTTTCCATACCTACTATATAAACAAATACAGTTAAGTTAGAAAAGGTTATCCCTTTTATTGAAAAATACTACAGGACATTACAACATGGGGCATAACAGAGCATTCCACTTTAGCACAAACATAAATGAAAATCGCGACGGCAGAACATCAAGATTTTCACAAGTTAAAGTTTTCCCTGTCAAAGGTTTATGAAGATTGAATTTCACCTGGCCTGTGGAAAATGTTTTTTTTTACTATATAACTGAACTACAATTCCTTTCGACGGAATTTTATCTACTAATTGTACCTTCCTACCTAAACAAAATGTAGAGGCTTCACTTTCATCAGTCTTGAGTCTATAGAGTTGATACCTCAATTCATTTCTAACTCTTCATCGGAAACACTCATCAAGCAATCCCAGATACTGTCAACAGTGGATTATGGATTTCAATTGCCATTAGCCTTGCCCTCTATATTCAATTTGAGGCCTGGATCCCCGCTCTGTGTCATTTCTGGTGCAAAGGTTAGCCATAGCTGTTCAGCGCGGCAAGGCGGCTAGCGTGATGGGCACCTTTGCACCTGGAGTGACGCGGGGCGGGTTATTTGATACTTAGTTGTAAATATAGCTTAATAGTAATTTTAGGGTCCCGTACCTCAAAAGGAAAAAATGGAACCCTTACACTTCACTTCACACTCACTTTGTTGTCCGTCTGTCTGTATGTCTGGCTTTGAAGCCCTAATTTTTCGAGTCAAGTGTGGAAGCTATCTATTTACTGTTTGCATCGTCGATGTGTTTTTCTGTCATCCGTACGGCCATATGGGGAACGACCGTAAATCGGTTGGTTGGTAGATGAACTGCATACATTTTAAACCTACGAGTATTTGTACGATTAATTTCAATATTTAATTTTAAGCGAACACACACGATTCTAGATCCCACATTCCCACATAAGATAACATTCCTAACTGCTAGTATCACGCATAAGTTTTTATTATAATGTTCTCAAAACACGACCACTAATCCCATTGCCAAGACAGCATCCCCCAATCGCAAAAAAAAACAATAAAAGGCCAAATTACCATAAACAACGCATTATAAGACGGCGGTTACCGTAAACCGGTCCAAAACCGGTTGTATGCGGAAATATGCAGATCTCTGAAAACGTGCAAAGTTAAATATGCAGTCTAGAAATGCATAAAAACTCAAGCCGCGGGAGTTGCATCACGCGTTGATGCTCGTATGTTTTTTTGGCCCGCGCTATAAATAAGTTGGTAATGTTGTATAGCTTCCTGACACCATCAGACAATTGCCCTTTTGTCTCTTTAAAGCGTTGGTCCATTGGCCAGGGCGAGATTAGTGAGAAATATACAGATGGACAAACACGGATGGGTCTTAGTTAAACGCTTTTTGTTGCGTAATTGCGGGATTTTCGCCTGTTCCCATGGGTTGTCGGAAGTCTGTTATGGTTAAGGATGTTAGGGGCACTTCACCGCGTTTAATGAGACGGTAACATCAACTTGATTCGGATGCAGAATATAGGCAAAATAAGTTTTAATAAAAAAAAAGTAAGTCATTGAAGAGTTCCACCTCTTCATTGTGTTGTCACCTATATTATGGAACGAGGGGGCGAAGCGAACAAAGTTCTTTGCTTCACCTTGGGCCAAAATTCTTTGGGTGTGTTCGTTTATCCAGCTGCTCTCCTCTACAGAGTGGTAATCACGTAACGTTTCGAACGCGCGTTAGGACAGTCCAGCTGTCATTTTTCCATATAAAAATTGACGTTTAAATCTACCTGACGTACGTACAATGCGTTATGTGATCGACCAGCAGCTGGTCTAAATGATCTAAATGCCAATTTTTGTATGGGATAATGACAGTTAAATTGTCCTAACGCTCGTTCGAAACGTTACGTGTTTAGCCCCCTGGTCGCATTTCTCAACCGATTCTCGTGAAATTTTGAGAGCAGTTTTTTTTTGTGGATTTAGTTTTTTTTAAACAGGTCCCCGAGCTCCTAGGCTTACAGAGCCACTATAACTTGTTGAAAAAAGAAATGCAAAGTGATAAAATTTAGTTGTGCGGAATTCATATTGTGCAGAATCGCGAATAGGAAGAAACGGGATTGTGTAAAAATAATGACCGTGCAGAAAAATGTATATATAATTGAGTTTCAATATCCTATTAAGATGCTCCCCCCACCCCCGCAAAATTCGGTAGACTTTTTTGTACGCAAATACGACATAAGGCTACTCCAGTTATGTATGCTCTAAGCTTACAAAGCATGAACACCGAGTCTCTTGGGGAGTGTCATGACTAGTGATCGGCACACATATGACATGATAGTCACATGACAGTGCCGATCAATGTTAATATGGATATGCCCCGGGATTCGAGTCGTAAAAGGAAGTCAATATTTCAAATTTTCAGTTTGTTGCCATTGTATTGATGTTGGAAAGAATAAGGAATTCTATTAAATCATCGTAAAAATGTTTGGGTTCATTTAATTCTCGAATGATCTTATGTGCACAGGCCTTTCAACGTGTCTTTGAACTGAGCTTTTTCGACATCATTATGAGTTTTTAGTTTTTTTTGAGTTTCGAATGTGGTCAAATTCAGTTGTGCGGAATTCATTTTGAGCAGAACTGCGAATAGGAAGAAACTATAATGGCATAAACTTAGAAATATCCATCAATATATGTACTTACCTACTTAGGGAAAATGTTTTTTTTTTTCGTTTGTTGACATTGTAAGCATTAAGAAAAACTGAATTTATGCATTTGACGTTGATCTGGTCCCGATTTGACAAAAATACTTTATTGAACAATAAAATTCAAAAAAATCCTGTTTACACTTTTAATAAAAAAAGCCTACTACTATTCACTGAATGAATATTTAACGGATTGTGAACTCTAACAAAATCAGCACGCATTTTTCATTAACTACCTACCTAACTATTACGCTATATTAGACATCTTGTCACAAAATATTTGTATGCCGTATGGCAAAACATAGGTACAATATTTTAAGTTTTTTTTTTGACCATCGATATACCTATGTTTACAAATGAATGATTTTTTCTTTGACTTTGACTTTGAACAAACACACTTACAGAACAAATAAAGGAGTTAACAGTCCATAAAATAAAAATTCAAGTTAAAAATCGATTGTGATCCTGCATCTGCCAACTGAACCGAGCTGATAAGCAACGTTCTGATAACGGACCGGTTCAAGCCTCAACCCCATCGACTTGCAAAAATGAACCTCAAAACTATGACAATACAGTCCACAAAAAACACGAGAGAAATTTCAACGATAAAAACAAACGAATGTACGCGTTAAGAAATTCAACTAGTTAAGTACAACCAATTGCCAACTATATTTTCATATCGGTATGGTGTATTTTGATATGTTAGGTTTCGTATTTAGTTATTGAGGTCAACGTTTTGCACCTTTGAAGCTCGTCCTGTTATCGGTTGACAAGAAAATGTGGGGAGAAAATCGATTGCTCTTTGTTCGGGTTTGAAAAAAAATACGTTCGTTTATTTTTATGCCTGTTGGGCCCGTGCCTTTGCCTTATAGTGTGGGTATACATATGTACTCGTATCAAAGGCTTTCTTTTACGTTCTGCTTAGGTACGACAGTTTAAGTTCGTCTTCGCCTATGTATGTATAAGAACTTCCTATTTACAAGACTTAGTTGGTAACAGCTGTTAAATAACGATCATAATTATTTTTTTACCGACTTTAAAAATCTCTCGACTAAATTCGACAGAATCTTTGATTTTGTATGTATGTTCCCCGATTACTCGAAAATGCCTCGACTTTAAAAATTCTTCTTTTGTATGAAAGGGTATCCTTTCCTGGTGGTCCCATGGTCATCGGGTCAGAATCTGATTATGGGATCCTGGATAAATCGAGGGAACTCTTCAAATTTTATAGGCATACTTCGGGTAAAGAGTTTATTATTCTCAGAAGAAATATTACATTTCACTTATTGTGAAAAAAAGCTTGAAGCGGAGTTCTGAATTGAAGTCGGTTCAAACTTTGTTTTTAAAGTAAATTGTTATGCGTAACAGGAGATTATTTCCAAGTAGACATTATTTAAGAATACTATAATGACATTCGAATAAGACTCCAGTTAGAAATTCTTAAACTAGGTACCTACCTGTCGAACAAGTGCTACATTGTTTATTATTCTTTACCAAAAGAAGGAAATAGAAACAAACATCTTGTACATTAACATCCTTTACAGTGATATAAGATCCTTAAGACTAGGATTCTGCTCCCTGAATAGGTAAGACCTGTACTGCAGGATAAGCAGCGCTCCTCCCCATACAATGTTAGATTAGAAGCAAAAGGAACAGTGTACACATTAAGAGGGCGTTAACGTCTATGCTGCCTTTGAGGGACCATGGGTCTCTGTTACCGAATCGTGCCCAAATGTGTATAGGTACTTAAAATTATTTGAGTTGGACACATTGTATCAAAGTAGGTAGTACATTCAAAAAGAAACAAGAATTTCTTGCAACCAAATTTCACCTGTAGAGCAGAACACCCGGACAGCGGGACAGACATACGAACGATTTTTGACCTAATCTGAAGCATAGAACTTCGTTCGCTTCGCTCGCTAGTTCGATTAACAACTCTAAGTGCAACGCATGTGCAATTTTTAACTTGGAAAAATCTCTATCACAAATCGTAACATAATTCCATAATCATAAATCTTAAAAGACTCAGCTCTCAGCAGTTCGTTATAAAAATGACCCTTCAACCTCAATAATGCCATGATTCCTTTTATGTTTCCGAAGTACCAAATCCCAATAGCCATGCACAGGTAGCATCTTTGCACTTCCTTCGAATCATTAGTCCACTGCATCTCACAAGCGTCCATTGTCAGTAACCATCTAATTTGCATAACCGTGGATGCACAAAGTACAAAGACCAGTGTCTCGCCTCGACTGACCCATTTCATTCAGAGCCCTTTCTCTGCAAATTTTCCCACTGCCCAACAAAGACCATCCTATCTTCACCCTTTTTGCTACAATTTTTATGGGAAACAATTCTCTATGCTCTATTTTTTGCATTGTCCAAGTTCCTTGAATAGGCCAACGGATTCGCCAAAGGCGAAGGTTTGATTAATAATATTATATACACACATTGTTTAGCCTTTGTTGTTATGACCGTTACAGAACTATTATATCAAGTAAATACTTATATAGAGCATCATATATATGGAGCATGCAACTGGTTCGTAAAATCGTTATTTGTCGTTAAATTAAAGACGTGACAAAACAGTAAACAGTTTCTATGAATAGAAGTAGGTACTTAGTATTTAATATGAAATGCAATAAACAAATGGATAATTCGTATGTACTTACTTTCGTGTTTCCGTTAAATCCGTAAAAAGACAAATGAAACCCGCAAATGCAACAAGTAATTTAACGAATTGTATCACTACTGCCCTGACCAGAATTTCAAGAAAGTTAAGTTATGGCTTACAAATAGCCCTATAAAGGTATCTACTAAATCAGACATGAAAGGGAGAGGTTATCGCGATTTTCCAGATTTACCCGTTGCGTTCTCATTTTAATCGTATTCAGGGGATGGACAGTGGGCAGCAGGTAGCCAACCCGTGCCCGGGCGTCAGGGCAACCCTTTACGCCAATTTAAACACCCTGAAATCGGTGCAGCGTGAGCGATGGGGTCAGCCAGTGACCCAACTGACCTTCCTTTACAATTCCACCCCTTTCTTACAAGGCATTATTTGTAATCCCTTTCGCGAATCTATTCCTTTGTACTCCATCTATTATGTCCCGATAGTTTTGGACATGTGCCTATCGCTGAAATTTTTGCGTTCGTGAGAACGTTCTAGTTTCTTTGCAAAATCGTAACGTCCGTTGTTGAGGAGTGGGAAAGTTTGGTTCCTTTGGGTCCGAGACAAAGAGTGGTCTCTTTTTAATGATTGCCATTGTGTGTTTGATACAGTTTTTGTCCGGCCATCGGTGACCGTTGGCCAACGGATTTGGCGATGCTATTTAAGTCGCCGTTGACCGTTAGCCGACGCACAATTAGGTGGACAGTGGCCCAGGCCACAGCCGAACTTCTAATCGAGACTGTTGATGAATGCATTTAGTGGACACTTTCATATGCCTGACCAAATTTTGTTTTTGCCAAGGAATACGAGTATGATCTTATAATGTAGAGCACTTATATGTACTTGCATAGCTGAACTCCTCGGTATTCATTGAGATACTGTCGTACAGATGACTGATTTATTTCATTAAGAGCAAATATCGGCATCGCTAATGCATCATGCAAGTGACTGACTGTGGCATATACAGGCATTGGGTCAAGCTGACTGGAAAGCTGATCACTGCTCGTGTCAGTTAGCCCATTCATCTCTGCTTAATTTAATTTAATTTTAATTTACTAATATTTTAAAACTCTTTAAATATTTTGTGTACTAACAAATATTTATTAAAAGTGAATACAAGATTATAACTAACGTTAACTAAGATAAATTAAAACTAACAAATTGTATGGATTAATGTCTGAAATAAATTATTTATTATTATTATTATTAAATATTTTGTTCGTTGCCCTAGAGTGTATGGATGTAACTATGTTTTTTTGGCATGATGGATTTTAGGATACGCAGGATGAATAAGACTTTGAATTCTGAATTTAATTAATTCAATTCTTGCATCAGCATTGCAATTCAGCGAGGAAATGCCGCCAGCATCCTCGGTACAATGCCTCGAGGGCCTTTTTTTTAGATTTGAATTAGTTTTAATTTTTTTTATTAATTAATAAAAGTTAAATTAAGGAAAAAAATACAAGATTATAATTAACATTAACTAAGATAAATTAAAACTAAGTTAAATCTAAAAAACCGGCCAAGTGCGTGTCGGACCACGCAAAACGAAGGGTTCCGTGCCTATTAAAAAGGTCGTATCGTCACAGAAATTTTACGGCGCTTACGTCCTTTTCTTTGAGGAAGGCAGTTTTTCAGCAATATCTCGAAAACCTCTGAACCGATCTTGTTCAAAACAATTTTCGGTGAATGAAATTAATAAGCCCTATGTCCATGAATTTTTCCATATTTTTAAAATACACCGTTCAAAAATTAGAGGGGGGGGGGACAGAATTTTAGTGACTTTCGGGGCGATTATCTCCGACTCTATTCACTTAATCAAAAAAAATGCTAAGAAACCTTATATTTATTTTGAAAGGCCTATCGATTGATGTGCCACACGGGGGGTCACAATGAAATTTTTGTTTTTGA
The DNA here is from genome assembly GCA_932294315.1 of Epinotia nisella. Taxonomy (NCBI): domain Eukaryota; kingdom Metazoa; phylum Arthropoda; class Insecta; order Lepidoptera; family Tortricidae; genus Epinotia; species Epinotia nisella. The sequence goes on from OW028693.1 coordinate 12,640,071, forward strand.
CTTTTAGTTTTATGTATGGAGTGCACCCCTAAAAAATTTTTTGTTTGTCATTTTAATTACAAAACTATGTAGCGGCTAACAAAATACACCTATCCTCAAAATTTTATTCAAATACACCTTATAGTTTTCGAGTAAAATGCCTGTGACATACGGACAGACGGACAGACGGACAGACGGACAGACGGACAGACGGACAGACGGACAGACGGACATGACGAAACTATAAGGGTTCCGTTTTTGCCATTTTGGCTACGGAACCCTAAAAAGGCCCTCGAGGCATTGTACCGAGGATGCTGGCGGCATTTCCTCGCTGAATTGCAATGCTGATGCGTTGCGCGAGAAAGCCGCCAGCTCTTCGGTCACCAGTTACATCGACCAGACGTTTCGCGATTTCTGCAAATAACTTATGCGCACTGGGACCCCACGGACCGAGGGTCTCGACGCCAAAGAGTACAAAGTCGTACTCTCGTTTTAATTTATTTTAGTTAATGTTAATCATAATCTTGTATTTACTTTCAATAAAATAAAAATTTGAGATAGTTATTCTACCTAATATTGAATGAAGGATTCTTGCACATATGTTTTAGTTTACTTTAAGTTAAGGTAACAGAAATAAATAGATTAAGGAATGCTCTAAACCTGCTTTGTAATATCGTTATTCGTTATCGTTTCTTTCGTCTTTACCTACTTGTTAACATCATATAATCTCGTACGAAATTCCGAATCAGTCCGTTGAAAGTCAGATGTTGTAATATTTAAGTTAATATTAAGTACATATGATAAATAAATATTAGGGGACACTCTTACACGAATATAACTAATCGAATCGAACTAGCCTCATTGTAAGCTCAATAAGGCCTCTGTCATGGGTACTAGGCGACGTAATTTTAAACTCTCAAACAATCCAATTCTACCACCCGCACCCCACTATAAAATACAACCTACTTTCTTTAAAGGACGTATAATATAAACGGTCAACGTCCACGTCCCCGGATGCAGCGGAAGTGGCGGTGGTGAGGCGGGAGAGGGCGAGGGAGGGGACAGTTGGCACGTGCGCTGGCGCAGGTGCCTCTCGCGCGCGCGCCCGTCGACAACCTTCGGGCACATTTTATTGACGGAGATTAATGAATTGTAATTGAGTAATGAAGTTACAGGAAGACGGTAGATTCATTAAAACACTAATAACTTAGATAATGAGATGTGTAAATGAGTCCAACCGTTTTATCTTCAACATCCTTCAGCATCACAAAGTTTATGATTATGTGTATAAATCATGCGTTTATTTATTTAAGATTACCAACAGATAATACACCTTACTATAGTCAGACATTTCAGTTTAAAAGTGTTAAAGAAGCACGATCTTATTTTGCACAACCTTGGATATTTTATTACCGTCAGCAATGTCCGCGATTTCGTTTACTATGCTCTCGCTCTGTGCTAGACAGCAAGATATAGCTAAATACTTATCCCGTTCCTCTAGGCTCTAGCCCTCGAAAATTACTAGTAAAATAAATATGTACTAGTGGTTCTATGAACTATTGAGCTAGCGAGTCTGTCTTTAAAAAGAATATGTTTTGCAAATTTTGCAAAAACTATTTACCTTACTACTAGAAAGCTGTAATTCGGCATGGGTATATTAATCAATCACGCCGACAAAACGGTAGGTAGAATAATAACTTGATTTTTTTTTAAGGTACCTCCACTACAAGTAAAGTAGGGAGGTATTTTTTCCTCTTTCATTTTCTTTCGACTTGCGAAATGCGACATGTAGAGTTGAAAAACCGTACATCCGGGCAGACATACGAAAGCATTTTCTCCCAAGCTGAACCGGGGATCTACGTTCGCTTCGGTCGCTAGCTCAATTAAAATTTTCTGAATCATGCAGTAAGTTGGGTTAGCGTCACAGAGACAATGATGTGCGTAATAAACAAAAGGTAGCGAACCCCTGCAGGTTCTTCTCAACCGTCGCCGGCGCATGTGTTGATCCGTTGTTTGTTTTTTATTATTTTTTATCAGATCAAAGACTACTGGAGCTTGTAGAAAATGCCCTTAAGAAATACTAGGCTTTAATGTATCGCATTCCTAGTTATGCCGGTGTCGGATAGTCTCGTGAGGGTATTTGTCCTTTATACAGACGCCGCTATTCAATTAAAGGATCTAGGTAAAATAGTGTTGAAAAGTATATTTAAATATAGGCTTCTCTTCTTAGTTGAGTCGTTTCGTCCATGGTGTGATGTGATAATGGTTAAGCGGAAAAACTTGACACATTTCAGCTTGTTAGTGATAACTACTACTTATAAGTAAATCTACTTAGCAGAGCTGACTGTGTGTCAAATGTCAAGTGGTATTTTTATACCATGACGGTAGCAAATAAGAATACATACTAAAACCTCAGACACACACACATATTATGCTGCCTTTGTGTGAAAATTAATGAAAATTAAACAAAGGGGTTGATTGTTTTCTTTTTGTCCGACGACGGCAGCCAGCACTCCGGCAGAGCCGGAAGGAATATGATTTTAGCAGTCTATGTTTGTATAATTACGTGTGTTCCACCGTAGCGTTTAAGATACTGAACCGATATTGATAATGTGGTTTCGATCGATTCGTAATTATGGTCCGGGTGACATAGGCTACTTCAAGTAAAAACAAAAACCGGCCAAGTGCGAGTTAGACTCACGCACGAAGGGTACCATTACCTATAAAAACGAGCAAAAAAATCACGTTTGAGCCCCCTTGAATACTTATTTTATTCTGATTTATTGTATTTGTTGTTATAGCGGCAATAGAATTAATGTTCGTGAAATCACCGTTCACGAGATACAGTCTGGTGACAGACGGACAGACATACAGACGGACGGACAGCGAAGTCTTAGTAATAGGGTCCAGTTATTGGAACCCTAAAAACATTTACTTTTCCATAGTGGGGTCACAGTTTTTTTTTTTACTTGTTGTTCTTGTAGCCTCTATTTAACTTGTATTGTACAGTGTGTAAGTAAATATGTAGGTTGTTCTTCAAAATTTGAAAACCATTCTTCAGGCACTTGCCAGTAAGTATCCAATAGAGCTGAAATTCGGCGTAATTGAGTAAGTTTTTGGCAAAGTTATGTAAGTAGTCCAAAGCAATTCCTATTAATCCACACAAGATAAACTCGCCGCGTTTGGGCTCTAGAACCCTCTTAAAATGCAAGTACCGAAAATGTATGTATTGGCAAAAACGAGATAATTGAACTAGTACATACATCTTAAACACGCCATTTTAAATTGTTCCACCAGCAATAATTTAATAGAGCTATACAATTATAAAGATAGTCCATTAGTCCGCAAAATTGTCCATTTTCATGGAAATTACCGGCAATTATGTCATATAGTGTTTTATCTGGTCGTATGTATGTACTTAAGCATAGCATGCATTGGCGTGATGTGCAGGGCAGGGGTGTATTTATGTCTGTCCTTTCTTATCCGTGTCACGTTTAAATGTGTTTCACGCTCTCGCTTCCACCCGTACCGAGCTAACGAGTGAGAACGAGCGCGTGAAAGATTACAATGTGATTGCGATGCGAAAGAGATGATTCGAATAGAGGCGCAGGGTGCAGATAATTGCTGTGGAGGTAAAGATGATTTATTTTATTATTTGTGCATATCTGCTAAAAAAACGTCATGGATATTACGTTCTATGAACCCGCTTTTAGGATTCCGTAGTCAACAAGGGACCCTTATAGTTTCGCCATGTCCGTCTGCGGCTTAGCTCAGTTATCCCTTACTACTAGAAAGCTGTAATTCGGCATGGGTATATTAATCAATCACGCCAACAAAACGGTAAGTAGAATAAAAACTAGAAAAAAAAATTTGGGTACCTCCCCTACACGTAAAGTAAGGGAGGTATTTTTTCCCCTTTCATTTTCATCATTTTGTTCAAAAATATTATGGGTTCCTAAAAACAAAGATGTAGAGGTAGAGGTTCTGTTTTGAGGCGTTTTGCTTATCCGTACTATTCTCATTTAAACTTCGTTCCCTGGTCTACCCATTTTACCGCTTTTTTGTGAATAGGTAAATTATTGAACTATTCACTAAAAAGTTAGAAAAAAACTTACTACAAACAAAAAATGCACTAAAAAAATTAGTTGGGTAGGTTAGATTAGGTGTCGGAGTACCACGATTAAGTAAATTCTTACAACGACGCCTTACCTTGGCTGACACCGACTTCAAAAATAACAAGTTTTAATTGTACATTATAGGGGGTACCTACCTTGTTGTGTGGTAAAAAAGTTGTAGAAACAAAAATACCTACCGAATTATTTTCGCTTTTTAGTGCCTTCTTTATTTGAATTCGTTTTATTTTTTATGATCATAAAATAAGAGGCAAGTACCTATTATGTAGGAAGTATGAAGGAAGCTCGCGCACACAGGTGTTGGTTCAGTCGCCCGCGCACCCTATCTGCGCTCAATTCCTTTGTCCGGGCCGCCGCGGGGAACTAGCTCTGGACCAACACTTTATGTTAGCTGTATGTAAGCTTTTACAATCCCCAATAAAAAGTTTTTTTATAAAAAATACACGAAATACAATGAATGTATTTTTGTTTTATTTTACGATATAACTAATCGAAGAAGAAAATTCTGATTAAATAGATTAGAATATTAAATACAGGCAAACTTGTGTAAGTAGGATTTAGAATAATTTTAGTACTGATGGGTCTGCTTCATTAAATAATAATATCATCGATCATCTTGAGTAGGTACAGTAAGGGAAATGTGTTCACGTACCACCGTAGAACCCTGTCGCAATAAGGTGACATATTACTCGAGTTTGAGTGACGGCGGCCTTTCAATTGCGACAGGGTTCTACGGTGGTACGTGAATACATTTCCCTTACTGTACCTACCTAACATACTAAATTTAAACTCTCTATAAAGGTGCAAGGATCACTTCTTCTAATTGTTCAAATGCGTTTCTATGTTTACAAGCTTTCTATTAACTTGCAATGTATGTAGATACCTAACTAATATAGTAATATGTTTGTTCAGGGGAATCTTGCAACTCAATTCTGAAGTAGATATCTTCAACCGATTGAGCTGAAATTTTGGGTAAAGGTTTAGTTTGGATGACAAACGCGGCAAATCTGCTCACACAATTGCTTAATTAGCAATTGTGTGAGCAGATTTGCCGCGTCACATTTTTGAAATGAAATAAGTGAAATCGAAAGACTTTTCGAAAAACCCGACTGCTTTTTATCAAATATTTGTCCTAGTTTTTTTTTTTTTAAACGGCAGGATTGGAAGTTCTACATTTCACAGAGCCACTGTATTACATGTTTTAGGTATGTGTTCCGTTGTACCACCTTTGGCGCACAACAGTAAGAAGCTTGTAAAGAGAATGTTTTTTGTAACATTATTGTTTTTGACGCAACCGACTAGCATGACTCGCCACTAGTCCCAAACCACCCTCTTACTTGTCAAGAACGCCGTTAACTTTCTTGGGCACACGTGCGCCCTTTGTGCCTGTAATAGGTCGTCAGGTGTGGGCCCTGAGACATAAGGACATAAGGACGGACGTTAGAAACCGTTACTTTTAGCGGGAAGAGTTTCGAATTGGAATTGAACTGGATTTCTCTGTTTAAGCTTGCTGAGGTCAAATCTGACAACTTCCGGGGGTCAATCGAGTTGGAATTTTGTATAGAGATGACATTGCTTGCCTGCCAGATTCGTGGTACTATTAAGCTGATCTGATGATAGCTAGATGCTAGATGTCCTAACCTACCTACATAAGATTAATATTGGCTCTGTAAGCTGTAGATCGCGACTCGGTTTTTAGGGTTTCGTACCCAAAGGGTAAAAACGGGACCGCATTACTGAGACTTCGCTGTCTGTCCGTCTGTCTGTCTGTCCGTCTGTTCACTAGGCTGTATCTCATGAACCGTGATAGTTAGACAGTTGAAATTTTCACAAATTATGTATTTCTGTTGCCACTATAATAACAAATACTAAAAACAGAATAAAAGAAATATTTAAGGGGGCTCCCATGCAACAAACATGACTTTATGCTCGTTTTCATAGGTAATGGTACGGAATCCTTCGTGCGCGAGTCCGACTCGTACTTGGCTGGTTTTTTATTTTTATCTTTGACAAATTTCCAAAAAATATATCGTTAAAAAAATCTATGTAATTATCGAACCTGGTCACAAAACTTCACGAATATCGGTTGAGAAATGCGACCTGTAGAGAACGGTCGGATAGAGGGACACTCGGATTAGTCCAGGCAATGAATTGAAAACTTGTATGGAAAAAATGTCAAATTCGGAAATAATTTATAATAGCTATTTTTTTTAATGTAACGGATATATTATCAATTAAATTGTTACCTAGAGACAAAATCCAACAAAAAATCAGACATCAAAAAAAATATTATTTAATTAGCTCCTAATAAGTCCGGATGAATATTATTATTTTTTAAATTTTAATTTAGGTTCATTTACATTTGCTTTAAAATATTCAATATAAATAAAATAAAAAAGACAATGAATGTTTAATTTAAATCTTTATAATTACTTCCGGGTGGAAATTTTGTTGGATTCTTGAATAAAGCATTTTGGAATACAGTTTTAGAAATAAACAAAAAAACCGCTATTAAAATTAATGTTTTTCGAAACCGTATTTTGCCTGGAGTAGATATAGATACGATAGAATTTTGGCCTAAGCTGAAACGAAGAACTTCGTTCGCTTCGCTAGCTCGTTCTATAAATCCGTCGTGAATGCCTCATTATAATTCTCTCAACGAGTAGGTGATGCCTACGCAAAAAAATGAGCTTAAACCAAAAATTACATATTTGACGATATTTGTAACGCTGCATCTTGCATATAAATTTCCACCCTCTCCCATTAATCGAATGGATTTGAAACTTTCAGATATGTATAACATAGATGTTAATACAATCATTTAGTATCATCACATCAACTTGATCTGATTTTAAAGCCAAGTATGTGACTTAAGTATATGTTCTTATTTGCACACCTTGCACAAGTAGGTATGTCAAATTCGTCTTAGCGAATCAGTCATTCTAATAACTCATAAGCCGCCACTGAAAGGTAAACGCACTTGTGCAGTGACGTAACCGTTCGATAATCAGCCAAAAAAGGGTAAAACGAGAATAAACGGTAAACCGATACGTTGCGTAACCCTACACCTGGGGGGCAGCTGGTGCGCGCGTGCGCCTCCGATACATGCGAAAGCAACAAAGACAAACCTTAAGGTGTATTCACGGCGCTTACACCGTTTTGTGACTGAGGGATAAGCTAGATATACGCTCGATGATTAAAATAAATGCAAGGATAATAAATGGGTAAGATATAGCAATGATTGTCGCGATGCTCGAAGAAAATAGGTAATTGAATAGTACCTAGATTGTTAACCAAGGGTTAGCCACCCATTTCAGACGAGATATTTTGGCGCCCGAACCAAGTGAAGGTTTCTGACACTGCTGATTTTTACAAACTTTATATTAACTTCATGTAAGTTGTCCGTCAAAATTTGCAATCCATTTTTCAGTCACTTACAGTTATCCAATTGAGCTGAAATTTTGGGTTTAAGTAAAGTTTGAATGACAATTCAATATTATGGTACCATCGAGCAGATCTGATGATAGAGACAGAAGGTGGCCATGGGAATTCAGTACTTAACCGACGTAACCCCGTTGAGGCTCGTTAGAATCGTCTCAATGAGTAGTTGATGACGGTATACAGAAAAGTACAGTCGGCAATGAAGGCTTGTACCAAAAAATATTTTTTGACAGAAATTTATTTTAAAAATAATAGATGAAGATATCCTAATCAGACCAGATATTTCACCGCTCGAGCAAAGTGAGAGAGTTTATTCCCAGCATAATAGACTATTAGGTACGATATGCAAACGACAATACACACGGGGAATATATAGAACAATTACGGTTAGGTATACCTGTACATATACAGACCACCGTATATGTACATATAACATTTAGTAATTGCACAAAATAAAAGTTATCGCTCAAAAGACGAGTTTATGGCATGTGACATTCTGTCTCGACAGTCTCTTAGAACATTTACTTCCGTTGATAAAGCCCGGGAACGTTGCCAGAATATCCTCGACATATTAATTTGGCACGTGACAAATAATGTCCCGGTAACATCTCACGCCCAAAAACCTGTTACCACGCGATCATTCATACAAGATTTGCTTTCGTCGCCCACTTAGTATTCAGCCATAGCTTTATACATTCCAGTACAAAAGAAAGCCTATTGTTCAAAACTAAAACTCACAATTATAGTCCGAGAGCGTCTGCGGTTACTTTCACCGTATGCCAACTGGACCGCCGGCCCTAAGCCTATAATAATTATGTAACCTTTTCTTAGCACCCTCCCTTCTTGGTTATAAAGCGGCAACTTGAGTTTCAACACTGCTTAGGTTTACGGTTGAAAAGACGACTTTGACAGCTTATTTAACTACTAATATTGATGAAGAAAATATTTCACTGAAACATTCATGAAAAGGGGATAAGACAACTTCTGTCCCTATATCTAGATCACTGATTAAGGGCGAATATCCATCAGAGACATGCGAAGATATGTTTTCATATATTATATTTGCCACCTCACATGATTGACAGTTCGCTCGCTTGCTATGGACCGCATAAGAAGGCTCAAAGTCACCCAAATGGCAATGGAGAGGGCTGTGTTGGGAGTTTCTCTGCGTAATCGCATCAGAAATGAGCCTATCCGCAGCAGAACCAAGGTAAGCCGAATCGCAGTGGGCGCCACATTGCACGTAGAACCAATGGCCGTTGGGGCGGAATGGTTCTCGAGTGGCGACCACGTACCGGAAAGCGCGGCGTGGCCCCTTACAAGGTGGACTGATGACCTGGTAAATGCCGCGGGAGTCCGCTGGATGCGGGTGGCGGAGGTCACTTTGGCACTCTTTGTGGGGACGACTATGTCCAGCAGTGGACGTCTTTCGCTGATAAACTCACCTTCGCACATCTCTGGTACCCTGAGACCTTCGGAATTCGTCAGGTCAGCTCAATAACACAATTTGCGATTTAACGTTTTACCGTTTAGTATTGTCATCCAGATTTCCTTCTTGTCAGTAGTATATTGTGTGTATACCTACGTATGTAAGTAGGTACTTAGTAACTGCATTCGTACGGCCCCGCTTCCGCGCCAGTCAGAAAGCACTAACGTCTGCCTTGTTTCTTCTTGTGACTTATAATCAAAAGCTTGAATCCTAGGTGGTGGTGCTGAAACGTAAGTAGCGATGTAACACGCCCCTACGACACATCGAAGACGTTAGAGCCGCCCGAGCGCGACTCCTGCGCAGATGCGCGCGCATCTGTGCTGTCACTGACCCGCCATCGTCAGGGTACTTGACCCGTATGCCAGTTATTACATATTGGTAAGGCTTTGTTACTTATTTTATTTCAAACAATATTCAATTCTTAAATTTGAAATAAAAGGCAAAATTGAAAAATTTAATGCCTCGAGCCGGATTCGACCCGGTGACATCGCTACTAACCAACTGAGGTATCGGAACAATCCGTCTCGGCCACAAATTTTTTCAATCAGTTCCCTCTTATATCGAATTTGGGAGGCGAGTAGTGACATATACCTAGAACACTCAGACTTCCTAACGGCACCAACGTTACAAATTATTTCCGTATTCCCACAAGGGAAGTACCTATACCTCCAACTGAAGACGATAGCTACAATAACACCACTCCATGCTCAGTAGGTACATAATATGGGTGTTTGAGTAACTTTTCGTACGTAGTAAGTAAGTAAGTAAATCTTTATTTGCACGATTTTAGGTGAAAACAGATCACAAACAGGTACAATAAAGGTATCACTAAAATCCACCTTAAAAGGCATGCAAATTATTAAATTTTCCTAAATATCTAACTATCTACTTATATTCTAGGAATTCTTGTACGTTATGGTTAGGTAGAGCTAATTGTCATTATTTGTATGGGAAAATGACAGATGAGTTGTCCTAACGGTTGTTCAAAAAGTTAACCCTCCCCTTCGGGTGGTGCCAAAGCTCCCGAGGATGTGCTAGCTTGAGAGCGTGCCATCTGCATTAATTCCTCTGATAATAGTGAATGTGCTCCAAACTTTAGATTCTAAAATCTAGTAACATTGTATTAAGGACTTTAATATTTGTAAGTTTATAGAATAGAATAGACCTAAGGACCCATATGATGTGTTAGTAAGTAGGTAACAATAATGATGATTGCACTTAGGTACAAAATACTAGAAGCAACATACAGTGCATCAAAATCGGGCAGTCAGCTATCGTTATCAGAAACTGCTGAGACTGCTTATGCTAATGACATTCGTGTGCTAAAGGGCAAATTGGTGATAACAACCAGATAGTCAACGCATGAGAACAACGGTTATCAACCGCACTGCGGTCCACCACAGCTTCCCGCCGGAGATAACTGGTGACGTATGGGAACGGAGGATGCAGGCAAGCTCATAGGTGGTTATCACACTGCCGCTAACCGCTAGAGTGCAGAGCGACGGTTCGCAACGTTGTATGCCGATAAATAAATTCCGCACGGTACTTTACACTGCACCATACGTCGCCGAAATCTGTACGCGGCTCCGCAAGTCCGCACACCGCAGTGGCATACGGCGGCAGTGTGATAACCGCCATAATGAAGCTGTCAAGCCTTGAAGACTCGAGCTGTAAAGCTAAGAATAACGGTTTGCAGTACTGAGATGAGTCGTGTTAGCACTTAACGGCTTGAACTCAAGAACTGACAACACTAGAAACGTCCCGAAAGTAGTTTCGCGGGCGAGGTGCTCAAAATTATCTCAACGAGATCTTATTTCCTTGATAAATATGTGTATAAAAATCATGTTGACCTCTTTGTATGTAGGATGCTGACTGTACATCGTTGCTAGAAAATATGAATGATTTTTGTCGCCGATAACTGTTTCGCTGGTTTGCAGGAATCAAAACAATCACATTATAAAGCTGGTAAATTTATGCATGTATGCGCATTTGTGCGCGGATAAGATGCAGGTTTCTTCAAGATAGATAATTAAATTCACCGAAAGTGGTAAATATGAAATGATAAAAAATCCGTACATGATTTCAATGATTGCTGGGATTCGATTAGAAGGTTGAAAACTCCACCCACTTTTCAAACAATCATAATTTCGTCGGGTGACAAGCAAAAGTCACTAAATACAGAAAAATAATTTAAGAAATAGCAACTGTGTTAACGTAGTAATAAGTTTGAGTTCTCCTTTACCTCTTACGTGTAATTAGTGACTTTTGCTTGTCACCCGACGATTAACTTACCTACAATCGTAACAAGATCGAACGGCTAGGGAGCAGAGGTCGAAAGAGTCACCCATAGACGTCACATCGCTCAGACATGAGAATACGACCAAGAAGAAGAAACAACCGTAACAATTAGCCACAAATTCTATACTTTATTTCCGTTCGACTGCACCCGTACACCGACAGAGACGCACAAATGACGTCTGAATGTACCTGTATCCATAGCAAAGAGTGGAAACGATGTGGTGGTGTAAGGCTTCCCATCTTCTCGGATTACTTTCCGGCCGGACATAGGGGACACGGTCGGTACACATCGCGTACAATATACAACCACACTTACGTATTAAGTGTAATCCTTCGTATGAAGGAGCCGTGATGGGAATTTGGGTAGAAATCAATTTCTAACAAAAAATAATTTTTGGTAAGTACAAGCCTTTATTGCCGTCTGTAATTTCTTTGCTCAATCATTGTCTACTCTCTTATCTTATCTTATCTTATCTATCTAGTTGAGTTTAGTTGAGGGCCCTTTCGGATACACTTATTGTCTACTCTCATTGAGTGGGTTGCAATGTGCCACAATATTGCGGGATTAATAATAACCGGCGTGCACAACGAAGGGTGCCGTGTCTATTAAAAAGGTCGTATCGTCACAGAAATCTTACGGCCGGACGTCCTTTTCTATAGGGAAGGCAGTTTTTCAGCAATATCTCGAAAACCATTGAACCGATCTTGTTCAAAATCATTTCCGGTGAAAGAATTTAATAAGTCCATTTTTTTTAATGCACCTTTCTAAAATTAGAGACTTTCATTTCGGGACGATTATCTCCGACTATATTCACTTAACCAAAAAAATGCTGAGAAACCTTATATATACATATAACAACACAACATATAACACGTGAACTGTTTTTAGGATTCCGTAGCCAAAATGGCATTAACGGAACTCTTATAGTTTCGTCATATGTCCGTCTGTCACAGGCATTTTACTCCATACATGTAACAAGTAAAAAAAAACATCAATCAATAGGCCGTTCAAAATAAATATAAGGTTTCTCAGCAGTTTTTTTGATTCAGTAAACATAGTCAGAGATAATCGCCCCGAGCAAAACGGACTTTATTCTGAGATGATTCATGTTTTTTTTTCTTCAATATAAAACATTCCTTCGTATCCAGTTTTTGGTAATTTAAACTTATAAAGTGTGTTTTCGAACGTGGTACTTGCTTCGAGCTGTTTTGAGGGTCTACTTTGAAATTCGAATGTCGAAGTATGAATAGTATTCCTGTCATATCAGCTGTCATATTCCTTTTTCGTAATGAAATGGGCCCACAGAGCTCATCAAGTTCACGTATTCTGAATTTGTAATAGACCCCACTAAGTATGTACATACTACATACTTAGTAGATACGAACAGTGCAAGTAAAATTAATACAAAATCTTAAGTAGGTGGGCGACGCCAAAAATACGTTTACACTATTCGCCTTATTGCAATGGAATAAGGTGTAAAAGTGTTAACGTATTTTTGGGCGTCGACTGTACAATAAAATCATTGAGATAACGTTTTCTCTCTGTCATACTTCCGCCATCCACATTATAATTTCTACCTGTCTCACCCTTATTTTTTGTTCCAAAAACTGTACATCCTTCCAACATCCTAATAAGAACATTTGATAGCGGAACTGATTATTTAAATTACAAATCATTCAGACTCAAACCATTTTTTGATGACATCAAATATTATAGAGTTTCTTTAAAAACGGGGATCAATTTATAATAGCTAACCCCGTTGATCTTTCCAACAACTTTAAGTTTGGTTAAAAAATGTCGCTGGATGTCGTTCCAATTTCCGTTACGTTGCAGTGATTTTGAAATTTGCCTACTAAATGTTTAATTATAGTCGATTTGGATGTTAATGTTTGTAAGGCCGGATTTTTTTTTACTATAGGTATCGTTTAGGTATTGGGTAGGTATATAAAAATCGAGGTATTTGTCTCTAATGTGTAGGTAAGTATAGGTACCTTTCCGATATCTGTAGTAATTGGAGCCGTAGCATGGTTGGCCTTATCACGCGACAAGTGACAAAATAAGAGCGTCGTCTCATTCTATCGAACGGTGTCAGCCAGTGACGCACGCTCTATCCTATCACCTATCGCGTGACAAGGCCAACCATGCTACGGCTCCTTCATCGTCTATATGTAGGTATTTAGGTACTAATATTGTAAAGAGGTTAAGGCACTTGTCCCACCGCCGGCGATGAGCGATGAGCTATCGGCGATTTTCTCGCCCAAGAAACGAACAAAAGATAATCGCTCCCGTGTAAATAAAAGAGAGAGATATAGTTCATCGCGGTGTGAACAGCCAGCGATGAACTATAAATATATATCTCTCTTTTATTTACACGGGAGCGATTATCTTTTGTTCGTTTCTTGGGCGAGAAAATCGCCGATAGCTCATCGCTTACTCGCCAGCGGTGGGACAAGTGCCTTATGTCTGTGAGTTTGTAGCTTCCTGATGAGTTTGTAATATTGTAATCTTAAATCAAAAGCAAAAATCTTTCGCCTGTGTATTAGAATGGACTTTCTCGATAGACATAGGTAGGTTATATTTTATCACGCGCATAAAATTCATTTTCGACGCAATATGTACGAATTTCGTACGCAGGAGTTTTTGTATGAAGACTTTATGCTACGTAGCTTGTGCATAGGTGCCGCTTACTCCGATCCGATACCGTTTTAGTGCCTCTGCTAATTTACCGCCAGCGACATGCGTGGGTTCTCTTGTCCGTGTCATCTTGTGGCCTGTTAATGCCTGGTTCGGATCGGATGCTAAACCAGCTAGAACGATGACCACTAACGGTCGATTGGGAGTACTAGAATTCATACATTCTGGTTTTCAATAGCACTGAAGCCAGATTTTTTATAGTTCCTGCGACGGCTGACTTTACAGAAGACCTATATTACACCTCAATTGGACCAAGATGGTTGAATTTGGTTTTCATGTTTTGTACAGATGTAGTGCATAATTATTTTCGATCGTATATTTTCACGGAAATGCACGAACGTGTCTTGCTATTTCAGTCGGTCACAGTACAAAAACTACTGAGCTTGACTGAAGTAGCATGACAAATACGAACGTTTCCGTTGGATGGAACGATGGAAAACAATTATACACTATACATCTGTACAAAACTTGAAAACCAAATTCAACCATCTTGGTCCAATTGAGGGGTAATTGTACCGTCACCGTAAATACCATCAAACCAGTGATCGGAACCGGTTTTTTCAAAAGTCCCCGATAGACTAATATTTTGAATTATTTTAGGCTCTTAATGTACGATTTAGGTTTTTTATTTTTTATTTATTGATTAACACAAAAAGAAATACATATTACAATTCATTACAATGCCCATCTTGGCAAAACCTTTAGTAAACGAGTAGGACTCTATCAAGTATTTAGGTAACATTTTCGTATTATTAGACAGCCTGATCAAAAATGATATTATAAACCAAAGAACGAAATTGAACGAAATAAAACCGGTATTTTTGTATGGTGAAAATACCGATATCCGATCTCATGGAGACTGAACCCAAATTGCCTGTCTAAACCTGTAGATACATGTTAAATTCTTTGTATTAAGTAGGATTCATTAGAGTGGTCTCGAGAAGCAATTGACGCCTGTGCAATACAATCTTGTTTCAAAATTTACATATTTGATAAAAACATATTTTGATTCAAATTGTCACATTCGTTATAAGTTCTTTTTTTCCCACAATCACATTAAAATACTAAAACAATCAGCATAACCACCCCAGTTTTTTATCAATAGCACCCCCGATTGAATCGCGTTTCCGCTCCTTTGTCGTCGCCATTTCGAGCGCGGTAATACATGCAAATGGCGGACTAATGAATATGGGTTTTAGCGGCGTAGGTAAACAGTGTAAAAAATAAAATAATAAAACTAACATTCGGGACAAGCGATTGAGAGCAAAAAGAACTATGTCATTTTAAGAAGATTGAATTGATTGAAACTGAGAAACGTAATAACCGTTATAAGTAGACGCAGACGTTACGATCTACGAAAGGCGCCATGCTTACCAAAAGTAGTGTTACATCTCTATCTGCAATTTTGTGATTTATTATCGTACGTAATACAAGTCGCGTTATTTTCGGATAGAGGGAAACAGACGGACGAACCATTTCTTTCTGGAAGACCGAATTAAGTTTTATTCCTGAATAATCAAGCCTATCATCATCTTCCTAGCGTTATTCCCGGTTGTGCCCCAAAGGCGGCCGGGGTCCGCTTTGACACCTAATCCCAAGATTTGGCATAGGCACTAGTTTTTACGAAAGCTACTGCCATCTGAACTTCCAACCCAGAGGGAAACTAGACCTTATTGGGATTATACCGGTTTCCTCACGATGTTTTCCTTCACCGAAAATCTAACGGTAAAAATTCCGTACATAAGTTCCGAATAATTCATTAGTCCGAGCCGGGATTCGAATCCATGACCGCCGTTTGACAACCGCATGCCATGGCTAATAGTTTTTTTTTATACGTAAAAGCCAATGATAATTTTAATGTGAATATGTTTTTGCTGCTTAGGTGAAAAGTTGTATGTGTCACTCGAGGGCAAAGTTATTTGTATCTCGTGTTTTCGAGTCCCTCGCTGCGCTCAAGATTCTAACTTTGAATCACTAGCGTAGCTCGTGATTCAATTTTGGAGCTTCTGACATGAGATAGTTATTCCTAATAAAAAACATCATCGTAATAGTACCTAGTTTATGTGACTGTACGTACATAATGAGAGGCCTTAAATCACGAGTGTTTTAAGGCCTAATTATGTACAGTTGCATACACTACTTTATCTACACACATAATAAATCCTCAATGATGTGTTCGGGAACCATTAGAATAACCGCCAGTGCACCACCATGGCCGACTAAATTTCAAATCGTGGTCAACTAGATATCCATAACAAAATCTAGTCGGTCATGATTTGCTCTGACCTCTGGGCCACGCTTCGAAATTTCAAAGTCATTTCTTTATCAATATCGATATCTTAATGAAAATACGTACAAAATTACCTACGGTCAGAGACAAGTATTTTTTTTAAATCTTATTGATATAATATAATGCTGGTCATTACTGCCAGTTTCTGAACGCATTTTAGCGGGTTTATAGTATGTGTGTAATGATAAACAAACTATGGCATTTGTTATAAAACTTATAAAAGAATGTCCGTAGTTACACTGTTCATAGACAAAGGGCGTATGTGCCACACTATTCGTATTAAAACGAGCCATTTTGTTTTTGGGCCGGCGCGCGAGTGCGTCGACTCCGCAGGTGCGCGCTGGCGCACCTTGCGCCGCTTATGTGATTCTAATGAGATTAAGCCAATTGGAAGATGGACACCGGGGGATCACCCTATACTTATTCTTGTGACCCCTCGATATTTTAACTCTGTGCATATTTTCTTATACCTAAGTAGTACATACTTCGGTAGGTACATACGGGTAACACACAATAATGCTTACACTTACAATAACTTGGTCATATTATGACCAAGTCTCATATCATAACAGAAATATTATTGTCAAAATAAAAACCTGGTCGAAAAAGCGAGCGAAGCGAACGAAGTTCTATGCTTCAGCTTGGGCCGAAAATCGTTTGTCCGGTGTCCCGCGTCCGGTGTCCGGTGTCCCGCTGTCCGGTTGTCCTCCTCTTTGTCAATCGATTCTCGTGAAATTTTGAGAACAGATTCAATAAATATACATATAGAATATTTTGTCGATTCAGTTTTTGGAAATTAAAAAAGACATGTTTTGACAACAACACAGACTTGCGCGTTTTACAGCTCACAGTCCTCACAGAGCCACTGGTATATTTTTGGTTAAATCTAGAAATTAGTTATGCCTGTATCATACATTTTATCGGATTCCTTTTTAAACCGGCCAAGTGCGGGTCGAGGCACGCACATTCAGGGTTCCGTCCGTAATAGTTATTTATTGAACTACGAGCTAGCAAATGGATTCTATGGTTGAACCACGAACAAAGCGAGTGGTTCGGATATAGAATCCTGAGCGAAGCGAGTGGTTCGGAAATAGAATCCTGAGCGAAGCGAGTGGTTCAAAAATAGAATCCTGAAAGTAGTGAGTGTTGCAACACACGAGACGTATAATAACTGCACCCGTGAGTAACACAAATCTTTTCACCTTGCTAAAGCGAGAAAAATTCTACATAAGAAAAACAACTGAAATACACCACACAATGCTTTATTTAGCTAGCAATTAAAGATGAATAAGAATGTCTGACTTGGCTCTACGAAATATCTCACAACTTTGTACTGTGGAAGAGTTTCGAGACTTGGCCTATTTTGTACATGGAATGATTTTTATGGGATCTGTTTTTTAAGAATAAAAAATGGCTTCCGAGCTAGTGAGGTGAAAATGATTACCTACCCTAATCTTTTATATTTTCTGTGGTATTACCTAATATTTTAAGCCCTATTGAGTAGGTAAGCATCGACCTGTCATATGCGTATCAAAGTGCGTTTATTTATGTGCGCGTGAGTCACTGTCTGGCTGAAGTAAAATAAAATATTCGAACTATCCAGCATGACGCATGACGCGACTGCTGTGATTCATATTAGTTCAATCACACAAAGAATATTAGGTCAAATCATGCATTTCATTTACCTGGATTTGGACGTCATTAGTTCCTCGGGCAGTGGTCGTAAGCTTGTTTGCCATCATCGGGATAATAGTTTGAAAAAAACAATAGAAGGCGAACTCCATACAAATTTCTACCAAAACACGTGTTCAAAACCCGGTATGCGCATGTTCGAACTGAACGGCTGCTTGGCATCCTTTTGACAAATTAAATCTCAAATTAAAATGTGTCAAAATCATAAATATGGATACATATTTTCCCCAAGGGCTAAATTTACTACTCTAGCTCCGCTTGCTAATAGTGGGGATCCTTAGCGACATAAAATGGCCAAACCTTACTTTTTTTGATAAAAGTATGAAACTTGGCACAGTTATTCCTTGAGCCAAAATAAGCCGATTAAGATCGGTAGCCCTCGGGAGCCCCCCTCTGGGGCCGGGGAGGGGGGGTTAAAGTCCCGCTCCGCCCGGCTTCATTCTAAAAATTCTAACAGTCCATGGATAGCTAATATGCCGTGTTTGGTATCAATTTCGGATAAATCAATAACGTAGATTTCATTTCTGGTATACAAAAATGTTATTTGTCGCGAAATTAAGAAAGAAAATATACAAATAAATATTTTCAGCTCTATTTTTTTTATTTTGAGCATTCGTAAATATTAAACGGCGAGCTATTTCTGTATAAAAAAAATATATTAATAAAGCCAATTTATTCTAGATTTGAAAAAATATAAGTTTTGACTGCCTTTGCTAACAATAAATAGTGTAAACAAAAGATTAAATAGCGCGCGGTATAAAATACCGCTCCGTCCGACTTCATCCTAAAAATTTGTAACCGTCTATGGCTAGCTAATAGGTCGTGTTTGGTATCAATTTCGGATAAATCAATAACGTAGAATTTATTTTTAGGATGAAAAAATGTAATTTGTTAAGCAATTAAAAAAGAATATATAAAAATTGTATTTTACAACTCCAATTTTTTTTTTTGAGCCTTCGTAAATTTTAAACGGACAGCTATTTCTGTATACAAAAAATATATAAATAAAGCCAATTTGTTGAAAATTTGAAAAAATATAACTTTTTAATACCATTAATAAGTAATGTAAAAAAATAATTTTGTAGCGCGCTTTAGAAAATACCGCTCCGCCAGACTTTATTAAAAAATTCTAACTGTCCATGTTTAGCTAATAGGTGGTATTTAGTATCAATTTCGGATAAATCAATAGCGTAAAAATAATTTCTGGTATAAAAATGTAATTTAACAAGCAATAAAAAATATTTTTGTAGAACATATTTTTATTATGAGTCTTCGTAAATGTTAAACGACTAGTTAGTTCCGTATGCAAAAAATACTTAAACAAAGCCAGTTTAATGTAGATTTGAACAATATAACTTTTTGCTACCTTTGCTAATAATAAATAGTGTATTTTTTTTAAGTCGCGTGCCGGTGCTCTATTTTTACCGCCTGTTCAACCTAAGTGCACATTCTGGAGACCGACTCGCGACTGTGCTATATTCGTTCTTGTGATCATAAACATGATGAAAAATTAACAAATATTTGTAATACAATTTTAATTTGCACAGTAGTGGCGTCCCCTTAGAGAAGGGACCTTAGAAGTGTCGCGAGGCCTCATGTTATTATTAGGTGAGAGCGTCACTATTAACGCAAATGTCACTAAGATCCGTTTTTCAAAGTCATATTGTATGAGTATAAGCAGAAAAGGCACAATATTACGTATAATTAACTACACGTCTTGAAAGTCAACGCAGTTTCCTCCACTGAGACGTAACTGGGTGCATTTCAAATCCCTCTTCATAATTTTTGCATCACGTTTCTCAATTTTTACCGCCTGTTCAACCTAAGTGCACATTCTGGAGACCGAATGTGCTATATTCGTTCTTGTGATCAACATGTAACACGATTTTAATTTGCACAGTAGTGACGTTCCCTTAGAGAAGGGACCTTAGAAGTGTCGCGAGGCCTCATGTTTGTATTAGGTGAGAGCGTCACTATTAACGCCAATGTCACTAAGATCCCTTTTTCAAAGTCATATTGTACGAGTATAAGCGGAAAAGGCACATTATTACGTATAATTTACTACACGTCTCGAGAGTCAACGCAGTTTCCTCCACTGAGACATAACTGGGTACATTTCAAATCCCTCTTCAGTTGCATTGCGTTTTGCAACCAGCTTTGCATTTACATCTTGTTTATTTTAAGCAGATGCTGGCCCCAGCAGTGTTTTCAGACCAGTGTGGAATCCATTGGCCAGCACCTTGCTTCCATGTCCAAGCAGAGGGACTGGGTTAGCTTTGATGACGATCTAACACATAGCCAAAAACGTACCTACCCCTTGGTAAACTGCCCGTTATGTGTGCTGGTATAGGGCACTTTCCGTCTGAGGCATGTCCTCCAATTGCCGGTTCTTTCTAGTAAACAAATATTTTTGAAGCTGAAGGTCCTGGGATCGAATCCCGGTAAGGGCAAATATTTGTGTGATGAGCATGAATATTTGTTTCTGAGTCTTGGATGTTTTTTATCTATTTAAGATTTATATCTATTATATATATCGTCGTCTAGTACCTATAACACAAGCCTAATTGAACTTACTATAGGGATAATTCGATTTGTGTAAGAATGTCCCCTAATATTTATTATTATTGCTATATTTTTAGTACTTAAATTTCAACATTTAGATATAACTTATACCACAGAATAAGTAATAGTACTACGTCTTGTACTAGAGGTTGATGAAAATAAAGCGATGCGAAGAGTACGATAACCCGATAAACAACCAGCAATTAGAGGAAACTGCTCTATACCAGCACACATAACGGGCAGTTTACCAAGGGGTAGGTACCTACATGTTTCGGACTAGGCGTTTGTTCGTCATCAAAACTTACCCAGTCCCTCTGCTTAGACATGGAAGCAAAATGCTGGCCAATGGATTCAACACTGGTCTGACAACCCTGGTGTGGTCAGCATCTGTTTAAACTAAACAAGATGTAAATGCAAAGCTGGTTGCAAAACGCAATGCAACTGAAGAGGGATTTGAAATGTACCCAGTTATGTCTCAGTGGAGGAAACTGCGTTGACTCTCGAGACGTGTAGTAAATTATACGTAATAATGTGCCTTTTCCGCTTATACTCGTACAATATGACTTTGAAAAAGGGATCTTAGTGACATTGGCGTTAATAGTGACGCTCTCACCTAATACAAACATGAGGCCTCGCGACACTTCTAAGGTCCCTTCTCTAAGGGAACGTCACTACTGTGCAAATTAAAATTGTGTTACATGTTGATCACAAGAACGAATATAGCACATTCGGTCTCCAGAATGTGCACTTAGGTTGAACAGGCGGTAAAAAATGAGCACCGGCACGCGACTTAAGAAAAATACACTATTTATTATTAGCAAAGGTAGCAAAAAGTTATATTGTTCAAATCTACATTAAACTGGCTTTGTTTAAGTATTTTTTGCATACGGAACTAACTAGTCGTTTAACATTTACGAAGGCTCATAATAAAAATATGTTCTACAAAAATATTTTTTATTGCTTGTTAAATTACATTTTTATACCAGAAATGATTTTTACGTTATTGATTTATCCGAAATTGATACTAAATACCACCTATTAGCTAAACATGGACAATTAGAATTTTTAAATAAAGTCTGGCAGAGCGGTATTTTCTAAAGCGCGCTACAAAATTATTTTTTTACATTACTTATTATTAGCAATGGTATTAAAAAGTTATATGTTTTTAAATCTTCAATAAATTTTCTTTATTTGTATATTTTTTGTATACAGAAATAGCTGTCCGTTTAATATTTACGAAGGCTCAAAATAAAAAATTGGAGTTGTATAATTCAATTTTTATATATTATTTTTTAATTGCTAAACAAATTACATTTTTTTGTCCTAAAAATAAATTCTACGTTATTGATTTATCCGAAATTGATACCAAACACGACCTATTAGACGGACCATGGACGGTTAGAATTTTTAGGATGAAGCCGGGCGGAGCGGTATTTTCTACCGCTCGCCACTTAATCTTTTTTTTTACACTATTTATTGTTAGCAAAGGTAGTTAAAAGTTATATATTTTCAAATCTACAATAAATTGGCTTTATAAATATATTTTTTGTATATAGAAATAAATGGCCGTTTAATATTTACGAATGCTTAAAATAAAAAAAAATGGAGTTGAAAATCTTTATTTTTATGTTTTCTTTTTTAATTTCAAGACAAATAAATTTATTTATACCAGAAATGACTTCTACGTTATTGATTTATCCGAAATTGATACCAAACACGACATATTAGCTAGCCATGGACGGTTAGAATTTTTAGAATGAAGTCGGGCGGAGCGGGACTTTAACCCCCCCTCCCCGGCCCCAGAGGGGGGGCTCCCGAGGGCTACCGATCTTAATCGGCTTATTTTGGCACAAGGAATAACTGTGCCAAGTTTCATACTTTTATCAAAAAAAAGTAAGGTTTTTCACCAAACGCCCACACTATAAGCCTAATATGATACTTTTCGAGCATGAGAAGTGAAAATATAAGTATCCAACACCCCCCTCGGGTCATCGACCTGTACCTAAGATGGAGAGCAGGTGGGATGGCAGCTGGATTGCCTCCAATCTATATTCCCCTATAGCGAGGCTATAGTCTAGTTGCTAACCGAGGAAGCGAACGACTGTAATACGCCAACGTACATACATAAGATAAAATAAATAAATATTAGTGGACAATCTTACGTGCGTGGCGATTATGGCATATACCCCCCAAATGATGAACATAACAAAACCACGGTCATTGTGGCACTCTTTGGGGGAGGCCTATGTCCAGCAGTGGACGTCTTTCGGCTGATATGATGATGATGATGATGGAAAATCTTACACAAATCGAACTAGTCCCATATAGTAAGCTCAATAAGGCTTGTGTTATGGGCACTAGAGGACGATATATTTAATAGAAAAGATCCAAGACTCGGAAACAAATATTCATGCTCATCACACAAGTATTTGCCCTTACCGAGATTAGAACGCAGGACCCCTAGCTTGGTAGGCAGGGGTAGGTACTACCTTCCATTATTACCAAATAGGCTAAAGTGGTCGCATACTACGACAATCCCGAGTTTACTATGAAAGCATTTACAAGGCGCCACGCCACTGTTTGTACACTCGGGTCAAAAATCCAATAATCCGTCGATAAACAAATCGTTGGGCTAAAAAAGAAAGCCGACGCGATCAGCTGGACGACAGGTTGGCGCGAACAGATGCTGCGCGCATCTGCCGCACGCGCCGCGCTACCACATCTTGATACTTGCGTCTCTGTTTAATATTTTCCTTAGTGGCTCTGTGAGCTGCAGAACTCGCGAACCTGTCTTTTTAGGGTTCCGTACCTCAAAAGGAAAAAACGGAATACTTATGGGATCACTTTGTTGTCCGTCTGTCTATCTGTCTGTCTGTCAAGACCCTTTATCTCGGGAACGCGTGGAGGTACCGAGTTGAAATTAAAACTATAGACTCAAGTCTACAGTCCCTTGAAGCTGTGAAAAAATCAAACTTCTAAGTTAACGTAAAAAAGATACGGCCGTTTATGCCGCAAAAAACGTATATTTCGACACTCCCAAGGGAATCAAAATTTATAGGGTACTTTCCGACCTAGAACTATGAAATTTGGCAAGTAATATTTGACAAGTACGAGTACAGGGAAAGATCTGGAAAATGTAATTTTGTACGGAACCCTCGGTGGGCTTTAAAATAAAATTTGCATGTTTATGTAAACCAAACGACGGTGCAATATTAGGGTGATAAGGAGCTAGACTAAAAGTTTACACAAACATGCAAATTTTATTTTAATTGGTCTCCGGAAAGTATATAAAATTTAGCTAGCAAGGTTATTACATGCACCCCAGTCACCAGGACATCTATTCTGTAACTGGTTTTAACCCTACCTTGCCGTTCACCCACCAATAATATATCTTGATGCCGCGATTCGTAGTAACTAAGTGTAATCAGAGGTATAGTTTCGTTAGGCGTGACGGGTGAGGTGAGGCGCTTAGCACGTTCCGAATAACAGCCCATGTGGGCTAGCACAACTTGCCGTCAAGACTTAGCATCTCCCTTTACATCCCTTTACATTCGTACAGGGGCGTTTTTAAAAAAAAATTGTAGGTACCTGAACTTTTTTTCGGAATTTCATTTATTTGGGCTTTTCTTACTCAGAATCGTTGATTCCATCGAACCTTATACAAGAAATACGGAACCCTAAAAAATTGTCCCAGATTTTACTATGTAAGTTTTTTCTTCCAGTGCGTCACGACCGTATATGTAAATAAAAAAAAGACTGCATACAAAAATGTGACGATCTGGATTGGAATATTTGGGACACTTTTTTCATATATTCTGATCGATAGTATCAACGATTCTGAGTTAGAAAAACATGAAAAAATCGAATCCTGAAAAAAAAGTTCATGTACACTTTTTTTGAAAAACGCTCAGTGCAAATTAGAGGGTACATTTTTTTGTGTCACGTCGCGTCGGGGCGTCAGTTTTGTTAACCTCACTGTACTCGAATCCAACCAGCTATTCTAAGCAAAACAAGCACTTATAACTATCTCTCGAAGAATAAGAAAGACACATTAGATACGATTTGCTTACAGGTATGCTTGACGCGACACCACAAATTCAAAACAGATTACACGCTGATGAAGGCCGTGCGAACAATATTTATAAACGTTGCTCAAGATAATATCAAGTATCAAGACTAGCAGACAGTAAAAACGTAGCGCGGTCAGCTGCCGCGGCGCGCGCATCTCGCGGCGGCGGCAGCGTGCGCCCGCGCCGTTTGGGGCAAGAGAGAAGCGGATAGCGGGTCGGTGGGTAAATAATGTGATAATCTGATACTAGATCCCGCGGCTCTGCCCTCAGTGTATAAAAAGTCCACACGGACCGGTGGGATAAAATATAAACTATACTAGTCTTGCACGGCTATCACAAGACGGCGCGCGAGCTCTGTCAATTTTTCTCGCACTATCCGTCTTTCTCTTATTAGAAAACTTAGAAAGAGAGGGTATAATGCGAGAAAAATCAAGAGAGCTCGCGCGCTGTCTTGTGATAGCCGTAGCTAAAGGTCCGTTTCCTGGAAGAAAAAAACGAAAAATCAATGGACAAATAATTCCATAAAATTATCGAACCTGCTCACAAAATTTCATGAGAATCGATTGAGAAAATGCGACATGCAGAGAAGAACAGTCAGACATACGAAATAATTTTTGCCCAAGCTGAAACGGAAATTCGTACACTTCGCTCGCTCGTTCGATAAGTAAAAACACTCAAACTTAACTTTCTCTCTACAACATTAATGTAGAAGTGGTACTGTATATTCGACGCCTACGATACTCCCGGATTTAGGAAGCCGTAAAAATCCATAGTGCTATTGCACTTGGTAGACAGTTTTGACGAGTGTAATCACTCCCCGACTGTTCCCGGCTAAGACACGGCACGGGCAAATGTGCACTCTACAGATCGTCACGGTTCCATGAGTCATTTATTTATCCGAGCGGTTGAACCTCTATATAAATTCTTCATAATCGCAGTCTCCTATAAGTTGGGCTTTAAAATCGAGAGCAAGCCTCTGAGTCATCTGACATTGACCGAGCAATTACGGGCGCGTGCGAATTTATCACACAATTACGTGCGAGATGAGACGGTGTCAACGCACCGTTGCGTAATGACCACATTATCATGCGCCACGCTGAAATGGTCATTGGAACACTGGACAAATTCAACAAGACAAATAAGTATCGGTTGGGGTGTTAATAACAGATGATTATCATCGTAGCATTTTTTCCCGGTTGTACCCTAAAGGGCACTGGCACTTAACTCCAAGATTTGGCGTAGGCACTAGTTTTGCGAGAGCTACTGCCATCTGGCCCCTATTTCACCAACTTGACAATTGTCACCTGACAACGACAACTGTCCGTACATTGCTGGTTCCACAAGTAACCTAGCGACTACCTTAAGAGGACGGGTAGGGCAAGCCTTCTCCATACAAATTTTGTGCAGGTTTTTCTTCGTTTGTGTTTGGGCTATAAATATAATTTTTAGGTCAGTATACTTATTTTTCTGTTAGCTATTCACTGATGTTATTATTTTTTATTTTTATACTTTTTTATATTTTTTTAATTTTCATTATTTTTATATCTAACAAAATTTTAACATCATGTGCTGCGTAAATTCAATATGAACAAGCAAAAAAAAACGAATATTCTGTAGTGCCAAAACCGACGAAAAAAAACTTGCACAACGTTTGTATGGAGAATGCCTTGCCCTACCCGTCGCCTTAACTACAAGCAATGTATGGCGAGTTGTCAGTGTCAGGTGACGATTGTCAAGTTGGTGAAATAGGGGCCTGACCTTCCAACCGAGAGGGAAAACTTGTTGGGATTATACCGGAATCCTCACGATGTTTTTCTTCACCGAAAAGGTACTGTTAAATATTGAATGAGGTTTCGTAACTACATTGTACTTATAAGTTTTTTTTTTTTAAACCCAGTGATAGGTACGGGCCGGGGTTCGGAATCGAACCCACTACCTCCTCGTTGAAAGTCGCGCCTTACCGCTCTGGGCTGTTAGCAGATATATTTTTATAATAATTCTCAACTCATCTTTGGTATTGTAATCGGGTAAGTCTTCTCAGAATTATACTGGGCTGTTATTCGGTACGCGCAAATGCGGCTCACCCCGCCGGTCACCCGTTACGAAACTAGACCTCTACCCACGCTTAGTTACTACGCATCGCGGTGTCAAGGTATAATTGTGGGTGAGCGTTGAGGTGAGCTTAAACAAGTTACAGAATAGGAGGGCTGGTTCGAGGCGAGTTGCACACAGTTAAGTGTGTGAGATGAAACGCGGCGTCAACGCTCTGTTGCATAATGATCACATTACCATCATACGCTACGCTTCAGCCGAAGCGCCTCTGGAAATTGAGCGAAAGACAAATGAAAATCATAGCTGGAATTTAACAACTACTTTTATACGATTCACAATCTTTCTGGAGTCATTGAACGAGCGAGCGAAGCGAACGAACTTCTCCATTTCAGATTGGGTCAAAATTCTTTCGGATGTCCGGTTGTTCTCTTCTACTCTCTCGTGAAATTTTGTGAGCAGATTCATCATCCTCATCATCCTCCTAGCGTTATTCCCGGTTGTGCCCTAAACGAGCCCGGGGTCCACTTTGACACCTAATTCCAAGATTTGGCATAGGCACTAGTTTTACGAAAGCGACTGCCATCTGGCCTTCCAATCTGGAGGGAAAACTAGACCTTATTGGGATTATACCGGTGTCCTCACGATGTTTTCCTTCACCGAACATCTAACGGTAAATATTCCGTACATAAGTTTGGAAAAACTCATTGGTACGAGCCGGGATTCGAATCCATGACCTTCGTTTGACAGCCGAATGCCTGAACCACTGGGCTACTAGCTTCTTTTGTGAGCAGATTCAATAATCTTGCTAATCCTATCCTACTAATATTACGTTTAGATGTTTGGATGTTTGTTACTCAATCACGCAAAAACAGCTGAACAGATTAAGGTGAATCTTGGTACACATGTAGTGTAATATCCAGGATTAACATATAGAATACTTTTTATCCCGGGAATCATCCCCTAAGGGGGCGAAATGGGGGGCGAAAGTTTGTATGGAACTATGATATAAACGAGTTCCACGCGGACGAAGTCGCGGGCAGAAGCTAGTGATATATATTTTTTCTGCCGATTCGGTTTTTGGAAAAATATCAAAAAACGTTTTTTTTAATGACATGGTCGCTAGTATAGCTCGCGTAGTCACTAATATAATAAGTATTTGACACCTAGCTGACAAGTAGGATTGCACTTCATAGGAACTCACCAATTACATGGGATAAACCCATCGTGTTTCGTTAGAATTGTCTCAATGAGATGATAACTGTGCAAAAAAGTACAGACGGCAATAGAGACTTGTAAAAAAATTGAATTTTTGAAATAAACTTATATTCAATGAAACTCATTTACATATGTTTCTGATGAGATTTTGCTGACGTAGGTTTCGATGACAATAAAAGCGCAGCATATAAAAAGCTAATTTGACTCGTGCTACACCATTTAACGCAACCTCCAGCTAACTCAAACAGTTTTTTCTGTCTAATTGAAATCGTCATTAAAGGATGCTCAAAAACTGGTTCAAATCGCATCCTGTCTCGTGCCGGTGCCGCTCCGCTGAGCAAGGGAAGATAACAGGAAACTATAGGAAGAGGTGTTGAAGAATATGTACGATGTGAGATAAGTTAACAACTCAGCTGAATAAGATATAAGTTATCTAGGTAGGTAGGTACCAAAGGTGTGTGTATGTATGTGATGTGTCTACAGTTTGTTTTTATGTATTTTTGTCACGAATAAATGTTTTTTCTTCTTTCTTCTTAAAAGTTTATTTATTGAACGAGCGAGCGAAGCGAACGAAGCTTTTCCTTTCAGCTTGCGCCAAATTGCTTTCGTATGTCCGGCCGTTCTCCTCTACAAGTCGCACCTCAACCGATTCTTGTGAAATTTTGTGACCAGGTGAAATTATGGTTTTTTAGGGTTCCGTAGCCAAAATGGCAAAAACGGAACCCTTATAGTTTCGTCATGTCCGTCTGTCCGTCTGTCCGTCTGTCCGTCTGTCCGTCTGTCCGTATGTCACAGGCATTTTACTCGAAAACTATAAGGTGTATTTGAATAAAATTTTGAGGATAGGTGTATTTTGTTAGCCGCTACAAAGATTTGTAATAAAAAAGACAAAAAAAAAATTTTTTAGGGGTGCACTCCATACATAAAACTAAAAGTCAAAATTTTTTTTTTCATTGTGACCCCCCGTGTGGCACATCAATCGATAGGCCTTTCAAAATAAATATAAGGTTTCTTAGCATTTTTTTTGATTAAGTGAATAGGGTCGGAGATAATCGCCCCGAAAGTCACTAAAATTCTGTCCCCCCCCCTCTAATTTTTGAACGGTGTATTTTAAAAATATGGAAAAATTCATGGACATGGGGCTTATTAATTTCATTCACCGAAAATTGTTTTGAATAAGATCGGTTAAGAGGTTTTCGAGATATTGCTGAAAAACTGCCTTCCTCAAAGAAAAGGACGTAAGTGCCGTAAAATTTCTGTGACGATACGACCTTTTTAATAGGCACGGAACCCTTCGTTTTGCGTGGTCCGACACGCACTTGGCCGGTTTTTTTTTTGTCGATTCAGTATTTGGAAATTAAATAAAAAACCGGCCAAGTGCGAGTCGGACTCGCGCACGAACGGTTCCGTAAAAACGGCAAAATAATCACGTTTGTTGTATGGGAGCCCCCTGAAATATTTATTTTATTCTGTTTTTAGTATGTATTTATTGTTATAGCGGCAACAGAAATACATCATCTGTGAAAATTTCAACTACTACGGTTCATGAGATACAGCCTGGTGACAGACGGACAGACAGACAGACGAACGGACAGCGGAGTGTTACTAATAGGGTGCCGTTTCACCGTTTGGGTACGAAACCCTAAAAGAGACCGACACGCGAGGCATACATCTCACAGAGCTTAGTTTCTAACGTGAAACGGGCTGCATCGGCTGTGGTATCAGACAGACGGCTCACGTCTCAGCAAATTAACATAGTTTCTAGCTATCCCCCGGAGACTCACGATTACAACAAACCCAAACGCCACGCCACGCCTTTTTAACTTTTTGAGCGCCGAGAGCCACTAATGGTCGAGTGCTGTCGTGCCCACCACGCCAACAACCACTAAAAAGGTCGGAGTGAAGGTGTACTTTGATCATGAATAAAATCTGTTATGAATTGTTTTTATTTGGTTTTATTGGTTTTTAACGATACATGGGTCGTTCTTCTTTTTTACCGACAATGATCCGAGGTTTTTCTGTTTTTTTGGTTTTTGAACTATCGAAAATTGTGGTTTTGAAGTGCGATTTTTAAAAAAATGCATACGTTTGTTCATTAGAACTAATTAAAGTTTCCTTTCTGGCCAATATAAATATTTATTTACGGTTGGTTTCTAAAAAAAAACATGTGACAAAGTGGACTCTTTCAGTGGGGACAACATTTTGGTTTACCACTCTGTCACGGCATTCTACGAAAAAAAAAAACATTTAAAAAAATGCTAGTTAGAGAAAGTGAAATATTAAACATCACTAATTAATAAAATAATATGGACGTTCATTTGAACATTATAAAACCGTAAACACCATTACTCAAATGAGATGCCGTAATAAGACGAGGGACAGGCTATTGTCGGTCGAAAAGAAGAACGACCCACATCAAGTTACAGTGCTTGGCGTGTGAGTGATCACTTCATTCAAATATGAAAGCGTTCAAAAGGTTAAATCACCAATATTTTCTACTCCTATACTCGCAGGAACCGGAATAAACATAACATAGGTACGGTCAAGGACTTTAATTGTTGAGCCATTTAGGTGTCAACTAATTTTGATTTTTTAGTAGTTAAGCTATGAAGTGTCCAGTATAAAGTGAGCTTTAAATCGTTCAACAATTAGAGTCCGCGACTGTACATGTTTACACTAGTGGCTCTGTGAGTTGTAGAGTTAACATTTTTTTTAATATTCCGTAAAATGAATCGACGAAAAAACTCCATATAATTATTGAACCTTCTGACAAAATTTCACGAGGATCGGTTGAGAAATGCGACATGTAGAGTAGTACCTACAGCCGAACAGACCCCTTGTTACTCATAAATAACTGAGTTACATTACCAGCAGTATACAAGGAAGAAATATTTTTCGTACAAAACCGGGTAATGTACTAAGAAATATGCGTTCTTTATAGATTACCAGTTAAATTGCCAGTTTTGAACAAGGAATTTATGTACTTTCTACATTACTCGATTTTGTTGAAGAAATTGTAATTCCCCGTACAAAACCAAGGTTATCCGAGTAGTGCTGTCGAGTATGATATGGCTGAAGTGTGTTGAGACCATGGAGTTGAGATAAGAGGTTAAAATACGTTAAACTAATTCATTTTCAATTTATACATTACGGTGGTATTGGCATTGTAAACTCATTTATAACAACAACTTAGAAAAGTTGAAAAACCTTGACATTTTAATTTCAAAGTTCAATATCTCAAAAACGGCTGAACCGATTTTGTTGAAACGTGGCTAAGAACCATTTCGGTCACGTCAGCTTTCGGACAAAAAAAACCGCATTAAAATCGGTCCATTCGTTTCGGAGCTACGATGCCACAGACAGACACGTCAAACTGTTATAAGTTTCTTTTTGCGTCGGGGGATAAAAAGTAGATTTAACGTAGATACAGTGGCGGATTTACACATTTGCCGCCAGTAGGCCGTTCAAATTTTGCCGCCCCTACTGACCTCTGCAATTCGATACCTAGGTACTCTAGTTCACAATCATAAATTTGCCGCTCCTAAAATCTGCCGCCCTAGGCTCCAGCCTACTCAGCCTGCTGGTAAATCCGCCACTGCGTAGATAAAGTCTTTAGGTCCTTCAAGGGTGGTCCAATATACTTCGTCCGTCAAACCGGATCAGTGGTCGTTAACTGCCATAAATGTTTAATGCAGTAGTTACAGCAGCGGGCGACTAAAGTACAAAAGGTAAAAGTTCACGATCAACCTGTTCGAAGCAATAAGAAAGCGACGAGCGACAAAAAACGAGACAAAATTAATGGAACGGCAAAAACTGACGACAGATGCCGCCGACACTCGCGCGCAGCAGTGCTAGCGTGATTACAGAATTAATACAAAGTAAGCAGGTACCTCTAACTTGCAAATTTATACAATTTATGATGGGTAGGTACATAGAAGATTTATTTAACAGGTATTTAAGCTTGTCATAACGTGGCGTACTTTTGAATAATGTATTTTTCTTAGACTTGTAACCTAATTGTAAATAGAAAAAAAGGCATCTTTCCTTAAATTGTATTTTCACGCCACTTGTTCGAAAATGTGGCGAAAGATGGTCAAAAGTCAGGCTTCAAAGCTGGGGTGAGTTGGACGTCGCACGAACAGGCATCTATAAATAAATAAATATCGTGGGACAATTCACACCAATTGATCTAG
Source organism: Epinotia nisella (assembly GCA_932294315.1). Classification (NCBI taxonomy): domain Eukaryota; kingdom Metazoa; phylum Arthropoda; class Insecta; order Lepidoptera; family Tortricidae; genus Epinotia; species Epinotia nisella. Next base: position 12,672,180 of record OW028693.1, read on the forward strand.
TCCCAAACTAGGCAAAGCCTGTACTATGGGTACTGGACAACGGATAAACATACGTATATAGATAAATACATGCTTAAATAGATATTAAACATCCAAGACTCGATAACAAACATTCGTATTCATCATACAAATATCTGCCCCGACCGGGGATCAAACCCGGGACCTCAAGCTTCATAGTCAGGTTCTCTAACCACTACGCTATTCGGCTATTTCTATGAATTCAAAATTTGCTCACCAAATTTCACGAGAATCGGATGAGAAACCTGACCTGTAGATGAGAACAGCCCAACAGCGGGACATCCGGACATATGAACGAATTTCGGCCCAAGCTGAATAGAATCGTTCGCTTCGCTCGCTCGTCCAACTAACATAATTTTGGACAGAAAAAACATTTACTAAATTTAACCGACACTTCATCGCGCGAGTGTACCGGAAGGTGTCGGCACGAGCTATAGACCGGTACAAGCGACCGATTGTCTCCGCCGGCCGACGAACTGGGTGCCCAGCCTGTCGGTTCACGAGACACTGTACGTGACTGGAGCCCCTTAGTATACCTAAATTGACACCTAGATGGTTCCTAGTATAGTTCAACTGAGGCGAGTCCCTCATGGCAAAATTACTGAGAATTTTATTTACAACTTACTTGCAAACTTTGGTAAGTTTTCATCGGTGCATTGCTAGTATTGCTACCTACAGATAGACTGCGGGGCAGGCTAAACTAAATAAAAACTTGTGAAAAGATGTGAAGGCAAGATAGATCTCGCGATCTCGCTCGAGTATCCGGGTGTCGGTGTAGGTAATATACAGGATAGTTTATTTAAACGGGACAGTGAGGGAAAAACTGATACTATAAGAGGTTATTTCTTCTCAGGAGTCACGAGGCCGATTTATAAAAAAATTAAACTGCATTCGATGATTTTACAAAATGCCCCATACACAGCCGGGAATCGAACCCAGTCTGTCTAAAAATCTGAGTTCGTTTTATTGAAGAAATTAGCTGGCTGGAAATTAGTAAGTAACAATTGGGAATGGATGAAAATTTTAGAAATGCCTGATTTTTTTGTTGTTGATAGGAATAACCTTCCTTAGCACCAGAAAAAGTTTCAGATTTTTCAGCTGCGTCATTTTTTTTTGAAAAATATAAACAGTTCCTCACTTATGTTTTGGTTTTAAGACGGCGAATGAGAAACTTTCCTTCATCACTTTCTCATATTAAAAAAAATATTTTAAATATCTGTATTGACAATATTAGCTGCTGCAGCTGTCACTATAATTGCCAGTGTCAGTTTACCGCGGATATTTAAGATATTTTTGTAATATGAGACACATCAAGAAAAGCGTCTTATTCGCCGTCCTTAACTCAAAACTTAAGCGAGGAAACTGTTTATATTTTTCAAAAATAATTGACGCAGCTGCAAAATCTGAAACTTTTTTCTGGTGCTAAGGAAGGTTATTCCTATCACCAAAAAAATAATCAGGCATTTCTAAAAATTTCATCCATTCCCAATTGTTGGTATTAAATCCTGTATGTGTGTAATCACAGGAAAATGCCATACTTTAAGCCATGCTGGTTATTTAGTAGGTACGGGGAGTTGTGGAGTCTGAAACTAGGTTTCTAGGTAAGAGTATAGAACATAATTGGTAACAATGCACCAACGAGTAATTTCGAAAATAAACTTTCTATGTGGAACGTTAAGTTCTCGTGAACGTTTTCTGAAATATCTCAGAGTATTCGTATTTTTCTACCTTTTTGAGAATGTTCTGCATTTTGTACATTGCGATGTGTTGGACGATGCCACGAAACTAAATGTTTAAATTAATTACTCGACAGTTCTTATTCATGTACGCATAGGACCGAAAAAGCGGCTTAAGGCTTGTATTAATTATCGACAAGGTGTTTGTATCCTCAAGGTTTAAAGGGAAAGTGCGCAGATGTGCACTTTCCCTCAATTAAACTTATCTCCCAGAAATTTTTACTTGTACCGTACATCGTTGCCTATCGAAAAGAGCACCTTTTACTTATCATGGTAGAGTTTAAATTCCAGTATAGTCAGATGTCCTGATACGAGCTTGCCTAAATAACACACCACAATGTGGACAAAACATATCATGCGAAAATGACATTGAGATAGCTTATTTATTACAAATGTAAATGTGCAGTTTTTATTACGGCACGGTGGAATGGGTGTGGCAATGAATGTCGAAAATTGCAAATTGTGTCATTTGCATTGTTGGTATGTCTCAAGCTCTTTTCACTGTTGTTGTTGTTCTCTCCACCTGGTCATAACTTATAGTTATAGATGCTTGCAACTGAAAACGAAACGCAATTTGAGGATTTTGAGGAGCTGGGGTGGTTAGAGTAGCGCCACCCTGCCGTTTCACGCAAAATAGGCACACTGTATGTCGACTTGCGGAAAATGCCCAGTAAAACTAACTAACTAACTAGATGCTTGCAACTGAAATTAACGGGGTCCCACCCACATGCGGCTTGGCGAAGTTTTAGTTACAGATAACGTACTCGTAGGTACTTATTTTGCTGTGTTGATAACTCATGTGATAAATGTAGCATTTTTTCCGCATCCTCAGTAGCTCTGGCGACCTAACTCGCCACCCAGTAGATAAAGAAACGCAGCACTAGGTACGGCTGTTGGCTTTGCAGTTGGCATTAATTCATATCTGCCATAACAAAGCGGGCAATAACTTACAACAATTTGAAAAACCCCCGATTTTTTCATTTAAAAGTTCAATATCTCCAAAACGGCTGAACCGATTTTGTTGCAACGTAGCTAAGAACCATCTCGATCACGTTAGCTTTGGACAATTCCAAATTTAGGAGCTACGATTCCACAGACAGACACACAGACGCGTCAAACTTATAACACCCCCCTTTTTGCGTCGGGGGTTAAAAATAATCAATAATGTTGTATTTTCTCAAAAAGGATTAAAAATGGAGAAAAAAGCAACGCAAGAGGTTATTATGTAATCACAAAGTTATGTGTCCAAAGTTTTAAGAGGGGGTATATTCTGTCCCTTTTCCGCAAAACGCACCTTCAATACGAAACGATTGTCATTTACTACTATGACACTCGAGGATCGTGACGTCACGATCCCCGAGCGTTTTCTCTCTCTAACAAGCAATATTAAAACAGTGGTAGCTTCGTAATTTTTGGAGATTATATATATGGGATTTTCATCATTAGGCATATTCATACCCGACTGCCGAAGGCAAGGAGGGTTATGTTTTTCGAGCGTATGTATGTATGTTTATATGTATGTGTGTATGTCTTATTCTTTGGTACGCCCTGCAGCCTCAACCGTTTGACGGATTTCGATATATGAGGTGTCGTTGGATTCCTCTTAATCGTGGGAGTGACATAGGCTATAATATTTGCATAAAAGCAGTTGGGTTTTTTGAAAATTCTTTTAATTCCACTTGTTTTTTGTCTTCTTTCTTATGAAGTAATAATATTTTATCACACCGTATTTCTCATAAAATATGTTTTTTTTAGTACAGGCTCGCGAGTTCTACAGCTCACATAGCCACTATACTATCCGCAAAACTAAGTGGCGAGTCAGGTCGTAAAATACTAGAATCATGCTATTATTACGCACAAAAAGGTTTCATTGTTACTTTTATTTCCCGACTCGCCACTTAGTTTTGCGGATACTATAGTTAACTTTATTTAGGACCTCTCAGTTATGACTCATTCCTACAGGCTGGACCACATATGACTGGACCCTGCGTTATACCATCACCTAGTGGTTTAGTTTAAGGTGCAAAAAAAACCCGATGACAGATCACTTAAATAGTCATAGAACATCCCAGAATTAGGTAAGATCGAAGTTTGCTACCTATAGTAATACAAGTTAATTCGAAAGAAACCCAACTGTTTTACAAGCTTTATATTAACTTGTCCTGTTCGTATGTAACTATAAGTATGTATGTAAGTTGTCCGTCAAAATCTGCAATCCATTTTTCAGTCACTTGCCGTTATCCGATTGAACTTAAATTTTGGGCGGTAGTATAGTTTGGATGACAATTTAATGTTAATATCATGGTACCACCGAGCTGATCTGATGATGGAGACAGGTGGCCATGGGAATTCAGTACTTAACCGACGTAACCCCGTTGTGTTTGGGCTCGTTAGAATAGTCTCAATGAGTAGTTGATGACGGTATACAGAAAAGTACAGTCGGCAATACAAGCTTGTACCAAAAATTAATTTTTTGACAAAAACTTATTGAAACTAAAATATCGTCCCATGTCTTTTAACCATCTACAGGGTCGTCAGGATCTGACGAATTGACACAAATAATAGACACCTTAATCATTATTAATCCATGAAGGAGTATTCAAGGAAGATTCTATGGATTAAATGATTGAACGAGCGAGCGAAGCGAACGAAGTTGAATGTTTCAGCTTGGGCCAAAATTAATTGTATGAACGGAAGTCCGGCTGTTTTCTACAGGTCGCATTTCTCAACAGATTCTCGTGAAATTTTGTGAGCAGGTTCAATAATTAATATACCTACTGTACCTAATGAAATGTGACAAATATAGAGGCCTCGGCAGAGAGTACGACTTTGTCCCCTTTGGCGTCGAGACCCTCGGTCCGTGGGGTCCCAGTGCGCATAAGTTATTTGCAGAAATCGCGAAACGTCTGGTCGATGTAACTGGTGACCGAAGAGCTGGCGGCTTTCTCGCGCAACGCATCAGCATTGCAATTCAGCGAGGAAATGCCGCCAGCATCCTCGGTACAATGCCTCGAGGGCCTTTTTTAGATTTAACTTAGTTTTAATTTATCTTAGTTAATGTTAATTATAATCTTGTATTCACTTTTAATAAATATTATAAATGAAATGATTGATTATCATATACCTATTTTTTTTCTAGATTGAATAAATGTAATAAAAATAAAAAATGACAGGGTCGCGAGTTCTACAGCTCACAGAGCCTATATAAGGTAACCGTCCGAGTGCTCGACGCTGTACTAGTATACTCGTACCTATAGCATGGGCACTCTATGTCAAAGTAATATGGGTTAAATTCGAACTAAGAGGATTTTGCTTCATTCGAATTTAAGCCATGTCACTTTGACATAGAGTGCCCATGCCATATAGGTACTAGTACAGCGTCGAGCACTCGGACTTTCCTTACAGGATGTACAATCGTATAAAAATCATGTAATGATAGCATGTATCATTCAAAAACAATAATATCAACACATTTAAACTAAACTAAATCGCTAAGAATACCTAACTTACATAAGATTGTCCCCTACATAATCTGTCCCCATTAGATTGCGATAACCATTGGATGCTGCGCGGGATCAGGCCACGCCCCTCGCGGGAGAGCGACCAATCACAGCGCAGCGTCGCCAAGGGGTACAGGTTATTTATAAAAGAAAGATTATAGAGATGTGATTTTGCTCTCGAATGAGATTGGTAGAAGCTGCGTATTCATAAAATCATTATCTACCTATTGATATTTATGAAATACCTATCTTTGAATTTCTTATAAGAAAAACGGTCTTATAGGTTTTTCCTTCCTATCTCATTTGCCGTTCCCAAGATATCTTCAATCTATAAAGTTAGAGATAGAGCTAACGCTGATAATCGGTAGCTATTCATAGATACCTACTGTTTCTATGTAGCCATGTATGTATAGGTACCTACGTCTGTTGACTGTTGATAGGTTCATGACATAGTAGTGTAGTTTAGTCAAACGTCTAAATGGCAAAACTAAAGATAGAGTTTGAGAACTTGGAATACGTTTTTTGCAGCATAAACCCGTAAAAAATTACAAATGTGTTTACAGATTTTTCCCTGTTCTTGTAGTATAAGACAATATTACTTGCCAAATTTCATAGTTCTAGGTCAACGGGGAGTACCCTATATATTTTGATTCCCTTGAGTGTCGAAATATACGTTTTTTGTGGCAAAACGGCCGTGTGTCTTTTTTTTTACGTTAACTTAGAAGTTTGATTTTATCACAGCTTCAAGGGACTGTAGACTTGAGTATATGGTATTAATCACAACTCGATACCTCTACACGATCCCGAGATAAAGAGTCTTGACACACAGACAAACGGACAACAAAATGATCCTATAAGGGTTCCGTTTTTCCTTTTGAAGTACGGAACCCTAAAAACAAGTAAGTACCTAGGTATATACAAGTTGCTCGTTTGATTGAACGAACGAGCGAAGAGGACGAAAGTGGGAGAAAATTCTTTCGTATGTCCAGATGTCTGGATGGCCCACTGTCCGGCTGTTATCCTCTATCTCTCCAGCAAATGAAGATTAATAAGAATGCCTGACTTGGCTCTACGAAATATCTCACAACTTTTTACAGGTGGAAGAGTTTCGAGACTTAGCCTATTTTTTTACATGGAATGTTTTGTATGGGATAAAGATGACCAGCCTGTATGACTAGTCTGATCCCATATTATACCGATAGAGGCGTTGGTGTGCCGACAGCCCGCGGAATCAATAACAATAACGGGGTAGCGGTTATCCTGAATATTATCCTCTCATTGTTCGCATGTCCGATTAGGAATGGTATAACAATTGGCTACTTTCCTAAAAAATGATAAAAAGTGTACCATAATGTGACGTATGTTTATATGTTTTGATAATCTAACTGATGGACTAAAAGAATGATGTTTTTTACCCCGTAAAGAACCCAATTATTTACAAAAAATGCTGAAATGCTTGTTTTAATAAATGTATTTAGTGATACTGCAAAATATATACATCATTGGCTATTAATTAAGAAAATACGAAGTTAGAGATACATTTAAAATACCTAAATCAGAAACGCATTCTTATTTCATATATTTTGAATTACTGCGAATACTTAAACATTTTAAATATAATTGGACTACAAGTCAACATTAAACGAAAAAATATGATTTAAGAATGAAATAATTACCTACCATTACTTACAAACGAAAAAAATCGTCGAAAAGTATTAACATAAAATTCTTGATAACCCAATTTTATGAACTGCTGCTGACATCTATGTATTTTTCAGTGAAGCTGGGATGCCGAGTGTCGAGTACTACTACTCGACACTAGATGACGCTGTAGATCAGACTAGTAATATGGCAACACTATGTTCTTTCTTCGTAGATATTGGTAGCATTGGTAACAGCATTTTAGTTTAGTCAATGTTATAAATACGTTCAAATACTTTGTTTCATGTTTTATATGTTTCTCTTGTTTATTTTATTGTTTATTGTGTGTCCTATGTGTTTGTGAATAAATGTATCTTTCTTTCTTTTAAAATATTACCGCTATGTTTATATTGATGTTGTGATTTATAATGTGTGTTCATTGTTATTTTTTAAGACAACTGGGGTCCACAGTGGTGTTAATATATACTTATCCTAAGTTAGTTATCTTATAAATTAAATTAAATTAAAATACACAGGTGTGGGAGCAAGTTCATTGTACCAATTAAGCAAAAAAAAAAAGTTTAGTTGACACAATAAACCTGCTCATTGGGAGGGTTTTATTATTGCCTCCCAGTACCTTTGCAAAGGACTGTATGTCGTATGTGTCGGCCAGTATTTTTATTACGGTGTTGGACTGCCCTGGATTCTGCTTCGGATTGACACGATTTTTTTGCGCATTATGGCGTGGAAACCACGCGGGCGTCGGCAAACATGCCTGACGCGCTACAGAACCTAGGCAGTCCCATAAGCACCCTGAACATGTTGTTATAGAGGAGCCGCAAGGCGCTAATTGCTTGTTGAGTGTAACTAACCCACAGGCCGCTTGTGTAAAAAAATTGGCAAAAGGATTTGAACAAAGTTCTCTTCACTTCTGCTGTGTACAGCATTGTAGTACGCGAACCTGCGAGCCAGCATGTTCCCTCGAACCGCCAACGCCCTGCGTTCCCTCTCTATGTCACTGTCGTCCTTTAAATCACCCCTTACAATAAATAAAAAATAAAATGTATTTATTTCAGACCAATGTTTGCCCATATTTTGTTAGTAAGTAAAACTTAAAATTAAACTTATATCTAAGATTAACTTAAATAACTATCTTAGGTGCTAAACTTAAATGCAGAGAGGACCAGTAGGTACCTTATCAGGCCACTGTCCCATCTGTCAGCCACGACGGTCAGGAGACTGTGGCGGCTGTCGCGCACTCTGCGGAGCGTCGCGGCGCAGCGCTTGCGCAGTGTCGCGTGGAACCCGTCCACGTGCGCGTCCGCGAACATGCCCGACGCACTGCAGTACCGAGGCAGCCGCAACAGTACCCTGAACGCGTCATTATACTGTAGGTACGCGCATGGCATTGATATCCCGTTGCGTGTACCTAGTCCACAAGCTGCAGGTGTACAGTGATGTACAGAACGCTCGAAATAATGTTATTTTCACTTGGGCTGTACACCGGCTGAACCTGCGAGCTATCATATTGGCCCTGACGGCCAAGGCCCTCCGCTCCCTCTCAATATCAGTGTCATCACGAGAATCGTCGGTTACCAAGTGCCCAAGGTATTTAAATGAGTAGACCCTTTTCAACTGCAGGGCACTTGTTTCCCGCTTTGAAAATCATGTACTCGCTCTTGTTTACATTATATTTAAGGTTGTGCGTTAGGGCATATGACTCACACCTTTCAATAAGCAGTCGCAGACCACCAACCGACGGGCTCAGCAGTACCATGTCGTCAGCATAGCTTATGTTATTAAAACAAACCCTATCTATATGACAGCCGACACGTGTACTGCTAAGCCCGCCGATCAGGGCATTGATATACAAATTGAAAAGTTTTGGTGAAGTAAGGCCCCCCTGCCGCACTCCAGACCGTACTCATCCGACAACACCCTACCCAAGCGAACATAATTTCGCTGGCTCGCATACCAACACCTGAATATGCGCGTGAGCTCCTTAGGAAAATGCACTTCGTCAAGTTTATTCCATATATGACCTAAACAATAAATAAATATTAGGGGACATTCTTACACAATTCGAACTAGGCCTAAAGTAAGCTCAATAAGGCTTGTGTTATAGGATCTAGACGACGATATATATAATAGATATAAATACTTAAATACATAGAAAATATCCAAACTCGGAAACAAATATTCATGCTCATCACACAAATATTTGCCCTTACCGGGATTCGAACCCAGGACCTTCAGCTTCGTAGGCAGCGTCACTACCCATTCCCACTAGGCTAACCGGTCGTCTAAAAAAGAAACGAAACGTGGTCGCTTACTATGGGCCTCATAAGACGGCTCAAAGTCACCCAAAGGGCAATGGAGAGGGCTATGCTGGGAGTATCTCTGCGTGATCGCATCAGAAATGAGGCTATCCGCTGCAGAACCAAGGTAACCCTCCGAATCGCTAAACTTAATTGGCATTGGGCGGGGCACATTGCACGTAGAACCGATGGCCATTGGGGCGGAAAGGTTCTCGAGTGGCGACCACGTACCGGAAGGCGCAGCGTGGGCAGGCCCCCCACAAGGTGGACTGATGACCTGGTAAAGGTCGCTGGAGTCTGCTGGATGCGGTAGGCGCAGGACCGGTCATTGTGGCACTCTTTGGGAGAGGCCTATGTCCAGCAGTGGACGTCTTTCGGCTGATATGATGATGATATTAAAAAGTGCTGACTGATCAATCCATGATCATCAACGCACAGCCGAAACTACTGGAAAAGATCTTTTGACGTCTTCGGCCTTCGATTGCGTAGGTAGTTACTTTTGATACTGACAATTTTATTTTAAAATGACTAATAATTTAGATTAAGGGATATTTTTAATGAAAGTAACTTTGTAAATTAGTCAGACAGTAATAATATTTTAATCACTGAATCAGTAGAATGTTTCTATCAAATACTAGGTACACAAGTAAGCACTTATTAAATGTCATCCTTAAAAGGATTAAAAATATCCTCCTATCTCGAGATGTGCGAAGATAAATAAAACAAATTTCAATGATAAAAAACCGTTTAAATAACAATCAATCATTTTGACTCGCTGTTATCTTGCGATTATGCGAAATGAATGCTGATTAAATTAATCGCTTAATGCGAATTTTAAGTTGTGATATTAGTTTAAAATTGTAGAATAGTATTTGTTTAATTTTTATTTCATTCATGAGAGGAGGCCTGTGCCCCACATTACCATAAACATGTTTGGTACATGTATAGGCTGATGATTATGTTTTTTATTTTATTTTATTGCATTTCTTTGAAAAAAAAAATTTTTAATTGATGTTAATCGTGTGTTTTAGCTTGTGTTTGAAATAAAATTACGTGTTGATTTTTCATACCGAGGATGTGTTAATGAAACAAAATACTTATATACAGCAATTTTTATTTAAATATTACATAAAAAATAATACTTTAAATAATTCAACACTTAACAAAAGCATGATAAGACGTTCACTTTTGTACTTATAAAAAATAAACCTTAATTGGTAATAACATTATTTTACATACGTCCATACAAAAATCAGATATATCTCTCAGTCCACAAACATTGCAGCAGTATACAGATTTAAACGTTAACCGATTCGCCGCCACAGAAAAAAGTGCGAGGTGACCACCCCCACGCAGTCTTAAGTTTTTGGACTTTGTATGAAGTCGGTGGCCGGTGGATGGCAACGGTGACAAACTTGAGTTCCAGACGGTGGCGGCGAATGAGTTAAGAGATGTTTTATAGAAGATTAACTAATAAGTTATTAGTAATGGACAGGTTCCTTTAGTTTTGTTATAAGTAATAACAAAGCTAAAGGAACCTGTCCATTTAACCCTTTTCCAGGCAGAGGCGTTATATCGACCACATAATGCTTGTCAAAAATAATACCTTAATTTCAATGAATAAGACTGACATCCGATTGTCATTTTCCAACTGCCGGCCTGGAAAAGGGTTAAAATTACAGGGCTGCGATTACGGTTTTCTTAATGACATAATGACAAAAGGTGACATCTCTAGAATATCGGTTTTGACATACATGAAAGTGGGGATATCCGGTAACGGACTGCCGCAAATAGTCGGGTGCGACCGTCTATGCACAATCAGTAAAACTTGCCAAAAAGAGGTCTCAGGTTGCTTTCAATTTTATTTTGATAGAAACTTATTAGAATTTGATGAAGAAAATATAATTGGATATTTGCTGGTAGATGTTAGGAATGTGATCTTCACGAATAAAAAGCGTTGAAACCTCTGATGTAGGTACAAAATGTAGCAAGAGATTCAGAAGGAAATATAGGATTGATAATCGAGTTATAAAATATGATACACAAAATTAAATTACATCACAGACCATATCTACGAAAACAATCTTGTATCCCAAAGCAGTGAAATAGTTACGGACTGAGCTGAAAACTTTGAAATCGCCCTGCAAATTTCTAACACTACTCCTTCTTTAGGTAAGCGTCCACACTCACATATCATTGCGATCAAGTTTGCTGTACAAATGTTATTAACTTATATTAATCATGGCTTTAATTATGCCTAGAAGAGAATTTACTGGAAACAATAAATGATGCAGTGAAGTATGGTCAACTCTAGCATGAAACTCGTAATCAATAGAACATCCCATTTGTTCCGTAGATCATTTTTGTTCGAGTCAAAATCATAGATCACTGTGCAGTTGTATTGAACAAATGAAAATTGTCATTAGGTAAAATGGTTTTCAATTTCCCTGTTCTTTACATATTAAACTAGGTCAGGTGACACATCGTCTAAGTAGTCAGTAGGACGCCTTCAAGGCACTATCTGAACAGATATACATAGATCTAAAAATACAAAAAACATGGTTCTTTCTAAAAGACTGACGAATCGCATTTACTAATTAAACCATTTCCAGGCAGGTGCGTTATATCGAGCCTACACATCCTGTCAAACATGTATCTAAATATGACTGACATTCGATTGTAAATTTTCAACTGCCGGCCTGGAAAAGGGTTAAAAATCAGCGTATGTGCACACCACGATCAGGCCCCTATTTCACCAACTTGACAATTGTCACCTGACAACGACAATTCTCCGTACATTGCTGGTTCCACAAGTAACCTAGCGACTACCTTAACTTCTAGAACAAGCAATGTATGGCGAATTGTCAGTGTCAGGTGACAATTGTCAAGCTGGTGAAATAGGGGCCAGAACGCAAGTATTTACATGTACGGTTAAGGACATTAATTGTTGAGCCATTTAGGTGTCAACTAGTTTTGGTTGTTTAATAGTTAAGCTATTATCCAGTATAAACTGAGCTCTAAATGGCTCAACAATTAAAGTCCGTTACTGTACGCTGTTTTAACGATTACAATAGTTTATGTATTTCTAATGTATGACGTTCTCAAAAGTGGCGACAGCGATTTAGGACCAAAATTACAATGAAAGCACATCTCTTCTATTCCGATACCTGATTCTAAGTATCTGTTAACAATCGGTACGCATCGCAAATGCCGATTGCATGTTCTAACGAAAATATGATTTATTTAATAATTTACATAGTAGGCTTACAGTAAAACCAAAGCGCCTACAATGTTGATTTGATTGCGGCGATAATAGCTCTTGCGAACCTAATCTTAGACAGCACTGTTGTATTTACAAATTATAATAGCCTTGCAGTTTGAGATTATTTATACAGTTTTAAATACAAATATAACTTAAAATTCATGTACCTAAACAAATTATGTGACTAACTATCGTGAGATAAGTTTCTGTCAAAAAATTCATTTTTGGTACAAGCTTTTATTGCCGACTGTACTTTTCTGTATACACTCATTGAGGCGATTCTAACGAGCCCAAACACAACGGGGTTACGTCGGTTAAGTACTGATTCCCATGGCCACCTTCTGTCTCCATCACCAGATCAGCTCGATGGTACTATAGTATTGAATTGTCATCCAAACTATACCTTCACCCAAAATTTTTGCTCAATCGGTTAAAGATATCTGCTTCAAAATTGAGTTGCAGTTTTTGACGGACAACTTACATACTTACATACGAACAGGTCAAGTTAATATAAAGCTTGTAAAAAGAGCAATCAATCTTGGTCGATAAATAGACGACATGGGTCAATATTGTAAGTCATAGTACATTTATCGCCAATTATTCTGTATATATTTACAACGATTAGGTTCACTGTTCGACATAGTAGTCTAATCTAAATTATATGGTATTTTCTAAAACCACTGCCTACGTAACTGAAAAACGTTTAATATATTATTTCTAAAAAATTATCTAGACACGCGGCAGCGTGTCAAGCCAAGTTCAAAAGAACTGGCGACGCAGCGGCCGTATTACACGAACCATTTGGGGCCACTTTTGACCCCTATCGGCAACAGAAATACATCATCTGTGAAAATTTCAACTGTCTAACTATCATTGTTCATGAGATACAGCCTGGTGACAGACGGACAGACAGACAGACAGACGGACGGACAGCGGAGTCTTAGTAATAGGGTCCCGTTTTACCCTTTGGGTACGGAACCCTAAAAAGTAATGATATCCCACTAAAAACATAAATGTGAAAATGGGAGCCAAGTTATTGAATAGGAGACACGATATTGTTCATATTGATGAACAATATCGTGGCTGTCGAATTCGCCCACAAAAGATTTGAGATCTAAATTAATGCCAAGTACTGTACCTATTATTTATATAATTTCTCTATGTAGATAACTTAATACTTTGTGTAATGTTAAACTGTTTAAATTTCAGAAATTATATAATAGGTACCTACAGAACTTGCCATTCATTAAGATCTCAAATTTGAAAATTGTCGGCGAAGTCGACAGCCACGATATTGATAATATTGAACTTGGCTCCCATTTTCACATTTATGTTTTTGGTGGGATCACCTTAACAGTGTCGGGCGCATCACATTTTTGCGTTATTTATAAAATGCAAGTCCTTACTGACAAAAACTTATTCACAATAAGTAGCTATTATGACTACAATTTTACTTATAATTTTCATACATATTATCCAATATGCTACGTTTGAAAAGTAAGAAAATTTATGATACATTATGTATCACATATATTTTATGTTCTTATATTGCTTTGTCAGAATTTGTAACAAATAACCGACATTTTTTTTCCCACTGCTTATGTCCCTGAACAACAATTATCTCAACAACTGTATTTAACTATTATTTTACTCTACGTATAAAGCAGGGTGCCTCTTACGGTAGTATTTAGGTTTTAAATGCAATCATAATTCTCACAGCTCAAATGGAACAACTTTTGGCCTATGACTTACATCAAACATAGTTTCTTAATAACAATGGGGAATGGATGAAAATTTCAGAAATGCCTGTTTATTTTTATGGTGATAGAAATAACAATACAATACAATACAAATACTCTTTATTGCACACCTCACTCAAAAAAAGCAGTTACAGAGAGAAACAATACAATAACCTTCCTTAGCGCCAGAAAAAAGTTTCAGATTTTTCAGCTGCGTCAATTATTTTTGAAAAATATAAACAGTTTCCTCACTTACATTTTGGGTCAAGGACGGTCAATACTTTCCTTGATCCATCTCATATTACATAAAAATATCTTAAATATATGTGGTAATCTGACACTGGTAATTACAAATATAGCTGCTGCAAGTGTCAATATCATTGCCAATATTTTTTAGTGACATGAGACCGATCGAGGAAAGCGCCGTCCCTGACCCAAAACGTAAGCGAGGAAAATGTTTATATTTTTCAAAAATAATTGACGCAGCTGAAAAATCTGTAACTTTTTTCTGGTGCTAAGGAAGGTTATTTCTATCACCAAAAAAAATTATCAGGCATTTCTAAAATTTTCATCCATTCCCAATTGTTGTAGTAGCAAATACCGACTATAGTTTCATAGTTGGTATAGAACAACAATACATTGCTCGATAAAAGATTCCTTCCGAACCTTGCAAAACACCAAACTCAGAGGCACCCACCCTATTATTCGCTGTAACCTGACATATTACAAATTGTCAGTCACTACTAAAAGCAATATTCTCGCGTCTAAGACGTCAGAACGTATCACAGGACTATCCGTCTCTTTCTCTCCTCGAGACGGACAGTCTGTCGCCGCGACACCGCTCGCGGGCCGTCCTGAGATTGCCGCACAGGATTTAATTAAAAGTACCCTTATTTTTTAGCGCGGCGCGCCTTGCATGTGCTATGAAAGGGTGAGTGATTAGCGCATGTCGACCGGGGAACAGAAAACCCGCTTCGCCTCGTTTATCGTCTTTCCCTCTCATCGCCTACGCGAGATGCGTCGCGACAATGTGGCTTTCGTCTTTAAAATCCCTATACTGAAATTGCAGTTTCTTAAACCGTCAAGTGTGCTCAGGTCATTGGGATTAATCTCTATGGATATGGACCTAAGATACTCAGGACAAGCTATGGTAATAATAATCTCACGTCCGTGCGAGATGGTAGCATACACATCTCGATAAGTGTGACAGAAACGGACATATCATTCGTTGTCCTTGTCATAGTTCCACTTTTTTTCTGTTTGCCACAACTGATTTAGTACGAAGTTGTACACAACTACCCACCCAAATTAAGTAGGTTGTTTTCGGTAAGCGATCAGCCATTTTAAGACCAGTTCTTAATTTAGCTGCATAGAAGCCTTTCCGTCCCTCATTGTGGCATCACGTATAGCCTGTCCTGAGTATCATAGGTCCATGCTATGGAGCCTTTATCTACAAATATGTCATCGGCACTGTGATAAGTCCTGTAGGCCGCTGCTCGATCGAGATTTCTTGTGGCTTGTTTAGTTAAATTTGACCATAGAATTCGCCTGACGACCTAGTGTAAACTATCCATCCTTATTTCTTAATCTCACTTATATTTCGATCGAACAGAGAAGGCAACGGGATCTTAAGTGCACGAAGGAACTATACAGCATACATAGATATTGTCACTTACACGGTACAAATTGTTCTACACCTAATCGGGCCCGATGAAGAGAGCGCTCACGGCGAAGAAGAGGAACACTAGCCCACCGATTATTGTCACTGGAACGGAAACAACGGATTATTTACACTATTGTAAGGGCGGCAAATCTTGGTCTTGGGATTAGGTACCCCGGGCTTTTTTAAACGCTAGGAGGATGATGACTACAGGGCAGTTAGCATAACTTGAAATGAAATGAAATATGAAATGAAATGAAATGAAATGAAATATATTTTATTTCCGGAAAAAGCAATACAGAACTTGACTCTCGACTCTACTCAGGCGCGATATAGACTGTCACTTTCTGATTAATGCTGTCAAAAAGAGACAGATAGTCTATCACGCGCGCGAGTAGAGTAGAGAGTCGAGTTATGCTAGCAGGGCAAGGATAGTGACACGAAATAATAATCAATAATGTTGAATTTTTTCGAAAAAGGATTAAAAATATGGAGAAAAAAGTAACACAATACAATAAATAATCACAAAGTTATAAGTGTCCAAAGTTTAAATGTTGCTACACCCTAGTAGGGTCCATGCTTGTACTGGTTAGATTTTAAGAACACCTTTGTAAATACCATGGTTGCAACGAATAAATATGAATATGAATAAGGGGTATACTCTATCCCTTTTTCGCAAAACGCATCTTCACAAGAAACGATTGTCATTTAATGTGACGCTCGAAACCCGTGACGTCACGGGTTTCAAGCGTTTTCTCTCTCTATTAAGCAATATTAAAACGTTTGTATCATTGTAATTTTTTAACCCCCGACACAAAAAGAGGGGTGTTATAAGTTTGACGTGTCTGTCTGTGGCATCGTAGAATCTCCTGTGGCTCCGAATCCCTTTTCCCGAAAGCTGACGTGATCGAGATGGTTCTAAGCTACGTTTCAACAAAATCAGTTCAGCCGTTTATGACATATTGAACTTTGAAATGAAAATGTCGGGGGTTTTACAACTTTTCTAAGTTGTAGTTATTGAGATATTTGCATATCAAATCTCCGTCAACCCTTCGATAGCGCGATTCAGCGCATCGAACAGCGCCATCTACCGGACAATTGGGTCTCACTCACCAGTCCTCACGGAGATCTTCTGCGCGACCATCCGGCCGCCGACGACGGCGAGCCCGGTGCAGAGCGCGTGGCCGAGCGAGCCGCCCACCACCACGCCCACCGCGTTCTCGCGCGTCGCCAGCACCACCGTCGCCAGCTGCGAGCGGTCGCCCCACTCCGCCAGGAACGTGAGCGTCGCCGCTTGGAGGAGCACCTACAACGGTCAAGGGTTTGTTAGGGCTACCAAACAAGTAAGGACAAGAATAAAAAATAGTATTTTATATAATCGTTACACAATAAGGGCTCTTAAAGTCGATTACCGTATTTAGGCCACGAGGTTTGCCGAGTGGCTTAAGTAAGGTACGATAATTTAAGAGCTAATTGTGTAAATATTGTATACAATATTTTTAATACGACTCAACAGAAATAATTAATCAGACTTGGTATCTAATGAAAATCTAAGCCCTGCTGAAACGAAGTGCAAGTCAGAGGTGCGCGGCTCAACGTCGTTGATGTCTTTTGTATTGGAGTCAACGCGACGTACCATTGGTCAAATTCATTATACTTTAGTAAAGGCGCCACGTGATTAGTCGAATTTATTTCAGCTGTCTAAAGCGTTGTATCTAGACACGCGGCAGCGTGTCCAGCCAAGTTCAAATAATAATTATTTCAGTTGAGTTGGGAGCTCCATAGAAAAAAAGTAGTGGTTTTAGTTTAGTGTACGAAGTCTTAATTCAAACATTAAAGTCGACGAGTATAAAAAATGTATTAGTCAATCAAGCACATGATTACAAATTATACAGACATTAGGTATCCGTTGGGCTCCAAACTAGGCCTGTATCTTGGGACCCACTGAGTCGGTTAACAAAACACTTCAGCGTCACGTCACAAGGAACACGGTCACCGTAAGGGCCCGTGGCCGTTATCTCGGTTGCGTTGTGCATGTCGGGAGCTTACGAGTACGAGTATAAGGCGTACAGTATGTAAATAAGGTCCTGTGTTGCCGGATTCAAATAAATAAAGAATTGAATAATCTGCAACAGATAACTGGTGCCTCTGCAGTAGTTTATTTTCAGATGTTATCTGAGATGAGGTTGGTAGAGGCGTATTCATAGCGATCTATCACTTCTATCAGCGTATGCGCACAGATCAGTAGATCCTGCAATGCCGCCATGATGGTTCTACTTTACTGTCGGTAGATTACACAACACAGGACGATAGAGACTGATGTTTTTTCGGCTAAAAGACTTGTGCCGCATTTTATTAAGCTACAAGTTACAATTTTACAAGTGTAAACTGGCAACTCTGAAGTGAATTTTCTTGACCGTTGCCGATTTAGATCTGTAAAGAAATAAGATTGTAACTTTGTAGCTTTATAAAATGTGTAAGAGGCGGCAGTTAGTGGGGTTGGTAAAATAACTCATACTACAACGTTGTAAGGAGGACCACACTTTATAAAACTAATCTCTACAATTTTGTCGGAGAGGTCCTGACCTGTAGGGAATGTGGTCGCACATTCTCTGCAAAGATAGGCTACGTCAATCACCTGAGAGCTCACGAACGACGCACCAGTTAGCCAGTTTTCTTTTCTTTTTTTTTGCAATCACCGTGGTCGAAATCGGCCAGGATGATGATGATGATGATGATGATGAATCTCTACACTATTGTATTATCTCTATAAATAATATAAAATGGAACAAAATGATATGATAATAGAATGTCACCTTGATGACGGCATTGCGTTTTCTCCGCCGGCTCTCAGCTTGCCCCTGCTCTAGCATGTCTAGAGTTTCTTCTTTTTCGTCCTGGAATGAAAACTAGATTAGTGTCTTTAGTCTTAGGATGGCCCATGTTAGTTTTGAAAGCGTGATTCGTGGTGGTTTCTATGTAAAGTGTTCCAAAAGTAGACTTAACTAATGTGTCAGCTTGAGGCGCTAAAATATTAAGAAATACCCTTAGCTTAGTTAAAAATCCAATGAATTAATGCGTAATTAGTTACAAGGGGTGCCAAATATGTATTCTGTTAGGGCATTTCTCCGAGCGTTTCGAACGCTGTGATTTCGGTGGTCGTATTATTGAAGACGATTTTAATAGAAGACGATTTTTTGAGCTTTTGTGGAGAAGGCGCGGGGAGTGCTATCATTGTTTTCTAAATAGACCACAAAAACCTAAGGACATTGTCAATAATGCGACCACCGAAATCACAGCGTTCGAAATGCTCGGAGAAATGCCCCCTTAAGCTTAAGGTGAAACGTAGAAGAATAATACCTGCATAAATATTTCACAAGAATCTTAAAAAATTAAAACAAGTGTAATGATTGTAATGAAAAGATTTCTCAAAAAACCCACCTGCTTTTTTGTAAATATTATAGCCTATGTCACTCCCACGATTAAGAGGAATCCAACGACACCTCATATGTCGAAATCCGTCAAACGGTTTAGGCTGCAGGGCGTGCCAAAGAATAAGACATACACACATACATACAAACGCTCGAATAACATAACCCTCCTTTCCTTCGGCAGTCGGGTAATAAGTACTGTTCTGCGGGCATCACTTTATGCTACACTGTGAAATCTAATACAGAATCCTATTAATATTATAAATGCGAAAGTTTGGATGTTTGTTACTCAATCACGCTTAAACGGCTGAACCGATTTGAATGAAATTTTGCACGAAGATTAAAATATAGGATATTTTTTTTCCCGGGTCCACGCAGACGAAGTCGTGGGCAGAAGCTAGTATTACATAAGGCAATTGATCAATTTGTAGGACTGAGTTTGAATTATGGAATGATTTAAATTTACGACACATGCCAAGCACAAGATAAAACGATAACATTTATACCGAAGGTTTCTTTTGGTAAACGATTATACATTTTTTATAAATATTGAATGAAAGTGCAAAATTACGGGTACCTACGGCAGTAGCATGCTAGTAATTCCACATAAGTAATTTGTAGAACAAACACACGAAAAAGTTATTATCTTGAAAACGAAAAACATGATACAGGACCGTCAGCCATAGGAAACGTTGGTATGGGTACAATAATATGATACTAAATTGATGTACAGGCGTAAATAACAGTAATGACAGCAAAATGGGTACGTGTACTATTAATAATATGGCAGTATGCTTAAATACATTTCGAGCGCAACATGGCATACAAAGCACGATCTATCCACAAATGCTGAATTCCTTTTTTCCAAAAACGCAAAGCCGTAATGCTTTTCGATAATCTGAAAGTGCTAAACGTAAAAATACTAGGCTATAAAGAAAAAAAAACTAAGTGTGTCACTCGTACTGCCAGGCATAATGACGGAAGTTCACCCTCAGCGGTTCAGGGGCGGCGGAGGGGCCAGCTATGGGCTCGGGGGTGGCCGCGGGGCTTGGAGGCACCTCTGAGGGAGGCCCGGGGGAGGATCGTCCAGATGTTTGCGACGCGGCGGGCGACCGCGCGCGCTCTCTTGGCGACTCCTGTTGCAAGTTGGATTCCATTTTTCTTCGTATTTGGAGTGCTCTAACTACTTTCCATGTTTGTAATAATTCAAAGGAATTCAACATTTGTCCAGAGAGCTAAAAAATTAGTCCTAAATCGAAGATGCTAAACAGAATAGGCTTTGCGAAGCAATGTCACTAGATAATTTTGCCTTTTCCTTTTGTTATTTTCTTTGTATGTTTTGAGCTGGTATGATTTGTAGCTAATTAAACTTAATTGTGGTCAAAGTCTGCGGTATAAACAGCGGATCTTTTGGAAGCGTTAATTTAGAAGTTTTATATTTTCACACCACACATCCTCGAGAAAAGGTATTGACATACAGACGGACAACGAAGTGATTATAAGGATTCATTTTTCCTTTTGAGGTACGAAACTCTAAAAACATTTTTAGTACTTGCCTTCTGGCTCTATCATCAGATCTATGTACTTGATGTTACCAAATTATTATATTACCATCTGTATTATACATGCTGGCAAAGTTTCAAATTTATACGACTAATAGAAATGGGTGAAAAGTGACTTGCAAAATTTGATTAGATTGTTAACCATAACATTGTTGAACAAAAAGTTAATTGTCATGAAGAGGGTGTCAAGATACACGGTGAAAATACCTGAACGTAAACAGCTATCTCTTGGTTAGATAAAAACCAGGCAGATATCGTAATCATAGATTTAAAGAAGAGATTATTAGAAACAAATCACGATAAGCTCCTTGCTGTGCGCCGATACCGACACCTTTAATAGATTACAAATGAATCGGTCACTTTCAACCGAATTAGTGTAATCTTTATTAGAGCTAAATGTTAAACTGCTAATGCTAACCAAAACATTAAGAACCAACATTTAGAGGAGGATTACAATTACAATTTTATTATATTCCCATAATTTCAAAACTTACGCATCGGACAGATTCCAGGTTCGAAAGTCAACCCTATATATTTATGATTGTGGTGGGCTAGCACATCGCGCTGCCAAGTCGCGTCGCGCGCGAATCAACGAATCCTGTCTCTCGCACTGTGAAAATTTACCTTTCCCTTTCTAAGAGGCTGGCAGATTTTTTTCGTCCGTCGCGTTATGTTAGCCCAGCTGGTTAGTATTTGATCCTAAGCATTGCCAAACGGAGAAGGAAATACTTCCCCAAACATACTAGCATTAGTGTTATAAAGCATGATTATAAAAAAAAACCAAACCTGATCCTCCCTCCTCTTCAATTCACTCTGGACCTCTTCCAGCTCCTCCTGTCCTTCATTGGGGTCCATTTTCCACCCGTCCCTTAGCATCTTAATACCGAATATCGCGAACAAAGCCGCGCTTATATAGTACGTGTATATCCTTGGTATGTATGTGGCTATCCAGCCGAAAGCGGCTGATAATATCGTCATGAAAACAAGGGCCGATATGGCACCAGCGAAGACGATGATGCGCGGGTGCTTCATGGCCATTATGGCGGCTATGAAGAAGGTTTTGTCGCCGAGCTCTGATACGATGACCACGGATAGCGAGGCGAGGAAGCCCTGCCAGAAGCTGCCCGTGGTAGCGGCGCGCTGGAAACAAAAGAACACATGATTGCCTTTGAAAGAAAGAAAAATACATTTATTCGCAAACACACAGGACACACATATTAAACAATAAAATAAACAAGAGAAACATATGAGTGGATTGCCGTCACGAAACTGTAAAAAATTAAAGCATAGATTAGATTAAAGCTCTTAACTATGTACAATTTTTTTGCAATCCACTCATATAAAACATGAAACAAAGTGTGTCTCTGCGGCAGTGAACCGGACACTGGCTCAGCATTATGCTGAGGTGTCAGACACCTACAGCGCTCTTTTGATCATAACAGCTCGTTAGTGACTACCGATTGCAGGATCTTGTTATCGTTATAACAAATTGTGTAAGAGGGCTTGGAGAGCTTGCTGGAAGAACGCAATTTCAGCATATTCTTAGTTTTCGAAATAGGTTTTTAAAATAGGCCTTTTTATGGCTAAAAAGTATAGCTTTGTTGGGCACATCCCGGTCGCCGCGCCGCATACACTCTCGCGTGTGTATACCTACGGTGTGCATTTATGATGATATTAATAAGCGACGGGTCTAAGTATTTTTAACCGTCTTCAAAAATAATTTCCTTTAAAAACAAAGTTTTATGAGAGTTCAATTTAGTACTCCGCCAAGCCAAATTAACATTTCCATACGTTGATTATTACAGACGAAAACCATATCAGTGGTATGTGGGCCGATAATATTTGGGGAGTTCTGTCGATTTGGCACACTTGACATTTAAGACTTCATTAGTTGCCATTTCAACGGAATCATATCAATCAGTGACTTACTTTTACAGTTTTAAGTACGAGTTCCATAAGTCATCTGTGGTCTTCATCATCAGTTCCACTTGACCAAATTTGTGATTTCCAGGTGTAAATTCACTAGTTATAATACCCTAGTTACCCCCTATAATACCGCTATAGTACCCTAGTTATAATAAGTGTCCCCAGACTTCAGTTTAATAAAGAAATTGCTGAAGTCAAAACGTTCTGTGAGCTAGCTCGTTTTATAAGAGTACCTCGTGGATAGGTATGTGATGCGTCCTCGGAGACAATGATAACTGAATTTTGTTTGACTAACTAATATCTGATTACTTTCGCGTTACGCGAATTTCGTACACATCCGCCGCCAAGTATTTTTCTCTCAGAAAACCATTTCAATGATAAAAGATGGATAATTTATAAAGGACGTTTCGACTAATGATAGCAACTTCGTTGTTCTATTACTAGTGCCTCTGTGAGCTGTAGAACTTGCGAGACTGTTTTTTAGGGTTCCGTACCTCAAAAGGAAAAAACGGAACCCTTATAGGATCACTCGGGCGTCTGTCTGTCCGTCTGTCACAGCCGATTAGCTCCGAAACTACTGGACCGATTGAGTTGAAATTTTAATTAAATTAATGTATTCTGAACAAGGGGGCCCACTTTTGGGGGATAAACTGGAAAATTTAAAAAAAAAGTTTCGCAAACTGCATTGTGTGCAGTACATATCAAATGAAAGAGGTTGTTGTATAAGCATCTCAGATGATTTCTATTATAATTTTAGGAAAAACAGATTTGAAGTAGTTTAGGAAAAAAGACGAATTTTTTGTCCCTAAAAGGGATGAATTTTGACATAAATTATAGCCTATTATTCTGATATATAAGGTACATAATTAGAAAGTTTCATATAAATTCGTCCAGTAGTTTTTGAGATTAAGTGGAACGTACATCCATCCATCCATACATCCAAACTTTCACGTTTATAATATTAGTAGGATTAGTAGGATATGATGTTTGGTGAGTGACTGTACATCAAGATTATTAAGAGTCGTCTCGTCCCGGAGAAAATAATAGAATTTCAGATAAACAAAGAGCGCTTGATAAAACACTTTGTAGAGATAAAAGGATGTCTATATAAAGTAGGTATACCTAATCGGAGAAGAACAATATACCTACCTCAACAGTCAACAGACTGCATATTTTTAGGGTTCCGGAGCCAAAATGGCAAAAACGGTGCACAAAGTCATCACACTCGCTCGTAAAGGGCTTCAAAACTCGCAGGGATACAGAGATTACAGAGCTACAATAGCCTTTACAGTACACATGGTGTTACTTTCCCGCACTAGTGCGCAAATGAGCACTTTCCGTGCATATGTTGAAACTTTAAAGAGCCTTATGTACTGTAAAACGTTGTACGATACACGTGCGAATAGGTAATTCGCAACTCGTGTCGATTTAAAACACTCCCTTCGGTCGTATTTTAATTTATCGCCACTCGTTGCGAATTTCCTATTTTCTGCACTTGTATCGTAAATAACTATTATTACGCCCAAGGGCATAATAGGTTTTTTTCTTAAATTGTATCTGTCACTATGCGTCAGTTATAAAACAAGGAGGTTTTAACTCAAATACGCTGCTTGAAAACGTATTTATAAATAAATATTTAAAAATTTATATTAGTCAGAGATAATCGCCCCGAAAGTCACAAAAATTGTGTCCCCCCCTCTACTTTTGTATTTTTTTTTTAATCATGGACATAGTGCTTATTAAATTCTTTCACCGAAAATTATTTCCAACTAGATCGTTTTAAATGTTTTCGAGTAATTGCTGAAGTACTGCCCTCCCTATAGAAAATGACGTAAGTGCCGTAAGATTTCTGTGACGATGACGTGACGGCACGGAACCCGTCGTTGTCCGACACGCACTTGGCCGGTTTTTTCTTTGTTTCAAATGATGAGAAATTATCAGTGATCTTATCATACTCTTCTGTTCCATAAACATATATAAGTAAGAGCTCGAAAGTGGTACTTCTGATAGCGGCTGAATATTGTTCTCGATTCAGATCGTTCTCAACAAGCGAATGACGGCTTTGAGTGATCGAATAGTGAAGCTATCTTCACAGATCAGACATCTGTCGAGATGATCGAGATCCGAGAATAAATAATAATAATAAATAAATATTAGAGCACAATCTTACACAAATCGACCTAGTCCCATAGTACCTAAGCTCAATGAGGCTTGTGTTATGGGTACTAGACGATATATTTAATAGATATATTTA
The DNA here is from genome assembly GCA_932294315.1 of Epinotia nisella. Classification (NCBI taxonomy): domain Eukaryota; kingdom Metazoa; phylum Arthropoda; class Insecta; order Lepidoptera; family Tortricidae; genus Epinotia; species Epinotia nisella. The sequence continues at coordinate 12,697,227 of OW028693.1, forward strand.
CATATATCTATTAAAACGTACATACTTAAATACATAGAAAACATCCAAGACTCAGGAACAAATGTTCATGCTCATCACACAAATATTTGCCCTTACCGGGATTCGAACCCAAGACCTTCAGCTTCGTAGGCAGCGTCACTACCCACTAGGCTAACCGGTCGTCGTAGAACTGTAGTGACATTTTAGAGATATCCGCATATTTAAGGACTGCTCTCGAAACACAACATATAACCCTGCTTATGTCGCAGTCGGGAAGAAAACATTGCTTATTGTTCGTGACTCATGATTAGCGAATTACGTATTTATTTAGCAATACATTTGCATATATATTTACAAACAAACAAATCACAATCTACGTTAATAGATATAATCAAATATGTCACCTAGACATCGCAAATAGGGGCAATGAACCGAACGTAAACAGCACGACACGGCGCGACGAGTTAAGTTAAGGGCATGCGATTGGGCAATAGTGTAGTTACGACTATTCGACGAATCAAGGCATTCGCCATTTGGAGATAAAGTTGGTCGACGAATAGACCGTTTATAATACTTCGCGATACAGTCGGTGACAAATCTTAACATTCAACTATGAAAACGTGATATTTTTCGCTGGAGTTAATTTTCGTCTGCCTACTGACGATATGATGAGTAATTTAATGCCGGGTTTACACGCTTGCCAAGGCTCGACAAGCGTCCACAAGCCACAAGCGTCCACAAATCCCGTTTGGCATTTGGAAGCCGTTTACATGCTTGTGTATGCGTTAGTGTGCTACAAACACGCAAGCATGGCGGACACCGAAATTGTGTCGGCTATTGCGTTTGGTTTAACGTAGGTACTTTTATTTGAATTTCAAGCAAAAAAAAAAAGAATCTCGATGACACGGAGGTTCACGGGGGCGAGGAATCGATCTAGATAGGTCTCATGTCCTAGAAAATTCGTTATCTACGTATTTTCTCCATTTTCATCCGAGCAGAGCTCGGTCGCCCAGGGACACTGGGAACTAGAACAAAACAATACAATTTGCAATTTAGATGCACTCGCCGCGAGATCTCTTTGGCTACTAAACACGCACCAACGTGTAAATACGTCGCAAGCGCTTGCCGTAAGCTTCCTTTGATCTGTGTTCAAAAACCGACACTAGTCCGGATCGGCGCAAGCTATTGCAAACCAAGCCAAGCCAAGCCATACACCCCTGTTCACACGCTTGTGCTTGTGGAAATTTGTCGAAGCTTGGCAAGCGTGGAAAGGCACCTTAATGTAATAATGAGAGGCAACAATGCTGCCAGCCTTCTGGGCACCATAGCCAACGACGGGGACCTGGGGGGATTTTGTTTTTATAGGTTTAGTTTATAATTTAAGTTTATTTAAGTTAAGTTTGTGTAGAGTTTTCTATAATTTAATAAAGATTGTCTTTACGGTTTAATCATATACGTCCACAAAACAGTAAATTTTATGTAAGAACATATTTATGTCAGTGAAGATTAAATGATTTTGACAGTAAATTTCGGAAAACATATTATACTAAGGTACTAGGTTACCTATAAATACACATTTTTATTATCTCCTAAAGAGATAGTACCCAAAGAGGTCAAAAATGTTCGGGTGACTACAGATCGACTAGTTAATCCGGCTATAGCGCGAAGAAAGCCTACACCTTTCGGGTCTATGCTTGTTATGATCTATAAAAAAAACCACAATAAAATATTTAACCCTTAAAAAGACATTCCATGAAAAAATAGGCCTAGTCTCGAAACTCTTCCACCGTAAAAAGTTGTGAGATATTTCGTAGAGCCAAGTCAGGCATTCATATCAATTTTTATTTGCTTGCTAAATAAAATTCTGCAACTTGGGAATCACCCAACTTAACTCCATTTATTTTGCATACCTAAAACTATGTAGTATTGACTTGGCTCTACGAAATATCTCAGAAATTTTTACGGTGGAAGAGTTTCGAGACGGCCTATTTTTTACTTTATTGGAATGATTTTTATGGGATCTCACTTCTTTCTGTAGGTTATTCTGTTATCAACACATACAAATTTATGAATGTAGCTGGGAATAATATTTTGCATAGACTTTGTGTGGAAATGTTATATTACCTACCACAAATAACGTTTGTGTAGTTTTCTAGTGTATTGTCCATCTAACACTTACCGCTTGCAAATACATCGTATAGTGCACTGTGCCTACCTTGTTTTTACTATTTGCAAATAAAGTAACTTTGTAATCGCATGTATTTGTATAGTATTACAAACTTACTTATGCAGTTTGTATATCTCTGAAACTGAAATTGCAATATGTTTAGGTTTTTTATGAATTGATAGGCTAAAAACTAATTATGTTTAAAATTTGGAGCTTGTGGGTCTGCTAGAAGTACCTTAGAATTATGTTGATCATCATAGGTCAGTGAGTATGTCAGTGACAACAAACAAAACTAAGGAACTGTGTAGGGCAATAGTTCTAAGCCTTTATGCCATATACGTTACTGAAAATTCAGGGTTCTAGCTTTAGCCAGCACAAAATTACAGGATGTTGAAAATGGCCTGAATGGCTTCGAGAAAAGGATGGTACGGCCGTGCCTCTCTCGTGTTGTTTTGCTCGACTTGGCGTTGGCACTGCCGTGCCCCCAAATAACGTACTGTAAAGACTCCTTGAAATTCCACTGCGGATGCGTGTAAAATGAACACAAGTACAATAGTTTGAACAAATATTTGATGTGCCATAAAGAGGGATTATTAAAAGCGTGTGTAGAAGTGTTGTGGTCGCGTTATCAAGGTCGTTTTATTGTTTATTTATGTTTTATGAACACTATCCCCGTGTGGTGAGGTGACTCTTTAGAATAGCGCCAGCCCCTTTCATCTTGTGGATGACGTAAGAGTCGACTATGAGAGGGTTTAAGTATGTTGTAAGCGATTAGTGATTACTGATTAGCGATCAACGTATCACTACAATATCTGGAGGTATAATAATGCCCTCGCCAATACAAGCCAAGGTTATATATTCTATGACCTTATTACTTAGATATAAGGTCGAAAAGTGTATACATGTTTATGATGCTGACTGTACAGTGAGAGCTGTTACACACGGCGAAGTTTTGCAACGCTATACTGACTACTGTGAGGTGTGATGATGATGCTGTCCTGACCGATTTCGGCCACAGCGACTGTGTGTTCTGGATTTGGTGTTAACGATTTGCAATATGACTAGAGTGTTGTTGTTCTACTCTCTGGTGCGCTCTCATGTGGCTTGCATACCCTATCTTTTTTGCAAAGGTACGAGCGCAATTTGGGCAGGTTAATACCCCGCCAATTAAGTTGTAGTGGATGGTTGCCGGTAGGCGAGCCTTGAGCTCGTCTCGCTTTTTATCGAGCTCGTTACGACGCTCAATCTCGAAGGCATTAGCATGTTGATGGAGTAGACTTCGCCATTCGGGCCGCCGTGCTGCCTTCTCCTCCCACTTAGAAGGCTCTAACTTGCATTTCTTCATGTATCTTTTCAGAACATCCTTATAGCGAAGGTATTGGCCACCGTGTATTGCTAGTGTCGCGTGACAGTCGCGCGTTCGTGAAACGCACGTTTGTGTCGCTGCAAAAAGCCGCCCTGTCTAAACATCTCCTTATCCTGTGTGAATATGGTCTCTGTAATATTATCCACACCGAGGTTTTAAAAATTCGACGACATTACACACGGCGAATTTTTGCACCGCTACAAGCGCGATACTGACTACTGTGAGGTGTATTGCTAGTGTCGCGTGACAGTCGCGCGTTCGTGAAACGCGCGTTTGTGTCGCTGCAAAAAGTCGCCCTGTCTAACCGCCACCTTATCCTGTGTGAATATAGTCTCTCTAATATTATCCAGACCGAGGTTTTAAAAATTCGACGAAACGCTTCGAGAAAACGGAGGTGGTGCCTGCCCTTGCGCTTCGCTTGGCTCGTCTTGGCGGGGGCTCTGCCGTGCCCCCAGATATCAGGTCTAAAATCGCTTGCATTCGTACATGCCTTGATTGCATTTATAATAATGAACAATTGCAAAAGCAGTGCACTGCACGATAAACATTATCTTACTGTTTAAGTAAAAAAAATATGAACTGCTTCTATTTCGTAATGAATGGTATATATAAACGACTCGTGACATTGTTCTGGTGTAGAAAATAAGAAAACATTATGAATACAAAGTATGTAAGTAGATGGTACCATAATTTTAATTTGTCACCCAACAAACTATACCTTTACCCAAAATTTCAGCTTATTCGGTTAAAGATATCTGCTTCAAAATTGAGTTGCAAATGTTGACGGACAACTTACACAGTTAAGGCAAATGATAATTGCAGATAGTTAACCCTTAGCTAGGCCAAGGGTACCTAATTTTTTCATAGCTTTTGGACCTTATCATGGATAGGCAAAGTACAAAATCATGTGGACTTTTATAGTCCACTGCCTGGCCAAGGGTTGAACTACTAACAATATAAACGCGAGGATATTTGTGAAGATGTTTGTTAGGATTTACGATATACAAGGATTCATTAATCCGTGCCGTATTTACTCGTATACTTTCATTTCAATATTTAATATCGAGAGATAAGTTAAGTAGACACTTATCTGTTTATCTGGAGAGTACCACGAGTGGTACTCTCAATCACACATGGAACTTTAAGTCAGGTAACGTTTAATGTAGCGGAGAATAAGTCATTTCAATAGTTAGTATCTCAAGGGAGCAAAATGATGTATTTACGGCGAGGGCGAAACATTGAATCCAAAGTGAAGCGAAGGATTCTACAATAGAATTGGGAATGGATGAAAATTTTAGAAATGCCTGATTATTTTTTTGGTGATAGGAATAACCTTCCTTAGCACCAGAAAAAAGTTACAGATTTTTCAGCTGCGTCAATTTTTTTAGAAAAATATAAACAGTTTCCTCACTTACTTTTTGGGTCAGTTACGGCACCTTCCTTGATCGGTCTCATATTACTAAAAAAATGTATTAAATATGTGTGGTAAACTGACACTGGCAATGATATTGACACTTGCAGCAGCTATATTGGTCATTACCAGTGTCAGTTTACCACAGATATATAAGATAGTTTTTTGTAATATGAGACAGATCAAGGAAAGTGTCTATTTACCGTTCTTGACCCAAAACGTAAATGAGGAAACTGTTTATATTTTTCAAAAATAATTGTCGCAGCTGAAAAATCTGAAACTTTTTTCTGGTGCTAAGGAAGGTTATTCCTATCACCAAAAAAATAATCAGGCATTTCTAAAACTTTCATCCATTCCCCATTCTGAGCGTAGCTCAGGATTCTAAGTTAGAATCCTGAGCTTAACGAAGGATTCAAGCTTTAACGCCCATGACGAAAATAATTTTGCTTCTGAGTGACACATACAATTTTTCACACCGACTATGATGAAAATATAACAGTAATCGATAGTTTTGATTTCAGTAAAACGTATAATTTATTGTGACATTTTTTTGAATATTACGAAAAATTCATAAATTTTTATACAAAGTTGTAAAAGCTAAAACTTGAAATATGTTCGTTTTTAATCGATTACGATGAAATTACAATCGATTATTTTATTAAGATCTGTGTTTAATTGGCACATTGCGTAAATGCTAATGCAAACATGCAAAGGAATAAATTAAAAAGTAATTTAAACAGAAAAGTAGTATTTTGATCCCTCTCGTCGTGGAGCCAAACTTACTTTTCCGTATGAAAGGAGTGAAAAATCTATAACTAGGTCCATCCTACGAATAGCAATTTTCTATGATTACGTGGACGATTAATCTATCCTCCTGAAATCCAGAGTACGCTTTTGTGTTATGTGATATATATTAATGATTTGCACATGTTCAAGCACTTATTACATTTTACGTCTTTGTTTATGAAATTAAAAAATAATACTTAATCCATAAGTTACAAAGAGAGTCTTTGACCAGTGTGTGTTGCCAGTGATGACATATGGCACGGAAACGTGGTCTCTTACCATGGGCCTCATAAGAAGGCTCAAAATCACCCAAAGGGCAATGGAGAGGGCTATGCTGGGAGTATCTCTGCGTGATCGCATCAGAAATGAGGCTATCCGCAGCAGAACCAAGGTAACCGATATAACCCTCCGAATCGCTAAACTTAAGTGGCAGTGGGCGGGGCATATTGCACGTAGAACCGATGGCCGTTGGGGCGGAAAGGTTCTTGAGTGGCGACCACGTACCGGAAGGCGCAACGTGGGTAGGCCCCCCACAAGGTGGACTGATGACTTGGTAAAGGTCGCTGGAGTCCGCTGGATGCGGGTGGCGCAGGACCGGTCATTGTGGCACTCTTTGGGGGAGGCATATGTCCAGCAGTGGACGTCTTTCGGCTGATATGATGATGATGATGAAGTTACAAAATACTTTTGACTCTCCATGATCAGAGCATCACACTAATAGCTTGACAGAAAACCTACATAAATATGCCCAATTTCTTAATCTCATGTAGTCATATACAATAGAAACATTACTTGTAAAATTTATATTTTACAAGATTAGATTAGATTAGATTAGATTTTGATTTATATCAAATGAAATCAATATACAGTTTTGAAATCTTCAAAAATGCCTTCGTCAGACGTTTTTACATACGTATCTAAAAATATAGTTCACATACGCGACAACGGGAAGAAGTGACGTCAAAGTTATGATTGCCAAATTCTTATTTTAGGCAACAACGTCAAAGTACGCCAAAATAAATCCGATTCAGAGGGGCAGAACCATCACATGTGGTAACTGAAAAGTAATAGGTTTGAGAACGGATGTGACTGTGTTGCCATTAACTTAAATAATTGCTATAACCGCTATTAACTACATATACATAAGTTGTTTGTGATCCATACTAAATGTTGGACAAAAAAACCAGCCAAGTGCGTGTCGGACCACGCACAACGTAGGGTTCCGTGCCTATTAAAAAGGTCGTATCGTATCGTCACAGAAATCTTACGGCACTTACGTCCTTTTCTTTAAGAAAGGCAATTTTTCGGATATCTCGAAAATCATTGAACCGATCATGTTCAAAATAATTTTCGGTGAAAGAATTTAATAAGCCATGATTTTTTTTTTAATTTTAAAATACAACGTTCAAAAATTAAAGGGTGGGGAAACAATTTTAGTGACTTTCGGGGCGATTATCTCTGACTCTATTCACTTAATCAAAAAAATTGCTGAGACACCTTATATTTATTTTGAAAGGCCTGTCGATTGATGTGCCACAAGTGGACTTACAATGAATTATATTTTCACTCAGTTTTATGTACCTATGGAGTGTTGTAGTCATTTATTTACAAAACTATGTAGCTGCTAACAATATACACTTATCCTCAAAATTTTATTGAAATACATCTTATAGTTTTCGAGTAAAATGCCTGTGACATACGGACAGACGGACATGACGAAACTATAAGGGTACCGTTTTTTTTTTTAATATTTATCACTTCTCATGCTCGAAAAGTGTGTCATATTAGGTTTAGCAAGTGGGGCTAAAGTAGTACATTTAGCCCCTAGGGAAGATATGAATACATCTGTATGATTTTTAAAACATTTAATTTGACCAATCAAAACACTTTACCGTATTAAATCCACCAATCACAACTCTTTCAAAACTATTTGTATAACGCCTCTTACCGGCTATTGACAGTCAGAGGCGTTTATTCAAAGTGTCAATATTTTGTATCTTTGTCAAAGCAGTTGATTAAAAAAAGACATGCCGCCAAATTTAACAATCTTTTCGCTGTAACATTTATTATTGATTGTGGATGGATAATCTTTATTTCATATTTTCTCGCAGTCGAAGTGTCGAAAGTAGAGTGTATAACTCTGGTCTACAAGCCATTTTACCCCTCGAACAATTTTCCCTCACTTCGTTCGGGAAAATAACCATCTCGTGGTAATATGACTATATTTTAGCCCCTTGTCATACAATCTACTATTTTACAGGCTTTATCAAGTTGCCTTGTTAGTTAGTTTGTGCGACATCTTGCAAGTCAAATTTTGTACAATTATTTAAGTCCATTATGGTACCATGAACGTGGCATGGTACAATTTTTTTGCAATCCACCCATCTAGTTAGTGTTATATTGATGATGCTGTCCTGACCGATTTCGGCCACAGCGACTGTGTGTTCTGGATTTGGTCTTACCGATTTGCACTATGACTAGAGTGTTGTTGCTCTACTCTCTGGTGCGCTCTCATGTGGCTTGCATACCCTATCTTTTTTGCAAAGGTACGAGCGCAATTTGGGCAGGTTAATACCCCGCCAATTAAGTTGTAGTGGATGGTTGCCGGTAGGCGAGCCTTGAGCTCGTCTCGCTTTTTATCGAGCTCGTTACGACGCTCAATCTCGAAGGCATTAAGCATGTTGATGGAGTAGACTTCGCCATTCGGGCCGCCGTGCTGCCTTCTCCTCCCACTCAGAGGGCTCTAACTTGCATTTTTTCATGTGTCTTTTCAGAACATCTTTATAGAGAAGGTATATTATAAGGCTTGTAAACGTCATTTGGTTATACCAAGAAATAAGTTAAAATTAAATTGCACGGTTTAATTTTAGTACCGTAAAAAATTTAAATTAAATTAAAATGTAGCATAGTAAGTATGTAAGTAATAACTTATGGAAATCCTAGAAGCAAAGATCTGTCATAAAAGTAATAAAATGTTATCGTATCCTTTTGCATTTAACAATGAGTGTTTCATACCCAGAAAGATAACAGGCCTTTTTAACACTTGAAACACGGTGATCTCATTAAAAATATTAATCATATTTTAAATGAGATTCAAAAGGGTTCAGGTCGCAGACTGTCAGTTAAGACGAAATTTATTTACTTTTCATCACACTTGCTCGTAAAGGGCTTCATAAGGCGCAGGCATACAGAGCTACAATAGCCTTTATTACGCCTAAGGGCGTAATCATTTTTATTACGCCTAAGGGCGTAATGGTTTTCTATGAGTTAGTGTGTGATCTGATTGGTTTAAGCAAATCTAGTTGGCCGCGCGCCACAAGAATTCTGGTCTGTGGTTGGTTGAAAAAAATCTAGTTGGCCACGAGCCGCAATAATACTACTATTACTATACAGCTCTATGATTGGTTGAATTAAATATTGACGCTACGCGCTCTACTCGCACTGATCTGAAAGTTAAGTTGTCAATTTCGTCAATTTTTGATTGGTGCGGTTGTATGAATAATAGATTTTTTTGTCTTTTTTAGTTATTTATTTCCTCGCAAATGTGATGAAAAACATTGTATGCAACACGTAATATTACCTGACTTAAATATAGAGATATCTCTCTCTATTTAAATATATATTTTATAGTTATATTTTTCCTGAAATATTTATAATAATGTTAACCTTATGTAATAATTTCAAAATTTTCGGTTGATATACTTCGGAGATAAGGGGGGGGGTATGGTATTTTTTTACATTTTTCCTTCATAAATCGAAATTTCTTTACTATAATAATATATAAAAAATAGTTTTAAAATGTGCATCTGAAGCTTCATTTGATACCCCACTTGTCCTCATTACGAGACTTTTTAACCCCCTCATATCCTTCATTTTCATACGAAATAATGTTAAAATTTTTTCGTTTTCCATACACGTGCGTTAGGTCGGTTTCCAACTATTTCAAATTTCAAATCGATAGTTCCTGAGATATTTAACTTTGTGATAGACATACGGACAGAGTCGCACCATGCAGTCGTATTGCAACGAGTAGTTGATGACGGTATACAGAAAAGTACAGTCGGCTATAAAAGCTTGTACCAAAAATGAAATTTTTGACAGAAACTTATTCCTACAAATGTTACCCGGAGAATAATTTCGAATCGATTGGCACCCCATTTATCAAAATCGGTTCAGTATTTTAAACGCTACAGTGGAAAACACGTACATAAAACAGACTGCTTTTATACATATCCCTTCCTTTCGGCTCTAACGTAGTCGGGCAAAAACAAAGTTGTAACCGACTTCAAATCAGTACCCAAATCGTTTCAAGTGTAGGCACACTTGAAACGATACAAACTTACAGACATTTCCTCTTTAGAATATTCGTACAGAACCATTAGACAAGCTGCCCGCGAAAAGTTGAAAACCCTCGATTTTTTCATTTCAAAGTTCAATATTTCAAAAATGGTTAAACCGATTTTGATAAAACGTAGTTAAGAACCATCTCGATTTCGTCAGCTTTCGGACAAAAAATCCCCGTTTCAAAATCGGGGTCCAGTCGTTTAGGAGCTATGATGCCACAGACAGACACGTCAAACTTATAACACCCCTCTTTTTGCGTCGGGGGTTAAAAATATAGTCCATACCAATCCGGATGGTCCATTCTTTAATACTGGTGAAATAATTTTGTTAATCGTATGAGTAGTTCCAGAGATTACCCCTTACGTACAAACTTACAAAAGTGCAATCTCACTGAGGTTTCTTCTTTATAATATTAGTTCGATTTAGAGTTAACCTCAAACCTCTTGATTTTCTTACTTTGCTTTATTTTCACTTGTTATGAAAAAAACGCACTATCAGAAAATAAACTAGAATAAGATGGCTAACTGTTCAGCCGCAGCATTATAACAAAACACCAGTTTAACAACATTGTGTCTAATATAATTTCACAGTATGTGTAAGAACTTCTGTTTGCGAAAAACATGCTTCCACAGCTTTTGTGTTTATTGTTTCAAACACACCTGTAGAAAAATATTCGTCAGCCATGTCGTCACATCAGGGGACTCGGTCACTGGCAGAACCGTGGTATCAGGCACCATGGTTGTGCTCCAGTCCAAAGTAGTTGAATTCATAATCCCGTATAATATTCGCACTTCACTTAACTTTCCCAACCACACTGTTCGCGAGAAAACAAAACACTGGCTGCTTTTCAAAAGCCTACGCTATCAGCGGCATTATCATTTTCGAGATCAGATAAACGTAATTTTAGGCAGGCACGGTGCACGACGCGCTCGCATCGCACCGCGTTGGTGCGAGAACTGACACTAAATATGTAGTTTTGTAAGGAAAACTTGTAGAATTATTTAACTCGTTAGATACAGGTGGAAAACGATACATACCTAATGCCGACGAATACCTACAATACGGCTGAGTACCTACCGGTTTGGGATGCGCTAGGTCTCACAGATGCGTCTACCGTATCGATGTTATCCTTATTTACTTGGTTTTTAAGTTAAGTACTACAAATGCAAGAGGTACTCAACTATCTTATCTATAACGAAGGTCAAATGAAAACTCGTTTGTATCTAGGTAGCTCAAATGATTTCACCTACATTCAAAAGTGCATTAAGACAAACGGTTGTAAAAACCGCTCCCCGTTCACTAGTTGTGTCATTGAGTAACATAAGTACTAATAACTTAAGCGTAATAGGCAGGAAGAAAGGTCTCTTGCGCATTGTTAGTATAGATTGTTGTGCAGAAACCTACTAAGTACGAGACTGATTCACGTGCATAGAATTCGTATGTTTCTGACCAGCGACATTCATTACTTTTCAAAATCGTTATAAAGTATTGATGCTTCACTAAAAGTTATTCTCGAAATATTTTAATTTGTCCTTGCTATTATCAACATCAGAGTTCTTATTCCATTTTCCCAAAACTCAGCCGATTTTTGTCATTCAAACTATACTCGGCGTCAAAAAAATCGCACCTCGTCAAAAGTTCATTTCAAGAGAATATAGCTTTTAACTACTTTTACTGTATCCTATCAATATTGAATGTAGTATAATTTAAAAGCACACTTGTTGACCTTTAAAATTATACTAAATTAAATATTGATGGGGTACAGTAAAAGTAGTTAAAAGCTATATTCGCTTGATACGAACTTTTGAAGAGGTGCGATTTTTTTGACGCTGAGTGTATAGGTACTAATACCCAAAATTTCAGCTCAATCGGATAGCGGCAAGTGACTGAAAAATGGATTGCAAATTTTGACGGACAACTTACAACAACATACATGAGACAGCGACCGATTCACTGCCGCGAAGACACACAATATGTGTCAATTGTATTGTATGTCTACTCCCTTTATCTCTGTGTGTCTTTTGTGTAGTGAATAAATGTCTTCTTTTCTTTTTTTTTCTTTCTTACATACTTATAATATACTTACATACGAACAGGTCAAGTTAATATAAAGCTTGTAAAAAGGAACGTATTGAAACGTAGTATTGATTTTATCATCTATCAATGCGGAGGCACGGACGAAACCCTTTGGAAACTAGTTGCATAAATACTGAACTGTATACCTACTATTTAATACATATTACGGCACGTGGGAAGTGAAAACACGAGACTTTACCTAATTAATATGCGCGCTGGGCCAGTGTTTATAAACATGTCCTTGTCCAACGAACGATGTTATGCACGATGCTATCTCGGCTCCTTTGGGCCGCGCGGGCAAATTTTGATGCCCTTGCGCAGTATCGATGCAATCTAACCGTGAAATCATCGTAATAATTGGTCATAATTTGCGGTATTCGTATACCCTTGCCGATTATGAGACAAATTCGTGTAAGGTGTAGGTACACCAAACTGTCTGTAATCTGGCTCTGTGAGCTGTAGAACACGCCTATATATAAAATAATGCATTTCTTTTTTTGGAAAAAAAACAAATATAGCTGCTGCAACTGTCGATATCATTGCCAGTGTCAGTTTACCAGTTATTAATTTTTTTTTTCTAATGAGACGGATCAAGGAAATTTCCGTCCTTGGTCCAAAATGTAAGTGAGGAATCTGTTTATATTTTACAAAAATAATAACTTTTTTCTGGTGCTAAGGAAGATTTTTTTTTTAATTTATTTATCTAAAGTACAAAACAATTACCAATGTTATATTACTCGCCAAACTGCGATAACAGTTTGTTGGCGAGACCGCGCTCATTTTAACTAGTGTTTTAAGTATATTATATTCCTATCACCAAAAAACTAATCAGGCACTTTTAAAATTTTCATCCATTCCCAATTCCCATGACCACCTTTTGTCTCCATCATCAGGTCAGCTTGATAGTACCATAATATTGAATTGTCATCCAAACTATACCTGTACCCAAAATTTGCTTCAAAGTTGAGTTGCAAAATTTTGACGGACTACTTACATACTTAGATACGAACAGGTCAAGTTAATATAAAGCTTGTAAAAACATAAACCTCCTTTCCTTCGGCAGTCGGGTAAAAAGACAGGCTCGCGAGTTCCACACCTATAGCTCCACAGAGCTCCTTGGGCAGTTTATAGAAGTAGGTAAGTTGACCTTAGACTCAAATTCAAATATGATTCTCAGTAGTAGGTACCTAAATAGAATTATTAAACAATTGCTGTTTTTCTAACGGATCGAGGTCATTCGTTCACGAAGGTAATTACGATAGAGAGGGCCAATGACCGATAACCCGATTACATCACTGACCCTCTTAGTATATCACGAATCTCCGTTTTCTAATCATTTCCGTTAACGAATTTAATTCTAACTTCGGTCTTACTTCAATCGTTGTTGGTTGTTGTTCATCACCCACTTTCAGTTATTGAACGAGCGGCGCCGAAGCGAATGAGGTTCTCCGTTTCAGCTTGAGAGAAATTGCGTTCGTATGTCCAGCTCTTGGAATACTGCGAGTAGGTTCGATAACGATATAGTTTTTAGGGTTCCGGACCAAAAAGATGAAAACGGAACCCTTATGGTGCCGACTCTGTCCGTCTGTCTGTCACAAAGTTAAATATCTCTGGAACTACTAATACTATCAATTTGACATTTGGACTAGTTTTTAAGAAAGCTTATCCACGTGTATGGAACATGAAAAATGTAAGCATATATTTTTTATATGTAACAAAATTGACGGATAAGGGAGGGGGGGTTTCAAAGTCTAGTTAATAGGCCAAATAGGGAATCATATGAAAGTGCTTGAGTTGCACATTTTAGAACAGTTTTTTTTTCTACAGTCGTCAAATTTTGATTTATAAAGGAAAATGTTGGAAAAAATAACATCCCGCCCCCCTTATCTCCAAAGTTTACCAGGCTAAACATTTGAAATAAATATATATTACGATTAACGTAAATATTACCGGAAAATTATAATGAAACCTCTATCTAAAAATCATTTGTAAACTAAGATTGTAATGTAATTTTTGTGTTTGATATTTTTTCTTCAAAGTATGAAAGTATCCTGAAAGTGCCTTCTTTCAAATAAAGAAAAGAATGATCGACATTGGTTTACTTATTAAAGAAATATCTCTTAAAAACAAACATACCAGGTTGCAAGTTATTAGTAACGTAACTAGCACCAGTCATATTCGAGTTTACGCAAGTTTGTTCGACATATAAACTATAGGAAGGAGAGTGTGCTTTTACAGCGCTTTTAAAATAAAGCGGGGTCGTGATGACGGGTATATTGTATGAAAGTTTGTACAGAACACTCGGTGCGCGAATCAGACTCGCAACTGACCGGTTTGTTTTTAATACAGACTCGCAAGTTCAACCAGATCACAGAGCCACTAGTTCTACGATTGTCACAAGGATATCATTGCCAATCTGATTGCACTATCGCTTCAAGATTAAAGGACATCTGAAAAACCTGGCAAAGGCAAAGTAATCACCTTCAACTACATTACATTGTTGCAAAGGCTAGAAAGTAGGCAATAGATGGGCGAGTGGGTGGGTGAAGGAGACGAGTCCATCTATCGCACTTTTGGCTGAGACATTACATAGTACTTTTCACACCCACTGCGAGGAAATTGCAAATAATTATAAATATAAATCAAAATTAAGTACCCAATAAAAGATCATAATACTGAACAAAAGAGCGCCGTTCGTCGGCGCGGGGGGAGGACTGTGATTGTTTGAATCGCTGCTACAACTGGACTACAAAAACATTGTTGGACAGTTTGAATTCATGGCCTGTTCGTGCGACGTCCAACTAACCCCAGCTTTGAAGTCAGAATTCTTTTGCCACATTTCTGAGCAGTGGCGTGAATAGTACATTGTTGAAGAGGCTTTAGTAAGCAATAGATGGACGAGTTAGTTCGAGGGCCGACGCGTAGCGGAGGCCCTCGAAAGTACGAGTCCAGCTATTGCCCTTTCGGCCGAGGCTTAACATAGTGCTTTTCACGCCTACTGCGAGGAAATTGCAAATAATTATAATTTAAAACCAAAATTAAGTATCTAATTGAAGATCATAATACTAAACAGGCTCGCTTGCCTCGCGCCCGGCGCGGAGGAGGGGAACGGGCGCACGCACGCCGGCCGACCGCGCGGTGCCCTGTGATTGGTCGATTGCTGTTCAAACTGTCCAACAAAAACATTGTTGGCCAGTTTGAAGTCATAGATGGCCTGTTCGTGCGACGTCCAACTATCCCCAGCTTTGAAGCCTGAATTCTGACCATCTTTTGCCACATTTCCGAGCAGTGGCGTGAAAATTCTTTTTTGAAAAGCACTATGTTAAGCCTCGGCCGAAAGGGCAATAGCTGGACTCGTACTTTCGAGGGCCTCCGCTACAACTCGTCCATCTATTGCTTACTTTCTAGCCTCTTCAACTATGTACTATTATGATGTCACAAACTTTATCGCAATGTCCCTAAATTGCCACCGATTAGGTAACGGATTCTCAGATAGTTATACTGAAATAGTTAGCAATGGTAATGACATGATGGCGATGAGCTAAGCCTCACGTGCCTTATCGTCCCCGGTCACCATGACTGTTAAGAAAGAAAAATCCAAGATTTTGAAGGAATATCAACTCAGTGGAGGAGATCATAAGACTTAATGTGCCATGATTCGAAAATTTCTGGCAGAACTATTGTGATCTCTTTGTAATTAAAACTTGACTTTCTGCACATGTATGTCGCGTTTTGTAGTACATATAAACGTCACCTTCCACCAAGTAGGTTAACATTAGAATGACTTATGCTGAATCCACAGCGACGAACGATAGATATATTTATGCTATGCTAAAAACAATGGCAACAAAACGTGTGGGCGGAGGCGTGTAAACAGCTCTTTACATATTCACTTGTGTTTTTAGGGTTCCGTACCTCAAAAGGAAAAAAACGGAAAACCTGTAAGTAGGTATTCAAAGTAACGGGAAAATTCTCAATATTTTTGTGCATTTTGTATGGAGCGCCTGATGCTTAGAGCATAGCAATTTTACGGAAACCTCACCACGCGAGTTGAACTCGCACTTGTCCGGTATTTTTTATAGTTTCATGCCCATTTATGTATCATTTATAATCGTAAAGTAGTAACCTACAAAATGGATTGCGGTTTTCCTTATTGGGGAAGTACATGAATAAATGTAAGCTTACGTCAGACATAGTGCAATTATGTTATATGCTCTCAAATTATTTAGCACTAGCTGCCCGCTGCAGGCGGAGTCGCCGGATAGAATGTGTGCATCCTAAAGGTCCGTTGTCCGTTCTATAAACTGGTGAAGTCTCCCATGTCCATTTCGATGAATGAACTTGCTTGTAGTGCTTGTAAATAGTTTTTGGTTGGGCGATTTGATCAACTTAGACTGAGTTCGACCCTCGATAAAGGCATTCATTCAATTGGGAACTTACGCTGCTTACAGCCTCACAATGTATGGAGAAACTATTTATTTCTAAACAACGTGGTGCTGTACGTAGCGTACAGTCACCATCATTAATATAGGCCACAAGAAAACGGGCATAAATATTTGACACCTACCCTACCCTAGAAATAGAGTCGTGTCAGATATTTATGCGAGCTGATAATAGTATATTGTTTAACGAGGGGCGTAAGTGGAATATTGCCAACAAGAGTCTATCAGAAGCTCGATGCCGAAGGCGGAGGGCTTTTGATGACTCGAGTTTGCAATATTCTTACGCCCGTGTTAAACACAATGTTTTTCATCACATTTGCGAGAAAATAAATAACCAGAAAAGACAGAAAAATCTAAGTTTCATACAGCCGCACCAATCAAAAATTGACAACTTCACTTCCAGATCGGTACTAGTGGAGCGCGCAGCTTCAATATTTCAACCAATCACAGAGCAGTATTCTTGCGGGGCGGGGCGGCTTGGCCAACTAGATTTTTTTTCAACCAATCACAGAGCAACCAGATTTGCTTAAGCCAATCAGAGGGTTCTATATTTTAAAACTAAACTTAACAGCCCCGTGGGAGGTAAAACGGCTATAACTGCTTTACGCTCGCAAGTAATAACGCCATTGACGAGCAAGTGTGATGTTTACCCGTTCCTAACGTTTTGGCCTCTTGAACAATTCCACTCAAATCATAATAGGTAAAGATTCTACTTTTTTCGTGGCTGATGTCATATCCTGTACATATTATTAGTGGGGCTGACGCGGGACATAACCGTGTGGCTCATCGTTCTACAAGTGTCCGTAGGTAAAAACACAGAGGCAAACATAATGAGAGTTCACAATCGTAATAATTACATATACACACACATACCAATAAGTTTCTGCCAAAAAATCATTTTTGGTACAAGCTTTTATTGCCGACTGTACTTTTCTGTATACCGCCATCAACTACTCATTGAAACGATTCTAACGAGCCCAAACTCCGGTTAAGTACTGAATTCCCATGACCACCTTCTGTCTCCATCATTAGATCAGCTCGATGGTACCATAATATTAAATTGTCATCCAAAATTTCAGCTCATTCGGTTGATGATAGGTATATGCTTCAAAATTGAGTGGCAAGATTGCACCCGAACAAACATAGTTGGGTCGTTCTTCTTTTTTACCGACAATGAACCGAGGTTTTTCTGTTTTTTTTGGTTTTTGAACTATCGAAAATGGTGGTTTTGAAGTGCGATTTAAAAACAAATGCATAGGTTTCTTCATTAGAACTAATTAAAGTTTCCTTTCTGGCCAATATAAATATTTATTTACGGTTGGTTTCTAAAAAAAAACATGTGACAAAGTGGACTCTTTCAGTGGGGACCACATTTTGGTTTACCACTCTGTCACGGCATTCTACGAAAAAAAAAAACATTAAAAAAAATGCTAGTTAGAGAAAGTGAAATATTGAATATCACTAATTAATAAAATAATACGGACGTTCATTTGAACATTATAAAACCGTAAACATGATTACTCAAACGAGATGCCGTAATAAGACGAAGGACAGGCTATTGTCGGTCGAAAAGAAGAACGACCCAGTTATACACGGGCGAAGCCGCGCGGGCAGCTAGTGTCTTCAATAAAGCTGCGCAGGAGTATATTGAACTGCCAGCGCCATCTATGTCAGTAGCCATGAACTAGATACTGTAATAAGCAACTAATCTACAGATTCACGTGCTTAGCTAATTAGCTCGAACAAAACACGACGTAGGCATTAGAGATAATACTCATACACGTTGCTACATATCGCGTAATTAGTTCCACTTGTAGATAGATAAGTAGGTATTAGAAGTATAAATAAACCGAAGTGTAGGTGTTTAGGGTCCCGCAACAAATATGTTACGGAACCCTATTACCTACTTATTACTAACTAGTGGCTCTGTTAGCTGTAGAACTCGCGAGCCAATCTTTTAATATTATTTTTCGGAAAACTTATTTTACAAAAAAAAAACGGCCAAGTGCGTGTCGGAGTTCGGACCACACACAACGAAGGGCATTTTTGACGGTGTATTTTAAAAATATGAAAAACGTAATGGACATAGCGCTTATTAAATTCTTTCACCGAAAATTATTTTGAACAAGATCGGTTCAAAGGTTTTCGAGATATTGCTGAAAAACTGCCTTCCTTAAAGAAAAGGACGTAAGTGCCATAAGATTTCTGTGACGATACGACCTTTTTAATAGGCACGGAACCCTTCGTTTTGCGTGCGACACGCAACTTGGCCGGTTTTTTCAAATATATAGCCTATAATTTGAAATAACTCCTACGATTACGGGGAATCCACGACACCTCATATCCTCATATGCCAAAATCCATCAAGCCGTTTGAACTACTGCCCCCCTATTCTGTAACTGGTTTTAAGCTCACCTCAACGCTCACCCGCAAATATACCTTGACGCTGCGATTCGTAGTAACTAAGCGTAGGTAGAGGCTAGTTTCGTTAGGCGATACGCGTGGGGTGAGGCGCATGAGCGCGTAGCGAATAACAGCCCAGGTTGAGAAGTCCTAATTTGAAATACCTATTCGTCGACTTTATTTTTTTTTCTATTTTCAATGCCATATTTAACCCCCGACGCAAAAAGAGGGGTGTTATAAGTTTGACGTGTCTGTGTGTCGGTGTATCTGTGTGTCTGTCTGTGGCATCGCAGCTCCTAAAAGAATGAACCGGTTTAAATGTGTTTCTTTGTCCGAAACCTGACGTGATCGAGATGGTTCCTAGCTACGTTTAATTTCAACAAAATCGGTTCAGCCGGTTTTACAACATTGAACTTTGAAATGAAAAGGTCGAGGTTTTTCAACTTTTCAAAGTTGTTAATTATGAAATTTGATTACCGTCTTGTCTACAGTGAACGTATGATTCATTAAAATCGACAAGCGCTTTTGATCTCTAGAGTGCCACAAACGAACAAACATACATAGAAAAAGTAAACACATTACCCTCCTTTGCGTCGCGCAGTTGGATAATTAGGTAGTACAGGTACACCTTACAATTATCAGTGCAATATGACTTCATGTGTGGATAATCTAGCCTAGATAAATAATAAACGATTCAAATGATAAGCAATGTCACGGTTATAAAGTACACACAAAGTCAACACTTATGTGAATGTAAAATTGTACATAGTAAGTATCCACTTGGCTTAGCCATAGCTAAGCTCTGTGAAAACACGAAGAGAACGTATTATCCTGTATATGAGACCTAGCTAGATGGAGGTTTTGCCCCCGTAAACCCCTGTGTAGTAAGTAGGTCCCAAAAAAATCGTTAGAGCCGTTTTCGACAAGCTTTTTGTTTTCTCCAAATACCTATAAGATTATTCTGAAAGTACTTTCAAATAAAATAAAATAAAAAATATTAATAATTGTCTATGAAAAACCAACATACATGTTGAGATCCTTAGTCGCGCAAGTTAGTACCAAAATGCACCCATAAATGGCGCTGTACTTCGCATGACGGTAACTTGTATGTATTTTTCCAGAATTAATGGGCGGGGAAAGACGGGAAAGAATATTGTATGAAAGTTTGTACGGAACCCTTGCGCGAGTCAGACTCCCACTTGGCCGGTTTTTTTTTAACTTTTTGCTTGTTAATTATGCCACAAGTACGGTAAGACATGATTTACGAACGAGAGACATTCTAATAGATATTAGAAGCCCGACGCCGAAGGCCGAGGGCTTTGATGACTCGAGTTTGTAACAATCTTACCGTGCGATACAATGTTTTTCATCACATTTGCGAGAAATATGAAAAAAAACATGGGCTTACTAAATTCTTTCACCGAAAATCATTTTGAACAAGATTGGTTCAAAGATTTTTGAGATATTGCTGAAAAACTGAAATCATACGGTCCCTATAGAAAAGGACCGTGGGTCGTTCTTCTTTTTTACCGACAATGAACCAAGGTTTTCCTTTTTTTTTGGTTTTTGAACTATCGAAAATTGTGATTTTGAAGTGCGATTAAAAAAAAAATGCATTAGTTTTTTCATTAACACTAATTAAAGTTTCCTTTCCGGTCAATATACATATTTGTTTACGATTGGTTTAAAAAAAAAATATGTGACTAAGTGGACTCTTTCAGTGGGGACTACATTTTGGTTTACCACTCTGTCACGGACTTCTACGATAAAAATACGTTTAAAAAAATGCTAGTTAGAGATACTAAAATATTAAAATAATACTAATTAATAAAATAATATGGACGTTCATTTTCGAACATTATAAAACCGTAAAATCATTACTCAAATGAGATGCCGTAGTAAGACGAAGGACAGGCTATTGTCGGTCGAAAAGAAGAACGACCCCCGTATGATTTCTGGGACAATAGGACGTTTTTAATAGGCATGGAACCCTTCGTTGTGCGTGGCCCGACACGCAATTGGCCGGTTTTTTTAAATTTTAGATTGATTTCACTATTATTTAACCACACAATCTAAAATTCTATTTTGTTTGTTGTTGCAAACTGTTATTTTTGACTTGCAGTTACATGTGTGGAGTGCCCTAAAAAAGTATTTTTTTAGTCATTTTATTAGCGGCTGACCAAATACACCTATCCTCCAAATTTTATTCAAATAAACCTTATAGTTTTCGAGTAAAATGCCTGTGAAATACGGACATGACGAAAATATAAGGATTCCATTTTTGCCATTTTAGAACCCTAAAAATATAAACTTACCTCCGTGGCCGAAGTGGAGGAGGGGCCCTGTGCGGCCTCATTCGCCGCAGCCATGGCCCACGACGCCGCGAACGCCACAGCGCCCAACACGTATGTTCGCTTCCGGACCATTGTGGTAACTGCAATAGAAAAATATATTCTTCAATTACGTCTATAGGCCTCTTTCTTATTATGCCAGCATTCTGTGCCAACCTTAACCCCTGCTTCCTTGCAGATTTTGAGAGGCCTATTCAGCAGTGGGTACGGTACACACCAGATAAGTCTGGGTCAGTGATGTCAGCTAGTAGTAGCGTTGCAAAGGTGTCATTGGGGTTTCACGAATGTGCGAGAGGTAAATTTAGACTAACTTTAGAGAGGCAAACTTATGTGGTGCATATGAAGTCATGTGTTAAATAGTTAAAGTACACTCAAGAGCAAAAGTTTTGGGTACATTTTGTACTGAAATTCTATACAAAGTGTACCCGAAACTTTTGCTCTTGAGTGTAGATAACAAGTCTTTTATTTTTTTCCCTGAGTCCTTTCAGATATAGAAAGTAATCTTATTCAGTCTTACTTAATGATCCTGTTTATCAATACCAAAATTATAGAGTTAAAATTTGTAGCTTTGCAAATTTATGTGTTAAGAACTACTTCTTCTTCAGACCTTCTTTCTACTTCAGAACTACTTATCCAATTCTTTGACCAGGCCCCTATTTCACGAACTCAACAATTGTCATCTGCGACGTACATTGCTGGGTCTACAGGTTAAGGTGGTTGCTGGACAGCAATGTCGAGCCAGCAATGTACTTCAAATTGACACTCAACTCAATTGTCCAGTTGGCAAAATAGGGTCTAGTAGAATGAAACTTAGGAATTTCCAACTGTTACACTAAACAGTTCATGCGTCCAGTTGATGTGACAGCAATGTCATAGCAAGGTTCAGTGTTGATTAACTTAGGGTGTCCTGAGCCCAGGCACCATGATAAATTGACCATGACGACTACAGCTCTTGCCACTAGGCAAAAGGATATAATCACTATGATAATCAAGCTACTAAAATTGTAAAATTTCTTCAAATGATTATGTTCATAAATGATTTCATTTCATGTATGACAAAGGATGCTAAAAATAAATTGACAATCAATAAATGCCATACAAGAGTAGAGATGAATTGTTTGATAACAACTGACTTGTATATGAAGCCGTTACAATGAGTGTTACATTGTTTGAAACTACATATTTATTATTGCTTGCAGCATCCTTGTAGTATCAACATATTCCGAAGGCCTAAGTAGTTCCAGAAACTACAATGATATAATTATTGGAATGTACAAATTTTCTATGTAAATGGTTACAATTTACGATAGATACTGATGTATCTTGGTAAAAGAGACTGAACTAATAAATACTAATGCAATTTGATCTGGAAGACTGGAATTGATAATGCAGTGGCTTTATTACAGTGGTTTCTGTATATAATTTAATGGAAAGTAACAATTTCAGAGCGAAATAACGTTGAAACGTCACCGGTATGAAGTGAATGTGGCGATTGCCAGCTTACCTTATTTAGTCTAACTATACTTTAGATCTCTTGCTTGATCAATAATACTTTGTATCTAAGACTTTAAGACTATTGTCACATTACGTGACTAATTAAAAACGAATAACTTGTTGGATATCACATGAAAACACACATTTTCACGAACTCATCACATTCGCATTCTATAAAATTGACAGAACCGTTTTCTTGTTGATGTTGGCATACCTACTTGATTTTAGCCAAGTTTCACGGTGGCGTAATGGTGGTACAGTCGCCATCAGATATATCGGAGCGGCCAAAGTGCTCACAAATATCTGAACACGTCTCTAATGTGTCGACAATAGAGACGTGTTCAGATATTTGTGAGTACTTTGGCCGCTCTGATATATCTGCTGGCGACTGTACCACACTTGGCGGTATTAGCCCAAATATTCGTGCTGCATCTTTTTCATTTTTACACACACCAAAAGT
Source organism: Epinotia nisella (assembly GCA_932294315.1). Classification (NCBI taxonomy): domain Eukaryota; kingdom Metazoa; phylum Arthropoda; class Insecta; order Lepidoptera; family Tortricidae; genus Epinotia; species Epinotia nisella. The sequence goes on from OW028693.1 coordinate 12,720,506, forward strand.
AAAGTCCACAAAAAGTGGACGCAGATTATCGGGTCGTACATTATCTGGCTGTGCATTATTGGTTCCCTTCCCTAGTGAAGTGACAAGAGTGACAACACTAACAACTTGCATCATAACCACAAAATAAATCGAAATGCCTCTCGATTATCGTAGATTTAATGGCCCAGAAGACAGTATATCGTACAGACATTTCACAAAAGATTATTTAAAAACTTACAATGAGCTTCACAAAAATTTGATCAACGAAAAAGGGTTGCGGCGAGATGGGCGCGCGTTTGACGAAGCCCGAAGCATGTGTATGTTTTGTACGTGTTTACTTTTGTGAATGCCTTAATGCCGCATGAAAGAGTGTCCAATTAATCGTCATCTTCTATTTCAGTTGCCAGAACAGACATGGTATCGCAAGCAAAAGGGTCGGCATACGTGGAATTGAAGAAAACTAAAGTTGTGTGTTCCGTGTTTGATCCAAGAGAAATACCCCATCAGAATGAATTCAGGTTTGTAATTCCCTATCCTTCGATAGGCTTAAGGGTGATAAGCATATAAATAAACTAATTGATATAAATAAATAAATTACAATCACTAGTAAAGTAGTATCAAGTATTAATCTGATGTAAATATCTATTGACGAAACAAGCTATCCTGAAATTCCTTCAAATTGTTTCAACAGTCAAATGGGGCAATTGTACTGTGAAGTGAAGTATGCTCCATTCTCATGTCCGCGCCAGCGCAGGCCCCATGCTCCGGATACTGAAGAGAAGGCCCTCTCAGTGGCACTGAGACAAGCCCTTGAGCCAGCAGTTTGCAGACATTTGTTTCCTAATTACCAGGTATTTTTGTTACAGATATTGATATTATAAGGTGCATACGAATTTGACCGATTAAGGGTTTTCGGGTCCCACAACACCTTTTTATTTTCATGTATTTATATAAATTCTTGTTCCAAGTCTACTAACAAACAATTACACAGCCACTTGCTCAAATTCGTACGCATCTCGCGCACAGTCAAATTCGATCTTGTCACTCTATCCCCGGCATTCTCAGATAGACGTACAAATTACGCGAGGCACGCACACTGTGGCTCCTGTTAGCACAGTCAAAAGACCGCCTCTAGACGTACAAATCAGAGCAAAATAGGTGAGCCGTTCGTGCCTCAACCCGAGGCTGCTCTCATTCGTACGCAGCCTTATACTGTTGGTGAAGTGATTGCAAGAGTATTTCAACTACTGTCAGTCCTTGCTCTCATTTATGTCAAGGTTCCTGTAGATTTGGTGCAATATTTGGTTATTTTAAGGTCTGGTGTCTCCAGAATTCTTCAGAATAACTAAAATGTTCCAATTATCATGAAATATTTGGTTTTGATTAAAGTTGTATGTGTTCAGGGGTGTAGACTCAAAATTTATTATTATTTTAAAGAAAAGAAGGCAAAAAATATGCCTAATGACGAAAATCCTATTCAATTATCTCTAAAAATTACGAAGCTACAACCGTTTTAATGTTGCTTGTTAGAGAGAGAAAAGGCTCGTGACATAATTACAATTGTTTCGTTTCATTATGAAGGTGCGTTTTGCGGAAAAGGGACAGAATATACTCCCTCTTAAAACTTTGGACACTTTATAACTTTAATGTAACCACTTGCATTGCTTTTTTCGTCATTTGACTACATTTTTAATCCTTTCTCGAGAAAATACAACATTATTGATTATTTTATTTAGTGTCTACACCCCTATTATGAACCGAAATTTCTTGAATTGAATAAAATGATCATGGAATGCTTAAGAAATTAATATGTAATGCACACTATAATTCAATCATCTGACAATTACATAACAAACACCGTATCCTACCTTATTTTAATTCTATAAGACAAATCTTTTCATTCCCAAAATGGCTTGTTTCAGATTGATGTCTTTGTTTACATTCTGGAACATGACGGCGCCTGTCTAGCAGCAGCCATCAATGCTGCTGGCCTAGCATTAGCAGATGCTGCAGTTCCCACATATGACATAATCACAGCTTGCTCCTTAGCAGTCATCGGAGACAAGATATTCATAGACCCCACCGAGGCTGAAGAACATGTGGCTATAATGAGTCCAGAAAATGACATTAACCATGGAATGGTGACCATGTCGATATTATCAGGGTTAAAACAAGTATCAGACTTCCGGTTAACAGGTTCAATGGATCTTGAATGTACATTGAAAGCTATGGAATTGTTGGAAGTAGAGTGTGACAGAATTGTTCCAAATATACAGAAAGTTCTTGTGGTGAATGTGGTGAACCGCTTTAACCAGCGACGAGTGCTGCAGAAGGAGGCTACAGAACGGGAGTCATCATTAAATGTGAAGATGGAGGAGTGGAAATCATTATTAAATGCGGGATGAAGTTTACACTTTGTTTTATTATTAAAATGTCCTTAAAATGCATCTTAAATAAGTACTTAACTAGCTAAAGACTGGCTTGTTAAGATCTGCTCCTATTTTTTGCTGCATATATGCTTAATCCATAATTCGGAGGCCTGAATAGAAGTGGCAAAAACTTATACAATATAATATAATCCACAATTCAGAAAACTACTAAAATAATTCCTAGATTTGACAAGAAATTAGTGCCTAGCTTTGCCTTTTCCTATTTATAAAAACTTATCAGAAACCACTGTAAGAAGAAGCTGTAAAAAAAAAACAAAAGAAAAAAACACTGACCAAATTCAAAAGCGGTTGTTTATTGATGATAAAGTAATTTAAATTCCTCACTTTCCTTTCAAAAGATACTAAGATTACTTAGTTTCCGAGAGAGATTTAAAAGGACAGCTTTGTATTAACACATAAACATTTAAAGTTAATCTTCAGGTTTCTCCGGCGGCGGCCCGCACGGTTGCAGCATTTTCTCCATTAAGTTAAACTTCACCCGAGCTTTGGATTCGTTTTCAACAATAGCGAAGTAGCTGAGCAAATCCGGATGCCCCATGTAACTGCAGCAGGAATCTCTGTGCTGGTTCGTCAGCCACTCGTACTTCGTGGTGTCAGCGTGTCCGGTTCCTATATATTTGCTTTGAAGATGCTCAAGCTGACTATGGATATTGTATCTTTCACCCATTTTCTTCGTTCACGTTCGCGGTAGAGTTAGGTTATAATTGTTATGGATGCTTAAATGAAATATGTGGGATGTAAAGTACGGTATATATGTAAACGGCGTTATTCTGCGATGCAAAGTAATATTAAAAACGCTATTGTGATGTGCGAAATCGCCAAAGCCGTTTCAATTCATCCAAACAGAAAACAAACATGACAGCATACCATACGCTTACGGAACGTCTTTTTTTTAAGCGATGTAGTTCGGATTCTCGTATTTGAAGTGAAGCATGATATTTTATCTGGTTATAAGCATTTTAAATTAATTTATAGTTAAATTTGAAGTAAGTAGTCCTTTAATTAAGTTTAAGATTTGTGGGTATTGTTAATAAAACTTTTTAGCTTATGGCAATATTAAATTAACCATGGTAACGGCGCTGTTTTCAAACCGCATTGATTGAGACTATTGAGAGGTGAATATTCTAACAATAGAAATGTAAATACAAACGACATAATAATTATTTAACATGTTAAAAGCTTTGAACTGTAATTCAAAACTAAAAGAATTTAAACTTAATGAGGCAGAACTTCGAAAACAGGCGAAAAAAATCATTCGTAAAAAGCAAATGAAAGAAAAAAGGATTACACATTTGTTTTTGCACGAGAAATCCCTCACTGAAATAGTAAGTCCCTAATAAATTCAATTAAAAGAAACTTTCGTGCAGACGAAGAAGTTTGGTTAGTTATCTACCAGGTTTTTTTAAAATCAGTTTTATTAAAAATATTGTTTTAATTCACAGCCCAAAACGAAAAATCCATCGCACATCAACATCATATATGCTTACTATCACAACAACCAAATAGCATCGATTGAGAACCTCGACTTGTTATACAATTTGACTCATCTACATCTTCAATGGAACCACATTAATAGAATTCAAGGCTTAGAACGACTGCACAAACTAAAGAAATTATATTTGAGTCATAATAGGATTAGTGTGGTCGAAAATTTAGAAACTTTAAAGTATTTAGAGGAACTTCACATAGAAAAGCAGGATACGAGTAATCATGACGGATTGTGCTTTGATCCCAGAACTATGATCGCCATAGGGGTATGAATTTTGATTCTAAAATATTGCTATTACCTGCTGGCTAGTGTTATAATTTATTATTTGAAAGGTATATTTTGTGGAAACCAACTAACATTCGATTGAAGATTTCTCTTGGCATATTTTTCAGTCGTCGCTACGAATTTTGAACGTATCAGAAAACAAAATAACAGATGTTGCGTGGGCTAAACCGCTCCGCCGATTGGAAGTGATGATAGCGAAGAAGAATAACTTGGAAGATTTTTCAGTTAGTGCATTCATTGTTTGTAATACCTATGTTAAAACTGATCGCTTATAACCGTCGTCAGTAATCTTTTATGAATGATCTATTCAGCGATAAAATTTCACTTATAATTTCTCGTTTGCTTCTTCAGGAGGTTGCAGACGGCCTTTGCACATTGATATCTCTCGTAGATGTGAACTTCTTAGGCAATCCTATGACCAAGAAACATCGGTATAAAGAAACAATCATAGCAAGATGTTCGCAGTTACGTAAGTCTTTTTTCTGTGACAATTCGTTTCTTTACATATGCAATCTTACGTTATGTTTTCTAAATTTTAGGACACTTTAATAATCAACGATTCTCTTCTGACTATTCATAATCAAATGCTTGTCTGCTATTTAAATGTACCGCATGGTAAAAAATATTCATGGTAGAGCTCCTATCATATAGTTCTAGGTAGCCAAAACCAAACTCCTGATTCTTATGTTACCAACAACATATTGTTTTCAGGAGTGCTAGATAGTGTGGTTCTGCACACTACGTCCAAAACTTTCCTCCGGAGTTTTGACAAAGCTTTGCGACTGCGACAGATGCACGATAAAAACAAAATCAGCATGACAAAACAAGGCGCAGATGAATTCTTTGAACTCAATATGTTACCAGGTCCGCGTGCACAAAGTGCTGTTACTATTTCGGAGTCAGAAAGGAACCGAAAATCTAATGGTTGGTAGATATGACGATTAGTATTGTAAAATAGTTTATTTAAAAACTAACTAAATAAATGTTGTGATTTTAGTAACTGTAGTGGACGCAACCAGCAACTACATGCCTCGTTCTTTGTGGAACAGAACACTACCATCTCCCAATGAAACGATAGCTCCTCCGGTAGAAGCACAGAAAGCAAAAATACCTCAAGTTGATGATCTTTACGGTCAACCAATCAAGGGAATCTTGAAGAAGCCTATGCCCATGAAATATATTTAATGATTAATCAAAAGAGTTTCTAGATATAGCATTTATTGTATATTTTAGATAATGTTTAGTAGTAAACAAATTTATTTTTGATTTTACAAGAATCCAGATCCATAACAATAAAAAAAAACTACACCTGTCAATTAAATTTTTAGGTTATGTTTACTAAAAGTAAAAAGTTATAAATTAAACACATTAAATATATTCACGTTGTAATGAATTGAAATTTATACCTAAGTCATGACTAGTAGTATTGTCACTGATGCGTTTGACGTCCTTCATGAGGAGTCGTCAGGTAATAGTTTTATCAGTTCATGTAGTGCATGTAGTGTGTGTGAGTAGTATTAGTAGTAGTAGTAAATTACACTTTATTGCACAAATAAAAACAGGTACATCAGGAGATACAATAAAATAATACATTTGAACAAAGGCGAACATATCTCGCGAGTTCGTTCGATATTAGGCACCAACTGAGGTATATATTTTTTATTTCATGCGTTTCAAGACCCTTGTACAATAAGACAATAACCGTTAGTGCTACGACATTAAATTATTTTGTATAAAAATCGAAAAAAAACCATAATAATTATGCTAATCACCCGACTGCCGAAGGAAAGGAGGGTTATGTTTTTCGAGCGTATGTATGTATGTACATGTAATTTGCAAATAAATTTATTTCAAAAATTAAATTTTTGGTAGGTACAAGCTTTTATTGCGTACTGTACTTTTCTGTATAATCATCATCTACTCTTTGAGACGATTCTAACGAGCCCAAACTCAATGGGGTTACGTTGATTAAATACTGAATTCCCATGGCCACCTTCTCTCTCCATCATCAGACCAGCTTGATGGTACGATAATATTGAATTGTCATCCAAATTATACCAATACTCAAAACTTGAGCTCAATCGGATAATGGCAAGTGACTGAAAAATGGATTGCAAATTTTGACAGACAACTTACATACTTACATACGAACAGGTCAAATTAATATAAAGCTTGTAAAAAGCAGTTGGGTTTTTCCAAAATCTTTTGATTTCACTTGTTTGTTTCTGTGAATGTACTCTGCAATATGCCGAAGTTAACGGAAATTCTCGGAAACACAGTGTAAATTTATCCTAAAATGAATATATAGGAACCGCACATACCCACCTATCTTCCATCTAAGACTGTGAGAGCCACAACTTTTTCAATTCACTTTTAGAGACGCCACCGATTTGCACTGCCTTAGAGGAGACGGCAACACATTCCATAACTTCACATTCCATATTAGTTGTACAGTTATAGGGTTATATTGTCAAAGACTTTCATATTCCTTAGATCTCTATTTGGGCGAGAGTCTGCCTGAGACGCGGATATTAGAACCGCTGCAGTTTTACAGAGAACATGTCTCAAAGAACATCCCAGTCATCATCCGAGGAGGCTGTGCCTCTTGGCCGGCTACTTACAAATGGAATGCTGATTATTTTAAGTAAGCATAAATAAATAAATATAACAAAGCTCAATATTGCTAGTGTTGTGTTCTACACAACTATATATTTGATAGATATAAATACTTAAATAATAAATAAATAAATAATAAATAATAAATATTACGAGACAATCTTACACAAATCAACCTAGGCCCACAGTAAGCTCAATAAGGCTTGTATTGTGGGTACTAGGTGACGATATATATAATAGATAAATACATATAGATACTTATATACATATATAACATCCATAACTCAGGAACAAATATTCGTGATAACACACAAATAAATGCCCTGACCGGGATTCGAACCCGGGACCTCCAGCTTCGTAGGCAGAGTCACTACCAACTGGGCTACGGAGGCCGTTAAATACATAGAAAAATAAATACATAGAAATCAAATTGTTCAACACTTACCAACAAAAAAAAAGATTTTTTAACTCAGGAATGCATGCTGCACAGACAGCATCACTGTCTACTGGTAGTCAAAAGATAAACTCTCTCTAGCTTCCTTTCTTATATATCAAGGTAAGTACAAAAGTGTACTGTACCTGGAGGTGAGGTGATATCTGTCTTAGAAATAGGGTGAACATACACCAGAGCCGAGTGTGTGAAGTGTGGTGTGTGTGTTCTCATCTTTAATTTAAGGTAAACAAAACAAATGTTGCCAAATGTTATACCAATCTGGATGAATTTTGAATTTTCTCATTCAAATTGTGATTACAAACAAACAAATACATAAATATGGCTTGTGTAAGTGATTTGGTAATACAAGGTTGGTTTATCTTATATTTCAGGCAAACAATACCGGACAAAAAGGTGACGGTAGCGGTCACCCCCAATGGGCTGGCAGACGGCATAACTACCAATGAAGAAGGCGTGGAGTACTTTGTCATGCCGTACGAAATGGAGATGTCTATGACTGAGTTTTTAGACTGCTTAGAGCAGAAAAAGTATGTTTAATTCAAAGTGACATACTTTTAAGTGTTCATAGGCTGCAACAAATGCCATATGCTTGTGTGCCATTATTTGGGTTTAAAAAAATCAATTATTATTTATTTATTTATCGTATGGCAATTAAAATACACTGTTTTTACAAGCTTTTATTTACTTTAACTTGACCGTTGTCTGTAATCAAATCTTGCAAGTTAAATTTGATCCACTTCCCGGTTTCCGATTGAGCTGAAATTTTGCATACATGTGTAAAACGCCTGACAATGCAATATTATGATGACATGGTGCTGATCTGATGATGGAGCTGGAAGGTGGCCATAGGAACTTCGCAATGAAACGACACAACCTCATCGAGTTTGGACTCGTTAGAATCGTCTCAATGAGTAGTTGATGACGGTATACAGAAAAGTACAGTCGGCAATAAAAGCTTGTACCAAAAATGAAATTTTTGACAGAAACTTTTATCAGTGTATTTAGAACCGTGAGATGTTATGTTATCAATGTTAGCCATCAAAAAAGTTTCTGTTAATGAAAATACTGTATATACTGCATTATTGAAGAAAAGTTAGGTTTAATCAGTGCTATAATGGTGGCAAACAATTGTACTTCTCACCTTATGGCTTGGTGACACCATAGCCTATGCACATTGTCATTTCAAGGTATAATAAAGATTCTCTGTGTTGCCAACTTAAAGGACAAATACAAACCCTTTGCTGTCAACATGGGATGCCATAAGGAACACTGCCCTTGACTTAATACAGCATTTTTTTCAGAGAAAACTTTATTCCCTACATACAAAAACAGAACTCCAATTTAACTGAAGATTTCAAAGAGCTGTTATGTGATGTGTTGCCAGAGATACCGTTTGCCAGTGAGGCATTCAACAAGAGCCCTGATGCTGTCAATTTCTGGATGGGGGACCACAGAGCAGTCACGTCAAGTAAGCATTTGTCTCTCTCTAGCTAATCCTCTAATCAATATATAATGAAAAAAAAAAAAAAAAATATTTCAGACCATTATTCCATTCCATAAAACATTACATTAAAATTATTTAAAACATTATATACTACTTTTATTCATATAAAATAATGATTTCATGTCAAGGTATTATAATTAATACCTAATGTTAATTGGATGGAACCGTCTGTTCTATCAGCAATGACCTTCAGTATCCTGCTGTCGCTGATATATGTATAGTTTAACCTTGCGAATTTGATAAAATTATGTTAAAATAGTATTACTTAACAAACAGATGCCGTAAACTTTCAAAGGTATTTAAGTGCGATAAAGTATATATCCAATTTATTATTACTTGTAAATAACTGATGCATTGTTACAGTTAATTACCTTGTAAAATTATATGTTTTTTTTTTTAAATAAAGTCATTTGAAAACAAACAAAACAACCCATTTCACCCTCGAACTATTGGCGCTCTCACTTCGTTCGAGCGCCAGAAATATCTCAGGTGAATTGGGTCACTTTCAACCCTCGGTTCATCATCATCATCATCATCATCATATCAGCCGAAAGACGTCCACTGCTGGACATAGGCCTCCCCCAGAGAGTTCCAAATTGACCGGTCCTGCGCCACCCGCATCCAGACCCTCGGTTAACAATCTATTATTGTCTTCAGTGCACAAGGACCCGTACGAGAACATCTACTGCGTCATAGACGGCGTGAAAGAGTTTACCCTGATCCCTCCCACGGACCTGCCGCTAGTGCCGTACCACCGCTATCCGCAGGCGGAGTTCCGCCGCGGCGGGAGCTGGGAGATAGTGCCGGTGCCCGTGGCTGGAGACGACACGGGTCTGCCGTGGATTTGTGTCGGTGTGTATACATTAGTGTTCGTACTTTTTGACCAGACTGCCGCAGAAGGAAGGGTAAATAATAAGGGTTATTAATGCTATTATAGTTCAGTAAAGGCGCCATGTGATTGGCCGTTTTTTTTTTAATACAGTTGCTCAAAAAGTGCTAACTGTTTAGCGTGCGGAAAGTTGGTTTTCGCGAACTAGTGCTTTTCACTTTTCCTTGTACAAATTGTACCATTAATTATTATGTCAATAAAAAATAAATAAGATAGAAATGTATTTAAAATTTTTTTTTTTAACAACTTCATTATTTTTCTGGTATTACAATGATGTTACAGAATTAATATATAAAAGTTTCGAATTTCTTATTTGTTGTTTTTCTTATTTTTTCTCAACTGTATTAAAAAACGTTGTTGGATACATGTGCAGAAATGTCATTCTTCACTCGTCCCGAGTCTTGCCATGTCTCGGTACTCGTGACGTAATGACATACTTTCCGCACTAGCATTGAAATGTACTATTTCAGTTGAGTTGGGAGCTCCATAGAAAAAAAGTATGTGATTATAGTTGTACGAAGTTTTAATTCAAACATTAAAGTCGACGAGTATAAAAAATTCATTATCATTTCAGATCCCCAACGGCCGGATTACTCGAAATACCCCCAATTTAAGAAGGTCCACAAATACAAGGTGCGGCTAGAGAAAGGCGACTGTCTGTATTTACCCAGCCTGTGGTTCCACCACGTCACGCAGAGTCACGGCTGCATCGCTGTCAACTACTGGTACGATATGGAATTCGACATCAAATACTGCTATTTTAAGATGCTTGAGAAAATGTGCAGGTTATAGAGATTTTTCACCAGAGATGTATGAGGTAGCTAAGTGCTGATGGTTAAGGATGAATATCAATCAGAGCTGTGTGAGACGAATATGATGATGAATAATATACAATAGGAAGCGATGCGCGAGCGCACCCAGCTATGCTATTGGTGGATTTTACCCTCGCTCACCCCCTCGCAACCTGGCACAACTCTGGATATTCGCGCTTAGCTACCTGTGTGAGTGTGCGAAGATGTGTTTTTACCCGACTGCCAAAAGAAAGGAGGCTTATGTTTTTCGAGCGTATGTATGTATATATGTGTATGTCTTATTTGGCACGCCCTGCAGCCTAAACCGTATGACGGATTTCGACATATGAGGTGTCGTTGGATTCCTCTTAATCGTGGGAGTGACATAGGCTATAATATTTGCAAAAAGCAGTTGGGTTTTTTGAAAAATCTTTTCAGTCCACTTGTATATTTGACTGCGCGCTGTCAAAGCTAGTTGTTAAATGTATGAAATCACATCTTCGTTCGAGGTGAAGCATTTGTCCCTTATATGTGGGTGATGTATTTGTCCCTTACTGGCATGTACGTACCTAAGTGCGCGAGGGACGAATGCTTTGTGTCCAACATAAACGCAGTCATGTTAGCTAGGCTGGTGTCGTGTAATTGTTGACATAAGTTATTGCATTTTTAATTATATTTTGTTATTGTATGTAAATAAAACTCTGGTTATTAAAAGTTGTATCATTTAATTCACTATTATAGACATTACACAACCGAGTACACTAGACATTAAGCTGGACGTCCGTATCCGCATCGCCGAGGATGCAACATTCTGTTGCCTCATTAGTGCAACACTCTGTAAATAAATAGCACGTTAAATGTGTGTTTTAAATGTACGCCGTGTAGTAAATAAATAGCAGCTGAGACTTGGGTATATAAAAAAATATGTAGTAGCTTATGGCCGAAAAATCGGTGTGAAATTACAATCAAGGTACCTAATATCTAGTACATTGGGCTTTGGGTCAATCAACTTTTTCTTGTTGTTATTTTGTCCCGGTAAGCCAAGAGACAACAGTGACATAGTTTCTTAGAAAAAATACTATAGATTGCATCCATGGAATAGGTTTACCAATATAACAAAAATACGTGTTTAGTGGATTTAAGCACCATAGAATCATAGTTTTAATGAGTGACCCAGGGGACGTAACTATGGCAACGAGTAACAAAAAATAGTTGATTGGCCCACTTAATCCGATACTGGTAAAAAAAAACACAATTTTCTTTCCTTGTTGTCATTCTACTGGGAATTGATGGGGTTGAAGTATGTTGTAGGCAATGGTCTAGCACAGTCCTATTTACCCCATATTTACACCTAGAATTTCTAGAAGTGGCTCTCAAAACTAAATTTAATGTTCGATGCCTACCCATTTTGGGAGTACAGTCAGCATCAGAAGTAGCTAAGCAAAATAACACGCTCAAAACGACCTACACAGATCCTTATCCCCTTGACATAAGAGTTCGTGTGTAGATCATTTTGAGCACTAGGAACAATTTCTGCTGCTGACTGTACAGGCTCGAGTCTAACTAGTCAACCAAACTGTCTGTAATCGTAAGCGCTGTTCGTTAAAATCTGAATGTACGGAAAATATCACAAGTTTCTATGCAATGACAGATGCTGCCGGCGCCATATTGCCGCAACCAGCTCTATGTGTATGTGTCAGACAGACAGACACACACGTATAGCGGCATAATATGCTGAGTGAAATTAAATTCGTGAATCGAAGTAGCAAAATGTGTATCTATCCATGATTCTCAGCAACTTTTACTATGGGACCAACTTTTAAATACTTATGCAAAAAAAAAAACTGTTCAATTTCGTCTCATCAAAGTCAAAGTCAAAGTGATTTATTCTTCAATTTAGGCATATTACATGCACCTATGAATGTCGATAAACTACCACCGCACAGTGTGACAAGAACCACATTTTTTTAGATGTTCTACTGATGATGAAAATCGATAGTCTAAACCAATTCAAAGCTGAGACTAAAACTCCCGGTTGCCAAATGTTTATAGTTTCCGAAAAATGATTTTTTAAAAGTCACGACAAATATCCCCGGATATACTAATAATTTGCTGATAATCCAAAAACTATAGAAAATACAGAGAAAAAGTTTAGATAAAACTTTTAGAGCTACAAAAATAGCGTAAGATTGAGTAATCAGTATAGTCCAAATACCGTCCGTTGCGAAATCATAACCTAATTAAGCAATTTTGTTTTTTTATTTTTTTTATTTTTAATCCGCCATATTATAAAGATTTTTTTATTAAACTTGTAAGGTAATAAGCTGTTATATACACCATAAAATTTTCATTGTATAATTCCGTGGACTAAAGGAATTAGGGAATTTTAAAATTTTGTGATAGGGTTTTCACTCTATCCGGATAAGAAAAGTTAGGTGTAAAAATCTATACAATATATGCAATTTATGTTATTTTGGAGTCGATATAGATCCCTAGATAGTGACAGTTGGTAGTCATTTTCAAAATTATGGTATCTACTCGCTCAGTCATTGGTAATGATTTGTACTTTCCGGATAAAAGTTTATAGATGTCCAACCTAGACAAACTCTTTGATCCACTTTTACTCGCCGACGCATCTCCTAACTCACTAGCGGACACTTCCGGAGGGTGAAAAGTGCCGGTTGTGGCGTTATCCACAACTCCATCTGCCACATGTGGACCAACATGAGGGTTGGCGCCCTCATGTCCTCCTTGCACTAAGTCCCACGGTCGGAGCCCGGAAGGACATCCCCAGCAGGGTGGGTCAACTCCTGCTGAGGCAAAGCGGCATTATGGGTCTGTGACGGCTCCATAATGCCTCATCCCCGTTCCTCCAGACTACAAGTATAGGCATGGGGTTTTAGTTAAACCTAACGAGGGTGGACCGCTTCCCATGTCACTTGTTTCATTGGAATGCAACACACCATAAGTATGGGTGTTTGGGGCTTCACATTTAGGGCTAAGACTGAGCCAACCTAACCCGTGATGATGCACATTATGTAGCACTAGTGAGGTTTTGACGAAGGCTTCCAGCCAGATAGAGCGGACATATTAGGTCAGTGTCAGTGCAGTGTCAGGTGGCATCAATCTTATAAAAGCCGACACAAACACATATCTTGACTAAGAGAAGTAGAGGAAAAGGCCCTATGCTCTCAATAAATGGCTTATACTGCAACCAGGAATACGTTCAGATGAGGGATAAAGATAGACAGTACAACAGTATTGTAAAAACTATCTTCAGTAAAAGGCATAATAAATTTATTTAAATAAAAATAAATAAATAAATATCATGGGACAATTCACACCAATTGATCTAGTTCCAAACTAGGCAAAGCCTGTACTACGGGTACTAGACAACGGATAAACATACTTATATAGATAAATACATACTTAAATAGATATTAAACATCCAAGACTCGAGAACAAACATTCGTATTCATCATACAAATATCTGCCCCGACCGGGGATCGAACCCGGGACCTCAAGCTTCATAGTCAGGTTCTCTAACCACTAGGCTATTCGGTCGTCAAATTTATTTCGGTACTTGTAAGTGTCAACCCTGGATCCGGGTATTCCGGGTGTAACTTATCTTTGTTGATAACTCAATTAGTCCACGCAATAGAGACGCAATATTTTTATATCGTGTAGAAGAAATTGTCAGCTATTTTTGTGTATAACAAACAATTTATAATATCAAGAACTTTTGGAAAAATAAAATAAAAACTTATTTTAAAGAAAAGTTAATTACTCCGAAAGTAATGAATAAATGACTGTTTTAATCATTGAAAAATGTACTCTTTTAATAGTCGAATGTGAGATATATTTCGCCATTCGGCTAATATTTGCTAATTGCTAATTATTTTTAAGTCTACTGAAAACCGGATAAAAAAGTACAATTTTTATTATTTTTATTATTCAAAAACTAATTGAAATTGGCAACCGGGAGTTTTAGTCTCAGCTTTGAATTGGTTTAGACTATCGATTTTCATCATCAGTAGAACATCTAAAAAAATGTGGTTCTTGTCACACTGTGCGGCGTAATAAACTCGGCGAGGTGTCATTTTTTCAAAACAGTATACAATATATCATATCAGTATCAGAGTATTATAAAATTTTAAAATTACATTGCTACAGTAGAAAGCCTATTTATTTTACGACAGGTTTTTAGTGCAGGATTTTATCGCTGCCAAATATCCCTATCCATGATGTAGTCGTTTATCTTATAATATGCTTTTGCAATGAGTGTCCGTTTTACGACAGATTTGAATTTAGAGTCAGTAAGTTCGGTAATGTGTTTTGGAAGTTTATTGTAGAATTTTATACAATTTCCCAAGAACGACTTTTTCGCTTTTACTAGCCTGTAAAAAGTTGTTTTGAGCTTCCCTGCGCTTCTGGTAACCTTGGGCCTATCAGTGTTTGTTGGGTAGTTGTATAAATTCTTCCTAACATACATTATTATTTCAAATACGTATAGCGACGGCAGTGTTAGAATATCTGTTTCCTTGAAAAATTCTCTTAATGACTCACGCGACCCGAGGTTATAAATTGCTCTAACAGCCCTTTTTTGTAAAATAAATACAGTCTCAATATCTGCCGCTGATCCCCATAAAATAAGACCATAAGTAATTATACTGTTAAAGTAAGCGAAGTAAACTAACCGTGCCGTTGCTACATTGGTAAGCTGCCTTATTCTCCTGACTGCAAAAGCAGCGGAACTCAACCTACTTCCTATCGCAGTTATGTGGGAACCCCACTGCAGTTTAGAGTCTAACGTAATACCTAAGAATACAGTTGACTTTACAAATTCTATGGTTTCACCATTAAGTTTAATATTTGAGGCTATGTTTACATTTGAGTTCGCTAGTGTGAATTTTATACATTTCGTTTTTTTCGGATTCAACACTAAGTTATTGGCAGCAAACCAGTCAGATATCATGGACAGGGTGTTATTTGGTTCAATGAGTTCAGTATCTTTCCTATTAACCTTGAACAGTAACGAGGTGTCATCGGCGAACATGACAATGCCTGATCTTCGGCTTACCATATATGGTAGATCATTTACATAAACAAGGAACAGGAATGGACCTAAAATAGATCCTTGAGGTACTCCCATCTCCACCACTGTCTCTGACGAAATGGCCCCATTTATCGCATCGTGGATATTCAGCGTTTTTAAGGCGTTTTTTTCGTCATTGTCGTTGACAACAAATACTGTTATCGTCCGTCCGTCTGTCTGTCACCAGGGTGTATCTCAAGAACCGTGATAGCTAGAGAGTTGAAATTTTCACAGATTATGTATTTCTGTTGCCGCTATAAAAACAAATAGGTACTAAAAAACCGGCCAAGTGCGAGTTGCACTGGGGCTCCCATACAACAGACATGATTTTTTTGCCGTTTTTATAAATAATGATACGGAACCCTTCGTGCACGAGTCCGACTCGTACTTGGCCGGTTTTTGATTAAATTTTCGGCCCACGCGCGGATCAGCGTCGGCGTGCACTCCGCGCACAGCTGTATGGTCAGTGTATATACAGTGTGTGTCGTGTTACCACGGTGTCCGGGTACAGGTGGTTAGTGGGCCGCGCCGCGGCCACGCACACGCCGCGCGCCGAGCACGCGCCGACGGCGTTGCGCGTCACGCACGCGCCGCCGCCGGCCCACGCGCGGATCAGCGTCGGCGTGCACTCCGCGCACAGCTGTATGGTCAGTGTATATACAGTGTGTGTCGTGTTACCACGGTGTCCGGGTACAGGTGGTTAGTGGGCCGCGCCGCGGCCACGCACACGCCGCGCGCCGAGCACGCGCCGACGGCGTTGCGCGTCACGCACGCGCCGCCGCCGGCCCACGCGCGGATCAGCGTCGGCGTGCACTCCGCGCACAGCTGTATGGTCAGTGTATATACAGTGTGTGTCGTGTTACCACGGTGTCCGGGTACAGGTGGTTAGTGGACCGCGCCGCGGCCACGCACACGCCGCGCGCCGAGCACGCGCCGACGGCGTTGCGCGTCACGCACGCGCCGCCGCCGGCCCACGCGCGGATCAGCGTCGGCGTGCACTCCGCGCACAGCTGTATGGTCAGTGTATATACAGTGTGTGTCGTGTTACCACGGTGTCCGGGTACAGGTGGTTAGTGGGCCGCGCCGCGGCCACGCACACGCCGCGCGCCGAGCACGCGCCGACGGCGTTGCGCGTCACGCACGCGCCGCCGCCGGCCCACGCGCGGATCAGCGTCGGCGTGCACTCCGCGCACAGCTGTATGGTCAGTGTATATACAGTGTGTGTCGTGTTACCACGGTGTCCGGGTACAGGTGGTTAGTGGGCCGCGCCGCGGCCACGCACACGCCGCGCGCCGAGCACGCGCCGACGGCGTTGCGCGTCACGCACGCGCCGCCGCCGGCCCACGCGCGGATCAGCGTCGGCGTGCACTCCGCGCACAGCTGTATGGTCAGTGTATATACAGTGTGTGTCGTGTTACCACGGTGTCCGGGTACAGGTGGTTAGTGGGCCGCGCCGCGGCCACGCACACGCCGCGCGCCGAGCACGCGCCGACGGCGTTACGCGTCACGCACGCGCCGCCGCCGGCCCACGCGCGGATCAGCGTCGGCGTGCACTCCGCGCACAGCTGTATGGTCAGTGTATATACAGTGTGTGTCGTGTTACCACGGTGTCCGGGTACAGGTGGTTAGTGGGCCGCGCCGCGGCCACGCACACGCCGCGCGCCGAGCACGCGCCGACGGCGTTGCGCGTCACGCACGCGCCGCCGCCGGCCCACGCGCGGATCAGCGTCGGCGTGCACTCCGCGCACAGCTGTATGGTCAGTGTATATACAGTGTGTGTCGTGTTACCACGGTGTCCGGGTACAGGTGGTTAGTGGGCCGCGCCGCGGCCACGCACACGCCGCGCGCCGAGCACGCGCCGACGGCGTTGCGCGTCACGCACGCGCCGCCGCCGGCCCACGCGCGGATCAGCGTCGGCGTGCACTCCGCGCACAGCTGTATGGTCAGTGTATATACAGTGTGTGTCGTGTTACCACGGTGTCCGGGTACAGGTGGTTAGTGGGCCGCGCCGCGGCCACGCACACGCCGCGCGCCGAGCACGCGCCGACGGCGTTGCGCGTCACGCACGCGCCGCCGCCGGCCCACGCGCGGATCAGCGTCGGCGTGCACTCCGCGCACAGCTGTATGGTCAGTGTATATACAGTGTGTGTCGTGTTACCACGGTGTCCGGGTACAGGTGGTTAGTGGGCCGCGCCGCGGCCACGCACACGCCGCGCGCCGAGCACGCGCCGACGGCGTTGCGCGTCACGCACGCGCCGCCGCCGGCCCACGCGCGGATCAGCGTCGGCGTGCACTCCGCGCACAGCTGTATGGTCAGTGTATATACAGTGTGTGTCGTGTTACCACGGTGTCCGGGTACAGGTGGTTAGTGGGCCGCGCCGCGGCCACGCACACGCCGCGCGCCGAGCACGCGCCGACGGCGTTGCGCGTCACGCACGCGCCGCCGCCGGCCCACGCGCGGATCAGCGTCGGCGTGCACTCCGCGCACAGCTGTATGGTCAGTGTATATACAGTGTGTGTCGTGTTACCACGGTGTCCGGGTACAGGTGGTTAGTGGGCCGCGCCGCGGCCACGCACACGCCGCGCGCCGAGCACGCGCCGACGGCGTTGCGCGTCACGCACGCGCCGCCGCCGGCCCACGCGCGGATCAGCGTCGGCGTGCACTCCGCGCACAGCTGTATGGTCAGTGTATATACAGTGTGTGTCGTGTTACCACGGTGTCCGGGTACAGGTGGTTAGTGGGCCGCGCCGCGGCCACGCACACGCCGCGCGCCGAGCACGCGCCGACGGCGTTACGCGTCACGCACGCGCCGCCGCCGGCCCACGCGCGGATCAGCGTCGGCGTGCACTCCGCGCACAGCTGTATGGTCAGTGTATATACAGTGTGTGTCGTGTTACCACGGTGTCCGGGTACAGGTGGTTAGTGGGCCGCGCCGCGGCCACGCACACGCCGCGCGCCGAGCACGCGCCGACGGCGTTGCGCGTCACGCACGCGCCGCCGCCGGCCCACGCGCGGATCAGCGTCGGCGTGCACTCCGCGCACAGCTGTATGGTCAGTGTATATACAGTGTGTGTCGTGTTACCACGGTGTCCGGGTACAGGTGGTTAGTGGGCCGCGCCGCGGCCACGCACACGCCGCGCGCCGAGCACGCGCCGACGGCGTTGCGCGTCACGCACGCGCCGCCGCCGGCCCACGCGCGGATCAGCGTCGGCGTGCACTCCGCGCACAGCTGTATGGTCAGTGTATATACAGTGTGTGTCGTGTTACCACGGTGTCCGGGTACAGGTGGTTAGTGGGCCGCGCCGCGGCCACGCACACGCCGCGCGCCGAGCACGCGCCGACGGCGTTGCGCGTCACGCACGCGCCGCCGCCGGCCCACGCGCGGATCAGCGTCGGCGTGCACTCCGCGCACAGCTGTATGGTCAGTGTATATACAGTGTGTGTCGTGTTACCACGGTGTCCGGGTACAGGTGGTTAGTGGGCCGCGCCGCGGCCACGCACACGCCGCGCGCCGAGCACGCGCCGACGGCGTTGCGCGTCACGCACGCGCCGCCGCCGGCCCACGCGCGGATCAGCGTCGGCGTGCACTCCGCGCACAGCTGTATGGTCAGTGTATATACAGTGTGTGTCGTGTTACCACGGTGTCCGGGTACAGGTGGTTAGTGGGCCGCGCCGCGGCCACGCACACGCCGCGCGCCGAGCACGCGCCGACGGCGTTGCGCGTCACGCACGCGCCGCCGCCGGCCCACGCGCGGATCAGCGTCGGCGTGCACTCCGCGCACAGCTGTATGGTCAGTGTATATACAGTGTGTGTCGTGTTACCACGGTGTCCGGGTACAGGTGGTTAGTGGGCCGCGCCGCGGCCACGCACACGCCGCGCGCCGAGCACGCGCCGACGGCGTTGCGCGTCACGCACGCGCCGCCGCCGGCCCACGCGCGGATCAGCGTCGGCGTGCACTCCGCGCACAGCTGTATGGTCAGTGTATATACAGTGTGTGTCGTGTTACCACGGTGTCCGGGTACAGGTGGTTAGTGGGCCGCGCCGCGGCCACGCACACGCCGCGCGCCGAGCACGCGCCGACGGCGTTGCGCGTCACGCACGCGCCGCCGCCGGCCCACGCGCGGATCAGCGTCGGCGTGCACTCCGCGCACAGCTGTATGGTCAGTGTATATACAGTGTGTGTCGTGTTACCACGGTGTCCGGGTACAGGTGGTTAGTGGGCCGCGCCGCGGCCACGCACACGCCGCGCGCCGAGCACGCGCCGACGGCGTTGCGCGTCACGCACGCGCCGCCGCCGGCCCACGCGCGGATCAGCGTCGGCGTGCACTCCGCGCACAGCTGTATGGTCAGTGTATATACAGTGTGTGTCGTGTTACCACGGTGTCCGGGTACAGGTGGTTAGTGGGCCGCGCCGCGGCCACGCACACGCCGCGCGCCGAGCACGCGCCGACGGCGTTGCGCGTCACGCACGCGCCGCCGCCGGCCCACGCGCGGATCAGCGTCGGCGTGCACTCCGCGCACAGCTGTATGGTCAGTGTATATACAGTGTGTGTCGTGTTACCACGGTGTCCGGGTACAGGTGGTTAGTGGGCCGCGCCGCGGCCACGCACACGCCGCGCGCCGAGCACGCGCCGACGGCGTTGCGCGTCACGCACGCGCCGCCGCCGGCCCACGCGCGGATCAGCGTCGGCGTGCACTCCGCGCACAGCTGTATGGTCAGGTTCGCTGGAACGATCGAGCTTGTCAACACTGGAGTCTGGCAAAAGATAGTCAGAATTCGGGCTTCAAGGTTAGTTGGACGTCTCAGGAACAGGCGCGTTGCATGCGATAGAAAGAAATGGCCACATTTTGGTACGTTTGGCGTACCTAAACAGGGAATTTGTTAACAGAGAACCTTCTGTACGTGGTATTTATTCTGATGCAGTACTCACGGCCCTCATAGTCGTCCCGGAGCCACTTGAGACGGCCGATCTCGCGGCGCGCGCGCGCGGCCAGCTCGGCCGGCACGCAGCGCGCCGGCGCGCCCGGCACCGCGCAGCACGCGCCGCACGTGCGCGTCTCCTGAAGTCGCCCGCCCTGAACAGTGCATTATTCAGGCTCAAATTCATTTTTTGTAGTCATAATAACGAGTATAACCGTATAAAAATAAAAAAATAAAATAAAAAATATATATAGATTTAAAAAAAAGTGCACCCCGTAGGAAAATTCTAATTATGTGGGAAAATCAAGAATAATTGGTTTTAAAATCATCTATCAGGATATTACGGTAAACTTTTTATTTTCGGAGAAAACACGATTTTTCTGATACGCGCCATACAAAGATTTTGAAAAAAAAAATATAATTAATTAGTTTTCCATTCAAATTACCTAAGATTAATTTTGGGACATAATAAAACTCAACAAAAGCTATTCCAATAAAAAAAGTTCAAATTTAAGACTTCGGTTTCTATATCTATAGAGGCCGATTTTCAGCCCACCGTGCGGCGTGGCACGCGCGCCACTACTTTGAGCATGCGCTCTTAGCTTTCGCGCCAACGTCACCTGCCCCCTATTCTGTAACTTGTTTTAAGCTCACCTCAACGCTCACCCACAATTATACCTTCACACCGCGATGCGTAGTAACTAAGCATAGGTAGAGGTCTAGTTTCGTAACGGGTGACCGGCGGGGTGAGCCGCATTTGCGCGTAGCGAATAACAGCCCTGATCGCCGTGCAGTCGCTCACAAAGTTGTAGGCGACGTGGAGGGGATGAGGTGGCGACACCGGTGCCGATGGAAACCGCGCTTGCTACCCCTTCTATAGTATTTAGTGTTGTGTGACAAGTACAGTGTACACGTAATGAGCGCACCATGCCCTGGGGCGTGCACTGGCACTCCCGCAGCCCCTGCGCGGCGCACTCGGCGGCGTGGCAGCTGCCGTCGCTGAAGCAGCGCCCGCCGAGGCCGCAGTGGCACGACGGCCCCGGACACGAGCACTCCTGCCCGAGCCGAGAGCAGTCCTGAAACAATCATTACAATCGACACAGACGTGTCACTCACTGCATTAACCCTTAAATGCATGATTTTTTGTATAACTTTTTAATAAATTGAAATAGATGTGTCATGTTGTATAGATTGACGGATAGCTGAAGTGGATAGCTGCATTTTGAGCCACGGACCATCAAATATACGATGCATATATACATCATTATGCATTTAAGGGTTAAGGGCTTATTTGATGAGATTCTAGTACTTATCTACTGCTGGTGAGTGTTTGCCAACTATGTGAAAGTCCATGAGATCCACGCGGACAGTTATCGGTCTAAGAATGGTCAGTTTACTAATGTTGACTGGTACTAACTATGCCAAATTTCGTGAGATTTGCGTGATGACAGTTGCGCGTGCAGCACGGGCCCTGTGAAGGGTGGCAGGTCGACGTCGGGGCCACCGCGCATCCGCCCTTGTGAAGTGTTCTGCGAGGAAAAGATTAGGTTAGGTACTCAGACTCGAATTTGACTACTATTGAAAATCACCATTCGCTTGTCCTTGTCCCATTTACTTGGGGTCGGCGCAGCATGTTTTTTCTTCCATACCTCTCTATAGCCTGTCAACTCATCACACACTTCCTTCCTATTCATATCGTCTCTCCCGCAGTCCATCCACCTTTTTCTTGGTCTACCTCTTCTCTTGCAACCCTCCACATTCATACTTAATGCCCTTCTAGCATCATGTCTATCATAACATATCATCCCTCCGCATAACATGTCCATACCACCGCAGGCGATTTGCTCTCAGCTTTTCAGTTATGGGTGCTACTTTCAGGCTTCCACTTATATACTCATTCCTTATTCGATCCATTCTCCTCACGCCACACATCCACCTCAACATCCATCCATCCCTGTAACATGCAATCTCGTTTCATGCGTCATCTTTGCGGCCCAACATTCTGATCCATGCATGACGGCAGGTCTTGCAATGGTAATGGTAAACTATTTATTAAGAATCATTGTTGCAAAACCTAACGACATTGTTGCGTGACTCACTGGAGTTGTATTAGTTGAGAGTACACATGACACAGGCTGAAACTGAAGTTAGTTCAATGGGGTAACTGCAGTACGCGACGCGGCAGATGTGCGAACGGAAATAATGAATGCTCCATCCCCCGTGACCCCTGCGGGGCTAGCACTGTCGCCTTTCCCCTTTCCCTCCTCTTTTTAATTAGTTGAGATCGAGTGAGACAGGAGTCACTGAGTCGCGCGCTGACGCGACTTGGCAGCAAGTTGTGTTAGACCCCCAAATCCGCACGTACTCGCGTCAGACCTGATACATCGCCCGCACTCCTGCCAGGCCTGTTCCTCTTGCCACTTCGGCTAAACTTGGCTCTCTCTAACCTCCGGGGTGTTAATTCACCCGAACGCTGGCGACGCCGAGTAGCACGGGTGGCTGTTCACGTACCCCTCCTCGAAGTGCTCGGCGCCGCCCGTGCGCGGGGTGCAGCACGGGTCGCTGTACACGCACCGCACCGGCAGCCCGCAGTCGCACGCCTCTTCTTCTTCTACTATGCCTATTAATATACACAATATCGAACCGTTACATTCACCTATAAGGACTAAGAACGCAGTTTTTCATTATATCTACAACATACCCAAAAATTATAAAAATCGAACAATGTTTACGTGGTGAAAAACGCTATCGCTTTTTGTATGATAATTTACAGGTTCACAATCCTCTTAAAACAAACCACTTACCATTCCCACAGTACGGGCGCACTTCCTCGTACAGACAGTAGCTCATGGTGTTGAGCGTGGCGGCGATGAGCCGCTTGCTGCACAGCGAGAACTCGAAGTGCGAGGGGTTGTCCGCCGTGGAGGACTGCGCGCCCATCAGGAAGCCCCGGCACAGCGAGTTGGGGAAGTTATCGTCGTGGTGCGCGCCGAAACTGTGGCCTGGGGCAGAAAAGTAAAGCTAGTGACTCATGGGGCAAAAACGAAAAGACAAAAGTAAAGAATACAAATGTAAGAATGCACTTATTATAAATAAATAAACTTATAAATCGACTTAAGATTGTTTTACATTACAATTGTGAATCGCAAACAATAAATGTATACACAGGACTCACAGGAGGTCACTCGATACTCCTGGCACAGTGCATAGACGAAGAGGCACGGACGTACCAACCTCATACGTGCCGTGCCTGAATGGCTTCGATAAAAGGATTTCTCGAAGCCATTCACGGCATTTTAAACATTCTGTAATTTTGTGCTGGCTAAGTAAGCTAGAACCCTGAATAGTGTAGTAAACAGTAACAAATAGGGCATAATATCATCATTATATCAGCCGAAAGACGTCCACTGCTGGACATAGGCCTCCCTCAAAGAGTGCCACAATGACCGGTCCTGCGCCACCCGCATCCAGCGGGCATAATATGACATAACAACAACAATAACATTCAATTTGATCTTGTTATTAGAACTATTGCCCGTCAAAGTACCTTGAAGATGTACATGTTTGTTAGTGGTAGATGGACAATGCACTAGAAACTATACAAACGTTATTTGCGGTAGGTAAAATAACATTTCCATACAAAGTCTATACAAAAATAGTATTCCCAGCTGCATTCATATATTAGTATGTATTGATAACACAATAACCTACAAAAGCTGCGCGAGCACGGGTTTGCGTGTGCGTGTGCGCGCGTGCGTGCGTGCGTGTGTGTGTGTATGTGAGTGCGCGTGTGTGTGCATATGTGTGCGTATGGGGGTGCGTGTGGGTGTGGGTGGGAAGTATGTAGGTATACTTGATCATTAACAACATAAATACTGCACGTATTACAGTAAATTCATTGAAAAAACCGGTGCAGTGTGGGTGTGACTTAAATTCAAATATGAGACCCAATACTTGCCACACTAACGACACGACTTTGTTACGATTGATATGGCAACATTAGCAAGGCAACATCATGTTGTATTTCTTATCTGCCTACTCGAGGGGGAAAACCCGACTGCGCAATTGCGCTGTAATATTGAGTAAGAATGATATGACGATAACGCGCCGGCCCGGTGTCTCGGTGACTCAGCGGTGAACGTGACGTGGCTGTGACATTCAGCGCTTCAAGCGCTTTCTAAAGCGGCACGATTTTACTCGTCCTAAGAGCACTCTGGGGTAATTCGACTTTATTGGAATGTAACTATTTAGTTTTTATGAAAAAGATAACATTTTTAGTTGAACGAGCGAGCGAAGTGAACGAAGTTCTCCGTTTCAGCTTGGGCCAAAATTCTTTCGTATGTCTGTCCGGCTGTTCGCCTCTACAGGTCGCATTTCTCAACCCACTAGAGTTAAAACAAAAGCTTCTCTCTGACAGCCTCAATGTTGTTAATCGCAGCACATTCGAGGTTTTACTCGATGATTTACTATTAGCCGTTAGGTAGCTGCTTTAATTTGCATGTATTTTGAATTCAGAACGATTGTAACATGGCTATACGAATAAATAAATTGGCCATTCAAGAGTTGCACCTCCTGTACACAGATTTAATTTATGGTCCCAAATTAGTGTGACCATACAATACTTTTTCAGAATTAATTTTTTTTTAAAAAAAAAGCATAATACTTGCGAGTTCTACAGCTCACATAGCCACGCACGAGTGTCGTGACGTCACGATCTACGAGCGTTTTCTCTTTCTAACAAGCAATATTAAAACGGTTGTAGATTCGTAATATTTTCAGATACCTATTTGCATGGAATTACCTTTTAGCAAGTTGACTGCAAAGCGCTAATCGCGCTTAGCGATTACTCAAACCTAATTCCTGTCACATGCCCCTTCCAGTGATAAACGCAATAACGTGTACGGGATTCCATGTAGATACGGCGATTTTCTTCTGAAGACACCGTGTTTACCAATTCATTGATTCCATCACTTTGCTCAAAAAACCCAACCAAAATAACCACTGAAGCGAACGAAAATAAAATGTTGTGTGTTTATTGAAGTTCTATAAATCCTTGCGTTGCTTTAGAGTTTAGACGTCTCGTTCGTTATGTGTGTACGGCGGCAAGAACATCTTTTATTTCTTATGTCAAAGTGAGTATCTAGTTTTTAGCTTTTCATAACCATTATTAACTTCACCTGTTATACATATATGTAAGAATGTAACAACGTTATAAAATATTCTGAGGCCCGGTATTATAAAGATGCTGTTAGATATTCCATGAATCGAGTGGATGAGTGGTCTGTTGCAGCGGAGAAGTAAAACAAGGAATCCTTTTCAGCAGCTATATATTATCAAACACGGAAATATCGTCAGATATAGTAAAACTTAATTTAATCATGTAGACAAAAATAATATTACGTCTATACCAGATCGGTGACACGGGAAGAAGGAAGTTGACAACTAGATAGAGTTGCCACTGTATTAAAATATAATAAGACTGGCATTCACGTATTATGATGTTCATTGTTAGCCATAGACTATCCAACACTTCCCCTCTAGGGCACACAATAGAACTTTGGACTCTACATTTGTCGACTCTACATCTGTCGACTCTACAGTGTATATACAAAGACTCTACATTAAACTTTATCATTTACAACAAACTCTTTGGCTTTAAAGTAAACAGAAATGTAACAAGTCAAATTATACAAAGCCTTATTTATGTTATTATACTACTTATATGCATGCTCTAGTCACTTATATAATTAAGCTTGACAGACATTCATAGCTTTTACAAAATTATGATGCTTTACTCTGCATAAAGGTTTCGTTAACACATCGGCAATCATTTTTTCGGTAGGTAAATATTCTACTTTAATTACATTATTTAATACTAAATCTTTTACATAATGATATCTTATGTCGATGTGTTTAGTACGCTTGTGACAATATTGTTTAGCTTGTAATAGCTTTTGGGCGCTTTGATTGTCATTATAAACAATACAATCAACCTGTCCAGGTAAGATCTCTGATAACAAACTTTTAATGAATGATATATCCTTGCACACATCACTAATAGCAAGGTATTCAGATTCTGTGGATGATAGTGAGACGCATCTTTGTTTACGGGACTCCCAATTAACTGTATTTCCCCCTAATTTAATGACAAACCCAGTATAGGACTTCCTGTCTGTGATATCATTGGCCCAGTCTGCGTCTGTATAAGCACACAAAGACCAATTCATATCTTTATGGAAACATAAAGAATATTGAATTGTACCTGCCAAATAACGCAAGATTCTTTTCGCTGCTAACCAATGAGATCTATCGAAACAGTTATTAAATTGACTAAGTTAACTACATGCGAATGTTATATCAGGGCGCGAACATACGCTGAGATATAACAAACAACCCAGTAATTGTCGATAGTTATAGACTTCGTCCTGTAAACAGTCATTAGTTTCAGGTTTTACAAGTTTACAGTTAACCTCCATGGGTGTGGACACGGCCTTACAGTTTTCCATACCAAAGCGTGCAAGTAGCTTTCTGATATATTCGCTCTGATCAAGCGACAAAGTTCCCCTTTCTCTATTTCTGGAAACATTTATACCTAGACAGCTTTTAAGTGCACCCAAGTTTTTAACATTAAATTTATTCTCTAAAACTTTCAATAAACTATGCTTGTGCGAGCTGTTGCGACTGTAGAATACATAAAAGTCGTCAACATATAACGCCAAAATGACTAGATCATCCTTGTCACCTTTTACATATACACAAGGTTCACATTTTGACTGTATGAATTTATGTTCACTAAGTAAATTATGTATTTTACAGTTCCACATTCTACTTGCTTGTTTAAGGCCGTAAATGCTTTTCTTTAATAAACAAACCTCATTTTTATTATTATTACTGAAGCCAATAGGCTGCTCCATATACACAGTCTCATTGAGCTCAGCATTTAGAAAAGCTGTTGCCACATCTAAATGGTCTATATTTAAGTCTAATTGATTGGCTATACAGAACAGAATTCGCATTGTCGAATGACGTACAACGATAGCGAATGTTTCATTATAATCGATACCTTCACGTTGTGTGAAGCCTCTGGCAACTAATCGCGCCTTAAAACGATCAAAATTACCAGATGCATCGTATTTAGTTTTAAAAACCCATTTGCATTTAATTACATTTGTATTGATGGGTCTTTCCACAATTTCCCAGACATTGTTACGAACTGAGCATCATGCTCATTTTTCATGGCTTCTAACCATTGTTGGCCGTTTAAACCATTAATTGCTTCCTCGTATGTGATAGGTTCAATAGATGGTGAAAGGCCATGAGCGAGCAGAGACATGTCAGACATGTCATAGTCTAAGTATCTCGCAGGGGGTACATTACGTGTTGCACGAACAGAACGATGTGGTGTAGCGACGGCCACAGGACGAGTCGCTTCACCCTCACCAGCTGACACAGGCGAAGATGGGCTCACAGATAGTGTGCCGTCGGTGCCTAGTGAAACATCAGCTGATTTGAAGTTGTCGCTGCTTTCATTGCTGTACACCTCAGGCTCCTCACTGAAATTGACATATGGTTTCTGTCAGATTCATTCAAATCAATATCATTTTCATCACTACTTAAAATTTCATCATTATTTAAAATTTCATCATTTAAAATAGTTTCATTTAAATTTATTTCAATTTCATTCTGACTAGAAATGTTACTATCACAGATTGCTTCCTCCTCAATATCACCGTATGTTAAAATAATATTACTATCTGACAATTCTTGGAAGGGTTTTACACTGGGGTTATAGAATCTATTCTCAACGAATGCGATATTACGGGATTTGATGACTTTTGTGGGATCCAAGGGATCGGCTAAGCGATAGCCCTTTGATGTATCACAATATCCCACAAAAATATATTCCTTTGCCTTAGCATCTAATTTATCTCTTTTATGTTTGGGCACTAGAGAAAAAGCAGTACAGCCAAAAACTTTGAGGTGGCGAAGGCTGACCTTCTTGCCAGTCCATACCTCCTCAGGTATACGTCCAGCTAAAGCCGACGTGGGAGACCTATTTTTAGGGTTCCGTAGCCAAAATGGCAAAAACGGAACCCTTATAGTTTCGTCATGTCCGTCTGTCCGTCTGTCCGTATGTCACAGGCATTTTACTCGAAAACTATAAGGTGAATTTGAATAAAATTTTGAGGATAGGTGTATTTTGTTAGCCGCTACATAGTTTTGTAATTAAAATGACAAAAAAAAATTTTTTAGGGGTGCACTCCATACATAAAACTAAAAGTCAAATTTTTTTTTTTCATTGTGACCCCCCGTGTGGCACATCAATCGATAGGCCTTTCAAAATAAATATAAGGTTTCCTAGAATTTTTTTTGATTAAGTGAATAGGGTCGGAGATAATCGCCCCGAAAGTCACTAAAATTCTGTCCCCCCCCCTCTAATTTTTGAACGGTGTATTTTAAAAATATGGAAAAATTCATGGACATAGGGCTTATTAATTTCATTCACCGAAAATTGTTTTGAACAAGATCGGTTCAGAGGTTTTCGAGATATTGCTGAAAAACTGCCTTCCTCAAAGAAAAGGACGTAAGTGCCGTAAAATTTCTGTGACGATACGACCTTTTTAATAGGCACGGAACCATTCGTTTTGCGTGGTCCGACACGCACTTGGCCGGTTTTTTTAATAAATAGCAGTCATTGCTGCTTCTCCCCAAAATCGTTTGCTGAGACCTGAGTGCTGTAACATGCATCGTACCTTATCAAACACTGATCTATGTGATCTCTCAGAAATACCATTTTGAGCTGAGCAATAAGGAATAGTAGTCTGGTGAATAATACCTTGTTCATTTAAATATTTACTGAACTTAGAACTGGTATACTCGCCTCCTCCATCGCTACGAAGACAAAGAACTGGCAAATTTAGCTGTTTTTCCACAAGAGCTTTAAAATGTATGAAACAATCATATACCTGTGATTTGTTCTTTATGATGTATCCAAAGGTCTTCCGGCTGAAGTCATCAGTAAAGGAAACTAGGTATTTCCCTCCTCCATAGCTCGCCTCTGGCATTGGCCCGCAGACATCACTGTGCACCAGCTGCAGCGGTTGTGACGTTTTGGTGTTGCTTGCCTTCGGAAAAGGCTCGACCTGCTGTGTGCAAATGTCCTAGGCGGTTATGCCACAATGCCGTCATTGGTGGTGCAGAGGCAGCGACTGCAGCACTCGGTGACATCTGCCTGGTTTGCAGATGCAAAGAGTGCATCTTATTAGGATCATACCTATCCTCACCAGAAACTTCCCCACATAACCTATAGATACCATTGATACACTTTGCCAAGGCTATATAGTTGCCAGTTGCTTTGATTTGATTGTCATATATATAACAACCATCTTTGTTAAAAAGAATTGAGTGGCCATCTTTACACAATTTGGACACAGAAAGCAAATTCGCAGACAAGTTGGGAACTAATAAAGCGTTTTTAAAAGTTCTTACCTGTCCATTTATTTTGATGTTTAAGTCCCCTATTTGTGAACTTGTCATGACTTCATTATTTGCTATACTTATATTGTTTTTCTAAGTGTCCTTTAAATTTATTAGCACTCCACTGTCATTAGCTAGATGTGACGAGGCCCCACTGTCCACGAAGACTTCAGATCTGTCCTGAGCAAAGAAGGCTTTCTCGCTCTGTTCCGGGTCCTTTTTCTTGTGTCTTCGTTCACGCTTCAGCTTGAAGCATTTGGTTTTTATATGTCCAATTTTGTGACAATAGGTGCATTTCGACTTGCTACCTGTTATAAAAGCTGTAGTTGAAGAATTATTTGTAGCAGACTTTCTCTCAAATTCTTGAAGCAGGCGGGTTCGCACTAATTCACTTTTAAGTGTCTCCAAAGAAATACAGTATGTTTCCATGTTTGATACTAAAGTGTCATACTCGGCTGGTAAGCCGCTAAGGAGTATTTCCGCTATCTCCTGATCCTCCACTACCCGGCCAATGTCTGCCAACTGGTGTGCAATGGACATGACGTGGTCAATATATTGTGTCATGTCTCCATGTTCCACGAAGTCCACTCTGTGCAGTTGGCGGAGCAGGAGCACTCGCCTATACAATCCTCTGTCCTCAAAGACATCTGCTAAGCTTTTCCATGCTTCTTTAGATGTAGTCGCTGCCCGTACGTATTGATATAACGCCGGTCTAACGCTGAGACAAACGCGAGCCAGCGCGCGTTGATCGCGCACGGCATCAGCGCCAGTGAGTGCATCATCATTTTGTCGATTGACCATTTCCCAGAGACCTTCACTAATTAGTAACATTTTTAATGTAAATTTCCATGTGTGATAATTGGTGCCGTCTAATTTCTCTATGACTGCCGCGCCGGCCATCATGGGCGGGCTCGGTACGTTCGGTATGTTCTCGTTCTCATTTGCCATAGTTACAGATATTTTAATATTTATAGATTTGAATTAAGCACTAATGTAGGATCGATCCTTTAATCTTCTCGGTGCAAAACAGGGTACCACTATTGAGATGTGAACGGATTCCTCTCATGCCACTGGGACCAAAACCTGTTAGATATTCCATGAATCGAGTGGATGAGTGGTCTGTTCAAATATAAAGCACACGGAAATATCGTCAGATATAGTAAAACTTAATTTAATCATGTAGACAAAAATAATATTACGTCTATACCAGATCGGTGACACGGGAAGAAGGAAGTTGACAACTAGATAGAGTTGCCACTGTATTAAAATATAATAAGACTGGCATTCACGTATTATGATGTTCATTGTTAGCCATACACTATCCAACAGATGCTTTGGACCTAATGTCAGATTACGTCGGTATTTTTTTGACATTACTGAACGAAACAAGGCTTAGCCCTTTCAGGCCGGAAAAACAAAACCCTACTAACGTAAAATGAAGTATATTGACATATGTTTTAGATTTGACAATTAAATGTAATCAGCCCGCACAATTGTATTGGCCGGGTCTGAAAGAGCTAACGGATATTTATAAAGTCTGGGTAAGTCTATTTAATAAATATAAGGTTTTTTAGCAATTTTTTTTATTAAGTGAATAGTGTCGGAGATAATCGCCCCGAAAGCCACTAAAATTCTGTCCCCCCTCTAATTTTTGAACGGTGTATTTTAAAAATATGAAAAAATTCATGGACATAGGATTTATTAAGTTCATTCACCGAAAATTGTTTTGAACAAGATCGGTTCGACGGTTTTCGAGATATTGCTGAGAAACTGCCTTCCTCAAAGTTAAGGACGTAAGTGCCGTAAGATTTCTGTGACGATACGACCTTTTTAACAGGCATGGAACCCTTCGTTTTGCGTGGTCCGACATGCACTTGGCCGGTTTTTTTTATTTGAAACTGCAAGTAGGTACAGTGAGAATCATTTTTGTGGAACGAATTCACTTGTCATAGGACAAAGCAATTGTCTTTCATTGTTAAGTGCAACCGCTAATCGAACGAGCGAGCCAAGCGAACGAAGTTCTATGCTTCAGCTTGGACCGAAGATCGTTTGTCTGTCTGTCGGGCGTCCAATGTCCGGTGTCTGTCCCGCTGTTCTCCTCTACAGGTCGCATTTTGTCAACGGATTCTTGTGAAATTTTGTGATCAGTTTTGTGGATTATACTATCCCGCTTTGCCAGCATTATTTTGTAATACGCCAGCGGAGCTGCGCCGGCGGCTAGTATTTAAAGAAAAAAAAAGAAAAGAAAAAAACATTTATTCGTGACAAAACACATAAAAACAAACTGTATAGACACAATACACACAAACACATTTGCCACGAAATTTAATCAATTGAACTGCAGGTTTTATTAATAATTGATTTGGTTTACAGCTTCAATCACAATGGAGCCACCAGAAAAGATGGATACAACAGGTCCAAGCCAACTACAAGTTGCTTTGCTTGAAATAGATGAGCGATTACCAGACGACGAAGAAATAAAAGAAACTATACAAGAAATAAATGCCACATCAACAAGCAACGACGTAAATGACCTATCTAGCGATTGTGACTCTGACGTCGAAGGCATGGAAATTATTTGGGATGCCTTGGTCCGTTCAGATGAACCTTATGGGAATACTGTAGAACACTTAACCAAATTACTTCACAAAATCCCAAGCAGACGTACCACTCGGTCATGCCGGGCACCAGATAGATTCGGTGTCGGAGTCCTCGACAAGAAACAGCAGTTACAACAGCCAGACAATATAAGGAAGCTACTGGTGGAGCCAGACATTGATCAGGATATACTTATGGAGAATTTAGAAAGAACGAGAATTCGAATAATAAGTATTATTAAGAAGAAGGAAAGAGCGGCCCAAAAAAACGAGGGAGTGTAGGGAACTAAAGAGATTACTCATTAATTTATTTTAGAGCGAATCTGAATTAGAATTTTAATGGTCAAAAATTGTCTACATTTCTTCGTGTATATATTTATTTATTTATTTATTTATTTATTCAATCATTTACATTTTAGGCTTACAGTAAGACCAAAGCGCCTATAATGTTAGGACTTAAACATATACAAACAATATACAAACACACAAAAAATAGCACTAACAATACATATCACATAAAGCACTTATTTTGGTAAGTAGGCTCTGCCAATTGTCTGCAAACACATCGGCATCCTGCCTCAGCACAAGCTCATTGAACAGCGCGGACGCACGAACGCCGGGCGCGTTACTCGCGCGACGCGTGCGCGAGTAACGCGCGCGTCCTAATATATAGGACATCAAAGGCAAATATTGCTCTAGTTTTACTTATTTCGGTCATTAGTTATGTGCTTTTCAAACATGACAATAAGAACGTTTTTGCATTTGAAAATGGTTTTCCTTGAAATCGCATGACGATTAACGCACGATTTTTATAATCTTTAATGGAAAGTAAGTGAAAAAACCGGCCAAGTGCGTGTCGGACCACGCAAAACGAAGGGTTCCGTGCCTATTAAAAAGGTCGTATCGTCACAGAAATCTTACGGCGCTTACGTCCTTTTCTTTAAGGAAGCCAGTTTTTCAGCAATATCTCGAAAACCTTTGAACCGATCTTGTTCAAAACAATTTTCGCTGAAAGAATTTAATAAGCCCTACGTCCATGATTTTTTTCATATTTTTACAATGCACGGTTCAAAAATTAGAGGGGGGGGGGACAGAATTTTAGTGACTTTCGGGACGATTATCTCCGACTCTATTCACTTAATCAAAAAAATTGCTGAGAAACCTTATATTTATTTTGAAAGGCCTATCGATTGATGTGCCACACATGGGCTTACAATGAAAATTTTTTTTTTGGATTTCAGTTCTATGTATGGAGTGCACCCCTAAAAAAAAATATTTTAGTAATTTTAATTACAAAACTATGTAGCGGCTAACAAAATACACCTATCTTCAAAATTTTATTCAAATACACCTTATAGTTTTCGAGTAAAATGCCTGTGACATACGGACAGACGGACAGACGGACAGACGGACATGACGAAACTATAAGGGTTCCGTTTTTGCCATTTTGGCTACGGAACCCTAAAAATCAAACTTCTAAGTTAACTTACAAAAAAGATACGGCCTATGTCGTTTATGCCGCAAAATGTACATTGTTTAACGAGGGGCGTATTGCGAACAAGATTCTATGCAATATTCTTACGCCCGTATGTTATACATAATGTTTTTCATCACATTTGCAAAAAATAAATAACTACAAAAGACAGAAAAATCTATGTTTCATACAACCGCACCAATCAAAAATTGACGAAATTGACCACTTCACTTCCAGATCAGTGCGAGTGGAGCGCGCAGCTTCAATATTTCAACCAATCACAGAGCAGTATTCTCACGGCGCTTGGCCGACTAGTTTTTTTTTCCAACCAATCACAGAGTAGATTTGATTAAACCAATCAGATCACACACAAGCTCATTATTTACTCCCTAGGGGTTACAAACTCGCCATAACTCTTTTTCGCAAGTTCAATTTGAGGTTTTCTGGGGCCCGAGGCCCTCTGTACTACGAGGAAGCGACAATCAAACACTAGTTTCAGATCAAGACTCTTTAAATGCTAATTTTGTAATGTGAATGTCTACAAAATCACTGCACTGACACGACTTATCCTGTTCTCAGGACTCAACTATGCATAGGTAATTACTAATTAATTTTACAGTACACATGGTGTTACTTTCCCGCACTAGTGCGGAAATGAGCACTTTCCGTGCATATGTTGAAACTTTAAAGAGCCATATGTACTGTAAAACGTTGTACGATACACGTGCGAATAGGTAATTCGCAACTCGTGTCGATTTAAAACACTCCCTTCAGTCGTGTTTAATTTATCGCCACTCGTTGCGAATTTCCTATTTTCTGCACTTGTATCGTAAATAACTATTACGTAGCTGTTTAGCGTGCGGAATGTTGGTTTTCGCGCACTAGTGCTTTTTCCTTTTCCTTGTACAAATTGTACCATTAATTATTATGTCAATAAAAAAATAATATATAAATAATATCTCGGTACTCGTGACGTAATGACATACTTTCCGCACTAGCATCGAAATGTACTATTACTTTAGTTCGGCTGCGCCATGTTAAGGTACCTACGAGGAAGCGACAGGCAGTCTACGATACGCTTACCGATCTCGTGTGCGAGCGTGAGCGCGGCGATGCGCTCGGGCACGCGCTCGTCGCCGATGCCCGTCGCGTGCGCGATGGCGAGCGTGTTGAACGAGCGGCCGAACGCGCGCCGGTCGCACAGTCCCCCCGCCGCGCCGCCCAGCCCGCCGCCCAACGACGTGAAACTGGAGGGAGACGAGATTCAACCGGTGTCTACTTAACACTAAAGGCGGTGATCCATTGGCGAGTAAGACCGCCGGTACGTCAACGAACTCGCGAGCCAAAGGTATAAACCGCCAATGGAGCACTCAAAAGTCTGCGGTCTTAAACACCGACGGTTTTACTCGCCGGCTCGTTGTGCATGCTTGAAATTCTAAGTCCGCGGTACGAAAAACCGCCAGTGGATCACGCGACCCGGCGAGCCGACAGTCTTTTTGCTATCTTGGTGGCGAACGGACGTGCTGCGCTGCGAAATTCGCCTTGTTAGGGTTCCGTAGCCAAAATGGCAAAAACGGAACCCTTATAGTTTCGTCATGTCCGTCTGTCCGTCTGTCCGTCTGTCCGTCTGTCCGTCTGTCCGTATGTCACAGGCATTTTACTCGAAAACTATAAGGTGTATTTGAATAAAATTTTGAGGACAGGTGTATTTTGTTAGCCGCTACAAAGTTTTGTAATAAAAATGACAAAAAAAAATTTTTTTAGGGGTGCACTCCATACATAAAACTAAAAGTCAAAAAAAAAATTTTTATTGTGACCCCCCGTGTGGCACATCAATCGATAGGCCTTTCAAAATAAATATAAGGTTTCTTAGCATTTTTTTTGATTAAGTGAATAGGGTCGGAGATAATCGCCCCGAAAGTCACTAAAATTCTGTCCCCCCCCTCTAATTTTTGAACGGTGTATTTTAAAAATATGGAAAAATTCATGAACATAGGGCTTATTAATTTCATTCACCGAAAATTGTTTTGAACAAGATCGGTTCAGAGGTTTTCGAGATATTGCTGAAAAACTGCCTTCCTCAAAGAAAAGGACGTAAGTGCCGTAAAATTTCTGTGACGATACGACCTTTTTAACAGGCACGGAACCCTTCGTTTTGCGTGGTCCGACACGCACTTGGCCGGTTTTTTTTTTTATT
The DNA here is from genome assembly GCA_932294315.1 of Epinotia nisella. Taxonomy (NCBI): domain Eukaryota; kingdom Metazoa; phylum Arthropoda; class Insecta; order Lepidoptera; family Tortricidae; genus Epinotia; species Epinotia nisella. The sequence goes on from OW028693.1 coordinate 12,756,726, forward strand.
AGAGGTGACACTAAACCGAGCAGCTCCATAAACACTTCCTCGGACATCCTCAAATAATTTCGGTAGTCGTTTGGTTCACCAATCAGCTCTGCCAGCAAGTTTAAATGGGACAAGCGTTGTCTTTCTTGCAGCCATTTTTTCACCCAAACTTTATGGCGTCTTTTTTCCTTAATTTTATGTTCATCCTCCTCATGTAACAGTAGACCGATATAACAAAGTAACTCCGTCTGGGAACACGACATGACTGCGCCAACGATGAGAGTAGACTGTTTAGTACTCTAATGGATCACCAACGCGAGTCGACGAGCCAACGGTTCAACGGTTTATACCGTTAGCTCGCCGGCTCGTAAATGGATCACCCCCTTAATTCAGTGCCCAGAATCGCTACGCGCTACGCTCGTAGCCGATCCCGTGGTTTTCCTCGTATGTAGCGGAAAGCGACTACGGCGTAGGGACGCATTGTCGTCACGGGCCGGGAATGGGCCGCGTATTCATTAGCGAACCGTAACCGTGGCGATGGTCGTAGTCACTTACCGGTATCCGATTGAGCTGAAATTTTGGGTATTAGTATAGTTTGGATGACAATTCAATATTATGGTATCACGAGCTGATCCGATGATGGACACAGAAGGTGGCCAGTTTGGGCTCGTTAGAATCGTCTCAATGAGTAGATGATGATGGTATACAGAAAAGTACAGTCGGCAATAAAAGCTTGTACCAAAAATGATTTTTTTGACAGAAACTTATTTAGTTTCACCTTCACCTGTCCTGATGTTTGTCATCAAATCTTGCAAGTTAAATTTGACCCACTTCCCGGTGACCGATTGAGCTGAAATTTTGGGTATAAGTATAGTTTGGATGACAATTCAATATTATGGTACCATCGAGCTGATCTGATGATGGAGACAGAAGGTGGCCATGGGAATTCAGTACTTAACCGACGTAACCCCGTTGAGTTTGGGCTCGTTAGAATCGTCTCAATGAGTAGTTGATGACGGCATACAGAAAAGTACAGTGGGCAATAAAAGCTTGTACCAAAAATGAATGAATGCGGACAGACAGACGGACGGACAGCGCAGTCTTAGTAATAGGGTTCCGTTTTACCCTTTGGGTACGGAACCCTAAAAATTGTACGAATCGGCTCATAAATGAAGGAGTTCTGAGGTAGCACACTTAAAAAATAAAAATACAATCAAATTGAGAACCTTCTTTTTTTGGAGTCAGTTAAAAACTAAATCACCGCCATAAAAATCCGCTTTGCTCACCTAAGTCCGAGGGTCCTGTTCTGGAAGGAGTGGCCAGAGAACGCGATGCTGAGGCAGACTTCGCCGAGGCGGCGCAGGCGCGAGAACCGCGTGAGATAGCTGCGACCGTAAATCACAGCCATAAAAATCCGCCTTGCTCACCTCAGTCCGAGGGTCCTGTTCCGGAAGGAGTGGCCAGAGAACGCGATGCCGAGGCAGACTTCGCCGAGGCGGGGCAGGCGCGAGAACCGCATGAGATAGCTGTGGCCGTAAATCACAGCCATAAAAATCCGCTTTGCTCACCTAAGTCCGAGGGTCCTGTTCTGGAAGGAGTGGCCAGAGAACGCGATGCCGATGCAGACTTCGCCGAGGCGGGGCAGGCGCGAGAACCGCATGAGATAGCTGTGGCCGTAAATCACAGCCATAAAAATCCGCTTTGCTCACCTCAGTCCGAGGGTCCTGTTCTGGAAGGAGTGGCCAGAGAACGCGATGCCGAGGCAGACTTCGCCGAGGCGGCGCAGGCGCGAGAACCGCATGAGATAGCTGCGGCCGTCCACAGCGCGCGACGACCGTATATCGCCGAACACGCGACTGTTCGTGTCGTCTGATGCCAGCACGAGGATGTACTTCACTGAGAAGCCTGCAATAAAAGCGCACATTGAGCCATTAGTGACCGCCACAAGTTGCGGACGAGTTCTTTCATACATTTTATATAGCATGTAGGTACAGCGATCGTCTGAATGGCCGCGTCCGAACTCCGAACCGAACCACAAGTTGCAGGAGTGACCCGCGCTCGCTACTGTAATAACGGGCGCGTTATGTGGTGGCCGTTGTGATTGTGAAGTGCCGATACTCGGCGCGAGTAGGCATTTAAAAAAATGCTATCTGTTTCACACCGCTCTCGTCTCGTGTCTGTATCGTGCGATAGAGAGATGCAAGTCCGATTTTGTCGTTTAGGAGCTACGATGCCACAGACAGACACACGTCAAACTTATAACACCCCTCTCTTTGCGTCGGGGGTTAAAAAGAGAGGCGCTCACCAATATTGTCAGGCGTTCCGTCCTCGTCGAAGTCTGCGTTCCTGAAGATGACATCCGCCTGGGCCACAGCGTGGACCATGCGGCTCACCGCGTGGTTCAAGCTGGCGTGAGCGTCCTTCTCAAAGAACTCCTTGTCAGCCAGCAGCAGCAGGTCGCAGATGCGTGCACGAGCCGCGGCCGTCGGCGGCGGGATGTCTTCCATCTCCAGTGACAAAGGTTTCGTATCGAATCCGGCTCGGCGCTTTGAATCGGTGTTAGTAAGTCAAATTTATTTGAATGTAAATAAAATGAGAAAACATGTAGGTAAGTTATCTGTTTCAAAACAACAGGTTCAGGTTTGAGTGATATCTATCTACATATTTACTTAAACATAATGCCTGCGGTTTTAGCCCTTAATAACTTGCCGCGGAAATATTATCTCTAGCCCCGGGGCACAACTGTACTTGCTGCCAAATCGCGTCGCGTTTCACTAAGGCGGCCTGTACACTTGTAAGTTCTTACGTAAGTTCAGTACAAATACTGCTCACGAAGGTCTGCTGTAAGCAATATTTGTACTCAACTTACGTAACAAGTAACTTAGGTGTAAAGGCCGCGCACACTGTTCTAGTTAGTTAGAAAGAAGAGGGTAGATTTTCTACAGCGTGACTTGTCTCCTTGTGCGGTTAGCATAAGTGTGATCAACGCGAGATAAGGCGCGACAAAGAAATATTTTAGTTCGTATCGCCTTTTCTCGCTTCTTGCGCTAGTCACGCTACGCGGTCTTGTAAGGTCCTGCCCGTTAATCGCAACTCATCTCACGTCAAGAGAACCGGTGTATATCCGGCCTCCAAACACGGTATGTTGTATGAAATTTTGTACGGAACCCTCGGTGCGCGAGTCAGACTCGCACTTGAACGGTTTTATTTCCTTTTGAGGTACGGAACCCTAAAAAGAGTAAGAGCGGTCAGGTCAGGTGAAACAAGTTGTGAATAGCATAAGTACCTAAGCCGTGCTGTTATTCGCTACGCGCTCATGCGACTCACCCCACGCGTTACGCTTAACGAAACTAGACCTCTACCTACGATTAGTTACTACGCATCGCGGTGTCAAGATATATTTGTGGGTGAGCGTTGAGCTGAGCTTAAAACAAGTTACAGAATAGGCGGGCTGGTACAGAATGGCCATCACCTGTTCACCTGTGCATTTTCGCGGCGCGGGCGCGCAGGGCTCACAAAGCTGCCGTCCTCGAACGGCCCAAACGCCCTGCTCGGATCGTCCCGGTTGTATGGATCTGCGTACAGCGTGCGGTTGCCTGCGAAAATGTTCAATGCAAATAAACATATGGCGGTAACGGTACCATAGGCGCATGCGATTCCAGAGGAATCACAAGCGCGCCCATGGACCCAAGATACTCAGGACAAGCTATGGTAATAATAATACCACGTCCGAGCGAGATGGTAGGTAGCATATGAATCTCGATAAGTGCTTCCATAACAGCTTCAAATGCAACATCAGAGATTTGTTGTTGAATCTTGAATCATAAGTCCGACTGATGTGATTCAGTTTATCTTTAAGCTTAGATAATTAGTTAGTGCATCAATGCTAAAATTGTAACGCATGCCGTGGTTGCCTATTATTAGGGTTACAATTAGACTTTATATTGGTGCTTGTTTTTTGCATAAAATGTAACATTGTGAACTCCGTTGGCAATCCTAAAATAAATAAATAAATAAGTGTGACAGAAAGGGAAATATCATTCGTTGTCCTTGTCATAGTTCCACTTTTTTTCTGTTTGCCACATGTGATTTAGTATGAAGTTGTGACCAATAAACTACTACCCACCCAAATTAAGTTGGTTGTTTATGGTAAGCGATCAGCCATTTTAAGACCGGTTCTTAATTTAGCTGCATTAGAAGCCTACCGTCCCTCATTGTGGCATCACGTATAGCCTGACCTGAGTATCATAGGTCCATGAGCGCGCCAAACTTTTGTTGATTTGAGGTTTTGTTGAGTTGACAGCTAGAGAGTAGAGAGTAATGCAGCAATCGCGGCAGGAGGCACGCGCGCGGCGTACACAGAGTAGTTGATGACTTACCTAGGAGTTTAGGGTTAGTATCCACCAATAGCAGTGCTGGCATCGCTTCCTATTGATGCATTATTTCCTCGCTGACCGTCCTCGCAACTCGCAACCTCGCACAGCTGATGTACACTCACCGTTAACGCATAAAAATGCTTAGTAATAGGCGCATGTGATAGAAAATGCTACGCTGCAAATCCTACTAATATTATAAACGTGAAAGTTTGGATGTATAGATGGATATGTACGTTCCACTTAATCTCAAAAACTACTGGACGAATTTATGTGAAACTTTCCAGTTATGTACCTTATATATCAGAATAGGAAATAGTTAGGCTATAATTTATGTCAAATTTCATCCCTTTTAGGGACGAAAAAGAGGATGAAACATTGTATGGAGACCAAATGGTTTTGCTCGTTGCTTTCATCAGGCGCTGGACTCCACTTGACCAAAATTCTAATTGATATTATTTATTTAATAGGCTATAATCTTTTAGGACGAAATACTGGATAGTTTTTATTCCGGGTCCACGCAGACGAAGTCGCGGGCGAAAGCTAGTAATATTATAAATGCGAAAGTTTGGAATTTTGGATAAATGGCTCAACCGATTTCGATGAAATTTTGCACACAGTTAATTTATAGCCTGGATTAAAATATAGGATAGTTTTCAGACGCGCAGTCGCGGGCGGACGCTAGTATCACATAAGCGTAATGTACACCTCGGGCACCGCGCTATGCGTCGCTGCACGTACCATCGGCAACACAGTTAACTGACCATCCGTGCACTTTATGTGCATTGTAATAAGGTTCAATATAGATACAGGATGGTCAGTTAACTGTGTTGGCGTTTGTACAGTTCATAGACGACGAATAAAAGTCTTACCCAGATGCAAAACTCCATAAAACTGGCCATCCTGCCCGATGTACCCCTCCGCGGAGCCGGTGGACGGCGCCACTAACGGAAACCCGGATGCCATGGTCACATCGAGCAGCGCGAAAGCCTTATTCCTCCTTTCGTCTAGGTCAGGGTCTAGGTACAGACGCGACACGCTGGTGAGTTGAGACGCTCCTACAAGTTGTACAGGGCTGTTATTCGCTACGCGCTCATGCGCCTCACCCCATGCATCACGCTTAACGAAACTAGACTTCTACCTACGCTTAGTTTCTACGAATCGCGGCGTCAAAATCTATTTTCACCTCACTAGCTCGGAAAGACCTTTTTAGGGTTCCGTAGCCAAAATGGCAAAAACGGAACCCTTATAGTTTCGTCATGTCCGTCTGTCCGTCTGTCCGTCTGTCCGTCTGTCCGTCTGTCCGTATGTCACAGGCATTTTTCTCGAAAACTATAAGGTGTATTTGAATAAAATTTTCAGGATAGGTGTATTTTGTTAGCCGCTACATAGTTTTGTAATTAAAATTACTAAAATAATTTTTTTTAGGGGTGCACTCCATACATAAAACTGAAATTCAAAAAAAAAAATTTCTTCGTAAGCCCATGTGTGGCACATCAATCGATAGGCCGTTCAAAATAAATATAAGGTTTCTCAGCAAATTTTTTGATTAAGTCAATAGAGTCGGAGATAATCGTCCCGAAAGTCACTCAAATTCTGTCCCCCCCCTCTAATTTTTGAACCGTGCATTGTAAAAATATGAAAAAAATCATGGACGTAGGGCTTATTAAATTCTTTCAGCGAAAATTGTTTTGAACAAGATCGGTTCAAAGGTTTTCGAGATATTGCTGAAAAACTGCCTTCCTCAAAGAAAAGGACGTAAGTGCCGTAAAATTTCTGTGACGATACGACCTTTTTAATAGGCACGGAACCCTTCGTTTTGCGTGGTCCGACACGCACTTGGCCGGTTTTTTATTCTTTAAAAACAGATAGCAAAACTGCATTTTATCCACATGTGTGCAAAGAATATTTGAAATCAGAACGTGTTATTAGTTACTTTTTTAAACAACATAATCCATACTAATATTATAAATGGGAAAGTGTATGTGTGTGTTTGTTTGTTTGTTTGTCCGTCTTTCACGGCAAAACGGGGCGACGAATTTACGTGATTTTTTAAGTGGAGATAGTTGAAGGTATGAAGAGTGACATGGGCTACTTTTTATCTCTTTCTAACCCCCCACTTCCGTAAAATGGGGGGTGGAAGTATGTATGGAGCATTCCGCAATTTTCAAGGTAGAAAGCTAAAAATTGGTATGCGGACTATTTATGACTAACAAAAAAAATCGTGCATCATTTTTTTTTTGGAAATCTGCACCTAACCCCTTAAAAGAGGGGGTGAAGTTTTATATGGGGGTCCAGATATGTAGAGTCAATATGTAGAATCGATATGTAGAGTTCATATGTAGAGTCGATATGTAGAGTCGATATGTAGAATCGATATGTAGAGTCGATATGTAGAGTCGATATGAAGAGTCGATATGTAGAGTTGATATGTAGAGTCTATGTAGAGTCGATATGTAGAGTCGATATGTAGAGTCGATATCTAGGGTCCATATGTAGAGTCGATATGTAGAGTCTATGTAGAGTCGATCTAAATATGTAAAAGAAGAAACTGGCTGACTGACTGACTGACATCACCGCACAGCCCAAACCGCTGGATCTAGAGATTCCAAATTTGGCACGTAGGTTCCTTATAAGGTCTAAGAGTGCAATAAGAAAGGATTTTTCAAAATTCTCCCCCTTATAAGCAGGTGATAAATATGTGGGTCCAAAGTTTGTATGGGGAAACAAAATAAGTAAGACTATTTCATTCGAAACTTCACAGGAGTATTCCTAGCAATAAAAGAGTAAATACGTGTTTCAGGTTGCAATTCAATTGGAACATATAGGTATGGGTCAAACTGAGAAGCACCTTTTTTGTAGATAGTTAAAATTACTTTTAGTATGCGGGCGAAGCCGCGGGCAAAAGCTAGTAAACATGTAAAGGCCAGTCCAGACAGGACAATTTTCGGCCATATGATTAAATTGTCTGATCAAAACGGGAGGTGTGGACGCATAAATAGTTTTATATTGAATTGCATTCAATTAAAAACATACCTATGGTGCAAACAATTTTATTAAATGATTTTACCTTAAAACACTTAAAACTGTAAAAAAAACCGTACAAAAATGTGAAACCACAATATCTGATTTAACGTTGCATAATAATTGTGTTATTTGTGTAATTACTAGTTAAAATAAAGGCTGATTATACATATTTCAGTTGTTTTTCTTATGTAGTATTTTCCTCGGTTTAGTGAGGTGAAAAGATTTGTGTTACACACGGGTGCAAGTTATTTTGACGTCTCGTGTGTTGCAACACTCGCTTTGCTCAGGATTCTATTTTTGAACCACTCGCTACGCTCAGGATTCTATTTTCGAACCACTCGCTTCGCTCGTGGTTCAACCATAGAATCCATTCGCTAGCTCGTGGTTCAACCCTAGAATCCATTCGCTGGCTCGTGTTTCAATTCCACACTCGCGGTTAAAATATAACCTCCTACTACAAGACCTCTACCTACGCATAGTTACTACGCATCGCGGTGTCAAGGTATAATTGTGGGTGAGCGTTGAGGTGAGCTTAAAACAAGTTACAGAATAGGGGGGCTGGGCTGTTATTCGCTACGCGCAAATGCGGCTCACCCCGCCGCGCCGGTCACCCGTTACGAAACTAGACCTCTACCTACGCATAGTTACTACGCATCGCGGTGTCAAGGTATAATTGTGGGTGAGCGTTGAGGTGAGCTTAAAACAAGTTACAGAATAGGGGGGCAGGGCTGTTATTCGCTACGCGCTCATGCGCCTCACCCCATGCGTCACCTAACGAAACTAGACCTCTACCTACGCTTAGCTACTACGATCCGCAGTGTCAAGATATATTTGTGGGTGAGCGTTGAGGTAAACTTAAAACAAGTTACAGAATAGGGGGGCAGTTGACAGGATCATCAATAAACCGCGACGCGACATTCCTTTGAAAAGCTGATTTTGTGCAACATAAAATTAAAGTAGGTAAGATTTATAAGATAAAAATAATCATGAGAACTGGAAGCTAATAGCCGTATATAATATTTAACTAACTATAACTATAGTTAAATTTATTTGAGTTGACGAATTTGCATCAAAGTAGTACATTCAAAAACCGGCCAAGTGCGTGTCGGACCACGCAAAACGAAGGGTTCCGTGCCTATTAAAAAGGTCGTATCGTCACAGAAATTTTACGGCACTTACGTCCTTTTCTTTGAGGAAGGCAGTTTTTCAGCAATATCTCGAAAACCTCTGAACCGATCTTGTTCAAAACAATTTTCGGTGAATGAAATGAATAAGCCCTATGTCTATGAATTTTTCCATATTTTTAAAATACACCGTTCAAAAATTTGAGAGGGGGGACAGAATTTTAGTGACTTTCGGGGCGATTATCTCCGACTCTATTCACTTAATCAAAAAAAATGCTAAGAAACCTTATATTTATTTTGAAAGGCCTATCGATTGATGTGCCACACGGGAGGACACAATGAATTTTTTTTTTGACTTTTAGTTTTATGCACCCCTAAAAAAAATTTTTTTTGTCATTTTAATTACAAAACTATGTAGCGGCTAACAAAATACACCTATCCTAAAAATTTTATTCAAATACACCTTATAGTTTTCGAGTAAAATGCCTGTGACATACGGACAGACGGACAGACGGACATAACGAAACTATAAGGGTTCCGTTTTTGCCATTTTGGCTACGGAACCCTAAAAAGCAACTCCATCGTCCAAGAAAAACGATTCGAATTCCATCGACAGTTTTATAAACAAGTCGGTCAGGTTAAATAATCTCAACTTCACCTACTTATCTATGTTGAACACTAAGGTGGCGTTTTTCAGTAGGAGTTAGGACTCCGATTGACGACGCATATATCCGCACCGCAGGTCCAACGCCAACGACTGATATATGCGTCAAGGAGCCAAGCGCGATAGCAACCTTCTTGCATTGACATAAGGTAAACCTTACTCTGCACTAAATGTCTTGTTGATTTGGCGTGTGGTTGACAACTTTTCTCTTTGTCAGAGCGTTGAAAAGGTTAATGTAAGTTGGGTGACAATCCATAATCATCTTGACATCAGAGCATGTTCACATCTACCGAAATAATGGGAAAGTGTTGTCTGTCTGTCTGTCTGTTACCTCTTTACGCTTAAACCGCTGAATCGATTGAGATGAAATTTGGTATTTAGATAGTTAGAATCCTTAAGAAGGGCATAGGATAGTTTTTATCCCGGAAATCGTCCCCTGAGGGGGTTAAATGGGGGATGAAAGTATGTATGGAGCTACGATTTAAACGAGTTCCACGCGGACGGAGTCGCGGGCAGAAGCTTGTACTTATTATAGTTATTATATTTGAGAAGATGTCGAGGAAGGATTCTATACTAGCAACATTACTGTGTAGATAGAATTACGTCTCAAAGGCATGTGTTTACTTTGATAATGAAAGTTTCTTATCTCTTGTCAATCGTGGGTACAGTCACGGACTTTAATCGTTGAGCCATTTAGAGCTCACCTTTTACTGGATATTCATCGCTTAACTATTAAAAACCAAAATTAGTTGACACCTAAATGGCTTAAGGGGCTCCCAGCTCCCAATGACCTCCGATCTATAACTGACCGTTTTTTCATGTTTTTTATGGCTTATCGCATTAACAACAACGAGGTTTACCGAAATAGTATCCCCTATTTACTTTAAAACTCACAGTTTTCTATATATATGGTACCAAACCTTGGCAAATTTAGACCAGCTTTTGTGAAATACAAAAAAGGTTATAAAACGCATATCAAAATTATAGGTAAGTTCAGTATGTATGAGTAGGTATAAGTTTTGGGTGTATAAAAGTTTTAATGAGGATGAAGTGTCGGGTTTTGTATTTTTACAGACCTTTCTTTAAAAATGGATAATTAATTCTGTATTAACATTTTTCAAGTTATTCAATATAAAAAATGTTAAACAGGAATCAAATTTTCCCATATCTGTACCTGGAAAGCTAGCTTCAATAAACCGAGGACGAGTGTCGAAATGAAAACTACTAAATTTCGTTGATTTTTGACGGGAGCCCCTTAACGATTAAAGTCCGTGACTGTACTATTATTTTCATGCAACTCACGCTTGTAAAAGTATTCAATTACCTATAGGCACCAGCTTCAGGCACAGCAAGTGTTGCTCGGTTCCAAATTTGGCCACTACTACTGAATAACCAGACAAGTTACACCAGTAACTGTAGCTATTGTGATCTATTTCGTCGCCCATGACACTTACGATAGTGATAATAAACATAAGCGATGCCCGCATAGCAAAATTTTGAATTTCTGACCAATTTAAATATTTCAAGGCTTCATTGTGTCAGGTGACAGAAATATTACATTATTTGAAAGATTGGAAGTTGAACGTGGTCTTATATTTTATCTATGGTTATAATGTATAAAACCGGCCAAGTGCGTGTCGGACCACGCAAAACGAAGGGTTCCGTGCCTATTAAAAAAGGTCGTATCGTCACAGAAATTTTACGGCACTTACGTCCTTTTCTTTGAGGAAGGCAGTTTTTCAGCAATATCTCGAAAACCTCTGAACCGATCTTGTTCAAAACAATTTTCGGTGAATGAAATTAATAAGCTATGTCCATGAATTTTTCCACATTTTTAAAATACACCGTTCAAAAATTAGAGGGGGGGGGACAGAATTTTAGTGACTTTCGGGGCGATTATCTCCGGCTCTATTCACTTAATCAAAAAAAATGCTAAGAAACCTTATATTTATTTTGAAAGGCCTATCGATTGATGTGCCACACGGGGGGTCACAATGAAAAAAAATATTTTGACTTTTAGTTTTATGTATGGAGTGCACCCCTAAAAAAATTTTTTTTTGTCATTTTAATTACAAAACTATGTAGCGGCTAACAAAATACACCTTTCCTCAAAATTTTATTCAAATACACCTTATAGTTTTCGAGTAAAATGCCTGTGACATACGGACAGACGGACAGACGGACAGACGGACAGACGGACATGACGAAACTATAAGGGTTCCGTTTTTGCCATTTTGGCTACGGAACCCTAAAAAGGAATCCATCTAAGGCTCAACGCACCCGTTACGTACAGTCGACGTCAAAGATATCTATCTATCTATCTTCAGCGCAGTTTTCTCGTGGTCCCATTGATTTGACCCATCAATGGGACCACGAGGGAGACTTGTTTCTTGTAGTCCCATTAGGTTCTATTGAAATGAACTTAAACATGCTGTATATGTATGTGCGCTCCCACTTTTCTTCCAACACTAGGTAGGATATTTTCGTTAGGTGTATGATATCCTGGTATTTCAACAGTTTTTTTGCTCTGTTTGCCCTTCGGGCATCTAAGGATGCCTAACGAACCTAACCTACCTATCTATAACCTATCTTTTACAACATATATTATGTGCAATTTATATTATATACAGGAAGTGAAATGTTATTAATGGGATCACGAGAAACAAACCTCCCTCGTGGCCCCATTGATGGGACGAATCAATGGGACCACGAGAAAACGGTGATCTTCAGTGGCTCACCGACCCAAAGTGGGTCTTGGCCTCCGACACGAGTTGTCCCCACTTGACCCGATTTTGCGCCATCTCCCTCCAGTTCATGGCCCCAAGGTCGCGCAGGTCCAATTCGACGACGTCGCTCCAGCGATACCTGGGACGTCCGAAGGGTCGCCGCCCTACCGGATGCCCCAAATATGCCCTTTTGGCACCCCGATCTTCCTTAATTCTTTCAACATTTTTCGCCTTATTACAATGGAATAAGGTGCAAAAATGTATACCTACATATCTTTGACGACTACATACCGGACCGGACCAGCCCCGCTATTCTAACTTGTTTTAACCTCGCCTCACCGTTCACCCACAAATATATCTTGATTGACGCCGCGATTCATAATAACTAAGCGTAATCAGAGGTCTATTAGTTTCGTTAAGCGTAACGCGTGAGGTGATCCTTAACCATCACAAAACCACACGGTGCCAAAGACCAAGTGCGTATCGGACTCGCGTACTAAGGGTTCCGTATCTTGGTCACAACAACTTGCTCTAGTTAGACTGGTTAGTTTATGCTTTGCGCCCGTTTGTACTCGTAGTGTGCTTAAAGTTTTCCCGCGTTTTCTTTTTTTAAATTGTCATAGACAAAACGCTTACCTATCTACTTTTGTATGTGATCGAAGTGACGTTATTAGTGGATTTATTAGTGGTATTTAGACATGTCTCACGAAAGTTTAAATTCTTTAGCGACACAGTAAGGGAAATGTATTCACGTACCACCCTACAACCCTATCGCAATAAGGTGATATATCATTAATAGTACATTCGATGCTAGTGCGGTAAGTATGTCATTACGTCACGAGCACCAAGATACCTTTCTTTCGCCTACGGCTCGTGGAAAGACTCGGGACGAGTGAAGAATGACATTTCCGCACGTGTGTCGAACGACGTTTTTTAGTACAGTTGCGAAAAAATAAGAAAAACAACAAATAAGGAATTCGAAACTTTTATGTTATTAATTCTGTAACATCATTGTAATACAGTTGAATAATAATAAAGTTGTTTAAAAAAAATTAATACAGTTCTATCTTATTTATTTTTTATTGACGTAATAATAATAATTAATGGTACATTTGTACAAGGAAAAGTGAAAAGCTCTAGTTCGCGAAAACCAATTTTCCGCACGCTAAACAGCTACATAAAGTAGCACTTTATGAGCAACTGTATAAAAAAAAAATCACATTACTTAATTTAATTAAGTGCAGCCTGATTCGTTATACACCTATATATATCCTTCTCGTACGTAGGTACTTACATACTTGTTATGCTAGTAAGAGAAGAGACGAATGCTTTATGCCCGTCATAAACGCGATAATGTTAGTTATAGGTACCTACCTGCCCTATAGTGGCTCTGTGAGCAGTACAGTAGGACTCGCAAACATGTCCTTTTAAAACATTTTTTAAATTAAATTTCGGAATACCGAATTGACAAGAAAATGCTATATAATTATTGCACGCTCACAAAATTTCACGAGGACCTGTTGAGAAACGCGACCTGGGAGGGCAGAATAGCCGGACATACGAAAGAGTTTTTGCCGAAGCTGAAATAGAAAACTCCGTCCACTTTCCTCGTTCGCTGCGTGCGGTGCCATAAAATGTGGGAACAGGACACCTCTGTATTGCGATCTCTGTTACACTTACCTGCCGTGATTGCGACAGAGGTTTCCCGGGCCCACATTTAAGACGCTGCGCGCAGCGAGCGTAGGTTCTACGCCACCCGCATCCAGCGTACTCCCGCGACATTTACCAGGTCATCAGTCCACCTTGTGGGGGGCACTACTCACGCCGCGTCTTCCTGTACGTGGTTGCCACTCGACAGCCATCAGTTCTACGTGGAATGTGCCCCGCCCACTGCCTGAGCGTTTTATAACTGTAGGTATCTACAGGCTGAAGTAATGAAACAAACAACATATTTAAAAAAGCTTCTGTATGTCTTCCACCGTCAACTGCTTGGTTTCCGGTAAATAGTACGCAGCGTAAACAACTGTGGCGAAGCAGATGACGGCGAACAGGTAGAAGAGCCCGTCGAGGCCGACCAGGGCGACCAGGGGCGTGAACGCGAACAGCACAGCGAATGAGCACACTGCCGCCAGCTCGTAGTTTATCATGGATAATATGCTTGATACCTGGAAGTAGGAAAATAGCCATGATGACTATGATTTTTTCACTTTTCATGCTTGAAAAGTGTGTCATATTTGGCTTAACAACCAACCAGAATACAGCTACATATTAAAATCGACCAATCAGACAACAGAATACATTTCAAACATCAGCACGGCTATCACAAGACGGAGCGCGAGCTCCCTCGATTTCTCTCGCACTATCCGTCTCTCTCTTATTAGAAAACTTAGAAAGAGAGGTATAGTGCGAGAAAAATCGAGAGAACTCGCGCGCCGTCTTGTGATAGCCGTGCAGGTGTTTTTAGTCCTTAGTTTAATCATTAAAAAAAAACGCCTCTGGCTATTAATAGCGCGTCCAAACGTTAAAGCGTGGTTGACTGCATGGCGGCATAAGCTATGAGATTGAGCGGGATAGACTGCTGTATATCTCGCTTTATCTTGTGCCCGGCGTATGCTGTCCGCCGCGCGGCCGTTCGGATGCGCCTGTAGACGGTCAGAGGCGTTTATTCGTGGAGTCAATATTTTGTATCTGTGTCAGTTTAGTAAAAAAACATACCGCTAAATTGAACAATCTCTTCGCCGTGGAATTTGTTATTGATTGTAGGTGGATAATCTTTGTTTTACTATAAAAGCCATATTACCCCTGGAAATATTTTCGCTCACTTCACTCGGGAAAATAACCATCTCATGGTAATATGGCTTATTTTAGCCCCTTGTCATACAATCTACTATTTCACCATGCCATTCGAACCAGTTTTTGGAGAGGAACAAATGTTTGTATGGGAGCAACTGCAATTAAAGAGCATAAATACCCAAATAATTGTGACAAAGATTTGACCTCGCTGGCGGCATCCCAAACGTTTCATAATAATTGATTGACATTTTTACTGTATTTGACATTCTTTGTAATTTTCGAATCGAAAACCATTCATTTGCACGCCTGCATGCTGCCTGGATACACTGAACTTGAAAATACCTATATGTACACCATCTAATTAACTGTATTCAGCAAATAAACGATTTGTATATATATAATATGCGAGCGAAGCGAACGAAGTTCTCCGTATCAGCTGGGGCCAAACTTCTTTCGCATGTCCGGATGTCCGGCTGTTGTCCTCTGCATATCTTAACCGATCCTCGTGAAATTTTGTGAGCAGGTTCAATAATTATGGAGGAAAGCGCCTACGTGCGGAAAACCCACCTAACGGCTTCCGGGCACTAAAATTGTTAAGAATTATACCGCCGCTGACTGTTTTCTGAACTATCGGCACAGGCAGGACAAAGATGTGACATATGGGCTACCTCGATGATGAAGCTACCTCGATTTTGCAGTGCATCTGGGATGTTTGCGGAGGCTCGCATGGATGACTTCCATTTCCATGCAATATTACGAAAACGTATCTTTTCCCAGATGTGCCGAGTGAGAGACAGCTCCAACAGTTTTCTTGCCGAGATAAGGGAGAGGCTTGATAGTCCCTTTTATCAGCTCTGGGTGTGGTGTGCCACAGTATATGAATGTCCGAAATAAATATTAACTAACATGGATCGTTGATGTCCGAAATAAATGATTAATAACAAATAAGATAAAAATAAGTCTAACAGAAGCTGTAAGCAACTCACCTGAGGTAGAAACACTTCGGCGGCCAACACGAACGGAATCCCACCAGCACCCAGCGAATACACGAAGCAGAACAAAAAGATGATGGCAGCAGTCATGGCGTGCGGGCCCCAGTTCGTCTGGATCTGGGAGCCGAGGAGCACGCAGCATAATCCGGAACCCAGCGAGGATAATAGCATAAGAGGCTGGAAATAGCAATGTACACGTCAAAAAACGTTTATTTCATAAATTAAATTAGATGACCTGGTAAAGGTCGCAGGAGTCCGCTGATAGCAGGACCGGTCATTGTAGCGCTCTTTGGGGGAGGCCCATGTCTAGCAGTGAATGTCTTTCGGTTGATATATATCCTCCAGAACTGTGCGAGGTTTTTTCCCCACATACGCTGGCATAACTCTGGAGAATACTCATCCTAACCTAAAGTAGTGTGACGTGACGGTCGAGGCAAAGAAACGAGAAAAATAACGTATTATAGTCAAGAGACTTTCTGTTGAAATTGAATTAGTTGCGTGCAGGTCGATGACCCGACGACCTTGGTCTGTCATGGAAAGCAAATGAAATAAAAAAGTATATAAGTTATATTCTATGAATGTATACAGTAATCGTGACTGTTGGCGTGATTACCTACCTTTGTTTTCGACGAGGATTTTACTTTATGCTCGAGAACATAAAAAGCGATTTTATGCCGCCTGTACCCAGCATAAAATCGAACTTTATGAATTATGAGCATGAGAAGTGAAATAGTTCTTTACGATACAAGTGCAGAAAATAGGAAATTCGCAATGAGTGTTATTTACACGAGTTGCGAATTACCTATTCGCACGTGTATCGTACAACGTTTTACAGTACATATGGCTCTTTAAAGTTTCAACATATGCACGGAAAGTGATCATTTCCGCACTCGTGCGGAAAAGTAACACCATGTGTACTGTAATAGTTATTTTCATCACACTTGCTCGAAAATGGTGTTATTATACGCAAGCGTACTGAGCTGTAATGGGCTATATTACGCCCATGGGCGTTATGGTTTTTTTTTTAAATAATAGAACCCTCTGATTGGCTTAAGCAAATCTGGTTGCTGTGTGATTGGTTGAATAAAAAAATCTAGTTGGTCACGACGCCCCGCCCCGCAAGAATACTGCTCTGTGATTGGTTGAAATATTGAACTGCGCGCTCTACTAGCACTGATCTGAAAGTGAAGTTGTCAATTTTTGATTGGTGCTGCTGTATGAAACTTACATTTTTCTGTCTTTTGTTGTTATTTATTTCCTCGCAAATGTGATGAAAAACATTGTGTATAACACGGGCGTAAGAATATTGCAAACTCGAGTCATCAAAAGCCCTCCGCCTTCGGCGTCGGGCTTCTGATACACTCTCGTTAGCAATATTCCACTTACGGCCCTCGTTAAACAATGTACTATTTACGATACAAGTGCAGAAAATAGGAATTACGCAACGAGTGGCGATAAATTAAAACACGACCGAAGGGAGTGTTTTAAATCGACACGAGTTGCGAATTACCTATTTGCACGTGTATCGTACAACGTTTTACAGTACATATGGCTCTCTAAAGTTTCAACATATGCACGGAAAGTGCTCATTTTCACACTAGTGTAAACGCACGGAAAGTGCTCATTTTCGCACTACGGAAAGTGCTCATTTTCGCACTAAGTAACACCATGTGTACTGTAAATGTATTTTTTACTTCTCATGCTCGAAAAGTGTCTTAGGCACTGGTCCCACCGCCGGCGACGAGCGATGAGCTATCGGTGATTTTCTCACCCAGGAAACGAACAAAAGATAATCGCTCCCGTGTAAATAAAAGAGCGAGATATAGTTCATATAGTTGATCGCGGTGTGAACAGCGAGCGATGAACTATAAATGTATATCTCTCTCTTTTATTTACACGGAAGCGATTATCTTTTGTTCGTTTCTTGGGCTAGAAAAAAGTCGATAGTTCATATCTCACTCGCCGGCGGTGGGACCAGTGCCTTAATAGGCTTAGCAAGCGGGGCTAAAGTACTTAGTACCTACATTAGCCCCTAGGGAAAATATGTATATATATTTATGATTTGACTGGTCCTGCGCCACCCGCAGTTAGTTTTTATAGTTATGGAGGTATAAAAACAAAACCTACAAAAAACCAGAGGATCCTTACCCGCCGTCCTACTCTGTCCACCAAGTACGCCGACAGCAGATTCGCTACGATGTTGGTAATAGCCAACAGCACGCCGCACAAGACCGGCGACATGCTCGGCACAGCTTGCACGAACAGTGGCTCGGCGTACACGCACACCGCCAGGTAGCCGTGGAACGTGGAGCAAGTCAAGAGAACCATTACCAAAGCAGTGGCCTTTCTTGTCGATTTTGAACTTTTGAAAAATGTCCAGTACGACATGTGCTGCATCTGTGCTGGATCGATTTCCATGAGTTTCTCTCCTTCTTTAGTCGCAACTGCTTCAGTCGCTCCCAATGTTTTCCGAATGGAGTCAACTTCTTGCATCACTATCACCGAATTCGGAGCCGCTTTTCTGTAAAAGCCCATCGATTGTGCCGCTTCGTCCTCCCTTCCCTTCCGCATTAAGAACACTGGCGACTCTTTCAGGGTCATTGTCATGAAGGCTCCTATAGCCGCCATGGTGAGGCATACGTAGCACACCAGGGCGTACGGTAAGTAGCCGCCTAGTATGTAGGACCAGAGCATGCCAAGACCGAATGAGGTTAGCATGCAGGAGGTCATGGTTCCGCGGACGGAGGGCTGGCAGACCTCGGCGATGTAGACGGGCATGACCAAGAAGCAAGCGAAGCCAACACCGACAATAAACATGCTCGCGAGGACTGCTTCCACGCGGTTTGAGAACACAATTATGGTCCAGGCTAGCTGGAACAGATATTATGCTGAATGAATACCCAATTTTATATAGGTACAAAAAGGAAACTTTAAGCTGACGACGGCACCACGCCAATTTCAGTCCATAAACGGCAAAATTGTGGCATTTAAAATCCATCGTGGCAAACATGAAATACCATCTTCCCTGTGGGGTGCGATGGGGTTGAAATGTCTAAATATCAGGGTGTAATTTTTATGGTTTTTTGGGACTCTAATTATGAAAATAGCATCTATTTTGAAATTTAATATTGTGGACATCTATCTATCTAAATAATAAGAAGAAACTGACTGAGTGACTGGCTGACTGACTGACTGACATATCAACGCACAGCCCGAATAACTGGTTCTAGAGATTCCAAATTTGGCACGAGGATTATTCAAAATTCACCCCCTATGGCGGTGATATGAGGGTCCAAAATTATATGAGAAAACAAGATTAGACAATTATTTGAAACTTCACAGGAGTATTCCTAACGATAAATGAGAAAACACGTGTTTCAGGTTTTTTTTTAAAAATCCCATCGGAAACTTATTTTAAATTCTCGTGAAAGTTTCCGGAAAGTTATGAGCACTTTCCTGATATTTTAAGAATGTTCTGCAAACTGTACAGTATTGCTACTCCAGATTGGTTTCAATCAGAGTACTTCACTTCAATTTTCGTTATATGGCTCCATCAAAGCCTTGATGATTTCGCCAATGTCGAGTTTGGACAAGACAAGACACGGCCAGTATTAAATCTTGACGGTGGACTACAGGTAGTGTTCGGTAGTGTATCCGACCAATTCGTACCGCCAATCTACAATAACACACACACACACACAGACTACAACAAACACAATCTACAGGAAGTTTTTTTTTTGCCCATGTTTTATTAAAGGATGATATAGGTTAAGGGGATTTAAATCTATTAACTACTTATAATACTGGGTTATTTTTGAGGATCTGCTATCACAACTTAATTTTTTTTTTTTATTTATTTATTGCACTCATGATTACACAGTTATACAGTATAATGCACGAACCCTTAGGGGTGTTGCAAAAATTTACAAATTAAATTAGTGAAAATTACATATCAATTAATAACTTTACATTTACAATTACTAGCATGGAATATAGGTACAATAAGACTATATTTATAATTAAATTAATAAAGAACAACAAGTTATGTCAAGGGTACTTTTTAGTTTTGAAATATGTCCTCAATATTATAATAACAACCATTCAGTAAGAACCTGAACAATGTTATTCTTGGACAAGAATTTATTTAATATTCCAAAGTATGGCGAGACAACTAAGGTAAGGACGAAGTTGATATTGATTGGACGACTTATACAATGTGGAAGTAGATTATACAATGGCCGTAAAGAAATATTAGGACATTCCAACAATATGTGTTCCATAGTACCCTCGGCCAGTCCACATTCGCAGACCGAGCCGTCCCGTATCCTCAGCTTGGCCAAAAATACTGGCGAGCAAATATGACCAAAACGCAACCTTATAATCGTGGAACAACACTAACGATGTCTGAGGGTCTACCGCGAAACGAAAACGAACTTCATTCGCGTATCTCCGTCTCTGTCGCACTTGCTTGTTTGAGTGACAGAGAGAGAGATACACAAACGGCATTCGATTTCGTTTCGCGGTAGCCCCTCTGGTAATGAGAGATGTAACTTTAGCTTGGCGACGTACTAAAATGGAGTCGTTTTGTTATTCTATACATATAATTGCCTTTGTCCTGACTGACTTATTCACTCACTCACTCACTCATCAACGCACAGCCGAAACTACTGGGACTAGAAACTTGAAATTTACACTCAAACTACTTTTTATAACGTAGGCGACAGATAAGAAGGGTTTTTTCTAAATTCCACCCCTACGGGGGTAAAAACGGGGTGCAACGTTTGTATGAGGGAAACTTTTCTTTTAGCTAGAGACTTAAAACTTTGTAGAAAGATTACTTATTGCAATACAAATAAAGTACTTTCAGCGTTTTGGAAAATTCCACTCCAAAGAGGGTTAAAAAGGGGTGCAACGTTTGTATGGGGGAAACTTTTTTTTTTGAGCTAGACTTAAAATTTTGTAGAAAGATTACTTATTAAAATACAAAAAGCGTTTTGGAAAATTCTACCCGTAAAGGGGTGAAAAAGGGGTACAACGTTTGTATGGGGGCATCTTTCTTTTTTGAGCTAGATACCTACTTAAAAATTTGTAGTAACATTATTAAAATACAAATAAAGTACTTTCAGCATTTTGGAAAATTCCGCCCCTAAGTGGTTAAAAAGGGGTGCAAAGTTTGTATGGAGGAAACTTTTTGTTTTGAGCCAGAGACTTAAAACTTTGTAGAACAATTACTTATTAGAATACAAATAAAGTCCTTTCAGCTTTTAAGAAAATTCCACTCCTAAGGGGATTAAAAAGGGGGGTAAGCTTTGTATGGGCAACACTTTGTTTGAGCTAGAGACTTAAAAGTTAGTAGAATGATTACTTATTAAAATTCAAAAAAGTGCTTTCAGCGTTTAGAAAAATCAACCCCTAAGGGGGTTAAAAGGGGGTTCAAAGTTTATATGGAGAGCAAGAAACTTTTAAAGTAAAACATCGGTCTAATCATGTATGTTAAGACTTCAAAACTAATTTCAGTTTTTTCAAATTCATCCCTAAGAGTGTTAAAAGGGGTTTAAAGTTTGTGTAGAGAGCAAGACATTTTTAAAGTATGAGATTTGTAACTTCGGTTTTAGACTGTTTGTTTAAAAACTAGAAAATTAATTTCATTGTTTTTTTTATTTATCCTCCAAGGGGGTTAAAAGAGGGTTCAAAGTTTGTATGGAGAGCAATCATTTTTCTAAGACAATAAAAACTTCTACGCGGACGAAGTCGCGGGCAACAGCTAGTATATTATATTGTGTTAATTGAAGTTTGATGTTTAGTCAACGACTCAAGGAAGTAAAAGCGCAAATAGTGAAGTGTCAAATACATTCCTCCTAATCTCGACTGCAAATTAAACATTACTCTGTGTAATCAGTTATCTATTACCGGGCATCAAAGGTTTTGCGTATTCAAATATTATAAATAATGTCAATGTCAAGATAACCATCATTAGCGATATCATAAAAGAGAGATTTCTTCGGCGCAACTGTGCTGCAAATAATAATAAAATAATTGCATAATAAAGCTGGCAGGCGCTGAGTCGGATGACCTGGTAAGGCTGCGAAGCCAATTCTGGTCACTCTAATAGCCGCGAATGAGTTCTCCTATAGCACTCTAGCTTAGGTACCTGTATTAGCATTTATGCAACTATAAACATACCCTTACAACTTGTGGATCCTTTATATATCTGACATATGGGCTGCCGCCTCGTGCTTACTAGCTCCATATGAGGTGTGGGGACTTTCGTCCCCGAGAATGTCCTCTAACCTCCCTTTACAGACATCTCTTACCACACAACTGATACTGTTCCAATTCACACGCTATTGTTCCAGTTAATTACCCGGGTGCACTCTTGATTGATGCTGATATGGACTGAGGCTGAGACTACCGAACCTGAGACACTGTTGTTACACTTGTTACTAATCCTCTCACACTAAAGAACTCCACAACTCCAAAGAACTACAGGCCTATTTCTCTTCTACCAACGCTGTCTAAAATCATGGAACGACTCATGAAGGATAGGCTCATAAAACACCTTAATCTTAATAACATTATGAGCGCCAGGCAATTTGGATACCAGAAAAGCAGGCACAAATGATGCCATTACCACTCTGGTTGATGACATTGTTCTCCAAATTAATGGCAAAATGAAAGTGGCTGGTTTATTCGTTGATCTGAACTCTGCTTTTAATACAGTTGGTCATGGAATTCTTCTTGCAAAGCTGGAATACTACGGTGTAAGAGGCTGAAAATTAAATCTATTCAGGTCGTACCTCGCAAATAGAAAACAGTTTGTTGAAGCAAAATGGACTCAAGACGGCAAAAAAACTGCGCATAGATCTAAGATCGTCAACATAGAAAGAGGAGTTCCACAAGGATCCATCTTGGGTCCAATCTTTTTTATCATTTTTATCAATGACCTGGTATCGTTTATGAGTACCTAATTCTGTTGATAACACAAAATTGGTGATATTCGCTGATGATACTAACGCTGTGGTATCGGCAGAGAATATGACACAGCTAAATGAAAGAGTGAATATAACATGATGATGACGACTTACCACATGGCATAACGCTGCCAAAATCATGCATTTCTTTCGTCCCAGTACATCCAACAGCAGGCCTAGGATGGGAATGAAGATCATAGCACCTATACAAGATATACTGCCTAAAAGCGCTGATTCAGTGCCTGTCATGGGCCGCTGTAATGGCGTGTCTTGAGATAGGAACAGGTTCACTGTGAAGGCCGGCCAGTAGAAGGTGGTGCTGAAGCTCATACGGATCCAGCATACTGTGGACAGATGGTTAAGTTACAAATCAAATGAGGGAATTCGCTCGGTATGAGATGGGGATACTTCTTTTAAACCAACTTGATAAGAGGGAGGTTCTCAATTCGGTTATATCTTTTTTTTCAGGTTTCCGTACCTCAAAAGGATAAATCGGAACCCTTAAAGGATCACTTTGTTGACCGTACGTCTATCTATCTGTCTGTCTGTCTGTCGAGACCCTTTATCTCGGAAACGCGTGGAGGTATCGAGTTGAAATTAAAACCATATACTAAAGTCTACAGTCCCTTGAAGCTGTGAAAAAATAAAACTTCTAAGTTAACGTAAAAGGGATACGGCCGTTATGCCACAAAAAACGTATATTTCGACACCCTCAAGGGAATCAAAATAATATAGGGCACTTCCCGTTGACCTAGAATTATGAAATTTGGCAAGTAACATCATCTTATACTACAAGTACAAGGAAAAATCTGAAAACAGTACATTTGTTATTAAATTCTTTAAAAATAGTCTTTATTTAAAGTACGTAATCAATCATCGAGGTAGGAGGAAATTTGTACGGAACCCTCCCTTGGTGGGCGAGTCCGACTCGCACTTATCCGGTTTTTTTATGTTTGTTACCTCAGAACTTCGTAATGTAATTTTCAAACCACATGCTCGACAATGCCGAATTATAGGTCATGTAAACCCTACCGAAAGCAAGACATTAAATCCCTTGGTATTAGCCGGGTTATAATGTTGTACTGAATTTCATTATAACCCGCTGGTTAATAATATGATTTCACTTTTCATAATTCTTATTACTATATGCATAAAGTTTAATTTTGCTAAACACAATTTGTCCTAGGCCATGGCCTACTTGATTTGACAAAATAAATGAAGTTTGCCTCCGTGTGAACCCCGGTCCGGAGGAGCGCGGTGTTCGAAATTCGAATTTCGAATCTAGGACCACGGCTTGTGCTTTCGAATTTGGAACGTCGCGCGCCTTCTTTTGTTCACGCGTGACGAACAAATCGAGTTCTTGTAGGTGCCTATAGAAGATTTAATTTCAAAAATAATATTGAAAATGTCGAGTGATGAAAGTGTTTTGACTCCTGAGTTTATCAAATTAGATGCCATAGGCATTGTCAACAATCTGCTGCCAGAGAAGTCAAAGGAAAAATACCTAAAAGCCTACAACGATTTTGACAAATGGAAAGCTGTAAAAGGCGTAAAGTCTGTGTCTGAATCAGTGCTTCTGGTCTATTTTGAATATTTGTCAGCTACAAAGAAGCCAAGTAGCCTGTGGTGTATATATTCGATGCTGAGGGCAACAATAAGTGTCAAACATGACATACAAATTAATACATGATGATTGATGATCCTTGGACACCTCTGCCACCACAGCCATCTTCCTCAAAACACATCCCATCCACATCAAGCTCACTGCCTGAAAATCCACCTTCCCCAACCTTTACGGTACATCTCGACCCTCAGACGCAAGTATCCGAAGCTATGAACGCAACTCAAATAAACTCCAACTCAACCTCAATAAACGTACCAAATAAAAACATTACCTTATCTTTCCATAATTGGACTAACGTGTCTAATGTTACTATGTACTTTTAATTTGCTAAATAAACATTATTTATCTACTGAGCCTGTTTTTTTGTCTCGCATAAGGTGTGAAAAGTAGAGTATACACCTCGGGGATAAGACTGTTTTAGTCTTGGGCGGTTGAACCCCTCACTGCACTCAGGACTCAGTCTTAATTCCCTCGCTTCGCTCAGGAATTAACTTATAACTCCCTCGCTACGCTCAGGAGTTAAATTATGAGTCCTTCGTTACGTTCGGGATTCAATTCGCTCCCGTGACATAAAACAGTGCTTTATCCCCTTGGTGTATAATCTACTATTATGAACCGATTCATACTATTCTTATTTTATTTTAAAGTATATGCTTTCAGATTGGTCCCATTGTTATCAAAACTCCAATTCGATGATGGGAACCATGAGGAATTGAGGGAACTCCTTAAATATATTCGGCACGCGTTTAATGATTTCGGTAATTTCTATTATAACCCGGAAATCACAAATTTGGTGAAGTGGAACTGACGATGAAGACTCAATGATCTACTTAAAACTATAAAAGTACGTCACAGATTCCGATACGATTCCTTTAAAATAGCAACTACTTAATGAAGTTCCAAATGTGATTCTGAGATCCTTGAGGAACCGATGGGACTCTTCAAATATTATCGGCCCACATAGGTACAGCGATTTGGTTTTTTACTGTAGGTCTCAGAAAGCACTTTATGTAATAAATGGAAATGAAATGTGGAAATGTTCATGTATGTTGCTTGGCGGAGAACTGAATTGAAGTCGTTTAAAATTCTTAGTCGCTTCACTCTTGGCAGAGTGGTCATGATTATCACAATCCGTCGCCATTCGTTTCTCTGGGCCGTTTTTTATGTGCACAAATGTACGAGTAGTGCGTTTACCGCGGCCGTGATTTGGTCAGTCCAACTCATTAGGCGATTTGCCGCGCGCTTTATTGCCTTCAAAAATAATGCATACTTACAAATGAAAGTGCCCAAAGCTTGACGTAACACCGCCATTTTGGATATATAAGTAATGAATTAAAACTAAATTATAACGAATCAGAAACACAGTTCGGGTGGCCGGTCCCGACTGTGTTATAACAATCACCTAATTAGACTATAATATTATCTACAGATTCTTAACTAGAGCAAATATTTAACCTGAATGCAGTTATAACCTAGTTAAACATTAAGCATGAATGATTATGATTCGCAAGTTTTGCACGCTCCCGAATACTTACAAATTGCTTTTTAACCCACGACGCAAAAAGAGGGGTGTTATAAGTTTAACGTGTCTGTGTGAAGTCCTGTGTGTCTGTGTGTATGTCTGTGTGTCTGTATAGCTCCGAAACAAATGGACCGATTTTAATGCAGTTTTTTTGTCCGAAAGCTGACGTAATCGAGATGGTTCTTAGCTACGTTTCAACAAAAGCGGTTCAGCCGTTTTTGAGACATTGAACTTTGAGATTAAAATGTCGGAGATTTTTCAACTTTTCTAAGTTGAAAAATCCCCGACATTTTCATTAAATCGTCATCATCACCAATATCAATAAGAAAGTAGCTCTTTCTATCTATCTCTTATCTTTTCACGCTTAAACCGCTAGATGGTGGAGATAGTTTTAGACCCTGGAAAGGGCTTTTACCCCGGAATCATCTCTTAAAGGGGTGAAAAGAGGTGTGGACGTTTATCGAAAATCGTTGGTATGTCCGGTGTCCGGTGTCTGTCACGCTGCGTGTACCCTTGAATTGCCAACAGACATTTCATCGAATATTATTTCATCGACAACGTATCATGTATTTTCATCTCATAGACGTACGACGATGTTTGTCGATGAAATTTAATTATAATTTACTTTAAAAATCAAAGTTTTAACCGACTTCAATTTAGTACTGAATTGAAGTTGGTTTAAACTTTGTTTTTAAAGTAAATTATTTTATTATACACTCTACTTTTCACTTCGACTGCGAGAAAATAGTAAAAACAAAGTTATCCATCTACAATCAATAATAAATTCCACGCCGAAAAGATTGTTCAATTTGGCGGCATGTTTTTTTTTAAATAAACAGCTTTGACACAGATCTATAGATATCTGTTCACTTTAACCTTTTCAACGCTTTGTCAAAGAGGAAAGTTGTCAACCACACGCCAAATCAACAAGACATTTAGTGCGGAGTTAAACCTTATATCAATGAAGAAGAAGGTTGCTATCGCGCTGGGCTCCACGCGAAGCGCAAGAGCAGGCACTACTTACCTTTTCTCGAAGCGCTTTGTCGTTTTTTTGAACCCAAGTTGTGTTTGGATTATACCAGATAAACTAAATTCTCGGGATGTGATGTCAATATAGTGGAATTATTAAACATATAAAGTTTCAATTCAAGGTAACTGTACCTCCCTATATACGTGTTGCCTGTGGAGAAATTACACGCAACGGGGCCCTCCAGGTCCAATTTAACAACGCGTTCCGGGTGCTGGTGGGGCTGCCTCGCTTCTGCAGCGCATCAGAGATGTTCGCAGAAGCGCGCGTCGACTGTTTCTACGCAACTATGCGCAAGCGGTGCGCATCCCCGGAGCCGCAGCATGGTTGGCCTTGTCACGCGATAGGTGATAGGATAGAGCGTGCGTCACTGGCTGACACCGTTCGATAAAACGAGACGACGCTCTTATCTTGTCACGCGATGGATAGAGCGTGCGTCACTGGCTGACACCGTTCGATAGAACGAGACGACGCTCTTACCTTGTCACTAGTCGCGTGATAAGGCCAACCATGCTACAGCTCCAGGCCCCGTAGCATGGTTGTCCTTGTCACGCGATAGATGATAGGATAGAGCGTGCGTCACTGGCTGACACCGTTCGATAGAACGAGACGACGCTCTTACCTTGTCACTAGTCGCGTGATAAGGCCAACCATGCTACAGCTCCAGGCCCCGTAGCATGGTTGGCCTTGTCACGCGATAGATGATAGGATAGAGCGTGCGTCACTGGCTGACACCGTTCGATAGAACGAGACGACGCTCTTACCTTGTCACTAGTCGCGTGATAAGGCCAACCATGCTACAGCTCCAGGCCCCGTAGCATGGTTGGCCTTGTCACGCGATAGATGATAGGATAGAGCGTGCGTCACTGGCTGACACCGTTCGATAGAACGAGACGACGCTCTTACCTTGTCACTAGTCGCGTGATAAGGCCAACCATGCTACAGCTCCAGGCCCCGTAGCATGGTTGGCCTTGTCACGCGATAGATGATAGGATAGAGCGTGCGTCACTGGCTGACACCGTTCGATAGAACGAGACGACGCTCTTACCTTGTCACTGGTCGCGTGATAAGGCCAACCATGCTACAGCTCCTGGTGCGCCGGGTGCGGGCCAGCCCCAACCCCATCCTGCGTTTAATAACAGACAGATGTGACTCTCCGTATATAAGGCACTGTTATGAAATGCATGTCTCCAACAGTGCCTATCTGTATTAATTCATTTTGATTTAGGTGCTGAATTGTGTAACTTTTAACTTTTACTGTATGAGTCTTGTGTAACTCGAAATAAATGCTTTCATTCATTCATTCATTCAATTGCATAGCTCTTATTCTTTAGATTTTATTGATATCTAAAAAACGCCGATTTCGTCACTGACTCACTCACTCGCGTTGATCATCAAACTCCCTTCCTCACTTCGCTCAAGTAAATAACCATCTCGTGGTAATATGGCTTATCTTAGCCACTTGTCATGCAATCTACTATTCACGCGTATAACAGAATTTATAGTCCAAGGATTATATATTTTGTTTATTTACTCTTTACAGAAAAGTAGATTTCGTACGCGAGGCGGACGTAATTAGACGTAAGTAAAACCCCAAGTTATGACGTTTGTGTGTGCTAATCCCTTAATTGTTTTGAATTTGTTTGTTCTTCGTCTTAAATATCTCGAGATGCCGTAAGGAATCTAATAATCTACATCAGTGGTGTGAAAGGTGGGTTTGAGAAAGGATTGTTGAATTGAGAAAGACAAATTATAAATATTTGTATTTTTTTTTTAATTTAGTACAATTACGAAGAATGTCACTACTTAGGCAGTTGTTGTGTACTGGAGTTGGTGAGTTTTTAATACCTTTGTCCACGTCGTTTTGTATTCGATTTTTTATCGAACGTTTTAATTACTGAACGAGCGAGCAAAGCCAACGAAGTTCTCGGTTTCAGCTTGGGCAAAAACTCTTTCGTATCTCCGGTGTCTGTCCGGCTGTTCTCATCTACAGGTAGCATTTCTCCACCGATTCTAGTGGAATTTTGCGAGCTGGTTTCAATAATTATACCTCTTTTTAGGGTTCCGTAGCCAAAATGGCAAAAACGGAACCCTTATAGTTTCGTCATGTCCGTCTGTCCGTCTGTCCGTCTGTCCGTCTGTCCGTATGTCACAGGCATTTTACTCGAAAACTATAAGGAGTATTTGAATAAAATTTTGAGGATAGGTGTATTTTGTTAGCCGCTACATAGTTTTGTAATTAAAATGACAAACAAAAATTTTTTTAGGGGTGCACTCCATACATAAAACTAAAAATCAAAATTTTTTTTTTCATTGTGACCCCCCGTGTGGCACATCAATCGATAGGCCTTTCAAAATAAATATAAGGTTTCTTAGCATTTTTTTTGATTAAGTGAATAGGGTCGGAGATAATCGCCCCGAAAGTCACTAAAATTCTGTCCCCCCCCTCTAATTTTTGAACGGTGTATTTTAAAAATATGAAAAAATTCATGGACATAGGGCTTATTAATTTCATTCACCGAAAATTGTTTTGAACAAGATCGGTGCAGAGGTTTTCTAGATATTGCTGAAAAACTGCCTTACTCAAAGAAAAGGACGTAAGTGCCGTAAAATTTCTGTGACGATACGACCTTTTTAATAGGCACGGAACCCTTCGTTTTGCGTGGTCCGACACGCACTTGGCCGGTTTTTTGCCTATAAAATGTTGTCGTAAATAATAAACAAGTGAAATCAAAAGAATTTTCGAAAAACCCAACTGGGTTTCAACATTTATATCTTTTTTTCGCCTATACAATTTTGTCGTGTGTGTTGATAGACACAGTTATTAAGACAAAAATATAGATTTTTAAATGCTAATAACTTTTAACGTAAGCAATATTTCTTCAACTTGATATTATAAACGTTCAACCACTTCAAGCATGCAATATACATTGAGTTTCAATATCCTATTAAGATGCTCCCCCGCCCCCGCAAAATTCGGCAGACATTTTTGTACGCAAATACGACATAAGGCTACTCCAGTTATGTATGCTCTAAGTATTGGTAATACCGTAGTCGGCCGGGTGCAGCAGGGTGTAGAGGGTCTTAGTCTACACATGTTTACCTTGTTAAAATACGTTTGCATCGATGGTTAAAAATGTACATTTGTGTACTTATTGCAGTATGCTACCTATGCATGAGCATGGGTGTCACATTCACTTGGCCATCGTCAACCCTGACGCTGTTCCGCGGTTCGAACACCACGCTGCACCGGCCCATGTCGGAGGCGGAGCAGGCGCTCTTCGGCAGCCTGTCGTCCATTGGCGCGCTCGTTGCCACGCCAGCTGCCGGGGTGCTGCTCGACGTCATTGGACGAAAGTACTGCGCGATACTGTTCTCCTTAACGCATGTGGTACGTTTAAATAACTACTTCTTTATCTGCCACGCCCTATCGGGCGTTGGTGACCACCTTTGCAAAGTCCATCCTATTCTTGGCCAGTCTTGCGAGCGTGGCCGCGTCCTTGATGTCGGTCCATTTTTTGATATTATCGAGCCAGTTCATTTTCCTTCTTCCTCTACCCCGTTTTCCTTCAATTTTTCCTTCTATTATAAGTTTCAGCAGATCGTACTTGTCATGTCTATGTAGATGACCAAAATAGGCAATCTTTCTCCGGTTAACTGTGGCTAGTACTTCCTTTTTCTTTCTCATTATTTTTAAGATGATTTGTTACTTTTGCAGTCCAAGATACTTTCAGCATACGCCTGTATAGCCACATTTTGAAGGCTTCTATTTTGTGTTCCATTGATTTATTTATTCAGCGTCCACGTTTCTAAACCGTAATAGAGAATAGATAATACATAGCATTTTACTAATCTCTAGAACCGATGGCCGTTGGGGCGGAAAGGTTCTCGAGTGTTGACCACGTACCGGAAGGCGCGGCGTGGGTAGGCCCCCCCCCACAAGGTGTACTGATGACCTGGTAAAGGCGGCGGGAGTCCGCTGGATGCGGGTGGTACAGGCAGGACCGGTCATTGTGGCACATCTTTCGGCTGATATGATGATGATGATAATGAATATGTATGTTTCAAACGTCCTTAGTCTTTAATACCAATAAAAGGTCTAGTTTTC
Organism: Epinotia nisella; assembly: GCA_932294315.1. NCBI lineage: Eukaryota > Metazoa > Arthropoda > Insecta > Lepidoptera > Tortricidae > Epinotia > Epinotia nisella. The sequence continues at coordinate 12,787,656 of OW028693.1, forward strand.
TCTCTGGGTTGGAAGCTCATATGGCAGTCACTTTCGTAAAACTATTGTCTACGCCTAATCTTGGCCCAAAGCGGACCCCGTGCACTTATAGGACACAACCGGGAGAAACGCTAGGTGGATGAGGTTTCAAACGTTCTTTTGCAGATTTGCTGGGCCATGGTAATCGCCTCAAACCGAGTAGAAGTCCTGTTAACCGCCATCTTCATATCGGGCATCGGAGGCGCGGCATTCCTGGTAGTCCCAGTATACATCAGCGAGTTCTGCCAGGACTCACTTCGAGGGGGCATGACTTCTGGCTCCATGATCTTCTACGGTGTCGGCATGATCGTCTCCTACGCTATAGGAGGATTTATGGACTATTACCCGATGGTGTATGCTTGCCTGAGTTTTTCTGTGGTTGGGGTTTTGCTGCTGGGCTTGTTAAAGGAGTCACCTTTGTTCTTGATGATGAAGGGGAGGGAAGAGGTAATCATTTTGTACTAGCTTTTGTAACCATCGTTCGCATGAACTTGAATAGCAAATTCCGCCCTCAAATTTCAACCCTCAACGGTTTAATTCTCGGGATAATAAGTATTCCATATTTTAAAATAGGTTATGACTTATGAGCTTCTTCTGTACCATATGTCATCCATCATCAGTCAAGCCGTTTTTGCGTGGTTGAGTAACAAACACCCAAACTCTTAAATTTTTAATATTATGATGATGATGATAATTCGTTTCTTTCCTTATTTTGGACATTATATATTTGAACGTTGTAGTAAGGATATTTTAATCAGAACCCTTGTTAAGAGCTTGTTCCGCTCTAAACTACTTTTTATTTGTTTTTCAGGAAGCCAGAGAATCTTTGGCGTTCTTTAGAAGGGCAAATAAAAAATCAAAGCTAATTTCCCAAGAGATCGAAGCCATTCGTCGAACGTTGAACCCCGACTTGGACTCTCCAGGTGAGTGTTCGACCTACTTTGCAACTCCCTCCTCGTCAAACGCTTGCGAATGAGATATTCTTTGTTTTACCTCCCTATGCCACAGAATAAGTAATAGTACTACGTACAGAAGGTTCTCTGTTGACCAATTCCCTGTTTAGGTGCGCCAAACGTGCCTAAATGAGGCCATTTCTTTCTATCGCATGCAACGCGCTCTTTTGGAGGCGGGGCCTTAGAGCTAGGGTTACCGCCAGCTCGACCTATTAAATTATAGGTACGTTAGTACAATAGTGTATTTTACTAACGATATTGCCATTATTCTTTATTTACTTAGGATCACCCAACTAGGTACACAAAAGCTGTGTAACATGCGTTAAGGTTATGACATTAAAACTGCCTGTTTCTGTAAAATGTAAGACGAAGACACACAACTCTGAGTTACCTACATACGTAAACATAATGTAAAGAAAAATTCTTTTCAACCAATATAAATAGACGACAAATATAACGCGTATATGCGTTGCGCGAACGCGTGCGTCCCGTAACAGCGTGCGGCAACCACTGATAGAACGCCTAAAGGCGGCCGGCCGGCATGTTTTTGTGCGGCGCGACGAAACCAAAGAGTGGACCGCCCCTGCCATTGCTAAGTTTATCTAGAATATCAAAGGAAAATATTGTTCTAGTTTTTAACCACCTTCAAAAAAGGAGGGGGTTCTATATTCCACTGTGTATATTATATATTTGTTTATGTATGTTCACCGATTTCTCTGTCAATTAAATGCCGATTTTCAAAGTTTTTTTATTATTCGAAAGATATATTGCTTTCAGGAAACTATAGGTTTGTTTTTCTGTTTCTTTTATCTTAGTCAAGGTTTATGTATGTTTGTTTCTCAATAAAATAAAATAAAAATTATTCCTCTGAAGTGATGCTATTGTCACCAAGTCAGGATCTGATGATGGGATTCCGGGGAAATTGAGGGCAACCCTTAAATTTTATATAGGCACGGCAAGGAGTGTACTGATTTCAGAATGTTCTATTATAACTCGAGTATTTACCTTCGGAAATTGCAAGTTTGGTGAAGTGGAACTCATGATGAAGAGCACACATGGAACTCCTCAATGATGTTAAGTACCTACGTCAAAGATTTTGATATGATTTCGTTGTAGTAGCAACTAATGAAGTGCCAAAGATGATTCTGAGATCCTTGCGGAATCGACGGAACTCCTCAAATATTATCGGCTCACATGTAGCAAGTAGCGACTTGGGTTTTCTATATAACTTTCTAATTAACGGGTCTTTAGTAATCAACGCATTTGCTCTCAGAAAGTAGTTCATGTGGTAAAGGAAATGTGAAAATGTTCATGTAAGTGGCTTGGCTAAGTAGGTACTGAATTGTAGTCGGTTTAAACCATGTTTTAATAGTAAATAGATTGTATGACAAGGGGCTAAAATAATCCATATTACCACGAGATGGTTATTTTCCCGAGCGAAGTGAGGGAAAATGTTTCGGGGGGTAATATGGCTTTTAGACCCGAGTTATATACACTCTACTTTTCACTTTGACTGCGAGAAAATAGTAGGTAAAACAAAGTTTATCCATCCACAATCAATAACAAATTCCGCGGCGAAGAGATTGTTCAATTTAGCGCCATGTTTTTTTTACTAAACTGCTTTGACACAGATACAAAATATTGACACCACGAATAATCGCCTCTGAGGCGTCCAATACACGGTGAAGTATTATCACGCGATCCACGCGCTGTCTCTTTCTCATTGCATGTTATAGATAGAGACAGCCATAGTGGATCATCAGTATTTAATCACCGTGTATTGGCAGCCTGACCGTCTACAGGCAGGTTGTTGACGGCCAGAGGCGTTTTTTGTTTTAATTATTGTGAATTAGGGACTAAAAACACCTGATATTTGAAATTAATTCTGTTTTCTGATTGGTTGTTTTTAATATTAGCTGTAATCTGGTTAGTTGATAGCAAATACAAATGTTCTTTGAAAGAGTTGTGATTGGTGGATTTAATACAGTGAAGTGTTTTGATTGGACAAATTAAATGTTTTAAAAATCATAAATATGTATACATATTTTCCCTAGGGGCTAAATGTACTACTATAGCGCCGCTTCTTGCTAAGCCTAATATGACACACTTTTCGAGCATGAGAAGTGAAAAGTAAATTACTTAATTATACTTATTTCGATTTGCAAACATAGCATGTTTTTGAGTTTCAAAATGGTTTTCCTTGAAATCGATGATGATTAACGCAAGCTTTTTCTAATCTTATATGAAATAGGGTATGGTAAGCAATTAACTTCGAATGTGTGTGACGTGTTTTTGTAAACCTTTTTAGGCGAGAATTCCATTTATATTGCCTACAATAATGAGGCAAATAAAGATAACGGCTCATATTATCTGATAGAGATAATATGAGCCGTTGTTTTTCATGGCTTATACGCTCATTGTAAAAGAGATGGCATGACTAAAATACTTCATGTTCTCAATTACTCAAAAACGCCTGGACCGGCTAGGAAAAAAAATTTTTTTTTGAAATAATATCCTTTGCAGGTGGTCCCATGGTTATCATGTCAGGATCTGATGATGAGATCCTGCAGAAATCGAGGGAACTCTTCAAATTGTATAGACACACTTGAAGCGACTTGGGTACTGATTTGAAGTTGGTTAAAACTTTGATTTTAAAGTATATTTATTATTATTTATTTAGTTATCCCTTAAGTTCCAGCTGCAAATTAACACATAAATTAATTAAGTATTGCAATTTCAGATACTCCTGAAGAAGTGGAACTGAAGCCTAAGTTAGAACAAAAGGTGAAGCTGTCAACCCTTCAGTTTATTAGTAAGTTTTGCGGATTTTAAATTAAAGCTTAATATAAAAGCTTGTAAAAAGGGGCTAAGGTTGTTTCATTTTTATTGTCAAATCTGTATCGCTTTCTGAGCGTAATTTATGTTAACAATACGCAAACTATACATTCAGACATGTCTAGTGTACGGACAAGTGGTGGCATTTTGATCAGAGCGGGAAATGGAGTCGTTATTATCTACTAACTTTTTATGATTGAATGAATAAATTCAAATTTTATATGATATTTACTTTACTTATAAAATCTATTTCTCTTGCTCTCTCACATTCAATTAATATACTTTTTAACCATATACAACAACCTTAATTAATTACTGGCCAAAAACTTTATAAACTGTAGATACGACCAAATAATTTAATGTTGTCAATTTGGACAATTATTTGCTATATTTGTTGTTGTAATACGCTTGGCTAATAATTTAAAACAGCACGACAGCAGAAATATAAATGAAACAATATGAATGACCCACCAGAATCGACAATTTTGAAGTGGATTGAACCATACGATAATCTTGTATATAACGATAACAATAGCGTGTACTGTATATCATGTGAAATATATCTAACACAAATGAAAAAATATAACATTGAAAAACATGTCAACAGTAAAAATCACAAAATAAATTGTGGAAACCAAAACGATACCTTTGTCTACGACTTATGCGTTTTCCTAATTGCATGCAACATCCCTTGGATACGAAAATATGTTTTCGAAAAATCATTTAATCGTTATTCATTTTAATCATAAAATGCACCTAGGCGACTCCATTTCCCGCTCTGTTCAAAATGCCACCACTTGTCCGTACACTAGACATGTCACTCGCACTGGGGTGGGAAAGTTTACATCCGGAGATGTTCGGATATCTCCGGCTTGCGTCGGCGGCGATGAGCAGCCGACACAAATGTCAAGCGACCGGCCGGACAATTTTTAATGAAGACAAGTGAATTGAACTAATTGGGGTAATTTTAGCCATATATATATATGTATATTTTTCATTATCACACGACCTGTAGGCATGGTGACCTTTTGGATGGCGAAACAGGGGGAATTTTGAATATTTTTGATCCAGTGCAACCGTCGTCGAATCCCATCTCTTTACCGGCAAAGAGAAGATTTGAAACCAACGGTACTTAGGTTCGAATTTTCCGAACACATTTACGGAATATCATTTGATATTTATTTACCAGTAGATTATCGGTGAAAGAAAACATCCTGAGAAAACCTCCATATAACTGCGAAGAAATTTAAAAGTGTATGTGAAGTCCCCGTGCGTGTGTTTTTTGCACAGTGATCGATAGTGGCAAATTAGTATACCTACAGCTTTTCTAATAGTAAGCAAACGCCGCCTATAAACGCTAGCGACTCTTGAAGAATTACAAGCGCGTTGCCGACCCATTATTGATTTAAGGATTCGTTGAGTTGTCAGCTAGATACAAATGCAGGTCTTTCATTATTAACACATCCTTGGGAATTCTGGCAACTTTAAGGGCCATTTACAAGGTGCAAAAACTCGCATGCGAGTTTTATTACATAACAGCGTTTAATTGAATCCGTCGTATTTCGCTAACCCTCAGCCCCGCAATGTAATGAAAATCACAAACGAGTTGTTGCACCATGTAAATGGCCCTTTACTCACCACCACCACCAGGACACCGCATACCTACAGAGTATGTAGGTACTGCTGCCATTATAGCCGCGGTTTGGTGGTCAAATATGTCATCATCACCATCATATCAGCCGAAATACACCAACATGGTCTATGCTCCCCCAAAGAGTGCCATAATTACCGGTCCAGCCCACATCCAGCGGACTTGCTGCGACCTTTACCAGGTCATCAGTCCACTTTGTGGGGTCCTGCCCTCGCTGCGCCTTCCGGTACCTACGTGGTCGCCACTCGAGAACCTTTCCGCGCCAACAGCCGTTCTTGTACGCGCAATGTGCCCCGCCCACTGCCGCTTATGTTTCAAATGGTGTTCTGCCTTTTCTCCGAACTTTTTTTGTCCGAATTTCATTTGCCAACCAACATTTCGCCGATGATTCACTTTGACAACCAACTATTAGCAAATTTTTGTATGACAACGTTCCATTTGGCAGAATTATTATAAAGCGGATTATTGTAATGACTCAATACTTTTGGCATACTGATCATTTGTCAAATCTTTCACTAGGCTTAACAACTATTAAACGAATAATGTTTCGTCAGTGTAACAGTGCCCTTTTCATATATGAGGCAACTTTTTACTTAAATGAAGTAAAACATACACACTAAAACCAGATCTTTAAAACTATGACTGCTCTTGTACTTGCCTTAGACAAATATGATGATCATTTGGTAAAAAAAAAAACATAGTACTATCTATCGTTACAAAAACATTTTACAGAGTCCAATTAGGTGCGACGACGAGCGAAGCGAGGAGGAGTGTTAGGTTCAACTGCGTCCCTACAGCGCGCGAGCCGAGCGAGCGAAGCGAGCGTGCCGCGGCAGCGGCCGGCGAAGCGCCAGAACCGACTGTTTTTTTTTATTCCCTCGGCATCGCGGCCCCTCATCGGTCAAAAGTCGGTTCTATGAAACCTCACTTATTGCTTAGAATCTACTTTTTTTTGTTCATAAATATTAATAAAAAAAACCTGTGTAAGCTCTGTAATTAAAAAACAAAAACTTACCTGTATAAAATTTGCCCTAAGTGAAAGTTACATCCTTGTATCCTTCAAAATTCGCTCGAATACTCTGTATGGCAGCTTTTTCAAAGTCTAACACGCATACTTTTGGCACCAGATTAATACCATTTTCATTTCCATACTCGATCAATAACTCAAACATTACATCCTAAGAACGTTTGTCTTTGTTGGTGCATAAACACAAACATAGTGGAAACGTCTTCGTCGTCAAAAAACACATTTGGTAATTATTAATTAACTAAATGTATATTATACCGAGTAAACCATAAACCTCATGAAAATATGTATTTCAAAAAGTTCCAATTAAAAACCGAGCCCAAAGATAGAATTGCCAAACATTTAGTTGGGAAATGAAACAATTCCATAAAATTCAATTGGAACATGATCATTCGGCGAAATGACATTATGCGAAAAATTGGTTGCGATGTGATATTCGTACATACAATTTTCGGAGATGATTTAGAGAACCGTTTCAAATATGTGCTGACAAATAGCATTTTTTCCAGAAAAGTCCTATTCTACCCGCCGCGCTCTCTGCGTAATCCTAGTTCTGGTAACAGCCTCCATCTTCCAAGGGCTGGTGGTGGTGCAGGTTTACGCAGAGCCACTCTTCGCTGAAGCCATCCCTACTATGTCAACTACAGTCTCAAGCGTTTTGTTCTCCATCATCACGGTGGTTGCTGGTTTCGCGGCGGCTTACCTCACTGATTTGACAGGCAGAAAGGTAAGGCTACCTGATTTTTTATACGTACCACGTCGGCGGCAAACAAGCGTATCCCGCTTATGGTAAACGGCTATCGTAGCCTATGGACTTTAGAATCAGGGACTCCCATGAGCGCTGCGATCCTTTAAAAACATAGTCCTGCAGTAGTGATTATCGGATGTACACCACACCTACGATTTTTATACAAATATGGTGGTAAGAAACCATGCAGCCCGCCTGATAATAAATAAACGCTGTAGCCTATGGATGTTTGCGATTCCAGAAGAATCACTAGCGCATTGACGACCCTTTATCGATTTGAGGATTCACATGAGAGTCCAACACAGCGCATCCTACGGAGCTGTGACAAGCACCAGGAAACACGACACCTCATAACTACCAGCAAGTAGTGGCGTTATAATGGCCACGGTCTTTTGTATGGTGGAGGTGCTTTCGCCGTTGGGCTGCTCCAAATACCTATGCGCTAGAGAACCGATGGCCGTTGGGGCAGAAAGGTTCTCGAGTGTTGACCACGTACCAGAAGGCGCAGCGTGAGTAAGGCCCCCCACAAGGTGGACTGATGAACCTGGTAAGGGTCGCGGGAGTCCGCTGGATGCGGGTGGCGCAGGACCGGTCATTGTGGCACTCTTTGCTTTGGGGGTGGCTTGGGGGGGTCCAGCAGTGGACGCCTTTCGGCTGATATGATGAGATGACATTCCGCTGTGCTCTTCCTCTACAACCAATTTGTAACCATTTGATGGTATTGTAAAAGACCTCTCGCTCGCGCTTGCTGCCCCGTACTGCACTTTAGCGATTAAATGAGTGCTTGTCACGACCGGCAAGAGCTTCAACATTTTTTACTGACTTCAAATAAGGAGGAGGTTCGCAATTCGTCGGAATCTTTTATTTTTTACGTATGTTCTCCAATTACTTACAAGACCAAGGTGGCCGATTTGGAAAATTATTCTTTGTTTGAAAGGGTATTATTTCCAGGTGTGGTCATCAGGTCTGGTCTGATGATGGGGTCCTTGTGAAAGTGAGGGAAATCTTCAAATTTTATAGGCAGACTTGAAGCGATTTGGGTTTTTTTTTGTAATAATTAACGCATTTGCTCTCGGAAAGCAGTTCATGAGGTAAAGTGGAAAGGAAATGTGGGAATATTCATGTATGTGGCTTGGCGAAGTACTGAATTGAAGTCGGTTGTTTTTAAAGTAAATTATTTAAATAACATGTTCTCTTTCCAGCCCCTCATGCTGTACTCTTCCCTCGCCTCGGGGGTATGCTGCCTGTTACTAGGATCGCAGATCCACATGCACTGGGCCCGGCACGCTGTGACAGCGGTCTTTGTATATCTGTTCTGCATCGCGTACACGCTTGGAGCCGGCACCATCCCTTATATATTGAGTCCTGAAGTCTTCTTACCTGAGGTTTGTTACGTGCGATATTCCTGAGCTGACTGATTTGTATGGGGAATATTGGGAAATGTGTATGTGCTCATTTCTCCTACGAATGGGAAATATTACTGGGAACGGCACATCACTTGTTATTGTGTACCGTGATGAGTTTGGAATCGGGATAGCTGTCAGCTCTTTGTATACTACAACAGGGCAAACAAGCATACGGTCTGCCTGATTGTGAGCAGATACCGTAGCCTATGGACTTTCGATTCGAGAAGAATCACAAGCGCGTTGCCGGCTCGCTCGCAACACAACCAATCCTCCGGAGCTCTGGCGACCTTACTCACGACCAGGAACACATGCCTACTGAGCAAGTGGCGTCACTTGTTATGACTGCGGTCTTCTGTCAGGTGGAGGTACTTCCCCAGTTGGGCTGCTCCAAATATGTGCGAGATGCTTAGAGCATACATAACTTACTCCAGTTATGTATGCTCCTTGTGTCGTATTTGCGTACAAAAATGTCTGCCAAATTTTGCGGGGGCGGATATTGAAACTCAATTGTATATTGAAAGCTTGAAGTGATTGAACGTTTATAATATCAAGTGCTTACAGCAACATGCGGGCATTTTTATGATCAGTGTTCACTTGCGAGGTGATTTTGTGAATGACCATAATCGATTGTGAAATTGTCTTTGTATGATTTTTTGCACATTGTGCAAGGTTTTCTACAGAGGGGTAAGTTACTGAAAGGCTACTCCAGTTATGTATGCTCTAAGGCGAGATGACATTCCCCTGTGCCCTACCTCTCTCAACAACATGCCAATTTGATCTCAGTTCACGATTTGACGATAGAACATTGTTAGAGATGATATATACATAATACAGTATATAAATCTACCAATAAACCGATCCATCAAACCCGTTGATAGCCAAGTTGTATATGTTAATTGCTATAAAAGACATTTTTTTCGAAATTACGATACGTTACCTTTTTTGAAGTCGGCTAACACATTTTGTATCATCCCGTGTCATGTTTATGGCATAACAAATAAGCACAAACCGATAACAGTAAACCCATACTTTGGCTTACTTCACAAATCCTAACTATCACAGGTAGGTACAGATTATTAGGTACTTTAGACACTACATGAATGCATTTTCAGTAAGTGAAAACTGTTGAAATAAAACGTTTCTATTGATTTCATCATGAAAACTTGATGAAAACACAAACCAAATGTCAATTTTTTTTTAAAATGTTTTTATCAAAAAGGTTGCCTAAATCGTAAATGACAAAACATTTTTAAAGTGTCATTATTATGTCACAAGTAGGCAGTAAATTCAATCGCAATGCCGTCGAATTTTAGTGCTGAATAAATTGTAGACATGCTCCTTATTTACGGGGAATGCAGGAATAACGGTAGTGCATATCTTCGGTTGTACGCTCTGAGAGATTCCCTCTAAAAAGACAGCTTAATGAAGCACGTGTCATTGTAAGGGCGATTTGCGGGAAAATAATGCACTGGTTTCTGTTAATACTGGTGGGCCACGCCCTAGAATTGGTGGAAGTAGAAGAACGAATGTTAAACCATTTTGCTGAGAGCCTCATTCCAGCACAAGAAGAGCAAGCCGGTTGTACGTCGTAAGTCATACTTAACCGTTCACATTTTAAAGCGAGACTAGCAACACCCATTCTCCGTTGTGAAGGTTCACGCATTGAAAGATGAAGACTTTCCACGACGAGTTGAGTTTGCGAATTGGGCTTTACAAAAAATTGCGGAGGATCGTCATTTCCTAACAAAAGTGATATGGACAGACGAATCTATGTTTACTAGGAACTAAACTAAATCTCTGTGTGACCCGGATGTGTATGCTTGTACCTAACAAAAGCTATTTATACAGGTCAAAAGCTTCGTCTCCATGCTGGTGATTGAGTGGGCGTGGCTATGCAACTTCATCATACTGCTCATCTTCAATCCTCTGGTCTCTGCCATCGGACTAGGCCCAGTCTTCTACCTCTTCGCCGTGGTATGCTTCGCTACGGCAGTCTTCACACAGTTCTGCCTGCCTGAGACCAGGGGACTACCCGTGGATGCTGTGCAAGTGCTCTTCAGTAAGAAGAGACGTCCCGTGCCGGGCCATGCGTAGAATAAATTTATTATGGTAAACGCTTTTGATTTATGTTACCCTGGTAGTCGATGACCATCATTAGTGTGAGTACCCTGGTAGTCGATGATCCTGATTAGTGTGAGTACCCATCAGTCGATGATCCTGATTAGTGTGAGTACCCATTAGTCGATGACCCTGATTAGTGTGAGTATCCTGGTAGTCGATGACCCTGATTAGTGTGAGTACCCATTAGATTAGTCGATGACCCTGATTAGTGTGAGTACCCTGGTAGTCACAGACCCTGATTAGTGTAAGTACACTGGATGAGTACCTACAGCGCCATTTATCAGTGCATAGATAGAGGTCTCGTTATACTTAACTTCATGCAAACTTTCGCATTTATAATATTAGTAGAATAGCTCAAAAATATGATTGAAATATGAGAGTAAATGAATGACAGTATCTTAACTTAACAATAATACGGTTAGCTTTTAGTGTTGTGTTTAAAAAAAATGTCAATGCCCCGGTTATCACACTGTCGCCGCATCTCGCTGCGGTGTACGGAGCGATGGTTTTCTCTTTAACTCAGTGTCAGTTTTGTGACAAAAATTAAACGTACTAATTTTGTGAAAATGAATTTGTGTCACATTTAAATAACGTGTTTAAATAAACAAATAAATATTAGGTGACAATCGTACATAAATCGAACCAGCCCCTCAGTAACCTCAATAAGGCTTGTTTTATGGGTACTAGACGACGATATATTTCATAGTATAAATACATAAATTAGTACATTAAAAAAATGGACCCAGATTTTTTTTTAAACATCCACGACTAAGAAACAAAATATTCATGCACATCACACAAATATTTGTCCTTACCGGGATTCGAACCCAGGACCTTCGGCTTCGTAGGCAGCATGAGGTGTGGTGTGTTGTGTATTGTGTATGCAAATTATTTCTAAATTGAAATGAAAAAGTTTACGAAAGTTAGGTACCCATATAAAATTTATGGATAATTGACGTTACACAATGGAAAAAACTTAAAGCGTAGATTAGATTAAGGCTCTTAAGTATGTAATTTTTTTTTTGCAATTCACCCATATAAACAGAATACTTAATTTTCGTCACAAAACTGACACTGAGTAAATTTTTATTAGATGACTCACGCTAATTGGGCACATACCTATTTTTTTGAGAATGTCCTCAAGGCAATAAGTAGTACATTTCGATGCTAGTGCGGAAAGTATGTCATTACGTCACGAGTACCGAGATTAGTTATTTACGATACAAGTGCAGAAAATAGGAAATTCGCAACGAGTGGCGATAAATTAAAACACGACCGAAGGGAGTGTTTTAAATCGACACGAGTTGCGAATTACCTATTCGCACGTGTATCGTACAACGTTTTACTGTACATATATGGCTCTTTAAAGTTTCAACATATGCACGGAAAGTGCCCATTTCCGCACTCGTGCGGAAAAGTAACACCATGTGTACTGTAAATATAATTTCGCGGATGCCTTTTACAATGATTGAAAACCGTTACGTATACAAGCGCCTGAAATATTTAGTTTAGCAAAATTTCGTGCAATGACATTATTGTTGTTGCTCAACGTGTCTGATAAGCACGGCGCTACCGGTTCACTACAACCAAATCTAGACACGCGGCAGCGTGTCCAGCCAAGTTCAAAGCCAAAAGGAAGTGGCGACGCAGCAGCCGAGTGTTACATTACACGAACCATTTGGAGCCACTTTTGACTCCTTAATGACTCAAAATCTATTTAACATAGAAACATGAAATTTGGCATTATGTATTAAAACCCCTTAGATTAACTAGAACCCGAAATTTCACATATACAGGTAAAACGGTTATTGAGATATTAACGTTTCAAAATCGGCATTTTATCACTGACACCTATGTACCTATTAGCTGACGGATAAAAAAAAAGGAAAGGAAGGAAGGATTCAAAGGAAGCCTGTTATAATGTACGTAATGACGATATTTCATTTCATGTTTGAGAAAAGTGGGTTAACGTGTCTTCGACCCTAAACCTTAAGTGGCCGTTTGGCTGTACGCGCACGGGCAGGATGTTATGAGTTTATTGACGCGCACTTTATAACGGTTGACGGTTATAACGGTTATTCTCAATACCATTTGGCGAATGAAACCTTTTTGTGCGTAATAATAATGCATTCTAATATTTTACGACCTGACTCGCCACTTGGTGTTGTGGACAGTATAACTGCACTGCTCTGAGATTATAGCATATAAATACAAAAAACCTATTAACCCCCACCTGACATAACTTGCATAATAAATTAATATTACGGGACAATCTTACAGAAATCGAACTAGCCCAATGGTAAGCTCAATAAGATTTATGTTATGGAAACTAGATGTCAATATATTTACTAGTGGCTTTGAGCTGTAAAATTCGCGAGCCAGATTTTTTTTTAATTTAGTTAGTGACAACAAAAAGAATCTTTATAATTAATGAACCTGCTCACAAAATTTCACGAGAATCGGTTAGGTTGAGAAATGCGAACTTTAGAGGGGAACAGCCGGATAGCGGGACAGAAACCGGACATACGAACGATTTTCAGCCCAAGCTGAAGCATAGAACTTCGTTCACTTCGCTCACTCGTTCGAATAGATACAAATACTTAAATGCATAGAAAATGTCCAAGACTCAGAAACAAATATTGATTCATCAAATATTCACCCTCACCGGAATTCGAACCCAGGACCATCAGTTCGAAGGCAGCGTCACTACCCACTGGGCAAAACCGGTCGTCATTGTAGCAATAAACTAAGATTTTCGAACAAAAAAGGCCGTAGAATCGGTTCATCCCTTTGCGGTCACGATGCCATAGACAGACACACAGTTACACAGTCAAAGATACTTATTGCGCCGGGAGTTAAAAATAACTCTTGTCACTGTTATCTCCCGGTACGAGATAATGGGATTCATATTTCGTTTCGATTATCAGACTTGCTCCATTATATATATGTTGCATTGTCACCAGCCCCGCTATTCTGTAACTTGTTTTAAGCTCACCTCACTGTTCACCCACAAATATATCTCGACGCTGCGATTCGTAGTAACTAAACGTAAATAGAGATCTAGTTTCGTTAGGCGTGACGGGTGAGGTGAGGCGTATTAGCGCGTTCCGAATAACATCACTAAATTTCAATATGTGCACCCAATTTCAACTAGTCACCGGGTTTGGTGAAACGAAATAACTACAACTTAGAAAAGTTGAAAAACCCCCGATTTTATCATTTCAGTTCGATATCTCAAAAAACCTACAGGGTACTTCCCGTGAACTCAGAATCTTGAAATTTGGTACGAAGCAACGTCTTATTGCGAAAACGGTAAATGTTTAGTTACATCATATAATGAAAATATTTTTTAATAGTATACTTATTATATACCTACAGGTTTGCAAGGAACCCTCGGTGCGCGAGTTCGACTCGCACTTGACCGATTTTTTATATCGCACTAGCTTTTGCCCGCGGCTTCACCCGCGTACTAAAGGAGAATCTCCTTGGTCCAATTGAATTGCAATTTGGCACAAATACTTTCAAAAATTTTCATGTCCACAATATTAAATTTCAAAATCGATGCTATTTTCGTAATTAACGTCCCAAAAAACCATAAAAATGACACCCATATTGATATTTAGACATTTCAACCCTATCGCACCCCAACAGCCGAGATGGTTATTTCACCGTCTACCACGTTGGATTTTAAAATCGTTGTTGTTTTGTAATCAGTGTCCCGATAAACCAAAACCATAGAAACGAGACGATACCCATGTCGATTTTATTATCTGATATTTGTACCTGAGTCATGGATATTTCTATGTATTTAAGTATTTATTTATCTATATAAGTATTTTTATCATCGTCTAGTACCTACCCATTGCTTAGTTTGGGACTAGGTCGATTTGTGTAAGATTGTCCGCTAATATTTATTTATATATTTATTAAAAATCAAATCAACAATAATCCGCTAATATTTATTTATATATTTATTAAAAATCAAATCAACAATAATAAGTCCAAATACATAAGTGAACATGCAACTCACCCCATCAGCATCAGCTCGAACAAAGATAACTGACTCAATTAGTTAATTACAATATTTGAATTATGATTATTTAATACTAATATGTATACATATAGCGATTCGAAGGGCTATAACGGTTATCTTGGTTCTGCTGCGGATAGCCTCATTTCTGATGCGATCACGCAGAGAAACTCCCAACATAGCCCTCTCCATTGCCCTTTGGGTGACTTTGAGCCTTCTTATGAGGCCCATAGTAAGCGACCACGTTTCAGTGCCATGTCATCACTGGCAACACACACTGGTCAAAGACTCTTTTCTCGAATTAAGTGGTAGTGGGTGGGCTACATTGCACGTAGAACCGATGGCCGTTGGGGCGGAAAGGTTCTCGAGTGGCGACCACGTACCGGAAGGCACGGCGTGCATGGGTAGACCCCCCACAAGGTGGACTGATGATATGGGAAAGGTCGCGGGAGTCCGCTGGATGCGGATGGCGCAAGACCGGTCAATTTGGCACTCTTTAGGGGAGGCTTAAGTCCAGCAGTGGACGTCTTTCGGCTGATAACGATGATGACATTCATATATTTCTAACTTAAGAACTAACTAAAATTATACTATACTTGACTTGTAAAACCCACAACAAGGGACCTTAGGAATTCAGACCTTAGATCTTGAAAATGGGGCCTATACCTATTGTTATGTCTTGACTCTTTGGGATAAAAAAGAAAACTCGTAGTTTATTACCCTAATATTGACACAAATAGGATTTCGAAAAATGCTATTTCGTGGGAACTGGATTTTTCTAGGTACCTATTAATGATAATAATCGAGTACCTAATGTAACCTTGCAGTTACCTTCACTAAAGATATCAATAAAATAATTAAAAACCTCCGATACAACACACATCGCTAAAAACTATCTTGACAGACAACTTTCGATAAAAAAAACGCCCTCAAATCGGTTCATGTTGTTTATGTAGGTACACAGACACACAAATAAGCAGAATACTGATGTTAAAAAGTATTTACGTAGTCGTTTGCGTCAGGAGTAAATATGTTTTTCAGCCCACATATTTATAATGGGGCTATATCTACTAATTATTATACAGTTATGTTAAACTTACTTATTTCATGTTACTACGGCCGACATGACTCATGAAAGTTTAAATTCGATAATAGGGCTACAGGGGTGTTCATAGATCAAAGTTCAAAGCGTTAACCGTTGCTTATAATAACGTTATTTATTTTAGCAATAACGTCACTAGTTGGTCAACCACAATAAGCCAGTGCAGTGCAGTGCGGTTCTAGCGTTCGGTACGCACGCTCCCACAAAGAGTAAAGTAATAAGGCTCTCGCATCGCGATATTAAAGTACCACATTTATTGTAAAAAAAAAAAGTCTGCGACTTGTTTGAGGTGAGTTGTCACTTGTTTTTTCTAAACCTTTTTTGTTTTGTTTGTTGACTAAGTGTGCGAGTAGTCCATTTGTATTATTGAGGCTGTTTGTTTACAAATGTTGTTACAACCATTTACTGATTGCGTTTTATAGCCGGTTGTTGATGTTTTGCGTTGATGTTTAGTTTTAGGTTTCCATAAAGCTGCTTAAGTTGCTTTGGGGTATTTTGCAAATTACGAAACCAGGGATCGGATACCGGTATTTTCACCATACAAAAATACCGGTTTTATTTCGTTCAATTTCGTTCTTTGGTTTATAATATCATTTTTGATCAGGCTGTCTAATAATACGAAAATGTTACCTAAATAAATACATGATAGAGTCCTACATTAAGAGCCTAAAATAATTCAAAATATTAGACTACTTCGGGGACTTTTGAAAAAACCGGTTCCGATCCCTGTACGAAACAAATAGGTCGTGACTCATGATAATGATTTAATGATAATAAAAAAAATACTTTCAATTACCCTAAACCAGCCCCTTAAATATAGCAACTCAATAATTCACTCATAATCATAACTCAGCAATTTATCGAACGAGCGAGCGAAGCGAACGAAGTTCTATGCTTCAGCTTGGGCCGAAAATCATTCGTATGTATGTCCAGTGATCCGGTGTCTGTCACGTTGTTTTTTTTTAAATTTCGAGACACTGAGTTGACCAAAAATCTACATCATTAATTAACCTGCTCACAAAATTTCAAGAGAATCGGTTGACAAATGCGACTTGTAGAGGAGAGCATCCGGACATACGAAAGAATTTTGGCCCAAGCTGAAGCAGATAACTTCGTTTGCTTCGCTTCGTCGTTCAATTATTGTAATTATATCCTACCTGGTCTGTTGGTATATTTTTAGCTCACTATAGGAGCTAGTTCGATTTATGTACGTTTGTCCCCTATTGTGTAATTATGAATGTCCGTGCACATATTTCCGATGGCCGTTGGGGCGGAAAGGTTCTCGAGTGGCGACCACGTACCGGAAGGCGCGGCGTGGGTAGGCCAGGTGGTAAAGGTCGCGGGAGTCCGCTGCATGCGGGTGGCGCAAGACCGGTCAATTTTGGTACTCTTTAGGGGAGGCCTTATGTCCAGCAGTGGACGTCTTTCGGCTGATATGATGATGATGATGATGACATATTCTCGAACCCCTAAAAGTAATAATTTGATTGTACAGTGGTTTTCAAGTCGTACTACTATATAAAGTTTCCAGTGAAAGTAGAGTCATTCGAATAGAAACATTCGCCCAAAGACATAGAGCTCACAACAGTTTGGCCGTTATCTGATACGAGTAGGCACGATAAAGTGGTCTAGATTTTAATTTCAGCGGTTTTGCTACTAGTATATTAATAACTAGTTTTAGCTCCTTGCATAAGTTCGCGTATGTTTTTGAAGATAAGTTAACTATGTAATACATAGGTAGTATGTATGTATGGTTGAGAATTTCGTGAAAGTCTATCGTAGACCGAATTTAAATTATTAAAAGTAATTCCGGCTTTTTAGGGTTCCGTACCTCAAAAGTCACTCATCCTCACTGGATGGACCCAACGGAAGATCAGCGCTGGCTGCAAAGCCAGCATGATGCTGAGTTGGGCCCATTTCGTGACATGGCACAGATTCTTTTTTAGGGTTCCGTAGCCAAAATGGCAAAAACGGAACCTTTATAGTTTCGTCATGTCCGTCTGTCCGTCTGTCCGTCTGTCCGTCTGTCCGTCTGTCTGTCTGTCCGTCTGTCCGTCTGTCCGTCTGTCCGTATGTCACAGGCATTTTACTCGAAAACTATAAAGTGTATTTGAATAAAATTTTGAGAATAGGTGTATTTTGTTAGCCGCTACAAAGTTTTGTAATTAAATTTACTAAAAAAAATTTTTTTAGGGGTGTACTCCATACATAAAACTAAGAGTCAAATAATTTTTTTTCATTGTGACCCCCCTTGTGGCACATCAATCGATAGGCCTTTCAAAATAAATATAAGGTTTCTTAGCATTTTTTTTGATTAAGTGAATAGGGTCGGAGATAATCGCCCCGAAAGTCACTAAAATTCTGTCCCCCCCCCCTCTAATTTTTGAACGGTGTATTTTAAAAATATGGAAAAATTCATGGACATAGGGCTTATTAATTTCATTCACCGAAAATTGTTTTGAACAAGATCGGTTCAGAGGTTTTCGAGATATTGCTGAAAAACTGCCTTCCTCAAAGAAAAGGACGTAAGTGCCGTAAAATTTCTGTGACGATACGACCTTTTTAATAGGCACGGAACCCTTCGTTTTGCGTGATCCGACACGCACTTGGCCGGTTTTTTTTGATTAAGTGAATAGGGTCGGAGATAATCGCCCCGAAAGTCACTAAAATTCTGTCCCCCCCCCTCTAATTTTTGAACGGTGTATTTTAAAAATATGAAAAAATTCATGGACATAGGGCTTATTAATTTCATTCACCGAAAATTGTTTTGAACAAGATCGGTTCAGAGGTTTTCGAGATATTGCTGAAAAACTGCCTTCCTCAAAGAAAAGGACGTAAGTGCCGTAAAATATCTGTGACGATACGACCTTTTTAATAGGCACGGAACCCTTTCTTTTTGCGTGGTCCGAAACGCACTTGGCCGGTTTTTTGACGTTACTGACAGCTTACAGATGTGGCGGCGCTTATACTTATTAGAAAAGAAATTAAAAACTTAAAGGGGTCAAATATTTTGGAAAATTAATTAATTGTCGCAGTCGGATAAAAACTATCCTAAGCGGAAGTACATATTATATGATAGGCGAAAGCCAGAATATTAATGTACCTATAAAAAATGTTTCATGTTTTTCGTTCATGGGAAGCTGAGATCATTTGTGACAAAGTATATACCTAACGTCTGGAATGATACTGGCTGATTATTTATTAAATTCAGAGATTAATATAAGTGAAGATTACATTTCTAATATTTCTATTGCCTGTTTCAGAACCATGCACCAAACGTAAAGCTACCAGGATGATAGAAAAACCTGAGGTTCGCTTCGAGGAGGCGGAGCGTAAGAAGACCAGTATCCTAGCCTGTATTGCCGCCATTGGAGTGGTCCTGGGATGGCTGGCCCAAGGCTCGAGTGTCCTGTTGGCTACTGTGGCCTTGGTATCCACGTATCTTATGACCGGGGACAGATACCAGTGGGTCTACATTTGGCAGAAGACTTACTACAGAGATCTGTTGTAAGTGCTAATTTTCGTTGAAGTGGTTGAATTATTCCCAGAGTATTAAAAACCTTACATTTAATTACTATAGCTCTATTCATTTTGACGAAGGAATAAATTGTGAGAAAACGTGTACATGTGCAAAATAATCTAAAAGCATATTCTCAGAGTTTAGTTTTTCGTAAGAATTGGGTAAAAACGGGTAGGTGATTCTGTGCGATATATCTGTAGAGATATAACGCTGAGTTATGAAAACCACATGCGTTCTGTTACTAAATGGAATAAAGTTGCAAGGAATTGTACAGAATCACAGATCTGCGTTCATTATTTGAGTAGCTAATTTTGACTTCCACATAGGTAGCAGGGATTAAGAAGACTGAAAGAGTTATGCATTTTAGTAATAACCTCATAATATACAAACAATAAAGTGTACGGTCCGTAAAGGTAAATACGCTAGCATATACATAGGCACTTGCAGCTCCAGGAATGTCCAGCCGCCCCGTTCAAAGTTTATACACACTTCTTTCTCCATAATTTATATTCACGTTTCCTGAACCGAGCGGTCTACATCGCTATCGAAAGTGCATAGGTCGCGGACAATGTGCCGCAGTGTCGCGTACCACCATTCAATCCGCTTGTTTGTTGTCAACAGAGCAAAGTCCGCCTATTCTTATACTTATGCATTCCTGGTGTCACGTAGCAGCGATTGGTATGTAACTTGTTAACGAGCTTTTTACGACTCCCATTCAACGATTATTGTTTATTATAAACAATCGTAGTAGTAGTGTAGTTTTATTACTCACGAGATTATTTTTCGTGATATAAAATTTTACTAGAGGACTGCTTATTATATTTATACATATACGGGGTGGGCCCTGTAACAGGAGCAAATACCTATTTAAAAGGAGGCTTCCTTAGAGCATCTGTAGTAACCCCTTGTGTCCATTTCTTTTCCATTTTTTTTAAACCGGATAAATTTTGATCTGAAGTTACGACCTCCGAGTAATGTATCTTGGCACCACGATATCATAGCACAGTAGTCTCTGCAGATTTTGAGGTAACATCATGTAGTGAGTGAGTCATAATCATAATAGTTTTTGCATTTTTGTTTTCAAAAGATATTTTTGGCATTTTAACAATTTTTTTAATAAATTTTTTAATGTTTAAAATAAAAAAGTTACATTTATCACTCCAGAAGAGTAAAAAATTACACGTAAACTTATGATGAAGAAAAATAAAACAAAAAAAAATATTCTTTGGTTTTACTTGGAAACAATTTTATTGTTCACAAGCCTAATAATCTACCGTTAAATTTTTTGCTCGTGTTACAGGGCCCACCCTGTATATTGTAGTACATTATGTTATGCCACAAGTACGGTAAGATACGATTTACGAACGAGATTTTGTATCATTCTTACCGTACGACCCGTACGTCGCATACAATGTTTTACAGTACACATGGTGTTACTTTCCCGCACTAGTGCGGAAATGAGCACTTTCCGTGCATATGTTGAAACTTTAAAGAGCCATATGTACTGTAAAACGTTGTACGATACACGTGCGAATACGTAATTCGCAACTCGTGTTGATTTAAAACACTCCCTTCGGTCGTGTTTTAATTTATCACCACTCGTTGCGAATTTCCTATTTTCTGCACTTGTATCGTAATGTACTATTTCGCTTCTCATGCTCGAAATGTGTGTCATATTAGGTAGGCTTAGAAAGCGGGGCTAAAGTAGTACATTTAGCACCTAGGGAAAATATGTATACATATTTATGATTTCTAAAACATTTTAATTTGACCAATCAAAACACTTCACCGTATTAAATCCACCAATGAAAACTCTTTAAAAAACATTTGTATTT
Organism: Epinotia nisella; assembly: GCA_932294315.1. NCBI lineage: Eukaryota > Metazoa > Arthropoda > Insecta > Lepidoptera > Tortricidae > Epinotia > Epinotia nisella. The sequence continues at coordinate 12,808,902 of OW028693.1, forward strand.
GCTATCAACTAACCAGAATACAGTTAGATATTAAAATCGACCAATCAGGAAACAGAATTCATTTCAAATATTAGGTGTTCACTAATTCACAATCATTAATAGTACATTGTTTAACGAGGGGCGTAAGTGGAATATTGCTAGCGAGAGTCTATCAGAAGCCCGACGCCGAAGGCGGAGGGCTTTTGATGACTCGAGTTTGCAATATTCTTACGCCCGTGTTATACACAATGTTTTTCATCACATTTGCGAGGAAATAAATAACTACAAAAGACAGAAAAATCTAAGTTTCATACAGCCGCACCAATCAAAAATTGACAACTTCACTTCCAGATCAGTGCTAGTGGAGCGCAGCTCAATATTTCAACCAATCACAGAGCAGTATTCTTGCGGGGCGGGGCGACTTGACCAACTAGATTTTTTTATTCAACCAATCACACAGCAACCAGATTTGCTTAAGCCAATCAAAGGGTTCTATATTTTAAAACTAAACTTAACAGCCCGTGGGAGGTAAAACGGCTATAACTGCTCTGCACGCTCGCAAGTAATAACGCCATTGACGAGCAAGTGTGATGAAAAAAAAATAAACTGTCTATCTCGCTTTATCTTATGCCTTGTGTGATGTGATGTCCGCCGCGCTCGGCGGGCGGGCGGTCAGAGTTGGACGCGACTACAGGCGGTCAGAGGCGTTTTTTCGTGGTATCAATATTTTAAGCAGTTTAATTAAAAACTCATGCCGATGCCGCCAAATTGAACAATCTTTTGGCCGTGGAATTTATTATTAGTTGTGGATGGATAATCTTTGTTTTTACTATTTTCTCGCAATTTATCGAAAAACTAAATCGAAAAAAATAACTATATAACTATTCTATATAACAAAACTTCACCAGAATCGGTTGAGAAATGCGACCTGCGGAAAAGAACAGCCGGACATCTGGACATCCGTACATACAAATGAATTATGGCCCGCGATTAAATAATAAGCGAGATACCGAAATTGTTTACCGGTATTTTTGCATGATTAGATATGCCAGTATACGGTCCCAGTTTCGCATGCGTAGTTTCATTCATGACTTCACCCACACACATTACGTTCTGTTGGCACTATTTATCAACAACATGTCTCGCGTATCTGTCGTGATTTTCTAAATTCCACAATGCTTCGATGGACAATGCTCTATCATATGCGAGCCAGCGCCCGCATCAATTGTTGAGTAATTGGTACATCCGGAGCAGTCACACCACCTCGTTTACTACGCATAAGTGATGGGCTCCTAGTACTTTTCCTACCAGCACGTCTAGCACAGGACAGTCTGAGAGCTGTGTCGCGGCGACATAGACTATCCGACTAAACGTTCTAATTAGAAGGAGCGAGATAGATTATCTGTCTCTTTCTATGTGATCTAATTAGAAAGAGATGGATACTCTATGTCGCCGCGACAAAGCTCGCGCGCCATCTTGTGATAACCGTGTAGTATACTGGTGAAGAACCCCAGATCGCATATTTATGGCCCACACCTGCCCAGTCTGTTTGCGCTGTTGAAGCAGAGACGGCTACGATGGCTTGGACAAATGGACATGTGCATCTAGGGTTGCCAGATCGAATGACCCTATCATCGGGAGAAAGAACAATTTCTCGGGATTTTGGGACTTTGGTCGTGAACTCGGGAGAAACAAAACGCGGACGACACGGAACGTACAAAAGCTGCCGCGAAGCAAAACGTTTCGCCTGACAAAAACTCGGAACTTAAAATTATTGTCCTATAAAATGAAGTTGTTTTTCTGGAAACTGTTTACTTTGTCGGGAGTCGGGAGGACATACAAAATTCGGGAGAATCCCGTCAAATCCCGACCATCTGGCAACTCTATGTGCATCGCATGCAGCCATCGCGTTTGCCGCGTCGTGTAACGCCTTGGCTACGACTTTGGTCTTAAGGCACTTGTCCCACCGCCGGCGACGAGCGATGAGCTATCGGCGATTTTCTCGCCCAAGAAACGAACAAAAGATAATCGCTCCCGTGTAAATAAAAGAGAGAGATATAGCGGTGTGAACAGCCAGCGATGAACTATAAATATATATCTCTCTTTTATTTACACGGGAGCGATTATCTTTTGTTCGTTTCTTGGGCGAGAAAATCGCCGATAGCTCATCGCTTACTCGCCAGCGGTGGGACAAGTGCCTAAGCGACCTGCGGCAGCGTTTATCTGTTCATTACGCGGTCGAGACGCGCAACGCACTTGGGTTAGTTGGGATCACGCGCAATGAATTAGAAAAACCGCTGCCGCAGGTCGCTTAAGACCAAAGTCGTGGCCAAGGCGTAATGCTTGGCGCTATAGCGCACGCCAAAATAAACATTGGTCGTTGTGTCGTTGTGCCAAGCGGGACATGCACGCGTTCAACACCCAGGTGGGAGGAGCTTGCCGGTGACAGGGACAAATGGCGTAAATTGACGTTGGAAGGTCGTAATCGTAGCTCATGACGTAACTCAGGGCTGTTATTCGCTACGCGCTCATGCGCCTCACCCCATGCGTCACCTAACGAAACTAGGCCTCTACCTACGCTTAGCTACTGCGCACCGCAGTGTCAAGATATATTTGTGGGTGAGCGTTGAGATGAACTTAAAACAAGTTACAGAATAGGGGGGCTGGTTCAGGATTCTCGCGAATAAGCGAGCCAAGAGGCACCAGCACAGCACCTGTTCCCCGCGAGCAAGTTTCACATGCATGACTTGCGGTCTTGCGTGCCGCTCCTGTATCGGCTTATATAGCCATAAGAGACGTCTCTCCCCTTAATACTGTTTTTATAGTCTGTAATAGACTGAAAGGCCTCTGATGATCTGTAATCTTTGAGAAATAGGTCACTGTGAACTGAGGGGTAGTCGCGTAACGTTTCGAACGCGTTAGTATAGTTTAACTGTCATTTTTCCATATACAATTTGACATTTAGATCCACCTAACGTACGTATAAAATGCGTTACATGATCGACCTGCTGAACTGAAAATAGTCGAACGAGCGAGCAAAGCGAATGAAATTCTATTCAGGAATTCAGCTTGTGCCGAAAATCGTTTGTCCGGTCTCCGGTGTCTGTCCTGCGGTCACGCTGTCACGAAGTCCACTGTCCCGCTGGTCTCCTCTACAGCTAGCATAACTTGACTCTCTACTCTACCCGCGCGCGTGATAGACTATCTGTCACTTTTTGACAGCATTAATCAGAAAGTGACGGACAGTCTATCTCGCGCGCGAGTAGAGTCGAGAGTCAAGTTATGCTAGCAGGGCTGGTCGCATTTCTCAATCGATTCTCGTGAAATTTTGTGAGCAGGTTAATTATATAGACTTTTTTAATCGAGTCACTTTTTCGAAATAAAAAATAATGTTAAAACCGGCCAAGTGCGAGTCGGACTCGCGCACGAAGGGTTCCGTACCATTATCTATAAAAACGGCAAAAAAATCATGTATGGGAGCCCCAGTCCGACTCGCACTTGGCCGGTTTTTAGGGTTCCGTAGCCAAAATGGCAAAAACGGAACCCTTATAGTTTCGTCATGTCCGTCTGTCCGTCTGTCCGTCTGTCCGTCTGTCCGTATGTCACAGGCATTTTACTCGAAAACTATAAGGTGTATTTGAATAAAATTTTGAGGATAGGTGTATTTTGTTAGCCGCTACATAGTTTTGTAATTAAAATGACAAAAAAAAATTTTTTTAGGGGTGCACTCCATACATAAAACTAAAAGTCAAAAATTTTTTTTTCATTGTGACCCCCCGTGTGGCACATCAATCGATAGGCCTTTCAAAATAAATATAAGGTTTCTTAGCATTTTTTTTTGATTAAGTGAATAGGGTCGGAGATAATCGCCCCGAAAGTCACTAAAATTCTGTCCCCCCCCCTCTAATTTTTGAACGGTGTATTTTAAAAATATGGAAAAATTCATGGACATAGGGCTTATTAATTTTATTCACCGAAAATTGTTTTGAACAAGATCGGTTCAGAGGTTTTTGAGATATTGCTGAAAAACTGCCTTCCTCAAAGAAAAGGACGTATACCGTAAAATTTTTGTGACTATACGACCTTTTTAATAGGCACGGAACCCTTCGTTTTGCGTGGTCCGACACGCACTTGGCCGGTTTTTTAGTATTTGTTTATAGCGGCAACAAAAATACATAATCTGTGAAAATTTCAACTCTCTAGCTATCACGGTTCTTGAGATACAGCCTGGTGACAGACAGACGGACGGACGGAAGGACAGCGAAGTCTTAAGTAATAGGGTCCGGGTTTCACCCTTTGGGTACGGAACCCTAAAAAGACAGGCTCGCGAGTTCTACAGCACACAGAGCCATTAGGTAGTGATATTTGATTTGAAAATGAGACATAATTATCCGCTATTTGCACGTACTTAGCTAATCTAAGTAAATATGGCTTGATAAAACTGACCGGAGTAATTAAACAATGAGAAGCCATTTAATGCACATTGCACACACAATTACCACAGGGCCAATCTGCACTTCAAAGTGCAGGCAGAGTAATTAACAATCCACATGCTTCTGGCAACCAGACTTGCCAACTTCGCACACCCCCAAATCGATTATGGCAACTGTAGAGTTGTTTTATAAAAGCAATTTTTGGCTACTATTTTTATACTTAATCTGAAATTAAGTGAGTAGGTATTTTGCAAATGATCTATTCTTTAAATTTAGCCTAGTGGGTATTGACCCTTTTTTTTTTGACTGAAAATGCGTTACGCTTGGGACCCGGGGAAGGCCCATTTGGGGGTTATGTGGGACTCTCTCCTCCCGCCTCCATCCGAGGAGCATACCCACTAAAAACACACCGGCGTCCGTCACCCGCATTACCGTTAAGGGGGCGCCATGGGATCGCGAACATTCCACCACGAGTGGGTATTGACCCTGCCCTCAAAGCTGGCGGGCCTAGACTAGACTCAAATGTTCAATATGGCTTGTGAGTTTAGGATCGTGTACGATTCACACAACACGTCTTTGAAACGAGCCATCAAGGCCCCAAGCTGGCATGCTCCCGCCCAAAGGTGACAGCAATACTACATGTCACAGTGCTCACAGTCACATGTTTGTAATTAGTTACGCCTTGATTGGCTATATTTTTGCATGCTAGGTAGAACGTAAGCACGATTTTATATACATTCAGTCCATCAATATGTTCTTGCAATAAATAGATATTTCATTTCATTTCATTTCAGCGTTGATATACCTACCTAAGTACCCAGTAAAATGTCTGTTTTTATATTTACCATGTAATTAACTCATTAAAGGTTAATAACCCCCAATTTTCGTTATACTGTATAAACTACCTACTTAATGCATAATGTAAGACTGTGACAGTATTTTATTCAGCGATTGTGTGAAATGTTGTAACTAATGGGAATCATATCTTATTACTATCACCATTAAGTTGATCTTCCTTTAACACGTTTGATTTGGCGCACGTATGCTCATACCTATAGCATACTTAGCAGTCCTAGACCTAGAGCACTATGAAAAATAAGTGATGTGTAGCATAGAATAGACAGTATTTTCAGTGACTTACCGTCTTCGTGAATGAAATCTTATTAGTAGCATGATAAAGTCGACATTCCTTTGGATTTACACTAAACAAATTCCAGTTGTGCGTTCATTCATCCCCAGCAGGACGGAGCGATTACCTCGTTGGTTGTCGCCGCAAGGTGTCGCATTCGCACAATTGCTTGGCCTTGGCCTCTTCTGATTGCCTGGTACCAACGATTGGATGATAGGGCAGGTGCCGAACGGATGTTGTTTTGTCGGTATTAACTTGTATTAGGAACTTCTGTCAATTTAGAATTTAAACAATAAATCAGTCACATAAAAAAACCGGCCAAGTACGTGTCGGACCACGCACAACGAAGGGTTCCGTGCCTATTAAAAAGGTCGTATCGTCCATGATTTTTTTCATATTTTAAGAATACACCGTTCAAAACTGAGAGGGGTGGGGGGGACAATTTTAGTGACTTTCGGGGCGATTATCTCCGACTTAATCAAAAAAATTGCTGAGCAACCTTATATTTATTTTGAAAGGCCTATCGATTGATGTGTCACACATGGGCTTGCAATCAAAAATTGCAATTTGACTTTCAGTTTTATGTATGGAGTTTATTACAAAACTATGTAGCGGCTAACAAAATACACCTATCCTCAAAATTTTATTCAAATACACCTTATAATTTTCGAGTAAAATGCCTGTGACATACGGACGGACAGACATGACGAATCCATAAGGGTTCCGTTTTTTGCCATTTGACTACGGAAACCTAAAAAGGATAGAAAACATATACGTTTCATCACATTTTCCTCGTAGAGTTCTTTAGGACGCGTGTTTTTTACATGTTTTCTATAACTATGTTTGTTCGGGTTCGAATCTTGCAACTCAATTTTTAAGCAGATATCTTCAAACGATTAAGCTGAAATTTTGGGTAAAGGTATAATTTGGATGACAATTCAATATTATGGTACGATCGAGCTGATACGATGATGGAGACAGAAGGTGGCCATGAGAATTCAGTACTTAACCGGCGTAACCCCGTTGAGTTTGGGGTCGTTTGAATTGTCTCAACTCAATGAGTACCTAATTGATGACGGTACACAAAAAATTAAGTCGGCAATAAAAGCTTGTACCAAAAATGAAATTTTGGACAGAAACTTATTTGCCACAGATAATACGTCAGTTCTAAAGCAAGGAGGTTTTGTACTCAAATATGATGTTTGGATACCAATTTATAAATAGATCTACTCAAACCGAAAACACTTATATAATAACAAATGTTTGACTGAATTATTTAAAGATTTCTATTTTTGTTCCTGTCTGTATAACAGTGGTTCAACATATAACAGGGATACGATAACTTTCCCGGATTACCTGTAGACTTCCAATATTAGGGTTCCAGAAAGGGTAGTTTTTCAGGCACTTTCTTCATCGACATCTACTGTTCCGTTAATGAATTTTGCTGGGCATCCCACACATTTTGCGTGAAGAAAGAGGGTAGCGCTATTCCAATCCCAGCTCCTCCACCAAGTTACCAGTGCCTTGACATGACTTATACTGTTAAAAGTGTACCTACTTGTTACAGAGGTCTCCGCGTGCTTCTGGTCACCATGTTCAAGATCTGGGCCTGGGAGCGGCAAGGTACCACGGTGGTAACGCGTTGGGCCGAGGTGGCGCGCCGGGTGCCCGACAAGAAGGCATTCGTCATGGGGGACAGGCACCTCACGTTCCGCCAGGTCAGAATTCACTAGTGGCTCCAGGGGGGGGAGGCAGGGGCTAAGGGACTCAAACCCCTCCAAAAGCATCTGAGTTCTTACCAAAGTCTAATCTCAGCATGCGGGTGTTGACGTAAAAGTTTGCCAAGACTCCCCAAAACAACATTCTGGATCCGCCACCGGGTCAGATATTGTCAAAAGCGTCTTACTCTCCGAGAATCGCTGGGGCTACGATGTCGTGGTGGGCCGGTGTAGCGCGCCGGGCCGCGATAAGGCGTTCGTCATGCGGGACAGGCACCTCAGGTCAGGTTGTGTAGTTTAAACTTGTTTCTTCGAGACGGAAAAAACAACAATAGCATTAATAAATGCCAACGCGTTTTCGTCCAATATTCCACAGTGTCTCAAGACGAGAGTCTTTGACCAGTGTGTGTTGCCAGTGATGACGTATGGCACTGAAACGTTATCGCTTACTATAAGAAGACTTAAAGTCACCCAAAGGGCAATGGAGAGGTCTATGCTGGGAGTATCTCTGCGTGATCGCATCAGAAATGAGGCTATCGGCATCAGAACCAAGGTAACTAATATAGACCTCCGAATGGGCACATTGCACGTATAACCGATGGGTCGGAAATGTTCTCGAGTGGCGACCACGTATCGGAAGGCGCAGCGTGGGTAGGCCCCCCACAAGGTCCTTTTTGGTTTAGATGAACATTATTGGGAAACTGAGCGCAACCTATACGAACGAGTGATATATATCTTTCAAGACATTCTACAAGTCAATCTTGCGGGTTACATAGAAGAAATAGGCCGTATAGGCAAAAGGGGCCCTAAGAGACCGGTGATGATAGAATTACTGAGCAAAAAGATGGCAAAACATCTGATTGAAAACAACCGTTTTTTCAAGAACACTGGATTGGCAATATGTGAGTTTCTAGATGAAAATTCTATGCAGGAGAAAAGAAGGATAAGAGAGATACTCATAGATGCTCGAAAAAATGGCCACCATGCCGTAATTAAAAACAATACTTTGTTAGTAGACGGAAAATTGCATGGTTATAACTTTGAAACGGAACCAACCATTTTACACTCCACCCAAGAATTAGTACCCCATCAAAATGGTAGCGACTCCAATAATAACCATGAACACCAGAGAATAGAAAATCACCATCCAGTTGACACATGCTTGACTCAGCAGAGCCAGGAGCGAAGTCACCCTCATAATCTACGAACTCGCCCTAGAAACCCCAAACATACTTTTCGTGTCTAAATTCAATATACTCTACCAAAATATTCGTAGTATAAGCAATAAACGACATTTACTTGAATCTGCAACTGAAGAGGACAAGAATATACATGCCATCTGCTTATCGGAGACCTGGATTACACAACCAAAGGTAGACTTACTACAATTAGAAGGATACCAAGTAACTTCTATGTTTAATAGGAGCGCTCATGGAGGGGGCGGCGTATGTGTGTTCTTACGGAATGATATACCATTTGTTGAACGAAAAGATATAACTGCTTTGTCAATAGAATTAACATTTGAAACCTGTGCTGTAGAAATTTCTTATTTAAATTTGTTAGTAATAGTTATATATTGGCCTAATAGTCATAGAAATATAAATCTCTTTTATGAATCGTTAGAAAATCTCTTACAGATTGTTACAATAAAAGATAACAAGAAAAATATTGTAATAGGCGGAGACTTCAATGTAAACATCTTAGAAAAGTCCTCGTCTACTTTGACACTAATAGATCTTTTGAAGAGCTATAACTTTCAACAAAATGTATATGAACCCACACGAGTCACAGAAACGAGCTCAACATGTATCGACTTACTTTTTACTAATTTCCATACCAAAGATAATATAGCCTCTGTTAAAGAATACGGCTTTTCCGATCATAAAGGTGTAATGTATACCATACCAAATAATAATAATGTAGAGCAGGAAAGAAAAGTATGGTTTACGAATAAAAGAAAATTTACAGAAAAAAATATGCAATACTTTAAATCCAAATTGTCAGAAATTAACTGGAACTCTATTATTAATGCTACGAATGATATTAACGAAAATTTTACTTCATTCTCAAATACAATACAAAATACTCTTGATACATTTATTCCAAAAACTCAAGTAAAAATTATGAAACATTGCACTAAAAAGTCTTGGTTAACCACTGGTATAAAAACGTCATGCAATAATAAACGACTTTTAAAACTGCTGATTTCAAAAACAAATAATCCAATTTTAAATAATTACTATAAGACTTACGAAAAATTGCTCAAAAAGACAGTAAGAAAATCAAAAAAACTACGTTACATCAATAAAATTAAATCTGCCGATAATATTACAAAAACTATGTGGGAAATCGTTAAGGAACGTACAAATAAACTTCCATTAAAAAATAGGCGAAATATTAAATTAAATATTAGAAACTCTGTGACTGAAAACCCTAATACCGTTGCAAACCACTTTAATGACTTTTTTATATCGGTAAACGCGCAGAGAAGTGCGTGCGCGGACGGCGTCGCCGGCGCACCGAGCCCACATGCTATCGGCCGCCCTGTGGCTAACCCCACTCCCAACTCCTTCTACCTACAACCAGTTACTATCAGAGAAGTACACAGTATTATATGTAACCTAAAAAATAAACGCAGCTTTGGTCATGATGAAATTCCACCAGTCCTTGTTAAAAAATGCGCAGATGAATTGACCTACCCCTTAACTTTCTTAATAAATCAATCCTTTGTACAAGGAATAGTCCCGGATTCACTAAAACATTCTATCATCAAACCAGTACATAAAAAAGGAAATCAAACCGATTGTAATAATTACCGTCCTATAGCCCTTTTACCGACATTCTCTAAAATAATCGAAACAGCTATGTCTAAACGTCTCTACTCATTTTGCGAAAAATATTCCATTTTCAACAAAAATCAAAATGGATTCCGGAAAAACCACTCTACAACTTTGGCAGTTTATAAATATATCGATCAAATATTAAAAATAATAAATAGCAAACAATATGCCATAGGCATATTACTGGATATGAGCAAGGCATATGACCGGGTCTCTTATAACGTTTTACTGAACAAATTATATGGCATTGGTGTGCGAGGAATTGGGCACAAATGGTTTACCTCGTACCTCAAAAACAGAGTTCAATGTGTAGAGGTAGAACATTATAATAACAATACCGGAGTCATAACACACGTGCAATCAAATAAAGCTGATGTCACTGGATCCATTCCGCAAGGAAGCGTATTAGGTTGTCTACTATTTATTATTTATATTAATGATTTGCCCAACATATTAGATACCCCAAGCGTTCTATTCGCTGATGATATTTCCGTAGTTTTTCCATGTTCAAACGAAAGTGAATTAAAGTATAACATTGACAACATCCTACACAAACTAGATTCCTGGCTAACGGAACATAACCTAGAATTAAACTACAGTAAAACTAAATTAATGCAGTTCAGACCTTATCAAAAACGACCTTTAAATATAAACTATTCCTTTAATACGATCAATTTAGAATGTATCGACACCTTCACATTGCTAGGATTAAATATAGACACAAATATTAATTGGAAAGACCACATTCAGAAAATAAGCTCAAAACTATCCAGATTCACGTATGCCTTGTACGAATTAAAAAAAACAACAGATTTAAAAACCTCCATATCCGCTTATTATGCCTACGCCCACTCCATATTCCGATATGGCATACTGCTTTGGGGCAACAGTACGAATTCGAATAGCCTATTCATATTACAAAAAAAATGCATCAGAATCCTAGTTAATATAAAACGGACACAGAGTTGTAGGCCATATTTCAAAAAGCTCGGCATTCTAACACTTACTTCATTATACATCCTAGAAGTCTGCATCTTTGTCAAAACACATAATACTTTTTTCTCACAAGCTAAAGACCGTCATGTAAAACCATTAAATCTCCGCCATAATAATAACCTAGCCTTACCTACATCCAGTTTAAAAATATACCACTCCGGTCCACATATGATGTGTATAAAAATATATAATAAAATACCACAAGCTATCAAATCCATAGAACAAATTAACCTATTCAAAAAATCATTAAATAAGTATTTAGTACAAAACAGTTTTTACACACTGCAAGATTTTTTCGATGAAGTGTCTGTGAAAAGATAAATCTTTTTCAAGCATTCTTTTTCCAAGTTGTGTCAATATAATAGTTTCTGTTGGACTTTAATTTCTATTAACTTTAAGCGAAGTACCAAATTCCTACCAAATTAATTACTATATGTAAGAAATCTATTTCAAGGTAGAATTACCTAGTACCTAGTATCCAGGTAGTACCTGTAACCTAGATGTAACTTAGTTATAAGTTTCTTTGCTGTGCCCTTACGGGGTCCATTTTATTACTTGTAATTTTATGTGTGCAATAAATGTTTTGAGTTTTGAGTTTTGAGTTTTGAAGGTGGACAGATGACCTGGTTAAGGTCGCTGGAGTCCGCTGGATGCGGGTGGCGCAAGACCGGTCATTGTGGTACTCTTTGTTGGAGGCATATGTCCAGCAGTGGACGTATTTCGGCTGATATGGATATGGATACGGATTTTTAGGTTTCACAAAATTGCCCCTGCAAAAACGGTTCAAAGCTAACAAGGCTTGAAGACCGCTGCCGTTGAGGGTTTTCGGGGAATGAAGACGGAGCTCTTTATGACTCTTCCGAGACAAGCTCGCCGTAGATAATATGGATATATAGGGTATCTCGTCTACCTGGTCAGAAAGCCAGTCGTCATTCGCCAAGCGCCTCAGTGTAGCTTCATATAAGTATGCCAAATTGTAGCTCAATCCGACCGGAAAGTGGCTGACAAATTAAAGCAAATTTTGAAGGATTGATCATTTAATTTCAGGGTGAAGAATTCAGTAATCGCATCGCCTGGTACTTCAAGCGTCAAGGCTTCAAGAGTGGAGAAGTGATAGCTCTCTTCATGGAGACGCAGCCAGAGTATGTGTTCATCTGGCTGGGGCTGGCCAAACTACGGGTCACCACTGCGCTGGTCAACACCAGCCTTAGAGGCGCGCAGCTGACACATTGTTTGAAGATAGCTGGGTGCAAGGCGCTGGTGTTCGGAGATGAGATGGCGGAAGGTGAGTGTTCTTGATGTTTATGGTGTCCTCGTACTTTTCAACCAAATCTCATCAAGCTGGTCACGAAAATTAAAACAATTTATACTGTTTTCCAATACGACTTATAAAATATTCAGAAGTGGCCCAATTAAAATGTAATCCTACTAATATTATCCTATCCTACTAATATTATATATTATCCTACTAATATTATAAATGCAAAAGTTTGGATGTTTAGATGTTTGGATGTTGTTACTCAATCACGCTTAAACGGCTCAACCGATTTGAATGAAAAAAATCATCCAATTCGGTTGAGCCTAGAACCTATACTAAGATAGTTTATAACCTGGATTTAGATTTTATTCCGGGTCTACGCAGACGAAGTCGCGGGTGGAAGCTTCTTGAAAAATAACTCAAAAAAGCTTTCCCTTTTCAGCCGTCAAGGAAATCCGGAGTGAAATCCGCGATATCCCTCTCTTCCAATTCAACTCTCCAGACCGTGCCGCTACAACACTACAAAGCCCGGCTACAGCACTTCAAGACGCTGCACCCCTGGTGTCAGAACTGGCAGAGATGAGCGCTGCGCCGTTTAATGAAGCGGGGACAGCCAGCCCTCGAGACACGCTTATGTACATATACACCAGTGGAACTACTGGTTTCCCTAAGGCTGCCGTTATTACTAACATAAGGTGAGGTTTCAAGAACATCTTAATTCCATCTCACTCGAATCCTCGCCGGACACTGCTACTACTGTCTTTCATCCTCTTATTCGTGTTTTCAAATTCAAATTCACACATTTATTCGTGACAATACAGAAAATAAAAGAAGAAATAAATTTAAAAACACAGCTAGTTTATGATAAATTTAAGTTTAAAACTTATTTGAAGTGTATCAGTTTAGACACATACCCGTGAAAAGTTCATTTACGCAGATAATAGATACGCGACTGAACCGCCTACCGACTCAATACACCTTTAATAATAGGCACAAGACAGAGACATAGACTAAGATTTTTTCACGATACCATTCGAACTAGTTTTTGGAGAGGAAAAAATGTTTGTATGGGAGCAACTACAATTAAAGAACATAAATACCCAAAAAATTGTGACAAAGATTGACCTAGCTCGCGATATATCCCAAACGCTTCATACTGAGTGACCCAAAAGGATGACGTCACACTTTCTCTATTTGAACTAATCATTGTAAAGAAAATTAAGTAAATTGCTGTTTTGTTGCTGATTCTATTGGTAGCTTTAAATTTACACTTGGACAATAAAAAAAAATGCAAGATTCTTCTAAACTTTCAAGGTTCATATCTTTTTATGATATCAATTATTATGATGGTTTACTATCCATTTAGCAACACCATGTTATCAATTTTAACATGAGTCATCATGCCTATTCCAGATACCTCCTGATCCCGCTAGGCGTGCACACGTCAGCGCGACTGTCGTCAGAGGACGTGGTGTACGACCCGCTCCCCCTGCACCACACCGCCGGGGGGGTCCTGGGCGCCGGCCAGGCTCTGGTGCTGGGCAGCACGGTGGTGCTGAGGAAGAAATTCTCGGCTTCGAGCTACTGGAGCGACGTGGCTAAGCATGGGTGCACTGTGAGTTGACTGTATTATTCTGTCCTTCCAATTTTGCACGACAGAGTACACCTAGTACAGAAAAAAGAGTCTGTCGAATTTTCTTGAAAAATAACTGTTTTGCGTATTTAAGTGTACATATATTTAAAAAACCGGCCAAGTGCGTGTCGGACCACGCAAAACGAAGGGTTCCGTGCCTATTAAAAAGGTCGTATCGTCACAGAAATTTTACGGCACTTACGTCCTTTTCTTTGAGGAAGGCAGTTTTTCAGCAATATCTCGAAAACCTCTGATCCGATCTTGTTCAAAACAATTTTCGGTGAATGAAATTAATAAGCCCTATGTCCATGATTTTTTCCATATTTTTAAAATACACCGTTCAAAAATTAGAGGGGGGGGGGGACAGAATTTTAGTCACTTTCGGGGCGATTATCTCCGACCCTATTCACTTAATCAAAAAAAAATGCTAAGAAACCTTACATTTATTTTGAAAGGCCTATCGATTGATGTGCCACACGGGGGGTCACAATGAAATTTTTTTTTTTGACATTTAGTTTTATGTATGGAGTGCACCCCTAAAAAAAATTCTTTTTAAATTTATCTCCACTTATAATAAATCTCTGAAATAAAAATAAAAAACCGGCCAAGTGCGTGTCGGACCACGCAAAACGAAGGGTTCCGTGCCTATTAAAAAGGTCGTATCGTCACAGAAATCTTACGGCGCTTACGTCCTTTTCTTTAAGGAAGCCAGTTTTTCAGCAATATCTCGAAAACCTTTGAACCGATCTTGTTCAAAACAATTTTCGCTGAAAGAATTTAATAAGCCCTACGTCCATGATTTTTTTCATATTTTTACAATGCACGGTTCAAAAATTAGAGGGGTAGGGACAGAATTTTAGTGACTTTCGGGACGATTATCTCCGACTCTATTCACTTAATCAAAAAAATTGCTGAGAAACCTTATATTTATTTTGAAAGGCCTATCGATTGATGTGCCACACGGGGGGTCACAATGAAAAAAAAATTTTTGACTTTTAGTTTTATGTATGGAGTGCACCCCTAAAAAAATTTTTTTTGTCATTTTAATTACAAAACTATGTAGCGGCTAACAAAATACACCTATCCTCAAAATTTTATTCATATACACCTTATAGTTTTCGAGTAAAATGCCTGTGACATACGGACAGACGGACAGACGGACAGACGGACAGACAGACAGACGGACATGACGAAACTATAAGGGTTCCGTTTTTGCCATTTTGGCTACGGAACCCTAAAAAAGACGAGTAGGAAGGCCGAAAGTAAGATGGTCTGATGACATCATAGCTGTAGCTGGACCAAACTGGGTCAACAATGCCAACAACAGAGAGAAGTGGCAAGACGTGGAGGAGGCCTATACCCGTCAGGGGTCCCTAATTTAATTCGAAATATATCTTATATAAACAAGCAATACTTATATAATAATAGGGAACATTAAAGAGGCTTAAATAAATAAATAAATGTAAACATGGAAGGCGCGGCGCCGGCGTGGGTAGGCCCCCCACAAGGTGGACTGATGACCTGGTAAAGGTCGCGGGAGTCCGCTGGATGCGGGTGGCGTAGGACCGGTCAATTTGGAACTCTCTGGGGGAGGCCTATGTCCAGCAGTGCACGTCTTTCGGCTGATATGATGATGATGATGATGAAACATGGATAGCTACCATAAATAAGGGCATGAAGGATGCAAATGTCACATCTGAGACAACCCGGGACAGAGCGTCCTGGCGAAGAAGGACTAGGAGAGCCGACCCAAAATGATGGAATAAGGCTAGGCGGAGAGAGAGAGAAATAAATAAATGAATGCTTAAAAATAGTGTAGGGGCTAAATCTTTTTATAAGCTTTATATTAACTTGACCTGCTCGTATGTAACTAAGTAAGTATGTAAGTTGTCCGTTAAGGTTGGCAATCCGTTTTTCACTTATCCGATAGAGCTGAAATACTTGGATGACGGTTTCATATTATGGTACCATCAAGCTGATCTGATGATGGAGACAGAAGGTGGTGGAATTTTAACCGATGTAACCCCGTTGTGTTTGGGCTCGTTAAAATCGTCTCAATGAGTAGTTGATGATAGTATACAGAAAAGTACAGTCGGCAATATGAGCTTGTACTAAAAATTAAATTTTTGACAGAAACTTATTTTCACGATAATTGGGAATGGATGAAAATATTAGAAATGCCTGTTTTTTTTTGATGATAGGAATAACCTTCCTTAGCACCAGAAAATAGTTGCAGACTTTTTAGCTCTATCTAGCGCATCTATTGCCTACTTTCTAGCCTTTGCAACAATGTACTATATACTCTATACTCCACCAGGCAGCTCAATACATCGGGGAGATATGCCGCTACCTCCTCGCCGTGCCTCCCTCTCCCTTGGACCAGGGGCACAAAGTCCGCGTCATCATGGGGAATGGACTAAGGCCGCAGATCTGGCGGGAGTTCGTTGAGCGCTTCGGCGTCGAGAGAGTGTTGGAGTTCTATGGAGCTACTGAGGGGAACAGCAATTTGAGTAAGTATAGAACAAAAGTCCACTAAGCAATAATATGTCGCTATCTCCTAGCGATGCCTCCGTCGCCCTCGGACCAGGCGCACAAAGTCCGCGTCATCATGGGGAATGGACTAAGGCCGCAGATCTGGCGGGAGTTCGTTGAGCGCTTCGGCGTCGAGAGAGTGTTGGAGTTCTATGGAGCTACTGAGGGGAACAGCAATTTGAGTAAGTATAGAACAAAACTCCACTAAGCAATGATATGCCGTTATCTCCTAGCGATGCCTCCGTCACCCTCGGACCAGGCGCACAAAGTCCGCGTCATCATGGGGAATGGACTAAGGCCGCAGATCTGGCGGGAGTTCGTTGAGCGCTTCGGCGTCGAGAGAGTGTTGGAGTTCTATGGAGCTACTGAGGGGTATAGCAATTTGAGTAAGTATAGAACAAAACTCCACTAAGCAATGATATGCCGTTATCTCCTAGCGATGCCTCCGTCACCCTCGGACCAGGCGCACAAAGTCCGCGTCATCATGGGGAATGGACTAAGGCCGCAGATCTGGCGGGAGTTCGTTGAGCGCTTCGGCGTCGAGAGAGTGTTGGAGTTCTATGGAGCTACTGAGGGGAACAGCAATTTGAGTAAGTATAGAACAAAACTCCACTAAGCAATGATATGCCGTTATCTCCTAGCGATGCCTCCGTCACCCTCGGACCAGGCGCACAAAGTCCGCGTCATCATGGGGAATGGACTAAGGCCGCAGATCTGGCGGGAGTTCGTTGAGCGCTTCGGCGTCGAGAGAGTGTTGGAGTTCTATGGAGCTACTGAGGGGAACAGCAATTTGAGTAAGTATAGAACAAAACTCCACTAAGCAATGATATGCCGTTATCTCCTAGCGATGCCTCCGTCACCCTCGGACCAGGCGCACAAAGTCCGCGTCATCATGGGGAATGGACTAAGGCCGCAGATCTGGCGGGAGTTCGTTGAGCGCTTCGGCGTCGAGAGAGTGTTGGAGTTCTATGGAGCTACTGAGGGGAACAGCAATTTGAGTAAGTATAGAACAAAACTCCACTAAGCAATGATATGCCGTTATCTCCTAGCGATGCCTCCGTCACCCTCGGACCAGGCGCACAAAGTCCGCGTCATCATGGGGAATGGACTAAGGCCGCAGATCTGGCGGGAGTTCGTTGAGCACTTCGGCGTCGAGAGAGTGTTGGAGTTCTATGGAGCTACTGAGGGGAACAGCAATTTGAGTAAGTATAGAACAAAACTCCACTAAGCAATGATATGCCGTTATCTCCTAGCGATGCCTCCGTCACCCTCGGACCAGGCGCACAAAGTCCGCGTCATCATGGGGAATGGACTAAGGCCGCAAATCTGGCGGGAGTTCGTTGAGCGCTTCGGCGTCGAGAGAGTGTTGGAGTTCTATGGAGCTACTGAGGGGAACAGCAATTTGAGTAAGTATAGAACAAAACTCCACTAAGCAATGATATGCCGTTATCTCCTAGCGATGCCTCCGTCACCCTCGGACCAGGCGCACAAAGTCCGCGTCATCATGGGGAATGGACTAAGGCCGCAGATCTGGCGGGAGTTCGTTGAGCGCTTCGGCGTCGAGAGAGTGTTGGAGTTCTATGGAGCTACTGAGGGGAACAGCAATTTGAGTAAGTATAGAACAAAAGTCCACTAAGCAATGATATGTCGCTATCTCCTAGCGATGCCTCCGTCGCCCTCGGACCAGGCGCACAAAGTCCGTGTCATCATGGGGAATGGACTAAGGCCGCAGATCTGACGGGAGTTCGTTGAGCGCTTCGGCGTCGAGAGAGTGTTGGAGTTCTATGGAGCTACTGAGGGGTATAGCAATTTGAACGTCCGTACCCAAAGGGTGAAAACAGAACCCTATTACTAAGACTCCGCTGTCCGTCCATCCGTCCGTCCGTCTGTCTGTCCGTCTGTCACTATGCTGTATCTCATGAACCGTGATAGTTAGACAGTTGAAATTTTCACAGATGATGTATTTCCGTTGCCGCTATAACAACAAATTCTGAACCACAAATATTTAAGGGGGCTCCCATACAACAAACGTGATTTTTTGCTCGTTTTATAGATAATGGTACGGAACCCTTCGTACGCGCGTCCGACTCGCACTTGGCCGGTTTAAAAAAAAAAGTAATCTTTAACTAGTAATGCGAAAATGACATTATTTGTCCTAAAATATTTACTTAATTTAATAAATAAGTTCATACGAGTATATGATAAATAAATAAATAAAATTGTTTATTTTGATAACTTAGAATTAGGTTTAACAAAAGTGGTTGAGGCCTCCTAGTAGGTTTTTATGCACCTGTATCAGGAGGTCTCGCTCTTCACGTTAAATAATGAATTACATCTTAGCAGTGTCTAGGCTATTTTTGAGTAATAGTCGTATTGATATGATGAGTGTATATTATCTATTTGATGTGATTTTTGTTTTTTTGCAGTTAACTTGGATTCAAAAGTGGGCGCCATTGGTTTTCTCAGTCGACTTGTTTCATCGATATACCCTCTAACTCTAGTCAAGTAAGTATTCTGTTCGAATACTTTCTTATCAAACTCCCTTTAGGATTGCATGGTTTAGGCACATGGTTAACACTCTCAAACTCAAAATATACTCACCGGCAGAAAATTTGGCTCAAATTTGAAAAAGTTTACTATGCAGAAAAACATTGTTAAAATTCAATTTATAGTTTGAAATCACAAAGTTTTTGGGCCAAATTTTCTGCCGGTGAGTGTATTTCATCTATATAACAACTAGCTGCCCGCGCGGCTTCGCCAGCGTATTGTAAAGAACCCAGGCAAACCTGCGGGATAAAATATAAACTTTAACCACCCAAAAAGTCCATTCTACACGCAAGTAAAAGAATTTATGAAATCGGACAAGCGGTTCTGGAGATTAAAAAAAATAAAAAAATAAACTTTATTTCAGACCGGTTGATCCATAGAATGTTAGTAACAAATGACTTAAGACTATGTTAGGTTAGTAACAATAATCAAACAAAACAAACAATCAAAAAAATTTAAATAATAAATTGGGCAACGCCCTTAATCTGTCCAACCCAGAAGAATAGGATCGGACAGTCACCTCTACACGTAATTGCCTGAAGAATGCTGTTGGCGCTAGCTCTCACCCTGCCTAATAGTGAGGCTATCTTTTTTCGCATGATCGCCGGGAACCCGTCTACACGGGCTTCGGCAAACATGCCCGAGGCACTACACTTCTCGGCAAACCCAACAGCATTCTAAACGCATTATTGTATTGGACGCGCAGGGCGCTATAGGCTCGCTTTGTATACCTAACCCACAGGCTGCTCGAGTAAAAAGATTGTGTAAAAGCTTTAAAAAGCGTTATCTTAACTTCGTTTGAGCATCGAGCAAACCTGCGAGCAAGCATATTACTACGAACCGCTAACGCCCTGCGCTCCCTCTCAATATCCATGTCACCAATTACCATTACCCTATACATACAAACTTATCTTTTACTAAGGTACAATCTCACAGAATTTTCTTTTTTACTCGACTGCCGAAGAATGCTACGCCCTTGGACCTGGTAAAGGTCGCGGGAGTCCGCTCGATGCGGGTGGCGCAGGACTGGTCATTGTGGCACTCTTTGGGGGAGGCCTATGTCCATCAGTGGACGTCTTTCGGCTGATATAATGATGAATAATCCCTCCATGACCCCGAATTTATCCTGTAAATATTTTATTTCAGATGCGATGAAATTACTGGTGATATTCTAAGAAACGGTGACGGCCGATGTATTAACTGCGGACCACATGAACCTGGTAATCACTTTAGTAGTCACCATAGCCTAATAACGCCTGCGACTCCAGAGGAGTTCAGAGGGAACATGTCATAAGCCTGTTTCCGTTGTGCTTGCCCACCTGCTGGTCGAGGACGTAACGTCTGTCTGTCCGTCTGTCACAGCCAATTTGCTCCGAAACTACTGGACCGATTGATTTGGTAAACATTATGTAAATTGGTGACCCAAAGATGGAAGCGTAAGGTAAATTAATGAATTCTGAACAAGGGGGCCACTTTTGAGGGTAAACTGGAAAAATTTAAAAAAAGTTCCGCAAACAGTATTGTGTGACTTATCAAATGAAAGGGGTTGTTGTAAGCATCTCAGATTTTTTTAAAATAAATTTAGCAAAAACGGATTTGAAGTAATTTAGACGAAAATTGACCATTCCCCCTTTATCTCCGAAACTACTAGGCTTAAAATTCTGGAAAAAATATGGTATATAGCCTAAAAATTACAGGAAAACCTATAAGTATTTTGAGTATTCAAAGTAACGGGAAAATTCTCAATATTTTTCTGTATTTTGTATGGAGCGCCTGATGCTTAGAGTATAGCAATTTTACGGAACCCTCAGCACGCGAGTTGAACTCGCACTTGTCCGGTTTTTTCTATATAGAAAGTGACATTTAGTATCTACCTGACGTAGGTATAATGGGTTTACGTGATCCACATGTAGATCTTATCTTAAGACCCATCGGGCCAACACAGCTTTTGTTTAGCCACGTGCCACAAACGCTTCGAAATGAAAGGCCATGTTTAATAAATACCTTACTCGAATCGCGGCTCTTTTTTTAAAGTTGTCTATTATTTTAAATGCAAAATGGTCAACATGTACGAGTACAGGTTAAACAGCAGATTTTTTATTTTTCTATTTTTTCTAGTGGCTGAATGGTTATTGGACCAAAATAAAATTACCGCTATATTCCCACACACGTGCGAGAATGAGATTTCATGACAGTTAAAATTTCACCTTTTATGCTTTTGTTTTATTTCCTTGCATGATGCATTGTAAAATGTTGAATGATACACGTGCGGATAGGTAATTACCTACTTTCCGCACCTGTATCATAAATAACTATTTATGATAAGCAGCCTAATCGTGTGGAAAGTGCCAGTTTTCGCACTAGTGCTTTTTACTATTCAGTTTTTTTTTAAATTTTGAACTGCGTCGTCAGCCCGACGAAAAGAGTTTTTATTACTTGAGAAAAGTTACAAATTCAATTAAAACTTTTCTTTCATATAAAAGGCATATAAATACTAATAATTTATAAAACGTTTTATTAATCAATGCAAATTTTGATTTTGATCAATGAATTAATTAATTTTAAATATTCGCTTTATATGTTTACGCTTATGCCTTTTGCTACGACATGGCGGACATTTGCACATGCGCAGTAGTGCATATGTCGAGCGCGCATGTATTTAAAACAAAAAAGCCCGACGCTGTTATTTGCTTTGGAGTTGTTCTGTGTATGGTTGTGAATAAGCTTGTCAGCAAACGACATGGAAAAGTGGTTAAATGCAGCTCCAGATAATAAGTACCTGACAACCTAGGTAAATTAAAATTTAAATTATATTTCCTAAGTTTATTTTGTTATATTTCCTCGCACAATGCATAGTAAAACGTTGTATTGTACACGCGCGTAATGATGATTTCCGACTCGTGTCGAATAATCACCTACTTTTCACACTTGTAGCGTAAATTACTATTTTGTAATTTTGTTTTCATTTAGTGACATTTAGTTCTCTTAAACTGCAATTTCCAAATGAGTATTGATGTAAGATTTTTTATTTGTATTGTACTCCTGTGCCCTATTTGCAGAATAAAGGTTTGATATTTTTTTCTTGTTTGCGTATAGATTTCTACATTGGATATATATGCGTTGCCACA
This sequence comes from Epinotia nisella, assembly GCA_932294315.1. Classification (NCBI taxonomy): domain Eukaryota; kingdom Metazoa; phylum Arthropoda; class Insecta; order Lepidoptera; family Tortricidae; genus Epinotia; species Epinotia nisella. The sequence continues at coordinate 12,831,095 of OW028693.1, forward strand.
ATAATAGTACATTGTTTAACGAGGGGCGTAAGTGGAATATTGCTAACGAGAGTCTATCAGAGGGCTTTTGATGCCTCGAATTTGCAATATTCTTACGCTCGTGTTATACACAATGTTTTTCATCACATTTGCGAGGAAATAACTAACTACAAAAGACAGAAAAATCTAAGTTTCATACAGCCGCACCAATCAAAAATTGACAACTTCACTTCTAGATCAGTGCTAGTGGAGCGCGCAGCTCAATATTTCAACCAATCACAGAGCAGTATTCTTGCGGGGCGGGGCGACTTGACCAACAAGATTTTTTTATTCAACCAATCACACAGCAACCAGATTTGCTTAGGCCAATCAGAGGGTTCTATATTTTAAAACTAAACTTAATAGCCCGTGGGAGGTAAAACGGCTATAACTGCTCTATATGCTCGCAAGTAATAACGCCATTGACGAGCAAGTGTGATGAAAAAGATTTAAAGGCTCCTATAGCTAAATTAAAAACTGGTCTTAAAATGGCTGACCGCTTGACAAGGACAACGAAATGATATATCCCTTTGTGTCACTCTTATTGAGCTTTGTATATAGTATCATCTAGCTTAGTCGTAGTATTATTATTACCATAGCTTGTCCTGAGTATTACAGGTCCATGTTGTGTTGTATTATACGACGTTTAACTTCTCCTTTCTCAATTTCAGGTTTGCTGCTCGGCAAAATAGACGCTAAGAAAGCTATCCTGACGTTCTCTGGCTACGCTGACAAGACAGCCTCCGACAAGAAGATGGTCCGCAACGTCAAGAAGGAAGGGGACTGCTATTTCAACACGGGGGACATCCTGGTCATGGACCATTTCGGATACTTCTACTTTAAGGACCGGACTGGGGACACTTTCAGGTATTTTTGCTAGCTTTTATTTAACTTGATCTGTTCGTTTGTTAGTATTTTCCGACTGCTGAAGGAAAGGAGGGTTATGTTTCGAGCGTACCTATGTATGCATCTTTGTATGTATGTGTGTATGTCTTATTCTTTGGCACGCCCTACAGCGCTGCAGCCTAAACCGTTGGACGGATTTCGACATATGAGGTGTCGTTGGATTCCTCTTGATCGTGGGAGTGACATAGGCTATAATATATGCAAAAATACAGCTGGTTTTTTGAAAAATCTTTTAATTCCACTTGTTAGTTTCTTAGTGTGGGACAAATTTTGTAGTTAATCTCATCCTATTGAGCTGAAATTTTGGGTAGTAGCATAGTTTGGATGACAATTTAATATTATGGTATCATCGAGCTGATCTGATGATGGAGACAGAAGGTGGCCATGGGAATTCAGTATTTTAAACGACGTAACCCCGTTGTGATTGGGCTCGTTAGAATCGTCTCAATGAGTAGTTGATGATAGTATACAGAAAAGTACAGTCGGCAATAAAAGCTTGTACCAAAAATATTTTTTGACAGAAACTTATTATAGTAATATTAAAGTAACTAATTTTTAAAATCTTGCAACCCATTTTTTTAACCACTTCCCTATATTCGATTGAGCTGAAATTTGGCATACTTACTTATATAAATTCGGTGACGGAAGGGGGCCATAGCAACTTCTAAACTACACAAGATAAACACATCGTGTTAAAGCTCTCAACGAGTAGTTGATACAGTTATCATCCCTCCATTCCCTCCCCCAGTTAGTGCACTGCATTTAGCCAGGTCTAAAGCCGCCTAACAAAATAAGTGAGTATGAGTATGAGTAAAGTTTTCATGTTAATATCGACTCCATAGTCTTCTTTCGTCTTACCGTGCGATGAAAAATCCGAGCCCTGTTGATGATTATACGGCATCAAAAGCATGTAGATGGGGAGTTTCAAAATTAATTGCAGATTAAGGTTAACTAAAGTGATGTTTAAGTCACTTCTAACTGGTCGGTTTTGTTACTAAACATATACAATTGACATTCACTGTCGGTTTTGTTACTATCCGTAACTGTCCGTTTAAGGGGACAAAAATAATGAATATTGTACCAAAAATAAAATGTTTACAGAAAATTATTTTTTGTTCGAATTTAAACTGTCGTGAGTAGGGTTTGCAACCTGGATCCGACTTGTATGTAAATACCCGGATCTGGATCCGCGGATCTGGATATTTCCATACAAGTTGGATCCGGATTGCAAACCCTAGTCGTGAGGGTCCAAAATACAGTCAGCAGCAGAAGTTGCTAAGCGTTCCTAGTGCTCAAAATGATCTACGCACGGACTCTAATGTCAAGGGAATAAGGATCTGTGTAGGACATTTTGAGCGTGTTATTTTGCTTAGCTACTTCTGATGCTGACTGTACTACTAATAAATGTACTCATGTATTAAATGTCACGACAGGCGACACGTTTCGAACTCTTCGGGAGTTCCTTCAGGATGAGTGTTTTCGCGGCAATGTCGCTTGAAGCACTGACTGGGTGCCTGACTGTCCCACTGCTGGGCAAAAGCCTCCCCTCTTTTCCGCCACTTATCTCGATCCCTTTGGGTCTGCCTCTGCCTCGGAAGTCACCTATGGAGCCCATTCAGTAGCTAACTTGGCCCATCGCTCCGGGTGCATTTAACAGATATGCCCGGCCCAGTTCCACTTTAGCATAGCGGTCTACGATTCCAGTGTAATCATAACAGGAATTTCGTAATGTCTAATTTTATGTGGTATTCAGATGGCGAGGCGAGAACGTCTCCACGGCAGAAGTAGAAGGAGTCATAAGCACGCTTGTCGGTCTGAAAGATGCCATAGTCTACGGAGTCTCGGTAAGATTCCATGGTTTTTGAACGCACGAGCGAAAACAACGAAATTTTCCGTTTTAGCTTGGGCCAAAATTCTTTCATATGTCCGGATGTACCACTGTCCCGCTGTCCGGCTATTCTCAACCGATTCTCATGAATTTTTGTGAGCAGGTTCAAAAATTATTCAGTGTTCATTTACCGATTCAGTTTTTCGAAATAAAAAAAACTTTGAAAAACAAAACTGGCTCGCGAGTTCCTCAGGTCACAGAGCCACTATGAAAATGAAAAAAAAAATATTTAGAGCAAAGTGATATGCAAATTACAAGGTAGGGGCTTCCTATTAAGTATGCAATACCTGTATCAGGAAGCCCCGCTCCTCTATAGCGATAATTAGCGAAATCTCTCTATAGCGAAAATAGTTCAACTCAAATTTGCGTGCGGCTTGACTGTATGCGTGCATTTTAACTATGCAGGTTTCATTTGTGACAGCGGTAGTTACCTTATCGATCAAAACCAAAGGAACTACTTCAGAATAAAGTTAATAACCTCTTTTATAATTATAAAACATATCGTCGTCTAGTACACATAACACAAGTCTTATTTAGCTTACTTTATGGTCGAGGAGCAATTAGTAGGGGACCCTTCAAATTTCGCCCCCCGCTATTCTAATGATTTCAAAACTTGTTATCGGTAGCAACATGTCTCATAAAATTGTCGATTATTTGAAGACGATTTTCTTTAAATTATTTTTCAACAATTTTCAGATCCCCAACATAGAAGGCAAAGCGGGAATGGCGGCCATTGCAGACCCAGAGAAGAAACTCGACATCCCCTACCTCAGTAAAGGCCTCCGGTCTTCCCTCCCTGCCTTCGCAAGGCCTCTGTTCCTCAGGATACTCCCTGAACCTCCTCTCACCTCCACCTTCAAGCTACGTAAAAAGGACCTCATGGAACAAGCTTACTCCCTTGGTCTCCATGAGGACCCTATGTATTTCCTGGATCAGAAAAGTGGGGAGTATGTTCCCCTGACGCAGAAGTTGTATGAAGACATTGTAAAGGGTGTTGTGAGGTTGTGATTCTTGCCATATTCGGGGTTCTGTGGGAATCCTTGCTCCTATTTAGTTTGATAGTTGGCATGAGGAATTAAGAATGAGTGTGACTGCATGATGGTTGTTCAGGAGATGATGTAAATGAAGAAAAAAAAGAACATATCTGAGTAGTTAGCGCTCCCGCGTGGTCCGACAGCATTTCCCGATAAGGAATTTTAATTTTTCGCTGTCCAACAACTCTTATATTCAACTTAACTATTTTGGCTCAGTGATCCAAAAAGGGCATTGTCCTCCTTACGGAGGACACTTAGACCTATCTTACATGGTGCAACAACTCGCATGCGAGTTTTATTACATTGCAGGGTTTCATTGAGTTCGTCGTATTTCGGTAACTGGCGGCCCCGCAATGTATTGAAAATTGCATACGAGTTGTTGCATCATGTAAATCGGCCCTTATCCCGATCTTGCGCCACTACACTACCTGCCAGTTTTCAGCTTTCATATTCCGCAGTTCGCTTAATTGGAGCTCTGTGTGTGTTTTTGACCAATAAACATGACTGCATTGCAGCTGACTAGCAACAGCACTGCCTTTTCCACCTGCACTATTATTTGATGTCAGCGGGATGGAAGTTTTGGACGATCTGTCATCATTCTCTTAGCGTTTTTGCCGGTCGTGCCCAGAAGGAGTCCGGGATCCACTTTGGCGCATACATAATCCCAAGATTTGGTGTAAGAAAGTTTTCCCCAAGGGGTTGCCGCTGACCTTCCAACCCAGAGGGAATTCTTGGACTCGTTGTGGATAGACCGGTTTCTTCACGATGCTTTCCTTCACCTAAAAACTACTGTTATAGTACTTTGTGCCACGAGGTTGATAAGTCGTTTTTTTACGAAAGAGAGTCTGTTAGATTTTTGATGGCTCCAGTTTGTAAGAAGTCTTACCATCCGTGTCGCACACAATGATTTTCATCACATTTGCGAGGAAATAAATTCATTTGAAACAAAATGAATACTAATCGCTATAAAAAATACAAAGTGTCAGATCCCTTGGTATGCAGCCACGATTTAAAATTGCTGTTAAAAACATTTTACACAGACACTAAATTACTTATATATTTTTTTAATCTTAAAATAATTTAGTATATGATGTTTTTTTTTTGTGTTTCTATGTCTAGATTTATTTACAAATACATTTTCAACCATCGTATTTGAGTTAAAACGTCCTTGATTTATAACTGACGCATGAGTGACAGATACAATTTAAGAAAAATCCATTACGTTCATAGGCGTAATAAGGGCAATCGTAGCTCTGTATACCTGCGCGTTATGAAGCCTTTACAAGCAAGTGTGATGAAAAGCAACAAGGCATCAGTGGCTGAATTTTGAATGATCTGTACGACTCTGATAATTAAAACTATTTGAAGCAGGAACATGGAATGACAATGTCTGACGAGCGATGAGTTTATTGTAATGTGGTCGGTGCTCGGTGAAATACTTTACGCAAATAACTAAAAGTATATCGTTGGATTACGCGGAGGGCGTACGTTCAGAATGTGTGCTTGTACAATAATGACAGAGGGAGTGGTAAGTCAAGCATCATGACAACTACGAAAGTTGTAGTGTAATTTTTTAATACATTTTGTGATAAAAATGTGATAATTTATGCCAAAATTTAATACATTGGGGCAGATTAGCCATTATTATAATCTCATGAAAATAAAACAGAAGGATGTTCTTGTGAGGATCTATTAATAAATTGTGTATATATACAGGACTTGAATTGTTTTCTTTGTCACCCTTGATAAAGTGTTTGACACAGTCAGCAGCCATATTAGTAGCTGCACAGGCCGGAGGTAGGTAATCCCAACTAGCAATGCAAAAACAAGAAAATTCCAAAATTGTGAAATATTCTAGGTGGCCAGGTCTCGGTAATTTTTAAACATTATTTTTACAAAATTAGGTAATATTCCTAAACGGAAACTAACCATTAGTTCTCCTCAATGTTTCCAGGAATTTCTTAGAATATTGCTACCTTTTTGAGAATGTTCTGCAGCTTGTGCATTGCTAATCCAAATACGAAGAAAGAGTAAAAGCTTCAAAGTCAAAGTCAAAGTGATTTATTCTTCAATTTAGGCATATTACATTCACATGAATGTCGATAAACTACCACCGGTTCGGAAAGAAAACCTCTACCTCGAGAAGAACCGGCTACAGATAATTGAAGGAGCGAGCGAAGCGTACGAAACTCTATGCTTCATCTTGGGCCGAAAATCGCTACTATGTCCGATGTCTCGCTGTCCCGCTGTTCTCCTCTACGAGTCGCATTTCTCAACAGATGTTTTTTTTTAACACACTCGCGCGTTCTAGAGCTCTCATCTCATCAGAGACACTAGTTTTTAATTCTCACTCCGTGTAGCCTTCCTGATAATTACTATCCACAATTGAGAATCTAAGTTACTCATTTCTCCTCATTCTTCGGTCGCGCCCTACGCCTTCCTTAATCCTCCGAGCAACTAATTCTTCGATGACGTAAGGATTCAGGCCCTTTGGTTTCAGTCATAGAGGGAGGAACGCAAAGTATTGTACTCAATGAGATTATACATTTATGGCACCAATTTTTTTTCTGCAATTTGATAATAAACATGCGACAACAAAATACCTAATCAGGATTTAGATTTTCTCAATCATTTACGATTTGGTGAGCTGACAATCATGACTAACACTCTTGTCATCCGCTTTCCCGCTCTTTTTCATAAAGTTTGTAGATGTCTTGTGATTGTCTGTGATGTTATAATTAGATTTTCACCTCACTAGCTCGGAAAGACCTTTTTTAGGGTTCCGTAGCCAAAATGGCAAAAACGGAACCCTTATAGTTTCGTCATGTCCGTCTGTCCGTCTGTCCGTCTGTCCGTCTGTCCGTCTGTCCGTATGTCACAGGCATTTTACTCGAAAACTATAAGGTGTATTTGAATAAAATTTTGAGGATAGGTGTATTTTGTTGGCCGCTACATAGTTTTGTAATTAAAATGACAAAAAAAAAATTTTTCAGGGGTGCACTCCATACATAAAACTAAAAGTCCAAATTTTTTTTTTCATTGTGACCCCCCGTGTGGCACATCAATCGATAGGCCTTTCAAAATAAATATAAGGTTTCTTAGCATTTTTTTTGATTTAGTGAATAGGGTCGGAGATAATCGCCCCGAAAGTCACAAAAATTCTGTCCCCCCCCCTCTAATTTTTGAACGGTGTATTTTAAAAATATGGAAAAATTCATGGACATAGGGCTTATTAATTACATTCACCGAAAATTGTTTTGAACAAGATCGGTTCAGAGGTTTTCGAGATATTGCTGAAAAACTGCCTTCCTCAAAGAAAAGGACGTAAGTGCCGTAAAATTTCTGTGACGATACGACCTTTTTAATAGGCACGGAACCCTTCGTTTTGCGTGGTCCGACACGCACTTGGCCGGTTTTTTATTCTTTAAAAACAGATAGCAAAACTGCATTTTATCCACATGTGTGCAAAGAATATTTGAAATCCGAACGTGTTATTAGTTACTTTTGCTGTCCGTCTTTCACGGCAAAACGGGGCGACGAATTGACGTGATTTTTTAAGTGGAGATAGTTGAAGAGATGAAGAGTGACATAGGCTACTTTTTATCTCTTTCTAACCCCCCACTTCCCTAAAATGGCGGTTGGAAGTTTGTATGATTCCGCAATTTTCAAGGTAGAAAGCTAAAAATTGGTATGTGGACTATTTATGACTAACAAAAAAATCGTGAATCAATTTTTTTTGGAAGACTGCGCCTAACCCCTTAAAAGAGGGGGTGAAGTTTTATATGGGAGTCCAGATAGGTAGAGTCAATATGTAGAATCGATATGTAGAGTCCATATGTAGAGTCCATATGTAGAGTCGATATGTAGAGTCGATATGTAGAGTCGATATGTAGAGTCGATATGTAGAGTCTATGTAGAGTCGATATGTAGAGTCTATGTAGAGTCGATATGTAGAGTCAATATGTAGAGTCGATATGTAGAGTCGATATGTAGAGTCTATGTAGAGTCGATATGTAGAGCCGATGTGTAGAGTCGATATGTAGAGTCAATATGTAGAGTCAATATGTAGAGTCGATATGTAGAGTCGATATGTAAAGTCGATTTGTAGAGTCGATATGTAGAGTCCATTTGTAGAGTCATTATGTAGAGTCGATATGTAGAGTCAATATGTAGAGTCGATATGTAGAGCCAATGTGTAGAGTCGATATGTAGAGTCGATATGTAGAGTCGATATGTAGAGTCCATTTGTAGAGTCGATATGTAGAGTCGATATGTAGAGTCAATATGTAGAGTCAATATGTATAGTCGATATGTAGAGTCGATATGTAGAGTCTATGTAATATTTACTAGTTAAAATAAAGGCTGATTATACATATTTCAGTTGTTTTTCTTATGTAGTACTTTCCTCAGTTTAGTGAGGTGAAAAGATTTGTGTTACACACGGGTGCAAGTTATTTTGACGTCTCGTGTGTTGCAACACTCGCTTTGCTCAGGATTCTATTTTTGAACCACTCGCTACGCTCAGGATTCTATTTTCGAACCACTCGCTTCGCTCGTGGTTCAACCATAGAATCCATTCGCTAGCTCGTGGTTCAACCCTAGAATCCATTCGCTGGCTCATGTTTCAATTCCACACTCGCGGTTAAAATATAACTTTGCACCCTTGTATAACAAATAACTATTTTTAAATAGCCGAAATTTGACAGCCGTCTTTCCTTCGTCTTTTGAAAGACGAAGGATCCCATCAACGGGGGACTTTGTTTGTAGACGGTGCTGTGTTTCGAATCTATCCCACCGTTAAACAAGTTGACGAATACAACAGTAAAATGACCGGGTGCGCGACTTTTTATATAATTTCACTTAATCTATTCGGGTTTGATATACCATTGCCTTGTATAATGTAACGAATGGTATAAACAAGTGATATAATGGTTTAAGGCTATATAATTGCATTTAGTATAATGGACATTTACTGCATTTATTACTTGGTATAAATCGTGTTTATTATAATGACTTATTTGAGATACTTAATTCTTCAATGATATACATTTCAGAAGATATTAGTTGATATTTCTATAAATAACTTTAGATATAATAAATTATGAGTTTCTGTAAAAAAAACCCTTTTGGTACAAGCTTCTAATGCCGACTGTACAACATATTCCGAGAATTTTGTTTATCTGGTATAATCCAAACCCAAGTTATGAAAGTTCAAAAAATCGACGAAGAGCTTCGAGAAAAGGTAGGTAATGCCCTTGCGCTTTGCTTGGCTCGTCTTAGCGGGGGCACTGCCGTGCTCCCGGATAAACTTAAAAATATAAATATTGAAAACTTCTTTGAAATACTTTATGAAAATTAAACATTTATTTCAGACATTTGTAGTCCATAAAAGTGTTAGTATTACAAATTAAATTAAATAACTATGTTAGTACCTGAACTTAAGTGTTGGGTGGTCCAGTGCCTGATGCACTATCCCGTCTCCCCGCCATCGCCACAACGGCCAGGAGACTGGCGGCTGGCGCGCACCCTGCGCAGCGTCGCGGCATATAGGGTTTGCGTTATTACGTTATTAGTATATATGTATAATATTCGAATATAAACTTGTTCTTCTTCAGAATGAGCGTGGGTGTGAGAGTTCGAAACATGTCGCCCGTAGTGACGTTTAATTCGTGATTTTAACCGTGTATTTTAATATTATTTCAGTATGTATAATATGTATGCCTTATCGATGTAAGTAAGCAAACAAGTAACCTTGTGCAGTATTGTAGAACAAGATAATGTCACTATATCTAATTGCAAGGAAATGTCTTATAGCCCTCTGACTTGCCGTAGTCTTCTCTAATCAAATCAGCTGCTTTTTCTGCAAGCATGATTGTCGGCATGACCGTGGCACCTGGCACCGTGGGCATCACACTGGCGTCCACCACTCTCAGATTCTGCAAGCCTTTCACTTTAAATCTAGCATCAACAACTTTGCCCAAACTACATGTACCTGTGGTATGGTATAGCGTGGAAGCCATATTTTTTACGTAGCATTCCCAATAATCATCCGTTTTAAACCTTAGACTATCGCATTCAGGCAACGGAGGTCTAATGAATTCGCCCCCTGCTTCAGTGAAATATGAAGTATCTTTGGTTTTTATCAGCGTTTTAACTGCTTCCACCATTCTGTCAACATCAATTTTATCTGCATAGTAATTGTTGTGAATCCTCGGAGGTTCTTTGTAATTTGCACTGCGAAGAGTGACATTACCTGTTGATTCTGGTTTCGATAAAGTGACAAGAATACACATTCTCTCTTTTTCTGGTTCACTGAGATAAAAAGACTTGGACACTTCTAGGTTAAAATTAAAATTGATAAACATTAAATAGAAAAACAGTGGTGTTAAAGTGCCAAAAAACAAGCTGAAGTGCGAGAGATCCAGAGTTCCTAACGAAGAAGAAAAGATACCAGAAACGATTGACCCTGGGAACGATCCCAAATTCACTGAGAGTCCCGTAGTCACTCCGGATGTCAAATCGCTCTGTCCAGTGATTGTTATCGGAACAAATATTTGGTCTCGTAACCCGTATCCCACGGGCAAATCTTGGACCACAGGAATATCAAGACGCTCCAAGTCTGTTTTAGGTCCAATGCCGGATAACATCAATAGTTTTGGAGAATTGAACACCCCGGCTGAAACAATAACTTCTCTTGCAAACACATTAATATTACCACCTTTTATTTCAACGTTTACTCCTTTAGCTTCCTTTCTGGAGTTTGTTATAACTTTAGTGACCGTCGCTTCTTTCAGTATGAATAAATTATTTCTTCCTTTACAAGGTAGCAAGTAATCTTCTGCAGTGCTTGATCTTCTACTTTCTTTTGTGATAAGATACAAGTCATCACTGGTACCGTTGGGGAACGGTATTAGCGGGTCATCTAGCATGTTCATTCCAATCTCTTCGAGCGCTTTAAGCATTACCATATTCTTTTTTCTTAAAAGTGAACCCATCACTGGAGGTTTAGCGCCTGTTGTGCCTTTATCGCAGTGGAAATGTGATGTAGGACCAGACATCATTTTAGGATCCAAAAGTTTTTCTGCTTTCTTGAAATAATTCAATGTGGATTCGGAGTCCCAGCCGTGGCATGCGTCGGTCCATTTATCGTAGTCACGTAATGCTCCTCTGTGAAATAGATACGTATTTGGATTCGTTTTGCTATACATAGACAATTAAAACTATGCGGGATACAGAATATAAAAGGCCAAAAGCATTAGTCAAACCGATAGCGATCTGTGAATATATTCTGCAGCCATAATTAGGTTGCAATGTAGTCAGTGGGTTGTGGGATTTCTCAGAGCGCTCCAAGTTAAATATATATGAACGAAAAAAAACAATATCTGGGGGCACTCGCCAAGTCAAACAAAACTAACAAACAAAGGCACGACCGTAATATCCATTTGGGTTCATCATCATCAATGGCCTTGGAATGTATTACGGACTATACAAACAGTGTCAAGAACGTCTTCCAGGGTTGTGTAAGCCAAAGGGCTTAAGATTACCTTTGGTGTATAAGGTGGCCTATAGACGACGACCCCCCCAGCACCTTCCCCGCGGTGTGCGTGGTTCGCCCGCCGCGCTGCGCCTGCGACGCACGTCCGTCCGCCTCCGAGTAGTAATCCCAGTCCATTGACCCGTGCGTCAGGAGTTGCCAAACGCCGGGTATCTGGAAATTTGTAGGCTGTAAACTTCTCTGAATCATCATTCTCCTAGCGTTTTCCCGGTCTAAAGAAACCCGGGGTCCACATTGGCACTTAAAAATATGGCGTAGCCACTAGTTTTACAGCAGCGACTGCCATGTGACTTTCCATCCGAGAGGGAAAACAAGATCTCGTTGGAATTAAAGTAGTTTCCTCTCGACGTTTTCCTTTACTGAAAAGCTCTGTTAACCCTTTTTAAGGCCGCAGTTATACAGATATGCTACGTGAAAGTTAAATACACTACCATGTTTGTAATGCACTGGGGAACACATCTACGGTAAAAAAAACCGAAATCATTAATAAAAACATGTGGTCATTATATGCACTCAGCCCGTTAATGCACTCGAGTTTTCAGATGATCTGTTTCCAATACACCTATTTATTGACATTGACAACAAACATAAGATGCTCTTTACAGACTGGTGTTTGACTACATAATGTAAATCGTAAATCGAATATTATTGTGTATCTAGTAGAGGGTAGGATTATTATACGAATATCACTGAAATTTAAATTAGACCTTATTATCATACCAATAACAGTCTCGCCACTCGCGATCGTGAATTACAAGAGCTATAATTGAAATTATTAGATACAGCGACTTGTGTATTTTTAATAGTATAATGGAAACAGTGACAAATGCTTGCTTCCCTTAACGGGCACAGTGCATTAATTGACCACAAACTTTAGATTAATTAATTACACTAAAATTAAATTATGACCGAAAAAGTATAAATAAGAAAAGAAAGCCTGGTGTATATTTGCTATATAATACCATTATAGTTAAATAAAAAACCGGCCAAGTGCGTGTCGGACCACGCAAAACGAAGGGTTCCGTGCCTATTAAAAAGGTCGTATCGTCATAGAAATCTTACGGCACTTACGTCCTTTTCTTTGAGGAAGGCAGTTTTTCAGCAATATCTCGGAAACCTTTCATCCGATCTTGTTCAAAACAATTTTCGGTGAATGAACTTAATAAGCGCTGTGTCCATGAATTTTTTCATATTTTTAAAATACACCGTTCAAAAATTTTAGTGACTTTCGGGGCGATTATCTCCGACCCTATTCACTTAATCAAAAAAAATGTTAAGAAACCTTATATTTATTTTGAAAGGCCTATCGATTGATGTGCCACACGGGGGGTCACAATGAAAAAAAAAATTTTTGACTTTTAGTTTTATGTATGGAGTGCACCCCTAAAAAAATTTTTTTTAGTAATTTTAATTACAAAACTTTGTAGCGGCTAACAAAATACACCTATCCTCAAAATTTTATTCAAATACACCTTATAGTTTTCGAGTAAAATGCCTGTGACATACGGACAGACGGACAGACGGACAGACGGACAGACGGACAGACGGACAGACGGACAGACGGACAGACGGACATGACGAAACTATAAGGGTTCCGTTTTTGCCATTTTGGCTACGGAACCCTAAAAAGAGGATGTTCTTCTCTATAAATGTTTATTAACTAAGTGGTTTCCAAATCGTCTCTGCCTTATAAAGGGTTAAATAATTAATTGTTTACTATCGGCACGACTTCCGCGCATCTGTTTAATGGATGAAAAGTATTTTATATCGAATTTGGTAATTTAAAATATATTTGGCTATGATTCCATGGATCGAGTAATGATTCCATGGTTCCGATGCGTATCCCAGAAGGTCGCAGGTTCGAATTCAGCTCAGAGAAGCATATTTTTAATTTTTTCTCCTTCAATTTGAAATTTAATACCAGGAATTTTGTGCTAGATATACGAGTATGTATTATTTTGGTTCTCACCACACTTGTTAAGGAGGGGTCTCCACCAGCCTCGATACACAGCACGCGCCATTCGGGTACCTCAGAGAGACGGTTGCAGAGAACGGACCCAGCTGTACCACAGCCCACCACGATGAAATCGAAGCGGTCTCCATCTGATATACATACACATGTAAATTACTTATTTCGCTCAGTGGACGTAGCGCAAGCAACATCTCCTGCCAGCATCTCCCGATGATGCCTCGTATAGAGGTGAAACACGTGTCGAGGTTTTGTCATTATTGGTGGTGGTTTGCTGTAATTATTTTCATGTTTGCACGTGCGGAAGGAGGGAGTTCGCATTAATCGGATGCAAAAATACGCAAATAGGTGCATCTCATTATCGCTAATATTTAGACCTGCACGTGTTTTAGCGGAATTGTTCTCGAAACTTATCATGGACTTTCACAAAGTTACGCCTGATTCAATAAATTAGGTACTTATTATTCAATCAAAGCAGGAACTCATAGAGATCTAGGAGAGAGGCTTTTGCCCAGCAGTGGTACACTTAATATACGTTTTTAGCGGCATAAACGGTCGTTTCTTTTTTTACGTTAACATAAGTTTGATTTTTTAGACCTGAGTGAGTATAAATGGTTTTAATTTCAACTCGATAGCTCCACGCTTTCCCGAGATAAAGGGTCTAGACAGACAGACAGACGGACAACAAAGTGATCCTTTATAGGACCCTTTACAGGATTATGGGTTCTGTTTTTTTTTCTTTTGAGTTACTACGGAACCCTAAAAAAATAGGATAATCATCGTAGAACACTTAATTTTTGAGTTGTTTACTCCTGAAATCTAGTGGCTCTGCGAACTGTAGAGCTCGCGAGAACCCGTCATTTAAGAACGAATAATAATTTCGAAAAAGTGAATCGACAAAGTTTAGCGATTCGGAGGGCTATATCGGTTACCTTGGTTCTGCTGCGGATAGCCTCATTTCTGATGCGATCACGCAGAGATACTCCCAGCATAGCCCTCTCCAATGCCCTTTTTAACCCCTGGAGTCCGCTGGATGCGGGTGGCGCAGGACCGGTCATTGTGGCACTCTTTGGGGGGGTGTCCAGCAGTGGACGTCTTTCGGCTGATATGATGATGATGATGAATCGACAAAAAAGTCTTTACAATTAACGAACCTGCGTACAAAATTTGACGAGAATTGGTTATGAAATGCGACCTGTAGAGGAGAACAGCCGGACAGTGGGAAAACGGGACATCCGGACAAACGAAGTTTGACCCAAGCTGAAGCAAAGAACTCGACTCGCTCTCGTGCTCTTCGTTCGTTGTGCCAAACTTACGCTAGTACCCTGTTCTTATTAAACAAGGTTTTGAAACTTGGAAAAAAACCAAAAGTATGGGACTTAAATCTGATCGGCTATAAGACTTGATCTCAAACAAAAACTGGTTACAAATCACATAAACTTATGGGTTACTTACCTTTAACTGAACTATTTTGTGGCCAAGAAGTGTTGATATAGGATGATGCTGTCATCAACAAGTTCAAGGAATTGACTACAGAGCTCAATGCAACATCGGCATCAAAAGACTGGCCACCTAATGTGGATGATAGGATATCCATAGCTAACCTATCGCCGTAGCAAGCTCCAACTTCAGAATGGGAACTTAATGTGTGCGGTTGCCGAAATAAAATATTATTTAAATACCTACTAAGTGCAGAATGGAAAATTACTCGAAAGCTGGCCATTCACGAGCGCACTTACAAGCCGAATGAAGTGGCGTTGTCCAAAATCGGAATGTGAAAACTGTATCGTTTTGAAATAGTTGGCTCGGCTCATTGGATATCCAAACGGAGAAAACCAGCACGACCATCCAAAAGTAATGATCGTTAATGTGTAAAATTCAAAGGTGGAACACAACACAACTCGCTGCCAATAAACCTTTTAGGGTTCCTTAGTCAACAAGGAACGTTTCATGTTTTCCGTTCATGGGAAGCTGAGATCATTTGTGACAAAGTAACGTCTGGAATGATACTGGTTGATGTACATTTTTTAATTCAGAGATTAAATTTATTATAAGTGGAGATTACGCCGACAAAATGGTAGAATAAAATCTTGGAAAAAAGAAGCGGGTTGTGTCGGAGATACAACCTTTAATTAAGTATAAGTGGATACTTCTTTGTTGGCTATGGAACCCTAATAAAAAAAACCGGCCAAGTGTGAGTCTGACTCGCGTACCGAGGGTTCCGTACTGAGCAAACTCAAAGTGTTTTGATTATTTAAAGGAACCTGCTGTTATGGTGTACGCGTTAAATATTTATCTGAATTAATTAACTTAAATCTGTATAAGTACAGATAAATCGGTATAGGTATATGGCAACATTGACTGACGTAGCTCATTAGACTCGCGATACATTGAAAATGGCAGTCATTTCAGCATTATTTTCATATCGGCCACATAAACTAAATAACATTTTGTGACAACTAATGGCAAATAAAGAAGGATTAAAACATGTAAGTTATTCCGGAAGTCACGTGATACATTTTGAACTGTACAAGAACGCGAGCAAAGAAGTATCCACTTCAAAACCTCGTACCTCCCCTACACGTATAGTGGAGATGTTTTTTTTTCTTGTTAAAATCATGGTATGGTGTTTTGTTGGATAGTTTGTTCAAAAATATTATGGGTTTTTAATAATAATTTTTTAACTCACTGATCCGTTTGCGCTATATTGGGCTTTAAAGCCCTAATTTTTATTCGACTCAACCCCTCACCCTGCCGGCTAAATGGCTCTATTGGGAAACTGAAAAAAAATCGTTGCAGTAGTACATATAATGAATTTATAATTTACTTTAAAAACACAGTTTTAACCGACTTCAAAATTTTCAAATCAGCAGCCAAATTGCTTAAAGTTTGCCCATAAAATTTGAAGAGTTCCCTCTATTTCTCGAGGATCCCATCATCAGAACTGGATTTTGGTGACAATGGGACCAATCTGGAAGTATATGCTTTCAAACAAAGAAATTATTTTTCAAATCGGTTCTTAAATTACCGAGTTATCGCGTAATAAACACACAAAAAAAAAACTATCACGGTTAAGTCTAAGTAAGCTCAGGCATAACTATTTACCAAGTAATAGTCGACCATCTTAAAAATGTACTTGGAAAGAAAAGGCCAACTTTCCTACAAATTTAGCCAATGCAAGCGCACTATTGGTGCGCGCGTGCCGATGTAACCCGACACGCACGTGGTCGGTTTTTTATGCAACGAGTGGCAAACAAGCATATGGGCTGCCTGATGGTGGTGAGCAGATACTTTAGCCTATGGATGCTTTCTATTCCAGAAGCGTTGCCGACCCTTCATTTATTTGAGGATTCGTTGTGTTGATTGCTAGAGACGAACGCGGGTCCCACACTCTCGACACAACACATCCTCAGTGCTCTGGCGACCTGACTCGCCACCAGGAACACCACACCACATACCTACCTAACAGAGCTGCACTTAGAATGCATGATGACTAATTTTTTTTCCCGATGCCATTCGAACCAGTTTTTGGAGAGCAAAAAATGTTTGTATGGGAGCAACTACAATAAAAGACTATAAATACCCAAAAAATTGTGACAACGATTGACCTCGCTGGCGGCATCCCAAACGCTTCGTACTAATTGATTCAAAAATATGACGTCACGCTTGTCACAATGCTATGGGTAGGTACTAACCGTTGTGCGGAAAATCAAGCATATTGCTGTTTTGGTCGCAAAATACTGCGTTTAGGTCCAAAGTTGTCTTACAATTTTGTTTCTATAAAAGCGTAAGGATTCTATTGGTAGCTTTAAATTAACACTTGGACAATAAAAAAAACCGGCCAAGTGCGTGTCGGACCACGCAAAACGAAGGGTTCCGTGCCTATTAAAAAGGTCGTATCGTCACAGAAATGTTACGGCACTTACGTCCTTTTCTTTGAGGAAGGCAGTTTTTCAGCAATATCTCGAAAACCTCTGAACCGATCTTGTTCAAAACAATTTTCGGTTAATGAAATGAATAAGCCCTATGTCCATGAATTTTTCCATATTTTTAAAATACACCGTTCAAAAATTAGAGGGGGGGGGGGGGACAGAATTTTAGTGACTTTCGGGGCGATTATCTCTGGCTCTATTCACTTAATCAAAAAAATGCTAAGAAACCTTATATTTATTTTGAAAGGCCTATCGAATGATGTGCCACACGGGGGGTCACAATGAAATTTTTTTTTTTGACTTTTAGTTTTATGTATGGAGTGCACCCCTAAAAAAAATTTTTTTGTCATTTTAATTACAAAACTATGTAGCGGCTGACAAAATACACCTTTCCTCAAAATTTTATTCAAATACACCTTATAGTTTTCGAGTAAAATGCCTGTGACATACGGACAGACGGACAGGCGGACAGACGGACAGACGGACAGACGGACAGATGGACAGACGGACAGACGGACATGACGAAACTATAAGGGTTCCGTTTTTGCCATTTTGGCTACGGAACCCTAAAAATGCAATGTTTTCTAATCTTTCAAGGTTCATATCTTTTTAAAATATTAATTAGGTATATTTTTTTATTTATACTTTATTACAATAATTTGATGGTTTACTATCTATTTAGCAACACTATGTTATCAATTTTAACATGAGTCATCATGCCTATTGGAAACTCTATCCAGTCTATATCTATCATTTGAATCCGACCAAGCCAAGCGTAACTGAGCGTTTTTCAAAAAAACTGTACATGTACTTTTTTCAGATTTGGTTTTTTTTTGGATTTTTCTTACTCAGAATCGTTGATACTATCGATCCTCATACAAGAAAAAAAGTGTCCCAGATCTTACTATGTAAGTTTTTTCTTCCAGTGCGTCATCGTCACGACCATATAAATAAAAAAGACTGCATACAAAAATGTGAAGATCTGGAATGAAATATTTTGGACACTTTTTTCTTGTATGAGGATCGATAGTGTTAACGATTATGAGTAAAAAAAAAGCAAAAAAATCGAATTCTAAAAAAAAAGTTCATGTAGGTACACTTTTTTTGAAAAACGCAAAACTGCGTGGCGCGTCAATGAATGCTCAATCTTAAGTGAAACACATGTTATGAAAAATACTTAATTGTCTCTTAAGAAGATTTCGTAAATTTGCGGACAAATATTTATTATGGCGAATTTTTGGTAGCGACAATTGTGTCAATAATACAAGATTCCGTATTCTCATGGGAAAATCTCTTCTAAATGGTAATTAAAAGGTTCATTTTTAAAGTACGCAGTTTTTAAATATTGCAAACCAAACAAAAGTAATGACGTCATAATGAGAATAATTATTTTTCACACCTTTCATTCGGAAAAGTAAGTTTTGCTCCACGACGAGAGGGATCAAAATGCAACTTTTCTGTTCAGGCTACTTTTTAATTTATTCATTGGCATTGTAGCACTTACGCAATGTGCCAATTGAACACAGATCTTAATAAAATAATCGATTGTAATTTCATCGTAATCGATTCAAAACGAACATATTTCAAGTTTTAACTTTAACAACGTTATATGAAAATTTATGAATTCTTCGTAATATTTAAAAAAATTGTCACAATACGTTTTACTGAAATCAATTTTCCTCATAGTCGGTGTGAAAAATTGTATGTGTCACTCAGGAACAAAATTATTTTCGTCATGGGCGTTAACGCTTGAATCCTTCGTTACGCTCAGGATTCTAACGTAGAATCCTTCTCTTCACCATGGATTCAATGTACCGCTCTCGCCGTAAATACATCATTTTGCTCCCTTGAGACACAACTATTTCACTTCTCATGCTCGAAAAACGTGTCATATTAGGCTTTGAAGCGGGGCTAAAGCAGACAATTTAGCCCCTAGGGAAAATATGTATACATATTTATGATTCTTAAAACATTTTAATTTGACCAATCAAAACACTTCACCGTATTAAATCCACCAATCGCAACTCTTAAAAAACACATTTGTATTTGCTACCTACCCAGAATACATACACCACAGAACATTATTAAAATCTACCAATCATGTGTTTATTATTCCCCAATTCACAGTCATAAAAAATAACGCCTCTGACCGTCTATAGCCACGTCAAAACGTTCAAGCGTGGTTGACTGCGTGCTTGTACAGTAAGGGAAATGTATTCACGTACCTTTTTCGCTCTTCTTACTATGACAATAAGGCATTAAAAGGTACGTGAATACATTTCCCTTACTGTACATGGCATTATGAAATCGAATTCAAAGCCTATTCTTCAGGGATATTCTGATGCAGACTGGGCCTTAGATCCAGATCGAAAGTCATAAACTTACAGGGTATGTGTTTAAATTTGGCTGTAATTCGATATCTTGAGGTAGCTACAAACAGTCGTGTATATCGCTTTCGTCCGCCGAGGCGCAGTATTGTATTTAGCTTGAGCGAAGCGAACAGAGAAGCGGAGTTCCTGCAAGCTTTAATTAAGCTATAATAATACTCTGGTCTAAAAGCCATATAGCCTCGAACAATTACCATCACGTGGTAATATGGCAATTTTAGACCTTTCTCATACAATCTACTATTTGCCCTCTTTGAGCCTGTACAAGTCGGCTTTGGAACCCCTCGATAATCCTCAACCTAAATTCAAAATTAAATATTTCGTACCTCGACGATGGGACCTTAGCCGGAGACACGCAGGCAGATTTGGTGCATGTTAAACAGCACTTCAATCGCATCGGTTTAGAATTAAATTGTGACAAATCTGAATTATACGGGGTGGACCCTGTAACAGGAGCCAAAAATTAAACGGTAGATTATTAAGCTTGTGAGCAATTCTTTCAAGTGGCTTTAATTAAAAAAATTTTTTTGGTTTTTGTTTTTTTCAACATAAGTTTACGTGTACTGTTTTACTCTTCTGGAGTGATATAAATGACTTTTTATTTAAAAAAAAACACAAAAAGACCTTTTGAAAACAAAAATGCAAAAACTATTATGACTCACTACATGATGTTACCTCAAAATCTGCATTGACTACTGTGCTATGATCTCGTGGTGCCAAGATACATTACTCGGAGGTCATATTTTTAGATCAAAATTTCTCCGAGTTAATTTTTTTTGAAAAGAAATGGACACTAGGGGTTACTACAGATGCTCTAAGGAAGCCTCCTTTTAAATATTTGCTCCTCTTACGGGGCCCACCCGTATATTTCGGACAAAGTAAATCTACTAACTGCTTCCCAAATTGTTCAAAATTTTACGATAGTAAAAGGCCAAGAGGTACAGGTCTCTTATTTAATTGTATTTATTTAAGTACATATGTATAAGTAAGTTTATATGTTAATTGAATTAATAGAAAAAAATTTAGTTTAATAAGTCAAAGTCAAAGAATATAATCCGCAACAGGCTTCGTCAGCAATACGTACTAAACTAACAAAAAGGACCGTCCCGGATCGTTGGTGGCCCGAAAGTTCCCATGACACTGGCGGCGGTGCCACGCTGGATGGCCAAGGAAATCTGTTGAGCCAGGAACGATCCGGAACGAGGATCGCTTATTTAATTAGTTATTTTATTCATTTTTTCTAAGTTTAAGGTTTAGTTTTAATTATTTTAATTTAATAATAGTTTTAGTCTCCTATTTACTCTTTAAATAAATCTGTTTTGCTTAAGATTATTATAAAATGTCATCCAAATCGGTTGAGCCGTTTAAGCGTGACTTAGTAACAAACATCCAAACATCTAAACATCCAAACTTTCGCATTTATAATATTAGTAGGAATTACGTATAACAGGTAAATATTACGATACTTCAATCTAGCGTATTTTTTGAACGAGAGAGCGAAGCGAACGAACTACTCGGTTTCAGCTTGTGCCGAAATTCTTTCGTATGTCGGATGTGTAGATGACTTTTTAGCCTTTACAACAATGTTACTATTTTTAACCCTTTTGGTACCTACGGAATCCTAAAAAAATAGAATTTATAGATACATAGAAACAAATCTCTTGGTGCTTGTTGTGAACGCTTACCGGGTGCGCTGCGAAGTTATAATTTCGTTCATTACTCGCCCGTCTACACTAATTGCAACCAACTTGGACTGTAAAATTAACAGTTTGGAGCGCGGATTATGCGTTAATACGTTTTGAGTTTGTCTTTTCTTCGTGCACCTCTACGCCCCTTGAAGGTTCATCATCATCATATCAGCCGAAAGACGCCCACTGTACACAGGCCTCCCCCAAAGAGAGTCAAAGTGCCTGGTCCTGCTTCACCCGCATCCAGCAGACTCCCGCGACCTTTACCAGGCCATCGTCCCTTGAAGGTTACCTGTTCCAAATGTCATGTTTCAGTCTTCGGCGGTTTAGGCTGTGAGTTGTCTTGTATTAATAATTTCAATTTATTTATAATAATAATAAACATCTTAAAACCTGTGCTTTAGGGTAAACAGTGCTCCTCCCCAGAACATCGATTCCAGACGATGTTTACGAGTAAATACTATGTAATTTTGAGAAAAAGATTCATTGAAAAGACGAGTTAACGAATAATCGTCTACCAACTTAAAAAATGTGCTTGAAAAAGCTAACTTTCGTAAAAATTCTGTCTCAAAATGATTGAGATGAAGTTGTTATTAGTGATATCACACAGGTCATAAATTACGAACAAAAATACTATGTGTATATATATTATTTTTATAACTCAAATTATGAAAATATAATATTTTTATGTCGTTAATCTATAAAAACAATATTAACGTTCACGGGCGACGCGACATATAGAGCGCGATAGAGCGATAGTACTATACAGTACGGAAATGTATGAGGGAACGTTCGAGCGCAGCGTCACTGTCGTGTCGCAGCGACAGCTGACGCTGCGCTCGAACGTTCCCTCATACATTTCCGTACTGCATATAGTACTATCGCTCTATCGCCGCGTCACTGACGCTGCGTTAGTGACGCCGGAGCCACGCTGGTCCGAAGTCCATCTTTAGTGGGCGTTTGTTGGCGCGTGCGTCGACTCGCGCGAATCAATGTAACAAAGACGGGCAACTACGGAACCCCAGACTGCGCGTGGCTTGACTTGCACTTGGCCGGTTTCGTTTCACTGTCTAACTTGCTCTAAGAACCTCTTTCATAATAACTTCGGAACTTCCATACTCGTAAACTTCACAACGTACATTGAAGCGTTCGTCTCCCGCCTCAATCTCCATAAACCGAGGCTCAGCTTTATCGAAGTGCAGCGCTATATGGGAAAGTCATAGTCATAAAAGGCACATATACTCGAGAGAGGCAGGTACAGTTCGTGTAGAATTTCTGCAAAAATTATGTAGAAATAGCAAAACATCGAATTATAAAAAAAAACCTTTATTTCAGATCGGTTGATCCATAGAATGTTGGGGATACTTCTAAGTTTATGCCATTATTGTTTCTTCCTATTCGCAATTCTGTCCAAAATGAATTCCACACAACTGAATTAGGTTAGTAACAGTAGACAATAATCGCAAGTGAAATCAAAAGATTTTTCGAAAAACCCAACTGTTTTTTTGCAAATATTATAGCCTATGTCACTCCCACTATTAAGAGGAATCCAACGAGACCTCATATATCGAAATCCGTCAAACGGTTTAGGCTGCAGGGCGCGCCAAAGAATAAAACATACATACATACCGCAGCGTAATAACCCTCCTTTCCTTCAGCAGTCGGGTAAAAAGGCTGCATGGTGCAAAAACGCCCTGTTGGCGTTCCTTTTACGCGGAACTGGCCGTTTCGCGTTTGCTCAATTCGTTCCGGATTCGAATTCACGAACTTGACGTGAAAATTTATCATTCAAAACGCATTATTTTCCATGTGATTGGAATTTTGGAATACAAAGACCTATGTGTTAAACTGATATTGTTCTCTTTTTCCTTATTTTTGCGACCAGTGGTGGCATCATCCTTCCAGTGCCGTTCCTGTGTACAGTTATTTTTAACCCCTGACGCAAAGAGAGGGGTGTTATAAGTTTAACGTGTCTGTGTATCTGTGTATCTGTGTCAGCCGTGGCGTGCATAGGGTTTTTAGTTAGGGTAGGCAGTTTTTTTTTGAGGAGACCTATGTAGGGACGAACAAGCTAATTCTTGCTTGCCTAAAAAACAAACTACCTATATCAATCAATCTTTGAAATATATGCCTATTCTGTTCTAATTTGGCGTGATATGTTAAGTTTCAACTGAATGTTTAAGCTTATCTCAATTCGATCTCGACTGAAGGTAGCAAGTTTAACAGAAGCCTCCAAATGCTCTTCAGATCGCTTGTGCTTTCTAGCAGACACGTAAAAGTTTTTTAAATCGACATAACCTGTGTCATTCCAAACATTATGAAAATTCCCGAATAAAATGCACTAAAACAAAATAATTTACCTTATTACACTTTTTGACCGAAACTAATAAAAAAAAAATGATTTCACTTGTAATATAAATCAGCTATATTGTGGTTGGTTGGTACCAAATGCAAAGTTTAATTAAAGAGTTACAATAGTTACACAGTAGGTATACGTACCACTTCCTCGAATTAAGCATTTTCTTGTGTTTGTTTTCTTTTAATTGAGCAAATTGTGACGTTAAATGAATGTATTTTCTTTCTTTCTTTAAAAAACGAACCCAACGTTCCGATTGACTGGTTTTGTGTATTTGTGATTGGTGGATATTTTTAAATCATAAATATGTTCTACTAGTTTCTGCCCGCGACTTCGTCCGCGTGGAACTCGTTTATATCGTAGCTCCATACAAACGGTCGATCCCCATTTCGCCCCCTTAGGAGATGATTCCCGGAATAAAAAGTGTTCTATATGTTAATCCAGGCTATACACTATATGTTTACCCAAAATTCATCTTAATCCGTTTAGCTGTTTTTGCGTGATTGACTAACAAACATCCAAACATCTAAACATCCAAAGTTTCGCATTTATAATATTAGTAGGATAGGATTTTAGCCCCGCTTGACAAGCCAACTACAGCAGGGTGGTTTGAAACACTTTTCAAGCATGATTGACTGACATGATATTGACTACGAATTCGTCATTAATTAAAACCGTCTAGACCTCATCTTCGGAAGTTGAAACTACCAGGATAAATATTTATATACCTCCACCGATATCATAAGTTTTAATGAGTCTGCTATAAATATGAGCTGCAAGTTTGTCAACAGAAAATATAATTACGTAACACTCCTCTCCGGGGGAATCGGGCAGCTAATAAATAAACTGGCGAACCAGCCAACGTTAAATATTCAGTGAGTCAGCACAGCAGCGGCGGGTTTTGTTCGAGAACTTATAGTAAAACGATGGTTAATTTAATTTGTTCCAAAATAAAGTGACCAGACCTCGATTTCATCATATCAGCCGAAAGACGTCCACTGCTGAAAATAGGCCTCCCCCAATCGTGCCACACACTGTTCCATGAAAGGACTTCGTGGTAAAATATCGGTAAGAAAACGTTTTTGAAAATAAAATACAACTTCTTGGGTTTGTGAGCTGTAGAAATCGCGAGAATATAAATATATAGTTATAGAACCTGCGCACATCATTTCACGAGAATCAGATGTAAAATGCGATCTGTAGATTAAAATAGCCGGATAACCGGATATTCGGATAGACATCAGTGGCGGCGCGTGAGAATTTTCACTCGACAACCCGGAGCAAAAAAGGCTGTTTTTTGATGATTTATGAGTTTGGTAATATTTAGCAAGAAATTTTAGGCAAGCCGGTGGGAATCTGCTTGAATGGGCGCTCCGCTATTGATACACATACGAAAGCATTTTTGCCCAAGCTGAAACGGAGAACTTCGTTCACATTGCTCGCTCGTTGAATAATTTACTTTCAAAACAAAGTTTTAACCGACTTAAAATCACTTCAAGTGTGCCCGTAAAATTTGAAGAGCTACCCGATTTCTCCAGGATCCCATGCGACCACCTGGGAGCACTCTTTCAAATAAAACAATATTTTCTAAATCTGGTAAAAAAAAAAGGTTTCGAGGAATTAAGAACATCTTCCTTTTTAACTAACTTCAAAAAAGTAGGAGGTCCACAGTTCGGTTGTTTTTAAGGTTCCAAACCTCAAAAGGAAAATAATTAACCCGCCTAGTGGGCGGCTACGCCGCTACATACGGGGAAAACCACGGGATCGGCTACGAGCGTAGCGCGTAGCGATTCTTGGCAGGGAATGCGCTGCTGACTATGCTAAGCTGCTACGGACTATGGAGTAGTGCTACGTGCGTAGCTTAGCATTGATTGAGTAACAGTAATTGTTATTCATTCACTGCAGTAACTGTTTACAATGAGTACCTGTTAGTCATTGGAAACAGTTACTGCGCAGCTCATTCCGTACCGCTACGTCGTAGCAGCAAGTAAATGTTCGTAGTAGCGATAACTCCTCGTAGAGCTTTGCCACGATATCCTGACATGCAGAAGTGAAAGGTTTAACCATTCAATATAATGTGAAATTTATTACTAATGGCTTTGTATGCTTTAGCACTCACGCGCCGTCTTTTATCTACAATATATATATATATATATATATCGAAAAAGTGACTCAACCAAAAAAAAAACTATATAGTTAGCCCATTTCCGGCCCGTGACGACACGTATGCGTCCCTACGCCGTAGTCGCTTTCCGCTACAGACGAGGAAAACCACGGGATCGGCTACGAGCGTAGGGCGCAGCGATTCTGGGCACTGAATGTGTTAACGAACCTGCTCATAAAATTTCACGATAATCGGTTGAGAAATGCGACCTATAAAGGAGAACAGTGGGACAGACACTGGACACCGGACACTGCATGCCGAACAGACAAACGATTTTCGGCCCAAGTTGAACTAGAATTTCGTTCGCTTCGCTCGCTCGTTCAATGAGTTTTTAACAAGCTTTTATTAGGTCGACCTGTATGTAACTAACTACATATGTAATGAAATCTTGCAGGTTAAATTTGACCAATTTCCCGGAGTCCAATCAAGTTGAAATTCTGTACAATTATGTAAGTCGGATGACAATGCAATAATATGGTACCACTAACCTGGTCTGATGATGGAGACGGAAGGTGGCCGTAGGAACTCCTTAATTACACAGGGTAAACCCGTCGTGTTTGGGCTCGTTACTATCCTCTCAATGAGCAGTTGATGAGTGTGCAAAAAAAAAAGTACAATCCAACACGGCGGAACACCAAAGATGGCGGGCTAGTTATTTTTAATGCACTCCTACAATATGGGTATCAAATGAAAGGGCTTGCTGAGAATAACTAGAAAAATAAAGTGACGTCACTCTAAATCCAATATGGCGGACAATATACTGAGAAACCTGTCCAGCGATGACTAAAAAGTAAAAAATAAATTAAAATTAAAAAACTTTTAAAAAACAAGCTTTTATTTAAATGCGCTAAAAGTAATAAAATAAACTTTTCCTTTTAAACTTTTACAATCAACTTATAAAGTCATAACACATTTTAGAAAAACTTGTCGCGAGATTTAGGTACTCGTATATACTCAGGTAAAAAGGTAGCGATTCCTTTAATCGGTGATTTCAGTCAGAGTAATTGCAAAGAAAATAAGTGTAGGTACCCTTGGACCAACTTTGGTACGGAACACTAAAAAGGAGGTGTTTCGGGGTTTATTTTTCACGACTTTATTATAGTGCTTCTCAGAACTATTCAATTAATTAATTTTTGGTACAAGCTTTTATTGCCGTCTGTACTTTTCTGTATACCGTTATCAACTACTTATTGAGACAATTCTAACGAGCCCAAATTCAACGTGGTTACGTCGGTTAAGTACTGAATTCCCATGGCCACCTTCTGTCTCCATCATCAGACCAGCTCGATGGTACCATAATATTGAATTGTCATCCAAACTATACCTTTACCCTAAATTTTAGCTCGGTTAAAGATATCTGCTTCAAAATTGAGTTGCAAATTTTGACGGACAACTTACATACGAATAGGTCAAGTTAATATAAAGCTTGTAAAAAAATAAACATGTATCTCAAACGTGTTTAATAATACATTCCCGTGTGAATCTGATTAATGAATTTAATTACTCGACTGCGTACGCCAAACGGAGAAAGCGGTATGCTCCGCACAGCGGGTGTAAGAGGGTCGGAAAACAATAGAGTTGAGATATTCGGCGTGGGAAATTTACAGTTTGGAGACCACACAAAGGATTCGGAGTCATGGTGGAAATGCGGGTAGTTACCCTGTTTTTAGGGAAATTTAAATACCTTTAGGTAGGTAAATGAAAACTAGACAAGTATAACGAGTAGTATACAATGTTACTGTTTGATTCATTGTCGAAGTTACGTACGTTTATCTATTTTTAGGGTACCGTAGTCAACAAGGAACCCTTATAGTTTCGCCATGTCCGTCTGTCCGTCTGTCTATCCGTCTGCGGCTTAGCTCAGTGACCCTTACTACTAGGAAGCTATAATTCGGCATGGGTATATAACGCCGACAAAAAGGTAGGAATACATTTAGAAGTCCCCAATTCAAATGTATTTTTTTTCTTGTTAAATCCATGGTGTGGGACCCTGCTGGCTAAATGGTTACTACTTGGTATGTGAAAAAATTCATGGCAGTAGTACAGTCAAGGACTTTAATGGTTGAGCCATTTGGTGTCAACTAATTTTGGTTTGCTATGAAGCTATGAAGTGTCCTGTATAAAGTGAGCTCAAAATGGCCCAACAATTAAAGTCCGTGACTGCACATATAATGAATTTAAAAGGAAAACTATCACGGGTAAGTAGACATAACCAGTTAATGAGTAATAGTCGACCGACTGAAAACTGTACTTGGAAAGGCCAACCTTCGTAAAATTCGGGCGCCGCAATCGCAAGCGCGTGGCCCGACACGCAGTTGACCGGTTTTTTATATCATTTAGTAAATAATTGTTACTATGAATCCTGTCGAGGCGTAATCTTAAACGTTTCGAACGCGCGTTAGTATAATGCAACTGTCATTTTTTCATATAAAAATTGACATACATACAATGCGTTACATGATCGACCCGCGGAGAGGTAAACACGTAACGTTTCGAACGAGAGTTAGGACACTGCAACTGTCATTTTCCCATACAAAAATTGACATTTAGATCTACCTGACGCGCGTACTTAAAATGCGTTACATAATCGATCAGCTGGTCCTGGGTTCGAATCCCGGTAGGGGCAAATATTTGTTTCTGAGTCTTGGATGTTTTCTATGTAAATACATATGATGTCTATTAAATAGTATCGTCGTCTAGTACCCATAACACAGGCCTTATTTAGTTAACTATGGGGCTAGTCCGATTTGTGTAAGATAGTTCCCGAACATTTATTTATTTATTATTTATTTATGAATCTTGTGAATCATTTTGTTCGCTTGTACAGTAGACTTCAGAGATATGTTTACATGTTTGCCTTATTACAATGAAAAAGTGTAAACATATCTTTGAGGTCCACTGTTCATATTTCTACTTCGAATAACCTATTTAATACGATTTTTGTCTTTGTATATTTACACAAGCGAACGCAGAAATAATTGCAGACAAATAGGTAAAAGTCCCAGCAAATATGGCACCAGCAGCCGTGACTTTATCGCTAGTTCTCGTAGCTCACTCCGAGCGCTGGAAGTTGACCATCAGAGCGGAAAATGCGTCACTGCAAACGTGTAAAAATAACCAGGAAACCCGCAGCTAGCGCTGGCAACCCCGAGAGAAAGCCGGGAATGGGAGCTCAAGCTTACTTCAGTCGGTCGCCGGAGCCCAAACGGCGAGGACGGGCCGAAGCGTAGCACGTTCGAATTCCGCCAAAATCGAACACCGAATTCAATAAACTGACATAAAAACAAAAACCGAATTCCAAATTCAAATTCGTTTGTACTTTTTTCGCGAGGATTCTTTTTTTGTGTGAGTGGACGTTTAGAATTTAAAAATGGAACTAGGTTAGGGATGTGCTCAGGATCGGGTGAAAAGGCGTTATTAATAAAAGCCTGTTGACGTCAGGTGAGTGTAAACACTTATTATTGATGAGATATTTTTTTTGGGAAAACTCCTTGTGATATTTAGGCGGGCGTGGATAATTTTATTGTTCTTTTATTATAACTTTAATTTTTAACGGTTGTTTTACCTAGGAATAAGCAGAGGCAAATGGATTATTTTTTGTCAGTTTAATGTGTCCAAACATGTTCAGGAATGTTCTTTTTTTACAAGCTTTTATTATTATTTAGTTTCATCTTTGTTATCAAATCATGCAAATTTGATCCACTTCCCGGTAACCGATTGAGCTGAAATTTTGTATACTCATGCAATACGTGAGACAGTGCAATATTATGATGACATGGTGCTGATCTGATGATAGAGCTGGAAGGTGGCCATAGGAACTTCGCAATAAAACGACACAACTTCATAGAGTTTAGGCTCGTTAAAATCGTCTCAATGAAAGAAAGAAAAGAAAGAAAGAAAGATACATTTATTCACAAACACACAGGACACACATATTAAACAATAAAATAAACAAGAAAAACATATAAAACATGAAACAAGTGTGTCTCTGCAGTAGTGAACCGGACACTGGCTCAGCATTATGCTGAGGTGTCAAACACCTACAGCGCTGATTTTCAGCCAGTGACTCACGGAAACGTCATACAATTTTAATATATAAACTATATACTAATATGTTATTGGGACAGGCGAGAGAGAAATGAACATAAATAAGAAGTGAGATAATGAGTAGTTGATGACGGTATCCAAAAAAGTACAGTCGGCAATAAAAGCTTGTACCAAAATGAAATTTTTGACAGAAACTTATTTTTACTAAATATGTAGTAAATTGCAAAATGCTACGGTAGCCTAGTGCTCATCCACGAGATGCGGCCTGTGCCCAGCAGTGGGATGTATGTATGGGCTGATAATGATGATGAGGAAATTGCAAAGTTGCGTTAATCTTGTAAGTATCTGAAACGAACACCTTGTGATTTTAAATGCTGCAATTTATGTTAACGGAAAGAACTTAATTATGACATTGTCTTGTGATTTGTATAGGTCTAGTCAGACCACAGGAAGTGGGTGAAACTTGGTTTCTAAGGTTCATGATTATAAATGCAGGGCTTGTCAAAATAAAACAAGAATCTATACAACCACCAACTACAAAATTATTTCTTTTCATTTATTTTTCCTATAACTTATATTGTACCAATTCAATAAGTAGCTGGTCAGAAAACTAAGCATTATTCATTATATTACCGCACCTAAACTTTAGCACCTAAGTAGTGTACTAGATTCCTTTGTAGACAAAGTCAATACTACATAGTAACGTGTCAATGCAATTAATTAACAATAAATGCATCAGTCTTATCTAAGCACTACTACAAATTTTTAAACATGTATCTATCTACCTATTTAAAAAATATGACCAATTCCAACTACAAAAAACCGGCAAAGTGCGTGTCGGGCCACGCGCAGTGTACGGTTCCTTTGTCTGTCTTTATTCGCCAACTAAACGACTACTGCAACGAAATTTTTCTCATTCCCAGTGGTAGCCATTTAGCTGGCAGGGTGCAGGGTGGGGGGACACTTGACTCGAACAAAAATTTGGGCTTTAAAGCCCAATAACATGCAAACGGATCACCGAGTTAAAATGGTTTTTAGAAACCCATAATATTCGAATATCTAAACAAGCTATCCAAAGATACCCCACATTATGGGTTTAACGAGAAAATAATTACATCCCCACTTTATTCAACCATTTTGTCGGCGTGATTGATTTATATACTCATGCCGAAATACAGCTTTCTTGTAGCACTGAACCGAGGAAAATGGCGCACTCTCGTGTCGGAGGTTAGTATTCATTTCGAGTCGCTGAGTAAGTAAGTAGTAGGTAGTAGTAAGGGTCACTGAGCTATGCCACCGACGGACGAACGGACAGACGGACATAGCGAAACTATAAATAAAAATTACAGGTACTGAAAAGTTTTTTGTAAAAACACTATATTTTTTATACGCACGTACGTACTAAGTACAGACCTATTTCATCTGTGGATACTCACTACTAAAAAAAAAACCGATCAAGTACGAGTCGGACTCACACACCAAGGGTTCCGTAATACCTTGTAGGTATGTAAACAGTTTTATTTTTCAAAACTTGTATTAGCTTGTTATAAAAATAAACCCCTTTGAAACCCCACATTATACAGTCGCCTTACTTTAAAATGTGAACCCACCATTCTTTGTATAGAGACCCTATGATGCTTAGTGATGTCAGTAAAACCAAGGGTTCCGTGCCAATAAAAAAGGTCGTATCGTCACTGAAATCTTACGGCACTTACGTCCTTATCTATAGAGAAGGCAGTTTTTCAGCAATATCTTCAAAACCTTGAAACCGATGTTGGTCAAAAAAAAATCCGTGATTTTTGTCATATTTTTTAAATAAACCGTTCAAAAATTAGAGGGGGGGGGGGGGGGGGGACAAAATTTTTGCGACTTTCGGGGCGATTATCTCCGACTCTGTTCACTTAATCAAAACTTTGTGACTTGGCAATCACACAATATATAATACTTTTAGGTATGCAAAAATTAATACATGCACTAAAGTAAAGTTGTGTGATTTCCAAGTTGCAGAATTTTATTTAGCATGATTAATAAGAATGCCTGACTTGGCTCTACGAAATATCTCACAACTTTTTACGGTGGAAGAGTTTCGAGACTGCCTATTTTTTACATGGAATATTTTTTATGGGATTGTATGTAAGTATTTTAGTTTGGAGTAGACTCCCGTGACTTCATTCCGCCAGGGGCGATAGGAAATGTTACGGAAATTACTCGTTCGGAAGATTCCGCAATGCTCTACCTACGGTGTAGGATAACCTAGCTGATTTAGAAGAGATCGAGTCGCCATGTCGTTTTTCCAAGTCATTTTATATTGCAGTGTATTGCTGTTGCTAAAATCATGCCATAGCGGTAGAGAAAAACTGTTTTAAGTTAGTTGCAAGATCTGACTCGAACAGGCTATTACTTATGTAGGTCTCGCCACTCGCTAGAGTCTGACCAGCGAGTCGTGACACAAGAATAAGACGGCAAAGGAAAAAAAACCAGCCAAGTGCGTGTCAGACCACGCAAAACGAAGGGTTCCGTGCCTATTAAAAAGTCGTATCGTCATAGAAATCTTACGGCACTTACGTCCTTTTCTTTGAGGAAGGCAGTTTTTCAGCAATATCTCGGAAACCTTTCATCCGATCTTGTTCAAAACAATTTTCGGTGAATGAACTTAATACGTCCTGTGCCCATTAATTTTTTCATATAGAAATTTTACGGCACTTACGTCCTTTTCTTTGAGGAAGGCAGTTTTTCAGCAATATCTCGGAAACCTTTCATCCGATCTTGTTCAAAACAATTTTCAGAGAATGAACTTAAAAGTCCTGTGTCCATTAATTTTTTTATATTTTTAAAATACACCGTTCAAAAATTAGAGGGGGGACAGAATTTTAGTGACTTTCGGGGCGATTATCTCTGACTGTATTCACTTAATCAAAAAAATTGCCGAGAAACCTTATATTTATTTTGAAAGGCCTATCGATTCATGTGCCACACGTGAGCTCACGATAAAAAAAAAATTGACTTTTAGTTTTATGTATGTAGCACCCCTAAAATTTTTTTTGTTAGTAATTAAAAAGTATGTAGCGGCTAACAAAATACACCTATCCTCAAAATTTTATTCAAATACACCTTATAGTTTTCGAAAAAATGCCTGTGACATACGGACAGACGGACAGACGGACAGACGGACAGACGGAGATGACGAAACTATAAGGGTTCCGTTTTTGCCATTTTGGCAACGGAACCCTAAAAACGCATGCTGGTAACACGAAATGGATGGCGGTGTCATAAGTACTTATAACTGACAGCTTATTTCATAGGTAAAATTGTTGGCATATAATGAACTCGAAAAAAATGCTTTTGACACGACTCGCTGGCCAGACTCTATAACGAACCTAATTTTTGTTTCACCAGTATATAGACTGGATCTTAGGGGTCGGACTTTCAGTTCAGCCAGATCTGTCTGGATTCTTTGTAATTGAACCAGCGAGCGTAACGAACATAGTTCTCCGTTTCTGCTTGGGCAACAAAATATTCGTATGTCCGTCTGTCCGGCTGTTCTCCTCTACAGGTCGCATTTTTCAACCGATTCTCTTGAAATTTTGTGAGCTGTGTTACTAATTATTATAGCTTCTTTGTCGAATTAGTTTTTTTAAATTTATTATAAAAAAAACCAGCCAAATGCGTGTCGTACAACGAAGGTTCCGTGTCTATTAAAAAGGTCGTAGCGTCACAGAAATCCTACGGCACTTACGTCCTTTTCTAAAGGGAAGGCTATGTTTCAGCAATTTATCTAGAAAACCTTTGAACCGATCTTGTTCAAAATAATTTTCGGTAAAAGAATGTAATAAGCCCAAAGAATTCATGATTTTTTTCATATTTTTAAAATACACAGTAAAAAAATTAAATGGCGGGGACACAATTTTAGTGACTTTCGGGGCTGTTATCTCCGACTCTATTCACTTCAATGCAATGAATTATTTTTTTGGCACGCAGTTTTATGTATGGACCTCTGAAAAAAATTTTTTTTTGTCATTAAATTACAAAACTGTGTAGCGGCTAACAAAATACACCTATTCTCAAAATTTTATTCAAATACACCTTATAGTGTTCGAGTAAATTGCCTGTGACATACGGACAGACGCATAGACGGATATGACGAAACTATAAGGGTTCCATTTTTGCCATTTTGGCTACGGAACCCTAAAAAGACAGCGTCGCGAGTACTACAGCTCACAGAGCTACTAGTATTATTAAGAAGAAAAGTCTGTGAGATAGTTGCATTGTAAGTTTGTGTACCTAAGGGGGTAATCTCCGGTACAACTGAAACTACTCACCCGATTTCAAAAATATTGCACCAGAATAGAATGGATCTTCAGTATAGACTGAAGCTATATTTCATCCTAGTTCTTTTTACTCGACTGCTGAAAGAGGATTATGTTTTTCGACCGTAAGTATGTATTTGTATGTGTGTATGTGTTATTCTTTGGCACACCCTGTAGTTTAAACCGTTTGACGGATTTCGACATATGAGGTGTCGTTGGATTCCTCTTAATCGTGGGAGTGACATAGGCTATAATATTTGCAAAAAGGCAGTTGCGTTTTTCGAAAATTCTTTTAATTTCACTTGTTACAAGCTGTATATTAACTTGACCTGTTCGTATGTAAGTATATAAGTAGGTATGTTGTAAGTTGTCCGTCAAAATTTGCAATATATTTTTCAGACACTTGCCGTTATCCGATTGAGCTGAAATTTTGTGTATACTATAGTTTTGATGAGCTGATCTGATGATGGAGTCGGAAGGTGACCATGGGAATTCAGTATTTAATTGACGCAACCCCGTTGAGTTTGAGCTCGTTAGAATTGTCTCAATGAGTAGTTGATGATGGTATACAGAAAAGTTCACTTGCACCAAACAGGTTTTTATTTGTCAGACACTTATTTTATTTAATACACAGACGGAGATGGGCGAGTAGCTAGTCTATGCTATTACTAGTGGCTCTATGAGCAGTAGAACTCGCGACACTGTCATTAAATCATTTTTTTTAAATAAATCCAAATACTGAATCGACGAAAAATCTTTCGCTTCGCTCGCTCGTTCCACAAAGAGGAAAAGTATGTGAGATTGTAAGTTTATTAGATTATATTTGCATGTAGGGTGCGATCGCCGGAACTACTAACACGATTTCAAAAAAAAACGGACAAGTACGAGTTCAAGTTCCGTAAAATATTGAGAATTTTCCCGTTACTTTGAATACTCAAACTTCTTATAGGTTTTCCTGTAATTTTTAGGCAAGGAACTATTTTCCATATTCTTTTCAGAATTTTAAGCCTAGATAAGGGGGGGGAATGGTCAAAATTCGTCTTTTTTCCTAAATTACTTTAAATCTGTTTTTGCTAAAATTATAAAAAAAATATATATCTGAGACGCTTACAACAACCACTTTCATTTGATATATCACACGATACAGTTTGTGAAACTTTTTTTAAAATTCTCCAGTTTACCTTCCAAAAGTGGCCCCCTTGTCCAGAATTCATTAATTTACTTTACGCGTCCATCTTTGGGTCACCAATTTACATATGTATACCAAATTTCAACTCAATCGGTCCAGTAGTTTCGGAGCAAATTGGCTGTGGCAGACGGACAGACAGACGCACGAGTGATCCTATAAGGGTTCCGTTTTTTTCCTTTTGAGGTACGGAACCCTAAAAATCTTTTACAGATATAAACTGGACTTTCTGAATGGATATAGGCTATATTTTAACTCGCAGATTTGCCTACTTTCTTTGCAATAAGCGGGCGAAGTCGCGCGGGCAGCTTGAAAAATGTAAAGCTGTGACCTCATTACGGGCCCCAGCGCCTAACGAGTCGACAAGTGCGTGCTTCTGTTGCCCTCAACGCACGGCAAATTATTACGCTAATTACGCAATTAAAGTCAACCAAAGCCGTGGATAAAAGAAATAGGCAATTGTTTCACAAGAGCCAAACGAGCCATAAAAAAAACCAGCCAAGTGCGTGTCGAACCACGCAAAACGAAGGGTTCCGTGCCTATTAAAAAGGTCGTATCGTCATCGAAATCTTACGGCACTTACGTCTTTTTCTTTCTTTTCGGTGAAATAATTTAATAAGCCCTATGTCCATGATTTTTTTCATATTTTTAAAATACACCGTTCTAAAATTAGAGGGAAGGGAGGGAGGGTTCAGAATTTTAGTGACTTTCGGGGCGATTATCTCCGACTTTATGATATATTACGAGAACAATCTTCCTTTGCTATTCCGCTAAAAAACGTGCAGGTCGATCAGCGGAGATCAAATGCAACTATTTGCGTATAAACATGCAAATAATTACAGCAAACCCGTCTCTCCGTCCGGGTGGAACTCGTTTATATCGTAGCTCCATACAAACTTTTACCCCTTCTTCCACCCCCTAAGCGCATGATTTCCGGGATGAAAATTATCCAATGTCCTTACCTTAGATTATATTATTTACTATTTCAAGATAAAAAAAATATATAAAAAAAAATTTCGACTTCAATTTTTATAATAATAGGTAAATTTGTACTAATTTTTAGGGTTCCGTAGCCAAAATGGCAAAAACGGAACCCTTATAGTTTCGTCATGTCCGTCTGTCCGTCTGTCCGTCTGTCCGTCTGTCCGTCTGTCCGTCTGTCCGTCTGTCCGTATGTCACAGGCATTTTACTCGAAAACTATAAGGTGTATTTGAATAAAATTTTGAGGATAGGTGTATTTTGTTAGCCGCTACATAGTTTTGTGATTAAAATGACAAAAAAAAAATTTTTTAGGGGTGCACTCCATACATAAAACTAAAAGTCAAATTTTTTTTTTTCATTGTGACCCCCCGTGTGGCACATCAATCGATAGGCCTTTCAAAATAAATATAAGGTTTCTCAGCAATTTTTTTGATTAAGTGAATAGAGTCGGAGATAATCGTCCCGAAAGTCACTAAAATTCTGTCCCCCCCCCTCTAATTTTTGAACCGTGCATTGTAAAAATATGAAAAAAATCATGGACGTAGGGCTTATTAAATTCTTTCAGCGAAAATTGTTTTGAAGAAGATCGGTTCAAAGGTTTTCGAGATATTGCTGAAAAACTGGCTTCCTTAAAGAAAAGGACGTAAGCGCCGTAAGATTTCTGTGACAATACGACCTTTTTAATAGGCACGGAACCCTTCGTTTTGCGTGGTCCGACACGCACTTGGCCGGTTTTAGTTGTTAGATTACTTTTTATAGTTCTGTATCAAAATGGTAAGAAGGCCACCCTTTTGGTCTCTCTGTCCGTCTACATCAGCGCAATACATATCACGAGCTTACGCTATCTATCGATTTCAAACTTACAATAGTTGTAAACAAGAACAACTCAAATATATTCGAAATTTAAAAAAATACAAAAAAAATAGTTTCTACGAAAAAATAACCATATCAGTGGGACCAATTAATATTCTATGGTATGGTATGAGGGAGTCTCGCATTCTGCAATAAATTTTTAAGAGGATAAATTTCAATTTAAGCTATCAAATTTGGAGAAAATAATACCAGTATCCCCAAAGTTCACAAGTGAAAAATGTTAAATTAATACACATTATTAAGATTAATATAAATATTACTAGAAAAATAAAACTTTTTATCTTTCTAAGTTTTCTTAATCATCAAAAATCCTTTACAAACAACTGCAGAATGGAATGGATTCCCGTGCTCTTGACCGGATTTGTTTGGATTTTCAGGAATAAAAATGTTAATTCACTTTTAATATCCCAGAATGAGATCTCGGGTTAGCGCAAATTAATCTTGCGTTTTTCCTGTCATGACGTATCCCGAGGGTCCCGAGTTACATATTTAGTTACTTTGCCTGGTCATCGTCCTACAATTACAAAGAGCTTGCCAATTTTGCAATATAAAAATTGCTTTACAGAGGCAGAAAGTACTAGAGCGGCACAAATTATACAGAGTCTAAGCTCAAAGCGTGCGCTTTCCAGTAGGTATATGGGCGTAATTGCTTCCCGTAGGAAACACGGCGTGTGAAAAGCGACCTTCCCACCTCCACCTTGTTGCTGCTTGCCTGGTATACATTTTGAAGCAGCGCGATGCAATTACTCGCTGAAATCTTTTGTAAGAAATCACATATTATGTTGTTGAATTTATTGTACAGTCGACGCCAAAAATACGATTACACTTTTGCACCTTATTCCATTGCAATAAGGCGACTAGTGTAAACGTATTTTTGGCGACGACCGTACATTTGCGAATATTGTGTCATTTGTTTAAAAAAGAAATGGTTGTGTCAAAAATGAAATTTTTGTGACAAGCTTTTATTACTGACTGTACTGCCAAATGACACTCGTCGGAAATCACCTACTTTCCACACTTGTAGCATAAATAACTATTGCAAGGGCCTTATCAGTACTATATCATGTTTTTCGCGGTATCTGATAAATATATCTTCTTTGCCATTCATAAGCTATCTTCTCGGTCCCACGAGCGAGCCTGAGGCCCATTTTTAACCCCCGACACGCCCTTTCCTCGGCCACGATGACCCTTACCTGTTTAACTATATTAATACTTATTTAATACTTTCAAGCTTTTGCTGGTAATATGACCCTTATTGACAGACTATTTTGTTTACTGGTGGGCTATCGTTTCGTTGCAGTGTCAATAGTTTGAGAATGAAATGGGTGGCTTTACTTTACGCGGACAGTCATAAACAACCAAACAAAGAGACAGACAGACAGATGGACAGAATTTATTATAACTTCAAAAGAAAAAAGGCAATAAATATGCGTTACGACGACAATCCGATTCAAATGTCTAAAAAAATTACGAAGCTACGTAAAATGTTGCTTGTTAGAGAGAGAAAACGCTCGAAGATCGTGACGTCACGATCATTTCATGGCACGTTTATTATATTTTGTGTTTTTATTAATTTTATTGTAATCTTCGTGTTGTGAATAATAAAAAAAAATCTTTCTTTCTTTCTTAACGTTTGCTAACGAAAATAACAAATAAAAGGAAAAAACTTATATACTTTTTTAGGGTTACGTACTACGTACCTCAAAAAAACGGAACCCTCGTGCGTCTGTCTGTCCGTCTGTCACAGCCGATTTGCTCCGAAACTACTGGACCAATTGAGTTGAAATTTGGTAGACATATGTAAATTGATAACCCAAAGATGGACGCGTAAAGTAAATTAATGAATTCTGAACAAGGGGGCCACTTTTGGGGGGTAAACTGAAAAAATTCAAAAAAAGTTTCGCAAACTGTATTGTGTGACATTTCAATAGAAAGGGGTTGTTGTAAGCATCTCTGATATTTATTTTTTATAATTTTAGCAAAAACAGATTTGACGTAATTTAGGAAAAAAGACGAAAATTGACCATTTCCCCCCTTATCTCCGAAACTACTAGGCTTAAAATTTTGAAAAAAATATGGAAAATAGTTCCTTGCCTAAAGATTACAGGAAAATCTATAAGAAGTTTGTGTATTCAGAGTAACGGGAAAATTCTAAATATTTTAGTTTATTATATACGGAACCCTCACCACGCGAGTTGTTGAACTCGCACTTGTCCGGTTTTTTTAAACTAGTCTTCACACAGAGTCGATTTTTCACAAAGGACTCAATGCATCCATTACTATATAAGCAATCACAAGACACCTCATGACGTCAGCCCATAGAAACTCTTTCAAAGAGTTTCTATGGGCTTCCTTCAGTAACACATTCACTTGAGGTATAAGTACATATCTGCCTTATCTGGACTATTATCACCCTAGAACATGCATAACTGGAGTAGCTTTATGTCGTATTTGCGTACAAAAATGTCTGCCGAATTTTGCGGGGCCGGGGGGGAGCATCTTAATAGGATATTGAAACTCGATTGTATATTGAAAGCACGAAGTGGTTGAACGTTTATAATATCAAGTGCTTACAGCAACATGCGGGCATTTTTATGATCAGTGTTCTCTTGCGAGGCGATTTTGTGATCGATTGTGAAATTGTCTTTGTATGATTTTTTGCACATTGTGCAAGGTTTTCTACAGAGGGGTAAGTTACTGAAATGCTACCTACTCCAGTATGTATGCTCTAAGATTGTAACACAACATGCTGCGTCTGTGAATTATTTATAACCAGTTATCCAGTTGTATTAGGGAATACATATACAGATAGGTAGGTAATTATATTATATGTGCGGGGCTTGCTGTTCCCGCAGGAGGAGGTCGAAATTCCATTTACGTTTGATATATTTATAGCCCCGGGTAACATATTGATAGGAGCATAGAATAATACGTTTACTAAGGGTTGATAATTTAATGGAGACCCCTGGATCGGATTAAGGTGGTGCGTAGGTTTCACGAGCGATAAGTGAAATTTCCTCGAGAATGCGACGCTAAAATTTGAAAATGTGCAGTTATATGTGTGCCTATTATATTTATTTGTAGTTGTGTTTGTGATAATTCTGAGAAAACAACATTCAAACAATTCTATCTCAGACAGACGGTATCAAAAAACACAACAGTGCCCAATAGTTTTCTTTCTTTCCACTAACGGACTCGATCTTTACCGCGAATCCTTAGTGTCCTAGTGAATAAACCTGTCATTACCTCGCGGCTGGAGCCGAAAAATCCATGCGAACCCGACTTTTACAGTCGTAAATAAAAGACCTCACAATGTCACTATCCTGGTAAAGGTTGACATCTCGCTTATTCTGAATCGGCCATGAATAATGTATGCTGTCCGTCTCCGTCTCAAATACGGAAGGAGGCGGGTCGGGGCGTCTCGTTCACTCTCGTGCATAAACGCGTTATTTGTGCACGAATGAATGCTTAGTTGTTACGCATTTAGGCGAGGCGCAAAGTTTATGTGGGTGTTTATGAACTAGTGGATATGGGTTTACCAGCTAACGCAGTTAAGAGAGAGTTTTGTTAAATTTTTACCCGACTGCCGTTGGAGAGAAACGCCACAAAGGACACGAATTGAACGACATTCGCCACCACCGAATTGTATACGTTTAATAAGTCCAGTATAGACATCATATCCCGAGAATTTAGTTTATCTGGTATAATCCAAACAAGTTGTCAGGGTTCAAAAAAAAACCGGACAAGTGCCGCAATTTTGTAGGTACTTACATATTATAAATAGTTCAGGAATCGAGTCTCCCAATTTTTCCGAGATTTTCTCGAAATTCAGTTTGCAAAACCTATAATTACTATTTATTTACAATTCTTATCATATCGTTTACACCATTTATAAAAGATAATTGAGTGTTAAAAGATAATTATTTATATTACTGTGTTTAATAAGTGAAATTGTGGTTATTCTAACAGTGCAAACCTAAATGAGTTGGGCAACCTAATCAATGTTGTTTTTTACTTAAATATCAAATTTAATCCAGATTTGTAAGTGGTGACTGAAACAAAATGAATAGTGTCGCCTTGTATATATCAAAGTTGAAAAAAACATTGTAAAGTAAAGAAAAATTGGAAGACAAAGTCCGTAAAACAATAACAACATTCACCTACTTATTACATTTGATATTGTTTATCTTTAAAAAAAATACAACCGTATTGAGAACCTCCTCCTATTTTTTAAGTTGGTTAATAAAGAGGGAACATTTGATTTTTGTTTGTAAGGATTTAACTCTAAAAAGTAGGTAGGTACTCAACCGATTTTAAATATTTAGGCTTCTAGTGTATCATAAGTAACCTACCTATCTATGTACTAATTTAAAATTTATTGTTAGGTGCTTATCATACAAATTAATTGAATCTAGGGCTGTATTAACGTTTGTTGTCTGCTTTCTACGTGAACTGAATGTGACCTATGTTTCGTTTACTTTTAAAATATAGTATGTATAATACATAATTAAAACGCAATACTATAATACTATAAATGATTATTTAATTTATTGTTAAAACACATAAAATATAAAAAATACAGCGAATACATTAAATATACAATTAAAACTAGATTTAAAATTAAAACTAAAACTAACTTAAAAGTAGCCTACCAAAAACTAAAAATAACTATCTAAATTTGGACCCTTTGGCAGGGTGCCCATCACGCAGGCAGCATTCCCGCGTTGAATTGCGATTGTAAGTCGGTGTGGGAGAAGGCTGCTGCCCCTGCTCCACGAGCCAAGTGTCTCGACACCAAACGCAACGAACTCGTACTGGGTACCAAAAAAATACTATATGTAGATATTTAGGATTGTATTTCATTACAAAATTTAAAAAAGGACTAAGTAGTTACGCATAACAATGCAAAACATACGAGCGTGAGCGAGTGTTTTATACCGACACGAATTGGGAATTACCTATACTATATGTACGCAGGTGTGCCATACAAAATTATATAATGCCATAATGCGAGGAAATAAAAAATACATAATTAAAAGAAATTTTAAATAATCAATTATTAAAATTAAAATTGATGATGGCAAGATATTAATAATTCTAGAGCTTAGCTTATATGTTGTCCGGTGGACGTTGAACTGTTTCGATTGGAAACCACAACTTTGACGATTTAGAAATGCTGTTAATTTTGAGTAATTAGCTATGTCCACATTGTTTTACTTATTAACATAGAATATCTAGCCCACAAAGTGGAAGGATAATTTGTAGCCAATTCATTAACATATGCCATGAAAATATTTTCTGAGAACTTTCATGTTGCTTCCACTTAAGAAAAAAATCGTAGTGTTTGACTATTAGTCCCTTGAGGCTGTCTGTTGCATGTTGTGTCTCTTGCAGTTGAACTTGACATATTTTCTATGTTTTTGTGATAAAACTAATACAAATAGCGCGTTTGTTTCCTTTTTATATATTTTTTAAGTCAACGCGTAACCAATAAGCGTTGGTTTAAGCTTTGTTTTTAAAGTGAAGTATTATAATAGCGTCGACAAATATCTCAATTATGAATTGTTCATTTCTTTGATACAATAGATTATTGTATGTTCTTTGGATATTTACCAAATACATATCTACGGTAGACAATGTTGATATTATGATTCACAATTGCCCAAGTTTCGGTCCAACAACGATATCCGCTACTCTGTAGAAATAACAAACGATTATATTCCCAGCCAATTGGTTTTTATTAAAAAGGCCAATTCTACCCGTACCTCTCGTTGGCTTTCAATTTGGAATTCCTCTGTTGAAATCTCTTTTGTTTGGTACAAATTATTATTTGATATGTTGATTGCATGCTTTTGTATTGAAATACAAGGGTAATTAAGATTAAGCCGAGCTTTTTATGCAATATAACGAATCGTTTTTACCTGCGACATCTTAATATATCCGTGATGTTTTATATAATGTCAGAAACCTAACATACCTAGACTTGATATACAGTTAATTGCCATAAAGTTATTTAATATAATGTAACGTTTGATATAACGGTCCTTTGCTATATTTTGTATTACTTTAATTATCGATTGATTTAATAGGCAGAATGACATAATATACAATAGGCATAATTATTTTTTCATGTAACGCATTTATGACATAAATATGATTAACATACATATAATTTTAAATAATAGCGTTTTTACATAACAATGACTGCTAAGTCGACGGAGCCCCGCTTGCGTTTCTGGGACTCAGTCTCCTGAGCTCCGCCCGGGCTCCCGCCAGAAACTCGCTTCTGACTCCGCGGGCTTTTATATACACTCTAGGGATAGGACAGACGAAACCACGTGGAAGTGAGGTGCTCAGATTCGGGTTTTGGTAGCTATTTTTATAATTATGTCAGATAAGTCATTATGATAAACATGTTTTATACCAAGAAATAAATATTGTAAATGTCTATTACACTAAATGTTATAATATGCCTTAAATCATTATATAACTTGTTAGAGGCCTCGGCAGAGAGTACGACTTTGTACCCTTTGGCGTCGAGACCCTCGGTCCGTGGGGTCCCAGTGCGCATAAGTTATTTGCAGAAATCGCGAAACGTCTGGTCGATGTAACTGGTGACCGAAGAGCTGGCGGCTTTCTCGCGCAACGCATCAGCATTGCAATTCAGCGAGGAAATGCCGCCAGCATCCTCGGTACAATGGCTTGAGGGCCTTTTTAGGGTTCCGTAGCCAAAATGGCAAAAACGGAACCCTTATAGTTTCGTCATGTCCGTCTGTCCGTCTGTCCGTCTGTCCGTCTGTCCGTCTGTCCGTCTGTCCGTCTGTCCGTATGTCACAGGCATTTTACTCGAAAACTATAAGGTGTATTTGAATAAAATTTTGAGGATAGGTGTATTTTGTTAGCCGCTACAAAGTTTTGTAATTAAAATTACTAAAAAAAAATTTTTTAGGGGTGCACTCCATACATAAAACTAAAAGTCAAAAAAATTTTTTTCATTGTGACCCCCCGTGTGGCACATCAATCGATAGGCCTTTCAAAATAAATATAAGGTTTCTTAACATTTTTTTTGATTAAGTGAATAGGGTCGGAGATAATCGCCCCGAAAGTCACTAAAATTCTGTCCCCCCCCCCTCTAATTTTTGAACGGTGTATTTTAAAAATATGAAAAAATTCATGGACACAGCGCTTATTAAGTTCATTCACCGAAAATTGTTTTGAACAAGATCGAATGAAAGATTTCCGAGATATTGCTGAAAAACTGCCTTCCTCAAAGAAAAGGACGTAAGTGCCGTAAGATTTCTATGACGATACGACCTTTTTAATAGGCACGGAACCCTTCGTTTTGCGTGGTCCGACACGCACTTGGCCGGTTTTTAGATTTAACTTAGTTTTAATTTATCTTAGTTAATGTTATTTGTAATCT
Organism: Epinotia nisella; assembly: GCA_932294315.1. Classification (NCBI taxonomy): domain Eukaryota; kingdom Metazoa; phylum Arthropoda; class Insecta; order Lepidoptera; family Tortricidae; genus Epinotia; species Epinotia nisella. Next base: position 12,875,810 of record OW028693.1, read on the forward strand.
TGTATTCACTTTTAATAAATATCCAACTTGTTACATTAGATCATTTGAAAATTATCTGAAATAATATTATACCATCCGTTACATTACACAAAGCAATGGTATATCAACCCAAAATAGACTAAGTGAATTTATTCAAAACGTCGGGCACCTATATGAATCGTGATACTTTGGTCAACTAGGGTCGGCAACGAGCATGGGAATCCCTTGAAGTAGCAGGCGTCCATAAACTACGGTAACGGCTTACCCTCAGGCGGAACGTACGCTTGTTTGCCACTGACGTGGTATTAAAAATATGATAGACGGTGAGTTTGAGAATTATTGATATATTAAACACCTAAAAAAGGGTCCTCATCATCATCATCATCATATCAGCCGAAAGACGTCCACTGCTGGACATAGGCCTCCCCTAGAGAGTGCCAAACTGACCGGTCCTACGCCACCCGCATCCAGCGGACTCCCGCGACCTTTACCAGGTCACCAGTCCACAAAGGGTCCTGTCGATACGAAAACCTTTGTTGGATCTCTCAGCGAAATAAAATTTCTCAAATACAGAACTGGACCTGATAAGCGTCCCATTTTAGGAATCAACAAGTTACAACTTTACGGTAAATTGGGAACACAGAGGCGGAGTCGGCTGGCAGAAAACAACAAGGTAACTCACTCTTTTTTTCCCTTAGTATTTATTTATTTATACATTATTCTTTATAAACAAACATAGTAACTTAAAAAAATATATGAAAAAGGAAAACACTAAACCCCAACTATAAAAAGAATACACCACCCAAAAGGTCCGCCTGCGGCATGGTCCCCAATACGCTGGCCGCGTTACCTCTTTGAATCGCAAGAGAAATTATCTGCGCGAGGTAAGCTCACTTTTTTTTGGATATTTGGATAAAGGGCCTGAAAAGGCCTTCTTCCACAAGGTGTCAAAGATGTCAAAGAGGTTGCGTGGGATCGGAGTAGATTTGAGCTACACCGACAAGAGCTTAGCTCTTAAATAAGTGAAGTATTAGCCTTGTTAAACGGGCCACAGCGTGTCGACAGATTATTTAAAAAGTGCCGCCATATTTATTTAACAAAGATAACCTCTTCCTTTGTCAGAGTTTACAATTAATCACTCTGAAACTCGACAGCTTCGCAGGAGCGCGGGCTTTGTGTGCTGAGCTCGCGTTTCGTTAAGTTGGATGAGAGATAAACTTTATATTATTTAAAAACCTTAACACATAATACTGAAACCCGTGCCAGGAATATGTACATTTTATATCTAAACTAGCTTCCGCCCGCGACTTCGTCTGCGTGGACCCGGGATAAAACTATTCTATATTTTAATCCAGGCTATAAACTATCTTCGTGCAAAGTTTCATCCAAATCGGTTGAGCCGTTTAAGCGTGATTGAGTAACAAACATCCAAACATCTAAACTTTCGCGTCTATAATATTAGTAGGATTAGTAGGATTAGGTTATTGTTATTTATATTGTACAAGCTGCCCGCGCTGCTTCGCCCGCGTTTTGCAAAGATCGCAGGCAAACCCGCGGGATCAAATATAGTCTATAACCACCCAGAAAGTCTATTCTACACGCAGGTGAAAGAGTTTTTGCAATCGGATAAGCGGTTAAAATACTTAGTACCTAGAGACAATTTACATAAAAATTGTATTTTTCCCTTTTTAGGGTTCCGTAGTCTGTCCGTATCTCCGTATGTCCGTCCGTCCGTCTGCGGCTTAGCCCAGTAACCCAGCTGTAATTCAGCGTGCATATATAAATCAATTATGCTGACAAAATGGTTAAATCAAAAATCATATTTTTAGGGTCTCCCCTACATGTAAAGTACGAATAATACAAAAACAAATAGTTTATTTCTTAAAAACATAGCCTATTACAATGTATGCTGACCCCCACACTAGGCATTGCCTGTCCCAAGTAATAGTCGACCAACTTAAAAAATGTAGTTTAGTTGGCACGAACAAAGACAGACAGGGAACTACGGAACCCTACACTGCGCGTGGCCCGACACGCACTTGGCCGCTTTTTCTCTTTATAACATTAGTACATTAATGAATTACGCCATTATCGTAGGTATGTGTTGGTTTGTTGTAACTTATGTGGCAAGTATTCTGTATTATGAACAGCCAAAGGGTCGCCCTTGGACCTGCTTATTACTAATTTAGGAATACTAAAGTTCCTAACCCAGCCCCTATTGTTCACACAATATTCCGTTTCGCTGGCCATTTTGCTACAGCGATTTTATTTGATCACAAAATGAACCGCGTAATTGGCCAAACAACCCAAAGCAAACCGTAACCAAACACAATACGATCCATATTTGCTTACCGTGGAAAAGTCAGGTCCGCATTCAGGGGTATTAATTAATAATTCGTTTTACGCTGTGTATTTTAGGGGTGAAGAAAAAATCGTTCTGCGCGAAACAAATGACGTCATTAGCATCGTTCACACGGCGCCCACGACGAGGAATTTAATTATTTTCGGCCGAAATATGGTGTAATTTGTACAGATGATTGTTTTTGAAGGCACGCAGTTTTTTAATTCGTTTTTTTTAGCACTTAGCTTCCTTTGGATGGTTTGGTTTTCTACTTGGAAAATGCAAAATTAGCTGGGTCAATTAGATCTATGTACCCACATGATACAATATATCAATCACAAATGTATTTTATTTTTAATTTACAATCTATCTATCTCAGTAGTTATAACAAAGTCTTCTTTATAACTCAAGAACGGCTGTACCGATTTTTATGATGTTGGATTTGTCTTCGCTCTGAATAGCACAGTAAATAAATACTAAAACATGGAAAAAATAGGAAAAAGAGTAAAAAATAATATTCCTCCTACATTTTGTGATACGAAGTCAGCTGGTACGTCTATAAAATAGCTATCAAAAATAACGATAGTAGTACTTGTAATTGGGTTTAGTAGGACTAAACCCAATTTTACGTTGTATATACGAAAATCAATTCTAGTTTGACATTTTTAAAGCATAAATTAATAACGATTTAGTTATGCAGTAGATAACCAAAAGCGCCGCACAGTTTGCTCAAAGTTTAAAGCGAACTAATCCAGGCTCTGCGGATCGATTAAATTCACTCGAGCACTCCTGATAGTTCCAGAGGGGTAATCACGTAACGTTTTGAACTCGCGTTAGGTAGATCCAACTGTCATTTTTACATATAAAAATTGACGTTTAGATCTACCTGACGCACGTACAATGGGTTACGTGATCGGTTGATTGCTACACTGAAGATAGTTCAACTCCGATCACCATGTGGGTTTGTTCGACGACATTCCGACGCTTGTGCTCTCCTGGTACTTAAACCTACTCACTATTGATGTTTTGAACTTGGTTTTGAGATGATTTTATTGGGTAATTAATTGACTATATACAAGTATTAGATATACCTAGTATCCAAGTTCGCGAGTTCGAGGATCAGCGCAAAGTTGACCGTGGCTATAAACGCGACCAGTTAAAGGCCCGCCCACCTGCTCATATAGCATACAATTATCAGAACGGCATACTTCGTGCCCGCAATGTGCACGGAATTTTGCCGCAAAGATAGGCTACATAAGCCATCTTCGAGCGCACGAGCACCAAAACTAGATAGGAGTCGGAGTGGTCGTCATGGCCGGAAACGGTCGGACAAATCATTATTTCATTAGATATAGCATTGTTCATACCTATTACTAGTGGCTAAGTGAGCTCTAGAACTCGATATTTCGAATAACTGAATCAAAATAAAAAATCTGTGTAACTATTGAACCTGCTTACAAAATTGCACAAGAATCGGTTGAAAAATGCGACGTGTAAAGGAAAACAGCCGGACAGACGACGGACATATTATGTTTTTTTTTCACGCAAGCTGAACGGAGAACTTCGTTCGCGTCGCAAGCTCGTTCAATAAAGTCGGACTTGACTTGCTTGGTCCAGTGTAAGTTCACTACCTATTTGTATTTCTAATAGATACATTGTTCTATTCTCGGCCATAATATACCTAATGACCTATGGCATATCGATTAGTCATTGGTAAAATGTATTTAACCTTTTGCATTAGACTTTAAGGTTAGATGTGTAATAGCACTGATCAAATGCTTAGGACAAAACAAGGTTACACCCGGTAGGTAGCATCCCGTAGATTCCAATTTCATTCCGCCCACCGATGTTCATTTCCCCTACAGCGTTGCTTCAGCTACTGCTGTAGGCAACTTCCTCCGAAATTACCTAGATACTGCGATGTAGTGAGTTTCTGCGACACAATGTTTTCAATACGAGTAGAATTTATATAAATAACCCGCATACCACTAAGCTGTACGTCAGGCACAATATACAGGGCGTCCCACGGCTATGCCACATGGAGAGAAAGTACCTTGAATATTGAAGATGATAAATTAAATTGATTAAATTTGAATTAAAAATGTTAAAATTCATGATCTTCCTTTTATTTCTGACACTTTGTTATTTAGCAAAAAATAATCCTTATGATGACGCCTTTCGATCGGTATGATAAAGCTACAGGGTGATTTTTTTTCTCGTGTAGCGGGTTCGATTCCCGGTTCAACCATGTAATTATTTAAAAATCTATGAATGCAGTTTAAATTGGTTTTTAAATTAAAATAATGTCTTCTTTCAGTAAAATGTTCCATCTACAATATTCAGGGTACTTTCCCTCCATGTGGCATAGCCGTGGGACGCTCTGTATACTATTTTACTAAAAATTAGTAGCCATTTATATAGAAACTGGATGGTAATGGGCAAGGCCGTAAAATTGGCCTTTTATCATAAAAGAAGCATAAAAAATATGTAACAGTTTAGGTAAAGGTCAATGTACAATGAAGTATGTTGAATCTTTTTTTTTTTTAATATGTTGTTTTATGTAATTGTATAAAGTTTGTAACTTTGTACTTTAAGTTTGTACAAATCCGGTTAGAATTTTCTGTAATTTAAATTATAGAAAAAATACATTATTTCAAATTAAAAATTATTTTGGTAACAATAGTGAACGACAACCACACACTAATAAGTAACGTTACATATGAAACATATTACAAAGTCATATATCCATACTAATATTATAAATGGGAAAGTGTATGTGTGTGTTTGTTTGTTTGTCCGTCTTTTACGGCAAAACGGGGCGACGAATTGACGTGATATTTTATGTGGAGATAGTTGAAGTGATGGAGAGTGACATAGGCTACTTTTTGTCTCTTTATAAACCCCCACTTCCCTAAAATGGGGGGGTGGAAGTTTGTATGGAGCATTCCGCAATTTTTAAGGTAGAAAGCTAAAAATTGGTACGACTATTGTGACTAACAAAAAAAATCGTGCATCATATATGGGGGTCCAGATATGTAGAGTCAATATGTAGAATCGATATGTAGAGTCGATATATAGAGTTGACACCTATCTAAGTACACAGTGGACATCTATCTAAATATGTAGAGTCGATATGTAGAGTTGATATGTAGAGTCCATATGTAGAGTCGATATGTAGAGTCGATATGTAGAGTCGATATGTAGATTCGAGATGTAGAGTCTATGTTCGATATGTAGAGTCTATGTAGAGTCGATCTAAATATAAAAAAGCTTTTAAAAAGAAGATACTGGCTGACTGACTGACTGACATCACCGCACAGCCCGAACCGCTGGATCTAGAGATTCCAAATTTGGCACGTAGGTTCCTTATAAGGTCTAAGAGTGCACTAAGAAAGGATTTTTCAAAATTCTCCCCCTAAGCGGGTGATATGTGGGTGCAAAGTTTGTATGGGGAAACAAAATAAGTAAGACTATTTCATTCGAAACTTTACAGGAGTATTCCTAGCAATAAATATGTAAATACGTGTTTCAGGTTTTTTGAAAATTCAACCCCTAAAAGGGGAAAATGTGACAATGTCTGAAAATCAACATGGGTATTGTTTCTATGGTTTATCGGGTTGCTGGTCACTGATTACGAAAACAACAACAACGATTTTAAAGTCCAACGTGGCGGACGTGAAATACCATCTCCCCTGTTGGAGTGCGATGGGGTTGTGTCTAAATATCAATATAGGTGTCGTTTTTATGGTTTTTTTGGGACGTTAATTACGAAAATGGCATAGATTTTGAAATTTAACATTGTGGACATGAACATTCTTGAAAGTATTTGTGCCAAATTGCAATTAAATTGGAACATACGGGTCAAACTGAGATGCATCTTTTTTGTAGACGGTTAAAATTACTTTTAGTACGCGGGCGAAGCCGCGGGCAAAAGCTAGTACTTAATACTATAAAGCGGAAAACTCTGGAGCCGTAGCATGGTTGGCCTTATCACGCGACAAGTGACAAGATAAGAGCGTCGTCTTGTTCTATCGAACGGTGTCAGCCAGTGACGCACGCTCTGTCCTATCACCTATCGCGTGACAAGGCCAACCATGCTACGGCTCCTGTGCTCCTGTGTCCATAGCTTTGTAAGTTTGTATGTAGGGGTAATATTCGGAACCATTAATCCGATTTAAAAAATCCTTCACCAGTATATACCTTAGGGGTGGATCAAGGCTATATTTTATCACACAGGCTTGCAATACGCAGGCGAAGTCACGCAGGCAGCTATATTATAATGAAAGTAATATATGTATATTTTAAAACCCTCCTCTACTCTGAGTACGTGTGTAACAATAAAACATAACTCCCTCTTGAATATTCCAAGTGCTCACAAACCGAAACCTAAACTTTCACAAGCGTGTATCTTTTTAAACTGCTTAAATAAGAACAAGGCCTTGTTCCTTGTATTTAAGGTTCAAATTCCAACCGGATGATGAATGATAACGGATTAACGCAAGTTGTACCTCGTCCTGTATAAAGAGACTAAGTTATACCCTCTGTAATCATGCAAGTCCGGTCCTTAATCCGTACGTATTATAATAAAAAGCGGCCAAGTGCGAGTCGTACTCGCGCACGAAAGGTTCCGTACCATTATCTATAAAAACATAACCTTCCTTGCCTTTGCCACGTTTGTTGTATGGGAGCCCCTTAAATATTTTTTTTATTCTGTTTTTTAGTATTTGCTGTTATAGAGGCAACTGAAATAAATACATCATCTGTGAAAATTTCAACTGTCTAACTATCACGGTTCATGAGACACAGCCTGGTGACAGACGGACGGACACCGGAGTCTTAGTAATAGGGTCCCATTTTACCGGAACCCTAATAAAACATGGCACAGTCTTTTAGTGTATGATTTGATTATGTACTGCAGCGTGAACTCGCAGACGTCGCTTAACGACTCCTTTTTAATATTTGTTCATTTCTATTTTAACGAATTTTGGCAGTTGGTTTATTACCACGACATCTAACGCATTTTACATGAACTTTTTCCTTCAGGGTTCGTGGTCGCTTGTGTTTTGTGTTGCTTTGATTCAGGTGTTGCGGCTAGAACTCTTTGGTTTCCCCTGTAGGTGGCGTCGTACATTTATTCACGTGTTGATGTTATATAACCTTCTAGTTGTTTTGTATGGGCAGTTGTGTACTGGTTGGTTTTTATAAAGACTATTTGAAATTTAAAATATGAATTATTCTAGATTCGGATTTCGGAGAGCCACAGTTTTGAAAAGAAAAAATGATTGATTCTTGTGAAGCGGTACTGAAAACAGCTCTCAGTATGCTGTTCCATTGTAAATCTTTTTTTGTGGGATTTCAGTTCATTTCTTTGATATATTTTAATTGGGGCTTCTAAGCTCAGTTTTTGTTAATTTAAAAGTGCTAGTCTGTCGCTTCAGCGGACAGTCCACTTCCCAGTTCCTAGCAAGAAATTCCTTTTGGACACGTCTTTGGTTGTTCTACTCTGAGGCCAGTCGTGGAAAGCGATCTGGCTTTCGGGTTCGGAGTGCGAGCAATAGTTCGACGCAAGTGTTTGCATCGACGTCCTCCACTGCTGGACGTGCGTGTACGGAGACCTACCAACCACGGCATTACCTGCTCCTAATTGAGCGGTTACTGGTACTACTGAAGGAGTCCTCACATCGTGGAACGGGCCTCGAAGACGCGCGCGCTGAGCGGAGCGACTGGTGATCTAATCATCTAGTTAAAAAGGGAAAAACTAGATTTTTAACTTAGTTTTGTTTGTACACGTTGCCGAACATTGCTGAGGTTGTCTTTTCCCTTCACTAAATTCAACCTTTGATGGGGACCGTGTCGCCCTTACACATTATAATTCCCAAAATTCTTAAAGGCAGTTATTACGCCAACGTTTAAATCATTTGACCTCTTGTTTTGGCGTTCATCCATTTCCCTTCAACCATCATACATACTCTCATATCCCATTTCCATCTGCCACCCTGATCTTTTATCACCCCTCCTATCAAAGGTGTTCCTTTTAACGTAAATTGAAGAACGTAAGGTACGGCAAACTGATTGCGACACCGCTGTTGCACTTTTTAAAAAATCTAGTTCAGATATTCCAGTACTGACCGTGAGTCCGCCTCGCCGCGTAGCTTTTACGGCCTGTAAAACTCTTTCGGTTGTGTAACGGTTAAATTTTATAATTGTGTGTGAATTAACAGTGAATTTTCCTAGTGCGTTTGGTTTTATATTAAATAAATTCTACGTGTTGTTGTATGTGAATTTTTATTTTATTTTCACTACAGTACCTACGGTATATAAGGACTCCTGCGAAACTAGGGCTTTGTGACGGTAGGAGTTGGTTGTAGGGCGTTTCATTATAGTATAGGGGAAAATTTAAAATTGGTCAATAAATTGCTCCTGCCAACAAAGTTGCTTTTATAAAGTGGAGAATAATTTTATTAAAACAATCCACCAACAATAGTGACAATCAGTATGGATTGTTTGAAACGAAAAGGGCTTCCTTTTATGACTAAGTAACACGATTTTTAAATATAAAATTACTCCGAACGCATTTATAGGGTTTCGTTCCTCAAAAGGAACAAGTAGAATCAAAAGATTTTTCAAAAAACCCAACTGCTTGCATGCAAATATTATAGCCTATTTGTGGCTCACACGATTAAGAGGAATCATATGTCGAAATCCGTCAAATGGTTTTGGCAGTCGGGGTAAAAAATGGATCATCTTTTTGTACTATTCACAAGGAATCCCAAAACGCAGTCATATCAGATACTCGTAAGGGTTTAAAAGGTTGTATTAATGAGTCGTATTAAGATTAATAAGTTACTCGTGGTTTATCACAATTAAGGTTGGCACACAGTTCAAAGCGTGACGAATAAATACCCCGAGAATGCTAAACAAGTTACCGCCTCGTTTCTCTGCCCAAGTTAAAGACGAAAAGTTGCTGACCACCCAACTAGCACACTAGCGTTAAAATAACCCTTATATCATTCTTATATCGGTTCCAGCCAAGTGTTAAGGTGTTAAGAATGCATGTAAAAAAGGTCTTATAGCGTGCTCTAACACCCTTATAACTACGAAAGAGGCCCACGAATTACAGGTTAAGGTGTTAGCTGAGAGTCTTATAAGACTCTAGCTCTTACGCAGTATAAAGTGAGCATCTTACTCTTTTCTTTACTCATAAAATTATGAGACAAATATAGTCTTCCGACAAAATGGCGCAGATAGTTAGTATAGGTATTAATATTTGACAGCTATGGAGTCGTATTAATTGAAAGTGAATTAAATTGGAAGTGTGTGTGACATGAAGTGAAAACAATTTGCCCTTGTGATTTTACGGTAAGTGTATACCATGTTTCCCATCTCAATTTTAACGCGCCCAGGATTTATTAAAGATTTCTAATAAAACTTATGAACATTAAAATATACATCTAAAGTTTTTATCATTTTCTATTCTTGTTTCTTGGCCAGTGGCATGATAAATTAAGTGGCATCCATATAATGGCAAGAGTAACATAAATAATGAAGAATCTTGATGTCAAATATTGAATAACCTAATCAATTTGTAGGTTAGAGTCCACCAAAACAATGGCGAATTACCTTAAAGCTTTAGGCGTCAGTTAACTCAACTATAACGCTTATTGACTTACAACACTCTTACAGTGTCTTTAAAGTGTATCTGCCTAACACCTTAAGCGTTAGAAGAAGTTTCAATACTTACAAGAGAGTTAATTCTGTTATAAAGTCTCTGCCTGTAGCTAGGACTCTTGTAAGTGTTTAAGTGTTAAAAACAGGTTAAAGCTTTAATATCTTAAGTGTAATTGCTTTGAGTAACACTCTTATAATGCTTTAGGACTTAATTATTTTTCTTAACTCCTTTATAAGACTATTAGTTACAACTGAGAACATTATAACTCACTTATAAAGGTTAAGGTTATAATAATACCCTTAGCTATGTGCAAATTTGAATGAAAATTTGAAGCAAATCGCTTGAATACATCCCGAAAAACGACACATTAAAAAAAACTTTAAAAAATCATAAGTCAAAAACTGTCCCAAGTAGGATGTTCATACGCATCATAAATATTCTTCACTATAAGAGGTACTCACAAAAAAAACCCGAGCCTATTTGATATAAGGGTCGACTTACTATGGAAACCCGACTATAGCCTTTGTCACCATTTTGATCCAACAACAAATTCAACTTTTTAATTTTATTATTACGTATAAATAGGCATACCACTATCTCACCTGATGAGGTCGAGGGTGTTACATGCATACTTAGATAATCCCTACTTACAACTTAGTTAATTTATTCTATAATCTTTGTAAACCCTGTATAAACGTTAAAATTTATGTAACACTACGAGTACCTACACTTTTTGAGGAGTCCGGGGAACTTTTCTAATTTAGCATAAGCGCTCCCCGTGGTATGAAGTTTTGGAGATAAAAGAGAACAAACAAGTGTGTTTAGACCGCCGCGGGATTCACAGTACCTACATGCGGGTTGTTTATTGTGTTGTTTAGGGCCAAGCGTCTTGTCTTGTCGTAGACAAGACTATATTATACTTTTATGGTTAAATCACTGGTGTCGTAAACATTGTTTTTATAAGCCATATATTAACTTCATTTGTAACTAGGTATATATATTGTAAAATATAATTAAATCTACACAAGTAAAATCCAAAGATTTTTCAAAAAACCCTGACCGCTTTTTTCCAATATAATAGCCTATGTCACTCACAAGACTATGACGAATCCAACAACAACATTACACCTCATTTGTCAAAATCCATCAAGCCGTTCGGACTGTAGCCTGTGAAATATAATTTTCTTGTCCACATACATACATGCATCCTCCCAAACAACATCTAAATATATGAATGTTGCAATTTTTTTTGACTGACGTCATGTACAAAGGCAGGTGTAAGAGCCCATACCTGTTACAACGTTTCCAAGTAAAGTTATGACACAATCTCTCTTCTAATAAAGATACTATTGACATTACTTAAATAATGTAATTTCCTCGTTGTTTCAGCCCGACTACATGCTATGGCCGTCCGCGCATGCGCGACAGTGAGTGAAAAGTGTGATGCGAGCCTGACCCCAGTCTGCCTTCCACCGCTGCACTAGTGCGGAGCGCTGGCGAAGAAAACTGTCAGGATGGCTGATCCGGACGCGTTTGATGACGAGGTAGGCAAACATTGACGGCCAGTAGTATCTGTATAGAGTCAGCAACGCAATCAGTGCGTTCGTTTATTCCCTCTTCAACCAGATTTGATTTGGCCACGTGATCGCTAGCTGCTAGCGGTACCAATATCGCGAACGGTGTCGCGTGGAAATTCTCCGCCGTGCCTTACACCTTTTGAACGTACTCCTCGCATCAGCCCCAGTATGGTTTGCAAGCTGATGGGCAGTATTGCGTGATGAATGTTCGAGGTTTTGTGAGAAGATGAATGTAGGTACGTCTCTCTTCTGTTTGATATTTGTTTTGTTATATATTAGTATTGTTATTTGTATAGTTATTTCTGTGGTTTCACAGTGATTGAGTTTCGACTGTTACGATGTGTAACTAGTTTTAAATAAATAAATAAATTTAATTATATACCTACTAACCAGGGATCGGATACCGGTATTTTCACCATACAAAAAACGGGTATTATTTCGTTCTATTTCGTTCTTGACAAAAAGAAAAAAATATATATATATATTTATTTCACTAATAAAGAGTTCATTAAAACAATTAAGGGTTGGGACTTCCTATTAAGTATGCAATACCTGTATCAGGAAGCCCCGCTCCTCCATAACAACCAGTTGTAGGTTTTAAGGAAATAAAACGTAATAAAGTTCTTTGGTTTATAATAATAATAAATAATAATAACAAATATTAGGGGACATTTTACGCAAATCGAACTAGGCCTATAGTAAGCTCAATAAGGCTTGTGTTATAGGTACTAGACGACGATATATATAATAGATATAAATACTTAAATACATATAAAACATCCAAGACTCGGAAACAAATATGCACGCTCATCACACAAATATTTGCCCTTACCGGGATTCGAACCCAGGACCTTCAGCTTCGTAGGCAGCGTCACTACCCACTAGCTAACCGGTCGTCAGTATAGTATGGATGTAAATAGTTTAAATGAATAAATAAAAAGGTCGCAAGAAAATTTCACCTAACACAATATTGTTTCAGAGAATACCATCAGAAACATAACAAGGGTACCTAACTGTGAACTAAATCTAACAATAAATCTTTTAACCGAAACTCATATTCATATTCCACGAGCGACGGCAAAACCCGCTTCATTGTGCCGCGCCGGCAAGTTTAGTTTCCATTTAACTTTTTGACCGCCGCGCTGTTTGCCCAACTTACTGCAAGTTAATCGTCCAGTGAATTTGCAGTACGGTTACTGAATTTCAAAGTGTTATTTGATTTGGTCAAATCATTATTATGCTAAACCGAAAATTCTTAAAATATCACGCCGTTAGCCTGCGAATGTCAAATGACGTTTTGTATGGAAATCGAACTAACAGAAGCAAGACACGAGTTTGCGACATCTACAGTTTACGGACGCGATATCAAGAATAGATACCGATTAATTCATTCCGAGGTAGGTACTGGAACTGTTTTAATAAAGTTTGCGATTTAATTAAAGTCGAGATACAGTAATACTGCTTAAGCTGTTTCTTGTTTCCTGAGATAGCAGTTGTTATTATTATACTTGACTAGCGATCAGCGCCGTGCTTTACTCTACTTATTTAAAGACATACAATGTATGCTACCATGCCTAAACCCATTCCCGGCCCGTGACGACACGTATGCGTCTCTACGCCGTAGTCGCTTTCCGCTACATATCCGCCACGGGATCGGCTACGAGCGTAGCGCGTAGCCGATCCCGTGGTTTTCCTCGAATGTAGCGGAAAGTGACTACGGCGTAGGGACGCATACGTGTCGTCACGGGCCTTGAATGGGTTAATAACAAACAAGGTGAGTAACGGTAACCGAGTACCGGGTACTTACTATAATTAGTGGCTCTGTGAGATGTGGACCTCGCGAGACTGTTTCTTTAAAAAAACCGGACAAGTGCGAGTCGGACTCGCCCATCGAGGGTTCCGTGCAAAATTACAAATGTATAGTTTTCAGAATTTTTCCTGTACTTGTAGTATAAGACGATATTACATGCCAAATTTCATAGTTCTAGGTCAAGGGAAAATACCCTATAAATTTTGATTCCCTCGAGAGTGTCGAAATATACGTTATTTGCGGCATAAACGGCTGTATCAATTCACGTGAATCGGTTGAGAAATATGCGACCTATAGAGGAGAAATAAATAACTACAAAAGACAGAAAAATCTATGTTTCATACAACCGCACCAATCAAAAATTGACGAAATTGACAAATTCACTTCCAGATCAGTGCGAGTGGAGCGCGCAGCTTTAATATTTCAACCAATCACAGAGCATACAGTAGTATTTTGCGGCGCATGGCCAACTAGATTTTTTTCAACCAAGCAGAGCAGAATTCATGTGGCGCGCGGCCAACTAGATTTTCTTAAACCAATCACACAAACTCATAATATTCGGCTATTTTAAAAATGCACGTCTTGTTGCGAGGTACATCTTAATCGGGATAAGCATATAAATATAACGCACGGCGACGTTATAAGAGGCAAGTTACGAGCAAATGTGTTGAAAAATATGTATATGAAATGTTCAGAGTATAGTCGGAATACTTTGCATTTGGAGGTCTTACTTATGGAATACGTATTCTGAGTGGTAATATTTTATGCAATATCTAGTGGACGAATGTTTTATTTTGGTCATGCATATCAAATCCTTGGTATGCGTCAGTGTCTTGAATGGCTGACAGTAAAGGAGTCGAAATCCTGTCCACAAATTATGAGCAGCTTTTGATACTTCAATGTTGCATATGCGTGCCTTTAATGTATGAAAAAAAATTGTAGATAATACCACTTGTTATGTAAGATAATGTTAACTTTCAAGAGTTTTAATGCGTAAAAGATAGCAACTATATTAATACTAAAATACCGCGAAGACCTTTAAAAAAACCGGAAAAGTGCAAGTCGGACTCGCCCACCGAGGGTTCCCTACAAAATTACAAATGTATAGTTTTCAGATTTTTCCCTGTATGTACTTGTAGTATAAGACGATATTACTTGCCAAATTTCATAGTTTAAGGTCAACGGAAAGCACCCTATAAATTTTGATTCCCTTGAGAGTATCGAAATATACGTTTTTTTGCGGCATTAACGGCTGTATTTTTTTTTTACGTTAACTTAGAAGTTTGTTTTTTTTTCAGCTTCAAGAGACCATACATCTGAATATATGGTTTTAATTTCTATTCGATACCTCCACGCGTTGCTGAGATCTTAACAGACAAATAGACAAACAGACAGACAGACGGACAACAAAGTAATCCTATAAGTTCCGTTTTTTTCCTTTTGAGGTACGGAACCCTAAAAACAGAAATTATACACAGAACTGAAGAAAATCTAGGCATAAAATTCACAAGATAGTTTTTTCATGGTTTATTCGTTGTGTATTATCATGAAAAATATGAATAAAAAACACATTTTATAAAATATTCTACACAATCTACATGGAATAAGAGGCCAGGCGAATGATTGGCTTAAATCTTATTTGTCTAATAGGATGCAATGTACTGAAATCTCGAGATTTGTAGAAATAAAAACTCAGATAAACAAAATAGTGTACAGGTCACCTCTTCGCCCTGTTGTTTCCGGTGTTCCTCAGGGGAGTAACTTAGGCCCATTGTTATTTTTAGTTTTTATAAATGATCTTCCCAAAGCTACAAAACCCAAAACCATACTCTTTGCTGATGATACTACTATAATTGTTAAGGGAGACAATCAGTGCACATATGAATCCGACATTAATGAAGCCCTAACAGATATGAATAATTGGATAAGTAATAATAACCTACTCATTAATCTGAATAAAACACAGTATATGCAATTCCAATCTTATAGAGCAGTTCCTCACCAACTCAATATCAACATTAACAACATTACGCTACAAGATACAAAAACAATCAAATTCTTAGGTTTACATATTGATTCTTATTTAAATTGGAAGGAACAGATTAATTCGGTATGTTCTAGATTAGACCGGTTCATATTTGCATTAAAAAAACTGAGACAATGCGTTTCTTATGACTCTGCACTTATGGCATACCATGGTCATGTAGCATCAATTCTCAGTTATGGCCTAATGGGGTAACTCAGTAGATGTTGAAAGAGTGTTCAAGCTTCAAAAGAAATGTGTTCGTGCAATAGTAAATGCTAGAATGGGAAGCAGTTGTAAACCCCTATTCAAACAGCTTAACATATTACCATTAGCGTGCATGTATATACTAAAAATTTGCTGCTTTACTAAGACCTTCCCAAAATATTTCATAAAGCGTTATGACATGTATACTATCAATCCAAGGAAACAATATAAAGATCTATTGTTACAACCACGCTGTGTAACTGACATGTATAAAAGAAATGCATATAACATGAGCATTATGATTTATAATAAGTTACCGATCGAAATCAAATCCCTTGAGGGCGAAAAGTTTAAACAAACTCTACGAACTTGGCTCCTTAACCAGTGTTTCTATAACATCAGAGAATATCTGGATCACTAAATGTTATATTATGATCTTTAGTTTTTAGTTGTGTTATAATATAATGTTATTAATGTTACAATGTAAAGTGTTAGTTACTTAATTTTAAATATTGAAATTCGTTGTGAATGTTACCTACTGAACATAATTAACACCCACCATAAAGAGCATAATTATGGTAAAGATGTATTTGCATGCTGTTAACAACAGCTGAAAAAGGTGGAACAATTGTATATTTACTCTAAGGCATGTAAACTTACCCTTTTTCTGCAAATAAATTATTACTTACTTACTTACTTACTTACTTACTTACAATACGATGAATGTTGTGTGTGATTGCTCGGTGTGCAAAGTAAAATATTTTTTGACTAAACTCCCACTACTCAAAGGTATATCTAACGTCACCTGACTACATTTATCTATCAAGCCGTTTAAGCTGTAGAGCGTGCTATAAAAAAACTAACACACACTCACTCAGAAAAACATAACTTTCCTTCTACCGCAGTCGGATAAAAGTCCACACTATATCCGGCCACTAATAAAATGTCACATCAATTACGGCAAACATAACAATAACAACTGGACAATACCCAGCACCGCAATATTGGCTAAAATAAACAACAGTATGGGACAGTCACTGTAAGCCGACTCTGTGCCAATTGGGAATAAATGAAATTTTAGAAATGTCTGATTTTTTTTTGGTGATAGGAATAACCTTCCTTAGCACTAGAAAAAAGTTGCAGACTTTTCAGCTGCGTAATTTTTTTTGAAAAATATAAACAGTTTCCTCACTTACGTTTTGGGTTTAGGACGGCGAATAAGACACTTTCCTTGATCCGTCTCAAATTACTAAAAATATTTTAAATATCTGACCCTGGCAATGACAAATATAGCTTACAGCTGTCAATATAATTGCGAGCGTGAGTTTACCACGGATATTTAAAATATTTTTTTGTATTATGATACAGATCAAGGAAAGCGTCTTATTCGCCGTCCTAAACCCAAAACGCAAGTGTGGAAACTGTCTATATTTTTCAAAAAAACAAAGACCATCATATTGATTTGATGATTGTGCTAAAAATGTTTTTGGTACTTATAGAACCACCTCTGTGTCCGTACGTTCATTTATCACAGACATTATAGGTTATAAGATGAACTGTACCCCGAAAAACACACAGACCGAAAAGCGTAACTCCTAAACATTTTACGAGCGTATTCTTAATCTTATTATTTTCCTGTTCATTCTCAATCCGCCTCTAAACTTTAAACACAGTGAGGAACATTTCGAAATAAAACCCCAAGGAAAAGGAAAGCCCTTATCTGCCGTATTTGCATGAGTCAACACGGTGGGGCCCGTGATTTGGCGCCAAATCGACCTCTGTCAATGCGATTTGGGAGCAAACAGCTGTTTGACGTTATTGTTTCTGTGCAAATTGGAGGTTTGATGTGTAAAGTGGCGCAAAGATGACATGATATCAAGGAGGGTTCATAGCGACGAAGTTAACAGACCTTTATCATGCGCAATTAATGATAGATCGTGGGTTTGAACCACTTTAGTAGAGTTCACAGTGATATAACTTTTCATCATGTAAACTAGAGTGTGGGTTTGAGTAATATTTTAAACAACTTTAAAAACGGAGGAGATTCTCAATTTTTTTTATCGTTATTACTTTTAACGAGTGTTACCTCAGAACTCGGTCAATTATGTACCGATTCTTACAATAAGCTAGTTGCGTAATGTTAAAATGATAACAAAGTAATTGCTAAATGGATAGTTAACCATCAAATTATTGTATAAAGTATAAATTACAAACTATAATTAAAATCATACAAAGATATGAACCTTGAAAGTTTAGAAAAAATATGCCTTTTTTTAATGTTCAAGTGTAGGTATAACTTTAAAGCTACCAATAGAATCCTTACGCTTTTAGAGAAACTAATTTGTATGACAACTATGGACCTAAACGCAGCATTATTTCGGGACCGAAACAGCAATTTACTTGATGTTCCATACAACGATTAGTACAAATAGCATAGTGAAGTCAAATAACAGCATTTCGGCTACTACTGCCAGCGAGGTCTGTTTTTGACTCAATTTTTTGGGTATTTATGATCTCCGAAAAAAACTGATTCGAATGGATGAATATATATATTTATATACACACAAATATTGCTTGTTTTATAGTAAGACTTACAACGACATAGGTTGGCTGACGTTACGTAGATCTAAATGTCATTATTGTACGGGAAAATGACAGTTGATTTGTCCCATCGGTAGTTCGAATAGTAGCGTAATTATTATTCTATTCTAGAGTGCGATGATATTAGAGTTGAGCAGTCAGGTTATTTTCAGTTGAAACTCAGTTCGTCAGGGCGAAAGGCTACGTATGTATTACATAGGTAGGTTAAATGTTAAGGCAATTAGACGTGACGTTGTTATTGCGGCTTTGCGTCTTCTGGGTGTGTGTTGCTTGCATACCCGCTGGTGTATCATTATGTTTCGTTCTCTGTTGTTAGGGTGACAATAATTACCTGACTGCCGAAGGAAAGGAGGGTTATGTTTTTCGAAAGTATTTATGGATGTATGTATATATGTATGTGTGTGTGTGTGTGTGTGTATGTTTTATTCTTTGGCACGCCCTACAGCCTAAACCGTTTGACGGATTTCGACATATGAGGTGCCGTTGGATTCCTCTTAATCGTGGGAGTGACATAGGCTTTAATATTTGCAAAAAAGCAGTAGGGTTTTTTAAAAAATCTTTTAATTCCACATGTCATTTATTAAACAAGATTTTTTTTCTCGTACTTTGGAAGGCTGACTAGAACTTAACAGGTTTTTTTTATGACACTGGATATTTTAATTTTCTAATAAATACATTCGCGGACTCTTAACAAGTCAAGTGGAAGTCTTAGACAGACCTTTATATAAAGAAGTGATTTTCTTTTTTAAAGCCCACTGTTTTTTTTTTAATATTGTCAAGTTATATATAGGTTTACATTAGTCATTCCGCTTAAGCCGCAGAGCGTAGGTACTAAAGAAATCGATGTTTACATAAACTCGAAAACATAATCCTCCTTCAGCCGCAGTCGGGTAAATACACAGAATTCAGTCCACGAAGACACGCTCCAACCCTTCTCATTGTGTACATACTATATATCGACTCGATAAAATCGAGTGTTAATATTCATAATCTTAATGTCTGGAACATTTTATTGAATGATGATGATGATGATGATGCTGTCCTGACCGATTTCGGCCACAGCGACTGTGTGTTCTGAATTTGGTGTTACCAATTTGCACTATGACTAGAGTGTTGTTGTTCTACACTCTGGTGCGCTCTCATGTGGCTTGCATACCCTATCTTTTTTGCAGAGGTACGAGCGCAATTTGGGCAGGTTAATACCCCGCCAATTAAGTTGTTTTATTGAATATGATTCCGACGAACGCGGAATGTCCCATTTTAAATGTTTTGTAGTTCCAGCATGGTGACACGAGCTCATGTTTAGTCTCGGAAACATGGTAATGGCATAACGATGTTGCTCGGTGTTTGCATTTTGCCGAGACTGTCCTGGCCTGAGACGCCCGCCGCCAGCTCGGATAATATTCGCTTTGAGATGTAATCAGCAGCCTTAATGTAACCCTCATTAGGTACGTGTGGCGAGGGAATAATCTAGTCGTACGCTAATTGTACCTTACCTTACCTGCAATAATGTATGAGCTGTGGAAATCGAGAGCCTGTCATGTTTCGAAAAAACATGTTTTTTTATTCCAAAAAGTATATTGACAACAAAAAACATTAACGAACCTGCTCACAAAATTACACGAGAATCGCTTGAGAAATGCTACATGTAGATGAGAACAGCCGGAACAGCGGGACAGCGGGACATTGGACGATATTCGGCTCAAGCTGAAGCATAGAACTTCGTTCGCTTCGCTCGCTCGTTCAAAAATAATGAAGCGGGCATAAATATCGTAACAGCTATTGATAGAGTCGTAACAGATATTTATACGCGCTTTGTTATGTTATCATAACACTTAAATTAATGCTGTTTACGCAAAATTTGTCGATTCATGATTTGAAGCTATGATCGATGGACCTCTGAACAATTAAAAATCACCTTTCTTAACTTGAATAGGTCACCACGGTACCCATATTGCGCAATCGGAGCGGACTCGAATTACTCGGTATGTAAATCAGGGATCCCAGGCATTAGCATATCTCTGGGGCCGATATTGCGGTAGTTTCGATGTATTGAGGAATTCTATTACCGCCCTGCTTTTAGTTCGAGTTCATTACATTATGCTCCTTGGAGTTGAAGAGCGCTTCTTCGTATTTCAGCCAAGGCCCATTCAATACAACTTTTAACTCGTAAAACAAGAGCTGACTTTTTCAACTTCTATTATCAGAAAGATTGGTCCACGTTAATAGTGCGCGTGTAATCGAGCGCACGAAACACATTGATATTTAAAGTAAGATTTGAAAACACCCCAACACAACAATAACTAAGAACCAACTATAGACTACTGGCTGTGTGAGTTGTAGACCTCGCGATCCTATTAAAATAAAAACAAAATCAACAAAAAAAAAACAAAAAAATATCGAATTGCTCACGAAATTTCACGAGAATCGGTTGAGAAATGTGGCATCCACCAGACGGTGGATAGACATACGAAAGAATTAGTGCCCAAGATGAAACGGAGAATTTCGTTCGCATCGCTCGCTCGTTCGACAAACAAAACTTTCGATTTCTTTCTTCTATTCGAAAAAAAAAACCTTATTCTAATCAGTTCTCCCGTTTGGGAGCTAAAATGGCACAGATATACAAGTTAAACTTTTAACACCTCTCGTTCAGAAGGTATCAGATTTAATCCCGGCACATTTAATACATTGACACTTGGGCCATGCTACATAAGAACAAACTTGTGCGAATTTGAACGCAAGTGTGCGTTTCCGGCACTCAACATCCCAATTGGTAAAGTAAGTCTACTGCTAACTAGTGACTTTGTGAGCTGTAGAACTCACGAGCCTGCTTTTGTTCCAAAAAACAACTTTTTTGATTTTGAAAAACAGAATCGACCAAAAAAACTATATTATTGAACCTGCTCAAAAAAAACACGAAAATCTGTTGAGAAATGCCACCTGTAGAAGAGAACAGCCAGACAGACTACTATCGACTAGTGACGGAATCGAGTACTATCTCTATTCCGTCACTCGCCCAAGGCTTCGTACTAACCATTTTTAACCATCCTCAGTATCATTAATTCGTCACATCAACGCAGAAGTTTTTGTCAAGAAGAAAAGTGCGTAAGAGGCAGCCTTAATATCCTGCAGCCAGCGCTACGTATGAACCAGGCCCCGTAGCATGGTTGGCCTTGTCACGCGATAGGTGATAGGATAGAGCGTGCGTCACTGGCTGACACCGTTCGATAGAACGAGACGACGCTCTTATCTTGTCACTTGTCGCGTGATAAGGCCAACCATGCTACGGCTCCAGTACGCGTTTTCCACCACTTTCCCTTTTTGCGACTTCATTCCTGTGCCTAGACAGGCATACGATTTTTTTTTTTCCAAGCTGAAACGGAGAGCTTCGTTCGCTTCGCTAGCTTGTTCAATAAGGTACATTATTGATCTGGGTAAAGGAATCTTGCATTTAAATTTTCACCCACTTCTCGTGGTCAGATTGACTTATAATGTGACATCATAAGCATCCCACAGATCCCATAAGAATACCAGTAGCAAAAGGGTTCTGTTAATACTTTCATAAGAGAATCTTCAATTAGAACTGACTGATGATTTTTATTAACAGTTGCTCTAGCTAGGCTCCTAAATAAATAATTCTCCAATAATAAATACGCTAAAAACCTGTTAGGTATGTCAACTCAATTGACGTGTACAAAGGCCACAGTTCTGCAAGTTCTTTCAACCACGAAAGCTTTGATGCTGTTCATTAACCCTAGCGTGAAAGCCTTTTCACAATATAATTGATATTTTGAAGGTTGATAAGTGAAATAACGGCCATTATGTATATAAATGTTTGTTAAGTTCAGCTGTTTCAGTGGAGACATTGATTTATGAGCAGAGCCTGTTTAGTGTGCCGCTGCCCTGGTAATGGAAACGGGTGATTAGTTAAACTTGTTTCATTTGTTCCGTAAAAAACCGGTCAAGTACGAATGGTATTATAATTACATAGAGTGTCCAAATCATACAAGTTGTAGTTTGTAACTGAATCGACATCCCTCAGCAGTGTTCTTAAGGACGAATATAGGTAGTTAATGTAAAAACTAGTTGAATTTTTTTCATCGTTAATTTAAGTCCCTGGCTCCGTAGTAATCCTATGGCTGAACTCGCAACTTGGGACCGCTCTAGTTCTTAAACGAGCAAGTAAATCAAAAAATTGTAATCAATAAAATATGCTTATTTTAATGTATTACTCAAAGACAGTAGAAAATGCGAAAAACATTTTTTTGCCAAAAAATCAGTCCTAAAAGTCCCGTTTTGCCCAACCAGATTCTCGTCGGTAAATGGGTTCATTTCGTGTGGCAAATATTTACTACATAGGTTCATTAGCTTTTGAGTTTATAATATCCGATAAAAAGTTCAAATAACGTTAAAAATGCAATTCTAGATAACGAATATCCCTTAAATGTTTATTTGACAAATTCATAGAAACTGTCTGTGGCGTTTAACTTTTGTTTGTCCGGTTCAATCACAACTTATATTGATATTAATCATGAACAGTTGATTCGATAAGCTTTGCCTAGTTCTACAAGTTTCTATTATCCCCAACTGTAAACGTAGTTTCGTATGTTACTTAATTAGAGCAATATTCAAGCAACCAGTATTTGCCAACATACTCGTATGTATTCATCTGTGCCAACAAAGGCACAACTTACCCGATTTAATAAAGAACCAGTGTTTTATTTGACCTATTCTATTGTGCAAGATAATTTAAGATTAATGGTGATGGTATTGCTAATTACTGAGAATGTATTGAGTCTGCCATGAGTAATTGAGTGCTTCATACAAGCTGGTTATATTTAAGTTTGATGGTTCACTGCTTTTATGGTGCTTTATTTTAATTTATAAATTATCCCGTAAAAACATTCCATGTAAAAAATAGGCCGCCTCGAAACTCTTCCACCGTAAAAAGTTGTCAGATATTTCGTAGTAGCCAAGTCAGGTATTCTTATTATTTGTTTGTTCCTTTATTTTATGTATTCTTATTAAACTTTTATAATTGCTTGCTAAATAAAATTCTGCAACTTGGGAATCACACAACTTTACTGCATTTATTAATGTTTGCATACCTAAAACTATTTAATATTGTGTGGTTGCCAATTCACAACATTTTATTTAGCAAGCAAATAAAGTTAATACTGACTTGGCTCTACGAAATATCTCACAACTTTTTACAGTGGAAGAGTTTCGAGACTTAGCCTAAACTTTTACATGGAATGTTTTTTATGGGATTTCACTTCTTTTTGTAGGTTATTGTGTTATCAATACATACAAATTTATGAATGCAGCTGGAAATACTATTTTTGAATCTTTGTATGGAAATGTTATTTTACCTACCGCAAGTAACTTTTATATAGTATTCTAGTGCATTGTCCATATAACACTAACCGCTTGCAAATACATCGTATAGTGCACTGTACCTAACTTGTTATTACTATTTGCAGGAACTACTATTTTCATGGATTGCAAAAGTCACTTTGTAATCGCATGTATTTGTATAGGATACAAACTTAGTTATGCAGTTTGTATACGTCTGAAAGGTGACTAAAATTGCAATAATTTAATTTTTTTATGAATTGATAGGCTAAAAGCTAATTATGTTTAAAATGTGGAGCTTGTGGGTCTGCTAAAAGTAACTTAGAATTATGTTGATCATCATAAGTCAGTGAGTTTGTCAGTGACAAAACTAAGGAACTTTGACGGGAAATAGTTCTTAAACTGTTCATATTAAATGCTATTGAGAATATATCTAAGCCATATTATGCCTTATATGATATGTTACTGAAAATTCAGGGTTCTAGCTTTAGCCAGCACAAAATTACAAGATGTTGAAAATGGCCTTAATGGCTTTGAGAAAAGGATGTAGGCCGTGCCTCTTTGTGTTGCTCGACTTGGCGGGGCAGTACCTAAAAATCTATAAGTATATAAATCATTGAACCTGCTCATAACATTTCAAGAGAATCGGTTTAGAAATGCGACCTGTAGAGTAGAACAGCCGGACATCTGGACATACGGATATACGAATGAATTTTGGCCCAAACGTTGGTTTTGAAACGAAATTGTTCGCTTCACCAGCTCGTACAAAAAAAATGCCGAATTTGTAAGCTTTAAAAAAACGGCGGTAACCCTTTAATGTACTAGCATTTCTCAATTGATTCTCGTGAAATTTTGTGAGGAGGTTCAACAATTATTAATATTATTATAGACTTTTTTAGTCGATTCAGTTTTCCGAAATATTTTTTTTCAAGTTTTGCAGCTTACAGATCCACTTGTGACTAATATACGAAGCCTAGATTGCCAGCCACCTATTCACGTGGAGTTGCATCCATTGGTTCTGGAACGAGAAATCCAGCCTGACGGCCAAGTACGCGTATAAATGCTAATGTAGGTTCTAGTTAGGAATTTTGCGTACAGTTGGTGTTTTGCATTTGTGGTCTTATGCGTCTAAAGGCTATGAGGATCGATTTAAATTGTTTTGTGAAAGTCTACAATGTGATGAATAAAACTCCATGATCTGGTTAGAATGTAGACAGTTTCATGTCACTTATGTCCTTGGAACAGTGATACAATAAAGTTGCGTTAGCACCAAGTCACATTGACCGTCTTTTCAACAAAAATTCTTCCAATCTTCGTTTACTCCTTGAACAGCGATGCAGTTTTTCGATCCATTTTCTTTTTTGAGTTATATTTATTGGTTTTAAAGAATGCGTCTCGCAAGGGAATTCGTCTCCGAAATCTATCACTAATTGCCTTCTTGGTAGATCAATTTCTGCGAGCAGCATTGTAGGAGCAGACGAGCTGACGCTAAATGAGGCTTTGGACATTTTTCTGGATAAAGATCCAAGTTTTGTTTGTTTTTTCTGCTTTATTTCCTTCAACATTGGATCGAACAGCTTCCTTGAGAGACCGAGGATTCCTACAGATATTCCCGCCGACCGGAACTCTTCTTCTGGCATAATCAAAACACGCTTGAAATACCTCAAACGAGGAGTCAAATTTGGATACTTTACGACACCTATTCCAGACATCCGGTAAGGGATTCGGCGTTGACAAAAAATTTCATGTATCAATGGTGACTGAGTTTTTAACAAACGATCTCTTGGTACGCAGCTTCCTGACATCAATAATTGTTCATCGATACTTTTAGTCTCTCGGAATTTGTATTTGTGTTCTGCAAAATTAAACTTATCTGATTTGAACAGCCTGTTGACTTCAACTTCGATATCCTTTGCAGATTTTCTACCCAGAGCTACCCAAACGATCTGAATTATTAGACGGAAAAATGTTTCATAGAAAACTGCATCTCTTCCAGACGCAGATAGATATTTTCTGGAGCCCATATGATGATATTTACCGAATTTGTCGCCGCCTATAATTATAGCGCTGTATTCTTTTGCTACGAGAAAACGGATATCTTGTAAGTCTTCACTTAGCTCAGCTTCATAGGCATCGCTTTTTCGTGAAGGAAGTTTCTTCTCTAACGCCCGGTAGCTCAGTATCTCTTCCACTTGCAAAAAGTATTGGCAGTAAAATATAAGTGCTCTGAGAAAACGTTCCGTAGCTGGCACGTGCAATATGTTTACTATTTGGATGTTGACAAATGGCGCTGGTGCTGAGAAGAGGACGACGTCTTTAATGTCTTGCAGCGTAACCACGTCGTTACCATCTTCAAGCATTGGCCTTTGATAACGCTTTTGAAATCTAAGTACGTCGTATAAGTCTAGACTGTCAGCAAATTCTAAGGACTGCATTATCTTTGTAGCTTGTACTCGTTCACTTGGCGCAGTTAGGAGGATGCTGCTTTTAAACTCGAGACAGTTATTCGCCTCGCTCCACTCCCAAGTGCCCTCGTCATAAGGGCTGATTGAAATATCGTCGTCATCCATGATTTTACCTCCTGTTATTTACACAAAAGTTTCCCTAACCAGTCTTTTTGAGATTTTGTACAAACTTAATCCATCTAATTAAACTGTACATAAAATGTAAATAAAATATAAAATATGTATAAACTAGCTACGAAATTGTCATTTGACATTGTTGATTGGGTGTTTTGAGAAATCTAGTTGGCGAAGATGGCATCATTTAGGTACTCTTGTTTGACACTCATTCGAAGTGAAACTTTAAAAGTCCCAGGGCGACCTCAATTCACAACTGGATTTCAATGTGACTCGACGTATTCTATACCAATATGGTATATTAATGAGTTGCGCGCGACCACAATGACATAAAATGGCTCAACCAATATCTTACTTACTTTAACACGAGCTATCTGTCTTTGCAACTATGTCTCAACTCGAAATAACTGTTTCTAAGTTTAAGTAGCGTCTGAATATTAATTAATTTTATCATAACTTGAAAACTTTCCTTTTAGCAAACTTAATGCTGGGAGCATTAAGTTAATTTTCATATTCTTTTAACATTTGTTGACGCAGTTTTATTACAAGCTTATTAACGTGACCTGTTCGCATGTAAAGTTGTAAGTTGTCCGTCAAAATTTGCAATCCATTTTTCAGTCACTTAGCGTTATCCGATTGAGTTGAAATTTTGGGTATTAGTATAGTTTGGATGACAATTTAATATTATGGTACCATCGAGCTAATCTAATCATGGAGACAGAAGGTGGCTATGGGAGTTAAATTAACTGACATAACCCCGTTGTGTTTGGGCTCGTAAGAATCGTCCCAATGAGTAGTTGATGATAGTATAAATAATTGCACAGTCGGCAATAAAAGCTTGTACCAAAAATGAAATTTTTGACCGCAACTTATATTATAAATGCGAAAGTAACTCTGTCTGTCGGTTACCTTTTCACGCTTAAACCACTGCGCTGATTCGATTGAGATGAAATTTGGTGCAGAGGTACTTCGAATTCCGGGGAATAGTTTTTATCCCAAAATCCATCACCTAAGGGGGTGAAAAGGGGGGCAAAAGTTTGTATGGAGCTACGACTTAAACGAGTTCCGCGCGGACGAAGTCGCGGGCAAAAGCTAGTATTAAATAATGCTGCTAGCACGCTAGCATATTAATTCAGAACCTTATTCGTCTAAAGCTTAAACCTAAATACACTGTAGGTAATGAACATGTTTCAAGTATTTTGATAAACATCCCCCATTCAAAGTTGCACACATATTCCGTAAATTATATACGCTACAAGAACGACAGAAACCTCAAACATAAATTCTATCTTGAAAATGTTACTTACATAGGAATACTTTTGTACACACCCGTCTACGTAGCCTCGAGAGTCTAGCTTGTGATAAATAGGACAGTAAGTATTCCGCATATCGCAAAAGTTGAACAACAAAGTTCATAAAGGCAACATAAATAACACCTATAATAATAGCTGGTGTGTCGCGACGTTATATTATATGAACAGACGATTCGTGGAATGTCTCTGTTTCTTTCTTCTCAGTGATGCGTTGCTTCGGAAACAAAAGATCGTCATAACAATATTGCAGATGTACAGTGCTTCTGGTCTTATAGGCAAGGAATGTTTCATACAAGGACCTTTTTCCGTTGTCAACTGAGTAACTTTTATTTAACCCAATGGAGAAAAATGCAGCAAACAAGCAGCAGCACTTGATTTGAAGATCAAATAAATGCACTTGGAAATTAAGGAGGTAGTTAACAAGGAATTAAGGTCTAGTTTGGACTTGATTATAACTGTATTTGACTAATTAAGGCTTAATTAAAATGATGCAAGCTCTTTATAAATCATTACTCTTGTTATTTCTGCTACACCATGAAACCTGACGGTAGTACTACGTTTTTTCCAAACTTTTGTAACCATTCACGTCTCGCACGCTCATCGGCCTCCATCGGATCTTCAGTAGTACTCGTTCTTGCTCTTGCCATGTTTTGAAGATACGATTCGTATAAACTCAGTCTAGGAATCACGGAGTTATCCCCAGCGGGCTCTAAAGGCACATTGATTGGATCAAATGGCAAAGTTAACAAGAACTTCCTGGGGTTTTGGAATATATTTCTTTGATTTGAACCTTCTGCGTATGGAGTTTCTGTAGCGTTTAGTATTTTCTCAGCGCCCTGTTCAACAGTTGTTGGTGATACAGTGGTTGGACGGTTATTTTCGTCCCAGATGATGGAATCTAGCCACCTAGCGAAGCTGGACACTTTGGGGAAGGCGTGGCTTCTAGAGTAGAGCGCGCAAGTGTGGAGGAACGAGGAGACAGCGATGAGCGTGTTGTTCTGTATTACCGCCCCGCCGTTGTCTCTCTGTAAAATAATGTTTTGATTTTATGATTACCTGGTATATTTGCACTAGTTTTGAATTGTGGATTGTATCCATATAAATACAATTTAATTTAATTACAAATACTTGGAAATGTATTTAATACAATTTTGTGATTCGATTAAATAAACATTTTTATATTATTTGAAACATATCGTGTTTATAAATATGATTATTGAGTTGTATAAGCATGTAAGAACAAAGGCCAACATCACGAAATACTTCCAAGTTATTAGGAAAAAAATCGTAATACAAATCTCTCAAGTTGTAACAGTTTTTGTGGGGTTTCGCTCAACTTTTTGCCGTCCTCGAGTTGAATAATCCTCTTAGAGTTTTGTAACTTTGTTAAATGTAATGTCCAGTTTTCAATATTTTTATCAACTTATTCCTTCCGTAATCTCCTAGAGTAACACTCAATAACTATGAAAATGGGGGGTTTCGTACACAATATATTGTTATTTCTACCCATACAAGCCAATACCAAGTACATACTTATATAGAGTTCCATAAACCCCATTCCCAACAAAGGAAAAAATACAAATAAGTATGTTTCTTCACAACCGTCGGCCCACTTGGCTCGCGTATTACAAATGGGATCATTCTATCTACTAGGGTTTGTTTTTCAATTGACAGATATGCAAACGAAATAAAAGGGAACGAGGAGACATCACCACGAATAGGGTTGACTAACGGCTATTTTCGACCGGGTTTTTTAATATTTCGTTTGTAGTTGTTATTCAAGTTCGTGATAATAAAACGCTCCGTGAATATACTGACAGCTCAAGATGACTATAAACATAATATATTAGATGGGTGTATGTAATATAATATATGTTTAACGATACTTTAGATTCCTAATTTGCTACATTTCGATTCGTACCATTTTTTAATCCCATTTAAATTGAAGATTGGTGTATGCAAATTCAATACTGAATATACAATCCCAAGGTTTTGAACACGAGCGTTCGAGCGTAAATTTTGTCTGTATAACGCTATTCGTATCCGCATTTCGAGACCCGCCTTCCAAGGGATCGTAAGAAGAATTGATTGCAGCCAGCCCTATAGACTTGACCTATTTATTCCACTCCACTGGAGTAGAAAAAGGATAGAAACAAAATGTCGAGATGAGAGCATTTTAGAGTTGATTGGTGTTCCAAGACTCTCACTGACTGACTGACTTATGCAATGCAGTTTACGGCAATCAACGCGGAATAATGCTTGTAATATTTTTGCAATAGTGAGGCAATAAAACGCACCCCTTTCATTCGGAAAAGTAAGTTTTGCTCCACGACGAGAAGGATCAAAATGCAACTTTTCTGTTCAAGCTACTTTTTAGGGTTCCGTAGCCAAAATGGCAAAAACAGAACCCTTATAGTTTCGTCATGTCCGTCTGTCCGTCTGTCCATATGTCACAGGCATTTTACTCGAAAATTATAAGGTGTATTTGAATAAAATTTTGAGGATAGGTGTATTTTGTTAGCCGCTACATAGTTTTGTGATTAAAATGACAAAAAAAAATTTTTTAGGGGTGCTCTCCATACATAAAACTAAAAGTCAAATTTTTTTTTTCATTGTGACCCCCCATTGGCACATCAATCGATAGGCCTTTCAAAATAAATATAAGGTTTCTCAGCAATTTTTTTGATTAAGTGAATAGAGTCGGAGATAATCGTCCCGAAAGTCACTAAAATTCTGTCTCCCCCCCCCCCTCTAATTTTTGAACCGTGCATTGTAAAAATATGAAAAAAATCATGGACGTAGGGCTTATTAAATTCTTTCAGCGAAAATTGTTTTGAAGAAGATCGGTTCAAAGGTTTTCGAGATATTGCTGAAAAACTGCCTTCCTCAAAGAAAAGGACGTAAGTGCCGTAAGATTTCAATGACGATACGACCTTTTTAATAGGCACAGAACCCTACGTTCTGCGTGGTCCGACACGCACTTGGCCGGTTTTTTAATTTATTCATTGGCATGTAGCATTTACGCAATGTGCCAATTGAACACAGATCCTAATGAAATAATAGGTTGTAATTTCATCTTAATCAATTAAAAATGAACATATTTTAAGTTTTAACTTTAACAACCTTATATGAAAATTTATGAATTTTTCGTAATATTTAAAAAATTGACACAATAAATTAAACGTTTTACTTAAATCAAAACTATAGATGAATGTTATATTTTCCTCATAGTCGGTGTGAAAAATTGTATGTGTCACTCAGGAGCAAAATTATTTTCGTCATGGGCGTTAACGCTTGAATCCTTCGTTACGCTCAGGATTCTAACTTAGAATCCTGAGTTTCACTCTTGAATCGAGTACCGCTCTCGCCGTAAATACATCATTTTGCTCCCTTGAGACACAAATAACTATTCATTGTCACGTATGATCTTGTCGTACCAGCCTACAAATGTTTCTACAAATAAATGGTTTTGGAATGGAATGGTTTCTCCTGGGAAACCTGTTGAAAAACGTTTTATGATACATGTGTGCCTTGATCATTACACTCCGGGCTCTTAAATCATTGCACATCTCGTCTCGAGTATAATGATCAATATAGCACACGTGTATCACAATATACCTACTATTATGCAACCGTAACCTAGATATCAAATAAGGAATAAGTCATTAATTTATTCAATTGATAATACTATCTAATAGTTGGACGACTATCTACATAAAAGTGCGCTCGATAGAAAATGACAACGAAAAATTCACAAATCAGCCAGAGCGTATTTTGCCTCAACTTGCTCTTAGCATGTAGGTACAGTGAAAGTACATACTTTACAGTTGCAAATCGACTCAGATAATTGATAGACTATAAATATAGGTTTTTTTTTTAAATGAAATTACCCTGCAAAAATGCCGGTTGGGGTCCTTTACACCGCCCATACAGATGTAGTGTCCGGCCATCAGCTTGGTGTACGCCTCACAAATGGAGGCCTCGATCACTGGCGCGTTTACTTGACGCATGTGCTGAAAACAAATTGGTACACGTTTTTATGAATCTGGCTTGTAATGGATAGATAAATAGAGTGCTGAAGTGTTATCGTCTCGACATTATAGGTATAAACAGTGCACGCTGGCCGACCGTGGCTAAAGCACTGGGAGCAGCTGCATGCCCCAATGTGTAAAACCTTATATTAATATACATAATACTAACCCTAGAATTAAGTAGTATAACTAACACGGTATGGACTTTGTCCCAAATAAAATTAATTGAATTGAATTGAATAAAACCCAATGTTTCATTATGAAATACTAGCTGCCTGGCGCGGCTTCGACCGCGTAATGCAAAGAACGCAGGTAAATCCGCGAAACAAAATGTAGCTTATATCCGTTCAGAAAGTCCATTCTATACATAGTTGATAGAACGCCCTACATACAAACTTATAAAGCTCTGTCTCACACAACTACAATATTCTACAATGTATAGCCTAATATCCTATGTATGGTGTATTGGTGTGTGCTTTTATGCAGCAACAGGTCAACGTGAATTTCGCAGGAGAGAATTTATGGGTCGGAGGGTGACCTAGATTATTTTTCCCCGGAAAAATACACCGTACCAAGTGACCTTGTCTTGCTGTGAAGTCGCTGGTGAAAGTCAACTGGTGTTGAACATAAGGGTGGAAGTCAAAAAATTGGAATGCTTTTTTTGAACCGAGAGCTTTAAAAGTAATGTTTATTTAGTCCACGCTTAGCAACTCAGCGTGTCAGGGGAGTGATAAATCAGGCTTAACTACAGGCGAGTCCGATGTGTGCACTTCAAACTTAACCCACATGTACCCCACACCCAGTGGTTAATTCCTGGAGCGTACAAGTATATGATCGATGAGCTGGCAGCCAAATAGGATGCTTTGCAGCAGTTCTGTCAAGGCATTGAATCTTATTGCTTAAAGGATTTCTCAGTTAAAATAAGTTACTAACAAAAAAAAACCGGCCAAGTGCGTGCCTATTAAAAAGGTCGTATCTTCACAGAAATCTTACGGCACTTACGTTATTTTCTTTATGGAAGGCAGTTTTTCAGCAATATCTCGAAAACCTTTGAAACGATCTTGTTCAAAACAATTTTCGGTGAATGAAATTAATAAGCCCTATGTCCATGATTTTTTTCATATTTTTAGAATACACCGTTCAAAAATTAGAGAGGGGGACAGAATTTTAGTGACTTTCGTTGCGATTATCTCCGGCTCTATTCACTTAATCAAAAAAAATGCTGAGAAACCTTATATTTATTTTGAAAGGCCTATCGATTGACATGTGGCCTTACAATGAAAAAAAAAATGTTTTGACTTTCAGTTTTATGTATGGAGTGCACCCCTAAAACACGTTAACATCAGATAAAAGAAGAGGAGGCCAAATAGGTTCTCACTGATAGAAGTTAGCAGTTGATGATTGTTGCTGTTTGATAACGTTGTGTGTCTTTATTGGAGTTATAATGCTCACCCCAGCAGGAGTCCATGCGACCATGGAGGCCAGATGCCCGAGGGCTACTGGTTCATCTGAGTTGGGGAGCCTCACGGCACTCAATCGGGAACTGAAGGTCAACGGCGACTGTAGCTTCACTGCAGACACTTTTAGGTCGAAATTATTGATCATCATTTGAATCTGCAAGGAATTCAGTAATGAGTTAGAAACCAGGCTAGCTTATTTGAAGCACTACGCTTCAGCTTAAGACAGCGATAGTACCTATACTGATCTGTGTGTAGCTAATTTAGACGTATTTGTGTATTCATTCTCATTCGTATTTCCGAAATGAACTATAATGCCATTTTGCTATTGTTTCAGGTATGTCTTCACACTATGGCCACACCGCTGTTGGAGTAACCTTTATGATGATAGTAAATAATAACTTCTTGGCATTGCAAATCTTGCAAACCATATTTCATCCGATTGAGTCGAAATTTGGTATATTTGTGTAAGTTTGATGCCCATGCAACATGGTACCATCGAACTGAACTGATGATGGAGACACAAAGTGGCCACAGCAACTCCTAAACTACACAAGATAAACCCATCGTTGGCTCATTGGAACCCTCTCGACGAGTAGTTGATGATTGTGCATAAAAGAAGTACAGTCGGCAACAAAAGCATGTATCAAAAATTA
Source organism: Epinotia nisella (assembly GCA_932294315.1). Taxonomy (NCBI): domain Eukaryota; kingdom Metazoa; phylum Arthropoda; class Insecta; order Lepidoptera; family Tortricidae; genus Epinotia; species Epinotia nisella. The sequence continues at coordinate 12,909,408 of OW028693.1, forward strand.
AATTTTTGACAGACTTATTATGCATACTAAGCATCTAATCAAGTTTGACGAGTAGGTGCTCGTTGTCCAATGTGCCCAAAAACGTCGGATTTACCTTGTGTAGTTTAGGAATTGCTGTTTAGGAATCGAATATCGGTAGGCTACTAAACTATTAGTGTAGGTATTTATATAGTGGCTGAAAAATGGCTTTCAAATTTGGAAGGGCTGCTGAACCGTTTGTCCTAAACTCAATTTATTTCCGAATTTACTTGAAACACTGTTGGTGGCTTACGTAAATGTATATCATTAGGGAGGTGCCTATTGTATAGTAAAGTTGATTGAAATAATGTGTCGCTTCGCTAAATGTAACGGTTCACTGATTGTAATTCGTTGAAATTATTAAAGCTCGCTTGTAGAAATACGGCGACGAATTACATTCAGGGAAACGGGAATATATTTCGAATAGGTATATATAAGGACTTATTTATGAAGGAGCAACGCGTTCTGTCAAACGAGTCTTAAGGATTTCGCATAGTGATAGTTCTAGGGAATATTTTAGATTTGTATGTGGAATATTCTCAGCCGGGTAATATTTCCAAGTTATTCTCATACAAATCGCGAAGTTTTTTATTAATATTCCCGGGAACGCAACATCAATAGTTTCACAGTTTGCTTCCGTATTTGTATTTTTTTAAGAAATCCCAAATTTGCCACTACTGCACATTTTATTAACAAAGTCTCTAATGATATCAATTATGTATGTATATCTAACGACATTGAGTAACCAGACGTCAAGTTTGCAAAAATAATCAACATAGTTTTGCATGATTCCCCACTTGTAATATTTCGTATTTATTACCCCCTCGGTAGTAAATACGCAATTCATTTTAATATTAACGTCCGCAAAAACGTTAAATATTTAAATTCAAGCATTGAAATCGTGAAAGGAAATGTTCGCGTTGATTACCGTGGCCTCTGGAACTGAACAGGTTTTCTGATTGAATGTTTTAAGCACGAGCGTAGCGATAACGTAAATGTACTCGTATTTCATTTCATTTACTCCTTGATAAAACATAGTTTACATGTCAGTCATTTCGCGTTGATAGAGTGGGCGGGACTGAATCAACGCATCCTCCTATTCAGTGCCAATGTTTTCCTAGCGCAACGCTGGTAGTTACAATTCGTATTATTCGAAAACGCGTATGTATTTAAAAAAAAACGTGCCTAAAAGAAGAACGCTCATCCAGCGGGTTAGTTGACATATCTTAAATGCTACAGGACCCTATGTGATGTCCAATCACAATAGCACCTTCCCCATTCTCCCTGAGGGTGTAGTAAGAGTCGTGTTCAGGGATCGAGCTAATTGTTGTAATATCAGTGATATTACCCGGAACATATCACATTATCTCCATGTATTAACTTACAAATGAAAATTGGCACTGAAAATAGAATGTCATGTGACCAGGATCCGTAGCATGGTTGGCCTTATCACGCGACAAGTGACAAGATACGAGCGTCGTCTCGTTCTATCGAACGGTGTCAGCCAGTGACGCACGCTCTATCCTATCACCTATCGCGTGACAAGGCCAACCATGCTACGGGGCCTGACTACCATTTTTGAGAATACAGGTGCGAGTTTATATTATACATACATAAACTAGTCGCTCTATGAGCTATAGAAATAGCAAGCCAGTCTTTATTTACAAAAAAAACGAATAAGTAGGTATCTGAATCGACAAAAAACTCTATATAATGATTGAACCTGCTCAGAAAATTTCAATAGAATCAGTTAAGAAATGTGACCTGTAGAGGAGAACAGTCAGACATCTGAACATCCAGACGTACGAAATAATTGTGGCCCAATCTGAAATGGAGAACTTCATTCGTTTCGCTCGCTCGTTTAATTACGTGCCGTACAGTAATCGTGTGCCTTTCATGGCGAACTGCAGTTTGCTACGAAGTGCTTTGCCTTAGAAAATAGCAAGTAGCTTAAATGTAACATCGGAATACCGTACCTACCGATTTTTTATTGAAAGCTTGCACTCCTCAAACGGTATTTCTTTGTCAGAACTGAAATTTGATCCAAGAGAAATCAACACAACTGAAATATGTTTTAAGAAAAACAATGGATTGGATTGATGAAAGTTGGTTGCAAGTAATTCTTCATTTTTATAAGTTACTTAGTGCCACTAATAAATGTTTTATCTATTCTAATCTATTCAATAGAGGATACTGTTATTCGGTTTTTTTTTATGAATTCGAAGCACTATCTCTGTTAATGTTATTAATTTACCTTGTAGACAGAGCCGCCTTTGTTGTTATAGGAGCTGCCTACGCGCACGCTATAGTTGCCCAGGCCGCGGTGCGTCACGTACGACGCTATGATGTCTCTGGAACAGATAATTGAGTTTAATGAACGTTACGAACACTCTTTGATCACATTTAGATTGAAGTTTGAATTGAGTTAATTTGGAATGATTAATTTTGCTATCAGCTTGTACATTTTCGCTAAAATATTGAGGAATTGGGACGACGTCATAATTAATATTTTATTTTGAATGTTTTTGAATTAGGTTGAAACTTGAAATGGTCACTGAAATGGTTAAATATCAACAAGATTACAAAGGGTTAAGAGTTCTACGAAGGATATTAAAATTCCGAGCTTTTATTTCCCTTGCACTGTTCGCAATTAAATATGTAAGTTGTCCTAAATAAAATTGCAAAACAATTTTTCAGCTAAGTACTTGTCTGGTGATGGAGACAGAAGGTGGCCATCAACTCCTGATCCACACAATATACAGCCGTTTGGGTTTAGTTACAAAAAATATTTGTTGACTTTAACTTATTTTATTTTATATACCTACTCAAAATTACTAATTAATAAAGTAACTACGTAACAGATAAAATACGAAACAAAACATTGAAAAGAAAGAAAGAAAGAAAGAAAGAAAGAAAGAAAATACATTTATTCACAAACACACAGGACACACATATTATACAATAAAGTAAACAAGAGAACATTGCGATATTTTTAATAATTCACGGAAAATAGCCACCGATTTTTTGTTCTCATATAATCTTGAAACAAAGTCCCGTCCTACCAAAAAAAAGGTCGCTAGCTTGTGCACATAAGTTATGCTTTGATGTCGATAAATAAACTAAGGGCGGCATTATACATCCCGGTCAATCACTCGGGGACGGACAAATGTAATAAAACAAACTCTTTGCAATAATAAAAGTACCTACATCAAGAATTTGGAAGAAAATGGTGTAAGCAATGAGCGATCGCTACGGAATCGATACAACATTTACTGCACTCGATTCATTATTATTTTGGTCTGAGTAAAGTGAACGAAATTGCTAAATACAGCTGTTACTTTAACAACCATATTTATAATACCTACTTATAATAACATTCCGAAGAAAATGAACTCTTTAAATATATCTCGAAACTCATAATGTTCTTGTTCAAAATGAACTAGTAAACTTTTCAATTTTGCACCAACTACGATTGTGGAAGCGTCAGAATTGAGTTCTGTAGGAATATCTTTCCAAGTTTTCGAGTTATCATTCTGATGCCAGAAAATACTTAAGTGGGGAGTTAGCACTTGTTTGTTGAAATCCGTGTTTGAAGTATTAATAAATACGAGTAATTAACTTAATGAAGTATATTGTACACACATAGTTTGTGTTTGTTAACCAACTTTACTGATTTGAGCCAACCAACTGACTGATTAATATCGCCAACCTAGTCTAAATACATGAAAATAACAGTAGCATATAGGTGTATATGTATAGTGAAGAAGATAAAGTAGGTAAGTGGCTTTTTATTTTTATGTCAGATAGCGTCAGAAAGTGAGCGACGTAGCTGATTAATGTGAACGTCGTATTATGTTCTCAAAACATATGAGGGACTTGAGAAGCTACCTTTTTGTTTTAATGGCAGGAATATCCGCTATGGATACCTCCATGCCATGGGGATAGCGCGGAGGTTATGTCGGACTCGCACTGACTAAAAACCCCTGGTGGTCTTCCTCGACGCATTTCGAAGGGCTCTGGGATCTCCTACGGAACGCACCAGTGCCGCTGTAGCGTCCCATGTCTCTGTGGATCCTTCCAGTTTTTACAAGCTTTTATTTAGTTTCACCTGTCCCGATGTTTGTCATCAAATCTTGCAAATTAAATTTTATCAACTTCCCGGTAACCGATTGAGCTGAAATTTTCATATACTTATATGTAAAACTCGTGACAATGCAACATTATAATGACAAGGTGCTGATCTGATGATGGAGCTGTAAGTTGGCCATAGGAACTTTGCAATGAAACCGCACAACCTCATCTAGTTTGGGCTCGTTAGAATCGTCTCAATGAGTAGTTGATGACGGTATACAGAAAAGTACAGTCGGCAATAAAAGCTTGTATCAAAAATTAAAATTTTGACAGAAACTTATGATTTTATTAAATGATTGCAGCCCCCAACTTACCACCACAGAGGACCCTTTTTAGTCGCCTTGTACGACAGGCAGGGGATACGAGTACCGTAGCCGTATTCTAATGCCCGGGCTACAGGGCACTGAGACGCTACATACCTAATAACTACAACTTCTTATCATGTGCTAAAAGCTAAAAATCCCTTTCATAACTCTCACCACCCCATTAACGGTCAGAATTTGTCCTCGTACCTGTATAAACGGATTACACTGGCTTCTATATCTAGTTTCCGAACAGCTACTAGTATGTTTCAAAGAAAAGTCAACCTTATGTGATCCTATTTAGAGAATTCGGGCATAGCGCTATGTCATCCTGCACATATTTCGAGCACCCCACCCTAGGGAAGTACACCTCCACCTTCCAGAAAACGGCAGTTTTAATTTATACAGGGTAGTTAACTTTTTTTTACTTATGTAAGTAGTTCTGGTGTATGGGGAGTGTCAGCGGTATGAGTTCATGAAATAGTTACAACAGACACTCAGATGAACTTATAATACCCCTAAGATTCATCGAGGGTTAAGGGCGTTTTTCATGATAAAGAAAAGTCAACACAATTTAGCACAAATTCGATACTCACGTTTTAACTTAATATGTGTAAGGGGGTGTAAGGGGGCTCAAATAACATATTTCGGGCCTCAAGTCAACTTCACCTGCACGTGGTGCACCCTGCTATACAACAAACGAGGCAAAACTGACGACCCACCAACCCGCATTGGATCAGCGTGGCGGGCCTAAAGCCCAACTTTTCCCCTGAATGGCAAATTCCCCGTCTCGGCCCCGAGTGCCTGGCGACTCCAGGGTCCCGGGCAGTGACGGCCGTCCGGCAAACCCTGAAGCCAGAGGTGCGAAGAATTTCCGGGCGTTAAATGGAATCAACCGTCAAACAACAAGGCTAACAAAAATGGATTCTGGGTTGCAGAATGTTTTAACCTGCAATGTACGAACACTTAAAAGATGAGCGCTTATTGGAATTGCGGAATGCGCTGCAAAATATACAGTGGGACATAATAGGTCTTTCTGAAGTACGAAGACAAGATGAGGATACACAAGAAGACAAATAGTAATATCGTCTACCACTATGTAATAACTGGCGGAAATATAAGTGAGTTCGTTGGATATTCTCAACTTTCAAGTAACACAAAAACACTATTTGACCATAATCCAAACGTACGCTCCAACATTACCGTATAGCGACGAAGATGTAAAAGATTTATTATGATCTTCTAAACAAGGCTTGTGAAGGACATCGATGTACTTGGAACACAGTCCTTGGTGATTTAAATGCAAAGATGACAAGTCAAGAATTGGACAACGAACTTATAGTCAGACCACATGGGGTAGGTACCCACTATACACGTGGCACGCGCTTACTCCAATTTGCCTTTGGACAAAGTTTAAATATCAGCAACACCTTTTTCAACAAAAAACGATTCCAAATCGAACGAGGCCTTTTTTAAACAGGGAGACCCGCTATCTCCAAAACTATTTACCAGTGCTCTGGAGGAAATCTTGCAGACCCTAACGGTTTCGTGGGAGAATAGTGGCATCGGGATCGGCGACAGAATGCTGACAAAACTTCGTTTTGCCGACGATATCGTGCTCTTCTCACCGACAGCCCACGATCTGCAAAGCATGCTACACGAACTCAGCGCCACGCCAGCCTGCTCATGACTAACATCTGTTCCCGAAGAATCGAGGTTGATGGGCAGGAAATACACTATGTCGAAGAATACATCTATTTGGGCCAGCTAGCGTCTTTCAGGAACAGACAAGACACAGAAATTGAAAGACGCATCGACAATTAAAAATAATTTATTGGACAATCAAGCACATGATTACAAATTATACAAACATTATCCGTTGGGCTCCAAACTAGGCTGAGCATGTATCTTGGGACCCACTGTGTCGGTTTACAAAAAACTTTAGCATCACGTCACAGGGAACACGACATGAACGTAACAAAATGAAAATTAAGTAATTTAATAACTATAATTATGGTCGAACTATTAAACTGTTTAACATTACACAGGGACCACATGATTAATAAAACACAATTTACGCGGATTTTAAGTAGTAAGAGTGTTTGTGTATGAGTGTGTGTGAGTGTATGCGCATGTGTAAGTGTGCTTTAGAGTGAGCTAAGTGTTCATTACGAGTGTATATGTATATAATTATGAGGTACCTATTGGAAAAAGCAACTTTAGATGCAGGGACGTAAAATTTTTCCGTATCACATACGACAGTGTAGCAAACCATTTCCTGGAACAGCTACTAGCCTGCTAGCATAACTTGACTCTCTACTCTACTCACGCGCGTGATAGACTATCTGTCACTTTTTGACAGCATTAATCAGAAAGTGACGGACAGTCTATCTCGCGCGCGAGTAGAGTCGAGACTCAAGTTATGCTAGCAGGGCTGGTCCATGATAGATCTGTTGAAGGAAAACCTTCCACTATGTCTTAAACTGAAGCTTATCGACATGTGTATCCTGCCCATATTAACCAATGGAGCTCAGTCTTAGTCCCTGACCGGCATTTAGAAGTTCAAAATCAAGGTTTACCAGCGTGCAATGGAGCGCAGTGCCTTAGGAATCAAGGGAATTGATCGAGTCTGAAATACCACACTCTAGAACTTAGAATAGCAGATGTGGGCAAGAAGACCTCCTTGCTTAAGTGGAATTGGGCCGGCCATATTTGCCGTATGCACCCACAGAGGTGGTGAGCCCACCTACGGTCACATGTTGGTTGTCACCGAACGGGCACGGGCGGCGAGGCAGGCCCAGGCGGAGATGGCGAGGAGGGATGACTTGGACGCAATTTCACGTGAGTGGCCAAGGATTGCGGAGGACAGAGACGAGTGGAAATCTAGGGAGGAGGCCTTTGCCCAGCAGTGGGACACCCAACAGGCCAACAAAAAATATTATGTTAATATAAAAATTGAAGAATTTAATGCTCCGAGCCGGATTCGAACCAGCGACCACAGGCATACATGGCCCGTTGCTACTAGCGTAGCGGCAATTTTTCCTTTAATTTGAAATTTGTACATTTCGTTAGTAGCGTTACTGCTTAATACAAAATTAATATAAAAATTGTCTAATATTACTCGTAACGTCTAAATGTCTCAGGAGGGCTTTTAGAATAAGTGTAAAAAAAGATAAAATTCAATAAATATAAAATTAATTGCATTCTATTATAATGTGTTTATTAACGATGTAACAACATAAATCATGCATCTAATACTACGTACATTTTATTTTTAGACTTTGACTTCGAAAAATGTGTTTAAACATATGACAACTCCATGGATTCTAGAAACACGGTATGCTACCAAAAGTCGCAAGCTCAGTCATGACTTGCTAAGTGACAACGTTATAGACGAGTGAATCCACCGAACTATTTTCTGAGCTAAACCATCATCCACTTCCGTCATTATGCCGTCAAATGACGTAGTGTCTCCCGCCTTTTCTATCTTTTTCCCCGTCGCAAATTGTCCGTGACGAGAATTTTCCAACATGTCCCCTAGTGATCGGCAATTTTCCTGCGGAACGTTTATGAGAGGTATTTCATAGTGGCGTTAGGTTGCAGACAATTTTCTTAAAACATCTTACGTGTATAGAGCAGACTAGGTATCGCTTTTCTAAATTAACTTTAGTGGGAATGGACCGAATGTTTGGTGAACGTCTATTTCGCTTCCATTCTGTATCTAGCCGAAGCAATTCGTCACGATAGTAAAATTCATAAATAAAGGTCAAGTTTTTTCACTTCTCATGCTCGAAAAGTGTGTCATATTAGGCTTAATAAGCGGGGCTAAAGTAATACATTTAGCCCCTAGGGAAAATATGTAAACATATTTATGATTTTTAACACATTTAATTTGACCAATCAAAACACTTCACCATATTAAATCCACCAATCACAACTCTTTCAAAAAACATTTATCTTTGCTATCAACCAACCAGAATACAGCTACATATTAAAATTGTCCAATCAAACATCAGGTGTTTTTTAGTCCCTAATTCCAAATCATTTAAATTCACCAATCACAACTCTTTCAAAAAACATTTATCTTTGCTATCAACCAACCAGAAACATATTAAAATCGACCAATCAAACATCAGGTGTTTTTTAGTCCCTAATTCCAAATCATTAAAAAAGAAAACGCCTCTGACCGTTAATAGCGCGTCCAAACGCTAAATTTTCTCGCAGTCGAAGTGAAAAGTAGAGTGTATAACTCGGGTCTAAAAGCCATATTACCCCTCGAAATATTTTCCCTCGCTTCGCTCGGGAAAATATCCATCTCGTGGTAATATGGCTTATTTTAGCCCCTTGTCATACAATCTACTATTTTTCACTATCCCCAATAGGCATGATCATGTTAAAATTAATAACTTAGTGTTGCTAAATGAATAGTAAACCATCAAATTATTGTAAAAAGTATAAATTATAAATTATAAATCCAGCGCGGGAATGCTGCCTGCGTGATGGGTACGCTACCTAGGGGTCCAAATTTAGATAGTCTTTTTTTTAATGTTTAGTTTTAGTTAATTTAATTTAGTTTTAGGTACCTAGTTCTAATTTAACATTTGTAAATATTTATTATTATAATAAAATATTACAATAGTATGATTATTTTTATTGTCCAAGTGTAAATTTAATGCTACCAATAGAATACTTACGCTTTTATTGAAACAAAATGGTATTACAACTATGGACCTAAACGCAGTATTTCGCGACCGAAACAGCAATTTACTTGATTTTCCGTACAACGATTAGTACCTACACATAGCATTGTGACATGTGTGACGTCATATTTTTCAATCAATTAGTATGAAGCGTTTGGGATGCCGCCAGCGAGGTCAATCTTTGTCACAGTTTTTTGGGTATCAATGTTCTTTAATTGTAGTTGCTCCCATAAAAACATTTGTTCCTCTCCAAAAACTGGTTCAAATGGCATCTTAAAAAAGTCTTAGTCATCATGCCTATTGTGACACCAATTGTTACTTTCGAACAATATCAACTTTAAACTGATACGCTGTTACGTCTTCATAACGTAAGTGGAAATCACTAGAATGTAGTCGATTACTAGTTTAATGATTTAGGGTGGGTCAGGAGTTATCGCAATTAGAATCAGCCCTTAACAACCCTGGCTTATGGTGCGAAATCATCGGAGTGACATATTAGCAGAACTTTAGGGACTTTGCGATCTATGGATACTGTTTAGACGTGAGAAGTTTAAAAACAATACAACTGTGAGCTGCAGAATTCGCGAGCCTGTCTTTTTAGGGTTCCGTACCTCAAAAGGAAAAAAACGGAACCCTTATATTTTTGATATAGTATATTATTAAGTTTATTTCTTTATTTATATTTTATCTTAAGTTAGGTTTTTACAATATTAATATAAAAAGTAAAATATAAAACTATACATACAAAATATAAAATCATTATAAAAACCTAACCTAGGGTACCGCCGGCAGCGAGGCGGGGCCTAAACTACCGGTGGTCAGGGCGACAGAGAGAGGAACCTCCTGACTATCCGCGCCGTGTCCAGAAGTACCGCCTTCTGTATCTGACCCTTGACCCAGCCATCTAGCGAGAGTCTCTTAAGGTGGCGGTCGAGACTCTTCGCTATTAAACCGTTCGCCGAAACGACTATCGGGACGATGATCGTCGAATCAACATCCCACATGGCGGTTACCTCGTGAGCCAGGTCTAGGTACTTGCTGGTTTTGTCCTTCTCGGCCTTCACGAGGTTCTCGTCATGGGGGATGGTGATGTCGACGAGCACTGCCTGGCGTTTCGATCGATCTGTCAGGACGATATTAAGTTTATTATTATTATAAATATATTTATCTGTGTGTCTTTTCTTTCTTTCTATTGAAAGTAAATACAAGGTTATGATTGACATTAACTAAGATGAATTAAAACTAAGTTAAATCTAAAAAAGGCCCTCGAGGCATTGTACCGAGGATGCTGGCGGCATAGATATAGTTGATATAGTTAATAAGTAGTAGTAAGTTAACTGTCACTAACATAGCATATAAGTCTCTGTAACTAACAAAATATGGATCGATGTCAGTCTGAAATAAAGATATTTTATTTTATTTTATATTTATTTTATAGGATCACTTTGTTGTCCGTCTGTCTGTCTGTCTGTCTGTCTGTCAAGACCATTTATCTGGAGAACGCGTGGAGGTATCGAGTTGAAATTAAAACCATATACTCAGGTCTACAGTCCCTTGAAGCTGTGAAAAAATCAAACTTCTAAGTTAACGTAAAAAAACCGGCCAAGTGCGTGTCGGACCACGCAAAACGAAGGGTTCCGTGCCTATTAAAAAGGTCGTATCGTCACAGAAATTTTACGGCACTTACGTCCTTTTCTTTGAGGAAGGCAGTTTTTCAGCAATATCTCGAAAACCTCTGAACCGATCTTGTTCAAAACAATTTTCGGTGAATGAAATTAATAAGCCCTATGTCCATGAATTTTTCTATATTTTTAAAATACACCGTTCAAAAATTAGAGGGGGGGGGACAGAATTTTAGTGACTTTCGGGGCGATTATCTCCGACCCTATTCACTTAATCAAAAAAAATGCTAAGAAACCTTATATTTATTTTGAAAGGCCTATCGATTGATGTGCCACACGGGGGGTCACAATGAAAAAAAAATTTTTGACTTTTAGTTTTATGTATGAAGTGCACCCCTAAAAAAATTTTTATTTGTCATTTTAATTACAAAACTTTGTAGCGGCTAACAAAATACACCTATCCTTAAAATTTTATTCAAATACACCTTATAGTTTTCGAGTAAAATGCCTGTGACATACGGACAGACGGACAGACGGACAGACGGACAGACGGACAGACGGACATGACGAAACTATAAGGGTTCCGTTTTTGCCATTTTGGCTACGGAACCCTAAAAACCGGTCAAGTGCATGTCTGCGCACACCGAGATTTCCGTACAAAATTTCATACAACATACCCGTCTTGGTCTTTTTAAAGTCTTCATTCGCTTCGCTCGTTCGTTCGTTCCTTTTGTTACACAAATAATCTTGTTTTTGTTTTCTATCTCTGTATGTATTTTGCGCATCTGTTTGTGTGACAATAAATATTTTCTATTCTATTCTATTCTATTCGTTCAATTACACCCCAAACATAACTAAGAACCACCTCAACAGACAAGACAGAAAACCGTTCAAGCCAATGTAAACAAGACTTAACTACTTAGCGAGTTCCGTCGTGATTAGTTTACAATTTATTGGATTAATCAGCCCGGCTGATAAATTGAGTCAATCCTTGAAGAACTTTTGTAGACTTCTGGAATCGTATTTCTAACTCTTCCTTACTACTCTTTCTTGAGTAAGTAACTACAAGTTACATACACTAGTTAGTCATTTTGTGGTAATGAGCAAAGATTTAAGTTAGAAATTATGCAGCAGTACGTGCAAACTGGATATTCGAACGAGCGAGTGAAGCGAACGAAGTTCTATGCTTCAGCTTGAGCCAAAATTCGTTCGTGTCCGGATGTCCCGCTGTTCTCCTCTACAAGTCGCATTTCTCAACCGATTCTCGTGAATTTTTTGAGTAGGTTCTATAATTATAAAGATTTTTTGTCGATTTCGTTTTACGAAATTATAAAAAAGACAGCCTCGCGATTTCTATATCTCACATAAATATAGTATATCATCATCATCATATCAGCCGAAAGACGTCCACTGCTGGACATAGGCCTCCCCCAGAGAGTTCCAAATTGACCGGTCCTGCGCCACCCGCATCCAGCGGACTCCCGCGACCTTTACCAGGTCATCAGTCCACCTTGTGGGGGGCCTACCCACGCCGCGCCTTCCGGTACGTGGTCGCCACTCGAGAACCTTTCCGCCCCAGCGGCCATCGGTTCTACGTGCAATGTGCCCCGCCCACTGCCACTTAAGTTTAGCAATTTGGGGGGCTATATCGGTTAAAAATATAGTATATGTTGGTATTCTAATAAGAAAGAAAAACATGATTCTGGTTATTTGTCCAGTCAAACAAAGGGTGACCCTTCTGACAGATAAAACTTCCAATTTGAGCTTCAGCTGCAATTTAACACATTGGCTACCAGGAACCCGCCTAGTGGGCGCCTACGCGGTAGGCGCTTTCCGATATATAGCGGAAAAACCACGGGATCGATTATGAGCGTATTGCGTTACATTACAGCTAGCTGTTTTACAAAACAGGGCCGTTTTGTATTGCGGCGGGTCGGCGATTAGCGGGATCGTCATTACGATACGTTCTACAATACAACGGCAATCCGACGTATTACATTACAGGTAGCTGTTTTACAAAACAGGGCCGTTCGTTTTGTAATGTTGGTCGCAGATTATCGGGCAGTGAATGGGCGGGGGGCTTGGCAGTGCGTGTGCTACGCGCTACGCTCGTAGCCGATCCCGTGGTTTCCCTCGTGTGTAGCGGAAAGCGACTACGGCGTCACGGGCCGGGAACGGGTTAAGTAAGCGTAGGAGGAAAGATACTCACGAGCCAAAGCACTTGGACTGAGTGATGAGCCAGTAGCTGTTGAGTACGACAAGGCTGCACACATATGTGTCGTTGTTCTGCAACGACGCTGCGTATGGGTGCTTGTAGATTCTGGTCACAGCCGCGCCTAGGGTCTCGCCGCTCTCTGGGCCTCCTTGGGCCAGATTATCTGTATGGTAAAATAATTCGTTGAAGTCATAGACTCGTTTAAAGAGCACTCGAAGTGGTTAATAGTCGTGGTAAATAGAGCGCGTAACTGTAATAAACGCAAATAAATGTCCATGTTCCACATATTTTGGGTCCATTCGGCGATGCTCGCCGTCTGCCCCTGGGAGACGGCAAGCATCGCAGTCATGCTGCATGGTATGTACAGTCAGCATCATAAACATGTATACATTCTAGGACCTTATTACTTAGAGATAAGGTCGAAAAGTGTATATATGTTTATGATGCTGACTGTACCTAAGTGGTTACGTACTGAGGCGCGGATTGTGCTCGTAATATCTATGTAGGCTGCATACAGGATGATTTAGGGGTCGTGGAGCAAGAATTACCAAAATTGAATAAGATGGTCACACTGAACAACTTTTCCCAAGGGAGCGACCACGAAATCGTTAAAAAAAATCAGCTGTTCCATGGGTCGTTCTTCTTTTTTACCGACAATGAACCGAGGTTTTTCTGTTTTTTTTGGTTTTTGAACTATCGAAAATTGTGGTTTTGAAGTGCGATTTTTAAAAAAATGCATAGGTTTCTTCATTAGAACTAATTAAAGTTTCCTTTCTGGCCAATATAAATATTTATTTACGGTTGGTTTCTAAAAAAAAACATGTGACAAAGTGGACTCTTTCAGTGGGGACAACATTTTATTTTACCACTCTGTCACGGCATTCTACGAAAAAAAAAACATTAAAAAAAAATGCTAGATAGAGAAAATGAAATATTAAATATCCCTAATTAATAAAATAATATGGACGTTCATTCGAACATTATAAAACCGTAAACATCATTACTCAAATGAGATGCCGTAATAAGACGAAGGACAGGCTATTGTCGGTCGAAAAGAAGAACGACCCCCATACATTACTCACAGTTAACTCTTAATTGGCTCTTATTTTTTTGCGATTTCGTGGTTGGTCCCGTGGGAAAAGTAGTTCAGTGTGACCATCTTAATTCGCTTTTGGTCATTCTTGCTCCACGACCCCTAAATCAACCTGTATAGGTATTTAGAGGTAATAGACCTATTCAATAATATTTTGTAGGTATTAAAGGAGAACCTAATTCACCTAGAGTATAATAAGGTTTAATATCCAAGTATTAAGCTTAATTTGCTAAAATAAGTTAGATATGATGCCTTCAGAAATGTTTTCGTACATACCGTGTAAAATACCAATGTTTTGTTGAAGATGGGAACAAAACCCGGCTTCATCGAATTCAGAAATCAAATCCGAGGAATTATTATCTGACGGCGATGATAGCTCAATGCATGATCTAGGCAGACTACTAAATAAATTTATACATCCACCTAAGTAAGCAGAAAGGATAACGTACTTTTGTATAAAAATATATTAAAAATAATAAATAATAAATATCGTGGGACAATTCACACCAATTGATCTAGTCCCAAACTAGGCAAAGCCTGTACTATGGGTACTAGACAACGGATAAACATACTAATATAGATAGATAAATACATACTTAAATAGATATTAAACATCCAAGACTCGAGAACAAACATTCGTATTCATCATACAAATATCTGCCCCGACCGGGGATCGAACCCGGGACCTCAAGCTTCATAGCGTTCACTAACCACTAGGCTATTCGGTCGTCAAATAAAAGTAGACGTTCACGATTATTTTTTTATGGCCGCTTTGCTGCTTGTTCGGCAGAGTACTCGATTTCTTATCGGTCATTACAATAATATCAAAGTTTTGTTAACTGTTCGTGTGATAGCCTTGTTTACTAAGCATTTTGTCAAATTGATAACATATTAAAATTTTGACGTGGCAGACACTGGCGTGAGGGACAATGCGTTTATCCATGGGACACTTTAGACAGCTCGAACGTATTGGCACTAGTGTAAAGAAATATGTGTAAATAGTTATTTGTGTCTTAAGGGAGCAAAATGATGTATTTACGGCGAGGGCTGTACATCGAATCCTGAGCGTAACGAAGGAATCAAGCGTTAACGCCCATAACGAAAATAATTTTGCTCCTGAGTGATACATACAATTTTTCACAAAACGTTTAAATTATTGTGTCAATTTTTTTTTATTACGAAAAATTTATACATTTTCATATAACGTTGTTAAAGTTAAAACTAAAATATGTTCGTTTTTAATCGATTACGATGAATGATGATTACAATCGATTATTTTATTAAGATCTGTGTTCAATTGGCACATTGCGTAAATGCTACATGCCAATTAATAAATTTAAAAAAGTAGCTTTAACAGAAAAGTAGCATTTTGATCGCTCTCGTCGTGAAGCAAAACTTACTTTTCCGAATGAAAGGTGTGAAAAAATGTCTTACTTACCATTTTCATCCAGACTTGGCGGGTTTGTCTGAGTGCTGTTGTTTTCACCGCTGTCCATCGTCTGCTCGCCTGGTGACATGACATTTGAATCAATATTGGCACACGTGATTGCATACAAACGGACAAACATTTGTACATCTAGGTACCTACAGAATTGTTGACAATGGTGCATATATGCATATTTATGGGGTTAGATGTGTGTACGGAAACGTATATTTTAAGTAATCAGGAAATTAATACTGTTGAAAAGTATAACCTACCTATAACCTACCAAATTTACTAATTATGAAAATTAGTAAATTTTGGAGATGTAATAAAAAATAATGATGTAATAATTTATTTGAAATTCAAATACTTTTAGCATTTGCGGTTTGTCCATTGGTGGTACACAAATTTGGTTCTACATTTGAGCAGCAAAATAAGAGGAATGTGTAACTTTGGGTAGCTTGAAAAAATGTAGTGATGAAGTGATTACTGACAAATTTCGAGAAATAAATTACTATTGAAAAGCTGAGAGCAAATCGCCTACGGTGGTATGGTAATGTTGCTAGAAGGGCATTAAGTATGAATGTGGAGGGTTGCAAGAGAAGAAGTAGACTACGAAAAAGGTGGATGGACTGCGTGAGAGAAGATATGAATAGGAAGGAAGTGTGTGATGAGTTGACAGGCGATAGAGGTATGGAAGAAAAGAACATGCTGCGCCGACCCCAAGTAAATGGGATAAGGAAAAGCGAATGACGAAGTTACTTCGAATATACCTTTAGATACGAGTAAGGCGGGTTGTGAAAATTTTCTGCAATAGCTTTTATAGTTACTGTTTGCTTAATAATATTAATAGGAATTGGCCAGAAATCTCGTTAACTTGTCAGAGAGTTCAGAGACGCCTAAATTGAGAGTGGCCGGGAACTGTTGACGGCATAGTTCAATGTTAGAAAACAAGCCTGTTACTGTTGCAGAGTTGTGGATTGAGACTTGTTTCGATGCAAACTAATGAGTATGTTCAAATATAATCTTATCTGATAGGTACGAATAACAATATTTCCGTTTCTAAAATTCTGACGAGCGATCTGAACATTCGTGAATGCTGCTTGCTTTAAACAACTTTTCTATTGTACAGTTCTGGCTGGATTTTGACTCGCATAACTACGTAAACAATATTATTTCTAAATTTCTAAAGTCTTGTGCGTGTCGTCAAAATAGGACTAGAATTTCTGAATACCGTTATGCCATTCATTTATACTTGTTTCTTTGTTATCACAATATTTAATGACCAAGTTCTCGGTGGTACCTACACATTGTTGTGGTTTCGAAGCTAGTTCAATAGCTATGAATGAGTTGATAACATTATGGTTGTTAGCTATATGTATATACAACATACTTAGGCACAGTACCACGCTCCGCAGCGTTTCAATACTATGTAATCGCGTGATATTTAGTCGCAGAATACAAGACGACACGATGTGCCAAAGCGTCACACACAAGTCCGCATACTCCGAATACCGACAATTCGGAGGAATTGACGGTAACACCGTATTCTGTAGGTCGATCACGTAACGCATTGTACGCGCGTCAGGTAGATCAATGACAGTTAAATTGTCCTAACGCGCGTTCGAAACGTTACGTGATTACCCCTCTGGACGTCAGCGGCAGCGGGGCAACGAGTGAGCGTACCTATTTTATATACATTGAACTCGATCGAATGTCAACGTCGGGTGTTTATCAACGCCCGATCACCACCTCGCTGCCCGCTGGTGTCTAAACCTAGGCCTCACAGTAGAAAGCAAATAATCATATGGCTGTAGCTTCCTAGCTTAAAATGCCGGTAAATGCAGCCTTCCAGCAGGCAGCTGACTGAAACTTCTGGGGAAGAATACCTACTGGCTAGGCTAGTCAATAGAGTCACGATCCTTAGCAAGATAGCTTTAAGGTTTGTTACAAGTATCTTTTAGTATTTGAAAATAAAATTACTTTATAACCCGACTGCCAAAGGAGAGGAGGGTTATGTTTTTCGAGTGTATGTATGTATCTATGTATGTATGTATGTGTATGTCTTATTCTTTGGCACGCCCTGCAGCCTAAACCGTTTGACGGATTTCGACATGAGGTGTTGTTGGATTCCTCTTAATCGTGGGAGTGACATACCTAGGCTATACTATTTGCAAAAACTAGTTGGGTTTTTCGAAAAAATCTTGTCGTTCGTGTGAACAAGGGCTTTCAGTTACGAAACAATGGGCGTTACAAATTGTTACGTATACCGTCACACGCCCCATTATTAAGGGCCTATATTATTCAGTAAGCTGGTCTTGCAATCAATGTAATTTCATAAGGAACGCCAAGCTAAGCTACGAAGCAATGTGTGGAAATATAGTTTGCCTAGCTCATAGCTCTGTTTCATATTTTTCATACTACGTGATACAAAAACGAAGTTTTATTCCAGTTCAAAAATGAATTACTTTATTTACAGCCAACCAGCGGTTGGTTAAACCTCGAGAAATCCATACCACAAAAAGTTGGTCCCGGAAGTTACATTTGAAATAAGTAAAATTTTAAATTACGGGCCATATTTAGGGAACGATTTCAAAGTTGAGAAGAATAAATGCCCAATCCTGGCACAAAATCTGCCATGCTTTGCCTATATTTAAATAAAAAAGAGTAGGTATCAGAAAGCACAAGGATTATTTAGGATCACATAAATTGAGATAAGATCTACTAAAGGTTTGCTACTACCACCAAGAGTGTCCTTCGTAAAGACTCTATACCGATAAACTCTACCTTGAAATCAATACAAACTAATGCGAAAACAAACAATCTGAAAGTAATTGTACATCATTATACAATACTAACCACTATATAGCGTGCTACAATCTCATAACGGACTATAAAAGGTACAGTAATGTGATCGTGTTAGTAGATAATGGCTTAGATTATTGGCGATGGTTTGATATTACAATTCAATGCATACAATGTAATTATGTATATACCTACGAGTAACTGGTTGACGGCAAAGTAATCGATACTTTATCGCTTGTAACTGCCTGCTACGTTTATAAATAAATCAAATGGTTTTAGCAACATTATTACTGGATTAAACTTTTTGTTTAACTTGGCGGCGCTTGCGTTTGTTTTATATGGATCCGTTATCTTCACCACGCTACCCGATTTATCGATCATCGTTACGTTGAACACACCGAGGGTCTAGTTAAATACTTGACTCACGAGGAATCGAAAATAATCAGTGTGTAGGTAAAACTTTTACTGGGAAGTGTTGTTTGGTGAAGTGAAAGTAACAAATAGCGGTCCTTTTATCCGCAAGTTATTTTTTCTATTATCACTTATAGTAATCGTAAAATAACATCTCACCGGAATCTTCGTCTTCATCTGTGTTGAGTTTCGCCTTTGCGTGCCAGAGAGCGCTAAGAACTAGGAGGTAGGACAAACTCGCGCGCATGTTTCCGACTATGGCCGGCGTGGATCTGAGTTAGGTCAAACTGGATTTAGTTTTGGCACGTGATTGCTGTACAGCTCGCGATAGGTAGAGCTAGCAACGAGTAACGTGTACTTAATTACAAATTAGAGCTGAAACCTTGAAGGTCCCTTTTCACAAATTAAGAGTGATTTAAACTTGCTCGTAATTTATTTCATTAGAGGAAGGAATAAAATGTTCTCGTAACTCTCGGGGAGTAATGATAGAGGCAAACCAACTTGGTAGATAAATGATAAGAAGTAGATTGATTTTGTTATGTTGTAGATTGTTATCCTCCCATTTTGTCGGCGTAATGGTTATACCACCAAATTACAGCTTTATAGTAGTAAGGGTCACTGAGCTAAGCCGCAGACGGACGGACAGACGAACATGGCGAAACTATAAGGGTTCCTTGTTGCAAATCCTTATGGTGCAACTCTGTTCGTCTGTACGTCTGTCTGTCACAACGTTAAATATCTCAGGAACTACTTATGCTATCAATTTGAAATTTGGAATGGTTGTAAACAAGCCTAACGCAGGCGCAGGTGCATGGAAATAGAAAAACCGGCCAAGTGCGAGTCGGACTCGCGCACGAAGGGTTCCATACCATTATCTATAAAAACGGCAAAAAAAAACATGTCTGTTGTATGGGAGCCCCAGTACGACTCGCACTTGGCCGGTTTTTTAGTATTTGTTGTTATAGTGGCAACAGAAATACATAATCTGTGAAAATTTCCACTCTCTAGCTATCGCGGTTGTTAAGATACAGCCTGGTGACAGACGGACGGACGGACGGACGGATGGACGGACAGCGAAGTCTTAGTAATAGGGTCCCGTTTTTACCCGTTGGGTACGGAACCCTAAAAACCAAGGGGTCTCGCGTTTGCTAAAATATACCAAATACGTCTATCTTGCAGCGAAGTCGCGAGAGAAAGTCAGTATGTATTTATAATATACATATATGAAATAATAATAAAATATGAAAGCACCAAACACGTAAATGAAATAAATAATAGAATGTGCCAGTACTAAATCACTCTGCGGTCTACCAGGGCGGCAGCTCGCGCAGGATGTTTTCATCTCACCAAATGTTTGTGTCAACACCGATATGCCGTAACATTTCTGAAGAAATCGCGCAAGAAAAAAGCGAGAGCATTTTCCATCCTTATTTGATTTGTTCGGGATCGAGGGTCAATTTAATGGGCGCTTCAGTCTAAATAACTATTTACAAATTCAGACGTATGAATTTGCTTTCTTCGCTTTGTAAGAAATGTTAGTTACTTATTTATTTGATGTTCATAAATAGTATTGTATTACGAGGGAGCAAAATGCCGTATTCTTTTTTATTTGAAAGTACTTATATGTTTCCAGGTTGGTCCCATTGTTATCAAAACTTCAGTTGGATGATGGGAACCATGAGGAATTGAGGGAACTCCTCAAATAAAATATAAAAGGCACGCATGTAGTAATTTCGGTATTTTCTATTATAGCTAGTGTATTTACACCCGGAAATCACAAATTTGGTGGAGTGGAACTGATGATGAAGACCACAGTTGACTTATGGAACTCGTACTTATAACTGTAAAAGTACGTTACTGATTCTGATATGATTCCGTTAAAATAGCAACTAATGAAGTCCTAAATGTCAAGTGTGCCAAATCGACGGAACTCCTCAAATATTATCGGCCCACATACGGTGATATGGTCTTCGTCTGTAATAATTAAAACTTTGTTTTTAAAGTCAATTATCGTTAATAAACATATCTTCATTTCATTTCAGTTCATTTTTCCCAAAGCACTTAGAAGAAATAATGTTTCGAACAAAAGGAATGCGTCATTCTGCGAGACCAGGCACAGAAGGAATAGGAAATAACAAGGTCGCAGTAAAGCGCATTGCCGAGCCAACACCCGCACAACAGCTCACGTATTCACAAACGTATTTCATAGTACACTGTGAGCTCATTCCTCGTATATCTAGTATATCTAAGCCTCTAGATTTGTAAGAATACGCTTAACAGGAAGGTAGACTTATACTGGTCAGTTTGTGGTCCGATCGTTAGGCGTTGTAAACACCAGCCCGGGACTCCCAGCTGACTTGCGCTAGTAATAATTAAAGAGAAAGCATTCGTACCACGCGGAGAGCTGGTAATATTTTAAATATCACGAGTTCCGTCTATTGTCAACTATGATAAAAAAATTGAAGGAAGAATGTTGTATTCGTTGCTATCCCGCTAACTTATGTAATTCTTCACATCACAGCTAATGTGTTTTAGTTATTGTATTTTGTGTTATGTTACAGCAACGTTGGGAGAGTATCAATGCCACTTTTGCTGTTAAATCGAACACATTTGTATATAGTAGATAAGAATTAATCAGTAGGTAGTTTACTAACATTCGTTGATGGAAGCTTAGCTTCCATCAACGAATGTTAGCTGCAAATGTGTTCAAGATAAATGAGACATTTATGCTTGATTCCCTCACGTAATAATATATAAGAGAGCAAAATTACAAGAATTCATTTTAATGTCGCTCATAAAGACGAATTTATGAAGACGGCATTTGCTTACATTACTTTAAGTAGGTAGGTACAGTCAGCATCATAAACATGTATACACTTTTCGACCTTATGTCTAAGTAATAAGGTCATAGAATGTGTACATGTTTATGATGCTGACTGTACATATACATTAGGCATATACACAAGTAACTATATTTACTAATATTACACAACGTAAAGAGAGAACTATGTCGATCACCTATTTGACATGTAGGTAAGTACATGTTATTTTCATCTCATTTTGTAATTTATTGACATAATGCTTGTATTGTTTATTATTATGATATTTATGACATTGTTTAATATCTGACGATCACAATATCTGTAGATTCCTAAAATTTTACTATGTGCAATTTTAAGTGCAATTGTATGTTGTGAAATAAATAAATCTAAATCTGTACATGTTTAGTATCATCACCTCTCTTAATTACTTGTGTTGTTGAATAAATTATTTTTTATTTTATTTTATTTATTCACGATTTCATTGGAAAACTAATATTTTCACCCGTATTTCCGTTTCAAGAAGTCGGTCTAACTTCGCACTCGAATTAAGTTCGCATAAAACCGAGATAATTATTCTATTTAAACATGCTTTGACCCTCAAGCTGTGACGGCCCTAATTGATCCGAGTTTGTTCTCCAATTACATTTCAACCCTTTATTTATTGTTTAGAATCCCATTGTTGGTCGAGTGTGCTACGACGATATCGAGAAATTAAACTCGGCTATGCTAAGAAATTAAACCTTAAATCCTTGCAAAATGGTTGTGTTTACAGCTAAATAATTGAAAGGGATATGAACTTGTGAAAACAGGAGTGAAAATGTCATTACGTCGATTGGAAATCGTTTTAAGGTTGTCCTTTAGCTGTGGCACAATGGGCGTCTTTCATTTCTTCGAAGTCGAAACTTGTTGGGTCTTTTTGTGCGCAGGCATTCAGGAAATGGCTTCTCTTACCATTTGCTACGTGTTAGTCGAGATATAAGGTTCTTAGGTACATTATTTAGTGGAAAGTGTTACTTGAAATTGTATCTATTGACGACGTCTTTCTTCGTAAATGCCTTTCAATGTTAGTATGTAGTTTGGACTACAGTGGCAAACGAGTACGGGTACTTAAAATGTTGTTAAGAATATGGGCAACATAAATACTAGTGGTTCTATGAGCTGTAGAACACGGGAGCCTATCTTTTTGTTTTTTATTTTTTTTATTTTGAAAATTGTATCCACAAAAAAAACTATATAATTAACGAATGCTCACAAAATTTCACTAGAATCGGTTGAGAAATGCGACATGCAGAGAAGAACAGCCGGACAGCCGGGTCCGTTGCAATATGCTGAGCCGCAGGTTTGCTCGTTGTACGAATGCAGTATAAAGGTAGGTACTGCCAGTCCTTCTACACGTTCAGCCTATGGAGTAGTTTTACGCAGCGGGCGTACAGCGACCCACGGGTACAATATAATAACGCTTTCAAAATACTTATGGGGCTGCCTCGTCACTGCAGTGCCTCGGCGATGTTTCCGGAGGCACAGGTTGATGGCTTTGCGGCCATCATGCGTAAACGGTATGCCTCACTACTAAACCGCCGTCGAGGCATCGCCAACGGCATCCTGGTAGCGTTAGTAGATAGATAGGACTCCCCCCTTTTACAGAGATGGACTAAGCTCCATACCTGAATAATATGTGTATATAAATATTACTTTATTTTTTTTAAACAAATAACACTATTATATTCGAAATAAAATATTTATTATTATTTATTCGTATGGCTAATTCAATCGTTGGTTCCTATAATCTCATATTCATCTGCTGGATCCATATTATTATTATTATAAAGAACATACAAACACTTATTCTTGTTTTATCAGTCTCCTGCCCAAAACTGTCTGTCGAACCTAACCTATTCAAGATAATACGCCATTACGGCGAGTTCCATTAATGGAATAGAGTCTCTCCGGGACGTTTTTCTCCCATATCGCGTGGCCAGTGGTTTATGTGATGTAATACCTTGCGATTAGGAGGGTCCGAGAAGTCATGATAGTTTAGTGGACAGTGTGGCAACTGATATGCTGTTACATTTTAATAGATTGCAACTTCTACACATAACTTAGATATAAAATAATAATGTCATGTGAGCATAGGTTGTATATCATGATCAGGGAGCGAAACTATGGTGCTGATGACAGACGTATGACGTCAAGCTACATACAGAGTGTTTTTATCTAGATTATAGATACCTAATCAAATAACAACCTTTATATATTATTTTACAATTTTTATAACTGGCGAGAGGTTCGAGAATATAGTGTGAAATGTATATTATGTCAATAAGATGCGATATTATGTTTAAACTTTAAAGCGTTCTGCATACTTCGTCATCCAACGAAACATTTGTTGTGTTGTTTCATTTACTTACTTGAGGATTTTTTTTTGTTAGAATTACATTACCCAATAAAAAAAAATTGGTATCGTTTTTTTTAAATATTTAGATTATTTTTTGTATAAGTATCATTGAGGTGTTGCAATGTTGGTTTAAAAAAACATCCTATATGCGACTTTGCGTCATAATGACGTCACCGGCACCATAGTTTCGCTCCCTGATCATGATGTAAGAATAAGTTTACACTTATCTCTTCTGTAACACTGTTTAAAATTAGAGTTTCAACGCGGAAAAAAAAAACACGTGTTAACAGTCCAACGAAAACGAGTTGCTTATCCGCAACAGTGTGAACTTAGCAACAATTGGTCCAAGAATATCGCCTTACATGAAAAATTCTTTATATTTCCTAGTTTTGTAAAAATATCGTGGGAACTTTGATTTTCATAAAATTAGGCGAAGATTAGGTAGCTAGGCGAATGCTATGCGTATGCTACTCGACGGTATTTCGTTTCTTTCATCGCATATAAAATGATAGTTAACAATATTCACAATAATTTAGACAACCAAAAGTTAACATTAATGACGTTAATTTGTACGCGTACAGAAAATATGCATTATACAGCATTTAAAAAGTTAGTCTTAATATTTCCTATAAACTATTTGCAGAATGAATAATGCAAGCCAAAGTTGGAAGCGCGAATGCACTTGTTGCATGAACTGTGGCTGTTAGCTCCCGTCGTCCAATTACGTACCCCAAGTCAAACATTTTAACAATCATCTTTGAAGTTTATCGTGAAACACATTCGACATCAGAATACGAAACTCAAGTGTTTGATCGATCCCCATCGTCGCTTGAAACAGGTGCCATTGTTTTAATGAAACCATATTCTCCTAAAGTTATGGTTTTTACAAGCTTTATATTAACTTGACCTGTTCGTTTGTCAGTATAACTATGTAAGAAGTAAGTTGTCCGTCAAAATTTGCAATCCATTTTTAGTCACATGCCGCTATCCGATTGAGCTGAAATTTTGGGTATTAGTATAGTTTGGATGCCAATTTAATATTATGGTATATGGTATATCCAATTTTTATTTTAAAGATATGAAAAACTTATTAAATTCTTTCACCGAAAATTATTTTGAACAAGATCGGTTCAAAGGTTTTCGAGATATTGCTAAAAAACAGCCTTCCCTATAGAAAAGGACGTAATGCCGTAAGATTTCTGTGACGATACAATCTTTTTAATAGGCACGGAACTCTTCGTTTTGCGTGGTCCGACACGCACTTGGCCGGTTTTTTTTGCTCTTGGAAATTCCATTATGTGGCGTTATGATTTTCTCTCCACGCGTCCCCGAGATAAAGGGTCTTGACAGACAGACAGACGGACAACAAAGTGATCCTATATGGGTTCCGTTTTTCCTTTTGAGGTACGGAACCCTAAAAAGAACAATAAGTAATAAAAACTACTTAAAGAACTATACAAAAAACACATTTATATATTAATAGAAATATTTCAACTAGGTGTAACTAGCAATGCACCGCGGAGAAGTTTCAAAAGTTGCGAAAATTCTAATAAGGAAAATTCTCAGAACTTAAATTTTATAAACACTGAAAATATGTCAAAAATTATCTGGATACGTACATTACCAGCTATTTCATTTGCATGCTTAAAGAATAATAGATTATACATATAATTACTGATATAGCCATGAAAAATTCTCAGCAGAAACTTTCTAAAGGAAACTTACTTTAAAATTCTCATGTAAGTTTCCGGAAATTTCTGACAACTTGCCTGATATTTTGAGAATGTTCTGCAACTTGTACATTGCTAGGTGTAACTACATGCCATGTAACATAAGAGGATTTTAATAGAGAATGAAAAAAACAATTTAAAAAATTATTTATGAGATCCGTGAACGCGACCCTACTAAACACAGTAACAGTACTACGACGTCAGAGTCATGCCAGAGATAATCGGATCGATCATGACTACGACAACGTTCAAACTTCACAACACAAACGTAACTTCTAACTGAACATCGTTATTTCCTCACTAAAATCGATTTTCCAAGCAAATAGCTCGTACATTATTCACCTACAAACTATTATGAAAGTTAAAGTCGGGCAATTGATCATGGCGGCGATATTATAGGGACGTGACGAGGCTGATTTTATTCTCGGCGACATTTTTCGTGGTTCCCTGTTTCACAGTGGCAAAAATTGCAGCAGGAGCTGTAGCATGGTTGGCCTTGTCACGCGATAGGTGATAGGATAGAGCGTGCGTCACTGGCCGACACCGTTCGATAGAACGAGACGACGCTCTTATTTTGTCACTTGTCGCGTGATAAGGCAAACCATGCTACGACTCCAGGTCGTACGGAAGATGTACTTACCTACTACATACGCAGACTGAGTTTCTGTTGGAGCATTATGATCCTAATAGGTATCGTATATTGTTTATAGATATCCATTTAAATATCAAAATTACACAGGCATTTTGTTAACAAATGGATAGAAGCATAGACATACTGAAATTATTGTATTTGCACCTACAAATCCATATTTGTAGGTGCAAATACAATAATTTTATTACCAAATAATTTTATCTATGTAGATACGTCATTAGCGGTTCAATTTAATTCCTTTAACAACAAAATCTACTGAACATTTCTTTATTTGCGCTCTGAAAGGACCTTTAAGTTTTTGTACTCCTAAGCCTACGTTAATACGTGAGGCATTTTTATTGAGCGCCCGCCTTCGCCCTCAGGGTTCACAAATTGAATTCGGTTTATATTCGAAATTGATATAAATCTACAGAAATCAGTTTTCGTTAACTTTTCTCTGAAGAAAATGTCGTAAAAAAAGTATCTGCATATATGTAAATGTAACTGGGTCTAGAGTAAGTAGGTAATGGACGTGTTTCAAAAAAAGTGTAACCTACATGAACTTTTTTTTTAGAATTCGTTTTTTTGTGTTTTTCTTACTCGGAATCGTTGATACTATCGTCCCTTATATAATAAAAAAACTATCCCAGATTTTATTATGTAAGTTTTTTTTTCCAGTGCGTCACGATGTAAATAAAGAATGTGACAATCTGGAATGGAATATTTTGGACACTTTTTTTCTTGCATGAGGATCGA
This sequence comes from Epinotia nisella, assembly GCA_932294315.1. NCBI lineage: Eukaryota > Metazoa > Arthropoda > Insecta > Lepidoptera > Tortricidae > Epinotia > Epinotia nisella. The sequence continues at coordinate 12,936,462 of OW028693.1, forward strand.
TAGTATCAACGATTCTGAGTAGGAAAAGCACAACAAAATTGAATTCTGAAAAAAAAGTTCATGTACACTTTTTTTTTAAACGCTCGTTTTACGTGCAAATTTGGAAATCACAGGATTATTTCATCTTCCAAATTTATCGCGTCGTTTGTGGTATCACACATTCGAGACCACGCAATGCCAAGATGCAAGCCCGTAGTATGTTTATCATTTTATGTAAGTAGCGAGAAACGGTGGTAGAGGCATACATGTCTGTGTGTAGTCGATTCGTTTGTCACAGTTCGTATGATTCCCTCGCAAATATTGTGGCAAAACCGCAATAAGTATTTTCTTTTAGTTAACTCTTTCATTGCCCAACTACGTTATGTATGCGCAACAAAGCCCGAATACCTTTAGCATTTCAACCCTTCGCCTCCGCGTCAAGGCTCTAATCGGTGGAGCCCTCCAGTGAAAGGGTTAAAAGGCATCAGGGCCCCTGGTTTACACATGGTGTCGATGAGGTCAACGTCAATCTGTCGAATTAGCTAGCTATATGGTGAACGATGTGCGTGAAGAATTGGGTATATGGCTGTCGTGACATTGTCGAGAGATCACATAATATACTTTCTGTTATATATGTAGGTAAAGGGTAGTTGTAAGTGCATGCAGACGGTGGCTGCGCCCGCCGCCGTCATTTTAATAGATAAATAAACCAGTTCGTAATTACCCGTGCCCGTGCCCGTTGTGTCACTTGTCCCCCTCCGATCCATATTTAACAGTGGCGGCGTTCCGAATAATCCACGCGTAGTTTTGAAGATGACGTCCACTAACACAGTGGGGTTGTTCGCTAATTTTGATCACCAACAGCAAGACTGGTCGATATATAAAAACAGATTAAACCAGTGGTTTATCGCGAACAACATCGATGATGCATCGGACAAAGCGGGGGTTAAACGACGTGCAGTCTTATTAAGCGCATTCAGTGAGAATACGTATCAGTTAGCGATTAATCTCGCGTTACCGGGCGTGTTGGAAGAGAAAAGCTATCAGGACGTGGTTAAGATCCTGGATGATCATTTCACGCCAAAGCGTTGCGTGTTTGCTGAACGATTCCATTTTTATTCGGCCTCACAGCAGACAGGCGAGACCCCCGCGCAGTGGGCTGCGCGGCTGAGGGGCCTCGCAGCACATTGTAGCTTCAAGGATATTCAAGACGCGCTGCTGGACAAGTTCGTCATGGGTTTGGCGGCAGGTCCAGAACGTGAAAAGTTGTTTTCACTGAATGCCAGCGAACTCACCTTAGCCAAGGCAATCGACTTGGCTGAAAGCGTGCGGTGCGCCCGCGCCGCCGCCAGCTCGATCGCGGCGCCGGGGATGCCGGCGCAGAATGCCGATAACATGTTCAAGATCGGGAATACTTCGGGTCCCGGAACGGGTCGTGCTAAATGTCAAGTGTGTGGTTCTTCTAATCACCAATCAAACAAGTGCAAATTCGCGTCTTATAAGTGTCAAAAGTGTAAGAAAAAGGGACACCTGCGTAGGATGTGCAACAGCTTTAAGTACATGGAATCGGGTGAGGTGAGCGAGGACGATGACGGTGAGTTGTTTAATGTACGTTCCGTGAAGGGTGCTCCGATGACCGAAGTTGTGGTTATCAATGGATTAAAGTTGCGATTTGAAATTGACAGTGGTTCGTCCGTCACGGCAATATCCAATCTGACATATAAATCTCATTTCAAAGATGTACCGTTGTTACCTAACAATAAGCGCCTAATTGGGTATACAGGAGGTGTGATTAAAAGTTTAGGTATGGTTGAGTTGCCAATTACTTATGGGAATCGCACAGAAACCCTATATGTTCAGGTTATAGAAAACGGTGGAAGCCCCATTTTAGGGAGGGATTTTTTATCGACGTTCAATTTAGAAATCGCTCCTATAAAATACTGCGGTCAATCAGAGCCAGAAATCATAAAAACAATTATGTCTGATTACGCAGACATTTTTTCAAATAAGCTGGGTTGTTTTAATAAATATAAAATTAAATTACATTTAAAAGACAACGCTAAACCCGTTTTCTTTAAAAGCCGACCGGTGGCGTTTGCTTTACAACAAAAAGTGAATGATGAAATAACTCGGTTGGTGCAGTTAGGTATACTTGAGCAAATAGATCACTCAGAGTACGCTTCCCCGATTGTTCCCGTACTAAAACGAGACGGATCGGTTAGAATATGTGCAGATTATTCACAGACTATTAATAAACAGTTGTTAATTGATAAATATCCAACTGTAGACGAACTCTTTTCAAAACTCCACGGTGGAGAACAATTTACTAAACTGGACATGTCGATGGCTTATAACCAGTTTCCAATAGAGGACCCTGAAAACATTACATGTATAAATACAAGTCGAGGCCTCTTTAGGTATAACCGGTTAATTTTTGGGTTATCAAGTTCCCCCGCCATTTTTCAGCGTGCGTTGAACAGTATACTAGCTGATATAGATGGCGTGTTATGTTTTCTCGACGATGTACTAATAACGGGTCGTGATAAAAACGAGCACGAGGGTAGACTCAGAAAAGTGTTGCAGCGATTTAAAAATGCCGGTCTCACACTTCAAAGGGATAAGTGTGCCTTTTTCCAGGATGACATCACATATCTGGGTCATGTTATAAACAAACACGGTATTAACAAATCGAGGTCAAAGGTCGAGGCGATTCTCGAGTCACCAGCACCCACTAATGTGAACCAACTCCAATCTTTCCTCGGTTTAGCTAATTACTATCGCAGGTTTGTTCCCCATGCGTCTACTATATTGAGCCCATTATATAATCTTTTAAAGAAAGACATGAAATGGGTTTGGACTGACGAGCATGATGCCGCTTTTATTAAGATAAAAGAAAGTCTTGGATCAGAACAAGTGTTAACGCATTTTAATCCAAAAGCGAGACATATTCTTACAGTAGACGCTTCGCCTCAAGGTTTAGGTGCTATTCTGTCTCAGGTAGGTGATGATGGTTCAGAGCGTCCTATTTCATTTGCATCGCGAACTTTAAGTTCTGCAGAAAAAAACTACGCGCAGATCCAAAAGGAAGCCACCGCGATAATTTTTGGTGTTAAAAAATATCACCAGTATTTATATGCTCGTTCAGAACCTTTTGTATTACGCACCGACCACAAACCTTTACTCTCAATTTTCGGACCACAGCGGGGCATACCTGAAATAACGGCGAACAGGCTACAAAGATATGCAATTTTCTTATCAGCATATAATTACATAATTGAGTACGTTCGTAGTGCAAACAACAGCGCAGATTTTTTGTCACGGGCGTCGTTGCCAGACCGGCCGGCCGGCAGCGCCGAGGCCGCGGCGAGCGCCGCCACCGACGACCGCGCGACGTACATCAATTTTGTATTGGAGGGTAGTAGTTTACCAGTCACAATAGATAAATTACGCCTAGAGACACGAAACGATGAGACGTTGAATAAAGTTATACAACATGTGCAGAATGGTTGGCCACGCAAAACCAATGATTTAGCGTTAAAACCTTACCATCAGTGTAGGTATCAATTATCGTTTGATAATGGTTGCGTAATGCGTGGACACAAACTAGTCATTCCGCAGTCGTTGCAGTGTCAAGTAATGAACGAATTACATAATTCACATTTTGGCGTGGTTAAGACTAAAGCGGAGGCGCGAGCCCGGTTTTGGTTTCCTGGCATAGACGCCAGGATTGAACAGCTGATCGGCGCGTGCGCGGTGTGCGCGCAGCTAAGGCCCTCGCCGCCGCGCGCGCCAATGTCACCATGGAAATATCCAACGCATTCCTTTATGAGGGTGCATATTGATTTCGTAGGTCCAGTAAATGAGCACACTTATCTTGTTATTGTAGACGCCTATAGTAAGTGGGTCGAATGCTACGATATGAAAAATAATATAATGTCAATTAAAGTTATTGAAAAAATGTATGATTTCATGTCGCGGTTCGGTATTCCCCACACCATAGTTAGTGACAATGGTACATCATTTATTTCATCTCAATTTAAAACATTTTGTGAGACAAACGGCATTATACACCTTACTTCGCCGGTTTACCATCCTGCCAGTAACGGACAAGCCGAATCCTATACAAAGATTATTAAGAAAGGCATAAAAAGTGCCATATTGGCCTCGGGTAACAATAAAAATGTGACAAATAATTTATTGAAATATCTTTTCGATTACCGCAACTCACGACATAGCACAACGGGGCATTCTCCGGCCTCCTTAGTTTTCGGAAAACAGCTGAGGACTAGACTAGATTTATTAAACCCACAGTCATCGCCCTCATCCACCGAACTCGCCTCAACCGTCGAAAATAAACAGTGCTCGCAGCTTGATTACTACGGCGGTACCAGCAGAACACATTTCACCCCTAACGAAGCAGTGCTATATAAATCATACATTAATAAAAATAAGTTCTGCTGGAGGAAGGGTTGCGTTATTAAACGTATAGGCAGGTTAATATACCTTATACGTGACGACATTACGCAAGAACAAGTGAAAAGACATTTAAATCAAATATTAAAAAATAAAGCGGCGATGGAAACATCTGGTACGGATATCTCTATTCCAATATCGGCCACAAGTGACAATATACGTCACAAGCAACATGTGTCTCCAGTTTCAGAAACACCTCCCTTGTTTCTTGTGCCAGTGGCAATAGATATAAGAACAGAGCTGGGAGGAGAGGAGATCCCGAGCGGGAGCGGTATTGTCAATGCTGCTCCGCCACCGCAGGCGCCGTCCGCGGGTCCACTCCCGGCAGGCGCGTCTGCGCCCGCGCCCTCGGAGAGCGCTGCAGGCTCCGCGCCTCAGCCACCGGTTACAGAAAAATCACTCTCTGATCAGAATTCAGCCACGACGGCGCAACATAAAAGGGATCGTCCGAAAGTTAATTATAAGCTGTTCTTTTAACTAATTATCTACTAGGTATACCTATTTAAAATATGTTTCGGGTCTTATAGGGGAGGGATGTTATATATGTAGGTAAAGGGTAGTTGTAAGTGCATGCAGACGGTGGCTGCGCCCGCCGCCGTCATTTTAATAGATAAATAAACCAGTTCGTAATTGACTGCCCGTTGTGTCACTTGTCCCCCTCCGATCCATATTTAACACTTTCAAAACAAAGTTTTAACCGACTTCAATTTAGTACTCCGCCAAAGCCAAATGAACATTTCCTTTCCACTTTACCACATGCTTTCCTAGAGTAAATACGTTGATTATTACAGACGAAAACCGTATCACTGTATGTGGGCCGATAATATTTGCGGAGTTTCGTCGATTTGGCACACTTGACATTTAGGACTTCGTTAGTTGCTATTTCAACGGAATCATATCAGAATCAGTAACGTACTTTTACAGTTGTAAGTACGAGTTCCATAAGTCACCCGTGGTCTTCATCATCAGTTCCACTTTACGAAACTTGTGATTTCCGGGTGTAAATACACTAGTTATAATAGAAAATACTGAAACTACTACATGCGTGCCTTCTATATTTTAGGAGTTCCATCAATTCCTCATTGTTCCCATCATCCAACTGAAGTTTTGATAGTAATGAAAACAAACTTGGAAGCATATACTTTCAAATAAAAAAAGAATTGTACGAATCGGTTCATAAATGACGGAGTTCTGAGGTAACTAACATTAAAAATAAAAAAATAAAAATACAACCGAATTGAGAACTTCATTCTTTTTTTGAAGTCGGTTAAAAATCAGTCGTAAGAAGCCACGTCACGAACTGTCATCAAAACGAAGAAGGCCTCAGCTTTGACGTTCAAAGTAGGCGGATTATCCGATCTGCCGATAAGTCTGTCGCCGCATTTCCTTAAGTTCCGTTAATGATATCGATTTCGAGCGTTGATAATGATGATTTTTTACCCGACTGCCGAAGGAAATGAGGGTTATGCTTTTCAAGCGTATAAATGTGTGTATATCTTATTCTTTGGCACGCCCTGTAGCTTTAACCGTTTGACGGATTTCGACATATGAGGTGTCGTTGGATTCCTTTTAATCGTGGGAGTGACATAGGCTATACGTGCAAAGAAGCAGTTGGGTTTTTTGAAAAATCTTTCGATTTTACTTGTTGCAGGAAAATCTGTATGGATTTGACGTTTTTTACAAAGTTCATATTTAAGTTATTCTAAAAGAAACCAGCTGCAGAAGATTTAATCGTATACTTACCAAATAAATTCTTATTGGTCGGTTTCTAATAATTATGTAAATTGAACTGAACTGAATCGAGATGATAACCCTTTACAACAAATCAAAACAACTTTGTCGTCGAAACCCAACGCCTGACGGCCGCCATTTTGGCAATTTTGGCGTAAACGACTTCCGCATAACACAAAAGATTAATGGATATTTTTGATACTCATTGTTATTATTATGTTTGGAGTAACGACGGAAATGAGCTGGAGGGATGGCACGGGGGCAATTAGCCCTGTGTTCCACTGGAACTTCACTTAAATATTCTCTAAGTGTTACGTTTAAATGCTTTCAAGGACGATTGAGGAACCCAGTACCTCTCAGGAGCTTGGTTTGTGAGCCGTTTTATGGTTATTGCTCGATTCGTTGATTCATTTTGATACTTTCTGGGTTCAGTTCTGAAAAAAGCTGTTATAAGACGTCACTACGGAAAGATCCACGCGAAAAATCATTTTTTCACTTCTCATGCTCGAAAAGTGTGTCATATTAGGCTTAACAAGCGGGGCTAAAGTAGTACATGTAGCCCCTAGGGAAAATATGTATAAATATTTATGATTTGTAAAACATTTAATTTGACCAATCAAAACACTTCGCTGTATTAAATCCACCAATCATCACTCTTTGAAAAACATTTGTATTTGCTATCAACTAACCAGATTACAGCTAATATTAAAAACAACCAATCAGAAACCAGCATTAATTTCAAATATCAGGTGTTTTTTAGTCCCTAACTCACAATAATTATTAAAACAAAAAACGCCTCTGGCCGTCAACGACGCGCCTGTAGACGGTCAGGCGGGCCAATACACGGTGATTAAATACTGATGATCCACCATAGTTGTCTCTTTCTATAAATGCAATGAGAAAGAGACAGCGCGTGGATCGACTGATAACAGTGTATTGGACGCCTCAAAGGCGTTTATTTGTGGTATCAATATTTTGTATCTGTGTCTGTGTTTATTAAAAAAGTATGCCGCCAAATCGAATAATCTTTGCGCCGTGGAATTTATTATTGATTGTGGATGGATAATCTTTATTTTACTATTTTCTCGCAGTCGAAGTGAAAAGTAGAGTGTATAACTCGGGTCTAAAAGCCATATTACCCCTCGAAATATTTTCCCTCGCTTCACTCGGGAAAATATCCATCTCGTGGTAATATGGCTTATTTTAGCCCCTTGTCATACAATCTACTATTAATGAATGGGCGTCCAGTGAGGCGCGGCACTAAGAGTAGGTATATTATGCTTCTAAGATATAATGAGGTATAAGGGTATTTTAGAAAGCATTATATCGCCAGTTGGCAGCTCTATGGTTCTCTAAAACCACTAATCAAAGTAATGATCCGGTCCGTCCGGAAGTCCGCTGGATGCGGGTGGCGCAGGACCGGTCAATTTGGAACTCTCTGGGGGAGGCCTATGTCCAGCAGTGGACGTCTTTCGGCTGATATGATGATGATGATGAAAGTAATGATGATGATCAAACCTTATTGTTGAATTTTGACAACACAGTGCTTTGTGACCTGGTGACGCAATACATTTAGAAAAACTCTCATTGTTCTATACATCTATTTCCTGCTAGCTTCTACTATAATAAGATTCTACTATTCGTTGACACTCTTTAAGTTCACCGATTGTGTAAGAACAGTTTTTGAGGTTATGATGTCTGATAGATTTCCCGAAAGGAACGTCTTCCGTGACCTCCTATCCGGTTTTCCTGGATTCCTCGTCTCGCGTTTAATGGCGACATTAACTGTCTTAATACTACGTGCGAGGCGACTGGAACCTTAAATTGCATTGCTGCCGCAAATTGAATTTATTGCTTACCAATAAAAGTAGTGAGCACTCTAGATATAAAAAAAAATAGCTAGGGTGCTAGACAATATACTTATATAGATAAATACATACTTAAATAGATATTAAATATCCAAGACTCGAGAACAAACATTCGTATTCATCATACAAATATCTGCCCCGACCGGGAATCGAACCCGGGACCTCAAGCTTTATAGTCAGGTTCTCTAACCACTAGGCTATTCGGTCGTCCTTCATATTCGCATACGATGGCATTTTTAACCGACTTCAAAAAAAAGGAGGTTCTAATTCGTCGGATTCTTTTATTTTTTCATCACACTTGCTCGTAAAGGGCTTCATAACGCACAGGCATACAGAGCTACAATAGCCTTTAATACGTAATAGTTATGTATGAGTCGATCCTAATAACAATCGTCCCTTCTCAGTGTGTTCTATAAAATCTTGGAGAAGGTACCTAGTCAATTCTCGTCTTACGGCTTTTCTTGATAAACATAATGTTCTCTCTGATAACCAGTTCGGTTTCAGGAAAGGTAAGTCGACCGAAGGAGCAGCCATTTATCTCTCAAATAAAATATCCGATCTCCGAGCGGGAAGAAGTGTGTTGGATATTCTTAGATCTTTGCAAAGCAGGTTCAATTATTATAATTATAGATTTTTTGTCAAAGCAGGTTTTCGGATTTCAAAATAAATATTTTTTTGGAAAAAAGACTGGCACTCGAATTCTACAGCTCCCAGAGTCACTATTAGTAAATTAACTATTCGAAACAAGACGGTACCTATACATGTTTTTCCAATGTACTGTGATCCACACACATACCAACCGTATACATGTTAACCATTGTTTGTACGTTCGCTACTAAAAAAAGGTTTTCACGTGTATGGTGCCGCGTAGATTTACAAGTTCGATGAGTTAATGCATATATTAATGTTACGTGTTGTTGTTTGTTTGTAGAATGTTTTGGTACTATGTACAGTCAGCCGCAAAGAGATGTGACCCCTCTGTATACAAGTTTGTATGCAGGGGGTCACGTTCCTCTGCCGCTACCTGTACAAATAAAATAACGTACCAATGAAGAGTAACACATACTAAAGTCATCATACTACTGAGAATGAAAATGAGAATGAGATATTTATTGATAAAACTAGCGTTTGCCCGCGACTTCGTCCGCGCGGAACTCGTTTATACGACGTAACTCCATACAAACTTCCCACCCCCACCATATCAGCCGAAAGACATCCACTGCCTAATTAATTTTGGGATAAAAACTATCCTTTGTCCTTTTCCGGAATTCAAAGTATCTCTGCACCAAATTTCATCTCAATCAGTTCAGCGGTTTTAGCGTGAAAAGGTAACAGACAGACAGTTTTACTTTCGCATTTATAATATTAGTATGGATTGTTTGAAACGAAAAGGGCTTCCTTATAGCTGAGTTACATGATTTTATAGATAAGCTTTTTCCAAAATTAATGGGTGGGGCAAGACGGAACCCTCGGTGCGCGACTGTGCACTTGACCGGTTTTTTTTACAAACATAGACTCCGCCGCCAACTTGGTGTTTCTGTGGCCTGGCCTCGGCGGTCAATAGTAAACTTGTTATTAGCTGTCAAATTTACTATACTATTGACCGCCAACGCAGGCCGCGCCAGTGTGGTCCAGGCCTTAAGCTTCCCACTTGTCATTAGCTGTCAAATTTACTATTGACCGCCACCGTAGGCTGCTCCAGTGTGGCACACTACAAACGGACGCAATTTGTCACACCAACTTGCAATAGTTGGAAAGAGACAGCCATTCACTCTTAACCAGTATAACTATAGCAAGTTGTTGTGACAAATTGCTAGGCTTTGAACGTGAGCACTTGGCTGTTTGTAGTAATTTGTCTTAGTCAAAACATATGGTTAAAAGGTAAAAAAGTTTCTTCACTCCTGTATATAAATAACTCATCCTTGTATAGGAATATTCAAAGCCTTGTATAATTTTTAGTCTTTAAATAATATCAAACTTTAATATAATATATATTATACTAGTATTTCCTGGTCTTTCGCTTATCTTCTACATTTTCGATCTATCCGTAATTTTAATCCCGTTCCTCATACTTTGGCTGAACGCGCAGAGCGCCATGCTATTAAAAAAAAACAAATTCGTGTTACTCATATTGTTCAAATTTGTTGATATATTTATTGAAATTACGCCTGAATACGAAATTTGCGCATATATCTTCTCATATTAGAATATATTTATTTTTTATGTTTGTTCTTTTGGTATACGTTTCGTAAATATCTGTCGTAGTCCGGTTATAAATTATTAATAGATAAAAGACAAAGCAATTCTGCCATTTTGACGTTACTGACAGCTTACAGATGTGGTGGCGATATATATATTAGAAAAAGAAATGAAAAATTTAAAGAGGTAAAATATTTCGGAAAATTAATTAACTGTCGAAGACGCGTAAAAACTATCCTAAGCGGAAGCCAGAATAATAATGTACCTATAAAAAATGTTTCATGTTTTTCCGTTCATGGGAAACTGAGATCATTCGTGACAGAACAATGTATAAAATGATACTGGCTGATTCTTTTTTTAATTTAGAGATTTATTATAAGTGGAGATAATTTACTTTTTTGATACGTTTCCAAACAGAAGAAGAATTTTCCAAATCAGTCCAGGCGCCTTGGAGTAATCGGCTAATATATATATAAATATAAAAACCGGTCAAGTGCGACTCTGACTCACACAAGGAGGGTTCCGTACAAAATTTCATACAACATATACCCGTCTTGCCCCGCCCATTAATTTTGGAAAAATCTTAACAACGCATAGTAGAGTCAAGAGTAGGTACCTACAGCGCCATTTATTTATTTATTCAAACTTTATTGCACACATATACAAACAAAAGTACAATTAATTAGTCATTTATCGGTGGATTTTTTTACTAACTTGCGCGACCAAGGAACTCGGTATGTATGCAACTGTAGTAGTTCCTGAGATATTTGACTTTGTGACGGACAGACAGACAGACGGACGAACGGACGGGGTCGCACCATAAGGGATCCGTTTTTACCTTTTTGGTCCGGAACCCTAATAAAAGATTCCGACGAATTGAGAACCTTTTAATTGTAGTGAAAATATACACAATTTAATTTACTAATGCTGTGTCTTCCAGATGTGTTACTTCGCATTTAATGCTATAAATAATTGGAAGAAACTTACTAGGTATCTCCATAAATCATCAAGAATTGTAGTTTTCCACAGTTTTCGTAGATATTTATCTTACTTAAATTTAACCTGTCTTTCAATTTCAGAAATGCGGATAAACCGCCTGAGCATTATTTACCCTAACGGCGATAAACAGTCAATTTATCATTACTACGAACAATGGTTTTTTTGTATGGACCGCCACCCTTTCAGTCCCTGCTCTGATCAATAACCAGCGTGATTGATATTCACTTGGATAAGCAATATTAAGCGGTTAAAAAATATCGTATACGTAAAATAGAACTGGAAATACAGTATGTGACACGATACAATGTCGACATTTTAATACGGGAAAATATGGGAAATGATAAAATGGCATGAATGTATATCATACGTAAACTAACGCTGATATATCCAAAATAAGTAGGCTACTGGAGACGATCCCGTGTTTACCATGGTCCCGTGGTCCCGCTAAGTAGCGAAAAGCGGCTACGGCGTAGGCGCCTCTAGGCGGGTTCCAGGCAGTGAAAGTGTTGAAGATAGAGAAATTGTCATATTGCAGTGATAGATTGCGAGCCCATCGTCAACAAAATACTTCAACTAACTACTATTACGACACCCACGGGCAAAATAGGGAGGCTTTTCAAAACTGACACCACTCTAGCGGCATGGCATTTATCTCGTTACACTCGCTCTAAACAATAACCTATTGACGGCCGGAAAAGACCAGATTGATTGATTGAAATGATACAAGAAATATTTCCAGATATTAAAACAAGCCTTATTGAGCTTACTATTGGGCTAGTTCGATTTGTGTAAGATTGTCCCCTAAAATTTATTTATTTTTAGTAACAAGACCTGTAGGTCAATCACGTAACGCATTGTATGCGCGTCAGGTAGATCTAAATGTCAATTTTTATATGGAAAAATGACAGTTAAATCTACCAAACGCGCGTAAGAAACGTTACGTGATCGACTTTGTTGTTATAAACTTAATGTTTATACATGTAGGTAACGGAGGTTTTTGCTCAGTAGCTATTGAAATCACTACCCACATACTCGTATATATTAGATAAGCAAGGATAAATCAACTTTATCTGTTGTCTGCCACAAGAAATTGGCATTTATACAAGGGATAATTTTTACTGACATAAATTCTGCAAACGAATTCTAACCAGTCGACGCCAAAACAAAAACTTAAAGAGCTTGTTCTGATCGTTCCGCCCTCGTTCCAGAAGCTGGTGGTGGGGAATGCCACGCAGCGCAACTGGCGCGGGATCCTGATCGCGCTGCTGGTGATCGTGGCGGTGCTGGCGCTGATCGTGACCTCGGTGGTGCTGCTCACGCCACCAGACGAAGGGCCCAGGGTCAAGGGCCGTCGGCTGCGGATACAGGACCTGCTTAGTGATGAGCTGGTGCCGGTGCGGTGGAACGGGACGTGGATTTCTGGTGAGTGCGACCCTCTTAATTTAAAATCGCCCGCAAATTCAATAGGGGTGTAGACAAAGATTTGTTACGATGCTATTCGAACCAGTTTTTGGAGAGGTACAAATGAGCAACTACAATTAAAGAAAATAAATACCCAAAAATTTGAGACAAAGATTGACCTCGCTGGCGGCAGCCCTAAACGCTTTATACTAATTGGTATAAAGGTATGACGTCACATCTGCTATTTCTATATTAACCATTGTATGGAAAATCAAGTAAATTGCTGTTTCAGTCGCGAAATACTGCGTTTAGGTCCATTAGTTGTTAGACAATTTGGTTTCTAAAAAACGTAAGGATACTATTGGTTCTTTAAATTTACTCTTAGACGATAAAAAGACCGGTCAAGTGCGAGTCTGACTCGCGCTCCGAGGGTTCCGTACAAAATTTCATACAACATACCGGTCCTGCCCCGCCCATTAATTTCGGAAAAATCTTAAAAACGCATAGTATAGTTAAGTCATGAGTACCTACAGCGCCATTTATCGGTGCATATTGTTAATAACCTGCGCGACCAAGGAACTCGGTGTGTTACATATGTTGGTTTATTTCGTTTTTTTTTTTTTATTTGATAGAAGGTTCTTTCTAATGCACGTACGACAGGATGCTAACACATAATACTTCTCTGTAACGTAGACTGTGTAGGTGATGCGTTGATTCATATAATATAATGAGTTGTGGGATGGGCAGCAACAGTAAAAACAGTATTTTGTGGAAACTATGTATTGCGACCATGGAGGTTAGCACAAGAAGAAGGAAAGGTCATCGTGCCACAGATAACAAAGTAGTAAAAGGTAAGTTTAAAACTACATCTAACGTTTATATATAAAATAGGTAGTACCAACTTAACTAATTGTTGGAGTCTCCAACAGTCTCAACCGATGCTCATGACATTTCGTTAGCAGGTTCAATAATTATATAGTTTTTCTTTGTATTTTCAGTTTCTCCAAAATAAACATGGATATTCTCCAAAATATCTACTGGGATAGCAGCTAGTCGGTTTGATTAATGCAAACTCCATTCAGATTGACATTGACATCCTACGTGAAACGCATATCAATGAATGAACTTTCCGAAAATCTCATCTTGTTTTGATGAGCGTGAAAACATGAGAAAAACCTGTGCCGAATATGTAACAGATCTCAAATATTCCGCCAGTATCCCAGTTTGTGTCGGCACACTTCAAATTTATGACATGATGCTATTGACGCTGATGTTGGTATGCCAAATCATTGCGAGAGTATGACGTTTGCTTCTTAAAGTTAATTAAGGATCAATTTTATCAAATTGAAATAAGGATTTACTTAGTATCAAGCGACAGCAAGAGAATCCAATCATGCTATTTTTATCCCCCGACGCAAAACGAGGGGTGTTATAAGTTTGACGTGTCTGTGTGTCTGTCAGTGGTATCATAGGTCCGAAACGAATGGACCTATTATAATGCGGTTTTTTTGTCCGAAAGTGATCGATATGGTTCTTAGCTACGTTTCAACAAAATCGGTACAGCCGTTTTTGAGCTATGGTACTTTGAAATGAAAATGTCGGTGGTTTTTCGACTTTTCAAGTTGTAGTTATGTTTTATCTCAGAACTAGCTGATCGCGCGGCTTCACCAGCTTATTGCAGATAATACTAACAAACCCGCGGGATAAAATATGGCCTTTAACCATCCAGTAAGTCCCATTCTACACGCAGGTGAAAGAATTTTGAAATCGTATACATGGTTCCTGAGATTACCACATACAAACTTACAAAGCTACAATCTCCCAGACTTTTCCTCTTTATTGAACGAGCGACCGAAGCGAATGAAGTTCTACGTTTTAGCTTGGACCAAAATTATTTCGTATTACTCAATATTCTTGTGAAATTTTGTGAGCAGATTCAATGATTAAGATATTTTTTGTCGATTCAGTTTTTGGAAATTAAAAAAAAAACCGGCCAAGTGCGAGTCGGACTCGCGCACGAAGGGTTCCGTACCATTATCTATAAAAACGGCAAGAAAATCATGTCTGTTGTATGGGAGCCCCAGTCCGACTCGCACTTGGCCATTTTTTTAGTATTTGTTGTTATAAGGTTCTTGAGATACAGCCTGGTGACAGACAGACGGACGGATAGACGGACAGCGAAGTCTTAGTAATAGGGTCCCGTTTTTACCCGTTGGGTACGGAACCCTAAAAAAGACACTCGCGAGGTCCACAGCTCACAGTAATATTAGTAAAAATAAGTATAGGTAGATTAGTATAGAGTAGTTCATTCCATATTCCAGTTTTGTTGGATCCGGCTTAAGCCATACTAGTCCAAACTGACAACTTGTACGGAAAAAATGACATATTTGGAAATAATTTATAATAGCTAATTTTTTTAATGTAACGAATATATTATCAATTAAATAGTTACCTAGAGACATAATCCAACAAAAAATCAGATATCAAAAAAATTCACATTTAATTAGCTCCTAAAAAGTCCGGATAAATATTAATATTTTTTTTTATCTTTATTTAGGTTCATTTACATTTGCTTTAAAATATTCAATATAAATAAAATAAAAAAGACAATGAATGTTTAATTTAAATCTATATAATTACTTCCGGGTGGAAAGTTTGTTGGATTCTTGAATAAAGCATCTTAGAATAATGTTTTAGAATGAAATAAACAAAAAAAACGCTATTATAAATTAATGTTTTTCGAAACCGTATTTTGCCTTGGCTATATCTAAAAGTAAAGTGGATATATCTGCATGTCGAATGTAAGTATTCACTGTACTCAGCTCGTTAGAAATATCTGTATAAGTCTCTACAATGACGCCTAAGACATTGGTATGCACAATTAAACGGGCTACCGACAACCAGCAGGCTCATAAAGGGAATAATTGCTTCTAAAATTACGTCACTCATGTAATCAGACAGTGGTAAACAATTGTAATGTTTCTATCCGACACACTTTATCTCTGCGTCTGCGAACTTCAAAGGAACTTTTACAGCTCTCGCTTCTTTGAGACCGAAATAATTCGTAAAACAGCTGTCCCACACGTGCATCTCATTCGATCGTGCATGTGAAACCCGACCATGACTCATTCAGTGTAAGGTTTATATCGATGTGTAGCAAATAGCCCGATAAGAGATTGGAAAATTAATTCTTTAAACTTCTTCACAGGCGGAGGTCCCTCCAGTTCCTAGTACCCTAGTAACTCGTCAGACTAGACACGACAGCGCTTTAAGTGACTTTTAGTGTAAGAGCCGCGCTCAGCGAACTTGAATTCTCCGGGTTTACTGTGATTCTAATGCGGCTTTCCTGTTAAAAACGATTCTTTAAAGGATAATACTTCCTTTTAAAACGTAAGGTAAATGTCCCAATGCTCGACACCTTAATAGTTGACACCTATTGTTCACCTCTATTGTTTTGACATACATTGAATTTGTTATGTGTAAGGCCAGTCTCGGGCACGGGGACGATCTTTCTATTTTGCTCATATTTAGTACGTTTTTCCGAGTATCATCGAGTCAATACCGTAGTCGCTGGCTGCAAAGCCAGCATCATGCTGAGTTGGGCCCATTTCGTGACATGGCACAGATTCTTTTTTTTCTTGTGTTTTTGTCTTGTAATATTGTACCTATGTTGTGATGTGTTACGAATAAATGTTGAATAAATAAATAAAATATCGTGTATAACAGTTAGCGGGACGGATCCTGTATGCGGTATATCTAGGGACACGGCAGTGTTCATCAAGTTGAAATTAAAACTATATAATCAGGTCTACAGTCCCTTGAAGCTGTGAAAAAATCACACTTCTAAGTTAACGTAAATAAAAGATACGGCTGTTTATGCCACAAAAATTGCATATTTCGACACTCTCAAGGGAATCACAATGTATAGGGTACTTTCCGTTGACCTAGAACTATGAAATGTGGCAAGTAATATCGTCTTATACTACAAGTGCAGGGAAAAAGCTGGAAACTATACATTTGTTATTTTGTACTGAACCCTCGTCCGACTCGCACTTGTCCGTTTTTTATGAATAGGCTTTATTAACCCATTCAAGGCCAGTGACTCAACATATATGAGTCATGCATCTACGTGCGATTTCCTCTACAGAGCAGAAAAACGCTGCTAATACGCGCTACGGCGTAGCACGTAGCGATGCGTGGCCTCGAATGAGTTAAGGAGAGTTTTTAACGCGTCTGGAAAAACGCCTTCCGAAAATGATTGATTTATAAGTTTAAAATACGGGACAGCAAGCAACGACGTGCAACTTTTTACTAAAGTGGGTGGGATCTAATCGATGCCACAGGATAATTTAGTATCTTAGCAATTGTGATATTGAAAAGACTGTTATGCCGTGCCGTACTTCAAATAATAACGCCATTTTTACCAATTTTACCCCTCTGTTGAAATCGTTACGAATATGGTCGTTGTAAAGACGGCTTTTATTTTACTTCTCGTTGCTACGGGTACACTTATCTCATTTTTACGGCGTTTTTATGGCCGATTAGCACCCAATTCCAATTTAGAATGTAGTTTATGACATGTATAGGAGTTTTACCCTCCCACTTTTTAGGGTTCCGTACCCAACGGGTAAAAACGGGACCCTATTACTAAGACTTCGCTGTCCGTCCGTCCGTCCGTCCGTCCGTCTGTCTGTCACCAGGCTGTATCTCAAGAACCGTGATAGCTAGAGAGTTGAAATTTTCACAGATTATGTATTTCTGTTGCCGCTATAACAACAAATACTAAAAAACCGGCCAAATGCGAGTCGGACTGGGGCTCCCATATAACAGACATGATTTTTTAGCCGTTTTTATAGATAATGGTACGGAACCCTTCGTGCGTGAGTCCGACTCGCACTTGGCCGGTTTTAAAAATAGGTACACGCTTTAAAACGAAAGTTGTGCGTTGTTAATTCTAATACAATCGAAGGTTGACATTAGCATTTGAAACATTCCACTATCGTCCTTTTGTGTCCGGCATAGATACTTGCTAAGTTTCAAAGCGATACGACTAAGGGAAGTGGGTGAATATTCATGCTATATTTGATTAATTCTAACATTGTTACACACATTCATATTACTTACTTAGTTATTATATGTCTCGACTGATGACTGAATGTAAGAGAGTGTTAGAGAGACGTATGGGTGGTTTTTAGTTAGTACTTAGATTTAGTTTAGTAATTTAGGTTAAGTAGGAATGAATCGCTGTAACGTTTTGGTTAAGACTGTCATGTTGCACAACTGTATGGTTCAATAAATAAAATAAAAAAAGGGTGAAGCTTATCAAAAATATTAGAAAATATTTTCAATCCAAATTATTTCTTAACTATACAGAATACAGAATACAGAATACAGAATTTATTGGTAAAATAAGCATTTTACAAGTCACAATTTCATTACAATATACACCCAATATTTTAAGGTTTTTACCATGCAACATTATTATTACAATTATTTATTCGTTTGATTTCTGTTTAATACGGCGCAGGGTCAATGATCCGTCCGTTTATTTGTCATTTTTTTATAAACTCATCTATTGAGTAATAAGCCTTCTCATTGAGCAATAGCGTGAGTTTGTTTTTGAATATTTTGTCACTTTTTGAGTCCTTTATATCAGCTGGAACTGAGTTGTAAATGGTTGGTGCCATGATGCTGAGCGAACGTCGAGACTTGGCAAGCCGGCGCCAAACTAATACCATAGTGGCTCTGTACGCTGTAGAACTCGCGAGTCTGTGGTCAAAAGGAAAAAACGGAACTTTTAAAGGATCACCATGTTGTCCGTCTGTCTGTCTGTCTATCAAGACCTTTTATCTCAGAAACGCGTGGAGCTATCGAGTTGAAATTAAAGCCATATACTCGGGTCTACAGTCCGTTAAAGCTGTGAAAAAATTTAACTTCATTGTTCACGTAAAAAAAAACTAACGTAAAAAAACGTATATTTCGACACTCAAGGGAATCAAAATGTATATGGTACTTTTCGTTGACCTATTGAAATTTGGCAAGTTATATCGTCTTATACTACAAGTACAGGGAAAAATCTGAAAACTATACATTTGTAGTTTTGTACGGAACCCTCGGTGGGCGAGCCCGACTCGCACTTGTCCGGTTTTTTTTTCATAATAAACTGAATCGACAAAAAATTCTATATAATTATCGAACCTTCTCACCAAATTTCACGATAATCGGTTGAGAAATGCGACCTGTAGAAGAGAACAGCCGGACAAACGGACATATGAAAGAATTTAGGACCCAGCTCAAGCAGAGAACTTCGTTCACTTCGCTCCCTTGTTCAACCACTGTGACATTGAATAAATATCACACAGCAAAAATCAACATCAATTATGACACGAACCACCATCATCCCACCCTCAATTAATAGGTCTCATCTTGTGTCATTTCACAACAACAACACATTCGTCGCATTTCCGCCGGTAAACATCCGGATGTATTAGCCAGCCAAACAATGAATTAGCGCGTCTATTGACAGCCATCTTTGTTTATCTGTTTCAGCAATACACATTACTGACGAAAATAGGTTGTTAGCACCTATTGCTAAATGAATAGGGTAAAAAAAGTGTATAGGTAATCTGTACTAATAAGTATTTTATGGAGGAAAAAGCTGTGAGGTTGTAGGTACCTATGTTTGTCAATTGTAAATTGTTTACCATAATATTGCAAACTCCAAAGCTCATTCAAAAGTTATTTTAATTGACTGTCAATTAAACACTAAAGCTACACCGACAAGAGCTTCTTAAATCACGGTTTAATTTTAAATGAAAATCTTAATTGCGCTGTTCGGCTAATCCCATGTTTAGTTTAGTACGTACCAGGATCTCATATACCCGCAGTACATAAGTCAGGAGCTGTCGCGTCGGCAGCCGCAGTCCCGCGGGACGAGCGCACGTGCCGGTTACAACTTTCAATAAATAAACTGTAGATACAGTCAGGGATATTAATATCCTACTTCCTACTAATATTATAAACGTGAAAGTTTGGATGTATGTACGTTCCACTTAATCTCAAAAACTACTGGACGAATTTATATGAAACTTTCCAGTTATGTACCTTATACATATATCATAATAGGACATAGGCTATATATTTTGTAAAATGTCATCCCTTTTAGGGACGAAAAAGGGGGTGAAACTTTGTATGGAGACCAAATATTTTTGCTCGTTGCCTTCATCAGGCGCTAGGTCTCAAAATGTATAGGAAAATTATAGGCTATAACTTATGTCATCCCTTTTAGGATAGTTTTTTATCACGGGTCCACGCAGACGAAGTCGCGGGCGAACGCTAGTACGTACATAAATATCTTACCACGCCTTTATCACATTGACAATAGAGTCCTGAGCCGTAGCATGGTTGGCCTTATCACGCAACATGTGACAAAATAAGAGCCTCGTCTCGTTCTATCGAACGGTGTCAGCCAGTGACGCACGTTCTATCCTATCACCTATCGCGTGACAAGGCCAACCATGCTACGGGGCCTGTACAGATATTACTTATTACTTGTACATTTAAATATTTATGGATCAGTATTCGTGACTTAGTAATATCAACCGGAATTCAAGATTAGATTATAAGTAAGTAGCTGTACTAAGTTTACTAGTGGCTCTGGGAGCTGTTAGAGCTCGCGAACATGTATTTTACAAGCTTTTATTTAAATTTCACCTGACCGTTATCTGTAATCAAATCTTGCAAGTCAAATTTGATCCACTTCCCGGTTTCCGATTGAGCTGAAATTTTGCATACATGTGTAAAACGCGTGACAATGCAATATTATGATGACATGGTGCTGATCTGATGATGGAGCTGGAAGGTGGCCATAGGAACATCGCAATGAAACGACACAACCTCATCGAGTTTGGGCTCGTTAGAATCGTCTCAATGAGTAGTTGTTGACTGTATACAGAAAAGTACAGTCGGCAATAAAAGCTTGTACCAAAAATGAAATTTTTGACAGTAACTTTTTTTTTATTTCCAAACTCTGAACCGACAAAAAAAACCGGTCAAGTGCGAGTCTGACTCGCGCACCGAGGGTTCCGTACGAAATATCACACAACACACACGTCTTGCTCCACCCATTAATTTTGGAAAAATCTTAACAAGGCATCATGAGTACTACAGCGCTATTTATCGGTGCATTTTGTTACTAAGTTGCGCGACCAAGGAACTCGGTATGTACAGTAAGGGAAATGTATTCACGTACCACCGTAGAACCCTGTTGCAATTGACGGGCCGCCGTCACTCAAACTCGAGTGCTATGTCACCTTATTGCGATAGGGTTCTACGGTGGTACGTTAATACATTTCCCTTACTGTATGTGTTGGTTTTTCAGCGATAATTCTTTATCAAGTGAATTAATTTCGATAATTCTTTTTTTAATTTGCTAGAAGGTACTTTCGGAACACTTTCATACAAATTTGAAGGAAAAAAAATAAACACAGATGTATTAAATTACAAACAAAATTAACATATGATTTTTGAAGAATAAAAAAAAATACGCTAGATAGAGGCATTGTTATACTTTTCCGGTAATATTCACGTTAATATTAATCATATATATTATTTTCAATTTTTTCGCTTGGTTATCTTCGGAGATAAGGGGGGGGAATGGTATTTTTTTCAAAATTTTTCTTTATAAATCAAAATTTTACCATTGTAGAAAATAAAATAAAAACTGTTTTAGAATGTACAATTCAAGCCCTTTCATATGATACCCCACTCGGCCTACTAACTAGACTTTGAATTTTTGCCCCCCTTTTTATCCGCCCTTATTTATACAAATTAAAAGTATATATTAAAATTTTTCATGTTCCATACACGAGGGTTAGCTTTGTTTACAACTATTCCAAATTTCAGATCGATAGCATTAGTAGTTCCTGAGATATTTGACTTTGTGACAGACAGACAGACAGACGGACGGAGTCGCACCATAAGGGTTCCGTTTTTACCTTTTTGGTCCGGAACCCTAAAAATATCATCTGGTTGAGAAATGCGACCTGTAGAGAACATCCGGACATCTGGACATACGAAAGAGGGAAATGGCTGACCCTAAGCTACGAAGAGTTTCCAAATATTATTAAGAAAAAAAAAAATTACTCTTTACTTTATTTGATCTGCTGTTACAAAGCTGAAATTCCTCCTCTTTATTTTGGTACAGAATAATGGAACGCTGATAAATAAAAATGCCACAACAAATAGAAGTGGTTAGCCCCAAAACGGTCCATTATAGGTCTTCGTAAAACGCCCCGGGCGGAAATTCGTTTTCATCAGAAATCCCCGTCTGACTACGCGTAATGGGTAAGAAAAGACGAAATCAATACAATTATATTAATGAGAGCAAAATGAAATTGTGCTATTCTTAAATTTGTTCAGCCTCATTCGATTGTGGCCTGTATTTCGTGCACCATAAAGTCTACGGCAACGACTATGCGTACCGTTTGCCGTTGTTTTGGATGTGTATTCGAAAACCGCAGTCCTAAAGATAAAATGTGGTCATTGCCGCCAGAGATTTGGCACGAGTCCACATTTACAAGTAGCGGAACTTCATTTAAGTAAATTATAACTCCTCGCTGCCGTTATTTCAAACAAAATGTGGAGGTTTTCGTGGGTGGTTAGGGATGATTGATTACTACAATTTTATACGTATTTTCCAAGGTCGACCGCTGAGGGATTGCGGGTAGGTTTCAATTACGTTTAAAAATAGCCTTTGTAAAGACATCTTACAGTTGAATAAATCGGACTTTGATACATGAATCATGTTATAGCGGTGAAATGAAAAATATTTGACAAAAGTGCTTTGAGCTTACGATACCAAATGTCCCATTTTATTGGGACGAAAGAAGGATGTTATTTTTTTGTGTAGATTATTGCAACCGATATTATCCCACATATGAGGCAAACTCACTCACGTAATACTGCGCCTTATGCCAGCAATTGCGACGTTACGGCAAAGTGATTCTTAATATCCCCTCCCACAATATACTCGCTAACAAAGGAAAACGATTGAGAATAAAAAAATACCTACTTACATAAAAAATTTAAATCTGAGTCAAGCACACGCTGCTCATTCTTCCTCTAAAAGAAAACTAATCAACGCATAACCTACTAGAGATCGTATCACAATTAAGAGTACGCTTAAAAAAGCAACCCTATCCTCAATGAACACGATTTATTTTTGATTAAAATTAGCCTCACAGATAGGAGATTTTAAAGTCGTGCCTTGATTGTCGAAAATTATAATTTGGCGTAAACTTGGCTGAATGTCGCGGACAGCGCCCCTTCTGTCCCTTATTAAGTTATTCGTCCGTAAAGAGGGTAGTAAAAAAATTACTATATAATGAAAAATGTCATTAGTGAGGGTTGTCTCTCTAAATCTCCACTTATAATAAATCTCTGAAATAAAAAAACCGGTTAAGTGCGAGTCTGACTCGCGCACCGAAGGTTCTGTACAAAATTTCATACAACATACCCGTCTTGCCATGCCCATTAATTTTGGAAAAAATGTTAACAACGCATAGTGTAGTTAAGTCATGAGTACTCGTACCTATATATAGCGCCATTTATCGGTGCATTTTGTTACAACTTGCGCGACCAAGGAACTCGGTATGTATGTAAATGTTTTAGCGATAATTCTTTATCAAGTGAATTAATTTCGACAAATGATTTTTGAAGAATAAAAAAAATACGCTAGATAGAGGTTTTGTAATATTTACGTTTGGACCCAAGCCAGCCTTCCCATTAGATTCGGCGGAATAGGTATTCGAAAATTATCCAGTGTTTCACTCCCTGCGTTTCTGTCCTCGGTGCATAGCGCTCAGAGTTTGATCGGGGCAATTTTAGCTCCGTCACTCGGAAACCCAGAGGTTGCACATTGCTCCGAGGCCAAAAACGTATGGGCCTTAACCTTTTTTTTTTTTTTTTTTTTTGTTTAGGAGGGGAAAATGCGTTACGCATACCACCCGGGTGCAGGGGGTGAGCCGAGTGGTTATGTGGGACTCCCGTATGGGCTAATGAGACCCACGGTGTACCCACTAAAAACCCCCCCACTTGCCGCCACGCCGCCTTGTGGCGAGGTTACGGGAACGCTTGCGCACACATCCGCGACCCTGCCGGCGGCAGCCGCCCACAAGCGGCTCCTTCGCGGATGCCCGAGGGCCCTCCACGAGAGGCACGCCAGATGTTTCGGCGCGCCTGCCTCCTCGATCTCCACCAGTTCAGTAGCGGACCCCCCTGAGTCCGCTACGAGGAGATCATGGGTGCGGGAAATTCCAGCACCCGGTGGCGGATCAGGTCTGTGGTTCCGCCACCAACCACGTCTCGGCCGCAGAGGATAGGGAAAGCGGCGCACCGTAATACCGGCATTCCTCTTCCTCTGCGGTCCCACCAATGCCGTTTCAGCGGAACGGCCCCGCCAAGTTCGCAGGGGGTAGGGAGAGTGGCGCACCGTAATACCAACACGCCTCTCCCCCTGCGATCCCGCCTCGGCCGCAGAAGATAAGGAGGTACTCCTCTTCTTCTGCGGTCCCTCCCCAACGCATCCTAAGCGGGCTTAGGCAAGCCCGCTAGGAGCGCCCTCCTCGGGCCAGCCAGCGGCCCACACAGGCCGGCCCTGGTGCCTCTTAGCTTCACCGTGGGATGGGCCTTAACCTGCCCCAACACAGACCCGCCTCCCAACCCGTGTTCACAGAGGCAATGGGACGAGCCGCTCTGCCAACTGGTACGGAATAATCTCCTACAAACGTCAACCAGCCCGGCTGATCGAGCTCGTCTCCTTGCATCTGCAGAGTGGGAGTCGGGTCTTTGGCTGCAAACCTTACCATCACCCACGATAGGCACCCTTCTAGACAATACCACTTTCAGATTGGCAACCAGTTTGCGGATAGGGACTGCAACGAATATCCCACATCGCTGTCAGTGTGGTAACATGGTAGATAGTCTTGGCCACCATGGTCTCTCCTGCGGGAGAAGTGCTGGCCGCATACCCCGGCACGTGGCCATCAACGACATCATTCGAAGGGCCCTAGCTAGTGCCAAAGTCCCAGCTGTCCTTGAACCTGTTGGGCTCGCAAGGGACGACGGCAAAAGGCCTGACGGCATGACGCTGGTGCCCTGGAAGTTGGGTCGTCCCTTGGTATGGGACGCTACGTGTGTAGACACTTTGGCGCCGACCCATCTTTCGGGCACCAGAGTTAATGCTGGCTCGGCCGCATCCTCCGCAGAAGACCTCAAACGCCGCAAGTATGCCTCCCTAGGGAGTGGTTACTTATTTGAGGCGTTTGGGGTCGAAACACTGGGACCATGGGGTCCAAGCGCGCGCCGACTTTATAAGGATTTGTCGGCGCGCCTAATAGACGCCAGCGGTGACCAGAGGGCTGGCCTATATTTTGCTCAGAGTTAGCATTGCCATCCAGCGTGGCAATGCTGCCAGCCTTCTGGGCACACTACCCGCTGATGGCGATTTGGGCCAAATTTTTTATCTTTAAGTTTTAATTTATAGTCTTTTTTTGTCTTTGTAGGTTAAGTTGTTGTTGTATAAAATTGTTTCCAATACAATTGACACTGTACCCCGTTAATATTGATCATATATATTATTTTCAAATTTTTCACTTAGTTAACTTCGGAGATAAGGGGACCAATGGTATGTTTTTCAATAATTTTTCAATTATAAATATAATTTCCTTTATAAATCCAAATTTTACCACCGTAGAAAACAAGTAAAATCAAAAGAATTTTCGAAAAAGCCAACTGCTTTTTTTGAAATATTATAGCGTATGTCACTCCCTACGATTAAGAGGACTCCAACGACACCTCATATCCGTCAAACGGTTTAACGGAATGTATAGGGCGTGCCAAAGAATAAGACATACACACATACATATATATTATATACATACATGTTTTTTATAATACCCCACTTGGCCTACTAACTAGACTTTGAATTTTCGCCTCCCCTCTTATCCGTCCTTTTTTATAGAAATTAAAACTATATATTTACATTTTTCATTTTCTATACACGTGGATTAGTTTTGTTTACAACTATTCCCAATTTCAAATTGACAGCATTTACTAGTTAAACCAAAAGGACCAAAAGGTCCGGAACCCTAAAAAAAATCAGCCAGTATCATTCCATACGTTACTTCGTCACGAATGATCTCAGTTTCCCATGAACGGAAAAACATGAAACATTTTTATTCGAACAATAACACGAATTTGTTCTTTTTAATGGCATGGCGCTCGTGGCGCTTCAGCCAAATTACGAGGACCGGGATTAAAAGCAAATGCGTATACTTAGATCGAAAATTTGGAAGACAAGCGAAAGACCAGGAAAGACTAGTATAATTGAACTGATATTTTTGACCTTATTGCATTGTGAATGTTCTGACAGCATTTCAAGGAAAAGGGTCCCAAATTAAAGTTCGTGACTGTGCCTATGCGCTCATATCATTTTGCATTAATCGTGTCATTGCGTAAACGCAGCGTAATTTAAGCTTCGATATGATTGTACAGGCACAGGAGCCTCTTACCTTAAATGTATTCATATGCATGTATACAACAACCCGCTATGTAGACAGCATAAGGGACAGAAGGTTCCTCGCCGTCAATACAGCATATCCTAAGCTGCCCTTTAGATACCTTACTTAGAAGCAAGAACAGAACACACCAGGGATCGGATACCGGTATTTTCACCTTACAAAAGTACCGGTTGTATTTCGTTCAATTTCGTTCTTTGGTTTATAATATCATTTTTGTTCAGACTGTCTAATAATACGACTATGTTACCTAAATACATGATAGAGTCCTACATTAAGAGCCTAAAATAATTCAAAATATTAGACTACTTCGGGGACTTTTGAAAAAACCGGTTCCGATCCCTGGAACACACTACACGAAGTGCAGTTATACGCCTGTGATCTTCTGTTAGTGATACTTCATCAAAGATATTTTTCACCTTTTGCATGGCAATAAGCTCTTAAGCTTAACCCTTTTCCAGGCCGGCAGTTGAAAAATGACAATCGAATCAGTCTTATTTACCTATTGATATTAAAATACATGTTTGATAGGTTGTATGTGGTCAATATAACGCCTGTGTCTGGAAAAGGGTTAATAAAGAAGTATACGAAGTTTGCTCTGCTCCAGATTGGAGCGAAATGACAGTCAACTATTCCCTACATCCTCACACAGTGTTTAACGGTGGATGATGTTTTCGACCTCCACCCAAAAATTGCCGGTCTGTGTACTGAATTCGTAACTCTAAACAACTTTGTGGGAACACATGCGAATTCGGGTCGGGCGTCCGTGGAAAGAGTTTGCTAATTTTGTTAACTAATTCTTGCCCCAGCATTATTCGGGGCAAAACTTTGCGGGCGTTGACAGAGTTTTCATGGTTCTATTAAATATTTTAACTAGAAATGCAAAATGCATATTTGTTCTCATAGCTATTGCACCCAGATGAGTGTTTCAGAATTATATGAAAACTATTCATTTACAATCAAAACCACAAACATTTGGAGGGGGTATTACTTTTAGCTATCAATTTAAATTACGATTCTTGTATTGTTCTCCTGCAATTTAATTATGCAATGTGATTTTTGACGTCGTTATTGGATTGAATTTGACGATCAGCCGTAAAATAGCTGGAACTGTGCGTTGATGACAAAATATTTCTCAAATATTTAACGTAGTCTTACTCCAGCATAAAGTTCGTTAATTAAGGTTTAGTGACTATATAAAGTCTTTTTTTAGCCGGCAAGTGCCAGGAAAGTTCCCAGCTGCGATGAAGAGAGCTTATAGCTGTTTAAACCTTGTGTTGGTTCGTACTGCTGTCTTCCTATGAGCTTTTATTAGAAACTGTTATTAGAATTTATTCAACGTTTCCTATTAGTGTGTGGGTTTAGTTTATTCATAATGGAACATGAAATGAAAATTGTATTAGGCCGTACTTTTATTTTTAACACATGTCCTCTCACTTTAAATATACAGGGTGAAATAGGGGTCGTCTAGCAAGAAAGAAGCATTTAGCTTACTCACCCTTTAACCAACTTATTTTAGTCAGTACAGCATATAATAAAAAAAAACTGGGATGGCTTGAGATCATGGTCACCCTTCTGTTTCCCAAGAAAACTTATATCAAGTGCATGTACTTAACAATCATCGCAGTATTGGCAAATTGGGATATCGCTGATGAAACATCTCACCTGCTCTGGTAGTGTTGTTTGTTTGATAGTAAAACATAACCATATCTGATCGTTCGATATTCGAGAATGGGTACGCCGGAGGCATACAATACAATACCATACAATACAAATACTCTTTATTGCACACCTCACACAAAAAAAGCAGTTACAGAGAGAAACAATACAATAACATGCATAATTCATTAATTTTATTTTAAATCTTTGTTGACACGTTTATTGACTTTGACTTGCTGTGACATTATTACTCATAAATTATTAAGTATTTTATCAGACAGTTTGTTTTCAAAGAGGTTGTTATTGGAAAAGTAGGGTGACCACGCATTTAAAGTTACTTAACGTTTTTTAATTAAAATACGTAAATAACTAACCATCTTTGTTTCAATTGAAATATACAGCGTGTATTTTTAATATTACCTCAAATTGTAACCAGAGGTAAGTATTAGAGCTATGAACTGATATTTTCAAAAATTAATTACGCTTCGGTGGTTAAGATTAAATTAAAATTTTCTTGCAATATCGGTTCACAGCCCTAACACCTACCTCTGGTTACAATTTGAGGTAATATTAAAAATACACGCAGTATACAGGTAACATCGCAGAAAAAAAATGGTTGGGATCACGACCCCTATTTCACCCTGTATGTACTTGTTCGAAGAAAGTTTGGGAACTTACGATCCACACTATGAATTATACCACAACATGCACAACCGTCGGTAGGTTATAAGATGACTGCTGCCGGTGCCAAGTTTATCGTTAACCAGTACCTATGTAAAGTGTGGTCAATATAACTCTCCCTCAAACTAAAACTGACCCTTTGATTTCGAACAATATTTTTATATTTGAACCTTGAACAATACATTGTTATTACAAATAGTTCGATAGTATTGTCGTATTCGTTTGTTTGCGTTTCGTCACGACGAAAACATAAACACAGGGTAGAATCAATTAAGAATTGATGTTAATGGATACATACCGTTGCAGTTCCAAGTAGATTATTTCTAAAATAATATTAATGGTATTATCGATGTGTGTCCACTTTTTCAATGTTATGAAAAGTGAATATTTTTTGTAGCAAAAGTAAGTGATGTTTTTTGCCACAAAGCCACAAAGCTACATATATAACAAACTAGACCAATACACCAAAGACCTACACCAAAGATACTGGGAGGAAATAGACACATGCAGACAGACCAAAGAGATTCTGTCGAAGCGCGACCACAAACTCACAACCACACTAATGAAGACACACAGAAACCAACTACGCAAGATAGTAGGGATGATAACCGGACACAACACCTTGAACAGACACCTCTATAATTTAGGTATCACAGACAGCCCCATGTGCAGAGCGTGCATGGAGGCAGAAGAAACGACTAAACATATTCTACTGGATTGTAAGCAGGTAGAAGTATACGGGAAAAAGCACCTAGGGTCTCCGGACACACTAAGGAACGCAGTCAGTAATACCAAGGCACTCTTAAACTTTTTGGAGGAGCTGGGGTGGTTAGAGTAGCGCCACCCTGCCGTTTCACGCAAAATAGGCACACTGTATGTCGACTTGCGGAAAATGCCCAGTAAAACTAACTAACTAACTAAAGTGATGTTTTTTAACCCTCTCCGCAATGGGTTGGAAGCTTAAGCTTTTAATTCCGATGATCTTGTGTTATTCGCTCGGTACGTGTAATTATTGGTTCACTAATGTATAACCAAAAAATATTAGCAAATTATCGTTTGACAAAAAACACTTCATCAAATAATTAGGTACTTGGCAAACGTGTTATTAGGCGAAAGTTTCATTTTACAAACGTTTAATTGATAAACACTCAATTAGCAATAAGTACATAACGTCAAATGTATTCAATAATAAAGTTTTTTTTGGCAAATGTATCGTTTGGTATAACATACTACTTAATCCCAAAATATTGCATGGCATACGATTTATATCCCAATTTTAGTAGTGCGTAGGATAAAACAATGTTTGTGTTGCAAAATTACAATATTTTTTTGCAAACAAGTTTTTTCCGTTCTTTTATAAAAAATAACCTCGAAAACGAAAGCGGGAGCAAAGCTCCTGCTTCCGTCTTCTAACCTATCCGTGATCCGAGTCGGTTTTGCCACTAAGTACTAAGTCCCTGTTCCTGTTGTTCTTTGAAAAACTTAAACTTTATACACTGTCTGGGCATTGGTTGATCTCAGAGAAAAGTTTATTTGACGTTTTATGCTTATTTTGATAGGTTCTACAGTTTGTTAGGTTTGAAAGTAGTTTTTACAGGTAACTTAGTTGCTAAAATTTAATTTGTCCTATCGATCATTTATAAAATGTAAATTTGCCTGTTGATATTTGGTCAAATAAGTCATTTGTAAAAGTTGAGATGTAAAAAAAAATGTTTTTGCTAATCGTTGGTTGTTAAGTGTAAATTAGCGAAATGTTTTTCGGTGAAACGACAGGACACCGTAATTATTGTGTTATATATTTTCGTGTTTGTCCGTACATTATCAACCTGCAGATAGCCCGCGGCGAGTTGAAATGCCGTCCGGTCGGGTCACCCGAAACTTTGCGTTTCCGGACGCAACTTGCAAATGTGGATGTGCTACAGAACGAAACTGCAACAGCTGCTCAATTGAAACTGTCATCCGATATCATACGATTTGATAAATGTTCTAGCTAACAAGTAAAGTAGCAATTTAATTTATGTAACTTATTATATTTGATTCAAGCACTTGGGAAACGTATTTTCCAGTATCATTCAATCCAAATACTTTATTTTAATTCATTTTTAATGTTCCGTACCTAAAGGGTAAAGCGGGACCCTATTACTAAGACTCCGCTGTCCGTCCGTCTGTCTGTCTGTCTGTTCGTCTGGCACCAGGCTATATCTCATGAACCGCGATAGTTAGACAGTTGAAATTTTCACAAATGATGTATTTCTGTTGCCGCTACAAATAAAATAAATATTTAAGGGGGCTCCCATACAACAAACGTGATTTTTTTACCGTTTTTATAGATAATGGCACGGAACCCTTCGTGCGCGAATCCGACTCGCATTTGGCCGGTTTTTAAACATGCCGAGTTTTGAGCAAAAATTTTTAAATTTTCTTTGTATTAAAAAGCATTATTTTCTGAACTTGTTAATTACAAGCTTTGTATTAACTTGACCTGCAGCCGTAGCATGGTTGGCCTTATCACGCGACAAGTGACAAGATAAGAGCGTCGTCTTGTTCTATCGAACGGTGTCAGCCAGTGACGCACGCTCTATCCTATCACCTATCGCGTGACAAGGCCAACCATGCTACGGCTCCTGTTCGTATATACATAAAAGTATACATAAAAGAAGTAAGTTGTCCGTCAAAATTTGCAATCCATTTTTCAGTCATTTGCCGTTATCCGATTGAGCTGAAATTTTGGGTATTAGTATAGTTTGGATGACAATTTGATATTATGGTACCATCGAGCTGATCTGATGATGGAGACAGAAGGTGGCCATAGGAATTCAGTATTTAACCGACATAACCCAGTTGAGTTTGGGCTCGTTAGAATTGTCTCAGTGAGTAGATGATGATGGTATACAGAAAAATAAATGCATGTACCAAAAATGTCATTTTTGGCAGAAACTTATTTTTCAATACTTTTGCAATGGTCGGAGTGTTTATAAAGTCCGCTTTAACTAAAATGAAATGTTATCGGTTTAGTTATAACAAGAAATTTGACAAAAAAAGTTATAAACATATAAATAAACAAATAAATATTTGCAGACAATCTTACACAAATCGACTTAGTCCCAAACTAAGCAAAGCTTGTACTATGGTTACTAGACGACGATAAACATACTTATATAGATAAATACATAGAAAACATCCATGACTCAGGAACAAATAGTCGTGCTCATCACACAAATAAATGCCCTTACCGGGATTCGAACCCAGGACCTCTTGCTTCGTAGGCAGGGTCACTACCAACTAGGCTAAAGCGGTCTTCAATCTCAAACATATAAATCTTTACAGGACAGAACTTATGTAACCGGCTATAGTTAAAATCAGGCCCATCCGATAAGAAGTCGAATAAACAGCTGAGCAGAGAATACTGACAGATTTTACAGCTTCATGTGAAGCGAATCCAATCAAACATGTTTTCCTTGGATCGGTCGTGAAGGCATCGTCACCGGAAAACAATAAAGTGGGATATAAAGCATTACGAGCCATGAGGAACTACACGTAAATGAGGTGGAAGAGTCAAACGACCCGCATTATGGGAGATAGAACACAGCGCTTACATTTTTAACCGACTTCAAAAAAAGGAGGAGGTTCTCAATTCGGTTGTATATACATATATATTTCTTTTAATGTTT
Organism: Epinotia nisella; assembly: GCA_932294315.1. Lineage (NCBI taxonomy): Eukaryota > Metazoa > Arthropoda > Insecta > Lepidoptera > Tortricidae > Epinotia > Epinotia nisella. The sequence goes on from OW028693.1 coordinate 12,968,700, forward strand.
ATTACCTCAGATCTCCGTCATTTATGAACCAATTCGTACAATGATTTTTTTATTTGAATGTATATGCTTCCAGGTTGGTCCCATTGTTATCAAAACATCATTTGAATGATGGAAACCATGATGAATTGAGGGAACCCCTCAAATATAGAAGGCACGCATGTAGTAATTTCTGTATTTTCTATTATAACTAGTGTATTTACATCCGGAAATCACAAATTTGGTGAGATGTAACTGATGATAAAGACCACAGATGGAACTCGTACTTAAAACTGTAAAAGTACGTCACTGATTCTGATATGATTCCGTTGAAATAGCAACTAATGAAGTCCTAAATGTCAAGTGTGCCAAATCGACGGAACTCCTCAAATATTATCGGCCCACATACAGTGATATGGATTTCGTCTGTAATAATAAACGTATTTACTCTCGGAAAGCAGTCCATGTGGTAAAGTGGAAAAGAAATGTGGAAATGTTCATTTGGCTTGGCGGAGTACTAAATTGAAGTCGGTTAAAACTTTGTTTTAAAAATAAATTACTATTAATCCTAGCCGTTTAACGAAAACGCCATTTTACTTTCGCATGTGCATTATAACTTTGCGCGGGTGTCCAAAAAGCGGAAAGGACATGCCGTCCAATAAACCCAGCCTGTTTGGCGAAGTTACATGTAACAATTTTACAAGTCTAAACTTGCAACATTGGTCAACTGGCCTGTTGTTATTGGTAGTAGTAGTTTAGACTTGTATAAATTGTAGCATGAAGTTTTATGAAATGAGTCACTGGATCTCAAAAGATAAATCTGTCCAGTGTGTGTTTAGGAGATCAACGTATAGGCCGATACACTCAATCTGAACCGCCGACGGGATAAGTTGTATCGAGATATCTATGTAAATTTCGGTTGGCGTTTGAAATCACCCGTAATTTTTAACATTGCTTTGTTCTTTATTTATGGAAAAGTACTTCTTGCGGATGGACGTCGCTGACTGTCTTCGAACGGTCTTATCCACGTTTCCAGTAACTGTTACTCGACACGGAACCTCCATTGAGAGGGAAACCGCAGCTCGCCTCTAGTAAAATGGCTGTATACTTCGGTGTTACATTAAAGGGCCATACAAACTGATCGATAAGCGCGAGTCATCATGATCCGGTAGTAAACGAAGGTTTAATGATAGATAGTTTTGATGTTTGACGTTATAGTGGGACTGATTGCTGGAACAGATTGTCTTAAATGTGGACACGCTGGACAAAAGCACCAAATTTATTTCAGGTACTAATTAGGTACATAGCTTTAGGTTTTTAATAAGAACCAACTCTTCCGTCGGCCATCTTTTTTATGTCGGTTATTTTGAATTATAGGTATATTATTAATATCTCGAGTTGTAAATCACTTAGGATCACAAAATTGGTGTCTACATATATATTTGCGCCCAGGGAATTCAACTTGATTTTTTTGTAGGGTCGAGTTCCCAAGAGATACCCCCCCCCCCTACCCGTTACCACATTACTAAGCCTCAACTGTCCATCCATCTGTCTGCGTGTTAGTATTAAAAAAATATGGCTATAAAATTAAGTCCTTCAACAAGGACTTAATTTTATATTTTTTTTTATTTAAACTTAATTTCACAAAAAAAGTGTGCCTCCTATGAATTCAATTTCCGTGTCTCTTACAGTTTCAGATTTTCTCTCACTGCCCCATCTGAATAAAATACCCTGTATGCTACTAATGAAAGTGGGTGAAAGCGAACTGTAAACATACAATACATAACTACAGCGCGTCAACGCTACCTCAGCATCAGATAATTTAGCAACACCACCAATTAAATGTTACTTATATCTTTATGGAAATTTGACGGTTAAGGCGATGTTGCTAAATAAAATTAATGCAGTCGTAGCGTGGACGGACTCTACTTAGTTATAGGTGAATTTGTAAATATCACCTATAAGGCTTGTAAAAACCCAATTTTTTATTCGTGCGATCTCCCACAACATAGTCATAAATATAGTATCATTGATCTTATACTTTCATGTCAAAAATAAATTGATCGTGTATCAACATTAGTACCTGGGCGACCGAGCAGGAGCCGTAGCATGGTTGGCCTTGTCACGTGATAGGTGATAGGATAGAGCGTGCGTCACTGGCTGACACCGTTCTATAGAACGAGACGACGCACTTATCTTGTCACTTGTCGCGTGATAAGGCCAACCATGCTACGGCTCCTGGGCTCGGCGTTTTTCGTGTTTTTCAGAGAGAAAGCGAATTTTCCCAGATATAAGACCTAGCTAAATCAATTTTTCGCCCCCGTAAGCATCTTTATTGAAATCCATAGAGCCGTTTTCGAGAAAGTGATTACAAATATAAACAAATATTGCTCGTTTCATAGTATAGGATTTACGATTCGATATTATCAACAGACCCCATTACAATGATTGGTTTGATAACTCATTTCGCGGCGAAGCGTTACTCGCCCCTCGCCGTCCAACGTTTGCCTGTGACAGTCAATAAGTGGGCGCAATCGTGTGTGGAAGGCGAACCGGGCCAGAAATGGGCACGATTCGACATTGCTCTTGGTTAATTCGTGACATTGCTGAGGTTATTATATCAACTAGATTTTTTTTAGAGGACTGTGACATTTTGAAACGAGGCCCATTTGGCAGTTTGCCAGATAGTTATTACCACTAGTAAGGTTATATTGGTGTCTAGATAGGTTCTGATGATAATGATGGGTTATATCTATGTTCAGTTGTACACACGACGTGGATATTGGGTTAAGCCGTGTTATGGAAAGCCAATTCTGTCAAGCTGATGTAAATTGGAAGACACTTAGATTTATTCTATGAGAAATGATTGCAAATTAAAACGAGTGAGCGAAAAGGCTGTCCGGCTGTTCTCATCTACAGGTCGCATCTCTCAAATGATTCTCGTGAAATTTTATGAGCAAATTCTATAATTATACAGAATTTTAGTGTCGATTCTGTTTTCTGTTTTTTTTTTAACTCCCTATATCTATAGCTCACAGAGCCACTAAGGTATATACAAGTCATGAAAGATGTTGATTTTCTTAGCAACTATAACTTCCAAATATATAATTATGACGGCGTAAGACAGAGAATAGGGTTGAGCGGGTGGGCCCTTTCGTCAGGTTCAGACATCGTGGGTAACCTCAAGCAGCAGTAAAATGGTCAGATTGATTTAAATGATAGTCACTATATTAATCACCACTCACTATATTAATCTCACTATACTAAAGGCAGGCACAATTAATTCGAGAATGTGTACGACTGGACAGATACGTCCGCTCGTCACGAGCTCTGGCAGTAGAATGCCCGACTGCCCGTGCGCTCCGACGACGGCCGCATCCAAGCTTGACTACTGATGACGTCATGCTTGCGTTCAGTGGCGTGATGGTGGTTTGTCTAGAACCGGCGGTGGTTCTCCGACATATATATATATATATATATATATATATATATATACTCATTTACAAGACGTGCTGTGCGAATCGTGAACGATCCCAAACTTAACGAGCGGTATCGAACCGTTGAGTCTAAGGAGAGACTTCGCCTTCGTGTTCTTTGTGCTCCGAAGAATTGTTCAACATGATGCCTACGGCTGCTTTCTACCACCGCACCGCTCGCCGTTGGCAGGTTTATTCTCACACCCTGGAACCATTTAGGTTAGGTAGAGAAATTTCCTCCCTCGGACGCTCCGGTTGTGGAATGAGCTCCCTGCCGAGGTTTTCCCGAGGGACTATCGTATGGGGTTCTTCAACAAAGAAGTGTATAAATTCTTAAAAGGTTTGGCATCGCGCATTTAACACCCCTGGAGTTGCAAGAGTCCATAAGCTACGGTAACTACTTAACATCAAGCTTGTTTGCCCCCAACGTGGTCTAAAAAAAAAACAATTGCAAAGAATTGCAATGCCGAGACAAAATGTACAATTTCTATTGATAACGCCCACTAGCTCAATGCGATAACACCTAGTAGGCCGGTCACATCCTAGCCGTAGCGCTCTACGCGCGGGCCCAATTCGTAGCAACGCAGACGTGCACATTCGTAGCACGTCGCTACGAATACATGCGAGGCAATTTGCGAAATACTACACCCATGTTAGCTATTCAATGACAACTTTTCCGTTCAAACTTGCAATGAAATGTTGACATGATTTACTTCAAATTAGGTCCGGAAATACTACGTATCCGGGGCGATGAGTGAAGATGATATGTAAAGGAATTTCATACAGCCTAACACACCTAGGCCTGGAAATAATAAATAATAATATTACATTTATTTTTGTGATAACAACTTAACAATAGTTACAAATTTTGAGGCCTCCTATTAGGGTATGTAGACAGACACTCTGTGTCAGGAGGACTCGCTCTTCCTGGGTTGATAAGTACATCTTGTTTTTTTTTACCCACTAGTTATCAAAAAATGTAAAGCCACCTTCTTGTGTTTTTAAACGTTAAATTGTGACACAACGTCTTGTCATTCAACCACCAAAAAAAAACATTAGAACTAATGTAAATGTCACCGGGTAAAAGGCTACTTAGGTATAAAAAAAAAGTTTGGCGCGTAAATTGAAAAAGTTTTCTTTTCTTGTTGGCCATTTCTCAACAGCTCAACAAATTGACTACTTTTTATTTTAATTTCATTGCAAGTTTGAGAAAATCACTATACATATCTCGGCGAGGAACGGGGTTGCTGGCCGCGTATCCCTAACCGATCTATATCTACTTGGCCTGAAACCCTTCGTTTCCCAGCCTGTACTATAATATCGTATTATAACCATCGTGATATAATATTAAAACTACATGTCTACGCCAGACATTCCCTACATAGCGGGACGTAGCTGATGCTGGGATGCGCGAGATTTCCAAAACTCATGCATCTCTCTGTGGCAGTGGGAATGCTCTCGGATGTGTATTCAAACTTACCCTCTCCTCCGAACTACCCTATAGCATGTTTTGACCGATAAATTTCACAGGTCGTTATACCACATACGGTATCTCGACCAATGAAAACGCACCTTGAAATACAACTAGTGGCTCTGCTAGCTGTAGAAGTCGAAAGCCTGTCTTGCTAAATAACCGGACAAGTGCGAGTTGGACTCGCCCACTTAGGGTTCCGTACCAAATTACAAATGTATAGTTTTCAGATTTTTTCCTGTACTTAAGTACCTATACGACGATATTACTTGCCAATAGTACTAGGTCAACGGAAAGTACCCTATAAATTTTGATTCCCTTGGGAGTGTCGAAATATACGTTATTTGCGGCATAATCAGCCGTATATTCTTTGTTAACCTAAGTTAACTGTGTGAAAAAATCAAACTTCTAAAAGTTTGATTTTTTCACAGCTGCAAGGGACTGTAAACTTGAGTATACGATTTTAATTACAACTTGATACCTCCACGCGTTCCCGAGGTAAAGGGTCTTGACAGACAGACAGACGGACAACAAAGTGTGATCCTATAAGGGTTCCGTTTTTTACTTTTAGAGGTACGGAACCTTAAAAATCTAAAATCCGAATAGACAAAAAAAAATGAACCTGCTCTCAAAATTTCACGAGAAAGAACAGCTGGAGAAACGAATATACGAAAGAATTTTGGCCCAAGCTGAAGCCGAGAACTTCGTTCGCTTCGCTCCCCGTTCAATAAGTAGTATGCGAAAGTGATGATTTAAACTGTACCCTTTGGCGCCCGAATCGAATTCGCTCTGGCCAATTTTAATCAATTCATGACTGAATCCTACTATATCAATCCCATGTTGACGCAACATTGGTCCCCTGCTTTCAAATAATGCCCTAGGGACATAAATTGAAAAGGCTAAACCACATCCATAGAGCGCATCTGCTCTTGATTTATGTTAACTATCTCCGAGTCTAGTTTGGGCCGTAAATTCTACTTTATGGGGGAAGTTTTCTAATCGCATGGAAAAGATGCTTTGTCGGTTTGGCCTTTATGAGTGCTCTAGCTATCAGCACAGACCAGTTTCATTCTGCTGGCTATTTCTTCAGCTTCGAGTTTCAGTCTAATTGGGGAAGAAAAATTGCGGTACTTGTATAAGTATTAACCCTGAAAGTTGATTATAAATAAATGTTTATACTAATTTCATTTTTAGTGCGACCCTTAAAATTTGTGGCTCTGCGGGCTGTAGAACTCGAAAGACTGTTTTTTTTTATTTCCGAAAACTGAATCTACTAAAATATCTAATTATCGAATCTGCTCACAAAATTTCACGAGAATCGGTTGAGAAATGCGACCTGCAGATGACGGACGGACAGCCGGACAGCGGGTTCGCGGGACATCCGGATATACAAAAGAATATTAGCCCAAGCTTCGCTTCGCTCGCTCGTTCACCAAAAGCTGTCAGACTTCATGAAATCATGACATTATGCCATTGAATATTGCCTGATGGTACCAATACCAAGTTACTGTCTTATCATCTCTAAGTATAAATAATATCATACTTGCAATGTTTTAAATCGATAGGGAAGTGGCAGAAAATCGACTTGCAAGATTTGATTACAGTTACCTGTAATATTAACGACGATTGACTTTCAGATGATCAAAAATCAGATGACAAATTTCGGACATTACCCTTCACAAAGTTACAAACTCTTATCATTCAAAAAGGAGTATAGATTGCTTACAAGTTAATTATAATAACAATGTAGTTTAATATTCCATTCTAAAACGTTGCGGAATGGAACACAACCGAATGAATGAGAATGCTAAAGTGTGTAGTTGAATTTAATTTATACCCCATTATCATAATTTAGCATTCAGTTTTCTTACTTTAGCTCGTAGAAATTGTCTCCCATGTAATAAAATAATTCAAGCGATATTACGGTTGCTCGGACTTTCTCTTGACAATTACTAAGCTTTGGAATAATTTATCTGTAATTATAATCGTATTGGCATGAATACTATTGTGTTTATTTTTTCGTACGAGCTTCTATTGCCGACAGTTTTAAACAGTCATCATCTATTCGTTCAGAGGGTTCTAATGAGCCTAAACACGGTGGTAACCTTTAAGGTTCCATAATATTGCATTGTTACCGAACTTACGTACCATGCTAAATTTCAAACATCATGCGATACTATAACCAAACCAACAAAAGGCTGAAAAACGAGATGAAAAATTAAAAGGCCAACAATAACAATAGGTAAATAGCCACATCAGATCACATGAACGAGATCAACGCTGGAGTTGATGCCGTCACCGTGGCCAAAATCGGTCATTATCACTGTTTATAACATGTTCAAATAACGGTCTTAGCCCTGTTCTGTTACTAGCCGCAAACCATTTCGTATTTACAATACCGTTTCCTCAACGACTTGTTTGTGTCATCTGATAAGCCAATACCTACTCAAAACATGCTAAACCGATCTGCGGATATGTGCGTTAATTTCAAGTGGAAAAGGTCTATTATCCCATGTTTTTTTGCAATTGAGAGTAGAATGAGCGTTGTAAACACTTTTATGGGTCCAGGCCATTCAAGTTGTTGTCGAGTCAATAATTCAACAATGGATAGTAACAGGGTTGAAACATGCTATCGATTTACCTTTGGAGTTAGTACGTAAGTCGTAAAACGGTTCAATATTAAACTTAAGTATCTAGAAGGGATATAATGTGATACTGATTATTATTGAGCTCATAGTGCCCGCCATTTTGATATATCTCACACACATGCGGAGGTGTGATATTGACCCATCGCGCTGGGAGATTTTGGCTCAAGATCGGTCAAAGTGGAGACATACAGTGAAGGTTAATGTGCAAGCCTTCGAAGAACGAAGACGTAACGAACTCGACGCTAAGCGCGAGGAGTTGAAGGCTCGACCATCTGCGGCCATACACTACAATTTTGTCGGAGGGGTGCTGACCTGTAGGGAATGTGGTCGCACATTCTCTGTAAAGATAGGCTACGTCAGTCATCTGAGAGCTCACGAACGACGCTCCAGTTAGCCAGAATTCTTCTCTTTTTCCAGTCGCCGTGGTCGAAATCGGCCAGGATGATGATGATGATGATATCTCAAACAAGGATACTTAATCTGTCTACTTAAGAGATAATAATTGTGTAATTAAGAAGTTCCTATGGATAGTCACATCCCGTCTTCATCGTCAGACCAGCTTTGTAGTACCATAATCTCAATTACAGAAGATAAACCCATCGCGTTTAGGCTTATTGGAACCCTCTTCAACGAGATGACTGTGAAAAACCGGACAAGTGCGAGTTCTACTCGCGTGGTGAGGGTTCCGTATATAATTTAATTTCATAAGTGTTTTTGAATACTCAAACTTCTTATAGGTGTTCCTGTAATCTTTAGGCAAGGAACTATTTTCCATATTTTTGTCAGAATTTCAATCCCAGTAGTTTCGGAGATAAGGAGGGGAATGGTCAATTTTCGTCAGTTTTCTTAAATTACTTAAAATCTGTTTTTGCTAAAATTATAAAACAAATATATCTGACATGCTTACAACAACCCCTTTCATTTGATATGTCACACAATACAGTTTGCGAAACTTTTTTTTTAATTTTCCAGTTTACCCCTCAAAAGTGGCCCCCTTCTTCGAATTCATTAATTTACTTTACGCGTCCATCTTTGGGTCACCAACATATGTGTACCAAATTTCAACTCAATCGGTCCAGTAGTTTCGGAGCAAATCGGCTGTGACAGACGGACAGACAGACAACCGAGTGATAATATAAGGGTTCCGTTTTTTTCCTTTTGAGGTATCGGAACCGTAAAAATAGTACAATCAGCAACAAAAGCTTGTACCATAAATTATTTTATTATAGAGGCTTATTGAATCTTTCTTTCAAAACAATAATCACAGAGACACGGAACAGGATACATGATGGGACACGTCACTTTTTAGCCAACTTCAAAAAAAGGAGGAGGTTCTCAATTCGGTTGTATTTTTTTTAAATGTAGGAAACATTAAAAAAAATACAACAGAACTCGGTCATTTATGCACCTATTCGTACAATCCTTTTTTTATTTGAAAGTGTATGCTTCCAGGTTGGTCCCATTGTTAACTTCAGTTGGATGATGGGAACCATAACGAATTGAGGGAACTCCTCAAATATAGAAGGCACGCATGTAGTAATTTAGGTATTTTCTATTATAAAAGTAGTGTATTTACATCCGGAAATCACAAATTTGGTGAGATGGAACTGATGCTAAAGACCACAGATGGAACTCGTACTTAAAACTGTAAAAGTACGTTACTGATTCTGATATGATTCCGTTGAAATAGCAACTAACGAAGTCAAGTGTGCCAAATCAATGGAACTCCTCAAATATTATCGGCCCATATACAGTGATATGGTTTTCGTCTGTAATAATCAACGCATTTACTCTCGGAAAGCAGTCCATGTGGTAAAGTGGAAAGGAAATGTGGCTTGGCGGAGTACTAAATTGAAGTCGGTTAACACGTTGTTTTTAAAGTAAATTATTAAGCCGAGTAGCAGCTTTGTCTAGCTAAGGTGTAGCGCACATATACATACATATACTCGCGTCTGCATCGGGGTAGGCTGAGCACGTGAAATTACATGTTCAGTGCCTCTTGCTAGTGTAAAAGGAACGGATGAAGATAGAGAAAACGTAATATTGAAGTGACTGGTTGCTAGCCTTCCTTCAAACCACCCATGGGCATATAAGTTTCTGTAAAAAAAATCATTTTTGGTACAAGATTTTATTGTCTACTGTACTTTTCTGTATACCATCATCAACTACTCATTGAGACGATTCTAACGAGCCCCAACTCAAGGGGGTTACGTCGGTTAAATACTGAATTCTCATGGCCACCTTCTGTCTCCATCAGCTCGATGGTATGATAATATTGAATTGTCATCCAAACTACAGCAATACCCAAAATTTCAGCTCAATCGGATAACGGCAAGTGACTGAAAAATGGATTGCAAATTTTGACGGAAAACTTACATACTTATACTTACGTACGAACAGGTCAAGTTAATATATAAAGCTTGTAAAAAGGGTTGGTGCTTACCCAAAACTATACGCTGAGTGTAAAGTTGAGATTGGAATTGGATCAATGAACTTTTTCTTGACCCTTAGTTTTTTCTACGTTATTAGTTAGGTACCACAACATGATAATATCTACAAGTTATTATAGCTAGATAAACAGTCTATTTGAACATATGATATGTTGCATCTTGCAAAAAAAGTATCCTAGCAGAAAACATGGTTGTCCAGGGGCCGAACCACTATTTTACAAACAAATCGGGGGACATTTTACGTCCGCTGGGCAACAGGTGAAAAAAATGAAGGTAAGTAAATTTTTAATACCGTTATCATGTAGTTTCACGCTATAATTAATTGAGTAAGGAATACAACAACAATTGACAACAGCAGACATCGTATTTTCTTGTAATTTCCTTTTAAACAGCAAATAATAGAAACAGACACTAAAAAGTTGATTCACCTAATTGTTCCTATACGCTGGCCTATTAATGAAAGGGATGAAATGTCTGTTTTCATACTCTCTCTTTCTAACACGGGTAAATAACTATACAGGGCGTCCCACGGCGATGCCACATGGAGGAAAACTTAGTAAAGTTGCATTCATACTTTTTTAATTTTTCTAGAAAAAAAAATGTATGGAAAAAAAATATTCTCACATTGACGCCTTTCGATCGGTATGACAAAGCTACTTAAGGTATTTTTTTTCTCGTGTAGCGGGTTCGATTACCGGTTTAACCATGAAATTATTTAAAATGCAATTCAACTTGTTTTTTTAAATCGAAATAATGCCTTCTTTCAGTAAGATGTTCATTTACAATAATTAAGGTACTTTTCCTCCAATGACGCGAATTTTTTTTTCCATACATTTTTTTTCTAAAAAAATTAAAAAAGTATGAATGCAACTTTACTAAGTTTTAAAAATAAAATGAAGTCTTCTTTCAGCAAAATATGTTATCTGTGATATTTAAGGTACTTTCCCTCCATGTGGCATCGCCGTGGGACGCCCTGTATACTCTTTGATTAAAATATTTTGCAGAAATAAAAAATCGCGGAACTGTTTCATAGTTTTGAAACGAATGGAATTAAAATACAAATGGAAGATTGATGGGCTTTTTTTGGCGTCGCCACAAATTGCGCCAGCTGTAACCGTCTGGATTAATATTTGATTGCCCGCTCGGTTTACGCCCAGCATGCATAGTCAAGGGGTATTATTCAAAAAACAAATACCTATCGATATATCGCAGAGGAATAGTATAATCCGCCGTTTTACATATAACAGCTAGCTGTTTTACAAAATAGCGCTGTTTTGTAAACGGCGGGTTGACGATCAGGCGGATTGAATACCGTGGAATGAAAATCCGCTGAATTGTCAAAGGCCTCTGTTAGGTACGACGACGAGCGAAGCAAGAGGAGTGTTACAGCCCGTTCACACAGTCTCCGTATTTACGGTACCCGTTTTAACGGATACGACAACAATAGTTTACTGAATACTGTGTCATATGTGAAGTCGCTCATACAACTCCATACGCCATCAATGAAAAAAAAGTATACTATAAAACGAAACAGTAAAACTGAGACCCTGTGTGAACGGACTCTTAGGTAGAATTGCGACCCTACAGCGCGCGAGCCGAGAGAGGAGCAGCGGTAGCGGCCGGCGAAGCGCCAGAACCGAACATGTTTTATACGCACTGCAGGTTCGCTTCGTTCGTCGTCGTACCTATCCTAACGGAGGCCTTTGACAATCCCGCTAATCGTCGACCCGCCGCAATCCAAATGGCCCTGTTTTGTTAAATAGCTAGTGTGCTGACGATTAGATACACTAGCTTTTAATCTCACTGCGGAGGATTATGTTTTTCGGGTGTGATTTTTTTATTTTTTTTCATTCCAATACAATTTCGCAGTATTACAGTAGGTCGTACCAAAGCACTGTGAAACAAAAAATAATACACAAAAGAGGCAAATAATAATAATCACACAGAAGTAGGTCATCCATCTTCTCACAGAACGTCAAAATGTTCATCACACTCACATCTTTCCATCGGCTAGAAAATATAACAGTTTTTTGCTGATTCAAGCAACGAGTTTATAAAGTGCAAAGTTCGAACAAGCGGGGACTTTCTGCGAGACAACATTCGCGCTGACGGCGCCGCTAGTAAATGTCGACAACGAGCTCGAAAATTGTATCTAGAGGGTGAGGGAACAAACAGGCGCACCAACTGAGCTACTAATTCGGTACAGCCTGAATCACCACGCAAAAGGCTACTAGCTAAGGAAAGAAGACCGAAATATCGCCTTACCTCTAGTTTAATTTATGATAATTTATTTGTCCAAACATGAGTAAAAAGTACATACAGCTGTCATTGTTAAAATGATGTCCTTCATGTTTTGCCTTTCGGCGTACACACTATGTTATAATTTTAAATTATGGCTGCAATATGAAAACAATAAATATTAAACATTTAATAAATAAATTTAGGACGAGCGAATTTAAACCTAAAATGCCCAGCAAACATTTTTTAGGGAATAGAAATGGGTAGTAGGTACCCGTAGATTTTTTTTATAAAGAAAACGCAGTCAGGAACACTTTTTGTACCATTTCCAGAAGCAAGATATATGTTGTCTCATGGGGATTCCAAATTCCCAACAACAGCGGCCGATTCAAGCTTGCTTCTGACAAGAGCGGTGTACTTACAGAAGTTTTATGGTTCTAGCATCAACAAAGTCCCTAGCATGCCGCAAGACGAACCCTAACCTCCTGTAACAATTAAGAGCCAGGGAGTTGATATGCTCATGGAAATTAAGGTTCGCACTAAATCCCGAATGGAATCAACTCGGGTGATTGCTTCAGAATCTAGGAAGTAATTGTTATGCAGCGGATTACGGGCCCTGCTAAAAGTTACGTGCGCACACTTAGCAACATTCACAAGTGAAATCAAAAGAATTTTCGAACACCCAACTGCTTTTATACAAAAATTATAATAGCCTATGTCTTATCTTATCTTATCTTATCTAGTTGAGGGCCCTTTCGGATATACTTCAACCCAGTGGGATCTTTTGTGCATTTTCCCTCCCCTTTATAGCTACTCCCAAGCTCGCTCCATCATTTATTTTAATAGCCTATGTCACTCCCACGATTAAGAGGAATCCAACGACACCTCATATGTCGAAATCTGTCGAACGGTTTACGCTGTAGGGCGTGCCAAAGAATAAGACATACACACATACATTTACAATACATACATACATACGCTCGAAAAACATAACCTTCTTCGGCAGTCGGGTAAAAAGAAGTATATTCTCGATACTCTACTGATACAACTTATTGCCATTTTGGACAGACTTGCAATCCGAAATATTTTGCACACCATACATTAGCTTTATGTCACTTTAGAACTGAAGCCAGATCATTGACCATAATTCCAAAGGGCAACGAACCCAATAGATTCAGATTCAGATTCAGATTCATTTATTGCTCCTTGAAAATTGACATTTAATTTTACAAATTATCTTTGTATATAAATAAAATGAATTCACAGAAAGCTCGTCAAGTACATTCAAGAGAAATAGTTAGCAATTTCATAACAATATTATCTTAATAATAATGTCAAATAATAATAAAAATGTCAACAACTATAAAATTAAAAATACGGTCTCCTAGTATAATGTCAATACATAACAATTTTATGTCAAATACGTGAATACAAATAAATGTCATGTGTGCAAGGACTAAAACACAGAAATAACAATAAAAATAATTTATCTCTAGGGCATCCTAATATTGAACCCTGGCTGACTCCAGAACGTGTCGGGTATTTATTTGATACAAAGCATCCGTGCTGCACGTACTGCTGCCTGTCGCGTAGACAGCTACCAAAGAAAGTTTTTAAATAGGTATGTATCTCCATTTCTTTGGCACGTTCTGCAGCCTATACGGCTTGATGGATTTTAACATGTGAGATGTTGTTAGCTTCATCGTAGTTGAGGAAGTATGTACGTAGGCTATGATATTTGTACAAAATTAGTCGGGACTCGGGTTTTTAAAATAAACATTGAATTTTACTTGTTTATTGAGTACTGTTTTTGAACATTATCGATTTGGAAGATATCTGACGAAGTTTTACCCCTTAGATTACTATACTTATTACATCAATTAATGCATCGCTATCTAAATATATAAAAGAAGAAACTGACTGACTGACATATCAACGCGCAACCCAAACCGCTGGTTCTACAAGTTCCAAATTTGGTTTCTTATAAGGTCTAGGGGTGAACTAAGAAATGATTTTTCAATGTAACACGACATTCATTTCAAAATCTTAGATCCAATAGTAGACTGTGAGTAATATCTTAGTCAGCGACCACGGTACCGTGGCTTATAACGTCTCAATACCTACCTAACAAGTAAGCAAGCATACCACAATTCAAGCACATTTGTTGGAGCTTTCCATCGACTTTACTACACCAGCATAGTAACAGCTACCTAAAATGAACATTGAATGTTATTTTTTACTGAAATGAACACGAAATGACGTGCGACGATAACTATCGGTGACGTACACGACTCCATTAACGAAATTATGTGTATTGTGTATTTACGAAACGGCCGCCCGTTACACCGTGGCGTGTACATTGGCCAATATTTTCAAAGTTCCTTCGACTAACTACGTGTGTTGCTAACTAGAACATGCCTTGCGTAATGAGAGCTTCACTCGCATTTGGTGCTTTGCTTTCTTAGAGTATAGATTTCTACATAAGGGACGGAAAGGATCCTACGCAGCTAAATTAAGAACTGGTCTACTTGTAGTATAAGATGATATCACTTGCCAAATTTTGTTGACGACCGGTTAGCCTAGTGGGTAGTGATGCTGCCTACGAAGCTGAAGGTTCTGGGTTCGAATCCCAGTAAGGGCAAATATTTGGGTTATGACTGATGAGCATGAATTATGTTTCGGAGTCTTGGATGTTTTCTAGCTATTTAAGTATTTACGCCAGGTGTCAGGAGGATTATATATATAGCGTCGTCTAGTAGGTACTTAATAACACAAGCCTTATTGAGCTTACTATAGGCCTAGTTCGATTTGTGTAAGCAAACCCCTTAATATTTATTATTTATTAAAAAAAAAAACTTTATAGTTCTAGGTCTAGGTCCATGTTTGCTATAGTTTGAATTCGTAATGGTCTTTTAAAATGTACGGCATGGCAATTAGGTAACTGTGAAACGACGACGTTTAGGAATCTACTTAAATTACTAAATTTAGAAACAGAACTCGATAGTCGCTGTTAGTTTACAAGCGTTCCGTTTATTCAATCTATGGTAAGAGGAAAGTAGCCATATATCTACTTTGTTTTTTTTTAATATTAATACAGTGGGGTGCATAACACATGTAAATAATAATAAAAAACTAGCATAGCGAAATTAAAGATGGTATTTACTCTGACTACTCTGTGACTCTTAGGACCTACCTACCTTACCTACCTTGTGTACCTTAGGTTGTACCTTTTTTATCCAAAAACAGAAATGAGATTAAAAAATCCATATAATCATCGATCCTACTCACAAAATTTCACGAGAATCGTTAATCGGTTGAGAAATGTAACTCGTAGAGGAGAACAGCCGCTCGCTCTTTCAATAAATGATGTGCAGGATAAACGTATTATTTATTTCGCAGTGTGATATAAAGCCGCTACAAAACATGCATTCGTCAGCTAGCTTAATACATTTGATTGTCGTGTACCGTGCTTTGTCGATTTTCCACACACGCGCAAACTCTGCGACAGCTCCATGTCATAACGCGATCAATAAACATGATTACCTACTTAATTACAAGCGCGTTTGATTCACTGCGCTGTAGGGGTCGATTATACACTTACGTTTCACGTGCTGATTTGACATCAACACACATTTTACAACTCTCCCGACCTGTGGTACAAGTGGTATGTTCTACTGGATTATCCAATTTTTTCGATTTTATTTTAGCGGGGCCCGAACACATTTGATATCAAATTGGAATGCGTAAAGGCGATCAATCCGCTGCATGTGTATACAATATTGCAAATGGCATTTACCACAAAATATCTCATTATCACAGCTTTTCCCGGAGTTAATTACGCAGGTAAATCAAACATTATGTTTGTGGAAATGGGATGCGCGGCAAAATATCTGGACCGAGCTCGTAATCGTTAATTTATAGTAGTCACAATTTGACACGCATGTTCAGACATTACGTACATAACCAATGATGAAAAAAAGAAGCGGGGTGTGTCGGAGATACAACCGTTACTTAAGTTTAAGTGGATACTTCTTTGTTGGCTATGGAACCCTTGTACCCGTAAAATATATCTAAATTAATTCACTAAAATCAGTGTAAGTACAGATAAATCGGTATATATGGCAACATTGACTGACGTAGCTCATTTGACTCGAGTTACATTGAAAATGGCGGTCATTTCAGCATTATTTTCATGTCCGCCACATAAACTAAATAACATTTTGTGATTAACAACTATTGGCAAATAAAGAAGGATTAAAACATGTAACAAACAATTATTTGAAATCAGATTAGGCTTCTCTACAAAAAGTTATTCCGAAAGTTACGTGATACATTTTGAACTGTACCCCTATACAACAACGCGAGCAAAGAAGTATCCACTTCAAAAATCTAGTGCAGTGCATGGAAGTCGCTATTGGATACTTCGGGCATACGACTAGCTGGGTGCGGTTGTTTCTTTCGGCGCAGCGACAAATTGATAAGAAAATACCGAAATAAATGGACTACTACATCACATAAGGAAAACCAAAGGTGACCTGCGGGGCTCCTCCGTGATAATTAGGAACTAATTTATTTCTAAGATTGCGGTGAGATTTCTCTGAATTCGTAGCAGCACATATTTATCAAAATACACAGATTGAAGGTGAACTAAGTAGTGATGTATGTACAGTGACCACCATTACGAGTAACATCTGCTATAAAATAGCGGGGAAAATATCTGATCCTAACGGCCATAGAAATAGTGTCGTGTCAAATATTTATACCTTTATCAGGTCATCAGTCCACCTTGCCTACCCACACCGCGCCTTCCGGTACGTGGTCTCCACTCGCGAACCTTTCCGCCCCAACGGCCATCGGTTCGGCGGGAATCCGCCGGATGCGGGTGGCGCAGGACCGATCACTTTGGCATTCTTTGGGGAAGGCCTATGTCCAGCAGCGGACGTCTTTCGGCTGATATGATATTGATGATGAAATATGTAAACGCACTTTTTTGTGTAAGAACAAAGTTAAATTATTGTAGGGTCCTTGAGGAATCGTGGTTCCTTAAATATTATATAGGCAATCAGGCATAGAGATACTTACATAGACAAGGTTCACGTACTTTCTGTGGTAAATCATTAATGAGGTTTATGCCGGATAGCGTCAGTATGACATGGCACATGTGTTATCGTGTCACTAATATCTGCATCTCTGTTTGCTCGCAGGCGACGAGTTCGTGTTCCGTGACGCCTGGGGCGGCATCAGCGTCATGTTCGCCGCCAACCAGTCGTCTAAGACGCTCATGCCCAACACAACTTACGTGAGTACCGTTATTGGTTTATGTCGGCAGTATATCCGTCTACAAATAACATATCTAGTAATAAAATCATTTATTTGCTAAAGTAAATACAAGATGATGATAAACATTAACTAAATTAAATACGACGCTTTAGCCTAGTTGGTAGTGACCCTGCCTACGAAGCAAGAGGTCCTGGGTTCGAATCCCGGTACGGGCATTTATTTGTGTGATGAGCACGAATATTTGTTCCTGAATCATGGATGTTTTCTATGTATTTAAGTATGTATTTATCTATATATGTATGTTTATCGTCGTCTAGTACCCATAGTACAAGCTTTGCTTAGTTTGGGACTAGGTAGATTTGTGTAAGATTGTCCGTAAATATTATATTATTATATATAAATTAAAACTAAGTTAAATCTAAAAAAACCGGCCAAGTGCGTGTCGGACCACGCAAAACGAAGGGTTCCGTGCCTATTAAAAAGGTCGTATCGTCACAGAAATTTTACGGCACTTACGTCCTTTTCTTTGAGGAAGGGAGTTTTTCAGCAATATCTCGAAAACCTCTGAACCGATCTTGTTCAAAACAATTTTCGGTGAATGAAATTAATAAGCCCTATGTCCATGAATTTTTCCATATTTTTAAAATACACCGTTCAAAAATTAGAGGGGGGGGGACAGAATTTTAGTGACTTTCGGGGCGATTATCTCCGACCCTATTCACTTAATAAAAAAAAATGCTAAGAAACCTTATATTTATTTTGAAAGGCCTATCGATTGATGTGCCACACGGGGGGTCACAATGAAAAATTTTTTTTTTACTTTTTGTTTTATGTATGGAGTGCACCCCTAAAAAAATTTTTTTTTGTCATTTTAATTACAAAACTATGTAGCGGCTAACAAAATACACCTATCCTCAAAATTTTATTCAAATACACCTTATAGTTTTCGAGTAAAATGCCTGTGACATACGGACAGACGGACAGACGGACAGACGGACAGACGGACAGACGGACATGACGAAACTATAAGGGTTCCGTTTTTGCCAATTTGGCTACGGAACCCTAAAAAGGCCCTCGAGGCATTGTACCGAGGATGTTGGCGTCATTTCCTCGCTGAATTGCAATGCTGATGCGTTGCGCGAGAAAGCAAGCTCTTCGGTCACCAGTTACATCGACCAGACGTTTCGCGATTTCTGCAAATAACTTATGCGCACTGGGACCCCACGGACCGAAAATCTTTAGATTCCACTTGTTTGGCCTTTTATGTGTTATGTGTACATCATTAACGTTTTGAGATTATTTGGGGCCACAATATTCGTAACAATCTTATAATCGGCTTTATTATATTTATGAATAACCAATTATCGAAGAGAATTGACAAAGTTATATAATACTTTGGCTTATTTATTTCAATTTATACGACTTTGAGAACAATTTGAATATAACTTTATCCGATCTGTGCAGTTATTAAAAAAGTTTCGAACAACCATATTGAGACAGGCTTGTGACACTTATTGAATTTTGCCACAGCAGGGCGGTTCTCCGTGAAAACAACGGAGACAAAAACACAGAACGTAGGTACATTTATCGTAAAGAATTTTTGTTAGCACAGAACTATTGAAAGGTTTATTTTTCGGAAGATAGAGAATACTGTTCCACATTATGAGTTAATTTAAGTCTCAACCCAAATCACTACATTTTGCGACTAGATGTCAAGCTTGTGAGGTATCACATGTACCTATTAAAATTTCACCCTTAACACATTTACTGCCAAGAATCGCCACGCATTACATTCGTAGAAGATCCCGTGGGTTACGCCTACTAGCAGTGAATGTGTATAGACTCTTCCGCGTGCAAAGGGTATACATTTATGATGATATAGTAAGACACGGGTTTCTATACTTTTTAGCCAAGATTTGTAGAGCGTGGCTGGTAGAGTTAAGCCGTGTGGAGTAGGAAGCTTATTGGCGCTACTTGCGATCTCATATCTTTTTGACGCTGAAAGCTATATGAGCTAGGCAGTCCTGGCATCACTTTACATGTAATGTTTTTAGTGGAGTTAAGTTAAAGTATTCTGAATAAGTTCAAGTTTATAGGTATAGAAAACCCAAACCGGTTTACTAAGACCGCGAATTTATCATTTTCATATTCTTAATGCTGCACTCGAGCCTACTGCCGTTTGGTTCGGTGTGCCTCATAGTTACTGTGACCTTTGTTCTCCGACATCCCGTGATTAATCGCATTCGAGAATTAATTAACACAGCGCTGACTAACGACTAATGATTACTGACTAGAGCTGACGGACGATACCTATAGTCGTCGGCTCTCGCTTGACTATAGGTATCGTTTCGTTAAGAAATCTCCTGTTCACTACAATTAATTGATTATTCAAAGATTGACGATTGACTAATTATAGATTTATTGATTTGAGTGCCTGTAACATTTTTAGAGATTATTAAGTTTTCTCAAACAAGCTCTTTGGTCAATGAAAACATAGTAAGGAAATCCCCAACCCGCTCTGCACCAGCGTGGGGACACAGCCCAAGCATGTGCCCAGAAGTGAGACGTATATGCTGAAGATGAAGCCTTATCGAGAGCGTAGATTCTATGTACATTTAATTTACCTAATAGGCTGAGAACTTGTTACAAGTTACTGAAAATATAATATATTAGTGAGGCAGTTTCACGTGATAATGTGGACACGGACACGCTGGTCAAAAGCACCATTTTTATGTCAGGTAGGTACCTACTATCAGGGGTATTTATACATATACGTACATAAATAAGGACATAAATATCTGTACAGGACTCTATTGTCAATGTAGAGCGTGTAGGTACAGATATTTATGTACTTATTTACGTACGTAAATGAATACCCCCGACTATGCTAGTTAGGTAGGCATAAAGCTTTAAGTTTTTAATAGGAACCAACTTCTCCGTCTGCCATTTTTAATTTTATGGCGGCCATCTTTAATTTAATGGTGGCCATTTTGAATTAAGTATGGGTATATTGTTAATATCTCGAGTTTTAAATTACTTAGAATCACAAACTTGGTGTTTCAATTTTCATATTTGGGCTCAACTAGATATTTTTACCAAACGGAACCATACAATAAACTAACCCGTTCAAAATAGTCTCACACTTTATTTTATTCGTTTACTAAGCATCAATTATTAAACAAACGGTCCATATTCAAATATAAGATCACCCATATCGAATAATACTCGCTCTTCGTCAATAACGTATGGATGGTTTCATGTAGGCACTATTCCAGATTTTATTAGGTCATTCGCTTAACCCGTGGCCGTACTTCCTCAAATTACTATCTTCTGTCCCTATCTAACCCCTAAAGTGTAATAAGGAGACTATTGCCTGAGGTTCGCAATATGCCGTTGAGAACCGTACCGGCTTTGTTACCGTCTAAACCTCATATCGTTTCTCTTTAGGTTCTTGTGATTTGAATCTTGTTGTAAACTGAACAAGATTACTTTTAGGTTGCCATGCATTTGTTAGGAGGTTGTGAAGATTGGTGTGTATTGAGCAATGTAACTGGCTGTATATTCGAGAACGTGTCTGACCTAATAAGACGGTCAACAGTTTGTTGGCAGTTGTTTAGGTTTAGGCGGACTAAGCCAACTGTATGAACGGCCAAACGGGGAATGACAGGCATATATTGTAACTTGTTTTGACTGTGAGGTGGATGTTACAACTCTTAGAAGTTTGACGACAATACGTTGTACCTACGGATGTTGTTCGTCGGATACCCAAAAAATCCTCTGTATACTTGCACAAAAAGGACTCTTGAAACATTAAAGGTATTCTATGTGGTGACACTTCATAACCATGGGACCACCTGGAAAGGGTACTCTTTCAAACAAAAACAGAATTTACCAAACTGGTCCAGGCACCTTCGAGTAATCGGGGAACATAGAGGTACATAAAATATAAAAGAATCCGATGAATTGAGAACCTCCTCCTTTTTTGAAGTCGGTTAAAAAATAATATTTCTAAATCATGATGTCTTGTCCGAATTCCGCGCGTTCCGAAATCTAATTTTAGTAATAGTTGTCTCACAAATCTAATGTTGTTTTTCTATCAGGAGCAAAACCTCTTTAAGTGCCCCGTCCGCATGGTTAGATCAGCGCCCAGTTTTCCGTGAAAGGCGGGTAAGTCCGTGTAAGTCTCGCTCTAAGTGTTAACAGGTTACAAAATAGGTATTATCTACTCGTATACAATGTAGCATGCAGTAGACTTGTCTGCTTATATCGTGGTAATTATATATATAATAATCGTATAGTTTAATGTATAGTGGTGTAATAACATTTCTCTTCGTGCCTGTTCTGCCCACGGCTCCGGAATGCCTGGCACGGTATTGCCCGAGAACGGAGTATTTATTTTTAAACTTATTTACTCAGGTATTTAATTACAATCTAACACAAAAGGAGAAACTACGTACGGCTTAGAGCAGCTAGTGGTTTACTTAAGAATTAAATGTTATTCTCGAAGAGAGTTAATTAATAAGAAATAAAATTTCTAGTGATTCAATCAATATAAATGTTCAAAGTTATAAAATAAGTAACAAAAACCGTCTAAGTGCGAGTCAGACTCGCGCAAGAAAGGTTTCCGTACCATTATCTATAAAATCGGCAAAAAAAACATGACTGGAATCAATATGTTATTGTATTGTTTCTCTCTGTAACTGCTTTTTTTGTGTGAGGTGTGCAATAAAGAGTATTTGTATTGTATTGTATTGTATTGTATGGAAACCCCAGTCCGGCTCGCACTTGGCCGGTTTTTTAGTATGTGTTGTCATAGCGGCAACAGAAATACATCAACCGTGAAAATTTCAACTGTCTAACTATCACGGTTCATGAGATACAGCCTGGTGACAGACGGACGGACGGACGGACGGACAGCGAAGTCTTAGTAATAGGGTCCCGTTTTTTAGGGTTCCGTAGCCAAAATGGCAAAAACGGAACCCTTATAGTTTCGTCATGTCCGTCTATATCTTCTTCATATGTAACAGGCATTTTACTCGAAACCTATTTTAATAAAATTTTGAGGATAGGTGTGTTTTTTTAACGGCTACATAGTTTTGTAATTAAATAACTAAAAAATCTTTTTTTAGGGGTGCACTCCATACATAAAACTGAAAGTATTTTTTTTTATTGTAAGCCCACGTGTGGCCACATCAAGCCTTTCAAAATAAATATAAGGTTTCTCAGCAATTTTTTTGATTAACTGAATAGAGTCGGAGATGATCGCCCCGAATGTCACTAAAATTATTTTTAAATGTATTTTATGAATATGAAAAAACTCATGGACAGGCTTATTACATTCTTTCACCGAAAATTATTTTGAACAAGATCGGTTCAAAGGTTTTCGAGATATTGCTGAAAAACTGCCTTCCTTATGGAAAATTATGTAAGTGATGTTTTTTAAACCAAATGAGCGGTTCCTGAAGATACCCGTAACATTTACATTTACAAAGTTATAAAATGTATGATTCTAGGTACCAGAGCTTGTTAATTATACTTGTAGTTGGCGAGTGTTGCCAACTTATTGGTGTTGGTGGAAAAACCTCGGTGAAGGAGTCCGACTCACACTTGATCGAATGTAATCTCATAGATATCTGAAAGCCTTTATCAACAAATATGTCGCCTTTCGTTTTCGCGGTGCAATATAACCAGACGTAGACTTGGAGTGGCCTGAGGGTCCATGTGACTTGCCATATCCATATTCTAAACTAAGATTACAAAAGGGAAGTCTGTGAGATTTTAACTTTGTAAGTTTGTATGTAGAAGATATTAAAATATAATAAAACGGGTCAATCACACATTTGAGGTTGTATACCGCTCGACATGTTTCGAACCAATAAGTGGTCCTTAATCATGAGCACTTGCGATGCCATTAAAAAAAACCGGTGAAGTGCGAGTCTGACTCGCGCACCGAGGGTTCCGTACAAAATTTCATACAACATACCCGTCTTGTATCGCCCATTAATTTTGGAAAAATCTTAACAACGCATAGTGTATGTAGTTAAGTCAGAGTACCTAAAGCGCCATTTACCGGTGCGTTTTGTTACTAACATGCGCGACCAAGGAACTCGGTATGTATGTTGGTTTTTCTGCAATAATTCTTTATCAAGTGAATTAATTTTGATAATTCTTTTTTTATTTGCTAGGAGGTACTTTCAGAATACTTTCATACGAATTTGACGTAAAGAAAAGCAGAAGAAGTTTAATATTAATCATATATATATTATTTTCAAATTCTTCGCTTGGTTAACTTCGGAGATAAGGAGGGAAATGGTATTTTTTTTCAACATTTTCCTTTATAATTTATAAATCTACATTTTACCACTGTAGAAAAAATATTTTTTATAGATACTCGTTCTGAGGCCGCGTTTATAGACAAGCGTAAGCGGGGTTTGGGCTTCGCGTCAGAAGTCGTACAAAAACACAAACATATGGCGTTTCTTAGTAATGTTTATATGCAAACGTGAGCGTTTCCATAGCCACCTGATAGGCCGCGTCGCGTACAGACGGACGTCACCTATCATTAAAAATGGTAGCCTAAATTTTTTAAAAGCCTCCTCCTATACTTCGCTTGAAAGCTATACTTAGTTGCTACAATCAATTAGGGGAGGGTAAAAAGTTGGAAGCGGGTTTCCAAAATGTGATATAGGGCTAATCAACGCCTGACAAGTTGGCTTGGGGCGCGTGAAAACGTGTTAGGCTGGAAACAGTGCTCGACCGACGTCAGCGCGTATGGTCGGTCGCGCGTGTTTTACTATGGCCGCATACGCGCTGACGGTGAGCATCGGTCTGAACGCACAGTATGCTTACTACAGCGATAGCTACGCCCGACCGAGCATACGCGCTGACCGTCGGTCGAGCACTGTTTCCAGCCTAAGAAAACAAAATATGATGCAATTTACAAACCAATACGTCAACTCTGATAGACTTCGTGGGCCCACTTGTTGGACGGACACCAATTTATTACGTGGGCCAACTATATCGGCCGAGCGTTGGAGTGTTTAGCTTTTATGACAGACTTGATAGTTAAAGTGAAAATATAAGGTTTTCAGTTCATTTTTACCTTGGAAATGGACGTATTAACTTTAAGTTACTTAAAGATTTAAGTAATTTATGACACTTGACAGTTTTTAATACTATTGGTACCTACCTACGTTACAGTGTATTATTACAAGTGTAGTGTACAAGTATGTGTATCCGCGGCACACGGCACCGCTTCAAGTCAGCAGCCAGACGGCTTGGCTTCGACGAAGGCGCTGCCCTCCCGCACATAGAGTAGCCTCGACTTTATATTTATACCTACCTTATCGTGTTAAAAAAAAAAAAAAAAGTAAGTAGTATACAAGTACGTTGAGTAGGTAGTCAAATTTTGTGTCAATGTGATTATAGTGGCTTATTTTTTTTTATTAAGAGCCTTAAGTGTCCCACTGCTGGGCAAAGGCCTCCCTCCTTTTCTTCCACATATCCTTGTCCTGGGCAGCCTCCCACCAGTCTTGATTGAATTGAAGTCGTCAAGCTCGTCTCGCCATCTCCTACGTGGTCTACCGCGACGCCGTGTTCTGTTCTTAAAGTGGCTTAAAGGTCAAGTAATGAGTTCCATTAAGATTTATCTCGTTTCACTACAGGTAAAAATATTTTTTTTGTTAATCAACTACTTTTTTACAAATTTTATAACATCGTCACTTCCACAACTAAGAGGAATCTAAATGCACCTCGCGTGTCAAAATCGTGCCAAATAGAAATAGACGTACATACATTCGTAAAGCCCTAAGTAGATTTCTACATTTCTAGATTCTACATAACCTAACTAAAGTCCCAATTCTACATAACCTAAAATCAATCCCGATGACACTGTGAGACGGCACGTAGTTGGAACAGATCTTGGTATCTAGCGAAGAGAGCACTGACAATATATAACCCATTGCTTCCTTCGACAGTCTGTCAATTAACGATGTACTTTCGCGTAGAATTCTACGGACGGCGACATTTCACAGTTGCACAACAAAAGAAAATCAATGCCGAACAGTTTAATTTTACTCGTAGATTAAAAGTACAGTCAAGTTCTCCAATATATATGCAGACTACCTTTCAAAATATCTACACATGCGTCTTATGTCAGTAACAATAAAGACTGAGTATAGATATTTTTGAAAGGTTGTCTGTATAGAAATTGGAGAACTCGACTGTAGTAGGCTTAATTTGTATTTTGAAATGGATCACCTCTGGCGACATTGTCCTCTAAATAAATGTTGTACCTGTAGCCCTAGATTTTCAATTAGTTTATTACAGCTATTAGGATTATAAATTAAGGTAATACATAACTGACTCGATAATTTATTGACAGTAAAGCTATTTTACAATGTCGATATTTGTCTTAGTTTTAATTTGTTTCAATATTTGTTCTAAACGCGATTTATTTGATAGCCATTTATTTATGTGTTGAGCAGAAAGGAGATTATGTAAACGTTTGTTCTTCTATTTTAAATTAAATTTATAGATACAATTGATGAATGATGACCGGTTTAGCCGAGTGAGTAGCGTCCCTACCTACGAAACTGACCGTGCCGGGTTCGAATCCCGGTAAGGGCATTTATTTCTGTGATGAGCGCGAATATTTATTCCTGAGTCACGGATGTTTTCTATGTGTATAAGTATTTTTTGGTCTATATAAGTATATTTATCGTCGTCTAGTTCCCTTAGTACACAATTTGTGTAAGATTGTCCGCAAAAAAAAGTTCAACGTGAAATCGGAGAGAATATTCCAGTAAATATCTGTAACGCTTATAACATAATGTGATCATGCTGTGGTGTGACCCTAGAGCCTAATGGCTCCATATATATTATTATTAATTAAATCATCAATGGATCCTCATTCAACGGATCTAGGTCACACCGGTGATTTCGGGAATTAATTCTAGCGCGTCACGTGCTGTGTATTCAGCGATGATATTTAAATTAGCAATTTCAAACGGAAGTTTAGTATACGGATTAAACGTGGTACGGATGTAATTTGTAGCGAATATGCCAGCCTTAATCGTCACCATGTGTAAAATGTAACAGATAATGTGTCACAAGAACGACCGCTTTAGCCTAGTTGGTAGTACCCCAGCCTACCAAGCTAAGTAGTGGTTGGAATGCCGATAAGGGCAAGTATTTTATGATGAGCATCACAAAAATTTGTTCCTGAGTTTTGAAATCGATTTGTGTAAAGATTTTCCCAAAATATTAGGTATATTATTAGTATACTAGAACTCAAACGACCATGTTATTGGACAACGTATCAAACAGCGTAGTCGCGATATAAATGAAATTCAATTGCGATAATACAAATAGATACAACGAAATCGACATATTAGCTAACTTATCCTGCTTTTGTTACAGCGGGTGTTGGAGCCGGCGTCTTTCTCACTGTCCGCGGACCGACGGTTTCTTCTGCTGGCGCAGAATGTTCGGCGGCTGCACTCACACTCCTACCTCGCGCGGTACACCGTCTACGATATACTGACCACGTGAGTTTATATGCTACCCTGGTAGAAGCAGAAGCCAGCTGCCCCTCTATTCTGTAACTTTTTTTAAGCTCACCTCAACGCTCACCCACAATTATACCTTGACACCGCGATGCGTAGTAACTAAGCGTAGGTAGAGGTCTAGTTTCGTAACGGGTGACCGGCGGGGTGAGGCGCATGAGCGCGTAGCGAATAACAGCCCTGGTCCAATGCTTTACGTTTCGTACGTACGTTTGGTAGATCTAAATGTGAGAGAGAGGTGTCAGCGGCAGCGTCAGTGAAACAGACACTTGATTGAGCTCAAACGTCACACAGTTCTAAGTTAAACGGTAGGCCTATGAAGAATATGTCAATGTTCTCAATGAGCTAGGCCTGTTAAAATGTTGCTCATGACACGATCGAAATGTCAAATGCTCTAAGTATCAAATCAGATTTTGATCCCAAAAGAAATGACGAAATTAAAGGATTATCCCTCGCCCTTTAATTTTACCCGATAGCGTTTGCCGTTCTCAAAATATCGGCCATTTGGCGACAACCTTCGGTCCTCGAGATAAGGGCTAATCATCTCACAATTAAGAGGGCCTGACGTTAAAAGAGTTGTGGTACTTGTAATTTTGTAAAATATCTCTAAGGAATACGAACAGCTGAAGATTTATTTTAGGTCGCTTTCCGCGCAGGTTTTTTCCTAAAATAGGTGAATCTAAATAGTAGATTGTATGACAAGGGGCTAAACTCAAGGGGCTTATACACTCTACTTTTCACTTCAACTGCGAGAAAATAGTAAAACAAAGATTATCCATCCACAATCAATAACACATTTCACTGCGAAGAGATTGTTCAACTTAGCGTGAGGAGTTTTCTTTTTTAATGATTTGGAATTAGGGACTAAAAAACACCTGATGTTTGATTGGTCGATTTTAATATGTAGCTGTATTCTGGTTGGTTGATAGCAAAGAGAAATGTTTTTTGAAAGAGTTGTGTTTGGTGGATTTAAATGATTTGGAATTAGGGATTAAAAAACACCTGATGTTTTATTGGTCGATTTTAATATGTAGCTGCAGGTATTCTGGTTGGTTGATAGCAAAGATAAATGTTTTTGAAATAGTTGTGATTGGTGGATTTAATAAGGTGAAGTGTTTTGATTGGTCAAATTAAATGTGTTAAAAATCATAAATATGTTTACATATTTTCCCTAGGGGCTAAATGTACTACTTTAGCCCCGCTTATTAAGCCTAATATGACACACTTTTCGAGCATGAGATGTGAAAAAAATATTTAAGAGGTTAGTACAACGCAATTCCTTTTTTCTTTTTCCAAAAAGGACATGAACAAAATGACATCAGAAATTATTAATTGTACTACAAACTTTTATTTATTATGACAATGAGTAGTTCATTTCTGTGCAAAAAGGTACACTCGGAAAAAAAGCTTGTACCAAAAATGACATTATTGACAGAAACTTATTTCTCCTCAATTTTCTTTCACTAATTCGCTCCTTCATTTAGTTGTTGTCTGTAGAACCATAAGTAATTTGCAGAGCCCGGATTTTTCACGGCAAAACAAAACACTATCGTAATCTAGCCAGTGGTAGAAACATTATTTTATCGATATCGAGTATTATTAGGTATATAGGTATAAAAATAACATGCCGAGAAATATCTAACCATATTACCCAAACTGAAAATGAATTTTATAAATTTTCTCCCTTGACGTCAAGTGAAGTTGAACGTACATTTAGTAGACATAAATGTCTTTTAATAGTGATAAACGAAACTGTTTACTTCTAGAGAATGTTGAAAAACTAATGATTATCTACTCCTATCACTAATATTACACAAATAAAATGCAATGTGCTGCTGTGTGTTCTGATGTGGATTACGAAGAAGAAATTGCATCTGTTTCTAATATATAATTTCATATAAACTTCACGTAATTTTTTTATCAAATATTTATTTTATTTGGTGACGTTTTTTCTTCGACTACACAATTATCGATATCGATAAAATAATTTATCTATCACTGGCTAGATTACGATTGTGTTTTGTTCTGCCGTGAAAAATCCGGGCTCTGGTAATTGGTTTTACAATTTTACATCCTAAATTATTCAAAGAGCAATATACTTATTTATTTTTGTTTGTTTGCAAATAAGTTCTAGGATCAGTAACGTCGTCTACTGCGGTGACAAATAATCAATCTAGCTTGGTCTCATTTCCGCGATAATTTCACATAGAGCGTCGAGCAAAGCTTGATCTGCCTGTTTTAAAATTGTAACTCTCAGCAAAGAAAATTTACTTAACTGTTACAACATGTCTTTTCTAGAGCCATTTAAATTGTTCGTCTTCCTTAATTCTTAGCAATACAGCCTGAACCCGAGAGCACTCCAATGCGCTTCAACCATGGACGAACGAAAGAGACGAACACGCGTTTTATATTTCTATATGAAATGAAATGAAATGAAATGAAATGAAATGAAATGAAATGAAATATCGTTTATTCACATTAAACATATGGTAAAAGCTATAGCTGAGTAAAATGTTGCCTATGTCCTTCCCAAAGGCGCATCTTTACCAATCTAATAACTAGTGGCTCTATGAGCTGCAGAACACGCGATCCCGTCTGTAAAAAAAATGGAATTTCGAAAAAGTGACTTGACAATAAAAACTATATACCTACTTAATTCTTACAAAATTTTACGAAAATCGGTTGAGAAATGCGACCTCTAGAGGAGAACAGCGGGATGGACACCGGACACTGGACGGGCGACAGACAAACGATTTTCAGCCCACAAGCTGAAGCTTCGGTCGCTCATTCGATAAAGATGCAATGTCTATGAAATTTAAGTACCTACATATTATCACTGTAAGCTTGTATTTATATAGGGTAATTGCTGGAACTACTTATCCGATACCAAAAATTCCTTCATATCCACTTATATTAACCCATTCAGGGCCCATGACGACACGTATGAGTCTCTACGCCGTAGTCGCTTTCCGCTACAAACGAGGAAAACCACGGGATCGGCTACGAGCGTAGCGCGTAGCGATTCTGGGCACTGAATGTTATAAATCTCTGAATTAAAAAAAGAAACAATCAGTATGATTCCAGACGTTATTTGTCACGAAAGATCATGAGAAAAAACATGAAACATTTTTTATTGGTACATTATTGTTCTGGCTTCCGCTTAGGATAGTTTTTATCCGACTGCGACAATTAATAAATTTTCCGAAATATTTGACCTCTTTAAATTTTTCATTTCTTTTCTAATATATATCGCCGCCACTTATGTAAACTGTCAGTAACGTCAAAATGGCGGAATTGCTTAGTCTTTTACCTATTAATAATTGAGATCCTTTCTACGATAGACTTTCACAAAACGCATACTAAAAGATAAAGCATAAAAACCGGCCAAGTGCGTGTCGGACCACGCAAAACGAAGGGTTCCGTGCCTATTAAAAAGGTCGTATCGTCATAGAAATCTTACGGCACTTACGTCCTTTTCGTTGAGGAAGGCAGTTTTTCAGCAATATCTCGGAAACCTTTCATCCGATCTTGTTCAAAACAATTTTCGGTGAATGAACTTAATAAGCGCTGTGTCCATGAGTTTTTCATATTTTTAAAATACACCGTTCAAAAATTAGAGGGGGGGGGGACAGAATTTTAGTGACTTTCGGGGCGATTATCTCTGACTGTATTCACTTAATCAAAAAAAATCCCGAGAAACCTTATATTTATTTTGAAAGGCCTATCGATTCATGTGGCACACGTGAGCTCACGATGAAATTTTTTTTTGACTTTTAGTTTTATGTATGGAGTACAGTAAGGGAAATGTATTAACGTACCACCGTAGAACCCTATCGCAATAAGGTGACATACCACTCGAGTTTGAGTGACGGCGGCCTGTCAATTGCGACAGGGTTCTACGGTGGTACGTGAATACATTTCCCTTACTGTACATCCCTAAAAAATTTTTTTTTAGTAATTTTAATTACAAAACTTTGTAGCGGCTAACAAAATACACCTATCCTCAAAATTTTATTCAAATACACCTTATAGTTTTCGAGTAAAATGCCTGTGACGTACGGACAGATGGACAGACGGACAGACGGACAGACGGACATGACGAAACTATAAGGGTTCCGTTTTTGCCATTTTGGCTACGGAACCCTAAAAAAGAAAAGATCTGATACGAGAACTTATATGCGCAAATTTCGTATTCAGGCGTAAATTCAATAAACGAATTTGTTTTCATGGTTCCGTATCACAAAAGGAAAAAACGGAACTCTTATTCGATCAGTTGTCCGTCTGTCTGTCAAGACCCTTTATCTCGGGAACGCGTGGAGCTATCGAGTTGAAATTAAAACCAAATATACTCAGGTCTACAGTCCCTTGAAGATGCGAAAAAATCAAACTTCTAAATTAACTTAAAAAAGATACGGCCGTTTATGCCGCAAAAAACGTATATTTCGACACTCTCAAGGGAATCAAAATTTATAGGGTACTTCCCGTTGACCTATAACTATGAAATTTGGCAAGTAATATCGTCTTATTATACTACAAGTACAGGGGAAAAATTAAAAACGAGTGGTATTGACCACTCGTAAAGGAGGTAGAAAATAAGTGCCTGCAATTTTGACACTGAAATCGTATTTAATTTACGAGCGCTTGAAAGTTAAAAATCTGCCCCCTACAGGTCATTCACTTTAAAGATAACAAATTCATTAAAATTAAAGTTCCCAAGGATTACTAAAACCATTTCATTTTAACTGTCTGCACAAACACTCGAACTTACATAGCATAAACTAGAAACTATATTCCCTGTGCAGCGAAAAATATACCAGACCCGAGGTCAGTCGCTGGGGTCACAAGAAGTTAAATAATTAATTCTACGATACATGTGCCGGCCACACGGGTGCGCGACGTTTTATATAATTTCACTTCATCTATTTTGGTTTGATATACCATTGCTTTGTATATTTATTCACTCACACAAACACACCTTTTACACAAGCAAACTCACGCGTACACGTCTAGGCAGTAAAGAGCGACTTCTTGCGTCTAGTCACCGACTTACTAAGTCCTCCAAGACAATGCACGTATTAGATCCCAAGGTGTATAACAAACTGCCCGAAGAAATTACGACGGAGGAATGCTCAAGCACCTTCAAAAATAAATTTAAAAAATGGTTAATTGGACATGCATTTTATACCTTGCATGATTTTTATAATAATAATAATTGAATAATATGTATAAACATTTATAGAATTGACATGATATTAATATGCAATTAAGAATAATAGTAATATGTGACATGTAATATTAAAAATATTGTGAATAAATGAGTATGCGTATGAGTATAATATAACGGATGGTATAATAGTGTTTCAGATAATTTTCTAAATATAATAGCTGATGATCTAATGTAACAAGTGATATAATGATTTAAGGCAATAATTACATTTAGTATAATAGACATTTACTATATTTATTACTTGGTATAAAACTTGTTTATCATAATGACTTACTTCAATGCTATTCGTCAATGCTATAAATTTCGGAACATATAAGTTGATTTTACTATAAATAACTTTAGATAGATAAATTATTTTATAATCATTTTCTGTCAAAAATTTCACTTTTGGTACTAGCTTTTATTGCCGACTACATATAAAATACTATATCAAGTGTATGTTAGGTTTTTGACATTATATTAAACACTACGGACCCCGGCCACATGGCTATTATGTTTGTATTGTGGCAAATGGTTTAACTTAAACCATTAAGGTGAGATTTAATTGAAATAGTTTTAGTTTTCGAGGTTTTTATCGTATCGTTTAGAAGTTTACAGTTACTGAATTTTAATTTTTATTATGTTTTATAAATTGAATCGGATAAATAAAGGGATATTAATATTTGGTGCAGAAACAGAATAGAATACATGCTTTCAATTCGGGTTACTACCTAGCAGCTTAAATTGTACACCAACTACATTAATTACACTCGGGAGCAAAAAGACCGGTATACCATACCTACTTTGTATGAATTTCTATACAAATAATGTCAATTTGGTTTGCTCTTAAGTATATTTTAATTTAAATTGTTGAGCCAACTGTCATTCTGAGCCAACTGTGACTTAGAACCTAAATCAACAGCCGTTGTTAAGTTTAACTGACGTTTATGAATAAGGGCATAAATCAACATCTGAAGCAGCGCCGGGGGCAATCTGTCGTGCGGCGAGATTGAGCAGGTGGTCTGTTGTTGCACAATAAGACAGGCTGTAGATAAGGCTAATGGGAACATGGCAGCTCTATTATAAAGTACGTATAAATTATATGATATAGTCATAGTCATAGTCATAGTCATTTATTCATTGAACAATATACATTGTGTTTGAATTATTAGCGTAAGACACAGTTACAATTTAATGATTCCATGCATGTATATGATTATATTTAATAGTTGTCAAATTTAAAAAAATAATACATTTTATAATTACATTACAATGTTACATTAATCCTTTATATTATTTATATCAAGTATGTCAAATATGATTGATTACAATAGGAAACTAGGACAACATGAGAAGATATAATAATGCCCAACCATAAAATAAAAATAAAAATAGGTACAAGTAGAATGTGTAAATTAGAATCATGTCAATTTGAATAAATGAAAGCAATAATTAAATTCTCTGATGTCAAATATAATTTTATATAACAGTTACATCAGACTAAAATGGAATGTGTCCTTAAATTTAGTATTATAAGGGGATACTCTTACTTAAATCGAAGTAGCCCATAGAGTTCCGTTCTAAGATGCTTCGCGCGGAAGATATAGTACTTAAGTAAGAAGATATTAAGCTTTTTGTTTTCGCGACGTGTTTCTTCCAATTTAGCTGTGTGTCTAGTCTAAGAGCCTGCGTTGTATAACCTCATCATCGCGCAGAGCATAGAATTTATCTCGGAAATCTTAGTTAGTATTTAAACCTTAACTCTGATTCACCAATTAAGAATCTTTCTTCTAATTATGAATCAAAGAGCGGAGTCCGCGATTATTCCGGCGAGAGTATTTCTACTTGAGAACACCGATCCAATTAAATTATGCCTCAGTTTAACCCAACGATGCTGGACATATGGACGCTATGTTTGCTCAGTTGTAAAGACTGCTAAATGGGCCAAGTTTTTAACCCCCGACGAAAAGGACGTGTTAAGTCATTAGCCACTAGTTTTTTCACGCTTCGCCCGCGTAGTAAGTATAATTTTTCAATAATTGTTGAATTGATACGCCGGCAACGGCCATCTACTACTTACTTCCCTTATGAATAAACCTTCGTCGTTATATACGAACTTTCACATTTCTAAGTTTTTAAATGAACGTCTTCTCGGTACTATAATAAGTAATAGTACTACGTACAGAAGGTTCTCTGTTAACAAATTTCCTTTTTGGTACCTACGCCAAACGTGCCTAAATGTGGCCATTTCTTTCTATCGCATGCAATGCAACGCGCTCTTTCGGAGGCGGAGCCATAGAGCTAGGGTTACCGCCAGCTCGACCTATTAAATTATAGGTACGTTAGCATAATAGTGTATTTTACTAAAGATATTACGATCATTCTTTATTTACTTAGGCTCACCCAACTACACAAAAGCTGTGTAATTTGCCTTTAGGTTATGACATCAAAACTGCCTGTTTCTGCAAAAGACACACAAGTCTGGGTTACCTACATACATAAACATAATGTAAAGTTTTTTTTTTCAATCTTTATAAATAGACGACGCGGCATATTTATTTTACGAGGCGAATGACGATGCAATGCAAAGCGCGAACGCGTGCGTCCCGTAACAGAGCGCGGCAACCACTGATAGACCGCCTAAAGGCGGCCGGCATGTTTTTGTGCGGCGCGACGAAATCAAAGAGTGAACCGCCGCTGTTACAACTCCTATTTCACCTATTTAAAAAATATATTTCTGGATATGGAGATGATGTGGATGGGTGTTCGACTGTACATTAGTAGACTATACACTAGTACTATTACACTGCGACATATACATGACCATTAAACACTTCTTCTGCACCTCGATTCCTCTCCGACTAGCTAGAACATTTTCCCACCTTGTAGAAGGTCATACGGTTTTAAGGAAAATGCCCTTTACATAACGAGTCCTTTGAGGTTACCTGATGGCGGGAACTTTTAACGGGTCCCTCGGCACTTTCGTCGCCGCCGACGACAGAAGGAGTGAAACGACCGAGTAATTTATTTTTAAAGAACTTTTACGTCTTTTTTACGGTTTTCACTTCGGAACGTGGGATGCTGATTTATGTCATTAGGTGGGTTATTTAATTTGCGGTGTTAAATCGTTTGTATAGTCGAGTACGAACATGTTGCTGCATTATACTTCTCGATAGTACGAAGTATCCACCTTACTACACAGGTACTACTACTACTACGCGTATGTGTCGTCACGGGCCGGGAATGGGTTGAAACAGTGTCATCTCACAAAAAAAAATGAAATCCCCAGCACTAGACAACATTTCCCTTCCTGATTTCAGTCGTGAATTATTTCTGTTTTCCGTGTACGATCTAAAAAGAATGAGGAAAAGAAGTAAAAAGTCCGAGCAACTGAACAAAGCACTGTTCCGTACCGTTGCCACTTTTCATTCACTCTATTGTGAGAATAAAATAAAACCTAAAGAAGCGAGAAGGTGGCATGCCAAAATAAACTTCAATGTGTTGTATTAAGATTCATTAGGAAACAGTTAGGCATTGTTAACAGTACGGCACCTGCCTCGTGGATTCATGGCCTTAGTCGTTGTAACGTACTTAGTACTACCTTAATGTAACCCACCTTAATGAAAATAATGAAACGTGCTTGGAATGAAGAAATAAATAATATCGGCCTTTTTGCGTTAGAAAATGAAAGTGTGTATTTTTCTTCCCTTTTGAGTGGCCCTTTTTATTCACTTGGGCATAAGGAAGGTTTTTCTTTTCAATCAATTACGCCTAATTGATGAAATTTCGGTAGTTCCATAGTCTCTACTTCCAATATTTATTGTTGAATTTATCCAAAGTACTACTTTTTACTCGACAGCCGTAGAAGGAGGGTTATATTTACCGAGTGTATAAGTCTCAATCGGATAGTCTAATCCGCCGTATTTCATTACATCTAGCTGTTTTACAATTCTCCGTTAAGTACGATGACGAGCGAAACGAGGAGGACTGTTAGGCAGAACTGTGACCCTACGGCGTACGAGCCGAGCGAGCGGGGTCTTTTTGCGTCGGGGGTAAAAAGTCTTTCTCCGAAATAATTTCAGCCACTGCTTTGTTGTTCTTATCTCCTGGTAATTCTGGTGCTCGGGAATGCAATGGCTAAAATGTATTTTGCATAACACGTATGGGGCCGCCTTTTGTACTTATATTTCCATGAATAAATGAACAGATGAGTCTAGGAATTTTAAATGAACTTGCCCTCCGTAGGCGGAATGCGAAACAGTGTTTTGCAAATTCTAAGCGAAGGTCAAAAATATATAAAGGGAACGTGTGAATTGCCTCGTGTTAAAATAAAATACTATCATCCCTGAAATGCGAAAGGTCCGTCTCGAAGTATATTAAAGCCAGGGTTTTAATGGAAAATCCTTGACTAACAATAAAACCGGCCAAGTGCGTGTCGGCCCATGCGTAGTGTAGGGTACCTTAGTTGCCCGCCTGTCTTTGTTAAGGCTCTCCTACAGAATGGACCATCATGACGCAGAAATGGGACGCAGTTATGCATTGGAATGCGATGGAAGCATAACTTTCTCTGTCTAACGCGTCTCTGTCCCATCGTGACAGGAGGCTTTACACCGACACGCGCGAGCCAACTAAACGGTGAGGTTGCGTCGCCCGAATTTGTACGAAAGTTCGCCTTTCCAAGTATTTTTTTTAAGTTTGTCGACTATTACTCCGTAACTAATTATGCATACTTAGAACATACTGCCACAATTTGTTCACTACCCAGTAGTAACCAACTAGCCGGCAGGGTTGGGGGACACTAGACTCGTACAAAAATTAGGGCTTCAAAGCTCAATAGCACGCAAACGGGTCCATGTATTGATTTTTTTTTGAAACCTATAATATTTCAGCGATATATCTTCAGCGATAAGACCGCCTGTTGTCTACCTCTACCTACATGTTATTGTATTGTTTCTCTCTGTAACTGCTTTGTTTGTGTGAGATGTGCAATAAAGAGTATTTGTATTGTATTGTATTGTATTTTTTCACCAAGCTAGCAAGCTGGTTGGGTTTTTTTCATCCAACGATACCCTACATATGGGTTTAACAAGGTACACAAAAAATAGTATTTTATACAATCGTTACACAATGAGGGCCGTTAAAGTCGAATTCCGTGTTTTTCTACGAGTCAACTGAAATAATTGAACAAACTTGGTATCTATTAAAAATCTAAGCCCTGCTGAAACGAAGTGCAAGAAG
Organism: Epinotia nisella; assembly: GCA_932294315.1. Taxonomy (NCBI): domain Eukaryota; kingdom Metazoa; phylum Arthropoda; class Insecta; order Lepidoptera; family Tortricidae; genus Epinotia; species Epinotia nisella. The sequence goes on from OW028693.1 coordinate 13,006,249, forward strand.
TGCCGGCTCAACGTCGTTGATGTCTTTTCTACTGTAGCCAAGGTGACGTGACGTTTTATTGGTCAAATTCATTATAGTTCAGTAAAGGCGCCACGTGATTGGTAAATTTTATTTTAGTTGTCTAAACAGTTGTGAAATATTTTGTAATCAGTAGCAAGAAAGAATTAAAGGTGCCAAAGCAAGTCCTTGGCTCCTTTTTGTGTTTTACAAATAAAAATTATTCTTTAGGATATTACCAGGAAAAAATTTAAGAGGATGGTGATCAGGGAAGCATTAAAGCACGGCATTTGTTTCCAGTGAGTCGTATCCGCTGACGCCACTGCCGGACGAGGTGGGCGGCGGCGTGGTGACCGAGGGCCCGCAGCTGCTGCTGGCTGCGTGGACGCCGAAGGGCCACGGGCTGATCACCGTCAAGGACTGCGACATCTACTACCGGCCCGCGCCGCGCTCCTCCACCGGGTACCGCGTCACCGACACCGGCAAGCCTGGGACCATTTACAATGGCGTGCCGGATTGGCTGTACGAGGGTGAGTAGAAACTAATAGAACTTGCTAGTAGTACAAAAAACTCCATAGCTGTTAAAATTCAAATTCAAACATTTATTTGAAGAAAGTAAAATAATTAATAAATTAAAACGAAATGGACCCAGCTCAGCAAGTTGCTAGCTTGACAGCCAGCGCTGGTCTTCCGCGGGGTCCATTCGGTGAAGACACGGTAGCCAACAATCACATGCACAAATTAAAATAAATCTAACAATAACATATAAGTACCTATTTGAACACAAAAGATAATTAAAAAGAAAAAATACTACTATTTAACTAACATACAAACTTAAGAGAAATAAAATAAACTATATCAACGAAAAAATAACAATGTAAACTCAGCGGTGTTAGTAACAAAAAAAAAAACAAGAAATTATATACTACTATCCTTCCTACTAATATTATACACGTGAAAGTTTGGATGTATGGATGTACGTTTCACATAATCTCAAAAACTACTAGACGAATTTATATGAAACTTTCCAGGTATGTACCTTATATATCAGAATAGGACATAGGCTACAATTTATGTCAAATTTCATCCCTTTTAGGGACGAAATAGGGGATGAAACTTTGTATGGAGACCAACTATTTTTGCTCGTTGCCTTCATCAGGCGCTGGGTCTCAAAATGTATGGGAAAACTAAAACCCGACTCGCACTTGACCAAAATTCTAATTGACATTATTAGGCTATAATTTACGAACCGTGGGATTTTTTTATCGAGTTCTACGCGGACGAAGTCGCGGGCAGAAGCTAGTATATATATATATACCTATATATATATATATATATTTGTAATCACGTTCTCGGAAACGGCTCTAACCTTTTCGAAGAAATTTGGAATATAAGGGTTTACGGGGGCGAGAAATGGATCTAAGTCGAAGGTATTTCATTGACATTTTTGCAAGAATAACCGTTTTTTTTTGTAAATAAAAACAAGTGCTTGCACGCTGATCATTCTTAAAATCAATCTCCTTAAAGTATTTATAATTATAAAAAATTGTACGAAAAATATTTTACTGAGAAAGTTTGACATGTCCGGGTTCTGAGCCAAAATCTGGAGTTTTTACGCTTCTTGTCCTGGTTGGCAGATTTTAGAGATGGCAACCCTACTTAAACTGGCCCCACTAAACTACTTATCATAAAACTTGGTCAAATATATAAATGAAAACTTGGCTCCGCTGTCTACGATAACTAACTAACTCCCGTATGGCACTCCTCCAAGAGTCCAGCCGAGATACTAGAGTTACATAAATTGCACCAATTTAAAGTTCGATTCCGAACAATTTAACGAGCATGCCTGACTCCTAATAAATAAGTTTAATAAGATAGTACAAGAGTTAAAAACATTGTGTGCGACACGGATGGTAAGATTTTTTTACAAACTCGAGCCATCAAAACCCGTCGCCTTCGCCGTCGGGTTTTTAATAGACTCTCGTTGGTAAAAAACGACTTACCAACCTCGTGGCACAATGTACTATTACGTAGTGCCGCCGTGCGTACAACATGGCTGCAATTCATTAATCTCTAATTAAAGGAAAAGTTGAAAAAATTAATGTTCCGAGCCGGATTACAACCGGCGACCACAGGCATACATGGCCCGTCGCTACTAACCAACTGAGCTATCGAAACAATCTGTCTCGGCCACTAAATCTTTCAATCAGTTCCTTCTTACAACGCCTTAGGGAGGCGAGTGTAGCGACATCTACCTAGAAGACTTGGGTTTCTTAATTTTTTTTAATTTTTCCTCTGATTAGAAATTTATAAATTTCGTTAGCAGCGATACTCCGTAATACAAAATAAATTCATTAATCATTTGATTTATTTGAAAAGCTACTCTACGAACATTAAATTAATAAAAACAGTGTAACAGGAGTAGTACACAGTGTAACACACATGTGTCAATTGTATTGTATGTCTACTCCCTTTATATCTGTGTGTCTTTTGTGTAGTGAATAAATGTTTTCTTTCTTCCTTTCTTTCTTTCTAACACATAAAAGGCAAAGTCTACAAAACGGCAGTGCGGACTACAAAACCTACGGGTTATAAATACTTACTTACATACAAACATTGAAAGTTAATAAACCTTGTAAAAACACTATCTACGAATGGTCTGACTAACTTCTACAAGTTAATTATCAACCAGTAAGTTAAAGTTTTCAACTACGATTTTCGATTTCAACTAACTTTAACTTAGGAACTCCGTGTGTGATTTTAGTTAGGTAACAAATATTGAAGTCTAGCTAGAAATATAGAGTTCATCCAACGATATTTTCGCTATTGGTAATACCTACTTGGAAAATTATTGAATCGATTTTTGTTTCCAGTGGCCTCGAATATGGAAGTTGTCTGCTTTAACTTATACTATTGTTGTATTTGTATGTAATACCTTTTTCTTGTGGATCAAATTACACTTTAATGTTCTTAGATGAACTCACTTTCCTAACGTTATAACCTCACTTTCCTAACAATATTCGTAACGTTAGGTACCTACCTGTTTAAAATTAGGTACAAAGCCATCATGCAACAAGCATACTGTATCAAAACTAAGCGCTAAATGAAATCAATTTCCACGACATCAGAGAAATAAGGAACAATATCGCGTTCTTACGAAACGCTATCCCCAAGTGAGTCGTTTTCGTTTTAATTTTCACCGGGGGCGGCGATCGTTCCGTGCCACCGGTTGTAAATGAGCGCTACCTGCCTAATGACTCGCTTTTCTACCTTCACGGGATTCTATACGCCTGGTAACCGTACCTTACAAAAGATTTTCTAAAAAAAGGTTTCTCTATGGAATCATATTTTTTTTACACTAAATGCTGAGTACAGTACAGTTACTGTAATAGTAGTTTATGTTACTGTACATAATGAAACGTTTTATGAAACGAGCTTCAGCGAGTTTCATAATAGGATCACACGAGTGTTTTAGGGCCTAATTATGTACAGCTGCATACAGTACTTTATCTAAACGCATATAATAAATCCTGAACTGAATGATGTGTTCGGGAACCATTAGAATAACCGCCATGGCACCGCCATGGCACCGCCATGGCCGACTCGATTTCAAATAGTGACCAACTAGATGTCCATAACAAAATCGAGTTGGTTATGATTTGCTCTGACCTCTGGGCCACGCTTCGAAATTTGAAAGTCATTACTTTAACAATATCGATATCTTAATGAAAATACGTACAAAATTACCTACGACCAGAGATAAGTAATTTATTTTTATAAATCTTATTGATATAATGCTGGTCATTACTGCCAGTTTCTGAACGCATTTTAGCGTGTTTATAGTATGTGTGTAGATAAACATAATTAAACATGCCTCAGTCAACATACACACACGTTGTGAAATATCGAATTTCTTGGTTTCAATGATGACATAGTCGACATCATTCGTTTATTATCCAAATAGGTAACGACCTCAAACGCCGCAAGTATGCCTCCCTAGGGAGTGGTTACTTATTTGAGGCGTTTGGGGTCGAAACACTGGGACCATGGGGTCCAAGCGCGCGCCGACTTTATAAGGATTTGTCGGCGCGCCTAATAGACGCCAGCGGTGACCAGAGGGCTGGCCTATATTTTGCTCAAAGAGTTAGCATTGCCATCCAGCGTGGCAATGCTGCCAGCCTTCTGGGCACACTACCCGCTGACAGCGATTTGGGCCAAATTTTTTATCTTTAAGTTTTAATTTATAGTCTTTTTTTTTGTCTTTGTAGGTTAAGTTGTTGTTTTATTGTTTGTTTTTATTAAATATTCCTTTAAAAAAAAAAAAAAAAAAAAATAGGTCAGCCATTTCCCCTTTGGTTTGGTAATAATTTCCATAAAAACTTGTGCTTACAGCAGTCTTGGAATTAAGTAGCTGAGCTAAACTCTGTCACTCTCATGTTGTAATAAGGAAATCACTAAGATGAGGAAAAGGAGTATTATTTGATTAATTCAATGAGCAGCCATAAGTAGCAGGAATTCTCTCGTAGCGTCTTCAAAAAAGAAAAATTATATTTTTTCCGATTAGAGATATCCATGTAATAAAATTCTTCCTCTGAGTTATAGAACCAATCGCGCCCGCCTCCAGACAGTATTTTATTATTACTGTATTTCATGTTCCCCAGGCAGATACTAAAATATTTTCGTTGTCTAGTATTACGAGGCAACGGGATATATTATAAAAAGTGGAGCATTGCGTAAAATGATTTTCAAATATTTTCTTTTAAGCCGATACTTAATCTTGGGTAACGAGTAATACTTAGATGCTAAGATAACCTGTCAGATTTCCTCACAGATTGGATATTGGATAATCCTCAATAGTCTGTGCTAATGTGATCCGGATTTTGGTTGTGGCGGCATGACGAAGCATTTGATTTATAAGCCCCCACTATATAACAAGGTCTTAAATGCCTGGAGTTTGATGCGGTTGTAGGCTTTTTTGTGGAAAATATGTAAGAATGCCGGGTAACCGGTGTTGGCAGCTGAAGGCCGCCTTGTAATGATACAAACCCTTTTTTTGTTGCCGACCCCTGGAATTGGCTGCAGACTATACATAACCCTTTCCAACCAGGGTAACCTATTCTCTAATTTGAGCATCTCTGAAGTATAAAGCATAGGTATGCACTCAAAAAGGACCTCCGATTTAAAGGCGTTTAAGACGCCTCTCTCATTAATGATTCGATAAATGTGAAAGAGAGTTAAATAAAACAATTGTTAGACTGTTTATCGGGTTTTTATTAGACCACATTTATGACAAGGTTCTGAAAAAATTTTCAGTTTTGGTACAAGCTTTTGTTTCTGGCTGCACTTATTTTGCACGGTCATCAATCGATGTACAATCGGCCTCATAAGTAGCTAAGCATCTTGTCGCTTTCACTCGTTTGACAAAGCCAAATGGCAGTTTAACAAGACGTTTAATGCGACACGGTACAAAGGTGTTGAGTCCCTTGTGAGGCCGACCGTACTACAGGTAAGAAGGTACCAATGAGCCCAAACACGACGTGTTTATCTTGTCCATCGTCAGATCAGGCCGGTGATGCCATAATATTCCGTTGTCACCTAATTTACATCGGTACCTATGCCTTTCAGTTCAATCGGATTCGGACAAGTCATTTCAAAGGTTTACCTAAGCATGCATTTCGCCCTAAACATCTTTACCTTTTTACATTCAGATAAATAAATTATAAGTTTCCGTCAAAAAAATTTGGTACAAACTTTTATTGCCGACTGTACTTTTCTGTATACCGTCATTCAACTATTCATTGAGACGATTCTAACTCGATGAGGTTGTGTCGTTTCAATGCGAAGTTCCTATGGCCTTCCTGACCTTAAGCTCCGTCATCAGATCAGCATCATGTTATCATTATATTGTATTGTCACGCGTTTTACACATATATATGCAAAATTTCAGCTCAATCAGTTACCGGGAAGTGGATCAAATTTAATTTGCAAGATTTGATGACAAATCGGGACAGGTGAAATTAAATAAAAGCTTGTAAAAATAAATTAATATCAGGGGGCAATCTTACATAAATCGAAATAGCCTCATGGTAACTTAAATACATAGAAAACATCCAAGACTCAGAAACAAACATTCATGCAAATATTTGCCCTTGCCGGGGTTCGAACCCATCAGCAGCGTCACTACCCACTAGGCTAACCGGTCGTCAACGTTCAAATGAACTTTAAGAATGTACTTATTTTTTTTTAAATATAAATTGTAATTATTTGCTATACGAACGTCGGAACGAGGCCGCTCTCGTACTCGTTTTATTTTAGGGTTCCGTGCTCCAAGACTTCGAATTTTAAATATAGGTTTAGTTCCGTTTTATCACACAAGAGATTCTCTCAGTCGTTATAAAAATAGTAAATAATAATAATATAAAGGATATAAATAATAATTAGTGTTTTAATTTTATAATTCCATAATGTATACAGTGTGTGTCTGTCATAAGAACATTTATTTTAAGGGCTGAAAGTGTAAGCCCTAATGAACGCAAATTGGTATCTCTAGTTAAAAAAAACCGGCCAAGTGCGTGTCGGACCACGCAAAACGAAGGGTTCCGTGCCTATTAAAAAGGTCGTATCGTCACAGAAATTTTACGGCACTTACGTCCTTTTCTTTGAGGAAGGCAGTTTTTCAGCAATATCTCGAAAACCTCTGAACCGATCTTGTTCAAAACAATTTTCGGTGAATGAAATTAATAAGTTCTATGGCCATGAATTTTTCCATATTTTTAAAATACACCGTTCAAAAATTAGAGGGGGGGGGACAGAATTTTAGTGACTTTCGGGGCGATTATCTCCGACCCTATTCACTTAATCAAAAAATATGCAAAGGAACCTTATATTTATTTTGAAAGGCCTATCGATTGATGTGCCACACGGGGGGTCACAATGAAAATTTTTTTTTTGACTTTTAGTTTTATGTATGGAGTGCACCCCTAAAAAATATTTTTTTGTCATTTTAATTACAAAACTATGTAGCGGCTAACAAAATACACCTATCCTCAAAATTTTATTCAAATACACCTTATAGTTTTCGAGTAAAATGCCTGTGACATACGGACAGACGGACAGACGGACAGACGGACAGACGGACAGACGGACAGACGGACAGACGGACATGACGAAACTATAAGGGTTCCGTTTTTGCCATTTTGGCTACGGAACCCTAAAAACGGTTTTTTTTAATACAAATTAATTCGGCCCGCAATGTATTGGTAACAAAGCTAACAACTGACAGTAACTAGCTCTGCCTCTCTGAAACGTCAAGTGAATGTTAGCAGTGCATTGCTGCTCGACAAAATTAAAAAAATTAATAACTCTCCATTAGAAAAGGTAATTGTTATATTTTTTCGACAAAACGGTTCACAGCACTGAAAGCTATCGTTCCTTAAAATAAATGTTCTTATATATATCAGACACACACTGTATATGTTAGTATTTAAGGTATTTGTAACTATGGGCCTTAGTAGTCTTTACCGTATCTCTGGACCGTGGGGTCCCGGACCTTTGGAAGACATGCGTGGGGCCGAAGCCAACAGCGCAGACGCCCTTTAAGACAACAATAATCTAAAGCAATGGGTACACATGGCAGATACCATCTCCGAGCGCACAACATGATACAACCGGTGATGGTCCCCGGCAGGTGCAGGCAGAGACAATGGAAATTAAGGTCTTGGGCTATTGAGTTGAGTGTTGATGGAATGGTTGATGGGTTATGGATGGAGACTAGCGGTCACCTGCCGCACTCACTAAGTGGGCCCCACGAAACAGTTGCACTGCACACACAGTGAGAAAATGGGGCAACACATCTGAGCGGCTGTGAGGTTGCCGAGAGGTGAGTCTGCGGTAGCCAGATCACGGTAATCCGTTCAAGGGTCGCCGGCGTTATGGCATTTTACACTTACAACCTGGAGCATAGGTTCCGCTCTTGCGACTCCACTCTGGCCCACCGGTTAAGGCAAGCACAGAAGCGAGGGCCAGGTTAGTCGGGCCCTCTGGAGGTTAGGGGTCCGCAGTGTCGCCACTAACCGTCAATTAATAATATTATTTTGCTTTAACTGAAATATCACTAGCTAGTATCGCTAATTCACTAGCTACTCTTTATGGCAAGAGGGTTTTTTTTACAAGAAATGTGATTCGATATAATCGATTTTCCAAGTTTAGTGAATAGTGTTTATTTTGTAAATCACAAATATGTATTCATATTTTTCCTAGTGACTTACTGTAGTATTTTAGTCTCGCTTGATAAGCATAGTACATATGCCACGCTATTCGAGCATGAGAAGTGAAATAACATATCCCCGACAATCGACAATGTAGCTTTTTGTTAGCGAATAATACTATTAGTTTGTTTGTAAAAGGTCTTTATTTATAATAAAAACAGGCCAAGTGCGTGTCGGACCACGCAAAACGAAGGGTTCCGTGCCTATTAAAAAGGTCGTATCATCACAGAAATTTTACGGCACTTACGTCCTTTTCTTTGAGGAAGGCAGTTTTTCAGCAATATCTCGAAAACCTCTGAACCGATCTTGTTCAAAACAATTTTCGGTGAATGAAATTAATGAATTTTTCCATATTTTTAAAATACACTGTTCAAAAATTAGAGGGGGGGGGGACAGAATTTTAGTGACTTTCGGGGCGATTATCTCCGACCCTATTCACTTAATCAAAAAAAATGCTAAGAAACCTTACATTTATTTTGAAAGGCCTATCGATTGATGTACCACACGGGGGGTCACAATGAAAAAAAAAATTTTGACTTTTAGTTTTATGTATGGAGTGCACCCCTAAAAAAAATTTTTTTTGTCATTTTAATTACAAAACTATGTAGCGGCTAACAAAATACACCTATCCTCATAATTTTATTCAAATACACCTTATAGTTTTCGAGTAAAATGCCTGTGACATACGGACAGACGGACAGACGGACAGACGGACAGACGGACAGACGGACAGACGGACATGACGAAACTATAAGGGTTCCGTTTTTGCCATTTTGGCTACGGAACCCTAATAAAAACAAGTACAATGTAAGTACACTAACACACAAAAGCTAAAATTAAAGTTACTTAATACAGGATAGTTTTCGCCTTTAAACGCTGGTTGCATTGATAAAAAGAGATTACATAAAAAAACGGATCACATATAATATGCTCTAAGTATGAAAAAACTGAACAAGTGCGAGTTCAACTCGCGTGGTGAGGGTTCCGTAAAATTGCTATGCTCTAAGCATCAGGCGCTCCATACAAAGTACACAAAAATATTGAGAATTTTCACGTTTGAATACTCAAACTTCTTATAGGTTTTCCTGTAATCTTTAGGCAAGGAACTATTTTCCATATTTTCAGAATTTTCGTATTTACCTTAATTTCTTCAAATCTGTTTTTGCTAAAATTATAAAAAAATATCGGTATCACACAATACAGTTTGCGAAACTTTTTTTTTTTAATTTTCCGTGTTACCCCCCAAAAGTGGCCCTTGTTCAGAATTCATTAATTTACTTCACGCGTCCATCTTTGGGTTACCAATTTACATATGTTTACCAAATTTCAACTCAATCGGTCCAGTAGTTTCGGAGCAAATCGGCTGTGACAGACGAACGAGTGACCCTTATGGGTTCCGTTTTTTTTCCTTTTGAGGTACGGAACCCAAAAAACTATACCTAAGGGTATTTATTTAACCCGGCGCGCATGAGGCAGGGTATCTCATACCCTGGTAGTATTAAAAAGTATTGGTATTTTCTAAATCTTCGGCTGACGACACTAGCTCGCTCAGTAGCTGGAGGCAGGGGTGTGCGAAAGGGGATAATGGCGTGATCACAGTGTGGCGTGACACACTGGCCGGAATATTCTAGCACAAACCTGTCTCGGGTATGTCATACCCTGCCTCATTTTTGACGTATTTATTTTAAGTATACATTTTTAATAATTTTATTAAGTTTTTTTTTATTATTCTTAATTCTTTTTTATGATTTTATTGTATAGGTTTGAGACGCGTTTATTTATTTTAGTTAATATTGTTTTATTATTTATGAACACATAAATTCAAGAAAATCAACAAAAAAATATTCTAAGCTATATCCGCCGGTAAATGGAAAAATAACTGGGTGAGCCTTCACCTAGACATGTAAATGTATCTGGACGGTATGTCGGATATCAGGACTGTCCATACATAAGGATATAAAAACCAAACATTCCTGCAACGCTTGCGGCAAACCCATAAAATGTTTGTAGCATGCAAAATTGAAAAATTTCCGGATCACAATGGTAGTAATTAGTCATATTTTTTACTTAAAAATTTTAATTACTCTATTTTAAGAAGAAAATCTCAGTATCTTTCAGTTTAAAGTTGATTTATATTTTAAAAAGTTATTTTTTTTTGTTTTATTGTTGATTTTTTTAAACCCCTAAATTTTTGGTCCTATAATTACATAGTATAAGAAAAACATGAATAAATAAAAATAATTTTATAATTATAACTTTTTCTCGATTTAATTCCATTAACTAATTAATTGTTTAACTATACATTATCAAGAAAATAAAATAACATTAATAACAACTATATTATGGGGCATTAAATTTTGGGTATGTCATACCCTGCCACATGCTTGATGTAACTTTTTTTCACATCATGCTCGCCGGGTTAATGTGTATTTTTGCATTAGAATAATACTGTAATATTCCACGGAACACTGCCCACTCAAGCCTGGCTCGCTCTTGTGTCGATTTTATGCCATCCAATTCGCATTGCCAGTGCCGCTATATTGAAAAAGATCGCGGAATTGATAATATCGAATTTCAAACAGCTGTAAACGAAAGTTGGAATTGACTTCTTTCGTTTCAGTTGCTATTTCAGACCAGTTGAAAATAACGAGTATTTTTATGGCTTCAAGCCATCTTCTATATGTCCGTCTGTGATAGTTAATGCCTTTATCTAGCTTTTTCATAAATCTTCTTCGTTATCGGCCACTATGTACAATGTTGACTATTCGTCGCTGTTGCCGAACCTTTTGTTAAACATAGCAATTTTATATTTCTGGAGTGGACGTATCCATATCGATTTCAATCACTTTAAACATGCACCTTGGTGCAACCGACTGAACGGCCACGATACGTGTTTAGCATGCAACGTATCTTTTAAAATTTTCATCGTGCAGATGCACACTTGCATGGCTGACTGCGGTGGCGGCGCACCGACAGCACACAAACCCTTATAAAATCTAACGGATTTCCGCACCGAACTCTCGGCGCAAAGCTTTTTGTGCAGACGGTGCTTTTATAAGTTTTTCTATGGAAGCTAATGAGCCGGTAGTCGAGTGGCTTGGAAGTTGTAACATATGAAGGTACTGGCTGCATGTAGGTTTATGCTTTTTAAGTAAAGCTTTCAGGAGCAAGTTAGTTTAACATTTAAAATTGGTAATTCAGCGTCAATTAAAGATGTTGTCAAGGAACATCAATATTATGTCTATCTACAATTCTAAAGCTGCTTGAAGAAAATAGGCAGAACATCATAATCCTTTTAGGCCATATGAATGGCAAGTGTGTTCCATTAGAGTCAACCAGTTTGAATCATAGGCCACTGTAAAACCTTTTCACAGTAAACGTCAAAGTGACTTCTATGGCTAATACATTAATTAAATAGCAGGGTGTCAAAAAGACAGGGTTCTAGAGTGGCCTAGGATTCAAATTAGTTGACCGTACAAGTTGGTCTGACACCGTTAAGAGTTCAATTGGGGGGTAGCCCGACCGGGTGACCGCCCTATTTGGAGACGGACTACGTGTGGTCGCGATCCTGAGCAACGAGGAAGAAGAAGACAAACAATTTTGAAAAATCCACTTAAATCAAATATCTATATAGTTAGAAAATAATATCTTTCTTCTTTCGTTTTTATTTTCAACTGCTTATCTTAACCTCTCGCGACATGTCCGGTCTATTTTGTAAACGGTTACACTAGTATACATTAACTTTTATCATTGAATGGTTACACTCACAGCACGACAGTGAGATGAAATAAATTATCAATAAACAAGATGGAAGAACGTTTCCCGAGCGAGTGGTTATTTATCACGCTGTTCCTCGCTCAATAATCCACCGGATGTCGTGACCGCATCCCCTTCGTGACACAGCCTGCCGAGTTAAGCTAATGTTCTTTGTTACTGATGCACTCCTGGTACAGTGCATGGTCAATTTGGTTTGCATTTTGTCGTCTTCTCTCTGGCGGGCTAGCTCGTCAGACGTGAAGCGAGCGCGCTAAGCATATTAAAATGAGAATGAAATGCGAAGTAACGATCTACAACAGTAGAATCCAGCATTTTTCCGGTAGTCATAGCAGCCGCAGATTACTATTCTGGGCCGTGATTCCATTTGTCTTAGTAACCTACTAGACAGAAGGGGATATTATCAAAAGCGATATGCTTTTGTTTCAAGTCTCTGTAATTCTAATTTTGAAAGGCAGAGACATGAAATCGGGGATGCTCCTAAGACGAGGAGGATGGATAATTTTATCACCTTTATTGTCGTCGAATTATGTGAACAGGTTCATTAATATATTTTTTGTCGATTCAGTTTTTCGAAATTAAAAATACATAAATGTTTACAAAGACGGTTCAAACTTTTATTAAACTTAAATATGTAGATTGTACTTCAAAACATGAAAACTATTTTTCAGCTAATATTAGTTCGGTGGCAATGTAATGTTTCGGCTGAGTTGACCTGATGATAGAAACAGAAAACAACTCCGAAACCGCAAAAGATAAACTTTCAACGAGTAATTGGAGACAACCAAAGAACAGTTGGCAAATAAGTATTGTTCCAAAACTTACGTTTTTGACGAAAACTCTTCTCTTGTACAATGAAAATATACATTAAATTCCGTGTGTAACGGCGAGATCGCACCCTCCCATTTATAACAGAGGCCCATTTAAATGATAATTTTTCATCACTTAGATTTTTTGCGAAGTTAATAAACCATTGTTCAGACACGATCTGCTGGATGCCAGCATTTTATCCGAAAGATATTATACTTGAATTTGCAGGGTTTTTCATTGTTCGAACTTCATAACCATTCAAACGAATTCTTCGGAAGAGCTTTGTTTGAGAAAGTTGTTATCTTTTCAGGATTTTAGTCGCGACTAAACTAAGAACAGAAGCGAGATTCTCTGTTCGTTTGAGAATGTATGTTTTAAACCCACGACAAAAACGAGGAGTGCACGTTTAACAAGTGTAAATGTGTATTTGTGTGTTTTTAGGGTTCCGTACCTCAAAAGGAAAAAAACGGAACCCTTATATGATCACTCGTGCGTCTGTCTGTCCGTCTGTCACAGCCGATTTGCTCCGAAACTACTGAACCGATTGAGTTAAAATTTGGTACACATATGTAAATTGGTGACCCGAAGATGGACGCGTAAAGTAAATGAATGAATTCTGAACAAACCACTTTTGGGGGGTAAACTGGAAAATTAAAAAAACAAAGTTTCGCAAACTGTATTGTGTGACCACTGTGTGACCTATCAAATGAACGGGGTTGTTGTAAGCATCTCAGATATATATTTTTTATAAATTTAGTAAAAACAGATTGGAAGTTATTTAGGGAAAAGGACGAAAATTGACCATTCCCCCCTCCCCCCTATCTCCAAAACTACTAGGCTTAAAATTCTGGAAAAAAATGGAAAATAGTTCCTTGCCTAAAGATTACAGGAAAACCCATAAGAAGTTTGAGTATTCAAAGTAACGGGAATTTTTTAAATATTTTTGTGTACTGTGTATACGGAACCCTCACCACGCGAGTTGAACTCGCACTTGTCCGGTTTTTTCGAGATTGTTCTTAAGTTTGTTTGTTGTGTCGTGGGTGTTTTAATATTATGTGACATAGATTAACGGTAATTTTTGCATGTATTGCGAGACAAAAATCCATATAATTAACGAACCGGCTCACAAAATTTCACAAGAATCGGTTGAGAAATGCGACCCGCAGAGGAGAACGGCTGGACATCCACCGAACAACAGACAAACACGAAAGCATTTTTACCTAAAAAGAACTTCTTTCGCTTCGCTCGCTCGTTCAATAAGAGTTTGACACGGTTCCATTGTAGATCAGATTTCATTTTTCCACTCGAATATTTTCAGCAAAACTTAAAGCATTTCGAATATGGATATCCAACTACTTTTTACAAAAGAGCGGAGCCACTCTGAGCGCAGAACCAACGGCGAGGTAACGCGAGACGACAGTAAACACATTAGCTCTAATCACAGCACGAAGTGTCTCCCGCATTACATTAGCCGAACGACTGATATTAATGTGGCGAACATCTGGGGCACGATTCGACACGTTTTAATGACTTGTGACTTGGCATATCGTTGCCCACTTCATTAGTTACTTTGGCGATATCACGTGTCGCCCAAAAACAGTCTCGAATTGCTTTCCTGGAACATGCTGAGTCGAGTAGCATTTGTCACATTAAGTTTAACTAGCTGTATTATGGTTAGTTGATCGCAAATACAGTCACGAGCATTAATTTGGGACCCCTTTCCTTTAAAGGTTGTAAGAACATTCACAATGCAATAAGGTAGAAAACTTCAGTTGAATAATAGTGGTGATGGTGAAGTGTCAAGATCAGGGATCGGAACCAGTTTTTTCAAAAGTCCCCGAAGTAGTCTAATATTTTGAATTATTTTAGGCTCTTAATGTAGGACTCTATCATGTATTTAGGTAACATTTTCGTGTTATTAGATAGCCTGATCAAAAATGATATTATAAACCAAAGAACGAAATTGAACGAAATAAAACCGGTATTTTTGTATGGTGAAAATACCGGTATCCGATCCCTGGTCAAGATAGGACAATTAAATGTCTTATTGAATGGGCCCTTGAATTAATAACCTCTTTGCCAAAAGCTATCATTACGGTTTTCTACGAACATGTGTCATTGTGTGTCAGAGAAAATTAATTGAAAACTGTCATTTTCTCGAAATATTATTTGCAAATAACAAATATGTCCGGAGGGAAGACAAGGCCACACACACGGGTGACAATTAGTCGGAAACAATCGGAAATTATCGTTTGACTCGTTCCGCCCGGTTGACATTAATGAGTGGTTGCCCCTAGTCACGTATAAACGTAAGTTGTCAGCATGGCAAACTTTGACACTCCTTTAAAATATTAGCTCTAAATGTCTTCAGTTTGCTATACGATATTCCACCTTAGGTGGGTCCCAAATTAAAGCCCGTGACTGTACAAACGGTTTTTAAAGAGTTGTGATTTGTGGATTTAATACTGTGAAGTGTTTTGATTGGTCAAATTAAAATGTTTTAAAAATCATAAGTATGTATGCATATTTTTCCTAGGGGCTAAATGTACTACTTTAGCCCCGCTTGCTAAGCTTAATATGACAGACTTTTCGAGCATGAGAAGAGAAAAAAATTAAAGATTCCGATGAATTGAGAACCTCACCTCATCACCTCATCACTCGGACGAAACAGAATTGCGATTCCACGGAGTCCGATTAATTGAACCAACAGAAAAAAAAAATCGCGGCGTCCGATTAATCAGATAAAGCAATCGGACCACGCGGCCAGAGGGCTCCTTTTTTCAAGTCGGTTAAAAGGGCGAAAATGTTATCATTTTCTTGGTGACCATACAAAGTACTGGGGGTGAATGACCGCCTGATAGAAATGTAGGTTAGCAGCTGCTAATATTATTAGTGTCATCTGAAGCAGCAGGTGTCATACAGGGTGATCGGTTTTATGCACTCGGCTGGCATTTACGCGCCAATGGCGATGAACAGCACTGTGCAGGCCGATGTCATATTATAGAGGTCAGTCTGATCGATTGGTCTCCATATAATTTAGTACAGATATCAAAATATAGGAAAGGAATAACTTTCAGTCGTAATAAAGTGTCATCAATTAATCTTTAAGAGGGATCCTATAATGGTCACTTTTGAATTACGGAACCTAAAGAAAAACATTACGCCCTTGGGCTTTTCGATTGACGTTTTTTTTGGTTTCTCTAAGTAAATGTTGTGTTTTTGTCACGCAAAGATACTTGAATTTGAATTTTAAATTGATTTGGAATCCATTTCTGAGCCAAGGAAATGATACTTTGTATTAATACCTTTTTTTTGTACACAAAGTAGATAAAGAAACGGGACGCCATATTTTCCTCAAAATAAGATATTATGAAATGAGAAAGGAGGGAAAACGAACCGAATTATCCAATTATGGGCTTAAAATGGAAATATAGCGTGTATTTTTTTCCAACAGTCTCTCAAGTACCTATACTTTTATAAGTTATTTAAGTAAAAATGAAAGGAATGAAAAAACAGTAGATTTGTGATACAGGGAGCAAAATGACATATTTAAGGAGAGGGTGGTAAGTATATTAAATCCTGAGTGGAGCAAAAGATTCTAAAGTAGAATCTTGAGCGTGACGAGGCATTCAAGTGTCTACACCCAAGACGGAAACAAATTTGCTACCGAGTGGCACATAGTATTTTTCACATATTCTATGAGGAAAATTGAAAGCCCTCATTTGAAGACAACAATCGCTTTTTTCTTCATAGCATAATCAGGGCAGAAAAGCACAATTTTAATCCCTCATTTGGGGGCAACAATGACTCTTCTCTGAATATCAGGTGTGAAAAATCTATTGATCTATTGGACAAAAGTGTCCAAGACATTTGTCGTGTAGATAATTACTCACAGTGTAATTACTTATGTTGTTTTTTGACGATGATAGTCTGAGAGATGTAACGCTAACGACTCGGTTTCACACTTCGAGTCCAATCGAGTCAAGCCCGAGCCGACCCGAACTGAGTTGAGTTGAGCTCAATTCGGTTTGAGGTGGCGCAAAGAAATCACGCGCGAAGTTGACTTCTTGCCTAGAATTGTAAACCGGTAGCATATGTCAGAATGAGACTGATGTTACCGTCTACCGGGTCGTTGAAGGTTACTCGCGCCGAGTTGAATCGCCGCTTAATAAAGATAAAGAAAACTCTTGCGTTACTGACCGATTGACACTTGACAGACAGCACACAGCCTAAACCGCTTAAGATATAAGCATGAAATTTGGAACATATATTCTTTACAGTACGTGGACGAGTACTAAAAAGGATTTTCAAAATTCAACCCTTAAGGGGGTGAAATAGGGGATAAACCGTTGCATTGAAATCGTTTATTTGGAAAGTTATAGACTTGATTCTTTGTATGAAGGTTTCTTACTAAAAAGCAATACAAATGATTTAGCGTTATTATAAAAAAAATATCCCCTAAGGGGGTTAAAAAAGAGTTGAAAGTTTGTATGGGAAACACGTCGTTTTTAAAGTTAGACGTTTAAAACTTCGGTCACAATATCATAGGGGAAGTAAGTACCTAGTAGTAGACCGTTGCCGGCGTAAAAATTCAACAATTATTGCATAGGGGGGGGGGGGGCTATTTTTTAACTTATTTTTCCTACGCTTATACACAATTACCGAGCTGGATTCCAAATTTCATCCTTCTAGGTCATCTGGAAGTAGGTTAGGTTTAGGTACTATATGTCAGTCAATACTAAAATTTACGACTTTTTGACCTTCATATTTTTATAACCGTTTGAGCTAGCTTCATGAAATTTGGGCTTCTAGATTTCCCTATGAATATAATTAAACACACGTAGTTTTATGTGTTTACGTTAAAGAAGTTTTGAGTTATAGAAGGGTTATAAGTGGCAGCAAGTGGTTCGTGTAATATTACACTCGGCGCTGGCTAGCCAGTTCCATTGCTTGAACTTGGCTTCTATATTCTATATATGGCGTCTATATTTGTACTGTGATACCATCTATAAACTTAAACACCGATGTACAGTCGACGCCAAAAATACGTTATCACTTTTGCACCTTATTCCATTGCAATGAGGCGAATAGTGTAAACGTATTTTTGGCGTCAACCATACATACCTATATTTAACAAATAAAATATTTTGTATTTGTATTGTATTGTTATTCTATTGTATTTGTTTACCTAATTCCTGACATAAAAAAGTAAATTGTTGGGTCGGTTACACATGGCGATTTTTTGTAGCGATACAAATGCGCGTCAAAACACCTGTATCGATACTGTATCGCGTTTATAGCGTTATAAAAAGTCACCGTGTGTAACCGCTCTCAACTAGGATCATACTGTGAATGCGGCCAGTCTCAGTTGGCAGCGCACGCGCTGACGCAGATGCATCTGCGCTGTGACGTCATTCCTAATATTAGACCACTCGCTGCACATGGTACAGCCAAGTTCGACACTTTCTGTAGATCAAGTTTTCTCGTATAGGTACATCATCATCCTCCTAGCGATATTCCCGGTTGTGTCCTAAAGGAGCCCAGAGGGGCTACCGCGAAAGGAAAACGAACTTCGTTCGTGTATCTCCGTCACTGTCACACTTGCTAGTTCGAGAGACAGAGAGAGAGAGAGATACACGAACGAAGTTCGTTTTCGTTTCGCGGTAGGTAGCCCCGCTAGGCTCATTTATGACACAACCAGGAAGGACACAACGATGGAGCGAGCTTGGGAGTAGATTTAAAGGGGAGGACAAATGCAAAAAAGATCCCACTGGGTCGAAGGGTATCCGAAAGAGCCCTCAACTAGATAAGCTAAGATAAGATAAGCCCCTCTGAGTCCGCTTTGACACCTAACCCCAAGATTTGGCATAGACACTAGTTTTACGAAAGCGACTGAAATCAGACCTTCCAACCCCAAGGGAAAACTAGACCTTCACCGAAAATCTAACGGTAAATATTCCGTACATAAGTTGCGGAAAACTCATTGGTACTCGTACTAATTCGATTCGAACCCACGACCGCCACTTGGCAGCATGCTTGAACCCTTATAGTACTACTCTGTCCGTCTATCCGCCTAAAAAAATCGATCGATAAATCATAAATAAATGGAATAATGGATAAATATCTCAGGCAATACTTGAACTACCAATTTGAAATTTGGAGTAAATACACACATAGCTGATGAGTATGATCAATTGAATGAACTGAATTGTGTGGTATAGGACGACCTGCAACTGACTCGACTGATGATTTAGAGGATTGCTAGATTATGGCGAAGGAGGCGTCTATAAATGTAAGGACTATGGAAGATGATGACGAAATTATATTTTTAGGGTTCTGTACCTCAAAAGGAAAAAAACGGATTCCTTATAGGATCACTTTGTTGTCCGTCTGTCTGTCTGTCAAGACCCTTTATCTCGGGAGCGCGTAAATGTATCGAGTTGAAATTAAAAATATATACTCAAATCTACAGTCCTTTGAACTTGTGAAAAAATCAAACTTCTAAGTTAATGTAAAAAAAGATACGGCTGTTTATGACCCAAAAAAACATATATTTCGACACTTTCAAGTGAATCAAAATTTATAGGGACTACCCTATAAATTTTGATTCACTTGAGAGTTCAGTTGACCTAGGACTATAAATATGGCACAACACACAAGTACAGGCAAAAATCTGAAAACTATACATTTGTAATTTTATACAGAACCCTTGGTGGGTGAGTCCGACTTGCACTTGTCCGGTTTTTAGGGTTCCGTAGCCAAAATGGCAAAAACGGAACCCTTATAGTTTCGTCATGTCCGTCTGTCCGTATTTCACAGGCATTTTACTCGAAAACTATAAGGTGTATTTGAATAAAATGTTGAGGATAAGTGTATTTTGTTAGCCGCTACATAGTTTAGTATTTAAAATGACTAAAAAAAATTTTTTTAGGGGTGCACTCCATACATAAAACTGAGTCAATTTTTTTTTTTCAACGTAAGCCCGGCACATCAATCGATGGGCCTTTCAAAATAAATATAAGGTTTCTCAGATTTTTTTTCGATTAAGTGAAGAGTCGGAGATAATCGCCCCGAAAGTCACTAAAATTTTGTCCCCCCCCTCAAATTTTTGAACGGTGTATTTTAAAAATATGTAAAAAATCATGAACATAGGGCTTATTCAATAATTTTGAACAAAATCGGTTCAAAAGTTTTCGAGATATTGCTGAAAAACTGCTTTCCTTAAAGAAAAGGTCGTAAGTAGCGTAAGATTTCTGTGACGATACGACCTATTTAATAGGCACGGAACCCTTCGTTTTGAGTGGTCCAACAAGAACTTGGCCGATTTTTTTTATATCACATCGGTGATAAACAAGCGGCCCGCCTGATAGGCGGTGTAACTCCAGGGCTGTCCCATAAGCGTTGCCGATCCTTTAAAAATGTACAATCCTTTTTTGAAGATCTCCATACTGTAGTCGTAACCGGAGTGTACGATAAACGTGTGTAATGAAGGTGTCTGTTACAGAGGAGATCCTCAAGTCGCGCTCTGCACTGTGGATGTCAGCCGACGGCCACATGGTGCTGTATGCCACCTTCAACGACACGCTGGTACTGGAGCAGCGGTTCCCGTGGTACGGCGCGTCGTTGGACACGGACGACCCTGCCAAGGTATATGTTGTGAGTCACAGTTTACACTTAGTTATCCGAAAGTCATCAACTTGATGGTACTCGTATATGGAGGCTGTGGTCTATACTTAGCTACTCCAGGCAAAGTTCAATCCTTTGCCGTCGTCAATATAACTCATGGTGAACAGGTGTCTAGTAACCTCATTCACAACCAGCTTTGATGACTTACCTTCCTATCGAATTCCTCTTTTTACATGCTTTATATTAACTTGACCTGTTCGTATGTAAGTATGTAAGTTGTCCGTCAAAATGTGCAATCCATTTTTCAGTTACTTGCCGTTATCCGATTGAGCTGAAATTTAGGGTGTTGGTATAATATGGATGACAATTCAATATTATCGTACCATCGAGCTGATCTGATGATGGAGACAGAAGGTGGCCATGAGAATTTAGTATTTAACCCACGTAACCCCGTTCAGTTTGGGCTCGTTAGAAACGTCTTAATGAGTAGATGATGATGGTAGGTATACAGAAAGGTACAGTCGGCAATAAAAGCGTGTACCAAAAAACCTGTTTTGTTTCGAATTAGTGTAGCGGTAGAAAGACGAGTAATATGAATAGCATTATGGAATGCTAATCAACTTCCAGGATAATTGCATAATTTTTGAAGTAGACGCTCTCTAACTATAATTGTCATTTAATGGAGTTTGAGTATAACACTTCAAGTCAAATTGTACTAGTACTAGTGCTATATGAAAATGACAATCAATTGAAGCTGAATATTCAGTTAATTCATGTGTTTATTTTTATCCAGACGTACCCAGAGATCAGAAGTGTGAGGTACCCGAAGCCTGGTACCATCAACCCGACAGTGCGTCTTACTGTGGCCGACATAGCGGATCCGAAGCACATACGCACCAGGCATCTAACACCCCCGAAGAGTATACTTGAAGGAGGGTAAGTATAGTAACTCCATAAGTTTTATCCTATCCTATACTATTAAACGAGCAATGTTTGTATATACCTATATATATATATATGCAATCACGTTCTCGGAAACGGCTCTAACGATTACTATGAAATTTGGAATACAGGGATTTACGGGGGCGAGAAATCGATCTAGCTAGGTCTCATGTCTGAGAAAATTCGTTTTCTCCGTAATTACTTTTAGTTTTAAATAAGCAAACAGGTGTAAATAACTATTGTTTGTCTCAGACAGCGAATATTAAATGAAGTCATCATCTTCCTAGCGTTATTCCCGGTTGTGCCCTAAAGGAGCCTGGGCTCCGGTGTGGCACCCAATCCCAAGATTTGGCATGGGCACTAGTTTTATGAAAGCGACTGCTATCTGACCTGCCAACTCAGAGGGAATATCTACTAGACCTTATTGGGATTAAACCGGTTTCCTAGCGATGTTTTCCTTCCCCGAAAAGCCCGTGACTGATATTTCGTACATAAGTTTTTTGAAAAAACCTAGTGGTACGCGCCGGGATTCGAACCCACGACCTCCGGATTGAAAGTCGCGTGCCTTACCGCTCGGCGACAGTGGTTAAATAAACTATTGAACTAGAATTTTACGGCAACTGGTTGGTATCGATCCAATCCAATCCTTTTTGAGTAAAAATGCAAGAATTAAGTACCTACTTTTCTCAAACATGCAATGAAATGTCGTCATTACGTTCGTTATAACACTTATAACAGGCTTCAAAGTATCACGTTTCAGGCGAAACAACTCGAGAGAACTGTTAAAAAATTTCATACAAAATTGAAGGCATAGGCCGGGAACTATATTTTTTAGGGTTCCGTAGCCAAAATGGCAAAAACGGAACCCTTATAGTTTCGTCATGTCCGTCTGTCCGTCTGTCCGTCTGTCCGTCTGTCCGTCTGTCCGTCTGTCCGTATGTCACAGGCATTTTACTCGAAAACTATAAGGTGTATTTGAATAAAATTTTGAGGATAGGTGTATTTTGTTAGCCGCTACATAGTTTTGTAATTAAAATGACAAAAAAAAAATTTTTTAGGGGTGCACTCCATACATAAAACTAAAAGTCAAAATTTTTTTTTTCATTGTGACCCCCCGTGTGGCACATCAATCGATAGGCCTTTCAAAATTAATATAAGGTTTCTTTGCATTTTTTTTGATTAAGTGAATAGGGTCGGAGATAATCGCCCCGAAAGTCACTAAAATTCTGTCCCCCCCCCCTCTAATTTTTGAACGGTGTATTTTAAAAATATGGAAAAATTCATGGACATAGAACTTATTAATTTCATTCACCGAAAATTGTTTTGAACAAGATCGGTTCAGAGGTTTTCGAGATATTGCTGAAAAACTGCCTTCCTCAAGGAAAAGGACGTAAGTGCCGTAAAATTTCTGTGACGATACGACCTTTTTAATAGGCACGGAACCCTTCGTTTTGCGTGGTCCGACACGCACTTGGCCGGTTTTTTTTTTAATGTAAAAATGGGCTCTGTGTTCATGATCAGGCTAAACAGCTGAATTATATTTTTTGAGTGGTGTATTTTTTTATTTCATTGGATATGTTTGAGAAAAGCACTGTAAAATCGGAAGAGGAGAAAAACAAGGATGAGGCAAACGGAGTTCTGAGGTAACAACATAAAAAATAAGTGTTTCCTTCGGCCAGTTTTGTTACGGAACACTACCTATATAGATTGAGAATCTTCTAATTTTTGAAAGGTGGTTGAAAAACGGATTTAATCACTTGCACCTTGCGTTACAGAATATAGTAATCGGATAGAAGTCGGTTAAAATAGATTGTCAATATTGTAAAGTCTTATAGAGAACAAAGTATAAACATAAACCTTACGGTTTTATTTCATGTTGAGAGACGAAAACAAATAACCAACAAATATTTCATATTGAGTCGTATTTAAATTGCTTTCCAATATGTTAAACGTGAATGTTACGAAAATACAGTTAAATAAAAATTAATTCCGGAAAATTTGTCGCATATTTTCCTATCTGTTATTAACTTGGCATAAACCATTTCGCTGGCACATGCACGCTTTATGCACGTGTGCAATCAAAATAAAAGGATACGTTCTGTTTCCTTTATATTTATTGCTTTGCTTTACACTTTTACTTCTCGCTCTGGGATTGAAAAATCAGGGGGATTCGAGGAAACAATAAGTGTGAGTGCTCTGAAATTGATAAAGCAACGTGACTGTTACCTGCTCGGTGCATGTGTGACATCTTATGTAATTTCTTAGGGCATTAGGCCACTGCCGCATTTGGTGGAGCGGGATTTGTATGCGCTATTTTGTACAATTTGTACAATATCGAGAGCTAACTGATATCGTTCAGGAGCCGTAGTATGGTTGGCCTTATCACGCGACAAGTGACAAGATAACAGCGTCGTCTCGTTCTATCGAACGGTGTCAGCCAGTGACGCACGCTCTATCCTATCACCTATCGCGTGACAAGGCCAACCATGCTACGGGGCCAGATGTTCATACTCGCGGAAGCGGGTCGGTACGCATGCAGTACTACTACCCGCGCCAATAGGCGCGTAGAAAAGAATCTGTACTGTCTCGATAACAGCTTACTGACCCCGCACCGACCACGCATCGCCAATTGAGGAAGTAGCCTAAGTTTCGTTACTGGCGCCCAATTTAGGAACTCCGTTTTGACGTATACCTGACGTGGACCTTCCTTCAAAGTAGATTCGAGATTCTATAAGTCAGCTCGTGCCCACATAAAAGGGCCTGTAATATAATAAGAATAGATTCGCAAATCCAGTGTAAGCCTGACAAATAGAGCCGGGCTGAGGCCCAAAGCTTAGGTAACCAAAGATAAATGCGGCGTCCCGGCGATTTATACCACGGGACAGATTTGCCTCCGCTTGTTTTGCATATTCTGCGGACCGCGTTCAATTTTAGTCGCATAGTTACAATAACTGTATTTATTAAATAAGTTTCTGTCCAAAAAAATTGTCCAACGGGACACTTGTGCGATCACTCAGTCTCTGTGCGTCTGTCACAGGCAGTTTTTTGAATAGTCGTCACCTAAGTACCTACTCGTTGAATTGTTGGTGAATTCCGATTGGGAAAAAATACAGCCAGTAAAAAGAGCTTGCGCCGAAAATGAAATTTTTGACAGAAACTTGTTTATTAATGTAGTTACTTATAAATATGACTTATTATACCTTCAACTAATATAACATTTTGTATGTAGTGACTACTACTTCACGAGCGCGCAATGGGTCTCCTTGACCGAAGTGTGCGTAGTCTGGCTCACTCGCACACAGAACCTCTCCGTCGTGTCCGTCTGTAAGAGCCCCATGTGGTACTGCCAAGAGGTAGGTTCCTGGTAGAAGAATAGGTAAGGTAGCCTAGGAAATAATATACCCGCAAATTATTAGAAACCTACAATTTTGACAGATAAGACTTTCGTAGTACCTATTTAATGCTTATATTGTAGTTCCCATTAATTAAGCTCCAATGTCCTTAACTTATCAGAAATAGGAGAGATAACTTTTGTTTTCACGTGTGTTTTTAAACCAACTAAAGATTATGAAGCCTTAACTAACAGATTATTTCACTATAGAATATTTTCATGTTATGCTTGACAGGTGTACAGGATATCATCAGGCTCCGACAGCTGGGTGGAATCGGCGCCAGCGCCCCTCTGGTCAGCCGGGGGTGGTGCCCTGGTGACCCTGGCTCCCATCAGAGATGGGCCAGCTGGCCTGTTTCGGCACATAGTCCGGGCGGAGCACAACGCCCACGGGCCGAGAGCGCTGCCGCTCACTCACGGCAGCTTCGATGTCGTGAAACTGTTGGCATGGGACCATGCGAATCAACATATGTGAGTTTATGGTTGCCTGGTACAGTCAGCAGCAGAATTAGCTAAGCGGGCCGGGTGTTCAAAATGACCTACACGCGACTTTATTCTTAAGAAATTAAGAGCGTGTGTAGGTAATTTTTAACACCCGGCCCGCCTTGCTACTTCTGCTGCTGATTATACTAAAACGACACTAGTACATTACTTACCTATGGCGGTAAAACGAAGAATGTCTCAGATCGCAGGTATTTGACGCCCGAGCCGAAGACAAGGGAGATAAATATGCTATCTGAGGCTTTTTTTATTACCATCCGTTATGAGTACAAAATTTTACGTCTCTCCCTGGCCAGGAAGTGGGATTTTCCGCACGCGTAGTGTGCAGTAATTGTTGCTTTACGGCCAGGTGTGACGTAATAGTACCTACATTGTAATACAAGTGAGTTATGTTGAGTATTACGTTTATGTAATTATAAAAGCTCACGCGTTTCATACGACGTTTTTCAACACATTTGCGAGGAAATAAATAACTACAAAAGACAGAAAAATCTAATCATACAACTGCACCATACAAAAATTTACGAAATAGCCTTCACTTCCAGATCAGTGCGAGTGGAGCGCGCAGCTTTAATATTTCAACCAATCACAGAGCAGTACAGTAGTATTCTTGCGACGCGTGGCCAACTAGATTTTTTTCAACTAATCACAGAGCAGAATTCTTGTGACGCGCGGCCAACTAGATTTGCTTAAACCAATCAGATCACACACAAACTCATAATATTTGGCTATTTTAAAAATGCACATTTAATATCCTGGATTATGAGCCTAACAGCGATGTTAGAGGCAAGTTACGAGCACATGTGTTGAAAAAAAATGTTATGTAATCTCCACTTATAATAAATCTCTAAATTGAAAAAAGAATCAGCCAGTATCATTTTATACATTGTTCTGTCACGAATGATCTCGGTTTCCCATGAACGGAAAAACATGAAACATTTTTTATAGGTACATTATTAGTCTGGCTTCCGCTTAGGATAGTTTTTACGCGATTTCGACAGTTTATTAATTTTCCGAAATATTTTACCTCTTTAGATTTTTCATTTCTTTTTCTAATATATATATCGCCGCCACATCTGTAAGCTGTCAGTAACGTCAAAATGGCAGAATTGCTTTGTCTTTTAACTATTAATAATTTATAACCGGACTACGATAGATATTCACGAAACGTATACCAAAAGAACAAGCATAAAAAATAAATATATTCTAATATGAGAACTTATATGCGCAAATTTCGTATTCAGGCGTAATTTCAATAAATGTATCAACAAATTTGAACAATGTAAAATGAGTAACACGAATTTGTTTTTTTTTTAATAGCATGGCCCTCTGCGCGTTCAGCCAAAGTATGAGGAACGGGATTAAAATTACGGATAGATTGAAAATGTAGAAGATAAGCGAAAGACCAGGAAAGAGTAGTATAATATATATTATATTAAAGTTTGATATTATTTAAAGACTAAAAATTATATAAGGCTTTGAATATTCCTATACAAGGATGAGTTATTTATATACAGGAGTGAAGGAACTTTTTTACCATTAACCATAAGTTTTGACTAAGACAAATTACTACAAACAGCCAAGTGCTCACGTTCAAAGGCCTCGCAATTTGCTATAGTTAGACTGGTTAAGAGTGAATGGCTGTCTCTTTCCAACTATTGCAAGTTGGTGTGACAAATTGCGCCCGTTTGTAGTATGCCACTTTCACTTCACTCTATTGTTTATGGCTACTGTGCAGTAGTATGCCACACTGGAGCAGCCTACGGTGGCGGTCAATAGTAAATTTGACAGCTAATGACAAGTGGGAAGCTTAAGACCTGGACCACACTGGCGCGACCTTCGGTGGCGGTCAATAGTAAATTTGACAGCTAATGACAAGTGAGAAGCTTAAGGCCTGGACCACACTGGCGCGGCCTGCGGTGACGGTCAATAGTATAGTAAATTTGACAGCTAATGAAAAGTTTACTATTGACCGCCGAGGCCAGGCCACAGAAACACCAAGTTGGCCGCGGAGTCTATGTTTGTAAAAAAACCGGTCAAGTGCGAGTCTGATTTGGTTCCCCCACCCATTAATTTTGGAAAAAGCTTATCTATAAAATCATGTAACTCAGCCATAAGGAAGCCCTTTTCGTTTCAAACAATCCATACTAATATTATAAATGCGAAAGTAAAACTGTCACTCTGTTTGTAAGTTTGTATGGAGTTACGATATAAACGAGTTCCGCGCGGACGAAGTCGCGGGCAAAAGCTAGTCTTATAAATAAGATTACTCTTACGTAGGTATAATATGATTTACTAGTAGTATTTGATAAAGAATTACTATGTTTTTAAAGAATGCACGAAAAATAAACAGATTCGCCTGAAAAGCCAAAAACATATATTGAATTGGAAAGCCAAACGTGCAGTGATTCGATTTCCTTGCCAGCGAATGTAGTTTTAATTTAATTACCTACAACAGTTATTCAACTTTCTGTTCGAATTACCTAAATCTATTAGGGTGTGACTGTTTCAACGTAAATAGACTCTCTAAACTTTCCATCCCTGGCTACTCAACAACTAATTAAGATTAATGGTCAATCGATAATCGTTATTTGCCTAGCACTGGCTTGCCTTGACCGATTCATTAGGGTAACCAATAATTGAATTACAATTTTTTTTACAAAACATTTCTTTCAATCATAATTTTCCGGCTATATATAATGATAAAATTCAGATGCATAAAGCAATCAATCCGAGGCCAGGCAACTGTCGCATTTGTTTATAGATAAACTAGCTTTTCCCCGCGACTTCGGCCGCGTAGTAAGCGTATTTTTTTTGCAATAATTGTTGAATTGTTACGCCGGCAATTATAACTTACTTACTAATATTACTTACTTGCCATATGAACAACCCTTTGTCGTACAAACTTACGAACGAACGAACGTACGAACTTTTAAATTTCTAAGTTTTTTAATTAAGGCAAGTTTAAAAAAAAACTGGGTATATCTACTTATTATAAAAGAAACCTGCTGTCATGCTTTCATGTTTCTAGCCACAGTTTATCATTAAAAATTACACATTACTTATGTGAACTTTCAACCGCCATCTTAACCCCTTGAAGGGATGAATTAGAAAAAATGTCCTTATCAATGTTTTTGACTGTACATTAGGAGCTTCTGCCCGAAGTTTTAAACGTCTAACTTTAAAAACGACATGTTTCCCAAACAAACTTTCAACTCTTTTTTAGCCCCCTTAGGGGATGAACTTTTATAATAATCATTTGTTTTGCTTTTTAGTAAGGAACCTTCATACAAAGATTCAAGTTTAAAACTTTCTAAATGAACGATTTCCATACAACGGTTTCCACCCCATTAAGGGTTGAATTTCGAAAATCCTTTCTTAGTACACATCCACGTACTGTAAAAAATATTATGTTCCAAATTTCATGTCTATGTAGTAGTAGTATAGCGGTTTAGGCTGTGCGCTGTCTGTCAATAGACCAGTATCTAACGAAAGAGTTTAATATATCTCGATTATCTAACACTCATCCCAAACAAGTGATGATTATTTATGTTGTCTGCTGTTACTGACAAGTTGGTGGACGCCTAACATACTGACTGGTTGGACTACAACTCACTTTACACCTGGTGTTGGCAACCTTCCAGTTATGGCACAAACACATAGTGAATATTTTTGTTTCAAGAACCCTTGTATTTATAGTGCTTATAGGCTTTACAATAATAGTTTATTACTGCAGATACTACCTGGGCATACCTGAAGGTAAGCCCGGCCAGCAGCACCTGTTTATGGTATCTTCAGAAGCACCTCGGCCTGGGTCTCCTCAAAAGCTGCCTTACTGCGTGACATGTAATACCCAGGTAAGCATGTAGTAGATATTTATGGTGTTTTCGTAACAGGAACATTTTCGAAATGCTCTGCATTAGAAAACGTGTACAAAGTTATTTTAAACCGGTATTGACTAACAAGGTTGTAAATTATAAAATCACCAGCCTAAAAGTCAATATTCAAGGGTAAATCCTTTTTAATAGCACAATCGTGTTCACTTTACGCTAACTCCGTTAAGGGCAGTTAATTTGATTTTAGCCTATATTTATAGAAAGGTAGACTCGCCCTTGCGACCCGAAGTATTTCCCTGTATTTAGTTACGTCCCTTTTGGACAAAATTCAAGCGCACATTTCACGCCAGAATCAAAGGTAGGTACGGTAAGATTATTTGATTTTCAAAAATGCTACTGTATTAGTGAAGAGATTTACTCTTAGAGGAAGTACAGATTTTTAAGGTTTTGCTGGAGCCGTAGCATGGTTGGCCTTGTCACGCGATAGGTGATAGGATAGAGCGTGCGTCACTGGCTGACACCGTTCGATAGAACGAGACGACGCTCTTATCTTGTCACTTGTCGCGTGATAAGGCCAACCATGCTACGGCTCCTGAAAGGCTAACGCAGCCATATCTACTGAGCAACGTATGTCTGTCACAGGCCTAATCTAAATGATTAAACGTGAATTAAGAACGATTTCAACAGCATTCGTTTACAAATGAAAGAAGATTGAAGTTTATCATTAAGACTAACAGCCCGGACACGGACAGTCCTTCAACGGATAACCAAAAAACTTATAGAGCTATTCATTTTACGAAGATGTACGATAAAAAAATGGTAATTCGTACGTGTTTTTGTAAAAGTTGCACCTCACCGTGCAGTAGTAATTCTCATAAATCCAGGAAACTCGGATAATAGGCGTACCATTTTCCGGATCACATCACAGTATACACTATAGACGTAATAGTAGGTACATTATGCCACAAGTGCGGTAAAATGATTTACGAACGAGAGGGGGAGAGGAGAGGCTTTGATGACTCGAGTTTGTAACATTCTTACCGTATGTGCATACAATATTTTTCATCACATTTGCGAGGAAATAAATAACTACCTACAAAACATCTATGTTTCATACAACCGTACCAATCAAAAACCGGCCAAGTGCGTGTAGGACCACGCAAAACGAAGGGTTCCGTGCCTATTAAAAAGGTCGTATCGTCACAGAAATTTTACGGCACTTACGTCCTTTTCTTTGAGGAAGGCAGTTGTTCAGCAATATCTCGAAAACCTCTGAACCGATCTTGTTCAAAACAATTTTCGGTGAATGAAATTAATAAGCCCTATGTCCATGAATTTTTCCATATTTTTAAAATACACCGTTCAAAAATTAGAGGGGGGGGGACAGAATTTTAGTGACTTTCGGGGCGATTATCTCCGACCCTATTCACTTAATCAAAAAAAATTCTAAGAAACCTTATATTTATTTTGAAAGGCCTATCGATTGATGTGCCACACGGGGGGTCACAATGAAAAAATTTTTTTTGGATTTTAGTTTTATGTATGGAGTGCACCCATAAAAAAAAATTTTTGTCATTTTAATTACAAAACTATGTAGCGGCTAACAAAATACACCTATCCTCAAAATTTTATTCAAATACACCTTATAGTTTTCGAGTAAAATGCCTGTGACATACGGACAGACGGACAGACGGACAGACGGACAGACGGACAGACGGACAGACGGACAGACGGACATGACGAAACTATAAGGGTTCCGTTTTTGCCATTTTGGCTACGGAACCCTAAAAATTGATGGAATTCACAACTTCACTTCCAAAGCAGTAGGTACAGTAGTATTCTTGCGGCGCGTGGCCAACGAGATTTTTCTCAACCAATCACAGAGCAGAATTCTTGTAGCGCGCAGCCAACTAGATTTCCTTAAACCAAACAGATCACACACCAACTCATAGAAAACCATTACGCTCTTAGGCGTAATAAAAGGTATTGTAGCTCTGTTTTGATAGAGAAAAAAATTATAATAAGTTACCAAAAAATATAACTAGACTAGGTGACTTGTCAGAATTTAAAAACTGTATAAATTCCTGGTAGAAAAAGCATATTATTCCGTAGGTGGATATTTAAGCGATACTTTAATTTAAGCGAGAAATTATTTGAAGTGTTGTTTAAATTAGTTTTTTTAGTACATGCACGCAATATCTGGACTACAATATTTGTATGCCGAACGGCAAAACATAGGATACCTACCCAGAAATAATGTAGAATAGAATAGAATAGAATAGACGTTTATTGCAAACCATGGTTTTACAATACACCTTGACAGCCTATGTTTACAAATAAACAATTTGAATTTGAATCTGTATGCCTGCGCGTTATGAAGCCCTTTACGAGCAAGTGTGATGAAAAGCTTATTACCGCCTACTATCTAAGGTTTGCCGGCTCCATCAAAATTCATGAGCGGTACGAACACACAAACAAATACGAGTATGATTGTGTTGACGCAGCTTCCGGAGGGTAAACACTGGAAGATTATGTGCTTGATTTGTTGCCTCGAGGATATATCGAACGAGTGATGTAGTGTTGCCACACTTTAATCTATAACGTAGCCAGATTAAAACCAACATCCAGGATTTATGAGGTTGGTATCGTACTTAATTCGGATACATTTTATATGGATGATCCGGATCGGTTACTTCAAGATTGAATAGGGGTGTAGACTCAAAATGTATAATTACTCCAACAGAAAAAAGGCAAAAAATATGCCTGGTGACGAAAAGCCCATGCAGATGTCTCAAGAAATTAGGAAGCTACCACCGTTTTAATGTTGCTAGTTAGAGCGAGAAAACGCGGGATCGTGACGTCACGATCTCCGAGCGTCATAGTAAACGACGATCGTTTCATATGAAGGTGCGTTTTACGGAAAAGGGATAGAATATACCCCCTCTTAAAAGTTTGGACACTTATAAAATAAATAAATAAATATCGTGGGACAATTCACACCAATTGATCTAGTCCCAAACTAGGCAAAGCCTGTACTATGGGTACTAGACAACGGAAAACATACTTATATAGATAAATACATACTTAAATAGATATTAAACATCCAAGACTCGAGAACAAACATTCGTATTCATCATACAAATATCTGCCCCGACCGGGGATCGAACCCGGGACCTCTAGCTTCATAGTCAGGTTCTCTAACCACTAGGCTATTCGGTCGTCAACTATGATTATTTAATATGCTTTACTTTTTTCTCCATTTGACAATATTTTTAATCCTTTTTCGAGAAAATTCATCATTATTGGTAATTTTGTCAATATCGCAGATATTTATAGTCGTGGTGTTCCACAGCCTTCACCATCGATCAACCTGGAGTACTACGGCAACCTGGCCTCCTCGGGCGACAGCTGGGACAGCGACTGGGATGAAGAGCTTCCAGCCACGTCACCTTCACCCAACGCCAGGAAAAAGAAGAAGAAACGACCTGGTATGATCTAGTATTATGTTAGTTGAAATCTTAGAGCATACATAATTGGAGTAGCCTTATGTCGTATTTGCGTACAAAAAAGTCTACCAAATTTTGCGGGGGCGGAGGTGACCATCTTAATAGAATATTGAAACTCAATTATATAATAAAAGCTTGAAGTGGTTGAACGTTTATAATATCAAGTGCATTTTTTATGATCCGTGTTCTCTTGCGAGGCGATTTTGTGATCGATTGTGAAATTGTCTTTGTATGATTTTCTGCACATTGTGCAAGGTTTTTTACAGAGGGGTAAATTACTGAAAGGCTACTCCAGTTATGTATGCTCTAAGGTTGAAGTAGATACGGTGGAATGAATCCTAGCGTTATTAAAGTGAGATTAACCGATGTTTTCTTTCACCGACAAGCTAACGGTAAATATTCCGCAGGTACAGTAAGGGAAATGTATTAACGTACCACCGTAGAACCCTATCGCAATAAGGTGGCATACCACTCGAGTTCAAGTGACGGCGGCCTGTCAATTGCGACAGGGTTCTACTGTAGTACGTGGATACATTTCCCTTACTGTACATAGGTTCAGAAAAACTTATAGAGTCACGGACTTTAATCGTTGAGCTATTTGGGTGTCAACTAATTTTGGTTTTTAATAGTTTTAAAAGTGAGCTCAATGATTAAAGGTATTTTTTGTATAGGAAAATTACAGTCGATTTGTCCTAACGCTTATTCGAAAAGTTACGTTATTTCTACTTAGCTGCGCTACGATAACGTCTATTCTGTAAGCTGACAACGCAGTAAATCTCATGCACTTTTACTCGTACAAACCACAGTGCTAAAGTTACTGGTGCCTAGGTAACACTGGATTATGAGCGAGCTGTAGAGATGCAAATTAATTTCTACATAAAAGTTTTGTGCAAAGTACATCAGAAGTTGTATATAAAAGCTTAGTTTCTATGTGCACGTTGTTTGTTGAAGGCATTTTCAAGAGATTATTGTTTTACTCACATCGACATAAAAACCGGTCAAGTGCGAGTCTGACTAGCGCTCCGAGGGTTCCGTACAAACTTTCATACAACGTACCCCTCTTTTCCCGCCCATTATCTCTAGAAAAATGTTAACAAAGCAAAGTAGAAGTTACCGTCATGAGTACAGCGTCATTTATCGGTGCATTTTGTTAATAATTTGCGCGACCAAGGAACTTTGTATTTCAAAAAAAAAACCAGTTTAAGTAAATTATTGATTTTTCAGCAATAATTTACTTAAACTGGTTTTTTTTTGAAAAAAGGTACTTTCAGAATAATTTAATCTAATAGGTAATTGAAGAAATAAAAACATACAAAGTTGATTAAATTACAAACATAATCCAGAAATGATTATTTGATGATTTTAAGAAAAATAACCAAGATAGAGATAGATATTTTTCTGTAATAAATATAATAATGGTAATCTAAGGTTATCATTTCAATGTTTCGCTTCGTAAACTTTGGAGATAAGGGGGGAATGGTATTTTTTTCGACATTTTCGTTCATAAATGGAAAATTAGTCGCTTTAAAAAACAAAAAAAAAGCCCTTTCACTTAATATCCCACTTGACCTTATTACTAGACTTTTTGGAAATAAAAGTATGTTAAAAAAAACACTTTCCATATACGTGTGTTACTCTATTTCACTATTATATTCCAAATTTCTAATTGATAGAATAAGTATTTCCTGAGATATTTAACGTTGTGACAGACAGGCGGACAGAGTCGCACGCATAAGGGTTCCTTTTTCACCTATTTTGTACGGAAACGAAGCATACACAGACCGTACCCAGTCACGGCTGACACTAGGCCAATTCGAGAAGCAGTCACTGGCTGTGAAAGAGGTTTTATAGCCTAAACAAATATGCCGAGTACCCCTCATAATTCTCACGTACGAAACAGCATGTATGCCGTTGTTTACACTCGTGTACCGACACATTAAGCGTTGGTGAGCAGTAATGGCTCGTATCAGTTTATTTAGGCCTTAAATTAGCGCAGCGACGCTAAAACATACCATACTGTTTAGAATACGTAAACGGAACGGTTCTCAAAAGTAAACAACACTCCTTTTAAATGGACTTGGAAATTCTATGCTAAAAACAACAAAAGTGTCGGAGTGTATAATCCTCACTTAAAACAACCAAGCGTTCGGGGCAAATTAACATTTTGAGCTGAAGCCGACAACTTATTTGATTTAACTTTTAGATCCTTATTTTCTCCTCTAGCTAGGTTATTAACAAACTTAGCTTTAAACCACAGGAATAGAATACGATATAGGTAGGTACCTACCAGTAGTTAGGACAAGGTAATTACCAAGAGTATATGCGTAGGTACGCATATACTCCTGGTAATTACCTGCTGGTCGATCACGTAACGCATTGTACGCGCGTCAGGTAGATCTAAATGTCACTTTTTGTACAGAAAATGACAGATAAGTAGTCCTAACACGCGTTCGAAACGTTACGTGATCAACCCTCTGGTATACATTTTAGGATATGAAAACCACAAGCAAAATCGGATTAATAACAAATATTAGGTAGCTAAGTCTTGGTAATGCTTACTAAGCTTTTTGTGAGATTTCCTAACTTGTCCGAAGTGGGTATTTGCAAAGTTAGTAGCCAAACGTAGGCTTAAAGGTTGCCCTAATGGCAGTTTCGAGCCGAATAACTTGTATCAAGGGTTTTCGATTAAAAATAAACGGGTATTAAGAGCTAAAACCTTGGGATTAAAATAACTTTACGCAAACAATTTTATTCAATGATCATTTTATTGTGTGAGTATTAAAAAGCGCTCAAAATCGAATCCACACTCAAGTCGGTGCGTTTAGGAGCTTCTATGCCACAGACAGACACACCGATACATAATGCATATCATGCTAAACTTATAACACCCCTTTTTTGCGTCGGAGGTTAAAAATGAACTCGGATATAGATCATGCTTCACACAAATATACTTACTCCCTTACTAAGATTTGAACCTAGGCTCAACCGGTCGTTCAAATGTTTTATTGAAGTTGATAGCATACAATATTGGTTACGCAGTCGAACGTTTAGTACATATACGTTAGGTCGATCTAAACGTAATTTTTTGTATGGGAAAATGATAGTTCAGTTGCCCTAACGCTGATTTAAAAAGTTTGGCAACCACCCCTAACACATTTTATTTGTCTTCCAGAACACATTCAACAGAACCTACCGTGCCTGTACCACGAGGCGCATTTCAGTCCTTCATCGTCATACTTCGTGCTGGAGTGCCTGGGTCCCGGCGTGCCTACTTCTAGCCTGCACCGGACGCTACTGCCTGAGCCTAGGGTGCTCATGCATTTGGAGAACAATACTGCTGTGAAGGTGAGCTACTACTATTGTCGTGATCGTCGAGATCAAAGCTCAGTCTGATTTATTTAATAAGTTTATATTAAAAAAATTCATTGTTGATACAAACTTTTATTACAGACTGTCCTTTTTGCCGCAGTCATCGACTATTGAGAGGGTTCCAATGAGCCCAAACACGAAGGATAAATCTTATGTAATTGAGGAGTTCCTATGCCACCATCCGTGCAGAGCTCATGATTGTTCATAAACTGTATAGTCAGCAATAAAACTTAAAAACCAAAAATCTAATTTTTTACACAAAATTTCCTTTAGAGGTCCTCCATCAATTATTCTGCTGCTTCTGATGCAGGAGCATAATTATAAAGGTTCATTCGATTATTATTCGTAACAACCATCAGAATCAGATTAAGACTAGGATCGTCGTCGGCAGGGAATTCATCCTCACACCCTAGGACCTAAATGGTGACGTACGGTACGGTTTCCGATGACTTTCCTCCCTCGAACGCCTCGGGTTGAAATGCGTTTGTTCAAGAAAAGTTTACACTACTAATGGGACGGCGCGCATGTTACTCCCATGGAGTTGCAAGCGTCCATAGACTACGGTGATCACTTGCCATCGGACTGACATCCGCTAGTTTACGACCGACATCATCATCATCATCATATCAGCCGAAAGCCCCCCCGAAGAATGCCACGATGGCCGGTCCGGTCCCGCGCCACCCGCATCCAGCGGACTCCAGCGACCTTTACCAGGTCATCAGTCCACTTTGCGGGGGGGCTACCCACGCTGCGCCTTCCGGTACGTGATCGCCTCTCGAGAACCTTTCCGCCCCAACGGCCATCGGTTATACGTGCAATGTACACGTTATGTTACGACCGAAATGGTAATAAAATAAAATAAATGGTCACCAGGAGCGGCTGACGTCCATAGCGGTCCCGACGCCGCGCACGTTCTCCGTGCAGCTGTCGAGCGGGCACACGGCGCGCGTGCGGCTGCTGCTGCCGCCGGGGCTGCGGGAGGACGAGGTCACCAAGTACCCGCTCGTCATGAAAGTGTATGTGCAAATCTTTATTCTGTAGGCTCAAGGGTTTTACAACAACCTTCAAGATAAAGTGTGATTGAAAGTAGAAACTATTACATAATAATTACTCATAATTGATTTGGTGTTTCGAACGTATTGAAAGGACCGTGCGGTCATCTGTAAACTGCCAGTAATCCTTCGCACTCAAAATCAGACAATCAACTGGAGTCGCGTCCGTAGGCTACGGTATCTGTCTACCATCAGGCAGGTTGTATGCTCGGTTGTCACCATCGTGTTAATAAAAAACAAGAAGCCTAGCTAATAGGCTGGTCCGTGGACTGGCAGCAGCTAACCCCTTAGCTATGAGCTTATGAGGCCCAGCTCATGAATGTCACGCGGCTGCAGGCACTTCCCTGTGTCGAATAGGATAGACAGCCCTGATGATTTCCAAACCTGGTGAGATGTTCTCAGAAAATTTTAAATATGGTGCCGGCAGTTGTTATCCCATAGAGAACGTTTTAAACAATCAGATTTTAACGGACGTAACTTACAATTAGCACCACCCTCTTTCTTTCCGTGTGTGTTGCAGGACTATGGGAATAGGGTTGAAGTTTGTTGAGAATGATGGACTAGCAACTATCTGCATCTTTAAATCATAAATTGTTCTGCCTCATTTTTTTTGGAATACAGGTGTGAGTTTATGTAAGTATTTGTACGTCTGTAACCTGCCCTAAGTTAAACGCGATCTGTAGGCACGGAGCGCCCGGCACGCAGCTGGTGACGGAGCGCTGGGCGCTGGACTGGGGCTCGCTGGCGGCCGGCGCGGGCGCCGTGCTGGCGGCGGTGGACGCGCGCGGCGCGGGCGGCCGCGGGCTCGGCGCGCACCACGCGCTGCACCGCCGCCTCGGGACGGTAGAGCTGCAGGACCAGCTCGAGGTCGCCGAGTGAGTACCGAGTGTTTCTGGTGCCCTATGTACGGAATCATGGGATGTCTGTTCGAGTTTACACCGGTGTTAAGCATAGTATATTTGATTAAGGTGCTTATCAGGCTAATTTGAGAGTGCTTATGACTTTATTTCTCTATTGCAAAAACAACTTCTAGGCAAAATACCATATTTTTTATCTGGGGGGTGATCACTTTACGTTTCGAACGCAAGTTAGAGGAGTTATAATTGTCCTAACAACATGACAGTTGACTCCACTGTTATTTTCCCATACGAAAAGTGACATTTAGATCTACCTGACGCGCGTACAATGCGTTACGTCGACCCGCAGGTCTACCACCAGGCCAACTGCATTCTCGTACCTTACTTACTCTACTTTAGGAGCCCTTATTGTGTAACGATTGTATAAAATACTATACAACCTGACTCGCCACTTGGTTTTGCGGATAGTACCTACCTATAACAGAAAGGTTTTAATATAAAATATACATGAAATGATACCCCACTGGATGCATTGTGATAAAACGGGGGGCATAAATAGATCAGATAGTAGATTTAATTTTATTCACGTATCGAAAGTTACTTGGCACAGCCTTGAGCGTCCGCCTAGCGGGCACGCGGCGTCCGGCATTGCGTTGCACGTCGTGGAACGCCTAGAGAGATCTGTCGGTTTCTGGTGTATTGTTCCATTTTTAGTCCGGTTGCGAAAATGTTAATATTAAGAAAATGGATGATGATGAGTTTGCTTGACCGGTGTCAGCTTCGGTATCGGCATTCTGTGAGCAATGTGAAACGGGTCTAACACTTGTTCTTTCTCAGGTACCTCCGCGACTCGCTGCACTTCATCGACTCACGGCGCGTGGCGGTGTGGGGGCGCGCGCACGGCGGCTTCCTGGCCGCGCTGGCGCTGGCCAGCCCGCTCGAGGTGTTCCAATGCGGAATCGCCATCACGCCCATCGTGCGCTGGCGATACTATGGTAACGTATACATTGAGTAGGGTCGTTCTCACTTGTCAGGTACCAACGCCCTCGTCATCATCGACATCATCACATCAGCCGAAAGCCATCCACTGCCGGACATAGGCCTCCCGCAAAGAGTGCCACAACGACCGGTCCTGCGCCACCTGCATCCAGCGGACTCCCGCGACCTTGAACAGGTCATCAGTCCACATTGTGGGGGTCTACCCATGCTGCGCCTTACGGTTCATGGATGTCATCAGTTCAACGTGCAATGTGCCCCGCCCACTGGCACTTAAGTTTAGCGATTCGGAGGGCTATATCAGTTACCTTGGTTCTGTTGAGGATAGCCTCATTTCTGAAGCGAACACGCAGAGAAACTCCCAGCATCGCCCTCTCCATTGCCATTCGCTGCACTTCATCGACTCGCGGCGCTTGGCGGTGTGGTGGCGCGCGCACGGCGGGGTCCTGACAGCTCTTGCGCTGACCAGCCCGCTCGAGGTGTTTCACTGTGGGATCGCCATCACGCCCATTGTGCGCTGGCGATACTACGGTAACATATTCATTGAGGAGAGTCATCGCTTGTTACGTTGCTCGCTGCACTTATGGATTAATTCTAAGTATCTGGGCGACCGAGCTCTGCTCGGGTGAAAATAGAGAAAATACGGAAATAACGAATTGTGGATGTCCTCTGCAGGTCGCATTGCTCAACCGATTCTCGTGAAACTTTGTGCAGGTTCGATAATTAAGTATGTTTATTTTTCGACTCAGTTTTTGGAAATCATTTTTTTTTTGAAAGACAGGCTCGCTTAGTCTATAGCTACAGAGCCACTAGTATACTATTTGATAGTACTTTTTAGCGAGCTTAGTTTGGAAGCTCCCAATAAATAAGAATTCCGCTAGCACATATTTCATACTTTCATGTGTCTAGATAGTTTAAAGCTTTTAAAGTGCCTTTCGTAACAATATAAACACGCGCTAAACATTGAAACGAGACAGGGCGACAGTTGACGTTAAACGATAACGTAGAAATGTAGATACTTAAAACGTTTACATGAAAGTACGTTAACGGTATGTTCTAATGTAAGCTCAACTTTATGTGCTAGGAATTCTTCTTCTTATTCGTTTTCGGCACGTGCAAGGCTTGTCAGCAGTTAACGGATTTCCGATAGTCACATTTTCATAGAACAATCCCATTAGATATCACATGAACATCAGGTGCGTAGTCCCTAATGCCCTGAAGTGCTTTTTGTTCACTAGAAAACTGTTCCGAATGTTATACGTGAAGGCGACAAATGATTTTTCACTTCTCATGCTCTAAAAGTTCGTCTTTATGTCGTGCGTAGGCGACATAAAGTCGCTTTTTATGCTCTAGAGCATAAAGTAAAATCTTCGTCGAAGACCAAGGCAATCGCTGCAACAGCCACACGAACATCTTTAACTTCATACAACAACCTCTATATTTTATTTCGTTTCGTTCGTATTCTAAGACCAAGGCAAAGATACCAACAGCCAAAGTACACAATAAAACTTCATGAAATAAACTTACAATTTGTATTTCGTCTCATTTATTATTTTTTATATTTGTTTATTTTTCAATTTAGTAGATCAGTATAGTATTTAAGCCATAACAACAACTTATCATAGTTATAAAAAGAAAATGTTTTTATAACTGAGCAGTATGTAACGACCTTAAGTCAGGTGTCACGTCCCTACAGAAAAAAAAAGAAAAAAAAGTTAATTGGCGGGAACCATAATTATTTTTTCATTGTAATATTTGTGTTACAACTTGAAATTGTTTTTTGATTAACGATAAATAATGTCGTCAAGCGAAGAGGAAATAACACTCACTTTAATGGAGCGGCACGCGGAAAACGTCGTTGAACAGATATTGCCGTCGAAATCTAAGCGAATTTATCTTACCGCTTATGAAAATTTCATGCGTTGGAGGGCGGAAAAACAAGTGAATAGTTTCTCAGAGAGTGTTTTCTTAACGTATTTCAACGAATTATCTAAGAAGTTTAAGCCGTCTACACTATGGAGTGTGTATTCTATGCTCAAGACTACGCTGCAGATGAAAAACGACGTGCATATAAAAACCTACGTGAAGCTCACATGTTACCTGAAAAGGCTTTCCACTGGGCACAAAAGTGTAAAATCCAGGGTTTTCAATGCGAATCAAATCGAAACATTCTTAAAGACCGCTCCGGATGTAAGATATTTGGCTGCAAAAGTACGTAAAACTCTACATTGTTAAACAGCAATTTAATATTGTACAATAATTCATTACCTAGTACTTATATTAGTGTGCAACGTTGTAATAATGATTACTATTTTAATTGTAGGTGGCGCTCATATATGGAATCAGTGGTGCATGTCGAGGTATAGAACTTATCAACATTACTGTGGATGACGTGAAAACGGACACTCAGTTGCAGGCTATAAACTTACCTGACACAAAAACAAATAAAGAAAGAACATTCGTCGTCAAAGGCGAATACTTAAATATAGTTAGAAAGTATCAAGCCCTACGTCCAGAAAATGTGGCAACGAAACGGTTTTTCCTTAATTATCAAAACGGGAAATGTACACGGCAACCCATAGGACGCAATAAATTCGCTGCAATGCCAAAGGAGATAGCAGCCTTTCTCAAATTAGAAAACCCTGAAAAGTACACAGGCCATTGCTTTCGACGAACTTCAGCTACGCTGTTAGCTG
Source organism: Epinotia nisella (assembly GCA_932294315.1). Taxonomy (NCBI): domain Eukaryota; kingdom Metazoa; phylum Arthropoda; class Insecta; order Lepidoptera; family Tortricidae; genus Epinotia; species Epinotia nisella. Next base: position 13,047,869 of record OW028693.1, read on the forward strand.
ATTCTGGAGCAAATCTCACAACATTAAAGCGACATGGCGGCTGGAAGTCTGACCAAGTGGCAGAGGGCTATATTGAGGAATCCATAGAACAAAAAGCTAAAATTACCGACTTGATTACCGAAGGAATCGACATAGTCCCAAATGAACCAGGCCCATCTAGTGCTAACTTACCATTGGAACAGAGCTTAAATAGTAATCCCGTTCCTTCAAAAGAACCTGAAGTTGACAATATGCCAAATATCGCATCACAAATACAATCTACTACAACATTAAATATGCCAGGAAAAACGATTACTTTAAATATTTCTCATTGCTCTAATGTAACTTTCAATTTTAATTAAATTAGCATTTACTATATTTACATGTTGCTGTTTCATTTCCTCGCAATCGAAGTGAAAAGTAGAGTGTACAACTCGTCCATAAAACCCATTTTACACTCGACTTTATATCTATCCTCGCTCGCAAGCTCGCTCGGATGGATAAACGTCTCGAGTAAAATGGTGCGTTTTATGCACTTGTTGTACAATCTACTATAACGAGTCTTATTTTTGGAGTTCCGAAACTTTAATAAATATGGTTTATAATATTATAATCTCAGGGACTGAGGAAGCGCAGATAAAAGGCAACGGTATAATTTAAAATGCATTCAGAGGGTACTTCATAGCTAATATTGTAGGTTCATAATTGAAAATAAAATTAAAACTGCAAGAAAAGAATACCTACACCCAATAAACAGAAATTAAATTAAATGTGGTGCGCTTACAATCAAAATTTGGATGTTTCACTACTACGATTTTCAACTAGGCAACAAATCGTCAGGCAAAATACCGTCTAGCAGGTTTAAACCTTTATTCTTTGTAGCCTGTTTGGGTCAGAATGCATTTGGTCTTCAATCTACCAACTGTGTCGACTACAGTTTGATAATTTGACAACGAAATTTTCCGTTGATACGGACAGCGAGGTTCTCTCGAGTTGCTCCGATGGACCATTTGATTCTGAGGTTAGCTTATCTAACTACAGGAAATTCATGAAATGCAACTAATTTCTACTTCATTGTCATACTCACAGCGTCAGCCTACGCGGAGCGGTACATGGGGTTCCCGAACGCGACGGGCAACTACCGCGGCTACGCCGACGCCGACGTGACCAAACAGGCGGCGGCATTGCACGACAAGATGCTGCTCCTCGTGCACGGCACGGCCGACGACAACGTGCATATGCAGCAGACAATGGCGCTCGCGCGCTCGCTGGCTGACCAGGGCAGCATGTTTAGACAACAGGTCAGACAATCGTTAGGGCTTCACCAACCACTTTTTAGATGCGTTCTGGACGTCCGAACTCAACGAGAAAGTGCAGCAGACGATGGCGCTCGCGCGCTCACTGGCTGACCAGGGCAGCATGTTTAGACAACAGGTCAGACAATCGTTAGGGCTTCACCAACTACTTTCCAGATGCGTTCTGGACGTCCGATCTCAACGTGAAAGTGCAGCAGACGATGGCGCTCGACCTGCACCGACCACTTTTAAGATGCGCTCGGGACCGTCATAATTTGAATGTGCAGCAAATGTGGATGTGCGTGCTAGTGGCCAACCAGGGCAGCATGTTGTAGGTCAGACAATCATTGGAATTAGGGCACGAAGCGACTGTTGGTGCCCAAGACGGTCGACGACAATATACCTGTGCGGCAGATGGCGCTAGCGCGCTTGTTGGCTGACCAGGACAGCTTGTTTAGCCATCAGGTCAGACAATCTAGTTGACATAATTTGGGGGTCCATCCGGCCACACGTTCTCACTTCAATTGACATCATCATATTTTTTCCGAGAATTTAATTGACATGAATACGCAATTAAGTATCTACAAAAAAATCTGAGGTAAAATTCTTTCAATTAGACCTAATTACTTGGATTTGAAACACACTTCCCCACCTTTAAGGGGATCCAATAACACATCCTCGACTAGCATTCTGACTATGTAGCGGCCACCTATCTTCGTCCTTAATATCAATGGACGCGTGGACAGAATTTCTGTCCACGCGTCCATTGACGCCTACTTTCTTCTCCGTTTACTTACACGTGCCATTCTAAACAGATCTATCCAGACGAGGATCACAGCCTGTCCGGTGTGAAAAAGCACCTGTACCGCACCATGTCAGCCTTCCTCGACGACTGCTTCCGCAAACAAGTTCCGCCAGAAACGAAGGCGGGACTTCGAAATGGCGGCAACCTCGACTGAGACTCGTGGCGGGACGAAGAGTTGTACTCTTGGTAAGGATTATAGCTATCACTTGATCCTCTGGCTTATAGACGCCATGCGCCTCGCCCTCTAATATGAAAGCACACCACATATCCCCATACCGGGTAGTAAATTCGAAATGGAGTGTGTGTTGGAATTGAGATCTCGAATACTTACCTGATGAGGGATATCGCTCTAATCGTGGTCGTAGTACCAAATTTTACATAGATTGTTTCGTATTGTCCACGGCAGAAAACGCAGTGCAGTAAGTAGTTTAAAATTTTATTCTTTTAACGGTGCATCAACGATAATTCTCTTTTCATCACACTTGCTCGTAAAGGGCTTCATAACGCGCAGGCATACAGAGCTACAATAGCCTTTATTACGCCTAAAGGCGTAATGATTTTTTATTACTCCTAAAGGCGTAATGGTTTTCTATGAGTTTGTGTGTGATCTGATTGGTTTAAGCAAATCTAGTTGGCCGCGCGCCTCAAGAATTATGCTCTGTGATTAGTTGAAAAAAATCTAGTTGGCCACGCGCCGCAACAATACTACTGTACTGCTCTGTGATTGGTTGAATGAAATATTGAAGCTGCGCGCTCCACTCGCACTGATCTGGAAGTGAAGTTGTATGTTTCGTCAATTTTTAATTGGTGCGGTTGTATGAAAAACATTGTATGTGATCATACGGTAACAATGTTACAAACTCGAGTCATCAATAGACTCGTTCGTAAATCATATCTTACCATATTTGTGGTATAATGTACTATTTTTCACGATAGTAGCGACAGTTGAGAGCTTTGACGGTTAAGTTGACAAGATTATTATTCTTAGAATATAAAGACGCAACTTGCGTCACACTGATTTTCAATAAAGAAATCTCATCTGGCACTCTCGTCTCGAGACAGCCCAATATTTCACTGGAAATATTAGGTTATGCTTTAGTGCTAAACATAAATCCTGTGAAGTTCAAACGAATTATGTATACTTAAATTCATGTATAGTCTTTAAGTCTTTGATATTTTTTGTAACGTCAACTGTTGAAATGGTGATTTGTTCAAACTTTGAAGTGGTGTTTATTGTCCAGGTAATGAACGGAGTCGTCAGCACATCGTAGCAACCTTATCCAAATAACCTGTAGTACAACAATTCCATATCCTGACCCCAAAATGTCTGCTGCCGAAGAGTGGGCAGCTGAGAACACATAATCAAGTATGTGATATGCATTAGTATTAAAGACATTTATTATATAATTCTGCCGTCAATAAAGTGCTAATAGCATTAATATTGGCCAGAGTAGACGATAAACTATGATATGATTTGAGTTACAAAAAGTGAACAGCCTCTGGCTATTGCGTCGCGAATCGTGACGCATTTAATACGGTTGTGTGTTCGGGTAATGCATATGTGTGAGTGTTCAGCGGACCACGGATTGGCCGAAGCATAATGCCTCCTCACTTGTAGAGGGGGATCGCAAATAAATAACATTAATGCAATTAGAAACCTAATAAATTTTAGTATATTTTGTTCAGAACGATTAGTAAAACTTTAATTCTTGAAATTAAATTTCAAAATATTCTTTTGCATGTAATATATTCGCAATTTTTCAGAAGGCCCTTAAGTATCTTGAACATTTATGTGAACTAAATGTGACTATAGGTCTGAGCCGTTTCCTTAGGTAGGTGCGCGGCGTGGGAAGGGTGCCAGTTTACGTAACACGCTGCTGCACACAAGATTTTTTTTTTATGAAGATAGCCAATACTTAGACATAAGAAAGTGCCTATCAAGTTAGTTGCTTACTTATAGTAAGCAAAAACATTAATACGTTTAGTGAAGTGGCTATAATCATTTAAACTTTTGGAATATCCAACGTGTCCTAACCCGGCTGCACCGGCTAGCGCAGCGTGGTTTAGACCCCCCCACAAGGAGGACTGATGAACTGGCAAAGGTCACGGGAGTCCTCTGGACGCGGGTGGCAGAGGACCGGTCATTGTGGCACTCTTTGGGGGAGCCTATGTCCAGCAGTAAACCGAGTGGACGTCTGTTGGCTGATATGATGATGATGAAGATGAATGTGTCCCACGTGGGACAAAGAGTTTATGTACATTTATGGCATCGCGTTTTCGTCGTTTAGTACCTATCTTATGTTCACAACCTCATGAGGGTTTCTCTCAAAGCGGCCGCCGTCATAAATGCGTTACATCGAGTTCTCGCGTCACATTATGACACCCCGCCCCGCATCACGACGTACCTAAGGAACCGACTCAGGTAAACGTTAGGCCTATAGTAATATTGACAATGTGACCAATTGTGATCTGACAATATGCAAACCCTTGATCACAAAAATGTTCAGGACCCTAGAGTCCTAATTTAGGTACCTGCCCTAAAGAGAGATCTAACGCAATGTATTTCACATAGTGACAAATAAAGGAATTGATACTAATTAGTTCTTTAGTCAATGAGTTTTGTGATCTTAGTAGTTAGTTCATATGGAACTAGAGTCATCGTCATTTCGGCTCGGAAATTTTGCTTTTGTCGATAGCAAGGCCTTTTGTTGAAGACCGCACTGCACATTTGTAGGCAGTGCTTGTTTTTGCTCGATATCAAGCATGTATTAACGTAAGTAGTTAAAGTAGACTTTGTGATAGTCTACACGTATGTACAGTCACGGACTTTAATCGTTTTAAGGTGTCAACAAATTTCGGTTTTTAATAGCTAAGCTATGAATATCCAGTAAAAGGTGAGCTCTAGGTGGCTCAACGATTAAAGTCCGTGACTACCTACACGTACATGATCAATATCCAGAAAAACATCGAGCATGCAGAGACATGCTTAGTCTCTACATAGATATAATATTTCGACATAGAAAAGTAGAGATTAAGCATTAGACAATAAGTAAAAGTGGTTCTGTGAAGGAAGGCAGAGTTCAATTGTCGTCAAATTAGTCTCACGTGTTTTGCGTGAATCACGAGCGAAGTGATTGGCTTATAAGTAGAATTCTAGAGCAAGTGTTTCAAGGCACGAGACGCCAAATAACTTTGCTTTGAATGGCATTCGAACTAATTCCTTATTGAACCCGTTAGCTATACTTCAAGTCTCGGTGACGCTGAATAGTCCAAATGTTTGTGGTCTGGCAATAAATGCATAAAGACGGGTAATGAATATGTCCAGCCGGCTGGACGTTGCGAATTAAAGGGCGTTACCAATACAATATGCTTTTTGCAGCCAACTGCATGTTTAGTTTTGTACTTAATTTTGGAAAATGCGTATTTTGAGTCTTATTTTTCAACTTGGCTGCTTAATTTGGAGTAAGTAACCCACTTCGAAACAAGTAAAACAACATAAGTGAGTTGTTAAAACATTCAGCAAAAGGCATTGTTATCGAACCTTACAAATGGGGTCAATCAATTACTTCTTGTCGTTGTTCTGTTCCGTTAGCCAAGAGAAAATTTGACAGAGTTTCTTACATAAATGGTTATAACATGAACTTCTAATATGCTTAGAAGATGGTCCATAAAGACGGGAATAAAAATGATAAAAAGTCTATACTTGATGGATTTAAATAAAATCATAGTTTTAAAAAGTGACCCAGGAGGTTAAACGATGGCAGCTAACGACAGAATTAAGTTGATAGGCCCATAACAAATATACTGTAACACACGTCACTTCAGAGATTAGCGTTATATGGAAAAGGTAAAGTGTAATTTCTAAATGACAAATAATTGTACAGTATTAGATAATAATAATCATTCACTATCACGCACGTCTCGGGGGAATGTTACTTTACTTACCTACAAATGAACAGTGGACGTGATTGTCCGGGACAATCACATTCACTATACAAGGGGCAATTTGTCCCCTTATTATCCCTTTAAATTGTCCCTTTAAATAAAGTATCCGCTGTTTGCTTTCATCCAAGAGAACTAATGTAATGAGGTCATTAATTGTTGCATCTAAATTTCATCTAATGAGAGAGAACCAGGACTAGAGCCTAATCGTAATAAATGTTTGGTCCCTAAACATTTTGCTAAAATCCGGAACACGTTTTTGTTTTATGGAAACAAGCGATCAAAAACTCAGTTTAGGCAAAACTCACTCTGACTCTGTAGTGTAATTTTTATATCAAGTGCTATCTATGTCAAGTGGTCTTTGAGAAAACGGCCAATGACAGACGAACAGGCACCTAGTGATTGCATAAGTGTTCCTGTAACCTAATTTCGTACGGATCACTAAAAATGGCTTCAATTAGGTACGAGTAACTTGTCTCTATCTAATGGATTAACATTTGTATTTGTGAGTAAGAGACGCTTGTTTAGTTTTTTTTGACCTTGTTAAATGCAAACCTTGCCACTCGACTGACGACAGAATAGTCTCTTTTATCGCTAATAAATATATATGCGACTGTGCTACAATATACCTAAGATATGCACTGAGAGACTTATGGTGCGTATACTTCCAAAAGGATTCTAAGTCTCTGAAACCCTTAGTTGAAGTTATACTTATGCCATCCGAAGACAAATAAATATCAAATCCTCATTAAAGCAGCCTTTTTCTTAAATTCGATTACATTTCGATTTTCGTGTATTACCCTATTACTTGTAATTCCATTGGAAAAGCTCAGACCAAGAAAAAAAGATAGACGGAGAATGACGAACAACCTAGTTAAGTGAAGTCAGTTTTCAACCAAACCAAATAAATTTAGCAACACACACACATAAACAAATTAAATTGCGCACTACTCGAAATAGGTAATCTTAACTTTTTTGTTTATGTGTGTGTGAGCGTGTGCTAAACTTATTTGGCTTGGTTGAGAACTAGCTTCACTAGGTTGTTTGTAATGCTCTAAGAAAAAAGATTTTTTCTTGGTCTGAGTGGAAAAGTAAAGTGGCATTTTCAGGGACACGTGTTTTTACATATTCTTGAATTTAAAAACAAGAAATTGCTCATTTTCATATTTCAAGTTTGCATGCTCTAGTCACTTTGATAAAGATTAGTATTTTAAAGAAATTTTATTAAAGACCAATAAGTAGTAAAATTAACAATTTTTCTAGTAAAAGAAAATATTGAATTAGAAAACTTCGTGCATTAATACTTTTAGATTGAATTAAAATTGTAAAATTAAAAATAATAAATAGCAATAATGTAATAGTGAAATTACCTCTTAAATTAAGTGAGCACTTTTCTGATATTGCACTCGCATGGAACATTGATACATTGTCATATTTATATAACGGCGTTAATGTAGCTTTTAAAACTATATTGTGAAAGTAAATTGAGTGAAATTGACAAACTTGTTTTTAAAACATAAAAACAACATCTGGTGATTAAAAATATAATTAATATATCTTCTAATATTTTAGCTATTTTGTATTGTGACTGGCTAGCCAGTCTGCTAGCACAATTGGACGTGCGATTCTCTGCAGCGCGATAAAAAAACCCTTTTCTTTCTAGTCATCATCATCCTAGCGTTATTCCCGGTTGTGTCCTACAGGAACCCGGGGCCCGCTTTGACACCTAATACCAAGATTTGGTATAGGAACTACTTTTACGCCTTCTATTAAGTACACTTGGAAAAAAATAGAGACGATTGGTGAGTTGACAGACTTACATGGTGACAATTTGTATTTTTTTAATGAAGTTAGATACCTATTTAACCCTTTAGCGCTTGGACGCGGACGAATTACCAGCGATCGAATTATTCCAAAAACCAGTTTGTCAAAGTCCTCACTCGATAGTAGGTACCTCATTCCACTGAAGTTAGATGCAAATTACAGGAGGCGGAGGGAACCAAGTTTAGAACGTTCTCTACTTAAGAAGTAATTTTGTGATTAACTTGAAACTCCCTGGAAAGAGACAAGAAAGTGGTAAAGTTATTGCAGTTCTACCTGGTGAGGGGTGAGTAAATTTCCCCACTTAATAGGTAGTTAGGAAAATGTCTCCTGTAATTTGCGGTAAACTGTGATTGTTACTGGCTGCTCATAGCTCTGAAATTAATTTTTTTTTTTTGTTCCGCTTCGTCTACAATTTCCTTTAATTGTGATTTGCAATATAATGTAGTACCTATTTGGGTCAATTATGTCCCGTTAGCCAGGAGACAATGTTATAGTTTCTTAGAAACGTTGTTACATGGACTTCTTGCTTCTAAGATGGATCCATAAAAATGGGTTGTAAAATTTAAGGTTTGGTGACTTGGACCCATAAAATTGCAATTTGAAAAAGTGACTCAGGAGACGAAACCATGGAATTAGTGACAGAAAAGTTAAAACATGATAAAATGTATCAAATTGACAGGATTAACTTTTTATCTACCGTGAAAAATTTCACACTTTCAGTAATTCGTCCAATTCATATCATACATCAGTTTTTTTTCTAGAGAAGACAATCAGTATGCCAGAAATGTTTGAAAATGAGTAAACAAAGACCTAAGTGCCAAAAACGTCGTTATTCTTATTATGTAAGTATGATAAGAAAGATTTTGCTTGTATAACACACCTTTCTAGGCGATTTAATTTTTAGTCAAAGTTAAGTTCAGTGTACTTACCTACGCATGAATAAGAACATAAGAATATCAGTGGGTCATTTTTTTTATAATAAATGTATGGTCACTGAAGTTTTATTTTTGGCTTTGGAGCATTGTCAAACGCTAACACTGGCATTTGAAAATGACCCTATATCTCTTTGCACTTAAGACATAAGTTCGCAAATTAATTCGGGACTCAATAATTGCTTCCTCTTGTTAGGTTACGGTCAGAATACGCACAGATTGTGAAATATTGCCTTATCGGTGTTGGTTGTACCTTCTGTTCGTCAATTTGGTAGTGTCAACGGTATTGTTAAGGTTATGTAACACAAGGACGATACTAAGTCATCCTAAGGGCTTGTTTACACGTTGATTAGTGCTTAGTGCGAGTCCACACAAAAGCTAGGTACCTACTCGTTAAAATAGAACACGGTCCTGCTTTATAAACTCGCATTAAACACTTAACAAAATGTGTATCGGCCATAAGTGTGGGTTCAGGCGCAACGACGTAGGTAAATCCTTGTAGCGCGCTATATAACGTCAGTGCACCGCGTCAATGTCAGATATTCCATGCGACGGACGCGCTGCGCAGCGAATTCGGTGCCGTGTCATTTTTAGAGTCCACAGCACACTGCAAGGACTCTTGTCGTTGCGTCTGCACCTGGCGTAACATTAAAACCCGTTGATTACTTACGTTTTCATAATTCATATATTTTTTTAAAGTGTTTGATGTTTTATTTGGTACCGTACCGGTCACAATTATATGTAAGTGTATGAAAGACACCAATATCAACTTTCATATATTTCTTTGTTGTGTTTTTTGTATATAGATGTGTTCATTTTAAATTTGTAGCGTTTTAAAGAGAAATGCAGAAACTTTTTAGTGTCTAACTAATAGTAGATTATATTAATTATTTATTACTACCTTTAGGTATACAAACTTGCAGAGAATTCCAAGCGAAATACCTACATGTTTATCCAATCATTTGATATTATAATTTGTAAGGGTTTTGGTCCAAATATTAGACGAAATGTAATAGTATAAATTAAATATTTAAAAAACATAACTATTCACGATTCATATAGTTATATATATTATAACTATATCAAAGCCGGGTATTCATTAATGCATCATATTATTATGAGATTAACAAACCCGCTTTTACGACAAAGTAATTGTTTTATTTTAATTAATAACTAATTAGGTAGTTTAGTTTCTGGTCCCGTAGACTTAGGTTAGGCTTGTGGTTTCAGAGTTTATAATTAACTATTGTTATGTCCTCTGTAATTATCGTTGGCTATGTCAACATGGTTTGGCGTGCAGCCCTCTTGGTTAATCGTGTAACTTCAAACGCTATCGTAATCGCAATGATATAAAAAGTTTATTTTATAGATTTTTTAAAAATAGACAAGTTTGGAGCCTCCTCAGGAGACACCGCTCTTCCATAAACAAGAAGTAGTAAGTTTAAAAGCAATGCATTGCAAAAAGTGTACTGACTATGCTTTTTTATACTAAAGTTTCCGTTTAAGAAATATCACATTCCGTCGATTCTAATTCACTTGTGTTCGTTTTAACGGCGATGTAACGCTCGTAGCGGAAAGGCAGCATAAAATAATAATTTCATTTGTACCAATTAAATTACACATTGGACAAATACCATTAAACATAAGTCCATGTTATGCAAACTCTTAAAACAGCTCATCCTATCCGACCTCTGGCTGGTGTGTGATTTAATTTAGGTAATAATTATCTGTCAAAAATGTAATTTTCAGTACAAGCTTTTATTGCCGACCGTACTTTTCTGTATACTATCATCGTCTACTCATTGAGACGATTCTAACGAGCCCAAAATCAACGGGGTTACGTCGGTTAAATACTGAATTCCCATGGCCACCTTCTGTCTTCGTCATCAGATCAGCTCGATGGTACAATAATATTGAATTGTCATCCAAACTATACCAATACCCAAAATTTCAGCTCAATCGGATAACGGCAAGTGACTGAAAAATGGATTGCAAATTTTGACGGACAACTTACATACGAACAGGCCAAGTTAAAATATAAAGCTTGTAATAATCAGAGTAAGAATATTAATAGTAGGTATGTACCTTATAATACACATACACAAGGCACAGATCAAAGAGTTTTCGGCCCGTACGTACGCAGATCTATAACCTTAACTTAGGGAACCAAGCACAACGAGTTGATTGCAGAGGACAGTATTTGGATAGGGCCGAACAATAACAGAACGATGGAGCTCCAAATAAATGTGTAACTCAAATAAACGGTACACATTTAAACTTAATAACCGAACAAATAAGTTACAGTGGCCTAACTAATGGTTCAAGCTTGCGGCTGTCAAACGGCGGTCGTGGGAAAGAAGGTATGTGAGTGGGAGAGTAGGTGTATGAGCGTATATAGGCTGATGATGATGATGATGATGAACCGAACAAACTATCTCTTAGTAACGCCTTAAACAATAAATGGGCAAAGTACAATCAATAATACATGGTAGATTATTATTATATTAGGTAGACCAAGACTTGAAATTGTACAGATTTCTTAGTAAAATTTCAAGGACAAGTACTACAAGGGGCGTAGCTCTGTGGGGGTGGATTGACGAAGACGACAGACTTTTAAACTTGCTTTATTCCAGCATAGAGAGAGGTGTAGGAGTTTCGTGGCCCTGAAGCCAAAGCTTCGAGGGTGACTGCTAGACGTGTTCAATCTTCTTCTATTTATTGCTCCCCCAGTCCCAGGCAGAAAATTTCCACATTTCCTTTTCAATTTACCACACTGCTTTACGCGAGCAAAGTTGATTATTACAGAAAAAACCCAAGTCGCTTTAAGTGTGCTGATAATATTTGAGGAGTTCCGTCGATTGCGAAAATACCGAAATCACTACACGCGTGCCTATATAGTTTGAGGGTTGCCCACAATTTCTCTAGGATCCCATCATCAGATCATGACTTGTTGACAATGGGACCACCTAAGACATATTAATTATACTCTTGCTAATAATTTTTTGTTTTTGAAAATCGGTCCTCAATTGACAGAGAAATGGAACGTACATAAAAAACACACAGTGGAACATAGAACTTCCTCCTTTTTTGAAGTCGGTGAAAACTAAGAATAGTGTTGTGTAGCCAGCATTGTGGTTAGAGCTTTAACATACAACCTCGACAGTAGGTAGTTTTACATACTCGACACATTCAGTGCCCAGAATTGCTACGCGCTACGCTCGTAGCCGATCCCCTGGTTTTCCTCGTATGTAGCGGAAAGTGACTACGGCGTAGGGATATGTGTCGTCACAGGCCGGGAATGGGTTAGGATGCGTACACGTATTGCTTGAACATAGTATTTCAGAGGGCTGCACGTTACGCTGTTATAAGTACCTACCTATTAAAGTATTACCTTACTTGTAAGATCTACGCTGTTATTGCTAAAAATTTTATTTACTGTTAAATATCGTACTTCAATCACTTGATCAAGACTATCTATTGTATTATGAAATCAATAAATAGATATCATACATCGTGTTGTTTTATTATCCCCGGTAGATTATTACCTATACCTACTTACCTGTTTTTACCGATCAGACAAAATTTGGTAGGTAGGTTTATTTGTGTTTCTATGCCTTAATTTTGCGCCTAAATTGGATTCTTATATAACACTATTACCAGTGTATCGCGCTCAAACATACTTACTTGGATATGTGCTAGAAAACGTAAAAGTAGCGCCTGACCCAAAGCTATTCGTATTCGCATATAATTTCAATTGCATAAGTGCACTCAGAAGCAATAAAAACGGGTCACTTTTCACGGATATTTCTGTACAAAGTGGCCCGTTTTCATTGCCTCTGATTGTAGGTGCTTCCCGGATTGGCCTTCTTTCCCGCTATAGGCCGGACCGAATCAGTCGAGGCCAAGCAACGCTACGAGAGCTACGCCGTAGCGCGTAGCAGCATTTTTCGCTTTGGAGTGGAAATCGCCCATAGAGATATAATTCATGTCAGTCATTGGCCTTGATTGGAATGAATGGTATCCCTCCTGCAATAATATTAAAATTATTTATTAAAAGTGTATACAAGATTATAATTAACATTAACTAAGATAAATTAAAACTAAGTTAAATCTAAAAAAGGCCCTCGAGGATGCTGGCGGCATTTCCTCGCTGAATTGCAATGCTGATGCGTTGCGCGAGAAAGCCGCCAACTCTTCGGTCACCAGTTACATCAACCAGACGTTTCGCGATTTCTGCAAATAACTTATGCGCACTGGGACCCCACGGACCGAGGGTCTCGACGCCAAAGGGTACAAAGTCGTACTCTCTGCCGAGGCCTCTATATTTATTACATTTCAGATTTTCGGCGTTTTCCGCCGCTGCACCCGCTTTAGAAGTAGTCCGTTGGAGGTGAGACGGTGCCAGTGTGTCTACATATGTAGCGTCCCACACAAGCATCCGTCCCAACCTCCATGGAACCAGAGACACACCATCAGGTCTTTTGCCATCATCTCTGACAATGCCAGGCGGTAATAAAGATTCTTAAGAACAACAGAAAATATCGTTTTCTCCGTATTTTCATCCGAACTGAGCTCGGTCGCCCAGGGACCATTATGTATATGACAAGGTAAAAGAAGACTCACCCTAGGACGGGCCGTGTCCGGCCCGGGCCATTTTCTAAGAAAAACGACGGCGTTTTTGCGCGGCCAAGCCATATCCAAGGGCTACGGCCGAAGCTCGAAAGCGGCTCGGTGTCCACGGCTTGGATATGGCTTGGCCGCGCAAAAACGCCGTCGTTTTTCTTAGAAAACGGGCCGGACCGGACCATCCTTAACACTGTTAAATCTCCCAATGTTCCAAACCCACGAACCAACATAAATTGTTCAAGTTATTAGGGACCTAAAGGTCAACTATTTTCCGCCTCCGTGCAGACTTACCAAAACAGCCCAATGCCGGCACTCCAGCCAGTGCGGTCTTATTTTCAGCCCGCCCTTGACTCGCGTCTGCAACATTTTGCCCTTGACACACCCCAGAATACAGCCGAATGAGACCAGTCGTATAAACTGTCAAAGGGAAGCTGGAATAGCTTGTACCGACTGCAGATTAGACTTTACTGATTATAGGCGCTACGGTAGGTGACGTGTGTGTGTCCACCCATGAGTATTCAACCAGCAGTGGGACAGCTTTAGGCATGGCATCTTGCGAGTTGCACTTTCACCTACTTTGTAAGTAAGACCGACAGTTTTTTTTTTTTTTTTTTATTTATTCAAACAAATTACACAGAATTACAGTGAGCCGTCAAGGCTTTGTGTACTAACATAATATTATCATAACAATAATCTTAACAACTAACTGAAGACGGACATCCATCGCCTCACATAACCTCTTACATTCATCACATATTATCATCTTCCAACTACTTGCAAAAATATCGCAATCAGGTGCTGACTTGAGAAGCGCGTTTATGTAATCTAATTCCTATATAACACAGTGCGCGCTTTGGGAACTGCCAGTAAGTCGCGATTTCGTGGTCTAAAATTGAACTTTAACTGAGACAGAGGGGGCACGAAAAGGCATACCAGTTGCGAGACCAGCAGGTGACAATCTGTCTTCATGTTCTTTTACGTCACATCTGGTTATAAACTGCCAGTTACCGCCCTCTACGCGTGCGGATCCCACTTTCTGGCTAGAGGGAGATCTTGCGAGTTGCACTTTTACCTACTTTGTAAGTAGGGCCGACAGTTCATGTTCTTTTACATCACATCTGGTTATAAACTGCCAGTTACGACGTAAAATTTTGTACTCACCAAGGGCGGTAACAAAGAAAGTCTCAGATCGCATATTTATCGTGTCAAATACCTGCGATATGAGACATTCTTTGACGCTGCTCTATGTGAGTTGATAATGTGCTAGTAGAAAACTAGGCTAACTGAAAGTTAAGTGAATTTATTTACTGACGGTACTAGTTACAGTCTACCGCCAGCTATCCGAATAGATGCCGGCAAAGTTCAAGGACGCTCCGCTTTCGGCCCGCCAGACACATCGCTTATTCCCCTCTTAGTTACAAAACATTCATATGTCTCCATTCGTCAATGAGTAGGTAAGTAACATTACTCATGACATCACGGAGCTGTGCCTGCGGCTCCGTCCGTAATAAACTTCCATTTGATTTGGGGGATGATTTCTGGGATCCTTCCGATCCGGGGATCCTTTGTTCTTAACTCAGTGATTATCAACCTGTGGATCACAAAACATCTTGATGGGGGTTGCAGCTGTAATCTTGAGGTAATAGGCCACCCAACGAAGACTAAAAGCTGCCTATCAGGGGAAAAAAACTCGTGTAAAAGCGAATTTTGGCATAGTTGTAGGGAATGGTGTTTTAAACGACATAGGAGTACCGATAGGTGAGGGTGAAGCTAACGGGCGGAGGGGGGGTGTAAAGGTCTCTTTTTAGGGTTCCAGTACCTCAAAAGGAAAGATCTGTCACAGCCGATTTGCTCCGAAACTACTGGACCGATTGAGTTGAAAGTACACATATGTAAATTGGTGACCCAAAGATGGAAGCGTAAAGTAAATAAATGAATTCTGAACAAGCGAGCCACTTTTGGGGGGGTAAACTGGAAAATTAAAAAAAAAGTTTCGCAAACTGTATTGTGTGACATATCAAATGAAAGGGGTTGTGGTAAGCATCTCAGATATATTTTTTTAATAATTTTAGCAAAAATAGATTTGAAGTAATTTAGGATATAAGACGAAAAAAAAGACCATTCCCCTCCTTATTTCCGAAACTACTAGGCTTAAAATTCTGAAAATAATATGGAAAATATATAGTTCCTTGTTTTAGTTTTCCGTAAATAACTCGTAAACTGTGGTCTATAGCAAAAAATGTTCTGAAACACAAGTAATCTACATAAAATTATCTACAAAATAAATATAAACATTTTTCCACTGGGATATATATTTCATGAGATATGGAGGGAAGAAGATGGACAATAAAGAAATAAACACATTTCTTTAAGTATAAAAATAAAATTGGATGTCGATTGGATGACTTATGGAATTCGTACTTGAAACTGTAAAAGTACCTACGTTACTGGTTCTAATACGATTCCGTTAAAATAGCAACTAATGAAGTCTTAAATGTCAAGTGTGCCGCCAAATGAACGGAACTCCTCAAATATTATCGGCCCACATACAGTGATATGGTTTTCGTCTGTAATAATCAACGTATTTACTCTCGGAAAGCAGTCCATGTGGTAAAGTGGAAAGGAAATGTGGAAATGTTCATTTTGCTTGGCGGAGTACTAAATTGAAGTCGGTTAAAACTTTGTTTTTAAAGTAAATTATTGTATGCCATCTTCCGAGATGTCCGAATCGTACCTAACATTATTTCTAAAAACTGTAATTTTGTCTACTGGCTAACGGGACAGAATAACAACAAGAAATAGTTCAGTAACCCAAATCATTTGAAGTTATTTAGGTCCAGTTGTCAGTGGCGTGAAGAGCACTAATCTAGCCGTGGGCGAAGTCGCATGTGCGAGGCCCTTTTCTTTCACCCGGTTTTTATTTGAGTATACAAATACAACCCGGGTAAAAGTTTGTTTGCCACGGACAATACATAAACAAGTGGAATTAAAAGAATTTTGAAAAAACCCAACTGCTTTTTTGCAAATATTATAGCCTATGTCACTCCCACGATTAAGAGGAATCCAACGACACCTCATATGTCGAAATCCGTCAAACGGTTTAGGCTGCAGGGCGTGCCAAAGAATAAGACATAGATACATATACGCTCGAAAAACATAACCCTCCTCTCCTTCGGCAGTCGGGTAAAGAGGGGGGGGCAGGGGCGGTTTTACCTATAGTGCCGGGTGCACGGTCCTAGGGGGCCACTCGCGCGCTAGGGGGGGGGGGGGGGGGGGGGGGAGTGCTAGAGGGCGCTAGGGTAATGATTGCACCCGGGCGCTATTAGCTACGCCACTGTCAGTTGTGTTGTTGTTTGTGAGGTTCTACTGGGCGACCGAGCTCTGCTAGAGTGAAAATACGGATAAAACGAATTTTCCCATGATAGTTATGATCCCTATCTACCTGTATCTAGATCGTTTTTTCGCCCCCGTCAATCCAAATGTTGCCAATTTCATCGAAATCGTTCGAGCCGTTTTACTCCGCGGACGCAGTCGCGGGCAGCAGGTAGTTTGAACAGACACACAACTAACACTACATTATACATGCTTTAAACCCTCTGTTTCATTCCCTTAGTAGATGATTTCCGGGATAAAAACTATCCTTTGTCCTTCCCCGGGATTCAAACTATCTCCATGCCAAATTTCATCTCAATCGGCTCAGTTATTTAAGCGTAAAAAGGTAACAGACTGACATAGTTACTCTCGCATATTTACGTGTATAAATTTATTGAACGAAGTTCTCCATTTCAGCTTGGGCAAAAATTCTTTCGTATATCCGGTCTGTTCGGCTGATCTTCTCGACAAGACGCATTTCTCAACCGATTCTCGTGAAATTTTGTGAGAAGGTTCAATAATTATATAGTTTTTTTTTGTCGATCGAAATGTAAAAAAATATAATTTCTAAAAAGAGTTCTACAGCTCACAGAGCCACTAGTATCAAATAGAGATATTGTTTGTATATATGCATATAGGATAGGATTCAAGCCACCTTGTGAAGTTTTGAAAGCATAATGAGCTTTATTTTGTTGTCAGTTTCCCATGCTGTCACCAAATGATTTTTTAAATATATACCTAAAGCCTGTGTCATGGGATGCTGCTTTATGTTAAGAGTTGCCCTCAATAATGGCTAGTTCTCAGATAATATTAGGTCAGGCTTTACCTACTTCAGGAATATGTTTGGAATTGAGATACTTAGGTATAGATAACTCTTCTATTAGCAATTTATTATATTTGGTACCTATTCACAGATTATTTAGATTTTGTGACAGAATTAAAACTCTGAGTGCATAAACATTTAAATTATAGAATAAAAATAAATATGTATTTGTAATAATAAGACCCTTTTATTTACAATGTTTCTTATAACAAGTTATAAAAACTTATACATATTTCCATCCCATTTCCCATTACCCTGTACTCACAAAAACTTTGGCTTAAGTACAAGTTCAACTAAAATTCACAATGTCATGGACAATAGTTCATTAGAGGCACAACACTATTCTTCATAAATGGGGTGCGGCATAATGCACAAGTTTCCAATGCTCCATAACAGCATTCCATACAGAAAATATGCCCGCATGGCAGTAAGCATGGTTGAACTATCTCTTCCAAGCAAGCTACACATGACTTGTTGCTGTCAACTTCATTGGGGAACTCTCTCATTTGATCCATGTGTCTTTTCGCCTGATATATGCTTTGACCGCAGGAAACAAATGCATAAAGCAGTGTTACCATTCCTAACAACCTCAAATGAGCATGATATGCAGCTGCTGCCGGCTTAACTTGGACATAGTCTATTCCTAAAGCCGTTTTTCCAAGCTGTATAGGCCCACCACTAATATAACACAGAGCTCTGTGTATACTTTCAAACTGAGGCAACATATTCGCCAGTGCCTTAAGGAAGACTACAAGCGAGTTCTGAATCGCTGGTTTTATCGTTGCATTCTGTTCGACGGTGTTTTCAGCGTGTCGGAGTAGCCGTCTAGTCAAATTTTCACCAAACGCTGACAATATGATGCTGAGTAGCCGGTTGCTGAATGTTGGAAGTTTGTGGTAAGTATCGTCGACCTGGACGATTCCAGAATATTCTTCGCCGAGCGTCTGCAAGTCATTGAGCGTTGTGAATGATTTATATAGTAGAGAAGATATAGGGATGGCTTTAGACGCATGATTTGAAGGCATAAGTCTGGCCAAGTATCCTGCAAGTTGTTTCTCATAATGGTCGTCTTTTTGCCACGCTCTCAGAACCTCCGCTGGCTGGGCAGTCGGTAAGGCCATGATTTTATATATTTCAGCGGAGTTTCGATCAATAATTAGTGGCGATTTTCCAAAGAATAGTAAATACGAAATACTCTTCGCACTATTTACTTTTTTGACGCAACTGACAGTGACATTGACATTAGATAAAATTTTTTTTTCCAATGTTTACGGCCTGGATACGTGTCCTTTAAGCCAAGTCTTTATTTAGTTGACATTAGATAAGAAGTTTTTTTTATAAATAAGGGGACCTAGATGCGCTTTGTTTTAGTTGGGGTTGCCAAACTAAACAAAAAATCGGATTCTCGACTATTCAAAAGGTTTATAATTATTTACGTACCTATTGATGCCTATTTGCTTATGTATGACGTGTATGACATAATGCCCATAGCCTAGCGAAGTGATCTTTCGGATCAAGAAACTTTGGCCGCGGTCAGAATCATGTTGGTGTATAAATATAACATGAATATGGTTAAATTTCGTTAGCAGCGAAACTGCCTAATACAAAATAAAATGAATATGGTTATTTATTGGCAAGGGCGTAGCTAGGATTTTGTTAAGGGGGGACAGGCGTATTGGACAAACCAAGAATATACCTATCTAAGGTAATCGACATAAACACCATAAAATTATCCAACCTGCTCACTAAATTTTACGAGAATCTGTTGAGAAAAGCGACCTGTGGAACTCCCAACTCGTCCGTTGTTTATAGGAAACTTTTTAATAACATCGTGAATATTCGTGAAACATGTCATTTGACTTCATAAAGCCTCTCACAGACTGGCGTGGCCTGGCCGCGGTGGACAATAGTAATCTTGTCATTAGCTGTCAAATTTACTATGGGCCGCCACCGCAGGCCGCGCCATTGTGATGCAGGCTTTAGGCCTCTCACAGACTGGCGCGGCCTGGCCGCGGCGGACAATAGTTAACTTGTCATTAGCTGTCAATAGTGTCAATTTTACTATGATCCGCCACCGCTGGCCGTGCCAGTGTGATGAACCACCGCTGGCCGTGCCAGTGTGATGAAGGCTTTATAGATCTGTCTCTCTACATGCTGTATCAAATTTAAAACAAACATAGAATTTAAAGTCTTATTTGATAGCATGTTAAGTTTGAAAGGAATTAGGTTTGGAAAATAATACACAGCAATAGGAAACTTAACAATAAATGATGTTTATTTAGTTAAAAACTTAGAACTATTATCGACATAATTTTCTTCCTATATTGATAAAAGATCTTACAAAAAGTATTAGAACTAAAGAGGTTCGTTTTAGTCTGTTTAGTCAAATGTTTTAGTAAAGACATTCAAAAGGAAATTGACACATTCATTTACAAGGTTTGAAATCAAGGCGCACCCGCATACGTCTGTAACTACAATAATAGCGAGCGTAGATTCTTGACACTGTTAAGCCTCTCACAGACTGGCGCGCGGCCTTCGGTGCCATTTAAATTATTCTGGCTGCAAAACTGCAGTTTGAATAGTTATTTTGTAGTTAATATAACTGCATTGAAACTGCAAACCGACTGCGCCAGTTTGCAGTCAGTGTGCAGTTTCGACGCAGTTACGTTAACTGCAAAAGATCTGCATTCAAACTGTACTTTTGCAGCCTGAAAGCAGCTGAAGTGCAGCTCATCTGCAAGGCTCCGTCCGCACAGACAGGCGGCTTGCTTAGCGTCTAGAGCCTAGTGGCCTCGCCTCTCGCCTCGTGACAAAAAAACAAACACGTTTGTTTACTTCGATACACGCTAAGCGACTAGCTAGGCGCCAAGCGCGCAGTGCGGCCGGTCGCGAGTTCTATAATGCTTGTTTTACTAAACTACTCGCTAGGTGACTCGCTACGTTCTAGACGCTAAGGCCGGAAACGCACAGACAGGTGGCTTGCTTAGTGCCTAGAGCTTAGCGAGTCGCATAGCGAGTAGCGATGTGAAACGAACATTCCATAATATTTGTAACCGGCTGCACTTTACACGCTAGTCACCTAGCTGCAGCCGATTAGGAATATTATAGAATGTTCGATTCACTTCGCTACTCGCTAAGCTTTAGGCACTAAGCACCAGTCTGTGCGTTTTTGGGGTGACTCGCTACGTTCTAGACCAAGGGTCTTCAACCTTTCCCGAACCACGGGCCAAGAATGATTTTGTTTTTGCATGGCGGGCCGTATCATAGGTATTTATAACGATTTTATTAGGTAAAAATTGGGCCACATAAATCCTTAGACAAAAAAACACGGCGATCCGTGAGCTATTGGAGGCCAGCAGAATAAACCGCGGGTTGAAGACCCTTGTTGTAGACGCTAAGCCTATCTGTGCGACGTAGCCATACGCCCCAAGCCGTGATTCTAGAGACAGCGGTGCACACGGCCTCACGTGTCGCACGGTCGGTGTGCGTGCGTGTGTGTGTGTGCGTGGTGACAGGTCAGGGGCGGCGCCGCTTGGCGGGCGGGCCGGCGGGCGGCGTGGCGGCGTGCGCGCGGCGCCGCCCGCGCCGGCCCGCCTCCTCGTCCGCCAGCGGCGAGTCCCAGCCTGCGGGACAAGGAAGGTGATGAGAAAAGACCACATTAACGCGTCTTAAGCTGCGTAGGAATTTGAGCGGCTCATGCTCGCCCCGCGCAGCGAGCTGCTCGCGCGCCAAATAGTTCCACATAAACATGCGCGGTTGAAGCAGCGTGCTCGCGGCGAGCCGACATTCAAATTGGCGTCGACACGATGTCAGCTGATTGATTTCGGGCCCCACGACACCTTTTGCTTTTCATATATTTGTATCAATAATTGTTCCAAATTTACTAACAAACTACACACGCACGGCTGAGCCACTTGCTCAAATTCTTACGCGCCTAGCGCACAAACAAATTTGATCTTGTCGCTCTGTCCGCGGCACGCTCAGATACACGTCCAAGTTACGCGAGGCACGCACACTGAGGCGGCTTTGAGCACGGTCAAAAGACTCGCGTGGGCTGCTCGCGCACAGCGCGTGGGCGCGTACGAATTAGAGCAAAGTAGGCGAGCCGTGCGTGCCTCAACCCGAGGCTGCTCTAATTCGTATGCACCTTTAGAGCGAGAATCGCGAACACAGGAAGACACACCGATGTGACTTTGGACCTGAATGAATGTTTGATTCTGATCCACATTTAATATAATGTACGACAACAGCGATTCGCGGATATTGTGATAGATATGTTGTGTAGTATTTACCTGAAACTTTGCCCTTCGGAGCCCGGTCTTTGTGCGATGTAGACTTCCTTCCCGTGGAGCTGTCGCGAGGACCGGACGCGTTCGAGTCGCGAGAGTCTCGCCTGCGATCTGTAAACACCACAAACACATGCCAGGTATCACATTGAATATAGATCCATCTCTATGGCACTAGAATACAGTGAAAAGCATTGGAAAGTGAGTCAATTAAACAGAGCTTCGATAGAAAGTGTACGCGTCTTTATAGCGCCCAGTACTTTCAGATTTCCACTGCCAGCCATCCGAAAAGTGGGTTCTCTTTCAGGTAGTTATCGAAGCGGAAACGCATGATATCACGATATCGGGCACGCACATTGCGCTACAAAAAGGCAATGAACGCGTCAAGGGTAATTGTGCATTTCCACAAGTCTGTCCATCAATTCCTAATACAATGTTTTGAGATTCTTTAGAATTAAGAAAGTATATGTATATATTTTGACACTCTCAAGGTCAAAATTTATAGGGTACTTCCCGTTGACCTAGAACTATGAAATTTGGCAAGTAATATCGTCTTTAATACTACAGGGAAAAATCGGAAAACTATATGTTTGCTCAATTAATGCTCGTCAGAAAAAGATGCGGTGTCCTCTATAGACGCGCCTAGATGGTTCTGCGTGGCAGTCCGCCTTGCAGTCGTGCTCTATCTTATTAGCTGGACTGCAATGCAGAATAGTCTGGATACACCTTTAGGGCCGATTCAGACCGGAATGGCAGCGGCCGGCAGCTGCGGCTCGCGTCACCGCGGGCGGCCGCTTGCAGCCGCGCGCCGCCGCCTCCCGTCGCCGCCTACGGCCGCGCGCTGCCTCCCGACCCCCCTCGCCTAGTTTTGCGGCGGGGGTGAGCAGCGCGGGGAGCGCGCGGCTACCCGCGGTGCCTCCCGGCCGCCCGCGGCGCCGCTAGCGGCCGCGCGGCGCTGCTGGCAGCCGCGCGTAGAACATCCGACAAGACGCGTGTGGCCGCGAGGCTGCTTGCGTCACCGTGCGTTTCGAGCTTTTCAAGCGGAACTGGACTTTTTAGTATGTAGATAAAGTTTTAAATTATTTGACACTGAAAGTGCTGCCGAAACCGCTGCCGGCCGCTGCCATTCTGCCCATTCAGACCGGACCCTTATAGACGAGGAGGCGCGGTCTTTACTAACCATAGTCTTTTTCAGATTTGATGCTAGGAGTGTCGGTGGAAGCGTGTGAGCTGCCGCTCTCCTTCCGCGCTTTAGGCAGCGCCGCGCCACTGTCCTTGCGCCCTGCGCCCACTGGAAATCAGATTGGCCCAAAGTTTTAAGAATGACTTTACACAGGGTGATAGGCACAAATCGTACAGCAGTGACCCTATTAAACGCACAAAAATGACACTGACAGCTTTAACAAGATTTGCCACTTTTTAATATTTAGAGAACAACAGGTAAGGTTCGCTACTTTCACCTTGTTAAAGTGAGAAAAACATTTGAATTATACAACATTTTCTCTTGGCCTGTAGATATTCTTTTTCACAAAGAATGTTTCACCCGAGCCAAAGGGGGAGTTTCACGGTATCCTATCACAACCAACACCATATGACAAATCATTGACTTTCCAAATTATTAAAAAGCCGGGTATACAGTGGGCGAGCATTTGTCGCGCAAGACAGTCTCGGCGCGGCTGCTCGTCCAGTGAGGATATGGCTTGGTGCATCTGCTTCGGCCAAGGCAGGTCAACAATAAGCGACCAAGCGCGCCGAGGCTGCCTCGCGCGACAAATGCTCGCCTACTGTGTACAGGGCTCATCATGCATATCCTGTACCATCCAAACATCATTTATTCCTGTCATGCTCTTTTCCATGCAACCTGTCCCAATGAGAAACCTATTAGACCTGGGTCAGATTGGCTGTGGGTGAGACATTGCGAGATTCAACTGTCACATAACCTTATCATTACATAAATTAACTGGTTAAATAACCAGCTGATGACAGACATGGTGACTTAGTTATCTCTGTTTAATCTTGCAAATTGTTTCAAACACAACCTATCTTAAATTGACCAATCTAGATGTTTGATTTGATTTGATAGTTAAACTAAAATTATGCACATATTATAAATACACACTGATGAATTGACAAATCAATATGACAATGTATTAAATGTAGTTATGGTGAATATAAGATAATCACAATAAACATCATACAATTCTATTGTAAGGCTCATATTAATAAAATACATGACTTGAAGGTAATACCACTCTTAAACATTATATATATATATATATATATATATATATATAATAAAATGTACTTTGTCAATATGGGGCTACAAGGAATTTCCTCAATTCTATCAGTTTTAACAAAGTTGTGTAAATTTGCACACACATTTTTATCTAGAAACTGTATGGTGGGCATCAATTGATTTAGTTGCTAAATCTGATAGAAATTCAGATGTACTAAACAATTCTATATAATTTAAGATGGCCCCATGATTCCTATGGCTGACACTTCACTTTGTCCTAAACATTATCTGCCTACTATGGCTAAACAGCTATTTACTACTAAAAAAAGACTGAAAAAATTCCAAAAACTAGATCAACAAAAACCTGCTCACAACATTTCACGAGAATCGATTAAGAAAAGCGACCTGTAGAGGAACACAGCCGGACAACGGGACATCCAAATGATTTCCGGCCCTAGCTGAAGCATAGAACTTTGTTTGCTTCGCCAGCTTGTTCAAAAACTAAGTAATAGGTAAAATTGGCTATGTAATCTAGAATTAGAGCTTTGCATTGTTTTATATTTGACAATATACATATAAATAATGATTAAGACAATTTTACACAAATTAAACTATCCCCATAGTAGCTCAATAAAACTTATGTTAAATGACAATGTATTAAATTGATATAAATTTTCTAATATGTATAACTAGAATAGAATACAATAGAATAGAAAAGTATTTATTGTTTCTCCTTTTTGTTACAAGTTTGCTCTAATATGTAGGAAACATCCAAAACTCGGAAACATATAAATATTTGCTCTGACCAGTCGTCAATTGCCATCATACTCTATGCAGAAACGCACAAGTTGACTCTTGTTTAAAATATACCTGTAAATATAGCTGTGCAAATATAGCTGTTAACTCTAGCATACCTTTTCAACACAGAAAAGAGCAGAATGGTGCTCAGCAAGTTAAGTGAAGTGCTGCCTTAACTACATAACCTGATACCAACATCTGAATCCCGATACCAACATCAAAATGAATGTCAATAATCTACATGATCCTTCAATACCATGACCAAAAACAAAATAAATGCTACCTTTTGGAGTACTGTCTTTAGAGGCAGTGCCCCGAGAAGTGCTCCTAGGGGTCGAGGGCTTTGGTGAGGGGCTGCGCGCTTCTACACGTGTCACTAAATCAATTGAAATTAATGGGCAAAATTTAGAATAAAATACTATAGCAATGCAGGTTTAATGTCCGTATATAAGATCGATTATTACCTTCTGCGTCGTCAGATAATACTGCGTCCTTACATTTCTGCTTTATAAGCATGCCAAACTCGTTTTCCGACAAACTAAACGCAACCTCATGGTTTGGAAAAGGAATAGGTTCCGTGTCGTCCAGCATTGATATGTCGTATAGAGACTCCAAGTGCTTCCAAATGTCTTGCGTGGAAATCTCTTTGGTTATCGAATTTGATAGTTTCTCCCAAATACAAACCATCTGAAAATGTTTGTTGATGCCCACCGGTTTGTGGTTGGCCATGGCGTAAAATAACTGATTTTCCATGTCCACGTCCCATTCGAACGTATCGGCTGGTTTTACTTCTGCTTCCTCTTCGCTAGATACCATTTTCAATAATTAAGTTCAAACTGATTTCTCTAAATGACGTTACAGGCGAAACGAAAATCAAAACAATAAACACAGTGGCAGTCTGGCAGTGGCATGCCGGATGGCGGACATGTCAATTCAAATGTTGCCATTTGGTTGGAATAAAATGAAAAGACTAAAGAGGTTTCTTTTGTATTTTGGTAATGTCAATGATTTAATGTTACTGTCATGAGAAGACGCTATATACACCACAGATTAATTAGGTTTTACTCCCATAAAAATACATTCCATGTAAAAAATAGGCAGTCTCGAAACTCGGGAATTATGAGTCATGCAGTGGCAACACAGTCATAAGCTGTCAAATATCAATCAGCGGCTCGATGCATCGGCGAACGCTGGCTATATTTTCGTGATTATTGTGTATTATTATGGAATTTTACGTCTTATTTCATGCCTTATTTTAAGAGAATAGTGCTATAAAGTCATGGCAAACCACTACGAGGTGCCCAACTGGTAAATATCCGAATTGAAATTTAATATAACCCACCAATGCATTTGCAGGAATAACATGCATCAGTGGTTGTAACTACAGCGTTATTGGACGTTTATGGTATACGTAATTCTTTATCCAAAATAATCTTATGTGTCCCCAATATCAAACACAGCGCAACATCAAAAATTCAACCATTCTCATGTAATTGATGATGTTCTACTATAATTTGTTGTACTATCTTTAATCTTTACAGGGCTGGCAAACCACCAACCGGCCTGCACTTAGACGTGTTGAAAGGTGACAAGCTGATCCAGAAATTAATGTTAGATGAGAAGAAATGTTACTTATTTGGTCGGAACCCACAAATGAATGACTTTTGCATAGACCATGCAAGCTGTTCCAGAGTTCACGCGGCTTTTGTGTATCACAAACACTTGAATAGAGCTTTTTTAGTCGATTTGGGAAGTAGTAAGTACTTTGATTTTGTTTCGAGACACATACTTTACTAAGTATTAGTACAATTTTTGTTAGGCTATTCAATTTTGATATTTTCTGCACCATTTCCACTACCAAAAAGTTGTCTGAAAGAGATCGCTCATTAGCGATAAGGCTGCGTATTATCTACCGTTGTATTGGGTATGATCCCTGTGTTGTTGTTTTTTTACCCGACTGCCGAAGGAAAGGAGTCAGGGAGACACTCCGATGTTGTAGGATTCCTGAGAGTGACATTTGTAAAAAATCAGGGCAGTTTCTTGAAAAATCTTTTAAAATTTGTCGTCTTATATTTTCAGCACATGGCACATATATTGGCACGATGCGCCTAGAAGCAAACAAGCCGACACAGCTGCCCATAGATTCCAATTTCCATTTTGGGGCTTCCACTAGAAACTACATTATAAGGTAAATCATTCTACTTCAATACAGCAGCGGCAGGCAATGTATGTATAGCGTTTCTCAAAAAATACCACTATTATTCATTCAGAGGTTGCAATATGCATTATCTCTTTTGCGACTAAATTATATCGTATGGGTATACCCTATCTTTTACTTTTCTATTTTCTAGTATGAAGTACCAACTGGATTATTTTGAAAAAAAGATATTTTGCAGACCTTTATATAAGCAATTACCTAATGCAGAACTGTTGGTGTCGCCCTTCTAG
The DNA here is from genome assembly GCA_932294315.1 of Epinotia nisella. Lineage (NCBI taxonomy): Eukaryota > Metazoa > Arthropoda > Insecta > Lepidoptera > Tortricidae > Epinotia > Epinotia nisella. The sequence goes on from OW028693.1 coordinate 13,075,235, forward strand.
AATGCAAGATAAAAAACCTGAAATTTTATTTCCTACATTTATCCAAGTTTCTTTATGGAAAAATAAAATATTATTTAAAGTATATGTGAGTCTCTATATATAGATTACTGTACAGTCAGCATTATAAACATGTATACACTTTTCAACCTTATGTCTAGGTAATAAGGTCATAGAATGTATACATGTTTATGATGCTGACTGTACAAAAAGTTTATGTAAATAGCATTAGCCAGTGTGGCAATTTTTTTTAATTTTGATGAACAGTAAAAAAAATCATGTCAGAAAATACCAAAGATAAGAAGCTGAAACTTACAAGAAATAATACTTATCATGAGGGCTCTTAGTAAAAAAAATATCACATGACTTAGGAAAAAAAAAAATATTCATGCTCATCACACAAATAAATGCCCACCGGGATTCAAACCTCTTGCTTTGTAGGCAGGATCACTACCAACAAGGCTAAAGCGGACGTGTATTGCAATATGTACAGACATCATAATAAACATGTATACACTTTTCGACCTTATGTCTAAGTAATAATGTCAGAATGTATACATGTTTATGATGCTGATTGTACAAGTCACAAGTTTTGAAGTCATATAAGTGTGTGACATGGCAGGGAGCGGCCAATGGGAAACGCGCGCGGCATCATGGAGGACCTCCCAAACACGGAGGCCGAGGGCGCTTTGCTCGGGCTCCCCGAGACACAAACCGAACTAGACGTGAGTTGGCTATGGATATTCTTACAAGCTTTTATTTAACTTGCAATGTTTGTAACTATGTTTGTTCGGGTGGAATCTTGCAACTCAATTTTGAAGCAGATATTTTCAACCGATTGAGCTGAAATTTTGGGTTTAAGTATAGATAGGATGACAATTTAATATTATGGGACCATCGAGCTGATCTGATGATGGAGACTGAAGGTGCCCATGGGAATTCAGGACTCAACAGAGTTAACCCCATTGACTTAGGGCTCGTGAGAATGATCTCAACTAGTTGATGACGGTATATAGAAAAGTACAGTTGGCAATAAAAGCTTGTACCAAAAATGATTTTTTTCTGGCCGTGATTGACTCTAGTCACACCTGGTTTAAATCCGAAGTGCCTAAGATGCCTAAGATGAAGTTCACTCGTTCAGTAATAAAACTTACACTTGCGTACAGATGACGGAAGCAATAGTACATGCAGAGGCCGGGAAATAGCAATTTGTGGATGACAACAGAGACGAATCCACGAATTGCCATTCCCGCCGAGGCAGATATAGTACTTTTCTCTAAAAATGAGAGGAAATCAAATAATATTTTCAATAATCTTAAAATAGCGAGTATGGGTCGTTCTTCTTTTTTACCGACTAAGAACCGAGGTTTTCCTTTTTTTTTGGTTTTTGAACTATCGAAAATTGTGATTTTGAAGTGCGATTTAAAAAAAAATGCAGTGGTTTCTTCATTAACACTAATTAAAGTTTCCTTTCCGGCCAATATACATATTTGTTTACGGTTGGTTTAAAAAAAAAATATGTGACAAAGTGGACTCTTTCAGTGGGGACTACATTTTGGTTTACCACTCTGTCACGGACTTCTACGATAAAAATACGTTTAAAAAAATGCTAGTTAAAGAAACTAAAATATTAAATAATACTAATTAATAAAATAATATGGACGTTCATTTTCGAACATTATAAAACCGTAAAATCATTACTCAAATGAGATGCCGTAGTAAGACGAAGGACAGGCTATTGTCGGTCGAAAAGAAGAACGACCCGTATGTCAAATTAGGCTTGACGCCTATCAAGTTCCCGCCAAACTTATTTTTTAAAAAGTATGTACAATGTACATCCACTGCATGACTCGTGGTATCAGTTTTAATTGACATACATAAAAAAATTAAAACATTAGAATTGATCACAAATTTAAATGTTTTATGTAATTAAAATTATTAAAGATGAAACGGGATTGAAATCTAAACGCATTTGAGTTCGTTATGAATTTTATTTCGACGGTATTTTTATTTTTTCATTTGAATCTATTTGAGACTATTTTAAAAACGTCGCTTCGATCACTTACAAAAATAAGCGTTTTGTCTATGACAATTAAAAAAAAGAAAACGCAGCAAAACTTTAAGCGCACTACAAACGGGCGCAATTAGTCACAGCAACTTGCAATAGTTGGAAAGAGACAGCCATACATTACTTACCAGTCTAACTAGAGTTATGACAAAATACTAGCCCTAAAGGCCTACGTTTAAAAACGGAGCTCAAGCTGTTTTGATGATGGAGACAAAAGGTGGTCATAGATACTCCTAAATTACAGCCTCGGGTTTATATAACAACATAAATGACAGAAACTTAAAATTATACTTATAATATCTATCGAAAACACTAGTAAAATTTGGTCATGTTTCATTTCAGAATTTAACAGAATTCAACACTGCGCACAACCGGAGAATCTCCATGTTGGGTATATCTACAGACGATGGCAGCGATGTCATGAAGGTAGTATAATATGAAACTCAATTATCTATACTAATATTATAAAGAGGTAAAGATTGTAAATTTTTAAGTATGTAGCCTTGTATGCGGGGAGGGGGAGGGGCGGAGACAGTAACGAGTCCTTTTCAAACCAGCCGGCCGGACCTTGACGTAGCGGACTCGTTTTAACTCGTTTGACTCGCTCCGCTCACCTATTTTTCTGTAGAAACGCTCCTATGTAATTTACCTGTTGCGTCAAGAACCCAGCGAGTTCACTTCAACTATCTTTGCTCGCTTAGTCCTTTCCGCTCGACTATTTGTTGGTGGAAATACATAGTTTACTCTTGCGAGAAACCGGGCTATAGTCACCCTCACAGAACACATTAAGCGCGGTTTCTATCAGAACCGGTGTCGCCACCTCATCCCCTCCACGAGCCTACAACTTTGTGAGCGACTCCACGGCGATCAGGTGACGATGGTGCGGAAGCTTTAAGCGCATGCTCAAAGTAGTGGCGCGCGTGCTGCGCCCACATCGCCTTTCTATAGTATTTAGGGTTCTGTGATGGCAACCATGCTTCGCCCGCAGAGCGCCCACCTAGCTTGCATTGCTTGGCTTGCTTGGATTACCCAACAAACACTGATAGGCCCAAGGTTACCAGAAGCGCAGGGAAGCTCAAAACAACTTTTTACAGGCTAGTAAAAGCGAAAAAGTCGTTCTTGGGAAATTGTATAAAATTCTACAATAAAATTTCAAAACACATTACCGAACTTACAGACTCTAAATTCAAATCTGTCGTAAAACGGACACTTATTTCAAAAGCATATTATAAGATAAACGACTACATCATGGATAGGGATATTTGGCAGCGATAAAATCCTGCACTAGAAATCTGTCGTAAATTAAATAGGCTTTCTACTGTAGCAATGTAATTTTAAAATTTTATAATACTCTGATACTAAAATGATATATTGTATAGGTACTGTTTTGAAAAAATGACACCTCGCCGAGTTTTTTACGCCGGTTCTTCTCGAGGCAGAGGTTTACTTTCCGAACCGGTGGTAGTTTATCGACATTCATAGGTGCATGTAATATGCCTACATTGAAGAATAAATCACTTTGACTTTGACTTTGATTGAACATTTTAAGGTTATTATACGATGTGTGAAATCCACAGCCGCCAACGGGCAGCAAGCGGTCCTTGGGCGCGGCGGGCGGCGGCGCGCACAAGAAGCAGCGCCGCAACGTGTCCTTCAACGAGGAGGTGGACATCATCAACCCGGAGGACATCGACCCCACCGTGGGCCGCTTCCGCAACCTCGTGCGCAGCACCATCGTGCCCAACGCCAGCAGCGCGCCCCGGAAGCTCAAGCTGCAGGTCGCTGATGACAGTGAGTGTATCATTAAAAAACAAAGTCACTATAGTGGTTACCTTCCTATACCGGGGAAACTGAAGCTGCAGGTCGCTGATGACAGTGAGTGTATTAAAAAAAAGTCACTATAGTGGTTACCTTCCTATACCGGGGAAACTGAAGCTGCAGGTCGCTGATGACAGTGAGTGTATTAAAAAAAACCGGCCAAGTGCGTGTCGGACCACGCAAAACGAAGGGTTCCGTGCCTATTAAAAAGGTCGTATCGTCACAGAAATTTTACGGCACTTACGTCCTTTTCTTTGAGGAAGGCAGTTTTTCAGCAATATCTCGAAAACCTCTGAACCGATCTTGTTCAAAACAATTTTCGGTGAATGAAATTAATAAGCCCTATGTCCATGAATTTTTCCAAATTTTTAAAATACACCGTTCAAAAATTAGAGGGGGGGGGACAGAATTTTAGTGACTTTCGGGGCGATTATCTCCGACCCTATTCACTTAATCAAAAAAAGTGCTAAGAAACCTTATATTTATTTTGAAAGGCCTATCGATTGATATGCCACACGGGGGGTCACAATGAAAAAAAATATTTTGACTTTTAGTTTTATGTATGGAGTGCACCCCTAAAAAAATTTTTTTTTGTCATTTTAATTACAAAACTATGTAGCGGCTCACAAAATACACCTATCCTCAAAATTTTATTCAAATACACCTTATAGTTTTCGAGTAAAATGCCTGTGACATACGGACAGACGGACAGACGGACAGACGGACAGACGGACAGACGGACAGACGGACAGTCGGACATGACGAAACTATAAGGGTTCCGTTTTTGCCATTTTGGCTACGGAACCCTAAAAGTCACTATAGTGGTTACCTTCCTATACCGGGGAAACTGAAACTGCAGGTCGCTGATGACAGTGAGTGTATTAAAAAAAGTCACTATAGTGGTTACCTTCCTATACCGGGGAAACTGAAGCTGCAGGTCGCTGATGACAGTGAGTGTATTAAAACAAGTCACTATAGTGGTTACCTTCCTATACCGAGGAAACTGAAGCTGCAAATCGCTGATGAAAGTGAGTTTATCATTTTTCATCACACAAGTGTGCAAAATCGAGCAAGCTCGTAAATGTTGTTATTCCATGCCTGTATACAGAAGAACAATAGCCTAAATTGTTCCCAAGCGAGTGTTGGCGAGTTTGTAGGGAGTAATTATGAGCTTGTGTGTGATTTGACTGGTTTAAGCAAATCTAATCACAATAACTCTGCTCTGTGATTGCTGGAAAAAAAATCTAGTTGGCCACGCGCCGCCAGAATACTGCTCCGTGATTGGTTGAAATATTAAAGCTGCGCACTCCACTGGCACTGATCTGGAAGTGAAGTTGTCAATTTCGTCAATTTTTACTCGACTGCCAAAGGAGGAGGGTAATGTTTTTGATTGGTGCGGTTGTATGAAACTTAGATTTTTCTCTTTTTTAATTCTTTATTTCCTCACAAACGTGATGAAAAACATTGTGTATAACACGGGCGTGAGAATACTGCAAACTCGAGTCATCAAATGCCCGCCTTCGGCGTCGGGCTTCTGATAGACTCTTGTTCGCAATATTCCACTTACGCCCCTCGTTAAACAATGTACTATTTCACGCCACTGCTCGGAAATGTGGCAAAAGATGGTCAGAATTCAGGCTTCAAAGCTGGGGTTAGTTGGACGTCGCACGAACAGGCCATCTAGCTAGTTTGAACAGCGATCGACCAATCACAGGGCCCCGCGCGCGGTCGCGCCGGCGTGCGCCCGCTTCTCCGCGCCGGCGCGAGGCAAGCGAGCCTGTTTAGTATTATGATCTTCAATTAGATACTTAATTTTGATTTAAAATTATAATTATTTGCAATTTCCTCGCAGTAGGCGTGAAAAGCACTGTGTTAAGCCTCGGCCGAAAGTGCAATAGCTGGACTCGTACTTTCGAGGGCCTCCGCTACGCGTCAGCCCTCGAACTAACTCGTCCATCTATTGCTCACTTTCTAGCCTCTTCAACAATGTACTATTCTAAAATGTAGTGCAGCTATGTGTTCCGTTGTTAGAGTGTAATATTGTGTGGCAGGCCACCACCACTCGCTCCGGCTGCAGGAGCTGTCGCGCGGCGCGGCGCTGTACTCCGACCTGCCCGCGCCCAGCTCGCACCTCAGCCTCATCGGCGCCAGGTAACCTAACTATCCTTTCAATAACAGGAAAGCGCTAGTCCGTATTGGTAAAAAAACCTTACTTTTTAGGGTTCCGATACCTCAAAAGGAAAAACGGAACCCTTATAGGATCACTCGGTTGTCTGTCTGTCCGTCTGTCACAGCCGATTTGCTCCGAAACTACAAGACCGATTGAGTTGAAATTTGGTACACATGTAAATTGGTGACCCGAAGATGGACGCGTAAAGAAAATTAATGAATTCTGAACAAGGGGGCCACTTTTGGGGGGTAAATTGGAAATTTAAAAAAAAGTTTCGCAAACTGTATTGTGTGACATATCAAATGAAAGAAGTTGTTATAAGCATGTCAGATATATATTTTTTAAAATTTTAGCAAAAACAGATTTGAAGTAATTTAGGAAAAAAGACGAATTGACCACCCCCCCCCCCCCCACGTATCTCCGAAACTACTAGGATTAAAATTCTGAAAAAAATCTGGAAAATAGTTCCTTGCATAAAGATTACAGGAAAACCTATAAGAAGTTTGAATATTCAAAAACACTTTGAAATTTAGATTATATACGGAACCCTCACCACGCGAGTTGAACTCGCACTTGTCCGGTTTTTTTTATACAAGTATGTTGACACAGTTGCTCCTTGTGTCAAAATAAGCTGGTTAAGATCGGCAGACCTCGGGAGCCCCCCCTCGGGAGAAAAAAAGATCGGGAAAAAATTCCAGCTGTTACCACTGGTAACAGGCGGGAATAGCCCCGAGCTGTTGGCCGAGCCCTAGGAGAGCGAGGTAAAGGCCGGTGACGTTGCAGGCTGGGGCTGCTGCTGCCGAACCCGGCGCCCGACGTGGAGCTGGAGGGCCCCGCGCCGCACCTGCTCGCGCACCCGCCGCAGCCGCACGCAGGTGACACCTCACACATGTTAACTCGTTTATTTATTTACTAGCTTCCGCCCGCGACTTCGTCTGAGTGGGCCCGGGATAAAAACTATCCTATATTTTAATCCAGGCTATAAACTATCTTCGGGAAAAATTCCATCCAAATCAGTTCAGCCGTGATTGAGCAACAAACATCTAAACATCCGAACTTTCACATTTATACTATTAGTAGGATTTCCAACAAAAGACACACAAACATAACAGTAAATGTAAGGCACTGTGGAATTTATGAATTACTACTATTATTAACAACTAGCTTCTGCCCGCGACTCTGTCCGCGTGGAACTTGTTTTTTATCGTAGCTCCATACAAACTTTCACCCCCCATTTTAACCTCTTTAAGGGATGATTTCCGTGATAAAAACTAACTCTGGTCTCTGTCTTTCCCCGGAACCAAACTATCACTATAACAAATTTCATCCAAATCGATTCAACGGCGTGAATAGGTAACAGACAGACATACAGATAGACAGACGGACAGACAGACAGACACACTTTCGCATTTTTTTTTCGCAGAACGAGCTGAATTGTTGGGTTTAAGGTATAGTTTGAATGACCATTCAATATTATGATATCTTCGAGCTGATCTGATGATGGGAATTCAGGACTTAACCGGCGTAGCCCCGATGAGTTTGGGCTCGTTAGAATCGTCCCAATGAGTAGTTATTGGCAGTATCCAGAAAAATACAGTCGGCAATAGAAGCTTGTACTAAAAATTAAATATTTGACAGAAACTTATTCTACCACAGTATGTTTATGCTAGAACTTAATTATATTGTTTTATTAACAGCCGCAGAAGAATCTGGTCCATCCAACGAGCCGAAGCGAAAGAAGTATGCCAAGGAAGCTTGGCCGGGACGAAAGCCGGGGCTGCTGCCCGGGGTCTGAGGGACACTATACGTGGACACTTGTCGAGTGGCGGAGCGGGCAGACTGCTCAAATGTTTCCTGTGATGTTCAAATTCGTTTTTTCCATGATGTTTTAGGGCCCAGGTAGTACAGGAGTTAGATGAAAAATAATAGATGATAGGTCATAATCAAGGACCGGAATCCTTCATAGCAAAAATCAAACTATCAGAGAATGACACATCGTCAAAGTAATGAAGCCAGGCTTTTGGATATATACAATGTATGTAAGCATAATGGAGGAATGAGGCGGGTTTAAGGCACTCAAAGCTCTTCATAGAAGGAGTGGACTGGGGCTGGACCAAAAAACTCTGGAAATCCAGCAGGAAGCAACTCAGGATTATATCTGGGGTGTTCACAGGTCACTTCGGCGTCAAAGATCTCTTGGCCAAGATGGGACTATCAAACAGTACAGACTGTAGAATGTGTGGCGAGGAGAATGAGACTATGGAACACTTACTGTGTGAATGTCATGCCCTTGCCAGACAAAGAATGAATCTCTTTGGTAACGGCTACCCGCAACCAAAGGAATTCAGGGTGCTCCCACTAAGCTGCATCATCCGCTTTGTGGAAATGATGGAGCGAGCTTGCGAATAGCTATAAAGGGGAGGGCAAATGCACAAAAGATCCCACTGGGTCGAAGTGTATCCGAAAGGGCCCTCAACTAGATAAGATAAGATAAGATAAGATGTAAGCATAATGGTAAGGAATAATTCAGAAAATATTTTTATCAACCATAAAACATTTTAGTAACACGGCACGGAAATTACTTATGACAATCAAGCGTAAATTACATATGTGACGTGGGCATGATTTATTTTAATATGGAGATGCAGGTTGCTTATCAAAGAGGTCAAATGTTACAGAATAATCGTATAAGTCGATATGTGATAATATTCCGTAACATCGTTAAGTGGAATTGTCGATAAAACAATTTGGTCATTGCCTCTGACAGTTTGATTTTTGCTATGAAGAATTCCGGTCCTTGGTCATAATAATTCCCACACAGAGATGGGGTAGTGTTTTTTACAGTTATTTGTTTGTATCTTTTTGATATAAGTACTAAAAGTCTAGAAAAATCTAAGTGTGCAAAAGGCGTGTTTTTTACCGCCATCTTGAAAAAAAAACCTAATATTTGATTTTGGGGTTATTGACTCAATACTAAACAACTTTTTCCCATGGAACCAACCACGAAATTGCGAAAAAATAAGAAACAAACAAATTACAAAAAAAATCAAACATCGTCTGTGTTGGAATTATTATGATCCCAAAGCCTATATCTGCTCAGCTAAGGCCCTATCTCCTAGAGTCTCTGTCGCTAGATTTGATTTTCGATTAACCCCTCTTATGCGGATGTCAAAATTCTCCAATCGAATGAGGACTTTCAGATATAAAACAATAGATTCAAATGTTTGGCATGGATCCGTACCTAAGGGTGTAAATCTTTATCCAATGTATATTTGCGTCTCACATTTTGCTTAAAAATGTGAGACGCAATGCACATTGGACAAAGATTTTGGACAAGTGGAATACCACCCTAAGCATACGAGGCGCTGAGACTCCACAAAGCTTTTTCCAAAAAAAAAACATATTGTTAAGAACTTGAAATTCGTGATGTATTGGAACGAATTAAATTTCACTAATTAACATTCTTAAACAACGTGCATTTTTTTGGAAAAAGCTCACGTATAACATTTTGTACACTTTTCTAGAATAATTTTGAACATTTACTGAATAATAAGTTCCTGATTCTTAAACTGTAGTCTTGCTCTGAAGCAATAATGGGTCATGCAGTCAAAAAACAAAAACTGTTTGTTACTTATATAAGAGGAGACACTGTTTATGCGAATTATAATGATAAAAACATTCTTTAATTCGGACATAAATCCAGTAAATTGATTGGATTATGAATCCAATCAAGAATTAGGCTTTATTGCCTTTAACTTTGGCAATGTCCACGGAAAATACGCGAACCTAAATCTCTTGTGTGACCCTAATATACTTTGGGCGCATAACGTCCCACTCGCAAAACGTCCCTCCACAAAAATTACGCCCTATTCGCAAAACGTCTTCTCTACAAATGACTTATGTAAAATACCCCATTCGCAAAACGTCCCTTTCTCAAAAGGTCCCACCCCTTTCGCAAAACGTCCCTTCTGAGAAAGCCCCTTTCGCTGAAAGTCCCTACTGCATAACGCCCCTTTCCCAAAACGTCCCGTCTGCGAAATGACCCATTCGCAAAATGTCCCGTCTGGAAAAAAGCTTGTTTAAGTAGAGACTAGGAGTCTTCTCATGGGATAAGAGATAGCCAATAATAGAAATAATTTTGCGAAAGGTACGTTTTGCGAACGGGTCATTTTGCGGAAGTGACGTGTTGCGAACGGGTCCTTTTGCGAAAGGGACGTTTTGCGAACGGGACTTTATTTATGTGAAGAGACGTTTTGCGAACGGGACCTTTTGCAGAAAGGTCGTTTTGCGAAAGGAATATTATGACGTGGTGCTGATCTGATGATGGAGCTGGAAGGTGGCCATAGGAACTTCGCAATGAAACGACACCACTTCATCGAGTTAGGATCGTCTCAATGAGTAGTTGATGACGGTATACAGAAAAGTACGGTCGGCGATAAAAGCTTGAACCAAAAATGAATTTTTGACAGAAACTTATTGGGTTCGTCCTAAAGCATGAGTCAGATATAAAAAAAAAATAGTCTTGCGAACGGGATTTTATTTATGTGAAGAGACGTTTTGCGAACGGGACCTTTTGCAGAAAGGTCGTTTTGCGTAAAGGACATTTAAGAAAAAGACAAAAGGACATTCGCGAGTGGGATGTTATGCGCCCTAACCCCTAATATGTTACATTATGTGGTACGGTATTTTTGTGCAATTTTGTCACCTTGTAGATTTGAACTATACACAAGTGATGTATTTTTAAATAAGCAGCTGTTGAGAACAGCTCTGAAGACATTTTTATCTACACACATACTATAAACACGCTTTAATGCGTTCAGAAACTGGCGGTAATGACCAGCGTTATATCAATAAGATTTATAAAAATAATTGACTTGTCTCTGGCCATAGGTAATTTTGTACGTATTTTCATTAAGCTATCGATATTGATTGATAAAGCAATGACTTTCATATTTCGAAGCGTGGCCCAGAGGTCAGAGCAAATCATTACCAACTAGATTTTGTTATAGACATCTAGTTGGTCACGATTTGAAATCTATTCGGCCATGGTGAAACAATGGCGGTTATTCTAATGGTTACCGTACACATCATTGAGGATTTATTATATGTGTGTAGATAAAGTAGTGTATGCAACTGTACATAATTAGTCCTTAAACACCTCGTGTGATCCGATCCTATCGTGATTTAAGGCCTCTCATTATGTACAGTCACATAAACTACTATTACAACACTTAACCTGAATTCCGTGAGCTATTAGAACAAAGGATTGGAGTAAAATCGCTTATTCAAGCATGAGAATATGATGATTGTTATAAATGCTCACAGATAGAACTGTACACTACACCTGAACCCGAAACCATAATTAAATTCCATCAAATCTACTACTGTGTTGCCATTCCAGTGAAACATTTCATCAATAGTAAGTTTACTCTTGGCGAAAAATTGCACGTAAATAATTAATTTATTTGTAATTTTAAAGACTTAAAAACATTGGCTAACCAAATTTTACCCAATTTTTTGGCGGGAAATTCAATAAATCTTGGGCTGGTTACACCTTGTGTTGTAAGTAGGAATTATAGTTCTGATACTAGATTTTTTTTTCTTTGGACACGTAGGATACCTAAAAAATAAGTTAAATATACGTTGACGTGCACTCAAAGTCAGCTCACACATAATTTCTATCACTATATACAGTACAGTTAACGACAAACGCATATGTTTACACATTCTCACCGTAAGTATATCATTGTAGCAAGGCGAAAAATTTAATTTAGTGTAAAGCTCGATAATAAGTACTATGCAAAATATCAACTCAATCGGAAACCGCTGAGTGGGTCAAGTTCAACTTACTACATTTGCATGTTTCTTTCTTTCTTGCTTGCTTACAGGCAACAACGGAATAGGTAAAACCATGTGGACCTGCACCAACCTACTAAGTTGTTTACGACTTGTAAACATTGAAGTTTTTCGTTATACAATGCTTCACGTCGGGTTCTCACATTGTCGTACCTAATTATTTACGAGCTTAAACAATAGTTTGCGGACCTCACTCGGTTTAAAGTCATCGTTAATATTATTTAAAATAAAGCATAAACTGCGAAACATTTGAATGAATGAGATAAATTGATAACTGACTTTTTGCCTTTTTTTTAATCATAGACAATTGGTGATACCACAAGGAAATATCTGTCAACAAAATTTGGTTAGCCAGACTCTACTTATGAATATATAAGTATTATGATTTTATTTTTAATTAAAACTGTTTTCTAGGAGAAATGTTCACATTACAATGGCAATACTTCTCAACCACATTTGGTACTAGTTATGACTTATGACACAATGATATTATCGTCTGAAGATGTGTAGATATCTGTGGTATTTTAATTAAAAAATACAACAGCTAGTCATGTGGATATGGTGAGATAGTGGCGGCCATGATATTTTTACACACTCCATTTTCGGTATCTTACGTCCGTCTGGAGCGGACCAATGTTTTGTTTAGAACTATTTAGTTAATTTATTCAAAGTTTCATAAGTAAATGAAATACAGTACCGGTCAAAAGTTTAAGTTCACCCTTTGTTTTTGGTACAAATTTGTACTTTTGTGCGATAATGTTTTGCAGTTCAGATGTCGATAATTGTTTCCAACTGATTCGTTATTGTTTACGCAGATGTGTTTGATTAGTCAGACATAACTTACGTAGATTTCTAAACAACTGATTCCCTAAAAACCAACATTGTATCTGATCATTGTACGTTTTAAGTGGCAAGCCCATATATGGCCCAGCCTTTGCCGTCATTCCTATAAGATTTTAGGGAATGCGTTGTTTAGAAATGTACGTGAATTGTGTCTGACTAATTAAACAAATCTCTGGAAACAATAACGGATCAGTTGGAAACAAATTTCGGCTTCCGAACTGCAAAAAATTATTGTCCAAAAGTACTCATTTGTACCTAAAACAAAGAGTGAACTTAAACTTTTGACCGGTAGTGTATATATGTATTTCCGATCGATCTTATATCGATTCTGACGATTATATTTCGTAGTATCATAATAAGGTTGGTTATACCTGGAACGTCATACTGACAATAGTAGCTTTCACCGTGAAAGTGACTTTTCTTGGTAGATTTCATAAAGTTTAATTATGTTCTGGGTTTACAATGTTTTAGTTAAGTTAAAGTAAAACATAGCCTACACAGGACAGTCTGTGCTCGGTCTGATGAAATGTAATTAAGCTAGTGTCAAACAATATATAATCAGATAAGTTTTAATACTGTGACGGTGGCAAACAACCACCCAGCCTGCCTGATGGTAACCATATTTGGTAGCCATACCCTAGCTTATAGAAGCGACTCCAGAAGAATAATTCGTTCGATTCGTTCTGTTGATATCTAGAATATATCAAATGCATGTCTCACTCTCACAGTGTTACTCACCACGAGGAACACAACACAACAGCTGGTTTTATTACCCAACTGCCTCAGAAGGAGGATTATGTTTTTCGAGCGTACGTATGTATGTGGATAAGAAAATAGGGGTGTAGACTCATGTTACAATTGATAACATAGTGTTGGGTGGATTGCAAAAAATGTGTACATAGTTAAGCGGCCTAATCTGTGCTTTAAATTTTTTCCATTGTGTAACTGCCGTACTATGTACAAATGTTTTGCAATCCATGTTGCTAAATGGATAGTAAACCATCAAATTATTGTTATAAATCATAAATTACAAAATATAATTAAAATCATAAATAAAAAGATAAGGACCTTGAAAGTTTAGAAAAATATGCATTTTAACTGTCCAAAAGTAAATTTAACGTTACCAATAGAATCCTTATGCTTTTATAGAAACAAAATTTTATTACAACTATGGACCTAAACGCAGTATTTCGCGACCGAAACAGCAATTTACTTGATTTTCCATACAACGATTAGTACAAATAGCATATTTTGACGTCATACTATTGTCAATTAGTATGAAGCGTTTTGGGCTGCCGCCAGCGAGGTCAATCTTTGTCTCAAAATTTTGGGTATTTATGTTCTTTAATTGTAGTTGCTCCCATACAAACATTTGTTCCTCTCCAAAAACTGGTTCGAATGGCATCGTAAAAAAAGCTTAGTCTACACCTGCCCGTGAAATATAATGGTATATTTCACGGGCTACAGTCTGGCTTGCTGGATTTTAGGCATGAGGTGTCGTTGGATTCCTCATAATCGTGGGAGTGGATATATGCTATAATATTTGAAAAAAGCAGATGAATTTTTTGAAAAATCCTTTGTTTTCACTTGTATATACACCAGAGTACAGAGTACGAATGGATATTAATTAAGTTTTTTGACAATTTGCCTGCTCCGACTTGTTTGAGAACGGGTTAATAGATCCATAATTCGCATTCAATTTTGATTTGAATGTGTTTCGCGCATTCGCTTTGACGCGTACCGAGCTCACATGTCAGAACAAGCGAGCGGAACATATTGAAATGATATTGGAGTATAAAATATATGTTTCAGAATATCTTAATATCCACCAGCACGGTTATCACAAATCGGCGCGCGAGCTGTGTCGCGGCGAGATAGACTATCCGTCTCTTTTTAATTGGAACACTTGGAAAGAGACGGATAGTCAGTCCGACTCAAGTCGGGCCTAGCTGAGTTTTGCTGGACTCTTCTAAGCTAGGCTAGATCTAGTGAACCAGCGACAAACTCCCAGTACCTCGACATCACTCACACCCCAGATTCAGTTGAAACCGTTCAACCAATTTCACTGGAGCGCAAACTCGTAGAGTATTCCAGTGTTTAAACTGTCCCCGCGTGGTCGTGCCGGAGGTTTCCCCTGGACTTTCCCCAGGCTACCTCTCCAACCACGCAATTCGACCGCCTTATTACAAGCTTTTATTTAGTTTCCCCTGTCCCGATGTTTGTCATCAAATCTTGCAAATTGATCCACTTCCCGGTAACCGATTGAGCTGAAATTTTGCATAAATGTGCAAAACGCCTGACAATGCAATATTATGACATGGTGCTGATCTGATGATGGAGCTGGAGGGTGGCCATAGGAACTTCGCAATGAAACGACACCACTTTATCGAGTTTGGCCTCGTTAGAATCGTCTCAATGAGTTATGGCGGTATACAGAAAAGTACGGTCGGCAATAAAAGCTTGTACCGTAAACCGGGGTTACTTTAGGAAAAAATGGGGCTACTTTGATAATTTTGAATATAGTATAAAAGCAGACCTATTTGAAATTAAGAAGATTTAATCGAGTATACATCAAGATAGAATACTAAAATATGCACTGCCACAGTTCATTCACAAGTAAAAACAATGATTTCGGAGAAAAACCTATTTGATCAAAGTCACCCCCCGAATCAAACCCCGGTCCACCGTACCAAAAATGTAATTTTTGACAGCAACTTATTGGGTTCGTCCTATTAAAGCATGAGTCAGATATGAAAAAAAAACATAGTCTTATCTCGGCGCGTCACAGTTCGCGCGCCGTTTTGTCATACACGTGCAGGGATATGCGAAGAAGTGTTTGCATATATTTATCCTCGCCTACTTGACAGCTAGGTGTCAAATATGTAGACCGGGAGATACTGACACAATTTTTCCGGTCATACTACAAATCGTCTTGCAAAAATAAAAACTTATTTGCGGCGGTATGGCGGCCATTTGGAACCGTCGGAAAAGTATGGCATGGTGATTTTCGTGAATGGCTATTCGACGATTATTAGCTGTGAAAAAATTTGCCTGGTAATAGTTGAATTGTTTTTTTTTATTAATGCGTTCTCGTCGTATGGCGGGCTGTTAGTCACACCGGAGAAGTTACATTACGCTATCGCCTACTTCTTTTTTTCAAAGACTATTGGAAAATACAAGAATTTTTGTGTAACGAATCATTCGACTTTCGTAATTTATCCGACACGTTCGATTAACGCCCACGCGATTGGGCCGCCGGTACCAGCGCTATGACCATCGTTTTCCTTATCGTCATTACGTAATTAGACTCCTGAATTAGACGCCATACTTGGTACAAATGACAGGAAAAATTGTGTCAGCATCTCCCGGTCTAATATGGAAACACAGCTTCGCATGGTGATGGATGTTCAGTGTTCACCCTAATATTTAAAGCAATGACGCGTAGTTGCAGTATCCAAGAGGCAACCGGATGGCTCACGGTATCTGAGCTCCCGAAGCGTTGTGGAACCTCCCTGTGCAACGCGAACTGAGCCAACTTGCACTTTAGCGAAAAATGTATGAAAAAAATTTGTCGCGAGGCAGTCGATTGCAACAGCATTTCATTATCAGTTCTCTAACCACTAGGCTATTTGACGACCAAATAGCCTAGTGGTTAGAGAACCTGACTATGAAGCTTGAGGTCCCGGGTTCGATCCCCGGTCGGGGCAGATATTTGTATGATGAATACGAATGTTTGTTCTCGAGTCTTGGATGTTTAATATCTATTTGTGTATTTATCTATATAAGTATGTTTATCCGTTGTCTAGTACCCATAGTACAGGCTTTGCCTAGTTTGGGACTAGATCAATTGGTGTGAATTGTCCCACTATACTGCGTGTATTTTTAATATTACCTCAAATTGTAACCAGAGGTAGGTGTTAGGGCTGTGAACCGATATTGCAAGAAAATTTTAATTTAATCTTAACTACCGAAGCGTAATTAATTTTTGAAAATTTATCGAGCGGCTATGTATTGCGTACACTCATTTGACTCATGGAAGAAGCGGGTCACTTGTGACAGTTGTGACGTCGCGTCAGTAAGACAAAGTAGTGATCCATTGCGTGCTGAATTATTTTATATGGACAATAAAAGTTGGTAGTTAAGAGAAATTTCTTGCAATATAGCCCTAACATCTACTTCTGGTTACAATTTGAGGTAATATTAAAAATACACGCTGTATATATATATATATATATATATATATATATATTATTTTTTTATTATATAAACAGCGTACACACTTTCAGGCTACCGCAGTTTCAATCGGCTGCCACGCGACAATATTTTTTTCATACATTTTCCTATTTTTGCCTCAGTCCAAGTTGGCTCAGTTCGGGTTGCACAGGGAGGTTCACAACGCTGCGGGAGCTCAGATACCGCGAGCAATCCGGCTGCCTCTTGGATACTGCAACTACGCGTCATTGCTCTGAATATAATCCCAGAGACAAGTAAATAATATAAGAGAAAGTTGTTTGTAATAGCTGATCAGCTATAATGATGTAATTTTATAAACGTGACAGTGAGTTGATTCGTTTGTTTCATTTCTGTGATATTTTACCCACAATCAAATGACAGGAATCGCGATGACAGAATTGCCATATGATTATACCTAGATATTTTTCTAGCACGAACGACTTATTGTAAGTGATTGACAAAATAAAAACATCGACAGTCCTGTTATCGATAAGTACCACTTCAACGTCATAGAGGTAAATAAATACAAATATATATAGGGTAATAGGGTGCGTTAAAAAATTGATAATAATAACAAAACTATCAATTTATTTATATTTTACATACTTCAGAAAACAATTTGCAATACTTTCGTAACTTTCTTTCTTCGTGTCACTGAATTAATTATCACCTACTTTACTTTATAACACACACACACACCGAAATTGTCTTTAAAATCGACGCAGAATGTCACAACAAGTATAGTTTTTCCCAAACCCATTATTGGTCCCAAAAAAAAACTGTGTCTCTGTATATGGTTACAGTGTAGGTGCACGCGGCGTCTAGGTAGGTAGCCAATATATGTCTGTGGTTGTATGTACGTATTGTCGTTGAAGTAGTATGTACATATCGATAACAGGATTGTCGATATTTTTATTGTGGCAAGCACTAAACAAATGTTGTTCCTGCTAGAAAAATATCTAGGTATACATATGATTATAAATCAAAATTTGACCACTGTAGAAAAAAAAGAAAAACTGTTTTTAAATGTGTGATCTGTGTGTGTTTCATGTTCCGTACACGTGAATTAGCTCTCTGTTTAAAACTATTTCAAATTGATTGCAATAGTAGTTCCTGAGGTTCTGTTTTTACCTTTTTGGTCCGGAGCCCTAAAATAGGCCAAGTCTCTAAACTCTCCAACCGTAAAAAGTTGTGAGATATTTGTGATGATTCCCAATGTGCAGAATTTTATTTAGCAAGCAAATTAAGATTAATAAGAATGCCTGACTTGGCTCTAAGAAATATCACACAACTTTTTACGGTGGAAGAGTTTCGAGACTTGGCCTATTTTTGACATGTAATGTTTTTTATGGGTAAATATGACAAGACCAGTTGCTCGAGGCCGCAGCACTCAGCCCCTACAGTAATGAATAATTCCAAGTTTCCGAAGTTGCCGACTTTCGGATTTGTTGCAAAAATAAAATGATTACATTTACGAAGTATCCCTGTGTCTTAACTGAAACCCTGAATCTCTGGCCATAAGCTACTACTGAAACTCACAAGCGATAGATAGGTAGTTTCATTTATTTTACGTCACCCCAGGCCGTAAGTGGGATTTTCTGCCCGTTACGCGAGGGGAAAATCTCACTTCCTGGCCAAGGCAAGACGTAAAACTTTAGACAAACTACGGGCGGTAATTCGTAAAGCCCCTTATTGCATATCTATGCTATATATATATTAGCCAGTTCACACGGCACGCGTTCTCCAAGAGTGTACGCGTAGCTGCACGTACGGACATGTCACATACAACATGACACGTACGCGTTGTCCGTACGCAGCCTCACAGAGCCATTAGTATACGTTTGGTGACAGCGCAATATTACGGCACCAACGATCTGATGATGGAGACGGAAGGTGGCTATAGCAAGTGCTAAACCACTCAAGATAAACCCGTCGTGTTTGGGCTCTTTGGAACCTTCTTAACGAGTATTTGATAACTGTGCAAAAAAAACTATAGTCGGCCACAAAAAAACTGTACCAATTTTTTTTTAAAGAAATTTACCTATAGAATAGATTTTTGGGATGGACATGGGCTATTTTTTGGCTACTGCTACGCACACAGCAGTCGAAACAGTTGATGCAGGGTCAATAAATGATGTAGGCGACACAATATTTGAGTTAACAACCGTATAATGCACTGAGCGATTAAATTACAGATTGCTTGAATCAAATAAAGGGTCGCGTGCGTTCCCGGCCGGGGTCGCTGGAGTGAATTGCGATTGCCGTTTGCGCCTCGATTATAGCTTAGGGATTGATTGACCCTGGAAGCTATATTTGCATGTGAGCGTGAGCTCTGTAGGGCATTGTTTAAGCCCGTATCACGACATTGAGTCGATGAAGTTACACAGTAGCTGACAGACCCCGTGTCAGCAGTAGGTACTGCTTCACCAAGTGCACTAATTTATTATTATTTGCCAAACTGCTCAAAAAAACCGGACAAGTGCGAGTTCAACTCGCGTGGTGAGGGTTCCGTAAAATATTGAGAAATTTCCCGTTACTTTGAATACTCAAACTTTTTATAGGTTTTCCTGTAGTCTTTAGGAAAGGAACTATTTTCCATATTTTTTCAGAATTTTAAGCCCAATAGTTTCGGAGATAAGGGGAGGGAATGGTCAAAATTCGTCTTTTTTCCTAAATTAATTCAAATCTGTTTTTGCTAAAATTATAAAAAATATATATCTGAAATGCTTACAATACAGCGATATGTCACACAATACAGTTTGCGAAATTTTTTATTTTTATTTTACAGTTTACCCCCAAAAGTGGCCCCCTTGTTCAGAACTCATTAATTTACTTTACGCGTCCCTCTTTGGGTCACCCATTTACATAATATGTAAATGTACACACATATTATGTGTGTACCAAATTTCAACTCAATCGGTCCAGTAGTTTCGGAGCAAATCGGCTGTGACAGACGGACAGACCGTCCGAGACGAGTCCGTTTTTTTCCTTTTGAGGTACGGAACCCTAAAAAGTTTGCAAATGTGTGACCAAAATAACGTCAAGTCAGTTGAAACGCTCTGATAATTCATTTAGAACTCACCAAATTCTCATTCGTCCCGTTCAATCTAGTGGTAGCGCACCGCGCCCGGTCCATCCATTACCGTTAACGTTGAAGGATCTCCTCTCCTTATCTCTTTGTGAATGCTATCAATTCTCGTGATTCGGTACAGCGGGGAACTTTAAGATGTTACGGTCATTGAACTCAAGAAATAGGTAGGTACAAGATAGGTTCTTCTATGAATCTTGTTAATACATTGAGGAATTAGTAGCGCTTCCGATTCAAATGTATCTTGGATATTTGATTTAGTTACCTATCAGATTTCTACGAACAAGTTATTTGTGCAAATAGAGAGCAAAGCTTTTTTGCCTTGAGTACCTACTGATTTTGAGTACAGTCAAGTTCTCCAATATCTAAACAGACAACTTTTCAAAAATATCTACTCATGTGCCTTATGCCAGTAATGATAAAGCCTGTGTACAGATATTTTTGAAAGGTTGTCTGTATAGATATTGGAGAACTCGACTGTACCTACCGAGCAAGCCAAAGACATAATTGAATCACGAATATATAGCGAGTGATTCAAAGGGGCTGCGATCACAAATGTATCGAGTAAATCTATCCATTCACATGAGACATGAGGTATCTCAATTAAGCGTAGTTAAAGCCCGTGCTAGACGGTCGCCAACACGCCCCTCCGACCGAGCGACCTTGGTCCGCACCGACCGTGTAGACAGATGTTTCCAACAAAATTTCATACTACAACGGTCGGGGCCGACCGAGGTCGCTCGGTCGGAGGGGCGTGTTGGCGACCGTCTAGCAGACCTTTAAGCTTTATGTGGCGACGTCTATAGACGTCGTACACGTGAACGAGTTTAGGAAACTCATTCATAGTAGGTATCCTCGAGTCCGGGTAGTCGGTAAATGAATTGGTACCTACCTATTGACCATATTTAGTTCGAATCCTGCAATTCAATTGCGTTCATCTTCTCAAAGTATAATTGATTAGAAATGCATTACTTATCTACGCTACGTAACAATACTTAGGTACCTAAGCGGACAAAAGTAATATCAGGGCACTAGTACCTACTTACCTATTATATACCAATGAGCTGGTTAGATAAATAAATACATTTTGTGGACAATCTTAATACACATATCAAACCTAGTCCCAAACTAAGCAAAGATTGTACTATGGGTACTAGACGACGATAAACATACTTATGTATAAAGATAAATAAATACTTAAATACACACACAAATATAAATGCTCTTACCGGGATTCGAACCCGGGACCTCCAGCTTCGTAGGCAGGGTCACTACCAACTAGGCTAAACCGGTCGTCAACGACGACGGATATACAACGTGATACATAATTCCCCACGAAAAAGAAAATATTTAACCGAAAAAAAAGTGCCTACCCTAATAACCAGTCACGTCAATCAAACTGAATGTTCATAGATTATTTTAACAGAAGACAAATGTTTATAATTTTTACCTAGTTTATTAATAATTAAACCATTTTACTCTAAAAAGGTTTGCAATCTCAATAAAAGGAAATCACACCGCTTTAAGTACCTACCTACTTAATAAATCTCAGTAAATCTTCATCAACATATTACATTTCACAACTAAAATACTATTTCGTGTTATTGTTTCCAATTCGTCATAAATTGAAAAACATGTGTACTCTAACTCGGTTATGGTTGTTGTCACTTACCTCTGAGAGGAAATTAGGTAAAAATCTACATACCTTTCTGGATAGTCTACTCTTTAGTTTTACGTTTTCAGGGTTGCGTTTCAATGATGATTATTTTTATGTTTTATCCTATTTTGTTGTGGATTACTTTTTTTGTGGACTACGGTTTTCAAATATTGCCAATAGATTCTTTATAAGGGACCTTTTAACCCCCTTTCGCCTTTAAGGGTATTTATGTAACACTCTGTATAAAACGGTCACAAGAACTCCGGTGTAGGTATACATAATTAATCCGTGTTTTATGTTTATGGCCTTGTTAGAATGGTCCCATTCGTTTTGTGAAGAAATCTTTTCCCCGAGTGAGAAAACTTGTATCAATACTAAAAAATTGGGTAGAAAAACGAACGACTCAAATACCTTCACAGTATTTCAATCAATCGATCTCTAGCGTAGCAACGCAATACGGATATTGAGCAATTTCCGGCAAAGCCTTTCAGCCTTTTGATTTAAAATAAATCGCACAAAGGCGCATCGAGAATGCAATAAAATACGGCACAATACAACAAATACAATAAGATGTAATACTGAATACAAGGCAAATACAATGGAGCGAGCGTTATTGAATCCGTTCCGCGTATGCGGATTGTAGTTTTATTGTTACCCATAGTACAGTCACAATCATAAATATAGAATATCTGAATATGCACCATAACGGCTTTACAATAGAATCGTATTCGCAAAATTGTGAGCTAGTTTTCTCCGATATACCTGACTCCATGTTAATTGCACCTGAGTCTAAATACCAATCTATGGCTTGCACTATACTCTTTGGAATTAGTGAAACGATTCATCATTCAAATATTTCCCGTAGAGCTAGACAGAGATCACTTGTCCATTTACTATGATTCTGACAACCCTCTCATGCATAATCCACAGTCACAACATTCTATTTACAGCAAGACGATTTAGGATCATTTTCACCTGACCTAACTTAACACCTGCTTTTCTTCTATTTTACCTACCGATCTCTTGGTACTGGTGTGGCGTGCTAAAATATTTAGATATACTTTTAAAAATAAAGTCGAATTGTGCGCCTCCTTATTTGAAAAACGAAAACCACGTCAGAGCTATAACCACGAACTTCGAAATTCTCATCTCTTACTTACAATACTCGAGTGACAGGGATGCAGATATACGAACTTCGAGTTACGAAGTTCGTGGTAGCGCCGCAGGTACCCATTTTAACTTCCTTTCACGCGTGGCGCTTTCCCTTCATGAATTAATTAGTATAGGCACCAAACAATTGGGTCACCCGCATTAACCGCTTTTGCATAATCGGTGAAAAGGCCCGGCCTCACTCACGTCCTATGGAAACCGTACATAATGAAAATTTACGTGAAAGGAAATTTGGTAATGTAGGTAGCCGCACTCAGAGCGGAATGAAACGAAAACATTATCATCTTTTGTGCTTAACGTAATGGCGAATGGATGAACATATCAAAAGTGCCTGATAATTTTTTTGGTAATTATTTTGCAGCTGCGTCAATTATTTCTGAAAAATATAAACAGTTTCCTCACTTACGTTTTGGGTTCGCTAGCTCGTGTTTCAATTCCACACTCGCGGTTAAAATACAACTTTGCACCCTTGTATGACAAATAACTATCTCCAAAGCGGTGCAGGAGTCTTCGAGTAATCGGGGAACATCCATTAAAAAAAAGATTCCGACGAGGACGAGGATTTCACCTCGTCCTTTTTTGAAGAAGAAAAAATTCAATTTTAATATCCTCTGTGACAGTCACACATAATACTAAGACTAAGTTAGGCCATACAGAGCGATCGTGCGTCATACCTACAGGTAAAAGCATTGCCAGGTTACGGGGACATCACTTAATAGCAAACGTCGGACTATAGGGGGCAGTTTGAGGGCAAGGTAAGGTTTACAAAAAAATCTTAACTTACGAGTATTATAATGTACCTAGTGTTTGTAACATAGTTAATTAAATTAGTTACCCGTTATCATAATATACCTACAAATGTACCATGAATGTAAATTAAATCAAATATAACACAGACTATTCAATCTTATTTGTATTTAAAATTTAAAGGATATAAAAAAATAAACACCTAATTAACGTACAGCCTTAGAGCCGTGTTCATAGAACTTGACATTGCCCAGTTAACTCATTTGTGTTTTGTTCCTTTCTCACAGCTGCAATGGGGAATGGATGAAAATTTTAGAAATGCCTGATTATTTTTTTGGTGATAGGAATAACCTTCCTTAGCACCAGGAAAAAATTTCAGATTTTTCAGCTGCGTCAATTATTTTTGAACAATATAAACAGTTTCCTTATTTACGTTCTGGGTCGAGAACGGTAAATAGACACTTTCCTTGATCTGTCTCATATTACAAAAAACTATCTTAAATATCTGTAGTAAACTGACACTGGTAATGACAAATATAGCTGCTGCAAGTGTCAATATCATTGCCAGTGTCAGTTTACCACACATATTTAATTTTTTTTTTGTAATATGAGACCGATCGAGGAAGGTGCCGTAACTGACCCAAAAGGTAAGTGAAGAAACTGTTTATATTTTTCAAAAAAAATTGACACAGCTGAAAAATCTGAAACATTTTTCTGGTGCTAAGGAAGGTTATTCCTATCACCAAAAAAATAATCAGGCATTTCTAAAATTTTCATCCATTCCCAATTGTCTGAGTGATGGATAAAGCCAAACGAACTTTTTCGCCATTTTGATTTATGTGTAGTCCAAGTACGTTTATAAATAACGCAGTTAGTTGCTATGATATTTGGAATTTCACATTATAAATACTAGGTACCAAATACTAAGTACAAATACTCGAAAGTGAATTGATTGATTTGCGAACCTTACCTATCATTCTGACATGCCACGAAAATGCCCGCTGGAGTCCGACGTATGCTTAATAGAGAGAGAGGCAGAGCGGAGGCACCTGTTGCGAGGTCCATAACTCGGTTAGATGCGGCAGTTGGCGATACAGGAATAATGGCACTTAGTACGGAGTGAGTTTCCCGCAAATTGGTAATTGCATTGTGATACTAAATTCCTTCCTACGTAGTGTTGAATTCAGCCAAAATTTATCTCGTTTTAACCCATGCGAGGCCACGCATAGCTACGTGTGCTACGCCGTAGCGCGTAGCAGCGTTTTTCCGCTCTGTAGCGGAAATCGCACGTAGAGGCATGACTCGTATGTTGAGTCACTGGCCTTGAATGGGTTAATGACATTGTGTGGAAAAGTGGCGATGTACCGTCAGCATCATTGAATGAGAGAGTGAAACCAACGAAGTTCTCTCCTTCAGCTTGAGCCAAAATTCTTTCGTATGTCCAGAAGTCCGGCTGTTCACTAGCCACTAGTATAGATAGTAGCAGAGAAAGTAGACAAACTAGTTTTTTGCCTGCGGTACCGGTGTTGTTTTCCACTTTGATTTAATTCTAACTCTGACTGGAATTGGTTAAGTATTTCCTAGGAAAAGGGAGGTGAAAAACTGCCATGGGAAGCGAAAAGCGGGAGAGAGATTTGTTACTCAGGCGTTGCACTCGGTCCGTCTTGCATGTGAAACGGTGCGGGGGGTGTGTCCCCGCCTGGGCTCGGCTGAAGGGACGCTACGTGGAACTCGGCCTACGGCAAATTTCTTTTATTGACTAAAAAAAATTTTTTTTGGAACCTCCTTGAGACCCCTTATGACATTTGCTCGGGATCTCTATTCAAAGGTCTTACGGTTGCACCGCAAAAAAAAACGAAAAAAAATCCCATACAATTTTTTTTAAAGCTAGATTTGGTTATTTTTTCGGTTTTTGGAATTTTGGGGACTCAAGCACCCTATATGCGAAATTTCAGCTCTCTAGGACAATTTACAAAATTTTACAAAAGAAAACTCATGTACTAAGTTCGGTGACAATGTTATATTTTGGTACCATCAAGCAGAGTCCTACTTCTAAGCATCCCCTAGTATTCCTGGCTCCCTAAACTATGTCTCTTTGTGCGAGTTGTACTCGAACTTAAGTGTGTAAGGTAAAAGTAAAGTTTGCAGACAATATTCCCGACCAATTACAACTTTCACACAAGTTTTCACTCGTGGTGAAAGAAAGTTTACCGTATATAACTCTGTTTTCCTTAGAATCTCGTAATATCCACGTTAAACAGTCGTATATAAGCTGGTGAAGTGAAATCGAATTGGGAACTCTCAAGATTCCAGGTAAGTTTGGGATCGATCAGCAATCAATCAAGGAGTTTACCATGTCAACATTTTCTATTATTGTTTACCGATTGTGTTTGTACTGACGAGGCCACCATAAGAACAAAGGAAAATTAAAATAAAATTGTAACTATAGTCCTCCGCTTTTGACAAGCTTGTACTGGTGTTTTCACTTAGAGCCCTCTATCAAATTGCTTTTCTTTTGTTTCTTTTTCTTAACTCGGATGATATTTCACTGATATTTGTTCTTGCTGATATTTATGTCGCCAAAGTAAAATTAGTACTTAGGTCCGGCGCAAACCCATCCGCACACGTCAGGTGGCGGGATCTGACCAGGTCCGGTAACGGTGCGGTAGCGTGAGCCAGCACTAACCCTGTATATTTTTTTTCACTAGCAACATTCATTGAAAAGGAGCTATGTCGTTATTTTCACGCAGCTTTCTTCTTAAACTGTATTATTAACATTTATAAACATTTTAATAATCGAAATAATATTATTACTAAATAAATAGTAAAGCAAAGAAAATCATAAGCAGATTTCACATATTCAATCCACAAAAATAATACACAGGACAATAGGAAAACAATTACTTCTACACGGGCTTTCCCATCAGCTCTGGGAAACGGAATGGTTATCTGTCAAATGTCATTTATGGAGTTTAGATAAATTTCAAATTTGTTGTCAGACATCTCGAAGAATTTATTTTATTTGAATTGAGTACGTGATTTTACACAGATAATCAGAATGTTAAATTCATACAGAGCTTATTTGCGTTGGGGGTTAAAAACAGCGCTTCTTCGCGAGCCCCAGCGCCCCACTATTTAGCATCAACGTGCATACAGAGTAAGTTTTCATGAATGTTCCTTGATAACTTAGTTTTCTTCTTAAGATAACTTAGCAGGAATGTAAACAGCGATGTCCAAACAAGCGCAAGGACTGGCAACGACGGCGCCCTTGCCATGTTTGTTATTTGCCGTAGAACGTCTACGGGCCGAGAATTCGAAGTTCCACAGCGGGAATTCTGAAACCAATCTTTTTACAACCTTATTCAATTCATACAACGTGCACATTCCTTTGTACCTTCGTGTGTAATAAAAGTAGGTACCTACTTCGCGGAAACCCAATAATTGTATTTCCTAGTTCGGAATTTGTAGAGATTTAAAAGTATGCATTGAATGCAGTTCGGAATGTTATTTGTATTTGACTCACGTTCAACTGGACTTGTTAACATGAGCTGCTTTTCAAGAGCAAAATGTTCGGGTAATTAGACTAATATTATGTTACGGATTAAGTAAACGTTACCAACCACCGTAACCCTACACTAGAACTTTACTGCCATTTTGAAATACCTACGATTCGATCGATAAGTGTGAAACTGTGCCCGTGTGTCGGGTCTTATACTTTTTTCTGGCCTCGCACGCATGGTCTGTATAATGAGCGGACTTGAATGTGCTAAGAGACAGTGAAAAAAATTATGTTTTATGATTTATTGCAGACAATATTTCTGTCTAGTTGGTATTTTTATAGGCTATGGAAGTAGTGGGGGTCGTCGGGGTTACACTAAAGATCCGAAGGAAGATGGGGAACCAGAGATCAGCGCCGGATGAGTGCGAGAAGGACTTGAACCAAGACTCAAATAGCCGACGTAGCTCGGAAAGCGGCGAAGTTGAAGTGAGAGTAGCCCGGTCGTGTCTGCCGCATGTCGAGTAAGTTGTTAGCCAAGATCGTCACCGACTGACTGAGACGCGGTAGACTTCGCCGGCGAAGGCGGTTCGAGCTAGACTTGCTTTCAAATGAGTGCCCAGAGGCCTCAGAACCGACAATACTGGAAACGGAGCTCCCCCCTTAGTAGGTTTTACATAGATTATTTTCACGAGTTTGCCACGTATTAGAGTAGCTTTTAGTTATTTACGTAATTAGGTACTAAATTATAATGGCATCGAAACCGCAGCGTCGCGCATGGTGCGCCGCAATAATGGATTGATGTTATCGACATATTAGATGGAGTTTAACATTTAGCATTACACACACACACACACACACACACAACTCCCCGCCCGCTTATTACAGAAAAACCGAGGGATAAAATGTAGCCTAACCTAACCCTGGAGATCCAGTCTATAAAAATAATAAAATATTTTTTGATATGGGATGAGTAGTCCCAGAGATTACCCTCTACATACTAACTTACAACTTTACAAACTTACACCCTTTTTTTCACGCAGAGGGATTGCGTTTACGCATCCTCCCGGGCTAGGAATGGCCCATTCTGGGGGGTAATACCCCGGGTAAGGGAAAGGAATACCCACTAAACCCTCTGCGGCTTTAACCCTCACGGCCGTGTAGGCGAGCACCATGGGATCGCATGCATTCCACGATGCTCCCCCGAGACAAACAAACAAACTTACGCCCTAACAGATTTTTCAGATCTAACCTCCAATTTTGTATGAAATTCCATGAATGACCTCTCTTCTCGCCTCACGCGATACTTTGCAGCCAGGAACATAACGCCAATATTTCTTTGCATGTTTGAGAAAATGTAGATTTCGATGGGACGGAACGAAGCTGAACTCCCATTACAACAGAAGACATCAATACAATGGCATAATTGCCACATCGATGAGAAAAGTTGATTATACCGCAACAAGTTCCAACAATGCTTAATTGGTTCAGATAGGCTTTTGAAGTTTGCCAGCAGCTCTTGTGTGTAAATGTGCGGACTGTGTGTGGAGCGAGCGAGTAGTGATACTAATTGTATTTGAGAGCTAGTTCCTGACGGGAATTGGATGAGTAACGAGCTGTGTAGTGCAATATGGCTTAATGAGAAGTGATGGATAGAGTAGACAGTACAGTATGCGGCACAAAAGTTTGCGCGTCTGATGTTAGCTACTACTAGCACCGCAAAGGTGTCAGAGGGGTCGGACGGGTATGCGGGAGGCGACTCGATGCTAACTTCAGACACGAATATTCAATTAAAAGTATATGATTAACTTACGACTAGGTTATACTCGAACTTCAATAGAGCACATAAATACGGGACCTTATTACTAAGACTTCGCTGTCCGTCCGTCCGTCTGTCTGTCACCAGGCTGTATCTCAAGAACCGTGATAGCTAGAGAGTTGAAATTTTCACAGATTATGTATTTCTGTTGCCGCTATAACAACAAATACTAAAAAACCGGCCAAGTGCGAGTCGGACTGGGGCTCCCATACAACAGACATGATTTTTTTGCCGTTTTTATAGATAATGGTACGGAACCCTTCGTGCGCGAGTCCGACTCGCACTTGGCCGGTTTTTTATAACATTTGATTACTGTTTTAGTTTGTTATTATAATTTACAGAATTTAGATACGATGGTCTGGGATACTTTGCGAGGCAATTTTCATTACTTATCTTAGACCTAGATTAGTTTAGGGCAATATTAGCGTTTGTGGCATCTATTGTATATTTTATATTAGCAATGCAAAGCTATGCTAATAATGAATTTCACGAAACTCATTGTTTCAATAGCAGGTGTTATAATATTCATGCTGTTTTCAGGTTCCGCCTCGGTCGTTAACCTGAGAATAAGGCCTAGTCTAGACGTACGGTCAGCGTAAAAAATACATTGGATGTTCAACCTTATACCCAGACATAAGACCCAAAACGTACGTAGTACAATTTTATAGATGGGACTGTATGAGAAATTCTAAGTTCTACTTGTCTTATTTATCCTGTCATTTATGACACTTGTGTGTGAGAAATGTACTCGTTTTCAACTCTGATGCCATAAAAGTCAATGAACATTCATACATAAACCATCCTAGTCCTGAAGCAACCTCTAGGCTAGCATTAAAGTTTAGACGTCGTAAATACGAATAAAGAATAACTAGTGACTCTGTGAGGTGGAGAACTCGCGAACCTTTAAAAAAAATGGTTGTCTGTAAAGGGTGATAACGTCATAAGAAAGCATTGATGAAAAATTGCATACACGTATTTACTTATTTATCGTTAGGAATACTCCTGTGAAGTTTCGAATAAAATAGTCGATCTAATCTTGTTTCCTCATACAAACTTTGGACCCCCATTCCACCCCCTTAGAGGGTGAATTTTAAAAAATCCTTTCTTAATGCACCCCTAGACCTTATAAAGAACCTACGTGTCAAATTTGGAATTTCTAGAACCAGCGGTTGGGGCTGTGCGTTGATATGTCAGTCAACGAAACGGGACAATGAGTCACACTTTTTCGTGCGTGCGTCATCGATTTTTAAGACGTTATCACGACAAAAAAAAGAGGAAACTGAGTTGACAAAAAGTTCTGTATAATTATTGAATCTGCTCACAAAAATCCAAGAATCGGTTGAGAAATGCGACCTGTAGATGAGAACAGCCGGACATCTGGATATTCGGAGAATCTGAAGCTGAAGCAGAGAACTTCGTTCTCTTCGTTCGCTCGTTCAATAAATGATCACTACATACTGAACATTTAAAAGACTTCCGACACAACATATAGAGCTTCTAAAACGGCACTCAAGTCGGTTCATTCGTATGTGAGCTGCGATACGACAGGTAGACACACAGATAGGTATACATGTTAACACATTCACTGCCAAGAATCGCTCATACTCGCTACGCTCATAGCCGATCTCGTGGTTTTCGAGGTACGTAGACGCCCGCAAGTGATCCGGCAGTGAAAGCGTTAAACTTGTAACACTCACTCCTTTGCTTAATAAGTGACGTATGAGTGACATATACAATGCAAGAAAGAAACCATTACGCCCAGGGGCGTAATAAAAGCTATTGTAGCTCTGTATGCCTGCGCGTTATGAAGCCCTAGCAGCTAGCAGGTATGACAAAAACGAACCTTTCAAAAACTTAATAGTTATTAATAACTAGCGAGGCCACCACCAAATAATTGATGTCGTTAGAAAGTGAGTTGTTCGCCCGCCCGCAGCTTCCGACTGACTCAGTTAAGGTCCGCAGCAGGTACGTAGCACAAACCTAATTAGCAGCACAGCGCGGTGTCAGTAGTTCGAAATTATATTTTATCGGTTTACTTCGAAAATCGTTCATTAGGGAATAACATTTTTCCGTTTATTTTCGTGACGAAATATGCCCAAACCGATTTGTGACATTCCATTTTTAAACGAGGGGTGGATATGAGTTTAACATGTGTTTCTGTGTGTCTGGCATCGTAGCTCCGTGCGATTTCGGTAAATTGTAAGTTTTGCGTTTTATCCGTTTTGTCACGCACAACGCACAGACGGACATAAAGAGACACATATTAAAGTATAAAAACTGTCTTTTCGTCGACGGTTAAAAATGTAATTAGCAAACACCACATGTGGGCCAGGGTGTTCTCGCCTTTGAAAACGTCCACGCTAACTCTCATTTCATCTTCCATCTAATGACCTAACTTTAAGGGTCTATCCCAGAAAAAGTATTATTATTATATCTCTAAAATATCAGTTATAGGTAGTTCCACTAGAGTTGAGGTGAATGATTAATTGATTACACACACAGTAACGAGTGCAGTTGTTTCAGTCATCTTTGAAGAGGTTTGATAACGAAATAACAAATTAATGAAAATGTAATGACAGCTTTAACTGCTAGTTACATAAATTTCAAACAAAAAAAACAAGGCAATTTATTATGCTCTTTGGTTTTTACGATTAATATTATATTCATATACCTACGCATATCAGATCTTTATTTATTCATATAACCCATTTATAGATATTTAAATAAAATAATCTAAATATTTTATTTTCCGTTTTTTTTATTCGATGTATTTATGTAAATAATGCTTAACAAAATAGTTTAAAGAATCTTTTTGTCTATTTTGCAATCCACTGTTGAACTTGATATCGGTACGAAAAAAGAACAGTAATGTCAAAAGCCCGCTGTCATTACATGACATGTTGTTGTGTGCGTGACCTCAACTCTGGTGGAACTACCTATGAATCACCAAAATATTGAGAGTCGCAGGCTTGAACCTCTCGGTTAATGTCGTTTCAAGTGCAAGTGTACAAGTCTTAAGTCCGTCCGTCCACGCCCAGTCTGCATTATAATTTACTTTAAAAACAAAGGGGTAGTCTTCTTAGTCCCATCTTCCCACCTTTCCAACCCAGGTTGCATGTTGAACCTGGATTGGATAGGTTGGAAGATGGGAACTACCCAAAGTTTTAACCGACTTCAATTCAGTTCTTCGCCACGCCACGCACGTGAACATTTCCTCCTTTACCACATGAACTGCTTTCCGAGAGCAAATGCGTTGATTATTACATAATAAACCCAAATCGCTATATGTGGGCCGATAATAAGTATTTGAGGAGTTCCGTCGATTTCTCAACCTCTTAAAATCTTTGGCACCTCATAGGTTCGGTTCCATAAGTAAGTTCCATAAGTAATCTGTGGTCTTCATCATGAACTGAACACGCGTGAAGTGATTTCAGTATTTTAGTTATTATAGAAAATACTGAAATCACTTCACGCGTGCCTTATATAATTGAGGAGTTCCCTCAATTCCTCATGGATCTCATCATGCAAATGGATTTTTGTAAACAATGGGACTAATCTGGAAGTATACTTACAAGTAAAAAAAAGAATTGTACGAATCGCTTCATAAATGACGGATCTCCGTCAAATACCTGTTACCTCAGAACTCTGAGGTAACAAACATTTTAAAAAAATGCAATCGTATTGAGAACCTCCTCCTTTTTTTGAAGCCGGTTGAAAATGTTTGGGAACACCGCCTTGATTTTCAAATGTCCATATAAATATGACTAATGAGTAGATAGTGTTACCAAATTATTTGTAGCAGAGTTAGCATGGGCTCTTACATGCACCCTCCTTGATTGAATTCGGTTATCTAGAAATAAAGCTACTAAGCTACTAAAATTCTAAGAAAGTCTCTTCAACTTTGCAGTGAGACCTCCACCTTACGGTATGTTTTGTAAAAGGCGTCATTAATCTTCCTTTTGTTGACTAAATTCACCTGCCCAACACAATAGTGTGGAAATGCGCAGCCGGGCCGCCAAGCTAAAAGGAGAATAATATCTATAGAGTGTTCTATAAAGCGTGTGACTTTCATAAGAACATTTATTTTAAGGAACGATAGCTTTCAGTGCTGTGAACCGTTTTATCGAAAAAATATAACAATTACCTTTTCTAATGGAACTCTCCATATTAATTTTTTAAATTTTCTCGAGCAGCAATGTACTGCTAACATTCACTTGACGCTTCAGATAGGCAGAGCTAGTTACTGTCAGTTGTTAGCTTTGTCACCTGTTTGTACATTGCGGGCTAAATTAATTTGTATGAAAAAAAATAACCGTTTTTTTAAACTATAGATACCAATTTACGTTCATTAGGGCTTATACTTTCAGCCCTTAAAATAAATGTTCTTATGAAAGTCACACGCTGTATACTGGCTATAGCGTAAGTATATAGTATAGGGTATCTTCCAATTTAATTTTCGGAACTTAGTTTTCAGAGTTCCGTAGCCAAATGGCAAAAAACGGAACCCTTATTGATTAGTCATGTCTGTCTGTCTGTCTGTTCGTCCGTATGTCACGGGCATTTTACTCGAAAACTATAAAGTGTATTTGAATAAAATTTTGAGGTTAGGTGTATTTTGTTAGGCGCTACATAGTTTTGTAATTAAATTACTAAAAAAAAATTTTTTAGTTTTGCACTTCATACATAAAACTGAAAGTCAAAAGTTTTTTTCATTGCAACCCCACGCGTGGCACATCAGTCGATAGGCCTTTCAAAATAAATATAAGGTTTTTCAGGTTTTTTATTGATTAAGTGGATAGTCGGAGATAATCGCCCCGAAAGTCACTAAAATTGTGTCCCCCCCTCTAATTTTTGAACCGTGTATTTTTGAATATGAAAAAAATCATGGACATAGGGATTATTAAATTCTTTCAGCGAGAATTGTTTTGAACAAGATCGGTTCAAAGGTTTTCGAGATATTTCTAAAAAACTGCCTTCCTTAAAGAAAAGGACGTAAGTGCCATTAGATTTCAGTAACGATACCTTTTTAATAGGCATGGAACCCTTCGTTGTGCGTGGTCCGACACGTACTTGGCCGGTTTTAATACTTATAGTGGGGCAGATTGCTGGAACAAATTGTCGTAAATGTGGACACGCTGGATAAAAGCACCAAATCTTTTTCGGGTGCTTATAGCGGTCGCTATAACAACTTTTGATTATACAATATTGGTCGATATAACGGTTAAAGGCTATATTGCACTTTTGATAAATAAATAAATATTAGGGGACAATCTTACACAAATCGAACTAGCCCTATAGTAAGCTCAATAAGGCTTGTGTTATAGGTACTAGACAATGATGTATATAATATATATAAATACTTAAATACATAGAAAACATCCAAGACTCAGAAACAAATACTCATGCTCATCACACAAATATTTGCCCTTGCCGGGATTCGAACCCAGGGCCTTCTGCTTCGTAAGCAGTGTCACTACCCACTTAGTCCAGGCAATGAACTGACAACTTGTATGGAAAAAATGACATATTTGGAAATAATTTATAATAGCTAATTTTTTTAATGTAATGGATATATTATTAATTAAATAGTTACCTAGAGGCAAAATCCAACAAAAAATCAGACATCAAAAAAATCAATATTTAATTAGCTCCTAAAAAGTCCGGATAAATATTAATATTTTTTTTATCTTTATTTAGGTTCATTTACATTTGCTTTAAAATATTCAATATAAATAAAATAAAAAAGACAATGAATGTTTAATTTAAATCTATATAATTACTTCCGGGTGGAAAGTTTGTTGGATTCTTGAATAAAGCATCTTAGAATAATGTTTTAGAATTAAATAAACAAAAAAAAAACACTATTATAAATTAATGTTTTTCGAAACCGTATTTTGCCTGGAGTAACTAGGCTAACCGGTCGTTTGATATATCAACATTTGGTATATTCTGATATGATCTAACTATTATCAGGTATAATGAACTTGTAAAATGACAACTATTAATCTAACAGTAATATGGTTTAACGTATATGTGATATAACAATTTTGACGACTGGTTAAGCCTGAAGGTCCTGGGTTCGAATCCCGGTAAGGGCAAATATTTGTGTGATGAGCGTGAATATCCCATGATTCCTTGCAGACGTAATATTTTTACCCGACTGCCAAAGGAAAGGAGGGTTATGTTTTTCGAGCGTATGTATGTATGTGTGTATGACTTATTCTTTGGCACGCCCTGCAGCCTAAACCGTTTGACGGATTTCGACATAATATGAGGTGTCGTTGCATTTCTCTTGATCGTGGGAGTGTGGTGTGACATAGGCTATATAATATTTCTAAAACAGTAGTTTGGGTTTTTCGAAAAATCTTTTGATTCACTTGTTATAACACATTATACCACTAATAGTTATGACATATATTCATTATACTTGGTAAACGTTATATCAAATGTCTTTCCGTTTTTCTTGGCCGACGGAAGAGTTGGTTCCTATCAAAAACCTAAACATTGTACCTACCTGTAAAAAAAATTGGTGTTTTTGTCCAGCGTGTCCACATTGTCACGTGAAACTGCCCCACTATTAATAAAAGTATGTTTTTGAAAATAAAGTAAAAAAAATCCTTTGATTAATTTTTTAATTTATTAACTTAACATAAACCGTACATCGCTAAACTTAAGTGGCAGTGGGCGCCACATTGCACGTAGAACCGATGGCCGTTAGGACGGAAAGGTTCTCTTGTGGTGACCACGTACCGGAAGGTGCAGCGTGGGTAGACCCCCCACAAGGTGGACTGATGACCTGGTAAAGGTCGCGGGAGTCCGATAGATGCGGGTGGTGCAGGACCGGTCATTGTGCTCTCTGTGGGGGAGGCCTATGTCCAGCAGTGGACATCTTTCGGTTGATATGATGATGATGAAACCGCACATTTGATGAGATGAGAACACAGCATAACGGCCACTTTTCCGGACATTTCCGAGAACAAACTATTTTAAGCTTGCAAAAACACGTTGATAATATTATCTAGGCAAAGGAATTTCTCCCTCGTCCCAAACATGAACTAATTTACAATATCCTCATCACGGCTGTTGCCCGGATACCCTAGATAGTTAACACGCATTCTGAGTGGGATTCTCGTAAACGCCTCTATGTAATAAGTTATAGGAGCTGTCACGTACACTGTATCCCTACAGGGTGGCAAGTTATGAAAGGAAATTGTTTCTATATGAGGCGCTTCACTTACATAAATTGCTATCCGTTTTATGTTACGACTGACTGCATTGCTTTTAAGAATTTGTGAGAATGAAATTTAGTCAGTGGGATTTGGTGTTATTTTTGAGCCGTTTAGTTTAAGGTAATAAAATATTACAATAAATAAAGAACCGGACAAGTGCGAGTTCAACTCGCGTGGTGAAGGTTCCGTATATAATACACAATAATATTGAGAATTTTCCCGTTACTTTGAATACAGAAACTTCTTATAGGTTTTCCTGTAATCCATATTTTTATAATCCATATGCTTACAACAACCCCTTTCATTTCATATGTCACACAATACGGTTTGCGAAACTTTTTTTTTTAATTTTCTAGTTTATCCCCCAAAAGTGGCCCCCTTGTTCAGAATTCATTAATTTGCTTTTGCTTTACGCGTCCAGACGCACGAGTGATCCTATAAGGGTTCCGTTTTTTTCCTTTTGAGGTACGGAACCCTAAAAAAGTATAAAAAAAGTCTGGGTCAGTTTGTTTGCACACGCACCCAAAAGCCGCTTGTTGAATTCAAAATGTAATTAATGCAACAAACATTGCTCAGAATAAGGTGTTTATTTCAAAGCGACCTCCTAAATCCGAACAATTAAATCATTTATCACAAATTTTACTAAATGGAATTCAACGCGAATAGTATCATAAGCACAGCTGAGCATTTAAAAATTATATTCATATTAATTATATTCATATATTCGTACAAATTAAAAACTTTCATCACGTAACTGAGACTGAGTTAATTTGTATTTGACGACTCACTGTAATTGGGTACACAATAGCATATTTTCATCTATCAAAATTAAATTATCAAGTTGTTTTTTTATATAGTTTTTACCATAAGAAATACGAATTATCACCATTTTGTTATATAGGGTTAGGATTCTGGTGGCATTTTTAGCACAAGTAGTGCAGTGGAGTCGCCATTGTATTTTTTTTTTATTTGAATAATTGAATAACTGAATGATAAAGCCATATATTATGTAGATTTCAAAATATTACATGTCAATAAATTTTACTATTTAACTAAAATGATTATGTATTCAAGACCTTGAACAACTTGCAACTGGAATTAAAGTATCTAAATTATCAGTAGTATACTGAAACTTATTCCAACGGAAAATTGAGATTGTAAATAGATACAAAATTACACATTTTAACAAAACATGTGTTATGTTTTAATTTAAAGAATCAATTTACTTGTATGTAACTAATAAATTTTATTATGCATTATTGATTTATCGTTTATCAATCATTTATTCATTCATTCATTCAATCAAAAAATATATAACAAGGACTCCATTGCTCTTTGTTCACCCAATGCCACCAAAATTCCTAACTCTAGTTATAAACATTAGACTTATTTTTAATCTAAAAATTAAATCGTAATTTTATTGTCACGTGACCGAAAACGCCGACCGCCATTTCCTTCTCGTGAGTGACGTCAATATAGCAACAAGTTTTCGTTGTAAAGGACATTGCACATTTGACGTTTCTATGTCTAAAAGACATTCTGCTCTTACGAGTATATCGTTCAAATTTTACATTTTTTTTCTTTGCATAAGCCGATATTATTTGCATGAAATAAAAATACTAGTTGCTTATCGAATCTATACGAAGATTTGAAAACATATTTTCAAAAAGTAGAATAGCCTTTTTTTTAAATGCCTATCTATACAACGTAATTTCTGAAATACATGATTTTTATTTTATTTTATTTTATACTCGTATCACAATTTAAATATAATGGTGTATACACAAGTTTTTATCAAGCGCGTCTCACTGACTAGCCTTTAACCCATTCCCGGCACTTGACGACACATATGCGTCCCTACGCCGTAGTCGCTTTCTGCTACATACGAGGAAAATCACGGGATCGGCTACGAGCGTAGCACGCAGCGATTCTGCCCCCCTATTCTGTAACTTGTTTTAAGTTCACCTCAACGCTCACCCACAAATATATCTTGACACTGCGGTGCGTAGTATCTAAGTGTAGGTAGAGGTCTAGTTTCGTTAGGTGACGCATGGGGTGAGGCGCATGAGCGTGTAGCGAATACGAGCAACAGTCCTGGGCATGAAATTCTTATTTTAAATCTGAAATAAATTCAAGAACATTATTAATGTTCTTTGATAAAATAACTAACCGGCTACGCAAGGAACAAGTTTAATTTCAGAACATTCTTGCTCCGCTAAAAGCACCTTAAGTGCCTTGGTAACAACGTTGTTTTTTATCTGCAGAGATGTTTTGTTGTATAAACAAGGCAAGAGTAACCTGTTGCTGTAATATGTTTAAGAATATCTCGTTTAGATAATTCGATGCGATGAAACCTTCGTGCCTGTGCTGTTTTACCTGGAATATACTTACTTTGTAGGGTTCCGTAGCCCTTATAGTTTCGCCATGTCCATATGTTCGTCCGTCTGTCCATCTGCGGCTTAGCTTAGTGACCCTTACTACTAGAAATGCATTCGGCATGGGTGTATAAATCAATAACGCGGACCAAACAGTAGAATAAAATCTTTAAAAAAATTATATCCCTACACCTCAAGTGGGGATGTAATTTTTTCTCTTTAAATCCATAGTGTGGGGTATCGTTGACACAGGCAAAACAAAACAAATGCAACTCTGTTCCAATTGAAAACGATTTAATTTTCGTTAAACAATAAGTCCTTTTAGTAGGTACCATGGACCTTAGGAGG
This sequence comes from Epinotia nisella, assembly GCA_932294315.1. Classification (NCBI taxonomy): domain Eukaryota; kingdom Metazoa; phylum Arthropoda; class Insecta; order Lepidoptera; family Tortricidae; genus Epinotia; species Epinotia nisella. Next base: position 13,114,149 of record OW028693.1, read on the forward strand.
CTAGGCAAGCTTTTCGGTCACTTCGCCAAAAAAGAAAGACAAACAACATTGAGTCATTAATTAATGGCCAGTATGTGTATCTGTTGTATGTACCAACTATCGAATTGGTCTGATAAAACTGAATAAAGAATAACTAAAATAAGCTACTCATTAAACTAAGAACCTCCTTTTTGAAGTCAGTGTAAAAGTAAATACAAACCGTGCGATAATTATGTAAAAGTGCTAAATCTTAATTAATTTAGTGCTTTCGTATCCAGTGTCTGGGCTGGCCACCCCGAGGCCCTATCAAGTAATCGGAGATAAGTTCACGAATTTAATTTAGCGGAGATGAGATGAGTTGTTAACTTGGACGGAAACACAGGGAATAAAATGTTTACCGTAACCTGCCATCATTTCAGCATTATCCTAGCTGCATCCTGAAAGAGTCAGGGGTTTGCATGCTACTTAATGCCAAAATAGTGTCCCTATATAAATCACTAGCTGTTACCCGCGACTTCGTCCGCGTAGAACTTGTTATCGTCGTACACAAATGATTGCTATTAAATTATTTAATGCGCAAGCTTAATTATCGATTTTCCCAAACAAACTTCTACCATCTTAAGGGATGATTTCCGAGATAAAAACTATCCTATATCATTTCAAGGGTCTCAAATAATCTCTACGCCAAATTTCATCTATATCCGTTCAGGGATTAAACGTAAAAGGTAACTGGAGATTGCAAAGACGAGCGTGTGCTCACGAAATACACAACTGTATGTTTTCTCTCTAATTCTAGCTTATTTGGAAATTTTCTCAGGTGCCGTTTGACGTATTCGATTATGCAAAGGGTTAGCAGACGAACCGTGCAGATGAACACTTCTTGGTAATTAAAGGCAATTTGTACAAGCAATTTTCTTTGATGCTAATGAAGATGCAATTTCGCTTAAAACTGACAAGACTTGGAATAGAACTTAATAGCAATCTAATGGAATGTAAATAAAACAAAATAAAAATATAATTTGGACGAATGCTTTGGCATGGATCAGATGACTTTTGAGAGACGGGATCAAACACTTATATATTGCATTTGATGTTAATGTGTTTCTCACATTCGCTAACTTATAACACCTCTCATTTGCTTGGAGGGTAAAAAACCAATATGATGCCCAGTGCCATTATTTCGAGTCAAGTTGCCTCGATAACTAAGGTGCAATGTCATCGGCTATCTTTATGATGAATGCCTCATACAATTATAGTGGTTGACCTTGTGATATTATTTATTTATTTAAACTTGTACAAATATGGATGCGGGTGGCGCAGGTGCGGTCAATTTGGTACTCTTTAGGGGAGGTATATGTCCAGCAGTGGACGTCTATCGGCTGATATGATGATGATGATGATGATGATGTACAAATATAAAAATAAAAGTACAAATGGCGGCCTTAATGCCATCAGGCATTCTCTACCAGTCAACCATTGGGCTAAACAGAAACCTTAGGGTGCAGGATCCTTAATTTTATCGGTAAATTCAAAGTTTTGTAATATACAAAAGTATAATAAGCTCACGCCTGTGTTTCTAAAAGGGGTCGGCAGAATATAAATATACAATACTAGTGGCTATGTGAGTTGTAAAACTTTTTTCTTTTAAAAAAAATTGAATTGTAAGCGAACGGGTAATTTTATAAGTTAATGATAAATGTAGGCACTAATTTACTTTTATATATTTATTTATAATAATCACGGTTACAAATTATATGATCGTGGCCTATCGCTTGTCGGTCGGAAAAGAGGGCTCCTGGAGGTGATGCAGGCCGTTTTAACGGCTTTGGATCCCCTCCACACCATCTTCTAGAAGTTCCCTGGTGGGGCGCGTTGTGCACGGTGACATCATCGCCGCCGGTAGATGGCGCTGCTGCACGACGCCACCATGTTGGAGTTGTTCGTGTCGCCTGAAAGTGCCGCTAGGTGGCGCGCACGACGCTGGATCCGGCGGTTGCCAACACGGCCATTCTGCATGGTGCACCGCCCCGGTCACCTCACGAGTTAAGATGGAATGCTGTAACGTAACCACGAACATAATCAGTAAACAGTCAGTACATGTAACGGAAAACATCCCGACTCGATAGTACACTTCCTATCACCCCATCCAAGTTCCGAATTCCAGGCATCCACTAAAGGGCTATAGCCGCACTTAGTTATTTACCTTTATCCATCGGAACCTCTTGTACTTAAAGGGCACTTTGCCGCACTTAAGATTTTCAAGCTTCACTTGGATAGGTCAATAATATGAAAGTATACTTGCAGTTCGCAATGATTCCGTAAACAAAGCATTTTATCTTGACTCGCTAAATTCCAAAATGTAATAAATACCATGTTTAAATAAAGGCTTAAAAAGTGTTTTAATTGTTTTACTACCTTCAATTGCCAACACGGGGAGATCAAACCAAAAAAAAAACAATATAGTGGTATGTCAGCGAAGTCTAGAAGTCTGTAAATATTATGTATGAGAATTGAGTTTGGGAAGTATAATTGAAAATGTTATCATAATGAATTAACTTGAATGTTCGATATGTGAGGAATAATTGCGAAAATTAAGAAGATACTGGATAATTTCAGTATCTTCTTAACCATGCATTAAATACTAATAATAAGACTATAGGTACATACTCTCATTCATACAAATCCCAATCGTCAATTCTTATCCACGGCTTAATGTTCTCTGCGGACGTAACTCCGGTGTACTTTTTAGCTGTTCTCTCACTACCTTTCACATCCGTCACCTCGTATCTGTCGTTACCCAGGACTTTATTTACTTGAAAAGGTCCCTTGAATGTCGGTAACAACTTTCTGCTTCTTCCATCATTATTCTGGCTTTGGATTTTAATTAAAACCAGATCTCCCTCTGTATATTTGTGTGCTTTGATTCTTGGTCGATCGAATCTCTGTTTTTGTACTATAGCGTCCGCTTTAATATTCTCATTCACTGTCTCGCGCAACTTTGTCACGTCTAAAATATGCGACTCATTATCCGGGGCCAAACTATCACTATCCATACGCAAGCGATAACCCAGGAAAACCTCACTTGGGACTGCTTTAATAGTTTTATGAAATGTACTGTTCAAACCCTGTTGTAGAGGTTTAATGTACTGGTCCCACCTATCGTCTGTCGTGTCCGCACCGATTGCTTTTAAAGCCTCTAATACCGTCTTATTAAATCTCTCTACTTGCCCATTTGAACGAGGCATACCCGTGGCTATAGTGTGCAAATGGATGTTTTTACTTGAGCAGTATTGCATAAACTCGCTAGAAGTAAAACATGACCCGGCATCTGTTATTATTCTTTTAGGATTACCAAATGACTTCGATATAGTGTCTAATTCTTTTATTGCGCATGTTGACTTTGTTGACGATACGGCCGAAAGAAACACAAATTTTGTGAAAGCATCGACGACCACCAATAAATATTCATTTTTATTTTTAGTTTTCACAAATGGGCCCAAATGGTCCAGATGGAGTGTGTGAAAAGGTAGAGCGTATTTGGGTACCGGGTATAACTCTCCTTCTTTAGGCCCACCTTTATTTTTATAATAAATGCAGTTCAAACAGTTCTTTATGTACTTTTTCACAATATTTCGCATCCTTGCAAACCAATACTGACTCCCTATCCGTTCTACTGTCTTATCTACAGAGAAATGTCCTAGGTCGTCGTGGTTGCATTTAATTATCTGCCATATACATTTTTTTGGTACAACCCAACGACGACCATGGGCAGTTCTTCTATAGACTTTTCCACCTAGCACCTCATATTGAGAAAATATAGTCTTGTTACTGTCAACATCACCAGATTCTATAATTTCTCTAATTTTCTGCAACACGGGGTCCTGTAATTGTACCGACAGCAACCAGTCAGCTTCTGTTATTGACATTACTATTTCAGTTTCTGATCTTTCTCCGCATGGCACAGGGTTGCGACTTAATGCATCCACGTGTTGCATTTGTTTACCTTCACGATGCAAGGTGTCGAAGGTAAACTCTTGCGTGGATAAAACCCATCGTGCGATGCGGGGAATTATCTCTTTTTTAGTTAACGCAAATCGAACCGCGTTGCAATCAGTGACAATTTTAAATACGGATCCCAATAGGTATAACCGGAATTTTTGCAGGGAACAAACGATTGCCAACAATTCCAGTTCGAATGAATGGAATTTTTTTTCATCGTCTGTAGTTTGTCTGCTGTAAAAGTGCACGGGCTTTTCGCCTTCGCTTGTTACCTGCATTAATATTCCGGCAAGACCTTCCCTACTTGCATCAGTATATAAGACGCACTCCCTATTTGGATCGAACATTGCTAAAACGCTATCTGAGGTTAACTTGTGTTTGAGCAACTGAAATGCATTTTCCTGAGCTGAACCCCATTCCCAAGAAATGTCATTTTTCAAAAGTTTGCTCAAAGGAGCCGAAATAACGGCACAGTCTTTGATAAATTTTCTAAAATAGTTAATTAATCCGAGAAACTGTCGGAGTTGGTGCACAGTTTTGGGAGCGGAATATTTTCGTACAGCCTCTAGTTTATTTTCATTAGGCATAACACAACCCGGTTTAATTTTATATCCGAGGAACTCAATTTCTCTTTTGAAAAAATGACACTTCTTTAGGTTTAGCGTCAGCCCATTATTTTTGAATATGTCTAAGACCTGTTCTAATAATTTTATATTCTCCTCTATTGTATCAGTTACAAGGTAAATGTCATCTAAATAAATTAAAACGTTTCCGAACCTTAAGTTTCCCAAGACTTTGTTCATCATGTTTTGAAAACAGCTTGGACCATTAACCAGACCAAATGGGACCCTTAAAAATTCGTAGTGACCGTCTTCTGTGAGGAATGCGCTTTTGGGGATCGATTCCTTACTCATCGCAATTTGATAATATCCGCTTTTTAAATCTAAGCTTGTGAAGCACTCGTGACCTTGAAGCCTATCTACTAGGTCCTCAATACGCGGCATGGGATATTTGTCCTTGACTGTGATTTTATTCAATGCTCGATAGTCAATGCAGAGCCTTTTCTCTCCATTTTTCTTATTGACAAGCAAAGCTGGGCTTGCATATGGTGAATGACTTTCCCGTATGATGTTATTTTCTAGAAGTTCATTCACCATTTCCCGGATTATCTTACGGTCCGGAATAGAGGCTCTAAAGGGTCTGCATTGAACTGGTTGGGGACTGGTAACATTAATTACCATTTCGTGGCCATTGACTTTCCCTAGTTCCTTAATATTTGACGCTACGCAACCGCTATATTTTTTGAAAAGTGCTATCAGTTCGTTCTGATGAGAGTCCGCGTTAAATTCGAAATCAACGACATTGTTACAGAATTCATTAAAAGAAGACGCATAATCGAACTTTAATGCATTTCCAACACGTGAATATATCAAATCGGATCGTTCGGTCACATTCCTACCTATTAATATGTCGCAATCTGCCAAATCATCTACAATATAAAAATCTATACCTGTCAAACACACCGAATCTACTTTCAGATCAACTGTTATCTTGTGTGTAACCGTCTTTAAACTTTCCTTTGAAAAGCCCTGCAATGTAACAGGCGAGGACAACAGAACTTCTTTTATAGGGTATTTCTGTAGCACAGACTTAGATATGAGTGAACAGCTACTGCCAGTATCGATAAAAGCTTCGAATTCGAAATTATTCAAGACAATATTTTTAACGAACTTTTTTCGCGGGTCGGGGGTAGAAACAAATTTAGTTTCCTGTTTTTCTAATTTGGGTGCATTCTTTTTATGATAACATTCCGTTTCTGTGTGTCCTTGTTTGTTACAATAGGTGCATTGACTTTTGCTCGCGGGTTTGTTGACATCGCAATTTACTTTTCTGTGGTTTCCGCCACAGTTATAACATTTGATCTGTTTTCGCTGCTGTGTTTGATTATTAGTGTTACGCGCGGCGACGGGTTGTTCTGGTAAGCTATGATAATTAGATGCTATCAATGGCGCTGAGTTGTGACTAGATGATGTGTGAATTTCACTTTTCGTTGGAGCTTCACGAGGGTTCGCGCCTGGTTGTCTCGTGTTTTTAGTAGATTTATATACGCGGCCGTGTAAAAAGCTTGCTAACTGATCGCTACTTCCAAAATTGCTAGCCTCGAGGGCTGCTCCTATACCACTATCACCTATATTGCCAACAATAATTGACATGATATCTTGTTCCGAAAAACCTAACGACAATCTATCAATTTTGCATTTCTGTTCGAAATAAAACTCGTAAAGAGATTGATTATCGCTTGGTTTGTTCTCGACTATTTCTTTTAATAGTTCAAACATATTTCGACGTTTTTGAAAACTAGATGCTAACCTCTTCCGCCAATCCTGCCATTTCCATGATGGCCAGGAACAATCGGTGCGTAACAGAGAATCGTACCAAACTTTTGCTGGACCTTTTAATTTGTTTAAAGCTTGATACCGGATAATTTCGTCAGCCCATGAAAAAGTTTGCGCGTAGTTCTTGATAATATTCAACCAAGCACATATGTCATCATTCAATGGGTTAAATTCGGGTATCATATTATTCAAAGTAGAAGCCAGGCTTGTACTTACAGTTGGGGTATCAGCCTTTTGTGATACCTTTTTCCTTTTTGGTGGTGGAGGTGACGGAGTCCTCGCAGAGGTAATGGTGGTACCACTCGATGAACTCGAACTCGAACGTTGCCTCGTTCGTCTTCGTTTTGAGCGTTTACTACGCTTACCCATTATGAACGTAGGTAAGATCACTTCTGATGTAAGCGAACGGGTAATTTTATAAGTTAATGATAAATGTAGGCACTAATTTACTTTTATATATTTATTTATAATAATCACGGTTACAAATTATATGATCGTGGCCTATCGCTTGTCGGTCGGAAAAGAGGGCTCCTGGAGGTGATGCAGGCCGTTTTAACGGCTTTGGATCCCCTCCACACCATCTTCTAGAAGTTCCCTGGTGGGGCGCGTTGTGCACGGTGACATCATCGCCGCCGGTAGATGGCGCTGCTGCACGACGCCACCATGTTGGAGTTGTTCGTGTCGCCTGAAAGTGCCGCTAGGTGGCGCGCACGACGCTGGATCCGGCGGTTGCCAACAGAATTGACAAAAAAATTCTACGTACACTATTATTGAATCTGCTCACAAAATTTCACATACACCGGACATACGAAATAATGGTTTCCCAAGCTGAAACGGAGAACTTCGTTCGCTTTGCTCACTCGTATAATAATTTTCAAAAAATATCGCCCACAACATAACCCATAACCTTCCAGCATACTGATTTACTGGTAGGGAATACTTTAAGAGGATATAATGAGTGGTAATTTTTCCATACAAACGTTCTCGGCTATTCCCTCCGAGGTTTTTGAAATTATATCAATATCATCAATATCTGTATCTGTATGTTTTGCTTTTTTTATAAGCGCTAGGTTGCTTCAAACTATGCTTAAAATGGCCTATTTCAATAGGCCGCAAAAATAGGTCTATTATGCGAATCCGTTAACAATAAGCGCAAAAATCAAAATTGTCCGACATTTAGTATTTCCTTCTTATTAAGTTTCCAATGTTGTTACGATTGGTTAAGTTTCGGAGGAGGAAACAGTCGTGTTATTTTCGCACTAGCGCGCTGTCTGTCCCACCTACGTCAGCCAGAGGCGGATTATCCATATAGGCAAACTAGGCACGTGTCTAGAGGCGCGCGGTTCCAAAGGGGCGCGCGAAATTTTTTTCTATATAATTTTTAATCTATGTCCGCTAGAGGGGCGCCGGTGAGGTGCTTGCCTAGGGCGCTCTCGACATTTAATCCGCCACTGACGTCAGCACAACAGAAATACTGATCGAGAATCCTAAATCTGAAAAAGGACTCAGGTAATGTCCCCACTTAAGCATTAAGTTTGTTATTTTTGTACTTTCTTATACTGCAACTGTGCAATTTTTTAAATAAATAAACAGGTAAAATGTCAGCCTTTGTCAGCAACAAGTGAGCCCACGCCGCGCCCACAAGTTCCTATAAATAATTCAATATTTGCAATCGGGAATCCATTCTCGCCGCGCTAAAATAAAGTTCAAATATCTATTACTAGTAGTTCTGTGAGCTGTACAACTCGCGAACCTGGACATATTTTTTTTTTTGCGAAAACGTGACTCGACTAAAAAAAACCGGACAAGTGCGAGTTCAACCCACGTGGTGAGGGTTCCGCATATAATCTAAAGTTTTATTATGCATCAGGCGCTCCATGCAAAATAAACAAAAATATTGAGAATTTCCCCGTTACTTTGAATACTCAAACTTCTTATAGGTTTTCCTGTAATTTTTAGGCAAGGAACTATTTTTTTTTTTCAAATTTTAAGCCTAGTGGATTCAGTGATAAGGGGGGGAATGGTAAATTTTCGTCTTTTTTCCTAAACTACTTCAACTCCGTTTTTGTTAAAATTATGAAAAAAAAATATCTGAGATGCTTAGAACAACCCCTTTCATTTGATTTGTCACACATTCCGGTATGCGAAACTTTTTTTTAATTTTCTAGTTTACCCCCCAAAAGTGGCCCCCTTGTTCAGAATTCATTAATTTACTTTACGCATCCATCTTTGGGTAACCAAATTACATATGTTTACCAAATTTCAACTCAATCGGTCACGAGTGATCCTATAAGGGTTCCGTTTTTTCTTTTTGACGTACGGAACCCTAAAAAGTGTAGAATTAACAAACCTGGTCACAAACTTTCACGAGAATCGGTTGAGAAATGCGACCTGTAGAGGAGAACAGCCAGAAAGCGGGACAGACGAACGATTTTCCGCCCACGCTTAAGCATAGAACTCTCGCTCGTTCGATAAAACTTTTAAAAAACCCGATTTGCGATTTTACGATATTAGATTTTTACGCGTTCATTAGGACCGAGAGAAACAATTATTCAGTTAATGGCCGATAAAGGAGTCGGGTCCATAACAAAAGCAGCCCTTTTATTTCAGTCTGAGGTTATGAGTTTTTTTATAATGGCCTACGAGTTTTTAAATGGCGATTATATAGGAGTTGTAAACCACCGTCGTTTCTTACGATCAGCGTCCAGTACCTATATTACTCCTGAGAGTGGAAAGTTGTAACTTCTAGTGCTTTTGTGGAGTATAGTGCTAGTACTAATATCAAAGTCCTGTTATACCTTTGGCTTTTTTATACAGTAAATGGATGTATTACTGTCCGTCGGCAAGCATTCTACAAGAGGCACCTTTACTCGTTTTTACCCGACTGCGTGACGCAAAGGAGGGTAATGTGTTTATCAGCCTATATATTTATTTAACTTGCACTGTTTGGATTTCTATCGTTGCATGTATTTTTTTAATAGATTTTCTATATTAGAAAAAGACATTTCCACTTTTATGTCTGTCTTTTAAAGTCAGAATGACACGGACAAAGTATCGTGAACGGAATACCGACCCAGTATTCATTGCTTTTTAAATACTTAAGTACTTATACTTCAGCAAGTAGTTACATGGTGTATCGAGACGTAAATCCACTATCAATTGACAGCAAAACTCAAACACCAACTTGTGGCTGTGAGTTGTGTGTCTTGACTCCTATGCAAACGGAGCCTTCTAGAAGGCAGTTATTGCGTTTGAGTTAGCATTGTTAGGAACACGACTACATACTGTGCTTACATAAGATTTTATCGAGTAGTTATTTCAGTTCGATATACTTTTTATTAGCCCTAATATTGAGATAACTAAACTTGTATGGCATAATTAATTGCTGGGCCTAATTTATATCTCCTAATTTTTCTTATACTAAACATCTAGTGTGCTGATATATTAATTAGAAACTAATAATGATTTTTCTTTAATGATTACTATATTTAATGAACACTACATCTAATGTGATCACACCTAAAACTTTGTCGGGATCCTGTCACTTGACCTACTAATTTTTGTTTCACTAGACATAATGTATGTTTCTTCGAAACATTGAACTTTCGGGTTCTCTTTGAATATCATCAAATATTTAGTATTCATTTGGGTATGTTTGTTTTGCAATAATCTTAAAAACTTTACTATGCTAGAAAAAAATAATAAGGTCTAATTAAACATTAGGTCAAAAGAAGCATTTAGGGCTAAAGTAGTTAGGCCTAACAAGGGAGAATCCCTTGGTAGATGGACAATTAACTGTGTCATTAAGTCAATAAGTGACAAAAACCGAATCAGAGCATTCCACTTCCACGTGGTCTTGTCTGTCCTACCCCTGGAGTGTATAGAAGAGCCTGCGGAGCCAGGAGCTCACGAAGAAGGACCTTAGTCGAGTGTGCCTGTGAGACGAAGGGCTAACGAAGCGAGTTTTTGGCGGGGGAGCCCGGGCGGAGGGCGGGCGAGTGGACTGTGCCTCAAATTAATGGTTATATCATCCGATAGAAGTCATTAGGTTAGGTTAAAGTTGTTATATAATAATCCTAAAATATTTACTATAAAAAAATGCATTAGGTCTAATAATGAAAGTAGTCAGGTCTAAGAAAGGATAACCTTAAACTTCGCTGCCACTGGTATCTATTACATACTTACTTTATTGATGATAAGAATTACAAGTTTTAATGAATAACGAACATTATTGGGAAACATCGTAACCGTAACGCTTCGTCGGCCCTTCGTTTCACGTGCGAACTCGGCCGAAGCGAAGCGAGTGGGGGGAGGTGGCGAGCGAAACGAGCCGACGACCTCCCGAGCGGAGCTCGTACACCCGTCAACTCAGGACCTCCTTCGCGAGCTTCTGGCTCCGCGGGCTTTTATATACACCCTAATCAGAATCAGAATCAGAATCAGAATTTTATTGGTAAAACATGCCATGTCAGGCAGGATAGGATAGACAAGACCACGTGGAAGTAGGGTGCGCTGATTCGGGTTTTGGTAGCAATTTTTACCTTCCAATCGCTATAAACAAGGAATCATTTAAGTTACTAGAAAAAGAGTCATTGCTATTCCGCTAGATAGGCAACTTATCATGGATTTCCGCAAAGTAGGTACTTAACCTATTCCCGGCCCGTGACGACACGTATGCGTCCCTACGCCGTAGTCGCTTTCCGCTACATACGAGGAAAATCACGGAATCGGCTACGAGTGTAGCGCGTAGCGATTCTGGGTACTGAATGTGTTAAGTATTATGTAATGACTAGGGCATGCAATCCCGGTATTTATTACTACTACAATACCGGGATCACGGTATTGTAGTAGTAATAAATCCCGGGATTGCATGCCCTAGTTATGACGTAAATTTGTATGAGCGAGAGATTTCTGGACTTCCGGTTTTCGAACATTCAGTTGATGACGGTATACAGAAAATTACACTCGGCAATAAATGCTTGTACGAAAAATGAAATTTTTGACAGAAACGTATTAATCATTTATTTATATCTAAAGTTATTTATTGTACAATCAACTTATATCTTCTGAAATTTATAGCATTTACAAATTATAATATGTTTTATACCAAGTAATAAATATAGTAAATGTCTATTATACTAAATTTAATGTACCTAATTGTAACCTTAAATCATTATTTCAGTTGTTACATTAGATCATTTGAAAATTATCTGAAACTATATTATACCATCTGTTACATTATACAAAGCAATGTGAAGCAATACAAAGCAGTCAAACCGAAATAGATTAAGTGAAATGATTTAAAACGTCGTGCACTCGTAATATTGACGACGTGACTGGACCAAGCAGCCAGTTTATTTGCTACGAAGTTCTCTGTCGCTACGAAGCTACGAAACTGCGGCTACGGCGTAGCAAATCGAGACACTAGAAATTTTCGAGAAATGGACTCTAACGCGAAAATGCCTTAAAGAAATTGTTTATTTTAGTTTAATTTACGTTGAGTTTATTTGAAAGACGAACATACAAGAATCTTTATGGATACAAATTAACTAAGATTTTGATGATTTTCATACGTTCCTAAAATGTAGAAATGAAATGGTTATTAACTCGATCAATGTTGATTCTACATTTGTGAAAATCTTTTAAATCTAATGTTATGTTTTACCATCACATTTTCATATGTATTGCAGTGGAATACTCACTACTACTTTGTTAATATTGAAACAAAGATCAACACCATGAAAAGACCGGACAAGTGCGAGTCGGACTCGCCCACCGAGGGTTCCGTACAAAATTACAAATGTATAGTTTTGAAATTTTTCCCTGTACTTGTAGTATTAGAAGATATTACTTGCCAAAATTCATAGTTCTAGGTCAACGGAAAGTACCCTATAAATTTTGATTCCCTTGAGAGCGTCGAAATATACGATTACATAAACGGCTGTATCATTTTTTTACGTTAACTTAGAAAATTGATTTATTCACAGCTTCAAGATACTGTAGACCTGAATATATGGTTTTAATTTCAACTCGATACTCCTCAACTCCAACTCCATAAACGGTCTTGACAGACATACGGACAACAATGTGATCCTATAAGGGTTCCGTTTTTTTCCTTTTGAGGTACGGATCCCTAGAAACACGAACCAGCGGGACTTGAACTACAAGCAAACGAAGTTCTCCGTTTCAGCTTGGGCAAAATTTATTTCCTATAGCCGTCTGTCCGGCTGTTCTCCTCTAGAGGTCGCATTTCACAACCGATGATCGTGATTTTTTTTGAGCAGGTTCGATACATTTTACTTTTATAGATTTTTTCTGTTGATTCTGTTTTTGGAAAATTAAAAAAAAAAGAAGAGGCAGTATCGGTAGATGTAGAATCTCTGAGAGCCAGTAGTTTTTATTGGCTTACTGTGGCAGGTTACTTTTCCTATTAAGCTCGTTAAAGTTTTGTCATTGCACGATGCTTTTTTTCTGTCAACGGATATTACCTTCCGTAGTGCCCTCTAAGTAAGCAACTTAAGAAGTTAACATTTTCGTTAGTGTTTATGCTCTTAGCTACTTTCGTGGGTTTTTACTTTAGTTTGGATGTCCGGCTGATATCCTCTACTACCTCAACGATGCTCGTGAAGTTTTGTGAGCAGGTTCGATTATTGCAAGTTTTTTTTGTCGATTCAGTTTTTTTTAACAGTCTCCTGAGTTCTACAGCTCACAGAACCTCTAGTGTTCTAGGATCTAGTAATATATTAGTGGCTTTTTAGCTGTAACCCACGCGAGTATGTCTTTCGTTAAAATAATGTTTACATGAAACGTTTTGGCAAAAAAAAAACATATAATTATCGAACCTGCTCACAAAATTTCACGAGAGTCGGTTGAGAATTACCTGTAGATGTGATCAGCCGGACATCCGCCGGACAGAAACAGGAAAGATTTTTTGCTCAAGCTGAAACGGAAAACTTCGTTTCCTTCGCTCGCTCGTTGAATAAGTGGTATCTAACCTAAGTAAGCTAGACCACTATTCGGTTTATCCATTGTGTATTGCATTTCAATATGATTCTCGGACTCATGTATTTTCCTGGAAACACTATAAACTTTCCTGAAAACCTAGTAAAGTGCCTTTCCTTTCGATCGCGTGTGAGTTTGAGATTTATTTGCTTAAATAACTTCAAAAGCGAAATTGTAAAGTATAAAAATAAATGTCTTATGTATCTATGTATGTATGTCTTATTCTTTGGCACGACCTGCAGCCTAAACCGTTTGACGCATTTCGACATATCTGTCGTTGGATTCCTCTTAATGGTGGGAGTGACATAGGCTATAATATTTGAAAAAAAAGATCCACTTGTTTGTTCTCTGTATCATATCATCTAACTGCTTGTCTTAGTGAGGTTGTATCGCTTATTCTCTGTCTGACTAGATATTTTGTGGCTGTTGTTTTAATTCAATGACTAGGACGCTTTTGGTACAATACACAGTAACACACGGACATCAACAGCAACGAGCCCCCGTGTATAACTTCATTCTTGATAAAAACAAATTAAGACTAAGCAGAGGCAAGTGTCGCCCGGAGAATGTTTTATATCCCGGCAACAAGTACAGCCGAGCCGCCAAGGATTCCTCATAATTCCTGTAAACCGTCCCCTGTGGCCGCCAGTCTCCCCCCGACCGCCGGCCCGAGCGGACGTGTCGCGCTCCCCGACGTCAAGTGAGGTCCTTGTAAAACCCCCTTACAACAAGCTAAAACAGCTGTCAGTTTCCCCTGTGCCACATTGAGCTTGGATTTTCAACCCCGGTAAGTCGTTTTAAGTCAATTTAGCGAAACGCGTGGTAACCTGTTGCTTGATCGACGTCACTTACGACGGTGCACTGAAATCTTGGTAACAAATATAATATCAGCGTCGATTAGGATAATTGTTAATAGTTTGTACTGCTTTTACAGTGAAGATACGATGTTTACGATCCCGTCGATTATTTTATCTTGTTTGCGATGTGGGCATGAAATCATATTTCTAAGGAATTTCTTTAATAACGAGGCTATTTTAGCGCATAATATTTCGTCGGCGGGATACTCGTATTATTTATTCTATAAGCATATGTTGCGTTTTGATCACAAGTAATGTGTAGTTTCCTAATGAACATAACTATTAACTACATACATATGTATATATATGTATGTATATAAATACTTTATTGTACATAAGATACTAGTAAAAAAACACAAACAAAATACTATACCTATTTAGTGTACCTTAATATAAATTTTGTTAGTAGAATTTGACACAATATATGTTTTATAAGCTTGACGTGTCTATGTATATGCATGTCTGTCTGTGGCATATAGCTCCTAAACGAATGGACCGATTTCAATGCGGTTTTATTGTCCAAAATCTGATGTGACCGAAATGGTTCTTAGTAACGTTTTAACAATCAGGGGTTTTTCAACTGTTCTAAGTTTTTAATTATCAAAATGTTTGTAGTAATCATTTGATACAATTTTCCTGTCTTTATTCAAATTAAACATCCTCGATTAGGTACCTAAATGTCTTTCTGACAGAGTCGTGTAAATCGATTTTTGTTGTGGTCATTTACGAATGTCACAGTCGACAAAATGAACGGGAATGATTGTTCTGAAATAAAGATATTTTATTTTATTTATTTTATTTTTAAAACACTCGACACATTCTAACGTATATCTCAAAGCGAGAGCGCTGATTTATGTGATATACACGTACCTACACGCAACCATCATATTCATAATTAAATACGGAACCCTAAAAAACAAGTACGGTGGGGTGATGCAAAAAAAAAGTTAATATTCAATTCCAATTCGTTACCGGAATAATTAACAACTTAGAAAAGTTCAAAACCCCCCGACATTTTCATTTAAAAGTTCAATATATAAAAATCGGTTGAACGGATTTTGTTCAAACGTAGCTAAAAACCATCTTGATTACGTCACGTCAGCTTTCGGACAAAAAAACCGCATTAAAATCGGTGTATTCGTTTAGGAGCTACGATGCCACATACAGACACAGAGACACTTCAAACTTATAACATCCCTCTTTTTGCGTCGGGGGTTAAAAAGAGCGAGTGGTCCCTATTTCACCAGCATGTGACGATGCCTACGTCACACACACCACGGCGGCGCGCCGTGGAAAAGTACTGCGGGCTGCGCGGGCGGCGCGCGGGGCAGAGCAGTGACGTCACACCGACCGGCCGCCGCGCGGGCATAAAAGCGAGAGCGCGCATACGACGCGGGTAGTGTTCTTCGGAGCCCGCTCCGGATAGCACTGCCCCTCCCTTCCTCCTTCCCGACTCCCGAGTCTTTTAGGCAGGTGGTTTTGGCACGTCCTCACCAGCCTTGGACTAAACTCATAAACTCACCCTGGAATCATCCCCACGGCGGTGGTTGTGGCCTGCCCTCATTCGCCAGGGGTTCCAGGTTCCCGTAGCTCTTAAGGCGGCGGTATTGGCACGCCCACGTCCGCCTTGAGCTTCCAAATTAACCGATACCACTAATATCCCGTAGTCCCTCAGGATAGGTCCGCGACCGTGTTACCGTAGCATACCTAGGTCTCACAAATAGCGCTAGAATATCACATTAATTAAGTATTGTAAATAAACGGGCGTAAGACCCACTTTGTTACCTTGATACTCGGCGTTTGCATTTAATGAACCCTTGATCCTCTCGTAGTGCCCCTGAGTTAGTCTGGAAACCTCCCTAAGGCCCTCAAGGCTGGAGGATATGGGTGTGGGTTCAGAACCCACATCACATTTGGCGCCCAACTTAAAAACTCACGTTAGAGTATTTCTAGCTCAGGAGGGATCAAGGGAGTGTAATAGTGTCTAGCATACCTACCTAGCGCGACGCGTCTCGTCCGCTATTGTAAATTCCGTACATTTCACCGACGATTTAAACACCGTATAATTTACCGCCGTGCTAAATTCCCGATAATCTGCCGCCGTACACGTTACTACCGTTTCACCAACCTAGAAGTTTATCGCCGCTCCAACGACCGTACAATACCGTCGAGCATACTCGGAAGACTACCGTGAACCGAATCACGACGAATAACATTCTCCAGAGATCCGGTAGCGCCGAACAGACGCAAACAAATGCCGACAGCCTGGATATATCTCCTTAAAAAGCCAGGACTGATCGAAGAGGCCGAGAAAAGGGACATACCGACAGAGGGCTTGACTGTGGAACAAATACGGAAGTTACTAGTAGAGTCCATCATCAGCTCAGAGGAACATAGGACATCGCCGGAAAACCAACCTCAAAACATGGCAAGTGACGAGGGGAAAAGTAAGGCAAATCTCAACAAGCTTATTAGGGAGTGGAACCTGTCCTACACGACATCCGATAGCGCCGTGGAGTTCATAGAGCGACTAGAAGAGCTGACCTCGGCCAGTGGTATAGAAAAGGAGGAGATCCTGCCCGCGCTACCACGCATTCTACAAGGAAAAGCATTACTATGGTATAGAAATAACATACACACCGGAAACACGTGGGAGGAATTCCTGGAACAATTCAAGCTCCACTACTTTCCCAGTAATTACGCAGAAAACCTAATTGTGAGAATAATTGCGAGAAAGCAAAGGTTCCGAGAGAGTTTCACCGAGTACTTGACCGATTTGCAGACCTTAATGCGTAGGTACGGGAGGTTAACAGAGGAAGAAAAGCTACACCGCATACACGAGAACATGGTCAAGGAGTATAAATTATACATCAAAAAACAGGACTACAAGGATCTTGGTGGGTTAGTAAGGTTAGCACACGAATACGAAGGAATCACCGCATCGTCCTATGGGGGACAACCACCGGGTAACGAGAGACCGTACGCACCAAGGCACGAGAACGCACAGGTACCATACAGACAATATCCAACGCAATTTACTGTGCCAGCCACTAACAGTCACACAACGCAACAGCCAGCACGGGAGCATCAACAACCGGGCAAGGATAGAGTGGAATGGGGAAAGACAGGCAAGATACATCCCGCGTATGACTCAAGCAAGTGTTGTTGGTCGTGTGGCAAACCGGGACACAATGCGAGGGAATGCAGGTCGAGACGCCAAATTTTCTGTAGCGGCTGCGGGAAAATGGGCGTCCTGAGCAAGAACTGCTGCAGGGCGGAAACCCGGACCAAAAGAGAATACCTAGGGTCCGCGGGAGTACAGGATCGTGAAGAAAACCGGATCTACGTAGAAGCACAGATAATGGGGGACACGCACCGCTGCTTGGTGGACACAGGGTCCACGAACACCTATGTCAATGACCAAGTGTTTGAGGCCTGTAAAGCACAAGGCGCTTTACAAAAACAAACTCAAAGAGGAATAATACTGGCCGACGGAACGAGAACAGAGATCAACAACAGTATATTGGTGAATATAGAAATGAAGGGAGCCGCGATAAGACATTGGGTGCGGGTGTTACCATCAGCTACACACACAATTGTGGGGATGGACGTCCTCAGACGAGTAGGAATGGCAATAACGTGGGCGGGTGAACTGTCACACGCGGAGGAGCCAACTACACAAGAAAAGAACGACGAGCGACAGGGAGCCGAGACGTCTCAGGGACACCAAACAACCCATGTCAGACCCCAGGAGGGCGATCACCCGGTAAAGTCAAGTGCTACAACAGAACAGACGGGAAAAACCATAACGATGGCACAGAAGGAACAACTCGAGGCAATACTGAAGGAAGAATTCGAGTTATGCGAAACAAGCCATAAAGGGAACATGTGGACCGAACATAAAATTAAATTAAAACACAAAGAACCAATTAAACAGAGATACTACCCGAAGAACCCGAAACACAAGCAAATAAAAGACAACAGACTCCAGTATAAATCGATGTTATCTAATGTTACGCGGCGCAAGTACGGAACCGAACGCAGATTAACCCCGCCGTATAGCGCACACCGTAACCCGAATGTCCGAAAAGCCCCGCCGTATAGTGCACACCGTAACCCGAATATCCGAGACGTATTACCGACACCGCACGTAAAGCTAAAGAAATACGGCGGCGAACCGAACTTCAAAGGAAAATACAACTGCAACCGGCATGTCAACAATCGGCCACGGCCAGGATGCGCGTGCGAATATAAACCCAAATATGTAACAAATACAGTAGGAAATAGTAACAACAAACTTTCCGATCCCGCCAACCGTACCTAGGAAAAACAAACGAATACAACCGGGGCACATGCCGATATGAACCATGACGCAAGGGAATAAGGGCGAACATAATATAAGTACATATATATAGAAAAAAAAAAAAGAAAAGAAAAATATATTAAAAAAATAGATATATATAAAAAAAAAATGATACCGAAAAAAAAAAAGCTAAAAAAAAAGAGCTATAAAAAAGAAAAAAGATGATTAAAAGAAAAGAATATATATAATATTTAAAAAAAGAGGGTTTATGGGTCGACTTAATAGCCCATATTCTAACGGTGATTTTTCCCACAGGTAAAAATCTCCAGCCGCGGAGGGGGCATGTGACGATGCCTACGTCACACACACCACGGCGGCGCGCCGTGGAAAAGTACTGCGGGCTGCGCGGGCGGCGCGCGGGGCAGAGCAGTGACGTCACACCGACCGGCCGCCGCGCGGGCATAAAAGCGAGAGCGCGCATACGACGCGGGTAGTGTTCTTCGGAGCCCGCTCCGGATAGCACTGCCCCTCCCTTCCTCCTTCCCGACTCCCGAGTCTTTTAGGCAGGTGGTTTTGGCACGTCCTCACCAGCCTTGGACTAAACTCATAAACTCACCCTGGAATCATCCCCACGGCGGTGGTTGTGGCCTGCCCTCATTCGCCAGGGGTTCCAGGTTCCCGTAGCTCTTAAGGCGGCGGTATTGGCACGCCCACGTCCGCCTTGAGCTTCCAAATTAACCGATACCACTAATATCCCGTAGTCCCTCAGGATAGGTCCGCGACCGTGTTACCGTAGCATACCTAGGTCTCACAAATAGCGCTAGAATATCACATTAATTAAGTATTGTAAATAAACGGGCGTAAGACCCACTTTGTTACCTTGATACTCGGCGTTTGCATTTAATGAACCCTTGATCCTCTCGTAGTGCCCCTGAGTTAGTCTGGAAACCTCCCTAAGGCCCTCAAGGCTGGAGGATATGGGTGTGGGTTCAGAACCCGCATCACAAGCATAACAATTGTCACCTGACAATGACAATTCCACGTACATTGCTGGGTCAATAAGCTGTCCATCAACTACCTTAACCTGTAGACGCAGCCATGTAAGTCGAATTGTCATTGTCAGGCTACAATTATCGATTTGGTGAAATAGGGGCCTGATAGCCTTAATGCATTGCACAGACAATACTCCTATTATTAGATCGTGAAAGGTTTAGAAATGGGAAAGCTCTCAATGCATATACTTTTTGACATTAGACTTAATTAATCATCATCATCATCATCATATCAGCCGAAAGACGTCCACTGCTGGTCATAGGCCTCCCCCAGAGAGTTCCAGATTGAGCGGTCTTGCGCCACCCGCATCCAGCGGACTCCCGCGACCTTTACCAGATCATCAGTCCACCTTGTGCGGGGCCTACCCACGCCGCGCCTTTCGGTACGTGGTCTCCACTCGAGAACCTTTCCGCCCCAACGGCCATCGGTTCTACTTGCAATGTGCCCCGCCCACTGCCACTTAAGTTTAGCAATTCGGAGGGCTATATCGGTTACCTTGGTTCTGCTGCGGATAGCCTCATTTCTGATGCGATCACGCAGAGAAACTCCTAAAATAGCCCTCTCCATTGCCCTTTGGGTGATTTTGAGCCTTCTTATGATACTTAATTAATAATATAAACTAATTGCACGTCCTTTCCAATTCCAATCGTGAGTTGTGGAACGGCACCTACTGATGTGCAACGGCACGTAGGCAATATAGCCAGAGGTAGGATTAGCAACTGCCACTGGGGGCACGGTAGTGCCCCCGCGAAGTCGAGCAAAACAAAGAGGCATGGCTGTACCATACTTTTCTCGAAACCATTCAAGCCATTTTCAACATCCTGTAATTTTGTGCTGGCTAAAGCCAGAACCCTGAATTTTCAATAACATATGGCTTACATATATTCTCAATAACATTCAATTTGGACTTTTAGTTTAAGAACTTTTGCCCGTCAAAGTTCCTTAGTTTTATCAGTGTCATTCTCACTCACATGCGTTCATATTAATTTTTATTTGCTCGCTATTTTTTTTTTGACTTGGCAATTGTATTGAATTCTTTATTGGTGAAAATTGTCATTTAAAAGTCATTGAACTCAAAAAATAAATAAATTTTGCATTACATTTCATTATTTTTATAGTAACTATAAATGAATTCATGTACCTATTAATTACATTATAATATAGTGTATTTTATTAATTACGCGATTTAGCCAATGTCCCGTCGCCATCAAAAAACTAGTCAATGGTATAGCAAGCTATTTCCAGTAGCATCGCCTTTAATCTGCGGACAAATATGTATTGCATCGCTAGAAGCTTGCTTTATTTCGTTGTCCAGTGTATGTACAGTCTGATTCCCATTACATGCACAGATTTGCTAGTTTTGGAATCACACAATACTACATAGTTTTAGGTATGCAAACGTTAATAAAAGCAGTAAAGTTATGTGTTCCACCGGCAACATTACGAGACCATTGCCTGTGTGACAGGGACAAGAAGATGGATGTTAATTTCATGATTTTAATCGCAAAAAAGTAAAGTTTGTGCGTCGCATAAACCTAATGCAGCCAGGATGATGCTTTGGCTTGACCCTGCTGAGGTTAGATTTTGGTAAGGACTACTTAGAGCTTATACCTACCCGTGATAGAGCACGGATTCCTTCGAAATCCATAATATATAAACGCTAGTGTTTGCCAAATTCATCATTTACCTTCTGAAAACGTAACTCTTTCGGGACAATTTAACTTTTTATAGAACCCCGTAGGTAAGGTTAGGTTTGTTTATAAGGATCGTGCAAAGTTGTTAGTTTATGAGAAAAATGGCAAATTAAATTTGAATTTCATTAGTAACTTGATAGAACACGCCTTAAATCCTATCCTATCCTATACTATTAAACGAGCAATATTTGTATATATATTTGCAATCACGTTCTCGGAAACGGCTCTAATGATTTCGATGAGATTTGGAATATACGGGTTTACGGCGGCGAGAAATCGATACAGCTAGATCTCATGTCTGGGAAAATTCCTTTTCTCCGTATTTTCACCCGAGCAGAGCTCGGTCGGCCAGGGACTGTTTTCAACGTGAGTTAGTTTACTACTCACTCGTTCTCCTTCTGACAAGTTGGACTTGGAACGTGTGGGAACAAGAGCTCTTATAGAATATTTATTCCTAGTGGTAGTCCTATCCTTGGTAGTCCTATCCAAACACTGAATTACAGCAAAAGTGGCAAATTGGTTCAACGTCGAGAGCGTTATGGCGGAGCGAACCCTGCAAGAGGTATTTATTATCTACCTACCCATTAATATTTTTTGATAACTTTATCTTCAGGCACATCATTTGGAATAAAATACCGGTATCAAGTTTAATATATCAATTTTGTTAATAATCTTTTCTGTTGCAATGTTATTATAAAATATAGCTTCGTTTTCATTACTTTTGAGTTTTCTTATTTCAAAATATGAACATGACCGTTACTACACAATCACTATTATTACGCTATGCACCCATATTAAAGCAGTATTACGTCAATATAGATGGACGTTGAAGCAAGATCCAGACAATTTGAAAACTGCGATTATATTGACATACCAGTATCACAAGTATATTTGATATTGTAACCTTTGCCATCATTTTATAGAGCAAGCTTTAGGTGTTTAATATTTACGTTTCATGGTTGGGGCTTAAATAAGCTTAAAACCGTTAAACCGTTTTAACCGAGTATTTACACGTGTTAGGTTTTAAAACCAACCTAAAATAGATAGAACTTTCTAACGGATCCCCGTAGGTAGCACAGAAGCTTGAATTACATGAAATTCTGCTTAAAGTGAACAAAGCGCGGGTGTATTTATAGATGGAACAATTATTGTTATCTATGGATTACGTCTAATATTTCTTTTGTTTCTATTAGAGTGTGCAATCGGAACTGGATTATTTTATTATTATTTTTGACTCCATCCTTGGTTTTTTCATCTATAACTTAATCATTTCGAATGCCTACAACAATTGATAGGCAGTGACAGCGCCCAATTAGACGAAACCAGTGAAAAATACTCGTACGTACCTATGTATTTTAAGAAACAGACACCTTAGGTACCCTTAATGACATGTAGTATTCCTGAATAAAATATTCCATTTCTAAAGCTCTCCACAGCTTTATAAGATCGCTTTCAAATATAGCGTCTACGTGACACCGAGACCACTATAAAGTGAACCTTGAGTCCATTCAGACTAGTGGAGACACAGATCAGTGTTAGACCGGACAAGGTGTTAAAATTTTCTTTTGAGCTTGTAATTAATATTCAAAGCACGTAATGGCTCGGCGGGTTGGGGATTTTAGTGTTTAATACAGGGCTTTCATTACATATTTAGTCTATGACTCTAGTATAATATTCTCAAGTAGTGTTCGTGGATTTTAAAACTAAAATTATTCACATGAACTAAATTAAATTAAAACTAAGTTAAATTAAAAAAAAAACGGCCAAGTGCGTGTCGGACCACGCAAAATGAAGGGTTCCGTGCCTATTAAAAAGGTCGTACTGTCACAGAAATCTTACAGCAGCGGCACTTACGTCCTTTTCTGCAGGGAAAGCACTTTTTCAGCAATATCACAGAAACCTTTGAACCGATCTTGTTCAAAATAATTTTATTTTTTTAAATACACCGATCAAAAATTAGAGGGTCAGAATTTTAGTGACTTTCGGGGCGATTATCTCCGACTGTATTCACTTAATCAAAAATATTATATTTATTCACGTGGACTTTCAATGAAAAAAAAAATATTGACTTCTACTTTTATGTATGGAGTGCACCCTAAAACATATAACCTCCTCCTTTTTTGAAGTCGGTTAAAAATCATTAGTCAGTCATTTCATTACAAAACTATGTAGCGGCTAAGAAAATACACCTATCCACAAAATTTTATTCAAATACACCTTATTGTTTTCGAGTAAAATGCCTGTGACATACGGACAGACCGACAGACGGACATGACGAAACTTCAGGGTTCAGTTTTTGCCGTTTTGGTTACGGAACCCTAAAAAGGCCCTCGAGGCATTTTACCGAGGATGCTGCGGTGCTTCCTCGATGCGGTATTTCCTCGCTGAATTGCAATGCTGATGCGTTGCGCGAGAATGCCGCCAGCTCTTCGGTCACCAGTTACATCAACCAGACGTTTCGCAATTTCTACAAATAACTTATGCGCACTGGAATCCCACGGACCGAGGGTCTCGACCCCAAAAGGTACAAAGTTGTACTCTCTGCCGAGGTCTCTTTATTTAATACCTACATTTTAGATTTTCGGCGTTTTCCGCCGCTGCACCCGCTTTTGAAGTAGTCCGTTGGAGGTGAGACGGTGCCAGTGTCTACACAGGCAGGTACACAAGCATCCGTCCCAACCTCCACGGAACCAGAGGCACACCGTCAGGTGTTTTGCCATCACCAATGCCAGGCGGCTCAAGAAGAGCAGGCACATTGATTGTGGCAAGCGACCGGCGGATGACGTCATTAAGTGACGCATGTCTTGAAAAGCGGACTGCACTTTTTGACAACAAAGTCCCTGGTGACCCAGTCGGTCCACGTCCGTGCCATAAGGGCATATGTGTGCATAGTTACCGTGACCCCAAGCCGCAGACCAGTCGCCAGACAAACGGAGGTCGGATCCAGGGAGGTATCGGTATTTCGAGAGGGATGGGCATGTAGCCAGTGACCGGCCTTCAATAAAACACTGCTATTTCGAATATGAAAGAATTTTGAAAATCCTTCCACCAAGAAATAAAAAAAAAACCATACAGTGGAATATAGTATAACCTCCTCCTTTTTTAAAGTCGGTTGAAAATTATTACATTAATTTATTAATTTATTTGGGGCACCACAACTTGCCACAGGCGCAGCATAAATTATCGCACACCCAGACAAACTTTTACACCCCTTTTCACCCGTTAAAGTTAATTTCCGGTATAAAACCCTTACCAGGGTCTGAAACTATGTCCACACCAAATTACCAATATCTAACTTGGTACGTTTTATCTATTCTCTATCATGGTTTAGAAACATGGAGTTAAATAAATCATTGGAAGGCAAAATAGAGGCATTCGAAATGTGGCTATACAGGCGTATGCTGAGAGTATCTTGGACTGCAAAAGTAACAAACGTAGACATCTTAACAAGTGGAATCAAAAGATTTTTCAAAAACCCCAACGGCTTTTTTGCAAATATTATAGCCTATGTCACTCCCACGATTAAGAGGAATCCAACGATATCTCATATGTAGAAATCCGTCAAACGGTTTAGGCTACAGGGCATACCAAAGAATAAGACATACACACATACATACATAGATACATTCATACATACATACGCACGAAAAACAAAAGGAGATGATTCCCGGGATAAAAAGTATTCTTATCATATCAGCCGAAAGACGTCCACTGCTGGACATAGGCCTCCCCTAGTGAGTGCCAAATTGACCGGTCCTGCGCCACCCGCATCCAGCGGACTCCTGCGACCTTTGAATAGCTAAACTTAAGTGGCAGTGGGCGGGGCACTTTGCACGTAGAACCGATGGCCGTTGGGGCGGAAAAAGTATTCTACTTATATGTTAATCCAGGCTATATATACACTGCATATATCTCTACCAAAATTCATATTAATCCGTTTAGCCGTTTTTGCGTGTTTGAGTAACAAACATTTGGATATAGATTCGTCTGTAATAGGTGACTTTACTGTTTTGCACATCGATCTACACCACGAATCTAGACACGATGGGGTCACAAGTCACAATGTTGTTAGTATAGGGTTCCTATGGCTACCTTAGGGTTCTATTATTAGGCCAGCGCATGACATCATGAAATCGATTGTCATCTGACTTAAATTCGTATATAACTTATCAGCTAAATTGTTTGACGAGAAGAACTTGGTGAAATGATTGTAATAATTAAACTTAATTCGCACGCAAATTGTAATGAATAAACACGGCTGTAAAACTTCAGTACGGAGGCAGAATAAACAACTTAGAGAAGATGAAATACCCCCGACATTTTTATTTCAAAGTTCAATATCTCAAAACTGGCTGAACCGCTTTTGGTGAAAAGTTAAGAACCAATCTCGTCAGCTTTTGGACAAAAAAAGCTGCCACAGACAGACACACAGACACGTCAAACTTCTCTTTTTACGTCGGGGGTTAGAAAACTAAAATTGAGTGGAACTCTCCCTCTTTAATTATACGATGCATAAGTACAAAACTCTCCAATATAAGCATATACATCACTTATGAATCTTGTATTTTCTGACACTTACGAGACGCGAGTGACACCAATAAATTCGATCACAACGCAGGGAAGAGAGCCGACATTGACATTGTTGTCAATGATCATCAAAATATTTTCCCCACAATATTTGTCCACACCTCTCATTATGTCGTGTTTCGACAGTTCCGGGGCAATCTGCCGAATCCTACACCTGAGATGACGAGAGTTTCGTCGCCAAAATAGTGTACCTTGTTTTGTTTAGTTTCGTTCCGTGACGCATTGGTTTTTTTACTGTAATGTCGTGTTAACATGTTTTTAATAAATAAATAAATAATTATATGTAACACAAGGGCCTATTTGACTGAATCTCAATTTGTTTTTAGGGTTCCGAACTAAATAGGTAAAAAAGGAACCCATATCCACTCGGTCCGTCTGTCCGTCTGTCTGTCTGTCAAGACTTTTATCTCGGGAATGCGTACAGGTATCGACTAGAAATTAAAACTATATACTCAAATAAAACTTGTTAACGTAAAAAAAAGATACGGACGTTTTTGTCGCAAAAAACGTATATTTCGACACTCTCAAAGGAATCAAAATTTATAGGATACTTTCCGTTGACCTAGAACTTATTTGGCAAGTAATATCGTGTTATACTAAAAGTGTAGGGGAAAACCTGAAAATCATACACTTGTCACTTTGTACGGAACCCTGGGCGAGTCCGACTCGCACTTGTCCGGTTTTTTATACTGCATAAAATTCGATTCAAGAAAGAAAATGTTGAAAAAGATAACCCCCCCCCCCCCCCCCCCCTCCCCCCTCCTCTTTTTATTATTGGCGCACCCGTTTTGTCAAGATGGGTTGGGCGTGTTTTCAGAGCGCAACAAATACCAAACTGATCTCAATTCAATACGTACAGTCAAATAGGCTCCCTTGTGAGTCAATCCTGTACGGGTAATACAAGCCTGTCACGATACGGTGCGATAAGATACCTGCACTTTCATTACTGTGATGAATATGTGTACGATTTTCACAATTAATTTGCTGTGCCGGCGTTTTAGTATTAGATAGGTTGTTTACCCGATTTTATGTTTTGTTTTTCATAGTCATTAGAGAATATTTAGGTATACGAGTAAAATATTTTCCTGAAAATACTACTTATACTATTACATAATACTATTTATATCCTACTTGTGAATGCTGTAAAGTGTTACCTTATATCGGATTTCCTAGTTTCGATTAATCGAAGGTGTATACTTCAGCTTGGGCCAAAATTCGTTCGTGTCAGGATGTCCCGCTGTCCGGCTGTTCTCTTCTAAATTACATTTCTCAACCGATTCTCGTGAAATTTTGTGAGCAGGTTCAATAATTATATAAAACTTTTTTGTCGATTAATTTTTTCGAAACTAAAAAACAATAATGAAAAATAAACAGGCTCACGAGTTCTACAGTACAGTACTATGAGTTTTACAGAACTTACATATACAGCGTGGAACGGAACGATTTACTTTCCCTGAAGAGGGGGATTATTAAGCGTTAGTACGTTACATTTTTCAGATAATAATAAATAATAAATATTAGTGGATAATCTTACACAAATCGAACTAGTCTCATAGTAAGCTTAATAAGGCTTGTGTTATGGGTACTCGACGACGATATATTTAATAGATATAAATACTTAAATACATAGAAAACATCCAAGATTCAGAAACAAATATTCATTCTCATCACACAAATATTTGCCCTTACGGGGATTTGAACCCAGGACCTTCAGCTTCGTAGGCAGCGTCACTACCCACTAGGCTAACGGGTCGTCTAAACTAAACTATGTCAATATTTCCAACCGTTTTCAAGTTAGAGCTCATCAAACTTTTGTGCAAAAAGCTGCATAAGTATTACAACCTTAATGAGGTTAATGATCTGGCCGTTGAAGGTCGCAAAAGCTAATAATCTTTAAAGGTATAACAGGAATTACTGTCACCGGAAAGCCGAATTTTGCTCGAAGTTTGATGAGCTCTAACTTGAAGACGGTTGGGAATATTAGCATAGTTTATCTGGAATATTTAACGTTTTAACGCTTAATAATCCCCCTCTTGCGGAAAAGTCCATCGTTCCGTTCCACGCTGTATACAGAATATCAATTAATCATTTCACAAGAACAAAACACCATCACCATGTAATGCACCATGGGTTTCTTATTTAGAAACAATATTTACAGTAGTCTTAAAAAAGAATTCGGCTTCGGATGAAATCGTTGGCATAAGAACGTGTAAGAGCGAGCGAAAGAGAAATATAGACCCGAATGCCCTTCTAAATGCTCACGGGCTATACTTATGTACAGTCGAGTTCTCCAATATCTATACAGACAACCTTTCAAAAATATCTACACATGCATTTTATGTCAGTAACAATAAAGACTGTGTATAGATACGTTTGAAAGGTTGTATAGATATAACTTTTGTCTTGTTTCATTAAAAGTACTTATTTAAAGTTAGTAAGCAAGAAATTTGCACGAAATCTGGTGGTGGAATTCGGTCCTCTTCTTGAACGAGCGAGCGAAGCGAACGAAGTTCTCCATTTCCGTTGTAAACAATTTTTTTATTTCTTTTAGTTTGGGCATAAATTCTATCGTATCTCCGGATGTCCCGCTGTCCGACTATCCGGCTGTTCTCCCCTACAGGTCGCATTTCTCAACCGATTCACGTGAGATTTTGTGAGCAGATTCGATAATTATATAGATTTTTTTTGTCGACTCAGTTTTCGGAATTTTTCAAAATAAATAAATAATAAAAGACATTCTCTCGAGTTCTACATCACTTATAAACTTATTGACAATACAGTACAGTTACATACTATCTATCTCTAACCGTTTATATCGATAGACCATTCGCTAGTTAATATTACTTAGTCACGAATACTAATAGTAATAACAATACATTCGGGATTACTCGTACCGGTCCATGGACCTTATCAATCTCATATCGGAACCACTCTGTTTACTCATCACTGAATCCATGCAGAGTGAATAGCCACGCCAACAATAAACCAAAGCGAATAACTTTAAATATAGCCCGATCGGTGGTATTATTAGTTTGCTGAATGAACCATTAGAACGACTTCTTACTTTATTAATCCTGCCTTTAACTTCTTCGCAAAGTGAACCTTAAATCGTACCCATCAAGATTCCTTTCGCTTTTGTACGAAACCGCAACTTGCGAGCTTGAGGAAGCCAACTGTAATTTCAGAGCAACGGATTGTCCAAATTACTGATGCGGCTGAATCATTCGAAATTAGACTTTAAACCCAACGGCATAAAAGAGTCGTCAGGTGGTTTGATGAGCTCTATTTGTTTACACGGCACGGGCAAATGCGTTCAAATGTCTCGAAATTGTTCATTTGAAATGTCGTATGTTGATTTGATTTCTATGAATACTCGCTGTTTAATGGACTGAGAATGGTTGTTCGTTTGGAAAAACGTTATTTCGTAATGTGGGAACTGTTATCCAGTGTGTGTCCAGAAAATCCGATTCACACCGAAAAATTAACCCTATTAGAGATATTGTACAGTCGCCCACACTCCTAAGTGACCATTTGTGAACCTTATGTCACTGATATAAGGTTCACGAATGGTCAGTTAGGAGTGTGGGCGACTGTACCACGCCACTGACGTGTCACTATTAGCATTTTAACACATTCACTGCCAAAAATCGCTACGCGATGCGCTCGTAGCCGATCCCGTGTTTTCCTTGTATGCAGTGGAAAGCGACTACGCCGTAGGCACCCGTTAGGCGGGTTCCTGGCAGTGAAACTATTAATATCACTCAAAGATTTCCCGCTCGGATACCTACGCTGTCTTTATAAGGTCGTCAACAACACATTCAAGTCAGCCATAAAGTTCCTCGCCACAGGATCAAACTAGCTTATAATTGGCCTGTTTCATACGTAGCTCCCTGCTGAGAGGCACTTTATATTTTACTGCTATCTACAATGTTGGAAGCTGTGTCTTTTATCAAACCTTAAATTAAGGTTAATAGAGTATACTTTTGACCAACAACTCTTGTTACTTGTATCCTTGTGATATCGTTTGCTTTAAGGTTGGTGGAACGATAATGTATTAATAAATGGCCATATTTTTACGCATCTATTGTACATAACTGCCAATATTGATGTTTTGATGGCTTCAATTATTAGAGAATAGAAAGAATATGAGAAGGTTGTTCAGCTCACAAGCTTACATGGTTGTCGCCGAGTTTATTCGGATGGCAAGTCGGCACAAACCCAGCCTTGCCAGTGAAATACACACCATAGTTGATAAATATCTGGACACCTGCCACGGTGCTCTCCCCTTTTAAGCTAAGCTAGGTACTACCTATAGTGAACCAGCGATAAAACTCCCAGTAGCTCGATTCCACACACACACCAGATTCGATTGAAACCCGTTCAACCAATCTCACTGGAGCGCAAACTCGAGTACTTATTCCAGTTTTAAAACCGCCTGCATGCGTCGTGTCGGAGGTTTCCCCTGAATTTTCCTCAGGCTATTCTCCCACTATGTTTTCCGATCGCGTTTCTTAATACTACTCGTACGTCGGTGGAAAGCAACGTACGTGCTTGACCGGGCTAGGCCAACAAAGCAACAGTCAGGTTCAAAAAACGGAGCTCTCTCTTGTCAGACAGTCGTGAAGGCGAAAAGAAGTGTAACAAAGTCAAAGTCAAAGTCAAAGTGATTTATTCTTCAATTTAGGCATATTACATGCACCTATGAATGTCGATAAACTACTACCGGTTCGGAAAGAAAACCTCTGCCTCGAGAAGAACCGGCGTAAAAAACTCAGCGTGTGTCATTTTTTCAAAACAGTATACAATATATCATTTCAGTATCAGAGTATTATAAAATTTTAAAATTACATTGCTACAGTAGAAAGCCTATTTATTTTGCGATAGATTTCTAGTGCAGGATTTTATCGCTGCCAAATATCCCTATCAATGATGTAATCGTTCATCTTATAATATGCTTTTGAAATAAGTGTCTGTTTTACGACAGATTTGAATTTAGAGTCAGTAAGTTCGGTAATGTGTCTTGGAATTGTATTGTAGAATTTTATATAATTTTCCAAGAACGACTTTTTAGCTTTTACTAGCCTGTAATAAGTTGTTTTGAGCTTCCCTGCGCTTCAGGTAGCCTTGGACCTATCAGTGTTTGTTGGGTAGTTGTATAAATTCTTCCTAACATATATTATTATTTCAAATACCTATAGCGACGGCAGTGTTAGAATAGTGTTCTGTGGTTAGAATATCTGTTGTATCTAGAGTATCTGTCTTGAAGAATTCTCTTAATGACTCACGCGACCCCAGGTTATAAATTGCTCTAACAGCCCTTTTTTAGGGTTCCGTAGCCAAAATGGCAAAAACGGAACCCTTATAGTTTCGTCATGTCCGTCTGTCCGTCTGTTCGTCTGTCCGTCTGTCCGTCTGTCCGTCTGTCCGTCTGTCCTTATGTCACAGGCATTTTACTCGAAAACTATAAGGTTTATTTGAATAATTTTTTGAGGATAGGTGTATTTTGTTAGCCGCTACTTAGTTTTGTAATTAAAATTACAGAAATATATTTTTTTAGGGGTGCACTCCATACATAAAACTGAAAGTCAAAAAAAAAAAAATCATTGTAAGCCCATGTGTGGCACATCAATCGATAGGCCTTTCAAAATAAATATAAGGTTTCTCGGCAATTTTTTTGATTAAGTGAATAGAGTCGGAGATAATTGTCACGAAAGTCACTAAAATTCTGTCCCCCCCCCTCTAATTTTTGAACCGTGCATTGTAAAAATATGAAAAAAATCATGGACGTAGGGCTTATTAAATTCTTTCAGCGAAAATTATTTTGAACAAGATCGGTTCAAAGGTTTCCGAGATATTGCTGAAAAACTGCCTTCCTCAAAGAAAAGGACGTAAGTGCCGTAAAATTTCTGTGACGATACGACCTTTTTAATAGGCACGGAACCCTTCGTTTTGCGTGGTCCGACACGCACTTGGCCGGTTTTTTTGTAAAATAAATACATTCTCAATATCTGCCGCGCAACAGAAATTGACACCCTAATTATTACTTAATGTCTTTCCCGCTCACGGGACATGATGCCCCGGACCTTTGGGAGGCGTGCGTGGGCCTACAATTACATAATGGAATTATTATTATTATTGATATAAAATAGTAGGTATATTGTGATACATACAAGTGAGTTATGTTCATCATTACATCCGAGGCGGCATTGTTCACGCGAGCTGCAGGTGGATGTGATAAGAGAGCCGAGGATGTAATCATCGAAGCTCACGCGTTTCATACTACGTTTTTCAACACATTTGCGAGGAAAACATCCTTTTGAAAACATTTGGGCCTCTTATTACGTCGCTCTTAGGCTCATAATCGTCGGTATTAAACACGCGTGCTTTATAACATTACCGCACTCGTATTTTATGGTTATGTCCCGATTAAGAAACGTGGGCACCTAATGCAGCCCCCCTATTCTGTAAATTGTTTTAAGCTCACCTCACCGCTCACCCACAATTATACCTTGATACCGCGATGCGTAGTAACTAAGCGTAGGTAGAGGTCTAGTTTCGTAACGGGTGACCGGCGGGGTGAGCCGCATTTGCGCGTAGCGAATTAACAGCCCTGTATGTATGAACACGGTGCATTCGTTAATTAACCAGGTTGTATAGTTTTTTGAATTATCGGCAAATGGATTCTTACTCGATTTAACAAATTATACCTAACGTTTTTGTGAATTTGTTATTTTTTTTCTTCTTGAATATGATATAGAAACGTTTCATCTAGTAAATTTACTCATTTTTGATAACATTTTACATGATTTTGTATTGACTACGAAAATAATTTAGCTCCTCTAATTCTCGCTTGCAACACAAATAACACAATGCGCGCACTGCGCTGCGCGAACTTCACGATAAAAATTAGATGCACGCCATTATTGGTAATTTGACAAATATCTGCAAACATTGTTGATGTGTGTTTGTATATGATAAGTGACAAATATAATTGACGCTCATATATAAATGGCAAATAACGGTACAGAAGTAGAAATAAAACCAGCCAAGTGCGTGTCGGACCACGCAAAACGAAGGGTTCCGTGCCTATTAAAAAGGTCGTATCGTCACAGAAATCTTACGGCACTTACGTCCTTTTCTTTAAGGAAGGAAGTTTTTCAGCAATGTCTCGAAAACCTTTGAACCGATCTCTTTCAAAATCATTTTCGGCGAAAGAATTTAATAAGCCCTATGTCTATGTTTTTTTTCATACTTTTAAAATATACCGTTCAAAAATTAGAGGGGGGGACAGAATTTTAGTGACTTTCGGGGCGATTATCTCCGACTCTATTCACTTAGGTAATCAAAAAAAATGCTGAGAAACCTTATATTTATTTTGAAAGGCCTATCGATTGATGTGCCACACGTGGGCTTACAATGTTTTTTTTTGACTTTCAGTTTTATGTATGGAGTGCACCCCTAAATTTTTTTTTTGACATTTTTATTACAAAACTATGTAGCGGCTAACGAAATCCTCAAAATGTTATTCAAATTTTCAAATACACCTTGTAGTTTTCGAGTAAAGGGCCTGTGACATACGGACAAACGGACAGACGGACATGACGAAACTATAAGGGTTCCGTTTTTGCCGGTTTGGCTACGGAACCCTAAAAACGCTGCCGCGTGTCTAGATGCCTACTCTTTGAGTAATAATTGCAAAGAAAATACATAGGTATTCGTATAAGTCAAAACGACGCACCTTTATACCTGGCACGTG
This sequence comes from Epinotia nisella, assembly GCA_932294315.1. NCBI lineage: Eukaryota > Metazoa > Arthropoda > Insecta > Lepidoptera > Tortricidae > Epinotia > Epinotia nisella. Next base: position 13,147,775 of record OW028693.1, read on the forward strand.
TACGGAATCATAAGCCCGAAAGCAGATTTGATCTGTTCCACATGTTATGATTTATTTCTGCTATGAAAGGTCAACAGGTCAAGGGCACTCTAAGCCTACTATCATGCCATGAACAATTGGGAATGGATGAACATTTTAGAAATGCCTGATTATTTTTTTGGTGATAGGAATAACTTTCCTTAGCACCAGAAAAAAGTTGCAGACTTTTCAGCTGCGTCATTTTTTTTTTTTATTATAAACTGTTTCCTCACTTACGTTTTGGGTTTAGGACGGCGAATAAGTTCCTTGATCTGTCTCATATTACAAAAAAATATTTTAAATATCTGACCCTGGCAATGACAAATATAGCTGCTGCAGCTCTCAATATAATTGCCAGTGTCAGTTTGCCACGGATATTTAAGATATTTTTTGTAATATGAGACAAATCAAGGAAAGCGTCTTATTCGCCGTCCTAAACCCAAAACGTAAGTGAGGAAACTGTTTATATTTTTCAAAAATGATTGACGCCGCTGAAAAATTTGTAACTTTTTCCTGGTGCTAAGGAAGGTTATCTAGACACGCGGCAGTGTGTCAAGCCAAGTTCAAGCAAAGGAATTGGCTAGCCAGCGCCAAGTGTATCATTACACGAACCACTTGGTGCCACTTTTGACCCTTCTATAACTCAAAACCTCTTTAACGTAAACACATAAAACTACGTGTGTTTAATTATATCCATAACGTCACCTAGAAGCCCAAATTTCATGAAGCTAGCTCAAACGGTTATAAAGATATGAAGGTCAAAAAGTCGTAAATTTTAGTATTGACTGACATATAGTACCTAAACCTAACCTACTTCCAGATGACCTAGAAGGATGAAATTTGGAATCCAGTTCGGTAATTGTGTGTAAGCGTAGGAAAAAATCTAAAAAAAAAAAAAAAAAAAGGGAGGGTAGCCATAATTTTTTTTTTATTGTAGTGTTGCAACCATCCCAATATATGTATTATTATATTTGCTATATAACAGAAATAATAAAATAAAGTTAAGTCAAAAAATAAGTGGTGTCCCCATACAAAAAACTTGTAATAAGCTTTAAACAACCGGCCAACGGTGTCGTCGGCGGCGCGCGGCGCGGCACCACATAATTACACACAGAACAGAAGTAAATCTACATAAAAGCGCTCCCGAGCAACACGGAAACGCAAGAAAAAACATTAATATCTGCCTAGTTTTCTTTACAAAAAGTAATGATATCCCACCAAAAACATAACTGTAAAAAAGGAGAGCCAAGTTCAATACAAAAATTATGCTTGGCTGTGGGCTTCGCCGCAAAAAGAATGGAGATCTAAATGAGTGCCAAGTTATGCAAAATCCAAACATGTATTTATAGGAACAAAATAACATTATGAACAAGTATTAAACTCTATTTCTTTGCTTTATTGGATACCTATAACAATTGCTGTTATTTAAAAATGTGAGATCTTAAAGTAGGTTAGATTTGACTTGGCCAGTTTTTATCAGAATTAATATATATATATATGTTGAATAACTTTATAAAATGACTGATGTAATGAAAACTGGTCAAGTCAAATCATATGCATAAATTGGCACTCATTTAGAACTCCATTCTTTTTGCGGCGAAGCCCACAGCCAAGCATAATTTTTGTATTGAACTTGGCTCTCCTTTTTTACAATTATGTTTTTGGTGGGATTCCTATTACCAAAAAAATAATCAGGCATTTCTAAAATTGTCATCCATTCCCCATTGAACAATGTTACATAAGTGAATCAAGCGTGACAGAATAATGGAAGTGAAAATCTGTGAGTGCCTGCCCATTTTCTCTGATCTTTTGTATGTCTAGATGTCCGGTTGTTCTCCTTTTTATGTCGCATTTCTCAACTATATTTATAATATATAGGTTATTTTTGCCAATTCATGTTTTATAAAAAATTTCAATAAAAATATTTTTGCAAAAAAAACAGACTCGCGAGTTCTACAGCTCACAGAGCTAAGTTTTTTTAACCGACTTCAAAGAAAAGGAGAAGGTTCTCAATTCGATCGTATTTGGTTTTAAATGTTTGTTACCTCAGAACTCCGTCATTTATGAACCGATTCGTACATTTCTTTTATTTGAAACTATATGATTCCAGGTTGGTCCCATTCAAAATTCAAATTCAAAATTCTTTATTTGGTAAAATACACTTTGTTTATAATCTAAGGCGATGGAGCCACCCGGTAGGCAAAAAAAGCCTGTGTTGGATGGCGCCGCTCTTCCTATACGTTACATAATTTAGTATTATGCTTAGATATTAGTAGTTAAATTCTGTTATTTTCTATTCTATGGCTAAAAACTCTAATTACTTGCATGGTTAAGAATGTTAAGATTACAAAATTAAAATATGAGTTATGTTTAGTTTAATTTAAGTAACATGGAATACGTAACCAAAAACGTGTTGAAAAAAATGTTATCAAAACTTCAGTTGGATGATTGGAACCGTGAGGAATTGAGGAAACTCCTCAAATAAAGAAGGCACGCATGTAGTAATTTCGGTATTTTCTATTAGGTATAACTAGTGCATTTACGCCCGAAAATCACAAATTTGGTGAAGTGGAACTGATGATGAAGATCACAGATGACTTATGGAACTCGTACTTAAAACTGTAAAAGTACGTTATTGATTCTGATATGATTCCGTTGAAATAGCAACTAATGAAGTACTAAATGTCAAGTGTGCCAAATCGACGGAACTCCTCCAATATTATCGGCCCACATACAGTGACATGGTTTTTGTCTGTAATAATCAGCGTATTTACTCTCGGAAAGCAGTCCATGTGGTAAAGTCGAAAGGAAATGTGGAAATGTTCATTTGGCTTGGCGGAGTACTAAATATAATACGACAAAAATAAATAAAGTTTGCGTGGTATTCTTCTGGAGTAGCAAGCGTCCACCCATAGGCTACGGTGTGTGCTTACCGTCAGGCAGACCGTGTGCTTGTTTGCCACTGTTGGTTATCCTCGTTAAAATACTGCGATTGTAGGACTTCCAAATAAACAATCATTAAACAAAACTTTGTCATGAAATACAAACACTCCAAGTTTTCTGACGGCGAAAACATTTTCACTGTTTCAAATTTAAACACTTCAAGTAAAGTGTAAAACTTAATTCATTAATCCAAGATGTCGAGTCTGACTTTTATGACGTGTTCTCAAGCAAACTACGTAAATGTGTTCACATTAATGCAAGTAGATGGATGACGGATACCATGTGAAAGGGTCATGAATTTAATATAATGTTTCTCTGTAAAGTTTGAATGTAAAAAGGTGAGGTCAATCACCTGAAGCGATGCGCTTGAAAATTTTGTGACTATAAATCCTGGGGTTTTTCGAACACGCTTCTAACTAGCTAGTTCATAGGCTGAAGTAACTGTTTGCCATCAGACGGAAGGTATAAAAAAACCTAGGAATTTTACACAAGCTCGCTTGCGCTAGCAACGTGCTGATAATCGAATTAGAATTGGATAAATTTTATATTGAGTTTTTAATCGAACGAGGGAGCGAAGCGAACGTAGTTCCATGCTTCAGCTTGGGCTGAAAATTGTTTGTCCGGTGTCCGGTCTTTCCCGCTATCCCGTTCGTTCTGTTCTCCTCTACATGTCGCATTTATCAACAGACTCTTGTGAAATTTTATGAGCAGATTTGTTAATTATATAGAACTAGCTTTTGCCCGCGGCTTCGCCTGCGTACTAAAGGTAATTTAAAGTAAAAAGGTGCATTTCAGTTTGAGCCGTATGTTCCAATTTAATTGCAATTTGGCACAAATACTTTAAAGAATGTGCATGTTCACAATGTTAAATTTCAAACTCGATGCCATTTTCGTAATTAACGTCCCAAAAAACCATAAAAACGACACCCTTATTGATATTTAGACACAACCCCATCGCACCTCAACAGGGGAGATGGTATTTCACGTCCGCCACGTTGGATTTTAAAATCGTTGTTGTTGTTTTCGTAATCAGGGACCAGCAACCCGATAAACCATAGAAACAATACCCATGTCGATTTTCAGACAAACCTGAACCACGTATTTACTCATTTATTGCTAGGAATACTGCTGTCAAGTTTCGAATGAAATAGTCTTACTTATTTTGTTTCCCCATACAAACTTTGGACTCACATATCACCCGCTTAGGGGGAGAATTTTGAAAAATCCTTTCATAGTGCACTCTAAGACCATATAAGGAACCTACGTGCCAAATTTGGAATCTCTAGATCCAGCGGTTTGGGCTGTGCGGTGATGTCAGTCAGTCAGTCAGCCAGTTTCTTCTTTTATACAGGGTGAAATCGGGGTCGTGGAGCAAGATGACCAAAAGAGAATAAGATGGTCATACTGAACAACTTTTCCCATGGGACCGAGCCCGAAATCGCAAAATAAATCAGCTGTTCCATACATTAACTCTCAATTAACCCACAGTTAACTTACAGTTAACTCTTAATTGGCTCTTATTTTTTTGCGATTTCGTGGTTGGTCCCATGGGAAAAGTTGTTCAGTATGACCATCTTATTCGCTTTTGGTCTTCTTGCTCCACGACCCGTATTTCACCCTGTATATTTAGATCGACTCTACATAGACACTACATATTGAACATAGACTCTACATATCGAACATAGACTCTACATATCGAATCTACATATCGACTCTACATATCGACTCTACAAATCGACTCTACATATTGACTCTACATATCGACTCTACATATCGACTACATATCTGGACCCCCATATAAAATTTCGCCCCCTCTTTTAAGGGGTTGGGAGCAGATTTCTAAAAAAAAATGATGCACGATTTTTTTGTTAGTCACAAATAGTCCGCATACCAATTATTAGCTTTCTACCTTGAAAATTGCGGAATGCTCCATACAAACTTCAACCCCCCATTTTAGGGAAGTGGGGGGTTAGAAAGAGACAAAAAGTAGCCTATGTCACTCTCCATCCCTTCAACTATCTCTACTTACTAAATCACGTCAATTCGTCGCCCCGTTTTGCCGTGAAACACGGACAAACAAAGACACACACGCATACACTTTCCCATTTATAATATTAGTATGTAACTTAACTTAAATTTCAACAACTTCGTTCAACTAATCTGATCATAGTCTGGTGACTGATTGCAGATTTTAAGCAGAAAAAAAAACTTAAAGCCGATGGTGATGATTCTTCCATCTTCAAGGTTGGTTAGAAAAAGTGACTATATACCCGTTTTCATATGAATATTTTAATATTGCACTTAACGTCTCGGAAAATATTCGAGTAAAGTAATATTTAGAAAAGGGCAACCCGAGCTAAGTATCAGATAGATAGAGTTAGATAGATAAGGGAGGGCGGTATTTTTTCAATATTTCCCTTTATAAATCTAAACCACTGTAGAAAAAAATAAAAACTGTTTTAGAATATGCAATTCAAGCCCTTTCATATTATACCCCACTTGGTCTACTAACTAGACTTTGAATTTGCCCCCCCCCCCCCCCTCTTATCTTGTCCTTTTTTACACAAATTAAAAATATATATTTCAATTTTCATTTTCCATACACGTGCATTAGCTTTGTTTACGACTATTTCAAATTGATGGCGTTAATAGTTCCTGAAATATTTAACTTTGTGACAGACGAACAGACAGACAGACGGACGGAGTCACACCATAAGGGCCCCTTTTTAACATTTTTGGTCCGGAACCCTAATTACAACTCTACCTTACGTGTAGGGGAGCCAATTCAAGATTTTATTGTAACATACATGTACATCCATGTCGCTAAGCTAAGCCGCAGATGGACGGACGGACAAACGGACATCGCGAAACTATAAGGGTTCCTTGTGAACTACGGAACCCTGAAAATGTTCATATTATTATGTCCGTCAAGTCGAACTTAGCCCCTTATCAGTACAGACCCTGATCGGGTTCCAATCGCCATTGTAACTCCTAACGATTGTCCCGTAACTCGACGCCGCAATTTATTGTTCTGGGATATCGATCCCAAAGTATTTTCGTACTTGTACCTCGTACCCATGACGCTTAGGGCACCGGTCGAGGTGACGTCACTATTTTTGAGATTCATGTTTCAAGAGAGACTGTTTCGTTAAACATTGAGAGATGATCGCGATTAGAGTTGGAAGTTGGGTTGATTGGTTGCGGCCCGTGACGACACATATGCGTCTCTACGCCGTAGTCGCTTTCCGCTACATACGAGGAAAACCACGGGATCGGCTACGAGCGTAGCGCGTCGCGATTCTGGGCACGGCAGAAGGAGGGTTAAGCGTTTTTCAAAAAAACTGTACATAAACTTTTTTTCAGATTTCGATTTTTTTTGGTTTTTCTTACTCAGAATCGTTGATACTATCGATCCTCATACAGGAAAATAGTCTCCCAGGTTTTACTATGTAAGTTTTTTCTTCCAGTGCGTCACGACCATATAAATAAAAAAACCGGCCAAGTGCGTGTCGGACCACGCAAAACGAAGGGTTCCGTGCCTATTAAAAAGGTCGTATCGTCACAGAAATTTTACGGCACTTACGTCCTTTTCTTTGAGGAAGGCAGTTTTTCATCAATATCTCGAAAACCTCTGAACCGATCTTGTTCAAAACAATTTTCGGTGAATGAAATTAATAAGCCCTATGTGCATGAATTTTTCCATATTTTTAAAATACACCGTTCAAAAATTAGAGGGGGGGGGACAGAATTTTAGTGACTTTCGGGGCGATTATCTCCGACCCTATTCACTTAATCAAAAAAAATGCTAAGAAACCTTATATTTATTTTGAAAGGCCTATCGATTGATGTGCCACACGGGGGGTCACAATGAAAAAAATAATTTTGACTTTTAGTTTTATGTATGGAGTGCACCCCTAAAAAAATTTTTTTTTGTCATTTTAATTACAAAACTATGTAGCGGCTAACAAAATACACCTATCCTCAAAATTGTATTCAAATACACCTTATAGTTTTCGAGTAAAATGCCTGTGACATACGGACAGACGGACAGACGGACAGACGGACAGACGGACAGACGGACAGACGGACAGACGAACAGACGGACAGACGGACAGACGGACATGACGAAACTATAAGGGTTCCGTTTTTGCCATTTTGGCTACGGAACCCTAAAAAGACTGCATACAAAAGTGTGACGATCTGGAATGGAATATTTTGGACACTTTTTTTCTTGTATGAGAATCGATAGTACCTATCAACGATTCTGAGTAAGAAAAACCCAAAAAAATCGAGTTCTGAAAAAAATAAAATTGTATACTTTTTTTTGAAAAACGCTCGGATATATTATTTGAGTTATGTATGCATTCTCAGCTCTATTATCACGCTCGCCTTGCGGCTCGTAACGTAATAATCAACATAGCACTTGAGTATCACAATGTACTATTTCATTACACTTGCTCGTAAATGGTGTTATTCCATGCCTGTATAGAGAATGGCCTTAATTGTTCCCGTGGGAGTTAAGGCGTGTTTATATTCCCTAGGCTCGAGCTTGTGTATGATCTGATTGGCTTGAGAAAAATCTAGTTGCTCTGTGAATAAAGATTGATAAGAATGCCTGACTTGGCTGTACGAAATATCTCAGAACTATTCACGGTGGAAGAGTTTCGAGACTTGGCCTATTTTTTACATGATTAAAACTATGCTACATTTAAAAAAGGCTCTCGAGGCATTGTGCAGAGGATGCTGGCCGCATTTCCTCGCTGAATTGCAATGCTGATGCGTTGCTCGTAAAAGCCGCCAGCTCTCCGGTCACCACACCACATAACTACAAAGCAAGCAGTGGTGTTAAGTATTATAGCTGCGGTGTTCTGTAAGGTGTGCTCGAGTCACGCTACTCCAAATATGAGCGAGATGACATTCCGCTGTGCCCTTAAAAAAAGAAACTTGCCCCCTCCTTCGTATGTGCGAAGCCCGTACAAGTCTTAAAGAAAGTTGAAAACCTAAAAAGTGCTCTTTCCGAACGATATTCGAATGAAAGCCCGACAGAATTTCTAAAGTCAAACAGTGGGCTTAACCCGCTTTGTTTCTGATCCTTGCAACTCACAAAGGGCATTGAAAAAGTTTCTCCCACGGATTACGTTACCTATTAACTGTCGTTTCATTAACGATTTTTAAAGGATTTACAAGTGAATGTTATCACAATATACCTTTATTGTAAAAAAATGTTCGGGATGAAAAGCTTCGGAATGAAATATTTATAAAAATTTAAATTAAATATGGTGTACGAATGAATATTCAACAGACCTGCAAAAATATCCGTGTTTGAGATTTATCTCTGATTTTCATTTAGCTTTTAAATATTTAGATCTGTAAAAGATACGTTTGGCTTGATATCCGTTTCCCAAAAATACCTAATCTTAAAACAACCGTTCCCGTCACTACCGTCAAAATGTGTATACCCAAAAAAATAGTTTGGGTTGATATCCGTTTCTCAAAACACCCATCCCCAAAACATCCATCACTATTATACGGGTGTCTTGAGAAACGGATCTTTTGGCATACGGATGTTACGAGAACCGAATGTTTTTATATAAGGATGCGATGAGAAACGGGACTTTTAGGCATACGGGTGTCATGAGAGACGGATCTTTTGGCATACGGATGCTATGAGAACGGGTCCTCTGGCGTACGGTCATTTAAAGAAACTGTTTTTTTGGAACGTGCTATCCATTTCCCAAACCAATCTGTGCAACTTTTAACCTTTAGCAGATAAGAATTAGGAACAATCTAAGCTCGAATTATTAAGGGAAATTATATTTTAGGATATGAAAACATAGCTTCACACATTTCTGGTGGATATTCACAATTAAGGCTCCAAAATCAGAATCGCATCATAATAATGGATTTCTTATTAATGTCAGCCGCCTGGCATTGTCAGAGATGATGGCAAGAGACCTGATGGTGTGTCTCTGGTTCCATGGAGGTTGGGACGGATGCTTGTGTGGGACGCTACATGTGTAGACACACTGGCACCGTCTCACCTCCAACGAACGACTTCTAAAGCGGGTGCAGCGGCGGAAAACGCTGAAAACCTGAAATGTAATAAATATAGAGGCCTCGGCAGAGAGTACGACGTTGTACCCTTTGGCGTCGAGACCCTCGGTCCGTCAGTGCGCATAAGTTATTTGCAGAAATCGCGAAACGTCTGGTCGATGTAACTGGTGACCGAAGAGCTGGCGGATTTCTCGCGCAACGCATCAGCATTGCATTTCAGTGAGGAAATGCCGCCAGCATCCTCGGTACAATGCCTCGAGGGCATTTTTTAGATTTAACTTAGTTTTAATTTAATTTATTTGATGTTAATCATCATATTGTATTTTCTTTAGAAAATAAATGATATAAAACTATGTCACTTAATATATATATTTCTAACCCAAGGACATAAAAAATACAATCAGATACATAACAACTTAACAAGTATAGTGAGGAAAGTTAATTGTTTGGTGTGCGCCCCAGTATAGAGTTTGTTTGACTTACTTTACGTAAGCTCCTAAGTCCCCTGGACGGGGCAGAGGGCGTCTATAATGCGTCGCCAACCAGATCGGTCTTGAGCTTCATGCTTCATTTCGATCTAGGTCTTCTTTATGGCTTTTGCTTCTGCAATGATCGTCCGCCACCAGGTCTGCTTAGGACGGCCACGTTTGCGCTTGCCTTGGGGATTCCAGTCCAAGGTCTGCCTCCGTATATGATCAAGGTCCCTTCGGAGTGTGTGGCCAATCCAGTTTCATTTGCAGCGTTTGATCTGCTGGTCAATCGGACTCTCATTGCAGCGTTACCAGAGATTGGCGTTGGATATCTTCTAGGGCCAGTAAATACCGAGAACTTAAAACCTAAATAGGTAATTTTCTAACGAGTGCATGATGTTCTCAATGGCCTTTCTGGCCTAATGAATTGTAACGTAAATAATCACTTTTCCACCTAGTGCATAATTTGAGCTGTGCAATATCCATTCATGTTATCCACCACTGAAGGTAATTGCCGGAGTTAAGCCTGGCGCCTTTATTAGACCCATAAAGACGGGTCGCCGGGCCTATACTTTGTGTTACATTCTCCGAAGACTAGTGGTTCTGTGGGCTGTAGAATTCGCGAACGTGTCTTTTCACGAATTTAATTAAATTTCGTAAAACTGAATCGAAAAAAAGACTATAAGGTAAACGTCCGAGTGCTCGACGCTGTACTAGTATATGGCATTGGCACTCTATGTCAAAGTGACATGGCTTAAATTCGAATGAAGAAAAATCCTCTTAGTTCGAATTTAACCCATATTGCTTTGACAGAGTGCCCATGCCATATACCTACTAGTACAGCGTCGAGCACTCGGACGTTTACCTTATGTAATTATTGATCCTGCTCCATTGATTTAGTATAAGTAACTAGATACACAATCAGCCGAAAAAAGTGGCCGTCCAAAAGAACCGCGCGATCGACACTTGCGGCTCTTTTGCGTTTAGTCTGGTTTCGACCGTGAGACTTGACGGTTGTCAAAAATGACAAAAATGATCTGTAAAAGATTCGTTAATAGCAAATATAGCAATAGAAAAAAAACAAAAAAGGATTGGATATATTTCTTTAACTAAGTTCTATTGATAGCGTAAAGAATTGCATGTAAACTCATTGGCATTTCATGGTTTTGAATAAATAATTTCGTTAGTACAAATGACAGATTAGCACGGAACAAAAACCTAAGGAGTCAGTACCTACTTATTAGATTTTTTTATGGAGTAGTACAGTTACGTTATTTGTGGTTTTCAATTTAAGATTCCCAAGAAATCCTTAGCGATGTGCAATTAGGCCGCAGTTATAGGCTTATAGCACGAGATAGGAGACATCAACGACGAAGAGTGGTGACGACAAGTTATCAAGTTTATATAAATCTTGTAAAAATAAATGTTTAACTAAAGATAAATTGATATTCAGATTGTAAGTCATTATATGTCGCAAAGGGACTAATTAGATACGTCATACCTAGTTCTTATTCCCTTTTCACTAGTCGTGCGTAGAATTTTTAAGGAGTTTGACAGCTGCACTGATAATACGTAATGCCCACCGAACAATGTTTTGTGTATATGTATTTATAAAAAAAAATGAACGTGTATTTATGTTTTTCGTCTTCCTGTTTAAATAAATAAATTTTTATAGATTTTATTCATTAAATTGTGACATGTAAAATACTTCCAAACAGCAAAAATCCGCAACATACTTCGTCAATCATTTACAAATGACTGTATTGCTTATACAATATTATTAAAATAATTTTATAATGCGACTCCATTCATTCGCTATCTAGTTTTGACGTGAGCAATCAAGTCACATTATGATAAAATCTCAATAAACTAAAAAGTTTTTAATCTGTTTGATGCTAATTCGCTAATATGGCCCTTACAGCTTAAAACACTAAGTTCTCTTTTATATGAAGCATATATCTCAACGCAGGTTATAAGTAAACGCGATTGGCATCAACTGAAATATAGAGAGAGCAAATTGGGGCACATTTCTTGAAATTTTTGTTCGACATTGTGCATCTATTTACTTTATTATACGTCAATGTCCTGCTCACAAAATTTCATGAGAATCGGTTGAGAAATTCGACCGAGAAATTGCAGAGGAGAACAGCAGACGAAAGAGTTTTTGACCAAGCTGAAACGGAGAACTTCATTTGCTTCGCTCGCTCGTTCACTTAAGGGGATGCCTCGATTCTTATTCAACTTTGACATTTAATTTACCTTTGTTTGAATCCATCCTAAATTATAATAGTTTCATTATGATTTCAGACACATTCATTCGATTTCAAGTACAAGTATGTAAAAGTTACTTAAAGATGTTTTCCACTAACTACTTGGTAGATAAGCTTCGAAATAGATTTCAAAGGTAGACAACATCTTCCTCGCTATCTCATTTACTTTCAATGAAATTGAAAGTAAGCGTCAGTCCACTGTTACTTTTAACTTAATTTTCAGTTTACGTCGAATTTATTCTCACAAGAATTTATTCTCGAAGTGGTGTCCCAATTATAATAGGCTTAATATAAAGCTTGTAAAATAAAGGTTGCCATATAGTTTCTCCTTAACTACAAAAGATGAACCGGTCGTGATTGAGTTTATTGTATCCCTTTCAATAAGTAGTAACTACAAAAATGTGAGCCAAAAACTTTTTGTCACAAACTTAAATGTTATAAAAACGTCATTTAATTCTGTATCAAGCTATGTATAAGCAAATTTTGTCAAACTCTCAAAACTTCCAGAAGTTACCTCTCGGTGCGAGTCCCTTCACTCCGTTCGATCGGTCGTAGTCCCTCCCGTACTTTGAAGCACTTTCCGAGCCCAACACGGCGCCTCGAGTTCTCGAGGACTCTCGAGCACATTTCAAAAGGTTCGTAATGACACCATCGATCTTTAGTGGGCAGAGTAAGGCATTGTTTCATTAGCAGCTTTTGTCTGTCCAGGTGTTTGTGTGTAATCAAATCGTACGACATCTGAACTCGACTTTATTGTATGGAGTAACCTTAGAACTCCTGCATTTGATGACCGATTATGTTTTCAAAATAAAGCACCCACACCCAAAATATATTTATGTCCACGTGTATAGCAATTTCTTTTTCACTTCAGCACCTGGAACAAATACGATTTCACTCACTCCGTGAAACAAAGTAGCTCTTGTTTTTTAGATTTTATTGATATCTAAAAAAGCACGATTTCGTCACTGACTCACTGATGATCATAAAAACTCTTAGGGTACTTCCTGAAGTCCTATAAAGCTAAAATTTGGTATGTAAGCTAGTATTAGTACACAAACAAAAACGAAAATCCTAAAACTTGGGACTTTTATCCCCCAACCCCTCAAACTAGGGGATGGAATTTTGTATGAGACATCCGCTAATTTTGGTTTTCCCATTTAGTAGTACACGAAAAAAATTCAAACCCTTAAAACAGGCTAGAAATGACCTTACAACCCAACTGCTTATTTGCAAATATTATAGCTTATGTCACTTCCACGATTAAGAGGAATCCAACAACATTTCATATATCGAAATCAGTCGATCAGTTTAGGCGGCAGGGCGTGCCAAAGAATAAGACATACACACATACATACATACGCTCGAAAAACATAACCCTTCTCTCCTTCAGCAGTCGGGTAAAAAGGAATGAGATCCCACTAAAAACATTACATGTACTTAAAGTGATTGCCACGACTCCCTAGCTCATATAGCTTCCAGCATTAAAAAGATATGAGATCGCAAGTATCGCCAAGCTTCCTAAGCTTACTTGCGATCCACACGGCTTAACTCTACCAGCCACGCTCTACAAAATCTATATCTTGGCTAAAAAGTATAGTCCCGTCGCTTATTAATGTCATCATAAATTCATACTATATGCACTTGGGATGTGCCCAACCAAGCTATACTTTTTCGCCAAGATGTAGAATTTGTAGAGCGTGGCTCGTAGAGTTAAGCCGAGGCCGCTTGGCACTACTTGCGATCTGATATATTTTTAACGCTGAAAGCTATGTGAGCTAGGGAGTCTTGGCAATCACTTTACATTTAATGTTTTTAGGGCGATTCATTATTCAGTAAATTAGAATACAGTGACATGTTAAAATGCCTATATACATTCGTTTTTCAATACAGAAGTGAAATTGAGGATTGTGAAAAATTACAAATGAGCTAAAAATTGCGAAACATTTCTATGTACGTTTTTGTCTAATGTGAAGAATAACGAATGTGGTAAATTACTTTTGTATAAAGCCTAGCATAATTCATTTTCGGTTCTTATGAGATCGATGAAAGTTTTTCATATAGGTTCATTGCCATCGCCCGTGAAATCAATACATTTATCAATCACTTGACACGTCAATCAGGTTCAGTTTATCGCACCTGGTGATACTGCAGCCACCAGTTATATTAAGTTTTTTTTTATCGACTGCTTTTTTTACTTGCCTGATTATAGTTGGTTTTAGTTAAAATTAGGAAAATGCACTTAAAGTGGGATTTTTCGACGTCTTTCGGTGCTAAATACTATAATATAGGATTAGTCAAAGTGCACACACATAAAAACAAAAGTATAATAGCCGAATCACTGCCGCAATAGGCTATTTACCCGTGCGATAAAACGGCGTAACTCAATTTTATCCAAACTCGAGCACTCAATCTTTTCGTCTCCTATTTGCGTAACGGAATGATACTTTCACTCTGATTGGTTCGCTGTCAAAAGACGTGCAAACAAAATTTCCAATTTTGGCCCGAGTGTTTGTTTATTAAGATGCCTTGGTTGATTTTTAGGATGCTGCGTATTTCTTGATCGAATGTTCGAGTTTTTTTATTGTATGAATATATATTATTCTATTCATACAATAAAAAAAAATTGCACAGTCATTAATCGCTATGGCTACCTTCTATTTACATCATCAGATCAGCTCGGTGGTGCCATGATATTGGGCTGTCACCTAAGGGTGGATTCCACCAAACTTTTTTTTATAAAAACGCTGTTACATTTTATGCTGACTCCCACACTAGGCATAGCCTGTCCCATGGGGGAATTGATACGGTTTATATAAAAAAAAATATTACATTAGCGGCAGGCAACCATGTTTTAGACTGACAAAAAGAAGGAATAAAAATTGACTAAAGCTTAGTCCTAAATAAACAAAACATAGGTTACGAAATCTTGACAGGGATATTTCATATTTCTTAGTAGGAAACAAATAAGATATAGGTATAATTCTAATTGCCACACTTACACACACAAACAGAGCAAGTTGAATAAAAACTTGTTAAAAAGGGTCAAAATCATTACCTATGTCAAGGTGCAGTTGTATTTTACAAGTCAAACTAGCAGCCAGATTTTGCCTGTGTATATATGTGGCTCTCAAGAGTACCTTTGGGGCATAAGCCATAAAATAAAATCCCTGATAATGCTATCCACCGTGAATATAAAATATACCTCATTTTCCTGGGTGCAGCGACAATATTTGTGTTCGCTCGTTGAGCGAGCGGATCCTCGCTAACTCTTAAATAAACAGACGTCTTTTTTTCTCTCATCTCTTTAAGTAGTTGACAACATTGAAGCTAACGAAGTACTTAATGAAAAAACTTGTTTGTTAAAAACGTTAAACGCATAATGCCTAGTAAAATAGCAGTTTAGCAATATTTTAAGCAGTTTTTTATCTTTCAAATTTTTAACATGTTATAAAAAACAAACTTTTATCATGTTGCAACATTCCGATCAAAATTTGAAATAGTTGTAAACAAAGCTAATCCACGAGAATGGAAAATTAAAAATTTCAATGTATATTTTCAATTTCTATAAAAAAGGATGGATAAGTGGGGGGGGATTGGAGGCTAGGGCAAAATGGTTTTTTTTTCTTTCAATTCGAATGAAATTATTGAGTTGCCTCCGATTTACCGGTAGGCATCCGCGTCACCATGCTCTCAACGATATCGCCCAGAGAGCTCTCAGAACGGCAGGTGTTCCGTCCGTGCTCAAGCCACTGGGGCTTAGCCGCACTGATGGGAAGCGGCCAGATGGCCTTACTTTAGTGCCTTGGGAGAGGTTTTGTGGGATGGCGGTGTTTGATGTGGGATGCTACATGTGTCTGCACATTCGCTGCCATCTATATCTACACGGTGCCCGTGAGCATTGCGAGAGATTTTAATCACGAATTCCTGAGGCTATGAGGAGTAATAAATGTTATATGAAGCTAGGTCGAATTATGATTTTTAATTTTTTTCTGTTTTTCATACACAATAATTGCTAATCTAGTAAAAACGTGTCTTTAGGACGAGCTGTCAAAGTAGATGGTTAAGTCTCGCAACGTCGCAATCATAAAGGTGTTTCATACTGTAGATTTCATTACAACATTTTTACACAAAAATGGAAATATCTCTAAAACCGAACCGAATTTACTCGACGTTAATTAACATTTTTAACTTAAAATATAGTCAGGAGTATACTGCCGAGACTCAAGCTGCGATGAAGCGGTAAAAATATGCTCCCTTGGGACCGGGGTGTATTTTCGTCCCTTTGGCGTTGGAAACAGCGGGATGCTGGGGGGTGGACGTGAAACGACTTGTGCGTGACATAGGCCGTCGGCTCAGACAAAAGGGGGAGGATTCCCGCTCCGAGTCGTCTCTGGTGCAAAGGCTGTCCATGGTTATCCAACGTGGAAATGCCGCCAGTATTATGGGCACTTTTACACCGGGAACGGCAAGGGGCGCTTAGTGTTTGAATTGGGTGTTTGTAATTTTGCTTTTTGGAATAATTGTGTAATCGTCATTATTAATTACCTAAGTTGACATGTAAGTTTATGAATAAAACGATTTATACCTTCTAGCAAATAAAATAATAAATTTAGTTATTTTAATTTAGTTTTAGTTCTAATTTAACATTTGTAAACATTTATTATTATAATAAACTTTCAGAAATAATTATCGAAACTAATTCACTTGATAAAAAAATATCGCTGAAAAACCAACATACTTACCGAGTTCCTGGTCGCGCAAGTTAGTAACAAAATGCACCGATAAATGGCGCTGTAGGTACTCATGACTTAACTATGCGTTGTTAAGATTTTTTCAAAATTAATAGGTGGGCCAAGACGGGTATGTTGTGTGAAATTTTGTACGTAATCTACGGTGCGCGAGTCAGACTCGCACTTGACCGGTTTTTAAATACAAAACACGCGAAAATCCGAATTTTGCGGAATATGTTGTCGATTCAAAACCCTTATTTCTATACGTTCTTTTGTTTGAGATAAGAGTCGATCGGAAGTAAGGGTACCTACTTACAGGTTGCTTGTAATAAAACAATATTTTTCTTGACAAACATTTACTTGTAATTTCACTCCTAAGAGTATCTACGTAAAAAGTAGATCAAGGCAAAGTGGAAGAAACGTTCCCTCGGGCATCACACACGGAAATACCCAAAGAGCGACAGAGACAGCTGCTTGCAAATCGAACACATCATCAGTGAAACAGTTATACCTATCTACATGCTTACCGAATCGAAGGGCAACCAAAGTAAACACAATGTTTTACACCCTTTCTATGCTTCTAAAGGCCCCAAATATTCACGCCTGAACGTACGTAATATCGTTATTTAGCTCCGCCGCTGTATGTTTCATGTCGGAGCTTTGATAGGGCGCTCCATTTATTTATGGTCGCTTTGTTAAAAATTGAATTTCTTTTAAGGAATATTTTATTTACCTTCAATTTCGGAGTAGTTGTTAAAGAGAGTCAATATTTTATAGCAAACACGAATAATGTCGAATATGCAGATATCAACAGCTCAATCGGATACCAGCAGGTGGCTGAAAAATTTATTGCGTATTTTGAAGGACAACTTAATATAGACTTATATAGGGTGGATTTTTTATGAGTATCCAAATTGAAGTATATTATTACTTACACCAAATTATAATTTACGTGTTTTTTTCTTTTAGTATCCCTCGGTATTTGCACGCATGCCCAACATTGCACGTAGAACCGATGACCATTGGGGCGGAAAGGTTCTCGAGTGGCGACCACGTACCGGAAGGCGCAGCGTGGGTAGGCACACACAAGGTGGACTGATGACCTGGTAAAGATCGCTGGAGTCCGCTGGATGCGGGTGGCGCAGGACCGGTCATTGTGGCACTCTTTGGGGGAGGCCTATGTCCAGCAGTGGACGTCTTTCGGCTGATATGATGATGATGATGATCCCTCGGTACTAAAATATTGAGTTAGGGCGCCTCAAAGTTGTTTCAAAAAAGACCAAGTTTGTTGTCAATGTTCGCTGCGCACCGGCATTCCCGCGCCCGTCCCCACCAGTCATTCATAACAACCGTGACTCATGCACGGGCGCCCTCCCCCGCCCCGGCACCCCGCCGCCGCGTCAAAGTGATACGAGTAACACAAGTTGCTGATCGGGCGGCAGCCTGATGTGAATGTGAATTACCCTCATTACAACACATTTTTTGTGTCTAGTTTGTTTACATTCGACTCGGTGACCACACTACAGTCATTATTATTTTTGAAAAAACAAAAAAAACTTTGTTTTTTTTTCATGATGATGATGCCTAATGCCTGGAAAAAAATTGGATACTCATAAAAAAGCAATGTATACCAAAGAACAGTGCAAGCTTAACAAAAGCTTTTATGTATTTTAAAAGAAATCGACTTTCATTACTAAATTGGGCACCCGGTTGTACTTTCGCCTATGAACTAACGAGTATTAGGTCTTCCGTCGATTTAATTTATACACATTAGGCGTAGACGTATATGAGATGGGTTCAATGACATGGCAAATAATATAGTTTTCATGTAATATTCCGAGCTTTCCCTTTGGCAGTGAGTTGAAAAGAATAATCAAGAATACCTACTCAAACCAAGATTACACCTCGTTCGCGTCTATTTTCCTCCCACGCTTATATTAAAATGGCCATCATCAGTTGTTGACGTCACTTTGATGTGGCGGTGCCTCAATGTGAGATGTAGGGCCGAAGGTAGCGAAAAATTGTATCCGGGCCCTTTGCCGCTCCGGCACAAGTGCAAGTGATACAAAATAGCGGTTCACATCTGGGTTTCTAATAGAGATTGGAGCATTTCATTTGATGAAAATGTGTGCAAAAATGTGGTGTTAAAACTTTCCACTGGATATTTGAAACTCAATGTTATGCTTATCTCATAACATAACACATATATCTTTAAAAAAAATCGACAAAAAAACGATATAATTATAGAACCAGCTCACAAAAAGTCACACGAGAATCAGTTGAGAAATGCGACCTGAAGAGGAGAACAACCGGACAGCCGGATATACGAAACATTTTTTGCCCAAGCTGAAACAGAGAATCTATTCGTTTCGCTCGCTCGTTCAATAATGCGAAAGTAACTCTGTCTGTCTGTCAGGTCGGTCGGTCTGTCTGTCTTTACCTTTTAACGGTTAACCACTGAATCGATTGAGATAAAATTTGGTATAGAGATAGAATCCCGGAGAAGGACATAGGTAACTTTTTATCCCGCAAGTCATCCCCTAAGAGGGTGAAATGGGAACAGAAGTTTGTATGGAGACACGATATAAACGAGTGTGGAACTCGTTTATATCGGACGAAGTACTTGGTAGAAAAATTATTACTCTCTTGACTTGCACCAACCACAGTAACAATGTCGCAACTCCCGTGGAAAGAGACCAGACACTGAGCTCGGTCCCATTCGTTAGTCCGTCGCCACTGAGCGCCGATTCGTGGGAACATACTCGTAACATTCCTTATTTGCTACAGATTTGCTGATTACAGTCCGAAAAGAAACCGTACAATCGGTATTATTAAAACAATCCTACTAATATTTTGATGTTTGGATGTTTGTTACTCAATCACGCTTAAACGGCTGAACCAATTTGGATAAAATTTTGCACGAAGATAGTTTACAGCCTGGATTAAAATATAGTATAGTTTTTACCCCGGGTCTGCGCAGAGGAAGTCGCGGGCGGAAGCTAGTCTATAATAATAGTGACTCTGTGAGCTGTAGGCCCCGCGAGTCTGGCCATTGTTAAAAAAAAACCGGACAAGTGCGAGTTCAACTCGCGTGGTGAGGCTTCCGTATATGATACACACAAATATTGAGAATTTCCCCGTTACTTTGAATACTCAAACTTCTTATAGGTTTTCCTGTAATCTTTAGGCAAGGAACTATTTCCATATTTTTTTCAGAATTTTAAGCCTAGTAGTGAAAGGTCAATTTTCGTTTTTTTCCGAAACTACTAAAATCTGTTTTTGCTAAAATTATAAAAAAATAAAAAAAACCGGCCAAGTGCGTGTCGGACCACGGTTCCGTGCCTATTAAAAAGGTCGTATCATCACAGAAATTTTACGGCACTTACGTCCTTTTCTTTGAGGAAGGCAGTTTTTCAGCAATATCTCGAAAACCGCTAAACCGATCTTGTTCAAAACAATTTTCGGTGAATGAAATTAATAAGCCCCATGTCCATGAATTTTTCCATATTTTTAAAATACACCGTTCAGAAATTAGAGGGGGGGGACAGAATTTTAGTGACTTTCGGGGCGATTATCTCCGGCTCTATTCACTTAATCAAAAAAAACCGGCCAAGTGCGTGTCGGACCACGCAAAACGAAGGGTTCCGTGCCTATTAAAAAGGTCGTATCGTCACAGAAATTTTACGGCACTTACGTCATTTTCTTTGAGGAAGGCAGTTTTTCAGCAATATCCCGAAAACCTCTGAACCGATCTTGTTCAAAACAATTTTCGGTGAATGAAATTAATAAGCCCTATGTCCATGAATTTTTCCATATTTTTA
The DNA here is from genome assembly GCA_932294315.1 of Epinotia nisella. Classification (NCBI taxonomy): domain Eukaryota; kingdom Metazoa; phylum Arthropoda; class Insecta; order Lepidoptera; family Tortricidae; genus Epinotia; species Epinotia nisella. Next base: position 13,168,081 of record OW028693.1, read on the forward strand.
AAATACACCGTTCAAAAATTAGAGGGGGGGGGACAGAATTTTAGTGACTTTCGGGGCGATTATCTCCGACCCTATTCACTTAATCAAAAAAAATGCTAAGAAACCTTATATTTATTTTGAAAGGCCTATCGATTGATGTGCCACACGGGGGGTCACAATGAAAATTTTTTTTTTGACTTTTAGTTTTATGTATGGAGTGCACCCCTAAAAACATTTTTTTTTGTCATTTTAATTACAAAACTATGTAGCGGCTAACAAAATACACCGATCCTCAAAATTTTATTCAAATATACCTTATAGTTTTCGAGTAAAATGCCTGTGACATACGGACAGACGGACAGACGGACAGACGGACAGACGGACAGACGGACATGACGAAACTATAAGGGTTCCGTTTTTGCCATTTTGGCTACGGAACCCTAAAAATGCTAAGAAACCTTATATTTATTTTGAAAGGCCTATCGATTGATGTGCCACACGGGGGGTCACAACGAAAAAAAAATTTTTGACTTTTAGTTTTATGTATAGAGTGCACCCCTAAAAAATTTTTTTTTTGTCATTTTAATTACAAAACTATGTAGCGGCTAACAAAATACACCTTTCCTCAAAATTTTATTCAAATACACTTTATAGTTTTCGAGTAAAATGCCTGTGACATACGGACAGACGGACAGACGGACAGACGGACAGACGGACAGACGGACATGACGAATCTATAAGGGTTCCGTTTTTGCCATTTTGGCTACGGAACCCTAAAAACTGAGATGCTTACAACAACCCTTATCATTTAATCTGTCACAAAATACAGTTTGCGAAATCGAGCAAATTGGCTGTGACAGACGGACAGACAGACGCACGAGTGATCCTTTAAGGGTTCCGTTTTTTCATTTTGAGGTACGGAACCCTAAAAACAGAGTCTACAAGAAATTCGATGTACTATATAGATAACCTGCTCCACGTTCGTTTTGCTCGCTCGTTCAATAAACGAGCAAAGTTTGCCACTGAGTGTAGTTTGTATGTAAGGGGTAATCTTCCGAATAATTTATCCAATTTGAAAAACCTTTCACCTGTTTATAAAATGACCTTCTGGACATACATCCATACTAATCCAAACAAATATTATAAATGCGAAAGCGGTCTATCTGTCTGTCTGTTACCTATTCACGCTTAAACCGCTGAACCGATTTAGATGAATCGTTTGAGTCCCGGAGAAAGACATAGAATAGTTTTTATCCCGAAAATCATCCCCTAAGGGGGTGGAAAAGTGGGTGAAAGTTCCATGCGGACAGAATAGTTTTTATCCCGAAAATCATCCCCTAAGGGGGTGGAAAAGTGGGTGAAAGTTCCATGCGGACGGAGTCGCGGGCAGAGACTAGTAGTCTATACATATTTTATACTGCAGCTTGGCTTGCGTTCTGTGTAATACGCAGTCGAAGCCGCGCGGCAATCAAGTGTGAATTAAAGGACGCACTCTATTAGTTCTATATGGCGACTGTCCCCAATGTTACGAGGAACAACTATTGCCGGCTACTGTACCCACACACCTCGCTGGTTCACAAGGTTGACTGAGCAATTGATTAGTGAAATCTTTGGGGTGATTGCACGCGTGATTTGCGCTCAAGATAGACGCGATGAACCTACAATGTGTTGACTTTTCACGATAAGACAAATTGCTTCGACGGATGACCGGATGAGTGAACTTCATTGTGCATCGTTTAGATATCTTTTTATCTCTGACGTTGAGAGTTCACGGTAGGTTATCATGTTTTGGAGAATTTAAAGGCTTACCGATTAACTGAGACGGAAAGGGGGCGACAGGAGACGACAAAGGGTAGACTACCGCACCGTCTCAGTTAAGGTGGACTTCCGACCAGCGCAGCTCCGGCGTCACTAACGCAGCGTCAGTGACGCGGCAATAGAGCGATAGTACTATGCAGTACGGACATGTATGAGGGAACGTTCGAGCGCAGCGTCTACTATCGCTGCGACATTGACGCTGCGCTCGAACGTTCCCTCATACATTTCCGTACTGCATAGTACTATCGCTCTATCGCCGCGTCACTGACGCTGCGTTAGTGACGCCGGAGCCGCGGAAGTCCACCTTTAAGCGGCCGACCTTAGAGTTACATTGAATAGCAACTCGAACAACGTCGTGTCAGATGTATAAAACTTTTGTAAATCCGATAAGTTTTTAGCATAAAATCAAAATCAAAACTACTTGAATCCCCAAAGGTGGATGTAGATATTTGAAAAGTATTTAAATACAATTTTTGAACAACCCCCGATTATAAAGAAAATAAGAATAAAAATATAAAGATGAAAATAGTTTTCACAAACGGTTGATTGGTTGCGAGGTGTAATTAAACGCCGAAAATCTGAAATGTAATAAATATGGAGGCCTCGGCAGAGAGTACGACTTTGTACCCTTTGGCGTCGAGACCCTCGGTCCGTGGGGTCCCAGTGCGCATAAGTTATTTGCAGAAATCGCGAAACGTCTGGTCGATGTAACTGGTGACCGAAGAGCTGGCGGTTTTCTCGCACAACGCATCAGCATTGCAATTCAGCGAGGAAATGCCGCCAGCATCCTCGGTACAATGCCTCGAGGGCCTTTTTTAGATTTAACTTAGTTTTAATTTATCTTAGTTAATGTTAATTATAATCTTGTATTCACTTTTAATAAATATATTATATTTCATTACAAACCTACAAAACTTCGTCAGGAGCCGCTCTTGCCTTGCGTGAAATAAACTTCTGAACTTCATTATTTTTAAGTATATGAGACTGTGATGCTATTTTCCGTTTTCGTAGTCTAACAACCCTATATAATAAGACAGTCTCAGAATAATATAATAGGTAGGTACTTGTATGGTAAAGCTAACTATAGGTGATATTACTAAATAGATCCAAGTCTAACCACACATGAATTACCTCGTGTCTCGACTCAGTTGTGGCCGCGTGGCTTCCAACACTTCCAACTTCGTTCCGCCACTTTCCAACTTTGTGCCTCCTTATGTTTCATATTAATTTGTATTGCTGCTTGAGGTAAACTATTTAGCAATTTCCTGTAACGTTCACTTATTAATTTTAGTCAAAAATGCTTGTGGCGCATAACAGACTGATGGAATGTATACTCTTTATTAATTTTTTTTTTCGAATCGCTTAGCTTAAGTGTCAGTGGACAGTAGGGTGGGTCGAAAAAATTAATTGTTTATTTATGATTTCTAATAGCGCGGGATTGGTGATCCTGATAATAACAAATCCTAGAATATTTTTTTTATATTTTTTTAACGATGATTTCTACCCGCGCATAGCGTTTAAATTTTTCAAAAAACGCCGAAAATCGTACTTTTGAAAATAGATGCCAAAGTCAGTTTAAAAATGTATTTAAACCTGATTCAACTTCTAAAATAATATAACAATTTAAATAGACAAGTACTGTGATCCACGGTGAAACCTACAGTAAGTTGAGGGGCGCGGTGGAGGGTCGCAAAGTATGCGATGCGCGCGAAAATCACGATGCACTGTTTTAGTAAAGCCAATATAGGTCTAGGTGAAAGGTCACGTTACGTTTTGGCAGATTCTGTTATTAATTTGATAGCACCAAAGGGCACAAAGTCGTACTCTCAGCAGAGAGTACGACTTTGTGCCCTTTGGCGTCGAGACCCTCGGTCCATGGGGTCCCAGTGCGCATAAGTTATTTGCAGAAATCGCAAAACGTCTGGTCAATGTAAATGGTGACCGAAGAGCTGGCGCCTTTCTCGCGCAACGCATCAGCATTGCGATTCAGCGAGGAAATGCCGCCAGCATCCTCGGTACAATGCCCCGAGGGCCTTTTTTAGATTTAGCTTAGTTTTAATTTAATTTAGTTAATGTTAATCATCATCTTGTACTGACTTTAGAAAAAAATATGTACGAATTTGATACGTTATCTTCGCTATTATTCTTCGAAGTGTGATTTGTCATGGAGATAAGCAGTAGAAGAGCAACAAACTGTCGTATTTAGCCCCTAAGACACTTGTTTTCGTTTTTTGATGGAATAACTACTGGACCGACCACTATTCTGGTGCAATTGGAAACCAACTTGACGACTGTGAAAAGCTTGATGTGTCTTACGAAAAGATAGAAGGGACATTACCTGACACATCTAAATTCCACGATCTTAGTTCGGACCAACGTTACCTGTACGACATATTATCAGCTGTCTCATCGCTCTCCAGGGAAAATGTCTCACGCCCGATGGCTAACAAAGGCAAACCGAATCATGCGGCTTTATGTTTCAACCAGCAATCCATCAAACAATTTAAAACAACTAGCTATGTTTGTAATCAAAATTTACGCTCCCGTTTGGTTTGAAATCACCCCTTGTGTAAAGACGGGGCAAGACACTTATGAAGGTTGATCTAAGATTTTAGATATCTTCCTGTTCTAAAAAAGGTGGTTGATCCAGTGACAAAACGAAACGCATATTTTGTTCACCCGGAAAACCTGCTCCTGGCCATAGCCATAACATATCCGATCCTCCATAGCCGATCCTCAGAAGCACGTACGAGAGCTCGCTGCCAGGCGTATTTTGAAAGCCATAAATGCCCCAACTGCTGGTGATCTTCGAAGCCCTCGTATGTTCCAAGTGCCCAAGATTAATCCAGATGCTGCGTGCTATATTAATATGATTGACTGGCAGGAAAAGTTCACTCAACCTCCGATACTACGCGATGTTACAGATGTAGCCCTACTTTCTATGGTGGAGTCAGGGGGTAACGACGAAATACTTTTATCACGGCTGCCATGTCATACGCAAAGCTGTGGAGCGGGCGGTTAAGACAGTTACTGAAGCCTCTTTACAGTTGTGCAACAAAACCGCCAGAGAAGGTATGATAGAGGCAAAAATTCAGAGCCGAAAAATCATGCCAAAATTTGAAAGCAGGAAGGATTTTAATGCTTTTTTAACGTTAGGTAAATATGGTAATTTCACAAAAACGTAATATGTTTTTGATTAAATATACTTCCTATAACATTTAACTTGCATTTTATATATTAAAACACCTTTTTTAAATGGTAGAATTAATAATAAATGCTATCTAAGATTTTAGTGAAAATCAGATTTTTTTTAATTTTCAAAATTATTGCGCGGGTAGAAGGAAATATCTGACAAACCTTTTTTTTTGTGAATTTTGAAGCTATAAGGTTAGGTCAACTTTTTATCACTATTAGAAAAAAAAATGGACAATAATAAAAAAACCCATATTAAAGCGACCCACCCTAGTGGACAGTGCACATTGCACGTAGATCCAACTAAGAAAAGGTACTCGAGTGACGACCACTTACCGGAAGGCGCGGCGTGGGTAGGTCCCGCACAAGGTAGACTGATGACCTGGAAAAGGTCGCGGGAGTCCTATGTGACGTGATATGATGATTTTTTTGCGTTTTGTTGTACCTACGTAATTTAAAGGATTAATCATTTACGACTATTAGGGACTAGTGGCTCTGCGAGCTGTAGAGCTCGTGAGCCTGTTTTTTTCAAAAATACTTTTTATTTTTAATAAAAATGACTTGACATAAAAATTCTATATAATTAACGAACCTGCTCACAAAATTTCACAAGAATCGTTTGAGAAAATGCAACCTATAGAGGAGAACAGCGGGACAGACACGGAACATACAAAAGATTTTCGGCCCAAGCTGAAGCATAGAACTTCGTTCGCTTCCCTCGCTCGTTCGACTATTGATATAACTTTCTTGCCGAGTTTTTTTTATATGTATAGTAAAGAGTTCACGAATCTTTAAAACGATATGATAAAGTTTCGATCAAACAATTAACATTGTTTTCTTTCTTTGCAGGTTAAAAGTGTGATGAGTGAAGTGCTCCAGTGGTAACATAATGGCTGTGAACAGCCCTGGTGGTTATCCCCCTATTTCTCCCAAACCTCACACACCTAAAAGCCCCCGCCATTTCGTGTTTCCTCAAAAGAGTCCCTCTGTGGCCTCAAGCACCTCTTCATCCGGGTACTACACCCCACAGTCTGGATGCAGCTATGACAAGCACAATCAGCCTCCTAAGTCCCCGCTTGCGCACGGACATCGCAGTCCCATGAGCCCTAGACATTTCAACTTCCCACAGAAGTCTCCATCTGGCCGCTCCAGCCCCTGCAATCCAGGCCTCGACAGGCAAAGCCTGCACTACTCCGCTTCTCTGAAACACGCCCACCGTGATAAGTCACGGTCTCCGAAACCGCCGCCCGTACACATTCACACCAACCCCGGCTATGTCTCCCCGAATCGCACGAGAAAATTGTACGGCTCGACGTCCACTGTCAGCTCACCTAGGCTCGTGACGTCACCAAGCATTGTTTCCAGCCATACCGACGACTCAATGGATGCCATGCCCGGAACGCCTTCCGCAATAAATAATGATGCTGATGACGAAGCGACCACAACTTCTTCAAGGATCTGCCGTAAATCCACATCGGATTTGACAGATATTACGGATGACACGCCGCAGACCCGATCGACCAGTATTAGCAGACCCTGTTCGCCCATGCGAAGAGGTTCTATGAAAGGAGGGCTCGCGTATCTGGCCAGTAGGAGGGGATCGAGAGAATCGACAATGTCGAATTGCGATTCGGTGGAGGATATCGGGCCTCTTAACTTTCAGAATACGGTGCGTGGAAGACAGAGGCGGACTTCGAATTTCTTAGAATTGCCAGGTGAGATTTACATAATAATATTCACTGTATTTATTTTAACGCTCCTTCTTTAAACATATAAAGTTGGCTTATGTACCAAGTGCACAGTAACTTTACGTTTCATAAGTTACTAGATATTTCTCACTAAATATTGAGGTCGCTCGGTGCAGTTAACCGATTACCAATTTGGCGCCATATTTATGGCTATTGACGGTCAGAGGCGTTTTTTTTAATGATTGCGAATTAGGGACTAAAAAAACACCTGATATTTGAAATTAATTCTGTTCTGTAAATTAATTAGCTATAATCTGGTTAGTTGATAGCAAAGACAAATGTTTTTTGAAAGAGTTGTGATTGGTGGATTTAATACAGTGAAGTGTTCTGATTGGTCATATCAAATGTTTTAAAAATCATAGATATGAATTGATATTTTCCCTAGGGACTAAATGTGCTACTTTAGCTCCGCTTGCTAAGCCTAATAACTAATTAATTCTTACACAATCATAGCTACATAAATAGGTACTTGTTGTGTGTTTAGGTAAACTTTGACTTGATTGGCATGATTTAGCATCAGATTCGAAAAGTTTGTAGAAAAGGCTATTAAACTTGCAGCACCATAACACTGAAGGCAGCAACTTTTCTCATTATTTAACCAATTTCCTGATCTTAATGCGGGAAGTTTTTTAAGTACTCGTCCGTTACTCCCAATTTGGGAGTAATTTAATGGAAGTGAATTGTTGTTTAATTTTTTTTTACTCCTGTACTGTCAGATGAACAGATATAAACAAACTGTTTAGTGTGTTTATTGAACGAGTGAACGAAGCGCACTAAGTATTCTTTGCATTATTTACGGTGTATTATTATCACTTATCAGACATCGTATATTTTGTAGTATTTTCGGTTCAAAGTAATCAAGGTTAATATTAACGTTATTAACGCTAATTAAGCATTACTATTAAAATTGTTTATACCAATTCCGTTAACAACACTATGCTGCACCGAACATGCTACAATAGTACATAAATATAAATAAATGATAATAAATAATATGCGGACAATCTTACACAAATCGACCTAGTCCCAAACTAAGCAAAGCTTGTACTATGGGTACTAGACGACGATAAACATACTTATTTATATAGATAAATACATAGAAAACATCCATGACTCGGGAACAAATATTCGTGCTCATCACACAAATAAATGCCCGTACCGGGATTCGAACCCAGGTCCTCTTGCTTCGTAGGCAGGGTCACTACCAACTAGGCTAAAGCGGTCGTCAAACATTGTGATGCAAGTGAGCTATGTTAATCACGTGAGTCTCAGGCGTGATAAGACAACCTATTTAGAATGAAATGATCAAAGCTCACGCACATACGACATTTTTCAACACATTTGCGAGGAATTTATCCTATCCATAAGATGAAAAAATTATAGACATCTAAGTTATTAAAAAAAATGTATTCATCATCATCACCATACCTGCCGAAAGAGGTCAACTGCGGGACATAAGCCTCTCCCAAAGTGACCGGTCCTACAAATTATAATTACTTGTTACCAGTGGTGGAGCACTCCCGCCCGCGCGTATGCTCCCTACCGGAGAAGCCGTACAACCCGCGCATCTCCGACGATCTGTACCGGCTGCGGACCTTCTCCATCACCAACAAGGGCGGCGTCGTCAACTGCGGGGACTCCATCTGCAACCGCCGGTCGCGCTCCAACACGTCCGTCAACTCCACTAACAGCAGGCAAGTCATTAGTTCATTACTAGCCGTTACTACCCAATACTACATAGTTTTAGGCATGCAAAAATTAATAAATGCAGTGAAGTTGTGTGATTCCCAAGTTCCAGAAGTTTATTTAGCAAGCAAATAAAGATTAAGGGGCTACCAGCTCCCAATGACCTTCAATCTGTAACTATCCGTTTTTTCATGTTTTTTATGGCATATTTACTTCAAACTCACAGTTTTCTATATATCGAAAATAGTGAGTTTGAAGTAAATATGGGATACTAATTTCGGTAAACCTCGTTGTTAAGTACTCGTGGCACCAAACCTTGGCAAATTTGGGCCAAAAAACCAGTTTTTTGGACGCAACTTTTGTGAAAATGAATTAAAAAGAAAAATCTCTGACGAGTCATTAGGGACGTCAATAAGGAACAGTAACATGTAGATTTCATATATAAAAGTGCATAAACAACATACTTATATCGAAAACAGAGAGCTTTTTGGACCATATTTGAATAAACCATACAAAAATCAACATTCATTGTTTTAAAAAAAACTCTGATACAAATGTAGATAAAAGATTGAAGAACCGATAAGCGTTTAGTGCCATAAATATATCTACCTATAGTTTTGACGAAGGAGTTTCAACTCAAAACTCGTCGAAACACGACAAAAAACGCGGGGAGCTTGACTTATCTCTACGAAATATCTCACAACTCTTTACGGTTGAAGAGTTTCGAGACTTATTTTTACATGGAATGTTTTTATGTGATATTATGTTCGGTTGCTTCATTAACGTTCCTAATGTTATAGTCATTTTCGGAAGTTACATCACCGCACTATAACGCGTTATCACATTAACTGAACGGACACTATCATTACACAATAATCTGACACAGCCCCGGCTAATCAGATTACAGCAGATTTGTGAGCGATCGCCGCTTCGCGTGCCGACTCCTGACCCACATACACAAGATGAATGAAGCCGTTAGTCAGTCACACCTCAAAGGAAAATGTCTCCGCTTTTGCATTACCCTTAAGGACACTTGCTTGGCCAAGCGAATAACGATCTTACGACGCTGTTTTTAAGTAAGTGTATTGATTATCATAAAATTCTGTGTTATGTTCGTCTTTTGCTAAGATCGACGTGGTTTTAAGGGCGGGTCATTGAAACAAAATGCGATATGAGTTCGCTTTGAACAGTGATATTGTGAATATCGTTAGATACGCGTCGCTACTCAAAGCTAATGTCGAAGGCAATTTAATTAAATTCCTTGTCCTGCTCTATAACAAAAACATTTGTTTTAATATTGTTGTTTAGGGTTTCGTACCCACGGACAATAGGACAAAACTACTTAAGATTCGCTGTCTTCTCTTGAAGTTGTATTTTTTTTACAGTAATAGTCACCTTATTACGGTGCACGAGTAGGGAGACTTAACATTTTCATAGATTGTTTATTAGTTTAATACCGTGACCACAGTAACAATTAAATTAAATTTAAAAAGAAATGTACCGTACAAGAAACATGTTTTCTTCAGCATTATTAGTTTACAAAAACCCTCCTATGCAATTTTTTCAAAATATCTAAAAACGAAACATAAACTTTTACGAAATACCTAAGTTAGTAATACCTATTACTAATAACGTAACTTTTCGACCTCACGTTAGGTCTGTAATTTTCCCATACAAAAATTGACATTTAGATCTACTTACAATGCGTTACGTGATCGACCCGCCGGTTTAACCCTTCGTATGCCGAGTCCCGTATCCGTCCCAGAGCGTTTGAGCCTTATATCTTAACTTCAAGGTCACTATTTTACAAGCAATTTTTTGACAGAGGCATCCGAAGGGTTAAAACAATTGTGAGAATGTATTACATTGAACTGTATATTTTTATACAACCACAATTTCTGCTGACCAGAAATGGTTCTTGAGTAGTTCTTTGAACCTATTATTTAATAGCTTTTTCCCGCGGCTGCGTTTGCGTATCGTTAATCACCTTAAAGTATTAATAATTACTATATCTGTACAAAATCTAACAGCAAATACGCTTATTAGACCACATGCTTGCGTCCTAAGATTTTTTACGATGCCATTCGAACTAGATTTTGGAGAGGAACAAATGTTTGTATGCCCCCATACAAACATTTGTTCCTCTCCAAAATCTACTACAATTGAATAACATAAATACCCAAAAAGTTGAGACAAAGATTGACCATCGCGGGCGGCAGCTCAAAGCGCTTCATACTAATTTAAAATGTTGCTAGGTAAATTAAACTAAATAACCTTAAAAAAATAAAATACTCATTTAAAACAATAATATGTCCTTATGTAATTATATCTAATTATTATATTAAAATACAGTACATATAATACTAACGCTAACAAGCTTAAATACATATACTAATATGTACATAATTAAAATGTAAACGCATACCTACCTATGTATATGTATGTAAAATGCATTAGGTGCAATAATTATATGACTTAACCCTTTGAACGCCATTCTTCACGTACTAAAGTGTCACTGATACGCCAACCTTTTTTCCAAAAGAGAGTGAATATGAACCTTATAAGAAAGATTGAAGGTTGTTTTGACAGCGGACGTCGTAACACTTAAAGGCGTTCTTGGCGCTGCGGATACGACATAACACGACACCTTTAGGCGTTCTTGGCGTTCAAAGGGTTAAACGAACTTAACAGGTACTCTTGAACCGCTCAGCGTACGCGTGCCGTATAGTCTATGTTCCTATTCCGTGTATTGGTCCCATTGTTATCAAAACTTCAGTTGAATGATGGGAACCATGAGGAATTGAGGGAACTCCTCAAATATAGAAGGCACGCATGTAGTAATTCCGGTATTTTCTATTATAACTAGTCCATTTACACCCGAAAATCACAAATTTGGTGACGTGGAACTGATGATGAAGACCACAGATGATTTATGGAACTCATACTTAAAACTGTAAAAGTACGTTGCTGATTTTGATATTATGATTCCGTTGAAATAGCAACTAAGGAAGTCCTAAATGTCATGTGTGCCAAATCGACGGAACTCCTCAAATATTATCGGTCCACATACAGTGATATCGTTTTCGTCTGTAATAATCGACGTATTTACTCTCGGAAAGCAGTCCATGTGGTAAAGTGGAAAGGAAATGTTCATTTGGCTTGGCGGAGTATTAATTGAAGTCGGTTCAAACTTTGTTTTTTAAAGTAAATTATTAGGGTTCCAGACCAAAAAGGTAAAAACGGAACCCTTATGCCGCCTCTGTCCGTCTGTCTGTCATAAAGTGAAATATCTCAGGAACTACTAATGCTCAATTTGAATATGAATGATTCCCTGGATAAAACAGTCCTATGCAAGGGCATAAGACCCTAGGAAGGCCTAGGGTCTTAAACTATCTCCATATTAAATAAATGACAGACAGACAGTACTTTCGCATTTATTGAACAAGCGAGAGAATCTTGTGAAATTTGTGAGCAGGTTCAATAATTATATAATTGATTTATCGATTCAGATTTACGAAATTACAAAAATATATATATGAAAACCGGCCAAGTGCGAGTCGGACTCGTGCACGAAAGGTTCCGTACCATTATCTATAAAAACGGCAAAAAAATCATGTCTGTTGTATGGGAGCCCCAGTCCGACTCGCACTTGGCCGGTTTTTTTGTATTTGTTGTTATAGCGGCAACAGAAATACATAATCTGTGAAAATTTCAACTCTCTAGCTATCACGGTTCTTGAGATACAGCCTGGTGACAGACATACGGACGGACGGACGGACGGACGGACAGCGAAGTCTTAGTAATAGGGTCCCGTTTTTACCCGTTGGGTACGGAACCCTAAAAATGACAGGGTCGCGAGTTCTACAGCTCAAAGAATCAACAGTAATATTAGTATGAATTTCTAGCCACATGGTAGCCAAGTTCTTCTGAAACTCACACTGAATGATATAAATAAAGCCACAATATGAACAATCGCATGTTCCATTTCCATTACTTAATAAAGTTTTTCCCCAACGGCGGACAATGTATCTGCAGTCTCCATCCGAGCTTTACTACGCAGTCAGAACTTGAGCGAAAAGTTTATTTCATTCCGCGACGATCAGTCAACGTCGGTTTTAATAAAAGAACTATTTTGGTTGAGTTTGTATGTAAATGTGAGTTTTGTCCAAGTCTGCCACGGAGGCGGGGTCATGATATTTTATCCATGTAGGAAATTCTCCCTTAAGGTACCTAATTTCTTTTTATACTATTTTGTGTTAAGTCTGAAATGATTAATTGACTTACAATTTCTTACTTGATTAACAAAGTGCTAGCTTAGAAAATAATATATGTTGTAGTTTTTAGGGTTCCGTACCCAAAGGGTGAAAACGGGACCCTATTACTGAGACTTCGCTGTCCGTCCGTCCGTCCGTCCGTCCGTCCGTCCGTCTGTCTGTCACCAGGCTGTATCTCAAGAACCGTGATAGCTAGAGAGTTGAAATTTTCACAGATTATGCATTTCTGTTGCCGCTATAACTACAAATACTAAAAAACCGGCCAAGTGCGAGTCGGACTGGGGCACGCATACAACAGACATGATTTTTTTGCCGTTTTTTATAGATAATGGTACGGAACCCTTCGTGCGCGAGTCTGACTCGCACTTGGCCGGTTTTTAAGAATTCGGCAAAATTAAGTTTGTCCATCAATTAAATGGGATCGAGACAAATTCCTGTGATGGAAGAGCTATTAATGTATCATCAATTTATAGGAAATCCTCTGTGCGTGAGTCCGACTCGCACTTGACCGCTTTTATAGGGTTCCGTAATCAACAAGGAACCCTTATAGTTTCGTCATGTCCGTCTGTCCGTCTGCGGCTTAGCTCAGTGACACTTACTGCTAGAAAGCTGTAATGGGGAATGGATGAAAATTTTTGAAATGCCTGATTATTTTTTTGGTGATAGGAATAACCTTCCTTAGCACCAGAAAAAAGTATCAGATTTTTCAGCTGCGACAATTATTTTTGAAAAATATAAACAGTTTCCTCATTTACGTTTTGGGTCAAGAACGGTAAATAGACACTTTCCTTGATCTGTCTCATATTACAAAAAACTATCTTAAATATCTGTGGTAAATTGACACTGGTAATGACCAATATAGCTGCTGCAAGAGTCAAAATCATTGCCAGTGTCAGTTTACCACACATATTCAATATATTTTTTTGGAATATGAGGCCGATCGAGGAAGGTGCCGTAACTGACCCGAAACGTAAGTGAGGAAACTGTTTATATTTTTCAAAAAAAATTGACGCATCTGAAAAATCTGAAACTTTTTTTTGGTGCTGAGAAAGGTTATTCCTAACACCAAAAAAATAATCAGGCATTTCTAAAATTTTCATCCATTCCCAATTCATATAAATCAATCACGCCGACAAAATAATGGAATATTTTTTTTTAAATATTATTTTTATAGTATGTCAAAATAGTATGACAAAAATACATCCACTCTTAAAGTTGGGATGTATTTTTTTTCTTGGTAAATGCATGGTGGGGGGGTATCGTTGAATAGCTTGTTCAAAAATATTATGGGTTCTTGCAACCATTTTTCGATTCAGGTATCCGTTTGCGTGATATTGCGTTTTAAAGCCCTAATATTTATTGGAGTCAAGTGTCCTTCCCCCTTGCTGACTAAATGGTTATGGGGTAACCATTTATTTATTTATTTATTTAAACTTTATTGCACAAAATACAAAAAATATATGTACAAATGGCGAGCTTAATGCCAGATGGCATTCTCTACCAGCTAACCATTGGGCTAAACAGAGACTTATAACAGGTGCAAAGAAAAAAGTATGATAATTTCTGTTACGAATATACTTGAGGAGAGAGGAAAAAAATACAAATGTATTATACACTACATATAGACATACATAAATAAAAATATATAAGATACATACAAAAAGATATACTACTACATATTCAATATATACTACCATTATGTGGATGGATTTTAGTCGAATTCTTGTTTAAGCAGATGCTTACGCAGCATCCGCTTGAAAGCAAACTTGCTTGGGGCTTGTCTGATGTTGAGAGGGAGTGAATTCCAGAGACGGCTGGTAGTTTAGTAGGTATGCGAAAAAATTCATGGCAGTAGTACATAAAATGAATTTAAAAGGAAAACTATCACGGATAAGTAGACATAACCAGTTAATGAGTAATAGTCGTCCAACTTAAAACTGTACTTGGAAACGTCAACTTTCGTACAAATTCGGGCGACGCAACCGCAAACTATAGTTGGCGTGCGCGTGTCTATGTAACAAAGTCAGACAGGCAACCATGGAATCCTACACTGAGCGTGGCCCGACACGCACTTGGCCGGGTTTTTTGGCATGTCATGACATCGGTATTCGTGAATCAGAATCAAACATTTACTTGTGACGGGCGTGTAGGTACCATCGAAGACACACTTAACTGACCATCTGTCAACCTTATAGCTATGGGAATAAGGTTGACAGATGGTCAGTTAAGTGTGTTACTGTTTGTACTAACGAGGTCAACCAGAGGCTTTCATATATCGACTCCATCCTTCTTTACATCATGAAAATGAAAGATAAATGCGACGGTCATATTCGTGCTAAAAAAACCAATTTCTTTTGCCCGAAAGCTTTTCACTTTGAAATTGTGCATGAAATTTTAGCTACAGCTGTCGTACGGACCTATAAGTATTTTAGAGGCTTACAAAGTTATAATAAGTACGCACAGTTACATAAGAACGTAATGGTCTATTCAAGAAAAATCCTAATTTAAAACTGTAACTTTACGGGGCTGTTTTAAGAGTAGTTAAGAGTTTGACCCGAGCGAGGGATTTGTTCTCAATTTATTTCTTCTAAGTTGTTCCTTTTTTAAGGTTCCGTACCTCGAAAGGAAAAACGGAACCCTTATGGATCACTTTGTTGTCCGTCCGTCCGTCCGTCTGTCAAGACCCTTTTTCTCAGGATCGCGTGGAGGTATAAAGCTAAAATTTATATCAAATACTCAGGTCTACTGTCCATTGGGGCTGTGAAAAAATCGAACTACTAAGCCAACGCAATCAAAAGATACAGCCGTTTATGCCGCAAATTTCTGCAAATTTTCGAAACTCGCAAGGGAATCAGAATCTACAGGGTACCTCCCATGAACTCAGAATCTTGAAATTTGGTATGAAGCAACGTCTAGCACAGATGAAAGAAAAATTGCGAAAACCGTAAATTTTTAGTTACATCATATAATAAAAATATTTTTAATAATTTTAAAGTCCGTCTTGCCCCCTTTATATACTACTACAGGTTTGTACGGAAGCCTCGGTGCGTGAGTCCGACTCGCACTTGGCCGGTTTTTTTTTCAGTGTTCCGTACCTCTACTGGAAAACCTTATATAATCAATTGGGTGCCCTATCTCAGAAACGCTCGGGTCATCATCCTCCTAGCGTTGTCCCGGCTGTCCCGGGATCCACTTTGGCTCCTAATCCCAAGATTATAGGCGTAGGCTCTGGTTTTACGAAAGCGGTTGCCATCTGACTTCCCAACCCTGAGGGAAACTAGACCTTGTTTTGAATTAAACCGGTTTCTTCAAGATATTTTTCTTCACCGAAAATTTAACAGTCACCCTTTGATCCATACTTATACTTATAACACTTATCCATATCCATAGGTACTAATATTATAAATGCGAAAGTGTCTGTCGGTTTCTTCACGCTTAAACCGCTAAACCGATTTAGATAAAACTTCGTATAGAGATAGTTCGAGTCCCAGGGAAGGATATAAGTTTTAAGAGAAGTGGGTGAAATGGAGGGTGAAAGTTTGTATGGAGCTTTGGAGCTACGATATTAACGAGCTCCATGCGGGCGGAGTCACGGGCAGAAGCTAGTATCCCATATTTTTTAAAGTATAACTTTGAGTTTTAAGTTGATTTAGGGATGTTTAAGGGAAATATGTAAAAAATAACGCGTATCTAATAATTCTATATCAATGTGTGGGGATAAAACTTTCCAATGGCAAAGTTTGTCCATCAATTAAGTGGAACTAATCGAGACTCGATTCCTGTGACGGTCGAGCTATTCATATACTTACAAATGGAAACGGAACCCTAATTATCCTTACCATATTTCCCCTGTAGACTGCGGCCCTATCGTGACGCTACTAATGACAATTTAATTGTGTTACATTCATATGACGTTACACAAACGAATGAGCCACACCGAATTAATTAATATTAATGATACCGGGACTGGACTGTGGTTTGTCACGGATTTCGTTGAATTTCACTGGTGACACTGAAAAGCTTTTTTTTTTCAAATTTCATGTTAACCTGTAATTAAGCATGCGTGTATATTTGTATTTAATATGCTACATTCATCAATAGTTTAGGAACTAAGGCTCTGTGAGCTGTAATCTCTAGCGATTAACGAGTATACGCGAACGATATCGCGGACAAAAGCTTTTTCATTACACTTGCTCGTAAATGGCTTTATAACGCGCAGGCATACAGATCTACAATAACCTTTATTACGCCCAAGGGCGTAATGGTTGTAATCTGATTGGTTTAAGCAAATCTCGTTAGCCGTGGGCCACAAGAATTCTGCTCTGTGATTGGTTGAAAAAAAATCTAGGTGGCCACGAGCCGCTGTACTGCTCTGTGATTGTTTGAATGAAATATTGAAGCTGCGCGCTCCGCTCGCAATGATCTGGAAATGAAGTTGTCAATTTCGTCAATTTTTGATTGGTGCGCTTGTATGAAACATAGATTCTTCTGTCTTTTGTAGTTATTTATTTCCTCGCAAATGTGATGAAAAACATTGTATGCGATACGTACGGTAAGATTGTTACAAACTCGAGTCTTAAAAACGCCCTCCGCCTTCGGCGTCGGGATTCTGATAGACTCTCGCTCGTTATTCATATCTTACCGTACTTGTAACACAATGTACTATTATTGTTATAAATTACAGAATTTCTTAAAACGTAATCAAATTTCATGCAAAAGCGAAGGCATTAAGTCATAATGGATGGTTTTGCGGGCGTCCTTAATCCTGACTAATATAGTTGTAATCGATTCGGTTCCTCGTGGGGGATTTACCCTACCAATGCATATTAAAATTTTAGAGAAAATGTAAACAAAAGCTAGTACTGTTATAAATTACAGCATTTCTTAAAACGTAATACATTTCGTGCAAAAGCAAAGGCTTTAAGTCATAATGGATGGTTTTGTAGGCATCCTTAATCCTGACTAATAGAGTCGTAATCCAGTCGGTTTCTCGTCGGGGATATACCCTACCAATGCATATTAGAATTTGAGTGAAAATGTAAATGAAAGTGACATCATCCGATATTCAATTTCCACCTCCATTTCTGCTTTTGGCGGTGTGGAGTCCCTGCTGTCAGATGTCGGTGTCAAGTCAGTACAGATTTTTTACTGCGGGGTGTTTACAATAGGGTAGTTTGAAATTGTATTGTATTTTAAATTGATAACGTATTTTTGCTATTTTGGTATTATACCATCAAATTTTTGCAATTTAAAGTGAAAATGGTTACATAATACAATCAAAATCATAAAAAAGACATGGAACTTGAAACTGTAGAAAAAATATGCACTAATAGAATCCTTACGCTTCAATAAATAAAATCTATGACAATTATGCATTTAAACTGATTTTACATAAAACGATTACTTCCTATAGAAAACTGTATTTTTATTGTCAAAGAGTAAATTTAAAACTAATTAGAATCCTTGCGGTTTAATAAAAAAAACATCTATGATAACTATGCATTTAAACGTGGAATTTTATAACGATTAGTTCAAAGCAGTTCAGGTAGTTTGGTGTTTTCAGTGTACCGTATATCTATATACTTGTGCCGCGTTACTTATAAGTTGTTTGTTAATTAAGTGAGCGCAACGCCAACAAACTGCTTTGCAGTTTGGCGAATCTTTAGTTTAAGGTGATAATTTTGTATTTTTGTTCGCAATAAAAAAAAAACTGACGGCATAGGTACATCTATGTCAATTAGTATGAGCCGTTTCGCCTGTCACTTGCAAAGCCCATCTTTGATTCAAATATCTGTTTTATGTCCTTTTCTTGGAGTTATTTCTATACAAACATTTGTTACTCTCAAAAAACTGGTTCGAATGGCATCGTATAAATAACTTAGGAATCTAGCCTATTATTGGCATCATCATCTTGACGGAGAACTGCGAATCATCTCCATCATGTTAAATAAAAGCTTGTAAAAAATATGCCACTTGTCTCGCTATTAGTTTATTACCTATACTCTTCTAATCTCTAGCCATGGCTTAATCAACCAAACGGGAGCAAAAAGGGATGTCACATCGTGTTAATCAAACTGGGTAGCAAGGCTCATCGGCTGAGATTGCGGGGACTCCTGGGCTGTTATTCGCTACGCGCAAATGCGGCTCACCCCGCCGGTCACCCGTTACGAAACTAGACCAGCTCTACCTACGCTTAGTTACTACGCATCGCGGTGTCAAGATATATTTGTGGGTGAGCGTTGAGGTGAGCTTAAACAAGTTACAGAATAGGGGGGCTGGCCAGATTGGGTTGATTGACGAAACCAAATGAATATGAGATGTCAATCCTTTGAAGGAATTGTCAAAGAGGGATAACTTTGACGTGTATGTGGTCTGTGTGTCTGTCTTTGGCATCGTAGCTCCGAAATTAATGGACCGATTTTAATGCGGTTTTTTTTCCGAAAGCTGACATGATCGAGATGGTTCTTAGCTACGTTAAAACAAAATCGGTTTAGCCGTTTTTGAGATATTGAACTTTGAAATGAAAATGTGGGGGGTTTTTCAACTTTTCTAAGTTGTAGTTATCATACCATACCAAATTTTTATTAAAATCTATAGGTGTTTTAAACTTTTTAAATGGTGATTAAGTAATTGTTTAAATCTTAATATGTATATAATATAATACGAAACAAACTTTAAAACAGACCAATTACTGAACATCCTCCTTTTAAGAATTAAATGGGAGAACTTGGTAAACCTTAAATTAATGGGAGACGCGTACTAAACTTTAAATTGGTTTCTAGTTGATTTCTTTATTTTCTAGTGTTATACACCACAATTTGGCTCCCAGCGGAGCCAATTAGAATTTTTCAAGCGCTCAAAGATCATCCATGTATACAAATGATGCATTTTATTATTCGTCAAGTGTGGTTGTAGCACTGCATTTCACTCAGCTTTGCAAGATAACTACGAATAAACCGCGAACCAAATCGTAAACAAGATTGTTCATTTGAGATTCAGTGTAAAGCGGGTTTAACAAAATAAACTCCAAACGTTGATTTTAGCACTGAAGGTATAGTGGCTGTTTCGCTCATTGAAAAGGAAATTCGCGACACTTGCTCTTGAAATTCATTTTTAGTAAACAGAATATAAAAACTACCAAGTGCCTCTGTGAGCTGTAGAACTAGCATTTTTCTTAATTTAGACAATCTGGATCGCCTAAAAAAGACTAGGTATATAATTATTATACTTGCTCAGAAAATTTCACGAAAATCGGTTGAGAAATGCGACCTGTAGAGGAGAACGATTTTCGGCCATAGGTGAAGCATAGAACTTCATTCGCTGCGCTCGCTCGTTCTGTAATAAATATGAAATACGAAAAAACTAACACGGAGTTTTTTCAACAGTCTGGTGATCTTCCTGACCTCCGAGAAGGTGGAGATAGTTTGCCACTTAGACCGCTGCATATACGGACGAATTAACATTACCTCTCAGTAAAGTACCTATAAAAGCTCATTGCTGAAAGCATAATATTACTAGTGGCTCTGTCTGCTGTAGAAATAGCGAACATGACGCGATAAAGCTATTTAGAAAATTATATAACCTGCTCACAAAATTTCACGAGAATGGATAGAGAAGCTCACCTCAACGCTCACCCACAAATATATCTTGACGCCGCGATTCGTAGTAACTAAGCGTAGGTAGAGGTCTAGTTTCGTTAGGTGTGACGCGTGGGGTGAGGCGCATGAGCGCGTAGAGAATAACAATCCTGTAGAGGTGCTGGTCAAACGCGCATACGAATTTTGGCGCAAGCTGGAGCAGAGAACATCGTTCGCTTCGCTCCCTCATTCAATAAGGTTTTGAAGATCCATGTTATGTATTAAAATATTATGGAACGAATCACTAACGTCTTTGTTCGTAATTCTAGTATCCTACTAATATTATAAATGCGAAAGTTTGGATGTTTGGATGTTTAGATGTTTGGATGTGTTACTCAATCACGCTTAAACGGCTCAGCCGATTTGGATGAAATTTTGCACGAAGAGAGTTTAACAGCCTGAATTAAAATATAGGATAGTTTTTATCCCAGGTCCGCGCAGACGAAGTCACGGGCAGAAGCTCTGTATTTTAATATGTCTGAGACTCACGGAAGTTTTCTATGTACAATCCATTTTATGATTTGATGACATTTTAACACACGCGTATTAGCTAGTTTACAGCAAGCCGTTAATTTGTGTCTCAATGGAGCAAAATGATGTATTTACGGTGAGGGCGGTATATTGAATCCAGAGTGCAGTGAAGGATTCGCGAGGGATTCGTTAACGTCCATGACGAAAATGAAACAATTAGGTACCTTCATATTTAATTTATCCTCAGTAGGTATAAAATTATTTTTGCATGACTGATACCTTGACCACATACTCGTAGGTACTTACGCCATCACAATAATGGTCGGTAGGAGGGACGACGACCATCCATGGCTTTGTAATCGTCCATAATCTAAGCATTAACATTTAGTCTATTGGGATCAAACAATTGCCTAACATCTGACCTTTAGTGGAATTTACCTTTCGTATCTGAGCCAGAAGCGTTGAAGATTACAATTGTTATCCCTATTTAGAGTCGAAAAGGGTCAATTCCGGGATCTCGGGTCCTTTGTGTCCTTTTCGCTGACCCTTGGGATGGACATATTCTCAAAGTGCACGACACAATGACATTGTTGTCTATTATTATTGAAGTCGTTACGTTCTTGAGAGAGGTTAGTGTTCAATTTCGGAATTTGAGGGGCGTCAGTACAGTACAAATTATTCCCGTGCAGTTAAACTTATTCCGTGGTAACTTAGTAAGTATACTAAAAGAGCCTTCTGTTTGTTTTGAACCAACTGCGGCAGCCGAAATGTTATGTTTTTCGAGTGTATATATTGAAACATGTCTTTTTTTGGCGCTCTCTGCAACTTAAGCGGCTGGATAGTTTTTAACATGTGAGGTGTCGTTAGATTCCTTTTAGTCGTGGGAGTAACGTCGTGGTCAACTGGTCATGGATCTTGTTTACAACTATTCCAAATTTCAAATTGACATCAAGAGTTAGAGGATATTATTCATTGTTGCGACAGACGGACAGACGGACAATTCCAATTAAAGGAAAATGCTGTGGCAGTATGGCCATGGATGATTTGTAATGGAGTGTCTGATCCTCGGTGGTTTCGCATTCACAGGCCTGCTTAAGTTGTTTGTTTCTCTTCTACACAGAAAAAAAAACTTGCATCAAGAAATAAATTAGGAAGACCGCCAATCTCTTAATAGGAAGACGGACAATCTTACACAAATCGAACTAGTCCCATAGTAAGCTCAATAAGGCTTGTGTTATGGGTACTAGACGCCGATATATTTAATAGGTATAAATACTTAAATACATAGAAAACATCCAAGACTCAGAAACAAATATTCATGCTCATCACACGAACATTTCGTGATGAGTCTCTGGAACCAAGAAAAAAATTTGAACAAGATAAGTTCGCTTCAAGATAATTGAACATCTTCCTAATTCATTTCTTAAAAATGTTTACCTTGAAGTAAGTTTTTTTTTTTGTGTATGGTCATTTAGAGTAGACATTCCCTAGCATAAGTTTGTGCGGTAAACTACTGTCATGGTTACCTTCATCATGGCTACCTTGGTCATGGTACTGGCATACCCTTTGCATAGCCAGGTGCTAGCGGGCGGTCGCTAATTAGTACTCAATTTCAAGGTGGCGGCCTGATGAAAGACGTCAAGAAAAACATTCTAGGTGGTCAGCCTATACGTATTTAGTAACATGTAGTAAGTCAATGTGTATCGTTGTTAACGTGACGTGACGTTGCAGGGCATCAGACCGGTCTCCGTTCGACGGCTCCTGCTGCTCCGGCTACCGGCCCGTGGACTCGGCCAGCCTCGACACCCCCGACGACGACGAGCTCGAACCGGTGAGAACTACTTTATGGCTAGAAAAGTTGTTATTAAAACAACGATCAACACAATGAACAAGTGAACTCAAAAGATTTTTCGAAGAACACAATTGCTTTCCTGCCCCACTCCCACGATTAATAGGAATCCAACAATACCTCATATGTCGAAATCCGTCAAACGGTTTAGGCTGCAAGCCGTGCCAAAGAATAAGACATACACAAATATATACATATATACATACATACGCTTGAAAAACATAACCCTCCTCTCCTTAGGTAGCCGGGTAAAAATAATTTAATATCGAATGAAAAAATCGCGTCCTAGTGGAACTTGAACCCACAAAATTATCATCTTGTGGCCTTAGCGGGGGTAGATTTACCTATTAAACTATAAGTCCAGTTACTACCGACACATTGTTATCATGTGTTTTTACTTGAATTGATTGAAACTGATTTTACCTTCCTTACTCTTCTTAATAATGAAATATCATATGCCTCTAACAAAAACAAACAATAAAACAACAACTTAACCTACAAAGACAAAAAAAATACTATAAATTAAAACTTAAAGATAAAAAATTTGGCCCAAATCGCTGTCAGCGGGTAGTGTGCCCAGAAGGCTGGCAGCATTGCCACGCTGGATGGCAATGCTAACTCTTTGAGCAAAATATAGGCCAGCCCTCTGGTCACCGCTGGCGTCTATTAGGCGCGCCGACAAATCCTTATAAAGTCGGCGCGCGCTTGGACCCCATGGTCCCAGTGTTTCGACCCCAAACGCCTCAAATTAGTAACCACTCCCCTGCCTCTAACTAAATGCCTCAAGAAAGTGGCCTTTTTTATACAATAGATACATTTTAGTAACATTATACACCAGTGTGTATAATGTTAGCAAAATTTTAACTATTGTAGGCTTTTGAAAAGTAATACCCTCCTGCGAGAATCCAGTTTTAATAACTTAATGGAGCACCTGTGGGAACCATTTCTTGCGGAGTATTTCCATAAAGTACCTATAATACCGCGTACATATGTGTACAATGAAAAGGTACTTAATTATTAATCTCATTGCAGATACCAAAATACAGAGTGGTGCTGCTCGGTGACGCTGGGGTGGGGAAAACCGCTCTCGTCTCGCAGTTTATGACGTCAGAGTACATGAACACCTATGACGCGAGTCTGGGTAAGACCAACACCACAAGCCCTAAGCTTGAATATCTTTTAGATACTAGGCGTGCTTGCATCCCTTTTACGATATGCATGTCTTTTACAAAATTTGCTTGATTGTGTTTAAAAAAGTACTAAGACGATTATCGAATTTAAACTTTCGTGAGACATGTTGAAATAATACTAATATTTACACGGTTAAACTTACGCATGAAATGTCACTACAAGCAAAAATGACGGAACGCTTCATGATTTTGCGTGTCATCCTTGCTTGTTTAATTTTTAGTAGGTACTAATACGATTACGTAAATTGTATGAAAGATTAGTGGCGATTATCGAAACGGCAGCAATGCTCTATCATTGTGAGTTTTGGACTAAATATCCAATATAATACCATTTCAGCTTCATTTGTCTGCTGTTCGTTAATTGGTACATACTGCGCTGTCCAAATTTCACTCTGCCTAATGCATTCACATTGTTGCATGTTCGTACATTATCGGAGTGTTGGAAAGTGCATTGCATTTTATGATTTTGTGGCCTTTACTATCTTTTTTGCATGTAATTTTTATTAGGTTGCATGATTTTGTTTGTCGTTCAAATTAGTAAAGCGTAATTAAACTCAATTTAGAATAGAATAGAATAGAATAGAAACACATTTATTCAGGAAACACATTAACAAATACAACAATCAAACAAAAGTATACAATTAAACAATTAAAGTGTTAAAGTGAGAAAAAAGTCTAGGTACTTTGTATTATTTTTCTCATCGGGATGTGAACCTGAAATGGCCTCCACTCAGCAATGCAGTTGGCACGGCTAGCGTGATCAACGGCGCTGGTTTTCTAACAATTAATTAATTAGTTCATTTCGGATCATTACATTATTTAATGTTACAAATTAACATTCATCAGAAAAACACTCAAACAAATTATGTATGGTTCGACAATGCCTTCATTTGGAACGTTGGTAGGCAGTTTGTCAAAAACTTAACTTCAAAGTTAACTTGAAAAAATACGGCCATTTATGCCGCAAAAACGTATATTTCGACACCCTCAAGGGAATCAAAATGTATAGGGTACTTTCCATTGACCTAGAACTATGTGGCAACTTGGCAAGTAATATCGTCTTATACTACAAGTAGGTACAGGAAAAAATTTAAAAACGATACATTTGTAATTGTGACGGAACACTCGGTGGGCGAGTCCGACTCGCACTTGTCCGGTTTTTTTTGTCGATTTAGTTATAGAAAAAAAAAAGAAGTAAAGACAGGCCTGCTAGTATTTACGACCGGTTTAGCCTAAGTGACGCTGCCTACGAAGCTAGAGGTCCTGGGTTCGATTCCCGGTACGGGCATTTATTTGTGTAATGAGCACGAATATTTGTTCCCGAGTCATGGATGTTTTCTATGTATTTAAGTAATTATTTATTTATATAAGTATGCGTCTAGTAACCATAGTTCAAGCTTTGCTTAGTTTGGGACTACTTAGGTCGATTTGTGTAAGATTATCTGCAAATATTTATTTATTTATTATAGCTCACAAAGCCACTTGTTTTATAACTTGAGCGAATACAGCTCCTTACTAACCCCGCAATCGTTTATAATTAATTATTCCCTAACCCGTTCCTTGGAGAAATTAATAAACTGAATCTTCTCAGCGGCTTATAAAAACAAATTTTATACTGTAATTCGTTATTACCGGCGAGGTCTTTAAGCGTCATAATTAAAAGAGTAAATTCCATCCCTTGGGTTTGGGTCGTTGTATTAAGGCAATTTTAAAGCGAAAACTTGAACGGATTTTAAATTTACGGATTACGCGCTTGATTGATGCTAGGGTATTTTTATTATAAAAATATCATTTTTAGTACAAGCCTTAATCCCAAGGTACACTCAGCGTCAAATACATTGTAGCAGTCAAAGTGGCCAAATAGTTCGGTACACCATACTAAATATATGGTGTACCGAACTATTTGACTACTTTGGTTGCTACAAAGTATTTGACGCTGAGTGTACTTGGCACATTCGAGATTTTCCTTGAGAGTTTACTATTAGTTTACTATTACAATCAAAAATCAATCGATCAATTTTATTCCATTCGGCGCCAATCAAAACACAGATCTGTCAGGGTGCTACGTGTGAGTTTCGCTACATATGGACATTATGCTGCTACGGACTACGCCGTAGCGGTACGAGCGTAGCTTAGCAGTGAATGAGTTAGTAGGCATAGGTACCAATCAAGGTGGAAAATCTAACGGAGTCTGTGAGCTTCAGTTTTTTTTTATAAGCAAACAACAAAAACAAAACAAAGTAAGTACCTTAAATTAAAGATTCACTAAACTGCGTCAAAGTCTCTCCGATGATCTAAAATATTTTTCACTTCTGATGCTTGTAAAGTTCAATGTTTGGATTTAAGCTTCACAAAATGTCACTTATGCTCTAGTGCACAACGTAATTTTTTTTAAATACCAAGTTAATCGGGCCTTACTGCCACACGCATAATAAAACTTCATAGAATAAACTTGTTATTTTTAAAAGCTTTTATTTAACTTGCAATGTATGTATGTATGTATGTTTGTTCGGGTGGAATCTTGCAGGTTAAATTTGCAAACTTCCCGAAGTCCAATTAAGTTGAAATTTTGTACAATTATGTAAGTCGGATGACAATGCAATACTATGGTACCATAAACCTGGTCTGATGATGGAGACGGAAGGTGGCCGTAGGAACTCCTTAATTATACAGGATAAACCCGTCGTGTTTGGGTTCGTTAGAATCCTCTCAATGAGCAGTTGATGAGTGTGCAAAAAAAGTACAGTCGGCAAAAAATCCAATATGGCGGAACACCCAAGATGGCGGGTTATTTATTTATAATGCACTCCTACAATATGGGTATCAAATGAAAGGGCTTGCTGAGAATAACTCGAAAAATAAAGTGACGTCACTCTTAATCCAATATGGCGGACAATATACAAAGAAACCTGTCCAGCGATGACTAAAAAGTAAAAAATAAATTAAAAGTAAAAAAAACTTTTTTAAAAACAAGCTTTTATTTAAATGCGCTAAAAAGAATAAAATAAACTTTTCCTTATAACTTTTACTATAAACTTATAACGTCATAACACATTTTCGATGATATAAAAGCTTGTCGTGAGAATTAGGTACTCGTATACTATCTATACCCAGGTAAATCTCGCGACAAGCTTTTATATCATCGAAAATGTGTTATGACGTTATAAGTTCATAGTAAAAGTTTTAAAGGAAAAGTTTATTTTATTCTTTTTAGCGCATTTAATCTAACATACTTTAAGCAATTTCAAATCCGGCTTTTCCATTACTAAATTAATAAAAGCCGATTAAATAGAAGTGAATTATTATTTAAAAACATATCAAAACATTAAATGACTTGGCAGTATGAAGTACTAAGTCTAATATCACGTGTCGAAAAACTTTAAAAGGTTAGGTAAGTGGCGGGAATGAGCTGTTATTTAATTCAATTTTGCAAATATTTGTTCTTTTCTCGCTATCGAAGGCAAAAGCAGTGTGTATAACTCGGGTATAAATGAGCCATTTTACCCCTCGACTTAACTATCCGCACTTGCCGGTGGCTCGGGTGATAAACGTCTCAGGTAAAATGGCTCGTTTTATGCACTTGTTACAATCTATGTACTATTAAACAATAGGTTAAATGTGTGGATTTAGCTACATAACATTTTAGTGAACATTCTAGAGAAACACATGCAAGACGGAGTTACCTCTGTAAATGCATTTTGTACGTGCATCGAATGCATTGCAAAGCAAACTGAACACTAGAACAGCAGTTGCAGCGATTTAAGATAACGTTGTAGCTCGGAAATCTAAGCAAATAACGACTGTGTTCTCAATAGACAAGGCTCAAAATCTAATAACAGTAAGTAAAAAGATTGCACGATATCCAATCGCCGTTGGTACTAGAGCACTATTTCGTTAATTGGAACTCATAGAACTAAGTTTACATTTTGTAAGTTCGTCTTTACCAACGTATTTATCTTACTAATGCTCCTAAGTTCAAAGATAGAATTTTAATAACAACTGCTTCCCAAATGGAACTCACCTCTAACTGCATAAAAAGTATGATAGCGAAAAAAATCTTGTCTAAAAATATTTTTTTAAGGTGCGTGAAAGAAAACAAACTCCCGAATAATTTTACGAACCTTCGCTTTTATAATATGAGTAGCTTTTTGCTATAGCGAACTCTGTTAAACCTTTATTGAAAACCACAAATCATCCCCAAACTCATCTTATACGAATAACCAAGAGTTAATGTTAATTTTGCGTGGGTGTGCAAAAACGGGGGTTCAACTTGCGTCACCACACCCTTGTCAACTCACCGAACTAAGAATTAGTCCACAGGATAATTTGATTCGAACAAGGATAATTTAATTATGAAGAATTCTCGGACTGACCGAAACCGTTGAATAAATAAAAGTACCTACTCGTATACTTCCAGAAAACCCAAATCATGGCACTCCGCTCTACCGAGATATAGCTTTAGCTAATACATATTTGCTGAGCCAAAACTGTCGAGTGTGAGTCGTATATATATCGTGAAATGTTTCACAGTTCATTTGAGTTTCCGTTTTTTTTCCGCTAAGCGCGGATCACGACACGATCCGGCAAACAAATTAACAAAGCGCCTGAATGGTGGATTCCTGGGCTTAAGTCACGGACACTATTCGCATTCCAATTTGATTGGGAATATGCTATGTCGATTTGAATGAAAATAAACAACGTTCAACTGTAAAAAAAATGCAGGTTACTCCGGTACGAAAACTTATAATGAAAAGGTTTCCATCCCATATGCAAGAGCACGTACAAAATTCACTTTACCATGTCAGTATAGAAAACCTTCGGAAACGGCGGAAAATCAAACAAGTCATTAACTATAATCAGCATTAAGAAATTATATTCATACAACATTGTCCCTTGAAGTACTTATATTGCTTCATATTGAAACGTAAATACATTAAGTGTCGATGTAAGTATTAAAATAGATATCTCTTGGATAAAAATATGTTGTTACCTAATGTGCAGAATTTATATATTTTATTTTATGCTTAGGCTTAGTTTAAACATGTTGCTACACCCTAGTAGGGACAGTAGGGTCCATGTTCGTACTGGTTAGATTTTAAGAACACCTTTGTAAATAACATGGTTGCAACGAATAAATATGAATATGAATATGAATATTGTCGGCGTTGGCCATGCTTGAGGCTTGTCAGGTGTACGCGTAATGTGAGTCATCCTTTACTCACAAAGAAAAAGGACGTGACGTTAATGTAAATGAGCTTTGTTAATTTTATTTCCCGACTACATGTCGTTCTAGAACACTAAACGCTCGCTTTGCTGTTAAAACGACATCATTACTGCCACAAAGGTGTCTCTATCTCAAACGGAAGGCGGCAATTTTTAGTTGCGCGCCCCTCATTTATCAAGTTATGTTTGCTCAATATCGGCCAAGGGTGTGTCACTGCCAAGTTCGGTGGCAATTAAGTAGGTACACATTGAAGAACAAAATTTCCCGCATTTTTAGGCATTAAGAAAATTGCCTCTATGGTCCAAAATCAAAAATTAGGTGCACGTCCCAGTGCTGGCTGCTCATAACAATACAGGTGAATAAATGGTCGTCAACTATTAACAACTAAAAGTAGTACCTAGTAGCTCTGTGAGATGTAAAACTCGCGAGAACTCTTTTTATAAGCTTTATATTAACTTGACCAGTTCGTATATGTAAGTATAGAAGTATATACTTACATACGAACTCTCCTGACCGGTTTCGGCTAGGGATGTTACGAATATTCGCATTCGCATTCGCATATGCGAATGGTTCGCATCATTTTAAACATACGCATCGATATTCGCATTCGCATCAAACGATGCGAATTTTTTGCGAATGCGAATGTGTGCAATGTTGCGTTGAGTTCGCTACGCCGGCCACACGTCACCGTCGAGTCGCACATGCCGCACATGCGCAATGCGCGCAGACCGGTAGATACGTGATTAATTTTGACCAAAATGAACCATTCGTAGATTTTTACCCCGCTGGTTGTTTGTGATTACTTGATTAGTTCGCCTTGTGTTTTTGGAGTTTTTGTCAAATTCAGTTTTTTTTCCTTTTCCTTGACATTCGCATTCGCATTCGCACATTCGCATCCTAAATATTCGCATTCGCATTCGCTTTCGCGAATGTGATAAATCTGACATTCGTGACATCCCTAGTTTCGGCGACGGCGACTGTTTCAACTCTGGCGTTGATGTCGTTCATGTGCTCTGGAGCCGTAGCATGGTTGGCCTTATCACGCGACAAGTGACAAGATAACAGCGTCGTCTCGTTCTATCGAACGGTGTCAGCCAGTGACGCACGCTCTATCCTATCACCTATCGCGTGACAAGGCCAACCATGCTACGGGGCCTGGTGTGGCTCACGTAGCCAATCTTATTTACGAATAAAGTCCGGCAAAATTTGCAATCCATTTTTCAGTCACTTGCCGTTATCCGATTGAGCTGAAATTTTGTGCATTAGTTTAGTTTGGATGACAATTCAATATTATGGTACCATCGAGCTGATCTGATGATGGAGACAGAAGGCGGCCATGGAAATTCAGTATTTAACCGACGTAACCCCACTGAGTTTGGGCTCGTTAGAATCGTCTCAATGAGTAGATGACGATGGTATACAGAAACGTACAGGCGGCAATAAAAGCTTGTACCAAAAATGAAATTTTTGACAGAAACTTATCTTTACTGAATTGACAAGGAATATATGATAATTATTGAACCTCAGAAAATTTCAGTTTAGAAATGTGACCTGGGCTGTTATTCGCTACGCATTCATGCGCCTCATCCCACCCGTCACGCCTAACGAAACTAGACCTCTACCTACGCTTAGTTACTACAAATCGCGGCTTCAAGATATATTTGTGGGTGAGCGTTGAGGTGAGCTTAAAACAAGTTACAGAATAGGCGGGCTGTGTAGAAGAGTACCATCGGACAGCGGGACAGCAGGACATCTGGACATACGAAAGGATTTTGGCCCAAGCTGAAACAGAGAACTTCGTTCGTTTCGCTCGCTCGTTCAATAAGTTGCCAAATATGTATTAAGATCGTCTCGAACCTTACAATTCCACTACATGCATAACTGTAAAAGCTGCAAAGTATGTGAAATTCCAAACACACAAACGCTCGGAGTAGCCGCTGTCGTCATCAAGCTTGCATAGGATATCGAAATAAAAATGTTTTTTGGAAAAAAATCCAAAAACTGGATCAACAAAAAAATCTATATAATTAAAGAACCTGCTCACAAAATTTTACGAAAAACGGTTGAGAAATGTGACCTGTAGATGAGAACAGCGGGACAGCGGGGCATCCGGGCATACGAACGAATCTCGGCCCAAGCTGAAGCATAGAACTTCGTTCGCTTCGCTCGCTCGTTCAGTTAATTTGATAGGTCGAAGCCACATGTCGGTATTATTGGTTCATGAAGCGAAGGAGTATTAAAATTTTAAGTTTGTTCGAAACAGTAACTGCGGTCCGAGTGCCGGTTAGAATGAGGTATCTGTATTATCTCTCTAAATCTTTAAGGTAGCCTTATACTTTAAATATTGTACCCATAGTACAGGCTTTGCCTAGTTTGGGACTAGATCAATTGGTGTGAATTGTCCCACTATATTTATTTATTTATTTATTCTAATGTAAAATTTCAGATAGATCGTATTGTGGCGTAAAATTTCATTGGTGTCCGACACCAACCCAATAGTAGGCAAATTCAAGCTTAATTCATAATAAAATAAAATAAAATAAATAATAAAATTCGTTTATTTAAAAGAAATAGAACACATCTTAAGTTAGCCCATGGTCCCACCCCACACCCCCTCGAGGGTGCCCGCCTTGTCGGGGCGGGGGGGCTTAGTAACCGTGGACTGCAACCCACGGCGAAGCTAAGAGGCACCCAGGGCCGGCCTGTGTGGGGCCTGCTGGCTGGCCCGAGGAGAGCGCTCCTAGCGGGCTGTGCATTGCCCGCTTAGGATGCGTTGGGCAGGGACCGCAGCAGAAAAGGAGTACCTACTTATCTTCTGCGGCCGAGGCGGGATCGCAGGGGGAGAGGCGTGTTGGTATAACGGTGCGCCACTCTCCCTACCCCCTGCGAACTTGGCGGGGCCGTTCCGCGGAAGCGGCATTGGTGGGGCCGCAGAGGAAGAGGAATGCCGGTATTACGGTGCGCCGCTTTCCCTATCCTCTGCGGCCGAGGCGTGGTCGGTGGCGGAACCACATACCTGATCCGCCACCGGGTGCTGGAATTTCCCGCACCCATGATCTCCTCGTAGCGGACTCAGGGGGGTCCGCTACTGAACGTGTGGAGATGAAGGAGGCAGGCGCGCCAAAACATCTGGCGTGCCTCTCGTGGAGGGCCTTCGGGCGTCCGCGAGGGAGCCGCTTGTGGGTGGCTGCCGCCGGCGGGGTCGCGGATGTGTGCGCAAGCGTTCCCGTGACCTCGCCACATGGCGGCGAGGCGGCAAGTGGGGGGGGTTTTTAGTGGGTATACCGTGAGTCTCATCAGCTTATACGGGAGTCCCACATAACCACTCGGGTCACCCCCTGCACCCGGGTGGTATGCGTAACGCATTTTCCCCCCTAAACAAAAAAAAAAAAAAATGGTCCCACCCCACACCTAGGCTTAGCCTGTATCGTGGTGACCGTTGGAAAAACATTAACAGTAGGTACATGTTTGTTCGGGTAGGTTTTCTCTATTATTATTATAAAACAAATCGAAATGTGATTATGTGTGTGTCAATTTACCAACTGGAATGTGTCGAAAACTGGTATAGTGCCAAAAAAATATGTATATACAATTTTATTTGTAATACAGGATGAAATGCTACATTGGAACAAAGATTTCCTTTATAGCAAAGCGTCCCTTAAAAGATTAGCATGTCATGAGTGAGGTCCGCGACCTTCAAGGCTTGATCCATTAAGATTGATAGTGGCTCGTTCGGCCGTTAAGCCGTATTCAGCCCTCTGGGAGTTTATTAACCTATACGCTTACTCGTCAATGTAAGCACTAAGTTTTTTTATATATGTGGTTCAAAAAAGTATGAACGCTTGATTTGACGAGATCATACTAGTATAGTTGACAAAATCGACGCTAATATTATACGTGCGAAAGTAAGGACTCGGCCACGAGCGAGCGGCAGCGGTAGCAGGAGTGGGAGTAGGTGCGGTAGCGGGAGCGGGAGCAGGAGTGGTAGCGGTAGCGGTGCACCGTAGGTAGGAGCGAGATGCTGCGTTCTGATCTCACACGCATGCCGCTGCCACTGGCGCTCGGAGTCATGACCAAACCCAAACTTTGTCTATTCTTAACCATTGACGTATAATAAAGTAAATAGACGCACAATGTCGAACAAAAATTTCAAGAAATGTGCCCCAATTTGACAACTCTAGCTATATTTCAGTTGATGCCAATCGCGTTTACTTATAACCTGCGTTGAGATATATGCTTCATATAAAAGAGAGCTTAGTGTTTTAAGCTGTAAGGGCCATATTAGCGAATTAGCATCAAACAGATTAAAAACTTTTTAGTTTATTGAGATTTTATCATAATGTGACTTGATTGCTCACGTCAAAACTAAATAGCGAAGGAATGGAGTCGCATTATAAAATTATTTTAATAATATTGTACAAACAATACAGTCATTTGTAAATGATTGACGAAGTATATTGCGGATTTTTACTGTTTGGAAGTATTTTACATGTCACACTTTAATGAATAAAATCTATAATATTTTATTTATTTAAACAGGAAGACGAAAAACACAAATAAATACACAAAACATTGTTCGGTGGGCATTACGTATTATCAGTGCAGCTGTCAAACTCGACGTATCTAATTAGTCCCTTTGCGACATATAATAATGACTTACAATCTGAATATCAATTTATCTTTAGTTAAACATTTATTTTTACAAGATTTTATATAAACTTGAAAAATAAACACACGACGAAGTCGTCACCACTCTTCGTCGTTGATGTCTCCTATCTCGTGCTATAAGCCTATAACTGCGGCCTACTTTGCACATCGCTAAGGATTTCTCGGGAATCTTAAATTGAAAACCACAAATAACGCAACTGTACTACTCCATAAAAAAAATCTAATAAGTAGGTACTGACTCCTTAGGTTTTTGTTCCGTGATAATCTGTCATTTGTACTAACGAAATTATTTATTCAAAACCATGAAATGCCAATGAGTTTACATGAAATTCTTTACGCTATCAATAGAACTTAGCTAAAGAAATATATCCCATCCTTTTTTTTTTTCTATTGCTATATTTGCTATTAACGATTTTTTTCACAGATCATTTTTGTCATTTTTGACAACCGTCAAGTCTCACGGTCGAAACCAGACTAAACGCAAAAGAGCCGCAAGTGTCGTTCGCGCGGTTCTTTTGGACGGCCACTTTTTTCGGCTGATTGTGTATCTAGTTACTTATACTAAATCAATGTTCTTAACCGACTTAATTCAGTTGTATTAATTAATAATGTAATAATGTTTGTTACCTCAGAATTCCGTCATTTATGAACCGATATGTACAATTCTTTTTTATTTAAAAGTATTTATGCTTCCAGATTGGTCCCATTATTATTAAAACTTCAGTTGGATGATGGGAACATGAGGAATTGAGGGAACTTCTCAAATATAGAAGGCACGCATGAAGTAATTTAGGTATTTTCTATTTAAAAAAAAATAAGAGCCTGCCAACGTAGTATGGAGCGGACTATTCTTAACGACAAAAAAAATCCAAAAAATACCTCACGCCCACATAAGGAAACAAGCAAACGTAATAGACGCTTGGGTACTCCCTAAAGTTGAAATGGCGATAGGCAGGACATGTGCCACGACTCACAGATGGGCGCTGGACAAGCCGACTAACATCGTGGCCCGGCCCAGCCGGCAGCAGGAATAGAGGAAGACCTGTAGCGCGATGGGAAGACGCCATCACCCGACAAATCGGAAAGAGATGGCTTTTAAAAGCCAAGAATAGAAACTTTTGGAAAAGAAGGGAGGAGGCCTTTACCCTCTCAGCAAGGGTTCTTGCTGGACACAGGCCTCCCCCAAAGAGTGCCACAATGACCGGTCCTGCGCCACCCGCATCCAGCGGACTCCAGCGACCTTCAGGCCAACAGTCCACCTTGTGGGGGCCTACCCACGCTGCGCCTTCCGGCACGTGGTCGCCACTCGAGAACCTTTCCGCCCCAATGGCCATCAGTTCTACGTGCAATGTGCCCCGCCCACTGCCACTTAAGTTCAGCGATTCGAATAAGAGCATTACTCCCTCGAAAATGATGTGATGTTTACATATTTAAGTAATTTTGTTCACATATTACAACGCGCTGTTTTAAAGGTCTGCTAGACGGTCGCCAACACGCCCCTCCGACCGAGCGACCTCGGTCGGCCCCGACCGTTGTAGTATGAAATTTTGTTGGAAACAACTGTCTACACGGTCGGTGCGGACCAAGGTCGCTCGGTCGGAGGGGCGTGTTGGCGACCGTCTAGCAGACCTTTTACTCGTGTACGGCAATAAATATGTATTTCCTAACGGTTGGGTCGCGGTAATAGATTACCAACTGCTCGTCTCAGCGGACCCAGCGCTCCCGAGGGGCGCGGGCAACGGAATCGCTCGCTGTTATCTTATTATTACGGCTAATATGTATCCTATGGGCGTGAAAACAATTATCCTTACACAATCGCCCGTACACATTTAATAACGTGCGTGCTTAATAACTGTTAAAATAGTATTATTTTAAACTTCACGAAAGTGCACTTTCAATAAAATTATCCTTTAGCGATTTGGAGAAGCAAAGCAAAAATTGAATTGAAGATGCATATCTGCAGTATATGAATGACTATTTTTAACCCCCGACGCAAAAGAGAGGTGTTATAAGTTTAACGTGTCTGTGTCTGTGTGTCTGTATGGCTGTGTGTCTGTGTGTTTGCTTGTGGCATCGTAGCTCTGAAATGAATGGTCCGATTTTAATGCGGTTTTTTTGTCCAAAAGCTGACGTGATCGAGATGGTTCTTAGCTAAGTTTCAATAAAATCGGCTCAGCCGTTTTTGAGATATTGAACTTTGAAATGAAAATGTCGGAAGTTTTTCAACTTTAGTAAGTTGTAGTTATTACAAGCTTTCATTTAACTTGAACTCTTGTGTGTGTTTGTTGTGTAAGTATGTAAGTGTTTAAAAATAAATTCACTGCTAGCCCACTACTTTCATCATCATATCAGCCGAAAGACGTCCACTACTGCACATAGGCCTCCCCCAAAGAGTGCTTGCCTATATGTGAATGCAAACACTCTCAGTTGAAAAGCTAACGAAGTTCTCCTTTTCAGCTTGGGCCAAAATGCTTTCGTATGTCCGGATATCCGGCTGTCTGGCTGTTCTCCTCTATAGGTCGCATTTCTTAACCGATTCTCGTGAAATTTCGTGAGCAGGTTCGACAGTTATACAGATTCTTTTCTTGAATCAGTTTTTGGATATTGAAAAAAAAAACATTTTTTTAGTAAAAGGTACAGTCTCGCGAGGTCTACAGCCTCGCAGAGCCACTAGTTTATTATATAGAGATAGAAGTATCTGATCTTAAAATTGCAGTATCCATCAGGTTCGACGTTATTCATAGTATTTGCTTAATAATGTTCGTTTCTTACGCTGTTATTAAGCTAAACTTGCTCACTACAACTAGCCCGGGAGATAGTGCCACAAATTTTCCGTTCATATGTATCAAGTATGACGATGCTTCAGAATTACCCCTTTGCCGCTGCTTAGCGACCATTTGGAACCAACAGAAAAGTATGGCATGGTGTTTTTACAAGCTTTTATTTACTTTCACCTGACCGTTGTCTGTAATCAAATCTTGCAAACTCTCTTAAAACGCGTGACAATGCAATATTATGATGACTTGGTGCTGATCTGATGATGGAGCTGGAAGGTGGCCATAGGAACTTCGCAATGAAACGACACAACCTCATCGAGTTTGGGCTCGTTAAAATCGTCTCAATGAGTAGTTGATGACGGTATACAGAAAAGTACAGTCGGCAATAAAAGCTTGTACCAAAAATGAAATTTTTGACAGAAACTTGTTCGTTAATGGCTACTCGACGATGATTAGCTGTGCAAAAATTAGCATCTTAGATACAACAGGTTGAATTAGTTTTTTTATTATTATTGTGTTCTCGTTGGTAAGTACCTATAGCGGACTGTAATGTAATGGCATTACGCTACCGCCTAATTCTTTTTTCATCGACTATCGGAAAATAGAAGATTTTTTGTGTAACAAATCGTTCGACTTTCGTAATTTATCCGACACGTTCGATTAACGCCCACGCGATTGGGCCGCCGGTACCAGCGCAATGACCATCATTTTCCTTATCGTCATTACGTATTACAATACCATATGACATTTCGGAATATTGTTGAGTTCGGGTGAATGCGTCTTTGGAATTTTTGTGTGTTCTCTCCTGACATGTAGCAAATACCTGATATGGCATGTTAAGTAAAATAAGAGCACGTTTGTATTTACACTTCTTCATTTCTCTTCGCATTTTCTTAGTTATTTTGCTTAGTAGCTAGTTCATATATAATGTTCTAGTGTAAGTGGATAATGATTTCATGAGATATTTCGTTTTTAACGTCACCTGTTAACACTTATTTTAATACAAGATTATTTTCTCTCTGTAATATAAGTAACTGGTAAACCAAAGGCAAAGGTTACTGTTACTTATTAAATACTTACTAAAAATATGAATTTTACTGAGCTTGTTGAATTGTATGGTCTCAACTGTATTGAACACTATTCTAGACAAGGTTGGTCTAGACTAAGCGGTTCTAATTCGAGGTATTATTTAAATTTAAGTAACAACGAGTAACTAAATACCTACTGAATAGTTTACGTAACCTATTAACAATACTTCGAATTAATTAAACTGGATCATCGATTTGCTTGATTAACAAAGAGTCGAACACTTGGCAACAACTGCCTAAACAATGAAATTCCCGGAACTTGGTTTACTGGTTCCTGGAATCTTCCGCACGCTCGTGATTCAATAGTACATTATGCCACAAGTACGGTAACATTCTTACCGTACGTGTCGCATACAATGTTTTTCATCACATTTGCGAGGAAGTAAATAACTACACAACACAGAAAAATCTATGTTTCATACCACCGTAACAATCAAAAATTGACGACATTGACGACTTCACATGCAGGTCAGTGCAAGTGGAGCACGCAGCTTCAATATTTCCATCAACCAATCACAGAGCAGTACAGTAGTATTATTGCGGCGCGTGGCCACCTAAGATTTTTTTTCAACCAATCACAGAGCAGAATTCTTGTGGCGCACGGCCAACGCTTGCTTTAACCAATCAGATCACACCCATTACGCCCTTAGGCGTAATAAAAAACCATTACGCCCTTAGGCGTAATAAAGGCTATTGTAGCTCTGTATGCCTGCGCGTTATGAAGCCCTTTACGACCAAGTGTGATGAAAAATATATTCACAACACATGTTGTTTCAACCAGAGCTCATTTCCAGCGTAACTTGACACGAACCTTCCTAACAACTATGCAAAGAGTTAAAATTGCTTTGCATGTAGCGAATGAAATGCAAGCGGTTGTGAATATATATAAACCTAGTACTGGCACCAAATAACTTTGTAGCCTTGCATAACAAATTATCTGTTGTTTATTACATTAAGTGGAAACAGGTGGCGTTTTGTAGAAGCTGGACTATAAATTATCTAGGTAGATTAGAATAGCTTTGCTGCTGTTACAGGTTATGGCTATAGAGATATAGAGCGGAGCGTAGGCGGGAGGCGACTTTCCTAGAAACTGTTTATAAAAATATGTTTTAAATTATATTTTAGGTTTGCCGTACCTGCAGTCACGTCTAGTGAAAGCAATCGCACGCGTTTAAGGATCCTAGCTGCTGCGATTCTATTGCAATATAGTAAAGATACAGTCCCAATCCCTACAGACCCTCCCATAACTCAAAGTCACTAAACAAAAACAACAGAAACAGACGCGAAACGCTTCTTGAAACGGGCCACTAAACACAAAATCGGTTGCTCCCAACAAATGAAAAACGAGACATAATTATTCTTTTTCTAGGTACCTATATTGCAAAAAACCTTGAGCGCCGCAAAAATACCACAAAATTCAGGACTAATAAAGACTCTGCTGACGTTCACTTTACCTCACTCAAAGCCGTTTTGCCGAGGTGACCGTCCCATTAGTTTCCATCTTTATCGACAATATTAAATTCCGTAAATTGATATTTGCTCTGGGAGTGGACTTCATTAGCAGACAGTTGTCGGTTAGGACGGTTAATATAAAATAAGGTGTTTTATTTGCTCGTGATCGTAGTAGTCCATCGAAATAAATGTATTATGCCCTTATTCGCCAACGTCCATCAAACCTACTTTAGCTAAAATGCTTTTAAAATTATTTTTCACATCTCATGCTCGAAAAGTGTGTCATATTAGGCTTAATAAGCGGGGCTAAAGTAGTACATTTAGCCCCTAGGGAAAATATGTACCTATACATATTTATGATTTTTAACACATTTAATTTGACCAATCAAAACACCATATTAAATCCACCAATCACAACTCTTTCAAAAAACATTTATCTTTGCTATCAACCAACCAGAATACCTACAGCTACATATTAAAATCGACCAATCAAACATCAGGTGTTTTTTAGTCCCTAATTCCAAATCATTTAAATCCACCAATCACAACTCTTTCAAAAAACATTTCTCTTTGCTATCAACCAACCAGAATACAGCTACATATTAAAATCGACCAATCAAACATCAGGTGTTTTTTAGTCCCTAATTCCAAATCATTAAAAAAAACGCCTCACGCTAAATTGAACAATCTCTTCGCAGTGAAATTTGTTATTGATTGTGGATGGATAATCTTTGTTTTACTATTTTCTCGCAGTCGAAGTCGAAGTCGAAGTGTATAACTCGGGTCTAAAAGCCATATTACCCCTAAAATTATTTTCCCTCGCTTCGCTCGGGAAAATATCCATCTCGTGGTAATATAGCTTATTTTAGCCCCTTGTCATACAATCTACTATTGTTTTGACATACTTAAATAAAGGAGGTTCTAAATTCGTCGGAATCTTTTACTTTTTATGTAGCTAGGTTCTCGGATTACTCGAAGACGCTTGAACCAATTTAGACAAATCCTTTTTTGTTTGAAAGAGTAGTATCCTTTCCAGTCATCACATCCTGACCTGATGACAATGGGACCACCCATTGTCATCAGGTCAGGATCTGATGATAGGGTCCTGGAGAAATCGAGGAAAGTCTTCAAATTTTATAGGCTGTAATATTCAACGAATTTGCTCTTTGAAAGCGACTTATGTGGCTTAGTGGAGTACTGGATTGAAGTCGGTTAAAACTTTGTTTTTAAAGTAAATAAAAAGGCATAAAACACGTTTTAGTCAACAGAGGTCTGTTACATTTTATGAATAAAGGGGTTATAATAGCTGTCGATTGCGCGTCCGTTGAAAACTCGGGAAACCTTTTTGCTGAGAGCACGGAAGGAAATTATTTTCACAAGATTATGAAAATATTGATTAGATAATTCTGTTAGATGTTAATTTATTACTTAATTATCTTATTAAATTGCTTAATTTCGGGAATCTGCCTCTAGTCTGATTAAATGAAAATGCCAAAGAGAATTAACTAAACCAGTAATGTATAATTCTAAATCTGCGTGATTAACATTTATCGTTTTCAGCTATAACGGTCGATTTGGATTAATTTATCTTTGCTTTTTCGGAATTTCAAATTCATAATTAAATCTGACAATTGTAAAATCAGATAATAAGGATATTAGAAAGTTTCTAAATCGCAAGATTTATGATAAAGGGTACAATTTTAAAACATAGTACCTTATGTAAAGTATTGTTTTAATTGTCGCATAACTTCATATCGCTCTGGCTCCCGCCTACGCCCGCGGCTGCAACCTTAGTAATTAATTCTGGCTGACTGGCGCTAACTTTTTTGTAAATAACACAACTTCTTTTTACTTGCTCACGTGGGTGAAGCTAAACGCGGTAAGTTCCTAACACCTTACCTTTATGATATTCCATTTCCTAAAGATAATCCTGGCAAAAATATAAGTTATATTAAGTATGTGGTAAGTGCCTAACTAAAGGGTCGTACAGAGGTTTAGGTTCGCGCCTTAGCTTTGGACATTGCCAAAGTTAAGGACTAGAACACCAAATTTTTGGTTAGACCGAATAAACGGCGTCTCTTCTTATATAATTCTGTGTGTTTAAATCGTAACGTAGTACAGTTTTGTACAAATGTACATGTTCCATCACAGCACAGGACCACAGGAAAGTCGACTTTTGTTTTTTTTTATGTGTCCGATACTTCATATGAGGTACTTCATCTGACGTTAATAGTTAACATTCGAAACAGTGCTATTGTTTTCACAAGCTTTCTATGAACTTGCGATGGATGTAACTATATTTGGGTGGAATCTTGCAACTCAATTTTGAAGCAGATATCTTCAACCGATTGAGTTGAAATGTTGGGTAAAGATAGTTTGGATGACTATTCAATATTATAGTACCCATCGAGCTGATCTGATGATAGAGACATGAGATGGTCATGGGCCGTCGTAACCCCGTTGAGTTTGGACTCGTTAGAATAGAATTGTCTCAATGAGTAGTTGATGACGGTATACAGAAAAAAGTACAGCCGGCGATAAAAGATTGTGCCAAAAATTAAAATTTTGGCAGAAACTTATTTATGGGTAAGTTATATAACATACAACAACTTATAATATAATACTCATAAGCTATACATCCACTTTGTATAAGTTTATTTGATATATCATTCACTTCGTATACTAAACAAAACGTATGATAATAATAGTTGTTTATGTGACTGTACATTATGAGAGGCCTTAAATGACGAGTGTGGTTTTATGAAACGAGCGTCAGCGAGTTTCATAATAGGCCACAGGAGTTGCATACACTACTTTATCTACACACGTATCATAAATCCTCAATTATGTGTTTCGGAACCATTAGAATAACCGCTGACTAGATTTCAAATCATGACCAACTAGATTTCCATCGAACAGTATCGAAGGCTCTGACCTCTGGGCCATGCTGCGAAATTTGAAAGTGATTACTTTATCAATATCGATATCTTAATGAAAATACGTACAAAATAACCTATGCCCAGAGACAAGTTATTTATATTTATACATCTTATTGATATAATGCTGGTCATTACTGCCAGTTTCTGAACGTATTTTAGCGGTTTTATAGTATGTGTGTAGATAAACTACTATTAATCTACCTTTTGAGTTAATTAAAGCTGTTCACTCCTTCCGCATTCATGACGATTGGTCGCGGGCTTTACACAGAACTGTTTCGTGTTCAGCACATCTTTACCCAAGAACTTGCTGCCTTGCCGTATCTCTACTGGAGTTCCATAGCAACATACGACGTTTCAAAGCGAAGGTAGACAGTAACCCCAATCGGTACGAAATTGAATTGCACGGCTACGTGACAGCCATACTCGTAACACGCACGAATTACGTTGTTCCATTTCTCTTACGTTGATGAGCCGGGCTGAATGATATTAGGGTGAAATTAGGTACAGATTATCTCCTAAAACGTGTTACAACGAAATATTCCTGTGTAAAATATATAACTTTTTTCCGTGATTGCGTCGAAGAGGTATACTTATTTGATTCGCTTCTGTTTCATAAAAAGTTGCTGATTTGATTATCGCTCAAGATCCCTATACAAACCATTTTCCAACATTGAATGTAGCCTCGTTTTGATATATCTTTAAAACTTTGGATATGTCCACAGGAAATAGTGAACACTAATTCATACAAAAAAAAATAGATCCTTATCGCGGCTCTTTATCGAGTCTTATGGGGCGACAATCGGTTTAGGTTAGGCTAGTTTGTGTGCGTTAAATCAGTTAAATGACGACCCTGGGTTCGAATCCTGGTAATGGCATATACTTGTGTCATGATGAGCATGAACATTTGTTTCTGATTTTAGGATGTTTTTTAACCGACTTCAAAAAAAGGAGGAGGTTCTCATTCGGTTGTTTTTTTAAAAATGTTTGTTGCCTCTGAACTCCGTCATTTATGAACCGATTCATACAATCCTTTTTTTATTTGAAAGTATAGATTTTCAGGTTTCAGTTGGATGATGGGAACCATGAGGAATTGAGGGAACTCCTCAAATATAGAAGGCACGCATGTAGTAATTTCGGTATTTTCTATTGTGACTAGTGTATTTACACCCGAGAATCACCAATTTGATGAAAGGGAACTGATGATGAAGTCCACAGATGACTTATGGAACCCGTACTTAAAACTGTAAAAGTACGTTACTGATTCTGATATGATTCCGTTGAAATAGCAACTAATGAAGTCAACAAATCGACGGAACTTCTCAAATATTATAGGCCGACATACAGTGATATGGATTTCGTCTGTAATAATAAACGTATTTACAGTATACATGGTGTTACTTATATAAAACGTGCATATTGAAACTTTAAAGAGCTATATGTACTGTAAAACGTTGTACGATACACGTGTAAATAGGTAATTCGCAACTCGTATCGACTTAAAACACTCTCTTCGGTCGTGTTTTAATTTATCACCACTCGTTGTGAATTTCCTATTTTCTGCACTTGTATCGTAAATAACTATTACTCTCGGAAAGCAGTCCATGTGGTAAATTGGAAAGGAAATGTGGAAATGTTCATTTGGCTTGGCGGAGTACTAAATTGAAGTCGGTTAAAATTTTGTTTTTAAAGTAAATTGTTATGTATTTCAATATTTATATCTATTAAATTTATCCTCGTCTAGTATCTAGGTATAACGCAAGCGTTCTTGAGCTTACAACGGACTTACTAGTTCGATTTATGTAAGAGCACCTGCCCGTGCGGCTCAGCCCGCGATTTACAAAGAAAGCAAGCAAAGCCGCTGGATAAAATATAGGTAGCCTATGTCCATTATATATAATGTAGTATGTAGTGACATATTTTTATGAAAACTTACAAAGTCACAAACATACATTTCACAGACAATATTTTTTTTGTAGAGAATTAATTTGTATGAAGTGGTCCTCTAATATACAGGGTTATTGGTAATTCAATGTATTTCTATCAAGGGGTTATAGGGGATGTTAAAAGCAATGTTTTGGAACACAAACAGCATAATGTAAAAGTGAACCATTTTCGAGATAATTCCCTTTTAATTTTTTCTCCGAAAATGTCGGCTTGAGCACTTTAAAATTTAAAAAAAAACTAATGGTTGTAATCTTATTTTTTCTTTGGACCCACTAACAACTTTGGTAACTAATTGAGACAATTAGTAGGTATGTGTTCATTTTAACGTTTTGTTCAACATTAGTCTTCACCCTGTTCCATTGAGATGGAATCTTTTTGGTAAAATACTTTGTTAATTGGTGATTATTGTACCTTTTTACGAAAGCTGAATAATTTAAGATGTTAATTAAATAATCCGCCAGATTTTATAACTTTATTAAGACCTCTTTTTTCAGCAAGTTGATAGAAAAAGTAATAAGTTTATTAATTTAGAGCCATAATGTTTTTCGCGTACGCGTAAATATTTTTTTAAAATCGTTAATTAATTAATTGTTTTGTCTTTTTAATCGGTCCAAAGAAAAATTATGTTTACAACCATTTGTTTTTTTATACACTTTTAAAGTGATCAAGCCGATATTTTTTTATAAAATAAATGGTTTACTTTTTGCATAATGCTGTTTGCGGTCCAAAACATTGCATTTAACCTCCCACATAACAGGAACACATTTCCAATAACCCTGTATATCTTTTTTGTAGTAGATTCGGCTATGTTCAGCCCACTACGGACCGCTCTCCGGATACACACCGAGCACGCTCATCCCCGTGTATCAACAAGTAGCGTCTGCTT
The DNA here is from genome assembly GCA_932294315.1 of Epinotia nisella. Lineage (NCBI taxonomy): Eukaryota > Metazoa > Arthropoda > Insecta > Lepidoptera > Tortricidae > Epinotia > Epinotia nisella. Next base: position 13,212,903 of record OW028693.1, read on the forward strand.
GTTTACATTCACTCATCTGCCAAAAATAAACACGTCGGGAAGTCTATCCGACTTGACGTATTGATTCGATATCATTATATCAAAAACACATTTATAGCGTGCGGTGCCTACTACGCGCGTCAAGCCTGACAGCTCACGACTTTTGTCTCGCTCAGACTCCTCGCGCTCTGATCTCTCGCTCCCTCGTATGACGCCGCCGCTGTCGCCGCTTCTCGAGGTCGCAGCCGAGCGAGAGAAGGCTTATGTAGGTAACGAGTGCGTGCAATACTTTGATATCAAACCAACACGTCGAGTCAGATATACACCGCTAACACTGTACTTATGGAGTGTTATGAAAATAAACAAAAATACTTCAAAATCGAAATAGATACTAACCAGTATGCTAACTCCACGTGTATTAGACGCTAACTGCCCACGCGACATCACCCGCGTATTGGAAAAATCGCAGGCGAACTGTCGTACTTTCTAGATGGACCTAGGCCATGTTATCCAGCGAAATTGCCTTAGCTGGTAGTAAATAAACGAATCATTGAAATGTTCATCACTTCATTCAAATCTCGTAATTCATAACTACCCACTAAATGGCGAATTTGTTTGAATTTAAGATAGCCATATCTTAAATTCAAACAAATGCTTACGTTTAGATCAAAAAGATCTTTATCTACCTAAATATTAAGAAGAATGCCTTTCGCCAATACTTTCGTCACTTATTGGACCTACCATTCGGTGTTCTTAGTGTTTCACCGTAACAAACAGGTTTTAGCCGTATTGCATTTCGTAATAGTTCAAATTAGATATCATCTCCGATTTTCATCCAACGCACCCTTTTAATCCCAATTCAAACGTTTACAAAGATGACAACAAGAAGCATAAGGATAAATTCCAGAAGCCTCTTACAGTATTACTTTCTTTTAAAAATTCTTTAAGATTTTAATGTTCCATTAACTTTAATGTTGTTGCAGATGATGAGTTTGGCGAGAAGTCAGTGTCGGTTCTTTTGGACGGGGAAGAGTCTGAGCTTATATTTATTGACCATCCCAGTACTGAGATGTCGGTTAGTAACTTAAGATAAAGCTACACATTTTCCCAAGATACTGTACACGGGAGTTGAGCCCTTCAAATTATCAAAATGTTATATTTACTATCAACCGCTCAGTTGACTGACCATTTGTAGACATAAGACGCTTCCTGACGGGCGAGTATTGTAGTCCTGCGAGCGAGAAAACCAAGGTCATTCATCTCTCTCTCTCTCCCATTATAGCTTAAATAGGACTCGCCCGTGAGGATGCGCCTATAATATCAACGCAGCAAAGGTTTACTGGTCAGACAAATGTGTTGATGTTAATATGGACAACGTCAAATAGTATGTTTACACTTTGGCACCTTATTCCTGTGTGGTAAGGCGAAAAATATACGTCCAAATCTTTGACGTCAACTGTACTTGACTGTACTAACACGGATTGACCGTCTGTCCAAATCAAAATATAATTTAGCTAATACACTACGATATTAAATAGCGACTACTTACGATACCAACATACGAAAGCACACAATATCCCCTACCAAACTCCTATTTTCAATCCAGGTGGAGAACTGTCTATCTACATACGAGCCTCATGCCTGCGTGGTGATATATTCCGTGGTGGCCAAGAGTTCGTTCACGCGCTCTGGCGAGATCCTGGCTTACTTGGCCAGGGAGCTGTTCACTGTGGAGCGGACTGTGGTGCTTGTGGGGAACAAGGCTGACTTGGCTCGAGCCCGCCAAGTTTCCACTAACGGTAAGATCCGGTTTTCACTCATCTTTTATTACTCCATGGTGGCCAAGAGTTCGTTCACCTGCGCTGACGAGGTATCGGCTTAGTTAGATTACAACGCAATATTATCCCTCTGGAACAGTAGTAATACAAATGATACAACCTATGGTACCTCCCCTATAGCTAAAGTGATGATGTATTTATTTTATTTTATTAAACCCATGGGGTATCGTTGCATAACTTGTCCAAAAATATTCTGGGTTTCTAAAAACCATTTAACGCAACAGATGGATATTTGTACAACCAATCCTCCAATATGGTCACTAGAACTACCGGTAGTACCGGTATTTGTACTACTAGTTGACAATGATAGTTTTCCAGGGAGAATATTATAGCACCGTCACCGAGCTGATCTGATGATGGGGACATAAGATGGCCAAAGTGGCTACTAAAAAAACACAAAATAAACCCGTCGTGTTTGCGCACAATGGATTCTTCTCAACGATTAGTTGATGTTGATGACTGAAAGTACAGTGGGCTACGAAAGCTTGTACCAAAAATATTTTCTTGACTTAATGTTATTGTAATCGACTTTTCGACGTGTTGTGTATGAATAATCGTATTTAAAACGAGACGTGTGGATGAAATAAGTGCCAAGATTCATTCATACGAAAATAATTTTAGCATACTTTTTTCAAGACATTTTTTATTGCGGTTTATTTACCACAAGAGAACTCATTGTCCCGAATTTTCGAACGTTGCTCTTAAACGGAGAATTGAACGTTGGTACTTTCGTTGTAGTAATAAAATGGATATTTCCGGGCATATTGGAGATAAAAATTGTATTATCCCAGACATCCGAGCAATATCTCCAATAAAATATGTCCCAGCTCAAGTTTTCAGCAAACAATCCTCAGTCAATACAGGAATGGAAGGGTTTCTAGAGTGCGGAGCGACGCTATACTCTGTATGTACAGTAAACAGCACAAGTAATGTAGCAAACTATAGCCTTTACGGCTTAGGTAAAAGAGCCGTGTTCAACCTCTGTCGCTATCTATTTTATTTAGTAGGAACGAAGGCTTATGTAGGTAATTTAGGTATGTCAAGTTGAATTCGTTTGCATGCGCGGCCAACTATTCGTTGAACAGAATGAACAGTCATGAAGTTGGGTCACTATCAAATTTACCTTATCGCTAAAGGACAATATAGCTGAAATGTCTGGATTGTGTTATGTCTTTGTAACTACATAGACATGAATGCTAAACGCCTCTTGGGCAAAACGTCTGGATCTTAGAATGTAACAATTTAAAATGATCTAGCAGCAAAACATCTTTATCTTCGAATGTCTTTATTTCTTAATAGACACAAATGCTAAATGGTCCGATAGCAACACGTTTGTATCTTAGAACGTCTTAATTACTAAACAGGCATGAACGCTAAACAGTCAAGAAGCAAAAAGTCTGGATTGTGTAATGTTTTTATTTCTAAATGGAATAACCGCCAAGCGACCCATTAGCAAAACGTCTGGATTTCAAATGTTAAGTATACATAGAAAAAACCGGCCAAGCATGTGTCGGACCACGCAAAACGAAGGGTTCCGTGCCTATTAAAAAGGTCGTATCGTCACAGAAATTTAACGGCACTTACGTCCTTTTCTTTGAGGAAGGCAGTTTTTCAGCAATATCTCGAAAACCTCTGAACCGATCTTGTTCAAAACAATTTTCGGTGAATGAATTTAATAAGCCCTATGTCCATGAATTTTTCCATATTTTTAAAATACACCGTTCAAAAATTAGAGATTACCCTATTCACTTAATCAAAAAAAATGCTAAGAAACCTTATATTTATTTTGAAAGGCCTATCGATTGATGTGCCACACGGGGGGTCACAATTAAAAAAATAATTTAGACTTTTAGTTTTATGTATGGAGTGCACCCCTAAAAAATTTTTTTTTTGTCATTTTAATTACAAAACTATGTAGCGGCTAACAAAATACACCTATCCTCTAAATTTTATTCAAATACACCTTATAGTTTTCGAGTAAAATGCCTGTGACATACGGACAGACGGACAGACGGCCAGACGGACAGACGGACAGACGGACAGACGGACATGACGAAACTATAAGGGTTCCGTTTTTGCCATTTTGGCTACGGAACCCTAAAAATCCAAATATAAGTTAACACAAGTTAGCAGTAAAGGAATTACTTCCAATTTTATTTTTAAGTGTGATAGGATAAACCAATGTTTTTAGGGGGTATGCGTTACTAACAAATAAAAATGCCAGAATATCCATATTAATATTATATCTAACTTATAAGCCTTGCTTAAACTTAAACCAGACGTTTTGCTACTAACTCGTTCTGTGTTCATGTCAATCAAATAATTTTACTTTCGACGAATTGGGAATTCTAATTATATACACTATTTACATTTCATGACGTTTTGCTATTAACTCGTTCTGTGTTTATGTCAATTAACTAATTTCACTTTCGGCTCATTAGATATTCTAATCATATGGACTATTTATATTTTCAGACGTTTGGCTACTTATTCATTCTAATTCTTAGCCATCCAGCTAAACTGTCTTTTTGCTGACTGAGTATTCTACTTTCATGTCGTCGCAGCTGAATTGACTATATGCTGACTGTGTATTTAAATTTTATGTCATCTAGCTGAAATGGTCGTTTAACGATAAGGTAAATTTGATAGTGACCCATGAAGTTTGGTGCTAGTTTCGACAGTTTTTGTACTAGAAAATAACTGAAATTTTACCTAATACTTCACCGTTGAGCTGGGCTTAAAAATTAGGCTTTATTTATGAACTAAACCCAGAACCATAATTAAATTCCAACAAATCTACCAAGAAACGTCACTGTCACGGTGAAAACTACTATTGTCAAATGTCAGTGTGAGGTTCCAGGTGTAACCAACCTAATTATGATAATACGGAATATAATCGTCAGAATTTGTGTAAAACTGATCGGAAATACATAGATATAATTTATTAATCAAATTTTGAATAAATAAATAAATTAAATAATTCTAAAACATTCGTCCGCTCCAGATGGACGTAAGATTCCGTAAATGAAGTGAGGAGTAACAATTTCATGGCCACCACTATTTCACCATACCCACACTAGTTGTTGTATTTTTTAATTAAAATACCAAAGATATATAATACAAAAAAATAATAATAAATATTAGGGGACACAGCTTAATAAGGTTTTTGTTATAGGTACTAGACGACGATATATATAATAGATATAAATATTTAAATGCATAGAAAACATCCAAGACTCAGAAACAAATATTCATGCTCATCACACAAATATTTGCCCTTACCGGGATTCGAACCCAGGACTTTCAGCTTCGTAGGCAACGTCACTACCCACTAGGCTAACCGGTCGTCAAAATAATATACACACATCTTCAGACGATAATGTTTGTGGCATAACTGATACCAAATGTGGTTTGCACCTGAAGTATTGCCATGTGACCACTTCTACTACAAAACAGTAAAAAATAATACTAAATCATAATACTTGTTTATTTTGACAATGAGTTTAAATTGTATCTTTGAAATTACTAATTAATTAACTGTTTCCGTACATTTATTCCAAAAGAGTAAATTTACATGATTTACACAAAATTGATGGAATGTTTCACTTTAATGGCAACACAGTAGTAGATTTGATGGAATTTAATTATGGTTCCGGGTATAACATACGCACGCGAAACGCTTATACATATAATATAAACTCTCTTAGGTAACGCCATATTTGTATTTGTGCGTATTTCGACGAGGGCCCCCGCCAACGCGGCTCTGTTGGTGCCTAAATACGGTTATAAGGCTATCACTACTAAATTTAATACAGAAATTATGTTATTCAAAATACACTAAATCACTTTCCAAATCAGCCCACAAATGACGAACTCTGAGCACTATAAAAACACAGTCAAGTTTAGAATCTCCTTACTTTTCGGAAGTTTAAATAGTATTTTATATAATCGTTACACAATAAAGGCTTTTAAAGTCGAGTACCGTGCTTAGGCCACGAGGCTTGCCGAATGGCCTAAGTAAGGTACGAGAATTTGAGAGCTAATTGTGTAACTATTGTATACAATACTTTTTTATACGAGTCAACAGAAATAATTAAACAGACTTGGTATCTAATGAAAAATATCTAAGCCCTGCTGAAACAAGTCAGAGGTGCGCCAGCTCGTTAATGTCTTTTGTATTGGAATCAACGCGACGTCCTATTGGTCAAATTCATTATAGTTCAGTAAAGGCGCCACGTGATTGGTCGATTTTATTTTAGTTGTCTAAATCGTTGTCTTATAATTATTATAGTTGAGTTGGGAGCTCCATAGAAAAAAAGTATGTGGTTTTAGTTTAGTGTACGAAGTCTTAATTCAAACATTAAAGTCGACGAGTATAAAAACATAATTGTATAACGGCAGAGGGCAAGGCGCTGGCGACGTCCCGCGACTGCAAGTTCATCGAGACCTCGTCGGGCATCCAGCACAACGTGGACGAGCTGCTGGTGGGCATCCTCAAGCAGATCCGCCTCAAGGAGAGCCGCGAGAAGAAGCAGGCCAAGAAGATAGGGAAACAGGTAACGTCTCTTTAAGTATACGGTCTCCTTGGTAGTAAGCAGACACCGTGGTCTATGAACGCTTGCTATTCCAGAAGAATCATAAACTCGTTGCTGACGCTTTATTAATTTGATGAGTCGTTGTGTTGATAGCTAGAGATGAACGCGGGTCCCTCACTTACAACAAAACACATCCTTGGGAGCTCTACTGACCCTTGGGGTGAAATAACTCTCTGTGAAATTGGATGGACTGAACCTTATTGTCGTTGGTGATTTTACCATTATTAAGCACACCGTGAATTGTGGCATTTGTATTAGCGCTAGGGAATGCAATAACCGGCCATATTTCATAACCGCTTATGATTTTGGTAATGGTGGAAAAAACTACCAAAAACCGGTTCTAATCGATTACGGTTATTTATTGTTAAAAACAAAGAAATTGTCGTTCAAACACTAGAAAATAACTACTAGACCATTCTTACAAAATTTAGCAACCCAAATACACGCTCTCATTTATATATAAAAGCAAATCAGCGTAATTCGAGTTATTAGGCCCCTCTAGAGTCAAACCACAGCTAATAAGCATGTGCGCACTGTTTTCGACTTTTTAAAGCAATTATCCAATAATTCACCACTAAAACTTTACTGCTCTGCACCGGAAGGCGCAGCGTGGGTAGGCCCCCCCCACAAGGTGGACTGATGACCTCGTAAAGGTCGCGGGAGTCCGCTGGATGCAGGTGGCGCAGGAACGGTAATTGTGGCACTCTTTGGGGGAGGCCTATGTCCAGCAGTGGACGTCTTTCGGCTGATATGATGATGATGATGATGAAAACTGTACCTACTTGTTTGTCAAAATCACAGAAATACTCGTAATGTAAGAAACTTAATTTATTGGAATGGAGACGAGTTTAAAATATAAATGAGTTTTGAATGGGAACTAGTCGGATGCAAGCAAAATTCTCATGGCATCCACACAGGCATTGGACAACGTTGTAATCTTGATAGAAAGTGACTTGCTCTTGTCATGAATGAGAGCTTAGTTCTCCAGAATTTGATACTCACTATTTCTACGTTATTCAATTATTTCATTTTGTAAACACTTCGATTAATATGAAGACAATACGGTAATATTATTCAGTCGCTCATAATCCTCATAGTATACCCATATTATACAAAGAGCATCAACAGTGTATGAATGCTATGCTAATGCTAGTAAAATAAGAATACCCTTCAATAAAGACGACCTTAAGATATGAAAATTATACAAGCTATTCAAATGGAAATTACTGGTTCTAGAATAAATTGGCTTGTAATGGAGCGGACGTGAAAGGTTACTGTATTAAAAGAGGTATTTCTACAATCTACAAACAAATTTAAAAATACCTAAAATCCAACAGAAAGCGATTTTGTAAAATCGCTTTCGGATCGGATTTTGTAAATTCGTCTTTCGAATTATCTGTAGATAAAAATTCTCAGCCGACCCTAGAGGCAATAAAAGAAATATTAATCTTTGTGATTTAAAGAAAATCTAATTTACGCAATTCAAAAACCAGCGAACAGAAGTAATCAGCACCAAAAATCAATTAAGATTTTTCGTTTGAATTATTCAAAGGGCTGGCCGTCATATGGTTCAAAGCTCATCTAAATTATTGGTAAAATGTAAAATAATGGCTCTTCCCAAAAAATGGTTGGGTGATTTTCTCTTTTGAGAATTAAAGGTTTTTAATCAAACGTTTTGAGAGCACAAAGTTCAAAACAAATATTTTTCGCAGGATTCGAAGCCGTCTAAACTCGCGAGCTCAAGGACGCACATCTCGCTGAGCATCGCGAGGGAATTACTTCAGAAGATCTGCATCAACGACATCTCCAAGTCAAAGTCGTGCGAGAATTTACATGTCCTTTAAACTTATGGTGGCCTGGTATATTTATACCGAGAATGAGGTTTCGTTGGGAATATTTTAAGAGGGAAATGTGTGATAGTGTATTGTCTGTTAAAGAAGATCAATATCGATAGCATAGAAAGTTGAATTCTTGTATTCGTAAGAAAATTGTCAAAGACAACTATTTTCATATGGTTGGATGTTAAACTCTACAATGTTACTGCAGATACTAAACTTGATAGAACGTAGAATTATCTTGTATACGTCATTCCTCTTGTCTCGATGTTGTTCAAGCCCGACTAATGTGTTTGGAATCCTTTATCACTCTCTGGAAACATATCATAAATTGATTGATAGATTACGTGAAGGAATACGACGATTTTAGATAAACGTATTCATGGAAATGTCAGTTGATGTTTGATTACATTCACGTGTGTTTGGGGTACTGAAAATGATTTCTTTTCCGGTTGTGTATATTCTTCCTTAAATTAATCATGAATATGAGACATACGTTTAAAATATCTAAACGTTGATGTTAGTACGTGGGTACTCTCTAATCTGAATTGTAAATATTATCCAACTGAAAAGTTCATGACTCCGATCTCTCATTTTTGGAATCATAACGGTTAACTTGCTTTAAATCTATTAACTATCGATAGAACTGATTCAAACTTTCCAAAACATGTAAATTGTTTACAAAACTGTTGACTCTACTAGTTGTTGTCATTTTATAAAAATATACATTCAGCAGCAATTATAACGGCCCTCTGGGCATAAATGCTTCTGGTGGCATACTGTATAATCATTGGCGTAGAATCGAGTAGAATTTGTTTCCACGTTACGTTGCCAGGGGTTACGTGAAAAATCGGATTGATATCATAAAATACTTTTCAGAAATAATAGTGGTCGAACAGGTAGGTAATATTTTATAAAAAAAAATATGTTAACTGTGGTTACAAATATACACCGACAAAAGCATTATTCCAACGTGATATTGATCTACTTTAGTAAAAACTGTGGAAATGCTTTCCAGGGAGTATTTTAGGTTGGTTCAAAAAACCTAGGATACGGTCACGATTCTCAAAATGTGTGGGATAAGATACACAACCTAATGTTAGAGGTCTCCGTTTTACCATTGGCCATATCATTGTTTCGTGATTTGTATTAGATAGATAAGCGTTTATGTGAAAATGTAAGACTGTAAGTGGTGTTTCACACAATAATCCGATTTTTCGGGAAGCCAGTGGCAATTTTTGTTTCTACGCTGACGAACATACATCTTGTCATGTTTATGCGATGTTACAATTATGTAGTTAAGAATCGTTGTAGAATACAGGCCAGCGGCGGCGGCACTACCACGAATATCGAAACTCGAAGTTCGTATACATGCATCAGTGTCACTCGAGTAGGTACAGTAAGTGCGTTAGCTCACCCGAACTTCGAATTTCGAAGTTAGTGGTTATAGCTCACGCCTGGTTTTCTGTCCGCAATAATTAACAGAAGGGCATGTCTCTTTCAAAATCAGAATGAAAGAAGCATTCAAAGTAGAATACACTTCTGTAAACTATCACGGGTGGAAAACCGGCCCAGTTAAGTAGTTTCAATGTGGTAGACTCACGGCTCGGCCTCGACTGCGTGCGGCGGCGGCTGTGGCGGTGAGCCATATGTGGGAGCAAGAGATCCGACGTATCGCGCATCGCTGCCGCCACCACTCTATATCGTGGCTGAGCCCTCAGATTGTTTGATAATTTATTCATAACAATGCATGGGATTTTAATTCATTAATTTTCCATGCAATATGATTATGGCCATAAGAAATAAAATATGTTGTTTAATTTTTTCAATTCCAGACCACTATTGTTCTGATTCTATCTTCTTACCAACAGTACCCTATATTTTGACATTGCTCCGTAGATACATTATCCTCTTAAAAACATTTGAATCGTAATACTCTCACTTTCTCATTAGGCAGTATGGAGTTAGTACCATCACCAACAGAGTTAACTGACCATCCGTGCACTTTATATGCATTGTAATAAGGTTCAATATAATTACAGAATGGTCAATTAAGTGTGTTGTTTGTACTTAACCGCGCCCAAATTTCAATGAGTGCTTTCTGTTTGGCGTGGGATGCACTGAAGTGGGCGGCATGAATGCACTAGATAACTACTGCATACTTGCCATGATCCCACATAAAATGCTGCCGACTCAATATCATACTGAAAATATACCGTCAAGTAAGGAAATCTGAAAATCAGCTAATCTCTCGGTAAATTAGAAATTATCGCATACCTAACAGCTTCCAGCCCGCCAAGCGAAAAAGCTATAACAAATAGACTAAAATATAGTACTTTGTATTGCGGTTCAAAATATTGTTACAAAAAGTATTTTATCCATATATCCATATACCTACGCCTATTAGAACTTCGAACCAAAGTTTGTCTTAATTAAGGCCACAACTTAATTTCCTATTTACTTAGTTTGCTCCTTTGTAGTTTTACATAAACCTATGTCTTAAGATAATTGAAAATAAGTAAATGTCAGTATTAAGACTAAGGTTATAGAATAAGTACCTACAACATACGCTTGTTTAGAAAAAAAATGTTATAAGATGTATCTATCATGACTTAAGTATAGGTGTTAACTATTAGACTCTTATTATATTTTTCTATCTAAAAATACTTTTTACGAGTTTTACATTTTACGAAAATGTTTTGAACTTTTACCTGTGTTACCAAGTAATGTTATATGAATGTACTCTTCCCATATCTATTTCACGTAAAATAACAGTGTTTAAAATGTTTTTTTATTAAAAGTTCAGTTCATGAAGTAACTAGCGACAGAATAACCTTATGATTACGTCAGTAAACCGGGGTTATTTTAGGACAAAATGGGGCTACTTTGATAATTTAGAATGTAGTATAAAAGCAGAACGGTTTGAAATTAAGAAAATTTTATCGCGTATACAGCAAGATAGAGTACTAATATATTCACTGCCACAATTCACCGACAAGTGAAAACAATGTTTTCGGTGAAAAACCTATTTGAACAAAGTCACCCCCCCGAATCAAAGTAACCCCCATTCCACCGAACTGATAATAAAATTTCAAACATATTTGATACTTAATTTACAAAAAGTATTGTATTTCATAAAATTATTGACTACCTATATTTCTTTTGACATCTAGGGTAGACTGGGGTCAATAGGAACGCGGGTCATTTGAAACAAGCTTAATAACTCCTAGACTATTGTTGGTATCAGCGGGGTCTCGAGGAAGGAAAATATCAGCTTTAGTGTCGGGGCTTGTCTAACCATACGTTTCGCGGCATCGAACCCATTTGATTTTATTACAAGGATATATTGCTTTTTCACCAATTTTGGGGATATTATTTTGTTTATAAATCAAAAACAAATGGTCGCTTTTCAAATATTGCGTAAACCACTATTACTATACATATTCTAGTCGATTTTATAATATCTTAATCGTACCCAGGGGCTTCCAATATTTTTCTACATAATTTAATATTTATGAAGAGGTTGACGGGAGTTGAATTAAAACAATTGGGGGCAATAGAAACAGCACTAATTGCTTAAGTATTTTCAAAAATACGTCAATGATCTGTACAAAAATACCACAAAAGAAAATAATACTGAAATAATACGAGTAGAAAATGCGAGAAGTGGACAATACAAAAAAAAAATGTTAATGATTATTGTAACTTAATTGTTATAACCGAAATAAGCCCTAAATTACGGGTATGTTAAGTCAATTGGGACTAAATTATGTTACAGTCGTAAGTACGATATCAGGTAGTATATTTGGCAGGAAATTATTTAAGTAATTATAATAACTTAATAAATATTTTAATCTTAGTTGTTTCAACTGACCCGAACCTTAGTTAGTTTCAACTGAACCAGGCTCGGGTCATTTGAAACGTTTTCCGGTGTTTTCTTAAATGCTTATAATTACAAAAATGTCCCACAATGAGATCGTCGTTACATAGTTAAATATCCTGGCTAGGGATGTAAATATTTACCTCACAGATTCTATTAAAAATGAGGACATAATAGCCTTTTATGTCAAAACCGTCCCAATTGACCCCAGTCTCCCCTACTTCTTCTAAGCAAGGCATAAATTAGCATTTGTATTGAATAAGGTGTGCTTTTGAAACTTACTTCAAGTATGACTTAACATATCGTCGACCGTAGGTTCAATTAAGGTAACGAAATGAGTTAAGTACGAGTTTTGTTCAGAATTTTCCGCTCTTTCGATTGGTGTAAGTATATAGGTAAAAACAATATCCCTTACACCACAAATTTTTGCGTGTCCCATAGCAAATCCGGGCCTCAAAAAAATGTATTAGGTAATTGAGAATATTGTCATCGTCATCACATCAGCCGAAAGACGTCCACTGCCGGACATAGGCCTCCCCCAGAGAATATTGTAATTCAATTCAATTCAAATAATTTATTTCAGGATTGCACCCACGTGTTAGTGATATACAATAAAATCTTAATCAATAGTTAGTGACAAAATATTGACTTACTAAGGGTTGCGAGGACATGGAGCTGTGTCCATCGACGCATGAGCGCGGAGTCCCAGCGGTCCGCGAACGCGCTCAGGATCCTGCTGGTGCTGGGCTGTTATTCGCTACGCGCTCATGCGCCTCACCCCGCGTGTCACACCTAACAAAACTAGACCTCTATCTACGCTTAGTTGCTACGAATCGCGGCGTCAAGATATATTTGTGGATGAGCGTTGAGGTGAGCTTAAAACAAATTATAGAATAGGGGGGCTGCACTGTACCCGGACTAGCAGGGACGCGCAACGTTTGAGCATTATGGTCGCGAAACAGTCAGTCCGTGCCTCCGCGTATATACCGGATGCGCTCAGTGTCGTGGCAGGCCCATCAGTATCCTGAACGCGTTGTTATATTGCACACGCAAATCGCTATATGTCCGCTGCGTAAAATGACCCACAAGCCGCTAAGAAACATAATAAACTAGACTAAAAATATTTTGAGTAGGTTCGCGAAACAAATTTGATTAAGGTTAGGGACTACAATCTTCAATTTGGTCTTAGCTACGCAGAGGCCAATTAATGTAAGGGACGAGACTGTTTTCAATGCAATACAGACAAATAGTAGTTATGATTGTATAGTCCTAAAAAATATTTTCGGGCTCTCCGGAAAAATTGCTTTTCGTCTTACCTTAATGAATCCACAGTCAACGATATAATATGTACAGGTGTTATGTATATGTTTATCTCATTTTTGAAGTAAGTAGCAAGAATTAGTACATATGATCAGAATTTTTAAACTATCTTCCATTTTAATTTTTTCATATTATTTACTGTCGCTATATTGAGAGTGTTTCTAAAACGTAGATAGGAACAAAAAGGTAAGTAGGCAAGGGTTTGTGTATTTCGGAGTCAAAAATAAAATGGTAATCAATACTTCAGTGGATTAGACATAAGACGTTATCTCTATGTAAAAACCATCTCGGTAATCAATAAGATTATCGATTTAAAAACCTCAAATTGATTCACTGGAGATAGGATCCCACAAACAGACACACAGATACACATGTTAAACATATAACACTCCTTGTCGTCTTCGTTGTAAAAACAAATACGAAAAATAAAAATAGCAGCGACGGGCGTCATGTCATGGATCTAGAAATAGTGCAATATTATGAAATATTGCACTATTTCTACTGAAACCAAAGCCAGTCTGTAGTGACTCCTAAAAGGTACTGTAGGAAACACGGCAATAGAGAGATCTCTCAGGGACCGAAGTCCAATGAGAGTTGACGGGAAGTTGTATTTATGCAACTGACTTACGAAACTTCGATAGCGCGATGCAGAACATGTCAAGACATGACACTGACAGAAGAGACGCCACATCAGCCCCCCTTTGAGACGGAGGGGTCAGTGAACGAGAACGACGTAAGAAGAACTATTTACAGAACAGCAGTGCTAAGAACCAGCGTGGCGAGGCAGGGCTCAGAGCCAGCGTGGTGAGGCAGTGCTCAGAACCAGCGTGGCGAGGCAGTGCTCAGAGCCAGTGTGGTGAGCGTAGAGGACAAGCGACAGAGAGAGAGAGTTTTTTTGTGGCGTGCTGTCATGTCTGCGTCAGGTATTTTTCAGAGGTTGCGATTTATGTCCATTGTCGGAGGTCACCAATGTAGGAAACACGGCAATAGAGAGATCTCTCAGGGACCGAAGTCCAATGAGAGTTGACGGGAAGTTGTATTTATGCAACTGACTTACGAAACTTCGATAGCGCGATGCAGAACATGTCAAGACATGACACTGACAAAAGAGACGCCACAGTACCGTACCGCAAGAGACCTAAATCCGACCCGCAATTAAACTAAAATAGGGGTGAAGACTAAGATTTTTTACAATGCCATTCGAACCAGTTTTTGGAGAGGAACAAATGTTTGTATGGGAGCAACTACAATTAAAGAACATAAATACCAAAAAAGTTTTGGCAAATATTGACCTCGCTGGCGGCAGCCCAAAACGCTTCATAAGTATGACGTCACAATGTGCTATTTGTACTAATCGTTGTATGGAAAATCAAGTAAATTGCTGTTTCGGTCGCGAAATACTGCGCTTAGGTCCATAGTTGTCATACAATTTTGTTTCTATAATGATCCTTGATGAATGAGCTTTAAATTTACTATTAGACAATTTAAAAAAAAAAACTAATTTTTCAAGGTCCATGTCTTTTTATAATTTTAATTATATTTTTAATGTATATTTTATTACAATAATTTGATGGTTTACTATCCATTTAGCAACACTACGTCATCAATTTTAACATGAGTCTGCACCCCTATTGTTAATTAATAAGAAAATCACGTTAAACAGAGAGCAAAGTAACAAATTAAAGAAAATATGCACAAACCCTTTTATATTTCCTGAGGGGAAAATGAGCTTTAATGTATTTTAGAAAGGATTTTTCTATGACTTATTTATTAAGAGGTAACTTTTATATCATTAAATATAACCCCATCGTACTGAATTTAGATGTTCAAACTCTCAACCTGTGAAATAAGCAATTTCATGATTCCTGCTGGTAATTTATAGTACGTACTGGCTATAAACTTTAGCGGAGGAAATTTTAAAAGAAAGTACTGCATTTGATCTTCATTTATTTTCTTTATGGACAGTACGCTTTGCTACGCGTTGAAATAAACCGTCGGCTCCTAATAGAATTCTGACCTTTCGATTGGTTGAACTCCCTGTAAGAATTTGAACATTTTGTCGTGAACAGGATCAGTGTAATCTTAGAAAACGATGTCTCAAAAACCAAATGTTAATGCATCTTTTGCCATCGTTACTTACTATTTTTATTTATTTAAACTTTATTGCACAAACAAAAAGTACAAAAGGCGCACTTAATGTCTTAAGGCTTGTTCTACCAGTCAACCGCAGGTTAAACAGAAAATCTTATAGGTGCAGGCAGTTGACCAAAATAACAAATAAAAAGTATAGATAGATCAAGCTAATGAATAAGTATTTCCTAATATAATATAAACGGTGCTAGTGAGCATTGCGAGAGATTTTAACACGATATTCCTGACTATATTTTAAGTTAAAAATGTTGTAATGAAATCTCCAGTATGAAACACCTTTATGATTGCGACGTTGCGAGACTTAACCATCTACTTTGACAGCTCGTCCTAAAGACATGTTTTTACTAGATTAGCAATTATTGTGTATGAAAATAAGAAAAAAATTAAAAATCATAATTCGACCTAGCTTCATATAACATTTATTACTCCTTATAGCCTCAGGAATTCGTGATTAAAATCTCTCGCAATGCTCACGGGCACCGTGTTTAAATGCATATAGTCACATTAATACAGTAAAATATATTTTCTCAAACTTGCAATGAAATGTTGACATGACTTACTTCAAATTAGGTCCGGAAATACTATGTATCTGGTGCGATGAGTGAAGATGATATGTAAAGGAATTTCATACAACCTTACACACCTAGGCCTGCACAGCTGTCGTCTTTTGTTAATAAACGTTAAATTGTAATTTTGACACTGACACAATGTCTTGGCATTCCAACCATCAAAAAAAAAAACATTAGAACTAATGTAAATGTCACCGGGTAAAAGGTTACTTCAAACAGGTTTAAAAAAAGTTTAGGGCGTAAATTGAAAAAAGTTTTCTTTTCTTGTTGGCCGGATTTCTCCATAGTTCGTAATTATTTACAAACTTTTTAATAAAAGCCATCTATCTCGAAATGAGTGAAGTTATGATGTGACAGCACTGACAGCTGTCATTTCCTGCTTGGTTGACACTTGTTGTCATTGATAATGTTTTGTTCAGAAACGTATTATTTAGTTGTGTTAATATACATACATACATTATTACTTTGCGTACCCAGTGCAAAAAATACAAAACTACGTCGTTAAACTAACCAGAGATATCATCGAGAAAATGCTTGCGCAACATGCTCTAGAAGGTGAGTTTTGTTTGTGCTTGTCTGATAGTAAGGGGGAGAGCATTCCAAAGCCGAATGGAATACTATGTATAACATTATGGTGTAATTGATGTCAGTTGTCTATAATTGATAATTTAACTTTAGGTAAAGTGAAGTGGCGAGGTCTCTATGAACTTGACTTTATAGTACTATAAACTACATACCTAGGGCGGTGAATTCGTGAATGCCCCAGATTGTAGTTGGTTGTGGCCCGAACCAAAGGTGAGGGCCATAAATACGCGATGTGGGGCTTTACGAATTACCGCCCGTGGTTGTCTGAAGTTTTACGTCTTGCCTTGGCCAGGAAATGAGATTTTCTCTTCGCGTAGCGGGCAGAAAATCTCACTTACGGCCTAGGGTGACGTAAAAACATTAAATGTTAGTAAATAAAGGTACTACATATGTAAAGGGCTACTGATGCACTGTTATTTTTTCACTATGTAGAAAAGTTTCTTTGATTCTAATAAAATATGTTCAATCTTCAAAAAAACGAGTTTTTACTAAATCTGTACAAACGTCCATTAAATATTACAAAAATAGCGGGAACCCTTAAGGGGTGTATTGGCCTAAGCAATGATGTAATATAAAAAGAGGTAGATATGTTGTCTATACGAAATTCCGTGTTTAAAAATGGCCACGAAATCTGACAACTAACGTTTCCATTGACGACTCGAAACTGAGGCAAGTTGTACCAATTGACACAATTTTAGTGTGCTATTTTTGGAGCGCTTATTATCTATCTACCTCTTTTTTATATTACATCATTGGGGCTAAGTGTCATAATGTCCATGGAGTCATAATTTCCAGGTGACAGAATGTCCAATTTATTCTGTGGGTTGAACCGAAGCGCCGGCGCCGCCGCATCGCTCCCGCGTGCCACGGTGGAAGTGACTCAAAGTTCCGAACCGTCAGTTTTCCAATTGAATTGCTCGGTAAAGACAAACGCAATCAATTGTAACTTCTGTGCGGCTCGACGTTGGGTATAAACTTGTTATTTTCCCGTTCAGTAGACAAAGGATTTTCATATCAAACGCTCTGACACCTGTCGAACGAACTCTCCTATATTAAAAGCCCTTATGAACCCCCAATCCGACGCTGGAGTTTTAAAGGTATGGTCGACCGAACGTTGTTATTTTTTGAAAGGTGTCTGATGTTGGGTCATTATTACCTGTAGCCCGTTTGTGAATTGTTAAATTGTATTTATTACCCCTTTGAATTAAGTTAGATATAGGAAAATCCGAAATAAAAGGTGTGTAGATTTTCCTAGAATCAATTAGAATTCACAGTCCCATCATATACCTACATGTTCTATATCACGACAGTAGTAAATAAGCATATTAGCCTGCCTGATTGTGGGCGGACACCGTAGCCTTTGGAGGCTTGAGGGTTCGTTGAGTTGATAGCTAGATACACTTGTCTAGAGGGGTAATTATCTACGTAACTTTTCGAACGAGCATTATGACAAATCAACTGTCATTTTACCATACAAAAAAAATATTTAGAGAAGTTTGACGTGTCTGTTTGTCTGTCTATGGCATCGTAGCTCCGAAACGAATGGACCGATTTCAATGCGGTTTTTTGTCCGAAAGCTGACGTGATCGAGATGGTTCTTAGCTACGTTTCAACAAAATGGGTTCAGCCGTTTTTGAGATATTGCACTTTGAAATAAAAATGTCGGGGGTTTTTCAACTTTTGTAATTATATTAAAAATCCTTTTTTTTATACTAGCAAAAATTATTGAACCTGCTCATAAAATTTCATGAGAATAGGCTTGTGTCCTAATTTTTTTTTACGATGCCTTTCGAACCAGTTTTTGGTGTGGAACAAATGTTTGTATGGGAGTAAGTACAATTAAAGAACATAAATACCCAAAAAATTGAGTTAAAGACGGACCTCGCTGGTGGTAGCCGAAAACGTTCCATACTGATTAACATTGAATCATGACGTCACAGGGTAATATTTGTACTAGTCGTTATATGGAAAATCAAGTAAATTGCTGTTTCGGTTGCGAAATACTGCGTTTAGGACCATAGTTGTCATACAATATTGTTTCTAAAAAAGCGTAAGGATTCTATTGGTAGCTTTAAATTTGCTTTTGGACAATAAAAAAAATTCATATTTTTTGTAAACTTTCAAGGGCCATATCTTTTTATGATTTTAATTATATTTCGTAATTTATACTTAATTGCATTTATTTGAAGGTTTACTATCAATTTAGCAACACTGCGCTATCAATTTTAACATGAGGACACAACCCAATTGGGTGAGAAATGCAACTTGTAGGGAAAAACACCCGAACAGACATACGAAAGATTTTTTTCCCAAGCTGAAACGGAGAACTTCGTTCGCTACGCTCGCTCGTTCAACTAACGTACATACATAGTACCTACAAAGCGTTACGCAACACAATTTCGAAAAGTTACGTAATGACCTCTCTGGTCTCACTCTTAACACACGTACCTACCTGAGGGACTGGCGACCTTACCCCAAGGAACACTAGGTACAGTCGAGTTCTCCAATATCTATACAGACAACCTTTCAAAAATATCTGTCTATTACTGACATAATACACATTTATACATATTTTTGAAATATTGTCTGTATAGATATTGGAGAACTCGACTGTACATATCATAAACATTATTACTTATTTTGTACAAGGTGAGTTATTTCAATAACTTTTTACCATGTGAAACTCCGTTCAGTACCGCTGTTAAAACGCATTGCTTATTGAACGAGCGAGCGAAGCGAACGAAGTTCACTGTTTCAACTTGTGAGGTGAAAATTCGTTTGTCGGTGTCTGTCAGGCTGTTGTCCTCTACATGTCGCATTTTTGTCAATCGATTCTAATGAAATTTTGTGTGCAGTTTCGATAATTTCAGTTCTTTTGATATAATTTTTTTTTATAACAAATTAAATTTATCAAAAGTTTGTTTATACACGAGGGAAAAAATTAACACTGGGAAAAACTGCCACGGATGAGACTTTAGACCGACCGACCGGTTAGCCCAGTGTTAGCGTAGATTTTTTTGTCGATTCAGTCTATTGCTTTTTTTTAAACCGGTTCGCGAGTTCTACCTACAGCTCACAGACCTATTATTAATAACTGTTATTACGTTCTACAAAACAGTTCTAATTTCGTAAAAGAGAAGTAATTAATATTTTCAAAGTCTTATGTTTGTAAGAAAGCTCTTTGACTCTTGCCTTTTGAATAAATTTCCATATATTTGCATAGTGTAATACGGAATTGTTACGCTCGATCAGGCGACTACCTAAGGGCGGTACCACGCGGTACAGTCAGCCATGAAAGTTGTCTACCGATTTTGGACCTTTCTGTAATAATAATAGAGTCGATAAGTGGTATACCACTTCTTGGTTTACTGTACATTGAGTATTATTAACCGAGTGGAGATGGAGGACATAGCAGGACCTGTATTTATTTACTTTATACTTAGCAGACCGCGAGTTAGTTAGATGAACACCGTCCATTACGATTTGACGCACTTACGTAGGGCGTTCAATATGTTCGCGGTATCGGTGTGATTACGTCTCATGTCATGATAATAATTTCTAATTATTTTTCATAATGTGTCACTATTGATTAATACACTAAATAAGTTTAAAAAAATCCGGCCAAGTGCGAGTCGGACTCGCGCACGAAGGGTTCCGTACCATTATCTATAAAAAGCGGCCAAGTGCGAGTCGGACTCGCGCACGAAGAGTTCCGTGCCATTATCTATAAAAACCGGCCAAGTGCGTGTCGGACCACGCAATACGAAGGGTTCCGTGCCTATTAAAAAGGTCGTATCGTCACAGAAAGTTTACGGCACTTACGTCCTTTTCTTTGAGGAAGGCAGTTTTTCAGCAATATCTCGAAAACCTCTGAACCGATCTTGTTCAAAATAATTTTCGGTGAATGAAATTAATAAGCCCTATGTCCATGAATTTTTCCATATTTTTAAAATACACCGTTCAAAAATTAGAGGGGGGGGGACAGAATTTTAGTGACTTTCGGGGCGATTATCTCCGACCCTATTCACTTAATCAAAAAAACCGGCCAAGTGCGTGTCGGACCACGCAAAACGAAGGGTTCCGTGCCTATTAAAAAGGTCGTATCGTCATAGAAATCTTACGGCACTTACGTCCTTTTCTTTGAGGTAGGCAGTTTTTCAGCAATATCTCGGAAACCTTTCATCTGATCTTGTTCAAAACAATTTTCGGTGAATGAACTTAATAAGCGCTGTGTCCATGAATTTTTTCATATTTTTAAAATACACCGTTCAAAAATTAGAGGGGGGGGGCAGAATTTTAGTGACTTTCGGGGCGATTATCTCTGACTGTATTCACTTAATCAAAAAAAATCCCGAGAAACCTTATATTTATTTTGAAAGGCCTATCGATTCATGTACCACACGTGGGCTCACGATGAAAAAAATTTTTTTGACTTTTAGTTTTATGTATGGAGTACACCCCTAAAAAAAATTTTTTTGTAATTTTAATTACAAAACTTTGTAGCGGCTAACAAAATACACCTATCTTCAAAATTTTATTCAAATACACCTTATAGTTTTCGAGTAAAATGCCTGTGACATACGGACAGACGGACAGACGGACAGACGGACAGACGGACAGACGGGCAGACGGACATGACGAAACTATAAGGGTTCCGTTTTTGCCATTTTGGCTACGGAACCCTAAAAATGGCAAAAAAATCATGTCTATTGTATGGGAGCCCCAGTCCGACTCGCACTTGGCCGGTTTTTTAGTATTTTTTGTTATAGCGGCAACAGAAATACGTAATCTGTGAAAATTTCAACTCTCTAGCTATCACGGTTCTTGAGATACAGCCTGGTGACAGACAGACGGACGGACGGACGGACAGCGAACTCTTAGTAATAGGGTCCCGTTTTTACCCGTTGGGTACGGAACCCTAAAAAGATATTATTCATTTCACAGCCTAGATATGTCGACATATTATCTGGGCTGTTTCAGATTTTTCGAGCCCTTAGTTGAATTTTTCTGGCTGGAGTAGTTACAAACTAAACGATTAAACATTAATTTTTTTATGATATACGGAGATTAGATTCTCTGAGGACATAGCCAAAGTTAAGAGATATTATAAAACCTAATTTTTGGCTGGACTAATACTCCGCAGAAGACGCCATGTCTTCTTTTAGATAACTCCGTGTGATGATAGGTAATAACATAAATTGCATGCGCATAATCTGTTAACTATTGACCACAGGAAAGAAAACTTTATTTTTGTACCCAGTATGACCCTTATCGCTGACAGAACGACCTTGTCTCGTGCACGTGCGACGCTACAAATCAGACAGTTATAAAATTATCCTTCCTTGAACAAAATCCCTAAGATTTGCCAAGCTCAGCGCATCTAATCCCCGATACCAGCCTTTTGTTATTTTGCTCGAATTGAAATATAATTGTATCAAATTTTGTTCTTATCGTTTTCCCTTTGTAAATAGAAGCCATTCAAGATTTGAAAGCAAATATTTTCACGCTAAATTAAATAAAACCTAAGGCGAAAATGGATTCAGACTTCAAAAAAAATGAGGTGGTTCTCAATTCGGTTGTATTTTTCTTTTAATGTTTGTTACCTCAGAACTCCGTCATTTATGAACCGATTCTTACAATTTTTATTTTATTTTAAAGTATATGCTTCAAGGTTAGTCGCATTGTTATCAAGACTTCAGTTGGATGATGGGAACCATGAGGAATTGAAGGGAACTCCTCAAATATAGAAGACACGCATGTAGTAAATTCGGTATTTTCTATTACAACTAGGTTGTGTATTTACACCCGGAAATATCAAATTTGGTGAAGTGGAACTGACGATGCAGACCACAGATGACTTATGGAACTCGTACTTAAAACTGTGAAAGTACGTTACTGATTCTGATATGATTCCGTTGAAATAGCAGTTAATGAAGTCCTAAATGTCAAATATTATCGGCCCACATACAGTGATATGGTTTTCGTCTGTAATAGTTAGTTATTTAGTTTTACTGGGCATTTTCCGCAAGTCAACATACAGCGTGCCTATTTTGCGTGACATAATTTCGTAATAATCAACGCATTTACTTTCGAATTTAGATAATCAGTCCATGTGGTAACGTGGAAGGGAAATGTGGAAATGTTCACTTGGCTTGGCGGGGTACTAAATTAAAGTCGGTTAAAACTTTGTTTTTAAAGTAAATTATTTGTGTTTGTGATTTTTATTGAAAATCACTTTCAATAAAAATCTTGCAATAGGAAATATTGTATAAGACTTCCGCAAATTTTGATGCTAGAGGTCAGACAATTGATAAAGGTACTCCATGTTATAAATAATAAAATACATATATTATTTTAGGATTTTTAGCGCGCGCCTTTAAATTAAGGGGATTTAAATTTGTATGGGTTTTCCCATACAAACTCGTTAGACCTTACAAAAAGGAATGAGATCCCACTAAAAACATTAAGTACGAAATGTGCAAGCATTTTAAGGACGAAGAAAAATCTATACATATATGAACAAAAGACGCGCGCTGACAGCGGTGCGGTGGCAGCGTACGCAAAGCCTGCCAGCGCGTGTGCACCGCGGAGGTTGTTGTGCGCGTCCTTTAAGCGTCTGCTAGACGGTCGCTAACACACCCCTCCGACCGACCAACCTTGGTCGGCACCGACCGTTGTAGTATGAAATGTTGCTTCAAACAACTGTCTACACGGTCGGTGCCGACCAAGGTCTCTCGGTCGGAGAGGCGTGTTGGCGACCGTCTAGTAGACGCTTTATGCCTACATAGAGAAGGCAAACAAAAAGGTAAGACGAAAAGGTAAGGGATATTGTTAAAGTTCAATTTGGTACAATATCAACTTGTGATTCGATCAAAGCAAATTAGCGATAGGTAAGTATTCACCTAAGTTTAGGTACTATTAACCTGAACCTAATTTCCCTGACGAGATCTTCCTGACGGGCGGTAAAGTTAACGTAATTAGAAAGGGCTTATTTTTGTTGTGCTGACTTAGAAGTGAAAAAAAATGGACATGTTATTTATTCCACTTTAAGCTCCATTTTTAATCTGATTGATTAATAATAATAGAGTTCTTGTTTGGGAGCAAAACATTGATCTACGTAATAGGTAGGTATAGCAACTTAATTCTCATGTAATATACTCACCGGCAGAAAATTTGGCCCAAATTAAAAAAAAATACTATGCAGAAAAACATTATTTAATTTATTCAATTTATAGTTTGAAATCACGAAAAGTTTTGGGGCCAATTTTTTTGCCGGTGAGTGTATATTTTTTTCACCGACTAATCTTTCATTCATGACAAGTAGGTAATTTGGTGAAATAGGGGCCAGAAAGCCAACCCTCAAACGCAATAATTGGAAGCACGAACTTCAATCAATCAATCATTTATTGCAATATCACAAAAGTAGGTACAGATGTACTCCCGCAGGATCCATAGCATAGTTGAGTAATTAGTCCCCGATAATCCCACAATGGCAGCGTTAAAGAAGCGCTTCCATCCTTTCTGGTAAAAGTGTTGGCCAAAATTGAAAGACTGATGAACAAAAATCACTTGAGGTTCTAATAGTGTCTACGTTGAATAAGCGTTAGCGCGATCTATCACTTCCTACGCTAGTGTGCAAAAAGAAATGCTGAAATTACAAAGTAAGTATTTCCGAGCGGGCCGGGTTAAATTACCTACATGTTTTTATTACACTTGACCTGTTCGTATCTAAGTATATAAATTATGTTGTAAGTTGTCCGTCAAAATTTGCAATCCATTTTTCAGTAATTGGTCGTTATCCAATTGACCTGAAATTTTGGGTATTAGTATAGTTTGGATGAAAATTTAATAATATGGTACCATCGAGCTGACCTGATGATGGAGAGAGTAAGTCTCCTTGCCATGGGGATTCAGTATTTAACCGATGTAACCCCGTTGAGTTTGGGCTCGTAAAAATCGTCTCAATGAGTAGTTGGTGATGGTATACAGAAAAGTACAGTCGGCAATAAAAGCTTGTACCAAAAATGAAATTTTTGACAGAAACTTATGTACCTAATAACTTGCCCCTTCTAGTTTTTGTTCTGTAAATCGACGGTTCTAAACTTGCCAAAACCTAAACTTGTAACGTATCGCTTGGGAGCTCCATAAACTTCGTAGCTCCGTCTCACCTGGACCAGGAAAAATGTTCGGTACTCGATCAGGCCTGAAGGATTAATTTGTCCAGCATTCCGCTGCGCCCCAATATCCATTAACAACACAAAAACGTTTCATGCCAGCTTAAATAAACTGGAAAACATAAACTCAAGCCTGTTTTCCCATTTGGCGGGGGCAGAGCACATGCAATTTCATTTAAGTCAGCAATTACTCCCACATCATAGCCAGGGAGGTACGTAGAATTTTGTACTCACTACGGGCGGTAGTAAAGATAGCCTCAGATCGCATATTTATCGCCCTTGCTCGGGCGTCAAATACGATACGATACGATGCGACCGGGAACATTCTTTGTTTTATCGCCCTAGGTAAGTAATGTAACTATTTCATCACTCTTGCTTGTAAAGGGCTTTATAACGCGCAGGCAAACATACCTATAGTACGCCCACGGGCGTAATGGTTTTTTTCTTAAATTGTATCTGTCACTCATGCGTCAGTTATAAAGCAAAAAGGTATTAACTCAAATACAATGTTTCAAAACGTATTTATTAATAAATTTTAACGTAAGAACACTAATAAAATATGTTAGTATAACAGAAATGCTTAAAGTTTTTTTTTTAAATAGCAATTTAGTGTCTGTGTAAAATATTTTTGACAGTAATTTTAAATCATGGCTGTATGCCGAAGGGTCTTTGCCTTAAACGCCTCACATCAAATTCAACAATACGTACAAAATAGTAAATGTTGCGAATAGTAATAATTTGGTTTAAAATGTATTTGTTTCCACGCAACTGTGATGAAAAACATTGTGTGCAACACTTACGGTAAGAATGTTACAAACTCGAGTCAGCAAAGCCTTCGGTGTCGGGCTTCAGATAAACTCTCGTTCGTAAAACATCCCTTACCGTATTTGTGACACAATGTAATATAACAGTGCCAATTTTTAACCCCCGAAGCAAAAAGAGGGGTGTTATAAGTTTGACGTGTCTATGTGTCTGTCTGTGGCATTGTAGCTGCTAAACGAATGGACCGATTTTAATACGGTTTTTTGTACGAAAGCTGACATGATCCAGATGGATTTTAGCTAAGTTTGAACAAAATCGGTTCAGCCGTTTTTGAGATATTGAACTGAAATGAAAAAATCGGGGGATTTTCAACTTTTCTAAGTTGTGGTTATAGCTATTGTGGACTTGAAGATGACTAAAATATGATATTGTAGTGATAGGTTCCCAGCTGATCGCTCAAAAAACAAACATATTTCGACTCTTATAACACCCATAGAAAGAAAAGAAATTATACTTTTAATTATTATGCTAAACTCTGACCCTTCCTAAAATATCGCGAGACGTAAAAGAATATCGCCCCAAGGGTGGAACACCGCGAACGCAGGATATTGTACCTACTATTCAAACATTTAATTATAACGGAAAATTCAGAAAAATGTTGAATATTGCATCGGCGTTAACGATTCGATCCGCCCGTGCTACGAATATTTAATACATATCATGAAATATGTATATAAATTATACAGTATTTTAAATTCCTTATTCTTGTTGACGGCTATTTTACACAGTCTGCTGATTAGTGGCCGTACACCCAAGTTGTGATCATCAATCATTTCGTTTTCGATTTGAAGTGGACAAGGGCGCTAAGGGTCACTTTACCGTACGATGTATCGTACTTATACACGTTTCTTGTCGCCTCTACCATGGGTTTATTTACTTTGTCATATCAATAAAATATATATATCATATATTGGGTTATTAATATATTGTCGACTGTTTCAATTGGGAATGGATGAAAATATCAGAAGTGCTGTATTTCCTCACAGGCCGCTAGTGTGGTTTTGAGAGATATTCGCGTGGCGCGTTTCGGTATTTTGGAAGTTTTACAGGGTTTTAAAGCTGGAATCTCGTTGCGGGCTGTAACGATGCGCGGTAATGAGGAGATTGCCATATATCAGTGTTGCTAGCTTTCGGAAAAGCGTTTGGTTTAGTCTCCGTCAAACTAGCTATATGATTTAATATCAATCGATTTCGAAAATAAATTAATTACACGTTTTGTTTTGTGCTAGAAACGTTGAAATACTGAACAGTCGCATTTTGTAAGCTGTTTCTGCCTCCGAACGTTAATAATTGCCTGCCTGAACGACTACCTTTCGCTTCGACCCTGGATTTGATTTTGGGTAACTTTTTCGACGAGCACTGGACTATTGATTAGTTTTGTCTGCGTACCTATTGATTTTGTTACATTATATTCACCATGAATGCTCATGATCGCGAGTATAATCGGTATAGAGGTCTAATATTCCCGTGCATTCTTGAATGCACCAATCCAAGAATGAAAAAAATGCCCCCGCTTGATGTGCTTTGCTGTAAGAGAAGAGTTGAAAGAAAATTGGTGTCAATTGGCATCTGTCCAAAACGCTGACCTTAAACCATGCTGTGACCATCTAAACGTGAGTTTTCTATATTTTATTTAATATACAATATTAAATATCTTCATTTGGAATGTGTACTGTGCTATGTGATTTACCTTTTTTATATAGAAAACTCCCGTGAGACTGTTTGAATGAATGAATGTAATGAAAACGGGTCACTCACGTATTTAATATGTAATATACCTTCATTTTCATTCCAAAACAAATGGGTACTATTCAAACTATATGTAATAGGTACTAGCTGCAACTGCCCGCGTGGTTTCGCCCGCCTATTGCATTGAACGCGGGCAAGTCCATCCTAAACACGGATTTAAGAATTTTTGGTATCGGATAAGTCGTTCTGGAGATTATCCCCTAATATAGAAACATACAAACTTACAAATCTACAAGCTCACAGAATTTTCCTCTTTATAATATTTTAGTTACTCACACAGGCCTCTTGATTGCTTAATGTATATATATATACAAATATTGCTCGTTTAATGGTAGTTATTGGGTTTAATTTAAAAACAAAGTTTAAACCGACTTTAATTCAGTAGGTACTTTGCCAAGCCACATAGATACATATTCTGAGCTGTCACTCAACTTCAAGAAAAGCCCAAAACATCCAAAAAGCAAGAAAAGCACAAAACGTAAGGGAGGAAACTGATATTTTTAAATAATTGACCCAGCTTAAACATTTGAAAAAAAACTGGTGCTAAGGAACGTTATTTCTATCACCAAAAAAATAATCAGGCACTTCTGATATTGAGCGGAAAATTCTGAACAAAACTGTGCTTAACTCAATTAGGGCATTTTGTACTTAACCTTAATTGAACCTACGGTCGACTATATGTCAAATGCATATACTTTAGCATTTGCTATTCGATAGGTTTTTAGCGCCTAGTGCAATGTGTGACACGGGATGACCGGACACAGGCTTGTTAATTAGGAAATGATGTCTGCAGAGATCGAGCTGCCATAATGTCAAACGAGTTCCTATTCCTATGCATAAAGCCGACGAGTATTTCAGAGACAAGGACGCAAGGTGTGACCGGTTTACTAAACATTGTGATTTTAAATATACCCATGCTAATACTCATTTATTTATTTTCCAAGACATGTAGATCAAAATTTACCAAGCCATATATGAACATTTCCACATTTCCTTTCCACTTTGCCACATGAACTGCTTTCTAAATACGTTAATTATTACAGAAAAAAACCATATCGCTGTATGTGGGCCGATAATAATTGAGGAGTTACGTCGATTCCTCAGGGATCTCAAAATCACATTCGGCACTTAATTAGTTGCTATTTCAACGGGATCTTAGAATATATGACGTACTTTTACAGTTTTAAGTAAAAATTCCAAAAGTCATCTCTGGTCTTCATTATTAGTTCCACACCAAATTTGTGATTTCTGGGTATAAATACCCAGATACGAGTTATAATAGAGAATGGCGAAATTACTAAATGCGTGCCTAATATATTTGAGGAGTTTCCTCAATTCCTCATGGTTCCCATCATACAACTGGAGTTTTGATAACAATGGGACTAACCTGAAAGCATATACTTTTGAATAAAAAAAATAATTTTACGAATCAGTAAATGAAGGAGTTCTGAGGTAGGTAACACACATTAAAAGTAATAACAATGATTTCAAAAAAAATACATATTACGCGCAAGACCGGTCACTTTGGCACTCTTTGGGGGAGGCCTATGTTCAGCAGAGGACGTCTTTCGGCTGATATGATGTACCGAATTGATAACCTCCTTTTTTTGAAGTTGGTTAAAATACCTACTGCAAAAAATAATAACACTTCTAGAATTTCATCCAAGACGACAAATTTCAACATGACATGACTGATTTCATAGATCTAAGCGACCATAATAATACTCTTAAAGATCAAAGAAAAAATCCAAAACAAAAACAAATCTTTCGCATCAGCGGAACATCAGAAAAAGAAAAAAAATCGTTGCGTAGCTTCTCAATAGCTCGTTATAGGAGTACCAAGTCCCAAGTGGATCGAATGGACACTTCAAGAGGTTATAAACTCGCCAATATTGCGAAACCGAAGAGACGATAGAAGTCATAGAAACAGTTTTATATTCAGCTACCTAAAGCTATATTTTGTTATTTGTTGCAAGTTATTTTGTGTCACCCCGGGCTGGGGACTTATGGAGCGGGGTAACTAGCATGCGGATACCGATATTTATATTGCTTACTAACCGCCCATGCGGCCCTGCGTTTAATTGTTATATACTGGTGAAGGAATTTTTAAATTAACGGAGTAGTTCCGGAGCCGAATCTAACTTTATATTTCTTACGCCTGCAAGTGCGGCTTTGTCCACGTATCCCAAATCCTCGGAATAAACGGACTTTCTGAATGGACATAGCCTATGTCCATTCAGAAAGTCCGTTCTACACACAGGTGATATATTTTTTTTAAATCGAGTGGTTCCGGAGATTACCCATTACATACAAACTTACAAAGCTACAATCTAACAGACACTTCCACTTTATAATATTAGTATAGATTATTTTACATTCTAAACAGGATCAGCTGGTCGGTAGCTTTACATTTCGGAAGTATTTTAGGTAGATCTAAACGCACTTTTTGAATATGGAAGACCTGTTAACGCACGTTCAAATAGTTACGAAATTACCCCTCAAAAACACGCTGATAAAATTATTTTGATTCCCCCGAGCATCTTGTATATTTTTAACCGACTTCAAAAGAGGAAGAGGTTCCGTGTTCCACCACGACAGAGCCGAAAGGAAGGGATAGGTATGTTTTTACCCGACTGCCGAGGGAAAGGAGGGTTATTTTTTTCGAGCGTATGTATGTATGTATATATATATATGTATGTCTGTATGTCTTATTCTTTGGCACGCCCTGCGGCCTAAACCGTTTGACGGATTTTGACATATGAGATGTCGTTGGATTCCTCTTAATCGTGGGAGTGACATAGGTAATATTTGTAAAAAAGTAGTTGGGGATTTCGAAAAATCTTTTGATTTCACTTGTTAGCTGTCTATGTTTGTATTTACGTGTGTTCCACCGAAGCGTTTAAGATATTGAACCGATTTTGATAAAAGAGGTGTGTGTCTCAATCGATTCGAAATTATGCTCCGGGTGACATAGACTACATTTTGAATGAAAAGGAAACATCTTTTTTTCAGTTACTTCTCCGTGGTCTGGTTACAGTTTTTTTACTATTTATGCTTGTTTATATATGTCAATCGATTTCTCTGTCATTTGAGGACCGATTTTTACAATTTATTTTGATTCCCCTCGAGCACCTTGTATATTTGAAACATCGCATGGCGTGATACGCATCGTGCTAGTTCGATGTAATAAATAAGGTGTTCCTTCGCCAAGTAAGTACGGCCCAATAAAACTTCCATTTACCGCTGTTTACGCAGAAATATCCTCTTACACGGCTCCGTAGTAAAACCAATTTTCAAAGACATGATACATTGTGTGGTACCTCTATATTTACAAAGAATCGTTAAAATTAATACTCGAATTATAGTCATACATAACTGAAAGTAATCATCTTGCAATATTAAATCTTCAAGACACTATTTGTTGCTTAATATAATCTACACCGGTTTTCATCTATTCTAAATGTCTATGACTAGTTGTAGGTACGTAAAATCCTATCCTACTAATATTATAAACGTGAAAGTTTGGATGGATGGATGGATTTACGTTCCACTTAATCTCAAAAACTACTGGACGAATTGATATGAAACTTTCCAATTATGTACCTTATATATCAGAATAGGACATAGGCTATAATTTATATGGAGTAGAATAGTATGGAGTAGAATTTATTTGAAAAAAGAAAAGAAAAAGAAAAGAAAAAAAAACATTTATTCGTGACAAAACACATAAAAACAAACTGTATAGACACAATACACACAAACACATTTGCCACGAAATGGTCACAACTCAGCGTGATGCTGGCAGCGCCAGCGCTGGTCTTCCGTTGTGACCATTAAGTGAGACACGCACAATGACACCACGACACACCACATTTGTATGGAGCTTTGTATTGCTCGTTGCCTTCATCAGGCGCTGGGTCTCAAAATGTATGGGAAAACTAAAATTCGACTCGCACTTGATCAAAATTCTAATCGATATTATTTAATAGGCTATAATTTATTTTAAGAGTTCTACACGGACAAAGTCGCGGGCAGAAGCTAGTTTATAATAAAGCAAGCTTTCAATTGGTGATTTCAAGCTTTCAATGATATTGAAGAATAAAATACAACCTACAGTTTGCCTGGGTTAATAGTAACCTGTCGTATGCTTAGGCAGGGATTCACGCTAAGCATTTAGGCCTAAATACAGTTTTAAATCTCAAGGTCATCATTTGATTAGCAAATTTCGATACCAACATATGAAGAGTCATATTGGCACTCTTTGGGGGAGGCGTCCAGCAGTTGACGTCTTTCGGCTGATATGATGATGATATGAAGAGTTAATTCGCCTGAAGTAGGAATCAAACGGTTGATGTTGTTTCTGTTTCAGTACAATATACCTCAGCTTTCTATATCAAAAGGTATCTGAGAAAAACAGCTGTGCTGTGACGGAACGGAGTCCAAGGTCTAGAGGCGTCTCCAGCCCATGTAGCGCCCTGGTGCAATCATTACCCTAGCGCCCTCTAGTCCCCCCCCCCCCCCCCCCCCTAGCGTGCGCTAGCCGCGAGTGATGCCCCGTCAAATGGCGCTCGGGCGCCCCCTAGGACTGTGCGCCCGGGTGCACCGCACCCCCTGCACTGCCAAGGTGATTCAATAAGCGTTCCGTTTATAACAATTGTGGTACGCATAATTAAAAAGTATTATAGTAATTATTGAAACAACGCTCGATGTGGGTTAATCACGTAACTTTTCGTCACCTATGACCCCGTTGGTAGTTTGTATCTCAGCCCCACAACAACAACTTATATCCAGCTATACATAAATACCAACTTTACAAGCATCAGAATTGAAAATAGCATTCCTGTTCACTCCGCAGTCAAGCTGTGTGCGCAATTTTGTAAGAAACCCGACACTGTAGTCACCCGGACAAAAGACTGTCGCGCCGAAGGTTAATAAGGGCTGACGCCCACTCACAATACGGCCCAGAGATTTACTGAGTTATTAGGTACATTTATTTTATTAACTAGTGGCTCCGTAAGCTAGCTAGGAAATTCTATAAAAACTAAATCGACAAAAAAAACATATAATAATGGAACCTGCTCACAACATTTCACGAGAATCGGTTGAGAAAATGTACGAAAACATTTTTCCCAAGCTGAAACGGAGAACTTGGTTCGCTTTGCTCACCCGTTCAAAAAATGGGATTGCGTTTGATTCGTGAAAGGTGTTGAGAGATATCGAGGTTGTATGATACATACAGACGCGAAAAGAGAATTCCAGATCGAGGCAGCGCGAAGCAGAATGATAGAGATTTTAATACATGTTACATCCTCATTCTGGTACGTTAGCTCCACACATTAAAGTGAGTGCGCGTATTGAAATCACTTTGATATACGAAATCCCATAAAAAAACATCCCATGTAAAAAATAGGCCAAGTCTCGACACTATTCCACCGTAAAAAGGTGTGAGTGTGTTACGTAGAGCCAAGTCAGACATTCTTATTAATCTTTATTTGATAGCTAAATAAAATTCTGCAACTTGGGAATCACAACTTTACAACATTTATTTATTTTTGCATACCTTGTTATTGTGTAATTGCCAAGTCACTAGTGATTGGCTGTATTAAAGGCAATAGTTATTCAGAATATATCTAAGTCATATTATTCCCTATTAGCCAGCACAAAATTACAGGATGTTGAAAATGGCCTGAATAGCTTCGAAAAAAAGATGGTACGGCCGTGCATCTTTGTTTAGCTCGACTTGCGGGGGCACTCCCATGCCCTCAGATATCTGTCTCGATTTGACTCCCAGCATCCTTCAGCATCCCTACACGAAAGTACAAGTTAACAGTAACTGCGGCAGTAGGTACCATGAAATCTCGAAATTGGCAGTATCTATATCTCCATTTCACTAAAATATCACAAAAAATATCATAAAATTTCACTAGAATGTCACAAATATGACCCAGATGGAGAGATGGATTCATTCCTATTGTTAGATACAGTTCTCTTCGATTTTCATGATAACCCTGCGCCGTATTCGCCTTCAACCCAATCACCGCCCCCACCCCGTAGTCGGCAGCAGCTTAATATTGTTTTAACAGCCGATATTTGACAGTCGTCATCCCAGTACAATAACCATCAATGATGACATATGATGACATAAATTGTACTGGGATGACAGCTGTCAAATATTGGTTGTATGGGCATTTTCACTATAATAATATAATTGCTACGCTCGTAATTTTTGCAAAATGCGAAATAACGTATGTAAAGCGCGTTTGAGCAGAGCGACTACCACCAGGAGCCGTAGCATGGTTGGCCTTGTCACGCGATAGGTGATAGGATAGAGCGTGCGTCACTGGCTGACACCGTTCGATATAACGAGACGATGCTGTTATCTTGTCACTTGTCGCGTGATAAGGCCAACCATGCTACGGCTCCAGGTTACTGACGCGCGTGTGTATTGATTGGCGTTAAATGAGTTGATATAAATATCATCATCATATCACCCGAAAGGCCATCATAGGCCTCCTCCTATGTATCCCTGTCAACGGTTACTAGGGTGGACTGATGTCCTGGTGAAGGTCGCGGGAGTCCGCTAGATGCGGGTGGCGCAGTACCGATATTTGGATCGCCAATTAACATTTCTCGGCCGCGAGTGAGCGCTACCCCTAACTTATTCTTCAAAGGTCCTTTGTTTGGGAGAAATAATTTTTTCCGATCCTTTAATTAAGGACTCTATTCAGCCTGTTCTTCAGACGCCTTTAAATGGCGTCTGAACAGTTGTTGTTATGAAATAACTTCGGTGCAATATAATGTGTAGCAAAATAGAAAGTACTTAGAAGTTTGATTCTTTCACAGCTTCAAGGTACTGTAGACTTGAGTGTATGGTTTTAATTTCAACTCGATACCTCCACGCGTTTTCGAGATAAAGTTGACAGACAGACAGACAGCCAGACGGACAACAAAGTGATCCTATAAGAGTTCCGTTTTTTCCTTTTCAGGTACGGAACCCGAAAAGTAGGTACGAAAGTCAAGAATAGACATTTTCCAAGATTACCGTCGGCTGGTATTTGGTAATCTCGGACTTGTATTCCAATTATTCTACCTGTTAACAAAATAAAAGCGAAGATTTAAAAGGAAAAGCTTGAAAAAAACTCGATACCACGGGATTTTCTTTAAGCCTATTTCTTTTACCCCCGTGAAAGTTTTGAAACAAGTTTATGTACTTTCAAAAAAGTGCGTTATGTACGTAGTTACATAAAGCCACTTTTTACACAACTGCCCACACAAAGGAGTGTTATGTTTTTAACACCACACAAAGGAGTGTTATCACGTTCGTCGATTTTAACATTTTAAGTTGACCAACTATGTCAAAAAGCTGCAAAGTTCACGCCATAATAAAAATAAATATTTACAAATAGTATACATTAAATAAATAAGTTAAACGTCCCAGTACTTGACACTGCCCCAATACTGGCACTTTCTATCTCAATTCATAACAATACAGGTGAACAGTAGATGTCAT
Organism: Epinotia nisella; assembly: GCA_932294315.1. NCBI lineage: Eukaryota > Metazoa > Arthropoda > Insecta > Lepidoptera > Tortricidae > Epinotia > Epinotia nisella. The sequence goes on from OW028693.1 coordinate 13,247,910, forward strand.
AGATGTCAACTACTGGGTTTTAAGGTGTCAAACAATGGGACGTTTACCTAACGTTTATTTTTCGTCAATGACAAAGCGTATTTTTGGCAGTAAAAACGGATTTAATGCCCGCTCGAGGGCAACAACCTTTGAAAGTAATTTCCGCTTCAGGTAAAATTAACCACGACCCTTTTCACATTTATTGACAGATAGGTATCCTTTCGTAATACCTATCATTATTTGAAAAATAATAAAATACCGAAAGGTCACGCAAAACTTGAAATAACTCAAGTTAAGAAAATTATCCATGGATATAGGCAATTATTTATCGTGTGGGTTGCCTACGTAGTACAACAGAGGCAAAGCCACGGGATAACATGTAACCTGTTTCCATCCTGTAGCACAGAATAAATAATACGTCATTAAGGTTCATTTTATATACCGTTGAAAGATCTTTTGAAATCAGATCAGTAGTTCCGGAAATTAGATACCCCTACATGCCCCCTACATGCAAGCTGATAAAACTCCAATCTCACAGACTTTTTTGTTTATAATGTTAGTCGGTATAGGTACAGTCAAGTGCAAAATTATGTATCCATTTAATCCTCTCATAAATATGTACCACAACCTTAATCCGCTGACATAAGAGTAAGAGCGATGGGACATATTTATGAGTAAGTTGTACGCACCCATATTTTTCCCTAGAATCCTATATCGCTGTTGCGTTCTAAAGGCATGAAGATAACAATATACATATTTGCCGCCGCACAATATGCGATAAACTGTCAACCCTTTGCTTGCGTTACCGTGTTGGTTGATATTAGGTTTACTGACAAACAATGGTGGCAGACTAGAGTATCTAGATATGACAAGAGTTTTGCTGAACCATTTTAATACATTTTTAACGGCCGAAATTAAACTCTTACATACTGAAGGCCAATCAGATTCGTTACTGTTGGTATTAAAATTTCATAGAAAAAGACCGGTTTTAGTTGTTTTTGTATTTTGCACGGGGTGATTATTTTTCAATAATCTATTAGTTTTAGAGGTGTTTATATAGAACTAAATTCGTTAAATGTCCCTATACTTGACACTGACCCATTATTTGACATTATCAATACAAAAATTCATGACAATATTACAGTGAAAAATAGGTATCAATTATTAGGCATAAGGTGCCAAACACTGGGACGTTTACCTCCGATGTACTTAAAGTTATAGTCTGTTCCATTTAAAATGATGGAAATGCACTTAACATGGGATTTTACAACTTCGCTTGTTGTTAAATATGAAAGGAAAAGAGACGACATAAAACTGACCGAAGTGTGGCACGTGTACCAGTATACCCTAACTTCGGGCACAGTTGCTACTGTTTGGTTCTATTCTATTGGTTATGCGTATTTAATTGTTTTACAACCCAAGTAGGGTTGTAAAACAATTACTTACGCGTAAGATAACAATTAAACAATAAATGTCGGTAATGGTTGGTTTTAAGTACCTACTTTTCGCCATTTTTAGGGATCCTGTTGGACATTAAGAACGCAACCTTATTATTAGGCTTATTGTCTTAGCAACCATATGTGACATGTTTGTTTACTTCAATACAAAGAATACGTTTGTGCTTTACGTTCACGTTTTATTTCAACTCTTATTATCTTCCAAATCTATCATGGTAGCAGAGCGTGGTTGATAACGGATAGAGTCCGGAAATAAAAACGCAGTGAGAACAAGAAAAATCGGTCGGCGTAAATTTGTGTTCGGATATAATTACGATTTGAACTTGACGTATTAATTTTTCCGGAACGGAAGTGGTGTATTCTGTCATATGTTTATCGAAATATTTTTACCACGCGAAAATGTCTTCAAGCCACAACAATTTTCATATTGATCGCCTTGTCGGACGAGAAAACTATGCGAGTTGGAAATTTGCCGTGCAAGCATTTTTTGAGCTTGAAGAATTGTGGGATTGCGTAATTGGTAAAAATACTGACACGAAGAAGGAAACAAAAGCTAAGTCAAAGCTCATATTACTATTAGACCCGATCAACTATGTACATGTGCAGAGTGCATCTACATGCAAGGAAGTCTGGGATAATTTGGAGCAGGCATTTGATGACAGCGGATTATACAGAAGAGTTGCTTTATTGAGAGACCTCATAACAACTACTTTGGATTCCTCTAGAAGTGTGGATGACTATGTAAATAAAATTATGTCTACCGCTCACAAACTCCGAAATATTAAGTTGGCTTGGAACGCTGATGTTGGCTGGCTTACCTGAAGCTTATAAGCCAATGATTATGGGATTAGAGAGTTCAGGTATCAAAATCAGCGCAGATTCCATCAAAACAAAACTCCTGCAGGAAGTTCAATGCTCAGAAAGCACCGCGTTCTTCACGAGGAATAAGGCCGTTCATGGAAGTCATAACACAACAAAGGTCAATAAAGGACCCCGATGTTATAAATGTAACAAGCACGGGCATTTTGCGAAGAATTGCCGTGCTCCGAATAAGAAGAACTCTGAAAAAGTTGAAGATAGTAAAGGTTTTGTTGCAGCATTTTCAGCTTCTTCACAGACCATGCAACCCGATCTTTGGTATGTGGACTCCGGTGCATCAATGAGCATGACCAACCGACGTGATTGGATGTATGACGTCACAAGTTCACCGATACCAACCATAACTGTCGCCAGTAAGTCACCGCTACCAGTTGAAAGTATGGGAAAGGTAAATTTAATGTTGAATGGTAATGAAGACAGCAAAATCCAGGTAAGACAAGTTCTGTATGTACCTAAACTTGCCGCCAATCTCTTATCTGTCAGTGCTATGGTGAAAAATGGCTGCAAAGTAAATTTCAGAGACAAAGGCTGTGATATCTACAACAAAGATGGGAAAATCTTGTGTTCAGCCACATTAGTAAACAACTTGTACCTGTTGAACACTCACCGAGAAGTTTTTTCAAACCTGACTTGTTCAGCTAACTTAAATGATGCTGTCCTGTGGCACAGACGCATGGGACACCTGAATTTTACAGATGTTAGCAAGCTGCCGGAGTGTGCTGAAGGAGTAGATCCATTTCCTGAGAAAAGTAAGAGTCCTATCACATGTACCACCTGTCTCACGGGGAAACAGACCAGACTGCCCTTCAATAATACAGGCACGAGAGCAACGCAACCCTTGCAGCTGATCCACAGCGACTTGTGTGGACCGATGGAACAAGAATCTCTGGGAGGTATGAAATATTTTATTACTTTTATAGATGACTATACCAGAAAAGTTCATGTTTATTTTTTGAAAAACAAATTGAATGTGCTTGAAGTTTTCAAAGATTACAAAAGTAGAGTTGAAAATGAACTCGAAGGTAAAATAAAAGCGATTCGCACAGACAATGGAACTGAGTACTGTAACCAAGACTTTGAGAGTTTCTTGCGTAGACTTGGGATTGAACATCAGACGAGCAATCCGTACTCACCCCAGGAGAACGGTCTCGCAGAGCGCATGAACAGGACCCTGGTGGAAAGAGCTAGGTGTATGTTGTATGATGCTGATTTGTCAAAACAGTTCTGGGCTGAAGCGCTGGCAACAGCTGCTTATGTTGTTAACAGGTCCCCCACGAAATCGATTGATGGTCAAACTCCAATGGGAATGTGGTCCGGCAAGAAACCCAATTTGTCAAATTTAAGAATTTTTGGCTCCGAGGTGATGGTACAGGTACCAAAAGAAAAACGCCAAAAATGGGATTCAAAATCCAGAAAGCTGATATTTGTCGGATACTGTGAATCTACTAAAGGCTATCGATTACTTGATCGTAAAACGAATAAAATTATCAAGAGTAGAGATGTGGTATTTTTAGAGAATGTTCAGAGATGTGACAATAACATTTATATACCGTGTGCATCCGAAAGCAGTCCGACAACAGTACAGCCTCCCGAAGATCCTTGCAAGGGAGAAGTAGAGACAGAGAGCAACGTCGAACAATCCTCAGGCGATGACTACTTTTCTGGTGACAATGATGATCCTTCCTATATACCAGACGAACCGATCGAGCTTGATATTCCCGCGTGCAGTATAAACTTACGTCCGCGTAAAGCCGTTCAGTATGAAGAGAAGGATGAACATGATTTAAGTTACTTTTGCCCGATACTTGATCTAAACGATCCTCAAACTGTGGATGAAGCCCTCAAATCTACTCAGGCAGACCAGTGGAAGAAAGCCATGCAGGAAGAATACGAGTCTCTAATTAAAAATGAAACATGGTCTCTGGTGGATTTGCCTACGGGTAAAAAGGTTTTGCCATGCAAGTGGGTGTTTAAAACTAAAACAAATGAGAAGGGAGAGGTCGTTCGTTTTAAGGCAAGATTAGTCATAAAAGGATATGCTCAGAAAAAGGGTACTGATTATGATGAGGTATACGCTCCTGTGGTACGACATACGTCAGTCCGTTACTTGATTGCACTAGCTGCTAAATATGATTTAGAAATATCCCAGATGGATGCTATAAGTGCATTTCTTCAAGGTGATATTGACACTGAGATATATATGTCACAACCCGATCGCTACAAAGAAAATGCTCAAGTGTGTCACTTGCATAAATCAATATATGGGCTCAAGCAGGCTAGCCGGCAATGGAACCTGAAATTGAATGACACTTTACTTAAAATTGGACTGGCACGATCAAAGATTGATCCATGTGTTTATTATTTAGTGAATGATTCAATAATGATATTTATTGCAGTGTGGGTGGATGATTTCTTAATCTTCACTAATAATAAGAAAACTACTTTAGACATAAAGGAGAAATTGATGAAGGAGCTCTGCATGAAAGACCTTGGTGAAGTGAAGCATTGTATAGGTATAAATATAAATAGAAATCGTGAGGCAGGTGTGATCATGATGGATCAAGAGAAATATATCAACCTGATGTTGGAACGGTTTGGTATGTCCGATTGCAAACCAGTTCGCACTCCGATAGAAGTGAATGCTAAATTTGAAAAGAATCCTGAAGACACAGATAATACCTTTCCATACAGGGAGGCGGTTGGATGTCTTATTTATCTGGCACATGTTACACGACCGGACATAAGCTTTGCAGTGAACAAGTTGAGTCAGTACTGCAATTGTCCAGGAAATCAACATTGGCTTGGAGTGAAAAGGGTCATGAGATACCTTCAAGGAACAAAGAACCTAAAGCTATGTTATGTCAAAGAGGACTCGAAAGGAATTATTGGTTATTGCGATGCGGACTGGGCCAGTGATCCGTTGGATAGAAGATCGTGCACAGGCTACGTTTTTCTGTTTCAGAATGGATGCATTTCGTGGAACTCTTGTAAGCAACAGACAGTAGCACTTTCAACAGCGGAATCAGAATACATGGCGATGGCTTCAGCCACCCAAGAAGCTCTGTGGCTGCAACAACTCCAGACCGAACTAGGTCAAAGCGACGATGGTGCGCTTACCATCCACTGCGACAACCAGAGTGCAATTCGATTGGCAACTACCGACTGTTACAAACCGAAGACTAAGCATATAGACATTCGTCTGCATTTTCTTAGAGAGTGTGTCGTTAAATCTAAAGTCAAGTTTGTATTTGTGAACGGGTGCAATATGGTGGCTGATAATTTAACAAAGGGAACTTCTCTTGTGAAGCATTTGTACTGCACCGGTAAAATGGGTTTGCGTTCTGTAGGGAGTGTTGGACATTAAGAACGCAACCTTATTATTAGGCTTATTGTCTTAGCAACCATATGTGACATGTTTGTTTACTTCAATACAAAGAATACGTTTGTGCTTTACGTTCACGTTTTATTTCAACTCTTATTATCTTCCAAATCTATCAGATCCGCAGCCAAAATGACAAAAATGGAACCCTTATAGTTTCATCATGTCCGTCTGTTCGTCTTTATTAAATTTGATTAAGTGAATAGAGTCGGAGATAATCGCCCCGAAAGTCACTAAAATTCTGTCCCCCCTCCCTCTAATTTTTGAACGGTGTAGGTATTTTAAAAATATGAAAAAAATCATGGACATGGATTTTGAATAAGATCGGTTTAAAGGTTTTCGAGATATCGCTGTAAAACTGCCTTCCTTAAAGAAAAGGATGTAAGTACCGTAAGATTTCTGTCACGTTACGACCTTTTTAATAGACACGGAACCCTTCGTTTTGCGTGGTCCGACACGCACTAGGTAGGTTTTTTACTGTATGTTGTGAGGTTGTGACATTTGTATAAGTTTTGAATAAAATAAATTAATTTTGTATTTGCAATCATGTTCTCGGAAACGGCCCTAAGTTCGATGAAATTTTGAATATATGGGTTAACGGGGGTGAGAACTCGATCTAGCTAGGTCTCATGTCTGGGAAAATTCGTTTTTTTCGTAATTTCACCCGAGCTGAGTTCGGTCGCCCAGGGACTTATAATGAAATCTAAAAACGTTCCGGCCATATCTATTGTAACTTATCTTCGTAAGCTTAGCGGCATGATAAAAGGACACTGAGTTTTTAATATCATGTCATTAAAATTCATATAGATACATATTTAATATAGGTATGATTCACAAGAACGGCATCAAAGAGAGCTCAACATGTCGTCTATTAATTACGAAACTCACCATATCGTTTTGGTCACATTCTCTGCTTGTTAGATTATGAACACATCAATACATCGCAAAGTTTTGATGGAATTTCGTTGTTCTATGAAAAATAAACCTGTTAAACTTAGTGAACCTGAACAAAAACATTCTCCAAGTGGATATTGCGGCACCCGCGTATTCTGCTCATGTTATGTAAGTGTGAAGCAGTGAAGTAAGATAAATACTACAATAGCCTTAGCTACAACAAATATGCCACCTAAAAACCAGCCACCCAAAAATAAACCTTCACAATATGAAGAAGACAAGCACGATTAGAAAGACAACACCACTTAAAAATGCTCGAACGAATTTAGAGAACTCTGACTTGTGCAAGGGGTCCTTCGTTAGGGACCCCCAGCCTACATCCAAGTCTCCGCCTTCAACACAGTTGGGAGAGGGAGAAAGTACAGCTTCAGTAATATGCTACACCACCGCCAGATCTTTATCAGAAGACATTAATAAACCGGATCTGACTCCTGCGAGCTCATCCACTCTCTACGCTACTGGACCGGCCTATCCTGCAGAAAACCGTGAGTGCTCTCGATCTAAATTGGCTCTGCTTAGAATAACCACACAGATAAAAGAAGCCACAGCAGCTAAACAAGCCAAACTTGCAAGAGGATCCAGTAAGCTCCCTGAGCCGGAAATGGATGGAAACGATTCGGTGTCATCTCTGGGCGATCGATCATCATATTCTGTGGGAACGGCACTGGGTAGTGGTATGATAAGTGAACTGCCTCAGAAGGCTAATGATCTCTTTCAGATCACCAAAGCTGAATTGGAGAGGGCTGTTCTGAAAAAGGATATTAAAGATAATGCCATCGCCACAATGCAAACCATGTATGACATGATCTTGAGGCTGGCTGACTCGCGTATGAGACACATGCTTGAGCATCAGAAAACCAGAACGACGTATGAGCGCAAACTTGCCGTCATTGAGAGAGACAAACTCAACCAGTTATCATCAGTTTTCAATGATCAAAGGAGAGAAAATGAGGAGAATCAGCGTCTACTCAATGACATACACAACGACATAAAAGCGCAAAGGACTATTATGGTCTCAGATATAGTAGACAGTTTGGATCAAATTCAAAATAGCTTGCTTGAGGAAAAAAAATAAGAGCCCGTAACATCAAACTAGGAGAGAGATTGAGTTGGGAGGTCCATAGAAAAAAAGTATGTGGTTTTAGTTTAGTGTACGAAGTCTTAAGAGTGCTATCGTAAAATGCGCTCGCTCAGAATTCGGCAGTTTGAAGCACGTAGTGCGTTTGTGTGTGTAGATACTACACTATCACGCACACATACTTACCTCCCCCCACACTCACAGCGAGATCGCCCCAGTCACGCGTGCCGTCCCTTTCTAGCTATGAAAGTGCGATCGGGGTAGAACTAACGGCTCGGCAATGTTCGGAGCTATTCGATGCAAATAGCAGTAAAGTGCACCTTTGGAGCGTTAGCGTGACCGATATTGATACTTGCACTTAAAAATTGTAAGTATTACTTCGTTAACATGTTGCGCTAACATAAACAAAGAACTATTTGCTTTTTGTGCACATGTTTTCTATTTATATTAAAATTCTATGACAAAGTATATTAAGAGTTTTTTTAAAGCTTTATATTAACTTGACCTGTATGTAGTAAATAACATGTAGGTATATTTGAAACTAAATAATGTGCCTAAGTAAAGAAATTCAGAACCAGATAAGAGCTCAAGAAAGTCGCTAACCATTTTTCGGAAGACTCTTTAATTAGCAAGTGGTTTTAAAAGGGCTTTATTAATTTTGAACAACCTTTTATTGTTTTGTTACAATCATCCCAATCTTGATGGATGTACAATAAAGCATATATTACAATTAAATTATGTTTTTACATATCACTAGCCTTTACCAAAAAAAAATCTTGTCAGACTTTTGGGAAACACTCTTAGAATTTTATTTCTCTTAGTGGCAAGGATCTTGATTTTCTAGGATCAATTATTTCTGGAAGGATACAATTATTGTAAAACTGGGTCAGTTTAGGCAGCATATTTTGTTCCCAAAAGTTGTCGTCTTTGGGTACTCTGACCACTTTCATTGTGAAGTCGGGACCAGTCCATATTGCAAATATACAAATAGGCTTGTTTGCAATATGAAGCTGGCCCTGAATCTGGTAAAGATATAAATAATGAAAACACTTCTATCATTTTAGGGTCGACAACAATAATGTAAGTCTTTTTAAGAGCTGTTTGAGATACTTTGACAGTTGTGTGGCATAAAGAGTCTTATACAAAAGACCTCTTGCTTCGTGCTTTATCCTTCTTTCTAATGCTTAAAAAACGCACTATAGTAAGTATAATGTAAATACGAAGGGGGCGAAAACTTCTTGTCCGACATAAACACGATAATGCTAGGCAGTAAATGTTGTAAAATGTCTAGAAAGAACCATTTCATATAAATACTCGATGTGATTTACATACTTTTTTATGTTAAGTGGTGATCAAAATAGTCAATGAATGAAACATAATAATAATATAACAGTGACACAGCCGTTCAAAAGTTTAAACCATGTTCACAGGTACGGTCAAGGATTTTAATTGTTGAGCGATTTAGGTGTCAACTAATGTTGGTTTTCTATGAATCTATGAAAAGTCCAGTATAAAGTGAGCTGTAAATGGCTTAACAATTATAATATAATAAAAAAAAACCATTGTTTCTGACAGACTTACAAATAAAACGTAAAAATTCGTTTGGTCGTTTATTTCGAAATAAAGAGCGAGACTCGGAAACGTGGCAAAATCACGTAGGACCCCTTTTTTTTCTTTCCAGTGTAAACCCCTACTATAGTCAAGAGCAAGAAAAAACGTGCCCGTACATTTTGTATTGAAATTCTTTTCAATACACCTTCCACCTCCATCCTCCTCCATCATCCGACTCTGAAAATCATCCAGAACCAGTGTTTGAAAGGGCAAATCAAATGAGCCCAAACTCGATGTGTTTATCTTGTTTACTTTAGTAGTTCCCATGGCCACCTTCCAGCTCCGTCACCAGACTCTGGAAATCATCCAGCACTAGAGTATTTGCCAAGACCAAATAAATGAGCCCAAACTCGATGGCTTTACCTTGTTTTGTTTAGGAGTTCCTATGGCCACCTTCCAACTTCATCATCAGACCAGCTCTATGATATTTGCATTGTCACCGAAGATACGCAAATGTACCTAATTTGAAGATTTGGTCCAAACTAACATACATACATACATACTAACTAATCATGATGGCTGTTGGGGCGGGAAGGTTCTCGAGAGGCGACCACGTTCCGGAAGGCGCAGCGGACACCCCACAAGATAGACTGATACTAATAAATAAATTAAATCAACCAAGTATCATGATCACTCGTAAAATAATTGACTATTTCATGGCAGCGCTATGCGATGCATAACTTGTCTCGACTCGCCTCACGAATGTATCCCCAGTATAGCTTGACCCCGAAGTTGGTAACAACTATACCCAGTCGGAGATCAAAATTATATTTGTTTTGCTGACACGTTGTCGGTTAGCTTCGTGAATAGCCTCAAATAAACACGGTACACGACTGGCTCGGAGGCCGGCTCAGCCGGTACTGAGAAGTGTTCCCGCGCGGAGGTGAATTTAAACGAATTTTGAATAATTATTAAAACATATTATTTTTAAGAAAAGTTTTTATTTTTTTACTGGATTGTGTTGGTCGAAGTATGAACTTTAATGTTATGTAAGATTCAATATACTAATAATTCAACAATAATGAGAAAATCCTCGTGTTTTCAGTACGATTTTGTTGAAAAATATGGTGTAATTAAGTACGATTTACGTATACATACATGCAAAATAAGAAAAAATAGAGGCGGGTAGTGTCAATAAGGACATATTACAATTGTGAAAAGAAAAAAAAACAATTGGGTTTTCTTTTGACATCATTGAGTATTGAGGGATCAAACTTATGCCTCTGCGCTCTCTTCTGAAAACGACTGTCGGTAATCAGGTATATTAGGTTTAAACATTCAGTTTTTCTTAAATTCCTGGCGGGTAGTGTCAATATGAGGAATTGACCTATGTAAATAAGTAATCAGAATCTAGAAAAACCTTTCTGTTTCTTAGAAATACAACGTCAAAAATCCGGTTTTTCGCTTATTCCTGACGAATTTCAGTAACGCCCTCTTAATTCATACATTAAAATCGACGAGTAGAAATAGTAGATTGTTAACCAAGGGTTGAAAGCCACCCATTTCAGTCGAGATATTTTGCCAATAGTTCGAGACTGAAATGAGTGGCTTTCATCGGAGTTAAACACTCTACTTTTCATTTCGAATAATAGGAATATAAAGAACACACAGGAAATACAACATCAAGAAAAATTATTACTAAAAAATTACATTTGTTACGATTATGAATTTTACAAATATTGCCAAGTCATTAGCTCGTTACTTAAAATTTACTGTGAAATTCGAGCAGTTTGTGAATGTAAATGAAAGGTTTTTTTCTGGAATATTTGATTTTTTTCTCCGCCCGCCACTTCATAAAATCGTTATATGATTTTATGTATATTTCCTTAGAAACTGCCGGTAAAAGGTTTTGTACAACCGTTTCAGCCTCTTTTCTAATTAAATCAGGTGTTAACTCCATATCCGAATCGCGGGATGAACACATTTTTGCAAAATGTATTATTAGTTGAATTCCTATAGGTACTAGACATTAACAAAATTTTCACTCGTCTCGCTTTCCCGCTATTTTTACTTTTTTTACGTGCCATTTTATTTTCAAGTGCCATAGATACCACCAATTTTTTTTGCGCGACATTGATTCGGTTTGATCGGTGTCAAAAAAAATTTAAAATGCGTATTGTATGTGTATCACCTAAAAATAACAATAATTAATGTTATTTAAAGCAATAGTATTGTAATAAGATTATTTTATTCACATTAGTAGGTATTTCAAATTATAAGTAGTCCAAGATCACATATTGAAATGTGGCTGAATAGGTTTTTTTTCCGTTGCTCAACAAGTCTTTAAATAGTGTTTGTGTGTGGACCATTTTTGCGCCGCACTGCGCTTAAATAAATTGAATGCATTATATAAATAATGCAATAATAGATATTTACGATACGAGTTCAGAAAATAGGAAATTCGCAACGAGTGGCGATAAATTAAAACACGACCGAAGGGGGCCCGATTATCTTAGTGTTTATAACAAAATACTTTATGCACTGGAGCATAAAAGTTGCATTCTGTGCAGCTTACCTACATCCAGAGCACAAAGGTGAACTTTGCAAGCATGAGAAGTGAAATTTTTTTTTTGACCAATACTCGTCTAATTGTTGTCAGCAAAGAATAGGTACGGTTTGAAGAAACAGGCCCTTCATTTTGCGGTCACGTCATTTTCATGTTATTCCAAAAGTCTCAAAACTACCTTCCACTTATAATACAATGTCGAGAACTTAATGAATCAATCAAAATCCGTCATTACATTATGGCTTGTTTGACACGGGTTCGACGCGACGTCGGTGCGAACAATGGGCCGCAGATATTTATTGACATAATTTACGGACTGCTCTAAATACCTGGACTAAATCTGGACGTTGATGGATATACGGTTTTGCGATACAAAAATGTGTGCTAACAGATTTTTGTACTTTGACGTAAGAATACAATAGTACATTGTTGAAGAGGCTAGAAAGTAAGCAATAGAAGGACGAGTTAGTTCGAGGGCCGACGCGTAGCGGAGGCCCTCGAAAGTACGAGTCCAGCTATTGCCCTTTCGGCCGAGGCTTAACATAGTGCTTTTCACGCCTACTGCGAGGAAATTGCAAATAATTATAATTTAAAATCAAAATTAAGTAGGTATCTAATTGAAGATCATAATTTCATAATACTAAACAGGCTCGCTTGCCTCGCGCCCGGCGCGGAGGAGGGGGAACGGGCGCACGCACGCCGGCCGACCGCGCGCGGTGCCCTGTGATTGGTCGATTGCTGTTCAAACTGTCCAACAATAACATTGTTGGACAGTTTGAAGTCATAGATGGCCTGTTCGTGCGACGTCCAACTAACCCCAGCTTTGAAGCCTGAATTCTGACCATCTTTTGCCACATTTCCGAGCAGTGGCGTGAAAATATACTTGTACGATATTATAGGTAACTAGTTCTAGTTTTAGATTTTCGATTCCACGGTTCAAAAGTTAGAGGTGAGCCTGAGGGACACAATTTTTGTGACTTTCGGAACGATCCTATATTTACACCACTTAATCAAAAAAATAATGCAGTAACCTTGGGTATATTTATTTTTAAAAACCTAACAACCGATGTGCCTGGCTACCACAAAATGGTCTATGTAAAAAAATAAGTATGGAGTGCCCCTCTAATTTTCTTTGTGGTAATTTGACTACAGAACTACGTAACGGCTTACATACCTTTAGTTTCTGACTAAAATGCGAACATAACGAAACTATAAGACCTCGTCCGTTCTTGCCTTTCTGGCCACGGAACGAGACTACATGATTTAATGACATGACATGAGACGCGTTTGCCTTGTAAGATTTAATTTGGACGTGCCAGTTTCTGATTTAATAACAATCAAACGTTCCAAACCATAAACGATTGTTAGGATAACTTTTAAGATAGTCGGTTGTTTAGTTCCAAATGAATTTTATAAAACCGGAAAAGTGCGTGTCGGACCACGCACAACGAAGGGTTCCGTGCCCATTAAGAAGGTCGTATCGTCTCAGAAATGTTACGGTACTTACGTCCTTTTCTATATAGGGACGTCAGTTTTTCAGCATATACATGATTTTTTCCGTTCAAAAAATAAAGGGGGGGGGGGACACAATTTTAGCACTTTCGGGGCGATTATCTCCGGCCAGCAATGTACAAGTTGCAGAACATTCTCAAAATATCAGGAAAGTTCTCGGAAATTTCCGGAAACTTACATGAGAATTTAAAAATAAGTTTCCTTTAGGAAGTTTCTGCTGAGAATTTTTCATGGATGTATCATTAACTATTATGTATATTATTTAAGCAGGCAAATTAAGCAACTGATAATGTATGTATCCAGAGATTTTTTGACATGTTTTTAGTGTTTATAAAATTTAAGTTCTGAGAACTTCCCTTGTTAGAATTTTCGCAACTTTGAAACTTCTCCGCGGTGCATTGCTATCTTCGACTTTATTCACTTATTTTTGCCATTTTGGCTACGGGACCCTATAAAGGGTTACCTATCGTCCAATTAACAATTCAATACAAATTTCCCGTTGAACGCATGGAAACTGTTAGAGGATGTCATTCACACAGACGTGGCACTGACGGCTTTGTCCCGCGTCCAGCCATGTTGAACATTGCGCTGCGGACGACAGAGCACTAAGTACAGTAGCACAGAATAAATAATAGTACAGATGTAGTGCATAATTATTTTTCTCAAAAATGGCCCGCAAAGTGTACATTAGTCGCTACATATTGGAAGGTAAAGTGTATAGTTTCAGGTCAGATCAAAATTAAAAAATAAAAAACCGGCCAAGTGCGTGTCGGACCACGCAAAACGAAGGGTTCCGTGCCTATTAAAAAGGTCGTATCGTCATAGAAATCTTACGGCACTTACGTCCGTTTCTTTGAGGAAGACAGTTTTTCAGCAATATCTCGGAAACCTTTCATCCGATCTTGTTCAAAACAATTTTCGGTGAATGAACTTAATAAGCGCTGTGTCCTTGAATTTTTTCATATTTTTAAAATACACCGTTCAAAAATTAGAGGGGGGGGGACAGAATTTTAGTGACTTTCGGGGCGATTATCTCTGACTGTATTCACTTAATCAAAAAAAATCCCGAGAAACCTTATATTTATTTTGAAAGGCCTATCGATTCATGTGCCACACGTGGGCTCTAGATGAAAAAAAAAATTTTGACTTTTAGTTTTATGTATGGAGTACACCCCTAAAAAAAATTTTTTTAGTAATTTTAATTACAAAACTTTGTAGCGGCTAACAAAATACACCTATCCTCAAAATTTTATTCAAATACACCTTATAGTTTTCGAGTAAAATGCCTGTGACATACGGACAGACGGACAGACGGACAGACGGACATGACGAAACTATAAGGGTTCCGTTTTTGCCATTTTGGCTACGGAACCCTAAAAACATTGCGGCCGCCTGTAATGTTACATATAAATTCCTTTATTTGTCGAGTACCAAACTTTAAAAAAAGTTGAAACCGGCATATAAAAGACGGCACAGGTCGTATTCAGCCAATTCAACTCGTATTTTTCTGTTGAAAACACGACGTTTTTCTATGTGTCTCAAATAATTTGCGTTTTTCGGTGGAAAAATACACTTGCGATTCGGTTTAAAAAGAAAAACGGCGGGAAATCATTAATATTTTCACGTTGTGCAACGATATTTAAAGTTTATTATCCCCCCATTTTTGAGAAAAGCACTATATTAGCCTTAGCCGGAATGGCAATTGCAGGCTTCGTATTATAATTAAACGGACTCGCAAGCTCGTCCGTTTAAACTAATACTCAGCCTGCAATTGCCTCCTTCCCGGCCACGGCAATAATGTACTATTCCATCGTATTTTGACGGAAACGCACGAACGTGTCTTGCTATTTCAGTCGGTCAAAGTACAAAAAGTACTGAGATTGACTGAAGTACCTACTCGTAGCATGACAAATACGAACGTTTCCGAGAAAATACGATGGAAAACAATTATGCACTACATCTGTACTTAGGTACAGTTAGGTCCTCTGTCTTACAAAGCCGATGTTTTATAGAACAATGAGAAGATTGGTGAACGCAAACAAGCAACCTCTCACCTTTAAAAAAAACTCAAATCATGATCTTCTCAACCGCATAGCACGTGCCCTTTCATGAAGAAAAGAGAAAATATGTATAAGTAAAGAAAAAAGCGGACAAGTGCGAGTTCAACTCGCGTGGTGAGGGTTCCGTATATAACCTAAATTTCATAAGAGTTTTTGAATACTCAAACTTCTTATAGGTTTTCCTGTAATCTTTAGGCAAGATTTTCCATATTTTTTTCAGAATTTTAATCCTAGAAGTTTCGGATATAAGGGGGGGGATGGTCAATTTTCGTCTTTTTTCCTAAATTACTTCAAATCAGTTTTTTTCTAAAATTATAAAAAAAAAAAATATCTGACATGCTTACAACAACCCCTTTCATTTGATATGTTATATTATAGTATTTTTTTTCAGTTTAACCCCCAAAAGTGGCCCGCTTCTTCAGAATTCATTAATTTACTTTCCGCGTCCATCTTTGGGTCACCAATTTACATATGTGTATCAAATTTCAACTCAATCGGTCCAGTAGTTTCGGAGCAAATCGGCTGTGATAGACGGACAGACAGACAACCGAGTGATCCTATAAGGGTTCGGTTTTTTCCTTTTGAGGTATCGGAACCCTAAAAACTGTAAATATTTGGATATTTGGAATTCCAAGGCATATTTTATTTATTTATTATTCGGAGAACCAACAGCTAACAATTATACATTAGTTGCATATTGTGAGCGACGCCCCGTCCCGACCTGGGAGCGCGGATACACTCACGCGCTCAACGCGCCGCGTGGTGCCGCGCGGAACGGGCGTATGACGTCACCGGGGTCGCGGTAGAGATTATCCCGACCGGGCTCTCCACGACTCCACAAGTCACCTAACAACGCTGCCCTTTTTAGGTACTGAGGCGGCGCCGACGGCAGCCAACCTGACACGCCAGAGGGGCAGCAGCAAATCTGGAGCAGTATGAACTGCTGGGGAGTGCTAATCCCGCGTAGTCGCTCGACACACTGATGAAGGAGGGGTTTTTTAAGAAACACTTGTTTAGAAAATAAATTATAATATATTTGTACACGAATTATTTATAGACTGTCCTATCACTATTGCCCTATCACTTTTATACTACTGAATTTACTAGTTAGTTATGACTCTTCTGGTTGGGAGTCGAGCGAACACAAATTGCTAGATGACCCGGGCTCCCTTTTATACTTGTTTTCTAGGCGACCCGGAGTCAAGTCTGAACCTGTCTAGACTTCAGGTTGCCGCCCACTTTTCTTAAGGAAAGTGACGGCTTTTCCTCTCATGGGAATAACTTCGAGAAAATAAGCTTTTTCAGCCTTTACATATGTACCTTGAGTGGATACGAACGTCTTACCAACATACTGCGTTCTGATGTGGTCATCTAATGACTTTTAATCGACATTGAATTCAACTTATTAATGAGGGTGCGACAATATTTTCCTCTAATGAGATTCCTATTGGAATTGTGCGGTCATTACCGACTTAACACTAGTTTACAAACAATAAGGACGTCTGTGCGCAACTTTTAACATATCATACTATATAACAGCATTACAGGATAGTTTTCCACTGAAGGTGATACAATTATGATACTGTGATTGACTTTTCCCTAATTTACATATTGCAATTTTCTTCCGATAATTTAAGCCAATCACAGGCGATTGCGGGCCACGCCCATGGCTTCCGCATGGTCGAGGTGCCGAGATATACACAAAAAATAATTCGAATTAAATTTGGACCAATCACGGATAGCCTTGGTAACGCCCCTGGCTTACTTTACGGTCAAGGCAGGCCGATATACTCGATTTCACATATGCGAGTCTCGACTTGTCTTTTCTCATATGTTAGCGTGATAGCGATGTGCCCCTTTACTGGACTGTCTGGGGATATAGTCTCATGCAATGGACTTTCATAACTTTATACATTTAATTTCGCTATTCGCGCTACTTATACCACCCGTTAATGGGCGTGTGTGAGATATACTCAAAATAATGAATTTAACAATTCTCTTTTCGCTATTCGCGCTACTTATACCACCCGTTAATGGGCGTGTGTGAGATATACTCAAACAGAGTGACTTTAACAATTCTCTTTTCTATGGATAACTTTAGATTACTATGAGTACATGCTGAGGCTACTTCAATGATACTTTATATTTATAATGAGCTATGTACTGGGGCATTTATTACACTTATAAACCTACCCTAACTTTACAAATTGGTGCATTAACATTTGCACGAGTCATCCATTTACATGGGGCGAGGTATCACCGGTGGGGCCGTCCGCCCGTTGTCCTCAGGAAAGCTCGTCTGAGGCGGGTGTCGTCCACAATACCCCCCCTTTAGCAAGAGGTACTCTTGCTACCAGGTTGCAACGGTGTCGTTGGGTTCGCACACGTGGCGTGACGTCGCACTGTCACGGCTTACTACCGGATCACTGCCGGGTGGCGACCGGGTTGCACTGTCTTTAAAGTCACTTGAATTGATTTAGCTCGGCGGCTCACTTAAATTTGTTTATCACTTTTCACTGTTTGCTCGGTGCACTTGCACTATAATTGTCTGTGACCCGTGCCACTAATATTAATGCGGGCCGGAGGGTCGGCGGGGCGTCGTACGCGCCATACCGCCGACGCTGTCCCGCTGCATGGAGCGTACCTGCTCGTTTTTGTAGTGCTGGCGACCGCGACGGCCTCGGGCGCCGCGGTTGAGATTGACCCCTCTGGTCCGGAGGTCAATATAATAGGTGCGGCGACCGACCCCGGGCGACCGCGGGTCGGTTGTGCGGCGAACGACCCCGGGCGACCGTGGGCCGGCTGTGCGGCGAACGACCCCGGGCGACCGAGGGTCGGTTCGATGACAGCTGCTGCAACCAACCTCGGGCGACCGTAGGCTGGTTTAGTGATGCGGTGGGCCATGGCGCTCCCCGGCGCCATGGTTGTTGACACGGTGGTGTCTTCTTCACTTTGTGGCACTCTGATTGCTGCTTCGGCGCGTGTATATAATACATTTTTACTATTTATTTGCTGCGGCTCTATTTCCTGCTCACAGATTCTTGGCGCGACGCCATATATCGCCCAGCCGATAGCGCACTTAATTGCTACCGGTGCGCCTATGGGGCCGACTCTTATTTGCTGTGGGATCATTAAATGCCAATGATCGGCTCCGATTAATAATTGGGGTACCCCCAACTCGTAGCACCCGCTACGCGCATCCTTTAGATGCTTGTATCTCTCGACGAGTTCCGCGCTTACCTTTTGACCCCTGATTTTTAGCTCGGATACTGTTTGTACCGCTATGGGGTAGCTGTCACTCCCATTCTTTGCTCGAATAGAAATATTTATGGACTCACTGTCCGACGTGTGGCTAACTGCGCCTATTCCCTTCACTTCTAATGTTCCTTTCGGGCCAGTGGCCCCTATGCGTTGCGCTATTTCCGCTTCTAGCATGCTGACGGTAGATGCCTCGTCCAGCAGTGCGTAAACTTCGACCTCCCCTTTAGGTCCTGATAGTACCACAGGTATTACCTTCAACAGTACCTGGGTATCGCTTGACATCGATGTGTAACTATTCTCCTCTCTATTGCTTGGAGCGTGTGGAGTTTCTTCTCTCCAATTAGCCCTAGGAGGAACTTCTCTCCTAGGTGACTTCGGGGACCCTTTATCTTGGGTCGTGTCGGCCGCTATCCTTTCTTCGTCCGGGAACACTTGTTCGGGCGCGTCTTTCGATGGGTTGTTGCCATGTAACAACCTGTGATGCAGGTACCGGCAGCCTGGTACGCTGCATTTCCTATCTTTACACGTAGTACTGAGGTGCTTGGATTCTAAGCACTTGTAGCATATACTATTATTTCTAGCCCAGTTCCATCGGGCGTCTACGTTCTGTCGTAGTAATTTGCCGCAATTCGTCGTGCGATGATAACCTCCGCAATATAGGCAATCCACATTTGGCGCGTCCCTATTATCTATGTTATATGCGACGCGTGAATATTGCGGGTAAATTGGCTTATTGCCGTAGTATTGTTGCTGAGGGCGTGGCGGTCCGCGTGGCTCGTTCCACGGCCGTGTTAAGCCCTTACTGGGTTCCTGTGTTGCTGGCGCCCGTGGTGTCGGTGCGCGGGCGTGTGTAAATGACATTTGCATGTCCGATTCTTCCATTAGGAAATCCGCTACTTTCTGTAGCTCTGACCTTTTGTCGTGCCTTTGACGTCGTGCGTAATCGTACCACCTGCTACGCAGATGTGGGCTTAATCGTTCTGTGATCTCTCTGATCAACATGTGGTTATTCGCGTAATCCTGTTCGTTTAGATCTAACAGCGTGCTTACGATATTCACTATTTTTATCGCGAACTGATTGAGCTCGTGGGCACTATCGCCCACGCAAGGAATCCTTTTTAAATCCTCTAGAGCCTTGTCTACGAGGAAATCCTTGCGCCCATACTGCTTGGTCAATATTTGTATTACCAATTCCGGTCTTATCGCCGTCGACAGTATATGTTGTACGCATGCCCTAGCGTCTCCTTTTAGCGCGGCGCGTAGCCGTGCTACGTTTTCGTAGCACCCGAATTTAAATCGTCGGTTCGATTCTTCGTATGTATTTATGAAGCTCCGCCATTCCGATATGTCTCCATGAAATGGTGGTAGCTCATACACCTCTTTGGGTGCTGGCCTAGCTGCCATCTGCATGCGCTCGAACAGCTGCACCATTGCCTCGGGTGCAGTGTCGTTGGTGCATCTTGTGCGCGGAGTCTGCGGTTCGCGCTGCGGCGACCTCTCCCTGCGTTCGTAGATTTGTTCAGGCGAGTGGTTTCTTGTTCGCCTTTCAGGCGGGTATTCTAAAGGGGCGTCCCTTTGTCTGAGGGCGACCTCTCGTAACCTTTCTTTACTCTCGTCGACCCATCTGGCTACTGAACCCGCGTTTGACTGTTCGTCTTGCATAGAGCACTCTGACTCTTCCCGTAGTCTCTTTACTAGGGCGCGTTTCTTAATTAAATTCCTTTTGATATTTAATTCTTCCTGTCTTACTTCTGCTAGTTGCTCGCTCTCTTCAAGCTCCAACTCGTGCAGCCGCACCGCGGTCAAGCAGCTTTCAGTCGAGCGTACTGATCCCGGTCGGCGCGGCGTCGAGGTTTCGGCGAACGTGACCTCTTTCTCGGTTCCCGTTCTGTCGACCTGTTTCCCTTCTATCGTGGGAACTTCGATGATCCTCCCTAGAGGGGCTTCTAGGGGGATGTTTGTAGGCGGCCGCAGCAGCAGTTTTTCTAAATCTCTGCGCCATATCGCGGTCGAGTCGGCGGACGGAGATCGTGGAACGCCCATATCCAATAGTCGTGCGGGGGCCGTCCCACCTTGGGGTTTATTTATTAGTGTGTCGTCCATTCCTATGGGCGCCGGAGTCTCTGCTCTGACCCCTGGTGCCGCGTTCCCGCTGGGAGTTTTGTCGCGTAGCTGCGCCTTCTTGGCGGTGCGAGGGGCGCGCGTAGTTTGCGCGCCTTGGGCCGTCGACTGGGCAAGTCGATCGGCGGAGGTGCCGCGTGCACTAGCCTGTGCAGCGGCGGCTCCTTGTTCCAGGAACCGGGCTCGTTCTTCGTCCTCCTGGACGGAAGTTGAGGATCGCGTCATCCTCTTTTTGCTTGTGGACATTGGGACAGTCTTATATATTTTTCACTTGATTCTGCCTTTTCTAGGCCATTGCCGTACTGATTACTCAGTGCACGTGCACTCACTGAGTCGTGCCACTCCGTGGTGGTTTTGTATTTTCTACGCACTTTTACGTTTATATCGCACACGGGCGAAGTTTTATAAGGGTACACCGCACGTACTCTTTTATTTGTTTGGCGTCGTATACGCTTACGCACTTAATGAGTCACGTTGTGACGTCCACTTGAATACACCGCACGTATTCACACTATTTTGATCGCGTCCCGGCGATAAATTTTGAGTTACACTGATCTGACTATCGTCGTTGGTTTTATAACCCCTAAACCACTTTCTTTGAGTACCCACACGTACTTTTGCCTTTTGCAAATTTTCACTTTTTTCTGGATCTATAGATCCGGCTCGAAGGACCAAAACGACTGTGAGCGACGCCCCGTCCCGACCTGGGAGCGCGGATACACTCACGCGCTCAACGCGCCGCGTGGTGCCGCGCGGAACGGGCGTATGACGTCACCGGGGTCGCGGTAGAGATTATCCCGACCGGGCTCTCCACGACTCCACAAGTCACCTAACAACGCTGCCCTTTTTAGGTACTGAGGCGGCGCCGACGGCAGCCAACCTGACACGCCAGAGGGGCAGCAGCAAATCTGGAGCAGTATGAACTGCTGGGGAGTGCTAATCCCGCGTAGTCGCTCGACACACTGATGAAGGAGGGGTTTTTTAAGAAACACTTGTTTAGAAAATAAATTATAATATATTTGTACACGAATTATTTATAGACTGTCCTATCACTATTGCCCTATCACTTTTATACTACTGAATTTACTAGTTAGTTATGACTCTTCTGGTTGGGAGTCGAGCGAACACAAATTGCTAGATGACCCGGGCTCCCTTTTATACTTGTTTTCTAGGCGACCCGGAGTCAAGTCTGAACCTGTCTAGACTTCAGGTTGCCGCCCACTTTTCTTAAGGAAAGTGACGGCTTTTCCTCTCATGGGAATAACTTCGAGAAAATAAGCTTTTTCAGCCTTTACATATGTACCTTGAGTGGATACGAACGTCTTACCAACATACTGCGTTCTGATGTGGTCATCTAATGACTTTTAATCGACATTGAATTCAACTTATTAATGAGGGTGCGACAATATTTTCCTCTAATGAGATTCCTATTGGAATTGTGCGGTCATTACCGACTTAACACTAGTTTACAAACAATAAGGACGTCTGTGCGCAACTTTTAACATATCATACTATATAACAGCATTACAGGATAGTTTTCCACTGAAGGTGATACAATTATGATACTGTGATTGACTTTTCCCTAATTTACATATTGCAATTTTCTTCCGATAATTTAAGCCAATCACAGGCGATTGCGGGCCACGCCCATGGCTTCCGCATGGTCGAGGTGCCGAGATATACACAAAAAATAATTCGAATTAAATTTGGACCAATCACGGATAGCCTTGGTAACGCCCCTGGCTTACTTTACGGTCAAGGCAGGCCGATATACTCGATTTCACATATGCGAGTCTCGACTTGTCTTTTCTCATATGTTAGCGTGATAGCGATGTGCCCCTTTACTGGACTGTCTGGGGATATAGTCTCATGCAATGGACTTTCATAACTTTATACATTTAATTTCGCTATTCGCGCTACTTATACCACCCGTTAATGGGCGTGTGTGAGATATACTCAAAATAATGAATTTAACAATTCTCTTTTCGCTATTCGCGCTACTTATACCACCCGTTAATGGGCGTGTGTGAGATATACTCAAACAGAGTGACTTTAACAATTCTCTTTTCTATGGATAACTTTAGATTACTATGAGTACATGCTGAGGCTACTTCAATGATACTTTATATTTATAATGAGCTATGTACTGGGGCATTTATTACACTTATAAACCTACCCTAACTTTACAAATTGGTGCATTAACATTTGCACGAGTCATCCATTTACATGGGGCGAGGTATCACCGGTGGGGCCGTCCGCCCGTTGTCCTCAGGAAAGCTCGTCTGAGGCGGGTGTCGTCCACACATATGTAGGTAACAGAAAGCCAATTATTGGTTCCCACCAATAGAAACAGATTAACAAATAATTGGTGGTTAGCACTATTTTAGTGTCTTACATAGAGAGTACCTTGGGATTCATGGATAATTTAACTGATGTTTTTTTGTCCGTCTAGACAATACTATAGGTTTGGAGCTGGCGTCGATGACGGTCGGTTCCAGCGAGGTCCATTCTTAAAGGAAAAAGGTTGTACGTAACGCACCCGTGAATGCTGTGAAAATATTACATCCATTCATTTGTCACGAAAACCAACGGCCCGGTGCGGCGCGCCGGTGAATGCCGAGTAATAACACGTGGTTCAGGACAGTTGAGGCTACGGAATCCACTTCAAACCGTGCATGTGCATGAGTATCATTCATTAGTAGCAATAGCTACTGCAATGACATCCCACCAGAATCAATAAAGTACGTAAGTACATTGAGGAATTCATATGGTCACGATCACGACTGTGGTGTTCATGATCAGTTCTAAATCATACAATTTGTAGTTGCCGAAAGCAAACGCATAAGTTACTATAGAAAGTACCTATCTAAGAGGCATTATGCGTGCTTACAAAATTTTAAGAGTGTCGTCAATTCGCCATGGATGGTATATTCAGATTTACAAAAGTTTATACTCTGAAAATACCGGCCTCCTTTATAGCGTGGTAAAGAACTATCGCTGAACATGACATACATAATAGACAAAGTGAACCTCATCCTTCTATGATATAATACGGAACCCTAAACATTAAACCCATTCTATAAATGGAAACTAGAAGAGAATTCTGATTATTTCTCTCAACTAATAATATAAAGTATTCTTAACAAACACTAAGTTTATTACCGCGTAATCGGTCACAAATTGCCGATTGATTCAGCAAGTAGACAATATTCTACATGGATTGTAGGTATCAAGTGTCAATCAAATAGAGACCCTATGACTTTGGAAATACGATTGTGGATAAGCAAAGGGGTCTTGTTAATCAGTCGCAGCAGAATGTTCCAATTTACGGCACACAGGGCCTTTGTGTGGCACTTGATATATATTGTGCCGCCTAGTAAGGGAGGCGGTGGGTTGTGAATTAATCAATATCATCAATATTGAAGTATAGGTTCTCTCTATGTACAACAAAACAGTTAGTATGCATTTCCAAACAAAAGTTAGGACATCAAGTGCGGCAAGGACGCAAGGACGGCAAGGAGGGCAAGTCGTAATTGTATTATTTTTAAATCCTCGTGATTTATTTAAACTTTTCAACCCAGGATACAACCCAAAATGAAATGCAGTTGATTTTAGAGCTCCGTACATTAAAGAGATAAAGGAACCCTTGCCTCTTCGTTGTCCATCTGTCTGTCAAGTCCCATTTTCTCAGGAACGCGTAAGGGTATGAAGTTGAAATAAATATCAAATCCTCAGGTATGCAGTCCCTTGAAGGTGCGAAAACCCGTAAATTTGTAGTAGGTAATGAAGATGGTTAACTGACCGCGAAATATGACGATGGGTCGACTTTTTCTAATAGCAAGGTCAAGTTTTTCCCTCAATTAGGGCTCAGTTGTTTCAAACCGTCGGTGATCGTAAGATACGTCCGTTAAAATGTGGGAAGTTTGACAGTTCTCTTTGGGATGACAACTGCCGGTGCCATATTTAAGGTACAACGGCCCGAAACGTGTGGTTGATGCAGGGAAAAATCTTCGAGATTCAATCCGTACCAACTATACACCTACAAATTCGTAAGGAACCCTCGGTGCGCGAGTCTAACTCGCACTTGACCTTTTTCCTGATTTCTTGGCATCTGGTACGTATAAGCAAATTAAAACATAGACCTTACATTTCCAGATTGATTGGGCTCAGACATTTGGTACATAGTTTTCGTATTTCAAAATCTTTCACGTGCCGAACCACTGTGTAATGCTGGCACTTCACTTCGCGGTATTTGCCCAAATATTTGAGTTGCATCTATTTCCTTCCTACGGCAAATGAAAGAGAGGCAACCACGCAATGCGAACGCGCAACACCTAGTGAAGTGCCAGCTTCAGATCAATCGCTAGGATCTCATCAAATAAAATTGGAATACGAAATGTGTACTTTAAATTGAGCCCTTTAATGTTGTCACAAATTAGGTAAGGGCCGCTGGCTCCGGCCCGACAAATGTATGATTAATTACCTCACTTTGATGTGTACAGTCAACGACAATATGAATGCACTTATCACAAAGGAATAAGCCGCAGTGTAAACATATTATGTTCGACACCGACCTTACCAGCTGGTGAGTGCTAAAACGTGTATGTGTCATTTTATTGGAACAGTGACTTTGCGACTATTAAAATTGACTAGCATTGTTTTCGGCTGAAAGTTGGGTAGAAGGCGTATTTTGAATAGAAGCAGTCATTATTCACAGACTCACAGGGTGAAACAGCGAGAGCGAAGATAGATTTAGAAAATACCCAATATTCACCAAACTCAATATAAACACCGGGATATCTTTAAAAATCATGTTTATTTACACCATTCAACGCATACTTATTTACTAGCATCAGTTTCAGATTCCTTTCTCAGAGAAAGCCATTCCGATGTTTCTAACTCTAAAATGTTGGTTCTGCCGGTCGATACATAAACGCATTCTGAAATGATATTGTATACTGTTTTGAAAAAAAACCGGTCAAGTGCGAGTCTGACTCGCGCACCGAGGGTTCCGTACGAAACATCATACAACACACCCGTCTTGCCCCACCCATTAATTTTGGAAAAATCTTAACAACGCATTGTGTAGTTAAGTCATGAGTACTACAGCGTCATTTATGGGTGCATCTCAATATTGTGTGCATATTTTTTTTCTAATGTATGAAAATGTTGTATTACTATTGAGAAATAAAACATCTGAATCTGAATCTGAATCATTTTGTTACTAACTTGCGCGACCAAGGAAAAGGAACTCGGTATGTACAGTAAGGGAAATGTATTCACGTACCACCGTAGAACCCTGTCGCAATTGACAGGCCGCCGTCACTCAAACTCAGGTGGTATGTCACCTTATTGCGATAGGGTTCTACGGTGGTACGTTAATACATTTCCCTTACTTAGTATGTTGGTTTTTCAGCGATAATTCTTTATCAAGTGAATTAATTTCGATAATTCTTTTTCTATTTGCTAGAAGGTACTTTCAGAACACTTTCATATGAATTTGAAGGAAAAAAATTAAATACAGAGTTATTAAATTACAAACAAGATTAACATATGATTTTTGAAGAATAAAAAAAAAATACGCGAGATAGAGGTCTCGTTATACTTTTCCGGTAATATTCACGTTAATATTAATCATATATATTATTTTCAAATTTTTGGCTTGGTTAACTTCGGAGATAAGGGGGGGGAATGGTATTTTTTTTCAACATTTTTCTTTATAAATCAAAATTTTACCATTGTAGAAAAAAAGAAAAAAACTGTTTTAGAATGTACAATTCAAGCCCTTTCATATGATACCCCACTTGGCCTACTAACTAGACTTTGAATTTTTGCCCCCCCTCTTATCCGCCCTTTTTTATACAAATTAAAAGTATATATTTAAATTTTTCATTTTCCATACACGAGGATTAGCTTTGTTTACAACTATTCCAAATTTCAAATCGATAGCTTAAGTAGTTCCTGAGATATTTGACTTTGTGACAGACAGACAGACGGACGGAGTCGCACCATAAGGGTTCCGTTTTTACCATTTTGGTCCGGAACCCTAAAAATGACACCTCGCCGAGTTTTTTACGCCGGTTCTTCTCGAGGCAGAGGTTTACTTTCTTTCTGGTGGTAGTTTATCGACATTCATAGGTGCATGTAATATGCCTAAATTGAAGAATAAATCACTTTGACTTTGACTTTGACATTACGTGCGTTAGGTAGATCTAAATGTCAATTTTTGCCTGGGAAAATGACAGCTGAATTGTCCAACACTCGTTCGAAAAGTTACGTGTTACATTTCGGTACTACATAAATGAGTCTAGTAATCACGTTTTTTTCTAACTTTTTTTTTTTAAATATCTGTTCCCTGGGATGATGGTGTAACATGAGTAATATTTACGAAATACGGTTAGTTCAAATGCACTTACATAGTTTTAGGCATACTCAATGCGCCTCTATTCTATTGTAGTCAACAGCAGTCCAGGCAACAAACGCAAAGCTTTGACTAAAACTGACGTGAAAATTTCAGCTCGAATTGTATTCATTATATTTGTAACTGAAGCCGAGGCTTCATAAACATTTTAACTTGGTGGCTCTGCGAGCTCTAGACCTCGTAAGTCTGTCTTTAGAAATCAAGAATGATTTAATTTACAAAAACTAAATTGACAAAAAAATCTACATAGATGGGGCGAGTGTTAGTGTGGGACGCTACATGTGTTGACACGCTGGCACCTTCCCATCTTCCACGAACTTCTTCAAGGGCTGGCGGCGCAGCGGAGGCGGCTGAAACAAAAAAAGCCACAAAATACGGGGGTCTCGGCTCTCAATACCATTTTATGGCATTCGGCGTCGAGACCCTTGGGCCTTGGGGTCCTAGCGCTCGGAAACTGTTCAACGAGCTCCGAAAAAGGCTAGTCGACACTACAGGTGACCAAAGAGCTGGCAGCTTCCTCGCACAACGGATTAGCATTGCTATCCAGCGAGGTAATGCTGCCAGCGTCTTTGGTACGATGCCACGGGGGCCCTTTTTAGAGATTGTTTAATTTTTATTATATATATATTTTAAAGTTAGGTTTAGTTTTTAATATTATTGTAAATAGTTAGGTTTCGTTTATTTAATAGCGAATGAATGGATTAATTATTGAATAAATAAATAAACTGAGAAGGAAAAGTACCTTTCATATAGAACACATGCATAATTGGGTAATTTCCTCATGTTAAAATTGATAATGTGGTGCAGCTAAATGGATAGTCAACCATCAAATAATTGTAGTAAAGTATAAATTCCGAAATATAATAAAATTAAAATCGTAAAACGATATAGACCTTGAAAGTTTAGAAAAAAATTGCTATTTTTTATTGTTCAAAAGTAAATTTAAAGCTACTAATAGAATCCTTACACTTTTATATAAAAAACTAAAACAACTATGGACCTAAAACGCAGTATTTCGTGACCGAAACAGCAATGTACCTACTTGATTTTCCATACAACGATTAGTACAAATATCAAACTGTGACGGCATACCTCAATGTCAATTAT
Source organism: Epinotia nisella (assembly GCA_932294315.1). Lineage (NCBI taxonomy): Eukaryota > Metazoa > Arthropoda > Insecta > Lepidoptera > Tortricidae > Epinotia > Epinotia nisella. Next base: position 13,276,235 of record OW028693.1, read on the forward strand.
GTAGTATGAAACGTTTCGGCTGACGCCAGCGAGGTCCGTCTTTAACTCAATTTTTCGGGTATTTATGTTATTTAATTTAATTGTAGTTGCTCCCATACAAATATTTGTTCCTCTCCAAAAACCGGTTCGAATGGCATCGTAAAAAATGTAGGATACAAGCCTATTACCCCCTGAACCAGCTCACAAAATTTCACGTGAAATGGTTGAGATACGCGCCCTGTAGCCTGACAGCCGGAAATACGAAATAATTTTTGCCTAAGCTGAAACGGAATACTTTGTGCTTCGTTCGCTCGTTCAACCTGTATACGACCGGTTAGCCTAGAGGGTAGTGATGCTGCCTACGAAGCAGTAGGTCCTGGGTTCGAATCCCGGTAAGGGCAAATATTTGTGTGCATAATAAGCATGAATATTTGTTTCTGAGTCTTGGATGTTTTGTATGTATTTATCTATTCAATATATCGTCGTCTAGTACCCATAACACAAGCCTACATGCCTGTTAGTTTGCGCTCGGGATCTATTCACTAAATCGAAAACACGTAGTTTTACCCCGTATCAAAAGTACCTACGGTGAAAAGGCCTTTTATGCGGCGAACACATGGAGCTTTAGAAAACGGCTGTGAATGTGGTGTTTTTGTAACGAATTTGTTGGTAAGTTTTCAAGGGTTTACAAGCTTTTATGTCAATATCAGGTCCTGTGTTTATTTACCACTAAAATTAAATAAATAAACATTGACATGCAAACTGAAATGGCACTTTTACGAGTCAAAATTTACCAGTTCTTCCAAAAAGGAATACCCCTTACAACAAATAACGTTGGAATAAACTCGATATTAGCCAGTACTTAATTAGGGTCTCGTACCAAATTTATTTAAAAAGAACCCTAATTATGCGGTTCTGTCCGTCTAGATAACTATGTCGTAGCTAGAATTTTATAGACACCGAATGCTAGGTAAGTAAGTCTTTTCTCGCTCAATCTTCGTGTAGGTAATTTCTTCTCACATCTCTGTGACTTCTCCCTGTGAGCAAATATTGGTCGTTTAATGGCACACATAAGACGGCTACAAGTAAACTTATTACACGACTATTAACCTAGACCATGTACCCGTAATAATCCTAATAGCCTATACTTAGGGGACAAGCCGATGATTATTTACTTAGTGCAGACTCAAATGACAGCAGTCTAGACCGGAGGCACTCTCTCGGGACAAACTCTATCAATACTTAGGCTCTATTCTCGTACCGTTACAGTCTAATTGGTATTGGAAACACAGTTATTTCCCCCAGTTCACAAACATAAACGGAACCGATTTGTAAGAGTGGGACGCTCTTATGAGTAAAACGAATGTGAAATGTACTATCGCCCAAGGGTACGGGTTCACACCTCTAGTATCATTTTCGACCGTTCGCCATGCGTGTGCAGACGATTTTGAACAGAAAGTGTGAACCCGTACCCTCTTGGGCGATAGTATTTACATAGGTATCGCTGATTCATGTAAGTCGTTTTTCGAAATCTGCAAACGATTTTTCAGCCACTTGAGCTGAAAGGCATACGTGAGCGTCCAACTTGACTGTTAGAAGTTCAGAAGCCACCTAAAGGCCTCTAACTCGGCTTAAGAACTGCAGCCGCAGACAAAAAACGGGATGAACGGCATGTGCACGGAACTGTTCAGTTAGTAACCACTCAATGCGCTCACCCATTCAAACAAAAGAATGTGATTTTTAGGGTTCCGGACCAAAAAGGTAAAAACGGAACCCTTATGGTGCGACTCCGTCCGTCTGTCTGTCTGTCACAAAGTCAAATATCTCAGGAACTACTAATGCTATCGATTTGAAATTTGGAATAGTTGTAAACAAAGCTAATCCTCGTGTATGGAAAATGAAAATTTTTAATATTTACTTTTAATTTGTATAAAAAAGGGCGGATAAGAGGGGGGGCCAAAATTCAAAATCTAGTTAGTAGGCCAAGTGGGGTATCATATGAAAGGGCTTGAATTGTACATTCTAAAACAGTTTTTCTTTTTTTTTCTACGTTGGTAAAATTTTGATTTATAAAGAAAAATGTTGAAAAAAATACCATTCCCCCCCCCTTATCTCCGAAGTTAACCAAGCGAAAAATTTGAAAATAATATATATGATTAACATTAACGTGAATATTACCGGAAAAGTATAACGAGGCCTCTATCTAGCGTATTTTTTTTTATTCTTCAATAATCATATGTTAAATTAGTTTGTAATTTAATGCTTCTGTGTTTAATTTTTTTCCTTCAAATTCGTATGAAAGTGTTCTGAAAGTACCTTCTAGCAAATAATAAAAGAATTATCGAAATTAATTCACTTAATAAAGAATTATCGCTGAAAAACCAACATACAGGGAAATGTATTAACGTACCACCGTAGAACCCTATCGCAATAAGGTGACATACCACTCAAGTTTGAGTGACGGCGGCCTGTCAATTGCGACAGGGTTCTATGGTGGTACGTGAATACATTTCCCTTACTGTGCATACCGAATTCCTTGGTCGCGCAAGTTAGTAACAAAATGCACCGATAAATGGCGCTGTAGGTACTCATGACTTAACTACACTATGCGTTGTTAAGATTTTTCCAAAATTAATGGGTGGGGCAAGACGGGTGTGTTGTATGATATTTCGTACGGAACCCTCGGTGCGCGAGTCAGACTCGCACTTGACCGGTTTTTATATATCTTTTAATGCTTCTGAATAGAATACCTGTTACAGAGGGGAGGCCCTGTTAACCAAGAATTAATAGGACAGTGTGACTCGTTTGTAGAGGTCGAACATAGATGCACACTAAACTTATAATCCTCTAGATGGTGTTGGGAAAAAAACGTTTCTGAATTTGCAATTATAATTTGACGTGATAACGTCTTATAAATCTTATGACTGAAACTCAAACTCAAAGTCTTTATTGTTGGTTATATATATGTAAGTAATACAGACTCATTATCCCGTTCCGTTGACTGACATATCAACGCACAGCCTAAACCGCTGGTTCTAGAGATTCCAAATTTGCACGTAGGTTCCTTATAAGGGTGCACTAAGAAAGGCATTTTCAAAATTCTAAGGGGGTGAAATGGGAGTCCAAAGTTTGTATCCTGGGGGAAACAAGATTAGATCGACTATATTATTCGAAACTTCACAGGAGTATTCCTAACGATAAATGAGTAAATACGTGTTATGCAATTTTTCATCATGTTTTCTTATATACCTATCAACGTAAAATCATCGGAAGTCCGGAAACCGACTTTACAGGAGCCGTAGCATGGTTGGCCTTATACAGATCGAATACACAGAATACAGAATTTATTGGTAAAATAAGCATTTTACAACTCACAATTTCATTACAATATACACCCAATTTTTTAAGGTTTTTACCATGCAACATATTAATATTATTACATTTTTTTATTCATTTTATTTCTGTTTAATACGGCGCTGGGTCAATGATCCGTCTGTTTATTTGTCAATTTTTTATAAACTCATCTATTGAGTAATAAGCCTTCTCATTGAGCAATAGCGTGAGTTATCACGCGACAAGTGACAAGATAAGAGCGTCGTCTCGTTCTATCGAACGGTGTCAGCCAGTGACGCACGCTCTATCCTATCACCTATCGCGTGACAAGGCCAACCATGCTACGGGTGCAGACAACCATTTTTTCAAGCATCAGCCAGTTGAAAAAATCCTAGCTACTGTAGCACTAGTAGCCGTCATGTTTTATTAGTAAAACGACTGTCGATTAGGAAATACAATGTCGATAAGCTTTCTCTATTTATCTTCCTAAGTCGGGCGCCCTTGGCCTTTGCCCTCGCAGCCTTGGTCCTTTGAAACGGGCGAGGTTGGCGCGATGGGTACTTAGTTACTATATGTTAGCAGTCGGGCCCTTTCATAATGGTAATGTGGTTATAATATATTGAAGATTGGTTGATTACGCTGTGCCGTGCCCGGCGTGGAATCGACAACTTTTCTAAATATATATAATGATGCCTAAATTGAAAACCATTTCCGTAAATTGGATTATTTTTCTCACTCGTTTTCAAGAAAATTGCGACAATTTATAAACCGGAAGATGGCGTTACTGTGGCTGTAAGTTGAAACTTTGGTCAACTCGAATTAAGTAAATTTGAATCACTTCCGGTTGTTCCAATTCTCAAACACTGTTACATTCCTGTGTTTTCGTTTCTCTAAAATGACTTTGAGAATAGGATCAGCTAAGCGCCATGTCATGTCGGGAATTATGCTAGGCTTTACACTAAAGCGTGTCATCCTGTAATGTAGATCCTGAAAACGCTTTGGCGAAATAATTATAGTAAAACATTTAGTTAGATACTTACCTTACTTATATGTAATAGTAGATTGTATGACAAGGGGCTAAAATAAGCCATATTACCACGAGATGGATTTCGAGGGGTAATATGGCTTTTAGACCCGAGTTATACACTCTACTTTTCACTTCGACTGCGAGAAAATAGTAAAACAAAGAATCCACAATCAGTAACAAATTTCACGGCGAAGAGATTGTTCAATTTAGCGGCATGCTTTTTTTTACTAAACTGCTATGACACAGATACAAAATATCAATGACTCCATAAATAAACGCATCTACAGGCGCATCCAAACGGCCGCGCGGCGGACAGCGTACGGGCTCAAGTTGGTTGATAGCAAAGAGAAATGTTTTTTGAAAGAGTTGTGATTGAAGGATTTAAATGATTTGGAATTAGGGACAAAAAAACACCTGATGTTTAATTGGTCGATTTTAATATGTAGCTGTATTCTGGTTGGTTGATAGCAAGAAGAAATGTTTTTTGAAAGAGTTGTGATTGGTGGATTTAAATGATTTGGAATTAGGGACTAAAAAACACCTGATGTTTGATTGAGCGATTTTAATATGTATGTAGCTGTAATCTGGTTGGTTGATAGCAAAGAGAAATGTTTTTTGAAAGAGTTGTGATTGGTGGATTTAATGTGGTGAAGTGTTTTGATTGGTCAAATTAAATGTGTATAAATCATAAATATGTATACATATTTTCCCTAGGGGCTACATATACTACTTGAGCCCCGCTTATTAAGCCTAATATGACACACTTTTCGAGCATGAGAAGTGAAAAATATATAGTTTTCGCTAGTCTTCTTCTTTATCTGCCACGCCCTATCGGGCGTCGGTGACCATCTTTGCAAAGTCCATCCTATTCTTGGCCAGTCTTGCGAGCGTGTCCGCGTCCTTGATGTCCGTCCATTTTCTGATATTATTGAGCCAGTTAATCTTCCTTCTTCCTCTACCCCGCTTTCCTTAAATTTTTCCTTCTATTATAAGTTGTCATGTCTATGTAGATTACCAAAATAGGCAATCTTTCTCCGCTTAACTGTGGCTAGTACTTCCTTTTTCCTTCTTCATTATTTTTAAGATACGTTTGTTACTTTTGCAGTCCAAGATACTTTCAGCATACGCCTGTATAGCCACATTTCGAAGGCCTCTATTTTGTCTTCCATTGATTTGTTCAGCGTCCACGTTTCTAAACCTTTTCTCTAGTAAGTATAGCTAAATTAAACGTAGCCGACCAACACTTATATCAGAAAATAAACTTGATTGTTTTGCAAAGGTTAAAAACGAACAGTGAGTTGTCATGTTTCACACCAAATGGAATTCTTGTGTTCTCGTAATGGCCTGCGGAGCTCGCACACCGGCGGGGCGGAGCAATAATAAACTTGAAACAGTAGATTTTTCCGCACGCCTTTACTTTCTAGAATATAGTAGTTACAGTTGACGTCGAAAAGATTAATACAGATAGGCACCGTTGGAGAAATACCTATTATAATAAGAATAAAATGAAACTCCAATAATCCACCTATAAGATATCGGAAAATCCCGGATTGCCGTGTCATGAACCTAGGGTGTGGAAAATGGGAAAATTCCCCAATAGACGGGATATAAATTACCCTGGATGGAGTTGGTGTAAATTTATTAGTTTTTCGGAGAGGTGCCTCTTCAGATGGCCTTCGATTATGTGTAGTTGATTTCTTGCCTGTCTTGTGACTATTACCTGCCTATCGTAAAATGTGGATACTTTGTTCCGTGTAACTATGCTCCAATTGTATTTTTTAATTTCATAGCGTTATAACCCAATGTTACGTTTTTCACATAATATATGTTTCTTTGTTCATAATAGGTACCTACTCACTTTAAGACTACTTTGTACCTACCTATGACAAATTGTATGGAGCGTTATTATTGACATGGGGGTGAAATTTATTCCTCTAGATTTTTCCATAGATAAGTACGTTTATGCAAAAAGGAGTCGGACTCCAAATAGGGTTACAAAATAACCGGCCAAGTGCGAGTCGGACTTGCGCACGAGAATGCCGTACCTACCGTACTCGCATTGTTTGTAGCTCCCGTCACGAAGTGTTTTAGCTAGCGGCATCTGGGTTTCGTTTTATGCTAGTTACATTTAAACAGTATTTTATGCGATATACATAGTTACAAATTGACAAACTATTCTCCTACATGCAAATGCTTCTTGCGAAATTTCATGATTCTAGATCCATTTTTCAAGAACTACTCCATTTCGATCCAATTTTTTGGATCGAAATGGAGTAGTTCTTGAAAAATGGATCTAGAATCATGAATGGATGGATGGATGGATGGATCCCGTTGTTTCGACCAGATATACCTTGAATTTATTTAATTTTATTATCAGGTGATTAATTTTGAGTTTTTGAGCAACGATTAATCGTGCCTAGGTTTTAATTTATGAATTTCATTCCATGTTGAAGTTTTTAGCCAGAGTTAAATTGCACCCTTCGGGCATACAACCGTAAAAAGGTTCCATTAAACTAAAAACCTTTTTTGATGACAATTTAACAGAAGAGCTACCTACTGGATAGGTACCGAGATTTATCCAACTCACTTATACATAAAAGAGAGCAGTTTTGTACGTCATAAGCGATATATCGCCACTCACTTCGCATCTACGTTTTCAAAAAGCAATAAATCAAGTGCAGACTTTTTAACAACGAATGCGGCTGTATGAATCGCGTAGCCTTAAAAAACTTGATCCAAGTAAAGGCGCTGGTCCAGACAATCTACCCCCATTATTTGTAAAGCAATGTGCTAATAATCTAGCCTTACACCTAAAAATTATAATTAACAAATCACTTGGTACCGGAACATTTCCATCAAAATGGAAAGAAGCAAGAATAGTACCTATCTTCAAAAAAGGTAATAGGGATGACGTACAAAATTATAGGCCTATATCAATTTTAAACACATTTTCCAAAGTTTTCGAATCTGTAATCTGTCCAATTCTAACTTACCAAGTTAAACCAATAATAAGCGATAAGCAACACGGGTTCCTCAGCAGTAGATCTGTAGTAACCAACTTAACTAGTATTATCACCAACTTAACAGACGATCTGGATAGAGGGAGTCAAGTCGACGCTGTCTACACAGACTTCAGTAGCGCGTTCGATAAAGTGAATCACCAGATCCTATTGCAAAAGCTAGAGCGCTATGGTGTCACTGGATCTATTAACAAGTGGTTCCAATCCTACCTGGCGGGCCGGACATCATCTGTAGTCACGAATGGTTACGCTTCAAAACCATATGAGGCAATATCTGGGGTTCCACAGGGATCACATCTGGGCCCTGTCCTTTTCCTTATCTTTATCAATGACATTGCTGACGAGATACATCATAGCCAATGCCTACTCTTTGCTGACGACCTAAAAATCTACAGAGAAGTAAAGACTATACACGATGCACACCTCTTACAGACTGACCTTGACCGAATCAAACGCTGGTGCACTGAGAACGATATGTTTCTGAACTCTTCAAAGTGCTATCACATCAAATTTACAAAAAAAAAGACACCTATTCCAACGTCATACACTATTAATGGCAGTCTTCTTCAGGAAGTTAGGGAAATTAGAGATTTGGGAGTGATCATGGATTCAGAGTTAAACCTCAGAGCACATTATGACTCCATTGTTGCTAAGTCTCTTAAAATGCTGGGCTTTCTCAAACGGAACACTAAAGAGTTCAGAAAAATATCGACAAGGGTAGTCCTATACAACGCTTTAGTCCGGAGCAGCCTAGAGTTTGCCAGTGTAGTCTGGAGTCCGAGCTACCAGATCCATAAGGACCGCATCGAACGTGTACAAAGGACCTTCACACGCCAGCTGGCTTTTACTGCTCCAAACATCAGCCACAGGGTAAGCTATGAATCCCGATTGCTGCACTTTAATATATCACCCCTATCAAACCGTCGCTTACTACATGACCAGGTATTCCTATATCAACTAGTCAACGGACCTGACCACACGCCCCTTCGAAACATGTTCGACAAGATTTGTCTTACAGTGCCAAAACCAAACTCCCGTCGAGCCCACACACAAACCTTCAGTGTACCCCTAGCAAGAACCAACATGAAAAAACACGCGCCCCTGGATAGACTACTCACATACTACAACAATATTGCTACAGCAGCCAATTTGGATATATATCACGATACAATTGAAATCTATAAAAAGAAAATAATCCAGCACTTAGCTTCGTCAATTAATAACCCAAATTGAATTATAATTGTAATAATTTAAAAATACGTAATTTTGTATTTAGATTAGTTTAATTTAATACTTAAGAAATTAGATAAGAATTTCCCCTTGCCTTTATACATAAATAACCCTGTCATATAATTTGTATACCTATTTAAAATCAATCTCTCATAGTGTTATCTTGCTCTGTAAAACGATGTGTTCACCTGTAATTGGGGTACATAAGCCCCAACACATTCTATGCCAAAGACAACTGTTACCTTATCTTATGTACTCTGTTGGTGTCCCGTGTAATGAATAAAATAAAAAATAAAATAAATATATAAAAATATAGCTAGGTATTAGATACGTATTTGTCTTAATCACAAGTACTTACCATTTAAAACAACAACTTAAAACGAATTAAATTCTTTATGAGAAATGTCCAAATGCCGTCTCTAATATTCTAATTTTGTTTCCTCCAAGCCCTTTGTAAATAGGATAAAGGTTTTAATCTTTCCATTGAAACTTGGCGTTCGGAATCCTTCAGCCCTTTGTGCTAAATATTTGCTTACAGCTTAGGTCTAAATGGTTCACGTAATTACACGTGCCTTATGAATTAAGACTACTTAATCACTTTCGGATTACACATTACGACAGTCCAATTTACAGCAGACTTCAAAATAAATTTGGTCGAGTGTGAATAAGTTTTGTGCACCGAAGCAAATACAATTATCATTATTCTGTGACCGAAGGCTTTGTCGTCGTACACAATATTGGTACATAAATTTCATATCAATATAAAGTATTATTTATTGAATAGGTACTCCGCCCCGCAGTGACGAACGTGTTCTGTGAAACTAAATACTTAGCTGTGAGCGACTACCTCGAAACGCCAACTCCGTTTATTCTAATCAAGTGTCTTACATATGTATTAATCTATCTGACACGGAATAATTTAATTTTAAACAAAGTTTTAACCGACTTTATACTCGTATCAGTACCCAATTCACTTCAAGTGTGCCTATAAAATTTGAAGAGTTCCTTCGACTTCTCCAGGATCCTATCATCAGATCCTGACCTGATGACCATGGGACCACCGGAGTAGAATACCCCTTCGAACAAAAAAATAATTACCAAATTAAAAACAATGGACAAATTCCAGGCGTCTTCGAGTAATCGAGGAACATACATAAAAAATAAGATTCGGATGAATTGAGAACCTCCTCCTTCTTGAAGTCGGTTAAAAACCGGAAAATTCGAGTCGCTGTAAAAATACATCCTCAATAATGAGATAATGGTTCTGTTCCACTGTATTTTTTAAACGACTTCAAAGAAAGGAGGTTCTTAATTCGGTTGTACTTAAAAAAAAAATTATGTACATACATATGTTCACCTTATTCCTTAATCACTAAACTTAAGTGGCAGTAGGCGGGGCACATTGCACGTAGAACCGATGGCCGTTGGGGCGGAAAGGTTCTCGAGTGGCGACTACGTACCTACTGGAAGGCGCGGCGTGGGTAGGCCCCCACAAGGTGGACTGATGACCTGGTAAAGGTTGCGGGAGTCCGCTGGATGCGGGGGGCGCAGGACCGGTCAATTTGGCATTCTTTAGGGGTGGCCTATGTCCAGCAGTGGACGTCTTTCGGCTGATATGACTTAATCTTTATTGCAAACGAAGCACCACTTAAAAAACGTAGAAGAAGAAGTACCAAAGCCGGAATTAATGCCACAAAGCATGCAAAATTATATTCCAAATTAAGATAGATAGATAGATAGATAGATAGATAGATAGATAGATTAGATAGATAGATAGATAGATAGATAGATAGATAGATTCACTCTTATTGGTCCTTGAAAATTTACATTTAACTTTACAAATTGTCTTTGTATATAAATAAAATGAATTCACAGAAAGCTCGTCAGGTACATTCAATAGAAATAGTTAGCAATTTTAAAACAATATTATCTTAATAATAATGTCAAAATATAATAAAATGTAAGAAACTAGTAAATTAAAATATGGTCTCCTAGTATAATGTCAATATGTCAATACATAACAATTTCATGTCAAAATTAATACAAAAAATGTCAAACGTGCAAGGACTATAAAACAGAAATAACAATAAAAATAATTTATCTCTAGAGCATCCTAGATTATTATTGTCAGAAAAAAACAGACAAAATAAAAATAATAAGTAATCATTTTAATTAGCAAAAACATTAAAAGATAATAAAATGTCAATAATATTGTCTTTGCTTTGGTCAGTGAATTCCTTTACTGAATACAGCGACATTGACAGTAAAAAGTCTTTCAGTCGGTGTCCAAAATGGAGTATCCATGTACATTTAAATACCTATTCGATTTCATAATTGAAACAAATGGCCCGAGGGCGAGACCACGTGACCCCTGAGGGCCATAGTCCCGAAGGTAAACGGGGAGGCAAGCGAGGCCGAAGGCTAAGCTTTACGTAGCAATGAAAGGCCCAACGTACCCTTTTAGACAACGCTCCATATTCGAGCCAGACCGTCGATGGCCCGAGAGCGAGACTCGGATACTTGTTCAAAATAATTTTCGGTGAAAGAATTTAATAAGCCCTATACTTTTTTCATATTTTTAAAATACACCGTTCAAAAATTAAAGGGGATAGAGGGTCTACCGCGAAACGAAATTCGTTTTCGTTCGTGTATCTCCTTCTGTCGCACTTGCTAGTTCGAGCGACAGAGACGGAGATACACGAACGAAAACGAATTTCGATTCGCGGTAGGCCCTCTGGACAGAATTTTAGTGACTTTCGGGGTGATTATCTCCGACTCTATTCATTGAATCAAAAAAATTGCTGAGAAACCTTATAATTATTATGAAAGGCCTATCGATTGATGTGCCACACGTGGGCTGACAATGAAAAAAAAAATGTTGACTTCAGTTTTATGTATGGACTGCACCCCTAAAACACAGACTGCACTCTCCTTCCATCAAGTCTCCGGTTATAGGCATGGTTATAGGTGTATTATGTGTACAGCAGAACCACTTCTAAATAAATAAAATCCTTACATCAAGTCTCCGGTTATAGGTGTATTATGTGTACAGCTGAACCACTTAACAAATAAAATCCTTACATTTGTGAGTTTGCATACAAATGGCTTTACTTATTTAGCAAATAAAAAATCAAAAAAATGTAACAATTTATTCATACAAATCGAGAACCACTTTGTTCAATTGAAAAGTCTCCATACACTAGCGCCATCTCGTTTTATTTTTGGGAAATGACGACAGCGCATTACCAACATAAGCATAACACGCTGCTCGAACCATATTAGTTCTCGAAGCGTTCGCTAGATCGTGTGCTTACTTCCGCCGACATTCTGGGCTTCTGGCGCCATCTTGGACGACCGACGCTCTTCTTGTCTATAATTTCGAGGCATAGATCGTATTTATGGGTGAGGTCCGTAGATAATTTTTACTCTTTGGATACCAATGTGCTCTTTGATTACTCTTATACAGTTTATCTGTCAAAACAATGGATTCACATCGCATTTACGTATTTTTTCCAGGTTTTCCTGGTGGGTTAATTATGTATACAACGTTTTGAGATGGATACGTGGTCTAGTTTGTGCCGTTGCTGCTTGTCGCCTGAATCGGAAGTGTCACTACACGATAACGAGAAAAATGTGAAGGATAAATTTTATGAAATTACAACAATCGAGGTACGTACTAGTCTAAGAAACGGTGTCCTAATTAAACACACTCAAATGGGTAAATTTACATAGTTGCAAATTTAAATTACAAGTCATAACTAACCTTCATGCTTATTTCGAAACATGTCACTTTGAAATGTGTCAATTTTTCGCCTAAATTGTCGTGTTTTGCCGTGTAGAAAGTGATACCTATTTGTTGTAAAATAATATGTAAGGTTAGCTTTTGTATCTCATTCGATTTAATCTCACATAGTTTTTCTGGTATCTTTAGTATTTATAACCTCAAACATTGAGTCAAATTAATTTGAATCTGCTTGAAAGACGTAAGTCTCTTAGCTTGCCTGTCTCAATAGTTTAGACTTTGTTTTTGTAGTTGGAATACCAGTATAAGTGGCAACAATTAGAAACTATTACTTGCTCTATAAGTATGTGGTGTTCCTGGTTGTAAGTATGGTTAACGGAGCTTCCGAGGAGATGCTATGAGAGTCAGGTGAGAGAATCAACAGTGGATCCTCTTATGAATGAAGGGTCAGCATCATATGTACCTTTTTTTTCAGACAAATGTTTCATCAATTCATTTGTATGTTTTGCAGATTTTTCATTTCATAGAAAAGATTATTTAACCTACTTCAAAAGTCGGCATCTTTTGTTTTTAGGGTTCCGTACCTCGAAAGGAAAGAAACGGAACCATTATAGGATCACTTTGTTGTCCGTCCGTCTGTCTGTCTGTCAAGACCCTTTTTCTCAGGAACTTGTGGAGGTATCAAGCTATAATTTATATCAAATACTCAGCTCAGCTGTGAAAAAATCAAACTACTAAGCCGCGTCAATCAACAAAATACAGCCGTTTATGCTGCAAATTTTCGAAACTCGCAAGGGAATCAAAACCTACTGGGTACTTCCCGTGAACTTTGAATCTTGAAATTTGGTACGAAGCAACGTCTTATAGCACAGATAAAGGAAAAATTGCGAAAACCGTAAATTTTTAGTTACATCATATAATATAAATATAATTCATGTTCCCTGATTACTTGAAAATGCCTGGACTGATTAGAATTTTTTTTTTGTTTGAATGGGTATCCTTCCCAGGTGGTCCTATGCTCAACAGGTCAGGATCTGATCATGGGAAAGTAAATTACTGTTATGTGTCAAAGCGGCCGAACTACGTTATCATATTATGTTTCATAATTATACCTTGATATTTTTCTAGCAGGAACAACATTTGTTTACTGCTTGCCACAATAAAAATATCGACAATCCTGCCATCGATAAGTACATACTACTTCAACGACAATACGTACTTACAACCACAGACATATATTGGCTACCTACCTAGACGCCGCGTGCACCTACACTATAACCATATACAGACACAGATTTGTTCTGGGACCAAAAATGGGTTTGGGAAAAACTACATGTTGTGACATTCTGCGTCGATTTGGAAGACAATTTCGGTGTGTGTATGTGTGTGTGTGTGTTATGGAGTAACTTAGGGGATAATTAATTCAGTGCCACGAAGAAAGAAAGTTACGAAAGTATTGCAAATTGTTTTCGGAAGTATGTAAAATATAAATAAATTGATAGTTTTTTTATTATTGTCTATTTTTTAACGCACCCTTAAAAAAGTTGAAGTGGTACTTATCGATAACAGAACTGTCGATGTTTTTATTTTGTCAATCACTTACAATAAGTCGTTCGTGCTAGAAAAATATCTAGGTATCTTCATAATGTAAAATTATTTCACTGGTTTTATATTTGGCATCTGAACCTGTCTCCATTTTCTAGGTACTAATAATTATGTTTTTCCTTATCTCAATTCCAACACTTAACCCTTTACTATATTTATTAAGGACAGAAACGGGTTTTAAAATCAAAATTGAAACCTAAAATGCCTCTCAAAATAAAGACTAAAGGCTGTGCCAGAATAAGCTAATTGATTCTGCCCCCCTCGTGTTTGGGCTTGTTATTTGTATGGATAGATGAGGCTCTACTTGGGTACGGAACCCTAAACAGATCTATGAAATTAAAATCATGCAAAACAATACATTTAGATGAAACATTTTCAATGAAATAAGGGAACATTCTTCTGACTCCTCTGGGGGAGATCCAGAAGGAATCCATTTCGGAGCTACAAAGCCACCAGATACACAGATGTAAAACTTAGCCACCCCTTGTGGGGTTAAAGATAGTATATATTTTGAAGTGGAACTGATGAAGAAGACATTAGAGGAGGCCTGTGCCCAGCAGGGGCCGTACATAGGCTGAATTATTATCTTTATTTTATAGATCAATTTGGGTAGGTACTTACTTTAGTTACATGAAGTGTTTTCAGAACAAATGTGTTGAAATTATTATTACGCACTTATTAGGGTTCCGGACCAAAAAGGTAATAACTACAACTTAGAAAAGTTGAAAAACCTCCTATTTTTTAATTACAAAGTTCAATATCTCAAAAACTGCTGAACCGATTTTGTTGAAACGTAAGTAAGAACCATCTCAATCACGTCAGCTTTCGGACAAAAAAAACGCATTAAAATCGGTCCATTCGTTTAGGAGCTACAATGCCACAGACAGACACACAGACACGTCAGACTTATAAGACCCCTCTTTTTGCGTCAGGGGTTAAAAATGGAACCCTTATGGGGATCTACTTTTTCCGTCTGTCTGTCTGTCGCAGAGTTAAATATCTCAGGAACTACTATTGCTATCAATTTGAAATAGTTTTAAAGAAAGCTAACGTGTAGGGAACATGAAAAATTTAAACATAATTTTTTATATCTGTCAAAATTGAAGGATTTGGGTTCAAAGTGTAGTTTGTAGGCCAAGTGGGCTATCATATGAAAGGGCTTGAGTTGTACATTTTAGAATAGTTTAGATTACCATTAACTTATAATATTACCGGAAAATTATAATAAAACCTCTATCTCTCTTATATTTTAAATTAAAAAAAAAAACATTTTTACTTTTGAGTTACATATTTTTTCTTGAAATTTGTACGAAAGTATACTGAAAGTTCTTGTTTCAATTAAAAAAAGAAAACCAACGTATTATACCAGGTTGCAAGTTATCAGTAGGTAATGTAGCACCAGACATATTCAAGTTAACGCAATTACACGCTAGATGTCGCTGCCTATAAGATAGATCGCGCTAACGTTTGTTCGACGTAGAAACTATAAGAAGGAGAGTGCTACTACAGCGCTTTTATTGGATTTCATAATTAAATCATAATTGACTCGCGGGAGTTCTAGTCTAGCGTTTATAAGTATCTACATTTCCAAGAAAAAAAACGTGTCGCAAAAATGGCTTCTATGCTATAACACACTGTGCGTCAGCATCTTAAACATGTATACATTTTAGGGGGATCCAGAACCTCATTTCTTAGAGATAAGGTCGAAAGTGTATACTTGTTTGAGATGCTGATGTACATGATTATGCGTCTTAATATTATTCGAGATCGTAAAATTCTGCTCGATAAGTAACTGAAGTGGAATGATAAGGTATAAGCGTATGAGGTCAACTTATTGAACAAATATTTGACTTAATTTAATATGATTACAGGTGGATGCAGATGATGGGCTGCCACAGAAGCTCTGTGGACAATGCTACGAAACATTGAGCTCCGCTTACCAGTTCCGGAAGCAGTGCATCAGAATGGAGTCTGAACTCAAACTACAACTGGAAGCCCTACTGACTCAGGCTGAGGAAGAAGACCCCGCAGTGGAAGAGACAGAGGCCCAGGAACAGGAACTAGATTTGGATGACATAGCCAACAACCCTGAAAAACAGCTAGAGGCTATCATCAAAAAAGAACCAACTGACAGTGATGATGACTATTACTATGTACTGGTCATTGATGACCCAAAAGATAAAGATGAAGAAGAAAATGAAGAAACCGCCATTGCTAATATTAAACAAGAACTCATGGACCATGTTGAAGAAATAGTTGAAGACAAAAATGAAGATAGTATAAATGAACAACAGTTTGAACTTAACCATTTTCTTATGTCAGACACTAAAGTACCAACAAGCGTGCCAGCTACCATACTGGAGAATGAAGAAGAGAGCCAGGACAGTGAAGAATTGCATTTTGAGAATGCAGTAGAGGATGAAAATCAAGATGAGAACGCTCATGACAACCATGACTTCGCTATGATGGATGCAGATGTCGAAGATTCCCAGGACAATGTCACTGACTTAGTGGATGCTATAACTGGGGAAATTGGTGGAGGATTAACTAAAAACATTGGCAAGAACAGTTTCATTAAAATTATTGCGGCAAGTGGTGGCGATGGCACAATACTTCTCAAAGACAATGTGGCTTATTTGACCGGGGCCCAGTTGGACGGAAATGACGACGGGGAAGCCATGACGCATGAGGAACAAGTCATTTTCTGCGAAGGAGATGATTCTTCACAATTCCAAATATTGAAATGTGAGGGCTCAGAATTGGTTATAGAATATGCAGACGATGGTCAGATAGCTACCGTTTTGCAGCAAGAAGATGGTAGCTTCCTCTGTGACTGTGGAGAACAATTTGAGGATTTAGCGGACTATGAAAAGCATCAATATTCTCACAATGCTACTGAAGAGCATATGTGTAATCTATGCGGCAAAGGATTTGAGTCTGCAGAGATATTGACAGGCCACACATTACTCCACAATGTCACTGGCCTGCTCGTCATGTGTCCTTTCTGCAAGCAGCTTATTAGGAGAAATGCTCTTACACAGCATATAAAATATGGCCATAATAACATCAAACCCCGCTGCAATGTATGTTCAAAAACATTCGCCAATCCCAATAATTTAAAACGTCACATGATGATTCACAGCGGGGTCAGACAATTTGAATGTGATATCTGCTTTAAAAGATTCCACCAAAAAATAACGATGCAGACACACAGACTGACTCACATCAACCCGTTTTCATGCAATGAATGTGAAGAAAGCTTTCCAAGTAAATTGGAATTGGCCACGCATAAAGAATCTAATGAATGCACTAAATCCAAAGTCAAAAAAGTCAGAGACGAGCTGATGAAAACAGCGAAACATGAGATTACCACTAACCTAGGCAAACTTCTAGGTTATGCGTGCGCCTTGTGTAAGAAAATGTTCTCAGTCGAGTCTGCGTTAGAGCAGCATATTGACAGTGTCCATTTAGTCGACCCAAATGAGCTCTTATGCTCAGAATGTGGTGAAGTTCTGACGTCTAAAAAGGATATGCAGACCCATATATTGACTCATAAGACCATGAAAGCCAAGAATTCAAAGAGATTTGAGTGTGGAATATGTGGGAAGAGCTGTGCCAGTCAAGCCATGTTAGTAATGCACGAGAGAGTGCATACAAATGAAAGACCTTTCCCCTGCCATCTTTGCGCGCTCAGATTCAAAACTAAAACACATCTGAGAACTCATCAATTGACTCACACAAGAGAAAAAAAGTTTGGTTGTTCAGTTTGTATGAAATTCTTTGCGCTCAAAGGTAATTTGGTAGTTCACCTCAGAACGCATACTGGAGAACGACCTTACATTTGCACCTTGTGTGGTGAGGCCTTTATTGACTCCAAATATTTGAAAAAGCATAAGTTAAAGAAACACTATATACAAGGAACACCTTGGCACAAGTACTGAATTGATCTTAAATTGTTACGCCTATTGTTATCTTCTGTAAAAATAAGTTATAATTATAACTGGTAATATTACATTTACAGTTGGGCTACAGTCGCTACAGAGCATGAAACCACAGCCTTTAGAAGGCTTGTCAAAGTCATTCTAATATCATCCGCAAGGCTATCCAATTGTGATTGATTTGTTCATTATTTTTGTTTATTTTCCATAGCCTTTGTTTTTGAATTTAGTTGTGGATACTATTTTTTTCATTATCTAGAATAAAGCTCAGGATAAGCAGTGTGGAAAATGTTGAACATTAAGTAACTGATCCACCCATCAAACTATTTATTATATCTTGTCAATAGCAGTAAGGTCAATTTTCCAAAATGCTGTTTAACTTGAAATCTGTGATTATAGGTAAAAGTTGAAGTATGTATAAGTATAAGCATATCTGCCAAATAATTCACTTTCAATGTGAAATACAGTTGTGATTAAATTTTTGGTTTGTACAGTAAGGGAAATGTATTCACGTACCTTTTTATGCCTTATTGTCATAGTAAGAAGAGCGAAAAAGGTACGTGAATACATTTCCCTTACTGTATATATCTTACAGAATTCTGTACGTGCATATGATTTCAGGCAAGAGAGTATGTATAGTGCCAAAGCCAGAAAAAGTCGCCGCGAAAATACTAATTTAACTGCTATAATACAATAACTTGCATAATGTTTAATGTATGATGAGTTTTGGGTTTTGAACACGAGATTGAATGATATAATCTCATCATAATGTAGTATCAACTGGTTAATGTATAAAATTGGTATAGGGGTAGACTCATGTTAAAAAAGTGACAAGCGATCGACAGCCCGCCTGTTTCCGGCCAGGCGTCCCTTCACAACATCATCATCATCATGTTAAAATTGACAACTTATTGTTGCTAAATGGATAGTAAACCATCAAATTATTGTAAAAAAATATAATTCAAATCATAAACAGATATGGACCTCGAAAGTTAAAAAAAATGCATTTTTTGTTATTTTTCAAGAGTAAATTTAAAGCTACCAATAGAATCCTTACGCTTTTAGGTATAGATACAAACTTGTATGACAACTATGGACCTAAACGCAGTATTTCGCGACCGAAACAGCAATTTACTTGATTTTCCATATAACGACTAGTACAAATATTACCCTGTGACGTCATGATTCAATGTTAATCAGTATGGAACGTCCATACAACGATTAGTACGAATAGCGGATTGTGACGTCATACTTTTATGTCAATTTGTATGAAGCGTTTTGGGCTGCCGGCAGCGAGGTCACTATGTCTCAAATTTTTGGGTATTTATGTTTATTAAATGTAGTTGCTCCCATACAAAAATTTGTTCCTCTCCAAAAACTGGTTCGAATGGCATCGTAAAAAAATCTTGTCTACACCCCTATTGGTATTGCAGCCACGTCATGATGGGTTATATGACAGGGTTACATCTCACAAAGCATTCCAAACCCCCCACTATAGTGTAGTGTCTTGGAGCTCCCCTTACATAACATCTATTAAACTATTTTCCTTCAACAGTATAGAGTTACATAGCGTTATGCAACATTTTATAACTTCTATGTGGGAGCCATAAGGGGTAGCGTAACGGAAACATGCTTCGCTTCTTAGAGCATTATTCGTGCATGAAAAGGAGTAGGTATGTTTACCTCCGAAATTCTAAAAACTTTCTGACTTAGCAATGCTGCAACAGGATGTACTCCAAAATGGGAAGCGTTTTACGGGTTTCCTTAAAAAATACTATTGATTTAATTCACGATAATGGTCTAAATACATAGTTATAGTTTTTAATACCCGGCTATAGCTATACAGATATTTAATTTTGCGTCTCTTCTGTGGACATTTCCAAAGGTAAAGGCTATAAAGCCAAAAGTTTGATCGGACTTATAATCCGCGTAAAACGGCGTCTCTTATATGATTTCATGCAATCAAAACATTTTTTATATGCACCGAAGCCCTTAACTGACTTCTTTTACTCAATCTGCCCTGCTAGCACGATACGTTTTATCGTTATGTTTGTATGCAGCTACGATATAAACGAGTTCGTCGCGGGCAGAAGCTAGTGTTGTTATAATTGTGAAACTGAAACGCCGTATTATAGTGGGGCTGCTATTTTGTTCGCACTTTATTTGGTTTGCCTTTGGCGCTCTGTTACAACACTGTCGGGCCCCGGAGGGTACCTACTAACAATTCATATTTCAATTTGTTTTATATATGTTACTTTCGTCCCATTTCTAAAAGACTTCCAAAAAAGTGGGGGTTCCCAATTTGCTGTATTTGGCCGAGAAATGCTGCTATAGGTACGGCCTAGCACGCGCAGTGTTGCTTGGCCTCGGATCGGTTAGATGTTGTAAATTCAGAACTTGGTGATGTCTGAGCATTCCCGTTTCGCAATGATTGGTTAGTTTCCGGGAACGGAACAGCACCAGTTGGACCGATGATGGAAGTAGATTCTCATACATTTTTAACACATTCACAGTTCATATTTATAATGTGTAAGTAATAATGCACTTTGTAACTAAATATGGTGTAATTATTATCCAAGTAGGTGTCTGAGCTCGGAAAGTTGCTTACCAAATATGACATGTTGTACTTTTGAATCTAAGTTCAGTGTTTTTGTTTTAATTACTGAATTTTTAATTTGAGAGCTCTGGAATAAAATATTTCTAGAAAACCGGCGTCTTATTTACGTTATCAACCCTTTTTCAGCGGACTATGTCGACCACATAATTATATTGCCTGTCAAGCGTGTATTGCGTAGCGTGTGTAGCGTGTACTGCAGCCTGAAAAAGGTTAATAGATTCACTTTGCGTCATGATGTCATGCATTACGTTATGGTACACACTACAGCAGAAGTGCTCAAAATGATGTAGACAAGCTCTTATTGCCGTATAATAAAGAAGTGTGTAGATTATTTTGACCTCTTACGCGTAACCGGTGTAAAAATTGATTGTGCTGGCATTTGTACGCCTATTGCGCTGAAGATAGTTAACAATGGCATTTGAGAAGAACGAACTGGAAGAGACGAGGAACGATTGCCTAAATTGCATACCTACACTCAGTTTCTTGCCTCGACTTGCCGGTGAAAACTTTCTGGAATCACCCACCCTTTACTACGAGTAAAAATCAACTAAATTGTAACTATTGTATTACAGTAGATTTCAAAAATATGTGCGCGGAGCTATTTGACAGAGTTTACAAACCCTAAAGCGGCCTTAGACTGAGGGGTAACCACGTAACGTTTAGAACGCGCGTTAGAACCATGTAACTCATTTATCCATATAAAAAGATTAAAAAGTGACATTTAGATCTACCTGACGCGCGTACAATGAGTTACCGTGATCGACCTGCTGGCTAAATGCAGTGCACTAACTGGGAGAGGGGAGATAAACCATCTCGCTCTAATCAGCTAGTGTGAGTGCAGTTAGTGCACTGCATTTAGCCAGGTCTAAAGGCCGCTTTAGTGTCGTTCCTATTATACCAAGTACGCAAATATAATGCCATAATTATCGTTACCAAGTTAGTAAAGTTCTAATAGGTTGGCTAAGTGCTAATATTAAAGAAAATTAGATTGCCTTGAAGAGCATCAATTCTGCCGACATCATATCTGTTGAACGAACACTTAACTATTATAACAACTCTCTAACGTATTATGCACGGAAGCGATACTGCTACTGAACGCAAGATGGCGCTGTAGACAGCATTACCAATAACATGCCAATCATTATTTTACAGAAAATAATTTGTTCATGTCTACAAAAGTTAAATTTAGCTGGATTTGTTCATCTTTAGGTATGTAAAAAAAATCAGTTTGTAATGTTTTTTTTCTACTCAACACTAGATGGCGCTATGTGCTCACAAACTAACCCAAACAATTTGTTGGGAAATCATTTACCTTATTATGGCTAAAAACGTAAAACACTACCTAGTAGATATTTTATTAATTAACTAATTATATCAGTTATTTTGGTAATTGCCTCTTACCTACTTTCTGTCATTAGATATTAGCAATTTATCTGTTTTCGCGTAGGTACGTACTTTACTTTTCATATATCGTCAATTAAATGCAATATCTATTTATATAACAATCGATAATACGAATAACTCAATTAACTTTGAATGTTATAAAACGAATGCAGCCTAATCCCGTCAGGAACATTTGCGCCACGTCGGGTAACTTCTAGCCTCGTATCTAATTAGGCATAACAGTTTGCTAATATCGCCTTTGCTCGATGAAAACAAGGTTTGGAATACAAAGTAATTCATTAGCTTGATACGATATTTGCAAAGTTGTGACATGCCGCCAAGCCGGTCCCGCCCGGGCCACCTCGTAAATAACCGGCATCTCACGTCTGCTATGCTATTCACAAACTGCCTCACCTCACCACTAATACGTTGTATATCTTGACCTAAGCTTCGTTAACAACTGCACGCGATGGGAGGTCTGTTGGTTCGTCTCAGACGTTTGTTCGGTTTGCATTGCGAATAATAGCCACTCGCCGCACGTAACAGACGGTGACACGCCTTGACACGGGCAATCTATCGTGCGGCTATGTGACCCTGGTACTCATAGTGCCGATTCAGGAAAAGTTTTATTATAAAAAAAAAAACTACAACTACATTTCGACTGACCCGAAGTTGACGTTTGTTGCCGTTCAGTGTTGCTGCTAATGAAATGTTAGTTGCCACTGTTGCCAGCAACATTTGTTTTGCAAATAAGTAGTTGGTTGGCATTTTTTTAATACCTTGGACTATTGAATCGTATAAGGCCTGAACCAAACTGGCGCGGCCTGCGGTGGCGGTCAGTAAATTTAACACTTTAAACTCTCGCGCTCTGTAGGTACACATATTTAAATTATTGTTATACATACGGGTCTAACGCAACAACGACAACTTGCTGGGACGACAGTCATCTGCCATCTGCGACCATGACCATAAATATCGCGTTAGACCCGTGTAAAACAATAATTTAAATATGAATAGTTAAATTTCACAGCTAATGACAAGTTCACTTTTGTACCGCCAGGCCGCGGCAGTAAGTACGAACGTCAACGTACCACGATGGATTACTATAAAGCCAAAAAAGGAAAGTAAACAAAAAAAAACTCGGTTTTCACCCGGCAAACAAATAAGTGCGGCATACAGGCAGCTTCATTCGCAATACTTTCGTTATATACTACCTAACTCAAAATTATATTGTTAAAGGTCTCTTAATCTGTACCTAGTTGTTATGCAAAAAGCACAACACAAAGGTAGGACCGCCTGATGGCATAATTCACCTCTCCCTGGTCATTAATCATGGCTTGGTGTCATGGGATCGAATACACTGACCTACTATGAACCCCGCAGGGTGAGCTGTGGGCTGCGAGCCATACACGCGTGGCCTTTGTCCGTCATTCTGGATTACGTGGAATTTAGATGTTATTGACTGGAGCGTTTTATTTATTTCTACTTTAGCATTCTAAAGACGGCCTCACTCAGTACCATAGTCTGCTGGGCAATTGGGCACAGGTTTCCTCTCATGGACAAGAATGGGCTAATTAAGCTAGTATCCTCACGGCCCGGGGACTTCACACACCTTTTGCTTCGCAGATGTATATTTTTCCTTACTATTTTCCTCCCAAGTTAGCGGTAAATATCAAAATGTCTACCCGTATTTCTCACACACACACAGTAATAACCCTCCTTTCCTTCGGCAGTCGGGTAAAAATACGACCGGCACTTTCCCACCATCGGAATACGCGTCATGTGTCATACGGCGTAACAAAGCACCAGGCTCGCATGGCTCGCAAGAGCACGCGATATAAAATTGTACATACGCCTATTGCAGTATGTACCAGTATTTTATATCCACTATGTGTAGTAGATTTTTATCAAACGCTGCACGATGCTTTGTTAAATGCTGGTTCTCAAAATATCCAGTTTAACACTCAGCTTATATAACGTGTTAAGTAGTTAACGTGTTATGCTACGCCGAATTTTCTCTACATATGGTGATAATCGTGCACATAATAATGGCATAGCGCCGGCCCAGACTTGCGCGCTACCTACTGAATGCACGGTTGTCGGGTGCACGTTTTTGATGTAGGTATTCAAATTATATCCCACTAGTTTATCTTTAAGCGCTTGCGTTAGTTACTATATAATCGCTACGAGTTTGTACAGTCGCCATCAGATATATCGGAGCGGCCAAAGTGCTCACAAATATATCTGAACACGTCTCTATTGTCGAGGCATTAAGGACATGTTCAGATATTTGTGAGCGCTTTGGCCTGATTGACCTGACTGTACGCGCGACGAACTAATAAAATAATAGACATTTTTTGTGTGCCCCCACAACGTAAAATTCAAGGATACATCAGAAACTGAATCATTTCTAATTTCTTATTCTAGGATTCTGATGAATTTTCAAGACTACCGAATAAAAGGAGTGTAATATTTTCAGCTTTTATGTGAGTTTACGAACACCGTCTAACAACACCTCAAATTAACCGATTTATACAATACAATTACACTTTATTGCACACCTCATACAAACAAAGAGAAACAGAGAGAAACAATACAATAAAGTACTCGTAGGTAGGTGATTTATGTGTGTGATTTATCGTTAGAATCCTTACGATATCTCAAGTAGGTATTAAAGGATACATCCTATACTATGTCGAACAATATTTGTAATCACCTTCTCGAAAACGGCTCTAACGATTACGATGAAATTTGCAGTAAGGGGTTTACGGGAAAGAAAAATCGATATAGCTAGAGGGAAAATTCTTTTACTCCATTTTTATCGAGAGCTTGGTCGCCCATGTAATCGGAAGTATTTTAAGAAGTATTTCAAGAATCATTTCAACAGATCAATGAACTGATTTGTTGAAATGATTCTAGAATACAAATTGACAACAATCATCCAATTTCTTCAAAATGTTCATAACAAACATCTGAAATCTCCTTGATTATTGTCCCATACACGCGCCTGCATTACGCTCATACTTATTTGAATGCCTACCTGCGATATGGGTGAAGTAGATACCTATAGCGACGGTAGGTGTGCGATGTACGCGACGCGGGAGCGGGCCGCGCCAGCACGTCTAGCACAACTTGCTGCTCAGTCGCTTCTCGCGCGACTAAGCGTCCCCTATCTCACTCGCACCGTACAAATTAGAAAAAGGGGGTTGAGCTTTCTCGACTCGCGTCGCGGTGCGGCGTCAGTTGCGCTAGCCCCGCAGGGGTGATTCATCGGGTATACGAGGGCGGAGTGTCTTGATCCTTGAAATAATATTTCGACATTTTGTACTTGTGAAGAAAGTTTCCGTTTTATACACTTTACCTAAGTTTTTATGAATCCTCAATATAGTTTCACGTTAGACTCTTAATTCCTGCAAACAAAAAGTATGTAGGTACCTATATTTTGGTGACTTTTATGCACGGAACAGAAAAAACAGTGTTTTTATTGTTCTGTGCTTTTATGCATATTTTTAAATAAACTGGAGAGGAGCAACGGATTTTATCAAAATCATTCAAAATTATCAACGAATGAACATATTATAAACATAGATATTAAAATATAAAAATATGTTTATAAACATTTTTTTTCGTCCATACGCAAAGTAGTCTAAGTAATTCTATGGAAAACGAAAAATAATCATTAGAATGCAAGCCGAAGCAAAGCAAAAAGACGGTTTTTAAACATATAAAGCACCTAGCAATTTGTAGTCTATAGCTGATTGGTTAAATACTGTTAAAAGTACATAACATTTAACTACATACGCCTATATATTTATAAAATTAGCTAAATAATATAAACCTATGAAGTACCAAGATCACATAAGCGGCGTGGAGCGCAGTGAGTGGCGCTCGACGCGGCTGCTTTGTTCCCGGCTGGCAGCCGACGCGCCCGCCGACAGAATGTGCTCAGGGTTGCCGACCGCTATAATATTTTATTTTAAATATATATTTTGAAGTGGATACTTCTTTGCTCGCGTTCTTGTATAGGGGTACAGTTCAAAATAACCTACCGAATAGCCTAGTGGTTAGTAAACCTGACTATGAAGCTTGAGGTCCCGGGTTCGATCCCCGTTCGGGGCAGATATTTGTATGACGAATACGAATGTTTGTTCTCGAGTCTTGGATGTTTAATATCTATTTAAGTTTGTATTTATCTAGATAAGTATGTTTATCCGTTGTCTAGTACCCATAGTACAGGCTTTGCCTAGTTTGGGACTAGATCAATTGGTGTGAATTGTCCCACGATATTTATTTATTTATTTATTTATTAAAATGTATCACGTGACTTCCGGAATAACTTTTTGTAGAGACGCCTAATCTGATTTCAAATAATTGTTTGTTACATGTTTTAATCCTTTATTTGCCATTAGTTGTTAATCACAAAATGTTTTTTAGTTTATGTGGTGGACATGAAAATAATGCTGAAATGAACGCCATTTACAATGTACCGCGAGTCAAATGAGCTACAAAAAAACAATTTAAACTGCATTCATAGATTTTTAAATAATTACATGGTTGAACCGGGAATCGAACCCGCTATAAGAGAAAAAAAAATACCCTGTAGCTTTATCATACCGATCGAAAGGCTAAGAAAAAAGTTTATAAAGATACGTTCGACCACTTAGACCGTATGTCGTTAAGTAGATCCGAAAGGCTTTATCATAAGGATTATTTTTTGCTAAATAACATAGTGTCAGAAATAAAAGGAAGACCACGAATTGTAACATTTGATGTGAAATTTTGTTCAGAAAAATGAAAAGCTGACATTGCCGTAAGGACATACAACTGACATTATCATTTTAAAGTACCTATTACTGGGAGAGGAAGCGAAATAAGCAAAAGAGTGCGACTTTGTATTCAACAGAACGGGACTCATTTTGAGCAATTGATAAATTAAATTGATTAATTTTGAATTAAATATGTTAAAATTCATGGTCTTCCTTTTATTTCTGACACTGTTACTTAGCAAAAAATATTATTTAGCAAAAAATAATCCTTATGATGAAGCCTTTCGATCGGTATGATAAAGCTACAGGGTATTTATTTTCTCGTGTAGAGGGTACGATTCCCGATTCAACCATATAATTATTTAAAAATCTATGAATGCAGTTTAAATTGATTTTTAAATTAAAATAATGTCTTATTTCAGTAAAATGTTCCATCTACAATATTCAAGGTACTTTCCCTCCATGTGGCATAGCCGTGGGACGCCCTGTATACCGATTTATCTGTACTTATACGGATTTTAGTGAATTAATTCAGATATATATTTTACGGGTACAAGGGTTCTATAGCCAACAAAGAAGTATCAGCTTAAACTTAATTAACGGTTGTATCTCCGACACAACTCGCTTCTTTTTTATACCATTGTGGTAGAGTCTAGAAAAGAAAAGATGAGCCTAGAAAAGAACGGCCAATTAAAAAAAAACAGCGTGTTGCAACACTGTGTATAATGCGATAAAATAATAATGATACTTGAACAATTTCTTTTTTCACGCCACAGCTCGGAAATGTCGCAAAAGTTGGTCAGAATACAGGCTTCAAAACTGGGGTTAGTTGGACGTCGTACGAACAGACCAACTATGAATTCAAACTGTCCAACAATGGTTTTGTAGTCCAGTTAGAACAGTGATTCGACCAATCACAGGGCGCCGCACGGGCGCGCCGCTCTTCCCCGCCGTGCTGGCGCGTGGGCCGATAATATTTGAGTACCGTCGATTTGGCACACCACACTTGACATTTAGGACTTCATTAGTTGCTATTTCAACGGAATCATACCAGAATCAGTATCGTACTTTTACAGTTTAAAGTACGAGTTCCATAAGTCATCTGTGGTCTTAATCATCAGTTCCACTTCACTAAATTTGTAATTTCCGGGTGTAAATACACTAGTTACCTATAATAGAAAATACCGAAATTACTACATGCGCATGCGCATCTTCTATATTCGAGGAGTTCCCTCAATTCCTCGTGGTTCTCAACATCCAAATCTGGTTACGAATTTATTTTATATGTACGTATTTATCTATGTATGTATGATGTATGTGTGTATGTCTTATTGTTTGGCATCCCTGCAGCCTAAACCGTTTGACGGATTTCGACATGAGGTGTCGTTGAAATGAAATGAAATGAAATGAAAGTTTATTCATGAGAACATATGGTACAGCAGATGTTATAAGTATAGCTATATAATTTATGTTGTAAGTAAGTGTAAGATGTAATAAGTTGGATTCCTCTTAATCGTGGGAGTGATTATAGGCTATAATATTTGCAAAAGAGCAGTTGGGTATTTTGAAAAATCTTTTAAATCCGCTTGTTCGTTATTCACGTCATTGACAACCCTAGCGGCGACCGGGGCGGGCTGATAACAATATCGCTGAGTGCGGCGCGCGTCGGGCGCGATGTCCGCCGCCTAATTTACTCCGCTGACGTCTGCGCGCTCTGCCCGCCTGGTACCCGCGCCGCGCGGTTGCGAGATGGCTTCGCAAACTTGTTTGAGATGCTATTTCTATTATGCTCTGGTAACTCGGTGCGTCCTTGACGTTTGCTGCTAGCCTGGTGTTCGGGCCACATTTTCGGATTTCCTTTAGAATTCGTTTTCTTATTAATGCCGATACGGACTTTATTCGTGCAAAATGGCATCCTATCCTAATTACGATACGATTCGAACTGATGTTGGCTCCTATCATCCATGACGTGCGATTTCAATATTACTTGAATTCAGCTTCTGATCGTTTCTAAATGAATGACACCTCAGCTCTAACCACGAATCTCTCTGGGAACTGTAGAATTTGCGAGCCTGTCTTTTTACCCGACTGCCGAAGGAAAGGAGGGTTATGTTTTTCGAGCATATGTTTGTATGTATACCTATATCTATCTATGTAGGTATCTATGTATGTATGTGTGTATGTCTTATTCTTTGGCACGCCCTGCAGCCTAAACCGTTTGACGGATTTCGACATTTATGAGGTGTCGTTGGATTCCTCTTAATCGTAGGAGTGACGACATAGGTTACAATATTTGCAAAAAACCAGTTAGGTTTTGAAGTGGATACTTCTTTGCTCGCGTTCTTGTATAGGGATACAGTTCAAAATGTATCACGTGACTTACGGAATAACTTTTTGTAGAAGCCTAATCTGATTTCAAACAATTGTTTGTTACCTACATGTTTAAATCCTTCTTTATTTGCCATTAGTTGTTAATCAGAAAATGTTATTTAGTTTATGTGGCGGACATGAATTATGCTGAAATGACCGCCATTTTCAATGTATCGCGCGTCAAATGTCAAATAAGCTACGTCAGTTAATGTTGCCATATTTACCGATTTATCTGTACTTATACAGATTTTAGTGAATTAATTCAGGTATATATTTTACGGGTATACACTTTGAATTTAACAATTCATTGAAAATGCTTATCTAAGTAGATTTTCCCTTTAGATTGAAATCAATCGCAACGAATTATCGATGATAAACAAACCACCTTTAAATAGGTAGGCGCCGACAGAGGTCGCTTTACTTATTTATTAGGGTTCCGGTACCTCAAACGGAAACAACGGAACCCTTATAGTATCACTCGGTTGTCTGTCTGTCCGTCTGTCACAGCCAATTTGCTCCGAAACTACTAAGCCGATTGAGTTGAAATTTGGTACACATTAAATGTGTACAAATTTTGTAAATTGGTGACCCAAAGATGGACGCGTAAAGTAAATTAATGAATTCTGAACAAAGGGGGGTAAACTGGATAATTTAAAAATAAGTTTCGCAAACTGTATTGTGTGACATATCAAATGAAAGGGGTTGTTGTAAGCATCTCAGATATATATTTTTTATGATTTTAACAAAAATATATTTGAAGTAATTTAGGAAATAAGACAAAAATGTACCATTCCCCCCCTTATCTCCGAAAATACTAGGCTTAAAATTCTGAAAAAAATATGGAAAATAGTTCCTTGCCTAACGATTACAGGAAAACCTATGACAGGTTTGAGTATTCAAAGTAACGGGAAAATTCTCAATATTTTACGGAACCCTCACCACACGAGTCGAACTCGCACTTGGCCGGTTTTTTAAGTATACAGTTTGCTCAGTACGGATCCCTCGGCTCGGTACGCTCGCACTTGGCCGGTTTTTTTATTAGGGATCCATAGCCAACAAAGAAGTATCCACTCAAACTTAATTAACGGTTGTATCTCCGACACAGTACGCTTCTTTTTTGAAAAATCTTTTAATTTTAATTCTTTTTTTTCGGAAAGCTGAATTGCCAATAAACCGATATAATTATTGAACCTGGTTACAAAATTTCACGAGGTTGAGAAATGCGACCTGTAGAGGAGAACAGCCGCACATTCGGACATACGACTATGTGGCAGTTAGAGTAAAAATATATACATAAATATATAAGTTTTTAATAAAGTTCATATAATTTGATTTTTATTATACCTATGTGGAATTCAATTGTATTAGCCTATACTTGTTCCCAACCAAAGTGACGACTGAGGCCATAAAGAAAGACAATGAAAGACAATGCAAAAGAGATAACGCGAGCCTATGGTTTTATGGCCTCAGTCGTCACTTTTTGGTTGGGAACAAGTAAAGCATTGTGCAATGTGCATAAAGCATTACCAAAAGTGCACAATATCACATGTCGAACAGCGAACTATCCTATTTGCAATTTCTGAATACGAGCAACGGAGGTATTTCATTTTGCTTTTCTGCTATTACTGAAGCCTCTTTCCTTGTGGCCCTTTGTGCGGTAGGTATTGTGAAAAGAGTTGTATTCGCATTCGTAGGCGTAGGTATTCGCGAGTGTTCACACGCGTTTTCAGATGTTTGCGAATTTCTTGCGTATATTTAATTATTAAATTTAAAAAAAACCGTACTAGTGCGCGAGTCGGACTCGCGCACCGAGGGTTCCGTACAAACCTGTAGGTGATATGAATTTCAATTTATTACCTCTACGCGTTCATGAGGAAAGGGGTAGTAACTTTAAAATTATTAAAAATATTTTTATTATATGGTGTAACTAAAAAGTTACGGTTTTCGCAATTTTTCCTATATCTGTGCTATAAGATGTTGCTTCGTACCAAATTTTATGATTCTGAGTTCACGGGAAGTACAGTCAGCATCAAAAGTAACTACGCAATCGAAGACGTCAAAAGTTCTTATTCCCTTTTAATAAAGACTTTTGACGTCTTCGTTTGCGTAGCTACTTTTGATGCTGACTGTACCCCTGTAGGTTTTGATTCCCTTGCGAGTATCGAAAATTTGCGGCATAAACGGCTGTATCTTTTGATTGCGTTGGCTTTGAAGTTTGATTTTTTCATAGCTCCAAGTAAAGGGACAGTAGACCTCAGTATTTGATATAAGTTTTAACTTGATACCTCCACGTATTCGTGAGAAAAAGGGTCTTGACAGACAGACGGACGGACGGATGGACAACAAAGTGATCCTATAAGGGTTCCGTTTTTTCCTTTCGAGGTACGGAACCCTAAAAATGTATAGTTTTCAGACTTTTCCCTGTACTTGTAGTACAAGACGATATTACTTGCCAAATGTCATAGTTCTTCTGGGTCAACGGCAAGTACCCTATTTTTTTCACTGCAAGCTCACGTGTGGTACATGATCAATCGATTGGCTTTCAAAATAAATAGAAGTTTCTCAGCAATTTTTTAGATTAAGTGAATAGAGTCGGAGATAAACGCCCCGGAAGTCACTAAAATTGTGCCCTCCTCTCTAATTTTTGAACGGTGTATTTTAAAATATGAAAGAAATCATGGAATTTGTGCTTTCTTTTTTTCATATGGCTTTCGTCTGTAATAATCAACGTACTCGTATTTACCCTCGGAAAGCAGTCCATGTGGTAAAGTGGAAAGGAAATGTGGAAATGTTAATTTGGCTTGGCGGAGTACTAAATTGAAGTCGGTTAAAACTTTGTTTTTAAAGTAAATTGTGTAAACAGAGATCTCCACTGAGCAACGATGTAAATGCTTCCTGAAATTCAAGAATTTGGTTTTCCCGTTGTTCCCTCTTTTCATTTAAAAAGCGGGATTTCTTTGATCGCCTATATTGTATTTGACAACGAGTTTTGGGGCGTAATGTCCGGAGGCGGAGGCATGATCTTGATTGGCTTCTGATTGAGGATGTAAGGCTTTAATTCATTGCAAATTTATTTAAGACACACAAAAAACATTTCGCAGTCGCCTTTTAATGAACAGAAACGCTCGGTTGATTTATATTGTTGTCTCGGTACTTATTTATGGAGAACTCTGACAGGAACACACTACGTTCCAAAAACCACTAGGTATCTCGGCCTCAATTCTTCTCATGCCTTTGGTATGCCTATGCCGAACCGCTTTTTAGGGTTCCGTAGCCAAAATGGCAAAAACGGAACCCTTATAGTTTCGTCATGTCCGTCTGTCCGTCTGTCCGTCTGTCCGTCTGTCCGTCTGTCCGTCTGTCCGTCTGTCCGTCTGTCCGTATGTCACAGGCATTTTACTCGAAAACTATAAGGTGTATTTGAATAAAATTTTGAGGATAGGTGTATTTTATTAGCCGCTACATAGTTTTGTAATTAAAATGACAAAAAAAAAATTTTTAGGGGTGCACTCCATACATAAAACTAAAAGTCAAAAAAAAAAATCATTGTGACCCCCCTTGTGGCACATCAATCGATAGGCCTTTCAAAATAAATATAAGGTTTCTTAGCATTTTTTTTGATTAAGTGAATAGGGTCGGAGATAATCGCCCCGAAAGTCACTAAAATTCTGTCCCCCCCCCCCTCTAATTTTGGAACGGTGTATTTTAAAAATATGGAAAAATTCATGGATATAGGGCTTATTAATTTCATTCACCGAAAATTGTTTTGAACAAGATCGGTTCAGAGGTTTTCGAGATATTGCTGAAAAACTGCCTTCCTCAAATAAAAGGACGTAAGTGCCGTAAAATTTCTGTGACGATACCACCTTTTTAATAGGCACGGAACCCTTCGTTTTGCGTGGTCCGACACGCACTTGGCCGGTTTTTAGGGTTCCGTAGCCAAAATGGCAAAAACGGAACCCTTATAGTTTCGTCATGTCCGTCTGTCCGTCTGTCCGTCTGTCCGTATGTCACAGGCATTTTAATCGAAAACTATAAGGTGTATTTGAATAAAATTTTGAGGATAGGTGTATTTTGTTAGCCGCTACAAAGTTTTGTAATTAAAATTACTAAAAAAAATTTTTTTAGGGGTGTACTCCATACATAAAACTAAAAGTCAAAATTTTTTTTTTCATCGTGAGCCCACGTGTAGGCACGGAACCCTTCGTTTTGCGTGGTCCGACACGCACTTGGCCGGTTTTTCTAATATTGTTCTGTAATGAGCGAAAATTAGTACCTATACTTACGTAAATTCGCTGACAATGCAATATTAAGGCACGACATGATTGAGACGGAAGGTGCTATAGCAACTCCTTAACTGCACAAGTCCGATTACCTAGTTGATGATTGTTAAATAAGTTTCTGTCTAAAATTGGATTTTTGGTACAGGCTTTTATTGTCAACTGTACTTTTCTGTATACCGTCATCAACTACTCATTGAGACGATTTTAAGGAGCCCAAACTCAACGGAGTTACGTCGATAAGTACTGAATTCCTATGGCCACCTTCTGTCTCCATCATCAGATCAGCTTGATGGTACCGTAATATTGAATTGTCATCCAAAGTATACCTTCACCCATCAGCTCAATCGGTTGAAGATATCTACTTCAAGATCGAGTTGCACGATTCCATCCGAACAAACATAGTTACATAGTTAGGTACCTACATACATTGCAAGTTAACAGAAAGCTTGTAAAAAAGTACAATCGGCAATTTTTTTAAGAAGAAAAATCATCATCATCAATATCATATCAGTCGAAAGACGTCCACTGCTGGACATAGGCCTCCCCCAAAGAGTGCCACAATGACCGGTCCTGCGCCACCCGCATCCAGCGGACTCCAGCGACCTTTACCAGGTCATCAGTCCACCTTGTGGAATAGGGTAGTTTCCACATGTTAAAATTGATAACGCAGTGTTGCTAAATTGATAGTAAACCATGAAATAAATGTAATTAAGTATAAATTAAGAAATATAATTAAAATTATAAAAAGATATAGACCTTGAAAGTTTAGAATAAATATACATTTTTTTTTCTCCAAAAGTAAATTTAAAGCTACCAATAGAATCCTTATGCTTTTATAGAAACAAAATTGTATGACAACTATGGTCCTTAACGCAGTATTTCACGACTGAAACACCAATTTACTTGATTTTCAATACAACGATTAGTACAAATATGACCCTGTGACGTCAGAATTCAATGTTAATCAGTATGAAACGTTTTCGGCTGCCGCCAGCGAGGTCCGTCTTTAACTCAATTTTTTGGGTAATTATGTTTTTTAATTGCAGTTGCTCCCATTCAAACATTTGTTCCTCTCTAAAAACTGGTTCGAATGGCATCGTAAAAAATTTTTAGGCCACAACCCAATTGTCCTACACACGCTGCGCCTTCCGGTACGTGGTCCGGAAAGCGCAGAAGAAAAATACTTAAACTTATTTTAAGAGAGGCATGATTACGAACCCGCGGTTTGTAGGTACTATTCTTAATCGAAATCCCTCGGCTCACTATGGTTTAATTAAAAAAAAAAACCGCCGTCAAACGTGGGTAATTAGCGCGCTAAGGCGCCGGTCGCCGGTAGGCGCTGTCGTTTAAATTTTAATTACACCCTGTAAGTGGGGAGGTGGAAATGTTGAACTTGTTATATCTAGGTCCATAGCAATATCTTTATTCGGGTGTTGACTTCGCTTTAAATTGGGAATGGATGAAAATTTTAGAAATGCCTGATTATTTTTTTGGTGATAGGAATAACCTTCCTTAGCACCAGAAAAAAGTTTCAGATTTTTCAGCTGCGTCATTTTTTTTTGAAAAATATTAACAGTTTCCTCACTTACGTTTTGGGTCAGTTACGCTTCCTCGATCGGTCTCATATTTCAAAATAATATATTAAATATGTGTGGTAAACTGACAATGGCAATGATATTGACACTTGCAGCAGCTATATTGGTCATTACCGGTGTCAGTTTACCACAGATATTTAAGATTTTTTTGTAATATGAGACAGATCAAGGAAAGTGTCTATTTACCGTTATTGACCCAAAACGTAAATGAGGAAACTGTTTGTGAGTAGTAAAAACACCAATTGAAAACTTACTGCTTGAAAAGTCAAAAAAAGCTATTGATTTAAATTTAGTTGTAGAAAAAGTATTGTATATACAACCCGTTGCATGAAATACTATATCCGTTGTAGTGAAGCATTCGTCCGGGACCGGGACGTTGTTAAATTCATGCAACGTGTCAATCGGCCCAGTAATTAAGAATCAGACCCAAAATTTCCTTTGTAATTCGCTGGGTTCAATACTGAAGTGCCCTGGCGTCAATGTACGCATTGAATTGTCTGAAAATAATCCTATTATAAAAGGATCCTGATTAAAAAACCGGCCAAGTGCGTGTCGGACCACGCAAAACGAAGGGTTCCGTGCCTATTAAAAAGGTCGTATCGTCACAGAAATTATACGGCACTTACGTCCTTTTCTTTGAGGAAGGCAGTTTTTCAGCAATATCTCGAAAACCTCTGAACCGATCTTGTTCAAAACAATTTTCGGTAAATGAAATTAATAAGCCCTATGTCCATGAATTTTTCCATATTTTTAAAATACACCGTTCAAAAATTAGAGGGGGGGGGACAGAATTTTAGTGACTTTCGGGGCGATTATCTCCGACCCTATTCACTTAATCAAAAAAAATGCTAAGAAACCTTATATTTATTTTGAAAGGCCTATCGATTGATGTGCCACACGGGGGGTCACAATGAAATTTTTTTTTTGACTTTTAGTTTTATGTATGGAGTGCACCCTTAAAAAACTTTTTTTTGTCATTTTAATTACAAAACTATGTAGCGGCTAACAAAATACACCTATCCGCAAAATTTTATTCAAATACACCTTATAGTTTTCGAGTAAAATGCCTGTGACATACGGAGAGACGGACAGACGGACAGACGGACAGACGGCCAGACGGACAGACGGACAGACGGACAGACGGACAGACGGACATGACGAAACTATAAGGGTTCCGTTTTTGCCATTTTGGCTACGGAACCCTAAAAAGGGCTGCCTTTACAAGTTATTTAGAAGTTAATTTGATTTTTTTCAGTGAATAGGTAACTTATCTTATCTTATCTTATCTTATCTAGGTGAGGGCCCTTTCGGATATACTTCGACCCAGTGGGATCTCCCAAGCTCGCTCCATAATTTCCACAAAACGGATGATGCAGGTCAGTAAAGCCTTGAATTCCTATTTGGTTACGTTGCGGATAGGCCGGATAGCCGTTACCAAAGTGATTCATTCTTCGTCTGCCATGGGTAGCTTAGTAGATTTTTTTTTAAGGAAATGTTAATTTGGTTTTGAAAATTCGATGGAATATCATCAATTTCCCGAGAAGGAAAACATCGTGCTTGTTGGTCTAATCCCAACAAGGTTTAGTTTTTACTCTAAGTTCCAAAGCGGACCCCAGGATGCTTTCCTATAGGGTACAACCGGGAAAACGCTAGGAGGATAATGATGATCAACCAATTCATTATAAAGCATAGATAGGTACAGCAACCAATTGAAATTCCAATTAGATCTGCCAATGTTACAAAAAGATGCTGCCAAGAAACAACGCAGTACTAGGGGCAAAGAAAACACAAAGAGGTTCACAAGGCACTGTCATTTCTCAACAGAAAAACTAGCGAATGGCGAGATGAAATATCCTCGGTGGCTTCCGCGGCAGATAAGCTATGGAGGGGGGCGATCAGCTTACGTATTCACAAAAACACAGAAAAGATTTGCCCGCTTCTGTGAGCTCGTGTCTAGTATAGCTAGAGCTCAACATTGGTAACCACTATGTATTCGGTGGTAAGAGTTATACTGGCTTGGTTGAGCGGAGTTGTAAGTAGGCGTTGTGAAAGTACGGACGCGGTGGCTCGGCTAGTTAAGTAGGTGTTAGTTGGGATGGGAAGGAGTCGATAGTTTTAACCCTAGTTACCCTAGTTCTCCATGTTGTTTTTAAATTGAAACTTTATAATTTGTGTATTTACGTCCTAATGACACCACATTATTTCCCGTAATAGGGCATAAAAAGGTACGTGAATACACTTCTCTTACTGTACTTTAAATAAAGACTATATTTTCTAGGATTAGATTAAAAATGTATAGTTTTCAGATTTTTCCCTGTAGTACTTTTAGTATAAGACGATATTACTTGCCAAATTTCATAGTTCTAGGTCAACGGAAAATACCCTAATAAATTTTTATTCCCTCGAGTGTCGAAACATATGTTTTTTGCGGCATAAATGACCGTTTCTTTTTTTACGTTAACTTTGAAATTTGATTTTTTTACAGCTTCAAAGGGACCGTAGACAGAGACAGACTGTCTTGACAGACAGACAGACAGACGGACAACAAAGTGATCCTTTCAAAGTGGGTTTCGTTTTTTCCTTTTGAGGTACGGAAGCCTAAACAGATAACAGCTTCAACTTTTCTACAGTGCATGTTAGTTCAGGCATAGAAATACCATGTGAATTATATATGCGTTTTTGTAAACTGCCATGTCCACAAACGTAGCAACAATAATTCGACAAGGATGCAGTGGAGGATGATGGCAACTGTACACAACTACATTCAAGAGGGACCTTCCTTAAGTTTGTTAACCTATACCATGAAAATATATATCCAAATATCAATAGTAATTTGGTCGACACAACACTGTGCCGGCAGCAAGCGCCGCCGGGCGCGAATGAACGTCGCATTAGCGAGGCCCGGGTGATTGTATCAGCGTACATGCTGCAGTTAACATGTCTTCTACACAATACTTGGTACGATATCATGGCAACGGTCATGCGTTTTAGTTCTGCAAAAAAATACAGTCGGCAAAAAAGCCCGTAACTATCAAAATTTAAAGTTTTCTCAACTGTACACAACTACAATCAAGAGGGGCCTTCCTTGAGCTTTTTAACCTATACCATGATATTGACATTCGATATCGACAGTAATTTGGTCGACACAACACTGCGCCGGTAGCGAGCGCCGCCGGGCGACGAATGAACGTCGCATTAGCGAGGCCCGGGTGATTGTATCAGCGTTCATGCTGCAGTAAACATGCCTTCTACACAATACTTGATACGATACTTTTTAACCTATACCATGATATCGATATGCGATATCGACAGTAATTTGGTCGCCACAACACTGCGCCGGCAGCGAGCGCCGCCGGGCGACGAATGAACGTCGCAT
This sequence comes from Epinotia nisella, assembly GCA_932294315.1. Taxonomy (NCBI): domain Eukaryota; kingdom Metazoa; phylum Arthropoda; class Insecta; order Lepidoptera; family Tortricidae; genus Epinotia; species Epinotia nisella. The sequence goes on from OW028693.1 coordinate 13,314,499, forward strand.
TAGCGAGGCCCGGGTGATTGTATCAGCGTACATGCTGCAGTTAACATGTAGGTTCTACACAATACCCGGTACGGTGACTACGGTATCATGACTGTCATGCGACGACCTTGCGTTTTAGTTCTTTTCCAGCTATACTTTGATAAATTTGATGTGTGGGTGGCGGGTCAGAGCACAAAAGAAATACCAATGTATCTATCTACTTACGTATACGTACACGTTACAGCGCGGTTACCTATCACAAGATGGTGCCGAGCTGTGAGCTCGCCGCGCCACAGCTCGCGCGCTGTCTTGTGGTAACCGTGCTAAACCTGTGTCTATAGCAAAACATGTTTGACATCTATAAAACTCAACCCATGGCATCCAGTTATACCGCATAGTACTTGCTCTTTCGCCTAGTTAGGATCGTCACGTTTGCGTGACATCGTCGAGTACAACGATGGCCGCGGTTTATTAATGTCACGTGAATTGCACCTGGGAGGTAATCACGTAACGTTCCGATCGCACGTCGGACAGTTAAATCTCAATCTAACTGTCATTTTTTCCATATACAATTGACGTTTAAATCTTACAGACGTTCGTAAGAAAAGTTACGTGATCGACCCACTGGAAGGTGCACAAGAGCAGAGTTTATATTAGCCGAAGCGGCGAGAGCAGGCGCGGTCATGGGCAAATGGAAATTAATTTATTTGCGGAATTTACATTAATTTGGAACAACAAATATAGTATTATATTACAGCCCACCATATCCGACTTAGATACCTAAGCATGCAAAATATTACTAGAGTCCAGATTTTGTTATTGGTTAGATCAGACAAATCAAGACATTCTTCATTTCTAAATTGCTTCGTTTTGGTGATCATGAACTCAATAAATACACACACAGTTCGCATTGCAAGATTCAGTACCTGCATGTGTCTTAACTTCGTTGTCATACCGAACGAAGGACTGGAAAAATTAACGATCCCTTAGACTTAATGTCGGATCTTAGTACTTAACTCAGTAATTTTTCTATTTTACCTTCTATTGCCAGTTTGACGACTGTTTTTAGAGCCAGGTCTCAAAATTCACTCTGAAAATTTGTAACCGACGATCCATTACAAATTGGCTAAGGCACAAAGGGAAATGTATTCACGTATATACCACCGTAGAACCTTGTCGCAATTGACACGCCGCTGTCACTCAAACTCGAGTGATATGTCACCTTATTGCGATAGGGTTCTACGGTGGTACGTGAATACATTTCCCTTACTGTACAGTCGACGTCAAAGTTGTACACTTTTGTAAAATCGGCTTCATAGGGGCTTAACCCATTCCCGGCCCGTGACGACACGTAGCGTAGCGACTACGCCGTAGTCGCTTTCCGCTACATACGTGGAAAACCACGGGATCGGCTACGAGCGTAGCGCATAGCGATTCTGGGCACTGAATGTGTTAATTAACATCTTTGTACCGTGTCGCATTAAACGTCATGTTGAACTGCCATTATGAAGTTGGCAAACGAGTGAAAACGACAAGGTACTTATTGCTTTGTAATAAGGCAAAATAATTACGTCCTGAAAAAACGTTACGTTATTTCTTCTCTTACCGCAGAACTGTGCGTTCACGTATGTATGTACAGTCGCCATCAGATACATCGGAGCGGCCTAAGGGTTCACAAATATCTGAACACGCCTCTAACGCCTCGACAATAGAGACGTGTTCAGATATTTGTGAGCGCTTTGGCCGCTCCGATGTATCTGATGGCGACTGTAAACAGTCCTATTAGGCATTGTTGACTGGTCCCGACAGTTCATGTTCAAGTCGTTTGCGTCCCGCTACTTACCTACATAGGGACAAGTTGCTACGGCGACAGACCCTTGCGTCAAAGGTATACTGTATTTTTGAACCTTGTTCCCCTTTAATAAGGCGTAAAATTTATATGCCTCTTTGTATAATACATGTATTTATAAATTCCTTTTTAACCGACTGCAAAAAAGGAGGAGATTCATCGGAATCTTTTATTTTTTATTTGTTTTCCCCGATTATTCGAAGACGCCTGGACCGATTTGGAAAATTCTGTTTTTGTTTGAAAGGGCACCCTTTCCAGGTGGTCCCGTGGTTATCAGGCAGTATCTGATGATACCTGGAGAAATCGAGGAAACTTCAAATTTTAGAGGCACACAGATTACAAAAATAACAATATTTAATTGTACATTATAGTGTACCTTCTTCTGTGGTAAATGCAAAGATCATACGTTGAGTAGAAAAAAATAGGTTGCTTGTAAGTAAGTTGTAGAAACAAAAATACCCATATTTTTTTTCTTTTTAGTGCATTTTTTCTTTGAAGTCAATTTATTTTTAAATTAAAATTTTCAAGCGTCGGTACACAAAAGTTGATTGTTGAATCTTTTGCAATTCGCTTTTATTTTCCTTGGGCTTGCTAAGAAAAACTCAAACCACATAGGTATGGGTATACAATCTGATCTGACTTTTCAAGTGCCGATTACTTCTTTTGAGTTACAACCTCCTCCCCCCCTCTGCCGAAAATAAGGGATAATAAATACAATAGGGTTGCAGTTGTAGACTCAAAATGTATTATTACTTAAAACGAAAGAAGGCAAAAAAATATGCCTAATGACGATAATTCCAAAAATTCAAAAAATTACGAAACTACTAACCGTTTTAATATTGCTTGTTAGAGAGAGAAAACGCTCGGGGATCGTGACGTCACGACACTCGAGCGTCATGGTAAATGACAATCGTTTCATATGAAGCTCCTTAAAACTGCTTCAAACTTTGGACACTTATAACTTTGTGGTTATTTAATCCCCTGCTTCACTTTTTCTCTATTTGACAATATTTTTAATCCTTTTTCGAGAATTATTGGTTATTTTATTTGGAGTCTACTCGTACATGTTTATTCCAGTTTAACAGAATGCAGCGCAATTTGTGAAAGCATGGCCAGTTTCGAAATTAAAACCGCGAATCCATTGCGATACACACATTGAATCTGATCCAACATGTCATTCACAGCGCTATGAAAGGTCCTTTATTTATGACATTTGGTCCGTACGTTTCGTTAATTGTAATAATCGGAATTGAAAACCTTTGAGTAGCCAAACTAAACAATCCGTGCGCAAACCGCAGTTAGCATATAAACTGCACAGCAGTGTCGCTTCCCATTTTCTTGTATTGCCTGCATGTTTTTACGGGTTAATAATTAAATCCATAATTATTTTTTTCTATAAATGTAACGTTTGCCATAATCATCATTTGCTCTAATAAGTTTTTCTCAGAAACTGTCTTCAGGATTTTTATAAAACAAACCTAACCTACAGGGTCTATTCTATACAAAGTTTAAATATCTAATTAGTCCTGAAAATGTTACGGTTTCAGAGAATATCAAATTATGAATATCGAAGGTATCCGGGTTTTAACCCCTGACACAAACAAGGGTGTTAGAAGTTTAACATGTGTATCTGTCTATCTGTGCAGCTGTGGCATAAGTACCTATCTTCCAAACAGAACTCCAGGGGTCCAAGTTACAATTTTACAAGTCTACACTGGCAACACTGGTCAAAACGATAGTCGTCATTGGTGAAGAGCCCTCAGTGTTGCTGACTTGTAAAATTGTAACTTGTAGCTTCGGGCCACTGATATTTATAAAACTTAACAAACTTTTGTTTAGAGTCTAACAAAACGCTCCAAACACAAAAAAAAATTTGAACATTCTGAAATTACAGTTCACACTGAAATTCCTGAAATACGTAAAAAAGCTACTGTTAGAGGCCTCTAGGACCGGAAGTTTTCTTCTACTAATTCATTATCTCCTAGTACAATATGTAATGGAAACGACGGTTTTACAATGAACAATGTCCGCGGCTGGTGCAGTGCAACGTACTCGGGTGTGTAACGCGATCACTACGCAAGTCTGCCGCCTTGGTGCGTGCGGATGAAGTGGTCTGATGTGCACGGGGTTAGTTGGGACAGTGACGTCACTTCCATACTGCTGTGACCAGCAGCTTATGAAGTTGTCATATGTTTTCATGCGCATAGTATCTTTACTCGATTTGACTGTTTAGCCAAAGCCATAGAACAATTTTAAGGAAATGTTAACTAGATTTTCTACGTAGGTACTATTTCATTTATATCTTCGCAATGCAACACCATTGCTTCCGATCTGTCTCTCACATGCAGTGCAGTGTACACGTACTACTGTACTGTACTGGCCTCTTATTACTAGTGCTCTCATCAGAACCTATCATTTTCGAGGATTCTTTCACCAGTACATATAATGGACCTTCGGGGTGGATATAGGCTACATTTTATCCCACAGTTTTGCCTGCGTGTTTGCGTCCCACAGTTTTGATACTGACCTAGACGTGATACGAACAAATAACAAGTATCTACTTACGAGTGTGAACAGATTAACAGATAAGATAACAGATTTCGACACTATTCATGGACCTATACAGAGCTATACATATAGTTTCATCTCGTTTTCTCACACAGAACGACATCGTCTATTTTCGCGTGGGAGTGGGATATCACGCATTTTCACTTTGTGATGATTCGATGGTTTGACCAGCACGCTATGTATGAAGTCTTGGTAATTAAAAGAAAAAGTTTTACGAAAAACGCGTATCTGCACTAGCTGGCAGCGACCGGCTCTGAACAACAACTCTGAACAAACAATGTTCGCTTCATTTATTGTTATCATAAAAGGTAGATATTTTTCTCAACCATGCAATGAAATGTTGTCCTTACGTGCGTTATAACAGGCTTCAAAGTATCACGTTTCGGGCGGAACAACTCGAGAGAACTGTAAAGGAATTTCATACAAAATTGAAGGCCTAGGCCGGGAAGTTTTTTTTTTTTTTTTAATTTTAATGATAACATGGCGTCTGTGTTCATCAACAGGCTAAACAGCTGATTTATATATTTTTTTTATTTTATCTAGTGGCTGAATGGTTATCGGACCAAACATATCCGCGTTAATGCCTATTACACATGAACCTTTATTAAGAAAACAAATCTGTATGATTCAATGTGTTGATGAATAAATTAAAATGTTATCTATACGTAAGTCACCAGAGACCATAGACAATATTTAAAATCCTCTGCATTTATTTTATTCATTATATGAAATTAAGATTCTTATTATCAGGTTATGTATAATGGCCCTAATAGGGTCTATTCAAACACTACACACGCGAAATACGGACGACTTTCGTAAAAAAAAAAACATTAAGTATGGAGGGATTGGAGGGAAAATTAATGTACTATTGTGAGTGGTGTATTGTTTTATTTCATTGCATATGTTTGAGAAAAGTACTATACATGCCTGGCCGTGAAAAGGCTTGCCGGTTTCGTATCACTATCCGGCCTCCCTACGGTCGGCCGTCTATACCTACTCACCCGGCGATTCCCGACGTTTCCTGGCAATTACTTCTTTCGGGATATTTGCTACAGTAATTTGACTAGGCATTAGAAAATTAAACTTGCCAACTCGTTTACCAAATCATGTTACGAGGAGCTGTAGAACAAGCAAGCCTGTCTTATTTAATTTTTTTTTTAATTTTTTTAATATTCGACAGTACAGTTAAAGTTGTCTGTGAAATTCGCTCGAGTACTCTTATTGAAATATCTCTTATGGCGTTATGGCATTTACGTCCGTCTTCCAACATTGTCGAGACTTGAATTTCCTCCCTCTATATTATGTATCTATTTCACTAGCAACTTCTATGGGATTGTCTTGTAGATTGTCTTCAATGATGTGCGGCTCGTTTCATTCAGAGTTGATGGGCGATCCGCTACATCCGCTACCAACTCATGCGCTCCTAGTACACTGCGCACATTTCGCGCAAGCGTGCTGCCGCTTCTCCGTCGTGCGCGCGCGCCGCTTGCACGTTGAACGCGCACGATGCGCGCGCAACCTCTTTCTGTATAGTCTGTAGAAAAAGGAACCGTATTGTGTAGCCGGTAAAGAGCATTATAACTATTATAAGTAAATTAGTTCTAGTTTGTTGATGTGTGGGTGTTTATGATAACATTATTATTATGTTTGCTGCGGTCAGTGTATTTTAAATAGGGAATACAATAATAATCCACAGCATTACAAACGAAATACTGAAACGACAGATTTACCACTATTTTTAGAATTAGGGTAAGTGTTTGGTATGCATATAGCTTAGCCATAGCATTTATTATTTCGAAAATATTTTACGTGTGATAGTGATTTCATGAATTACCCTTACTAACATTTTCTTCAAAGCATCGCAACGCGTTACGCTCATAGCCGATCCCGTGGTTTTCCCCGTATGGAGCGGAAAGCGACTACTACGGCGTAGGCGCCCGCTACTCGGGTTCCTGGCAGTGACAGTGCTAAGATAACCCATTCATTTTCAATGATTCAGATATGAGCAACGCCACTACGTGCGATTTCCTCTACAGAGCGGGAAAGCGCTGCTACTCGCTACGGCGTAGCACACGTAGCTATACGTGACCTCACATTCACTGCCAAGAATCGCTACGCGCTACGCTCGTAGCTGATCCTGTGATTTTCCTCGCATGTAGCGGAAATCGACTACAGCGTAGGCGAGGCGCCCGCTAGGCGGGTTCTTATGATATAAATACTTTGGTAGGTTCATGAGTATGAGTAGGTAAATAAATAATAAGATTTTTAACTAAATAATAAATTAATAAACTGTGTATCGTACGAAAATTCTATAAACACGTGCGCATTTCGGCGTTTTTTTTATTTGGCTTACAAAACCAGTTACAGACAATTACAGAAAAACAATATTAGGATTACGGTTCAGAATGTTGAGATCTGGATCATAACTCTGAACATGTGTGCACAGAAGGAAGAAAATTAAGGCAAAGTACCTAATGAGATAAGATGTATTAAACTGAACTAATCTAAACTAAACAAAACCTAAACTAAACACACACAAATACAAACACTTTAGATTATATATAGTTATAGATAGTTATTGTGAGCCTATGTGAAGACGATACTGTTGATGGTTTTCTTTAACCAAGGGTAAGCTACAATTAAACAAGCGACACATTGTCGTTACAGGTTTAAAAAAAACGCTCAAGTTCGAGTCTGACTCGCGCACCGAGGGTTCCGTATAATTATTTTATTTTATTTTTTTACATTTTATAGCTTTACAGTTACACAACGTACCCCTCTTTCCCGGCCTATTAATCCTGTAAAAATCTTAACAACGCATACTTGATGTTACCGTGTACAGCGCCATTTATCGGTGCAATAACTTGCGCAACCACGGAACTTTGTATGTTGGTTTTTCAGCGATAATTCTTTATCACGGTAACCGATTTCAATATTTTTTTATTTTATTGGAAAAAAAAATCTAATTAAGTAATTTAAATAAGTAGGTACATACATAGGTGATTAAATTACTTACTAACATAACCCAAAATTACTTTTGATGATTTAGTGAAAGAAAAATAACCCAGAAAGAGATACCATTATATTTTTGTGATGGGTTGCCAAAGGGTCAAAATTTAGATAGTTATTTTTAGTTTTTTGTAGGCTATTTTTAAGTTAGTCTTAATTTTAAATCTAGTTTTAATTGTATATTTAATGCATTTGATGTATATTTTTATGTGTTTTAACAATAAAAGGTAAGGAACCATTATATTTTTCCTGTAATATATATAATAATGTTAATCTAATATAATAATTAAAAAAAAATCGCTTGGTAAACTTCGGAGATAATTTATTATAATTGAACGTTGTAAAAAAATTATAATGTACATTTAAAGCCCTGTTATTTGATACCCCACTCGACCTTATTACTAGACTTCGAATTTTTGCCCCCCTCATATCCTTCAATTTTCATACGAAATAAAAGTATATGTTAAAAAAATTCACTCTCCATACACGTGCGTTACGCTCGTTTATAACTGTTTCAAATTGATAGCATAAGTAGTTGCTGAGATATTTAACGTTGCGACAGACAGACGGACAGAGTCGCATCATAATCTTTTTTTACCCTTTTGGTACGGAACCCTAAAAATGAGGTGTTGTTTCAATAAATGTGAAGCTGAAATATTTTGGGTGAGGATTTTGGGTGTGAAATATTTTGGTTTTGTTGTTTGGTTTTTGGGTGTAGATTTGTATCGAGTGATAAAGTTGAGAAGAGATAGAAGGGTGGGACAGTTGGCAGCAGGGAGCTACGTGAACATGATTTTCGTATTCATGCGTCTAACAATACTTAATTTCCGGAATTATGCTACGTTAACATGACCTTACGTAACACAATCAAATGATTAAGTCTCACTGTAGTTCGAACGTACCCCGAACTTATTAACTCATTTACATTTACAGCCTATGCCTATGGACATTATATTATATTCTTTCTGCTCGCCTCTGTATCCGCGCGGCAGAACCTTACACAAGACAGCCCTATTTCTAGTTTCTGCGGGCGAACAATAGGAGCCCGCTATCTCTCAAGTGCGAGCATTATCGCGGCGCCCGGCCGGCGATCGGGCCGATTGTTTTGCGGGCAATTAGCGTCCCGTGGCCCGTCCCGTCCCTCGCCGCACGTGCGGGCCCGTACGGGCCGGGCCAGTGCGCCGCGCGTGTTCACCGCGAGCGGCTGTTGCTACCCGGCACCCGCCCGCGCGCGGCAACGAACACCTACACGCTCATAGTCACCTGGTACTTTTGCGTTCCCCGGAAAATCGCGGAAAACTTTTTGCAAGCACCTGTTGTGGTGTGTTTGGAAATTTTGCGTGCTGTTTACTAAGTTGGGGACAGTAGAAAACTTTCTGTTTTCGTTTTCAGTCACTTGTAAGTTGGGTTTCTTATTAGATTTTTATAGGAATGTTTATTACGAAAAAATAAAAAAATATTTTTTGATAATCTGGTTTACAAAAATAAATAATAGGTACCTAGTCTAATAAATAATAAGGCGAAAGCGGGAGACATCCGTCTGCCTTCGTCACTAAAACTTTTCTCCCATCGAGAGTCCTTTAGGTCGGCGCGAATTTCGTACTCAAAAGTTACCGTCCTCAAAGTTGTACGCACGCGAGTCTCGGAACTTGGGAGTTCCCAACTTTCCCCGACAACAATCCGCGAACGATTCCCGGGAGGTTTAGGCTAAAAGTTCCGCGGGAACAAAAGAGTACCGGGCCCGAACAATGAAATGTGAATTCACGTTCCAGGACTGATTAAAAATAACAACTGAAATGTTTTACATGGACTAAGTGTGTGTGTGTGTGAAAAACAAAATGGCTGCTGCCATGATAGCCGATAGAGGACTACGTAAAAAGTTGACGCAAGAAGCGATACCCGTGAAAACTCCCAAGAAGCCGTCTAAGCGCAAATCGACTGCGAGCGGCTCTAGAAATGACAAGAAGAACGAGCAAAACAACAACAAGCGCCCTAAAATCAACACCGGCGATCCGAAATTGGATCTATTCGCGACCTATCAACCATGGGTTATCCAGACGTACGGCGATCTGGCTAAAACCAAGACGATAACGCTGAAGAAGTACGCGAGAATCCTCCGTACGCTTCGCGGGGAGGAGTGTAACAGTTCTGACAGTTCCAAGTTCCGTTTCTGGGTGAAGGCGAAGGGGTTCCACGTGGGGAAGCCGGGCGGGTACGAGGCCAAGCCCGCCGACGGGATCGTGTGCCGGTACAGCGTGCAGGATGCGGAGGGCTGTACCAAGAACCCTGAGGGGAAGGAGGTCTACACCGGATCGCAGAACGACCCGCCGCTTTACATACCTACGCCACCGCTAAAGGTACGTTTTAGGTTATGTATTGTTATTGCCTTTTATATGTGTCCTTTATAGACCCGAATTTAAGGAAGCCCGATACTTACGCATGATCGCCTTTGTATTTGGGTCATTTTCAGTCAAAAAAACAAAATCGTCTTTTCTGTTAATGGTTAAGGGCTTATGTTAATGTTTGTTTATAATAAGCAAGTTTTTATCGCATAGAATTATGCGGATTCAGAGTTAAACCAAAAATTAGGCTTTAACTTTGGCCATATCCACAGAAGAGAAGCGACCCTAAATCTAACAATGATCCATTTGTACTGGCTCCTTTAACCCTAATAAATATTTAAGTTAGGTACTTATCGAACATTTTCACATATCACATGTTTGTAAGAAAATCAAAAGGGTGTAATTATGTTTCTTAATAACAGTAGTCTTAGGTGTACCCGTCCCTTGCATTTAATTGCATTGGCGAAAGGGCTTCTGCGTGTTGGCTATGTGGTGCTTGTTTGGTACTTCGGCTCCACGCACGCCTCCCAAAGGCCCGGGGCGCCATTATCCCGTACCTAAGCGGACAAGAGAATAAGATTTTATAATAAGTTTTTCTGTCAAAAAAAATTGGTATTACACTTTTAATCGTTTTAATGCTAACAATTTTTTGCAAGGTCATCGAGTTCCCAATGAGAGGAGCCCAAACCCGACGGGTTTATCTTGTGTATTTGAGGTCCTATGGCCACCTTCCGTCTCCATCATTAGCATTATTCATCATCATCACATATACCACAATATTGCATTGTGATCCGTCCTACACAAATTAACCTCGTGTACAAGATTTGACCCGGACAAACATACAGGAACTTACATACATTGCAAGTAAAAAAAATTTTTAGGACAGAAAGAGCCTTTGAGAGAAAGCTCAGGCATTCGAGGGTGCTATTAGCCATTAAGGAGTTCCACCTTTTGGCTCCATCATCAGATCAACTTGATAGCAAATTATTGTATTGCCAATTTGTCAGCTAACTCATGCGTATTACAAAGAATCCAGGTGGAGTCACGGGATAAATATCCTACTAATATTATAAACGTGAAACTTTGGATGTATGGATGGATGTATTACGTTCCACTTAATCTCAAAAACTACTGGACGAATTTATATGAAACTTTCCAGTTATGTAGGTACCTTATATATCAGAATAGGACATAGGCTGTGAGTTATGTCAAATTTCATCCCGTTTAGGGACGAAAAAGGGGATGAAACTTTGTACGGAGACCAAATTGCTCGTTGCCTTCATCAGGCGCTGGGTCTCAAAATGTATGGGAAAACTAAAATCCGACTCACACTTGACCAAAATTTTAATTGATATTATTTAATAGGCGGATAACTTACGACCCACGGGATTATTTTATCGTGTTCTACGCGAACGAAGTCGCGGGCAGAAGCTAGTATATATATAATTATTCGCTTCGTTTTCTCCGTATTTTCACCCGAGCTGAGCTCGGTCGCCCAGGAACTAATCATTAATCAACTTGCCGTGTTAGTTAGTATATTTTAGTTAGTTTGGGTCAAATATTGCGGGGGGGGGATTTGACCAACAATCTGAAGTCCAATCAAGTCGAAATGTTATACCTACAACAATTATGTAACAAGTCGGATAAGAATGCAATAGGTACTATAAACATGGGCTGCGGGCGTAGCTTGGTTACCTACCATGTTATCGCTTATCGCTGTGGAGTGTGGATAGGACATCTGTTACGTTCTGACGAGTATGCGAGTGCGAGAGTGACTGATGTCTCCACAACGATAAGCGATATAACTACAACTTGGGAAAGATGAAAAACCCCCGATTTTTCATTTCAAAGCCCAATATCTCAAAAACGGCTAAACCGATTTTGATGAAACATAGCTAAGAATACTCAAGTTAAAATTATCTATGATACAAAAAAACCGGACAAGTGCGAGTTCAACTCGCGTGGTGAGGGTTCCGTAAAATATTGAGAATTTTCCCGTTACTTTGAATACTCAAATTCTTATAGGTTTTCCTGTAATCTTTAGGCAAGGAACTATTTTCCATTTTTTTTCAGAATTTTAAGCCTAAGTAGTTTCGGAGATAAGGGGGGGAATGGTCAAAGTTTGTCTTTTTTCCTAAATTACTTCAAATCCATTATTGCTAAAATTATACAAAAACTAACTTGTGCCCGTGGCTTCGCCCGCGTACTAAAAGTAATTTTAACCGTTTACCTACAAAAAAGTTGCATCTCAGTTTGAATACTTTCAAGAATTTTCATGTTAACAATGTTAAATTTCAAAATCGATGCCATTAATGTCCCAAAAAACCATAAAAACGAAACCCATATTTAGACATTTCAACCCCATCGCACTCCAACAGGGGAGATGGTATTTCACGTCCACCACGTTGGATTTTAAAATCGTTGTTGTTTTCGTAATCAGCGACCAGCGACCCGATAAACCATAGAAACAATACCCATGTTGATTTCCGTAATTAACGTCCCAAAAAACCATAAAAACGAAACCCATATTTAGACATTTCAACCCCATGGCACTCCAACAGGGGAGATGGTATTTCACGTCCACGACGTTGGATTTTAAAATCGTTGTTGTTTTCGTAATCAGTGACCAGCGACCCGATAAACCATAGAAACAATACCCATGTTGATTTTCAGACATTGTCACCACATTTCCCCCTTTTAGGAGTTGAATTCCCAAAAAACCAGAAACACGTGTTCACTCATTTATCGCTAGGAATACTCCTGTGAAGTTTCGAATGAATTAGTCTTACTTATTTTGTTTCCCCATACAAATTTTGGACCCCCATTTCACCCGCTTAAGGGGTGAATTTTTAAAAAATATTTTTTGTGCACCCGAACTTATATGGAACCCATGTGCCAAATTTGGAATCTCTATATCCAACAGTTTGGGCTGTGCGGTGATATGTCAGTCAGTCAGTTTCTTCTTTTATATAATTATCGACACTCCATACACGGTGCCCGTGAGCATTGCGAGAGATTTTAACAGGATATTCCTGACTATATTTTAAGTTAAAAATGTTAATTATAACGTCGAGTAAATTCGGTTCGGTTTTAGAGATATTTCCATTTTTGTGTAAAAATGTTGTAATGAAATCTCCAGTATGAAACACCTTTATGATTGCGACGTTGCGAGACTTAACCATCTACTTTGACAACTCGTCCTAAAGACACGTTTTTACTAGATTAGCAATTATTGTGTATGAAAATAAGAAAAAAATTAACAATCATAATTCGACCTAGCTTCATATAACATTTATTACTCCTTATAGCCTCAGGAATTCGTGATTAAAATCTCTCGCAATGCTCACGGGCACCGTGTATATACTCTACATATCGACTCTACATATCGACTCTAGATACTGACTCTATATATCGACTCTACGTACTGACACTACATAGTTAGGGGATGGAGGAAAATTAACAAAAAAACCGGCCAAGTGCGTGTCGGACCACGCAAAACGAAGGGTTCCGTGCCTATTAAAAAGGTCGTATCGTCACAGAAATTGTACGGCACTTACATCCTTTTCTTTGAGGAAAGCAGTTTTTCAGCAATATCTCGAAAACCTCTGAACCGATCTTGTTCAAAACAATTTTCGGTGAATGAAATTAATAAGCCCTATGTCCATGAATTTTTCCATATTTTTAAAATACACCGTTCAAAAATTAGAGGGGGGGGGACAGAATTTTAGTGACTTTCAGGGCGATTATCTCCGACCCTATTCACTTAATCAAAAAAAATGCTAAGAAACCTTATATTTATTTTGAAAGGCCTATCGATTGATGTGCCACACGGGGGGTCACAATGAAAAAAAATTTTTTGACTTTTAGTTTTATGTATGGAGTGCACCCCTAAAAAAATTTTTTTTTGTCATTTTAATTACAAAACTATGTAGCGGCTAACAAAATACACCTATCCTCAAAATTTTATTCAAATACACCTTATAGTTTTCGAGTAAAATGCCTGTGACATACGGACAGACGGACAGACGGACAGACGGACAGACGGACAGACGGACAGACGGACAGACGGACATGACGAAACTATAAGGGTTCCGTTTTTGCCATTTTGGCTACGGAACCCTAAAAAACTGCATTCAAATCGGTCTATCCGTTTGGGAGCTACGATACCACAGACAGATACACAGATATATAGTGACACAGACACGTTAAACTTATGACACCCCTCTCTTTGCGTCGGGGGTTAAAAAGGGCAACCATGCTACGCTCGCTGATGATGGACACGGAAGGGATAGGAACTCCTCAATTACCCAAAATTAGCCCGTTGTGTTTGGGCTCATTGAACCAGCTCAACGAGTAGTTTTAGCTACCTATGCAAAAAAGTACGGTCTGCAACAAAAGCTTGTACAGTAAGGGCAATGAATTCACGTACTCCCTTAGAACCCTATCGCAATAAGGTGACATCACTCGAGTTTGAGCGACGGCAGCCTGTCAATTTCGACAGGGTTCTGCGGTGGTACGTGAATACATTTCCCTTACTGAACCAAACATGTAATTTTTTGGCAGAAACTTATTTTCATTTCCATACTGCCGGTCATGCCGCTGCAGATCGATAAAGATATAGCTATACATAGTTTATAATTTACTTCAAAAACAAAGTTTTGACCGGCTTCAATTTAGTACTCCGCCAAGCCAAATGAACATTTCCACATTTCCTTTCCATTTTACCACATGGACTGCTTTCCGAGAGTACATACGTTGATTATTACAGACGAAAACCATATCACTGTATGTGGGCCGATAATATTTGAGGAGTTCCGTCGATTTGGCGTATTTGAGTATATTTATTTATTTGTAAATTAAATGGGTTCTCTTCTCTAATACAGCTGTAACGATTTCGATGGGATTTAAAATTGAAATTCTATAATTTTTAATTATTCTATAATTTATAAATAAATTAATACAGCGGTACATACAACTATACACCACAAAGTCTCAAAAATATGTACACATACCTTATTTCTGCTACAATAAGGTGGGTATGGTGGTAGTATTCATATTTATGAAACGTCGAGTGAATACATATTTGGTGCCCTTGACTGTACTGCAGTGAATACAATTTACTTGTAGATGACTGCCTTTTTAAGAATCACGGCAGTGTACAGAGTAAGTCGACTCTCAGACTCTCCTCAGTCGAGAGTCGCGGCACCGTCTTGAATCAGAAACAGGTGATTTCTGAAACAAGATTACCAAGCATACATAAACGTACAATAGGTAGCTCAGCTTACATCTTTATCATTCGCTTTAGTGACGACAAGGAAAACAAATGTGTTGATTTCATCTCTATGCCAGTACTTGCGATGGCAGCCTCTCTGGTCCACGTCTTCAGTGGCTACTTACTTGACTTCCAATTTCATAGAAATTATACAGGAGGACTCTTCGGTTGATGATAGTTCACACACGCACACCTCACAGAGATCAAAGAACAGGTGATGTGTGCCACCCCGCTACCAGGCGCGCATAACGCCCGCGGAGATCCGACGTCATTATCATTAGGCGGGTCGTTTATCATCGTATACGATTAGACCGCCACCGCTTGGACGCCTCGAGCGATGTGTATGAGTACAGTCAGCATCAAAAGTAGCTACGCAAATGAAGACGTCAAAAGTCTTTATTAAAAGGCAATAAGAACTTTTGACGTCTTCGATAGCGTAGTTACTTTTGACGCTGACTGTACCTACGCTCGATATTATATTAACGTGGTCACAACACCAGGGTCGGGATTCAATTTGACTTAATTAACAGAATGGGACCTAGCATATCGCTTTTATTTCATGACATGAATGTCTCTGAGTCTGATTTTGAAAGACAGACAGAAGTGGGGATATCCTTATGACTATTGAGTACAATGACAAACCGGGGCGTGTGTTTGTATGTATTTTCAGGTCAAGACTGGCAACTGAATTTTTAAAAAGTTATCCTCGACCGAGTGAACTTAAATTTTGGATACACGTTTAATTTTGATGCCAATACAATCCTGTGGTACCAAAAAGCTGGTCTGATTAGGAAGACTGAAGGAGGCCATAGGAATTTGTCAATTACACAATATAGATGACCCCGTCGTTTTTGGGCTCATTAGAATATCATTTAATAGTTGATAATGGTGCAAAAAAGTACAGTCGACAATAAAAACTTCTTTCTTCTCGGATCGGGAGCGCAGCATTGTAGGCAATGTAGAAAATGTCGTGCACATAGGGGCATAACCATAACCTTCATTGGTTCAATCAAAATGATTTGACATTGGGCACTTGAGCAATTGATTTGTTTTCTTTTTTGACTGTATTGGGGTACTCATTTCTGATTCACAATGATAGCTTTAAAGATTAACTATTATAAGAGTATGAATAAGAGATAAAATCTTTACGGACGAGTTCTTAGAATAGCTACAGGATCTACAGACGTAGAAAGTCGACGATGTTACACATGCTGATTACTAGCACGAAAGTATGCCACTATTGAGCAATTGCTACTTAGTAGCATGTGTGTATAAACATTGCTAATAATGAGCATGCTCATTTCGATTCGAGTTTGCTCAAAAATCGCCGGTCGTGCGATTTTTAGGCATGCTACCTGCAGCGCGGGTGGAAGGGGGCGTGCTTTTAGCGCGTGTGAACAGGTTTGCTTATTGAGCATGCTAATATCGATCAGTCTATTTTTATCTGTCACTTCCTATTCTTCTTTTCCTCTTTCTAGCTGAGAGAAGTTTTTGGATGCATTACATCGACAGAAAAAAAAAAATATTCAGCTTCATGCGGATGGATGCTTGATTTTCCATGGTTTTGTTTGAACTGGCAGAGAGCACGCTATCAACTGGCATGTGTATTGGAGTGTTTGCTTTGAGCATGCTTATTAAGCGTACTTAAAACTAGCATGCTTATTGCTAGCAAATGTAAACAGTTCATAAGCATGCTCATATTAAGCATACTGATAGCACGCTTTTTAGCATGCTATTCTAGAGCATGTGTAACAGTAGCTTATGGCCCTAGTGAATATTCAGTAAGCATAATTGTTAAAGGCGCTCTTGTTTGAATTAGCTGATGCAAATGTCGATGTTGCGTTCGATAGGCTAGGACAGTTGATGACCGTTATATCTAGACTGTTTTGGAACTGTTATGACTTACGGGTTTGTACTTGGCAATTTTGAAATTCGGCAGCGAGCGCTGCCTCCCTTTTTTGAACATCCTGACAAAAGCTTAAGAACTTAAGGTTTCCTTTACAAGTGACCACAATGAGTTTTCCGAAAGGGTCCTTGGCTTTATGCTCCCCACAAACAATTTCGCTAGCCCGTATCATGTCATTTTCAGCCACCATACAACTCAAAGTATAAGTTATTCGTAACCTCCTGCCGCCGGCTGCGCGCCGGGTGTTCGAACGTGCCAGTCGGGCCGCCGCGCTCGCCTCATTTATTATTGCTTGCTGGCTGCGCCTCTCTTTGCTGAACTCTGTCTTAACAGCTATCAGCTCTACAACTCTGGAAAAGTGTGTGATATTGATATCCTTTACTATTAAACGAGCAATATTCGTATATTTGCAATCACGTTCTCGAAAACGACGCTACGGTCGCATGTCTGGGAAAAATAGTTTTCTCCGTATTTTCTCTATTTCCACGGTCGCCCCGACACTATGACATGATGAGAGTTGCATCGACTGAATCTTTAAATTCTTTAATATGTAATGAAATTACTTACTGGCTAATATGTTAATGAACAATTTAAGAAGTAAATGTTGGGTTCTGAGAAACGTAAATCCACGATGAATTGAATTGGCGGATCATTTACAAATTTCTAAGAATTGATCTGCAGAAAGCTCAGACGGAAGTTCAGCTTCAGCTACTATATAGCGATGTTGCATTGTGATATTTGTGATCAAAGCAACAATTTCCTTGTTGTCAGTTGCAAATGTTTATCTTGTGGGGTTTCTAACTATAAAATGTTTAAAAAGCATTTACAATTCTACGTACTCAACTCAAGTAAAATGACAAGTGACGAATATTCGCTATGCCAGCACGTATTATGTGTAACCAGAATCACGACGGTTTACCGAACGGTCGAGTTCGGGACTTTGTATACCGGCCATAGTACCTAGGTAGGTTAGGCTGCAATACATCAGAGCCGTCGGCGCATTCTGAAAATTTTAACAAACGCTTTCCATGTCCAGTATGTTCCTATGCGACGCAGGTTTCAGCAAAAACGACTACCTAGTCAGGACAATAGGAATTGCCGTGAGTGCGACCACACCGCCTGATGTATTGTGTGGGCGGATAAGCTTGATCGATTCGTACTCCTTGTTCACTCGTCGCCTCGGCTCGCTTGACTTACCTACTCGTCGAACTCTCGCCACATCATGCCGCCTTAGTAATTTATATCGAATGTATCGATGATTTCTGTATTGATTGCGAATGGTTTCTCGATATTTAGTCAAAGTCAACTTTAATGCTCATGCCGATCCTTTTTAGGGTTCCGTAGCCAAAATGGCAAAAACGGAACCCTTATAATTTCGTCATGTCCGTCTGTCCGTCTGTCCGTCTGTCCGTCTGTCCGTCTGTCCGTCTGTCCGTATGTCACAGGCATTTTACTCGAAAACTATAAGGTGTATTTGAATAAAATTTTGAGGATAGGTGTATTTTGTTAGCCGCTACAAAGTTTTGTAATGAAAATTACTAAAAAAAATTTTTTTAGGGGTGCACTCCATACATAAAACTAAAAGTCAAAAAAATTTTTTTCATTGTGACCCCCCGTGTGGCACATCAATCGATAGGCCTTTCAAAATAAATATAAGGTTTCTTAACATTTTTTTTTGATTAAGTGAATAGGGTCGGAGATAATCGCCCCGAAAGTTACTAAAATTCTGTCCCCCCCCCCCCTCTAATTTTTGAACGGTGTATTTTAAAAATATGAAAAAATTCATGGACACAGCGCTTATTAAGTTCATTCACCGAAAATTGTTTTGAACAAGATCGGATGAAAGGTTTCCGAGATATTGCTGAAAAACTGCCTTCCTCAAAGAAAAGGACGTAAGTGCCGTAAGATTTCTATGACGATACGACCTTTTTAATAGGCACGGAACCCTTCGTTTTGCGTGGTCCGACACGCACTTGGCCGGTTGTTCATCTTATTTCAGTATTCAATATACATCGGTTACACGCTATTTCTGGGTTCAGTTCAGTGCATCATTCTGGTCAGACTGACGAGAGAATTATCGTGTAACCCTTAGGAATGACGGAAAACTGACAGCAGGCTGACCATCAGTCCGAGGGTTACACGATAATTCTCTCGTCAGTCTGACCAGAATGATGCACTGAACTGAACCCAGAATTAGCGTGTAACCGCCCGGTGTTTTACAAGAGTATTATTTATCATTCGTTTAATTCTCCGAAAGTAGATTTTTTCGAAAACTATACGTCAACCGTCATATTGTTGGTTTAGCGGAAAATGGCGTTCGGAATCCAGAATTTCGGATGATATATGTTTTTGAACAAGTGGCCCTTTGGAATTTGTGGATGTTCCCAAAAAATTCCAGACCACTTTTTGATAAAAGTATGGAATAACATTCCCAAAGTTGGCTGCACGTCAAATACGCTCTGAATTTTATCAGCCAGCTCGAACAGATCAAATGAAATAGTCGTCACGTTTCATTGAAATTATCACTGCATTCTGTTCCCAGCCATCTATCCCGAGTTCATAATTAATCCATTTGTACACGGCCGAAAAATTATAAAGCTATAAATACACTGATTTCATTCTCTTACATTCAAATGTACTGGAACAATCGAGGACTGCTCCTGTTCGGTTTATTACATGTATCGATTATGTGATATTTACGTGACTTTTTCTTTCTTTATGGCAAATATCTCTTCCGTAAATTCCGTCCGGTGTTAAAACACGCTCCTTTTCAACCCCTTCGCTAAAATTAGAAGCAGCTAGCCGTCTGCACAAAAATATGGAGTCACCTAACGGATGCAGCCGCGGCAATTAAATTATTCCGCGTCATCTGAGACGTGTGCATTACGAACCGCTTACGCCGCAGGTCGGGCCAAGCTGTTGGTTTAGCATTAAACGGGAACGGAAAAAATATTCGGCTTCGGTGCTTGTGTTGGGCGATTAGGATAATTCTACTGTTTTTGTTACCAATTTCGACATTTATGTAGATAAAGACATTCGACTATTCACTTTATTGATCAATGAACGTCTTAGTTTAATTTTGGAGAATCTGCAGTTATCATATTTATGTAGTTCAAATTATTTTCTGATAGTTCTAAAACTAACTACCATTCTCTTATTCATTTTATTCAAACGATCTGCGTACAATGTGATCTCTTTCACGCTGTCAACATCAGAGATTCTGTTGTTGAATCTTATTTTATTCAGACGGTCAAATAACCTTAATAACGCTAAAAACTCGGTTGATTATACAGTAGTTCGTGCCCAAACCCCAATCGGACAATCTGGTCACTCCAGAACTTTATAATCCGGGATCGGCTGCAGCGGCCATTGTAAAAATTACACCATAAATCCGGCCCGGGCCGCTCCCGACGAGCGGTCGGCGCGGCGCGGGCCCGCTCGTAAATTATGGCGGATGGCGCGGAGTGGCGTGGCGCGGAGTGAGGCATGGCGCGGGGCGACCGCGACATCACAAAGGCGCGGCGAAAAAATATAGATAAGCCCGTGTGGGGAACGGCACGGCGGGCACGCACGGTTGTTAGGGTTTTGCGGCCGCGGCATTTTTAATGAAGGGAGCGCTCTGACGCTGTTTAGTATAGTTTATATAGGTACCAGCGCACTGTTTTAGTTAGCCAGGTAGTTTTTGAAAGCAATATGCGTGCTCATGTGACTATCGGCTCATTATCATTTCTACATTCAAATCTAGATTTGACAAAACTCTGCGCTAATAAATCAAAAATTACTTTACTTGAAGTTCAGCCGATCACTGTCAACGGGCCACGCGGTGCGTGGGTGTGAAGCCTGAATGCATTATTTATTAAACCGTGCTTATATTGGATTGAGTTAATGATGATAGTTGAATTAGTGATTAGTATCGCATGATTTGCACCCTTTGGAAAGGTTGTGAAGGAAGAACTACCTAGAGGAAAGTTCAGCAAAGAAAAGTTCCGAAGTTATTTGCAGATCGCGTTCTCTGAGGCTTTGTGTTAAAGTAATTTTCGTCCTTGAATGTGGCAAACCGCGTTTCACCCACCTTGCCCTGCCATAAATTCAAATACTTGGTAGCCCGGTCAGTCGTTAGTACTCATTAGGGTCCCACCTGGTTTAAAAACACAAAAGCGGACAAAAAAACAGAAACCGCATTCGCATTGCAGGCGTTCGGCTGGCGGTAGAGTACCGGGCGCACAGCAGAGCGGTGGAGATAAGTAATTCTGTGACGGGGGGGGGGCGGGTGTGGGTGGGAGCGGGGCGGGGGGTAAATGCCCGCGCGGCGGGTAATTGGTTCGCGCCGCCCGAGGCGAGCCCGTAGTATCGCGCTTTAGCGACGGCGCCCTCCGGTGTCGGCGCGAATAGAACAGACGTGGAGACTTCAACCAATATTTTTTTTTATTTTTTTTTTGGTTAATAAAACTCACAGAGTTTACGTACATATGTGCAAAGTAACTGAATAACAGATTAAATATATTGCAATTAAATACAAAGTTGCTATTAAACAGCTTGTAGCGTATCAATTGGTATTTGTTGTCCCTAAGTAGTTATATTATAAATAAATTAATTAAAATTGTTATAACATACTACCTATTGCATCGTATTTGGCCATGTGGACTTGAGTATACGTGGCTACCATAGTGCCTGAGTAGTTAGCAATGCAGTGTTAGCATTTATTGTTAGCCCGATCATCAGACCATTAATTACAAGTTACTAGGTTACTACTGACGTAGAAAGTAAAATATATCACACCTGAATAATACATATAAAACAGTACATATTTAAAACCCTCACGATTTCCGCAGAAAACACGGTTAAATTTTAAACCGGAGTAGCATGACTGAACTTCGTCATTTGTCACGCCAGTGGCACTACCTCGCTGCTCCGTAACACTTGAGAACAACAGTCATAAAACAAAACAAAAAATAAAAATGTAAGTCCCATTTCGACTCCACGCCTCCCCAGCTCAGCTGTTTGTCATGCCGCCGCGAGTTATAGCTATGTCATGCGGCCACCGGCGCGCCACTTTATACATCCGACGCTACCGCCCGCCACGCTCGTCTACACCTACCTTTATATACCTATGTTTGCTGTTCCTATAGACGCCGGTGCCTGTGGCTTCGTTCGAATTTTGAATTTTCAAAGTTTTGAGTGTCTCTTGTAGTGTTTTGCGAGCCTGGTATAATGGGTTGTGAACGTTTTGCTGAAATGGATATAACGTCTCTCTCTACAAGTTTTGTAATACATCATTCTCTTCCACCTCTTGTACCTAGTACAGTCAGCATCGTAAACATGTATACATTCTATGACCTTATTACTTAGACATAAGGTCGAAAAGTGTTTATGATGGTGACTGTACTAGATGAGACCCTTCATTTGGCTGGATATTAGAGGCCACACCGATAACACTAGTGGCTCTCTGAGCTGTAGAACTTGCGAGCCTGTCTTTTTTCAACAAAAAAATATGTGAATTTCGAATAAGTGACTCGACAAAAAATGATATATAATTAACAGCGGGACAGCGGGACTAACACCGGACAAACGATTTTCGGCCCAAGCTGAAGCATAGAACTTCGTTCGCTTCACTCGCTCGTTCGATAATAATAGAAAACGAAAACATAGTGCAGTCGGGAACAAAGTCACGACAAGTTGAGACAAAGATCCAAAGTGCTCAAAGTTTCAGCAAAGTGTCGTCGCCAAATGCTTGAATATTATTTGTTTGGCTTACGCCTTACCTAAAGGTTTTAATAGGTAACTAAACTTTTCTGTATCAATTCGGTCTTACCTCCTCGTGATGACTATACCTCTTGGAAAGTTTAGGATAGATAGATTATGGGTCTACGAGATTCAACAATGTTAATTATGAGTATTGTGACTTTGTCATGCATGATGTTAGCTGCCACATTGACTGGCCCCGTAGCATGGTTGGCCTTGTCACGCGATAAGTGATAGGATAGAGCGTGCGTCACTGGCTGACACCGTTCGATAGAACGAGACGACGCTCCTATCTTGTCACTTGTCGCGTGATAAGGCTAACCATGCTACGGCTGGACATATTATCTAGTTAATTAACTTGTCCATCGATGTGAGAGCCGCGTCATGATAATGTTATATCATAGTCGGTGTGTCTCAAACTCATGACTCGTTATATATAGGCCCAGGAATAGTTAATATACTGGATAACACAAATGATATTGATAACTGACTTGCAAGATTTGATGTATGCTAATGGTAAGAATATGCCTTATGAATATATGTACTTAGGAGGGGTAATATCGGAAAGATTCTATTCAATTTGAAAAATTCTTTCGTCAGTACAGTCCGGACCTTGGGGCTGGACAAAGGCTATATTTAATACCTTGGCTCTGCCTGGGTTTTTTGAAATACGCGAGCAGAGCCGTGGGGGGCAGCTAGTACAGTCATGAACTTTAATTTGGGGGATAGGGCCCATTTCACAATCCAGTCAAATTGTATAGGAATACAATAGTACAGTCGCCATCAGATATATCGGCGCGGCCAAAGTGCTCACAAATATCTGAACACGTTTCTATTGTCGAGGCATCAGAGACGTGTTCAGATATTTGTGAGCACTTTGGCCGCTCCGATATATCTGATGGCGACTGTACATTTCGATGCTAGTGCGGAAAGTATATATTATGTCATTACATCAAGAGATCACGAGTACCGAGATATCTCGGTACTCGTGAGACTCGGGACGAGTGAAGAATGACATTTCCGCACGTGTATCGAACGAAGTTTTTTAATACAGTTGCGAAAAAATAAGAAAAACAACAAGTAAGGAATTCGAAACTTTTATATTATTCATTCTGTAACATCATTGTAATACAGTTGGAAAATAATTAAGTTTAATACAGTTTAATAGAGTTCTATTTTTTTTTTATTGACATAATACTTAATGGTACAATTTGTACAAGGAAAAGTTTCCGCACGCTAAACAGCTACGTAAAGTAGCACTTTTTGAGCAACTGTATTAAAATAGTTATTTACGATACAAGTGCAGAAAATAGGAAATGCGAATTACCTATTCGCACATGTATGGTACAACGTTTTACACATACATATGGCTCTTTAAAGTTTCAACATTATGCACGGAAAGTGCTCATTTCCGCACTAGTGCGGAAAAGTAACACCCTGTGTACTGTAAAGAATATTTTTGCGAAATGGGGTCATAAATTAAAGAACGCGACAGTACATACGTTCACGTTTTACGGCGAAAAGGTACTGAGACGTCACGTAAAATATCATGATATAGAAATAACAAGTGTTTTTGAGACTTTTTTTACAATACCTAAGAGCTCATTTAAGATTTGGAGCAACACAATCCACACCCGTTATTTTTGCCCATCGTTATGGCTGGCAAATCTTTTGTTATTTTATTACCCCGCCCGGCATGAAGTATTCCGTGTTTTGGCGGCACATGTAATCTACCCCGAGTGTGAACTAAGCCTGCGTATCCGACCTTGTGTACCTTTGGCTTTATGTTCAGTGTTTTTGGTAGCTATACGTCTGTGTGTGTTGGGCTTAAACGTGCTGATATATCTGCTATGGGTATCGAAGGGTTTATTACAGGATTTGATGAAGCTATAAGTTACAATTTTATAAGTTTCACTGTTTTCTGTTTAATTTTCTTTCTACAGCTCACAGATGCACTAGTTTTACGAGACATCAGTAGAGCATCAAGCAATAGTTCACAAAAACGCGGACCACACTGGGAATTCTGATATTCACACATTAATAGCGATAACTCAAAAAGCTATCTTGTTCAAGACAATTTTCTTCAGTTTGAAAGTTTGAAAGTTAACAGGCAGAATTTTTGTGACTTTCGGCCTCGGCTGTGCTTTCGGTGGGATGTTTTCGAATATATTCACATAAGAAAACCGTTTGTGCCAATTTGGCTACGGCCTAAAAAGGCTCTGGCGTCGTGAGATTGACATTAGGTCCTATTCAGATATATCAGATAATAATTAAATAATATCAATTTGAATTTTGGTCAAGTGCGAGTCGGTTTAACATAAATTATAGCCTATGTCCTATTCAGATATAACTGGAAAATTTCATATGAATTCATCCAGGACCACTTTTTGAGATTAAGTGGAACGTACAGTCGACGCCAAAAATACGTTTACCGTTTTGCACCTTATTCCATTGCAATAAGGCGAATAGTGTAAACGTATTTTTGGCGTCGACCGTATACATCCATCCATCCATCCGAACTTTCACGTTTATAATATTAGTAGGATGATATATGGGACTGTACAGAGCGTACAGTCACCAGCATTAGTATCTGCCATCAGAAAGCGGCATAAATATCTGACACGATCACACAACTCTATTTCTACCTTTAGGACGTGTCACATAATTATTTTATGCCAGATATTAATGACGGTGACTGTATTCTCAATAAACTAAACTCTCAATAAACACTCAGCTTAGTCACATGACATCTTTCAAATACCTCGTCGCGCATGTGTAGAACTGGTCACGGGACCCCGGCAATAAGCCGGAGGAATGGATTCCAGCTCGAGGCACTAACTCTCAAGTCGCAACATTCGTTACTGCCAAGTGGCCTATGGAGACCTGGTAGTTTATAAACGGCCCAAGAAAAGGGAGCCTAGAACGGGCGGGATGTTCCCACTGGGCCGTGTTGTTTCTAATGCGGTTGCTTGGTTAGTATCAATAATTAGTTAGTTTTTCTTTCCGACCGTAACTAGATAATTAACACTTTTGTTAGGTTTTATACTGAGGGAATATTCCTAGCTTCTTCGTTCTTCGACCACTACTTCTAAAATATTGTTATTTTAACCCTGCTGTACACTGGACATTTCTATGCGTATATGAAGCATGTCTAAGTCTAAGAAAAAGGCGTCATTGACCAAATAGCCTCAGTGTTGCCTGTTTATTCACGTAAAACTATAACTTGTAGCTTTAAAAAATTGACACCAGCCTAGCCAGCATGATTCTGTTTATCTCCGAGAGAAAGCATCCCTTAAACCTGAACGCGTCCGACGTTGAGTATTCGTCCCTTACTAACGAATGTGCGAGTGTAAGAGGGTGGAATGCTTCGTGATAAACAAGAGTGCTAGCTAGTCAGGTGCTGATAAATTAATAAGAACGTGCTTGTTCGTGCGAAACGCGTATAAATAATAGTAGCTGACAATCTTAAGGTGCGCGCAATGAGGCGTGAAGAGCAGGCTCAGCGGGCATTTAAGAGGATCGAGGGGCGTGGAGGGCATTAGGTGCACTTTGACTTAATACTTGCTCTCTGTAACCCCTGATCCCCTGGTAGACGGGAGCAATTTTAGTGCGGACATTTTTCGATAAAATTCAAGATAAAGAAAGCCCTTCGTTATGTGCTCTCGTTAGTTTCTGGTACCTCAGATCGCTTACAGGATATTATTATAAGAATTTAACCGAGTCACAATTTCATAAATGTCTGTAGAGTTTTATTTTGTAGTTATAATTACTATATGTGCGAAGGTGTAGTGAAGTCCCCAACCGCACGGTTTTCGTACAAGGCAGAAATAGATTTTGATCGCAACTGGTTACGAAGCTCTGGTTGCGTACGCGGCCGAAGGGGTATAACCAGCCCTGCCCAGCCCCACTATTCTGTAACTTGTTTTAAGCCGTGTTTTAATCTCACTTCACCGCTCACACACAAATATATCTTGACGCAGTTATTCATAGTAACTAAGCGTAGGTAGAGGTCTAGTTTTGTAAAACATGACGGGTGAGGTGAGACGCATTAGCGGGTTTCGACACCCACAAATATATACCTACTATAACAAACCGTTTAAATAGTATTTTGTATAAAACGGTGAAAATATCATTTGTGGTTTAGAAGAAGAAGCAAAAATTAAGTTGAAAACAGCAATTTCCTTTTTTTTTTCGACTTCACAAAAAAAACAATTTTTATTTATTTATTCACAGACTTATTCATGAGCTTTAAAGTTTTGAAAACTATTACACGGCGTAGCTTAAAATGATAAGTTATGAATTTCATTTTTAGTACAAGCTTTTATTGCTAACTGTACTTTTGGTGTATACCATCATCACTCATTGAGACGAGCCCAAACTCAAAGGGGTTACGTCGGTTAAATACTGAATTCCCATGGCCACCTTCTGTCTTCATCATCAGATCAGCTCGATGGTACTGAATTAAAAAGATATTAAATTATCATCCAAACTATACTAATACCCACAATTTCAGCTCATTCGGATAAGGGCAAGTGACTGAAAATTGATTGTAAATTTTGACGGACAACATACTTCTTACATACTACTTACTTATATAATTACATACGAACAGGTCAAGTTAATATAAAGCTTGTAAAAATAGAGTATACTGGTTCGAGGAGTCTGTCGGTAGGTAAGCGTCGTGAAGTTGTGAACCAGCGTGGCGGGGTATTTCGAGCGACGGGTGATATACGGTGCGGCGTCGCGGCTGTGTCACGGATACTCGACCCGGCCCAGGGAGGCGACCGATATCGATATACGCCGAGAACAAAAAGCACTATATCTAGTACGATAAAAGCTAGAAATTTAATAATTAACCTTATAGTACATTGTATGACAAGGGGCTAAAATAAGATAAAATTCGAATTATTTTCCCTCGCTTCGCTCGGGAAAATATCCATCTCGTGGTAATATGGCTTTTAGACCCGAGTTATACACTCTACTTTTCACTTCGACTGCGAGAAAATAGTAAAACAAAAATTATCCATCCACAATCAATAACAAATTTCACTGCGAGGACATTGTTCAATTTAGCGTGAGGCGTTGTCTTTTTTAATGATTTGAAATTAGGGACTAAAAAACCGGCCAAGTGCGTGTCGGACCACGCAAAACGAAGGGTTCCGTGCCTATTAAAAAGGTCGTATCGTCATAGAAATCTTACGGCACTTACGTCCTTTTCTTTGAGGAAGGCAGTTTTTCAGCAATATCTCGGAAACTTTTCATCCGATCTTGTTCAAAACAATTTTCGGTGAATGAACTTAATAAGCGCTGTGTCCATGAATTTTTCCATATTTTTAAAATACACCGTTCAAAAATTAGAGGGGGGGACAGAATTTTAGTGACTTTCGGGGCGATTATCTCTGACTGTATTCACTTAATCAAAAAAAAATCCTGAGAAACCTTATATTTATTTTGAAAGGCCTATCGATTTATGTGCCACACGTGGGCACACGATGAAAAAAAAAATTTTGACTTTTAGTTTTATGTATGGAGTACACCCCTAAAAAAATTTTTTTAGTAATTTTAATTACAAAACTTTGTGTGCGTCAGAATGACTGACCAAAATGGCAGATCAATGTTAGACTACCATTAACATTCACTACCTATTTGCTACTATTTACTACCTATGTTGACATATTTGCTACCTAAGTTTAAAAAAATATATATATTTAATAAAGTGGGCAGTTATTAAATATATTTTTTTTTTTAAACTCAGGTAGCAAATATGTCAACATAGGTAGTAAATAGTAGCAAATAGGTAGTGAATGTTAATGGTAGTCTAACATTGATCTGCCATTTTGGTCAGTCATTCTGACGCACACCAAAACTTTGTAGCGGCTAACAAAATACACCTATCCTCAAAATTTTATTCAAATACACCTTATAGTTTTCGAGTAAAATGCCTGTGACATACGGACAGACGGACAGACGGACAGACGGACAGACGGACAGACGGACAGACGGACATGACGAAACTATAAGGGTTCCGTTTTTGCCGTTTTGGCTACGGAACCCTAAAAACACCTGATGTTTGATTGGTCGATTTTAATATGTAGCTGTATTCTGGTTGGTTGATAGCAAAGAGAAATGTTTTTTGAAAGAGTTGTGATTGGTGGATTTAATATGGTGAAGTGTTTTGATTGGTCAAATTAAATGTGTTAAAAATCATAAATATGTATACATATTTTCCCTAGGGGCTAAATGTACTACTTTAGCCCCGCTTATTAAGCCTAATATGACACACTTTTCGTCACACATTTATTTTATAAATTTCGATATAATGCTCACAAAATTTCACGAGAATCGGTAATGGAAATTCGACCTGCACAGTAGAGTTCCAAAATAAATATGCACGGTAAAAGTGATCAAAAATATGTAAACACGACTTTATTGTTAAAGGCATAAAGTTGCTCAGGTGTTTGAACCTTTGGAAACGTATATATATTTACGAACTCGATTGTAGAGGAGAGCAGAAACGGAGAACTTCGTCCGCTTCGCTCGCTCGTTCAATAAAAATATAGAAGCTTCACCCTATTACACCACACCTTAATTTGAGAGTGAGTAGAAGTAAAATGTGCTAATAATTAGCCTGTTTTTTTAGGGTTCCGTAGCCAAAATGGCAAAAACGGAACCCTTATAGTTTCGTCATGTCCGTCTGTCCGTCTGTCCGTCTGTCCGTATGTCACAGGCATTTTACTCGAAAACTATAAGGTGTATTTGAATAAAATTTTGAGGATAGGTGTATTTTGTTAGCCGCTACATAGTTTTGTAATTAAAATGACAAAAAAAAATTTTTTTAGGGGTGCACTCCATACATAAAACTAAAAGTCAAAATTTTTTTTTTCATAGTAACCCCCCGTGTGGCACATCAATCGATAGGCCTTTCAAAATTAATATAAGGTTTCTTAGCATTTTTTTTGATTAAGTGAATAGAGTCGGAGATAATCGCCCCGAAAGTCACTAAGATTCTGTCCCCCCCCTCTAATTTTTGAACGGTGTATTTTAAAAATATGGAAAAATTCATGGACATAGGACTTAATAATTTCATTCACCGAAAATTGTTTTGAACAAGATCGGTTCAGAGGTTTTCGAGATATTGCTGAAAAACTGCCTTCCTCAAAGAAAAGGACGTAAGTGCCGTAAAATTTCTGTGACGATACGACCTTTTTAATAGGCACGGAACCCTTCGTTTTGCGTGGTCCGACACGCACTTGGCCGGTTTTTAAACCTAAATTCTACCTGCTCACAATATTTCACGAGAATCGGTTGAGAAATGCGGACCTGTAGTGGAGAACATACAAACGAATATTGGCCCTAGCTGAAACGGAGAACTTCGTTCGCTACGCTCGTTCAAAAATAAAACGATATGAGCATTATTGAACCGCAATGTGTTTGGTATTTGAGGTGACATTGTTTCAATTTCAATGTATGTAATTACATTACCTACATCAAAGTGAATATGAATTGACAGCTATCCCAATCCCCAGTCCTATCGCGGTAGTTCTAGTGGCTCTGTGAGTTGGAGATATCGTGGGTCCATTAAAAAAAAACCGGCCAAGTGCGTGTCGGACCACGCAAAACGAAGGGTTCCGTGCCTATTAAAAAGGTCGTATCGTCATAGAAATCTTACGGCACTTACGTCCTTTTCTTTGAGGAAGGCAGTTTTTCAGCAATATCTCGAAAACCTCTGAACCGATCTTGTTCAAAACAATTTTCGGTGAATGAAATTAATAAGCCCTATGTCCATGAATTTTTCCATATTTTTAAACTACACCGTTCAAAAATTAGAGGGGGGGGGACAGAATTTTAGTGACTTTCGGGGCGATTATCTCCGACCCTATTCACTTAATCAAAAAAAATGCTAAGAAACCTTATATTTATTTTGAAAGGCCTATCGATTGATGTGCCACACGGGGGGTCACAATGAAAAAAATGTTTTTGACTTTTAGTTTTATGTATGGAGTGCACCCCTAAAAAATTTTTTTTTGTCATTTTAATTACAAAACTATGTAGCGGCTAACAAAATACACCTATCCTCAAAATTTTATTCAAATACACCTTATAGTTTTCGAGTAAAATGCCTGTGACATACGGACAGACGGACAGACGGACAGACGGACAGACGGACAGACGGACAGACGGACATGACGAAACTATAAGGGTTCCGTTTTTGCCATTTTGGCTACGGAACCCTAAAAACGAAAATCTATCGAAAAAAATTCATGTAATTATTGGACCTGCTCCCAAAATTTCACGAGAATCGGTTGAGAAATGCGACCTGTAGACAAGAACAGCCGGACTGACGGTAGACATACGAAACAATTTTGGCCCAAGCTGAAACGGAGAACTTCGTTCGCTTGGATCGCTCGTTCAATAATAAGTTTTTGCACACCCACGGGCCGGCCCTAGCGCCTCGCATGCAAGCAATCAGCCGGGGCGAGCCGCGGCGACGCCACTCAACGCGACTCGTAAACGTTATCGGCTACATCGTAAAAATGCGACGTAAAACGGCGAACGCGCCACCCGCTCGCTTCTAGCTCTAATTCAAATGAATTTTCAAATCCCATAACTTCTTGCGCCCTGGTCCTACTTTATTTTGGAAATCGGCACTCCCCCAGCCAAGTTCCCAAAAATCATTTAAAAAAAATTCATTTATTTCGGACAACTATGATCCATAGATTGTTAGTACTACAGGACTTATATAACTATGTTAGGACTTAAACTTAAATGTAGGGAGGACCAGTGCCTCAGTAGGCTAGCGTCCCATCTGTCGGCCACCGCGTTCAGGAGACTGTGGCGGCTGGCACGCGCTATTAAGAACCAACCTCAAACTTGAACATTAATTTCGACACTATTTACTCGTAATTCCTGGTGATGAATTCTGAAATACCAGTTTTACACACGTTGATACTTTATTTTGCAGATATATTCGAATATAACATAACTCAAGACCTAAAACTATAACAGTTACTATCGTTTTATTCTTCTCTTTATCTTGTTACTATTATTTGAAGTCGACTCGGCTCGGCTAGTCGAACGAGGGAGCGAAGCGATCGAAGCTTTGGGCCGAAACCAGTGCTACCTAACTGCGCCGTGGGAACTCAGAATTATACCTAAACTTTGCGCGCCGCAAACGGTACATCCGCCAGTGGGTCGGCGCACGCGCTCACGGCCGGACGCTGCTTACGCGCACAAGAAAAGTTATTCACCAATTCTTTAAAAATGAGTTCGTAATGTTTTTTACGGAACACCTAATACCTATTTCAAATACTTACGTGATACATTTAGGCCTGCTTGAGTTTCGGTAATTTTGTATACCTACCCCGAGCCTCCGACAAGTTTAGGTACTCCGCCACTCCGTTGTTTGTATTGATTTCATGTTTATATTTATCCCTGTCTAGCAGCAATTATAATAGTTTACTTAGTAAGATTTACGGGGTGCATGCATTGCACGGCCTAAGAAAGGGCGTAAACATCGTCGTTGCTATGGGAACTTATAACCTTTTGGAAGTGCTTGGAATGCACTCGTGAGGATGAAACACGTACCTAATCAGAATTCTTTAAAACAACTTATGCCTAGTGACTAATTCCAAGTTTGCAATGCTACTTTTAAACTATTATACAATATGTCGTTATTTATATACTTACGTTATAAATAACGAAGATAGGAAGGTACCTACCTACCTACTAAACTTTATTTCGTACTGTCGTCGGGATACACCTACTTACTTAAAAAATGAAGTTACCTACACAACAAGTTTCGTTTTGTTATACCTATGTGGTAGCTAGTAAATTAATAGGTACAGTCGAGTTCTCCAATATCTATACAGACAACCTTTCAAAAATATCTATACATGTGTCTTATGTCAGTAATAATAAAGCCTGTGTACAGATATTTTTGAAAGGTTGTCTGTATAGATATTGGAGAACTCGAACCATAGACAGGGTGAGAGATACTTGACATTACATTTTATTTAACATGCTGCGTTGATATGCCTGTATGTAGGTATGTAGCTATGGAGTTCAGATATGGCAGAATCTTCGGAAATACATACAAGTCTTTTGAAAAATGAAAATTGAAAAACGATAACAATTAAATTAATCTAATCAGTGAAGTGCATGGAATGTGTGGTTCTGCACGAATAATAAAACCTCCTAGCCGACACAATGTTTTTTTTAATACTACGACGGTGGCAAACATGCATACGGTCTACCTGATGGTATAAGCAGACACCGTAGCCTTTGGACGATTGCGATTCCAGAAGAATAACAAGCGCGTTGCCGACCCTTTATTGATTTGAGGATTTGTTGTGACAGCTGAACGGAGATTTTTTTTTTTTTTATTTAGGTTCAATAACAATTGTTAATATCAGTACATTCATGACTTCATTCATTTTGCATTGTAAAGATAGATGTCACAATCACATATAGGTCACACCACATGCTTTATAATTTATACAAAAACCTTAGAATTTAAAATATAAAGTAGGTTCTTAAAAAAAAATGTATTTTTATTAGAACGTTACGACGCCTGTTACTTAGATACATACATCAGGGCAATTGCGTCACTCTTCATACGCGTACATATCACCTACCAGACTGACAAAATATAATTGTCATGCCATAAATCTCAACATTAACATTAAAATTGATATGTAAGTATCTAAGTACGAATTAGAGCAGCCTCGGGTTGAGGCACGCACGGATCACCTATTTTGCTCAAATTCGTACGCGCTCACGCGCTGAACATTTAGAGAAGGAAAAATATTCGTGCAACATTACATCAAGGTGAAGCAATTGTAGTTGGTTACACATCATTATAAAATTATTTCAAAAAATATTAATTATAACTTCATTTCTAAGCGGTGTCAACCCTAGCGTCTATTGGCGGGCAACGACAGGCGTGTTTAAGGTCGCTCCATTGTTAAATTTAGTAGGCATGGAAAGCGGTAGGTATGCGCTTTTTTATTCAGAGTCGAGTATCTGTTCGTTAGAACTATTATATAATCTGTGCCGAAACTCATTCGTATGTCCGGTGTTACTCGAGATGTCATGCTGTCCGTCTGTTCTCCTCTACAGCTCGCATTTCTCAACCGATTTGCGTGAAATTTTGTGAGCAGGTTCGTTAATTATATATACATTTTTAGGGTGCCGTACCTCAAAAGGAAATAACGGAACCCTTATAGGATCACTCGTGCGTCTGTCTGTCCGTCTGTCACAGCCGATTTTCTCCAAAACTACTGGACCGATTGAGTTGAAATTTGGTAAACATATGTAACTTGGTGACCCAAAGATGGACGCGTAAAGTAAATTAATGAATTCTGAGCAAAGGAGCCACTTTTGGGTAGTAAACTGGAAAATAAAAAAAAAACGCAAACTGTATTGTGTGACATATTAAATGACTTGTTGTAAGCATCTCAGATATATATTTTTTATAATTTTAGCACAAACAGATTTGAAGTAATTTAGGAAAACAGACGAAATATCTCCGAAACAACTAGGGTTAAAATTCTGAAAAAAATATGGAAAACAGTTCCTTACCTAAAAATTACCAGAAAACCTATAAAAAGTTTGAGTATTCAAAGTAACGGGAAAATTCTCAATACTTTTGTGTATTATATACGGAACCCTCACCACGAGAGTTGAACTCGCACTTGTTTTAAAAAACCGGCCAAGTGCGTGTCGGACCACGCAAAACGAAGGGTTCCGTGCCTATTAAAAAGGTCGTATCGTCACAGAAATTTTACGGCACTTACGTCCTTTTCTTTGAGGAAGGCAGTTTTTCAGCAATATCTCGAAAACCTCTCAACCGATCTTGTTCAAAACAATTTTCGGTGAATGAAATTAATAAGCCCTATGTCCATGAATTTTTCCATATTTTTAAAATATACCGTTCAAAAATTAGAGGGGGGGGGACAGAATTTTAGTGACTTTCGGGGCGATTATCTCCGATCCTATTCACTTAATCAAAAAAAATGCTAAGAAACTTTATATTTATTTTGAAAGGCCTATCGATTGATGTGCCACACGGGGGGTCACAATGAAAAAAAAAATTTTGACTTTTAGTTTTATGTATGGAGTGCACCCCTAAAAATTTTTTTTTTGTCGTTTTAATTACAAAACTATGTAGCGGCTAACAAAATACACCTATCCTCAAAATTTTATTCAAATACACCTTATAGTTTTCGAGTAAAATGCCTGTGACATACGGACAGACGGACAGACGGACAGACGGACAGACGGACAGACGGACAGACGGACAGACGGACAGACGGACATGACGAAACTATAAGGGTTCCGTTTTTGCCATTTTGGCTACGGAACCCTAAAAAAGGCAGGATCGCGAGTTGTACAGCTCACAGACCAACTAGTTATTTTCCGCCAGGATTCTCGGTCCCGTGTCGTCCCAGACGGGATTTGGGCTTCTTGCAATATACAGTTGTTACATAAGTATAGGTTCTACACATTAAGTAGTTGTAGAATCCTTTAAAGGTAAGAAAGAAAGAGAAATTTATTCGTGACAAAAACCAACAATTAAACAAAAAAAGTGTGCCAGAGATAGCGTTTTTGTCAACAAACGGTTATAATTCTAAGATATCTCAGCGTAATGCTGGCATTACTGCCAGCGCTGATCTTCCGATAGAACCATCGAGTGAAAGGAGTAGTAACTATTAAGATAACTTTTCACCAGTTGGTCTGCTAGTGATATGACATTCAAACAAACTTCTATGATATTCAGGAAAGCAAAATGTGCACGAGTATCGTGGTAAAGTTCCATTAAGAGCCTCGACGCTTTCGTCAAACTTGAACATAACTTTTGACGTCTCCATAAAAATATTCGCCGCCTGTATAAAGTTATAACCCTTTCAATGTTTTATCCCTTTCGAGCGGACGTTGCCCTTTTCATGGGAGAGAAGGACGCATTAAGAATCGTATTTAGAATAAAATTATGATCACAGTTTGTATTGTTTTTAGGGTTCCGGACCAAAAAGGTAAAAACGGAACCCTTATGGTGCGACTCCGTCCGTCTGTCTGTCTGTCACAAAGTCAAATATCTCAGGAACTACTAATGCTGTCGATTTGAAATTTGGAATAGTTTTAAACAAAGTTAATCCTCGTGTATGGAAAATGAAAAATTTTAATATATACTTTTAATTTGTATAAAAAAGGGCGGATAAAAGGAGGGGCAAAAATTCAAAGCCTAGTTAGTAGGCCAAGTGGGGTATCATATGAAAGTGCTTGAATTGTACATCCTAAAACAATTTTCCTTTTCTTTTCTACAATGGTAAAATTTTGATTTATAAAGAAAAATGTTGAAAAAAATACCATTCCCCCCCTTATCTCCGAAGTTAACCAAGCGAAAAATTTGAAAATAATCTATATGAATAATATTAACGTGAATATTACCGGAAAAGTATAACAAGACCTCTATCTAGCGTATTTTTTTTTTATTCTTCAAAAATCATATGTTAATTTTGTTTGTAATTTAATACTTCTGTGTTTAATTTTTTTCCTTCAAATTCGTATGAAAGTGTTCTGAAAGTACCTTCTAGCAAATAAAAAAAGAATTATCGAAATGAATTCACTTGATAAAGAATTATCGCAAATAAACCAACATACCGTAAGGGAAATGTATTAACGTACCACCGTAGAACCCTATCGCAATAAGGTGACATACCACTCGACTTTGAGTGACGGCGGCCTGTCAATTGCGACAGGGTTCGACGGTGGTACGTGAATACATTTCCCTTACTGTACATACAGAGTTCCTTGGTCACGCAAGTTAGTAAAAAAATGCACCGATAACTGGCGCTGTAGGTACTCATGAGGTGGGGCAAGACGGGTGCGTTGTATGATATTTCGTACGGAACCCTCGGTGCGCGAGTCAGACTCGCACTTGACCGGTTTTTTTATTCCTTTATGTTAGTCACTCGACAAATTTTGATTCGCAGAAAGCCGTTGAGATAATGTTATAATGGGACGTTTTCAAGATTTCGACGTTTCGGCAGTTTAATGAAATATAAAGTTTAATGCCTGCGCCATGAAAGATATCATGGGGTGCTAGTAAAAAGTCGCTTAAATCTTTACTTTGTTGCATCTTGAACCGTTACTTGGCTCGCTTGACGTCTGTCTTAGGGAGCCCACCAAATTTCACCGAATTTTTCACCTAACAAGTAAACTGTGCGAGTGCTTTTTGGTATCCGAACGCAATTTGCCTCATCGTTTTATAATCACTATTAGGCAGGGTGAGAGCGAGCGCCAACAGCATTCTTCAGGCAATTGCGTGTAGAGGTGACTGTCCGATCCTATTCATCTGGGTTGGACAGATTAAGGGCGTTGCCCAATTTTTTTTTTATTTTTTTTGATTGTTTGTTTTGTTTGATTATTGTTACTAACCTAATATTTGTTACTAACATTCTATGGATTAACCGGTCTGAAATAAAGATTTTTTTTATTTATTTATTATTATTTATAATGGCGTTAGAAGACGATGTGTTAAGCAGCCGCACCTATTCTGTAACTTGTTTTAAACTCACCTCAAAGCTCACCCACAAATATATCTTGACGCCGCGATTCGTAGTAACTTAGCGTAGGTAGAGGCCTAGTTTCGTTAGGCGTGACGCGTGGCCTAGGGTGAGACCACGGTGAGACGCATGAGCGCGTAAAGAACAGCAGCCCGGAGGTCTAATAGTCCAGTTGCATCATGTTAAAATTGATAAACCATCAAACTTGTCCCTGTGTCAATTTAAAGCTAAGTAAGTGTAATCAGTACCAATAGAATCCTTACGCTTTTATAGAAACAAAATTGTACGACAACTATGGACGCAAACGCAGTATTTCGCGAACGAAACAGCAATTTACTTGATTTTTTAGGGTTCCGATACCTCAAAACGAAAAAACGGAACCCTTATAGGATCACTCGGTTGTCTGTCTGTCCGTCTGTCACAACCGATTTGCTCCGAAACTACTGGACCGATTGCGTTAAAATTTGGTACATATATGTAAATTGGTGACCCAAAGGTGGACGCGTAAAGTAAATTAATGGATTCTGAACAAGGGGGCCACTTTTGGGAAGTAAACTGGAAAGTTAAAAAAATAAATTTCGCAAACTGTATTGTGTGATGTGACATATCAAATGAAAGGGGTTGTTGTAAGCATGTCAGATATTTTTTTTTATAATACTATCAAAAACAGATTTGAAGTAATTTAGGAAAAAAGACAAAAATTGACCATCCCCCCCCCCCCCCCCTTATCTCCGAAACTACTAGGACTAAAATTCTGAAAAAAATAACGATAAAACTTCCTTGCCTAAAGATTACAGAAAAACCTATAAGAAGTTGTGAGTATATAAGTGAGTATTCAAAAACACTTACACACAAAATTTAGATTATATACGGAACCCTCACCACGCAAGTTGAACTCGCACTTGTTTATACAACGATTAGTACAAATAGCAAACTGTGACGTCACACTTTTATGTCAATTACTATGAAGCTGCCGCCAGCGAGGTCCGTCTTTGACTTAAATTTTCGGGTATTTATGTTGTTTAATTGTTCCCATACAAACATTTGTATCTCCAAAAACTGGTACAAATGGCATCGTACAAAATCTAAGGTTACAAGACTATTGCCATACGAATTAAATTTAATGGTACAGAGACTTCTCTGAAGTGGTACTAGCTACAGCAGTCTCTTTTAAAGGAACGCGACATTGTATCAGACATTGGCAATCTTTAAAATTGAGTAGTCTACCTCTACCTAAGTCCGCGTCCCGCATTTCTGTGGCTCTCATTAGACGGAAACGGGCCGCCCGCAGGCAAATTCACACTCCAATTAGAGTCCGTAATCGAAAGTTGGGGTCCCCGCCGCCCTGACCTCGAACGTAGAAATGCTTTAAATGAATCGGGCTTTGTTCATTTCGGATCAAGGCTTCGATTTGAAGTTAACAAAGGCTTCTTTTTGTTCTTCGATTTGAATTGTAACAGGTTTGGCGTCCTCATGGAAGCGAGCTAGCGAAACAGATTGAATGTGATTGGATTTCAAAGCGACAAACAAGGGAAATTGAAAGATTTTCAAGAAACCCCACTGCTTTTTTACAAATTGTATATATACCTATGACACTCCCTTGATTAAGAGGAATCCAACGATACCTCACATGTTACAATCACTCAAGGCGCTTGGGCTGTAGCCTGTGACATCATTTAGTTTCCCAACCAATCATTATAACTAAATTATAACATACCAGAACAGATTGTAGATATATCTATACGACCTTAGAAGACAACGCAATCCGTAAAAATACAAAATTATCTCAAAGGAGCGATATTACCAAAAGTACCAAAACCCCCATATACCCCATTCACTTATTTCTAATTTTAAATTCGGAAAACGTCCATCAAGATACCCGGAACAGTGAAAGTAAATACCGGGACGATCTCTATCAGCGTAGTGGCCGGGACGCGTTTAATTCTATTTTCCAATTCGTCCCTTTTCTTTATTGGATTGTCTTGCCGGACGCAGAGTAAGATGTTAGCCAACTTCAAGGGTTTAATTTAACTCCTTGCTATTGATATGTTCCTGGTGCATTTAGGAAATTAATGTAAAATTGCGTGAATGGTACAGTAAGGAAAATGTATTCACGTACCTTTTTCGCTCTTCTTACTATGACAGTAAGGCATAAAAAGTAGCTACGTGAATACTACTGGACCTTATGATGTCGGTATCGCGGTCAAATCATTGTTATTTTCACCTACAAAGAATGATAGTAAGTGTTCTACAGTGGTCCTAACATGCATTCGAGAAGCTCCCCGATTACCCTGCCGGCTGCTATTTCAACAACTTGACAATAATAATTTGCCTTTCATAAAATAAGGTCTATTTTTGTTGAATTATGAAATTTCAATACTTCCCACAACCTCTATTACACCCTATTCCTTACTCCCTGTAATTTCCAGTAAGAGGTTAGTGTACTTACTACCTACTTACTCTAGTATTAGTTATATTTCCCAAATTACGAATCGGATTAGCATTATTTTGATAACCAATACCGTAACGACGCCATTATTACAAAAGCCTCTCAACTCAACGGAGCAACACCCCAGAAATGTTTTCGTTTCATCTGACGGCATTAAACGGGAAATAATAAACAGACCCACTAAAACGCCTATGCGGGATTCTTTTACCACATCGTATAAGCGCAAGGATTGCGGGATCGGGACTCGCGGGATCCCGGGATCCCGGGGTTATCAAGTTATCAATTCGAGACGGGCCGCGCCGTACGCTTTTGATGGCGACGTATATTTTATTAACACCGCAGGGTAACTCCATGTGTGCGATACCGAGTTATGCGTTTTCGTTTAATATTTTATGCCGTTACCTGAGCACGAAGGAGCGTTTCATAAAAACACATTGTAAACGATATTATTTGTGAAATCGGCGATAGCGTCACGTTACCGTTTCACCGTTCAGATTTCGGTGTACCGTATGTTTTAGCATACCCCGGTATTCATCCTTCGTTTATTTTGCACTGTATTCATGAGCATTAAAGTCGTTAATGGTTTATGTATCTAAATAACGATTTTCTGATCAAAACTCCGCAACTAAAACACAAAGAACAAGGTATCATCATTTCTGCACAGTACAGCTTGAGCTACTATGTACAACATAAGCAAAGCAAGAGACGGTGACATAATAAAACGAACTTGGCCTACTCGACCGGCGCCTGCACGATGTCGTCTGTTTGTTAT
Source organism: Epinotia nisella (assembly GCA_932294315.1). Lineage (NCBI taxonomy): Eukaryota > Metazoa > Arthropoda > Insecta > Lepidoptera > Tortricidae > Epinotia > Epinotia nisella. The sequence continues at coordinate 13,354,951 of OW028693.1, forward strand.
TGTTACCGCCGGTAATTTCTGCGCTCCTGGTGAGTGTCGCGCAATTCAGACGTTGCCTCACCGCATCGTTTGTGCGTGCTGCCAATGTTGCCATTGTAATTTTTACAAAAGAAACTTCTTATGTTACCTACCTATCTGGGGATCTTGTCCTTAAAGCACAGATAGTACTGTTACTTGCAGCTTAAAGCCGTAATCTTTGATAAGAGCTAGCTGTCTAGACATAGGGAACTTTTGACCATGTCCTGGGGCCGTGTGGTTGCGGCAGTCTAACTAAAGGTTGGGGCCTGCATTTATCTCTAGCTGTCAACACGACGTATCCTCAATTATATAAAAGGTCGGCAGCGCGCTTGTGATTCTTCTGGTGTCACAAGCGTCCATATGTGACGGTATCTGATCATCAAGCAAGCCGTATGCCTGTTTGCCACCATCGCATTTTTTTTTATATTCGCTATCATCATATAATATGTGGATCCACCAGTTTTCTCAACTATTATGGGTAAAAGTAATGTAAAAGACATCACGACACCTTTGATGGATAGGAAATTACGGAAACTTTCGCTTCGAGCAGTGATGATGTGACGCGATCCATCTAACTAATGTTGCTGGATGACAAATTATTCACATATTTCGTCTTTAAAATCCTTTGACCGTGTTGTTATTAATAGACACAGTTTTGTTGACAATCTTTTATACCATTCATTCAAATCAAAAATCAATTAATAATTCAGCAAATATGGGGCCACATGTCAAACGATAATTTATAATCTTACATTTGTCTAAGATTATAATCTCCAATTCTAACCGATAAACGGTTAACAAACTAAATATCATTAAATGATATTGTCTATTACATTCGATTAAGATTAATTCGAAGAAGTTCATTATACACGATGATTTTTAGGAGCCAAAAAATATTAATAAACAGCCAAATGAAACAAATTGAATCATGGTCTCATGCATCACTGTTTAGTTCATTCACTATAATGAGAATGTACCTATTGTTAACATACTGAATGTATGGTCATCCTATATTTCAGCGCTTTGGAAGGTAATTTGATAGGTATTACGTCAATAAATTCTAACATCTACTTGTCATGCATGTGACAATTGACAGTTTATTACTGTTAATGTAATAATTGGATACAAGGGTTTTGAGGTTGGTTGATGAAACTATTTTTTTATGGAGGTTAAAGTTTCATACATTTGAACTACCGTTAGGGTGACAATGATTTGAATTAAAAATTAATTCCTAATTCAGCTCTTCAGGAAAAAAAGAATGTTTGTCTTCAATAACTGAATTAGAAAAATTGGTTCGTGATCATGAATAAAATCATCGTGTATAGAACTTTTTGTCGAGTCACTATTTCAATTTTTTTTTTCTTTTTTAATAAAGACAGGCTTGCGATTTCTACAGCTCACAGAGCCACAAGTTTTAGTAATTTCATTACAGAACTATGTAGCGGCTAACAAAATACACCTATCCTACAAATTTTATTCAAATATACCTCACAGTTTTGTTTTTTAAGTAAAATCCCTGTGATATACTATAAATTGCCATTTTGGCTACGGGACCCTAAAAATGGCGCATAATTACGTACCTAGTTTATGCGAATATTGCGAATATGCTTGGCGCCGCAAAAGCCAATTCCTACTTGCAGTAGACTTGCAATACATCAAAACCTTTGCTTGCCTCGTCAAAGCTTTGATTCGGACTCCAGTCAATAATGAACGAGTTTGGGGATATTCTCCCACTCTAGAAGCGCTAAATTTGCACAGGCAGCGCGGCGGCGGCGGCGAGATGAAAAACGTTCGAGATAAATCGACCTAGCTTTAAATTTGGTAGGACAGCAAGTTGGTTCTTTTGACGGCCTGGAAAGGCCCTTAACGTTTATTATTAATTGTCACGTGGTCATGACCAATTTGTCAAGTTGTTAGCGTACATTTGCATACAAAATATCAAACAATTATACTAGTGGCTCTGTCAGCAAGAACAAGAGCTTGCAAAAAAAACTGATTCGACAAAAAAATCTATATAATTATTTAACCTGCTTACAAAATTGCACGAGAATCGGTTGAGAACAGCCGCGGAAAGACTCCTGAAATACGAAGGAATTTTGCCCAAGCGGAGCCGAAACGGAGAACATTGTTCGCTTCGCTCGACGCTTGCTCGTTCTATAATCAACATACCCATCTAAAACCGTGGACAGGGTTTAGGTAACTTTAAGTAGGAGGTGAACTTTGCAATCATTATGCGAGGAATGTTTTCTTTCCCGGCAAAAAAAGATACCTAACCGGAGATGAGATAAAGGCCACACTACGAGCTATCCCACATTTTCGCCGTCCCGCCGTGGTCTCATTTACGCAATTACGCGCCCGGACCGCACCGTGCGTGTGGCGCTTAATCCACTTTTAATTTTGATTGATGCGCCCTCCGCTGCGACTGAACGCAGAATTTAATTCTGAGACTGTCAAGGTCACCCGGCTTGGTTGGGTGTACGAAAATATAACTACCACAGCCAGTATAGGGTTTTCTTGGAGTTGCTACTGGGGATGATATGGTACCTAAAACAACTTCGACGGAGAACCTCATATCAAAGGGGGAGCTGTTTGCGATGCGGTGGTACAATGCATCATGTCATTGGTGAAGGAAATACAATATAAATAAATAAATATCGTGGGACAATTCACACCAATTGATCTAGTCCCAAACTCGGCAAAGCCTGTACAGTCGAGTTCTCCAATATCTATACAGACAACTTTTCAAAAATATCTGTACCTACACAGGCTTTATTATTACTGACATAACACACATGTGTAGATATTTTTGAAAGGTTGTCTGTATAGATATTGGAGAACTCGACTGTACTATGCGTACTAGACAACGGATAAACATAGGTACTTGATAGATAAATATTTTCTTAAATAGATATTAAAACATCCAAGACTCGAGAACAAGCCCTCGTATTCATCATACAAATATCTGCCCCGACCGGGGATCGAACCCGGGACCTCAAGCTTCATAGGCAACATCCCTACCCACTAGGCTAACCGGTCGTCGAATATGTATAGACAGGTGAATGACCGACAACCCGACCTGAAATAGATTTGGACACTTTAGTTAAATAAAACGTAGCCAAACTGGAGAATATCTTCGTATTTTTACTAGACGCAAAAACGTCAAACTGTACTATCGCCCAAGGGTACGGGTATACACCTCTAGGGTCATTTTGGAGCGTTCGCTATGCATGTGCAGACGATTTTGAACAGAAAATGTGAACCCGTACCCTTGGGCGATAGTACCAACGCAACATAAGTAGATAGGAGTAACTTCGAGCGCGACAAGCGGGGCGGACGCGGCGCGGCTTCCGGGCGCTTCCTTCCGGAAATAGGGCCCGTTCCGGAGCGCCCCGGCGGGTCTAATGGCGCGTGTCTGTAATGTCATGCGGCCTGTAGCGGTGCTCGTTACGTGCTGCGCTCCCTGCCCCCCTATTCTGTAACTTGTTTCAAGCTCACCTCAACGCTCACCCGCAAATATATCTTGACGCCGCGATTCGTAGTAACTAAGCGTAGGTAGAGGTCTAGTTTCGTTAGGTGTGACGCGTGGGGTGAAGCGCATGAGCGCGTACCGAATAACAGCCGGTGTTTTTCACCTTTTCGAGTAACTAACGTTGGCGATTTTACTTGCGTACATTAAATAGCCGTAGAGCTTGCAGCTTAGTTGATATTCTTGTCGTCTTTAACGTAAATAATTTCATAATTCCCTTGGAGTGTAGGTACGGTCGGCCTCACAAGGGGCTTAACACCTTTGTACCTTGTCGCATTAACGTCATGTTAAACTGCCATATGAAGTTGTCAAACGAGTGAAAATGACAAGGTACTTAGGTGTACAGCTACTTATGATGTCGACTGTACTTGCACGGATGCAACCCTTTCACTGCGCATGGATTTACTTGCTACGGACGGCCTACGCAGTGTAAATGAGCCGAGCAATGAAAGAGTTATAAATGTTATGATTTATGATGAACATTTTCGCCGACAACAGCTCAATCGGTAAATTGTCTTTTCGTAGCCAGATCACTAGTACCGCCGCTATAAGGCGGAAATCCACCGCACCCCACAAAAATCTGTTATGTCAACTTTTTGAATATCAATTTTCCCTACCTATTACTTTTCTCCCCTGCACTGCAATCCCATATCGTTATGCGTCCCTGGTACCTGTACATGGTCATTTAAAAAATTCAGCCTCGCTTTGCAGTTGTGTATACGCGGTAAAGTGCTTATAGTGCCGGCGGCGCGCCCCAGGCCGCGCCTCGCGTAGTGCCGTCGAGTGTCGAGCGCTGACGCTATAGCGCGACACGAACCACCTTGATACTTGACACATTACTATTTTATGCTTGGACGAAATTTACAGGTTGGTTTGCATTGCACCAAACCGTCAGTAATCGTAAGCGGGTGTTAGTTAAAATCTGAATGTATGGAAGGTTTGACAAGTTTCTAAGGAATGATAACTGCTGGCGCCATATTTAACGCTGATCGGTCTGGCATCGTTAGTTGGCGCAACCCACCCTTATAATCATTACTTATGATCGTGTACCAATTGTAAAACTATAGAAATCTATGTCTAATACATACTTTGCACGTGTATTTAACATCGGCGCCGATATCACCCACATTACGCCCGCTGTTACGGTTAATAGGCAAGCGTAAGCATAAACAGTTCAATAGCTTCGCTCAGCGTCTTTGTTTAATAAAGATTAACCCACAAAAAACACAAAAAATCCAGTCTCGCGACTTCCGAATTAGCAGTCCATAGGTACCTACCCAATAATACCATTAGCCTACTCAATCACTTTTCCAATTTGCGAGTGAAAACGCGGAAAAAACAAATTATCCCCAAACTAATACTAATACTTAGATGTAAAACTCGTCGAAACCGTTAGAGCCGCTTTCGAGAACCCATTTACAAACAAACATATGGGTCAAACTAGCGGCTTTGTGACCTGTAAAACTCGCGAGCGTCTTTTTAGGGTTCCGTAGCCAAAATGGCAAAAACGGAACCCTTATAGTTTCGTCATGTCCGTCTGTCCGTCTGTCCGTCTGTCCGTCTGTCCGTCTGTCCGTCTGTCCGTATGTCACAGGCATTTTACTCGAAAACTATAAGGTGTATTTGAATAAAATTTTGAGGATAGGTGTATTTTGTTAGCCGCTACATAGTTTTGTAATTAAAATGACAAAAAAAATTTTTTTTAGGGGTGCACTCCATACATAAAACTAAAAGTCAAAATTTTTTTTTTCATTGTAACCCCCCGTGTGGCACATCAATCGATAGGCCTTTCAAAATAAATATAAGGTTTCTTAGCATTTTTTTTGATTAAGTGAATAGGGTCGGAGATAATCGCCCCGAAAGTCACTAAAATTCTGTCCCCCCCCCTCTAATTTTTGAACGGTGTATTTTAAAAATATGGAAAAATTCATGGACATAGGGCTTATTAATTTCATTCACCGAAAATTGTTTTGAACAAGATCGGTTCAGAGGTTTTCGAGATATTGCTGAAAAACTGCCTTCCTCAAAGAAAAGGACGTAAGTGCCGTAAAATTTCTGTGACGATACGACCTTTTTAATAGGCACGGAACCCTTCGTTTTGCGTGGTCCGACACGCACTTGGCCGGTTTTTTTTATTTTTTTTTTTGTTTAGAAAACTGAATCGCCAATAAAATCTACATAATTATTAAACCTGCTGACAAAATTTCACGAGAATCGGTTGAGAAATGCGATCTGTGGAGGAGAACAGATGAAATTTTGGCCCAAGCTGAAACGGGGAACTTGGCTTCGCTCGCTGGTTCAATAAAAACGTCTCGTTGAATAATAAAGGATACTAAAATATGAGGAAGAAAGTGTCGCTACTCTTTTAGAGAGGGCTCGCTCAAGCCTCCGCATTCGCCACTGATAATTATCCTCAAAGCGGCCCACGGCCTCATTACGCGGCGCGCTGACGGTACCGGACATCAACGGCGCGACTGATACGAGTCAATTAGTCCCCGGTATCCAAAAATGTTTTTTATTACGTATAGGTAGGTAAGCATTTGGCCACTATCTCACCTGATCTTAAGTGATGATGAGATCGAGGGTGGGATGCATACCTCTTGAAAAGATCCAAGTTATACGTAGCTGGGAAAAGGTTTGCCCGTTTTATTAAAATACCCATAATACGGATAAAAAACGGGTCACTCACGTCTTAGGTGGAATGAGAATGAGAGACCTGTTTCATTATAATACTACTACTTACTAACTAATATTATAAATGCGAAAGTTAGATGTTTGTGTTGAAATGTTTAGATGTTTGTTACTCAATCAAACTTAAACGGCTCAACCGATTTGGATGAAATTTTGCACTAATATGCATAGTTTATAGCCTGGATTAAAATATAGGATAGTATTTATTCCGGGTCCGCGCAGACGAAGTCGCGGGCGGAAACTAGTATTTTAATATTTATTTCTTGTAGTTCTGTTCCGTTAGCCAGAAACAACATGACATAGTTTCTTAGAAAATAAGTTTCAACAACAACATCGACTTCTAAGATGCTTAGAGGACGGCCCTTAAAAATGGGGTTAGAAATATCTCGACAAAACCTACATTTAGTGGACCCGCAAAATCAAAGTTTTTAAGTGATCCAGACCCAGCTGCGCCTATCACAAGACGGCGCGCGAGCTCTCTCGATTTTTCTCGCACCATCCGTCTCTCTCTTATTAAAAAATTAAGAAAGAGAGGTATAGTGCGAGAAAAATCGAGAGAGCTCGCGCGCCGTCTTGTGATAGCCGTGCTGGTTGATTAACGCATTGTACGTACCTACGTAAGGCAGATCTAAATGTCAGTTTTTTTAGGGTTCCGCAATAGCTGCTTAGCTCAGTGACCCTTACCACTTACGTACATACTTACTACTACATACTACGTCCCTGACTCAAAACATAAGCGAGGAAACTATTTACATTTTTCAAAAATAATTGACGCAGCTGAAAAATCTAGAACTTTTTTCTGGCGTTAATAAAGGTTATTCCATCACAGCGTATGTCAGAAGGTTCGAATCCTGTTTTTTTTTAAATTTAATTTGTAATGTATATATAATTAAATTTTCCCTTTAATTTAATTTGTAATGTATATTTCGTTAGCACTTAGCAGTCGCTACTTTACTATTAATTATAGTACCTTATTTTAAATAGGTACGTGCTTCATCGTATATTTCTCACTTCTTTTGTCTTCTTTGATCGCTATAGGTACGATAGATATCTATGATACGTTTACGGTGCACCTTATTCCCTTGTGATAAGGTGTAAAATGAATCTCTTTGATGTTACCGCAGTCTGTTGACACGTCTCATAATGTCCGAGACGCGTCAGAGCTGTTATTATTTACGCGCTCATGCGCCTCACCTCACCCGTAACGCCTAACGAAACTAGACCTCTACCTACGCTTAGTTACTACGAATCGCGGCGTCAAGTTATATTTGTGGGTGAGCATTAAGGTGAACATAAAACAAGTTACAGAATAGAGGGACAGGAGGCCGAGCTAGAGGGGTCCTGCCCCTCATTATAACGTTCGGAATTGCGCGTTCAACCACCGTTGCGTGGCTGTTTATCAGTAGTGGCTGGCGAGGTTTTGAAATTATTATGATACTAGTTTTAGCCTGCAATTTAGTCCGCGTGTATACCTACTCGTTAATCGTTTTAGGTCGGGTTTTATAAAGATACGTTCGACCACTTAGACCGTATGTCGTTATGTAGATCCGAAAGGCTTCATCATGAGGATTATTTTTTGCTAAATAACATAGTGTCAGAACTAAAAGGAAGACCATGAATTGTAACATTTGATGTGAAATTTTGTTCACAAAAATGACAAGCTGACATCGCCGTAAGGACAGGCCATACAACGGACATTATCATTTTTAATCGAAATATTGGTATGATAAAGCTACAGCGTATTTTTTTTTCTCGTGTATCGGGTTCGATTCCCGGTTCAACCATGTAATTATTAAAAAATCTATGAATGCAGTTTAAATTGTTTTTTAAATTAAAATAATGTCTTCTTTTAGTAAAATGTTCCATCTACAATATTCAAGGTACTTTCCCTACATGTGGCATAGCCGTGGGACGCCCTGTATATATCACTATCACTATATATACAGGGCGGCAAATAATGAATACCACTGTATTCTTTATTTGTCTGGCAAGAGCATGACGTGGCTATCGGTAGCACACATTTTAACCTTAATATTAAAACAAATTCAGTAATTATCTGGAGCCCTCACCGCCTGACAGGCGCGTGACGCCGGTGGAGCCCGAGGGTCCTCCCACGCCCTCATTACTCGCTAACGGCGCGACGGCTAGGTGCCGACCTGCCGACCACTGTTTATTGCTGACTAGCTTTTTTTTATTAATTTAATACATTTTTTTTATAATGAGTTCGGGAGTGCACATAAAGTCACTATTTAAAACCTGAAAGGTTTAGGGTGTTGGCGAGACCGCGCGGTTCATCCCGCGTTCCTTAAGTTAGTCAGCGGGGCTAGCGCAACTGACGCCGCACCGCGACGCGAGTCGAGAAAGCTCTACCCCCCTTTTTCTAATTTGTACGGTGCGAGTGAGATAGGGGACGCTTAGTCGCGCGAGAAGCGACTGAGCAGCAAGTTGTGCTAGACGTGCAGGGCTTCTGCCCGCGACTCCGTCCGTGTGGAACTCGTTTATATCGTAGCTCCATACAAACTTTCACCCCCGATTTTACCCCTTTAGGGGATGATTTTCTGAATAAAAACTATCCTATGTCCTTCATCGACTCAAACTATCCCAATACCAAATTTCATCTAAACCGGTTTAGCGGTTTAAGCGTGAAGAGGTAACAGACAGACGGACACACTTTCGCAATTATAATAAGTATAGCCTTTGGCCGCGACTTCGCCCGCCTAGTAAGTAATTTTTGCACCCTTAGTCGTCATATACTCGTACGTAATTTCAAATTTCTAATTTTTTAAATGAACGTGTTCTCTCTTCTATCAAAATACCTATCCTATAGTACATGCCTTCGTTACATTATGTCATAGCAAGTAACACATACTTATAACTTAACTTCCATTACCTTAAAAGCATGCCACTGACACCTGGGATACAGAAAAATCGTGAGAAGCGAAACGTGATACCCTTGCACCCAGCTGCAACAAAAGATCTTATTGACATCATAATGATAAATGCACCATCGAGAGCACGACCTACATCCATGAAGTCGTAATTACATGCGGTTTCACCTACACTTTCGCCCTTATTTACATTAGCGCGGCAAAACTACTGGCGACGCGACGCGTCAAAGCGAGCCGATGAGCACAAACCGATATTTATCAGAATAGCCTTGCCAAAAACAAACTTAACTTTATCGCTTTCAAGGACTCTGTTACATACACATAAAGCCTACAGTTCATTAGCTACCGTCAGCGGCAAAGTAGGCTACATATATTTGATGTCTCTTGGGGCGCTATGACGATGGGATAGAGTGCATTTCATATCGCTCTGAACGAATTCGACGGCGGGACTGTAGAGCCACGTAGAGCGGTGGGTAGAGTTCGCGTGCAGTGACGCAACGAACCAACCGGCTTGACATCTATAATAATGATGCCCAGGTAGAAAGAAGTTGCATTATGGTTGGCATGGCACAGCAAGTTTATAAATGGAACTCTTTTATTTCATTTCATTTCATAACGACACATAAATAAGTTTCTGTCAAAACTTAAATTTTTGGTACATGTTTTTATTGTAGACCGTACTTTTCTGTATACTACTCATTGAGACGATTCTAACGAGCCCAAACACGGTGAGGTTGTGGCATTTCATTTAGAAGTTCGTATGGCCACCTTCCAGCTCCATATGCAAAATTTCAGCTCAATCGGTTACCGGGAAGTGGATCAAATTTAATTTGCAAGATTTGATGACAAACATCGGGACAGGGGAAACGAAATAAAAGCTTGTAAAAAAACCGGGCAAGTGCGTGTCGAGCCACGCGCTGCACTGTTCGCCGGTTCCGTAGTTGCCTGTCTGTCTTTGTTACATCGACACGCGCGCGCCAAAAAGTCAAAGTCAAAAAGTCATTCTTCAATTTAGGCATATTACATGCACCTATGAATGTCGATAAACTACCTCGAGAAGAACCGGCGTAAAAAACTCGGCGAGGTGTCATTTTTTCAAAACAGTATACAATATATCATTTCAGTATCAGTAGCCGTAGCATGGTTGGTCTTATCACGCGACAAGTGACAAGATAAGAGCGTCGTCTCGTTCTATCGAACGGTGTCAGCCAGTGACGCACGCTCTATCCTATCACCTATCGCGTGACAATTCCAACCATGCTACGGCTCCTGAGTATTATAAAATTACATTGCTGCAGTAGTAAGCGTATTTATTTTGCGATAGATTTCTAGTGCAGGATTTTATCACTGCCAAATATCGCTGCCTATTAAATGGTGCGGATGCGTCGGCAGAATTTGTACGAAAGTTGGCCTGTCCAAGTAGATACACAGTACACAGTTGATCGGTATCTAGTTATGCCTACTTAGCCGTGATAGTTTTCCATTTAAATTCATTACATTATACTACTGGCACGATTTTTTTTACATTCCCAATAGTAGCCATTTAGCCGGCAGGGCGGGGGACACTTGACTTGAAGCAAAACTAGGGCTTTAAAACCCAATATCACGCAAACAGATCACGGAGTTGAAAAATGGTTTTCAAAAACCCTTTCTATTTTTGAGCAAGCTATCCAACGATGCACCACCATGAGTTTAAAGAGAAAAAAATGACATCCCCACTTTAGGTGTAGGGGAGGTACCCTAAAAACTTTTTTTAAAGATTTTATTATAGCTTGATTGATTGAAATACCCATACCGAATTACAGCTTTCCGTTCCGTCGCTGGATATTACATTCGCAAAACATTATAATATTCTTAAAATATCATATTCGCTAAACAAGATATTCTCATGGTAACATATTCGCAAAACACGATCCACGAGCTCCTAACTAAACGAATACCGATTTTAATGCGGTTTTTTTTGTTCGAAAGCAGACGTGATTGAAATGGTTCTTAGCTACGTTTCAACAAAATCGGTTCAGCCGTTTTTGAGATATTGAACTTTGAAATGAAAAAATCAGGGGTTTTTCAACTTGTCTAAGTTGTAGTTATTCGAAATTCAAAAAAAACCGGACAAGTGCGAGTTCAACTCGCGTGGTGAGGGTTCCGTATATAATACACAAAAATATTGAGAATTTTCCCGTTACTTTCAATACTCAAACTTCTTATAGGTTTTCTTGTAATCTTTGGGCAAGGAACTATTTCCCAATTTTTTACAGAATTTTAAGCCTAGTAGTTTCGGAGATAAGGGGGGAATGGTCAATTTTTGTCTTTTTTCTTAAATTACTTCAAATCTGTTTTTGCTAAAATTATATTTAAAAAAAACTGAGATGCTTACAACAACCCCTTTCATTTGATATGTCACACAATACGGTTTGCGAAACTTTTTTTTTTATTTTTCAGTTTATTCCCCAAAAGTGGCTCCCTTCTTCAGAATTCATTAATTTACTTTACGCGTCCATCTTTGGGTCACCAATTTACTTACGTGTACCAAATTTTAACCCAATCGGTCCAGTAGTTTCGGAGCAAATCGGCTGTGACAGACGGACAGACAGACGCACGAGTGATCCTATAAGGGTTCCTTTTTTTTCCTTTTGAAGTACGGATCCCTAAAAAGACAGGCTCGCGAGTTCTACAGTTCACAGAGCCACAAGTACGAGTACACAATGCTTATTAAATAACATAAAGGCCATTGTCCACCACGAGCCGAGGAAATTCTCAACACGGTAATGTCAGTTTTAATTTCTGTCACGAGCTCATTCCTGTCGGCGCCCGGCCCGTATCTTTCTTATCGCGTCGTTTAAACCTTTAGCACCCGCACAATCTACAGACGTTGGAAATAGCTGCCCCCTATTCTGTAACTTGTTTTAAGCTCACCTCAACGCTCACCCACAAATATAACTTGACGCCACGAATCGTAGTAACTAAGCGTAGGTAGAGGTCTAGTGTCGTTAGGCGTGAAGCGTGGGGCGAGGCGCATGAGCGCGTAGCGAATACCAGCCCAGATAATTTCGAAGACAGGACTGTGCTATGTCGTACGTCGTATGCTCGGTGATCGGTTTAAAAAAAATATTAACGCAGCACCGCTAACAAGACCGCGAATTAAACTACCTGTCTCTTTTTTGGTGTTCTAATTAGAAAGAGACGAATGTTCTCTTATGCGGTCTTGTGTTACAATACAACACCTTTCATTTTCGTCAGTGTAATTGCTTGAAAAATATTCTTAATTCTCCTGTTCCTATTATGAATTTCACTGATCATCGGCAAGAATAACCAAGTCTCAAAACGATTACAACTTAGAAAAGTTGAAAAACGCCCGATTTTTTCATTTCAAAGTGCAATATCTCCAAAACGTCTAAACCGATTTTGTTAAAACGTAGCTAAGAACTATCTCGATCACGTTAGCTTTCGGACAAAAAAAAACCGCATCAAAATCGGCCCATTCGTTTAGGAGTTACATGCCACAGACCAACACAGAGACACGTCAAACTTATAACACTGCTCTTTTTGCGTCGGGGGTTAATAGTACATTGTTTAACGAGGGGCGTAAGTGGAATATTCTTACGCCCGTGTTATAGACAATGCTTTTCATCACATTTGCGAGGAAATAAATAACTACAAAAGACAGAAAAATCTAAGTTTCATACAGCCGCACCAATCAAAAATTTACAACTTCACTTCCAGATCAGTGATAGTGGAGCGCGTGGCTTCAATATTTCAACTAATCACAGAGCATTATTGTTGCGGGGCGGGGCGGCTTGGCCAACTAGTTTTTTTTTTCAACCAATAACAGAGCAACCAGATTTGCTTAAGCCAATCAGAGGGTTCTATATTTTAAAACTAAACTTAACAGCCCGTAGGTAAAACGACGAGCAAGTGTGATAAAATAAACTAAAATTGCAATCTCATCCACATAGCGGCTTATATTACTCTGTGCTCGCTTACCCCGGGCCGGGACTTGCAGTTATCATAATAATGTCACCTGTCAAAATACGGACGACATTTGCAGGCAGCGCTCTGCACGAATCTGCTTGGGCCGCTTTTACGGGAAAATTTAAACCTAATTTACGTAGGATTTACGTTATACACTCATCGTGAAGAACTTTAAAAGGGGTCGAAACATGTCGCATGTAGACACGACATTTAATATGTACCATCATTAGTAGGTACAATAGGCTTGTGTCCTACATTTTTTTACGATGCGAGTCGAATCAGTTTTTGGAGAGGAACAAATGTTTGTATGGGAGCAACTAGGATTAATTAAAAAACATAAATACCCAAAAAAGTTAGTTAAAGGCGGACCTCGCTGGCATATAAATACGACCGAATAGCCTAGTGGTTAGAGAATCTGACTATAAAGCTTGAGGTCTCGGGTTCGATTCCCAGCCGGGCAGATATTTGTATGATGAATACGAATGTTTGTTCTCGAGACTTGGATGTTTAATATCTATTTAAGTATGTACCTATTTATCTAGATAAGTATGTTTATCCGTTGTCTAGTACCCATAGTACAAGCCTGTCCTGTATACGTCGACTACAAAGAGAAATATACGGCCAAAGTTACAAAAATATGTATACACGACCTTAATGTTAAGGCAATAGAGTCGTGCATACATATTTTTGTAACTTTGGCCGTATATTTCTCTTTGTAGTCGACGTATACAGGACAGGCTTTGCCTAGTTTGGGACTAGATCAATTGGTGTGAATTGTCCCACGATATATATTTATTTAAATACAGGATGGTCAGTTAACTGTGTTGGCGTTTGTACAAAAGTGTTAACTATTGACCACCGGAAAGGCGATTTTTGTTTTTTTTTTCACTCAGTTCTCATGGGTAGCAATGTACAAGTTGCAGAACATTATCAAAATGTCAGGGAAGTTCTCAGAAATATCCGGAAACTTACATGAGAATTTAAAAATAAGTTTCCTTTAGAAAGTTTCTGCTGGGAATTTTTCATGGATGTATCATTACATGTATAATCTATAAAGAGGTTTTGTTTGAGTTATAGAAGGGTCAAAAGTGGCACCAAGTGGTTCATGTATAATATTACACTCGGCGCTGGCTAGCCAGTTCCTTTGCTTGAACTTGGCTTGACACGCTGCCGCGTGTCTAGATTATTCTTTAAGCAGGCAAATTAAACAGCTAGTGATGTATGTATCCAGAGAGTTTTTGACATGATTTCAGTGTTTATAAAATTTAAGTTCTGAGAACTTTCCTTATTAGAATTTTCGCAACTTTGGAAACTTCTCCGCGGTGCATTGCTACTCATGGATCACATTTATATTATAGTAACTCATTGTAAGCCCGATTGAGAACGATCCCACATATTGCCTCAGGATGCAGTTATCATATCTGTCAAAATAGAGACTGCATTGCGCTTAATAACATGCCGCATGGAACCTCGCTCGGGCTGCTATGTGCCTGTGAATATTTGTTAGTCTGTTACCATGAATTTGCACTTCTAGGCTTATGAGGATAGTAAGTTTTACTGGCGACTTAGCACTGCATTATTCAATGAACATTTTACGTGGCGCTAACCTTTTTCTTGCAAAACAAGGCACGCGTCCGACCACACAATCGTATTGTTGGACTTGAATGCTGTTCTGAAGATAAGTAGATAAGCTTAGTTTAGAAAATTTCAGCTATACACCTGTTTATTATTAGTATCGGCGCAGATCAAAGAATACTGTATCAGGGACTGTTAATGGTTTAAAACAATATTTTATACCGCTGAATAGTTTAATAGGTAGTTTTATGTTTTCCAGTATGAGTCCAGTCATATCGGTTTGACAAAATACAAAACCTGTAATCGAAATATAATTATCTGAACCTGAAATAATTTGGATGGTATTCAAGTGAGCTGTAGCATGGTTGGCCTTATCACGCGACAAGTGACAAGATAAGAGCGTCGTCTCGTTCTATCGAACGGTGTCAGCCAGTGACGCACGCTCTATCCTATCACCTAAGCTATCGCGTGACAAGGCCAACCATGCTACGGCTCGGCCAACAAAGTCGCCAATGGGAGTCCTCGGCATCGGAAAAGAAATTTCAGTAATCGAGTTGCGTTTTCTACATCTTTACTTGAAATTGGAAGCCTATGGCATTGTGTTAAGTAAGGTAAATAAAGCCGTCTAAGGTTGTCCACGACAATTAATTCCAACATCTCGAATATGGGAAAATAAGTGTGTAAGTATATAAATATTTTTTAGTAAAAAAAACATGACAAATAATATTGACATCTCTATGTCAATAAAAAAAATTGACACAATACGTCTTGTCAGTTTTTGTAAACATTGTAAAAGATCGTTTATTAGGGTTCCGGACCAAAAAGGTAAAAACGGAACCCTTATGGTGCGACTCCGTCCGTCTGTCTGTCTGTCACAAAGTCAAATATCTCAGGAACTACTAATGCTATCGATTTGAAATTTGGTATAGTTGTAAACAAAGCTAATCCTCGTGTATGGAAAATGAAAAAAAATAATATATACGTTTAATTTGTATAAAAAAGGGCGGATAAGAGGGGGGGCAAAAATTCAAAGTCTAGTTAGTAGGCCAAGTGGGGTATCATATGAAAGCGCTTGAATTGTACATTCTAAAACAGTTTTTGTTTTTTTTTCTACAATGGTAAAATTTTGATTTATAATGAAAAATGTTGAAAAAAATACCATTCCCCCCCCTTATCTCCGAAGTTAACCAAGCGAAAAATCTGAAAATAATATATATGAATAATATTAACGTGAATATTACCGGAAAAGTATAACACGACCTCTATCTAGCGTAATTTTTTTTAAATCTGCAAAAATCATATGTTAATTTTGTTCGTACCGTAAAATGGGGCTATTTGGCACAATTTTTTGACTAAAACATCAATAAATCCATGTTTTATGTGTTTACCAAACGTATAATATTTTTAATAGATAAAACGCATAATGCTCCGTCATTCTATGTACTGCACGTGTCTTAATTGTTAACACAGGATGAGTATTATTTTTTTAAAGAGGTGTTCCAAATAACCTCGTGTTTGTGGCTTTTTGGGAATCGACGGGTTTCGAACTGGTTTTAGCTGAATTTTGAAGCTTGTGTTATTTAAAACATAACAAGTGCTATTTGGGACGCTTTAGGAACGACCGCCGAAGGTATTAAAAGCGGTGTAACCATATTTTCAACAAAAAAATCGGGACAAAAAAAATCACAAAGTTGTACTAACAAAGTCAAGTTTTATTAAAATCTTTTTTTACCTGTAACACACATTTAAGGAACCGTAGTTACATTTATATTAACCCAAAATGTGCTCTTTAATATAAACATAAAATAAACGTCCATGACAACAGTAAATCAACTACATATTTTATATTTAAAAAATTATAACTTCTAAGTCAACTTCTAAGGCAAAAATTCTTAAGTCCAAAGTATCAAACGGAAAGCCCCAATCACCTTCACGTACTGAATGAAGGCTTTCTCCTCAGCAGGCGTGAATAGAGTTGGGTCTCCTGCTTTATCTTGTGTATTATTAAACCCCCTACATTTCCGCGATAGCGACTCTTGGGTAAATTATGTTTCTCGCCAGCTTCTGCCAAAGACATGGCCAGCTGCCACGTCAGCCATAGCATTAGCCAATGCTTCTTGAGTATATGACGTGTAATGTAGGGTTGAAATTCATTATCCTGTTGAAAAAAAAGATGGTCAACCTACCTTTACAGTAAGGGGGATATTTGGTACTAGTAACCAAATAACCCCAAAAGCCGTCTCAAATAGCCTCATTTAAAAAAACCGTTAAAATCTAATTCAAAATAAACAGCTAAAATTATGTGATATAGCTTAAAAAACTCCCGACAATATGTACTTTTAGGTATGTATACTAAAAAAAAGCTTACCCCACAGCCAGCCAACATTTGAATAGAAGTAGGACGGTGTTCAATTGCACTGATTTTCCAGCGACACAATCAAGATTTTTTTAAGCACTCGTGCTAAGTCCTCAGCGACACTGCGACCACTAACCAACTTCACATAAGACTTACGGTTTCCAGACGAAGATCTACGTTTCTACCATTGCCATGACAAAAAATATATGGACTCAAAACTTATAATTTTTTTTTTCCAAATAGCCTCGCAGGTCTTAATTAGCCCCATTTTACGGTAATTTAATACTTCTGTGTTTAATTCCTTTCCTTCAAATTCGTATGAAAGTTTTCTGAAAGTACCTTCTAGCAAATAAAAAAAAGGATTATCGAAATTAATTAACTTGATAAAGATTTATCGCTGAAAAACCAACATACAGTAAGGGAAATGTATTAACGTACCACGGTAGAACCCTATCGCAATAAGGTGACATACCAATCGAGTTTGAGTGACGGCGGCCTGTCAATTGCGACAGGGTTCTACGGTGGTACGTGAATACATTTCCCTTACTGTACATACCGAGTTCCTAAGGTCGCGCAAGTTAGTAACAAAATGCACCGATAAATGGCGCTGTAGGTACTCATGACTTAACAACACTATGCGTTGTTAAGACTTTTCCAAAATTAATGGGTGGGGAAAGACGGGTGTGTTGTATGATATTTCGTACGGAACCCTCGGTGCGCGAGTCAGACTCGCACTTGACCGGTTTTTTTCTATTTTCTTAGTGTTGTATCCATATGTGGCCGACTCAACATTTATAATATCTGTAGAAGAACTAACTACAGGTGTGAGTTCAATTGTAATCATGTGGAACAGTTTAAATTACTATAATTACTATGTGTTTAGTATATAATGTAACATTATTATTTATAAACAAAGAAAACAACATAGGTACAAACCCAACTATAAAAAGAATACACCATGCAAAAGGTCTGCCTGCGGCATGGTCCCCAATACGCTGGCCGCGTTACCTCTTTGTATCGCTAGAGAAATTCTCTGCGCGAGGTAAGCGCCGGCTCTGGGGTCCTTGGTAAATGCCTTCATGTCAGTCGACCAGGGTCCAAGTGTCTCCACTGCGAGCGCCGCAAACTCGTAGTCTTTTAATAGAGACGAATATTAGAACCTGGGCCTGGTCGGCTGCACCACCGGCCTGAAATCGGGTCACCTGTTATATAATGGCTAAAGTAAAAACTAAAGAAATACGATCACTTGATTGCAGTTAGCGCAATTTGGATGCAGCGGCGCTCGGGCACATCAAAGCTTACTATCGCCTTAGCCGGGATAAATGGAGCCGTGGCAGCTCTTTATTCACTTCTAGTCTCTAACTATTGCTTTTGTTTGGAAAATCTCGAATTTATATTAACCCCCGACACATAAGGGGGGTGTTACCTAAATACGTTTAATATATGTTTCTCATTGTCATCATCATGTTATCTAATGATTAAATATTAAATTTGTCACGTCAATTTGTGCACGTAGAACCGATGGCCGTTGGGGCGGAAAGGTTCTCGAGTGGCGACCACGTACCGGAAGGCGCGGCGTGGGTAGGCCCCCCACAAGGTGGACTGATGACCTGGTAAAGGTCGCGGGGAGTCCGCTGGATGCGGGTGGCGCAGGACCGGTCAATTTGGAACACTGGGGGAGGCCTATGTCCAGCAGTGGACGTCTTTCGGCTGATATGATGATGATGATGATTAAATTTGTCATTTGCATTGATGCTTCATGACTGGGCGCTGGCTGTCTGAAAAGCAACAAGTGAATCACGAAATACCATTTTCAATCAAAAGCTTGTAAAAAACATATACAGTTTTTGTCTCAAAAGTTTTCTTCAATTAGGTCACGTACCTGTTACGTAGTCATAATTAGCTAATCATCATTGACTTGTAGGTCGTCACGGCATCATTACATGTCAGTAACTGATCCCATTTGGTAGCTAATGTCGAAGGGGTGATGCCTACTCAATGAAGTATCGGTATGAGCATTTGTGCGGCTTCAAGTTAATTACATTAAATTTAATCTGTTGTTGTAACTAGTTCAGGCCGTATTGACTAGGTACCTGCGAAAAACTGTTAGAAATATTGTACTTCAACTTAAAATTTTACGTACACGTGTCTTAGAATGCAAAAGCTTTGGCCCCTTATAAACTGCCCTTTTTATAGGAATTCCTTACAAACTTTATTTATATAACTAGGCCATGAGTAGCATTTTCTATATCTACCAAATTTCAGCCTTCTATGTCAAACGGCCTTTCAGATTCAGGTAGCTGTTCATGTTGTTTCTTTTTTATGTGACACTAGCTTCCGCCCGCGACTTTGTCTTGAAACTGAGTTTGTCTGCGTGGAACCGGGATCAAAACTGTGCTATATTTTAATCCAGGCTATAAACGATCTTTGTGCAAGATGTCATCCAAATCAGTGCAGCCGTCAAGCGTGATTGAGTAACAAACATCCAAACATCTAAACATCCTAACTTTCGCATTCATAATACAGTCGCGGACAATGAATACGGGTCGGTAAATTACCGTCTTATTTCCTAAAATAGTGCATTGTGGATTTATTAAAAATTCTGTAATGATCTTTATTTAATTTTACATCTAAACTGTAAAAATAAAAGTTAAATAATTAACATTACCAGGTTTAAATCGGACTCGTCAAGACCTTTGAAGAAAACAACGTTAACGGAGCGAAATATCGCAAAAATGGTCATTTTTGGATATCGATATTTTTTTGATAGGATCCCGGAAATTGCTATTACATTAGGTATTACGAAGAGTAGTATATTATGTAAATAAAACTGGTGTAAAATATTTCAAAATACCTATTGTGGTTATTTAATTTAGGGTAACCCGAAACCGCGAGTAATAAAAGCTAGTTAAATCAACAAGTGCCTTGAGGAAGCACTGGGACATCTCATCAGGTAACCTTGTAATCGGGTAACTCTGTACAGTGCGGGCCAGGTCTCAGGGTCCTAAACCTGACGAAGGAGCATCGCATCAGCTCGTGACAGCGGTGAGTGTCCTTTTAGTAACTTCAAGGCTTTGTTTTCGTTGTACTTATAAATTGTATATACCTACAGTCCGTATACCTACTAGGTTCTAATTAGTAGGATAGGATTAGTAGGATGACTAATATGTGTGGTTTTTATGCGGGCCAAAGTAACCCTCTCTTAGGTCAATGTAACCCGACTCTACGGTATACTGCCTGTGACAGACGGACGTACTATCGCCCAAGGGTATGGGTACACCCCTCGAACGTTCGCTATGTATGCATGTGCAGACGATTTTGAACAGAAAGTGTGAACCCGTACCCTTGGGCGATAGTACCTATACCGAGATTACGAACAATCGCATAAGTATTTCTTTGGACCAGTTTTGGTACGGTAAGTACCTACACTAAATATTCTCATTTGGTCAGTCCGGAATCATTATGCTAACCCAAAATTACCTCCATATACTGAATCGACGAAAATATTCTACACATATAATTAAATAATCCGCTCACATAATTTCACGGATATCGGTTGAAAAATGCGACCTCTAGAGGAGAACAGCCGGACAGCCGAACATACGGACATCCGGACATACGGACGAATTTTGCCCAAGCTGAAACGGAGAACTTCGTTCGTTTCGCTCGCTCGTTCAATGAATGAGTTATTTATATATATGGAAATGAGAAGTAATGGGCTGCTTTTTCGTACACGACTCAGAATAAAAAAAAGATAATTTAGAAAATAAAAAAACCCGACTGCAAAAAAGCTATCTTTAGAAAAAAATAAAAAAAACTGAAAAGAAAAAACCAGTTCAGTAGTCGAGAACATTGAATCAGTTTCATGATTAACATTTCGTATGTCAGTTTGGACCTTGGAGTTTAAAAATAATGACCAAATCGCTTGTGACGGATCCGGAACGAGGAATACGAATCATTATGACACAGATAAAACAAACTATACATTCTTATACGAAACAGCAACTTCAACAGTCGGGACCCATTATTGTCGTCAACATTAGTGCCGCAGCCTAGACTTTTAATGGGTCCCGACTGTTGAAGTTGCTGTTTCGTATGAATGTTGTGGACGTAATCAAGTTTGGATTAGTTAAAACCCCTGTTCAGGCACTACAATAATCACAGCCATACAAAAAGTATCAGCAACATACCTTCCGTCCGTCTGAAGACCGCCGTCGCCTGGGCTTGGCCTGCAGCCCAGGATTGTATTGTTTCACTTATGAAATATCCGTTTTTCCCACTTTATACGGGAGCGCGCTCATACCCGTGTCTGGCCATCTTGACAAAAGTATAGTTTTTCTTTTTGACACCATCTTCTTGAGCGCTGCAGTCGCGCGCGGGTTTGGCGTGAGTAATGCCAATTCAATTTAAATGGTCAATGATTAATGTTTTTATGCCTGAACATATGTATAGTTTGTTTTATCTGTGTCAACGATTCGTATGCCTCGTTCCGGATCCGTCACAAGCGAAAGCTGATAAACACATTACCCTCCTTTGCGTCGCGCAGTCGGGTAAAAAGAAGTGTAATCTTTTGAGGTTTTCCACCAGAACAACTTAACGCCTCAACCGATTTTGACGAGTGAATATACATAGTTAATCCTTGAACAATATATAACACTATACGCCTTGATGAACACAGACAATTATAAACTCGGCTCGGAGCGGATCCGTAAATGTGGACAGTTATCCCCGCGTTTGCTATTTGCATGCGAGCGGAGTCTGTCGGGTGCCGTTCGTCATCGAGAGGGGTCGAATATCAGACGGACAAATAAAACATGGGTCACTTCTACACTATCATACGTAACATGTTGTTCTTGTAAACTGGTTATCGAACGAGTGAGCGAAGCTAACGAAGTTGATTCAGCCTGGGCCAAAATTCTTTCTTAACTCCGTTTGTCCGGATTGTTCTCTACAGCCCCCATATGTTTTAAGCTCACCTCAACGCTCACCAACAAATCTTGACGCCGCGATTCGTAGTAAAGTAAGCGTAGGTAGAGGTCTAGTTTCGTTAGGCGTGACGCGTGGGGTGAGGCGCATGTCGCATTTCACAATTTTCTCTCGTGAAATTTTGTGTTTTTTTCTAGCGAAATTTTGTGAGCAGGTTCAATAATTATAAAGATTTCTCTTGTCGATTTAGTTTTCCAATTTTTTTTAAGTCAGGTTTTACAGCTCTCAGAGCCACTAGTATTTAAATAAGTATCGTCAAATTCTTTAGTTACAAGTTACAATCTAGAAGAGTCAATATTTAGGCAAATATAAGTTCCAATGCTTTTTTAATCATTTATTTTCTAAAGTAAATACAAGATGATGACTAACATTAACTAAATTGGCTATATAAAATTTTTATTTAATCAAACGTAATAGAATAATTTAGAAATTAAGGCAAAAAAAAAAAAAGCTGATATATAAAAACTACTCAAATAGCCCACCCCGCGTCATTCCCGGTGCAAAGGTGCCCATTACGCTCGCCGCATTGCCGCGTTGGATTGCAATGGACAACCTTTGTATAATACCCGAAAAGAAATATCACCGTATCCAACCATAAACATTACCAGAGATGCTATCGATACCACTCTTAACCAAAACTAATGTCCCCCGGAGTCATCGCAATCAGTTGCACCTATAACCATATATCATTTCATTACGATACGCTATCAGTGCTAAATGTTCTCCATTTAAGTGTATCAGCAAAAACAAGCACGTTTGGTAAATTGCCGCGCATACATTACGCCCGGGTGCAAGATATCTCGGCGCTGAACATAATGTGTGCAGACGGTTCGGCGGCGAGTAAATGGCCCATCGTCCGTCGCCTGTCGCCTCGCCGCTTTCGCCCGCTGTGTTATTCACAACCTGTTTGTCGCCTCTCCCTTCGCCCCTGTATCTTGATCCCGGGTTACAAAACCACGTTATATTGAGGATCTCTAGTCTTTTATAATTAGAGATCGTTGGGAACGGGGTTGTTGGTCAAAAGTATGCAAAACCAAATCAACTTTATTTGTTAATTGACATCTGAAGATGTTATTTGATTAATCTAATTGATTTATACAATAAGCAAAACTTTACTACACAAAATACAGAAATGTACAAATGGCGAGCTAAACATAGTAAAAATAATAAAAATATACAACATTTCTAAATAAAATACCCGGAATTTCTAAGTAACGCAATTATGCCTGTCAAAATTTTCTTATTTAAGTATTTACGTGAAGGTTTAAAAGTTACTGAATTTACCGGTAGTCAACTAAGGATGTTTAAAGAGCAAACTGACGCAAAGTTTTATTATATAAAGTAACAATTATTTGTGTTTAGATTGGGAATTTACGTAACAAAGAGATGGCCATTTCCGGTCCCTACTTAGGTTGAATACAAATTTTCATATATTTGAGATATATCTGTCAAATATGCGAAGTACCTATCAAATATAATGGAAACACATATTCGCACATCTCCGCTGGATGTTCACCCTTACACGGTGTGAATACCGGCCCCGCTGTCGCCGCCGCCCGGCCCGGCGTTCCGAGTATCACGACCGCGCGGGCGGAGTAGCTATATTTTGCAATGTGCGAATTTTTTCCTTTTTTTTTGCGAAATAAATATCACCTGCAGTTTTTGTTACATGAGCGTCATTTGAATGATTATGAAATAAATTGTGGTCAGAAAGTTGAATTGTCACAAAAACATTGATAGACTCTTAATCGATTATTTTACATTGACTCTCCTACCTATTAATGAACAATAATATACCTATCTTTTTTTCAGCTCTTTAATGTGCATTGATTATTAAATGGTAGCGATAAAACCGGCATGCGGCGTAACCTTTGTCTGACTTTGAGTAATCTGATATCGCAGGCAGGTCGGCGGTGGACGGTGTGCGCGACACTGTGTCGCGTCGCGCGCCGGCCGGCCGCGGCCGGCCACAAATCTTCCGTTTCACTCCGCCCCAGCCTCCGCGCGGAGAGGAGGGAAACAGCACGCTTCAAAGCACGCGGCTGCGTGATACCGGCTACTCCCGAAATAGGCTGCCCCTCCCGCGCCCCGCGCCCGGCCCATCGCCCATCCATCGACGTGCTTTTAGTATGCTGCGCGCATGCGAACCGCCCGCACCCTCTGCGCTCCTAGTACTTAACGCTCACAAAACGCGAATTAAAAACCATAAAAAAACTGACCATCTCGCTGACCACGCCGATAGAGCATGCAGCAATAAACAAAATGGTAGCTATGCTAGCGAATCCTAAATGGAGCGAAGATTTGACTATTCAAATGATTATAGAGTACGAGAAACGCGAATATCTATGGAACCCGGTATCGGAACATTACAAGAATAAGAAGATACGCGAACAGGGTTACGTGGAGATAATTAACGAGTTGAACTTGGTGGATGTCACTGTTAAAGAATTGAAGAATAAGATAAAAAATATCCGCTCGTCATACAGCGTGGAGCTGAAGAAGATTCGCGCGGCGCGAAAGGCCGGCGCGCATGCGTACCGGCCCAGCGTCACGTGGTTCGAGCACGCAGACAGGTTTCTACGGGCGATCGTCACACCGAGCTCCGTAAGACTATTTTTGTTTATTTACATTTGTATTTGTCTACACATGCGCTCTAAGCGAACAGCTGTTCGATGTTAACACGATGTTTCTGTTGCGGCAGGTGGATACGAGTTTACTGGAGATTCCCGCGAGCGACGATAGCGACGCCGTTCAAGATTTGAGCGAGCGTAAATCTCCGGAGAAGAAAAGTCCTCGAAAGCGGCGCAGCTCGACGCGGTCGTCGACGCCGTACGTGCTGAACACGCCGTCGCCGCGGCCCGGGACGCCGTTCGGGCTGAGCCAGCCCGCCGCGCCGTTCGGCATCCTCCCGCCGGCCTCCTCCTCGTTCCTCAACCCTCCCGTGGGGATCGCGACGCCGCTCATTACGTCCCTCGCCACCATCTACCCGGTGCCCGCCAAACAAAAGAAGGGCAATTACGACGATAGGACCGAGGACGGCCCCCAGGATTTAAGTCAGCACTCGGAAAACGGAAACGAGAATGAGTTTGAAATGTTCGGGAAACTGATAGCGAGCCAGTTGCGGAAGTTGCCGCTCAGTTTGGCGTTGGAAACGCAACTGAAGATACAAACTTTGGTGAACGCTGCAAGAATTCAGGCGGTTTATCAGCAATACAATTATCCTGGGCCGTCGCAGGAAGCTCTGTCCGTTCAAGCGTTGTCCAACGGGATTTTGGCCAGTATGGCCACGCAGAGCTCTTACGCCTCCCGTGTAATGGACTTGAGGAATGATTCTCCAGACGATATGAACCGCGACTTAAGGACCGACAATTCCTTGGGGTCAGAAATGGATGATTAAATGCCCAAACTTATCCGGATGCGTCACAAAACAGATATTATTAAGCATCAAAGATTTGCAGGGAGTCTCGGGAATTAAAGGGTTTAGAAGATTTATCAAGTCTAGGGTTGCTCATAAGGTATAGACAAGTACCTATAAAAATCTCAATGTAATTCGATTAGAAACAATAATAAATGTGATAGATGTTTTAGATGTAGGTACCTACAACGCATACTGCGGGTGAAAACGTATCTAAATAGTACAAAGTAAAGCCCACATTGATATTCAGGTAATTTAAATTGGAGCTAGTCAAGTATTTGGATGTTTTCGATGTTGTGATCTCGTTGTTTCGGCTGTGTTTATTTTATTTTATTTTTAGAAATTCTAAACTAACGTTTACAAAATCTTTACACTATTGTTTATTTTTAGTTAGCGGGTCGATCACGTAACGCATTGTACGCGCGTCAGGTAGATCTAAATGTCACTTCTCATATGGAAAAATGACAGTTGGATTTACCTAATGCTCGTTCAAATCGTTACGTGATTACCCTAATTTGCTCACGGCAATGTCGATTTCTTTTTGACTGCTCATCTCCACGATATGTCAAAATCGATATAAAGTACTTCGAAATATTTCCCTACCATTACGAATTTATTTTGTGTGATAGCTGCATTTAAATAGTGATACTATTGTATTATTAATGTGATTATAAATGTAATGCATGTCATTATTGAATAAGAAATGAATACCTCAGATAGACAGTATAGAGAATAGACTTGGATAACTTGGAATATATTTTATCTGTTGTTCGATGTGCCACAATTAGATTATAAAATAAACAGAATGTGATTTATTGAAAATTAAAAGTTTTATAAATGTCATTCCTGGTTTCAATTGTTCAATCGTATTTTAGGCGTTTACTGCTAATTCGTAATTCTCCTCGTACGTACTTAAAAATAATACACAAACTAGGGACCAATTATTTACCTACCAAATCTGATATTATCAACGTTCAAATCCGCTGTTTTCCATACAATGTTCAAACGATTTTCTATTATCATGTTTGTATACAATGTCTGACGCCACATCTTTATGAGATTTATTCTTTAACTTGGCTTCGGTTTAAAGAAAGTTTATTGTCTAAAGAAATTACATATTTCACTTACAAGATAACTTATAAATTGTTATGGCTTGGTACGTAGTATTTGTCAATTCCGGTAAACTTCATTAATCGTTTACTATTTGAGCTAAAAGGCCAGGATAAGCTAAGTGAATATTCCTCCAGCGAGTTTGGGCTTGTAATTCTTATTCTCTATATCCTGTGTTCAGCCCCCCTATTCTGTAACTTGTTTTAAGCTCACCTCAACTCTCACCCACAATTATACCTTGACACCGCGATGCGTAGTAACTAAGCGTAGGTAGAGGTCTAGTTTCGTAGCGCGTAGCGAAAAACAGCCCTGGGATGTTATTCACTACGCGCAAAGGCAGCTCACCCCCGCCGGTCACCGGTTACGAAACTCTAGTTTAGTTTACAAGGTCTACCTCTACCTACGCTTAGTTACTACGCATCGCAGTGTCAAGGTATAATTGTGGGTGAGCGTTGAGGTGAGCTTAAAACAAGATACAGAATGGGGGGGCGGGCCTGTCATTAGCTACGCGCTCACGCGTCACGCCTAACGAAACCAGACCTCTACGTACGCTTAGTTACTACGAATCGCGGCATCTACTTAAATACGAGTATATTTGTGGAAATTGTGAGTGAGCGTTGAGGTGAGCTTAAAACTAGTTACAGAATAGGGGGCTGGCCTGTCATTAGCTACGTGCTCACGCGTCACGCCTAACGAAACTAGACCTCTACCTACGCTTAGTTACTACGAATCGCGGCGTCTACTTAAATACGAGTATATTTGTGGAAATTGTGAGTGAGCGTTGAGGTGAGCTTAAAACTAGTTACAGAATAGGGGGGCTGGCCTGTCATAAGCTACGCGCTCACGCGTCACGCCCCACGCCCAACGAAACTAGACCTCTACCTACGCTTAGTTACTACGCATCGCGGTGTCAAGGTATAGTTGTGGATGAGCGTTGAGGTGAGCTTAAAACAAGTTACAGAATAGGGAGGCTGGAAACAGAAGCTGGATACAGCAACAATCCTTTTTTTTTTTGACAGTGTGAAAATGCTTTACTCATAACATACCTCATGATCGAGCTTGTTACAATTATCTCAATGAAATTCAATACTAGTCGGCAATAAAAATGCTGACTTTTATCACTTAATACACTCGAAACATTTGAGGCGATCATGTTAAAGTGTGAGGCGATGCGATAATTTAGCGACAAGCTTAACCCTTTGAACGCTTTCATATTTGAATGAAGTGATCACTCACACGCCAAGCACTGTAACTTGATGTATCGTTAAAAACCAATAAAAACAATTCACAATAGATTTTATTCATGATCAAAGTACACCTTCACTCCGACCTTTTTAATGGTTTTTGGCGTGGTGGGCACGACAACACTCGACCACTTTAGTGGCTCTCGGCGTTCAAAGAGTTAAATTAGTCGATGTGGCATGTGGTGAATTCGCTATAATAACAATATGGTAATGCGCCCACATTTCCTCGAGAATAGTTTGACCACCAATGCGGGGCAGGTGTGTCAATTTGACCGTATTATAGTTATTTTTATTTTATTGTAAACCTATCTTGAACACATTTCTACTTAACTAACTGCAGAATTCTTTGAAGTAGTATTAGTTAAGTTTAATATTAAGTAGGTACTTAACATTAATCATTCTATTTTTCTTCCTATAATTATACCAGTTGTCACTCTTTGTCCGTGCAAATTGTTCAAAATATAGCTAAAGCCTTTTAAAGCAGGTTCGTTGAAAGTCTGCTCAAATGAATAGCCATCCGTATAATTTAAAAGTTTTCTGTTCCGTGGGCACACCTGTGCTCAAACAGGCTGGAATTTGGCCCGCCCTAACTGAAGTTCCAAAACCCTCTTCGCAAAATATGAATGACCATTTCATCAATATTTTCGTGTCCTATGAACCTTCAAAAATAAAGTAAAATTTTAGAAAAACTAACTAAAAAAAACCGGTCAAGTGCGAGTCGGACTCGCCCACCGAGGGTTCCGTACAAAATGACAAATGTACGAGTATATAGTATATGACGATATTACTGGCCAAATTTCATAGTTGGTGATTTTAATAAGATTCGAATCGATTGTGAGGGAATAATTTTGTAAGGCTTTCTTTGTTTGCTGCTTGTTGTTTGCCTGTCGAATATGTACTTGTAGTGTTTTGTACTTGTATTGAGGTGTTCCATAAAGAGTATTTGAAATTCAAAGTAGTGTTTTCAGTATTATTTTATACATCACCACTGGATTAGTTGCCCATTTACGCGACATTTTCACGCCACTGCTCGGAAATGTGGCAAAAGATGGTCAGAATTCAGGCTTCGAAACTGGGGTTAGTTGGACGTCGCACGAACAGGCCATCTCAAACTGTCCAACAATAACATTGTTGGACAGTTTGAACAGCGATCGACCAATCACAGGGCCCCGCGTGCGCCCGCTCCTCCTCCTGCTCCTGTTTAGTATTATGATCTTTAATTAGATACTTAATTTTGACTTAAAATTATAATTATTTGCAACTTCCTCGCAGTAGGCGTGAAAAGCACTGTGTTAAGCCTCGGCCGAAAGTGCAATAGCTGGACTCGTATTTTCGAGGGCCTCCGTTACGCGTCGGCCCTCGAACTCGTCCATCTATTGCTTACTTTCTAGCCTCTTCAACAATGTACTAATGTTTCACTTCATTATGTTTTTTTTTTAATAAAAAAAAAATTAACGGAAAGTACCCTATAATTTTTCCCATTTTCTTGAGTGTCGAAATACCTATACGTTTTTTGCGGCATAAACGACCGTATCTTTTTTTAACGTTAACATAGAAGTTTGATTGTTTCACTGCTTCACGGGACTATAGACTTGAGTATATGGTTTTAATTTCAACTCCATACCTCCACGCGTTCCCGAGATAAAGGATCTTGACAGACAGACGGACAACAAAGTTCAAGGGTTCCGTTTTTCCTTTTGAGGTACGGAACCCTAAAAACGCCTTATAGACGTATATGTTCAAACTTAAACTAAAAAGTAGAACTATTATGTTAATCACTTCAAAGCAAAGAGCATTAAAAGACAATAAAACAACTTTGGCATTTGTATAGTTAGGTATATGGTTATTGTTATTTTGGTTTTGTTAGTCTGTCTCTTGCACCCACCGTTTGAAAGTCTCTGTTTGGCCCTTTGGTTGACTGGTAGATAATGCATTAAGTCCGCCTTTTGTTTTGTGGTTAAATAAACGAATTCATTGATACTTATATGCCTATTTACCTACAATTTATGATCAGTAGGTCTTCTAAACTGAGTAATTGCTCTTTTTATCCGACTGCCAAAGCAGGAGGGTAATGTTTTTCGAGTGTATGTATGTATGTATGTCTGTTTCTTTGTGGCCTCATGTAGCCTAAACGACTTGGTGGATTTTGATGTATGAGGTGTCGTTGGATTCCTCTTAATCGTGGGAGTGACATAGGCTATAATATTTGTCAAAAATCAGTCGGGTTTTACGAAAATTCTTTTGATTTCATTTGTTGACCAATATTGATTTAGTTCGTAGGTTAGGTACTAAATAAAAATAAATAAATAAATAAATATATTTCATTTTAATGCCACATACAATTTATCTAATAGCTGACTCATCCCGTTAATTTCCATACACCGCGTACTTTTCCGCCATTTCGAATTTTCGACAGCGCGAGAAATGGCGCGCGAAACCAAAAACGTCGCGACCCGTTTGCGTTTTGTTTTATTGTTATCGTCATGTGGTGTACTTGGCCACAGAATAGGTAGATAAGACAATACTTGGTTTGGTTTCCTATGCGTGTTACTCGTCAACATTTATGATGTCCTAGTCCAGTAGGCACAACACTATGTTGTCAAGAAATTGTAATTTGAGGCGGCAGTGGAGCGGATTGTTTTATTTCTAGGCGAGAAAGTTTTTCGGCTTTATCTTTTATCATAAATTATTAATACAGAATGGGTTCTGCTTAGTAATGTAGTACCAAACAAGAAACGGATATGTGAGCTTGTCTACATTAGGTGTTGTTATCCACCTCACATTCATGCGATTCCTCAAGGATTCGAATCAATCGAAACAAGACGGAACGTCTGCATCGCCCCAGTCTCCCCAATCTTTCACAGCTCGCCCGTATAGACTGTCTTTATTAAATTTTTACACTGCTCGCTCAGAAATGAAATTCGCCCGCTAAGCTCCCGGCATGTTCGGGACGTGTCAAAGCGTAGTTACATTGGTGCGAGCGAGAGGGCGCGGGTGTGATAGGGTGAGGTGCGGGACCAAAGGTGGCTAGCGGGCCGGCCGGCTGTGGTGGCCGGTAGCTTACGACCGCGCCTGTAGCGGGTGCGAACGGTCTTGATACTTAGCCACGATAAGTCACCGCTTTATAGTTTATGTTAACTGAGTCTTAGTTTTTTGTGAGCATTTACTATTCTGTATGTGTTAGCTCTGGCAACTTGGTACTGCATGTATTTATGCTGTTTAAGTTGTAGCTCGAGTTTACACAGTCGCGTTTGCAGTCCAGTATTACTATGTTGGTTGGCGAATGCATTAATAATAACTAGCTGCCCGCGCGGTTCCGCCGCGTATACAAAGAACCTAAGGCGGAGCGACGGGATAAAATATAGCACATACACCCGTAGGTCCTACAATACAAAGTACTGAGGACAGGGTTTTTAGAATAGGTTGGGTATAGTTTCTGAGATTACCCCCAACATACAATTTGACAAACATACTAATCTACAAACTTACATTTCATATACCTTGTACAATCACGGACTTTAATCGTTGAGCCATTTAGTTGTGTCAACTAATTTTGGTTTTTAATAATTAAGCTATGAATATCCAGTAAAAGGTGAGCTCTAAATGGCTCAACGATTAAAGTCTGTGACTGTACCTGTTACTATTATTATTATCGAGTATCGGCATAGATCAAAAATTACTGTATCGGAGACATGGGGGATAATATTTTAAATAAATAAATAAAAATAAAAATAACTTTATTGAGTAAAGTATTGGTTACACTGCTGCTTACGAGTACATGATCTAATTATAATCTAAGTAGGTACATTTTATATTTTATATTTTACCGGTTATAGTTGCATTTAACAATGTAGGTATACCGCTAAATAGTTCAATAGGTAGGTTGATGTTTTTCGGTATTTCATTTTAATAAAAAAAATTGATATAAGTTACCTACTATGTTACTATAAAACAATTGTTTCTAAATGTACGATAATATAATATACCTTTCGTGTGCACAAATTGCACTAATTAGTTTGTAATTACTATCTTTGTCTGAGACACAGGGTCATCCTATTTCAGACGCATGTAATAATGTATGTACTATGTATTAATACGCAAGCACATTGTTAACATTAGCAATAAGGCACCTACGGCATTGTGCTAAGTAAGGTTAATAAAGTACAATATAAGTTTATCTATAAATTTTTTTGAAGTAAAAAACATGGCAAATCAATATTGACATAGAGCGGAATAAAAAAATAAATCATCAGTTGACACAATACGTCTTTCAGTTTTTGTAAAATGCTGTTGCTGCTGTCCGCCACGCGGTGCTTGATAGAAGAGACCCATTTCCAAATAGCATGGAAACCATCTGTCCTACGGACTTCCGCAAACAATGCCAGAGGCACTGCAGTGTCTGGCTGGGCAGACCCAACAGCACTCTGAGTGAGTTATTATACTGAACTCTCAGAGCATTTACTGCCCTTTGAGTAAAGTTCACCCACAGGCTGCACGAATAAAAGAAATGGCAATATGCCTTAAACAAAGTAATCCTTACCTCATTAGTGCAACGCGCAAGCCTGCAACATGTTACCCCGCACAGCCAATGCCCTACGCACCCTCTCAATATCAACGTCTTCGGATAGGCACTCCGTGACCCCGTGAGCCAGGCACTTGAATTTTGTGGTTCTTTTCAAAGGGACTCCGTTCAAAGATATGTTAGGGACCTTGTCCACTTTTTGACCACGTGACTGAAACACAAGCACTTCACTTTTAGTCGTATCGTATCTGAGTCCGTGAGCAACTGCCTACCTCTCACATTTGCCAAGCAAGGTACCGACAGCACACGCAGAGGGACCCAACAGTACCATATCATCGGCGTAACTAATATCGTTGACCGTGTCCCTCGCCAACCCTGATACTGCCAATGTTCTCTATCAGAGCAAAAAGTCGAGGTGATATCAAGCCCCACAGCCTCACTCCACACTTAAATCTGAAGTACATTAATACAATTATTCTGTTTGTGTTCAACGCAGATATAAATACAGTGCCTACTTTGTCGTTAAATTCTGTTGCTCTTTTGAAAAAACTATGATAACATTCGAATTGAACTGATTTATCAACGTTAACATTTGTGACGTAACATCTCAATATCTACGTAATTTTTAGTTTTAAAGAAAGGTAACAATAAGCGTAGAGTGCAGTGAGATTATTATTTTGCAGTTACTTAAGTAACTATGATTTGAACCAACTATGTATTATTCAAAGCTTGCATGTAATACAGGTTTATTCAAATCACCCTTTCAATTATCAACGCTCATAAGCCGTGCACTAGCATGTTAGGAACATACAAAGGGCTCAGCGGGCTTTCCACTGTTATTCAGGGCTTATAAAATTCACGTACACCGACGCCTCTTTATAATTGTCGATGTGCGGTCGGCGACGCGATAAGGGATTACGCCCCACCCCCCGGCCGGAGACGGTGACCCCCCTCCCCCTGTCGTCGCTTGCTGGCTTTTTTCTCGCGCTTGCACTTTGCCACAGAAATTGGAGCGAAGTGTATATTGAATTATGAAATAGGATATGACTCAGCCCGGCTGGAGTGGATATTCCAGTTTCGCGGGCTGCTTCGCTCGTTATTTGTTCGTCTAGTTTTTTTGCGATGGTTTTTGACGCGCGCTAACTTTGCGCGCATGATGCATGAGTAAAAACACTAGCTGGCTTTAATACTTTTAAACTTGCTTTTCGTACATTTCCTGGAACGTAACATTGTTGTGTATGGTTGCAAGTATTGCATTGCAACAATATGTTTATGATTTATCTATGTTATTATCAGTTGTAAGTACAGATAAAACCCTTTAATGCTGCTTGTAATGAAATGGAATTATTTATTTTCTTTAAACATGGTACTTACTTATACTAGAGGTGGTGTGTCATAATTTAGTCGCGAATACATGTTTAACCATTATGTGGCATGCAAACATTCAATTCTGTGTCAAGATTATTTTGCTTGTTGAGAGATATTTTGTTTTATTCATTTTAAAACACGAAGAAAGTTAGCCGGTTGAATCCTCCTCACTTGTCTTCTCTAGTTAGGAGTCCCTTTGGGTTCGTGACAAGGATTATATTTTTCGGCTTATGTATTTCACGCCCTTCGGGCCTCGTCTTAGGTTGGCTCGGTAACTTACGTTATTCAATACAATTCAGTTATTTTTGCGACAATTATATGAACGTCATTTGTAAGAAATGCACTAGCTATTTGATAAAATCTTACAAGTGGATTATTGACATCCCGAAAGAATTTGATTACGATAAGCAGATCCGAATTAGTAAAATACTTGTATTAGAGTTTGTTTAGACTTAAAAAGTATTTGTATTATACATATAACGAGGTATTTCATATTGAGATATTCTTAATTTAATTTATTTCCTACAAAGAAAGGTTCTTAATACTTCCTAACTTACCTGAGGAACTGCATGAAAGCTTGTTGGCAAAAATCACGCACTTCACCACTCATACGTCATCAAACATGATGATATTGACTTGAATGCAGCGAATAAACCCCGGCTTTTGATGAAGCAATAAACATAACACAAATGATAAGCTAGCCGCAGCCACGATACAAATTCAATTCTGCATTCAACGCCCACTCATCAATAAAGTACCGATTCCTCAATCAGCCCACAATTCTGTATCGGGGGGTCCGGTTCTGTTCGATCTGGTTCCCGTTCCAAAAAAGCTACTAGTCTGCTTACTATATATTATATCAAGTGATTTTCTGAGGGATCAAAAGTGCTAAGTTTATTATCGACTTATTCTTGCAGATTGTCGAGTAATTTAAATAACGGTTTCTGTTAAACTCTCAGGTCAATTGAAAAATGTATTACCTAGTTATGAAATACGAGAATGCACACAGATAAGAAATACAAGTGTGTATTACAGACGGTGTTATCGCTAAAGAGTGATTTCTTCTCTGCAGCTCTGGTGCAATACTGCGTATAAATTATATGCTGTCAATAGGCATATTATTGGGTTAAAGTTGCTTCGTGTCAATGGATTTTAACTATCAGCCATCTTAATTTAAATCTTGACTGTTAATTGTGTGATCGTCTACGCTACATATAGGTGTACGCGGGCTGGGTTTCCGCAACTCGACGTCATAATTGCGCCTATTTTGCGTGTGGGTATGGTGCCGAATTTTCTAATATTCATTTACCAATTGAATTTTTAGGGTTCCGTACCAATAAAGTACAAAAGGAACCCTTATGCCAACTCTGTCCGTCTATCTGTCACAACGTTAAATATCTCAGGAACTACTTATGCTATTGATTTGAATATTTGTACACGAACTTAACGCACGTGTATAAAAAATAAAAAATTAACATATATATTTAATTCCTATGAAAAATAAAGGATATGAGGGGCTCAAAAGTTGAAAGTCTAGTAATTAGGTCAAGGGGGGTATCAAATAAAAGGGCTCTAAATGTACATTCTGAAACAGTTTTTATCTTTTTTATAGTGAATAAAAATATCATCCCCCTTATCTCCGAAGATTCCCAAGCAAAGATTTTGGAATTATTACATAAGATTAACATTATTACAAATATTACAGGAAAAATATAACGGTATCTCTATCTCGGTATTATTTTTTAATCATTAAAAATCATTCAATCATACTTGTTTGTAATTTAGTCACATTCTCAGGTTTTTTTCATTAAATATCTGTAGGCTTATTTTAAAAGTACCATGTTTCTAATAAAATAAAATAAATATTGAAACCGGTTCACGTGATAAAGAATTATCGCTGAAAAACCAACATACATAGTTACTGAGTTCCTTGGTCATGCAAGTTAGTAACGAAATGCAACGATATATGACGCTGTACTCAATGAAGGTAACTTCTACTAGGTACCTATTTAAATGCGTTGTAAGGATTTATCCAGAATTAATGGGCGAGGAAAGACGGGTATATTGTATGAAAGATTATACGGAACCCTCAGTGCGCGAATCAGTCTCGCACTTGGCCGGTTTTTTACCTGACTGCCGAAGCAAACGAGGGTTATGTTTCTATAATAGTATCATTATATTTTTATCATTTTATTGTTATTATATTTTCTGTTGAACCGCGGATGAAGCCACGGGCGGCTAGTTTAATATTTCCACTTGACTATTCATGCCAGTAATAGCGAGCGAGGAAACGAAATATTCGTCGACAAACGCGAACTTAAGTTAGTGATAATGTGTCTGCGGCTCGTTCCCGTATGCCGCTTTAAATTCGTCTTAGATTCCCGTCAGAGAGTGGTATACTTCAAAGTTCAGTGTGAATAACTTACTGTATTTATTGCAACGTCGAGTTTCGAGCAATGAATGCGCAGGCTGAATAATATTCCTACCCAACTGCGAAAAATATTCCTAGGGACAGAAATTCCTTGTTCCCTCTCTAGTTGTGAATCCTGTTAAGGGCAAATATATATTTGTGTGGAGAGCATAATCGTTTCTGAGTCTAGAGGGGACTAGTCCGATTTACGTCAGATTGTCCCCTAATATTTATTTATTTATTAGCAGGGTTTTTCGGAGTTCAACATCGTGCTTTTGAGAACGCGCCCTTGATTTAGCTTCCGACGTTGCGTGCATGAGACCGTTCCTGTGGGTGGCAGCTTGCATGGAGCGGTGCTTCTGGGGTTATTTATTTTGTGTCGAAGTCCCGTCACGTGTTCCATAAGGACGTATGTGTGGCGAAGGTACTGAACTATTGCTGCGTTTTAGACGAGAGTATTGTGGTAGTGGTGGGCGCGGGCCTCGATGGAGCCGTAACAACAAAGCGGCGCCGGACAGAAACCAGTCCGGCGAATTAAATATGTAGGAGGCGAGCGCCCGTGTCCGCGCCGCCGGCCGGTAGGGTTGTCCCGGACTTTATTATTTAATACTGTGTTTTGTGTTCTTTCAAATCAAAAGCTTTTAAAGGTTAACGGAACTCTCGCGTTATGTGTTCATGTTAGTAATGAAATGAAACATATGTTATTGGCTGTAAGGCTACCGCGTAAATGGGCAACGAATCCAATGGTGATGTATAAAATAATACTGAAAACACTACTTTGAATTTCGTATATTACAAATACTCTTTATGGAACACCTCAATACAAGTACAAAACACTACGATATACATATTCAACAGGCAAACAACAAGCGGCAAACAAAGAAAGCCTATTAAAAAATTATTATGTAATATATTCGAATCTTATTAAAATCGCTTTCGGTGTCAAACAAGCGGCGTTTCTTAAAAAAGTTAAAATTTTGTCGCGTGCCACATATAAAATAAATAATGCACCTAAAATCAGATACTGGAGTCTAGTAGAGCCATGTTGAGTAAAAAATTGTATAATTTCAATATTTGCTATCTTCCTAGGATTTGAAGAGCAAATATTTTCATATCTTCTTCTTTCGTGACCTTCTCCCATCTCTATTTGGGGTCAGCCCTTCTGGTCATCCTTCTGTAGATGGGTCTATTTAGCGCTGTGGCTTCCGTCAGGTTATGATTGTTTAGATCCTTGCGGGACCAAGTAGTCGGGGGTCTTCCGGGTCCTTTCTTTTTGGTATCTAGTCCTAACGCCACCTTGAACATGGGCGTGTCTGGCCTCCGCATTACATGACCACACCAGCGGAGACGTATACAAATACTTTCACATCGCTCACTGTTTAATTTAACAAGATTAATAACGCAATAAACCCATGAAAAAAAATTAACTTGGCACCTCCCATAGTTTATTTACTTTGCCTTAAGGTTGGTAGAGAATGCTTTATGGCATTGATTCCGCCTTTTGTACTATAAGTTCTTTTGTTATGCAATTAAGATTAAATAAATAAAATGTTTATAAAATACTAGAGCGCACCCCTGGAGAGGCGGCGTTAGCGCCCCGCCCGCGCCGCGCGCCAGACATTTTTTATGCAGCCCGCAAGCGGTCTCAACGAGCTTCCAGCCAACGCGTTTTACTATACACTATATACTTAATTTATATACTTTTAAGTTTTAACCAACCTGGGAGGGGGGGGGGGGGGACCAACAAGCGGTCAATCATAAGTCCTTCTGGGATGTATCTTAAATTCGGCTTAAATATAATTTTAGTAGGTTCAAGCCCTACAAAGCGATGTAGCCCCCCCACACCAAACTCTTACTATGAGGCTAGTTCGATTTGTGTAAGATTGTATCCTAATATTTTTAATGCTTTAATTGAAAACTGTTCTTAAACTCGTTTAAAATACTTAAATATTGAGATATTTATATCGCTCACTATAATAGCTCTAACATTTACATATTTGATGCAACTTTTAATAATAGCAGTTAACACAGAGCTCATTAATAAATATTTAAGCACACAGTTTGCGTTGCTACAATTCTTAATGACCTAACTCATTAACGCCAACATTCCTTTTTAAGTAATCAACATTATTGACGTTGGTCACTACTTGAATACTTACTTAGTTTTTATCTAGGCTTTAACAAAAAAAAACTAATAACTTAAGTGTGGAGTGTTATCCACATTAAATAAGAATCAAAAATATTTATAGAAATAAAAATGTGTTGATTCAATAAGGTTTGCAGAAATATTGTTTGGATCTACGAGAAATATTCGACTATATAATTTAGGCTATACGCAACCTTGGTCTGCTTTTCAAAGTGAATAAAACGCAGCCGACCTTAAAAGCTTATACTGCAGTTTGCGCGGTAACGGCTTGCGGCGCGGACTCGCTGACACAAAACGTGCAGCCGCGTCTTGCAGCTTTGCGGCTGATAACTCTATGTCTATCTTACAACATGTATAATAATTTTTAACGTTTCTGCCCAACAAAATTGTTAACTAAAAGGTTTTATTGCCGACTGTTTTTTTGCACAGTCGGAAAATTCCAGAGAAAGTTCCAATGAGCTCAAACGCGACTAGCTTAACTTGTGTAGTTTAGGACCACCTTCTGGCCCCATCATCAGATCAGCTCGGTGGTACGGTCGACGCCAAAAATACGTTTACACTTTTGCACCTTATTCCATTGCAATAAGGCGAATAGTGTAAATGTATTTTTGGCGTCGACCGTACCACAATATTGCGTTGTTACCGAATTTATATAAGTATCTACCCATGCTTTCAGTTTCAGCTTCATCGGATCTGCAAATGGCTGAGAAATGGTTTGATCACATAATCAAATAAAAACAATAAATGCTAATATGTTTTATTTTCTTTACAGGTACGTTACGCAGATGACATCGTTTTAACTGCTCTTCTTCAGGTCAGGTAAATACTGAAATTTGCTTCTGTTATAAAAAAAAAACAGCGGCCGTAAAGTATTTAAATGTTTAGCTTGTTTTATGTTCAACCGTACATGAAAGCAATAAC
Source organism: Epinotia nisella (assembly GCA_932294315.1). Classification (NCBI taxonomy): domain Eukaryota; kingdom Metazoa; phylum Arthropoda; class Insecta; order Lepidoptera; family Tortricidae; genus Epinotia; species Epinotia nisella. Next base: position 13,394,099 of record OW028693.1, read on the forward strand.
TAGCGGAACAGTAAATCAAAGCGCAAAAATAAAAGAATAACGCAAGTATCAAAACCCTCCGGGCGCAGACGACGGCCATTAAAGCGGGTCGGTGACAAGGTGACGCTCGCCGCGGGGCGATAGCGCCCGGGTCCTGTCGTGATGCTCGCTCGATACATCTATATACCAGGCGTGCAGAGGTGGAACGGGGTAAGCGACGTTTATCGACACATTTTAAGTTTTAAGTGACTGCTAGTGACTACAACCACAGAATAGATAATAGTACTACAACTGTAAGTTAATATAAGTAGCCGAATATTATAGTACGGTCACATGTGATGTACTTAAAATAAAATAAATGCAGTAAAGTGTGTATTGTAGAAACATCGGTGCCCTTGTTTTTTCAGTTTTTGACGAAATTTAAACCGCTTTCATTTTCCTAGATCACGACGCTTTAATATAGTCAATTAAGCGCACGGTTGTTTTATGCGATAATCGCTGCGATATGTCGAAACTTTAAGGAGCCATATGTACTGTAAAACGTTGTACGATACACGTGCGAATAGGTAATTCGCAACTCGTGTCGATTTAAAACACTCCCTTCGGTCGTGTTTTAATTTATTACCACTGTGCAAATTTCCTATTTTCTGCACTTGTATCGAAAATAACTATTATCTATGACACAAGAAGGATGGACTTTATTTAAATGGATAGATGGAATAGATAGATATTCTTGACAATTCTGGTACAGTCACTAACATTAATATCTGCTATAATAAACCAGACAAAAATATCTGACAAGTCCTAACGGCCCTATATAAATTCCATGAACTAGTAAGAATAAAATTATTTCCCTTTGTCAGTGGCGGGGTAAGTATTGATATTTATTAGAATTAGTTCCCGCATAATGCTTATAAGGCGAGGACAAATTGGAATACGCTACTTTTCTGCACTAAAGCAGAAACGTAACACTTTCTGCGCACTTTTTAGAACAACAACGACCCACTTTCAGTGCCTGAGATATGAAAAATGTATTTGTATTGTATTGTATGTCTTATCAATTATCATGCCAGACCGATTAACAATGTTTGCGCTATTCCACGGCCACTATTTTCCTAACGTCATTTTCCCCACAGTTTCCACGGATGGAGGAACTTGCAAAAACGTAAAAACCAAGCTCAATGCAATAGCTATAACTCTATTCAGTTCCGATCTGTTGCTAGTGTCGCTTAAACCATTTAGATCCTCGCCACACGTGTTAGTAGCTATACGCTTGTGTAGGTTCACGTGTGGCTGAGCCCGCACATGTGGCAGAGCAGAGCTATAGCTACGTACGTATAGCGAGTTCTGCGGTGGATTTACGGTGATCGCTCAGGGATTTGTTGTGTAGGTTTTTCGGCATGCGTGCCTTTTTAATGTTGGAGCGCAATTTTAGCGGGTGGATGATGTTTATTTCAATGGTGGTGTTTTAGAATTATTGCTCTTATTGTTGTGTTAATTAAATCTTTTTAACACGTTTCTGACTAGTGGCTCTGTGAGCTGTAGAACGCGCAAAACTGCAATAAAAAATAAACGAAAAACTGATTTGCCAAAAAACGTCTATACCTGCTCACAAAAGATTCCGAGAATCGGTTGAGAAATGCGCCCTGTAGAGGAGAACAGTTGGACAGTCGGACATAGGTACCTTCGAAAGAATTTTGGCCCATTCTCGTCGCTCGCGCATTCAATAAAAATTAGCGCGGTAATTTAGTATTAATAAATTGAGGAAGTTTCGCAAAGATTCAATGATCGATTCTGCTGCTTAGTGCTTCTAAAAATGTTTTACTTAGGGGCAATCCTTTAATATGATGAGACTAGCACGGGACCGGGATAAGTGGCGTACACGAAGAGAGGCTTATGCTCAGCAGTGGGCGATTACAGGCTGACAATGATGATGATGATTCCTATAATACGAATCATTAGTATGGTTACGTATGCATGTCAAGCACATTATTGAACACAAAAACACCAAATAATACCAATGGCACATAAGTAAAGATCAAAATACCCACAAAGCTGAATGTATTCCTCTTAGAGATCTCTTCCAGTTCTGTTTAAGATAATAACTCATACACTAATTAGTTTACTTACTTCAAGTCTGTTAAACCCTTTATTATGTACCTAAAAGCGAGTAAGTCAGTATTCTAAATTCGTGCCCGTGCCGTGCGATGATGGTCTCGCTTTACGACTGCGACTGCGAGAAAATGAAACCATTGCGATTCATCGTCACGTCCTTTCAATATTTTTATTACGACCTAAACATTTAGACGCTCTGCTGGCAAATGTGATATAGCTGTGTAAGTAATTGTGCGTATATTGCGTATATTCAAGGTTTATGGCACGTTATATCTTTAATATTACAAGTCTGCTTGTTGCTACGAGAAATATAAACGAGATATACACATCTCAAGGTTATATCTCATAGAAATATAAGTATGTAATCAAGTTTTTTTATCAATATGTAATCTATAAATATTATGAAAATACTTACTGAGGAGTACCTACTGCCTGTAGTTTATTTTAACTAGCCTTACGCTTTAAATCGATTCAAAATACCAATTATTTCTTAAGTTACTTACACAACTAGAATAACATTATTAAATTGCGCTGCGATTTGATTATTAGCGCTGTGATAATAAATCTAATAGCTGTTTAAAAAGCACTTTTAATGAAAACAAAAAGTGATCTAGAAGATGACGCTTGTCATTTAAGCCTTATGTGATATATATTCCTATTGTTGTTCCAAAATAAATTGATTATATTCTATCTGTTTGAACTACAGAAACTCTTCGAGAAACAAAACATGACCATACCTGTACACTACACTGTAATATTATAGCACAAGAACGTAAACACATCACCAAACAAGTGCACATATATTTTGACTCTTTTATTCTATCAATAAAATTAAATGTCAAGTATCAAGACGGTTCGGTATAGTGCGCTGTTCGCACGCGACGGACCGATCCCGTGTCACGCCCGCCTCGACACGACACACGCCCGCCGCGGATCAAGCCAAGCGCGCCTGTTGATTTATGGCGCCCTAGTCATTTTAATGAAAGCGCGACGCTGTTGAACTTCGATTGGTGGTGATGACCTCGTGGTAATTACTAATAATGATAAGTTAATCATAAATCTGATCTGTCTGGATGTTCTCAAAGACAGAGTCTCGTCTGGACTGTTAAACAGAATAAGCGGAATAAGTCACTTACCTACTGACACCTCACATGCGCCATTCGTTTCCCTCGACTAACCTCACCCTCAATTCTCTCCACCATACTGGTATATGTATGTACATACTCCATCCATCACTTCAGCCCAAGGCGGCGCGCTTGCTCAGGCTTCACGAATCATATCGCGTTGGGTTACACGTTACACAGCTAACCCAAAACAAAACTGAGGACTTCGTATGATTTGTTGTCCAATGTATCCTACTAATCCTATTCCTACTATTCCTATTCCTACTAATCCTATCCTACTAATATTATACATGCTAAAGTTTGGATGTTTAGATGTTTGGATGATTAGATGTTTAGATGTTTGGATGTTTGTTACTCAATCACGCTTAAACGGCTCAACCGATTTGGATGAAATTTTGCACGAAGATAGTTTATAGCCTGGTATAAACTATAGGATAGGATTTCATCCCGGGAATCATCCCTTAAGGGGGTGAAGTGGGGGACCAACGTTTAACGGAGCTACGATATAAAGGAGTTCCACGCGGACGAAGTCGCGGGCAGAAGCTAGTCATTTATAGTTTTTTTTTGGTAGTGGTTACAGTCGAGTTCTCCAATATCTACACAGACAACCTTTCAAAAATATCTATACACAGTCTTTATTGTTACTGACATAGGACGCATGTGTAGATATATTTGAAAGGATGTCTGTATAGATATTGGAGAACTCGCCATAGATTAATTTCTCTAAAATATTGCTCTTTCAACCCCCGACGCAAACGACGTTTTATAAGTTGCCGTGTGTCTGTGTCATCGTATAGCTCCGAAACGGAAGGAACGATTTGAGTGTTTTTATTTAATTTTATTTAAATTCTTGTCTGTCGAGATGGTTATCGAACGAGCGAGCGCAGCGAACGAAGTTCTATGCTTCAGCTTGGGCCGAAAATCGTTTGTCTGTCCCGTGTCCTCCTCTACAGGTCGCATTTGTCTACCGATTCTCGTGAAATTTTGTGAGAATGTTTGTTATTAATTCTATACTTATTTTTTTTGTCAAATTATTTACTTTATGTTTTTTTTTATGATTTGCAAATTCTAAAGCTTACAGAGCCACTGATTAGCTGTTTGTTGTGTCCCCGGTTTGTTTTATATGTTTTATTAATGTATTTATGTGCTCAATTAAAGAATCATGTGATCCTTACAGAAATTGGGTAGGAGAATGACTGAAAGTGAAAGTACCCTAATTCTAAGTCATAGTATACCTATACCTACAAGTAATTCGAGCTTGATCCATATGCATCTTGCGCCAAGCGCTAGGCAGATTGCCAGTAGTACATAACAAACTGCCCCGGCCTATTTTCTTCAGAAATACTCCAACTATACTAACCCCGTTAGTCGCGGAAATAAATTACACAAAACACAGAACTACATGGACAATAAAGTAGGTAACATCCTAACATCATACTTTCAGTGAATCACAGAATACGCAGTATCATTGCGAAAACTCCAATTTCTTTCTAGGACAAGAATTTTTTTGCGGAAAAAAATCACGGTACCGATGAGCGTGCTTAAGTATGTATCTGTCAGACAGATCATAGCGGAAAGTCTAAACTAGACCTCTACCTACGCTTAGTTACTACGAGTCGCGGGGTCAAGATATATTTGTGGATGAGGGGCGAGAAGGGCTGGAAGTTTTCGGTGGGAAAAAGAGAAGTTGCAGCTTCGTGAGGACATTCGCAATTGATGGATGGGGGCCGCGCTTACTATCATTATTTTGTTAGCGCTTGGTCGGTAAGGCTCGGTTGTTTCTAGCCGTAGGTAATCGTAAATTATACGTCCGTTAAAATATGTGTGTAGTTTAAATGGGTAGTTTGACTCATATATTCGATCATCAATCCATCAATCCTACTAATATTATAAATGCAAAAGTTTGGACGTTTGGATTGGATGTTTAGATGTTTGGATGTTTGTTACTCAATCACGCTTAAACGGCTCAATCGATTTGGATGAAATTTGGCACGAAGATTGGATTAAAATATAGGTCAGCTTTTATCTCGGGTTACAGCAGACGAGTCGCGGGCGGAAGCTAGTAATCCTACTAATATTATTATAAACGCGAAAATTTGGATGTTTAGATGTTTAGATGTTTGGATGTTTGTTACTCAATCACGCTTAAACGGCTGAACCGATTTGGATGAAATTTTGCACGAAAATGATTTATAGCCTGGATGATATAGAATAGTTTTTATTCCGGGTCTACGCAGACGAAGTCGCGGGCGGAAGCTAGTAATATTATAAATGCGAAAGTTTGGATGTTTAGATGTATAGATGTTTGTTACTCAATCACGCTTAAACGGCTCAATCGATTTGGATGAAATCTTGCACGAAGATAGTTTATAGCCTGCCTGGAATAAATAAAGGATAGTTTTTATCCCGGGTCCACGCAGACGAAGTCTCGAGCGGAAGCTAGATTTAAATATAACATCAAACTCACAAGGACCCGTTATCCAACTACACCACAGCTGTACCCTACTGTATAACTTGTATAATCCGCGCACACTATTGCCACCAAGTAGCCCGTTGCTCCGTAATCCGATGGCCTGTCCCCGACTCCCGGGCTGTTATACTTTACGCGCTCATGCGCCTCACCCCACGCGTCACGCCTAACGAAACTAGACCTCTACCTACGCTTAGTTACTACGAATCGCGGCGTCCAGATATATTTGTGGGTGAGCGTTCAGGTGAGCTTAAAACAAGTTACAGAATGTCGGGGCCGTAATTTTTTCCGCCACTTGACGCGACGCGGGAAGATCTTTAAACATGGGGGGAACTGTAGGTACTTTGTAAAAGTACGGATAGTGACTTGATGTTGGTATATTTGTACTTGTTTGGTAGGTTGTGTTTTATGTGGGATAGTAAAGTACCTTAAGCTGATGTTCAAATATTTCATGTCAATATCACTACATCACTTAATAGCGTACGAATTCATTTAATATATGTTGGTACGTTTCGTTCGGGATCTGCTGGTGTAGGCGGTGGAGTTAACGCAAGCCTGTATGTTTTTGGTATTATATGTAAGTAGTTTTACAGTAAATATTACGGGCAATGTGATCTTAAGCTGCTTGCATTATAACGACGATCGAGTGAGTAATGCCAGAACCAAATGAAGTTTGAGAAAGGTTTAGCATTTCGATTTGGAACTAATTACACATAATTTTTTGACAAATACCTAAATCGTTACAAAAATGAACTCATTTTTTTAATTTTTCCAAAGAAATAAACGAAATATCTTACTAATTACTCCCGACGGGGTACTAGGGGCGGATAAGTAGAAAATAGTTTCCTTTTCGCCCGCTCGTCGTATTAATCGTACATAGCGCATCGCGTCTGTCTATTCTCACCAGATTTCCGCCTTCGCCAACGTTTGCCGATAAGGCCCACGACATAGTGATGACACAGTCCTATGTTTACTTTATATTTATTCCACTTTCAAATAATTCGAATTATAATTGCCTTAGAAAGGCTAATTGTAACCATGAAACCTCAGGGACCGTGAAACATTAGAGAGCAGCACGGCTAACACATGATAAACTACCATCCCTTTCCTATCAGAATAATTAGAAAAAGAGATATGCGCTTTCTTATTAGAATACTTGGAAAGATCCAGGAGACACGAAACACCAATGGAAGACTAGGTAGACCTATACGTATACGACGGAAAAACGACATGTTGCAAGTAAATTTACTTGACACACAGATTCACCAATAACATTGAATGTTTTTCACAATTGATTGCAGTATATAGGTAAATTCAATGATATAGGTGAATCTGGCTACTATTTGCTTGGCCTTTGACCCTGACTAAGAGGTTGTCTGTGGATAAAACCGTATACTTCTCAAATCTTGGTGCTGCTAGCCTCGTCTATCAGCGCGTTGGGGCAGCTTCTGGCAACATGTGAGGCGTATGCGTTGACGCATAGACATGAATATAACGCAAAATAAGTTTTTGTCAAAAATTTCATTTTTGGTCAAGCTTTTACTACCGACTGTACTTTTCTGTATACCGTAACTACTTATTGAGACGATTCTAACAAGCCCAAACTCAACAGGGATACGTCGGTTAATTGCTGAATTCCCATGGCCACCTTATGTCTCCATCATCAGATCCGCTCGATAGTACCATAATATTGAATTTCTCATCCACACTATACCTTTATCAAAAATTTCAGCTCAATCAGAAGAAAATATCTGCTTCAAAACTGAGTTGCAAGATTCCACCCGAATTACATTGCAAGTTAACCCATTCCTGGCCCGTGACGACACGTATGCGTCCCTACGCCGTAGTCGCTTTCCGCTACATACAGGAAAACCAATGGATCGGCTACGAGCGTAGCGCGTAGCTATTCTGGGCACTGAATGTGTTAATAGAAAGCTTATAAAATCTTGTTCATCATCAAATTGTACACACCACTAAAATTAGTAGATTAGGTTAAATACCTTGAGCAATATGAAAGATGATTTGGATATAGAAAGGCAGCGCAGGGCTTTGGCGGTTCGGAGTAGGTAATATGCTTGCCCGCAGGTTTGCTCGATGCTCATATGAAGTAAAAGTAGGTAACGCTTTTTAAAGCATACAGCCTGTCCTTCTATTCAGCCCGCCTACGCCCTGCGTATACAGTATAACAATGCTTTCAGAATGCTGATGGGGCTGTCGTGCAGGTGTAAGTTTCCAAGCGATCATGCGGAAAAAGATGTTTGGCTTTTAAGTCGTGTGAAGCAAAGTCCCAGCAGCATTTTAAAGGCCTTTTGCTGCACGCTACGACTCGACTGTCTTATACAAAATTATTGGATCGAATCGAACAAATCAAGTATGTAGCCACTTTTGAATTGGAATTCATTGTATAAGAATTACGCATACTAACCTTAACTACATATTTATTGAGGAATGTTACTAACACTATGGAAAATTTATGAAATGTCCGAAATACAGAGGTAAATCATAGACGTATTGGGCGCAATTCAATTAAATTTCAATGTGTTATTACACGTGCTAAGTTAAAGTATTAAAATAAAGAGCGAAACATGTTGAAATCTAATTGGAATGCGTCTGTCTCAGATTGATCCGCTGGTCAAAATGCGGTAGATAACGAGCAAGCTTCTAACGATCAACAGAACTATAGCGTGCGGGCCCGCTTCCCGCTCCCGTCTCCACTCAGCGCTTCCTTAACTTAATGGCCCAGTCGCCTCGCCCTCGCCTAACGACGCCTTGCTCATTACTCCCCCCAGTTCTGGCCCCCTGGTGCCAGCTGATTGATTGATTCGTTCGCGCGTCCCGTAACGATAAGTGCTCAGTTTAGCCTGTTATCAAGTCTGGGGCTATACGGGTGAGGTGACATGAGCAGATAGGATGCGCGGGGGAGGTTTAATCTCGACGTTTTGTAATTTACAATTTACATGCTGCTAGTTGTCGCCTTGACTCCGCTTAGTGGATATTGTTTATTTAAGGATTGGAATCAAATTTCATCTCACTGAGCAGAAAAACCAGTGGATGTTGCATCGATTTAGAGATGTGAAAAGTGCGAGGTATTTTGGGAATTAAATGCACAGAAGAAACGTATTTGTCACAATGGCATTGGTATTGGTAACTTTTGCACATAACGCATCACATTTAACCCATTCCCGGCCCGTGACGACACGTATGCGTCCCTACGCCGTAGTCGCTTTCCGCTACATACGAGGAAAACCACAGGATCGGCTACGAGCGTAGCGCGTATGCGATTCTAGGCACTGAATGTGTTAACCCATTGGAGGTAACGCAGCGTGTGCTACGCCGTAACGCGTAGCAGCGTTTTTCCGCTCTGTAGCGGAAATCGCACTTAGATGCATGACTCATATATGGTTTATTGGCCATGCATGTGTAAAATACTTTCTTAAATGAAAGCAGATTCAAGTTAAATTAAAATACACAAACTTAAATTAAACTTAATCAAGTATTTTAGATGTGCAATAAAAGAGCACCTAGATCTAACGGAGTTTATGATTTGGTTGCATTAAACTTTTACCTCCGGCCATAATGTCTGTTCCAGTGTTCGTTATTTATGGGCATTTTGATGTGACCGCCGTTTTATGGTGCTGAATGGTTAAAACCTGGTTTATGGGCCATGACAGGAGATAGGGCTTGAACCACCGGTAACATTCTCTTTCCATTAAATCCGGTTTTTAGCATTAAAAATCCTTTTAGCGGGATAAAGGAAAAATTCAGAGTTTATAAAATGTGTCTCTATAGTCTAAATCGATTCGTCTCTACATGCCTTTTACAGTAGGTACCTACCTGTGACATAAATAATTAGAACGCTACTGTTACTGCTAAGTTTATGATAGCAATCATTCTGTATTTTTCTACTTTCCCAAGTTTTCAGATCAAGGATAGCAAGACTCCAAGTAATAAGGCACGCGGATTAAACAGTAAAAGCCTCGGTCAGCTGTTTCAAGCGCTTTGACGCGCGCCACAACGCGTTCATATAAAGTGCAGTTTTTGCTACAGCTACATGACAGGCAATCATAATCACAACGAAGTATCCCACCGTGTATATACAATTTCGTTCACGAAATCCTTACCAAGTAACGAGCTAATAAGACGGCGACATCAAGCGGTCCGCGACAAACCAACACAATTTGCCGGCGACGCGTGCACTAAATTACTCCTCGTCGCCGCGCGGCGGTGACACAGCCCACGCGCGCCACGCCATAATTACTGACCGCTGCTTGTAATTTATGATCGCCTGGTGCCTCGCCGACCGGTAAATATGGTCGCGTTGCCTTTTTTTCCACGTCGCGTCGGGTTGAAAAGGAAAAGAGGAAATTGGATTAATAGCTTTATTTTTCAAAAAATTTCAGGCAGTCTGGCGTTTTTATCATAAGTATGCATCTGTTTTCGAGGAGGTTTTTTTAACCTTCGCTTGGAATTACTCCACTCCAGTGTAATTTTTTATCCCTGTCCAGTGCTCGAATTGACTTTGACGTTCGTGGTAAAAGCCACAGTAAAAGCATGTCTAAGAATGAAACAATTCGACATCAATACGTGATGATTTGATGATCAGGCCACGCATAGCGGACTTTTAATGGCACTGACCCATTATTGTAAAGCAAAACTACTGAAGCTGGTAGAAATACAAAATTTACACAGCAAGTTATATACTAAGGGGGGATATAGTGAAATTCATCCCCTAAGGAGTACATAGTTAGGTTAAAAAGGTGCGCACGTCGAGCGCGCGAGTTCCATCTAAAACTACACCTATTCATTTCAAATTCATCACTTGCCATCAGAAACTTGAACAAACTTTAACGTCACCGCGTAAAATGATCTCCCACTTCCCTGCTGCATCTCTTTACAGAAATGGCGATGCAGCCAGCCATAAAGTAAGACAGGAATTAAATAAAACGGCGCGAGTTCTCGCGGAGATAAATAGGGTGTATAAAAGTGGTCGGGGCGCTTCCGCTCGGCTGCGGGCCCGCCGCCCGGGCGCATTGTTCCTGCGGCGCCGACATGGAGGACTATATTTCTATTGAGTATGTCTATCAGTGCTGGAGCGGCCATACAAGCCGATTCCCACCAGCATGCCTAACAATTATTTTTAGGCAAGCCTATAGTTATATACTCTTACTCTTTCATAACTTTTTTGTTCCGATTTGTACATCGAAAATTTTCACGCACCGCCACTGATGTATTATGTATACCTTACCCTACTTAGCTCAATTGGGAATGGATAAAATTTTTAGAAATGCCTGATAATTGTTTTGGTGATAGGAATAACCTTCCTTAGCACCAGAATAAAGTTGCAAATTTTTCAGCTGCGTCAATTATTTTTGAAAAATATAAACAGTTTCCTCACTTACGTTTTGGATTTAGGACGCCATTTGTTTCTCTTGAATTTTTGAAAAGTTCCCTCAATTCCTCATGGATCCCATCATCAGAACTGGATTTTGGTGACAACGGAACCAATCTGGAAGTATATGCTTTCAAACGAAGAAATAATTTTTCAAATTGTTTTGTAAATTACCGAGTTATCGCGTAACAAACTCACAAAAATTACAGTCGAATTGAGAACCCCCTCCTTTTTCGAAGCAGTTAATGAAACAAGCTAGTTAAGGTCAGATTTAATTTACAGTCTGTTAGTGACCGAACTCATTTTCATGAATTACACCGTGTTGAAACTGCCGCAAGATATTTTAATAAGGAGAGACAAAACTTTATATTTCTTTGTTTGTCCCAATCCCAAATGTCTCTTTTATTTTTGTCACGAATAAACGTTTGAGTTTTAAATGGTATTTTTTACTGACTCAAGTAATTTGCACGCAACTCATTCTTCTTGCGAGAAGATATTTATTGATAGGTAATACCTACTTAATTACCCATTCGAGGCCACGCATCGCTACGTGTGCTACGCCGTAGCGCGTAGCAGCGTTTTTCCGCTCTGTAGCGGAAACCGCACGTAGAGGCATGACTCCTATGTTGAGTGGCCTTGAATGTGTTAATGTCAATAGGCTCTAACTGGCAATTTGGTAGGTTCCTATTTTCTTGCCACTTCCTGGTATTAAGCTGAAGTTTAGCAGACCTATTAAGTTCGGTGACTATGCAATAATATGACACCACCGAGCTGGACTGATGATGGAGACAGAAAATGGCCATATCAACTGCTAAAGTACACAAGATAAACCTGTGCTTAGGCTCATTGGTACCCTCTCAACGAGTAGTTTTGATGACCAACAGTGTAGTTGGCCAAAAAAGCTTGTTCAGTCAGCATCATAAACATGTGTACACTTTTCAACGTTATTTCTAAGCAATGATGCCCTAGAACCAGAAGATTGAACAGTCGAGTAAATTGAATTTTTAGGACTTCTGGAAATTACCTTCTCGTGGTAATATGGCTTATTTCAGCCCCTTGTCATACAATCTACAATTTTCTTGTGAGAAACTATTTAAATCTTAGAATATCAATCAATCAATCAAATCGTTTATTTGCCGGAATACAGTACCTAGGTAGAAATAGGTCTTCTACATTAAAATACTGTTCCATGTATTCAGCCTGCATGCAGGCATGCAAACATTTATAATTATAACAATTTGTCAACTTTACTAGTAATAATTATAAAATAAATGTCAAAATGTTCACCTTTGTTCTAAATTACTTTTTACGCTATAGAAGCACTTGTCCAGAAACCAAGTAGACAAACTTGTGTTAAAAACTATTACTCCTTAGTAACTTTATTTCATCAGGTAGATATTAACCCATTCCAGGCCCGTGACGACACATATGCGTCCCTACGCCGTAGTCGCTTTCCGCCACATACGAGGAAAACCACGGGATCGGCTACGCGCGTAGCGCGTAGCGATTCTGGGCACTGAATGGGTTTATAATAGTTTTATACACATGTTAAATCGACGAGTATAAAAGAGGAAAAACGCGAGAGAATGTTTTACAACCGATTTAAAAAAATCCTACTCGAAAAATGTTACCTTGGATGACTTTTTTCAGCTAAGCTTGTATAGTTCTGTATTTTTTTTGTAATAAATTCATTGCTACAGTTTTAAGCTTGTAATAATTGTAAGATTCTGCTGCGCCCCACCGTGGTATCATGTAATTGTTGTATAACTTGTATGTGATGGCATGAATAAACGAATACGAATACATTTTTTTAAACCTTACACCTATATACGTTAGTCGACTGCTGTAAACAGAACATTTGGGTGTAAAATTGGGCGCGAACTACTCACGGCCCCGAGCGGGGCTGGAACAAGTACGTCATTAGCGCGCCGGAGGGGGCACTCGTAACGCGACGCCGACGCGACGCCCGATTTATAGGCTATGTAACGAGATAGCCCGCCGTACGTATACCTACTTAGCCGGCTATACGTTGCTGTCACTGCGTTCGCGATGAAAGAGGGAAATGATTACATTGATTACGGCGTCGCGCTGACGAAGGCTTTTTAGAGAAACTGCATGAAGATTTTGGTAGTTGTACTTACAACTCTAGCCGTGCTTCGGCTTTACGTAGGTAGCTGTTACTATGTTCGCGCCCGGTGCTGAAAGATTAAACATTGACTAATGATTCGAGGCATGATGATTTTGAGTGACTTTGTTATTTATATAGTCGAGTTCTCCAATATCTATACAGACATCCTTTCAAAAATATCTACACATGCGTCTTATGTCAGTAACAATAAAGACTGCGTGTAGATATTGGAGAACTCGATTGTACCTACCAACTCATTTATGTATTTTAGCCGACCGTAGTCGTTCGTTCGTACTTAGCCGGCTATACGTAGATATCACTGCGTTCGCGATAAAACAGGGAAATGATTACTTGATTACTCTCGAGGCTGAAAGATTTTTGGCAACTTTAAGTATTACTGTAGGTATTATTCGTTTTAGCTAACCGTAGATTTGTACGTATAGATACGTACTAGGCCGGCTAATCCGGCTATACGTATCTGTCACTTCACTGCGTTCGCGATGAGAGGGAAATGATTACATTGATTACAGACTCCCGCTGGAGAAGGGTTCTGGAGGAACGGCGTAAATATTTCGTTAGTCCTCGAATTTCGTACCCTCATTTTATTACTTTACTCTTCGATGTTTTATAATTGCATCACCAAAAAATATGCAAGTATCTCTAAATAAGTAATACTTACTTAGAAGAGTTGAAAAACCCTCGATTTTTTCATTTCAAAGTTCAGTATCTCAAAAACGGCTGAACCGACTTTGTTGAAACGTAGCTAAGAACCATCTCGATCACGTCAGTTTTCGGACAAAAAAACCGCATTAAAATCAGTCTATTCGTTTAGGAGCTACGATGCCACAGACAGACACACAGACACGTCAAACTTAAATATAACACCCCTCTTTTTGCGTCGGGGGTCAAAATTGAGTCCCAGGGTTGACACTTCACAGCAGTGTTAATAAGTTTGTCACCAACTTCATCATGCGGCACCTGAAAACAGAAAGAGCATTATCCATTGACCTACTACCAGTAATCAAATTAACACATGTCAACACATTTACAGCTTGACATAACCAAGCTGACACTTCTGTAGCGTCTTACTATTCAATACTCAACTCTATACCAATCGCAATAAGGGCGGTGGTATTATAGCACACTTATTACTGACTTGCCTTCCCAAACTCTTAATCTCGCTCTCTCGTTATTTTGCAAAAGCTACCTTATTACATTCTAGATATAGTTCATGTTACATCACAACAACGCACCGAGATATGGTATTGAGAAGATAGGCTATTGATATCCGCGAGGTGGCCGTTGTTCTAAAGAGAGCTCTACTGTGTGACTGATAAGGTGTATAGTAGTGTGACTAAGTCTGCGAAGCCACGACCCGGGGGTAAACAGAAGTCTCAAAAGCGCCCGCTCCGACGCTCGAACACATGTGAGCGTATAGGTAGGGCTGCCACGAAGTTCTTTGCTTATTTATTTGTACCTATCGCTAGTGACCCATTTTGCAAGCGTTTATACAAAATATCTAGTAAATTATATACTAAGTATACCTTATTCTATATAAAATTAGAAAAATTGTGCGTTTACAAAACACAAAAAAATTTGTAGTTATTTTTTTAATTTATTGACGTATTTATTAAACTAGAATCACAATTAAATAAAAAACCGACCGAAAGTAGTTATTGTTATGTTTGGAAAGCATTTAATGATCGAAATAAGTTAAACTAGTACAATATTTCCCTTTAATATCTAAGATAAACAAAGAAACGTAAACGAATTTGTCCGTTAAAAATCTAATATTTAATATGGCTTGATAGATTAATTACATCCATCCAGGCTGGATCCATAATATCCCCTACAGAAAGTATTTTCCGGCTGATCGTTTTGCAAAAGCAAATTTCAATTTTATTAAGTCGAAAACAAGGAAAAAAAAATGCAGCACGCAACTATCAACTCAGTAAAAGCAAGGCAAACCCTTAGAATAAAATATAGCCTATTTTCATGCCGAAAGTTCATTCTAAATACAAATGAAAGAATTTTTGAAATCAGATTAGCGTTTCCGTAGATTACCCCCTACATACTTAGAAATATTACCTACTACGTTCTGCCCGCAACTTCGTTTGCGTGGATCCGGGATACCCAGGCTATAAACTATCTTCGTGAAAAACTTCATCCAAATCTGTTGAGCCGTTTAAGCGTGATTAAGTAACAAACATCCAAACATCTAAATATCCAATTTTTTTGCGTTTTCGGCTCCGTCCGCGGGGAACTCGTTTATATCGTAACTCCATACAAACTTTCACCCCCCATTTCACCCTCTTACGGGATGACTTCCAGGATAAAAACTATCCTATGTCCTTTCCCGAGACTCAAACAATCCCTATACCAAATATCATCTAAATCGGTTCAGGTGAAGAGGTAACAGACAGACAGACACACTTCCGCATTTATAATATTAGTACTTATGGATAGATAAACCGGCGTGTCGACATCTTCGTAGATATAGCTACTGCCTCACCTGGCACTCTTGTTAATAAAAGGAAAAACTCAATATTTGCCGGGTGGCAGCCCTGCGGTGGTATAATATCGGCTGTAGCCGAGCCGCCGACGGAATCACCTGCCCTCGCAATTTTACGAGCAGCGCTGTGTTGGTGGCCGCCTCTACCTTTCACGATAGGGATATGGCAAGTGTCGATGTTACTTTATCGATGTTGATTTATATTTTAGTCTCGATTTGAGTTTTTGTCAAATTGATCATGGAATATTTGGCACTGCTACAACCAGTCAAGTAAAGATTTACATTTGTAACATTTATAATGTTCGATGTGGCAGTTCAAAGAATCAATACCGAGTCTTTATTAGTTATACACACGAGTATAAATACAAAGCGATGTTGGACCTTATTCAATCCATACTAATATTATAAATGCGAAAGTGTGTCTGTCTGTCTGACTTTCTGTCTACTCTGTCTGTTACCTCTTCACGCTAATTCACCCTAAAAAAAACGTTTCAAGCTAAATAAAAAAAAATATATGTGAATGTTTGTGATTTTAAATGAATGCTTTGATATGTAAACTTGAGAATTAGATGCATATAACTTATAAACAAATAATTATAAGTAATGACATGTAAAATACTGAATTTTATACATAAATATCTGAATCTGACTTATTCTGCTGCTGTATGAGTCATATAATATGACGACAAAAAAACCTACTTTTTATCGAGTATCAATACTATTCAATACCAACAGTGGGTGGATAATAGAGCTACTGATTATGCGGATAAACTCTATTTTAACCTTAGACTTGAAAAATTCCCCCTAATAGTAGGTGTACAAATAATGAAGTCGTAGAGGGAAAAGCGAGCTGGAAAGTGAACCCTAGCAAAAGACGGGATTACGCTAAGTGTGCTCGCGAGCTAAGAAATGGAATCCCTCCGCATGTTTGGCTTTGAGTGAAGTGATTCCACGTATGTGTTCGCGAGAAAGAAATAGCAGTAAAATAAATGTGTCGATGAATTCTCACCCCATCCCTACGGTCCTCGAGTACACATTCAAGTCCCCGTCCCGAGCGAGGCGATGGAATTAAATCGCACGCACGACACATCCGCCCCCACGCCGCCGCCGCGCCGCCGCCGCCGCCCGGCCCGTCATCCCGCCATTGCCCCCGCTCTTTAGAGTACTCACAACGCTTACCGACTCGCCACTAACCAGTGTAAGGCTGAACTCCGCATACGCGCCGTTGTTACGAGTGTCAGGGTCTAGATATACTGGTGTATTGGAGTAAGTAAGGTTGTGAATCATACTAGTGCTCCGGGCGCCGCGTTAGGGTTGCCGATGTTATTCTCCAATTTATGCCTCACATTTTACGCTAGCGCGGGCTGTGAGCGCACGTATTTTTCAACATACGTTGTCGTTGTTCATTTTTGTTCAACCTTTAGCACGTAGATTGAAGTTACTGTTTAACCCCTTTTTAGAGTTCCGTAGCCAAAATGGCAAAAACGGAACCCTTATAGTTTCGTCATGTCCGTCTGTCCGTATGTCCGTCTGACCGTATGTCACAGGCATTTTACTCAAAAACTATAATGTGTATTTGAATAAAAATTTGAGGATATGTGTATTTTGTTAGCCGCTACGCTACAGTTTTGTAATTAAAATGACAAAAAATGTTTTTTTTTTTAGTGGTGCTTTCCATACATAAAACTAAAAAAAAAAACATTGTAAGCCCACGTGTCATATCAATCGATAAGCCTTTTAAAATAAATATAAGGTTTCTCAGCAATTTTTTTGAATTAAGTGAATAGAGTTGGAGATAATCACCCCGAAAGTCACTAAAATTCTGTCCCCCCCATTTAATTTTTGAACGGTGTATTTTAAAAATATGAAATAAATCATGGACATAGGGTTTATTAAATTCATTCACCGAAAATTGTTTTGAACAAGATCGATTCAAAGGTTTTTGAGATATTGCTGAAAAACTGCCTTCTTTAAAGAAAACGACGTAAAAGCCGTAAGATTTCTGTGACGATACGACCTTTTTAATAGGCAGGGAACCCTTCGTTTTGCGTGGTCCGACACGCACTTGGCCGATTTTTTGCTAATTGATAACCAATTCTAAGATAGTACCATAAATATGAGATTTTAAGTTCAATGACTTGATGCAGTGGCAATTTTTTTAATTCGATACAAAGCGTATTGGCGGCGTAAGAAATAATTCCTATTCGATAACTGTATCTGAATGGAAGAGGCTCTAACTGTTGGTCAAAAGACTTATCATCAAACTTGTTATGTTTTGCGCCTAAGGGGAATTTATTTCCCAATGAAGGTTTTCAATATGTTTTATCTCTCGTGGCATCCCTAATCGTGAGTGATGCGAGTCAGTGACACATGTGCACGGCTCGTGCGGCAAATATGTCTCCGCCCGGCGAGCGCGGGACTCCGGTCTGATAGCGCAGTTGATAGGGTATATGTACGAGTAGGTAGGCAGTTCATAGATATCACCAAGGACAGGAATTGTTCATAGCAAAAATCAAACTGTCAGAGGGAATGATTCCACTTATCGATGTTACGGAATATTATCGCATATCGACTTATACGATTATTCTGTAACATTTAACCTCTTTGATAAGCAACCTGCATCTCCATATTGAAATAAATCATAACCACGACACATATGTCATTTACGTCGCTTGATTGTCACAAGTAATTTCCGTGCCGTGTTACTAAAATAGTTGATAAAAATATTTTCTGTTTTATTCCTTACCATTATGCTTACATACTTTGTATATATCCAAAGGCCTGATTTCATTACTTTGACGATGAGTCATTAAGTGACACTTTGGTTAAACCCTCTGACAGTTTGATTTTTGCTATGATGAATTCCGGTCCTTGGATATCAAGATATCATACACGGTCTGACACTGTATTTAAAGCGAATTCAACCCTGCAATGCAAAAATGCATCAGGCGAGTACAAAGCTGTACTTATCCATTGAAGAGTTCCGCCTTTGTGATGTGTATCTGTGTCTTTTGACGACCGGTTAGCCTAGTGGGTAGTGACGCTGCCTACGAAGCAGAAGGTCCTGGGTTCGAATCCCGGTAAGGGTAAATATTTGTGTGATGAGCATGAATATTTGTTTCTGAGTCTTGGATGTTTTCTATGTATTTATATCTATTAAATATATCATCGTATAGTATCCACAACACAATCCTTATTGAGTTTACTATGGGGCTAGTTCGATTTGTGTAAAATTGTCCCCTAATATGTATCATTATTATTATTATCTGTGTGTCTGTCTGCGGAATTGTAGCTCTTAAACCGATACCGATACCGGTTTATCCTTAGCTATGTTTTATATATGTATTATCATAATATCGATTCATGGAAAAGTTACGCTTAATAGACCATATGCGCAAGACTGCCGACTGGTCTGAATGAAGCCGGATGAAATCGGTAAATATTTATCCATACATCGCATTTATAATATTAATTATAAATGCGAAAGTGTGTCTGTCTGTCTGTTACCTCTTCACGTGATTTAGATGGAATTTGTTATGGAGATAGTAGACATGAATCCCTGGAATGGACATAGGATAGTTTTTATCCCGGAAATCATTCCCTAAGGAGATGAAAATGGGGTGTGAAAGTTTGTATGGAGCCACGACATAAACGAGTTTCACGCGGACGCAGTCGCGGGCAGAGGCTAGAATTTTTATAACGATCAAATCCACATATTTAAATAAACCTTTTGAAATCGCGAGCATTACGATAAACCAGTTGAGTTTGAACCCTGAAACAACATTCAGTTAACTATATCCATAATTAAAACAATAATCGCCTAGTGCCTGCAATACGGCCACATCTCAAATGTATTTTACTTTTAAAATGTGACCATATTGCAGTGTGCGATAGAGCCACATCTAAATTGTGTTTTAATTGTAAGATGTGGCCGTAGCAGGCAAGGCGTTATACGCCCAAGGGAGCATTCTGTATGCGAACTAAGATCCTCGTACGTAACAAGTTAACAACCTAAGACTGGTGTAAGCAGTGTGCTCGAAACTTACCGTTGCCTGAGAACTGGGCTGTTATTCGCTACGCGCAAATGCGGCTCACCCCGCCGGTCGCCCGTTACGAAACTAGACCTCTACCTACGCTTAGTTACTACGCATCGCGGTGTCAAGATATATTTGTGGGTGAGCGTTGAGGTGAGCTTAAACAAGTTACAGAATACCCGGCTGAAGTTCCCGATTTGCGACGAGCAACACCCATTGTACGAGCACAATCAGGCTATTTTGAATTTGAGGGATATCTCTAATTTGATTGTGATGATGTGAATAAAAGCGAGCAGGTCTGAGTCACGTAAGTAGTACTATTATTTATTCTGTGGTCACGTGTGAAAAGTTGTGTATTACATGAAATTAGGCGGGTAAGATATAGCATATACCTAACATATGTAGTTTTAGCATAGGTACTTAAACACTAGTTAAAATGAGCGCGGTCTCGCCAACAGACTGTTACGCAGTTTGGCGAGTAACATAACATTGTTAATTGTTTTGTAGTTTTGATAAATAAATAAAAAATATGTAGGGTTCAGAGAAATAGTACATTACTGCAGACGCCGGGAAAGAAGGGTTTGCCGGATGAGTAGGTATAGACGGCCGACTGTAGGGAGGCCCGATAGTGATACGAAGCCGGCAAGCCCTTTTTACGGCCAGGCATGCAGTGTTTTTCTTCTCAAACATATGCAATGAAATTAAAAATGCACCACTCAAAAAACTAATTTAATATCGCGGTAACCCAAGACAAAAAAAAAACAGTCAAAAACTGTGTATAGCCTGTTATAAACACAGACGCCATGTTTACATTAAAATTTTAAAAAATACTTCCTGGCCCGAAACGTGATACTTTGAAGCCTGTTATAACGCACGTAATGATGACATTTCATTGAGAAAAGTCATTTTATACAAATTTGGAGTGGCTAAACTGGGGAGTTGGGGAGTTGCCTTATGTTCCGCGGTGTAAATGACACTACTTAGCACTTATATTGGATAGTGTTGTGTTCGTGGATGTGAGGATCGCCAAATCTGAGAATTAGGTGTGACAATGGTTTGAGGAATATATCCTTAAGCTCAATTCACTTATTGACATATCACCAGCAGCACAAACATCACATGCATAACACAATATTGCATCTGCTTCAAATCAACATAATCTAAAGCGCAGGTTCTATAATATCCCGTTAAGTAGACGCGCACTGTAAGGGAGGTGCACAGTCAAGTAGCAGTTGAATTAGAAAGTTAAGTACGAACTCAAACGATCGTTTCAGGATATTCAGACAGATGGTGCCTTAGCAATGTGCTTGTTAAGGAATCGAGCGTAATGTTTTTACCCGACTGCCGAAGGGAAGGAGGGTTATGTTTTTCGGGCGTATGTATGTAAGTGTGTATGTCTTATTCTTTGGCACGCACATATGAGGTGTCGTTGGATTCCTCTTCATCGTGGGAGTGACATAGGCCAAAAAAGCAGTTGGGTTTTTTGAGAAATCTTTTTATTCCACTTGTTTATCCAATACACAAATACTATAAACGCGCTAAAATGCGTTCAGAAACTGACGGTAATAACCAGCATTACCTATATCAATAAGATTTATAAAAATAATTAACTTTGTCTCTGGCCGTAGGTTATGTATGTATTTTCATTAAGATATCTATATTGATAAAGTAACGACTTTCAAATTTCTCAGCGTGGCCCAGAGGTCACAGCCTTAGATACTGTTTGATGGAAATCTAATTGGTCATGCACTGCCATGGTGCTTATTCTATTGGTTGCCGAACACATCATTGAGAATTTATTATATGTGTGTAGATAAAGTTGCATACACGCAACTGTACATAATTAGTTAATTAGGCCTTAAACACTCGTGTGATCCTATTATAAAATTCGCTAACGCTCGTTTCATAAAATCACACTCGTGATTTGAGGCCTCTCATTATGTACAGTTACATAATAGTAATTGTGTGACAAGTACGGTAAGTTATGAATTACGAACGAGAGTCTATTAGAAGCCCGACGCCGAAGCTTTGATGACTCGAGTTGGTAAAATTCACAAAATGTTTTTTTGTACTACGCTACGGCTTAATCACTATCTATAATAATACTATAAAGAGGAATATTCTGTGGGATTGGTAGGTTTGTATTGTATGTAGGGGATAATCTCCGGCACCTCTTATCGGTTTTTTTTAGCTGTGTGTAAAGTGGATTTTCTGGATGGACATAGGCTATTTTATCTCGGGGCTTTGCCTGCGTTCTTTAACATCGGAACTATTGCGGAACGGTGAATATCGGAACTCCTCATTCGATGTCAAAAATCCTTCACCAGTATGGACCTTCGGAATATATGTACTTAGGCTGTAACAAATAAAGTATTCAGAAAAACTCTCATAAAAGTTAATTAATCAACCAAAAGCATAAAATTCCTCCGAAGCTACGTTATACATTATTCACAACACATACTTCTTTACGTATAGTATCAGACGAGGCTGATAAGGGTTTAGTGGGAAGGGAAATACATGGATGGAAATTCGTGCTACGCGTTACAGGCCGGCGGAAGATTCGGTAACGCAATTATCCACTACCGGCGGCGGTCTAACTAACTCAAACTACCGACATCGATACAGTAGGATGCGTGCCGCACTGTACATAGTTAGGAATTTGTATTGTACCTACGTAATATTTAAGCAAGTCTGCTTTGTTTGTGTGAGGTGTGCAATAAAGAGTATTTGTATTGTATTGTATTGTCCCGTTATTTTGTTGGTACGACCGATTAATTCAAATTTATATTAAGCGTGCATTATTTACGCTCAATAAAGTGGACATAAATCTAAACTATAGCTAGGTATCTAAAAACAAAGTAGCTGAAACATCTAAGCACCCTCGCTCATCTAACTTGTCAGAGTCAGCTCAACCACGTAACTTATCGATCATTGTCCTCCCATCCTTAAGTCGGGCGAACGCTTGTTTACGCCTGTTCTTGCCCCTTGCTTCCCTATTGCCCTGGCCTCCCCGGGGGCCGCTTTATGCCCCTTGTTACTGCCCGCATCTTCTTGGCTATGCGAGCCTGGTACCTATTGTTAATTGCGGTCGTTTGAGGCGTGATGACGCCTCGGTTTTTGCCAAGCGTTGCGTTTGCATTCATGAATTGTAATTTCTGCTTCGTAAAATTCTAGGAATGCTTTTAAATTCCGATGTAAAGTCTGACGATTTCCCGACTTTCCAGTATAACGAACGAGGTTCAAATAAAAAGCGTAGGTTTGCTTTGCAAACAAGATGAAAGGCGCTTAGCAAACAGGACGCGCGGCCGATCGCCGCCAGAGGTCGCGTCGTCAAGTGCCCGGCGAACGGGTTAAATGGTTACTTTGCCACCTACTACAGTTTTATTGAAAGGAGAAAAAACTTACTACGTAACCACAAAATTAGGTGTCAAACGACAATTTTATCATATGTTCGAGCTTCGGTGAGCAAGAAAAGAAAAATTCAATGATAAAGTTGAATTTATTAGTGAGCATCCTCCTTGAAATTTTAAAATCCGGTTATGATTACGTTAATCCTTTATTACTAGTATTTCCTAAAACCTCCCTACGGATTAAAAAAATAGGTTGAATTTACTAAAAAAAAGGTTTTGATTTATTCGACCGTATAGAGGTAGCAGGGTAGCAGACAATGGCAGGCGGTGCGGGCGGCCATGCGTTCCCCATACCCAATACAAGCGCTCGGCGTGCCAACGCCAATATTTATTACTCGTGAAAATCTATGGCAAAGTGCTCTTAGAAATCTGCCAAATAGCAAGGCTTGAATGAATTCATATGCTTGGATTTGCAGGGGTTTGTTATGCTGTTTAGCTCTATGCTCGCCTGGTGTTGATCATAGAATTTCTACTATGTCTTGTGGTAAATCTAACGTATAATGTTGCGATAGTATGCATATTAAATTATTTGAATATCCCAGAGATGAACAATTTCTTTGAGTGTCCAAAACTATAAGCAGCTGCTTCCTTAAAAACGATTTGATACTACACGGGGAATCAAATGCAGGTAGCATTTAGGATGAAATCTAATTCGCGTTCCTTTTCCTTATAAAATTAATAAAAACCGGCCAAGTGCGATTTGGACTCGCGCACGAAGGGTTCCGTACCGTTATCTACAAAAACGAGCAAAAATATCACGTTTGTTGTATGGGAGCATCCTTAAATATTTATTTTATTCTGTTTTTTTTTGTAAATGTATGTAATGTTTATATCGGCAACAGAAATACATCATGTGTGAAAATTTCAACTGTCTAACTATCTCGGTTCATGATATACAGCCTGGTGACAGACGGACAGACCGACATACGGTCAGCGGAGTCTTAGTAATAGGATCCCGATTTTACCCTTTGGGTACGGAACCCTAATCACTTTTTATAGAAGTATGATCTTGTATTAAAAATTCGTTTAATTGATTCTACCCAGGTCAATATCGGGCACGATATCCGGTTATCACAAGAGCCGGACGGGAAGCGGACGGTCCCTTCCCACTTCCGGCCCGGTGGGCGATCATTTTTAGTAGGAAATCGTTTTAGTGAAAATGTCGGGACACTTGATAGCCGACTTACTCGTCAGAGCAGCCCCCAACTCTGTAACTTGTTTTAAGCTCACCTCAACGCTCATCCACAAATATATCTTGACACCGCGATGCGTAGTAACTAAGCGTAACCTGCCTGCTTAACAGCAACAGGAGCTTTATGCTCAACACCGGGGGCGGCCTTGCATGCACTGCTCGATCTAACTCCACTCCACCTGCAAGTCCAAAAGGAGGCGAAACAGTGCATTTACAGGATATGCTCACTAACAAGGCCAAAATGGCGCTCTCAAGCGCTAATCAAACTTGAGGCTCTTGTTTTTGATAACAAAAACTTATACAATAAAACATTACTCTAAAAAAAGAGCAATATCACAGTTTAAAATATTTATATTAAACAATTATAATACTTAAACAAATTATATAAACTCTTAAACAAAGATAACTACTTAAGTCTATCCGAACTACGCTCAGCGTACGCATGCCGTATCTAGTTGTAACGATTCCGTGCATTACTTGTTTTTGCTGTTGTTGTCGCTCGCTGCATGCAGTGCGAGCGGCACTCGATAATTTATTTGTACAAGTACCCTCTTTTTTTTTTTACTTAATAGTTTAGTGTCTTTGTGCGCTCATAACAATTATTTGTTTTTAATAATGTGTTTATCTCATGTAAGTAAATTGTACAATTCTTTATGAGATTAAATGATCTTAAACCTTAAACCTTAAGCATGCCCGCAAATGACACATACATACGTGGAATGCAAATTCACCAAACTGTATACAGTGGAAATACCTCCGAGGGACAAAATGGATAAACGACCACTACCACTTGGGCTGTTTCTCTACGCGCTCATGTGCCTCACCCCGTGCGTCACACCTAACGAAACTAGACCTCTACCTACGCTTAGTTACTACGAATCGCGGCGTCAAGATATATTTGTGGGTGAGCGTTGAGGTGAGCTTAAAACAAGTTAAGAATAGCGGGGCAGGAGATGTCCACCGCGTATTGAATTGAATCCCATTCGGCTTGGAAATAAAAGCCAACGACGTGCTTCTGACTGACACAGTTGAGTGGCTTGTTCATGTTCACGCCACTTTGATCATACTCGAGGCAAAATACGGTTTCGAAAAACATTAATTTATAATAGCGTTTTTTTGTTTATTTTATTTTAAAACGTTATTCTAAGATGCTTTATTCAAGAATCCAACAAACTTTCCATCCGAAAGTAGTTATATAGATTTAAATTAAGCATTCATTGTCTTTTTTGTTTGATTTATATTTAATATTTTAAAGCAAATGTAAATGAACCAAAATAAAGATATATATTATTTATATTTATTCCGACTTTTCAGGAGCTAATTAAATTATAATTTTTTTGATGTCTGATTTTTTGTTGGATTTTGCCTCTAGGTAACTATTTAATTGATAATATATCCGTTACAATAAAAAAATATGCTATTATAAATTATTTCCAAATTTGACATTTTTTCCATACAAGTTGTTAGTTCATTGCCTGGACTATCATGTTTCATAAGTTTACTGCCGATGTTCGCTACTTATGGAGATTAGAGCTGCTACGAGCTACGGCGTAGCGCTACGAGTGTTCCGTTTTTATAGTGTTCCGTACCAAAATTGGTGCAATTAAACACTTATACGATCACTCGCTGTCTGCGTCTGCAACAAACAATTTTTCACCTCACTAGCTCAGAAAGCCCTTTTTAGGGTTCCGGCCCAAAAAGGTAAAAACGGAACCCTTATGCGACTCTGTCTGTCTGTCTGTCTGTTTGTCTGTCACGAAGTTAAATACTAGTGCTATCAATTTGAAATTTGGAATTTCGTAGACGAAGAAAAGCCACGTAGACGAAAAATGAAAAATTTAAATATATTTTTTTAATTTCTATATAAACGGACAGATAAGAGAGGGGGCGAAAATTAAAAGTCTAGTTAGTAGTCCAAGTGGAGTATCATATGAAAGGGCTTGAATTACACATTCTAAAACAATTTCTTTTTTTTCTAGTGGTAAAGTTTAGATTTATAAAGGAAAATGTTGAAAAAAGTACCCCCCCCCCCCCCTTTATCTCCGAAATTAACCATGCGAAAAATTAGAAAAATAATACATATGATTAATATTAACGTAAATATTTCCAGCAAAGTATAACGAGACCTCTATCTAGCGTATTTTTTTTATTGGTCAAAAATCATTTGTAAGTTAATAATTTTTTTTCCTTCAAATTCGTATGAAAGTACTCTAAAAGTACCTTATAGCAAATAAAAAAAGAATTATCCAAAATAATTCACTTGATAAATAATTATCGCTGAAAAACCAACATATAAGGTATACCGAGTTCCTTGGTCGCGCAAGTTAGTAACAAAATGCATTGTGTAAGGATTGTATAAAATACTATTTAGCTATAATTTTCAGATTTTTCCCTGTACTTGTAGTACCTATAAGATATTACTTGCCAAATTTCATATACCCTATAAATTTTGATTCCCTTGAGAGTGTCGAAATATAAGGTTTTTGTGGCATAAACGGCCGTATCTTTTACGTTAACTTGGAAGTTTGTTTTTTTTCACAGCTTCAAAGACTTGAGTATAATGGTTTAATTTCAACTCGATATCTCCACGCGTTCCCGAGATAAAGGGTCTTGACAGACAGACATACAGACAGACGGACAACAAAGTGATCCTATAAGGGTTCCGTTTATTCCGTTTGAGGTACGGAACCCTTAAGCCGGAATTACATTACGAAATTAGTGGCATGAAATTAATTTCGTGACATTTGTTTTACCAACAGTTTCACGTGTAATTTATTAATTTCGTAATGCATGCATTGATGTCGTGCATGCAAATTAGTTTCGTGCTCTGCGCGATTTTTTGGTGAAATTAGTGTCATGCAACTAGTTTCATAGTGTAAAGCCAGAATTACATTTCGAAATTAGTGTCATGCATGTTGAAATAGCTGATGCTGATGGCGCCATGGCCACTGCGATACTGTTGTTTTCACGACACTAATTATGTTACGAAATTACTTTCGCATATATCGAAACTACTTTCGTGAAACTGATGTCAACATGCATGACACTAATTTCGTGTAATTCCCGCTTAAAAAGCAACTACTGACGGGACTCAACTCTCCTACCGGGCACAGCGCATTGTACCGCGAGTCATGCTCGCCGCCATATTATTTCGTCCGCGCGGCGGCAGCCGGCCGATTAGGTCGATAGCATCGGCGCCAACAGGTGGCCGCGAGTCGAGACGTCTCGGAGTTGTGATTTACTTCGCGGCGGAATATTTATGTGCCAGTGCGCTTCACTTGGCGATGTTTGACATTATGTCGCGCGTCTCTCTTGACTTTATGTTTTAAAGCGTTGTCGAGATGACTTACGCTTTTAGATCTTTATAATTATGGTAGCTGCCCGCGCGGCCCGGGCTGCGTACTATAAAGAACCCAGGTCAATTTATAGATATGTAATACTAGCTATTATACTGTTCTGTGGTATAGTTATACTGGTGAAAGAATTTTTGAAATCGGATGAGTAATTGCGGTGATTATTAATACATACGAGGGTTGATTAATAAGTTTAAAACCGGTATAAAAAACAGAAGGTTTTGGTGCCGTATAATTTTAAATAAAAAATACGCTCTTCCTTATTTTACGTGCATATTTATTATACAAAAAAATATTTTAGCTCCGCTTCAAAAAAAAAAAAGTTTTGGTCGTCGTTGAGGCTTATTTTTTATATCGACGCAATTGTACCGATTTCATTGAAGAGTTTTCAATGTCAAAGAATTATAAGTAATAGTTAAAGAGTTGGTCTAGATTAAACGGTAGGTAACTAGTTGTATATAGACTTCACAAGCCTGAACAGCAGACCTGGTAATCGGCAAGCACAGCCAAAAAAAACTCATAGAACTGGTATTTTATTTCTTTGTTCTTTTCTTAGACGAACTTGTTTAACTGCTCTACAATTATCTTGGTTCACTCTCCCTTCGTATTTATTTTCGTATATTTGTGACCTACAAAAAAAACTGCCTACTAAAAAGCCATTTAAAAAAAAGATGGCTAGAAAAACCTACCTTGAACTTTGTAAGGTGCCTTAAAAAAATGAAGTTTGATTTTTTAATTT
Source organism: Epinotia nisella (assembly GCA_932294315.1). Taxonomy (NCBI): domain Eukaryota; kingdom Metazoa; phylum Arthropoda; class Insecta; order Lepidoptera; family Tortricidae; genus Epinotia; species Epinotia nisella. The sequence continues at coordinate 13,422,544 of OW028693.1, forward strand.
CGTGGCCTCAAAATAGACAGACTTCTAATTTTAAAATACATTTTTTTGATTATCACACCAGAATTTTGCCAACACTGCCCATAACATGTAACAAAATATCCACCCATTTAAGTGACCTCAGAATTTGTTCTATACCATCATCTTTGTTTAGCTATTAAAAAAAACAAATGAATATTAAGCTTTTTTTATTTATTCATTGTATTCATGAATAGTGACACAGTATGACCAACAATCAGAAATTATCATAATGAGACGTAATCATGCCGATTCTAAAAACTTATTGATCGCCCCTCCTACAAACTTACATGTACATTTTATAGACGTTACTTAAGTACCTCTTTATTATTAGTATAGATTATTATACAAAATATTGCGTCTGTGTTAGGGTCGGAAACGTACATGTGACAACCCTGGAGTTGCAGGAGTCAATAGGCTAGTATTAACTAACAACATTTTGTCACGAATAAATTCTAGCATGTATGTATCAAGAGAAGGTTTAGTTACGATCCTGCGAACTCTCAGCTCAGCCCGCACGCAAAAAGAAAAGCATAACTATATCTCAAAGCGTCTAGTCTCTAAATCAACGGCTTCAGAAATAATCAAGGCGGGAGATTCGAGGCCAATATTTTGCACAATTTATTTTTACTCCTAAAGGCGCGCCTTAGTGCGGCAGCGCGAAATGGCGCCTGGGAACGACGGCTACCAGAATGCTACCTTGCTAATTCAGGAAGGCTTAACGCATTGGGAGAATCCTATGTGTTATAGGACTTTTCGGTTTAGCAGGGTTGTGTGGCGGCAGAATGACGGCGCGGCGTTTCGCTAATTGGCGAGAGGCGCAATGGCGGCGCGGTGGTGAACGATAATTATTGCTGACTTTACGAAATTTTGGAACGATTTTTTGTGAGACGTTTATAATGGACGTTGATGGCGTAATTGTTTACTTGTAGTGAATATACTATTTTTAATTTTATTAAACTAGCAAGCGAAGGGAACGAAGTTTTTCGTTTCAGCTTAGGCCAAAATTCTTTCGCATGTCCGGCGTCTGCCCGGCTGTTTTGCTCTCGTGAAATTTGTGAGCAGGTTCAATAATTATTTAGTATATCAAAATTTATTAAAAAAAACATGGAAAAAAGACGTCTTCGCGAGTTTTACAGGCTAGTTTATCGGTGGGTCCATGTTGCGTATTCTTGTATCCTACCAAAATTTATTACCTGGTATCTACAATTTTTTTTTTGTGTTTTGGCATGAATAAACTATTTTTACTTTTTTTACTTACTTTACTTTTAACTTCCCTCTACTCTAGCTTTAGGGTCATCATCATCATCATTCTCCATTCTCTGCGACCTGTAGCGAACATCCGGAAATGGACACCCGGATGATCCGAACATCCGGACGTAACGAAATAATTATGTTCCAATCTGAAACGGAGAACTTTGTTCGCTTCGCTCGCTCGTTCAATTAGGTAACCCTCTGGTGTCAAATTCACAACCCAAATTGTATGGCACACATGAAGGTCCTCGGTGTTCGGGTGAACTATGAGTTGTTCGTGGAAAAGGAGCCGTCTATTACTGGACGATCGTCTATCGTCTAATGATCTAAGCATTCTATCGGTAGCCATACCGGCTGCCGGCTACATACCGGTAGCGCCGGCCTCGCCCGCCGCGGCGGCTAATCGTAGGCCATTAGGTGCCCGGCCCGCGGTCCGGCTATCATCATGGAACTATCCATTTTGGAACGCGCAGCTTACGTCTTCATTCAGATTTGATTGGTATCGTAGTGATTGGTGCGGCAAAACATGTGAACTCAGGGCATCCACGAGAATGACGCTTACGTCGCGTTCTTTCGCACGTCTAATCGCAAGTCGTCGCGATCGATAATCGGCACGAACCGAGCAGAATGCACACCAGATTCTTGATGGTTGATGGTCCTTGCAAGACCGTTGACGATGACGATGACGACCGTTCATTAACGACCAAAATACCTCTAAAGATACCTATTCGAATATCGACCCCTCGAGTTTACATATTTTTTACGCCACTTTATAATAAACATAGTTGACCCCTATTATAATCACTTTGCGTAGTGTTTAGTCAAGGCGCGTTAGAACAGCTACTTACTATTGCCATTCCATAGGAAACTGGCAAACTACCTATTATTTATCGAACATAACTGGTTCTGAAACTACCGGCCCTTAGTGAATCGCGCTGTCCGTGGTTGCGAGTCAGCAGTAATCGCGGGCCATTAGGCGGCGTCGATAACGGCCCGGGCCGGTGCCGCGCTCCGACGGATGCTTACGTACGGGACAGTTTGTCTGAGATTCAAGTCTCATTCTGACTCTTAGTTCGCACGTTTTAAATTGGTTTGCGACGAAAGTGGTCCTTCTCTTGAAGTCAATTCGAGCAATTTCAGTAGCCAAATTCGGGTATCTATAAACCCGGCGGGTTCAACAATTATAAGTAGTATCTTCAATGCCTCACAGACCCAAACTGGGTCTTGGTCAAAGTACGTTTATATCTTAGCTCCATAAAAACTTTCACCCCCAGTCGGGGATGATTTCCAGGCCTTTAAGCGTGAAGAGATAACGGACAGACAGACAGAGAGATACACTGTCGCATTTATAATATTAAGTATGGATTACTCTGTCTTTGGGAGCTTAAATTGTAGCTACACATTTGTCCTCAAAACAAAGGGCAAATCGTATTCCTCACGCGCACTACAATATGTAAGTAGATAATATATCTGGAATGGAACATAATAAGCGGAATTTTCATTACGTTTCCTAGTTCATTAAAAACTAATTCTTGCCGCAACCCATACCTTCCCCTTTCCAGTGCAAATGCTGCTAGGTTATCTCGGCGTACTGCAGCGGAAAGTGTTTTTGCTCAAAGTGCGCAGAGCAGTGGCACTGCAATTTATAGCCTGGTAGCTCGGCTCGGAGAGCTAGCTATGGGATGAGACCAGGATTACCCGTGCAGTCGGTGTTACATATTGTGTTACGTTACAATAGTTAGTTTAAATTATTTTGTTATTAATCTAAGACTAAGCAAAATTGTTTATTTTACCAGTGAAGGTGTATGATATCGATCAGGATAAGGAATTTTGACGACAGTAAAAATAAATTATTCTCACATTTACCGATACACAAAAACCTTTAGTTTCAACATATTTTTGCTCGAATCGCTAAACTAAAGTATCGGTGAGCGCCACATTGCACTTAGAACCGATGTTTGTTGGGGCGGAAAGGTTCTCTAGTGGCGACCACGTACCGGAAGGCGCTGCGTGGGTAGAGGCCCCCTACGAGGTGGACTGATGACCTGGTAAAGTCGAGGGAGTCCACTGGATGCGGTTGGCAGGCACAGGACCGGTCACATTGGCACTCTTTGAGGGAGGCTTAATGTCCAGCAGTGGACGTCTTTCGGCTGATATGATGATGATATATTTTTGCAATTTTGATCAAAAAACCTAAACTATGCTCTAGTATAGCGATGCAATCTCGATTTCATTTTCACAGCACCCCGGCTGTAGGACATATATCTCGTAACATTAGTGAAAAAGTCACATAGTTTCGTAGCTTAGGGTTAACCTGAAATCGTTCACTGCTTAAACACATCTTTGTCGAAAAAGCAGCTAGCTAGCAATTACATACATGTTTATTATCTTAATCGCCCAGCCTGATTAGGTCGCAGTTCAAAACACCTCTACACCAGGCAATCATGAAATGCTAAGCGACCGCTGCACCGGCCACCTCGGCACGGAGCCCGTAATTACGGCGGTCCCCGGGACAGTCCAGCTAATTACCGCCTCGCGATGCTGGACGCCTGGCACCGGACTAATTGCTGTCCACGTAATTTATGAGGCTAATTAGTTAAGCACAGAGTGTTTTGTATGCCTAATATCACGTCGGCTGAAAAATATTATTTGAATTTTATGCATGCGAGAGATTTGCTTACACACAATAATTATAATTACAGACATATGTTGGGTTAGTCCATCCATACCGACTACAACCTGTTTCACTCTAAACTAGTGTCAGTACAAACATTTAATCACAGAATTGACAACATGTCATAACTTTTAGCCCTTATGGTGCTCTTACACGGGCAATATTTTGAGCAATTATTGCCCGTCAACAGTACACGCGTCCTTCTCTGACCTGTAAGTAAAAGTCAGACCGTACTGTTGACGGGCAATAATTGCTCAAAATCTTGCCTGTGTAAGAGCACCTATAATTCGATTAGCTCATTGTATTCTACTCAAAAAGAGGAACACACTGATAATCTTATATTTTACACTATTATACTATTCTGTGATTTTACGTATGATTTATATTCCATTTTTAACGATTTTTTAAAAATGCATTCATAGCAAATCCAATTCTACTGCAGAACAGGCACCTTGCTTTAGTCCCGTTTCGACCAAAACGTTTAAAAAGTTTAAATTATGTCATTTTCGAAGTTGACGCCATCTTGACAATGATTTTCTTTTATTTGGTAACTAATGTAAACAAGACTAGCAAGGTGCCCATTCTGCAGTAGAATTGGATTTACTATTAGTGCATTTTTAAAAATTCGTAAAAAATTGAACATAAATCATACTGGATATAGGTATAAAACTACCAACGTGTTCCGCTTTTCGAGTAGAATACAAGAAGCTAGTCAAATTATGGACTTAGAATTATGAAATGATGTCAATTAGTTCAATTACCTACTCTAACGCGCTAACCGCGTACTACTACGCATGGCCCGCCGTGCTGTTTGTCAGTTATCACAACAGCTGATAACGAAAATACATTCTAGTCCCAACATATATGATACTGTGCCGCCATCTGTCGGCGAGTAGCAGAACTATGGTTGATTGTTGTGCTAGTAGTTGCAGTAAACTGCACATAGATGTCGCTAATATTAAAAAAAAAATAGTTTTATGTTGGGCTCTTATTTGAATTTGAGTGGTGATTTGACTACAACTAGTGGTTCTCTATTCTTCTTTCGAAAACAAAATCGTTAATAACTCCCTTATAAACGTTTTTCATTTTGTTTCAGAATGCACCGAACCAGGAGCCAGTGTATCGGAAAGTCGCAATAGTAGAAAATTTCTTCGACATCATCTACACGGTGCATGTGGAACTCGAAGGTCGGCCAGGCAAGCACGCAGGACAAAAACGGACATACAGAACTGTAAGTATTTTCTTTCAACTAACCATAATCCTCAAGTAAAGATATCTGCAAACTTTGTAAAAAAAAAACTTGAACTTCTTTTATTGATATCAACGCCATCTGTGCCGCGCTTACTTAACTTCAATAGAAAAGAAGCTCGCATCGTGGTTCAAGTGTAGGTTTGAGTGTCAAGGCAGCCAAGTTTTGTGTAATACTTCTAACAGATGGCGCCTATGTACTGGAACGAAGAAAATCATCGCAATTTTGAGGAAATAGTTGTATTTTGATTGGGTATTCATCTGACTACCCTAAAGTTGACTGGACTGGAAGAGAATATCATACAAAGATGTTTACTAGAGCCAGTGTTTTTTAGACTCGGCATTGATGGTTGTGTGCGAAATTAAATGTACGCTAATTTGCATCGGCTGAATAATTATCATGTCTTTACCGAGCTTAGGGACAAACTAACGGCCTAAAATTATTACTAGCATGTTAAAATTGAGTGTATATTTGTTATAAATTCTACGTAAGCAAAACCACATAGGGTAGGTATACCATCAAATGTGGACACTCCCACTAAGTAATAATTGGCGCAATCGACTTTTCAAAGCAATAGTGATAGATAATAATGGTGACTTAGTATTCTGGGTTACTTTAGGATGCAACCGAACTCTTCGTCTTTTGGGTGCCAATGACGATTTATACTTACCCTAAGTATTTTTTTTTGTTTCCGTACCTCAAAAGGAAAAAACGGAATCCTTATAGGATCACTCGTGCGTCTGTCTGTCCGTCTGTCACAGCCGATTTGTTCCGAAACTACTGGACCGATTGAGTTGAAATTGGATAAACATATGTAAATTGGTGACCCAAAAATGGACGCGTAAAGTAAATTAATGAATTCTGAACAAGGGGGCCACTTTTGGGGGGCAAACTGGAAAATTAAAAAAAAAAGTTTCGCAAACTGTACTGTGTGACATATCTATTTTTTTTTAATAATTTTAGCAAAAACAGATTTGATGTAATTTAGAAAGAAAGAAAGAAAGAAAGAAAGAAAGAAAATACATTTATTCACAAACACACAGGACACACATATTATATTATACAATAAAATAAACAAGAGAAATATATAAAACATGAAACAAAGTGTGTCTCTGCGGCAGTGAACCGGACACTGGCTCAGCATTATGCTGAGGTGTCAGACACCTACAGCGCTAATTTAGGATTATCTCTTATCTCCGAAACTAGTTACTAGGCTTAAAATTCTGAAAAAAATATAGAAAATAATTCCTTGTCTAAAGATTACAGGAAAACCTATAAGAAGTTTGAGTATTAAAAGTAACGGGAATATTTTCAATATTTTTGTGTATTATATACGGAACCCTCACCACGCGAGTAGAACTCGCACTTGTCCGGATTTTTTAAGATTAGGTACTCTGAACATATACGTCCATGCAACAAATGGACTCATTTCCCTAACATATCAGTAGGTACATCAGCCCACGCTCGGAATACTGGTCTGATAATCACTACCTATCTCTTCCCCCGACTGGACGAGACAATTGATTGTGGACGCTTCCGTTACAGGCTGGTTTCTTTGTAAACAAAAAGTCACTCCCTTTTAGAACAACGTTATTCACTTATCAGTCAACGTTATAACTTAAAACCGACGATACATTCCATAGTTTGAAATCACTTTATTCTTTTGAGTATGCTCCCCTGGTAATCGTGAATGTTTTCGCCAACAGATCACGGAGACGTACGCGTTCCTGCCGCGCGAGGCGGTCACGCGCTTCCTCACCGGATGTGCCGAGTGCGCGCGGCGCCCGCGCAGCGCCTCCCCCCCTCCCCTCCCCACACCGTCCCCTTCACCCACAAGGCACCCCACCTACCTACCCTTCCTACCTCACTGCCCCACCGACTACTCCAGAAACTGGGAATCTGAGATAGACGCGGCACATAACTATCCCTACGAACCGAAATTCGACTACACGGAACTCCAGCCTGTAAAGAAAGTGGAAAGTCCGAAAGCAACAGACTCGGAAGACCAGGAACCGACGTACATAGAGCTAACATCGAAGAAGGTCAACGGTTTTGATTCGACTCCATTGTTCGGTAGATGTTCACCCGTCGAACCTGCGTTTAGGGAAGAGGAACCCGTCAGAACTGACCCTGAGATCGACAAAGACGAGAACAGCCTTATCGACGTAGAAGATGTAAAAATCGATAGCCCTGTACCAAGCGTGATCCAGAAAATCGATAACGCTGAAGAAGATTTCGACAAAGATGAAAGAGCAAAAGAAAACGTAAGAGTTAAGGAAGAAAAGACTGATGATACGAAACAGAAGAAGTACAATCCCTTGGACGTTGCCAATTTAACGTCTAAGGATCCTCCGAAGTCGGCGTCTCCTCCAAGAAAGAAGTTGTTGCCTTCGAGTTTAGAGTATTCTAATTCTTTTGGGCGGTTTCCTAAGCCATGGCGGCCAGACGGTGGGGTCTACTTCGGTGGCGAAGAGGTCGACTACAGCGTCCCAATAACTACGGCGTATCTCAAGCACATGCGGAGCATGGCGTATCAGGAACGACTGGAGATGGAGAGCAAGGTATGTTTTGTAGAATACTAGTTATTTAGTGCTTACACACCTATTCATCCTACTAATCCTACCCTACTAATATTATAAATGCGAAAGTTTGTATGTTTACGAAACATCTAAACATACAAACTTTCGCATTTTTTAGATGTTTGTTACTCAGTCACGCTTGCGGCTCAACTGATTTGAATGAAATTTTGCACGAAGATAGTTTAAAGCCTGGATTAAAATATAGGATAGTTTATATCTCGGGTCCACGCAGACGAAGACGCGGGCGGATGCCTGTACAAAATATATCATCCGTTTCAAAAGCCTGAGGAACAATTAATACTACACGTAAGCCGGGTTTTGCAGACGTATGTACTGTACCGGCTAGCTATGTATCAAGGTGTGTATATATATTTGCCCATAAGTAAAACCAAACCACGATCAAAGTATAATATTTTTTTAAATAAGTACACAGTTTACACACAACATTACTCAAACTTAAAATACATTTTTACTACGTTCCGATATAATAATACTATGATTAAACCTATATGAAAGGGTCTAACTGAAAACCAGCGTTGCGGTGTAGGTATACCTATACCTACTCACTGCAACATTATGCTGAGTCTAGCCCCTTTTTAACATCACACATTGCTATGCCTCGTATTTACGGTACTGTATAGGTTTTAAGTCTAATCTTAAGTCTAATTTGTATACTATATGTCTAACATGTGATGTTAAATAAAGATTTTCTATGTCTATGTCTATGTCTATGATAAAAAAGTCTCATACTTTTTGCTCTAGCTATTGAAATAACTGCAGCGGGCGGTCTATATGACTCGACATATCTCGCGTTTCAGTTCTTACTCGATAGCTCAGCGCTTGCTTCCATGCAGGCGTAGTCGAACAACACATTAATATCATATTGGTAAGCGATATGTTGAATCAGATTGACCGCCTATTTTTGTTGCAACTTTTTGCGTATTTAGGTAGCTATTTTATACATAGAGTAGGTAAGAGAATTAATGGCTATCTAATCGCTGACGCTGAAAGTTGGCTGTAAAGCGTATGGGTGTGTAAAATCACGTTTTATGATAGGGCAGGGTGCGGGGTGGGGGTGGGTTACGAGACCTTTTTCTCTAAACAAATATAAATTTTGCGGGTTCGACCGCGTTTAACCCTAGCTTAAACTTCTGCCAACTAAGGCGGCATAAAACTGTGGTGGTCGGCGAGGCCCGCAAGCGCGCCTTTGTGGGCCCAATCCGCCCTTTGTACCCGGCTACCCACCCGAGGGTTATGATTTCGAAACTCTGTTCGATCTGATACGAAGTTGTGTGTTAGTTTCTGATTCAACTTTTTGCATCGGCTTAACCATTTCATGGGGGATCAGCAATTCCGAATTACTACTTTAATGAAGCTCTGATCTTGGCTCAGCGTAGTTGTGGTTGTGACGAAGTTTCACTTAATGCCGGGAAAAAAACTTGGTAGTTTTGGCATATCTTGGCTTCAATTGAAACATTTTATTACCGACTAGCTTTCCCTCGTGGCCTTGCAATCAGTTCTTTTTAGTATATATTGAGAAAAGTGCTTTGTTTCGGTACAATAAGAGCGATACAAATGTATCGCGACACTAGCCATGGGTATTAAATTTGCATCGATACTGTATCGTGTTTGTATCGCTGCCAAAAGTCGCCGTGTTTTACCGCTAATAAGTCTTCCTGCGCATTAAAAAAAAATCAAAGTACAGTTAGTATCACATAGCTAGTAGCAACCAAACATATCGCAACACATCATTTTTTAGGGTTCCGTAGCCAAAATGGCAAAAACGGAACCCTTATAGTTTCGTCATGTCCGTCTGTCCGTCTGTCCGTCTGTCCGTCTGTCCGTCTGTCCGTCTGTCCGTATGTCACAGGCATTTTACTCGAAAACTATAAGGTGTATTTGAATAAAATTTTGAGGATAGGTGTATTTTGTTAGCCGCTACATAGTTTTGTAATTAAAATGACAAAAAAAAATTTTTTTAGGGGTGCACTCCATACATAAAACTAAAAGTCAAAAAAACATTTTTCATTGCGACCCTCCGTGTGGCACATCAATCGATAGGCCTTTCAAAATAAATATAAGGTTTCTTAGCATTTTTTTTGATTAAGTGAATAGGGTCGGAGATAATCGCCCCGAAAGTCACTAAAATTCTGTCCCCCCCCCTCTAATTTTTGAACGGTGTATTTTAAAAATATGGAAAAATTCATGGACATAGGGCTTATTAATTTCATTCACCGAAAATTGTTTTGAACAAGATCGGTTCAGAGGTTTTCGAGATATTGCTGAAAAACTGCCTTCCTCAAAGAAAAGGACGTAAGTGCCGTACAATGTCTGTGACGATATGACCTTTTTAATAGGCACGGAACCCTTCGTTTTGCGTGGTCCGACACGCACTTGGCCGGTTTTTATTACCGAGGTAAGGTTGTGTTACGAAATATTTAACCACTTTGGTTGCTTTAATCTATTTGATGCTGACTGTACTTTGCCAATACAAAATTATGCTTTGGGTACTTTGTCAAAGTCCCATACATGTTCCCATACACAAAGTCCGTATAAATATTTTCGATGTAAATTAATCAATCATCATAATCATCATTATCACCCTGTAATCACCCACTGCTGAGCATAAGCCTCTCTTCGAGTATACCACTTATCCTGGTCTCGTGCTAGTCTCGTCCAGGAATGACCCGCGGTCTTGTTTAGGTCGTCAACCCATAGAGCTGGTGGACGACCGACGCTTCTTTTTCCTGTAGCCACCAATCCGTTAAAGTTTTGGTCCATCTACCGTCACGCTGCCTGGCAATATGTATGTTTGGTTATGACTTTTCCGACGTCACGCACCTTAGTGCGACGTCGGATCTCAATATTCCTCAGTCGGTCTTGTTGCTTATGAGTACCTAATGCCGAGCATGGCGCGCTCCATGGCTCTCTGTGCTACCCGTACTTTATGCACAGCCTCCTTTGTGAGCGTCCATGTCTCCGCACCATACGTCATTGTGGGCAGGACACACTGATTATAGAGACGAGTCTTCAAGCATTATGGATCGTCATCGGATTTGAGGATGTCGTCTAACTTGTGGAATGCCACCCAATACAGCTCAATTCTCCTGGATATCTTTAAGTATTACTTAAGTTATTTTGTGAGTTGCCGAATGTGTTACTTGTTTCGCGCTGTTTGGGGGTCTACCTTGAAATTCGAATGTCGAACCATTGAATCGACCTATTCCTGACATTTTCTTTTTTCGTAATGAAATGAAAGGGACATAGCTTATAAACTTCAAGTATTCTGAATTTGTAATAGACCCCACACTATGAAATGACAGTGCTCGGCTACAAAATTAAAAAGCTATTGCCTCACGGAGTGAGCAAAATCGCATTTTGCTCACTGTTTTCACGCAGCAAAATATGCTTGTTCGAGCTGCTAAAGTGAAAAGAAAATTGCCGAAACCACAGGGGATCGAATATCTGGCAGCTTCCTCGCTTAATGCATTAGTATTGCGATACAGCGGGGAAATGCTGCCAGCATCATCGGCACCATGCCGCGGGGCCCTTAATTTACTTATAAGTAGTTCTATTTATTCATTTTTTTATTTTTTCGATGTTGACTGTACGTGGCTAAAATATAGTAGGTTCATTCATTAGCCCCCGGAAGTGCCGCCCACAGCACATCCCCTTTGCCATCCTGACTTTCCTTTCACCGTCGGGATTTATATTAAAAACCTTGTGTAGGATGTTTGTCTAATGCAAGTTATTAATGTTGATGTCTATACTGTTATAAAGAAGTGAAGCTTGAACGTTTGAATGTAATGCGTAATTTCCGAAAATACGCATCCGAAGTTTTTTGTTCACAGGAAAAATATAGAATGGACATTGGAGTGACATGTGTTATTTTTTAGGATTCCGGTACCTCAAAAGGAAAAAACGGAACCCTTATAGGATCACTCGGTTGTCTGTCTGTCCGTCGGTCACAGCCGATTTGCTCTGAAACTACTGGACCGATTGAGTTGAAATTTGGTACACATATGTAAATTGGTGACCCAAAGATGGACGCGTAAAGTAAATTAATTAATTCTGATCAAGGGGGGCACTTTTGGGGGGTAAACTAGAAAATTTTACAAAAAAGTTTCGCAAACTGTATTGTGTGACATATCAAATGAAAGGGGATGTTGTAAGCATTTCAGTTTTTTTTTTGATTTTAGCAAAAATAGATTTGAAGTAATTTACGAAATAAGACGAAAATTGACCAATTGACCCTTATCTCCGAAACTACTTAAAATTACTTAAAATTCTGAAAAGATATGGATAATAGTACCTTGCCTAAAGATTACAGAAAAACCTATAAGAAGTTTTAGTATTCAAAGTAACGGGAAAATTCTCAATATGTTTGTGTATGCCGCCTAATGCTTAGAGAATAGGAATTTTACGGAACCCTCACCACGCGAGTTGAACTCGCCCTTGTCCCGGTTTTTTTAGGCGAAGCCTAAGTGGAGTCCTTAGGTTTTCCACACCGGTGGAGACGCGGCAATTTCTAGTATTAATATAAAAATAATACACAGAGACCATTATTACATTGAATAAAGTTTAAATTAAGGTTTTTAATATTATTAATTTACTTTTATGGCTTTTAGTTTGAAATAATCTATTTTTACTCAAAGGACTTTTGCAAATCCACTCTTACTGAACTATTGAACATATTATGGAGTGCTAACTGTGGGTACTATAGAAATGACATCGTAATTTTTTTACCCCCGACGCAAAAAGAGGGGTGTTATAAGTCTGACGCATCTGTGTGTGTTTTTGAGATATTTAACTTTTCTATTAAGTTATAGTTATCTAGTGATTTTACATCTTCAAATTTAGTTTATTTTTATAGCACTGGTGTGACAGGTCGAAGGGATCAAATTCCTTGAACTTGTTTGTAACATGGATTTATATACGAACTTGCTATCAATTATATGTGGACATGGTGTTAGGGCGCCTACAGATAGATAGTTCTATCGCTATGCTCATTATATTTATCATTTTGTACATAATTTAATTCGTCATTGGAATACGGTACACAAGTTTATAAACGCTAGTGCTATAATTTTGCATCAACTTCGTAGTACGAACTTTTTGGACAGTTTCGTAACTATTTTAATGTTATTTAATAATTATTATCGTGCATTTTGTACCTAACTAAAACTAAATAGTTTCCGACTCGATGTAAAGCTACCAGGCTAACATAGGTGCGACAGCACCTGGCTAACCCTGCCCGCGGCGTCCTCAGCGACCCACGATTGATTCAGACGAATGTCTCACACAAAGGACCAGAGCGTCACGCCATAATCGGGCACCGCATCTTTTCTAACTCATTTTTCTCGCTCCGAGCGGTGGGGGCCCCCCTTTCATCAGGGTGGGGCGTCACGGTATTAGACAAGACACAAAAACGGGGCCCGGCGGAGAAGGCGGCTACTGAGTTTCTGATGACGCTGTTTTTTGCCATTCGCTTTTAATGATCCTGAGCGTTAAATAATGGATGTGAGGCTGCGACGAGCGTGTTAACATGAAGAAATAAAGCGGGCACGTGATCATCATGCGTTTTTTAAGTGATATCCAGAATAGACAATCGTTTTATTACTAAATTATTAGTTTGATACGTGCATAAATATTTGTATTTAGTCTGTATTTGTAATAGGCATTAAACCTTTCGATCAAAATAACAACTTTGAAATGACAATTTGTTATGCCTTTATGCCAATGCCAAAATGTATCAATAATAAGCTTAATAGATGCGCCAGTGCTGGTCATCTCAAAACATAGAATAGGGTTTTTTCTTTTTTTTTACTTTTAAGAAACGTGGACAAACTAGGTATTCGAATAGCCTCTGAAAGTAATTTGGCGTTCCGCACATTTTCCGCGAGCGCGTTAAATCGACCCCACAAAATAAACCAGCTTAAAATCCACAAAAGTTAGTATCGTCCTTTTGCTCCGTCCGCCCTAAGGGTCAGTCGGGCCGGTCCGTAAGAGGGTATCGTCCCTCGACCCCCGAAAGTGGCGCCCCCTTCGTTGCGACTTGTAAGATTGATTGGGGCTCCTTCAGTCCATTGCGGCCCCCCCTTGTGGGATATTCGACCCTCCCCCCCTTTTTTCTCGGGTACCCAGTCTGGGATGTAGAGAGGATGGATCGGCTTTTTGTTGGGATTATTCAGATTTTCTAACAATTACGTGTTTAAAGTGGCTTGTTATTGTTTGGGAAAATTATTCTTACATTACACCGTGTCATGTGGTTGAGATATTTTTTCCTCGACTGTTTTACTTAAAGTAGAACTTCATTATTGAGAGAAAACTAGCTGAGCAAGAATTGGTCGTGCAAACCACCGATTGAGTATCTCGCTTATCAGTGTATACATTGGCTCTTTTTTAGCCGCAAACCTTACGTATTCTAGAATATTTAAGAGTATTTCTACGAGCGTTTCAACCGTTGTGATTTCGGTGGTCGTATTATTGAAGACGATTTTATTAGAAGACGATTTTTTGAGCTTTTGTGGAGAAGGCGCGGGAAGTGCTATCATTGTTTTCTAAATAGACCACAAAAACCTAAGGACATTGTCAATAATGCGACCACCGAAATCACAGCGGTCGAAACGCTCGGAGAAATGCCCTTAACCCGGCGAGCATGATGTCAAAAAAAGTTACATCAAGCATGTGGCAGGGTATGACATACCCAAAATTTAATGCCCCATAATATAGTTGTTATTAATGTTATTTTATTTTCTTGATAATGTATAGTTAAATGATTAATTAGTTAATAGAATTAAATCGAAAAAAAGTTTTAATTATGAAACTATTTTTATTTATTCATGTTTTTCTTATACTATGTAATTATAGGAACAAAAATTTTGGGGTTTAAAAAAATCAACAATAAAACAATAACAATAACTTTTTATAATATAAATCAACTTTAAACTGAAAGATACTGAGATTTTCTTCTTAAAATAGTTTAATTAAAATTTTTAAGTAAAAAATATAACTATACTACTATCATTGAGATCCGGAAATTTTTCAATTTTGCATGCTACAAACATTATGGGCTTGCCGCAAGCGTTGCAAGAATGTTTGATTTTTATATCCTTATGTATGGACAGTCCTGGTATCCGACATACCGTCCAGATACATTTACATGTCTAGGTGAAGGCTCACCCAGTTATTTTTCCATTTGCCTGCGGATATAGCTTTGAATAATTTTTTGTTGATTTTCATGAATTTAAGTATTCATAAATAATAAAACAGTATTAACTAAAATAAATAAACGCGTCTCAAACCTATACAATAAAATCATAAAAAAGAATTAAGAATAATAAAAAAACTTAATAAAATTATTAAAAATGTATACTTAAAATAAATACGTCAAAAATGAGGCAGGGTATGACATACCCGAGACTGGTTTGTGCACGAATATTCCGGCCAGTGTGTCACGCCACACTGTGATCACGCCATTATCCCCTTTCGCACACCCCTGCCTCCAGCTACTGAGCGAGCTGGTGTCGTCAGTCGAAGATTTAGAAAATACCAATACTTTTTAATACTACCAGGGTATGAGATACCCTGCCTCATGCGCGCCGGGTTAAGGATCTAAATCCATGTGTGGGGTTCAATCCTTGGCACTAAGTTTTTAAACTGCGGAAAAACATCTAAATGGAAGTTTGATACTTAGTGTTTTTGTTATAACGTCTGTGACATGTGACAAGAAACAAACAGCATCCTTACGTTTCGCATCGGGGGGTTCGTTTTTAGTTCTTGTGTACCTATATTGTCGGTCGGTAACGTAAAAGTATACTCATAAATAGTCGCGGAAAACAATGACACATCGTATTTTTTATAGGAGCGTGATGTGTGGGTCCTCGGAATGTTGACTAGAGCTCGGAGAATCAGACACATCGAACTTAAAATGACTTAAGTTCTCTAAGACTCCATATACCTAATGCTCTTTGAACATCTCAGAAGCGCTACACATTATGTATATGGCAATATAATTAATTAAGTCTTATAAAAACTTGGGAATCGTTAATGCGTAAGCCTTATTTGGCTTTTAGCATTAGGTACGCAAGAGCTCGGCCACGATTCCGAGCGGCGCCGTCAGCAGCGGCAGGTACGCCATACGTGGGAGCGAGATGCCACACTCCGATCTCTCGTTTCCGCCTATGCCGATGCCGCCGCCGCTCGAGTCGTGGCCAAGCCGTTATGAAATAGGTATTGCTCCTGACTCCTGTCTGATCTAGATTGGTTTACACACAATAATGTAATGTGAGGCTATTTATCGTTTGATATAAGACAAATTTTTGTCGATTTGGAAAATTGTCCTTCTGCTTAGTAGCCCTCCGAGTTCTGACACAAAGGCTGTAGGTATATGTATAGCTAGACTTATGTTTCACATATCAATTGCTGTTTTATTTTATGAGTGCGTCACGTTGTTTTTTACTCGAGGATTTACTTATATTTAAGCCACTATCCATTTTTTGGAGACATCATCAAATCACATTATCAACTAATAGATGTATGAAAATCGAATTCCAAGATTTGATTACATTGTCACGTCGCACACATATTTAAAGGTGAAGTCAAGATAAGATAAATTTATTCTCAGAAACTGTATAATTAGAGCGCATGTCATATCGTCAGTCCAAAAGCTTGCCCATTTTGCGCTTACAGTATTAAACAAACACATGAAAACAATCTTAACTAACTAACTATAAGGCTTTAAAAATCCACTCCGACAATATTACGCCCTACGAAGCGTCAACCCCCTTGCCGCTTCCAGCGCTCTCCACCATTGTTAATAACACAACAGGCCATTTTATCCAGCACTTGGCCGTGTGGCTGCTTTGATCCTGCAGATTACTCGCTATGTTATTGCATCGCCGAGGAATGTTTGCCCATTGAATATTTGCGAAGTTGGAGAATTTGTTTGGGAGTAAAATGTTCGAAAGTCGCGGTATTGTGTGAAATATTTTAATACTGAGTGGAATTTCAGCGAAACTATAAAACAAAAGACTAGTTTTGTGAAATGACCATCATTTTTGACACAGATTTACTATAAATACATGAACTGCGAGCAGAAACACTAGATTATAATTAAAATTTAATTAATTACGATTCACATTAACATATAGGTATTACATACGTAATTTACTTCGAAAATGACTGTAATATTACGCGCTACATTCGTATTTGGACTAGATTCCAATTCCATACATTGTACGGGACATGTAAGTTTTGTTTCAAATTTCAAAACAAATTGTCTCCTCGAGATAGCAATTAAACACAATTCAGTTATTCATAGGAATAAGAACTCCCCTTCGAAAAGCAATTTGCTGTACGCAGCAGTTGCGTATCAAGGTATAACTTACACGAGCTATTATTTGCAATTTGATCCGAATTAAACTTTATTTGCTCGGCGTCAAGCCCTCTTCTAGTTTGCAATTTTTAAAATATGAAATTTTGAAGGTTGTACTCCGATATGCATCACATCCGACCTTGAATCGTGACATAATGAAGTTTGGGCGATCGATCGCGCAATTTTAAGCAGAGGGTCTTTCGGACCCTCGTGACTATTCGCGGGGTTAACATGCACGCGAAAATACGTTCGTTTAAACGATTTTAGAATTTATGCATGCGGACTTATGGCTCAAATTAGTTTAGGGGCACATATTTAGAATTTGTTTTAATTTGAGTGTATTTATAAGAACACGTGTCGCCAACCGTCGGTCAGTTAGGGAGCTGTCAATGCCGTCATTCGGATTTAGCGGCGAAATAGGTCAACAAACGACCCTCTCCGTAGTCGGTTAGCGACGTTAACAAGACTTTGGGGCCGGGGAAACAGTTTTTGCGGCATTGCGTGTAGACACCTCGTGCTGCCGAGTTACTAGGCGCTAAAACTAGGAGTGGAGGTGGGCGGGAGCTCCCCGCGCCTCGCCGCTCCTAGTACCTACATGTGTGGTGAATTTACTGCGGCGCCCTGCAGGCGGCGAGCTCGCGACTAATTCCGTTAAAATTCTCCGCTGCTTGTATGCTAGCCTGGTAGCGACGGTAAGTAGGGTAAATGACAACGGGGTGGGCGCCACCCCCGGCGCAAGGGTTTTAACTGGCATTTATTTGCGACTGGCGCGGCGCCCCGACTTGGCACGGCACAGCGCTTATCCTTAAATTCGACACGGCTGATGAATTGTTCGGTGAACGCTCCAGTACCGAAGATAAAAACTGCGAAAGAATACTTTGAGATAGGTGCCAAGAGGGACGCTGGAAATTCATTCAGTTAATTCATCCCGAGACTGCGGGGCCACTTCACAAATTCAAACTAACGGTGCTCTAAGCACTTGCGCAAACGGCGTGGGTTAAGTTAAAAACTATGGGCGATAAAAAGTTAACTAGTCAAATGTTTCCAACAAGATTTGTCACAACGACATAAGAGTGCAGTTAATTAGGTACATATTATAATACTTACATTGGTTTTCACGTTCTTATTTTTGGTGTTTGTATCGTAATTTTCCTGCTGGTACATCACATAAGTTCACCCGTAAAATTACCAGAGGTTCGGAGCACGCACGTTCGTGTCGTTTTCTCGTTAACCTGTTCAATGTTCATGTCATATTCAAAACGAAATGATAGTCTACTTCCGACGGTGTTGCTGCCCTCGCATGTGGTTGTTTATAATAGATCGTTGCACCTGGCTGATATTTTTTCACTTACACGGGCAAAGGTTTGCACTAGCGCAGTATTAAATTTGCGAAAGTCATTTTCCAAAATACGCTGATAAAGTAACTTGCCAATTGAACGAGCGAGCGAAGCAAACGAAGTTCTTCTGCTTCAGCTTGGGTCAAAATTCTTTCGTATGTCGGGCTGTCCAGCTGTTTTCCTCTACAGGCCGCACTTTTCAACCTATTCTCGTGAATTTTTTGTGAGCAGGTTCGATAATTATAATATCGATTATTTTTGTCGATTCAGTTCTTATTATAAAAAAACCGGCCAAGTGCGTGTCGGACCACGCAAAACGAAGGGTTCCGTGCCTATTAAAAAGGTCGTATCGTCACAGAAATTTTACGGCACTTACGTCCTTTTCTTTGAGGAAGGCAGTTTTTCAGCAATATCTCGAAAACCTCTGAACCGATCTTGTTCAAAACAATTTTCGGTGAATGAAATTAATAAGCCCTGTGTCGATGAATTTTTCCATATTTTTAAAATACACCGTTCAAAAATTAGAGGGGGGGGGGGACAGAATTTTAGTGACTTTCGGGGCGATTATCTCCGACCCTATTCACTTAATCAAAAAAAATGCTAAGAAACCTTATATTTGTTTTGAAGGGCCTATCGATTGATGTGCCACACAGGGGGTCTCAATTAAAAAAAAAATTTACTTTTAATTTTATGTATGGAGTGCACCCCTAAAAAAAAATATTTTTGTCATTTTAATTACAAAACTATGTAGCGGCTAACAAAATACACCTATCCTCAAAATTTTATTCAAATACACAATACACCTTATAGTTTTCGAGTAAAATGCCTGTGACATACGGACAGACGGACAGACGGACAGACGGACAGACGGACAGACGGACAGACGGACATGACGAAACTATAAGGGTTCCGTTTTTGCCATTTTGGCTACGGAACCCTAAAAAACACAGTTCTTTAGCTCACAGAGCCACTACATTATGTGACTTTTAACTCTTTCGGCGTCACGTATGCTCGTAGTGCTACGCCGTAGTCCGTAGCAGCTTAACGCATATGTAGCGAAAAGCGCCCATAGGTCTCTGACCCACGTTTGTCGTGATTGGCGGGGAATGGATTAACCCAGTCGATGTCAAGCCACGCCACGTGCGACGCGACGTAGCGCGTAGCAGCGTTTTTCCGCTTTGTAGCGAGTATCACTCGTAGAGACATGACTCGTATGTGAGTCATTGACATTGAATGGGTTAAACATTTATAGAGCCCGATAAACAAACCCCACGTTTGCGATAATAGTATTTCGGGACTAAGTTACGGGTAGCGATCCCTAAAATAAGATAAAATGAGGCATAAATTACATATAGGACCGAGAATTGAAGCAAACGTAAGCAAATCCAAAATTTCAATAGTTGATTTATCTAATGATTAGGGCAGACAAAAATCAGGGTAGCATGAGCTCGCAGGAGGTTCGATAAATGTTTAAAGGGAGCGTAAATCATTACTGTAGCCGACCCGCCGGGTTTACAGGCGCGGCGCTGGCACATAAGCGGTAGCCACTTCTGGACGCGGCTTATAGGTGTCCTGCCTCCGCCTTTGTTCTGATACTCTAGTCCATATGGCACACCTATATGTCACATCTACAGGATGTAATCGTTAAGTGTAGTTTTATTCTAAATGCATTTTTCTTACAATTTACGACGTAATTAAAGCAATGGCACGGAGTACATGATTCTTTAGCTCTTCTAGGTTGTGTATTCGCTCATGGTACACGTTATCTTTTATAAATCTCCAAAAGAAAAAATCACAGGGAGTGAGATATTAAATCTCAGGGGACCGTTTAAACTTCGTATTTTGGAAATTTCTAGTTTTATTTTCAACAAGTTATTGATGTGATTTTACTCATTGGGTAACGTACTTTCTATATCAGTTTAAAGTTTCCTAATATCTGTTATATTTACGGAATAATCGCCTGGCTACACTTAAGATTACACCCTGTATATGATGATACGGGTGTCCAGACGTCTCACCTAACTATGTAATGACTCTTTTGACATATTATTATTAATTAATTATCTCACAAAACAACTTTGCTAGACGATATTTGTCCGATATAAGTATCTATCCAATGTACTCGTACTAATTTGTGAAAACGCATGAACTCTGTAAGCAGGCTAATGAAATTGGTAATTTCGTTTTGGTACGGTTCGGTTGGTTTGGTCAGATATTTGAACGTTTTAATTATATTTTTAACAAATTCAATGTTCCGCATTCACAATACAAATACTCTTTATTGCACACCTCACACAAACAAAGCAGTTACATAGAGAAACAATACAATAACATGTAGGTAGAGGTAGACAACAGGCGGTCTTATCGCTGAAGAGCGATCTCTTCCAGACAACCTTTGGGTATCGGAGAAAGAGATAAAACTAGATTATGCAGTAGGTGGTGCAGAGATTATTATCAATCAAAAATCAAGAAATTATAAAAATAAACGTACATAAATACCTCTATATATAAACATACACACACAATCATACATATATACAAATAACACAAACACAAATATAATGATACATAAACAGTCAGCCAAAAATACAATCAGGGTTAGGGGAGAGACAAATAATGTTCTTTAAGAAGGGATTCAATGTTCATCTTTTACAAAAAAAAAAAACTTAAATTACGTGTCAATTCCATCTAACAAGACTAAAGTTTATTTATTTCAAGATTAATTCATAAAATTTTGACGTTTTATCTCAGATTCGGTCCTTATTCGTGTTTGGTTGAATCCAGCCTAAGGCTGAATATAAATGAATAAATAAATAAATATCAGCGGACATTTTTACACAAATCTAACTAGGCCTATAGTAAGCTCAATAAGGCTTGTGTTATAGGTACTAGACGACGATATGTATAATAGATATAAATACTTAAATACATAGAAAACATGCAAGACTCAGAAACAAATATTCATACTCATCACACAAATATTTGCCCTGACCGGGATTCGAACTCAGGACCTTCAGCTTCGTAGGCAGCGTCACTACCCTCTAGGCTAACCGGTCGTCACCACCAAATATCCACCAAAGATGTCATGTTTTTGAATAAGCGAGCGAAGTTCTCCGTTTCGGGTTGGGCAAAAATGCTTTCGTATAGCTGTGTGGAGGCTGTTCTCCTCTACAGGTCGCATTTCTAAACAGATTCTCTTATTGTGAGATTTATGAGCAGGTTCAAGAATTATATAAAATCATTAAGCTGAAAAAGTTTTTGGAAATATATGAAAAATTAAAAAAATGCATTCACATATTTTTAAACCTAGCTGGCAAGCACGCGATGAGTCCAATATATCAAAACTATCTTCGCACATCTGTGGAGTGGATATTCACCCTAAAAGTGTTTCAATTAAATTCGATTCTGTTATTCATTTCAGGCATATAACCCATATAAAACGCATATAAATATGCCACCTCCAAACCGACTACATCTGGACTCCCCGGCACCAAAGTGCGCGGCGACCCATTCTTGCCCGTGGGAGCCCTTGGTATACTCAACCCCCTATAATCTGCACTGACAGCGTCGCAAGGCTGGCCTATACGTAGCCTTAGACCTTTTATGCGACCCTGGTTATGTTGGTACTTATCATCTATACTTATATCTTATCTACTTACTTATACCCCATCCCATACAATATTTTTAACGGACGGATTCCTCTTTTTCTCCTTTTATCTAGGATATCAAAGTTGTACTAGTTTTACTTATTTCAATCATTAAGTGCTTTCCAAACCAAGGACCGGAAAACCCCTTTTCAGGCTTAAGCATATCGATTTGGTTACCCTAACAATTTGGTAACCTTATGATAAGGTAACCCTACTGATAGGGTAACCCTATTGTTATTACCCTTTCTCAATAGGGTTAACTTATGGTTACCACGTCCGATATGCTTACCATAACAATAGGATTACCCTATCAGTAAGGTTACCTAATCATAAGGTTACCATTATGGATAGGGTTTTTAAAACAACTTCTAAAATAAACCTATGGAAAACCCTGATTAGGGTAACCGGTTCCGGTACCTGTACCAAACATAACAATTTAAAAAAATATATGTTTAAAAATAGTTTTCCTTTAATCGCATGACATGCCTGATTATGTTTCTAAGTTTGTAAGTTGGTATGTAGGGGGTAATATTCGGAATCGCTTATTCGATGTCAAATTTGTTACACCAGTGTATAAATTGGACTTCCTGGTTATATTTTATCCCCCAGCTTCGCCTGGGCCCTCCTTAGTACGTGGGCAGAGACGCGCGGGTAGTATATGTATTTTGCTGGCGGATAAAAATGACTTGGTATTTTTTGTGACATTGATTTGGTATCGATTTTGTAAGTTTTTGGTGTGGTTGTGTACAATGTATGTATGACCTTTATAAAACAAAATTATAGATATAAATAAGTGACCTAAATGGAGAACTATTTCGGAAAATGTGGTTTTCAAGGCCTTCCGATAATACTAGCGACGGAAAGCGTCAAGCCGCGACGCTATTCGACTCTTATCTAAATACGAGACATCCACGCGACGCCGACCTAAGACTAGTACATACAGAGCGAGACACTGTAACAGGAGTAAATAATGAAACGGTGGATTATTAAGCCAATCAGGAACCAGTTCCAAGCGGATTAGCAAAAAAAATCGTTTTATCTACAAACATACTATAAACCCGCTAAAATGCGTTTAGAAACTGGCAGTAATGACCAGCATTATATCGTAGATGTATCGTATATATACTCACTGACGCTCGTTTCATAAAACCACACTGGTGTTTTTAGGCCTCTCATTTTGTATCAGTTGCATAAACTTTATTCTTTATTATATTGTATTGTATTCATGTTTATAGTACATTGGTGTTACAAGTATAGGGGTGGTAGGGTCGAGTTCTCCAATATCTACACATGTGTCTTATGTCAGTAATAATAAAGCCTGTGTACAGATATTTTTGAAAGGTTGTCTGTATGGATATTGGAGAACTCGACTGTGCATTACACCCGTTAACTAAACTACTATTATGATGACGAAATAAAACAAACATGAACATTATTTTACTCCACCCCGAAAAATAGGTAATAATATCGACTATCGTAGGGTAAAATAGGGATGAATTATAATAGTTTTGTTAATGATAACATGGTTTTATGTACAAATATGAACCGTTACGTGGGCTGTAAGCGTTGGCCCATGCCTATAACAACCGCGTGGGAAGTTACCGAGAACAAAATCTGTGGAACTGAAATGAATTATGTTTTTTGGGTTCGTTAGTGTTTCAAGACCACGAAATCAGTTATACATAACAATTTATCAAACCTAATTTTGTTAACAGAGTATTTTTTCCAATGTAATAATATATTATGGAACATTTACATATTTCGTTAATGTACATAAATGTAGTCATACGTCGTCATCTTTTTACGGTATATATTCTCAGTAGTTACAGTCACGGACTTTAATTGTTGAGTTATTAAGTTCACACCTAAATGGCTCCACAATTAAAGTACTTGACCGTACCATTTTAAATCATCAACGTAAACATCCTATTCGCCGACAAAGTCAAAGTGACATGGCTTAAATTCGAATTAAGAAAAAATATCTTAGTTCGAATTTAACCCATATTGCTTTGACATAAAGTGCCCATGTTCTAGTGCACCATAGAGGACAGAGACGTTTAGTAACAATATTAAACGATCCACTTAAATAAGTGTTTGTATCCTATACTATTAAACGAGCAAGATTTGTTTAAATATTTACAATCACGTTCTCGGAAACCGCTCTAACGATTTCGATGAAATTTGGAATATAGGGGTTAACGGGGGCGAGAAATCAATCTACTTAGGTCTCATGTCTGGGAAAAATGGTTTTCTCCGTATTTTCACCTGAGCAGAGCTCGGTCGCCAAGCGACTGTAACTTAAATCATGAATAATCAATCATCATGAAATTTGATACTAAATTTTAACTAAGTATCATATTATCTCTACATAGCTCTCGATTATTGAGAAGCTTTCAAGAATATATGTAATTTAAATACTAATATATATGTAACGTACATAGAGTTTACCAGGGCCACATAAGTATCGGGGCGGCTATTCAAAGGTTTTCCCTGTCCGCTCCCTTAGTTTGATAGACGTGGCTGAAACTTTTTCTAGGGTCCCATGCCCCCCTTCGGCCTTAGGGGGAGGGTATACTATTAAATAATCATTTCGGACCCGACTCCGTAGGTGCGCCGCTATTTACTCCTACAAATTAGTGTTGCTGACTCTTTATGCTGGCCTGGTACCTATGTTTTTATTTGCGGACATTGTTTTATTGCTTTTGAGATAGTTACTTACGTGTAAATTTTTTATATACATGGTGAGCAATCCAAATGGGTCAGTATGGCGGTTTTGGAAACCATAACAGATAGCGAAATCTTGGCTTAGGAACCATGACGTTGATTTTAGTAAAAAGAAAAACTGCATTCATATACTTACAAAAATACGTGTACTCGGCCCAGGAATCGAACCTGGACTTTTTGAAAAATTAAATTTCGTTGTTTAAAAACAATGCATTTTATTAGTTTTAGATATCATGTTTCTTAGTAACATTTACTATTTAAGAGCTACATAACCATAAGCCAAGATTTCGCTATCTGTTATGGTTTCCAAAACCGCCATACTGACCCATTTGGATTGCTCACCCTGTATAGTTTAAGTTCTAACCATTATTAAAATCGAGGAAGATGAGGTTGTGTACAGTCAGACAGAGGTAATAATATACGTACAGAAATAATTGCTTATATATCTGTACACGTCTTTATCACATTGACAATAGAATCCTGTACAGATATTTATGTCCTTATTTACGTACGTAGGTATATTAATACCCCTTACTGTAACTATATCCTTATTTTTTATATATCTTATTTTTATTATTATACTAGCTGACCGAAGTCCATTCCGGAGGTCAATTCTATATTTAGGTATAATATTTTATTATACAATACAATACAATACAAATACTCTTTATTGCACACCTCACACAAACAAAGCAGTTACATAGAGAAACAATACAATAACATGTAGGTACAGGTAGACAACAGGCGGTCTTATCGCTGAAGAGCGATCTCTTCCAGACAACCTTTGGGTATCGGAGAAAGAGATAAAACTAGATTATATCGGATATTATGTAACTAATCCGGAGATTACCACATAAATACATTCTTACAAACCTGATATAAGTATAAATTGTTATAGCGATCATAGTAATTACACTTTGTAGTTGATTGTTTGTATACCCATTACGGTTCATAAGATACAGACTGTGTCTGACGGACGGTGAGACAGCGAGCCCTTAATAATAGGGTAAGTTTAGCACGGAACCCTAAAAACCACTTACAGAATAACATATGAAATGCAGTGGCACAAATGTATACTACCAATAATAAATAGTGACTCTGTGCGCTGTGGAACACGCGTAAGTCTCTTCCCGAAAAATTACTAAAAACTGAATTGATCAAAAATTAACGAACCAGCTTACAAAATTTCACGAGAATCGTAGAGGAGAACAGCCGGACAGCCGGACAGTGGGTCAGCGGGACAACAATTTTGGCCAAAGCTGAAACGGAGAACTTTGTTCGTTTCGTTCGAGGGATCGTTCAATTAGATAAGAGGAAAAGTTCAATTTACAAGTCACTAGATCTGGCTGGTTGAAAGTTTCTAGATTCAAGCATTCAAGATTTCATAGCAACGCTACGAGTGCTACGCCGGAGCGCATTGCAGCATTCGAGAGCAAGCAACGCCATGAGTGCTACGCCGTAGCGCCGTACGCTCACAGCATTTTTCCGCATTGTAACAGAAAGCGATATTCGTGCTCATTACCCAAATAAATGCCCTCACCGGGATTAGAACCTAGGGCGGTTATGCGGAACGCGTTGATGCGCGTCACCTTATCCGTCACGCCTAACGAAACTAGACCTCTGATTAGGCTTAGTTACTACGCATCGCGGCGTCAAGTTGTATTTGTGGGTGAGGTGAGGTTAAAACAAGACACAGAATAGCGGGGCAGGACCTCCCTGTAGGCAGTCACTACCAACTATGCTGAAGATGCGACTAATATGTTTATGTATAATTTCATCACACTTGCTCGTAAAGGGCTTCATAACGCGCAGGCATACAGAGCTACAATGACCTAAATTATGCCCACGGGCGTAATGGTTTTTTCTTAAATTGTATCTGTCGTCTATTGTTGCTTGTGTGTGATCTGATTGGTATAAGCAAATCTAGTTGGCCGCGCCACAAGAATTCTGCTCTGTGATTGGTTGAAAAAATCTAGTTGGCCAAGCGCCGCAAGAAACTGTACTGCTCTGTAATTGGTTGAATGAAATATTGAAGCTGCGCGCTCCACTCGCAATGATCTGGAAATGAAGTTGTCAATTTTTGATTGGTGCAGTTGTATGAAACATAGATTTTTCTGTCTTTTGTAGTTATTTATTTCCTCGCAAATGTGATGAAAAACATTGTGTGCGACATGGATAGTAAGATTTTTTTACAAACTTGAGCCATGAAAGCCTAATAGACTCTCGTTCGTACATTATAAGTAATCCAGTTTATTATATTATGTTGTCAGAGATAGATATTGTAGATATTATAAGAATGCCCCTGTTTGGTCACGAGGCCTCACCGAGTGGCTAAGCGTCCTTTCTTTGTCCGGCGGGAGAGAGTGGATGCAATACGATTATTAATAAAATAATAATTTTTAGATATCAACATAATGCAGAGCAACTCGTATAATATTTAAGCCATTAATATGTATACCTTATGTATTTAGGTACCTTACTATAGTTGTAGGCTACTTCGTTTAGAGTACCTGTTATTAAAAAAAAAATACACTTCTATGTTTGTCTTGTAATGGCCGTCTCTGTTACAGTCAAGAGCAATGAAAACGGCTGCACTTCTTATTGAATTTCCCAACTATATATTTGTCCTAAATTAGTAATTGGTTTAAATACTCTTAAGCTTTGCAAAATCTGTCATTAAAGGCCACTACATAGTGGCTACTAACATCATCAATTTTTTTATAAGATTTTTATGGTATGTGTGTATTGTGTCTAAAGTTTGTTTTTTGAAATGAAATGAAATGAAATAGTTTATTTGCAAGATTACGGTTACAAGATCTTAAAAATAATAAATAAACCAACGTAATCAACCTGGATACAGGTGTGCAAATTTTTACGAATTAAACATTTAAAAAATTTATTGTTCCACGATGTCAAGACTTAAATACTAACACTTACAGCTATTTGTTACATACCTATTATTTTCTTGTCAAATACTCCTTGATACTATTAAACATTTTTCATGCAGCCATTTGGTCAACTTAGTTTTGAAAGAAGTCATGTTTTCTAATTTAATAATGTCAGGTAACTTATTATAGAGGAGTATACACAAATTATAACAATTATTTTCGTATATGGCAGATCTGCAGGGAGGCTGATCTAAAAGGTTCATATATTGAGCTCTTACATGTATTTTACTGGTTTCGCTGCGCTGAGTAAAATATTGCTGGTTTTTCTTGACCATACAGCACGCGTCCCTAATGTACTGACATGGAAGTGGAAGTATATTAAACTTATTAAATAAAGGCTTACAGCTGTCAAGAAACCAAGCTTTGTCTAAGGCACGAACGCATTTTTTTGCAGTTTGAATGCTCTCTCTATTTCAACAGAATTGCCCCATAATTTGTCACGAATAAATGTTTTTTGTTTCTTTCTTTCTTATTAACTTGCAATGTATGTATTATGTATGAGTAACTATGTTTATTCGGGTGGAATCTTGCAACTCAATTTTGAAGCAGATATCTTCAATGGATTGAGCTGAAATTTTGGGGTATGAGTATAGTTTGGATAACAATTCAATATTATGGTACCATCGAGCTGATCTGATGATGGAGACAGAAGGTGGCCATGAGAATTCAGTACTTAACCCACGTAACCCCGTTCAGTTTGGGCTCGTTAGAATAGTCTCAATGAGTAGTCGATGACGGTATACAGAAAAGTACAGTCGGCAATAAAAGTTTGTACCAAAAATTAATTTTTCGTCAGAAACTTATTATACAAATCGAACTAGCCTCCTCCGTAAGCTGAAATAAAGCTTGCAGTGTTGCTGAAATAAGACTAGAAGATATATTTCAGACTTTTAAACAATACTTCGCGAATCCGATCACCGCCACACGGTACCTATCGAGTCATAAGCGCGAGGGCTACAGGGTTTCGTATCCCCGTCCCCCTTCCCCCCTGCCCAAGGGGACAGGGGCCTGGGGGCAAAGCCTCTTAATTATTGTCACACATGAATTATTTTGATATTGACGCGTCTCGAGACTCACTCGTTAGTGTTTGTCCCTTTGGGTTTCTTTTGACATTTCTCCTGGATTTATATGCAACCCTAGTACCTAACTGCGTTTGCGGTAGTTTCTATTATAGAGATTTTCTTTTTAGGGTTCCGTACCTCGAAAGGAAAAAACGGAACCCTTATAGGATCACTTTGTTGTCCGGCCGTCCGTCCGTCCGTCTGTCAAGACCCTTTTTCTCAGGAACGAGTGGAGAAGGTATCAAGCTAAAATTTATATCAAATATTCAAGTCTTTTGGAGCTGTGAAAAAATCAAACTTCTAAACCAACGCAATCAAAAGATACGGCTTACAGCCGTTTATGCCGCAAATTTCTGCAATTTTTCGAAGCTCGCAAGAGAATCAAAACCTACAGGGTACTTCCCGTGAACTCAGAATCTTGAAATTTGGCGACGAAGCAACGTCTTATAGCACAGATAAAGGAAATATTACGAAAACCGTAAATTTTTAGTTACATTATATAATAAAAATATTTTTAATAATTTACTTGTAGACCTACTCGTTTGTACGGAACCCTCGGTGCGCGAGTCCGACTCGCACTTAGGTGGTATTTTTTTACAAGCTTTATATTAACTTGACCTGTTCGTCGTAACTAACTGTCCGTCAAAATTAGCAATCAATTTTTCAGCCGTAATCCGATTGAGCTGAAGTTTTGGGTAGTAGTATAATTTGGATGGCAATTTAATATTATGGTACACTCGAGCTGATCTGATGATGGAGACAGAAGGTGGCTATCAACGAGTAGTTGATGACGGTATACAGAAAAGTACAGTCGGCAATAAAAGCTTGTACCAAAAATTAAATTTTTGATAGAAACTTCTTCAGCGGTCTAGACAAGACAAAACACAAATTATGTAATTCAGTTTTTATTATTAAAATATAAATATGCATTTTTAAGCCCGTCAATTAATGCAAGTGTTTCATTTTCCTATGCTACCATTATTGTATGCGACCTATATTACACTTTAGTAAATTACCCTTGTGTTACACTTATACTCATTCTTTCTTAATTAATTCCTAAGAATTTCGACGCATTGATATTAGAAATCTACCTAGAGAGGAACTCATCAAATTTAAATAATAATTTGATGAATTGTATACTACTGTTGTTTCTTATTTAATATCGCATGCTATTTTAAATTATAGATGTACGTACTTTTACTTTTATTTTTTAAGGACATTGTACCCCTTTTAGGCAGGTTATAATGCACTATAAATTCTATAACATCTGTATTACTTACATATAACCAACAATAAAGACTTTGAGTTTGAGTTTAACACGGTAGATTAATTTCTGTTCAAAGTAGCATAGAGAAGGCAACACACCAATAATAATAATTGGTCATCAATGGTCTCTCACCGAAATTCTGAAACCTTTTTTCATTATAAACACAGCACTGACATTTTTAAGTGTTTAAATTTGGCTTGAAAATAAAGTGCTCACGTCATCTGTAAAAATTCAACTCGCAGTGTCCGATAACATTATCGTAGCTCTCATTCTTGTCCAGTAATTTATTACGCCTGCCGGTGGCGGACGATTTTCAACTTTATGTGGGAGAGGTTAAAATCCATTTTTGTTCGTCGAAGGCTTGAGGATCGGAAAAGTGAATGTTGGAAAATAATCTGCGGAAAATAACGTCCTGACATAATTGGAGTAATAAGTAGTATGAGTATGATCATTTTGAGCGATAGATAATATTAATACCTATAAGCATAATGAATATTATAGGAGTCTATGTATCAGGATATTATCAATAGGAGTATTGTACTTAACCCTGAATCTGATAACACATAACCCTTTGGATACCTTAACAATTTCTTTGGCGTCTTTTTATAATATTTTTTTATCAAAATGATTTGTATTACTTTAGTGTCAGCGTCAGAGGGGCTTCGACGATGGACTTTATGTTTCACAAAATTAAGTGCTAAATTTAATATTGTGTTATGATTGTTAGGATTACAAGCTGGCATACACGGGGCCCGGCGCGCTGCGTATACGGCGCAGTTTGGGCGTAAATAGGTCGCCGGGAGCGGCCGGCCAGCGGACAGTAATCCGGCTAACCTGATAGTGTACCAACTTTAATTTTCCAAATTCACCTGCCGTTTATGTAATTCGCCCCCTCCATACATGCCCCCCGGCGGGGAGTCTAATGTAAGGAGGGGGCACAGAGGCGACGCTCACGAAAAGGAAAGGGTGGCTACGAGCAATTTTTTCTGATTTTCCCCTCCGCCCTTTTTTTCCCCGATAATACCCTAATGGTCGCTCGCTTCCTTTTCGGCGGATTTTTTTCCCCGGCGAAGATCGAGACGTATTTTTTACTCGCTCGTAATTTCCTCGTTTCCCGCTGAAATGAAAAATAAACGGGCACCGATTCTTTTATTGACACGTGATTCCGTCGACGCGGCCCGTCCGCGGCGCCCCCGATGTCCCACATAAAAACAACCACATTTATTTAATGTCCCTTAAGTCAGGTCATTAGGAAAGTGGGCGTGCAATCAGTCAACATGAAATTATTAATCTGTTCCACTGGCGTTTGCAAACATACATTACTTTTATTTTGCCATCGATAAATTTCGAAACCCGTACCGCCCTGCATAATGCATGCAACGAAAAAGTAAGGAAAATGGAGAAAAATCGGGGAATCTCGCCCCCACGGCGGGGATCCTTGGGCACCACCTACCAGGGCCGCAGGGGCGCAGGAGGTTAGGACGTCCGCTGCTAAGATTAATACGGTACAGTTCGCCCGCCCGACGCCGCAGGTTTCATTAAAAATACTAGGGACCCTGATGGGTTCGCTGGCGTCGGCGTCGCCTTGTGTTAGCCTATACCAATATGTATAACCTTAATGTACGTAGGCAGCCGACGATGTCTAACTAATAGGACTTCTTTGAAGCGTTTTAGTTTTTATCCGATCCATTAGGCTGCTACGCCGTAGCAAGTGCTACGACGTTCTGAATAGCATGCTTCAAAAATGTTAACTTAAGAAACTATTTTGAGAAAAGTTTAATAAATACTGTTATACCTAGGTATATCCTATAAATAAACATACGTAACAAATTCTCGATTTGTTAAATACTGGGCACTTTTTGACATAGTAGGGCCGAAAAGTGGCAATAAGTTAGCCCCTTGGGGTGACCATTAGACGGTCACATTTATGCCCGTCATATCATATGCCCTGTGATATTATATTTTCTCATCAGCCACGAAATTGATATTTGTACCGGGTGTTTTGGAAACGTGCGTACTTTTGTCGAGCAAATTATACAGGGTGTAATGTAATGACTGGAAAATTGGTGAACTAGGGAGATTATTTAGGTCGTTCCGAAAAATAAAAAGTGCAGGGTTTTTGTTATTGACATAATTTTCCGAGGTTCGACCACGCTATTTTTTTGTCCAGAAATTTACTTAAAGGATTTACTTATAAGCAATTTTATTATATATCTAAATATCTGTAATATATAGGACGGCTGCAGATTTTCATGTTCCTTTCCTATAATGATTATTCTCCTATTTTGTTATAGTCATATCGCGAAGGCAATACAAATAGCCATTCATAGTTTAACACGAATGTCCAGCGCTTCACCCGTCTTGCATGCGCCGGGGTTATTATTTCTAGCTCGACCACCCCAGCCCCCTGGAGGGTATGCGAGCCTGGTACTTGGTACTTGGGTGCACTAAGCGTACTGTTTGTAGGCAAAAAGTTGACGTCCCCCTTCGCTTACGCTTTTAAACCTCAAGCGTCCAAGTGCGGGAATATGAAATTTTCGAAATGATAAAGCCGGTAAATAATAACTGCTAGTACGCCGGGCACGCCGGCCGTCTGATGTACGAGCTGCAGAAAAAGTAAAAAACGATTGTTTTTATCTTCTATAAAAAAATGGTAAAACAGAATAATGAGGATACCGCCGCGCCGGCAGCGAGGCGGGGCTCAAGCTCTCTTTAGAGCTGTGCTGAGCTTGTGTTCTGTGTCTTTGACCTTTGACCTAACCCAAAAAATCTCGCGTGATTTGTGCACAAGCCCTTAAGTGTTATAACGTGTATGGTATACAGCAGGTGTAAAAACCTGTTCAACCTGTGTTACTTTTTTGTGACTATAAATCCTATACACTTGTTCTATGCTGTTTGAAGAAGTAAAAGTAAATAATATTGGAAAAAATACAGTGTGGTGACTACTAGTGACCCAGTTGACGATGGTTATTATAAAATATTTTAGGTCGGAAAATCTGTCATCATCTGAGTCTTCTTTCTCTTTTGTGTAGTGGCTCCTTAAATAAGACATGCCCATTAAGCAGCACTGTAGACAATACATTAATCGATAAAACTCCATGGAACTAATTTTGACTGAATTTTTAATCTATTATTTTCGTAATATTTTGTTTTTTGACATTAGATTGTTTTTATAGAAATATTCTACTAGTATTTTTTATACAATTTTTTTTTATCATATATATTTTATTCTTTATGTTTAAAAATTACTCTAAAAAATTAACTGACGGTTTGAAAGTGCTTGTTACTAGGCCTACTTGAATAAAGATCATTTTGAGTTTTGAGTTTGAGTTTGAATCATTAAATTTTTGTATATTCAATTTATCAATGTTTACTGGGGCTGTACTCTGAGATTCAAAATAGAGCCAAAAAAAGTAAAATGATACCTTAACAACGTTTCGTGGTTTTGAGCCCTATAAAATGACCTACCCTATAAATATTAGTTATGAGCCTAACAAATTTTCTTGGACATAGATTTTTCTGCAGGCAGTACAAGGCCAGCGGGGTTCGTGTGTCTGCTTTCACATTTCCCACTCGCAACGTAAGGCGGCACCACCCCCACCGCCCGCTGCGCCCCTGGTCCCTACCCCCGCTTTTTATTCTTGCTGCCGTCGAAATAATCAATTTGCGCCTTAATTAATTAAGAAAAAGTTAGTTCGCTATTTTAAAGGATATTTTTACTAGTGTTTTAACTAGAAAATCACTAAAAAGTACCTAACATTGACATTCAATAATTTTCATCACACTTGCTCGAAAATGGTGTTATTATACGCAAGCGTACTGAGCTGTAATGGGCTATATTACGCCCATGGGCGTTATGGTTTTTTTTTTAAATAATAGAACCCTCTGATTGGCTTAAGCAAATCTGGTTGCTGTGTGATTGGTTGAATAAAAAAATCTAGTTGGTCACGACGCCCCGCCCCGCAAGAATACTGCTCTGTGATTGGTTGAAATATTGAACTGCGCGCTCTACTAGCACTGATCTGGAAGTGAAGTTGTCAATTTTTGATTGGTGCTGCTGTATGAAACATACATTTTTCTGTCTTTTGTTGTTATTTATTTCCTCGCAAATGTGATGAAAAACATTGTGTATAACACGGGCGTAAGAATATTGCAAACTCGAGTCATCAAAAGCCCTCCGCCTTCGGCGTCGGGCTTCTGATACACTCTCGTTAGCAATATTCCACTTACGGCCCTCGTTAAACAATGTACTATTACGTAGCACGCACTATCTCACTGCTGCTGCAATTCTTATTATTTTCATCAAATTGAAAATATTCTCCATAATTAAGAATTTTCCTTTTGTAAAAATATTATTTATTTTGAAAATAGTATCACTCGAACTTTTTGTTCCAACTTTTTCGAATTCACCCGTCTTTTTACTGAAATAGTATCGCTTGTTTTATAATATAACAATCGGTTTCGGTAACAGAAAGTCAGTAAATACAAGCTGAATGACGAACTGCCCAGACCGAGCACTTATTCGGTTTCACTTACATTATTTCTGGCTTCGGTGTAATTGGCTACAATGGTAAGGGAGTGGAATTAGTCAAGGTGACCGATAACGACGTCGGTCAAGACTTTTGATAATACGTTATGTAACAAGTTAATTGACTCACTCAAACTACTTTCTTAATTGCATATTAGGAATGTGAGGTGTTTATTGGGAAATTCATAGATGTATTGTTAACTATCTGCCCGCATGTTATAAAGAACCCGTGGGATAGGTCCCTTATATATACTGGTGAAAGATTTTTGTGAATGTTATGAGTAGCTGAGATTACCCTCTACATACAAACTTACAAAGCTATTTACGACCTCACAGACTTTTCCTCTGTATAATATACTTAGTATATAGTGCATTTATTCCTTTTGATTTGATGTTTAGTACTTTAGTGTCGATTCCACACAACGAAGTTTTCATTACGGTTTAATACGCCATTTGTTGGTTTTTCTAAAGCATTGAGAGTGTCTTTCGCCGGGAAATTAATTTGAAGGGGACGTAGGAATTAGCACCCCTACCGCTCCCCTGGAGAATATTCTAGGTTAGTCATTGCGACAGACAAAAGTAACTCGTAGAACTATTTGCGCGTGTTGATTGAGCGAAATAAAAAGTATGGCGATGGTGAAGATAAAGTTAATGCGGAAAAAACATATACATAGTCGGTAATTTCGCTCGTTTATAACGTTGGATTTAGAAAGCGGGCCTTTTATCGCAGCAGGATCCCAGGAACGGTCAGGCGGCAACAAACTTCTTTGTTTACGGGCTGGAGGATCCAGCTCTTAGGTATGTTTGGGCCCCGAGGGTTGGTGGGTGCGCTCATATTGGACATTTTGTATAAGTGTAGACCGGAATGCCCGATCCCAAGGCAAATCCCTTTCGGCAGACCCTTTTCGGGAAAGGTCCGGCCGTGCCGGGGCCCCGAATTTGCGGATTTTTAAGGTAAAATTTATAAGGGTAGGGGTAGCTACCAGTCACGGCGGGTCAAGTATGAAACGCGGTCGCCGTTGTTATTATATTTTTAAATGTACTCGCTCGGAACACGGAAATCAGTGAAGGGTTGCGTAAAGAACACAGAACGCGGGGACATAATATTTGTGTTACGGTTTATTAACGACCTTTCTTAGCTTCTTTTTGTCGTTAGAAAAACAATACGACGCTTATGCAGGGAGCAAAATATAAGAGGAAAAATGTTATTACCAAGAGATCATAGCAGCCTAATTGGTTTCAGCGTGCGAACACAATCCCTCATTCGCATTACGTTTCGCCAGGTTTCGCGGACGTTTATAAATAAGTTGGCGGGTGGGCATCACGCGAGCCGCCTACCTACGTATGCGGTCCTGGTACTTAGTGCGGACCCTTCGGACCCTCGTCGACCCGGGCTAACTAGATAACGGCGATATCGGGTGAAACGAAACTAGGGAAAAGTATTTGTAGCTGCTAGCGTGGAAACTAACCGGAATTAGGGAGGATGGGCGTTATACTGCGCAAATTAACGTGCTTAGTAAGCTGTACTGGAGCGTTCAGTAAGTCCTAGTTAAATAATAAATAAAAATAAAATAAAAATTGTTTATTTCGGATCATAAAAAATCCATAGTTTGTTAGTACGGCTTACAATATATGTTAATTTACCCAATTACCAAAAGAAAAGAAAAGACACACGTTTTAAAACAATAAACATAAAAAAAAACAATAAAAATTAAAAATTGTTAAAACTAGGGCCGGCTTTTGAGAGCTACCCTTACAAATTACGCATATGCATTGTCTCACTGCTGGCCCCGTAGCATGGTTGGCCTTGTCACGCGATAAGTGATAGGATAGAGCGTGCGTCACTGGCTGACACCGTTCGATAGAACGAGACGACGCACTTATCTTGTCACTTGTCGCGTGATAAGGCCAACCGTGCTACGGGCAAATTCCTAGAATTATTTGCGATTGGACGATTATATTTCGTCTAAGTAGGTAAAAAGGTGTCATTAAGATTATTAAGTACAGTCAGCATAATAAACATGTACACATTATAGCACTTTATTGTTCAGACATAAGCCGCCTTACGGTTTACAAAATTGAACATTGATATTTTCTTAATAAATTGGAAATAAAATATGTCATCACTACAGTAGGTACCCAAGTATACAATATAATCAACTGTTTGTATAGTCAGTCACCTGTAGTAGTAGTTTGTAATTATACTAACACATGTATTTCTATTTCAGGTAAGTGTGAGCAGCAGTATCCCGACTTCAGTAAGATAACTCTGAATTTTGACATTATGCGTACGAAAATTATTGTGTTGGTACAAGTTAAGAAACTAAAGCGTAAGGCGTTTTGTAAAAAATCTATTTACGCTTATCTAAATCCCTATGTTCAGAAATATTCAAAACACGGTTATTAGCACAGACAAAAACCAAATGTTTGAATCGATATTATTCTACATTTCAAATATGAATGAAACTTGTAAATGTTAAAGAAAAATACCCAAAAAAATTATGGAAAACAAAGACTATAATTACATTAATTACTATGACATCAATATCCAGTGTTCTACCAAGATATTTGTAGGAAAAGAAACCAAACAGTTTATATCATGAAAGCCAGTTAAGCTGGCCGCCAGCAGGATTTGTGTTTCCTTGTCATTTTCATAGAAGAAATTTAAACAATGTTTTATTTACCTGTTCGAATATATTTATAGTGTATATCAGTTTTTCTTATGTAGTATTTTCCTATACGGGTGCAGTTTTTATACGTCTCGTGTGTTGCAACACTCGCTACGCTCAGGATTCTATTTTTGAACTACTCGCTTCGCTCAGGATTCTATTTTCGAACCACTCGCTTCGCTCATGATCCAACCATAGCATCCATTCGCTAGCTCGTAGTTCAACCCTAGAATCCATTCGCTAGCTCATGTTTCTATTCCACATTCGCGGTTAAACTACAACTTTTCACCCTTGTATTAACAACACTATTATCATTAGCAACAAATATACACTACGGAAATACTGGGATAGACTATTTAATAGACTATTTTATATTTTTATATTAATTGCGGACAATCTTACACAAATCGACCTAGTCCCAAACTAAGCAAAGCTTGTACTATGGGTACTAGACGACGATAAGCATACTTATATAGATAAATACATAGAAAATATCCATGACTCAGGAACAAATATTCGTGCTCATCACACAAATATATGCCCTTACCGGGATTCGAACCCAGGACCTCTTGCTTCGTAGGCAGGGTTACTACCAACTAGGCTAAAGCGGTCGTCAAATAGTATAAATAGGGATAGTATCAATCTTTTACTTATTTTTGCTATTTTAAGATTTTTATATTCATAAAAACTAACGAAAGGACGTTGTTTGATTGTGATGTCACAAGCAAGTAATCCCAACAAATTCTATAGTAACGGAGCGTTATTGACATTTCATAAAAAGAAGCTGATTTGACTATTAATCTAATACCGTATTTCACCAACGCTGAATATGAAAGGCGAATCGCCCGACTCTATTCACCCGCTGTCCTAGTGTTCTAAAAACTGCGTGTGTCGAGGGATGTCGTGTAGGGCTAGAAAAAGTTATAATAACATTAATGTAGGTTC
The DNA here is from genome assembly GCA_932294315.1 of Epinotia nisella. NCBI lineage: Eukaryota > Metazoa > Arthropoda > Insecta > Lepidoptera > Tortricidae > Epinotia > Epinotia nisella. The sequence goes on from OW028693.1 coordinate 13,460,817, forward strand.
TTTTGACGGCGGCTCGTCGTTAGCGGCCCCCGTGCCCTGTCTTGTCATAATCTGCTAGGGGTGCCGAGTGTCGATAGTTTTATCGACAGTTTTACTTTTTGCAGGCTTAACTTTAACTGGTGTTCGTATGTAAATATTGTAAGTTGTCCTTCAAATTTTACAAACCATTTCTCGCTGGTGCCGATCACAATACTATGGAACCACTGACCTCATCTGATCATGAAGATAGAACCAGAGCATAACAACTCCTATACTACACGAGATAAACTTTGCTCGTGGTAACCCTTCCAAGAATTAGTTAATCATTGCGCATAAAAAGTAGGTATGAAAAGATTGTACCTAAAATGTTATGTAGCTTATTTTTTGTTAGGTACTTGATTTGATGCAGTCGTAAAGCGTGAAAGTAAAAAAATATCACCTGTTCAATAATATGGAGCTTTTATTGAGAGTTTAGTTTTGATTATTAAAACAGAGTACCTATGATCAATGTGTGCCTGATATTTACGAAATATATTGTTTCTATTGGTCGAAATAAATCTACAGGTAGACTGCCCTTAAAGTTCAAGTTATTTTTCGTTGTTAGAATTTTGGGAGAGTGGTTAATGGGCGATACCTACTTAAGCCAGCACGCGCTTGATGACTTCATGCACCAAAATTTAGAAAGTCTAATTGTTCTTTTTTTTAAATGTATGCCAGATTATGAGGCTAGTGATAATGTTTCACAAAAAGAGCAAGAGTGTGTTGACCTATCTGTAACAAAGCGACGAGACAAGAATTGACGATAGCAATTTCGGTTAATATTAAAAACGTATCGTCAACGAATATTTCATCGACATGCTCCCATCCCATGGCCGCATCACTAATTACGCGCGCAGACGGCGCCGGGTCGCGCCAAGGGTACGGTCCTCTCGACTGAATTTTTTCCCCACCCCACCACCCACCTTCCGGCCCCCTTTTCCTGTCCCTCCCGGACCCTTCTTAACATTTCCCGCAAGACGCCTCTACGTATATGGACCTCTGGTACCTACGACCCGGGTTATATACTTTTTTGGGCCCGGGTCCCTTTGAGGTATTTCCCACGAGTTGGGGAACTATATATCCTTTTCAGGTTGTGATCTTTGTGTCGGGCAGCTTTGTTTCTTTGTTATGTATAAATATAAAGTTTGGGGTTATGCTAGGCTTGCGGTATAATGTGGATGGTATTTTTTAACCGACTTCATAAAAGGAGGAGGTTCTCAATAAGACTGTAATTTTTATGTGTTTTGTTACGCGATAACTCGGTAATTTATGAACCGATTTGAAAAATTATTTCTTTGTTTGAAAGCATAAATACTACCAGATTGGTCCCGTTGTCACCATAATCCAGTTCTGATGATGGAAGCTTTAAGGAATTGAGGGAACTCTTAAAAAATTCAAGGGAAACATATAGCGATTTTAGTAGTTTCGGTAATAAACCAAGCATTTGCATTCCTTTTTTTTTATTATTATGCTTTGGGTATTATTTTGTACCCTAAATAAATTTTAGTCTCCATAACGGGTAAAACAACTTAAGAAAGATCCCTCTTGAATTGTGACCTGAGGGGTAATCACACTAATCACGTAACGTTTTGAACGAGCGTTAGGTAGATCCAACTGTCATTTTTCATTTGATATGTCAGACAATACAGTTTGCGAAACTTTTTTTTTTTAATTTTCTAGTTTACCCCCCAAAAGTGGCCCCCTTGTTCAGAATTCATTAATTTACTTTACGCGTCCCTCTTTGGGTTTTTACATATGTGTACCAAATTTCAACTCAATCGGTCCAGTAGTTTCGGAGCAAATCGGCTGTGACAGACGGACAGACAGACGCACGAGTGATCCTATAAGGGTTCCGTTTTTTTCCTTTTGAGGTACGGAACCCTAAAAAGTGATATTTAGATCTACCTGACGCGCGTACAAGGGTCGTTCTTCTTTTTTACCGACAATCAATCGAGGTTTTTCTGTTTTTTTGGTTTTTGAACTATCGAAAATTGTGGTTTTGAAGTGCGATTTAAAAAAAAATGCATAGGTTTCTTCATTAGAACTAAATAAAGTTTACTTTCTGGCCAATATAAATATTTATTTACGGTTGGTTTCTAAAAAAAACATGTGACAAAGTGGACTATTTCAGTGGGGACAACATTTTGGTTTACCACTCTGTCACGGCATTCTACGAAAAAAACAAACATTTAAAAAAATGCTAGTTAGAGAAAGTGAAATATTATATATCACTAATTAATAAAATAATATGGACGTTCATTCGAACATTATAAAACCATAAACATCATTACTCAAATGAGATGCCGTAATAAGACGAAGGACAGGCTATTGTCGGTCAAAAAGAAGAACGACCCACAATGCGTTACGTGATCGACCCACTGTTCAAATAGACATTACATGTTTGTAACAAACGATACAAATGCCTAATCGAACAGTCCATACCTACATGCAAGACGGGCTTACGAAAGTTATTTACCAAAATTTAAAAATACCGTAGGTAAATTACGTAAACGTAGGTAATTAACTATTCCCAACGATTTAATGATACCGGTCGTTAAGTATTTGTTTTGACTAACAATTTCCACCAAACGTTTTAATTTGAACGAAGGTAGCCTCTACTTACATAAGGCGATGAATCCGAATACCTTAGAATGGGAAAGTTTGAAACTACTTATAAGACTCAGGGAAATGTTCTATTAGAGCCCGAGTTACATTAAAGAGAGCTTCTGGAAAATATAATAGCACCTAATAGTCCTTAGGTTGAATATCCATCAGAGACGTGCGAAGATGTGTTTTCATGTATTTGACACGGCATTTTCGACAGCTTGGTGTCAAATGTACGAAACATCTTTGGTATGAATCATCGTGGCCGATCCCGTGGTTTTTAACTGACTTCAAAAAAGAAGGAGGTTCTATATTCTACTATAGGTTTCTTTTTTAATGTTTGTTCGCCGATTTCTCTGTCAATTGTGAACCGATTTTCAAACCGATTGTCACCAAGTCAAGATCTGATAATGGGATCAGGGACATTGAGGGCAAACTTTTTAGGCACGCGTGTTGTGATTTCGGTATTTTCTATTATAACTCGTGTATTTACCCTCGGATATCGCAATTTTGGTGAAGTGGAACTGACATGATTCCGTTGAAGTAGCACCTAATGAACTGTCAATTCTGAGATCCTCGAGGAATCGACGGAACTCCTCAAATATTATCAGTCCACTTGGGTTTTTAGGGTTCCGTACCCAAAAGGTAAAAACGGGACCCTATTACTAAGACTTCGCTGTTCGTCCGTCTGTCTGCCTGTCTGTCTGTCCATCTATCACCAAGCTGTGTCTCATTCACATGTTATATTATCATGTAATTTTTACAAACCTAGGCGAAGTTAATTTCAAGCAATAAAATACAACTATAATTAAACATGTATGTACATAACAATTTTATCGAATCTTGGAAGTCGAATTTCACCCTCTTTTATTAGTCGTATCAATTTTCCTAAGAATAGACACCAATAAACCCGAGTTTCACAATTGAGTATCCACAAATATTAAGTGTGTAGGTACCTAAGTACAGTAGAGTCGAGTCGTTTCCCGTATTCTCTGGACAATTATTTCGGGGTGTGTCCTTGCCGGAAACTTAAAAAAAATCCAGCAACATATTCTGTGCTATCCGTACTGGTTGTCCCATACATAAAAACGCATACGATTTTCTCTACATTATTTAGGGATTTAAATCAATAAAATTTCTCTTACTGTCAACATAGCAGATAACAAAGGCAATTTTCCGGCAATTTTGGCGGCTGTTGTATTCCTAGGAATGGGAATATTGGCGAATTTGTGGTCATAATATTCGCCCCAATTCTAAATGAATATCTATATATAATTACTACCTTCCGCCCGCGACTTCGTCTGCGTGGACCTGGCATAAAAACTATTCTTTATTTTAATCCACAATAAACTATCTTCGTGCAAAATTTCATCCAAATCGGTTGAGCAGTTTTTAAAGCGTGATTGAGTAACAAATATCTAAACATCCAAACTTTCGCATATTAGTAGAATTAGTATAGAAAACCGTAAGTATAATATGTTTTGTCAGCCAGACACATTCATTCGGGATTTGGAACCCCTACAAAGGTGTCGTAAAGGTGTATAAAATATCCTAATTGATTTTCACACAAAATGGTAACTTATAAATTTTATACAGCCTTGATTTGAACCTTTTCTTTTATATCTGCGCAATGCTTATCACAACGTCACGAATGTTTTTGCGAAAAATTAAAATTCGAAGGCAATACGGTATAAAACATGTTTGACGCAAACACAACAAATTATAAATGACGTAAAGTTATGATACGAAACGGCAACCCCAAGTTATAAATATCAGCCCAGCCATTTAGCAAATTGACTAGGGTTTCCATTGCGCTGAGTTTTACCTGCGCCACGGAGGGCCCACACAGCTAGCCATAGCGGGCTTGCACGTCCCTTAAGTGCCTCTGTCACGAGGCAAAAGGCGAACAAAGTAACAGAGCCTCTCGGCCCGCCTACACTCCTGGTACGAATAGCCGTCGCGCGCCAGGAGGGGGCAAACTTTGATACTCCGAAACCAACCGCCACCCTGTTCCTACCACCCTGGTACCCAAGCCCACCCACTGCGGGCTTTGAGGACGTCTTTGAGCCAAACTTTACCGAGGAAAACCCCAAAATTCAAGTTGGCCCCGGCCCGATTACGATGTTGGCAATATCTTTGAAATTTTCTGCTCTCTTGGTGAATCGGGGAGGAGGGTGTTTGGATCTTGAGGCTCAATAAAGAAGTTTGATGTGCGTTACCACAACTCTGCTGAAGTCTGATTAAAGGCTTTCTACAATTAAAATCGCACAGTCAATCTTTTAATAATTGATTATTATTATTAGTTACCCACAAACACTACCAGGAAAACGCCAGGAAGATGAATAAGTAGTTATACTCACAAAATAAAGGCTACAGAATGTCTGTATTATTTTCTTTTTTCTTTAGCTACGTACGAGTAGTAGACCTTATCAAAATCATACCTCACATAATACCAATAAGTAAATAACTCATCGAAGTCGTTTTCAAAAAAAAGAAGCGGTTTGTGTAGGAGATTCTTTGTTGGCTATGGGACCCAAATAAAAAAACCGGCCAAGTGCTAATAATATATATAATATTAACTTTCTCTGTCCTAAATTGTATCCCATGGATTTGCGATTGATTTAAATCTAAAGGGGAATCTACTTACTCGTAGATAAGCACTTTCAATGAATTGTTAAATTTAAAGTGTTTTGATTATTTAAAGGAATCTGCTATTATGATACTTGAAGCTGGCCATTTACGACTGCTTTGACCAGCAAATGGGAAAGCGCCACGCAAAATACAGTATAGTTTACATTTTTTCAACTGAGCTCATGAATGGTCATTGTTTGTGGTCGGCGCGTGCCATATTTTGCAAAAAAAGTGTTACGTTTAAAAATAGTTCGTTTGGCCCGTTGGATATCTAGACGGAAAGCTAGCGTGGCCTGCCACGCGCCATCCGATAGAAACGATCGTGACTGTCAAAACTCAAAGTTGGAACTCATAACGCCATGGCGGCACCAAGCCAATTGGAGATGTCGTGAAGGGTGATTCTACGAGCGTTCCAACCGCCGTCAGTCCCCTGATCGTATTATTGTCAACGTACTGGCAAACTGGCATGGCATGTTTAGGTATTTTAAAAAAAAAAAAATAAAAAAAAAAATATTTTGCGGACAATCTTACACAAATCGACCTAGTCCTAAACTAAGCAAAGCTTGTACTATGGGTACTAGACGACGATAAACATACTTATATAGATAAATACATACTTAAATACATAGAAAACATCCATGACTCGGGAACAAATATTCGTGCTCATCACACAAATAAATGCCCGTACCGGGATTCGAACCCAGGACCTCTTGCTTTTAACAAGTCCTGCCCCCCTATTCTGTAACTTGTTTTAAGCTCACCTCAACGCTCACTCACAAATATATCTTGACACTGCGGTGCGTAGTAGCTAAGCAGGACTACTACAAAATCACTGGGACTTGGATTCAAATCTGCAAGACGGCAGTTGGAACGCTCGTAGAATCACCCGAATGTGTCCGCTGGCCAATCCGACGACCAAGCGGATACCAAGTTGTTGAATGCATCCATTTGTAGCTGAACAAGTGAAGTCAAAAGAATTTCCGAAAAACCCGACTGCTTTTGACAAATATTATAGCTCCCACGTATATCACTCCCACGATTAAGAGGAATCCAACGACACCTCATACTCGTACATCAATATCCATCAAGCCGTTTAGGCTACAGGAGGCCACAAAGAAACATACATACATATACTTAAAAAACATTACCCACCTCCTTTGGCAGTCGGGTAAAAACAAGCGAGGCGCGGAGTGGCGCGTCTGTTAATGCCAATCTTTAGCATTTTGTTCACCATATCACCAGCTGTCTCCTAACTAAGTCAAATGAGCCTCAACCCAAGAAGTTGACTGTACTTTAATCATGCTTGGTTTAATAAAGCATTTTTAGACGGCAAAATCTGATTGCTTTATTCGGACACAGAAACTGAAAAAAAGATCCAAATGAACTAAACAGCAAATGAATGAGACAAAAATACTATATCTTTGAATAAAACCTTTCTTCAAGAACAGTAAGTACAATAATATGATACCTCAACTCGCTCAAACATGAAAATCACTAAACTATAATTAGATTTTTTTAACAGCCGATATTTGACAGCCGGTACAATAAACGTCAATAATGACATATGATGACGTAAATTGTACTGGGATGACAGCTGTCAAATATTGGATGTAAGGACATTTTCACTACAGTTATTATAAAAATGCTCTCTGTAAACATCTAACTCAACCCGCAGCTTTTTAATATTTTTTCTCTAAACAAAGCACAATAAATGGACAATGCGAAAGGAGGTTGTTTTGTATTGAAGCCTTTCCGCCCGGGGCCGCGGTACAAGGAGCCGAGTTGTGCTCTCTGTCCACTGAAAAAAGGGCTTAAATTCAAATGAAAATCATTTGTTACGTTTGATATTTCAAAGCGTATTTTTCTCTAAAAATATCTATACTACACCTATTTTAATAAGTCAACATAGCGTTGTACCTACGCAGGTACTTTAAACATATATAATACATTGGTTTAGGTCTTGAATGAGAAGCGATCCACAGGTCCTTTAATTCATATCAAGTTTTTTAAATCTCTACACTTATATTGGGCACTTCGTTGTACATCAACTGATAGAATATTAACTTTGATTAAATCGTTATGATGCAAATGACAAAGATATCTAACAAGTGAAATCAAGTTTTTTTTTCGAAAAACCCAACTGCTTTTTTGCGAATATTATAGCCTATGTCACTCCCACGATTAAGAGGAATCCAACAACATCTCATATCTCGAAATCCGTCAAACGGTTTAGGCTGCAGGGCGTGCCAAAGAAAAAGACATACACACATACATACATACGCTCGAAAAACATAACCCTCCTCTCCTTTGCAGTCGGGTAAAAACGTATAGGTACCTACATAGATGGTTGTCTCGCGGGAACAGTTAAATAGAGGAAATCCCTTCCGGCAAATCTTTTCTCAGCTACTTATAACTTGGATATTTTCAAGATGAGAGTGAGCACTATAAAGAAATGCAGTAGCACCCTCGAACTCATGATCACATACCAAGTATGACAGGAGTCAAATTCGTACTTTTTTTTAATTAATAACACCTGGAATCAATTTAGTATGTATCGATGTTATCGAAACTTGCAAACAGTTTTTCACCCACTTTCGTAAGTCGTATCGATTTGAAATTTTAGTGTATAATAAAATGACTACCTATACAATAATTTGGTATGGCAGATATGGTAGGTTGGGTGTGGCAGAAGGTGGAAGTTGCAGTAACGAAACGCAAACCTGTTTGTTGTTTATGGTTTGCTTGTAGACGTGTATTTTGAGGTTAGTTAAAAGAGATTTTGATATAAAATGTGTAAAATATTGTGTCGTATTAATTAATTACGAAGCAAACACCAAGATGTAACAGAAGTCTTCAATAGCTAATTCTAATACTTGTACCAAAAATGTTTTTATTTCATTTAATCATCGCTCTACCCAAAGGTTGTCTGTAAGACCTTTTAGCGATAAGACTGCCTCTGGTTTATGTTTAATTTACTTCTGTTTTTCTATTATGTACTATGTTTGGTGAGCAATAGAGAATATTTGTATTATATTGCTAATGGAGTGCGTGCAGCGTTTAAAGGGTTAATTATGTCATCATTGTTGTGCTTTTATTTGTTGTAAAAACTAAAATAAACCCTTTATGATATTTAACAATTTGGCTGTACGTAACTGTGCGAAAGTATAAGAATAAATTTACACAAAATACTTTTATTTCTCCCGAAAATTCCTTTCATGGACTATAGATTGTGCTATATATTTGGACGCTGCCTACGACGCTGAAGGTCCTAGGTTCGAATCACGGTAAGGGCTGATATTTGTATGACGAGCGATGAGCAATACTTTTTTCTGAGTCGTGGATGTTTTCTATGTAGGTATTTGGGTTAGCTGACAATTTCTTGTTGTTATTCTGGCCTGTTGGCCAGGAGACAATTTGAAAGAGTTTCTTAGAAAAAATGTTACAATGTGTACTTTAAAAGTGCTTAAAGAGGTTGAAACAAGACAACTCACATTTGATGAATTTAAATCCATAAAATCGCAATTTTAAAAAGTGACCCAGGAGACGTAGCCATAGCAACTAGTGACAGAAAAAAATTGATTCACCCATTTAAGTATTTATATACAGGGTCTATGAGGGACGTTTCCGGAAATATTGAATCGTTTAAGTAATATTTAGAATCATGAATTACTTAAGTAAAAAAAAAAAAATTACTACTTTTTCACTGTGGTGATGACCCTATTGCATCTCCTTGGCATACAGAGCACATCACTTCGTTAGTTTTATGGCGCTGATGAGGTTAAGCTTATTATCGAGCATTGACGTAATCGCACTGATGTATTATTGACGTATAAAATGATAAAATATTATTTACACGTAAGTTCATTGACCCAGTCACCTATTTAGGGTTGGCACTAGTAGTTTTTTCGTCAATGTTTAAAAGGCTATAACTTGAAAACCACTGCACATATTGACATAGTTTGTATGGGGGAAATATAGTGCTAAGGCTAAAATATCTCCCATTTCTGCAAAAGTCCCTCGTCGACTTCCACGCTGTATATTAAATATATCGTCGTCTAGTACTCATACTCATAACACAAGCCTTATTAAGGGGCGGTATGTTCGCTTGGCGACAAGCCCCTTTTCAACAATAAATTAAAAAAAAAGCCTTATTAAGCTCACTATCTATCTTGTTCGATTTGAGTAAGATTGCCCCCTAATATTATTTATTTATTTATATAGCGAGTGCTTTAAATATAGGCTTGTCGATCGATCTGTGGCTTTCTAACTCAAAAATTAAAGTTGTAGAGTACAAAATACAATTAAACTTATAATAAACTACCTTAGAGTAAATTATTTAGGTACACACAGCTTAAGTTTTTATTTTTATTGATTATCGTTCCTTTCATAATTAACGTTGTGTGTATGTGTGTGTATACTAACAGCGAGCAGGAGGTGCGATGCACGATAAACTCGGTAAATAAGCAAAGTAATACTGGAAGAGGAATTACCGCCTGCCCGCTGCTGCCCGGGTAAGGCAACCGGATATTTCTTTTAGCTGTCCAAAGAACCCCCCGGTCATAATGCCCTAGTGGGGGCTTAGGGGGGTTGATATAAAGATACAGGCCCCCCACTTATCCCGGGACCATGCCCGGTCCTTTTGCTTTTATAGGGGGTGTGTATAAAACCGAATCGCCCGGTTTTAGCTGTGCTAGACGGTTACGACGGCCGGCGGCGGTCGCATTATGCCGGCAACGAGCGCGCTATATCTGATGCCCTGGTACTTAGATACAATGTTCAAGCGATGGGTTTGCCCGTTTATTAGTCGGAGACGGGAGCGTTCGGCGACTCAATTAAAAATGACATTCTGGCGTTATGGTAATAGGGGAACGACTTTGTCTCCCGACGTAACCTCTTTTGGTAGGTATTTAGGGATCTTAGCTGCTTAAGCCGTTTTCAAGTACAGAGGGGTTTCGAATTTCCATCTTTGTGAATAGATTTATATTTTAATTGCTCCCTGCGCGCTTTGTCATCGTAATATGGATAACATACACAAACCTGCGGGATAAAATATAACATATATCCATCCCGAAGGTCCTTTCTATACATTGGTGAAACAATAATTGAAATCGAATTATTAGTTCCGGAGATTACTCCCTACATGCAAACTTACAAAACAATCCCACTGAGATTTTCTCTTCATAACATACAGACTAAAGTTTAAATTCTTTAAGAGAATTTACTAATCTGCATCCATTCGCTAAGCCAAATGTTTATGATTTCGTGATATTATTCTATATATGATTTGACATCGCAAAGCGTTTTCAGTATCTGAGTAGATGGTAATCGAACAAAGCATAAAACCTGTTAACAGAAAAAAGACGTCTAAAATATTAAAGTATGTATTAAGGCTCAGGCTGTATTACCTCCCAAGTACAGAAAGTAGGACGGATCTTGACCAAATGTTTTATACGTGTACACAATAGACCCCAGAAGGGACAGCGTCCTTTATTGTACCGGTCCCCTACAGTCAGCGATATTGCTTGATTGTAGTTACAATATTAATTCTTGCCCTTATTACCAGGGCAACATGTGCTTGAAGATGGTAACTATATCATTTCGGTGGTTCAAGAGCTCGAGCGACGAGGGTCACTCCCATGTCGGCTGCTGAGTTACTGTTACTATTGTAACGTCCGATTAATTAGGCGTTTTATGGGGACTTTTTAAAGAATGTGTTTACCTTCTTGATATTCCATGTATATTTGCCAAAAACAAGCACTTCCCATACATAAAGCATGACAATATTTCAGGTTTACTTGTGTTAGTGTCTTGGAGAATACAAAACAAGGAAATAAAACATATTCCCGTTCCTTTTGTGCTTTCCGGTGCTACGGCCTCCTACTAGAAAAGTCTAAGAAAAAAAAGTCTTACTGAACCAGCGAGCGAAGCGAACGAAGTTCTCTGCTACAACTTGGGCCAAATTTCGGGCGTATGTCCGGCTGTCAGGTTGCATTTCTCAAATGATTTTTGTGAAATTTTATGAGCAGTTTCGACATTATAGTTTTTTTTGTCAATCCAGTTTATTGAAAAAAAAAAAAAAATAGAGTATCGAGTCCTACAACTCACAGAGCCACTAGTCGTATTATTGTGTAGAGACGCGACAATTTCGTCACGTTTAATTGAACGAGTGAACGAAGCGACGAAGTTCTCCGTTTCAGCTTGGGGGACATTTTTTTCGTATGTTCGGCCGTTATCCTCTACGGGTCGCATTTCTCAACCGATTCTAGTAAAATTTTGTGAGCTGGTTCGATAATTACTTTTGTCGATTCAGTTTCTGTTTTTTTTTAACAAAAAAAATATATGACAGGACTTGCGAGGCCTACAGAGCTCACAGAGCCACTATTGATATTCATTGACGGTTTATCAATTTTTCCGATTTAAATGTTTTTTTTGGTTCAATGCGAATAGTACCTAGCACAGACAGTCCCTTACAAAGTGGGAAAGAGTCTGGGTTGCCCCCCACTGAGTCAAGTCGTGGATTCTGTATCACTTGCAATGTGCAAATTAGAAAGAAGATGGTAAATTTTCTCGTCTCGCGTCGATTCGCGGTGTCGGGTGATCCGATCCACCAGGGATCGAATTTTTATATAGCAATTTGAATGTTTTCTTTAATAATTCAATGATCATTTGGTAGATCAGAACTAAGCAACTGAACTAATTTTTTTGTTAAAAGTAACAGTACAGTACTATTTTAGAGGAGAAATCCTACTAATCCTATCCTACTAATATTATAATCAGGGCTCGGATTTTTCATCGCACGGTAAGACGAAAGAAGACTATGGAGTCGATATTAACATGAAAACTTTACTCGTACTCATACGTTACGTACCTAGTTCATCATCATCATCATCATCATATCAACCGAAAGACGTCCACTGCTGGACATAGGCCTCCCCCAAAGAGTGCCAAATTAACGTACCTAGTTATACATACTATATTGTTGTGATAGACCTAACATTGTCATTTATTTATATTTGCAATCGGTACGTTTGGTATTAATTAAATTAATGAGTATGAGTATGAGTAAAATTTTAATGTTAATATCGAGTCCATAGTTCTCTTTCGTCTTACCGTGCGATGAAAAATCCGAGCCCTGATTATAATGTATGGATGTTTCTTACTAAATCACACCAAAACTTCTATACTTTTTATCACAGTAAAAAAGAAAGTCAACGCGAACGAAGTCGTGGGCAAAAGCTAGCAAAGAATATTTCTGTTGCATTGTATTAAGATAATGATAAAATCCACGAGCCTCGCCAGGAGCGCACCCGGGAGGCGGGTGGAAGCCGTATAAAAACGACAATTTCCTCTAAACGCCGCGCCCGCGCCCGCGCCTGTCGCGCCGCGCCCTCGGGTACTAATTAACTGCCACAACGGTTATGTCACCCTGGTACCCCTGTTTGTAGGGCGGTGTTTTTTTAGAAGCACCTCTATCTTAGCGAGTGAAAAAGAAAATGCAATGCTTCGCATGATAAAGGCATTCTGTGTTCAAAATATCAGAGCCCTGGCTGCTGGGCCACTGTATCGAGCGGCAGCGACAGCGGAGCGCCATACGTGTGAGCGAGAGTTCGGAACGTGGCCTCTTGTTCCCACGTACTTATGGCCTCCGCCGCTGGCAGTCATGTGCCGAACCCTGAGTGTGCAACTGAATATCCAAGTTCGAATTAATATGAATCCTATCTGAATATTAGTACCATGAAGTACATTCGATTTCAATCCACTCAAAAAAATACAAAAATACTCGACTTACAATCCGGAGGGCGTGGGGTCGAACCCCGGCTCGTACCACTGGGTTTTTTCAAAAACTTATGTACGAAATATCATTTGATATTTAACAGTGGCTTTTCGGTGAAGGAAAACATCGTATATCATGGTATGTATCTGGGGGCACGGGAGTGCCCCCGCCAAGTCGAGCAAAACAAAGAGGCACGGCCGTACCATCCTTTTCTCGAAGCCATTCAGGCCATTTTCAATATCCTGTAATTTTGTGCTGGCTTAAGCCAGCACTCTGAATTTTCAGTAACATATAGGGCATAATATGGCTTAGATATATTCTCAATAACATTAAATTTGAACTTTTACTTTCATAACTATTGCCTGTCAAAGTTTCTGTCCGTCTGTCCGTCTGTCCGTAAGTCACAGATATTTTAATCGAAAACTATACGGTATATTTGAATAACATTTTGAGGATAGGTGTATTTTGTTAGCCCCTACATAGTTTTGTACTCAAATGACTAAAAAAAGGTGCACTCCATACATACATTCTCCATAGTAAATATATGAAAACAGTTTGCTTTAATTTCTGGCTTTTTTGTACATTACCGAAAGTTGATCCTAAGGAAACTATTAATACTGGATAGAAATGGAATCGATTGACATAAAAATATACATGTATACAAAACTTTTTTCATTTTTATACAAATTGTATGGGGAAAGTTTTACTCGATTTATGGCTTTTCTAGCCGGAAATTTCTTTTTGATCCCATACAAGCTTTTGATCCTGGACAGGAATGGGATCGATTAGCATTAAAAAAAAAGTTTGTGTAAAATGACAAATTTTCTCGCACCCTGTATGTTTTTTCAAAAATCTGTAAGCGCCAATCTTCATTAATTTGAAACCAAAGGAAGGTCTCGTAAGACCATTTTCGCCTAGCTACACGGGATCTGGTAGCTGCCCTCACTGACCCAAAATCTATTTCCACCCTGTATACACAGATACAGACATTCAAATTATAACACCCGGCTTGCATCGGGGGTTAAAAATACATAAGCAAACCTCAGTCATATCTGTTTTTTTTGTATGTTTGACTGTCCCGTTTACGGTCGACGTCAAAGATATGTATTTTTTTTGCATCTTATTCCACTTTAAACAGGTGAATTAAGAAATTAAAAAAGTTGAAACACCCCCGACATTTTCATTTCAAAGTGCAATATCTCAAAACCGACTAAACCGATTTAAGTTGGGACGTAGCTAAGAACCAACTTGATCACAGTCAGCTTTCAGACAAAAAAAAATCGCATTAAAATTGGTTTTTAAGAGCTACGATGCCACAGACAGACACACAGATACATTATTACACCCCTCTTTTTTTCGTTGGGGGTTAAAAATGTATACGTATCTTTCATGTACAGTCAAGGGCACCAATATGTATTGTATTCACTCAAAGTTTCAAAATATGTATACTACAACTTTATTGTTGCAGAAATAAGGTCTGTGTACATATTTTTGAGACGTTGTGTTGTATATATATTGGTGCCCTGGACTGTACCAAAATATATATTTTTTTTAATTTTTTTATTTATAAATAAATAAATAAATATAAATAATAAATAAATATTTGCGGACAATCTTACACAAATCGACCTAGTCCCAAACTAAGCAAAGCTTGTACTATGGATACTAGACGACGATAAACATACTTATATAGATAAATACATAGAAAACATCCATGACTCAGGAACAAATATTCGTGCTCATCACACAAATAAATGCCCTTACCGGGATTCGAACCCAGGACCTCTTGCTTCGTAGGCAGGGTCACTACCAACTAGGCTAAAGCGTCGTCATCAATTATACGTATCTTTGCTGAGCTGGGTCTAGTTCGTGACATACCCGTGTTTTTTAATTTATTTCTTTTATTTTCTGTATTGTTTGTCACGAATAAATGTTTGAGTTTGAGTTTTATGTCGACTGTACCAACATCAGCATATACACTTGGCAAAGGAGTGCGGTATGTGCCACTATATATTGAAGTTTCTACGAATGTGTCTTTTCTCTGCGAATTGCTACGACCGTCAAGGCATGCTGCCCGCCCGGGGTATGCTACGAAATTTTTGGGGAAATGCTACGAGCTACGAGCCTCTACGGCGTAGAACAACACGTTTAAAATTTAAACATATTATCCTAGTTCGCTAGACATCCGAAATTTTGTTTTTTCTTATATAACGTACTATTTATGCATGAGTTATTTCATTTTGCATAATTGAATTTTAAGAGATTGTATTACGATTTTGATTTTATATTTCGAAATATGGGCTGTACGAGTATGTAGAGAGCTGGCGTATGGGAACGTTCGAATCATGCTTTAACGAGATAAGATAATATAGTTTAGCCAGAAAACATGTATACGCGTCTTTCGTTGCCTTTTATTTATAAACCTTTCTAGGCATACATTTGCAAAACATTCGTAGTAGTAAGAGGTACTTTATTCAAAATTGAATTTCAAAAAAAGAATAAGTGAGAGCTCACTCCCAATATAAATTGACACGGTCTTTCATTATAATATTTGATAATGTTGAAAAGATATTTAATTATATATGAATAGGCAATGAAAGTAATTTAATCCATATTAGCATATATAGGTACATATATAAGTACATCAGAATAAACAAAATAAATTAAATTAAACGATACGAAATTAAATTAAATAACACTTAATTATTTAAAAAAAAAAAAAATTTCAATACATCGAAGCATTCAAGATCGAGCTTTGTAAGTTTGTATCACTTGAACTACTGATCTGATAAAAAAAAACAATATGCTATGTTTATCCCGCTTTTTCGCTTGCGTCCTTCGTAATATACGGGCGGAGTAACCCGGACAACTAGTTCTGACGGAAAACTGTCAGCAACGAGGGGGTTGAATGTCAAATTGTTATTAAACTGTAACCTAATGCATACATTACCGTCATTTGATGTTTTACGAAACATGTTTTGTGAAACGGGCCCATAACCTATGCCTTTCCTACCTAGTTCCTTCATAACAAAGTGGCATACTGCTCACATTCAAATTCAGATGACCTTACTCAAAGGGATTACCCTACCCACTCCAACATTAATATACATAATTTACATTAATCCAATCTGCGACACCTAAATCTATAGTAGCTCTAGGCCAATGCCAAGCTAAATTAGTTCTTATGTCTAGCAAGTAGGTGTGTTGAGACCGATTAGTCCGAAGATTGCATACACCTGATCGCTAGTAATTATATGCCGGCTGTACATATACTATACTATAGTGGTAAGTACATATTGATGTTCTATGCAGTTAGTACTCTTGGTGCTTTTACGAAGTGTCACGGGGTCATACAGAAATTTGGCTCGTGTCTCTCCTGTGGATAGTGCAAAAGTTCTAAATAATCCAGGCAATGAACTGATAACTTGTATGGAAAAAATGACAAATTTGGAAATAATTTATAATCTTTTTTTAATGAAACGGATATATTATCAATTAAACAGTTACCTAGAGGCAAAATCCAACAAAAATTCAGACATCATAAAAAAAAAATTTTTAATTAGCTCCTATAAAGTCTGGATAAATTAATAAGAGCGTCCAAAGGCTACGGTGTCAATTGTGTCTACAAGCGATTATAGGCTACGGTGTTAATTGTATTCAAGAGCGACCAAAGGCTACGGTGTCAATTGTGTCTACGAGCGATCATAGGCTACGGTGTCAATTGTAAATAAGAGCGTCCACAGGCTACGGCGCAAATGTATTTAAGAGCGTCCATGGGCTACGGTTACAATAGCTCTTAAGAGCTTCCAAAAGCTACAGTGTCTATGTATTTAAGACCGTCCATAAGCTACGGCGACAATTGGAAATTAAGAGTGGCTATAGGCTACAGCGTCATGGCGCCGCCAACGCGTTAACTTCTGCTCCGCGTATTAAATTGAATTTAAATTATCTAAAAGTCGTAATCTTGCATCAAAAGTAATTTAGTATGATATTTGTAACCCAAGTAATTAGTGAAAGTGTTATCTATCCCTAAAACTAACGCTTCTGGACAAATTAGTGAATATAATTTTCAACCATAACCTTTCCAGTTTTCTACTTTATAACTATTAATTTCCAGTGATTACGAACAAAGTTACTAAAATTAACACTCGAACCTTAGTGAATGTTGTGCTTCTTTTAGCGACATCTATTGAAATACTTTGGAACTGTACGCATTTTTCCATACAAATCTTAACCCCGCCACCTAGCGGTACTTGGCGGTACTGTGTTGGGCTATTGGGTGAATTGCGTATTCCTTACGGCAACGTAATATCGACCGCAGCTTATTATTTACGTAATCCGCTAGATGGCATGAACATTAATAAACAAAAAGCTAAGTGTATAATTTTATTTTTGGACATTTGAATTAATACTTACAACATGGTTGCACCTGCAAAGTGTGGTAAATGTAGCTGTAAAATTATGGGCAGGCAATATTTGAACTGCTTCTCGTGTCACGTCAGGCATTGCCTGGTGTGCCTGGACCTCAACGGAGTTAGTTCTGGACGATATTCCTTAATGCGTCCTGACCAAAGGATAAGTTGGACGTGCCGCGATTGCGTCCATATACCTGTAGGTACCTCTAATAAACCGAAGCAGTCGAACACTCCTATACCCAACCCTGGCACGTCTAATACAAACAATAAACCGAATCAGTCGATCTGTCCTGTGCCCAACCCTGGCACGTCTAATACAAACAATAAACCGAAGCAGTCGATCTCTCCTGTGCCCAACCCTGGAACGTCTAATACAAACAATAAACCGAAGCAGTCGATCTCTCCTGTGCCCAACCCTGGAACGTCTAATACAAACAATAAACCGAAGCAGTCGATCTGTCCTGTGCCCAACCCTGGAACGTCTAATACAAACAATAAACCGAAGCAGTCGATCTCTCCTGTGCCCAACCCTGGAACGTCTAATACAAACAATAAACCGAAGCAGTCGATCTCTCCTGTGCCCAACCCTGGAACGTCTAATACAAACAATAAACCGAAGCAGTCGATCTCTCCTGTGCCCAACCCTGGAACGTCTAATACAAACAATAAACCGAAGCAGTCGATCTCTCCTGTGCCCAACCCTGGAACGTCTAATACAAACAATAAACCGAAGCAGTCGATCTGTCCTGTGCCCAACCCTGGCACGTCTAATACAAACAATAAACCGAAGCAGTCGATCTCTCCTGTGCCCAACCCTGGAACGTCTAATACAAACAATAAACCGAAGCAGTCGATCTCTCCTGTGCCCAACCCTGGCACGTCTAATACAAACAATAAACCGAAGCAGTCGATCTCTCCTGTGCCCAACCCTGGCACGTCTAATACAAACAATAAACCGAAGCAGTCGATCTCTCCTGTGCCCAACCCTGGAACGTCTAATACAAACAATAAACCGAAGCAGTCGATCTCTCCTGTGCCCAACCCTGGAACGTCTAATACAAACAATAAACCGAAGCAGTCGATCTCTCCTGTGCCCAACCCTGGAACGTCTAATACAAACAATAAACCGAAGCGGTCGATCTCTCCTGTGCCCAAACCTAGCACGTCCAATACAAACACTGATGTAAATGCCAGCATGAGCGACAAACAACAGGAGCTTTGTTTAGACGACTCGAGCATAGAAAATAACGTACTTCGCGAAGTAGTTCTGGAAATAAAAAGCCTACGTGAAGAAGTGAGGCGTCTTAGTAACCGCCTTATAGAAGTAGGAGACTCGGTCTGTATTTGCAATACTAAGCTCGATTATCACAATAACAAATGGGATCAAATGGAAAACCAAATCAAAACTTTTGAGTTGGCAAATATTAAGCAATCTAATATTGATGCGGGTAACTGTACCGAGGAAAGACAAGAGAACCAGACCACTAAGCCTCGCCGCACGAAACAAAACAACAACAATAAGGTAGCATCGCAGCCAAACGTGCAAGTTTCTTCTGTCTCACCAAAGCCGTCCATCACCGAACCGACTACTTCTGACTACTCACCTACTGAAAATGTACCTATTGATACCACGAAAAACATAGAAAGTAGAGCCGTCTCTACCAAATCTGTATTAGTTGATACTGGAATTAAAACTGTATCAAGTGTTGACCCGCCGCGGCCCCAAAACATCGAGGAAGGTCCGGTAATTGTAGATGATGATGATGATGAAGCCAGAAACGGTCGCTGGATCAACAACGACCGTCGTAAGACACATCGCTTGAAATCCCAACAATGCACGGCCGGCCCAGACGTTACATCCTTGAAGGCCGCAGAAGTTTGTAAATTGATCCATCTCTGGAACATGGCATCCGGCCCCGATGAAGTTCTAGCCTACCTGAAACAACGGTATCCGACTGGAAAGTTCACAGTTGACGAGTTTAAACCTAGAGGTGACTACAAATCCTATAAAATAACGGTACCTGAAGAGTATTATGAAACTTTTCTTGCCCTGGACGTCCTTTCGAGGCCCCCACAATAAATTTCGTAAAACATAAAACTACCACCATTCCAAACACAACCCGTACAAACCGCTGCACTCGACCCCTGAACATAGTATACCAAAACGTACGAGGCCTTAAGACCAAGCTGCAGCAATGGAATCACAACCTTCTCTCACAGGAAGCAGACATCGTCGCAGTTGCTGAGACTTTTCTTGATGATTCCATTGGCGATCCTGAAGTAACGTCAAACGGATGGAGCGTTCGTCGCGACCGTCCCAATCGACGAGGAGGAGGAGTTTTACTCGCAGCGCGGCCCGGCGTCACTTTGCACCGACACGTCGAACTGGAAACTACAAGCGGCGAAGACATGTGGTGCTCCTTTTCTTTGTATAATGTAACATTTTATATAGCTGTTATTTACATACCTCCACGTTCTAGCGACAGTACCTATTTAGATTTGTTTCATACTGTCTATTTTAGATTCTATCTAAAATAGACAGCTTAAATGGTCCTGTAATTTTACTAGGAGATTTAAACTTAAACAGCGCGTCACTAAATATCAATACCTACTATTGTTATTTCCTAAACTACTGTGATTTATTGGAAAGTAATAATGTTTATAATTCATACGGAGGTAAACTCGATGTAGTTCTGGTGCGGCAGGATTGTTTATTGGCGAGTGTTCATGAGGTGACCGGTGATGGACTCGTGCCTCGCGCTGACGCGTACCATCCGCCTCTTGATATTTTAATTGAGAATAATACGTCCCGAGCTAGGAAGACATCTCAACTTAATGCTAGTAATCTTGATACATCTAGGGATTGGAACTTCTCTAAGGCTGATTACCATTACCACCTACTTTACCAAAAGCTCCGATATAGCGATTGGTCTCTCGTTTATCGAGCAACAAACGTAGATAGTGCTGTGGAAGCATTTTACAATATCCTTTACAGTATATTTGATGAATGCATTCCTAAGAAAATACGATCGCATAAGAAAGCAAGATGTTATCCGGTATGGTATACGTCTGAAATTATCAATCTAATTTCGAATAAAGCCTCTCAACTCTCAACACCAGTTATGGAAATCGGGAAAATTGAATTCTACAAATCATTTAGTACATTAAGAACACATGTCAAAGTACTTATAACGAAAGCTTATTACGAGTACACTAAGTTTGTTGAACAGAACATCAGAATTAACCCTCAGCAATTTTGGAATCATATCAATAGTTTAAGGTCTAAAGGAGGTTTCGAAGCAACTATTTCATACGACGGAGAAGAACGAAAGGGTCCGGACGCTGCGTTAGCGTTTGCCGACTTTTCCTCCAGTGTCTTTTTACCGGGCATCCCATTATTAGATTATGATCTAGCTATGAAAAATGACACTTCTCAATCTGCTACTCGAATTGACGTTACTAAAATATCTTTGCAGGAAATAGCAGCTGCAATTAATAAACTTAAACCAAAAAGTGCTGCTGGTCCTGATAATGTGCCACCGTATATTATTAAAGCCGGCAAGGAATTTCTAGTTCATCCTATCCATTACATATTCAACCTAATTCTGGTTACTAGTAAATATCCAACCCAGTGGAAAACGTCACGCGTTAAGCCCATCCCTAAATCCAGAGAATGTTCAAAAGCCGAACACTACCGTCCTATTGCAATTCTCTCTTGTTTACCCAAAGTCATAGAGTCTATTTTACATCGTAAAATCTCACTTCAAATAAGCCCATATCTTGCCGACTGCCAGCACGGTTTCCGTGCGCGGCGGTCAGTAAATACCAATTTATTATCCCTAACAGACACTATATCACGTTATTTAGACCAAGGCTCTCAAGTAGATGTTATATATTTTGATTTCCAAAAAGCCTTTGACCGTGTTGATAATGACATTCTCCTAGATAAACTTACAACTTTTGGCTTCACTCCGAAACTCGTCCAGTTGGTTGCTGACTATCTCAGAGATCGGCAACAATTCGTACGTCACGGTTGTTATATTTCTCCACCTTACCATACTCGTTCTGGGGTAAGTCAAGGTTCCATCCTGGGTCCTTTGTTTTTCGTTTTGATGTTTTTTTTTTTTTCATTTATTGATTTAGGAACATTTAATCACTTAAGATTACACCAGTTCCATTGTACCTTAACCTAAATTACTAAAAATATGTATCTACCCACCTACGTATTGCTATTTATATTGCGTAAGGTATTCTAGCACAAATAAATATATCAATTTAGCTTCTTCTGAGATCGGTGCCGCTAATATACATTGAAATGCACCTACATCTAACTTATTAAGATTAAGTGATCTGATTAATATTTGCCTATGACTTTCATTCCGGACACATTCCGTCAATATATGCTGAACATCTTCTAACATGTTACAAATTCCACAATTAGGTGATGGTACTTTTTTCATTATATAAGCAAATTTATTAAGCGGAATGTGTCCGGAACGCAACCTTAAACCTATTTTAATTAATTTCCTGCTTAGCCTAGCGTTTGTAAACCAAGGAATATGAGGAGGTTCACTTTGCATTGTATTGTACCACACACCTTTCTCCTTGCTTCGCTCGTCAAAGTGTTCTTTCCACATGCAATGTATCTTTCTATTGTATTTGTGTACTGTGTCATTAAAATCAGGTGGAATGTAAACATCCGCTCCGGACGCGCAGGCATCTTTTGCTAATAAGTCAGCCTCCTCGTTCCCTCTTAATCCTACGTGTGCGGGTATCCATTGCAATTTCAAGGTCACGTCCTCTGGTAACTTGTTTAATTTATCTAACACAGAGTAAGCTAGCGCTGTACATCTGTTTCCAGAGGCGCAGCGAGCTACATGTTGCAAGGCGCTTTTACTATCCGTAAATATAACCACCTTTTTAAGTTTACAGCTAATTGCATAAGTTATAGCCTCTGAAATTGCAAACAATTCCGCTGACATAATACAGATCTCTGATTTTATACTATAACAACTTTTCTCTTTATACACCGTGGGCGTTAACAACCCGAAAGATTTAAACCAACGATTTTAGAGCCTAATTGGAGTATATAAAGTTATATAACATATAGTCCAAAAACCCATAATTTAAGAGATATTAATTATTTAAAACAAATCACAAGATACAAAATCTCAATTCTAACACACCCTAAGGGCGTGAGGTAGCCACCTACTACTTTTACACGCTGTCGCCCAATATGGGATAACGACAACTATGCCAGGGATCCGCACCCAGATTTACTTCCTGGTAATCAATGTTTATAGGTTATATCAGACATACATTTATATACACTGTAATCGAGTATGGAAACATGACTCGACTGGGCCAATGTTAACATCATATGTAATATGTGGCTGTGCCACTGTACACGTTTTCTGCCATCGGTCAGGCTGGACATACAGTCGACTCGCTCCGGTCAAAGCACTTCTACGTGCCCGGGTGCCTTCCTTGTGTTACAAGGGGGGGCCGGACTCCTCTGAGTTTCCACATTCCCTTGTCCACCCTGGGTCAAGACTCCTGGTCGGTCGGTGCAGTTTGCCTTGACCCTCGCCTGGCACCCGCCGGACAGGAGACCTTTTGGTCTCCCGGGAACCTCCACCTTCCCCACTAGTTCCGCCTCGGTTTCTCCAACTTAGTCGACTATTGTAATCGGGCGAGGAAAACTCGCTCCTGCCCAATTTCTACGCACCATGTCTAAGACAATACTCAAAGTACATTGTACTAGCGTTTATTGGACCCAGTTATATGGAAAAGCTACTGTCACATTAACACAGTCTTATCATATTTCCATACCATATATATTACAATCGACATCATTAAAAGGTTACTGACTCACCATTCTCGCCAGGTCCTTTATCTTACCCACATTGCACGTGGAGAGTCCGGCAGCCATATTCACCCGCCATTTCTATCTCCCACGATTGTTTTTATGGCGTATCACGCTGTGTGACCACTTCTACACTCGCCAATGGTAGATTATCGAAAATGCCCTTCTCCAACGGGAGAGCGAGAGCGCTTCAATACTCCAAAGACCACCAGTCTTTGTGTACCCTCCGTGACAAATATATCATCACCTTGCCAATGCAAATTATCTCTTAAGGCGGCACTACACGATCCGACCATGAGTTAAAGTTATCGCGATATCATCAACTGCCATGATTCGCGACACACGCAGACGCACGAACTGCATGGTTATTAGCCAGTTTTACTTAATTAAGTTTGGTATCTGTCCTACAAAAAGGTTTCATTAGCGAAAAATTTTCGTCGTGATAAAAGGATGTGACTTGCAACTAAAATACAGCGTAGTGCTTTAAATAATAATTATTATGATATCACACAAGTAGCTTTCCTCTTTTCTCTTATCGCTAAGACTAGAAATCTAGTCTTGTCTACTTTTGTTCTGTCCTCAATCGCGAGAGTGCAAACTATTTACCTTCACTGATAGTTTGAAATTGATGTCACTAAAATTACATATTTTAAATGATTACTGATTGTCACGCAAGATAAAATCACGTTGTAAATTTGATTGACTGTAATAAATAAATTCGCCATGCCGCATTATCGCTTATTTAGCGGATGGCAACTCCCTCCAGGCAGTCACCGAATACCGAAGAAGATGCCCAGATCATCGTCTACCTCGTCATTCTACTTTTGTGGATATCCACCGACAGTTTCGGGAAAAAGGGCTTAGAAAGACTCCAAGGGAAAGCGCGATAAATCTAGATGTACGAACAGATAATCGAATAATGAATTTGATTACCAAAGCTGTATCACGAATCATATCACGATTATCGTCAAGAGCTGTAGCACGACTAGTCAATGGTCACCCGACTTAACTCCATTGGATTTTTTTCTATGAGGAACTCTGAAAGATAAGGTATACTCAACACCAGTGAACTCTAGAGAAGAATTATTATGAAGAATTGGAACGGCATCAGAAGAGATAAAGAACACTTTTGTGAACCTAAATAATGAAATCCGTTTAAGATTAAATCTTTGTGCTGAAAACGGTGGTACACACTTTGAATACATTAAATTAATAAAAATGCGTAATTGTTTAACATAGTTGTTTACTTTATTTTACTTAGTATAAATCAACACATCGAGAATTTAAAATACGTACTGATTAGCATGATCGATATTATAACAAAGTAGGTAATCATCTCTTTCCACCTATAGTATGAGGTAAAACAATAATAGGTATGATTTCTTTCGGATATAATCATGGTTAATGGTTTTGGTTACGTCAGTCAAAGGAAAAGATATCAACGCAAAGTATCAACAATAATAACTGCACTGTAATGTTGTGGTAACTACTAAAGTTTGGATACCTACAATTTGTGGTATTTTGTGGTGCCAATAAATTGAAATAATTTCAACGTAAACATCATGCTAGACATGACACTTCTTGTCATGGAACACCAGTCACTGCATTCGCCGTGGATCGTATGATATCGGAGTGATTCGTGAAGTGTCATGCTCGCTCCCTGTTTCTCAACTTGAGATTAATAAAACTCGCTCACTCTCTGGAGTAAAGGTTTGTTCACAAAGAAGCGGTCAATTAATATGATTTAATTTGTACTGAAAAAGTAATTTAATTAAGACACATAATTCGACCCATGTTGATATAGCATTATTTACTCGTACTGTCGTCAAAAATACGTGGTTTAAATCTTTCGGGTTATTAACGCCCACGGTGTATAATGGGTCGTGGTACGCAGCTCCTATAGTAGTTTTATTCTTTGACCCATCTGTATAAATTCTATGCCAATCACAATATTTCTCGCTTAATTCTGACAACACATTACATCTTAGATCACAAGGATCATACATTTGCTTAGAACGACTTACTCTTTAATTCGTCCAAATAATAGGTCCAAATAATAGTCCAAATAAGTAATACAATGACCTTTACCCGTTCTCCTTCCCCTCTTCATAATTTATATTCCTTAGACAGCTGTCCCATAGGTAAACTCTATAAAAGATCTTGGCGTTACTTTTGATCCCAAACTTACTTTTAACCAGCACATCATATCGCTCGCAAATGATTGTTACAAGAGGCTTGGTTTCATCGTCCGCAACGCGAAGGGTTTTCGTGATCCCAAAGTAGTACAGTTGTTGTACACCGCATTAGTCAGAAGCAAGATCGAATCGGCATCAGTTATTTGGAACCCGCATGAAAATTCATACACCCTTCTTTTAGAAAAAGTGCAAAAAGCGTTTCTCCGCTTTTTTAGGGTTCCGTAGCCAAAATGGCAAAAACGGAACCCTTATAGTTTCGTCATGTCCGTCTGTCCGTCTGTCCGTCTGTCCGTCTGTCCGTCTGTCCGTCTGTCCGTATGTCACAGGCATTTTACTCGAAAACTATAAGGTGTATTTGAATAAAATTTTGAGGACAGGTGTATTTTGTTGGCCGCTACATAGTTTTGTAATTAAAATGACAAAAAAAAAATTTTTTAGGGGTGCACTCCATACATAAAACTAAAAGTCAACATTTTTTTTTTCATTGTGACCCCGCGTGTGGCACATCAATCGATAGGCCTTTCAAAATAAATATAAGGTTTCTTAGCATTTTTTTTTGATTAAGTGAATAGAGTCGGAGATAATCGCCCCGAAAGTCACTAAAATTCTGTCCCCCCCCCTCTAATTTTTGAACGGTGTATTTTAAAAATATGGAAAAATTCATGGACATAGGGCTTATTAATTTCATTCACCGAAAATTGTTTTGAACAAGATCGGTTCAGAGGTTTTCGAGATATTGCTGAAAAACTGCCTTCCTCAAAGAAAAGGACGTAAGTGCCGTAAGATTTCTGTGACGATACGACCTTTTTAATAGGCACGGAACCCTTCGTTTTGCGTGGTCCGACACACACTTGGCCGGTTTTTACAAAAAAAAGTATGGATACTATCCCTTCCTCTACCCCACCAAATACCTACTAGGAATGTTGGGCTTCAACTCCTTACAGGTCAGACGTTATATCGAGCTTTTGTCCACTGCCTGTCAGACTTTGAGAGGTGAGTCAGACTGTTCTGACTTGGTCGCAAGAACATGTTGCCTCTTCGTTCCTGATAAGTACCTGCGCGGCCGCAGCCACCGACTCCTGGCAGAGGAGGTGACTCGCACGGCGGCACACGAGCACTCACCGGTTGTCCATGCCCAGGCGCTACTAAATAAATTTAATTCTTATGCACCGAATTGCGACCTGTTTGCCTGTAAATGGAGCAAACTTCGCCCGACTATTTTACAGTTTTTTGAAAACTATTTTTAATTGTTACTACCTTATTGTTGTTACCTTTATGATTTATCTTTATTCATTGTACGATGTGTATGTACTCACTAAGTTACTTTAAGTTTACCAACGCCATGGCGTAAGCTGTTATGTTGATAAATTGTATTTACAATTAAATAAATAAATAAATAAATAAATAAATAAATAAATAAATATTTAAGAGCGGCTACGGCTGTCAATTCAAACTAATCAAAAGAGTTTCATCTTTCAGCATGCCGTTTTAAAATGAGAACTAAACTACATTTATATGAAGAGCGTTCTTATGCAGTCCGGCGATCTTAAATAACTATCCACGAACACTTGATACTTCTAGTTTGGTAGCTAACTTCAACTATCACACCCTGGTAACATTTAATTGTGACCGGCGGTTAAACTTTTGACTTTTCTTGTATTATTAATTCTTTTAACGAGTAGTTGATGTTGCAAAACCAAGTAAAGTCGGGAATAAATAACATTTTAGACACTCACATATTAATAATAAGTACACCTAAATTACTTAAGTTTATGTTTGTAAATAACTTAAAAATATATAGAACCTTAATTGTTGCATTTGGAACATACAGGGTTTACCACGTTTAAAAAAAACGTTGATTATGACGTTTGTTTGTATATCGGTCAAGTCGCTAACTTTCTGTTCTGTGTCATTATTTTGAAATCGTTTATCATAAGAAACATTCAAGAAACATGAACGTTGCCCAAATTGCTACTTTTTATGATCTTGGAGACCCGGAGTTGGAACTATTAGACCCTACGCCGAACGTGCATGCCATGTTTATCTACTTCGACAGAATATTCTTTTGGGCAAAACTCGCGAGCAGAGCCGTCGTTCGTTGGAGTTGGAGCAAGAGGATGTATTCCGACGCTGGAGTGTGCTCGTGAGTAAATTCACACACAATTATAAATCAATGGTCACCAGTCTATTTAAGAGGATATATGAAAGAGTTGGAACTATTTGCATATTAGGGCAGTGGGCATTTATTAAGTAAATAAGTAAATCATGTGTGTAAGTCTTCATTAGACTGGTTTCTCGCAGTACTAATTGGCTATGATACTATAATTATTAAAAGTAACATCATCAATTTAAATAAAACTGATCGATACTGTGAAGATATTTGAGATTACATGTTCCCGTATTAATTTTCCAGCTATGAAGGCAGAGAAGGACTCTGTGATATTGCTCTCAGTGAGCCACTACTGAAACTGCGACCTCGGAAAGACTTGGTGGAAACACTGCTGCATGAGATGATCCATGCATTCCTGTTCATCACCCTGCGAGTCCAGGATCGGGACTGCCATGGACCTAACTTTAAGAAACACATGTACAGGATCAACAAGGTTGCGGGGGTTAATATCACCATTTACCATAGCTTTCATGAGGAGGTAAGATATAATACATATGTTGTTGGTCGAACATTGGATTGACCACATTGTGATATGCCTAGGCACATAGTGTTACACCGGCACTTCATGATCTGCCATCTCCACTTGCGTAAACAAAGCGGAGCGCGCGAAGACAGGTGTAGACTGTTGTGAAATTGTCAAACATAGCTAACTGCCTGTCAAAAGCGAACTCTGCCTCAGGTTGGTTAGGTTAGGGTTCACTTGTGTCCCTCAGCCTGTAAATAGACACCCGGCGATGCGTGTTGACGTCCACCCGCTTGATCATGAAGTAGTCTTGAAACACTGGAGTTTCACGATGTGACCGGGCATATCATGAAGAAGAAGGCCTATGACATGTTTATCTCGAAATAACGACAGAGACATTGTACTCATCAATTTCATCATTCAACCAGCTTTCTACTGAGCATATTGGGATGTTGCAGGCCAGATCATGAAATGCCAGCGTTTCAGGATGAGCCCGGGCATATCATGATGTGGCCATTCCAACAATAGGCCTACAACATTATATATCACTAAATATTTCTACTCTATGGATCATTATTAGCGGTTGGTATTTGCAGGGCAGCAGTTTAATAAAACAATGTTTGTCATAGAATACTGAAGGAAAAGTGTGAAAATTGCCCTTCCAAAAACTTCAATATCTTTCTTTACAACCTGTCAACCGTGAATTCTGACCTCTATTCATGGACCATGCCCAGACAGTTAATTTTTTTGTTGAAACATATTCGGTTTATGAATTTTCATTTAAAATACTTACCTGAAGTACTTTAAAGAGTTTCATTAGGGTGAATTGCAAAAAATATGTACATACTTAAGGGTCTTAATCTAATCTATGATTTAACTTTTTTTCCATTGTGTAACGGAAGTTACCCATATAAAACATATGGGAACGGTGCCAAAACAAAACAATAGCCAGAAAAAAATGAATTAAATGAAACTTCTGATAAATATTGTCATGTCAAAATGACAATATTTATCAATATTATCATGTGGCCGTCCGTGGCTTCTGTGGCACGAGTTTTCGTCCGCGTACACAGCTGTCTTTAGCTCTCAAAGGGTTAACTATGTACAATTTTTTTGCAATCCACCAATTACTCTTCAGTCACATGTAAGTAATCATAAAACAATTACTTGACGCAAGGTATTAAGCAGAGCTGTCAAGCATGCTTGTCAAATATATTCACCCAAAGAAGACATAAAGGAATAGCAAACAAGACAAGTAAAGTGAAGAAAATGATACTAAACCAAATCTAACCTATAGATTTATGCAGACATCAAGTTTCTTTTTGGCTCTTTGAAAGGCATGTCCACTATTTGTATTTACAGGTTGAACTGTACCAGACTCATAAGAAGAGGGTAGTAGCCCAACCAAAAGGTGATATTACAAAGTATATAACTAGTACAAAATAGTTATTTGTTATACAAGGGTGCAAAGTTATATTTTAACCGCGAGTGTGGAATTGAAACACGAGCCAGCGAATGGATTCTAGGGTTGAACCACGAGCTAGCGAATGGATTCTATGGTTGAACCACGAGCGAAGTGAGTGGTTCGAAAATAGAATCCTGAGCGTAGCGAGTGGTTCAAAAATAGAATCCTGAGCAAAGCGAGTGTTGCAACACACGAGACGTCAAAATAACTTGCACCCGTGTGTAACACAAATCTTTTCACCTCACTAAACTGAGGAAATTACTACATAAGAAAAACAACGAAAATATGTATAATCAGCCTTTATTTTAACTAGTAAATATTACATAGACTCTACATATCGACTCTACATATTGACTACATATCGACTCTACATATCGACTCTACAAATGGACTCTACATATCGACTCTACATATCGACTACATAGACTCTACATATCGACTCTACATATCGACTTTACATATCGACTCTACATATCGACTCTACAAATGGACTCTACATATCGACTCTACATATCGACTCTACATATCGACTACATATCGACTCTACATATCGACTCTACATATTGACTCTACATATGGACTCTACATATCGATTCTACATATTGACTCTACCTATCTGGACCCCCATATAAAACTTCACCCCCTCTTTTAAGGGGTTAGGTGCAGTCTTCCAAAAAAAATGATGCACGATTTTTTTTGTTAGTCATAAACAGTGATCGGTTTTTTGGATTCGACATGGGGTGAACGACCTCAATCATTATGTTAGTATGGATATGCCCCGGGAATCCGGGCTTTATGTTGTTAGAAAAGGCAAAAAGTAGCTGATAGACGAGTACTTACTCTTCGTTCTTTTGTCTAAATCGAACAAATGACCACAAGTGTTTACACTGATAGCTCATTTGCTGCCTCCAAAGCGGCACATTTTGTACTGTTTGGATAAAAGTTCAGCGAGTAAGTACGCGTGTCTATAACCTATGACCTAATATTATAGTATAAATTATACAGCTAATATGCAATCCTTAGAAGCAAATAATTAGAACTAAAATCCAGAGAAAATAATGAAATGTCAATGTCAAGATTTAGAAGTATTTTTTCCATCATGACAGATACATATATAAGCTAATACTTTGTGGAGGTTTTAATATATT
This sequence comes from Epinotia nisella, assembly GCA_932294315.1. NCBI lineage: Eukaryota > Metazoa > Arthropoda > Insecta > Lepidoptera > Tortricidae > Epinotia > Epinotia nisella. The sequence continues at coordinate 13,491,566 of OW028693.1, forward strand.
TTGCTTAAAATAAAGTGTAGAGATTAGGAAAAGAATAGAAGTTTTTGTCTCAACTGGTTGCCATGTAAGAGTACAAAATTCCTTAGAGATAATTTAAATTGTTTTATTTTTGTACAGTTTGTTCGGTATCGCGGGAAACTGTCATATCTATATTAACTTTTCTACTTGATATCCCGCGAGGGAGAATCCAAATAACCGATCACTGGTCATAAATAGTCCACATACCAATTTTTAGCTTTCTACCTTGAAAATTGCGGAATGCTCCATACAAACTTCCACCCGCCATTTTAGGGAAGTGGGGGGGGTTAGAAAGAGATAAAAAGTAGCCTATGTCACTCTTCATCCCTTCAACTATCTCCACTTAAAAATCACGTCAATTCGTCGCCCCCCCGGTTTGCCGTGAAAGACGGACAACAAAAGTAACTAATAACACGTTCGGATTTCAAATATTCTTTGCACACATGTGGATAAAATGCAGTTTTGCTATCTGTTTTTAAAGAATAAAAACCGGCCAAGTGCGTGTCGGACCACGCAAAACGAAGGGTTCCGTGCCTATTAAAAAGGTCGTATCGTCATAGAAATTTTACGGCACTTACGTCCTTTTCTTTGAGGAAGGCAGTTTTTCAGCAATATCTCGAAAACCTCTGAACCGATCTTGTTCAAAACAATTTTCGGTGAATGAAATTGATAAGCCCTATGTCCATGAATTTTTCCAAATTTTTAAAATACACCGTTCAAAAATTAGAGGGGGGGGGACAGAATTTTAGTGACTTTCGGGGCGATTATCTCCGACCCTATTCACTTAATCAAAAAAAAATGCTAAGAAACCTTATATTTATTTTGAAAGGCCTATCGATTGATGTGCCACACGGGGGGTCACAATGAAAAAAATTTTTTTGACTTTTAGTTTTATGTATGGAGTGCACCCCTAAAAAAATTTTTTTTTGTCATTTTAATTACAAAACTATGTAGCGGCTAACAAAATACACCTATCCTGAAAATTTTATTCAAATACACCTTATAGTTTTCGAGTAAAATGCCTGTGACATACGGACAGACGGACAGACGGACAGACGGACAGACGGACAGACGGACAGACGGACAGACGGACATGACGAAACTATAAGGGTTCCGTTTTTGCCATTTTGGCTACGGAACCCTAAAAAAGGTCTTTCCGAGCTAGTGAGGTGAAAAAAAATATATTGCCTTCTGGAGAGCCAAGAATAGTTCAAATAAGTGACATTAAGTCAGACTTATCAAAAGTTCAAATAAAATCTAACAATTCAAGCACAGTTGTAGTAAGTCAGAAAAGTGTTTCTAATCCCATAAATACACCAGTAGTGAAGCCACCATCATTTCTTACTGGTAAAGGTTATACTATTACCGGCACTAGAGTGAGGTCCAATTCCGCCGATGTGACTGAAATGGTCAGAAATATTCGGGCCAAGAAAGAGTTGACCCCTAATATGGTTTCACAAATTGCTAATATTAGACACAAAAATAATGATTATGTTCAAAAGCCGAATGTGAATGCTTCTCCTAAAACGGCAGCTACTACACCAAGCAAAGCAAATGATCTCCCTCCACCTATCCAAGGAGCGTCTAGCAGGTATACCTTTAAGCGCCAGCTTAAAGGCTATTTGTTGACGCTCCAAAAATCCCAACCCTAACCCATCCAGCACTTTTAACATCCCAACCGTGTCGCGTTTTATGCTTTGTGTTTTTCATCCCGTCGTGCTACTGTTCTATATACATATTTTCAATATTTTGCAATAATTATTTATTTATTATGTGTCTACTTACTTTTTATCTAATGCTGTGTTGCGTTGCGTTCCGTGGGCCACTTGCGGTGCTGTCTGAAAACCAGCGCTGCAGGTGTCTGTCTGACACCTCGGCACAATGCTGAGACAGCGACCGTTTCACTGCCGCGAAGACACACAATATGTGTCAATTGTCATGTATGTCTACTCCTTTGTCTCTGTGTGTCTTTTGTGTAGTGAATAAATGTCTTCTTTTCTTTTCCCTTCTTTTCAAAGATACTATTCCAAAAGCAACCAAACATAAGCTTGATTCAGAACACGTACATGCACCTCCCGTAAAAGTAAAGAAGATTGATGATTACTTCAAGAACAATGTCAAATCTCTACTCAAAGATATTTACGGTTCTAACATAGATGTTGTAGAGTCTGGAAATAATAGCAAATTGGTTGCCGTTAATAATACTAGTAGCTCACAGGTTGTTCAAGTTGATTGCCCTATATGCAGGTTGAAAATAGAGGAAAGTAAAATAAATACTCATTTAGATGAATGTTTAAATAAAGATTTAATTGCTAAAATATGCAATGGGAATGAAGTAGCAACTTCTCAAGTTAAATCAGAGTCAGTGCCACCAGTTAATGATAAAAACCAACTAAGTTCTGTAGTTGTAAACAAGGTTTCAAAACAAGTTTCGAAAGAAATACTAGCCACTTTACCGCCTTATAAACCAAAACTACAAGTCAAGCAAGATTATCCTAATGGTATTGACTTAATGAAGAAGGATCTGGATAAATCTTTAACCGCATTTAAAGGAACAGCCCGTAATGAGACAGAGACCTGGAATAATCATTTGAAGACACATATACCGAAATTAGACCCAGGGGTTGTAGACAAAGAGAAGTCAGTTGTCAAAGGGCAACTTGATAAAAATCAAAGGAAGTCTGATAATTTGATTGTACCTAAAGAGGAGAAAGATCTAAGAAGTGGTTCTTCACCATCACATGTTCCAAAAAATGTTGAAGTAGAACCAGGGCCTAGTAAGGTATCTTCTTGGTGGCACCAGAAATGTCTCTGCTGTGGTAATCTAGTCACTAAACCTATGGGCGAACATTTAGAAGAGTGTTTGTTATTTTTTGATAGTGAACCGCCTCCAGAAGAAGCGCCTGCTAACATAGCCAACCAAACCATAGTAATAGATGATGATGACTATTTTATTGATGAGTCGCAGGTGTTCAATGCTACTGGAACCAAGTTACCGTGCCCATGTTGTATGCAAATGGTGGAAAATGATGATATGATTGCACATTTGGATAATTGTTTATGTTAACTATGTTTATCGTTATTTATTTATTAATTATTGTCATGTTAAAGTATTACGTCTAAATTATTTTTTTAACTTGAGCAAAACTAAGAATATCATATTGTGATTATTTGTGATATTAGAATAAATAAAATAATAAATAATTTGATTGAAGTTGAACTCTTCTCGCTCGTTTTCCCGCTAACTTTGATGTCGTCCCCTAAATTTACTTGCTGTCAACTGAACTGGATTGCAATTTGCAGTTATAATAATTGCACTTTAAACCATAGAAGTAAATAGTCAGTACAATAAATAGGAACTTAGTTTTAGTAGTAGTGTATCAGAACTCACAAGCGTTAAAGGTTTGAAGAGCTGTCTCTCATCACCCGAGAGCGAATCCAAGATCTTATTGTATCCCTTAGTCACAGACAAGACGCACTCGTACACAAACAGCAAACTCTTGCTTTTGGCGTACACCTATAAAACAAATTTTAAAAGGGGAAGTTTGCTTACTTAGATTTAAGTTAGGCGCTCATAAGCTTTTATTTAACTTGAACTGTCCATTTGTAAGTATAGGTATTATGTAAATAAATAATGTAAGTTTTCCTTCAAAATTTTACAACTAAAGATTTTACATTTTTACCACTTGTCGTTATCTGATTGAACTAAAATTTGGAAACGCTAACCGCGCTAACGTGGCATAAGTTCGAGGCTAACGCAATATCATGGCACCACCGAGCTGATCTTTTGATGGCCATCTTCTGCCTCCATCATCAGATGATGATCAGCTTGATCATATTGTAATATTGTATTTTTTATGACTTAATTAATGGTTTAAAATTTCAACTCGATTAGATTTTGGGAACTTGGTAAAATTGACTACCAAGATTTAAAGGATAATTATTAATATACATTACATACAAACAGTATATCCTAATGTAATGGTTTTAGGGCAGTTACTCAAAGCGACTTTATGCAGTGGTACAAACGCGATACAGTATCTCTAAGGCTAGTGTCGCGCTACAGACGCGCGTTACAGACACAGCCTTACACAATCGTTTAGAGATCGAGCAAATAGTCCGCCGTCACTACAAATTCACGATTATCGATATAGCATCTAGTCATTTGTTTGATAAAAGTCGCCGTGGCATAACTTTCTTACACGCATTACTTTCTACTCTTTAACTTACGGGCACTGCGTACGTATCGTACTAAACTAACTAAACACTTACCACGTAAGCATGCTGTGGTATATCCATACTTAGATTTTGCCAATGCGCTGCCTCTTTGCAAAGCTCTAGAATATTTCTGTAATATTTAAAAAGCAAGTATGATACGAAATTAAAATTTTCATTATGTCTAAACAAATACAACGTAGGTACATATGATTCATAAATAGTTTAGAAGTTCAGATTGACTTACACATCAATGTTACATTCCATCAAACCTGGATTTTCGGCACTTTTTCTCATCAATGACTTTTCGTCTAAATTATGCTACAAACAAAAATTGATGGTTAAAAAATATAATTTTCATCTCTCCTGTTCTGAAAGTTGACTTTTCATGGGTATATATCCGGGTTGAAAATAGCCTTTTCTACCCTAATACAAAAATAAAATGGAAACTATTAGCAGAGATCGGACAAATTTGCGTCATTGCTCGCAATAATGTGGACATAACTCAGAAAATTAATCAAAATGTTAATCAATTAATTATTTCTTGAAGAATTTTTTTAATTTCCGGAGATAATAGTTTATACGTGCTTATGATTGTTAGCAAAATGTTATTTGAAGTGCTTATTGTTTTCGTAAATATTTTTATATAATATAGAAGTTACGATTTTAAACTGAAACGATTATTTACACTAGAAATAATACCCAACAACTACTACATGGTAAATATCCTGCTATGATTATTATTTCTGAAGAAGAAGTTTTCTAGTTCTATAGATATAACGGAAAAAATACTGATTATTGTCTTTAATAAATCTATACTTTAACAAACTTTAATATTTATTGACTAGTAATCAAATTGTATCTTAAGTAAGTAGTAAATAATTGATGAATATTTTGATTAATTTTGGAGTCATGTCCACATTACTGCGAGCAATGACGCAAATTTGTCCAATCTCTGACTATTAGATACGTTTTTTAAACTTTTGTAAAGTTGGCAGTATGTGTACTTAATATACTAGTTTTATCAAATGTACGTGTAGTAGGTATTTTACTCTCATCACAGTCGAAATGAAAAGTAGAGTGTTTAACTATGGTGAATTTACCCATTTCATACTCGATTCGAGCGCTTGGTTCGAGCGCCAGAAATATCTCGGGTGAAATGGGTCACTTTCCACCCTTTGTTAACAACTACTATTACCTATCTAACAGGTATCATTAGGATAGTGGAAGTAATTTCCATATAAGAGCTTCTATTGATCTAGTGCTTATAGAATGTTCCAAATGTTTATGATTAGCTCAACGGTTGACTGGTAGAGAATGCCTTATGGCATTGCCGCCTAAGCGTAAAAAACCGGTCAAGTGCGAGTCTGACTCGCGCACCGAGGGTTCCGTACAAAATATCTTACCACACACCCGTCTTACCCCGCCCATTAATTTTGGAAAAATCTTAACAACGCATAGTGTAGTTAAGTCATGCTGAGTACCTACAGCGCCATTTATCGGTGCATTTTGTTACTAACTTGCGCGACCAAGGAACTCGGTATTACAGTAAGGGAAATGTATTCACGTACCACTGTACAGTCAGCAGCAGAAGTAGCTGAGCGGGCCGGGTGTTCAAAATAACCTACACACGCTCTTAATTTCTTAAGAATAAAGTCGTGTGCAGGTCATTTTGAACACTCGGCCCGCTTAGCTACTTCTGCTGCTGACTGTAGAACCCTGTCGCAATTGGCAGGCCGCCGTCACTCAAACTCGAGTGGTATGTCACCTTATTGCGATACGGTTCTACGGTGGTACGTTAATACATTTCCCTTATTGTAGGTATGTTGGTATTTCAGCGATAATTCTTTATCAAGTGAATTAATTTCGATAATTTTTTTTTTATTTGCTAGAAGGTACTTTCAGAACACTTTCATACGAATTTGAAGGGAAAAATTAAAACACAGAAGTATTAAATTACAAACAAAATTAACATATAATTTTTGAAGAATAAAAAAAAAATACGCTAGATAGAGGTCTCGTTATACTTTTCCGGTAATATTCACGTTAATATTAATCATATATATTATTTTCAAATTTTTCGCTTGGTTAACTTCGGAGATAAGGGGGGGAATGGTATTTTTTTCAACATTTTTCTTTATAAATCAAAATTTTACCATCGTAGAAAAAAAAAGAAAAATTGTTTTAGAATGTACAATTCAAGTTCTTTCATATGATACCCCACTTGACCTACTAACTAGACTTTGAATTTTTGCCCCCCCTCTTATCCGCCCTTTTTTATACAAATTAAAAGTATATATTAAAAATTTTCATTTTCCATACACGAGCATTAGCTTTGTTTACAACTATTCCAAATTTCAAATCGATAGCATTAGTAGTTCCTGAGATATTTGACTTTGTGACAGACAGACAGATGGACGGAGTCGCACCATAAGGGTTCCGTTTTTACCTATTTGGTCCGGAACCCTAAAAAAGGCGGTATGCACTAGAATGGCATCCACTCGAGAGAGACGCAGAGATTTTTAGGAGTCAAACAATAAGGATTTTTAGCTAAAAGCTGCAGCGCCATTGAGATTTCTAGAAAGTGCCCTGATTTTTTTATACCTAAGATATACATTTTTTTATGGATGTACCGTCCAAGAGATCCAGAGCTCCCTGATGGCTACTTCAATGGCGCCCGTAAGCCTGTTCACGTGCATTATCACGTACTCCGAGCTGCTGCAGGGCATCATCCACGCGGCATCTGTCATAACCTGGACAAACACATTCAGTCGAGCGTTGCTGCTTTTAAACACGAGGGAAATATTACCAAACTTATTCCATCTTGCTATATATAGTATACCTATATATATTGTTTCATAAAAGTGTCATACGATAAGTTTTATAAACCCGGTGAAAGAGGTATGCACTGAATAGGCATAAAATAATTATAAGGTATTTCAGGTCATCATCGTCTAGTTGCGTTCACAGCCTTTACAAAATAAACCGGTCAAGTGCGAGTCTGACTCGCGCACCGAGGGTTCCGTACGACCAAGGAACTCGGTATGTACAGTAAGGGAAATGTATGCACGTACCACCGTAGAACCCTGTCGCAATTGACAGGCCGCCGTGACTCAAACTCGAGTGGTATGTCACCTTATTGCGATAGAGTTCTACGGTGGTACGTTAATACGTTTCCTTTACTGTATGTTGGTTTTTCAGCGATAATTCTTTATCAAGTGAATTAATTTCGATAATTCTTTTTTTATTTGCTAGAAGGTACTTTCAGAACACTTTCATATGAATTTGAAGGAAAAAAATTAAACACAGAAGTATTAAATTACAAACAAAATTAACATATGATTTTTGATGAATAAAAAAAAATTACGCTAGACAGAGGTCTCGTTATACTTTTCCGGTAATATTCACGTTAATATTAATCATATATATTATTTTCAAATTTTCCGCTTGGTTAACTTCGGAGATAAGGGGGGGATTGTATTTATTTCAACATTTTTCTTTATAAATCAAAATTTTACCATGGTAGAAAAAAAAAAAACTGTTTTAGAATGTACAATTCAAGCCCTTTCTTATGATACCCCACTTGGCCTACTAACTAGACTTTGAATTTTTGCCCCCCCTCTTATCCGCCCTTTTTTATACAAATTAAAAGTATATATTAAAGTTTTTCATTTTCCATACACGAAGATTAGGTTTGTATACAACTATTCCAAATTTCAAATCGATATCATTAGTAGTTCCTGAGATATTTGACTTTGTGACAGACAGACAGACGGACGGAGTCGCACCATAAGGGTTCCGTTTTTACCTTTTTGGTCCGGAACCCTAAAAACTAGCAAGAACTGTGCTTGCTCCCGTCGAGCTGGTTATAGAAAGTATCTTCTTCAAGTAGATAAGGCGGTTCTTCTTCATCTCCGCGTCGCCACCATGCCGCTCGTTTAGTGCACTTCGTCACTGGATATGCTGCACACGTGGTTTCAAGGAAGTACCTTCTTTAAGTAGACGAGGCGTTTCTTCCTCATTCGCAGCAAGGCGGGGCGGCCGGCGAATGACGGCAGGGCGGATGGGTCCTGGCTCCGCGTCACCACCATGGATTTCTTCGCTTCGTGCACCTCGTCGCTGAACATGCTGCACACCTGGCTTCAAGGAAGTACCTTCTTCAAGTAGACGAGGCGTTTCTTCCTCATTCGCAGCACGGCGGGGCGGCCGGCGAACGACGGCAGGGCGGATGGATGCTGGCTCCGCGTCATCACCATGAATTTCTTCGCTACGTGCACTTCGTCGCTGGACATGCTGCACGCGTGGTTTCAGGGAAGCACCTTCTTCAAGTAGACGAGGCGGTTCTTCCTCATGCGCAGCACGGCGGCGCGACCGGCGAACGACGGCAGGTCGGAGGGGTGCTGGCTACGCGTCGCCACCATGTCCTTCTTCGCTTCGTGCACCTCGTCGCTGAACATGCTCCACACCTGACGGTTTCAAGGCAGGGTAAATAAATAGGAATAGTCCAACCCAACACACTCGTACAAACGACTATCGAAAAGTTCTGGAATGGCATACCACCGGAAAACGCAGTTTCTATTCTTAGTCCATGCAGGTGAAATTAGGCGTGAGTACTCTAGATCGGGGCGATTGTGACGATCACTGGCCTATGTGGAGCAGTATACGTCGTATGGTTGATATAATGATGATGAATCAACGAGCAACTTGGTTTTTAGTGAGTTATATTTGCGAATTGAGAAGTTCATGATACGGATCGTCAGGCTATCTATTTTTTTCTTCAATAGGGGTGTAGACTCATGTTAAAATTGATAAGTGATAACGTAGTGTTGCTAAATGGGTAGTAAACCATCAAATTATTGTAATAAAGTATAAATAAAAAAATATAATTAAAATCATAAAAAGATATGGACCTTAAAAGTTTAGAAAAATATGCAATTTTTTTATTGTCCATTAATAGATTTAAAGCTACCAAGAGAATCCTTACGCTTTTATAGAAACAAAATTTTTGGACAACTATGGACCTCAACGCAGTATTTCGCGACCGAAACAGCAATTTACTTGATTTTCCATACAACGATTAGTACAAAGTCACTAAATCCAGAAAAATAATTTAAGAAATATCAACTGTGTTGTAGTAGTAATAAGGTTGAGTTTTCCTTTACCTATTACTTGTAATTAGTGAGTTTTGCTTGTCACCCGACGAAAAAAAAACTCATTAAAATCGGTCCATTCGTTTCGGAGCTACGATGCCACAGACAAACACACGTCTGTCAACACATATTAAATATGCTGATTGACCACATGAAGGACGACTTTTGTTTTTCTGACTGTGTATGACCCGCAAGCCGACATGTTGACCGCAGAATTAGGTCATTGATAAGCATACTTGTTGATGTAGGTACGAGTACATGCTCGTACTTGTACATTCATTACAAATTTAAGAGTTAGACTCTTGTCGATGTAGCTTTCTCAATCTGACTTTATCTAGGGCGACCTCCTTGATTTTCTTAAATTATCTTTCGTCATTCCATTCCTTGCCTTCTAGTAGAAGGTGACCTATAATTTTACCTCTATCTTTTTAATAGTCTCCTTTTCTCTCCTAATCTTCTCGGCACTTTTTCATTAGTGATGTTTTCACCCCCGACACAAACGGCCAGTGTGATACTGAAACGGATGAATCAATTTAAGCGCGGGTTTTTTTAATTGAAAATATTTTCTGTCGAGCTCTGTTAAATGTGGCGTGGGTGTATTAAATTTTTAATTTTGGTAGTTATTTTGTGCAGCTAATTTTCTTCATTCTTCGCTATCACATACATGCAGACACTATAATATTATGACACTCTTTTCTACGGTAGTCGGGTAAAGATAAGAACATCTGACTATAATATTTGGGAGGGAGTGAGCCATTGTTCGCTTTTCAATTTCAAATCCCGATTAACGTTATGTTTTTTTGAGTGTATGTATGTATGTTTATTAATTGTCATGCTCTGCTCAGCCGAAACAGCTTGATAATTTTAACACATTCGCTGCCAAGAATCGCTACGCGCTACGCTCGTAGCCGATCCCGTGGTTTCCCCCGTATGTAGCGGAAAGCGACTACGGCGTAGGCGCCCGCTAGTCGGATTCCCGGCCCTGAATGTGTTAATAGGGGAGGTGTCGTTACATTCTTTTGAGTCAAGGGAGTGATATAAACCATATCGGGTAGTTCCAAGTATTTTCATAGAACTCGCACTTTATGTACGGGGTTTAAATTGAATTATTGCAAGAGTTTCAGTCATATGGAACAAAATAAATGGGAAGTATCCAACTCTAGAGAACAACACTTTGGGCGTCATTGCATGGTTCCAAGTATGTATCATTATTATACTGAAGTGAAAATGTATTAGGAAAAACAAATGAAGGTACGCAATCATTATTCTTACTAACAACTGTGGATCATTTATCTGATTTTTTGAACGAGTGAGTGAAGCGAACGAAGTTCTCCGTTTCAGCTTGGGCAAAAATGCTTTCGTATTCTGTCCGGCTGTCTGGCTGTTCTCCTCTGCAGGTCCGCACTTCTCAACCGTTTCTCGTGAAATTTTGTGAGCAGGTTTCGATAAATATGTTTTGTCAATTTAGTTTTTCGAATGAAAAGTAATGTTATAAAGAGTGACTTGCTAGTTTTGCAGCTCACAGAGCTACTAGTTTTGAAATTAAATTGAGTATAATTATAATTTCATTTTCCACAATTGTCTGCAACATGAATTCAACATATACAACATGTACATTTCGTATACCGGGGTAGGTGTTTGTGCCGCGAGAGCAAACACGGAGGATGCGACGTCTTGCGGAGTACGCAGCGGGAGCGAATCTCCCCGTTCATTATGTTTTCCTGGTATTCGGATTGCGAAATACCGAAGCCAGCCAGTTTTCCACCGGCTGTAGACTGAAAACTACTTTGCAGAATTTTCAGAAAAGATGAAATATCGTGTTGGATGTGAACATCCACACTTTTCACTGGATTTCCACAGAATTTAGAAGCGGAGACTCCATTAGAGTGCCAATGTCAAACTAATATCACGAACACAGACGAATCTTTATGATAGGTATTTCATTACTTTCTACTCTGAGCTGGTATGATGTTAGTTAGATACTAAATAGTAATAGTGTGTTCCAATATTAATAAGTGCATTGAGACACACATATCACTGCTATATAATTCAGAATCGAGATGAACGACCATGGTTTAATTTCGAAACCCCCCACAACTCAAGTTAAAAGTTAATTTTCAGATTGACAGTCATATATGTTACTGTTCTTCTGAAACCATCCCTAGGTAGGTATTATAAAGCCGTTAAACGTAAAGATGTTAATTTAAAAGAGTTTCTTGGTTTTAGAATTCTCTGCCACGACAACTCTAATAACTATTGTCTTAAGCTAATTTGTAACGGCTTTCTATAAATAAATAAAAATCAGCCAAGTGAGTGTCGGGCCAGTGTAGGGTTCCGTAATTGCCTAATTTATTCACATTCCCAGTAGTAGCCATTTAGCCGGAAGGGTGAAATGATTTTATTCAACATTTTATCTATCATTTTGTCGACGTCATTGATTTATATACCCACTAGCTTCCGCCCGCGACTTCGTCTGCGTGGACCCGGCAAAAAAACTATCCTATATCCAGGCTATAAACTTTCGCATGTATACCTAATAATTATTATATATATATATATATATATATATATATATATATATATTAGTAGGGTTAGTAGGATGCTGAAACCCTAAAAATAAGTATAAGTGCTTAAATTACTGCGTGTATTATTTAATTCCGTTGTGTACATAGTACTTAATCATAGGTTAATTAATAACATTACACGAGCACAATTTCGGTCCATACCGAAATAGTTACATCTACACAAGTAAGTAGGTTATGTATGTATGTATGTGTATTGAATCATCCCACCGTAGCCTGTTTGACGTGTGTGCCTCTGTAATTACATCATTATCTGACTCTCTATAACGATGTATCCCTAGTATTCGTGTATATGCGTTTAATATCTGTAGGGACATTGCAGATATTTAACTTTTTTTTGTATGTATAACCTTAAAGTTCAGAATTATGAAAACTTAGCTATTTACTATTTTATTTTGAATGTAGGATTGAAACTTCAAAGTTATTAAAAGTGTAGTTGGAATTATTGTTCACAGTTTTAGTTCAGATGTATAAAAATGTGTCTTGAAACAAGAATACGATGCAAGTTTAATTTGGTAAACAAGTCGTCGAGATCGTTTCAAAGTGACCGGCATCCGCTGGCTTCGATAGCGTTTTACGCCAAAGTGTAAATAGCAACAAAATGAGCGTGTATAGTCCCTAACCAGGGCATGATAGGTAGGTGGTACCTACAATATTATCTGCAAGCGATACACTTTTTTTCCAATCGATTGTGCCCACATTGGGCGCAGAATGTGCGTGTGTTTCAAGTGTCATTGATGCATTTCGGTGTGGGTCGGGGGGTGTGGAGGCGGGCTGGACAGGCCGGCCGAACGCACTGCCACCGCCGCTGCCGCCACGCCAGTTCGCGACGAGACTCTGAGCCGGGCAGACGCGCGCCGCTCTCCCCGACAACTTGCTTGCGAAACTCGATCTGCTTACACCGAAATATTCTAAACCGCTAAACACACGTTTTTGTGGACTAAAAAGGTTCGTCGCCAACAGTGCTTCCGTTGCATTTCAATAGAATTTAACTGCGTTTGGAAAAAAAAGTTGTAATTAGGCGTACAGCGCGCGCGAAGTTTATCATCTTGACATTCTAGTTTTTGCTCAAGTACAGGTTTGCATAAGGCTGACAGGAATGGACATAGGAACTCGCGATGAGTAAGTGGGCCTTGGTGTTAGTACGTGGCGACTGTAAAAAAATCGCAATTAGTCCGTCGAAGCCGCTGTCGTGTCGCTAAGTTTCCTTTGTTAAGCTAGAAGTAAGAAAAGGCATTGTTATAGTGAATTTATTAGCCTGTTGATGGCTAGCTACTTGTGTATCCCGCGTTTTGGATTATTTCAGTTGTTTTCCGAGTTTTCTCGTTTGATTTTCCTTCTGCACTTGATGGTCTGCTGCTCTTTGAAAACTGGTAAATTCAGGCAAGTTTTATGTGATAACGCTTGTCTGTGTATATAAAAAGATTTTCTGTGCGTTTTCTGTTGCCTATTCTTCAAGACTCAGAAATGAAAATTCAAGCCTGAAATATTTATCAAATCATTAATTTGATGAATATTTCTCTTACCGGGATATGAACCCGGAACATCGCAGGCATAATGACTACCCACTTGCCTAATCTTGATAATTAGGCAAGTCCATGAAGTTCGCTGTACATAATAGTTAATACTAATCTTATTTACCTATATCTACCAGGCATGCAGACTCTGCAGAAGTTACTGTATCGAACTCAGCGAAGTTTGAAAGTAATTTTGGAGTGCAGCGCGCGTCGAACTAATCGCATCGTTCACGGTCCTTAGTTCGCTGATAACAACACAGCGTAGGTACCAACAACGCCTGTTGCTCTTGTAACGAGGTTTCATTTTAAAATCAACTTTTATTGCGATTTACCTGATCTACTTCCAAAGGGAAATTAGTTACGTCCATCCATATACGTTTTGCTGTCCATTGATTAGATTTATAGGGGAAAAACAGGGATCGAACCTCTAGTTTCCACGTGTCAATCGTAAAATAAAAGTAACCTCGAGGGCAGTAACCAAGGGGCTGTTTCAGGGATAATGAGACCCCCTCGGTGCGGTGGTGGATATAAAACCGGGCGGAGAGCCCAGCGCGGCTTGCCGTCGGGACTTAATCAGGAGGACCAGGGCTACAGATTATACTGAAGATAATGATAATGGCCAAAATATAATGGCGTCTAATTAAGACAAAATTGAACAACTAATCACACATTTTTAAACGAAATGTCACGTCTTCTAGAGTCGACAGTCTAGATTTTGATTTTTAGTGTTAGCTTAACGTTCATAAGTCATAACACTTTCCAGGCTGGCATTTAAAAAATACAATCGTATGTCAGTTATTTATTACAAGTTTTTATTTCAATTAAGATGACATTTTGAGGCAAAGATGTTTGACAGGATGTAGGTATGTGGTCTATATAACGCCTCTGCCTGGAAAAGGGTTAAAAACCCTCATTAATAGTGCATAAGACTGCACCTTTACTCAAATACTCCATAGTTCTTGAAGTCGGTTTGATACCCGACCGGTTATAAAAACAGTTACGCGCCACCGTGCCGAAAGCTATTACTGCGGCCTTGTCGTTATCGCTAAAATAAAATAGCTGCGACGGTGCAGTGACCGCTCCAGGAGTAAGTACAGTGGGCTGCAAAAAATAATTAACTACTACACGGTGAATTCATAACGACTCTATTAATAAGGTAATAGAGTCGGTTTTAAGTTGTGTAAAAAAAAATTGTACTGACGAAACGGGGTGTAAGTTGTTGAATACCTATTTATGTGGTGCGTTAGAATTTTGATTTACTTTTAACACTTGATGTAATAAAACTCATCAGTCCTTTTTTCTTATCGCTTAACGTGATATGCATTTCACGAATAAACAAACGTGTAGGTATTAACATTAATTAATATTTGGCGGATTTAAAAAATTTCGTGGTTTACTTGGCTGCATATGCGATTGCAAAAATTGTTAAAAGTTTTAGAATAGAACAGAATAGAAGAGAAAAAAAAAACTTTTTTTCCCGCATTATTGTCGATAAATAAGTTCTAACAAGGATCTCTTTGTAATTGAAAAAAAATTGATACCTATAATTGTGTGTTGTTCCTTCGATGTAATATGCGGTTGCAAAATTTGTTAACAGTTTAGAATAGACTAGAATAGAAAAAAAAATCACGCCCAATTGTAGATGAATAAGTTCTAACGAGGATCTCTTTGTAATTGAGAAAACAATAGATACCTATAACAATTTAACCGCAGTTAGCTATCTAATAATAATATATTTATTTAGGACACAAGTAAATTCAGCGCAAAACGATTTCACAAACAGCGACCGACTAGTCCGTCCACTCAACCAGTCTCAGTAGGCAAGTAATCACATGAATAGGTAAATAGGCCAAGTACGTTCTCACATTCTAGTAAACTTCACATTGAAATCTTCAAACAGGTATAACTAGTATCCGAATCAACAATAGGATCTTTAGGGCATCAAACCTATTCAAACAATCCCGTTTCTAGGTATAAACGGAGATAGAAAAGTACGTAACAGTGCGGGAAGCACACAATACGAGAGGTCCATTGAAAAGTATTGTGCAAATAGGGGAGCCACTGGGCAACGCACCCTCGACAAAAAGTAGCCTCTTTTCGAAAATGAAATGCACGCTTCAAACGATGCTCGTGCCTGACCTTACGCAACTGAGCAGCGGTTGGGCACCCCTGACAGCTTTCTGGTGCGCGATATTATTTCAAACGGCTTAATGACGAATTATATATTTAGCTCTACACGCGTTTGAAGGGTTATACCCTTATTTTACTTCCAAAACATTTGTCGTAATGTTTCACTACACCTTTTTTATCGTTAGTGTTATTTAAGTTATCTAACTGAAGGTTATTGATTTTCCTTAAAATAAAAGTGAATTAGCCTGAATAACTTTCGGTCAAGTTGGGATTTTTATTATTATTTTTATTTATTTAACAATCAGAATATAAAACATTATATTTATCAGGGTCTCACAAAACTGTCGAAACGGATTTGTCTGCGCGATCATTGTACAGTAGAGCAGTAGATTTTTAAGTTTTTTTTCCGCTGCTTTGTAATCAAACGAGCGAGCGAAGCGAACGAAGTTTTATGCTTCAGCTGGAGCCGTATATCGTTTGTCCGGTATCTGTCCCGCTGTCCGGTTGGTCTCCTCAATTTTTTTTCAACCGATTCTTGTGAAACTTTGTGAGCAGTTTCGTAAATATTTAGATTTTTTTTTTTGCGAGATCTACAGCTCACAGAGCAAGTAGTAGGTTATTTAAATGAGCAAAGAAGGTATGTCATCGTATTGGTGTCTTTTCGGTTCTGCCTATTTATAAACATTCGTATATGACTAATATTTTTCTTGGTAGTAGCTAACAACTTTATTTTCCAAACGAAGTCTCAAGGAATTTATACTACACAAAAACATCGAAATGCAATCGAAGCCAGTTGGGTAAAGTCCATTCGTTTTTTTCCCGTAGAATATTCACACATCTAACCACTGAAATGTGGTCAACGAGCTAAAACAACTGAATACTAATTGAAACCAAAGACAAAGTGCTGTGCAACTGACCAAAAAAAACAAGATGGCCGCCAAAAGAAAAGCTGGCGCCCTCCTCCAACATGTGCTGCCAAAGGTAATTTTTTAAACTTTATTTCTTTTCAGATGGTATCAAATGCACGTCGCATGCGTCTTTTACTATCTACCAGGGTAACAGGAACCTTGAAGACGCTAGCTTAGTCATCTAAGACCGTTCATTTTAATCTGGTGGCTGCATCAAGGCTGAGAATGTGATGGCACTTATAATACGGGTTCCCGCTATGACTACTATAAAGCGCGGTAAAAATTGCATGATTAAGGGAATTTATAATGACATCCGTGGCTATGCGGTCCTGGTATGCCGACTACTAGTACCGCCAGTTCGATGTCGTTGCGTTGACGTTTTAATGACTTATATAAACGTTCCGAACGCGTAAAAGAAAGATCTTCGATGCTATTGTTTTGTTTTCTTCTAAGGCTTCTGCAGCCAATTATTGATATATTTATATATAAATAAATTCTATCACATCTTTTCTTCGCATTTTGAACACTAATTGCGTTGCCAATATTAATGAGACACGTTTTTACTTGAGTGAACACTTCTAAACTTTTCAATCAACGAAGAAAAGTGTCGTTTGTCTGATAGCTTTGTGGCATATTTGAACTTGGGATTAAGTGGAGATGATAATGATTCGGGAGAGATCGGAATTTTCGTGAGGGCGGTTGTCGGGTTGACATGATCTAGCGAAGGAGCGTTGCTTTCTGTTGACGTTATAAGTAAATATATATTGATACAAGTATCGTGATGATCGTTTTGGTACCTACGAGCTTTTATTGCCCATTGTGCTATTCTGCACAGTCATCAACTACTAATTGTAATATGTGTGTCCTGTGTGTCTGTGAATAAATGTATCTTTCTTTCTTTCTAATTGAGAGGATTCTAATGAGCCTAAACATGACGGGTTTATCTTGCGTAATTGAGTATCCTTATAGCCATCTTCCGTCTCTATCCTCAGACCAGCTTTATGTTATGATAATATTGCTTTGTCATCCAAATTAAACGTACAAAATTTCAGCACCAACGGTTGAGGATATATATCGGCTTTAAAATTCAGTTGCAAGATTTGACCCGAAAAACAAGTGAAATCAAAAGATTTTTCGAAAAACCCATACATACCTAAGACATACAAACGCTCGAAGAACATAACCCTCTTCTCCTTCGGCAGTCGGGTAAAAATACATACACACATTGCAAGTTAAATAAATGCTTGTAATTATTAAACACTTCTGTCACTATTCGTCAGTTTTCTAACACGCCAATATTTTTCCAACAACGTTCTAGTAAGCTGCCGCCCCGAAAAACCCCACCCCTAATGTCACGTGACTCTTAGCAAACTAAAGTAGTAGTTAGGTTTGAATTAGTCTTACTTTTAGTAACAAAGGTGGTGTTCAAAATAGTACTACTATTTCCGTGTTATCGAAGCACTAGACGGTCGCACTGTCGCACTACACAGACAGTTTCCGAAGTGTCTATGTTTGCGTCATCCATGGTATGTATGTAACATCGCAAGTAGTGCTCTAAATAGAACGCATACGTTGCAATTTCGTATTTTACTCGTCGGGCTGTATTTAACCCAAGTTTTGTCAACGTAATTTCTAGGACCAAAATGGCAAAAACTGAACCCTTATAGTTTCGTCGTGTTCGTCTGTCCGTATGTCATAGGCATTTTACTCGAAAACTATTTAGGTGTATTTGAATAAAATGTTGAGGATAGGTGTATTTTGTTAGCCGCTACTTACTTTTGTAATTAAATGACAAAAACGTTTTTTAGGGGTAGACTCCATTCAAAAAATGGTAGTAAAAAAAAATTGTAAGCTCACGTGTGTCAATCGATAGGCCTATCAAAATAAATATACTTAAGGTTTCTCAGCATTTTTTTTTTGATTATGTGAATAGAGTCAGAGATAATCGCCCCGAAAGTCACTAAAATTGTATCCCCCCTCTCCCCTCTAATTTTTGATCGGTGTATTTTAAAAATATGAAAAAAATTATGAACATAGAGCTTATTACATTCTTTCACCGAAAATTATTTTGAACAAGATCGGTTTAAAGGTTTTCGAGATATTGCTGAAAAACTGGCTTCACTATAGAAAAGGATGTAAATGCATAATATTTCTGCAGGTAACGATACGACCTTTTTAATAGGCACGGATCCCTTCGTTTTTCGTGGTCCAACACGCACTTGGCCGGTTTTTAGGGTTCCGATACCTCAAAAGGAAAAAACGGAACCCTTATAGGAACACTCGGTTGTCTGTCTGTCCGTCTGTCACAGCCGATTTGCTCCGAAAAGACTGGACCGATTGAGTTGAAATTTGGTACACATATGTAAATTAGTGACCCAAAGATGGACGCGTAATGTAAATTAATTAATTCTGAACAAGGGGGCCACTTTTGGAAAATTAAAAAAAAAAGTTTCGCAAACTGTATTGTGTGACATATCAAATGAAAGAGAGTATATATTTTTTTAATAATTTTAGCAAAAACAGATTTGATATCTCCGAAACTACTAGGCTTAAAATTCTGAAAAAAATATGGAAAATAGTTCCTTGCCTAAAGATTACAGGAAAACCTATAATAAGTTTGAGTATTCAAAGTAACGGGAAAATTCTCAATATTTTCCGGAACCCTCACCACGCGAGTTGAACTCGCACTTGTCCGGTTTTTTTTAATAACGTGACTCAATACATCAGAATGGTTCTTTATTTCTCTAATCACTTCCTAATACTTTGTACTAGTTAATAAGAATGATATATTGTATTATATTTTGCAAACATATTTATTCAATCTCAACCTAGTTATTTTTTGCCTGAAACACCGGGAATCCTAGGGACCCCCATAAAATTATTTCTATGACGCACGCTCGAATAGAATTTTTTAGAGACGCAGCTGATTTGGTTTTATTTATGTCTACTCTTTGAGTTCGTCATTCAAATAGGACCGTAGGAGATCAAGTGCTTCATCCTTCATGCCATAATGGTTCAGCTTTCGAATTAGAGTATCGTGATCCACGCAAGGGAAGGCTTTAGACAGATCACAGCCCCGCTATTCTGTAATTTGTTTAAGGCACACCTAAACGTTCACCCACAAATATATCTTGACACCGCGAAGTAACTAAACGTAGGTAGTGACCTAGTTTCGTTAGGCGTGACGGGTAGGGTGAGGCGCATGAGCGCGTAGCGAATTGCAGTGCAGCACGGCTATCACAAGACGGCGCGCGAGCTCTGTCGATTTTTCTCGCACTATCCCTCTCTCTCTTATTAGAAAACTTAGAAAGAGAGGTATAGTGCGAGAAAAATCGAGAGAGCTCGCGCACCGTCTTGTGATAGCCGTGCAGAACACGCCTATTGCATCTACTGCTTTCTCCCATGCTTCAATTAATAGTTTAAAAAACACTAGAAAAACACGCTTTTATGAATGCACGTAAAAACCAAAAAAACACATGATTATTAATGTAATAAAATTATGAATTATGAAATAAATTATGGACTTTCTTGTAAACAAATACTAATACTAACTTCCTGGCGGAAGCTGCAGAAAGTCTTTCCTGTTCCAGCGCCCCACGCTTTTACAATCAAATATTATAATTAAAAGCACATAGTTTACACTTCAGCCCAGAAATAGAGATAACTTGAACTATCCATAATGTATTTTTGGTTTTTGCGTGCATTTATAAAAGCGTGTTTTTCTAGTGTTTTATAAACTATTAATTTATTTTATACTTTTTAGTCTTTGATAACGAAATATTTTTAACATTTATACATATCGCATCCTCTCCATCTCCGCCAGTGCGTCTGTATTGCATGGTGTTTTACCTGTCAGCTTAGAACAATCTAGCTCTTCAATCTGGAGACCAATAAGAGTGCAAACACGACTATGATATGATATTCCACTTAATCGTGGTCAAAGTTCATTACAAGACCTTTCTAACAAGTCCAAACACGGCTATAATACGATATTCCATCATGGAATGCCAGTGCCTATCTTCCGGCTTCATCATCAGACCTTGAAACCTAATCCCACGATTAGGTTTCAAGGTCTGTCTGTCCTTGTCTGTCTCAAAGTTCATTACAATACTTTTCTAACAAGTCCAAATACAGCTATGATACGATGTTCCATCATGAAGTTCCAGTTCATATCTTCCGGCTCCATCATCAGATCAGTTTGACAGTACCATATATTGTATTGTCATCAGAACTACATACAGCTGTTATATGAAGATGGTTAAATTAGTTACCTTAGATTCCATTATATAGTTACATACAGGTCGACCTAATAAAAATGTGTTAAAAATATGTTTAAGGTCGTGCCGGCATCAATCGCAAACGGTCCCCGCGGAAACCCGAATTTATAAATCTATGGAGTAAATTATTTAAATTAAAATGGGATAGTAATAGATCGAGGATATTTATTTCAAATACTTTGCTTATGGTAGGTAAAATAGATACTGTAAATACTGGATACTTTTGTTATGTATAAAAGTCAACGTACCTACCACATAAAAATATTAAATTTTATCGAGGTTTGAATTCTTGTTTTGTCTCTTGCCCCCCCCCTATTTTACGGTACATAAAGGACAACTAGGTAATACACTCACATACAATACAGCGAATTAAAAAAAGCTTGTAAAAAAAGAGACCATACGTTCCACGAAGCGACCACTCGGTAGGCGACATGTCCGTCCGTCTGTCCGGCAGGCCCGACGCGGTCCGGCGTCCAAATCGGCGCCGAAGTCAGTTTTCCCGCCTCAGGCAGTTCGCCTTGCAATGGCCGCGTCTCGAATGACACGCGCTGCCGTCGACAGACTAGGGAGGACGTGCCTATATTAGTTTTTTTCTTTAAACTTACTACTTGATTTATTACAAGCCTTTGTTTAACTTGCACTGTTCAGACAGAAAGTGGCCGCAGTGCTTCCCAAATAAGACAACATACTGAAAAAAGTACAGTCTCAAAGTTTGTAAATATACCAAAAATAAATTTTCGAAAGTAGTTTTTATAATCATATTTCTTAATTTATTTATATCAGACAGGAAAAAAGGTTTTTTCAATCCTTTATCCTATTGTACAGTCAACCAATTTGAATCCTAGGTCAGTGTTGAACCTTTTCACAGTAAACGTCAAAGTGGCTGAACCATAAATAAATAGCAGGGCGTCAATAAGACAAGGTTCTAGAGTGGCCTAGGATTCAAATTGGTTGACCGTACAATTTAGCGTCCGTGAATACAGTTTTGATTGTTTATGTATTTTTTGCGCGAAGCACATTGACATTAACCCGGCGCGCATGAGGCAGGGTATCTCATACCCTGGTAGTATTAAAAAGTATTGGTATTTTCTATATCTTCGACTGACGACACTAGCTGGCTCAGTAGCTGGAGGCAGGGGTATGCGAAAGGGGATAATGGCGTGATCACAGTGTGGCGTGACACACTGGCCGGAATATTCGTGCACAAACCAGTCTCGGGTATGTCATACCCTGCCTCATTTTTGACGTATTTATTTTAAGTATACATTTTTAATAATTTTAATAAGTTTTTTTATTATTCTTAATTATTTTTTATGATTTTATTGTATAGGTTTGAGACGCGTTTATTTATTTTAGTTAATATTGTTTTATTATTTATGATCACTTAAATTCAAGAAAATCAACAAAAAAATATTCAAAGCTATATCCGCCGGCAAATGGAAAAATAACTGGGTGAGCCTTCACCTAGACATGTAAATGTATCTGGACGGTATGTCGGATACCAGGACTGTCCATACATAAGGATATAAAAACCAAACATTCCTGCAACGCTTGCGGCAAGCCCATAATATTTGAAGCATGCAAAATTGAAAAATTTCCGGATCTCAATGGTAGTAATTAGTCATATTTTTTACTTAAAATTTTTTATTAGTCTATTTTAAGAAGAAAATCTCAGTATCTTTCAGTTTAAAGTTGATTTATATTTTAAAGAGTTATTTTTTTTGTTTTATTGTTGATCTTTTTAAACCCCTAAATTTTTGTTCCTATAATTACATAGTATAAGAAAAATATGAATAATTAAAAATAATTTCATAATTAAAACTTTTTTTCGATTTAATTCCATTAACTTATTAATTATTTAACTATACATTATCAAGAAAATAAAATAACATTAATAACAACTATATTATGGGGCATTAAATTTTGGGTATGTCATACCCTGCCACATGCTTGATGTAACTTTTTTTCACATCATGCTCGCCGGGTTAAATGAAAAGACGTCGTCATCAGTCATCACATATGATGATTAATATAATCAAGTATGCAAACATACAATGAATAATGGTGCCCAATTTGAAAGCGTATTAGACGTATCGAAATTATACGTGATTAGTTAAGACTAATAACTAAGGAAAACTAACTACGACTATTCAGTAAGACTAAAGTGTACACTAAGGTGGCTCCCTTGATATAATAGCTAAGTATTGTGTGATTGCCTGATCAAAACGCACTAACGTCGACATTGTTTGCCACAAAATAAGCCCTAGATTTCGCGGTAATATCCACAGTGCGCCAACGCGCGCTGACCAATGAGGCGCCGGGCGACCTTGCGCACCAACGCTCGGCTACCTCCCGCTGCACCTACTATACCTAGATAATCTAGATATGCGCATTTCTAACGCGTGCATCGCGCTTGCGTTCCGATGCACTGCACTGGCATTATGTTTTAGAATCCTACTAATATTATAAATGCGAAAGTTTGGATATTTGTTACTCGATCACGCTTAAACTGCTGAACTGATTTGAATGAAATTGTACACGAAGATAGTTTATAGCATGAATTAAAATATAGAATAGTTTTCATCCCGAGTCCACGCAGACGAAGCACTCTGGCCAAACTGTACAACGTCTACTTATTTTTTTTTTCGAGCGTATGTATGTATATATGTATGTGTGTATGTCTTATTCTTTGGCATGCCCTGCAGCCTAAACCATTTGACGGATTTCGACATAAGAGCTGTTGTTGGATTCCTCTTAATCGTAGGAGTGACATAGGCTATAATATTTGCAAAAAAGCAGTTGGGTTTTTCGAAAAAGCTTTTGATTTCACTTGTTATTTGATTATTACCCGACTGCTGCAGAAGGAGGATTATGTTTTTTGAATCTATGTCATGTTTGGTATATCAATTTTTTTGTCACGCTCTGCAGCTACAACTGCTTGACAGATTTTAATATGTGAGGGGTCGTTAGTTTTCTCTTAAGATGCCCAGCTATTCTGTAACTTGTTTTAAACTCATCTCACCGCTCACCCACTAATATATCTTGAAGCTGCGATTCGTAGTAACTAGTAACTAAGCGTAGGTAGAGCTCTAGTTTCGTAAGGCGTGACGCGTGAGGTGAGGCGCATTAGCGCGTTCCGAATAACAGCCCTGGGCATTCACTGGCGGCCTTTTGTATTTGGGACAAATGAATGCACGTAATATGTTGACCACACAACATTGACGGGTGCGTCACGTAAGTAGTTACTGCTTGGTCGTGGTCAACGCCAATTGGCTTAGTGGCGTGGCGTGGTGTGTTCCAACGTCGAATTTGACGTTCGATGACGATTGTTCCTTGCGGATGGCGCAGTGGCGCAACGCGCTGATTTTCCGTCCGTCCGGATATCCAACGAGCCGCGCCAACTATTTTTAAACGTTACACTTTTGACATTCATGATCCGATTTTAGCGCGGCGCTACGTAACTTGAAGGGCAGAGCGATTATCGAGTCCTATACGGACGAAGTCGCGGGAAACAGCTATTTGAGCGAGCGCTAATGAGCGAGCGAAGCGAACGAAGTTCTCCGTGTCCGGCAGTTCTCCTCTACAGGGCGCACCTGGGCATATGAAATATGCTGAAACAGACAACTTCGTTCGCATCGCTCGCTGGTTCAATTACTATGATTAGCTAGAAATTGTGCGTAGGTACCTAAAGGTGGATTTAGCTTTAGACTAAACAAGTAAGTAAAGTAAAGTAATTTATTTTGGGTAAAAAGTGGTAAAGAAGATGGTATACATATATCACATAGAAACACACATTTCACCAGAACTGGCATGCAAAAACTTGAACACACCTAACGAAATATAAATTAATCATAATGGATGTACACAATAAATATAATAATTCCCTTAATTAATTCTTAATACAAATTTCTAGTTTTATAATAATTGAGTATTTTAGGCGGAATAGCAAGACGATTTGGGTACCTAGTATTATATTGGCGTATGTCAATTTTTTATTGAAAATTCTGGATGAAGTTTAACAAATACACAAATTTCATATACATGGCACAGTTAATATTTTGAATTCTCTAAAAAACGCTTACATGATGTGACAATACTATTATGTTAATGTCCGTCAGAATTACATTGTTTCTTATCAATCTTATCATCAACTAAAACCATATTATAAAAGAATATTGATGGTTTGGCTTTGACCGTCATCTCAGTCGCTTCTCCCGTTCAATAAGGGAGTCTCCCTCAAATTTCTCCTCCTCTTGAATTTCTTGCCTGTGCACATGGTATCGTCGAATTTAGTGCCCTCTTCTCTGAGTCTCCACTATCTGGTCGAGTTTCTGGTCAACGTCATCAACGGTTTCCAAGTCAGCAAATCAGTTTTCTAGTTTTACTTAATAAAAAGCTTGAGAACCCGTAGAGGCTTAGAGAAAATACGGTTGGAGCCTTGACTTCATCAAGCGGACCCTCGATATTCAGAGTGCCTTGTACCTACGAGCTGAATTGGTCGCTTCCGGTTTTGAACTTTGCGATCACTAAGCTTATCTCTGAATATGCGCCTCAACCGTCCTGATGAAGTCGGTTCGAAGTACCATCAGGGCTTTGTCACATCCACCTTCTTAGGGGCTGTTTTTTGCCCTAATTGACATTCTTGAGTGATTTCTAGATTAATAATTTCCGTCAAAATTTACAAAAACGACACATCGATTCAGTTGCCGTTGTCAAAGCACTTTAGGTGTGAAAAAAACAGACTAAAATAACTAGTTATTTTCGCATTTATAATGTTAATACGGATTTCATTTGCAAACGTTCACATTCAACTAAACCGGGGCCGCTCACAATAGTGGACATGGAGGTTTTTTAAATCAGTCTAACAATGGCCACAATAAAGAATTCGTGCCACTTTACATTTATGTGCATTTTGCACTTTGTTTTTCTAAGTTCGCTTACCAAGGCATCAGCAATATGACGGCGGTGTCCGCCGAGACGTCCCGTACATTATTCAACGCGCGCCTCTCGCGGCGGCTGCATTCCTGGTACCCACATTGTTCACATGTTCACCTGATACCCTGTGCAAGGCTTGCTTCTCAATCAAACATTTGAATTTTACGTTTTAATCGATGAACGATCGATACGATTGGTGAATATCGGTTATTTTAAGGGTCATACAGAGTGGAAAAAACAAAAGTAGTTTTTTCTGTGGCCAATAGTTAATATTGCGTTAAGTTATGGTATAATCACACATATATTTATATGTATAGGACTCGCCTTTATACAAATTATGATTCGAACCAAACAAATTGCGTAGGCCTTAACTTATCATGTCCACAGGAAAGACGCGAACCTACATCTATATAATATAATAACCCTTAGAAATAACTCATAATTTAATATTATCCCTTTGAAATCTAAATTTGCAGAAAGGCGGAAAGCTCTGGATAAAATTGCACAGTCCAAACGGTATTCGCCAATATGAAAAAGTGATAAATTACACCTATAAGCTCTCTACGTCAGTCTCTCTGTAGCATACTCGTCATATGTGCATTAAAAATATTTTTAATAAAGTAATTAATAAAGTATTTATAAGTACCCTCTTTTTATACTTTCTAACATATCTCTTTAATTTTAAGTTCTCATAATAAGTGAATTGTAAAATTCTTAATGAGAATAAAATGATCTTTAAACCTATAAAACTATGTATTAAATCTTAATTTGTACAGTTGAACCAAATGTACAAATAAATAAAATGCTATTTTAGTACATATAAAATGGGTTAAAGAAATCCGTGAATTATTATGAATTAACTCTACATTTCTATTCTGAATCAAGTTAAACCTACTCTCTCGTGATGTGCTTCGTACTTATCAGGTTATCATTTGCCAGATATAAAGACAAGGTACATCTAGATATAACATAATACCTCTAATGCAACGCGTAATAAATATGTCCCCCGTATAAAAATTATATGTGAGAGTCAGGAGCGTCTGATAAGTGATAACGAACCAACATCAAGGAAGCACACACTAATTCCATTTTCACCCCCAATTTATATCTGTCACTTTTGGTGCCCTGGTCGGTGCGCGTAAAAATATTGTTTTTACTTATCCCCGTAGGGGGCTAGGGGGGCGGTGGGGGCGTAATTACTTGAGCAGCCAGACGCTCGGCGGCGGCCCAGGGGGCTGGCATTACTAACGGAGCCTTGCCCGCAAGCTGCCAAGGTTTTTGTAGGTGACACGAGAATTTTTCTTAATCTAAAAGTATGTAGGTAGGTACGTAGACACAGAGGTTAATTCGAACATTTTATGCCTTCTTTGTTATGCCAACTAATGTAACTAACTTTGGATAGGCGTGCGTGGATTTTTTTGATCCCTGAATGTACACCCAATACAGCGGTCGAATTGCGTGGTAGGAGAGTAGCCTGGGGAAAATCCAGGGGAAACCTGTGGCACGACCACGCAGTGCAGTTTATATACTGGAATACTCTACGAGTTTGTGCTCCAGTGAGGTTGGTTCAACGAATCTGGGGTGTAAGTGGTGTCGAACTACTGGGAGCTTTGTCGCTGGTTCTCTAAAACCTACCCTAGCTGAGAAGAGTCCAGCAAGAAGCTCAGCCGGGGCCGACTTGGGACGGACTGACTCTGCCCGGCGGCACCGGGACGGATAAGGACTATATGTGTCTGTGTTGTCGCGATCTCACGGTGGACGTGCGTGGTACGTATCTTGTTGACTTTTGTACCCCGACGTTGGTAAACATGCATACGGCATGTGTGATGGTAAGCAGATATCATAACCTCCAGAGTCACTAGCGCGTTGCCAAGACAAATTCATGTCCCTCACTCTGAACACAGCGCATCTAAGGGATCTTTGGCGACCTTACTACCACGGACATCAACCACATAATTATCTACAGGTATCATCATCTTCAAAAAACTACACCTGTCTCTGGCAAGAAATATTTCGAAGATAGTGGTGAATTTAACACAACTCGTCGACATTTGGGTTCATATAGCAGGCACTAGGCGTTATACTAACCCCTTGTATGCGAATATGATATGCTAATCAAAAGATGACCTTGAGATCTAAAACTATGGGGTCAAATGCTTAGCGCGATCCGTGTCTCCAGCATAATGAAATCCGCATAAGCAGCGTTTTCTCTTATATAAAACCATACAAAAAAAGGAAGTACATATAAGCTGTACTATTGACCACAGGAAAGACGACTTTTGTACGAGTATGACACTAATAACTACGCAAATATATATTTTTTTAATAAAACATAGCTAAGAACCACCTACTCAGACAAGACTTTCGATAAAAAATAAATCGCACTCAAATCGGTTCATACGTTTGGGAGATACGATGCTACAGACAGACACACAGATACACACGTTTAACTTATTTATAACGTCCCTCGTTTTCTGCGCGGGTTAAAAAAACACGTAGACGATCAATACTTTCGTCCGCGGCTGCCTAATGCTGTGCTAATTACCATTCAAAGTGTGGCAAATTGACAGCGCTCGGTTCGACCTCAGGGCTGTTACTCTTTAAGCGCTCATGCGCCTCACCCCACGCGTCATGCCTAACGAAACTAGACCTGTACCTACGCTTAGTTACTGCGAATCGCAGCGTCATGATATGTTTGTGGGTGAGCGTTGAGGTGAGCTTAAAACAAGTTACAGAATAGCGAAGCAGCTCGAGAGCTGCGAGACAAGCAAGGTATGGATATTTCCAAGCCGCATCAATGAACTTTATCAGTAGATGGCTACAGCTGATATCTCAAAATTGGTTCAAAACTTG
The DNA here is from genome assembly GCA_932294315.1 of Epinotia nisella. Lineage (NCBI taxonomy): Eukaryota > Metazoa > Arthropoda > Insecta > Lepidoptera > Tortricidae > Epinotia > Epinotia nisella. Next base: position 13,520,151 of record OW028693.1, read on the forward strand.
TCTAAGAAAACTAGTATTTGCTTGCGACTTCGTCCGCGTGAGTCCCGCATCAACTCGTGGGTCATACAGATACGCATTTGTTTCCTGTGGACATAATTAAAGTTAAGTACTTAGCTAGCTTGTTTTAATGGACTCTTAATCCGCATAAACGTGTTCTCCTATTTATAAATCTACATATAATACCTGACTATCATGTAAAAACCTATCATACGTGTAATAAGCTGGTAATTATTGACACAAGAAAGATGACACTTGTCTCGTTTTACCCTGTACTACCGTAGTTCCTACTCAAAGACTTTGTTTTGAGGTGTGATGGGTATAATGAAAGTAACATACACTTTGACAAACTTGTGATGTAGTCGGTATACTTATGTTAGAAATTGCTCCAATTATAACCTAGAAATGTTTGTAATATTTGTGAACGAATGTTGCCTTAGTGGGCGTGAACTGAGTGGTCAATTTGGCCCAATTTACCAAATGCGTCTAACTCATTTGCGTCGCGCCGCGCACGGACGAATTGTTTTATTAATTTGATACTTAATCACGTTGTGTTTATGTTAGCGAATTAGTACAATCTAGGTTAAAATATACCTACCTATACGATAACTATAAGGATTTGATGAATGTGCATTGTTTCCAAATTAAATTGAAAAACTATTGAACTTGATGCATAAGATACTAATATGTATTAGAAATTTTTAAAGAGTTTATGTTTAATGATATTTTGACGGTTTCGTGCTATTGAATTAAATATTTAGTTGCACCGTACTCGTTTTGCTTGCCCTAAAGTTTGATAAATACTATAATTGATTGCCATCAAGTTTACCTTTTGTTGTTTTTCAAATAAATAATGTTCACTCGACTAAATGCGTTAATTTCCCCAAGTTTTTCCAGCAAAGCCTCCGGCGAACCTTCCGGAGAACTCTTTCATAAAAGCAAACTTAACGTAATTCAGCTTCTAAAGGCGTCAAAAAAGACCATTAAAACGAAAAGCGGGCGAAAGCAAAAAAAAATGCCTTCGATTACGTTACAGCAGCGCCGAGTCGGGCAAAGCGAGTTTACTCGCGAATTTCAGCTGCGCTTATAAATCTTGGCAGGCTAGAGTATCAGGGGAGCAGCAATCTCCACGGCACGCACTCCACCGTATCCATATTTAGTACGTACGTACGGTTTAGCACACTTCAAAGAACAGACACGGGTAGGCGCCTCGAAACCGCGTCTCCCTAACGGTGCTCCTGTAACTAGGAATAGGAAGCCGCTTTGTGAAATTTGCGATGCTTTTCGACGTAGATACGACCCCCGTTTGGTTTTTCGAGGTCGCCCGCTTCTCCCCTTTCAAACATGCGAGTATCTAGGAGCACGGTGCGCCTCCTCCGCGATCCGCGTGCCCTAGTACTTTGGGATGCGGTAGCGCCGCGGTTTCGCACCCGTATCGCTAAGCGAGCGGGGGAACGCGTATTAAATTTGCTTTTCAAAATAATCCTTGAAAATGGTACTTCGGCTCTACATATATACGTGTATATCTGTTTATTTTAAATAATAATAGTACGAACTATAATTTGAAAATTAAATATATAGTTTTTTGTTAACATTTTATTATTTTTCACATCTCATGTACGAAAAGTGTGTCATATTAGGTTAATATGTCTATATATTTATGATTTTTAAAACATTTGAATTTTACCAATCTAAACACTTCACCACATTAAATCCAGCACTCACCACTCCTTAAAATAGTAGATACATTATTGCTGAAACGCGGAAAGTAAGGGGTTGCCTGACAAGGCAATCCCGGTTTCCGCCAAGGTAAATATAGTGCTTTTCTCTAACATGTGAGGAAATAATACAAAAACATTACAAATAACATATTGTGACGTACGTAACGCAGTGATACTTGTACTATGATTTAGCTGGAAGCACTCTTTCTACGACTTCTTTCAAAGGCGGTATTCACTTCACACTATATTTTACACTCAATGCGGTTTTTCAATTAATTATAACATTTAATTAATTCAATTATCTCATGTTCTTCATCTCATGTGTCAATTATCTCAAGTAAATTAATTTACTTACGGTTTTAAACTTTTAAATGTAATTTTCTGCTAACCATAAACAATAATAAAGAGCGGAAAATAGTAGGTGCATTATACTGCAGACGCCGGGAAAGAAGCGCTTGCCGGGTGAGTAGGTATAGACGGCCGACCGTAGGTAGGCCGGATAGTGATACGAAGCCGGCAAGCCCTTTTTACGGCCAGGCATGTATTATAGTGCTTTTCTCAAACATATGAATGATATATGAAACAATGAAATAAAAAAGATACACCACTCAGAATTAACGCGGATATTTTTGGTCCGATAACCATTGAGCCACTAGACAAAAATTAAAAAATATAATTCAGCTGTTTAGCCTGTTCATGAATGCAGACGCTATGTTTACATTAAAATTAAAAAAAAAATACTTCCCGGTTTTAAACTTTAAATTTTGTATAAATTCCTTTACAGTTCTCTCGAGTTGTTCCGCCCGAAACGTGATACTTTGAAGCCTGTTATAACTATAACGCACGTAATGACGACATTTCAATGAGTATATGAGAAAATATAATGACACCACCGATTTGCAATTTACCATTGCATTGCATTATTAATAGCATAACTTTAATAGCACCGAACTCACATAAATAGATACCTATGCCAAATTTGAGCTCAATCGGAATGGTGGTATTTTAGTACTTAATACTTTTCCCTTGTAGTGTAATAAAATAATTCCACCTTATTTCCCGCCCATTTCCAGCCCCTTCAGACCTGTGTCTTATTATACTACAAACATTATAGCAAGCGGCTTTAAAATATCTCAGAACACTTCAATACTGTAACAGGTGAGGCCGTCGCCATGGCAACGCGAGACTCCACTCTATCCTAGGCCCGTGTGTCGGTTCAATATTGTCAGATACTTTATAACCTGCAGATGTAGTAGTCCAAGACGTTTTCATAACAGCTATGGACATGCCGACCTTATCCTCTAGACACCCAAGGCCGATTAAAAGATATCGTCTTCAATAGAACGAATACCAATTTTATGCTATGAATAGAGTTTCATTTGTTTTGTTTGTTACTTATAGTTAAAGCAACAAACAAAATTGCAACTGTAACTTATAGTTAAACCAATGACGCGTAGTTGCAGCATCCAAGAGGCAGCCGGATGGCTCGCGGTATCTGAGCTCCCGAAGTGTTCTGGAACCGCCCTGTGCAACCCGAATTGATCCAACTTGGACTGGGGCGAAAATAGGCGGTAGAGGAGAAAAAAAAGCGGCCAAGTGTGTGTCGGACCACGCACAACGAAGGGTTCCGTGCCTATTAACCAGGTCGTATCGTTACTGAAATCTTATGGCACTTACGGCCTTTTCTTTAAGGAATGCAGTTTTTTAGAAATATCTCGAATACCTTTGAACCGATCTTGTTCGGTCGACGCCAAAAATACGTTTACACTATACTGCAATGGAATAAGGTGCAAAAGTGTAAACGTATTTTTGGCGTCGACTGTTCAAGACAATTTTCGCTGAAAGAATTCAATAAGTCCTATGTCCATGATTTTTTTCATATTTTTAAAATATACGGTTCAAAAATTTGAGGGGGGTGGGTAGGGGAGACACAATTTTAGAGACTTTCGGGGTGATTATCTCCGACTCTATTCACTTAATCAAAAAAATTGCTGAGAAACCTTATATTTATTTTGAAAGGCCTATCGATTGATGTGCCACACGTGGCCTTACTATGAAAAAAAATTGATTTTCAGTTTTATGTATGGAATGCACCACTAATTTTTTTTTTGTCATTTTAATTACAAAACTATGTTGCGGCTAACAAAATACACCTATCCTCAAAATTTTATTCAAATACACCTTATAGTTTTCGAGTAAAATGCCTGTGCCATACGGACATACGGACATGAGTCACTAAAATTCTGTCCCCCCTCTAATTTTTGAACGGTGTATTTTAAAAATATGAAAAAAATCATGAACAGGCTTATTAAATTCTTTCGCCGAAAATTATTTTGAACAAGATCAGTTCAAAGGTTTTCGAGATGTTGCTGAAAAACTGCCTTCCTTAAAGAAAAGGATGTAAGTGCCGTAAGATTTCTGTGACGATACGACCTTTTTAATAGGCATGGAACCCTTCGTTTTGCGTGGTCCGACACGCACTTGGCCGGTTTTTTTTAGCTTAATCTGAGTATCATTTAGAATCAATATTTCCCCGAGCTGATACAGTCTATCGCAAGTATAATCGTACGTATAGTACCTATAGGCATCAAGTTAGGCGTAGGTTCGATGCGATGCACCCTTTGCACGCGGATCGATGTAGCCGAGATGTGAGGGATATTATCTGTACTATATTGTAATATTAAACAAGTGGAATTAAAAGATTTTTCAAAAAACCCAACTGCTTTTTTGCAAACATTATAGCCTATGTCACTCCACGATTAAGAGGAATCAAACGACACCTCATATGTCGAAATCCGTCAAGACGGTTTAGGCTGTAGGGCGTGCCAAAGAATAAGACATACACTAGTACATAGATATACATACATACGCTCGAAAAACATAACCCTCCCTTCCTTCGGCAGTCGGGTAAATAGGAAAAGTCTGTGAGATTCTACTAGTAGCTTTAAACGTTCTGGACGTTTTGGGTAACTGTAAGTCCATAGGAATATGATTATAAATAAATAAAACTGACAAGTGCGAGTTCAACTCGCGTGGTGAGGGTTCCGTATATAATACACAAAAATATTGATAATTTTCCCGTTACTTTGAATACTCAAACTTCTTATAGGTTTTCCCGTGATCTTTAGGCAAGGAACTAAATAGTAGTCAAATGCCATACCTATTTTTTTTTTCAGAATTTTAAGCCTATTCGTTTCGGAGATAAGGGGGGGAATGGTCAATTTTCGTCTGTTTTCTAAAATTATATAAAAAAACGAGATTCTTACAACAACCCCTCTTTAATTTTTTTTTTTTTTTTTCATATGTCGCGCAATACAGTTTGCGATTTTTTTTGTCCAGTTTACCCCCAAAAGTGGTCCCCTTGTTCAAAATTCATTAATTTACTTTACACGTCCATCTTTGGGTCACCAATTTACATAATTATGTTTACCAAATTTCAACTCAATCGGTCGATTAGTTTCGGAGCAAATCGGCTGTGACAGACGGACAGACAGACGCACGACTGATCCTATAAGGGTTCCGTTTTGTTTCTTTTGAGGTACGGAACCCTAAAAACGTTTATAAGTCTGTATGTTTAGGGTAATCTCCGCGGAACCGCTTATCCGATTTCAATAACTACAACCTAGAGAAGTTGAAAAACCCCCGATTTTTTTCATTTCAAAGTTCAATATCTCAAAAATGGCTGAACCGATTTTGATGAAACATAGCTAAGAACACTTGAGTTAAAATTACCTATGACACAAAAAAACCGGTCCATCTGTTTGGGAGCTACGATACCACATAAAAGTCAAAGTCAAAGTCAAAGTGATTTATTCTTCAATTTAGGCATATTACATGCACCTATGAATGTCGATAAACTACCACCGGTTCGGAAAGTAAACCTCTGCCTCGAGAAGAACCGGCGTAATAAACTCGGCGAGGTGTCATTTTTTCAAAACAGTATACAATATATCATATCAGTATCAGAGTATTATAAAATTTTAAAATTACATTGCTACAGTAGAAAGCCTATTTATTTTACGACAGGTTTCTAGTGCATAGACAGATACACAAAGGTTAGGCTGAAAAAGTGGTTGATGCAGGAATTATTCTATTCGTATGATGAGTTCTTTAGTCTACCAATAATACTTTAAAGATAAAAACAGTATGACATATAAAAATAACAGAATATAATTGACACATAAAATATGATAAAAAAAACTGTAATTAATCATAGTTAAACACTACCTATTGAAAGTTTATACATACTTATTATATCTTGACTTGTAACAATTGTTATTAACAATAAATTTCATTTCATTTCAAATATACAGACACGTTAAACTTACAACACCCCTCTCTTTGCGTCAGGGGTTAAAAATAGTTTTTCACATCTCATGCTCGAAAAGTGTGTCATATTAGGCTTAATAAGCGGGGCTAAAGTAGTACATTTAGCCCCTAGGGAAAATATGTATACATATTTATGATTTTTAACACATTTAATTTGACCAATCAAAACACTTCACCATATTAAATCCACCAATCACAACTCTTTCAAAAAACATTTATTTTTGCTATCAACCAACCAGAATACCTACAGCTACATATTAAAATCGACCAATCAAACATCAGGTGTTTTTTAGTCCCTAATTCCAAATCATTTAAATCCACCAATCAGAACTCTTTCAAAAAACATTTCTCTTTGCTATCAACCAACCAGAATACAGCTACATATTAAAATCGACCAATCAAACATAAGGTGTTTTTTAGTCCCTAATTCCAAATCATTAAAAAAGAAAACGCCTCACGCTAAATTGAACAATCTCTTCGCAGTGAAATTTGTTATTGATTGTCGATGGATAATTTTTGTTTTACTATTTTCTCGCAGTCGAAGTGAAAAGTAGAGTGTATAACTCGGGTCTAAAAGCCATATTACCCCTCGAATTATTTTCCCTCGCTTCGCTCGGGAAAATATTCATCTCGTGGTGATATGGCTTATTTTAGCCCCTTGTCATACAATCTACTATCATTCACTTGCGTGTAGAATGGACTTTATGGGTGGTTATATTCAGAGCTATAGGAAATATTTTACGAACACGTCAAGTTCACACAATACCAACAGGTCAAGTTAATATAAAGCTTGTTAATTGACAGTTCGACGTACAGTCAGCAGCAGAAGTACCTAGTTAAGCGGGCCGGGTGTTCAAGATGACCTGCACACGACTTTATTCTTAAGAAATTAAGAGCGTGTATAGGTTATTTTGAACAACCGGCCCGCTTAGCTACTTCTGCTGCTGACTGTACACTGATGGGTCGATTAGTAAAGAGAGTCATTGAGTGGGTAGTATATTCATTACGTACCGACCCAGACCTGTATAATTAGACGACCGAATAGCCTAGTGGTTAGAGAACCTGACTATGAAGCTTGAGGTCCCGGGTTCAATCCCCGGTCGGGGCAGATATTTGTATGATGAATACGAATGTTTGTTCTCGAGTCTTGGATGTTTAAAATCTATTTACATAAGTATGGATTTATCTATATAAGTATGTTTATCCGTTGTCTAATACCCATAGTACAGGCTTTGCCTAGTTTGGGATTAGATCAATTGGTGTGAATTGTCCCATTATATTTATTTTATTTTATTTTTTATTTAATTACTTAACTGTCATTGTCAGGTAACTATTTTCAAGTTGGTGAAATAAATGAAAATTAAAATAATTTATTCGTGACAAACACAAACTGCAGCACAGACTTAAAAAAATATATTAAACTATAAAACTAAACAGTAGCCAGGCCGGAACATGTTTAGTGTAACGGAGCTCACGTTACACTAGACATTCGAGTACGGAACCCTCGTGCGCGATTCCGACTCGCACTTGGCCGGATATTTTAAGTCATATTACTATAATTTACTCTTAAGTTTGATCGTTATAAAGCATTGTATTATACCAATGGCTTTGTTATGACAGGGTATTGTTATTAATTTATACCAAGGCAAAGTACCGCTTTTTCTGGTCAATAAGGCGCTATTACTATAACGATGCCATTTAAAATCGACCTTATTGACAACGGACTAAGTGGTACCTTCAGCTTCAACATAGGAATGACATAATTCTTGATCAGTCGAACACACGTTTAACTAGTTGATAATGGTACTTATACCCCCTATTTAACTTCTATTTATTAAATAACAGCAAAAAAGGTCCGTTTGTATCCTAATTACCGCTTCTCTTCGCCGGTGCACAATTGACGTGTTAAAGTCTTGCACCTGTCATAAAATCCAACAGAAGCGTATGTAAATTCGACTCTTCAGTCAAGACCTTAAGAACTATACAAAATACAATAGTACATTTCGATCCTAGTGCGGAAAGTATGTCATTACGTCACGAGCACCGGGATATCTTGCCACGAGCCGTAGGCGAGTGGCAAGACTCGGGACGAGTGAAGAATGACATTTCCGCACGTGTATCGAACGACGTTTTTTAATACAGCTGCGAAAAAATAAGAAAATCAACAAGTAAGGAATTCGAAACTTTTATATTATTCATTCTGTAACATCATTTTAATACAGTTGAAAAGTTTAATACAGTTCTTTATTATTTATTTTTTATTGACATAATAATTAATGGTACAATTTGTACAAGGAAAAGGAAAAAGCACTAGTGCGCGAAAACCAACTTTCCGCACGCTAAACAGCTACGTAAAGTAGCACTTTTTGAGCAACTGTATTAAAAAAATCTTTATTTGCGTAAAATGTACATACCTAATTTATGATTTAAGGGATGGTGCCTCCCGGTAAGCAATAGTGCTCGTGTTGGGAGACACCGCTCTTCATTAAGTTATACACTGTTATTAAGAAATGAGAAATCAATGAGAAATTAACTGACTAAAAACTTACTAGATAAAAATAAAAATAAAGTGTTTCATGCATAGGCATTTCGATGTTTTACTCGATAATTTAATAATACGCATTGAAGAGCTGGCTCCATCATCAAATCAACTTGATCGTACCAAATTATTGTATTGTCACCATATTATACACAAGTACAAAGGTTCAAATGATCACACCCTACGAATACCTGTAGAATTTCTCTACAAGATGTGTTAAGTAGTTTACTTTGATTATAGTATAGATAGTAGTTTTTACTTTGATTATGCTTGCGCCCAAAATGTAATGTAGCAGTCACTCAGCATTTGTGTCGATACTGTTTCCTTTTGCTCTTAAAGTGCAAATAATTAAGTGAAGACATGTTGATAACATCACATAGGTACATAACTACTACTTATAATACTGCTTTTACAGCTGTCGAATGACTATATTACGGTCAAGACTATGGACACTATGTTACGGCCAAGTATCATTTAGTCGGCATCCGTTCCTGATTTGAATTTTATTCCATGGATCATTCCAGGCCGACCAGATCGTTCACGTTGCACAATACAAGCGAAACCTAAGAATTTTCTCTCAAATCTAACCTTGGAGGTTTGATTCTACAGAAGTCCTATATTAGCTCGTAGCAGGTTCAGTTAATTATTGTATTCTTGGACGTTGTTTTGAAGAAGGATTCGTCTGTCAAGGTCTGCAGTTGTTTTCTAACTATTTATGGTAGACTGGTAGACTTAATGGCTCCGTTGCCTAGAGCAAGTATTGTATGTAAATAATTACATGTTTTTAAGACTCGACTCGATCTTTTTAGATACTCGTACTTATTATTGATGCCTCATTACATTAGTTACCTGTAATTGCTTATACATAAAAATAATTGATCGGAGTTTATTTAACACGTTATTGTCATCACGCCGCTGACACCGGACACGGCTCTGCCCGGGCACGTCGATGTCGCTATGTACACAAGTCATCGCTTATGTGCCTATGTACTCCGGGCACATAAGCGACTGTTGTATGGGTAATAGTGGGTACGCGTGTACGTAGATAATCTCGTCATAGCTCGCGCCCGTTATGGTATTACTGTGTTGGCGTGGGTGTCCGGGGTGCGAGTGGGGGGCGGACCCCGCGAGTGCCATGGGGGGGCGCTGTCCGCTTTAAAAATACTAGGGCGCGAGTAACTGGAACTACCGAGCTAGCAGAATGCTAAAGGAAGCCGTTTATTTTGAAAGACCGCGAAGACTTTCCACTCGCCTCTACGCTCCTGGTCGAGACTGGGAAAACGTTCTAAAATGGGGGATAAAAAACATGCTATATTATTAGCGCTCCGCTTGCACAACGTTCCGGCATGAGCCCCTGCAATTCAAACTTTGTATTTTAACCTTATTTTGCTTATACTAGGTCACGTAATCGGCTGAATCCCACGGATTACATACAAACTCTGTCAGTGTGTAAATGTTAACATAGTTTCTCTCAGTGTTCTAGAGTTCTAGATAAAGCTACCTACCATAGTTGGTTACTTAGCTTAGCTAATTCCAATCCAGTGAGTTGGTAATTGATACGCATAACAATCAATACACATCACATCTTCACGTGTCGGCGTCGACACAAGAAAGCGTGTTAGGGGTGCTGCGCTGCCGCGTAGCTCATTATCGATGATCGATTCGTTGCATCCATGCTATTAACGTTATTCAGTGTTCGAAAATCATTCCAAATTTAAATGTATTTTGTCCGTGTTTTCATAATTGGGCGCGGGTGATGGCGGCGGGGGGCAGGGTGGCACCGCGGGCGTCATCGCGCCCCTCCGCGTGGGTATTTAATGATTATACGCTGACTGCCACCTGATTGCTGGTGCTCTAGTACACTGTCGATGATTGCTCGTATCGATAAAATCTGATTGACATGGAAACTCATGATGCTACGCTTGTCAGAGATAAAAGATTTGCACCTAATTGATATTAACGGATTTCATTACGATAGATGGGACAAGTAACTGTCTGGGAGATAAATTGTCATCAGTTAAGAGTAGATTGACGCTGTAATTGTTTTTCTTTGTTTCCAATGAAAATAAATTACAGATAAGTAAACTCAGCAAAAATAGCAACATGTAAAAGTACATGTGGATATTCGCCTCTGAAAAAATCAATCGTCTAAGTTTTCCACTACTACCTTGAAGGATGTTAGTTAGCTATTTACTAGTGGCTCTGTGAATTGTAGAACTCGCGAGCACGTCTTTTTAGGGTTCCGTAGCTGAAATAGCAAACCCTTATAGTTTCGTCATGTCCGTCTGTCTGTCTGTCCGTATGTCACAGGCATTTTACTCGAAAACAGGGTTCCTGGTACTGAAATTGGTGATCCTAGTTGAATGAAGTTCTACGTTTCAGCTTGGGCCGAAAATCATTCGTATGTCCGTTCGCTGTCACGCTGTCCGGCTGTTCTTCTCTACAGATCGCATTTCTCAACTGATTCTCGTGAAACTTTGTGAGCAGGTTTGTTAATTATATAGTCCTTTTTTGTCGAGTAATTTTTTCGCAATACAAAGAAACAAAATAAGCCCTATGTTCGGGGCGATTAGGTATCTTATCTCCGACTCTATTCACTTAGGTAATCAAAAAATTTGCAGAGAAACCTTATATTTATTTTGAAAACACATGGACTTACAATGTTTTTTTTGACTTGTAATTACATGTATGGAGGGCATCCCTAAACATATTTTTTTAGTCATTTCATTACAGAACTATGTAGCATTCAAATACAATGTGTATTTGAATAAAATTAGCTGCTACATAGTTCTGTAATGAAATGACTAAAAAAATATGTTTAGGGGTGCCCTCCATACATGTAATTACAAGTCAAAAAAAAACATTGTAAGTGCACGTGTTTTCAAAATAAATATAAGGTTTCTCCGCAAATTTTTTGATAGAGTGAATAGAGTTGGAGATAAGATACCTAATCGCCCCGAACATAGGGCTTATTTTATTTCTTTGTATTGCGAAAAAATTACTCGACAAAAAAGGACTATAATAATTAACAAACCTGCTCACAAAGTTTCACGAGAATCAGTTGAGAAATGCGATCTGTAGAGGAGAACAGCCGGACAGCGTGACAGCGAACGGACTTACGAATGAACTTCATTCAACTAGGATCACCAATTTCAGTACCAAGAACCCTCCACGGAGCGCCCTGCTCGTACGCGCTTTCCTCTACATACGGAGTTCCCCATGTAATCGGCTACGAGCGTAGCGCTAAGAATTACTTGGCACTGAATAAAATATGTTAAGGAAATCAAAGTTTATTTTTTGTCAAAAGGTGCTCGCACTATCGAGTGTCGATACCCTAGCGATCACTAGTGTCGCGCGACTCGCGGGGAGGCACTACACGGGTAGCAGCTACGGCAGGAGGCAGGAGGTGGGACCGCAGTACATAGGCCAGGCCATGTATCAGCACATACCAGGCCCTCAGCACATAGCTGGTGGAATCCCGAAATTTTGCAGTTATTTTGTATCGAAAACTAGGTTATTCCACGATTTATTCGCCGAACGCGCGGTCGCTATAATGTACTTGTAGTTTTTTTTCTGTTAATTGTTTATTTTAAGTTTATCTAATCCGCATTACTCCGAAACGCGATGATCGTAACAACACATTTGTTTCATTTCCGTGATTACCAGCGCGGTGTATATAATGTATGGACAGGTAAATCGTGATTATTGCTGACTCTTCGTGTCTCGTGCTAGTCGCCCAGTCACCGTATTTGTGGCACTGCACTGGTGTGTGTTTTAGGGAATAAAACAATCGTAGACGCTGATGTGTATAAGCATCACACGCCAACTAAAACTTTATCCTCTAACTACTCGTCAACAAAAACACCTCCTGATAAAAACGTTGAAAGCATGTTTACATTTTCTTTGTCAATAATCCACTTGCCGCAGCATAAAGGGTTAAGGCAGGGTCATGACGACGGTATTATTGTAAAGAAGCCATCAATAAACCGTCCGTCCATCCTTGACAAGTCTTACTCCGTAATAGTTATGCTGACCTTTCAAACGCATACCATGACGACATATACATACGTTTATGCGTACATCTAAAGCACGCACCACTGCACCTTATCTGTCATTGAGGTGTAATTAATTACACAGTAAATTGCAATGTTCTCATCACATCTAACATATAAGTACAGGGAGCACATAACGCGGGAAGGGTCAACGGATATTTAGTGTCCGCATAGCAGATGCGGTCCTTGGCCACCGCCCTCAAGACGGTCGATATCCCTCGTCACCCCACCTAACTGTCTATGTACACCTGGTACTTACTTTAAGTAAGTACGCAGCCTTGCGGATGACATGCATCGTGGCTAATTGATTTTAAGTCATGCTTCGGACGTCTAACATCTAAGTAATTAGGTTAGGTGTGTGTATCTTTAAGAGACTAGCATGTGCACGATGTAAAAAACCCAGTTCTTGTAAGCCATATAAAAATATCACTTGATCATGAATTTTAACAGTTGTACTTAATCACACCTATATTTTAATATATTGATATTTTAATCACACCCCAACAAAAATGCTGTTATAAAAACTACCCAACTACTCGTAAAAACAATGAAATACAAACAAACGATGTTTACAATGGAATGTAAATAAAGATCGTTAATCCAGTTAACGCTCCTTGGTTGTTGTGCCAGAGTCGATTGATGGCCTGCATTGGCACCACTTGTTGAATGAAAATCTTGTATGTTTTCGTGAATTAGCGTTCTGAAACCGCGACCACTAAAATGGTGCTAGAAAATTGGACAACATAATTTTAATTACAATTAGAGGTAAAACTTTGTAAATATCAAATTGAGATCTATATCTGAATTTGTTTCGTTTATCTGTTCATATCTAAAATCAGAAGACGAAACAGTATTTCGTTAACCAGAACTAGTAGAATGACTAGATTTACTTTTGTGTATCTCCTCGTGACCCATGGATGTGTAGAAATTCGTTTTGCACATAATAATTATGATACAAAATCAGTTCTCACAGTAGACGATTCAATGTAAGTATAGGGAAGCCGAGCCCTTTCCAAACAATTAGGGTCTCATTTTCCTATTACACAACCCGGCTTTTGAAAAAGGGTCCCTGATTGTAAATTTATCCATTGCATCCTTTAAAAACAAAATTAAAATCTACCTTATCAACCTACAAATATCTAATGCATAAGCGGACAATACACATAGCTCTTGAACTTCAATACCTGTAAATGACATCACACAAACAGCTGTATTTCATCATCACTTACCTTTGACCTCATTTGTAAACACTTAGCTCTGAATTAATTCATTGACCAGCGACCTGTCCTTCTCATTAATTAAGTTTTTTTTATGTGTAAGTTATAATTATAAGCCATATTTTAAGTTCTGTATCTCTCTCTCTGGGTGCCCTGAAAACCAGCGCCTTTAGCATATATTGCTGCTGGCATATGCTGAGTGGCATCCATTTTGGTGCATTTCAGATGTAACTTTATACTTGTGTAATTTCTTTATCACACCAAATAAATATTTTTCTATTCTATTCTATTAAATATCACGTGGCGTAATGAAATCACTTCTTAAGCAACATTTTAGTGTCCCCGCACACTAGAATGTGTACGAGGGGCCCGTGTACATACGAGCATCCAGAGGGATTTCGCTCGGCCCATTCGCACAATGTCAGTCGGTCAATCTGCACGCCCTTTACAATTAACAGCGCTTTGAGGCAATAGCCTTAAGTGCTTTTAATTACAAACCTAATGTATATGTTATGCATCAATATTAAAACATTTTGATTTTGTTAATGTGATCTGAGAACTCTGTATTTTTATTTGCTTACCGAATGGTTCCAGAAATTAATTAGTCAAATAGTCGAGATAAAATTTATCGTAAATACATTAATCAATTTGAATATCGAAGGGCACAGAACCAGTCTTAACGATGGGCCGATACAGACGGCCGGTTTTACGAATCGGCCGGGCAGCTGCGAGCATGCCATCCAGGTATCAGGGGGTCAGCCAGCACACACGTGATGGTATACAGGAAGCTATATTTAGTGGCTTGTCCATTTGAAGCACTATCGATTCGTGTCCGCGGAGCGGAGCGTTGACCCGGCCTGGTCACTGCTGACCGTTTCGCTAATTTATTAATTATTTATCCTTACGATCCTATGGTTCCATGGAAGCCTGGTATTCTAAGATGCGTGGGTGGATTACCAACTTAGCACCGGTCATAGATACAATCTGATAAACTATACCTAGATATTTTTCTAGCAGGAACGACTTATTGTAAGTGATTGACAAAATAAAAATATCGACAGTCCTGTTATCGATAAGTACCACTTACAAAGACAAATATGACGACCGAATAGCCTAGTGGTTAGAGAACCTGACTATGAAGCTTGAGGTCCCGGGTTCGATTCCCGGTCGGGGTAGATATTTGTATGATGAATACGAATGTTTGTTCTCGAGTCTTATTGGATGTTTAATCTCTATTTAAGTATGTATTTATCTATATATAAGTATGTTTATCCGTTGTCTAGTACCCATAGTACAGGTTTTGCCTAGGTTGGGACTAGATCAATTGATGTGAATTGTCTCACGATATTTATTTATTTATTTAAATATATATGCACCCTGCGTTAGAAAATAGATAACAAAACTCTCAATTTATTTATATTTTACATACTTCAGAAAAAGGTTTGCAATACTTTCGTAACTTTCTTTGTTCGTGTCTCTGAATTAATTATCCCATAAGCCACTCCATAACACACACACACCGAAATTGTCTTTCAAATCGACGCAGAATGTCAAAACATGTAATTTTTCCCCAATCCATTTTCGGTCCCAAAACAAATCTGTGTCTCTGTATATGATTAGTGTAGGTGCACGCGACGTCAAGGTAGGTAGCCAATATAAGTATGTGGTTGTATGTACATCTTGTCGTTGAAGTAGTATGTACTTATCGATAACAGGATTGTCGATATTTTTCTTGTGGCAAGCACTAAGCAAATGTTGTTCCTGCTAGAAAAATATCTAGGTATACTGATAACAATACGTTACGCTTAAAGTTATGCAGAATGTTATTGAAGAAATGTATTATTATTAGGTGCTCAACTACTCATATGAACACTTAGAATAATTTTCGTGAAGGTTTATAAAAAGCCGGTCAAGTGCGAGTCCGACTCGCGTACGAAGGGTTCTGTACCATTATCTATAAAAACGAGCAAAAAAATGGGATTGTTGTATGGGAGCTTGGGAGCCCCCTTAAATATTTATTTTATTCTGTTTTTTAGTATTTGTTGTTATCGTGGCAACAGATATTACATCATCTGTGAAAATTTCATGTCTAACTATCACGGTTCATGAGATACAGTCTAGTGACAGACGGACAGACAGAGAGACAGACAGACGGATGGACAGCGGAGTCTTAGTAATAGGGTCCCGTTTTTACCCTTTGGGTACGGAATCCTAAAAAAATAGAACATTAAGTATACGGACATATAAATCATTTTATATAGAAAACTCCCGTGAGAATCAGACATATAAAAATATAACATCGGTTCGCAACATGTCGAGCGATATTCGACATTAAATACATGAGTGACCCGTTCGTTCATTATATTTTAATTGTTTCATTGTTTCAGGACAATCTCACACCAGACCCGGCAGACATGACCGATGATGACAACTTCTCCAGTAAGTACCATTGCACGTCTTTCAATTTGCCTTCACAACTTTTTCAGCCACTTGCATCAAATCAACCTAATAGTGGTATTTTACGCATCAAATTAAAAACATTACGAGAAGATAAACCCTTCAAAATGCAGTAAAATACCAGCTAAAACAATTGGCTTTAACTTTAATTTGAAATGTTATTCGAAATTTCCAAATTTGAACATTAAATTGATTGGCGTATGTGATCTGGTGCAGGTCAGGCCTTCGCGAAAGACGCCGAGAAGTTGAAAATGATGTTGCTAGCATGGAATTACCACAGCCAGACGCAAGGTAAAACTATTTCACTATTTGTGTCGTTTCGAGTGAAGCTAAAAAAGTGCTTCGTTATTTTAATCTTTATCGAGTCATCAGTGTAATGCGAAGGTAATTATGCTTTTCTTGTTAATGGCGTACATTGTTTTACCTTACCGAACTCGGCGTAAAAAACTGATGTCCATCTAACGAGCGCGTAGGTTTATTTGTCATACCATCAGCGTATTAGCCGGCGACTTGCATAATTTCCACGGCAAAATGCTATCCACGGAACGCCCGTTAGCTATTTTTATTGCCCGAAGCCATATTGAGAGTGTCCGAGGGTGTACCAGGGGCGCAGACGTTACAGGCACCTTCTCAAATTATTTATAGGCACGAGGCTCGTTCGGGTTGGCATTTAAGTCGGATGCACCGGTCCCTTCGAGTGCGTTCTGTAGACCCTCATTAATTTGTGCTGTCTTGGTAACTGGCTGTGCATACTGAATATTGTTCATGGTAAAATTATGGTAGGTATGCTTCAAGGGCTTGCTGCTCAAATAACTGGGCCCTGAGGGGCTTATAAATATTTATGTTCGTGCGAAGTCTATCAGCTGGAGGACGGATCGAAATGGCGTTTGTGGCTAACCTTTTTCGCCGTCTGACGAATTAGACCGTTCAGAAATTTCTCAATCCATATTCCAGTGTAAATAACGTTGATATTTATACATAAACTGGTTTCGACCCGATGACCTATGCGCTGTTTATGTTGGCCCTCCGTGGGGAGAAATATTGGGCTCCTTTATTTAGAAATTAGTCCTACACGCTTTGTCTAGCGATCCGGATTTTTCATGTCTCGTTTTTTTTGGGGTACCATTTTTTCTAAGTAACATTTCAGATAATGTTTATCTAATAATATGTTTCAATATTTTCTTAGTCCAGTTAGTAACATGCCTCGAAATGTTTATTGGATTTTAAGGTATTTCTCTACGCCTACTAATATTTTTGTAGTTCCATTTCTCTCCGCTCCGTTTATGCCTATATCGGTTATGCACGCCTGTTTGTTTAATTCACACAACTTTTTGCAATTTGCCTACGTTTTTATGAGACTTTAAAGTACAAGATCTGTTGGTCGATCACGTAACACAATGTACGCGCGTCGGGTAGATCTAATTGTCAATTTTTATATGGAAAAATGACAGTTGGATCTACCCGACGCGTGTTCGGAACGTTACGTGATTACCCCCCTCCCAAATATGGTAATAAGATCACTAAATAAAAATATTTTTAAGCACTTTTAATATTTCAGCTAAGTGTCTCTGATGGAAGTGGGCTTTGCTTTCCTTACTTTTCCTCCCTTCGTTCTAATCTCGACATCGATACCTGAGAATTAGTGATGTCTTTTGTCGTTATACCTTCCCACCTCGTTCTATATTTGGATCATAGACTTGACCAGACGTTTATTATTGGTTAAGAAACTACAACGACATATTACAATTCAGCGACAGTGATCGACATTATAATTTAAGAGCATTCAGATTCAGATTTTTATTTGTGGAACATATAGGTAGTACAAAATTGGTCGTGCATAATAAGTCTGAATCTCTATGTTTTGTCGATTGGCATACAAATATCAATGTCAAAAAAATACAAATTAATAAAATAATCATTAAGTAAACACGACCATATAAGTAAGTACTTACTATAAAAATGTCCATTAAATTATAGATCTGTGTCGTATTAAAATTCTGAGCAGAGTAGTAACATTTTTCAATTAGTAATTTCGTCAACTTTTTCTTTTTCCAGTTCAGTTATGTCTACCGGTATTTTATTATAAATTTGAGGCGCCATTCCTAATAAACTTTTGCGGACTAATGCAGTTTTACACTCCTTACTTCATAACTTGTTTTGATACTGTAGGCGCGTAGGGAGACTGCGTGTTTCCGTAATTTTATAAAATTGCAAACTAGGCAAGGTACGAGTATAGATCTTGAGAGACTTAAAATAAGCTGTCTGTTACTTTTAAGCTACACATGGCTCTTATGCACCATTTTTGGGCTTTAAAGGCTGTTTCAACAAGGCCATGGTTAGCAACAAGCAAAGTTTGTTTGTCTACTGCTTTTGCGAGTTTGCGGAGTGCAAATGCTGATTATCTTAAAAAAAAATTCAAATTCAAATAAATTCAAATTCAAATATTTATTTTGTCCAACATAGGTAGTTATTCGGTATTACATTTTTGTTCAGTATCACTATGCCTTGCGGCATACAAATATGGTTGTGACTTTTGCAACATGCTCCTGCATGCAGCATGCTTTACAAATAATTAACATTATATAGTCAAAATTATTAAAAATATAATCATTTAAGTTCGTATGTCCGTTAAAAACTAATATTATGTAGTCAAAATTATTAATTTATGAATGAGTTATTAATTAAGTGCATTGGTCCGTTAAAAAATCATGTATTGAATAATAAGCCTTTCTTAATAGAAATTCATTTTAATAGTTTTAAATCAACATCACTTTCCACAGTTCCAACAATGGTCTGTGGTAGTTTGTTGAAAATCTTGTGGGCCATTCCAAGTATGCTTTTTTGCAATAATGCTGTATGACTTGATATTGCTTTCAATTTATTCTGAAGGCGGGCACTTTTAAAACCAAATTGGTTTCGATTTTGGATCACAAAATTGACGACTTCACTTAGCTTTTTACAAAGTTCTACTATGGGGTATTTCCAGCAAAATTTACTGATTGTCTGGTCGCGGGAAACGGGAAGAGTCACGGGCACCCAGTAGCAGATCCAGGGGGGGGGGGGCTAGGGTGATCTCACCCCCCCCCCCCCCCACGAGTATATGCAAGTCATTCATAGCCAATGACTCGCATATGAGTCATGCCTCGACGTGCGATATCCACTACAGAGCGCAAAAACTGCTGCTACGGCGTAGCGCACGTAACACTGCGTGTTCTCGAATGGGCACTGACCATTTTTCTCACCGCTGATGATGCTTGCAGGCCGCAACGGGGACATCACGGACACGGGCGCGGACAGTATGGCGGACCTGTGGGCCTCGTACCACAGCGCGCTTGGCCTCGGCACCAAGCCGAAGCCGCCCACGCCCCTGGCCACTGGCCACTCGGTGAGTTTCAAGGTTGACCAGCGTTTCATACTTATACAACTGTTATTATTGATTTATTATACCCCTGGCAGTAGCCAGACACGGGAACACGGAAAGATTCCGTAGAGTAATTTGTCCGAAACCAAAAGATCCGTTATTTCAAAATTCCGAATGCCATTTTCCGATAAAGAAATTTTTGACGCAGATGCTTTAATGGAATATACAATAATTTTTTTTTAACCGTCTTAGAGCCGAAGCCCACTTAATGTATCCAAAACGTACTAATCATTCGCGAAAAAAAATGTATTAGTGAAATTTTTAGTAACAAAAGGTAATTCAGTTTGAAACATCCTGTATCGCGCTCGGTGCGAAGTTCATTCACCCGGTTTGAGTTCGTACAGTCACGGACTTTAATTGTTGAGCCGTTTAGAGCTCACTTTATATTGGGCACTTCACAGCTTCATAGAAAACCAAAATTAGTTGACACCTTAATGGCTCAACAATTAAAGTCCTTGACCGTACCTATTAACACCGTACGTATTAAACGTACCTAAAGATGGCGGCTAGCGGTCACTCTGTTGGATGATTAAAATTATGATTTATTAATTCTTTTAACGTTTAAAAAACTATATACGGGGTGTTTCCTGTAACAGGAGCAATAAATTAAATGGTAGATTATTAAGCTTGTGATCAATTGTTTCTAAGTGGTTTTAATTGAAAAAAAATATATTTTTTTTCGGATTTTTTTTTCTTTAACTAAAGTTTTGGTGTACTTTTTTACTCTTCTGGAGTGATATAAGTATTTTATTATTTTAATAACACAAAAAAAAATTGAAAAAAATTGAAAAAATCACAAAAATATCTTTTGAAAACAAAAATTCAAAAACTATTATGACTCACTACATGATGCTACCTCAAAATCTGCATTGACTACTGTGCTATGATCTCGTGGTGCCAAGATACATTACTCGGAGGTCATAACTTCAGATCAATTTTTCTCCGAGTTAAAAACATTTGAAAAGAAATGGACAAAAGGGGTTACTACAAATGCAGTAAGGAAGCCTCCGTTTAATTTATTGCTCCTGTTACAGGAAACACCCCGTATATATACATATATATATCTATTTTTTATTTAAACTATCTATCTTTATTTTAATAATGGATGGGCTTTGGCTCTAAGACGGTTAAAAAAACACCGTGTATATATAAAGGTTATGTTAGTATATCCTTGAAAATCAAGAATTCCTACAGCGGAACATGGTTTTCGCGGAGATATGAAATTTGGAACAAATTTGTTTTTGGGCAAATTACTCGTAGGAATTGTGTAGTGTACCCGGCCAGACACACATGGTAGTGAAATCCAACAATTTTCTTCGTCGTACAGTCAACACCACAAACCTTGTTCCATTAAGATAAAAGTTGAAAAATGCGACTGTAATTTATTTTTATTTTCTTCTTTTGACAATGTCACTTTGCCTGAGGTATCAGACGATGGCGGTTAAATGGTTAATTATGATCAGTAAGAGAGTGCGTGATGAGAGAAGGATTATGTACGTGCGTACTACGTACGTACGTACTATAGTATATAAAGGCGATTAATGAATCAATATTCAGTGTTCTGATATTGACACTCCCTACTTCTGGAACATCTCACTGAGTGTGGACTTACATAAACCCCTCCGGGGTGTACTCTACACTCCATTCATATTTAATATCGCCAGATAGATGGACAGATGGTAACTATCGTCAACCACCAACCACTGCCTAGCAAACTAACAAAGAGTACCAAGACCGCATAAACCATCAGCAACATAAAATTCCAGAGTCCAATACACGTGGGCTCGGCGACGCCCGTGGAGCCGGCGTCGACGCACGACGAGACTTCGTCGTCCGACCGCACGAAGGACGACGACGACGCGGGCGCGTCGGACGACGACAGTGACGACCGCGTCGACCCGCACCACCATGATCCGGAGCGACTTAAGGCTTTCAATGTTAGTACTATTATAATACTATCTAGGGTCGTTGCTCCGGTTACGCGACCAGGTTCTCGTTGCCGGACCGCACGAACGACGACGACGACGCATGCGCCTCGGACGACGACAGCGACGCCCGTGTCGACCCGCACCACCATGACCCAGAGCGTCTTAAGGCTTTATTTTTTTTTACTATAACTATAATGGCTCTGTGAGATGTAGCACTCGCAAGCAAGTCATATATTTTTTTTATTTTCTTGTATTTCGAAAAAGTAAATCGCCAAAAAAATCTATATAATTAACGAACCTGCTCACAAAAAACGGACACCGGACAGCGGACGCCGGACAGACAAACGATTTTCGGCCGAAGCTGAAGCATAGAACTTCGTTCGCTTCGCTCGCTTGTTCGATTATACCCTAGGGTCGTTGCGCCGGTTACGCGACCAGCTTCAAATAGCGACAATAAGGACTACGTTTGTTTCTATTAGAGTATAGCATACCCAGCAGCCATAATAGCAGATCTCCCTAAAAATCGAGAAAATAAATACTATCAGTTCGCCAAATCTTCTTAAGTCGGCACACTAATAGGTGGTCGCTAAACTGGCGCAATAGGATCTGATATGAATTATTCTCGTTTCGGTTTTCGGTGTTCATAATATGCATTATATTTATAAATACGTAGGTTCCAATTAGTTTCAACTAGTAAAAGTGTAATTTCTCGTAATAAATTCAACATCTTAAGTCATTGACCAGTTTCGAACCATCGTTAAGTCGATAAAAATAATGATTCATAATTTGAAGCTTGACTTAATCTAAAATAACTTCAGCCCGGACTTTCAAAGCGTTCTTGGTTTCGCTAAATAGCATCAAAGATTTTGTTTAATTTTCATTCTGGTATAAAAATATAGATTTACATATATTTGGAATATTTATAAGCGACCGTTGCTTTGAGGACCCTTTGATCTTCGTTTCCAAGCTTTGTTCGACTCCCTTGTCAATTATGATGTAGGTACTTATAAAATTACATAATGTACATAATATGAAAAATTTCAAAATTATTTTGTTTATGACACGATATTCATGTTTCAGATGTTCGTCCGTCTCTTCGTAGACGAAAACTTGGACAGGATAGTTCCTATTTCGAAACAGCCCAAAGAGAAGATCCAGGCTATCATCGACTCGTGCACCCGACAGTTTCCGGAGTTTGCCGAGCGCGCCCGAAAGCGCATCCGAACTTATCTGAAGAGCTGTCGGCGGAACAAGAAAGTGCGAGGAGAGGGGCCGACCACGGGCAACGGAGGGAGCAGCACGGGAACTGCCAACGCTTGGGACACTGCGGTGAGGGTCCGATCTCTGATTGATTTATGATATCCTAGTACTCCCTGTGGACTGATGACCTGGTAAAGGTCGCGGGAGTCCGCTGGATGCGGGTGGCGCAGGACCGGTCACTTTGGCACTCTTTCGGGGAGGCCTATATCCAGCAGTGGACGTCTTTCGGCTGATATGATGATGATGATGATGAGTACTCCCTGTGTTGAGTCTGCAAGTTAGGAAGTAAGTGATGCATGGAATTTTCAAGACTACGACGACAAGTTAACTAAGCAATGTTTCTAGAAGTTTTTATTGTTGATCAAATTCATCTTGAAGGTGTTCTAAGGGACTAGAGAATTTAAAATCTTGATTAATATTTGACTCATCATCTCCAACTGAATTTGGTCGTTTGGTTGTGATGGTCGATTGCGTAACGTTTTATACGTACGTTAGGTAAATCTAATGCTGATTTGAAAAGTTACGGCTTGTATTTATCGCGAGCCTAACCCAAAGTCTCGGATTAACTCTTACGTTTCTTGAATCACTTCAGCTTAGTCATGGAAACAATGGCTTCTAACATACGAGTACGTCGTGTCGTATACACGGCAGGCGAAATTCAATTTTACGCCACTCTTTCTATACTACGTCGTCCCACTTTTTCTATACTATCTCCCGTTTTGTACGATTCCCACCGGCCGGGCCGGATCAGCTGCCGCCGCATCACAACGGGTGCACGAGCACCCAGCGGTTGCCGCGTGTTAGTGCAATAGGCAATAGCCGAACGCAGCCGGTCAGATGCGATAGCCAAGCCACGAGAAGCCTACCGGGTCGCAAGTCCATTCAAATATGAATCGAAACGTCTGTATTGACGCTTTCAATGCCTTTGACATCTTGTACAAGGCTCAGGCACGCCCCGGGCCGGTGAGAATCGTAGATTACGTTGTTGGCAAGCAGCCGGGCGCCCGCTGAAGTCAGGGGTGTTGCAGGTACGGCCGACGCCGGCGCACCTGACCTCGGTGCAGGCGGAGCACATCCTCGCGCAGGCGTGCGAGAACGAGAGCCTCAACGCGAAACGCATGCGGCTCGGGCTCGACCCCGTCAGTCAGCCCATGCCGACTGTACCCACGCCCATGGTAACTACTTTACAATCAATTGGCTACTTTTCTAAAAAAATATTTAGTCCGTCAGTTAGATTATCGAAAAATGTTGGACAGGTACTTTTTATTTGGTCAATCAAACAAAAAAATATGAAGATATAGCACGTTAAAGTTCCGCGCGACGTTACATTATGGTACACTTTTTAGCATAATGTGACGTCACGCGGAACTTTAACGGGCTGTATCTTCATAATTGTTTGTTTGATTGACAAAATAAAAAATACGTGTCTAATTTTTTTTTTGATAATCTAACTGATGGACTAAATATTATATTTTTTTACCCAGGAAAGTACCGTAACAATCGTTGTCCTTCTTAATTTTGAGTGGGTCTTCAAGGCACAATTTCTGCCAAATTTTTGAGCTTCCGCTTTGTTTACAACACAATGAATCCTCAAGTCAATAAAGGGTTCCCGCGTGAGATAATTTTGTAGTCGCAAGCGTCCATAGGCTAAGGTGTCTACTTACCATAAGGCAGACCGTATGCTTGTTGGCAATTTGTGTGAAACTTTTCTAGAGGCTGTGATATTATTGTGTATTTCTAAAAAAATACCGTGTCTTGTCACCAGCAGAGGCAGAGCCTAATTTCGTGGACTTTTATTAGGTGCGTGTGCGAGTGCGTAGAAAAATAAGTTACTGCCAAAAATTTCATTTTTGGTACAAGCTGTTGCCAACTGTACTTTTCTGTATGCCGTCATCAACTACTCATTGAGACAATTCTAACGATCCCAAACAGAACGGGGTTACGTCAATTAAGTACTGAATTCCCATGGCCACCTTCTGTCTCCATCATCAGATCAGCTCGATGGTACCATAATATTGAATTGTCATCCAAACTATACTTATACCTACCTAAAATTTCAGCTCAATCGGCCACTGGGAAGTTGGTCAAAAACTTGTAAGATTTCATTACAGACACCGGGACACGTGAAACTATATAAAAGCTTGCATTTTTTTCTGAAAAGCTAGAAGAGACGGGCTGCCTCTGTGACACATTTGCAAAATACGGTATTGTTCATTGAGTCTGATATCGTCGACTAAGATCACATAATAGTATTCACAAAAGCACCAACAGATTGAATTAATTTTTCACTAACTTCCGCCCGCGACTTCGTCTGATTGGACCCGGGATAAAACTACCCTATATTTTAATCCAGGTTTATAAACCATTTTTATGCAATGTCTCATCAAAATCGGCTTAGCCGTTTAAGCGTGATTGAGTAACAAACATCCAAACATCCAAACCTTTGCATTATAATATGGATTTGCTACTACCCACTATGAGAATTGAGAAAAGTTAGAATGGAATTAGTTGTGACGGAGAGAGATCTCTCTGTCACAACTAATTCCATTCTAACTGTTATGTTAGTCATCCGTCATTCATCATGCCTATTCCTTCTAAGTTGTATCCCCAACTCTGAGGACCACGACTAGCACAGACGTCTTGCACCGCCTTCCTCCAAGCACCTCCCAGCATTCATCATACTAGGAGCACAGAAATTAAGCACGCTCTATTCCTTCCGCAGGCCATAGACACCACAGCGACCTCAGCAGTCGCCTCATCGTTCCTGAGCTTATACAGCGGCGCCATGAACCCGTCCTCTGCGCCGGCCACGTCCACGTCCAACACCGCGTCCGCGTCCGCGCCCGCTCCCGCGCCCGCGCCCGCGCACAGCAAGGCGGCCGCCGACACCACGCGCCCGTCCGTCAGCCCTACGCTGGAGAACCCGCTTCTTAACAACAATAGCCTCAAGCTGGATAACGCCAATGGGAACGCTGGCAGTAAGACTGCTAGGTGAGTTATGCTGCCTTGGTATATTCTGCGCCGCCTCGTCGATGAACGACTTTGCTTTACGCATACACGTTTGAACATACTTACTTCCTAGTATGCATAAGGGTCAATAGTTATGGTTTCCATGCATATAAAAATGATTTGATTGCATAAAATCATATAAGAGGAGACGCCGTTTATGCGGTTTAAGAATCCAACCAAAAATTAGGCTTTGTCGGCAGTCGGTGAGGGTGATATATTTTGCTTAAAAAATGTGAGACGCAATGTACATTGGACGGATCTTGGACAAGTGGAATACCACCCTTTTACGCCCGTAAATATCTGTTTGAATGGGAAGTTTGACAGTTGTCTATGGGATGAAAGCTGCCGATGCCATATTACAAGCTTTTATTTAACTTGCCGTGTTAGTAAGTGCCTGTTAAATCTTGCAACTGAAATTTCAGCCACTTGCCAGTATTCGGTTGAGCGGAAATTTGGTATATTTATGTAAAGTCGATGACAACACCATACTATGGCATATTTATTTCAGGAACGCGTGGACGTATCGAGTTGAAATTAAAACCATATACTCAGGTCTACAGTCCCTTGAAGCTGTGAAAAAATCAAACTACTAAGTTGACGTAAAAAAAAGACACGGCCGTTTATGCCGCAAAAAACGTATATTTCGGCACTCTCAAGGGAATCAAAATGTATAGGATACTTTCCGTTGATCTAGAACTATGAAATTTGGCAAGTAATATCGTCTTATACCACAAGTATAGGGAAAATTCTGAAAACTAAACATTTGTCATTTTGTATGGAACCCTCGGTGAGCGAGTCGGTGGGTTGCCCGGTTTTTTTTGGCTAGTATATAACGGCATATCAAAAATAAAACCTAACAACCTAAAATACTGATTTGCACGCCTAAAATACTAATCGTTCACCAAAATGCGGTTTTGAGTGCAAGTCAGTATTTTTTGGTGTGCAGTCAGTATTTTATTGGTAAGCGATTAAATATATCCCTTTTTTTATAGAAGCTTGTTAAAAGTTGACCGGACTGTAAACAGTGGATGCAACCCGCCCTAAAAAGTATTGTCATTTCCAGTCCCGCCTCGTCACCGGCCCCGCTGTTCCGGCCGTCGTTCCCGACCACATTTGGGACGCCGCAAACTTTTGGGCGCCAAAGGTAACATACGTTTTTTACAAGCTTTTATCTACACACATACTATAAAGCCACTAAAGTGCGTTCGGAAACTGGCAGTAAGTAATTTCATTAGGTAAGATATATCGATATTGATAAAGTAATGACTTTCAAATTTCGAAGCGTGGTCCAGAGCCTTCTATACAGTTCGATGGAAATCTAGTTAGTCATGATTTGAAATCTAGTCGGCCATGGCGGTGCAATGGCGGTTATCCTAATAGTTCCCGAACACGTCATTGAGGATTTATGATATGTGTGTAGTTAAAGTAGTGTATGCAAATGTACATAATTGTGCCTTAAAACACTCGTGTGATCCTATTATGAAACTCACTGACTCATGATTTAAGCCCTATCATTATGTACGGTCACATAAACTACTATTATTTAATTTTCACTGTTTGTAAGCAAGTTACCCTTCAAAATATGCAAACCATTTTTCAGCCACTCGCGGTATGAGCTGATTGAGCTGAAATTTGAAATACTTAAGTTTAGTAATGGAATATTGTGGCACTAACGAGCTGATGATGATGGTGACAGAAGGTGGCCATAACTACACAAGATACCTGTCGTGTTTGAGTACATTGGTACTTCTCAACGAGTTGTTGCCTGTGGATGGCTGTGGAAAAAAAGTACAGTTGGCAATGAGAGCTTGACTCAAAAATTACATTTTTGACAGAACCTTGTAGAAGACCTTGAATAATTATGACAGTACCAGTTAATCTTAAAAACATTTCTTATTTAACTATGGTACATATGTAATTCGTACGTTTACCAGAATGTACCGATTGATTTCAGCACCAATACAAATCCAGCCACGGCTTTGTCAAGCAGCGCTCTTTTGTCCACGCTGTCGTCTCTGCCTCCATCTGGTAAGCAAACACTACCACACATACACATGTACACAAACATAGAGGTACGAGTATATGTTCCTCCAGCACACGACACCTCTCTACTAGCTTACGAAACATCACTGTGGCAGTTGTGGACGTCTTTCGGCTGATATGATTATGATGATACAGACTTTCATCGCGCCTGTTTCCTGGAGCTACCAACACCACGAGCGAGCGGATCCGCGCGGGCATAATTATAACCTCGTTAGCAGACGCTACTGCTTACTACAAATAGAACGAAATTTTCTGACCGCGTTTATATGCTTATGACAATAGAGTTGTTGACTCAATTTTTATTATATCTCTAAAATAAAATAAAGAAGGCAAACAAGCATAAATCCTTTTTAACACTTTATCCCAACTACGGAAAATTAACTATGAATAATATTTTTATATATTTGAACTCGAAATTTTCCCTTCTTTCATTTGTTGATACCCCAGACGCCACAATAGTTATTTACGATACAAGTGCAGAAAATAGGAAATTCGCAACGAGTGGCGATAAATTAACACGACCGAAGGGAGTGTTTTAAATCGACACGAGTTGCGAATTACCTATTCGCACGTGTATCGTACAACGTTTTACAGTACATATGGCTCTTTAAAGTTTCAACATATGCACGGAAAGTGCTCATTTGCGCACTAGTGCGGGAAAGTAACACCATGTGTACTGTAAAAGCATTTTTTTTAATTCAGTCACTTATTTGTATGGTGACATCCATCATATTTTTCTTTTTCATACAAAAGGTGTCCTATGTAACAGCCGATATTTGACAGCCGTCATCCCGGTACAATAAACGTCAGTGATGACATAAATTGTACTAGGATGACAGCTGTCAAATATTGGATGTAAGGGCATTTTCACTATAGTTACTTGTGTATGTTACCAGGTGTGGGCGTGAACGCGGCGATGGCGGCGTACCAGAGCGCGCTGCTGTCCGCCATGGCGGCGCACACGCACTCCTTCCCCACCAACCTCTCCGGTGAGCTGCATGCCTGTTATGCCACCCTAGTACTTACATTTAGAAGAAGCAGTATCACTAAGATATGCTATTTACATAAACAGAATATGACACGAATATGCCTATACGTATCGCGGCGAATCTTGATCCCTATGTCAGCAATCATCTTAGTACAAGTTTACGTTTTAAGGTTATAAATTGTACGGAGATGACAGCTGTCAAGATTCGCCGCGATACGTGTAGTGATTTTCTTGTCTGCCCCCGACAATATATCATAAGTGATAAGGCGACGCCTGACGAGCAAATTCGGTGGATTGTATGCAGTCCGCCAAGTTATTTTGGCCCGTCTGGATAAATGGCGGAAGCACGGCGTCCTACTAAGGTCTAGCCTTACTAAGGTCACTCCGTAGTTCCGTACTAGATTTTCTTTGACCTTCCTCGGCCGTCCGCCGTGCTCGGACGTCTGACGTCACCTTATAGCAAATCTTCTAAACCATGTCTTGTAATATAAGATGACTTTTTGCCAGGTAGTTAGAACAAAGGAAAGGCGCCCCCCGTTCACTTTTCCGAAAACCCTAATAACGATAGTAGTGTTTTCAGCACACTTGCTTGTAAATGGTGTTATTCCATGCCTGTATACAGAAGGACAATGCCCTAAATTGTTCCCGGGGAAGTTATAGAGAGTTTGTATTCCATAGGGAGTAATGCGCTTGTGTGATCTGATTGGCTTAAGCAAATCTAATTGCTCTGTGATTGGTTGAAATATTGAAGCTGCGCGCTTCACTAGCACTAATCTGGAAGTGAAGTTGTCAATTTCGTCAATTTTTGATTGGTGCTGTTGTATGATTTTTTTTTAGTTTTATCGGCAAAAAGTGGAGATCCTTTGAATTGTCACATAACACCTGTTGTTAATAGGTATTACCTACTTTTTGCACAAATAAACTTTTGACTTTGACTTTGAAACTTAGATTTTTCTGTTTTGTGTATTTATTTATTTCCTCACAAACGTGATGAAAAACATTGTGTATAACACGGACGTAAGAATATTGCAAACTCGAGTCATCGAAAGCCTAGTCTCTTGTTCGCAATATTCCACTTACGCCCCTCGTTAAACAATACTATTATTCCCCCAATGAAGTAATGTACCGTTCAGCGCCAACAGACCTGTCGCTGAAGAGCCCGGCGCCGGCCGTGCACGCGGCGCCGGCGCCGGGCGGCAAGCTGCTGGCGCACAAGCTGTCGGGCGCGGAGGTGGGCGCCGTGCGCCAGCTCATCACGGGCTACCGCGAGTCCGCCGCCTTCCTGCTGCGCTCCGCCGACGAGCTCGAAGCCCTCCTCCTCAACCAACCCTAGGACTCCGCCAAAACCGACCTGGCCAACATATTTGGCTTCAAATTCGGATATTTCTAACTGTGCTAGTACAAATTGTGATTAAATTGTCGCCGTGGACGCTTTCGGTGCGGTTTTGAACGTTTACGATCGTGTCAATTTTCGGTCTAAGTGGTGGAAAGGCAACTTCGGGCGCCCGCGGGCTCGCCTCGTTGGGATGTGATTGGTCAACGATTTTGTAGATTTTGGTTTGTGATTTTTGTCTACTAAAAACTACTACTACACGGTATTTTGCAGTTTACTGTGTTTTATATATTGTTAAATTGGAGCACTGGGTTGCTTGAGTAGTTTTCAGCTATAATATATAGACAATTTTATGGGTTCGTCTACTGATATAAGCAGAAACGCAAGTTTCTTTAACATGCTACTAGAAATAATTCAATGCAAGTTGTTATTTGTTACAGTATTACGGTTTATTTTTCAATAATATCTATTGTAATGCATGTTTATATATATAATTGACTAGCAATTTGCTAAATACTTTTATCGTGACAAAATTTTGACGCCGGTAGCCTCGCTAAATCTCGTTAAATTCCAGAAAAGGCTCAGGGTGCTTCATACTAAGGAGATAGCGAGGCTACCGTTCTACTCGCGACTTCTATGAAGTTCTTGCGCATATTTTCATACAAAATTTAGGAGTTTCGTGCACGAGCCCTGTATGAAAACTTGCTCAAATACGTCATGTTGATCAGTCTTTATCGTATTGTAAATGTTAACAAGAATTCACTGACTACTGTCCTACAAATTAAACTATAGGTAAGCTCGGCGATCGTACAAAGCTGCCATATTATTGTAAAAACACACACTAAGTGTTGCCATTTGAGAAATTACTCGTTGGAAGAGTACAAAATTATTTTTGTGTATATTTAGGATTAAGAAAAAAATCAGGGAGATTTTAGATATAGGTTAAAAATTGAATATCTTGCCTGGTGCGTTGGTACACTTAGAGTAACAAACGAAGTAGCTTCGCGCGTTCAGTTCGCTCAGAAATAAATGCAGCAAACATGTCATAGAAGTACATAATTGCAGATTGGCCTGGCTGTGGCCGCAGTATTTTATCATTGCTATTCTTCAGGTTTGAGACACTTACATGGTAAACTATATTTAACAGAGTCTAAATATTAGGTTTTAAAGTGGCATTCTAGACTTAAGAAGCACGAATTTATTTGTTGTTTTGTATTATACGAATAGTGGTCTAGTTGTATTTATATGAGTAATATATTCTTATTTATCTTTTCATTTCCAAGCTTTTAACTTAGGTCGGGGTCGACATTTTTGTGGCTAATATTTACGCATTACATGCATGTCGAGTACTTAAGTTTCTATAACCACATTGCTTGAATCAGTTTTTAAAGTGTGTACATTTTCATCCAAACTCACCTCGGACTAATTCGTCTAATCCAGTTTTTGAGTCATTCACAATAACAGTGTCAATATCCGTTGTGGCTACTTTAATTTAAATAAAGCCGGATGCATACTTATCTGACGTCGTGTCTAGTCGTGACGCAACAGAATGATGTCGGATTCACACTCAACTCATGCGCTCTGACTTGACGGTTTCTTTTGTATCGGGCGTCAGAGCGAATCAGAAAGCATCACGTCAGATAAATCTGAATACTATTTATTCATTTTCGACCCTAGACCTAATCTACTTCTACTCAGCTCCATCCAAATTGTCTCTTGTAAAGTTTAATTTTAAAACGCATCTTCCGCGTGCTAGTATTAAGGGTCTTTATTTCATAAAGCCTCCACACTCGGGGTAGCCCCCGGATTCTAATATTCCCCCCATCCGCATGGGAATTTGGGGCGTGCTTATAAATAATTCGCTTTGCTCAGTACAACGTTCACGTTCAGTGTAAATCTATTTGTTACCATAGATTTTATGGCCAAGTACTGTAGGTAGGTTAATGTTAGTTACTGCTTACGATACAAGATAGGAGTTTCAGTTTTCGTTTATTGAAAATGCATACAAAGATTTCGAAACCGCGATTCCAAAATTACCAGGTTACAGAAATATTACATTCGTTTTGTACTACGCTTAGTTCATCCAAATACTTTTGAGAATTTAGTGTTTTCGATATCCAAAAAGACACCGGAGGCATCCTTAAAATGTATAACGTTTGTTATATACCTACTTATGCTGTAATTTATGGAAGAATTATGAAGTTTCACTTCCGATTCCGGTTAAAAGCAAACTCGCGTAGCCGATCGGAAAATTTCTACGTTTGGCCTAATTTTATGTTGTATTAAAAAACCCAAAACCTCGTACTTAATGTTATTAATGTAAGATGTTTCGTTGTAAAGTAATTTCGCCTTTAGTTGTCCGGCCAGTCTAAGATCTTAACTAAATAACTTATTGAGTAATTTTCGAGCAGGATTAATAATAGAATAATTACACAACATACACGCTTATTACGTTGCGAGATAAGTTTATAGCTACAACACTTTTGATCGGCGAGAAGAAAGAAAGGAAATAATCCGGGTTACAACTACAATCTTTGCAAATATTGTCGAGATAATTGAAGATAAGTAGTTCAGCTATTAGACGTGAATTTGGTATATCTATACCTAGTTCAATGTACGTTAAGTCAGCTGCAGAGAATCGTGACACCTTGCATACAAACTTCTATGCGGGGCAGGTCACGTTTCACTGCGGCTGACTGTACAATGTCTCTCAAAACTAAAGTACAAAGGGTAAGGGTTGAGGTTTTCCCACTTCCGCTGTGATCAAAATTATTGTGAGCCCACAAAACAAATGTATAAATACATTTTCAATTTTGCCATTTTTCTCAATAGGATTACGCTTTCATGCCAGTTTTAAAATAGAAATTGTAAATTCACTTTTGAATATAAAATTGCCAAAGATTCGAATTGATTTGTATTTACTTGATTGTACCTATGGATATGGAATTGCTATCGGATGTTGTTCATAAGTTAAGATAAGTTGTTAGTAAGCTTGGTTCTGTTAAATATCATTCCAATATTTTTCTAAAATACATGATTTGGTGCGAGAAGGAATCCGTAGTCAGTGTAAATGGAGAAATTGTAAAAAGTATGTTTAGAGTATTATAAAAAAGTTGATTACAAATAATATGTGAAGTTGATGTTGGGAACGAAAAACGAAAGTGGCGGTGAGTACGTTGAGAAAATGAATTTGTTAGACATTAATATATATTATTATTAGAGATGTATAAATGGTTTACTATTATTATTGGTTCGAGAGAAAATACAAAATGGAGAAAAATACAAAATGGCGATTGTTACTAATTACGAAATGAGAATTTAGTTATAATTTTTGCAATTTCAAAATGTGAGTTTTACAATTTTGAAGAGAAAATATTAAATATGCTCATATACAGAAAAATCTGTTTTATTTATTTCTAAACTTAAACTGGGACCCACTGCATAATGACTTAGACTTGTATAGGGTTACATTTCAGAAGTGAAAGTCCAGTATAATTTTATTTTCAACAGCACATTTCGCCTCTGGCTCGTTTCTTAAAACCACACGCGTATTTAAAGACCCTTATTATGCAACTGTTATGTAATAATTTAGGGGAACTCAAGCTTCTTTCACCATATAGATATGCCGATGATGCTCATAATACCCATCTCGATTCCATTAATTCCAGATCAAAATAAATCTGTCATTACATTCGCAAAATATTATTAGTAGTGTGAAAAGATCGGCCGTAAGTGCGAGATTTGTTTGTAGAGATCAGAGAATGGTGACAGTTTCATAGACATTTAATCTTAATTTAAGGAGCTTGGTCCTAATGTCGCTCCATACGTCCGCTAGTGGAGATGGAGATACAACTATCTAATACACAGTTTGTACAGAAAAAAATAGTTCGCGAACCCCCACTGTACGCTGTCAAAATACTTACAGCACTTTAACTTAAAAAATACGAGTAGCCGCGACCCCCTTCAAAAGGCTTCGCGAGCCACTGTTTGAAAAACAGACGGTGCAAAAGGAGTCGAAACTGAACATGATGGCGAAATAATTTAATTCCTTTGCTGGAGGGTTGGGCTTTCGCCAGGGACTTGAGCGACGGCAAGGTTGGGGTCGTGCGCGCGCTTCACCGGTAGGCGGTCGAGGTACGGGTTGTGTCGCTGCTCGCTCATCATGTCTTTGGTCGCGTTGACGATAAAGTCCATGTTCGACATCTCGCTGACGTCGGAGAACATGGCCGGGAAACGCTCCGTGCCACATCTGGGGACGGTGATACAGTTAGCTTATGTGGTCCTGGTCCATTCATGTTTTCAGAATCAGATAATCTGCATTTGTTTTGGTTTTTACGGAACAGGCTTAACCCATTCGAGGCCACGCATCGCTACTTATGCTACGCCGTAGCGCGTAGCAGCGTTTTTCCGCACTGTAGCGGAAATCGCACGTAGAGGCATGACTTATATGTTGAGTCACGGCCTTGAATGGGTTAAGTCACGGAACGGCAAGAATAGGGGTGATAGCACATGTTAAAATTGATAACGTAGTGATGCTAAATAAATTATTTGTAATAAAGTAAAAAATATAATAAAATCCACAACTTTTTATGATTTTAATCATAAAAAGAGAAACATTCCCTTCCTTAGCTAACAAAAAACCAAGCACCGGAAAACCCCTTTTCAGGCTTCATCATCATCATATCAGCCGAAAGACGTCCACTGCTGGACATAGGCCTCCGGCTGGACCGGTCCTGCGCCACCCGCATCCAGCGGACTCCAGCGACCTTTTCAGGTTTAAGCCTATCGATTTGGTAACCCTATCAATTTAGTGACCTTATGATAAGGTTACTTTATAGAGTAACCCTATTGTTATGGTAAGCATACCGGATGTGGTAACCATAAGTTAACCTTATGCAGATAGGGTTTTTTTTAGGGTTAACACATTCAGTGCCCAGAATCGCTACGCGCTACGCTCGTAGCCGATCCGAAAGCGACTACGGCGTAGGTACGCATAATGTGTCGTCACGGGCCGGGAATGGGTTAACTTATGGTTACCACATCCGATATGCTTACCATAACAATAGGGTTACCCTATGAGTAAGGTTACCTCATATAAGGTTACCATTATGGATAGGGTTTTAAAACAACTTCTAAAATTAGCCTATGGAAAAACCTTGATTAGGAGAACCGGTTCCGGTCCCTGCACAAAACTCACAACTTCCTGATGCCCCACGAAGCGAGCCCCCACAGCACGCCGTCGCTCACCGCCGGGGCCCCCGTGTCCCGCTGGAACAAATAATATACAGGGTGGACCATAACTCTTTTTACATTTCAAACCAAAATAAAATGAAAACTAATTATATCAGATGAAAACCGTTTATTAATTATGAAAACACATGAATAGGGATTTTATTTTTTTTAAATTACGTCATCCATATGTGATCCTTAATTATTTTGGCATTGCCGTAACCTGGAGCGAAAATTTTCAGTGACGGCCTGACAAGTGTTCCGAGAAATGTGGACCAAAAGTCCGTTAACTTTTGAATCGGTAGCTGCGTCGGGGAGCGGTGGCGGGGTAAGGCGGCGGGGTTACGAAATGCAAGAGCGGCCAATGGGAATTTAGTGCCATGGCGTCCTTCACCTTCCCGCCACCGCTCCCCGACGCAGCTACCGATTCAAAAGTTAACGGACTTTTAGTCCACATTTCTCGGAACACTTGTCAGGCCGTCACTGAAAATTTTCGCTCCAGGTTACGACAATGCCAAAATAATGAAGGATCACATATGGATGACGTAATTTTTAAAAAATAAAATCCCTATTCATGTGTTTTCATAATTAATAAACGGTTTTCATCTGATATAATTAGTTTTCATTTTATTTTAGTTTGAAATGTAAAAAGAGTTATGGTCCACCCTGTATGTTTTTGCATAAAGTGTAAGTAAGGTACCTAAATGTCCCAGTGTTCGACACACCATCAATCGTCATAGTTGAACGAACGAGCGAAGTGAAGTCTTATGCTTTAGCTTGGGCCAAAATTCGTTCGTATGTCCCGATGTCTCGCTGTCCAGCTGTTCTCCTCTACAGACCGCATTGATTCTCGTGAAATTTTGTGAGCAGTTTCCATAAGATTTTTCTCTCAATTTAGTTTTATGTTTTTTTTTTTTGAAACGCTGTTTCGCGTATTCTTCAGCTCACAGAGCAACTAGTAATAAAGGTGACATGCAGGGTGTCGATTATTGGAATCAAGGTGTCAATCATTGGAACGTTTACCTTACAAATTTTAAAGATGTCTTTATGAGACGCTTGTCTACCGCTGGAACACTGCAGTCAGCTCACACGCACGAAATAAATGTTTCGTGCTAGTGACTCTGTGAGCTTAGGCTTAGAACTCGCGAGTCAGTTTTTTAGGGTTCCGTACCCAAATGGTAAAAACGGGACCCTATTACTAAGACTTCGCTGTCTGTCCGTCTGTCATCAGGCTGTATCTCATGAACCGTGATAGTTAGACAGTTGAAATTTTCACAGATTATGTATTTCTGTAGCCGCTATAATAACAAATACTAAAAAACAGAATAAAATAAATATTTAAGGGGGCTCCCATACAACCAACGTGATTTTTTTGCTCGTTTTTATAGATTTTATAAATATAGAACTCGCAGTAGCCCGGTTTTCTTTGATAAATTTCTAAAAACTGAATCGACAGAAAAAAGCGGCCAAGTGCGTGTCGGGCCACGCGAGGGGTAGGGTTCCGTAGTTGCCCGTCTGTCACAGAATGCGGACTTAAAAGGGGCTTTTAGGGTTATTATTATAGCTTACCTTCGTTTGCGCGCTCGCCGCGGGCAAGAAGCACCGTGCCGTGAAAAAGCAACTCTACCGTCCACGGTAAAAGGTTCAAATTCCAATGACAATGTATATGCACCCGAAATTAAGTGCATTTCTTACCAGTTAACTAGTTATGTCTACTACTCGTTAACTAGTTATGTCTACTTAACTGTGATAGTTTTCCTTTTATATTCATTATATGTACTACTGCCAAGAATTTTTTCACGTCCCCAGTAGTAGCCATTTAGCCGGCAAAATTAGAGCTTTAAATCCCATTATCTCGCAAACGCATAACTAAGTTGAAAATAGTTTTAGTAAACCCATAATATTTTTGAACAAGCTATCCAACGATATCCCACACTATAGGTTTAACGAGAAAAAAAAATACATCACCAATTTACATGTAGGGGAGGTATCCTAAAAGAATATTTTTCAGGATTTTATTCTACTGTTTTTTCGGCGTGATTGGTTTATATACCCACGCCAAATGGCAGTTTTCTAGTTGTAAGGGTTACTGAGCTAAGCCGAAGACGGACAGACAGACAGACAGACAGACAGACAGACGGACGAACATGGCGAAATTATAAGTTGTTGACTACGGAACCCTAAAAACTATACAATTATCGAACCTGCTCACAAAATTTCACGAGACACTGCACATTTTCAGCCAGAAAGCTGCTGAAAAGCAGCCCGTAGGTATGTAACGGTGCTTAATGTAATTGCCGCTTAAAAATCTAAACAGTGATTGGGTACTCACGGTGCAAGGCGCGCGGCGGCCGACCTGTTCGAGGCAGAAGAAGCTCTCGTCGAGCATGACGCCGAAGCGGGCCGTGATGTTGTAGCACTTGTCATCCGACATGATCCGCATGTGCGTCACCTGCAGCGTCAGCCGCAGCCGCGTGAACACGCCGTCACGCTGAATCAAATGAGCATCATCATTAGCCTATATAGTCCCGTCCCGTGAGTCGTGGGAGGAGCTTGCTACTTGGAGATCGAATTGACGACTGCTGTCGCACGGGTCTCCGTAATTTTGGAACTTAGATCCCTAGTCCTCTAAGAGTAGATTATTCTATTTAAATGAGATATATAATATTATTCCTCTGCGCAATGGACAAAACAAACAAGTATTCATTGAGTATGAGAGTGGGCATCCTGGAATTAACGATCTATAAAGAGATCGCCAGTAGCGCGAACTGCAAATGCAACATAGGATTTCAATGTTTCTAGTCTAGGTGGTCCGAGGTTAACGACGGTACCCCGGATTGGCAAAGACGCAGATTCCAGTGTTTTAGGCTAGAATCGATTTTGTATCAAAGTGTAAAAATATACCCAAGTATATTTTTATTTAAAAATGCCTTTAATCACATCTGAATCTGCTAGCGTTTTCAAATCTTAGGCATGAATCACACTGGCGCGGCCTGCGGTGGCAGTCAATAGTAAATTTGACAGCTCATGACAAGTTTACTATTGACCGCCGCGGCCAGGCCGCGCCAGTCTGTGGCAGGCTTTAATGGATCGATCTTAATAGTTTGGCGAGTAAAATAATGTACATTTACAGCCATATTCATAAACGCTCAACAAACCAATTTTAACTAAAATGGCGGTAAAATTAGTGTGTCTTTATCTGTCACTTTGACATTTGTGCTCGTAAGAAAGGGAAAAAGTACATTTTATTTAGCAGAAGCATCATAAGTTTTACGAGTAAGGGGTTACAATTTAAAATTAAACTTTTTACAAGCTTTTACTTAGTTTCACCTGTCCCGATGTTTGTCATCAAATCTTGCAAATTAAAGATCCACTTCCCGGTAACCCATTGAGCTGAAATTTTGCATACAAGTGTGAAACACGTGACAATGTAATATTATGATGACATGATGCTGATCTGATGATGCAGCTGGAAGGTCGTCTAAATGAGTATTTGATGACGGTATACAGATAATATAGAAAAGTACAGACGGCAATAAAAGCTTGTACCAAAACTATATTTTTTGACAGAAACTTATTTTGTAAAATAAATCTCAATGATATTTATGATGGGTTGTTGATTGAAAACACTTCGGGAGATTCTACAGTAATATAATTTTGTCGCATCGACTAACCAGTTAATATGACCAAAGGATATGACAGTCACGTCACCAAGGTTAATGTCGCTGTCAAATCCCGGCCATAACCCATTCGTAAACTGTGCAAGTCAAGTTGTCATTACCCTTTCGGAACCGTAGCTGGTGACCCAAGCGTCGTCGAACGGCGGCTTCATATATATATTCGGCAGGTCCACTGCATGCACTGCGTCAGAGAACCTGCGCGGGCAAGACAAAACAAAAGAGTCATGTGTTGCATATTTCATATTTATTGCAAGCTGTGTCATTTCTGTGTGGAACGATTAGACCTGAATCACACTGGCGCGGCCTACGATTCCGGTTAATAGTAAGTAAACTTAACAGTTATTGTCAAAATTTATTGACCGCCACTGCTGGGCGCGCCAGTCTGTAATAGGCTTCACTGTTCATTGTAGCCGGGTCAAAAATGGCCTTTCATTTAAGATATGAAAAGCAGTATGTGTTATTCGGTAACAAAATTATTCTCGTCTTGAGTTTAAACACTATTCTACTTTAGAATCCCTTGCTACGCTCAGGATTCTATCGTAGAATCTGTCGCTTCACTTTGGATTCAATATAACCTTGCCGTAAATATATCATTTTGCTCCCTTGAATCACAATCAACACAGCCTTTACCTTAATACAATAATTTACTTTAAAAACAAAGCTTTAACCTACTTCAATTCAGTACTTCGCCTTATTTCAATAGTGCCCTCCATTTCTTCAGAATCCCATCATCAGATCCTGACCTGATGACCAGAGGGCCTACCGCGAAACGATTTTCGTTTTCGTTCGTGTATCTCCGTCTCTGTCGCTCGAACTAGCAAGTGCGACAGAGACGGAGATACACGAACGAAAACGAAAATCGTTTCGCGGTAGGCCCTCAGGTGGTCCAAGTGTCTTTGAGTAATCTGGGGACATACATAAAAAAACCGGACAAGTGCAAGTTCAACTCGCGTGGTGAGGGTTCCGTAAGCGTAGGTATAGTGTAATACACAAAAATATTGAGAATTTTCCCGTTACTTTGAATCTATTAGGCAAGGAACT
The DNA here is from genome assembly GCA_932294315.1 of Epinotia nisella. NCBI lineage: Eukaryota > Metazoa > Arthropoda > Insecta > Lepidoptera > Tortricidae > Epinotia > Epinotia nisella. The sequence continues at coordinate 13,560,395 of OW028693.1, forward strand.
ATTTTCCATATTTTTTCTGAATTTTAAGCCTAGTAGTTTCGGAGATAAGGGGGGAAATGGTCAATTTTCGTCTTTTTTCCTAAATTACTTCAAATCTATTTTGCTAAAATTATAAAAAAAAATACAACAACCCCTTTCATTTGATATGTCACACAATACAGATTCCGAAACTTTTTTTCTTAATTTTCCAGTTTACCCCGCCAAAAGTGGCGCCCTTGCGGCCTTGTACAGAATTCATTAATTTACTTTACGGAATTTACATATGTTTACCAAATTTCAACTCAATCGGTCCAGTAGTTTCGGTGCAAATTGGCTGTGACAGACGGACAGACAGATGCACGAGTGATCCTATAAGCCTTCTATAGTATAAGGGATCCGTTTTTTTTCCTTTTGAGGTACGGAACCCTAAAAATAAAAGATCCCAACGAATTCAGAACTCCCTTTTTTGAAGTCGGTTAAATAGAGTTCTCACCTGAGTTTCCTGTCCAAAAGAGCCAGCGCGATGTCATTCATGGGTTGCTTGCGGATGCTCCAGCCGGGGTGCTTCCTCACCTCGGCGATGTAGGCTATCTGCCCGCCTGTGTCGATGGAGCGTGCGCCCGCTCGGATCTTCATCCGACTTACAGCCGTCGACCTAAGTTTGTTACATTTAGTCTTAGTAAAGTAGTACTCTGTGAGTCTCAAAAGACACATGAAGAAATACAAGTTGGAGCCCTCTGAGTGGGAGGAGAAGAATGGCGAAGTCTACTCCATCAACATGTTGATGCCTTCGAAATAGAGCGTCGTAACGAGCTCGATAAAAAGCGAGACGAGCTCAACAAGGCTTGCCTACCGGCAACCATCCACTACAACTTCATCGGCGGGGTATTAACCTGCCCAAATTGCGCTCGTACCTTTGCGAAAAAGATAGGGTATGCAAGCCACATGAGAGCGCACCATAGAGCAAATCGTTAATATCAAATCCAGAACACAGTCGCTGTGGCTGTGGCCGAAATCAGTCAGGACAACAGCAGCAGCAACTGTGAGCCGTAGAACTTCTAGGTATATAATTAAAGAACCTGCTCACAAAATTTCACGAAAATCTGTTGAGAAATGCGATGTGTAGTAGAACAGAAGCACATACGAAACACTAAACGACTACAAGCCTCTAAATGTATGTTTTTGAAGGGTTTAAATTCAACGCTTTGAACAATAGAAAAGTTTATTAAATAATTTGCAATACTTATATAAAAAATGTTCGTAATATCCGGGTGTCAGAAACAAGATTTTAAAAAATCTATTCCTCAAAAACTAATTACTCAAAAAGTAATTTGGAATAAAATGGGGATGTCACTTTTTTGGCTTCTATAAAACACTATGAATTGTGGACCGATTTTCAAAAAAAGAGTATACTCCTGAGGTAGTCCCATTGCCACCAACTCAGGATCTGATGATGGGATCCCAGAGAAATTGAGGGCAAACCTCAAATTTTATAGGTAAATTTTGTAGTGATTTCTATATTTTCTATTACTCGTGTATTTACCCTCGGAAATCGCAATTTTGGTGCAGTGGAACGAAGACTACATATGACTTATGGAACACCACAAAAATGCAAAGTACGTCAAAGATTCTGACATGATTCCTTTGAAGTAGCAACTAATGAAGTGTCAATTCTGAGATCCTTGAGGAATCGACGTAGGTAACTCCTCAAATATTATCAGCCCACATGTTGCGTCTCGGGTTTTTTTCTGTAATAATCAACGCATTTGCTCTTGGGAAGAAATTCATGTGGTAAATTGAAAAGGAAACGTGGAAATTTTGCTTGGCGAAGTAATGAATTGAAGTCAGTATAAACTTTGTTTTTAAAGTATTTATTAGAAAGTTCCAAGTTACCCAAAGGGCAAAAGAGAGGGCTATGCTGGGTTTCTGCGTGATCGTATCAGAAATGAGGCTATCCGCAGCAGGACTCAGGTAACCGATATAAGTAGCCCTCCGAATCGCTTAACTTAAGAGGCAGTGGGCGGGATACATTGCACGTAGAACTGATGGCCGTTGGGGCGGAAAGGTTCTCGAGTGGCGACCACATACCGGCAGGCGCAGCGTGGGTAGACCTCCCCACAAGGTGCACTGATGACCTGGTAAAGGTCGCGGGAGTGACGCAGGACAGGTCGTTGTGGCACTCTCTGGGGAAGGCATATGTCCAGCAGTGGACGTCTTGCGGCTGATATGTATGATGATGATGACACTGTCACTATCGTGACTTAACATGTCCAAATTCAATAAACTAAGTTTAATTAGTGGCGAATAACACATGACTACTCTGTGATTCCTTGGTGGTCTTAGAATAATGGATATTGAGATTCCTAATAAATAAGCATAGATTTATAAAAGACCGATAAAATTTCAAACGCTAATTTAAACTCAGCAGACCAGAATATTGAAAGTTCTCTGTGAGTAACATGGGGAGCCTACAAGGCGCGTACGCTCTCTTTTGAATGCGATAATCGACCCAATGTAAACAAGGCCATAGTTTATATTGACGCGACAATGTTCTTGCCCGACTATACGGACTATACTGACTGACTATGAGACTCATAGTCAGATGCGTCCATTTTGCTTAGTAGGCGGCAGTATGGCAGAGGCGAAAGGAAGTGATATGATTTTGGTAGTCTATGTTAGTATTAACGTGTGTTCCACCGTAGCGTCTAAGATACAGAAACAATTTTGATGAGTAAGGTTTTAATCGATGCTGACATAGGCTAAATTTAGTACGTTTTTTTTTTGTCAGTTAGTTTTTTGCAATTTTTGTTATTTTTTTTAGTTTTACAAGCTTTTATTTTACTAGCAATGTGTGTAGGTTTGATCGGGTCAAATCTTGCTACTGAATTTTAAAACTGTTATCCTCAACCGATTTAGCTGAAATTTCGCACATGTCTGGATAACGATGCAATATTATGATAGGTTCAAGTGCAAACATATTTATCGATTTAATCCCCACTTAAATATGTACCGAAACTTTAATCCGTTGACATAATGCTGTTTGCAGAAGCTAGGATGGACTTTTATGCCATCATGCGCAAGAGAACATCCCATCAGGTGCACGCCAGCCCCAACACCACCCGTGAAGCGCGCGTCTCTTTTTGGGCCCTTGAGTTAGACGCACACGTGTGTGCCTAGCGCGCAACATGGGTTGGATGATAGAGGACAATGGGACTGTCCCTACTTGCTTCATTGTAGTCGGTTACATCATGCACCGTACCTACTCAATGAAGCCAAATGTGTAAAGTTTATTATTTGATTTTAATTTTGTATTGCTGATATTCTAAGTACCTACTAACATAGTCTTTCTAAAGATAATACTAACAAATAATGGATCTTGTTAACTGATATGATCGCCCATATTTTTACACTTGACTGTATAGATAAAGCTCCGATCATGGAGACAAAAGACAGTCGGTAATAAAAGCTTGTACCAAAATTTTCTTATTTGACAGAAACTTTAATTATTCCTGACTTTTTGTAACATTCATTAGAATAAATGTTATTTGTGCCCGATTTGAATTTAGTGAAAGGGCTTAATTTAAAATTCAATAACGTCGATTATTGTATGGACTGATCTTGGATTTAGATTTAAGTAATATTTATAAATCGAAACTAAAATATATCTATATCGAATCATCTTGTGAGCTCACCTTTTGTCAATAATATTTGTTAAGTTATTGTAGGCGGACTCACTTCCAAAAGCAGTTGGCGGTGGATATAATGAGCTGCTGGTTGAGGATCGCTCCGGAACACCAATGCTTGTTATCCTTCTGGATCGAGACCATGTACGGGTAGTCCTCAGGCCGGCCATCTCGCGCTGAAATGAGCCGCCGACTCGCCCGTCGCCGCGCTGAGCATACCAGGGTACCATAAATAACAACAACATTTACATTTTAAACATTTATTGAGTTAAAGCTTAGAATTTTAAGGTTTACCTTTCGGGTTAGCCTGTCTTCCTGCAGGTTTGACAGGTTTTTTGCCAGCTGGTTTGGATTGCTTGCTAGTTTGCCTGCCAACCGGCTTACTATGTTGCTTTCCCCCTGGCTTGCCGGGCTGCTTTTTCGCTGGCTTACTACCTTGTTTCCCAGCTAGCTTGCTAGTTCGCTTGCCGCCTTTCATATTTTTTGCGTGGGGTTTGCCGGCTCTCGCGATGCGGTACGTTGACTTGCGTTTACGAAGGCCACGTTTGGGGTTCACATGTTTCTTCACACCTTGTCGCTTGACGCTCCGAGATCGCGCTGCTTTCGCATCGTTTGGTTTTGCTTTTCGCGGTTTCGGTCGCTTGCTAGTTGCCGACTTAGATGCTGCCTTAACATTTTTAGGTGCAGATCGACGGCTGATTGTAGCATTATTTGGAGCAGCAGCTATCGTGTGTTTAGTTTCTTGTGGCTTGGGTGTTTCAGGTTTTTGGACCGCTGTGGTGTTGCTCTCTTTTGCCTTGACTTCGGGCTTTGATTCATTAACAGCTCTCTTACTCCTCTTTGAGTCTTTGTCATTATAGTATGGAACTTTCTTGACCCTGGTCTTGATATCTCCTTGGAAATCGAGCGGGAGTATATAACTGTCCAGGGAAACGATGGCTTTTGGGTTATTCTGCTTGCCTACCCCTTCGATTATCGGTGGGGGTTGGAACCTCGTGAAAGATTTGGATTTGTAGCTTTTCTTGAAATACGACCCCGCATTTACTAATCTATGACGGTCTGGGTTTGGATGCACTTTTTTCGGGTATGTCTTGTAAACAATTGATGTATCGTGAGAATAGACATATTGTAAACTATAAATTATTAACAAGAGGAATAGTGTCTTCATTGCTGAGTCTTAAAAATGAGCATTGGTACAAAAAGTCAAATCGTATTGTTAAGATAAGTTTATAGGATTTTGAAATGAAATTGACCGATAACGTTATGAGTTTAATTTGGTTTTATATATATTGCCTTGCTCTCCGCCGATAGCAAATGTCGTAAAGACATTTTACTCAAATGTGTAAATAAAGTTGCGACATATATCAAAATACTTAAGTGGTGCATAAAGAAAATGTATTATATACTGAACACTAGTATTTATTTACTTGTCTTATTACCTAAACCAGATTTCTGGACACTGTTGTATTAGGGACTTAGAAATAAGTAATCAATAAGATTTCCTTATAGTAGTTTATGTGACTGTACGTAATGAGAGGCCTTAAAACACGAGTGCGGTTTTATGAAACGAGCGTCAGCGAGTAATTATGTACAGTTGCATACACTACTTTATCTACAACATATCATAAATCCTCAATGATGTGTTCAGGAGCCATTAGAATAACCGCCATTGCACTATCATGGCCGACTAGATTTCAAATCATGACCAACTAGATCTCTGACCTCTGGGGCACGCTTCGAAATTTAAGTCATTACTTTATCAATAACTTAATGAAAATACGTACAAAATAACCTACGGCCAAAGATAAGTTAATTTATTTTTATAAATCTTATTGATATAATGCTGGTAATTTCTGCCAGTGTCTGAACGCATTTTAGCGGGTTTATGATATGTGTGTAGATAAACAATAGAGCATCATTGTAAACTAAATGAGTTCTTGCCGGAGCAATCCCATGGATGCCTTTCTTGAGCCTTCTCATTGACAGCCTGATACGACACGTCGTTTAATTTTTGAACCTTTTACTTGATTTGGCCGAACAATAAGTACAATATTGGCAACAAGACCACAACATGCGTATCAACACTTCCACTGTCAGGAACCCGCCTAGCGGGCGCCTACGCCGTAGTGGTCTATACGTCTACGTCTACTTTCCGCTATATACGAGGAAAACCACGGGTTCGTCTACGAGCGTAGCGCGTAGCGATTCTTTGCAGTGAACGTGTCCCATTCGATTCCATGGAAGGCTACGGGCGCTACGCCGTAGCACGTAGCAGCATTTTCCCGCTTTGTAGCGGAAATCACACGTAGAGGCATGACTCATATGTGGCCTTGAATGGTTTACCTACAATGGCCCATTCTGACCCAGCTACGCAAAAATTTGTTGATCTTTGCATCAATATAAATCCGGCAAACGTAGAGGCATGACTCATATGTGAGTCATTGGCCTTGGATGGGTTAAGTACAGTTAATTATCTACAATGGCCTATTGTGACCCAGCTGCGCAAAAATGAGTTATCTTTTGCGTCAATATAAATCCGGCGAAACAAAAATCTGAACACTTCTTCTATTCATTGGTCCCTAGTCCTTGACGGCGAGTTTCTTGAAGGTGGCGAGCTGCGTTGCCAGCTGGTGCAGAATGGCCTTGCCGCGCGGCGCGTCGGGCGGCGCGGCGCGCGACAATCGTACCACTCGACCGCACTCTTGCACTAGGTATTCCAGCTCGGTCTCAAGATGGGTGCCGTCACCTGTTGAATACGTGATAATTTAGATCAGCCCGTTTTACTATAATATTTATAATTAACAGTTGCATATTCAATGCCGTCTAGACAGTCCGAACTCAGCTGGTTAAATAAGTCCGAGTACCAGGGATATAGGATTGGTCGAGAGTAGAGCTCACCTTGGCCTATCCTCGCAGTGGGCTGCAAGCACTTGTTGGCGAGTCGGGCTAGTTGTGCTCGCTCCGAGCTCAGAGCTTCGTCCAGATCGAACAGCTCCAGTGGCGGCGGCGGCGGCTCGCGGAATGTTGGTGAGAATACCTGCGATTTTGGGAATTACGAATAGTGTTTGTCTTGTCACTTTCTAGGGTTCCGTAAAAAAATGGTTGCTAATCTGGAATATTCGGTACCTACCCATTCGTCTTTAACTTTCCATCCGCACTCAGTACCTAAGTGAAAATTCAAATCATTCACCGTAGTAATTAGTAATAAAATAAGTGTCTGTCAAAAATTTAATTTGTGCTTTTATTGCCGACTGTACTTTTCTATATACCATCATCAACTACTCATTGAGACGATTCTACCGAGCACAAACTCAACGGGGTTACGTCGGTTAAATAATGAGTTCTTATGGCCACCTTCTGTCTCCATCATCAGATCAGCTCGATGGTACCATAATATTAAATTGTCATCCAAACTATACTAATACCCAAAATTTCAATAACGGCAAGTGACTGAAAAATGGATTGTAAATTTTGAAGGATAACTACACAATACAACATACTTACATACTTATATACAAGTTAATAAAAAGCTTGTAAAGAAATATATGGCAGAGCTAGAACACCAGCACCACGTTCTAGTTCTCCCGTTTTGTTTACACAGTAAAAGAGGGACGCAATCAGGCAGCTATGTTATTCTGTAACTTGTTTTGACCTCACCTCGCCCGTCACCCCTAATATATTTTGACGCCGCGGTTCGTAGTAACTAAGCGTAGATAGAGGTCTAGTTAACGTTAAGCGAATGAGCGCGTTCAAAATAACAGCCCAGCCCAGTGGCCTGTTATTCGTCGCAGTTCTACTTTGTCGTCGACGCATTCGATATACAATACATATATATGTTATGTATGGTTACATATTTATATGGTTTTGTCTTACCGCTAGTTGCAGAGGCGGGAACGGGGTCTCAAACTGTGGCGCTATTAGACGAAGCGGTTCGTGTTTTACTCCTAACGGGTCATACAGCCCTAGTACTTCTGGTACTGAAACATAGAGAAACACAGACAGGTTCAACACACCGCACCGCGATCGTTCCGTACATACCGGTCAATCGTTTGTCATTTAGATTACATACTGTTCTGTAACACAAAACACAACACAACATTTACACACACATACTATTACGTTAGACTGATGCTTACCAATTAGTCATACCTATATTTTATATTTATCCATAAATATTAAATTTATGAAATGAAGAGGTGCACTCGTATGAAGTGAAAAAAAAAATCGTTTCAAAAACGAATGGCATTATCGCACATGGGGACCATAGCCCATTGCCTCGTGTTTGTGGGAGGAAGCGAAAAGTACCTATAGACGTATACGCACAAAAAGGACAACTGCCTACTCGCACTGCGTATACACAATAATTTCAAGTTTCATTCAAGTGGACCTACCTATGTGCGAAGTGTGAAGACTTATATTCCATTTCCTCTCGTCCATGGCCGGTGCCCAGCCCTGGGACGTTTATGAGCTGATAATAATATGATCCACCATATCCTGTGACATTTCTACAGGGTGTGTACTCACGGCGGGCCAGGTTGAGTGAGAACAAACGCCAGGAGAATAGAGCATGTGGGTGGAGCGGGGTCAAACGTGGCGGCGGCGCCGTGGCCGGCTCGGGCAGCGGCACGCCCGACAACCACATCGTGTCGCCGATCGTGCGGTACTCGTTGATCTGAGGAACAATAAGTTTCTGTCAAAAATTTAATTTTTGACGTGACAACGTGTTATAAATCGATTAAAGGTGATTTTCCACCGGCGTGGATTGACGAGGCGCGGCGCGGCGTGAATTGAAATTTGTATGGCAAATTTTCAATTCACTCCCGGCGCATCTTCGGTGGAAATAGTACGGATTGACGAGAATTTGCGCGACGTGAATTGAAATATTTGTTTGTATAAAAATAAACCGTATTGTTTCTGAAATAGAGATTAAAATAACTCTGCAACGGACACAAACATCTCGCTACAGGTGTTTAGTTGTTAATTCGTCGAGACTGCCGTAGGTGATTTTCCACCGGCGTGGATTGACGGGGCGCGGCGCGGCGTGAATTGAAATTTTTAGTGGAAAAGGGTCAGCGCGATTTCAATTCACGCCACGCCTCGTCTCGTCAATCCACGCCGGTGGAAAATCACCTTAACACCGGCTGCACGCACGAAAAAGTGTGACTCATTGTCCCGTTCCGTTGTTGATTGGCATATCAACGCACAGCCCAAACCGCTGGTTCTAGAGATTTCAAATTTGGCACGTAGGTTCCTTATAAGGTCTTGAGGTGCACTAAGAAAGGATTTTTCAAAATTCACCCTTTAATAAGGGCTGAAATGGGGGTCCTAAGTTTTTATGGGGAAACAAGATTAGATCGACTATTTTATTCGAAACTTCACAGCACGGCTATCACAAGACGGCCCGCGAGCTCTCTCGATTTTTCTCGCGCTATCCGTCTCTCTCTTATTAGAAAACTTAGAAAGAGAGGTATAGTGCGAGAAAAATCGAGAAAGCTCGCGCGCCGTCTTGTGATAGCCGTGCAGGAGTATTCCTGACGATAAATGAGTAAATACGTGTTATGCAATTTTTCATCAATGTTTTCTTATGACGACGTTATCACGTAAAATTATCGTCCGTAAACCGACTTTACAGACAATCTTTTTTTTTTGGTACAAGCTTTTATTGCCATCTGTACTTTTCTGCCGAGCGCAAATTCAACCATAATATTCAATTGTCATCCAAACTATACTTAAACCCAAAATTTCATCACAATCGGTTGAAGATATCTGCTTCAAAATTGAGTTGCAAGATTCCACCCGAACAAACATAGTTGCGTACATTGCAAGCTTATAACAAAAGAGTCAGTCATGTCAGCTTTTGGTCAAAAAAATCGCATTAAAATCGGTCCATTCGTTTAGGAGCTACGATGCCACAGCCAGACACACAGACACGTCAAAACTTTAAACACCCCTCTTTTTGCGTTGGGGGTTAAAGAGAACATCGACATCTTTCATGTCACTCACGTCAGGGTCCTCAACGTCCACTGGGTTAAGGTGCAGGTCAGCGACCCCGCCGAGGTGGTCGAAGATCCTCTCCCGGATAAGGTCGTTACACTCGCTCTCGAGGTACTGGTCCGCGAAAAAGTGCCCGGACCCGATGACGAATAGCTTCCCTGAAAACAAGAGAACTTGATGTTACAACAAGGGATATCATTTGTTTTGTTACACATTTAGGTCGTCCATATTTTTGGAGTAGTGTAGTTTTGTTTGTTTTAGCAGAGACTTTTTTTTTGCGTTGATGCGAAACAAAGTCGTCTCGTTATTATGCCGAGTGAGGGGAAGCCCGGTCATTATGGTTTTTTCTTTTGTTTACTAACAATCTATGGACCAAGTTGTCTGAAAATAAAGATTTTATACCCTATTCAATATATGATTAGAATAAAAACCGGCGAAGTGCGAGTCGGACTTGCGCACGAAGGGATCCGTACTATATCTATAAAAACCGGCCAAGTGCGTGTCGGACCACGCAAAACGAAGGGTTCCGTGCCTATTAAAAAGGTCGTATCGTCACAGAAATTTTACGGCACTTACGTCCTTTTCTTTGAGGAAGGCAGTTTTTCAGCAATATCTCGAAAACCTCTGAACCGATCTTGTTCAAAACAATTTTCGGTGAATGAAATTAATAAGCCCTATGTCCATGAATTTTCCCATATTTTTAAAATACGCCGTTAAAAAATTAGAGGGGGGGGACAGAATTTTAGTGACTTTCGGGGCGATTATCTCCGACCCTATTCACTTAATCAAAAAAAATGCTAAGAAACCTTATATTTATTTTGAAAGGCCTATCGATTGATGTGCCACACGGGGGGTCACAATGAAAATTTTTTTTTTGACTTTTAGTTTTATGTATGGAGTGCACCACTAAAAAAATTTTTGTTTGTCATTTTAATTACAAAAGTATGTAGCGGCTAACAAAATACACCTATCCTCAAAATTTTATTCAAATACACCCTATAGTTTTCGAGTAAAATGCCTGTGACATACGGACAGACGGACAGACGGACAGACGGACAGACGGACAGACGGACATGACGAAACTATAAGGGTTCCGTTTTTGCCATTTTGGCTACGGAACCCTAAAAACGGCAACAAAATTATGTCTGTTGTATGGGAGCCCCAGTCCGACTCGCACTTGGATGGTTTTTTTTAGTATTTGCTGTTATAGCGGCAACAGAAATACATCGTGTGTGAAAATTTCATCTGTCTAACATCACGGTTCACGAGATACACCCTGGTGACAGACGGACGGAGAGCGAAGTCTTAGTAATAGGGTCCCGTTTTTACCCTTTGGGTACGGAACCCTAAAAATCGTGCGTTAATCGTCATGTGATTTCAAGGAAAACCATTTTGAAACGCAAAAACAATACCCTTTCATATCCCAGGGAAGCGAGGAAACGTAGACGAATTTGTCCGTTAAAATTCTAATGTTATATCATGTTATATGGAACGAGGTATAGTGCATTGTATAAAACTCTAGTTTTAGTAAGGCTTTAGTCCGGACCTCTACTTCTCTCAAAGGCATAGGACTGCTTAAGTGCCCGTGCACACAGAAGGCGTTCATCGGTATTCTGCGTTCCGCGTTCCATTTAACCCGATGGAACGTGAACGCATAACTTCGGTTGAAGGCTTTCTGTCTGTGGCGCCACTACGGGTTTAAGCGGTCGGTATAGCGCTCGTCGTTAGTCAACATCATCAGCCTAGAAATACGAACACCGTAAAACCACACAAAGATAGTCCAGGTCACCCAACTATGGTCCAAATTAATTGACATATTACTTGCTCAGGTGGGACTGCTTTCATGGGTGAACTTAAAGACAGGCAATATAGTAACACAAATTTAAATAAAAACCTATAAAATCACAAATACAAAATCGGCATTGATAGAAACGAATGAGTTTATTATTGGACCATAGTTGGGGTAGTGGACTATAGTTGTGTGGTTTTACGGTACGTCTCACTGCTGGCCTTTATTTAGGAATTAAAAGGCATCTGACGCTGGCCCAGTGTAGATTTACAGATTTAGTGAGTAGTTTTTAGTGTTCCGTACCTCAGAAGGCAAAAAAGGAACGTTTTTAGGATCACTTCGTTGTCCGTCTGTCTGTCTGTCTGTCAAGACCCTTTATCTTGGGAACGCGAGTTGAAATTAAAACCATATATTCAGGTGTACAGTCCCTTGAAGCTGTGAAAAAAATCAACCTTCTAAGTTAACGTAAAAAAAGATACGGCCGTTTATGCCTCAAAAAACGTACATTTCGACACTCTCGAGGGAATCAAAAAGTATTAGGGTTCTTTCCGTTGACCTAGAACTATGGGCAAGTAATATCGTCTACTACAAGTACAGGGAAAAATCTGAAAACTTTGTAATTTTGTACGGAGCCCTCAGTGGGCGTGTCCGACTCGCACTTGTCCAGTTTTTTAGACACTACGTTAATTTTAGTTCTTCGTCTATTCTCGGAGGTACAATACACGGCTACGGGCTTTTTGACGAGTAAGGAAACGTACAACTACAAAAGGGACTATAAACGGGTATTAACCTCCACTCCTCTCCGAGGTATAGAGGGCTGCCACGGGCCTTTTCACGGGATAGCTCACGTCGCTGCTGGACAAAATGGCCGCCGCCGGCCGCTTCACTGTCAGCGTCGCGCCGTACGGGTACACAAAGTTGGGCGTCGCTGGCTCTTCCCTGATCAGACCATTTAGTTATCACAACCAGAGATGGGCAAAAGTTAACTTGAATAAGAATAAGAATGAAAACAGAATTGTTATTCTTATTCAAATCGAGGTGAATAAGAATAAAACCATGCGCCCGTTATTTAAAATAACATGAAGGTGAATTATTCATGCTACTTTTATTTTAAATAAGAATAAAATCCGGAATAATTATTCCACATATGTTTATTCAAATAAAATGTTATTTGAATAAGAATAATTTTGTGGTAGGTATCATCGGTAAAATTTTGTAAGTTGATTTTCACACAATATAGAGTTTGTTTATGATAAGTTTGGGTTCATTATGTTTGTTTTGACGAGTCCTATATCACCAAACTCGAGGGGTATACAAGTAGCCATTGAGGAGTTCCTCTATCCACCTCCTGACTCCATCATCAGACCATCGTCACTAAGTGTAATGTATAGAACTCGTCAAAACAAAACAAATGAGATCGAAATCGAGGGGTATATAAGTAGACATTGAGGAGTTCCACTATCCACCTCCTGACTCCATCATCAGACCATCGTCACCAAGTGTAATGTATAGAACTCGTCAAAACAAAACAAATGAGACCAAACTCGATGGGTATACAAGTAGTCATTGAGGAGTTCCTCTATCCACCTCCTGACTCCATCATCAGATCATCGTCACCGAGTGTAATGTATTGAACTGTCGCTTTTGCGAAAGGTTTCTAATTTTTTAACATGCTTTTATTATTTAACACGCTTTTATTAGGTCGACCTGTATGTTACTAACTATGTAATGAAATCTTGCAGGTTAAAGACCAACTTCCCGGAGTCCAATCATGTTGAAATTTTGTACAATTATGTAAGTCGGATGACAATGCAATAATATGGTACCATAAACCTGGTCTGATGATGGAGACGGAAGGTGGCCATAGGAACTCCTTAATTACACATTTAGGTACTCGTATATACTCAGGTAAATCTCGCGACAAGCTTTTATACCATCTAAAATGTGTTATGTATGACGTTATAAGTTGAATTGATAGTAAAATTTTTAAAGGAAGAGTTTATTTTATTATTTTTAGCGCAATTTAAATAAAAGCTTGTTTCTTAAAAAGTTTTTTTGAGCTTTAAAAATACCCCTATTCTCATCTTGTTAAGATTTGTAAATAGCAGCATCAATACCAGGAGCCCATAGCTCACAAGAACTTAGTCAAACTCCCTCAAGTCTAGATTCTTGATCGGGGTTTGACCCCAGTCATAAGACGCACAGAACAGAATCAGTACCAAGGCGACAGAGCTTACAGGAAATCGTCAGACTCGCTTGCGTAGTTAGGCATCTTCATAATCTGCTTAGCGACAGCGCGGTTTAGTACACCATTCGAGATGTGACATTCCTTCGGGTGGTAGAACTTGTGGTATTTCGCTCGAACTACACAATCTATAAGGAATACAATATTCATTACTCAAGTCATTACCTATTTACAAGATTTTTTTATTAAAACTTACTTTTTAAAAACAATACTCGGGTGTAAGTACAGTCAAGTGCAAAAATATGTACCGATTTAATCCGCTCATAAAGATGTCCTTAATCCGCTGACATAAGAGCGATGGGACATATTTATAAGTAAATGGTACGCACCCATATTTTTGCACTTGACTGTACAGTGTGTATTAATTATCCGGGGTTAGAGTGTATTATCCAAATAGGGCGGTTTCCTGTTGTCGTAGATAGGTACAGGATTTTTCAAAATTCACCCTCTAATAAGGGCTGAAATGGGGGTCCAAAGTTATTTTTAAGATAGATAGTAACAATAAGAATCCGTTTTAGAATAACAATTACATAGGGCAATGACTATATTACATTATTGCAACTTGCAGAAAAACGCCTCTGAAATGCGCGTTACAATGCCCTTGAAAAGTGTGATGAAAAAACAATCCTATAGAAAACTATAGGTACTCTAAGCTTTGTAAGAATTGTACTAAACAATTGAATTTTTTTTGGGAGGAAGGGGAAGGAGGCGTGACCGTGTGTCCCGAATGATATATCGATCCCCAACCCAACCTACCATTGTTCACAACGATTCCGTACTCCTCCAAAAAAAAGTTGATATTCGTGTTCATGCGCTCTTCGCCGCCATCGGTCATGGCCACTAGCACCGAGTCTCCCCTCTCGACGACGCTCTTCAGACACGCCAGCTCGTCATCTGTGAACACGTTCTGTGGTCCTGGTACGACTAGGATTTTAACGTCTTGGAGAATGTTCGGGGAGAGCTCCTCGCGATTTCTGAAATGCCAGTATGTTTTCTTACGTCACAGAACACATAAAATATGAAGTTATGGAGAAAGGGACCAACGTTTGTTTCTACTTACATCTTTCTACACTAGTGGCTTTGTAAGCTGTAGAAATCGGGTGTAAGTATGTTTTTTAGGGTTCCGTAGCCAAAATGGCAAAAACGGAATTTGTTAGCCGCTACATCGTTTTGTAATTAACATGATTAAAAAAAAATTTTTAGGGGTGCACTCCATACATAAAACTGAAAGTCAAAAAAAAACATGTTAAGCCCAACATCAATCGATAGGCCTTTCTAAATAAATATAAGGTTTCTCAGCATTTGTTTTGATTAAGTGAATAGAGTCGGAGATAATCACCCCGAAAGTCACTTAATTTCTGTCCCCCCTCTAATTTTTGAACGGTGTATTTAAAAAATCTGAAAAAAGATCATGGATGGCTTATTAAATTCTTTCACCGAAAATTATTTTGAACAAGATCGGTTCAAAGGTTTTCGAGGTATTGCTGAAAAACGGCCTTCCTTAAAGAAAAGGACGTAAGTGCCGTAAGATTTCTGTGACGATATGACCTTCTTAATAGGCCCGGAACCCTTCGTTTTGCGTGGTCCAACACGCACATGGCCGGTTTTTTTGGAATTTGTTCCAAAAATTTAATCATCAAAAAAAAATCTATATAATTATCGAACCGCCTCACAAAATCACGGGTCACGAGAATTAGTTGAGAAATGCGACCCGTCACAGCCGGCCATCTGGACAGACGAACATACAAAAGCATTTTTTCCCGAGCTCAAACGGAGAAATTCGTTCGCTTCGCTCGTTCGTTCAATAGGGCAGTAATGTTTAAATTGTTCCACAGGGCACTAAGACGATCGATTACGTAATAACAGAGCCCACTAAAAACATTTAATGTAAAGTGATTGCCAAGACTCCCTAGCTCAAATAGCTTTCAGCAGCTATCAGATCGCAAGTAGCGCCAAGCCTCCTACTCCACACGGCCTAACTCTACCAGCCCCGCTCTACAAATTCTAGATCTTGGCTAGAAAATTATAGCATGGTCACCTCCTAACCGTCGTATAGACACTCCCGCAATGTATGGTGATAATAATATTGGCTCTGTGAGCTGTAGAATAGAACTTGCGAGACTATAATTTTCAAAAAAAAATCGTATTTTTTTTAATATATGCGACCTGTAGAGTAGAACAGCCGGACAGCTTGACAGACACCGGACATACGTATGATTTTCGGCCCAAGCTGAAGCATAAATAACTTCGTTCGCTTCGCTCGTTCGTTCGAAAAGACTGGTCGATGAATTTTAATATTTAAAATTTGGTGAGACAATAACTTCGCGTGTTAGTTTCTCAAACAAAATGGGACTACATTTCCGAGCATGCTTGAGAAATAAATCATAAGCAGGCGTTTCGATTGAACACATTTTTTTTTATTACTAGGATACTCTACATAAAGTACCTTAACCTAGATTTACCGCTATTATACCGCTTCGATTGACAGCAACCGAATTCGTATATTTGCGAAGCAACTACGAGTAGATGGGCTGTATTCAATGCGCTGTGAGTAGAATAGAAGATACTATTTAACAGCTATATTATTTAATACCTATAAATAATGCATTTAATATTATAGGTAGGTAGGTTTGCCAGGTGCTATTTGGATACCTCCTCGCGAGTGATGCGCTTCTGGTACTTTTGGTCTAGGATCTACAACAAGTCTAGACTTTAGCGCGGTATATCTTCCTTACTCCTCTGCGCTACTTGTCGTCTCGCTCCCGTCTACTCTATATTTGAGTAGGTAACCTAGACAAACACGTTTTAGATAACCTCTTAAGATTCCTGTCGTGTTGGTAGTTTTAATCTAAACGTCAGAAAATCTAGACTTATCTAAGTTGTCTTGTGGGAGTTCTATCGACGTTGCATAGATTCTAGAATTTTATTATAAGATTGCGGAACTTTAAATTTTTAACAAAATGAGGCTTTTACTTTTATTACCCCTACTTCATAAATAGGGCCAAGTGCGTGTCGGGCCACGCGCAGTGCGCAGTGTAGGGTTCCGTAGTTGCCTATCTTTGTTAGTTACATCGACACGCGCGCGCCAACCTAATGGCGCGGTTGCGTCGGCCGAATTTGTACGAAAGTAATTTTCCTTTTAAATTCATTGTATGTACTACGGCCACGAATGTTTTCACATTCCCAGTAGCAGCCATTTAGCAAGGGCGGTGGGGGGACACTTGACTCTAACAAAAATTAGGGCTTCATCACTGAGTTGAAAAAACACAATATTTTTGAACAAGCTATTCAACGATACCCTACATAAATTAATGAAATGCGTGGACACCGGATGGAGCGTATGAATGGTGCGATATAAATAGGTAAGTTACCAATTAACTTAAATACAAGATGATATTAACATTAACTAAACTAAGTTAAATCTAAGAAAGGCCCTCGAGGCATTGTACTGTACCGATGATGCTGGCGGCATTTCCTCGCTGAATTGCAATGCTGATGCGTTGCGCGAGAAAGCCGCCAGCTCTTCGGTCACCAGTTACATCGACCAGACGTTTCGCGATTTCTGCAAATAACTTATGCGCACTGGGACCCCACGGATCGAGGGTCTCAGCGCCAAAGGGTACAAAGTCGTACTCTCTACCGAGGGCTCTCTAACTTACATCATGACTTTCCATGTTGATTTCAGTTTCCTATGCAGCAACTTGTAATTTTCGTTTATTTTGAATATCTCATTCTTGGAAACATCGAACAATATCGTATTTACTGAAGTCTTCATTTTAATAGTTTTTTATTCACAACACTATGCCATTGAAAGTATTGACAGCTGTTGTTGTTGACATAATCGGTTGCTTAGCAACCACGCTTTTTAAAAACTTAATAACCATGGACCTATGATACTCAGGACAAGCCAATCTTTATGTGATGCTACAATGAGGTACGGAAAGGCTTCTATGAAGCTAAATTAAGACTGGTCTTAAAATGGCTGATGGCTTACCATACCATAGCTTGTCCTGAGTATCATAGTTCCATGTGTGGAAGTCTAGCCTAGCTAGGGCTGTACAGGGTATCACACAATGACGTTTCATATACAGGGTGAGCAATCCAAACGGGTGAGTATGGCGGTTTTGGAAACCATAACAGATAGCGAAATCTTGGCTTAGGAACCATGACGTTGATTTTAGTAAAAAGAAAAACTGCATTCATATACTTACAAAAATATGTGTACCTACTCGGCCCAGGAATCGAACCTGGACTTTTTGAAAAATTAAATTTCGTTATTTTCCTTTGAATATCGGTTATGTAGCTCTTAAATAGTAAATGTTACTAAGAAACATGATATCTAAAACTAATAAAATGCATTGTTTTTAAACAACGAAATTTAATTTTTCAAAAAGTCCAGGTTCGATTCCTGGGCCGAGTACACGTATTTTTGTAAGTATATGAATGCAGTTTTTGTTTTTACTAAAATCAACGTCATGGTTCCTAAGCCAAGATTTCGCTATCTGTTATGGTTTCCAAAACCGCCATACTGACCGATTTGGATTGCTCACCTGGTATACGCGTTCCTTTGTACGTAGTAGCAACATAATTTCATTGATCGCACATCATTAAACGAATTTCAATTTTACAACATCTTGCTAACATGGCGAAAGAAGTAATCCCATTGCAAAATATGAACTGTTTTGTAAAAACTTGATCTCTATTCAATTCGTGTATTTTTTTACTTAATCCTGACTTTCCGGTTATCATCATATTTTTTTATTATCATATTATTATTTCCACATTGGATAATTATTTCGATAACAAGCATAGAAACTAAAACAATTATAATGTTGTATGTTCAGTTATGTGGTACGTCGACAACCCTATACCACTCTATGATTGCCTTTGCCAAAAAATAACAGCTAACGTCATCACTTAGGCAGTGGACCTTCTGTACCCTCAGGTACTATTAATTATGGCTTCAATCAAACCATACTCAGCGTTTTTCTGGGTCGTGCTGGTCGATCACGTAACGCATTGTACGCCCGTCAGGTAGATCTAAACGTCAATTTTTATACGGAAAAATGACAACGCGCGTTCAAAACGTGACGTGAGTGATTACCCCTCTAAAATTATGTAATTCCTTATTTTATGAAATATAAAATACTAATTTAATTAATAAAACAAAAGATTCATTTTGTGAAATAATATATTTTTATTTACAACTCGAATAATAATAACTTTCGAATTAAATATAATATTTCTAGTATAAGCCTGGATTTGTTTAAATCTAAAATTAAACTATGTTATTTACAAGTGACCAATTTGCCTAGTTTAAAATATTGCTAAATTCTGCATGTAGAATCCTAAGAGCTTACAATAACGAACATAGGCAGTTCAAAATATTGCTAGAAAAATAAAATAAGACATTTTTGCTTGTTAATGTAGAAATAAGTATATATATATGTTTCTCAAAAACTGTAATACAACAGATTGTGTCTAAAATGAACATTACATACGTATCATACATTCACTGTATCTTTTAAGAATATCATACAAATGTAAAATGTTTATACATGTAGCAATAATCATATCTGAAAAGGAATATTATATAAGCTTTTGAAAATAAGCGATGCAAATAGATTCGCGGTGAAAGATGCACAATCACCATTTACCAGGATCGCATAACTTATCAGCATGTTACTCACCAACGGACAACATTTCAGAAACCGAGTACACATCTAAAACAGGTTACATTTCCTACACTTTTCAATAAAATAATGCTCTGTACAATGTATATATATATAAACTTACGCAATAGGAATGGACTCGTAGCATTCTCTTGCGAGAATTGTCTACAGTTTTAATAAATATATACAAAATTGAAAATTATTTTCATAGGTTTTTGAGCTGACTTTGAGCTTTTAAAACTAAATAATATCTAGAGCAGTGACCATGGAGCTCCGAAAACTAGAAATAATAATATTTAATGTACTTATGACTGAAGCCCGTCGCATGGTCACTGATTATATGACTTATATGATATGATAGTGATAATTTTTACAAAATTTTAGCTATCTTTTAGCTCTCCTTATGCAAACTAGTTTGAAATATCGCTATAAACAAAACCGACTTCGATTTGATCGTGTATTAAATTATATAAAAGACTCGAGACGACGCGGCGTCAATCGATTTGTAGGTATATTTTCTATACCTATAAAGTGTTAAAAAATGCGTCTCCTTGTAGCGATATTTTGCCGCCGCGGGCGGAAAGTACTATTTACGGCCTGTCAAAATTTACAGTAGTCTGAGAACGTAGTTGCGATGTCACTTGACAATTTGCCGTATGCAGGAACCAATCAATTAAATATCATGAATCATGATCGAGCGTTACAGTAGTCGTCTTTTATAATTACTGGCAAATATTGCATCATCCAAATAATTAAAAGGGCCTTAGCAAATTTCTAAATCTCAGTACCAGATTTTTCGTCATAAATCAAAATTGTGTTGAATCAAAATGCATATCAACATGGCTTATGTCCTCGAAAAATTGTTACACAAATATGAAATTTTCTTTCGATTTTTCATGAACGAGTATTTGGAATTAACACAATTTTCCTCATAATTTCTGAATATTACGTATCGCGTGTACTAGGCGCACAGAAATTATAAGAACTTCAAGTAGTGCGTCGACGTAAGTGTATAGTCGAGGTAAAAAGATTCGCCAAATTTCCCCTTTATTTAAATGCAATGAAGTTACATAATTTACTATTTAAACAAAGTTTTAACCGACTTCAATTTAGTACTCCGCCAAGTCACATGAACATTTCCTTTCCACTTTACCACATGAGCTGCTTTCCTAGAGTAAATACGTTGATTATTACAGACGAAAACCATATCACTGTACGATAATATTTGAGGAGTTCCGTCTATTTGGCACACTTGACATTTAGCACTTCATTCGTTGCTATTTCAACGGAATTATATCAGAATCTGTATCGTTCTCGTACTTTTACAATTTTAAGTACGAGTTCCATATGTCAACTGTGGTCTTCATTAATAGTTCCACTTCACCAAATTTGTGATTCCCGGGTGTAAAAACATTAGTTACAATAGAAAATACCGAAATTACTACATGCGTGCCTTATATGTTTGAGGAGTTCCCTCAATTCCTCATGGTCCCCATCATCCAACTGAAGCTATGGGACCAACCTGGAAGCATATACTTTCAAATAACTACAACTTAGAAAAGTTGAAAAACACCCGATTTTTTTCATTTCAAAGTTCAATATCTCAAAAACGGCTGAACCGATTTTGATGAAACATGGCTAAGAACACTCGGGTTAAAATTATCTATTGCACAAAAAAGTGTATTCAAATCGGTCCATCCGTTTGGGAGCTACGATACCAGACAGATACACAGATCCACAGATGCACAGATACACAGACAAGTTTAACTTATAACACCCCTTTATTTGCGTCGGGGGTTAATAAATAAAAAAATACGAATCGGTTCATAAATGACGGAGTTCTAAGGTAACAAATATTTTTAAAAAATACAACCGAATTGAGGACCTGGGTCGTTCTTCTTTTCGACCGACAATAGCCTGTCCCTCGTCTTATTACGGCATCTCATTTGAGTAATGATGTTTACGGTTTTATAATGTTCGAATGAACGTCCATATTATTTTATTAATTAGTGATGTTTAATATTTCACTTTCTCTAACTAGCATTTTTTTAAATGTTTTTTTTTTTCGTAGAATGCCGTGACAGAGTGGTAAACCAAAATGTTGTCCCCACTGAAAGAGTCCACTTTGTCACATGTTTTTTTTTAGAAACCAACCGTAAATAAATATTTATATTGGCCAGAAAGGAAACTTTAATTAGTTCTAATGAAGAAACCTATGCATTTTTTTTTAAATCGCACTTCAAAACCACAATTTTCGATAGTTCAAAAACGAAAAAAACAGAAAAACCTCGGATCATTGTCGGTAAAAAAGAAGAACGACCCACCTGCTTTTTTTTTGAAGTCGGTTAAAAAGTAACTAACCTTCTGCGACTGTACACACATTAACGCATTCGCAGCCAGCCACGCCCCATCGGAACAAATTTGTATAAAGGCAAACGCACATGTGCGATGCTGGCAGTGAATGCGTTAAATCAATACGCATATGAATGGATTTCAAACACTTAAAATTCTACCCGCTTAGGTTTTAAAGCACAGAATACCTGACGATTGAGTGTAAATTGGAATCACCGATAGAGCGTATTCTAAGAAACAATAGATTTTTGACGTTTAACCTAGTTCTTATTTGTTTGGTCGAATCCGGTCGTAATTTGTCTGTGGTCAATAGCTGTAAGTTATATTTTGATTACATTTATAGGAGCCGCTGTTTATGAGCATAATGAGTCCTACCAAAGTTAGGTTAACTTTAGCTATGCCCACAGGAAAGAGGTGAACCTAAATCTGTATAGCTGCAAAACGTAACTCAACCTTCCTCATCCGCGATATCCGTAGGTCGAGTACCAGGCGCGCAGCAATCATAAGGCGACGCCGTTTATGCGCATGAGCCCAATCAAAAAATTGGTTTACAACCTGCTTACTATAGATATCCAAACTTGTAGTAAACAGGATATACAGCGCTTAACTTTAGCTACGTCCACAGGCAACACGCGAACTAAATCTCTGTAGACCCACTATGAAGAAAAACGTGTTTGAAAACTCAAAATCTCTGCAATTTCCGTAGGTCGTATACCAGGCGCGCAGCAATCATAAGAAGCCCATGTCCAGCGCGTTGTAGAGCGCGGCGATATCGGAGTGGCTCGAGACGCGCCAGAACGGATAGTTCTTCGCCTTCGCGGCCGCCTCTTCGTCCTGTCCGTCGCCCACTACAACGTAGGTGCAGCGCTCGCCGAAACGCTGCTTTATTTTCTCGAAGCAGGTTTCTTTGCCTGGAAATAAAGGGATATTCAATAAGCTTGCTTTCAAAATTACATTTGCGGTAAAAGTTTTTATAGCTGACTGTACTTTTTTGCAGTTCATGTACTACTCGTTGAGAGGGTTAAAATGAGCCCAAATAAGGACGGATTTATCTTGTGTAATTGAGATGCTATGGCCACCTTTCGTCTCCGTCATCAGATCAGCTCTGCGGTACCAAAGTATCGCATCGTCACCGAAGATACGCAATTACCAAATTTGAGCACAATTTAACGTCAGGAAGTGGTTTGAGCGTAATTTAACTTCCAAGACTAACATGCTAAAACGGCAAGTTAAAAATAAAAGCTTGTAAAACACTGACCAGTCTTGGTGGCGGAGTAGATGTTCTCGATGGGGAACACGCCGCCGAGCCCGAACAGCAGCACCTTGGCGAGCGCCGGCACCAGCTGCGTCGTCGTCACCAGCACGTTCACGCAGTTCTCTCTGCAACACAACACTACTTAGTGACTCTTGCGACCCTGGTACCAGTTGCACAGATAAAACCGTGTCGTGTACTAGACACGAATTTAGGTCAAAATCTGTTCAATCAATTTTATACCATTCATAGGCTAGGTATTCTACATTTTTTTTTGATATATTTTTTTTTTTTTGTGATTGTCACTCACTAACAAAGACTTATAAATTCATTGTTACTAACATTTTATATGGATAACTTTTTCCGAAATAAAAACTGAAATTTGAATTCGAAAAATGTTCGTATAGATTCGATAGTCAACTAGTATTTTTATTTCCTAAAAATAATTTCGCTTTATGCAAAGAAATAAGTTACTGTCAAAAATTTAATTTTTTGTACCCGCTTTTATAGCCAACTGTACTTTTCTGTGTACCGTCATCAACGTTGACACGTTTCAAACGAGCCCAAACTCAACGGGGTTATGTCTGTTAAGTCCTGAATTCCCATGGCCACCTACTGCCACCTTCATCAGATCAGCTCGATAGTACCATAATATTTAATTGTCGTTCAAACTATACTTAAACCCAAAATGTCAGCTCAATCGGTTGAAGATATGTGCTTCAAAATAAGGGTGTAGACTCAAAATTTATTATTACTTCAAAAGAAAGAAGGCGAAAAAATAGACCTAATGACGAAAATCTCATACAAATATCTCAAAAAATTACGACGCTACAATCGTTTTAATGTCGCTTGTTAGAGCTCGGGAACCGTGACGTCACAATCCTCAAGCGTTATGAGTCAACTTATGACAATGACAATCGTTTCATATGAAGGTGCGTTTTGCGGAAAAGGGACAGAACAGAACAACTCTTAAAACTTTGGACACTTATAAGTTATAACGTTGTGATTATTTAACCTCTTACGTTGCTTTTTCCTCCATTTGACTACATGTTTAATCCTTTTTTGAGAAAATACAACATTATTGATTATTTTATTTAGTACCTAACACCCCTATTGAATTGCAAGATTCCACCCGAACAAAATTAAAACTGCAAGTAGCTTGTAGAAAGAGTTGCATTTGTTTCGCAAAAACAGAACAAAGTCTACTTCGTATTTTGAGTTGATTCAAATTTCATTGCCAATTTTCCTTGTATGGTGAGTGGCTAAAGGTGTGAAACGTCAACTTCGTTCGTTCGACTATCACTCTCGCACTTGCATATTCCGGCGACAGAGAAGGAAGTATTGAGAACTTCGCTTCGACTTTCAATTTTCGGAGTATCGACAAGGATAGTATTAAATTAACGATAACCGCCCACTGGCCTAAGGCGATCCAGTATAAATCTGGATTCCGATTACGCGTAGATGTTAAGGATCTCGGGATCAAGATATACTGGGGCGAGTGCTGGGAGAAGCAGCTTGTGAATTGAATAACATGTCCTTTTAAAAACGAGACGCCTCGCTGGTCCTGTGCTCTTAGTATCCATGACTTGATTGTAGCAACCCCCTGACAATATTTACGTGACTAGCAACTTCTGCAGCCCGAGTAGCAGTATTTACCAGTGCTAGCAGTATCTAACAAATGTAGCCAAATTAAGATTTCCCGCCAACGAACGTAAAATCCTGATTAGAAACGTTTTAAGGTTCTCATGTAAAGTTGGGTGTGGTGTAGATACGCAGTATTTACCAGTGCTAGTTACGCGGTTCTGCACTATGGGTGTTGTGTGGATACGCACTATTTGCCAGTGCTAGTTACGCGGTATTGCACTATCCCCGACGATATGTTTCGTATTAGTTATTTATGTTAATAAATTATAATATTATTAATTGTGGAGTGTCAAATATATGAAATCACAGCTTCGCACATTTAATGGATAGTCATCGTTATAATGCCGATATGCCGCGGTAGTACCGCGCTGTAACTACGATCGTGTCCTACTCCAGCGTTCAATAATCGCTCTAAATTTAGATTCAGTAGTAAATGAACGCTGAATACCTGGAGTTGATCATGTTGAGACACTTGCAGGCGAGCGTCAGCCAGTTGTCTGTGGCTTGTTCCAGCTCCGCGCGTAGCTGCAGCCACTGTTCTCGTTTCGAGGGACCCAGCAGACCGCCCACACTGAAAATAATTACAAGATTATTACCTATATTTTCTTTTATTTAATTTTTAATCATATTGGCAATATTTGATTGGCACTGCTTGGCGGTTTCAGTGCGAATAAATGAATGAACGAATGTAAGTAAAATGATATATGAGGGCCAAGTATACATATAAATAGCTCAGCAAAATATAAAAGGCGTGCTCTACAGACGGCCGGGGAGCATCGGGTAGTCATCGGGTCTTTGCCTATGTTCAGTACAAGAACTGTCGAGTTTAGGTTAGTTGGAGGCAAGGCAAATCCGACAAACCTACACAACAATTCATGTACGATCTGGAGAACTTGTCTTTCAATTCGTCGGAAAATTGCCACATCATTGTCGGGACTTGTATAACGAGGGTTTGCAGTAACATACATGTATGTTTTTCTACTCCAGCACTGTAATTTGACAATTAAAAGGCTAACATCAATATTAAAAATATACACTTTTCGTGATTCCACTTAAATCTATGATCTATGAATTACATTATAATGCTCCGACGGATATTATAATAAATTATAAGCCAACTGGTATTTTTTTTAATTTGCGTTAAAGTGGCCAGCGCGAAAGTGTTTTATTTAAATTTATGTTTCCATGACCGCATCCATGACAAAAGTTTATGTAAATGAACTTATTATTCCTGTAACTGCCATATTTACAATAAAGACTCGTTTATTATTACGTAAATTACAGATATGAAATAAGAATATTATTTTTCCAAAAGATCTTTATGTTTGAAAAATACATCTACTTAAACAGTATTGTTGTCTATGGTAATAAAAAAACATAAAGCGCGGGAATTTAATTATTTTCAATTGTCAGTTAGGTTCATTGGTAACGCAATTTATTTAACTTTTGAGGTTGTAACTGAATTTGATCCATCTCCAATGCCAACCGCTCCGGACTTTCTACAAAATGAAATAAATATGTCCCAGATCTTAAAACAAAACAACGCGCCAATAATCATAACAAAAAACACCATTCATTCCCATAAATAAAATGTTTGTTTTGTTATGTACTCACCTATTTCTATAATTATTATAAGTATCCTTGATTTTCCTATATCGAAACGCCAGTTTCCTCATCCAATCCACGCCGCCGCGGACACCAGGCGCGCATAGGCCCGTGTTAGGTGCGGCGCCCGCGTGGAACCCGTCCGAGGCGAAGTTGTACGAGGATAGATCTTGGCCGTTGTCGTCTGCCGCTACCGCGTCTATGTGTTCCTGGTCGCAATCCTGGCAAACAAAACGTTTTAGAGTTACAGCGGTTATTGTTTGACGATATATATCATTTGCACAGAGATTCGCCATTTGTTTGGCGAATCGGTGCAAATTGTATTTCCTCAGCTATACAGTATACACACGACGATATTTAGCTGCGATACAAACGCGATACAGTATCGATGCAGGTGATGTATGGCTAGTGTAGTAGGCATGCCCTTGCCAGACAAAGAATGAATCACTTTGGTAACGGCTACCCGCAACCAAAGGAATTCAAGGTGCTCCCACTAAGCTGCATCATCCGCTTTGTGGAAATGATGGAGCGAGCTTGGGAGTAGCTATAAAGGGGAGGGCAAATGCACAAAAGATCCCACTGGGTCGAAGTGTATCCGAAAGGGCCCTCAACTAGATAAGATAAGATAAGATGGCTAGTGTCACGGCACGGTGTCGTGTCTAGAGTGTGCTCACTGACATATTGATATTGGTTGGATATCCTATTGTACACACGTTCGTTTACGTTAGCGTGTACACAATTGTGCGTTACACACTGTTAATGAGATTAAGGGCCGGTTGCATCTACTTACGATTACAGACCGTACATGTCTTTCCATAGAAACTTGTCAAACGTAAGAGTTATATACGAATTGGATTTTGCTTTTTGCTAAATACAAATCAAAAAACGCATTGTGTATTTGTGTGAGCAACCTCCTGAGTGTATATCATAAACAGACTAAAGTGTCTCTGTGAGCTGTAGAATATGCGGGCCTGTCTTTATATTTATTTTTTTAATTTCGAAAAAGTGAATCGGCGTATTTCTATACGCCTACAAAATTTCACGAGAATCGGTTCAAGAGAACAGTCAAACTGTAGAGGAGAACAGCCGGACAGCAGGAAGCATAGAACTTCGTTCGCTTCGCTCGCTCGTTCAATGATGATGTTAAGATACCCCATATAATTTACGCATAGGCTCGACAAGTTATCATGTAATATAATCCATCTGTACTAACTGTACTAAGATAGGTTTTGCTATTTGAAGAAAGAAGAATTTTGTATATTTACCTCTACATCATTGAAGAAGAAATGTGTGTCAGCCAAGCTGAATATCATCTCCTCCATTCTGAATCCCAGTTGAACTATTTGTTGAGTATCCTGAAAATATAAAAACAATTACTTATAATTAGGAACGCAAATGCTCCAGTGGTGTCTTTGAGGTTTTTTACAAATGTTTTACTAAGTATATCAGTGGAAAATTATAATTCAGTTGGAATATTCTAACATTTATAACTACTAGCCATCTTACAAATTAAATTTAGTTTGGTAGACATTTCAAAAATGTAGATGATATAAAATCAGTTTCGTTTTTTAATCATAATATCTCAGATATGAATTAACCAGTAGAAATATAATATCAGATTCCCAAGTTCAATCTATGACAGATTTCCTATGGGAATAATCATTGATGATTCAGCATTGGGTCTAATGTGAATCACATTAGTTAACTTGATCTTTTATCATGAAAACTAAACAATTCACTGATCTGCATCATATCTTCGCCAAACATATTAAAATAAGTACCTTATTATACTTAGTAGCATAAGTCCCCGTTAGCAAAGAGTGGAATATAATGATAGTCTCGTCCAGGTCCCAGATGAACACTCTGTCCGTAGCCGGCTCTGGCACATGCTGTGCCGGGGACGAAGAGGTGTTCCGTCGACCGCGTCCACGGGTTCTGCTTGTGCTTTCACTGGAATTAAACAAGTCTGTTAGGTCTTGCTTACAGATCTTAAATATGCTAAAATGTAGTATGTGTAGATGTCAGATATTTGTGGATTCCTGCAATGCTGCAGTTTTACATGCTCACTTCATACATGATGCATGTTTAGTCCTGTACCACAAGTTTCTCTCATAACATAAATTTCAGTTTTGGTGCCAGCTTCTATTGCAGACTTCTTTTTTTGCACATTACTTTTTGTAAGTATAATTTTTATTTAAGTAACTAAATATTTTACTGGCAATTTTCTTAAACAATAATGCAAGCTCAATTTAATCATGGGCCTAAATAACAAGCTCAAGCTACAATAAAAATGTGTTACCCAGAGTTCTCTCTACATCTCCGGCTGGCAGCATGTATTTCATTTTTGATCGGGGAGAGAGGATTGTTGTCATTTAACGAAGGTAGCAATGATGATGGTGATTCTAGAACAAAATAATAGACAAGTTAGGGAGCAACCAAACAATACAACATAAATCACAAAGGAAAGAGAACTACAATAATTTTGCTATTTACAATATTTTTATCAAAACAGTTGATACATATATACAGTCTCAATAATGCTACAATAATCAAATAACCATGTTAATTTAACATTAATAATCTCTCAGTAATCTTTCAATGGTAATCTTACGACAAAATATTACACCAATTTATTTAGAATAACCTTCATAACATAGAGGCCTCCATTGAAACAAAACTAATTACCCCATTTATATAAGTGATTTCCATGGAACATGTCCAACATATCGTCTAAACATGGCACATAATAATTAAAACAAGACCATGATTATGCCTAAAAGTAAGATATAATAACGTTACCACTTTCGCTCTCCGTGTCTGGCCAATCGTCGGAATATATATCGTCCAGATCGCTGTACCTTTCTTCGTCACGTTCCTCAACTTTCCTACGTTTATTAGGATGCATTTCATTTTCTTTATTCATTTTTGCTGAGTGTTACACATTTACACTGAGTGGATACTGTTTTTTGGCTACGTATTTCAGCCCGCTTGATGGTGCAGCGTCAACAAATACTGTTTTAATTTGTGCGCTGAATAATCACTTTACGTATGTTAATGAAATTTAATGAACACACTTCCCTTGGCAATTACGAGCTAATTAAATAAGATAAAAAAGTTGTAAGTTGTTGTTTTGTTTGAGGACTGACTAAATGACATTAGCAACAAGTATTGTCAATGAGTATGAGTACGCAATGGCAGCGGCCATTAAAACGAATTTAGCTTGTGATTGGCTAGTAACAAAACAGGGTGCTTCTGATTGGCGGTGCCCATGAAGCTTATAAGCTTCATGGCGGTGCCCGTTCGCGTTCTTACCATAAACACACTTATGTAAAATTTTAATAAATCTGCCGATTTTTAAAAAAGAATGGTTTCCGTGTTATACTTTAATATTCATTCTGAATTTACGTGAAACGTTTAAAATAAATATAATGAATGAACATGGTAATGGTATGCCCTCTAACCCACGATTTCAGAGTTTTTAAACAAGCACTTAATGCTACTACTCGCTCCTAGATGGCGCTACAAGTCACATTATTTGTTAAATGAATAGCGACGATAATATTGGTTGGTTCATACAGTGCCAAAGAATAAGAAGGGTTGTTGCTTTACT
This sequence comes from Epinotia nisella, assembly GCA_932294315.1. Lineage (NCBI taxonomy): Eukaryota > Metazoa > Arthropoda > Insecta > Lepidoptera > Tortricidae > Epinotia > Epinotia nisella. The sequence continues at coordinate 13,590,220 of OW028693.1, forward strand.
CCTGCCTGACACGCTGGTCAAATGGCAAATTAGCTAGAGATTGCTCGACCTCTTCTTGCTATTGATACTAGGAGTCATGTATTGTAGGAGTTTACAACATTGTTTGAACATTTATTAGACATGAAGTACCTAAGTTTCACTGCCAAACTACACTCACTACTAGGAGATCTGAAAACAGAGAAGGTTTACCTGATAAAGCACCACCGAGGTGGTATGACGTGTGCCCCGCACTACCGCTGCTACTAGGAGAGCTGACGTAGGGAGAGTAACTCGGCGTCGCGTAGTATCCGCTGTATTGAGCGACATTGTGCTCGGCGTAGCTACTCGCATAACTAGTATAATCCTATTAAATACAAAACAATAATTAATTAGAATTAAACATAAATAAGTTTCTGTCAAAAAAATCATTTTTGGTACAAGCTTTTATTACCGACAGTACTTTTCTGTATACCATCATCAACTACTCATTGAGACTATTCTAACGAGCCCAAATTTAACGAGGTTACGTCGGTTAAATACCTCTATCATCAGATCAGCTCGACGGTACCATAATATTGAATTGTCATCCAAACTATACTAATTCCCAAAATTTCAGCTCAATCGGATCGGCAAGTGACTGAAAAATGGATTGCAAATTTTGACGGACAACTTACTTGAGTACTTATTAAATATTTACAAAGCATACGAACAGTGCAAGTTGTAAATAAAATCTTGTAAAAATAACTTCTTAGTACTCAATACAGTAGTATAAACTGTACTTGTACTAGTCTGTAGTCTGTCTGTACTAAGTACCAAGAAGATGATACATAACTACCCTCTTTGCTTTACCATCTCGCATGATATTGGCAATAGGGATTAGTTTCTAGTTTGACTACCTATTGAAAAAAAAAACTGACACGAGTTTGATTGACTGCCATTGTCATGCTGTTTTTGCTTCTGGTTTTTCGTTTTTGCAAAAAGATTATAAATATAGTAAAAACTGAATTATTGTGGCAGGGAAATGATTTATACTCTTGAAAAAGCACCGACTGTCGAAGTACATATGTCCGTAAATTCGTTCATTGTTTGTGGAATGCAGATTGCAATGATTCAAAGCATCAGTTAGCCTACAAGTTGGTAAGTAACAGAACTTCGTTATTTTGTCGAAATTTTTAAACAGAAGTTCACCGCTTGATTCGTGATTTAGATTGCAGGTGCTTCTAAATCATAAGTCGGCGACAGTCTAGCATTCCTGTATGGCAGTCCACTTTACATTACAATAGGCCGCTTGGCTATGAAATAGTCTTTGCAAGATTGGGAAATGAATGGCTTTGGTTTTCTCGTTCTATCTTACGAGTCTAGGCAGGATTCGTCCAGATTGGATCCGTATTGTATCAATGGTACCAGGGCATAAGAAGTAAGAAGTAGGTGGCTCAACCTACTTGTTGCGGGAAGGACTGTGTCAGGCCTCCGTTGTACGAAGGGTAGTAGGGCGAGGGCTGTGCGCCGAAGCCCGCGGCCGGCACCGAACCCACGCCGCCGACGCCGTAGCTCAGGTACGTCGGCGTCGCTTTGCACGACGACCTGTAACAACACACCGAAATTCAGGTGGTATAATTCTGCTATCTGTACGACTTTATATTCAACTTATAAAACTTTGATCTGTTCTGTTGCAAATCACTCTTAGTTCAAGTGTTCCTGTTCCTATAGGGTTATGTTATTCTCCCGATGTCGCTGTGCAGGCATAGTCATACCTGTTATTAGAGTTGTGCGCGGGCGGATACGCGGTGTAGGGCTGATTGTACAGAGTGGAGCCAACGTACGATGACGCCGCGCCGCCGCCGCCATACTGCTGCATGCTGTCGACAAACGTACTTTAATATACTAAAATGTTTCAAGAAAGATCTTCACAAAAGTAGAACAGATCAAATAGAACTTCTAAAGCAAGAAAATTAAAACGATCACGCATGACCTTTATCGCTGTATATCGCGAATAAGATGGGGCAGAGCATTAATGGGGACAAATGGAGGCCTGCAATCTTTTGCCGGAGGAGGCAGATCTATTTTCTTTGACGTTATATCCAATGTCAATAGTCGAGAGAAAATGGGAGCAAATAGGCGTCGTCCATCCAAGAATGAATGGAAGAGATTAGGGCATGCATATGTCCAATACTATACGGAGAGATGCACAGGATGATGACATTTTGATTAGGTCTTCAGCGAAACCTATCGTAGCAGCGTTTATAAAGACAGGCTTTGAGCGTACGGATATTCTTAGTCAATAGAATATAACAAGCAAGGAGTAAAAGGGTACAGAATGTAGGTACCTACATTCATAAAGATTGAGGATAAAACAGGAAGGTGAATGACCGGATTTCATTGTCATAATCAATGGAAAGAAGTGTGTTGTGTTTTAAAGTCAGCCTTTTTAAGGTTTCTGAAAATCCGTTCGTTCAACCTCAAACTGAAGCCGTGGGCTTCGCAACAGATTACGTTGTAATACTTTTCCGGTCATTTGAACATTATTTATCGAGTTTTTAGCAAATTATCTATTTTAGTCGCGGTCTTGCCATATATTGCCTACTTCTTTATTGGTCATTCTGGGCCCCGGGACTGATGTGGCCTTCACGGGGCCTTACCTACTTCTCTGCCACATCAGTAGGCTAAGTACCAGGGTATTAGCAATGTGAAGGGTACCTGTTGTAATACTGATATGGCAGCGCGGACTGGTCGTACGGCAGTGCCTCGCCGTACAGCGCCACGTCCGCCTCGCACAGCCCCGGGCTGCGCACCTCGCTCTTGACGCCACCGCCTGACCAGGAAAACATAACTCTTAGTGTACAATCCTTGGCCTATAAATTGTAGACTCTCGAAGTGCTATTATTAGTGCATATCCTAGAAATTTAGATTGTTTTTATCTAATATTAAGTACCTATCAACTACCTGCCCGCGCTGCTTCGCCCTGCGTATTGCAAATAACGCAGGCAAACCCGCGGAATAAAATATAGCCGATGTAGGAAGTCCATTCTACACGCAGGTGAAATAATTTTTGAAATCGGATAAGCGGGTCCGGAGATTACCTACCCACAACATATAAACTAACCAACATACAAAGCTACAATCCCACAGACTTTTCCACTTTATAATCTGGGGGCACGGCAGTGCCCCCGCCAAGTCGAGCAAAAAAAAGCGGCACAGCCGTACCATCCTTTTCTCGAAGCAATTCAGGCCATTTTCGACCCCCCTATAATTTCGTTGTGGATAAAACAAGAAACCTGATTTTTCAGTAACTAATCAGGCATTATATAAACACGGTATATTTAAAATTTCAGTCAATTTGAACCAGTAGTTTAAGAATGACAACTTGTTAAAGTTTCTAAATTTTGTCACTCACTGACTGACTGACTCACCGATCATCAAAAGTCCAAGGCACTTCTAGCAGACATAGAAGCTTCAAATTTAGAATACAAATAGAGTTTAATGTCTTAATCATGGGAAAACCTATCTGGGGGCACGGCAGTCAATAAAATATCATAAGACAAAGCCTTTAACAAAATTCGTTAGAAGTAGATGGTACCAAAAAGTAGGACTCTACAAAAAGAAGTGAGATGCCATCAAAAACATCCTGTAAAAAAACCCAAGTCTCGCAGCTCAGTCTTTCTACCGTAAAAAGTTGTGAGATCCATGTGATACCAAGTCGGTTAATCTATTTAGTCTCTACTTAAAGGACCTTCTGTCTTAAGTTATTACATAAGTTATTATCATGCCAATATTAAAAATATTTTACGTTTTAAACAAATAGATCGACTTGGGCATCGCATGAAAACACAATGAATATTACAATTATATTAGATAGATTCTTTAGTCTATCGCGCCTCACGCGATTGAAACTCTCGTTGCTGTTGGTTGCTGGCCCGTCGTGCTGTGTAGTGTGATACATACTAATAATCAAATCATGCGATGTCTAAGTCGATCTATTTGTTTAAAACGTAAAATATTTTTAATATTGGCATGATAATAACTTATGTAATAACTTAAGACAGAAGGTCCTTTAAGTAGAGACTAAATAGATTAACCGACTTGGTATCACATGGATCTCACCACTTTTTACGGTAGAAAGACTGAGCTGCGATACTTGGGTTTTTTTACAGGATGTTTTTGATGGCATATTAGTATATAAGTACCTACAGATGATATAGACTACCAGGATTAAGACTAGTGTATTCATTATTATGGACTCTACCTGCTAAACTTGATACTTGAGGCATAACGACGGTAAAATGTAGAGTAGATAATTAGATAAGAAGAACCAAGAGCAGGCGAAGCTCAAACAACTGCGTAGCGGGACTCCACGTAAATTTCTTAACAAGATGATTGTTTTGCTCATAACCGGTCGTAACTTTTTAAACAACAAGCTTGATTTTGCATTTGATCACGTTCGCTCTTAGAAGCGAACAAGTTGGTGAATCAATCGTGCCGTGCCATGTGTGTTTTTAGAGTAGGTAATGTAAAATATTGCTTACCCGTGCTATCCTCATTCATCAACCAGGCGACCGCCGATGGCGAGGAGGTAGACGTACACAGCCCACCGGCAGATGTAAGCGGCAGCGCCAAACCTAGTGACGTCGCGCATCCGTTCACCAAGCTGCAATCCACCTCCGAGGTACCAGGCAAGCATAGGCTATCTACAGCTGCACTCAGCAAAGAGTTGGCGGACGTCGTTGTGGTCTGGAATATGGTAGACGCCCCGGACACTAGCAGCGTCGGCAGAGTGGCGTCCTGGAGCAAGGATGGCGGCGAGTTTGACGTTGACTCCGACTCGCAAGGGCTCTGATTGACTTCGCCCGATAGTCTGAAAATAAAAGAGAAGTCAGTAATACGAGATTTTATGAGCGAAGTAGACAAGTAAGTACCGTCTTTTAAGTCGAACGCAAAAAAATATCCCACTTAAAAAGCCCTGTCTATTTACGAAGACGCTTCCATTTATAAACAACTTTTCTAAAGCGTTTGGAAGGAAAAGGCGGGAGTAAACCGAAAAAGGGACGTAAAACGCGACTGTAAAATGATCGCTTGACGCTAATGGCGGTGGAGATTTGATGTCTGTGTTTAAACAACCAAAATAAGCCCAGATTGTACCAATTAAGCGCCCAATCCAATAAAATGTCATGTTTATTCGTAATGATTAAAATAAACAGTCCAATAAACAGATGCCCCTCCGTATCGCGCGCTGTGGGTTTATCTAACAAATAGTTTACACGTGTTCCGATTAATTTAGCTCGTTATCAACTTGTGTTCGCGCCCCGCAATCATCTCCTGTCGTCTGCTGACAGCCTGTGACGTCACTTGAAACCCGCTCCCTCTAACCAAATTAGTCACACTGCTCTTGCTCATCAAACAAAATTAAAATTTCATATTCGCATATTAATTTAATAAAAACAATGTAAAATGTAAATGTTACCGCACCTTCATAGTTTGCATAAACAATATAATTTTAATCAAATTTATGCTAATAGCTGATTATGACAACGTTTTAGCGAAACACCTGTTTTAATTTATATTTGAATATTTCATTGCAATTTGCTTGTGTGATTCATTGGTTTGTAATATTCATTTGACAGAACACGTATCGTCACTTTGTAAAGTAGGCCTTGGTCATTCATTTATGAAGCGATTTATAAAGAAATTATACCTCGCTCGTCTTTTTCCACGAGTGCCCAACGAGATGAATGTTTTTCAATCTTATTAACTTGGCTTGGCTTGGCTTGGCTTGGCTTGGCTAGGTAATTCTATTCACTGGCAGTTTAGTTCAAATCGATCAAACGTTTACCTACTTTTCCTTGTTGTTTGTGTATATTGCTTAAAAAAATGGCTGAATGAGAGTCTTATGTGAGGATATGACATATGAGAGTAATGAGTGTATTTATTAAACACCATGGTTCCGAAAACCATTGGCCTTTGTATAGAGAAAAAGAGCTGTTTATATTAGCTCCCGCTTTATTCAAGTGTCACTTTGCCTTTTTGCCGCCACTTTCAAGAGCAGTTCAACACTATCGGATATCAAACGCACGAACGTTAATGTTGGCACCATTGTCACTACCTATCTTTTTAATTGAAAGCTTTTTTTAATGTTTCGGCTCTTTTCACTTAAACTTTTTTTAAAGTAGAAATCGTAAAACGTTTACAAACGGTGTTAACATTCTGACAAAAGACTTCAAAGATTTAATAGTTACGCGTTCTGATGTAATGTCGCATTCCATATGGTGCGATGATTTAGGCGTCACATTTTTAGCTTTATGTTTTAACGGGGAATATGTTCTCTTGATCGAGATGACATATGGAGATTTTATAGTGATTATCCTACTAATAACATATGTTATGATTATTAATTTGAATGTCTATTTGCAGAAAGTGGAACAGAAATGTTAGACACAGGTGCACATAGGTAGGTACTGTCGAGGAAAATGAACGCTTGGCACATTTCAACTCTATTTGAATGACGTTACGGTCCAAAAGTGCTAAACATTCAATTTCCTCGATTGTACATAAATTTATAACAGCAAAGCTCGAAGAGTTAATGCCTTCATCATCATTTACCATCAAGTGTTCCGTAATTTGTATTCAAGTACCTAATTATGTAGGTATAACCAAAACTACAAGCTAAATTAAGATTTTCAGAAATTTAACTAACACATGTAGGTAGTTTTACATGAATGAAAGGTTTTCATTCATCTTACGCAGTCGTAGCCTTTATGCTCTACACACACTTTCTCTTTATCATAATTTAATAAATTGTCGATAATACCAGGCAAACATAAGCACGTAAGCACGTGTTTGTTCATTGTGCTTCAGCGTTGAGTAGCGGCGCGAGTGGCGGGGAACAATGAGGGCTTTGAGCACACCCCGGTCGGGCGATTACCTCCTCGTTTAGAGCTTGGGTTCCGTGATTGACAGCAATTAGATCTAGTACGTCCATACTTTCTGATGCCTTAGTAGTCATATTAGGAAAAGCTCGGCTAGCAGCTGATACCTATATTTAACAACCTCGATAATGTTTCAGTCAAAATTTTGATTTTGGTACAGGCTTTTGTTGCTGACTGTTTTTTTTTGCATAGCCATCAACTACTGCAGGGTAATCTTGTACAATTGTGGAGTTCCTATGGAAACCTCCCGTCTCCATCATCAAACCAGGTTTATGGTACCATAATATTGCATTGTCATTCGATTTACATAATTGTACAAAATTTCAACTTGATTGGACTTCAGAAAGTTGGTGAAATTTGTCCTAAGTAACATACATACTAATTAACACATCAACTTAATATAAAGCTTATAATAAGATTCTGACTAAAAACTAATTTAACTGTACTTTTATGTATACCGTCATCAACTACTTTACTCATTGAGACAATTCTAACGAGCCCAAACTCAACGGGGTTACGTCAGTTAATAAGTACTGAATTCCCATGGATAAGTTGATAAAATGGCGACCATGGTAGCATGGCAGGTCAAGTTAAATAAAAGGTTGTAAAAAAAAACAATCGTAGACTTTTTTGATGTATGTATATTAGGACCGCCTTAAATTACTGCTAAATAAATAACTATCCATGGAATCCGCAACTGAACGGTGTTCACTCTGCTATGTTTCTAGGCGAGTGTATACCTGCAGTTATACAGTACAGTGTTCGATATCATCTTAGGCGTCTAGAACTGACAACGTTTGCAATCCTCCATGCATATGTCCATTGACCACACCACACTGCCTATCTTGATTTGAAGGATTAACGGGTCTGTGTGAAATAGTATGCAACATGAATTTAGAAAAGCCGACGTGTTTCATTCTATAATTTCAAAAAGTAGATAAAAACAGACCGAAACTTTTTTCATATGAAAGTGTTAGCATACTCGCGTTCTGAGTATAATTTTTCAAGGGCAAGGAACCCTAAATACCGCTGTTTTTACACGCCATTTGGCCCCCACGTGTCAAGGGCTCGCCTCAGATTATATTAATTACAGTTTTTGCCCGCTCCCGAATTGGCCGCCGGCCCGCAGAGACGGATGGCGGGCCATGTGGAAGGGTTGAAAAAAGTTTGAAAGGTGGTCTGCGAAACCGGAGGTCGATTGGTCAGCGGGGCGATTCGCGAGTTATCCAGAGCTGTGTAATCGGACCAGTTTAACTGCGATTTCCGATTCTGCATAATTAGGAGGTCTAGATATCTATCTGCGCTTGCTGTGCGACGCGATGGGCTATTGTCGTAATCTGAATTGTTTAGGTATTTGCACAAATATATTTGTGACATTTGGGTGTGACACGTAAAGTGTTGTTGATTTGTATGCGCTGTAAGTTGTTATTGCGAATACTGAAGAGACCGCTAGCTAAAAAGACTGGCAACCGAATCCAAAGCAGCAAGATTAGACGAGAATTTAATATACTTCAATGTGTGTAGTACTGAAAATTCGTCTATTAATCATGACGGCTTCTTTCAGTTCATGTCAAGTGTTCGTTTATTGAATTGACTGTTGGCAACAACTTATTTAAGCCTATATTCAGGCATTCCCAATAGGACTAGTCTATTCTTATTGGTGACGTTTCTATGAATAATAGCTAATGAAGTAGTCCAAGTAATGGTTTTTAAGACTGTCAGTTTTAATTGATCGTTCAATTCTTGTGCGCGTTTATTTATTAACTATAGGACTTATCCGCGACTTCGTCCGCGCAATTTCTCGTATCAATTTTCATTCGGGATAAAATTTGACCCCTTTTAATTGATGATCTCTGGGATAAAAAGTGCCTATTCTATGATTTAATCCAGGTTGTAAACTAATTTCCATCTAAATCCACTTAGCCCTGTTTGCGTTATCGATTTAAACTATAACTTAGAAAAGTTGAAAAACCCCCGATTTTTTCATTTTAAAATTCAATATCTCAAAAACGGCTGAACCGATTTTGATGAAACATGGCTAAGAACACTCGGGTTAAAATGATCTATGACACAAAGAAATCTGCATTCAAATCGGTCCATCCCTTTGGGAGCTACGATACCACAGACAGATAGGTATACAGATACGTTAAACTTATAACACCCCTCTCTTTGCGTCGGGGGTTAAAAAAACCGAACTCTTACAGTTGTAATATTACCTATACAGTAGCAAAAAAGAAACCGCATAAGTTAGAATTTGCACAAAAATCTTCGTCAAATACTTTATTAGTTACAACTTTGTTACGCATACCTAACATTTCCACCAAAACTGTAGCGACACGATTTTGACAAAAACCATGATCTATCGCGGTTGTAAGTGACACATTCCTGACTCTTATTAGTTAGGTTAATCGTGTTTTCAAAACTGAAAAGGTATAAATAGTTGTTTTGAAATAAATCAAACATTTTGACGGTTCCATCCCGAGACGTTTTGGCAGGAACACAGTGTCGGGTAGCACTTATGGTTACACGTTTTGAGCGATTTATTTTTAGCCGGTTAAAAAACTGCCGTGAGTGTTAATCATTGGCTGTAATTAATGAAAATTGGTTGAAACTCAATTTATGCCCGTTAGTTGGTTTTTACAGGATTCTTGACTTTTAATGGATATTTTAAATGATCGACGAATACTATTTCTGCGTAATGCGTAAAATTCAAAGTCTAGTTAGTAAGCCAAAGTGGGGTATCATATGAAAGGGCTTGAATTGCACATTCTAAAACAGTTTTTTTTTCAACAGTGGTAAAATTTTGATTTATAAAGAATAATGTAAAAAAAAAGAACCTTACTAACATAGCTTAAGTGTTACGTAATTAATATGGATTTTGTCCGAAATAAACAAATTTTATTTTATAGTACGGTTTATCGTACAACACTTGTTTGATTTTAGATATTAAGCGAACTGCTTTGCATTTTTCCTGACGAAGTAAGTTTTTAAAATTGATGCTTGATAAAAATCTATAATGTTGACCATTGGAAACTCTCGACGTTAAAAAGCGTCAGTTTTTTTTTTAAATCTCGTTTTAACCAGAAGACAGTCCCCGCGAAGGATACGGCCGACTGAATCCGCGATTACTATGGTAAATGATTTCTAATGTAACTAGTGATTCTGTGTTTGAATGATGAGTGATGGTTGTAATGGATGGTGGGTGAATTAGAGAGTGAATTATGTGCCATTGAACTTTTCAGGTTATTAACTATGGAGGAAGCGAGTTTGCAAAATGAGGCTATTGTAGTTTCTTTACCAGTGATTTTCTGCAGTTTGCATTGTTCTATATCGATGGCAAAAAGCGAGAACGTAGTAACCGCCACTTGGTCAAAAAAATTTTTTTTGCATATTCGGAATCAGCGAATTTTTCTGCGTCGACTGGTCTGGGTCCCATGGCTCTACGACGCTTAGAAAAAACTGGACTACGTTGCAAAACGAATGTATTTTTTTGACGATGCCCACATCTAATTGCTGTAAACACCCAAATAGTAGCAATTTTCTATACGAGTACATTTACGCTAATTTTGTTTTTTCATAAATCAAAGGGTGTGCCGGTTACAGCGTTGCCGAAATTTTGTTCCGTGGCGGTTACAGCATTTATGCATGTAGTGAAAAAACTACGAACCAAGCTTACTGCAATTATCCTAAAATAAATTATCTATGATTGACGCTTACTACATTTCATTCGAAAATGAATTAACAGCAAGCTACAGTAACGACATTTGAAACACAACGTGAAGTGGGTAGTGCTTGAAGATACAGCAATAAAAATGTGCGCTCGCGGCGATGTGGCTCGTGAATACGACCTGTGATTTAGTCTATCGGCGATCGCCGGAGCGAGTCGGTGTGCGTAGTCTGTGTACTCTGTGTGTCCGTGAAGTGTTCTCGATAAGAACGTGCCCTGCTAAAGTTTACTTATTTATGCTTATTATTTTTCAGTCACTATTGCACTAATTTTCATTACTTTAGAGGGGCGATTTTTGAGTTAATTATGACAAACATTTTGAGGAGTGGTGTTATAAAACAATGCATTTTAGAGTGGAATTTTTAGTATTTTTTAAGAACAGTTATTTTAATTATGTTATTATGAAAACGAATTCCATTGGAATGCAATTTTTAGGTTCCTATTTTAATGTCAATTGATATTCTGCCTAAGAAAAATGACTCCGAGTTTTTATTTAAATAAATAATAACAATTTTAATTTGTACGGTACCATAGTAATATAACGTCTAGTTATTTAAGTTAAATATTAATGGTTCAGTGAGATTAGTTCAAAGAAATATTTTTATAATTTAGGTGATAGTTGTGTTCAAAGAATTGTTTAAGAATTATGTTGAAAACTTATATAATAAGTAATACTTACATTCAAAACATCTTTTATAGTTAGTGGGTTTAATAGGTAGTGAGTTTTATATCGATAAAAGTTACTTAAAAGACAATTTAATGCCAAAACTGAAGATAAAATGTAGAGAGTTTTAAAGTTTTCACGGGAATATTAAACCTCATTACCTATAATATTTAGTTTTAGCGGATAACAATATTATAGTCTGATTAACCCTAAGAATATTTATGTTTGTTTTTAGCACGATAAGTACAAGGTTGTGATTTTATAATATGAGAGATTTTATTAGCCTTTTGTAATGTTATAAGCAACGGAGGTTTTATGTAACTTTCGTAATGTTTTTATACAGAGAAATTGAGACTAGATAGTATTTGATATGTTAAGACGGTAATTGTTGCTTATGAGCTTTTAATTTGTAAGAAACCTGCATTTAAAATTTGGAAACATTTTAAAAAAGTATGTTGATAAAAGTTGATTGATACTTAAGTCGTTTTATTTTCACAGTTTCTTTTTGCCGGTGGCCACTTACTACATTTCAGTTAGTCCTATAAAGAACGTAATGACATTTACGTCAAAATTATTGAATCTTAAAATAAATATGCATCTGGTTACAGCATTTATGCTTTATGGAAATAATACTCGTTTCACCATTTTAGTGCATTTACTTCTGGCGTTTACAGCGTTTTCGCGTATCGAAAAAAAAAGTTCAATTGTCGTAACCGCCACTAAGTCGTAAACCAGTCTTTTTTGTTAAATATTAAATATGCCAGTTGAAAGAAAACCATAAGTTATGAATTAGATCCAAATATCAAGCATTTTCGTTCATAAATGAAATAGTTATGATTTTTTTTCTCGAAATCGAAAAGTTTTTTGGCTCTGGTGTAAAGTTTGCATTTTGGCGGTTACTACGTTCTCGCTTTTTGCCATCGATATGGAGATTATGACAGGTGATTTCGTGGTAAAATCTGGGGTTTGTGAAATTCGGGCAGTATTATGGATTATAAAACGTCAGTAACCATTAAGCCTAGTGTGGGGGTCCGCATAATTGTAATGGGCTATTTTTAATGAAATAAACTGTTTGTATTTGTACAAGTCTCAACTGGCAACACTGCTAGGGGCTTGACCAATGAATGGCTACTTATTTGATTTGACCTGATCTGATTTGTAGCTAGTATCTTCTGGAAACGGGCCACAGGTCGCTCGTATCAAATAGTGGCTCTGTGAGCTATAGGTACAATTCGCGAGCCTGTATTTTTAACCCCCCACGCAAAAAGAGGGGTGTTACAAGTTGGACGTTGTCTGTGTGTCTGCCTGTGGCATCCTAGCTCCTAAACGAATGGACCGATTATAATGTGGGTTCTTTGTCCGAAAGCTGACATGATCGAGATGGGTCTTAGCTACGTTTCAACAAAATCGGTTTAGCCGCTTTTGAGATATTGAACTTTGAAATGAAAAAATCGGGGTTTTTCAATATTTTTTTAAAATTTAGAAAAACTGAGTCCACATAAAAAACTATATAATTAAACCTGCTTACAACATTTCACGAGAATCGGTTGAGACATGCGACCTGCAGAGGACAACAGCCGGACATCGGGACATAAGAAAGAATTTTGGCCCAAACTGAAACGGAGAAACTTCGTCGATTCGCTCGCTCGTTCAGTTTTTGAATTTGGAACCGACACATTAGTCAACAACCTCTTGACTATCCCATTTTGAAAAGTGGCAAATCGCAAAAAAACTAACGCATCCTCATTGTAAGCTATCGTAACACGAGCCCTATTGTGCAGCTTCCTTTGATGCCGGTGATGTCCCTAGGCCCTCGCATTGAGGGCATTTCACGGTAGTTGTGTCGACAATATGGGGATTAAAGCGGGATTAGGCCCTTTGTCCTGTCGAGTACTTTGAAGGACTATTTGGTAAACTTTGATTGGAACTCGGAAAGGTGGAAACGGTGTTAAATATTTTGGAGAATATCGGATTGGGATGGGTCACTTTCGAAAAAACTTTGGGCGATAATTAAGTTACCTATCACAAAATTTTATTTACGTGTCAATTGAGATCACGTCGTATAGTCTAGCTGGTCGAAGCGGCATATTAATAAAAAAAAAATGATTAAAAACACGTACCTGTAGTAATGCCATTTACTTGGGTAATTTACTTTCACATATAGTGGCAACTCTCTGACAGTTCGCCATTTTTACGTCACGGGAATGAAATACCTACCTTGTATTTTTCTACCATGCGGTGGCTATAAGCGGCAAGTTTTAGATTCGTAGTAATAAGTAATGGGTCGTTCTTCTTTTTTACCGACAATGAACCGAGGTTTTTCTGTTTTTTTGGTTTTTGAACTATCGAAAATTGTGGTTTTGAAGTGCGTTTTTAAAAAAAATGCATAGGTTTCTTCATTAGAACTAATTAAAGTTTCCTTTCTGGCCAATATAAATATTTATTTACGGTTGGTTTCTAAAAAAAAACATGTGACAAAGTGGACGCTTTCAGTGGGGACAACATTTTATTTTACCACTCTGTCACGGCATTCTACGAAAAAAAAACATTAAAAAAAAATGCTAGATAGAGAAAATGAAATATTAAATATCACTAATTAATAAAATAATATGGACGTTCATTCGAACATTATAAAACCGTAAATATCATTACTCAAATGAGATGCCGTAATAAGACGAAGGAAGATTGTCGGTCGAAAAGAAGAACGACCCTAATAACAAACTGATTTAATCGTAGCTAACTATTTGCTCGTTATTATTATTACTGGCAATAGTGACGATATTCAGGTACAGTCACGGATTTTAATCGTTGAGCCATTTAGAGCTCACCATTTACTGGATATTCATAGCTTAACTATTAGAAACCAAAATTAGTTGACATCTAAATGGCTCAACGATTAAAGTCCGTGACTGTACCTGAGGTTTAGACACCTTCCCCGCAAATTTACAAAAAGAACCTCACTAATGGATTATGTAATCTGGCTTAGAATAACCTAAAGACTTCTTATTCACAAACCTTAAATAGGCTTGGTTTAATGAATGTTCATAAATAAGGGCATAAGTGAATGTGAATGCAAAAGTTAAACTTAATAAAACATAAATTTAAAATTTAAAACATCCTCGACACAACAAACATTGCTGTAGAATTTTCGATTAAAAATCCGCACTCAAATCGATTAATAGTACATTACTATAGAGGCCGGGAAACGAAGGGTTGCAGGCCAAGTAGATATAGATAGACGGATACGCGGCCAGCAACCCCGTTTCTCGTCGAGATTTGTATAGTGTTTTTCTCAAACTTGCAATGAAATAAAAATAAAAAGTAGTCTATTTGTTTTCAATTTACGCGCCAAATTTTTTTTTTAACCTGTTTGAAGTAACCTTTTACCCGGAGACATTTACATTAGTTCTATTGTTTTTTTTTGACGGTTGAATGCTAAGACGTTGTCACAATTTGACGTTTAATAACATAACCCTCCTTTCCTTGGGCAGACGGGTAAAAACAAAAGAAGGTTGCTTTACAGGCCTAGGTGTGTTATGCTGTATGAAATTCCTTTACATATCTTCACTCATTGCACCGGATACGTAGTATTTCCGGACCTAATTTGAAGTAAAGCCGGGGTTATATTAGAGCCGCGCCGCGTGTCGCAACGCGTATTTTGTATTGAACGTGGCGACACGCGGGACTGAGCTAATGTAACCACGTTTATACAAAATGTATGTAACCGATTGCGTTGCGACACGCGGCGTGGCTCTAATATAACCCCGGCTTTAGTCATGTCAAGATTTCATTGCAAGTACAAACTTATATTTCAACACCCCTCGTCTTAGTTGGGGGTTAAAAACTCACCTATCAGATACATCAGTGTTGTTGTCGGTCCTAGGCCGCTTCGCCTGCAACAAACATAACCAGTGTTGATTATTTCTAATGCACATTTCATTTTAGTTTAGTATTATATTATTAACATTCAATTTGCAAATGGGTAATCTGAATTCATAATCGAAAAATAATTAACGATGAACTCCAAGTGGAATTAAAAGATTTTCCAAAAAACGCAACTGCTTTTTTGCAAATATTATGTCGAAATCCGTCAAACGGTTTTGGCTGCAGGGGGTGCCAAATAATAAGACATACACACATAGATACATACATACGCTCTAAAAACATAACCCTCCTTTCCTTCGGCAGTGGGGTAAAAAGGGGCCACTGCCACAATAGATCACTAGCTGGTCGAAGCGGCATATTAAGTCCCACTATCACCAATAATAATATTGATTAAAAACACGTATTTGGAGTGGCAACTCTCTGACAGTCCGCCATTTTTACCCGACTGCCGAAGGAAAGGAGGGTTATGTTTTTCAAGCGTATGTATGTGTCTCTTATTATTTGGTATGCACTGCAGCCTAAACCGTTTGAAGGATTTCGACATAGAGGATTTCTATGAGGTGTCGTTGGATTCCTCTTAATCGTGGGAGTGACATAGACTATAATATTTGTAAAAAAGCAGTTGGGTTTTTCGAAAATTCTTTTGATTTCACTTGTTAGCAGAAACAAAACCAGCGTAAGTTCTAATTTACATGATCGCTGTAACATGACGGACATATATGTTTTGTCCAAATCGATAAACTACAAACACCATGCCTGCGCAGATAAGTATTGCTTGTTTGTAACCTATTTATACAATGGCCCTATCATTCGGATATTTTATTTGTTAATTTTAACAAATAAATACTCAAAATGACCAGGGCGACACGAACACGTGAGAGTAATTTGTCGCGATAATATCTCTTATCCATTACGTCGTGGGCGATATGTAAAGCTAGAGAAACAATTCAATGTGATTATTTGCTTTGCGATGCATTTTGTACTTCGTAGGCGGATGAGTTGATAAAACGAATTATCCTTTGCCGTTCCGTCTCATCCATGAAAGGAGGCCTGTGTCAAGCAGTAGGACTGTACCTACGGATGGTCAAGTAAGACCTACAACTTCTTTGAATCTCCACTTATAATAAATCTCTGAATTAAAAAAAGAATCAGCCAGTATTATTCCAGACGTTATTTTGTCACGAATGATCTCAGCTTCCCATGAACGGAAAAACATGAAACATTTTTATAGGTACCTACCTACATTATTATTCTAGCTTCCGCATAGGATAGTTTTTATCCGACTGCGATTATTAATTAATTTTCCTAAAATAGTTTATTTACAGAATAAGTGAATCATATTAAGTAATATGCACTAAAATAACAAAAAATTCAAAACTCAATATACATACTTAATGTATTTTAAAAATATGAAAAAAATCGTTTTTTTCATATTCTATCACCGAAATTTATTTTGAACAAGATCGGTTCAAAGGTTTACGAGATATTGCTGAAAAACTGCCTTAAGGACGTAAGTGCCGTAAGATTTCTGTGACGATACGACCTTTTTAATAGGCACGGAACCCTTCGTTTTGCGTGGTCCGACACGCACTTGGCCGGTTTTTTTAA
This sequence comes from Epinotia nisella, assembly GCA_932294315.1. Lineage (NCBI taxonomy): Eukaryota > Metazoa > Arthropoda > Insecta > Lepidoptera > Tortricidae > Epinotia > Epinotia nisella. The sequence continues at coordinate 13,607,003 of OW028693.1, forward strand.
ATCAGATATTTATTATAAGTGGAGATTTTACTAAGTGATTTTTATTGACTTTATTTTAAATAGGTAATGAATGATATACGTAATGACATGTGATATTATTAATATGAATATGATTTATCTGTCATTTTAAAATTGACAATATTGACATACAAACATGGACTGCTTAAATCATATTCCCTTCCTTTCGGCTCGGCCCTGCTAGCATAACTTGACTCTCAACTCTACTCGCGCGCGTGATAGACTATCTGTCACTTTTTGACAGCATTAATCAGAAAGTGACGGACAGTCTATCTCGTGCGCGAGTAGAGTCGAGAGTCAAGTTATGCTAGCAGGGCTGGGCTGTTATTCTTTGCGCGTTCATGCGCCTCACTCCACCCGCCACGCCTAACGAAACTAGACCTCTACCTACGCTTACTTACTACGCATCGCGGTGTCAACATAGGTACAAAAGGGTTGGACACTAAAACTGTGTCTAATGATAAAAATCCTATTCAAATATCTCTAAATATAACGAAGATACATCCATCATAATATTGCTTGATAGAGAGAGAAAACGCTTGAGACCCGTGACGTCACGAGTCTCGAGCGTCATACTAAATGACAAGCGTTTCATGTGAAAGTTCCATTTGCGGAAAAAGGACAGAGTATACCCCCTCTTAAGACTTTGGATACGTAGGTACAGTCAGCAGCAGAAGTAGCTAAGCACTTTAACATGCTCAGAACCTTATTCTCTTGACATTAGAGTCCGTGGGCAGATCAATTTGAGCACTAGGCCCGCTTAGCTACTTCTGCTGCTGACTGTATAAATTTGTGATTATTTATTGTCTTGTGTTTCCTTTTTTCTCCATGTAACTATATTTGTAATCCTTTTTCGAGATAATTCAACATGAAACGGACAGTTACGGATAGTTACTAAACCGACAGTCAATGTCAATCGCACACGTTTAGTAACAAAACGGACCGGTAAAATAAACATCGCTTACTTAATCTGCCATTTATTTTTCAACTCCCCAGAATAGAATTATGGCGTTGAAGTACCTTATTACCATTCGAAATTTTGTAGTGTACCCAACTGAAACAAGCAAACTAATCTATATATTATCGATTATCGCATATTGACTCATAATCACCGGTCACATTGCGAGCAAGCGAGCGACATTTTTTACCCAAACATCTCGCAGGCCGCAGCCTTCTAGGAACCACATTGTGGTCGCCCGCGTATTGTCGCCACTATTTACGTACAGCCCATGTCTAGATTATTATCTGAGATTTCTGATTTGTCGGTGTGCTTAATGCTACAGGCACACGTAACAACTGTATAATAATATATATAAAACTAGCTTTTGCCCGCGACTTCGTCTGCGTGGAGCCGGTATGAAAACTATCCTATATTTTAATCCAGGCTATAGTTTATAAACTATCTTCGTACAAAATTTCATCCAAATCGGTTGAGCTGTTTAAGCGTGATCCAAACATCTAAACACTTTTGCATTTATAATATTAGTAGGATTTAGTATTGAGAGCTTTGGTGACGCGGCTGACCATCTTAAACTAACTAAGGGTTAAGCGACTCCCCGCAAATAATTATTTTAATGTTTTTGGACCAGATGAATTGGTGGTTTTCCTCCATATAGTAAAATAAATTCTTTATCCTTTGTCTACATTTAAAAAGCTAACATGCCATAAATTGGAGCCATCGGAAGTCGTCGCGGATACTATTGTAGAATTATTAATTCCACTCGTGTTGAGCACTTAATTCAAAGCGAATGAAATATTTCGGTATTAGGCAGGAATGTGTAACGCTAATGAGGTGAAATAACAAATTCGTCTCTAGCCTGATTAATCTTGTTATAATTATTTGATAATAATATAGTTTATCATCATTGGCGTCTAGTTCAGTTTGTGCGTATACGAAAATGAATTTAAGATGGGATCAAATTAAATATCACATCTGGCTAGCATGCCATCATACAAACACTGATTTTCTTTCAGGGATGACGAGATTTCAGTATATTTTAGGAATCTGGTTGCATTTGTATTCACCTCTTTCTAGATTAAGTTTCTTATATTTTTAGAATTCCACTGTTTCTAAAATTTCACTTACAACAAGTGGAATCAAAAGATTTTTCAAAAAAACCCAACAGCTTTTTTGCAAATGCTATGCTCCCACGATTAAGAGGAACCCCACACCTCATATATGGCGAAATCCATCAAACGGTTTAAGCTGCAGGGCGTGCTAAAGAATAAGACATACACACGTACATACATATATGCTCGAAAAACATAAACCTCCTCTCCTTCGGCAGTCGGATAAAAAGTTTAGTAAAATCTACGAATATCGTTGATCTGAAACTCAATAAAATATTTCCCTAACGACACAGATGGAGCAGTAGGTGTAATATTTAGATAACGGTTAACAATCCCGAGTTTGGTAACGGAGATTGAAGATAACATTCAAGTTATAAATAATAAAAGTCCTAAACGTCCGTAAGATCGAGATAGGCGTAACAACATTAATAAAATCGGCTCGGATTTATTTACGCCGGGCGCCACCGTGTCTCCATTAAAACTAACTAATAATCTAGTTGAGGAGACGTTTTATGGTACTGTAAAATTAGAGTTTTGGACATTAAATGTTGTCTTGATTTAATTGATAAGTCTAGCGTTTAATCTGTTGTGACTAATCCAATCACACAAAATTACGTAGTGCCCCTATGCTCACATAATTTTGTCTTGTGACAATTTTAACTCGACGGAGTAATCTATAAAAATAAATAATATCCAATCGACCATCTATTATTTTATCATGAAATTCCTGATGAAAATCTTGCTGTTTCCCCCTAGTTTGCTAGCACCACGGAGTACCAGGGCATCATACGTCCCGAGATGTCACTGTGAGAAAGGACGTAAATCACGGACGCGTTCCCATCGAGGTGTGAGGCCGACCGATCTCGCGATAGCCGCTAATTTATTCGTTTTACGCGCGACAACGCGCCTGCGCGCTTCGGTTACACAGGTTGTTCTTTACATTTGTCACTATAATTGTTCTTGTGTTCTTTTTGGTTAATGTCGTGTTTTGTCCCGATGTTAATATTATAAATCTGGGTGGATGGGGTCATTAAATTTAGTATGGTATTTTCGGACACGACGTTTTGCATACTTTACGGAAATGAGGAATTGAGTTTTACGTTTTTGTGATATATGGCTAACCGAGGACAGGATTTGTCTTTTCCCTAAAATAATCTTTAAGAGGTACCATTGCAGAATTTCATATCACTGCAGCAGAAACTCTTAAAGATGCTTCATAAGCCAAGAAAACAAAGATAAAATCGTGAGAACAGCCTGTATCCTAATCACGTAGTTCGACAAAACGCTCCATTATTTATACGTAATTCGTTTATTGTTTTATCTCACTTTATATTTACGAGGGATCCTGCGCGCTCCTGCGACTCGAAATAAATTTACAAATTTACCGCCCGCCATATTTATTTATTGTCACTCGGTTATCGTTGATAATTTGAGAGATATTGCCACGATATTAATTCGATGGGTACGTTTTTTGAATCATCGCGTGAAATGTCAATTTTAATAGTGATTTATATTAGTGGCGCTCGCGATTTGTTTTAGGTTGCCTTCATTTGTTTTGAGAGTTTTACGTGTTCTTTTGTTTTGTGTGAATAAATGTGCTGCTTTTTTATTGCTGGCTGATTTCTTTACACTTCTCATGCCAGTTTCTAAATCCCGCAAACCATATTGTTTGAATTCACAAACAATACACATTTCCATGTGATTTGAAATAGCATTTTGTTTTACAATCGATGCGACGAAAGTAATTTTACGTCCAAACACAAATACAAGTTACCAAGACAACATTTTTCATCAAGAGATTCAAGTGTGCCCCAAACTTAGATAACACATAGCCATCTCTCCTTTTCTTGCACTAACCAATCTCTATCGTCATTATTATTGAAGTAAATCCTTATCTAAAACAAATTATTATCAAGCGTAGCATTTCTTTGAAAAAGATCAGTAATATGTAATCTTTAAAGTTCGGTTTTGTTTGTAATGCGCTGGTTACTAGTGCTCTTTTTGAAAATAATGTGGATATTTAAGGTGTATCAAGAGAGACATCTCGCTTGTCTTATAAATCGCGGTGCCGGCCGGACTATCAACTTGGACGAATTTGTTTTATGCCTGTAAATTGTGGGCGGGTTTGTGTTTTCGTTTAATTCTACTTTCTTAAGGAAATATTAATGATTTAATGAATCATTTATGCCATTTTGTTCTTTATCGACTTCAGTTTAGAGACCTCTGATATTTTTGTTACTTCCTTTGTTTCTGTAAGTCAGCTATAAATGTGCGAATCTGTTCCAAACAGTAGTCAGAAGTTTATCAAGCATTCGACGCCTACGACCACCCATATGGTTGGTTACGGTGTGTATAAAGTATGATTAGTGTTGTGTTCTTCACAAAAGGTGACTAGTGTTTACACACGGCAACCCAGTGGATATACCATAAACCCTATAACACATTCCTAAGTCAGATAACCATTGCCATTCAGTCTTCATCGCTGAAAGTCAACTCCACGCATTCATGATCGCCCGGTGTCAAGTGCTAACGACACTCTGTCCCGTAGGTAACTAGCGACACCACAGTCTTATAACGACTTTTTAATAGTCCCTAAAGAATAACGTATGAATGGTAACTTGAGAACTGACGCCGGTCCACTGGGAAAACATAAACACTATGGTGCTTGTCTGAGTACAGACAATAAAATTCGGTGTTAGTTACGGACACCCGAACAGCTAGAGATAAGGTTTTAATCATCGTATCGCGCGGCATTTAATCGGATCACTCGCATTCTTGACCGATGTAACAGTTTAGAAAAGCTCAGTGCGGTGCGGGCCATGCAATTCAAGCGGAAATGATGCAAAGGTGCCAAACTGCCATGTCCTAAGGTGCAACTAAAGGGTGCTAACTATGTGCTTTGTCTGTGCATAGGGATCACACCTTTCCAAAGGCTCCGAGAGAATTCCATATTCCAAAATCGAGGCGTTCGAAAAGTCCAACTTAAAAACGGCCAGTATCAAAGCAAAAGTTCTTTTTTTATCAATATGTGTAAATCACGTGATAAATCCAGAACTGTCAACATTAGAAGCTGGCGTCGTTTAGTTGTGTGTAACAGTGCGTTTGAGATTAGGACCCGTGGATGCTGACCTTTGGTTCCGTATGCTCCAAGCTGCAGCGCGGGGACCCGCCGCCGAGGTAGCTACACGGCATCAACGTCACCATGCTGTGCAGCAAACGTACATTTCGGACACTCACTTCACTCGGCTAACGTCACTTTGACAGTTTTTTGAGCGGGAATTTGCATTTTGAGCGGCCATTTTGAGCTTATTTTACTTTTATTTGGCACCATGAGCCTGGATCGTGTCTTATTGGCATCTTGTACAAATTTGTTTCATAATCCATAGCTTAGACCTAGGAGGCAAAGAAATTCACACGTTAACCGCATGGAAATAATCATTAATCAATACTACTCTTAAATGATAATGCTAATTCTAAAAACTAAATTCAGATGGCTTATTGTGGCTTGTTACCAAAATTAACAAATCCAATGTAATCTCATCAGATAAAAATCATTGCATGAAGTCGTCACAAACGATTTTCACACTCCACCGGTGGCTAGTTATTGATGCCTGTTAGTCATCGCTTCTAACGAAAAAAAAAACAAATTAAAAACAAAGCAGAAAAAATTACACGCACGTCCGAGACCACCCACATGGATCCGTCAATTTCAAAGTGGAACCGAGCGTGTTCATCAAGTTGTCAAATCGATGGCGACGTAATTGTGAACGCACCTTTTTATCGCTGGACGGTTAGCTACTTCGAGAACGCTTTATTTTGAATATCTGTTAAATTAACAGTAATTAACCTTCAATTTATTTCTGCGTTAAAATAATGTATGATTTAAGGTATTGCAAATCCGTTGTTTGGCAATGAACAGTATATGATACAATTATTTGACGCACTTTTATTTTTATTTTTATTGACTTTTTTTTGCTCTACATGTCCTAAACAAGGCATAATTAAACTATTTTTTTGCGAAGTAATCGGTTGAGAACTGTTTTTCAGATACTACGTTGTACCTAATTTAAGCTGGCTTTATGAAGGTTATCGTTACCACAACGCTTTATCACTTTTTGTGTGGTCACTTTATACCTACAGCTTCTGTTTTAAAAAAAAAAAATTTTTTTGTTACGCGGAAGCCGACCTGTCCAATTGAATTTAATCCGCCAGTTGATTGAAATAAAAATAAAAATTGAAAATAGGAGTTAGGAAGTATGGTATGTTTGTTGTTTGTTTGTTTCGGCCGGCAGGGGGCGCAACGGTAGCGTTGCTCGCTGCTGGGTGCCTCGGGGTGGCTAGGATTTCATAACTTATAACACATGGACGCTGCGTATGAAGGGAGCATAGAAATACCTGGATAGTCTACGGGGTGCAGCATAATAGTCTAATAAAATATATGTGCCTAATAAATTACAAATATCAGACTATGATAACAGACAATTATATATTTTCTCTTATGGGATATTCATTATGACCACGTGGGAAAGGGATTGTATTTTGCATGCTTTTTACAAGCTTTTATTTCACATGTCGTAGTTTGTAACAATGCGATATGATGTTGACATTGAGCTGGTCTGATAGAGACGGAAGTTGGCCGTGTATGCAACAAAAACCGGCCAAGTGCGTGTCGGACCACGCAAAACACAGAAATCTTACGGCACTTACGTCCTTTTCTTTAAGGAAGGCAGTTTTTCAGCAATATCTCGAAAACCTTTAAACCGATCTTGTTCGAAATAATTTTCGGTGAAAGAATTTAATGAGCCCTATGTCCATGATTTTTTTCCCTCTGGTACAGTAGTACTACCAGGTAGTTCTACTGGTAGTACAGATGATACACCTTAGGGACACTAGTACTACTTCTAAAAATACAAGAATATCCCTCGGGTTTTGTCATAGACCACTGTATTAAAAGTTCAACTGGTAGTACATATGATACACATTCCAGATGTACGGAAAAAACTTTGACTTTTACTATGCAGCCAACCAAAAAAAATTTATGCTTTTTCATACAAAATGTCTACTATTTATGAAGTGTTCGTGTTCTCTTCGTATTCTGCACCAAAGTTTTTTATTCTCTGTTTGGCCTGTAGGTTGACTGGTAGAGAATGCCTATGGCATTGAGTCCGCCCTTTGTAACTGTATTTTATACTGGCATCAGTCTTATTTAAGTGGCCAGTACAGGATCTACAGAAAAGAGTATCGCTATGAACGCAACAAACTACAGGACAGTTGTACTACCAGTCTGCCGTTATGGTCACTAGTACTACTGGTAGTACTAGTGACCTTAGGGTGTATCATTTGTACTACCAGTAGAACTACCTGGTAGTACTACTGTACCAGAGGGATTTTTTTCATATTTTTAAAATACACCGTTCAAAAAGTAGAGGGGGGGGAAACAATTTTAGTGACTTTCGGGTCGATTATCTCCGATTTTATTCACTTAGGTAGTCAAAAAAAATACTGAGAAACCATATTTATTTTGAAAGGCCTATCGATTTGTGCCACACATGAAAATTTTTTTTTTTACTTGCAGTTTTATGTATGGAGAGCACCCCTAAAACATTTTTTTTAGTCATTTAACTACAAAACTATGTAGCGGCTAACAAAATACACCTATATTCAAAATTTTATTCAAATACACCTTATAGTTTTCGAATAAAATGCCTGTGACATACGGACAGACGGACATGACGAAACTATAAGGGTTCCGTTTTTGCCATTTTGTCTACGGAACTCTAAAAAGTACACATTAAAGCCTATTCAATAACATTCAATCAGATTTTACAAGCCTATACGAGCCAAACTCATTACCTAAGTAGGTAGGTACCAAGTATTCTTCTCAGATTTGAGCTAATAGAAATAATTTTCTGAATGTTCTCAAATAAAGTCGATGAAATGTAGAACGACCGCGTGCAAAATTATGCATTAATAATTGCCTGTTTAAAAATTATGACACTGTACTTTTTCTAAAACAAGAAAAACTGGTAACACTGTTGTGTTCTATGGTCCTTCCCTACGGGGGGCACTACCAACAACGCAAGGTCCGAATTTACCAATTTAAATGTACTCCTACACAAATGTATTTCAAATCTTATGGCAACGAAATAAAGAAGAAAATTGTCGTTTACTATATTGAACACGTGCAGAATCAACATTGTAATTAAAGATACTTGTAAATTGAATTAATATGACCGCCCATAGAATTTTATGTGGTGGACAATAAAATATCACTTTTACCTATTCCTTTATGCTGGTATTGACGGACAGTTATTACTCTTCATAGATACGGTTAAGTATAGTATCAGTAACTATTATCTTATCGTTATCATTTTCTGTAGAGCATTAAAGTTTTTAAGGCAGTATAATCCTCTGATCATTGTTTTTTTTTTGTAATTTCGGTACCACTTGTCAATATAAACGGAAGAGTACATGTGCTTATGTTACAAGCAGCAATAATTACACTCAAGAGCAAAAACAATAGGAACTGTTTCTGTGGAAAACTTAACACAATGTTCACGCCTTTTTTTTTGTTCTTGAGTGTGTATATCATAAAAAAATATGATTAAGAAAGACAAAAATATACATAAATTAAATAAAAAATAATAATATACTAGGCACGCATGCTTCGCAAGGCGTTCCATTTGAATATTCATCGATAAAATAAAACGATTGCTGGCATTCGGATGTCACCGCAGCTTTGTGAATCGATTATGTGCTCGTGTTTACGATCGAATTAAATCGAATTGCTTGTATTTTGCCTCGTTTAGATTGATTTAGAAAGACTAGCTGTCGTTGGAGTACGTATTTAATTATCGTACGGTGACGGTTGTATATATGTGTGTATGTTTGTAATATTAATGACGCGAGAGGTGGGTTTTAAACTGGATTAAGCAAGGAACGTTCACCAGGTGTACGTTTGAAGGTTTTTACTCCTTTTGCTGTTTAGACATTTAAAAATAATAATGGGTTAGGAAAAGTATAATGAAACTTTCTTTGCTCTACATTCCTCCAAAACCAGAACCTCCATTTATTTGCTTCTAAAATTAAAATACCTAAGGCTTGCGCTCCTCAGATTTAGTTGCACTATGACTAGTATAATTTGGTACGGTCAAGGACTTTAATTGTTGAGCCATTTAGGTGTCAACTAATTGAGGTTTTAATTGAAGCTATGAAATGTCCAGTATAAAGTGACCTCTAAATGGCTCAACAATTAAAGTCCGTTACCGTACCAAATTATACCATCAAGTTAATCTGATAATGAGCCAGAAGGTGGAATTCCTCAATAGCAAAGTTTTTTTTTTGACCTATTGATTATTTTTGCTCTAAGCAGATGTAGGTAAATAAATAGGCATTGTTATAAACATGAAGGTAAATTCTAGTTTCAACATACGTTTTTGCACATCTTGCAAAGCCGTTGCCATGATGGTTTTATGTTATTCATTAGAAATACAGTACCAGGCACCCTTGAATTGGCAATACATTCGAATATTTAAATGATATTGCTTGAAACAAAGTGCGTTATGGGTATTGGTCGTTAATACAGTGGCGTAGGAATTTCGAACGATAACTTTCACAACCTCCGATTTCATTTCATACTTCCTTGAAATGTATACTTAATTGTCACTGAACAAGGTCTCATTTACATCTTTAAAGAAATTAGATTTTAAGAGTTTTCGAAAGTACTTCGTCGATTCACGTAAAGTGCAGAGAGATGTGGTTATGCCTCGATTTGATACAGGCTGTCATTTTATGCGATCCGCGTCCTTTCTCCGTGATCGTAGTTTTGGTTTGAGTGGGCGGTTTGTTATTTTTAGGATAAGTAAATATAAGATTTTCGATTTCAAGTGTGATAAAGTGTCTACATACCTATTGGGTTTTGCCTATGACTAGGTTAATCAGTTATTTTCAGGATGTCCGGTGAAAGATTTATGTTTTATAAATATATTTTGTTTTGAAAATGCGAGTGACTTGGAAATTGATGTTTCTAGGTATTTTGAACATAGCGGATGTTTTTTCCGCTATGAAACGAGTCTTTGATAAATGGAATATACTCATTAATAAAATTAGGCATTTTTCGTTTCTGGTTATCCAAATAAACATAAGTCGCTTCGTACTACTTTTGCAAATGTTAGCACCAGTATTTGAGTGATTCAATCAACTAGCAGCTATACTACGCGAAACTGCGCTCCCTCCTGGTGTTCACGGAAGACCAGCGTCGGGTACCTACTCTAGTAGCACTGGCATTATGGGGGGGGGGGTCATATGCATTCACAATTTATACACGTGTCATTAGAAATAAAATAGTGATTATGGTAGTTAGGTAATTAGTACCTACCTAATAAAAAAGTGGGTCACGCTGCGTCATTCGGGTGCTTACCTATCATTAGGTAGGTAGTTTACTTAACCTATCTAAGGTTAGGTAAATTACATAGCTATTGCGTTTGTTATGTGGACAGTCCATTTAAAGGCAGATAGGCGATATACAATTTACATGCCCATACATATTGGGTAGTATTTATGCCTCTTGTTTACAAAGAGAGTACTAACTTAGTACTTGGGCACCTATTAATAATACTACGGATTTATGTAAGTAGGTATTGAATGTTTTTTTTACATTAGTATAATTAAATTTTTATTTATGTATGTCTATATGTAGTGTATAATACATTGGTTTTTTTTTCTCTCTCAAGTATATTCGTAACAGAAATTATCATACTTTTTTCTTTGCACCTGTTATAAGTCTCTGTTTAGCCCAATGGTTAGCTGGTAGATAATGCCATCTGACATTAAGCTCGCCATTTGTACATATTTTTTTGTATTTTGTGCAATAAAGCTTAAATAAATAAATGGGTAGATGCATAAATTAAAGATGGCCCCACGTCCTACGGACCGTTTCCATTGTAGTTGTACCAACCCACCAAAATACAATTTGAAAGCACGAAACGAGCAGCTGTGAAATTGGAATTAGGAACGCGAACATCCGTGATGTCCTATCTCCCTTCCGCGCCCCGCCCAGACGAGGCCACGCCCCTTCCGTTGGCCAAACTCAAATTGAATTTCGAACAATGAATAGCGGCTGATCTAGGAACGCGCGATAACGGTCTTTAAGACTGTCAGTGTAATCATACAAGTTAGGTAAAGATGCTACCTTTGTTATCTGCGAATTCTGCGATCCCAATACTTTGGACAAAGCTGCCAGTGAGAGTTGGTTGCACTGAGGGTTCGAAACCAATATAATGAGTATTAACATTAAAATATTATGAAAACGGGTCCACTCACGTATTTAATATCGAATATAGCTCGACATGTTTCGAACCGATTCACGGTTTTAATATGTCTGATTCTCACGGGAGTTTTTTTTATATAAAATGATTATTAAAGTTTGTTCACCATACAACATTAGTCGTGAAAATAGACGTAAAAATAGATACTGAAAATAACCTATTCTCTGTAACAATAGATTTAACATTCGTTTGATTGCATTTTGCATTAAATCATTGCAGGTTCGCATGTAAGTTAACAAGTTTTACTGAAAATTTGAATTTTCGATACAAGCTTTTCATGTTTTTTTTTTGCAATAGATCCAATTACGAGGTTTATCTTGTGTAGTTTAGGAGCTGCTATAACCACCTTCTGTCTCCATCAGCTAGCTTTTAATGCCTAATAATTTACTTAGCCTTTAATACCGGCGTTTCTTTTTCAGTGTAAATATCCAAGAGATATTGTACGTAACATATGTTTTCATATACAATTAGACGACTCGTGGGCTTTGCACATCTTTTCGTCCAATATTCCGCAGTGTCTGAAGACGAGAGTCTATGACCAGTGTGTGTTGCCAGTGATGACATGGCATGGCACTGAAACGTCGCTCACTATGCCTTATTAGAAAGACCAAACTCAAAGTCACCCAAAGGGCAATGGAGAGGGCTATACGGGGAGTTTATCTGCGTAATCGCATCAGAAATGACGCTATCCGCAGCAGAACCAAGGTAACCGACATACGAGTTACCCTCCGAATCGCTAAACTTAAGTGGCAGTGGGCGGGACACATTGCACGTAGAATCGATGGTCGTTGGGGCGGAAAGGTTCTCGAGTACCTGTAGGCGTAGCGTGGGTAGACTGATGACTTGGTAAAGGTCGCGGGAGTCCGCTGGACCGGTCATTTTGGCACTCTTTGGGGAAGGCCTATGTCCAGCAGTGGACGTCTTTCGGTTTTTCAAAGTATTCCTTCATAAATCCAACTTTAACCACACAGTATAAAAAAAAAATTGTTTTAGAAAGTGCAACTTTCATGACATATTAATTGGACTTTGAATTTTTAACCCCCCTCATATTCATCATTTTCATAGAAAATATAAATATATATTTTTTTTAAAATCATTTTCCATACACGTGTGCCTTCTACACAATTGTCCCAAATTTCAAATTGATAACATAAGTAGTCCCTGAGATATTTAACTTTGTGGGCAGACAGCTAGACGGACAGAGTTGCAGCATAAGGGTTCCTTTTTTACCTTTTCGGTACGGAACCCTAAAAAGGACAGACTTGCGAGGTCTGCAAATCACAGAGACTACTTGCAGATGACTCTACAGTTTCTGTACGGAATTATGTCTTGAGCTATTAGAACTCATCAGCAAAACGCCATGGCGCTACGCTTGTTTATTTTAGCAGCCATTCCTAAATAAGTGTAAACATAACATCGGACCTCTGTTTGCAACCGTTTTAATGACAAGAGAGTTAGAGCCTCTAAGGCCGTGGTTATGGATGAGCTGAACGATCGGCGGCGCGGGTTTCGCCTCTAAGCACGCGCAAATAAATATTATAAGAAGACACGCACGTCGCAAGTAATAATTTACTTTACAAACAAAGTGTAAACCGACTTCAATTCATTACTTCGCAAAGCCACATTAGGTACATAAAAATTTCCACATTTCCTTTCCATTTTACCACATGAACTGATTTCCGGATGCGTTGATTATTACAGAATAAAATCCAAGTTCCTATATGTGGGCTGATAATATTTGAGGAGTTCCGTTGATTCCTCAAGGATCTCAGAATTGACAGTTCAGTAGTTTCTACTTCAACGGAATCATATCAGAATCTTTGACGTACTTTACATCCTTCAGGAATTCCATAAGTCATCTGTGGTAGAATGCAATCTCGCGAGATTGGGGTTCAAGCGAGATCTCGCGAGATTGTGAATATGAATACCGCGAGATCTCGCCAATTTCGAGATCTCGCGAGATTGGCAGTTTTGTATGTTGTTCTTGCAATAATCACAAATTGTGATCACAATACTTAAATACATTAGGAGAAAAAAAAGGATTAGAGATGTTATGAAATAAACATTTATTTTAACGTATTATTTTTATAAACTTTTACGTAATGACGTAGCTAATAATAATCTATCATTTTTCAATAAACTTTCAAGTAGTAAACTTTTGTGTATCATTATCAATTATCATGTATCTAATCAAATCGAAATAAAATAAACAATCAGTCTTCTCTTCTAACATAAAAAAAAGTATTTTAATAATAAAATAACAACAACAAGTCAAAAACTAAAATGAAAAATGAATCTCAGTAACTAAGTTGAGTATTAAATATTCTGTGGTAGAGTTGAGTTACTTGAGTTGACCAAAATTGAAATATTATCTAAAATTAAAAAAAACTATACCAATTATTTTTAAAGTAGCTCCTTAGGAAGCACAAAACGTCCAACGTATCGTCTGCTAATCGGCTTCTTATTTTGCTGGCCAGATAACCTGCCGCTGAGAAGGCCCTTTCTTCAAATAAGACGTTTTTATGCTCGAGCGCAATCTCGTTAAACTCGCGAGATCTCGCCAATTTTTCGATCGAGATCAGTCTCGCTAAAAAAGGCCGAGATCTCGCAAAAACGAGATCTCGCGAGAACGAGATTGCATTCCCTATCTGTGGTCTTCATCATCAGTTCCAGTAGGTACTTCACCAAAATTACTATTTCCGAGGGTAAATACACGAGTTATAATAGAAAATACCGAAATCACTACACGCGTGCCTATAATCAGATCCTGACTTGGTGAAAATGCCATCTCAGAAGTATGAGTGGATTGCAAAAAAATTGTACATAGTTAAGAGCTTTAATCTAATCCGTCAATTGTGGACCGATTTAAAAAATATTCCAAAAGTATACATACTTTTGGAATATTTTTTAAATCGGTCCACAATTGACGGATAAATTGGCAAACATACATGAAAAATATATACAGTTGAACATATAACCGACATAAATTTTATATGGCGCCAGGAGATCTTTTTGCATGCGTTGACTTGTAATATGTTGCTAAGGAGTGGTTATGTTGTACACTAGTAATCCTACCTATCTTATTTAATATTGTAAATGCGAAAGTTTGGATGTGTGTTACTAAATCACGCAAAAACGGCTGAACGGATTTATACTTTTTATCCCAGTAAAAGTCCTACAAAAGGAAGTCAACGCGAACGAAGTCGCGGGCAAAAGCTAGTAAAGTATAAAGGCCAATGTTTATAAGATTTTTTGGACGTTTGTTACTCTCTCACGGAATAAATACTTACCTAACGGATTTTGATAGATTCCAGAAACCTCATACAGGTGTGTGTACATCGGAATACTTTGGTACATACATATACCCAAGTGACACAACTTAGTATATGACAAGCGTGCGACCGCGCGAGCTTTAGTGCGACGGGCAGAACGTAGTACCTACCTACATAATAAAATAACTATCCATCGTATATGCCTACCTATCGACAACGCGACAAAGTTGTGGTAAGGTTTAACGCACGAATAATGATGTTGTCTCGTTCGCATCAAGCGGCCAGGTTGTAAACTGTGTTATAGATTACTTGGCAGTTCACTGGGATCAATTGACTTGGAAAGTTTAAGCATAGAGAAAATATATAATATACTTTATTTATGGTTTAAGTAACGAACAGAGGGTTCTTTCGCGTGTTATTTGAAGCTTTAGAGACGTACGGCACAGCAGCGCTACCTATGTCATCTAGCTCATATTTGGAGCAGCAAATCTATATAAAACCTCAGGGCTGTTATTCGCTACGCGCACCTCCGTCTCACCCTAACGAAAGTAGACCTCTACCTACGCTTAGGTACCTCTTACTACGAATCGTGGCGTCAAGATATTTGTGGGTGAGCGTTGAGGTGAGCTTAAAACATGTTACAGAATAGGGGGGCTCCTTAGGTATGTCGTGTTTTGTTCCTCGGCTGTTATTATTTACGCGCTCATGCGCCTCACCGCATACGCTTAGTTACCTACTAGGTAAGCGTTGCGGCGTCAAGATATATGTGGGGGTGAGCGTTGAGGTGTGCTTCAAACAAGTAACAGAATATCGGCGCTGGTGATGAGTACCTTACCTAAGGTTGCTAGAGCTCCCGACGACTTCGACGATGGTATTGAAAACGAATCCTCAAGTGATTGAGGGTCGGCAACGAGCCTGTGACTCTTCTGAAATCGCAAGCGTCCATAGCTTACAGAACCAATCCCATGATCAAAAACTTCACAGTGAAAAATACTTGTCTGCTACCTAAACTAGCGGCTCTGTGAGCTGTAGAACTGGCAGCCAGTTTTTTTTTATTTTGTAAAAGTGACTCCACAAAAAAAAAATATAATTAACGGTCGGCTCACAAAATTTCACGAGAATCGGTTGAGAAATGCGACCTGTAGACAGCCGGACAGCGTGAGATCGTGACAAGGGGGTGACAGACGATTTTCGACCCAAGCTGAAGCATAGGACTTCGTTCGCTTCGCTCGCTCGTTCGATTATCATTACAGCACAGTTAAAGGATTTTACAATTATACACAAAGGAAATAAAACCCCGTGCAATATCTATCCGACGGAACCCTACGAATGTAAGTAGGTACTACACGCCCCGTGCTTGCGACCTGTATGGCCTCGCCAGCATGTTTACACAGCCGTATCAGGAGAGCCACCTAACGCTATGCTCTCCTGGTGGTCGACACAATGATGATGTCATTGTCAAAGCGTATTTAGGCAATCAAAGGCGCCGCCGGTGCCTATCGTGTTCTGATGAACAAGCAAGGCGCCAGTGCCTATAGTATTCTGATGATCAAGCATGTTAGGCAAAGTTTCGGAGCGGACTGTATGGATAACAACAATGAATGATCTATTTGTTTTAATGGAGTACCTCGATTGATCGGACTCATCAGCAAGACTTGTGCTAAGGAGTGCGATAGGTATATGTGTCACACCTCTGTATATAACTTCCTAATTAATAGGGGTAGAGATTTTTTTGCAGCTGCATAATAATCGCTCACGGATTCCACCCCAACCTGAGGGCCTACCGCGAAACTATATTCGTTTTCGTTCGTGTATCTCCGTCTCTGTTGCACTTGCTAGTTCGAGCGACAAAGAGAGAGATACACGAACGAAAACGAATTTCGTTTCGCGGTAGCCCCTCTGGTCAAGATTTGCCTTGCGGCGGTTTTCGTAGTAGAGTTGCGGCCTTATTTTGTCACTAGTTCCTATGATACCTAAACTAATTCATATTGATATTAAAACTAGTGGCTCTATGAGCTGTAAAACTCGATAACCTATCAATTTGACAAAAAAAACTATAATTAACAAACCTGCTCACTAAAATTCACGAGAATCGGTTGAGAAATGCGACCTGTAGAGGAGAACAGCCGGACAACGTGACATCGTGACAGACACCGGACATACGAACAATTGTCAGCCCAAGCTGAAGCATAGAACTTCTTTCGCTTCGCTCCCTCGTTCGATAATTCAAGTATCTTGCTATTGTATAGATCTATCTAATTATTCTGCCGTATAAAAAAATACAAAAATATGACTTTAACAAGTGGTCATTTTTGCCATGTAGATTGTAGTACGGGAATTCCCAATTTTACTTAAGACATACTATCGCCCAAGGGTACGGGTTCACACCTCTAGGATAATTTTCGAGCGTTCGCTATGCATGTGCAGACGATTTTGAACAGAAAGTGTGAACCCGTACCCTTGGGCGATAGTACCTACCTTTCATGTCATGCGCATTCAAGTCAGGTTTATATTTGCTATCTTCGAAGAGTTCGGCGTGGAAGCATATGTCAGTCAAAAAGGCCCATGAAAAGTCTCAGCCTGATGATCAACATGTCATGGTATAAGATCCTTCACCGAATTAACATTCAGACACGCATGCCAGCCATGCCTAAATTATTCAAACAACAGTGTAACAAATTAGCCATCCTCCACATATCTCACCCGCTAACTGGGCTACTAAGCATTCATAAACGAGAACAGATCAAGATTACAGCTGGTATGTACACAAAAAAATATCCAGGCTCAAGCGCGATTGAATACGCAGATAAAACACGTTGAAAGGGCCTGATCGTATCTGTCTGTGTCACATTTTTGGAGAATACGTGTGTATGAGTTATGTTTGATAATGTAGTATTTGAATTTGGGATGGGATACAAATGCGACGGATTGTGGAAGCTCGTTTCAGGGCTGTTATTCGGAACGCGCTAATGCATCTCACCTCGCCCGTCACGCCTAACAAAACAAACTCAGACTAGACCTCTACCTACGTTTAGTTACTTACGAATCGTGGCGTCAAGATATATTAGTGGGTGAACGTTGAGGTGAGCTTAAAACAAGAACAGAATAGCGGGGGGCGCGTTTGGTGTCCGTGACTTAACCGATTCTGTGAAATCTCCCGATTAGGAAAATTCGACGGTGCGCTGGTGACAATGACAATATTTCGAATATATTTCTGTCAAAAAAAAATGCTAGCTATTAGTCTTTTTTTGCGTAGTCATCAACTACTCGTTGAGATGGCTCTAATGACTCCAAACAAAATGGGTTTATCGCATATTGTTCTGGAGCCACGCGATAGGTGGTAGGGTAGGATTGAACGTGCGTGCGTCACTGGCTGACACCGTTCGATAGAACGAGACGACGCTCTTATCTTGTCACTTGTCGCGTGATAAGGCCAACCATGCTACGGCTCCAGAAGTTGCTATGACCACCTTACGTCATCATCATCAGATCAGCTCAGTCGTGTCATTATATTGCGTTGTCACCTAAACAGTGTACATACGCTAAACAGTCGTAAAATGTATGGGTAATTGTCGTTACATAATGGAAAAAAGTTTAAGCGTAGATTAGATTAAGGCTCTAAACTATTTACGTATACACATTTTTTGCAATCCACCCAACTAATGAAGTGCCAAATGTCAAGTGTGTCAAATCGACGGAACTCCTCAAATATTATCGCCCCACATACAGTGATATGGTTTTCGTCTGTAATAATCAACGTATTTACTCTCGGAAAGCAGTTCATGTGGTAAAGTGGAAAGGAAATGTGGAAATCACGCATCAAAGAGAGACACGGTGGTCACGCTGGATAATGTCTCACTGGATAGGCATTCGCGCATCAAAGAGATATTGCGAGCATGCTGCTGTTCTGTCTCTTTGGATAGGCGATCGTAGATTAAACTGAGACGGTGGGCGCGCATTTCGGTAGTTTCACATCTCATTCTTTTTAGGGTTCCGGTACCTCAAAAGGAAAAAAACGGAAACTTTATAGGATCACTCGGTTGTCTGTCTGTCCGTCTGTCACAGCCGATTTGCTCCGAAACTGCTGGACCGATTGAGTTGAAATTTGGTAAACATTTAATGTAAATTGGTGACCCAAAGATGGACACGTAAAGTAAATTAATGAATTCTGAACAAAGGGGGACCCTGTTGGGGGGTAAACTGGAAAATTAAAAAAAAGTTTCGCAAACTGTATTGGGTGATATATCAAATGAAAGGAGTTGTTGTAAGCATCTCAGATTTTTTTTTGTAATTTTAGCGAAAACCGATTTGAAGTAATTTAGGAAAAAAGACGAAAATTGACCACCCCCCCCCCCCTTCTCTCCGAAAGTACTAGGCTTAAAATTCTGAAAAAAATATGGAAAATAGTTCGTTGCCGATTACCTATATAAGATTACAGGAAAACCTATGAGAAATTTGAGTATTCAAGGTAACGGGAAAATTCTTAATATTTTACGGAACCATCACCACGCGAGTCGAACTCGCACTTGTCAGGTTTTTAGTGCCTCGTTTTAGGTACTGCAGGTATTTAATTGAAGTCGGTTTTTAATTTTTTTGGAATTTTATTTTACGACACCCAGCGCTCACACGAACTACTTATATGTAATCAATGCTATTTCTCCACGTTAATGTCTAAATTTTAAGCTGACGGTCAATATCTATCGCCTGAAATCGCAACGGAAGTGGCAAAATTTGAATGTTTTTAGCATTTCATTAGTCACATAAAACGCACAGCGCGCGCCGTGTCACATACCGACGATGTTTATGAATTATAACAAACACATCCGCTCTTTTCGTATAAATTATCCTATATTATTAAAGATAGCGAGACTGCGAACTGTGAACTATGGATGTGGTCCGACAAACCTATCCAGTTTGGTGAGAGAGTCTAGGTAGGTACATCTGATTTTGGGTGATTGATAAGTAGAGAGTTATTGGCCGCTTGGACGGCTTTACACCAAACGACAACCTTGGAAAATAATTTCAGAGCACTAGGGATTATTGAAAGAGCGAGCGAAGCGAACGAAGCTTGGACAAAACTTATTTCTTATGTCCGGCGTCTATCCGGCTGTTCTCCTCTACAGGTCGCATTTTTCAACCGATTCGCGTGAAATTTTATGAGCAGGTTCAATAATTATAATTCTTTTTGACGGTCCAGTTATTCTGAAAAAAAAAACTAGAAATGAGAGGTTCACGAGTTCTACAGCTTACAGAGGCACTAGTTTTAAAATCTTTCAGTTTACAAGTAGTAGAGGTAAATAACTTCCAGACAATTTTTTGGTAGCGGAGATAATGCAAATGCAATACATTCATCAATACTTAGAATAAGTACTTACAATATCTAAACTCAGATCGCTTCAAAAAATGTGTAAGTTACTAACCCATATTTACTTACCCACTGTAATCTAGTTTAGATATCGCGATTATGTACTTCAACACGGTTATATTTTTTTAGGGACTGACGTATCAGTTACTACTGAACCAAAGTTTATAAAATGCTGTAATTGGTAAGTAATCTTCAATCGTTATCAAAATTAATTTTATAGCACTCCTAATGACCGTCTAATCACAGAATTCCGAGATAGGCATCTGTCGATCCGTACAAATAGTTAAAACGACACTATTAATTAAACTAACGCCCCAGAAAGTTCACTAACCACGGACCGAGACAAATAAAACGACGTCACAACGAATGACCATAAGGTCCAAAAACAATCGCCACATGTGGCCAGATTGACGAAAAGAAAAACAAAATTAATATCCAGTCGCGCGTCTCGCTCTGGCCTATGCTAATTTTGTGCGTGCGTCTTGCTCGTGCGCAACGAAATCATTCTTGGAAGGCGCACGTTCAATGCGGGCGTTGTTCGAAATTCGAATTCGAAAAAAAGGAATGGGAGCGGCGGTTGTGCTAAAACGCCGGGGTCTATGCGGTTCGTTCAGCGCTGCGGTGGATAATTAGTGAAGTGACATTAACAGGACATGACATGAGGAAGTGACTGTTCACTGGGGTTTATTGTGGTTATCTATTTAATATTATCTGAGCAAATCGTTTTCAAATAAACCGAAAGATTGAACAATATACGTTTATGTAGGTAGTTAATGCAACAATATGAAAATAAACTTTAAACACCAAGTAGCAGACGCAATTTTATAAAATTAAAACTTTATACTTCCTCTACATTGCTTGCAACTAATATACCATAATAATAGAATATAATACTTTTGGTCAAGGCTGTATGTGTAGATCTAATACCTATATATTAAGAACATTGTAGGTATATTGCCGAAGACTGTCGAAGGAAAGGACGGACGGTTACTATGTTTTTTCGAGCGTATGTATGTGTGTATGGCAACCGTTTGCCGGATTTCGACATATGAGGTGTCGTTGGATTCCTATTAATCGTAGGAGTGTAAAAAAGCAGCTGGGTTTGTCAAAAAATCTTTTGTTTTTACTTGTTTCCCGATAGTAATAGACTCACAATTTGTCCAGATCATGAAATCCAGAAATTGGATTTCATCTAATATTATAAAGAGGAAAAGTATGTAAGATTGTAGCTTTGTAAGTTTGTATGTATTGGGTAATCTACGAAACTACTCATCCGATTTCAAAAATTCTTTCACTTGCGTATAGAATAGACTTTCCGGATGGACATAGGATATGTTTTATCCCGCGGGGTTTCCTGCATTCTTTGCAATACGCGGGCGAAAACGCGCGGGCAGCTAATCCATACTAGACGTGTGCGCCGCGCCGCCGCGCCGCCGCCGCCGACGATTTTTCCACGCCGCCGCCGCCGATAGATTTGACCGGCGTGAAATCGGCGTGGCGTAATTGCGTTTTATTCGGAAAAGTATTAATTATTCTATGCAATTTATTCAAGTAATTCCTATGCCGAATAAGGAGTATCTACGGCACATGTCATCTCTGTAATTTTCTACATTAAAGAGTTTACTTTAATTGACATCGCAATAACATATTTATAAGTACTACTGCTGCAAATCCTTACTTATTTCATTAATTTTATTGTGATGTAACCTTGATGTTAATTAAATAGGTTTTTGTGCCTCCTGTAAAATTGGATCAGGTAGAGTTAATAAAAGGTTTGCGACTTCAGCCAATAAGAACTCATTCCATGAAGAATCTGTTCCCCAATACGTCGGTCGGGTCTGGGTATACCACAAAGGGCAGATTCCATGGTTGTCCCATTACATAAAAAAGACTCTACCCGTAAATGTGACAACTAATTATCTCACTTATAGCCCTTGCTGGTAAAGTTCTCTAGTATATTCTAAACAAACGTCTGGAGTACTACAGAAGCAGACAAATCGCAATAGAGCAAACGGGCTTTGTTACGGGTAGAGGCACAAGAAGGCAGATCTTAAATATCAGGCAATTAATCCAGAAGAGCAAAAAATTTAACATACTCATGGCATAACGCTTCATCGATTACGCCAAAACGTGCAACTGCATAGATTAGCGAAAAATGTTTTGAAGTGCTTGGGGAAATGAGTGGGTTTTATAGCTGAACAAACATTACAGTCCTTTACTTGGACGAAACCTATACTTGGACGGCAAATCTTGTGTCCGGCTGTGGCATGGAGTCCAAACCCTTTAAGACCAATCGAGACGGGGTTGCATACTGTCCCGGCAACTATTCGTCATGGTCGACGAACACATAATACGCGGACTACGCAGAGTGCTTGAGAACTGGCAAGGCGGCATCCGAGTTGGTGAATAACAATTTGCAATACATAGTTGCCTATGAGACTGAACTAGCTAGCTACACTTCTAAAGAAAGTCGAATTGATCAGTGCACACTACGGCCTCCACTTAACCAAGAAAAAACGAATCTAATGTTCATAGACAGAGCTGGGTTGATGCAGAGGGCACTAGAACTACATGACCTTGACTTAGTAGAAAACTTTGTCTACTTAGGCTCGCAGATCTCCAACGACGGAGACTGTATGAAAGAGGTCATCAGAAGATCGAAAATTGCCTAAACAGCAGTAAAGCGCTTGGAAAATATATGGAAGAACAGGAACATCTACCGCAATACCAAAGTCAGACTTATGCGCACCCTTCTCTTCTCCATTTTTCTTCATGCCTCTGAAACGTGGACTTGGAAGCCAGGCTTGAGAGCAAAAAAAGATATGTTTGAAATGTGGTGCTGGCGTAGAATGCTGGTCATCTCATGTATACAACGGCGCACTTAAGTGTCGATACTCAAAGAGCTTTGTATCAACATCCAGCTTTCAACTACATGCTTCCAGAGAATGATGATATTATTTGGCCACCTGGCCGGCCAAGACCAGTCCAGCTTGGAGAACATGATAATGGTTGGCTGCGTTGAAGGAAAGAGGAGTAGAAACAGAGCACCCATGTGATTTATTCGGCGATGCCACGGGCGTCAATATCTAAGGCGTAATACAACTAGCCCAAAGTAGAAGGGTTTGGAGAATGTTTTTGAAGAACTGCGCTCTTGGTAGTCACGACCCTCATCCTTGAGGAACCAAAAAAGAAGAAGAATAATCAAGATTCCTAATTGATACATCTTTTTAATTTTTTTTATGGAATTAAATTTCAGAAAATCTTAAATAGTACATTACTGCTAAGGCCGGGAAATAGCAATTCGTGGATGAGTTGATTTTGTCGGATAGAGATGAATCCACGAATTGCCATTCCCGCCGAGGCAGATATAGTGCTTTTCTCCATAAATGCGAGGAAATCAAGAAATATTTTCAATAATTTTAAAACAGCGAGTATGTCAATAACCTATCAATCATGTTCCCGTCCAACTTATTTTTTTAAAGTACACGACATGACTCATGGTGCCAGTTTCAATTGACACACATAAAAAATTAAAAACATTAGAATCGATTACAATTTTATGTTTTATGTAATTAAAATTATTAACGATTAAACGGGATTAAAATCTAAACGCATTTTAGTTCGTTTTGAATATTATTTCGAAAATATTTTAATTTCTTCAGGTAATTCTATTTGAGACATTTTTTAAAACGTCACTTCGATCTCTTGCAAAAGTAATCGTTTTGTCTATGACAATTAAAGAAAAAAAAACTTGGGAAATCTTTGAGCACACTTCAAATGGGTGCAATTTGTTACACCAACTTGCAATTGTTGGAAAGAGACAGCCATACATTACTAACCAGTCTAACTATAGCAAGTTATTATGACAAATTGCTAGGCCTTTAAACTTACGAGCATTTGGCTGTTTGTAGTGATTTGTCTTGGACAAAACATATGATTAAAAGGTAAAAAAGTATACAGTAAAGGAATTTGATACATTTTCCTGGCCGCTAAAGCTGTACAATAATGACTTTTAACTTCTTAAATTTGCGCTTGTCAGTAACGAGGAACTTCACGTACTATTTTTGCTACAGTAAGGCGCACATTTCCGAGCATATTGGAGAAAACTAATTTATTTCACCATAGAGAGTTACGCTTCATAGTTATTTAACCAAAAACCGAAAAAAAAGTACCACGCCGATTTCACGCCGATCACGCCGCCGCCGCCGATCAAAATCCCACCGGACGCCGCCGCCGATGATTTTGCCATCGGCGCACACCTCTAATCCATACTAATATTATAGGTAAATGCGAAAGTGCGTCTGTCGGTTTCCTTTTTAGGGTTCCGTAGCCAAAATGGCAAAAACGGAACCCTTATAGTTTCGTCATGTCCGTCTGTCCGTCTGTCCGTCTGTCCGTATGTCACAGGCATTTTACTCGAAAACTATAAGGTGTATTTGAATAAAATTTTGAGGATAGGTGTATTTTGTTAGCCGCTACATAGTTTTGTAATTAAAATGACAAAAAAAAAATTTTTTAGGGGTGCACTCCATACATAATACTAAAAGTCAAATTTTTTTTTTCATTGTGACCCCCCGCGTGGCACATCAATCGATAGGCCTTTCAAAATAAATATAAGGTTTGTTAGATTTTTTTTTGATTAAGTAAATAGGGTCGGAGATAATCGCCCCGAAAGTCACTAAAATTCTGTCCCCCCCCCCCTCTAATTTTTGAACGGTGTATTTTAAAAATATGGAAAAATTCATGGACATAGGGCTTATACATTTCATTCACCGAAAATTGTTTTGAACAAGATCGGTTCAGAGGTTTTCGAGATATTGCTGAAAAACTGCCTTCCTCAAAGAAAAGGACGTAAGTGCCGTAAAATTTCTGTGACGATACGACCTTTTTAATAGGCACGGAACCCTTCGTTTTGCGTGGTCCGACACGCACTTGGCCGGTTTTTTGGTATAGAGATAGTTTTAATCCCAGGGAAAGACCCGTTATTGTATCCCGGAAATCATCCCCTAAAGCGGTGAAAATTTGTATGGAGTCACGGGCAGAAGCTAGTTGTCTATATTTCGGGAACAAAGAGGGTCTTTTTTGTGCCCGATTACAATTCAAGCTAGTAGGCTTTCTTTGCATACCTAGTTATCATATTTATCTTATCAATATTATTCTCATGAATCTTAATGAAATGCAGAGCTCTTATTCATCTGACTATGATTCGATCCTTTGCCAAATTCTGGCTCTGACATTTTTTTATTTGCATAATTTTAACTGGTAAGTAAACATACTCGTATACTATGGTAAGAGATATTTCAAAATAAATAACCACCCATGTACTATCGCCCAACGCTACTGGTTCACAACTCTAGGGTTATTTTCGAATGCACTTCAAAGTGTTTGCTACTTACATCATCTACCAATAGAAACGGCCAGTGTGCAGGCGATTTTGTTAGAAAGTGTGAATCCGTATTGTTGGGCGATAGTACCTATTCGTATATTATAAGATATAGCCATACAATTACATTGCCAAATCTCAATGTAACGCCAGCAAATGCTTGAAAAATAGTTTGCTTAACACAAAAGACTACACTTTTGTATCCTAACCCATAATACATTTTCACCCGGAAAAAGTTCACAGCGTCCTTAAAATATGAAATAAAATCCCAGAAGAGAGTAAAACTTATAAGAGCTCGCCGCGCCATTTCTCCGCACTCGCGAGGCTCGGAAACCTTATCCGAAGCTCGTCTTTTTGGTGGCGTGTGGCACGGGCACGGGCCAGCAGAGCTGGGCTATGGACGGGCAAAAATTAACCGACCATTCTTAACCTACTTATAGGTACTAAGAGCAAGAAAGTGGGCCTAAATCAATTCATTGCAAATGTTACAAGCCTTTTTGAGCTTGCTATGGAGCTAGTTTAATTTATTTGCCCCTAGTGTATTTTTTAAAAATATTTTAATGTTATTTTTCGTTTTCTCATCACATCATACTCGTGCTCATTTAATATCTTAACTTCATATTGTTTTACGAATTGCACTCCAGGGTCCCAAGATTCAGGCTCAGCCTAGTTTGGGGTCCGCCTGGCATCTCATTTTATGTAAACATGTGTATTGTTAAGCACATAAACGATTTTTGTTTTTTTTTTTATTTATTTTTTTCCTTAAAAAAAAGAATAGGTATTTAGTTAAACACGTCAACTAAATTTTTCATATTGTATTATTATTATTACTTAGAAGAAGGTATTATTTACTATTTTTAATAATAAAGTTAGGACTTTTAAATAAAAGAGATATTATGATTACAATTGGAATGGTGAAAGATTTTGAGTTGACATTGTTCTGATATTCTACGTATATTTTCCCTTTCGTATTTCGTTGCTTTTTACAAGCATTATTTGACCTGTTCGTATGTAAGTATATAATATAATTATGTAAGTTGTCCGTCAAAATTTGCAATCCATTTTTCAGTCACTTGCCGTTATCCGATTGAGCAGAAATTTTGGGTAATTGTATAGTTTGGATGACAATTTAATATTATGGTACCAACGAGCTGATCTAATGATGGAGACAGAAGGTGGCCATAGGAATTCAGTATTTAACCGACGTAACCCCGTTGTTTGGGGCTCGTTAGAATCGTCTCAATGAGTAGTTGATGATGGTATACAGAAATGTACAGTCGGCAATAAAAGCTTGTACCAAAAATGATTTTTTTGACAGAAACTTATTATCCGTAACTCACTTCCAAAGAAGGTTTAAAAAAATGTTGTCACCTCTGAACAGATTCCTCAATGCATCTGCTCTCGGAAAACATCATCTCCGGATGATTTCCGGTTGGATCGTTTTTATAATGTAATAGTTATTTTATTTATATAACATTTGCAATAAAATCAAATTCATTAAAATCCCAATTAAAATGGGTAATTTGTATAATTTACTACTCGTATCTTCAGTGCACCCGACTGTAGTCAAAACCTTTTTTTCGATTGAATGCAAATTGTTTTAAATGAACTCACTCATATTTGGCGACCGAATTAGCCTAGTTGGTAGTGACCCTGCCTATTCTGGATGTTTTCTATGTATTTAAGTATTCATTTATCTATATAAGTATGTTTATGGTCGTCTACCTAGTAGGTACCCAAAACAGCTTTGCCTAGTTTGGGACTAGGTCGATTTGTGTAAGATTGTCTGCAAATATTTATTTTAGGTTCTAGATCCTGACCACATCCCTAGTCACGGGCGAGCGAGCTAAGCGAAGCCGACGGTTCGGGGAAGGCACCAGGCACGCATCAGTGCCCAGAGGCTTAGCCGGAAAGGACCCTCCGCGGCCGCCTGGATTTTGGAGTTTCTCGAGTATGTTCATAGCCTTGGAACTACCACTATAGCTTTTTTCACCATTACCTACCACTGTTTTTAACCCAACGGGTACCAGGCACGCATGAATGTTCAGAGGTTTAGTTGGAAAAGAACCTCCGCGGCTGCCTGGATTTTAGAGTTAATCGAGTATGTTCAGCCTTCGAACTACCACTAGCAATTTATCTTCGACATTAGCATTGTTTTTAACCTCACGGGCACCGGGCAGCCGGGCACGCATGAGTGCTCAGAGGTTGGAAAAGAACCTCCGCAGCCTTTCAACTTAATAGACCTACCACTAGCCACTAGCTGTTTTTTTATAATTTACTACTGGTTTATAATTTTAAAGATACGCTTTCACACGTACTGAATTAAATGTTAATGAAACACATTGAAATAAAATTAGAATGCTAAATAAATGTTTTAGATTTATCCCCATACGTGAATCTCAAAATCAGTTTCAGTGCGTGTCAAACCTCGCACAGAAACAAATGTGTAAGAGTCGGACGTGCTACACTGCTATTTAAAATGCTCTCTTCTACTTCATATTTTGATACAAGCTTCAGCCCGCGACTTCGTCCGCGAGGAACTCGTTTCTATCGTAGCTCCATAAAAATTTTCGTCCCCCATTTCGCCTCCTTAAGGGATGATTCCCGGGATAAAAAGTATTCTATATCTTAATCCAGGCTATAAATTATATGTATACCAAAATTCATATTTAATCCGTTAAACCGTTTTTGCGTGATTCAGTAACAAACATCTAAATATCCAAACATCTAAAGATCCAAACTTTGGCATTATTTAAATAGTAGGAGTAGGATTGAGATTATGTTGTCCTCCTCTTCACACGCACGCAGGAACTAGCGAAAATCGGCATAAAACAAGGTTTTTGTCAAAACGGACCATTATTTCGAAAATAAAATACAAGTCAGTGTGGTTTCTTTTGAAATAAATAACAAAATTTCAAATTATTCAGTGGTATGAGTACAAGTGGAAAAATAGGGTTGACTTTAAACTTATTTCTCTAATTTCTGTTCATAAATATGGATTTTAAGGAAAACTACGTAACTCTTCATATATCTTGAAGATTATGATATATTTTTTCTGATCTTCAAATTGTAACAATTAATGTATAAAATTGTTAGAAAACTATTTTTTGTACGATCATTTACAGAGGACAAGCACTAGATAAGTGCAGAACGTACAACCGACCCACAGTGTGACAAGAACCACATTTTTTTAGATGTTCTACTGATGATGAAAATCGATAGTCTAAACCAATTCAAAGCTGAGACTAAAACTCCCGGTTGCCAAATGTTTATAGTTTCCGAAAAATGATTTTTTAAAAGTCACGACAAATATCCCCGGATATACTAATAATTTGCTGATAATCCAAAAACTATAGAAAATACAGAGAAAAAGTTTAGATAAAACTTTTAGAGCTACAAAAATAGCGTAAGATTGAGTAATCAGTATAGTCCAAATACCGTCCGTTGCGAAATCATAACCTAATTAAGCAATTTTGTTTTTTTATTTTTTTTATTTTTAATCCGCCATATTATAAAGATTTTTTTATTAAACTTGTAAGGTAATAAGCTATTATATACACCATAAAATTTTCATTGTATAATTCCGTGGACTAAAGGAATTAGGGAATTTTAAAATTTTGTGATAGGGTTTTCACTCTATCCGGATAAGAAAAGTTAGGTGTAAAAATCTATACAATATATGCAATTTATGTTATTTTGGAGTCGATATAGATCCCTAGATAGTGACAGTTGGTAGTCATTTCCAAAATTATGGTATCTACTCGCTCAGTCATTGGTAATGATTTGTACTTTCCGGATAAAAGTTTATAGATGTCCAACCTAGACAAACTCTTTGATCCACTTTTACTCGCCGACGCATCTCCTAACTCACTAGCGGACACTTCCGGAGGGTGAAAAGTGCCGGTTGTGGCGTTATCCACAACTCCATCTGCCACATGTGGACCAACATGAGGGTTGGCGCCCTCATGTCCTCCTTGCACTAAGTCCCACGGTCGGAGCCCGGAAGAACATCCCCAGCAGGGTGGGTCAACTCCTGCTGAGGCAAAGCTGCATTATGGGTCTGTGACGGCTCCATAATGCCTCATCCCCGTTCCTCCAGACTACAAGTATAGGCATGGGGTTTTAGTTAAACCTAACGAGGGTGGACCGCTTCCCATGTCACTTGTTTCATTGGAATGCAACACACCATAAGTATGGGTGTTTGGGGCTTCACATTTAGGGCTAAGACTGAGCCAACCTAACCCGTGATGATGCACATTATGTAGCACTAGTGAGGTTTTGACGAAGGCTTCCAGCCAGATAGAGCGGACATATTAGGTCAGTGTCAGTGCAGTGTCAGGTGGCATCAATCTTATAAAAGCCGACACAAACACATATCTTGACTAAGAGAAGTAGAGGAAAAGGCCCTATGCTCTCAATAAATGGCTTATACTGCAACCAGGAATACGTTCAGATGAGGGATAAAGATAGACAGTACAACAGTATTGTAAAAACTATCTTCAGTAAAAGGCATAATAAATTTATTTAAATAAAAATAAATAAATAAATATCATGGGACAATTCACACCAATTGATCTAGTTCCAAACTAGGCAAAGCCTGTACTACGGGTACTAGACAACGGATAAACATACTTATATAGATAAATACATACTTAAATAGATATTAAACATCCAAGACTCGAGAACAAACATTCGTATTCATCATACAAATATCTGCCCCGACCGGGGATCGAACCCGGGACCTCAAGCTTCATAGTCAGGTTCTCTAACCACTAGGCTATTCGGTCGTCAAATTTATTTCGGTACTTGTAAGTGTCAACCCTGGATCCGGGTATTCCGGGTGTAACTTATCTTTGTTGATAACTCAATTAGTCCACGCAATAGAGACGCAATATTTTTATATCGTGTAGAAGAAATTGTCAGCTATTTTTGTGTATAACAAACAATTTATAATATCAAGAACTTTTGGAAAAATAAAATAAAAACTTATTTTAAAGAAAAGTTAATTACTCCGAAAGTAATGAATAAATGACTGTTTTAATCATTGAAAAATGTACTCTTTTAATAGTCGAATGTGAGATATATTTCGCCATTCGGCTAATATTTGCTAATTGCTAATTATTTTTAAGTCTACTGAAAACCGGATAAAAAAGTACAATTTTTATTATTTTTATTATTCAAAAACTAATTGAAATTGGCAACCGGGAGTTTTAGTCTCAGCTTTGAATTGGTCTAGACTATCGATTTTCATCATCAGTAGAACATCTAAAAAAATGTGGTTCTTGTCACACTGTGCGACCCCTAAGTTAGTAGGTCATTTATCTTGGTACCTACTATGAAGGATGTCGTGGCTACCTATACAAATTCTACTATATAAATATCAGCTCAAACAGAAACCGCCGGGAATTGGGACTTCGATAGAAAAGATTGAATATCGGGGCGGTAAAAGTGGTTTAAGTAAATAAAAAGTTGATATTGTAAGTACCTATAGCAATTTTGTGACACGACTGAAGATACAACTATATTAAATAACTGTATACGTAGTTTAATTCATTTTACACGAACATGTATAAAAGAATTAGCCGAGTGTTGACAACAAAAGCGTTGTTTTAATTTCGTCGCGTCTACTTACTGCGATTTACAAATATGGCCGCTGCCGAGTTCAGTAAAACACGGTTCGACGGGATTTTGAAGAAAATGCGTGTGAAACATGGCTTACATTTTACCAAATTTTATATTTGATGTAACCGATATTAGCCCTCTGAATCGCTATACTTAAGTGGCAGTGGGCGGGGCACATTGCACGTAGAACCGACGGCCGTTGGGGCGGAAAAGTTCTCGAGTGGCGACCCTTACCGGAAGGCGCGGCGTGGGTAGGCCCCCCACAAGGTGGACTGATGACCTGGTAAAGGTCGCGGGAGTCCGCTGGATGCGGGTGGCGTAGGACCGGTCACTTTGGCACTCTTTGGGGGAGGGCTGGCATGTCCTGTCCAGCGCCACATCCTCAGACGTGTCTCTTTGGCGATAGGATTTTGCCCGGTCAACTCCCATAGCCTGGCATTGGAGTTCCGGACCACTAAATTCCCAGAATTCAACGTAAACATTTACTTACGAAAGACCTGCCCTCCTATTCTGTAACTATATCTTGACACCGCGATGCTTAGTAACTAAGCGTAGGTAGAGGTCTAGTTTCGTAACGGGTGAGCGGCGGGGTGAGCCGTATTTGCGCGTAGCGAATAACAGCCCAGTATTCTACTGGTGATATCATTTTTCACGGGCCATATCTCTAGAAGGACCGACTTGACATTAAGTTTAGAAATCCTAATTTTCATTCGGCGGTTGATGACTGGGGAAGTACTCATAGGTATACATAGTTGGGTAATTCATTCCGAGTAAAACAATACCCATCATAAATAAACAGATAGTGCAGCCTAGCAGAAGTAGCTACGCGGGTGATGTGCAGGGATCGGATACCGGTATTTTCTCCATACAAATTAAACCGGTATTATTTCGTTCTTTGGTTATGATATCATTTTTGATCGGGCAGTCTAGTAATATGAATATTTACCTAAACACATGATCGAGTCCTACATTAAGAGCCTAAAATAATTCAAAATATTAGACTACTTCGGGGATTAAAAAAAAAAACCGGTTCCGATCCCTGGTGATCTGTTTTCAATAATCTACACACACCACTCTTGCCTTATACTCGTAATAAAACACAACTAAGAAAAGTTAAAAAACTCCCGATGTTTTCATTTCAAAGTTCAATATCTCAAAAACGGCCGAACCGATTTTGATGAAACATGGGTAAGAACTCTCGGGTTAAAATTATCTATGACACCAAAAAAACCGCATTCAAATCGGTCCATCCGTTTGGGAGATACACAGATACGTTAAACTTAATAACATCCCTCTCTTTGCGTCGGGGGTTAATAAAGACGTGCATCATTCAAACCTAGGAACGTAGCTATTTCTGCTGCTGACTGTACTTTCTAGTTAGCAGTATCAGATGTAAATATTTTCAAACTGTAAAATATGATAGTAAAATACCTAGGTGATGGTAAGAAATAAATAGGCCTAGCAAAAAATACTGTAAACGTAGACATAACCATTTCCTGTAAGATTACTTTCTAATTGGTGTTCCAGTAAAAATTTCGCTTCTTATTGCATGATAGTAATATAAAGTAAGGCCTACGCCAATTATTGAGATTAGGGACCCCGGGCTCCTTTAGTTCAGTTAGTTTAGTTGTAGTCCAGAAAACCTAGAGGAGGCGTTGTCCTAGTTTTTACCAAAAAATAATAATGTTGCATGTAAATTCTCATTTAGGTATAGGTGCGAAAATGCCACTGAAAGCGTAATGGCTAAAAACAATAAGATAAGTGAAAAAGTAAAAAAAAAATTAAGGTGTAAATGTACCTAATGTGCTAGGTATATATATATTGTTAAAGCTATTTAATTTTAAGCGCTTGATAGGTTTTTATTCAGTAAAACGTCTAATTTGCACGCCAATGTAACCAAATGTGGGTAGATATAGGGCGTATATGTGTAGATTAAACATTATCAGACGGCAGCACTTTCGTATTTTAATTATTGTATGAATTAGCTTATCAAACGGAATACCTAATTTCCGCACATACTGCAAACTTTGCTTTTAAAATTGTATCGTGTCGAAAACAAGGACAAGGTTATGGATTGCTTTTTTATTGCCTACCTAAATGATTGTGTAATGTTTTCTTAAATCTACCTTTTCAAAAGCCGATATGATGGTCTCAATGCGAATCAATTCATTCTTTAAAGTAACGGGTAAGACCATTTCAAAAACATTATCCAAAACATGCGTTAATGTTATAATTTTGAACTTTTTTCAACATGCCATATACCTATTTGCCACACCACTCTTTATTCCGGTTAATTTCCATTCGCAAACACCTCACTTACCTAAATTATATTAAATCTATCTTCTATCAATTCACATAGAAATTTGAGCGACACTAGAAAACACTGAAAACACAAAGTTTCACCCGTCCACTTCAAAAGTTGTTAAAAATTATATTTTGTAATTTAATACTGTTGTATTTTGTACGAACAAGTTTATCCGTTTTGTTGAAAAACCCGGTTTGATTTTTATAATGATAAAAGGGGCGAAGGAACGCGCAGGAAATTAAAAAAAAATAGGCTCAGCAAACAATTGCAGAGCTAACAAAGCAGCGCTTCGCAGCTATCCGAAGCTGTACTGAAATTCTAAACCCCGACTTCGGTATCCATGTCGTGCACCCCCCATTACTGTATTTCCACTAATCTTGAAAATGTCATAACCACCACCCCATTACATGATACATTCATACAAAAGATGTTAGTCATAGAGTCAAAGTTGCAACAACGCGTAACGGTCTTTCCGCCCTTCCTCGAAGCGTCCAAACCGGTACAAGGCTATGAGAACGTGTAATTTAAAGACGGAGCTGTGAAGCGGTTCGGAGAGCTATAGTCGTCTCTGTCTGGCACGTAACAAAGCCTCTGCAGCTTTTCGCGAAGCAATGTTGGGTTGCTCACTTTTTGCTATTCTGTATTGGATTACGTATTATTTTGTGAATTAGATTGTGTCGTGGTGTCAAATTATCTTTTGTACCTGGCATTTTCGGAGATAATGTCGGGAAGCAGGTACTTACATGCATTTTATTAAGTATGGTATTAAGAATGCAATAAATTACTTGATCACTTGAATATGTTTAGATGTTTCATAAAGTCAATAACTGGAACTTTACTGTTTCGAAGTTATTCCTAAAAAAAAATCTAACGTTTAAATAGAATCAAGACAAATACAACTAATAGCTACTTCAGAACTTTGATGGATTTGTTCATTTCTACATTGAAGCTCTTTCAATGATATCATTATCACCATATCCATCAATATAGAGCACCCTTAAGATTTTACATGCAGTGTTTTTATGAAATGAAATAGCAGGGTATTTGTTATGATTGACATTATTGTTTTTTTTTATTTCTGCTGACAGTACGATTATAGCATTCTCATTTTTCATTGACTCTACATTCCATGTGACTAGTTAATAAGTTATAAGCTGGCACCTCACGTACTATAAGTATCGATATTCAGCAGTAATGAGTAAATAATGTAAATATTAATGGTTTTTTTCCCTACCTACCTACACGATGTAGAAGCGCACGACTTACCTGTTTTCAAAAAAAGAACTGTAGTTTCTAAGTAAAAGGCTGTGATAAACAAACAGGCAGACAGACAGACGGATGAGCACGATTAAACTGTAAGAATTCCAGTTTGACTACGAAACCCTAAAACTTTGTTGTAATTGTAAACATAATATTTCGCTTGAAACGGATAATAACTGCGCAAAATGTTTTATTTCAGTTTTGCTAGCTCGATATTAAATTAGGCAATTGGATAATCGTTGTTGCATTGAAATAAAAATACTTTGTTCTTATTGAATCACACATTTTTCTGTTTATATAATGAATAGGTAGTAAATAGGTATAGTGATACCTTATACAAAATTTATTTAAACGAGAATCGAATGTATAATTTTTCTAACAGAGTAGGCATTTTCACGAACACTTTTCACTCAAATTGGATCTGTTTGGTTTCAAACACTTGAACAAAGAAAAAAAAACATTTTATTAAAAAAGCCATCTTTTCTCACTGGTCATTTATGAAAACGTTCAATTCTGAGTAGTTTAACTGCTACTTCTTTTCTTTCTCTTCTGTATCTTCATCGCCT
Source organism: Epinotia nisella (assembly GCA_932294315.1). Classification (NCBI taxonomy): domain Eukaryota; kingdom Metazoa; phylum Arthropoda; class Insecta; order Lepidoptera; family Tortricidae; genus Epinotia; species Epinotia nisella. The sequence continues at coordinate 13,642,190 of OW028693.1, forward strand.
TGGCTCGTGGCACTGTGAAACATCTCACTCCGAAATGTTGGCACATTTGTCGAACCTGCAATTGCCGTATCGTTAAAAGGTCGGTATTCGAATTACACAATGCGACGTGTCCCCGTAAGGTCCCCTATTGCATGTCTCTGTTATTCTCATTTTGAAAAACAGAGATGAAGATGGGATATCGGTACGGACATGTCTGATAAAATTTTATCTACAGTCAGCAGCAGAAGTAGCTAAGCGCGACGGGTGTTCAAAATGACCTGCACACGACTTTATTTTTAAGAAATTAAGGTTATTTTGAACACCCGGTCCGCTTAGCTACTTCTGCTGCTGACTGTAGGTACCTACATATTAACATACTTACATATTTTACATACTTATCTATGAACAATGCAAATTAAATAAACGCTTGTAAAATACGCAGTGTCCAAGTGCGGCAGTTATGTACGGCCAACCAATTTGAATCCTAGGCCACTCTAGAACCCTGCCTTATTGACATCCTGCTATTTATTGATGTACTAGCCATAGAAGTCACTTTGACGTTTACTGTGAAAAGGATTTACAGTGGCCTAAAATTCAAATTGGTTGACTGTACATGGATGGACTGGATGGTAATGAAATTTCAAATCGAGATGTAATTTGTTCAAACCAACGGATGGATAGACTTAAATATAACACTCAGCAGTTACTCACCACGCAAACACCATAATGAACATGGGCCAAGATACTCAAAGGCAGGAGGACGTAGAGCACTGCCAGTTCCAGCCGAGGCAGCCACAAGGCGAAGGAGACACCGGCGAAGACTGGCCACAGCAGCCAGGTGATGAGGTCGCACCGCTGTTCACTCATCTCTGCGACTATCAAGCGACTCTGCAAGGAGACGATCATAAACCTATGCCGAAAGACATTCACTGTTGGACATAGGCCTCCCCAAAGAGTGCCACAATGCAAAATCCAGGTAACTCCCGCGGCCTTTATCAGGTCATCCGTCCAGAAACGATCCATATCTAGTACCTATCTACTGGATTTACAGTGCTTCGAGATAAAAATGAAAGCTGTCATTAATTTGCCGTGCCCTGATACGTTTTCTTTGTTAAAGGGAGCGGTGTTTAACAAAATATTTCGGCAACAACGGCCTTTAGTTTTTTCAATTAGCGCTAGCGATAGCGATTTTCTGCTGAAGGAACACTTTATCCATTACAAATCTTCGTATTTTGAGGCACACATTAAGACAATTTTGGAAATTAAGTAACTGTTTGATCAATAACCTATCAAATCGTTGGAAGTATCAAGTTATTAGAAATTTTTAAAAGAAGAGGTTTTTAAAAGGCAAACACAGTTAACTGTCAGATGACTGCCTTTTAAGAATGACGGCATAAATACTCACAGCAATATTACTGAAAAGGGTCCCAAAGAGCAGTAGAAAAGCCCTAGGGTCGTATTCCACGACATCGAGCGGTGACTTGACAGCCCAAACTGTCATGACCGCTGACAGAGCCAGGATAGACCACGCGGGTCGCAGCATTTCGAGGAAGGAGTACATCTTTCCTGAGCGGTCTTTGTATGATCTGAAATTATGCCATAATCAAACCGGATTCATAGTTATTTGACTTAATGCTCTCTGATGCGATGCCGCCTGATACAACAGGAGCTGTCGCGTCGCGTCAGATTTTTATTTGCAAAGATTGATTTGTTTATTTTTCAGAGCGCAAGAGCTTACCTTGTGTGAATTTAACTGTACTGAATGCATGGAACTGATATTGTACTGTCGTGTCACAACAAGATACGTCAGATAAGTATGAATCCGGCTTTACAATTGGTCCCTAAACTCGATTTTTGGCTTTGAACACGCTTTGAAGTAGGATACACGTGTTCCTGGCTTGGTTTGGGTATTTTTGAAATGTTTACTACATTTATCAGGAACAGCGAAATAGGATTGGAATCTTGAATATAGCTAAAGACTTTATGACTGGGAAAAGGAGGACACAGTTAGACATTACAATTAAATTTCATCCAACGTTATGGCTTTTCCGAGTTTGCAATACGAATAAAGCACAGTGATCCCACGCTTTAGAATACGTGGGTGTTTGTTTATCGACGGTAGAATGGAGCAACCCTTGAAGTATATGCTTTTCACCGTCGATACTAAGATTGTTATTTCACCAGCCACAATAATTCTAGGATAAATTATCCTAAAGCTATCTAAGTCGTGGATAAACCGCCTAAGCCACGTGACGAGGTTGTTTCGTAAATGATATAAAACCATAGTTCAGATCGATTATATCTACCTACAGATAGGAGGAAGATAAAAAAGCGTTTTTCGAAACTAGAAGATGACAACTAAAGCTGGGTGAAGGTGACGCCTTCGAAGACGTGGAACTGGTACACATCAGAGCCATCAGAAATATTTGGACCACCATAATGAAAGGGCAAGGAGCACTAACCAGCGTACGCAACTCACAGATAAACGTTGTAGACGGCGATCGGCAACGTAGTGAACAGTCCCGTGGCGTGTATGGCCACCTCCAGTGCCTGGGTGAAGGTGACGCCTTCGAAGATGTGGAATTGGTACACTTCGGCCCCGTGGGCGCCCGCCACGAGGAAGAAGATTGAACTCACCTGCACACATAAGTTACGAATGATGTCTTTAAAGACCAGTGACAAGAGAATTATAAACACTACCAATGTCTACATATATACAACATCGCGTTCCTTTCATTTAAAAGAACTAGCCTGCTTTACATAGTGTCACTATAGAGATGTCTCTTTGCCTATCTTTTAAAGGTAAAGACGAATAAGTTTCTGTCAAAAATTTCATTTTTGGTACAAGCTTTTATTGCCGACTGTACTTTTCTGTATACCATCATCAACTACTCATTGAGACGATTCTAACGAGCCCAAACTCAACGGGGTTACATTGGTTAAATACTGAATTCCCATGGCCACCTTCTATCTCCATCATCAGATCAGCTCAATGGTACCATAATATTAAATTGTCATCCAAACTATACTAATACCTTAAATTTCAGCTCAATCGGATAACGGCAAGTGACTGAAAAATGGATTGGAAATTTTGACGGACAACTTACTTACATACTTTTATACTTACATACGAACAAGTCAAGTTAATATAAAGCTTGTAAAAATTAGGCAGCTTGGCTTTTATTCACACCGCATGTAAGTTGACTTTGAATTCAACATAAAATTTCAAGAGCATTTTAAAATACGCACCACCCAGGTACCTAAAGACCTTCATAAGTACTGCAGGACGATCACGTAATGCATTGCACGCGCGGACGCGCGTCAGGTAGATCTAAATGTCACTGTGTGTATGGGAAAATGATAGTTAAGTTGTCGTAACGTGCATTCAAAAATATTCGTGATCAACCCTCTGCTCTAATTACGACGCCGGCGATTTGGTTCCAAGGATTTATTCAGACTAACAGCAGCAACGGTTTGCAGCGACACTAAAAATCCTGCATTTTGTGCAAGTATTACGTATACTAATTCGGGTTCGCTTCTGTTAATCTATGTACATTATTTTGGATGGGGTACTGTCGCAACTGTATCGTGAAAGTACTGCAGAATCGAGGCTTATATAGTCATCGATATTATGCGACCAGCATCATGCAGACTGCCGCGAAGCCACCGTCTCCAAGATGTTGACTTACCCACATACTCAAGTCGTACCCCCAGGGCAGGTATAGAGTGCCGGTGTTGTACTTCTCCCAATGGCTCACGTAGAAGTTCAGCACCACACTTGCTATTGCTAGGTAGCCCCTGCCATACCATAACCAAAGTTAATTAAGCTGATAAAATGTATAAGGACTGGTTCAATCATATACACAGAATCAAAGGAAAGTCTTAAATGTGTTTGTTAACCGCTAAAACAACTAATGGACTATTGTATCATAACATCTTCGAAAGTAGTGTATATAGTGAAAATATGTGCCTCTGACAAAATTGGAGTCGAGTTGAGAAACTTATTTTTTGACTCTGATCCTGCTCAGGTATAAATATTTTCGGCTGTAATAATTTAGATAGATTACGAAACAATAATGTTTCACAAAATTATCTAGCAACTGTAGCTTTTGCCACGATTGGCTGCCCCTAATATCTGGCCGCTCTAGGCCAGCTTAGTAGCTGGACCTATAGGGCTAGTGCCCTATAGAGCAAATCCGCCAATGCGTCCAAAGATCTCCGTCGCGACTCCAATCGGCCTACCAGTGACTTATATTCCTATGGTCTCTAATGTAACATTACCTAAACGCAGACACAGAGTATTCACCCCTGCCCATGACAGAGATGAGGCTGAAGGGGATGAAGAAGACGATGTAGGAGTCGAGGCCGTGGTCGAACATCTCCCCCAGCGGGCCCGAGACGCCTATGCGGCGAGCTTGCTTCCCGTCGATGCCATCTGTGTATACATGGAAATCGTTGTCATTCTTTATCGCAGTACCGACTTTCAGAAAAAGAAAAAGTTCTCAGTATGACTAGAAGCTTAACTCTAGCTCAACTCTCCATACAAACGTAGTTCATTTCTCATTTTAAAACACATGCTAGAATAACATAAAACTTTGTATACATAATGGAATCCGCCATATCTAGGTCAGAAACTAGTTTCTGTTGCTAGAATTTAAAATAGCGGAACGTTTTTCATACAAAGTCTCTTATCGCTTGATTTCTTTCTATTATATTTTATTGTGTAGTAAATAAAATAAAGCAACAAACAAATAATTATAAAATGATTACAAAATAAATTACCATAACTAACCTAACCCAGTCATTGAAAGAAGACCCCGTCCAGCAGTTCCGTCTGCGGCATGGAATCCATAACGCTGGCGGCGTTACCTCTCTGTATTGCTAATGAAATACGTTGCGAGAGGTAAGCGCCAGCCCTATCGTCCCCTGAAACGTCGACCCAATGTTTCTACCGCAAGCGCCGCAAACTCGTAGTCTTTAATTAAAGACGAGTATTTGCTGCGCTTCAACACCTGGGCCTGGTCAGCCGCAGCGCCGACTTGAGAGCGAGTCCCCTGGATGTAAACAAACGTATGAAGCAAACGTATAAACGCACGTTGCGTCCCACACCAAGGCTCTACCCAACCTCCACGGCACTAATGTGGCACCATCAGGTCGCCCGCCTATATGCCTCTTATAATTTATAGCAACAGAATTTAGTTTCCGACCTAGGTAAGACATATGCTGTTTTAAAATGAGAACCAAACTACGTAATGCTCCATATCATTTGGATCAGATCTGATTTACGGAAATCAGTGGCAATACATTTTAATTGGTTAAATACGCTTTCTTCTATACCTCTCTGTCGCCGGTTATCTAATCTGCTGCTGCTTTCCAATTCATTTCGTCTGTGATACATCTCCATACCTCGGAAATGTTACATTTACTTTAGTAAAATGCAGTAGATAAGGCGTAGCAAACATGAGCTCACCTAAATTGTAGGCCAAAAAAACCGGCCAAGTGCGTGTCGGACCACGCAAAACGAAGGGTTCCGTGCCTATTAAAAAGGTCGTATCGTCACAGAAATTTTACGGCACTTACGTCCTTTTCTTTGAGGAAGGCAGTTTTTCAGCAATATCTCGAAAACCTCTGAACCGATCTTGTTCAAAATAATTTTCGGTGAATGAAATTAATAAGCCCTATGTCCATGAATTTTTCCATATTTTTAAAATACACCGTTCAAAAATTAGAGGGGGGGGGACAGAATTTTAGTGACTTTCGGGGCGATTATCTCCGACCCTATTCACTTAATCAAAAAAAATGCTAAGAAACCTTATATTTATTTTGAAAGGCCTATCGATTGATGTGCCACACGGGGGGTCACAATGAAAAAAAAAATTTTGACTTTTAGTTTTATGTATGGAGTGCACCCCTAAAAACAATTTTTTTTGTCATTTTAATTACAAAACTATGTAGCGGCTAACAAAATACACCTATCCTCAAAATTTTATTCAAATACACCTTATAGTTTTCGAGTAAAATGCCTGTGACATACGGACAGACGGACAGACGGACAGACGGACAGACGGACAGACGGACATGACGAAACTATAAGGGTTCCGTTTTTGCCATTTTGGCTACGGAACCCTAATAACAGCACTCCACAAGCTGTGAACACACGCAGAGGAATTCCATCTCCCCCGACCTTCTGGTATCCTGGTGGTGCTCCTGATGCGATAAATTCATAGTCGTAGAAGAATAGCAAAACTAAACTAGCTACCATGCACAGGAAACCAGCAAACGTGAGGAGATTTGGCGCTATCCATCTCGGTATAAACTGGAATTGAGCAAGCAATTAAACAAAATGTAACCTTAATATTACGGTCATTAGGTAGTTTATCGTTCTGGTCGAAATTGTATGGCATGTTTTTAATGATAATAGTTTATCTACCTTGACGACGGTATTCCAAAACGGGTGCATCACATATTTGCTGAGGGGACTTGTGTCTATGGCACTGTACTGAAAAGAAATTATGTTAGGTAATTAATTTCAGAATAACTATTATCACGGAGTTACAAAAATGTGGTCCACAATTTTAAAACCAAAATTAGTATTTTTTCTTAATCGTCTTAAACTAGCTTTATTTAGTAAAATATAAAATAAAATGTGGTGTTAAACCTCGGTTAAACCTGCCGATTACCTTATAATGATCGAATCCTTTCAAATGTGCTTTAGTCAAATACTTATAGTCAAAAATCTTTGTACTCCCCATGGCTTCTGCAAACCTAGTACTTTTGTATTACAAATTCACAATTTACTTTCGATTTCACATCACAGCGTGCTTGCTTCTTTTATTTATTCAATAATTTAACATTTTAATTAATTTATACGTCCACCAACAACAACACGTTTGTGATACTGCAAGCCGTTGACCTAGTGAAACTAGTAGCGATATCAATGTGTGAAATTATTTGTCGTCGCTTATCTTATCATATGACCAAATGGTTTGACTTAAACGCTATGAGATAATCCACCGTAACAGTCTTTGGAAACGTGTTGTTATATACGCATAGTTAAAATTAGTATCGTATAACGTAAGAATTGATAAAAACAATGGTATCTTAATTAATATACTTGAACAAGCCGACCTCGGTCATTTCTCTTGCTCTTACACACCAGCTTACTCGTAAACACCGTAGAGATAGGGAATATAATCGGCAACAGCAATGTAATCGCGTGTCGAAGACTGTCCAAGGTTAATTTGGTTTCCGTAAAATTATATTGATCGTTTATTGATTGTCGACTGAGTATAAAATGTTCAGTAAACCTAGAAATAGGTTTACCAACTTTGAACCTTAACATACAAATAATAGAGCCGAAATGTGGTAGGCCACTTTGTTGGCTGACAGTAAGCGATATTTAGGCCGTGATTCAGGGTCCGAGATTAAGCGCGCTGTGGCTTTTAGCAAAGAGTGCCTTTAAAATTTAATGTTCCGAGCCAGATTCGAACCGGCGACCACAGGCATACCTACATGGCCCGACGGCGACGCTACTAACGCAACTTGCTCGTTAGCAGCGTTAATACTGCTGAATACAAAATTAATTTTTCATCACACTTGCTCGTCATTGGCGTTATTATTTGCGAGCGTACAGAGCAGTTATAGCCGTTTTACCTTCCACGGGCTGTTAAGTTTAGTTTTAAAATATAGAACCCTCTGATTGGCTTAAGCAAATCTGGTTGCTCTGTGATTGGTTGAAAAAAAAATCTAGTTGGCCAAGCCGTCCCGCCCCGCACGAATACTGCTCTGTGATTGGTTGAAATATTGAAGCTGCGCGCTCCACTAGCACTGATCTGGAAGTGAAGTTGTCAATTTTTGATTGGTGCCAGCCGCACCAATGAAACTTAGATTTTTTTGTCTTTTGTTGCTATTTATTTCCTCGCAAATGTGATGAAAAACATTGTGTATAACACGGGCGTAAGAATATTGCAAACTCGAGTCGTCAAAAGCTTCTGATAGACTCGACGTTAGCAATATTCCACTTACGCCCCTCGTTAAACAATGTACTATAGTAAACCTACATTATGAGACGGCACAGACGCATGCACACACTTCTACTTCTAATGTAACCAGTATATCGAGAAAAACACTTGATTCATTCATTTTATTGACGACGGTCACTACAACAAAAGTCCACTAGGTAATTACGGTGTGTGCAACTTCTTAAATAGTTAAATTTAAAAGAAAACAAGTACCTATACAAAAGTGCAATAAAAATAAAACAACTAACGTTAACCTCTGCGGCTCTAGTAGGTACTGCGCGTTAATTGGATGCATTGTGCAACACTAAATGCACTAATTGCGTCCCGCGGGCTGCAACTGCATGATATATGGGCTATAAAAATAGACAGCTGTTAATTTGACAAATTGTCGCGGCGAGAATAATCTAACGTGTTTATCCCTTGTGGCATAAATGTAAATGAGTGCGATAAAGCTCCGGTTATAGTAGAGTCCGTTTATTACGATTATGTATATGAAAATCTACTGTTTTTAGCTACGTAGAAACTTTCACGAAACTGTAAATTCTATATATCTTGGCTAAGACACCGCTTATTATCACCATAATATTCAATTAATTCATTCAGTCATGTTAATTTGACGACCGAATAGCCTAGTGGTTAGGGAACCTGACTATGAAGCTTGAGGTCCCGGGTTCGATCCCCGGTCGGGGCAGATATTTGTATGATGAATACGAATGTTTGTTCTCGAATCTTGGATGTTGAATATCTATTTAAGTATGTATTTATCTATATAAGTATGTTTATCCGTTGTCTAGTACCCAGGCTTTGCCTAGTTTGGGACTAGATTAATTGGTGTGAATTGTCCCACTATATTTTTTATTTATTTATACGGTACGCACGCGCAAGTGTCTGCGGCGACCTGGGTGTGCCCAAGCTATACTTTTTGCCAAGATGTAGAATTAGTATTAGAGCGTGGCTGGTTAGAGTTAGGCCATGTGGAGTAAGAAGCTTGGCGATGGCGATACTTGCGATCTGATTTATTTTTAACGCTGAAAGCTCTATGAGCTTAGGGAGTCTTGGCAATCACTTTACATGAAATGTTTGAGTGGGATTTGGTTTTCGTGGCAAATATGAGTATACCTAGTAATTACGTGGGATTAATTAGGGTCGGACATCCGAGAGAGACATGCGAGATCAAGTCTCTGATCTCGAATCATGGAGCGAAAAAACTTTATCTCGTCTTAGGGCCGATTTTGATTCGTTTTTTATGTTTAGTCAGATTTAGACAAAAGTGAGTTTTGAAGAGCTCGTGATTATGTGCTATATCAATAAGATAGAAAATATGCAAGACGAGACGATAATGGAGATGTTACGTCAGGCAAAAAAAAGCTTAAAGACTAGACACGCCATTGGAGAAGATCAAGATAACGATGCCAAAACAAGGAAAACGGGTGGCACTAACAATAATTTATTATCGAAAAAGCCATCCCTATTCTAAATTACACATAATTTGGTCCGAAATAGGCACGCGCAACTGGCAACACAGACATTATCGGTGCGGTTCGAATTTCAAATTACGCGCTGGTGTCGGGTGGCGCCCTCGGAGCGTCGCCATGGTAACGGACAGGTGTCGTATCGATCTTCGGTGGTGTTCTGTCTGCCTGGTAGGCAGCTAAATTGCGAAAGGTACTCAGGAGATTTATCTCTCAGTCTCAAGATAACTCGAAACGACCGACGTCGGGTGGCGCTTAGGGGTTTAGGAATCCACTAAGAAAAGCTTATTGCACAAAACCTATGGCCTATATCCAGCAGTGGACGTCTTTCGGCTGATATGATGATGATACCTACTTATGGATTCAGACGATTGGAACTGTGTGGGGAAATACAAAATTGTATCCACTTCTAGGAACGGTTTCGGCGCGCAAACTTACTTCTAGCTAGTTGATTGTTTTATAGGGTTCCGTACCTCGAAATGAAAAAACGGAACCCTTATAGGATCACTTCGTTGTCCGTCCGTCCGTCCGTCTGTCAAGACCCTTTTTCTCAGGAACGCGTGGAGGTATCAAGCTAAAATTTATATCAAATACTCAGGTCTATGTCCATTGGAGCTGTGAAAAAAATCTAACTTCTAAGCCAACGCAATCAAAAGATACAGCCGTTTATGCCGCAAATTTTCGATACTCGCAAGGGAATCAAAACCTACAGGGTACTTCCCGTGAACTCAAAATCTTGAAATTTGGTACGAAGCAACGTCTTATAGCACAGATAAAGGAAAAATTGCGAAGACGTACAGTACATCCAAAACCGTAAGAGTAATTCCTGTCAAAAAAGCGCAAGCAAAAGTCGTTTTTTTTGACAGTGTTTACTTTTACAGTTTCGGATAGACTATACACTCTTGTCTGTGGAGTAACCTCCAACATTTCTGCGTTTGTCTTCATTTCTGTCCAGCAGATCAGCTTAGTGTTAAACTGCGTTGTCAATTCAGAATGCAATATGGTCATGGACCATTTCGACAAAAGAGTGCGTACAATGTACATTCGAGAAAAACCGTGTAGGCCATTTGCCTCAAGTGCTACTTCGATGGTTATGATTCAATAAAAAAAATTGGAACAAATTTCCTTTCAAATCAATACCATTCTTAATCATGCGTGATTTTTGGGACTACCTATAGGTACAACTTGCAAGCTATTTGCGTTAGTGGACGGGTTACCTCTTCGCGACCGGGAGCGCTACATTGAAAATGCACAGACAATATATATTATGTACGAGTATAAATAACACAATTAACTGCTTCCTATTCCTACTCAAGCAAATAAGAGTTACGTCCAGCCCCCTTTATATCGGCAATAGACGTCCGAGATTTTTCCATGCCATGACATGCATATCTGTATGACCAGACAATACATATCTGATCGGACGTCCGAGTCGAAAACAGCACCGAAGCGTTTACGATTTTATTGCCGCTCTAATTACGGGGATTTACTTGCAGGGATATGAAATAGGTATACGTCCGATTTCGCCTTCCGACTTTATCAATACATATTCGTGCGATTGATACAGGCGATAGCGAGTTCAGAAAAAGTATTCTGCAAGAATCGGATGAAAATCGGACGTGTATTGCCGCACTTAGTGAGACTCATACGTTATAAGCTCCTTGTATCGCCGATAATTCTAAACGATCTCCTGGTACCTCCTTAGTTCACATGTTCGACTAGCCCTAATAAGTCTAGTACTAGGATCTAAGGCCGTATTCATTTGAATGGCGCGTGACCGTCTGGTCGCCGTCTGGCGTCTGCTGCGTTCATCAGCGTCGGTTAATTTGACTAAAACTAGCGCGCGGCACAAGCGTAAGCGACAGCGTTTCCGCCTGGAGCGTTATGCGACTTCACTTCAATGACAATGTGATATCCATACTTACCACATTTATTTATTTAAACTTTATTGTAGTCATTGGATTGAGCCTCTTAATACTTGAATCCGATTCTTTGACTTCACTTGTACCTGTTTATTTAATCTGCGATAGTCAAGTGAGAATAGTCTTATTAGTTATTACCTACTGAATCATATGTACCTACGTATCTATTGGATTTGATATCACATTTCACACGTAACGTATTTTCCAATTAGAAGCACAAACGAAAATGGTTGTGGTTTGTATTCGATTCGATTCAGATCATGTATTGAGATCACAAAAAAAAAACAAAAATCGACATGCAGTATATACAAGAAACAGAGTTAGAGACTGGATATCAGATGTTAAGTTTAGATATAAACACACAAAACCTTCAAGAACTCAACTTTTAAAGTAGAAAACTGCCATGAGTTTCAGACATATTATTAGCAACGGAGAGCGCGCATGGTTAAGAATCGCGGGTTGGTTTGAAACATTTCAAGAGATATTCGATCTTAAAGATTTGAGTTATCTGTTAAATTATAATTCTAACATGTGGTCAACATATTCGTAAACTGTATAGGTATCTAAATCCCTGGATTCTCTCATCGCTTGCACCGCACCCTGGGCCATTAGTTTGCCGGGCCGGATGATCGCAGTCTCACACCTATTTACTGCTTCCTCTTGTCTGCACTCCTGGTAACTAAAATAGATAATTTACCAAAATCTAGATTTATGGGTCTTACTTTGTCCATCTGGTCGTCAATGTACAATATAGGTACGCAACGAGAAAATTAACTCTCTTCACGCACTAGCACGTGCCTAAATATTCTAAATAGCATGGCTGATAGCATCACCGTAATATTAAAATAGAGACCAAAAATTGTTGTTAGACCGAAACCGAATCCTCATCGAACGAGGGAGCAAAGCGAACGAAGTTCTATGCTTCAGCTTGGGCCGAATATCGTTTGTATGTCCAGCTGTCACATGTCACGCTGTCACGCTGTCCAGCTGTTCTCCTCTACAGGTCGCATTTCTCAACCGATTCTCGTGAAATTTAGTGAGCAGGTTCTTTAATTATATCGTTTTTTTTATCGAGTCACTTAATCACTCTTTTGAAAAAAAAAGACAGGCTCGCGATTTCAACAGCTCCTTTGCTACAGCTAGTAATCGAATAACGAGGGATCGAAGCGAACGAAGTTCTATATTTCAGCTTGGGTCGAAAATCGTTCGTATGTCCGGTGTCTGTCCAGATGTCTGTCTGTCCGTCTGTTCTCCTCTACAGGTTCACTAGTAGTAGTAGGCTCACAGAGCCACTAGAATTAGTAGGTATCGGCAGTAGCTGCATATGAACGTCATAATAAAATTGCATACGTACAGTCAGCATCAAAAGTAACTACGCAAATGAAGACGGCAAAAGCTCTTATTCCCTTTTAATAAAGAATTTTGAGGTATTCGTTTGCGTAGCTACTTTTGATGCTGACTGTACACAGAAACAAATATGCATACTCATCACACAAATATTGGAATGCTCGCGATCCCACTGCGTCCCATTAACGGCAGGGACGGAAACGCCAGAGTTGTTTTAGTGGGTAGACTCCCTCCCCCTTCTCTTTAATTGGAGTTAGCTGGAGGGTGAGAGTCCCACATACCCCTATTATAGCTTCCCCAGGCTGCGGGGATGAGCAAGTGCATTTCCACTCCGCCGACAAACAAAAGAAGGACCGTTAGCTTCTTAGCGCTACTAAATTCTAGGTAACCGGTCAACAGATGTTCCCATTACGTAATTTCTGAAGTGATCTGACTGAACCAGCCCAGTTGCAGCGCATAATAAATTAATTTGTCGAAGAATGCGTCCTTGCGCAATACTGCGCGTGAGCAATTAGGTGCAGCGCGATGCGTCGTCACGTGCCCTAATAAATGTGACATATTTACGTATAAACGTGCTGTTTCTGGTTTCTCATATTACCTGGGCCTACATTCAGCAAGTTTGAATGACAGCGCATGCACCATGAATGATATTGTCGTTGTGAGGGTTCCGTAGTTCCGTACCTCAAAAGGAATATGTTTTTGTCAAAAATTTAATTTTTGGTACGAGCTTCTATTGCCGACTTACTATTACTTTTTTGCACAGTCATCAACTACTCGTTGAGAGGGTTTTAATGAGCTCAAACATGACATAGACATCATATATTGGTAATAAGTTATTACAGGTCATTGTGACGGGATGACGGGTTTATCTTGTGTAGTTTAGGAGTTGCCACCTTCCGACTCCATCATCAGATCAGCTCGGAGGTAACATAATATTGCGTTGTCACTGAATTTACATAACTACGCTGCATTTTAGCTTAATCGGATACCGGCAAGGTGAAAGATAGTTTGCAAATTTTAGAACTCGTGCCAAAGCTCACCTTCTTGTTGGGACCCTCCCAATCCTCCCTTGATACTGTGCAAAAAAAAGTATAGTCGGTAATAAAAGCTTGTCATCATCATCATCATATCAGCCGAAAGACATACACACCACAATGACCGATCCTGCGCCACCCGCATCCAGGGGACTCCCGCGACCTTTATCAGGTCATCAGTCCACCATCTGGGACTCTACCCACGCTGCGCTACGTGGTCGCCACTCGAGAATATTTCCGCCCCGACGGCCAACGGTTCTACGTGCAATGTGCCCTCCACTGCTACTTAAGTTTAGCGATTCAGAGGGATATAGCGATCACGCAGAGATACTCCCAGCATAGCCCTCTCCAATTGCCCTATGGGTGACTTTGAGCCTTCTTATGAGGCCCATAGTAAGCGACCACGTTCACATAAAAGCTTGTACTTACCAAAAATTCATTCTTTGATAGAAGCTTATTCCCCTAACTAAGCCCTCTAAAGCAAAGTCAGTGAACATGGCGAAGTAATATAATAACATTCAAGTAACGTTGTGGATGCTTAACAACATTATTGTTTGGGAGGGTAATTGTGTGCCGTATTTTGTCTAGCTGAAAATAAATCACAGACTGCACGATAACCTAGGGTTGGCAACTGTTAAATCCTACTAATATTATAATTGCGAAAGTTTGGACGTTTGGATTTTTAGATGTTTGTTACTGAAGCACGCTTAAACGGTTTGACCGATTTGGATGAAATTTTGCACGAACGATAGTTTATAGCCCGGATTATAATACGGGATTGTTTTTATCCTGGGTCCACGCAGACGAAGTCGCGGGCGGAAGCTAGTACTTAGATATGTATAACAAATATGATGAAAATATTTGGGATATTCGAATCGGATATCAGTAGCCGTAGCATGGTTGGCCTTATCGCGCGACAAGTGACAAGATAAGAGCATCGTCTCGTTCTATCGAACGGTGTCAGCCAGTGACGCACGCTCTATCCTATCACCTATCGCGTGACAAGGCCAACCATGCTACGGCTCCAGCTGGACGTGGTCTGGGACCATTTCTTATCCATGTCATATCATTTGGACAGTGTCCTCTTAATTCATCGACAACGGCTTCACGAAATGTATTGTTTCGCAGAATTTTCATTTTTTTTTCAAAAACCGTTAAATCTCTCTGAAAAATTAACTACTTAAAAAAAAACTACATAACTAACACATTCGATTTAACATTTATAGATAAAAAAGGTACAACTACAGAATAAATCTAAGTACTACGTACAACCGCTGTTAGAACTGTATACTTAATACAAGTACTTTTGAGGGCTTTTTCGTGCCATGCAGTGATAGCATATAAGTTTAACAGGTTCTTAACCTGAAAATCGTTACTGATTTCGCTGCCATGCTTGAAAAATTCTCGTATCATACAGCTTTTAACGGCTCTACAAATATATGTCAGATATTTTCGAACGCCCGGTTCCATCCGATATTATTGCAGAGGACAACAACCTATACTATTAAACTATTTGTATATATATATATTTGCACTCACGTTCTCGGAAACGGCTCTAACGATTTCAATGAAAATTGGAATATAGGAGTTTACGGGGACGAGAAACCGATCTACCTAGGTCTCATTTCTGGAAAAAATCGTTTTCTCCGTATTTTCTCTATTTTCACCCGAGCAGAGCTCGGTTGCCCTGGGCCTCTATGCCAATATTGCAAACAGTTTTGACAACCCTAATGTTGGTTGTTCAATTACCAGTGTGAGAGCAACAAATTAGCGAGCCGCCCCGGGCCCTAATCAGCAGAAATCGGTGTTTTGCTTACTGCTCGATACACTTTTAGATTGATTTGTTTTCCAACGTAGCTCGGAGGCATGTCGCTTTGACTTTATTTAAATGCGCTGCAACAACTGTGATATTCATACCTATTATCAATTGTGCATTTCATCATTTTGGGGGATGATTTTTGTGATAAAATTATTTTATATTTTAATCCAGGTTATGAATAATCTGTGTGTTCATGCAAATCTGTTAAGTCGTTTTTGCGTGATTGAGAATTAGTGCGATTAAGTCAGCCAATTATATTCTCAATTTAATGTTCATCATCATCATCAGCCTATATACGTCCCACTGCTGGCACAGGCCTGCTCTCATGTATGAGAGGGAACGGGCAGTAGTCGGGATTTCACATACCTCTTTGAATTTCTTCTCAGATGTATGCAGGTTTCCTTGCGATGACAATTTAAAGTTCAACTTCATCATCATCAAATCAGCCGAAAGACGTCCACTGCTGGACATAGGCCTCTCCTAAAGAGTGTTAACAGAGTATTAACAGTAGTGCCTTTTACTGCATCTTATGTGCCTCAATCCTGATAATGATGGTTATGGGTGATTCCACGAGCGTTCCAAACGCCGTCAGTCCGCTGATTGCATTATTGTCAAAGTACCGGCAAACTTGCAAGGCATGTTCAGGTATTTTTTTTACAAGTCCAAGACTCCTACAAAATTATTGGAAAAGGGGATCCAAAACTGCAAGAACTTTGACAATAAAGCGATCAGCGGACTGACGGCGGTCGGAACGCTCGTGGAATCACTCATATACGTCTTTATGTTTCCCAGCTATTTCTTCAAAGTCCACTTCCAATCCAACATAGAACAAGCGTTACAAAGAGTGACGAGTGACAGTGTGAAAAAATCCCGTTTGAAAAACATTTCATATATATTTTCGTAATTCTTATTATTTTGACCGCTTCTCCATTGTACACGTATATCAATGTCATCGTCACGGTTTGCGGGTAACGGGGTGATTTTCTAAACTCTCATCTACTCGGGTTTCACGGATTGGTTTCATGTTTACTCTAGGTATGATTGTCAAGCTCCGAATGATCAAGGAAACGTGGGTGATTTCGGGTTTGCACATAGGCTTTTTTAAATACTATAGCGGCAAACAAGCAAACGGTCGCATATGGTAAGAATACGCCGTACCCTATGGACGCTTTCGGCTTATTGATTAGAGGGTTCATGGTGTTGACATCTAGAGAGTGATTGGTGAGAGAGTGTGAGATCCTCTGCAGGAGAGCGCAGATGGTGGCTGCCGTAGAAAGATTAGTTGATGGAAATACCACGTATAACCCATTCATGCCCCGATGGATGGTTATAATTATAAGGGAAAATATAATTAAACATTATGCATTTCCACATCTTTAGACATTTCTAAATGATCACGCACAGTTTCAGAGAAGTTTCCTCCTTCAAACCGAGGCCCTACAGTAGGGGGTCAAGAAAGACGTTTATACATTCTTAATGCAACACCTCTGGAGTTGCAGGCTACGGTGACGGCATACCATGGCGGGCCGTAAGCTGGTTTGCCGCCGACTATCGAGGTGGTATGGAAAAGAAAAACAATACAATACAATGCTCATTTTAAAACGCCATAAAACTAGTGAGCAATGATTAGTGGCTAATAATACGCTCCGCATTAACTTACTCCGAAATGAAATCGGAATATTTTAATACAATAATCATCAAATCGTCGAAATGATTTATCGAACGAGGCGAGGGAGCGAAGCGAAGTAAGTCCTATGTTTTAGCTTGTTCCAAAAATCTTTAAAATCTTTTGTACGTCCAGATGTCCCGCTTTCCCGATGTTCTCTTCTACAGGTCACATTTCTCAACTGATTTCGGAGTTAGTTTTTTTTTTTTAATTTATTGATTAAGAAATAGTAGATTGTATGACAAGGGGCTAAAATAAGCCATATTACCACGAGATGGTTATTTTCCCGAGCGAAGTGAGGGAAAATATTTCGAGGGGTAATATGGCTTTTAGACCCGAGTTATACACTCTACTTTTCATTCCACTGCGAGAAAATAGTAAAACAAAAATTATTCATCCACAATCAATAATAAATTCCACGGCGTAAAGATTATTCGATTTGGCGGCATACTTTTTTTAATAAACTGCTTTGACACAGATACAAAATATTGACACCACGAATAGACGCCTCTGAGGCGTCCACTACACGGTGAAGTATTATCACTCGATCCACGCGCTGTCTCTTTCTCATTGCAGTTATAGAAAGAGACAACTATGGTGGATCATCAGTATTTAATCACCGTGACTGACTGACCGTCTACAGGCGCGTCGTTGACGGCCATAGGCGTTTTTGTTTTAATAATTATTGTGAGTTAGAGACTAAAAAACATCTGATATTTGAAATTAATTCTGGTTTCTGATTGGTTGTTTTTAATATTCGCTGTAATCTGGTTAGTTGATAGCAAATACAAATGTTTTTTAAAGAGTGGTGATTGGTGGATTTAATACAGCGAAGTGTTTTGATTGGTCAAATTAAATGTTTTAGAAATCATAAATATTTATACCTATTTTCCCTAGGGGCTACATGTACCACTTTAGCCCCGCTTGCTAAGCCTAATATGACACACTTTTCGAGCATGAGGAGTGAAAAATACATAATTATAATTCAATACAATGCACATCTTGGCAAAACCTTCAGTAGGTTTGTTTGCCGATGGGGAGTTCTTAACTACTGATCTAATTAATAATAATATAGATTTTTTTTCGTCATTTTATCAAAATACATTTTTTTTAATAACAGGCTCGCGTGTTAGCTCACAGAGCCAAAAAGTTGGTAAGTAGCTCATATTCGGATTTTCACAAGTTTTCAAATATTATTTTTTCACATCTCATGCTCGAAAAGTGTGTCATATTAGGCTTAATAAGCGGGGCTAAAGTAGTACATTTAGCCCCTAGGGAAAATATGTTTACATATTTATGATTTTTAACACATTTATTTTGACCAATCAAAACACTTCACCATATTAAATCGACCAATCACAAATCTTTCAAAAAAACATTATCTTTGCTATCAACCAACCAGAATACCTACAGCTACATATTAAAATCGACCAATCAAACATCAGGTGTTTTTTAGTCCCTAATTCTAAATCATTTAAATCCACCAATCACAACTCTTTCAAAAAACATTTCTCTTTGCTATCAACCAACCAGAATACAGCTACATATTAAAATCGACCAATCAAACATCAGGTGTTTTTAAGTCCCTAATTCCAAATCATTAAAAAAGAAAAATCCTCACGCTAAATTGAACAATCTCTTCGCAGTGAAATTTGTTATTGATTGTGGATGGATAATCTTTGCTTTACTATTTTCTCGCAGTCGAAGTGAAAAGTAGAGTGTATAACTCGGGTCTAAAAGCCATATTACCCCTCGAATTATTTTCCCTCGCTTCGCTCGGAAAAATATCCATCTCGTGTTAATATGGCTTATTTTAGCCCCTTGTTATACAATCTACTATTGTAACGTTCATAAAACCTAACATGGCGGAAGGGGCAGGTGATGTCCCATCGCAAAATTAGGAAGCATATTGGAAATAGACAAACTCGCAATTCGGACTAGACGGGTTGTATTTCATTATTTTCAGCGCGTCAAAATAAATAATAACTGTCTGATCTATTTGCGATCGGAAATGACTCCTGCGCGTCTTGTTGTAATCGGACGCCTGCGCCCGCGCTGCTGTGACACCTGTCACACGGACACTCGGGTTTAGAATGCTTTAGGAGTTTTTAGTGCGGAACGAGTGTTTTTTATGCAAAAACAGCGCTTAGAGGCGCGGAACTATAGAACGGTTTTTCTGTGGTTCTGCAGTACCTGAGCAAGCGAAATCTTTTGGGCCATTCTCATATAGTGCACCCTGGGGTGATGTCAGAAACACTAATGTAATTGAATCAATTTAGCATCTAAATCGAGTGGCTCTGTGAGCTGTAGAAATCGCGATACTGTCTTTAAAAAAAACTGAATCGACAAAACAAATGTATATTTAAACGAGCGAGCGAAGCGAACGATGTCCGGTTTCAGGTTGGCCAAAATTCTTTCGTACCTATGTCCGGATATCCGCCTGTTCTTCTCTGCAGGTCACTTTTTCAAACTAATTCTCGTGAAATTTTGTGAGCGGGTTCAATAATAGAATGTTTTGGTCGATTAAGTTCTTCGTAATTGAAAAATAAAAAAACCAAGCTTGTGAGCCACTAGTTGTAGTTCCAGCGATAGCATGTGCATTTCCGACTCATGGAACTGTGTAGGACAGCTATAGTTCTTTGGTCGTTAACATAGCATATTCTTCCCCTAGGTATACTCTTTTTGGAAATAATGCCGACGGATGCTTTGCACACCGCGCGACCGACAAATATGTTTTTACGTTTTGTAAATTTATTACGAAATTACAAAATGCCTAAAATTTACATTACTGCATTAACTACTTTATTAAACCCAAATTAAGTACAGCTAACTATTGATTTTGAAGAAAAAACCACGTTTGTGCCCACTGTTTTTTCTTGATAATCGGAAATTTCTCTTGCACGTCTCTATTAAATAAATATATTATGAACTAAATGCGAGATCGGATGTAATTTTATTATTTCTATTGGCGCTTCCGTCCAATTGGGCACGGACGGATCTTTCCGTTATAGTAACACGATGTGACGGCTATTACAGTCCGTCGATCTATTTTATACACAGATCTCTCGCTGAAATATTCTTACAGAGTTCGCTGTCGAAGTTCTTAACGTATTTTGAAGATTGTTTCGGTGAATAATAATAAAACAGGTAGTAATAACAATAACATAGTAACGGGTGGGAAATAATTCTCAGTAGATGCCTCAAGTGCCGGTGTCAAAGTAGTTCGTTTTTGAAGTCAAGAGAAATCTTGACGCTTCTAAAAAAAATAAAAAATAAAGATGTTTTAGCTATTGATTAAAGAAGGCTTATATAAACTTAACCTATAACGAAGTACCTATCTTATGTTTGTATTGAACGTATTATTATTCTAGTAGAGGCTTTTGGCCCTTATATCACTGCGACCATTGCTATCTATTGTGATTGCCACTTACTACAATTCTTGGTCAAGACCTGCAAACTCGAAGAATTGCAGGATTCTATTGAACTCAAGAAAAGGGCACTTGATGTTTTGCCCAAAATGGAGTTACGGCTGCGCATAAGGCAAGGGCAATCGGTTCGGATGTGTGTAGGCATCTCCTCTGCTTCAAGGCAGTGTGTGCACTGCCTTGTGTCACTCAGTCCTAACGTTTGCATGTGCTTGTTTAGGCAACAATGCCCTGTAAGCACCCTTATCAATATGCGTAGACGGTTCCTGCTTAGCGCCAATGTATTGTACGTATCAATGTAAATAACACTTGCGATTTTCACTCACTTCCGTTAGTCGTATCAATTTAAAACTTTTGAAGTATACAAAGTATTAGATTACTAGACAATAGTTGATCTGAAGATAGAGCCAGAACATGGAACTCTTAATTGACTAAAACCTTCTACTATTTTCTTTAACTTTTTATGTAAATATACTGTGCTGTATTTCGTGTGGCGCTTTTTCTCGTCAAATACCGAGGCATTTAGGTAGATCAGACACGTAAACATTGGCGTTCAGGCCAACTCATAGATTAAATATATATTTGAATTTTGTATTTTTGAATGATTATTTATTTATAATCATATTCTTATGCGACTTTATGTAACTCAAAGATATACAAGAAACATATGCTATAAGAGTCACGCCGTCGAGATCCGTTCCTTTATAGAGACTTAGGCTCGCTACGATTACAGATTTTGGTCGCGGAATTCAAACTATAATATGTGACGACCCTAACGTGGAAGTCGAGGGACTTTTCCTCGCTAACAAGACGCGACGGCTATTACCGTCCGTCAGTGGTCGCGAACGGCTGGAGATGACGTGAAATTCAATTAGGAGCGGACATCCGAAGCAGCGCGTTTGTATTATTTTGACCTGTCATATTTTAATGATATGAGAAGCGACAGGGCGCTAGTTTTCAGCGCGCTTAGGTACAGTTGTCAGCAGATACATCCTAACGCGTAAGTGTACTCAAAAATATGTGAACCTAATACTCGCTTTAACGCCTTGACAATAACAATGCTCATGCTTAGTCGTTTGTGAGAACCTTTGATACATTCTAGATAATGTCGAAAAGTGTATACATGTTTATGACTGTAGAAAACGTATTTTGACCGTTTATATTATGCTCAAGACCCATCAGTTCAATTCGTTTTTAACCTATTTATTAGAATCTGTATGGGGTTTATGATCCTCTAAATTGTTTGAGTATCATACGGACAAATCCGTCCGTTTGAATAATTGAGGTATAATGTACTTAGTAAATAGTAGTGCAATGGTTTGAATTCATAAATTCGTAATCAAAACTGTCGAATGACCGACGATGACTATTGTAAACATGTGACAGCTATTGAAAATTTGTTTGTCATTAACTTTGATGATAATATTCCACATGGCCGCGTTGATATGGGCGACTACGTCAATTCCGTGAATTGCACTCGTAACGATCTTTGATAGAGCGGACCAAGTGTGTTCCCAGAGGAAATGAGACATTCCTGCTGTATTTAACACATACTAAAAGCGATTAAACATTATAAAATGTGTGTCCTACTGACATGTAGCACCTAATCTATACAAATATTATAAAGTCTGAGAAGTCCGCGGAACTGCTCCTACGAATTCAAAAAATATTTCACCAGTGTATTGAAGGAACTTTCGGCATGGACATATCGGCATACTTTATCTTGGGCCTCCGCCCGGGCTCTCTCCAGGACTCATGTTCATGCACATCACAGAAATATTTGCCCTTAAATACTGGTATTTGAGCCCAGGACTAACAGTTTCACAGGCAGAGTCACTAACCACTAAGCTGGAACAGTAACTTGTTAAATATAAATACAACTTAGAAAAGTCGATAAACCCCCGACATTTCCATTTCAAAGTTCAATATCTCAAAAACGGCTGAACTGATTTGTCAGCTTTCGGACAAAAAAACACATTAAAATCTGTCCATTCGTGAGCTACGATGCCACAGACAGACACACAGACACGTCAAACTTATAACACACCTCCTTTTGTGTCGGGGGTTGGAAAACATCGTGAGGAAATCGGTCTAGTTCCAAACAAGGTATAGTTTTCCGTCTGGGTTGGAAAGTCACTAGTGCCACAAATGATCGCTACGATTCGATGAGTTTCGGAACTTTGATAAATAAACAAGTTGGTAAGTCCAGTTATATTACCTAATTTTTCTACTCCAGCACTGTAATTTGACAATTAGAAGGCTAACATCAATATTAAAAATATACACTTTTCGTGATTCCACTTAAATCTATGATCTATGAATTACATTATAATGCTCCGACGGATATTATAATAAATTATAAGCCAACTGGTATTTTTTTTAATTTGCGTTAAAGTGGCCAGCGCCTACAGACCATGTGCCAGCGCGAAAGTGTTTTATTTAAATTTATGTTTCCATGACCGCATCCATGACAAAAGTTTATGTAAATGAACTTATTATTACTGTAACTGCCATATTTACAATAAAGACTCGTTTATTATTACGTAAATTACAGATATGAAATAAGAATATTATTTTTCCAAAAGATTTTTATGTTTGAAAAATACATCTACTTAAACAGTATTGTTGTCTATGGTAATAAAAAAACATAGGCGCGGGAATTGAATTATTTTCAATTGTCAGTTAGGTTCATTGGTAACGCAATTTATTTAACTTTTGAGGTTGTAACTGAATTTGATCCATCTCCAATGCCAACCGCTCCGGACTTTCTACAAAATGAAATAAATATGTCCCAGATCTTAAAACAAAACAACGCGCCAATAATCATAACAAAAAACACCATTCAAAGCCTTCATATTCATTACCATAAATAAAATGTTTGTTTTTACATGTCTGTATTTTTATTTATTTATAACTAAAAGTATAAGTTGGTTCTAGCTGTCGTAGAAAAAGTACTGTATGCAACGTTATATAATTAGGTCTTAAAATTCTCGAGTCTTTATTAACAAAACTCGCTAAAGCTCGTTTTGTTACAGCGACTCTCGAATTTTAAGAACCCATATTATATAACTGTTGCATAAAATACTATTATAGCACACTCTAATTTCAGTAACATTTTAGATTACTTTTATCTATGTTTTTCACGCAGATAAATTATCCGATGTCTCACCATCATGGGTGGTTTTAAAACAATAACAACTAAATCCGATATCATAATCAAGCACGATCTACCAGGGGGGCATAAACTTGGACTAATGTATTCCCTGGAGCGCCGTATAGATTGAGCGTTCCAAGAATCGGCGCTCTCGCGGGACTCGCGTCGGGTGTCACCCCTAACAATGTAATGTTATGTTTTAACAAGTCAATGTCAATTTAGTTTATCGTGCAAAGTTTGGATTTGTATGAGGTGGTGTTCCATAAATTACGTAGGCACGTACCTACTACATATCATCTGATTAAGTTTTCAACATTATTAAGCAGTCCTTAATTGCAGAAATTAATGTAGGTACTTAAAACTTAAACTCACTATATTATATGAGGTAAAATGAGTTACATTTCATAACTTTTTCTGATTACGAGACCTATTTGGCAACTACACACTAAGCTTATGTAGGTAGAGGTCTAGTTTCGTAACGGGTGACCGGCGGGGTGAGCCGCTTTTACGCGTAGCGAATAACAGCCCTGACCAGCCCCCCTATTCGGTAACTTGTTTTATGCTCACCTCAACGCTCACCCACAATTATACCTTGACACCGCAATGCGTAGTAACTAAGCGTAGGTAGAGGTCTAGTTTCGTAACGGGTGACCGGCGGGGTGAGCCGCATTTGCGCGTAGCGAATAACAGCCCAGTATTCGAGTGTGAGAGTGACGAATGTCTTAATCACAAATCCAGTTGTGACAAGTATCTGATTCCGAAAGTATTGTTAATCCAAAGCAATAAAAATTAAAAGCTCAGCAGGTCAATTATTTGACTCGACACATCCTTATAATAACAGACAGACGCCCTCCTACCTTTGAGTGCATAATATTGTGTTACCAATCATCTGTGCCTAGATGTCGCTATGGTTATGGTCAGTCACTTCCTCATTTACTACATTAACCCACCGAAAATTCTCACTGCACCGTCCTTAGACATATCCCCCGCTGACAAGGAAGCGCGACCGCATCCTGCGTCGTACGGGCTCCTTCCACCCGCTGCTCCCCTGATACATTGTGGTCGACGATATGTGACGTGAGGGTACGGGGCTTCTGTTTGTAACGATTATGTCTGTTTGTTTGCATTAGGCTCGTAATTTCACTAGTTGAAATATTCACATATATAGTATGTGCGGAATCGGTATGTGGTGAGTACTTTGACGTGCACGGCAACATGGCACAGGACGGCCCGAGCTGTGTCGCGGCGAAATAGACTATCCGTCTCTTTGTAAGCGTTCTAATTAAGGTCTCGCAGACCGTCTTCTGACAGCCAGCATGCTGAATTCCTACTGTTACTCTTTAATTGATGTGCAAAAAAAGTACAGTCGGCAATGTATCAATTTTTTTAGCGAAATGTTTCAATTAGGGACATGATATGCATTTCCATCTAGCAGACTATGATAAATTGTTGATATTTTGCGCACATGTCATAGAAAAGGCACATCGTGACTAACAAGCCCCGCGGTTGTTAAACCACAGTATGGTGTAAGCTAATCAACAACCCCTGTCGAAATCTACGGTATTAATAAAACCACGCCCCAAGGGAGAGCAATAAATGCGATTTGTTTCACTCAAACTGACTGGAGTTGCGCTTATTAATGATATCAACACTTGTAGTAAGTATTATTAACCGATTGCAAAATATGAGGGCGTTGTTGGTTAAACTGAAATCGGATGAGTTAGTTCCTGACATTACCTCATACATGCAAACATACAAAGCTACAATCTCACAGACTTCTCCTGTTTGTATTATGAGTATAGATCATCTTCATAATTTGAGAGCTTGGCTCTCGTCGGTGGAGTAGACGCCAGTTATTCATTAGCCGGTATCACAATACTCCATTATTTGGGTACAATCCACCAGAATCCCCTAGCCTGATCCCCCAGGGGATCCTGGTGAACTCAGGAGTTCATCAGAACCAAGAAAAGAAAATATTGTAATTCATTAGTTCGCAGCAGAACCAAGGTAACCGATATAGCCCTCCGAATCGCTAAACTTAAGTGGCAGTGGGCGGGGCACATTGCACGTAGAACCGATGGCCGTTGGGGTGGAAAGGTTCTTGAGTGGCGACCACGTACCGGAAGGCGCAGCGTGGGTAGGCCCCCCACAAGGTGGACTGATGACCTGGTAAAGGTCGCTGGAGTACGCTGGATGCGGGTGGCGCAGGACCGGTCATTGTGGCACTCTTTGGGGGAGGCCTATGTCCAGCAGTGGACGTCTTTGGGCTGATATATGATGATTTCAATGTTCATTCTTTTTTGATAGACTCTAAGACATGTCGGTATAGGTACGACGACGAACATTTTAATTTTTTCCTTTGATGGCAAAAGTTAATTATGGTAGTAGTAATTACTTAATTTGGTAAAACTACGTTTATGGCATACAATTAATTATGGCAATTGAGAATATTGAATATAAAATAATTGCCTCCATGTGAATGCAACTTTGCATACTTTTACCTTAAGGGTATTCTGATGAACTCCTGAGTTCACCAGGATCCCCTGGGGATCAGGCTAGGGGATTCTGGTGGACTGAATGATTATTTATGGGTATTGGTACGGTGGTTTCCCCGTTTGCCACAGTATTGGCCGCCACTGCTACCCCGTCAGAAGCCCATCCAGATTCTGCATCTTCAGGTGTATACAAGTATGCCAGTACCAGCGCCGCTGTAATGTTGTCTAAAAAATCTCTATTTGACTTTTTGTGGTATTTTAAAGGTAGAACTAGTCTCCCATGACAGAATCAATGTTGTTTTGTTGTTACGAGTAAACCTTTGTCTTATACCTATCGCCTTCTTCTGAGTCCCCTTAAGATAATAAATACAGCCTTGGCCAAAAGTATTGAGCACGCCACGTTTTCCTTTGTAACGTATGGATAAAGTGTTATTTTTAAATTTCTTTTCAAACCACATGCTCGACAATGCCGAATTATAGGTCATGTAAACCCTACCGAAAGCAAGACATTAAATCCCTTGGTATTAGCCGGGTTATAATGTTGTACTGAATTTCATTATAACCCGCTGGTTAATAATATGATTTCACTTTTCATAATTCTTATTACTATATGCATAAAGTTTAATTTTGCTAAACACAATTTGTCCTAGGCCATGGCCTACTTGATTTGACAAAATAAATGAAGTTTGCCTCCGTGTGAACCCCGGTCCGGAGGAGCGCGGTGTGCGGTGTTCGAAATTCGAATTTCGAATCTAGGACCACGGCTTGTGCTTTCGAATTTGGAACGTCGCGCGCCTTCTTTTGTTCACGCGTGACGAACAAATCGAGTTCTTGTAGGTGCCTATAGAAGATTTAATTTCAAAAATAATATTGAAAATGTCGAGTGATGAAAGTGTTTTGACTCCTGAGTTTATCAAATTAGATGCCATAGGCATTGTCAACAATCTGCTGCCAGAGAAGTCAAAGGAAAAATACCTAAAAGCCTACAACGATTTTGACAAATGGAAAGCTGTAAAAGGCGTAAAGTCTGTGTCTGAATCAGTGCTTCTGGTCTATTTTGAATATTTGTCAGCTACAAAGAAGCCAAGTAGCCTGTGGTGTATATATTCGATGCTGAGGGCAACAATAAGTGTCAAACATGACATACAAATTAATACATATGCCAAGTTATTGGCCTTTTTAAAAAGGAAATCGGATGGACATCGAGCAAAGAAATCAAACATTATTTATCTACTGAGCCTGTTTTTTTGTCTCGCATAAGGTGTGAAAAGTAGAGTATACACCTCGGGGATAAGACTGTTTTAGTCTTGGGCGGTTGAACCCCTCACTGCACTCAGGACTCAGTCTTAATTCCCTCGCTTCGCTCAGGAATTAACTTATAACTCCCTCGCTACGCTCAGGAGTTAAATTATGAGTCCTTCGTTACGTTCGGGATTCAATTCGCTCCCGTGACATAAAACAGTGCTTTATCCCCTTGGTGTATAATCTACTATTAATTCACGAAGACGTAAAATATAATAAGTGTTAGAACATGTGCAAATCATTAATATACACGGTGCCCGTGAGCATTGCGAGAGATTTTAATCACGAATTCCTGAGGCTATAAGGAGTAATAAATGTTATATGAAGTTAGGTCGAATTATTTTTTTTATTTTTTTTCTTATTTTCATACACAATAATTGCTAATCTAGTAAAAACGTGTCTTTAGGACGAGCTGTCAAAGTAGATGGTTAAGTCTCGTAACGTCGCAATCATAAAGGTGTTTTATACTGGAGATTTCATTACAACATTTTTACACAAAAACCGGCCAAGTGCGTGTCGGTCCACGCAAAACGAAGGGTTCCGTGCCTATTAAAAAGGTCGTATCGTCACAGAAATTTTACGGCACTTACGTCCTTTTCTTTGAGGAACGCAGTTTTTCAGCAATATCTAGAAAACCTCTGAACCGATCTTGTTCAAAACAATTTTCGGTGAATGAAATTAATAAACCCTATGCCCATGAATTTTTCCTTTTAAAATACACCGTTCAAAAATTAGAGGGGGGGGGACAGAATTTTAGTGACTTTCGGGGCAATTATCTCCGACTCTATTCACTTAATCAGAAAAAATGCTAAGAAACCTTATATTTATATTGAAAGGCCTATCGATTGATGTGCCACACGGGGGGTCACAGTGAAAAAAATTTTTTTGACTTTTAGTTTTATGTATGGAGTGCACCCGGGTCGTTCTTCTTTTTTACCGACAATGATCCGAGGTTTTTCTGTTTTTTTGGTTTTTGAACTATCGAAAATTGTGGTTTTGAAGTGAGATTTAAAAAAAAATGCATAGGTTTCTTCATTAGAACTAATTAAAGTTTCCTCTCTGGCCAATATAAATATTTATTTACGGTTGGTTTCTAAAAAAAAACATGTGACAAAGTGGACTCTTTCAGTGGGGACAACATTTTGGTTTACCACTCTGTCACGGCATTCTACGAAAAAAAAAAACATTTAAAAAAATGCTAGTTAGAGAAAGTGAAATATTAAACATCACTAATTAATAAAATAATATGGACGTTCATTCGAACATTATAAAACCGTAAACATCATTACTCAAATGAGATGCCGTAATAAGACGAAGGACAGGCTATTGTCGGTCGAAAAGAAGAACGACCCACCCCTAAAAAAAATTTTTTTGTCATTTTTATTACAAAACTATGTAGCGGCTAACAAAATACACCTATCCTCAAAATTTTATTCAAATACACCTTATAGTTTTCGAGTAAAATGCCTGTGACATACGGACAGACGGACAGACGGACAGACGGACAGACGGACATGACGAAACTATAAGGGTTCCGTTTTTGCCATTTTGGCTACGGAACCCTAAAAATGGAAATATCTCTAAAACCGAACCGAATTTACTCGACGTTAATTAATTTTTTTAACTTAAAATATAGTCACGAATATCCTGTTAAAATCTCTCGCAATGCTCACGGGCACCGTGTATATCATTTTGAAATTGCTATTTGCGTGTGAAAAATGAAGCTAGATAAAGTCGGGTTTTACAATAAAGGTTTAATTGTATATTTTTTGACGGATTTTTCCTTAACGTCAATAAATATGAAGTATTTTTCCGATAGATGCACAACTTCCTATTATAGAATATATTAATGCATCTTTTAAAGTTTGACTTTTGTATGAAAAACGCATGGGTGCTCAATACTATTGACCAAGGCTGTATGATCCACAGCTGGGCGTAGACACACGAGCAGGAAATTATAAACGCGAAACCTTGCGGTTAACTTACATATATACATTGTTTACAATTCACCCTCTTAATTAATTAGCAATTTAAAATGCAAATTAGGCGTAAAAGCCAATTAGCGGCTAATAACGAACAATTGCACTGACAGTTGACACCCTATCACCGATAATGGCACTCGGTTATCTGAGATCTCCCCTCCTGTTGTTGCCACCTCGTGTTATCAGCCCATATTAAAAGGGTGTCATACTACAGATATTCACATTTTATTCAATAACCCTTTCAATGCGCTTGGTGTAAAGCTGCACGCCTATTACAATTTTTATTTTGCAAGGTTTACTTGCAAGATAAAAATGGAATGAACTGACAACTTGTATGGAAAAAATGTCAAATTTGGAAATAATTTATAATAGCAATTTTTTTAATGTAACGGATATATTATCAATTAAATAGTTACCTAGAGGCAAAATCCAACAAAAAATCAGACATCAAAAAAATAAATATTTAATTAGCTCCAAAAAAGTCCGGATAAATGTTAATATGCTTTTTTATCTTTATTTGGGTTCATTTAAATTTGCTTTAAAATATTCAATATAAATAAAATAAAAATGACAATGAATGTTTAATTTAAATCTATATAATTACTTCCGGGTGGAAAGTTTGTTGGATTCTTGAATAAAGCATCTTAGAATAACGTTTTAGAATGAAATAAACAAAAGAAACGCTATTATAAATTAATGTTTTTCGAAACCGTATTTTGCCTGGAGTAATGGGGGAGGGTCAGGGTAGCTACAGTGGCTAGGATTTTTTTCAACTAGTTGTTGCATAAAAAATATATAAACGCTTGAACTATTTGTTGCAAACTTGAACTATTTTGTGCTTTGTCACAAGTAATAGAAGTAATAGATTCATATTCCACTGCCAGTTTCACAATAAAGTCGGCCAGCTCTAATAATCTGAACTGCACCATGTTGTTAATTATCTGTAGCATTTCTTATCTTAATGTTAATTTAATCATCTCTGTTTTTCTTTTTCTTGATGTAATTAACGGATAACTGTTATTGGCCTCCTATTATGTAAGCAAACATTATGTAAACTGTATATTTACGGCTCTTGTTATCCTGAATACCAAAAAAAATTTTTTTTTTTTAAACTTGCCCCCTAAAGGGGTGAAATAGGAATTGTATCGAAAATACATTCATTTAAAAACTTAGAAATTTGAAAGTTCGTTTATCACGATGAAGGGTTATTCATAGGGGAAGTAAGCAGCAGTAGGCCGTTGCCGGCGTAACAATTCAACAATTATTGCAAAAATTACACTTAAATTGAAATGAAGTATTGGTTTTGTGTCAAGCTCTGGGAAATTTCCTTAGCTTTATTTAATCATGCAGTTCAAGAACTTACAGTATAGTAATTCGAAGTCCTATTAAAACAGTAGGTATAGGTTTACAGCAGCACAGAAATATGTAAATTAGATGTTAAAACCAATTTACGGCTCAATGTAACAGGCAAGCGCACGATAATTCCCAATAATGCCACTCACCCCCGCTATCTCACATCTCCCCTTCACACTTGTCACCTCGGCTCAAGTTATATTAGGTATGGCACGGTAGTGTACGTGACATGGCGATAAAATTCAATTCGTTCTTTAAATTTAATTGATTGATGATTAAGTTAGTGGGTATGTTCATTTTCTCTAAAAAGGGCCCGCAAAGTGTACATAAGTCGCTACATATTGGAAGGTAAAGTGTATAGTTTCAGGTCAGATCAAAATAAAAAAATAAAAAACATTGCAGGCCGCCTGGAATGTTACATATAAATTCCTTTATTTGTCGAGTACCAAACTTTTTAAAAAGTTGAAACCAGCATATAAAAGACGGCACAGGTCGTATTCAGCCAATTCAACTCGTATTTTTCTGTTGCAAACGCGACGTTTTTCTATGTGTCTCAAATATTTTGCGTTTTTCGGTGGAAAAATACACTTGCGATTCGATTTAAAAAGAAAAACGGCGGGAAATCAGTAATATTTTCAAGTTGTGCAATGATATTTTAAGTTTATTATTCCCCCATTTTTGAGAAAAGCACTATATTAGCCTCAGCTGGAATGGCAATTGCAGGCTTCGTATTATAATTAAACGGACGAGCTTGCGAGTCCGTTTAATTATAATACGAATACTCAACATAAACAAATACTCAGCCTGCAATTGCCTCCTTCCCGGCCACGGCAATAATGTACTATTGTAAAACTAGGGAAAGGGAAAAATAGTCGTGTAATGTACTCGTAATCGTTGTTCATTTTTACCCGACTGCCGAAGGAGAGGAGGGATATGTTTTTCGAGCGTATGTATGTGTATGTATGTCTTATTATTTGGCACGCAATGCAGCCTAAACCGTTAGACGGATTTCGACATATGAGGTGTTGTTGGATTCCTCTTAATCGTGGAAAGGCTATAATATTTGCAAAAGAGCAGTTGGATTTTTCGAAAAACCTATATCTACCTTTTCATATATTACATCATTGCTTAGGCACTATAAAATCTGCAAATGTAAAAATTGACATTTAAATAGTGTGAAACCCGATTCGTGTTTTTCTTAGAATCGTTGGTTGTTTACTATCTACCCTTTCATGTGCCGACAATGGCGCAACGATAGGTACATACTAATAAAAACAATACGGGTTTATTAATTTCCTACAAAAATGTTACAACTGTGTGACCTTGCTAGCGGGGCAAAGATAATGGAATTGAGGAGACTGGACACTTTAATTCAATTTCGAAGCGACACCATGGACCCTAATATTAGGAATACAACGTTATGTCACTGCTGTCTTCCCCAGTAGGTTGCTTCTTAGCGGGATCCATTCAGCTCTGCCTAACTTTCTCCACTATGTTACCTTGTTGACAATAGTGTTCACGGTCTGATAAGATATATCTGCTACAAAAAAAACTTTATTGCACAAAACAAATAAGTACAAAAGGCGGACTTAATGCCTCAAGGCATTCTCTAACAGTAAACCATAGGGCCAAACAGAGACTTTCACTTTCACTTTCACTTCACTTCACTACGCGGAATTAACGATTTCGGGAAAGAGATCTAATCACTCCAAAAGGTGGGACTGGTGGGAGCAAGAGATTGGCTAACAAAACAAAAGTCCTTGGATACAAGAATGAATACCAATATCCATATAACTTACGTTCCACCTGTACCTACCACGATTTCATTAAAACATTGACAGAGGGGACAACTCTACATTATCGCTTTTGTTTGATGTCTCTGTCATTCTAATTTTGAAAGATGGCGACATCAAATTACGGATTATATTTATTGGCAGAGTGCAAAGCGGGTGGAGGGGGTAGCCTAAACGATCACAGCGCTCGCTACGGCTAAAATTGTCATTTTTGTCGCTGACTTGAGCTGTCAAATCCATATTGCAGTAAACATTTTCTAATCGTTAATATTATTGGCAATAATGTTACTGACTACTATTATCCAAAATTGTGTAATATAGTAAAATAACACAAGATTTCATTAATATTTTTCACAATATTTGCTTACTTCTTGTTTGACAGCGGTGACAATATTGTCCATAATGGCCGCCTGTCACGTGGCGCTGTCGTCGCGCTCGGTCCCAATGACGTACCAGGGACGTCACATTTTGTCGTCGCCCATTTTTATATAATAAGAAGGAGGTTATATAACCTCCTCCTCTTTTGAAGTCGTACATACATATAAAGTCACAAAGTGTATGTATTTTTTTATGTATGTTAACCGATTTTTCTGTCAATTGTGGTCAATTTATACTCCTGAGGTGGTCCCATTGTAACCAAGTCAGGATCTGATGATGGAATCACAGGGAAATTGAGGCAACTCTCAAATTTTATAGGCACACGTGTAGTGATTTCGGTATTTTATATTATAACTCGTGTATGTACCCTCGCAAATTGCAATTTTGGTGAAATGGAACTGATGATGAAGACCACAGATGACTTATGCAACACCTCAAAGATGATGACATGATTCCGTTGAAGTAGCATGAAATTTGTTAATTCTGAGATCCTTGAGGAATCGACGGAATTTCTCAAATAGGTATTTATCAGCCCACATATAGCGACTTGGGTTTTTAGGGTTCCGTAGCCAAAATGGCAAAAACGGAACCCTTATAGTTTCGTCATGTCCGTCTGTCCGTCTGTCCGTCTGTCCGTCTGTCCGTCTGTACGTATGTCACAGGCATTTTACTCGAAAACTATAAGGTGTATTTGAATACAATTTTGAGGATAGGTGTATTTTGTTAGCCGCTACATAGTTTTGTAATTAAAATGACAAAAAAAAATTTTTTTAGGGGTGCACTCCATACATAAAACTAAAAGTCAAAATTTTTTTTTTCATTGTGACCCCCCGTGTGGCACATCAATCGATAGGCCTTTCAAAATAAATATAAGGTTTCTTAAATTTTTTTTTGATTAAGTGAATAGGGTCGGAGATAATCGCCCCGAAAGTCACTAAAATTCTGTCCCCCCCCCTCTAATTTTTGAACCGTGTATTTTAAAAATATGGAAAAATTCATGGACATAGGGCTTATTAATTTCATTCACCGAAAATTGTTTTGAACAAGATCGGTTCAGAGGTTTTCGAGATATTGCTGAAAAACTGCCTTTCTCAAAGAAAAGAACGTAAGTGCCGTAAAATTTCTGTGACGATACGACCTTTTTAATAGGCACGGAACCCTTCGTTTTGCGTGGTCCGACACGCACTTGGCCGGTTTTTTTTCTGTAATAATCGACGCATTTGCTCTCGGAAAGCAGTTCATGAGGTAAAATGGAAAGGAAATGTGGAAATTTTAAAACTTAGAAGTTGTGTTTGGCTTTTTTGCCGGTTTTCAATTCTGCTGAATCTTTGCAAAAACCCCATCGAATTTAGCTTTGCTGACTGCCCAAACACAACTACTGTTTAAATAATTTTGACACAAGCTTTTCCTATTTGCTTTGACCTTTATTGCCTTTTTTATTTACCCTCGATGGAACAGATTCCACCCCGACGGATTTTTGTCGGTTTGTAATTAAACTTCGCAATCAATTAACCGCTTTTGAATTCTATCTTTATCTTTTTATACGTGTTTCCTTTTCATATTCGGGGGTTTTCAAATGTTTTATTGAACGAAGGTCTCAGTTTTAGCTTGGGCCAAAATTCTTTATTTAGTTCGGATGTCCGGCTGTTCTCCTCTATAGGTCGCATCTCTCTACCGATTCTCATGAAATATTGTGAGCAGGTTTGATAATTGTATAGATTGTCATTGTCGAATCAGTTTTTAGTATTTAAAAAAAAAACAGACTCGCGAGTTCTGTCAGCTCACAGAGCCACTAATTATAGATATATTTTCCAATCTGTCGTGGGTTTTTAGTCTTTGTTAGGCCTGCATTGCGGAGTCAGCAGCGACTGACGAAGTACTGACCGCGCAATATCGTGGCCGTGGGAACGAGTGCACTGATGACGCTCGACATTTAGGTATAATGTAGGTACAATATATTTTTTGATATTTACTCGTGTTATTTAGAATGAACTAGAAAGCCTCGGAAACATTTTACTTGGGTAAAATATTCGGATTTTTGGCCTCACCAAGAATTAAATCTGTTAGATTCTTAGATTCAATTCAATTCATTTATCAATTGGGGATTAGCTAAGACCAAATCAGACTGAATAGATCAGACAAAAAAAATGGTAGGTGGGTCGTTTTTCTTTTTAAGTGACAGTGAACCGCGGTTTTTTTGTTTTTTTTTTTTTTTGTTTTTGAACTACTTATCGAAACTAAAAGCCGAACAAGTAAATATCAATGACAAAGAAATTTGCAGAAGACATATATCCATTAAAAAATATTTTTGAAGAATAAAAAAATACGCTAGATAGAGGTCTCGTTATACTTTTCCGGTAATATTTACGTTAATATTAATCATACATATTATTTTCAAATTTTTCGCTTATTTAACTTCGGAGATAACGGCGGGAGGAAGATGTTTTTCAACATTTTCCTTTATAAATCAAAATTTGACCACTGAAGAAAAAAAACTGTTTTTCTCCAATATGCTCGGAAATGTGCGCCTTACTGTAGCAAAATTAGTTCGTGAAGTTCCTCGTTACTGACAAGCACAAATTTAAAAAGTTAAAAGTCATTATTATACAGCTTTAGCGGCCAGGAAAATGTGTGAAATTCCTTTACTGTATACTTTTTTACTTTTTAATCATATGTTTTGACCAAGACAAATCACTACAAACAGCCAAATGCTCGTAAGTTTAAAGGCCTAGCAATTTGTCATAACAACTTGCTATAGTTAGACTGGTTAGTAATGTATGGCTGTCTCTTTCCAACTATTGCAAGTTGGTGTGACAAAGTTTCTCAAAGTTTTCCCAGGTTTTTTTTTAATTGTCATACCTAGACAAAACGATTACTTTTGCAAGAGATCGAAGTGACGTTTTAAAAAATGTCTCAAATAGTATTAACTGAAGAAATTAAAATATTTTCGAAATAATAATCAAAACGAACTAAAATGCGTTTAGATTTGTCTCCCGTTTAATCTTTGATAATTTTAATTACATAAAACATAAAATTGTAATTGATTCTAATGTTTTTATTTTTTGTCCGATCACTTTGTTGTCCGTTCGTTCGTCCGACTGTCAAGACCCTTTTTCTCAGGAACGCGTGGAGGTATCAAGTTAAAATTTATATTAAATACTCAAGTTTACTGTCCCTTGGAGCTGTGAAAAAATCAAATTTCTAAGCCAACGCAATCAAAAGATACAGCCGTTTATGCCGCACATTTCCGCAAATATTCGAAACTCGGAAGGGAATCAAAACCTACAGGATAGGTATACTTTCCGTGAACTCGGAATCTTGAAATTTGGTACGAAGAAACGTCTTATAGCACAGATGAAGGAAAAATTGCGAAAACCGTAAATTTTTAGTCATACAATCTAATCATCATATAATAAAAATATTTTTAATAATTTCGTGATGGGTGAACTTTTACTTATATACCTACAGGTTTGTACGGAACCCTCGGTGCGCGAGTCCGACTCGCACTTGGCTGGTTTTTTATTTTCCATACACGTGGATTAGCTTTGTTTACAAGTATTCCAAATTTCAAATTGATAGCATTAGTAGTTCCTGAGATATTTAACTTTGGGACAAACAGACAGACA
The DNA here is from genome assembly GCA_932294315.1 of Epinotia nisella. Lineage (NCBI taxonomy): Eukaryota > Metazoa > Arthropoda > Insecta > Lepidoptera > Tortricidae > Epinotia > Epinotia nisella. The sequence continues at coordinate 13,678,958 of OW028693.1, forward strand.
GACAGACGGACAGAGTCGCACCGTAAGGGTTCCGTTTTTACCTTTTTGGTCCGGTACCTTAAAAAACTAGGGTCCATTGGACGTGTCAGATGTGAGGTCTAAAGCGCCGTTATTCTGTAACTTGTTTTAACCTCACCTCCCCTTCATCCACAAATATATCTTGACGCCGCGATTCGTTTGCCTTCATTCGTAGTAACTTAGTTTCATTACGATTACTGACGGTCTGAAATAACCTAGCCTGTAGGTACCTAGTTAGCCATTGAATGTTGCGATTTGGTGTAAATCTATGGTTTGAACCAAATTATTCACGTTACTCGAACATATATTATTATATACTTAATAATTATTAATGTTTACTAATAATTTATTAATTATTTAAAGTAATAACTTTAATTAACACACTAGGAGACCATACATGGCAAGTGTTCGGTGTTTGATTACGCTGGCGCCACTCACTCGCTGCAAGGCAGTGCTGACTCAGTCTCTCTGCTGTCCTTGGTTTTACACACGCCTGGCGTATATGATAGCCTAGTACTTATAACTAAAATGTTATACGTTTATCTATAATATATAGATACACATATAAGTGATTATATAAACTAACTATCGTTGTTGTGTACATGACATGTACATGTGCGGTGATAACAAACGCCAAAATGATTATGACGTATGACATAAATTTACGTTTATAAATTAATATGTTGTATTGTAAATATAAATTGAATACGTTTATAGCTTTCAATCCGGAGGTCGTGGGTTCGAACCCCGGCTCGTACCACTGGGTTTAAAACTTATGTACGAATTGTCATTTTCATTTGATATTTTTAGGCTTTTCGGTGAAGGACCACATTGTGAGGAAACCGGTCTGATCCCAATAATGTCTAGTTTTCTCTCTGGGTTGACAGATCAGATGACAGTCGTTTTCGTAAATAATAATAATAATAAAAGGTTTTTATTTTCAGACACATTCAGTATTTTAATAACTATGTTAGTAAAACAAAAAAAAAATGGAAAAAATCAAATAAAATAAACTTAAGTCTAAATAAAAAAAAACCGGCCAAGTGCGTGTCGGACCACGCAAAACGAAGGGTTCCGTGCCTATTAAAAAGGTCGTATCGTCACAGAAATTTTACGGCACTTACGTCCTTTTCTTTGAGGAAGGCAGTTTTTCAGCAATATCTCGAAAACCTCTGAACCGATCTTGTTCAAAACAATTTTCGGTGAATGAAATTAATAAGCCCTATGTCCATGAATTTTTCCATATTTTTAAAATACACCGTTCAAAAATTAGAGGGGGGGGGGACAGAATTTTAGTGACTTTCGGGGCGATTATCTCCGACCCTATTCACTTAATCAAAAAAAATGCAAAGAAACCTTATATTTATTTTGAAAGGCCTATCGATTGATGTGCCACACGGGGGGTTACAATGAAAAAAAAAATTGACTTTTAGTTTTATGTATGGAGTGCACCCCTAAAAATTTTTTTTTTTGTCATTTTAATTACAAAACTATGTAGCGGCTAACAAAATACACCTATCCTCAAAATTTTATTCAAATACACCTTATAGTTTTCGAATAAAATGCCTGTGATATACGGACAGACGGACAGACGGACAGACGGACAGACGGACAGACGGACATGACGAAACTATAAGGGTTCCGTTTTTGCCATTTTGGCTACGGAACCCTAATTAGGCTTGGTTAGCCATTGACAGGAACATGCAAGGGACACAACTTGCCCTACTTGGCCGTGCCAATAGCCACTTTCACCCAGTAGCGAGTGAGAGGGCAGTCGAGTCGCTCTGCCAAAACCTTCAGAAGGCCGTTGCTGCTGTAAAAACTAGTGCCTATTCCAAATCTTGGGATTAGGTGCCAAAGCGGACCCCAGGCTCGTTTAGGGCATAACCGGGAATAACGCTAGGAGGATGATGAAGTAAAGTATGCCAAATTTCAGCTCCGTTGGGTACCGGCAAGTGGCTGAAAAAAGAGTTGCAAATTTTGAATGAGATCAACTTACATAATTTACATAAATAACGTACTTACCCACACATTTACATACTTACATACGAACAGTGAAAAAACCGGCCAAGTGCGTGTCGGACCACGCAAAACGAAGGGTTCCGTGCCTATTAAAAAGGTCGTATCGTCACAGAAATTTTACGGCACTTACGTCCTTTTCTTTGAGGAAGGCAGTTTTTCAGCAATATCTCAAAAACCTCTGAACCGATCTTGTTCAAAACAATTTTCGGTGAATGAAATTAATAAGTCCTATGTCCATGAATTTTTTCATATTTTTAAAATACACCGTTCAAAAATTAGAGGGGGGGGGACAGAATTTTAGTGACTTTCGGGGCGATTATCTCCGACCCTATTCACTTAATCAAAAAAATTGCTAAGAAACCTTATATTTATTTTGAAAGGCCTATCGATTGATGTGCCACACAGGGGGTCACAATGAAAAAAAAAAATTTGACTTTTAGTTTTATGTATGGAGTGCACCCCTAAAAAATTTTTTTTTTGTAATTTTAATTACAAAACTATGTAGCGGCTAACAAAATACACCTATCCTCAAAATTTTATTCAAATACACCTAATAGTTTTCGAGTAAAATGCCTGTGACATACGGACAGACGGACAGACGGACAGACGGACAGACGGACAGACGGACAGACGGACAGACGGACATGACGAAACTATAAGGGTTCCGTTTTTGCCATTTTGGCTACGGAACCCTAAAAAGGTGTTTCGCCCGTAACATAATATTACTGCGTCGCTTAACACAAGCTTTGCTTTAGATTTAATTAAATTATATTTCAAACAACTTCACATTGTGCCTTACATTCTTGAAATTACATCAACAAATAATCTAAAAGCATCTATACGGAGTTCATTTACGACTATATCGCCTTGTTAATCTTTATTTCGACCGTCACTTGTCGATTTGAGAAATTATTTAAGTACCACCAATGATCGCTCACATCCAAATATTACTTTAAAATTTCCCTCACAAGCTATCTCAATAAAGAAAATTATATTTTTTTATCGCTTTAATAAAGTAAACCCATCGGTAGAGTGAGCGGTAACTTAATACGGCGAAACCGGATAGCAGACAGTATGGCGCGGGCTTAACTTCACTTTTGTCTTTTCCAACTTTTTTCCGTAAAAAAGTCAAAGGAGTTTTAAACGCTTTTTTTCTGTTTGTATCGTGTGTGATCCTGGCTGTTGATGAACGAATGTTTTGGTTGATATGTGGGTAAAAAATTAAGATATTGGTTTTAGATAGCGCGTTCGATAATTTTTACGTTGTAGGTGAAACTTTCCGGTAGGTAAACAATTTGTGTGTTCATACGTCGTGTCAGATTAGTGGATGTATGGAAACTGAGGTAATGAGTCGACGACAAGATGCGAGAATATAGATGAATACCGAATAACTAATAAAGCACGAGTTTAGCGCTGCGTAGGAAATTTCCTCACAGTCAAGAAATCATGTGTCTTTGCCGAAAATGTTTGAATTTTCAATTCATTACATTTAGGGTGTCTAAGGCAAGCGGAGCCCTATTTCATACAAACCCTGTGCTGATGGAATTGTTTTTATTTTAGGTAGTTTTACGAAAGTGACTGCCGATCTGACCTTCCAATTCCAACACAGGGAGATAATTAGAGAGACCTTGTTGGGATTAGACCGGTTTTCAGTACACCTAACAGTGTTGTTCCTGACACGGTAATTGCCGTAATAGGGGAGAGGGGGGCAGCTATCACTGGAGGCAGCTTAGAACAAATGCGTTCAAAGACGTATTTTTAGTGCAATTATGGTCCAAATCCATTTTTTGGGCTCGCAACACTGACCCACACAACTGTCACTTGACAGATTTGACGTTTGACAGGACATGAACGAACCAGTAACATATTTTGATTTCGATGTCATCCGTTAGCGGTTTTGCTCCCCATGTGTAAGAATTTTCAGGCTGTATTTGAAGGAAACGGTAAGTGAAACTTATTTTATTCGATAATACAATCTATAAGCTTTAGTGACAAAGAATAAACAATCAGAATTTGCTATTGTTTTGAAAGATATCAATGTTTATTTTTTTAAATAGGTGTTGGGGTAGTTTTGAAAATAAATTAGGAGGCAGTTTTGATTAGCAGTCTGTTCAAAACTACCCCGGCCATAGGAAATGTTCATATCTGCCCCGATTAAACTGACATGTAGGTACGTAAACTAATAATCTTAGATATTTTAGTACACGCTCATAATGCATTTACCTGAGTTAATTAGTTGTATACTTATTACGTTTAGTCTTGTTTGGTATAATAGTTATTAGAATTCTATTGTTTGTTTTTCTGTCATTTTATATGATAAAATAAACATTATATAATTAGAACATTTTATGTTTTTTTTATTTAACAACAGCCAAAACATAATTAATACAGAATTATTATCCCCTGCTACATTGTTGGGGTAGTTTTGAACAACAGTGTGTGCATAACTGCCTCAAGGGGGCAGCTTTAGTAGGATTTCAATACGTTTCAAAGGTACCCCTCCTGAGGCACCTTTGAACACTACAAAAAACATTTCTGTACAAAACTACCCCTTCTTAGTTATAACTGCAAATTATACAAGTAAAATGTTAATACGACCATTCCTAGTGACTAACTGTACTAAGTACAGGTTAAAAAAACACGTATATCTCAACATTGTTGCCTTATAACCACCTTATAACCCATATTTCAAATCTGCCCCAAGTAAATTCAAAGCTACCCACGCTTGGGGCAGTATTGAACATTATTCCTCGAGTTGCAAAATTCTAAATTGTACCTTTGTCTTTAGCTTTGGGCATGTGCAAATGCATTAATTACATAGGTTAATAACATACGTGGTTGTGTAGAGGCTTAAAACTGGTTTTTATGGGTAGTATTTTGGAATACGTTAATGAGTGTAAAAAATGTACCAGGCTGCCCCCCTCTCCCCTATACGGCAATTCAGGTGTCTTCAGACCTAAGCACGGCACACGGCAGCCGATCATTGCATGGCATTTTTTATACGGCAATAATTTAAGATTTTCTCATACAAACACGGCAATTTTAGACTCGATAGTCTCGATACACGGCAATCCAAAATTTGACAATAACAACACTAAGAATTTCTGTTAAAATAACAAATGATATCTATATAATGCATTATTATACTACCTAACAGGAAAGTTATTTTCACGACAACTGGAAGACTGGAACGCGTTTACTTCCTTGTCAGCGAATACAAACGCTGAGCCGCACCATCTGAACCCTTTGACTCAACAAATATTTTGCCGCTCGTCACCCGACGCTTAGAGTTCCGTCAATCTACAATTTTGACGTCTAGTGTAGAAAGAGATTTAGATGTGTCCATTTTTTTAGTTTTTAGAATATTTTATCAGTAATTATCTATTCAATGCTATTTAGGCTTCAATGTGACGGTTTAAATCAATTGATCAAATCGTCTTATTTGAGACTAACAAGGAAAGTGACTATATAGTCGCAAAATTGATTTAATTTTATTATTTCATGTGCGTGATTATGTGCCAATTCAGTAAAAAAATATTGTACTTCAATTAATTATTAATTCGTCAGTATATACCTACGTTGAAGAGGATGATTTGGTGGCGTGACTGATGTAGAATTATAAAGTCAATAAGAATTAAAGTATTTCTTCATTTATTGTCCTTTGAGATGCTGAAAATAAACTTACAGAACACCTAAAAATAACGCAAGCGGTAAGATTGACATATCCTATGTTTTTCTACAAAGGGAGCCTACATCAAACCACATGTCGACTAACCGCCCGTAAAATATCTATCCCAAATAAAATGAACGAAACTCGATATTTTTGCACAAAATTAGGGAATATTGTAAAAGTATTAATTTCTTACAAATGTGCAACGGCTTGGATTACAGTGGACAAAAAGGAACATTTTTTATTGCAAACCTATAGAAGTGAATTATGGACAGGCAATCATAGAAAGGGTCAACTTTTGTTGCGGTTTTTTCGATTTGCGCAGTTCAATTGTCAATTTTAACCCTTGCACAGTTTTATTATTGACCTTTGGCGTCAACAATCGCTGCGGGAAGTTTTGTAATGTAGTGAAAAATATTTATTTTTTGCAACATTTTGTGTGAGAAATTCTGTTCGTAAATGAACACTGAATTAATTTAATAATTGTACAAATGGTTTACCCTAATTCACGCTAAAATATGGCTTTCTTAAAAAAAAATCTACGTATTAAGTACTTTTTAAATGTTGACAATTGATGTTCATTTATAAATTAAAATTTAATTAAGATTGTGGTAATATGACAGCGATTATTAGAATAAATGTGACAAGCAAGGTATTTTCGAGTGTTAGTACAACTCGCCCTGTTATTTTTCTTACAAGTTACTCTTGACATTTTAACATTTATTTTAACGCCTGACGGCTATTTCCAATTAAGATCCATTTAAATTAAAACTGAAGCAATCCCACCGGACACAGCTGGTCCATTTCTACTCTACACTATTTAGTTTAGTTCTGTCTTGTTAGTCATTCATTACATTAGTAATTCTTACAATAAGTATTTGCCATTATAATCCTAAAATTTAAATAATTTGAGTCGTATGCGTCAGTGATAAGGTGCAGTTAGATTTTTGGAGCTGCACTCGTAAGTTTGTAGAACACCAATGAGATAAACATGGCTGCCGCTGAACGAGTGAGACGTCAATCACCTGTCAACGCACGTCCCGCCTTTCTATGCACTCCTGGTACAGCGTAATGCAATGTACTGGGATTTGGACCACAGAAAGCCAGCATTTTACCCGTTAATTTAGTCCTCTTTAAAGAAATAACTTCATAACACTTTCACCGCACATGTACGTACACTACAAAGCGAAAACGGTTGGTATAGGGTGAGTATCATTACAAAAAGATTGGCGAGTCTATTTTTTACGCGAAAAATACAAGAACAAAATACTTAAGACGGATTTCGAAATAACTATTGCCATCAACCGTAAGATTTAACATCTTAAGTATGTCAAAGTATAAATCAAACAAAATTACGTGAAATATGACATTGAGTAAGTATTATTATGATTCTATTGTACTCTTATAATGTCAGGTTAAAAGTCAAAGGTTACAATTTGAAAGCATAAATTGGTACTATAACAAGCATAAAACGGTTATGAGGTGAGAATAATCCCAAGAAAGGTCGCGTATTTGTCCCCAAGGGACGCAAACCCTTTCTTTGGAAAAATATCCCTTTACCGGAATCGGGACAAAAAATTACTCTTTACATTGAAGCTTAACCCTTTGGAAAGGTTTTTATTGTGAGTGTGGGAATAGTTAACCTGACCATTTATTCTCTAGCACAGTAGGTAATCATTTACGGTTATATTATAATTTTTTGACCCCCCGACTCGAAGTCTTCAGCTCCTTGCAGCTGACTGTACTTAAGTAAGTATACAGTGACGATCTAGTCGCGGGTCGGCGAGGGCCGCGTGTTTGTCCACTCGGGAGTGCTCGGGCCATCCGTCACTCCGGCCTCTTGTGCTATCCTATACCCATTATGTTATAGGGTATTTACACAGTTGGTCACGTACTAGCACTTGTATGCGGTGATTTATTGATCCTTTATGTTCGGCAGTATTTAAGACTATGAATTCACTTGATGACCTGTTTTCCCTCTTAAGTTAAAACTATTAATTAGCTTACTCGTACTTGTGTGAAATCTTACGTCAGGCAATTCGCAGACGTTAACTGTGCTCATATAAGTCACGTTGTAAGTAGCTACCTATATCTATAACAATATTCTACTTTCGCATTTACGTGTATAATCGAGAATTATCTTTATTTTTCATAAATCAAATAAATATTTACTACAAGTATAAAAAAGAACGGACAGTTGTATGTGGAGAGGGGGCAGTTAGGGGGCGATGTTGGGTAGAGCGGCCCCGTCGTTGAAGCCGAAATAGTAATACATTCTCAAACTCAAAACTCAAACTCAAAATGATCTTTATTCAAGTAGGCCTAGTAACAAGCACTTTCAAATCGTCAGTTAATTTTTTAGAGTAATTTTTAAACATAAAGAATAAAATATATATGATAAAAAAATTGTATAAAAAATACTAGTAGAATATTGTGTTACAAGTACAGTAAGATATAAATTACGAACGAGTCTATTAGAAGCCCAACGCCGAAGGCGTACGTGTCGCATACAAAGTTTTTCATCACATTTGCGAGGAAACCAATACATTTTTAACTAAATTGTTACTAATCGTAATAAAAACTACAAAATTTCCTTTAGTCCCATCTCGTAGCCAGATTTGGTAGCTAGCTACGAAATGGGAAATGTGCTTTCCCATCTTGTAGCTAGCTACCAAATGGTAACGACTTTCCCATCTCGTAGCCACATTTGGTAGCTAGCTACGAAATGGGAAATGTGCTTTCCCATCTTGTAGCTAGCTACCAAATGGTAACGACTTTCCCATCTCGTAGCCACATTTGGTAGCTAGCTACGAAATGGGAAATGTGCTTTCCCATCTTGTAGCTAGCTACCAAATGGTAACGACTTTCCCATCTCGTAGCCACATTTGGTAGCTAGCTACGAAATGGGAAATGTGCTTTCCCATCTTGTAGCTAGCTACCAAATGGTAACGACTTTCCCATCTCGTAGCCACATTTGGTAGCTAGCTACGAAATGGGAAATGTGCTTTCCCATCTTGTAGCTAGCTACCAAATGGTAACGACTTTCCCATCTCGTAGCCACATTTGGTAGCTAGCTACTAAATGGGAAATGTGCTTTCCCATCTCGAAGTCAGTTACGAAATGGGAACGAAGGTAGGTTAGGTTCGTTAGGCATCTTCAGATGCCCGAAGGACAAACAGACCAGAAATAGGAGCCCCGCAGAGCGGGGCTCCATCAAAACACCAGGAGACCATGCTTTTGTTTCGTCATCCGGCAGTGTCGACGGAGCCCCGCTGGTCTGTTTGCCCTTCCGGTATCTGAAGATACCTAACGAACCTAACCTACCTATCTTTTACAACAGAAGTGGAGACTGCGACATGCACTAGTGCTCATTTTGCGACTTGCTCATTTTCCCATTTCATAGCCAGCTTCGAATTGCGCTTATTTTTCCCATTTGGAAGCCAGCTACCAAATCTGGCTACGAAATGGGACTTAAGAATTCCCGTTTCGTAGCTAGCTTCGAATCGGGATTATTTCTCCCATTTCGTAGCCAGCTACCAAATCTGGCTACGAGATGGGACTTAATAATTCCCGTTTCGTAGATAGCTTCGAATCGGGATTATTTCTCCCATTTCGTAGATAGCTACCAAATCTGGCTACGAGATGGGACTAAAGGCAAAATTTCAGTCGTCCATTTTGTTGAATTTGACGTGAGGCGCTTAGAGCAAAGACCCTTCAGCATACGGCCATGATTTAAAATCACAGTTAAAAATATTTTACATGGACACTAAATTGCTACATTTAAGTTTTTAAATCTTTAAATCATTGTTAATCATATTTTATTCGTGTTTTTACGTTTAAATAAATTTATAAATACGTTTTCAAACATTTTGTTTGAGTTAAAACCTCCTTGCTTTATAACTGATGTAAGAGTGACAGATACAATTTAAGAAAAAACCATTACAGCAAAAAATATGCCAATCATTTCCATAAGAACTTACATTTTAATGTAAGTATTATTGTTTTGATTAATGCTGCATGTAGGTAGATACATCCGTACAATACATCTCACTTCGTATTTATGTTTATTTCTCTCTCGCCTATCCTAATAATATATTAGTATGTAGTTTATATATTAAAATTGTATGACGTTTCCGTGAGTCACCAACGGTACTGGCTGAAAATCAGCGCTGTAGGTGTCTGAAACCTCAGCATAATGCTGAGCCAGTGTCCGGTTCACTGCCGCAGAGACACACTTTGTTTCATGTTTTATATGTTTCTCTTGTTTATTTTATTGTATAATATGTGTGTCCTGTGTGTTTGTGAATAAATGTATTTTCTTTCTTTCTTTCTTTCTATTACGCCCAAGGGCGTAGTAAAGGTTATTACAGCACTGTATGCCTGCGCGTTATGAAGCCCTTTACGAGCAAATGTGATGAAAAAATGTTTTACAGAACTGAATCTGTGGCGAGTCCCGCGAATACACATACTTGTGGCTTGGATTATGGTTATTATAATTTTTGACCTTAACCAGCCCATTATCACAGTTAGGGGTCTGTCCCAGCGATCGGCAACAGCTTCACTTTTTATAAAGGCGGACATTTCTGGAGCTATCTACATATTACAATACTCTGTAAAGTACTATTTTCAAATTTGTATGTTTGTTTGTATGTCATTGGCTTTTAGAAAACGCGACGGCTTTAACAATTTCGTTGAGATTTACATTCTAGCTAGTCTCAGATCCGGGAAAATTCGTTTCTCGGTGCTTTTACAGACACAGCAAAGCTCACCTTGCCTATACGCAAAAACTGTTGTCACTGTGTTTAAAATGACGGTTAGATACATCAATATGGACATAGGACGTTGTGTAAAGACTGGCGACTAATTACATTTTAATTTAAAGAGCGAACAAGGGATCGAAATACGGTTAAGCTTGGGCAAAAATGATTTCGTATGTCTGTGCGGATGTCCGGCGGATATCCAGGTGTTCTCTACAGGTCGCATTTCTCAACCGATTAAGTATCGTGAAATTTTGCAAGCAGGTTCGATAATAGGGGTTTAGATTCATGTTATAAATTGATTAACGAAGTGTTGCTAAAATGTAAACCATCAAATTATTGTTGGTGTAAAAAATATAATTCAAATCATAAAAAGATATGGACCGCTATTATATGGATTTTTATTTGGCGATTCAGTTTCCGAAAATTTTAAAAGATTACGCTCTTTTTGAACAAAAGACAAAGTCGGTCTACAGCTGACAGAGCCACTAGTTATTCTGTTAACAATTCGTCAAAATTCCGTAGTACGATTAAGTAGTATGTCTGTGGCCCTTAGCGTCATCGCACTCTAGGGTAAAATACACATATAAGTTTGACATTTATTTCGAAAGGCAACGAAATAAGTAGGTAAGTCTTGTATCATTTGATATTTAACAATAACTTTTCGTTGAAGGGAAATATCGTGAGGAAAGCGGTCTAATCTCAACAAAACTTGGAAGGTCAAATAATGGCATAATGGCAGTCCCCTTGTAAAACTAGCACCTACGCCAAATCTTGGATTTAGGTGCCAAAGTGGGCCCCGGGTTCTTTTAGTATACAACCGAGTAATACACTAGAAGGATGATGGTGATTTATTTCTCTCCAAAGGCTTTCGTCAAAGGCAGCTGTTTCAAGGAAAGTCCACATTGGAAGGGAGGCAGGTGGCCAGGGCGCGACGCGCCGGCGCCCGCTGTTTGCCGACCACTCCCGTGCGCTGCCGCCCTGGTACTTTTGGGGGATGTGTGCAAACAATTTAGGGGGTATGCAAAAAAAGATTAGTTATTTTAACCTTTGTGGTACATACCACTGTGGTTTGCCTTGTCGTTTCCAAAAATACACGAGCTTTGTGTGTATTTGCTGTATAGAGACAGGCAGTTGCTCGCTCTTGCCACTTCGACTAAACTCGACTCCCGCATACCACCGAGATGCAAATTCACCCAATCGTGACTGACACCGACGGACTCGTTAAGGAGGTTCCAATGAGATACAACGGGTTCAGATCAGTCCCTGGGCGACCAAGCACAGCTGAAAATACGGAGAAAACTAATTTTCACAGACATGAGACCTAGCTAGATCGATTTCTCGCCTCCATAAACCCCTGTATTCCAAGTTTCATCATCGAAATAGTTATTCGAGTCGTTTTCGAGAACATGATTTTAATTTCATGAGTTTAATAGCATATAGGATAATCAGTGTTGCCAGAATATTGTGTTGTCACCTAACTTACATAAATATTATGTGCCAACGTTTAGCTCTATCGGGTTTGGATCGGCGGCAAGTGGCTGAAAAATAGGTTGCAAGTTTTGCAGGAACACTTAAATACCAAATAAATATTTATATAAGGGCCACTTACATTTTTAGGGTTCCGGACCAAAATGGTAAAAACGGAACCCTTATGGTGCGACTCCGTCCGTCTGTCTGTCTGTCACAATGTCAAATATCTCAGGAACTACTAAAGCTATCCATTTGAAATTTGGAATAGTTGTAAACAAAGCTAATCCTCGTGTATGGAAAATGAAAAATTTAAATATATACTTTTAATTTGTATAAAAAAGGGCGGATAAGAGGGGGGGAAAAAAATCAAAGTCTAGTTAGTAGGCCAAGTGGGGTATCATATGAAAGGGCTTGAATTGTACATTCTAGAACAGTTTTTTTCTTTTTTTCTACAATGGTAAAATTTTGATTTATAAAGAAAAATGTTGAAAAAAATACCATTCCCCCCCTTATCTCCGAAGTTAACCAAGCCAAAAATTTGAAAATAATATATATGATTAGTTTTAACGTGAATATTACCGGAAAAGTATAACGAGACCTCTATCTAGCGTAATTTTTTTTTATTCTTCAAAAATCATATGTTAATCTTGTTTGTAATTGAATACTTCTGTATTTAATTTTTTTCCTTCAAATTCATATAAAAGTGTTCTGAAAGTACCTTCTAGTAAATAAAAAAAGAATTATCGAAATTAATTCACTTGATAAAGAATTATCGCTGATAAACCAACATACAGTAAGGGAAATGTATTAACGTACCACCGTAGAACCCTATCGCAATAAGGTCTGTCAGTTGCGACAGGGTTCTACGGTGGTACGTGAACACATTTCCCTTACTGTACATACCGAGTTCTTTTTCCTTGGTCGCGCAAGTTAGTAACAAAATGCACCGATAAATGGCGTTGTAGTAGTCATGACTTAACTACACAATGCGTTGTTAAGATTTTTCCAAAATTAATAGGTGGGGCAAGACGGGTGTGTTGTATGATGTTTCGTACGGAACCCTCGGTGCGCGAGTCAGACTCGCACTTGACCGCTTTTTATTCTATTTTATTGTTAATGATTGGACATTAACTAATTGATAAGTGGCTAATTAATGATGTCCCGCATCCTTCAGAATCCAACCTCTTTCATGCTGGTGTTTAAGTCTAATAGCTGGATAATAGTTATTTACGATACAAGTGCAGAAAATAGGAAATTCGCAACGAGTGGCGATAAATTAAAACACGACCGAAGGGAGTGTTTTAAATCGACACGAGTTGCGAATTACCTATTCGCACGTGTATCGTACAACGTTTTACAGTACATATGGCTCTTTAAAGTTTCAACATATGCACGTAAAGTGCTCATTTCCGCACTAGAGCGGGAAAGTAACACCATGTGTACTGTAAAATATATATTACTGTTTATTATAATTTACACGAATTGATCGCCATACTTGTAGCCTTTATTTTCTTCTGAGTATTACAGCCTTGGCCAAAAGTATTGAGCGCCCAACGTTTTCCGTTGTAACTTATGGATAAAGTAACATTTTACAATTTCATAAATACAAGAAGACGTAAAATATAATACGTGTTTGAACATGTGCAAATCATTAATATATATTATCATTTTGAAATTGATGTATTTGCGTGACATGAAGTTAAAAAAGTCGGGTTTTACAATAACAGTTTAATTATATATTTTTTTCACGGAAATTCCCTTAACTTCAATAAATATGACGAATTTTTAGGGTTCCGGTACCTTAAAAGGAAAAAACGGAACCCTTATAGGATCACTCGGTTGTCTGTCTGTCCGTCTGTCACAGCCGATTTGCTCCGAAACTACTGGACCGATTGAGTTGAAATTTGGTACACATAAGTAAATTGGTGACCCAAAGATGGACGCGTAAAGTAAATTAATGAATTCTGAACAAGGGAGCCACTTTTGGGGTAAACTAGGAAATTAAAAAAAAAAGTTTCGCAAACTGTATTGTGTGACATATCAAATGAAAGAGCTTGTTGTAAGCATCTCAGTTTTTTTTATAATTTTAGTATAAACATATTTGAAGTAATTTAGAAAAAAAGACGAATTTTGACCTTCCCCCCCCCCCTTATCTCCGAAACTACTGGAATTAAAATTCTGAAAAAAATATGGAAAATAGTTCATTGCCTAAAGATTACAGGAAAACCTATGAGAAGTTTGAGTATTCAAAGTAACGGGAAAATTCTCAATATTTTACGGAACCCTCACCACGCGAGTTGAACTCGCACTTGTCCGGTTTTTTCCGATAGATACACAACTTTCTATTATAAAATATATATATAAATGCACCTTTTAAAGTTTGACTTTTGTATGAAAAACGCATGTAAAAAATAATTGAATTTGTGTTAATTAAATTAATTACGAATCAGTTAAAGCTGAATCGTGCATCAATCAAATGGCATGCAGATTGATCGACCCCTAAAGATGAGCGACCATGAGGCAGCCATTAAATTGTTTGTTCTATTAAAAGGGGCAATGGAGACAAACAGACCGAAAGGGATTCCCTTCTGTTTGGAAAGTACTCGAGCCCACCGCCAATGCCTATCCGCTCCGAAATGGAAATAAAATGTATTGCGTATTATTTTACTAACTTCATTTCGGTAAAGTGCCTTTTTGATTATGACGAGCTGGGGCGTTGTTCTATAAATTGTTAATTTTGTGACCACTCTCGATGATATCAGAGGGGAAAACGAGTAAGTTTTCGAACGAGCGTTAAGTAGGACAATTTAACTGTTATTTTCCCATAAAAAAAGTGACCTACCTGACGCACGTACAATGCGTTACATAATCGACCAGCAGGGCTGTTATTCTCGCTCCTGCGTCTCACCTCACCTGTCACGCCTAACGAAACTAGACCTCTACCTACGCTTAGTTACTACGAATCGCGGCGTCATGATATCTTTGTGGGTGAGCGTTGAGGTGAGCTTAATACAAGTTCAGAATAGCGGGGCAGGACTTTCCTTTTTTAGGGTTCCGTAGCCAAAATGGCAAAAACGGAACCCTTATAGTTTCGTCATGTCCGTCTGTCCGTCTGTCCGTCTGTCCGTCTGTCCGTCTGTCCGTCTGTCCGTATGTCACAGGCATTTTACTCGAAAACTATAAGGTGTATTTGAATAAAATTTTGAGGATAGGTGTATTTTGTTAGCCGCTACATAGTTTTGTAATTAAAATGACAAAAAAAAATTTTTTTAGGGGTGCACTCCATACATAAAACTAAAAGTTAAAAAAAAAAAAATCATTGTGACCCCCCGTGTGGCACATCAATCGATAGGTCTTTGAAAATAAATAAAAGGTTTCTTAGCATTTTTTTTGATTAAGTGAATAGGGTCGGAGATAATCGCCCCGAAAGTCACTAAAATTCTGTCCCCCCCCTCTAATTTTTGAACGGTGTATTTTAAAAATATGGAAAAATTCATGGACATAGGGGTTATTAATTTCATTCACCGAAAATTGTTTTGAACACGATCGGTTCAGAGGTTTTCGAGATATTGCTGAAAAACTGCCTTCCTCAAAGAAAAGGACGTAAGTGCCGTAAAATTTCTGTGACGATACGACCTTTTTAATAGGCACGGAACCCTTCGTTTTGCGTGGTCCGACACGCACTTGGCCGGTTTTTTATTTATTAAGAAACAAACCGCCATACATAAGCTTTGACTAAGATAAAAGAAACAGAAAAACAGACCTATAGTTTCCTTAAAAGCACTAGTTAAAAAAATACGTTGCTAATATATTAAGTGTACCTAATATGACAACATAGCAAAAACATAAAAGTAATTTTTAAACGTAATTTGACGAATAAATTTATAAGAGTTTAAGTGTACAGTAGCAGGTGTTTTTTGAAATTTGGAAAAAAAAACATAGGTATCTGATTAAAGTGAGCAGAAATACTTAGGAACTATTCACTCAGAGTACGATTGTCCTTAAGTCTATTTAAATGCTTTTTTCAGAGAAGTACTGTGTACTGTATAGTTAATAACATCAATATTAGTAAGTTTTTCATTATTATTAAATAATTTGCAAACACGAAATAGCTTTCACGATTTTCGTCCACTGACTCTTTATGATGTGACCATAGAATAAGTAATTACTAGTAAAGGAAGTCCACTCCTAAGGGACCTCTCTCTCTTTTTTCCTGTAGTAGTAATTGTTGACGTCAGCTGTCAGAAAGTGAGATGACGTAGGATAGGGTTGTCGACGAGTCAAATAAACATTCAATGAAATTAGTATACCTCGTTTTTAGGATTCCGTAGCTAGTCAACAAGGAACCCTTATAGTTTCGCCATGTCCGTTGCGTCCGTCCGTCCGTCTGCGGCTTAGCTCAGTGACCCTTTACTACTAGAAAACTGTAATTCGGCATGGGTATATAAATCAATCACGCCGACAAAATGGTAGAATAAAATTTTGAAAAACTTTTTTTAGGGTACACGTAAAGTGAAGATGTTTTTTTTGGTAATTCCACGTGTGTTCGTTGGGTAGCTTGTTCAAAAAGTTAAATGCATTCTGTATCCAAAAGGCTACAACTGAAGTGACACAAGTAGTAATAAAATTAATGTCAACTAGACTTTGTCAAACTTGACACGTAGTCTCAAATGTGACGTGGATTTAATTGTACATAAGCCATTCCAGAAGCAAAGTGATTGATACTATATGCATCTAATGGTTAAACATCAAGTTAATAGGTATAAAGCTTGTAATGATTAGGTACTTTCGCCTTTAAAAAGGTACATAAGGAGGTTACCACAAACAAATGACATTTCATGCCACGATACGTGTGGGATAATAGCCTAATATGACGTAAAGCACTTCAAATTGGGTAGATCGAAAAAAATCATTTAAGTTGACAGACATATCACGGTCAATCCGTGGTGCATCTCGAATAAACGGTGAAGAATATAATTTCATGCGAAGCTCAGGTTGCGTTGCGTCACAAGTAGGTTTTATAAATATGGTTCAAAGCAAAGAACCGGGTGCACTTTGTTTCTGAGATAAATCCCAAATGTGACTATTTTTACTGTCCTTGCGTAACTGCGCTGTACTTGAGATACAAGATACAATTTAAATGTTACAGAACTATTACTGCTCGAATGTAGCCCTCACTTGACTGTTTTCACCGGTAACATAGACAACAAACATTTCCCTTTGTTTTTCATCGAAAGCAATTCGCAAAACAAAAACAAGGCCGACAGCCATCGAACAATAGCTCATCGATAACCAGGGCCGCATGAGCCGAAAGCGTCAAATTATGTTGTTATAGCAACAGGGGGATTCGCTCGGGAAATAATCGAGTAATTATTTGGAGGCGCGTGGCGGTAATGGCTCGGGATGTTATTATGTAATGGCTGCCACGCTCCGCCTACTGATTTAATTCTGGGATCGGAGAGTAAAAGAGGGATCAGAATAAATTAATGTTACTTACCTTCCTCTGGTCTGCCCTTCGTTACTGAGGAGCGTGGACAGTAGATTTAGATTTTTGCGCTAGCTATGGTAGCTAGATTTTTCAGTTTCAGTGAATACACTTACTATTTATTGCATACAACATGTTAAAGTAGCAGATTTTTTTTTTTATTACATGTACAGTCAGGGTAAGTCATCACTCATCACCTTAAAGTCGACATTTGCTTGCACCAAGGCAATTATCAGTCCTGCCAACGTTTTATCTCAAACGAAACAGAAATATCGTATTGACATTTGGGTCGTTCTTCTTTTCGACCGACAATAGCCTGTCCTTCGTCTTATTACGGCATCTCATTTGAGTAATGATGTTTACGGTTTTATAATGTTCGAATGAACGTCCATATTATTTTATTAATTAGTGATATTTAATATTTCACTTTCTCTAACTAGCATTTTTTTAAATGTTTTTTTTTCGTAGAATGCCGTGACAAAGTGGTAAAACAAAATGTGGTCCCCACTGAAAGAGTCCACTTTGTCACATGTTTTTTTTTAGAAACCAACCGTAAATAAATATTTATATTGGCCAGAAAGGAAACTTTAATTAGTTCTAATGAAGAAACCTATGCATTTTTTTTTAAAACGCACTTCAACACCACAATTTTCGATAGTTCAAAAATCAAAAAAACAGAAAAACCTCGGTTCATTGTCGGTAAAAAAGAAGAACGACCCATTTGCATTTGCAATAACAGGCTAATCTCAAAGTACTCCAGAGTAGACGTCAAATAATAATACCACTACCGAGCGAGATGGTCATATACTAAATTAAATAAGAGCGACAGCATTTTATTGTCCTTGTCATAGTTAAAATTACAAGAGAAAATATTGACAGTGACAAACACTGACAATTAAATAGAATACCTATATTTGATTGGAACTCTTACGAAGTTGTTTATTTGATTAGGTCATTAATAAAAAGGTTTCATGTTGATACGAAACTAGATATATGTAGGTCAGAGGTGTAAACTATTTTGATCCTTGTTATCATATCAAGTACCTAAGTACCTATAGTTGTATATGCACTTGTCTACTTAGTACTTTGCTTTCAGAAGATACTAAGAGTCTATGACTTTATAAAGGAATTAATTTAATAAATAATAACTGACGAAGGTTTTCGTACCCCGTTGAGTTGAAAATATGCACACTGAAATAATTTGCAATGCTGTGGTGTTATAGTGGTGGTCTGATGATGAACCCAAATTGATTATATAAAACCTCATCACAATTCCATCGATATTAGGATCGTTAGAATCATCTCGATGAGTCTATGCGAAAAAAGTGTAGTCTTCAATGAAAAAAAAACTGTCTGCTTCCACTCCGGCGTTGACGTCGTTCATATGCTACGGTGAGGCTCGCGTAGACGATCTTATTTACGAAGACCCGAGTACACAACAGGCACTAACCAATTTTTTTTTTACATCAGGGTATAATAGCTATACAGCACTGTACCTATATGTGTAGAACTCAGAAACTTGTAACCTAGAAGAACAAACCGCGACCGCAGGCCGCTGGTGACCGCAGCCGCGCGGCGGAACGGTCGCACGCAGTGTACCCGACAATACCACAAAGTGGACAAAAGTGCAATAAAAGTTGGAATAAAATCTGGAACCTAGCTAAGCGTTTATTGTAGCTGTTGTGATAAAATGGAGATGAAATTTGACATTGTAGTTGTACATTATCGGTAACTTCTCAACACGTTTAAGTTGTTAAAAATAACAATATCTATATAATACAATTTTTTTTATTAAATGAGCATTATATATTTGTTTGTTTTAAATAAGTGTCTTACTTTTGCTTTACTCTTGTTAATTGATAGTGTGAATATGTGTAACATTTTTTTTCCTTCTGAACTCCGCAGCACAGTATACCTAATATTTTGTAAATAAAATTTCCCATTAGGATACCTCTTCCCATGTGGGAGTACACATTCCATAACCGTGAAAAACATGCTTGCTACAAAAAACTGCTTACGTAGTCCCACTGTGCGGCAAACCAGAGCTAGAATAGAACACGGTGGGGTGGGCATAACGGACAGTGGTCACGGGCTGAATCCGACCCGGCTGTGGTTCACACAATAGGACATTGCCTGAAATCGTACCGTGAAAATGGTGGCTTTACAATATAGCGTCAATCTCTGTAAATAGGTAGGTGAGTTACTCATGACTCGCTGTCAGACCATCGCTGACAGATCATGTCCATTATTCATTGTTTATTACTTAAAATATTCTTGCTCTTCGTAATCAGAAAAAGCTCAATAAATCATAGGTATTATATAAAAAAATATGATGTGGTAATTGTCGTAAAGTCGTGATGAAATCTGCTTCTAAAGTACTAAGGTAACATCTCTGTAAACCTGTTTGTTCAAAATGATAATTGGACAGGTAGAACTTGCTCAAATGACACGTAAAAAATTTAACAACTTATTTTGAAACGCTAAAGAGCGGAAAGCTTAAAAAAATCCGTTTCTTCCGCACCCTGTATCAGGTTTCAGTGCAACTGAGGTAAGTGAAGTGCCAACGCTCGCTCTCGGCGAGTATGTGAGCCTGGTACTTTTCATTACTTGCGACGGGAGTAACACTGGTATTTTAATCTGTGTGTAAACTGAATACGACACGTTTATTCTCTGTAAAAAAATAACCCTTACGTTGCGACTCTATCCGTCTGTTCGTCTGTCACAAGTCACAACCACAACGTTAACTAGTGGCTCTGTGAGCTGAGGACCTTTCCAATACAAAAGCACCTTCACATGAAACGATTGTTATGATTGCCATTTACTATGACGTCTATGACGCTCGAGACACGTGACGTCACGAGTCTCAAGCGCTTTTTCTCTCTATCCTATCAAGCAATATTAAAACGGTTGTATCTATCTTCGTAATTTTTTGACATATTTGAATAGAACTTTCGTCTATAGAGGCATATACATATGCCTTCTTTCTTTTGGAGTAGAAATACAATTAGAGTCCACAACCCTATTAAAGTTAAGAATCGAACGTCTATTTATTTACCAAGGTAAATTGTAACCCGGTTTTCGCTGTTTGATAGTACAAAGGGGTAGCACAGACGTACACGTGGCGCATATCACGCTCTTAATTAATGGGAAACGCTGTAATTTGGGGTTTATGAGATTCGCGGGGACTTAGCACGTTCATTATAACGTTCCTGTGGGGATTTACTCGAATAATTTAGGGTTAAATTTGAATTTGTTCTGGATTTGTCGCATGCTTTCGTACTGACTCGTGGAAGCAGTAGGTACAAAAAAATCCGACCCAATTCGTTTTCCATATAACCCTCATGCCCCGCTATTCTGTATCTGGTTTTAAAAAACAAAAACTCCAGCACAAATATTATCTTGACGCCGCGATTCGTAGTAACTAAGCGTATTCGGAGGTCTAGTTTAATTTTTCGTGACAGGTGGGTGAGGCCTTAGCGCGTTCCGAATAACATCCCTGAGGTTTAGTTTCGTTTGGCGTGACGAGTGAGGTGAGGCGCCTTAGCGCGTTCCGAATAACATCCCTGAGGTTTAGTTTCGTTTGGCGTGACGAGTGAGGTGAGGCGCCTTAGCGCGTTCCGAATAACATCCCTGAGGTTTAGTTTCGTTTGGCGTGACGAGTGAGGTGAGGCGCCTTAGCGCGTTCCGAATAACATCCCTGAGGTTTAGTTTCGTTTGGCGTGACGAGTGAGGTGAGGCGCCTTAGCGCGTTCCGAATAACATCCCTGAGGTTTAGTTTCGTTTGGCGTGACGAGTGAGGTGAGGCGCCTTAGCGCGTTCCGAATAACATCCCTGAGGTTTAGTTTCGTTTGGCGTGACGAGTGAGGTGAGGCGCCTTAGCGCGTTCCGAATAACATCCCTGAGGTTTAGTTTCGTTTGGCGTGACGAGTGAGGTGAGGCGCCTTAGCGCGTTCCGAATAATATCCCGGAGTGCAATTCTTTGAAACAATTATATCTTTTGTGACGGTGTCGTACCTACGCCTTCAACTCGCTGGTCACCTCAACTCTCATGACAGCCAAGATAATTTTATAAACCAAATGGCTTTGTATTTGATTTTTTTTTATGAGATAGATTTGCGAGGTCTACAGCTGGGTCGTTCTTCTTTTCGACCGACAATAGCCTGTCCTTCGTCTTACTACGGCATCTCATTTGAGTAATGATTTTACGGTTTTATAATGTTCGAAAATTAAAGTCCATATTATTTTATTAATTAGTATTAATTTAATATTTTAGTTTCTCTATCTAGCATTTTTTTAAATGTTTTTTTTTTCGTAGAATGCCGTGACAGAGTGGTAAAATAAAATGTTGTCCCCACTGAAAGAGTCCACTTTGTCACATGTTTTTTTTTAGAAACCAACCGTAAATAAATATTTATATTGGCCAGAAAGGAAACTTTAATTAGTTCTAATGAAGAAACCCATGCATTTTTTTAAAAATCGCACTTCAAAACCACAATTTTCGATAGTTCAAAAACCAAAAAAACAGAAAAACCTCGGTTCATTGTCGGTAAAAAAGAAGAACGACCCAGCTCACAGAGCATTAATTAGTCGATAGGAACTGGTTGTGAATAGTGTAGCTGCTGGTTTTGGGAAAACACCGCGTGCGCACCAAACAATGCCCGGGAGTGCGCAAATACGGCTCCTGCTAATTACTTGCGCCTGCGCAAATATGTGCACATCATTACTTACTCCTTAACTCGTCTTACCCGCAAGATGGCGACAATATTGGCTGCCGAGTATATTCTTAAGTTTGTGTTGTATTTACCCGGCTTTGATTTTGTGATTGATTGGCTTTAAATGAATTCGGTTCAAAACTATCACAGAAACTAACCTAAACTGTGTTTCTTGCGGGGCTCCAGTGGACCGACTCGGCCACCATGGCCTCTCCTGCCCCTCGGGCGCCGGCCGCCTGTCCCGCCACGCCACTATCAACGACATTCTCAGAAGGGCGCTCGTCAGCGCCAATGTTCTCGCTGCTCTGGAGCCCCAGATTGTGCGGGGCGATGGCAAGCGCCCTGATGGAATGTCGTTGATACCCTGGAAGTCGGGCCGTGCGCTGGTGTGGGACGCCACCTGCACAGATACCTTGGCGGCGTCCTACCTACCAGCAACTACCAGGCGTGCGGGGGCGGCGGCAGACGCCCGGGAACGCCTCAAGGTCTCTAAATACAGCTGTCTCGGCGCCCGATATCAGTTCTTTGCTTTCGGCGTCGAGACACTAGGTCCTTGGGGTAAGGGTGCGCTGGAGCTCCACAGGGAACTCAGCAAAAGGTTAAGGGAGGCAACAGGCGCCGGCAGCTTTCTCGCGCAGAGAATCACAATCGCTGTTCAGCGCGGGAATGCTGCCTGCGTGATGGGCACCCTGCCAAGTGGCACAGGTCTTTAATTTAATTAGTTATTTTATTTATTTTTTCTAAGTTTAAGATTTAGTTATTTTAGTTTTAGTAATAATTTTCATAATTAAATGTACACCTAATATTGTCAATTTCAAATAGAAGAACCTAAACAGTGCGTGTTGTAAATATCTACACTGCAGAATGCGAATAATAGTATTCTTAGTAAAGTTAACGACGACAGCATTAACACGCATTTTTAAATTTCTGGTTTTATGGTCTTCCTGGGACTATAGTGATTTGAAACTATCTTGAAATACAACTCGATTTGTGCTATACTCAGATACGAGTATGAGTCATGCCTCTACGAGCGATTTCCGCTACAGAGCAGAAAAACACTGCTACGCGCTACGGCGTAGCACGCGTAGCAATGCGTGGCCTCGAATGGGAGAAAGCTACGGTCACCAGTGGTTGAAGCTTGCGACTGTCAAACGGTGGTCGTCGATTCGAATACCGGCTCGTAACAATGAGTTTTTCAGAACTCATTTATCTACGGAATAACATTTGATACTTACCGTTGGTTTTTCTTGAAGGAAAACATCGTGCGGAAAGCTGCATAGGTATATCTGCGAAGAAATCCAAAGTTATATGTGAAGTCTCAAACCCCCATTGCGCCAGTGTCGGGCATCCATGACAGGAGGCCTACTCGACGCCCAGCAGTGGGACGCATAAAGGCTGAGATGATGATGAAATTAAAAGGTACGTGCTCTGTATTTTAAGGCTTTCCGCATGTTAAAGTCAGGTGTCACACGATACTTGCAAATAGACGTAGAAAGTATACAAAGGTTCGTCGAACTCCGAAAAAATAGTACTCTACAGTTTGTGACATGCAGTCAACATCACGTCGGCGGTGTCGGTTACTGCGTAACGTGAGAGGTTATGTGTTTAGCATCGCGACTAGATGTTTTGTACCAATATTTTGAGTTAGATAGGTGTTCGTGCGTAGAATTTTGATGATGTTATTACATATTTACATTCGAACAGGTCAAGTTAATATAAAGCTTGTAAAGACAAAATACTCAAGCTTAAATAACAACCTACTAATCCTACATAAGATAAAGAATTTATTATTATTATTATTAAACACATCGGTAATTAGGTTAAACGTATGTACCAACCAATAGGAATTAAAAAAACCGGTCAAGTGCGAGTCTGACTCGCGCACCGAGGGTTCCGTACGAAATATCATTCAACACACCCGTCTTGCCCCACCCATTAATTTTGGAAAAATCTTAACAACGCATAGTGTAGTTAAGTCATGAGTACCTACAGCGCCATTTATCGGTGCATTTTGTTACTAACTTGATGGCGCGACCAAGCCTGTATGTACAGTAAGAGAAATGTATTCACGTACCACCGTAGAACCCTGTCGCAATTGACAGGCCGCCGTCACTCAAACTCGAGTGGTATGTCACGTTATTGCGATAGGGTTCTACGGTGGTACGTTAATACATTTCCCTTACTGGTATGTTGGTTTTTCAGCGATAATTCTTTATCAAGTGAATTCATTTCGATAATTCTTTTTTTATTTGCTAGAAGGAACTTTCAGAACACTTTCATATGAATTTGAAGGAAAAAAAATTAACACAGAAGTATTAAATTACAAACAAAATTAACATATGATTTTTGAAGAATAAAAAAAAATTACGCTAGATAGAGGTCTCGTTGTACTTTTCCGGTAATATTCACGTTAATATTAATCAAATATATTTTTTTCAAATTTTTCGCTTGGGTAACTTCGGAGATAAGGGGGGGAATGGTATTTTTTTCAACATTTTTCTTTATAAATCAAAATTTTACCATTGTAGAAAAAAAAGAAAAACTGTTTTAGAATGTACAATTTAAGCCCTTTCATATGATACCCCACTTGGCCTACTAACTAGACTTTGAATTTTTGCCCCCCCTCTTATCCGCCCTTTTTTGTACAAATTAAAAGTATATATTACAAATTTTCATTTTCCATACACGAGGATTAGCTTTGTTTACAACTATTCCAAATTTCAAATCGATAGCATTAGTAGTTCCTGAGATATTTGACTTTGTGACAGATAGACAGACGGACGGAGTCGCACCATAAGGGTTCCGTTTTTACCTTTTTGGTCCGGAACCCTAAAAACAACAAAATCAATGCAATCATTTTAGTTAGTACGAATTTATCAATCGTCGAATCCGACTCGGCTGGGCAGCCTTCGGGAAGCTCCAGCACATCTTTTCGTCCAATATCCCGCAGTGTCTCAAGACGAGAGTCTTTGACCAGTGTGTGTTGCCAGTGATGACATATGGCACTGAAACTTGGTCGCTTACTATGGGCCTCATAAGAAGGCTCAAAGTCACCCAAAGGGCAATGGAGAGGGCTATGTTAGGAGTTTCTCTGCGTGATCGCATCAGAAATGAGGCTATCCGCAGCAGAACCAAGGTAACCGATATAGCCCTCCGAATTGCTAAACTTAAGTGGCAGTGGGCGGGGCAAATTGCACATAGAACCGATGGCCGTTGGGGCGGAAAGGTTCTCGAGTGGCGACCACGTACCGGAAGGCGCGGCGTGGGTAGGCCCCCCACAAGGTGGACTGATGACCTGGTAAAGGTCGCGGGAGTCCGCTGGATGCGGGTGGCGCAGGACCGGTCAATTTGGAACTCTCTAGGGGAGGCCTATGTCCAGCAGTGGACGTCTTTCGGCTGATATGATGATGATGATGATGAGTACGAATTTATAGAAGCTACACATGTAACTATAACTGCTAATGGGTCAAACAGGCCGTTCGTTCGTCATACCGTTTCAAAGAACTTATACCTCATTAATAAACACTTGAATGATATCTTTTGAAAGTCCTTTATCGGAGAGCGTGTGTTTGCGTGTCTCGGGCGGTAATCTGTTTGTGTTTGCTTGCGCGCGCGCTGCGTCAATATTATCGCGATCGAGTTAGCTGCTTTTTAAAGGTTATATTTCGAGTGCTTTCTACCAGGAGTTAAGAAAGAGGCAAGAGCACAGGTGATGAGATTACTGTAGCTCACATGTAAAAAAAATAGTGATATGCCGCCTACTCGACCAACACGAACCAAGCTCTTAAACGATGATGATGATGACAGGATAGGAACAAATTCCTAAATTTTCTTCATCTATCTTCATAAATTTATCTATACTCGTACTAATCTATACTAATATTATAAAGAGGAAAAGTCTGTGAAATTATAGCTTTGTAAGTTTGTATGTAATGGGTAATCTCCGGAACTACTCATCCGATTTCAATTTTTAAAAGCTTTTATTTAACTTGCAATGTATGTATGTAATTCATTATGTAACGAGAAGAGCGAGACCTCCTGATACAGGTGCATAAAACCTACTAGGAGGCCTCAACCACATTTGTAACCTAACTCTAAGTTGTCAAATAAACGATTTGATTTGATTTGATTTGATTTGAATGTATGTATGTATGTTTTTTTAACTTACGTTTTTTTTTTTTCGAAAAAGTGACCACAAAAAAAAACTATAATTAACGAACCTGCTCAAAAAAATCACGAGAATCGGTTGAGAAATGCGACCTGTAGTGTAAAGGAGAACAGCGGGACAGACACCAGATACTGGACGCCGGCCGGACAGATAAACGATTTTCGGCCCAAGCTGAAGCATAGAACTTCGTTCGCTGCGCTCGCTCGTTCGATTACATACCTTATTAAAAGAAGTACTGGAATATAAAAGTTCATCAAATTCCGTCAGTGGTAACTATTTTCACATACAAGATAATTGAAAGCTTTTAAAATCGATAGAATTAGACTACTAGCCTAAAGCTATTAAACATGTCCAGGGTCCTACCGCCAACGGCATTCGAAGTTTTCCCTCTCTGTTGCACTTACGTACGAACTCGCAAGTCTGACAGAGAGGGAAAACTTCGAATGCCTTTCGCGGTAGGCCCTCAGACATTGACTTGAGTACTACGAATAGACTGCCAGCACCTAGAACATTTTAACCCCCAACGTAAACGTATGTGGCATCGTGGCTCCTAAACGAATAGACCGATTTTAATGCAGATTTTTTGTCCGAAAGCTGACGTGATCGAAATGGTTCTCAGCTACGTTTCAACAAAATCGGTTCAGCTGTTTTCGAGATATTGAACTTTGAAATGAAAATATCGGTGGTTTTTCAACTTTTCTAAATTGTAGTTATTATTGACGTCTTCCATCAGTCCGCGATCTAGGAATTCAGTTCAAGAGCCCGCCGCAAACTATGCAGTATGCAAGGGTACTCCCACTAGAGTATTAGGTAGGCTAGGGGATGTTTGCTCTAACCGTGCAGGTTTGGACAAGAATGGGTCTATAAAGGTCTCCTCCGCCTGTCGTAGAAGGCGACTAATAGGGGGTCATCGGGGTCGCAGTGCTCTGGCGGGGGCCGGGACACTCGCCTAAAAACCCCAGTGAGATGAACATCTTTTCCACCCAAGAACGACCCAAATGTGGCGAGCTCCAGTGCGTTCAGAATGAGATCCTGTGAGTTTTTAGTGGATAGAAATACCGCATAACCCAGTCATCCCCATCCACCCCACGACTCATTAGCTTAAGAAAATCGGGCGAAGGCCAAGCAAGGTGAAGCCGGAAATGGTATCACCTTGTTTGACCTGAGCACCCCGCAGAAACTAAACGGGAGAAAGCATGTTTCTCTCCCGGCCTTGCAGCACTGGCTGAGGTAAGGATCTCGCGGGTAGTTTTAAGCCCTCCCTCCCCAACCCCCCCTTCTCCCACTGAAAGTTCGTAAAAGGTCGATAGCGATTCTTGGAGTGCGAACCGAGGTTTTTAGCCGGTAAGAGTCCGGCACTGTCTGGGCCTCCCCTCCCAGTCGTCCATGAGGATTTTCCTCGATCCGCACGTTCGTCTTTGGCCATTCTGGCGACCACAAACAAAAAAAAAAACTCAGTCATCCGCCGATGATTAGGAAACTAAACAAAAAAATAATTGTGTAAGTCTGCTCTATACGATATAATTTAATGTGTCCATACAACTTTCGTAGCTCTCCCATCTTACCTCTATTAGGTACTGCTAAGTGCGTGTACTGCGCGTTTGTCGGCTGTACCCGAATCGATGTTGTTTGTGTAGGCCGGTATTATTTCAAGAGCAGTGTCACTCCGAGGCACCGGACCGGTTAGCCGATTGTTTTGGTACACACCACGTCTTAACAGTCTTTTGGAAAGGTTGAGAGCTAACAATTTATCTTGCACTATAGTAATGTAGTCGAGCTCTCCAATATCTATCAGACAACCTATCAAAAATATCTACAGATTCTTTATTGTTATATTGATATAAGACGCATGTGTAGATACTTTTTAAAGGTTGTCTGGATAGATATTGAAGAACTCGACTGTACACAGTTAAATAGATGAATTAAACGAATTTGATTAAAATTAGGTCGTTATGAGAACATTTATTACAGTTTGAGCGTGAGAAAAAATAAAACAAGTGAAATCAAAAGAATTTTCGAAAAACCCAACAGCTTTTTTACAAATATTATAGACAGTACATATATACAACATCCTTCGGCAGTCGTATATTAAGAGTCAAAATCGGACATTGCAAGCGAGCACTGAAACTGATATTACTTATTGGTTTTTACAAAAATCCAATTATATTTGATGTTTTCGTCGTAAAATATTGCGTTGCCCTGTCATTATTTAGTATTTTCCAAGTTACCTAACGTAAAGAAAGATACGGCCTAATCGCCGCAAAAAACGTATATTTCGACACTTCAAGGCAATCAAAATTTATAGGGTACTTCCCGTTGATTTATAACTATAAAATTTATCAAATAATATCGACTTATACTCAAGTACAGGGAAACATCTGAAAACTATATATTTGTAATTTTGTACGGAACCCTCGGTGGGCGAGTTTGACTCGCACTTGTCCGGTTTTTTTTTGTTGTTAATGGTTATAAGTTCAATCATATTTTCAACATACTTTTAACAAAGTACCCTAATCACAGAATTGTTACATGGTTCCTATGACTATATGAGTATACGATTTATAAGTCTAAGTAAACATACTTAAATTAAATTGACTAAATAAAACCGCAGCGGTACCGCTAGATTCTCAAGGACTCAGTTTGTTTTCAAACATCTCGGAAAAGAACACAAACACCGTTTAAGCTTTTTATTTTTCCAACAAAAAACAATAGGGGAGGTGCTTCCTAAAAGGTTTCATGTCTCGCCCTGCCCCGCTCTCCCCTCGGAAGCGGAAAGGGTTGGGAACTTAGGAAGCCACATGCACTGTACCTTCAAATGTTAGCAAAGTATATTTTGAGTTTATTAAGAAGACTTTGAAGGGAAGTAAATTGATATTTTCCTTTCAAGGGATCCAATAATCGTTTCTCCAATTATTTATTGTAAGTGTACTATTGCGATGTCTGTATGTATTTTAACAGCAATCAGTTTCTCAACACTTCTGCTTTGTCCTGAATTAATATGTCCCCCATTTTTGCTTGTACAGTCAGCATCATAAACATGTATACACTTTTCGACCTTATGTCTGAGTAATAAGGTCCTAGAATGTATACATGTTTATGATGCTGACTGTACAACCATATCATCTAATGGCAACCATGTCAAAACAATATCCGAGACTACTTTTCCCAATAGGTAAGTGTATCTTACAAATATAATAGAGTTTAGGTATTCCCTAAGTAGTATAATAAGTTCACATAATATTGTCCTTTGATCCTTGTTTAAGTCTTTATTTGAATTTCGGCGGGTCCGGCCTTAAAAAAGAAAGTGAACTGAATAGATTAATTACGCTTCCAACCAATTTCTTCAGAATACTTCATTCACAATGAGATCCTGCAAGCATCGCTACACAAGACAGCACGAAGCATGCATAAATACCTTTGCTACAATAGCTTTGTTTCTTCACAAAAGTCTAACTTTCATAGGATTTCGATTTCAATCGGCAAACAGACAATGTCACAAATCGCATTCCGGTTTAACAGTGCGGAGAGTGCAGGCAAGATATTCCATTCCGCAACATTTATCGGGGGTTTATAATTTTATGTCTCTATTATTCTGACTGAAACACAGAGACGAAAGTTTGTATATACTGTACTAACCCCTTTTGTCAAATATCGGATAGATCAGCCCAGGAGTCATGCAGCCAGTATGCGATCGATAGACGCGATATACTATTCCGTATTATTGTCCAGAATTGCTATTTCTTGAATAAACATTTATTTTCTAAAGTAAATATAATGATGATTAACATTAACTAAATTAAATTCAAACTAAGTTAAATCTAAAAAAACCAAGTGCGAGTTCAACTCGCGTGGTGAGGGTTCCGTATATAATCTAAATTTCATAAGTGTTTTTGAATACTCAAACTTCTTATAGGTTTTTCTGTAATCTTTAGGCAAAGAACTATTTTTCATATTTTTTTCAGATTTTTAATCCTAGTAGTTTCAGAGATTAGGGGTGAATGGTCAATTTTCGTCTTTTTTCCTAAATTACTTCAGATCTGTTTTTGCTAAAATTATACAAAAAATATAACTGACATGCTTACAACAACCCCTTTCATTTGATATGTCACACAATACAGTTTGCGAAACTTTTTTTTTAAATTTTCCAGTTTACCCCCAAAAGTGGCCCCCTTGTTCAGAATTCATTAATTTAATTTACGCATTCATCTTTGGGTCACCAATTTACATATATGTGTACCAAATTTCAACTCAATCGGTTCAGTAGTTTCGGAGCAAATCGGCTGTGACAGACGGACATACAGACAACCGAGTGATGCTATAAGGGTTCCGTTTTTTCCTTTTGAGGTAACGGAACCCGAGGATGCTGGTGGCATTTCCTCGCTAAAGAAAGCCGCCAGCTCTTCGGTCACCAGTTACAACAATCAGACGTTTGGCGATTTCTGCAAATAACTTATGCGCACTACTGCGCACAAAGTTGTACTCTCTGCCGAGGCCTCTATATATATTACATTTCAGATTTTCTGTGTCTTTTAAATATTTACATCCTTTATAAAAAAAAATAACCTTTCCACTTTAAAGAAGTTTGAATTGAGAGTCGTTATTTGCTATCTACTCCTAGAGCGTATAGGTACCTAACTACTCAAATCATAATCTAGAAACAAGCTTGCCAGTTAGATTTAATTTAAATATATATTGCACATCAGCATTATTCAAAATTAATCGATCAAAGGTGATCGATGATTGCACTATTACACCTCTTCAGAACCTCAACCAATGGAATGAAACCCTGCCATTATTTAGTATTTTCAGGTAATTGTACCTACTCAAAGAAAAGTGTGCCTCCACTCGTCCGTTGACTGTAATTGTACAATTTTTGTAGAGAGTGTTCCTACAACAAGTACACGGACGGTCTCTTCCGACCCATTAGCCATGATAATAGCCTGTCTATACGTTTGCTGCTAAAGTTCTGAATAGAAGAAAAAATGTGGTGCCATTGTAGTTGGCGCCAAGTCTTGCGTCAAGAGTGTTCGGTCCTTTGGACGCCATAATTGTGATACTCTTTACGAGTGCACTTGAACTGGCCTGTTGTGTGCACTTGCATGGAAGCGTTGACAAAATTGATAGTAAATACCAAATTCCTTTGAGACGTTTTTGTTTCGTATTCCTATTTTGGGCTCTTCCTCTGGTTGTTTCAGTTTCTTGTTACTGGTGACTAGCAACTATCAAAACTAATACACACCTATCTAAATTTACTTGAAATTAGCGGATAATATAAGACTTATGGGTATAGAGTCATGCAGAAAAATATAAGTTGTTCCCAAAAGAATTAGCCTGTGGCAATTTCTGACTGTGTATATACATATATTTCACACGTTAAGGTCTAAGTTATTATTACAACCTATGCTATAGTAATTACGGCCTAGTGTCCTAAAAATTGGACAGTATGCCTAATACATAAAGTAACTATCTTTATTTTATTTTTTTACATTAGTCCCAAAATAGGGTTTTAATTTTATTACAGAATGTTAAGAAGCTGAGTTCTGTTAAGCCTGAATTTTCAGGTCCTAAAATAAGGGCCTTACGAGGTTGTAGCCGAACAACTCAAGAAAGGGAAGAATAGGTAGTTAGTTGTACCTGTCTGTTTGTAAGTATTGTATGTTCTCACAATATTTTAGCAACAAATCGCCATTTGTTCGAGTGAAAGTGAACGTCAGGTAGACGCCAGCACGCTCGGGCGGCTAGATAATCCTCTATTTGCTACCAGCCCGCTTACTCGCCCGACTGCCCGCCCGACGGGATTAAGATAAACATTTGGATAGGAATGTTGAAAAAAACCGCGTTGTTACTTGTTGTTTCCATGTCAGGTTTTGTCTTTACTTATTAACAACGTTTTCGCATGTGTGCTCCCAATTATTCCCAATTGTGTACTCGTATTCAGCTTGAATACGAGAACACAATTCCTTGTTCCAATTCCTTTTAATTACTTTCTTGCGTGTACCTTTCATATACATGGAAAAAAGATTTTATTGGTAAGTACCTACTTCATTTCGTGCTCTATACATTTTGAGACGAAAATGTCATAAAAAAGTGACTATAGATGTTTCGTGTACCCTACGTATGAGACCTATATATATACTAGCCAAAGACAATACAATTACAAACTAGGCACGACATCAAACGAAATCTTTGCCTGAAAATGGTGGTCGGTTAAGAAGCTCTATGAAACCACTTCCTAAACAGCTAGTCAATCAAATTATTACTAAACCTCGACCATCCCTACCATCAAATTATTCATTCCTATCATTATTCGTTGCACAAATGCGCATCGTCCCCTCTGTACCCCTATGGCGCACAATAAACACCGCGGATGCTCATTTGATTCAGGGTAACCCGATATTTTACTACGGGCATTGTTTAAACAATTGCGTAAGTGATTGTACCGGAGCACCTTGCGGGACCGCCTGCTGTACCGAACCAAGCTTTTTTGGTTGTCTTTTTGCTGAAAATTGTTTAGGGGAAGCCGAAGGTTTAGTTCGAGCGAATGCATGCTGTAAGTAAATTATTTAAATAAATTCGAACGTTACGTTTATTGGCTTCGTAAAATATTTGTTAACTAATAAGGGGACTACCAGCATCTGGTAAATTATTAAAATAAATAATACAGGCTACATGCTACCTTGTATAGTCATTTTGGATCAAGCAGGTTGAAAAATTCCTTCAACAGAGCACGGGTCATAACTGACCCTATGGGCGCTGACCTATGGAATGAAGCAAACTGCATGGCCTACATTCCATACCAGTGCAGTGTGAGATAGTTTCTTTGTCTATAACATCATCCCTGGCTCCCCCGAGTAGGTACTGAACGAGCATACGCTCCGCGTTACTCCCGGCGGGGGCGCGCTATCAGGTTACCTCCTACCCGCCCTTCGCTCCTGGTAATTCATAACGCTTCTACACAAACCGAGACGAACCAGTGTTTGACCTCCAACGAGCGCTGTTTTACGGTTCCCGAGGTTCAGATGTAGTAGGGGCTGGTCGGGGTGAGCGGCGAAGCCTAGACACAATGATTAGCACCGTTTTCTACCTTTTTACTTTTTTTCTCAAAATTTGGACTTTTTTGGTATTGATCCAGATATGGAAAAAAATTGTCACAAAAAAAGTTCAATGCCTGGGAATGCATCCGGGGAAATTGTAAAATGAGGAGGGACGTCTGTAATATCACAGAGTAGGTAAAGTCGACTACTAAACGATGTATCCATGTTTTCACGTTATTACAACGCAATTAATAGGTGATTAAATGAATGTAGGTACCCTACATCTTTTTGCAGTCGGCTCTACACTATTATAGAAATGTCCGATAACCCAAATCACTAAGAACTCGCCCTGCAGCAATGTAAAACAACATCAAACATTCATTTATCAATTTTAAGTTGATAATTTACTTTTGCAGTAAAATAAGTTGAGTTTTTCGTGCTATATCAAATTACTTTAAGATTCAAAGATTCAAAGATTTATATCTACGAATTCCACCATTGATATAGAGTTTCATCTAAATACGTAGTAACAATGCAATGATCATGAATAAGGAATCCACCACTATATTTAAACGGCATCATCATTAGGTCGTTCGGAAGACCGAAAACTCTTGACGTAAGGCGCCAACGCCAAGCTACTCTGCTTCTTTAGGGTTCCGTAGCCAAAATGGCAAAAACGGAACCCTTACAGTTTTGTCAAGTCCGTCTGTCCGCCTGTCTGTATGTCACAGGCATTTTACTCGAAAACTAGAAGGTGAATATTAATAAAATTTTGAGGAAAGGTGAATTTTGTTAGCCGCTACATAGTTTTGTAATTAAATCAGTAAGAAATATTTTTTTCGGAGTGCACTTCTGCACTCCACTACATAAAGTCAAAAATATTTTTTTCATTGTAAGCCCACGTGGATCATCAATCGATAGGCCTTTCAAAATAAATATAAGGTTTCTCAGCATTTTTAGGGTTCCGTAGCCAGAATGGCAAAAACGGAATCCTTATAGTTTCGTCATGTCCGTCTATCCGTCTGTCCGTCAGTCCATATGTCACAGGCATTCTACTCGAAAACTATTTTTTTAGCCGCTACATAGTAATTAAAATGACTAAAAAAAAAATTAGGCTTGCACTCCATAGATAAAACTGAAAGTCAATTTTTTTTCATTGTATGTAGTGTTGCACATCAATCGATAGGCCTTTCAAAATAAATATAAGGTTTCTCGGCATGTTTTTTGATTACGTGAATATGGTTGGAGATAATCGCCCCGAAAGTCACTAAAATTCTGTCCCCCCCCTCTAATTTTTGAACAGTTTACTTATTCAATTCTTTCACCTAAAATTATTTTGAATAAGATCGGTTCAAAGGTTATCGAGATATTGCTGAAAAACTGCCTTCCCTGTAGAAAAGGAAGTAAGGTAGGTAAGTGCTGTAAGATTTCCGTGACGATACGACCTTTTTAATAGAAAGGAAGAAAGAAAATACACCAACACACAGGACACACATATTAAGCAATAACATAAACAAGAAAAACATTAAACAATAAGTCTCTGCGGCAGTGAACCGGACGCTGGGCCGGAACACTTCGTTTTGCGTGGTCTAGCTGACACGCACTTGGCCGGTTTTTGTTGCTATTGTAATTGTGTATACTTACACATATGTAGATAATGCTAACTCCCGTTATATGCCAAGATCGGCTGGGTAGTAGCATATTTCTCCACGCGTTAGTATATGGTACCTATAGGCATCTATCTTAACACATTCACTGCCGGGAACCTGCCTAGCGGGCAGTCGAGTCGGTTCGTAGGCGCTGTTGTCTACCTAGCAGGAAAACCGCGGCATCAGCTACGAATAGCGCCACGAATTTGTTGACAGTGAATGTGCTTAAGTGCGTTCGAAAACTACGCGTACAAATGGACTCAGGAGAAGACCAGCGCGAAGAAAAACAGCGCAAAGTTATGCTGAGCAGGGCCCATTTCGTGACACGGCCTAGGCCGTTTTGTTGTCTTTGTCATATGTGAGTTTGTGTTAAATAAGTAATTGCTGTCACGAATAAATTATTTGAATTTGATTATTTAGATAGATCAGTGCGATAGGGAGAGCCGCAGACCGATGGGAATTGAAATGCGTCGATCGACCTAGTCTTGCACCTTTAACGTCAATCATCTACCAACGAACAATGTATGAAAATATTATCTCGTAGCATCAATATGAATCCCGCATTTTTACACAAATCCTTTAGAGTCGAGTGGGCCGTGCGGTTTCCGCCCGAGCGGCGTTCTGACGAGTATTGACGAGTAACGCAAGAAGCCGGCGCACACGCACAGTATACGTATCATGCAGTATATCCACTATACTATTACTGCGACAGAGAGTGCAACAGAGGGCTTCCTGTCGCATCAATCGTGGCAGGTAACTGCAACAGAGAGCGGAACAGAGTCGACCATAGGTGTAATCACGTAATGTTTTGAACGCGCGTTAGGTAGATCCAACTGTCATTTTCCCATATAAAAAGTGACATTTAGATCTACCCGACGCGCGTACAATGCGTTACATGATCGACCCGCTGGGGCCGATATTTGACTTTCGAGCGCTCGAAAATTAAATAAAAGTCAATACGATTGTTGCGTCAAAATGTCATGTACCTTTCTACCGATAATTTTTTTTCAAAACAGCATTTCATTATTTTTGACAATTTTCGAATAAAAGAATGGAGCGCTCGAAAGTCAATAATATTTTTTTTTAAATCCAGTCGCCAGTTTTACAGCGCGCACAGCCGTTATAGTTAGGTAAAGTATCATTTTAACCTATGCACCTAACATACTTAATAACACAACTAAACATCCTTAATCAAATAAACCGCCGCTATAACCGTTCTTGGTGCAAGAATGCCCATAAAGCTAGCTGCTAGCGGCATTTCCACGTTCGATACCATGGACAACCTTTGCACTAGAAACGATTCGGAGCGGGGGTCAAAATACTGAAGATCATTCTTGTACTGCGTCAAAGACCACACATTTCGCTCATAAACCGAAAATAACGGACACAACATCTCTAGAAACTCTTGAGAATGAAACTCTATCTCAAATACATAAGACAGATTTCCCATCAGCCTCTTCGGTCGAGATACGAGCTTGGTAAATGAGTCTAAATGCAATTTCACTACGCATTGTGAACCGCTGAAGCGGGAGACCGCGAATGCTTGGTAGGTGATGAATTACACAGATAATTGTGGCCAGATTATATGTGAGCGGAGGAAATAATGGCACAAATATAATATACAATTTTACGCATAGACTAATTCGGGGTGGGCGTTCGAAACGTAGAGTTCCACACTGGATTCCAAGGGTCTCTTTTCACATAATTATATGTGGTTCAGTGTGTTTTATAGATGTCATAATTTATATTTGACCGATTTCCCGACCGTTTGGTATGTGTAGGTACTTATTTGCTTTGTATTTACAACTCTATTTAATGATAAAACGGACTTACTTACACTGGTGACCGAAGAGTCTCGCGCAACGCATCAGCATTGCAGTCCAGCGAGGAAATGCCGCCAGCATCCTCGGTACAATGCCTCGAGGGCCTTTTTTCCTTAGTTTTAATTTAATTTAGTTAATGTTAATCATCATCTTGTATTTATTTTATTACTTTTAATTATATTTGATAGGTTCGAATCTTGTTGCATGCAAATTGGGATTGAATTTAATCCGTTTCAATAATCAACAAATTAAAATAAATGCTACTTTAGATAAAGATTAATTTGAAACGGAGAGTAGTTACAGTCACGGACTTTAATTGTTGAGCCATTTAGAGCTCACTTTATACTAGACACTTCATAGCTTCTTAGAAAACCAACCTTTGACACCTAAATGGCTCAACAATTAAAGTCCTTCACCGTACGTTGTAATGCACACTGGGTATACGGAGATAAAGGTTATCTTACCACTTATTAAAGAAATAGTATATTGTATGACAAGGGGCTAAAATAAGCCATATTACCACGAGATGGATATTTCGAGGGGTAATATGGCTTTTAGACCCGAGTTATACACTCTACTTTTCACTTCGACTGCGAGAAAATAGTAAAACAAAGATTATCCATCCACAATCAATAACAAATTTCACTGCGAAGAGATTGTTCAATTTAGCGTGAGGCGTTTTCTTTTCTAATGATTTGGAATTGGGGACTAAAAAACACCTGATGTTTGATTGGTCAATTTTAATATGTAGCTGTATTCTGGTTGGTTGATAGCAAAGAGAAATGTGTTTTGAAAGAGTTGTGATTGGTGGATTTAAATGATTTGGAATTAGGGACTAAAAAACCGGCCAAGTGCGTGTCGGACCACGCAAAACGAAGGGTTCCGTGCCTATTAAAAAGGTCGTATCGTCACAGAAATTTTACGGCACTTACGTCCTTTTCTTTGAGGAAGGCAGTTTTTCAGCAATATCTCGAAAACCTCTGAACCGATCTTGTTCAAAACAATTTTCGGTGAATGAAATTAATAAGCCATGAATTTTTCCATATTTTTAAAATACACCGTTCAAAAATTAGAGGGGGGGGACAGAATTTTAGTGACTTTCGGGGCGATTATCTCCGACCCTATTCACTTAATAAAAAAAAATGCTAAGAAACCTTATATTTATTTTGAAAGGCCTATCGATTGATGTGCCACACGGGGGGTCACAATGAAATTTTTTTTTTTGACTTTTAGTTTTATGTATGGAGTGCACCCCTAACATTTTTTTTTTTGTCATTTTAATTACAAAACTATGTAGCGGCTAACAAAATACACCTATCCTCAAAATTTTATTCAAATACACCTTATAGTTTTCGAGTAAAATGCCTGTGACATACGGACAGACGGACAGACGGACAGACGGACAGACGGACATGACGAAACTATAAGGGTTCCGTTTTTGCCATTTTGGCTACGGAACCCTAAAAACACCTGATGTTTGATTGGTTGATTTTAATATGTAGGTATTCTGGTTGGTTGATAGCAAAGATAGATTTTTGAAAGAGTTGTGATTGGTGGAATTAATATGGTGAAGTGTTATGATTGGTCAAATAAAATGTGTTAAAAATCATAAATATGTATACATATTTTCCCTAGGGGCTAAATGTACTACTTTAGCCCCGCTTATTAAGCCTAATATGACACACTTTTCGAGCATGAGATGTGAAAAAATATATAAGTACCTACGTCACTTTCGATTTTAACCGGGAGAGCGGCGCGGGCGCCGTTTATACACGCCTCAATGAAGACTTCTTGCCAACTTTGTTGCGTATCAAAGTGCACAAAAAATAAAGTTCGGCCATTGTCATTTTCGATAAGTCTCGCGGGATGGGTATTTTAGGGTTCCGTAGTCCATCTAGATTCTGTATTCCTCTGTTCGACTTTATTTCAGGTAGGTAGTAACGGGGCTACTTGGTTAATCTGTAAATACACAAATAAAAAAATATATTGGTGCAAATAGTCAATGTCCCTACATGTAAGTGCTGTTTTCGAACCTTCCGACTTTTACTATAAAATTTTTCGAAATTCAATTCATGATATAAAATCAGTCCTATGAAAAACCTAGGTAGGTACGATGTTAGTGCGCGTAGCTACATTGAAGTCGGTGAGTTTGTATATTAATAGATATCTACTAACTACGGAATCCTTCACTAACCATGGTCTGATATGCTCTTATTCAATTTTCTGGATACCTACTCTAATTGTGTCCTTGCGTTTCTGGTACATTGAGTACCAAGTCCAAGTGTCCTTCATTGGTCATTCTTTGTTCGGCACTTGCAAGGAAACGCGATATAGCTGGTAACACTACCCGAATAGATTGTTATAAACAATGAACACAATGGGATCTTTCATGTGGAGTAGGTAAGGGACCATTGATTAGGTACTATGTGTTTATAACTTCCCTAAATAAGTACTTGAGGAAA
The DNA here is from genome assembly GCA_932294315.1 of Epinotia nisella. NCBI lineage: Eukaryota > Metazoa > Arthropoda > Insecta > Lepidoptera > Tortricidae > Epinotia > Epinotia nisella. The sequence goes on from OW028693.1 coordinate 13,718,231, forward strand.
GAGCGTAGAGCGGATTGTCGTTTTGGGGCATTAGATTTGCAGAATTTAGACCCCTAGAATCACGATTTTAGAATGTGACCTAGAAATAACTACAACACAGATAAGTTGAAAAACCGCCGACATTTTCATTTCAAAGTTCAATATATCAAAAACGGCTGAACCGATATTGTTCAAACGTAGCTAAGAACCATCTCGATCACGTCAGCTTTCGCACAAAAAAACCCGCATTAAAATCGGTTCATTCGTTTCGGAGCTACGATGCCACAGACAAACGCACAGGCAGACACACAGAGGCACGTCAAACTTATAACACCCCTCTCTCTTTGCGTCGGGGGTTCAAAAAGAAGAAGAGAAGAGTCAGATGAGCGACATACAAAAGTTGATTCACCTATATCTGCACGGCTATCACAAGACGGCGCGCGAGCTTTCTCGATTTTTCTCGCACTATCCGTCTCTTTCTTATTAGAACACTTAGAAAGAGAGGTGTAGTGCGAGAAAAATCGAGAGAGCTCGCGCGCCGTCTTGTGATAGCCGTGCTGTAGTATCTAGTAGGTAGGTGTAGTAAGCACCGGTCTACTTTTCGTCCGTACGTTCCGATCCCGATCAAATTTGAATCTACTTCGGACACTGACTTCGTCGTTTGACCCCGCCTGAGACGGCTCAATGCTTTTGCAAGGTCTGCCCTGCCGGCTATAATGAATACGCGTCAGTTATTATTTTATTGTTTAAAGACGCGTTTTTTTCTCAACACTGGTAACTGGAAGGAAAAATTGTGCCAAGAAACTTTTACTTTCTGCCCCGTATTCCAATATTATGTTAGGATTAACTAAATAAGGTTTTTGCGAGCTGGCGCGACAGAGTCAACACGCGGGCACTCAGACACTGTTTACTGTTTAGAAAAGAAAGAGGTTCGCGATACCGAATGTGACAGATTCTGTAAAACGTGTAGCCTTGTGTATTCCAGATGTAAAAATGTCTTGAGTTTGCAGTAAAATCAAGATACCTATTTCTAGATGTAGAAAACCATATCTTGCCGTTGATTGCCTTCCTATTTCCTTTTTAACCTCCGATAGAAAGGGAGGTGTAAAGTTAGGTTAGTGTGCATCTGTGTGTCTGTCTGTTGCATCGCAGCTCCCAAATGGGTGAACCGATTTAAGTGCGGGTTTTTATTAATCGAAAGCTGTATCTGTCGAGATGGTTCTAGACTACGTTTGTTGTGTCGGTGGTGTCTTAAATTTAGATATAATTTACCAGCTTTTGCCCGCGACTCCGTCCGTGTGGAACTCGTTTATATCGTAGCTCCATACAAACTTTCATCCCCCATTTCACCCCCTTAAGGGATGATTCACGGGATAAAAACTATCCTATGTCCTTCTCCGGAACTCAAACTATCTGTATATCAAATCTCATCTAAATCGGTTCAGCGCTTTAAGCGTGAAGAGGTAACAGACAGACACACTTTCGCATTTATATTAGGTAACCTACCTACAGCTTCTGCACGCGACCCCGTCCGCATGGATCTCGTTAATATTGTAGCTCCATACAAACTAATGATGCCCTCTGTAGCCTAGTTGGACGTGACCCTGCCTACGAAGCCGGAGGTCCCGGGTTCAAATCCCGGTATTAAGGGCATTTATTTCTGTGATGAGCACGATTATGTGTGGCTGTTTTCTATGTATGTGTTTAAGTATTTATTTATCTATAATTGTACGTATAATATGTATATCTATCGTTGTTTAATACCCATAGTACCTACCTACAAGCTTTGCTTAGTTTAGGACTTGGTCGATTTGTGAAAGAAATCCAAATATTTGGCTTCAACCACCTTAAACACTGAAGCCCTTATTCAGGTTCAGATAGACACATACAGACAGACCAAAGAGATTATATCGAAGCGCGACTACAAACTCACTACCGCACTACTGAAGACACACAGAAACCAACTACGCAAGATAGTAGGAATAATAACCGGACACAACACCTTGAACAGACACCTCTATAATTTAGGTATCACAGACAGCATGTGCAGAGCGTGCATGGAGGCAGAAGAAACGACTAAACATATTCTAACTAAACTGTAAGCAGGTAGAAGTATACAGGTAAAAGCACCTAGGGTCTCTGGACACACTACGGAACGCAGTCAGTAATTCCAAGGCACTCATAAACTTTTTAGAGGAGCTCGGGTAGCAATGCACCGCGGAGAAGTTTCCCAAATTGCGAAAATTCTAATAAGGAAAGTTCTCAGAACTTAAATTTTATAAAACATGTCAAAAGCTCTATTGCTACATACATTACCAGCTGTTTAAGTTGCCTGCTTAAAGAATAATAGATTATACATGTAATTAATGATACATCCATGAAAAATTCCCAGCAGAAACTTTCTAAAGGAAACTTATTTTGAATTTAACATGTCAGTTTCCGGAAATTTCTGAGAACTTCCCTGATATATTGAGAATGTTCTGCAACTTGTACATTGCTAAGCTGGGGTGGTTAGAGTATCGCCACCCCGCCGTTTCACGCAAAATAGGCACGTTGGATGTCGACTTGCGGAAAATGTCCAGTAAAACTGATGTATCATAATTATAATTTATTTAAACTAACTAACTAATTCAGGTTCACGTTCATCTAACCAAATATGCCGTTGAAATTCGTTTGTCTTTGTCACTCTGACATTGATCTATGTGAGATATAGGTACAAAACACATTTTCATTCATTAAGTCTAGTATAGTCTAAGGTCACTAAGGAATTAAGGCTCGTCCCGGATCGTATGCTCAAATGCCCCATGACACGGGCTTCTCACAGACTGGCGCGGCCTGCGGTGGCGGTCAATAGTAAATTTGACAGTTGATGTTGATGTGATTGTGCAAGTTTTAAAATAATTTACACACTCTGTATTAGGTACAATAGATAGCTACAAAGACGCTAATCTCAAATATCTTGATTATCGTGTAGATAATCTCGAGGACGCATTTAAGGGCAGCCGCCCTTGTAACAGCCCTGTGATGACAATAGATATACCTTCCATGTTACAATAGGACAATTGGCATGGATAGGTATTTTAAATGGAAGGGAATTGCATTAAGAATTTAGAGATATGTACCTAATCATCATCAGCAGTTTAAGAGCTTTAAGAGTCTACAGGTACTTAGGTACTTATGGGAATCATTCAAAAATCACCTGCTCTAAGCGCTAAGGGCACTAAGGTAAGTATTCAACAGTTTTCTAGGAGTAGGTACCTAGGTATAGTCGTCAGTTTAGTGGTAGAGTAAGGTGCAAAAATGGCGTCTCTGTGCGAAATGGGAATTGGCTGCAAAATGGTAGGACCTAAGCTAAGGAAACTAATGGATAGGTTACACTTGAATATAGTGCCTAAGTATCTATAATATAGGTAGAATTCGTTTTTCAAAACCCTCAAATTGACGACTTATTTTGTTAGGGCTAGTTTACATTGGGTCTTCGCGAATTCGACACTCAAGTCAACGGCGCCAAAATACAGAATAAGTAATACATCTGCGTGCAATGCATGCAGAACCGATGGCCGTTGGGGCGGAAAGGTTCTCGAGTGGCGACCACGTACCGGCAGGCGCAGCGTGCGTATAGACCCCCCACAAGGTGGACTGATGATGACCTGGTAAAGGTCTACCATAAGTAGTACCTATGTACTAAAGAAGAGTTATTAAATTTGCCCTGTTTAGTTTCTGATTTCCCATTTTAGGCACTGACCTTGGTACTTATATAAAAAAAAACAAAGATGTCCTCAATTAGCTCAACACCATGAGTAAAGAGCTCAGTAGGTATGGTACCCTACCCAAGTTATTTTAACGACGTCTGGTTTATTCTTATCTAAGTACGAGTATTGAAGTTAACGGTAAGTATTTGGATTAGTTGAATTTAGTATGTAGGTACCTGTAGTAATAAAAGTAATATAATATCTCACATCAAAAAAAACACGCTGTAATTGAATAGGCATGAAAACCTTGAACTTGTTCAATAGGTATCCAATTTATAAATATTAATTAACTCCATCCATTTACGAAATAATTTCCACAGAGCTGACGGGCATCTCTATTCAACCGAATTCGACGTTCTCCCTTCGATATTTAAATTTAAATGGATTCTGCGGTAGGCGGTGCTTACGCGAGGCGTTATCTCTCTTAGCCAATCAGAGCTCAAGGATTACCCTCCAAGGATAACAGGTGGCTGTGATTGGTCAACCTAATGTCATGTCCTTGCCATCCTTAGAATTATAATGGTATGATAGTTCATAAGGACCTATGTTGCATTCATTTAATAGCAGATACGTCACTTTGACTTGGGAAGCTGGGGCTATATTCGTCTCTGTACGTTATTGACGATATTATTGCTGTTTCGAAGGAAGAAAGGAGATGATCTATCAACGGGTATTGATTTATGGAATTATAGAGATTAGATTTATGAGGACTGTTTTGTGGGTGGTTCTGCGTTGGGTACTTGCCCGTTGAAGTTAAAGCTATATAGATATATATATATATATATATATATATATGTATGTGGTACCCTACCCACATAGGTAGATAGTTCATTTAACATAGAATTGTCTTTGTAGATGAAGATAGACGAGGTACCTACTTATTCGTCTTTTATCAATAGCCCATAGAAGTATAGAGGCCAATAGGTAATAGGTCTAGGCTAAATATGCGTAAGAACAACATCATTAACATCAATTACCAATGAATTAATTATTAATTATTGTAGATAAACCTGTAAAAATCTTGAAACGCCTGTACCAAATTGCTTGCAACGAAAGTACCTAAGGAGCGTACGTACCTATACGAACTAGTGTCTACTTAACTCAATGTTCAAACGATGGGAAATGGATATCTTCTACTCTTTGTTCTGGGGTCTGGGGCAGCAAACAGGTAAAGCCAATTTTAGAGACCGATTGCCTTTCCTCACTACCTCCTAAGGAAAGGATCCTAGAGAAGAACCCTAAGAAATAGGGTATTACTTTTACACATGCATAAATAAAATATTCGTAATATCCTGTTTTATTCCTTCGAACCCTCACGTCCACCCCACCACCTGTCTCTAAAAAAATACAAATAAGCGCCACCTAGTGTCGATCATGAAAAATGACACAATTATTTATTTTAGCGTCATCTACGTGCATTATATAGCAAAATGTAGAGTTATCAGCAAAGTATAAGTTGACATGTTGTCGGTACTGACAACTAGATGTCGCGCTACCCACAAATATCTCCTTGTGGTTCGTCTATTCACCGCTAGGGGTCGTAAGCATAAGTGATTGAAAAAATAATTAGTGAAAGTAATAAATGCCTAGAATATGATACTTTATTCGAAGATATTTTCAACTGAATGAATTTAGTTTATTGACTTTTTGAATACAAAAAAACAAGCATAATTATTTGTTCAAGCACAGTTACAAGTTATTTCAATGCAGCAACACTAAACTGACGCGTGTCTATTCGTGCTTCTTCGTTTTGTGACGTACGACGGCGACGTGTTGACATTTCCATTCCATTTCACTTTTTACTTACGTGTCAAACAAGCGAGCCTTGTGCGCTTCGGCACATTTAATTTTAGGAATAAATTGTGAGTATTCTACCTCATCCCCATATATTTTACTTTCTATATCAGTGTATTTGTGGTATACGTGATTTTCTGTCGAGAAAACTAGAGTGCGTAAAAGTGTCGAGTTTTCCATGTTTTGCTTAGTGCCGACCTTAAATCTCGGATATTTTACCGATAGTAACGGTTGATTTGGTGCAAATAGCTGATTAAGACCGTGAAAGTGCGGCTCATGCTCATTTCCATGTGTAAATCGACGTAGAACACCCGTGAGAATAATAACTTGTTAAATTTCTTAAACATCTGGGCAAACACGGTTTTGATGACGTCTTTGTATTTTCCTCGCCAATTTGTTTTTCTTTAGTTCTTTTAAGGCCTTCGCGGCGAGGAATAGCTCATTGTATCACTTAATTAGGTAATTATTCTTATTACCTGAGTCCTCCATTGATCGGAAATCCCTGATTACCCAAACATTATCTCTGTCAACAGTATGCTATCAAACATTTTCTGATTATCTTTTAATACTCTTAAGTAAGTGCGTGTTATAAAATATAATAGCATTTAGCATTGTTCAACAAATTTTCCCTTTTTGTGTAGGTACTAGGATTTAAATAAGTGCTAATACTTAAATTCTTTTGTATAATTTGTCAAGTATAAAACAATGTGTGTTAGAAGTTTAATATTGTGTGGATCTGTGTCTGTCTGCATCATAGCTCTGAAATGGAGAATCCAATTAGAGTGTGTTTTTTTTAAATGGAAAGTTGTCTGTCAAGATGGCTAGTGGTTTTGTCACAGCTGTTTTATAAATTTTTAGTTTATGTAGTTATTGTCATCTATACTAATAATATGAAGGCGAAAAGTGTGTGAGATTGTTGCTTTGTAAGTTGGTATGCAGGAAATACTTGTTCCTTGCAATACGCGATTGAGGCCGCGCGGGCAGCTAGTATCTACCTACTATTGAATAGCAAGTTAATAGGAATAATTCCGATTAATTTGCTAATGTACTAGTAATGAGCATAAGAAAATACATGAATACATTGGTTGAAAGCATATTAACTAACAAGTACTTATAACATAATACTTTCACTTTATTATAAAGATGTAAAAAAAAGTTGAAAGCATATTAACTAACAAGTAACTTATAACATAATACTTTCACTTTATTATAAAGATGCAAAAAAATGCACCATATTAGCCCTCACTTTAGTGTTGATAACTTATGTCTTGCTATAATTTCACAAATAGTCTGTACATTGATTTTGATAACTGGAAAAAAGTGAATTATATTGCAATAAAGAGACCACAAAACAAAGTCATCATCATCATCATCATATCAGCCGAAAGACGTCCACTGCTGGACATAGGCCTCCCCCAGAGAGTTCCATATTGACCGGTCCTGCGCCGCCCGCATCCAGCGGACTCCCGCGACCTTTACCAGGTCATCAGTCCACCTTGTGGGGGGCCTACCCACGCCGCGCCTTCCGGTACGTGGTCGCCACTCGAGAACCTTTCCGCCCCAACGGCCATCGGTTCTACGTGCAATGTGCCCCGCCCACTGCCACTTAAGTTTAGCAATTCGGAGGGCTATATCGGTTACCTTGGTTCTACTGCGGTTCTACTGCTAAAACAAAGTAGCATAGTGTAAATATATTTTGTCAATGTTTTAACTTGCACACCAGTTCTATGGAACTTTATAATTAAGAATTCCGTGCACCAAAAGATAATCAGGAAGAAAATCTTATTATTTATTACTATGTTGTTTTTATAAAATGTTGTAAAACAAATATGTATCTTCCTTCCAGGACAAATTACCCTATAAAAATGGCACCAAAACAGAGGATGCGCATCGCCAATGAGATTGCCAGCAAAAACATCACCCAGAGAGGCAATGTGCCTAAAACCACCAAGGTACCTTTCCTATTACATTGTATTTTATTTCTCTACTGTTATAGGTTTTTATTTCACTAACTGTGACATCCATAATCCATACTAATATTATAAATGCGAAAGTGTGTCTGTCTGTTAGCTCTTCACGCTTAAACCGCTGAACCAATGGAGATGAAATTTGTTATTGAGATAGTTTGAATCCCGGGGAAGAATGTAGAATAGTTTTTATCCCGAAAATCATCCCCAAAGGAGGTGAAATGGGGGGTGAAAGTTTGTATAGAGCTACTATGTAAACGAGTTCCATGCGGACAGACTCGCGGGCAGAAGCTAGTCACATGTAAGAATACACCTCCTGCAAAGAAAACACAATTAATTGCATATTTGGAACTGAAGATCATATGCTGTATTATTATTTAAATTTGTCAATCCCTTTATTTATTTATTATTTTATTACACGATTATTACATTCAGTGGGGTACAGTCACAGGGATTATTATCTGCCATAAACAAGCGAGCAAAAATACCTGTCACAACCGAACAGCCCTAGACATAGAGTTGTGTCAGATATTTGTGCGCACTTTGTAGTAGCAGATATGAATGCTGGTGAGTGGTGTCTGTAGTTACAAGTTAACAATTTTCCTGCATTGATAGTGTTAAGACAACGAAACCAGACGTAATATTAACTACTCATATGTTGAACCTTATTATTTCTATTACGTGTCACGCAAGAGTAATTAAAAGGACTAATGAAATTAAGTATTTCCAAAGCTTCAGTCTACCTAAGCTACGCTACACTTTTTTCTTCTTTGAAGCTTAAAATTTTTCCCTATTAGGCTGAATGCTGAATAGTGTTTTTGATTCTAGCCTAAAATCTCAAAATACTGAAAGATAAATCAGCAAAGTAGACATGTTTACACTTTCAAATATATGTTTGCATTTCAGCAATAAGGCGAAAATTAAATACAGATCTTTGGCGTTGACTGTACCACTTTTTATTACCTACTTTTACAACTGTGATAATATCAGTTTTTTATTTTTATTTAAGGTTCTTAAGTGAAGTTATGCATAACATGCTTCGTTATCACTGTGACATTGAGGTTATTTCAATTGATTATTATGTATCATATTTACAAAAGCATAAGGCGTATTGTTGCAAAAACTGCTAGTTGCATTTAACTGCGCATTACTGGACTTTTTAAGTCTTTTATCGCCTCAATTTGTTTCGCATTTTACATCGATTAGTTACTTACGTCGATAAACTTTAATTAGGATTTTTGTAACAAGTTACTTCGAGCCCGCGCTGTAAAGAATTTGAAATATTGCGATATAGGATACACAATATAACTCGATTATCCTTTCATCTGTTTGGTCAGGATCCTGATTTTTTTTTGTATTTTGCAAGTTTTAGAACGTTTTTATTGGCTCTATACTGCAACCGAGGCTTGAACCCACGATTTTTAACCCTGCAGATACGAAAAGTTAAATGTATTTTATTGAAGTGGAAATTGTACATGTGGGTAATGTGTCCGTGTGCCCTTACTGATTTCACGTTTACTCTCTCCCTTGGCCCTAAACAATTATTTTAGTCACTTTAAGTGGTCACAGCACCTTTGACCCGGCTATCATTTATCACATGGGTAACTAGTGCTACAACTTTACAGATACGGTAATTCCAAGTTACTTGTATCCTCATCCAATAACTTACAAAAATGTTGCTAGGTCTTTTTATCATTGTTTTTACTAATCTATAAAAAGGAATTATTAAAATTGTAAGGGACTTAATCGCATATTTTTCCTAGAAAACATCCCCTTATGTTGGTGTGACGAATTGGAAAAGTTAAACTTAATAAAATATCTATGCGGTATAGTTGTAATTAGAAAAAAAATGAGAAGGTCTTGGTATTAAATTCATAACTAAACTAATTAAATGTTATCTCTTACAGGAAAAGGAAGACCAGTACCCAGTGGCCCCCTGGCTTCTAGCTCTCTTCATCTTCGTAGTTTGCGGTTCCGCGGTCTTCCAAATAATCCAGTCTATTCGGTTGGCCTAAATAAATCACCCATAGCAATTCCCAACGTGGCTTGAGTTGTTTCTACTCGCCGTTAGATGTCGCTGTGCGCTATGGGGTGGTGGCTGACACTTTATCTTTTAAACGCTGGGTGTAGACTGGCGGCGCTGCTATCGCTCTTAATAAACGCCATCTAACGGTTTTAACATGCTGCCAAAAATATCAATTTTATTTGTATCTCGACTGATTGTTTCTAAATCAATATTACTGAGTTGTGATTGCACTTGGTGACTTAATCATTCCAATTTCTTAATCACTTGCCAATTTCGTTTATTTCAGTCACCATCATTTAGTGAAAGTTAAGCTGTTAGGTAATCTTCGTTTTGTAAGTCGTAAAAGCGTATTGATTTCTAATATCATTTAGTGTTTGAAGCCGCTCAAGCCACCATCACATACTCGATGTGATATAATAATAACGTTTTTGTACACTTTTATACACAAGTGTTGTGGAAAAGGATACAGACAAGTCATATCAGACTGGTATCTTTTTAAACAAGTTTTGTAAGCAGTGGACATAAACGTTATATATGTGCGTCTCTCTGTAGCTTCCAAAGTTGCATCTTTATCTAGTGGTAAGCGCAGAAATGCATAATATAATCTCAATCTTCAAATGTACGAACTATATTCTTGTATATTGTAAAATAAAATTAACGAAATTAAGCATTTAGTGTGCGATATTCGAGAAATCCATTCCGTTGTATTATATTATAATTTGACGCACAAAGATGTGTAAGCATTGTGTTTACATGTTTTTAGACCGACATGTTTAAAGTTATTTTACCGCCACTAGGATTACAGGAAATTGGTGGGTCTATTTTTAATTAATTGTAATTTATTTGAAATGAAATACAGTATATTTGTCTCTTAAAATGTTGTATTATTTTATATTGATTATAAGCTGTATACCAACCTAGTTTAATGTGCATCTGTATCGCACGCGGCTACAAGTATCTGAAATCTAACCCGTACAATTGGAGAGTTGGAAGTTAGTAGAACTAGCAGAACGTAAAACAAGGAAGGGACTATGTACATTGTAGAGCCGACAATGCGCGAGTGAAATTGCAGGCGTCCATAGCAACCGCTTACCACCAGCCCGGCCGTACGTTTGTTTGTCACCAACATGGTGTTAATCTTTTCGACGCAAACGACGCATATACGCACCGCAGGTTCAACGCCAACGACTGATATATGCGTCAAGGAGCCCAGCGCGATAGCAACCTTCTTGCATTGACATAAGGTTTAACTCCGCACTAAATGTCTTGTTGATTTGGCGTGTGGTTGACCACTTTTCTCTTTGACAGAGCGTTGAAAAGGTTAAACCAGTGGCTTGTGAGCTGTAGAACTCGAGCCTGATTTTTTTTCAAAAATTATTGTTTTAAATTTGGTTCGAAGAAGTGACTACAAAAAAAACTGCAATTAATGAACCTGCTCACAAAATTTCAAGAGAATTTGTTGAGAAATGCGACCTGTAGAGGAGAACAGCGTAACAGACACCGGACATACGAACGATTTTCGGCTCAAGCTGAAGCATAGAACTTCGTTCGCTTCGCTCCCTCGTTCGAAAAATGTACTATTTCCGGTCCTTGGTCACTACATCGTTGTTGAGTGCCTGAGCATTCATACTGTACATTGTTGAAGAGGCTAGGAAGTAAGCAATAGACGGACGAGTTAGTTCGAGGGCCGACGCGTAGCGGAGGCCCTCGAAAGTACGAGTCCAGCTATTGTACTTTCGGCCGAGGCTTAACACAGTGCTTTTCACGCCTACTGCGAGGAAATTGCAAATAATTATAATTTTAAATCAAAATTAAGTATCTAATTGAAGATCATAATACTAAACAGGCTCACTTGCCTCGCGCCCCGGCGGAGGAGCAAGGAGCACACGCACGCCGGCGCGACCGCGCGCGGTGCCCTGTGATTGGTCGATCGCTGTTCAAACTGTCCAACAATAACATTGTTGGACAGTTTGAAGTCATAGATGGCCTGTTCGTGCGACGTCCAACTAACCACAGCTTTGAAGCCTGAATTCTGACCATCTTTTGCCACATTTCCGAGCAGTGGCGTGAAAAAGATTTATGTGCCACCAACATAGCGTTCAGCGACTATATTGGTTGTCGTTTGATAAGCACGGAGTCGTACAATGTATGTAGTTGCGGACTGTTCGAATAGGCTTTACGTATAGGTAGAGGTACTTCTACTTTCTGACGCTGAAACAATAAGACTTAAATAAACTAAGTCCAATTTGAGTTTGAATAATGTCAACGTGTGCTTTGTATAATGATAATGAAACGAAGTAGTCACATATTTTTTCGTTTATTTATATTGACGATTAGGTAGGTACATCTAACATTTGAGAGCTTAAAGCAATTTTTTATTTTAATATACAATAGGTACGAAGGTATAACTATATGGTACAAATTAATTTACATTGTCATGTGATATGTGGACTTATACTAAATTTTGTGTCCTAAATAAATTTTCGAGCACCTAAATATGTAGCACCAATTTTAAATTGATTGTTTGTTAAAACTGTTGTCATGGATAGGTAGATAATACGTAGGTGATCTGCAAAATATGGCCTTATTGTAATAGAAACACTGGATTTTAAATTACACAACACAACCTTTAAACAAATATCTATTATTATTGAACTATCAGTAAATTTACATATTCTGCGCCAAACAAATTTGTGACTGGTAATTAATATATAAAAAAGGCACAAAGTTATATCCAAACACTGTAGAAAGAATGGCGAATTTTTGATGTCGCAATTGTTTAAACAGTATGTTGGTAGGTAAGTACCTATTTTTGTTTGCATTTGAAGTTACTTGGTTGACTAATATTGGTATTATCAACGTATTTAAGCACATTAAAGTACCTATCATCGTTTTTGTATTTTACAAAGAGTGCAAACATTAAAAAATTGTATGAGTGTTCAAAGTTGCAGATATCACCATAATAGTGGTATCAGTAAAGTGCAGTGGTAATTCCTTGTAATTCCCACACTAAAAATATACTTGTAATGAAATGGTATCTTTCCTCATGGCAACATTAACTTAATCACTACCGTGATAGCTATCTCTTACGAGGTTCATAATTCATCATTCATAATTTATTGCAGCCATGGTACAAATATTGGTCTTACATAGGGCATTTTGATTTTCATGGAGTCTTTCAAATAAAAATAATATGGTTATGTGCTCCTGGTACCAAAACGAGCTTGGCGCAACATGACATGATCAGCACACTAATTGACATTAAAACATTCGTCCCTCTGGCACAATTGGTAGTGAAGGATGAATGCTTTGCTTTGCTTCCGACATAAGCGCGAGATTATACTTGCTAAGTGTTTTTTAAACAGCTTGGGTACGATGAGAACTGTGGCTGTCATAACTGGTACAATTTATAATCTTAAAACGTGTACTGCACGGCTATCACAAGACGGCGCGCGAGCTCTCTCGATTTTTCTCGCACTACACCTCTCTTTCTATGTCTTCTAATAGGAGAGAGACGGATATTGCGAGAAAAATCGAGAGAGCTCGCGCGCCGTCTTGTGATAGCCGTGCTGGAATGACAGCTGAGGCTGCCATCACTCAAGATGCGGGTAAGTACGATACGATGCTTTACCTAAACAAAAATCACAAATCACAGCTGCTCACTACTGAAATGTCAACCATAACGTTAAAAACTTAAATAAACTAGATTAGGCCTATTTTAAAGTATCATAAATGGCCTCGTTGGGATATGTACCATTCAAATGGATGCTGTTGCTAAAACTTAAAGAATCATTTTTGCTTATCCGGATCTCCGTCCTCTCAAAACTTTGATCCACTTCTTGAGGATAGTCGTCCATATTACTCGTTATTTCTAATCTTATTGCATGTATTTTCGGATCTGATTGATCAACAATCTTCTTGTCTCGCTCCCACGAATCTATGGCTATTGAGACGTCATTTTTACTCCCCATATCATCGAATTCACTTGAGGCTAAACTCGAAGTGTCTAAATTGAAATCAGTGGTTTTCTCTATAACTACTACTTCGATATGTCGGAATGGGTTTTCTTGGTTCTCAATCATTTGTCTCGCTCGCTCGTCATTGCGAATGATTACTTCTTTTTTGACGTTGCATATCACTGGGTCGTTAGCTAGAACATCTACATTCATGTCATAGGCTTCGTCTTCGCTAACTTTGTTAGGTGCGCAAATTTCTGCATATATGTTGTCAGAACTGGCATCGGAATCCAACTTTTCTTCTTCTACATGAACTGCATCAGCAACTTGGCCGTAGGGTAAGTCTTCAATAACCGGTAATTTCCTCTTCTGTATTGAAGATATGGATCTCCTTAATTTAACTTGAGATTGCGGTTCATCTTCTGAAATATCAATGGGTACCAGGTCTTCTTCGAAGTCCAGTTTAGGAGTAGGAGCTCTCGGTTTATCGATCTTCTTTCTAAAATTAATTTTATCCCCTTCGCTCAATCGCTCAGTTTTCGTTGGCATGCTATTGCTGTTATTACCGTCTTTTTTGTCCGTGGATTTTTTAGGATGCAGCAGATTTGATGTAGACTTGCTAAGGACTTTTTTCGTTTTCACGTGGAATTCTGAGCACAATTTCTCCGTAATGAAAGAGTGCTGCTTAGAATTAATTTCGAATTCACTATCATTGTATAGAGAGCCTGCACCGAACATGTTAATATCTTCACAGCTTTGTATTTGGTTATACGATTCGGACTTAACCATTGCTTTCTCTGGTATTAAATCTGGTTGTATTCTCTGTCTCCTTTCCAAGTTCGTCGACGATTTTGACGCAGAAGATTTCTTCAGCATGTTCTCATCTAGAGATTTTAATTTTCTACCGGAGCTGGTGTCGCTCTGCATGGAACCACAGTAGTTTATCTGATCGACGCTGAGATTCTTGCGACCATGTTTCATGTTGATTCCGCTATCACCAGGGTACGGGCTGTCTGGTATCCCTGTCTGCACAGACACTGACTTTGTCAAAATTGGTTTCTTGGGGTTGGAACTACACTGGCTCGTGCCCATGTCCGACGAGGAAGTAGTCAAGCTCTTATACGAGTGGCTTTTCTCGGCGGTTCCATCGCCCTTCCTCGTAGCTCCAAATCTGTCCTCAATGAGCTTCGCCATATCTTGGTACCTCTCTATAGAGCTGTGTTTTTCTCCGAGAGGATCGAACGGGTCTTTGATATCTCTATATCTCTCACGGTTCTCTATTGACGTTATCTTTTCGTCCGTTAATTTCTCCGTGCTCTTTAGAAGCTTCAAGTTTTTGAACCAATTACTCTTCTTCTGCGCGGAGTCCTCCCGGAACACTTGCATCTTGTCATTTGAGAAGTGCTCCTCAGTTTTCTCGTCGTTCTTTTCGTCCTTTCCCTCGTCGTCGCTGTACACGTCGTAGTTCATATGCTCGAGTTCGTTTTTACTTAAGAATATGATGGATCCCTCCGTCTCGTCGGGTAGGTCTTTCAAGACCTTCTCGCTCTTTCCGAACAGCCTCGAAGTTTCGATCTTGAGTCCCTGCAGCGTGAACTTGCGTTCCTTCTCGAACTTGACCGGCTCGTTGTCCTCTCGGATAAGGTCCTCGGCGGTCTTCTTGCCGACGACCGTCGAGTTGGCGTATGAGATCTGCCTGATCCAGTTGTCAACGTTGAGTTGACAGAAGGTTAGAGCTTTCTGGAGGCGCGCGGAGAGGAACATGCGCTTCTCGCTGTCGAAACCGAGCTGCGTGCGGCGCAGGCGCGCGCCGCAGTTGAGCGGGAGCAGCTGCAGCGTCTCCTTGGCGAGCCGCGGGTCCGCCTGCTTCGTGGGGCTGGCGGGCGCGCCGAACTCGGGCAGCGTGCACATCACCAGCACCGGCTCCGTTGTTGCCGCTCGCAGCAAGAGATCATCTGGAAATACAGACCATTATGGTTAAAAATTATTAGCAGATAGGTATATACTTCGTTGCTATCTTGAGTAGTTAATGCGCAATAAGAGGGAACTGGTTGAAAAATTCGTTGAACCGAGCACCGTTTAGATAGCTCTGTTGGATAGAGCGATTGGCCGTGTATGCCAACTGCCACAAGGTTTAGTAAGGATAATTTTATAAATAGATGACACTTTATTAGGTACTGAGGTAGAGTTGGCAAAGTAGATAGCTGCGCACCCTCGTGCTGAAACTTGTATGCAGGGGTGCACAGCTGACTAGTACAGAGATGCTACCGGGAAACGAAAACGAAATTTGTTCGTGTATTTGCCTCTCTGTCGCTCGAATAAGCAAGTGCGACAGAGAGGGAGATACACGAACAAACTTCGTTTTCGTTTCGCCGTAGGGCCTCAGGTTTATATTTGGGTCAATCAACTTTTTCTTGTTGTTATTCTATCCCGGTAAGCCAAGAGACAACAGTGACAGAGTTTCTTAGAATAAATACTATAAATTGGCCTCCTATCATGGTAAGGAGATGCCTCACTTTGGAATGAGTTTACCAACATACTAAACACACTTTCGAAAATTTAAACCGCATAGGTAATATCAAAGTTTTAAAGAGTGACCCAGGAGAGGTAACCATGGCAACGACTAACAAAAAATATTTGATTTGCCCATTTGCTATCGGAGATCTTCCTGTTTCTCTTTCTCAGACGTTATAGTGAAAATGCCATTACATCCAATATTTGACGGCTGTCATCCCAGTACAATTTATGTCAACATATATCATCATTGAGTTTATTGTACCGGGATGACGGCTTTAAAAAAATCTAATTATAGAGACCCAACTACTTCAGATACCAGGCTATCATATGCTCACCTCCAACATCATGCGCCATCTCAATAGGCACGGTCCCTGCCAGCAGTCGCACCCTGGCCGGTAGCCGCCACAGACTCAGCAGGTGCGGCAGGCGGTGCGCGCGGGTGCCCGCGTCGGGGGATGGGGGGGAGGACGGCTCGGTCGCGTCCCACTCGGCCGGGGACAGCTCCTCGGGACATACTTCGTACAGCTCGCCCTTGGTGTTGATGGGGACGAACAGCTCCTGGAATATAGAATTGGATATTTTATCAAGCATAATTTCACGAATAGGATGCCCTGAGTCTCCATTTACCCCAGCAGCGTGCTGGTTTGCCACACACATACACTCACACACACATATTCACACTTGCCCGACACCGATTTAGTGTGAATAGCTTCATATAAAAATGTTCTGCCACTGGAACATCCGATTAAAATCCGGGCCCGTCATCCGTCAAGTGGGAACCAGCTCTTACAAACGAGTGTTCTGCGAACTCTTATTTTGATACCAATTCCATTTCAAGGTCGGGCTCATGTGCTGTGTTATGTGCTGTCGAAGGAAGGAGCGCTAGCCAAGAAGACTTACCTAAATGTATATATTTACTTAGTCCTATCCTATAGCAGCCAATA
Organism: Epinotia nisella; assembly: GCA_932294315.1. Taxonomy (NCBI): domain Eukaryota; kingdom Metazoa; phylum Arthropoda; class Insecta; order Lepidoptera; family Tortricidae; genus Epinotia; species Epinotia nisella. The sequence continues at coordinate 13,735,166 of OW028693.1, forward strand.
TTGTCTTTGATATTTTCATATAAGTACCAATCAACGATAATTGATCGACTCTCGATCTTATTACTAAGGCAACACAAAACAGAGTTCTCTGGCTTAAATGTGCTTGTAGGCCCGACCCCAGCTGAATAGGAAATATGGGTTGGACTAAGAAGAAGAACGAAATCGATCGACTATCGATCGATTGGCATGGCAACCCTCTAAAGTTGGTTTAACCATGAAATTCATCGTAAATCATAATTTTATAGGCCAGGCCTTCCTAGTATACCTATCACATCATCAAAGCCTCACGTATCCTGGGCATTCGGTTCATCACTTTAGTCGCATTTCAACAACTTCTCTCCTTCTAACACGTTGGCTCAGCGTGCGAGAAAGCGAGTGCGTGTTACATATCGAAATGTGAAACAGATGCGAAGCGGTAATCGAAAATAGACCTCCAACGCGTTTATTGCACAACCCGGCCGTCTCCCGATCGTAAACACCGACTTCCAGAAACATTTAGCGAGGACGCATGCGCGGTCACGACACTCGTTATTACGAGAATTCCGAGACATATTGTCGGCATCACGCGTTTTCAGAGAAATAAACTCCGTCACTTATGAATTAGAGTTCAGTTTCGTTTGTGGATTTCGAGGTGGTGGATTGTTTTTTAAAGCCGACGGCACCTTACAGGCGAATGAGGAAGTGGCAATCTTCGTCTATCTACAGACTAAACTTTATATTTTCGAAAAAGAATAACTACATCAGACGACCGGCGATGAGATTTTAAGTGAGAGTTTGGAATTAATAAACCTCAGCAAGAGGAAAAGGAGAGACCGGAGGTAGGAGACGCCTTAACCCAACTGAGGGCCACAACTCCTAAAGTATCACAAGGACGTTGCCGACCGTTTATTGGTTTGAGAGTTCGCTGTGTCGACAGCTGGAGACAAATACAGGTCCCCAACTCTCAGCGCAGCGCCTCGTTGGGAGCTCTGGCGACATTAGACCTATCCATATTTTTATGTTGACCCTAGCAGTGTGTTTACTATGTAGATCATATTATATACTAGGTAGTGGCTATGTGAGCTGTTGAACTCATTTTTATTTAATGTTTTTTTTTTCAATTTGGAAAACTAAATCCACGAAATATTCTTTACTTGAACCTGCAAAAATTTCACGAAAATCAGTTGAGAAATGCGCCCGCTAGTTCAATTAATAGTAACTCGTAATGTTCCTGATTGATGGTGCCTGTGATAGCTACAACGTTAGGTACAGTTTGCTGTAAGTAGGTAGTAGAAACTAAGCGAAATAGCTCGCCTAAATCAACACAAGCCTAATTTTCCTAACAATAAAGTAGCCAGTAATAAAACTTTGATATAGGTACTTATTGTTTTCGCGTAAAATACTTGTGCTGCATGCCGACCTTGCATGAATTATTGGACTTCTGCGCCCGCAAAGGGTGTCGTTAAAGTTGGGTTCCCAGGTGGATATTATAATAAGATTTAATGCAAGTAAAATTATAATTTACAACGTAAGTAACTAGAGTTTTCGATAGGCGCTTAAAAGTACGTTACATTAACTATATTCATATTCATATTCATATTCATATTCATATTCATATTTATTCATAAAACCAGTTTACATGTCAAAGAGTAGGAAAATTAAATACATTTAAAAACAATAACATTACAATTAACATGTCAAAAAGTACTACTCTCTCTACTCGACAATAGATGGCGCTACTGTACAAGAATTGGGTACATTATTTATTTTACTATCAGTTGTTTTTTCCGATATGTAGCGAAAATGGACTGTAACCATGTGACACATGTGTCGAGATAAGGTCTAATAAAATATGTATATACATTATATGTATTATAATAAACCTATCTCTCCTGCAAGCAATAAAGTAAAAAAGAAACATCAAGTGGGTCTCATACTTTATTAGCGATACTGATAAATAAATATTATTAAATAATTAAATTAATTAATTTAAAAAGAAATGACTACTTAATAAGACTTGGGTCTCTAATTCTCTCTCCTTTGCACAAGAAAATGCACAATCTTAAGCCAAAATAAGAGACTTCACTCGAACCCAAATACTGCTCTAAGTCCTTTAAATCCCTCCAATACCTACTGATAGCCAGTAGGTATGTTGCCGGTAACTTCAATGTACAGATACTTAGATAACAGTAGCATCGTAGGTCCGACGCAAGAAAAAATGCTCCACCTGCTCAACCGGTCCCTGTGACCAAATTCAGCCAAAGCACAAGTTAAACACGCTTTTATTGCTGTGGCGTAATGGGACCGCGACTGCGAGTCTATCGGAATTAACGTATTGGTTTGATATCGAATTTACACTTTGTCGTGCGCGCTTCCCTTCGCTAGGCTAGGCCTGTCCTTTTTGGCTTTTCAGCTAAGCTCGGCTTTCGCGCACCTAAGAACAAGTGATTAGGTATTACAGTAGACATAGGTAGGTACCTCGTAAGAACAATACTATGGCATGTATATTATTTTTCACACCTCTCATTCAGAAAAGTAAGTTTTGGTCCCCGACGAGAGGGAGCAAAATGCCACTTTTCTGTTCAAGCTACTTTTTTAATTTATTCATTGGCATGTAGCATTTACGCAATGTGCCAATTGAACACAGATCTTAAGAAAATAATCGATTGTAATTTCATCGTAATCGATTAAAAACGAACATATTTCAAGTTTTAACTTTAGCAACGTTATAGGTACATTTACATATTAAAACTTGAGAATTTTTCGTAATATTTGAAAAAATTGTCACAATAAACTATACGTTTTACTGAAATCGAAACTATGATGTTATTGTATATAAATTATATAATAATGAATATTGATATTCGTTCAATTTTTCTCATAATCGGTGTGAAAAGTTACATGTGTCACTCAGGAGCAAAATTATTTTCGTCTTGGGCGTTAACACTTGAATCCCTCACTACGCTCAGGATCCTACGTTAGAATCCCTCGCTACGCTCAGGATTCTATTGTAAGATCCCTCGCTACATTCAGGATTCAATACACCGCCCCCTAAATATACTATTTTGCTCCCTTGTGACACAAATAACTATGGTTTAGATATAACGATTTTGTTGACTTACAATGGGTTAAGTACTTGAATAAATCCTACTAATCCTACTAATATTTAGAATGCGAATTTGGATGTTTAGATGTTTGCATTAGATGTTTGTTACTCAATCACGCAAAAACGGTTTGGACGGATTAAGATGAATTTTGGTATACATATAGTGTACCTATAGCCTGGATTAACATATAGAATACTTTTTATCCCGAGAATCATCCCCTAAGGGGGCGAAATGGGGGGCGAAAGTTTGTATGGAGCTATGATATAAACGAGTTTCACGCGGACGAAGTCGCGGGCAGAAGCTAGTAATTTAATAAATATTAAAGGACAATCTTACACAAATCGACCTAGTCCCATAGTAAGTTCAATAAGGCTTGTGTTTGGGTACTAAACGACGATATATTTAATAGATACAAATACATAGAATATATCCAAGACTCAGGAACAAACGTTCATGCTCATCGCACAAATATTTGCCCTTACCGGGATTCGAACTCAGGACCTTCAGCTTCGTAGGCAGCGTCACTAGGCTAACCGGTCGGACTCTGAGATCCACCGGAGACGGCGGGGCAAGGTGGTGCAACGTTGCCAAACTTCCCTCAACATGTCGCACGACACATGAAGCGTTGTCATAATATGTGTCGGTTTTCTTCGCACGTCAAGTGTCAGAACGAGTGTGGCCAATAAAATGTTAATTTGCTAACTAACCGATACGTTGAGACAAATGCACCTCCGGTTGGATAATGCAACAATTAGATTGGAGACGTTGCTGTATAGGAAGTCATTTAAGACTTAATAATGCATTGGTTAACGGTGGATTTTAAGCCATTTATAGGTTTAAATCGAATTAAATAGTACGTAGTCCGAGTTAAAATTTAGAGCGCAGCCTACTTGAAGCAGAGATGAAAAGACTTAGACACAACGATTAGAAATCATACTTTAATAATGCATAATATATCATTAAGTTCCCAAATTTATGTACTACCGTCGACTAAGATCACCGAAAATGCTCATTAAGTAAAATTCCACGGTAATCACGCCTCGTTTTTGAATTAACTAAACAGAAATTATTCCAATGCAAGTGTCCCATTGAGATGACAACGTTTTGCAACTATTTAACTAATAAATTCCATATGTGTGGATGGAGGTAACAATTCCATATACATATTGGCTTAATAAGCAAGTTCGTACCACAGAGTCATCCTTCTTTTGGAGATTGATTTTCCGTGCCCTCTGTTTGTGTCCCAGCACCGTCCTTGCGTTTTACCGGCATTAATCTCAGCCGTGGCGGGACTTTGTCTGAGACATTATCGTTTGAAAACCTTCTCGGGTAATCTTTCTTCTCCTCGTCCACCTCCTTGACCAAATACGTCCACTGGGGTCCATACTTATCGCCCTCGTCGATGAGTTTCCTGGGATACTTTGTACACGCCTGAGGTGACAACCAAGATATGACAGCATTTTTACCGTATTTCTCCAAGTCTTGAATGCCTGTGTTAGAAACGATGATTCCATTCGGCTTTATCACGATTATATACGGAATATACGACACTTCGTACATGTACGTGAGCACGTATGCCAGTGGATCATCATTAAGAAGTGTGAACCAATTGGCTTGTTGTGTGAAGCTTTCCTTCATATCTATATTGTTCTTATCCTGGGGGACTTGTATAACTTCTATTGGTATATTCGCATGTTTGACGCTCTCGTAGATGTTATAGAATTTTTTGATTATTCCTTCTCTGTCTACGCCCATTGATGTGAAGAGGAGGGCAATCACGTCCGCATTTCCTTTGATCCATTCCGGTGGAATTAAAACAAAGTTCTTGTTGTAAATCTTTGCGTCTCTAAGCCAGTCGTAAGGGGGAAATTTTGAAGGATCTGATGCATCCATCGTTTTTGTAAGTTCCCTTTATTTCGACAGATTTGATTGACATCCGCCGCGGTTTTGACATGTTTGTGACTTATTAGGATGCTATTATTCGAAGTCATTACTCAAGTAGGTTCTATAGTTCATACACTAATGGGGTAGTTACGTCATGTTAAAATTGATAACTTAGTGTTGCTAAATGGATAGTAAACCATCAAATAATTGTAATAAAGTATAAATTACAAAATATAAGTAATTAAAATCTTAAAAGATATGGACCTTGAAAGTTTAGAAAAAATACGCATTTTTTTACAGTCCAATCAGTAAATTGAAAGCTACCAATACTTACGCTTTTATAGAAACAAAATTGTACGACAACTTTGGACCTAAACGTAGTATTTCGCGACCGATACAGCAATTGCTGTATCAAGTAAATTTACTTGATTTCCGATACAACGATTAGTACAAATAATAAACTGTGACGTCATACTTCAATGTCAAACAGTAGTATAGGTAATTTCACGAGAGTTGAGGTGAATGATTACACACACAGCTACATAAAGTACTGATTGCAAAAAAAGTGAATGAATGAAATGAGTGAGTGAATGTAAATAAAAACGCTCATATATATTCATATACATATATTTTAATAAGAATAGGTATAACCAACAGTAAAAAAAAATATTTTTTTATAAAGTATCGTCACTTAGCATATCTGAATCGTCAAGATTGATTATTACAAGTTTATGGGTTTCGGTTAGTTCATCAATATTAAGTTCCTTTATTCTGTATCTTTCTTCATTTTCTTGGGTTTTTCTGAAAATATTCTGAAACGTCTCTTTGTCAAGTGCTTCAATTTCTTCGTTTAATTTCCTCATGACGCTATTGAATGTGAACTGTTCTGTCGCAGGTAAAATGTTGACCGTCATTTCTTAAGTTCTCTCTAAAATGACAGAACACGTTAAATATAATTTCCCGACTTTGTCTATTTAAAGTTTTCCCATGACCTATTGTGTCAGCCATGTTTCCGTAGAATAAAAACCTGTAGGTTTTCTTGTCTCTTGGAAAATCCGGTTGTCAATAAGTATGACAACGATGTAACGAGTGCCAGTTACTTCAATCATCTTTAAAGAGGTTTGATAACGAGATAACAAAGTAATGAACATATATGTGAATACAATTTTAATAGCTAAATAAATAAAGACAATGCAATTTGTTACCTACTTATTCTCTTTCGTTTCTACGATTAATATTAGGTATATATATATTCATGTATATACCTACGCATATGTGACCTTTATTTGAATTGGTGTAAATAAAATTTATTAAAATGCTTTCTGTTTTTTATAAAGTCGATGAATTGGTAGAAATATATTAATACTTAACAAAATAGTTTATAGGAACTTTTTGATCTTTCTTGCCATTCACTGTTGAACTTGCTATCGGTACAATAATAGAACACTAATGTCAAAACTTCGCTGTCATTACATGACAGTGTTGTTGTGTGCGTGGCCCACAGATTACAGAAATAGGCAGATAGGCCCTAATAAATTGAACGTTTTCTATACATCCGATCTCTTCTCACTTTCGTACTGAACAACGAGTAAGAAAGGGATAGAACCATGTTATCTGACAGGTCTTCATACGTCATTGTCTCCGCTTTCTCGCTCGCACGACGTAATTCGCTCTCTTGCTCGCTCATGATTTGGTGCGGCGAAAGATATTTTCTTACAAGTTATCGATATCGATATTTACTGTTAATAAATTTGTAATATGCGATACTCGTAAGTAAATTGTATCTCCATCCATACTGCAAAAAATCATATGAAACTTACCAATAATAAAAAAAACATTAAGTACTAATAAACTGCATTCAAGACACAGATATTCGCTACGAATTCAGTTATGCAAATACATAGGTAGTCAGACAGACAAGTTAGTTTTTAATCATCACCATTTTGTGGATTTTTAGTGGAAATAATTTATTTTTAACCTACTTAACCTAATAAAGGAGGAGTTGGACAATTCGTGGGAATCTTTTATTTTCATGTAGTCTCTCGAAGACGCCTGGACCGATTAGGTTTTTTTTTTGTTTGGAAGGGTATCCTTCCCTGGTGGTCCCATGGTCATCAAGTCAGGATCTTATGATGGAATCCTGGAGAAAACGAGGGACATCTTCAAATTTTATAGGCACACTGACGATTTGGGTATTTTTAACAGTGACTTATGCTTTGCTTTCGGAAAGCAGTTCATGTGGTAATGTGGAAATAAAACGTGGAAATATTCACGTGGCTTGGCGAAGTATTGAATTGAAGTCGGTTAAAACTTTGTTTCTAAAGTAAGTTATAATGGCAATGATTAAAAAGTCATCGAGTGTCACTAATGGAAACAATGGGAAAAGTCTAAGCTCGATATTAATTACTTAAGGTAAATTTGGTAAGGTATCTATTTGTTTTAAACTACGTCAATCCATTTTTCTAGAAGAGTTTTGTTATTTTCCGGAATTCTAAAGTTAACAGTTAACTACATGTAACATCAAAATATTTTGTCTTAACGCCTACATAAATAATTCATGTCGACAAAATATCGATATATACATTTTAATTAAGTTACAACACTACCCGTGTTTACGACAATAGTATTTTTACCAAAAATCACAATAAGATCAACTTGGAACCTTGTAAAAAGTACTTATTTGATAGCATCCAGCATTTGCAGTAATCCCAGATCATTATATTGCGTAATGTACATGCAATATTTGAAAAATAAGCAAAAGGTTCTTACCGATGGAAACCGGTATTTTCACCGGTCTTCTTCGTTAATCTAGAGTAATTCCGATAGTACGGGACTGCACAAGACATTTTGCCACTACATATAAATTAGATCTTGCACTTTCAACACAAATATATAGTTTTACAAGTAAATATTTTTCAAATAAGAAAATTTCCTATAGATTTGACGTTGACTTGACATTGACGTCTGGGAGTATTGTTTACTTTTTTAAACATTGGGGTGTGCAGTTTATGGAGAACACTCGTTAATAGCCTCAAAATACCGTACTATTTGTCTCATTCTAACTCACCTCAGCTGACCATAAGAAGTGACAGAGACAACTATATGATACATCGTCTTGCTTAATTCTGCGGGTCTGTATTAGTCTGTGGCGTGGCCTCAACTCTCGTGAAATTACCTATATGAAACGTTACAGCTGCCGCCAGCAGCCCAGCGAGGTCAGTCTTTAACTCAATTTTTGGGTATTTATATGTTTTTTAATTGTAGTCGCTCCCATACAAACATTTGTTCTTTTCCAAAAACTGGTTCGAGTGGCATCGTAAAAAAATCTTAGTACACAAGCCTATTGAAGTTGAAACTTCAGGTCAGTCGTTGTTTCTCAACATAACTGCTTATTGACCGGAAAGTCCATATTTCCAGGCCGAGAGACGATTTTCGGGCCTCCATGGCATCGCTACGCTAAACAGACGAACTCCAAAAAGACCTTTGCCGGCTTCAAACGGCAGATTTTGATTGGAGATTTATCTGTAAAAAGTGTTTATATATTTATTTATATAAACTGTTTAGGACAGAGCTCAATTAATAGCGTGTCTTGGAATCGGAGGCCAATATTCGGGTCGCTGAGACAGCGTAGTAAGTATTGATCGGGTTTAATCAAGCACCCTATAATTTCGACGCGTCAAACGCATAGCAATATTAGCGCAAGAATGTATGTAGGTAGGTTTCCTTTAGGCATATAAATTAATATACTTTCCACACCTCAAGCCCATGTTCAACGAGTACCTAGATACAAGTGGTGGTTTAAGCAATCTTAAGATACCAATGAACTTTTACAAATATTACCTAACAATAACAACTGATAGAGCCTGGGGTCCGCTGCCAATTAGTAATTTCTCGGATGTAAGGTCAGTAGGGGCAAGTGCGCCACCGGGGTAAGTGCGCCTTCATCAAAAATATCGAAATCTCCAGAGATATTACACAACTAACGACCTCTTACAGTCATATGCATGTTCCGGATGTGCCCAGAGTCATGCTGAGACCGCGATCGCGGCCACTGCTGGCAGTGCCGGCGGCGCGCACGGTATCGCACATACATTCGCCGCTCCCGCGCGCGCTCACGCTGCTCAATGCGCTCTTGACATCGGCACCTGAATGTGACTTGTTTGCTTGGAGATGGGCGACTGTGTGCCGTGAATGTCTAAGGTTTTGTGAGTCGATGGATGATAGGCTGTCCAGTACTTTTGTTTGATGTCACCTATATTATTGTCCATGTTGAATATGTTTTGTATCTATTATTTTGTAATGTTTAATTTCTCGGTGTATTGGCTTGTCTGTAATGCCGTGTAAATATATTGTTTATCAATAAATAAATAAATAAATAAATAAATATGGATCCCCATGGGGAACCAGGTAAAACAAGTTTATTGCATGGACAATTGATGTATAGTGTTCTTTTGATAAAAGGCGCACTTACCCCGGTGGCGCACTTGCCCCTACTGCCCCTAACATACAATTGACTGCAAGTGAAAAGTCAAACTGCCAGTTTGACTGGCAACTCCGGGCAGTCACGGATGTAACAAAACTTCATCGTAATGGAAACGTCAAGATTGATCAAAAGTCCGGAACTACTTATCGTCTCACCGTTACTTGATGTCACTAGGCTAGATACTAGAAGATAAATTATATAATATACCCAACTGTGCCAACAATTGACGAGTAACAAATGGAATACCTACTCACGCACAATACTCAACAATTTGCCACACCGATTGTTCCCAGAAATATACACAGACCAAAATTTCCAATAAGACAAATCTTACTCCAAACCTAATTCAAAATCATAAAAGCTCTTATTCCTTTAACCTTAAGCTTCACGGTTGTAAAGATAACTTTTGACAGGTGAAATTGTTATTTGGTTTCGTAACGGCACAATGAAATAATGGTAGTGACTGCTCGCGAATGTCTATCCTTTTACGGTTCAAAGTTGACCGAAAACAATAGAGTTTTACCAACATAGTTATGCCACTGTTTAAGATGAAATTAGAAAAGTCATTCTTATTACAAAAACCGAGAGTTCAGAATCCAGTGCAGTGCGGATAACGAGCGCAAAAGTAAATTAGTGTAACTCACGATAAAACAATTTATTTGCGGTCTTCAAATTTCACCTAAATCCTATCACGTTTCGTGCTAAGTTGACAATTGCATGAACGATGTTTAAAAAAGGAATATTTTAGTTTGTTGAAATGTTCGTGCGATGCATGTGAAATAAGACAGAACTATGCCAGTCGACGAACTGCGGTCGCAGCTCGACCATAAGGAACCTTTATAGAATGTTAACGCTATCATTATCGGAGCAAGTAAGTTTGTACTTTATTTTTCATAATTAAAGTCTATTTTGTCATAACAGGTAGCAGCAGTAAGTATTAGATCTGCAATGTACGAGACAGAAGTCACTACTTACCTTATTATGAAAATCTTGATATTCGACTTGCCTATTTAACCTTCGTACTATCCCTTAGCACTTAATTTAACAGTTAGAAAAGGAAACTTGTGATTGTAAACATACTCGTATAGTTTACAGGAAATTGGATGATGTGGCTAAACGAAAAAACCGGCCAAGTGCGTGTCGGATCACGCAAAACGAAGGGTTCCGTGCCTATTAAAAAGGTCGTATCGTCACAGAAATTTTACGGCACTTACGTCCTTTTTTCTGAGGAAGGCAGTTTTTCAGCAATATCTCGAAAACCTCTGAACCGATCTTGTTCAAAACAATTTTCGGTGAATGAAATTAATAAGCCCTATGTCCATGAATTTTTCCATATTTTTAAAATACACGGTTCAAAAATTAGAGGGGGGGGGACAGAATTTTAGTGACTTTCGGGGTGATTATCTCCGACCCTATTCACTTAATCAAAAAAAATTCTAGGAAACCTTATATTTATTTTGAAAGGCCTATCGATTGATGTGCCACACGGGGGGTCACAATGAAAAAAAAATTTTTGACTTTTAGTTTTATGTACCTATGGAGTGCACCCCTAAAAAAATTTTTTTTTGTCATTTTAATTACAAAACTATGTAGCGGCTAACAAAATACACCTATCCTCAAAATTTTATTCAAATACACCTTATAGTTTTCGAGTAAAATGCCTGTGACATACGGACAGATGGACAGACGGACAGACGGACAGACGGACAGACGGACAGACGGACATGACGAAACTATAAGGGTTCCGTTTTTGCCATTTTGGCTACGGAACCCTAAAAAGTAGTTTTTGTAGGAAAATAGCAAATACGCGGTTATGATACTTCACAGAAAGCTCAATCAAGAGTTCATTAATTTTCAAGAATGTCTATAATTTACAAGTTTACACAGACACCTCAGTCCATACAATTTGTTAAATTGACAATGTTTTTTAATTAAAGTAAGTTTTTTTATCACTTTTTAACGTCTTTACTAGATTTGATAATCTTTACAAATGGCAGAACCGTTAAAATTGAGATGACAGTGATATTTTTCCTCAAATATATCAGCTCGATCGATCAGTAATTCAAGAAGTACTCGGACCGAACCACTTCCGCAGAGATTCAATCGAGATTTTATCAATAATTTTGTTTGGTCATTAAATTTATCGAAACTAACCTCCAGAACTGTACAGTAGGTTAATTACAAAACGTTCACCGATCACCGGCATCCATGCATGCCGTGCTGTAGGAATTAGTAATGTACCTACCTACCTACCTTACTTTTACCTCACCACCATTATTTTTAACCCCCGACTAAAATGAGGGGTGTTAATAATTATAATATAACGTGAGTATCTGTGTGTCTGTATGGGGCATTGTAGTTCCCAAACGGACCGATGTGGACTACCATTACACCATTAGATATATTAAACAAAATACAGGGAACAAAGAATCCAACCCTTGTGGATACATAACTAAGTCACATTACCGGCATGCCCCTTTTGCAATTTTGTTCGTATTCCAAAAAATTATCGGAGCCCCGCACGGCGGGGCTACTATTTCTGGGCGGTTTCCCTTTGGGCATTTGAAGCTACTTAACGAACCTAACCTACCTAGTGTTTCGCGAATTTGGTTGGTTATGTAGCATTGTTATGTACACTATATGTATATAACGCGAATCGAAAAAAATAATAAAAAAAAACATCACTGAGAAACAATCTTAGTAAATACGAAATGTACTAGATATCAAACTAATTAAGTCGCAACTGTTTCTTGTAAATAAGCCTTATGGGGCTTCAGTAAGAATAAAACAATGAGCATAAGTTTATACTTTGAATAAACAAAAGTTAAATAAAAATATTATTAAGCCCCGACTTGATTCCCTGGACCTAAGTTTAATATGTGTTAGGGTGTTGCTTAAAAACCGAAAGTTTTAAATTTCAGTGAGACACCCTATTGTATTGTTCTAATACGTAAAAAAATAACATCTGTTTTTAGGGTTCCGTAGCCAAAATGGCAAAAACGGAACCCTTATAGTTTCGTCATGTCCGTCTGTCCGTCTGTCCGTCTGTCCGTCTGTCCGTCTGTCCGTCTGTCCGTCTGTCCGTATGTCACAGGCATTTTACTCGAAAACTATAAGGTGTATTTGAATAAAATTTTGAGGATAGGTGTATTTTGTTAGCCGCTACATAGTTTTGTGATTAAAATGACAAAAAAAAAATTTTTAGGGGTGCACTCCATACATAAAACTAAAAGTCAAATTTTTTTTTTTCATTGTGACCCCCCGTGTGGCACATCAATCGATAGGCCTTTCAAAATAAATATAAGGTTTCTCAGCAATTTTTTTGATTAAGTGAATAGAGTCGGAGATAATCGTCCCGAAAGTCACTAAAATTCTGTCCCCCCCCCTCTAATTTTTGAACCGTGCATTGTAAAAATATGAAAAAAATCATGGACGTAGGGCTTATTAAATTCTTTCAGCGAAAATTGTTTTGAAGAAGATCGGTTCAAAGGTTTTCGAGATATTGCTGAAAAACTGGCTTCCTTAAAGAAAAGGACGTAAGCGCCGTAAGATCTCTGTGACGATACGACCTTTTTAATAGGCACGGAACCCTTCGTTTTGCGTGGTCCGACACGCACTTGGCCGGTTTTTTATTTTTATTTTTGGATAAGATTTAGGGGTCGCTACCGAATTTTGAAATTCTTTAATGTTTGCATTTCGCCATAGTAAGGTTTTTTTATATATTTAACATTTTACTTTTTTAATGAGCTACATTTAATGATAGGAAATGAATAATCTGGAAAACATAAAAAAAAACACTAAATTTCAGTCAGTAATTCAAAAATGAATTTTATTGTGCTAAATATGCTAAAAACGGACTTTGGCGATGGTTTCAAGACTTTATATTTGATTTCAAATAAGCGTCGAACATTTCGTGAACCAAAATCGTATTTTCTCGATTGTTTATTCCTTTTTTATCAAATGTAGCTCAATAAACTAGAAAAATGTTAAAATATAAAAAAAAACTTACTATGGAGAAACGCAACCTTAAGGAGTTTCAAAATTCGGTAGCGACCCCTAAATCTTATCCAAAAATAAAAATAAAAAACAAACGTAATTTTTTCACATATTAGACCAATATAATAGGGTGACTCACTTAAATTTCAAATTTTCGGTTTTTAAGCAACACCCTAATATGTGTATTTGTCTGTGGCTTCCTAGCTCCCAAACGGATGAACTGATTGGAGTGAGGTTTTTTATCGAGTCTCGTCTGTCGAGAAGATTCTTGGCTATGTTGTGTTTATTTGAACGAGCGAGCGAAGTTCTCTTCTTCAGCTTGGCCCAAAATTCATTCTTATGTCCGTTTGACCGGCTGTTTTCCTCTACAGGTCGCATTTCTCAACCGATTCTCGTGAAATTTTGTGAGCAGGTTCAATAATGACTATACTTTTTTTTTGGATTAAAAAAAAACTTTTTTAACACAGACTCGCGAGTTCTACAGCTGACAGATCCACTACTTATTTGTATTGTATCCACTCCACATTTTTTATCTCGCGAAGCGAAAGTACCTAAATAAATTAGACTACTTTCCTAATGCCCTATCGCATGTTGTGTAGAAGTAAGAAGCATCAAAAGCAACAATGAACACACAATAATAAGCACACCTGATAGCTTGATGACAAAATGGACATTTCTATCTCGTGATTAGGAAATAAGAAATTACTTTTCACGTCCGCATCCATTGTTGGCGCAAACGACTCAATTGTCGTTCCAGTTAAGTTGTCATCGTAATAACTTATTATATGTTATAATATAAGTTAGATTGAGATATAATTCGACGTTTAGAGGGGAAATGTGTAAGCGCTAACGTGTATTGTTGTCATCAGCACGGCTATCACAAGACGGCGCGCGGGCTCTCTCGATTTTTCTCGCACTATCCGTCTCTCTCTTATTAGAAAACTTAAAAAGAGAGGTATAGTGCGAGAAAAATCGAGAGAGCTCGCGCGCCGTCTTGTGATAGCCGTGCAGAAATAGAGTGCTGTTATTTGGACATTTGAACACCGTAATTGGCACGATGATGAGTTAATTCGTCTACACTTACGAGTAGAAGAGGAGCGAGGCTGAAGTTTCTTAATTTTTGAGAAGTTAGTTGAGAGTCAGTATTCGCGTCTTAAGTTTTTGTAGGTATATGTATCTATAGTAGTAGTGTAGTATTATTTAGTATAGTCAGTCTTAAGCCCCAAAAAATATTTATATTTTCGCTTGTCGCTCGGTATAACTTTTTGTAGATTGGTAAACACACGGATGCAAATGACCGAGTCAAATCAATCGGCTCTCATTTTCAGGCCGACAAGTAGACAAATATTCCGATATCAATTCTGAGAACTATTAGGTTCAAGCTAAAATACAAAATCATTCCACAGAAGACGGGACTTTTGAGATAACGACATAAAATAAGACAATCGAATTGAGAACAAGTCCGTTGAAAGCTCCCGAAACAAAATGAAAAGTTTTAATTCAAATCACTCTCAAACTTACATTAACTTATGCCTAGACCTTCCTTGCAATAAATACTTGTATCGCTATCTCATCCGCAACATTGATTTATTTCCGTCTAAAGTGATCTATACCTTTGAACACCACCCATCATCCGCAGTCCACCATACGTCAAAGTCAGCCATTACTGAACAGAGCCAGCAATGCTAAATTCCAAATCGTGATAGCCCTTTGAGCGCTACCCTTGACCTTGCCTTGCTTTACATCAATAAAATGACCTGTCTTTATAAAATTACCTAGACTCCTAATTCTTGCAGGTGATAAATAGTAACTCTCAATGTTTAATAAGCGTATATACTTATGTTGACTTTTCCAAACGTATCGCAATATTTTTCATTTTCAGGCGTCATATTATTTGATATTTATGGATATATTTGCCCGACTACGGCAGAGCCGAAAGGAAGGCATATGTTTCAGCAGTCTATGTTTGTATTTACGTGTGTTCCAGCTTTTCACAATACTGATCCGCTCGACTTTATTCTAGCAAGTAAACTATTTTGATTTGATTTGATTTTGATAAATGAGGTGTACCCATTTGTACGAACAATTATTTTTTTCTTTCAGTTGCTTTTTCGTAGCCGGGTCACTGCTTATTGTTAGTAGAGACTGGTTGAAAATAGAAGTATACGATTCATATGAAGTACAGTCAGGATCAAAAGTTACTACGCAATCGAAGACGTCAAAATCACTTATTCCCTTTTTAAAGACTTTTGATGTCTTCGTTTGCGTGAAAACAGATGAGAAATAATTAGTTCCCTCAAAATCGTGTGGCATCCCGATCTTCTATTCAAATAAAACTCATAATAGACTACAAGAAAATAATTTATGCCGCAGTAAACACCTACCAATCATCTTCACTTCACTATACGTCAAAGTCGACCATTATACCCGGCTGAAACACGTAAAACAAAACACAAGATCGTGACAACCCTATTGAGTCCCGCGATCGCCTCACCCCGGGCACTGCCCCTGTGCATTGCAAATCTCATTGTGCATTCTTTCAAGACTACACTGCATAGAATTAAGATTCATTATCGTTCATACCGCTCGCACTGGAACAATTTTCCGAGCTATGCATTTTGTTAAGGTCATTTTGCGATTTATGTAGCCTTATTCCTGTAACATAAGGTTTGTTTTCGTTAAATTGTAGTAATAGTTACGTGGCGGATCTTTACTGCCGAGATCCTGCCTGTTGCTATGGGTTGTCGATAAATAGAAGAGTGTAAATGTGCCTTTAGAATAGGTTTTTTTAGAATAAGAAGAGTTCGCGAATACTTGAACGGAAAATTAAAGTGAGATTAACTTTACATTTACGGCAGATGCTCAATTTTAGCCTTTATTGCATCGAATTAATATTTACTTCTGAATTACAACATATTACCTACCTATCAAATTTCGTATTTGGGCAGTTTGTAATTGTATCACCTAAGTAAACTCATTCTGAAGAACTTCCTTAGAGAGGTTTTCGATACATGTCTCCCTTAGTCCCCTGTCAATTCATACGTGAGTTCATCCGGTATTATTCACTTTCAACTATATACATATGGCTAAGCCCTATCTAGAAAATGCAATCCCACTAAAAACATTACATGTAAAGTGACTGCCAAGACTCCCTAGCTCATATAGCTTTCAGAGTTAAAAAGATATCAGATCGCAAGTAGCGCCAAGCTTCCTACTCCATCACGGCTTAACTTTACCAGCCACGCTTGACAAGGTTCGTTAATTATATAGTTTTCTTTGTCATGTCACTTTTGTGAAATTCAACAAAAAAAAATTGACACGCGCCCTAGTTCTACAGCCAACAGAGCCACTAGTATTATTTATAACAAGGAGTGTCTATATCAAATCTTATACAAAATTGCATGCCCTAGTTTAAAGGGTTGGGGGGTAAAAGTTCAATTTTTTTGGATGTTTTGTACTAAAACTAGCTTACATACCAAATTTTAGCTTTCTAGGATTTCAGGAAGTACCCTAAGAGTTTTGATTTTCGACAGTGAGTCAGTGCCGAAATCGGCGTTTTTTAGATATCAATAAAATCTAAAATATAAGAGGTATGCAATTAAAACTTTACATGTTTAATAAGTCGAATCTACTATTGATTGATATCCCGAGAATTTTGTTTATCTGATATAATCCTAACTCAAGTTAAGAGGGTTCAAAAAACCGACGAAGCGCATCGAGTAAAGGTATGTAGTGCCCTTGCGCTTCGCTTGGCTCGTCTTGGCGGGGGCACTACCGTGCCTCCCGATATTTTTGTTATTTCCATTGATCGCAGGCTTACAGAAACACGGCAGCCTGCCGGTCCGAAGTCTTCTTTTTGCCCTTCGGTCGACTGAAGGCCCTTGATTAATCGATATTGGTTCAGCAATAAAGCAGACTTTGTTATTGTACGCTTAGTTAAAAGACTATTAATTTTAATTGAAAAAGGTAGCATTAAGATACGAAACAGAAATTAAATCAAGTAAACTTTTACTGAACTATACTTGTACAATTTAACGCGTATAGGGCGGTAAAAGCCACTTTATGGCCAGGTGACGTAATAGTACATTATGTTACAAGTACGGTAAGATATGAATTACGAACGAGAGTCTATTAGAAGCCCGACGCCGAAGGCGGAGGGCTTTCATGGTTCGAGATTGTAACAATTCGCTAACAGTTCGCTTCGCTCACTCGTTCAATTATTTAGACAAGAACTTTATAGTTTGTTTAATTAGGAAGTTTGTGTTTAAATAAACCTCAGGTTTCCTGCTAAACTATTAATTTGTAAACGTAAATATGTCATACACATCGTTATCATCAGTTTGACGTTTGTTATCTTATCACTAAACATGTACATAACATGTCTACACAATACACAACAACGGTAGGTGAAGTTTATTTATATATAATAATTAATATTTATAGATAAACGTATAACATTTTAGCTATAAGTACCAGGGTATCATATACGCTAGGCGTAGGTGTGTGAACGACATCAACGCGTCAGGCTACCGCCACGCAGACTTAGGAATCTTAGGATAAAAGGAATGCGTTCCATTCCAAAGAATGTAAAATGCGCTTCCTGTCTGCGTATTCCCTCAGTACTCAACCACGGGAGTTTAAGTGACGAGGAATAACTCTGCGTCTTCATTGTCAGTAGCATTTTACCAAAGGGGTAATTGCGTAACATTTTGAACGAGCGTTAGGACAACTCAACTCATTTTTCCAGACAAAAAATTACACTTCACTTATCTCTACGTATACATATAGGTAGGTTCAATCAGTTCTACAATCATAATGCGCTAATTTTCCTAAGTCCCTCAAAAAGCCAAAATTGTATCTACAAAAACTCATCATACATATTTCCTAGTTCTCTCTACTCTTTTCCTGAGTTATACATAAGTTGAACGCGTTGTTCCATGAGCAATCCACGTATTTCTTTTGCCGGCATGGCTGCAAGCATGAAGGCCTGATTAATCGATATTAGTGCTCAATAAAGAACACTAGGGCTCATGCTGTGGAATGCTGTTTAAGGCACAACATCGCGGCGGAAGTGATCTTACATCTTTTAATAAATAGTTCATACGTATCAGAGTTTTTTCGACGAAGGTGTTCATAGACTTTATGATCAACTTTAGAACGACATTATGAGTCATCATTATTTATGATCAGTAAAATTCATCATCATTATATCAGCCAAAAGACGTCCACTGCTGGACATAGGCCTCCCCCAAAGAGTGCCACAATGACCGGTCCTGCGCCACCCGCATCCAGCGGACTCTAGTGACCTTTACCAGTCTACCTTGTGGGGGGCCTACTCACGCTGCGCCTTCCGGTGCGTGGTCGCCACTCGAGAACCTTTCCGCCCCAATGGCCATCGGTTCTACGTGCAATGTGCCCCGCCCACTGCCACATAAGTTTAGCGATTCTGAGGGCTATATCGGTAAAAATCCGTTGTTTTAATAGGAAAGCTAATTGAACGAG
Organism: Epinotia nisella; assembly: GCA_932294315.1. Taxonomy (NCBI): domain Eukaryota; kingdom Metazoa; phylum Arthropoda; class Insecta; order Lepidoptera; family Tortricidae; genus Epinotia; species Epinotia nisella. The sequence continues at coordinate 13,754,117 of OW028693.1, forward strand.
CGAGCGAAGCGAACGAAGTTCTCTGCTTCAGCTTTTGCCAAAATTCTTTCGTATGTCCGGCTGTTCTCTACAGGTTGCATGTCTCAACCGATTCTCGTGACATTTTGTGAGCAGATTCAACAATTTTTCCCAACAACGTTTCTTATATCAGAGTTCCTTAGCGGGTCATGTGTGCCAACAACACATTTTCAAGATATTAACTTCCCCTATAAAACCTGGATCCCCTAGTTTCCTTTATAGCCTCCTGAGGCCCAGAGTAGATACTCATTTGTGTTTTTGAGTTAGGGCCTTTTTGACATTCTGTGACAGTTCAAAGTTAATTTTGAAATTTGTACAATATTTTGTACGCGGGGCATTAGGAGGTTAAGACAGATATTATACTAAAACCTATTTCAGGTCAATCTATGCGTTCAAACTTAAAACAGTTGTTTTTTTATTGAGTTCATAGATCGACGAATCCAGCAACATAAATACTAGTTTGATGTATTCACAAGGTACTTAAATACAAAATACAGGGTGTAGTGGCCTCCTTTTTTAAATATCTATCGTTAAATTTAAATTATCACAATTATTTACCAGTGGCGTTAGTGAGCACTGTATCGCCCTCTTAAGCTATAGGTACCTGGTACGCCATAGAAACATCGTCCGCAAGTCTCCTCTGCCTTTTCCCTCTCAACCTAATTTACAACACAGCTGCTCAATAAAATCAGTGCGGCTGCTCTCTGTGGTCTTACCAGGAGTACCACGAATATGTTGCTATTCTTTAAATGTGTATAATTGAACGAGACTGGCACTGAACTATACTCGTTAGTCAAGAGCAATAAGAACTATATTTGGTACACAAACAAAAACTGAACACATTTTCATCGCGCTTTTGAATGAAAATATGTATTAGGTATTCAGAAGTATGCTAATTGCTATCGGGTATAATTTTGCACGTTAGAACCATTTAAGAGATCATATGTGTCCAATTGAATGTCGGAATCGGAAATCAGTAGTCCTCGGATCCGTGCCAAACAGAATAACCTATTCACATCTCAATAGAATAATTTGATTTGCATACAGGAATCGTTTTGATTGTTTATGGCCACTATTTTCATTTATACCTACCTATTAGAGAATTATAATTAACAACTTAGAAAAGTTGAAAAACCCCTGATATTTTCATTTCAAAGTTCAATATCTCAAAACTGGCTGATCCGATTTTGTTGAAACGTAGCTAAGAACCATCTCGATCGTGTCAGCTTACGGATAAAAGGAACCGAATTCAAATCGGTCGATTTGTTTAGGAGCTACGATGCCACAGACAGACATACAGGCACACAGATACACAGAAATACAGACACATCAAACTTATAACATCACTCTTTTTGCGTCGGGGGTTAAAAGGAAGAGAACTTGTCTGGATCACTGCCATCAGTGGAGAAACTCGTGTCCTGCGGGTAGTAGACACAGAAGTACCAGGCTAACATAAGATGGTAGATACTCACGTTGCCCTGTGGGTCGATCAGTTGCGCGTATTTCGGCGCCTTGGCCTTGCTCCCGTCCGCGAAGACGCCGGCCAGCCGCAGCGGCGTTCCCGGCCGCGCCGCCGCGCGCTCGTACTGGGCGCCCACTCGCCCGCTGTCTGGGGACAAATGTACGGTCATACAGAGGGAACATGATCTGCGAACTAGTTGAGCAACGACTACGTGAGCAGGACCTAGGGACCCACTATAGCAACTGGTCAACGTTGATCGGTCAGATCCGAGAAATGTAACTATGCAACCAACACTTAATATGGTTGAAACTTACGAGCGATGAAGTAGGTCGTGTTTATGGTCAGGCGGGGAGATCGCAAATAAGTACAAATACCTACATGAAGTTGCCATAGACTAGTTTATATGTGAGCGTTTCCACACACGCTTGACATCACGCGTCTCGCGACGTCGAAAGTCCCGCCTGTACATAAGCAGGGCTTTAGTGCGCGGCCGCGCCTGGTAAAGCAATCGGAATGCTTGGTGATGGTGACAGAGACCTGAGGAAAATCCAGGGTAAGCCTCCGGCACGACCATGAACACGCAGGCGGTAATATGACGATGCTGCGGATAACACTTCCTGAAGAAAAACTAAAAGGCACGAAACATGACAACAGTCAAATACATACCCTCCAAGTACCAGGATAACATAAAGTCAAAAGAGGGATTCAGTTACCTGAGGCGGGGCGGGCGCGGTAGGCGGAGAGCGCGCGGGGGGAGACGAGCGCGAAGGCGCGCGCGCGCAGCAGCGCAGCCACGGAGCCTCGTGGCGCGGCCAGCGCGCCCCCACGGCAACCGCATGCTGAGAACCAACCTGGAAGAGAATAAGTTAAGTTAGATCATGAAGTTAGGAGATACTACGTTTAAGAGGAGCTACTGTGGCCGAAAACGCGAGCCGAATGAGACTCACTTTGTCTTATCTTATTGAATCCTTTTCTATAGGTAGGTACATAATTTACTAGAGCGACGCACTAAGACATGGTTAGTTTCTTTCGACTCGTTTTTCAGCTTATTTATGGTTAACTCAAAAATAATTAAGAAACCTACAACTTAAGAGTTGAATTTTATTTGTCAAGGTTTTGGAAGATATATGAAACGTCATTGGTTTAGATTAATTTCATTGGCTGAAGTCAAAGGCAAGTGGCAACATCGCCGGTGTCATGGAGACTGTTGAGACACCCACGATCCGACGCGTCCGGAGTATGTAAAGTGAGACATGTTTTCTGATACCCTACCATCTTATTTGAGATTCAAAACCAGATGCCCAGAAGGTTTGAAAAAAACGTGTGCACAAGTTTTTGTCAGTGTACCGAGACAAGCTTTTATTTTCAGATTGTATTTTTCTTCGCAATCCTCGAAGTGATAGTCATAACCATAACTCAGGGTTGTTTTGTTTTATTAGAAAGCTCGTATGGCTTTCGGTTCCATTATCAGACTTATCAGCTCATTGCCATCCTGTTTTCATACCTATGCAAAGTTTATGCTAGTGGTAGAAATGCCAGACATTTGTATTCATAATTATTATGCTAACAATATTCAAACTTTTAGCATAGGTAAATAGTTGCCCTTAACATGTACAAAGTTACTCTTCGGCAGCCTGCGCACGTAGATGACACCATAAAGGCATGTTTAACATATTGTTAAACCATCTCATGCATTTGACGTTCACTAGCAGACTGACATTACCAGACGTGCCAACAAAAACAGACAGCTCTAACCGTCTTGTCAGATAACTAATCCTGCAAAAACCAGCGACCGTAACGACTTTAGCTGGACCAAAACTTATTACCAACCTTATGTTACTTTCCTTAGAACTTAATTTCGTTCGAAAGTGACCTTTGAGTGTATTTTGTACTATGTATGTACTATGTGAAGCCCTTTGATGGCTGATGTAATTAAGGAAAGGTCGATGAGTTAACCCTTTCGTTTTTATTGTTACTGATCAACAGAGGCCTTTTAGGAAAGGTTTTAGAGAAAAAAGTTGACGCGAGTTAGATTAAGTTAAGCCTAGATTGGTCATGGTGAAAATAGAAAGATTTTAAACGGAAGCAATATCATCAAGGGTTCATTGAATTTTATTATTAGAAGTAAGTTATAAGTATTAGAAGACCTGTGGTGTCCTAACTCATACATAGGTGTCATCTGGACCATAACTCGATTTCATTCGTTATTTAAGATGGTTAAATCATGTACTATGTACATTAAAAATTTACAAGATTGCTGTACTTAAAATATCTTGTGGCCAACTGTAGTAATTGTATAAAAAAGGTTGCCTAAACACTAGAAAGATAGAAAATGCATTTATATATGTCATAGTTATCTACTTTCACCGCTATGGAGGTAAAACTTGCATACAGCACTATAGCAATACTAGCCTTTGCCCATGTTTGTTCTGATTAGATTTTAAGAACATCCTGTGAATACCATGGTTGCTACGAATAAATGAAAATGAATATGAGTACTGAAGAAACAACATAAGTAGTAAAAACTAAAAAATATTCGGAATTGAGAACCTCCTTTAACTGGCAATGATCGGGTCAAATCTTGCAAGTAAATGCACAGATGCCAATGGTACCATAAAGCTGGTCAGATGATGGAGACAGAAGGTGGCCATAGGAACTCCTCATTACACAAGACAATCCCGTCGTATTTGGACTCATTAGAATCCTCAAAATTGATTTTTGATTGTGCAAAAAAACTCAGTTGGCCATAAACTATATCATATTTTAACACAAACACCATAACCATTTTTAACAGAAACATAATTGAAGACGGTTACATGTCAACTTAAAGTAAATAAAAGAACGCACAACAGATCAACGCAAAGCAGACTGCAGGATGCAAATTTCCTGCCACATTTATTTCGCTTAAACATATTTATGCAGACACTTCTCCGACACTTCTCAGTCGCTCCGACATCAATGGCTCTCGATTGTTATTCAATGTCGACTGTGGCAATGTAGATTGCTACGTGTACTGAGTCGGGAATAATACCGCATACGGATAGTGAGAAATAATTGACTAGGACTCCATTCAATCTCCATTCAGCTTCTCTTCTTGTTGGTCGATAGTACGTTCTTGTCAGAATGGTCGTGGTCGTTATGATTGGGCTGTTATTCGCTACGCGCTCATGCTCCTCACCCCACGCGTCACGCCTAACGAAACTAGACCTCTACCTACGCTTAGTTACTACGAATCGCGGTTTCAAGATATATTTGTGGGTGAGCGTTGAGATGAGCTTAAAACAAGTTACAGAATAGGGGGGCTGATGTCGCTGGCGTTACGATTTTTTGCCATTTCGATCTATTCTTCCTGGTACTCATACAATTGACCAGCCACAGCAGATTTGATCTGATCCATCGCATGTGTGATCTTCCACGCTGCCGGGTACCCTCCACTCTACCTTGCACAACAAGAAGCTCGACGTAGTCACCATCTCGCCTCCAGCCGTGTCCGAAGAATTTGAGGATGCGACTTTGTACTAGCTATGGACAGACACTGCTTGTTGCCGGGTCCTTGGAGTATGGAAATTTTGATCCAGGATACTCCAAGTATTCTCCTCCAACACCACATCTCTAGAGCGTCTATTTTCCTTTTTAGGGTTCCGTAGCAAATGGCAAAAACGGAACCCTTAGTTATAGATTCGTCTTATAAGGTGTATTTGAATAAAATTTGGAGGATAGGTGTATTTTGTTAGCCGCTACATAGTTCTGTAATGAAATTATTAAACGAAGATTTTTTAGGGTGCACTCCATACATGTAACTGCAAGTTAAAAAAAAAAATTTGTAAGTCCACGTGTGTATCAATCGATAGACCTTTCAAAATAAATAAACATAAGGTTTCTCAGCAATTTTTTTGATTAAGTGTATATAAGTAGTCGGAGATAATCACCCCGAAAGTCACAACATTTTTGTGACTTTTTTAAATACACCGTTCGAAAATTATTTCCACATTATTATTTTATTATGTAATGCTCTATGATGCGATCTGACAGTTGAGGAGTGTCTTTTCAAAAGGACTTATTTTTTTCGTCAGGGAACTTCTAAAGTAAACTTTACGGTTCAGTCAATTAGATTTACTTTTAAAGTGATACAAAAATAAAAATAAGCCCTTTTGAAAAGACACTCCTCAGTTGAAACAACAGGATCCGTCACGTCAGAGCTCATCAGATGAATGTGAATATAACCGTTTTGTGTCTGAGACTATTGAGTGTCCCGCAGCTGGGCAAAATCCTCTACCGCTATCTCCATGAGTCTCTACAAATTGGCTCTTTTGCCCAGTGTCTGAACTGAATACAGCACGGCTATCACAAGACGGCGCGCGAGCTCTCTCGATTTTTCTCGCACTAACCGTCTCTCTCTTATTAGAAAACTTAGAAAGAGAGGTATAGTTCGAGAAAAATCGAGAGAGCTCGCGCGCCGTCTTGTGATAGCCGTGCAGGCTTAAAATTATGATGATAATCCCGAATCCCGAATCTATCGTTAGCGCGCATCGGCCGGTGCGCCGCGGCCGCATCATAACGCGGTTGTTCCCCCGCGCACGTTGCCATGGCTGTTATTCGCTACGCGCTCATGCGCCTCACCCCACGCGTCACGCCTAACGAAACTAGACCTCTACCTGCGCTTAATTACTACGAATCGCGGCGTCCAGATATGATTGTGGGTGAGCGTTGAGGTGAGTTTTAAACAAGTTACAGAATAGGGGGCCAGGACACTCTCACTGCGCAGAGTACCGTTAGTACCGTACACTTTATGGGTCAATTTTTTTTTGTTTGTGCTAGTGTTCAGTCTCTCTTGTGGACAACCAAATACTTATAGCCTGATTATGGCAATGCACCCATATAGGTACTCGTATGTAAAGCGCCTTTGCGGCTATGACTTAACTATATGACCGGATAACAATCGAACGAGCGAGCGAAGCGAACGAAGTTCTATGTTTCAACTTGGGCCGAAAACCGTTTGTCTGTCCGGTGTCCGGCGTCTGTACGGCAGTTCTTCTCTACAGGTCACATTTCTCAACCGATTCTTGTGAAATTTTGTTAGCAGGTTCGTTATATTTTTTTTTGTCGAGACACTTTTTTTGGCATTAAAAAAAATACTTTTTTGATAAAAGACGGTTAGCAATTTCTACAGCTCACAGAGCGACTAGTGTATACCTAAATCGTTAACTATTGTATTGTCCACAGTCTACACTACACCTATTGAAAATCAGCGATGTCATGATCATGACTCATGAGAGTCATGAGCCTTCATTCAAAACTAAATTAGCTACTTAGTTTGATTGGAACTGGTATCGGCTCTTATCTCACCAGTAGTAGTTCTTTATAATATTAGTTAGAATAGACAAGTTGAAACTCACATATAGCATTTTCAAGAGCCCAGCTCTCTTTTAAATCCCATAACCGCACCTCTCTGCCTCCCACCGTACTCTGCGCTCAGGGATCGTTCCTCGTCTCAGGCAATTTTATGGTAAAAACAAAAAAGCGGGCGCGCACCGACCTTCCCAAGGTCGTCCACTCGTGCGCCGGGACGCGGCTCCGGATAATGGGAGGTTAAAACTCGGTGTGGAGTTTAAGGGCCTTTTTTGAGACGCAAAACTGTTGTGCTAAATAAATGAGTCTATTGGAGATGAATTAGAATTAGTTTCGTTATTGTCGCATGTTCGAAGAGTTCGAACGTGTTCTTATACATTTATAGTGAAAATGCCCTTACATCCAATATTTGACAGCTGTCATCCCAGTATAATATATATCATAATATATCGTGATTGACGTTTACTGTACCGGGATGACGGCTGTCAAATATCGCCTGTTAAAAAATCTAATTATAATAATAAAATAAGCTGATAAGTTTTTGATGAAGGCTGTATTAATCGTAAACAGCACAATATCTACGTTACTAACGCGCTAAAATATTATTGTTAGAACGGCGGGGTCAATAACAGTTTCGTTGTCATGGTAATGAAAGCGCCGTCAAGGTATTTCTAATTTCAACATGTTGTCTAAAAACATCAGTAGCCTAGGGGTACAGGCGGCGGCCTTAGAGTCGATGCACCCGGGTTCGAGTCCAGCGACCGATGTGCACTTTTTGTATGTTTTAAATTCTTAGTGAGTACATTTTGAAATCGCGGAGTAGCATGGAATGTTCTAGAAAATGTAAACGAATAGAACATTCGATGCTTACGTGTGAAGTCTTCGGAATGGAGTTCTCGGAGTGAAGTACTACAGTGATTTGATTAGTGTCGGAGTGAGAACTGGAAGAAGAAGAACAGCGGAAACAAGTTTAGTGGTGAATAGTGAAGTGACCTATAGTGCAAAGTAACAGTAAAGTGGTAGCTGTGTCGTACAGTCAGCATCAAAAGTAGCTACGTAAACGAAGACGTCAAAAGTCTTTATTAAAAGGGAATAAAAGCTTTTGACGTCTTCGATTGCGTAGTTACTTTTGATCCTGACTGTACTCAGAGAACTTGTGTGTAATAACACTAATAACCCCCCGCTCGTAACAATATTTATATGGCGACTTTCTTCTTTCTTCCTGCCAGCGAGAAAACCCGTCAAAACTAATCACAAGAAATCCGAAAAAAAAACAAATAATTAAAACGCCCCAGTGCATGGCACCAATAGTCCCAATCAAAGTTTATTAGGTACAATCAATGTGAACAATAGGTGTTTCAACTATTAGGCATCAAAGTGTCAAACATTTGGACTGCCTAACTTAGTATGACGTTGATTCAATGCCGGAAATACAGTTTACTTAGGAATTAATATCTGAAGATTACTTCCTTGCTTTGCCATTGATTGGAATCGTGTATAGCACTCATCCGAACACGTTACTAATACTGCGACCAAAATCAACGCCCGCGCAATGACGTTAGCCACGTCTAAGCTGGAGCTACACAGGATACGTTGGCATTACTTTTTAAACAGTTCTTAGTTTCATTCAGCCGTAGGTGCTAAGCTTCCTGATTGAGGCTGATTGTAAGAGGATAAGCTTAATGCGTACCACCCCGCTTCCGCGCAATATACTTTTTATACTCGTCGACTTTATGTTTGAATTAAGACTTCGTACATTAAACTATAATCACATACTTTTTTTCTATGGAGCTTTTTTAGACAACTAAAATAAATTCGACCAATCACGTGGCGCCTTTACTGAACTATAATAAATTTGACCAATGGCACGTCACTCGCTACATACAAAAGACATCAACGATGTTCGACTTCTGACTTGCAGTTCGTTTCAGCAAGGCTTAGATATGTTTAAATATTTCTGTTGACTCGTATAAAAAGTATTGTATACAACAGTTACACAATTAGCTCTTAAATTCTCGTAGCTTACTCAGGCCACGAGGTTTCAAAGTCAAAGTCAAAGTGATTTATTCTTAAATTTAGGCATATTACATGCACCTATGAATGTCGATAAACTACCACCGTTTCGGAAAGAAAACCTTTGCTTCGAGAAGAACCGGCGTAAAAAACTCGTCGAGGTGTCATTTTTTCAAAACAGTATACAATATATCATTTCAGTATCAGAGTATTATAAAATTTTAAAATTTCATTGCTACAGTAGTAAGCCTATTTATTTTGCGATAGATTTCTAGTGCAGGTCTTTATGGCTGCCAAATATCCCTATCCATGATGTAATCGTTTATCTTATAATATGCTTTTGAAAGAAGTGTCTGTTTTACGACAGATTTGAATTTAGAGTCAGTAAGTTCGGTAATGTGTTTTACAGTACACATGGTGTTACTTTCCCGCACTAGTGCGCAAAGGAGCATGTTGAAACTTTAAAGAGCCATATCTACTGTAAAACGTTGTACGATACACGTGCGAATAGGTAATTCGCAACTCGTGTCGATTTAAAACACTCACTTCGGTCGTGTTTTAATTTATCGCCACTCGTTGCGAATTTCCTATTTTCTGCACTTGTATCGTAAATAACTATTACAGTACACATGGTATTACTTTCCCGCACTAGTGCGGAAATGAGCACTTTCCGTGCATATGTTGAAACTTTAAAGAGTCATATGTACTGTAAAACGTTGTACGATACACGTGCGAATAGGTAATTCGCAACTCGTGTCGATTTAAAACACTCCCTTCGGTCGTTTTTAATTTATCGCCACTCGTTGCGAATTTCCTATTTTCTGCACTTGTATCGTAAATAACTATTGCCGAGTACTCGACTTTAGGAGCCCTCATTGTGTAACGATTGTATAAAATACTATATTATTACTGCGCCAACATAATACTGACGTTACGTTATACCGACAAGTAAGGACATTTAGGCGACAAGTACGCTGATACGATACGCTCTCAGTAAGGCCGCTGCGCCGTGCGGAGCCGCGTACAAATTTCGCCGCACGGAGGTGCGGTGCAGTGTGAAGTACCGTGCGGAATTTGTATACAAACTGGCATGACGTCGCAGCGGGATGCGGCGTTCAGTGTGATGACCGCCTAAGGTAGAAAATTTACTGCATCCCTACAGATTCCGCCGCGCTAAATAATGGAGCGGGCTTAGTGAAAAGTTTACTGTGAAAATGTACTGTTAGTACCTATGTAACAAATTAAATGCTGAAACCTTTACAATAAATAACACACCATTACCCATGGACATACACAAACACTCACTCATACACAGACTCACTCTCGCACACATACAGTCATACAGAGCATCCCACTAGTTTTTAAATTATCGTACTTCACTACTTTGCCTAATGTTACCTTATTGTATTTTACGAATGTAAGTATCTCTTAACTTTACCTCTCAGTACCAGACCTGTATTTTTGCGCATCACGTTTGGGTTAAACTTTTCTGAAAACACCCTAACAGTTCTCACGACACAGGCTCGACCTAGTGTGAGGACTATTGCTTAACTCTATTTTATAAAATTCTTAGGCTAAGCTCTTTGTAATTCTCCCTGTTTGTAACTCACTAGCTAAATAAATAAATTTTGTATTTTTTGTATTTTGTATTTTGTAAATACTTATTACATACACATTTTCACAAAATGATTTCATGAGAACCGAACCTAGTTATTTTAAATCTTGTGCATCCAGCCTAACCTAATCTTCGAAACACGAATAATTAATACGACATCCGACGTCTATTTGCATACGTAGTTATGTCTTAATGATGTCGCTAATAGGATTATTAAACGGTTGTAAAAGTTCCCTTCCCACGGGCTACACTTACAAACGAGCAGAAAAATATCGTTATCAGGACTTTGACTGCCGACTAATTGTCGGTTAAATGGTGATTCACCAGTCAATTTTCCTTTGACTACAGGCAAATACTATCTCTCTATATTTAATTAACGGTATACATCGATAATCGCCGATCGATGTAAGCCGTTTTTTAGAGAATTCAAAATATTAACTATGCCAAGTGTATTTGTTAAACTTCATCCAGAATTTTTCAATAAAAAAGTGACATATTGCCAATATAATAACTAGGTACCCAAATCGCCTTGCTATTCCGCCTAAAAAGACTCTATTTTGATTAATTTATATTTCGTGTGTTCAAGTTTTTGCATGCCAGTTGCTGGTGAAATGTGTGTGTCTCTATATATGTATACCATCTTATGTACAGTCGACTACAAAGAGATCGGTACAGCCAAAGTTACAAAAATATGTATACACGACCTTAATGTTAAGGCAATAAAGTCGTGGATACATTTTTTTGTAACTTTGGTTGTATCTTTCTCTTTGTAGTCGACTGTACCACGTTTTACGCAAAATAAATTACTTTACTTTACTTTAATTTACTTTACTTTATCAGATATTGAGTGAAATCTTATGATTTTATTTTATGTATTTTTATTATCTTGACTACACTACTCTTACATATTATATCCTGCTAAATTTTTAACCCCCGACGCAAAGAGAGGGGTGTTATAAGTCTGTGTGTGGCATCGTAGCTCCTAAACGAATGGACCGATTTTGAAGCGTTTTTTTTGTCCGAAAGCTGACGTGATTGATCGAGATGGTTCTTATCTTAGTAACGTTTCAACAAAATCCGTTCAGCTGTTTTTAAGATATTGAACTTTGCAATGAAAAAATCGGGGGTTTTTCAACTTTTCTAAGTTGTTTTCGTTTTTAAGCGACTTCAAAAAGGAGGTTCTATGTTTCACTGTAGCTATGTATTAAATTGTATGTATGTATTTTTTTGTTCAAATGAGTATACCTACTCCTGAGGTGGTCTCATTGTCACCAAATCAGAATCTGATGATGGGATCCCAGGGAAATATAGGGCAAACCTCAAATATTATAGCTAAAAATCTTTTATTTATGAGCAAAATTGACGATAGCTTTTGTTTTGACTGCAATGTTCTATTTTTCCTAGGAGGTTTTATGAAAGTTACCTACTTAACACAAAATGGTCTGAATATTTATTATAATAACTTTTTTTTTCAATCAATCATATAAATAGCGCTATTATTTTTGCTTTTGTACGTAGGTACCTGCATTAAAATCATCATCATCATATCAGCCGAAAGACGTCCACTGCTGGACACAGGCCTCCCCCAAAGAGTGCCACAATGACCGGTCCTGCGCCACCCGCACGGTGCTGCATTAAAATAGTTTAGTATTAATGTGTCCTCTTAATCGAACGAGCGAGATAGAGCGAAGCGAACGAAGTTCTATGCTTCAGCTTGGGCCAAAAATCGTTTGTCTGTCCGGCCGGCGTCCAGTGTCCGGTGTCTGTCCCGCTATTCTCCACAGGTCGCATTTCTCAACCGATTCTCGTGAAATGTTGAGAGCAGGTTCGTTAATTATATAGATTTTTTTTGACGAGTCTCTTTATCGTTTTTTGTAAAGACAGTCTCTCTCGAGTTCTACAGCTCACAGAGCCACTAGCCACTATACCTAATAGTGTATACATGTAATATGTATAATACCAGACGGAGATGTTTAAGTGCAATTGACAACACGATAGCAAAGCCAGTGATAAGATAACTACCTACTTAACTACCGTTAGGCTACGAGCAGATCGGTGGGCATGAAAAAGGGCAAACAGGATTAGTTGAACGAGAGAGCGAAGCGAACGAAGATCTCTGCTTCGGCTTGGGCCAAAATTCTTTCGTATGTCCGGCTGTTCTCCTCTACAGGTCGCACTTCCAGCGGCGGGGTAGCGGTGTGTCATGCATTAGGAGTGAGAGGACGCGCTCTGATCTCTCGCTCACTATTATTGCACACTGCGGCTGCCACTTCTCTCCAAGTCGTAGCCGAACCGTAACGAAGGCTAGCTACGAACGTGTAGAAGTTTACAGCAAAAGCTTCTGCTAAAGTCACACCCAAGTCAAGTGCTAAAGTGTAGTCTTACAGCTAAAGAAGCTATACCACGGTTCCATTAACAGGAATTGACAGATGCGGAGTCCTAGGATGTTGCTTTTGTTTCATGTTTCTGTCATTCTGGTTTTGAAAGATAGAGATATGAATTAAGATTGATGTCCTTATGACAGAGTTGATCACGTAACATTTCGAACGTACGTTAGGACAATTTCCATACTAAAAGTGAGATTTAGTTCTACCTGACGCTCGGTACAATGCGTTCGGGGGGCGTCGTGGTGACATGCTCGCGATCCCATGGCGCTCCCATTAACGGCAGAGACGGAAACGCTGCTAGAGTTGTTTTAGTGGGTAGACTCCATCCCCCTTCTCTTTAAATAGAGTTGGCCGGAGGGCGAGAGTCCCACATACCCCCCTATATAGCTTCCCCAGGCTGGGGGGATGCGTAAGTACATTTCCACTCCATCAAAAAAAAAGTACAATGCGTTATGTGATCGACCTGCAGGACCGTATCATATTTTGATGTTCGAATTGGGCCCCTGTGGTTGTCAATTTTTTTAATCAACTTATTGCCCTCCCAAAGCCAAAACACCAGCATTTACCTCACATAAATATTGCTTATTTAATGCTAAGGATAAATTTTAATTTCCCTCGAATCTTTTCACTCGAATTCTGTACTGTGGGTTGATAAGCGCGGATCGATGGAGCGTGCGCGTGCGCGGGCGTTCACCCGCGAGCCGGATGTGCCTTACCAGACCGTATTCGGGTCATTGGGTCACCAACAATGCCTTATAATATATACCTATGGAACCTAAGCGAGTCTCCCTCAGGTAAGGCATTGTTGGTGACCCAACAGACAGCATAATGATGAAGATTAGGCAACTCTACGTAAGACAGATGGATTCTTGGGTAAGTCGAAGCCCATTTTACTTAAATTCTATAAAAGTTGATAAGGACTGCTAGATAACGTCATAACACATTTTAGATGATATAAAAGCTTGTCGCGAGATTTAGGTAGGTACTCGTATATACTCAGGTAAATCTCGCGACAAGCTTTTATATCATCTAAAATGTGTTATGAGTTATGACGTTGAAGTTGCTAGTAAAAGTTTTAAAGGAAAAGTTTATTTTATTCTTTTTAGCGGCTAGAAAAGCTTGTTTTTAAAAAGTTTTTTTACTTTTATTTTGGATCACGGAGCTAAAGTACTTTGGACCAAATTAATAAACAGGCATTGTATGTATGATCTGTATAACAGTATACAATATTCAACCAGATAAGGAAAAACAATGTTTGAAGCCCACAATCAGATTATTAAAGAGCGCGTTATGACTACTTCTAACGTTCTGGTAGATGTTCTAATCACTTTTCTAGTCGTGGGCGTGGAAAGCTCGCTGTTTGTGCACGTTACGAAACTTCTGTTTACTGAGATTGGGTAAGCCGACACGCATTACCCGCCAAAAGCTTTGCCGATGTCAAACAGCTTCTAAGCTTGATTTTGAAAACATAGATGTTTTTCTTCACCTCGTGACAGCTTACACAGGTTATACTGACTACCGTTTTAGTTTAGCTATTGTGCTGTGTTACTTTACGTTGAAATTTATGTCGTTTGTGTTGTGAAGCTGTTTTCGGATCAGAGAAAACCACGCGCTTTCAAAGTATTTTTAACAAACGTGAACCACCATACCTGTAACGACGGCAACAATGGCTAAACTATACTAATTTTCTTGAAATAAGTTTTGATTACACTATCTTCCAACAACTGGCATGTCAGTTGCTTTTCTGTTTGTAAAAAAATATTTGTAACAAATAGTCTATGTCGTCATGTCCCGTGCGTTGTTAACTAGTTCATCTATGTATTATTTATGTTGTATTAGAGATCCCTTATTAATCTCTTTTTATCGGCTAAAGATTACATTTTATCGCAACCCACTTTATCTTTACACACAATCTTGCAGAATACGAACACTACAAATGGGACTTGCATAACGGACCACGCCTCAAGGGTCAGTGGTGACCTCCGGGCGCGTCCACACAGGTCATGGAGTGCTGGTGGTTTCTGTCAAAATGTAATTTTTGGTTACAAGCTTTTATTGCCGACTGTACTTTTTGCAGTCATCAACTACTCGTTGAGAGTATTTTAGTGAATCAAAACACGGAATATCTTATGGAGTTTATGATTTGCTATGGCTACCTTCCGTCTCCATCATCAGACCAGCTTTATGGTATCATAATTAGACTTCGTCAAGTTGGTCACTTGATTGGACTTCGGGAAGTTGGTCAAAGACTTGCAAGATTTGACCAAAACTATCTAACATGCAATGCAAGTTTAATAAAAGTAAAAAAACCGGTCAAGTGCGAGTCTGACTCGCGCACCGAGGGTTCCGTACGAATAATATAACAACGCATAGTATAGTAAAGTCATGAGCATGACATGAGTACCTCCAGCGCCATTTATCGGTGCATTTTGTTACTAAACTGCGCGACCAAGGAACTCGGTATGTACAGTAAGGGAAATGTATTCACGTACCACTGTAGAACCCTGTCGCAATTGACAGGCCGCCGTCACTCAAACTCGAGCGGTATGTCACCTTATTGCGATAGGGTTCTACGGTGGTACGTTAATACATTTCCCTTACTGTATGTTGGTTTTTCAGCGATAATTCTTTATCAAGTGAATTAATTTCGATAATTCTTTTTTTATTTGCTAGAAGGTACTTTCAGAACACTTTCATACGAATTAGAAGGCAAAAAATTAAACACAGAAGTATTAAATTACAAACAAAATTAACAAATGATTTTTGAAGAATAAAAAAAAACTACGCAAGATAGAGGTCTCGTTATACTTTTCCGGTAATATTCACGTTAATATTAATAATATATATTATTTTCAAATTTTTCGCTTGGTTAACTTCGGAGATAAGGGGGGGGAATGGTATTTTTTTCAACATTTTTCTTTATAAATCAAAATTTTACCATTGTAGAAAAAAAAAAGAAAAACTGTTTTAGAATGTACAATTCAAGCCCTTTCATATGATACCCCACTTGGCCTACTAACTAGACTTAGAATTTTTGCCGCCCCTCTTATCCGCCCTTTTTTATACAAATTAAAAGTATATATTAAAAATTTTCATTGTCCATACACGAGGATTCACTTTGTTTATAACTATTCCAAATTTCAAATCGATAGCATTAGTAGTTCCTGAGATATTTGACTTTGTGACAGACAGACAGACGGACGGAGTCGCACCATAAGGGTTCCGTTTTTACCTTTTTGGTCCGGAACCCTAAAAAAGAAGACAGTTGACATCTCATGCTTTGAACACATATCGAGTCGTGGTGAGACAGTAGTTAGTATTCGTGCCCGAGTTTTCTATTGCTGGAAAATCATCACCACTCAGCTGAATACTTTGAAAACGATAGATATAATATTGTTATAGACAAATATTTTGAATAAGGCAATAAATAATCTTGAAGACCGAATGTTATTTCTTCACCCGTTCGTTACGTTAGACACGGTTTTAATGGTTTTCATTTGTCACAAATCAGGCCGTTAAAGTGTGACAACAACCAGGAGCCCAGAACTCCTAAAGAGTAACAAGGCCACTAATACTACGGAACGCTCTTTGCATACAAGTGTCGCGACCCAGTGATCGAATTTCGCTGCACTGAGCGCCATTGACTTTCGACAAGTGTAGTACTATTGCTTCTTTCACTTTGGCGTTAAACTGCAATGTTTTCTGTTTTCATTTAGGTTGGAAGAAGAAGATTTAATACTACAGAGCACTTGGTGTGACGGAAGGTTTGGCTGTGTGTAAACAAATTTTGAAACTACATACATACTTATAATATAAAGTGAATCAAAATATCCGCTCAAAAACCTATGCAAACATTGGGAAGTACAAACTATTTAAACTAAGAAAGGTTCTACGTTATGTAAGAACTCAGAAAATGGTAATAAAAGTTAGTGTAGTAAACCAGAACATCAACAATCTGAACTCAAACAATGACAAATCACAGATCACAGTATGGGCACGGCACAACAATAATTTGCATCGTCTAACCGGGAAGCGACTTATCAATACCTCGCCCGTACATCAGGGCAGCTTTCTCCATCTAATGCGATCATGCACACAACAACCAACTTTAATTTCATTCTCATAAAGTGCAAAATACCAGGGTAAATTGAGATATTTGCGAACATTAATCTTTTTCTAAACAGCTAGGCCTTACCGGCCAGTGTTGGATCGTTTGGAGCCTTCGGCCAAAAATTATACTCGGTCGAACATTGTACGTTATAAGTAATCTCAGTAATCATGTTTTTGTAATGGCTCTTATTTAATCAAAATATGGGTTGAGATCTCTATTACTCTGTTTAATAAAGGTCATTATGAATTTGGCTTAGGTCGAGTGAAAAGAAATCGGAAATAATTAAGTTGTCCGTCGCCTCCGTCGGTTCTCGTAGCATTCATTGGTTTTTTACCTACGGTTATATCCTCATAAGACCCCGCGTACAAAAATTTGTACAAATGTCAAAATTGACTTTGAACTTAGGTACCTACGGGTCAAAAAGTCAAGGGTTATTTTATGTAGGTACAACGGGTATATTATAAGGAAACAAGTTTTTTTTTTCTCCCAAGTAAAGCATACATACTTATAAGTCTTATAACTGTTGATTTAATAAATAGTGTTGAATTTATAACATGATTATGTCGGATATTTGGATTTTAAATGACTTCGCCTACGGGACCGGCAAGTACTAAAAAATATTGATGTTTTGGGAGCGGACCGACACAAAACTAAAATCATCGAATATTTTTTTTGTTATCAAGGCCTTCTTGAAAACAATGTTCTAGAAGCCGAATCTACGTTTCGAAATTGTTCGTCCAGTACTTCCCATCCCTATCCCAAACAGCAACTATATCGAACGCCGAAGATAAGTTAAAATTTGAAATTAGAATACCGCTAGGCTGTACAAATATGGCTGCCTCAAGTTGGCATTGTTTCGGAGATAGTTCAGTAAAATGATGACTTATGACTTCCATTTATGCTAGACAGTGCCCTTTTGTTTGTGTTTAATTATCAGTTATCGTCCATGGACGTCGGTTTTGTTAGTAGCTCATTGTTTTGAATTATTAAACGCTATTATCTAGGCAGACGTCGTGGTGATGAACGATTGAACATCTCGTGTAACAGCAACAGCCATCTTAATAGTATATTTCGATGCTAGTGCGGAAAGTTTGTCATTACGTCACGAGTACCGAGATATTTTGGCAAGACTCTGGACGAGTGAAGAATGACATTTCCACACGTGTATCGAACGACGTTTTTTAATACAGTTGCGAAAAAATAAGAAAAACAACAAGTAAGGAATTCAAAACTTTTATATTATTCATTCTGTATCATCATTGTAATAAAGTTGAAAAAAAAAGAAGTTTAATACAGTTTAATATAGTTCTATCTTATTTATTTTTTATTGACATAATAATTAATGGTACGATTTGTACAAGGAAAAGTAAAAAGCACTAGTGCGCGAAAACCAACTTTCCGCACGCTAAACAGCTACGTAAAGTAGCACTTTTTGAGCAACTGTATTAAAAAATGAGTTTAGATGTTTTAGTACATGGTGGGTGCTCCTTGTATGACAAGAATACTTTTATTACGTTATTATAAACCAAATATTTATGTTAATCAAAACGTGATCTGCAGCAAAACGATTTAGGCCATAGTCGGGTTTCCATAGTATGTCGGCCCTTAGATCAAATGGACACGTTTTCTTTCTGAGGACCTCTTAAAGTGAAGAATGTATCATCATCTTACTTGTGACAGTTTTTGACTTATGATTTTTTCACGTAAATTTTCTTAATGTTTTGTTTTTCGGGATGTATTAAGCGATTTGCTTCAAATTTTGAAATGATCTTCTACCACATGTCTACCACCCAAAAAACGAATACTAGTTATCACTATGTAACTTAGTATTCGTTTTTTGGGTAGGTTAAAGAAAATAATCTCTGAGCTAAATACTTATTAGGCAAGCCATTTTATCCTACCAGGGCATCATAGCGTTGCAGGATCCATCACCCCTCATATCTCGTGACCTATCGCGTGTAAACAAACAGATGATTTGTGCAAGCTTCGCCGTACGTATGTTCCCCCGATAGCCATCGGCATGAAACAATGGCCGTGGGCGGAGTTACAACAGTGTTTAATTTTAATATTCACTGATGTAACGATCGATTTATGGAACGAAGAGATAAATGAGGTGACAATTATGCTCTATTGTTCATATTAGTGAACTAAACGTCACTTGTGTGGAATCATAGTTAGCGGATTCACTATTAAATAGGGTTGTATCTTCGGTATACTTCGCTATGCTACGGAAAGATTTATGAATTTTACCACCTTATTGCCAAGTTACAAGGCGGAAAATGGAAACATCTCTTTGTAGTTGACAGTAAACCGCCTAGTAACTGAAGATATAACCCTTGACTCCGCTGACTATGTTTCCACACAACACAAGTGACGTTAAGAAAAAATTGTTTTCTCAACATGGGATTGCCTCTTTGCGAGTACAATAAATGATGGTAAAATAAACTGGGATTTAATATAAAATCAAATGTTACAAAATTGTTCATGTCCTGCGAGACCCACTGAACACTAATTGAGTTAACAAAACTTTGACAAACAAGGTACCCTAAAACAAAGTTCAACATTTTTAGGGTTCTGTAGCCAAAATGGCAAAAACGGAACCCTTATAGTATAGCAAAAACTATAAGGTGTATTTGAATAAAATTTTGAGGATAGGTGTGTTTTGTTAGCCGCTACATAGTTTTGTAATTAAAATGACAAAAAAAATTTTTTAGGGGTGCACTCCATACATAAAACTAAAAGTCAATTTTTTTTTCATTGTGGCCCCCCGTGTGGCACATCAAAATAAATATAAGGTTTCTTAGCATTTTTTTTGATTAAGTGAATAGGGTCGGAGATAATCGCCCCGAAAGTCACTAAAATCCTGTCCCCCCCCTCTAATTTTTGAACGGTGTATTTTAAAAATATGGAAAAATTCATGGACATAGGGCTTATTAATTTCATTCACCGAAAATTGTTTTGAACAAGATCGGTTCAGAGGTTTTCGAGATATTGCTGAAAAACTGCCTTCCTTAAAGAAAAGGACGTAAGTGCCGTAAAATTTCTGTGACGATACGACCTTTTTAATAGGCACGGAACCCTTCGTTTTGCGTGGTCCGACACGCACTTGGCCGGTTTTTAGAAAATCTATTTGTCTCTTCTTTACAATGCTGAAAAATCTAAAACATAATACTGATTGTTCACATTTGCCCTACATATTGAAACAAAGGTGTTGCAAGGAAGTTGCTCTGACCCGCTTGCCGCGGTGACATAGTATTATGCACTCGGATGGAGAAGGCTATAGCGTTATGCCCGTATATAGTAGCGGGCTTACACCATTCGGCAATTACAAATAACAGCCCAGTGTCGTGGCACTGAGCGATGAACGTTAGAAGAGTAAATAAATAAATAAATAAATAAATATCGTGGGACAATTCACACCAATTGATCTAGTCCCAAACTAGGCAAAGCCTATACAATGGGTACTACGGTACTAGACAACGGATAAACATACTTATATATAGTTAAATACATACTTAAATAGATATTAAACATCCAAGACTCGAGAACAAACATTCGTATTCATCATACAAATATCTGCCCCGACCGGGAATCGAACCCGGGACCTCAAGCTTCATAGTCAGGTTCTCTAACCACTAGGCTATTCGATCGCCATATTTAAACAAAAACAGGTTCAATAATTATGTATAAGTATAGATGTTTTTTGTAGATTCAGTTATTCAATATTATTTATTTTTTTAAGTCAGGCTCGCGAGCCCCTAGTTATTAGTAAGTAAGTATAGATGTGCTGAATGAATGATTGGTGAATTTGCCTTTGCACTTAATCTGCACTTTTCGACGGACAGAGAGTGTAGATATCTACTTGTATAGTACAGCTGTATTGAAGTGGATTTTGTTGACCCTGATACGTCAATCTATTGATAAGATAATGTAAACTAAACAGGCTATTATTTGCATCCAAAATAAACTTTATCATTGAGGTAAATATTTACTCAATGTTCAGTTCAGCCTCATGGGAATTTAATTTTGGAATATTTTTTGTATCTTTATTTTTGACCGACTTTATAAAAGGGTGTACTTAATTCAAGTCGTGCGTGTATACAAATACAATTACTCATCGAACAAAGGAGCGAAGCGAAGCACTATGCTTCAGCTTGGGCCGAAAATCGTTCGTTTGTCCGGTGTCTGTCACCATGTCACGCTGTCACGCTGTCCAGCTGTTCTCCCCTACAGGTCGCATTTGTCAACCGATTCTCATGATAGGCATGATATTTTATGAGTAGGTTCGTTATAGTACATTGTTTAACGAGGGGCGTAAGTGGAATATTGCTAACGAGAGTCTATCAGAAGCCCGACGCCGAAGGCGGAGGGCTTTTGATGACTCGAGTTTGCAATATTCTTACGCCCGTGTTATACACAATGTTTTTCATCACATTTGCGAGGAAATAAATAACAACAAAAGACAGAAAAATGTAAGTTTCATACAGCAGCACCAATCAAAAATTGACAACTTCACTTCCAGATCAGTGCTAGTAGAGCGCGCAGTTCAATATTTCAACCAATCACAGAGCAGTATTCTTGCGGGGCGGGGCGTCGTGACCAACTAGATTTTTTTATTCAACCAATCACACAGCAACCAGATTTGCTTAAGCCAATCAGAGGGTTCTATTATTTTAAAACTAAACTTAACAGCCCGTGGGAGGTAAAACGGCTATAACTGCTCTGCACGCTCGCAAGTAATAACGCCATTGACGAGCAAGTGTGATGAAAATTATATAGATTGTTCTTGTCGAGTCACTTATTCGGAATGGAAAAAAATATTTTTGATAAAATACGGTGTCATAACTTTTTGAACGAGCGTTTTATAATCGAAGATATAAAACGTTCGTTCGAAGATATAAAACGAACTATGCAGATCCTGAAGCTACTTATTTGTAATCCATGTAAATGGACTCGGGATCTAGCCGATTAAACACCTAATTATACCAGGGAGTCAGAGGTTAGCAGAGTGCAACTCTTACCCGGGTGCATCAGATAGCATTGTGACGAAACGAAAGCAAACACAGGCTCTGAGCCGCACGTAACATTTAAGTGAAATTAAATGGCGACAATAATGTATGGCAGAGTTATGACACAGTAGATATATCTTAAAGCAGTAAAACAAATCCATACAAACGTCCGATTTGACGCACTCATGCTGACCCGCGTCGCTTCAATAAACTTAAGCGGACTTCGGCGAAGGAACAAACAAGTGGAATCAAAACATTTTTCAAAAAACCTACTGCTTTTTTGCAACTATATATAATATATATATATATATATATATATATATATATATATATATATAATATATAGCCTATGTCATTCCCACGATTAAGAGAAATCTAACGACACCTCATATGTCAAAATCCGTCAAACGGTTTAGGCTGCAGGGCGTGCCAAAGAATAAGACATACATACATACATATACATACATACATACATACATACAAACACGCACTCGAAAAACATAACCCTCCTTTCCTTCGGCAGTCCGGTAACAAATAAACAAGAAAATATGCAAATGTAGCTTTGCTTTGCGAGTAAAAATGATAATTCGATTTTTCGTCCGCGTATATAGCCCATTTTCGAGAGTTAAATTGACAAACAAATAGACAGGCACGCGAGTTCTACAGCTCACAGAGCCACTAGTACCTAGTAGTAGTAGTAGTAATTAACAGTTTATTGCACAAAACAGAACAAGTTCATAACAGAAAATACAAAAAAATATTGTACAAAATATAAGTTGTATTAATGGACTACTTCTAAAGCGGGTGCAGCGGCGGAAAACGCCGAAAATCTGAAATGTAATAAATATAGAGGCCACGACAGAGAGTACGACTTTGTACCTTTTGGCGTCGAGACCCTCGGTCCGTGGGGTCCCAGTGCGCATAAGTTTTTTGAAGAAATCGCGAAACGTCTGGTCGATGTAACTGGTGACCGAAGAGCTGGCGGCTTTCTCGCGCAACGCATCAGCCAGCATTGCAATTTCGCGAGGAAATGCCGCCAGCATCCTCAGTACAATACAATGCCTAGAGGGCCTTTTTAGGTTTAACTTAGTTTTAATTTATCTTAGTTAATGTTAATCATAATCTTGTATTATATTTACCCTAGTATATCGATGTGCCTAAGTTGCATTTGAATATAGTATAAGTTGCCCTTAAGATCGATACTGTGCAATTTAACAGATTCAAAAACAGTAAAAGCACAGACAAACAGTTCAAGGCAGATAAGTCAAGTTTGCGCAGACATATTGATAATGTGTCGTATAACGACTCGTGTTTTGTGTTTATAAGCTTCTAACAATTATAAAAAAATCTCTTGCTACTCGTATTGGTGCAAATGATACTATTGACATCTTTCAGCCCAGTCGATATTGTCAAACCTCGATATCACCAGGACTTTGATAAAATGTACGAATGATTCATTGGGGGCTCTGATGTCGTCCCGTTGAAGTCCCGAAACCAGGACTTCGTAGAATCGCCACCATCCTGGAAATTGTACTCCATTCGTAGTTTTCGCACAAAACGCGAATTTTCTAATGAATGAAGTTCATGGAAATAATCATCAATGGAGATGTTTTCCACCAAAATCCCCGTGTTTTCGATGTTCGACAATATCGACTGGGGTTATTTCTGGCAGCAGCACGTTTCTATATACAAATATAGCCGTATTAAGAGAAACTCTAGATAAAAGTATTAAAATATTATGTTCTAATTTTTAACCGGCTTAAAAAAAGGAGGTTCTCTATTATACATAGTTGAGTTGTGGAAAGGTAAAGGAATTGTACAAAAACTCAAGTCTATTAATTAGAGATTAGACAAGTGTTATCAGTGGAGAGAGAGAAAACTGATAAATCTCAGGTTACCACGGTATCACAATGCCGCCATTTGCCGCCATGCTCGTATTTCTACGCGGGCTCTCTTGGCGGTCCCATTTTTGGAGAAACGTGAAACGTCCTGCATTCGTCGGCTTTTATGACGACTTTATAACTATTTGAGTTTGACCTTTGACAGGAGAGCGTTCGGTTTCAATCTTTATTCTTATTTAGGAACAGTATACTAGTATACACAAGTATGCATACTTCACCATTGCATTGCAAGATTTGCAAGTCGTTCGTATTCGGTGTCACAAGTATGCATACTTCACCATTGCATTGCAAGATTTGCAAGTCGTTCGTATTCGGTGTCACAGTAAATATATTACCAAACCAGTATCTCAACTTCTCTTGAAAGTTTTTTAGACCTGCGCTCCATGTTCGCCGAATCACAGAATAAATAATAGTACTACTACGTACAGAAGGTTCTCTGTTAACAAACTCCCTGTTTAAGTACGCCAAACGTGCCCAAATGTGGCCATTTCTTTCTATCGCATGCAACGCGCTCTTTCGGAGGCGGAGCCTTAGAGCTAGGGTTACCGCCAGCTCGACCTATTAAATTATAGCTAAGTACGTTAGTATAAGTTTATTTTACTAACGATATTACGATTATTCTTTATTTACTTAGGATCACCCAACTACACAAACGCTGTGTAATTTTCCTTTAGGTTATGTTATGACATCAAAACTGCCTGTTTCTGCAAAATGTAAGACGAAGAACACAACTCTGGGTTACCTACATACATAAACATAATGTAAAGAACATTTCTTTCAACCAATATAAATAGACGACGCAGCATATTTATTTGTCGATGCGAATGACGATGCAATGCAAAGCGCGAACGCGTGCGTCCCGTAACAGCGCGCGGCAACCATTAATAGACCGCCTAAAGGCGGCCGGCCGGCATGTTTTTGTGCAGCGCGACGAAATAAAAGAGTGAACCGCCTCTGGTCGAAGTCCGCTTAAGTTTATTGAAGCGACGCGTGTCTGGGTGAGTGCATCAAAACGGACGTTACCTCAACGTTACGTTACATCAAGGGCCATTTACATGGTACAGCCACTGAGTTTTATTACATTGCAGGTTTGATTGAATTGGGTAGCCAGCAGCCGCGAAATGAAATGAAAATCGCATACGAATTGTTGCACCATGTAAATGGCCCTTTAACTGCATTATTGATTATGCTGTCACGCTTGTCATTTAAAATTAGTTTCAAGCTTTTTTAGGGTTCCGTACCCAACGGGTAAAAACGGGACCCTACTACTAAGAATTCGCTGTCCGTCCGTCCGTATGTCTGTCACCAGGCTGTATCTCAAAAACCGTGATAGCTAGAGAGTTGAAATTTTCACAGATTATGTATTTCTGTTGCCGCTATAACAACAAATACTAAAAAAACCGGCCAAGTGCGAGTGGGACTGGGGCTCCCATACAACAGACATGATTTTTTTGCCGTTTTTATAGATAATGGTACGGAACCCTTCGTGCGCGAGTCCGACTCACACTTGGCCAGTTTTTTCTTAATTCGCGGGTAATTAAAGAAAGTGTTCCCAATGTACCAGGAAAGCATCAAATGGTGGGACGTTCACACGTCTCGCCTAGGTAATTGTTACCTCAGTTCCTCGGTGAAAACACCCGGATGTTGCGCCGATAGTTTTATCTAGCCCGACCGCTTTATGCGGGCCTAGTACATGTAGATTGTTATCGCTCCAGTTTTTGCGACATAGATAAGTTTGTTTATGTAGGTGAATGAGGGCGTGGACAGGATTAGACAGCTGGAATTTCACCGATAGTTTAAAGACTGGACTAGCTAAAAGCTATTAGCATGTAGTTCCAAATACAGAGTGACAATATGTTGGTTCTTGCTTGTCCATTAGGTTGGAATTTGGTAATTATTAGGCAAGTCATTATTTAAGTGTCCGTTAAATTGACGAATTATTTCAAAGTTATTTTAATCACGCATAGTCCATTATAACTATGGGAACCAGTCTTATCAATATCAACATTTGGTAATTAATCATCGTTAGAGTACGACTTTGTACCCTTTGGCGTCGGTCCGTGGGGTCCCAGTGCGCATAAGTTATTTGCAGAAATCGCGAAACGTCTGGTCGATGTAACTGGTGACCGAAGAGCTGGCGGCTTTCTCGTGCAACGCATCAGCATTGCAATTCAGCGAGGAAATGCCGCCAGCATCCTCGGTACAATGCCTCGAGGGCCTTTTTAGGGTTCCGTAGCCAAAATGGCAAAAACGGAACCCTTATAGTTTCGTCATGTCCGTCTGTCCGTCTGTCCGTCTGTCCGTCTGTCCGTCTGTCCGTATGTCACAGGCATTTTACTCGAAAACTATAAGGTGTATTTGAATAAAATTTTGAGGATAGGTGTATTTTGTTAGCCGCTACATAGTTTTGTAATTAAAATGACAAAAAAAAAATTTTTAGGGGTGCACTCCATACATAAAACTAAAAGTCAAAATTTTTTTTTTCATTGTGACCCCCCGTGTGGCACATCAATCGATAGGCCTTTCAAAATAAATATAAGGTTTCTTAGCATTTTTTTTGATTAAGTGAATAGGGTCGGAGATAATCGCCCCGAAAGTCACTAAAATTCTGTCCCCCCCCCCCCTCTAATTTTTGAACCGTGTATTTTAAAAATATGGAAAAATTCATGGACATAGGGATTATTAATTTCATTCACCGAAAATTGTTTTGAACAAGATCGGTTCAGAGGTTTTCGAGATATTGCTGAAAAACTGCCTTCCTCAAAGAAAAGGACGTAAGTGCCGTAAAATTTCTGTGACGATACGACCTTTTTAGTAGGCACCTTCGTTTTGCGTGGTCCGACACGCACTTGGCCGGTTTTTAGATTTAACTTAGTTTTAATTTATCTTAGTTAATGTTAATTATAATCTTGTATTCACTTTTAATAAATATTGACTTTGAAAATCATCGTTAGAGAGATAATTATACTATAGGGTTGCAATTCGGCAGCTTGTAGCATAGGGCAAAAGTTGAGGACTACGGCAGAGCCAAAAGGGACATGTTTATTGTAGCAGTCTTATGTTTGTATTTACGTGTGTTTCACCGTAGCGCTTAAGATACTGAACCGATTTTGATAAATTAGGTGTCAATCGATTCAAAGTTATGTTCCGGATGACATAGGCTATCTTTCGTATAAAAGAAACCGGACAAGTGCGAGTCGGACTCGCCCACGGAGGGTTCCGTACAAAATTACAAATGTATAGTTTTCAGATTTTTTCCTTTACTTGTACGATATTACTTGCCAAATTTCATAGTTCTAGGTCACCGGAAAGTAATACCCTATAAATTTTGATTCCCTGTCGAATGTCGAAGTATACGTTTTTGCGGCAAAAATGGCCGTTTTTTTTTTTACTTTAACTTTGAAGTTTGATTTTTTCACAGCTTCAAGGAACTGTAGACCTGAGTATATGGTTTTAATTTCAACTCGATAGCTTCACGCGTTCCCGAGATAAAGGGTCTTGATAGACAGACAGACAAATGAACAACAAATTGATCCTATAAGGCCTTTTCCTTTTGAGGTACGGAACCCTAAACAACACAGTTACTTTTCCGTAGTCGGGATACAGTTGAAATGTTTTTGAACTGTTTATGCTTGTGATATCATAGATTCTTGATGATATCACGATACAAATTACCACAGTCATGTTCCTTTTGTATGTCAGTCTATGTAGCCATATATGATGGTTAACATTCCACGAGTTGTCACTAACCCAAACCGAATATTTCACACGTTTGAGGAATATTTTGAAGGTTCACATCGATTTATTATATACTGGTATTTATTTAATGTTGGGTTTCAAATCTAAACACAAATTCAAGCAATCTTTATCTCTGTGCAAACAGTTAGGTACCTATTTCCACAAAGCAACCAACTGGAACGATACTAAATCAGTTCAATGATGGTCTACTGGTTCAGTAAAAAGTGCTTATCTCAAATCGCAACCACGAGTTGACAATGAGGTAAGCAATGAATGCTTTACCGGAGCGATGTAAAGAGAAGATATCAGGCATCTAACATTGTTGCAGTCTCAATCAGCCTTTGTTACTGCGTCGGGTGATCCGCTAATCATCGGTCACCGAGCGGAGGGAAATAACTGGAAGTGATTTGTCTATACTAATATAATGACGTGGAAAAGTCTGTGAGATTGTACGTTTGTATGTAGGGGATAATCTCCGGAACCGCTTATCCGATTTCAGAAATTCTTTCTCCTGTGTAAAGAATGGATTTTTTGGATGGACATACAGCCTAGGCTATATTTCATCTCGTGGCTCTGCCTGAGTTCTTTGTCTAAAACTGCTGCTACTATCTAAAAATTAATCCACTTTTTATCCGATTGCCGTAGGAGAGGAGGGTTATGTTATTCGAGCGTATGTATGTATGTATGTATGTATTGTATATGTATGTGTGTATGTCTTGTTCTTTAGCACGCCCTGCAGCCTAAACAGTTTGACGGATTTCGACATATGAGGTGTCGTTGGATTCCTCTTAATCGTGGGAGTGACATAGGCTATAATATTTGCAAAAAACCGGCCAAGTGCGTGTCGGACCACGCAAAACGAAGGGTTCCGTGCCTATTAAAAAGGTCGTATCGTCACAGAAATTTTACGGCACTTACGTCCTTTTCTTTGAGGAAGGCAGTTTTTCAGCAATATCTCGAAAACCTCTGAACCGATCTTGTCCAAAACAATTTTCGGTGAATGATATTAATAAGCCCTATGTCCATGAATTTTTTCATATTTTTAAAATACACCGTTCAAAAATTAGAGGGGGGGGACAGAATTTTAGTGACTTTCGGGGCGATTATCTCCGACCCTATTCACTTAATCAAAAAAAATGCCAAGAAACCTTATATTTATTTTGAAAGGCCTATCGATTGATGTGCCACACGGGGGGTCACAATGAAATTTTTTTTTTGACTTTTAGTTTTATGTATGGAGTGCACCCCTAAAAAAAATTTTTTTTGTCATTTTAATTACAAAACTATGTAGCGGCTAACAAAATACACCTATCCTCAAAATTTTATTCAAATACACTTTATGGTTTTCGAGTAAAATGCCTGTGACATACGGACAGACGGACAGACGGACAGACGGACAGACGGACAGACGGACAGACGGACATGACGAAACTATGAGGGTTCCGTTTTTGCCATTTTGGCTACGGAACCCTAAAAAGCAGTTGGATTTTTCGAAAATATCTTTTAATTTCACTTGTTACAAGCTTTTATTTAGTTTCACCTGTCTCGATGTTTGTCATCAAATCTTGCAAATTCAATTTGATCCACTTCCCGGTAACCGATTGAGCTGAAATTTTGCATACATGTGTAAAACGCGGGACAATGCAATATTATATTGGCATGGCGCTGATCTGATGATGGAGCTGGAAGGTGGCCGTAGGAACTTCGCAATGAAACGACACAGCAACCTCATCGAGTTTGGGCTCGTTAGAATCGTCTCGTTGAGTCGTATGAGGGTATACAGAATAGTACAGTCGGCAATAAAAGCTTGTACCTAAAATAAATTTTTTGACAGAAACTTTGCCTACTTTACTTAATATGTAATCTAATCGTAAATGATATGTTTATCTGTGAGCCTTATAACGGCAATTGTAACGTCATAAAATCAAGAGTGAAGAATCCAGGAGACAAACGGTGAAATAAAATTTCATTTTAATACAAAGGTGTACTTTACGCATCGTGTCTAGTCCAGTTTCTATCCTCGAAAAGAAAGTGCAAAAAAAGTACAGTCGGCAATAAATAATTCAATTTTGCCAAATCAATCACAACTTCATTAAGTAGAGATGCCCAGGGAGCCATCTTCCATTGTGCAAAAATACATTTTGGAAATATCACGCTTGTTAAAAGCGGAAAAATTATTAAAACCATGATATGGATACGCCCTCTTCCAGCAACTTCACTTCCACGGCTGTATCCCCGGTACATCTGATTCAATTGCGGTTCCAAACCTCCCGGGTTCGATGCCCGACACAGATCAGGTGCTACTTTTACGATATTTTTATCTTGATTGTTTTTAGTGATAATGCGTACTTTTCTCGACTTAAACTTCGGTCTTAAATGAATGAAAATGTTTTACCAGTTTCTATTACCTAAACTAGCTGCCCGCGCGTCTCCGACCGCCTATTGCCGAGAACGTAGGGATAAAATATGTCCAAATAAAATGTCTGCAATAAAATTATGCAAGTTCTCGTTAACTATTCCTAAATATAATTCCTAATTCTTAAATTCAGTAATTTCTAAGAAAAGGTACAAATGATGAAGACAATAGGACTACAAGATTATTTCTTACGTAACTGAGCTGTGAATAGTAATGTGTTCAAGTGACACGGTGTTCAAAGTCGGCGGAATCAGACCGCGACCGTCACGGCGTGCCGTACCGAGACCTTTAACTTGTACTAGGGTGCCATGATAACACTTTATTGATATGCTGTCTGTATCTCTGATAAAAGGAAGGTAGGACCCACAGAGGCGTCCGCTTGGGCGGCACTGGTACGTTCTTTACGAGATCCGAGAGCCGTCCGAAATGCGTCGAGGAGGACCATCGGGGGGTTATTAGTCCTATAAGGGTAAAGTGATCTATAAGAGCTCCGTTTTTTCCTTGGAACGCTAAAAAGGGTTGTACCTTTGAATTTGTGTTCCTGGTGGTAAGGTCAATAGAGCTGAGGATGACATGACACATACAATACAACACGCGCCACGCAAGTTTGCGTCTGGGATGTTAGCTAGTAGTGCCGTCATAGTAGAAAGAGTGGGCAGTAGGCTATCTCCGGCCCAATCCACTATATAATTGCTTACCGTACTTGCCTGTCTCAGGGTTGTCACTTTTAGCTAAATCTTAATTCAGTGCCTAGAAATTGGCAAGGGCCGGGAAGTTGTATTTTGTACGTTGTCTGGGTTTGTGAGGTCGGTTTTACCTAAACGGTGATGAAACCTTTCACGATGAAAGAAAGAGCGACAGGCGATACCGATGTGGTTGCGGGACCAGCGGGGGCAGCAGTTGAATTATTTAGATACACAGCAATAAGTTCTCCTCCGATTATTACACATTTTTCATTCATTTATCGGTGCCGAAAAGCCGTGACTCGCGAACCTTGTGCGGTGTTAGCCCCGACTGACGCACTGAGAAACGGGTCGATATTGTGTTTGAGTGTGCGTGCGGCGACGCATAGTGCGTTTGTATGAAGATAACGTACTTTCAACTCTTTCTACTATACCGTCGTAGAGGCGTCAGAGGGGTTCGATTCGACGGGTGTGCGGGCGGCGACATGAAGCTATAGCTTCAGAGACGCAATCTTATGTGGCGCGTATTGTAGTCATACAGCGAATCTTCGTACACATTAAAAATCGCAGTACATTGTTCAGACAAAAAAAAAAATTGGTATGTACATGCTTTTATTGTCAACTGTATTTTGCAAACACGTCCATACACGACGGATTTATCTTATGTAGGTTTCTGTTTCCTATATACATATATGTATACATATCTTATTTAAGCACCGTAGTTCAGAGCTATGCGGTCGTGGTCTACGTTGTAGCATGTTGTAGTCCCGGCCGCCATACATTATAGTATTTAGTATGTACAGTCAGCATCATAAACATGAATGCATTCTATGACCTTATTACTTAGACATAAGGTCGAAAAGTATATGAATGTACATGTATGTTATACATGCTTACTGTACGAGTATGACTAATAGTTCCCAATCGTGTAGTGTTCTTTCGTTTACGTCACATAATATAACGGCACTTATTATTGTTATGCTTCTTCGCATAACCACACATTTTACCTAGTTACATTATTTACATGCATAATATTAGAAAAAAACTACGGAAAGCACCAGGCTGTCATAAATTAGAAGCGTGTTACGAATGTTATGATGTTACGAATCATCCGTAACGGAAGCCGGAGCTCCAATTGAGACCTAATTGTTAAGTAATTTGAGTGGAAAATGCCTCATCTAACGTTCCGATCAGCTGTGTTTAACGTTTTCCCTTCCTTCATCATGTAATACAGCGTAACTAAATTATGTAGGTGTACCTTATTACACACACTGAAACAACCGATTGAAATCGTAATTAGAGGTAGTCTCTAATTCCTTTCCGTACGGACCATAATTGCGTAGACGCAAGTTATATTGGAATAATAACTTTGAAGGAAACTTAACTGAGTATAATTGCTGCTGTTTCCTGATTTCCTAATAATATTACCATATTGAAAGCGGAAAGGAGATGTGGTTGGCGAATATTTAGGTTAGGTTGTTATTATTTTTGAACGATCGCGTTTTACCTTATTTTTATATCTCCTCGTACGTACCTGAAACAGAAAATAAGGTTAGAAAAACGATTCAACCAAAGCCATGTTTACCTTGGCGCTTATTAGGTACTTTAACATGCTAGTTTTCTACGATATACAAAAGTAGGTAAATAGACATTCTTTTCCAGGTAAATCCTATACTATAAAACGAGCAATTTTTGTATCGAGAAATCGATCTAGCTAGGTCTCATGTCTGGGAAAATTTATTTACTCTATATTTTCACCTGAGCAGAGCTCGGTCGCCCAGGGACTTCTTTGCAAAAAGAGTTATTATGGCTCTTGATGCCTTTTTTGCTATATTACATTCGTAAACGTAGACAAGTTCTATAACGCCATTTTTAAGTAACCATTGTAAACCTTATTGTAATAATATAAAGATTAAATGATAACTGAAGTATTTACGTCACACTTGGCCATAAAGTAGCAGTTACCGCCTGTTCCGTCCGCTGGCCAGGACGAAGCGCAATAAACATTAAATTCGTGTTTGTCTCTGTGTGTTTTTTGTGTAGTGAATAAATGTCTTCTTTTCTTTCTTTTTTTTTCTTTTTGTATACCTATCGAAAAGTGACAAAGTAGAATAAGTTGGTTTTTGGTGCAACATTCACGGCTCACCCTGTAGTTAATATTCAGTCCACAATCCACATCCTGTGCTTATCACAACCAATTCCTATCCACTACGCTGTTAATTTCTTCTGTGCCTTGAGCATTGCAATCAGCTGTATCTAACCTCAATACCTAATTCTAGGACAAGCCCACTCGAGCAGGACCTGTCTACAAAACACGAGACACGATTATCAACTTAAATTCAACTGAATTGCGTCTAAAGTTCTTCGCAAGCTTGAAGCAGTGCACGGCCACGATACGGCCAAGTGTACTACATATATGTCAGGACTGCCGATTCTATTTACAAACCTTACAGAAACCTTAACATGCTTTAAATAGGGTCGATTATTAATTGAACCTAATAGTCGGCGTAACCAAAGAGTAATTTGACAGGACATTCTCAGCCGCCATTTTGAGATATTCAACAATTAGCAATTAGCATAGAATGGTGACAGCTTTCTACGTGTTACGAAATATAAAGTTACACATTAACGGGCCGAAATGTGTGGAAATGTGACGTAAAAGGGAGGCAGTAATGAAGCTGGCAGTATGGCGACATCATAAGTCATCACGACTGGAGAAGCTAGACTACTCTCTCGGAGGCAAGAGTACAAACATGCATGCACGACATACCTTTTGTAATGGACTTTAAAAACAAAGATGAATTTCGATTTGTCGCCATACTGTTGGTTCAGCGATTATTGTGTCCTAGCGTGAGACCCAAACTTAGAGCATACATAACTAGAGTAGCCATTCAGTAACTTACCCCTCTGTAAAAAAACCTTGCACAATGTGCAAAAAGTCATACAAAAACAAATTCACAATCGATCGCAAAATCGCCTCGCAAGAGAACACTGATCATAAAAATGCCCGCATGTTGCTGTAAGCACTTGATATTATAAACGTTCAACCACTTCAAGCTTTTAATATATAATTGAGTTTCAATATCCTATTAAGATGCTCCCCCGCCCCCGCAAAATTCGGCAGATTTTTTTGTACGCAAATACGACATAAGGCTACTCCAGTTATGTATGCTCTAAGGATCCAAATGTAGGTTGTGTAGG
Organism: Epinotia nisella; assembly: GCA_932294315.1. Classification (NCBI taxonomy): domain Eukaryota; kingdom Metazoa; phylum Arthropoda; class Insecta; order Lepidoptera; family Tortricidae; genus Epinotia; species Epinotia nisella. Next base: position 13,788,020 of record OW028693.1, read on the forward strand.
TATGGTTTATTTTTAGGGTTCCGTAGCCAAAATGGCAAAAATGGAACCCTTATAGTTTCGTCATGTCCGTCTGTCCGTCTGTCCGTCTGTCCGTCTGTCCGTCTGTCCGTATGTCACAGGCATTTTACTCGAAAACTATAAGGTGTATTTGAATAAAATTTTGAGCATAGGTGTATTTTGTTAGCCGCTACAAAGTTTTGTAATTAAAATTACTAAAAAAAAATTTTTAGTGGTGTACTCCATACATAAAACTAAAAGTCAAAAAAAAAAATTCATCGTGAGCCCACGTGTGGCACATGAATCGATAGGCCTTTCAAAATAAATATAAGGTTTCTCGGGATTTTTTTTGATTAAGTGAATACAGTCAGAGATAATCGCCTCGAAAGTCACTGAAATTCTGTCCCCCCCCCTCTAATTTTTGAACGGTGTATTTTAAAAATATGAAAAAATTCATGGACACAGCGCTTATTAAGTTCATTCACCGAAAATTGTTTTGAACAAGATAGGATGAAAGGTTTCCGAGATATTGCTGAAAAACTGCATTCCTCAAAGAAAATGACTTAAGTGCCGTAAGATTTCTATGACGATACGACCTTTTTAATAGGCACGGAACCCTTCGTTTTGCGTGGTCCGACACGCACTTGGCCGGTTTTTAATGTAAATTTTGCCTGGCTACCTTATTTGCAGCCAAATTAACCGATAGCAATACCTAACATAAATAGCATATATAGTTCCAAAAGTGCTAAAGCTTTTTTGCCGTTTGACCCCACTTTGATCCACAAAAATACAGTAGAGTACATTACTCATTTAGAACGGTTAAACAAATAATGTCTCTGATCGCAGGTATTTAAAATTATAATAATTAAAACCTAAGCGATAGGAGGATTTCTTTGTTACCGCCCGTGGTGAGTAGGTACAAAATTTTACGTCTCCCCCTCCACAGGAAGTGGGTTATTCGCACGCGTAGCAGGCGGTATTTGTTTGTCACATTATTACCAGGTGTGTGACGTAAACATAAATCAAGCACAAAATTACAGGGTGTTGAAAATGGCCTATTGGCTTCAAGGAGATGGTACGGCCGTGCCTCTTTGTTTTGCTTGACTTGGCGGGGATATTGCCCCAGATATCAAACATTTAAACTGATCCCTTTAAGGAGACTAAAATAGTGTCCGGTGAAAAGCTTGCAAAAATCGTGACCGTTTGTCTATACTATACTCGATTTATATTCGATATTTTAAATGCGAAAGTGCGTATGTCTGTCTGTTACCTCTTCTCGCTTAAACGCTGAACTGATTTAGATGAAATTTGATATTATAGATAGTTTGAGTTCGGGGCATATGATAGTTTTTATCCCGGAAGAGGTTCAAAGTTTGTATGGAGCTACGATATAGGTAAACGAGTTCCACGCGGACCGAGTCGCGGGCTGAAGCTGGTAATCGATATAACGCAATTAACTTTAAACAAAGATGTCCGCACGTAACACGTCCGAGGAATGCATTGTGCAACAATTGAATAAACGCGAGTGATCGAATCGTAACGAATAATCGAACGGAGAACCAGTTTAGGATAAGCGCGCGCCGGGGTTAGAGTGCGCAGATGTGGTAACTGAGACTTGCACTATTCAAACGTCATATGTGCAACTCTTTCAATTACCACTTACGTTTATGTGTTCAACGGGATTTACTGATGGGGTCTGACTGAATGACATAATAAAATCTTATAGTTCCGTAATCCAATCAGGTAGCTTTGTTACATCGTTTAATTTTTGTCCGTATATTTAGATACGACTTGCGAATTGACGTCATCAACGTATAGATTCCAATTAAGGGGATGCCTCGATTGGCGAAAACCACGTCCCCTTGCGAGAGCAGGGGCTTCCAATCCCAGGATCCCGCCTTTTTTAGGACGGGTTTCAATACCGGTAGTTACAACTACAATACCGGGATTCCGGTATTATTATAAAGTAGCGAAATATGCTAAATAAGCTTAATATCAAAATGACAAATTTTGGCTGCGCCACGGAGTTAAAATTCGCTTGCGTAGGACCGGTATTTGGAAGCCCTACGAGAGAGAAGCTTCAACGAGGTGCAACACTCTTCGGGAATGCCTTTTTTGGACAAATTTCAATAAATATCTAACTTTGTGAAGTTTCATTCATAATTCATATAAGTGAGATTTTATACGAAAAAAATACCATAATTTGTTTCGTAATGTGTCGTAAAATAATATACTTATTTCTTAAGTAGGCTGAGTTACAAAAACAAAAGTAAAGACCCATCTCTTTGGATTTTGTTTCTATCGAGACAATTTTAAGCAAGCATGTTATGATAAAATCAGATAAACAATCATACAGTCAAGAATCATACATGTGAAAATCAGCCCTTCTTATTTCCTAATCTGTTGGTCGACCACGTAACGCATTGTACGCGCGTCGGGTAGATCTAAATGTCAATTTTTATATGAAAAAATTACATTTGGATCTACCCGACGCGCGTTCGGAACGTTACGTGATTACCTGGTCACAGTGGCGTTTCAAAGAAAGCGATGTTTTTCAATTCACGCCCTTAAGGATACTTTGATACAATTCGGGGTGGCAAAATGTAATGACCCCGCGGTTTGTCGTAGGGATGTCCCCGCTTTCATTCTCTGCCTTTCTGTATGACAAATCCATGAAACTATAGCGGTATAATAGGAATGTTCCCCCATAACCGTGTAAGCTTGGTAATGTCAGATGTCGATCTATTCTTGACCCTCATCTCAATCTCCATCGCCTGTCGTAAAAGGGTCCAGGGTTGCCAGCTCTTTGTCGCGGGGCCACAGCACTTGGCTAAGTAGCCCAGAGAAGGCAGTCATAACGTCCCAGAACGAGCGAGGAGGACTCAATCCTCGAGTTCTCTCAGTGACATATGCAGATGGCGACCCACCAGCGGATTTTAGAGTTCCCTAGTCAACAGGAACCTTGATCCAGTGACCCTTACCACTAGAAACCTGTAATTCGCCACGATTATATAAATCAATCACGTTGACAAACCGGTAGAATAAAATCTAGAAAAAAATATTTTTGGGGTTCCTCCCCTTCACATAAAATAGAGATGTATTTTTTTTTATCGGGAAACTTATGGTGTGGGGTTTGTTGGATAGCTTGTTTAACATTCAAAGTCAAAGACAAAGCGATTTATTCTTCAATTTAGGCATATTACATGCACCTATGAATGTCGATAAACTACCACCGGTTCGGAAAGTAAACCTCTGCCTCGGGTTAATTAAGATGGGTCTTCAAAAACATTTTTCAATTCAGAGGTGCCTTTGCGTGATATTGGGCTTTAAATCCCGAATTTTTATTAGTCATGTGTCCGGCCCTCTGCCCGTTAAAGGTCACCATTTATCGGACAGAGGCAATAAAACAGAGTCTATTAGTGTTATATAGGATGTACAGTAAAAACTATACCTCGTATTAGACACTACACTAGCAATTTCGTTGCAACTCACCAAGTAGGTACAGGGCTGTTATTCCCTACGCGCTCATGCGCCTCACCCCACGCATCACGCCTAACGAAACTAGACCTCGACCTACGCTTAGTTGCTACAAATCGCGGCGTCAAGATATATTTGTGGGTGAGCGTTGAGGTGAGCTTACTGTACTCAGCAAAAGCGCCCTATCCAATCTCGTTCGGTCGGCTGTCCCACATCGCCCGTCGCCGCGAGTTGGGCCTAACGGTTCGCTAGTTAAATAAGCCGACGCGATAATGCAACCGGCCAGTACGCCGAGACGGGCAAGCTGCGAAGATTTTGAGGCTCCATTACTTTAAGCCGGATTTACTTATCTGACGTGTCGTGTCGTGCGGCGACGGAGCGATATTGGTTTCATATTTATTTAGTACGGTTAGATTCACGCTCATCAGCCCCGCTATTCTGAATATATCTTGACACCGCAGTGTGTAGTAACTAAGCGTAGGTAGAGGTCTAGTTTTGTTAGGTGTGACGCGTGGGGTGAGGCGCATGAGCGCGAAGCGAATAACAGCCCTGGGCTTGAAGTTGAGGTGAGCTTAGAACTATGTAGTTACAGAATAGAGGGATTGATGTGCTCCGAGGTGACGATTCTTGTTGTGTCGAACATCAGAACGCATCAGAGATCATCACGACAGATGAGAACATATACATCCGGCTTAAGTCTCGCACAGTCAAAAGTGACCAAAGAGACTAAGACCATTTTGCGGTAGCTACTTACTAAAATTTGATCTAATATTTGGTCTAACGCATCTTTATAAAACCGGACCTAATTCGACTACATTTATTTTCTAAAGTAAATACAAGATGATGATTAACATTAACTAAATTAAATTAAATATAAGTTAAATATTTACGTTTGTAATTAAATGTTAATAAAACATTTTTTTAAACATTTAATTACAAAACTATGTAGCGGCTAACAAAATACACCTATCCTCAAAATTTTATTCAAATACACCTTATAGTTATCGAGTAAAGTGCCTGTGACATACGGACAGATGGATATGATGAAATTATAAGGCTTCATGACTGAAATAAGTAAAACTAGTAGGTACCTACTTACAATATTAATCTTTAATATCATAGGTAAAAGAAGAAACTTAGACGAATCAGTGCGTTAAAAATCGAATATTTAATGTAATGGCGTATAGTGTTAATTCGAACAAATTCATGTCACTCAACACAGCTACCTCGGAAAGTTCTCGTCTGAAGCGCACAATTCGCTTATTTGCCTTCAATTGTTTTTCATTGCTTCACATCACGTTCATTATTGAAGCTAGGACAAAACTCCAATGAGATCTAATGCAGATGACCGGCCATCATTATCTGTTGCATCCAGCCATGACAAAACCCCCTGACCCCTGCCTGTTGCAATGATTGGCCGGTTAACCCGTCAGCACTCGAGCTGTGGTTACGTAGGAGGCGGGGTTGAGTTAAACCAGGGCTGCCTCTGTTTGGAATTGTGTCGTATGTCTGATGATTTGGCTGCCCTAGCTGTGTTTAATGATATAGTTGTTATATTGCCAGCGAAATCGCTTCTACTAATAACAACCTATTGAAAAAGAATTAAGCCGAAACAGAAAACGTAATAGGTGAAATGAACTGCTGTAAAAATAACTGTTACGAATTTGGCCTTCAAAATGATGTGTTGCTATAAGTACAAAATATTACCCTACGTCGATGAATTGCTCGAAAAATTCGATAGATCTGGTCAGATTTAAAAATATGTCTAAATATATTGGACAGCGTGGCAATTAGTTATCGTTAAATGTTTTTTTTTTAACATAGCATTGAAGTGAGAATAACCTGGAGCCGTATCATGGTTGGCCTTGTCACGCGATAGGTGATAGGATAGAGCGTGCGTCACTGGCTGACACCGTTCGATAGAACGAGACGACGACGCTCTTATCTTGTCACTTGTCAAACCTATTTTAGCTAAAATACCGTAACAATTATTTTGTTTTTATTTGTCACTTTATATTGTGTTTGATTTTTACCAGAGGTAAAGTCAGTAAAAGCCCGAGCAGACAGAAGGTGTTCACTGGAGTTTTGCGTTCCGCGTTCCATTTAATTCAATGGAACGCGAAGGCGACACAAAACGATCGTCATAATTTGATGACTTGTTATTAAATGGCCCAAACTGACTACTGTAGGAAACGTATATGCTACTAAAGAAAAAAGAAAAGAAGACATTTATTCACTACACAAAAGACACACAGAGACAAAGGAGTAGACATACAATACAATTGACACATATTGTGTGTCTTCGCGGCAGTGAAACGGTCGCTGTCTCAGCATTGTGCCGAGGTGTCAGACAGACACCTGCAGCGCTGGTTTTCAGACAGCACCGCAAGTGGCCCACGGAACGCAACGCAACACAGCATTAGATAAAAAGTAAGTAGACACATAATAAATAAATAATTAATGCAAAATATTGAAAAAAATATATATAATATATAGAACAGTAGCACGACGGGATGAAAAACACAAAGCATAAAACGCGACACGGTTGGGATGTTAAAAGTGCTGGATGGGAGATGGACTAAACTGTTGAATATTGGTTAACGGATAAATATTACTCAATAACATAATGTTTTGATTTGAATGCCCACCATTATTTCTATTGCATTTATTACACGGCATTACTCGACTATTAGAACAGATCCAAACTAATTTATTTTGATGGATTCGTGCTGCTCGCTCCATCGGTTATGTTTATTCGTAATCATTGTATTTACATACCGGTACTTCATTGTTTATGTACTTTATTTTGTAGTTGTTTGAAATTGCGTCGTAATATGAATTTTGAGGATTTTTTTCTAAGGTAGAACATTATGGTACCTAATGGTGGTGACGTTCACAGATGGTCGATTGAGTGTGTCGTCGATGGTACACTAAGTTCAGTGTTCTTAAATTCAATCATTTAGTAAGTAGGTAGGTATAACACAACTATGTTTAAATGTTAAACATGCGCCGACAAACTGCCCTCAGTTTGCCGAAACAGGAAATGTATACGTAACGTTAAGTTGTTTTTTGAAATAAATAAAATAAAATAAAATTAATAAATAGAATCTTTAATACACATTTGTTGATTTAGCCAGATTGTCGCTTGGAATCTACTCTCAAGTAATAATTACAGGTAAAGTTTGTGGGATTGTAGCTTTGTAAGTTTGTATTTAGGGATTTCAAAACTCCTATCATCAGTATTATAAAATGGATCTTCGGGATGGAGATGCTTGCTTGATCTGAGACTGTCCGCAAATATATATATATATACATCCGCTCCGTCTGCGTTCTTTGCACGAACAGCTAGTACTGTATAATACCTAACCAAGTTGGTGTTATCTAGAACAATCGTGGAAAACTAATCGGACTCGATAAAATCTGATGAACACAAATCCTTTTCGTTGTCGTTGAAGTTAGGTAAAAAAGTGGCCATAATTTTAAGTCTAATATCAATGGGTAGTTTACCTTATAATTTCCTCGTGCTTAAGGCGTCGTTAATCAGGCCTGGCCCGGCGCATGCGCATGAAAAGGAAAGTGCATCAGCATACGCAACGAACCGTTAAATGCAGATGGCTGCTATTCATCCAACAATAATGCAAATGCCAGTATTATTTTTAAAATGTAAAATATTAATGCTAATATTAAATACATGCATTCCTCGGCAATTGGTCATGGTGTACATGTGAAAAGTCCCTCGTCCGTGACATACTACACGTTACTATGTATCCTAAGACTACCATAGACCATAGATCATTCAAGGGAGGACATAATCGCGCTGTACCATTGTGTGTCGCCACAGTCCTATGGGCTATTGTCTCTGGTTTCCCAGAGACAATCAGCGTATTTTAAATTTGCCTCGTCTCGCTAATTTGAGAGTTCAAGTATAAGGGACTGAGTGATGGAATAGGCATGTAGCTATTGTATTGCGCTCCTGAAGCTTATCCAAAGAACTACGTACAGTTTGGGATTTTTGAAGAAATTAGTTAACTAGTTTTAAAAGTGTTGACAAATTTATTTTTTTACTCAATCAATTATTAATCAGTATTACAGTTAAAAAACTAAAGCACTGTGTATCTTTGAATTAACATCGCAAAACCTCAAGCTATCACGGCAGACTTTTACTTTACCCAGCTACTAGCAAAAACATCCCAGTCAGATGCAGATGCGAGAAGTACATTGAGGCAGTGCAGTGCTCGAATAAGCGGCGACTTACTCGTACTATGTGCAGTTCGCATCTCCGGAGGAGCAAGCAGTGGTCGGTTTCGCAGAAACGCATGTGGAAGCGTCCATAGGCTACTTACAGAGTTCGCCTACTTTTAGAGGCGGTCGTTCCTTATTTATCACCATGGTGCTATAAAATAAATACAAAAATGTGACTTTGTTTGATAACGCGTTGATGTCGGTTCTTCAGTGGCGCCATTTCAATGACGATTTAGAATTGTCACTACTGTTACTTCTCTTATGTATTAGCCTAAGTTTGAAAACGTCATCAACAAACTTATTTTCTTTCTTTTTGACACTATGGTTCCTCGCCTAGAAACGTCTCATTTTTAACCGACTTCAAAAAAAGGAGGAGGTTCCCAATTCAGTGTTTTTTTTTAAAAATGTATGTTACCTCAGAACTCCGTCATTTTTATGAACCGATTCGTACAATTCTTTTTTTATTTGAATGTTTATGTTACTACATAAATCTAATCTATGCTTCCAGGTTGGTCTCATTGTTATCCAAACTTCAGTTGGATGATGGGGACCGTGAAGAATTGAGGGATCTCCTCAAATATAGAAAGCACGCATGAAGTAATTTCGGTATTTTCTATTATAACTAGTATATTTACACCCGGAAATCACAAATTTGATGAAGTGGAACTGATGATGAACACCTTACATTCCGTTGAAATAGCAACTAATGAAGTCCTAAATGTCAAGTGTGCCAAATCGACGGAACTCCTCAAATATTAATATCGGCCCACATACAGTGATATGGTTTTCGTCTGTAACAAGCAACGTATTTATTCTCGGAAAGCAATACATGTGGTTAAGTGGAAAAGAAATGTTCATTTGGCTTCATAATTCATTTATTGCCTTCATTTATTTATTTATTTTTATTGGCTTGGCGGAGTACTAAATTGAAGTCGGTTAAAACTTTATTTTTAAAGTAAATTATAAGATACCTAAGCTATAGAAATACAATCAGTCGTAGTCGTAGCAGACTGTGCGCGACCTATAGCGGCCATAATCTTTCCTAATTTCCCGTCAAAATGACATACGGAAGCACGGTGTAACGCAGCCTTAGCTTCGGTTCTCGCCATAGACAATGGTGTTGACGCGATGGGCCTTGGAGTAATGCAACAATACAAGGCTCTGTCTAAGGTGACATCAGTACTGACTTTAGTTATTGAATTTTGGCAGTATAATTAACTAAATTACTTCTGTAAGTACTTAAATACGGATTATAACATTGGGCGGTTAAGGCCTACTACAGTTGAAAAAACTTGCGAGGTTAATGTACCGTAATATAGTTGTCATGTTGTTGGTGAATATAGGTTAAACTAGCTTCTGCCCGCGACTCCGTCCGCGTGGAACTCGTTTGCTATATGAATATCATCCCAAAATAATAACTAACATCTTAAACACACAAAATACGCTTTAATTTCGTTCAAATATAAATAAAACAAATGAAAATTAAACATAGGCTCATATTTTTTACTGCTATCCGAAAATCACTAGACTCCTTTGTATCTCAGTAATACGGTTCAAATCAGCTTGTTTATCAATTTCACAGGTGCAATTAAAACGTTGCGGCAGTGCGAACACGCGTGTTTCCGATCGTCTAGATAGAGGCTAGAATGTCATTGTTCCCGTGGAAAGGGAATGGGAGATACCGCCGTTTAGCATACTTCTCACGCATTTACACGCTGAGGACGTTTTTTCAATGAAGCCTTTCCATTTTATGAGTGCCTGGTACCTGCTTCGGGCAACATGGAAGAACAGACTATAGATTGGTGAGTATTTTCGTTCGTATTATCTGCCTCGCCTAGTAGACAACTAGTGTCATGGAAGCACAGCTAAAGCCTCTCACAGACTGGCGCGACCTGCGGTGGCGGTCAATATTAGATTTGACAATAACCATCAGGTTTACTGTTGACCGCTACCGCAGGCTCGCCAGTGTGTTCCAGCTTTCACGAGTAGCGCATTTCTGGTGGATGCTACCCTTCAACAACCGACAATTCGTGGGTCGCGAGAACAATTCGCCGCGCCTGCTCCTATCTTCATCCTACCTAGTTAACCCATTTGCATCCTAAAGTATCCAGGGTCTGATTGGTACCAAATTCCACGTATTTTCATAGGTAGGTACTAGTTTTGCGGAAGCGTTTGCCATCTGATCAACCAACCGGTACCGATTTGTATGTAGTGTAGCAGTGTTTCCGAACGCCCCTTCGGGGACCTGTCAGATGGAGTCTGCCGCCTCAACGAACGTCAGTGAGAATGTCATCGAGTCGGGTACCTTGTCTGCGCTTGTGATTCTAATATGAAAATATACTTTGATTCATTAAACCAGTGCTTTTACTCTGATAGTAGGGAGTAATCTCCGGAAAAACTTTCAACAAAAAATCTTTCACTAGTGTATAGAATACATTTTCGGTATGTACGGTCATGGATTTTAACTGTTGAGCCATTTAGGTGTCCACTAGTTTTGGATTTCTATGAAGCTATGAAGTGTCCAGTATAAAATGAGCTCTAAATGGCTCAACATTTAAAGTCCATGACTGTACGTAGGGCGGATTCGCTTGCATTGTGTGTAATACGAGGTCGGAGCTGCGGGCAGCTAGTTGAACGAGCGAGCGAAGCGAACGAAGTTCTCCGTTTCAGCTTGTGCGAACATTTTACTACGGTCACATTTCAGTCCACTATTCCGTCCGGCTGTTCTCCTCTAGAAGTCACATTTCTCAACCAATTCTCGTGAAATTTAGTAACAATTTTATAGAAATTTTTAGTCGCTTCAGTTGTTCGAAATTAAAAAAAAAGATAAAAAGACAGGCTCGTGAGTTCTACAGCTCACAGAGCCACTAGTCATGAATAACTTGTAACTAAAATAGTACTCGATGCAAAGAAATGATCGTTCAAAGTAGTGAGAAAAACATAAATGTCAAATAAATTCAACATTTCAAGTAAACTGATAAATAGTGAACGAGTGATCTATTCAATTCAATCGCCGTGCAACACTAGCGATGAGACGCGTGCGCGTGCGCGGAATACAGCGTTTCTCGAATCGTTTACGTGGTAGTAGGGTTGCCACTTTTAGTACTAGTGGCTCTGTGAGTGAGAGACAAGTGTCTTTCCTTCAAAAACTTTTTTTTTAATCTTCTTGGACTGAATCAACGAAAAGACGAACAGAAGAGCGCGTTCTCGATCCTTTATTGATTAGGTACTTAGAGTCACGCAGAAAATAGTGATATCACAATGCTGTATATATCAATAAATAAATAATAAATAAATACAGTAAGCTCAATAAGGCTTGTGTTATAGGTACTAGACGACGTATATATAATAGATATAAATAATTAAATACATAGAAAACATCCAAGACTCAGAAACAAATATTCATGCTCATCACACAAATATTTGCCCTTACCGGGATTCAAACCCAGGACCTTCAGCTTCGTAGGCAGCGTCACTACCCACTAGGCTAACCGGTCGTTGTATATCCTTACAAACATCACAGTAACTGACCGTTTTTGAGTTTAATATAAAGTTGCTGATTTGATTATTACTCAAATACGTAGACCTTTATTATTCACCAAAATCAATAAAACATTTACAATGTCTTCCGATAGTTCCGATAATCGTAAAATTAAGTTAGTGCCAACCCTGCCAAATTCCACACCTCAGATGAATCACTCGATACAATCGATTTGTTTTGCCTCTACACATTTGGACAATCGATCGTTCGCATAACGCAGCTGTCATGTCAGCGCAATCACTATTTGTTTGTGCGGACGTGCCACAGATTATTGAATGCCACTAAAGTACAGTCACCTGTAGATATTTAAATTAGTGAAATGCGTTTGTGGTTGCGAAATTCTTATTATGTTTAGACAGCCTTAGGTCACTATCAATATGGTTTTGTTAAGGCGTTGAGTAATTCGGGTGGCGAGTCATGATCATGGTTGGCCTTATCACGCGACAAGTGACAAGATAAGAGCGTCGTCTCGTTCTATCGAACGGTGTCAGCCAGTGACGCACGCTCTATCCTATCACCTATCGCGTGACAAGGCCAACCATGCTACGGCTCCAGCATGGCTATCACAAGACGGCGCGCGATCTCTCTCGTTTTTTCTCGCACTATACCTCTCTTTCTATGTTTTCTATTAAGAGAGAGACGGATAGTGCGAGAAAAATCGAGAGAGCTCGCGCGCCGTCTTGTGATAGCCGTGCTGGTCGTAAAATATTAGAATCATGGTATTATTACCCACAAAAAGATTTCATTGTTACGTTTATTGCCCGACTCGCCACTTCGTTTTGCGGATACTATAAGTACGCCAATACTCTAATTATTATTATTGAGATCGTGAATCAGAGGGGTAATCGCTAATCACGTAACGGTTCTAAACCATCGTGTAAGTAAGTAACCTTTAATTCTTTCTTGCAAATCTATTTTCAATGAAGTATTTTTTAGGGTTCCGGTACCTCAAAAGGAAAAAACGGAACCCTTATAGGATCACTCGGTTTTCTGTCTGTCCGTCTGTCACAGCCGATTTGCTCGGAAACTACGCAACCGATTGAGTTGAAATTTAGTACCCATATGTAAATTGGTGACCCAAAAATGGACACGTAAAGTAAATTAATGAAATCCGAACAAGGGGGCCACTTTTGGGGGGTAAACTGGAAAAAAAAAAAAGTTTCGCAAACTGTATTGTGTGACATATCAAATGAAAGGGGTTATTGTAAGCATCACAGATATATATTTTTTTATAATTTTAGCAAAAACAGATTTGAAGTAATTTAGGAAAAAAGACGAAAATTAACCATCCCCCCTATTATCTCCGAAACTACTAGGCTTAAAATTCTGAAAAAAATATGGAAAATAGTTCCTTGCCTAAAGATTACAGGAAAACCTATGAGAAGTTTGAGTATTCAAAGTAACGGGAAAATTCTCAATATTTTACGGAACCCTCACCACGCGAGTCGAACTCGCACTTGTCAGGTTTTTTTTTAGTCAAGCATCAGTAGATTTTTAACGTACTTTTGACGAGCTTTGTCAAATAAACCACTATATGCCGCCTATGAAGCTAATCGACAAATACTGTTCATTCACCGTCCGTTAGCCTCACTTCAAAGATAAACCATTCAATATTACCTCTATAAACAAGTAAACAATAAACAAAACAGTTAAAGTAAACGGAATTCACTTAGCAATATTACCGAGCTAACAAAGATATTCGGCCCCGCATGGGAACGAAACCAGGCCCGTTATTCGCCTTCCCGGCTTCATATTTCAGGTTCAGAGGTCGTTTGAATTGAAATCTCTGCTTAAATGAACTTAAACTTCGTCTTTAGAGATGGTAGGATCACGACTATTTTCTCATTTGTTGTCGGTGTAGGGGAAATAATTAAAGTTTGTTTAACAGCTGGGTCGCGGCTCCGACGGTTTGTACGAAAACTATTCGTACGCACCTAAACGATAGTTTAAATTTATTGTCGTTTTATTAGAACATCACACGTTCGTTACTCAGATACTTACATGTCAATTTTAATGTTAAAGTTGAGATTTATGGTATGACAATTATATTTTGGCAGTCTGGTAGGTGATATGTACGGGCACGCGTATGAAGAGTTACGCAATTGCCCTGCTGTATGTATCTACGTAACAGACGTCGTAACGTTTTAATAAAAATACAAGTTTTTTTTAAGAACCTACTGTATATTTTAAATTCTAAGGTTTTTGTATAAATTATAACGCATGTGGTGTTTACCTATAAGTGATTGTGACATCTATCTTTACAATGCAAAATGAATGAAATCGTGAATGTACTGATGTTAACAATTAGTTGGTGAACCTAAATAAAAAAAATAAAAATCTCCGTTCAGCTGTCTCAACAAATAATTAAAGTTTGTATAACAGCTGGGTCGCGGCTCCGACGGTTTGTACGAAAACATATTCATACATATTAACAGGGCTTGATGGGATAGCCGATGTCCACAATGAAGGCCTATTGCAAACATCGGTGATTTATTGTATAGGAAGTTTCGGCGATTATCTCCTGTGTTCAAAATCACTAATTCAATGTCTTTGTTTACTGTTTATTGCACACTAACTATCCGCTGCATATTACCTACAAATAACGTAGACGAATTACCCCCCAACATACAAACTTACAATGCTACAAACTTACCTACAAATTTAAATTTCACAAGCTTTACCTTTTCGAACGAGGGAGCGAAGCTAACGAAGTTCTATGCTTCAAAAACCGTTCTTATGTTCGGTGTATGTCACGATGTCACGCTGTCCCGCTGTTCTCCTCTACAGATCGCATTTTTTAACCGATTCTCGTGAAATTTTGTAAGCAGGTTCAAATACTGGGTGATTTTGAATCATGATCCGGAATGGCCAAAAGCGAATAAGATGGTCATACTGAACAACTTTTCCCATGGGACCAAGCACGAAATCGCAAAAAAAAGCTGTTCCATACATTAACTGTGAGTGTACCATAATGTGACGTCACGCGGAACTTTAACGGGCTAAGTATATCTTCATAATTTTTTATTTGATTGACAAAATAAAAGATACGTGTCCAATATTTTTAGAAAGTAGCCAATTAAGAAGGAAATATCATACCTACACAACTCGAACACAACTGGCATAATATGCGGCTTTACGCGGCTTTACTTCTTTTAAATTCTACAAGGGCAGTGTGAGACTATACGTAGTTCATTCTCTGTCATCCATTAGAGGCTGCATGTGCTTAGCAATGTAACGTAACTAGGCTGATGATAATAATGACTTGAAAATGTAACCATTGTCAACGAGGTTCATAACCAGTCCTTAACCAGACATCTTAACTGTCACTACAGCGCCAACATGGTAACCAAAGAGCTTATAATGATGCATTAGTGTTAACAGTCACGTCTATAAATATGTATACGTACTACGAACTTATATCGGTGGAATAAAGTTGAAAATTGGATATTTTTAGAGCTGACCATACTGCACATCGTTTCGGAATTGAAGTGGCGAGAGGGCAAGACCTCAGCCTTTGCCTCCGTTGGCTCATGCCTACTGTTCCCTACATTTCCTAAATAACTCTGATATACTCTCAGGAAATCTTTTATAGGCGCGGTATTAGCGAGCTACATCCGTTTATATTGAAACGCAAGGTACTTATTAGCTATAGGTAAAATGGTTGGCTATTTGTTCTATGTTTCAACGACATTTTCATGTTTTTTTTAATCGAATTCGAATAGTCAACAACTTTTTTTTGCTCAAAATGGTCAGATATTCACAGAGAGGATACCTTAGTGCACCTGCACATATTTAATTTCAATTCATATTAAAAAAATATTTTTTGCGAGTACTTTGTACCTATACTCTTCATATTCAATTTTAATTCACCTCAGCGGTGTGATAATTCATATATATATACAAATACTTTATTTATAACACCAGGTTACACGTCAGGTTTACTAGAGCCTCAGTGTTGCGCACATAAACACCTTATTGATATAACATAATGAAATGCACAAGAAATATAACAAAAAATGTCCTAGTACAACATCGATTGAAATGTACATATTAATTAGCATTATCCATTACAAATACACCGTAGCATTCCGATAGGCAGGCCCTCTCGTTATTCCAACGCACAACATCAACAGGTAAACATGTGAGTACTGTGTGTACGCGTATAAATAAACGCCGCTCATGCACAGTACATGTACAATACACTCTGTGAGCTTTAAAACTCGGGAGCCTGCCTTTTTTCATATTTTTTTAAATTTTGAAATAGTGACTTGACAAAAAAACTATATAATTAACGAACCTGCTCACAAAATTTCACGAGAAATGGTTAAGAAATGCGACCTGATGTGTTGACTCACGTATCGATAATCGTTGGTCCATAAAATAAGAAAATATTTCTAATTTGTGTATGCAAATCTTTAATTATAAGTATACAAGACAAAGGTAAAATATATAGATAGAACAGGTTCATTTGATAAGAACCAATGCATAAAAAACTCACTGAAAAATCGGCTCTATAATTTGAGTTTTGTCAATTAATAACTATAGTTATCCATAATAGCCCATGTTTTAGTTTGAATGGTATTAAATGCATAAGCAAAATAAATTAACTCGGCACGCGTCCTTTAGACTACGCCCATATATATATATAGGTTTTTGGACCTTATTTATGTTTTCTTACAGAGTTAATTTTACACTCGTTACTCAAGAAGATGACTGAGCCTCAGTTATGAGGGAACCAATGAAGAAAGAAAGAAAGAATTATACCATTAAACAAACAAAACAAACAACTGTGTCCCGTAACAGCTATGAAGTTAAAATACTATTTGTTTGAACTGTGGGGTCAGTCCTCCGTCTAAGGTCTGCGGTAATGGGCCGGGTCTCCCACGCCGCGCTCAAGGCGAGTATGGGAATAATTAATGTAATTCCGTGTAGTTTTGGCGACAAAGCTTAACCGGCGAGGCCTCAAGTACATGGTAGGGAGAGGTCTACCCGTGTGATTATAGTCAAGAGAAGAAAATGGTTAACTCTTGCACTGCGCGACCCGTTACGTTGTGCAATCTCGTGGACATACACAAATCATGCGTATTGTCTTGACGCGACCGTCGCGGCATACAGCATACAGCGTACTGGGATCGTATTATGACTCCGCCTTTGTGGATAGGTTTTTGCACACATTTTCAATGGCCAAGAAATGTCAAATAATAGTTATATAAAATGTTAATTACATAGACATATAAACGCTTTATGTCCAAGGCGTTACATTTTTCAATTTCCTTGACTACACTACAAACAGTAAAGTGACTGATATGATAATTCCACTAACGAATGTCTGTATTCCTCGCTAGAATTTTGGAAGTGTGTGTGATAAAATCGTAATATTCGGTGTTGCTTCACCTATACGTCAGGTAAAAAGTTGTATAAACTTCCTTGAATTCCAAACTATCTGTTTGCGAAAAATAGTGTAGCGTACAGCCGTTATTGTTTGTCTGCCTTTTGAAAACATACATGTTAATGTTTCAATAAGGTTAAGGTCTATTTTCTTTTTTGAATTTCAAAATAGTGACTTGACATAAAAATTTTGTATAATTAACGAACCTGCTCACAAAATTTTACGAGAATTGGTTGAGAAGAACGGGAAGAGAGACGAAGAACGGAGAACAGCGGGACAGACGCCGGACAGACAAACGATTTTCGGCCCAAGCTGGAGCATAGAACTTCGTTCGCTTCGCTCGCTCGTTCGATAACATCTTACGTAATGTATTGTGAGTTCGCAACACAATCTTTGATGCTCATTTTTATCCACTTTTTACCATTACTTATATATTTGTTTGCTTGCGGCTTTTGCCAGTGCGATAACAACACACATAACCTCTTTTTAGCTCACAATCAAGTAAAAAGAAAAGCTCGCCGCCATATGTCACTTTCGCTTGCTGACGTAATATGCTTTTATTTGTGTCAAAGGGCATGCCTAATGTGCACTTTTACTTTTAACACAAAGTGTGTTTAGCCCTACTATTGTGTCAAAAAGTTTCTGTAAAAAAATAAATTAGACAATTTATTAATACTGACGTATTCTTTGCCAGATGTTAACTTATTCATCGAGACGTTTCTAACAAGCTCAACTCAATGGTAGTATGTACAATTGCTCGTTTAGTTGTAGTGTAAATACCTTTAGCGGTTATTGGATACAAGACATTCAGGGCCCGCTTTTCATGTGCAGATGAAAGAGCATTGTAAATAATTAGGAGTCTTTTCTCTGATTAAGAATAATTTACTTTAAAAACAAAGTTTTACAGACTTCAATTTAGTATTTCGCCAAGCCAAATGAACATTTCCACATTTCCTTTCCACTTTACCACATGGGCTACTTTCCGAGTGTAAATACGTTGATTATTACAGACGAAAACCATATCACTGAATGTGGGCCGATAATATTTGAGGAGTTTCGTCGATTTGGCATACTTGACATTTAGTACTTCATTAGGTTGCTTTCAACGGAATCATATCAGAATCATTAACGTAGGTACTTTTACAGTTTTAAGTACGAGTTCCATACTTAAGTCATCTGTGGTCTTCACCATCAGTTCCCATCATCCAACTGAAGTTTTGATAACAATGGGACCAACCTGGCCCCGTAGCATGGTTGGCCTTGTCACGCGATAGGTGATAGGATAGAGCGTGCGTCACTGGCTGACACCGTTCGATAGAACGAGACGACGCCCCTATCTTGTCACTTGTCGCGTGATAAGGCCAACCATGCTACGGCTCCTGGAAGCGTATACTTTCGAATAAAAAAACAATGGTACGAATCGATTCATAAATGACCATTGAAAATTGAGAACCTCCTCCTTTTTTTTGAAGTTGCTTAAAAAGGATCCCTGAATACCGTTTACAATTCAATAAAGAAGAGTATCTTTATTGCAACCTCAATCGTTAAGTGCTAGTATTTGAAGCTAGAACGCCGCGCTGACTGGATCAAATGATCCGTGCTCAGAAAGGGGCCCATTGGTGTCATTACCGAAGCAATTGTAACTTTGTAACCTTAATTTAACCAAAGGTGTGACGAATGCTTTCTTTGTTCTTCACCAGTGACTAACTGACCGTACCTTCAGAAACTCAACCGTGACGACACTCCGTCCATATCGCACAAATATTCAAATTCATTAAACGAGCTACTGAAACGAATGAAGTTCTTCAGTTCAGCTTGGGCAAGAATGTTTTCGTATGTCCGGCTGTTCTTCGCTACAGGCCGCATTTCTCAACCGATTGTCGTGAAATTTTGTGATTATACCTAGGGAAGTATGGAATTTTAAGGAAATATTTTTTTTCAACAAACAGACAGACTCGCGTGTTCTATCTACAGCTCACAGAGCAACTATTAATAAAAGCTTAAGCGTATGACTTTACTTGTATGGACTAAGTATAGTAAAACTCTTAGGCCGCGTTTAAGCACTTGGCGTACTTAGGTAATTTCGCGCGACCGACGCGCGCGCTTCTCAGGCGTTGTGGATTTCCATACATTCTGACGCGTGTGCATAAACGCGCCCTTAGTATTTAATAGTACTTAACAGTACAAACAAGGTAAAATGTTATAAGGATTGCTTTTCCCCGCGATTTCTTAACTCACGTAGCTTTGTACGATAGTATATAAGATCCACAGTGTTCAAATTCAAATAATTTATTTGTGAAACACAGGTATACAAAGGTAGGTATGGTAGAGTAAGGGTTACATGTGCGCATTGAAATAGCGGATTATTTCAGAGGTAAAAACTGTATGGCATGCTGGTGAAGAACTTTTAAAATTGCATGAGGTTCCGGAGAATACCTCCACATACCTACAAACTTACAAAATCACAGACTTCTTCGTATTGAACGAGCGAGCGAAGCGAACGAACTTCTGCATTTCAGCTTGGGAAAAAAATATTTTGTATGTATGCGTCTGTCCGGCTGTTCCCCTCTGCAGTGGGTCGATCACGTAATTTTTCTTACGAACGTCTGTAAGATTTAAACGTCAATTTCATATGGAAAAATGACAGTTAGATTGAGATTTAACTGTCAGACGCGCGTTCGGAACGTTACGTGACTATCCCCCAGGTCGCATTTCTCAACCGACTCTTGTGAAATTTTGTAAACAGATTCAATAATTATACAGATTTTTTTGTCGATTTCTTTTTCCGAAATTTCTACAGTAGCTCAGAGCCGCTAGTAATATTAGTATAGAAAATACTATGGATGAGTAACTACCGTGAGACACGAATTATGTTTCCTATTATGTCTTTAACCTATCAATCGCTTGCTTCTGCGAGGCGCTCAAAAACAAAATACAACGCACCTCCAATGATCCGTGAAGCACAATGGCCGGCCTTGCCGTGAGGCCGACGGGTACCTCGTTTTAGAGTTAACCATCTTGGGCAGAAACGCATTTAAAACATCAGGGCTCAGCTGTTTAATATTAATTTTGTGGTATTCATTTTGTACCAAATCATTTTGAAACAGTGTGAAAGAAGAATTAGATGTCAAAGCCGAATTTGGCACAAGTTTCGTTTACTGTGGAACTTAATAGTGTTTTTCTCGTTCACTTTAGAAGACGCTTTTACGATTGTGTTTATAGCAGAGACTAAAGCCCCTTTTATTAAAGGATATACTCGTATTGTACTTATTAATTAATTCGGTATTATAGACCACGTTGACGGTTACGAAACGCATTAATTATAGGTACTATCGCCCAAGGGTACGGGTTCACACTTTCTATTCAAATTCGTCTGCACATGCATGGCGAACGCTCGAAAATAATGCTAGAGGTGTGAACCCGTACCCTTGGGCGATAGTACATACTGACTACATAATTAAATTAAAAGTATTGTCTTCTATCTGCCCGCGTATTACACATAAACAGGACGAAAGCGAAGCCGCGCGATTAAATATAGCATGTCCATACCGAAGGCATATTCTGTCTGTACCTATCTAGGTAGGTATACTGCTGTAAGATTTTTTGAAATCGGATGGGTAGTTTCGGAGATTAACCCCTACATACAAAAAAAGCCTCTCTATTGATCGTTCAATAGAGAGCGAGCGTTCGTTTGGCTCGTGCAAGCGAAACGAACAGTTCTCCTTTTCAGCTTAAAAAAAAGAAAAAAAAAGAAGACATTTATTCACTACACAAAAGCTAGCTTAGGCAAAAATACTTTCGTATGTATGTCCGTCCATTCGGCTGTCCGGTTGTCCGACTGTTCTACTTTACAGATCGCAGTTCTCAACCGATTCTCGTGATTTTTTTGAGCAGGTTCTATAATTTATTGAATCAGGCGTTACTTTGCGGAAATTCATGATATATTACGAGAACAATATTCCTTTGCTATTCCGCTAAAAAACGTGCAGGTCGATCAGCGGAGATCAAATGCAACTATTTGCGTATAAACAAACTGAAACATTCCAAAGCGCTCATTAGAGCCTTTAGCAAAAAGGCGTCCACTAACGCCTTGGCACTAAGTAGGAACCGTCTACGCATGCTGGTAAGGGTGCTTACAGGGCATTATCGCCTAAACAAGCACATGCAAGTGTTGGGGCTGTGTGACACAAGGCAGTGCAGACTCTGCCTTGAAGCAGAGGAGACGCCTACACACATCCTAACCGATTGCCCTTGTCTTATGCGCAGTAATATAGCAGGTTCTATAGTTATTTGGAACTTTTTGTATATTCCGTTTTTATAATTAAAAAAAAAATTATACTCTACCGCTCACAGTGCCACTAGTAATATTAGGATAAAAGTATAGATAGCAGCATGTCAAATTCCATTGATCAATACTGCCAGTCAAAGAAGAATAGCACTTGAATATCATATTAAAATTACATCACAAGATATCGGAAAGAATTCAGCTTAACAAATATTCGATCGCATTCATCAGTTAGAAGCTTGGTTACGGTCATCAGATACCGATGAGAGCTTAATGAAGGGGGTACTTTTACATCAATTAGTTACGTAAGCATGCCATTGTTTAAGAAGGGGCATTTCCGACCATTCGGACGTCGCAGTGTAGCGGTGGCCAGTATGGACATCGGCCAATAGCTTAGCGTATCCAAATAGCATGGTAGTTTTAATAAATCCTGCTGTGAAACTGTCGTAGCAAGTGGAAATCCGTAATATCCGCCTGCCCCTCCGGGAAACATACCTGTATGTCCCTGCGGACAGTATGCCCAACTGTTACACCAATTAAGTTTGTCGTCTTCTCAACATTTGAGAAAATATACCAGGAAAACACGTTAGGGTCAGGTCAGCTAAGATGGAAACAACACGATATGGCGTTGTGTCCAAGTTAAACACGTGACTTGTGAAAACTTGACAAGATCCTTAAATAAGTAAATTACCCTTGAGTCAACTTTATATGCAACATACTTAGTAAAAATCATATTTTTAATACAGAATACTAAAATATTCCCAATCAACGGCGAATAAATTGTCGTAAAACTTATTTTTTTTAATATTTCACTAAGTATACTGCCTCTAAGTTTGCTGTGAGTGGTACTAACTATTGTTAGCGCGAACTTTAATGAGCGTTGTTCTGAGACAATTACAGTTCCAATTGACACCAGATTATGTTATAATTTTTTCAAGCTTAACTAAAGGTACCTGTTATGTAATAATTTTAAGCAAAGCATTCATTAGAGACATATAAGACTTATAGTATCTATTCAGATTTGTTTTCACATCGATGACATCACTACTCTAGCACAAGTTGTATTTTCTAGCTTTTCGCTCGGTAATCGATGTTCCGTAGAGCTACAAACAATAAAAACTAGCAAGGTATAAAAACTCACCATCATAAGAATCGGGTATATACAGCGGCTTGCCGACCAGCTTCCCCTTCTTGCCGGCGAGCGGTACGGCCTCCACCCGCCGGTGCGCCTCCAGCACCCGGTACAGCAGCACCGGCCGCTCTTCCCCCTCGAACCGCACCACCCGCGGCAGCGAGAACTTATCCACAAACTCCTTCAAAGTCATCACTTCACTGCAGTCCTCTTCGGGCTCCGCCGACCCATTCCTCCTCCCCAGCAGGAAATTATCCGCCCACTCTGGAGCCGGCCTCCTCTCCAAATAATCCGGCCGTCTCTCACTGCTCCTGGGCTTGTATCTTGGCGGACGATCCCGCCTCACTAACGCCTCGTTCGCCTCAGCTAACCATCTCGTCACCAGCCTCTCACGTTCGACGTCGAGGTAGCGAGGTTTGGAGGCGTCGCAGGCGAAGCGGGCCGCGTCGAAGCAGTATTGCGGGGGCGGGGGCCGGATCCGAGGGGGGAAGAAGCGTGGTGGGACGTAGGGGGGGTGCGGGGCGTAGGCGGGGGGCGTCCGCGGCGCGGAGCCTTCCACTGACGCCGTCCGGAACATGCTCTCAGGCCATTGATGCGACGCGTTTCACCTGCAAGAAGAAATGGCTGAAATTAGGGAAATCCATGACTACGAGTTTCCCTAATCGAGTTCAAACTCGGGCCCGAACTGCGGATTTTGAGGAATCTCGACGGGTCTGGCGTTGGTGCGATGGGGATGGTGCGAGTCAGCGGAATGCCAGTGTGGCTGTCCAGATCAGAGGGTCCATCTGCATGTCATCTTCGAGTGTCCTATCACCAAATTTAGCGGGAAAACAACTGATTTTAAGATTCCCTCGACGGATGCAGTTGTATAAAAATGTAAGTAACTACAAGTAAGTAACTACTAAATTAGCCCTTTATTTGGCATGAATACAAATCGTGTAAATTTTATAATCTGACAACTGTTCTAAGATTTAGGGTGATAAACATGCTAGGAAAAATTATTAAAAAAATTCTAATGATTTCAGGATTCCTGAAAACCAATGTATATCACAGTATACAATGCCAAGTAAGCGAAGTGTTATGCCTATTTGGCTGCGGGTTTTGAGGAATCTCGACGGGTCTGGCTTTGGTGCGATGGGGATGGTGCGAGTCAGCGGAATGCCAGTGTGGCTGTCCAGATCAGAGGGTCCATCTGCATGTCATCTTCGAGTGTCCTATCACCAAATTTAGCGGGAAAACAACTGATTTTAAGATTCCCTCGACGGATGCAGTTGTATAAAAATGTAAGTAACTACAAGTAAGTAACTACTAAATTAACTACAGACTTCTTCTGTGTCACGGTGGGAAGCTGAGGTGCCGAAGTAACAGCGGGGATATTGTCGATCAGATAACATTTACGCAATTTATGACGTCACGATTTATGATTGTGATCGGTAATACCGAAAGACAAAAACTAGACAACTGACATGACAGCTACGAAAGGATGGGGGACACATTTTGTTAGATTTTTTGCTGGCTAAACCGACTCGACAGGTTTTAATCATACCAAGGGAAGGGCCTGATTGACAATCTGAATAGTAATTATTAATCTTGAAAACCGGACTTGAAATGCCGGAAAAAACTTTTTCAATATGCTATCTTAACATATATTTTTTTTGTTTTTACTACGATTTCAAATAACTGGATAGGTGTAAAAACAGTAGCCCACGACTGGAGTATGTAATCTCATCGTGAGTATGGTCAATGGTTGGCACCTTAATGCCTAATAGTTGACACCTATTGTTATGGATTAAGATTGAAAGAGCCAAGTGTTGGGCCATCAAGCATTGGTACGATGACCTTGTGTAATGTTTTTAGCTGTTAGAATCTTAACCCCAGGGATACTAGCATTTTGCCGTTCATTTATACATCCTATCGTCGAAAGCCTACTCAAACGCTAACGCTAAGACTAATAACTAACTATATATTTCCATAATAACCTCATCAACTGGTCTAACTCCTTAGGTAGGTTTAACTACTTTATTATACAGCATGTAACTCGCAATACATATAGTAAACCCCTGTCATTACAAATTGTAAATCACTTGTACACTGCGTTGCAGAATTCCCACTATTATTTAGGTAGGTACTTCACGCGACTTCCCTGTAAGACAGGAGTATTGCGCCTTGCGGGAACTGAATTATCTCAAGATGATGTTTAAAGCTTTGTTTGTTTGCTTGTAGGTACCGAATTTGGCAAATATTTTTTTATGGTTAGGGATTGGGTTGATATTCATTCAGAGAAAAAAAAATTGTGAAATTCTGGGTTCATTTAAAAGCCAAATTTTGACATACACATTTAGCCCTACACTAAAAAACTATATTCTTAGTGAACTTAAACTGAGCGCTAAGGTAAATGTCCTAATTCTCGACACCTAAATGCCTAATAGTTGACACCTATTATATTATTCACCTCTATTGTTTTGACATAAGCTTGAAAGTGTCAGTCATGTATAAGGTTAGTGTCGGCCACTAGGACATTTACCTTACAGTACACTCGACATCAGACAGAGTAAACATTTTTCGCCTTATCACAAGAGAACAAGGTACAAAAGTTGAAACGTTCCGTCGATTCCGCAGGGATTCCACTTCACTACAAAATGTGTGATTTAACGAGCATTAATACGTCAGCGAAATTGCATCGGAATCAGTGATACATCATTGAGAAGGTCCTTAGAGAGCCTCCTTCCCTCTGTTGAAGTCGGTTAAAAATGGTAGCCATGTTAGCTAGCTCGTCGCTCACACCAACTCGAAGACAGGCAACGATGCTACATTACGCGTAGATGTTCGCACGCTGATACGAGGTGTCGACATGCGTCTGACACACGTTATTTAGTGTCTACATCAACTGGAAATGTACCTATGTATTTAGAATGAGACCTCCCGTATTGCGTATGCGTGCGAGTCTCCAAGGCAAGCATCGGCAAGTACCTACTAGGTACCTACATCAGTGAGTAAGCCTGGCTTTGTTATTTCATAGACAAAACGAAACCAATTTTTTTTTTAAATGGAGCCCGACTCGGAGAACCTACGTCATAACTTAGGCTTCTCGAAGGAGCGACAGGGATATTGGAGATGTACGTCGAATTTTGGTAAGGTTAGGCTCCAAATGTCAGTTTTTAGGGTTCCGTAGCCAAAATGGCAAAAACGGAACCCTTATAGTTTCGTCATGTCCGTCTGTCCGTCTGTCCGTCTGTCCGTCTGTACGTATCTCACAGGCATTTTACTCGAAAACTATAAGGTGTATTTGAATAAAATTTTGAGGATAGGTGTATTTTGTTAGCCGCTACATAGTTTTGTAATTAAAATGACAAAAAAAATTTTTTTTAGGGGTGCACTCCATACAAAAAAACTAAAAGTCAAAAATTTTTTTTTTCATTGTGACCCCCCGTGTGGCACATCAATCGATAGGCCTTTCAAAATAAATATAAGGTTTCTTAGCATTTTTTTTGATTAAGTAAACAGGGTCGGAGATAATCGCCCCGAAAGTCACTAAAATTCTATCCCCCCCTCTAATTTTTTAACGGTGTATTTTAAAAATATGAAAAAATTCATGGACATAGGGCTTATTAATTTCATTCACCGAAAATTGTTTTGAACATTATCGGTTCAGAGGTTTTCGAGATATTGCTGAAAAACTGCCTTCCTCAAAGAAAAGGACGTAAGTGCCGTAAAATTTCTGTGACGATACGACCTTTTTAATAGGCACGGAACCCTTCGTTTTGCGTGATCCGACACGCACTTGGCCGGTTTTCTTTTTAGGTACCTTAATAACCTCTTGATCAACAGACAGTTAGATGTTTATGGAACTTTTATTTTGTAACTTGAGTTGTGTTAGGCGACGCCAAAGATATGTATGTTTCGCGTTATTACAATCAATTGATGACGACCGCAATTACTTGGCTATTTAAAAGACATTATAAACCTTATTTAAAGTATTTGTTTGACTACGTATAATGTTGCAGAGTAAAAATCTAAGTATGAACATAAAACACAATAACGTCCAGCACGGTTGGCACAAGACGGCGCGCGATCTTTCTCGCAGCGAGATAGGCTATCCGTCTCTTTCTAAGTGTTCTAATTAGAAAGAGACGAAGTCTATCTCGCCGCGAGAAAGCTCGCGCGCCGTCTTGTGCCAACCGTGCTGTGTAGCTCAATTTAGGTATCCATTCGGATACGATAAACAAAGAACATGCTATATTTGTCATCTTTACCTACCTACCTTTAATCTAAGTCAAGGTTCCTATAAAAACTAGTACCTGTACAAGTTACGTACATTATTATTGTTGTATCATTCAAGTGATCGAACTATTAAATTTTATCACAAGCAAAAAAACTAATAAGATTCGTATAACAAAAACTTGAAGGTGTTTAAACTATACTCAGGTCAATAATAAGAACTGGGTTCTGTCATTTAATTTATGAGAATTGCTACGTTTGTAAACGCACTGGAATCCGATTGGTCGTGAGAATATTTGTGATCATAAAATATATTGCAATCGCGTTGATTATGGATCTATAAATCGATCCTAAGAAGTAACAAAATGAAAAATAAGTTGAAAAAAGACTTGAAAAAAATGTACTTCAGTTTTGAACTTTGGTCTTGTAATGATATTGTATAACTGTTCTCAGTAGGGAATCAAACGAATTGCATATGTAGTCCAACGCCTGCAGATCTCTAATTACATCAATGCAAAGCGTCTGCTATTCAAGATGGCCTAAACTTGCCAGATAATGCAGTTTCAGATCATCTACTTGTATATTTACTATAAAGAATGTGGCATACTTAAAACCATGGCCATTAGCCTTAGCTGGAACCCTAAAAATCTAATACGCAGCCAATTTAAACGAGGTTCAGCGAACAGGTGTGAGTCATGTCGTTTATGTAAATAGATCATACGTGCCCGGTGTCGTGATCGTGTGCGTGCGCGCAGCTCTGATGATAATGACTAGGAGCACAGATTGGATTATTAAATAGTAAAGCGTTGATATAAAAGAGCTTGTTTTGTGCATTGTAGAGAAGATTTCCTAGGGTTCATGTTAATTTGAAACGTGCAATTCGCAATACTGATCTGCCGTACCCGGGAAACATTCTCGATTTCTATGGCGAATATTCCCAGCTCGAAAATATCCCTCAATATTTCCGAAACAAATCGAGATCTTTCGGGAATATTGCCGGGAAGGTCTCCAATTTCGTATCCCAAATTGATTTCAATAAGGTATCCGCGCTCATTCTGACATTCTGAAACTTGACTATATCCTTACGCAAGGAACACTGGCATGCATCAAGATTATTCCGATTCAATCCATCAAAAACACGTTCTATAATTGGGATATGAACCTATGCCACGGTACAGTCGAGTTCTCCAATATCTATACAGAAAAAATTTCAAAAATATCTACAAATGCGTCTTATGTCAGTAACAATAAATACTGTGCACTCGTCAGTAACAAAAATGTGTTATATCTAAAAGCAACATTCCATCCTTTCATATTTATTTGTGTAATCCCATTACGCCTTAAACTAAAAACTGTAAAGATAACCATAAAACTATTGATCTGCACAAAACAATAGACTTATCATCTCGTCATACCATACCACACAAACAAAGGTTCTTTATCTCGCACGTGCAAGGTCCTTTTATGTGCAAGCTTGTGTATTTTCATGTTAATGTATTAGATTTCCTGTTCTAGATGAATAGTATTCGGTAGACAGGTTCATGACCTCATTTGTAAGCTGTCTAAAAATGGTATGGTGGAGCGGCATAATCGTACGTAACTTGCTTTTGAATAGCGATCGCCCGTATTTTGTCTATTGAAATCTGTTGAATTATTTGGTTTGGATTATTATAAAAAACAGAAGCCTATAATGGTTAACAATGCTTGTTAGTAAAGGGTTGTATAGAAACGTGCGTAGAGTGATTAAAGCGCTATCGCACCAAAAGGGTTATATAATTCTACTGGTGTCCTTCATCAAGCCCAAATAGTCAAATTGCCAAAGAGATTTATAGATCACAGCAAATCTTAATAAATTAAGAGTTATCGGGCGGCTATCTACCTACATACAATAGCAACAGAGATAGACAAACCGAAAGGCAAACATTCAAAGATGATGGAACTAAACTGGTCTTTGCCATTTAAAGACATATTGTAATGGTTAATTAAGTTTGACATATATATTAAAGACATAATAATTAATGGTACAATTCATGAGTCAAAATATTGCCATTTTGACTATGGAATATATAGTACTAAATACGGAACCCTAAAAACAGTTTAAGAAAAATTCCGCTCCTAGGATGCGCTGTGTTCAGAGCGAAGGATGAGGCATTTGACTTTAATTATCAACACAACGAATCCTCTAATCAGCAAAGGAGCTGCTATCGTCCATAGGTGTTCGCTTACCATCTGGCAGGCCATATGCTTGTCACCACCGGCGTAGTGCGAGTCGGACTCGCGCACCGAGGGTTCCGTACGAAATTACAAATGTATAGTTTTCCGATTTTTCCCTGTACTTGTAGTATTACTTGCCAAATTTCATAGTTCTACGTCAATGGAAAGTACCCTATTGATTCCCTTGAGAGTGTCGAAATATACGTTCTTTGCGGCATAAACGGCCCTATCTTTTTTACGTTAACTTAGTAGTTTGATTTTTTTTCACGGCTTCAAAGGACTGTACACCTGAGTATATGGTTTTAATTTCAACTCGATCCAAAGATAAAGGGTCTTGACAGACAGACAGACGGACAAGAAAGTGACCCTTTAAGGGTTCCGTTTTTCCTTTTGAGGTACGGAACCCTAAAGAAAACTTCCTCATATAATTCAGGCCTGGTACCGATCCCAAGGTGAGCAAATATCCCCACTTGACTTGTATAATTCTGCATAAGGCCGGTATTTGATACACAAAGGCGCTTGAGGTTCGCCCACGCGAGCTGTGTAATAGCTTCAAATTGTCCCACGAAGGACAAGTATTCGTATTCCTTCCTGCACTTGGGTACCTACAAGCCGTTGAAGTATCCACCGGCTCGCGGTTATTATGTTTTATGAGTCGAGGCGATAATAGGCGAACGCGAGCTCTGACTTAAGTGAGTTAAGCTACTGTTACACATACTGATTACTAGCACGAAAGCATGCTAGTTTCAAGCCAATAGCATGTATATCTGGATAGATTTAGACGACCGAATAGCCTAGTGGTTAGAGAACCTGACTATGAAGCTTGAGGTCCCGGGTTCGATTCCCGGTCGGGGCAGATATTTGTATGATGAATACGAATGTTTGTTCTCGAGTCTTGGATGTTTAATATCTATTTAAGTATGTATTTATCTATATAAGTATGTTTAACCGTTGTCTAGTACCGTTAGTACAGGCTTTGCCTAGTTTGGGACTAGATCAATTGGTGTGAATTGTCCCACGATATTTATTTATTTATAGTTGCTAGTAAGGAGCATGCTACGTGCATGCTACTACAGAGCATGTGTAACAGTAGCTTTATCTTGCTGAGTACCTGGATAACCGAGCTTTACCCGGTATCTTTCGTGTTTTTTTCGACGAAAACGAATGTTTCCGGAAATTAGTCCTAGCTAGATCAGTTTTACGCTGTAAACCCCTGCCGCTGTATCTGTATGTAAATATAATCGAAATCGTTATAGTTATTATCGAGAACCCATTTACAAACAATGAAAGACAAATTATGCTCAGAGTATAAGGTTGTCGATGCAGCTTTGGAAAAAATACATTATTATCAGCCATTTTCGAGTAAGTTATACGCATAAAAAACATTCTATGTAAGGAATAGCCCAAGTCTCGAAAATTATCTTAAACTAAAATTTAAATTGAATGTTATTGAGTATATATCTAAGTCATATTATGCCCTATATGTTACTGAAAATTCAGGGTTCTAGCTTTAGCCAGATCAAGATTACATGATGTTGAAAATGGCCTGAATGGCTTCGAGAAAAGGATGGCCGTGCCTTTTTGTTTTGTTCGACTTGGCGGGGGCACTGCCGTGCCCCCAGATTAACCATAAGAGTTCTCAACACGCAATGTATGCGGAGCTAACGGTTCCAGATTCGAATCCTAGCAAGGGGGCAATAGGTACATATGTTAAGGGAGAATGCTTGTAAATTGCCAAGCCTTGAATCTGTTCCATGTGTTTTTAAGTAGTTGACTATGTAAAGACGTACTCACAGTAGGTATAGCGAAATGTAGGACGATAATGTATCGATTTGTGTAAATTGCCTCCTTAAATTTATTTTATTTACACAGTGCAAGTTAAGTTTTCTCATGTACTTACATTAATACCTTATCCTCACATGTATTACGTACATGTACCTGTCTCAACTTACGATCGCACGGCGCCTTATTCGGTCAATGAATTCGCGACATTAACGCGGTATATGGTTTTCGTGAGTTCGTTTACTTGTCTGTGCGTCGTCGTTAGCTCCTAAAAAACGTAACCCACGCAACGTTGCGACGGCGTGTCTGACATGTATTGTCTCCAGTTGCCTTTTTCAGTAGCGCAGGCATTCCCTAATTGTGTTATCATTGCTTTGACATTTGAATGTTGAAAAAGGGTTGGCAGTGTGAATCAGAAGTCGCCATTCGTTGAAGTATCAGGAAACTGTTGCATGTTTCTTGCCATATTATAGTAGGGGTCAATTGGACTTGTTGTGATGATAATGAATGCCATTAAATGAAAAACCAAATGCATCAAGTCCAAATAAGTGGAACTCTACACATGGCTAACTTAAAAATATCACGGTCACATCAGAGGATTGGCAATGTGAATTATCAAATTACAATGCCGAATTGTGCCTCACGTGATCCTTGTGAAATCACGTAACTCATGTTTCTTGGAGCTTTTAGTGTTTGGAATGTTTTTGTAATAGGTAGGTACTCTCGTTCATGATTCGTGACCGATAATTCAAATTAGCTCCAATCATCTCTGCCCTACCGTAACATTCTCACCTCCGATACCCTAACCTACTATTTGCAACAATTTAACACAAACAACATGTAATACTTAAGCTACGCAACCTTAAGATCATATCAATAGCGTGTAAAAACTTAAAAATCCAAGGACTTTCATACAATTACAACGGTTGCGTGTGGGAACTGGCCATTAGGTATAATTGTTTATTGTTTCGCTACTGTTTAAACAATCGTCACATTGCGAAGTAGGAAGCGTGACCCTAAAAGACGTCTGAGAATTTGATAAGTTCATTTTCGGTTTGGCATGACCCTGAGCGGGCCCTTGTCAATACGGCTTGTGATTGGTCGAAACGAGCGTGTGACACAACGAATTTAAATAGGGTTGTACATTTTTTATTACACTGCTTTAACAAAAAAATATCGCTGGGCTAGTAGCTCATAGTGTTGCCTAATGAAGTCAAACAAAATGGCAGAAGCCCGGCCCGCCTAACCTCCCCCATACATACAAACGTACAACATACTTTACAAAGCTTCAATCTCACAGACTATTCCTCGATATAACATTGGTATAGATATATTTAATTATTTCACGTATCAGCTTCAACCTGAAATAATTATTGAAATTAAAAATACTTTGTTTCTACTTTGTTTGACAAGTATCATCTGAATAGCAATATTCAAGCTATGTAAATCCCTTGGGCACCAAAGTGCCTATTTGGGCATGTCACGCCAGCCTCGTATGAGTTGTAGGCTCGACTCGTAGCGGAATGGGCCCGGCGACCTCAGCCCTCGGTGTGGTTCAAACTATAAGCGATTTGCGATTTGAACTATAAACCTTAACCAGGCCGGGAGTACCTACTTTTTTATTGGTTTTGAACCTTATCATAGAGCGCTAAAGTACAAAATCATGTGGTCCCACATAGTCCACTGCCTGGTTAAGGTAAGCACACGTGGGGACATATAAATTTGGAAGTCGTTTGTCCAAATGCAAAATTATTCCGAAATTTTCTAAATTACGAAATACAGGAAGGAAATTTTAGGACATCGATGATTTAAAAGAATATCTACCATATAATACTTATCTATTCCTACTATTATTACAAAAACGAAAAGTCTATAAGATAGGAGCTTTGTATATTTTTATGTGTTACCCGTAACTACTCATCCGTTTTCGTAAATTCTTCACCAGTTTATAGAATGGACCTGCAGGATAAGTTAGGCTACATTTTATAAACTTAAGTGGCAGTGGGCGGGGTACATTTCACGTAGAACTGATGGCCGTTGGGGCGCAAAGGTTCTCGAGTGGCGAACACAAGGTGGACTGACGACCTGGTAAAGGTCGCGGGAGTCCGCTGGACGCGAGTAGCGCAGGACCGGTCAATTTGGCACTCTTTGGGGGAGGCCTATGTCCAGCAATGGACGTCTTTCAGCTGATATGATGATGGTGATAATGATGATATTTTGTTCGCGTTTGCCTGCGTTCTTTGTAATACGCGGGCGAAGTTTCTATGCAATGTAAAAAGGTGCAATATTTCATTTCTTGGTTCCGGATTTAGAATTTATACGAGAGATATACACGTCTCGATGGAATCTAACTCTTTGCAGATAATGAACACCAAGGGTCTAATATATTAGCCTAATGATTTTTTTAGGTGCCTAAATTCGCTAGGAGCGTGTAGATTAATGATTTGCCTCCGCTATTCGCTACCGCTGCCGCTCATAACTTGCGTCCTCCGACCAGTCGTCCTTAGCCTCCCTATTCGGGCGCGATGACACCTGATCCGTATATAAGGCAGATTTCACATTAACCCGTTGCACGGCGCATACAAATCAGCTGCCATTTGTCACGTCTGTGGCTTTTTTCCGGCGTGGGCGGTTTGGTTAAATATGTTGTTAGTTAATTAGGTAGTTAGTACCTACAAGTTAGCACGTTTGATACTATTGAAAAGATCAATGCCGACTTAGAATGACGTAGGTCTCTCTCTTCAGTCGCTCACTCTTGACAGAGTGGTATTGGTTTCATGATGATGTATGGACAAAGCAGCCCTCGCGATACTCTTCCACTTGTTACGGTCTTCAGCATCACGTGAACACTAGACTATCGGTGACCGACCGATCGTTTCCCTGACACGAATCGTTCCATGTAGTTTTAGTTTTTAATTATTTAGTTTAGAGTAAATTGACCGAAGTATTTGAGGATTCGTATCGAATCGTAATGGAATTCGCAGTAGTCGACGCCAGCACCACATTTCGAGTGCGTCAATTTTTGTTCGAGTCAAGTGTCCCCCCTCCCTGCCGGCAAATGACTACTACTTAACTGGAAACGTGAAAAAACGAATACCAATTTTGTTTTTATATATATTTCTGTTGTATGATATTTCTACGTGCATCGATTGAGAGCAATTAATTCAATATTGAAGTCCCATGCATATTCCCTATTATGTTATATTTTACCCCTCGGCTCCGTGAGGGTTATTTGTCATACGCGGGCGGATCCGTCCTGGCAGCTTTAGGTAAGAGGTTTATAATCCTACCTAAGTGTATAAGTAAGATCATTCAGATATCATCATGTGCCCGCGATCATTTTAAAACTATCAATTTGGTCTACGTGAGACTGCAGAGGTGAGCAATAATAATCGGCTTACGAGCACAGTCTGCACAGTGCAACTAACATAATCAGTATCATCATCATCATAAATTTAAGAGCCAGGCTCTTGTCGGTGGAGTAATCGCCATTCTGTTCTTCTTTCTGCCACTGTTTTGAGCTCCTGATACGACATTAACTTTCTCTTTAGCTTGGTCCATAAACGCCTTCCTCTGCCTCTCCTTCCTTCAATTATAGTTTTTATGTAATTGTCATGTCGTATCAGGTGCCCCAACATATTTCCCCTTCTGTTTTCAATAGTTTTTAGTAGACATCTTTTTTCTCCTATCAAATTTAGAACCTCTTCGTTTGTTCTTCATCAGTATATAGGCTGAAATTAAATTCGTATAGCAAAATGTGAATCCATCCATGATTCTGAGCAACTTTTACGTACTATGGGACGGACCAACTTTGTGTTATGCCAAAAAAAAACACCTGTTGATGAGTCAGTGAGCATCCATGAATGAGCAAAATTTAGAGGTAGTTGGATTTTTTTTTATAAAAAAGGTACCTAATATTGTTAGGTATTGAAACTGATAGTGCAAACTGTAATGCTGTGTTATTTTTTTGTGTGTAAATAAATAAATCAGTCCACCTTGTTGGGGGGTCTGCGCACGCTGCGCCTTTCAGGACGTGGTCGCCACTCGAGAACCTTTCCGCCTCAACGGCCATCGGTTCTACGTGTTCTACTAGTAGTTGATGATGATATTGATAGCTATAAAGTCCTCGTACTTGTCATAATATATTTACTGTGTTCAGACGGATATCACATGTAATGTAATGACGGCCAGAAGCGACTGCAGTTTTTGCGAAAGATCTCACGCGTCGGGCTCGCTGCCAAGGTGACAGTTTTTGCCTGCCAAGTGGCGGCTATATTGATTTTAAACATTTTCTTTAGTAAGAAACGGCTCCTAATGCTTTTGTACGATCGATACAGATCTGACCACTTATTCTGAGCCTCCATATACTAAGGACGGATTGCACCAACTTAATAGGATTCCAGACCGCTAAATGTAAGACTTATATCATGTTTTTGCAGCTCCTTAAGTATGAATAAACTAGTGGCTTTGTGAACTGTAGAACTCGGGAGCCTGTCTTATTATTTTTTTTGTATTTTGAAAAGTGACTCGACAAAAAAATCTATAATATGATTAACGAACCTGCTCACAAAATTTCACGAGAATCGGTTGAGGAATGCGACCTGTAGAGGAGAACAGCCGGGCAGCGTGACATCGTGACAGCTGGACATACGAACGATTTTCAGCCCAAGCTGAAGCATAGAACTTCGTTCGCTTGCTCCCTCGTTCGATAAACAAACTAGTGATCCTGAGCTGTAGAACTCGCAATCCTGTCTTTTTTTTAATTTTAAATAGTGACTACAAAAAAGAATCTATATAATTAACGTACCTGCTCACAAAATTTCACGAAAATCGATTGAGAAATGCGACCTGTAGATGAGAACAGCCGGACCGCGTGACAGGCGGACAGAGTTACAGACACCGGACACTGAGCATTAAGAATGATTCTCGGCCCAAGCTGAAGCATTAGGACTTCGTTCGCTTCGCTCGCTCATTCGATATAAAGAGGAAAAGTCGGCAATAATAATAATAATAATAATCAAGAGCTGTTGCTCGAGGGTAGATGTGGACACCTAAGTGGCGAGTTGGCTATATGTTTAAAGTCCAGTGCCACCTCTCTACCCCTCCAGCTCTCTGACCGGTGTTGCCTAAGGGCCATTTTTTAATGTCGCTATTAATAGGGGCCCATCTAGCAGTTGGCGAGTCACCGTCTGCCAGAGATAAAAAGTGAAACAGTTTTATTAGGCAGGCGTCCGATGTTTCACCAATAGCCCAGTCACTAGTCCATCATTTTCACCCAATAACCCGTTTTATTTAGATTCCATCAACCAGTAATAGTCCCTATACACCCCAGCGGGTGCTGTCTCTGTGTGCGTCCCATGACACGGGCAGGGACAGCATCTGCTCGGTGTACTCCTTGCATTTGTCAAAAGGGCCTCTACGTGTTGGCTCAGTTGGTACTTTGTAGGTACCTAGCCCCACGCACGCCTCCCAAAGGTCCGGGACATCATGTCCCGTGAGCGGGAAAGACATACATAATAGCAGAGATAAAAAGTGAAACAGTTTTATTAGACAGGCGACCGATGTTTCATCCAATAGCGCAGCCACTAGTCCATCATTTTCACCCAATAACCCGTTTTATTTAGATTCCATCAACCAGCAATAGTCCCTATACACCCCAGCGGGTGCTGTCTCTGTGTGCATCCCATGACACGGGCAGGGAAAGCATCCGCTCGGTGTACCTACTCCTTGCATTCTATTAAATTGTCAAACGGGCCTCTACGTGTTGGCCAAAGGTCCGGGACATCATGTCCCGAGAGCGGGAAAGACATACATAATAATCGTTTTATTTCGGAATAAATCCATATATTTTCACCCGTGGCTATTGTATACGCGCGCGAGCTGTGCGACTAGCAACTTGATATTAATATCCAATTTCAAACCAATCCCATCACAAATCGAGTTTACTGCGCCGCGCATGCACTACATGGTTATGAGCTTTAGCATGACTTTAGCAAAAGAGAGCGCCTTAACCAAGATGATTTTTATATGATTACAACGCTTTAAGGCAAGTACCATCTGAGATCATCTTGTATTGAAGTATAGATATTTAACACAATTTTATTTTGAATTAGAGCCAGGTTTGAAGAACACATCACCTCGTTGTATATTAAGGAACCCTACAGGGGGTCGTTCTTCTTTTCGACCGACAATAGCCTGTCCTTCGTCTTATTACGGCATCTCATTTGAGTAATGATGTTTACGGTTTTATAATGTTCGAATGAACGTCCATATTATTTTATTAATTAGTGATATTTAATATTTCACTTTCTCTAACTAGCATTTTTTTTAATGTTTTTTTTTCGTAGAATGCCGTGACAAAGTGGTAAAACAAAATGTGGTCCCCACTGAAAGAGTCCACTTTGTCACATGTTTTTTTTTAGAAACCAACCGTAAATAAATATTTATATTGGCCAGAAAGGAAACTTTAATTAGTTCTAATGAAGAAACCTATGCATTTTTTTTTAAAACGCACTTCAACACCACAATTTTCGATAGTTCAAAAATCAAAAAAACAGAAAAACCTCGGTTCATTGTCGGTAAAAAAGAAGAACGACCCATTTGCATTTGCAATAACAGGCTAATCTCAAAGTACTCCAGAGTAGACGTCAAATAATAATACCACTACCGAGCGAGATGGTCATATACTAAATTAAATAAGAGCGACAGCATTTTATTGTCCTTGTCATAGTTAAAATTACAAGAGAAAATATTGACAGTGACAATTAGTTCTAATGAAGAAACCTATGCATTTTTTTTGAAATTGCACTTCAAAACCAAAATTTTTGATAGTTCAAAAACCAAAAAAACAGAAAAACCTCGGTTCATTGTCGGTAAAAAAGAAGAACGACCCATAGGTATATGTCCTACGGCATCTTATTGTAGACGCCTCATACATAGTATCACCTGATTATGTGTATGTTATGTAATTATGTATGTCATACGCATTACGCCATATATTACAAAGTTTTTTTTACTATGGCTATCATTCATGAGAGAAACTACCATCAATATTCCTTCTTAATGCGAGATCAATATTCTTGTCGCGGGTCAATGTACCGATTCAAAAACTTCCACATTTAATAGAACAAAATAATTTTAAAAATATACTAGTGTTTTTTGTCAAAGTCGATACCCCAGCTAATCAACCTTCGATGATCGAGCTATTCCTACACTTTTACTCAATCTCAAATGAACTTTATTACTTAAAGCTAAAGTTTATATTCAGTTGATCGCATACCTAAGAAGATTAATAGATTAGGCCTTATGTACAATCAAATATCGACCTTAAAACATGTACATATAGGGGCTATACTTGATTGACTGTATCTAAAACAAGTTACAATTGCAAATCATAATTTCGTTGACGTAACACTCAGAACGATATGTAATTAATACTCGAGAATCTCTCAATTGAAACTGGATCATAAGCCAATGGTTTAAGATTGATTTTGGGTAAAAAATGATTGAAGTCAGTACAACAGGTGTGATAATCAAACGGTAGGTAATTACCCAATTTATTACCAGTAGAGCTACATAACTAAAACTAGACTGTTAAAAACAAGGCTTAGGAAAAACTGGACCACGCACAGTGAAGGGTTCTGCAACAAAATATCGTATTTTCATAGGACATTAGGAAAGGCAAACTGCGTTAACTCAAAAACCTTTGGACCTGTTCAAACCAAGTTTAAGTTGAAAGACTTGAAGCATACGATGATAATTCCGCAACATAAACCCGTCGAATGATGAATGCTACTTTATCATTCTTAATTCAATTGTACATTAAGTAAGTTTGCGCTTATGGATACTTCTCTTTCCTCTTTAAATATTTTTATGGAGGAATTCTTTACCACATTCGGGGAACAGCAATGCGTTTAACAATGCTACTTACTAAGTAATAAACTATACGAAAACTTATCGACATTGTTTTAAGTTTGAAACTGGAATAATCGATTTTGGACTTGGAACGTTATTGAATTAAATGCAATAGTGTCCGCATTGCGCACGCACGTGCCGAGGAAATTCCAGCCTTAGTCAGACAGAAACAATTTCTAATAATCAATCAGGTGTTTAAGATAAATACCTACTTATACGACTTTATTACATCGCTCAATAGTATGATAGCTGGAAACTAGAATTTTCTCCTACCTGTGACGGAGGTGGTTTTATCGGAACCGGAGTTTTTAATTTTAATTTGTCGGAGTCGGAGCTGGAATTAAAGCCGAATTCTGAGTTACAAGCCTTCTTGAATTTTAGCGGGACAGGTAGTTTCCAAGTCATATTAACACAATGCCTATAGACTATAGGCGCCGTGTAATGTATGCTAACCAACATTTAATTGAAGTAGTGTCCATCAACGTGGATGGCGCGGCGCGTGCTGCGAAGCCCATGCGCTGCATTTAGCTCCGATATACATAATTCCGATTGAAATCCTTTGGAGTCGGAGGTCGATTCGGTGGTGTAAAATAAGTCGGAAGTCCCGATTATTTAATCGGAGTCGGAACGGAAGCTCCGTAACATCCCTACTAGGAATATACCTTGTTCTTACACGAAACTTGTACGTCTATAGATAGCAATGTACGGTCTATGCCTACCCTTCCGTAAAATAGGCGTGAATATGCGTGTAGTCTATTTCTTTTACTGAGCTCATATTGGCTATTTTTTGTTGGCGGTGCAAAATTTTGCAAAAAATTTAATATTATATACCTACACGTTATAATATATCGCAGAACTTGTTTACAAACGCGTTGCGTCATCACATACTAAGATTGCTAATCTAGTGATACGATTACAATAGCGCATCACATTGTTTTACAACTAGCATTGCGCATCACAACCGCCCGGTACGTCTCCGAGCATTTCCCTGTGCCAGTTCCCAAAGAAGAAGAGCTGACGTAACAGCTCCCACGATGAGCATTGTTCATAACCTAATTTAGGGTTTTTGCGCGGGTAATGAAAGTGTTTTATGGTATCCTATGATTTCCTGGTGACCTGGTATGTGTAGCAGCCTAGCAGCTAATTCGATTTTAGCTCTAGCGCAAAGAAACTTTATCCGAGTGTATTCAGGGCATATTTGGGGTCGGTTGTATCAAACCGTCTGTAATTATAAGTAGGTATCATCCGCTAAGATCTAATTGTATGGGAAATTTGACTGTTTTCTATGGGATGGCAACTGCCGAACGCCAGGGCGCCATTAAAGTATGGTTGAAGCAAACCGCCCTTAAACTTAGTTACACCAATAGACCATTCCTCAAAAGAGCGACCACCAATATGCTGAGAATGTTGATATACAAAATGTTATTGCTATTTGACAGTAATGGAGTTGCCTGTTACTCAGTGTAGCTGTAATATCCCATCACACATATTTATTTAGTCCCATCATACATAGTTAGCTTCTTTATATTTTATGTTTCTTTAATGCACAACAGCAAATTTTAAAGATCACTAATAACAATACCGCTATCTTGACCATGGACTATAGTTAAACATATCGCGAAACGTCATTCAAACAAGTAGTACAGTAGGTGCCCCAAAAGTAGGAAGATTATCTTACGTTGATGAAACAAAAATGTGACACTTTCTCACTTCCATACTTGTCAGAAAGAGACAGATAATTGACACTGTTAGAAAATATGAATGTTCAAATTGCATTAGCTCTGTCATTAATTCCTTTGATTTCCTAAAGAAACATCAATTGCGGAGCAACACAATGGTCGGGCACGCGCATACGTGACACTTTCCACGTTCTTACGTAACCACACAAACCGTGGAAAAACGCTATAAGAATACCTGCTTCAACGATACATAATGCCTTTCGTAGAATCGCTGTTTTGCGCTTACTAAGAAGCGGTCATAGGTTAGTTACTTGGGATAAAGGATAGGAAATTGGGTAAGGTTTAACAATAAAATTGCTATAGGTACAGATTACTTGCTTACTCTTCCTGCGTGTGCATGTGGTATCGGGATTTACCTGAAAGAAATAACATTCGTTAAAATCTGTGGTAACTAAATAAAAAAACAACTTACTCTGTATCGTTAACTGTGGTCCCTACGGTATGGCAGTTAAAATATATAATCATATTCCGCAAGAAATAAAAGACGAACAGGACTTTAACAAGTTTAAATCCACATTGAAAAAAGTACTCGTAGAAAAAGCTTACTATTGTTTAAATGACTTTTTAAATGATAAAAATATTTAAAAAATCTGCTACAAACTGACATAAATCGAACTATTTATACTATACCTACTTACCAAATTTAATTATTTAATCAATTAATTTAAACATGTTATTATTAGTTTTTAAGTCAAGCCCACTTTGACTAAATAATATGAATCTATTTATGCAACATACTTACTTATTTATTTTTTTAATATGTCCCTACAGGTTATACATACGATTCATTCCAAGACTGCAAAATCGTCACGATTTATTCACAGGAGAGGGAGCTTCTTTATACAATACAATCGGATTTTTACCAAAAATACGATATTTTGCCCATCAGCTATTGTATATTTTGCGTGACCCTGCGATCCCCGAAAATGACTTAGAGTTCAATCTGACACTAACATTTTGCATCACAATTTGACATTAGTGTGCGCGCTCTCGTTGTGAGACGTTATCTCAACGCGCATGACCCCCAGCGTCTTTATGGCGACGGACGTGGGTGTTGCGATACTTTAAATAATGGCGCCGTAGCTCCTGCTTGATGTCCGCCAGTAATTTATGCGGACAATTACATTGAACACGTTTATTCCACTTTACAGTTCTTGTTACAGACATTGCGAATCGCATCAACAAAATTTAACGGATCGATTTACTTGAAAATAGCGTTGATAGCTGTCATTCCATAATAACTACAACTTAGAAAAGTTGGAAATCCCCCGAAATTTTCATTTAAAAGTTGAATATCTCAAAAACGGTTGCACCGATTTTATTGAAACGTAGCTAAGAACCATCTCGATCACGTCAGCTTTCGGACAAAAAACGCATTAAAATCGGTCCATTCGTTTAGGAGCTACGATGCCACAGACAGACAGACAGACACAGACACACAGACACGTCAAACTTATAAAACCCCTCTTTTTGCGTTGGGGGTTAAAAAGGCTTGACAGCGTCGCATATGTAATCAGGAGCCGTAGCATGGTTGGCCTTATCACGCGACAAGTGACAAGGTAGGGGCGTCGTCTCGTTCTATCGAACGGTGTCAGCCAGTGACGCACGCTCTATCCTATCACTTATCGCGTGACAAGGCCAACCATGCTACGGGGCCAGATTTTAATGGGCGTTATTTTCAAGAGATCTAAAAGCTGCTCGTAAACTTCGTTCTCGTACAGCGTCACAACATTGGCAGACTTGTATTGAAACACAGTTTAGCTTAGCTCTATAAAAGGCTTACGAATTACGCTATGCGACTACGATCTGAAACTACCGCTTACTGTCCATAGCAACGAATGTATGTTTTCACTTCTCTTACTCGAAAAGTGTGTCATATTAGGCTTAGCAAGCGGGGCTAAAGTCATACATGTAGCCCCTAGGGAAAATATGTATAAATATTTATGATTTCTAAAACATTTAATTTGACCAATCAAAACACATCGCTGTATTAAATCCACCAATCACCACTCTTTAAAAAGCATTTGTATTTGCTATCAACTAACCAGATTACAGCGAATATTAAAAACAACCAATCAGAAACCAGAATTAATTTAAGTATCAGGTGTTTTTTAGTCCCTAACTCACAATAATTATTAAAACAAAATCGCCTCTGGCCGTCAACGACGCGCCTGTAGACGGTCAGCCGGCCAATACACGGTAATTAAATACTGATGATCCACCATAGTTGTCTCTTTCTATAACATGCAATGAGAAAGAGACAGCGCGTGGATCGAGTGATAGATAATACTTCACCGTGTATTGGACACCTCAGAGGCGATTATTCGTGGTGCCAATATTTTGTATCTGTGTCGAAGCATGTTTATTAAAAAAGTATGCCGCCAAATCGAATAATCTTTGCGCCGTGGAATTTATTATTGATTGTGGATGGATAATCTTTGTTTTACTATTTTCTCGCAGTCGAAGTGAAAAGTAGAGTGTATAACTCGGGTCTAAAAGCCATATTACCCCTCGAAATATTTTCCCTCGCTTCACTCGGGAAAATATCCATCTCGTGGTAATATGGCTTATTTTAGCCCCTTGTCATACAATCTACTAT
This sequence comes from Epinotia nisella, assembly GCA_932294315.1. Taxonomy (NCBI): domain Eukaryota; kingdom Metazoa; phylum Arthropoda; class Insecta; order Lepidoptera; family Tortricidae; genus Epinotia; species Epinotia nisella. Next base: position 13,830,549 of record OW028693.1, read on the forward strand.
TATCTCAACGTTAAAATTGTGAACATCGTTAGTTCATAACCTTACGCGTAGGCTTATAAACTAAACTAACCGTCAGTTTATAATCTTACGCATAAGATTAGCGTTGTAAGGCGATTATAAGCAGCCGTAATTTATATTTTTCAGTATAAACTTTAACACGAAAAATCGCGATTATTAAGTACCTATGTTGAATGTATTATCATTAGAGAGAGAGAAAATGAACCACCTTAAAAACATTATAAAATTCTGACTTAACCACCCGACATACTTAAGCTCTTTTTAAGCGTAGGTACCTACACATATTTAAGGATGCCAGTGTACCTTATTAACGTACCTGTTTGTGTTATTTTTGGTTGTGGTTATTTCGTGAGGCAATGGTCGAAATCAAGGCTGTTATTGTTTACGCGCTCATGAGCCTCACCCTACCCGTCACACGTAACCAAACTAGATCTCTACCAACGCTTAGTTGGTACGCATCGCGGCGTCACGATATATTTGTGGGTGAGCGTTGAGGTGAACCTAAAACAAGTTACAGAATAGCGGGGCGTGAATATTCGAAACAATAAGATGCGCTTGCGACACCGAGGCTTAAAACCGCTCTTGTGTGTTACGTAAGCAAGGGACTAAATATTATAGCCACTTAAGTGACTACGTGGTGTACAGCGTGTTAACAAAATGTATTGACATGATATAGTTTGTGACGGTAGGAATAGATAAATAACATCTAATACTAGTGGCTCGCGGGAGTCCGCTGGATATGGGTGGCGCAGGACCGGTCAATTTGGCGCTCTTTGGGGGAGGCCTATGTCCAGCAGTGGACGTCTTTCAACTGATATGATGATGATGATGATGATGACTAGTGGCTCTGTGAGCTGTAGATTTCGCTAGCCTGTCTTTAAATTAAAACGAAAAACTGAATCGTCAGAAAAATATATATTGAAGAAACTGCTCAAAAAAGAATTTTCGTCCAAACTGAAACAGAGAACTTCGTTCGCTTCGCTCGCTTGTTCAATTATGTTGTATGATGCGAGAAGAAGAAAAGATTACTAGCTTGTGGAAAACGAACATGAATCGTAAACATGCCAGCCTAAGCTAGCATGATTGCTTTTACTCCAACGTCACAACATTGACGTCCTTCACGCGGCGTTGATGTTAATGATGATAGAGCCCTGTACATATATTTTTGGATTTGTTTTGAACAGATATTAATGGTGCTGATTATAAATGAAATTAAACAGACTTGGAATATATACAGAATAAACAATCATCGTGAATATTTATATTTGTGATTCTGTGTTAGTGTGAATATTTGCTATATATAAATGTATTAGGGTCCAAACTATAATAGGACCGCACTCGCATAGCATATTTTGTCTAATTATAGGAGCATAGATAATTGCACAGTTAGCGACAATTAACAGACGATAAACACGTCCGATAGCAATTTCCGATTGGGATTAATATTACCCAGTCCATATATTAATAGTCTCACTAATTATAGCGGAAATACCTAACCAATTATAAAAATAAGTCGTTCATCTAATAAGTAGTTACCTGTTTATTAGGTTACAGTTAGTTATCTAAAACAGTTAAAAGGAAGTTCATAATGGCATAACAGTAGCAGAGTTAACGGCGTTTTTCTACGTTGATGATTTTGTCAAAACATCCGCATCATCATCATCATCATATCAACCGAAAGACGTCCACTGCTGGACATAGGCCTCCCCCAGAGAGTGCCAAATTGACCGGTCCTGCGCCACCCGCATCCAGCGGACTCCCACGACCTTTACCAGGTCATCAGTCCACCTTGTGGGGGGCCTACCCACGCCGCGCCTTCCGGTACGTGGTCGCCACTCGAGAACCTTTCCGCCCCAACGGCCATCGGTTCACTGCCACTTAACCGCAGTAACATAATGTAACAGAGGTATATAAGAGATGCACTTCTTACTCGTAATGTAAGTGCTATAATTCATATTTTTGTAATTGGAACAGGGTTGAAGTGTGTTGTGGGCGATGGGCTAGCAACCTGTCACAGCGATATCACATTTTGTCGATCTTTTATACCACATTTATGCTAAAAGTGGTACTGGAACACAAGTTTCATGTGATTTTCCTAACCCCTTTTAAGGATAAAGGCGTGAATGTATGTATGTATGTATGTATGTATGTATGTATAAGCATGGAATAGTATAAGCATCTGTCAGAGCAATTTTCTAGTACTGTACCGTAATTTAGCGCGATGGTGTTATTTCGAGAGGAGTTATTTAGAGAGCACACATACAGAACTGCATACAATCTACTTAGCTATAACGATTTCTAGGCAAACATATACCAATTTTTAGGGTTCTGTTGCCAAATGAACCTAGATTCCCATTATGTGAATTTTTCAAGAAATAAGTGACCAGGTTGGATCCCGTACCTACAGATAATGTGCGGCCCAATAATCTGCGTATCTTTCTCTCTCTGTGTGCAAGGGTTAACAAGAAACAGAGAATGAATGCCAATTATTTGGCTGTACATTATAGGGCTCCAACAGGTCTACGGTCTGCGGCGCGTGATACGGTCGACATTGTAAAGTAGCAAGAGCCTAGAGTAATCTCTCTAAGCGACTAATTAAATAAGCTATACGTTTCACATAAGCACCAAATCGTTAGCTTACAAATCTTGCAATCCAAAAGAGGTTTAGTTCATAAGTCGGAGTTTTCGAGTCCTCTCCACTCTCAAGCATTTAGGTATAAAGTAAACCATAAAATTGGGACAAAAATGCAGAACATATTGCAAATTCACGCAGGCCTAGTCATAACGTTTGGAAGAGAGATTTTGTTATTGTAAATGATTGGTTTGAAAGTTTTCCTATTTTAATTAACGATGCCTTGAAGAGCCTAAATTGGTTAAACGAGCATACTGAGGTGTATCACAACCATACACATGCAAGATATGTAACCGTAGTATTACACATGTACTCGAAAAATATAACCCTCTATAGATCAAATCGGATAAAAAGATTCTCTTTGACAATTGGTAGTAGTTAACTAGAGCTTTAAAGTGCAGAACGGTTAGAGAATTACACGCCGGAGGCACCGTAACTACTCGTTTTTTTTCATTGCATCCTCTCGCACCTATTTATTTACTTACTTCGGTTCACTGAACTCGGACTGCTCAGTATTATGCAGATCCAATACTAGCTTTCATACATAGTTTCATGTTTGGGAACTTTTTTAACTATTGGACAAATATGGTGGAGATGCTGGGATACAAATACCAAAGTATAATTCAGCTATTATTTATTAAATTAAACATAGCGTAATGATGTTTTTTTTTAATATTAATTGTCTGTATTCATGCTGCATAATGTGTTGTTGTTAGCGCTGGGTGTGGTTGCCAAATACATTTTTATATAAGCCGCTGCTGTGCGCTCAGATCGATGACAACAGAGTTAATTATCAGCTAAAAAACCTAACATGTATTTAAACATACACTCAAGTATTTTATTGCATTCATGTTGTTGTACTACACTACCTTCTCTAGCAACCAATCATTAAACCATTTGGTCTGTCCGGGACTTAAACTGGCTGAATGCTACGGACGCAATTTAAGAAAAAAATACACAACAGTTAGTGTGGAGCGGGTCTAACTGAGCGTCTTTTTTCTCCAATTTACCTCACTTAGCGATGAATGGCCCCAGTCCAGTCCATTCAGAAATCTGACACCTTGGTTTTTAAATTGCGTAAAAATACGTTCGCTCACACTATGGTTGCTCAATCGATTTCAAAAATTCACCGGCGTTCCAAGCGTATCCAAGGGTTATGTTACTAAATTATACAAAAAATTATAACATAAAGTGTTACCTTGGAGTCTACTCTCCCCTAAAATATCTCAGAATGTTTCTAACAAATCTCTCAAGACCATCAAAGCACACGAAGATAAGGGTATCTACACTATATAAAAAAAAACCTCGACTAACGATGGAGGCCCTCCTGCAAGTCTGCCCTTTTTAACCGACTTCAAAAAAGGAGGAGGTTCTCAATTCGTTCGGAAGCTTTTATTTTTTACCGGACCGACCGGAAATATTTTTTTTTGTTTGAAATATTCTTCTCAGGTAGGCCCATGGTCATCAGATCAGGATCCTGATGATGGGATCCTGGAGAAATCGAGGGAACTCTCCAAATTTTATAGGCACATTTGAAGAAACTTTTTCAAACGAGAGAGCAAAGCGAACGAAGTTCTATGCTTCAGCTTGGATCGAAAATCGTATGTATCTCCAGATGTCCCGCTTTCCCGATGTTCTCCTCTACAGGTCGCATTTCTCAATCAATTTTCTTAAAATTTTGTGAGCAGGTTCCTTAATTTATAAAACTTTCTTTTCACTTTCGAAAATCAAAAAACTTTTTTTTTAGACACTAGTAAAGTAAATTATTTAAGAACAATTATTTGCATAAGCGCTCTTGACGTTCAACGTATTCATCAGTCCGACAGCTGCGCGTGCGCAGACCAAGCACGCACGTGCTTCGGGCTGTTTACCTGTTTCCCAACGATTCCGCAAGCCTTAACTGTAGCCAAACAACAAAAAAACAAATGACCCGCGCCGACCTCACGCCCGAACTTGACAAAGCCTGCAGCGATGGGATACCGGCGGCACGCAATCGAATTTATACCTTATGCAATCGGGTTAGACTCTAGAGTTGAACGCGTGAACTGTTCTGCCTGGGTATTTATGAGAATATGAGTATGCGGTTCCGTAGCGGTTTTAGACGTAAGTATATTACGTAATTTCAATTTTATGGCTGTGGGGTGTGGGTGAAACTAGGCGAGAGGAACGATTTCGTTGTCTCCTTCGCTCGTGTCTGGAGATAAATTTTCTTTATCCGTCAAGACGACGTCGGAAGAATGTATCTACCTAGACTACCTAAATTGAATATTCATCGTAGGTATTATGATGAAATCCTCCATAATGTTATGAATGTAATAATAAATGAAGTCTGTAATGTGTAATAAATAAATCTTATCTAATCTAATCTATTTAGATGAATAAATCCCACCAAAAACATAAATGTTAAAAAGGAGAGCCAAGTCCAATACAAAAATTATGCTTAGCTGTGGGCTTCGCCGCAAAAAGAATGGAGATCTAAATGAGTGCCAAGTTCTATGCAAAATCCAAATATTTATAGGAACAAAATAACATTATGAACAAGTAATAAACTCTATTTCTTTGCTTTATTGGATACCTATAACAATTGCTGTTATTTAAAAATGTGAGATCTTAAAGTAGGATAGATTTGACTTAAGGTACGGAACCCTAAAATGTTCAAACGGGGCAGACTCGCGAGGATCTTCGAATGTGACAAACGATTACTGATGCTTTTTCATAGATCGATGTCGGGGGCATCAGTGGTTACTTAAATTCTTAATGAATGTAGTCATTTTGATGTCGGTTAACAAAGATTTACATAGTATAATATAATCAGCACTATGTTTAAGTAGATAAATTACGTACAGTTCAAGACATGCCGCCTACCTACACAATCTGTATTCGCGTCGTTAGCCAAGTGATCCATCTAACTTGTACAAGATTCACTAGGCTCTAAGTTAATGGTCTGGTCCGGTTTTTTTTTATTTATAGCTCTTCATTTCTACAACCATGGGACCAGTTCTCACATAACCTGTCAGGAGGTTAGTTCGAGTTATTAATAACAGCGATCCTAAGTCTTTTACTGAAGCTACAAGAGCCCCATCATCATCGTATCAGCCGAAAGACGTCCATTGCTGGACACAGGCCTCCCCCAAAGAGTGCTGAATTGACCGGTCCTGCGCCACCCGCATCCAGCGGACTCCCGTGATCTTTACCAGGTCATCAGTCCACCTTGTGGGGGGCCTACCCACGCCGCGTCCAAGAGCCTAACCCAAAACAATCTTCATTGCGGTAATCGGACCATTTGAACGTGCCCACATATGTGTTAGAAACAATTGTTTATGTCGAGTATAACAAGTGTAGTATATAATAAACAATTTGTTTCTACTCTAAAATCAACCCGTCGACGCTAGGTATGAGTACCTACACACATACAGATATGTATGAGTACCTAGACAAATAATGTTCTTTAAGAAGGGATTTGAGGTTGCCGATAGATTTTGCTTGTCTAATGTCAAGAGGGAGAGAGTTCCACAGTCGAAGAGCATTAAAAGTGAACGAACTAAGTATTGTAAAATTTGATGACGTAGGCACAGTTAATAGCAAATTGTTAGAACATCGAAGATAATTTAAAAAACTAAAACGTTCTTTGAGATAGCGGGGGGTTGCAGGGTTAAAAAGGATATTATACAGAAGCGAAATAATGTGAGAGTTACAGCGATAACGGATAGGGAGCCACTTGAGTTTAGAACGGAAACTAGAAACATGGTCATATTTGAGTAACCCAAATATGAACCGAATGCAGACATTTTGGGGACGCTCAGTTGTAGACACGTGTTTCGGTAGAACTTTTTCGTTCGCTGACTTCAAGTTACATCTCTTTCCTTCTGGCAACTGTTCAGCGGATCTCCAAATTAGAATTGATGGAGCCATCAAACTCGTCCACTCTGCAGTCTGCACGTACAGACCGCCAAACGGTAAAAAAATCTTTTGTGTGATAAAGTAATCGTTTCGTTTGTTTGCTCAGCCGTTGTGCTGCTGTTTTTGTATATTTGTATAGAATCGCGGTGAGTACGCAATCGTTAAATAACTTTAAGCGACTTTGAATGAAGGGGATTCCTTTTTTGGCGCGCATGAGTTCGCAACTTTGTAACTGGGCCAATCAACTCATATTACGTGTCGCCATAGTTACATCTCCTGTCTCACGTTTTAAAACTGACATTTTATGGGTGGAAATCCACCAAATGTAGGAATTTGTTGACATTTTTAACCCCATTGTTTATGGGCAATCTTCTAAGCACCTTAGAAGTCTATGTTTATAACACTTTTTTATAACGAACTATAATATTTTCCTGCCTAACTGGGCATAATAACAACAAGATACAGACTTTTGCTCATCTTGTTATTTGCGAAATTTTACGTAGTCAATAATACGGCTTTAAGTACTTAAGTATCTTGTAGGCCTTTTTGTGCTGACTATTCTAAATACTTTTCTAACTTAGTATACCACTTTGTCGGCGTGATTGATATGTATGCATACTTATGCCGAATTACAGATTTCTATTAGTGAGGGATACTGTGCTAAGCTGAGAGCAGACAGACGGATATGACGAAACTATCCTTACTCCTTGTTGACTACGGAACCCTAAAAAAAGCTCACGAGCACAATTTATATTCGCATACAGACAGACATACATATTTTATCACTTTGTCGCCAATTCGATCCCAGCGTATTACCCTCGTTTCCGAAGTGGGTAGTTTAAAATGTTAATTTTAACCATATTGGCAAACAGCTGACGACTATGCTACAGCGTGCAGCGGTACAATTACAATGAACTATACTTACATATAAAACGCATCTGCTGAACCATTGCAGAAAAGCCAACTTATCATAGCTCGAATCAAGCAATATAAGACCTTATCAATGCAGGAACGCCTATAACGTATGTTAGATAAAGAGCTCCTCCCGTAAAGGTCAGAGCAGATGTCAGAAAGCCTTGCTTGCAATAGAAATAGGCTGTGCTGTGCGCAACTGCCCTACGCATGAAATGGCTCGTGTAGGGACAATTTGTACCTTATACACTTAATTAAATGGTTCATTTTTGTTTGCCTACATTAGCAACTGTTGACAACGAGAAACAAAATGCGATCGCAGATTGTTTGGAACTGGTATTTTTTTTCATATTGCACATTTATTTATGAGTGTTATTGTTAAAGTAATAGAGTTGACAATAAAATACCTTGTAACAGAGAAGCAACAGTAGGTATAGTGTGTATCCCCAAAAACATAAGTGTGAAAATGGGAGCCAAGTTCAATATTAAGAATATGCGTGGTTGTCAACTTCGCTGGCAAAAGAATTGAGATCTAAATGGGTCCCCAAGTTCAGTAGATAATCCTAAAATAAAATGTATTCTTATGAACATACAATTTCTTATTTTTTCTACTACAACAATTTTTGCTATATACAAGTACTAGCTTCCGCCCGCGACTACGTCTACGCAGACCCGGGATAAAAGTACCCTATATTTTAATCCAGGCTATAAACTAACTCCAAAATTTCATCCAAATCGGTTCAGCCGTTTAAGCGTGATTGAGTAACAAACATCCAAACATGTAAACATCCAAAAATCCAAACATCTAAACATCCAAACTTTCGCGTTTAAATAATATTAGTAGGATAACTTCTTAAATTTGAACACTCGAATTATTTACACAAAGCAGATAACTTGGGATAAATTGATGCTCAAGGTTTGACTTGGCTAGTGATATCTGATATTTGGCTAATGAACTTATCATCTTGTCATACGTAAGTAACTGTTTATATGTATATTGTAAGTTAATATCTTATCGAAAAATTTACTTGCTAGTAAAAATGTAACTGCTGCGTCGCCAGTTCCTTTTGACTTTGAACTTGGCTGTACACGCTGCCGCGTGTATTGTATTTGTGCCGCGTGTGTTGCAGATGTTTCATTGTATCTTACGCACGTGCTATATGGAAAAAATAATAAAGGTTTTTGACACAATGGTTTTTTCATACACTTTTTGGTGGCAGTTGTTTACTGAGGGGTAATCACGTAACGTTTTGAACGCGCGTTAGGTAGATCCAACTGTCATTTTTCCATTTAAAAATTGACGTTTAGATCTACCTGACGCGCGTACAATGCGTTACGTGATCGACCAGCTGATTTCTTGGATGTTATTACAGATACACGTTTCAAACGAATAAACTTTATAAATACAAAATTTCCGTTATAACTTTGCGGCTCGGGGAACAAAATATTTTCTCAAACTATACAGTGTCGTTGCTCGAATCACCACATTACCACGACAAAGTTATTACATATTTAATAACAACTAAAACTACTAATTGGGCAAACGCTTCCATGCCGTGTAAGGTCGTCCGTCGACCTTTATTACAGGACGCACTCGTAACGTAATTAACTAACCGTGCAAGTAACTGTATCATCTTTATATTGTACAGTTTATATTTGTGAACGTTAAAGCTCGTTAAAGGAAGACTGGCTTGTGCGACAGCTCTATTCAACAAGTTTTAGTGATAGCTATAGAGGTATTGATCGCATTGTCACTTTTGGGAATAATAACTCCCCGACACAACAACCATAACTAACAAATATCTCGACGGGCAAGACTTTCAAAAAATGCACTCTATAAGTATTCGGTTTATCTATTAAGTGGCACTGCAAATTTAATTCAATCTGCTTTGCCGACCCCTTTTGGGAACAGCCTAGAATATACTCTACTAGACGATCGCCAACAAGCCCCTCCGAGCTCCGACCGAGCGACCCTGCCCCCTATTCTGTAACTTGTAGCTCACCTCAACGCTCACCCACAAATATATCTTGACACCGCGATGCGTAGTAACTAAGCGTAGGTAGAGGTCTAGTTCCGTTAGGCGTGACACGTGGGGTGGGGCGCATTAGCGCGTAGCGAATAACTGCCCTGGGCTGTTATTCGCTACGCGCAAATGCGGCTCACCCCGCCGCTCACCCGTTACGCTCTACCCACGCTTAGTTACTACGCATCGCGGTGTCAAGATATATTTGTGGGTGAGCGTTGAGGTGAGCTTAAACAAGTTACAGAATAGGGGGGCTGGTCGGCACGGACCGTTGTAGTATGTAACTTTGCTGCAAACAGCTGTCTACACGGTCCGTGCCGACCAAGGTCGTTCGGTCGGAGGGGCTTGATGGCGACCATCTAGCAGTCTTATATCTCATTGAACGATTGAGCGAAGTGAACGAGTTCTCCGTTTCAGCGTGGGCCAAAATTCTTTCGTCCGGCTGTAGAGGAGAACAATCGCAGTCCGGCGGTTCTCCTCGACGGGTCGCATTTCTCAACCAACTCTCGTGAAAATTTATGAGCAGGTTCAATAATTAGATAGTTTTTTTTCGAATCAGTTTTTAGAAAATTATATTAAAATTGTCTGGTTCATGTAACTGGTGACCGAAAAGCTGGCGGCTTTCTCGCGCAACGCATCAATTCTGATGCAGCATTGCAATTCAGCGAGTAAATGCCGTCAGCATCTTCAGTAAAATGCCTCAAAGGCCTTTTTAGGGTTCCGTAGTCAAAATGGCAAAAAAGGAACCCTTATAGTTTCGTCATGTCCGCCTGTCCGTATGTCACAAGCATTTTACTTGAAAACTATAGTGTATTTAAATAAAATTTTGAGAATAGGTTGTATTTTGCTAGCTGCTACATAGTTTTAGTAATTAAATTACTAAAAAAATTTTTTTAGGGGTGCACTCCATACATAAACATTGTAAGTCCACGTGTAGCACATCAATCGATAGGCCTTTCAAAATAAATATAAGGTTTCTCAGCAATTTTTTTAATTAAGCGAATAGAGTCGGGAATAATCGCCCCGAAAGTCACTAAAATGTAAACCAACAAACAAATAAAATAAAAATGTTTTCAAAAAAGGACATTCGCGAGTTCCACAGCTCACAGAGCCACCAGTACTAGTACGAGTACATATATGTAGTTCCCGACAACGAGCACTTGACTTGAGTGTCGCTCTTGGTAACATTTCTCGGAAACTAATTGCGGCCTATTACTGCAATGGTAAACGGGACACGGATGAAAGTGGTGTTTATATTTAAACACGTTTTTATCAAACATCGGCCGCAATCTGAACAAGATAACACATTATGCAATTAAAAATTGCACTGAGGTTTAAGGAAATACGTTTTAAAGTGCAACTGTATACAGGTAAGCGTTTATTTGGGTTTTATTAGAATTTGACATTACCAGATAAGTTTGCCCATGTCACCTACTCTAGTGGGAGTGGGATAGCACCTTTGCATAACCTCTGCGAACCTAGTCTGTGGCAGGCGCTAGTCCCCAAGATGGCGGCCTGATGGAAGACGTCAAGAAAAATGATCTAGGAGGTAGGAGGCCAGTCTATACGTAGGAACAGTAAGGCGATGCAATATTTGTCCGCAAACTAAAGGTAATGCTACTGGAAATGGCTTGCTATACCATACCATTGACGAGTTTTTTGATGGCCACGGGACATTGGCTCAGTCGCGTACCTAATATAATACACTTTTATAATATTACCATATGTAAATAATTATTAATAGATACATTAATTAAATTATAGTTCTATAAAAATAATGACATGTAATGTAAATTTATTTATTTTTTCTGACTGTTAAATGACTTGTAAATGACAATATTTACCAATAAAAAATACAATACAATACAATACAATTACTATTGGCAATTAGTTGAGGGTCCCTTCGGGGCCCAACTTGAGAAAAAGGAGGAAAAAAAAGCAATGATATTAGGGGACAATCTTAGTAAGGCTTGTGTTGCGGGTTGCGAGTAGACAACGACATAATATTTGATCGATATAAATAGTAGGTAGGTACCTACCAGTAGCGGCGCGTGAAAATGTTCTATGTACTGCAAAATAAACCGCATTATAATAATAAATATTTTTTTTTTACCTGACACAAAAAGAGGGGTGTTTGACGTGTCTGTGGCATCGTAGCTCCTAACGAAAGGACCGATTTTAATGCGGTTTATTTTCGTCCGAAAGCTGACGTGATCGAGATGGTTCTTAGTTACGTTTCAGAAAAATCGGCTCAGCCGGTTTTGAGATATTGAACTTTGGAATGAAAACGTCGGGGGTTTTTCAACTTTTCTAAGTTGTAGTTATTGCGTCGGGGGTTAAAAACACTTCGAGAGCTCAGAGGGCCTACCGCGAAACGAAATTCGTTCGTGTATCTCCGTCTCTGTCGCTCGAAGTAGCAAGTGCGACAGAGACGGAGATACACGAACGGAAACGAATTTCGTTTCGCGGTAGGCCCTGTGGCGACCTTACTCACCGGCGGGACACAACACCACATACCAATACCAATGAGTTTCAATAGGTTCTGTGTCTGTACAGATGTGTGCTTTACATACGCACTTATAAAACAATTAACCTGCGCATGAGATCGTGCGACTTTCACTGCTCTCGCGACAATTTGTACCTTTCTTTTGAAACGTATCGCTTCCTCTCCGTTGCGCAACTATGTGCTGGTTGATTAAGCGTTCAGAGGAGTCAATGAGGCTTCTACCATATTGTATTACTCAAATGACACATAATTATCTATAAATATTATGTTGCTACAGAAGTAGGACTAAAACGCGGTTGATAATAAACTTAGATATGCCATTGCGCAGATAATTGTGCAAATAGTTCCATTAAACCAGAATAGTTACTATTGCAAGATTAATCCATACAATTTTGCGCTTAACCTCTGAAGTTATTCCTCGTTATTCGAACCAAAGAAGATCGGTATTATTTCGGATGGATCCCATTCGTTGACGAGGCGCAAATATTCCATACAGCTAGGACGCGATATCGCGTCAGCGGCAGCCAATGTGTTAACCATAATGGTAAATTGTTTGGATTCCTTAATCTGAGAACCCACAAGTTAGGGCTAGCAATGTACAAGTTGCATAACATTCTCAAAACATCAGCGAAGTTCTCAGAAATTTTTCATGGATGTATAATTAATGGTATGTATAATCTACAAACTTCCGTCTGTGTTGAACAGTTTCATCCAAATCGGTTTAGCCGTTTAAGCGTGATTGAGTAACAAACATCCAAACATTTAAACATCCAAATAATATTAGTAGGATTATTCTTTAAGCAGGCAAATTAATCAGCTGGTAATGTACATTATCTAGAGAGTTTTTGAATTAATGAATGAATGAATAATCTTTATTTTGAAACAACAACAGAAACAATTTACAGAATTCTTAGACCTAAAAATATAGTTTTTTTTGACGTGTTTTCAGTGTTTATAAAATTTAAGTTCTGAAAACTTTCCTTATTAGAATTTTCGCAACTTTGGAAACTTCTCCGCGGTGCATTGTTAGTTAGGACAGGGTGCATCTACAACATTTGACGTACTGGTTAATCTAATACTAATATTATAAAGAGGACTGAAAAGTTTATGAGATTGTAGCTTTGTAAAATGGAAGTTTGTATGAAATGGGTAGGTAATCCCCAGAACCGGTTATCCGATTTCAAAAACTATGTCACCGGATTGCAGAATGGACTTTTTGGATGGTTATAGGCTATATTATATCTCGCGGGTTTGCCTGCGTTCTTTGCAATAAGCGCGCGAAGCCGCGCGGGCAGCTAGTGTTAAATATGTTGCCGGCAGCTGTCATTCCTTAGATAACTGTCAAACTTCCCTTACAATAATCACATAAAATAAAACAATAACAATAAACTTAAGACCAACTTAAGCCTAGTCAAAAAGTCCCCCTCGAGTCGTCCCTGGCGCTAAGGTACCCATCACACTCGCCGCGTTACCGCGTTGAATGGCGACGGACAACCTTCGCACCAGGTACGACCCCACGCGGGCGTCAGATCCCCTCTCCCTAATTCGGCGTCCTCACAAATAGATTTTACGATTGCCAAAGGTTTGAAACGACCGGCCATTATACTAGTCTAATGCTCACAAGATCTATTCGCCTACCCAATACAATGTTTTTTGGCCTGTGCAGAATTTATCAGATGAGACAAAGTACATACACGGGTTCATGATATTTAAAAAAAAAACCTGAGAATCGGTCCACTAAACCTGCCTCAAAGGATCATAAAAGGAATCATACAACCACTAAATAACCTACACTGCCTCGCTAATACCCTTCGGTATTCCTTTATAATTGTGTTTTAATGTATTTTTAATGCCAACGACCATTATCTATAAAACCGAACGATACTTAAGGACATGCAGCACTAAACGGCATGTAAAATAATAAAATAAAGTGTAATAAAAATTCTCAAACGCAAGAAATATTATGGAGCAACTCTTGCTGATGTAAAACAACGTTTTTGTACAAGCCGAGCAGGCACAGTGGGACGTACGCAATCCTGTCTAGAGAGTCTAGTATCGTTAAGTTTTGAACTAAACTTTTAATACATAGGCCCTGTATACAATACAATCTAATAGACATATAATATACACACAAACCGAATCACTAACCGTGCGTTAGCCTCAGGTGTCGCTAAGTAATAAATAAGTAGGTAGGTACATAGTGTTTGAAATTATTTGTAGAGTAATATAAACGTCCCAATTCCAATGTTAAGACACACCTTAATGTCTATTGAACTGAAAATGACTCTTATAGTGTCGATTATTGGGTCAATTTCGAAGCACTGGGATGTTTACTTTATAAAGAAACTAGCTTCTGCCCGCACGTCCGCGTGGAACTCGTTTATATCGTAGCTCCATACAAACTTTCACCCCCCCCCCCCTTTGACCCCTTTAAGGGATGATTTCCGGGATTTTACCACACAAGGAGTCGGAGTACCACGATTAAGTAGGTACATAAGTGCAGGGATCGAAACCGGTTTTTTCAAAAGTCCCCGAAGTAGTCTAATAATATAATGTAGCACTCTATCATGTATTTAGGTAACATTTTCGTATTATTAGACAGCCTGATCAAAAATGATATTATAAACCAAAGAACGAAATTGAACGAAATAAAACCGTTATTTTTGTATGGCGAAAATACCGGTATTTCTCTGATATCAACAAGATACGTGCCAATATGAATATCACTGATTTTAACTTGAACTTTGGGTCAAAGTTTTTGCCTTTCGTTGAATTACAATACTGTATGCTGACATCAATTTTTAATGTGACAAGTATGTCTCAGGTTGGCTCGCGCGTCATTAAAGTACATAACCACAATTTATTAATTCGAATGAGAGCGAATTTGTGTGTCAATCCCAATCCAGTTTACTTAATCTAAATCTGACACAATTCAAGGCGAAACATCGATCATTAATAATATGCTGCGTTATAAAAGTAAAACTAGTCCGAATAATTTATAGTTATCAACATTTTGATCATTATTAGGCGGTGTGATTAAATGATCTTTTGTTAATTACCTAAGACTATTTTGTTTTATACAACTTCACGAGTTTCCGCGTTTCTTGCATGCGAAATTAACCGGTTTCTATTGGGGAAGTTATGTAAAGTTCCATTTAAAAACATTTTGTTATAATTCGGTTTAGGTAGGCAAACGAGTACACATACAGCACGATTGCAAGGACACATTCAACCGCAAGTTTTCTATAGCTTTAATAATAATTATTATTTCGGACATTTAAGGTACGACCACACACCACACCGCCGCTTAAAATACGGTTACGGTACGGAATCGCATTGACATATGACGTTATTGACATGGAACTTCATACCAGGGATCGGATACCTATATTTACTCCATACAAATTAAACCGGTATTCATTCGTTCTTTGTCTATGACATTATTTTTGATCGGGCAGTCTAATAATACGAATATGTTACCTAAATACACGAGTCCTGCATTAAGAGCCTAAAATAATTTAAAATATTAGACTACTTCGGGGATTGTTGAAAAAACCGGTTCCGATCCCTGCTTCATACTAGGTAGACCGTATCCGTACCGTCACCGTTTTTTGAGCACCGGTGTGGTCGAACCTTTATACATCGATATGTTATTAGTATTTTACTTAACCTAGATATGCTTTACTAGCTGTGAAGGTGTTAAGTCATGTTAAAATATTTGACATCGTCTCCACTACTTAAGGTTGTCTGGAAGAGATCGCTTTTTAGCGATAAGACCGCATATATGTTCTCTACCATTGTTTTTTTTGTGTACTACTTGGTGACCGGTTGAGAATATTTGTATAATATAGTATTTTATTGTAAGATGGAATGCTTATAAAGGTAAACGTATAGAGAGTTCAACTCAAAGTTATTTATTTGTAAACTCATCATGTGCATTCATTTAGAATTTCCATATAATGGCCTTGTTATAACTATGTTAATACGGTGTCGGTTAACGGGGCCTATGAAGCCTCACCATTTGTGGACCCTATTGTTATAAGAATAAGATATATTAAAGATCAGTTAAGGTAAGTATGTGTTCGTTTTGTATCACACGGGTGGCGGGCAGTAGCCATATGGCAATTATAGTACCTATTTAATGGGTTGGGGAATTCTAGGGTCACCTATGAGTATTAGAGGAGTCCAATTTTGGAACATAGCTAAGTTAGCGTAAAAATATTATCCCACCAAAAACATAAATGTTAAAATGGGAGCCAAGTTCAATTAACAATAATATATCGTGCTGTCGACTTCGCCGACAAAAGATTTGAGATCTAAATGATTACCGTTCTAAAGGAGGGTGGAAGTTTGTACATATATTGTTTTAAGCCCACGACTGAAATACTTTAAGAGCAATTATCCTGGCGACTAACGAGATCTACGCGGACGAACTCGCAGGCAAACAAAAATGAAAATGCATAAAATGAAAATTAAAAAATTCACTGCTCCGAACTGGATTCAAACCACCGCAGCGATTGAAAAAACACACAAATCTCGCGACTGGCACAGATAAATCTAACAAGTTAATGTCGGTGCAATAATTGAAACAATAAAAGCACTTCAATTAAGCGCGAAATCGCAGGCGCAGTCTGCGCGCACGCAAGCCCCGATTACCGCACTCACCCATGTGTTGTCCCTTTCTCTCAGATACAAATGTCAGTGACAAATAAAGGCAAACGAATTTTAACGGTACGATTCTTTTCGAACGAGCGAACGAAGCGAGCAATGCTTCAGCTTGGGCCGAAAATCGTTTATCCGGTGTGCGGTGTCTGTCCCGCTGTCCCGCTGTTCTCCTCAACAGGTCACATTTCTCAACCGATTCTCGTGATATTTTGTGCGCAGGTTCGTTAATTATATGGATTTTTGTTTTTTTTTTTATAGACCAGCACGGCTATCACAAAATTCACAAGACGGCGCGCGAGCACTCGATTTTTCTTGCACTATACCTCTCTTTCTAAGTTTTCTAATAAAAGAGAGACGGATAGTGCGAGAAAATTTTCCATATGTCTTTTGTTACATCAAGACCTAACAGTTATATTGAAGCTACGAATAAAATAGACGATAAAAAAAAACGATTATGAATAAGGGCCATAGAGTTTAAGCTGCTCCGGACTACGGCACATGTATGCACAGCATGATTATAAGTAACAACGAGCGAAAACCATCCTAAAACTACACTAAATTAATACATAACAATATGCTTAAATTGGAAATTGACGTAAGACGCGTGGAAAAGGTATAGTCGGTCAAGAAAGTGGTAAACAGCCTTATTGCGTAGAGTCGAAAATCGGTAGACCGCTTTCATAGTTTACTGTACCCAAGTACAAAATTTGTTTCCGAGACAATTTAGGACAAGGGGACCATAAGATAGCGACTACATCCCGGAAACCCTGCGCCTCCGCCCCGCGCCAGTGTGGTGGCCGGAATTCGGGCTATCGTAACACCTTCGAGTATCCGATTACATAAGTTTCAGTGAATAATAGTATTTTATACAACCGTTACCCAATGAGGGCTCTCAAAGTCAAGTACTGTGTTTAGGCCAAGATAATTTAAGAGCTAATTGTGTAACTATTGTATACAATATTTTTTATACGAGTCAACAGAAATAATTAAACAAACTTGCCCTGCTGAAACGAAGTGCAAGTCAGAGGTCCGGCTCAACGTCGCTGATGTCTTTTGTACTGTAGCAAGTGTAGCAACGTGCCGTGCCATTGGTCAAATTTATTATAGTTCAGTAAAGGCGCCACGTGACTGGTCGAATTTATTTTAGTTGTCTAAACAGTTGTGAAATATTTTCAGTTGAGTTGGAAGCTCCATAGAAAAAAGTATGTGACTATAAGTTTAGTGTATACGAAGTCTTAATTCAAACATGAAAGTCGACGAGTATAAATTTTTTTTTTGGTACAATCTTCTTGTGACGATTGCACCTACTTTTTTGCACAATCTTTAACATATCTTTACCATGTGTGTTACGTGATTTTGTTGCCTGAATCCCCAACACAATGGGTTTATCTTGTCTAGTTTAGGCTACCTTGTGTCTCCATCATCAGATCAGCTCGGTGGAGCCTTAAAATTGCACTGACACCGAATATCATCAGTATGCCTCAGCTCAATCGTATGCCGGTTGTTGTTGTTGCTGAAAAATGGTTATCGAATTTTCATGACAACTTACACTTATGCACAGAGAAAGTTAAGTTAGCTTGTAAAAATATGACGTGTACCCGTTTTTCTAAGACGAGAAACGAATGTAGAGATATCTCCATGAAATGCTGAGGACATGTCAGATTTTGGAAGTTATCCTCTGAAGTTAGGTTTAACTGGTCGGTCAGGTAAGCTTTGAGAATACTAGTCCTGGTTCAAAATGATCCGGGCACGCAGCGCGCGCGTAAATCAAGCCGTCACCCCAACACTGCGCCCATTATTCCATTCCGCTGCTTATCTATTTAGCGCTAAAGCCTACTCCACCGTGGTCCTGCGTACTTACAATAGTACAACGTGGGTACACTCAAATAATGATCCCATAAAAATATTCCATGTAAAAAAATAGGGCAAGTCTCTAAACTCTTCCACGGTAAAAAGTGGTGAGATATTACGTAGAGCCAAGTCAGGCATTCTTATTAATCTTCATTTGTTGCTACATAAAATTCTGCAACTGTATTTTTTTTTATCATAGACTTCGTAGAAATATTTTTTTTACCAACCGCAAATAAAAAAATTACAGTTTTCAAGGGCTGCATGTACACCTAACACTAACCTAATGTAAAATTTCAAGTTTGTAGGTCTGCTAGAAGTACCTTAGAATTTTGATGATAGGTACCTAAGTGAGTCAGTTACAAAATTGACGAACTTTGACTTGCAATTATTCTTAAACTGTTGGTTCGAATTTAATGTAATTTTGAAAATTTAGGCTTCTAGTTTTTTCCACAATTAAGTTACAAGGGGCCGAAAAATGGCCCGAATGGTATCGAGAAAAGGATGGTACTTCCGTGCCTTTTTTACAAGCTTTTTATTAACTTACAATATATGTAACTATGTTTGTTAGGGTGGAATCTTGCAACTCAATTTTGAACCAACCCAACCAATTGAGCTGAAACTTTGGGTATATTAGTATAGTTGGGATGCCAATTCAATACAATACAAATACTCTTTATTGCACACCTCACACAAACAAAGCAGTTACAGAGAAACAATACAATAACATGTAGGTAGAGGTAGACAACAGGCGGTCTTATCGCTGAAGAGCGATCTCTTCCAGACAACCTTTGGGTATCGGATAAAGAGATAATAAACTAGATTATGCAGTAGGTGGTGCAGAGATTATTACTATGGTATCATCGAGCTGATCTGACGATGGAAACAGAAGGTGGCCACGGGAATTCAGT
This sequence comes from Epinotia nisella, assembly GCA_932294315.1. Classification (NCBI taxonomy): domain Eukaryota; kingdom Metazoa; phylum Arthropoda; class Insecta; order Lepidoptera; family Tortricidae; genus Epinotia; species Epinotia nisella. Next base: position 13,849,965 of record OW028693.1, read on the forward strand.
ACTTAAACGACGAAACCCCGATGAGTTTGGGCTTGTGAGAATCGTCTCAATGAGTAGTAGATGGCGGTATACAGAATTAAAAGTACAGTCGGCTATAAAAGCTTGTACAAAAATGATTTTTTTGACAGAACATATTTGCTTTTTTGCTCGACTTGTCGAGGGCACTGTGATATTGCGAAAGTGTTGGGTTTCGATGCAGGAAGCCACAATATTACCTACTACCAAATGACAAAGGTCCGTGGGGTCCACTAAAACTCTTTCGATAGATCGTGAAGAGGCTTATAGATGCCACCGGTGACAGAAGAGCTGGCGAGGTAATGCTGCCAGCATCTTCGGCAGCAATCAATATCAAAAAATCTTCTTTCATTTTTTAACAGTAAGAAAACGGCGCCAAAGCTATAAATCAATGAATAAGCACTCTTCTGCCCAACCATTTGAAAGCCTGGAGAGAACTCTGTGGTCGGAATATTCCGTTTAAAACTACAGAACAATTTTTCCAAGTGATGTTCCGAGACAAAACGAGGTGCAAACAAAGCGGCCAATAAAATACCATAAGTGTCAAACATCCTGCCATATGGCCAAAGCCTAAGCAGAGCAAAAAGCGCTCTGGACGCGGCGCGGGCGCAGATCTGCATAATGCGCGTGGAGGAATGCGCCGCGGGGCGGGCCGGCTGCGTGGACACATGCCGGCTGATTGTTCGGGCTGACATTCTTACACTCATCTCACAAGTTACGAGTACGTACCTACTTTGTATGTAGCTAGGCTAATGTTTTTAGGGTTCCGTACCCAAAGGGTAAAAAACGGGACCCTATTACTAAGACTTCGCTGTCCGTGCGTCTGTCTGTCTATCTGTCCGTCTGTCGGCTGTATCTCATGAACCGTGATAGTTAGACAGATGAAATTTTCACAGATGATGTATTTCTGTAGCAGCTATAACAACAAATACTAAAAACCAGAATAAAATAAATATTTAAGGGGGCCCCCATACAACAAACGTGATTTTTTGCTCGTTTTTATAGATAATGGTACGGAACTCGTGGTGCACGAGTCCGACTCACACTTGGCCGGTTTTTCATTTAATAAAACGTTCTTTTACACAAAATTTACAGAAATCACTTATATACCGCACCACACTTTTTACCAAACTTTACGTCTCGCTGCCATAGAATACCTCCCATATCATTCCCAGATTCATCCATCCTTTTCATTTTCTCCTTGCTACGTTTCTGTTACGCAAAAGTACTATTTCAACTTAACATAAATCCTACATGATTCTCTTGGCCACTCCCTCAGGTCACTTGGTCCAATCAGACATCGGCGCTGACTGGAAAATTATCACTCCTGCTTTTTTGTTTTAAGTTGGCATTTTTACACTCATCTCACAAGTACAAGATGGCCACGGGAATCATATTTTAAAATCCATTGAACAATGGACTTTAAAATATGATTCCCGTGGCCATCTTGTCCAATCGAGCACCGGAGCTGAATGAAAAAAATATCTCTTGTTAGTTTGTTGTTTTAAGCTGGCATTTTTACACTCATCTCACAAGTTATGGATACAATGGACTTTAAAATATGATTCTCGTGGCCATCTTGTGCAATCGGGGACGGAACGGAACTGAATGAAAGAATATCTCTCATGCTGTTTGCACTCATATCACGTGTTGCGAGTAGTTTCCCTTAGCCAGTGTTGGGCGTAATTAATTACTTTTTATAATTTAATTACAAATTACACCATTATTAATTCAATTACGTTAATTAAATTAAATGTAATTGAAATTTCATGTAATTGAAATTACTTGTAATTTGTAATTGAAATTACTTGTAATTTGTAATTGAAATTACTTGTAATTTGTAATTGAAATTACTTGTAATTTGTAATTGAAATTACTTCTAATTTGTAATTGAAATTACTTGTAATTTGTAATTGAAATTACTTGTAATTTGTAATTGAAATTACTTGTAATTTGTAATTGAAATTACTTGTAATTTGTAATTGAAATTACTTGTAATTTGTAATTGTAATTACATTTATTTGTAAATTAAATTACTAAATTACTTTAAGTCAACTTTTTTTATAAACAATGAGAAGCATACGTGTTTACTTGGTCTGATTGCAATGATGTAATAATCAAAACAATAAATGTGTGTACCTATATTTATATTTATTTGAATTGACTGAAATTTGGCACGCAGATAGTATATTTCCAGAATATAAAGTACCTAAGCATATTTTTTATCCCGGAATACTAATCCTATCCGGTTTTCGTTTCACCGATCGTTTATTTTATTCAAAAAATAAGGGATCAAAAATATTCTATAATACAAAAGTAATTTGTAATTTAATAAGTAATTAATTGCAAAATGTAATTAATAATTCAATTAATAATTACATTTTGTAATTGTAATTGAAACTTATAATTACAATTTCATTTTCCCTGTAATTATAATTTGTAATTGAAATTACTTTTTGTAATTGTAATTATTAATTAGTAATTCAATTACGTTTTGCCCAACACTGCCCTTAGCCATCTTGTTCAAACAGATTGTGGTTTACTTTGCTGGGTCATAAATAAACTTTTGCTATTTTTTAACCCCTAAAGTAAAAAGAAGGGTGTTATAAGTTTGACGTGTGTGTGTCTGTCTGTGGCATCGCAGCTCCTAAACGAATGGACCGATTTTAATGCGGCTTGTTTTTGTCCGAAAGCTGCCGTGGTCGACATGGTTCTTAACTACGTTTCAACATAATCTGTTCAGCCGGTTTTGAGATATTGAACTTTGAAACGAATATGTCGGGAGTTTATCAACTGTTCTAAGTTGTTAATTATTCCAAGCTAGCATTATTACAATCAAGTCACTTGTAACGAGTAACCACGCTATAGTTTTCGCCTCAACAACTTTTGGCTTTCATGCAACTCATATCCCAGAGCAGTTTTACTTTGTACCATAATTAACAACATACAAAAGTTGAAAAATCCCCAACATTTTCATTTCAAAGTTCAATATCTCAAAACCGGTTGAACCGATTTTGTTAAAACGTAGCTAATAACCGCCTGGGTCACGCCAGCTTTCAGACAAAAAAAACGCATTAAAATCGGTCCATTCGTAGCTCCTAAGAGCTAAGATGCCACAGATACACAGATACGTCAAACTTACAACACCTCTCTTTCTGCGTCGAGGGTTAAGGAATATCAGCCATTCAATCGGGTAGGTCTACTCTCATAATCCCAGTCAAGCAAGAAATAATCAACCATCATCATAAACTTGTACAGTAGTTACGCAACAAACTAGCAGCTTTTCCTCCAGCCTGAATAACCCAATTTCCTGAATGACCCCACACGCGCCGTTGCCCGCTAACAGTTCATTTACAGGCCATAAAGCCAGTAATAGAAGTAGGAAGTGCGGGAACCATTGTTTACCCTCTCAATTGAGCCGCGGCGAGGAGCTTGCAGATCTACTTACACTTATATTGCTTTTAGAGGAGCATTTTCACATTACCAGGTGTTTTAGGTTTTGTACAGGCGAAGTATGAAAATGAAAAATAGTTTATTCAGTAACTTATACGATACTTCACTAGATACATTGGTGTCTCGTTTTAACCCCCGACGCAAAAGAGGGGTGTTATAAGTTTGACGTGTCTGTGTGTCTGTCTGTGGCATCGTAGCTCCTAAACGAATGAACATAATTTAATGCGGTTTTTTTTGTCCGAAAGCTCAAAAAACACCGATGTGATCGAGAAATGAAATGGGGGGTGAAAGTTTGTATGGCGCTATGATATAAAAACCGGACAAGTGCGAATTCAACTCGCGTGGGGAGGGTTCCGTAAAATTGCTATGCTCTAAGCATCAGGCGCTCCTTACAAAATACACAAAAATATTGAGAATTTTCCCGTTACTTTGAATACTCAAACTTATAGGTTTTCCTGTAATCTTTAGGCAAGGAACTATTTTCCACATTTTTTTCAAAATTTTAAGCCTAGTAGTTTCGGAGATAAGGGGGAGGGAAATGACAATTTTAGTCTTTTATCCTAAATTACTTCAAATCTATTTTTTCTAAAATTATTTTAAAAAAATACCTCAGATGCTTACAACAACCCCTTTCATTTGATATGTCACACAATACAGTTTGCAATTATTTTTTTAAATTTTCCAGTTCACCCCCAAAATTGGCCCCCTTGTTCAGAATTCATTAATTTACTTTACGCTTAAATCTTTGGGTCACCAATTTACAAATGTTTACCAAATTTCAACTCAATCGGTCCAGTAGTTTCGGAGCAAATTGGCTGTGACAGACGGACAGACAGACGCACGAGTGATTCTATATAAGGGTTCGGTTTTTTTCCTTTTGAAGTACCCCTAAATAAACGAGTTCCACACGGACGGTGTCGCGGGCATAAGCTAGTAATTATATAAATAAAATCCACACGACCAAAGCACCTGAACAGAAGCCAACTCATGAATAAACCACAAAGTGAACATGGTAGCTCTCGATTGCCGACGCTCATAACTACACTTATTAGTTAAAAATAACCGTAGCGGTTAACCTGCTTGATGAAGAACGTTTACTTACAAATAACCAAAGCATGTTAATGGCGTAAGCTCGGGGTTTAAATACATCAAGAATATGGTCTAGCACAATCGTACCGAGTACCTAAAGGCCGTAGGTACATGGTCTTCTCTCCCTCTCACTGAGCATATGGCAGTGCGTGTTCGGAAGCGCGGATATCATGTTTTTTTAATTTTAATTTGCGTGACTTGTACAAAACGCGTTGATGTCTTTTTGTTGACGTATTGTCGTAAGTTTACCATACCTCGGATGTGACCTATTTTACCAACACAGACGTCTATAGACGTCGACCATAAGTGCTCGGCCGCGAAGTTAATCCAAACGCTAGCAGGATGTGAAAATCGGTAGACGACCGAATAGTCTAGTGGTTAGAGAACCTGACTATGAAGCTTGAGGTCCCGGTTTCGATCCCCGGTCGGGGCAAATATTTGTATGATGAATACGAATGTTTGTTCTCGAGTCTTGGATGTTTAATATCTACTTAAGTATGTATTTATCTATATAAGTATATTTATCCGTTGTCTAGTACCCATAGTACAGGCTTTGCCTAGTTTGGGCCTAGATCAATTGGTGTGAATTGTCCCACGATATTTATTTATTTATTTAATTAAGTACTGCAGAAAAAATACGGTTTTGTAGATCATTAATTTTGAATAGCGTGAATGAAATACAACAAGAATTAATGAATGACACTCGTAAAAGTGTCGTTACCAAATATTAACGACTGTCACCATCTGAACAGCCGCATTGTTCCAATATAGCTACTCAATAAACATAAACAGTTCAAAAAACTGTAACCCGCCTGCTGAAAAGCAACAGAATTTTTTTTCATACCAAAGGTAGCCATGTCGCCCGGAGGAGAATTTCGTCACGATTGACACCTCATTTATCACAACTTAGAAAAGTTGAAAAACCCCTGATTTTTTTCATTTCAAAGTTCAATATCTCAAAAACGGCTGAACCGATTTTGTTGAAACGTAGCTAAGAACCATCTCGGTCACGTCAGCTTTCGGACAAAGAAACCGCATTAAAATCAGTCCATTTGTTTAGGAGCTACGATGCCTCAGACACACACACAGACACGTCAAACTTCTAACACCCCTCGCTTTGCGTCGGGGGTTAAAAGTAGGTTCAGTATCTTAAACGCTACGGTGGAACACACGTAAATACAAATACAGACTGCTAAAACATACCTATCCCTTCCTTTCAGCTCTAGTCGGGCAAAAATTGTTTGACAGAAAGGGCAAGAAATTCACGACATCCTAAAAGCTACTCACATTGAGACAAACTTGTATACTCGTAAAGATTTTATAAGTACAAACCAAAGAGTACAGTTATGCAAAAACATTAAAGGAAACATTAAAAACGCGTATCAATGAATTAAAAAAGGCACCGAAAAAGTTGAATTTAGTCACTTGTCACAGTTGTCACGCGGGTCGACGAACCCAAAACCGGACTTTTGAGACGTTTATTGTCAATAGTCACTGTATATTTTTATTGAGACGCCCAAATAAAAGTATTATGGTAATAATGTAAGGCGGTGAGACATGTATTGGAAAAATATCGGGTATGGGTTATGGGGTTCCGTATCTTTCGTACCTCAAAATAAATAAAACTTGGGTTTTTTTGACTGACTGAAAAAATTACCCGTATCAAATGCATCACGATGGATTTTTTAAATCTGATCGTTGAAGATAGAGTGCCATATATGAATAAAGAGTACAATATTCTCTTGCATCGTAGTCTTTTAACTAATTTGTAAAAAATCTAAAAAAAAATCTAAAAACCCAATTGCTTTTTTACAAATCTTATAGCCTATGGCACTCCTACGATTAAAAGGAATCCAACGACACCTCATAAGTCGAAATCCGTCAATCGGTTTAGGCTGCAAGGCGTACCAAAGAATAAGACATACACACATACATACATACCTAAGCTCGAAAAACATAACCCTCCTTTCCTTCGGCTGACGGGTAAAAATATCCAAATTCTGCGCCGACATTAAATTCTATCAAACTTGTCATATTATTGCACACCTCAATAATATAACACAGGCCAGAACATAAAGCTTACAATAACGGTAGACAACAGGCGATCCTATAGCTAAGGAGCGATCTCTTCCAGACAACCTTTGGGTAGCGGAGATGCAACACATTTTTACTTACTAGTATACAACACATTAGTTCTCAAAAAAAAAACCCTCCAAAAAGAACCTGCGTACCTCTTTCTTTCGTTATTTTATGCTTATCATCGTTTCACACCTCCCATTGCCACTGTTTAACGGGAACCAATGTTAAAATGCCTTCACTGCTGTTGGAACTATAAAAGTAAACTTTACTGCTTATGACATTTTCACTCACTCGTAAAATGAGTAAATTATTGAACTCATTATAACTTGCACGATTAAACGAGCGAGCGAAGAGATCCATTTCAGCTTGGGCAAAAATAATTCGTATGTTGCCCGTCTGTCCGGCTGTTCTCCTCCACAGCTTGCATTTCTCAACCGATTCTCGAGAAATTTTGTGAGCAGGTTCAATAATTACATGGTTTTTAGGGTTTCGTTCCTCAAAAGGAAAAAAGGAACCCTTATAGGATCACTCGTGCGTCTGTCTGTCCGTCTGTCACAGCCAATTTGCTCCGAAACTACTAGACCGATTGAGTTGAAATTTGGTCCACATATGGTGACTCAAAGAGGGACGCGTAAAGTAAATTAATGAATTCTGAACAAGGGGGCCACTTTTAAGGGGGTGAACTGGAAAATTTAAAAAAACAGGTTCGAAAACTGTATTGTGTGACATATCAAATGAAAGGGGTAAGCATCTCAGATATTTTTTTTTATAATTTTAGCAAATATATTTCGGTTTTTGGAAACTTTTCAAAAAAGTCACAGTTGGAGCCACTAGTATCATACAGCCACTAGTTTATAGCGGGGGTGTTTAACCTTATCATAAAGTTATCGACTAGTTAAGCCTGCATCACACTGGCGCGGCCTGCGGTGGCGGTCAATAGTAAATTTGCCAGCTAATGACAAGTTTACTATCGTCCGCCGCGGCCAGGCCGCGCCAGTGTGATGCAGGCCTTAATCAACCAGTTAATGTATCCAATCAATAAGACAGACACGCCATGACAGGATTAGGGTGAATATCTACAACAGATGTGCGAAGCTTACATTATTGGTGGATATTTACCCTCATATCTCACACACACACACGCACACACACACACCACACACGCACACACATGCACATTGACTGCTTTAGTAGGTACTCCTTTTATATTTTTACCCCTTTTATAAACAAACCCTAGTTTTTTTTTATTTTTATTTTATATTTGATCATGTTCTATGCACTTTTTAATATTTCAAGTTACACTCTGTGGAGAGCGGTGTCTCTTGACACAGGTATCTCGATACTTAAAAAGAGACACCAACCTGTATTTAGTTAAGTATCCTATAAGTTACTGAATAAACAATTTTTCTTTTTTTTTATATCTGCTTAACCTCGCTAAGCATCCCGCCATTTCACCTCTCTTCAAAAGGACGAGAACATCATTTCGACTGAATATATACAAAATAGCTATTTCCCAAACCGTCATTGAATTAAAAATACATAAATTACCTCAGTAATGGATTATTGAAAACATCAAGATAACCCGGCCAAGTTAATTGTGGTTATTAATTATTTTCCCACCGTCGACAGTAACTTACTCAGCAAGTAAGACGTATTTCAATTGCGCCTCAAAGTGATATAAGACTTTTTGGGTAAGACGGATCCGTATCCGATACAGGTAGGTTCAGCTACCACTTGATTGGATGTTGGAACATAAACGTAATTGGCGATAGAAGTCCTCGTGAGAGTGTCTTTCGCACGGTGTTATAACAAATAAATTGGACGTTTATTTTTATTGTGAAATATGCGAGTCTAAAAATTATATGTATGAATATAAAGGTGTCTTGCGTAAGTTTTGGCGAAGAATTCAATTAACCATTTGCTATTAATGTTCGCACATTAAGTCCCTGAATCACACGAACATGTTACCTGATGTTGCCAATATTTTGCATGCACGATTGCACTTTAAAATGTTTTTCTTATATACTTGATTTTCCTCAATTGAACGCAGCCGTTTTCTAGCACATGACCATTATTTTTAGCAATAAGGTTGATGTTGGACACTAACCCCCTGATTCATAACAACTTAGAAAAGTTGAAAAACCCCCGACATTTTCATTTCAAAGTTCAATATCTCAAAAACGGCTCAAGCGATTTTGTTGAAACGTAGCTAAGAACCATTGCAATCACGTTAGCTTTCGGACAAAAAAAAACCGCATCAAAAACGGTCCACTTATTTCGGAGCTACGATGCCACACACAGAAACGTTCAACTTATTATATTCTGCCGGTTTTGAGATATTGAACATTGAACTGAAAATGTTGGGCGTTTTCAACTTTTCTAAGTTGTTAATTATAGATAAAGGTTTGATAATGGTTTATGAATAAGGCCATAAGAACACTACTGTCTTGGCTTGTATGCTATCATAATCCTATCTGTCATTTCTTGCCAAATTTAATATAACTAGAGGCTCTGTGAGCTGTAAGAAATCGCGAGTCTGTCATTTTGTAAAAAACATTTTTTGTTAAAAAACTGAATTGACAAAAATCTTTATAATTATCACAAAATTTAATGAGAACGGTTAAGAAATCCGACCTGTACATAAGAAGCCGGACATCCGGATATACCAAAGCATCTTTACCCAAGCTGAAAAGGAGAACTTCGTTCGCTTCGCTCGCTCGTTTAATGATCTGCTTTTAGGTATATTTTAACTCTTATTATCATCGAAATACAGTCAAAACCGAAACTAATTAACTAATGTTATTATTGCATACCTCGACGATCGCTGTACAATAAGTAATACAATATCAAAAAAAAAAAAAAATTCAAATGAACCCACTTAGAAACAATTATTGCTCGCAAGTTTAATAATCTACCGTTAAATTTATTGCTCCTATTACGGGCCATACCCTGTATAATGTAAGTCAAAATGTTCTATGAAAATTGTACAATGAAATAAATAAACTAAACTAAACTAATAATGTCAAAACTGTAGTCAGTAGTTCGCGGTATATTTTCTAGGGCTACGTGGGTTTAGAATACGGCTACTGTATCCCCTGCCTGTCGTACAAGGCGACTAAAAGGGCCAAAAGGGGTCCTCGGGGTGGTACACGGTTGCAGTTGGGGGCTGCAATCGTAGAAGAAAAAAAAACCGGCCAAGTGCGTGTCGGACCACGCAAAACGAAGGGTTCCGTGCCTATTAAAAAGGTCGTATCGTCACAGAAATTTTACGGCACTTACGTCCTTTTCTTTGAGGAAGGCAGTTTTTCAGCAATATCTCGAAAACCTCTGAGGGCCTACCGCGAACGGCTTTCGAAGTTAAACAATTTTCGGTGAATGAAATTAATAAGCCCTGGGTCGTTCTTCTTTTTTACCGACAATGAACCGAGGTTTTTCTGTTTTTTTGGTTTTTGAACTATCGAAAATTGTAGTTTTGAAGTGCGATTTAAAAAAAAATGCATAGGTTTCTTCATTAGAACTAATTAAAGTTTCCTTTCTGGCCAATATAAATATTTATTTACGGTTGGTTTCTAAAAAAAAACATGTGACAAAGTGGACTCTTTCAGTGGGGACAACATTTTGTTTTACCACTCTGTCACGGCATTCTACGAAAAAAAAAACATTAAAAAAATGCTAGATAGAGAAAGTGAAATATTAAATATCACTAATTAATATAATAATATGGACGTTCATTCGAACATTATAAAACCGTCAACATCATTACTCAAATGAGATGCCGTAATAAGACGAAGGACAGGCTATTGTCGGTCGAAAAGAAGAACGACCCCCCTATGTCTATGAATTTTTCCATATTTTTAAAATACACCGTTCAAAAATTGGAGGGGGGGGGACAGAATTTTAGTGACTTTCGGGGCTATTATCTCCGACCCTATTGACTTAATCAAAAAAAATGCTAAGAAACCTTATATTTATTTTGAAAGGCCTATCGATTGATGTGCCACACGGGAGGTAACAATGAAAAAAATTTTTTTGACTTTTAGTTTTATGTATGGAGTGCACCCCTAAAAAAATTTTTTTTGGTCATTTTAATTACAAAACTATGTAGCGGCTAACAAAATACACCTATCCTCAAAATTTTATTCAAATACACCTTATAGTTTTCGAGTAAAATGCCTGTGACATACGGACATACGGACAGACGGACAGACGGACAGATGGACAGACGGACAGACGGACAGACGGACAGACGGACAGACGGACATGACGAAACTATAAGGGTTCCGTTTTTGCCATTTTGGCTACGGAACCCTAAAAAAAGGTAGGACCCACAGAGGCATGACGCTAGGGCGGCACTGGTGCGTTCCGTAAGAGATCCCAGAGCCGTCCGAATTAAATGCGGCGAGGAGGATCGGGGGGTTTTTAGTCGGTGCGAGTCCGACATAACCTCCGCGCTATCCCCGTGGCGCGGAGGTATCCATAACGAATTTTCCTCCCATTAAAAAAAAAACAAAAACCGGCCAAGTGCGTGTCGGACCACGCAGAACGTAGGGTTCCGTGCCTATTAAAAAGGTCGTATCGTCATTGAAATCTTACGGCACTTACGTCCTTTTCTTTGAGGAAGGCAGTTTTTCAGCAATATCTCGAAAACCTTTGAACCGATCTTCTTCAAAACAATTTTCGCTGAAAGAATTTAATAAGCCCTACGTCCATGATTTTTTTCATATTTTTACAATGCACGGTTCAAAAATTAGAGGGGGGGGACAGAATTTTAGTGACTTTCGGGACGATTATCTCCGACTCTATTCACTTAATCAAAAAAATTGCTGAGAAACCTTATATTTATTTTGAAAGGCCTATCGATTGATGTGCCACACGGGGGGTCACAATGAAAAAAAAAATTTTGACTTTTAGTTTTATGTATGGAGAGCACCCCTAAAACAATTTTTTTTTGTCATTTTAATCACAAAACTATGTAGCGGCTAACAAAATACACCTATCCTCAAAATTTTATTCAAATACACCTTATAGTTTTCGAGTAAAATGCCTGTGACATACGGACAGACGGACAGACGGACAGACGGACAGACGGACAGACGGACAGACGGACATGACGAAACTATAAGGGTTCCGTTTTTGCCATTTTGGCTACGGAACCCTAAAAAGGGGCACGTGTGTACATGGTTCGTTATGGTTGAGATTATTGTGGCCGCCTTTTTATAAAAACTGTCATTGGAATTGAAATTTTTACCGTGGACGGTAGAGTTACTTGTTGAATGGACTACTTTGATGCAATTCGACGAACTCTAAACATCTCAAGTATATTTGCGTTATCTGCGCCCGTTTTAATGAGACCTTACACGACTCACATCCTGTGACCGTTTGTAGGTCAAAAGCAAATTGTAATATTATACACTCAAGACCAATGGCACCATAATGTGTGTGGGTAGGATTTCTGTATGATGATGTTCTGGCTAGACTCGGCTAGACTTTTCATTATTCACGCTAGAGCTAGACCAACCGGGATAGTTCTATCAGAAAAGAACCGTGCAAATTCGTTTAAAAATATATGCGCGTAATTTATTTGCTAGCAGATCCTAGAAGTCTGTATTGTATGTATGTACCTATTGCATATTTATGTATATATTTATTTATTTATGAATGTATTTATTTTATTTATGTATATGTATTTGTGTAAATATGTTGTAAAGGGGTGCCGTATTATTATTTTCTAATTTGTTATTTGCACTGCCCACTTTTCCACTTTGCCTTAAGGTTTGACTGGTATATGGCATTAAGTCTGCCTTTTGCACGATAAAGAAAAAAAGATAAACCTTTTGTGCATTAAAGTTTAAATAAATACCTACAATGACCATTTAAAGAATTTAGCTTAATTTCCAGACATTGGTTTTATTAAGAAGATCGCATTAAAATACACCGCTATGCTCGACAAGTTTGTCGTGACGAGAATTGAATACAATATTTCTTTGTCTTCAATTTGGTTCCATTTATCATCGTCTACTACATGATGTCCAAATAAATAATTGCGGGCAATAAGGAAGCCAACTAAAGTGCAATCGCAAACGATATACAAGACGAAAACACCTTCGCTTATATTATACGTAAGTAAGTAATTTGGGCTGTGTCATAAATTGTATTCAAACATTTTTATTGCAAAGTATTTGGCGAGTACTTCAGTTGAAGGAGCAAGCGAAGCTATCTTTCAGTTTGGGCAAAAATGCTTACTTATGTTTGTCTGGATGTCCGGCTGTTCTCCTGTACAAGTCACATTTCTCAACGGATTCTCGTGAAAATTTGTAAGCAGGTTCGTTAATTATGTGGTTTCTATTTGTCATTTCGCTTTTCTGAAAAAAAAGGGTTTTTTTCATTTTTATTTGCGTGATGACTGTGATGAGCACGTACATTTGAAACTGATTCTGAAATGTTTTCTAATTACCCGACTGCCGAAGGAGAGGAGGGTTATGTTTTTGGAGCCTATGTATGTATGTATGTGTGTATGTCTTATTCTTTGGCACGCCCTGCAGCCTAAACTGTGTAACTATTTCGACATATGAGGTGTCGTTGGATTCCTCTTAATCGTTGGAGTGACATAGGCTATAATATTTGTAAAAAAGCAGTTGGGTTCTTCGAAAAATCTTTTGATTTCACTTGTTTGCAATAGTAAACAGGCTAGGTTTGCATCCCCTATTAATAACTTTCACATTTTGCGGCAGGTTGCTATACGCAAAAGATCCAACCCTGCCAGACAAACTCATTGTAACCATCGTTTTATGACATCATATGTCTTTATTTGTATTAATTATACATTGTCCATTACATTAAACTATTAATATAAATAAATAACTAAAATATTCAAATAGGATGTCCTAAGGTCCTAAGAATAAAATTAATAATGAATTAAAATTCATTACATTTCTAATTAAGTGTTCAGCTAGACGAGTAAACTCAAAGTCAAAAATATGTTTTCAAACCATACAGGACTAGTAAGTAAAGATTGATCGGTGGCGATACAGGTACAGTCGAGTTCCAAAATATGTACCTACACGGTCAATGATCAAAAATATGTGGACACGACTTTACCTTTGGAAACGTATATCTATTTATGAATTCGACTGTACTGAAAAGCAGGTCCTAGCCCCTAGCGACGCACGCGATTTAGCTTCTAACGGCTAGGGGCTTACAGCCTGAAATGGTGTAAACATAACTGTGTCAGTCTGTGTCTCAGGTACAATTAACAACAGAAGTAGCTACAAAGTAACAGAAGCCAAATAGTTGATACGTTAAACACGACTCTATCGTCTAGAGAACAAGGCTTGTGCTTGTCTGCTCCGCTGCTTTTGCTGCAGATTATACGGAGATATGTCCAGTGCAACAGGTATAGCCTTCGGGCGTTACTTTTTTATCTCTATTGGTAAGCTCAGCTTCATTGCATAAGTTAGCTTATTGACTGGGCATTAATCCTATTTGACAGGTTAGTCAGTGTTTTGACAGCATAGTGCAGCTGTTCTGACAGTTTTCAACGATCCCTGTAGCAATACAATCTGTGATCATGAACTTTTTCGACGTGTATAAGTTGTATACTAAGCACAGTAAGGAATTGAAGCAAGGTTAGTAAACCAAGTAAATATTGCTAAATAGAACATTGATAAATAGGTATACCTACTTGTGTTAAGTACCTTAACCTTTTGGCAGCGAGGGTGCAAAACAAAACGGTGCCCAACTGAGGCCATAACAAAAACAATAGCCAGACAAAATATGAATAAAATGAAATTTCTGATAAATATTGTCATGTCAAAATTATTCTACGTATCATGAACTATCAAAAAAATTAGTCAAGTTACTTGTAAAGCTTTTTATTACATAAAATTAACGAAAAAGCGCAAAGCGCACGCGCGGCTGAGGCCGTCCGTGGCTTCAGTGGCACGAGTTTTCGTCCGCGTCCACAGCTCTCAAAAGGTTAATAATAACGCAGTCATCCAACAATACCTCTACAATATGCCGTCCTATCCCAGAAAAGTGGTATTTTTACTAGGAATATATGACATACCAGCTTTTGCTCGCGACTTCGTCCGCGCGGAACTCGTTTATATCGTAACTCCATAAAAACTTTCACCCCCCTTTTCACCCCCTTAGGTGATGGATTTTGGGATAAAAGCTATCCTTTGTTCTTCCCCGGAATTCTTTAGAATTTGGAGCAAAGCTTGCGATTGCGAACTGCAATGTATAATTTGGTGGTTTACTTACTTATTTCACACATGACTCTAGCCATATATCATGCTAAGTAGAGCGGTTCATAGAAGAACAGACACGAAAATAATCTCTCCATCTGTTTCCATAGATCATCAATGCACGCGGCATTGTCTGAATTATTGTGCTTTGTACGCGATTAGACACGGCGGTGCCGAAACGCGTGTCTAATGTTTGTTGGTCAGGGCGAAACCCATTTGGGTAATTTTGAGTGTTTTTAGGGTTCCGTAGCCAAAATGGCAAAAACGGAACCCTTATAGTTTCGTCATGTCCGTCTGTCCGTCTGTCCGTATGTCACAGGCATTTTACTCGAAAAGTATAAGGTGTATTTGAATAAAATCTTGAGGATAGGTGTATTTTGTTAGCCGCTACATAGTTTTGTAATTAAAATGACAAAAAAAAATTTTTTTAGGGGTGCACTCCATACATAAAACTAAGTCAATTTTTTTTTTTCATTGTGACCCCCCGTGTGGCACATCAATCGATAGGCCTTTCAAAATAAAAATAAGATTTCTTAGCATTTTTTTTGATTAAGTGAATAGGGTCGGAGATAATCGCCCCGAAAGTCACTAAAATTCTGTCCCCCCCTCCCTCTAATTTTTTAACGGTGTATTTTAAAAATATGGAAAAATTCATGGACATAGGGCTTATTAATTTCATTCACCGAAAATTGTTTTGAACAAGATCGGTTCAGAGGTTTTCGAGATATTGCTGAAAAACTGCCTTCCTCAAAGAAAAGGACGTAAGTGCCGTAAAATTTCTGTGACGATACGACCTTTTTAATAGGCATGGAACCCTTCGTTTTGCGTGGTCCGACACGCACTTGGGCGGTTTTTTTTTTTACTTTTTCTAAGCATTGCATATTTTATTTAAAGTTAGGTTATAATGACATACCTTATTCCGGATGCTTAGCATTAGAATGTTAACGGACGGAATGTAATGAAAAATAATGTGTTTTACCAATAAAATTCTGATTCTGATTCTGACTTGTACTTATTTCGATGCATTTCAGTGCTGTTCAAACATAACAATACTATTGTGGCTGTATGCCCTGTCCGGAGTCGAATAAAGAGAGAAGAGACCTTGCTTGTAGGCCACATCAAACAGCACCGTCATGGCGTATGTCAAGAGGCTCTCTAATAAATTAAATTGTAGTATTATTTATCATAAAACAAATACACGACGTACGACGATTAACGCACTTTTTTTTTTTGGGGGGGGCACGTTTTTAGGGTGCCGTAGCCAAAATTGCAAAAACGGAACCCTTATAGTT
Source organism: Epinotia nisella (assembly GCA_932294315.1). Taxonomy (NCBI): domain Eukaryota; kingdom Metazoa; phylum Arthropoda; class Insecta; order Lepidoptera; family Tortricidae; genus Epinotia; species Epinotia nisella. The sequence continues at coordinate 13,866,139 of OW028693.1, forward strand.
TCGTCATGTCCGTCTGTCCGTATGGCATAGGTATTTTACTCAAAAACTATGAGGTGTATTTGAATAAAATTTTGAGGATAGGTGTATTTTGTTAGCCTATACATAGTTCTGTAATGAAATGACTAAAAAAAATATTAGAAGTGCACTCCATACACGTCTGCAAGTCGAAAAAAAACATTGTAAGTCCCCGGCACATCAATCGATAGGCCTTTCAAAATAAATATACGGTTTCTCAGCAATTTTTTGATTAAGTGAATAGTCAGAGATAATCGCCCCGAAAGTCAGAAAAATTGTGTCCCTCCCCAGCCCTCTAATTTTTGATAATTTAAAAAATATGGCTTATCAAATTCTTTTTCACCGAAAATTATTTTGAACAAGATCGGTTCAAAGGTTTTCGAGATATTGCTGAAAAACTGCCTTCCCTATAGAAAAGGACGTAAGTACCGAAAGATTTTTGTGACGATACGACCTTTTTAAAAGGCACGGAACTCTTCGTTGTGCGTTGTCCGACACGCACTTGGCCGGTTTTTTCCAATCTTATATGGAATAGGCTAGAAGTAGAGCTGACGTTGAGTCATCTGGAGCTAATAAGTAGCTGGGAAAAAGAATTTACTTTACTAGTCAACTAGTGCAGACCTTCATAGCAAGCATACAGTCGTGGCTAGATAATTAAGAACAAGATTTTTTTTCCCATACAACTGCATACTAATATGACTTTATCTACACACATACTATAAACCCGCTAAAATGCGTTCAGAAACTGGCAGTAATGACCAGCATTATGTCTATAAGATTTATAAAAAGAATTAACTTGTCTCTGGCCGTAGGTAATTTTGTACGTATTTTCATTAAGATATCGATATTGAAAAAGTACCTAATGACTTCCAAATTGCGAAGCGTGGCCCAGAGGTCAGAGAAAATTATGACCAACTAGATTTTGTTATGGATACCTAGTTGGTCATGATTTGAAATCTAGTCGGCCATGGCAGTGCAATGGCGGTTATTCTAATGGTTCCCGAACACATTATTGAGGATTTATTATATGTGTGTAGATAAAGTAGTGTATGCAACTGTACATAATTAACTGTACACTCGTGTTTTAAGGCCTCTCATTATGTACAGCCACATAAACTACTATTTCAAATTTAATGATGATTTAAAATATGTTTGGCCAATTTTATTTCTGATTAAGTATAAGGAGATTATATGTATAAATAAATAAGATTTAATTTAGTTTATATAAAGCTTCTATAAAAATTGTGCTTAAAAAAATACGAATGGTCAAATGGACAGTTTTTACAAGTTCATATTGTAATTAGGGACTATCTTATGAATGAACTTATAAAAAGTGTTGATTTGATCGCCTGTATTTTTTAAAGTCTAAATTTTACAGAAGCTGTATGTACACTATATTAAATACTGTTTCAACACGGTTACATCCGTATAATCTGAAACAAAATTAATCAAACACATTATAAATTATCATCAAATTTGAAAAGTCATACATAACTGTATGCAACTGTATGGGAAAAAAAATCGTGTTCTTAATTATCTGGCCACGACTGTATATTAAATAGGAGGATGTAACCGGGATAGGGCAGTAATCCAAAGAACGCTCTTTCGATTAACATCGTCTCCGCATAATCAATCAAAACAAAATCTGAATCGATAAAAACTAACATACCTATTATTATAACCGGCTCACAAAATTTCACGAAAATAGGTTGCAAAATGCGACCTGTAGAGAACAGCCGGACATACAAAAGAATATATTTACGGGCTGCACCGATCAGTCATTTACGACCATGACCGCCAACCAACCCGCGTGTCGATACGTCAGAAATAAAGGTAAATATATATCGCGTTAGACCCGTGAAATACATGTGTAAATTTAAATGTGTACAAAGCGCGAGAGTTTAGTGTTAAATACGAAAGAATTGCGAAGCCATTGCAGTTTGATACATAACATAAGCTTAGTGTAACACCATGTAATCTTAATTAACAACATGTGCAATAAAGAGTATTTGTTTTGTATTGTATTGTATTGTATCGCCCACGGGTACGGGTTCACACTTTGTGTTCAAAATCGTCTGCACATGCACGGCGAACGCTCGAAAATGATCCTAGAGGTGTGAACCCGTACCCTTGGGCGATAGTACCTATACTCGTACATGTCTACGATGCTGACTGTACATAGGTACCTACTCGAAGGTCGAATCTTCGAAAGCAAAAGCGAACGGAAACAGAAGCCTCGTTAATCAATCAATGAGTAATCAACGCGTCGAATAACTGCATTACGTGATTTCGGTACGTGTAGGCGCGCCAGTTAACGTCGACCCGACACGCAACGCAACTACTCCTTTGCTATTTATTTATATCCAGCACGGCTATCACATGACGCCGCGAGATGTGCCGCGGCGACATAGACTATCCATCTCTTTCTTAGCGTTCTAATTAGAGGTGAATAGTCTATATAGCCGCGACATAGCTCGGGGCCCGTCCTGTGATAAGCGTGCAGTAGGAAAAGCGAACATGGAGTGCGAAATTGATCTTGTGTTTACGGGTCACACGTGAAAATAGTATTGTTTAATGAGGGGCGTAAGTGGAATATTGCAAACAAGAGTCTATCAGAAGCCCGACGCCGAAGTGGCCGAAGTGATGACTCGAGTTTGCAATATGTCTGCGTCGAGTTTGCAATAATCAATGCAACGGTGCTGCCATTATATTCAAAGGTAAGTACGTATCTTTATAAGTACTTAGTTGATAGACCTATTACCGCGGTTTCCGCTGAATACTAATGGACAATAGGTTTCACCTTACCGTATATTCATCACTATAATAATATTTTGATGAAAAAAAATGTTTTGAATTTTAACTAGTTACACAACTCTGACTCCTTCGACGTTAACCTCTATACTGTCAAGCAAGTCTTAGCATTACATATAACACGTCGCCATGAGTTAAAATACATAATAATATTGGATTTCAATTATATGCAAGTTCGGTTGCTATGTTTGCCTGGTGTAAACACTGCTGCGAGTTATGACTTAACGGCACGTTTACACCGAGTAAGTCGGATCAGTAACTTTAGCTACAATAGTAAGTATAGTTTATTATTATATTATAGTAGGTAGCTTGACTGCTGTCGTCTATGCAAACAATTTATTTGTAGTTTTATTTGTAATCGGATTAAATAATATGCGACCGAGATGTATTTCTAAGTTATATAATGAATAACATTTTACTTAGGGGTGTTTTCATAGATCTAAAGGTTAGGGCGATCAGCTAGATACATACATTATGTTGATCCATTCCAATATGTTTGAATGATAATAAAAATAGGCATAATAAGTAGTTAATATTTTATCGTGAGGAAGGTGCAGAAAGCCAAGAAATTGGTCTACCACTTTTCGACTGTACTAGATACTAATTGTTCAAAGGTAGAGCACTTTCTTGGCTGACTTTACTTGCAGAACGGAGCCGGAATAGTGACACATGTATATCACTGCCAATAATGGAACTTGGTTCCAAAAGTTGCAATAGTCTTCAACAGAAGGGGCTGACCGGAGCCAAGGTCTCGTGACGCACATCCAAATGACATTAGCCTATTTCGCGCTGCAAAAACGCGATTAACCTTACCAACTAAGCAGAAAATAAAGCCATCATTTCGGTACTTGGGAGGCAAAAACGTCAACGGATTCCCACGAATAGGTATGTGTGCTAACCCTAATACATTTCCTCTTAAAAAGGTTCGATTCTCAATTCCAATAAGAATTTTGAGTCATTTTGTTGGAATTTAGTGATCGCGGTAATAAGGATAAGTAAGTGTACCAAGATAAAGTTATGGTTAGATGTTTTGTAATCGACTCGGATTACCTGTCAGAGTTGGTTAGGAACCAGTTTTGCTTGATCAAGGTAATGTATTGTTAAGCTTATTAGAATGTTGGCTGCACCGACTCTGCAATTATCTTTCAAATATTGTCAATTTGGTTATTATTGTGTGCATCTATTTATTAATTTAATTAGTAAGTAACTTGTGACTCAAAGGTGTTCTTAAAAGTTAATTGAATAGGCATAAACGTAATGTTTATTTGCCAGTTGAGCAATCCTGGAGGCTGCGTGGTTCAATAACTCGTGCTAGCCGCGTTCGGACCACCTTTTCTTCGCCACATTCCGTCCCCGGGCCAAGGCCGGAGAGATTGCTTATTGAATCAAAAAGCAGGCCATAAATTAGGCGTTTCAAAACAACCACCGCAACAAATGAAGTATCAAACATTTAAATTGCATTTCTCAATTTATTGTTGACAAATGTTAGCAGAGAATGCGACTTGCAAAAGTTGCCTACTTAACCCTTTAGAGGAGAAGTTAACTAGTAAACTAGCTTATAGAGGCTCGGCCCTTCGCAACTCAGCCGCGTAAACTCACCTTTATACTCGCTTGCATTTATCCGAACAGGTAAATGGAAATGAAACACTGTTATGTCAATTGAAACTTTTGTTATCACGGCAAACGTTAAGCACAGATGCACTGATTCCGAACGCACGGCGAGATATTAGTGTGTTAGAGTGGACGTAGGTCCGCGCTGCGCAACGGCCCGGGCACTACTGAGGCTGGCTGCGTCGGCGCAGCGTCGCGGGGCGCGGAACCCGCCCGGCGGGTCGCTCACGCCGCGCACCCAACGGATGGTCCGGTTTGTTTCGTTACCTTTATTGTTTTGTCAAACGAATAATCCAACTTTTACACCAAATTATTTAACGACATCTTAACTTTTATGAATATTAGATAGACTGAACAATAAAATTCACTTTTCATTTATCGCCTCCGTAATAGTTTAGGTTGGTGCCTGATGCCTGATGGTGCAACGAGCAGGTTTTATTGAATCGTAATGCTATTGAAATTTTATGGTTCACCTATGTCGAACCGTTGAAATTATGATTTTGCGGTTAGTCATCTACCAAACGCCTCCTTCCTTCCTAACCTGTCTAAATATGTATTCAGTAGGTACTAATCTAAATACATTACCCTCCCTTGTTTGGCAGTTAGGTGAAAACGTATATACTGAACACGAGCAATGACGAGGTGGAAGTTACACGACATTATATACTGTTGGGAACTCTGCCGCGGTACTCGTACTATGCCGTTTACTGACCCGTGTAAACGAGGCTTACCAGGAGGGCCTCTATTCGACAGTGTCAGTATTCCACGCATCCCTTGGCGATTGTATTGATTGTGGTTTTAGCTCGACCTCGTGCTTTACAGAACGTATACGTAAAACTACTTATTAAAAAGAAATGCAATTTTGTTTTAATAAGTAGAGTCGTTTCCTGTGACTATGTTTGCGACCAGTAATTCTGCACATCCTAATATATGTTTTACAAAGCTGCTCTTGATTTTGGGGTGAAAGGCCTTTAGCAACCTGCAGGTATAGAACTAAATCACATGTGTGCTTTTAATATTAAGTCGGTTGAACACTAGAAGCGCTCTGGAATATCCACTGTGAGGATCGTGAAAGACCTCTTGATCTGCAGAATAAATAGTTCATGGCAGTGCAGAATAGTTAAATTTGAAACTACACTGTTAAGCAAAAATGATCATCATAAAAAAGGGCCGTTATACTTAACTCTCATGTTACCTAATGTAAGGTAAACGTCATATTCGCCGACGGTGCACTAGTGTATGACATGGGCACTCTATGTCAAAGTGACATGGCATAAATTCGAATGAAGAAAAATCTTCTAAGTTTGAATTTAACCCATATGGAGAAGCCCAAACAGCATTTTGAAAATGATTGCTGATCATGTTTGTTGCCCCATATTGGCGCACATAATGTTTAATTATGCATTTAAAATGAATTAAAATACTTTAGGTATTTTGAAGAACTGTTTATTCGCGGTAGTCATGGTTATAATAATAGTTCACACCAAAGACAATAAACCGTACGTTTATACAAACTCCTATAAACATCCCCCCTCTTAATAACATAAAATTCCACTTCTAACATATTAAAATATCAAATGAATATGTTCATAAATCTAATCTATTTGGTACCTTAACTGTCCTGCCACTTCTAGTTTTTAATGGTGGTGGAAAGTTTGTTATGTTATTGTTATTGTTTGACACGTGTTCATCGTTACTAGATATCCCAGCATTACTAGGCATGTCAGTATTCAAAGACAATTCCACATTACCACTATTACCGGACGTACCGGCACTACTACGCATAGCAGTATTAAAAGTCAAATCGGCATTACTGGAAGTGTCAGCTGAAGCTAAAGGATTACCCCTAATATTCACATTGCATTTTAGGCTTATCATTCACATATTTTCTGTTTCTACGATAGACCCTTCCGCTATCATCCGCCAACAAGTATGATCGAGGCTCATCACAGATCTTTACGACTCTACCTGGGACCCACGGCGAGTCCATATTCTTCTTAAACATCACTCTTTGATCAAGCCTCAGGTCTGACAGAGGCTTAGCATCCTTATTATAATATTTTTAACCGAATTACAATAATGTTCATGTTTTTGTTTGTCAATATTTGCCACTTTGGGCCTTAGGCATTTCAAGGGTACCGGTATAAGAGAGTTAAGATTCCTTGAATACATTAATTGAGCTGGTGATGGTAAGTATGGCTTTGCTGTATTTCTATAATTTAGCAGACCTAGATAGGGGTCCGAGCCATCTTCCTTACATTTTTTGATAATAGACTTGAAGATATTAACTGCACTTTCACTCATACCGTTTGCTTGTGAGTGTTTAGGACTTGTTTCAATATGAGTGAATTGATAAGCAATAGCAAATGTGAAAATGGAAACTTCGAAATGCAGAAAAGATCTTGAAAGATTTCTTGGCATGGTTAACTACTTGTCAAGATATATCCCGAGGTACTCTGATATAAATCAACCTCTACGGGCATTGATGAAAAATGACAAATTATTTCGGTGGGAAAGCAACCAAGAAGATTCTTTTAATAAATTAAAAAGTGCTTTGTGCAATAGCCCATGTTTGACACGTGTTCATTTTACATTTCACATTAAGCAAGTTAAGTCAAATTTAGATGTTCTAACATAGTTTTTAAGTTTTATTTTTTTCAGTGCATACTAACTAGATGAAATGAGATCCTTGTTATTTTTAATAAATAAAGTTAAAATGAATTGAATATGACTTGGCAATCAAACATTACTACATAGTTTGAGGTATGCAAAAATTAATAAATGTGTGATTCCCAAGTTGCAGAATCTTACTGAGCAAGCAAATAAAGATTAATTAGAATGCTCTATGAAATATCTCACAACTTTTTACGGTGGAAGAGTTTCGAGACTTGGCCTATTTTTTACATGGAATGTTTTTTTATGGGATTGCTTTGACATAAAGTGCCCATGTCATACACTAGTGCACCGTCGAGGACATGGACGTTTACCCTATGCTAAGTTAATTATTTCACACCTAACAGTGAAAGTCAAAACAAACAATCTATTGCAGCAACGTTAGTTACTATCTATATTAGCCACTAATATTTTATGCTACAAAAGTTACGTTTGAAAGGAGAATTACGATTCGATGGTTGTGCAACCATTTCTTTTACTAATTAAGTTTAATAAAAAGTTTGAATCGCTCCTTAGTATTGCACGGATTTACGTAATGTATACCTTTTGTTTACGTGTTGGTTATGTTATGACTCGATGTTTTTACATTCTCATTCACATAATACAATGAGTTGAAAGAAAACCAGTTTTTGAAGCTACCAAATGGATCATAGAGAAATATTAACTGAATTGGGAATGGATGAAATTTTTAGAAGTGCCTGTTTTTTGGTTTCCGTACCTCAAAAGGACAAAAACGGAACCCATATAGGATCACTCGTGTGTCTGTTTGTCCGTCTGTCACAGCCGATTTGCTCCGAAACTACTGGACCGATTGAGTTGAAATTTGGTAAACATATGTAAATTGGTGACCCAAAGATGGACACTTAAAGTAAATTAATTAATTCTGAACAAGGGGGCCACTTTTGGGGGCTAAACTGGATAATTAAAAAAAAAGTTTCGCAAACTGTATTGTGTGACATATCAAATTTTTATAATTTTAGCGAAAACAGATTTGAAGTAATTTAGGAAAAAAGACGAAAATTGACCATCCCCCCCTTATCTCCGAAACTACTAGGCTTAAAATTCTGAAAAAAATATGGAAAATATTTCCTTGCCTAAATATTACAGGAAAACCTATGAGAAGTTTGAGTATTCAAAGTAACGGGAAAATTCTCAATTTTTTACGGAACCATCACCACGCGAGTCGAACTCGCACTTGTTTTTGGTGATAGATATAACCTTCCTTAGCACCAGAAAAAAGTTGCAGGATTTTTCAGCTGCGTCAATTATTTTTGAAAAATATAAACAGTTTCCTCACTTGCGTTTTCCTATCACCAAAAAAGTAATCAGGCACCTTGGGGGGTTCCGTACCGAGAAATGACACTCGGCTTGTTTTCCAGATATTTTGAAATTTACTTTGACCGCTATAAGTTGTGGTTACATATGTGTTGTGATTGTTCTTAATTATTTTTCCCGATTACTAGCCCTTGTAAGTATTTGAGAACATAAATTTCATGTTTTAGGAAATGTTTTAATTTGTTTTGGTCGTTGCAGTGTAAAAAAATGTCACGCTATGAAAATTATATGGAGCTAGGAATCACTACGTTTAAGAGAAAGGCCAACTGTGGCCGAAAACGCGAGCCCCCAGAACACCCCCACCCCTGCCCCCCTATTCTGTAACTTGTTTTAAGCTCACCTCAACGCTCACCCACAATTATACCTTGACACCGCGATGCGTAGTAACTAAGCGGAGGTAGATGTCTAGTTTCGTAACGGTAACGGGTGACCGGCGGGGTGAGCTGCATTCGCGCGTAGCGAATAACAGCCCTGTTCTGTGCGCGAGCCCCCAGAACACCCCCGTCCCTGTGATGTGCGCGAGCGGAAATAACCTACCTTTTCTAATAAGGTAATTAGGTACTGTATCTATGTACCTATTCATATTAGTGGAAGAGGCACTCACGGAAGACCAAGTGACCCCCTTTTGGTCTCGTTTTTCAGATAATCTCCGGTCAATTTAAAAACATGGCCAAGTGCGAGTGCGACTCGTGCCCGAAGTACTGATGTGCCGACGGAAAGTTTCCTAAATTGCGAAATTTCTGCAATTCAACATAGGAACATTTCGGAAATTTTCCTCATTTTTGTATGAGAATTGAAACTTTCCATTTCCAAATTGGAAATTTCCTTTATTTTTGTGAAACTTTCTAGAAATTTCCGAGAACTTTTCCATCTTTTTGGAAACTCCGCAATTTGAACATCCGTAGCCCGAAGGGTTCCGTACCATTATCTATAAAAACAAGCAAAAAATCAAGTTTGTTGTATGGGAGCCCCCTTAAATATTTACTTTATTATATTTTTTTGTATTTGTTGTTATAGTGACAACAGAAATACATCATCTGTGAAAATTTCAACTAAATACATAACTATCACGGTTCATGAGCCTGGTGACTGACGGACGGACAGCGGAGTCTTAGTAATCTGGTCCCGTTTTTACGCTTTGGGTACGGAACCCTAAAAACATTCTAGTGACTTAGTACATACTCATAGAGTTCAATTTTATTTGTCAAGATTTGTTAGTAGATTGTCCCCTTGCACTATAGTGAAAATACCCTTATCCGTCATCATTGACGTTTATTGTACCGGGATAACGGCTGTTAAAAAAATCTAATTACCTATAGCTCATTGGAAAATTCTAGCGCCTGACAAACTACGCTATCGGTGGATTTTTTCCTCGCTCACCGCCTCGCAACTCGCAACCTCGTACAGCTCATGGTGGATGTGAATACTCGCTCATCTTATTGAATGGGAGAGTGTAAGCATTCAGTTTTTACAATTCTTATATTAACATGACCTGTTCGTATGTAAGTAGGTATGTAAGTTGTCCTTCAAAATTTGCAAATCAATTTTGAAGCAGATATATGTAACCGATTGAGCTGAAATTTTGGGTAAGTAAAGGTATAGTTTGGATGATGATGGAGACAGGTGGCCATGGGAATTCAGCAGTACTTAGCCGTCGTAACCCCGTTGAGTTCGGGCTCGTTAGAATCATCCCAGTGAGTAGTTGATGACGGTATACAGAAAAGTACAGTCGGCAATAAAAGCTTGTAGCAAAAATGAAATTTTTGACAGTAATTTATTTCAAGTACGGATCCCTAAAAACTAATTAAAATCAGACTGCATTTATGCGATGTCAGTGTGTTGAACATTATGAGGCAGTAACGTCCTGATTACTTGAAGTGGTATAAGTTGTTTGGAAAATGCTGGCGCTTAAGGCCTTATGAGAATAAGAATAATTGATGCAAATATGTCTGCGCTCTCGGCTCATTAAGCAGGCATAAAACTCGTGTGAGTTTCACTCTTACTGCGGCGTACCATAGGTATTAATAATTTACTTTAAAACAAAGTTTTAACCGACTTCAATTTATTTCCTTTCCGCTTTACCACATGGACTGCTTTCCGAGAGTAGGTAAATACGTTGATTATTACAGACGAAAACCATATCACTGAATGTGGGCCGATAATATTTGAGGAGTTCCGTCGATTTGGCACACTTGACATTTAGTGGCTATTTCAACGGAATCATATCAGAATCAGTAACGTACTTTTACAGTTTTAAGTACGAGTTCCATAAGTCATCTGTGGACTTCATCGTCGTCAGTTCCAATTAGTTATAATAGAAAATACCGAAATTACCTACTACATGCGTGCAGGCTATATTTAACGAGTTCCCTCAATTCCTCATGGTTCCCATCATCCAACTGAAGTTTTAATAACAATGGAACCAACCTGGAAGCACATACTTTCAATTAAAAAAATAATTGTACGAATCGGTTCATAAATGACGAAGTTCTGAGTCTGAGGTAACAAACAAGAGGCGTATCTAATCACGTAACGGTTCGAACGCGCGGACAGTTTAACTGTCATTTTCTCATACAAAAATTGACATTTAGATCTACCTGACGCGCGTGCAATGCGTTACGTAATCGACCAGAAACAAACATTAAAACAAAACAGTCGAATTGAGAATCCCCTCCTTTTTTATGAGTTGGTTAAAAAGTTTTTAACGTAAAATTTTACCTTAGGTACCTAACAATTTGAGGTAGGTAGTAGATATGTAGGTACTAGGTAGGTTAGCTGACTAACCATATTACTTACCTACCTGTTTCATATTTCCACGAAACTTAGCTAAGTTCCCTCTAGAAAAACAAGGTCCAAAACGATAAAATAATATCACGTGAAATTTCATTTTTAAATCCTTTTGAATACGACAATTCTGACGACCCCTAACACTACGATCTTATCATGTGTAATATGGAAAAGGAGTTTCTATAGCCACCTTCCGTTTCCATCATCAGACCAGCTCAATGGTGCCAAATTATTACACTGTCATCTGGTTTTAATTGTACGAGCGAGCGAAGTTAAGGAAGTTCATCATTTCAGCTTAGGCAAAAAAAAACGTATGTCTGGCTGTTGTCCTCTACAAGTCGCATTTCTCAACCGATTCTCGTGAAATTTTCTGAGCAGGTTCGTTAATTATACAGAATTTATTTGTAGTGACGCTGCTTGCGAAGCTGAAGGTCCTGGGTTCGAATCCCGGTAAGGGCTAATATTAGAGTGATGAGCATGAATGTTTGTTTCTGAGTCTTGGATGTGTCTATTAAGTATATCGACATGGCCGCCGGCCGGACAGAAACGGTTTTCGGCCCATTAGGATAGGACTTTGCTTCACTCGCTTGTTCGATAAAGTGTTCGCGAAAGTGACTGTCTTTCTGTCCGTTACGTTTTCACGCTGAACCGATTGAGATGAAATTTGGTATGGATAGAGCTAGTTTGAATCCCGGGGAAGGGCATAGGATAGTTTCTGGAAATCATCCCCTAATCGTCGCGGGCAGAAGCTAGTATTTATGTATTACATCATAGTCAACCAAATTTTACCTGTGACTTCAGCCGCGTGAACTCTCGTTTTCGACTTCCATCACAAATTTCTCCCCTTGTTAAAGATAGGTACCTATGTAGGCATAATAAGTAATGTTTCAGCTGACAGATCGTCGGTTACACTCACCGCTCATTAAAAAATAAAGGAAAGCGAAATGAAAACGCGAAACATTCACGAACAGCTCAGTGAAACCTGCCCGATTGAAGGGTGTTCAGAAAGCGTCGTTCAACCACAGGCTCTGTGGGTATACCACACCGCGCTGCCTTGTAGATAGGGTTTCTGGATGAGACAAATAAGTAATTATTCTAATAATGAACTGGTCAGGTCGCATTCCTCAACCGATTCTCGTAAAATTTTGTGGACAGGTAGAACTTTAATTTGGGATTAAAGTATAAAGGTGGAATATCGTATTGCAAACTGAAAACATTTAGAGCTAATATTTTAATGGAGTGTCATAGTGTTTGCCATAGACAACTAACGTAGGTACTTACGTAAAACTGTAGTAAAACAGACACTTATTTCAAAAGCATATTATAAGATAAACGATTAGGTACATCATGGATAGGGATATTTGGCAGTGATAAAATCCTGCACTAGAAATCTATCGCAATATAAATAGGCTTTCTACTGCAGCAATGAAATTTTATAATACTCTGATACTGAAATGATATATTGTATACTGTTATGAAAAAATGATACCTCGCCGAGTTTTTTACGACGGTCTTTCTCGAGGCAGAGGTTTTCTTTCCGAACCGGTGGTAGTTTATCGACATTCATAGGTAAAATGCCTAAATTGAAGAATAAATCACTTTGACTTTGACGTGTATACGATATACGTGTCTAGGGGCAATCGGCAGGGACGTCAACCGGGCGGAACGAGTCATACGATAATTTCCGATTTCTTCAGACTAATTTTCATCTTTTTGTCCCTGTCATCTCTCCTGCCATATTATTGTTATTTGCCACAAAGTGCTTAAATTTGTTATATACTAATTTGCTAATTATATTTCATGAAAATGACACTTCAATCAATATTTTTGTCTGACACTGACACATGTTCGTAACAAAGCAATAATAGCTTTTGGCAAAGAGGTTATATGGCTTTGGTTTTGGTAAAGGCCCATTCGATAAGACATTTAATTGTCTTATCTTGACACTTCACCACTATTATTGAACTGAAGTTTTCGTCCTTATTGCATTGTGAATGTACTAACAACATTTCAAGGAAATGGGTCCCAAATTAAAGTTCGTGACTGTAAAATAATTATGTAGATATTTTTGTCGATCCATTTATTAGAAATTCAATAAAAAAAATTGAAAAATTAAAATAACTGGTATTAAACCTGTTCACAAAATTTCACGAGAATCTGTTGAAAAATGCGAACTGTAGTGGAGAACAGCCGGATAGCGGGACAGCGGCACATCGGACACCGGACATGGGAACGATTTTCGGCCCAAGCTGAAATAAAAGTTGTGTTGTGACAATGCATCGTTTTTATTAGGGTTCCGTAGCCAAAATGGCAAAAACGGAACCCTTATAGTTTCGTCATGTCCGTCTGTCCGTCTGTCCGTCTGTCCGTCTGTCCGTATGTCACAGGCATTTTACTCGAAAACTATAAGGTGTATTTGAATAAAATTTTGAGGATAGGTGTATTTTGTTAGCCGCTACATAGTTTTGTAATTAAAATGACAAAAAAAAAATTTTTTAGGGGTGCACTCCATACATAAAACTAAAAGTCAAAAAAAATTTTTTCATTGTAACCCCCCGTGTGGCACATCAATCGATAGGCCTTTCAAAATAAATATAAGGTTTTTTTAGCATTTTTTTTGATTAAGTGAATAGGGTCGGAGATAATCGCCCCGAAAGTCACTAAAATTCTGTCCCCCCCCCTCTAATTTTTGAACGGTGTATTTTAAAAATATGGAAAAATTCATGGACATAGGTCTTATTAATTTCATTCACCGAAAATTGTTTTGAACAAGATCGGTTCAGAGGTTTTCGAGATATTGCTGAAAAACTGCCTTCCTCAAAGAAAAAGACGTAAGTGCCGTAAAATTTCTGTGACGATACGACCTTTTTAATAGGCACGGAACCCTTCGTTTTGCGTGGTCCGACACGCACTTGGCCGGTTTTTTGCATTACTCATCTAGCAAATTGTCACAACATTTTGCTACAGTTCGAATGAGATAGCTATACATACTTATTACCTTTTGTTCTAACTACTTGCAAGTTGGTGTAACAAAAAACAAACTAGTGGTATTAAAAGAATTTTCAAAAAACCCAACTACTTTTTTGCAAATATTATGTCACTCCCACGATTAAGAGGAATCCAACGACACCTCATATGTCGAAATCCGTCAAACGGTTTAGGCTGCAGGGTGTGCCAAAGAATAAGACAAACACACATACATAGATACATACATACATACATACGCTCGAAAAACATAACCCTCCTTTCCTTCGGCAGTCGGGTAAAAACTATAAGTCACCTTATATATAATTTCTCAAATATTAGATAAATAAACCATTAAATTGGTTTCAATTGTAAAATAACTACAACTTGGAAAAGTTGAAAAACCTACGACATTTTCATTTCAAAGTTCAATATCACAAAAACGGCTGAACCGATTTTGTTGAAACGTAGCTAAGAACCATCTCGATCACGTCAGCTTTCGGTCAAAAAAAACCGCATTAAAATCGGTCCATTCGTTTTGGGGCTACGATGCCACAGACAGACACACAGACAGATACGCAGACATATAGACACACAGACACGTCAAACTTATAACACCCCTCTTTTAAGCTAAATCGATTTTTTTTTACGAAAATGACGTTATTTTATTAGGTGGAGAGGTCGATTCAATTATGACTAGGATGATGTTAGGGGGATGGGACAAGCCCCTAGTAAAGTAAGCACCAGGTCCTTACTTTACACATGTTAGCGCTTCCACACCATCTATATGCGCGTACGCAAAAGCGGTTTCAGTGCGTTTAACGCATCGCTATGTAGTTAATGTAGTATTAGGTCGCTAATAGGCAGATTGCCGCAAAATGGCGGTTATTGTTACACGATTAGTGCCTTTAATCAGCTTCATATTAAATTATTGGGTTTTAACTATGGTTTAACGCGTTCAGTAAGCGTTTGATGTGGGAAAAGTAGAAAACGTCAGTTGACGAGCTGACTTTTTCTTTTCGTTACACACTTACGAAGGTATTATAATATACCTACTAGCGTTGCTCGCGACTCAATCCGTGTACAATATTCGTACTAATATGATGATTCTTTAGTTGTCGCCAGATGTCCGAACGGCCGAGAGAATGAAATTTGGTATAGTCAGGGATCGGATACCGGTATTTTCTCCATACAAATTAAACCGGTATTATTTCGTTCTTTGGTTATAGTATCATTTTTGATCGGGCAGTCTAATAATACAAATATGTAACCTAAATACACGATAGAGTCCTACATTAAGAGCCTAAAATAATTCAAAATATTAGACTACTTCGGGGATTTTTTTAAATAACCGGTTTCGATCCCTGTATAGTTAGTTTGAGTCCTGGGGAAGGACATAGGATAGCTTTTATGCCGGAAATCTCCCCCTAAGGAGCTGAAATGGGGGGTGAAAATTTGTATAGAGCTACGATATACAGGGTGGAAAAAATTTAAGGGCCCTGGAGGGGAACTACCTTAAATCCTTTAGTTAGCTCATTTTACTGAAAGAAAACATTCCTTCATTTTTTTAAAGAAACAAAATTCGCTTGTCTCACCCGGGAATCCAACCAACTAAAAATTAAAAAATAAACCCTCGCTATTTTATTATACGAATCGGTAGGATTATTGTTCAGGATAAAAAAAATAACGTAGAGGGATATTAAGAACAGAACAGAATCTTAATAATTTGTGTATCCGGAACGGGGGGGGGGTCATTTTGAGCAACTTATCAGTTAAATTATAAAGATTATTTTCTCTTCTTAATATTCACCTACGTTAAAATAAATATTTGTGTTCTTCGTATTGATGATAAAATAAAATAAATATTAGTTTTCACTTTTTTTTAAGACCAATGTTTATTAGACAAATTTTGTCATGAACCATAATCCTACCGATTCATATAATAAAATAGCGAGGGTTTATTTTTTCAATTTTTAGTTGGTTCGATTCCCGGGTCAGACAAGCAAATTTTAGAAGATCTTTGAATGCAGTTTTGTTTCTTTAAAAAAATGAAGGAATGTTTCCTTTCAGTTAAATGAGCTAACTAAAGGATTTAAGGGAGTTCCCCTCCAGGGCCCTTAATTTTTTTCCACCCTGTATATAAACGAGTTCCACGCGGACGGAGTCGCGGCCAGTGGATAATAAATTGATGTTGGTATTTTAAATAAGCAGTAGGTACTTCTACTCATGTTCAATTGGGAATGGATGAAAGTTTTAGAATTGCCTGAATCTTTTTTTTTTGGTGATAGGAATAACCTTCCATAACACCAGAAAAAAGTTTCAGATTTTTCAGCTGCGTCAATAATTTTTGAATAATATAAACAGTTTCCTCGCTTACAAAGTAGTCACTTTCTTCAATTGGTCTCATATTACAAAAAAAAATCTTAAATATCTGTGGTAAACTGACACTGGCAATGATATTGACAGTTGCAGCAGCTATATTTGTCATTATCTACCACTATCAGTTTACCACAGATATTTAAGATATTTTTTGCTAATACGAGACGGATCAAGGAAATGTCTATTGACCGTCTTTGACCCAAAACGTAAGTGAGGAAACTGTTTATATTTTTCAAAAATAATTGACGCAGCTGAAAAATATGAAACTTTTTTCTGGTGCTAAGGAAGGTTATTCCTATCACCAAAAAAATATCAGGCACTTCTAAAATTTTCATCCATTCCCCATTGTTCATAAATAAATAATAAATAGTTAATGAATCAATTTAATCACTAAACGAAGTTTAAATAAAAATAAATTAAGGTTGTGAAATTTTCAAGTTAAATCTAATTGTTTGCCAAAAAGAACCATAGCCACCGATAGCCACAATAGAAGTACTCTTATATCTGCTTTTGTAGTCACCAAATATTTGAAAACAAAAGCCCGATAAGCCTGATAACCATTGCCTGAATGACAACCACAGGCATTAGAAGATAAACGATTGTCTTTGATAGATGTTTAGTTTATAATTATGGTTGTCCATGGGTATACCAACGTAGGATCAACTTAGTTACTCTGCTCCTGCTCTGTCGTTTTATCAACTGCTTGATTTTCAGTCATAATTGTATGACCATCATCCACCATACTTTTCGACATAGCCTTGAGTACTGCAAATGTCAACTCTGGAAATTTATTGAAAAAAGAAAATTCCAGAATATCATACAAGTTTTTTGATGTTACTGTTTGAGTCACTTTCGTGAGGCAAACAGCTTTGAGATTATCCATAAGGTAGCACCTAGCAATCAGCAGTAATGGACACAGCCTGTTAACTGCTGGCAGGGCTCCTAAGTACATGTAGTCCTTGAGGTCCATGAGGGTCTGTAGTGTGACTCCCTTCATCTTCATGCATCCTTCAGTTGTCTCTTTCCACTCTCTGCTGAGCATCATTTTAAACACTTCACTAGTCACTGCCAATTGTGCTTTGTGCACCGCCACTCCGCCCTCGCCTGTGCTCAGTTGGAAATCGGTAAATTCCACATCTTTGTAAAGCTTGAGTGCCATTAACTGTGCCTTACTCATTATGATTTCAATTTTAACATTGAAAAATGTATCGTTTGAACTTCCCATTTTTATCAATTTACTCCACTTTTCTAAGCATAATAAATTACCGTTATATTCAGGCTTCTTGCAAGCCACATTTAATTGTATTTTTAATTCCTTGGCCAATGCAACTTTTCTAACTTGAATGGAATAACAAATTTCATTCTCACTTAGTTTATCCATACATATTTTAATGTATGCAGTCTTATAAATATCACATCTAGTAAACTTGGATATTGGTTTCCCATAATCAGCTGTGTCCAGCGGTTTATTTGAAAACGAAAACATCACAGATCTTGGTCCTGCATTTTCAGTGCAAATTCTGTAAGGTTAAAAATAATAAGTTAACAGACCTCATTTCAAGTTGTTTCAAGATCAAAGTAAATAAATGAAAATTATTAGAACTGTAACCTCCACCAGTGACCGTGTAAAAAATTAAGACATTTCCTGAACTTGGAACCTTTGTTATGTAGGTATGCATAAATGTATATTCTATTCTGATCTTTGGATTTTGTCTGCAATTGTACTTCAAAAATAGTACTTAGCCTGTCAACGCTGTAAGTTAGAAATAATATTAAATACAACTACAACTTAGAAAAGTTGAAATACCCCCGACATTTTTATTTCAAAGTTCAATAACTCAAAAACGGTTTTGTTGAAACGTAGCTAAGAACGCTTGGGTTAAAATTATCTATGACACAAAAAAATCGCATTCAAGTTGGTCCATCTGTTTGGCAGCATACCACAGACAGATACACAGACACATGAAACTTATAACACCCCTCTCTTTGCGTCGGGGGTTAAAAATAAATAACAATGACTTTTATTTTTACATAAAAATACAGTTATTTTTCAGTTTCATATGGGTTTAAGTATATGGACCCCTGTGCTGGTAAAGGCCTCCTCCATAGTCGCCCATTCGTCTCTTTGTTGCACTTTTATAGCCCAGTTTTTTCCTGCTATCACTTCAATCTTGTCTTTCCACCAGCCCTTAGGCCTGAGACATGGTCCAAAATTGGGTTCTCAAGTTTTTCATAGTATGATAAAACAGTGTATATGAGTGTAAAATTTGAATATGCCAATTTAGCTCTTCTCTGAAGTTTCTTAACTCTTCCTTGAATAGATTGCGACTAACTTCAGTTTTCAGGTGATTATTATGGTTTACGAACATTCCTCTAAAAAAATACTGCACTGATTTTTAACGGGCCTCAAAAGTTTGTGGTCAGAGGGACAAATAAGATTAGTCTTAGGTACAGTACCAAGTAGTTTAAATCAATGACCTACCTAAGTTTTGATTGTAATTAAGAATTATTAAATAGTCAAAAGGCATTCTTCAGTCCCAAACAGAAGTAGGTAGGCAGGGCAGCTAATACTTAGTAAAAATCATACTTACAACCTGTTTACTATAAGTTTGGATCTGGTGTCGATGATGGTCGGTTCCAGAGGTTCAAACTTATAGTGAATGGGTATGATTATTATTAAGTACTAGCTGCCTTGCATGCCCGGTATAAAATACAATCCGTTTACTATAAGTTTGGACCGCGTCGATGACGGTCGGCTCCAGCGAGGTCCAAACTTATAGTAACCGGGTTGTACTGAACGCTTGTATGGATAGTACACAATAGAAATTACCTAAGCAAACTGCCAAAGCATTTTAAAATCTTAGGAAGTGTTTATCAAACACCCGAGACACGGCCAGTAGGGCGATTATAGAAACGCTGTCGCCTGAAACAAACACTTCTAGGAAAGGAAACGCCATATGTTTGTGTTCCGATGCAGGCCCCGCACCGCTGATCGTCCCGCTTATGCATAAACAAGGCCCTAATGGTTAAGCACGGCAATATAGGACTTACAGCTTCATTATACGTTCTTCAGCCATTGTG
Organism: Epinotia nisella; assembly: GCA_932294315.1. Classification (NCBI taxonomy): domain Eukaryota; kingdom Metazoa; phylum Arthropoda; class Insecta; order Lepidoptera; family Tortricidae; genus Epinotia; species Epinotia nisella. Next base: position 13,885,795 of record OW028693.1, read on the forward strand.
TGGTGCGAATCAACCCTCACAGTATGCTGTTGTTTTCAGAACGATTTACGGTTTAGGTACTAATACCGTACAGTAGAAAATAACTAGTTTAGGAAATAGTTTCGTAAGATCCCAGAGTCCGGTATTCGCACACTATAATAAACACAACATAATAAAGAAAAATAATGCAAATTAACAGCATTGGGATCTTGACTGGGAAATTGGGATTCTCTTCAAGTGACTTATTCAGTGTTGGCAATGCAATTATTTCATTACGAACCGAATATTCATACCGAAATAAATTAAGGCCAATATACACCAAGCAATTTGTCACAACAACCTAGAGACGCAGCTATAAAGTGTTTGTTACTCAATCACGCAAAAACTGAACGGATTAAAATGAATTTTGGTATACACATAGTGTATAGCCTGGATTAACATATAGACTACTTTTTAACCCGGGAATCATCCCCTAAGGGGGTGAAATAGGGGCGAAAGTTTGTATGGAGCTACGATATAAACGAGTTCCACGCGGACGAAGTCACGGGCAGAAGCTGGTAATATATATATATTAATATACCAAAATATAATATTTATAGCAAGGCGTCTTAATGATAATATATTACAATATATTTTTCATCACACTTGCTCGAAAATGGTGTTATTATACGCAAGCGTACTGAGCTGTAATGGGCTATATTACGCCCATGGGCGTTATGGTTTTTTTTTTAAATAATAGAACCCTCTGATTGGCTTAAGCAAATCTGGTTGCTGTGTGATTGGTTGAATAAAAAAATCTAGTTGGTCACGACGCCCCGCCCCGCAAGAATACTGCTCTGTGATTGGTTGAAATATTGAACTGCGCGCTCTACTAGCACTGATCTGGAAGTGAAGTTGTCAATTTTTGATTGGTGCTGCTGTATGAAACATACATTTTTCTGTCTTTTGTTGTTATTTATTTCCTCGCAAATGTGATGAAAAACATTGTGTATAACACGGGCGTAAGAATATTGCAAACTCGAGTCATCAAAAGCCCTCCGCCTTCGGCGTCGGGCTTCTGATACACTCTCGTTAGCAATATTCCACTTACGGCCCTCGTTAAACAATGTACTATTTCATCACACTTGCTCGTAACTTGCCTCTTATAACGTCGCCGTTTGGCTAATAATCCAGGATATTAAACACGCGTGAGTTATAGCATTACGACACTCGTGCGTTATATTTATATGTTTATCCCGATTAAGATGTACCTCGCAACAAGGCGTATGTATAAACACGGTGCATTTTTAAAATAGCCGAATATTAGGAGTTTGTGTGTGATCTGATTGGTTAAGCAAATCTCGTTGGTCGTGGGCCACAAGAATTCTGCTCTGTGATTGGTTGAATAAAAAAATCTAGTTGGTCAAGTCGCCCCGCCCCGCAATAATACTGCTCTGTGATTGGTTGAAATATTGAGCTGTGCGCTCCACTAGCACTGATCTGGCCCCGTAGCATGGTTGGCCTTGTCACGCGATAGGTGATAGGATAGAGCGTGCGTCACTGACTGTTACCGTTCGATAGAACGAGACGACGCTCTTATATTGTCACTTGTCGCGTGATAAGGCCAACCATGCTACGGCTCCTGGAAGTGAAGTTGTTAATTTTTGATTGGTGCGGCTGTATGAAACTTAGATTTGTCTGTCTTTTGTAGTTATTTATTTCCTCGCAACTGTGATGAAAAACATTGTGTATAACACGGGTGTAAGAATATTGCTAACTCAAGTCATCAAAAACCCTCCGCCTTCGGCGTCGGGCTTTTGATAGACTCTCGTTAGCAATATTTCACTTACGCCCCTCGTTAAACAATGTACTATTGCGTACCATACTAGTTGACAGAGTCCACACACTCAACTATAATATACCAAAATATATGTGTAACGAATACATGAATTGAATTGAATTAAGATGCTCTCATTGTCACCAAGTCAGGATCTGATGATGGAATCCTAAGGAAATCGAGGGCAACCCTCAAACTTTACAGGCACGTATTATGTGTTTCATGTATTTTCTAAGGCTATTCATATATTTGCGTCTGGTAGTCATCACTTAATGTTGGTGGGCTGATGATAGAAGGTACAACTCCTCAACTGTTAACGTCCTTCGTTACGCTCAGGATTCTAACGTAGAATCCTTCACTTCACTCTGGATTCAATGTACCGCCCTCGCCGTAAATACATCATTTTGCTCCCGTGAGACACAAATAACTATTCCCTCCAGTCACAAAGTCGTGGGACGCCCTGCATATTATAGCTAAGTCTGTGAAGGGCTTAAATGGAAAGCACAGCTACATTCATTAATTCACTTTGAAGGTGGTTGTTGTGACAAATTGATGAGTGTATAGAGCACTTTAGCCTTTATTTTTCCGTTGGCAATACTGACTAAGTCACTTGAAGAGAAATCCGATTATCCGTTATCCGATTCCATTTTATTCCATTACGAGTATTTTGAATTTTGCGTTCTTATTGTTAAGTTCCTGTGTTTGTTTTAGTGTGAAAATACCTGACTGCGATCCTACGAAACAGTTTCCTTACCCAGTTGTGACTGTTCGGTATTTGTACCTAGGTGAGGGTTGATTCGCACCAAGCAATGGCTGAAGAACGTATGAAGCTGTAAGTTATATATATAATTGCCGTGCTTAACTATAAGGTGGTATGAATGTATTTGGCGTCACGTTAAAAGAGCGCTGGGTGCCATATAAAGTGTATGGCGGCCAGCGTTCTTTTTACGTGACAGTCGTAACACGGGGCGATCGGCGGTGCGCAGTGTTGGGCATTCACGAATAAAATCATGAATAGAATAAGAATAACGCGTGAATAATTCACCTGTGAATTATTCACATGTTATTCTTATTCAAATCATTTCGCCGTGAATAATTCACACGTGAATTATTCTTGCGTTATTCTTATTCAAGTAAATCTAATCCTGATTTTTTATTTTAAATAAAGTTCCATGAATACAAATGTAGTTCGGATCGGATACATACTATAGCTACTTGTATACCCCTCGAGTTTGCTATAATTTGGTTTGTATGGACGAGTTCCATACATTACACTTGCTGACGATGGTCTGATGATGGAGTCAGGAGGTGGATAGTGGAACTCCTCAATGGCTACTTGTATACCCCTCGAGTTTGGTCTCTTTTGTTTTGTTTTGACGAGTTCTAAACATTACACTTGGTGACGATGGTCTGATGATGGAGTCAGGAGGTGGATAGTGGAACTCCTCAATGGCTACTTGTATACCCCTCGAGTTTGGTCTCCTTTGTTTTTTTTTTGACGAGTTCTATCTATTACACTTGGTGACGATGGTCTGATGATGGAGTCAGGAGATGGATAGTGGAACTCCTCAATGGCTACTTGTATACCCCTCGAGTTTGGTCTCTTTTGTTTTGTTTTGACGAGTTCTATCTATTACACTTGGTGACGATGGTCTGATGATGGAGTCAGGAGGTGGATAGTGGAACTCCTCAATGGCTACTTGTATACCCCTCGAGTTTGGTCTCTTTTGTTTTGTTTTGACGAGTTCTATCTATTACACTTGGTGACGATGGTCTGATGATGGAGTCAGGAGGTGGATAGTGGAACTCCTCAATGGCTACTTGTATACCCCTCGAGTTTGGTCTCTTTTGTTTTGTTTTGACGAGTTCTATCTATTACACTTGGTGACGATGGTCTGATGATGGAGTCAGGAGGTGGATAGTGGAACTCCTCAATGGCTACTTGTATACCCTTCGAGTTTGGTCTCTTTTGTTTTGTTTTGACGAGTTCTATGTATTACACTTGGTGACGATGGTCTGATGATGGAGTCAGGAGGTGGATAGTGAAACTCCTCAATGGCTACTTGTATACCCCTCGAGTTTGGTCTCTTTTGTTTTGTTTTGACGAGTTCTATACTGTGTAGTGTAATGTATAGAACTCATCGAAACAAAACAAAAGAGACCAATCTCGAGGGGTATACAAGTAGCCATTGAGGAGTTCCACTATCCACCTCCTGACTCCATCATCAGACCATCGTCACCAAGTGTAATAGATAGAACTCGTCAAAACAAAACAAAAGAGACCAAACTCGAGGGGTATACAAGTAGCCATTGAGGAGTTCCACTATCCACCTCCTGACTCCATCATCAGACCATCGTCACCAAGTTTAATAGATAGAACTCGTCAAAACAAAACAAAAGAGACCAAACTCTAGGGGTATACAAGTAGCCATTGAGGAGTTCCACTATCCACCTCCTGACTCCATCATCAGACCATCGTCACCGAGTCCTATACATTAGTATAGGACTCGTCAAAACAAACAATGAACCCAAATTTATCATAAACTCTATATTGTGTGAAAATTAACTTACAAAATTATACCGATGATACCAACCACAAAATTATTCTTATTCAAATAACATTTTATTTGAATAAAACCTTTGTGGAATAATTATTCCGGATTTTATTCTTATTCAAATAAAAAGTAGCATGAATTATTCACCTTCATGTTATTTTAAATAACGGGCGCATGATTTTATTCTTATTCACCTCGAGTTGAATAAGAATAACAATTCTGTTTTCATTCTTATTCCTATTCAAGTTAACTTTTGCCCATCTCGCGGTGCGGGGCGAGCGTCGGCACAGGCGCGATCATAAACATGGGGGTACTAGGTGTTTTGTACAGGCATTTACCGTTTCCTCGCCTGACAGTCTGTCTGTCCGTCTCGCGCCTTCGAAAGTCCCGCTTGTCCAAGAATGATACGCCTATTTTGTAGAAATCCTATTGTGTATGTACCTATCCAAACAAGTGGTTACTTCTATTAAAGCAGCCTTTAGACCTGGTTAAATGCAGTGCAATAACTGCACTCACACTAACTGATTAGAGTGAGATGGTTTATCTCCCGTCCGCCAGTTAGTGCACTGCATTTAGCCAGGTCATAAACGGCATTTAAGACTAGACTGCCTTTTGGCAGATTGAAACTATCACTGTCACTGTACTCAGCCCAGTACAAATCAAGAGAAAAAAAACTTGTGCTGTGATGAGAATGCTAATAGGTTACTCTAAATAAAAGTAATAGGCCATTCTATAATGAAAATTAGGTATCAAAGTTCAGGTAATCTCTTAATTTTATACACTTGTATCTTAGAGGTCGGTCTGTAGACTTATTCTTTTTCACCTTACAGAGTTTCCACTGAAAATGAGGGACCAACATTGTCGTCTGTAAAGTTTTCGTTTGTAATACAATCATCGGGCTTAGCTGAATATAAAAGCCCAGCTTATGATATTTATGACATAGCAGAAATAAAATTTGTTTTGATACATAAAAGTGGTGATTTAAATTCTTATTACATCCAAGTGAGAAAAACTACATTGGCTGACAAATTAGGAATTGAATTACTTGTAGTTTGCAAGGTGCCTAAATATGACAGTCAGTTGGAGTGCACAGAAAAATGGAGTGAATTGCAAAGAATGGGAAATTCAAGCAATGCATTTTTCGATGTTGAAATTAAAGTCTTAATGATTAAGGTAGATATAATGGCAGTGAAACTTTACAAGGATGAGGAATTTACTGATTTCCAACTGAGCACAGCTAAGCGCAGCGTTGCGGTGCACAAAGCACAAATGGCAGGATCCAGCGAAGTTTTTAAGAAGATGCTCAGCAGAGAATGGAAAGAGACACATGAGGGTTGTATTAATATGGAAGGAGTCACACTACAGACCCTTCAGGACCTCAAGGGCTACATGTACTTGGGAGCCATGCCTGGCGATGGGCTGTGTCCATTGCTGCTGATTGCTAGGTGCTACCTTATGGATGATCTCAAAGCTGATTGCCTCAGGAAACTGACTCAAACGGTGAAATCAGAGAACTTGTATGATATCCTGGAATTTTCTTTTTTCAATAAATTTCCAGAGTTAACATTTGCAGTACTCAAGGCTATGTCGAAAAGTATGGTAGATGATGCTCATACAATTATGATAGAAAATGAGAAGAGTTGTAAGAAAGAAGAAGCTGATAAAATGCCTAAGCAGGAACAAAGTAATGAAGAAACAAATGAATAGCTTCATCAAAGTTGCATTGGGATCAAAGTCCTTTTAATTAATTTTATTTTCATTATATCTGTTATTTGGTGTGAAACGTAGTTGTCACATAAAACACTAAAATTTATTATAGTATAGTAAGGTTTTCAAGAGTGCTAGGTAACTACTTTAAAGTTTAACCCTTGCTAAGGCAGAGGCGATATAGCGACCACATACATTTCATTAGAAGTAAATTTAAGTTTTTATAAAGATATTTGAATACGATTTAAATAAATTGTCTTTCATTTCAAAACGCAACATGCATGACACATCTAAGGTATCTAACATATTATATTTTTAACGTGATTGTCCTTTCAGATCTAAAGCTAAGAATTTAAGCAACATATATCCAGAGCCAACAATGCCGATGTCAGTGTAGTTTTATATTTTGTTAACAAACTTTATATGGAAATAAGTTACTTCACTATTTTATAGATATTATTTTTATTATTTCGTTATTCAGCACCAGGAAAAAAACTTTTTATCTTAATATAATACATACTAAATTACTCATTACCATTAACAATATGGTAGGCGTTTATTTGCTTTGACAACTATCCAGATTATTATAGATTTTGATCATTCATAACAGCATGGGTAGGCCCCCTCACAAGGTGGACTGATGACCTGGTAAAGGTGGCGGGAGTCCGCTGGATGTGGGTGGCGCAGAACCGTTCATTGTGGCACTCTTTGGGGGAGGCCTATGTCCAGCAGTAGACGTCTTTCGGCTGATATGATGATGATGATAGATTTTGATTGTTATGCAAATTGATATTCTAACCATAGTACATTATATACGATGAAATTAGACATTTTAATATTATACGTTTCTTTTATTATACTAACGTTTTAAATGATATATCAAATAAATTTATATAAAGTGGACTTATACCTTGTGAGTGTTATAGGTATTATAAGTTGTTATACGTTATATTACTTACCCCAAATAAATGCGCTTACCGGGATTAGAACCTGGGACCTCTAGTTTCGTAGGCAGGGTCACTATCACTACCAAGAGGGGTGTAAACTCGAATTTTATTATTATTTCAAAAGAAAGAAGCCAAAGTACAACTTAGAAAAGTTGAAAAACCCCCGATTTTTTCATTTCAAAGTTCAATATCTCAAAAACGGCTGAACCGATTTTGAAGAAACATGGCTAAGAACACTCGGATTAAAATTATCTATGACACAAAAAAACCGCATTCAAAACGGTCCATCCGTTTGGGAGCTACGATACCACTGACAGATACACAGACACGTTAAACTTATAACACCCCTCTCTTTGCGTCGGGGGTTAAAAAATATGCCTAGTGACGAAATCCCATTTAGATATCTCAAAAAATTACGAAGCTACATCGTTTTAATATTGCTCGTTAGAGAAAGAAAACTCTCGGGGATCGTGACGTCACGATCCTCGAGCGCCATGGTGGGACTCCACTCCACTTGGCGGTATTTGCCCAAATATTCGTGTTGCATCTTTTCTTTTTCGTTCCTGCAAACGGCAAATGAAAGAGGCAACGCGAACACGCAACCCCAATAAGTGTGGTGCCACCATGAAAGTAAGTAAATGACAATCGTTTCATACGAAGGTGCGTTTTGCGGAAAAGGAACAGAGTATAGTCCCTCTTAAAACTTTGGAAACTTATAGCCACAAAGTACTTTGTTATACGAGGGCAGTCCCAGAAGTACCCGACCTGACACACTTAAAGAGGTTTTTATTTTAAATAATTACTCTTTTTGAAAATAATGCACTTTATAAAGTTTAAATTTGAAATTCGAACACGTAGCGTCGTTTATCTTTTGTTTAGTAGCCATCAATAGTGGACACTGTGAACAAATTTTCAGACATGGATAAAATTGGCCATCGTTATGTGTTACAATACTTTCATTTGAAAGGTTTTAGTCCAACTAGTATTAAAGCGGAGCTAGATTCTGCTTTGGGGGAGTCTGCTCCATCGTTTACAACAGTAAAATATTGGGTGGCAGAGTTTAAACGAGGTCGCTCTAGTTGCGAAGATGAACATCGATGTGGTCGACCAAATGAAGTGACTACGCCAGAAACAGTAAAAAAATCCACAAAATGGTATTAGATGACCGTGGATTGAAAGTACGCGAGCTAGCAGACATGGCAGGGATTTCAAAAAGTGCTGTACATCGCATATTAACCGAACATTTGGATATGAAAAAGATGTGAGCAAGGTGGGTGCCGCGATTGCTCACATACGAACAAAAACGACGTCGCGCAGATATTTCGACTGAGTGTTTGGCAAAATTTCACAGCAATAAAGCGGAGTTTTTGCCGCGTTTTATCACTATGGATGAAACGTGGGTGCATTATTTCACACCAGAGACGAAAGAACAGTCGAAGCCATGGACTCGAAGAGGAGAACCGGCCCCAAAGAAGGCAAAAACCGTTCCATCAGCAGGAAAGGTCATGGCCTCCGTTTTTTGGGACTGCCGTGGGATAATCTTCATAGATTATCTTCAGAAAGGAAAGACTATCAATGGCGAGTATTATGCTAACCTTTTGCATCAATTAAGTGAAAAAATCTGTGAAAAACGACCGCATCTGGGAAAAAATATATTTTGTTTCATCAAGACAATGCACCAGTACACACGTGTGCCAAGGCCATGGCCAAAATCCGCGAGTTAAAGTTCGAATTACTTCCGCATGCACCCTATTCGCCCCATTTGGCCCCTTCCGATTTTTTTTTGTTTCCAAATTTAAAAAGAATGGCTCGGTGGTAAAAGATTTGCCAGCAATGATGAAGTGGACGCTGCGGTTGATGGGTATTTTGACGAGCTCGACAAATCTTACTACAAACAAGGTGTTGAAGCTTTCGAACATCGCTAGGCCAAGTGCATAGAACTAAAAGGAGATTATGTAGAAAAATGAAAAAAAAAAAAATAGATTTTCTTTTGTTTTCTTTGTCAGGTCGGATACTTTTGGGACTACCCTCGTATACTGAAATAGAGAACAATCTCTGGGCCTAAAAACGGAAACCCTGTAATTGACGCCATCTATTATCTTAGGTTGACATGTACCCCACGTCAATGTCAAAATGCATGCGTGTGTGGGTGTGTACGTATATAGGCGTATGTGTGCTCTCACACATGCACATACTTAAATAACTACGATATTTAAAAAAGGTATTTTTCGAAAAAAAGCTAACTTCACTTATGCGCCCAAGTGTTCGGCAGATTTGATATTTTTCAAAATATGGGTGAAAAGTGGAGTTAGCTTTTTTGAAACTTATTATTTCACAAATATATTATTCCTTTGTCAATGCCAAAATAATCGTTTTAATCGAAGGGATAATTATATTTAAAAATAAACAATAATTCATATCTATATTTATTCTGCAAGAGCTTTACATTACAACTAATAAATAATAAAATATCAATGGTGACATGAATACATAGCAACAATAAAAACGTAATAACACATGGCACTTCTAAAACTGAAGCAAAGTTAGCGCGTGTTAATTGCACTTACGGATAATTAATTACACCACACTAGAATCACGATAGAATGATTAATTACAATACAATTATTTAAATAGATTGTTATGAGTTATGTTACGACATGGAAAATCTTAGAAAACCACATGTGACACTGACAACAAATTTGTCTTTTTAAATTCCATAGACAATTGAATAGAGTTTGACGGCCTATACACGGTGAGTAAATACTGACAATCTACCATAGCTGTCTCACTCGGTAACATGCGATAGAGTGAGACAGCTATGGTGGCTTGTCAGTATTTACTCACCGTGTATGGGCCCCGCCTCTGTATAGGTCGGATATTAAAACTATTAACAAGCCAAATACTCCAAAAGAATTGTATAGTTAAAGGAAATTAATAATTACACAAGTATTTTAGTTTTTCTAAATTATTGTCCGATATTATTAGTATAATTAATTAGTTTCTGTTTTTTTGTAGGTGACGCATTGCTTACATCTATTATCAGAGGTTGACATCTATGAATTATAATGCGACTAAATTGGAAATCACCAGATATTCATAGTAGGTCCCTATACTTAATGTCCTTCTTTATTTAGTAAACTTACTGTTCTGTCATTAGTGTCATTACCGTGCTCGTAGTACTAAGATTAGCCGCCCTGCTTATAGCTTTGTGATTATTTAAACCCCTGAGGGTCCTCAAACTTCGAACCGCTCGTGCCGTCTTTATTTTGTATATAGGTTCCTCTACACGTATTTTATATATTAATAATACATTTTCTTAATCTGATATGATTCATTTATGTTATTTTAGTCTGATAAATATACAACAATAATAAGGTTGCTTATCATCAAAATACATACTTATATTATATTTTTAGTGTTATTATTTTGTAAGCCGTCTTGCTTGTAACGGAACGTAATCATCAGACTTGACAGTCTTGACACTTGGCTGTATGATTTAATTTGTTTAGTTAGTATGATTTTTTGTAAATTGTAATATTTCACGATAAATAAAATTATCACTTACAATGACCGAAAACGACAGTGAAAATGTAAATGAAGACACTAAAAATACACAGTTTATCGATAAACCTTTAAACAACATGCTGAAAGATCGTTTACGAAAATACATCAAAAAGTTGGACGGTGAGAATTTATTATTTACAAATTAACAAATGTATATAGCTGCCTAGTATTTTTTTGTAGAAATGTCCATTTAGTACAATCTTAAGTGTAATTCAAGTGTCATTTCCACTATGTAGCCTACTGCGTAAACTATTAGAAATAGGCTCCTTAAAAAAACGCCCTGAATGTGTAACGAATACAGTGTAGAATCTATTTAATGGCCCAATCTTCTTCAATCCATGAGGTCAGTAAATGTTTTTCTCTTATTTGGGTAAAAGCCTACTCCATCTCATGCCATTTTTCTCAGTCTTCAGCTAACTGCATCAAGCTAGGTCGGGGTATTCTTTGATTTAAGTGTAACATTAACAGGGTCATTCTCAAATAGCGTCATAGACTTATCGCAAGCATGCCCATAACGCTTCTAATACTCAAAGCGACATAAATAAGTATTACAATATTTAACTGCATGAAAATCCTTGACTATTGCACAATGTTGTGACAAGTGACATTATCTGTTTAAGAATGACCTATTATGCTATTACAGACACAAACACGAGCATAACTAAAGAGGAAAGCAGAAAAATAGAGATAGAAACATTCAAACAGCTCTACAAGCCCAAAATAGAAGGTGACGAGGATTCTTACAAGAAAATACCCAAATTTTACTATAAACTTCCCCGAACTGACGAAGTATTGGCGCAGAAGCTGCGAGAAGAGACCAGGGCCCAATTCTTACAGAAGAAAAGTAAGGAGTTGTTAGATAACAATGAATTGAAGCATTTGTGGAGTCTGCTGGAGAAGTCAAATGGTAGCTACAGCACGGGCAACAATGATGAGTTGACAATAGACTACTTCCAGTTTAAGAAGATCAGAGATGAGGCTGGACCCAAGTACAGGTAGGATTGTGAGGAGAACTTTCAGAAATACATCATCATCCACACAACAATTACAGCTGATTGATTTCGGGACCCACAACACCTATTTGTATCAATAATTGTTCCTTTATAACAAACGATTACACTCCCTTGACAAGTTCAATCTTGTCGCTTTGTCCGCGGCACGCTCAGACAACAAATTACGCGAGGCACGCACACTGAGGCACGCACTCAAAAGACCGCCTCTGGGCGACTTGCCGCGCGCTGCCTGCGCCTCGACTCGAGGCTGCTCCAACATGGTTACGTCGGTTAAGTACTGAACTCCCATGGCCACTTTTTGTCTCCATCATGAGATCAGATTGATGGTACCATAATATTGAACTGCTCGCTCTGCGTACCCAAAATTTCAGCTCAATCGGTTGAGGTTAACTGGTTCAAAATTTAGTCCTAAGATTTTTCCACACTAACAAACTAACAGGTCAAGTTAAATAAAAGCTTGTAACTTGCATATCTTTGGTGACAATGCAATAATATGGTTCCGTAGAGCTGGTCTGATGATGAATTTGGAAAGTGGCCATCTTCTTCCTTGTTCTGTCACTGCTGTGGATCGTGACCACGGTCGGTCTCCAAAGGGTGCGGTTATAGGCCGTGTGGACCGCAAGTTTTACACTGCTGCCTGTCGCCTTCTTGACGCCGTCAGTACATCTTGTTGGTGCCCTACCCCAGGCTCGCCCTAGGAACTCCTAAACTACACAAGTTAAACCCGTGGTGTTTGGGCTCAGTGTAGTCGGTGACCAAAGCTTATACCAAATGTTGTAGGCCATACTTCACGGCGGAGGTGTTCGGGCGGCTGCAGGCGGCGGAGGGCGGCGCGGGGCGCGCGCGCGGCGTCTCGCTCTTCAACTACGTCATGCGCCGCGTGTGGCTGCAACAGACGCGGATCGGCCTCTCGCTCTATGACGTCACGGGCCAGGGATACCTTACCGAACACGTACGTATACACACAATCAATCTTTGTATATTACGGCCCCATAGATATTGTCGATGATTTCGCCAATGTCAACGTCAAAAGCAATGGGGTAGTTTCCTCATGTTAAAATTGATAACGTAGTGCTGCTAACCTTAAACCATCAAATAAAAAACCGGCCAAGTGCGAATCGGACTCGCGCACCGAGGGTTCCGTTTCTTTTGATTGCGTTGACATAGAAGTTTGATTTTGTTACAACTTAAAGGTATTATAGACCTGAGTATTTGATATGAATTTCAATTTAATACCTCTACGCGTTCATGAGGAAAGGGGTAGTAACTTTAAAATGATAAAAAGTATTTTTATTATATTATGTAACTAAAAATTTACGGTTTTCGCATTTTTTTCTATATCTGTGCTATAAGACGTTCCTTCGTACCAAATTTCAAGATTCTGAGTTCACGGGAAGTACCCTGTAGGTTTTGATTTAAGTTCTATAACTTTGAGAAAAGAGTATTTTTATTATTGTATCGTATAACCTGTGCAGGACCTGGAGAGCTACATCGCCGAGTTGGTGCCGTCGCTGGCCGCGCTGGACGGCCTGGACTCCTCGTTCAGCTCGTTCTACGTGTGCACGGCTGCGCGCAAGTTCCTATTCTTCTTGGACCCGCTGCGAGTGGGCAGAGTGCGCATTCGAGACGTGCTGTCCTGCTCGTTCCTGGATGATCTGCTCGAGGTGAGAGAGACGACATTCCTTCCGAGTGAGTGGCGTGCTATCCTGCTTGTTTTTGGACGAACTGCTAGAGGTGCAAACGAGATAACACCCCTTACGGTACACGGTACAGCAGTGTGCAAGTTCCTGGTATTAGGGGAGGGCGGGGTCAAAAATCGACAAAAGACTATGCAGTAATATATGGACGAGCCCTTTACCCGTAAACGTTGATATATGAAGTGCGATGGTTGCAGCTCCGCGAAGAGGACCTCCCGATGGAGCTGCAGGAGCAGAACTGGTTCAGCGCGGCGTCGGCGCTGCGCGTGTACGGGCAGTACTTGAACTTGGACCGCGACCACAACGGCATGCTGAGCATCTCCGAGCTCGCCGGGTAAGCTTGTTACTGCCGATGGAGCTGCAGGAGCAGACCTGGTTCAGCGCGGCGTCGGCGCTGCGCGTGTACGGGCAGTACTTGAACTTGGACCGCGACCACAACGGCATGCTGAGCATCTCCGAGCTCGCCGGGTAAGCTCGTTACTGCCGATGGAGCTGCAGGAGCAGACCTGGTTCAGCGCGGCGTTGGCGCTGCGCGTGTACGGCTACGGAACCCTAAAAAGATACGGCCCTTTATGCCGCAAAAAACGTATATTTCGGCACTTTAAAAATAATCAAAATTTATAGAGTACTTCCCGTTGACCTAGAACTATGTTTGGCAAATAATTATCGTCTTATACTACAAGTACAGGGAAAAATCTGAAAACTATACTGTGAACTTTATTATTACGAAATATTGTTTTGTAAAGGAACTGATCTTTATCATCAAATCTTGCGTGACTGCTCGGAAACCCAACAACAACCCATCTCTCGCAGGCTTTTCTTCTTTATTGTATTAGTATAGTACAATACGTACATATTATTCTTCTGTGTCTCTTTCTGTACGGATAGTGACACAATCTCCTTGTGTTCCAGTTACGGCTCGGGCACACTGACCCGCGCGTTCCTCCAGCGAGTGTTCCAACAATGCCTGACCTACGACGGTGAAATGGACTATAAGACGTATTTAGAGCTAGTGCTTGCTCTCGAAAATCGTCGGCAACCGGCTGCGCTGGCATACCTGTTCCGATTGTTGGACATCAATTCGCAGGGGTACTTGGATAAGTTCACGCTTAACTACTTCTTTAAGGTGAGTTAGAACTTATAATCATCATTTTCAGCACGTAAACGCCCACTACTCAGCATAGGCTCTTCGAGTACGCTCGTACCGATCCTGAGCTAGTCTCATCCAGGAGTGACCAGCGTTGGAACTTCTACGATGCCATTCGAAACAGTTTTTGGAGAGGAACAAATGTTTGTATTTTTTTCTAAACTTCCAAGGTTCTTTTTTAGGGTTCCGTACCCAAAGGGTGAAAACGGGACCCTATTACTAAGACTTCGCTGTCCGTCCGTCCGTCCGTCCGTCTGTCTGTCACCAGGCTGTATCTCAAGAACCGTGATAGCTAGAGAGTTGAAATTTTCACAGATTATGTATTTCTGTTGCCGCTATAACAACAAATACTAAAAAACCCATACAACAAACATGATTTTTTTGCTGTTTTTATAGATAATGGTACGGAACCCTTCGTGCGCGAGTCCGACTCGCACTTGGCCGGTATTTTATAATTTTAATTATATTTTTTAATGTATACTTTATTACAAATTTGATGGTTTACTATCCATTTAGCAACACTACGCTATCAATTTTAACATGAGTCTACACCCCTATTTAATTCTTGAAGGGACGTGTTCCTGAGACGTTGGTGGCAAGTTTTACAACACTGACTTCAACTACGCTGCTCACCAAACTCACAAAAATCGCTCAAACTGATCGCCGAGGCTTCGCAAATGTGTAAAACTGGGAATGAACCTGCATGTGTCTAGCTGCCAACATAATGACTCCTCAAATCAGTAATAGCTTAGCTATTCACACTTAACTACTATATGGCAAGCTGTCGAGCTTGTTCTTTCATTTCACGTGGAGTAGTCGCGATCATCGTAACTCAAACTTAACTGACACTTAAGTGGAAGTGGGCGGGGCGCATTGCACGTAGAGCAGATGGCCGTTGGGGCGGAAAGGTTTTCGAGTGGCGACCACGTACCGGCAGGCGCGGCGTAGGTAGACACCCTACAAGGTGGACTGGTGACCTGGTAAAGGTCGCACGAGTCCGCTGGATGCGATTTAAAAACACAGTCTAGTTACTTAGAACATAGAGTTCAGTTTTATTTGTCAAGATATATAGATATACTGGCTACATGATAAGTGTATATTTGTTTGTCAGGCAATTCAGGAGCAGATGGTGGCTCACGGCGCGGAGCCGGTGAACTTCGAGGACGTGAAGGACGAGATCTTCGACATGATCCGCCCGGAGCACCCCTCACGCATCACCCTGCAGGACCTCATCCGGAGGTATATAATGCAGTTTTTTTTACATACATAACTAAGAAAAAACGTAAAGTGGAACATAGACTCTCTTCCATTAAAAAAAAATTACTACGCAAGCGACAGGTACTTAAAACATTCACTGTCAAGAATCGCTGCGCTCTACGCTCGTAGCCGATCTTGTGAATGATTGAATGTTTGTATGTTGCAGCGGCCACGGGCATACGGCGGTGTCGATCCTACTAGAGCTGCACGGGTTCTGGGCCTACGAGAACCGAGAGGCGTTAGCCGCAGCTCCCGACAACTCCTGACCCCCTGGTACCGCGGTCCCTTACCGGATGGTGGACGAGAAGAGGTTCTACGTCATTTAGAAAGAAAAAAAACATGTATTGACTACATAAACAAAAACAAAATGAATAAGGACTGCAATAATCACGAAAAGCATAAGCCTCGGCATAACGACTCAAGAGCCGGCGCTGATCTTCTGGTGAGAACTAAAAAGAGTGACACTGTGTTTGTAGTGTGCACGGCTTAAGTTAAACGCGACCTAAAACAAATGATCCTTATTTATTTATTTATTTAAACTTTATTGCACAAAATACAAAAAAATATATGTACAAATAAAAATAAAAAAAAATAAAAATGTATGTATGTATTCTCAATAGGACAAAAGTCTGGGTCTACGTGAACCGCGAGACGCTAGCCACAGCTCCCGACCACTTCTGGCACCCTGGTACCGAGGTCCTTTACCGGATAGTGAACGAGGAGAGGTTCTACGTCATTTAAATGATTCTTATTCTCATTATAACTCTCTAAATCACTAACTGAAGTGGTAACGAAAGGAGAACCAATGGCCGTTGGCCCTGAAAGGTACTCGAGTGGCGACCACGTACCGGAAGACGCGGCGCGGCGTGGGTAGACAGGTGGACATGTCCTGGTAAAGGTCACGGGAGTCCGCTAGATGCGGCTGGCGCAGGACCGGTCATTGTTGCACTCTTTGGGGGAGGCCTATGTCCAGCACTAGGGTTTGCAATCCGGATCCGACTTGTATGGAAATATCCGGATCCACGGATCCAGATCCGGATATTTACATACAAGTCGGATCCGGATTGCAAACCCTATCCAGCACTGGATGTATTTCGGCTAATATGATGCTGATGATGATTATCAATAGTAATAGGACAAAAATGTGGGTCTACAAAGACCGCAGTATACTGGCGGCTCCCGACCACTCCTGACCCCCTGGTATCGCGGTTCCTTACTGGATGGTGGACGATATGAGGTTCGACGTCGTTTATATGATCCCGGTTCTCAAAGGTGACAATGTTCTAAGATCCGGCACTTGCTTGCTTGCTACCGATGTAGTATTAAATAAAAGTTAGTATAGTTGAAAAGACTGATTATCCGAATTTTAATAAATGTTTATTGATTAAAAATACGCAAAATTAACATGTATAAATTGTATAAATTCATAAGATAACATGAATAGAAAACTTAAAATGGATGACATGGAAAACAAAACATTGTCTTATAAATGTTATAATAATATAATTATGTATATAACATGGCTTAGTTTTATTGTACTTCTCCTTATTTATTATTGTGTATCACTTAATAAATGTACCTGGGCGACCGAGCTCTGCTCGGGTGAAAATAGAGAAAACAAGTTTTCCAAGATATGAAACCTTTATCGAAATCGTTAGAGCCGTTTTCGAGAACGCGAGTGATTACAAATATATATTCAAATATTGCTCGTTTAGTAATATAGGATACGGTTATAATGGTATAGTTACGTACTAAGATAAAAATACTGTATACTTGTTTTTACATTACCAACAAACAGACAAAAATCTATTTCAAATAAAAATATGATGGAATGCAGTCACAGCATGGTTTCTTTACAAAATTCATGCAGTTTTGCGGTTTCACAAAAAGTTGTTGATTTGGCAGTCAATTACCGTATTGTATCACTGCTGGGTATTGGACTCCAAGACAATAATACCTACGTATTTTGTTTTTGGCTATGATAAAAAAATAAAAATATACATTATGATTATGATTTTTTAGAAGCAAGCTTTAGGCATCTTCAAGATTAGCACGCGATGACTAAAATTGGAACATGTCTTATAAATTGCATGGTTGGAATTATTTAAAATGCATGAAAATTGCGAAAAATTACATCACAATTTTAACCTTCGTACGTATATAGTTATCACGTTAAACGGATTCTTGGGCGCTCCTGTACTCATAGACGCTGCCGCGTTCGAGAAAGCCGCTGCGTTGTTCCGCGCGCGTGTCCCCGGGAGACATCTCTGAAGGCGGCCCGTAGCCGCCGCCGGCCGGCGAATTCATTATGTACTTATCCTGCAATATTGTTAATCAAAGGTTAATGAATTAAGTTCAACATCTGTCCGCGACTTTGGACTTGTATATATTATGCACAATCTGTTCTGATATCACCTATATGTTCCTGGAAAGTTTCATTAAAATCCGTTCGGCAGTTAACAGGCACATTTAGACTTTCGCGTTTATTGAACGGGCGAGCGAAACGTACGAAGTTCTCCGTTTCAGGTTGGGCAAAAACTCTTTCGTATGTCTGTCTGGATACCTAACCATTACAATAACATCATTATAGTATTTTATATAATCGTAACACAATAAGGGTTCTTAAAGACGTCCTATTGGTCAAATTCATTATAGTTCAGTAAAGGCGCCACGTGGTTGGTCGAATTTATTTTAGTTGTCTAAAGCGTTGTATAATAATTATTATAGTTGAGTTCGGAGCCCCATAGAAAAAAAGTATGCGGTTTTAGTTTAGTGTACGAAGTCTTAATTCAAACATTAAAGTGGACGAGTATAAAAAAGAACTTGGACATTTACCCCTGGGTATGCTGTCACTGAGGCCTTCCCTCCGAGGTTGATGACCCGACCGTCCACTCTCTGCAGCAAATTCAGCCCTCTTTCACCTGGCTCACCGCCTGAAAATGAGATAGACATAAAATAGAAAATAGGTAAATCGCTATTATTACTATGAAAGAGGGTGAGATGCAACTAAATGCATCCACCATAGAAGCATCTTCTTGATTATTGTTTTGATTAAACTTTTTTTCTGTGTACTGGTAAGACAGATCCCATAAAAACATTCAAGTCTTCCATCGTAAAAAGTTGTGAGGATATTTCGTAGAGCCAAGTCAGGTATTCTTATTAATCTATGTTTGCTTGCTGAATAAAATCCTGCAACTTGAAAATCACACAACCTTACTGCATTTATTATTTTTTGCATACCTAAACTATGAAGTATTGTGTAATTGCCAAGTCACAAAATTTTATTTAGCTAGCAAATAATGATTAATAAGATCCTGAACTGGCTCTACGTAATATCTCACAACTTTTTATGGTGGAAGAGTTTCGAGACTTGGCCTATTTTTTACATGGAATGTTTATTATGAAAGCTCACTTCTTTTTGAAGGTTACAATACAATACAATACAAATACTCTCTATTGCGTTACCAATACCTACATACAAATTAATGAATGCAGCTCTGGAAATTATATTTTTGATAGACTTTAGAGTTATTTTACCAACCCCAAATAACATCAACATATACAAATTTATGAATCCAGCTGGAAATAATATGTATGGATATGTTGCTTTACCAACCGCAAATAACTTTTTTATAGTTTTCTAGTGCATTGTACACCTAAAACTAACCGCACGCAAAATTTCAAGTTTGTAGGTCTGTTAGAAGAGTACCTTAGAATTTTGATGATCGGTCAGTGAGTAAGTGAGTCAGTGACAAAATTGAGGAATGTTAACTTACAATAATTATTTAACTACTGGTTCGAAGTTGATGTAATTTGGAAATATATCTAGCTTTGTAATGTCCTCTTGGTCACTGAAAATGTAGGCTTCTAGTTTTTTCCACAACTAAGTTACAGGGGGGCCGAAAATGTCCCGAATGGTTTCGAGAAAAGGATGGTTCGGCCGTGTCTTTTTTTTGCTCTTTTGCTTGCCTTGTCGGGGGCACTGCCGTGCCCCCAGATGGGAATACTGAGCCGGGTGTTACTAGTGATAAAAAAATGGTGTTAACAGGAGGAAATATCGCATAGGAGCGTGTGTGGGTGTACTCACCATGCATGCCATAGGGCTGGAAGGCGCGGCGCTCCGTGAGCACGGAGAGCCGGACGGGGCGCCGGAACACCAGCGAGCGCCGCGTGCCGTCGGCGCCGGGCCAGCGACCTGTTACAACATAGGAGCGTGTGTGGGTGTACTCACCATGCATGCCATAGGGCTGGAAGGCGCGGCGCTCCGTGAGCACGGAGAGCCGGACGGGGCGCCGGAACACCAGCGAGCGCCGCGTGCCGTCGGCGCCGGGCCAGCGACCTGTTACAACATAGGAGCGTGTGTGGGTGTACTCACCATGCATGCCATAGGGCTGGAAGGCGCGGCGCTCCGTGAGCACGGAGAGCCGGACGGGGCGCCGGAACACCAGCGAGCGCCGCGTGCCGTCGCCGCCGGGCCAGCGACCTGTTACAACATAGGAGCGTGTGTGGGTGTACTCACCATGCATGCCATAGGGCTGGAAGGCGCGGCGCTCCGTGAGCACGGAGAGCCGGACGGGGCGCCGGAACACCAGCGAGCGCCGCGTGCCGTCGCCGCCGGGCCAGCGACCTGTTACAACATAGGAGCGTGTGTGGGTGTACTCACCATGCATGCCATAGGGCTGGAAGGCGCGGCGCTCCGTGAGCACGGAGAGCCGGACGGGGCGCCGGAACACCAGCGAGCGCCGCGTGCCGTCGCCGCCGGGCCAGCGACCTGTTACAACATAGGAGCGTGTGTGGGTGTACTCACCATGCATGCCATAGGGCTGGAAGGCGCGGCGCTCCGTGAGCACGGAGAGCCGGACGGGGCGCCGGAACACCAGCGAGCGCCGCGTGCCGTCGCCGCCGGGCCAGCGACCTGTTACAACATAGGAGCGTGTGTGGGTGTACTCACCATGCATGCCATAGGGCTGGAAGGCGCGGCGCTCCGTGAGCACGGAGAGCCGGACGGGGCGCCGGAACACCAGCGAGCGCCGCGTGCCGTCGCCGCCGGGCCAGCGACCTGTTACAACATAGGAGCGTGTGTGGGTGTACTCACCATGCATGCCATAGGGCTGGAAGGCGCGGCGCTCCGTGAGCACGGAGAGCCGGACGGGGCGCCGGAACACCAGCGAGCGCCGCGTGCCGTCGCCGCCGGGCCAGCGACCTGTTACAACATAGGAGCGTGTGTGGGTGTACTCACCATGCATGCCATAGGGCTGGAAGGCGCGGCGCTCCGTGAGCACGGAGAGCCGGACGGGGCGCCGGAACACCAGCGAGCGCCGCGTGCCGTCGCCGCCGGGCCAGCGACCTGTTACAACATAGGAGCGTGTGTGGGTGTACTCACCATGCATGCCATAGGGCTGGAAGGCGCGGCGCTCCGTGAGCACGGAGAGCCGGACGGGGCGCCGGAACACCAGCGAGCGCCGCGTGCCGTCGGCGCCGGGCCAGCGACCTGTTACAACATAGGAGCGTGTGTGGGTGTACTCACCATGCATGCCATAGGGCTGGAAGGCGCGGCGCTCCGTGAGCACGGAGAGCCGGACGGGGCGCCGGAACACCAGCGAGCGCCGCGTGCCGTCGCCGCCGGGCCAGCGACCTGTTACAACATAGGAGCGTGTGTGGGTGTACTCACCATGCATGCCATAGGGCTGGAAGGCGCGGCGCTCCGTGAGCACGGAGAGCCGGACGGGGCGCCGGAACACCAGCGAGCGCCGCGTGCCGTCGCCGCCGGGCCAGCGACCTGTTACAACATAGGAGCGTGTGTGGGTGTACTCACCATGCATGCCATAGGGCTGGAAGGCGCGGCGCTCCGTGAGCACGGAGAGCCGGACGGGGCGCCGGAACACCAGCGAGCGCCGCGTGCCGTCGGCGCCGGGCCAGCGACCTGTTACAACATAGGAGCGTGTGTGGGTGTACTCACCATGCATGCCATAGGGCTGGAAGGCGCGGCGCTCCGTGAGCACGGAGAGCCGGACGGGGCGCAGGAACACCAGCGAGCGCCGCGTGCCGTCGCCGCCGGGCCAGCGACCTGTTACAACATAGGAGCGTGTGTGGGTGTACTCACCATGCATGCCATAGGGCTGGAAGGCGCGGCGCTCCGTGAGCACGGAGAGCCGGACGGGGCGCCGGAACACCAGCGAGCGCCGCGTGCCGTCGGCGCCGGGCCAGCGACCTGTTACAACATAGGAGCGTGTGTGGGTGTACTCACCATGCATGCCATAGGGCTGGAAGGCGCGGCGCTCCGTGAGCACGGAGAGCCGGACGGGGCGCCGGAACACCAGCGAGCGCCGCGTGCCGTCGGCGCCGGGCCAGCGACCTGTTACAACATAGGAGCGTGTGTGGGTGTACTCACCATGCATGCCATAGGGCTGGAAGGCGCGGCGCTCCGTGAGCACGGAGAGCCGGACGGGGCGCCGGAACACCAGCGAGCGCCGCGTGCCGTCGGCGCCGGGCCAGCGACCTGTTACAACATAGGAGCGTGTGTGGGTGTACTCACCATGCATGCCATAGGGCTGGAAGGCGCGGCGCTCCGTGAGCACGGAGAGCCGGACGGGGCGCCGGAACACCAGCGAGCGCCGCGTGCCGTCGCCGCCGGGCCAGCGACCTGTTACAACATAGGAGCGTGTGTGGGTGTACTCACCATGCATGCCATAGGGCTGGAAGGCGCGGCGCTCCGTGAGCACGGAGAGCCGGACGGGGCGCCGGAACACCAGCGAGCGCCGCGTGCCGTCGGCGCCGGGCCAGCGACCTGTTACAACATAGGAGCGTGTGTGGGTGTACTCACCATGCATGCCATAGGGCTGGAAGGCGCGGCGCTCCGTGAGCACGGAGAGCCGGACGGGGCGCCGGAACACCAGCGAGCGCCGCGTGCCGTCGGCGCCGGGCCAGCGACCTGTTACAACATAGGAGCGTGTGTGGGTGTACTCACCATGCATGCCATAGGGCTGGAAGGCGCGGCGCTCCGTGAGCACGGAGAGCCGGACGGGGCGCCGGAACACCAGCGAGCGCCGCGTGCCGTCGGCGCCGGGCCAGCGACCTGTTACAACATAGGAGCGTGTGTGGGTGTACTCACCATGCATGCCATAGGGCTGGAAGGCGCGGCGCTCCGTGAGCACGGAGAGCCGGACGGGGCGCCGGAACACCAGCGAGCGCCGCGTGCCGTCGGCGCCGGGCCAGCGACCTGTTACAACATAGGAGCGTGTGTGGGTGTACTCACCATGCATGCCATAGGGCTGGAAGGCGCGGCGCTCCGTGAGCACGGAGAGCCGGACGGGGCGCCGGAACACCAGCGAGCGCCGCGTGCCGTCGCCGCCGGGCCAGCGACCTGTTACAACATAGGAGCGTGTGTGGGTGTACTCACCATGCATGCCATAGGGCTGGAAGGCGCGGCGCTCCGTGAGCACGGAGAGCCGGACGGGGCGCCGGAACACCAGCGAGCGCCGCGTGCCGTCGGCGCCGGGCCAGCGACCTGTTACAACATAGGAGCGTGTGTGGGTGTACTCACCATGCATGCCATAGGGCTGGAAGGCGCGGCGCTCCGTGAGCACGGAGAGCCGGACGGGGCGCCGGAACACCAGCGAGCGCCGCGTGCCGTCGCCGCCGGGCCAGCGACCTGTTACAACATAGGAGCGTGTGTGGGTGTACTCACCATGCATGCCATAGGGCTGGAAGGCGCGGCGCTCCGTGAGCACGGAGAGCCGGACGGGGCGCCGGAACACCAGCGAGCGCCGCGTGCCGTCGCCGCCGGGCCAGCGACCTGTTACAACATAGGTTCCGTTTAAAACGCGGATTTTGATTATTTGAAAATGTGCTCCTACGCAGTCGGATCTATGTAGCTGAAAGCTACGATTTTAGAGAAAGACGGATCCTAAGGTTGAGAGTGCCGGTGGTTACGTAACGTTTTAGAATAGTAAAAAAGTTCTAAAAAAAATGGGGCACGCTTGTGTAAAATAATGTGCCCGTTCATCTATGCTCCCTGGAATACGCAGTTTTATGGAACATTTCTGCTTAATATATGTACAGTCAGCATCAAAAGTAGCTACGCAAACGAAGACGTCAAAAGTCTTTATTAAAAGGGAATAAGAACTTTTGACGTCTTCGATTGCGTAGTTACTTTTGATGCTGACTCTGGTTATTAAAGTAATAAGTGGTACCTCTGCCGCCCGTCCCCGGCCTCAGCGAGAACTCGGCCACGAGCATGGGGTAGCGCCGCTCCACGATCTCCACGTCCGTGATGCGCGTGTTGGTCATGTGTGTGTGCGCGCCGCCCGCGCCCGCCCAGCCCGGGCCCTGCACACACAGCAGGGGCATGGAGAGGCACGGGCGCAGCCGGGTTTCAATTCCGGGGGAAGGGGTTCAAGGAAATATAACAACAACAAGTGAAATCAAAAGAATTTTCGAAAAACCCAACTGTTTTTTAGGGTTCTGTAGCCAAAATGGCAAAAACGGAACCCTTATAGTTTCGTCATGTCCGTATGTCACAGGCACTTTACTCGAAAACTATAAGGTGTATTTGAATAAAACTTTAAGGATAGGTGTATTTTGTTAGCCACTACATAGTTTTGTAACTGAATGACAAAAAAAATTTTTTTAGGGGTGCACTCCATACATCTAATTGCATATGAAAAAAAATTTTTTTTCATTGTTAGCCCACGTGTGGGGCACATCAATCGATAGGCCTTTCAATAGTACATTTCGATGCTATAGTGCGGAAAGTATGTAATGACATTTCCGCACGTGTATCGAGCGACGTTTTTTAATACAGTTGGGTCGTTCTTCTTTTCGACCGACAATAGCCTGTC
Source organism: Epinotia nisella (assembly GCA_932294315.1). Lineage (NCBI taxonomy): Eukaryota > Metazoa > Arthropoda > Insecta > Lepidoptera > Tortricidae > Epinotia > Epinotia nisella. The sequence continues at coordinate 13,910,317 of OW028693.1, forward strand.
CTTCGTCTTATTACGGCATCTCATTTGAGTAATGATGTTTATGGTTTTATTATGTTCGAATGAACGTCCATATTATTTTATTAATTAGTGATATATAATATTTCACTTTCTCTAACTAGCATTTTTTTAAATGTTTGTTTTTTTCGTAGAATGCCGTGACAGAGTGGTAAACCAAAATGTTGTCCCCACTGAAATAGTCCACTTTGTCACATGTTTTTTTTAGAAACCAACCGTAAATAAATATTTATATTGGCCAGAAAGTAAACTTTACTTAGTTCTAATGAAGAAACCTATGCATTTTTTTTCAAATCGGACTTCAAAACCACAATTTTCGATAGTTCAAAAACCAAAAAAACAGAAAAACCTCGATTCATTGTCGGTAAAAAAGAAGAACGACCCAGTTGCGAAAAAATAAGAAATACAACAAGTAAGGAATTCATACATACATACATATAATCACGCCTCTTTCCCAGAGGGGTAGGCAGAGATCACGGATCTCCATTTGCTACGATCCTGACAAACCACTTTCGCTTCACTCACCTTCATAACATTTCTCATACATGCTCGTCGGTGCTATAATACAGTTGAAAAATAATTAAGTTTAATACAGTTTAAATACAGCTTAATACAGTTCTATCGTAATTATTTTTTATTGACATAATAATTAATAAAAAAAATTAAAAAATTGTTTATTTCGGACAAGATCCATATTATTATTAGATAATTAATGTTTAATTAAATAATTAGTTAATTAATGGTACAATTTGTACAAGGAAAATTGAAAAGCACTAGTTCGCGAAAACCAACTATCCGCACGCTAAACAGCTACGTAAAGTAGCACTTTTGAGGAAATGTACTAAAAAATAAATTTTCTCAGCAATTTTTTTGATTAAGTGAATAGAGTCGGAGATAATCGCCCCGAAAGTCTGTCCCGAAAAATATGAAAAAAATCATCAATCTTATTAAACGCTTTCACCGAAAATTATTTTGAACAAAATCGGTTCAAAGGTCTTCGAAATATTGCTGAAAAACTGCCAGCGGAGGCGGTGAGCTTTTGTTTCTCCAATAATGTTAGGTGCGGCCACAAGATGCTCAATTTCGACGTTCCTCCGAACTCTGAAGCTTCCGTCATCTCTCCTCTCCGGACCTAGAATTTTTCTCTCCGCGACCAAGAGTTTATTTTCTTCTTTAAGTATTAGCGTTCAAGTCTCACATCCATACATGAGTATTGGCTTCATGACCGTTTTGTATATGCGGAGTTCGGTGTTTCTACTCAGGAGCTTGGACGATAACACTTTATGAACGGCGGCACGGCACCGCATAATTGATTGGTACCGTGCGGAATTTATTTCGATACCACTTACACCCCAGATTCGGTTGAAACCGTTCAACCACTCTCACTGGAGCGCAAACTAGAGTATTTCAGTGTATAAACCGCCCCCGCGTGGTCGTGCCGGAGGTTTCCCCAGGCTACTCTCCAACCACGCAATTCGGCCGCTGTATTGGGTTCGTCCTATTATAGCAACAGTCAGGGGTAAAAAAAAGCAGAATTTATATCCAATCGGAGATTCTTGCATACAACGAGAGAACCGTTGGTCCGCACACCGCAGCAGGATGCGGCGCAGTGGCAGAGGTCACAAACAGGTATAATTAGGATGACTTACCGCTCCGCTTCCGCCAGCGACGGTTTCATAGTAGCCCCAACTGTCCTCGCCTAGTGTCAGGTTGTTCATGCAGCCTTGAGACGCGGCGCACACCTGCAATACACATATACGCCATTAAATTCTAGTTAGCGACAACTAAGGCAACTGACTTACGCTTTGGGTGGCAAAGCATGCTAGTTCATCACGGCGAGTACCTATTATTTGCCAAAAACTGATTCTTAATTTATCAACGTAATAGTAATTCGTGATTTTATTCGTTCCACTGATGGACCTGGTGGTTTCATACCAAATAGCAGCGCTACAAGATGACCGACTATAAAAGAGGTTTTAGGAAAAAGTAAAAACACCTATGGCTATTCCAAGGTGGTTTTCTCTGGCCCTCCATGGAAGCGACATGGTTGGACAATAGGGTGGCTCCCTCTTGTATGAAAAAACAAAATGATTGATTTTTATCGGGCATAGATGGAAAACGGTGCTATATAACGATGCTATATATTGGGCGAGCTATGGAGCACAGCATATTAGGTGTAAACCTAATGGATCGCATCCGGAACACCACGCTGCGCTCCAAGACCCAAATAGAGGATGTAACTCGGAAGGCGGCCAAGTTAAAGTGGGACTGGGCTGGTCACGTCTACCGCATGCCGAATGAGCTGTGAGCCCAAAGGGGCCACGGAGTGGAAGCCACAAAACTCAAAACGGACACGCGGTAGACCCCGTCGGCGATGGCAGGATAACTTGCGATGGACTCCTTTCTAAAAGACTGGCCAGATATTGCTCAAGACCGCGATAAATGGAAACAGAGGGGGGAGGCCTTTGCTCAGCAGTGGGACATAACGGGCTCGATATGATGATACATTGAACTAATGTGTGAAAAATTTTAGCTATCGGAATACGGGCGTCTTAGAACATAGCAAACAAAAATACTTGGTTAAGGATATACAAAACAAAACGTGACAATGGACAAAAATGGACAATCATTGGGGGTGTATTGGGTAGTCTGGTCCTTCGGTCCAGTCCCACACACCCGTCACGTCCGTCTAATCATTCCCCCAACACAAAAAGGTGGTTTTTGAAGCAATTTACCTGGAAAGCCGACGTTGACGCGTATGTTAACAGGCGGCCCTGTTAACATACGCGTTGTGATCGTTACCTGGAAGGCCTTAAGAACGACGTCGACGATGCGCTGCGAGGTGAGCACGTTGCCGCCCACCACGGCCGCGCCCTCCGACGGGTCCAGGATGCAACCTGGTGGGATCACCACCTTCACTGGGTTCAGGCAGCCCTGGTAAAAACGGGCTAGTTGTAATGTGAATGTGGACAGCGCTAAGGCCTGTGACTCGTCCGCGCCCCTAGTGGCACCAAATAAAATTATCATAATGTCGAATTTTATGGATAAAGAATTAACAATATAGTTAAATGGAGAAAAAAGTAACACAAGAGAATAAGTAATCACAAAGTTATAAGTGTTCACGTTTAAGAGGGGGTATATTGAGACGGAGATACACGAACGAACTTCGTTTTCGTCTCACGGTAGAGCCTCTGACCCTTAAAAAGGGATTGTCATTTTGAGATTTCTCTCTCTCTAAAAATAAACACCAGAACGGTTAGTTTCGCAATTTTTCAGATATTTCAATGGGTTTTTGTTGGCCTTTTTTCTTTTGGAGTAATAATACAATCCGAGTCCACAACTCTATTCGATTAGTGTATGATAGTCCCCTAGTGTTTATTATACATTTATTGAGTGTGTATAGGAAATGAAAAAGAAAAAGCGCTGTTTGAATCGTCTGATAAAAACGTAGAGGCCAATCACACAAAACTAAATACCATAGATAGGCGATGTGGGCGTGGCACGCGCGCCACTAGTTTGACCTTGACCATGCGCTATTAGCCTTCGCGCCGACGTCACCTGATCGGCGTGCAGTCGCTCACACAGTTGTAGGCGACGTGGAGGGGATGAGGTGGCGACACCGGTCCCGATTTAGTGTTCTGTGAGGCCAATGATGATGAGGATATGAACCTAACCTGATTGAGAGGCACATCGTGGCCGACCATGCAGCGGAGACAGTAGATGAGCGCCGACAAGGTGATGGCTCGCGGCGAGTTCAGGTTGCCCCACACCTCCACGCCAGTGCCGCTGGAAGAGTCATGAATTTGGTAGTTTCCTCAAGTCAAAATTGTTTCTTAGTTGCTAAATGGATAGTAAACCGTCAAATTAATGTAATAAAGTATAAATTACGAAATATAATTAAAAACATAAAAAGATGTAGAGCTTGAAAGTTTAGAAAAAATATGTATTTTTTTATTGTCCAGAAGTAAATTTAAAGCTACCAGTAGAATCCTTACCTACTATTTTATGGAAACAAATAATCAAAAATTGTCATAAAATTACAACTATAGACCTAAACGCAGTATTTCGCGTCCGAAACAGCAATTTACTTGATTTTCCATACAACGATTAGTACAAACATCAAACTGTGACGTCATACATACTTATACTTATGTTCTTGAATTGTAGTTGCTCCCATACAAACTTTTGTACCTCTTGTATGTCAGGTCAGTCAAAGATTTTTCGAAAGACCCAACTGCTTTTTTGCAAATATTATAACCTACGTCACTTTCACAATTAAGAGGAATCCAACGACACCTCATATGTCGAAATGGTCAAACGGTTTAGGCTGCAGGGCGTGCCAAAGAATAAGACATATATACATACATATCCTCCTCCTCTCCTTCGGCAGTCGGGTGAAAAGGAACACTCACGTGAAATCGCAGAGCGCTGTGCCTGTATCCCTGTCTAGAGTGACTTTGAGAGCTATGGGGGTGCCGTTGTCCAAATATTCCACTGCTTGTAGCACCGTTGATCCGGTACTGGCGTATGTCCTGTTTGCTATCTCCTGCAATGTTACACGGAGATGACGAAGATAATTGAAAAAAACCGGACAAGTGCGAGTTCGCCTCGCGTGGTGAGGGTTCCGTATATAATCTAAATTTCATAAGTGTTTTTGAATACTCAAACTTCTTATAGGTTTTCCTGTAATCTTTAGGCAAGGAACTATTTTCCATATTTTTTTCAGAATTTTAATCCTAGTAGTTTCGGAGATAAGGGTCAATTTTCGTTTTTTTTCCTAAATTACTTCAAATCTGTTTTTGCTAAAATTATAAAAAAAAATATCTGACATGCTTATAACAACCCCTTTCATTTGATATGTCACACAATACAGTTTGCGGAACTTTTATTTTTTTAATTTTATAGTTTACCCCCCAAAAGTGGCCCCCTTGTTCAGAATTCATTAATTTACTTTACGCGGCCATCTTTGGGTCACGAATTTACATATGTGTACCAAATTTCAACTCAATCGGTCCAGTAGTTTCGGAGCAAATCGGCTGTGACAGACTGACAGACAGACAACCGAGTGATCCTATAAGGGTTCCGTTTTTTTTCTTTTGAGGTATCGGAACCCTAAAAAAACCTGACACTACAATCATAGCGAACCGTCTAAACAGACAAACGTTCGATTATTAGCACACTTAAATCGGTTCATCCGTTTGGGAGGTACGATTACACAATTATATATGTTAAATTTATAACACTCCTCTTTTACATCGGTTGAAAAATAACATTCCCCCTTATCTTATCTAGTTGAGGGCCCTTTCGGATACACTTCGACCCAGTGGGAACTTTTGTGCATTTGCCCTCCCCTTTATAGCTACTCCCAAGCTCGCTCCATCATTTCCACAAAACGGATGCAGCTTAGCGAGAACACCTTGAATCCCTTTGGTTGCGGGTAGCCGTTACCAAAGTGATTCATTCTTTGTCTGGCAAGGGCATGACATTCACACAGTAACATTCCCCCTTAGAGCATACATAACTGGAGTAGCCTTATGTCGTATTTGCCTACAAAAATGTCTGCCGAATTTTGCGGGGCGGGGGGGAGCATCTTAATAGGATTACAGCATCATGCGGGCATTTTTATGATCAGTGTTCTCTTGCAAGACGATTTTGTGAATGACCATTAATCGATTGCAAAATTGTCTTTGTATGATTTTTTGCACATTGTGCAAGGTTTTCTACAGAGGGGCAAGTTATTAAAGGCCTACCCCAGTTATGTATGCTCTAAGCATTCCCCTAATAATTCAGCCTACTCTGACTAGTTAAGTCTTGATTACATTGAATTCAACAAAGTCCCGCAGAGAGGGGCTCCTACCACTCAGCAGCATTTTGACTCCTTCTCTGGGCCATGTGCCCTTTGAGCTTTGGACGCAACAAGAAGATACTCAATATGATAATAACATACTCAATTCAACTGTTGTATCTGTGTCACTCAAAGTTTCGTAGACTCAAGACCAATGATAAATTGATCTAGGTGTATAATTGGCTACCTATTATCGTAAAAATGTGTCTAGATGTTGAGGATAAACATATAATCCAGACCTCGAGAACCTTAATATAAAGTATATTGCAGCAGTCAATTTTCAACCTAATATGCCTATCATTAAGATCTAAGTTACCTTGAGCATGTCCCGGACCGCCAGCTCTGCGTTCTTCTGTATGTGCGCCATATACGCCTGCACCACATCCAATCCGTAGTGGCCTATTAGCTCTCCTACTAGTTGAATACCCTGGACAATCAATATTTATTAATCATTAGCTTCCACCAGCAACTTCGTCTGCGTGGACCCGGGATAAAAACTATCCTATATTTTAATCCAGGCTATAAACTATCTGCGTGCAAAATTTCATCCAAATCGGTTGAGCCGTTTGAGCGTGATTGAGTAACAAACATCCAAACATCTAAACATCCAAACTTTCGCATTTATAATATTAGAAGGATTAGAAGGATAATTAAAATCATAAAAAGATAGTCTTGAAAGTTTAAAAAAATATGTTTTTTTTTATAGTTTTAAATAAATAAATAAATAGTCCACTCGTTTTCTCAATGGCAAGCAGAGGCAGGAAGAATTTTAAATAAAAGATTACCCGTTGGTTGGCGGCGACCTGCGCCTTCAGGTCGGACAGGTTGTCGGCCAGGTTCCTGGTCCCAGAGCAACCTTCTTCCTTGCCGGGCTTCATCAGCTCTGAAACATCGCTCATTTACATTTACAAATTGTTGGGTCATCATTCATTAGAATCATCAGTTACAAAGAAGGTTGTTTTATTGGTTTAAAGAGATCGTATGTACAGCCGAATTCATAAATATATGAACATCCCCAAAGATTCAAAATCATCTGAGCAACCTTATGACCTTAACAATAAAGTTTTTTTGATCGATTTGTTCGTGTATATATTTTCGAACTCGACTGTACGCTTTGGACATCAGAAGCTGCCTAACGAATGATTGTCCGTGTCTGTATTTACGGGTCCGTGTAATGTACGGCCAACCGGGTCCACTATATATTTGTCTCTCATGCATAAAGAGAGGAATAGATCTGACGCCTGTACGAGAAGACGGCATGAAATGAACCCCACCGATTAATGACAAATAGACTTATCTGTAGTTTACACGAGTGTGACTATACAGACAGATCTGACGACCGTTGCTTCGCGCTACCAGGGCTTCATAAGTATCACGAAACAAACCTTCAGTGAGCTCCATCTCGTTGAAGTTCCCTCCATCGACGAGCAGGAAGGACTTAAAGGCGGCGCTCTCCTGTGCGAGCGAGACGGCGTAGATCCCGTCGTTTAGTGATAAATAGACTTATCTGGAGCCGTAGCATGGTTGGCCTTATCACGCGACAAGTGACAAGATAAGAGCGTCGTCTCGTTCTATCGAACGGTGTCAGCCAGTGACGCACGCTCTATCCTATCACCTATCGCGTGACAAGGCCAGCCATGCTACGGGGCCTGTAGTTTACACGAGTGTGACTATAGGTACAGTCGCCATCAGATATATCGGAGCGGCGAAAGCGCTCACAAATATCTGAACACGTCTCTATTGTCGAGGCATTATAGACGTGTTCAGATATTAGTGAGCGCTTTCGCCGCTCTGATATATCTGATGGCGACTGTACATATGGCTCGGGCGCCCGTTGCATCGCGCTACCAGGGCCTCATAAGTATCGCGAAGCAAACCTTCAGTGAGCTCCTTCTCGTTGAAGTTCCCTCCATCCACGAGCAGGAAGGACTTAAAGGCGGCGCCCTCCTGCGCGAGCGAGACGGAGTGCGGCGGCATGGAGCCCGGCGTGAGTCCGCCGATGTCGGCGTGGTGGCCGCGGGACGCCACGAAGAATATGGGGCGACCGCGACCGCTGCGGACCAAGGTTTAGTGGGAACCGATTAGAGAGGCAAATCACAACTCAAAACATTTGTATTTGCTATCAACTAACCAGATTATAGCTAATATTAAAACCAACCGCTTTATCTTATGCCCCGTATGCTATCCGCCGCGCTCGGCCGTTTGGACGCGGCTATTGACGGTCAGAGGCATTTATTTTGTTTCTGTGTCAAAGCAGTTTGTTAAAAAAAATATGGCGCCAAATTGAATATTTTCGTCTAGGAATTTATTATTGATTGTGGATGGATATCTTTATTTTTACTATTTTCTCGCAATCGAAGTGAGAAGTAGAGTTTATAACTCTGGTCTAAAAGTCCCCCTTGAATAATTTTCCCTCACTTCGCTCGGGAAAATAACCAAATGGTAATATGGCTTAGAACACTCCCGTGATGAAGAGGTAGTTAGCCCTTCACTGTCCTAGTTCTAAGTAGTTCAGTTCTATCTTTTAGTTATGATCATTATTGTAAAATTCAAAATTTACTGCAATTTAAATGTGTTAACCTATACCTATGGATGAAGAATCTGAAATAAATTACTATTTAATTTTATTTCAATTTTATTTTATTTAGCCCTTTGCAATACAATCTACTATTTAATCCTTATTTGAAAAAATACCACATTATTGATAATTTGATTTGGTGTCTACACCCGTACTGTTGAAATAGGGGCCAGATAGCACTCGTACACGTACTTGTGGAAGACTGGTGTGATGACGGTGAGGTCCGGCAGGTGCGAGCCGCCCGCCTTCGGGTGGTTGGCCAGCAGCACGTCTCCCGGCCGCAGGGAGTCACCACGGACTTTCATCTGAGGGAATCGACGCGCACTGTCATATGAGGGAATCGACGCGCACTGTCATCTGAGGGAATCGACTCGCACTGTCATCTGAGGGAATCGACGCGCACTGTCATCTGAGGGAATCGACTCGCACTGTCATCTGAGGGAATCGACGTGCACTGTCATCTGAGGGAGTCGACGCGCACTGTCATCTGAGGGAATCGACGCGCACTGTCATCTGAGGGAATCGATGCGCACTCTCATCTGAGGGAATCGACCATTCAAATGTAGCAGGCACTGTCACTTCTTCTGATCCCGTATCTATTCGGGGTCGGCTCTCCTACGGCCGTATTCGTAAACGTTCAACAAGTTTGTCTTTATCTGTCACGTGAACATTTTTGTTTGTGAGAAAGGAACAAAAAACATTTTAGCTCACAGAGGTTCGTTAAGTCTTAATGAGGTTAGTATCCTCACCTGATACTGCACCGTTTCCTGCATGGCACCCAAGTGTACAGGTATGTGAGGCGCGTTGGACACCAGGCCGCCGTTGGGCCCGAACAGCGCGCACGAGAAGTCAAGCCGCTCTTTGATGTTCACGGATATAGACGTCCTTTGCAGTACTCTGGAAAAAAAAACTTGACTTTACAATACAAACTTGGTAGGGGTCAAAAGTTTAATTTTTAGTACAAGCTTTTATTGTCGACTGTACTTTTATATATACCGTCATCAACTACTCATTGAGACAATTTAAACGAGCCCAAACTCAACGGTGTTACATCGGTTAAACACTGAATTCCCATGGCCACCTTCTGTCTCCATCATCAGATCAGGTCGATGGTACCATAATATTGAATTGTCATCCAAACTATACTAATACCCATCAGCTCAATCGGATAACGGCGAGTGACTGAAAAATGGATTGCAAATTTTGACAGACAACTTGCATCATACTTATATATGTATTAACATACGAACAGGGTCAAGTTAATATATAGCTTGTACTACAAGATTCCGACGAATTGAGAACCGCCTCCTTTTTTGAAGTTGGTTGGGTGGAAAATGACCTCGGATGCCGGTCAACAATTCTATACTAGAATGACAATACGGGTGTAGACTCTAAATTTATTATAACTTCAAAAGAAAGAAGGCAAAAAAATATGCCTAATGACGAAAATCCCATTCAAATATCTCAAAAAATTACAAAGCTATAACCAGTTTAATATTGCTTGTTAGAGAGAGAAAACGCTCAAAGATTCTGACGTCACGACCGTCGGGCGTCATAGTAAATGACAATCGTTTCATATGAACGTGCGTTTTGCGGAAAAGGAACAGAACATACCCCCTCTTAAAACTTTGGAAACTTATAACTTTGTGATTATTTAACCTCTTGCGTTGCTTTTTTTCTCCATTTGACTACATTTTTAATCCTTTTTCGAGAAAATACAACATTATTGGTTCTTTTATTAAGTGTCTCCCCTTTTCTATTATATTATAATGTACTAAAACCGTCCACACCTGCCCATCTGCTCGGCTATAGACATGAAGCGGTGAGAGAAGATGCTCAGCTGGATGGAGTCGAGGGCGGTAGTGATCTTCTTCGGCTGCCCGGAGCCGATGGTTATCTTGATGTCGCCGAACTTCGTTATTTTCGCGCGACAGTCTGTAACAATGAATCAATCATCATCATCATCATATCAGCCGATATACGTCCACTGTTGAACAAAGAGTGCCACAATGACCGATCCTGCGCCACCCGCATCCAGCGGACTCCAGCGACCTTTACCAGGTCATCAGTCCACCTTGTGGGGGGCCTACCCACGCCGCGCCTTCCGGTACGTGGTCGTTACTCGAGAACCTTGGCCATCCTAATGGCCATCGGTTCTACGTGCAATGTGCACCGCCCCCTGCCACTTAAGTTTAGCGATTCGGTGGGCTATATCGGTTACCTTGGTTCTGCTCAACAATCAATACCTAGACCAAACCCAGCTTCTGACAGAATAAAAGTTGATTAACCCATATAAAGCACTGTATCCTGGCTACAAGTGATACTCACCAGGCTCAACCAGCGCAGTGGAGAGGCTGTCCATGATGATAGCGGGTCCGGGCACCTCCTGCTCCGGCCGCAGTTTCTCCAGGAGGTACACTCCCGTGGCCTGGTACCCGCCTTCGAAGTACACCTTTACCATCTGCGAATGACGTCCGATGTCAAATTATCTTGCACGAGGGCGACCATCCACTAGAGTTGTGCGAGGCAGCGGAACGGTCTGCTAACGCATCTCTTGTTATTGGTGGATAACAAGGTGGCACAGAGGGGCTAAGGCGCATGCATGGGCGTAGCGAGGTACATAGAAGACGCAGTCCCATTGCTCATGCAGCATTTACCTTAGATATATTCTTGGATCCTTGGTCTAATACACCTGCCCCTTAACTAAATTCTAGCTACGCCCTTGGGCGCATGTGTCTCCCCTCGAGTGGCAAGCGTTCATAGGCTACGGTAACCGCTTACCGTCGGATGGCCCGTACGCTTGTATGCCACCGACGAGGCAAAAAGATAAGAAAAAACCGTCTTTGAAACTAATATTTCGCTCTAGCTTCAGCACTAGGCAGTGTTCAATCAATGGTGAATGCTGAATGACAAATGTCAGGTTGACAATTTTTTTCCGAAATTGCACGATCGATCGCTTTTGAAAACGCGCAATCACTCACAGAACAATAAGTTTATACTTATCGCTGATATCGTTCGATCGCTATCGCTTTTGGAAACACTCGATAATTCATAGATCGGTGAGCCCATATCGCTGAAATCGCGCGACTGATCGCTTTTGAAAACGCGTGAGCGGCCACCCACAGATCGGATATCATCTATTCACGATAGTCTATCCGTGATAAAATTTTCGTGATAAAGTCGATCGTAATATCATTTTTCGTGATAACATACTAGCGCCGAAATAAATTAATGAATATTAACTTACTTTAAAATTACTACTAATCACATTTCTATACAATATTTCACTAACCTTTTCGGGTACAGGGGTCGTCCCCTTTCCACTAGGCGGCGCCGTCTCTTCAGCTACCTACAAAGACGATTAGACTAACATTAAGTACACCTCCTCAAATAGGTATAAACAAATATTTTGTACAATCAGCAGAAAGAGTTACGCGTACGAAGAGTTCGAAATGTACACTAGTCCGTATAATATAAGAATAAGAGCTTGTTTAGATTATTTTCATCTTCGTCCGCGTAGCTACTTCGCTAAATGTATATCAGGCCAGTAAAACATGGCCGTAGCAATAATTTACTTGAAAAACAAAGTTTTTAACCGACTTCAATTTAGTACAGTCGAGTTCTCCAATATCTATACAGCCGACCTTTCAAAAATATCTACACATGCACCTTATGTCAGTAACAATAAAGACTGTGTATAGATATTTTTGAAAGGTTGTCTGTATAGATATTGGAGAACTCGACTGTACCTACTCCGTCAAGCCACATGAACATTTCCACATTTCCTTTCCACTTAACCACATTAACTGCAGAGTTAATTCGTTGATTATTTACAGACGAAAACCATACTGGATATTTTTTACGGTCCCGTTTTTACCCTTTGGGTACGGAACCCCAAACAATATCCACGGTTGACAGCGAACGAAAAAATTATAGAAGTCAATTAGCGCCGAAAAGTGGTCCCACAAAAAGGATGCACATTGCCATTGCGGACGTAGGGGCGGGGTGTCAAAAGGATGCCAAGCAGCCGTTTAGTTCGAACATGCGCAACACGTGTTTGTGTATAAATTTGTAAGGAGTTCGCTTTCTATGGTTTTTTTCGTTCGCTGACGGTTGACACAATACTTCTGTCAGTTTTTGTAAATATTCAGAAAATACCGTTTATTTTCAATTTTGTTAATTATCTTACCTCGCTTAAGCCAACCCCTCTAACTCTAATGTCGTCCACTATGACGTCTCTGTCAGCCAATGTGAAGCCAAATTCATTCTGGTACCTGTACATAATAGTAGATTGTATGACAAGGGGCTAAAATAAGTCATATTACCACGAGATGGATATTTTCCCGAGCGAAGCGAGGGAAAATATTTCGAGGGGTAATATGGCTTTTAGACCCGAGTTATACACTCTACTTTTCACTTCGACTGCGAGAAAATAGTAAAACAAAGATTATCCATCCACAATCAATAACAAATTTCACTGGGAAGAGATTGTTCAATGTAGTGTGAGGCGTTTTCTTTTTCTAATGATTTGGAATTAGGGACTAAAAACCGGCCAAGTGCGTGTCGGACCACGCAAAACGAAGGGTTCCGTGCCTATTAAAAAGGTCGTATCGTCACAGAAATTTTACGGCACTTACGTCCTTTTCTTTGAGGAAGGCAGTTTTTCAGCAATATCTCGAAAACCTCTGAACCGATCTTGTTCAAAACAATTTTCGGTGAATGAAATTAATAAGCCCTATGTCCATGAATTTTTCCATATTTTTAAAATACACCGTTCAAAAATTAGAGGGGGGGGGACAGAATTATAGTGACTTTCGGGGCGATTATCTCCGACCCTATTCACTTAATCAAAAAAAATGCTAACAAACCTTATATTTATTTTGAAAGGCCTATCGATTGATGTGCCACACGGGGGGGTCACAATGAAAAAAAATTTTTGACTTTTAGTTTTATGTATGGAGTGCACCCCTAAAAAAATTTTTTTTTGTCATTTTAATTACAAAACTATGTAGCGGCTAACAAAATACACCTATCCTCAAAATTTTATTTAAATACACCTTATAGTTTTCGAGTAAAATGCCTGTGACATACGGACAGACGGACAGACGGACAGACGGACAGACGGACAGACGGACAGACGGACATGACGAAACTATAAGGGTTCCGTTTTTGCCATTTTGGCTACGGAACCCTAAAAACACCTGATGTTTGATTGGTCGATTTTAATATGTAGCTGTAGGTATTCTGGTTAGTTGATAGCAAAGATAAATGTTTTTTGAAAGAGTTGTGATTGGTGGAATTAATATGGTGAAGTGTTATGATTGGTCAAATTAAATGTGTTAAAAATCATAAATATGTATACATATTTACCCTAGGGGCTAAATGTACTACTTTAGCCCCGCTTATTAAGCCTAATATGACACACTTTTCGAGCATGAGATGTGAAAAAATAACTTCATAGTATAACTTAGAATCCAACAATTTAAGCAGTGGCCTTTTCTTCGATATTAACTGGAATCTAGCCAACTATAGTACATTGTTGAAGAGGCTAGAAAGTAAGCAATAGATGGACGAGTTAGTTCGAGGGCCGACACGTAGCGGAGGCCCTCGAAAGTACGAGTCCAGCTATTGCACTTTCGGCCGAGGCTTAACACAGTGCTTTTCACGCCTACTGTGAGGAAATTGCAAATAATTATAATTTTATATCAAAATTAAGTATCTAATTGAAGATCATAATACTAAACATGCTCGCTTGCCTCGCCCCGGCGCGGCGAAGGAGCTGCACAGGCAGCGCATGCCGACGCGACCGCGCGGGGCCCTGTGATTGGTCGATCGCTGTTCAAACTGTCCAACAATAACATTGTTGGACAGTTTGACGTCATAGATGGCCTGTTCGTGCGACGTCCAACTAACCCCAGCTTTGACGCCTGAATTCTGACCATCTTTTGCCACATTTCCGAGCAGTGGCGTGAAAAAGTATAAAGTAACAGAGGCTGTACCTTAAGCTGGCCATTCACGACCCCGCCGCGCCACAATCGGGCCATGAATGTCAAAACTGTAGCGTTTATTGAGAGTTGGCGCGGCGCGTGCATTTCTCTCCAGCTATCAACACAATAAATCTTCAAATCAATAAAGGGTCGGCAGCGCGCTTCTGATTCTTCTGGCCCCGTAGCATGGTTGGCCTTGTCACGCGATAGGTGATAGGATAGAGCGTGCGTCACTGGCTGACACCGTTCGATAGAACGAGACGACGCTCCTATCTTGTCACTTGTCGCGTGATAAGGCCAACCATGCTACGGCTCCTGGTGTCGCAAGCGCACATAGACTACGGTGTCTGCTAACCGTCAGTTTAGTAGTTTGCTACAGTTGTCCTATAAAAACAAGTGAAATCAAAAGATTTTTCGAAAAATCCAACTGATTTTTTACAAAAATTAAAGCCTACGTCACTCCTACGATTTAGAGGAATCCAACGACACCTCATATGTCGAAATCCGTCAAACGGTTTCAGGCAGCAGGGCGTGTCAAAGAATATTAAGACATACACACATACATATATACATGCGCTCGAAAAACATAACCCTCCTCCGGCAGTCGGGTAAAAACGCTGCTAACGCACCACCCGAATGGAACGGACGTGAATGTGAAAATTCAACGTTGGAACATCAACGGCCATCTACCATTTATAGTCCATAAGCCCGCTCCCAAAATGCCTACGTCTCATGATATAAAATGCATGGCACACGGCCGAAAAAGTTGTGCCGAGCGAGGATTATCGCACCTAAAATTGGCCAGAAGTTTGAGAAAATCCTTCACTTCCGGTCAAAATTTTAAGGGTATATTTAAATCATGTGACATCAGTCAGGGAGAGGAAGACCCAGAATACCATGCATAGCACAGATAATGGTGCTGTAGCCAACATACCGAGAAGTAAAGACGAGAACCCAAGATAGACTGGAATGGAGAATGCTGCAAGAACAGAGGGCCCTCTTAACATTGAGGATGTGACATCAGTACGACGTCACTCAGCGTCAAATACTCTGTAGCAGTCAAAGTGGCCAAATATTTCGGTACACCATCCTACTAATATTAGAAATGCGAAAGTTTGTATGTTTAGATGTTGGGATGTTTGTTACTCAGTCAGTCTTTAACGGCTCAACGGATTTGGATGATATTTTGCACAAAGATAGTTTATAGCCTAGATTAAAATATAGGATGGTTTTTATCCCGGGTCCACGCAGACGAAGTCGCGGGCGGAAGCTAGTACTAAACATATGGTGTACCGAACTATTTGACTACTTTGGTTGCTACAAAGTATTTGACGGTGAGTGTACGTGACATCATTTAGCCAAAGTTTTCTCAAACTTCCGGCCAATTTTAGGTGCGATAATCTTCTGATCCTCGCTCAGGAGCCGTAGCATGGTTGGCCTTATCACGCGACAAGTAACAAGATAAGTGCGTCGTCTCGTTCTATCGAACGGTGTCAGCCAGTGACGCACGCTCTATCCTATCACTTATCGCGTGACAAGGCCAACCATGCTACGGGGCCTGCACACCTTTTTTAACCGTGTATTGCATTTTATCGTGCTATCATGAGAGGTAGGCATTTTGGGAGCTGGCTTACGGACTAGTACCAGACATAACATGTAAACTTTACCTATCAACAAAAGCTGTGTAGAAGTCCCCATGTTTTGTGGCCGGCTTGCCAGTCGCTGGAACAGGGGATACCATGAGAGCGCAGTCAGTTCCCACGTAGCGGAGATGCAGGTAGGGCTCCGTTTGTATGCGCGCGTCCGAGAAACCCTGCCAAGAACGACCTCTTGAGAAACATGATTGCCTGGTACTATTAGTCAAGCCAAATTCAAGCCTTTCAAAGCCAAATTCAAGCCAAATTCGTTACCCATCACGCCACAATAACTGTACGCGCTACCTGTTTCCTCAGCTTGTCTCTACACACGGACGCCAGTACGTCCAACTGTCGGTCAATGTCCTGGAAGTTGTCGGGCGCGTAAACACAGCCGCTTGGCTGCTGAGCTTCATGAACGACGTGAGCTAACGCCATGCCGTACGCTGATAGTATTCCTGCAATTGTATAAATAACAATTGGAAATGATGTCTGAAGGTAGAGGGTAGTTTAGCCCGCAGGACTAGTGCGTTCAACCTGAGATTCTAGAGGTGAAACGCAGCAGTAGCTAGCAGACTGACCTGCATACTTGTGCAGCAGCACGGTGGAGACGCCGAGCGTGCGCGCCACGGCGCAGGCGTGCTGGCCGCCCGCGCCGCCGAAGCACGCCAGCGCGTGACGAGATGCGTCGTGCCCGCGTGCTGTCGTCAGCGCACTGTGCACATATCACTAGCTAGCAGACTGACCTGCATACTTGTGCAGCAGCACGGTGGAGACGCCGAGCGTGCGCGCCACGGCGCAGGCGTGCTGGCCGCCCGCGCCGCCGAAGCACGCCAGCGCGTGACGAGATGCGTCGTGCCCGCGTGCTGTCGTCAGCGCACTGTGCACATATCACTAGCTAGCAGACTGACCTGCATACTTGTGCAGCAGCACGGTGGAGACGCCGAGCGTGCGCGCCACGGCGCAGGCGTGCTGGCCGCCCGCGCCGCCGAAGCACGCCAGCGCGTGACGAGATGCGTCGTGCCCGCGTGCTGTCGTCAGCGCACTGTGCACATATCACTAGCTAGCAGACTGACCTGCATACTTGTGCAGCAGCACGGTGGAGACGCCGAGCGTGCGCGCCACGGCGCAGGCGTGCTGGCCGCCCGCGCCGCCGAAGCACGCCAGCGCGTGACGAGATGCGTCGTGCCCGCGTGCTGTCGTCAGCGCACTGTGCACATATCACTAGCTAGCAGACTGACCTGCATACTTGTGCAGCAGCACGGTGGAGACGCCGAGCGTGCGCGCCACGGCGCAGGCGTGCTGGCCGCCCGCGCCGCCGAAGCACGCCAGCGCGTGACGAGATGCGTCGTGCCCGCGTGCTGTCGTCAGCGCACTGTGCACATATCACTAGCTAGCAGACTGACCTGCATACTTGTGCAGCAGCACGGTGGAGACGCCGAGCGTGCGCGCCACGGCGCAGGCGTGCTGGCCGCCCGCGCCGCCGAAGCACGCCAGCGCGTGACGAGATGCGTCGTGCCCGCGTGCTGTCGTCAGCGCACTGTGCACATATCACTAGCTAGCAGACTGACCTGCATACTTGTGCAGCAGCACGGTGGAGACGCCGAGCGTGCGCGCCACGGCGCAGGCGTGCTGGCCGCCCGCGCCGCCGAAGCACGCCAGCGCGTGACGAGATGCGTCGTGCCCGCGTGCTGTCGTCAGCGCACTGTGCACATATCACTAGCTAGCAGACTGACCTGCATACTTGTGCAGCAGCACGGTGGAGACGCCGAGCGTGCGCGCCACGGCGCAGGCGTGCTGGCCGCCCGCGCCGCCGAAGCACGCCAGCGCGTGACGAGATGCGTCGTGCCCGCGTGCTGTCGTCAGCGCACTGTGCACATATCACTAGCTAGCAGACTGACCTGCATACTTGTGCAGCAGCACGGTGGAGACGCCGAGCGTGCGCGCCACGGCGCAGGCGTGCTGGCCGCCCGCGCCGCCGAAGCACGCCAGCGCGTGACGAGATGCGTCGTGCCCGCGTGCTGTCGTCAGCGCACTGTGCACATATCACTAGCTAGCAGACTGACCTGCATACTTGTGCAGCAGCACGGTGGAGACGCCGAGCGTGCGCGCCACGGCGCAGGCGTGCTGGCCGCCCGCGCCGCCGAAGCACGCCAGCGCGTGACGAGATGCGTCGTGCCCGCGTGCTGTTGTCAGCGCACTGCACAGACACTCGCCTTTTACACATATTACGAGTCTATACTATAACCTCTAGCAGCATCTACCTGTTCAGTGGAATTTATGTCCTTCTAAATTGGAACGTTCGATTTTCAAACAAAACAAACTATTCTATTTTCTATTGTGGCCCTTTCGTCCTCTCTGGGTTGTGAGAGAGCGTTTATTGGATTTTTGATGAATATCTGCCTCAAATAGCCCATCTGTTGACTGCTTCCCGTAGTGACGTCACGTCTCCAACATAATTCACAAAAGGTTCCAAACAACCGGTACTTTTACCGCCATTCGACTGGGCTCGGTATCGTGTCGAGCGGTTTTTCGTCATTGCGTTTTGGATGTTCGTTGATGCAAGTTGTGCCTCAATTTTTTTTTGTTAAATTGAGTTGAAAGTTTAATTAGGATTTAGCTTTTCTAAAATATTGTGAAGTTTATGGTGTAGCTAGATGGATAGTAGGTAGCCCATCTAAGACAACACAAGAATAGATCGGAACATTCTTCAGAGGGTGAAGCTCCGTTAGCAAATGTGGTGTTTAATAGTACATTACTGCAGACGCCGGGAAAGAAGCGCTTGCCGGGTGAGTAGGTATAGATAGTGATACGAAGCCGGCAAGCCCTTTTCACGGCCAGGCATGTATAGTGCTCTTCTCAAACATATGCAATGAAATAAAACAATACACCACTCAAAATAGTACATTAATTTTCCCTCCAATCCTCCATACTTATTGTTTTTTTTTACGAAAGGCGTCCGTATTTCGCGTGTGTAGAGTTCGAATAGACCCTATACATACTTTGAGTATTAAGCCACTGGAGATGTCATAGACAGGCGACCCCCTCCGGCAAAGTACATTGGTCAACTGTTCAACCACGTTATATAAAACTACTTAAAGTCGCTTCACCGTCATTTTGTATCGTTCCGTGTCGCGTGACGTTTCTCTCGAAAAATGGTGACTTGTGCAATATTATCATGTAAAAGGTGATCTGACAGCTCAAATTCGCAACAAGTTCACGTTTCCTATCATAGGTAAGTATTTTTACTAACTATTAAATGTGTATTGAAGTACAATCTCAATTTAAAGAAAATACCGTTAGCGATACGTAAACGACAGAACGTAAACATGATTATAGTGGTAAGGGTTCGAATCGGTCTTTAGGGATGTGATAAAGTAAGAAAGGCGACTCAACATTTGAATGAATCATTCATTCATTCAATCACTGCAGTTTGTTTAATAGTCAGTTTTTTTATTAGATATTGAATTAAATAGTAGGTATAGATGTATGTTACATTTAAATCTTGTAAGGTGAATCAGAAAAATTACTTTTCTCTGGACTTACGATGTTGAAATTTAGTCTTAAAAAGAATTGAATTATTAGCAAAAAAAATCTAGGTAAAAGGAATACATTTAGTGCGAGACTATGAATGTATGTGTTATTCATATACTATTATTTATAGTATTATACTTTATTTAATATAATTGTATGTCCTTTTAGATTTCCAAAAGATCCCTATATAAAGGAGAAATGGAGAACAATTTGTAATTACGAAAATTATTCTTGGAAACCTACACGTACAAGTGTTATCTGTTCGGAGCACTTTACTCCGGAAAGCTACAAAAATGATTACGTGTACAATAAACTTATTCATTTTAAAAATCAATAAAAATACTAATTAATAAAAGTCTTAAGCGGGTCTTAAAAATCCCTACCAGAGAATTTAAATTAATAAATATGTGGTAATTCTAATAAAATTAACAATTTATTTTATTGTTTTCCCTTTGCTCATTTATGTTTTGAAGTAACTTTATAAATGTGGTGAAAGCTGAGCCTTATTAAAATATAATTGCATATACATAGGTTCTTGCAAATACCAATCAATAAGTATCAGCCCGGAAAACCGCGGGCGAGAGTTCATTTCACAGTTTAACTGTGCGAGAGGGCTAAGGACACTAGGGCACATAATTACAGACAGACATATATACAAACAAACATTTTTTTGGGTAGTATCTTCAATGGACAGAATTTTCACTTTTAAAATTTAATAATAAATGGTATAAGATAATTCAGTTCATTCATCAAACTAATTTGACTCATTCTTCAGATGTCTTCGATGTGTCCCATCACTAACTTGTTCGCATGTATGCTGCATCAGTTACGTGAAAACTCTGTCTGTGTGCGTGTAATTTTTGATGTGTTGAATTTTTTTGTAGTGTGCGTTTATCGCAACAGCAAAACTTGTGTCTGTTGAGTTATTCCTCTTTTGGTGGTGTGCTATACGTGTTTTACCTCGCCCCCCGCCAAAAGTGGCGAAAAAATTTGTTCGAAGAGTTTACGTCATGGCATCTCCAGTGGCTTAATACTCAAAGTATACATAACCTTCTATAATGAATAAAATAAAGAGGATTTGAAATATTGTCTATGGTCTGTCGTGACTTACGTACATAGATAATATTTTAAATTTATTCATCAAGACATTGAATCATACAGGTTTGTATTCTTAATAAAGATTCGTGTGTAATAGGCATTAACGCGGATATTTTTGGTCCGATAACCATTCTGCCACTAGAAAAAATAAAAAAAAATAATTCAGCTGTTTAGCCTGTAGATGAACACAGACGCCACGTTAACATTAAAATAAAAATAAAAATACTTCCCGGCCTAGGGCTTCAATTTTGTATGAAATTTCTTACCAGTTCTCTCGAATAGTTCCGCCCGAAACGTGATACTTTGAAGCCTGTTATAACGCACGTAAGGACGACATTTCATTGCATGTTTGAGAAAATTCATTTTACATAATTTGCTATCCTTGCCTTATCTGTACATAAACGAAATAGCCATATTTGTAAAACTCAATTCGGAATTATTTACCTTTATCGAAGAAAAGGACACAACTAGGTCACATAGACGGCACAGGCTCGCATTACCAACTAGTCACAAGCTGGTACTTAGGAAAAAAAGTGCTCATAATATGTGCGTCAGTATCTTCAATAAGCTACCTGCCGCACTTAGAATACTGCCTGTTCATGAATTTAAAATAAAATTGCACAAAATGCTAGCTGACAAATGTTTCTATAGTATTAAGGAATTTTTGGATTATAGATGAAGCATGTGACATATAATGGTAAATGATATCTGACTGTTATTATTATTTTATTTTATTAGAATTCTATCAATGTTATTTATAAAAATCAATTTAATTTAGTGGGCAATGAAATAATGTTTAATATTTACTATTAGATGACTATTATGCTATAATTACTTAATGACTGGAATAGACTGAGTGTTTAAATCACTGACCTAAGTTTTCATATGCCTGACCTGGCTGAATATATTATGGGACGAAATATGTATAGATATTTAAGATCTTATGTAACCATGTATTCATTAAGAATAAACCATTCATTCATTCATTCATATGGATAAACCATTCATTAATTCATTCATTCATTCATTCAAAAGACTTTAATACTACTTTAAAAGAAAAATGTTTTGGTAAAGAGGATGAAGCAAAGTTTGAATTGGTGAAGAATTTACAACGATTCGTTTCTCGGCAATGGGCCGATTATATATTTGACATTCAAAAGAGTTATCTGGCAATACCAGGTTTTAAAGAATTGGACACCAATGACGAATTGCGTCATTACGCGAATTATGTGAATGATACAAAAACCCCCATCCCATGAAAATTTGTTTCATGCAGAAAAGTTAAAAGAATTCCTTAATAAGGGTTCCGTTTTTTCCTTTCGAGGTACGAAACCCTAAAAATGAGGGTGGTTTGAAGAAAGTGCTACCCCAAAATAAAAAGCGTGAAAATCAAAAGTTCAAAACATTTAATTGCGTGAATAAAGGTTATTTCATGGTTATTTCCAGTCATTTATGCCTTCGTTTCGATTTAATTTTCGGAAATTGAAACCTGCCTTATCGAGTTTCCCATTATACGACTTCGATTAGCCTGGAACCTCCAGAGTCGATAGACACGAATTTTGGTGCAAACAGCCAATACGATCCGGTTTCCAAATCGTAATAAACGATCGCGAGAATTCTGACTCGGTGAAGTTAAGGGCAGGTTGCTTGGCGAATTATCAACGTCGTTGGAAGATGATATAGGAGCCAATCATACCATATTAAAAATAATTACTGGGTTACGTCTCCCTTTTTATCAAAAACCTCCACTAGTCTGGCCAAATTCCAAAATTATGACAAAATTCTAAATCCAATCGTCGTCAGAAATTAAAATGGAAATTACAAATATGTTAGCAGACCGGGTAATAGAACCCGTCTTGCAGTCACCGAGTTATGTATCGAATATATGACGATAAAAATAGGACGGGGTCAATCGACCGGTGTTCAATCTCAGGAATCTGAACGATACCATAATAGGCCCGGAGAGGGCTTCTGGAACACAACACGGATTTTATTGGCAGGTAAAATCCTTCTATTACAGTTGGTACAAAAATCGTATGGTGAGCGACTAGACTAGAGGATAAGCCCTAATACTTAAACAACCGACCAATGATCTAACAGTGCATATACAGTATCAATAAGGGCTCTTTTCCATTGCTCGTTACAGCCTGACACCCGCACGCAAAGAACCCTCTCTATTCATGTTTTAATGAAGAAGAAAACAAGGCAACACCAGCCCAAGTCGAGCTGTAACGACCAATGAAAACGAACCGTAAAGGAGGACAATCTTAATACATAGATTGCAAAGTCATACAGAGCAATAGTAATTAAAGGGCGACATTATGTTCGGTAAAGTGAGGATGTATTCCGAACATTAAACATTCATTAAAATAAAATGTAAAATACAGACCAGAATCGGTGCTAATCAAGAAACGTAAAATACTTACTTTATGGGTCTGCACATCGCTTCGTTGGCAACGTTCAAGAACCCCATAGCTACTTCTTCCATGGTCATCTAAAAATAAAACTTAGGTATATCAAAATAGTTTAGTTTGGTAAAGTCATGTAGGTCATGTCACTTACTATGTTTTTGATCTAAAAAAATTGGGTAAATGTCTTGTACCACCTATCCTTATGCTGTGGGTACTTGTGTGCGTAATTGTGTGTGAGAGCCTGGCTCTGTAATTCTTTTGTAGTGTATAGTAATATTTCACGCTGTTGGCTTCATGCATGTATAAATAAATAAACTTCAGACAAGATACAAGCGGAAATTTTTATAACAAATTAACTTACTTCTTTTCCGCCATCTGCTTTTAAGAAACCGTTGATCTCAGCTGTCATCTTCTTGAAGGCTGTGATGGTTGCGTCCTTGTCTAGGGGCTCGTTTTCATTCGGACCAAAGATTTTGGGGAAGTACTCAGGTAGGAGACGACCTGAAAATAGTATCCAGTATAAGTATTTGTAAAGGGCTGGCGTAGAGTGCGTTTTCCTGGCAAGAATCCAGAAAGTGTTTAATACACTCAAGAGCAAAAGTTCCGGGTACACTTTGTATAGAATTTCAGTACAAACTGTATCCGGAACTTTTGCTCTTGAGTGTATTAGCCAATCAGGACTTCAAGGAGGCACTTACCCCAAAAGGAGGTTAGCATCGGTGATAGTAACAAAAGGTTATCTGCTATGGAATCTGAAGTAACTAATAGGGAACCCTAGCTTTATAGCTACAATCAGCAGGTAGTTACGTGTACTTACGAAGATTTCAAAATGATCTACACATGTTTTTATTATAAGGGAATAAGAGCTTGTTTAGATAGTTTTGCTGCCGGTATAACCACAAGAGGACCCTTGAGGCATCGGAAACAGCGTTACATAGTTTCCTGGAAGAATAAAATACCAGGCTATAAGACGTCCTCAAGAGTAGCTCACCCAGTAGGCTCGCGTCGGTACCAGAGGACCCAGAAGGCATCGGAAACAGCGCTACATAGTTTCTTGAAATAATAAAGTAGTACCAGGCGATCAGACGTCCTCAAGAGTATCTCACCCAGAAGATGGCTCGCGACGGTACCAGAGGATCCAGGAGGCATCGGAAACAGCGCTACATAGTTTCCTAAAAGAAGAAAGTACAAGGCGACCAGACATTCTCAAGAGTTTCTCACCCAGAAGCAGGTTCACGTCGGTACCAGAAGATCGATAGATAGTTTCCTAGGATTAATTGTCAAGGTGAAAGTACCAGGCGCCCAGAAGTCCCCAAGAGTATCTCACCCAGAAGCAGGTTAGCGTCGGTGACGGTGAGCGGGCCGCCCTTCCTGTAGCACGAGGGGCCGGGGTGCGCGGACGCGGACTCGGGGCCCGCCGCGAACAGCCCGGAGCGGAACGTGAGCATGGAGCCGCCGCCTGCGGCTACCGTGTTTATGTCTGTAATGGATTCACACGTTTATTTGGGATTTGGGATACACATTTCTTAATGTATAAATCATACGAAAATCTTATTAACTAACACGTTACGTTAACGTTCCACCGCTCACAGAGCCATGTGAGCGGTGGAACTCGCAAGACATGATTTTTTTCAAAAAATAATATATATTATTGAATTTCGAAGAAAAGAATCGACAATAAAAACCGAACAAGTGCGAGTTGGACTCGCCCACCGAGGGTTCCGTACAAAATTACAAATGTATAGTTTTCAGATTTTTTCCTGCATTTGACAATATTACTTGCCAAATTTCATAGTTCTAAGTACACGGAAAGTACCCTATAAATTTTGATTCCCTTGAGTGTCGAAATATACGTTTTTTGCGGCATAATTGCCGTATTTTTTTACGTTAACTTTTATGTTTGATGTATTTTTCACAGCTTCAAGGGACTGTAGACCTGAGTATATGGTTTTAATTTCGACTCGATAGCTCCATGCGTTTCCGAGCTAAAAATTCGCGCCAACGTCACCTGATCGGCGTGCAGTCGCTCACTTAGTTGTAGGCGACGTGGAGGGGATGAGGTGGCGACACCGCTCCCGATAGAAACCGCGCTTGATACCCCTTCTCTAGTATTTAGTGTTCTGTGGCCTGCACCTGGAGCTCACCTAACTGAGGCGCCTGTATGGTGACCCCCGCCGTGGTGGCCTCGTGCACGTGTTCCAGCGAGCCCGCGTATCGCGACACGTCGGTTGACGTGCCGCCCATGTCGAAACCTGAAACACACGAACTAGATGTTATCCACCTTTTTATAACCCCTGACGCAAGAAGAGGGGTATTTAAGTTTGACGTGTCTGTGTATCTGTGTGTGTGTCTGTGGCATCGCAGCTTCAAAAGGAAAAAAACAGAACCCTTATAGGATCACTCGTGCGTCTGTCTGTCCGTCTGTCACACCCGATTTGCTCCGAAACTACTGGACCGATTGAGTTATGAAATTTGGTAAACATATGTAAATTGGTGACCCAAAGATGGACGCGTAAGGTAAATTAATGAATTCTGAACAAGGGTGGCCAATTTTGGGGGAATAAACTGGAAACTTCAAAAAAAAGTTTCGCAAACTGTATTGTGTGACATATCAAATGAAAGGGGTTGTTGTAAGCATCTCAGTTTTTTTTTATAATTTTGGCAAAAA
The DNA here is from genome assembly GCA_932294315.1 of Epinotia nisella. Taxonomy (NCBI): domain Eukaryota; kingdom Metazoa; phylum Arthropoda; class Insecta; order Lepidoptera; family Tortricidae; genus Epinotia; species Epinotia nisella. The sequence continues at coordinate 13,936,087 of OW028693.1, forward strand.
CAGATTTGAAGTATTTTATGAAAAAATACGAAAATTGCCCAGCACACAGTTACTCTTGTTAAAGATGTATAATCCTCACAGAACTCTAAATACTATAGAAAAGCGATGTGGGCGTGGCAAGCGCGCCACTAGTATGAGTATTCTATGGTATTTACTCGTAGTGTTCTGTGATAATCCTTACCTATGACTGGAAGGCCCGTCTCCTTCTGATATGACGTCATAGCGTATCCTACCACGCCGCCCGCCGGCCCAGAGAGGATGGCCCGTGAACCGTTAAACCTATAAGTAATATACCATTTATTTATTTATTTTTTAGGCACGGGTCGTTCTTCTTTTTTACCGACAATGAACCGAGGTTTTTCTGTTTTTTTGGTTTTTGAACTATCGAAAGTTGTGGTTTTGAAGTGCGATTTAAAAAAAAATGCATAGGTTTCTTCATTAGACCTAATTAAAGTTTCCTTTCTGGCCAATATAAATATTTATTTACGGTTGGTTTCTAAAAAAAAACATGTGACAAAGTGGACTCTTTCAGTGGGGACCACATTTTGGTTTACCACTCTGTCACGGCATTCTACGAAAAAAAAACATTTAAAAAAATGCTAGTTAGAGAAAGTGAAATATTAAATATCACTAATTAATAAAATAATATGGACGTTCATTCGAACATTATAAAACCGTAAACATCATTACTCAAATGAGATGCCGTAATAAGACGAAGGACAGGCTATTGTCGGTCGAAAAGAAGAACGACCCGCACACAAAACACATAACCATAATTACATAGATTGTAGAAAATTAATCAGGGGTTCATGAATCAAAACATATATGCCCCGGCTGATTACAAGTCACAACGAGCGAAAACTACACTAAAATTCTACATAACAATATATGTACCTCAGCGTTATATAATCTCAGCGCACAGGTCACAATTAATGTAATAACTTCCTGTCAAAAAAAGACATTTTTATGGTTTATTTTATTACAATACATTTAGGTATTTAAAGTAGGACTGATGATGACCACAGTGCATATTTATATAAGTCATTTGTTACTAACATTCTATGGATCAACCGGTCTGAAATAAAGATTTTTTTTTAATATTCAATATCCTTCATTATGTAGGTATCATCAGAATCCGATGATTTCGTGGACTGTTTATTTTGAAATGGAACTTATGATAAAATATTATGGTTTAAGATCATTTATTCTCATAAGAATTTACAATTCACTTTACATGAGATAAATACAAAACAGTTTTATAGCTCGTTAACGAGCGCACAAACAAACTTAATAACTATTAGAAAAAGGGTAGTTATACAACAATATTCACTGATCGCGCGCGCAAAGCGGGCAGCGAGTGATTTATACAAAACAAGTATTACGCGAATAGGAACATCTAGATACGGCACGCGTACGCTGAGCGTAGTTCAAGATATATAAACATATACCTACTGTATTTTAATATAATAATTAGTTACATGACATATTATTATTTTAAAGAGTATTTTATTTTTATAAATGTAATTTAGTCGTACCTATCTAGCGTCATTTTATATTATTTAATACATGGTTTTTGAGTAAGGATTTGAAGCGGGACATTGATGTAGTTTCTTTAATCATTTTGGGGAGTTTATTAAATAATTGAGCACCTTCATACAGAATACTTTTTTTTCCATAGGTTGTTCGCGGCGGGTGTAATATTAAGTCATTGGCATTTCGTAATTTCATTCTCTGAACATGATGTTTCCTAGTAAAACTAAGCTGAGTTTTTATATCATTCTTAAGTATTTTTCTTACTAAAAGACAGTTATAATACACATAGGTCTGACTTACATTCAAGAGTTTCGTTTTATTATATAAGATTTGTGTTGGGGTTAGATAAAATACCAGAGACAATTATGGGATCATTGAGAATGCAACGGAACTTTTCAAATATATTGGGCCCGATTTGGAGCGCGTTTGCTCTCGGAAAGCAGTTCATTTGGTGAAGTGGAAAGGAAATGTTAAAGTGTGGATGCGGGTGGCATGGCGATGCACAAGATTGTTTATTTCTTTGCTATAAATTATCGCTTAATATGTAATACATCAACAGTCTATAGAAGTTTTATGTAACATTTAAAACATTCAATAATTAAAAGTACCTATCCTACCTAACCATTCGTACGTGTTCCGTTTTTTGCGTTCTTAATGGCAATATAATTAAAACCTTATAAAAAAGCAACAGAGTCTTATTTCCTTTGTTTCTATATACGTACAGGTCCATAGGAGTCAGCCCACCGTCGCTCTGCATGAACAGCACATTCGTTCCCTTCAGCTCGCCAGAGAACCCGCGGGCGAAGCCGCGCACGTAGCGTTGTATGTGCGGCGTGAGGTACGCGTCGGCCGCCGCCGTGTAGCCGCGAGGAACGAGACGCACCATGGCGGTTACCGCGTGCGAGAGGGACACGAGAGGGAATCCTGTGAACCAGGAATACCTCCTTAGTATTCGTGCGCTCCTGGTAGCTCTAGTGAGGGAGAACCGTATCAAAGCGTGCGCGAGAAAGAGTTAGGTAGTGGAGAGAGCTAATAGTCATTTCATATCATATAAGTTACAGCTGTTTATGTGAGCTTGGTTACTTACTCCATTTTCATTTTTAAAATGCAGAGATATACCTTTATTTATACCATTACTACCTTCCGCCCGAGACTTCGTCTGCGTGGACCCGGGATAAAAACTATCCTATATTTTAATCCAGGCTACAATCTTCGTGCAAATATTTCATCCAAATCGGTTGAGCCGTTTAAGCGTGATTGAGTAAAAAACATAAAAAAAAATCTAAACATCCAAACTTTTGCATTTATAATATTAGTAGGACAGGATTAAAAACTTGTAAGTCTGACTTACATTCACGTTACAGGGTCACAGCTATCTATCGAGATGGTTTCATCACTCATTTTCGCGGAAAGCTACGTCACTTTCCTACTTAGGCAAAATTCTCAAGTCTATAGTTGCTCTAGCTAGCGGATGGAGCCAACCAAAGGTCCTTACCAGAATTTAGCCTTGGTCACGGTCAAACCGGTGTCAAACCAAAATCCTGGATCCGCCGTTGTATAGTTGCCCTATGGCCATCTTCTGCTGCGACCGTTGCTGATCTATTGTGATCCAAGATGCCCATCTTAAGTATATGTAAATCAACTCACCAATCTCCTCAGCAATCTTCCCAATCCTCAGCTCATGCTCATGATACGTATAACTATGCGCGAGAACCACAGCCACGCTCTCTATCCCCTTCTCCCTCAGCCTCATCAGATCGCGCCTGACTGCGTCCTCGTCTAACTCCTTCATGACTAGCATCTTCTCTCCCGTGATGCCGGTGACCTGTCGCCAGCTGCTCTTTAGCTGCCCAAGCTGGCAACGGTCTTCCATGGCGGGGATGATGCGGCAATCGACCTCGATGACGTCAGAGTAGAGGACGTCGGGCCGTTTTATGTCCTGGGGAAGAATGCATTGTTTTTAATGACGACTATTTTGGCCTAGCCCGTAGAGAACTAGTGACCCTTCCTACGAAGCCACGGTGTTTGTGTAAACAAATGCCCTTAAGTACGGGGATTCAAGCCCGCTACCATCAGGAACTAATTATCTCACTGAAAAGCATTTATATTTGTTCCCGAGTCTTGGATGTTGTCTATGTATTATTTATTTATATCCATATAAGTATTTATTGTTAATTATTAAATAAAATTAGCACTGACGGATAATCTATAAAATTACAGTATTTCAATTATTTATGTACTTTGGGACTTGATTCATTTGTATAAGAATAAAGGTTTTGATTGTTATCATCATCATCATATCAGCCGAAAGACGTCCACTGCTGGACATAGGCCTCCCCCATGCCACAATGACCGGTCCTACGCCACCCGCGTCCAGCGGACTCCATCGACGTTTACCAGGTCATCAGTCCACCTTGTGAGGGGCCTACCCACGCTGCGCCTTCCGTTACGTGGCCGCCACTCGAGGACCTTTCCGCCCCAATGGCCATAGGTTCTACGTCATATTACATGAATATTCTAGAATGAGATCGTTAAACAGATTGATGCAATATTTTGGAAAGAGTATGTTATGCCAAACGACGCATTTGACTAATACATGATAAAATGAAACATGACCAAGTAATTATTGGTTTAACAATAATTTGCCGAATAAAAATTTGGTAACTGTAACTTTGTTGAATGATGATTCTTTGTCAAATGATAATTTGATAAAAATAGTATGGGAAAAGTTTTTTTCCCATACATTAGTAATCCATACTCACCAGCTGAAATATGTTGGGTCTGGCCTGATTCCCAATGAGCAGAAGATCCTTGAAGCCCTTATTGATGACCAGCGCCATTTTAGCACCTTTCCGCTCCAGCAGTGCGTTGGTGGCGACCGTTGTACCCATGCGGATAGACTCGATGAGAGAGGTGTTGACTTTGCCCTCCTTGTCTAACGCGTTGCCTGTCTCCTGCCAGATGAAAAAGCATTTGAACTCTTTGAATGTGTGTCTTGGCACTTTGAAGTAGTATGTAGCATGTTAAATCAGGAATATAGTAACCTCAATATTGTGTTACGCACAGTGAAAAGGATAAACATGAAAAACATGGACAAGATTTTTTATAAAGTAAGATTACATAGACACACTATTTTAATTCAAATTGTGTTAGTTTGCATCAGAGATTAATGTTGTATTGCTATAGCGAGTTAACATCAAAGAAAACCCGTGTCATGAATGAAAATTGTTATATTGAAAATTGTAATATGCAGTGATCGGAATTAGGTGAACTAAAATACCTATTCTTCGCAAGAAGACATAATATAGAGTGGTGTTACAAGTACGGTAAGATATGAGTTACGAAGTCTATTAGATTTGATGACTCGAGTTTGTAAGCATACAATGTTTTTCATCACATTTGCGAGGAAATAAATAACTACAAAAGACAGAAAAATCTATGTTTCATACAACCGCACCAATCAAAAATTGACGAAATTGACAACTTCACTTTCAGATTATTGCGAGTGGAGCGCGCAGCTTCAATATTTCACTCAACCAATCACAGAGCAGTACAGCGGCTTATTGCCACCTAGTTTTTTTTTCAACCAATCACAGAGCAGAATTCTTGTGGCCCACGGCCAACGAAATTTGTTTAAACCAATCAAATCACACCATAAAAAACCATTACATCCTTAGGTGTAATAAAGGCTATTGTAGCTCTGTATGCCTGCGCGTTATGAAGCCATTTACGAGCAAGTGTGATGAAAAATACTATACATATATACATACCTCCTGAAGAATCCTCCTAATGGCTTCCCTAGGTGCATCGTCATAGTTCTGTGGGTCCACAGACAAAAGTTTCATTACCCGGACCTTTCCATTGGGGCACCGGGCAAACACATCCGTGAAGGTGCCACCTCTGTCAATGGCAAACTGGAAGCCGGTGGGTGGACTCATTGTATCTGAAGACGTGAGATGATAGTTCATTAAATAAATTATTTAAATTTTATCTTTAAGTGATTATTGCACAATATTTAAAAAAAAGAAAGACGAAAAGAAAATCCATCTAATTAAAAAATGTGACTGTGCACTAAAAAATACCTTCAAGATAAAACACAAACAGAGCTGATAAGTTAATGATAGTAAAATAATGAAACGATGGATGTTGTCCGTTTGACAAATATCTATTTGTCCTTAGAATAAGACAATAATTTATCTTTATTCGCTGTCGAGATACGAGATGAAAACCAATATTGTCTGAAACTCTAAATTATCTTATTAACTCACGCTACGGGAAATACAACTTTATTTCTATTACCATAGAGTTGATCATATCTGCCAATGAAGAAACAAACATTAAATAAGAAGAGGAAATAAGAAATCATATTAATTATAGCTGTTTTACTAGAACAATACAATTTAAGTCATTAAATGGCAAAAAATCGCAGTTCACTGCTTGAGTACTTACGTGCAGATTTCTTCACTTTACGCTTACAAATCAAATACTTGTTTACTTTTGCAAAACTTCGAGGTTGTTTTGAGGTTTTTTCGGTGGGGTTCCTTTGACAGTTGCTGATAAGACTAGAAATGCGTTTAAAAACTGATATTTATGTAAAATTTGTTGTTTACTGAAAGTACTTACAATAGTCAGACAAAAATAAGAAATGATTACAAAAACCTATTTTTTATGCTGTCATGTATTTTAATTTAGTTGAAAATGAATCAAAATTATTCTATTTGCTCACAGGGCCTCGATAAACCTGAACGCTCTTGTAATAAACGTCAGAAACCTAACCTAACTTTTCAACCTGTCAACGTCACGTCTACTAGGCGCGTTTGTTGAATGGTGAATTTCTTTTATTTTTCTCAAAAAACTTATACAACACTCGGTGCTTACTTGAGGAGAATGGGAAATAGAAAACGCAACCGTAACGTCAATAAATTCGCTCAGCGAAAACGCGACAAAAAAGAGCAGGTAACTAAATAACAACAAGCTGTTTTCAGGTGTGCCGGAATTCATACTAACTTTCTTTACGTTTTCATTTTACAGGAGAAAAACCCTCAAGCGAAACCAGAAGGCGATACACGTAAGCACTATGAAGATATCGTGCGAGAAAATGCGACTTTTGAAGAATATTACAAGGTTTGTTGTGAACTTGCTTCTTTGCAAAGAAAGCAAAGGTTCTGACGCATTTAGCTGAAACATGTAATTTAAAAAAAACCGGCCAAGTGCGAGTTGGACTCGCGCACGAAGGGTTCCGTACCATTATCTATAAAAACGGCAAAAAAATCATGTCTGTTGTATGGGAGCCCCAGTCCGACTCGCACTTGGCCGGTTTTATAATATTTTTTGTTATAGCGGCAACAGAAATACATAATCTGTGAAAATTTCAACTCTCTAGCTATTACGGTTCTTGAGATACAGCCTGGTGACAGACAGACGGACGGATGGACGGACAGCGAAGTCTTAGTAATAGGGTCCCGTTTTTACCCGTTGGGTACGGAACCCTAAAAAATAATTACTATATTTTTTTAAGAGTCAAAAAGTGTGTCCAGAGGAAGAATGGCCGGCATTCATGAAGGCCCTCAAGGATAATCTGCCGACTGCATTCCGTATAACTGGCTCCAAGTGTGAGGCCGATGCATTGATGAACCTAGTGAAGAGTGAATACTTTTCAGAGCTGCTTAATGTCAAGCTGAAGACTGAGGGTCAGGAAGAGGAACAAGAAATTAAACCTATGAATCTGCCTTGGTAAATATGTTTTATTAATTATTTTTTGTATGATGTCCTTATTTAGCTACTGCATTATGTAGTGAGCACTAGGATACAAATTATGTGAAGAAATGTACACCCTTGATAGTCTCCGGATATACTTATAAAAGTACAAATTTAAATGGAGTTGTGAACTTGAAACAAATTAAGGAAGAATCCAAATGTGAAAACCAATATAGGACACCCGCGTAGGGTCGTACCTGGTGCAAAGGTTGTCCGTCGCCATTCAACGTGGTAACAACGCGGCGAGTGTGATGGGTACCTTTGCGCCAGGGACGACTCGAGGGGGCCTGTATGTCTAGTTTAAGTTAGTTAATTTTAATTTTTTATTGACCTTAAGTATTTTTAATGTAATGAATGACAATGTATGTATTACAGTTAAAAACAATAAGGTAGTTTCCTCATGTTAAAATTGATGACGTAGTGTTGCTAAATGGATAGTAAACCATCAAATTATTAAAATAAAGTATAAATTACAAAATATAGGACTTGTGAAGATACAATAGATCAGTAGTTTGGATACCACATGTGGTCAATGAGTACCTCAGCAAAAGGAAAATAAATCATATTTTTATACTAGCATTTATGAACTGTTTTGTATTTTTATTTTCCTTTTGTATTCATATTGTAAAAAGTCTAAGTTGAGGATTAAAATAAATAAAAAGAATAATAATAATATTTTTGGACCTATGCCACTCGGCCCGCATATTACACAGAACCAATACTGCAAGATAAAATGTAACCTAGGTCCATCTGAAAGTTGATTTTATATACTGTTAACAGAATGGCATCCATACTTTAATATTATAAATGCGAAAGTAACTGTGTCTGTCTCTCTGTCTGTTACCTTTAAACGCTTAAACTGCTGAACCTAATTAGATGAAATTTGGAATGGAGATAGTTTGAAAGGACATAAAATAGTTTTTATCCCGGAAATCATCCCCTGAGGAGGTGAAATTTGTAATGAAAGTTTGTATGGAGCAACAATATAATGAAGACGCAATATAAAAGAATTCCATGCGGACAAAGCCACGGGTAAAAGCTAGTATTCTATATTTAGTCCCTCTGTAAACTTGTGTTCTTTGTAACAGCGGAGGGAACTGTGCGCATAAGTTATTGAAAATAAATGTAAAACAGTTTTGTTACATTGTTTTCTGTGTGCTATCAGGTACCCTAACGGCTTGGCATGGCAGCTCCGCCTGTCCCGCACGGATATCCGTCGTAGCGAGCCCCTGTACAAACTGCACAACTTCCTTGTAGCGGAGACTGCTGCGGGCGGTGTGTCTCGCCAGGAAGCCGTGTCCATGATACCGCCTGTTGTGCTTGATGTGCAGCCACATCATAAGGTAACACCTGTTCACTTATGTAAGCCTAGTACTTTTATAAAACTTGTATGCTGAGATTTCATAAAAAACATAGTTTGTTCCACTTCTCATCATGGACATCGACTTACCTCGACTGAGGATTGTGACCGCATGCTATTGCCCTCCATGCCTGTTGGTTCCTCGTCAAGTTGATCGCATGGGAAAGACTGCTTTTGGCAGCCCTCTTAATTGTATTAGTCCAGCGCACTGGAATCCTTAGCGCGTTTGCATTTGCCTAGAACTAGATGAACGCATGATATGTCTAAAGAAACACATTTCCCAAAGCTACTTTATACTTGTTTAAATTCATATTTTCGTTTTAAGGTGCTTGACATGTGTGCTGCCCCTGGCTCTAAGACAGCACAGCTTATTGAATTCCTGCATGCAGATGAGGAAAAAATGCCCACAGGTAAATGTTGTTTATGAAATAAATATTTTTGTTCATAAGTTTGGGTGTATCTACTTATTGTAGGCACTTATCCTTCATCTGTTCCTTTATCCTTAGGATTATGCTTGCCAATAATTCTGTGTTCTCCCCTACTAAAGATACAAGGACGATCATAAACTAATTCGTATTGTATAAGGGTCGTTCTTCTTTTCGACCGACAATAGCCTGTCCTTCGTCTTATTACGGCATCTCATTTGAGTAATGATGTTTACGGTTTTATAATGTTCGAATGAACGTCCATATTATTTTATTAATTAGTGATATTTAATATTTCACTTTCTCTATCATTTTTTTAAATGTTTTTTTTTTCGTAGAATGCCGTGACAGAGTGGTAAACCAAAATGTTGTCCCCACTGAAAGAGTCCACTTTGTCACATGTTTTTTTTTAGAAACCAACCATAAATAAATATTTATATTGGCCAGAAAGGAAACTTTAATTAGTTCTAATGAAGAAACCTATGCATTTTTTTTTAAATCGAACTTCAAAACCACAATTTTTGATAGTTCAAAAACCAAAAAAACAGAAAAACCTCGGTTCATTGTCGGTAAAAAAGAAGAACGACCCATAAGACCCCATCGTACGCAGATCTAACTCATCCTCACCCTAATGAGGTTTTGTTTAGGGTCCGATATGCTTACCATAACAATAGGGTTACCCTATCAGTAAGATTATCTTATCATAAGGTTACCATTAAGTATGGATAGGGTTTTAAAAAACAATTTCTAAAATAACCCTATGGAAAACCCTGATTAGGGTAACCCGTTTCGATCCCTAGTTGCTCTCATCACAATTGAATTGAAATGCACTAGTCATCATATCAGCCGAAAGACGTCCACTGCTGGTCTTGGGCCTCCCCAAAAGAGCGCCACAATGACCGGGCCTGCGCCACCCGCATCCAGCGGACTCCCGCGACCTTTCATCAGTCCACCTTGTAAGGGAGTCTACTTACGGTATGTGGTCGCCACTCGGAAACCTTTCTGTCGCAACGGCAATCGGTTCTACGTGCAATGTGCTCCCGCCCACTGCCACTTAATTTACAAATGCACTAAAGGCACTCATCCTCAGCCTGAAAACTAAGCATGCGCTCCCAGTCTGTACTAGTCTATCCCCAGGTTTTGTGATGGCGAATGATGTGGACAACAGTCGCTGCTATATGCTGGTGCATCAGGCCAAGCGGCTAAACTCGCCGTGTATCGTGATCACGAACCACGACTCGGCCGTTATGCCCAACATACAGGTCACAGATCCGCAGGTTAGTGTCTTCATACTTTGTACCTTTTGAGCTAGGGTCTCGGGCCTAGAACCTAAATGGGCGCGTATGGCAATATTTTACGGTAACCAATATTTCTCAACGGTTGCGGTTCCGTTATGTTGGCGCGGCGCGGCTAACCTTTACAATATAACGGTATCGTAACGGAATACCTGTTTCATACTGGTTTAACCGTAACCGAAATCAGTCCCTGAACAGAACTCGCCGTTTTACATTTACTATTGTATGTTTTTTCATTTTATATCACACCAAAGGAAGACGTGGTAACTACGGTGTGGGCTTTTTGGTAAAACAATACCTTAAAAAGAACATAATTAGTTTCAATAGCTATTCGGACAGAATAGCTAGTCTAGAAATTAAATTTGGCCCCAACAATCTGTGGACAATAATTCAGGCATATGCTCCCACTGAAGCATGCCAAGAAGAGGAGCTAAACCAGTTTTATGAGACACTAGAAGCAACAATAGAGGCATCAAAAACCAAAAAGCTCATCGTAATGGGAGATTTCAACGCACAAGTTGGAAGTGTAAAGCAAGGCGAAGAAATGATATTTGGACCTTATTCATATGGAAAACGATCGAAACACGGGCAGCGTTTAGTAGAGTTTGCTCTGGAAAATAACTTTAAAATTTTGAATAGCGTGTATAAAACAAAACAACACAAGAAATGGACTTGGGAATCGCCGAATGGTTTATACCACAATGAAATTGACTATATTTTAACAAACTACCACAAAGAGATGGAAAGTTTCGACATAATAAAAAACCTAAACTTTAATACCGACCATAGAATGATACGGTGTAAAATAAATATAGAAAAAAGAAAAACAAGAAAAAATCCAACGTATAATAACATACCTACGAAAGACCTACCTATTGTGAACAGAGAAAGTGGTATCTACTGGGAAGAAAAATTTTGTAATGCTATACAAATATCATCAGATGTACAAACGCAATACAACATGTTTGAGAACGAAATGAATAACCTACTAAAACAAATACCCTCTAAAAAGGCTACAGGGAATGATTCAATAAATCAGGAAATACAACTTTTACTAGAAGAAAGGATGAAATTATATAAAGAAAAAAGATCGAGGGAAAATAAAAACAAGATTACACAGATTAGTAAGGAAATCAACAGACAAATAGCTAAAAGTAGAAAACAAAAGAGACAACATACATTGGAACACCACATCAACAAAACGGGTGCAGTCAAAAAAGCATACAAAGAACTACAAAGAACGACACATTGGGCAATAAGCATGAAGAACCGACAAGGGACAATCACTACAAAAAGATCTGATATTATAAATGAAGCTACTATGTTTTATCAAAGATTATACACAACGCAAGCTGGAAACATAGAGAGGCCACCGACAAAACCACCAAACGAGGAAACGGTACCATAGATAATGGAAGCAGAAATAGAGTTTGCAATCAGGACACAAAAGAAAGACAAAACACCCGGAGAAGATAAAATTACCAACGAGCTTTTACAGTCAATGATGGAACCTTTAAAACGTCCACTCAAGCTCTTGTTCAACAGCATTTTGAACAGTAAGAAGATCCCGTCACAATGGACGAAATCCACAATAACACTTCTACACAAGAAAGGTGACAGGAACGACCTAGAGAATTATAGACCAATTAGCCTAATGTCTAATATATACAAAATATTCTCAAAAATCATATTAAACAGACTTTCGAGTACCCTAGATGAAAACCAACCTCGCGAGCAGGCTGGTTTTCGCAAACGATTCTGCACAATGGACCACATACAAGTAGTTACGCAGATTATAGAAAAGTCAAAAGAATATGGGAGAACGGTCTATTTATGCTTTATTGACTTCACGAAAGCCTTTGATTCGCTGGAATATAATGCAATATGGAAAGCATTGTCACAACAAGGAGTACATACAAATTACATTGAACTACTCTATGATATGTATTCAAAACTGAAGGCAAAAATTAAATTAGAAAGAGAAGGTAACGTGTTCCCAATAACGAGAGGTGTTCGTCAAGGAGATCCCATATCACCGAAAGTATTTTCCGCAGTTTTAGAAATGGTTTTTAGAAACATAAACTGGACAAACAAAGGTCTAAAAATTGACGGCGAATACTTGACCAACTTACGTTTTGCAGACGATATAGTCATTTTTGCAGAAAATCCCAGCCATCTAGAAGAAATGTTACAGGACCTAGCTAAAGAAAGCAAAAAAGTAGGCTTGTCGATGAATACTTCCAAAACAAAAATTATAACCAATGGGACAGAAAAAGCGATATATGTAAATGATGAAGTAATAGAGTATGTGCACGAATATATATATCTAGGACAGACAATTTCCTTCGAAGAGCATACTGAAAACGATATAAACCGCCGAATTGCGCTTTCCTGGAAAAAGTACTGGCTCTTAAAAGAAGTTATGAAGAGTAAAGACACTCCAATTCACATTAAAAGGAAACTATACGAAATAACACATTGCACGTAGAACCGATGGCCGTTGGGGCGGAAAGGTTCTCGAGTGGCGACCACGTACCGGAAGGCGCGGCGTGGGTAGGCCCCCCACAAGGTGGACTGATGACCTGGTAAAGGTCGCGGGAGTCCGCTGGATGCGGGTGGCGCAGGACCGGTCAATTTGGAACTCTCTGGGGGAGGCCTATGTCCAGCAGTGGACGTCTTTCGGCTGATATGATGATGATGATGATGATGATACGAAATAACAATTCTCCCGTGCATAACTTATGGCTGCCAGTCATGGTCCCTACGTAAAAAAGACGAGTCAAAATTAGCTGTACAACAGAGAAAGATGGAACGCAGTATACTGGGAATTAAAACATCAGATAGAGTTAGAAATGAAGATATTAGGAAAAAGACAAAGATAACAGACATTACAGAGAGGGTCAGAAGTTTAAAATGGAAGTGGGCTGGACATGTTTGCAGAACAAATGATGATAGATGGACGAAAAAAGTCATAGACTGGTCACCACGAAACGGAATGAGAAAGAGAGGTCGACCAAGAAAACGATGGGCAGATATATTTAAGAAACGATGTGGAGCTATTTGGACAAGACTGGCAAGAGAGAGAGAAAATTGGAAAGCACTGGGGGAGGCCTACGCCAAAGAGGCGACTGCCATAATTATATAAAAATCAAAAATTGCATGATAAAATCGAATATTTATAATTTATTAATATGAATCAATTAATGTAATAACTAATGAATTATTTAATCAATATTATAATGAAAGAATTAATTAAGCAGGCATGGAAAAATGTTACGGTAGAAATAAAGGCTATTTTATTTTATTTTATTTTATTATTGTATGTTTTAGAACCCCGAGTGCACTGTACCCCTCAAGTTCGACCGCATACTGTGTGACGTGCCGTGCTCCGGCGACGCGACCTTGCGCAAGAACCCCGACATCTGGCTCAAGTGGTCCACGGGCAACGGGAACAACCTCCACGGGTCAGTAAACTAAATGCCTCCTCCAAAGAGGACCACAATGACCGGTCCTGCGCCACCCGCATCTAACGGACTCCCGCAACCTTTACCAGGTCATCAGCCCACCTTGTGGGGGGTTTACCCACGTTGCGCCTGTCGGTACGTGGTTGCCACTCGAGAACCTTTCCGCTCCCATGGCTGTCGGTTCAAAGTGCAATGTGCCCCGCCCACTGCCACTTAAGTTTAGCGATTCGGAGCTGTATCGGTCACCTAAAGGGCAATGGAGAGAGCGATGCTGCGAGTCTCTCTAAGTGATTGCATCAGTAATAGTTTGTGACCGCTTTCTGAAATATTCTAATTTACTTTAACCCAGCAAATACAATACGTAGACAACAAGCTATTCGTTCAAGAAGTATTTCGTGTGATATTCATTTTGTCGAAGCTGTCATTTTGTCAAAAATGTTGATTTGATTTGATTTGAAATATTTCCCTCCAAAAGAACTAATCTTTACAGAATCCAGTACCGCGTGCTAAAGCGCGGTTGCGAGCTGCTCGCAGTGGGCGGGCGACTGGTCTACTCAACGTGTTCCTTCAACCCCGTGGAGAACGAGGCTGTCATCCACAGAATGCTGGCCGAGGCCGGCGGGAGCGTCGCCCTAGTGGACGTGAGGGACTCGCTCACTGGACTCAAGTCACACCCGGGTCAGTACACAGCCTGGTCTACTCAACGTGTTCCTTCAACCCCGTGGAGAACGAGGCTGTCATCCACAGAATGCTGGCCGAGGCCGGCGGGAGCGTCGCCCTAGTGGACGTGAGGGACTCACTCACTGGACTCAAGTCACACCCGGGTCAGTACACAGCCTGGTCTACTCAACGTGTTCCTTCAACCCCGTGGAGAACGAGGCTGTCATCCACAGAATGCTGGCCGAGGCCGGCGGGAGCGTCGCCCTAGTGGACGTGAGGGACTCACTCACTGGACTCAAGTCACACCCGGGTCAGTACACAGCCTGGTCTACTCAACGTGTTCCTTCAACCCCGTGGAGAACGAGGCTGTCATCCACAGAATGCTGGCCGAGGCCGGCGGGAGCGTCGCCCTAGTGGACGTGAGGGACTCGCTCACTGGACTCAAGTCACACCCGGGTCAGTACACAGCCTGGTCTACTCAACGTGTTCCTTCAACCCCGTGGAGAACGAGGCTGTCATCCACAGAATGCTGGCCGAGGCCGGCGGGAGCGTCGCCCTAGTGGACGTGAGGGACTCACTCACTGGACTCAAGTCACACCCGGGTCAGTACACAGCCTGGTCTACTCAACGTGTTCCTTCAACCCCGTGGAGAACGAGGCTGTCATCCACAGAATGCTGGCCGAGGCCGGCGGGAGCGTCGCTCTAGTAGACGTGAGGGACTCACTCACTGGACTCAAGTCACACCCGGGTCAGTACACAGCCTGGTCTACTCAACGTGTTCCTTCAACCCCGTGGAGAACGAGGCTGTCATCCACAGAATGCTGGCCGAGGCCGGCGGGAGCGTCGCTCTAGTAGACGTGAGGGACTCACTCACTGGACTCAAGTCACACCCGGGTCAGTACACAGCCTGGTCTACTCAACGTGTTCCTTCAACCCCGTGGAGAACGAGGCTGTCATCCACGGAATGCTGGCCGAGGCCAGCGGGAGCGTCGCCCTAGTTGGACGTGAGGGACTTGCTTTTTCAATTTGCACTTTGGGCATTTGACATATGATGTAATATAAATAACTACCACTTAGAAAAGTTGAAAAACCCCCGATTTTTTCATTTGAAAGTTCAATATATCAATAACGGCTGAACCGATTTTGTTGAAACGTAGCTAAAAACCATCTCGATCACGTCAGCTTTCGGAAAAAAACTGCATTAAAATCGGCCCATTCGTTTAGGAGCTACGATGCCACAGACAGACACACAGACACAGACACGTCAAACTTACAAAACCCCTCTATTTGAGTTGGGGGTTAAAAAGAGAGGCTATACGTGCTCCGAAAGTGCCACACTAAAACTTGGTTAATTGACCAACCTCACCATGTACTTCTCTGTTTCGCTCCAAGAAACCGCACACCGTCCTGCTTACACTTATCATCCATGATTCGCGTAAGCCTGGCCATTTTCGTGTAGGCAACATATCTATCTCATTTTTATATTACATTCCCTGGGCGACCGAGCTCTGCTTGGGTGAAAATACGGAGAAAACGAATGTCCCAGACATGAGACCTACTGAGATCGACTTCTCGCCCCCGTTAACCCCTAATTCCAAATTTCATCGAAATCGTTAGAGTCGTTTCCGAGAACGTGATTTCAAATATATATATATACATACGAATATTGCTCGTTTAATAGTAGTCCCTGGGCGACCGAGCTCAGGTCGGTTGAAATACGGCGAAAACGAATTTTCTCAGACAAGAGACCTAGCTAGATCGATTTCTCGCCCCCGTAAAATAAATTGTTGTAACGTCCTTCAGGTATGACGCACTGGCGGCCGGCCTCCAAGGACATGGTGTTCTACGACAAGTACGAGGACGTGCCGGAGCGCTGGCAGACCGTGGTGCGCCCGCAGATGTTCCCGCCCGAGCCCGCGCTCCGGGACAACTTCCAGCTGGAGAGATGGTGAGACCGTTCTACACTACGACAAGTACGAGGACGTGCCGGAGCGCTGGCAGACCGTGGTGCGCCCGCAGATGTTCCCGCCCGAGCCCGCGCTCCGGGACAACTTCCAGCTGGAGAGATGGTGAGACCGTTCTACACTACGACAAGTACGAGGACGTGCCGGAGCGCTGGCAGACCGTGGTGCGCCCGCAGATGTTCCCGCCCGAGCCCGCGCTCCGGGACAACTTCCAGCTGGAGAGATGGTGAGACCGTTCTACACTACGACAAGTACGAGGACGTGCCGGAGCGCTGGCAGACCGTGGTGCGCCCGCAGATGTTCCCGCCCGAGCCCGCGCTCCGGGACAACTTCCAGCTGGAGAGATGGTGAGACCGTTCTACACTACGACAAGTACGAGGACGTGCCGGAGCGCTGGCAGACCGTGGTGCGCCCGCAGATGTTCCCGCCCGAGCCCGCGCTCCGGGACAACTTCCAGCTGGAGAGATGGTGAGACCGTTCTACACTACGACAAGTACGAGGACGTGCCGGAGCGCTGGCAGACCGTGGTGCGCCCGCAGATGTTCCCGCCCGAGCCCGCGCTCCGGGACAACTTCCAGCTGGAGAGATGGTGAGACCGTTCTACACTACGACAAGTACGAGGACGTGCCGGAGCGCTGGCAGACCGTGGTGCGCCCGCAGATGTTCCCGCCCGAGCCCGCGCTCCGGGACAACTTCCAGCTGGAGAGATGGTGAGACCGTTCTACACTACGACAAGTACGAGGACGTGCCGGAGCGCTGGCAGACCGTGGTGCGCCCGCAGATGTTCCCGCCCGAGCCCGCGCTCCGGGACAACTTCCAGCTGGAGAGATGGTGAGACCGTTCTACACTACGACAAGTACGAGGACGTGCCGGAGCGCTGGCAGACCGTGGTGCGCCCGCAGATGTTCCCGCCCGAGCCCGCGCTCCGGGACAACTTCCAGCTGGAGAGATGGTGAGACCGTTCTACACTACGACAAGTACGAGGACGTGCCGGAGCGCTGGCAGACCGTGGTGCGCCCGCAGATGTTCCCGCCCGAGCCCGCGCTCCGGGACAACTTCCAGCTGGAGAGATGGTGAGACCGTTCTACACTACAACAAGTACGAGGACGTGCCGGAGCGCTGGCAGACCGTGGTGCGCCCGCAGATGTTCCCGCCCGAGCCCGCGCTCCGGGACAACTTCCAGCTGGAGAGATGGTGAGACCGTTCTACACTACGACAAGTACGAGGACGTGCCGGAGCGCTGGCAGACCGTGGTGCGCCCGCAGATGTTCCCGCCCGAGCCCGCGCTCCGGGACAACTTCCAGCTGGAGAGATGGTGAGACCGTTCTACACTACGACAAGTACGAGGACGTGCCGGAGCGCTGGCAGACCGTGGTGCGCCCGCAGATGTTCCCGCCCGAGCCCGCGCTCCGGGACAACTTCCAGCTGGAGAGATGGTGAGACCGTTCTACACTACGACAAGTACGAGGACGTGCCGGAGCGCTGGCAGACCGTGGTGCGCCCGCAGATGTTCCCGCCCGAGCCCGCGCTCCGGGACAACTTCCAGCTGGAGAGATGGTGAGACCGTTCTACACTACGACAAGTACGAGGACGTGCCGGAGCGCTGGCAGACCGTGGTGCGCCCGCAGATGTTCCCGCCCGAGCCCGCGCTCCGGGACAACTTCCAGCTGGAGAGATGGTGAGACCGTTCTACACCAATGTCACCATCATCATCATATCAGCCGAAATACGTCCACTGCTGGAAGTAGACCTCCCCTAAAGAGTGCCAAATTGACCGGTCCCGCGCCACCCGCATCCAGCGGACTCCCGCGACCTTTATAGGTTATAGGTTATAGGTGTACGCGGGCTAGGTTTCCGCAACTCAACGTCATAAATGCGCCTATTTTGCGTATGGTTGGCACTACTATTATTCGTGCCAGCCCAGTTCCACCAGGAACCAGCCCTTTATGTTGCCGACGGCCTCCGATAGTGACCCCGGTGTTCCGAGGTACTATGCCCGGTAATCTGCCACCCCAGGGCACGTCAGAATGACGTGGGCGGCTGTCTCCTCCTCTTCCATGCAGGCTCTGCAGAGAGGACTGCCTGTAACACCTAGGGTGAAAAGATGTTTGTTTAATAGTGCATGACCAGTTATGGCTCCCGTCAGAAGAAGGAGTGCCGGCCTCTTTAGCTTCTTTAGCTTCCTTGACAATCCGAGGTTGATTGTCTGGAGGGCCACCCTGGTTTGCCTGCAGGTTCCTAGGGTATGCCAATATTTCTGGTGTTCTACCTTGGTGTTTAGTCGCAGTGTGTTCCGCAGCCATGCGCGTAGAGGAATTGTGGGTTCCGGTCCTACGGCTCTAGACTCTGAACCTTCTCTAGCCAGTGCATCCGCTGCGTCGTTACCGCGTGAGTTGCTGTGTCCCGCGACCTTTACCATGTGACCAACTAGCGCATTATTCAACTTATTATACGACTTAGGTAAATGGGAAATTAAAAAAAAAAGATAGGTTAGATTAACTAAAGTGATGCTTAAGTCACGTCTAACCTGTATGTGTAACTAAATGTATGCGATTGACATTGACTGTCGGTTTACTATCCGTAACTTTCCGTTTAAGGGACATGAATTAATAAATATGCCATGGGGAAGGAACTCAAATATTTCTGGTGTATATAGTATCACTTTGTTGTCCGTCTGTCTGTCTGTCAAAACCCTTTATCTCGAGAACGCGCCGAGTCGAAATTAAAACCATATACGTCTACGTGCAATGTGCCCCGTCCACTGCCACTTAAGTTTAGCGATTCGCTGGCGCAAATACATTTGCTTAAAAAACGTGACACGCAATGAACATTGAACAAAGATCTTAAAGAAGTGGAATACCACCCTTAGTGAGAATAGTACATTTTACAACTAGTGTGAAAAGAATGTCTTTTTACCACTAGTACCGAGGTATCTTGCCACGAGCTGAAAGCGAGTGGCAAGACTCGGTACGAGTGGTAAAAAGACATTTCACACGTGTTGTAAACGACGTTTTTTAATACAATTGCGAAAAAATAATAAATTAATATATCATTGCGATAAAATATGCTTGCTTCGAAGTTATTTTTGAACGAACCCATACTTTACAAATGACACTGACAGTGACAACATACTATTGGAATCAGCGCCATCGGCCTCGAGTTGAGAAACTAAATTGACACTTGGCATTTGACACTGACAGTATTCATATTCACAGTATCACTCATTTTCAATATTTTTTTATAACTTCTCGTACCAAATTATATATTTATATGCGTTAATGTGTTTAAATAATGTTAGAAGTTATTTCAAAAGGGCGGGCTGATTTGCTTTTAAACTTTTTTTTTCTAGGCATATGCTTGTATCATTCAGCCAAATCAAAGAACGATTTTTAGGAAAGTAAATATTTCATACATAGATACCTAAGACAGAGTAGGCTATAAAATGCAAATTCTTAATATTTTTTCGTCATTTATATATTAATGAATACTTTAAATAAATACTCCTAGTATTCGTAAGCGTTTTTAATTTCATAATTTCCAAGTAAAAAATCTAATATAAAATTACTGTGTTTCGAAAGTATAGTTTGGAACTAAAAAGTAAAAAGCACTAGTTCGAGAAATTGAGCTTCTCGCACGCTAAGCAGCCACAAAAAGTACCACTTTTTGAGCAACTGTAAAAATAACAAAACACATTTCAGTGAACAGTTTTGTTAAGTTTTGTGAATAAAGGGGAAATGTTTAAAACCTTTTCAGCATACGAATCCTACCCCACCACCAAGACACTGGTGGCTTCTTCGTGGCTGTACTGGAAAAGTCCGCTCTCCTCCCATGGGAGAAGGAGAGAGAGCAGACAGAAGTACAGGAGAAGAAAGAAGAGAAACCGCCAGCTAAGAAGAGAAGGATGGGCGGCTACAAAGAGGATCCGTTCGTGTTTTTCAAGGGGGACGATGAGGACGTGTTCCCGTCTATAAAGGCGTTCTATGATCTGAGTGAGGAGTTTGACTCCAAGTGCTTGCTGACCAGGTAATTCATGTTAAAATCAATGTAGCTAACACAATTGGCTACTTAAAAAAAAAACTATTTAGTCCGTCAGTTAGATTATCAAAAAATATTGGACACATTTTATTTATTTTGTCAATCAAACAAACATTTATGAAGATATAGCCCGTTAAGGTTCCGCGTGACGTCACATTGTGGCACTCACTTTTAAGCTTAGTCAAAACGAGGAACTTCACGTATTATTTTTGCTACAGTAAGGCGAACATTTCCGAGCATACTGGAAAAAAAGATCTTCTTCCTCTTTCCCTCTATCTTCTCTTATATTATGGTTTTCATGAAATCATCGTGTCGTAACAAGTGTCCAAATATGTTGCCACTTCTGTTCTCTATGGTTGATGCCAAATACCCAATCGTATTCCAGATGTCACGTGGGCAAGAAGAAGAACATATACCTAGTGTCGCCGGGCGTGCGGGACGTGGTGCGGCGCAACGAGGCGCGCATCAAGGTCATCAACACGGGCGTCAAGACCTTCGTGCGCTGCGACAACAAGAACATGACCTGCGCCTTCAGGTACCGACACAATACCCAATCGTATTCCAGATGTCACGTGGGCAAGAAGAAGAACATATACCTAGTGTCGCCGGGCGTGCAGGACGTGGTGCGGCGCAACGAGGCGCGCATCAAGGTCATCAACACGGGCGTCAAGACCTTCGTGCGCTGCGACAACAAGAACATGACCTGCGCCTTCAGGTACCGACACAATACCCAATCGTATTCCAGATGTCACGTGGGCAAGAAGAAGAACATATACCTAGTGTCGCCGGGCGTGCGGGACGTGGTGCGGCGCAACGAGGCGCGCATCAAGGTCATCAACACGGGCGTCAAGACCTTCGTGCGCTGCGACAACAAGAACATGACCTGCGCCTTCAGGTACCGACACAATACCCAATCGTATTCCAGATGTCACGTGGGCAAGAAGAAGAACATATACCTAGTGTCGCCGGGCGTGCGGGACGTGGTGCGGCGCAACGAGGCGCGCATCAAGGTCATCAACACGGGCGTCAAGACCTTCGTGCGCTGCGACAACAAGAACATGACCTGCGCCTTCAGGTACCGACACAATACCCAATCGTATTCCAGATGTCACGTGGGCAAGAAGAAGAACATATACCTAGTGTCGCCGGGCGTGCGGGACGTGGTGCGGCGCAACGAGGCGCGCATCAAGGTCATCAACACGGGCGTCAAGACCTTCGTGCGCTGCGACAACAAGAACATGACCTGCGCCTTCAGGTACCGACACAATACCCAATCGTATTCCAGATGTCACGTGGGCAAGAAGAAGAACATATACCTAGTGTCCCCGGGCGTGCGGGACGTGGTGCGGCGCAACGAGGCGCGCATCAAGGTCATCAACACGGGCGTCAAGACCTTCGTGCGCTGCGACAACAAGAACATGACCTGCGCCTTCAGGTACCGACACAATACCCAATCGTATTCCAGATGTCACGTGGGCAAGAAGAAGAACATATACCTAGTTTTGCGCGCGCTACGCGTCAGCTCTCGGAACTAACTCGTCCATCTGTTGCTTACTTTCTAGCCTTTACAGAAGGGAAATACACTGACCCCTACTCTAGGCACAACCTGTCCTGTAGCCAATTCGAATGTGAATTGACATAATAGGTGCGAAATGTTAATAAGATCAACAGATTAAAGTACTACATTCGATATTACTGTTCGTTTCTGGATTGGTAAATTTGAAAACCCTTGTTTTCAGGTTATCTCAAGAGGGTCTCGGCAGCGTGACGCCGTTCATCGGGTCCCGGCGGCGCGTGCGCATACTGAGGGAGGACCTGGTCCTCGTGCTGCAGAACGACAACCCGAGCAAGCCGCCCGACGTCAAGCTCTTCAGTGACCACACACAGGCGCAGGTCAAAGAACTCGGTGAGTTAATACCTTTTTTGTTTTTAGGGTTCCGTACCCAAAGGGTGAAAACGGGACCCTATTACTAAGACTTCGCTGTCCGTCCGTCCGTCTGTCTGTCACCAGGCTGTATCTCGAGAACCGTGACAGCTAGAGAGTTGAAATTTTCACAGATTATGTATTTCTGTTGCCGCTATAATAACAAATACTAAAAAATCGGCCAAGTGCGAGTCGGACTGGGGTTTCCATACAATGGACATGATTTTTTTGCCGTTTTTATAGATAATGGTACGGAACCCTTCGTGCGCGAGTCCAACTCGCGCTTGGCTTTCAGCGCTTAGGATTTTGTGTTTATGCTAACTGCACCACCATATATGTTTTCTCAAACGTGCTATGAACTATTGAGGTTGTGTTCTTTATAATAGGCTTCGAAAAAATTTTCACCTCGTTGGCCGCAGCCGAAACGATTCATACTAATTGACATAGAAGTATGACGTCGCAGTATGCTATTTGTACTAATTGTTGTATGGAAAATCAATTAAACTGCTGTTTCGGTTGTGTAATACTGCGTTTAGGTTCATGATAGACAGACAATTTTGTTTCTATAAAAGCTTTTTGACAATTTGCTCTTGGACAATAAAACAATGATTTTATTTTGTAATTTATACTTTACAATATACAGGGTGTCTCATTTAAATCGATCAGTATGGGAAAGTCTGAAACTATAAGACACACGAAAATCTGTTCTAAGAAACCATGTCATCGATTTTAATAAGAAGAAAAAGTTGCGAGGTACAAACAACCATAGAGACAATTTTACATGCCTGAACTTGTTGAATATTGTAACCGTGGTCACTTCGAACACCTACTGAAATAAATTAAAGTATGTGAAAACAATGCTTTTTATTCATTTTAGACATCATGTTTCATAGAGTCATTTACTGCTTAAGACCTACACAATCGATATCTAAATAGAAATAGTGTAAGTTTATTTTTTTCAAAACAACCGGGTTCGATTCCCGAGCTAAGTACAGGATTTTTTTAAATGTATGAATGCACGAGCTTTTATTTAACCTGATGGACTATTCGTATGTAATTAATTATACCTACAAGCTAAGTATGTAAGTATAATCCTTCAAATCTACCAAGTCAAATTTGACCAAAATCCCGAAGTACAGTAGATTTATTCTATTTCAAGTATTCAAGTATTTTATTGCATTCATGTTGTTATAGTATAGTACATAGTTGACACATGTAACAGTAAGTCTCAAACATGAACCCTGTAAGGACATCGCAATACATGATGCAGTTTTACTTCTTATTAAAATCGATGACATGGTTCCTCAGAACAGATCTTCGTATGTCTTATAGTTTCAGACTTTCCCATACTGACCGATTTAAATGAGACACCCTGTAGATGGTTTACTATCCTTTTACGTTGTCAATTTTAACATGCGGTCACTACCCTATTTGTTTCCAGCGACCGGCAGCTGTATCCTCCAGTACCAGGAGGCGGGCTCGAGCCTGCAGCTGACGCTGGTGGGCTGGCGCGGCGTGCACTCGCTGCGCGCCTACACCGCCGCCGCCGACACCGTGCACTACCTCAGGCTGCTCGGCGCAGACATCACCAAGTACGGTACGTGTGCCAGTGGTTGAGAGTGCTGTATCCTCCAGTACCAGGAGGCGGGCTCGAGCCTGCAGCTGACGCTGGTGGGCTGGCGCGGCGTGCACTCGCTGCGCGCCTACACCGCCGCCGCCGACACCGTGCACTACCTCAGGCTGCTCGGGGCAGACATCACCAAGTACGGTACGTGTGCCAGTGGTTGAGAGTGCTGTATCCTCCAGTACCAGGAGGCGGGCTCGAGCCTGCAGCTGACGCTGGTGGGCTGGCGCGGCGTGCACTCGCTGCGCGCCTACACCGCCGCCGCCGACACCGTGCACTACCTCAGGCTGCTCGGCGCAGACATCACCAAGTACGGTACGTGTGCCAGTGGTTGAGAGTGCTGTATCCTCCAGTACCAGGAGGCGGGCTCGAGCCTGCAGCTGACGCTGGTGGGCTGGCGCGGCGTGCACTCGCTGCGCGCCTACACCGCCGCCGCCGACACCGTGCACTACCTCAGGCTGCTCGGGGCAGACATCACCAAGTACGGTACGTGTGCCAGTGGTTGAGAGTGCTGTATCCTCCAGTACCAGGAGGCGGGCTCGAGCCTGCAGCTGACGCTGGTGGGCTGGCGCGGCGTGCACTCGCTGCGCGCCTACACCGCCGCCGCCGACACCGTGCACTACCTCAGGCTGCTCGGCGCAGACATCACCAAGTACGGTACGTGTGCCAGTGGTTGAGAGTGCTGTATCCTCCAGTACCAGGAGGCGGGCTCGAGCCTGCAGCTGACGCTGGTGGGCTGGCGCGGCGTGCACTCGCTGCGCGCCTACACCGCCGCCGCCGACACCGTGCACTACCTCAGGCTGCTCGGCGCAGACATCACCAAGTACGGTACGTGTGCCAGTGGTTGAGAGTGCTGTATCCTCCAGTACCAGGAGGCGGGCTCGAGCCTGCAGCTGACGCTGGTGGGCTGGCGCGGCGTGCACTCGCTGCGCGCCTACACCGCCGCCGCCGACACCGTGCACTACCTCAGGCTGCTCGGCGCAGACATCACCAAGTACGGTACGTGTGCCAGTGGTTGAGAGTGCTGTATCCTCCAGTACCAGGAGGCGGGCTCGAGCCTGCAGCTGACGCTGGTGGGCTGGCGCGGCGTGCACTCGCTGCGCGCCTACACCGCCGCCGCCGACACCGTGCACTACCTCAGGCTGCTCGGCGCAGACATCACCAAGTACGGTACGTGTGCCAGTGGTTGAGAGTGCTGTATCCTCCAGTACCAGGAGGCGGACTCGAGCCTGCAGCTGACGCTGGTGGGCTGGCGCGGCGTGCACTCGCTGCGCGCCTACACCGCCGCCGCCGACACCGTGCACTACCTCAGGCTGCTCGGCGCAGACATCACCAAGTACGGTACGTGTGCCAGTGGTTGAGAGTGCTGTATCCTCCAGTACCAGGAGGCGGGCTCGAGCCTGCAGCTGACGCTGGTGGGCTGGCGCGGCGTGCACTCGCTGCGCGCCTACACCGCCGCCGCCGA
This sequence comes from Epinotia nisella, assembly GCA_932294315.1. Classification (NCBI taxonomy): domain Eukaryota; kingdom Metazoa; phylum Arthropoda; class Insecta; order Lepidoptera; family Tortricidae; genus Epinotia; species Epinotia nisella. Next base: position 13,961,593 of record OW028693.1, read on the forward strand.
CACCGTGCACTACCTCAGGCTGCTCGGCGCAGACATCACCAAGTACGGTACGTGTGCCAGTGGTTGAGAGTGCTGTATCCTCCAGTACCAGGAGGCGGGCTCGAGCCTGCAGCTGACGCTGGTGGGCTGGCGCGGCGTGCACTCGCTGCGCGCCTACACCGCCGCCGCCGACACCGTGCACTACCTCAGGCTGCTCGGCGCAGACATCACCAAGTACGGTACGTGTGCCAGTGGTTGAGAGTGCTGTATCCTCCAGTACCAGGAGGCGGACTCGAGCCTGCAGCTGACGCTGGTGGGCTGGCGCGGCGTGCACTCGCTGCGCGCCTACACCGCCGCCGCCGACACCGTGCACTACCTCAGGCTGCTCGGCGCAGACATCACCAAGTACGGTACGTGTGCCAGTGGTTGAGAGTGCTGTATCCTCCAGTACCAGGAGGCGGGCTCGAGCCTGCAGCTGACGCTGGTGGGCTGGCGCGGCGTGCACTCGCTGCGCGCCTACACCGCCGCCGCCGACACCGTGCACTACCTCAGGCTGCTCGGCGCAGACATCACCAAGTACGGTACGTGTGCCAGTGGTTGAGAGTGCTGTATCCTCCAGTACCAGGAGGCGGGCTCGAGCCTGCAGCTGACGCTGGTGGGCTGGCGCGGCGTGCACTCGCTGCGCGCCTACACCGCCGCCGCCGACACCGTGCACTACCTCAGGCTGCTCGGCGCAGACATCACCAAGTACGGTACGTGTGCCAGTGGTTGAGAGTGCTGTATCCTCCAGTACCAGGAGGCGGGCTCGAGCCTGCAGCTGACGCTGGTGGGCTGGCGCGGCGTGCACTCGCTGCGCGCCTACACCGCCGCCGCCGACACCGTGCACTACCTCAGGCTGCTCGGCGCAGACATCACCAAGTACGGTACGTGTGCCAGTGGTTGAGAGTGCTGTATCCTCCAGTACCAGGAGGCGGGCTCGAGCCTGCAGCTGACGCTGGTGGGCTGGCGCGGCGTGCACTCGCTGCGCGCCTACACCGCCGCCGCCGACACCGTGCACTACCTCAGGCTGCTCGGCGCAGACATCACCAAGTACGGTACGTGTGCCAGTGGTTGAGAGTGCTGTGCCCTGCCTCACAGGGGGCTGTCAACTCGATCATATTTGGAGCCCAACTGGGGTATACCTCTGTTTACAATCGAGAGCGCGGATCTTGCGAACGGGATAGCAACCTAGCGCGTCGTTTGCGGTGACATTTGAAGGTGACCGGGAAGTCAGTCGCTCGGAACGCCTCGGGGCGAGCACACGTTTCTTTGGGGTTTGATCTCGTATTCGTTGCTAGGAAGCCCGCGAGGCGAGCGCACGGGTTACGGTGGTTTGATCTCGTATAATGTTTGCGCCAATACGGGGCGCCGAGATCAGAAAGTAAATTAGGAGCTCGAGGCTGAATACACCTACGGTTGGTGTCGGCTCGTGCAAGTGGAATTTGGAAGGTGCCTTAAAGGAGAACGCTGAACGGCGGGCTCGAGCTGGTTGTCGAGCCTCAGACGTCATCGGGTGCTCCAGTTCTTGCCGGCTTTGACGATAGAAGTCTGAAGAAACATCGATGAGTGGGTGCTTTGGTTAAAATTAGGTAGCGTTGCGAATCGCAACCTATTTGTTCCCAACGGGAAAGCTGTTTGTATGGTACTGATCTGATGGCCCCGTTGGTTACCCGGCCGTTCTCGTTGGGAACAACCTCCCCCTTACAAAACACCGCATCCATAACAACCCAACTACTTGCTCTGTAGGTGTGGTGTGGTGTACCCTGAGACGAGTCAAGTCGCCAGAGCTCCCGAAGATGTGTTGTGTTGAGAGTGAGCGACCCGTATTGCTCTCTAGCTAACACAACGAATCCTCAAATCAATAAAGGATCGGCCACGTGCTTGTAATTCTTCTGGAGTCGCAAGCTTCCATAGACAGTGTCTGCTTACCGTCAGACAGACCGTATCCTTGTTTGCCACCGTTGTAATATTAAAAAAAAACTTGATAGTAATGTCAAATCTATTGTTGCAGATGTGAATAAGTTTAAGAAGGCTTCGGAGGTGCCTGAGGGTGACGCGGATACGACAGAGACGTCAGAAGCGACGGAGGTGACAGAGGAGACAGAGGTGACACTGGAGACACAATCAAATGCTCCCGAAGCCAATGGCTCTGTCAAATTATAGTATTAAGTATATTTTATTGTTACTGTTCTGTAATAAATGACATTTGTAAAGATTACTTCTAATTTCTATACATCTTAAGCCACCCAGAACCGTGTCACTATATCACCACTTTGAACATGTACGATACATATGGCAGGAATTTCCTAGTGTCCGAATTCCACTTGAATACTGTACTCGACTACAGCTGTAGAAATGACCTTATCACAACACACTTTTGGAAATAAAAGACGTTATAGTCAGAAACCCTTTATTTACTTCTTCATCCAAAATCACTCGCGTTTGCGATAACAACCCATAACCCTCTCGTTAAGGTTCAAAGTGCTACGTCAACAAAACAGTGATACACATAGTTTTACCACAGTAGATATATAGCTTAAAGCAGTAAAACAAATCCGTACAAACATCCGATTTGACGCACTCTAACAGACACGTGTCGCTAACATAAACTTAAGCGGGATTCGGCGGACTCGGCGGTGCATCAGTCACGTGTGCCGCGTAGATCTGTTTTTTAATGAGCGCATGTAAACGGCCCTAAATGACTATTGTGGAGTCAAAACCAACGTGCCGGCCGGGCCATAAATCTCCGGGCCGGCCACGTGCCTTTTCTATAGCTCGTTTTATTGCCCGGCCGGCACGTTGGTTTTGACTCCACAATAGTTGATTACTTTAGCTTCTGTTCCCGCTGTGGTTGCAGATAGTTAAATTTAACTTTACGCGCGGCTGCATATGTGCGTGCGCTTGTAATTATGCAGGTTTGCTTTGTATGGCAGTGACGCGGCAGTCGTCGTTACAGACGCACGCACACAGAGGCAGTTACAGGCGCCCGCACACATACAGCCGCGCGCAAAGATGAGTTAAATTATCTCTAAAACAATATTGAAACATAACCTTAATTTAAATGTAAGTATGCTCTCATGCTGTATGTCCAATTACCTTGCCAATCACATACGTTTTTCCCATGGACCTATGATTACTCAAGACAAGCTATGGTAATGATAATGCCGCGACCGAGCGAGATGGTAGTATACAAATCTCAATAAGTGTACAGAAAGGCATTCGCCGCCTTTGTCATAGTTCCACTTTTTATTGTTTGCTGCAACTGAGTTAGTATGAGGTTGTGGCAAATAAACCATTACCCGCCCAAATTAGGTAGGTTGTTTTTGGTAAGCCGTCACGTCAGCAATTTTAAGACCAGTTAACTGTTCTTAATTTAGCTGGGATAAAATGAGCCTTTCCGTTCCTTATGGTGGCACGCGTTTAGTTCCTTTGTGCTTAGAAACCTATACTCTACGGTTTTTCATCATTCTTAATTGTGGCAGAATCTAAACAGTGCCGGATTCAGGATTCTGGTTTGGGGGAACTCGATTCCGTTTGGGGGACTTGACCCCGATGAGGTAGTACTAGTCCTAGCTCGGTGTAACTAAGTACAAGGACCACATTCGTGCTTGACATACAGTCACACTTTAGACTTCATTATGTATATACTAGCTTCTGCCCGCGACTTCGTCCGCGTGGAACACGTTTATATCGTAGCTCCATACGAACTTTCGTCCCCCATTTCGCCCCCTTAGGGGATGAGTCCCGAGATAAAAAGTATTCTGTATGTTAATCCAGGCTATAAACTATATCTATACCAGAATTCATCTTAATCCGTTTAGCCGTTTTTAATTCATCTTAATGCGTGATTGAGTAACAAACATCTAAACATCCAAACCTTGGCATTTATAATATTAGTAGGATTGTGTCAGTCATAACAATATGAGAGCATACTTTCACGTAAGTAAAATCAATAACAGTTATCAAAAAAATCACGCGTTCACATAACATTTTTCGTAAATTCGCACATTCCCTAATTCATTTCCAGCTTAAGACTACTCAAACAACGGCTAAAAGATTGTAGTACTATGCTAAATATTTCCTGAAATGGTACTTAAAAAGGCTGTCCACAACCCAGGCACTGTCATTGCCAGTTTATAATCACTTGATGACCCTGTTATCAATGCGCTGATACAAACATAACTAATGAAAACAAGACATAACTTCGTACCAAAAATACGGAACTCTCAATGCCCAAAACAAGCCATTAAACTATGGCAAAAGGCAAGTGTACCACATTGTATGGGTATAGTTAAAGAGATAGACAGAGCCTGGGTAGTGGGAGTTTGTTACTATTTAACATCAGCAAAATGTAGCTAATTTGTGTCAATAAAAGATCCTAAAATTTTTGCGGCACGCTATATTTCTCAGTCCAATGTTTACATTAATACTTTCTTAAAATACAATTTAAAATACTGGCTTATGCTCGACCTCAATTTTGAGAAGATGTACCCTTAATTGTCAGCGAGCGTCCAGCAGGTTGGACAAACACTTTGACCATCCTTTTGCACACTTTTCCTGACGAGTATCGTTGAGACTATTCTGCGTCACCGAGACTAAGTTCCATAGATCAGGTTTAAAGGCATGGGAATATATGTAATAAGCCGGGTCCACACTGGACGCATGCCTCGGCCGAGCACGGAGAGCCACGCCGTTCGGCAAACAGAATGGCGAATGGTCCGCATGCTCGGCCGCACGCCTCGCCCGAGACATGCGTGCAGTGTGGACTCGGCTATAGAAAGAAGTAAATCCATACGCACTTTATCTTAAGGCCATTATACACCTAACAATTTGTCACAACAACGTAGAGACGCAAAGCAAACATTAGACAGATTCATTCACTTTGGTTGTTGTGACAAATTGATAGGTGCTTTAATTATAAATGGCAACACAGTCCACTCCATTCTCAAACTTATCGCGTTCGAGTAAAGCACATATTCTGAAAGATGAAGTCGAGCAATGTAAGTTGGTATTGGTAGAGTACGACAATTCTGTTAATTTGTGCGAAAACTTAACAAAGCTCATTTTCGGTTGGTGAATACGGTCTTAATTTAATTAAATAATGCAGCATAAGTAGTTTAATCATAGAGAATACTGTAGATATCAAACGAGTCAGCAGTCAAAGCTTCAGATTATGTATAAATATACAAATTCCCTGTAGGTATAGGAGTATAGATAATAAGTATAAAACATATATTCTCTCTAAATATTGTCTAAATACATAATTAAGTAATTTTAATATTGTTAGATTTTTTTATAGGCTTATTATGTGTAGGTACCTAATTAATTTCTTTCAATATCTTTGAGAGGCAAACCGGTAATATCCAGTCTTGAATTAGAAAAGATATTCAAAATGTATGAAATCATGAGAATGTATTTAGGACAAGTTTCTTGGAAACGGTGAGAAGTCACTCAAGTAAGGTAAACGTCTCTTATGTTCGACACCTTAATTCATAATAGTCGTTTTTCACCCCTATTGTTATGAATTGGGATTTAAGTGTCATGTTTTAGGACAATGTCAAACAGTGGGACGAAATAAATAGGTAACACACATTTCCAAAATTTGCTATATGAAGCGCAATCATATATTTTTCACTTTTTACCGCGAAAAGTGTGTCATCGCTTGGAAGTTTGGATGTGCCTTAAATCGTCCATGTTTTGTGTCTGCCGTGCCGGTCTAAAAGCCATCCTCGCTTAGTTCAGAAAATAACCATCTCGTGGTAATATGGCCTATTTCAGACCCTAGTTATACAATATACTATCATCATCATCATCATATCAGCCGAAAGACGTCCACTGCTGGACATAGGCCTCCCCCAGAGAGTTCCAAATTGACCGGTCCTGCGCCACCCGCATCCAGCGGACTCTCCCGCGACTTTTACCAGGTCATCAGTCCACCTTGTGGGGGGCCTACCCACGCCGCGCCTTCCGGTACGTGGTCGCCACTCGAGAACCTTTCCGCCCCAACGGCCATCGGTTCTACGTGCAATGTGCCCCGCCCACTGCCAAAAGTTTACTACAATATACTATACATACCTTAAACTTATCCTACCTATATAAAAAGTGCCCTTATAGTACATGAGTTACCAAGGGTTTAAAACAAAGAATGTCATATGGCACATATTTGACGCCCGAGCCGAAGGCAAGGGCGATAAATATGCTATCGGAGGATTTCTTTATTACCGCCCGTGTTGAGTACACAATTGTACGTCTCTCCCTGGCCAGGAACTGGGGTTTTCCGCACGCGTAGCAAACGTCTGCATGTCACTACTAATGCCGTCATGTCGCTAAAGGCCCAATGCATACAATACAACGTCAGTCAATATCAGTTATTATATTAACCGTGTAGTATACATCACGTGCCGAATTAATTTGAATTATAAAGTGATATTTTTTAAACTAATTAGGTAGTACCTACTTATATCAAATTTTATTCATAAAGGTACTTGACGTCTGTATGAAAGACACACACTGTGCTCTCTGTGTAAGTACCTACCTAGGTTATTAGTCTAGTCATCTACCTAATCCAATGGGTTACGAGCCTCTTACTGTCACTCGCGAGTAACTGTCTAAACACTACTTTATGGTAACAATCCACCCACACAACTATTTATAAACATAAGATTAGTGTTGAAAACTCGAGCCGTTACAGCTATGGCCTACGGGAAGTCTCGCGTTAGCCCTGACGGATCGAGTCTTCAACGGTCTCTAGTCTAGGATAACATTGAACTTTTTATATAATTTATTGAATCAGGCGTTACTTTGCGGAAATTCATGATATATTACGATAACAATATTCCTTTGCTATTCCGCTAAAAAACGTGCAGGTCGATCAGCGGAGATCAAATGCAACTATTTGCGTATAAACATGCAAATAATTACAGCAAACCACCACCAATAATGAAAAAACCTCGACACGTGTTTCGCCTCTCTACGAGGCATCATCAGGAGATGCTGGCAGGAGATGTTGCTTGCGCCACGTCCACAGAGCAAATGAGCCGTCTAGAACCGTCAGCCCTATTTATAGTCTGTCCCCCCATACTACCATGCATGCGTGAAGTCCGCTGATCGACCTGCACGTTTTTTAGCGGAATAGCAAAGGAATATTGTTATCGTAATTGAACTTTTTATAGACAATGAGATCCGCCATAGCCCTCTTTTCTATTACAATTTATAGGAACAGAAACTAGTTTTCGCCCTAGATATGCCGGATCCTATTGTGTATAAAAAGCTTCATGTGATTCCTGTATGCCGTTTTAAAATGAGAACCAAACTACGTTTATATGGAGAGCTCTAACTCACAACGCTACATAGTAGGTATATATACTCAGTTGCTCACGTATATACGGGCTTTTCACTGGTACCGTCAAACCTGGCAACTTTGCCCAATGTACATAGCTTTGCCCACCACGTCACATATTCACACAAGGCCTATCACAAAAACTGTGTTTGAAAGTAAACTTATTGCTGACAACACTAACCTATAGAATCACCCGTAGCTGACGTTAGTCACGTGTGAGACAGCGTTGAATATGGGTATGATTTTTAAATAAAAATAAATAAATAAATTGATTTTTATTTCAAGCAACTATGACTCATACAATTTTTTGGTGGGCCAAAAAGTTCACAAAAACTTTAGAGCCATATCAGTCTATGAACGGCCTAGTTCAAGTTTGTTAAGTTCGTTACAGTCGGGTAAAAAAATTTAATCGACAACCCTAGCACAGTCTGGTTTTTGTATGGAGGAGCGCAGATTATTTTTGCGACTTTGCCCACTCAAAATTAAAGGTAGGAGTATTATGTTTAAATCACATCTAGTAGAATAAAATTATGCCGTATTTGCCGGCCCGGTCGTTTGAGTAATAATTTCCAAGATAAAAACACGTTTTTATGCTGCACACTGCTAACAAATGGGTCGTTCTTCTTTTTTACCGACAATGAATCGAGGTTTTTCTGTTTTTTTTGGTTTTTGAACTATCGAAAATTGTGGTTTTGAAGTGCGATTTAAAAAAAAATGCATAGGTTTCTTCATTAGAACTAATTAAAGTTTACTTTCTGGCCAATATAAATATTTATTTACGGTTGGTTTCTAAAAAAAACATGTGACAAAGTGGACTATTTCAGTGGGGACAACATTTTGGTTTACCACTCTGTCACGGCATTCTACGAAAAAAACAAACATTTAAAAAAATGCTAGTTAGAGAAAGTGAAATATTATATATCACTAATTAATAAAATAATATGGACGTTCATTCGAACATTATAAAACCATAAACATCATTACTCAAATGAGATGCCGTAATAAGACGAAGGACAGGCTATTGTCGGTCGAAAAGAAGAACGACCCAAATACACACAAAGTTAACTATATATACCTACTTATATGCGATATGAATAAGTAATCCAAAACGATTCATACATATGTAGCAATAAATTAGAAAGTTTGCAAAAAGCGGGCAAAGTTGCCAGGTTTCACGGTATATCCCAGGCAACCCACCGAAATTTATAGATAATATTTAGGTAGGTCAAAAAATTCTTTCAGTCTTGCCTTACACTCGTCACAAAACATATAATTGTAAGTCCTACTTAAAATTATACACGCGTGATTATTAAGGTTGTCTGGAAGAGATCGCTCTTTAGCGATAGGATCGCCTGGTATTTCCTTCTGCTTATATTCGATGTTCTGTGTGGTGCATGTGGTAAACAGTTTTTTTTATCGCTTAAGTGTGATCTCTTCAAAAGTTCCGGTTATAGAATAGATACAAAATATAGAGGTAGGTGAGGCACCTACCTAATTCCTGATTCTAGTCCAGTTGAGGTTCGTGTGTATTTGTGTTCAACTAAGCACATATTTATGAACTTATAAACATTGAACAAGCCCGCTAGTCTCAAGTCCAAAAAACGCACGTATATTATAATCGATCTGAGGCTTCTAGACGGGCTATATTTTTACGGAAATGTGTAGCCAGCAACTATGGGCGTGTTGCTCTTACTTATAGCTATAATAAGACGCCTATAGTTGCCGGCCCCACATTTCCGTAAAAATATAGCCCGTCTATAGAAGAGCACTACCGAAACGAAGTACCTACTTATATTAAACCTATACGAACAAAACGGCGTATATTTAGCATCAATTATTATAAGGAACTTATTTGGCTAAATAAATACCTACACTATCATTTCTATGGCACTGTTCTACTAAGGAAGAGCATTCGTAGTGAACTTTGTTGTTTTCCTAACTTACTCATAACATGGAATGTTACGTCCTACTCTAAATACCTACATAAGTATCTAATAGAATCCAGTACAAACTACACTATTAATATTACCTATGGCTACTATTTGATGATTTTTGATTTCAAATAAGAAATTTTGCTACAAAAAGTCACAATCAGTAGCAGTGCACCAGTATTATATCAAGATTTTGAAAGCTTTTTTGATGGTATAAAGTGAAAACTTCTAAAAATAAGTTTGCTAAAGCTTAGCGACCATCGTGCATGGAAGAGAATACTTAAATAACCCGTTGAGGTTGAAAATATTAAAGAGATTCCGAGTCTTGACTAAAACCCCCGAGAAAGAGGATTGAAACTATCTCATACCTACTTAACTAGTACATTAAAACTTTGTAGAGACAATTGAGTCAGACACTTTAGGTGTAGGTAGGTATTCACTGGAGATTAATGGAAATTGCTGAAAAGAATTTGATTCGCCAATTTTGCGATTAGATTTAGTTAGTTGGGGACAGTCTTCTGAGCTGAGGTAGACTGGAAAGAAGATTGGTCGAGTTCAGGGATCTGAGCAAAGCAGAAAGTGAGCACAGAGTGGGAATGAAAGAGAAAGCATCAATAATATCGTGAGCAGATAGAAGAGCATAAACACACCGAGATAAATTGATTCGTGTCAGATGAAAGCTATTTTTTTGATAAAAAAATCTATCATTTTCTAAGTTAACATGTCCTTTACAGCTCGGGTACCTAATATTTACATTTTAAGACTATTTCGTAATTTAGTCTTACATTAAGATACCTCACTTATCTACTACTACTATTATGTAAGTAATGGCTAATATCTGGAACGGTGGTAAAAGTCGCACATTCGAACTGACAACGCAGAAGACACGTTCATGACGGACCAAAAAACCAAAGGACTTCGGAAATGTATCATCAATTCATCACCATATGGGTTCCAGGGTTAACTTCTTCGCCGTTCTTGCACATTCGTGAAGTCTACTTTATCACTATAAAGTTATATTATGAATGTTTTCGTCAGAGGCGTCTCTAGCCCATGTAGCGCCCGGGTGCAATCATTACCTTAGCGCCCTCTAGCACCCCCCTCCCCCTAGCGCCTAGCGCGCGCTAGCCGCCCGGCGAGTGACGCCCCGTGAAATGGCGCTCGGCGCCCCCTAGGACCGTGCGCCCGGGTGCACCGCACCCCCTGCACTATGTAAATGGTAAAGCCGCCCCTGGTTTTCGTTACCAGCAAGGATCGCATTGATTTAAGATGAAGTTTATATAAGTTGACAACTTCCCTCGTTTTAGAAGCATTCCCAAATTACCTGACCATGTTGAGGTCCTATGATTATTTTGATCCGTGTATACCTAAGTTGTTGGTTAGTTATAGTTTTACCGTTTCTTTCAAAATATGCGACGGTATGCCTCGAAACTGAACAAAATGATAACAGTGATAGTTCTATTAATCTTACATTTAAGTTAAAATCTAAACCGTCAACGAAGTTCCGCACTTTAATCCTGATTTAACGAAAACTCGACCCTATCACAGTGGGTGATGTGGCTATGCTACTTTAACTTTAGCTACGTCTTACTTGACTAAACTACTTACTTTAAAACTAGTGCGCGAAGTTAGGTATCTATGATGTTAAATTTAAATTATGATGATTTAATGCTGCTTTTATTTTGTTATCTGTAGTTTGGCGTTTTAACAGAATATACAAACAAACGTAACCGCTCATACAGCTAATCGCGTAAAGCACACTAGAGACGATGCAATTTGTCACAACCACTTAATTTAGTTGGAATGAAAAGTATACAGGGTGTCTCATTTAAATCGGTCAGTATGGGAAAGTCCGAAGCTATAAGACATACGAAGATCTGTTCTTAGAAACCATGTTATCGATTTTAATAAGAAGTAAAACTGCATACATAAATTTAAAAAAAATCCTGTACTCAGCTCGGGAATCGAACCCGGTTATTTTGAAAAAAAACTTACACTTTTTGTATTTAGATATCAATTGTGTAGGTCTTAAGCATTAAATGGCTCTATGAAACATGATGTCTACAATTAATAAAATGCATTACAATATTCAACAAGTTTTTTTTTTCAAAACAACCGGGTCCGATTCCCGAGCTGAGTACAGGTTTTTTTTTTATTTATTTATTTATTTTATTTATTTATTTGAACATGGGAAACAAACAGCTAAAAATAGCACACATGAATACTTAAATTTAGACAATACAAAAGCCAAAACAGTTTCCGCTTATAAATTAATATCATTATGATTGCTCAGACAAGACTCTCATATTTTATAATATATAAAAAGTATAATATATATTTATATATATATATATAAAGTGAAATCTACTATTGTACACGATATTGGTTTAATTGGTTTGGTTTAATGTATGAATGCAGTTTTTCTTCTTATTAAATTCGATGACATGGTTCCTAAGAGCAGATCTTCGTATGTCTTATAGTTTCAGACTTTCCCATACTGACCGATTTAAATGAGACACCCTGCATATGTACTCGAATTGTTGTCTCATTAGATACAACTATAGCGAGTTATGTCAAATTGCTAGGTGTGTAATGGTCTTAAAGCAAACGATGCAATCTGTCAATTGACAGATAGGTACGCAGTTATAGGTTAGAATTAAATGCATGTATTGCTCTCGTGGGTGGAACTAATAGCCGCTTAAATGTTATTTTCAATTATGTATAACCTTAATTAAATAATATTCATGCTAAACTAATGAAATAAGAATGATGTCTTCGTATTTTCGATTCCAGGTTTGCCTCTATATAATCTGTTAAAGGTCATAAAGGTCAATGAACTAAAGTGGGGTTAACCTGGTTTGACTAATGACTCTTGTGATATCTACTTAATGGAAACTATAAATGTATACATACAACTTCAAGTAAGTAGTGACTGATAAGTTAATCTCTACCAAAAGCGGTTGTTACTAACATCATTTCTAACAAAAACAAATTATTATAAAATTAATAACAATGTTAAAATGTGCTTATTCAACAATCAAAATAACGTCTAACTAAAATCTAGAGAGCATTTGGGAAATTTCCACGTAAATAGTATATTTATAGGTAAAATATACAAGTGACCAAAATATATATAAGCGTAAATAACTGAGCATTTTCTAAGACGGTTTCCAGAATTTTGGACGGTAGCAGTGGAGGAAAGCTGTGCCTTTCTTTCAGATATTCTCCAAAATATAATGCTTAAACTTATTTATAATCAATACAGTTCGGTAAAAGTGTGCTTGAAAATTAAATAATTGTATTCACAATTCATTATTTCCTAACATTTCTAAAAATTCTAGTTTTGAAATTCTATCATGAGTAGTTGTTGTCTGTTAACATTAGTCATAATCTCATAATTTACTTGTTACCTAATCGCCTACAGATCTTTAAATTCATATTTTAATCATTTCAAAATGGACTTTACGATTCAGAAGTTAAAGTTTAAATTTGGCCGGCCAACTAGTCGCATATCATTTCATGATTTCAAGAGAAAAGTTATATTATAAAATTAGTTATAACTATCTAATATCTACTGAGATCACGACAAGATCGAGATGAATATTTTCTATTCCAAACACTGTGAAAATAATAGACAATCAACGGATAGCCTCACATGCACACAAAGATGGCTACCCAAACAAAGGCGTTAGTTGACTCAATCGCGAATATTTCGAAACAGTACCTAGTTAGAACGGGTTCATATTTTTCAGTAAGGCGGCCTTTACACCTATAAGTTCTTACGTAAGTTCAGTACAAATATTGCTTACAGCGACTTTCGTGAGCAGTATTTGTACTGAACTTACGTAAGAACTTACAAAGGCCGCCTAAGATATCGGTGTAGGGACAAGTATAGGTAACATATAGGTAGGTTAGTGTCCGACCCTGCAACAATATCGTATCGTGCTATGTGAACACTTTTTACTTGCCAGATCCTACACCGATATCGTATAGGATATTGTGAACTCGCTTTTACTCCAGTAATTATCACCTTCCATGCATTATCCAATAACATTAAACTTCCAATTTTTAGTAACCATAAAGTATAGGTACTATTTCAAATAACTGGTGACCGAAGAGCTGGCGGCTTTCTCGCGCATCAGCATTGCAATTCAGCGAGGAAATGCCGCCAGCGTCCTCGGTACAATGCCTCGAGGGCCATTTTTAGGGTTCCGTAGCCAAAATGGCAAAAACGGAACCCTTATAGTTTCGTCATGTCCGTCTGTCCGTCTGTCCGTCTGTCCGTCTGTCCGTCTGTCCGTATGTCACAGGCGTTTTACTCGAAAACTATAGGGTGTATTTGAATAAAATTTTGAGGATAGGTGTATTTTGTTAGCCGCTACATAGTTTTGTAATTAAAATTACAAAAAAAAAATTTTTTAGGGGTGGACTCTATACATAAAACTAAAAGTCAAAAAAATTTTTTTCGTTGTGACCCCCCGTGTGGCACATCAATCGATAGGCCTTTCAAAATTAATATAAGGTTACTTAGCATTTTTTTTGATTAAGTGAATAGGGTCGGAGATAATCGCCCCGAAAGTCACTAAAATTCTGTCCCCCCCCCTCTAATTTTTGAACCGTGTATTTTAAAAATATGGAAAAATTCATGGACATAGGGCTTATTAATTTCAATCACCGAAAATTGTTTTGAACAAGATCGGTTCAGAGGTTTTCGAGATATTGCTGAAAAACTACCTTCCTCAAAGAAAAGGACGTAAGTGCCGTAAAATTCCTGTGACGATACGACCTTTTTAATAGGCACGGAACCCTTCGTTTTGCGTGGTCCGACACGCACTTGGCCGGTTTTAGATTTAACTTAGTTTTAATTTATTTTAGTCATTGTTAATCATAATCTTGTGTTTACCTTCTTTCAAAAATAAAATCAATTTCTATTTTCATTTATTCCTTACGTTACGAAGTCTTGCTGAGCCGTGGGTTTCTGGGGCACTGCATCAGATGGCGCTGCCAAGGCAGGTCTCGCGCTAGCACGTTCGTCAGGCAGTACGGACACTTCCACTCGTCCATGCCTAATGCTGTTGTAAACAATGAAAAATCAGTAAAAAAATCGTACAGGTTTTTTTGTCAACTATACTTTTTTGCACAATTATCAACGACTCGTTGAAAGGGTGACTGTATACGTATACACCAATGAGCCTTAAACTAACCAAGATAAACGACGGGTTTATCTTGTGTAGTTTAAGAGTTGACATGGCCTCCTCCCGTCTCCATCATCAGATCAAGCTCGGAGATGCCATAATATTACATTGTCACCAAATTTACATAAGTATGCTGGTCCGTAAAACATCTTACATACAAACAGAGCGAGATAAATAAAAGCTTGTAATAGATAATACATAAATTGTAGTCTATACTATAGAAGCAGAGTAAAAGGTGCTGGACTTATTTCAAAACCGTCGATGAGCGTATAGTTTTTAGGGCCCAGCGAACTTCTGTTATCATAAGACGGACTATCGACGTTCTAAATACACATGGAAACATTGTAAACCGTGGCACAATGTGAAATTAGTTGAGAAATTCTTAAGGGGGTTTCCAGTAAACATGGTGAGGACTGTAAAAACTTACGTATGCAATTGTGATAGTCGCCATCGCCCACGGCCAGCGCGGCGCCGCACTTGGCGCACGGACTCCACGATCCCTCGCCCATTGAGCACTCTTCTGTGGACGATGAAAACATTAATCCTTTGAACGCTTTCATATTTGAATGAAGTGATCACTCACACGCCAAGCACTGTAACTTGATGTATTGTTAAAAACCAATAAAAACAATTCATAATAGATTTTATTCATGATCAAAGTACACTTTCACTCTGGTTGTTGGCGTGGTGGGCACGACAGCACTGGTTCACTTTAGTGGCTCTCGGCGTACAAAGGGTTAAAGGGTTAAAGTAAAGGGTAAAAAATAGCATTACCCCTTAATTACTCTTAAAACTATCACTTTAAATAAAGCATACCTATACCTTTTTGGTTTAAGCTATGTAGACATATAATTAAGCCATCAATTGCATATCTACGCCAAATTTCAGCTTTCTATGCCAAACGGTCTTTGGGAAAACTGCCTGTGCCAGAGAGACACACCGAGGGATCGCCTAAGTATCCGCTAGACCAATTTTGGTTCGGAACACTAAAAAAGACCGCTGCATTTTTGCAGTAGCGGAAGACTGGTGATGGTCTAAAGCCACTAAAACAGTTAGGTACTTCTCCTTCTCTGCCTGACTTAATAGAAGAAGGAGTAATCTCTTTACCCAACAGATGCGCGTGCAGCACCCGCGCCTCCAGGGCCACGCGGCAGCTCGGGCAGCGCGCCAGCAGCACGCAGCGCCGCCAGTAGTGCGCTTCCAGGCCGTCCGCGCGCACGCGCCGACCGCACCAGGTGCACGTTGTACTGGAAGCATGCAATAGCTAGAGAGAAACTGTCTTTTCTCCTAAATGGCCCGCAAAGTGTACGTATTAGTCGCTACATATTGGAAGGTAAAGTGTTAAGTTTCAGGTCAGATCAAAAATAAAAAACATTGCAGGCCACCTGTATAAATTCCTTTTTCACGCCACTGCTCGGAAATGTGGCAAAAGATGGTCAGAATTCAGGCTTCAAAGCTGGAGTTAGTTGGACGTCGCACGAACAGGCCAGGCCATCTATGACGTCAAACTGTCCATCAATAACACTGTTGGACAGTTTGAACAGCGATCGACCAATCACAGGGCCCCGCGCGCGGTCGCGCCGGCGTGCGCCCGCTCTTCTTCCTCCTCCGCGCCGGGGCGCGAGGCAAGTGAGCCTGTTTAGTATTATGATCTTTAATAAGATACTTAATTTTGAGTTAAAATTATAATTATTTGCAATTTCCTCGCAGTAGGCGTGAAAAGCACTGTGTTAAGCCTCGGCCGAAAGTGCAATAGCTGGACTCGTACTTTCGAACTAACTCGTCCATCTATTGCTTACTTTCTAGCCTCTTCAACAATGTACTATATTTGTCGAGTACCAAACTGTTTAAAAAGTTGAAATCGGCATATAAAAGACGGCACAAGTCGTATTCAGCCAATTCAACTCGTATTTTTCTGTTGCAAACGCGACGTTTTTCTATGTGTCTCAAATAGTTTGCGTTTTTCGGTGGAAAAATACACTTGCGATTCGGTTTAAAAAGAAAAACGGCGGGAAATCATTAACATTTTCACGTTGTGCAACGATATTTAAAGTTTATTATTCCCCCATTTTTGAGAAAAGCACTATATTAGCCTTAGCCGGAATGGCAATTGCAGGCTTCGTATTATAATCAAACGGACTCGCAAGCTCGTCCGTTTAAACAAATACTCAGCCAGCAATTACCTCCTTCCCGGCCACGGCAATAATGTACTATTTCATCACACTTGCTCTTAAATGGTGTTATTACATGCCTGTATACAGAAGGACAA
Source organism: Epinotia nisella (assembly GCA_932294315.1). NCBI lineage: Eukaryota > Metazoa > Arthropoda > Insecta > Lepidoptera > Tortricidae > Epinotia > Epinotia nisella. The sequence goes on from OW028693.1 coordinate 13,978,345, forward strand.
TGGCCTCAAGCTCTAAATTGTTTCCGTGGGAGTTATGGCGAGTTTGTAGTCCCTAAGGAGTAATGAGATTGTGTGTGATCTGATTACTTGATTAGTTTAATCAAATCTGCTCTGCTTGATGATTGGTTGAAAAAAAATCTAGTTGGCTCCGCGCCGCAAGAATACTGCTCTATGATTGGTTAAAATATCGAAGTTGCGCGCTCCACTAGCATTGATCTGGATGTGAAGTTGTCAATTTCGTCAATTTTTGATTGGTGCGGTTGTATGGAACTTAGAATGTTCTGTCTTCTGTAGTTATTTAAATTTGTTTTAAAAATCCGATCATTCGCGTCGATTGGTTTGTCCTATAAGTTTCCGTAAATAATAAGGCAAAGGTTTAAAACTACTGTTCTAGTGTGCAGTGACCTTGTCTACGAAGCTCTTCGGTTCAAAGCCAGGCCCCGTAGCATGGTTGGCCTTGTCACGCGATAGGTGATAGGATAGAGCGTGCGTCACTGGCTGACACCGTTCGATAGAACGAGACGACGCTCTTACCTTGTCACTTGTCGCGAGATAAGGCCAACCATGCTACGGCTCCAGGTCTCCAAATAGTCAGCGGCTTTACCACGAAGTTCGTGTATCTGACGGAGACATCCAAATTTCGATGTACGTGGCCATAGGTCTGATTGGGAACGTACTTGCATACTGGCTCCGGCGTTGTGTCGCTGCTGACGTCCCCCGCGCCGCGCTCATACACCTCGAAGTGCGTCTCGCTCACGCCGGCCAGCTGCCGCCGCCCTGCCACATCATTATCCTCAAACAATACTATGCCTGCACACGATTAGGTTACTTCAAATAGAACAGACCACTTTTAGCTTAACCCTAATAAATTAAAAGAAGACGTGGGTCCCACCCCTATGTTGTTGATATACCACTAATTCGCATGAAGCGTTTTGCTTCCAGTCTTCTCGCGAGGACAGCTAAAGAGTGGAACTCACTTCCGGCGAATCTTATCCCAGCTACGTATAACTACGTACTACGTACGAGAGTGATCAGGCACTATCTAGGTATGCATGTAACACCCTCGTACACTCGATCACTTACCATCAGGTGAGATACCTAGTGATGAAATGCGTACCTATACGTAATAAATAAAAAACCAGCCAAGTGCGTGTCAGACCACGCAAAACGAAGGGTTCCGTGCCTATTAAAGAGCTCGTATCGTCATAGAAATCTTACGGCACTTACGTCCTTTTCTTTAAGGAAGGCAGTTTTTCAGCAATATCTCGGAAACCTTTCATCCGATCTTGTTCAAAACAATTTTCGGTGAATGAACTTAATAAGTCCTGTGTCCATTATTTTTTTCCTATTTTTTAAATACACCGTTCAAAAATTTGAGGGGGGGGGACAGAATTTTAGTGACTTTCGGGGCGATTATCTCTGACTGTATTCACTTAATCAAAAAAATTGCTGAGAAACCTTATATTTATTTTGAAAGGCCTATCGATTCATCATCACACGTGGGCTCACGATGAAAAAAAAATTGACTTTTAGTTTTATGTATGGAGTGCACCATTAAAAAAAAATTTTTGTAATTTTAATTACAAAACTATGTAGCGGCTAACAAAATACACCTATCCTCAAAATTTTATTCAAATACACCTTATAGTTTTCGAGTAAAATGCCTGTGACATATGGACAGACGGACAGACGGACATGACGAAACTATAAGGGTCCCGTTTTTGCCATTTTGGCTACGGAACCCTAAAAACAAGGAATAAAATTTGTACAAAATACTAGTTGAGTAAGAAAGTATACCACGGTTACGCAACACGTCATGTCACGAATGTTAAAGTTAAAACTTACCAGGACTGTAGTAACCGCTTTCATCCATCTGACTGTCATCCAGCTGCAAGTTCCTCAACCCAGCCACCAATTTCGGAGATTCCAGCACGGCCTCTCTATAATACTCTGCTTTCACTTTGGGAGAATCCAGACTCCTGTTATCAGAATCACATCTTAGATCTATCCTGGACAGTTGTGGAGAGTCCATTGGGAGAGAATCCATACTACGAACGTCGGTCCTGGAGTTTTTAGGAGACCCTAGATATGGGGAATCTCTGTAGTCCAGGTGGAGTGGTTCGTATACGGTGATAGGTCGTTCTTTCAGTTGTGGTTTGGAGTTCTCGTGGTCGTAATGGATCATGGAGTGGCGGTTGTCTGCGTGGCGGTTGGTGCGGCGGTAGACCACGGGCGGGTCCTCGTTCTTGTCCTGGAAATGAACCTAGGAGAAAATATACCATTGTGGATTAAAAGCTACACAAGCAAGTTTTAAATCCCCGATGAAAACGAGGGGTGTTGTAAGTTTATGTGTATCTGTATAAGTATAGTTTTTGCGTGTCTGCCTGTGGCAACGTAGCTCTTAAAGGGTAGAACCGATTTTAGTGCGGTTTTTTTATTCAAGACATAGTCGTGTCTGTCAGAATGGTTCTTAGCCATGTTTATTGCATTATTGTGTCGGGAGTGTTTTAAATGTTTATCTATGTAGTTGGATCGATTTTCTCAAAAAGCGTCTAGTCTAAGCACATCTTATTATTTTAAAAATTACCTTTTCACCAGCACTGGATCTTGGTGAATGTTTTGGACTCACAGCACTGTCGAGCCTCAATTTATTATAACAAGGATAATTGGCGAAATCCTTCACAGCTCTACTTGGAGTATATCTCTTTGTGGGTGATTTCTTCAGGCTACTCTTCGACTTGGAGGTCGTATAACTTCCGCTTAAGCTAGATGGTGCTAGCGTAGCGCCACTGATACTTGAGGTCATTGACTTGAGGCTGTAGGAGGAGGTGGCTCCGATGGATGACGTCATCCCGAACGATGAAGTCACGCCGCTGGTGGTGGCGCTGCGCATGGATGGTGCCACGCTTGCGGTTTCTGCTGCAGAGTGAGATGATTGGTCGCCATTGAGGAGTTGTTCTTCTGATGGCGCTTGGTTCAGCATTTTCTGTAAACAACATTGTTTTCTTAACCAGGACTGGAAGGCAGCGTGATGATATCGTAAAGTTAGCAGCAAAAAATTGAAGCATATATTGCTTAAATTTTTTAACTTTACGACTTTACGACTTTACGACTTTTATACTCCAGATTAATTAATTGTATATTGTACAGTCACGGACTTTAATCGTTGAGCCATTTATGCTCACCTTTTACTGGATATTCATAGCTTAACTATTAAAAACCAAAATTACTTGACACCTAAATGGTTTACGAAAACTGCTTTAACCATCTCGATGAGATTTGCAATTCAAAGTACCTATAAAAGGTTAGCTGAAAGAGGTCCCTTAAAGAGATAAGTTTGCCTTTGTTGTTTTGTGCAATAAGGTATAAAACTACATATAAAACCCTAACGACTGTGACCCTATAGAAAACCCGTATTAAACTTGCCGACTGACCTGCATGTCGATCCTGTCGAACTGCTGGAACAGATGGCGGTAGATGAGGTTCCGGCGCGTGACGGCGTCGTCGGGCGGCAGCTGCGCGCGCACGACGCGCGGCGAGCGCGCGTAGGCGGCGAGCAGGATGCGCTCGGCGGCGGCGCGCACCGAGCCGGCGGCGTGCTGCGCGCCCGCCGCGCCGCATTCCGCGAGCCGGCGGACCGTTAGGCCGCTGTAACAAACAACAATCCATACTTTTTATATCTCGGGCTCTGAAAGTGAGTCCTTGTTGTTCTAAAAAGTGCGCAGAAAGTGATACGTTTCTGCTCTAGTGCAGAGAAGTAGTGTATTCCTATTAGTCCTCGCCTTATAAGCATTATGCAGGAACTAATTCTAATGAATATCAATACTTACCCCGCCACTGACAAAGGGAAATAATTTTATTCTTACTAGTTCATGGAATTTATTTTATTATATATAAAATAAGTTTATGTTGTAAATTCATTACTTATATTTTAGCTAAAATATTCACTAGGCTCTATGAGGTGGTGAATGGAATACACCCACAATCCTTCTTTAACTTAAAGTTGTGCATGTGAGCTAAGGCAGTAACGCATACAGCCACTCTTCAACTAATACTACTTAATAATAAATACAAAACATATTGTAAGATTTTCCGTCTGTGTTTTTTTTTTACTTTCCTCGTATTCGATATGAAAAGTAGTGTTTAACTCGGGTGAAAGTCACCCATTTCCTCTCACTTCGTTCGAGCACTCAAAATATCTCGTCAGAAATGCCTTTCAACCCTTGGTTAGTCCAGTATTTACCGAAAAACTAACGGTTTTCAATGTATCACTTTGGAGCAGTCTGTATGTAGTTGCATGGTCTAGGAAATGGTACCCAGAAGACGGGGAACTCTTTGCATTAGAACTCTACGCACACACACGCACACGTCAGTCTAAATTTCACATGTGTGTGTCACGTCATGAATGTCGCTAGAATCAATCCATTCGTGTTGTCATTGTCAATGAAAGATTGTATTTTTTATTATTAAGTAAAAATTAAGATTGTTCGTTTTTTTTTCGTATAAATATATATAATCATCATCATCATATCAGCCGAAAGACGTCCACTGCTGGACATAGGCCTCCCCCAAAGAGTGCCACAATGACCGGTCCTGCGCCACCCGCATCTAGCGGACTCCAGTGACCTTTACCAGGTCATCAGTCCACCTTGTGGGGGGTAACCTTGGTTCTGCTGCAGATAGCCTCATTTCTGATGCGATCACGCAGAATAATATACGGGGTGTTTCCTGTAACAGGAGCAATAAATTAAACGGAGGCTTCCTTACTGCATTTGTAGTAACCCCTTTTGTCCATTTCTTTTCAAATGTTTTTAACTCGGAGAAAAATTGATCTGAAGTTATGACCTCCGAGTAATGTATTTGGCACCACGAGATAATAGCACAGTAGTCAATGCAGATTTTGAGGTAGCATCATGTAGTGAGTCATAATAGTTTTTGCATTTTTGTTTTCAAAAGATATTTTTGTGATTTTTTCAATTTTTTTCAATTTTTTTTTGTGTTTTTAAAATAATAAAATACTTATATCACTCCAGAATAGTAAAAAAGTACACCAAAACTTTAGTTAAAGAAAAAAAAATCCGAAAAAAAATTTTTTTTTTTCAATTAAAACCACTTAGAAACAATTGATCACAAGCTTAATAATCTACCATTTAATTTATTGCTCCTGTTACAGGAAACACCCCGTATATAAACAAATAACTATTTTACGTTATTGCTGAGTATCACTCTTATCCAGGGTTTCATTATTTGTCCATTTGGGCTAGGGGCACCCTGTAAATTATTGCGGTACACTACACGTACACTGTACCTACAATAAACTATCTTCATTAACTTTAGTCCAACCCTAATTAAAAATGAAATACATGAATAGTTATATAAAAGAAACACTCTCATAAATATTTAACTAGGTATATTATACTCACGTATTATTTTCTTCGACAATAGCTGACGTAAGTAAATACCTTGCGTGACTAATTACTCATTACGTAAATTGTTATCAATTTCACACCTAATTAGTATATATCATATGAGTAATGTGTTGGTAATTTTCGACTTAGCGATAGACGGGGATATAGCTCAGTGGTAGAGCAATCGACTGCAGATCGATAGGTCCCCGGTTCAAACCCGGGTGTCCCCTTGAGACCATCTTTTTTGCAGTTTTGTGTGTAAACACTTTTTTTATCGACGTCAGAAAAGGACGTCACCAAAAAAATAATCAGGCATTTCTAAAATTTTAATCCATTCCCCATTGGAAAGACGGAGTAAACTCTTCTCCTTTTTAACGTTTTCTTAGTTATCCAATGAAGGAACCGACCTAAATATAACTACAAATTACAAAAGTTGAAAAACCCCCACATTTGCATTTCAAAGTTCAATATCTCAAAAACTGCTGAACCGATTTTGTTGAAACGTAGCTAAGAACACTCGGGTTAAAATTATCTATGACACAAAAAAAGCCTCTTTCAAATCGGTCCATCCGTTTGGGAGCTACGATACCACAGACAGATACACAGACACGTTAAACTTATAACACCCCTCTCTTTGCGTCGGGGGTTAAAAAGATTAAACTTAAGTTAAGCTCACCTGTTCTTGTCGGTGGAGATGCCGTGGCTGAGGATGAGCTGCTCCAACATCTGCAGTCTGGAGAGCGCAAGGCGAGGGTGCATCGAGGCGGGCACCGCTCTGACCAGCTGCTGGGGGATGAGGTGTGTTGCCCTGGAATAACCATTAATCTGATCCACGCGGGCTCTTTCACGAAAGTCTAAACTGGCAACACTGAGGCGGTTGACAAACCACGACTGGCCATTCGAACTATGTTGCCTTTGACTTCGTGAAGTGGGCGCCAGGTGACTTACAACGCGTAAAAGTTTCCCCTCCCCGAATAGTTTCACCTCAAACAGTTAATTAACATCTTAATGCATGTAGGCTTACAGAGCTGGGCGAGGTAGCGGGCGGAGTAGGGAGCTAAGCAAAAATCCACCAATAGCATTGCTAGCTGCCGGGCGTGCGCCATCAAGCGTCTCTTCCTATTGGTGGATTTATACGGACGCCGCTCCGTTGCCTCATTCAGCTCTGGTGAATACTGACCCTCAAAGAACACCACAAGTAACAGTCCCCACGGATTGAACCAGGTCTTCTGTATTTATTTTGTTTATGTAACCTCAAAATTCAGTGTCACGTTACCTGACTTGCGGGCAATCGGCGACGGTGAGCACGGTGTGTTGTGCTGTGGAGTGCACCCGCGGCGCGGGGTCGCCGCAGGCGCGCAGCAGTTCCGGCAGCAGCTTCTCCAGGCAGCGACCCACTTCAGCGGCGCACACTCTGTGGAACATTTGAAAGACATTTACAAGATATCTAATACCTACCTCTACCGAACCGCTTAAACGTTGTACCTATCTGAAAAAATCAATTCCTGAATAATTGATTCCAAATTGATATAGTTCGTCAGACAGTTCTGACCCCCCAGGGTTGCTCGTTAACGTTAAATATTGCGCCAACAGTTCTTTTCATAGAAACTTGTCAAACCTACCATAAATTCAGATTCTAACGAACACCGCGTACGATTACCACCCACCCTAAATGTATGAAAGCGATATCGTTCTGATCAGATAGGTAAGTATGAATCCGGCTGTAATTCCCGATGAAGCAGCAATGCCGCCGCCCGCGCAGTCTTGGGGATGTCTTTGTGCTGCCGTTAGAGAAAGAGATAACTCGACAAGCAGCCGCACTAGACCTTCCTCCTTATCCAGATATTTTTGAGTAGAATAGTATCATTCTCGATTATCTCACCTCCCGGGCACGAACTCTTGGAACAGCGTCTTCAGGACTTCGTTAGCCTGGCTGTATACCGAGAACACCTTGTCCCGTAATGCTCGCTGTAGCAGCAACGCCGCCGCCCGCGCAGTCTTGTTTGGAGAGGTTTTTGTGCTACCGTTGGAGGGAGAAGTCAGCTCGGCGCGCAGGCGCGCTAGACCTTCCTCTTTATCTAGGTAGTTCTTTGAGTAGAATTTCTCCACCTGGAAAATTAATGGTCTCGTTATTTGCAGCGTTTGATAAGTTCTGAGCCCGTATTAAAGGGACTTTGAGAGTTGCTCCCAACTGCCCCAATGAAGATCTCCAACAATAATAGAATGCACACGTCACGTAAGTCTGTTGGTAAGAAGAGAAGCTTCATCATCATCAGCCTATTATATACGTCCCACTGCAGGGCCCTCACATGGATGAGAGGGAATGGGCAGTAGACCCCAATAAGTATGAACTATTCCTACTATTATAGTTAGTACTCACGATGGGATACCCGAAGATGAGTATGGGCAGGGCAGCCTGCTTACGCTCTCGCTCATTGAGCTTGTGCGGGGGGCGGGGGTGGGAGGACGCGCTGCCGCCCCCGCTGCATTCCTCCTCCCGCGCCTCACGCAGATACTCGTTCGTGTGAGAACTGTAAAAATAGTACGGCAACAATATATGACCTGGGAGAACAGACATAGTGATGGACATATGCGGTAAGATCATGTACTAGTGATTCAAGATGCTAAAAGTTATTTGAAAAGTATATTGTAACTGTGTTAGGCTTTAGATCAATGAAATCAGGTTGGATAGAATAGAGAAAGAAAATACAGTGAAAACGAATTTTCCCAAACATGAGATCTAGCTAGATCGCTTTCTCGCCCCCGTAAACCCCTATATTCCAAATTTCATCCAAATCGAGAGACGTTTCCGATAACATACAAATATTGCTCGTTTTATAGTATAGGCTATGCTGCCATATTCATGCTTTTCCATTCTAAACACTAGTTTACTTACTGTCGCAGCGCTGGCAGCAATCTCTCTTCATACGCTTCGAATGTAGACCGAGGCCCCGCACTCTTATTTCTCCGCCTCACCAGAGTCCCGTTGGCAGCGTTAGGCGTAATACTCCGCCTAGGACTATCAGTCTCTTTTCTCAGCTCCTCTGCTTCTCTTCTTTGGATATCTTCTCTCCTCTGGATCTCTTCTCGTCTCTGGATCTCTTCTCGCCTCTGAATCTCGACTTCTCGTCTCTGAAGCTCCTCCTTCCTTTGTACATCTTCTCTCTGTATCTCTTCTCTCCTTTGCACGTCTTCTTTCATTTTCTCATCTTGGACGGGTTGCAATAATGGCTGTTGCACTGGTTGGAATAATTGTTGCACTGGTTGGAATACTTGTTGCACTGGTTGGAATACTTGTTGCACTGGTTGGTATACCTGTTGCACTGGTTGATATACTTGTTGCACTGGTTGTTGATTTTGGAACTGCTGAGGTTCTGGTTGGGGTTCTTCATGCATTTGTTGGACTGGAGACTGAAATATAAGATATCTTTAAAGGATACTAGGAATAAAAAGTAATGGCTGGGTGGTGGTTAGGTTCCAGTAAGTGGGTCAAAGTGGTCTTTCGTCCATGTTGAACACACTGATCCGTCTTTAACTGGAACCAAAGAGTACATATAGGAGACTAAGTAATAGCTACCGGCCCCGGTTTATCCAGTTTTTGCGCCTAGGACCCAACGGCTCAAACGACAAATTATAAACTCTAGCAGCATTGAGAAATCGAAGCAACAGCCATCTGAGAGAGATTCATCAACCTCATGCCTCTTCAGCTGTAGCTGTTCCGAGTCCTAGATGGGGGACATTGGAGAATGGATGTCGATGCAAGGGGATTCATCAGCCGCGGATTGTGAAAGGGGATGGGAGAAAATGGTACACCTGCAATAATGTCAACTCGAAGCATCACTCATGCTTTGAATAGAAATAATTCTTCTCTTACGTACTGGAAGGCGCAGTACTGTAGGTGGACCCTCACAAGGTGGACTGATGACCTGGTAAAGGTCGCGGGAGTCCGCTGAATGCGGGTGGCACAGGACCGGTCATTATGACACTCTTTGGGGGAGGCCTATGTCCAGCCATAGACGTCTTTGAGCTGATAAGACGATGATGAATGGGTAAGTCTTATTCTTACCACAGGCGCGTCAGCTTCATCTTCCTCCTGCTCCAGCTGCTGGTCCTCGGGCTCGTCGATGGGGGGCACGGGGGAGGGGATGTCGAGGCTCAGCGCCCCCGCGGCCACGGACGGCGACAGGTGGTGGGAGAAGTCGTACTCTTGGGGCATTGATGAGTCGTTGCGTGTGTCCGGCTGAAATAGGGATGGTAAATATTAAGGGACAAGCTTACACCAATCGAGTTAGTCCCATAGGAAGCTAAATAAGGCTTGTGTTATGGGGCATATATACATACAAATACTTGCCACTTACGCGATTAGCACGAGTATTTTTTCTTACTTACTGGGATTTGAACTCAGGATCATCAGCTTCGTAGGCAAGGACGCTGGCCACTCCATTAAGCTAGGACTAGGGATATTTCTGATACATTTATGTTTTTGCGACAAGGGAGACCAAAGAGCGTGCGGCCTACCCGATAGTAAGCCGAAACCGTGAACGAACCTGATTGAGTTTAAAGGAAGAGTTTTACTACAATTGGAGTGGCCTAAGTGTTCAGTAAGTTTTCAGCGTATATTTCTTACCAGTTCGGAGTCTTCACCCCCCGATCTGTCAGAATTTGCGTTTGCTAACTGACATCGCCTGATTCGAAAGAAGATGCGAACTGCTAAAGAATGAGGTTTGCTCCCGTCATCTGTATTCCCTGACAATTATGATCTAGGTATGTGCCTTTAAAGCAACAGTGATTGAGTTATTACTCAACCAGTGAGCTTTATCTTAGGCCGTCTTTGCTGACCATCAAGTAAGGCTGGAGTCAATCAATGGTCAGTATTTAGTAAAAAAGGGTCGTTAGACTGTGTCTATGATGTCGTGGGTCTTTGATCCCCGCTTGCGCGTCAGCGATACGGTTACGCATGCGTCATGCCAGCTCGAAATAGTCCCACGCCGATGCTGCGCGTTTCTTCAGTCGCCAATGCCTAATCTATCCGGATTGGAGTCTAACTCACCCCTTCCTCTTCAAACAGCCTCATCAGCGCTGGATCGTCTTTGATCCCCGCGAGCGCGTCTGCGATCCTGTCACGCATGCGTCGTGCCAGCTCGAAATCGTCCCGCGCCGCTGCCGTGCGTTTTCGAAGTCGCCACCGCCCGATCCTGATGCCAGCCGCCGCCAACGCCGACCCTGCTGACTTCAGGCGGCGCGCGTATTCGAAGCGCTCTTCTGTGTAAGGAAATAGGGGTCAAAGTTTAATTACAATTAACATTACATATTATTTAGACTTAGTAAGTAACCTGACCAATATAGCTATCAAATTAGGTACGTCCCAATTTACTGTCGCGAGGTGACGAATCCGGGACACATTGAAAGATTCAATATACCAGACCTATTATAAATGGACCAAGATAGGGTAGTAATACAGCTAGGGAGAACAAACATTTGTAAACCTTGCCAGTTTACACAAGAGGTAAAGACGAAGGCCCAAAATAGATTGGAATGGAGAATGCTGCAATGACAGAGGATCAGGCCTTCTTAATATTGATGATGATGATGAAGTCTACATGGTAAAAAATTACGACTGTTAAGTTTAGTTTGTTTCGGCTGCTTGTCAGTGGTCTTCCTTTCCAGAAAATTTGGTAGATTTTGACTTGTTAAAGTGCCATTGCGGCCTTCTTGCGGTATAAGGTTAAATATTAATGTCTGTTATTAAGCAGCACCCTAATAATGGAGCATGGCTCACCACCACGGATGGTTAGAGGTGGGTTAGTACCGGGAATATCTGCGCCAAGTCGAGCAAAACAATTTAGCAAGCAAATAAAGATTAATAAGAATGCCTGGCTTGGCTCTATGATATATCTCACAACTTTTTACGGTGGAAGAGTTTCGAGACTTGGCCTATTTTTTAAATGGAATATTTTTTATGGGATAACAATTTACCAGAAATACCTACCATTGATTATATTACTCGTACCAATCTCTGCTTACCACACACAGCAACCCGTTTCTTCTCATCCAAGCTCCTCACGAGCTCGGCGACCTCGGTGTCCACGTACATGACGAAGGCCAGGTCATCGTACGGCGAGTAGCACAGCTCCTTGTTCGACACGGGGGACTTCTCATGGTCCTCCGCCTCTTCTCCAAGCACGTTCACTGCCATCAGTGCCACCTGGAAATGTTTCATTTGGAATTTCATCAAATCATCACACAACTAATAAATGGGCATTTCTCCGAGCACGCAATTTTGCCAAGACGTGACCGAGCCATTAAGCAGTTGTCTTTTATACAGTAGTTAGGCTATACAGTCTACAACCACATCATATTTGTTTATTTATCGTATCGCAATTAAAATATATTATTATGATATTAATATTCCTACCTGGTCGTTGTCGGTTGCGGGTGGGTGCGGGCCAGATAGTCTCAGCTTGACGAAGCGCGCGATGGTAGGTTCTGGTAGAGCTGCAGATCTACAAAAATAAATACTTAAGTAGTTTAGTTCTGCTTGTCATATATGGCATGTATTACATGACATTTTAAAGCGCGGTTTTCACACTCTTAAGCATTGTTCTGGTTTTAATCTAGGATGTTCATCAATCCTTCGTCAATCATTCACTGGCGCGCCACTTGTCTCTGCGGCAAAAGGATGCATTTAGAAAATGGATGGACGTAGTATTGTGCCAACGTTGAATATCGACATTCACGTCCGTTTCATTAGACGGCGCGTAGGCTTTCCTTCCATAGCACGGTGCCAATTATATTTAAACGCAGTCTTACTTAACATTTATGGATCGATTTTTGCTCGGCGCTGGGTACTCCATTAAGCTTGTAGAAGCGTTTGTGAACGCCCAGCTTTAGGCGCGGAACTCCCGGAGCGGTGCGGTATCGCTCGCCGCGGCGGAGCGCGGTGAAATTATGTATCACGATGTAGGTAAACCACCGAGAGCAGGTACACGGTGCCGCTCCTCCGCGCGGAAGAGATAGTATGCGCCGCGAGCGGTGCCGCACCGCTCCGTGTGTTCCTCGCCTTACAATAATGTTACCTGAGCTCCCTGGTCCGGGCCTGCGGCGCGGGCCTCGCGAGCGTGACCCGCCCCACGCTGGTGTAGGTGGCGCCGCAGGGCGTGGCCGCTCCCTCGGACACCAGCCCTCCCGAGACGAGCACCTCCACGCTCGATGCTGGAATATGACACTCATTTTAATCTACTGTTTCTTCAACTTCTGACCTTTCAAGAATTCTGAATTCTGTTTCTATTGTACAGCCCGCTTGACACTAGATCCTCGATGCAAGATGCTAGAATATGTCACTCATTTTAATCTCATGCTCGAGTCGATTCACTAATTCTGTGGTGTTTCTATTGTAATACCTACTGCCTGCTGACACGAGGACCACATCGCTGGATGCTGGAATATGTCGCTTAATACATATATAGGTTGGACACTGTTCTGTAGTACTACTGTGGTAATTCCAACAGGAGTCCTTTTCATACAGTATTTATGTTCAGTCGTGAAGACACTCACAACTAACTATCCATCCATTACGGCGCTCAGACTTTGTACGAATATAATTCCTAAAAATAGCGTTCTTGCAGGGTACGAGAACAGCAGTTTTAGTGGCCGCACAGAGAACCACGCTGGCAAACCGCATCAGCAGTTCATACTCGATAGTACGTGAGGGCCAACCTTGCGCGATCTCACATACTGCAAGAACTACCCTCCTGGTTTCCAAGCATTGGCAGCATAAGAGGTCTGTGACGTGGGCCACCGCCTACGGCTTCGCGGTCCGAGATTCCTCGCGCCTCGAAGTAAGATACTTGTCATTATGAGAGGGTCTAGCGAAATTTACATTGCCCACATCAAATTTAGCTCTTATGCTGCCAATGCCTGGTGTTCAAGAGTTACTTATCAGTCAGCATGGCGACTACTGCCATAAATGCTTAGGGATCTTCAAGAATCATATCAGAGCCCCCAAAAGGAAAAATCCGTAATTACTAGGGCCGCCGCCATCGAAATCGATGACGAGGATTATATGACTCACGGATGAGCTGGTGGTGCGCCAGGAGTTGGAGCTTGTGCACGCTGGCCACGCTGGTGAGCCGCAGCAGCAGCTCGTGGGGTGGAGCACCCGCGGAGCGCCAGCCCCGCGCCGCGGGCCCTTGGGAGTTCAGCTCGCATGCCGGGTAGGAGCTGTCCTCGCCTGTAACGAAGTCTCTCAGTGGCGGATCCAGAATTTTCGTTGAGGTATGATTTTAGTTACGGATTTCGACAATAAGAAATAGGTACGATTTGTAGAGGAGAACAGCCGGATATCTGGACAGTCGGACATAAGACCCACGCTGAGACGGGAAACTTCGTCCGCTTTGCTCGAAATAAATAAATTTGCTCGGCAAGCGGAAATGGCAGCGAGTTTACTATCTAGGTCGAAGTCAAAGTCACAACGATAATTACTAATGGCTCTGTAAGCTGTAGAAATTACGAGCCTGCCTTTTTATTTTATTTTTTAATTTTGTTAAAGTGACTGAGTGAAGTGGTTGAGAAATGTGACCTGTAGAGGAGAACTGCCGGACAGCGTGACAGACACCGGACATACGAACGATTTCCGGCCCAAGCTGAAGCATAAACTTCGTTCGCTTCACTCGCTCGTTCGACAAAGCAATCTTAGGTACAGGAATTCGTAGTTAACATTCAGTGCGAGTATAATCAAAGCACCTAACCATTATACAATAACATCAATAATAAGTACCTTTAATGATGTTATTGTAATGGTTAGGTATAGATATAGTACCTACTTAAATGTATTTATTTACTGCACTCTGACAATAACTCGCCAACAAAATAAAAATAACCATTGTATACCTAATCGTGTTAGATTGGTGACTTAGCGAAAACGTTTGCAATTTGCATCAGATCAAAGGAAAATAGGTCGCGCTAGTCATGGTAGAAAATAATGCTACCACCCCACCCTACTATTTAGTAGGCGGCGCTCACACCATAACAACTCCTTAGGCGTCCATTAATCGTACTCAAATCGGTGAATGCTTTTGACAGTTACTATGCCACAAACAGGCACGCAGATACGCAGGTAAACGGATACTCATGTTAAAACTTATGACCAGGGCTCGGATTTTTCATCGCACGGCAAGACGAAAGAGAACTGGACTCGATATTAACATTAAAATTTTACTCATTCTTTCATTTAATTAATACCAAACGTACCGATTGCAAATATAAATAAATGACAATGTTAGGTCTATCACAACAATATAGTATGTATAACTAGGTAAGTTAATTTGGCACTCTTTGGGGGAGGCCTATGTCCAGCAGTGGACGTCTTTCGGCTGATATGATGATGATGATGAACTAGGTACGTAACTAAAGCGGCCTTTAGACCTGTCTAAATGCAGTGCACTATCTGCACTCACACTCACTGATTAGAGTGAGATAGTTTATCATCCCTCCATTCCCTCCCCCAGTTAGTACACTGCATTTAGACAGGTCTAAAGCCACCTAAGAAAATAAGTGAGTATGAGTAAAGTTTTCATGTTAATATCGACTCCATAGTCTTCTTTCGTCTTACCGTGCGATGAAAAATCCGAGCCCTTCTTATGACCAACTTATGACCCCGTCATTTCCGCTCTCGTCTAGGCCAGCCGGGCTTGAGTATGGCTCGGCCGCGCAAAAATGCCGTCGTTTTTCTTAGAAAACGGCCCGGGCCCAAAAATGACAGTTGCCGAGGAATAGGAAATAAAAATAAAATTGGAATTGCTATGCCCACCTTCTGTCTCCATCATCAAATGTCGCTCGACCCATAATTATTGGGTTGTCACCGAATTTATATACAGTCGAGTGCAAAAATATGTATCGATTTAATCCGCTCATAAATATGTACCACAATCTTAATCCACTGACATAAGAGCGATGGGACATATTTATGAGTGAGCTGTATGCACCCGTATCTTTACACTTGACTGAAAACACTTGACTTGCCAAATTTCAGTTAAATTGGATTAAATGGCTGAAAAATGGGTAGCAATTTTTGAAGGACAACTTACATATTATACGAACGGCGCTAGTCGAACGAGCGAGCGAAGCGAACGAAGTTCTAAGCTATGTTTCAGCTTGGGCCCACTGTTCTCCTCTACAGGTCGCATTTTTCAACCTATTCTCGTGATTTTTTTCTTAATTATATAGATTTTTTAGCCGAGTCACAATTTAGAATTTCAAAAAAACATTTTTTTTAAAATCAGGCTCGCAGTTTCTACAACTCACAGAGCTACTATTAATTAAAAGTTGGTCAAGAAGTTCCCGCAAAGCAAAGTTATCTCAGTAGACTTTGTGACAAAATCGACTGACATATGTGAAAACAAGCTCTATTCGATATGTCACCTCACCCTAAGCGAACTATCGATTCGAGTAGTTAAATATTAAGGGCATTAATGATGTAGCGCGCCACTCTTTCGTGCTGTTAAATGGGGCGTTAGGGTGAGTTACACTAGTTGGCAATGCTATTGGTGATTTTTTTTCTCGCACACCGCTCCTCTTCATCGCACTGCTCTGGTGGATACTCACCCTTATTCACGACACTTCGAGCTCGGTACAGACGAACCAGTATAAATGTAAGCTAAAGTAAGTACTTGCGGTTATATAATGCTAGTTGCAGAAAAAACTATGCATATTATTACAAATTTTTTAACGTTCGGGCACGGAATTAAAAGTGACTAAAATTCCGTGCCCGAACGTTAGGAAATATAAAAAAGTTCGTTTTTGAGAAATCTGTGCATAATTTCTCTGCTAGTGCTCAGTTCCGAGAAGTCTTAAAGTATCAGGTTTGAAAATTTCGCTTGTATGTATTTATATATATATATTTATTTGTGTATGCATGCATTTATTTTATTTATGTATATGTATTTGTGTAGGAGTACCGTATTATCCTACTAATATTATAAACGTGAAAGTTTGGATGGATGGATGTACGTTCCACTTAATCTCAAAAACTACTGGACGAATTTATATGAAACTTTCCAGTTATGTACCTTATATATCAGAATAGGACATAGGCTATAATTTATGTCAAATTGCATCCCTTTTAGAGACGAAAAAGGGGATGAAACTTTGTATGGAGACCAAATATTTTTGCTCGTTGCCTTCATCAGGCGCTGGGTCTCAAAATGTATGGGAAAACTAAAATCCGACTCGCACTTGACCAAAATTCTAATTGAATACGATTTTTTTTTTAATTATCAAGTACGTACGCGGACGAAGTCGCGGGCAGAAGCTAGTTTCCAATAAATGCGAAAGGAACACTATCCGCCTGTCTATCTGTCTGTTACCTTTGCACGCATTAACCACTGAACCGATTTAGATACAATTTGGTATGCATATAGTTTAAAACCCTAGGAAGAACATAGGATAGCTATTATCCCGGAAATACTCCCTTAAAAGGTAGGAGAAATTTGTATGGGGGAGCGATGTTTAAGCCGACGCTGAAATACTTTAATAGCAATTATCCTTTAAGGCGATTAACAAGATCCACGCGGACGAAGTCGCGGGCTAAAGCTAGTTATTTTATAATTTGTTATTTGCATTGCCCATAATCTTTTCTGCTTTGCCTTAAGGTTTGACTGGTAGAGAGTGCCATATGGCATTAAGTCCGCCTTTTTAGGGTTCCGTAGCCAAAATGGCAAAAACGGAACCCTTATAGTTTCGTCATGTCCGTCTGTCCGTCTGTCCGTCTGTCCGTATGTCACAGGCATTTTACTCGAAAACTATAAGGTGTATTTGAATAAAATTTTGAGGATAGGTGTATTTTGTTAGCCGCTACATAGTTTTGTAATTAAAATGACAAAAAAAAGTTTTTTTAGGGGTGCACTCCATACATAAAACTAAAAGTCTACATTTTTTTTTTTCATTGTGACCCCTCTTGTGGCACATCAATCGATAGGCCTTTCAAAATAAATATAAGGTTTTTAAGAATTTTTTTGATTAAGTGAATAGGGTCGGAGATAATCGCCCCGAAAGTCACTAAAATTCTGTCCCCCCCCGTCTAATTTTTGAACGGTGTATTTTAAAAATATGGAAAAATTCATGGACATAGGGCTTATTAATTTCATTCACCGAAAATTGTTTTGAACAAGATCGGTTCAGAGGTTTTCGAGATATTGCTGAAAAACTGCCTTCCTCAAAGAAAAGGACGTAAGTGCCGTAAAATTTCTGTGACGATACGACCCTTCGTTTTGCGTGGTCCGACACGCACTTGGCCGGTTTTTTACGGTAACTTTTTCATTTGTGCATTAAAGTTTAAATAAATAAACCACAGTAAGTTTCTACCTAGTTGGTGTCATGCACAGTAGGTACTTGGGTCATAGAGCTTTCTCAGGCCTTTGATTAATACTGGGACTGGGTAGGTGTAGGGTAAAACACACTGTTCTATAGTGTTGTCAGACACTACTAAATGAGTTTGAAAGAGCAAGCAATCCAGGGTTTAGATAATAAATACTATGATAAACTTACAAAAAATTCTATATATACCTAAGTTAAACTCATTTATATTCGAGGACTTATTTGTACATGAAGAAAATCGTATACCTACGTAAGAGCTAACTCAATGTTTAGGCTCTACGAACATCGTAGCATCACCTACGAGACTTCTTAGCGAGTAAGTAGAGACCTGTCGTTTAAGGCCGGACCAACCAACTTAATAATTTCTGTTACACCGACCCGATGAATATCTAAAACATGTACTGCCAAGAATCGCTACGCGCTACCGTGCCGAGCCGATACCGTGGTTTCCCTCGATGTAGCGGAAAGCGACTTCGGCGTAGCCCTCCGCTAGGCGGGTTCCTGGCAGTGCCAGTGTTAACACATTCAGTGCCCAGAATCGCTACGCGCTACTCTCGTAGCCGATCCCGTAGTTTTCCTCGTATGTAGCGGAAAGCGACTACGGCGTAGGGACCCGTGTCGTCACGGGCCGGGAATGGGTTAAGCCAGGGCTTACTAAGGGGCAAATGCAAGAAAACTAACTAGTTCACTACAATTTGCTTAAATTTCTTCCTAAGTCGATGATTACGAGTATACGCAGGCCGTATTGAAATTTTGTGGAAAAAAATATGTAACACACCCAATCCTCTTTGGTAACCGGTTCCGCTCCCTGTATTTAGGGGACAAATGCCGCCAGTGATGTCGGGCAAAGTAGCGCATGTTTGCGAGACATCGCTCGACATGGTGCCGCGGTGCAAAAATGACTTCACTGCTACCAAAAATATCTCGAAACTGATTCTTTATCATTATGTTTCTGAGCCAATTCTAGTCGACGATAGACGTCAAGATTATTTGAGCGCGTAGCGTAAGCTTATATTGAGTTCACAGTGTCCAATGTTATGTCGAGTTGGCCTACTTCAATTGTAGTTAGAATCCTGCTTTAATACAATCCATAGCTCTTATTAGTTTGTGATACAATCCATATGTTAAGTATGGTGACAGTGCCAAGTAAACAACCTCGTCGAGTTTAGGCTTGCTAGAAATTAGAATCATTTCGATGACTGGCTGATATTATGATAACAAATAAGTATGTATATCGTCACCTAGATGTTCTAATATACCCATAGCAGAAGCTTACTGCCCTGACTAAATTTTTTGAGTATTTTTTTTTGACAGCAACATTGTTGCGCAACATTTTGCTATCGACTATTAGTATTTAATTAGTATACATTTGAGGCAAGGAAGACATATTTTTATGTTTAGTACATTATTATTATAAAATTCGCCGGTACTACATATATACTCGTACACTACCAAAACGGGAGTCTAAAAGCAACTATAAGTTATTGAAAAATCTACAAAATATCTCGACACTCGACGAAATTAAACGAGGGCTGCTGATTAAAATAATAATGTCCAGTTTATTTCATAATCAAATAAAATAATGTAGTTTTTTCACGTTTGTTTTCATTATACGACTCTACCTTCTTTTCTACGGGTACCTATTAAATCTATTTACAATAAAATGAGTCATTTATATGTATATTTGAATGCACTTACTTGTTGCGTAGACGACGTGGAAAGGGATCCGTTTCGGCATATCCCTTTCCTTTATCTGGTCACCATCACCGCTCCCAAATCTACTTCCATCACTAACAAAAAACTTAAATCCCACTAATAAAAAAATCACTAAATAAAATGACACTTCGTTCGTCAAATCATAACTAAAGGAATTTCTGGAACTTCGTTTAACTACATTTACTAGGATTTTTAGTGTAAATTATACCGGAGAGCTTGCGAGGAAATGAAAGAAGAAAGCGAAGTTAGCGGGGAGAGGAAAATCAATAAGTTCGCCGCGAAGTTCTTGACGAATGAACCATTCATTTTTGATGACAGCGCCATCTCTGGGCGTTTCGTAGAACTGTTGCCAGGGTATTCCCCAAGGGTCCGCTTCGACTGCCCTATAATTAAAATGATGCAGTTCTAATTTGATTATGATTGTCTATTACGGGGTTATTGGCCGGGGGATGTTGACAAATGAAGGGGAGCATTTATATTGTAACTGGCGTGTTTCTTTAACCCTTTTCCAGGCCGGCAGCTGAAAAATGACAATGAAATGTCAGTCTTATTTATTGACATTAAGATACATGTTTGACAGGTTGTATGTGGTCGATATAACGCCTGTGCCTGGAAAAGGGTTAACGGCACCAGTACGACACATTTTTACCGAGTTTGTCAGTAACTTTCCATTTGTATGTATAAAATGGAGCATTAACAACTCGTTAAACTTCCACGAAATAGGGACAATGTGTATAGGTGTGTCCGTCTGTGGCATCGTAGTTCCCAAACGGATGAACCACTTTGAGTGCGGTTTATTTTAATCTAAAGTCTTATGTATGAGTTTTTTTTATAGTTGCCTTTTGAAGTTGAGAGTCTATTCCACCTTCAGTTTTTATAATAGTCAAGATATAAGGCTATTAGTTTGAACATGTATGTAGTATCATCAAGCCTTTAAGTCTATTACAGACTATACTAGCAGTGTCAAGAAAGGAGATAACGCCTTCCATGCCTGTGTAAACCAATGCGGGAGCGGCATACACGGTGTTGCCCGCGGCGAACAGGTGCTTTCGCTTATCTGCGAGTGTCTTAAACCATGCTACATCGTGGACTATACGACCATCGAACCAGTTGGCGCCATTTATCCCTGTCCACGGCAAGGTCCTCCCAATTGTGAACCGGGATATTGTAGGCGCTTGGCACAGTTAATATGCCGCAGAATTGGTCGGCCGACAATAACGTCAATAAAAAACGCATGATGCTTCGTATAGTTTATTTCCTGCAGTATTCGGCCCCGGGGCTGTTGTTCTGCAGCCAGGCGAGGTGTGCGGGCACGCGCGTGTTGATCCCGGGCTGGCCCGCCTCGGCGCAGGAACGCCCGTAGCTGATGATGCCGTTGAAAAACAGCAGGTTCGTCAACGAGTCCGTGTACAGAGCTGGGCCGCCCGAGTCGTCCTGCAACCAGGATTTTGGGTGAGTATGTGAGAGATGTTGGCGACATCTATCGACGCGCCGAAGAAACCTCTACGCCGGCTTCGAACGCGGCTATATACAAGCACCACAGCGCGAAGTCACAAAGCAGCCGTGGTGCCATCTGTCGCCTGCTGGAGTTCCACAGTTACCTGCCGGAAACCTGGTCGGGGGTGACATCCAGAGCTGATAAAAGGCGCCAGCACGAGGCAACGCTCTCTTTTCTGTTCCTGACACCATCGAAGCAAGAAGTCCCAGAGTACTTACTGTTCGAAGTCATTGTGCGATAGTCGCCCTGCTATTTTATAGTAGTAGCTTACAGAGATGTGCTACATTTCTTCCCTAAGTTTGATGCCTAAGTTTTATTTCCCATACTTACCTTTTGTTTTCTCGCTCACCGATGTATGTAGAACAGATGGCTATTAGGGCGGAGAGGTTCTCGAGTGGCGATCCCGTACCGGAAGGTGTGTGGGCTGGACTGATGACCTGATAAATGTCGCGGGAGCCCGCTGGATGCGGGTGGCGCAGGACCGTACAATGGGCACTCCTTGTGAGACGCCTATGACCAGCAGTAGGACACCTTTCGGCTGATATGATGATGATGATGACATGCTTAGTAATGGATGAAAATTTTAGAAATGCCTGAATTTTTTTTTTGGTGATAGGAATAATCTTCTTTAGTACCAGAAAAAAGTTGCAGACTTTTCAGCTACATCATTTTTTTTTAATATAAAAAGTGAGGAACTTACGTTTTGGGTTTAGGACGGCGAATCAATCCGTCTCATATTACTAAAAATATTTTAAATATCTGACCCTGGCAATGACAAATATAGCTGCTGCAGCTGTCAATATAATTGCCAGTGTCAGTTTACCACGGATATTTAAGATATTTTTTTGTAATATGAGACAGATCAAGGAAAGCGTCTTATTCGCCATACTCGGTACAAATGACCGAAAAAATTGTGTCAGTATCTCCCGGTCTATACCTGGCAGGCATCCTTTCCAGACGTGTAAGTACAGATCTGTCTCGCCGTCAGCGAGGGGTACACTCGCTGGCATGAGCTCTGGCTTATGACGTCCACGTCGACCTTCCGCAGCACTTTGGACGTCGGCCCGCCGATGAACAGGGTACCCCAGCCTGAACAATAGAGATATCAGACCTATAGCCACCAACATCGAGCGTTTTTCTCTCTACCGCGCCTATAACACTCGAGTAATACATGCATACACGTACTTCGTTTTTAGTGGTAGCGCCGCCGCTGCAGTATAGTTTCTACCACAGAACACTAAATACTATAGAAAGGCGATGTGGGCGTGGCACGCGCGCCACTACTTTGAGCATGCGCTGTTAGCTTTCGCGCCAACGTCACCTGATCGACGTGCAGTCGCTCACAGTTGTAGGCGACGTGGAGGGGATGAGGCGACACCGCTCCCGATACAAACCGCGCTTGATACCCCTTTTATAGTACAGTCAAGGGCACCAATATGTATTCACTCAAAGTTTCATAAATATGTATACTACAACCTTATTGTTGCAGAAATAAGGTCTGTGTACATATTTTTGAGACTTTGTGGTGTATACATATCGGTGCTCTTGACTGTATTTAGTGTTCTGTGGTCTTACCTAGCAAGGTGAACCGGCTCCCAGTGAAGTCGGTGTTGGTGAATCTGAAGGGCAGGCAGGCGGGGCCGACGCGGTCGCTGAACACCATGTCCTGCGCGACGCGCAAGATGGCGATGTCGTTGTCGTAGTTAGATCTGAGGAACGACGAAAAGTTTCCTAAAACTGAGTCGACAAAAAGAATTCATATAATATGTTTATAGTTATTTTTTTAAGACAAACATAGATGTAATTGCCTACATAATATGTATATATATCGGAATGGGGAATGGATGATTTAAAAATGCCTGATAATTTTTTTGGTGATAGGAATAACCTTCCTTAGCACCACACTAGGCTGGGCCTGTCGCGTGGAAACCAAACAGTACAGATTAACAATTTCGCCGCTTAAAAATAGAGCAAGACTATGGTATAAACTTCAAAATTTCACCAACATGAGAATGAAATAGGGTCTGACAATAGAAACAAGATAAACCCGTCGTATTTGGGCTCATTAGAATCCACTCAATAAGTAGTTGATGGCTGTTCTTTATTGCTTACTGTACAAAAAAAAATTAAGACAGAAACTTATACTTACGAGCTATATTGAGGGTGGACGATAACGCTCTCTACGCGCAGACCTTGCGTAGCTGGTGAGTCTCCTGAAAATGAATCTCCGTAAAATGGCGGTTCAAAAAACGTATTTCTACGTACACCCGATATTACGATGACAAGTCACAGCGAAAGAGGTTATTCTGAACCTTAAGAGTTACCTATTATACCTACATATAGGACTAACGCTTTATTCCGACGCTAAAAAAGGGGTATATGACATTTTAATTTTTACTTTAGATTCACGTAATAAGCAGAGTTATTAATGTCATGTCGAGATATTAATATGGATACACCGTGAAAATACTATTAGCTCAAGCTATTACTCAAGCTACTATTTAACAGTTATGTACGTAGTAGGTTAGAATTTGCTAGCGCCGTTTGGAATCCACTTTATAAAATACACAGCGATAAAATAGAGAAAGTACAGAGAAAATTTGTAAAGGCAATTGAGTATCGCACTGGACATAGATACAGAGACTATACCACTTCCTTGAAAAGACAAAATACTACATTATTAAGTTCTCGTCGTGAGCGTATTGATGTCTTGATCCTGTACAAAATTATTAATAACATCATAGATGCCCCTTCGTTGATACATTCGCTCTCTATTAGAGTGCCCCGGCGTTGCGAGCGAGCTTGCAGAAAAAAAACCCTCTTTCATATCCCCCGTAGTCGTACTTCTTATGCAAAAAACGGTTTCATTAGAAGAGCGTGTAGGCTTTATGACGAAAAATTTCAGACGATAGATGTTTTCCACGAGACATTATGTAGCTTCAAACGATTATCATTGCAATGTATTCAAGAACTATAATACTAAATTACTGATTTATTTTATCATTACTGTAAGTTTTCTAGCACTGTTTATGTTTAAACGATCAACGATGCTTATCGATAACTCAGATTGTGTATAAATTGATTTAAATGTTAAGGTTTACATATTATAATTAAGGAAACTGTAAGTCCACAATTTGCTACCTTTTACCTTACCAAATGTAACCACATAAGACTGTTTGTTTCTAATAAATAAATAAAATTAAAAAAACAAAACTGTATTCATTATGATTAAACTATAATACTTGCAAAAACATGACTGACTTATTTTTTAATTTTAATTTTAAAGTTTCTGTGAAATTGCATTAAAGAATTATCCCATTCCGTAGATTCTAATTCACTTGTGTTCGTTTTAACGGCGACGTAACGCTTGTAGCAGAAAGGCAGCATAAACAAAATCATTTCATTAGTAATGAAATTACATATTGGACAATTACCACCAAATGACAGATATGTCCATGTTATGCAAACTCTCAAAACAGCTCACCCTTTCCGAGCTCTGTTGCTTGTTTTTCCATTCCGATCAACGGTAACAGCATGGCTTATTAACTACACAAATTAAAGATTTTATACGTTAAACTTATAACCCCTCGTTTGCGTCGGGGCTTAAAAACTACGTCTCACCGCGGTCTCAACAGTACCTAGTCGTATCACGTTCCTTATACCGGAGAAAGTCTCCCAATATTTCCATTAGTAAATAATAGCACGGCTTAAAAACTGCATGTCACCTATCGTCGTGTCATGTTCCCCCACGACGACGGCCAGGTTCTGCAGCTGCTGGCCCACGACGCAGTGCGCGGCGGTCACCACGTACCGCTTGTCAACAATGGTGCCCCCGCACCTGATCATCTCTTGATCCAGGTATACGACGCCGGCCATCATTGGGTACTCGTTTATGCCCGTTTCTTGCCCGCCGACGATGCGGTTCTGAAACGAAAGGAGATTTGAACAGCTAGTTTTGACTTGTACCTGCGGCAATATACTTCACTATTCACAACACGAGCCGGGAGCCGCACCCTACCTACCAACAAATGTATAAAACCAGCCGCTTTACAATGACAATGTTAACAATGTCAACTGCGTTGGGATGAATTGCACGCCGAAGGTGAAAGCCGAGTTTAGCCGAAGCTGTAAGAGAGACAGGTCTACAAGTACGCCAGACGTACCACGGTGGCACCAAAACTTACCGATTTTTTGTAGCCACAGCTGCACGGCGTTGGAGTCGGTGTCGCAGCCTCCGCCCTCAATTGGCAGTAGAACCTGCCCCCAGTAGTTCTGGCTGATGTTATCAACCCTGAAACAGTGACAGTCCTAGGGATAATGTTGCTTATTTCACGGGTGTTCTTTGGAAACTAACATCCTACCACGTTAATGGGCAGCACTTAGCTAACAACTCACTTTCGTCTTACAGAAGAGCTGCCAACTTGCTGCAACCTCCAAACCGATTGTGGCAATTGTGCCTAATTGTCAAGCGGAGTATTCCATTCATTTCAAACTAAAGTTTGAAATGAAAAGTGAACAACTTCAAACAAACTCATGACATAAATGTTTGTCGCTTTCAATAATGCATCCTGACATCCTGAGCCCCTCATTTATTGACTTTGGTCTTCTGTTGGTAGTTATATTTAGTACCTACTTATTGATCTATCAGTAGGGTTACTTTCTTTCTTTTGCATAGCGAATTCGACTAAACTCTCAAGTAGTTCTAGGTAATTCTCTAATGAAGGGATCGATTAGATTTTACGCGAGTATTTTGTTTTGATGGCAGAGTGGGTAAATCCCCCACAATGTGGACTAATGACCAGGCAAAGATCGTTGGAGCCCATTGGATGTGGGTGGCATAGGACCGGCCATATAATCACTATTTGGGGGAGCCCTGCGTGCCTATGTCCAGCAGTGGCGAAGAAGTCTGGCGGGTCATGTGATGATGATGATGGTGTTTAGTTTCGCTCACCGACACTGATCCTCTGAGCGGTGGACACGGCGGAGGTGGACCCTAGTCCACAGTACACGTCGGCGTTATTGAGCTGCGGGTCGCCGCTACGGGAGATCAGCAGGCGGTCCACGGAACATCCAGAACTCTGAGTGTACAAGTTTTACGACTTAATCGGATAACGTATAAAACCGGATAAAGCTTAAGGTATCCTATAAAATGAGCAACATTTGTATATTTATTTGTAACTAAGTTCTTGAATTCGGATCTAAACATTCCGATTAAGTTAAAACCAAAGGAGTTAGGGGGACGAGAAATCGATGCAGGTCTTATTCCCGGCAAAAATCGTTTTATCCGAAAATACGAAGAAAGTCGAGCAACGGTATGTGTTCCAGGTATAAACTACTAATAATAGGGACCCGCATATGTCCTAAAACTATCAGGGGATGGGCAGCAGCATCCTTAGAGTACATTGAAAATACTGCGATCGCCAACCCGCATGCCAAACGTGACGGTTATGGCTTTTACCCCTCATTGAAGGAGGCCTACGTCCAGGGTGGAGGACTTTCGACTAATATGACGATGATAATGATGAACTAAGTACTGTATAAATAATATTTCTTTGAAGTCGGACACAAACACTGTTAACTAAGTACATTATTTGACAACATGTTCGATAAAATTGAAGTATCTTGTTTCATGTAAGTATGTGTAAAGACCGAGTCGATAAATATAGTGTTTCTTACTTGGGGCAACCTTATCTCCGTGCAATCCAGACGGCAGCGGTACCCCGAAGGGCAGATGGCAATCCAGCGACATTGCCGGCTGCCGGTATAGTTATTGGGGTATCCAGGGCTGTAGATGTAGTACGGTTGCCCTGGTTGCACCTGGAAAAGTAAAAACTCTTAAAGTCCGTGTACAGTCAGCCGCACAAAAACGTGTCCTCTTCCCTACATTTTCTACAGTATAGATTGATATAATTTACTTTAAAAACAAAGTTTAAACCGACCTTGATATCTATTGTAGCTTGTCAACCCACCAAAGGTGCCCCAGCTGACGACCACGGGATTACGTGATATAATTTTCTAAAGCCTCTTACAAGTTATCGCCCGGGAGAATATTGGTCTACGATATAATCAAGTTCCACGCGGACGAAGTCGCGGGCAGGATGGTACCTAAGTATAATGATATTACTAAGTAGGCAGGCACTCACTTCTTGTGTGTAGTCACAGTTGGCGTCCTGCCCCGTCGCGATTCGCAGAAAGATGGCGAACACCACTACAGCTCCACAGGCAATCATCTATGAACACACGTCAGAAACTTGGTCATTAACTGTAGGTACTAAACTTCACATACTTACTTATAGGTACCTATTTCAAATTCTTAGTAACATAGTACGAATTCGATTTCCCAATCAGGTCTGGTCAGCAGGGTCTGTGTCCAGCAATGGGACTTATGTAGACTGATTATGATAATGACGATGAAGTACACAAGTAGTAGTGTTGAAGTATTTTTTAGTCTAAATACGTAAGAAACGATTTTCGGGGACTAACTATGAAATCTGTTCTATAAAGAACTCCAACGTCTGGTCAGCAGAAATAATTAGAAGAGCTATGTTTTCCAAATAAAGATAAAACCTATAGAAAATAACCGTTCTTGGTACTTACCATAAAACACCCAACGAAACCAAGACTCCACCACGAATAAACTTTTACATTTTATTTGTTACTTCGTGGCAAATTAGCCATTTACTTTATTAAACAAATAACTGAATGACACCTGTACAAATGTATTAACATTGTCTCATCAGCTCATCACCCATCTTAGATAGGACCATGGTTATTAAGAAGTGGCTTAGGGAATAGGTTCAAAGTTACATTGGGAACAACAATCGCTGAAATTGTATTCACATTGGTTGAAAACACGTAAATACCTACGTTTATTATTGCTACATAAATCGGTACTTCCTTAATGTCATATCTAAAACCATGCATTTTAATGAAAATCAACCTTTAAGCCTAACGTATTCCGTCGTTTTTCACAACAGTGTTATGGACTTATGGACATATACCAAATGGCTGTGGAAGGAATCGGTTAATGTCTTTGTATAGTTAGGTACTCATTTAAATTAATTTGCCTAGGTCTTTGACATTAGGTAATCTTACTGTTTCCGTTTTGCGAGCGTTCTAGGAGCTATTTCAACTATGGTTTACAAAGTAAGTACAGTCGGCCAGCAAGGTAGCCACGCGGACCAAGTGCTCTAAATTACTAATGACAAAAGAATAGGGAATGTGTAAATCATTTAGACCGTGTTTTTTTGTGTAACTTCGGCTACTGCCTGTAGTACCTCTGTTTCTTCATCTAAAGGTGCCTAAAGAAAGTTTTTATATATGGGACATAAGTAGGGCACTGTAGATACTACCTAATACCATTTCTTTAAACGACTGAGACTTACCAGATAAATTGTCCTTCCGGTAAAACAAAAACAACTTTTACTCTTCTGTTTTTATATCTAACCACAGGATTTCCCTTCACTGTTTTTCCTTAAAATTATTTACTTAGTCGCATTATTGTCACTTTAACGACTCGCCCACGTCTGAAGGCGGCGTAGGACACGACTCTCCTAGCAATTAATTGTTTTAAACGAATTAACACATCGACAGATAACAGACCAAGCAGAGCGGCACTAATCGCTTCTATAAACCTTTGATAACAGACCCATTTTCCATTTGACAATTCAACAACAACAAACGACAGGACAAGATAGTGTGGATCTATCCAAATTAAAGTGTTGATAATACATGCGTTTTCGTAGCCATACTCGAAGCGAGAAGCTAGCTTAAAATCGAAACGCTTGGTCGTATCAAGGCGTGTACCTATCTGCCGCAGTACATTTCCATAGTATGGATTTTTAAAGCGGTGCTGAGACTTAGAACCGACAAGTCGCGACGACAATATTTTGTATGACAGTGGGCCTCTGAACTGAAAGCATCTTAAGTTTGATGGATACCTTTAGAAAGAAATCCTTCCTTCGCGAAGTTTCCGTCGGGGGTTCAAAATAAGATATGTAATACAGACAGACAAGGTATTTTGTGAAGGATAAATGTTGCTACGGCAGTGTGCAGTATTTCTACGTATTTTAAATTATATACTTAAAATACACTCACCACATATTCTTGAAGTCCGCTTCTCAGTGCACACTGCACATACCTTCTTTTTCACTAGTTTTTCTTTATAAATGTGTTTCGAACGATTGCTCATAGTTTAAATCTAGGAGCTTGTCTTTTAATAATCATTAATCATCTACTTATCACTCGCTTACTTTTATGGAAATTAATCATGGACTTTCAACATATTCAAAAACATCTAGTTAGTTTATTTCTATTTGTTGTGGGGCAGAAACGTAATGACATCTAACGGGCAATCAATGTTATATTTTAAACTTTGACTGAAACACTTGTACCTAATATTCACGTGAAAATGAATCCAACAACTAAGTACCAACTGTAACCTTTCTCAATAAGTACTCGAGACAGTAAACAACTTCCACAAACTCGTATCTCGCTCTTACATTCCTTATTTTCATACCCTATATGTCAGTTACACGATTCAAATTGCAGCTACGTAGTGACATAAGAGTTTTCCAAAGTTAGTCGTATTGAATAATTTCAGTGTCGCATGCTGGTGCAAGGAAACAGTTTACGACGGAATAAATCAACCTTTGAGATAAACTGAATGGATATGCAGGTATGACGTCACAATGACATGTGGCGACTTTATCATGACTTGTTTAATGACATAAAGATAGTCCCGACATGGCGGTAAGGCTGAAGTGGCGATGACATCAGTGGTCTGTCAAATTTTACTATTCGAGATCCATTGTAAGTAAAACTTCTAGCCAGCCAAAGGTGTATAAAAAAACACCCTCCACTTCAGTGGAATTTATGAGTCGAAATTGGAACAAAGTGTAACTACAGACCTGGCGCATTTATAATAGGATTCAGCATATTTCTCTCTCGCTTGCCATTAGAAAAGAAAAAAGAAAAGAAGACATTTATTCACTACACAAAAGACACACAGAGACAAAGGAGTAGACATACAATACAATTGACACATATTGTGTGTCTTCGCGGCAGTGAAACGGTCGCTGTCTCAGCATTGTGCCGAGGTGTCAGACAGACACCTGCAGCGCTGGCCATTACGCGTTCTTATGCCAAAATAAACTATTTCATCCGAACTCGAATACTGTTCTAAGATCTCACTGACTGTATGTGCAACATATTGATACTTATGTTACGGATTAGGTACTTCCTCTAATCCACGAGAAGCCTGTGCCCAGATGCGGGACGTTTATGTTCTGATGATGAATGATGGACTCATGGATATGTGAAATAATATGGTTAATTTCGTGATATCACAGCCGTTTCATAGGATTCACAATGTCACATAAATATCACCCTTATGTACATTTGTAGGACTGTTATTGTATCGTTTCTCTCTGTAACTGCTTAGTTTGTGTTAGGTGTGCAATAAAGAGAATTTGTATTATATTGTAGGACTCGTTTCCAAATCTGCTTTAGTGAGCAGAAATAGAAGAATAAGTATTACCTAATTGTTGCACTATTCTGACAACTGAATCTGGATAGTGTGGGCCGTTGTCTGTTGAAAATAAAACTAGATGTTTAATTTATCTACCTTCATATATTCTTCCAATCTACATAAACATTGATTTAGTATAAGTAACTAGATACACAATCAGCCGAAAAAAGTGGCCATCCAAAAGAACCGCGCGATCGACACTTGCGGCTCTTTTGCGTTTAGTCTGGTTTCGACCGTGAGACTTGACGGTTGTCAAAAATGACAAAAATGATCTGTGAAAAAATTCGTTAATAGCAAATATAGCAATAGAAAAAAAATAAAAAAGGATTGGATATATTTCTTTAACTAAGTTCTATTGATAGCGTAAAGAATTTCATGTAAACTCATTGGCATTTCATGGTTTTGAATAAATAATTTCGTTAGTACAAATGACAGATTATCACGGAACAAAAACCTAAGGAGTCAGTACCTACTTATTAGATTTTTTTATGGAGTAGTACAGTTACGTTATTTGTGGTTTTCAATTTAAGATTCCCGAGAAATCCTTAGCGATGTGCAAAGTAGGCCGCAGTTATAAGCTTATAGCATGAGATAGGAGACATCAACGACGAAGAGTGGTGACGACTTCGTCGTGTGTTTATTTTTCAAGTTTATATTAAATCTTGTAAAAATAAATGTTTAACTAAAGATAAATTGATATTCAGATTGTAAGTCATTATTATATGTCGCAAAGGGACTAATTAGATACGTCAAATATATCACGCTAAAATGATCTACATACCTAGTTCTTATTCCCTTTTCACTAGTCGTGCGTAGAATTTTTAAGGAGTTTGACAGCTGCACTGATAATACGTTATGCCCACCGAACAATGTTTTGTGTAAATATATGTATTTATAAAAAAAATTAACGTGTTAATTGTTTAGGTATTGCCTGCTTGTAAAAATAAATAATCATGATTTATTTGTGTTTTTCGTCTTCCTGTTTAAATAGATAAAATATTATAGATATTATTCATTAAAGTGTGACATGTAAAATACTTCCAAACAGCAAAAATCCGCAACATACTTCGTCTATCATTTACAAATGACTGTATTGTTTAAACAATATTATTAAAATAATTTTATAATGCGACTCCATTCATTCGCTATTTAGATTTGACGTGAGCAATCAAGTCACATTATGATAAAATCTCAATAAACTAAAAAGTTTTTAATCTGTTTGATGCTAATTCGCTAATATGGCCCTTACAGCTTAAACCACTAAGTTCTCTTTTATATGAAGCATATATCTCAACGCAGGTTATAAGTAAACGCGATTGGCATCATCTGAAATATAGCTAGAGTTGTCAAATTGGGGCACATTTTTTGAAATTTTTGTTCGACATTGTGCGTCTATTTACTTTATTATACGTCAATGTACATAAAGCACTATATCTCCATCAACATAAATATTTTAATAAATTTCCAAGTATAAATATTTTTTGCAGTTCTATGCATATTTAGTTATTCGCCCCTTTAAAAAGCCACCGAAGCCAAGCGGAAGTCAATGTAGCCGTTGATATTTAACAGTGACTTTTCGGACAAGCAAAGCATCGTGAGAAAACCGATATCAGCCCAAAAAGGTCTAGTTTTCCCTCAGGGTTGGAAGGTCAGACGACAGTCGCTTTCGTGAAACTAGTGCCTACGCCAAATCTTGGGATTAGATGCCAAAGCGGACCCAAGGCTCGTTTGAGCAGTACCGGAAAAAACGTGACATATTCAATTATCCATCGCATTGACATTTAAAAAACAGGCGGAAGGAAGAACCGTACTAGCGGCACACATCTAGTATCTATTTTTTGTGACAAATGTCTTTATTATTTCTAAGTTTGCACAATCGTGTTTCCCAACCGTGAACTGAGCCACAGTAAATATATTCGTTCTACACACTACTACCTAACTAATGTACCTACTTTCGACTACCCCGACTTGCACCTAAGTTTATTGTAGCTACGCGTGTCTGTATGTGTGCGTCGCATGTGACTAATTCTTATTATTATCTACAATTTACACATAGTAGTTTAAATAAATATTTATCGAATAAAATCTAATTTACATGTGTCAAAAAAAAATACACTTAATCAAGAGTCAATCTACAATTGCTTACATACCAATTTAAATTGCCTTCAATGAAAGATGCCTTGAAGACTTACATCTGCAACGGGCTACGGAGTAGCAGACAGTGTTACGCGTGCGCCTTGAAATAATAAACCACTTTATATCCTCACAAACGATCCAGAGTGCATGTTATCGAAATTAGTTTATGCAACTGGTACAATTTTGACAAAAAGAAAAAATCAATAAATAAATATAAAATATCATTTTTTTTAAACAAACTTGTTTTTAAGATTATATATCTTTAGTTAGCCAACCCTGAGCGCAGCATCCAGACTTTAAAATGGGCTAACACAATTGAACGCGTACCTATAAAAAATTTCGTGTCTGTGGACTGTGCCGTTGACCGTTGAGGACATCTCTTGTCTGGAGCCGGTCCTCAATATGGAGAATCATGGCATCCCGCTCTACAATCCGTGCCCTTTCGTCTTGTTAAGGTTGTCGCCTTGTGTGTCACTGACAGTGACAAAGGAACACTAAAGAATCAATAAGGACGTCAAAGGTAACCTTGCAAATACGGACTAGTCTTCCTATCCTTTCCCCTTTTTCTTCCTGTTGCGGTCCTCCTGGAAGTACCCGCCGGGCCCCGGCACGAGCTTGCTGCCGGACTTGTCCGGTCTGTCGGGCCTGTCCGACCCGGTCCGCTCGGGGGACGAGTCCGACACGATCCCTTGCAGACGGTGCGCGTTTGTCTGGCTCAGTCTGTGCACAGGACAAAGTCACGCGTGAGAACCATCTTGTCAAAATATGAAAAAACTAATGAGTACCTACTTCATAATTATTAACAAAAAACTTTGAGGATTACCTGTTGATTCTGTTCGATGACACTACGTCAGCACTGTCGTCAGTTCCACTACAGTTGGCCTAAAGAAAATTCGAAGTAATCCGCGAAGTACCGGTTTGTTCCCAATTCTACAGATTTCTATTACAGATTTCCAATCCTATAGATTTCCAATTCTACAGATTCCCAATTCTACAGATTCCCAATTCTACAGATTCCCAATTCTACAGATTCCCAATCCTACAGATTCCCAATTCTACACGGTCCCAATTCTACGGATTCCCAATTCTACAGATTCCCAATTCTACAGATTCCCAATTCTACAGATTTCCAATTCTACAGATTCCCAATTCTACGGATTCCCAATTATACAGATTTCCAGTTCTACAGATTTCCAGTTCTACATATGTCTGATTCTACAGACTCCTAATTCTAGTCTAACTATCGCAAAATATATACACATACAAGTGTGATCATGTGATTAGAATTATAATATTTAAAAAATTGGAGCTTGTACCTTTTTTCCGAAGAGATAAAACCTATTTCTCTAGATTAATAATTACTAGTTGGTTTTGTTGGTATCTGTACACATGAGAATCTGTAAACATGAGAATCTGTAGAATTGGGAATCTGTAGACATGAGAATCTGTAGAATTGGGAATCTGTAGACATGAGAATCTGTAGAATTGAGAATCTGTAGACATGAGAATCTGTAGAATCGGGAATCTGTAGACATGAGAAGATGTAGAATTGGGAATCTGTAGACATGGGCCCAAAGGGTTTCCACGAGCAAATGTTACGATATACAATACTAAATCGTCATATTGCATTTTTTTTTTCATATTGATATTTAATAGAATTATTTAAATTTGAATTTGCCTAATCTACTAAGGTGTTTCGTCGATTCCTTATTGCGTCAAATGAGATCATGGCCAAAATTACCATCTCCAGCAAAAAAAGGATAATAAATCGGACAGTGTAGCAAATAAGAAAATTAAGAAACATTACTGATCTCTCCAGGGACATGCTAGTCTGCGGGTCAGAAAGGCACCATAATATCCAATGTTGAAAAGTGAGAATGCTTCAATGCGTCTTATGCCTCTATTTCCAGCGCCACGTTCACAATAACCACTTGTCGAAAAGTACGAAAATAATGTGCTATACCTGACTTCCTCCACGTCGGCCACCTTGTCTATGAGGCTGCGGATGATGCCTTCCTTGTGCTCTAGAGCCAGCTTGGCTCGCTCGAGCTCGCGTCTATACTCGAGCTGGGCGGAGGCCGCTCGACGCTCCTGCTCTAAAATACGACGCTCTAACTCTTCGAGCGACGAGTGAGCGCGGGATTTCACTTCCTGAAACGAACAGTTTAGAATGAATTGAAAAACAAGTCTCCGGAGAAACAGAATCGTGTGTGTTACAAAAACAAAGAAAACTTTTGAACCTTATATAAGGTACACCAAGCGTAATGAATAAGGTACACGATACCGCTCTTGAGCGACAATCAGTTTAGTTTTCAATAATTTTGACACCACAAGATACGTTCGTTTTCATAGTATCTAACTCTGTTCACAGCATTTACAATAAAGGTTTTCGCTGGTTTTACATCATAATAGCTGCCAGCGCGACTTCGCCCGCGTATTACAAAGAACCCAGGCAAAGCTGCAGGATAAAAGGCAGTCTATGCCCATACTGAAGGACCATTCTATTTATATAGGTGAAAAAAAATAGAGTTCGGATGAGTAGTTCCGGAGATTATTCCCTATATAGAAACGTACAACTTCACAGACCTTTGTAAAATATTAGTATAGAAGTAGAGTTAGGTAATACTGATGTTTTGGTGTAACTAAAGATATGCAAGTTGGGGAATGTTTCCAAAAATGTGAGAACTTACACAAGAATTTAAGAATGCTTCCATTTTGAGAAATTACCGAGAGTCCATTGGGACAGTTTTGCAATTATGGAAACATTCCGTCAGCACATCGGTGACGGTCATAGGTGCTGTAATAAGATTAAATTGAAGAATAAAGAACTTTGACTTTATGTTTATGTACCTTGATTTCCCGCTTGATACACTCGAGCGTGTCGAGCGCTATCTTGAGCGGTGCAGCGTGCTGCGAGCTGGCGGAGCGCCGCGCCTTGCGGGCGCTGCGCGAGCGCTGCCGGAATATCACCGCGGCCTTGCGGTACAGCCTGGGGCAGGAGAGGCGTTATCAGCTTTATAATTACCCTGCTGCACGGCGGTAAAGCGGGAACTGATCGCCTATGTAGTATAGTCAACAGCAAAAGTAGGTTATCATTTTTTCACCTTATCGCAATGGAATAAGGTACAAAAGTGATAACTTACTTTTGCTCTTGACTGTACCAAGTTACAACTCCGAAAGAACAGAGTAGGGCAGACCAGGTTGCAGCCCAGAAAACAAGTTTCTAACAGGCAGATTTTAAGGTACTATAAGACCAAACTTTCCGTCCCCATGCACTCATGACTGATATAGGTAAAAACTCTTGTAAGTAGTTGTCGATTGTCCGAATAGGTCTTTGTTTCTCTAACATTTATTGACAAAATGGCGGCAACCGGGACTGCTTGTCTCGTCTCTTGGCCTTACCTTACTTTCCGCGCCTCGGCGATAACGTATTATTGAATGATTCAAGAGTTGAATACCAAGACTTTATCTGAATATTACCTGACATTAAAATATACACGGGAGTTTTCTATATCAATTCTAATTTTAATAAAGTATAAATATTTATTAAATTCATGTCAAACAATAACAATAAACTTAAGACTAACTTAAGCCTAGTCAAAAAGTCCCCCTCGAGTCGTCCCTGGCACAAAGGTACCCATCACACTCGCCGCGTTACCACGTTGAATGGCGACGGACAACCTTTGCACCAAGTACGACCCCACGCGGGCGTCAGCACCCCTCTGCCTAATTCGACGTCCCACTTACGACCACCCTAACGAAGGTAATAGCCTCCGACCCCCACCACCCAGTCGTTTTCTATATAAAATTACCGGACATTCTTGAGCGCGGCGGTCAACTCTTCCTTGGCCGCCTGCAGGTCGCGCTCCGCGTTGCTGCAACGTTCCTCCGTAGCGCGCAACTGTTGCTGCAACTTGCCTATTTGCTCGGTTTTGCGGTCGTTCTCCATGCTATACTGATGCTTCAGTTCTTCTAACAACCTGAAAATGGAACATATTGGGCAAATGGCTATACGGATTGTACGGAAGATAGGAAACAAGTGTTCGTGAGGAGGAAACCCTTGGATTTGTAACTGGCGAACCCTCTAAAAACCTGTGGCGGAATGGAAACAAAAAGGAGTGTAGGTCTAGTCATATTATTAATGTATAGCTTCTAGCTAATTACCTGCCCGCTGGTAAGCATATAAAGGAAACCTTTTTACAAGCTTTTATTTAACTTGCAATGCGCGTATGCACGTTGTCCGTTTCATATCTTGCAAACCATATCACCACCACTTCCTGATTTTTGGCACGGTGCGCGCGTCCAGCGCCGCCATCTTGCCGGAGGAAGCTTCGAGCACGTGCTCGAGTGAGGTACTGGGCACACTCACCGCTTGCAGTGGTCGAGGCGGCGCTCGTGCAGGTCGGCGGGCACGGTGCGCGCGTCCAGCGCCGCCATCTTGCCGGAGGAAGCTTCGAGCACGTGCTCGAGTGAGGTACTGGGCACACTCACCGCTTGCAGTGGTCGAGGCGGCGCTCGTGCAGGTCGGCGGGCACGGTGCGCGCGTCCAGCGCCGCCATCTTGCCGGAGGAAGCTTCGAGCACGTGCTCGAGTGAGGTACTGGGCACACTCACCGCTTGCAGTGGTCGAGGCGGCGCTCGTGCAGGTCGGCGGGCACGGTGCGCGCGTCCAGCGCCGCCATCTTGCCGGAGGAAGCTTCGAGCACGTGCTCGAGTGAGGTACTGGGCACACTCACCGCTTGCAGTGGTCGAGGCGGCGCTCGTGCAGGTCGGCGGGCACGGTGCGCGCGTCCAGCGCCGCCATCTTGCCGGAGGAAGCTTCGAGCACGTGCTCGAGTGAGGTACTGGGCACACTCACCGCTTGCAGTGGTCGAGGCGGCGCTCGTGCAGGTCGGCGGGCACGGTGCGCGCGTCCAGCGCCGCCATCTTGCCGGAGGAAGCTTCGAGCACGTGCTCGAGTGAGGTACTGGGCACACTCACCGCTTGCAGTGGTCGAGGCGGCGCTCGTGCAGGTCGGCGGGCACGGTGCGCGCGTCCAGCGCCGCCATCTTGCCGGAGGAAGCTTCGAGCACGTGCTCGAGTGAGGTACTGGGCACACTCACCGCTTGCAGTGGTCGAGGCGGCGCTCGTGCAGGTCGGCGGGCACGGTGCGCGCGTCCAGCGCCGCCATCTTGCCGGAGGAAGCTTCGAGCACGTGCTCGAGTGAGGTACTGGGCACACTCACCGCTTGCAGTGGTCGAGGCGGCGCTCGTGCAGGTCGGCGGGCACGGTGCGCGCGTCCAGCGCCGCCATCTTGCCGGAGGAAGCTTCGAGCACGTGCTCGAGTGAGGTACTGGGCACACTCACCGCTTGCAGTGGTCGAGGCGGCGCTCGTGCAGGTCGGCGGGCACGGTGCGCGCGTCCAGCGCCGCCATCTTGCCGGAGGAAGCTTCGAGCACGTGCTCGAGTGAGGTACTGGGCACACTCACCGCTTGCAGTGGTCGAGGCGGCGCTCGTGCAGGTCGGCGGGCACGGTGCGCGCGTCCAGCGCCGCCATCTTGCCGGAGGAAGCTTCGAGCACGTGCTCGAGTGAGGTACTGGGCACACTCACCGCTTGCAGTGGTCGAGGCGGCGCTCGTGCAGGTCGGCGGGCACGGTGCGCGCGTCCAGCGCCGCCATCTTGCCGGAGGAAGCTTCGAGCACGTGCTCGAGTGAGGTACTGGGCACACTCACCGCTTGCAGTGGTCGAGGCGGCGCTCGTGCAGGTCGGCGGGCACGGTGCGCGCGTCCAGCGCCGCCATCTTGCCGGAGGAAGCTTCGAGCACGTGCTCGAGTGAGGTACTGGGCACACTCACCGCTTGCAGTGGTCGAGGCGGCGCTCGTGCAGGTCGGCGGGCACGGTGCGCGCGTCCAGCGCCGCCATCTTGCCGGAGGAAGCTTCGAGCACGTGCTCGAGTGAGGTACTGGGCACACTCACCGCTTGCAGTGGTCGAGGCGGCGCTCGTGCAGGTCGGCGGGCACGGTGCGCGCGTCCAGCGCCGCCATCTTGCCGGAGGAAGCTTCGAGCACGTGCTCGAGTGAGGTACTGGGCACACTCACCGCTTGCAGTGGTCGAGGCGGCGCTCGTGCAGGTCGGCGGGCACGGTGCGCGCGTCCAGCGCCGCCATCTTGCCGGAGGAAGCTTCGAGCACGTGCTCGAGTGAGGTACTGGGCACACTCACCGCTTGCAGTGGTCGAGGCGGCGCTCGTGCAGGTCGGCGGGCACGGTGCGCGCGTCCAGCGCCGCCATCTTGCCGGAGGAAGCTTCGAGCACGTGCTCGAGTGAGGTACTGGGCACACTCACCGCTTGCAGTGGTCGAGGCGGCGCTCGTGCAGGTCGGCGGGCACGGTGCGCGCGTCCAGCGCCGCCATCTTGCCGGAGGAAGCTTCGAGCACGTGCTTGAGGGCGAAGTACTCGCGGTGGACTGTCTCGTAGTCGCGCATCATGGCTGCTACTGCCAAAGTATACACCAAAATATACTAATTGTTCTGTTACCAAAAAGGTAAAAAAGAAACCCGTATGCGACTTCGTCTGTCAGTCCGTCTTTCTGTCACAACTAGACCCCGCTATCGGAGGTGCAAAATGGTAGCTGTCAAGTTCTTAGGGATGGGTAAAAAATATTTATGCTGTCGATATCGATACTTGTTTTTTCTGTACAATTACTTTTTTTTATGTATAAGTACCATTTATTTGACTACAATTTAACATGTTTTTTTGGGATCCATGATAATCATTGACATTAGAAAAACCGGCCAAGTGCGAGTCGGACTCGCGCCCCGAGGGTTCCGTACAAACCTGTAGATATATAGGGGGGGGGGGGGGGGGACTTATTAAAAATATTTTTATTATATGATGTAACTAAAAAATTACGGTTTTTGCAATTTTTCCTTTATGTGTGCTATAAGACGTTGCTTCGTACCAAATTTGAAGATTCTGAGTTCACGGGATAAGTAACCTGTACTGTAGGTTTTGATTCCTTTGCGAGTTTCAAAAATTTGCGGAAATTTGCAGCATAAACGGCTGTATCTTTTGATTGCGTTGGCTTAGAAGTTTGATTTTTTCACAGCTCCAAGGGATTGGAGATAACGATAATTTCTTAGTAATGATGAAAGATTGAATATTTTTATTTATAAAAAGTAAAAATGTTTAATAAATGTTCAATTTGTATTTATATAGTCCTACTTTATAAATAAACACGTTTAATTAAAGTCTTAGACTATCATTATGGTAAAGAAAAATTATCGACATATAGCTATAATTATCGACATGTAGCAAGTATTTCAAAATAATTTATTACCCATCCCTAAGAATGAAATTGACAGCTACCATTTTGCACCTCCGATAGCGGGGTCTAGTCACAACGTTAAATACCTCAGGAATTAGGCCAAGTGGGGTATCGAATGAAAGAGATACGAGAACTAAAATAAATTCGACCAATTACGTGGCGCCTTTACTGAACTATAATAAATTTGACCAATAGGACGTCGTGTTGACTCCAATACAAAAGACATCAAAGACGTTGGCGCACCTCTGACTTGCACTTCGTTTTCATTAGATACCAAGTCTGTTTAATTATTTCTGTTGACTCGTATAAAAAGGATTGTATACAATAGTTACACACTTAGCTCTTAAATTCTCGTAGGTACCTTACTTAGGTACACGGTACTCGACTTTAAGAGCCCTTATTGTGTAACGATTATACAAAATACTATTTCATTTTTATTCTACCATTTTGTTGGCGTGGTTGATTTACATATCCATGACGAATTATATCTTTCTAGTAGTAAGGCTCACTGAGCTAAGCCGCAGACGGACAGACGGACATGGCGAAACTACCTATAAGGATTCCTTATTGACTACGGAACCCTAAAAACAATGTTCACTTACTCTTATCTTCGTACAACTCGTAAACTTCCTTCAACTTCGACTCCGCCCGTTCCGCTCTCTCCAACAACGTAGCTTTCTCAATGTCACCCGTCTCTTTCTCGACCACCAACTTCTTATAACTCTGTCTCAACTGACCGAGCTCCTCCTCCAGGGTTGTCACCTTTTCGAGGAGAGTTTTGTTCTCGGAGACGATCTGTTTGGATTTCTTGTTGATGTTTTCAAATTGTTTCTCGTAGTCTAGAATGAGAGTGTCTTTCTCTTGTAGGTTTTCTTGGTACGCGTCGAAAAGAGGCGCTGAAAGTGAAATAAAATTTTGTGAAATTAGAATGTTTACAACATTTGAGTGCATCAAATGAACAAATAAACCCGGTGTAATCACCACAAGCCATTACAAATACAAACTCTGTAATAAACTAAAATTTATAACTGATTGCGTGTTTCCACGAGTACCTTACTTTCACGATCTACAAGCCTATCTATACCTACCTACTCAGGTATTCTTTAAATTTCGTACCTAATGCCTGAGCACTCAATAGCCCTGAAAGATCGACAACCCTGGATGTCTGCGGATGATCATCCGTCCCGCTCTTCGATTGAGCATCATCGGTGTTGCCAGCTTCTGAAATCAAATCAGTTCGTCTTAGGGAATGCAAACTCGATCTCGCGAGATCTCGAGCGAATTTTCGAGATTCAATCTCGGTGGCAGGAAATCTCGTGTATTGAAATCTCGGTCGCGATCCCGACTGATATGATCGAGACCTCGAACGAGATTTCAGTACGATCAAGCATTTAGTACTTGCTTGTCCGACATGAATCTATAATTTTCGTGCACTGCGTTACTGAGTGCACGAAAATTATAGATTCATGTCGGACAAGCAAGTACTAAATGCTTGATAAAGAAATTATTTTCCATATAACTGTTAGTGTTGGTGCACATTTTTTACGTTTTCGTTATGCCAAGCCATTTACTTTTCTATCAACAAAAAAAAATTCGTGTTCTAAATATAATATTCGATTAATAATACCCATTCAGGGCATTGTGCCCTGAATGGGTATTATTAATCGAATTCTGGTAATTTTGGCCAAAATAACGCAATATTGAAACAATGTGGGGAGGTCTCAATACTGTCGAGATTAATCGAGATCTCGTCGATCTCGATTCGTTTATCTCGACTTCAGAATTTTAACGCGAGATCTCGATTTACCAATCTCGGTTCGTCTCAACGATGTAACAATTCTAGCCATAACGCCTACCAGAAATTTTCACCTAGCCAGAAATTTTCTGCGTGTAAAATCGAATTTTAAATAATGGAACATTTGCGAGCATGAATTTTCACGCAACGACCACTTTAGGCGTCGTTTATCATAGGGTAACTAACCCGGTCCTTTGTACCCAAGACTGGTGGTGATGAGAGAGTCCAAATCCAACCTCTCCGTCTTATTCTCAGTCGCCAGATTGTGTATGTTCGACCTGAGTTTCTCCTGGTATCTTGACAGTTGGACATTCAATCTGGAAATATGAGCTTTTGTAACATTAACACAAAGCTTAATTGAAACAAAGTTGTGTCGCAGTAAGCTAGAGGTAGAGGAATCAATTTCCAACGTAGGCAGCAATCAAACGGAAAGGAATACATTTTTGTAGGCGTTATATAATATGCCATATAATGTGTCATAGATAAAGTGAGATGAGTTTTTCCCTGCCCAAGTCCCTATGATTTTGACTTAAGATTACAAACAATCAAAAGTCACCTGGCCTGTGCATAAAGTTTTTTAAACCAAAGAGAAGCTCAGTTCCAAACGAGTAGAAGGAGCTTGGCCGCTCAGTCACCTGTACAGCACATCCTTGAGGGCCTGCATGTCTCTCTGCAGCCTGCCTGTCTGCTCGCGCGCCTGCGTCAGCAGGATCTGCATTCTGCTGCAGCTCATGCATACTTCCACCAGCGGAACCGCGGTCTCTGTCACGTGCTCTGAGAAAGACAGATTCTTCTGTTAAATTCCACCAACTGACAGGTATTTCTCTCTGGGCTAGGGGCTCAAGCCTCCCCCCCCCCCCCCCCCCAAATCTTCTGAGTCCTTACCAAAACCTAACCTCACTGGGGTCAAGCCCCTCCCAAATAGTGTTAAGCCCCCCAAAACAAATTCCTGCATCCGCCACTGCTCTCTCTCTCTATCTTCATCTCTTTTTCTCTCTTATCTTAGCGTTAATCCCAGTTGCACGTAGCGATTAAATGCCGATTAGTAACAATAATGTGTGAGAATCGTGAAAGTTTCAATCACTATAATTCCAGTAGCTCGGACCCCGGGATCCACTCGGTCAAATATTTCTGATAATTCTGATAAATACAATTGGCCGCCAAGTGCATACCTTTATCAGGCACATCCAACCGCTTAAGCCTATCGCCCAGCTCCTTGCACCTAGCGTCCTGCTCGCTATTCCTCTCCCTCTCTCCTTTAAGCGCCGCTTTACACTCTTCCACATACTGCACTAGGGTGGAATGCTGGCTCTTTAGGTTGTCGTTCTCGTCGGCAAACAGTTTGTTGTATTCTAGGACCGCTCTCAATTTGTCCTTTAGCTTGAGGATGTAGGCGTCTTTCTCGGATATCTGTGGGTAAGTAATGGGTTACGTGAGACAACAGCACCAATTCAAATCCTAAATAATAATGTTACCAGCTATGCGCATATATAATGTATTAAAATATAGAATAGAAATTGGGAATGGATGAATGTTTTAGAAGTGCCTGATTATTTTTTTGGTGATAGGAATAACCTTCCTTAGCACCAGAAAAATATAGCTGCTGCAACTGTCAATATCATTGCCAGTGTCAGTTTACTACAGATATTTAAGATATTTTTTTGTATCATTCATTCCCCGTTGGACGTAGAAGTCGGTATGGGACTTGGGAGTTAACGCTGTAGACGGGGGCAAAAGCTAGTAATTTGTAAAAACCTTATGGTAACACTTACCACCACTACCGTAATAGCAAGAGACCTGCATTTGCCTCTAGTTGCCAATATAACGAATCCTCATTCATAAAGGGTCGGCAACGCGCTTTTCATTCTTCTTGGCTAGTGAGCTTCCCACCTACAGGCTAAACTAACATTTTGACCAGGTGTGATAAAACTCACTGTAATGACGCTCTCCTCACACTACTGATCAGCGTCATGATGAGCCCCTCGTACTTCTTGGACAGCTTCGTCTTCTGGTCCTTGAGGAAGGACATGCTCTCCTCCCGACTAGGCCGGGGTGACGTCACCGCTACAGCCTGTATGGTGCGCTTCCGTGGAGGCTTGGGAGACTTACTTACAGGCTAAATCAATCATTTTGACCAGGTCTGATGGTACCCACCGTAATGACGCTCTCCTCACACCTACTGATGAGTGTCGTGATGAGCCCCTCGTACTTCTTGGAGAGCTTCCTCTTCTGGTCCTTGAGGAGGGATTTGCTCTCCCGACTAGGCCGGGGTGACGTCACCGCTACAGCCTGTATGGTGCGCTTCCGTGGAGGCTTGGGAGACTTACTTACAGGCTAAATCAATCATTTTGACCAGGTCTGATGGTACCCACCGTAATGACGCTCTCCTCACACCTACTGATGAGTGTCGTGATGAGCCCCTCGTACTTCTTGGAGAGCTTCCTCTTCTGGTCCTTGAGGAGGGATTTGCTCTCCCGACTAGGCCGGGGTGACGTCACCGCTACAGCCTGTATGGTGCGCTTCCGTGGAGGCTTGGGAGACTTACTTACAGGCTAAATCAATAATTTTGACCAGGTCTGATGGTACCCACCGTAATGACGCTCTCCTCACACCTACTGATGAGTGTCGTGATGAGCCCCTCGTACTTCTTGGAGAGCTTCCTCTTCTGGTCCTTGAGGAGGGATTTGCTCTCCCGACTAGGCCGGGGTGACGTCACCGCTACAGCCTGTATGGTGCGCTTCCGTGGAGGCTTGGGAGACTTACATACAGGCTAAATCAATCATTTTGACCAGGTCTGATGGTACCCACCGTAATGACGCTCTCCTCACACTACTGATCAGCGTCGTGATGAGCCCCTCGTACTTTTTGAGAGCTTGCTCTTCTGGTCCTTGAGGAGGGACTTGCTCTCCCGACTAGGCCGGGGTGACGTCACCGCTACGGCATGTATGATGCGCTTCCGTGGAGGCTTGGGAGGCTTACTTACAGGCTAAATCAATCATTTTGACCAGGTCTG
This sequence comes from Epinotia nisella, assembly GCA_932294315.1. Taxonomy (NCBI): domain Eukaryota; kingdom Metazoa; phylum Arthropoda; class Insecta; order Lepidoptera; family Tortricidae; genus Epinotia; species Epinotia nisella. Next base: position 14,023,115 of record OW028693.1, read on the forward strand.
ATAAAACTCACTGTAATTACGTTCTCCTCATACCTACTGATCAGCGTCGTGATGAGCCCCTCGTACTTTTTGGAGAGCTTGCTCTTCTGGTCCTTGAGGAGGGATTTGCTCTCCCGACTAGGCCGGGGTGACGTCACCGCTACGGCCTGTATGGTGCGCTTCCGTGGAGGCTTGGAATGCTTACTTACAGGCTAAATCAATCATTTTGACCAGGTCTGATGGTACCCACCGTAATGACGCTCTCCTCACACCTACTGATGAGTGTCGTGATGAGCCCCTCGTACTTCTTGGAGAGCTTCCTCTTCTGGTCCTTGAGGAGGGATTTGCTCTCCCGACTAGGCCGGGGTGACGTCACCGCTACAGCCTGTATGGTGCGCTTCCGTGGAGGCTTGGGAGACTTACTTACAGGCTAAATCAATCATTTTGACCAGGTCTGATGGTACCCACCGTAATGACGCTCTCCTCACACCTACTGATGAGTGTCGTGATGAGCCCCTCGTACTTCTTGGAGAGCTTCCTCTTCTGGTCCTTGAGGAGGGATTTGCTCTCCCGACTAGGCCGGGGTGACGTCACCGCTACAGCCTGTATGGTGCGCTTCCGTGGAGGCTTGGGAGACTTACTTACAGGCTAAATCAATCATTTTGACCAGGTCTGATGGTACCCACCGTAATGACGCTCTCCTCACACCTACTGATGAGTGTCGTGATGAGCCCCTCGTACTTCTTGGAGAGCTTCCTCTTCTGGTCCTTGAGAAGGGATTTGCTCTCCCGACTAGGCCGGGGTGACGTCACCGCTACGGCCTGTATGGTGCGCTTCCGTGGAGGCTTCGGAGGTTTCTCACCTACAGGACAAGTCATTAAATATCATCATCATTACCTTACACTGGATATAGACCTGGATATTACATTTCAATATAGGTATTTAATACATTTAACAACAGGTGTACAATTACAAATTAAAATAAATTATTTATAGAACTAAGTCAACAAACAATAATTAGATACTCTTATCATCATCATCATCATCATCATATCAGCCGAAAGACGTCCACTGCTGGACATAGGCCTCCCCCAAAGAGTGCCACAATGACCGGTCCTGCGCCACCCGCATCCAGCGGACTCCAGCGACCTTTACCAGGTCATTAGTCCACCTTGTGGGGGGCCTACCCGCTACTATGCTCGATGACCTCAGTAAAGCTTCCGAGCGAGTTGGTCTAACGATGAACATGGATAAGACGAAGATCATGTCAAACGTCCACGTAGTACCAACACCAACTCCCATTTCAATCGGACACTTTACGCTCGAAGTTGTAGACGAGTATTTACTTATTTAATTGTATGGCTTACATGGTTGAATAGGCTAATACTATAATAAAACATTAAGAGATCTAAGCCAGTTGGCTGCGTCAGGGGGAAGGTCGAACAGACGAGTATATATACCTAGGACAGACTGTCCAAATACTCTTATAATAAATATTATTTTTAAAGGTCTTTCTCAGAAGTCAGCTACAGTATACGTGAGTATACTAAGACTTCCTCAGAAGGAATGCTTTGAGCCTTGCATTGTCGATTTATACATTTTTTTTTGGTTACGGTTACAGTGATAGAAAAGCTGTTTCGCAGTAAGGAACGGCCATTACTGCGTTACTAGACATATTGATACAGGGACAAGTGGGCCTTTGTAGTTGTACCTATATAACCTGTTTTTTGTTAGGGTTCCGTAGCCAAAATGGCAAAAACGGAACCCTTATAGTTTCGTCATGTCCGTCTGTCCGTCTGTCCGTCTGTCCGTCTGTCCGTCTGTCCGTCTGTCCGTATGTCACAGGCATTTTACTCGAAAACTATAAGGTGTATTTGAATAAAATTTTGAGGATAGGTGTATTTTGATAGCCGCTACATAGTTTTGTAATTAAAATGACAAAAAAAAATTTTTTTAGGGGTGCACTCCATACATAAAACTAAAAGTCAAAAATGTTTTTTCATTGCGACCCCCCGTGTGGCACATCAATCGATAGGCCTTTCAAAATAAATATAAGGTTTCTTAGCATTTTTTTTGATTAAGTGAATAGAGCCGGAGATAATCGCCCCGAAAGTCACTAAAATTCTGTCCCCCCCCCTCTAATTTTTGAAAGGTGTATTTTAAAAATATGGAAAAATTCATGGACATAGGGCTTATTAATTTCATTCACCGAAAATTGTTTTGAACAAGATCGGTTCAGAGGTTTTCGAGATATTGCTGAAAAACTGCCTTCCTCAAAGAAAAGGACGTAAGTGCCGTAAAATTTCTGTGACGATACGGCCTTTTTAATAGGCACGGAACCCTTCGTTTTGCGTGGTCCGACACGCACTTGGCCGGTTTTTATTATGATTCCGTACCCAAATGGTGAAAACCGTTTTTTGCCGTTTTTATAGAAAATGTTACGGAACCCTTCGTGCGCGAGTCCGTCTCGCACTTGGCCGGTTTTTTTTTTACCTCCATTGTGTGTAAAATAAAGGATGTAGAAACATAAATTTAATCCAAAACATTGTAATCTTTGTGACTACAGTTATTTTATATTCACTGTAAATTTAAAAAATGACAAGTCAGTTCAATTAAATTATGATATACTGAAATAATAAAAACATACCAATTATAACATCACGAGGATCCTCATACATCGGATTCTCATCAACTAGCTTACAAGGAACATCATCGGTTCCTTCCAGCAGTTTAGACTCCGTCCTCTTCATGACAGTGTTTAGTATGTCCCGTCTCATACTGGCACGTTTCTCCGTCCCCGTTACGTCGAAGAGCCTGTGGTCTAACGTGAAGTTACCGGAAAATGTTAGCTTCTCCGGACTTATGTGTGCAACACATTTCTTTGACTTTCGTTGTACTAATGTCTGTTGAAATGAATTTTATAGATTTATTACACAAAAGGTATTACATAAATACAAGAGTATAATAAACTCTCACTCCATACATAATAAACTAATATACACTCACCGGCAGAAAATTTGCCCCAAAAACTTTTCGTGATTTCAAACTATAAATTGAATAAATTAAATAATGTTTTTTTGCATAGTAAACTTTTTCTAATTTGGCCCAAATTTTCTGCCGGTGAGTATATATAAAATAAACTAAGTTTAAAAGCCACAATCAAAGGTCTAATAGAGGAATGGTTTACAACTTTAGTCAAGAGAAAAAAAAAATTGGTGATTGGGCCGCCACATGTGTTATTTTGCTTCGAAACATAAGCTTCAAATTACTTTGCAAATGTAATTTAAATACTCATAATAAGCATCAAAAAACGATAAACAAAAACCTTAATGTCTATAGACATGCGAAGATAATGATCTTTTTGCAAAATTAATTCAAGTATTTTGTATTTAAATGATACCACTTGAAGCTAGTCATAACTTCTTACTGATCTTCCAACTTATTAAGGTAAAAAATATAAAAAAAATATAAAAAAATATAGTGGGACGATTCACACCAATTGATCTAGTCCCAAACTAGGCAAAGCCTGTACTATGGGTACTAGACAACGGATAAATATCACTCATTAACCCTGAGTGTGCATACCAGATGTGTGTAACTGTAATGTTATGTAAAGCATGCAATATGCCAAATACATGAAAAGACATCTTCATAGACATCAGGTTGATATCCATCCTTATTAAGCCAGAGGCTTTTTGGTAAAGGAAAACATGAGAACCAGTCTAATCCCAATACGGGCTAGTTTTCCCACTGGGTTGGAAGATCAAATGGCAGTTAGTTTCGTAATACTAGTGGCTGAGCGTTTTTGAAAAAAACTGTACATGAACTTTTTATTTTCAGGATTAGATTTTTTTGGGTTTTTCTTACTCAGAATCATTGATACTATCGATCCTCATACAAGAAAAAAAGTGTCCAAAATATTCCATTCTAGATCGTCACATTTTTGTATGCAGTCTTTTTTATTTATATGGTTGTGAACTTGTGACGCACTGGAAGAAAAAACTTACATAGTAAAATCTGGGACAGTTTTTTACTTGTACAAGGATCTATAGTATCAACGATTCTGAGTAAGAAAAACTCAAAAATATCGAATTCAGAAAAATAGTTCATGTACACTTTTTTTGAAAAACGCCCGGCTACTTTAGCCCAATCTTGGGATTAGGTGCCAAAGTGGACCCCAGGCTCCTTTAAGGCACAACCGGGAAAAACGCTCGGAGGATGATGATAATTCAGAGGTAACTTCACAACCCACATAAATTTACTTGGCAATTTAATCTAAGAATCTTTATTATATGACACAAAATCACTGAGTTTATTGACACACAGAGCTACTTAGAAAATATCCGTTGCTAGCATATTCCAATTAATTAGTGGTGGCATGTTCCAATTAATGCAGCTTGTTTAAGGGTTAAAGGGGAATTTACCTTTGGAATGTGACAAAAACCATCGTCCATCATCACCTAGTTTCAAGAAGAGAAATCTTAGCACCCATATTGTGTATTTGAAAAACAAAGGGAAGTATTTCGATCTTTGTTTCAACGAAGACAAAGCTGTTCAGATTTGCGTGTTCCGGATAATTTGTAGGTCACGTTATGTGAAATGAAAACTAAGTAGGTCACAAGTCTGATACACGCAAGCAAATTATTGATAAAACTTGAGGGAATCCGTACTTATTTATTTGTTATTTGTGTAATGTATTCGTAGTTACAATAGAGAATCAGTCAGGCTTTGAACAGCTCGAGCAAGAGACAAAAGTGATCATTATTTTAAATACTGCAGTTTTTCACTGATGATTTCAACGTATATTTTTTTAATCAATGTTGTAAACACCGGTATTTTGACAGTCAGTTGCCATGGTAACCATGTGTGCTATTCAAGATACTGATTTACTCGCTGTATTGAGTAATGTTTACCAGTCAGAATAATTGTCTGGAAACCCATTATAGTCTGAAAACCCATATATTATACAAGTAATGACTTTTAACTTTTTAAATTTGCGCTCGTCAGTAACGAGGAATTTCATTTACTATTTTTGCTACAGTTTGGCGAACATGTCCGAGCATATTGGAGAAATAAGTAGTACCTATTAGGTACATTACTGTACTGCAGACGCCGGTGAGTAGATAATATCGACAATATTATAGACAACCGACCGTAGGGAGGCCAGATAGCGATACGAAGCCGGCAAGCACTTTTCACGGCCAGGCATGTAGTTGTAGGTATAGTACTTTTCTAAAATATATGCAATGAAATAAAAAATACACCACTCAAAAAATATATATAATCAGCTGTTTAGTCTGTTCATGAACACAGACGCCATGTTTACATTAAAATAAAATAAAAAATACTTTCCGGCCTACGCCTTCAATTTTGTATGAAATTGCTTTACAGTTCTCTCGAGTTGTTCCGCCCGAAACGTGATACTTTGAAGCTTTTGTTCATCAATCTAGTATATCCTAGTATGTGTCTCTGTATTTTAGTATGGTGGTTTTAGTAGTAGTATTTATTGTATCTAGTTCCCATAACACAAGCCTTATTGAGCTTACCATAGGGCTAGTTCGATTTGTGTAAGATTGTCCCCTAATTTGACTTATTTATTAGGTATTTATTTATTTATTGCGTAATAAATACCTCAGACCAAGAAAAAATCTCATAAGTCCTGAATAATGTTATGCTATGTGTTTTAAAAGTGTAACTTACACTTAGTTTACACAGTGTAAGTATTTTGATATTTTATCTTGTTCTCTACTCTCCACGTTAGTGGTAGATTGTATGACCGGGCTAAAATAAGCCATATCACCACGAGATGGTTATTTTCCCGCGCGAAAATAGTTCGAGGGGTAATATGACTTTTAGACCACGGTAGGCCCTCAGAGCAAGAACGATTAAATAAAACAAAGATTATCCATCCACAAATCACAATCAATATAATAAATCCACGGCGAAAACATTGTTCAAGTTGGCTTAGCGCGGAGGACAGCATACGGGGCATAAGATAAAGCGAGATAGTCAGCAGTCTATGCCGCTCAATCACATGCAGTCAACCACGTTTGAACGCGGCTATTGACGGTCAGTGGCGCTTATTTTTTTAATGATCGTGAATTAGGGACTAAAAAAACACTTGATTTTTGAAATGAATTCTGTTTTTTTATGATTGGTCGATTTTAATATTAGCTATAATCTGGTTAGTTATGTTGATAGCAGATACATATGTTTTTTGAAAGAGTTGTGATTGGTGCATTTAATACGGTGAAGTGTTTTGATTGGTCAAATTAAATGTTTTAAAAATCATAAATACGTATACATATATATTTTCCCTAGATGATAAATGTACTAATTTAGCCCCCGCTTGCTAAGCCTAATATGACACACTTTTCGACAGGGGTCGGAACCGGTTTTTTCATAAGTCCCCGAAGTAGTCTAATATTTTGAATAATTTTAGGCTCTTAATGTAGGGCTCTATCATGTATTTAGGTAACATTTTCGTATTATTAGACTGCCTGATCAAAAATGGTATTATTATCCAAAGAACGAAATAATACCTACCGGTATTTTTGTATGGTGAAAATACCGGTATCCGATCCCTGCTTTTCGAGTATGAGAAGTGAAAAATACTATTTAACTCGATCATCTTTTTATTTGCATAAAGGGATAAAAATAGACTAACTACCTACGAAAGTCAATAAGGATAAAAATGTTGAAACCCCCCGACATTTTCATTCCAAAGTTTAATATCTCAAAAACAGCTGAAACGATTTTGTTAAAACGTAACTAAGAACCATATGAACGTCAGCTTTCGGCCAAAAAAAAATCGGTCCATTCGTTTAGGAGGTAAGTAAGTTAAGTACGATGCCAATGCCACACTCAGGGGTTAAAAACTTAATCCACATCACTTTCTACCACCATGCAAAGGTAAATCATCACTTTCTCGTTCAGTGACCCCTTATCATCATGTCAATAAGATTTGTATCTTATCACCTTATCATTTTCTCAGGCACCTGTTTTGGTGTTTGGCAATAGCGAATAGATGACGTTAGTAGTCACATAAACACGCTAAAACGCTATAATTGAGCGAATTCAATAGGCATGTTAAAACCACTATAAGTAAGCGATATGATAGTGTTTTTAACTTAGTCGTATTACACCAACCAATGCGGCTGCGCCGGAACAGCTGAGCGACAACAGCGACGCGGCGTGATGTGGTTGAACTTCGAACTAAACAGTCGCATCATGTCTGCCCGCCGGTTCGGTGTATGACGCTCGGCATTTATAATAACCTAAAAGCATTTGTCTCACTCCGTCCTCGCAAATTGAGGTTCCTTTTAGTTAATTCTATCCATTAACTTTGGTGACTATTTTCTAGTTTTGTTTAAAAGTGGTAAAATAAGTTCCGGCAGTGTACATTGGATCCGCACTTGCTGTTCTTTTCGCTTGCGTTTATCGATTTTCATTTTACAATGAACATATTGTTTTGTTTACTTTATAAAAGTGTGTAACGTTATTAAATTTATGCAAAATGTGGTGTATTCGTGGCTGATTATTGTGGTGTAAGATTGATTCAAGTATGTGCGAAGGTGCGCGCAAGACTTCGTGTTTTGGATGACAAAAACATGGAATTTGAGAACGACTTCAGTCTGAAAGAATGGGCAAAGGACAAGCCTTTGTCCATTCTGCAGCTGGATCCGGCGGACCGAGCAGTTCTCAGGATAGCAGGTTAGTTTCAAATTAAAAAATGATGTTTTAAGAAAATACTTCCGTGGCATATGGGTGTCGTTTTCCCATGTATTTAATTTTCTCTATTAATCGGGTCACGTTATCTATCATGTTTGATAACGTCGTCATTCAAGATTAATACCAGCAATGTAAACGTGATAAAAAAGGTATTAAAACAAAATGCGGCGCGGTATTTTTATGTAGCGTTTGTTTTTTCGTGCTGTTACGGCCTCGCGTAAGTTTTCACTTTCGTCCAGTCTCGTAAATTGGTCTAGAACGATACATGCAAGTGAATAGCTTCGTTATTTACTGTTTTCGAGTTAAAACTCAAGGTTGAACGCCGGTTAATTAAGGCAGGTATTTGCACTTTATTTACATCCTGTAGCAAAGTTGATTGTCCCTGGGTCCCCTATGTACCTAGTTGGGTAAGTCGGTGGCCCGCCAATAGGATGTGTGTATTTTGCACGGAAGATTTCAAGGCCGGTCTATTTCCTCGAGTTCCCGGGAATGTATTACTACAATGTAATCATTGACTATTCTATGTTTGTTTTCCTATGTATAGTTAACGTAACGATTAAATTGAACTCTGATACGTACTTCCTGTTTATTTACCTAATTATTCATCATCATCATCATCATAAAAGCCGAAAGACGTCCACTGTCCACTGGATATAGGCCTCCCCTAAAGAGTGCCAAAGTGACCGGTCCTGCGCCGCACTCCCGCGATCTTTACGAGGTTATCAGTCCACCTTCTGGGGGTCTACCCACACTGTGCCTTCCGGTTGTGGTCGCCACTCGAGAACCTTTCCGCCCCAACGGCCATCGGTTCTACGTGCATTGTGCCCCGCCCACTGCCACTTAGTTTAGCGATTTAGGGGGCTATATCGGTTACCTTGGTTCTGATGCGATAACGCAGAGAAACTCCCAACATAGCCCTCTCCATTGCCCTTTGGGTGACTTTAAGGCTTCTTCTGAGGCTCATAGTAAGCGACCACGATTCGTTGCCATGGCAACACACACTGGTCAAAGACTTTCGTCTTGAGACACTGCGTGATAGTGGACCTAAATATTAACATTTCGATATTATATTTTTACTTGTAGAAAGCTAACTATTTAAACTGAAGTGGACAGAAGAGTCTTAGGGTCGGCATCGGCAACGTGCAGACGTCCATAGGCGACGGTGACCGATTACCATCAGGCGGGCCATACGCTTGTTGGCCACCGACGTAGGGTTTAGCAAAGAATAATTGAAATAATTAATCAATAAACACACAAAATTATCTGACTAGTTAGTTAATCAGTAAATAAAAGCAAGGATTAAATTATTGTACTAAAAAAAGATGGTTATTTTATCGTATAATGTATTTAAATGTACGAACATAAAGATGATTATGGAATAAAAACATAAACTTCGGTGTCAGTCCGCCCGTTTGTTTATCCACGTTTTACGAATTATTATAAAGGATGGTGCTCACGTACCAGCCCTTTAAATAAAGCAAGTCTGAGTAGAACTAATTCTATGGACGCCACACCACCATAAGCAAAGTTGTAGAGACATCATTGTTATTACATATTGCGCAATCAATTTACCTTTTACACAATATTTTATAAATACCTATTAACTTACGTATCTGGCTAGGTATTGAGGGCATTCCAATTACTATTTTATTCATTCACAATGATGATATTTATAACTAAGGTAGGTCACGATAGCGAGACGCGAGACCTACAGTTTCACATAAATCAATTTATTCAACGCACTTTCATTATTGCTCGGATAGCGTTAAAATATCAGGTACATTTTTACATGTAGTAGTTACATTTATACTAAGGCCGGGAAATAAGCGATTGCTTGACGATAGCTGGTGGTAGTGGTAGCAGGTAAATGCGCCTTTCAATAACATTTTGAATAGGTACCTCCATAGGGCAAAGACATATAACTAGTTAACAACATAGAAAAAAGTGGCAAATTGACTTGTAACCGAACTATCTAAATTGAAGATGAGGGCCATATCGCAACGGCCGGTACTCGGTCCACGATTTTAAAGTAGGGGAGATAATCATCCCAACTTTGACGTCCTTGTCATTCTGATTTTGAAAGTAAAAATAAACATTTGAAAGTGGGACACGTTTCCTTCCGTAAAATATTTCAATTCGCTCAATACCGGCCAAGCCTCAGAACTTTTTTTTCTATGATCTGAGGGCTAAACTGTCAGGAACAATATTGAATGCCGTTCAAGAAGCACAAAAACATAGACACAGTAGCGGCCTGACGTCACAGATCCGAACCATCTTTCCACGCCTTTTGTTTTTTAATCAAAGTTCGTTAAACCCATGGGCCGTAACTTCATCTTTTTATCTATTTCCATAGCTTTCACCGTTGCTGCCGCATTGGAATAGAAACTCGAATGTCACTAAGGTTCTACCGACTGCAAAGCGTGATTAGGAAATTAAATAGGCTAGACTAGAAACTATGCTCTTTAGTTTAATCTAGGACCGAAATATCCAGTTTTACGTACCAACTTATCACGGTCTCCGGGGACCTATGAAAAGGCTCATTCTTCGCCCAAAGTAGAGAGACAGATGATAGACACGTTACTAACGTTTTTACGGTAGATGTCACTTGAGAAACGGACGGGGTGGATCGTCGGTGTACGGCACTATATTTTGTATCTATTACATTGGCTACTATAAAGGAAGAAAACAGCGGATGCGCTACCTTAACTATATGCCCAAAAGCGCTAATTTACTTAGCGAGCGACAGTGATGGAACGTACAACATTGCCGCCCTAGGCCATTGTACAGTGGAGTCTCCAATATCTATACAGACGACCTTTCAAAAATATCTACACATGCACCTTATGTCAGTAACAATTAAAGACTATAGATATTTTTGAAAGGTTGTCTGTATAGATATTGGAGAACTCGACTGTAGATGTAGTGATGTACTTTCAGCTAGTTAACTAATGGTCAGGTTCCCCCCGGGTAAACCGTAAACCACAGCGTAAACTAAGATCACCATATAAATGGCCTTAGTAAATTCACCTTTATGTCCTAGTCGAACTAAGCATTTGTTCAACTATAGCTAAGTCAACTTTCTACTAATCATCAATGGATTAGTAATAATTATAAACGGTTTAAAGGTTGATGACAATTATGTAACATTTCTAATGTTATTCATATCGTCAACCTTTTATTAGTAAGACTCGAATAAACCTACTTCTTCGATTAAAAGACAGCCGTGAAACATAGCTTCATTATATTCGCTTTGGACAGCCGATCTTTTATCACTAGTCGAAACCGGACTAAAAATACCTAAACTGGTTAATACAGCGTGGGTAGATATTTTTCAGCATAAATTTTATACATCTTAACTGCCATTTCAAAGTTTATTTATATGTAAATCCAAAACGATATCAATAAATTCCCATAATATACATTTCAAAAACCCACTAGTAAAAACTAGTTCCATACTTAATGTGAGAATTTGTGTCCAAATTACGAAAAACATTGAACATGTTTCGTTAGAAACAGACGAAAACTTGTTTGCGAAATACCTGTTGCGCTGCGCAGTTATCAACATTAAGTACCTACAATACATTGTCATTAGAATTAATTATTATAAAAACTCTTTGTGTGGTCGATTCTTGATGTTTCTCATGACTAAGATCGCAACTTTTTGAAATTGATACCTGCGGAATACTTACTCATTGCCAAGCGTTTAAAACGTTATAAAAATAGCGATATTATAACGACATATATCTGTTATTTGCTGATTTTCTATAAAAAATTTAAACATATCGTTATTTATATCGTTATGATATCGCTTTTTTATATCGTTTTAAAGGCTTGCTCATCGGTGCGTACAGAACATACTGTCGTAATCGACACCTGAACCATATAACCCAGCTATACCCAACCTGCGACCCGCCGAAGTTTTGCGAGTGGCCCGCCATCCACATCCACCATGCGATCCTAGTATAAAAACCATAAATATGTACCTTTTGGCCCGGTGTGTCTATGCGACCCTCTTAGGAAAGAGATTTTTGCGGCCCTCTTAGGAAAAAGGTTGAGTATGGCTGATATAACCAGACCATTCAAGATTCAGTTTCTATAAGATATCTATTTGGTGTTGTTGTTGTTGTATTGTGTTGCTGTTATCCTGGTTGTGAGTAAGATCGCCATTCTGAGAGTGAAAGACCTACATTTTCTAGCTGTCAACACAACGAATCCTCGTATCAATAAAGGGTCGACAGCGCGATCACGTCTTCTCTAAACAAGCTACGGAGCCTGCAGCTACTGCTACGGTATTTACAAAGCAAACAAAACCAGGGAAAACTAGACTTAGGATTAGGGTTAATATACATATATGTAAGCAATCATTACACGTACTATTTTCCGAGATTCTTTCTCCTAGATGTTTCATTTTGTAGCGTCTCGGACGAAGTACCGAAATCTCCACGCTCCGCCGGCTCGGCGCAGCTCTAATTACAAGGTAATTTAACCCTTCGAAGATCTTTGGCTTGACGCCTTTCACGTAATATAAGAGTCCAAATATCTCTAGTTACTTCTTTTAGCGCTAACGTTCGCAGTTCCCGCAGAACATGTTTCTATAAGATTGACAGACACGTAAGCCTGCCCTAAAAGGTGTTTTGTCTTGTCACTCCTATGACTCCCTCCATGAGTGGCACCCATAATCTGTGAGTGGTATAAATATAGATTCGACGTTACCCATTTATTTACCTACTAGCTTCCGCCCGCGACTTCGTCTGCATGGACCCGGGATAAAAACTATCCTATATTTTAATCCTATCTATAAATTATCTTCGTGCAATATTTCATCCAAATCGGTTTAGCCGTTTAAGCGTGATTGAGTAACATACATCCAAACATCCAAACTTTCGCATTTATAATATTAGTAGAATAGAATAGTAGAATTAGTAGGATCATTGGGCCTACGAGGAGGGCCTGCATGGTAATGGTAAATCGGTTAGCTAAAAAAATTGTTAGCTGAGATATTGGGAACGGATTAACTAAAGATAAGCTAAAATCTACCAGTAATTTACTAGTGGCTTAACTAACTAATAACTATATTTACTACTATAATTATTGAACCTGCTCACAAAATTTCACGAGAATCGGTTGAGAAACGCGACTTGTCTGAGAACAGCCGGACGTCGGGACATACGAAATAATCTTGGTCCAAGCTGAAACGGAGAACTTAGTTCATGGGATCGCTCGTTCAAAAAACCAACGATGCATTCACCTAAAACCCTTTCTTTTAAAATGTTCACTTTCGCTCCTACAATACCAATTTACTTGAGTTGAAAGAAAGCCTATGCCCAGCAGTGGGATGTAAATGTAATATAAGCTAATGATGATGATGAAAGGTTGGTTTAGTAATTGTAGATGGAATAGCAGTTTTTCCTTGTTTGCGTGTTCTAATAATCTCCACAACCCATTATTAAACACAACATTTCAACTTCAGACCAGGAAGCAAATCCTGTCGTAAACTATATCAGAGCCCGACGTATCTTGTGACTAATCAGCGGCCTCTGCAACTGTCACCGTAAAACAACCACTTAATTTATGGACTAAAACTTTACGATCCAAAGAGGAAGTCGGCTAATTCAGGTTTGTTGACCCCTAGTGGAATACAGATCAGAATGCCTTAGCATTTTCTGGCTTCAAGCTACCTCGCCATATAGTAACTTGTTTTGTTTTACTTTAGAATTTCGATGTAGGTAGTCAATTATTGCATATGGCTTTCTTATCGATAGTACGAATGCGGATGAAAACACCTTGCGGGAGTTTAGTCATCATATAAATCGGAGTACATTTATTTATTTAATTGTATGGCGTATATACATTGTAGGAAAAAAAAAACTAAAAACTATTATAAGTCAACATCCAGGTTGCACAGCCAGTCAACAGCGTCAGGTGTCACATTTGTATAGAGGTCCCCCGTGTCACCCTGGTAGCACCGTTTTGGGCAGCGCTCTACTATACGCTGTGCATAGTACATAATATGTGTTTATATTTCGGTATTGTCTCTACAAAAGATATACCTATTTTTAACTTACTCAGACCATGCACACGTTATTTTTTGGTTCATAGAAATATTGTCAAGTTCAAAGCCATAAGGAAGTGGCAACGCAGCAGCCGTGTTACATTACACGAACCACGAATAACTCAAAATCTATTTAACATAGAAACATAAAGTTTGGTATATGTACTATAAGCTTATAACCCCTTAGATAAACTAGAATATAATATCCTAAGTTATCTGATTTGCGTAAATAATTCTAATGTTCAAATTTAAGAAGTTATACTTTTATATAGCAAACATTGTTGTAGTAGAAAAAATAAGAAATTGTGTGTTCTTAAGAATATATCTTATTTTAGGATTATCTACCTACTGAACTTGGCACCCATTTAGATTCTATGGTCGAAGTTGACAACCACGCATATTCTTAATATTGAACTTGGCTCCCATTTTCAAATTTATGTTTTCGGTGGGATAGATCTTACCTAGACCAATAGAATGTCAACAATGCTTACTTGCAAACGTCCATGCGCTGCGCTTATCAAGAAAGCCGTACGTTCGTTTTAGCTGTATTTTATTGTAGCCCTCGTGCTGCAATAAATCTTGGCGTATCAACTCAATCAGTGTAGGTACAACGGCTTGGTTTTAATTGCCGGCGAAACTAGGGTGCGCGAAGAACGCCTAGTAAAATGACCTCTGAAATTACGTTGGGTTAGTTGTATTGTTAAACGGATGTATTTTACGTGTTGGGTATTTGGGTAGTCAAAGTATTATACGGATTTGTGAGTTCGTCTTCGTTTGCGTAGCTACTTTTGATGCTGACTGTACAGGTACTACTAACTTGAGAGGAGGCCTGTGCCCAACAGTGGGACGTATATATAGGCTGATATGATGACGACTACTAACTTGCAATATAAAAGCCAACTTCCCATGTCACAATCACAATCTTTAGTGCTCATTTCCTTAGTAATCCGAAAAAAAGATTGATTAATATTCAACTTTTTTCTACAAATGTAAGGATTCGGCCCTTCTTTGATACCGAAATCCATACGGAATCGCTGTTGAATCTTAGTTTCTCTCTAACACTCCCTTTGTCAGCCTCTAATCCTTAAATAAATGACCCACCCGCCCCGCACGTTATACAGAGGTAAGTACAATTTATCACAAAGGCCGCTGACCCTGCACTTGGGATTGCACCTTTGTCAGCTCAGTCTTCATTAGTCACCAGCTGAAACAAGAACCTTGGCGAACCTTTGTCCGACATTTGTATACAGGGGACAAAGATGTCAACATCGTTTTGCACTTTCGTGAGGTAAAATACAAAAGAACGGAAAAGCGTGAAATGTTAGGCACATCTCTCTGGTTCTGATGCATCTCATGCAATGGGTCTTGTCCTTTACTCGTAAGGGATCGTCCTAATACAACGCGTGTCCTAATTGTTCGCACGAATGTCAATTAGGACACCTATTCGAGTACAATATGTTTGATCGAGCGTTCGCGCGAGTAAAATTCGCCCGAACTTGCGATAATCGCGTAGTGGCATTGTATTAGAACGATCCCTGACGCTACGCGTTTCACCGCACTGCTGAGGATTGCGTCTCTATGCCAGTTTTCCAATGATCTGCCTCCACGTCGTCTCTTCTTCAATTCAGATCTACTGCTAGTTCATCTATGTTCACCTGAATCTTGGCTCTTTAGTACTACATCCTCAATATGGGGAATTTCCGAGCTTCTGGTTCTGGCGGTGCTGTGAGCTGTTACAGTTGAAGAATAGATCGTTCGTTTTAATGGTTGCAATCGAAAGTAGACATTGGAGTGTAATGCCACTATAATAGTATTTTTGACGTTGCGTATCTAATTGTCTCTTACAAAGCCACATTTATTATGATGCAAGAAACTTTTCTAACGAGTTAATTCTAGGCAAAAATCACACGTTTTTACCGATCTTTGTCTAGAACAAAATATGTTCGTAATAGTCGTTTTATATATAACAAATGGGAATGAGGTATTATTAGGTAGAAATTTTAATAGTACCTATTCCATCGCGTCGAGTTAGCGAATTTACCTACATACGCGCCATGTCACCAGAGGGGTATTCACGTAACGTTTTCAACGCGCGTTAGGACAATTTAACTGTCATTTTCCCATATATAAAGTGACATTTAGATCTACCTGACGCGCGTACAATGCGTTACGTGATCGACCTGCAGGGCGGACCAAGTCACTCGCCAAGACTCGTATCGCAACCTACCTACTACCTAATACCTACCCAGCTCGCGATTTAAGACTCTTTTTATTCAACCGTTGCATGAAAAAAACTAGTCTTATGCCTTACCTAGATCAACAGCTTGAATGAAATGGAACAATGGAGCTGGTGACAAGGCACAGGTCTCGGGTTCAAGGGCAACAGACGCCATCTTTCTCATATTGTTCGTACCTACCTACCTGCTGCGCGAGAGTGGAATTACACGGGCGATATTAAAACTATTTATAGAGCCACGTAGCAATTTTACCGTGGATAAATTTTAATAACCAGAGTTAATGGGTCCTAGGGCTGAGATAGGTATTATCTTGTCATTGTAAATTGTATGGAACATTATTAATACTGAAGAATTATATTAAATATCGCTTAAGAAGAAGACAAGTTTTCTACATTTCGTTCACATGCCTTTTAAGATCTATGTCCCTGCTTGAGGTACATATTACGATCTCAGGTTGCGAATGTACACAATAATTAACGTTTCCACATTTCCTTTCCACGTTACCACATGAGCTGCTTTCCGAGAGTAAATTGATTATTACAGACGAAAACCATATCACTGTATGTGGGCCGATAATATTTGAGGAGTTCCGTCGATTTAGCACACTTGACATTTAGGACTTCATTAGTTGCTATTTCAACGGAATCATATCAGATTTTTGTGTAACGTGTTTTTACAGTTTTAAGTATACGAGTTCCATAAGTCATCTGTTGTCTTCATCATCAGTTCCAGTTTACCAAATTTGTGATTTCCGGGTGTAAATACTCTAGTTATAATAGAAAATACCGAAATTACTACATGCGTGCCTTCTATGTTTGAGGAGCTCCCTCAATTCCTCATGGTTCCCATCATTCAACTGAAGTTTTTATAACAATGGGACCAACCTGGAAGCATAGAATTTCAAAAAAAAATTTTTATGAATCGGTGCATAAATGACGGGAGTTATGAGGTAATAAAATAAAAAAATAAAAAATACAATACAATCGATTGAGAACCTCCTCCTTTTTTTTGAAGTCGGTTTAAAAAAATGCAGCACGTGTCTATTAAGTAAATAAAATATGTTTTAAACTACTTCCGAAACGTTCACAATTTGGCTGTAATTTTATATTGTTACTCCAGCCTCCAGGAGTTCGGCATTTCAGGGACCGATTTCGAAAATTCTTTTTACCTATACGTATTTTCAGCGCCGTTTTGTCAAAAATTAATCCGACGGGATCGAATCCAGGAGGTATCAATGGAAATCCTTAAACACTATTAGAACTTGATTGAGTCATAAGCGCTGTCTTAAAGAAAAGTTCGTGAGCGAGGTATTGCATGCCAAACAATAAAATCGACTAAAAAGTATCCTGGCATTGCAAGAGTCATGCGCAAACAGCGACCGCGAAGATTCAGATATATCGATGAAAACTTTGGCTATTTGTAATAATTCAAAACTTTTACAAACTCCGATTTTCTTCACAGTTCACACGTAAAAGGTACGACAGATAACTAGTTAGTTCTTTTTCAACAATTAACTAGGCAATATAATAAACTTCATTATACTTTCCAGACGTCCTTTGGATATAGGCCCGCCTCATGTAAATTGGTTGACGTCATTGCTTAAATAGCCAAAGGCGTGTTCTTCATTCGTCTACATATAGGAATATTTGTAGCTATGTAAGGCCTTACTTGTATTGGGGATAATAGCATGCATGTATTGCGACCTGATTTGTAACTAGCCCTTAGTGTGTATGGACAATGTTATGTGGTAGCATAAATCGGTTTCAGCCGAATCGTTCGATCATAAACTTGCATCCATTAAAATAAAAAGCCGGCCAAGTGCGAGTCGGACTCGCGCACCGAGGGTTCCGTACAAACCTGTAGGTATATAAGTAAATTATTAAAAATATTTTTATTATATGATGTAACTAAAAATTTACGGTATTCGCAATCGGATGTATCTTTTGATTGCGTTGGCTTAGAAGTTTAATTGTTTCACAGCTCCAAGGGACAGTACACCTGAGTATTTGTTATAAATTTTAGCTTGATACCTCCACGCGTTCCTGAGAAAAAGGGTCTTGACGGACGGACGGACGGACAACAAAGTGATCCTATAAGGGTTCCGTTTTTTCCTTTCGAGGTACGGAACCCTAATAAAACCATGGATCCATGCGTAAAGTCTATTCTTTGCTAAAAGTGAGTGATACTGTTTATGGATTTGTTATGAAGACAACTAATTTAAGTACTCCTTTTGTCTGCCGTCCGCCGGGCACTGGCAATTTCTTTGCAAGTCCGAGTCTAATAAGTCCAAATTGGCTAATGATGTTTAATAGCTATTGTATTATTCCACCTAATTCACTAAACAACTATGTTCTGTTTGAACTATTTCACCACTCTATCTTTCTGTTAGTTAGATTACGAACTGTCACACAGCGAATCCTCATTTCAACTATAATGAGGCAGAAATGCACATGGGATACACCTGCGTCCATAGGCTACGTTGTTCGTTAACCACCAGGAGGCCGTGAGCTTGTCTACCATTGTAGTATCAGAACTCGAGCTACTAGCGAAGGGTGTTTGCTTTGCCTCTTAAACATGGAGCCGACAAGTATGATCTACATACAAGTATTAAATTACAATACGCTACACTAGTTAAGTATAGTACGGTTCAGTGCCCTGTAAGGCAATGCGTTACTTTCACTGCAGATGCACTAGCGGGTTTAGAGTTTATTAAGAAACTAGTATTTGCTTTCAAGCTTCGTTAACTTCTTTCTATGATACAACTTCTATAATTTATCAACGGAAAGATATCTTTGTTGTCCAAATTCAATTTGTAAGTAGTACCCTGCCACAGGGGCCCATTTTAGAATATGACTTTTAGTTTTATTACAAACTAGCTTTTGCCCGCGGCTTCGCCCGCGTACTAAGAGTAATGTTAACCGTCTACAAAAAAGGTTCTCAGTTTCAGTCTTTTATAAGTATATTTAGATCGACTCTACATACTCGTATCTGACATAGACTCTGCATATCGAACATAGACTCTACATATCGAATCTACATATCGACTCTACATATCGACTCTACATATCGACTATAAATATCGAATCTACATACCAACTCTACATATCGACTCTACATATTTAGATAGATGTCCACTGTGTACTTAGATAGGCGTCAACTCTACATATCGACTACATATCGACTCTACATATCGACTCTACATATCGACTCTACATATCGACTCGACATATCGACTGTACATATCGGCTCTACATATCGACGCTACATATCTGGATCCCCATATAAAATTTCACCCCCTCTTTTAAGGGGTTTGGTGCAGATTTCCAAAAAAAAATGATGCACGATTTTTTTGTTAGTCACAAATAGTCCGCATACCAATTTTTAGCTTTCTACCTTGAAAATTGCGGAATGCTCCATACAAACTTCCACCCCCCATTTTGGGGAAGTGGGGGGTTAGAAAGAGACAAAAAGTAGCCTATGTCACTCTCCATCCCTTCAACTATCTCCACTTAAAAAATCACGTCAATTCGACGCCTCGTTTTGGCGTGAAAGACGGACAAACAAACAAACAAACAAACAAACACATACACTTTCCCATTTATAATATTAGTATGGATTATATTTATTTATTTTAGGCTGGGTTAATTTTTTTTTTATATTTAGATATATTTTTCAATGTTATTTAAATTCAATTAATGTATATTAAAATAAAAAATGAATTTATAAATAAAAAAAATGTAAATAAAAAAAAATGAATTTATAACTCATATCAAATCAAATCAGCTCTGCCCAATTATTCACTATATACTTATTCAATATAATAGCATGACCTGGAATATAGAATTAAGTTACTTATAAGATAAGACTATTTGTGTGCCCTAACAGGGTGTCATGGAAGCTTTTTTGTATAATTGTTAACATCTCAAGTACATGACTTAACAAATAAACATCTATCTAAATGAAAATGAAAATGAAAAATGAAAATGATTATTGCGATATAAAAGCTCCTGCATTTAAAAGTGAATAGCAATGTTAATCTTTGGGTCTAGGTAGACCGAGCATGTAATGACTAAGAATGATTGAACGGCTACTGAATTAACTACCTACGTCTAACGTGGAACTGTACATTAATTGAATTTAATTTCTTGGATACTATTTGCAATTAAAACAGGATTTATGGTAGGAGAATGTAATAAACTACCTTTGCAATGATTGCTCTATCGAATATAATAAATACTTCCAACGTTTTTTCATTCTTATAAAGAAGAACTTCTGAAACTCGCGTTTTATGCGAAATGCCCCCTGACCATCGACAAATATATCTTCAGCAGTGTCATTGAGTATAGAGCATCCCCTAGCATAAGTTTGCGCGTGTAAACCTACTCTTGTAGGAGTAACTTTATTTATGTATTTTTATAGACACACCACGAGAAGCAAAATATCTTATATATGTATATAGACAGAAACCATATTTAGGATTAATAACAGGCATGCAACAGCACTTAAACTGTTCGAGGCTTTTACACTAGGTAATTTACTTTTCAAACCACATGCTCGACAATGCCGAATTATAGGTCATGTAAACCCTACCGAAAGCAAGACATTAAATCCCTTGGTATTAGCCGGGTTATAATGTTGTACTGAATTTCATTATAACCCGCTGGTTAATAATATGATTTCAATTTTCATAATTCTTATTACTATATGCATAAAGTTTAATTTTGCTAAACACAATTTGTCCTAGGCCATGGCCTACTTGATTTGACAAAATAAATGAAGTTTGCCTCCGTGTGAACCCCGGTCCGGAGGAGCGCGGTGTTCGAAATTCGAATTTCGAATCTAGGACCACGGCTTGTGCTTTCGAATTTGGAACGTCGCGCGCCTTCTTTTGTTCACGCGTGACGAACAAATCGAGTTCTTGTAGGTGCCTATAGAAGATTTAATTTCAAAAATAATATTGAAAATGTCGAGTGATGAAAGTGTTTTTATCTACTGAGCCTGTTTTTTTGTCTCGCATAAGGTGTGAAAAGTAGAGTATACACCTCGGGGATAAGACTGTTTTAGTCTTGGGCGGTTGAACCCCTCACTGCACTCAGGACTCAGTCTTAATTCCCTCGCTTCGCTCAGGAATTAACTTATAACTCCCTCGCTACGCTCAGGAGTTAAATTATGAGTCCTTCGTTACGTTCGGGATTCAATTCGCTCCCGTGACATAAAACAGTGCTTTATCCCCTTGGTGTATAATCTACTATTAAAACATTTAAGTTTCAGTCAAAAAAATCATTTTTGGTACAAACTTTTATTGGCAACCGTACCTTTCTATATACCGTCATCAACTACTCATTAAGACGATTCTAGCGAGCCTAAACTCAACGGGGTTACGTCGGTTAAGTACTGAATTCCCATGGCCACCTTCTGTCTCCATCATCAGATCAAATCGATGGTACCGTAATATTAAATTGTCATCCAGACTATACTTATAGGTACCCAAAATTTCAGCTCAATCGGTTGAGGTTAACTGGTTCAAAATTCAGTTCCAAGATTTGTCCCACACTAACAAACAAACGAACAGGTCAAGTTAAATAAACGCTACAACAACAACAACGTGTGAAAAACAATTCAGATCAATTAAATTGTAGATAAAAGCAAAGTACAAACAATAACATGAAGATTTTAAACTAGTTTGAGCAATCCTTTGAATAATCTAATATACTCTATTGTTTGCGGAGGGTTGCTTGTATTGAATTCCAAGATGGCGGCCTGCCCTGCTAGCAT
This sequence comes from Epinotia nisella, assembly GCA_932294315.1. Classification (NCBI taxonomy): domain Eukaryota; kingdom Metazoa; phylum Arthropoda; class Insecta; order Lepidoptera; family Tortricidae; genus Epinotia; species Epinotia nisella. Next base: position 14,044,889 of record OW028693.1, read on the forward strand.
AACTTGACTCTCTTCGCTACTCGCGCGCGTGATAGACTATCTGTCACTTTTTGACAGCATTAATTAGAAAGTGACGGACAGTCTATCTCGCGCGCGAGTAGAGTCGAGAGTCAAGTTATGCTAGCAGGGCAGGCCGCCATCTTGGAATTCAATACAAGCAACCCTGATGATGATGATGGAAGACGTAAAGAAAAATGTTATATGTACGTAGTAATAGTAAGTAAATTATCAATGTATTACTTCTTGATCCTGAGTGATCGTATTGGCGCTGAAAAGGAGGTTCCAAGGAGGTTTATATGACCTATAAATTCTGGCGCCAAGGAGGCTGGCGACGCATTGACTGACACTCAGTGCCTCAAACTGGGGCGGGCGTATGTTCTTTCCAAACTTGGCTGGCGTCATTAAGTTATTGTTATTAAACTGGAAAGCTACGATATGTGGCATATTGTAGAATTAGATATGTGCCGAGTGCCGAGTATGTGCAGTCAAGTGCAAAAATATGTATAGATTTAATCCTCTCATAAATATGTACCTAAACCTTAATCCGCTGACAAAAGACTGATGGGACATATTTATTAGTTAATTGTATGCATATTCTTACACTTGACTGTGCCAAGAATATTTAGTTAGTATGTATATTTAAAGTTTCACCCCTTTATGTCTTGCTATTTTTACAATCTTTACATAGGTATTTAAAAATGACAGAAATAAATTGCCTTTTGATTATCTTCTCCATCGAATCATAGTCCTTTATGCAAAATGTTTAAAATAGATGGAACAATTCTTTGTGTTAACCATTTTTAAAGAAGATGCTGTTAAGTAGAAAAATAACAACTATTAGAAAACATGAATGGATGAAATTACTAGTATTTCCTTTGATGCAGTTTTATTTTTACATAGTTTACTTACATAAGGAATTTACATATGGCCTATAGCTGCCTTCATTCAATCGTAATTTCAATTTTATACTCTTGCGATTAAAATACCGATTAGCGTCTCTCTGATTGTTCGAATGTTTAGCATAGAAATTCCAAGCACAGCTTTTACCTCTTAGAAATCTTTCATTCAACAAACCACATACCGTTTTTATCTACGGCATGCGGTTAGCAATAGCCTAAATTCTAAACTATTCTAGAAATAAATTATCAGAAGCCCAAACATAATACTTTTCGACGTCAACTCGTTCGTGACCACAATGCGATCTGGAGCACTTTCTACCTTCACTAGCATTGTAAACAACATTAATTCAATTTAATGCATACTTAGAAGTCATCTTATTATCAATAATTGGTTCAAAACATGATTTGTGCTGTATTGTTCACTTTCTCTTCTTTACATGGTTGTCTTTAAATAGCTCTATCTATACGGTTATGAGATAATCGGTGCTTATGTAGCGGCAACTTGCTGGTCTGGAAGCAATTAAAGACATGCTACTAAGCAGAAGAAACGTTTGCAACTGAACTGAACAATTAAACATGACATCACAAGTGGAGTAATAAACATTATTGCATCCTGACACCAGTAACTAATCTTCAGTGGAAAGAAAGTTTCGTTTTGGGCCGTGACTATTTCGAAGCAGTCTAGACTGATCGTCTAATAGTAGCAAAATCAATACGAAAACGATTGTGGAACATAGACATAGCCCAGTTGCTCGACATTTTCATAATAGGCACGAGCAATGTCAACCCGGGACCCTGACCGCGCATTGGTCAGCGAAACGGTCGTTCACCCGCCTATTACGTCCACAATATTGGTGGATTACGCGCATGCGCTATTCAAATCGCGCGGGAAATCGCGTTCGGAATTCAAATTATGAACGTGACAGTTAGTGGCGGAACTAGACAAATATGGCGCTGTTTACTGCCATAGACAATTTTTAGGATTCCGTACCTCAAAAGGAAAAAACGGAACCCTTATAGGATCACTTTGTTGTCCGTCTGTCTGTCTGTCAAGACCCTTTATCTCGGGAACGCGTGGAGGTATCGAGTTGAAATTAAAACCATATACTCAGGTCTACAGTCCCTTGAAGCTGTGAAAAATCAAACTTCTAAATTAACGTTAAAAAAAGATACAGCCGTTAATGCCGCCTAAAACGTATATTTCTACACTCTCAAGGGAATCTAAATTTATAGGGTACTTTCCGTTGACCTAGTACTATGAAATTTGGCAATTAATACTACAAGTACAAGGAAAAATCTGAAAACTTTGTCATTTTGTAAGTACGGCACCCTTGGTGGGCGAGTCCGACTCGCACTTGTCTGGTTTTTTTTATGAATGGTGATAGTAAATCTTAAATGTGTCTTTGTGCGTACGATTTGACGTCGAGTGTTGCTTTCGTCGAGTTCGCTGTTCAATTTACGTTTCCTATTTGTATTCTAATTCCGTTCGTTTCGTTCCTGTTAATTTCTTAAGGATGATAAACGGTTTGTTGAAACATTTGTGGGCAACAGATCCTCTTAAGTATCGATGCTTATCTCTCCGATGAACAAATGCATTTATGCACTTCACGAGGAACATAAAATAAGTAATAACAAAGTTATGGTGGCTTTCCACTGGAGAGACGAGGCGAGGCGGTGCGAGAAATTTCATCAATCGGTGATAAAACAAATGTTCAACGCCGATATAATGAAATTTCCCACTTCGCCTTCTCACCGGTAAGAAAGCACCATTACTACTAAAACTACATCCTATCCATAATGTATTTACTGACTAAACCAAAAATTACTATATATTCGTATCTTAGTGTATGCCTCAACTCAATAGGGCAATACCGCAAAAAGAGCGAGGAGCTAGAAAAAAATTCTAGCCTAGAATACAACACTAGGTGTAGGTGTATCATTTGAACAAATGATTTCAACAGTAAATTACTGATTTAGTATTACATCGACTGGTTCCATTTTAAAATAGTCATATAGTCGAATAACACTATCATGGCATGATAAATAGTTCCTAAATAGTGGATAGAAGACCCTGACATTTAACTATTATTGAACGACACTTATTCTAGGCTTATAATATCTTTGCCTGTGACATTTCGACATTTTCGACTAATGGTTTATACATTCATGCATTGACAATCTTATGAGAGTTAGTAAATCAGCACCCAATCAAAACGGATTGAGGTTTCTTAATCTTGCATCTCATAAAAACTCATTGCTATTCAAATTGCTACTAGTGGTTAGAATGGGTTGTTAAAGTCGTGGTACTATCTGGAGTATGCAATTGTATGCAAAAATCTTTGACACTAATAATATGTGCTTGACATAATGCCTTTTTGTGAGGACTGAAGGTGATCTAGAGTCACGACAAAATGGATGACACCGTTATACTCGTTTATAGTTAAAGCAATGACGCGTAGTTTCAGTGTCCGAGAGGCAACCGGATGGCTCGCGGTATTTGAGCTCCCGAAGCGTTGTGGAACCGCCCTGGGCAACCCGAAATGATTCAATCAGAGATAACAATATAGGTATGGACTCATACCATACATGACCTTGGATACGCGTCATATTTTAGTTTTTATCACACTTGCTCGTAAAGGGCTTCATAACGCGCAGGCATACAGAGCTACAATAGCCTTTATTACGCCTAAGGGCGAAATAGGTGTGATCTGATTGGTTTAAGAAAATCTCGTTGGGCGTGCTCCACAAGAATCCCGCTCTGTGATTGATTGAAAAAAAATCAAGGTGGCCACGCGCCGCAATAATACTACTGTACTGCTCTGCGATTGGTTGAATGAAATATTGAAGCAGCGCCCTCCACTCGCACTGATCTGGAAGTGAAGTTGTCAATTTTAGTTATTTATTTCCTAGCAAATGTGATGAAAATCATTGTATACGACACGTACGGTAAGAATGTTACAAACTCGAGTCATCAAAGATCGACGCCGAAGGCGCGGAGGGCGCCTTCGGCGTCGGGCTTCTAATAGACTCTCGTTCGTAAATCATGTCTTACCGTACCTACTTGTAATATACTATTTTAGGGAGGGTTGCATCGAACGGTGTCAGCCAGTGACGCACGCTCTATCCTATCACCTATCGCGTGATAAGGCCAACCATTCTACGGCTCCTGCAACCGGTGAAATCTTTCGAATGCCTCCATCCCTATCGCACTGTATATAGTGATAGAGATGGAGATGATAGACTGCAATTTTCTGGCGTTCACGGCAGCAGCTCAGTACGCATGCACACACTGCAACTTATACGTCTGATCGATGGAGCCTTACGTCACAGCCAACCTTGGATAAGTGCGCAATTATCATAATACCGCACAACTCTGAAGCTGCTGAACATTTAGTACCTTATCGTATTAACGTTTTGCAGTGAGATTACTTTGAATTTGTCATATCAGTGGCAGCGACAAGATACTAATTGTTCAATCCGAGTTTAAATACTCAAAACGGTTTCAACAGCAGATAAGTGTAATTTGCATCAAGTCATTGCCAGAGTGCTTTATTGTGGTTCGTGATATTGTTTGAGGTCAAATTATAACAAATGACGATACTGCCAAGGCGTTATAAAGGCACTACCTACACTAAAAGTACATTGAGAGTCCAGAAGTTTCCCAGTTTGACGCGAACAGACAAATCCAGACGCGGACTAGACGGTAACCTTTCAAACAGGTTACTCGTACATTCAGCTCGCACATTCTAGGTGGTTCAAGGACTTTATTGCTTAGAGTTAAGGTGGAAGTGTATACATGTTTATGATGTTGACCGTACATGTCTATGCTGTTTGGCGTTCCTATAGTACGAGTAGGTACAACATGGGGGAAAACCAATTATGTTAGCGGATGATAACAGAAAACAAAATAGTAAACAATTAAATCGCATACAATCAACAGAAGTTTAGTCTCTTCGCATTTTACATACAAGACTCATGTAATCACATATTATTATAGCTGTGATTGTGTGAGTCCTGACACTAGATTCATCGTATTAGTATCGTATAAGAGCTGATTAGACACGGCTACGTTTTGCGTTACAACTACTAACTATGATGCAATTCGGTCAACTCAAATAATATCAAGTATATTCTTCTACTTTAACGTCTATTTTGAAAAATAAATTTATTTTTCTCAAACTTGCAATGAAATGTTGACATGACTTACTTCAAATTAGGTCCGGAAATACTACGTATCTGGTGCGATGAGTGAAGATGATATGTAAAGGAATTTGATACAACATTACACACCTAAGCCTGCAAAGCTATCGTCTTTTGTTAATAAACGTCAAATTGTAATTGTGACATTGACACAACGTCTTGGCATTCAACCATAAAAAAAAACTTTAGAACTAATGTAAATGTCATCGGGTAAAAGGTTACTTCAAACAGGTTTAAAAAAAGGTTTGGCACGTAAATTGAAAAAAGTTTAATGATTATAAATTATAAGTCTGTTTTCTTGCATTGTTGTAGTGCCTCCTCTATATAGTTAGATATAAGTTCAAGTAACAGTAAACTAATACTTAATTTACGGAATAATAGTTAGTAAGAAATGTGGGAGTGGGACACAATTCTAGGTTATGATGTGACAGCTGTCATTTCCTGCTTGATTGACACTTGTTGTCATTGATAATGTTTTGTTCAGAATCATATTATTAACGAATAAAACAAATTGACTACTTTTTTATTTTTATTTCATTGCAAGTTTGAGAAAAGCACTGTACAAATCTCGGCGAGAAACGGGGTTGCCGGCCGCGTATCCCTATTTTTAGTTTATATCTACTTGGCCTGCAACCCTTCGTTTCCCGGCCTCTATAGTAATGTACTATTAATTAATAACTGCTATATTTACGCTGATGTCAACTCTTGCGCATCATTAATCACATTTTCGATCGCAGCCAGATTACATTACATTCTGCGAATGAATGAATTGCTTTGCTATTCGATTGATAGATAAGCGGACGGTCACTTATTCATTGAATTCATATAACCCGTAGCTGGTATCTATATAGTTAGCATCAAATAGCGAGACAGGACACTGAGTAGTATAAAAAAAAGTGAGACACAGTACCAAAGTCAATTCAGACATTTCTACTGCGTCTGTAGAACCACGATGTTCGAGTGTGTGCAGCACAGTGTAGGGGTGGCCACTGGGAGGCGTCGATTTATATCCAAATTCATAACAATAGTACATTACTGCAGACGCCGGGAAAGAAGGGCTTGCCGGGTGAGTAGGTATAGACGGCCGACCGTAGGGAGGCCGGATAGTGATACGAAGCCGGCAAGCCCTTTTCACGGCCAGGCACGTATAGTGCTTTTCTCAAACATATGCAATGAAATAAAACAATGCACCACTTAAAATAGTACGTTAATTTTCCTTCCAATTCCTCCATACTTAATGTTTTTTTTACGAAAGTCGTCCGTATTTCGCGTGTGTAGCGTTCAAATAGACCCTATTAGGGCCATTATACATGACCTGATAATAAGAATCTTAATTTCTATAATGAATAAAATAAATGCAGAGGATTTTAAATATTGTCTATGGCCTCTGGTGACTTACGTATAGATAATATTTTTAATTTATTCATCAAACACTGAATCATACAGATTTGTATTCTTAATAAAGATTCGTGTGTAATAGGCATTAACGCGGATATTATTGGTCCGATAACCATTCAGCCACTAGAAAAAAAAAAATAGAATTCAGCTGTTTAGTCTGTTGATGAACACAGACTCCATGTTAACATTAAAATTAAAAAAAATTACTTCCCGGCCTAGGCCTTCAATTTCGTATGAAATTCCTTTACAGTTCTCTCGAGTTTTTCCGCCCGAAACGTGATACTTTGAAGCCTGTTATAAGGCACGTAAGGTCGACATTTCATTGCATGTTTGAGAAATATTAATTTATCTAGTCGATAGACTGTATATATTGTGTTCCACTTACACTTAACATTATTGGTTCAACCTTCCTTCACTCACATCAACAAGTGAAAACAAAAGATAAAAAAAACTCTTTTGTTGGGTTGGGTTCCGTACTTCAAAAGGAAAAAACGGAACCCTTATAGGATCACTTTGTTGTCCGTCCGTCTGTCTGTCTGTCTGTCAAGACCCTTTATCTCGGGAACGCGTGGAGATATCGAGTTGAAATTAAAACCATATACTCAAGTCTACAGTCTCTTAAAGCTGTGAAAAAAACACAAGATACGGTCGTTTATGCCGTGAAAAACGTATATTTCGACACTCTCAAGGGAATCAAAATTATTAGGGTACTTTCCGTTGCCCTAGAACTATGAAATTTGGCAAGTAATATCGTCTTATACTACAAATACAGGGAAAAATCTGAAAACTATACATTTGTCATTTTGTAAGGAACCCAGGTGGCCGAGTCTGACTCGCACTTTTCTGTTTTTTTTTTTAATATTATATAGCCTATGACACACACAATCGTGTGGATTATCATATGCAAAAATCCATCAAGCTGTTTGGCCTTTTGCGGCAGTCGGTTAAAAATACGAACAAGCACTTCGGTTACTACTATACTTCCGCGAACCGCCGTAAGAGGTGACGTGTTTTATAGTCTAGCCCTACTTACTGTGTGGTGACGTCACAGGGCGAGGCTCACTTGACACCTGTCAAACCCATTAAGGACGCCCTGGGGAACATCATTTACATAATACTCGTTCAGTACACGCAAGATGGACGACTTCAAGCGAATAAATTATGAACACTTAATTGGTGCTAAGCTTAATTAGCAGGAATGGTACAATATATATGTACCGGCAGGTACATAATGTACCTGCCTGGAATTCGAGGCACTCCTCTTCCCCTTTTACCTCCCCACGCTTGCCACGTGCGCTTCACATCGTGCCCAGTGCGCCGCTATCACGTCACTGAAATCTGATATTGTGACTCGGCCCTTTCTAGAACTAGTGTCAAGTCAACGGAGCATAGCCTGACTGACTGACTTATTCCAATGTTCCAAAACCGCCAATCAGTTAAACGAATGCTAAAAGGGTTACCAGCGATGTTTATAAAGCAAGCACGTTCGCACCAGGTGGGCAGACTCCAGGATCACTGGTCGGTGTCGGGTGTCACAGAGTATGTCAGCGTTTCATGTTTGGTTGAGTCAGATTTAGAAAATTGTTTTGCAGCAGTTACACAGCTGGCTATAAATGCCATCGTCTCACTTTGACAGTACGCAAATTTGAGATCTTTAATACCCACAGATTAGCCGAAACACCACGTCGTACGAGTCTTTTTGTGACGAGTTCTCGTATAACAGATTGAAGAGATAGATTTAGAAGAGCAGCAATGAAGGGACGGCTACAGAGTTAGACCCGTATCTAGAAAATAACAAGATCTCTAGAATAATACGCAATAGACGTACCGTTGGCAGCGGATCTACGAGCGCCTCAAGAAGAGAAACTATAATGTACAAAAATGTGGTAGTCTGACAAACGCTAGTTGAATCATATGCATACATTTCAGTGGCGTAGCGTGTAATTATCGATGGGTAACCCGGAAAAAAAAAGTTATAAACCAGTTAAGTTAGTGTATATAAACTATAGGCTTGCCTAAAAATAAATTTAAAGGCGGTGGGAATCGGCTTGTGTGAGCGCTCCGTTGAGTGTACATTTTGACCACCAGTGTTGCCGCGTTCTATCTATGACTCAATATCTTAAAATATGGTCACAGTCTCACTTTTCTTTATTAATTACTAGCTTTCGCCCGCGACTTCGTCTGCTTGGACCCTAAAAACTATCCTATATTTTAATCCAGGCTATAAACTATCTTTGTGCAATATTTCATCCAAATCGGTTGAGCAACAAACATCCATACTTTCGCATTTATAATATTAGTAGGATAGTAGGATGGCCGTCGATATACACTTAATCTTGAAACATTTAACGCACCTATATTTTACACTTATAATGCGAAATAGTTAACCAATCAATGATAAAACCAATTGCCCGCATAAAATCAACCTACACTAAGCCAGGTGACATTGTCACCTGCTATCGTTTGTTCTCGCTCGCTCAACCATAGACAATCGCGTGTCTTACATGCCCACGGAGTGTCGTTGCTCCTCGAATGAAAGTTAATTGTTGCCACATGCAAATAACATGTCTTTAATAAGCTATTTGAGCTATTTTTATTGACGCCATGTTCAATTAAGGTGTTAATCAGGTTGATCGGTGAATTAGTGATCTATTTGTCGTATTTATACGGTGTTTAACTGTTTATGTTAATAATTACTATGCTTCATCAAGTACATTGTTTTTATGCAAAACTGATTAATGATTTCGTCTAATTGTGAACAATGTCACGCACGAGCTTGTTTTCAACTGCTATTGTACTTTCTGTTCGACTGATAATCCATAGAATTTTGTAGTTTAATCTGAGGTTAATCCTTATTGCATTTGTGTCAACAGACCCTAATGTATTAGTACCCAGCAGTGGCGCGCGTGAAAATGTTCGATGGACACACGGAACAAAAAAGTTATGAAAGAGTTTAGAGTACATAGTACCTACCTATAGGCATGCATAAAAAGAAAGTTTAGGCAAGCCGTAGCCGGTGGGAATCGGTTTCTATTGGGCGCTCCGTATCTAGTACCTGAAATAATTGTCCGCTATTATACATACTGCTTGTAAACTCCTAATTATATTTTCCACATGCGAGGTCATTTGAACAAAAATTCCAGAGAAAACATTTTGAACAAAAGCAGACTGACGCACTACAATAATGTCTATTCCTCACTGCACACTCAATTACCATAAACGTTTCTTTTCAGCGGTACTGTTAGTCGCTTAGTGCATTTGTCACTCCTGGTTACTTAGTATTCATGGCACAGCGTCGATGGTCCAGGGCTTATTCACAAAGCTTACTGTGAGCGATGCCACTGTACCAGTGTCAGTCTGAAATCCGATTGCTCGCAATTGTTACGAATTTCGCGGTCGAGCTAAACCAGGAAAAAGTTGACAGTCGAGACCAAATGTTTTGTGAATAATTGAAGATGTAGGTAACGGACAGAGTCTCACGCACATTCTAGTGACAACAGATTTAATAGTCCAGGCAATGAACTGACAACTTGTATGGAAAAAATGACATATTTGGAAATAATTTATAATAGCTAATTTTTTTAATGTAACGGATATATTATCAATTAAATAGTTACCTAGAGGCAAAATCCAACAAAAAATCAGACATCAAAAAAATCAATATTTAATTAGCTCCTAAAAAGTCCGGATAAATATTAATATATTTTTTTATCTTTATTTAGGTTCATTTACATTTGCTTTAAAATATTCAATATAAATAAAATAAAAAAGACAATGAATGTTTAATTTAAATCTATATAATTACTTCCGGGTGGAAAGTTTGTTGGATTCTTGAATAAAGCATCTTAGAATAATGTTTTAGAATGAAATAAACAAAAAAAACGCTATTATAAATTAATGTTTTTCGAAACCGTATTTTGCCTCGGCTATAAGTGTTTTTGCTCTTTTACAAGCTTGCCAAGGAAAAACGTTGGATACGTGCCTGTTTTGAAAATTAATACGTATAATATACTTATACATATTTATTCCGCAGTTAGTTCGTAACGCCGTGAAACAGCATGGTATAGGCTGCGAGCATGAGTACGATTATTTTGTTGTTGAGACTAGGTTTTTTTAGAAATAAATAATTGTTTTTCCTTGTATACTGACTGATAATTAATTTACATTTGGGGTGGTACACTACAAACCATGCAAGAATATAACCAGCAATAAGAACTGCAAATGTTGAATGCGACAGACGAGACTCTTACTTTGGCTCTCAAGCATAATTAAACTGTTAAAAAAATACATTCATCCCTAAACTTTTTTCCTGTCACCACCATTACCCATGTCGTCTGACAACCGCGCCAAACTGGGAACGGAACGGTTCTACTTGCCCGCGTGTTCCTTTTTCCCCGCGAGCTTGATTTATTGCGCGTGCGACTGTCATGTAGGACCGTTGCAGACGTAATCAATTCGTTCCTTATTTTATTCATTAGGGTTCTACACCACTAAAAGACAGTAACACTACATAAATTCATAAAATACCCGCGACACAACAAACATGGCTAAGAACCATCTCGCCTGATAAGACTTTCGATATTAAAAACTGCACGACTCATGTTAAAAACCTAATAACACCCCTCGTTCGCGCAACCCCTAATCGATACGCATCTTTCAGTCTGTCACAGTACAGCCGAAAGACTCACAATAATTCGCATCTTTCAGTCTGTCACAGTACCTACAGCCGACAGACTCACAACAATTCGGATCTTTCAGTCTGTCACAATACAGCCGACAGACTCACAATAAGTCGCAACTTTCAGTCTGTCACGGTACAGCTGACACTCACAATAATTCGCATCGTTCAGCCTGTTACAGTACGGCCGACAGACTCACAATAATTGGCCTGTTGGAACATGAAGATTACGAAACCTGAATATTTTAAGATACGTGCTGCTCCGATAGTCCACAATGTACATATGGAGAATATTCCTGACCTGGAAATATTCCCAATACAAAAAGAGGATATTCCCAGGGGCGACACATCATTATCCGTGGTAAACATTGGTAGAAATTTAAGCTCTAACTCTGTGTTTTCATATTTGCAGCTTAACACCTATTGCAAGCAAGGAAAGGAAGCAAAGGCAAAATAAAAATAGTTCTCAATGTGTCGGGTGGGCTCTGAACAATACATATGTATATATTTATTTTCTTGTTGCGCGGGCAATCCGATATCTTACTCGTTATGGAACCCTGCACGCACGACGCGATCGCGCTTCAGGCCACTTTTTTTCTCACATTGCCAGCTAAGCACTGAGCATATCTGCATGAAATCAATACATGCTTGAGTGTTGCCAACAAGGAAGGATGCCAAACGCGTCCCACGGGCTCTCAACTGTATCTGCCGCTGTCTCTGTACAGTCGATGCCAAAGGGATGTATTACATTACACGTTTTTCGTTTTGTTACTGTCGAGTGTGACAATATGGGTGCATACAACTTACTCATGTGGGTGTTTTTTATGAGTATCCAAATTTTTTCCAGGCGTTAGGCATCATTCATAGGCATCATTTATGAAAAAACAAAGTATGTATTTTTTTATTTTATTTTCCTTTTCAAAAATAATAATGACTGTAGTTTGATCACCGACTCGAATGTAAACAAACTAGAGACACAAAATATATTGTAGTGAGGGTAGTTCACATTTACATCAGGCTGGCCGCCCGATCAGCAACTTGTGTTACTCGTATCAATTTGACGCGGCAGCGGAGTGCCGGGGCGGGGGAGGGCGCCCGTGCGTGACTCACGGTTGTTATGAATGACTGGTGAGGAGGGGCGCGGGGATGCCAAAACCGATGACCTATATACTTTAGTCGTGTTATATACATACGTGACGTCAGTTTCAGTTGAATTTTTGACAGCCTGGCGACAAACAAAAAAAGATCACAAGAGATACGACATTGTATCTCGTTCCCACTTGTGGTATTGTTTATGGTTACATCTTTGTCACTCATGTGTGTTTGTGAGTTCCTCTATTCTATCATTTCTCTGCGTCTCCGCCAATTTTTCCTATTAGGTTCAGTTCATACTACTAGTTGTGTGTCGTGGTAAAAATATATATTTATAAAGTGTAATGTCAATGACCCAGTAATTTACGTTTGTTGGTTTTAATATTCAAACAAAATACATGAACGTAATTAGATACTGAAAATCGTAGTTTCTCATCTTACCACACAACAGTACGGCGTAAGGCATAAACTACAGCGAAAATTGTGAACAACCTATGCTAATTTTATAATGAGGTAATCTCCGAACTACTCATTCGATTCAAGAAAAAATCTTCCACGCATTTAGAATGGACTCATTATATGTATGTGGCTCCGCCTGGCGTTCTTTGTAATACGCGGGCAGATAAGGTTTCTTAGATCCTGTAAATAGTTATTAAAAAAAACCGGTCCAGTGCGAGTCGGACTCGCCCACTGAGGGTTCCGTACAAAATTACAAATGTATGGTTTTCCGATTTTTCCCTGTACTTGTAGTATAAGATGATATTACATGTCAAATTTCATAGTTCTATTAGGTCAACGGAAAGTACCCTATAAACATTGATTCCATTGAGAGTATCGAAATATACGTGTTTTGCGGCATAAACGGCCGTATCTTTTTTTTCACAGCTTCAAGGGACTGTAGACAGTATATGGTTTTAATGTCAACTCGATATCCCCGCGCGTTCCCGGGATAAAGGGTCTTGACAGACAGACCGATGGACAACAAAGTGATCCTATTAGGGTTCGGTTTGTTCCTTTTGAGGTACGTAACCCTATATGAATATGAATATCACAAGATAAATCACCCTCAGGGTTCACTATAACGTTAAATTTAGGTAGATATATATTATATCGAGTGATAGTAAGACAATCTTTTTACAAGCTTTTATTTAACTTGACCTGTTCGTTTGTTAGTGAGGGACAAATCTTGGAACTGAATTTTGAACCAGCTAACCTCAACCGATTGAGCTGAAATTTTGGATGACAATGCAATATTATGATTCTGATCTGATGATGGAGACATAAGGTCGCCATGGGAATTCAGTACTTAACTGACGTAACCCCGTTGAGTTTGGGCTCGTTATAATCGTCTCAATGAGTAGTTGATGACGGTACCTATACAGAAAAGTACAATTGACAATAAAAACTTGAACTTATTGAAACGCCAACTTACTCATATATTTACTCTCACCCCTAACTAGGCTAAATATTCTAATCTTGGTCGTCTTTTGCATCAAACAAATATGGTGCCAAACTTGAACCACATGCCATTTGCGAAAAAATCGAATCTCGCGCTCATCGCACCGTAACCAGCACTTTCCCGAGTGCGCCCGCGCGCGACGCTTGCAGATTCGCTCTTCATCCTCCCAACCTCGTATCTCGTGAAATTGTAAAAGTGAAATGCAACTCTGTGCCGACTAAATACGAATATAATTTCAGGATACTGAACAAATTCGTACTAGGTTGATTAATCCATCGAACGAATGCGATCTTCGACTGTTTAAATTCTCACGATCGTATGTTTTTTAGACGCGTTGTTGGAGAATCAACGTTGTTTCAACATACAATAAAGTTGACATTGCAATGAGAGGCTAAATAGATATAATGTTGATGAACTAAGTTGATATCTGTTATGAAACTCATGTCATCTGACATTCGTGATAATGATGTGATCTGAGAGAGTTGATAGATAAGTCAAATGTTTAATTGACAGAGAAATTCATGCATATCTATGTGAGAAGAGCTTATAATGATTATAGGAGTATATAATATAATTATTACAAACGCACTGTTATAATGTCACAATAGGAGACAATACCTGTGGTGTCTCGGAAAGCAGTCCATGTGGTAAAGTGGAAAGGAAATGTTCATTTGGCTTTGCGGAGTACTAAATTGAAGTCGGTTAAAATTTTGTTTTAAAGTAAATTATGTTCTCTAGTAACAATATCGGCGTGAATGAGAGTTTTGTATGGGACGAATGGCGGTGAGAGAGTTAACCCTTCGTAAGGCTGAACACGGATCAGTGCTATAGAAAATTGACTGATATATATTTGTGGGTGAACGGTGAGGTGAGGTTAAAACAAGTTACAGAATAGCGGGGCTGCATCGATAAGTATAGCTACAAAAAGTCGCCGTGTTACCGCTCTCACAGAAATGTTTTTTTTTTAATAACTGTAACTCGTACTTGGCAATAGTAATTTGAACAGGAAGCATCTGTTACCAAACAAACATACTGCTTAAATAGCTAATTAATCAACTTCAAATAGATCGTGATGCAAGAGATCAAAGAATAGTCAGCCATGTTGCGCAGGTCAGTGCCTCGTGGGCGATACGTTACTATAGTTTTTGTACAGCTAAACACTTTAATTTATGCAGCCATTATTTGGGACAACGACCGATTAACTGACGTGATCCGATTGCTTTGTTTGTGTGGGGGAGATGTAAAAGTGGACGAACAATTGCTTTATTTTAGGGACGTACGGGGAGGAATACTTCGTGTGGGGTTGTCGTGCGTTAAGTAAAATAACCTGGGTCATAATGTCAATTTTATAGTATTTAATCAGCTACTAATATTGTGAACGTGAAAGTGACAGTCTGCCTATCTAGATCTGTTATCTTTCACGCCTAAACACCGACAGATTAAGATGAATTTGGTATGGAGATACTTTAATTCTGGAGAAAGACAGGGGATACTTTCAATCCTGGAAATCATCCTAATGGGGGTTGGATGGAAGTTAATATAGGGGTATTGGGAGTGTTGTTCGCACTCAATGACTCCAATGTGGAGTAATCGCGGGGAGATGCTAGTATGTAAATAATAAGTTGCTGTCAAAAATTTCATTTTTGGCACAAGCTTTTATTGCCGACTGTACTTTTCTGAATACCGTCATCATTACTCATTGAGACGATTCTAAAGAGCCCAAACTCAACGGGGTTACGTCGGTTAAGCACTGAATTCCCATGGCCACCTTCTGTCTCCATCATCAGATCAGATCAATGGTACCATATTGAATTGTCATCCATACTATACTAACACCCGAAATTTCAGCTCAATCGGTTAACGGCAAGTGACTAAAAATGGATTGCAAATTTTGACGGACAACTTACATACGAACAAGTCAAGTTAATATAAAGCTTGTAAAAGAGAAAGTAAACTCAGTTTATTTTGTTCGGTTTCCTCTCTTAGAACAGTGAAACAGGTGCCTAATTTGGGTCACGGTGGGTTGTATAAACATAGTGAAAAAGCCTTTTCCGTAAACCTGTCTAACTAGCATGATCGCGTTTACGTCGGGCATAAAGCATTCGTCTCTCTTGCACTTACATCATGCTAGTTAGGTAGGTGTATTCAATTTAATCGCATGTAAATGTCATAAAGACTTAACAGGGACAAACTTTTCTATCTTTAGGAGTATCTGTGTTTGTTTATGTATTTTTTTGGGTGCGGAGGAAGGGTGAGTAAACTTCCTGCATTAAGCTTATTTTCGTTATTTACCGATTTATGGGGTTCCGTAGTCAAGAAGGAACCCTTATAGTTTCGCCATGTCGTTCTGTCCGTCCGTCTGTATGTCTGCGGCTTAGCTCAGTGACCCTTACTACTAGAAAGCTGTATTTCGGCATGAATATACAAATCAACTACTCTTACGTCGACAAAATGGTAGCATAAAATGTAAAAAGAAAAATTGTTCTCTTACACGTAAAGATGGAATGTATTTTTTCTTTCTCCAGGGTCCAAAGTTCGGGTTTTTGAACTGGGTGGTGAATCTAAAAGGAAAACTATCACGGCTAAGAAGGTATAACTAGTTACCGAGTAATAGTCGACCAACTTAATGTGTAATTGGAAATGCCAACTTTCGTACAAATTCGGTCGACACAACCGCACCATTAAGTTGGCGCGCGCGTGTCGATGTAACAAAGACATACAAGCAACTACGGAACCGTACACTGCGCGTGGCCCGACACGCACTTGGCCGGTTTTTCTAGTAACTTAGACACGGACGACTTGAATGGCGACCATGACACCGCGGACTCAAATCCTGACGAAACCTGTTTTACCTTGAGTTCCTTTAAAATTATCATTCTAAGATCAGAACCTTGGGTAAATTGTTTACGTAGTTGATAAGACCTTCGAGATAAACTAGATTAAACGGCGATTAAAGGGCAACTGGACAAATAAGTGATGTCATTTGTTACACAACTCGGGGTGTCACTGTATGTATAAGTAGACACGAATACTACGATTAATTGAAACGTTATACGATATTGAACCTTATTTATGAACACATACGTTCTAACCATAATGTATGTTTATAGACGAGAGTACAACATAGTTCGCGAGGTGTCGTAAAGTTTCAGCGTCTAATCATTCACGCAAAGGTGGGCATATATACACAGTAGCCTATACACACATAGACACAGGTGGGCATATAATGTATTTAAATACGCCGCGTTTTTGTTGGATTCCTGATATAAAACGAAGTATAAACTTCTCTAAGTCCTAATTTGTACTATTTCGAGGATATTCAATAAATCATTTTAGTTGATTAACTCTGTCAGTATAGTGTAAAGGCTTGAACCCGGGATCGCTAACTAAATAAGCAAGACGACAACCACTGCACTAAATCGTCGTAGTCTATCTGTCATGGCCATGTATGTGTGTTTTCTTGACGTGCGTGTCATTCGAATATTGTCATGCTAGAAACTAACTTAGTTAACTGTTAAGATCCTTGTACATTAACAGTTGGTAATAAAATTCATTATATTGCGTGAAAAAAAAGAATAAAAAAACCGGCCAAGTGCGTGTCGGACCACGCAAAACGAAGGGTTCCGTGCCTATTAAAAAGGTCGTATCGTCACAGAAATTTTACGGCACTTACGTCCTTTTCTTTGAGGAAGGCAGTTTTTCAGCAATATCTCGAAAACCTCTGAACCGATCTTGTTCAAAACAATTTTCGGTGAATGAAATTAATAAGCCCTATGTCCATGAATTTTTCCATATTTTTAAAATACACCGTTCAAAAATTAGAGGGGGGGGGGACAGAATTTTAGTGACTTTCGGGGCGATTATCTCCGACCCTATTCACTTAATCAAAAAAAATGCGAAGCAACCTTATATTTATTTTGAAAGGCCTATCGATTGATGTGCCACAAGGGGGGTCACAATGAAAAAAAAAAATTTGACTTTTTGTTTTATGTATGGAGTGCACCCATAAAAAAAAAATTTTTTGTCATTTTAATTACAAAACTATGTAGCGGCTAACAAAATACACCTATCCTCAAAATTTTATTCAAATAGACCTTATAGTTTTCGAGTAAAATGCCTGTGACATACGGACAGACGGACAGACGGACAGACGGACAGACGGACATGACGAAACTATAAGGGTTCCGTTTTTGCCATTTTGGCTACGGAACCCTAAAAACTAAGAATGCTACGTCGATTCGGAAATGACGGAATACACCCTGTATATGCATGCATGGACAGGGGGATCAAAACTATGTGAATACGTCCTTACTGTTAAGGGCAAAAGCTTGCTCAGATTCAGAATTTGACTGTACACTTATTTGTTTATTTATTTAAACTTTATTGCACAAAATACAAAAAAATGTACAAATGGCGAGCTTAATTCTACATGGCATGGTATATGTATGCATTCGGCAGTTCCAGTTTTCACAGGCAGGTTTCGTGTAGATGTTGTTTTATTAAAGTAATCTAATCACTAATCACAATCAGGTTATGTTTGGAAAATCAGTACGAGTTTTTCAAAAGAAACTTACGTAGGTATTTATATTTTCGATTCTTGGTTATAGGGGATTGAGGACATGGCTACAATTGTCCATGGATTTCAGAAAATAACGTAATCTTTACTCGGATGACACCAGAATGCTAACTAAAACAAGACAACCCTTTTGTAAACAAATAAAAGATGAATGAAACTGTGTACCTATCTGAATGCGGACGATTTGATTCGGCTGGGTCGTTCCTCCGGCGCATCAATGCCAGTCAATGGTCAATACTGGACGCCCACGCAGCCATCCATTATTCGAATAGAGGGCCAAGACACGAGCGAACAGCTTCAATTATCTCTTTTTTTGTTCCCTGTTTGGCCTGCAACGCGGCTATTTACAGATCTGCTACGCGATAACCTCTGGGGGCCTGATGACCCCAGGGGGAAACTTCAATTATCATATTATACAGTTTTCGTTCACTTATGCATCGAGGATGTGATTGAGATGTGCACAAAATAATGTGTCATGTGAAGAGTGTCTCATATATTTCAAACATAATCTGCGGCGACTTTTTGCAGCGCTACGAACGCCACACGCGTGATCTATAGCTACGTTTACGCACACGAGTAATTTTGCGCGATACAATACAACGATCGCTTGTCGTGCCTGTGCGTAAACGCGGCCTTACAGTAAATTAACGAACGATGATTCTCGCAGGGTCTTTATGACATCATTTCCCCAACGTAAAAATTATGACATTGACAAGTTAAATGATTGTTAACCACGGGCCAAGAGTTGAAAAAAAAACTGGTCAAATCATGTCAGAATGCGCCAACACGCAAACTGCTAAAAGCTAAGGTGGCTTGAGTATAAGCATTTCATAACACAAATTCCTTAAGGCGGGTCGAAGTCAAAGTCAAAGTCAAAGTGATTTATTCTTCAATTTAGGCATATTACATGCACCTATGAATGTCGATAAACTACCACCGGTTCGGAAAGTAAACCTCTGCCTCGAGAAGAACCGGCGTAATAAACTCGGCGAGGTGTCATTTTTTCAAAACAGTATACAATATATCATATCAGTATCAGAGTATTATAAAATCTTAAAATTACATTGCTACAGTAGAAAGCCTATTTATTTTACGACAGGTTTTTAGTGCAGGATTTTATCGCTGCCAAATATCCCTATCCATGATGTAGTCGTTTATCTTATAATATGCTTTTGCAATGAGTGTCCGTTTTACGACAGATTTGAATTTAGAGTCAGTAAGTTCGGTAATGTGTTTTGGAATTTTATTGTAGAATTTTATACAATTTCCCAAGAACGACTTTTTCGCTTTTACTAGCCTGTAAAAAGTTGTTTTGAGCTTCCCTGCGCTTCTGGTAACCTTGGGCCTATCAGTGTTTGTTGCGTAGTTGTATAAATTCTTCCTAACATACATTATTATTTCAAATACGTATAGCGACGGCAGTGTTAGAATATCTGTTTCCTTGAAAAATTCTCTTAATGACTCACGCGACCCGAGGTTATAAATTGCTCTAACAGCCCTTTTTTGTAAAATAAATACAGTCTCAATATCTGCCGCTGATCCCCATAAAATAAGACCATAAGTAATTATACTGTTAAAGTAAGCGAAGTAACCTAACCGTGCCGTTGCTACATTGGTAAGCTGCCTTATTCTCCTGACTGCAAAAGCAGCGGAGCTCAACCTACTTCCTATCGCAGTTATGTGGGAACCCCACTGCAGTTTAGAGTCTAACGTAATACCTAAGAATACAGTTGACTTTACAAATTCTATGGTTTCACCATTAAGTTTAATATTTGAGGCTAAGTTTACATTTGAGTTCGCTAGTGTGAATTTTATACATTTCGTTTCGAACGTTTGCTTGCTGCATTTGTGATGTAAAATGCTGGAACTTTACCGTGCTTGTTTAACCGCCAGTAGATCATCGCTTGCGCCCTGACAACTCAATGGAATGAACTCTGCCAGCGGCGCCAATCGTTACATTTGCATGTTTTGGGCTACGACAAACGGACTGCCGGTAGTAAGTAGGTTCACTAGGTGTAACATATTAATACAAGTAATATTTAGACTACCTTTCGATCGTGAAAATTATCTACGATACGAAAAAGATTGCTTGTCCTTGTCACCAAAAAAATGACACATGATGTATTTTTTTTGTTCTTGATCTCCCACGACAGAATCAGAATTAGACCGAATCTAAAGCATTCACCGCCACGCTTCGTTCGTAGCGTTACGCCGTAGCCCGTAGCTTAAACTCCATATGTAGCGAAAAGCCCCCGCAGCGCTCTGACGCACGTGTGTCGTGATTAGCGTTGAACTGGTGCCAATGGCAAGACACTGACAGCAGGGGCGGCTCACGCCGTGATTCACGTCGCTCCGCTACAAGGACATGCCCCAGGGGGTATACTCGTACAATATACATGTTAGCGCTGCTACGGCATGCATACGCGTTCTATCGCAGCGCGTTGCATGCGATAGAAAGGGATGGCGACGCTTAGGCTCGTTCGGGATACCTAAACAGGGGGTTTGTTAACTTTAACTTGCAATGTATACGAGTATATGTAATTATGTTTGTTCGGAGGAATCTTGTAATTAAATTTTGAAGCAGATATCTTCAACCGATTGAGCTGAAATTTTGGGTATTAGTATAGTTTGGATTCAATATTATGGTACCATTCAGCTAATCTGATGATGGAGACAGCTGGCCATGGGAATTCAGTACTTAACCGACGTAACCCCGTTGAGTTTGGGCTCTTTAGGATCGTCTCAATGAGTAGGCAATAAAAGTTTGTACCAAAAATGAAATTTTTGTCAGAAACTTGTTAATAATAATATACCTGCGGGGGCAGCTTGTGGCGAGCTGACGGTGAGTGGCGACACCCCGAACCCCTAACCTGCAGAGGGCCCGAGTGATCTGGCCCTCGCCTCTGTACTTGCCTTTACCGGCCGGCCAGAGTGGAGTGGCAAGATCAGAACCTATGCTCCAGGTTGGAAGTGTAAAAACAGACAGACATAATAATAATTTCTTTGTACTGTAATAGTGCTACACTATTATTTATTCTGTGGTGACAGTGACAATGACGGGCTTCAAGGAGGAGTGTGGAAATGTTCATAGTTTGTCTCTCCTCGCTGTGAAGTAGGTAAGCATGTAGGTAATAGGTAAAGGTATGTATCCGGGATCGTTAGAAAGGACAAACATACCATTATCGTGCAAAGCCCTTAAAATATTTCTAGTCGGCGCTGATAGTAACTTCAAAGAGATCGCTATCTTTATATGCATTGTAAAATTGAAGAGTAGGTATCTACGTATTAACATAAGGTATCGAAGCAATCGACTAAAGTTGAGAAATACTTGTAGGTAAAAAAAAACTATTCTATCCTGTTAAACGAGCAATATTTGTTTGTATATTAATTGGTGTTTGTAAATGGAGTCTCGAAAACGGCTCCAACTATTTCGACGAGAGTTGAAATACAGGGGTTTACGGGCGCGAAAAATCGATCTAGTTTGGTCGTTCCGGGAACACCCGTTTACTTTGAGAAAAGGCAGACCCTCTTTCCAAGTCGGCTTCCCGGAGCTATGCAAAAAATTTGCAACATAGTCCTCTGCCTAGCCTGAGCAAACCATAAAGGTCCTACAGAGAAGGAAGTTTAAATAAAGCGTCATTGTACAATGTCTAGCGTAGGCCATTTTTTTCCAATAAACCCAGACTTACCTACTTATAGCCCGTGTTATACCGTAGTTCCGCTAGAAAACCTACGATAAGTGGTATTTACTCAACTATAAACGTAACTATTAGCTAGCATAGATAGTGGGAATCTGTTATCACAGCCGCTCAAAGTTCTTATCTCTCACATTTACCTAGAAATTATAGTCGCCTACCCTGACTGAATAGGTACACTGCATTCCACCAACCATCCACCCATACTCACATTTTTAAGATCAACAATGTTATCCAAAAGTAATTAAGTTATTTTCAAAATGTGGGTCCGAGATAGAGTGGTTTGCGGTTTAGGTCTGAAAGGGCATCAACACTGTTCATTTAACAGCAATACATACAAAAAATATAACTTAAAAAACTAAAACAGTAGCCAACAAATAAATATCCACAAAAATACAATCAATAGAGCTAAATTTAGCGGTAAAACAAACAATAATTTATATGTACAAATGTATGAGTGGGAATGCGTTGGGTGATAGTAGGGTAATATCTTAATTACTAATGGGAAATCCTATCAACACAATGCTGGTTATCTAATATTAATTTTCAATAAACATGTAAGAACATGTTATAAATAGATGCTCGTTATATCTCGCGGTCACAAGCCAAGAAAACAACTTATACATAGTTAATCAATTAAGTCATCCGGCCTTAAACTTTGTCATCGTAAATCATCGGTGATGTCACGTGTCAATCATTGAACAAGACATTAACGCGATGATGTCGCTCCGGTCCGAAGGTGAAGACTTATGATGAAGACACATCCTTCACTTATGCTATGAGCGGTATAGGAAGTGTTTTACCTGGTGTTAACTATCTTTATATTTATTAAAATGAAGTCAGCTCTATAAGAGTTATAAAATTCACATAAAGAGACGATTACACAATTGTTACAAAAAGCAAAATTCTAAGACACCACAAATACCTCATTCTAAAATTAATCGTCCCTTGCCGTTCCCGGTGCAAAAGTGCCCATAATACTGGCGGCATTTCCACGTTGGATAGCCGTGGACAAAACCGAATGAGCGCTGGGTGGATGAAATGGCGACAGGTCTCCGGAACAATATGCAATGGCAGAATGCCCCTTCGGTTGAAGGGCATAATCTATAAGACTATTGTGAGATCTGTCGTCATGTATGAATCTGAATGTTGGGCCTTAAAGGTGACGGATGAAAAGAGGCTGCATGTTACGGAGATGAGAATGTTGAGATGGAAGTGTGGTGCGACGAGGATGGATAGAATAAGACACGAGTATATTAGAGGAAGCCTGAAAGTAGCACGTATCATCGACAAAATGAGATCCCATTGCCTTGCGTGGTATGGGCATGTTATGCGGAGGGATGACAGTTATGTGACCAAAATAGTGTTAGGTATGGACGTGGAGGGATGGAAAAGACGAGGTAGGCCAAGGAAAAGGTAGATGGACTGTGAGAGACGATATGAAGAGGAATGAAGTAAGTGATGAGTGCCAGGGAGGTATGGAAGAAAAGGACATGATGCGCCGACCAATGGGATAAGGGCAAGAAAATGATGATGGATAGCCTTTGCACCAGAAACGACTCGGAGGGGGGATCCTCCCCCTTTTGTCTGAGTCGACGACCTATGTCGTGCACACATTGTTTCGCGTCCACCCCCAGCACCCCGCTGTTTCCACCGCCAAAGGACAGAAATATACCGCGGTCACAAGGGAGCATATTTTAGAATGATAAATTAGCCAAATAACTAACCCCTGCTGTTGTAGCTTTGCAGGGTGATCTCCAGAAGAAGATCTTCCTCCAGTGTGTAGAATATAAAATGGACTTTCTAGACCATAGTTTCCCAAAGTGGTCCATACCGCCCCCCAGTGGGCGCTGAGGAGTTCCAGAGGGGCGGTAGGGGCCTCGGAAGGAACTGGGGGGCATTCATGCTGCCCAGGGGGGCGCTCCCACATGTGAGAAAAAAACCTAAAATATTAGTACGAATAAATTTATAAATGTCTATAAATTGTGGTAGGTATCTACTGGTAGGTAGGTAGGTGTCTCTATCATTGAATATTTTAGTTTTTTCGCTAAATTGTCAGTCGTAACTAGTTAAAAAGTTATTAAAGTTTTTTTTTTAAACTCACAAAAATCGTACTTTAATTCAGCTATTCAACTCAAACTCAACTCAAACTTAAAATGATCTTTATTCAAGTAGGCCTGGTAACAAGCACTTTCAAATCGTCAATTAATTTTCTAGAGTAATTTTTAAACATAAAGAATAAAATATATATGATAAAAAAAATTGTATAAAAAATACTAGTAGAATATTTCTAGAAAAACAATCTAATGTCAAAAAATATTATTTCGCGATGGGGGCGCTGAAAATTTTTTTGATACCGAAGTGGGCCCTGGTCCAAAAAAGTTTGGGAACCTATGTTCTAGACGGACACAAGCTACATTTTATACCGCAACTTTGCCTGCGTTCTTTGCAATACCCGCTAGTAGTACCTAAATAGTTGTAACCTCTAACTATCATATATAGTCACTTTAGAGACCATCGCGGAAAGTTCTCAGAAATAAACACCAGTCATAAACCATAACCGGCTGAAGGGGCCCCACAAAAAAGCGCGGTTTTACTACGTGGAAACTGTTACACTTATGGTTATAAGTGGCTGTTATGGGTTATGGCTATGAAGAGGTAACGCACAAGACGCACTACGCCACTTAAAGTGGCTAACAAGTTATATTTTAAACTATAGAGCGGCCAGCGACTGATGTTTACTACTTGGTTATTTCAAGGAGACTATGCTCTTCTAATGTTTAACAGACTTCCAAAAGAGGATTTTTCATTTGAACATTGTTTGCCAAGATGATTCTTAGATGAGTTGACGCGTCGAGGTCGATTGTTTGAGATTGACACCATTTGACATATTAGGTTAAGCTGTGTCCGCGGCTTCTTTGGTGTAGAATTTTCTCAATTCCCGTCCCGTGAGTTTAATGTTGCCGCTTCGGTATCATACTAACCCGACAGGCCAAACAACGTAAAGGTAACAGGGATGTCAGGGATAATAATAGAGCAACGAACGTTGGGAGTTATAAATGCGGAGCGGTGTTAGAAAGGGACCGAAATAGCCCGCTTCCCGGTTTGACGAACTTGACATTAAGTCTGCCTAGTGCCTGGTGCAATCCGTCTTGTTGGGTTCTAGTTAGACAGCAAGCCTTTGTACGCTACAAGACTTGCACATTTTTCCTTGTTTGATTCTTATCCGCTTTCATAAAATATAGTTCCTTCGAGACAACGATCCTATCCACCGTCCCCGATTTATGGTGAGTATCCACTGGAGTTGTGCGAGGCAGTGGAACTCATCTGTTCCTATTAATGGATCTTCGCCTTGCGCTCCGCTCCGCTACGCTCTGGGGGTACTCCCCTTACACTTTGAAGTTATTTAATGCGATAACCAGACAAACATATCAATGGCTTTTTTCCTCAAAATTACCCTTCTTGCTGTCATTCCGTGTCTGCGCTAGAAGATTTTCGATACTCATCGATATTTTTTGCCCGACTACGGCAGAGCCGAAAGGAAGGCATACCTTTTTATTGGCAGTCTATTTGTATTTACATATGTTCCACTGTAGCGTTTAAAATACTGAACTGATTTTGATAAATTGGGTGTCAATCGATTCGAAATTATGCTCCGGGTGACATAGGCTACCTTTTGTATGAAAAAGAAAAATATGATGGCTGTCATATACAAATAAGTGACTGACTTTGAAAAAATGAAAGAGGAGAAAATTTCGAGTTCAAATGTATAAAAATATTATTCATAGTTACTTTTACGTAGTCGGGATATAGTTTTTAAAACATTTTATGGTTGTTATTTGAAATTGTCGTCATTGCGGATACTGGGCTTGATAAAGTCATTACAGGATTTGGCATAAATATAGTATAAATAAATGTACCTACTTTTAATCGTCAAGTTAGCGGTTTAATCGAATCACTCAAAACATGAATCAAAATGATGAATGTTTGCACATAATCGGCGGTGACCGGTGACCCGACCTTCAGTGATACCGTATATCGTTTACTTCCTGTGTCGAGTTAGTGCAACGCAAAATAACTTAACTGCACAATTGAAATTATCTGCTTTAAAACTAATATTATATAGCTTTGTTTTAAAAGTAAAATTTCAAATAGGAGAAACTCGACCAAAATTCGCATTTAATTTTGTTCCCAATTTCTACAGATTTCTAGAGATTCCCATTTCTACTTATTCCCATTAATCTAGATTCCGGGTTACGCAACCATAAAAAAAACTTCACGAACGCATTCCGTTCATGAGATTATTGTGCGATGGTGCGATGGACGCAGAAAACATCTGGACGCCTGGAATCTGTGGAATGGAAATCCTTCCTACTAATAATTATAAACGCGAAAGTTTGGATGGATGGATGTACGTTACACTTAACCTTAAAAACTACTGGACGAATTTATATGAAACTTTCCATGTCAAATTTTATCCCTTTTAGGGACGAAAAATGGGTTGAAACTTTGTATGGAGCTTTGTATTGCTCGTTGCGTCTCAAAATGTATAGGAAAACTTAAATCCGACTCGCACTTGACCAAAATTCTAAGTGATATTATTTAATAGGCTATAATTTGTGTCATCCCTTGTAGGAGTTCTACGCGGACGAAGTCGTGGGCAGAAACTAGTCTGTAATAAAAATGAGAACATCCAATGGAAATCTTAACAACCTTCTTAGCGGTACGAACTACGAATTATGTACGTGTAGTCACAACCGGAGTTAAAACGTGCAGTTTCGCCATAAAACAAGCCGATTTACCATTCACAAATGACATATCCTTACGTAGCCAGGAGGATACACAGCAGAAGATCCATCATAATGATCATCGCCATCAACGTAGGAAGCGAGCATTTTTAGCGAACCGGTTCCTGTCTTCCTAACTGACCTAACGATGTCCCAATTGCTGGCATCCTCGGCATGGGTTTCTACCGTGCACCGCGTTGCATGCACGCCGGCCAATCGTGTTTTACCTCTGCGCGCATACTCGCTTTTCTTGTGAATGTTATTGCAAATAGCTTACGTGATATTAATCTCTGTTTTTTTTTTTCTCTGTTTATTTAACTACTCTCTGCCCTGCTAGCATAACTTGACTCTCAACTCTAATCGCGCGCGAGATAGACTGTCCGTCACTTTCTGATGAATGCTGTCAAAAAGTGACAGATAGACTATCATGCGCGCGAGTAGAGTATAGAGAGTCAAGTTATGCTAGCAGGGCTGGTGTCTGTGCATTATATAAATCAACGCTTTTGGAAGTTTTTATTTTTACTTACAGCCCAGCACGGCTATCAGAAGACGGCGCGCGAGCTCTCTCGATTTTTCTCGCACCTCTCTTTTTAAGTTTTCTAATAAGAGAGAGAGACGGATGGTGCGAGAAAAATCGAGAAAGCTCGCGCGCCGTCTTGTGATAGCCGTGCTGGACAAAACCTAGTGAAGGTAAATAATACAGACATTAACACATCTATAGGTTCAGTGATAATAACTAAATGTCTCGCCCAATCGTATTATGTGTCCTGTGAAGACAAAACATTTTTAAGAAAGAAACGGTGCAATGATTACAACATTACAAGTAGCACTTACAACATCACAAGTAGCATTACAGCACTTGGAAGAGTTCGGAGTTTTTTCGGTGAAATGATTGTTCGTGTCAATGACAACGTAAGTCCGCTTTTTAACTGACTTCAAAAAAGGAGGAGGTTCTGTGTTCCTCTGTAAGTATGTATTTTTAGAGTTCCGTACCTCAATAGGAAAAAAACGGAACCCTTATAGGATAACTTTGTTGTCCGTCTGCCTGTCTCTCTGTCAAGACCCTTTATCTCGGGAACGCGTGGAGCCATCGAGTTGAAATTTATTTATTTTATTTTATTCATTACACGGGACACCAACAGAGTACATAAGATAAGGTAACAGTTGTCTTTGGCATAGAATGTGTGGTGTGTGTGGTGTGAATTAAAACCATATACTCAGGTCTCAGGTCTACAGTCTAAACGTACGTTTACCTACATTCTGCATTGGATATATGGCGGCTAACAGCACTACATTTACTTCAACAAAGACTTGCTCAACTGGAAAAACTCCTAAATTTACAATTTGAGTAATTGTACCTTTTTGACAAGAATTGCTTTACACCGTTACTATCATTACATTACACTAACAATATAGCCCTTACGGGACAGAGATGGAAATAGGGACTTGTTAACGATGGACAGAGACACTGGTATCTGGTATGCTTTTGTTCTTTTTGCCAAGGTTCTCAAAGTATTTTTATAGGTTTCTTTTATATTAGTAGATTTAGTAAATCCAGAATAAGACAAACAACACGCTATTAATTTATTAAAATGTACTTTCTATTTTACCTTAGGTAGGTTAGATTAGATTATTCATTTCATGATAAAAAATTACATTACCAAACAACAACAAACAAACAATATAATTTTTTGCTTTTTGCCCGACAATGGCAGAGCCGAACGAAAGTATGTTTGTATTTACGCGTGTTCCACCGTAGCGTTTAAGATGCTGAACCGAATTTGATGATTGAGGTGTCAATCGATTCGTAATTATACTCCGGGTGGACAACGGCTACCTATGGAATGAAAAAAAAAGTTTTTTTTTTTTCGTTAACTATAGTCGTAGATAATTTTTTGAACTTTTTATACTATGTCAAGATTGATGTCCGCAATAGGATTTAATGAGATTTATAGAAAGTTGTCTAACTATTACATTAATATGACAGAGCAATGAAATCATTTAAATATGATGATTGATGGAGGTATTAATTGATCTATTTACCGATGCATCATAATAAATGGCCTTTAAGTCTATTACAGACTATACAAGCATTGTTAAGAAAGGAGACAACAACAAAAGCAAATTACGCAAAGCCATAAGAAATCACACAAACCTTTAACTTGCATTTCTCGGTTGTATTGTCTTAAATAAGCACTTATCTTTTGCACTGTATATACCTACTAAATAAGAATTAAGTTACTGTTAATTTTAGATTAGGTTAGTAATCTTCACAAGTTTCGCACGTGGAGTTTACCTTTAAGTAAATGTTACGCTACTCGTGAACACATTATTACATAAACTACTTTAAGTACTGGTGTAAATCTTGATTAAAAAAATAAAAAAATACATCTCTCATCCCATGACTATGAATAAATGAATTATGACTTATGAAGATTTTCGGCTCTTTCAGCTTAAACTTTTTTAATTCAAATTAACCGCTATTTGGTTTTTGCTAATTTAATTTTTGTGCTCATTTAATAGATCACTTTCAAGTTATGTGTCGGCAACGCCTGCGAGTCCCCTGCAATTGCAGGCATATAGTAAAAGCGTAACGCGGTAACGGTAATCCACGGGCCTTAGTCTTGTTTGCCACTGATGTGGTATAAAAAAAACAAGTTTGACTTTGGAATACTGTTTTTCAGAAATAATAAAAACCGTTGACGGTACCATTTTTTTTACAAAAAGCCTCACCAATGGTTGGCTCTTGTATCCCTGATGGAAAGTGAAGTGATGCAGGGCCTAAGATGAAGCTCACTGGTTCTGTAGTAGCCTATATGTTCACTGCTACTTGAAGGCACTTAGACCATAAATGATCAGAACCAGATTGTCAGCGATCAAGCGTAGGTAAAGTTTGAGCACCAGTGCATGTAAAGACTGGTTCACACGGCCGCGTTAAGTGCCAAAAACCGACAATGTTTGCCAGTTACCGTCGTTCACGTCCAATTCTCTTCCTACTAAACGAACACACATTGTCTTCAAACATGCTACCTGATAATTAGGCATACATATATACTCTCCAGCACTGATGTGCCGACGGAAAGTTTCCTAAATTGCTAATTGACATAGGAAAATTTCGGAAATTCCACTCATTTTTGTATGAGAATTGAAAATTTCCATTTCCAAAACGGAAATTTTCTTGTGAAACTTTCTAGAGATTTCCGACAACTTCTCCAACTTTTTGGAAACTGCTATCTGCACTCTCGAGATACATACATAAACGCCTGTGTTAGCAGAAGGGGTAGGCAGAGCACATGAAAACGAATCTTCAGTGCCATTTCTTATGTGCTTAAAGACAGAGACAATTTGACATTGCAGTATTGCACCACAGTATTAAAGAAATACCATCTCATTGCGGTTGTGTTGTGGTGCAACTCTCAATATGTCATCATCATCATCCTGGCCGATTTCGACCACGGCGACTGGAAAAAGAGAAGAATTCTGGCTAACTGGAGCGTCGTTCGTGAGCTCTCAGGTGACTGACGTAGCCTATCTTTGCAGAGAATGTGCGACCACATTCCCTATAGGTCAGCACCCCTCCGACAAAATTGTAGTGTATGGCCGCAGGTGGTCGAGCCTTCAACTCCTCGCGCTTAGCGTCGAGTTCGTTACGTCTTCGTTCTTCGAAGGCTTGCACATTAACATTCACTGTATGTCTCCACTTTGACCGATCTTGAGCCAAAATCTGCCAGCGCGATGGGTCAATATCACACCTCCGCATGTGGCGCTTCAGCACATCCTTATAACGCAGAAGCTGGCCGCCCTGTTTTCGCTTGCCTTCCTGCAGTTCTGAGTACCGAAGTCAATATATACCGAATCCTTAAACCGCCAACACAAGAGCCATGGAACATATTTATAAGTAAGTTGTACCTATGCACCCAGATTTTTGCACTTGATTGTATCAAAAGATTAACCACCCAAGTAGCAACGAGCATGGGACTCGTGTATGTCGTAATAATTAATTACACACAATGGCCGGCTCTTGTAATGATGACAAGGAATCGAGATTGCGGCACGGCTACCGAGAACGATCAACAATAACATTATTGTCATTTAATTACGATTACCATTTAATAATGATTGTTATTAAGTTGTTGAAAGACCATCATTAATTACTAATTACTTCAGCATTGGTACAAACTTGTACCAACTAAGCACGTAAATTGAAGCATGTTTTTATACATTATTCCTATTTTGTTGCCAATTGTTTCAGAATATTTGATACAATGTTTTGAGATTCTATAGAATGAAGAAAGTGTTAGTTTAACATAACCGTTTTTATCAACAATAATTATAGAGTTAATATAATAATATAATTAAAAGTACCCATGTTAATTGGTTTTGGACGTCTTTCGGCTGATATGATGATTTTAGAAATGCCAACTCATGTACTGCCGACGGAAAGTTTGCTAAATTGCGAAATTTTTCTGCAATTTAAAATGAAAATTTCGGAAATTTCTCTCATTTTTGTATGGGAATTGAAACTTTCCATTTCCAAATTGGAAATTTCCTTTATTTCTTGTAAAACTTTCTAGGAATTTCCGAGATATTTTCTAACTTTTTGAAAACTCCGCAAACATTCAGTGGCGGGAACCCGACTAGCGGGGCGCCTACGCCGTAGTCGCTTTCCGCTACATGGGATTGGCTACGAGCGTAGCGCGTAGCGATTTTAACAGCGAATATGTTAAAGTAAGTCAATCAGACTACTGAAAGGGAGTAAATCTACTTGCAAAGGTCAATCTTAAAGCATAAATTGTAAATATGCACGTTTTCCAGTCCCCAAGACTTAAACAAAAGCAGACCTCATTACATCCAGTTATTGTTACCTCGTTTAGAATATAACCTTTGAATTAATATTCAACTACTCGCTTTCTAGTTGTTATATATTAGCCGTAATAGCAGTAAGTGGTGTTGCATGCGGTTTATTGCGACCTTTAGGAAAGTTTAACACCAAACACTGCATTTCCGACTGCGAGTGAAATACTGAATTATAACGAGAGTTTTAACCTAGAGGGCAAGAGCAGATAGTTTACATTACAGTTAATCATATAAGGATGGCAAATGTTTACAATCGTATAAGAGGGCAGTTTAAATTACTATGGTTCTTTGAGCGCGTCGTGGAAAAACTATCGATTATCCGTTTTTTTTTTGTTGGAAGATTCGAAGTTACTTTTCTTGAAACCTTGAAAGGTAACCCTTTCTTACACCGATAAGATTTGGTAATTTTAAGGATTCCGTACCTCAAAAGGAAAAACCGGAACCCTTATAGGATCACTGGTGCGTCTGTCTGTCCGTCTATCACAGCCGATTTGCTCCGAAACTACTGGACCGATTGAGATGAAATTTGGTAAACATATGTAAACTGGAAAATTTAAAAAAAAAGTTTAGCAAACTATTGTGTGACATATCAAATGAAAGGGGTTGTTGTAAGCATCTCAGATATATATTTTTTAAATAATTTTAGCAGAAACAGATTTGAAGTAATTTAGGAAAAAAGACGAAAATTCACCATTCCCCCCCTTATCTCCGAAACTACTAGGCTAATATGGAAAATAGTTCCTTGCCTAAAGATTACAGGAAAACCTATAAGAAGTTTGAGTATTCAAAGTAACGGGCATAGCAATTTTACGGAACCCTCACCACGCGAGTTGAACTCGCACTTGTCCGGTTTTTAATAAATCGCCGGTTAGGCAAAGCACATAAATCTAGTGTCCTGTCGTTTCAGCAAAAATATTTAGCAAATTTACACTTACAAACAACGATTAGCAAAATTTTGTTTTGACAATTTTTTTTTCCAGTCAAATTTTTACAACTGACTCATTTGACCAAATAATCAACAAACAAATTTACATTTTACAACTCAACTTTCTACAAATGACTCATTTGACCAAGTAATCAATAAGCTTTGCTCCCGCTTTCGTCTTCGAGGTTATTTTTAGGGTTCCGTAGCCAAAATGGCAAAAACGGAACCCTTATAGTTTCGTCATGTCCGTCTGTCCGTCTGTCCGTCTGTCCGTCTGTCCGTCTGTCCGTCTGTCCGTATGTCACAGGCATTTTACTCGAAAACTATAAGGTGTATTTTAATAAAATTTTGAGGAAAGGTGTATTTTGTTAGCCGCTACATAGTTTTGTAATTAAAACGACAAAAAAAAATTTTTTTAGGGGTGCACTCCATACATAAAACTAAAAGTCAAAATTTTTTTTTTCATTGTGACCCCCCGTGTGGCACATCAATCGATAGGCCTTTCAAAATAAATATAAGGTTTCTTAGCATTTTTTTTGATTAAGTGAATAGAGCCGGAGATAATCGCCCCGAAAGTCACTAAAATTCTGTCCCCCCCCCTCTAATTTTTGAACGGTGTATTTTAAAAATATGGAAAAAATCATGGACATAGGGCTTATTAATTTCATTCACCGAAAATTGTTTTGAACAAGATCGGTTCAGAGGTTTTCGAGATATTGCTGAAAAACTGCCTTCCTCAAAGAAAAGGACGTAAGTGCCGTAAAATTTCTGTGACGATACGACCTTTTTAATAGGCACGGAACCCTTCGTTTTGCGTGGTCCGACACGCACTTGGCCGGTTTTTTATAAAAGAGCGGAAACACTTGTTTGCAAAAAAAAATTGTAATTTTGCAACACAAAACATTGTAATTTTTATCCTACGCACTACTCAAATTGGGACATCGTATGTTATGCAAAACGATACATTTGCCAAAAAAACTTAATTATTGAAGACATTTGACGTTATGTACTTATTGCTAATTGGGTGTTTGTCAAGTAAACGTTTGTATAATGAAACTTTTGCGCTATAACACGTTTACCAAATAATTATTTGATGAAGCGTTTTTTTTCAAACGATAATTTGGTAATATTTTTTTGGTAACCTGGAATATCAAAGGTAAATGACGTAGTTGTCGTTAGACTGCTCAAGTATTTGTAACACGACTAAACGTTTTGTTGCCTGCTTTCACACGGCCACCGCCTTGCATTGCAGGTGGAATGCTAATGACATGTAGGTCGGGGTTCAAATCGGCTATGTAGGGGAGACAATAGGAACAACAATTCCTTATAGATAATAACTTGTCCTCTCCTTAACACTGTATTTTGCCCATGACAGGGGGGTCCAGTACCACCCGGGCTGGCATGCTGACATTTGTACAAGGTGGTCGGGATGCGTTTTTACTCCTTACAACCTCATGAATAGCCTGGTAAAATTATTTGGGTTCCTTCCGAGCGTTACTATTTTGACGGAAACTCAATTTTTAGGGTTCCGTAGCCAAAATGGCAAAAATGGAACCCTTATGGTTTCGTCATGTCCGTCTGTCCGTATGTCACAGGCCTTTTACTCGAAAACTATAAGGTGTATTTGAATAAAATTTTGAGGATAGGTGTATTTTGTAAGCCGCTACGTAGTTTTGTAATTAAATGACTAAAAAATTTTTTTTAGTGGTGCACTCCATACAAAACTGTAAGTCATTTTTTTTTTCATTTAAGCCCACGTGTGGCACATCAAGCAATAGGTCTTTCAAAATAAAATTAAGGTTGCTCAGCAATTTTTTTGATTAAGTGAATAGAGTCGGAGATAATCGCCCTGAAAGTCACTAAAATTCTACCCCCCCCCCCTCTAATTTTTGAACGGTGTATTTTAAAAATATGAAAAAAATAATGGACATTGGCGTTATTATATTCTTTTACCGAAAATTATTTTGAACAAGATCGGTTCAGAGGTTTTCGAGATATTGCTGAAAAACTGCCTTTCTTAAAGAAAAGGACGTAAGTGCCGTAAGATTTCTGTGACGATACAACTTTTTCAATGGGCATGGAACCCTACGTTCTACGTGGTCTGACACGCACTTGGCCGGTTTTTAGGGTTCCGTAGCCAAAATGGCAAAAACGGAACCCTTATAGTTTCGTCATGTCCGTCTGTCCGTCTGTCCGTCTGTCCGTCTGTCCGTCTGTCCGTCTGTCCGTATGTCACAGGCATTTTACTCGAAAACTATAGGGTGTATTTGAATAAAATTTTGAGGATAGGTGTATTTTGTTAGCCGCTACATAGTTTTGTAATTAAAATGAAAAAAAATTTTTTTTAAGGGGTGCCCTCCATACATAAAACTAAAAGTCAAAAAAATTTTTTTCGTTGTGACCCCCCGTGTGGCACATCAATCGATAGGCCTTTCAAAATAAATATAAGGTTTCTTAGCATTTTTTTTGATTAAGTGAATAGGGTCGGAGATAATCGCCCCGAAAGTCACTAAAATTCTGTCCCCCCCCCTCTAATTTTTGAACGGTGTATTTTAAAAATATGGAAAAATTCATGGACATAGGGCTTATTAATTTCATTCACCGAAAATTATTTTGAACAAGATCGGTTCAGAGGTTTTCGAGATATTGCTGAAAAACTACCTTCCTCAAAGAAAAGGACGTAAGTGCCGTAAAATTCCTGTGACGATACGACCTTTTTAATAGGCACGGAACCCTTCGTTTTGCGTGGTCCGACACGCACTTGGCCGGTTTTTTATTACTATTACTATGAACAAAATATTCGTCACTTGTCTTTTTCTGACAAATACGCGGGCACCAGAGTGGTGGATGACGGATGTCTTATCCACAGCTATCAACGATAAAGGAACGACTTGCCACAGGTATTCTGATTGCAATGATTGATAAACTCTATTTCTGCATTAACTATTAGTCTAGTGTCTACATTGCAGAAAATAGCATATTCATAAAACCCGCCCCTCACTTGTGTATCGCTCCGGAAAAATGCTCCGATTCCGAATGTTTTCCTCGTCGGTCGTTGACCAAGTCATATGGCATACATATCTATGACATAACAACATGCGTGCGTGTGCGACTCGCCGCGTTCTCCATCTATCGGCATTCTGTGGCAACTTCACGCAGGCTCGACTCTCTAAACACACCGATGCGTGTGATTCAACTCGAATTGGTCGTAGTATCTAAGGTGTTTAATAGATGGCGTTATGGTGAATATGCTAATTTTTTATTTTTTTACAGGTAATAAATTAGCCATCGGTGTCTGGTGAATACGGTAAATATGTCTAGGTTCTTAGGT
The DNA here is from genome assembly GCA_932294315.1 of Epinotia nisella. Classification (NCBI taxonomy): domain Eukaryota; kingdom Metazoa; phylum Arthropoda; class Insecta; order Lepidoptera; family Tortricidae; genus Epinotia; species Epinotia nisella. The sequence continues at coordinate 14,080,786 of OW028693.1, forward strand.
TTAAGATAATAACAATTGAATATTTGCTTATAACTATACCTCGAACTCGATTAAGGATATGGCGGATATCTAAAATTAGTCTCTAATCAATTTAATCTGCCGATTGAAATACATTAATATTCTTGTTATCAAGATTTGTAACAATGCTGTTCTGACGTCACTTCGTCTTTGAACTGATTAAAAGATATGTCTATATCCTAAATCGGTCTATCTATTGATAAGGAATAAAGGAGATTAGGTTATGTTTGTTTTTTGACATTTTAGGTAGTATTATGTCACGCGTGCAGGCAGAGTCACGTAGGCACGTAAACGCCCTAAACTAAAACTCTAAAAATGTTAGTGTTTCAAAACATATGCTATATAATAAAAATCATGGAGGGACTGTGAAGTTGATTCATGTATACCCCGATTAACTTAAAAAATAAAAAGCAAATTATGTTTAAAACGGAATGCTAAGTGGTTTTTAGGGTTCCGTAGCCAAAATGGCAAAAACGGAACCCTTATAGTTTCGTCATGTCCGTCTGTCCGTCTGTCCGTCTGTCCGTCTGTCCGTCTGTCCGTCTGTCCGTATGTCACAGGCATTTTACTCGAAAACTATAAGGTGTATTTAAATAAAATTTTGAGGATAGGTGTATTTTGTTAGCCGCTACATAGTTTTGTAATTAAAATGACAAAAAAAAATTTTTTTAGTGGTGCACTCCATACATAAAACAAAAAGTCAAAAATTGTTTTTTCATTGTGACCCCCCGTGTGGCACATCAATCGATAGGCCTTTCAAAATAAATATAAGGTTTCTTAGCATTTTTTTTCATTAAGTGAATAGGGTCGGAGATAATCGCCCCGAAAGTCACTAAAATTCTGTCCCCCCCCCTCTAATTTTTGAACGGTGTATTTTAAAAATATGGAAAAATTCATGGACATAGGGCTTATTAATTTCATTCACCGAAAATTGTTTTGAACAAGATCGGTTCAGAGGTTTTCGAGATATTGCTGAAAAACTGCCTTCCTCAAAGAAAAGGATGTAAGTGCCGTAAAATTTCTGTGACGATACGACCTTTTTAATAGGCACGGAACCCTTCGTTTTGCGTGGTCCGACACGCACTTGGCCGGTTTTTGAATGTTCGTGTTGTCTATAGAGCAAACAAGTAGCTTGATTAGAAACCTACTAAACATTATGTAAGTACGTTGTTATGATTATGTTTTTACCCACAGGAAAAAACGGCTGTACCTATGTATCGACAATTTGTCTCTTGAACGTAATTAACATATGTAAACACCTTGCTATAGAAATATAAATTGGGTGTTCTTTTTTTGGTACCGTCATCATCAGCCTACGTACATCCTGATGGGTACAGCAAAGGCTTCCCTCTCATATGCTCTCATATACATATTTCTTGATTTGTCATACATGTAATACATTGATTCCCCCAGTTACTGTTATGTTATGTTATGACAAAATTAGGAAACGGATCAGAAGGCATATTTTTTATTTTTCTTTTATTGTAGTCTATTAGGTGTTAGGTGTAAAAAACGCGCGCAGAGTTTGTCACTTCTTTTGTTTCTTCTTTTCTTCAGTCTTCTCTTTCTCTATATTCGCAACTATGTTATTTATAGCGTCCGCTTCCAATATTTGCATAGGCGCGTCTCTCTTCAACACCGCCACCTACCAACGAACACCATTTGGTCTCTAAACGTGCCCTTCAAAAAAATTCTGCAAACGATCACTTGGGTAGGTCACGGACCTTAATCGTTGAGCCATTTAGGTGTCAACTAATTTTGGTTTTTAATAGACATTGTGACTGGGTATAGGGGTGTGTTTTACACATGACTCCGGAGTTAAGGCTAAGTTGTTTTAGCCGATTAGAATGAGCTTAGCTTCGCTCTAGGAAGTTAGGGGTGAGCAATTAGCATGTACAAGAAATGTGCCAAATTAAACTAAATAAGCACCTTACTTTTAAATTACTCTGGCCGATTCCGACGACGCTTTCATCAGGGCACTGAGTGCCAGCTTCATGGTTCCGCTAAGTTGTTTTAGCCGATTAGAATGAGCTTAGCTTCGCTCTAGGAAGTTAGGGGTGAGCAATTAGCATGTACAAGAAATGTGCCAAATTAAACTAAATAAGCACCTTACTTTTAAATTACTCTGGCCGATTCCGACGACGCTTTCATCAGGGCACTGAGTGCCAGCTTCATGGTTCCGCTAAGTTGTTTTAGCCGATTAGAATGAGCTTAGCTTCGCTCTAGGAAGTTAGGGGTGAGCAATTGAGCATGTACAAGAAATGTGACAAATTAAACTAAATAAGCACCTTACTTTTAAATTACTCTGGCCGATTCCGACGACGCTTTCATCAGGGCACTGAGTGCCAGCTTCATGGTTCCGGTCTCCGTGTCCACTGTCTCGGGGCTGTAGTGCTTCTCCAGGAACTCTAGCACTGTTCCGTTGCATCTGCCCATTGAGCATGCCAGGAAATTAAACTAGTAAATAAGCATCTTACTTCTAAGTTACTCTGTGCCGATTCCGACGACGCTTTCATCAGGGCTCTGAGTGCCAGCTTGATGGTTCCGGTCTCCGTGTTCACTGTCTCGGGGCTGTAGTGCTTCTCCAGGAACTCGAGCACTGTTCCGTTGCATCTGCCCGTTGAGCATGCCTGACAGCAAATTAGATATTATTGGTATATGACGACTGGTTTAGCCTAGTGAGTGACACTGCCTACGACGCTGCTGACGAGGGCAAAAGTTTGTGTGATGAGCATGAATATTTATTTCTAAGACTTGTATGTTTTCTATGTATTTAAGTAGGTATTTATAACTATTATATCGACGTCTAGAAAACAAATATAATAGTAAAACAAGCTTAATAGCTTGCTATGGGGCTACTTCGATTTGTGCAAAATTATTCCCTAATCGAACGAGCGAGCGAATGTTTGTCTGTCCGGCCGGCGTCCAGTGTCCTGTGTCTGTCCCGCTATTCTCCTCTGCAGGTCGTATTTCTCAACCGATTCTCGTGGAATTTTGCGAGCAGGTTCGTTAATTAACTATATAGATATTTTCTGTAGAGTCACTTTTTCGATTAATGACATTCCTTCACCATTAGCTAAGAAGGGCCCTGTACCAATGAAATCTCATCCGTATCTATTACATACATCATTCTCTTTCATAATATAACGTCACAGCTTCTGACTTTCTAGCTGAAGTGTTCTCAACTAGTTTAGGGTAAGTGACCTGCTGTTTAACTCCCATAAGCTCAATGCTACTCACAACCATCATTAGTTGCACCAGTTCTACCATTGAACCACCTCTACCATTCTCGCTGTGGCACACTCCTACAGTATTTCCCTGTAAATAGTAAACACTTGCGTGGTCGTGGAAATTGCCCCTGGAGTGAGTCAATGTGAACGGTCAAGTAACCGGATTATATTTACTGTGTCCTGTGCATAAGTTCGCCAATTAGCGAGTTCGTAATTGATATTAACCCCATACCTTCCACCCGTGATACAGCCCCGAAGGCTCAGTCTTGAACAACTGCGGTGACCCATCGTAATCAAATCCCCCCACGATGCAGGATAGACCAAAGGGCCGGAGCCCGTTTATCTGTGTGTACATCTGCTTGATGCCGGCGATGTAGCGCGAGATGTACTCTATGGTCACTGAGTCCTCGACTGTCAAACGGTAGGACTGGCACTCGATTTGGGACCTGGGGAATTGTATTAGAGTATTAGTGGGAAATATGTAGCCTCTATCACAATATTCAGCCGAGAAGAAACTGTAAGTATCTATTATTTTTTTCCTAAAAAGATCAACCGTAAAACCATTATTACTAGTGGCTCTGTAAGCTGTACACCTCACGTTTTTTTTAATTTATAAAAACTGATTTGACAAAAAAATCCATGCATCCTAATTATCGAAAAAGCGCAAAATTTCACGAAAATTGGTTGAGAAATGCGATTTGTAGAGGAGAACAGCTGGGCAAACGCGCATACGAAATAATTTTGGCCCAAACTGAAGCAGAGAACTTCGTTCGCTTCGCTCGCTCGTTCAGTAAGACATGACGAGACGGAACGTTTTTCGTACGTCATATAAAGTAATCATAAGATATAGCACAGGAATGTCCATATACACAAAATATTCGTACAAAAACCGTCGAGAAATGCTCCAGTCAGATTAAAACGCCAAATCACTTACAAAGTCATATAATTTTAGTGTTTGCAAAAACATAAGTGTTTTAAAATTAAAATATCTTGTCGCTCCATATTGCCGCCGCTTTAAAGTGTATATTTTACGATCGTCAAGTTTGGCATTTAATGCTTTGCAAAAAAATGTTCCGTCGAGTCGAGCGAGACCGGACTGACATCAGAAAGCACAGACAGATGCTACCTTTGATAATATAATAAACATTTATGGGTGGAATGGCATTCCTTGTATTTAAATTGTTAGAATCGATACTGATTAAAAATATATAGTCTGTTTGACTCCTTTTCACGCTTAAACTGCTGAACTGATTCAAATGAAACTCGCTATGGAGACAGTTGGAGTCGCGTACGGAAGGACGTAGGTTAATTTTGTACAGGAATTAATTCCTTTAAGGGGTGAATAATCAGACATTTGACACAGACATAATGCTTACTGAGATATTAAAATGCGGTTCAAGCTAACATCTGCAATGTGTAACAATGCACACTTATCTATCTATACCTTACCTACTAATATTATAGAGGAAAAGTCGGTGAGATTTTAGCATTGTACTCGTAAGTTTCTATCAAGTGGATAAATCCAAGACGACTTATCCGATTAAAAAAAAATCTTTCACCGGTATATAGAACAAACCTTCGGGATGGACAAATTGTATCCCACGGCTTTGCGCCCGCGTTCTTTGGAATACGGGGCTAAGCCTGGAACTAAGCCAAACCAGGGGCGGTTCACTCTTTGATTTCGCGCCGCACAAAAACATGCCGGCCGGCCGCCTTTAGACGGTCTATCAGTGGTTGCCGCGCGCTGTTACGGGACGCACGCGTTCGCGCTTTGCATTGCATCGTCATTCGCCACGTAAAATAAATATGCCGCGTCATCTAGTTATATTGGTTGAAAATATTTTTTCTTTACATTATGTTTATGTATGTAGGCAACCCAGAGTTGTGTGTCTTCGAATTACATTTTGCAGAAACAGACAGTTTTTATGTCATAACCTTATGGCAAATTACACAGCTTTTGTGTATTTGGGTAATCCTAAGTAAATAAAGAATAATCGTAATATCGTTAGTAAAATACACTATTATACTAACGTACCTATAGTTTAATAGGTCGAGCTGGCGGTAACCCTAACTCTACGGCTCCGCCTCCGAAAGAGCGCGTTGCATGCGATAGAAAGAAATGACCACATTAAGGCACGTTTGGCGTACCTAAACAGGGAATTTGTTAACAGAGAACCTTCTGTACGTAGTACTATTACTTATTCTGTGGCCAAACCTAGAAATCAGCACTCTCGCATCAGCCCTCAGCCCAGAAAACACCAACGCAACATGATCGTCCAGAGGAACTATCTTCTTCTCTGTCCTATCCTCCTGTATCTCTGCTACCAACTTCTTCTCCACCGCCAGCACGATGGAGTCAGACCCTCGGACTCCAACGGCCGCTGACCCTTTCTTCACAGCTTCCTGGGCGTATTGGACTTGGAGAAGCTGTCCGCTTGGAGAGAATACTGTTACCGCTCTGTCGTAGCGTGACATCTCTGCTTAATCTGATAGCTTTATAAAACAAACTTATAGTATCTCTAATGTATCGTATTTATCGTACTAATTTTACTGACGTAAATGGATAAAAATATGGTGGAAAAGATATAAAAAGGCTCTTTTCTAGAGATATAGAAAAATACAATGTTATGACATTTGGTGTATTGTCAAAACCACGGCCTGCAATCTTTGAATAAAAACCGGCCAAGTGCGTGTCGGACCACGCAAAACGAAGGGTTCCGTGCCTATTAAAAAAGTCGTATCGTCATAGAAATCTTACGGCACTTACGTCCTTTTCTTTGAGGAAGGCAGTTTTTCAGCAATATCTCAGAAATCTTTCATCCGATCTTGTTCAAAACAATTTTCGGTGAATGAACTTAATAAGCGCTGTGTCCATGAATTTTTTCATATTTTTAAAATACACCGTTCAAAAATTAGAGGGGGGGGGACAGAATTTTAGTGACTTTCGGGGCGATTATCTCCGACCCTATTCACTTAATCAAAAAAAATGTTAAGAAACCTTATATTTATTTTGAAAGGCCTATCGATTGATGTGCCACACGGGGAGTCACAATGAAAAAAAAATTTTTGACTTTTAGTTTTATGTATGGAGTGCACCCCTAAAAAATTTTTTTTTTGTAATTTTAATTACAAAACTTTGTAGCGGCTAACAAAATACACCTATCCTCAAAATTTTATTCAAATACACCTTATAGTTTTCGAGTAAAATGCCTGTGACATACGGACAGACGGACAGACGGACAGACGGACAGACGGACAGACGGACAGACGGACATGACGAAACTATAAGGGTTCCGTTTTTGCCATTTTGGCTACGGAACCCTAAAAATCCGGACGTTAGTGTCTATGGTATCGTGGTCACGTGGTTTTGACAAACGGAATTGACTAAAATTTTACTTCGCTCCCCTCAACCCTCACCAACTGCCATCGAGCTATCCGAGCTGTCACTCTTGCCGCTTGTTTTTGAATTTGAGTGTTTTAACCAATATATGTTTAGACATAAAAAATAGAATCGCTGATGAATATGATACAGTCCTGTCAAATTGACAATCATTATTTTCCACTTATTTTCTTTAAATTTCAAATGCAGTCCTCAGAAACTCCAATACTGAGACCAAAATGTAAGGTGGCCCCAAGAGGATTTTACGAGACAAATATATGGTGGCAACACTCAGGCGTTGTCAAATTGACAATATTAAAATATTTTTAATTTTTTTCTTTAAATTCAAATTCTAACGTCATTCTAATTGCCATCGTATTTTCTCCATATTTTGCTGAAAATAATTAAACTTTCGTGGCGACAACCGTTCCGCTGCGTATATAAAGTAATAATGTTTAAAGTAACTCATAATGGTGGGTAAAACCCGAAGGTGTGAAGTGTGTGGCGTCAGAGAAAGCCTTAGGGGAGGATTCTTTGCCAGTTTTCCCAAGGATGAGCTCCGGTAAGTCAAAAACATAATCTCATCTAGCTACATGTACACATTTACCGGTAGTTTTTTCTTAGTGGACGTTTTAGGGTTCCGTAGCCAACAAGGAACCTTTGTAGTTTCGCCATGTCTATCTGTCCGTCAGTCCGTCTGCAGCTTATCTCATTGACCCTTGTTACTAGAAAGCTGTAATTCGGCATGGCTTTATAAATTAAACGCCTACAAAATGGTAGAATAAAATCATGGCAGTAGTACATATCATGAATTGATTAAGTTAACTTACTAACTTACTATACTAACTTCAAGTAAGTTAGTTAGTTGCCTGTTCGTATGTAAATATGTAAGTATGCAAGTTGTCCGTCAAAATTTGCAATCCATTTTTCAGTCACTTGCCGTTATCCGATTGAGCTGAAATTTTGGGTAGTACTCGTAGTATAGTTTGGATGACAATTTAATATTATGGTACCATCGAGCTGATCTGATGATGGAGACAGAAGATGGCCTTGGGAGTTATGGGTTAAGTATTTAACCGACGTAACCCCGTTGTGTTTGGGCTCGTTAGAATCGTCTCAATGAGTAGTTGATGATGGTATACAGAAAAGTACAGTCGTACTATAAAAGCTTGTACCAAAAATGATTTTTTTGACAGAAACTTATATCATCATACTTTGGTTTATGGATCGAATACACAATAATTATTTTTTCCCATGTCACATGAGCAATATAATCTTAATCTTCATTACTTTAATAAATTACTTGCAGGTGTAAAACTTGAATTAAACAAGTTGGTAATGAAGATCTAGTGCATGTACCTATTGAAAAGCTGAATGAGGAAAGCCAAGTTTGCGGCGACCATTTCGATCGAAGAGATTTTAGCAAGATAGGATAAAGATTAAAGAAGAGAGCTTATCCAAAGTTGCATCTCTCCGCACCACCTTTATCCTACCATCAAATGACTGCAATATTTTGTAAAGAGGTAAGTTTGAATCCCAGGCAAAGAGATAGGATAGTTTTTATCCCGGAAATCATCACCATCAAAGGAACGTCATTTGTGGTTTAGTGTGCCGATATGTGCCTGTTCTCAGATGTCAACTGTTCGTCATCATATTCGTCCGTCCGTCTGTCTATGATCGCCTGTCTCCGTGTCTGTACATCTGTGTCCTGTATATTTTGGATTTAAGTTTTGATGTTGAGATGTTAGGGTGTTTAGATGTTTGTTACCCAATCACACTCAAACGGCTCAACCAATTTGAATGAAATTTTGCACGAAGATAGTTAATAGCTTGGTTTAAAATATAGAATAGTTTTTTTTATCCCGGGTTCATGCAGACGAAGTCACGGGTGGAAGCTAGTAATATTATAAAGAGGAAATGGGCTGTGAGATTGTAAGTTTGTATTGTACATAATGGGTAGTCTCCGGAACCACTGGAGAGCTTTAAATTTTTTTTTCATTGGTGTCTACAATGGACTTTCTGGATGGATATCGGCTATTTTTCATTCCACGGGTTTGCCTGCGTTTTCTGCAATACGCGAGTGAAACCGCGCGGGCAGCTTAGTAGTAAGCATGCGGACTGCCTGATGGTAAACAGACACCGTCGCCTATGGACGCTTGCGATTCCAGAAGAATCTTAAATGCATTGCCAACCCTTTATTGATTAGAGGTTTTTTTTAAACTTTGACGGTGACAAACAAGCATACTGTCTGCGTGATGGTAAGCAGACACCGTCGCCTATGGACGCTGGCGACACCAGAAGAATCTTAAATGCATTGCCGACCCTTTATTGATTTGAGGTTTTTTTAAACTTTGACGGTGATAAACAAGCTTACTGTCTGCGTGATGGTAAGCAGACACCGTCGCCTATAGACGCTGGTGACACCAGAAGAATCTTAAATGCATTGCCGACCCTTTATTGATTTGAGGTTTTTTTAAACTTTGACGGTAATAAACAAGCTTACTGTCTGCGTAATGGTAAACAGACACCGTCGCCTATGGACGCTGGCGACACCAGAAGAATCTTAAATGCATTGCTGACCCTTTATTGATTTGAGGTTTTTTTAAACTTTGACGGTGATAAACAAGCTTACTGTCTGCGTGATGGTAAGCAGACACCGTCGCCTATGGACGCTGGCGACACCAGAAGAATCTTAAATGCATTGCCGACCCTTTATTGATTTGAGGTTTTTTAAAACTTTGACGGTGATAAACAAGCTTACTGTTTGCGTGATGGTAAACAGACACCGTCGCCTATGGACGCTGGCGACACCAGAAGAATCTTAAATGCATTGCCGACCCTTTATTGATTTGAGGTTTTTTTAAACTTTGACGGTGATAAACAAGCTTACTGTCTGCGTAATGGTAAACAGACACCGTCGCCTATGGACGCTGGCGACACCAGAAGAATCTTAAATGCATTGCCGACCCTTTATTGATTTGAGGTTTTTTTAAACTTTGACGGTGATAAACAAGCTTACTGTCTGCGTGATGGTAAGCAGACACCGTCGCCTATGGACGCTGGCAACACCAGAAGAATCTTAAAAGCATTGCCGACCCTTTATTGATCTGAAGATTTGGTGTGTTGACAGATATAGACAAACGCCGCTCCCTCACTCGACACATGCTCGGGAGCGCTGGCGCCTACTCACCACCAGGAACACACACCACATACCTACAGAGCAAGTAGTGGCGATTTTACGGCTGCGGTAATTTATTTTAGTCAAGTGCCCACCCACCGGCTAAATGCAGGTTACTACTGAGTATGTGAAAAAAATCATGGCAGTAGTACATATAATGAATTGCAAAGGAAAACTATCACGCCTAAGTAGGCACAACTAGTTAACAAGTAATGTAAACTAACTACTTAAAATGAACTTGGAAAGGCCAAAGGCCGTGCCAGGATAAGCTAAGTGATTCTGCCCCCATCGAGTTTGGGCTTGTAATTTTTATGGACGGTGTGGCTCTACATTAGTAATTAATGTGCAAAATTTGAGCACCCTAGACTTTATAGTTTTTGTTTAAAAAATAAAGTAAATATGATTTTTCTTCGATATTTCTTTTTCTAGCCAACCGATTTTAGTGTGCTTCACATATATTGTACACTTACTAAAGATGATTATATGACATAAAGTATATTTTCATTATGTCTTAGAAAAAAAGGTAAAAAAAGCTGACTGCACTTTTCAAATATTGTTTTTATTTGCTTCCAGGTTAGAGACCGCTCCATTTTTTTCACCAATTATACACCTACTAACGACCTATGATATGTATTTTTTTCCAAATTATAACAGTGGGAGAACATGGAGATATCTTTACATAAAATACTTTACATACATTTCCTAGAACCGCAATAATATAAAAAGGAATGATTGAAACCTCTTTAGAGAAACGTGCATGACATATTAAATACTGGCCACTTACAATTCGTTAGGTTTAAAAACAAATTAAATATTCCGCTGCGAATCGTCGTTTCTTTAATTTGTTTTTAAACCTAACGAATTGTAAGTGGCCAGTATTTAATATGTCATGCACGTTTCTCTTAAGAGGTTTCAATCATTCCTTTTTATATTATAGTGGTTCTAGGAAATGTATGTAAAGTATTTTATGTAAAGATATCTCCATGTTCTCCCACTGCTATAATTTGGAAAAAAATACATATTATAGGTCATTAGTAGGTGTATTATAGGTGTAAAAAATGGAACGGTCTCTAACCTGGAAGCAAATAAAAAAAAAATTGAAAATCAGTCAGCTTTTTTTACCTTTTTTTCTAAGACATAATGAAAATATACTTTATGTCATAAAATCATCTTTAGTAAGTGTACAATATATGTGAAGCACACTAAAATCGGTTGGCTAGAAAAAGAAATATCGAAGAAAAATCATATTTACTTTATTTTTTAAACAAAAACTATAAAGTCTAGGGTTCTCAAATTTTGCACATTAATTACTAATGTAGAGCCACACCGTCCATAAAAATTACAAGCCCAAACTCGATGGGGGCAGAATCACTTAGCTTATCCTGGCACGGCCTTTGCTACAAATTCGGCCGACGCGACCGCACCGTTTAGTTGGCGCGCGCGTGTAGATGTTACAAAGACAGACAGGCAACTACGGAATCCTACACTGCGCGTGGCCCGACACGCACTTGGCCGGTTTTGTCTGCTACCATTGCTGGTTTATCAATTTTTATAAGCTATATATTAACTTGACCTGTTCGTATGTAAATATCGATACCCTAGTTCACAGTCGTACTAATTACATTTTTTTGTCACTGAAATTGTAACTTTATGATTTGTGCACTATCGTCCTAATTACGCCACTTTTCTCCCCGTAATTAGTACGATTGTGAACTACGGTATCGTATGTAAGTAGAGGTAATGTTTGTGAGATTGTATGTAGGGGGTAAACTGCAACAAACAACTATCCCGGTTTAAAAAACTATTTTACGTGAGTATAGATTGCGCTCTCTGGGACATAAATAACTACATTTAATCCCGCGGCTTCGCTTGCGTTTTTTGTAATACCCAAGCTGATCCGTGCAGACAGCTAGTCTATAGTTCTATACTAATATTACTACAAAGGGGTAATGTGTGTTGCTTTGCGTGTTTGTTTATGGTAATCTCCGGAACTACTCTGCCGATTTTAAAGATTCTTTCGCCAGTATTATACAGACACAAGCTATGTATTGAGTTCTATGTACCATGAGAATCTAAAATATAAATTTATCTAGCTGATAATAATAATACAAAGACATTTTCAGATGGGTCTATGCGGAACAAACGAAAACTTGATCACGATTCAGGTGCGTACATTTTTTATTTTCCTGTGTCTTGCAACTTTGTATTAATCCGTTTCAACCCAAGCTGTTCTGCTGTATTCTTTGTATGAAACTCTATACTGCAACGAATATTTATTATGTTAAACTCCCATATGAAGTTGTGCCGAGTCAAAACGAGTGCAAACGACAAGGTTCTTAGGTGTTCAGCTACTTATGGCGCCGAATTAAGTGCCTTCAAAAAGAAACTGCAGCCTTTGAGTTTATTTTTATTTACCTTGATAGTATTTGTTTCAGTAGGTAGGTATGCAGAACTCATAGTTCTGTGGTCGATTATATATTACCTATCTCATCCAAATACCTTTTAAAAGCGTTGTAAGCGGCGGTAGCAGAGTTGTTCATGCGTGTGATTCTCAATCCTCATGCGGGTTCCAAACCTGATCAACGAGTTCTTCGGAATGTGCGATTCATTTGATATTTCGAACTAATTGGATCCATGAAGTCTTTTTAGTATAAATTGGGAATGAGAATCACTGGTAGACTAGACATGTAGGTACCTACTTACTTTGGAAGTGCTACTATCCGGTTAAGAGTCATAAATTAATGAATATGCCCTATGATACACTGTATGAGTGACCACTCATCATCATAAACTTAAAGAGCCGGGCTCTTGTCGGTAGAGTAATCGCCATTCTGTTCTCTCTGCCACTGAACACAAAGCCGCTGCCAACGTCTACCTAAATATGTATCAGATCTGAAATGATCACTCATGTATACGTAAATTATATACGTAATAATGAAATATATACGTAATTATATTTCAGAATCAATACCAGAAAAAACGCCCTCGTCTTGAAAATGAACTTAGTTCTAGAGGCGGTCCAGTTCCCGGGCCCCAGAAAACAGAACAAGCACATCAAAAAGCTGATAAGTAAGTAGTTCAAGTACGCTGGTTCCCGTAAACGAAAATAGTCTTAGTACCTACCTAGTGATATGTTATAAAACGCCGCGATAGAACATCTAAATTTATATATATTACAACCTTAAAGAAAAAAACCCTGGAAACTTTCGGTAGCAAATATAGCAAAAACGAAACTTATAGTTTCGTCCTGTCAGGCCAGTTGTGTCTGTCTGGATGTCACAGGGTTTTAATTCAGAAAGTATAAAGCCTCTGTTGTAAATATAGATGCCTTTTGCGTACCTCTCTATATGCTGAAATCATTTGGACTTTTTACAATAGGGACAGTTGAATTTTTTACAGTGCCAATAACTGCTATATTTACAATAGTATAATAGCTTATTTATTATAATAATTTAAGTGGTATATAGTGGGGAATTGCTACGGTTTATTTGCGAGCGTTGAGGTGAACTTAAAACAAGTTTCAGAATAGGGGTGAAGGAATATAAATTTACTAAAGCTGCTGTATCTATGTTCTTCATGCTTCTCAAAACTAACGAGTTAATTTTTTGATTTTCACAGATTGCGATATGAAAAAGGGTGAACTTCAACTTCTTCTATTTAAAAAGAAGGTTTAGCAGACAAGTGCTAAAAGTCTAAACAATACAACACGGTTAGGTGAATAAATCGAATGCTTTGCGCACACGGCGGATGGGTGCGGATCCGGAGCGGGCCGGGTCAGGAGCACGGCGCGCGGCGCGCGGCGCGGGCCTATTCGTCTATACTATACCTAGGCCGTTAGCATCTGAGCGTTAGGGTAATAAAATCCGCCGGCAACTAAGGATGAGTGCGAGCGAGAAGCAGATAGCAGAGTTTTATTACCCTAACGCTCAGATGCTAACGGCTCTATTATAGCTCTCTATGAACAACATCACACAGGCGGCCGAGCGAGTAACGAGCGGGCGAGGCGAGCGGCGTCGTTTCATTGGTTCAAATTTATTTTACGAGAATCTATCTACTTGTATGTTAACATACACAACTTCCACTTAAAGTTTGTAAAAGTTCATTGTGAAAATCACTACATACCGAGTAAGCGTTATAGTCCGTTTGCTAAGGGGAAAAGTATGACATTTTGGAGTACAGCAAGTTGGATAAGTGGCGTGCTCTCGTTTCGGAGGCGAAGGCCCTTTTTGGATCACTGCAATAGAGTATTTAAGAGCAAGTTTGGCCTAGCCTACCGTATCAGACCACATAATAGGGATAATTCATATATAATACGTATTTTGCCCCATGCAAGAAGTTGACGCCTTTGGTACGTGAACAAGTTAGAATAGTGTGAATAAATAAATCCCAAGCTATTATAGTTAAACTCATTAAAGTGCTTGATTGATATACTTACATACCCACCTATTCATACATGTGTAAACATAATTTATTGTCGTGTCGAATTCGTATCCCTTCTGCATAATTTTAAAATAAAAATACTTACCTTTTAAGTGAAGTTTTTTTTTGATTTGTTCTGTAATTTAGAAAATGTATTTGTCTATTTGGAAAACTGGTGCACCCTGCAGGATATCTACTTTTCCTAAACCACATTGTTAAATCCCGCCCGAAGTATCTGCAAACCTTGTTGTATACATAACTAAAAGTAATGCCCCGTATAGGTAGGTAGGTTTAGTAGGCACAGGTCGGCAGAAAAAACTACGGCTGCACGGCTATCACAAGACGGCGCGCGAGCTCTCGATTTTTCTCGCACTATACTTATATCTCTTTCTAAGTTCTTTAATAAGAGAGAGACAGATAGTGCGAGAAAAATCGAGAGAGCTCGCGCGCCGTCTTGCGATAGCCGTGCAGGTCCGTGGTTTTTTCGGCCGAGCTGTGCCTACTGTACCTACATGGGGCATTGCTGAGCATAAATATATATACATCATAGTAGTTCCAAACCTTCCCGTAGGAGGGCGACACCCTGCTTCCTGCCCATGTGGCCGCCGACAGATCTCTATTACAACACATAAAAATAGGTACTCTGTGCTATGGTGCCATACACTGGCTGTGTGTTTTAGTTCTCATGCCAAAACATCCATCAAAATTAAAAAGAATAAAAAGGTCTCGTCAATGCTAGCGGAGTCCTATTGGCTACATTGGTTGTATGACAGTTGTGCGTCTGATACGTAGTATCTCTTATTAGTCTGTGGTCAAAACCAAGAAAAGAAATACATTGTTTATGGTTGGTTGTTTGATTTTTTTTTTGCTTTACTGTTAAGCCGCGTACACAGACGTGTGTTCATATGAGATAGTAGAAAGCATACTTATCTCGTTCTAACAACACAACAGCATTATAGGTGAATGGATTTTCTCTCTTAAATACATCTTGTCCCTTTCAGATCCGGCCAATACAATTATGCGGGTTGATTATATTTAATTGTCAATTCAAAAACATATTATGTCAATATGTTTCATTTTACCTTACCGGGGTCTCGTTTTTCCTGTCTGAAAGAGCTATTTAATCTAAAACGGCATTGAAGTACGAGATGTACGTTGAAGGGAGCACGATATATTGGTCTCGTTATACCTTACAACTGCGTCTCGCAGGCTTGCCAAGGTTGACCCAACACGTAAACATCACATATCGTTTGCGACCTCATCATAAAACCAATATAGTTACAACTTAGAAAAGTTGAAAAACCCCCGATTTTACATTTCAAAGTTCAATATCTCAAAAACGGCTGAGCCGATTTTGTCGAAAAGTAGCTAAGAACTGTCTCGATCACGTCAGCTTTCGGACAAAAAGAACCGCATTAAAATCGGTCCATTCGTTTAGGAGCTACGATGCCACAGACACGTCAAACTTATAACGATTAGTCAAAATTATTAAGTATTATTAACAAACCCCGGATGACGGGAGCAAAAATGCGTTGACAGCTTTATAGTGCGAGGACACACATTTTATATCATATAAATCGATGTCGATAAAAAGCACGATGTACCTACTGGACTACTGCTATGATATGCAGAAGTATTAATTATTGTTGAAAATAAAATTAAAACGAAATGTTTGTATTTTTTCAGTATTTTATATAGTTTTCGTAATATACAATTATCATTTTTTCTAAATTTTCTGATTTTAAACTCCTTAATTGCGATATGCAAATATGATATGAAAGAGGTCTATAAGTTATGTGAAAAGTATCTATTTATAACTGTCATTCACTTTATCTATTTTACGATCATTCCCGTGAGTATGATATAATTATAGTACCAATGTAATTAGTTGACTGAAATGGTATCTATACTTACCTGATGTACCTAATATTGTGTAACAACCTGACATGTAAGATAATAAGTTTGATCTATAAATTTCTGATTCAATAATTTGTTCGTATGGATGTCGATAGAATAGTCGATATTTAACTAAGCACTAGTGACAAGTGCATTTTTGCTCCCGTGGTCCGGGGTTTGATTATTAACCCCCGACGCAAAGAGAGGTCTGCGTCGGGGGTTAATAATAAAGAGGTAAAGTTTGTGAGTGTGTGTGTGTGTGTGTGTAGCTTTGTAATGGTGTAAATTTGTATGTCCGATTTAAAAAAAAACACATAGGCTAAATAAAATAACCTTCTTTGTAATACGCGGGCAGAGCCGCGCTTGCACTTTGTATAATTATATAATTTTACTGAAGCACTTATCGTTTTATGTAACAGTCACAATTCACACAGAATGAGGGCACAATGCATCTCTGTATCGGCATCCATCTCCGTCTTATCTGCCGAGATAAGATTGTCAATGGAGGTATTGTGATTGGAGATGCAGCGAAGCGTGTTATCTTTGTTATTATATGGTCGCTTACAGCATATCACTTGTTTAAAGAGATCATTGTATCTACACTGTGTTTTGTTGATGCAACGTATAGGTGCCCCTCACAGAACACTAAATACTATAGAAGGGGTATCAAGTTTCTATCGGGAACGGTGTCGCCGTCTCATGCCCTCCTCGTCGCCTACAACTTTGTGAGCGACTGCACGGCGATCAGGTGACGTTTGGCGCGAAAGCTTTGAGCGCACGCTCAAAGTAGTGGCGCGCGTGCCACGCCCACATCGTCTTTCCGTATTTAGTGTCCTGTGGTACCGACATCCCATCTGTTGGTAGGAGTAGTGGCTATCGCTCCAAAAATTCTTTAATCCTATAAAAAGACGTCCCCGAAGAAGTTAAAATCAAGAGATTTTATTCAGTAGGTACTTAATATTTTCAAATTGTAAGATAATCTGATAGGTAATTCAAAAAAGCCGAGTATCACCAATTTATTGTATGGACGTTGTCATTACTTAATTTGCTTTGATTCGCAGCAGATAGTAATTTTTACCGTATCTAATTGAGTGTAACCGCAACAAAGATCATTTAAAAACACGCAAAAACAACTTAATTGAGTTATTAATAAAGTTTGAAATCAAATGACACTAAGTTACGTCGAGATGGCAACGTGATTGCGGTCACCGAATGCCACCAGCGGAATTTGAACAAAGATCCTTAACGACCAATTTAGCTCAAGAGAACGAGCGTTATTCATTTATTTTGGTACGGATGTGAGATTAACTTGATGAGACTAAATAACGACGTCCAGTGAGCTGCAGAAACCCCCCTCCCTTCATACCAACTTATGCAGGGGGACCGGGTGTCGTTTTTCTCTGCAGCTGACTGTACAGTCGCCATCAGATATATCGGAGCGGCCAAAGTGCTCACAAATATCTGATGGCGACTGTACATACGTATGTATCTATCTTGCTAAGCGATAGGCCTCTCACAGACTGCCGTGGCCTGGCCGTGGCGGACAATAGTGAACTTGTCATTAGATGTCAAATTTTCGATTGTCCGCCACCGCAGGCCGCGCCGGTGTGTTGCAGGCCTTAGCCGGCGATATTGACCTGTCAGTTATCCGTATTGGACCGCAGACTATCAGATACCTACTCGAATTCTCTCTCATTTCAATTGTTTAGGGCATGATTCAGTCAATACTAGGTTTAATGTCATTGGTCACTTCTGTCCTCTTCTGCCAACCTGCATGTATGTTGACCACATACTAACTAAACTATTTGTTAACTACGTATTATCTGTGATGTTGACAAACCATGACAGACGTAGTTGACAGTTAATTCCTGTTTCCAGTTTTATTCGTTATTTCCACTTACTTGTACTGATTCTGGCAAAAACCATCGAGAGTGCCATATCTTTTACAATTAATAACAACAGTTTTACGTTACTCGCTCGAAATAGTTAGAAAATCATGCTTAAGGACGATATAAACAGTTTGTCCCCGATTTACGGAACCGTCTGTTATTTATCGATCAACAGAGAATTTCCTGCTCCACGGGAATCTTGCATAACATAACTAATCGATCGCATTCGAGAAATGCCTAGACATGAAAAGCAAGCACATAGAAGAACCCTGCGATGATCAAATACAGGTACTTATTTTATTCCTTAGTTAAACCACATAATAGATAATATTACAAGTTAAACACTCTCTCTTATATATTTTATGTTACTACTTGATAGGTCTTCATTATATGGTTGAGATTATTTAATGTAGACTACTTTTTTAGGGTTCCGTAGCCAAAATGGCAAAAACGGAACCCTTATAGTTTCGTCATGTCCGTCTGTCCGTCTGTCCGTCTGTCCGTCTGTCCGTCTGTCCGTCTGTCCGTCTGTCCGTCTGTCCGTATGTCACAGGCATTTTACTCGAAAACTATAAGGTGTATTTGAATAAAATTTTGAGGAAAGGTGTATTTTGTTAGCCGCTACATAGTTTTGTAATTAAAATGACAAAAAAAAATTTTTTTAGGGGTGCACTCCATATATAAAACTAAAAGTCAAAAAAAAAAAATTCATTGTGACCCCCCGTGTGGCACATCAATCGATAGGCCTTTCAAAATAAATATAAGGTTTCTTAGCATTTTTTTTTGATTAAGTGAATAGGGTCGGAGATAATCGCCCCGAAAGTCACTAAAATTCTGTCCCCCAATTTTGTTCATTCTTGAGGAGCCCCTCTAATTTTTGAACGGTGTATTTTAAAAATATGGAAAAATTCATGGACATAGGGCTTATTAATTTCATTCACCGAAAATTGTTTTGAACAAGATCGGTTTAGAGGTTTTCGAGATATTGCTGAAAAACTGCCTTCCTCAAAGAAAAGGACGTAAGTGCCGTAAAATTTCTGTGACGATACGACCTTTTTAATAGGCACGGAACCCTTCGTTTTGCGTGGTCCGACACGCACTTGGCCGGTTTTTATTATAAAACTGGAATTGGAATCTTCTACCTTGGACGGTAGAGTTGCTAATTGAATGGACTATTTTGATGCAATTCGGCCAACTTAAATAACCTCAAGTACAGTCACGGACTTTAATCGTTGAGCCATTTACGTGTCAACTAATTTTGGTTTTTAACACACCTGAACGTACCTAGTTGTTTTTCAATTATTCTATTAATAGTATTGAAAAGTTTCAAGACTTGTTGGTCTGCACCAAAACAGGTAAAGCCGAACCGGCTCCTTTAAAATGTTTATGGCTTCTACGAGTGTTTGGTTTATTGCCCGTATTATTTGCGTTCAAGTGGAGTCACGCCAAGTGATATTGTATGCACTATAGTACCCAAGTTTTAAGCTGGAAGTTCACTGCTATGCATTTCCTGATATCCCCGACTGCTAGTGGTTACTGATTAGTGTTCGTACACAACATACTTATCGCTAATTCCTCGCCGCGCGCGCCTATATCCGGCAGCCGCTAAAACCGTCCGTCTGCGTTCCTCTTGTATTGAGATAACCGTGCGCCGGGAATGTTTGAGATTTTGTGAGGCGATTGGATAATAGGCAGTCTACCGTACACCCATAAAATTTTCCTGTGTTTGTGTTCCCAATTTTTATTGTTTTATATTGTTTAATAAACTTAAGTAATCTTGGTTTCTCGGCGTATTGGTTCGCTGTAATGCCGTGTAAACAAATAAAATAATAAATAAATAACGCGCAAGTAAATAAACATGTCTCTGTCCCGTTCAGGTTCGGCTTTGTTCATCAACTTGGTTATTTTGTTATTTCTGGTGCATCATAGAGGATTAGCCTTGATCAACTTTATCTGATTCGTGTGCCAGCAGACAACAGTAACACAAGTTCTCACAGGTACGGTCAAGGACTTTAATTGTTGAGCCATTTAGGTGTCAACTAATTCTGGTTTTTATAGTTAAGCTATGAATATCCAGTAAAAGGGGAGCTCTAAATGGCTCAACGATTTGAGTCCGTGACTGTACTATAATAATAATTATAATTTATTTCGGACATCAATGATCCATAGAGCATAAGTTACAAATTCCTTATCACTATATTAGTTATTCTTTATTTTGGACATTCATATAATGGCACGTGCGTTGAGTGAGACCCAGTGCCGGTAAAAGGGACTATCAATGAAGCCTCTCCCCTGTCTCGGCAAGAAAATTGTTGGAGCTGTCTCACTCGGCGCATCTTGGAAAAGACACTATGACTATATCTGGCAAAGACAAAGTTCATCACTTTCATTCTCTAGCCTTACTGTACTACTTCCGTGCCCGCGTTTGTACATTATACTGTAGTCAAAGTATTCAGGTCCTAAACTTAGTTATCGCTGTGCACGCTAATTTAGTACTTATGAAGCTTGGGTTAAATCTCCTTCTACCCATTCAAGGCCAGTGACTCAACATATGAGTCATGCCTCTACTCTACGTGCGATTTCCGCTACAGAGCTGAAAAACACGCGGCTACGCGCTACGGCGTAGCAAGCACATAGCGATGCGTGGCCTCGGACGGGTGATTGAAATTCTCATCCCGATTTTGCTTAAAAAAGTCTTCCGTATCAGAGAAAGTTAACGATGCCACAGTAAATTGCGCCAGCCCTTCTGATCTGAGGACAACCAAAGCCTAAATGACGCATACTCGAAATTGAGATATCTTTATTCGATTATATTATAAAATATTCCACAAGCAGCTACGACTATGTATGGGTGTGTATGGGTTGCGGCCCGACCGGCCCATTAACAAAATGATTCACACAGTGGGCCGGATCGCCATGTACGTGTCGGCAAACATTACACAATTATTGACCGCCTTGTGATGTGATTGTGCAAATAAGCTACCTTCCACTTAAGTAATAGTATAAAAATAACTGTTAACTCAGTAGGTTTGTTGGAAAATATGACAACCTTGATCTTATTAGTGCCTAGAAAGTACCTCAGCACTGCTATCACAAGACGGCGCGCGAGCTCTCTCGATTTTTCTCGCACTATACCTCTCTTTCTAAGTTTTCTAATAAGAGAGAGACGAATAGTGCGAGAAAAATCGAGAGAGCTCGCGCGCTGTCTTGTGATAGCCGTGCTGTGAGTTGTAGAACTCGCGAGCCTGTCTTTAAAAAAAAAAACGAAAAAGTGACGGACTCGCGCACGAAGGGTTCCGTATCATTATCTATAAAAACGGCAAGAAAATCATGTCCGTTGTATGGGAGGCAGTCCGACTCGCACTTGGCCGGTTTTTTGGTATTTGTTGTTATAGCGGCAACATACATACATAATCTGTGAAAATTTCAACTCTCTAGCTATCACGGTTCTTGAGATACAGCCTGGTGACAGACAGACGGACGGACAGCGAAGCCTTAGTAATAGGGTCCCGTTTTTACCCGTTGAGTACGGAACCCTAAAAAAAGATTATAAGTACCCTATAAACTTTGATTCTCAAGGGAATCAAAGTTTATAGGGTACTTTCTGTTGACCTAGAACTATGAAATGAAATAATTAATTAATCACATGAAATAAACACGTGCAATTCAAGTAGGTACTATTGTTTAATAGACCATGTTATACAATGTGATCTTAAATCGTTCAACAAGGAAGCGAAATATTGTAAGCTTTTTGAAATTAAGTTCCGTATAGTCAGGATGTGAGAATACTTTCGATACAACGCGTGCTTTCGATTTTGACAGCATCTTAAGTCAAAGCCGTTGCTATGTCGCGGCATGTTCAGCCGTAGATAGCGTCGCCCTTGTTTAGATCTTTTAAACTTTAGATGCGGCATGCATCATATTCTTAGATTGGACTATTATATCGCAGGTTTGTGTGATATGGTCACGTTGGGAATTCTGAGTGCTCATTGCTGATATTACGTGTGATGATAGCTGAACATAATGAGAGTTACCATAAATGAAGTTTTTGTTCGAAATAAAAAATAACTTGAGTTCGAGTCGTTTGCGCGCTTAGAGCAAAAAAAAGGATATGTTATATTTTTCATAATGAATTTTAGGCTACACAGAACTGTCATGAATATGAGGAAATCAATGAGGCGACTTTAGGCAGGACCAGACGGAGAGAGCGGTACGGACAAGAGATTAACTCTTAAATTTATGACAATAACCCTTTAATGAGTCCACAATATAGGCAGGTTGTGAGGAAGTAAGCTACCAAGAACAAGCACCCGAACTGTTCGAAATTTTCATATTTCATTGATGATCGTTCGGCATAAAGTTAGTAAAGCAACTTTTTACTATGTTTATGTTTTTTTCTGAGCAAGAAATCAATACGTTTCTTTGAGTTGTTGAAGTGACTTAAGATCCGGTTCACTGCAACCGCATCTACCGTTGATTTAATCTAGTATTTGTTTCCCATGGCCGTTGTCTCGCGACTTTCGCCCGGTTTCCCCGCGGTGGGAATATTATAATAAGTTAGCGCGAAATTAAGCATCGTTTCGCAGGAAATTGCATGCTATCCCCTTCTCTAGGACAAGTAACTTCACTCCCTCGAGCTCAACGAGGCGTGGTAATCTGTAGTCAACATTGGGAGGCGTCGTGGTAGAATGTTCGCGATCCCATAGCGTCCTCTTTCACGGCAAAGCGGGAAAAAGCCGGTGTGGTTTAATGGGTATGCTCCTCCACTTCTTCTCACTCCGAGCGCTCGAAGAGAGTCCCTATTCCGAAACGGGAGTCGGATTTCCACATCGAGAAATAAAGGAGTACTTGACGGGAGCAAGTAACATGGTGCCCGATCATACTATATACAATAACTGGAAGGAGAGGAAGGGCAGCATGGGAAGTGACGTTTTTCTGTGAGACTGTTTGTCGCAGGAGGCCTCAGAGCGCGAGATCAGCACCGCTCCGACGAAGAGAGAACCAACCAAGAACCTGCTCCGTAACTTGCAAGGCAATTGACAAGCGGCTATCAATCCCAAAGTTTCCAGCAGTATTGTCTTAATGCCAGTGACGGTCCTGTCACTAAGCTCGAAGTTCGGCCTACATATATTCGAAATCCTTGCCTCTTCCGCCCCACCAGCCTGGATTCCGGGTCTTGATGAAACAACAGATTAACTTTCTTAGATGTAGGATGCATTATCGTGGTTTTCATTCGAAAATTTTACACAGCCAAAGGTTATAAGCAGAAATATCTTAATTCCCCATATCAAAACGTATTTTACAGTCTCGTTAAGTATTAGTTTCAAAAATATGCAAATTCTCCAGGTCACTGACCCAGGCAGACAAAAACGGCCGACGAGCACGCTTTTGGGCTGAATAGGTAGAGCTAGTTATTCTGTTTTATGCCTATTTAACATGCAAAGCAGATTGTAGAAGGCAATTCTATTTGTAGCCAGTTAATATTGGCAATGATGGAAAATGTATTGAAATGAATATACGAATGGTGTCTAGAAACGTCGTAAAAGCTTTGCGTACTGAGGCTTTGAGGTCGTAAAAGTTGGCTTTCTGTCGTGGATCAGGTTCTAACTGTAATACTATCTTAAACACACAGTCAGCAGCAAAAGTAGCTACGCCGTTGAAGTACTGGAACTAATCTGCTAACAACCCTATTGTCACGAGGGAAATGTTTGTACAGATCTTTTCTGCGTTGTTGTACAACATAACGTTTAATATTTATTATATTATCTTTTGCAATAGATGTAGTATGTGCACATGTGTATTTGATAATAATTTTTCAAAGAGTAAAAGTCTGATTTTGGTATTTCCCCTAAATAGAGTAGATAATTTCGGTAACCACTTCTCCGATTTCATACATTTAGGTATATAAAATGGACATGTGCTATATTTTATCCCGTGGCTCCGTGTGTGCTCTCTGTAAAGGGCTGGCAAGTGGCATATACAGTGGTCTTGCTCACCTATAACTTTGATAGTGACCGAAACCAGTAGCAAGTTCAAGTTCGCCAGTTCAAGGCTCACCGGCGCCTCGGGTGGCATACGAATGGGCTTCGATTAGGCTAGTCATGACGTGCGCGCGTTCGTCAACCAACAAGTTGGTCCAAAGAGTCCAAACATATCGACAATGGTGACAATTTTATTGAGCCCTCATTAGCATTTTCAGAGCCACGAGGCCACAGTCATGAGGTCGTGGGTTCGAATGGCCCTCACCTTTGCTCTGGCTTTTAAAAAAAACACATCATAATCATACCAGCCGAAAGACAAACCTAAAGACACATCATTTGACCATCACTCGGAACTTCTTCACTTATGTAGGTACGAAATTATTTCATGCTATAGCATTTGCCCACTACTTCGTCCGCGTGAACTCCCGTATCAACTGCCATCCCCAATTGAGTTTACATATAGGTACATTGTATCTAATCTATTTTTCAGTTCTCAGTGCATGTCCTTGCCTCACCTAACACATTATACCGGTAACCTGTCCAAACCACTTTATGCACGAATAAACATATATAGTCTCGATTTAACTGGTTTTGCAGCTGATTATCATTTTATTGGATAAAGTGACAGCCCAATCTGATTAATTAGCTCCCAAAATAATATTAATGTGTGCTGCTAAATGTCGAGTCTGCGTGAATAACAATTGAATGGCAACAAACAACCTCGAGTAAAACATACATTTATCTACACACATACTATAAATCCGCTAAAATGCGTTCAGAAACTGGCATTAATGACCAGCATTATATCAATAAAGGCTGGCGTCCACTAGGCTCGCCGAGCCGAGTCGAATCGAATCGAAAAAACCGGCCAAGTGCGTGTCGGACCACGCAAAACGAAGGGTTCCGTGCCTATTAAAAAGGTCGTATCGTCACAGAAATTTTACGGCACTTACGTCCTTTTCTTAGAGGAAGGCAGTTTTTCAGCAATTTCTCGAAAACCTCTGAACCTGTCTTGTTTAAAACAATTTTCGGTGAATGAAATTAATAAGCGCTATGTCCATGAATTTTTCTATATTTTTAAAATACAACGTTCAAAAATTAGAGGGGGGGGACAGAATTTTAGTGACTTTCGGGGCGATTATCTCCGACCCTATTCACTTAATCAAAAAAAACCGGCCAAGTGCGTGTCGGACCACGCAAAACGAAGGGTTCCGTGCCTATTAAAAAGGTCGTATCGTCACAGAATTTTTACGGCACTTACGTCCTTTTCTTTGAGGAAGGCAGTTTTTCAGCAATATCTCGAAAACCTCTGAACCGATCTTGTTCAAAACAATTTTCGGTGAATGAAATTAATAAGTTCTATGTCCATGAATTTTTCCATATTTTTAAAATACACCGTTCAAAAATTAGAGGGGTGGGGGGGACAGAATTTTAGTGACTTTCGGGGCGATTATCTCCGACCCTATTCATTTAATCAAAAAAAAATGCTAAGAAACCTTATATTTATTTTGAAAGGCCTATCGATTGATGTGCCACACGGGGGGTCACAATGAAAAAAATTTTTTTGACTTTTAGTTTTATGTATGGAGTGCACCCCTAAAAAATTTTTTTTTTGTCATTTTAATTACAAAACTATGTAGCGGCTAACAAAATACACCTATCTTCAAAATTTTATTCAAATACACCTTATAGTTTTCGAGTAAAATGCCTGTGACATACGGACAGACGGACAGACGGACAGACGGACATGACGAAACTATAAGGGTTCCGTTTTTGCCATTTTGGCTACGGAACCCTAAAAATGCTAAGAAACCTTATATTTATTTTGAAAGGCCTATCGATTGATGTGCCACACGGGGGGTCACAATAAAAAAAAAAATTGACTTTTAGTTTTATGTATGGAGTGCACCCCTAAAAAAACCTTTTTTTTGTCATTTTAATTACAAAACTATGTAGCGGCTAACAAAATACACCTATCCTCAAAATTTTATTCAAATACACCTTATAGTTTTCGAGTAAAATGCCTGTGACATACGGACAGACGGACAGACGGACAGACGGACAGACGGACATGACGAAACTATAAGGGTTCCATTTTTGCCATTTTGGCTACGGAACCCTAAAAACTCGCCTTTACTATGAAAGTGCGTCCATTGATTCGGCGCGCCGCGGCTCTGCGTCAATCGACGCACTTTCATAGTTATTGTATGAAGGCGAATTATTTTCGATTCGATTCCACGCGACTCGGCGAGCCTAGTGGACGCCAGCCTTTAGATTTATAAAAATAATTTACTGCTTGTCTATGACCGTAGGTTATTTTTGTACGTATTTTCATTAAAATATCGATATTGATAAAGTAATGACTTTCAAATTTCGAAGCGTGGCCCAGAGGTCAGAGCCTTCGATGGAAATCTAGTTGGTCATGATTTGAAATCTAGTCATGGCGGTGCAATGGCGGTTATTCTAATGGTTCCCGAACACATCATTGAGGATATGTGTGTAGATAAAGTAGTGTATGCAACTGTACATAATTGGGTTGTGTCCTCATGTTAAAATTGATAGCGCAGTGTTGCTAAATTGATAGTAAACCTTCAAATAAATCCAATTAAGTATAAATTACGAAATATAATTAAAATCATAAAAAGATATGGCCCTTGAAAGTTTACAAAAAATATGCATTTTTTTTATTGTCCAAAAGTAAATTTAAAGCTACCAATAGAATCCTTACGCTTTTATAGAAACAATATTGTATGACAACTATGGTCCTAAACGCAGTATTTCGCAACCGAAACAGCAATTTACTTGATTTTCCATATAACGACTAGTACAAATATTACCCTGTGACGTCATGATTCAATGTTAATCAGTATGGAACGTTTTCGGCTGCCGCCAGCGAGGTCCGTCTTTAACTCAATTTTTTGGGTATTTATGTTCTTTAATTGTACTTACTCCTATACAAACATTTGTTCCACACCAAAAACTGGTTCGAATGGCATCGTAAAAAAAAATTAGGACACAAGCCTATTAGGCCTTAAAATACTCGTGTGATCCTATTATTAGGTTTTACTATCCATTTAGCAATACTACGTTATCAATTTTAACATGAGTCATCACCACTATTTGACATTGACATTACACTTCACTGCTGAGTTACCTACAAGTGCTATACCGTAGTGCGTAGCAGTTATATCCCGCCATGACGCAAAATGTCTTCGTATCACCTCGACACATATGCGTGATTAACAGTTTCGGCCCAACCCCAAGATTCCTTACATCCCAGAGTATTGATTTACGTTCTATGTCGAAACTTATGGATAAACCAAAAATGAGTCTTAAATGGAACAGTGTCATAAATGTCGCTGGGCAAGTTGTCTCCCTTATGCCGCACTACATTATTTCGAACAGTAGGGCAACTGAAGGCTTCTTTGTCGCTGTGCGCCTTTCGAGTCGAGCTGCTAGTGGCCCGTTGAATTCAGTTGTCACCATTGCTAGACTCCATTTCCATACCTTGACTTGTGTCCAATTTTGTGACATTCTTACGGCGTTTCTTCTTGCTTTGTCATACTTCCTTAAGTGTTAGTAGTTTTCTGCTCGTAAAAGAGTAGGAGACGCCTACTTACATATTAAACATGTATTTGATTTTTGCTCTGCTCCTCGCAAGGGCGTGCGATGAAATATCGCGCGGGCGCAATCGGCGTGATGTCGATGTCGTTTATAACACTAGCTGCCCTTTATGATATTATTATAGAACTAAATTTTACTCTTTATCGAACGAGGGAGCGATGCGAACGAAGTTCTATGCTTCATTCAGCTTGGGCCGAAAATCGTTCGTATGCCTGATGTCCGTCTGTTCTCCTCTACAGATCGCATTTCTCAACTGATTCCCGTGAAATTTTGTGAGCAGGTTCGTTAATTCTGTATAGTTTTTTTTGTCGTGTCACTATTTCGATTTTTATTTTTTTAATCAAGCTGCCGAGTTCTACAGCTCACTGAGGTATAGTAATATTAGTATAAGATTGAAGGCGTGCGGTTTAGCGGATGCTCTAATGGCGATGGCGTGGCCCCACGGCTCGTGTTATCACAGACCAGGCCGCGCCAGGCCAGGCCAACAGGCCGTGGGAACCGTCGCATCCAATGAGGTCTGCACTGGCCTGTCGTCGCCCATCCTATCCATTGGGAGTCGGTAAATTCAAAGGCTCGGCGCGACGGCGCCTGTCGCGGCCGGTGTCCCACGGCCTGCTTTCTCACAGGTCAGATCGCGCCAGGCCAGACGCGACGGTTCCCGTATGGCCTGTTGGTCTGGCCTAGCGCGTTCTGACCTGTGATAAAGCAGACCGTGGGACCCCGGCTCAAGCACAGGCGTGACACGATCCGGCCTGGCCTGTGATAACACGGGCCGTGGGACCCGTGGGAGTCTTGAGCGAAAGCACTGAACTGCATTTCCGTACAAGTTTCATATGAGTTTCGTTTAGGGTGGCCGATATACGTGCACAGCTGCTTACCTCTGATTGCAGCCCTACCTGACTGTTAAAAGCTGTATGCTGTGCCGTATATCACGTAGGCGCAGTGGAGGCGGCTATTACCAAATCGGCGCCACTTCGATCCCGCTGATCTCATCGGCTCCACAAACAAGATTATGCTTATGCTGATTAACGAATAATGCTGTCACACGCTATCAATGAAACGGAGGACAGATATGGACATTTATGTGTGACTTAAATTGTGATATTAGTTGTGATGTATTTGGGTATAGGATGATTCAATTTAAAGAATTGAATGAATGGAGCCATATTTTTTAGTTGTCATCTGTTCTCTCTTAGCTTAAGTCGATTAAAATTGACAAAGATTTGGATAAAACCCAACAACTAACCCAACGGTTAGACACTACTTTTATTAGGAATTGGATCCAGATTATCCAGTTACGCAAGATAGTAGAGAAGAGATAAGCCAAGGAAAAGGTGGATGCACTGCGTGAGAGATATGATTAGGACGGATGTGAGTGACAAGGTGATAGGTGATCGACAGTTATGTGTAGTTGTGTATTGATGTTGCTGCAAATTGATGTAAATTGTCTTTTATAATGACGATATTCGTAACAAATCATTTGTATACGAGTTATTCCACCGGAGGTGCTCCTAGTCCTATATACATCGAGCTACGCTATTATACGCTTAGGTAATCAACATGTTATATTTGTTCCCCGAGGGTTGGACAAAACGCTACTATACATACATACATACATACATACATATAATCACGCCTCTTTCCCAGAGGGGTAGGCAGAGATCACGGATCTCCATTTGCTACGATCCTGACAAACCACTTTCGCTTCACTCACCTTCATAACATTTCTCATACATGCTCGTCGGTTTAGGGTACTTTTGACCTGGCCTTTCTGTAACATTTCTCCAATTTGTTCAGAGAAAGTTCGCCTAGAAAGAGAAGACCCCTTTCCAACTTGCCCTTCCACTCCTTTTATACACACTCTCTTCGTTAATCTCCTCTCATCAATCCTCTCTACATGCCCAAACCACCTTAACATACCCTTCTCAATTTTCGTGACTATATCTCCATCCATTCCACACTTATCTCTTATCACACTGTTTCTGACTCTATCTACTATAATGTCTTGAAATAGGCTAGCTGATGGGAATAGGCCTCTAAAACTGCATTGTCATCGCCAGTAAAATTCGCTGTTGGGCTAATTGTGGAACTAACCGATCGGGAACAATATTTACCGTTTATCCAGTTCGGTATGCTTTCAATTTAACAACTGTCAATACTCACCTACCGTCCGGACGGCCACCGTTAGCTTTTTTGTCCAATTCTCCCGCACCTTATACGGTCGGCTACTTGGCTACTAGTACGTGCCTCGCCTCCGCTCGCCACGTCACTTGGTTTGGTGTATTTGTTTCTGAAGTGGCACATATGTAGCGGCGATGATTTTTAACTCTCATGCGTGAAAGTTTTCTTTCAAAACAAAATCCTACTGCTATTTATGTCGAAATGTCATTCGACACTTGGAGATTTTTAGGTCAGTTTACTTGTATTGTCTTTCGCTGCCATTACATTGCGATTTTGACATTGAATATAAATCCTTCATACAAGTAGATATCTACTTGAGTATCTATGACATAAATGTTATAAAACTGTAAAACAATCATCTATGAAAACTAACCCGGAAAACGCCAAGCAGGGAGGCATAATTATATAGCATTCGCGCTGTGTTTATAATTAATCTAAGGTTAAGTTAGAGCAACAAGATTATTGAAACTTATAGGTAAAACACACTGCCACGCGACACATCTCATGACGCGACGTAACCGCTAAAATGATACACCTTCATTGTAAAACAAACGAACACCGTATAAGTGCATTCAATTTATAGTTAATCGTACCAG
This sequence comes from Epinotia nisella, assembly GCA_932294315.1. Lineage (NCBI taxonomy): Eukaryota > Metazoa > Arthropoda > Insecta > Lepidoptera > Tortricidae > Epinotia > Epinotia nisella. The sequence continues at coordinate 14,111,177 of OW028693.1, forward strand.
CCTCAATAACGTAACGGATCGTTTCATCCCACACCTTCCAGTTTTTGCTCGCAACAAAGGAATTACATAATGTTGGAGTTCGCCGTGAGCAGCTGATTCAATCAGCCTAGACCTCGATACTAACTAGTATTCATTTCGAATTAAGACGTCTGCGGGATAGATTTTAATGTTTGTTTTATAAGCTAAATACGGTTTGCCATCCACGATGAATTGGTGCAAAAACTTATAACGTTGAGAATTTATCAGGAAAGCATCTTCATCAACGAGAAAAATATGCAATCAAGGCTTTCGAAGGAACCTAGTTCATATCTGTAATAGTTTCCCCTGTGGTACGTACCATAAAAGATAACTATAAGCAATTTTGTTGTAAATCTAGAATCAAGCCTCTGAAATATACAAGTGTAACATTTACTTTAAAATTATTTACACTATGAATACCAAATAGCTTAGCCAATGATACTTAAGTTCAGATCCAGACATTAGCATACACAAACGAGATATACGGTTGGTTTCGGTAAGGCGAGCCAGTTGGGTGACTGACGAGGATTGCAATAATGCCCGGTAGTGGCGAAAGTGCGCCGTCTGATACCGCCCTGATACCGTTTGTAGATTCAATGCATGTTAGACTAGTTTAGAGTGGTGGTTAATCTTGTTTTTTTTTTATATACCACGTAACATCAAGCCCTCTTGATGTTAAGCGTTCACAGTAGCCACCAAGAACCGCTTTTCTTTGCGGAGACGGCTGTCGGCCATAATCAGCACGGCAATGTTGGTCATTCCTGAAAACCGCAATACTTACAATGGTTTTAAGTCAATAAACATGACAACAAAAGATGTAGAGAAGTTGTTAAATGCAGCTCCAGATAATAAGTACTTAAATGACAACCTAGGTAAATCAGTTTTAACCTATCTATTTTAGACTGTCATTTCAATATTTGATTTATTTCCTGGCACAATGCATGGTAAAACGTTGTATGATACCGCGCTTAAATATGATTTCTGACTCGTGTCGAATTATAATTCGCTCGCTTCACTCGCTCATGTATAGAAATGACACTCGTCGGATATCACCTACTTTCCGCACTTGTAGCATAAATAACTATAGGGCGTTTGGTGACGAGGATACCGCCTAAAATATACTTTACATAAATACCTGATGAATTTAGAACGTCAATCCCTTTTGAATTCGCTTCGAAATAAACATAATTCAAAAATATAGGTACTCTCAGGACTAGCGTGTGATTAAAACTCGCTGTACTGCCGCATTGTTGCATACAGATGTCGAGTCTATGACGCATTATGCATCTATGATATCTAGTATGCAAATTTGAGCGATTTAGAGCTGCCTCAGTGATTTGTTAGTCCTTGACAACCGTGGGCGAAATTATTCTGCTACAATTAACTTTCCTTTCTGCAGGTTATCCTTATGATATATTGCACTGCAGCTACAAAACTAGAGTTATGTATAGGGGTACCTACTGGGTAACTTCGGGGTCATGATCCGTAATGACCAAAAGCGAATAAGATGATCATACTGAACTACTAACCATGAATACTTAAAAAAGCAGTTGGGTTTTTTTGAATTTTTTTTTGATGTCACTTGTGGCTTAGATCTTTCTAACAGTCTTCAGAAAAGGTGAGGTTTTCTCAATTCCACTCTTGGGTTGTTTCTGAGGCCATTTTCAAGATATTCATATTTTTTTAAGTTTGGTACCGCACTTGCGATCTTCGCAAGAGACTTATTGGAGGAAGGTGCAATGCATTTACCAAAAGCTAGTTACCTACACTAATAAGCTATTAAAAACTTAAACGATCTCCACGAAGCTCTCCCTAAAGCTCCATTGAATTCATATGACCACTTGAATTGGTTTCAAGCTTTCAATCGACTGTTTCTTAGAACCGAGCACAACTCAGATCAGGTCGGTGGCGCCATAATATTTCATTGTCACCCAACTTACATAAGTATGCCTAATGCCAGTTCATTCGGTTACCGACAAATGGTTGAAAAATGGTTTGCATGAAGGAAGTACGTATGAACAGCAAGTTAAATAAAAGCTTGAAAAAAATAGTGCATAGATGTGCATAGATAAATGTAATAAATTGTACTGATTGTACCTTGCAAGGATAAGTTCGCCTTTGTACCGACTTAACCTATTTTGTCTGTATTTTTGCCTGTACCTTTTGTATAATAAATTTTATACAAAAGGTATTTACATACCTACATAAATTGTATGTCAACGAAATAAATAAAAAAACTGACTAGCCAAAGTGTCTGAGAGGATTAACTTACTTACCTACATCTTTCTCGGACCCCTAAAGAAAGGTTACATCCCTACCTATTCCATATTCCTGAATGTTTTCGGTAAAGGCTTGTTTACACCGGCGAACCCATTCGCTAATGCACGGGTAGGTAAAGCAATCTATCAATATTAGGGTTCATGCACCTGCACCCCGCTATTTGCGGACGCGCCCAGGCCCAAGTTACTGGTGATTTTTGCCAGGGCTGCTGCTTTTTGCAAAACACACCCACCAAAAAAAGATCGATTGTTCGAAGGAGTTAATTCACTTTTTTTCGTAGAACTCTAGACTTCTAATCCTGACGATTTGGTGAGTTATTCAGAAATTCATCTGGATTTATAGTTCAACTCCTCGGCCCCGTCGCACCGATCTTAGTTTCTAAATAGAGCTGAAGATATTAGTAGAAAGATGACGCAGTCCGCACTTCTGATCTGCCATAATTTCATATGCCATAATTTTTACATTCCATAAACATTTAATATCCATAATGATCTTTTGCCATAAATAATGGCGCACTCAACCTTTGCCTATGCTTCGCTCGGGAGGTCGCCACTTCCCCCCACTCGCTTTCCTTCGGTCTCATACGCCCCCTCAACTCAGGACCTCCTTCGCGAGCTCCTGGCCTTGGGCAGACAAGACCACGTGGAAGTGGGGGTGCTCTGATTTGGTTTTCGATTGAATGTTTTTTTTTATTGTTTTGTTATGTTTTGTATTTATTTCGGTTTGTACAGTCAGCATCATAAACATGTATATACTTTTTGACCTTATCTCCAAGCAATAAGGTCCTAGAATGTATACATGTTTATGATGCTGACTGTACACAACAGATTTATGGATACTAATGATTATGGCTTTTGAATTTTATGACAAATTATATAATTGCATTTGATATTATGAGAAATGTTGATTACTTATGTCATTGTCTATTATGGCATGTAATATTTATGGCTTATATTATATATGGCTTTAATGTTATGTCAACTATAATTATGGCATTTGCCGTTATTGCAAGTAAAATTATGCAATTTTTGTTCGAGTCGAGTGTTCTCCCCTATGCCGGCTAAATACTACTGGGGATGTGAAAAAAATCGTGGCAGTATTACAAATAATGAATTTAAAAGGAAAACTATCACGTCTAAGTAGGCATAACTAGTTCCCGAGTAATAGTCGACCAACTTAACATGTACTAGGCTTTTGTATATAAGGATCCATAGATGAAACTAACACATTACACCAAACATATTTGGTGCCTTATGTCAGTTTATAAAATGTACGTTTGTACGAGTGTTGGCGTTGGCAACCCTAGCTGGCGCAAACCCATACACGTTTGACAGAGCACTTGGACGAAGGCAACTAATTACGTACCTACTTTCTGCTTCCAACTTTAAAGCATTTTCAAATTTAACGACTGCCTTGAACTATAATATAACTACAGGCATTTGGCAATAAACCGAACTTGACAGGCCAAGTTGGGTCGTGTTTCTAGAGCCGCAAGAGCCATTTGTTCAAGCATACATTGTACTGCATAATGATTTACTTGGAATGGCTAGCGCGTGTAAACTAATAATAACTAATTATGAGACCCCGGTCGTATCCTTTTCTTAATGTCAGAAAAGGGAAGTGAGAGATATATAACTATGTTAGTTAACTTCTGAGAACTTGGACCTCCTGCCTGGTGTGTTCTGAAAATTCCAGCAATCTTAGTGTTTGACCGATGATATCCAATATTAGAAAATAGATTGTTTGAGAATATCTGGAAAGACCCTCCATATTCAATATCATTACTAGTTTGTACTGAATTATTAACCGCTGTTTTACAGTAATCGGCAAATTATTTATTTCGGTCGTTTTCTTCATCCGGTCCAGTTAATGTACGGCTCAATAATCCACGTCCACTATACCTCTGTGTCTTTTTAACCCATGCATAAAGAACGGTACATTAACTGCATCCTCTTCATCTGCTTGATTATTTGTCACGGGTTCGATTTTATCGCATCTTTTTCTATTTCTAATTTTGTATTTGCTTTAACAATTGGTACATGTGCAGCGTGAATCTAAAAGTATATTGTCGATATAAGTATTATGTCATAATGCTGCCAATTTAGGCTTTCGCCGAAAATACCATGCCCATTTCTGCTCAGCAAGTAACAGATCAACATAACAATGTTGACAGCTACTCGCCGCTAGATAGCGTAGGCGTCCCGTAGGTGGCACGGTGATCTAATGGCGATCTGTTCCTTCCAACCCTATAAGACAGTGGACAAATTCGGAACTAACCTTTCTACAAACATATTGAAAGTATTAAAAGCGATGACAGCGCCACTGTTCCGGTTGATTTAAGTTGGTGATGATCTAATTGCTACCTCAAATTGGTCGTATTCCCCCAAAATTACAAACTTATCAGAAAAAGACCGATTCGGTGGATTTTATAGGATACTGATATGGTGTTGTTGATTTGGTTAGGAGAAGATTTATTATGCTTGCTAGATATTTTTATTTTCTACATGTATAGTCAGCATCAAAAGTTACTACGCAATCGAAGACGTCAAAAGTTCTTATTCCCTTTTAATAAAGACTTTTGACGTCTTCATTTGCGTAGCTTCTTTTGATGCTGACTGTACTCATTCTCCCATGAATTTACTGAAACGCTCAGTTTGTTCTGTAATTTTATTAAATATATCTTTTTTCGTCTAATGCCATCTAGAATTTTAAGAATTTAATCAAATACGAATATTATTGTGAATGATCTTATTCAGATAATAATTAGACGTGCTTGTACGAAATTCAAGATGACTGCCCTGGTCCTCCTGTAAACTTTCGGGATTAAATTTCGAATGAATACTACTTATTTAGCATTGTTTCTAAGAACTGGGCGACATTTTGCAGCGATTTAAACGTTATATCCATAGCTAGTGTTGCAATGCAATCGCGCGTTCGTGTAAGTCGCCATCAGATATATTAGAGCGGCCAAAGTGCTCACAAATATCTGAACACGTCTCTAATGCGTCGACAATAGAGACTTTGTGTCACTGGAAAAAAAAGTGTGTTAAAAGCTCATGCCGTCCCATAATTTTTAACTGCAACTACATAGCTATAGGTATATGTCACTCTTAACCCCCATAGTCTAGTTTGCCAGCAACACGATACTCCCAGTAGCTCGTATTCAGAATTTATCTAAACTTAATGAACGGTGGCTTAGTGCCAACGTTCTGCTTTCCATTGTTAATGCTTGCGGCCCGAACGCTGTTATGACACCTTTACTGCGCGTTTATACTGGCTAAGTAAATAGGTACGCGATTTGTCTAGTCTAGACTACTGGCATAGCTAGCAACCAGTTCATTGCGTTCGTCATTCCATATATCGATTGAATTGATGAGTGTTCCTTTTTGGTGTTCAGACTTAGCAAAGAAGTGGCGTTTTTTCCGGAAATGCACCATCTTAACTAGAGGTGGGTATGCGGGTAAATACTGGGTATTTACCCACCCCTACCCATCTCTAATCTTGACCATTGTCGATGCAAATCGAGTTCAGCTATCTCTGCTGCAGCACCATCCGAGCCATACAGGACCCACGTAATAACAATATAACACGTACAATAAACATTTGACCTGGAGTAGTGTCTGGAGCAGGAACATAGCGAATTAAATAAAAAACCGGCCAAGTGAGTGTCGGGCCACGCGCAGTGTAGGGTCCTGTAGTTGCCTGTCTGTCTTTGTTTCATCGCGCAACCAAATGGTGCGGTTGCGACGGCCGTATTTGTACGAAAGTTGGCCTTTCTAAGTACATTTTAAGTTGGTCGACCATTACTCGGGAACTAGTTATGCCTACTTAGCCGTGATAGTTTTTCTTTTAAATTCATTATATGTACTACTGCCACGGGGACACTCGACTCGAACAAAAATTAGGGCTTTGAAGCCTATCTCGCAAACGAATCACCAAGTTGAAAAATAGTTTTAAAACCCATAATATTTTTGAACAAGCTATCCAACGATACCCTACTATTGGGTTTAACGTGAAAAAAAATTTGATCACCAATACGTGTGGGACGGTAACCTAAAAAAAAAAACAGGATTTTATAGTACCATTTGGTCGGCGTGATTGATTTATATACCCATGCCGAATTACAGTTTTCTATTAGTAAGGTCTTAAGTGGCAGTGGGCGGGGCACATTGCACGTAGAACCGATGGCCATTGGGGCGGAAAGGTTCTCGAGTGGCGACCACGTACAGGAAGGCGCAGCGTGGGTAGGCCCCCCACAAGGTGGACTGATGACCTGGTAAAGATCGCTGGAGTCCGCTGGATGCGGGTGGCGCAGGACCGGTCATTGTGGCACTCTTTGGGGGAGGCCTATGTCCAGCAGTGGACGTCTTTCGGCTGATATGATGATGATGATGATGATTAGTAAGGGTTACTGAGCTAAGCCGCAGACGGACATGGCGAAACTATAGGGGTTCCTTGTTGACTACGGAACCTTAAAAAATGTACCTACTGCGGCCTAATACGATCAGAATTGTCTTGGCGACGTTTTGTATACATGTACATCCCTTTACTTTGCTGTAACATATAATCACTCGCAATTGACGTCAGCATTACAAACAAGATCGCTCATTTAATAAAGCGATTATCCATCAGTTACCCCGCGACCGCCGTTCGGTTCACGCGTCTTATCGTAATTCGATAAATGCGCTGTCTCGCCGCGAGTAATTATTCAATATCACATTAGAGGAACTACTTTTAGTCTTGGAGGGTGCTCCTGGCAACAGGAGCACCTCGTTTTATTAACATGGAAGAATCAACTCCCAGCCCCAATGTAAGTTACGCCAATGTTACTTCTAAAAGTACCCACCCCACAAAAGATCAAGCCATTATAATAGATTCTATAGACGGAATCATGATACGAGACTACCTACTGTCGCTGTCAAAGGTTACCAAATCATCGTCAATCCGTTTTATATCACGTATATCTAATTCCAGAATATGTGTTTATTTGGATTCAAAGCAAACAGCAGACGAACTTGTAGATGTAGTCAAAAAAGTCAAAGTCAAAGACCAGCTACTGGAAATTCGACCACTATTAACAAGAAACAAACGAATTGTTCTATCCAATGTTTGCCCCGTCATTCCACATGAAGTAATTGAGGAAAAATTCAATGAAATGAGTATTAAAATCATGTCTCCCATTAGTTACATGAAAGTCGGAATATCCGACCCTGGTTTTTCACATATTATGAGTTTCCGACGACAAATGTACGTTTCCCCGGAGGATGAAAAAAGGCTACCAGAATCGATGCTTATCAACTATGACGATACTAACTACTGGATTTACATCACAAATGAATCAATGAAGTGCTTTGTATGCAATGGTATGGGACATTTAGCTAAACACTGCCCACAAAGTAATCAACCTATGCCGACACAACCCATCAATAGTCAGAGTCTCACACAAGAAATTAAAGAAACTTCCAGCAATCTGCCTATAAAGTTTAATAAACCTCAGACTCAAACCACCAACACCAATCAGCCATCCAGTAAGCTAGATTACAACAAAGGCACTAAGCGCATCCACTCAACCAACACATCGGAGCTTTCAGAACCAGATAACAAACAAACTGATTTTATTTCGAAATCTCCTTTTACCTCCCTACCATTGAGTGACTACTCAGATGACACCGATAGTAACTATTCTCTTGAAGAAGAATCGCAAAACAACAAGTCGCTTAAAAAGAAGAAGAAAACTTTAGACAACAGGACAGAAGAACAAGTTTGGAACGATATTCAAATTGAATTAAAAGACTCTGAAAACACATCTCGCTTCCCCATTACATTGGACCAATTCATCAGTCTTTTGGATACATCACGCAATAAACAAAATATTCAAGAAATAATCAAGGACTACACCGAAAATGTTCCTGAATTAATCGATATGTGCTTATTGCTCCATCCTAAAATGAATAAGAATTTAAAAAACAGATGCTCAAGATTTACCAGAAAACTGCAAGATATTAACTCGGGGACGACTCAGTAACAATCCTTATTATACATATATATATATCGTTAGGTAGTTTTACCATATGAAAATTTTGCAGTGGAACGTTAATGGGTTCCACGTCAGATTTGAAAATATAAAACTTATATTAAACGAGGTTGATCCATTATGCTTCTGTATACAAGAAACCAACTTTAAAAACAATTATTGTGCGAAGTTAAAGAACTATGAATACTTCTACAAAAATCGTACACACAGCAATATAGCTAGTGGAGGAGTAGCTACATTTGTAAAACCTCACACACTCCCTGAACGTATCGATGTTATTAGTAATCTAGAAGTAATAGCGATAAGAATTAAATTTCCACTGACTGTAACTATCTGTAACTTGTACTTGCCCAACAGCTGTTCCTTTAATGAAAACGACTTAAATGATTTAGTTAAACAACTGCCAATCCCTTTCGTTTTATTGGGAGACTTTAATGGTCACCATTTCTATTGGGGTTCAAATCATTGTGATCAGAGGGGTAAAGTGATAGCTGATTGGTTAGATGTAAATGAGGATATTATTCTTCTGAACTCCCACCAGCCTACGCACTTCAATAACAGTAACGGCCATACAAGTAGTATTGATTTGACTCTTGCTTCACGAAGTATATCATCTTATTTCGATTGGAATGCATTTGAAGATCTTTACGACAGTGACCACTTTCCTATTGTCATTACATCACAAATAGATTTAAGCCCAACTGTTCTTAAAATCCCACAGCGTTGGAAATATCAGAGCGCAGATTGGCCCAACTTTCGTTTAGAAATAGAATGTAACATTAAACAATTAGACAAATTGAATCTCTCTTCCAATATTTGTATTAATGATGTAGTGATAGATTTTAATCAAACAATAATCAGTTCAGCCGAAAAACACATACCAAAAACCTCTGGAAAATTAAAAAAAAAGCAAGTTCCATGGTGGAACGAAGAATGTTCCAAGTCACTAAAGGAAACAAAAAAAGCTTATAGAAAATACCTAAAAGAATCGAGGAAGAACCAAGATAACCAAGATAACGAACATTATGATCAAGAACACCAACATAATCAAGAATTACTGAAAATAGAATACCGTAAAAAGAGATCCAGAACTAGAAGACTATTTAAAGAAAGCAGTAAAACTGATTGGGAAAATTTTATAGCGTCGATTAATAGTCATACTCCGATAGGAATCATATGGCGAAAAATTAATTCTATTAACGGCCAAAAAAGAAAAAAACGAACAATAATTTTAAAAAACAATGAAGGGGAATTATGTTGTGACCCAAAAATAAACTCAGAATTATTGGTAACAGCTTTTGCCAAAAACTCTAGCTCAAGTAATTATAATAATGACTTTTTACAATATAAAAATATAATAGAAGGGGCCAACACCGTATTTAATTTACAAGATAATAGTAACCCAATTAACGAGCCCATTACTCTGCATGAACTTTACTCAATTCTACATAAACTAGGAGATTCAAGTCCAGGTCCTGATCAAATATCCAATACTTTAATCAAAAAACTTCCATTGGTAGCTCTTGAAAGACTCTTGGACATTTATAATTACATCTGGTCAAACCAAGTCTTCCCGGATCAGTGGAGAGAAGCTACTGTAATACCTATCCCAAAACCAGGTAAACCTCCCACTACTACCGTAAGCTATAGACCTATATCTCTTACATGTAATCTTTGTAAATTGTTTGAGAAAATTGTAAGTAATAGATTGAGGTGGTACCTGGAACATAATCAACTTCTATCACCTTATCAATTTGGGTTTAGACAGTTTAAGTCAACCTCAGACCATTTAGCCTTTTTAGAAAATGAAATACTTACATCTTTTGCAAACAAAAATAGTGTCGTAGCCGTTGCTCTAGATTTAGAAAAAGCATATGAGATGGTATGGAAACACAGAGTTATAGCACTCCTGGAACAATTTAATATAAAAGGCAACATCCTCTCCTTTGTTATCAATTTTTTAACTAATAGAACTATAAGGGTTAAAATTGAAGATACAATCTCGGATCCACACGTTACTGAAAATGGACTTCCCCAAGGATCTGTTTTAAGTGTTATCCTGTTTTTGATCTCGATAAATAATGTGCTAGATGTTATAGAACGACCTGTAAAGGGATGTTTATTTGCGGATGACTTAACAATATTATGTAGCGGTAACAATCTTAAACCTACTGAGAAACTTTTGCAAAACACCTTAGATAAACTTAGTGAATGGTGTATAAATACTGGATTTAAATTTTCAGTAACAAAAACCGAATCAATGATTCTATCAAAACGGAAAATCAAAGGTACAATTAACTTAACTATCAACAATCATAAAATTAAAGAAGTAAACAATTTAAAAATTTTAGGCTTAACTTTTGATCCAAAAATGAATTGGGTAAATCACATAAAAAAGTTAAAGTCCGAGTGTTATAACAGAATGAATATTGTAAAAATTTTATCATCCAATAAATGGGGTTCAGACAGCACATGCATTAAAAATACGTACAAAGCATTAATTAGACAAAAAATCGATTATGGTTCAATTATTTATGATTCAGCCTCTCCCACTATTTTAAAACTTCTAGATAGTACACATAACACCTGTCTAAGGTTAAGTTTAGGAGCCTTTAGAACTAGTCCAATAAACAGTATCCTTGCTGAGGCAAGCGAAATGCCCTTAATTTTTCGAAGAAAAGAATTGTGCCTTTCATATGCCATCAACCATACAACCAACAATATCAAATCATTTCTCTCGAAAATTTCATTACCGTCTGATATTGAATACAGCCTACTGCCATCTCTCCCCGTCCCCTTAAGACTTAGAATTAAAAAATATTTAAACGAAATCAATTTTGAATTACCTACCGTATTCCCACGTAAACATCCCAAGTACCCGCCATGGACAAAAATAGAACCTAAAATTAACCTAGATCTAGCGTACAAGTACCCCCGACATTCCACCCCTGATTATATTTATAAGAACCTTTTCTATGAAATTAAAGATAAATACCCAGAGTTCATGCTATATTATACGGATGGCTCCGTTTGTGAGGGTAGAACCGGTTGCGCGATAGTGACAACAAACGATATTTATAGGTACAGATTACAAAATTATGCATCTATTTTCACATGTGAAGCCGTTGCAATCCTAAAATGCCTAGAGGTAATTAATGACTACTCGAGTGAAAAAAAACACTTAATTTTTTCTGATTCAATGTCATCCCTCAAAGCATTATCTAATATTAATAATAATGATCCTTTAATCAATTTAATAAGAGAAAATCTACTCGATCTACTGGATAAGCAATACGTTATTGAATTATTCTGGATACCTAGTCATCAGGGTATTCCCGGAAATGAAAAGGCGGATACCGCAGCCAAAAACGCTACGAGATATGAGCAATGCAATTACACGACTATTACTAATCCAGACCTTAAGAAATACCTTAAAATTCAGATTAAAAGATTATGGAACAGCTGTTGGGTAAAAAATAACAATAGTGCCTTATATCAGATAAGAAAATCAGTATTCGAAAAGAGTAAATTTCATGTAAACAATAGAAGAGATTTAGTAGTTATGAATAGATTAAGAATAGGGCATTGCAATGTTACTCATTTGTATCTTATAACTAAGGAGCCTAAGAAGAAATGTCTAAGGTGTAGTAGTGATTTATCTGTCAAACACTTGTTTATTGATTGTCCAATGTATAACACAGAACGATTAATTGTAAATCTTCCTGATAATCTGAAGGATTGTTTAAATAACTCAAAAAAATCTGTTAAATTTCTCAAACTTATCAACTACTACAACCTGATTTAATAGTGTATCCATATAGTGGTCGCTAATGACCTTAGCTGTTTAAACGACCTTAAATAAATAAATTAAAAAAAAAAAAAAAAAAAAAAAAGCGATTATCATTCACTATGTATGTTGGTCCCCTTGCCAATCTAGATATGGCGGCGACCCAGAATCTGAGCCTTGGTGTATATGGAAATAATGCCAGGCTTAACATTGTCGGCTGTCAGCGACGACGATTCCATCAATGGCCTGATAAATAGACAGGTTGAATTATCTGTATTAGATTAACTTGGCTAAGTTTAAGCAGATAATATATTATCGGTGAGGTCTGAATACCAGTCTCGTTACTTGGTCTGCGGAAGCTTTGAGCATTAGAGCTCAAAGTCGTATAAAAGATGAAATCTAAAGGACTAATGATATTCCAATAGATGAGTATTCTAGGATCCTTTTTTCCGGTAACTTGGTATTGGTAAAAATTTAACCTATTTAAGTTTCCTCTTGCATGTAGTTGTGCACTGTTCGAATAGGCATTAAGTAGTTATGTTTGGCCTAAAAAAGTCTATTCGAACAGATCACATCTACATACAGGAGGGGCCTTTCAGATGTCTACACTTACTTGAAAAACCAGTTGCCGCAATTGATAATGCCTTCCTTAGTTCTATTTTACGCCCGGTCGTGTACCTATTAAGTCATAAGGATAGCAAATAGCAGTAGAATCCGCGTGTACCTAAACAAAATACGGAAATTTACGTGATTCTAGGCCTTAGATAAAGAATTGGTAACATTGGAACCTACGACAGGTACCCATACAAATCATGTAAGTTAATTTGTATCCCAAAATTGCTTAAATATACACATGGTCTTATGTGTCATGTTTGGACTCTGCGCGCTGTTATAAAACACGATACATTTAAAAAATCACGCTCTAGCTTTTGACTATTTATCCTCCTTATCTTAGTGATATCGCGGTTAAATCCCAGAGAAACCTGGGGGTTGACATTCGGTTGGCTTTTGACTGTTTCAATTCATAATTTGGTGGTGCTCGTATAAATGAGTGTTACGCCACCGAGTGACTAAACGAACTAATTAACATCCGTAGGAGGCTTAGTCACCGTTGGGATGCTAATCATACACCCAGTAGGCTTGAATAGTCTTGCTTAAGCCGACAGCTGCTGGAATGTTCCTGGTTTAATGCTATACAAATAAATGTAGGCCTTTGAAAAGCCTGGGCTCGTAATCGATGTGTTGTATAGGAACAACAGCTAGTAGCTTGAGATAAATACCAACCGTATAGTTAAAGCAATGACGCGTAGTTGCAGTGTCCAAGAGGCAACAGAATGGCTAGCGGTATTTTAGCTCCCAAAGCGTTGTGGAACCGCCCTGTGCAACCCGAACTGAGCCAACTTGGATTGGGGAGGAAATAGGAGGGAGGCTGAAAAACAAAATTGTGGCGAGGTAGCCGATCAGCATTTCATTATATAAACAGCGTACACACTTTCAGAGAACCGCTGTTTCAATCGGCTGCCCCGTGACAAGTTTTTTTTCTATTTCCGCCCCAGTCGAAGTTGGCTCAGTTCGGGTTGCACAGGGCGGTTCCAGAACACTTCGGGAGGTCAGATACCGCGAGCCATCCGGTTGCCTCTTGGATACTGCAACTACGCGTCATTGTTCTGAATAGTAAAGTAGCTAAGAAATATAATTCAAATGTGTCATATACGGTTTTAGGACTTGGGGTGAATATCCACTAGAGATGTGCGAAGATATGTTTTCATAAATTTGACACCTAGCTGCCAAACCTGCGAATCTCATGACTGGTTATCAACCATAAGGCTGGACTGAACGTGTATGGTTTTACCGGATTCTGGATTATAATTCGGATTTTTGTTTTCTTTTATAGGTTGGGTTCGAATCCCGGTAAGGGCAAATATTTGTGTGATGGATGAACATGAATATCTGTTTCTAAGTCTTGGATGTTTTCTATCTATTTCATTATTTATATATATCGTCGTCTAGTTCCCATAACACAAGCCTTATTGAGCTTACTATGGGGCTAGTGCGATTTGTATAAGATTGTCCCCTTAAAAAATTAAATTAATTAACACTAACGTACGCACCTCGCTCTTGTGATTAGTTGTGATGGGCTGGGTAAAGGTGAGGCTCGCTCGGCAAGGTATCACCAACTTTACTCATTAAACGCTCACTAAAGCGAAGCTTAGTAACGCTTCAAGTTATCACGTCAGATTTTCGTCAACAAACGTGCAGTATATAGGTACTCTTTAGCCTATTTGGGTGTTCCACCGCTGGGCAAAGGCCCTTTTCTTCCATTGGGCCTAATTACTGCCATACGCTCATGTCCTATTTAGATTTTATGTTGTCATTGAAGCGCTCAATACATTCAAACAAATTAGATCATTTCATTCGCTGATTACTTTATACTCCTTCAAAGGCGACGCGCTTTCAGCAGTCTATAAAACTCTTTACAAGTTGATAAATTCTCAGTATTCGGTCCACACCATACCGATTTCATTAATGGCACAGATGATTCAGTGACAACATCTGCTTATATAGAAATAGATGACATCATTCACTGTTAAAAATGGCTTAAGAGGAAAATAATAAAAATATATTTTAATATAAATAAATATTCAGGTCATGTTCAGCGAAGTAAAGAGATAATTAGGATGAATCTGTTGTTTCCCTGTATTCTTCGGGAAATCACGCATATAAGCTGGTAAAATGAATCCTAAGAAAAGTGTCAGGGACTTAAGAAATGCATGTAGACTGTAAGAGTTGCATACAAATATTGAGGAGAGAGACAAGCGTAAAGGGGCATCTACATGGTGGAACAATTCACATGCGAGTTTTATTACATCGCAAGGTTTGATTGAATTTGTCGTATTTCGCTAGCTCGCAGCCCCGCAATGTAATGAAAATCACATACGAGTCGTTGCACCATGTAAATGCCCCTTTCGATATTCAGAAAAGAAAACCATAAGGGTGATTAAGGTAGTGAAAAATTTGAGAGTGAGGAAGAGAAAATTAATGAGGATAGTGAGAAAGCAGGAGATTCAGTAAAAGTTATAATTGTCATAAGTTCAATTAGATAGTTCTTAAACTTACTGGTTTTTACAATAAATTATACTAATATAGACCGCGCAAGGAATGAGCTTGTTCTTGGAAGCTCGCTGAGCTAACGGTTAAACTTCTATATTAAAGTGACTAAGCGTATTAAATGGATCATGTTTATTTCCTTAACTATGTAATTTAGGTCAAATATTCTACGGAATCGGTGACACAGATGAAGTGAATAGTATGTGATACTGTAAATATTGTATATTTCAGCCGTGAATATATAAATATAATTTTTTTTAAATTTAATTTCACCTATTTATAGTCAATATTAATCATTGATGCTATTCTTGTTTCAGGTAATATCCGTGAAGTTGCGGTATTCGTACCGAAGGAATCTATTAACAAAACATTCAAAGCCCAAGGTAACCTTTCATGAAATAAAATCCTTCGTCTTCCTGAAGTTTAGGAATCTACTGTCGTTGCATTAATTAGTAATATGTAATCACAAGGTACTGAAGATTTATACTTATTTCTACGAAATCCACTTAATTCAACGACCAACGCTTCACCGAATATATCGTTTTACAGAATTTTCGTTTTAAAGAAAACATTTTTTTCGGAAACCGTTAACTTTTTAGGTCCAACACAGCTAAAAAGGTCATTGCGTAGAACCCTAGGTTAGGTTTGTTTAAAAACAATCCACAAAATTTTAATGTTTCTGAAAAAAAAATGAATTGATAAACATGTAAAACAAGGTTGGTACAGTCAGCATCATAAACATGTACACATTCTATGACCTTATTAGACATAAGGACGAAAAGTGTATACATGTATAGGATGCTGACTTGACAACCTATTTCTACAACCTTACAGACTTTTCCTCTTTATATTATTCACAGCAGATACTTACCAGGATATCTAGTCTAGGAACAGTGACGTCATATTAAATAGTCTAACTTCATCTGTGACGTCATCAACTTATTCATCGCTTCGAAAGTTTCTCAAGGAAGTTTGCCAATAAAACTTATCCAAGTGGACTGCCAACAGTTTTGTTCATTCTATCTCTTTCCGGTTTTATTGGCGGAAGTAGGACATACGTAATTGAAGTACTTAATAGGTAAAATCGATTGTGTGTGTTCGTTAACAAATGCTGCGGGCGTGCTGATATTTAGGGTTGCCCAAGGCATATATATTTGAATGTAAGTATGGGTATAAAAACGTATCCCTTCCTTTCAACAAACACAACCAAACCTCGGTCGTGGCGTACATAGGCCAAACTGTTTAAAATGACTGCAAAAAAATTGCAAGCTACTCCCAATAGTAGGGGCTAAGGGCATGCAATACCTACACAGGATATGTACAGTAAGCAGTGAAATAGGGCAGGGACCATTCAGAAATCCACTAGGGAAGAGAAAATGAACAAAAAAAACTTGAATCAAGAAATTCATTAATAAGGAAGACCGCTATTTACTCAGAATGAAACAGAAATAATTTTGAATTAGTGTCAGAAGGAGTCAAAAAAGCATTTTGAAGGTGATAGCGGATAGGTACACAACTGTCCCATCCTTTGTCACTGGGGTGGGTGGCACAGATCCTGTGTCACACCGGGTTTTGAACTTTTTATTTTCCTATAAAATTTCTTGGTAACTAAACCAAAAACCAAGTTATTTTTTGTGGGGTTTTATGAACAGAATTAGGCAACCAGACTTTCTCTACAAGTCTGCTTAGTGACATTCTTTGAAAATTTGAAGGAATTAACAAGTGTAATTGTTTAAAATTGCCACGCCAGTGACCCTAGCGCTGTGACCGGCGCCGACTGCCGGGGCAATCAGTCGGCCAATCAATCGGTCAGTCGGTTTATTAGCGATTTCCGAACCAAGATTCCAATCAATTTAACATCCTTTAACCAATTCGACGCGAGATATTTGATCTCCATTCAAGTGGACGGCCGAGCTGAGCTGGGTACTGCCGGAACTGGGTAGTCGCGTTTTCGCCGCCAAAGAATCCTCTGCATCTGTTCCTGTAGAATTATATGATAACTATGTAGTGATTACGTTTTTAGGCTTCCGTAGTCAAATCTTACTATTTTGAATTTCCATTTGGACGCTAGCCGTTACGGTGAGTATGTAACACCTGGCTGTCATTCAATAAACGCAACTATTGACCAATATTTAATGTTTGTTCATTTGTTTGACTTTACTTCATTGCACTAACTAACCGAGAGGTAGTCGCATTATCTACCTCTTGACTACCATTCAACTTACAAACTGGTTGGGTTTTAAATGTCGTCTCTGTAAATAAATATATGCTTTGGCAGATCGAATTTATTGATCTACGCCTCTTGAATGAGATAGAAATAAACATTGTCATGGATAGACGATGCTTGCGACGCAATATACGGTATTTTAAGTACTTTGAACGTGGAAATAAAACCTTGACCTTGACTTAAGATAGAAATTCGTTGCGTCGTTACTTTTTAATAAACTGAGAAAAATTTATTGCAGTTTTTAATACGTTGAGTCATCATCAATTGTTAGTAAAGTTTGCGCGGTGGGTTGCTTGCCTTATCCATTCAAGCCTTCACCACACCGACACAACACACACATAGCTGAGCGCGAGCCAGTTTGACAGTTCTCGACACACTCAGTTGGCCGGTGTACGGCGTCGCGGAACGATCGTCCGCCATTTTGTAATTTTACAAAGTTCGGAGTTTAAAAAATAAACCGTACGTGTTACCAACCAGTGTCGTGTGTGTTTACGCTCTCTCGGAGGTTCAAATACACATTCCAAATTGGAATTTTGATCCCAGAACCCACTTTGTGATTTCGGTATTTTCAAACGGTTGTTTTTAAGGTTATAAACGTATTCGCGCTCTTGGCCGGTGTTTTTTTTTCTAACGCACCGATGGCGTGAGTCAATGATGTAATGCAATAATTATTAATATTTGCATTTGTCGTGAGTATTTTACATGTTAATGTACAGCTGCGTTACAGTTTTCGTGTTAAACAAAAATCCGGGACGCAGAATAAAAAAAACTGGCGTAAAATTTTTGTGGCATGTTGTTATCCTAACCGGCTATATATTGGTTCTCTCAAAATACAATTTTAAAAATAATTTCGCTACGCATAAACTTGGTTGATTGTTCATAAAACTCCATGGTGTGGGAAACAAGTTATCTGTGATCGTATATTTTTAAATAGTCAAGAAATAGGTTACGGTTAACGTTCAGGAACTGGGTTAGTTCGTTAGCCAAAAGATTTCAACGCACGCCATTCCGTTCCGATCAGAAACAAATGTTTTTTTTTTATATTTATTATGCGCCTGTGATTTTTGGGCACGATAATTGTTTTACGTTGTCTAAAATGATGATGATGTTCATAAACTATCTTATTAGCTTTGGCTAATGACGTCTTATTAGAAAGTTATTAATAACTCGTTAGTTAAATTCCGATGCAAGTTTAAGGCCATTGTTGATGTCATTATTAACTTTACCGCTACGGATGAGGAAACGATCGTGTTACTTATTTATGTATTATCCGTATGTACAAGAGCACCAATATGTATACACCACAGTCTCAAAATTATGTACACAGACCTTATATCTGCAAGAATAAGGTTGTCGTATACATATTTGTGAAACTGAGTGAATACATATTGGTGCCCTTAACTGTAATCATTACACTTCCATTTTTTTTAAAATTAAAACTACTAAATATTAGTTAACTATCTCTATAATATTTATCAGTTGCAAAATATATTGCGTAATTGCAGGTATTTTAAGGCATACATTAAAGACTTCAGGATAGCACCATTTAAAAACAAAGCGGGGAATCCCCTGAAAATATGATACCTAATTTATCTGACTACAGTCGTCCAGTCGTATTATATTTCTATACAAAAACTACATATGAACACAAAAACTCATATCACTTTACGTTTGACTCATTGATAACGTCATTCGTCATATTATTGATTGTAAATAATAAACTTTAACACCCTAACTGAAGGTTTGAATTCCTAAGATAAGTGACTGACCGCTAAACCTTGAACAAACATTTTCATCACGGTTTTAGGTAAATATTGTTTTTCTTGTCATTGGATTTTACTTTAAGTTCCTCACGCTGTGTCAGTTATTCATGCCTCTGATTTATAATTTTGATCTTATGATCAATTAGTACTTCATTCCTTACAAAAAAATATGCAACTGCTTTAATAGATAGATAGATAAATCATTTATTTGTCATTTTGCAACATCCAACAAACAAAAATAAAAAAGCACACAAAAAAAGAAGTAGAGAGAAAAAGAACAAGTAAAAACAATTGTTACGATAAAAAAAAATTGCATTGCAACTGAAAACTCAAATACTTCTTCTCTAAGCGGATATCAGGGGTTTTTGTGCAAGTCTGTGTACTAGCACTTTACTTTAGATCGCCAACAAATTGGTGAAACCAAATTAACCTTAATGAATTGATTTCAATTGGGCTACACTGTGTCTAGCCAATAGCATAGAAAAAATTGTACGTAAATCATTAAAAAATCGGAAATAATACGACATTCTGGCGAAGATTGTTTACAAACTTGAGACAGTTGAACACCAAAGTCCCGTAATGCTGTTAAGATATAATCGCAATGCAGTAATCTGTAAATTTACACTGATAACAGCCATAATATACTTGGACGGAAACGATAGGTAATCGAATTATATCAGAGTACGCGCGTGATAGTTCGTCGACTCGATTATTTTAGGAAGTTTGACACAGAAAACGATTGGTATATTTACACGTCTGGAAATGTCATAAGTCTATGGAGCACATCTTAGAAATCCTGCATATTATAAATTATATATATGAAATGAATAATATTTATGAAAACCGTCTCCACTCATCACAAATCATGAATGAAATCATCGTTATACAAATGAAACATTCCATTCATTACGTAGACAATGGATAATATGTAGTATTTAAATAATGATATGCTTGTAAACCAAAAACCTATTCAAAGTCAAGAGTCAGTTTCTGGCGTAATTTGACAATATAAATATACCTTTAAATTTTGACCTCACCACCGACCTTCAGACAGATTTCATAACGATAGGGAGCCCAGTGCATTTCGCATGCACTATTGTGACTGAAAAGTGACGCAATTGTTTTATTACCGTTTTTATTATTGTTGTTATTATGTTGTTTATCAGATGAGATAAAAACTTCAAACTAGTGCTTGGCCTGCTTGGTTAGGTTAATGTTGGACCTACTTGTGGCTTTGATGTTAATGCAAAAATTGTTTCGACCTCCTTAGCTCAGTAACTGAAGGAAAAGCGCGTTCCTTAGACGATAGTGTTGCTGTTGCCCTATTCACTCGGGTGTGCTTTTCTATCATCATCAATTTAAGAAGGCTCTTGACAGTGCAGCTTAATGCTGTTTCCATCTTTGCCGCTCCGATGCCAGCTTCTTAATGTCCTATGACACGACCATGTTTCCTTACATGGTTGATATAATCTTCCTCGGTCTTCCTCACTTGATTTTTCTGAAATCACAACATGAATGAATATAATAGGTATATGGGCTACATTCCAGAATTTGTCATCCATAGCTCATTCAACTATCGATTGCTCTTAACGATCTACGTCACTCTTGAAAATTTGCCAAAACAAAAAACTCACGTCCGCATGCAAAGTTTACGCTATTTGATACAAAATTGATAGCCCATGTCATGTTCGTGAATGCGCATCCGTGCCGGATAAACGAGTGTATATTTCGCGATAAATGCCAATAGAAAAAGGCCCACTTTTAACGTTTATAACGTTCAACATTTTAAATGTCTCGTTTTTCAATTTTTTGATGAAATTTAAAGTTATTATCATCTTCGAACACATCAGCTACTTCACTAATAGCAACATTATTATTACGCATCATAATCTCGTTTTTCGTATAATCGATGGCATTACGTTAAAAATTAATATGCGTGTGGTCCGCTCAATTCAATAGCGAATTGGATAAGAAATTTGTTTTAGTGTTATAAAATGTATATTTATTCATGAATAATCGACCTTCTAAATATTTTTATAATTTCCTCCTCGATGTCGGATTCCGATCTTTGATTGATTTATCCGATATATCAATTCTTTTTATATTCATATCTACCTACTGTGCTTTGCTGTGATGAGTTGATGACGAAGTTTTTGACTTTTCCAAAAAAAAAGCTATTATTCTTTTTTTGTATCTTTAACCCAGTTTTCAGTTCCTACGTTTCTAGGAACACCCTTTGCGCAATCTGATTTATTTTGCTATACATAGCGACCCGATTTTTTATTAATTTAAGATAATTACTGGACCTATACTTACTCTTTATATTTTTAAACAAAAATAATTTCGGTAATTTCTGCAGGTATTATTTATATAAAAATGTATATATCTTATATAAAAAAACATAGATGAATTCATTCCGCCGTCATCGTCAGTAGGTAGAGTTGAACTCACAAGTTAAACGAATAAGACTACTATAGTGGTGCCCAAAGTGATCAAGATTATGGCAAAATGTAGTTTTCGACGTGCAAGGTCGTAATTGCAGACTACCTACTGAGACTACATATACTTTTCATAATTTGTTTGCGTATTGTTAATTGTTAGTAGGTACAATAGGTACATCGTTCTGTTATTGTTGAGATTTTGCATACTCGTGATGATTTTCTTGTAGTTGGTCGAGACAGTCCAAACGGGATTAAAGATAATGTATTAATTCATGAACATATCTTGATCCTGGCTCCCGAATCTTTTAATAAGTATCCCTGAAACGTATTTCTTTGTTATTGTTTAAATTTGACCGTGTTCTCATCTGATATTGATTTGCAATCAATACGACAGTTAATGACTATCAACAAAAAACAGACTTGTAAAAAGTTAATTAGAAGGTTAACTAGGGCGCCATCGGTATATCGATCAGGTAATTAGAGACGCAAAAACTTGCTTAGATGTCTTCACATCTGATATGTCGCGTGTTGATATCCTTTATTTAAAACTAGGTGGCCGCGCGGCTTCGCCCGCGTATTGCAAAGAACGCAGACAAACCCGCGGGTTAAAATATAGCCTAGCCTAATAGCCAGAAAGTTCATTCTACACGCAGGTGAAAGAACGGATAAGCAGTTCAGGAGCCGTAGCATGGTTGGCCTTATCACGCGACAAGTGACAAGATAAGAGCGTCGTCTCTTTCTGTCGAACGGTGTCAGCCAGTGACGCACGCTCTATCCTATCATCTATCGCGTGACAAGGCCAACCATGCTACGGCTCCAGGAGATTACCCATTATATACAATCTTATAAACGTACAAAGCTACAATCTCACTGACTTTTCCTCTTTATAATATTAGTATCAGAATTACAAAGAACCCAGCCACATCCGTGGGATTTTAAATAGCATATGTCTATCCAAAAATTCCATTCCATACACCGGTAAAATAATTTTTGAAATCAGCTGTGGTACCGGTGATTACCCCCTAAATATAAACTTACGAAGCTACAATCTCATTTTTTTTCTCGAACAAAGTTCCCTGCTTCAGCTTTGGCCAAAATTATTTCGTATGTCCGGCTGCCCAGCTGTTCTCCTGTACAGGTTGCATTTCTAAATCGATTCTCGTGAAATTTTGTGAGCAGGTTCGATGATTAGTTTTTTTTTGAAGATCCAGTATTAGCAAAAAAAAACTTAGATTTGCGAGTTCTACAGCTCACAGAGCCACTAGTTATGTTAGTATAGATAATATTAGTGTAAATTAATTAGTCAGTACATTACACTGGGGAGCAATACGTGGAAACCTATAACTACACCGCGTTGATCAAGCCGCGTCGAATCTCGGATACTAGTTTCGTACGTGAAATGTACTTATCGGTACCGTTAGAACCGGTCGGATGGCTCGCGTTCCAATCATTGTTCCCCATGTTTTGCCCCCCCCAATGGACCAGTGTTGTGATTTTTATTTCCACTGTGCTCATCGGATAGCGAAATGTCTGTACTGCAAATATTTACTCTGATGCTCCTCGAATCCTCGATACCTGACCGATACGCCGATGGCGCTCTCGTTATAACCTTCTAATTAACTTTTTACAAGTTTTTGTTGATATGCATTGGTTACTGTAGGTGTAGGTAGGTTTTTGTAACAACAGGCAATAGGCATTACGTTTCGTAGATTTTATAATTCTAATATTTCCTTTAGTTATATTTATATCACATTCAATGTGCCAAAATGAGGACTATCTCAGGAAACAAAGAGCTACATTTTGCGCACAATATTTTATTGGTGGAATCCATGACTAATATAATTTTAATTAAAACAGTTTCTGATGCAGTTATTAACTTATAAAATTGCATTTATGAATAAATTAATACAATGCCGTTAAAATTATTCACAAACATGAGATCATCCATATTATTTTCCAATACTTGTAGATTGTAGACATACATATTTAGTGAGAATCAACAAGAGTGTCTTCGTAACAAATGCTTTGTTTCTTTGTAGCGTGTTATTGAGAAACGGTATTATTATGGTAATTATATTATTGTCTAAGAGACGTTTTCGAGAATGTTTGCCTGCGGGTGATTCAGCTGGATTGGAGTCAATATGGTCTTGACATAAATGACACAGTGAATTAAATGAAGTCTTAAAACATTCTGTATGATTATTACTAAATTCAATGGAACTTTGGATTTATTTTGAAGTAACTTTGCTTGTGTTATGTATGCCTGTCTGACTTCGTTTCTTTATTTCACGTATTTCTATTGTTTTAACGTTCACTTTTTCAACAATTTTCTTATGCTTCTTATAGGATCTCCTCCTACATGTCTATACGTGTTTAGTACCAGCTTAATAAATACAAGCTTTAAAATATCTTGCGTCCAAAGAACGTAAAACTATTCAGTAAGAAAATGGCGCAGTGCATATTAGAGATTTCACGGTAATAACTGGTAACGGTGATCCCGGTCAATGGTCAAATGAATTGGATTATATTTTAACCGCTTTTTTAAACTGTATTCTTGACAATGGCTGATCCGGCCCGAGATATTAAGGTTCCCACGCCAATGGGTTTAAGTATCATCAAATTTGGTCTCAGGCTCTGACTGTCTGAGATCTTTAGTCTGAGTGAAATGTTACAATTGTTGAGTTAAATTGTTGTTTTAGAATGTTTGATACAAGTACAGTCCATCCCAAGAAGAACTTCCATCCGAATAGGTTTGCTTACAGAATCAATTATTAAGTTTATTATAGTAGTTTAGTAAACTAACATTATAAAGAGGAAGTTCTGTGAGATTGTAAGTTTCTGTTCAGGAGGTATCTACTCATCCGTTTTGCCAAAATGTTATGATTATAACATTTTGTCATAATTACTACTTATATATTATTTTAACAGTATAACGTTCAACTGTTAGCCACTGTCCAAACACGCAAATAGTGTTTGTGTACCCTGAATAGACTTCTGTGGACACTGTATGCGCCCGCTCAGTTTTACCCACAAGACATGTTTTAAATACATCGGCGTGTTTACTTGCATTCCGTTATTTTGCAATGCTATGCCTGATGACTGATGATGTTAGTTTCTCATTCCGTTAATCTGTATCATATTTCATGTGCAATTTGCTTCACGATAAGATAAAACTCCGTCTAATGGTTCTAACTGAGGAATGAATAGCTGAGGAGTTGAGGATGTATACTATAAAACAATCGTCACTTATTTATAAAACTGCATTGAGTCTTTAACTAAGGCGAAACGTGCCCTGGCAGTGGTATCATTTGTGATCCTATTTTCTAGCGAACTTGTGTGATCGTGTAGTGTGTAGTTGGTAGTTTTGCTAGTTGAGGATACACGAGTCATCATCATCATCATCATCATCATATCAGCTGAAAGACTTCCACTGCTGGACATAGGCCTCCCCCAAAGAGTGCCACAGTGACCGGTCCTATTCCACCAGCATCTAGCGGACTCCTGCGACCTTTACCAGGTCATCAGACTGATGACCTGGTAAAGGTGGCGCGGCGTGGGTAGGCACAAGGTGGACTCAGTCTACACACGCCGCGCCTTCCGGTACGTGGTCGCCACTCGAGAACCTTTCCGCCCCAACGGCCATCGGTTCTACGTGCAATGTGCCCCGCCCACTGCCCCTTATTTAAGTTTAGCGTCGGAGGGCTATATCGGTTACCTTGGTTCTGCTGCGGATAGCCTCATTTCTGATGCGATTACTATGGTTAAAAGGTTAAAATGGAGTCGCAAATACCACTAATCCGCTTGGGTATATCTCCCCTTAAAGTGCGTATATGGAAAATGGGACTATCTTCTTAGCGAACATGGGAAATACTGATAGACAGAGCCTTTTGTTTCATCGAACACAATTTTTCAATTAGGAACTATTTGTGTGACATGATACGGCCTAATTGATAACATTAACGCCGAACAAACCATTTATTCTCGAACACTACTGTATTCCGAACGCGATAAGGCTTAGAATGGGCGGAAGTTAATTTCGAAACGGAACTGATAATATTGTTACCAAGGTGTGTTTTTAACCGTCTTCAGTTAAAAGTCGACGATCATCACGTAGGTTGAAAACAATTGAATGAAACGGATCGAATTAGGCAACGATTATGCGCGGTTGAAAAAGGATGTTTAAAAAAATTGCCGAGGAGACGATACGCTTATTTGCGTGATTGTCCCATTCTGTTAGAATGGCTAATACAATAATTAAACTGTCGAGACTGGAGTGCTTATATGTATTATTTTAGGTCTCCCTTTGGTACTTAAATTTTACGGTTTTTTACGGTACGACCGACAATATCAGTAGCTCAATAATTTTTTCAAAATGCCTCTACTTCATCAACATCCTATATTTACTTATTTTTTGCTTAACTTCACAAAATTAAATCCCTCCTTAGAAACTTTTTGCCGCCACGTCCATCAATCATGGCGGTCTCATCTGTAGCCATTTGCCCGCCAGATTACCCTATAATGACAGCATTAGGTGCAATATTTAATCATTGCTACAATTTGGAGTTACGAAACCGTGTCACATGTTCTTGGGTCAGTTTCAAAACTGGACAATGAAGTGAAAATGCCTTGTGTGACCTTAACGAGGTAGCGGTGCGAGCGGTTACAGGCGCCGAGCGGATTCGAGTAAATCATACTGAGCCGGAAAAATATTGTTGTACGCCTTATAGGTTAATCCAACTAAGCTGCCCGCGCGGTTCCGCCCGCGTATTACATAGAGGACACGCGAGAAGCCGTAGGATATAATTTAGCCTAAATATATCCATCGCCTAGGTTAATTCTATGTAATGGTATTTTTTTTTATCAGACGAGACGTTTTGGAGATTACTTTCTCCCTACATATAAACTTACAAGCTTACATACAATCTCAGCACAGACCTCTTTATACTATCAGTATGTTATGATCATTCCTTGAACTACATTTCAATAAACAAGTAGGAATGAATCTGCGCTGAATGTTAGTCGGTTTCTAAGGATATCTTCTTAACTACAATTCAGAAAACGACTGATGAATTCAATCTTTTCCAATAATACATTGCTAGTTAACGAGTAATTAATTCCGAATTCAATGCCGTATAATACAAAATCAAATTCAGATACAATTACTCTATAAATAATACACAATCTCAAGCAATTGCTGTTTCGTAGTCTCACAATTTACACAATTGTATTTAACCCAAAAAATGCAACCATTGTCCGCTGTTACAGGGGCGCCCGGCGCCCATCGAGTTCCCACGTTGGAGATTTGCACCAAGGTCACCACCTTGGATGAGTTATTTGTCTGTGTGTTTTGTGACTGTCACACGATCGGTTTTGGCGATGCCGGACCAGAAAATCGAGTTTGACTCGTTCGTAACTACTTCGAGATTAATACGTATATAGAATTGCTTAGTAGCAATAAAATATTGGCTTGATATATAATTCTTCCACGCTTATGTTTGTCAAAAGTTTATTTAAGTTGAAGTGAGCAAGTTTTTGATTTCTTTTTAATTTCTTTTAACTATGTAGGAGTGTTAAATTGCAAGCCGCTTTACTTCGTTCACGTTTTAGTTTTTTTGCAGCGTTTTATGCTAGTATTGTTGGTAAAACTCAATCATCTTGAACCACAGATAATCAAACTTTAATAATTGGTTGCAATTAAAACCATGACGACCATTTTGGGATATCGGTGCCAAGGCTGCGCTCGTAAATAAAAAAACGTATATTTCCTTTAGCTCCTCTTATTTTGACGTTATAATTTTCGTTTTTGGAAATCGGCCGTGAAGCGAGGTATTATCCACCAAATAAAGGGACAGTATCGACCGGTAATGGGTTTAATTTCGACAAATGCACCGCTTATCGAACTCCGAATTTCGACAAATAAACATTCGTGATACAGTAACTGACATTGACTGATCAAGGAATTGTCATTCACTGTGCTTTTATTTTCCTTTCTGTTTCAATTTATTGTAAGACGTATTGGTTTATTGCAAAATTATAAGCGTAGAATAAAGCAGAAAATATGTGACTTTTTGTAAACTTGACCTAAAACTTGTTTTACCTACAATGCACGAACATCGTAAATGTTGTAGCATTTTCGGTGCAGCATGGTTGTTTTAACGGAGTTGGTGGAGAGACAATATAAATAAAACTTGACAACTAAAGTTAATATTACGCTAATTGAGCATTACGATTGAAACTCAGTTTAACCAATTCTCTTAACAACAATACACTACACTAAATGCTACTCGTATAAAATGTGCGATGTCTTGTCGCCAATCATTGATGATTGGCGACCAGACATCCATGACAGACAGACAAAGTGATTTGACGCAAACTATCGCATTATGTTGTGAATTACTTTGAACCAAGAACTGATTAGATACAGTTTTAGGTATAAATTTAGACATTTAGATGCACTTTATGGCGTCGACTCGCGAATTCGACTCGGTTAGACGGAACGAAACGAACCGAAAGGTGCGTCCGCGCAGGTATACGGTTATTTTTAGCACGTCTGTAACATGCCTGTAATATACTCATTTATCTGGATTCCGCAAGTTTAGAATCGATTTTAACTTTTATGATTATTTCTATCCATTAAAGTTAATAAATTAATGCAAAGCTTAAAGTGAAACGGTATTGAAGGTGAATGATCTAATGTAGATTGAATAAGTTGAATATTTTTTCTCATCTCTATTCAAATATCTACTATTCGTTAACATCAATCTCTGACTGGGCGTATAATCAAACGCTAATTATTTCCCACTTTTAAACGATTTCGTCATAATCATGTTTTGATCGAGCAGCATAACAAAATGCCAATCAGAACCGCGAATACCTTCGTAACAAGGTCTCCGAATACCGAAATCCTAGTCGAGTTTTTATAATCACCGTCATTAACCAATCTCTGAAAGAGCGTAAATAAAATAATTAGTGTGTGAGGCAATCTGGATCTCGAAATCTCTTACATTGTTTCCATTCCACAGGTGTTCCACTGGTTCTCTATTTAACCAGATGCAAGGAGCCATGTGAAACCCAACGTCAATCATAGACAAACGAAAACGAACAGACATTCGATTTTAAAGTAACCAAGCATTCCAAATTTGAAACTAACCATAAAGTTGCCATATTAACAAACTTTAATCGATAAGTACAGTGACATAAATTAAGTGAAAAAAATAGTGTCAAGATCGAAAAGTGTGTGTCAAGGGATCTGTGCAACTTTCCTTTTGTGGAGTCGATGCGGTGATACTCCGGTGAATCATTTATCAAGGCTGCCAAGGCTGGCAGGGTTTTGGCGAATCCTGTCGCACCAAGTGTTCCAAATTCAAGTGTTCAAAGTGTCCGGAATGCGAGTGTGTTGACGACAATGTCGACGCAAGCCTACTACAAAGAGCGCCTCGGGTTCGACCCGCAGGAGGTCGATGGGGCCGCCAACGGTAACGGGTACTACGAGGGTCACCAGCCGAAGCGACACCGGGGCGACAGACGACACGCCTCCGACTCGCACGACCAGGTGTACGAGGAAAACTTGACAAAGTTCAAAGGTACCACATGTTGGGGGTTCTTTATACAGCAGGCAGGTTCGTGGTGGTGGTTATAGAGAATGCGCGTGTTGTGTCGTGTACAACGCTTGCGTTCTGCACGACTAGCATAATACCGCGCGCGACATAATTTATCCGTGGCTTTTAACTAGACCACGGGTAGTCTTTCTCGCGCGCTGTCTTGTGCTAGCCATGCTTTAGGGTTGCTTTGCGGCGGTTTTACTATTTGCAATGCTATGATCTCTCTTGTCGCGCGTCGTTTCTACTCTCGCTGTGTGAAACAGAAAGAGATGGGAAATATTTCTCGTGTGACAACGATTCCTGGTTATGATTCAGGGACTTCCAAAGTAAACACTTTAATAATAAAACAATGGTGTTTATAGGTAGCCTAGTTTGATGCAGGTAGTTGAAATTTCGTACGGCAATAATACATATTTCATTAAAGATAAAGAAATTGAAAACCGTTACAAAGTAAACCGCATTTACAGTGAGAGCAGCGAGTGCGTGTGACAAGTTTCTCTTACTCTTTGAACACCTATCGTTCTACTACTCTCATTAGCATAATTCAATAAAAAAGTATACATGCTTGTTAGCTGATTCAGGTCTTTAACTGCGATCCTAAGTGACAGTTAAAAGCCGCGAAAGAAACTAATTAGAGTGAAGTTTAACATGCCTCCATATTTTCAAATCAAGTCTCACATTTACGTATTTAACATTAATTGGTCGTTGCTTTTATGCGTGATTATATATCAGTGTCAGCAACGATCAACTCAAAAACACGGTAAACATATCGCCAATCCAAATACAGGTTTTAACATCTAACCTCAGATTTCGGACATTTCAAAAGCCAACTATTTAAAACCAAGTCAGATACATTTAGATTGTCATTTATTTTTATGTGGCTGTTCTTAATGCCGGTCGTTTTTTCGTAGATGGCAATAATTAAAAAGAATTTATTCGGTCATTCAAATTCTTTCGAAATTTGCTACTCATGGCCAGAGATAAAAAGTGGTCAGAAAAAAATGTTGGTTGTACAAGTACATTTTCTAAGTATGTACAGTCAGCAGCAGAAGAAGCTACTTGCTAGCTTACTAGCTGTATGTAATAAGTAGGCATTATGTTATGATGTGTTTTAACTTGTTTTGAGCGTGAAGTGTGTTGCTACTTGTTTAACATCGAGCCTGTCTGTTTTATTTACTAACTTTAACAGCTATATTTAAAACGAAAATACACATTAGTAACCATTTGTGTACGATTCATTAAGGTCACAAAAGCTTATTAAGGGTGTCTATGTTATTATTGTAATTTTAAGGAAACAACAAGAACAATATGGGACGCGACCAGGGACCGGAACTGGTTACCCTAATCAGGGTTTTCCATAAGCTAATTTTAGAAGTTCTATAAACCCTATCCATAATGGTAACCTTACTGATAGGGTAACCCTATTGTTATGGTAAGCATATCGGATGTGGTAATCATAAGTTAACCCTAAAAAAACCCTATCTCAAAATGGTTAACTTATATGGTTACGTTATGGTTACCACATCCGATATGCTTACCATAACAATAGGGTTACCCTATCAGTAAGGTTACCTTATCATAAGGTTACCAAATTGATAGGGTTACCAGATCGATAGGCTTAATTAATTTGACCTGATAAAGGGTTTTCTGGTCCTTGGACGCGACAAGCATAAAAGCTTGTTACTCGACTGCCGAAGGAAAGGAGGGTTATGTTTTTCGAGCATATGTATCTATGTAAAAAAAGAAAAGAAAAGAAAAGAAGACATTTATTCACTACACAAAAGACACACAGAGACAAAAGAGTAGACATACATGACAATTGACACATATTGTGTGTCTTCGCGGCAGTGAAACGGTCGCTGTCTCAGCATTGTGCCGAGGTGTCAGACAGACACCTGCAGCGTGTGCTATGTGTGTATGTCTTATTCTTTAGCACGCCCTGCAGCCTAAACCGTTTGAAGGATTTCGACATATGAGGTGTCGTTGGATTCCTCTTAATCGTGGGAGTGACATAGGCTATAATAATTGCAAAAAAGCAGTTGGGTTTTTTGAAAAATCTTTTATTTTCCACTTGTTTATAATAGTCGTCAGTCTATAGCGCCATGATTTTGTCATGAATTCGACTGTCGATGAGTAAACAAGCGAATTTTGCAAGTTGCGAGTGAGACAGGGGTCGCTCAGTAGCACCATTTTGTGTTAGACGTACTTACAGATAAGATAAATATCATTTAGTAACCAGTGCACTACAATACATATCTGGAACAGTGTCTGGACTTGTAATCGAAGCCAATTAAATTTCTCATAAACAGTAATTAAAGCCAATAACTATGGATGCAGGCACCTGTGGCGGCATCCATTGAGACGGTCTGAAGGTCAAAGGGTGATCGGACCAGAGAACATAACAGATGACATTGGAACGAATCGCATAATTGGTCCAATTTGGTTGGGCTGCGACTGCAGGGATCTTAAGTGGTGACTTGCAAATGTGCTGTATCGAGAGCAAATTCTTTATTTATCACTAACTATAGTACTCGTTTTAGTACTCGTTAATCGCATATATGCTTTTAGACTTTCCACAGGCGCAGAAATTATTTCACTCCCTTTTTCACCCCTTTAAGGGATGATTTCCTGGATAAAAACTATATTTGGTCCTTCCTAGCTACCAATATCTCCATACCAAATTTCATCTGAATCGATTCAGTGGTTTAGGCGTGAAAAGAAACAGAGAGTTACTTTCGCATTTATACTATTAGTATGGATTTTAATATCAAACGATGAATACTTGAATGACCTACGACGCTAAGCTTCTACGAAGCAGGATTTTGAAATCAACGAATCTACTTCATCGTTCCACACCTACGTCAAAATAAGGTCGATGATCTCCTAAACTTCGTCACCTATTTTAAAGATCATAAAGTATCTCCCAACGTCGCAACGCGAGTCGGCCCATAACAACAAATCAGCGATAATCTGCCTAGATCTACCCAGACGTACGACTGCAACTGTTATAGCGACTGATCGCGGAACTAACTTCACACCATATACGGCACTGCAGGAATCCGATAAGCTCGCTGATTGAGTGAAGTTGGCACTGGGTCAATGCGGACTGGTTGCCAAGGTAATTAGGTAAACGAATAATACCTATTGTGCCTATATCTGTAGTTTCATTGGAAACGTTCATTGTTTTAAGCGTATGGCTTACATACTCTACTTTGCCAATGAAAATATGCACAAGGTTATCACAAATATTTAAGGACTATCTGAGTTCGCGTACTTGTTTCTATCATTTCTTTACAATCAACTTTTTCATTGTGACGAAGGGTTTAGTCTAGACAGTGTCCGTGCCTACGAAGCTGACGGTCCCGGGTTCGAATCCCGGTAAGGGCAAATATTTATGTGATGAGCATGAATATTTGTTCCGAAGTCTTGGATGTTTTCTGTGCATTATACATCTATTGAATATACGTCTGTCTATGTCTAGTACTCATAACGCAAACATTATTGAGTTTACAGATCGGGATCGATAGTAATTATGTGTGTTACCTTTTAAGACATAAACCGCTAGAGTCTAGACCGATGTGGATAGAATTGAGTACCTAAGTATGTGTGGAGATAGTTCTAGTCCCGTAGAATGACGATGACGTATGATATCCCGAAGTTGCATCGCATCACGCGTAGAAATTTGTATGGAGATGTGATTAACCAATCTATAGATCGATCAATCCACAAGGATGTGCCCCACTTCTCATTGCGTTCGAGTTTGTATTTTGCCCATAGGTTAGGTTGGAATTGGACGTTTCTTCCACGATTGAAGGATCCATACGCGGTCGAAATCTAAGGCTAAAAAGCCAGTACTAAATAAGTGAAATGGCAACATCACGCAGACAAGCGTCATAATCGTAAATAATAGTTGCGTCATCGACTGAAGCTAATGCAGCAAATTAGCGAGGAGCTGCTTACTTAGTGCGCCTGCGCTCGTTAGATGAGCACCCGATTTAGTGCACTGCATTTAATACAGGAACTAAATTATTGCAGTTAAAATAACCCTAGATCAACTGACAAAATCATCTGTATTGATACAGTATCGCGTTTAAAAAACCGCTGTGTGTTACGCTCTTAATGATATGATAGTTAGGTACCTATCTAAAACAATAAAACTTCAGAAATTAACCAAGAACTGACAACGACCTTTTTGAGTAGTTGTTGCTTTTGTGTCAAAAAGTAGAACTGGTGGAAATGTCAATGTAAATGCTCTTTGTTTGTGGACAACCTTATTCCAAATTCTGGTATAACTACCGCCAATAACAACTGAACCTTGGAAAATAATTGTGTCCGTCACGTCACATGTTAAAATCCATCAAGCCGTTTAAGCTGCAGTGCGTGCCAAAGAAATACATACACATATATACATAAACACTCAAAAAAAAATAACCCTCCTTCTGCCGCAGTCGGGTAAAAAGCGAGAAATATGATACTCCTCTTTTTAGGGTTCCGTAGCCAAAATGGCAAAAACGGAACCCTTATAGTTTCGTCATGTCCGTCTGTCCGTCTGTCCGTCTGTCCGTCTGTCCGTCTGTCCGTCTGTCCGTCTGTCCGTATGTCACAGGCATTTTACTCGAAAACTATAAGGTGTATTTGAACAAAATTTTGAGAATAGGTGTATTTTGTTAGCCGCTACATAGTTTTGTAATTAAAATGACAAAAAAAATTTTTTTTAGGGGTGCACTCCATACATAAAACAAAAAGTCAAATTTTTTTTTTCATTGTGACCCCCCGTGTGGCACATCAATCGATAGGCCTTTCAAAATAAATATAAGGTTTCTTTGCATTTTTTTTGATTAAGTGAATAGGGTCGGAGATAATCGCCCCGAAAGTCACTAAAATTCTGTCCCCCCTCCTCTAATTTTTGAACGGTGTATTTTAAAAATATGGAAAAATTCATGGACATAGGGCTTATTAATTTCATTCACCGAAAATTGTTTTGAACAAGATCGGTTCAGAGGTTTTCGAGATATTGCTGAAAAACTGCCTTCCTCAAAGAAAAGGACGTAAGTGCCGTAAAATTTCTGTGACGATACGACCTTTTTAATAGGCACGGAACCCTTCGTTTTGCGTGGTCCGACACGCACTTGGCCGGTTTTTTTAAATAGTAAGTACAGTCCTAGGCAAATGGATATAATAATGTATCGGCGGCATCGACATGGAAGCCACAATGAAACAGGCGTTTATCACATTACAAATCTCCGACATTTACTTTATACTTTATAATATATATAGTCTTCATTATTCTTAATTTTTAGAAGATAATTCAAATAAAACTTTGTACATTACTGTAACTGTACTATAAACTGGTTTGGTTAAAGTTACAATGTGAAATTCACGCAGAATGAAAAACAGTGTCGATTTGAGTGACGAATACTATACACAGATTTCTGTTTTAATGTAGGACTATAATATAAGTATTAAATATTTAGGATTACGTCTAACGTAAAATTACGTCGAATGTAGTGTGAGGCGAATGCGGATGGTATGTACTTCCAAGACTAAAGGCCCAGTTCCAGTGTTCAACTTTCAGTGACAGCAGGGTAATTGTGTAACTTTTCGAACGAGTGTTAGGTCATATCAACTGCTATTTTCACCTTCGTAAAATATCTTTTCTCCTTCAACAAACAGGTTAGATATACATGATTCGCAATTATCCTGTAGGACGGTCATTTTGTGTTCTTCAATCGGTGTGTCTTCTGGTTCCGACAAGATTGACTGTTTTCTGATGATTGAAAAACTCCAATATTATTTTAAATTACCTACTTGTGGTCTTGATGCTACACTTGCTCGAAAATAAACAGTTAAATAAACTTAATCATTATAACGATTCGTCAAACCATTAGGAAAGAAAATCAATCGATTAAAGTGAGTGTGCTGTGCTATAGTGCTATGTTAGAATGAGATTGCAATGATAATTGATCGATGATCACAGGTAGTTTATCTGCCGTAGAATAAAAGGTCTTAGTGCTTTGACTTAAGATCCAGGTCAATCGTGGATAATGATCAGATTATGGGAGCGTCTGATTAAGTGCACGCGTGGAGTATTTCCGTTATATTGATAGAACTGTTTATATTACACATTACCAGTATATTTTAATTTTTCTTTTGAAAGCTCGTGACATCTTTAATTTTGTGACATAGTCACTTTACTATGAAAGCCTCATGCTCACTTCAACCTTACTGTAAATTTTTACAAGCTTTTATTTAACCTGACCTGTTCGTTTGTTAGTTTGTTAGTGTGGGACAAATCTTGGAACTGAATTTTGAACCATTTTGGGTACCTATAAGTATAGTTTGGATGACAATTCAATATTATGGTACCATCGAGCTGGAGACGGAAGGTGGCCATGGGAATTCAGTACTTAACCGACGTAACCCCGTTGAGTTTGGGCTCGTTAGAATCGTCTCAATGAGTAGTTGATGACGGCATACAGAAAAAAGTACATTCGGCAATAAAAGCGTCTACCGAAAATGAAATGTATGACTGTAACTTATTGAAAATCGAATATCAAAATTGGACACTGCGTCGCAAAATCTGTTTCGCAAACCCAAGAACGTATAAAATCTGGGGGCACGGCAGTGCCCCCGCCAAGTCGAGCAAAAAAAAGCGGCACAGCCGTACCATCCTTTTCTCGAAGCAATTCAGGCCATTTTCGACCCCCCTATAATTTCGTTGTGGATAAAACAAGAAACCTGAATTTTCAGTAACTAATCAGGCATTATATAAACACGGTATATTTAAAATTTCAGTCAATTTGAACCAGTAGTTTAAGAATGACAACTTGTTAAAGTTTCTAAATTTTGTCACTCACTGACTCACCGATCATCAAAAGTCCAAGGCACTTCTAGCAGACATAGAAGCTTCAAATTTAGAATACAAATAGAGTTTAATGTCTTTATCATGGGAAAACCTATCTGGGGGCACGGCAGTGCCCCCGCCAAGTCAAAATAAAAAAATATCATAAGACAAAGCCTTTAACAAAATTCGTTAGAAGTAGATGGTACCAAAAAGTAGGACTCTACAAAAAGAAGTGAGATGCCATCAAAAACATCCTGTAAAAAAACCCAAGTCTCGCAGCTCAGTCTTTCTACCGTAAAAAGTTGTGAGATCCATGTAATACCAAGTCGGTTAATCTATTTAGTCTACTTAAAGGACCTTCTGTCTTAAGTTATTACATAAGTTATTATCATGCCAATATTAAAAATATTTTACGTTTTAAATAAATAGATCGACTTGGACATCGCATGAAAACACAATGAATATTACAATTATATTAGATAGATTCTTTAGTCTATCGCGCCTCACGCGATTGAAACTCTCGTTGCTGTTGGTTGCTGGCCCGTCGTGCTGTGTAGTGTGATACATACTAATAATCAAATCATGCGATGTCCAAGTCGATCTATTTGTTTAGAACGTAAAATATTTATAATATTGGCATGATAATAACTTATGTAATAACTTAAGACAGAAGGTCCTTTAAGTAGAGACTAAATAGATTAACCGACTTGGTATTACATGGATCTCACAACTTTTTACGGTAGAAAGACTTAGCTGCGAGACTTGGGTTTTTTTACAGGATGTTTTTGATATAAATTTACACATACGTACAGTCACCATCAAAAGTAGCTACGCAAATGAAGACGTCAAAAGTCTTTATTAAAACGGAATAAGAACTTTCGACGTCTTCGATTGCGTACCTTTGATACTGACTGTAAGTATACAATAGTATTGTATATAGACAATGATATTATCAAATCACTAATTTATAGTCATTTGCGTCAAGCAGAATGCTATCTAAGTAACAGAGACAAAATCACTCTCGCAAACACTTGAAATCATTTCACGTCCTGTCAATCTTAATGATTCATCATCACACATGTAATTGAGTTGTCAATCACGGATGCGAACCGCTAACTGATGATTCCATCTTGACTCGCCATTACGCTTGATATCGGGTCAGTCTGCAATTTGAATTAAGACGAAAAGTACAGACAGCAGCATTTATTTTTGTATATTCGTCTTCATAATACATTCATTTCCCTCCATAAATACCATTGTAAAATATTCAATACTAGCTTTTACCCGTGACTTCGCGTAGAATCCGGGAAATTATTGCACTCTCACATACAATTCTATCCCCCATTTTACACTCCTATGTTTTAATTGGATTATCTCGGAACTCACTATCTTGCATATCAAACTTCATCTAATTCGGTTCAACGGCTTAAATGCGCAAAGGTGACAGGTGACAGACAAAGAGAACACACTGTAACGATGTGAAGAAAGTACCCACAAGCAAACAAATCAACAACCACAGCCCAATTCATAAGTCAGCACTTATAATTGATGATTAAACGAACTTACCTGTACGTGAAGTTCAATCAAAATTATACGAAGGCTTCGTCCGAAGAGGCTTTTATATATATACTTGTAGTAACGCATAGCGAACACCATTCTCGCACTAAATTTGAGGTTTTTTTTTTTTTTTTTTTTTATGTGGGTACACTGGCTACTCGGCTTTCTTGCATTAGGCTGACACCATGATCATTTAGTTCAGAGCTTTCTTTCACGCCCAAGGGTTTTACATACAGACGTATGTCAGGGAGGGAGGGTTACTAGCCTCTTCGGACGAAGCCTTCGTATAATTTTGATTGAACTTCACGTACAGGTAAGTTCGTTTAATCATCAATTATACTTGGCTTCGTCCGAAGAGGCTTTTATATATATACTTGTAGACCTTTAGAGCTTTTATGTAAGGGGCGTGAAGATATAAGGAGACAACTCAGTTGTCGGCTATACAGTTAAAGTCGGATGTATGGCATATCAAATACGAATATATTAATAACCCATTCAGTTTTGGAAGAATATCCAATTATAGCTTCCGCAAAGGAATTAGTTCTTTCATTAGAAAAAACACTAACATTTCTATTATAAAATCGAAAAAATAAATGTATTAGAGCTGTCACTCCACTCTGCTGTTCCTTTTATAATATCTAGACTGACTCCAAGTCTCAGCGCAGCCAAGGTGGACGCATGTCTCGTGCTGTGAGATTTGATGATCTCAATATCAATCCCGCTACTCTATAAGGCGCTACGTACATACGCATCGACTAGGCGTATGGGTGGAGACAGCTCTATAGTTTACGAAAACTTAGAATCAATTGTTTAACACCACCACGTAACTGGGATGGTTTAGGTATGCATATGCAATCAATGTTTTTGCTAGACAAATTTCCGGTTTTTCATTAAAAACCTGTAGGACCATGCAGTAATGGCTGTGAACATCCTATAAGTGATGATTTTATAAGTTCAGGTATTTTTATGGTAATTTGTAAACTAGATACTGTGATATTATCTATATTGATTGATGTGATATGATCTAAATACAAATCATTGTAGGGATACAATTTTCCCAAATATTTTAAAACAATCCCCTGGGAGGATGGGTTCGAAAAATACTCTCAAAGAATCACTTAACACGTTCATCTTGTCCGATTATCTCGCCTAAAATTAAAGCTAAAGCTGAGCCACAGGCATTTAGCGTATTGTATTTGGCTTTTCCTTAGCTATATAGCTAAAAATATATAACTTTGTATATGGAATCCACTTATAAATGTACATCATATTTAATACAGTGTGAGTGCAAACGTCTTAAATACACGTCATACTGATTAAATGAATTGGTCGATAAGGAAGCCAGTATCAAATCCACTGCCGATGCTGGAACATTTCGGTTAGAAAAAAGGCTGGCTGTGCAAGACTGCGTCCTCCAGGGCCAGCTTGTTGTGGATGTTCCGTATGCTGGAGTAATGAGAAATGATAGTATTTTCACTTGTTCTAAGCAATGCAATTCTTTATGTAACAAGACTCTTGAAAAAAGTGGGTACCAGGGTTGGGTTGGCCAGTGAGGTACCACTACTAAAGTCACAAACAATCCTTCTTAAGGACTTGAGTATCACCAAAAAGGGGTGGGAAAGTATAAAAATAAGTAATTATCGTCCCATTTGACTGTAAAAGCATTAATAATGTAGGCTTCCGGATCACGGTGCCATGAAATATATTTCTGACATTTTTATTTATTCTACTTGAAAAAAGGTCGATTTCTCGGGAACCAAACTGGTCAGTAATATGCTGAAAAAGCTCATTTGACAGTTCCCACTCGATACGTCGAGAATCCACATCAGCTTCTGTATTTCCCATCGACTGTACTCGTATGTGACGACACGAAAATATGACGACAACCACCCACACCATTGTGGCAACTGCTTTCTTACTTCAGTAAGATAAGGGTATTGTACCTACACCCCCATCCGATCAATATGGAATATAACAGTAGTGTTATCTACTAGTAAGATTATTTGACATTGGGAAAGCTGATTTGCATAGATTTTCAACCAAAAAAATCGGCTAGCAATTCTACATCATTTATATGTTTAAGTCGTTCAGCATCGGATCACAATTCGCTAGCCTTATCATCACCGCCAGCAATACCTTATCCCGATTTCGAGGCATCTAAGATTTCCAAGTCATATATATCTCGTTTTACTCGTATATTATTATTAGCTGCCGCAATTGACTTATGGCACTAGGTTATGTCTGTAAGGAATCAGATGGTACGGGTTATAATTTTCATGCCATATTTATCTATATATGTATATATTTTTTTTAACTATTTAACCGTTGCTGCTGGACAAGCCGAAATAAGTATATATATGTATATGAAAACGAGCAAAGACTCCGATTGTACAACGGTTGATTGTAACTAATTAACTTTCTTTATTCCTTTTATAATATGGAATACTTTTAAAGGTAAGGTGACTTGGAAACTTCCCGAATCAATCACGTAACCCAGAAAGAGGCAAGCATTGTCAGATTTTTAAGCAACTCATTGATGATGAAGCCAAGATACATTAATAAAGCCTTTCTGTAGAACAATGTCTGTGCGTGCAAGTTTGTTTAGACTATGCTAAAAGTAACCAGTCATCTAGTGGATAAACGTCCCACCGTTCGTGAGAGTCCCGCGACTTAAATACGTACAGTATAAATCGCATTTTACCATTCGGCTTTTGTACTAGGAATACACTAGAAAATAACTGTCCCTTACAGGGTTGGCTATTAGGAATTGCACACATTGACGGTCAATTTTCGATAGATTCAGGAAAATGAGCCCGTCGGAATCAGAATATTCACGTAGTAGGTAAATCAGTCCGACTAACCAGTCGTGAAAAAAGGGAATTTTACAACCATTGATATGGGACAGAATGACAGCCCACTCGTGATAAGAGACCATTGGTCGAAAATATATATCTATCAGCATATTTCACCGAATCTAGCGAAGGCTGTACTCGTTCCGACGACTCAGCGTCTGCTTCGATGAGTTGTAGCGCGTTGTCTTCGTCGGCGGATATGTCCTCTCTCTCGGCCTCGGCGCTGTCTGCTTGCGAGGTAGATTCGAATTCTTCCTTTTTTTTTTTTTTTTTTTGTTGACTACTTTTTTAAGTACTGGGTGCATATTTCTAATTGTATGACGAACTTGCTGCAGGCGGCTTTCAGATCCGCTCCAGATTTATTTATTGCCCGCGCGGCTTTAAGTATCTCAGAAAAGTTCTGACCAAATAAGAAGTTATCTATTTTTGTATCTTACAAGATTCTTTCATATCATTCTTCAAAGAAGTAAGTATAAAGCTTCACCTGGTAAGCGAATCAATGTGTTGACTTAACTATCAGAAAGTAGGCGACCAGAGTTTATCAGAATTCGCATCAATGTGGGATTCTTTTCTATTCTTTGGATGACAGTAATAAATTGATCGCTTTATAAAATATCTCCTGAGAATGATATCTGAGAGAGCTGCCTTTATTTCTAAATTCAGATAAGGCACGTCAACTCTTTTGCAGTGAGTCGGAATAAGGTATTTATCTCTCAACTCCTTGCGACCTTCCTTTGAATCTCCAGATGGAGCGCAGTATTCAAACGAACTGCCAGATCTTTTTGAATATCCTTTCCGAAATTGAAAGTTTTCGTAGGATCGATCCTAGTATTTCTAGGAATTCAGCAGTTCTGTACTTTAGTGTATGGTATCCGGCGGCAAAACTGTGGTTACTCCCGGTGTTTGTTCATCAACGGGGGCTTTAAGTACCGTGGCGTCGAGAGCGCGCTCGGGCGGTGCGTCTGGTTGGTGAGCCGCGTTCGGCTCGAATACCACGGCAGGCTCCGGTACCACGGGCGAAGGATGGGGCGACTCCTCAAGATCCTTCGGCTCCACATCATCAGATGACGTCATTACGTCGAGAATTCGGCCCCGACGATTTGACGACACAGTTTTGTCCACTTTACGGCGGTTTGAAATCGATAAAACGATTTTTTCCCGATGTGTCTCGTATATAACATGGACAAGTTAAGAAACAGTCCATATACCTAGTTATACTGTTTGCAAAAAACTATTAAGTAGGTAGTTACGACTCCGTAGAGAAGCACGCAAAACCCGGAATGAAATAATCATTATATAAATTTAAATGTAATATGTACCATAACTAAGTAAAAAACAGTCCTGCATACTGTTCGTAAACTTAGTTAACGGGTAGTGACGACTCCACAGAGAAGCACGCAAACCCCGGTATAAAATATTCATTGGGAAATGTAAGTGTAAATATATACCATAGCTAAGTAAAAAACAGTCCTGCATACTGTTCGTAAACTTAGTTAACGGGTAGTGACGACTCCACAGAGAAGCACGAAAAACCCCGGTATAAAATATTCGTTGAGAAATGAAAGAGTAAATATGTATTATAGCTAAGTAAAAAACAGTCCTGCATACTGTTCGTAAACTTAGTTAACGGGTAGTGACGACTCCACAGAGAAGCACGCAAACCCAGGTATAAAACATTCATTGTGAAATGTAAGTGTAAATATGTATCATAGCTAAGTAAAAAACAGTCCTGCATACTGTTCGTAAACTTAGTTAACGGGTAGTGACGACTCCACAGAGAAGCACGCAAACCCAGGTATAAAATATTCATTGTGAAATGTAAGTGTAAATATGTATCATAGCTAAGTAAAAAACAGTCCTGCATACTGTTCGTAAACTTAGTTAACGGGTAGTGACAACTCCACAGAGAAGCACGCAAGCCCGAGTACAATGCAGCATTTGCATTTATTACGGTGACCAACAAATTATCTAACGAGATAAATTATAGATGGGATGGCCTCCCATTAACATGACATCGGTAAGAAGCAGCCCCTCGAACTGCCCGCATAACCGAGTTAATGTTTTTCAATATATTGCAAACACTAATATGAAATGTTTTGCTAAATGGAAAAAGTAGGTCACGCGAGTTGAGACTCGTGAAATCTGTAGGTGCTAACCTCTTGGTTCTGACCGGCGTACTGGAGATGAATCTGACGAACTCGAGACTCTTGAATCTGGTCGGAGTTGGCGACACATCTGATGGCTTGTTTCACTTGCTCTTCGTTTGCTGCGAAGTATTTTCCGTTCTAACTTTTTTAATTTTAGTTTTTAAATATTGCATCGTCACTGAATTTACTTTCAGGTATTTTTTAAATGTATTAACGACACTAAACTATGTTGAACATTAAATGTAAGGTTATACGTGCGGAATGGCGAAGCACTAAAACGCGAATGATCATGGTGTCAGCCTAATGCAAGAAAGCCGAGTAGCCAGTGTACCCACATAAAAAAAAAAAAAAAAAAAAACCTCAAATTTAGTGCGAGAATGGTGTTCGCTATGCGTTACTACAAGTATATATATAAAAGCCTCTTCGGACGAAGCCAAGTATAATAAAGGTTGATAAACACAATGTAAATTGGTCTCTGGTTTACAAATGCCTTTCAAGAGCTAACGCCGGGCGCTACCAGGGCAACATAAGACAAAACAACATATAGTAACACAATGTTGGATACTACTTTCTGCAAGCAATTGCCTTTCAGACGTTGATAAGTGCAGTGCACTCACAATTGCAATTGCGGCGATAACAACAGACGCTCGTTAAGAATGCATTTCAGCGGCCATCGCTTCAATTGTTGAGGCGTTTGCGGCGAAGTTTGTCCTAATTTGCTTAAGGTTTAAGGACAATACTTCATTCACACACTTCATTCATAACTGTGTGAATGAGTGTGAAGTTTTGTCACCTGCTTCGAATTAAGTGGTCTCCTTAATCGTGAAGGATGAAACTGCAAACTTTAATGAAAATTCTATACAATGTACAGTCGACGCCAAAAATACGTTTACACTTTTGTACCTTATTCCATTGCAATAAGGCGAATAGTGTAAACGTATTTTTGACGTCGACCGTACAGTCGGCAGCATGGAAGTTTGTATGCAGGGGCAGCAGGGGGTCACGTTTCTTTGCAGTTTTCAGTCACTTTCTTCAGTGACAGTGCACCGTCTTAACTGTTAAAGTTCGGGAAATTTTTATTTAAGATATAGTTCGATTGGCCTATGTGAACTTACATTTAGAATAATTCTTAATCTAAGGTTTTGTGAGATGCAACTTTTATAATCCATACTAATATTATACATGCGAAAGTGGTCTGTCTGTCTGTAACCTCTTCATGCTTGTCGCTGAACCGTTTGAGATGAAATTTGGTATGGAGATAGTTTGAATCCCGGGGAAGGACATAGGGTAGTTTTTATCCCGGAAATCATCCACTAAGGGGTTGAAGTGGGGGGTGAAAGTTTGTATCGAGCTACGATGTAAACGACTTCCACGCGGACGGAGTCGCGGGCAGAAGCTAGTTACTAGTACTATAAAAACAAAATTTTAACCGACTTCAAATCAGTGCTCAAATAGCTTCAAGTGTGAGAATAAAATTTGAGGAGTTCCCTCGATTTTTCCTGGATTCCATCATCAGGTCCTGACTTGATGACCACGGGGGACCACCTGGGAATAATTTTCCAAATCGGTCCAGGTGTCTTCAAATAATCGGGGAACATACATAAAAAAATATTTCGAAGTCGGTTGAAGACTGAAAGGAAATGCAAATAGGAAAATTAAAGTTGCCGTTAATGTAAACACCGAGATGTGTCGAAGTACTTAAGTTACCGTCTTACTTGCACGCGTCCGTGCGGCGCTTCCGCCGCGTACGTTATAATTTCCGTCGGCATTTCTCGAGATGATTGGTAAGGAATTGCGTTTTCCTTTGAATGGCGGGCTTAGAGATGAAATGAGAGATTATTAAATACAGCGTCGCTTCAAACGATTATATTAATAAATATCGGATAGGTTACTCAAATAGGGCGGTAAAAAGAATAATGTCTCAGATCGCAGGTATACGATAATATTTGCGTTCTGAGGCTTTCTTTACTATCGCCCGTAATAA
This sequence comes from Epinotia nisella, assembly GCA_932294315.1. Classification (NCBI taxonomy): domain Eukaryota; kingdom Metazoa; phylum Arthropoda; class Insecta; order Lepidoptera; family Tortricidae; genus Epinotia; species Epinotia nisella. The sequence continues at coordinate 14,155,820 of OW028693.1, forward strand.
GTACAATATTTGACATCCTAGCCCTGGTTAGGAAGTGGAATTTTGCGCTCGTGCGGGCGATAATTGCCACTTTATGGCCAGGTGCGGCGTAAAAATCTAGTGTTTTACTTAGCTGAACCTCAGAGTAGCTACATGAGGGAACTTCTCGCCATTGTAACACGACACAAAGCGGTCCATAGTTCAATATCCGTGACTGCAGCCGAGTTACAAAATCATACAAAAGTTTAGAAGAAGCAAGCTGTAGGACCCCTGCATCTATAATTTTAATTAGTAGAATAGGTATGCACAATCAATCTGGACTTGGTTACAAGACTCGATGCCAACGCCATACAAGTCAAGAGACGGTACTCCACTCCGTACGTAACACGAGAAGGCGAACATCTGCGAATGTTAATCAACTTGCTGATATGCTTAAGTGTTTATATTGGTACCTAAATGTGAACGTACCTAAAAGTGTGTCAGACTTATGAATAATGAAGTCTATATAGTCAGTCAGAAGTATCCTTATGGTTTTTTTTTTTCGAACACGTTTTATGCGAAGGCAGATGTTAACTCATAAAAACTATAAGTAACAATCTTTTATAAGTTAGGTATATTTTTTTCCGATGACGGATTTCTACCACACTTTACAGGCAAGTAAGCGTTAAATATGGTGCCGGCAGCATATAAACCTTTCAAATTTACCATACAATCAGATTTGATCGCACGTAACTTCTGCCAACGGTTTGAAACTATCGCCTGATACAAGCCTCAATTTTTTCCATATGGAATAAGTTTAAGTTAAATTTATGTCGCCAGTCCTCCATTTTCTATTTCGTTTTAATAATATGATACTTGGCAAACAAACTGCACTATGCAGGACATATAAATCAACAAATAAATCTAAAGCAACACTTCACACCAGATCAGATCTGCATAATCAGTAAAATGTATACATCACTAAGTAATACGGAATTCCTGTCCTAACCAGTTTAGTTAGAACTATGAATTCCAGATTAAGATCTGTAAAGGGCGTAATGTTGGCGGGTCTTGCAGCGCTGGCCATACCTTACATGGTCATCTAGCGCTCATGGTAGCCTGGTGTGAGATATTTTAATTAGCTGCTACAGTACTTGATGTCGATTAAGATGTGTCTAACAGTTCAGCATCAGATAGATGGGCCGACTGCTCGAATGGGCCCGCATTCTTAGCATAGCAATAGTAATTATAGAAATAATGACGCTAGATTAATTCCGGTGAGTGGTTTAATCACCCGCGATGTGGTGTTACAACGATGGATCAGCTACATCGAGTTGCTCGCCAAATTCTTCTCAATATTCAGTTGATGGCTACAGACAAAGTATGGCAGTTCTATTCTTTCACATAAAGACATGAAATACACGTGTCGAGGCTAAAACATTAGCAACAATGTTGAAAATTCAACTACTTAATCAATGTTTGGCACGGCAAACAGTTCCTGCTTCCGATCTAGGAATACGCTGTTCGCTGAAATAGCCTAGTAATTTTAGCTTAGCGCGTCGATTCGCGTCCGTTCACCTGTTGTATTGGATAACACCAACACCTAAGCGTTGGCTTAGGCTTAGTGATAAATCATATACATTATATAAAAGTATTTTATATAATCGTTACACCATAAGGGCTCTTAAAGTCGAGTACCTACCGCGTTTATATAGGCCACGAGGAGGTACGAGAATTTAAGAGCTAATTGTGTAACTATTGTATACAATACTTTTTATACGCGTCAACAGAAATAATTAAACAGACTTGGTATCTAATGAAAATCTAAGCCCTGCTGAAACGAAGTGCAAGTCAGAGGTGCGCCGTCTCAACATCGTTGATGTCTTTTGTATTGGCGCCCACGCGACGTCCTATTGGTCAAATTCTTAATAGTTCAGTAAAGGCGCCACGTGATTGGTCGAATTTATTTTAGTTGTCTAAAGCGTTGTATAAAAATTATTTCAGTTGAGTTGGGAGCTCCATAGAAAAAAAGTATGTGGTTTTAGTTTAGTGTACGAAGTCTTAATTCAAACCTTAAAGTCGACGAGTATAAAAATTAATTTTCAGGTTGGCAGAGAAATACAAATACAAATACAAATAAATACAAAATATTTTATTTGTTAAACATAGGTGTGTACATCAAAATTGTACTTAAATATATGAATTTGTATATTCATGTATTTATTTGTGTTTAGCTTTATTTGATTCGATGACGATTTATTGACATAGGATATGTTTACCAAAAAATGTTTTGTTTTACTAGAGCTCATAGCCGCTGAAGTATTGAATATCTAAGGATCCAATTTACATTGCTAATTTTTGTATTCCTCTTTCCAGACGAACGAGATGCCATACAGAAGAAGACGTTCACAAAATGGGTCAACAAACACCTTAAAAAGGTAAACAAATATTTATATTTGAATTCTTATTTCATGTGTTTTTATATAAAATCATCAATTCAATATCTATTAATGTCGAGAAAAATCTGTCACATATTGTTATCATACTTTAGTGTTGAATAGGTCTGATGACAATGGTATGATCTGTCAACAGTGTCAACATGGATTGAATGATCGTCTTCGTTTGCTAGTCGATTGTGTAGTATTAGAGGTATATTGGTTAGATCATCATCAATCCATAATAATTCCCGAACTTTACTAGGACTCTACTAAAATATTGATAAGGGCGAACTATTGAGTAGACATGCAGGGTAATTCCGTAACTTTTGGAGCACAAACAGTCCGTTTTTAACCCCCGACGCAAAAGAGGGGTGTCATAAGTTTCAAGTGTCTGTGTGTCTGTCTGTGGCATCGTTGCTCCTAAAGTTTTTTTTTGTCCGAAAGCTGACGTGATCGAGACGTTTCAACAAAATCGGTTCAGCCGTTTTTGACATATTGAACTTTGAAATGAAAAAATCGGGGGTTTTTCAACTTTTCTAAGTTGTCTACTAATCGAACTTGATTAACTAACGCGCAGTTCAACATCAAATTAGTTCATTTTACAGCCGCGAAAAGGGTGTCAATTTTGAATCATATCGACATTTAGATAGAGTCGAAAACCTTTGCGCGACTACTCATAATATCAAAACAAGTGAAATCAAAAGATTTTTCGAAAAACCCAACTGCGCTTTTGCAAATATTATAGCCTAAGTATGTCACTCCCACGATTAAGAGGAATCCAACAACACCTCATTTGTCTAAATCCGTCAAACGGTTTAGGCTGCAGGGCGTGCCAAAGAACAAGACATACACACATTCATACATACATACGCTCGAAAAACATAACCCTCCTCTCCTGCGGCAGTCGGGTAATAAGGGACATTGGAAAATTAGACCAATAAGCAAAGCAATAATAAGATAGCCATAAAACTTTACATTGACACGTCAATACAACTAGTTGGTAAACGAATCGTGTGCCGCAATTGACACCGGTGTCATGACATGTCAGATGACTATTGACGTCGAGTCGTGACGCCGTGGAGTCAGCGCGGAATAGTAATGTACCATTACATATATGCGAGTATGAGGAAAATTTTGTATGATACATGGCCTTGGTTTGAATATTAAATACCTTTTAATTATATTGTTATAGTACTGATACTTCCTTATTTCCTTTCCCATAAGGCCCAGATCGAAACTCTATTACTATTATTACAAGGGACTCTTAAATAAATACTGTCTGGACTGGAACACGGGGAAATGTTTGGGTTATTGGTGTCATAATAATTAACAACTTCGAAAAGTTTAAAAACCCTCGACATTTTCATTTCAAAATCCAATATCTTAAAACCGGCTCAAACGATTTTGCTGAAACGTAGCTAAGAATCATCTCGATCACGTCAGCTTTCGGACAAACAAAAAGCATTAAAATCGTGTAATAAATAAACTTATTTATTTATTACATATTTGGTGTAGATTTGGAGTAACATCGTCTACCCTTACAAATTGTAAACTTTAACGAAAATATTTTTTCATCACACTTGCTCGTCAATGGCGTTATTACTTGCGAGCGTACAGAGCAGTTATAGCCGTTTTACCTCCCACGGGCTGTTAAGTTTAGTTTTAAAATAATAGAACCCTCTGAATGGCTTATAAGCAAATCTGGTTGCTGTGTGATTGGTTGAATAAAAAAATCTAGTTGGTCAAGACGCCCCGCCCCGCAAGAATACTGCTCTGTGATTGGTTGAAATATTGAGCTTCGCGCTCCACTAGCACTGATCTGGAAGTGAAGTTGTCAATTTTTGATTGGTGCTGCTGTATGAAACTTAGATTTTTCTGTCTTTTGTTGTTATTTATTTCCTCGCAAATGTGATGAAAAACATTGTGTATAACACGGGCGTAAGAATATTGCAAACTCGAGTCATTAAAAGCCCGACGCCGAAGGCCGAAGAATATACTCGTTAGCAATATTCCACTTACGCCCCTCGTTAAACAATGTACTATAATAGCAGCCTTAAATATATAACTTACTTGGTGTGCCTATCGTAGATCAATGTCCTTGGTATTTCAAACCTATTCCAGTTCAATGAGTGTTCCTATACGTCTCGTCGTTGACCTAACCTAACCTTTCTCTTCAAGTATGAGACCATACACTTAATCAATCTTAGCGGTGACTAACCACTTTACAAGTCGTGATATCCATTGTGTTCAATTTGCACACAGTCTTCCAATAACAAGGATCAAAGGATCCAGAGTAAACAAATTGTGCATACGGAACAGGCTGCCTTTCCTCTTGATTTGTAAATACTGTGAACAAAGAGGAACCTTTGCAACCTTCCTGGATGTATGATTAATATCCATAGTAAGTACCTGATTGTTTGATCAGCGAACATTTATTAATGGATAACATATTGATACGTTCAGGGCATAGACGTCTCTTGTCTTATAAGTTTATTTATACATATTAAGGTAAAGAAAAACGCTCAACTCATGGCAGATTGTGTTTTGTAAACGTACAATCTAAACAGTAAGTTATTAACAGTTCATTGTTAACTTCATTGTAAATGATGTATTTGATAAATTATAACTTCAACACAACTGCCTTTTTTGACAGAAATCTTTACAGATTTAGGTAGTTTGTGTTGTAATGGTTTTCTACTTATAAATACATAACTTGAAACTACCGTCCATGAAATCGGATTCTATTTGAGTCGGCAGCTCGAGATCAAACATACACAAACAAAGGCGGAATAAGCAAATATTGGTTAAGTGGTCATTGCATTGCAGATTAGTTTGTTCATTACTTCGGTTACAGTAAATCCTTTACGAATTCCTAATGCGAATTTCCTTGTACGTTCTTTCCGGAACTGCAGTTGTAGGAAAAAACAAAATTATTCTCATTCTCAGCACAACTTTAAATACCTACCTGGTGAAGCTACTAAGTATTCAGACACAGTACCTTTATGGTTAATGTGTCAAATTTTCGGTATTTTGATGACCATAGAATATAAAGTAGAATTTAATGGACATTAGAAATCTAGCGCCGGGTGGTAACGGAATTATTAAGTAGTGCTCCATATCTGGTAGATAAATATCTACTTGTACTTTCGTTATGCTTACCTCTTGCACTTCCGTCTTATGTTCATTATTAAATTATATTGTATTGTGTTTTGTTGTTGTGTGTTGTTGTGTTGTGTTGTTTTACTAGCTTCCGCCCGCGACTTCGTCTGCGTGGACCCGGGATAAAAACTATCCTAGATTTTAATCCAGGCTATCTTGCTCTAGGCTAGCGTGACCTTACTCGTGATGTTACTCACAAACATCCAAACATCTAAAGATCCAAATTTTTGACAATATTAGTAGGATTATCCTCAGGGCACACAACAAAGTAGAAAAGAAAGACACATTGAAGCTTAACGTCTTCTGTGAAACAAGTCCAAACAGTACTCCAAAGAACACAATATTGCTCACAGCGACTGTACAACAAACAGTACATACTAATGGTTATCGGATGTATTTGCACTTTCACACAAAGGTCCGTCTGTCCATCTGAGTCACCGATACTTTTGGCTCGTTGTTCTTTGTTGATTGATATTATGATTACAATCTTGAATGGGCCCGTATAAGAAGTAGTTGGGCTGTTCTGTTGCCATATGTAGATTATGTAGTTTAGAGCTAACGACCCAGCATGACCTCTTAATAAGTTCACTTCTTCTTACTGTCCGTTATGTTTTCCCTTCAAAATGTTACTGATATGTTTCTGTATAAATTATGGATAGCCCCTCAACGAATATCCTAATAATGCAAGGATATAGGAGATTTTCTTGCACAAGTCGACCTAACCCCAAAGTAAGCTCATAAAGGCTCGTGTTATGGTACAGTCAGCATCAAAACTATTAGCTACGCAAAAGAAGAAGTTTGGCTTAAAGGACACGTATCCAGGCCATAAACATTAAAAAAAAGAAGACTTCAAAAGTCTTTAATAAAATGGAATAAGAGCTTTTGACGTCTTCGATTACGTAGTCACTTTTGACGCTGACTGTACTCTAGTACAGTCAGCGTCAAAAGTAACGTCAATTGAATCCATACTAATAATATAAATGCGAAAGTGTGTAAAAAAACTGCCTGTCTGTCTGTTACCTCTTACCGCTTAAACCGCTGAACTCATTGAGATGAAATTATGGAGATAGTTTGGATTCCATAGAAGGATATAGGGTATTTTTTTTATCCCGGAATTAATCCCCTAAGGGGTGAAATGGCAGGTGAAAGTTTGTACGGAATTACGATATAAACGGGTTCCAGGCGGACGGAGTCGCGGGCAGAAGCTAGTTGACAATATATATATTGATGCTCATAAAACAATGCTTCAAATATTCTTGACTATGTCCGTTTATTACTTAGAAGATTCGCTTAATTGGCTTTGCGACATTAATTATAGATGTTTATTCCAAAGAACTATTGGAAACAGGTTAATAATTACCAGTTGCTATATATATCTCATAACCGTTAAATAGTTAATTCTCTGTTTAATGTTTGACATCTCAACTAATTAAAGACATATAGTCTATAGATTATGGATACTGGTTACATAAAATCTAGCATAACGTTCTGATCATTTTGCTTAAGAGCTAATCTAGTTACAATTTGATGCTGATTACAAGTAATGATTAGAGATTTACCGACTAGTCGCCGACTAGTCTTTAAAGCCGACTATATCCGGCCACATTTATAGTAGGCGAATAGTCGGCGACTAGTCGGTGCCTCAGCGCCGATTAGTCGGCTTGTCGGACAAATACGTAGTCTCTATTCTCTAGTAATCATGAACAAGAAGTTACCAACTGGCAGGCCGGTTCCTCTTCGGCTAAACTCGGCTCTCATACACCTCCGGGGTGTACATGAACGCGGCTGACACAATCGTTCAGTGACACATAGAAAACACGTTACTAGGTGACGGCGTTGACGCACAGACTAGACTACCCTAACTAGACGACGGAGCACGTGCTCTGCGGTAGAGCGGGATAGCATGATTCCGTGTTTTCTAGGTTTTGTTAAATAGAGGACCTTATGTACGCAAGTACTACTAGTGGCCCTGTGAGCTGTAGAATTCGCAAGCCTCTTTTTCAAAAAAAAAATTTTTTTATGAATTTCGAAAGTTACTTGACAAAAAAGTTCTATATAATTATATAGAACTTTTTTGTCAAGTAATTTTGTGAGCAGGTTCGTTAATTAACGAACCTGCTCACAAAATTTCACGAGAATCGGTTGAGAAATGCGACCTGTAGAGGAGAACACACGGACAGACGGACACCGGACATAGTGACAGACATCGGACATACGAACAATTTTCGGCCCACTGTACGTGTTGCCGGTTGACTTCACCCTAGGCTTTAGAATAGTTAGGCAAGAAAATATTAATAATCCCAGTTTAAATATTTACGTCGTAGTCGCGTAGGTTGAATGGGGGTTTAGGCAACATAGCCCGATAACAAAGGATGTTGTGACGCATACTGCAGGCGCGCTGGATGTTGTCGTTATCCGATTGACCCAGTGCTGACTCATGGGTGAAGTAATCTTGAGGGCTTTCATATATCGCTGCCTCAGCCGTAGCCAAGTTTACCATAACACGCTTGATTGCCATCGACGTGGCATAAAAGTCTTTCATCATGAGTGCAATGGATTAAGAAACTATTAATCAGTTTTACTTCTGGAAATGCATTAATTAGCGCCTTATAACCCGACTCGCTCAGAAGGAGGATTATGTTTTTCGAGCGTAAGTAGGTATCATCATATATCAGCCGAAAGACGTCCACAGCTGGTCATAGACGTACGAGTATGACAGCAAAAATCCGAAACATGCTTCGTCAATCATTATCATTTTACGTTTTTGAGATATTGAACTTTGAAATGATAATGTCGGGGATTTTTCAACTTTTCTAAGTTGCGGTTATTTCTCTCTAGCTGTCAATACAACACAACGAATCCTCAAATCTATAAAGGGTCGGCAACGCGCTGGTGATTTCTCTGGAGTAGCAAGCGTCCATAGGTTAGCATCAGGCGGGCCGTATGCTTGTTTGCCACCGTCGTTAATTTTTTTTAACAGAAATTACGTTTTATATAATATGTTAAATAAAAGACCTTGAGTGCCATATCCTAAAATTACAGTAGGTATAGGTACCTATTAAGAAAAAGACTATCATTTCCTAACCATACTCCGTCATCAGCAATGACCGATGACGCAAGGCTGTAGGTGTGAAGTCAGATTTACGACTAAACCTTATGCGGAGTGGTCAATCCCGGATCGGCGCCTACGCAGGTAGACACCCACGTGCAGCCAATGACACCCTGTAACGGAGGTGAATTAAATGTCGATGAATGTTAAGTTATAACTGGTATCTGGAAAATATGGCCTAGATACTAACAGCAGCATTGCCCTGCCATGCAATTTAGTAATATAAAATCTACCAGGGAAAACATACTCTCGAGGAAGTGCGCAGAATGAATATTCGATTTTTAATGTGTCAGAAAAAATCATTGCTTTTTAAAGTGAATAACCGCGGGGCAGCAATCGTATTAACTTGAAATTTATTCTGCAAATGAAACATCGTTAACTCAAAAGGATATTAAATAAATTTTATTCACGTGCTCGCGGGTGAATATTGCAACCAGGAATGTTTATTTACTTTCACCATTGTTTACGAAATGCCGAGTTTCACTCCTTAAATATATTTCCCAGAATCCAATTAATCAACTCGTATCGAGTCATTATTTACGCTGAATGCCTTCCTTTGCAAACTCGCAGTCGCAACTGCGAAACAACTTAAAAGGCACAACGATACATTTAGAAGGAACCTCTTGGTTAAAATAAAAAACCGGCCAAGTGCGTGTCGGACCACGCAAAACGAAGGGTTCCGTGCCTATTAAAAAGGTCGTATCGTCACAGAAATTTTACGGCACTTACGTCCTTTTGTTTGAGGAAGGCAGTTTTTCAGCAATATCTCGAAAACCTCTGAACCGATCTTGTTCAAAACAATTTTCGGTGAATGAAATTAATAAGCCCTATGTCCATGAATTTTTCCATATTTTTAAAATACACCGTTCAAAAATTAGAGGGGGGGGGACAGAATTTTAGTGACTTTCGGGGCGATTATCTCCGACCCTATTCACTTAATCAAAAAAAATGCTAAGAAACCTTATATTTATTTTGAAAGGCCTATCGATTGATGTGCCACACGGGGGGTCACAATGAAATTTTTTTTTTTGACTTTTAGTTTTATGTATGGAGTGCACCCCTAAAAAATTTTTTTTTTGTAATTTTAATTACAAAACTATGTAGCGGCTAACAAAATACACCTATCCTCAAAATTTTATTCAAATACACCTTATAGTTTTCGAGTAAAATGCCTGTGACATACGGACAGACGGACAGACGGACAGACGGACAGACGGACAGACGGACAGACGGACAGACGGACATGACGAAACTATAAGGGTTCCGTTTTTGCCATTTTGGCTACGGAACCCTAAAAATCGTGACGTGCGAATTACATAATTTTGGCTAAAGGAACAATTTCGCGTGGAAATGTTCAGTTACGGATGCAAAATTGTTGTTAGATTGAGACCGTAACAAGATCATAATGACGATATTAATCACGCGCCTGAATCACGAAGTCCATTGGAGGAATTTTAAGAAGCGAGTTCGGAGAAGTAGTTTTTGTTGACCGAGCCAATTTCTGGCTTGTTGAATATGTTGCAATCTTGTGACTCAGTAGTGTAGTTCTTTGCGTATGTCGATCGTCAGGAAAACCTAATTAGGCTTTTAACAATATGCTTTCTGCGAGAATTATCGAAGTTAAATAGGAAACACTTATTGGATTTTCAAAACATAATTCGTAGGTTTTCTATTTGTATACACATTTTATGTAAGTTTACCGCGTATTCGAAGATTATCTAAACGCAACTTAAATACAATCCTTTCCGAGACGGTTTTTTGCTAGTCCGGCTGATCGTTTTTTACGTCCAAACCGGTCCAAGGTTGAAGGTCGAAGCATCGTTTGAGCCAAAAATAACATTAACATTGTTGTAAATCTTTCAAATTCGAGGATTTACAATCGCATCGAACTTAAAGGGTTGTCTGACATCATCCTTGGAATGAAAAATGAAAAATGAAAATGAAAAATAGTTTATTGAGTAACTTATAAGATACTTAACTAAGTACAGGTTGGTGTCTCTTTTTAAGTATCGAGATACCTGTGTCAAGAGACACCGCTCTTCCACAGAGTGTTGCTTTACATATTAAGAAGTGCATAAAACATGATCAAATATAAAAAAGAAAAAAGAAACTAGGGTTCGTTTATAAAAGGAGTAAAAATCCTAAAGCTAATACTAATTAATCACTTAATTGATATGTAGTGGAAATACAGTGACATTAAACTAAGTACTTACTAAAGCAGTCAAGCCGTACGGCGAGCCGCATGTGTGTGTGTGTGTGTGTGTGTGTGTGTGTGTGTGTGTGTGTGTGTGTGTGTGTGTGTGTGTGTGTGTGTGTGTGTGTGTGTGCGTGTGTGTATGTGTGTGCGCGTGCGTGTGTGCGCGTATGGGTGTGGATCTATGTAGGTATATAGTGAGTTTTATCTGTTGTTTTCTGATAATAAGCTTTCTACATCGGAGTAGCTTTTATCCTTTAGCCAAGTCGTAATTTTGTTTTTACACTCTTTGAGGGTTGACGAGTAAATGTTAATAAGAGGATTTATTAGGTTGTATAGGTGAATAGACTGGAACTCGTATTGTCTCCCAGCGTAAGAAGAGTTAGCTGTCGCAGAGGGGATTGCCTTTGGTAATCTTCTCGTCCTTAAGGTGTTGGGTTTATAAGGAGTAGTTTTGTGTCTTCTCAAAATAGCATATAACACATACAACTTTCTGACAGTCATCAGCTCACAAATTTCGTACAGCTCCTTTGTAGGGAACCTATAGGGTTTGGAGTACATCACCTTTAACAGAGCTCTTTGTGCTCTTTCTAACTCTATAAATTTCGTTTTGGTGGCACCACCCCATATAGGAATGCAGTATACAAGGACAGACTGGGCCAGGGAAACGTAAATTTGATTGAGAAGATTCTTCGAGGAATGCACGACTATAAAGGAGTGCATGCATATGCAAAGCTTCAAGAAGTATGCATTTGGATCCATGCTACCGTGTTCTAAATACCGGAGGGGTGATGTAGTGTGTTTACCGTAAGGTTGACTAGGAAATTCTGGTCCTATAGTGTTTTGCGTTTGTCTGCCCAATATGTGGAAGTGATGAATGGTAGCATTGTCTCATCCTCGAATTTAAAAGAGCATGAACAAACTGTCGTATAGTTTATATAATAGATAATGACTTGTAACAGAAGTTCCTTAGCTACATGTGCATTGATTTTTTTACAAATTTGTTTTTTTATGTGTATTCTTTTTTAATGATGTTTACTCGAAATTGTTAATGTGTTTTCTACTACGTTTACGTATTTGAGGAATGATAATGATCCAACCATAATTGCATAGGGGTTACTGAAGCATGAAAATCGGGGTATTAAGCAAATCAACAACCTATGCATCATTTAGTCTTCGTGTTCATTTCATCTCCAGCTTCAACGTATATAGGAGATCAGTTCGTATACCATCAAAATCGGAAATGATTCGCTTTTCCAGGATACATTATGAAAGTCCTAAAGTTTTAGGGACACGCACTTTTCGAGCACATTTTGTTCAATAATATTTTTTTTTGACTTTTCATCGCTTGTCATTCGGATGGAGCAGCATTGGAAACATCTCAAGGTCTGTAATATACACTGCTTCTTTAACCGCCTTTTTTGTTTTCGATTCTTTAATATCAACTGGTTCCTTTGAGAAGCTCGTTCTAATAACGGAGAGCAAATTGCTTTTTGCATCATTCCATTACTTTACGAGTTTGCGAAAGGTATCAGTGGATGTTATGTTCATTTTGAAGTCATCGAACTCGTTCATGTCCAATGTTCATTGACAGACATATAAAAACTCATCGTTTGTTTTGTTTTCATTTTATATTGTCGGCTTCTTTTGTTTTGATATTGCATGCCTCATTTGTTTAGATATTTATTTTGGCAACCGAATTTATTGGACAGGTAGCCAATATAATTAGTATGTTAATTATTTAGTCATTGTTTAGGACCGATTCTTAAAATGATTTTTTGTAAAATGTACGCTAATTACTGTTAATTAGCGGTCATTTTACAATGGTACCATGCATTCTGAAATTCCATCCCATTAGCGATTATTTCCGCAGTAGACACTGGCAAGTAAATCCCAACTATGGAGGATACATTTTGCGGTTTAAGTTCGTGGTTGGTGACTTTAGACCATCTCCGTCAAGGCTGAAAAAGTATGTATTGTGGCTACATTGAGTACGCGCAAAAAATGTTATGATGATGTCCATAAGCCATAACAAATTTTCTTACGAGTGTAGCACAGGTTTTTTTACGCTCAAGACTTTGGTTATTATCATCGTGTTTAATAAGTATGTAAAATAAAACTCAAAATTAAACATCGCAATTCGGTAAGATTACAAAATATAATGAACGTCTGATTCTGGTTCAACTATTGATCGTGTCGGGATCCTTGATGAGTATAAAATCTTCACAATTCTCTGGTTGATATTGTACTTATTTTCTTGCGTTCTAAAAATAACTGAATCTTAGTGTTGGCATTTTATCGTTCCTAGGGTCGTTTATGTATGCTCATTTGATAACTACCCCAGTATATCTTATCCAGGTGTTATCGTATCTTTCTACCATGCTGCTCGGACAGACATACACCCGTCTGCACGTGTGTGAGATCGTCAACAACCAGTCGTGTTGTCCCCCTCAACAAGTAAGTGTAGGCGTTGCTGACTCTACTAAAGAGGCATTGTCATCACCAATACGCTTAACTGACCAAGCCCTAATTCACCAAATTGTTAATTACCATCTGACAGTTCGGCGTACACGTAACGATGCTGTCCAGTTAGCGTTTTTCACTTGACGATTCATCAATGTGCGTCGAATTGTTAAAATTATCATGTGATAATTATAAAGTTGGTGAAATAGGAGCCAGTTGTAAACTTTATGGTTTACAAAATAGTCAGTTAAGTATGTTGTTTTTGGAATCGTCTCAACCGTCCAATTGGACGATTGTGCTTTGTTGTTGAAGGAATATTAGCCATTTCTCAACATAAACGCAAGTTTGACGGACATGTTCGAGAATGTGGAGTCAGCACAAACATTGTTGTTCGTTGTTGTTTAGTTTCGCATGCAGGCTTGCAATTATTTCCTTTTTTTTTTTGAAAACGTCATCGTCATTTTCATCAAGACCATAATCGTCACCGACATCATTGTCATCATTTATTATCTTTTTTTTGCGTGAGTTGTATGGCTTGTGTTTTTACTTCTGAAGTTCATGAATTCTTATTTGTTGTTGTTGATTTATACTAATTTTCTGACGATTTGATTGATTATTCATCTGTTGTTTTGGTTATGATTTCTTAGTTTTATGTTCAATATATTGTTTTTTGTTTCCTACTAGTTCTTTGAAACAAATATTGCGTGTAGATTTGCAGGTCTACTTACAGATATTAAATATTCTGCTTTATGTTTATGATACATTTCAGCCTTCTGTTCTTCTGGACAAAAGATTTTTTTTAAACCCAAATCTGCAAAAGGTCATATAGAGATTTAGTTCGTGTCTTTCCTGTGGACATAGCCAAAGTCAAGGACTAGAATTTTTGGATGGACTCAACCCACATAAACGGCTTCTTAAATAAATCATAAGTTACATGTACAAAACCTGTTAACTTTGACCACAGGAAATACTGCTTTTGTTTATTACCTCTGTATGACCCAAAAACCGATTTCTTTTTTGCTATTTGTATATCTGAGGCGCGTCCAGACGTCCACGTGCGGCGGACTGCATACGCTATAAGACAGAGCGAGACAGCAAACATTCTGTTCTCCATCTGGCTCTTAGCTTATGCCCCGTATGCAGTCCGCCGCGCTCGCGCCTATACCGTCAATTCATAAATTATAGCCTCAATTCAACCCTTGTAATGAGTGCTCCCACTTATACAAGCCTTGTAACATAGTATGCGTGTGCGCAGGTGAGCCGGCACGTGAACGACCTCTTCGAGGACCTGCGCGATGGACTCAACCTCATCTCGCTGCTGGAGGTGCTTTCTGGCGAACACCTCGTGAGTATAAAACCTTTTATTTAACATACCCTATGTAGTTTTACTTCCGCAATTAGTTTTCTGTGAAAAATACTCCTCTCGTACAATGCCTCAAAGAAGTATGTTTTAACACAAATTAAGCTTTAGAGACAAGAAGAATTAAGAACGTAACAAAATCCAAGGTAATTTCAAATTCATGAAGATTGGGCAATCTACGTCATATACCTACATCTTAGCACTTATTGCTAAGCGATAAAATACAAAAGTGAAGATAACGCTAACGGGACTAAAGATTGTTCCATTGTATCTTTACTAGTATATTGTGAACCAATTGAGGACGGGTTGCTTATAAAATCAAACAGTTACAAAGAAAAAGTTGATACTCTTTTAAAAGCATCTGATTACCATAGGAATGGTAATAATCGATCCAGAATCGAATATAGTTGATGATCATGCAAAAATATGCGTGTCCCAAATATATTCAACGGATTTGCAAGCAATCCATTAGTTTTTGCTGTTTTATCTATTTTAATGCGAATAAAAAACATGAACACTATTGAGTAAAATGAAAATCGATAAGGATTCAATCAAACATAAAACATAAACATGTTCGAACTGAACACAATTTTATCATTCGGTGTGTTGATCCGTTTAGATGTAAAATGTAAATCACATATGAGGAAATATGGTGTTAATTATATTGTAATTTAAATGCAAGGTTAGAAATTAGAATAGGAATTTGTGAAAAACATGACCCTTAAACGTTTTTATGACCAAATTAGGAAAATTTAAATAGTTCTGCACAAATTGAATTAGTTATGACATCAATTATTAATAAAATCAAAGTAAAAGTGTGTGACATGACAGTTGATACCTATTTTAAAATTAAAATCTTAATTACAGCTAATAGCTAAATATATATATATATATATATATATATATATATATATATATATATATTAAAATAAACAGACTCGCATTAATCCATCCATCGTGAAGGTACAATATAGTAAACAGACAGACAGATAGACAGAAACTCCTCGTCGGTCATCAAACAAAGTGCCGATAAACTTCATTGAATCCGAACTACACCCTATTCCAATTTTGAATCAATAAACGGTCTAATGGCCAAAGATTAAAAACTTTTGCACTCCAATGGTTAATTAAATTTTAAATATCTTTCTGAGCCCGTTAAGGTGGTAATGTTGGTATCGCGTGCTACGAGTATGGAGCCGATTTACACCGTCACTATACATAACTATAGTGATGTATGGAATGTTTAGCCGCATGGCTTACTTTTGACTTTCAAATGTATGTATGACTAACTAGGTTAACAGTTCTTAGTAGGTATTGTTTCAAAAACATTACTATTCTGTAAAAACATAGGTCTTATTAATGTATCTGTCAGTTACAGTTAGCACTTCCCCTTTGTAATTGGAAAGAAAAAGATAGAACTAAAATAATTGCCATAGATGATGTACCAGTATTAATTTTAGACCAATGAGAATTAAAACGCAACCTTCATTTGGTATTGACTATATAATTGTTTCCTGTTAAAAGTAGGGAAATGAAACCCGAATTTTACTTTAGGCAGATTTTACTTTATTATCTATCCCCCCATCGACTGTAGTAGGCAGGTGTGGTTGAACCGACGACGCGCCCTCGCCCCAATAGTTTCAAAATGGGTCCAAGGGGTTGGTGCTCTTAACCTAATTTAATATATCGGATCAAAATCAGATAAGAAAGTAGCTAATGAAAAGTAAATAACTAACATATAAATCTCCAGTGTTAGCTGTTATTCAAATAGCCTTGTGCATTTTTTTATAACAAGTTACTGCTTGCTAAAAGTAACTCACCCAGCATATCATGCCATGCCCCATTTATCAGTCACTTTTAGAGAACTAATTAACGTAAGGGCGTTTACATGCCACTTATTTACGATGACTTTCATGGTTATATCACGTGAGTAGGCATTTCTCTGTTTTGGTTTGCTTGATAATATTTTCAACGCATTTATTATACCTTTCCATTACGCTACCTAGGGGTCCAAATTTAGATAGTCTTTTTTTAATGTTTAGTTTTAGTTATTTTAATTTAGTTTTAGTTCTAATTTAACATTTGTAAACATTTATTATTATAATAAACTTTATTTTCCTATTAGAAAAAAAAATCCATTTCTATGAATAATTTGCTCTAAATATCGTCGTCTAGTATCCATAACACAAGCCTTATTGCGCTTACTATGGGACGAGGTCTATTTGTGTTAAGATTGTTCCCTTATATGTATTTGTGTTTTATTTGTCCGAAAACATCATTGTTTTGAAATTTAAAAATTTCGAATGCCATTTTCCGTTAAACGAAAATTTTGACGCAGAATATTTAATAGAATATATTAAGTAGGTTAAGATAGTATTATCCTGCAAAATCCTTCACTAGAACATATGATTTTCGGAATTTGGAAATTAATTTTGGCACGAATTCGTTTTGTTGCCAAATAACTCTTCAAATTATGTAGTGCACCCTTGAGAAATCATTAAGGTTC
Organism: Epinotia nisella; assembly: GCA_932294315.1. Classification (NCBI taxonomy): domain Eukaryota; kingdom Metazoa; phylum Arthropoda; class Insecta; order Lepidoptera; family Tortricidae; genus Epinotia; species Epinotia nisella. Next base: position 14,173,007 of record OW028693.1, read on the forward strand.
TAAAGTTTAAAATATTATCCGTAATAACCATGGTATCCCAACGTTCCAGCCGCGCGAGCGAGGCCGAATGCGCTTCCACATGCTACAGAACGTGCAGATGGCTCTCGACTTCCTCCGGTACAAGAAGATCAAGCTGGTCAACATCCGGGCCGAGGACATCGTCGACGGGAACCCGAAGCTCACCCTCGGGCTCATCTGGACCATCATCCTGCACTTCCAGGTCAGTGCCAATGTGTTTATAGTCCTCATCGATTTCGATGACGACGACTCAAACAACAGGGATTCTTCTGTTAGCTCTAACATAGCTAGGCCAAATTCTTAAAGACCTTATAGTGTTCCTGGTAGTAAAGTTGCCCTGTCAAGTTATATGTTTGAGTATATTTTTGGCTATGTATGCACACGTGAACGTTACAAACAAATGAACATCAACTAAATTTAACGGATCGAATTGAACGCGTAGCTGGTATCTGTTATCGCAACGTAAACACTTCAACTACTTGTGGGTTTTAACTTGCGTTACAATTATCTTGCAACATGAAGTATGTGGCTCGTGCACAGTGATGACGTGACGTATACTTGCTGTCTTGGTATCTTAGATCATTCTGTGGGATATACCAACCACTTCGTGCGTTAACGTATATTCTGCCTCGATGACGTTATGGCAATTTGTCCGAGAAACCTAGACCCGTGTCATATCCGCACGCCGTCGGCAAGGACCTACAAAATGGTTTTAAAACAACTTTAGTGCATGATATAAGGTAATAATTTATAATGAGGTTCCCCGGTCACATTCTCCGCTGTTTCATAGCTGTTTAATAAACTGATTCGGGCAAAATGGCGCTGACGTTGATCTTATAATGGTATTATTATATGCTTAAATGATAATATACCATTAAAAAAGTACGCAACTATGTATACTGCGTAACGATTTAACCTGCAACTCTTTTACTACAATTACTAAATGGGTCATTGTCAATCAAAATAAGTTTCTGTCAAAAATTTCAGCTTTGGTACAAGATTTTATTGCCGACTGTACTTTTCTGTATATCGTCATCAACTACTCATTGGGACGATTCTAGCGAGCCTAAACTCAACGGGGTTACTTCGGTTAAGTACTGAATTCACATGGCCACCTTCTGTCTCCATCATTAGATCAGCGCGATGGTACCTGTCATCCAAACTATAACTTTACCCAAAATTTCAGCTCAATCGGTTAAAAATATCTGCTTCAAAAATGACATATATACGAACAGGTCAAGTTAATATAAAGCTTGTAAAAACAAAAATAGTCTTTTCTGTAGTTAAGGGCTTATGGTTATATAATTGTCGACATAAGAGACTCGAACCTAAATCTGACAATGATCCAAATGATGTAGGCTTGACGCAGTATCCACTCAGCTTAAGAAAATTACTTTATTCCTACTAGAGCTTCCTCACGCACGATTAAACGTATCAACTTAATCGAATACACTTTATAAACTACGAAAACCACTCTTATTGCCTCGCAGCAAGACTCGATATCCTTTGCTATGTACGTTGTAGTGGTATTCTTCTACGTAACTTTGACACGTACTAATCTAATGATATTATGTAGATGTAATAGGATTATGTCTAAAAACACGCTATTGGGGCCAAGGTTTATGTCATACAGCCAGAAAATACCAAAGAACGTTGCGGTTTGGTGGAAACCATATTTAACGAGGAGTGTGTAATGGTCATTATATTACAAGTTATGTTATTTAAATAAGTAATTAAATATGGGCATCAATATGTGACAAATGAACCTCAATAAAGTCTGATGTTACCTTTCGTATGCTTAGTAGCAGATCTGCACTGATCAGGGCTATCGAAAATTGAATCTGTGTCAGAAACAATAAAATCAAATTCCTTTAGCGCTGTAAGTGTCCCAGCATACAAAAGGTTAACCTATTATTTTAATGATTTTTTACTATCACAGCAGGTAGGTACATTTTTTTCAACTGCGCTCTTTTCTGGGTTTGGTGGAAATAGGAACAGTAGTTTCTAAAACCTCTATCTTTCAAAGTTTGCAGCAGGATATCTCTAAATATGTCGTCGCTGGTAGTAGGATAAGATCTAGTCCACTTACACTGTGCCAGCAATTGCGCCAGCCCAAATTGGCAACCACTAAGCGCCAGGATTTCGCAACTTGCCCGGTCGGCTTCTTTTAAATTCAAATCCAACAGCCACTTACAAAGCCACGCGAAATATCCTTATTTGTACGCCGATCAGCATTCTGATCACACCGGGTGACTCTATGGACTAGCGTGTTAAGCAAATCCACAGCCAAAAGAAAGACCGTCAATCACTCTCTGAAATTGCTACGCTACTTCAGTAGCTTGTTGAACTCTATGTATATGTACCCATGAAATTATGCCCTTAATGTAAGAAATATCAAAACCTTTTTTAATACAGTTGCTCAAAAAGTGCTACTTTACGTAGCTGTTTAGCGTGCGGAAAGTTGGTTTTCGCGCGCTTTTCACTTTTTCTTGTACAAATTGTACCATTAATTATGTAATGTCAAAAAAAAAATAAGATATAACTGAATTAAACTTATTTTTTTTCAACTGTATTACAATGATGTTACAGAATGAATAATACCTATAAAAGTTTTGAATTCCTTACTTGTTGTTTTTCTTATTTTTTCGCAACTGTATTAAAAAAACACGTGACGTGAAAAAATTACACGTGCGGAAATGTCATTCTTCACTCGTCCCGAGTCTATATCTCGATACCCGTGACGTAATGATATACTTTCCGCACTAGCATCGACATGGACTATTAAATGATACCGAAAGTATCTTAACCCTTTAACGGGCAAAGTTAAAAATAATTAATATTTAAAGATTTTCAAGTCTCTTGCTATTGTGTTAAAATTGTGCTAAAAATTCTGAACCGTAAAAAAATACAAAAAGATGACAGGTTGTCATTTTTGCTATGAAATTTTAAAGTTGCCATAAAGGGTTAATGGCAAAATCACAACAATGACTTTTAAAACGAGGGGTGCTATAAGTTTAACACGTGTATCTGTGTGACTATCAGTGTCAGCGCGTGAAAATTTTCGATGGGCAACCCGGAACAAAAAAGTAATGAAAGAGTTTTGAGAATATGACTATAGGCTTCCCTAGAAATAAATTTTAGGCAAGCTGGTGGGAATCGGCTTGTATGGGCGCTTCGCTACTGCTGTCTATGTTATCGCTTATGAACGGATGAACCGATTTGAGTGCGTTTTTTTTTATCGAAAGTTTTTGCTGCCTAGATGGTTCTTAACTAGGTTATACATTTTTAATACATGTAGTATTACAATTGTAATATTAAAAGCTCCCATACACATAGTATGACGTTCGTAGAGAGGTAAAGTGTAATCTTTTGTAATTATAGAGACACCATGATGAAAACAAGTTCAATTGAAATGTGAATCGTAGTCATCATCTGCGGAAATCACGGGCAAAACCGCTCTTGGAACCGGCATTACGATTTGAATACCCAATTACCCATGGACGAATACCTATACAAACGAGCCATATAAATCTATAAACCGCAGGAATTCTTTCGAAGCAACTTGCGGTTTTATTACAGGTGACATTGTATCGAAACAATAAGGTCCCACTTCACTGGTAACCTGACCTGAATACTTTGTAAAATCAACTCCAGCGCATTGTTTACCAACTTCACTACAGTGTTGTGGTTCGTTGGTTGGTCGGTTAGTTGGTTAGTTTTACTGGGCATTTTCCGCAAATCGACAACCAACGTGCCGTGGCGCTACTCTAACCACCCCAGCTCCTCCATAAAGTTAATGAGTGCCTTGGTATTGCTGACTGCGTGCCGTAGTGTGTCTGGAGACCCTATGTGCTTTTTCCTGTATACTTCTAACTGTTTACAGTCCAGTAGAATATGTTTAGTCGTTTCTGGATTCCGTAATTTTTTATCAAATAATGTTACTTCCTTACTCCGCTGGCTCAGCGATCCGAAGTGGATCTTGGCTTCCCATACGAGTTGGCGCCAGCGCGCCCTATTCTCTCCATCTCCCCCCAGTTTCCTTGCGTGCAGGGCGTGTCTTCCTCTACTTCGTCTTTCCAGCGGTAACGAGGCCGACCAACCGGTCTTCGACCTGTCTGCTGACATTCTCTCGAGGTGCCCAAGCTATCGAAATTTTGTGGATTCAATTTCTCCCGCGATTTAGGGCTCGGATACCATATCTTAATATCAGAGATTTTTTATCAGATATGAAATAATTGGTTTAAAACGTCAAGAATTCTATCTGTTCAATAGGACTTTAGAAAGACAACTTACTTACTTAAAAAGTGTTCGTATTTCGCTTTCTTTTACCGTACGTTGTCTTACTCCGTATAATATTTGTTATTTGAAGTGTTGAAAGAGTGTGTTGAATTACACGACACGAATGGCTGTCTGTGTGTTGACACGTAACCGCGATATCATGGGTGCAAGATCACGACGTGGCGTTCAACTGTTACCGCACTTTGCACCGCTAATGTCTTAGACGACTGTAACCCTCAAGATTTTGGTTCGCTCGCTCACGGAAACTTGCGAAAATCGGCATAAAAATAGACTTTTTGTCAAAACGGATCATTGCTTCAATAAATATACCCTATTCGGACATTTCGGCGAACCCCAGCGCCCTAAACGGCGGTGCAGGCGTTTTGTTTAGCGGTACATTAAATTATACATTAGGGTGGTAGGTACTCCACTTGTCCAAGATCTTTGTCCAATGTGCATTGCATCTCACATTTTTTCAAGCAAAATGTGAGACGTAAATGCACATTGGGTGGTAACCCTTAGTAGTGATGAACCATTAAGAATGTATTAGTTCATTTCTACTGGCAACGCAAGGTTCGCTCTTTCTCTCTTGTCAGTGGAACAGCATCTTTAGTTCTCGATTTAACAATAAGGATAGTGTACCAAGTTTTGTTTAGTTTCGTTCCATGACGCATTGGTTTTTTTACTGTAATGTCATGTTAACATGTTTTTAATAAATAAATAAATAAGGAGCATGAATTTCTTTATAGGGTTCCGTAATTTTAGTTAAAAAAATTATGACGACACTACATTATTTTCATTTGTTTTTAATAAATAAATAAAATGCACCGATTGGTTTCTCTAATATTATATCATTATGGCTACTTATTTTGAAAGCCTTGTATTAAATTACTAGTATAATACGATGCGATCTTTTAAATAAATCATTCACAAAAACTCCACAATTACCCAAGCCCACCCACATGCTCCTAAAATGTCAATTGCATTGCGCAATTGCTCTTCAAAGAGATTGTACGAAACCCGAAGCTTTCTCTGTCACATTACATCATTTAAATCCTGCATGACTTTAATATTCAATCCGTTCCAAATAGAACCTTACCTGTTCTGTATTGAAATGAAATCGAAAGCGGATTAATCTGAACATACTTCCTTTCGCTTTTAAAGCGACGCTGACTAGTAATTTTCGCTAATACCGTTTAAAACGCATCAGTTCTTTTAAATGTGACCTTAAAAGCATGCAGCTAGACTACATTTTTCGCTGCTCGAGTGAATGAAATCCGAGCTTATGACAGTTACAATAGATGCCATGAATGCCATTCAAGGATTTTCAATTTTGGAACGGTATTTAATTTTCGCAAACTCGTATTGCACTTTAATAATTATTAATATTCGAACAGGTTACTTTAAGCTACGTATTTTGAATCGTTAAATATGAGATGGGTGCTTTAGGTTGGAATCGTAACAAGGAGCGGTCCAAACGAAAGTGAATCGGTATCATTTAAACGCAATTTTTTAAGAGCCGATTATTACCGATTCCATGTATGAAAGAAAGTTTGTTTTTAACTTGCGAGGTCAAGTTTCACTATAATATGATATTTTAAGTAGCCATCCAGGGTTGTCTTTGTGGTTGTTAATTACTTGATACTTCAACCATTAAGTTCTTTAAATTAATTGGGTTTAGCGATCTGCGAAGTACACGGGAAAGTTCAGTAATGCGGTTTTAAAATAACGACAAGGGTAACTATCATGTACTGATAATGGGACAATACGGATGTTTATTTCTTAGGTGTTTAACTCTTTCACTGCACGGCCCTTTTCACTGTGCAATAATTTTGCACAAAAATACATATGATTATTTTGCTGTATATTTTTTTGTCCAGTTTGCGATAAAAAGACGAATTAAATTGTATTTTCGTCATATTTTTTGGAGTTACGATAAAAGTTTAGTCAACTATCCTTAGCTACGGATATTTAATAGGAATCCCCCATGGATGCGTCATTTGTACCTATGTTAAATAAAACATTTGTATGTGATTGATGTCCAATCCCATATTAAAGCCTGCAAGACGAGTATTGTGACGTCATTACATGAGTCATCCGGAGATCGTACGTGGGCAAAATTTGACAACCAGATAATCACTCTTCACTTTCGCTCCATAAAATATTGTATTTTATTACTTACATACGTATTGTTTGCCATACCGCCTTTTTCATTGTGTTACAAGGGCCAATCAACAATTTTTTGTTGCGTTGCCATTTATTTATTTATTCAAAGATTTACATAATAGGCTTACAGTAAAAAAGTAGCACTAACTAAATATAGTACACAACACAAAGCACTTATTTTAGTAAGCAGGCTCTGCCAATTGTTTGCAAACACATCGGCATCCTGCCTCAGCACCAGCTCATTAAGCAGCGCCGGCGCACGGAACGCCAGGCGCGTTACTCGCGCGACGCGTGCGCGGCCCCCCCGCAGCGTTGCCAGAAGGTTACATTTCTTACATTTTTCGTAACTTTTGACCCCCTCGTGTAACATGTAAGTAATTTTTATATTTAAGGCAATTTTCGTAACTTTTGAGAAATAACGAGATTTGTAATACTAGATTTTTATTGCAAACAGTTTACGAAAGCATCCAAATTGAACGCACCTAAAACTGACACGTCTGAAAAGTATTTCACTCCATGTCACACTCAGAGATGGCTCTGAATGGAACGCGCCACGACAAAATGAAACGTATTTTGAAAGATTTAAAACTTGATTTTGCTTGAGCACGTTTCCTACTTTACTTCGCCAGTTCGCGTCGCGCCGTTCGCGGTTTCGTTTCGTAGCTACTTAGCAGCTAAGTCTTAGCTAGAAAAAGAAAATAAACAAACATTGCTGATAGTGATTTGTTTTGTTTCGTCGTGTTATTGTTGTTTGTTGTCAACGTGAGAAAAGTGCGTGAGTGAAGTTCCGGTGATTACATTTATTTACAATACCAAGTTAAGCGTTAAAGTTTTTCTTTTCAAATTATCGTGATACGAGTGCCTATCTTAAATGTATTAATGAGTACCTATTGATAATGATACGATAATATGAACGAGCATTTTTTAGGTGTTTGAATAACTTCTCGGTTCGGGTGTAGCAAAGGGTACGCAGAGGGGCTACCGCGAAACGAAAACAAATTTCGTTCTTGTATCTCCCTCTCTCTCGCTCTGAAGGGCTACCGCGAAACGTAAACGAACTTCGTTCGTGTATCTCTCCGTCTCTGTTGCACTTGCTAGTTTGAGCGACAGAGAGGGAGATACACGAACGAAGTTCGTTTTAGTTACGCGGTAGCCCCTCAGGAATTAAATTTTTTTTCGTCGGTGGGTCATCATTATGACTACGACACATATTTCATGTTTCTATCGTTAAGAATACGCAAAAATAAAAATGTTTTATTAAAAAAAAACTCTAAAATCAAGAATGGCTGACATATTATATTCATCGCATATGGCCTCCCACAGGCTGGCGCGGCCTGGCCGCGGCGGTCAATAGTAAACTTGTCATTTAGCTGTCAAATTTATTATTAACTGCCACCGTAGGCCGCACCAGTGTGTTGCAGGGTTAAGTCTGTGAGAGGCCTTAAGGCCTGAATCACACTGGCGGGCTTGCGGTTGCGGTTCATAGTAAACTTGACAGTTAGTGTCAGTGGCGGATTTGCAGTCTTGGCCGCTCTAGGCCCCAGGCCATGTGCCGCCCCTTTCTCAGCACAGCACCCATCATATTATAGACTAGTGATTTTTTGTCAGGATTTGCCGCCCCTAATATCTGGCCGCCCTAGGCCCGGGCCTACTGGGCCTTAGGGCAAATCCGCCACTGTAGTGTCAAAATTACTATTGACTGCCACCGCAGGTCGAGCCTGTCTGTGGGAGGCTAATGTGTACGCAGAGGGCCTACCGCGAAACGATATTCGTTTTCGTTCGTGTATCGCCCTCTTTGTCGCTCGAACTAGCAAGTGCAACAGAGACGGAGATACACGAACGAAAACGAATATCGTTTCGCGGTAGGCCCTCAGAGGGCCTACCGCGAAACGAAATTCGTTTTCGTTCGTGTATCTCCGTCTCTGTCGCTCGAACTAGCAAGTGCGACAGAGACGGAGATACACGAACGAAAACGAATTTCATTTCGCGGTAGCCCCTCGGACTTATAAATTTCGACGGTGTGACGTCATCGCGCCAGTCTGTGAGAGGCCTTATCATAAGATTAAAATACATCATTAGACATAGATTCCTGTATATTCTGCCATTTTGCTGACATAAATTTGCCTCCGACCCCAAAAACACGTAAATTCTAATATAAAAAATCAATGTAACTATTGCAGCAAAAATGTAACATTTTAGGGAAACGAAACGTTACTTACGACTCAAGGGCCCTGGCAACACTGCCCCCCCGCCGCCTGCGTGGCGAACAGCGGGCCATGGTTACGTCTTCTGGGTCGCTCTTTAAAAATATGATTTTATGGGTTTTGAATCGATACAAGTGTTTTTGCTATATTGGTGTTTTGTGGTTGGGGTTTTACCGGGACAGAATAACATCAAGAAAATTTGATTGTCCCTTAAAAGGTAATATCTCAGTTATATGCATCCTTGCCACATTGAATCATCCTTGAATATCATAGACTAGGGCAAGGGTCGGCAAACTTTCTGACCGAAGAGCCAATTTCAGTAAAAAAAAAAATTTTAAGAACTGTAAAGAGCCATTTACACAATGTTCGATCTCACATTTCCTTGCACCTATCTGTAAGAGGGGTCCTCGAAGAGCCGCAAATGACCCTGCAAAGAGCCGCATGCGGCTCGCGAGCCGCGGTTTGCCGACTCCTGGACTAGGGTTAAGCAAGATTAACCTATAAAGAATTGTATAATGTGTCTGTGTGCTTCAGAATGAAGTGATTGAGGACTGTGTAAAGAAAAGTACAGTTGATAATCAAATTTTCTCATCTCATCTGACGAAGCTGACGGTCCTAGGTTCGAATCTCGGTAAGAGCATTTATTTGTGTGATTAGCACGAATATTTGTGCCCGAGTCGCTTTACTTAAATAGTCTTGGATGTTTGCTATCTATTTATCCATGTATATCGTCGTCTAAATATAGTACTACTAGCTTTGCTTAGGACTAGGTCGATCTGTGTAGGTTTGTCCCCACCCCTAATATTTATTTCATTAATACATAACGTGAGATACATAGGTCATCTAATCTGGTGCCCCCGCAGTTTCATCATCTATATATTCAGCCAGAATCACTTTTACTTTTGCAACAAAAACGGTACCGACGTAATTGCAAGTGGGGTACTAATGTAAACGGCTGAGACGCGTGGGTCGGACCTGTCGTGGCCTTATAAGGAGAGCTACGGCGTGTCCTGACGAAATGATTTAAAAACTTAGTACCGTTATGCACAAAAATACCGGACAAGTGCGAGTCGGACTCGCCCACCGACGGTTTCAGATTTTTCCCTGTACCAAATTTCATAGTTCTACGTCAACGGAAAGTAGGTACCCTATAAATAAACTTTGATTCCTTTGAGCGTGTCGAAATATACAATTTTTGCGGCATAAACGGCCGTAACTTTTTTTAACTTTAACTTTGAAGTTTGATTTTTTCACAGCTCCAGGGGACTGTAGACTTGAGTATATAGTTTTAATTTCAACTCGACACGTTCGCGAGATAATGGGTCTTGGCAGTCAGACAGACGGACAATAAAGTGATCCTGTACGATCTAAGCATATCGCACATTTCACGTGTCAGCATTAAATATAATGACTATATAATAATTGCAGTACCGGCGATTACGCCACTTATGAATTAAATTAGTCTACGTTTATACGTGCTCCTAGCTAGTACACATTTACCTTGGTTATCAATAAAATCATTAAATACACAATCAACCATCAAGAATCAAATCATCTCAGGTGTACAACCCGTACATCTTATGGTCCTTCGAACCGGATGCAGCGGCAGACAGATCCTATAAGGGTTCCGTTTTTTTCTTTTTGAGCTACGGAACCCTGAAAATGAACTAAATATAGGTAGCGACAATGTTTTTGTAGACCAGGTATTACTTAATAGTGTCGTAATTTCTTCATACGCATGTCGAATCAAGTCCATCCCATCATGTCTATAGCAAAAATCGCGCGCGAGCTGCCCTTTGCACTGTTTCAAAACTACGCGTCTCTCTCTAAGTGTTTTAATTAGAAATATCCGTGCAGGAAAGAGAAGAAAATTGCAGGTGTGGATTTTGATCTTGACTCTATGATGAGTCTCAAAGATAATGAAACAATTAAGTACTTGTTGCCTTGCCTGCCTTGTTACTCGTATAGAAACTATATTAGCCAATTCCATAGACCTAGTGTTAAATAACCTCCCTTTTTGAAGAAGTACTAAAGCTCAGAACATGAAATCTTTGATCTGAGTACTAAAAGGTGCACTTAACCCTTCGTATGCCGAGTCCCGTATCCGCCCCAGAGCGTTTGAGCCTTATATCTTAACTTCAAGGTAACTATTTTACAAGCAATTTTTTGACAGAGGCATCATTATATTTAATTCCTTGATTCTCAGTTATTTTAGTCTCTTTCACGTTTCAATTTCAACCTTGGCTTTCTAACTGAACTTTGATAGTCGTAATAGCTATATGAACCATGCCAGAAACTGAGTGCGTCAAGTTTTATGATAATGCATTAACGCTATCACACGTGACTACGAAAGTTTCGAAAGAAAGGGCCCAAGAATCTCCCTACTAAGTTCGCATTCTCGAGATTATATTTCAATTTGGTAGCGTCAAAGCTCGTTACAACACTTGTAAGATAAATAACGTGACTTATTAAGCCATTAAACAACAGCCTCTAAGTACTCTATTCCCTTTACGGCGGGTCGTTAGAAATAATAACCGATATGATTATTCATACTTGCGGCCGAGTAGTGGCAAGGCGGCTTACCGTGTTTCATAATCTCAGTAGAGTTTAGTCAGATAGGATTAATTCCTCAACTCTTTATACCACATTTATACTTAGGCTTGTTCACGAAAAAAAGTAGCCATCGAAAATTAAGTCTCCACTGTCACCCAGTAGGTCTAGGTAGTTCAAACCGCAATTAGATAGCCAAATGACTATTATTTTTATGTGTAAGAATCTAAAATCCATCCATTTTTCCTTAAAAGTTATGAAATCCTACATAATGCCAGTTAAGGCTTGAAGCTAAAATGATTGCACAAAAATGTGTCTACTTCTGGAATGTTTTAAAACAATTTTTCTACTCCTGTACTTTTATTTGTCATTTACATAGTCACGAACACTAATATAAAGACATACAAAATAAGTTTGCAGAAAAGTCTATACTCTATTCCCCATAACAGTACGGCACAACCGTGCTGTTATGTCGCCAAAACGATACGCTTAGCAGCCATACGCTTCTAAACCTATACATTAGGTACTACCAACTTAACAAACCACTGATTTTTTTTACTTTTTAGAAATTTTTGAACTAAAGGCATTGCTGCTAACTTAGGAAAAACCTTTATTCTTAATATGGCAGCACTGGCAAGTTGACATTAATTAAAAACAAAGTTTTTATAAATTGTTGTTTGACTTTGCGGCCGTTGTGTTTGCTACAAAATAGTTGGCGTTTCTCAAAAGTAATAATGGATGACGATGAAAATATTGCTTCTACACCAGAAATACACCGGGGCAGCCCACAAGCAGTGACCGAACATTTGTTGCCTACTAAATCTCGGGACCAATACGATAAAGTTTAAGAAAAGTTTATTCTTTGTTTAATTTTGCATTTTATTTCATAGTAGCTAGTCGTAGAAAAAGTATTGTATGCAACGTTGTATAACTAAGTCAAAAAACGCTCGTGGCGTCTTTCTTTACAATGTTCGCCTTCGGCTCACATTGTAACCCACGCCACTCGCCTTTTTTGACCTCTCTTATACAACTGTTGCATAAAATACTATTATAGTGCATACGGTAATTAAGAGTCTGGAAAGATGAACATTATAATCAGAATGTTATTGGTAAAACACATTATTTTACATGTCAGGCAGGATATGAAGTATGTAGGTAGGTAAAATCGGCCCACAGTTGACAGAGAAATCGGTGAAACATACATAAAAAAATATAATACACAGAGGAACAAAGAACCTCCTTCTTTTTGGAAGTCGGTCACATTAAATAATGTCAACCACACCTCATTATTCACTTCATATAAAATTGTTAAATGGAACCTCTTTTTGCCTGAAACAGGGAATCCTAGTTCAGCCTCTTGTAATTATTACTTAATATAAATTTTTATCATATAGTCATATCACATGTCTGTAAAATAAGCTTTCAATAAATTTTATATTAACTTGACCTGTTCGTATGTAAGTAAGTATATAATAAGTATGTAAGTTGTCCGTAAAAATTTGCAATCAATTTTTCAGTCACTTGCCGTTATCCGATTGAGCTGTAATTTTGGGTATTAGTATAGTTTGGATGACAATTCAATATTACGGTATCATCGAGCTGATCTGATGATGGAGACAGAAGGTGGCCATGGGAATTCAGTACTTAACCGACGTAACCCCGTTGAGTTTGGGCTCGTTAGAATCGTCTCAATGAGTAGTTGATGACGGTATACAGAAAAGTACAGTCGGCAATAAAACCTTGTACCAAAAATGAAATTTTTGACAGAAACAGAATTATTTTTTATTCTTATTATTAGTAGATACTATAGCTGCCTTATTGCAAATAACAGGCAAATCCGCGGGATAAAATATAGCCACTGTCCATCCAGAAATCCATTCTATAGAAAACACAGGTCAACCAATTTTATAAATCGAATGAGCAATTCCGGAGATAACCTCCTCTCCTACATACATAAAGTGGTTTTAGCGGATGAGGAAGCTATCATTTCTTCAGTGTAATCAAAGATATTACTAAAAAGAGTCACGTACATGTACAGCTCATTAATACAGCTAGGCCAGTACCGACCCGTATGGTTCCTGCGGGCGTGCACCCAGGAAGCCGAGGCTAGAGAGCCTAGAGGCTGCACGGTCGCGGGTCAACGACCTGCATTGTGCGTCTTGCGACCGGACATTCTAATGCTTTACCTATTCCGTTGGATAAATCATTCATGATGAACTTCAAACGTAAGTGCAATCCGTCATGGTCGTACCGTACCAAAGGAATAAAGATATTTCCGATATTATACTCGTATACGTATGAGACAAAAAAAACCGGAGAAGTGCGAGTTCAACTCGCGTGGTGAGGGTTCCGTATATAATCTAAATTTCATAAGTGTTTTTGAATACTCAAACTTCTTATAGGTTTTCCTGTAATCTTTAGACAAGGAACTATTTTCCATATTTTTTCAGAATTTTAATCCTAGTAGTTTCGGAGATAAGGGGGGGGAATGGTAAATTTTCGTGTTTTTTCCTAAATTACTTCAAATCTGTTTTTGCTAAAATTATAAAAAAAAAATCTGACATGCTTACAACAACCCCTTTCATTTGATATGTTACACAATACAATTTGCGAAACTTTTTTTTTAAATTTTCCAGTTTACCCCCCAAAAGTGGCCCCCTTGTTCAGAATTCATTAATTTACTTTACGCGTCCATCTTTGGGTCACCAATTTACATATGTGTACCAAATTTCAACTCAATCGGTCCAGTAGTTTCGGAGGAAATCAGCTGTGACAGACGGACAGACAGACAACCGAGTGATCCTATAAGGGTTCCGTTTTTCCTTTTGAGGTATCGGGACCCTAAAAAAAGGTATAAAGTAACAGAGTAATTGACACCTTCATTTATGTATGACAATTGAAAATTGCGCGTAACCTTTTCGACATTTAACGGTTAAAAGGTTGGTTTTACTGAATCTTAGATTTCTATTTAAAAATATCAATTAACATTTTCGACTGTAAGTTACAATCCTTATAAAAAGGCGCATTTAGAAAGGATTTACTCAAATCAACCCCTAAAGTTCGTTTATGGAGAAGATCAATTTTATGCACCGATGCAAAAATGTCTAGTGAACTGCCCGAGACAATGAATGCTGTACTTTCAGAAGTGTTCCCATAGATATATATAAACTTTCGATATCATTGAGTGTTCCGTTTTATCAATGGATGAAATCGCGCCGCAGAAGCTAGCACATAATAATGATTAATGATAAATCAATAAACGATAATATAATAAATCATCATGTCAGAAGCTCATGAATAATGTTGTTCTTTTGCCGTCCTTGCAATGCGTGTTGGTACTTATGCAAATATGTAAATAATAATCGGTGGTGTACGTAATCACAAAAACTCGTATTTTAATAATTTCGCTCGTATATTTACTAAGCCGACTTCCTTAATGTTTTATCAAAACGGAAACGCTTCATTGTAATGAGATTTTTTGCACTAGCTTATTTAATCGTGCGTTACCCGTCTTACTACCAATCTTACTACCAGTAGTAGCACGGGCACGGGTTTTTTACCGTTGTTACAACTAGCCGCCGTGGTAGTAATAAGGGAATATATTTTATTCCCCATGTAACCACCTTGGCAAACCTTTATAGACCAAAATGTAAAAATCGAGTTTGAAATATTCTTACGCACGTGTTATATAATAGTTATTTACGATACAAGTGCAGAAAATAGGAAATTCGCAACGAGTGGTGATAAATTAAAACACGACCGAAGGGAGTGTTTTAAATCTACACGAGTTGCGAATTACCTATTTTCTGCACTTGTATCGTAAATAACTATTATATAACACGTGCGTAAGAATATTTCAAACTCGATTTTTACATTTTGGTCTATAAAGGTTTGCCAAGGTGGTTACATGGGGAATAAAATATATTCCCTTATTACTACCACGGCGGCTAGTTGTAACAACGGTAAAAAACCCGTGCCCGTGCTACTACTGGTAGTAAGATTGGTAGTAAGACGGGTAACGCACGTTATTAACTTGTTCACGTTAGTTACGCGAAACGCTAGTTCAAGAAATTCTAATTAAAATTATGCGCCGTTTATCGTTAAACCAAGGACATCATTTATTATTTCTGTACTTCTAATTATAAAGTAATAAAAATTCGTAGAATCGAATTATAAGTCGAATTCATATAGACTGACTAAATGGACGAAGTTGTAAACATTGTGGTGGGTGGCGCCATCTGTGTTCAATCAGTTGAACTATAAATTTAACAATCTTGTTTGTACTACACTAGATGTCGCTGGTGTTGCTTTGTTGTGTATTGAACAACTCTTTGGAACAGTTAGTTGCTGTTTATCCTGCCCAACAATTTTTTTCTAATGCAGACGTCGGTATAGTTCTGTTTGACTTTAAGGATGATGAATTTCTGTAATTTTAAAAGTTCTTAATATTAAATCACACTGTAAATTCCCCATTAGAAACCCATTTCATTATTCATAATTTATTGGTAAATTTCATTACTATTGAGTTGCACTGCCCACAATTTATCTGCTTTGCCTTAAGGTTGATTGGTAGAGAATGTTTTATGGCATTAATCCACCTCTTTTTCTATATGTTAATTAGGTATTTTTTGCAATAAACATCAAATACTTAAATAAATATAATTCTTACATAGTATTAGCATTTATAAATATGTAAAGTGATTTTGCACATCTCAAGTATCTCAACAGCTGATCCAAACATCTGCAACTATATCGAAATCGACACTATAATCCCGACTTGTGAGCATAGTAATTCCGTTTTTTTTTGTAAGTGAGGCTTTGCATGACCGTGACTTTTCTGGCACACGTTTCGTAAGATATTTTTTCGTGATGTCATCAATGCGAACGAGTGCCGACCTACAGGGCGCACGTAGGTCGGAAGGCCGCACCAGATGGTGAGCCCACGCCCCGCGCCGCCCCCGGCTTTCTAGTCCTTAGCACATTCCGATACGTCATTCGTAGTATTAATGTAATAGGCATATACCTATTGCGTGACATTAACAAACCATGGACAGAATCTACTTCCTGCACAAAAAATTATGAAAATAGAGTTTGTCTAATGAAAGCTGAACCTGAAAAAAGCGGCAGATTCAAAAAATCATGACAGGGTAACACAGGGTCACTCACACAGCCGCAATTTTCTAAGAGAAATTTCAATTTGACATACGACATGACACCTCAGATAGACACACATAGAGAAAAAGTGTTGCCAATCAAATAACTACTAGGTTCAACTTTGATTAGACAGACTCTAGCTGTCTTGATTGAAAAATATCACAATGTTACAAAACTCAAAGTTAAGAATCATCCCAAAGCCAATTTTGTTTACCTAAATATAATAACATATACGGTGCTCGAAAACACTCATACTTATTGCCTAAAATAATAAATCAATTACCTGAATATATACTTATATGTGAAAGGTTGTAAAATAAGAAAAACCCTGAAGATGCACTTTTTAAAATGTAAAAATTTAACCTATATTCTGTAAACTGTAAAGTAAGTTGTATATCTACCCACTCAAAATACCTACTTTTAATTTATCTATAAATTAGATCAGTAGTTAAGAACTCCCCATCGGCACACAAACCTCTTCAAGGATTTGCCTAGATGGGCATTGTACTTATATCATGTTTTTTCTTATTGTCTCAATCAATAAATAAGTAAAAAACATCATCCTCCTAAAGGTTTCCCGGTAGTGCCTGCGAGCCCGGGCTCCCCTTTGGCACCTCATTCCAAGATTTGACGTAGGCACTAGTTTTACGAAAGCGACTGCCATCTGACCTTTCAAACTAGAGGGAAAAGTAGACCTTATATTGGGATTAGAGCGGTTTCTTCACGACGTTTTTCTTCACCGAAAAGCCACAGATTGTTTTTGCATTTTTTTTCTAAAACGACTTTTTGCTCTTTATACAGCGCCAACGAGACACGATTTTTTCTTACTTTGCAAAGTTTTGGGTTAAATATCTAATGATATTTCGGACATAGGTTTTTTGAAAAAACCCAGTGTTACACCCAAAAAAAAACCAAAACCATGGACAGGCACGCTTAAAACGCACACCAAGAAAAAGAGCGAGAAATAAATAAAATAAAAAGATCTGAACAAAAAAGCTTCTTAAAAATTACATTTAAAATTTGCGGTTTATTTAAAATCATGTCGATAAGTGTAAAACCATGCATTGTGTCACAAGGGAAATAATAATTAATGTTATTTGTTTTTGTCAGCCAGAAAAAGCCCCATCTATCGGGTTGCAAACTTGTTGTTGGCGAACTGTAATGATTTGACCGTGTCATGACTTCAACCTAACAAAAACCATAAATAAGCACTAGTATCTACACCCCCAAACCCTACGCTTCTCATTCCGCACATATTCTATGACTTTATATTTCAGTTTCCGCTGTGATTGAATAACGCTTTTCCCAGGTACCTAATTACAGAACAGAGATCTCCAAGATACTCTTTTGTATCCAAGACACAACGTAATGTTTATAATCATATTCAATCGTAAACAACACAAGTAATAAACAAGTCTAATTGTGATTGAAATGTATGCAGCTGATTAAAGCATATAGCGATCCTTATACGCGATAACAAGTCTAGATTTTATATATAGGTCAACTAGTTGTATCTATGCCATTGTTACCATACGAGTATGTCACCATATATCCATATCAGTCAGTAATAGGCTAATAGGGTTGGGCCATTGGGTCTTAAATGTGGGGGTCCCTGAAATATACCAGATTCATTAACTACTTGAACTTAAAATGTAACATAACTAGGTAAATTTCTTGATATTGCATAAAATGTAGTAGGGAATCGATCGAGACTTGGGTAAAACCTATGGTTCCGGTTGTAGGTATTGTCATTGTCACTGCGAATTACTCCCAATTATTGTAAATGTAAAAATTGACCGGATTCATATTTATCATAATCTTGTAACTATAAATTCTCACATGTTTTATCTGTCCATGCAAACAATGCAGACTGCAATGGTAAGTCGTCAGGAAAGGCTTTCGCTTGGCGCTTACCGTTGCGGCCGAAAGATGGCTCTGTGCGCGGTGCGCGGGATTGTTAGCTAAGCTTTGCTTGGCAATGCTTTCCGACGCTCGGCGCTAGGTGGCGCTTACATTAAATAAACATACATGTCGGTGTCGCCCATATTTGACTCTTTATAGATGGGCATTTTCAATAAAATGTGCACGCAATTAGCGTGGGTCGTCAAATAAAATTTAATTCAGTGTCAGTTTTTTGATGACAATTAAGTATTCAGTTTGTATTAAAGTTACCTTTTTCTATTCATTTTATAAATAGAAATACGTTATTTAAATGTGAAACAAGTACATCGTCACATAATTTGTATGCTTAATTTTCGTCAGAGAACTGAAACTGAGTTAATTTTTGTTTAACAACTCACGCTAATTGGGTACACATTTTTTTTAATGCCCATATAGTGCTTTTCATAATCCTAGAAAATTTTGAGCCTTATAATTTGTATCTGTTTTGCAATATAATTTTAATATTGTACTTAAGTATAAATAGTTTATATCTTCTCTTCTTCTTTAAATACTTCTTTTATAAACAGGAATGTTAGTTACTAGGTATATGAAGGCGATTCTTACATATCTTACCAGTGATATATGTATAGCTCGTCTAGTAAATCAGTTAATTAGTTCTACATTAGCAATCCTTTTTTGGCAATGACATGTTAAACCTGATTTCCACGAAGTCTATGTTAAACTAAGCTAAGTTTCATACCAATCGACCAAACCAATGATACATGGGGATTTTTAATCCGTGATCAAGAGTCGAAAAATATTAATAACCAGCCAAAACAGATTTAAATCGATGAGTTCATCACTGTTCAGTTTATTCAATTTAATAATGTTAACATGTTGAATGTAGGTATGGTCACCCTTCATTCCTTAAAGTTAGTATAAGTCAAATTTCAGCGCCTTGGCGGGAAATATGATAAGTCATACTTCAATAAACTCTAACATCTACTTGTCTGTATGTGACAATTAACAGTTTATTACTCTTTGAATAATTGGACCCAAAGGTTTTCAGGTTGGTTTATGAAATAATTTTTTCGAGGCGGTTTTACTTTCATAGATTTAAACTACCATTAGGGTGACGAATGTTTTTAATTAAAAGGTAATTCAAATTCAGTTTTATACAGGAAAAAAAGAGCGTCTGTTTTAGGTAACTACGAGTTAATCGTGTTTGGCATCATGTATCTACTAAATTTAAAAAAAATTGGTTCCTGATCACGAATTAAAAATAACTACAACTTAGAAAAGTTGCAAACTCCCGATTTTTTTAATATTCAATATCTCAAAAACGGCTGAACCGATTTTGATGAAACATGGCTAAGAACACACGGGTTAAAATTATCTATGACACAAAAAACCGCATTCAAATCGGTGCATCCGTTTGGGAGCTACGATACCACAGACAGATACACAGACACGTTAAACTTATAACACCCCACCCGTTGCGTCGGTTGTTAATCACCGGATATAGGTACGTAGGCTGTAGTAGCCTAGCTCTGTTAAACAGAAAATCAGCCTTATGCTTAACTTCACATGGATGATGTTGATGCCTTTGGATATTAGGTTCAATTGGGGTTCAAACCATTACCAATGTATATCCAAATTTCATACTAATAATACTAATATTATAAATGCGAAAGTATGTCTGTTACCTCTTCACGCCTAAACCGCGGAACCGATTTAGATGAAATTTGATATAGAGATAGTTTGAGTACCGGGGAAGGACATAGGATAGTTTTTACAACGCAAACCATCCGCTAAGGGGTTGAAATGTGGGGTGAAAGTTTGTATGGAACTACGATATAATGTTCCACGCGGACGGAGTCGCGGGCAGAAGAAGCTGATAGTCAATAATAATTAATTAATTATCTATGTTTGTCGAATGTCACAAAGTTAGGAACTTTAGGAAGTATAATATCAGGAAGAAATAGCTCAATTCTCTACAGGTGTCCATGTCCATACACCGCCCACAACCATCTTGTTGACTTCATGTTTGAGCGAGTGGGCATATGGGCGTCATTAAATGTAGCACATATTGTTTATATGGTATTGTACCATATTATTATTTAATTATGTACTGACGAGTTCATAAAATTGATTAATATGAGTGGGTATTGTTGATTTGTTAAGTTTTATATCGATTGAAGTGAGCTTTAGACCAAAAGCTATACCTAACGACAGTGGTACGGTGATTTAACACGTCAAACTATGATGTAAAACTAACTAAACTATGATTTAGGTCCACATTGATCTCGAAATCAAAGAAGAAAGAAGAGTTGTACGACATAAACAATTGTGCTCACATTTTTAGTACACTTAGTAAGTAAACGTCCCAATGCTCGACTTTGGCCCAATATTTCTCCACATTCAATTTTAGTTCATAATGAATTAAGGTGTCAATTCGACGAACATTGGGACGTTTATATACCTAAGTTTATGTGATCTGCTGCGTTAATTCAATAACTTATTTCAAAATCGGTATCATATAACTATAATTTCTGAAATGGGAAAAATCATAAGATTACAATATCACATCATCATCATGTTCATCTAGAAGTGGCAGGGGCTAGAAGCGGCACAAAGCTGCTTGACGTGGCGCTGAAAAATAGTTTCATGTGCTCTGCCTATCCCTTTTGGAACTTAGTTCAAGCCGAGTCATCTACATCTACATCATCATCATATCAGCCGAAAGACGTCCACTGCTGAACATAGGCCTCCCCCAAAGAGTGCCACAATGACCGGTCCTGCGCCACCCGCATCCTGCGGACTCCAGCGACCTTTACCAGGTCATCGGTCCACCTTGTGGGGGGCCTACCCACGCTGCGCCTTCCGGTACATTGTCGCCACTTGAGAACCACGGAAACGTGGTCGCTTACTATGGGCCTCATAAGAAGGCTCAAAGTCACCCAAAGGGCAATAGAAATGAGGCTCCGAATCGCTAAACTTAAGTGGAAGTGGGCACATTGCACGTAGAACCGATGGCCATTGGGGCGGAAAGGTTCTCGAGTGGCCACCACAAGCTGAGTACCTATATGTATTTAAAATGAACACCTTAAAAGGCTATATCATCTAAGTCATAGCTTTATTCGCTGTCTACACTACAAGCTCGAAATGTGAAGATAACTCGCCAAATGTCACCAGATGGTGCCATTTAGAAAGCGAACTAGCATTGACACTGCTGACATATTAAGTGTGGAATTTCAATTGTATATTATAATCCTACCTATTTTGAATTTTGTTCTGACACCACGAGGTCAAAGATAATCGAGTATATTACCTATTGGAAAAACTTGGTATACTTGCTAAGTGTTAATCAGTTACTTTGATTAGTTTTACTCCGAAATATTTTTACACAGCTTCTCCAATTTCCATTGTAAACAACTTTAGAAATTACTCGAGCAAACTATGACACCATGACCAAATTTTAATATTGTTGTGTGAAAAAGTTCGCACCTAGTAGAGCATTCCCATGCATTAAAATATGTTAAAAGGGTTCCGTGCCTATTAAAAAGGTCGTATCGTCACAGAAATTTTACGGCACTTACGTCCTTTTCTTTGAGGAAGGCAGTTTTTCAGCAATATCTCGAAAACCTCTGAACCGATCTTGTTCAAAACAATTTTCGGTGAATGAAATGAATAAGCCCTATGTTCATGAATTTTTCCATATTTTTAAAATACACCGTTCAAAAATTAGAGGGGGGGGACAGAATTTTAGTGACTTTTGGGGCGATTATCTCCGACCCTATTCACTTAATCAAAAAAAATGCAAAGAAACCTTATATTTATTTTGAAAGGCCTATCGATTGATGTGCCACACGGGGGGTCACAATGAAAAAAAAAATTTTGACTTTTTGTTTTATGTATGGAGTGCACCCCTAAAAAAATTTTTTTTTGTCATTTTAATTACAAAACTATGTAGCGGCTAACAAAATACACCTATCCTCAAAATTTTATTCAAATACACCTTATAGTTTTCGAGTAAAATGCCTGTGACATACGGACAGACGGACAGACGGACATGACGAAACTATAAGGGTTCCGTTTTTGCCATTTTGGCTACGGAACCCTAAAAATCATTAAAACTTTTTGATCACATGCTCATAATAGCAATCCGCAATATAACCGAACTAAGGTTTGCGAATGAATCGATAAATATGTGAAGTATACTTGATCCATTTAGAAATCTTTTCTGAGATTATGCAGCTCCCTTACTCTTGACTAATTAATTTAATAATTTCAAGGGTAAAACATACAAGTCAAGATTGAAACTTCGAAAATATATCTTCGCTTTAATAATTGAAACCCTATTTGCAATCAATGCAGCAGCCTTTGTATAAAACATATCAAAGTTATAATCTATATAATCCCCCATAAAATAACTCCAATTGTTTAACAACAAACCTGCATACGCTACCGTCGGTCACGGCGGCTTGCGCCCGCGCCAGTCACCTGTCAACCCGCGCTTGAGTCGCACGCGTCGCGTCCCGCTCCAAACAAACACATACGAAACGAAACGAACGTTAACTAACACGACTAATACTAACCAGTGATTTCAAAAAATAATTGTGGTGTGTTTTGTTTTTTTAGTGACGTGAGAGGATTCGATGCGCGATTTTTATACCGGTGACAACTTAACGGTTTAGGAATGGTTCAATCATTTTTGTGCAGAATTTGTTGCAAATGTTAAAGTAGATGAATAACTAAGCGTCTTTCGAGTGTCTGATTACGGTATTAATGATATTTTCTCTCATAATTGTGAGAAAAATCACTAAGATAGCCGTTCGCTCGTACATATATGTTGTGACATATATGCTAGACAGAATGTAGTCTTGTACATAGACACACGCAAAGGCATTTTTGTGGAAACTGATGTTAGCATTACATTCCAATTAAATAAACCTAATATTAGTAGCTTAGTTTGACTTAATCAAAGTTCGATAGACTTCCCCGGTGTAATTTAGCACTCAAATTTTAAAATGCGTTAATTGTTAGCTAATGTCTGCGTTTACTCGTTTTATTCGGCAAGTAATTTTTATTGCCTACATACAAGGACTGCATTGTCTGAGCGTTTGACGTAACATATCAGGTAGAGCATGCAAAGAGCAAATTTGATGCACGTTACCAAATGGCGTATGCGTGGTTTTGATTTTCAATCACTTAGGACTTTTTGAAGGTTAATAAGATTATTAATTAACTCTGACATGTAAGTCTATTGTTACACGTTGTGTTTTCAAACAAAAATACATAATATACACTCCTATTATACTATATATGTAGTCGCAACATGACGAATTTGCGTAGGAAAATCCTGTAAAAACAACAAGAAATGATTTTCCGACTGAAACTTCATGAACTGTTGAATATCTCATAGATTTTGCATTAATGATGTATTATTATAAATGCACTACTTTAGATTAATTAATGACCAAACTACCTGCGGCATGGAGAACAGAAAAAGTTTTCACAAACTTTGTTCGGTGCGTCACATAAAAAGAAGTTGATACTTTCTGATAGCCAACGTATTTTCGAAATGTACCGATGTTTGGTGACGCAAAAATGCAATTAGATAATCTTTTTGAATCTAAATCTAGCCTGACGATTAAAATAAATTATACAAATTGCAGAGTATTAGCTGACCTTATGCAGCAGGCACTCAAATCTACATACAAACACCTTTGAAACAGTTTTTTACTTCGACATGACATCACTTTTTCCAATAACATTTCAATTCAACATTAATTTAATTATTCATTATTAATGTCATGTAATAAACTACACGAGCAATGATCGTATGCTCATAATAGCAATCCTCAATATAAATATAAACGATTTTTTTCAGAGTGAATCTGAAATATACTTGCGATCCACTTAGGAAGCTTCCCTTCCTTCGAAAAGATTTCTTTATTTCAATATATTTTTTAAACTTAAATTAACTTGTAAATCAGGATTTATGGCTGACGTTTTTGGTTCAAAAAGCCGGGCAAAGGATTTATGTCTCACTCAGTGATTATTTGGCTTGCTCATAAAATGTGTCACTTGTTATATGTGACACTTGGTTCGCGCCCTCCTTATCCGTTACCGTAACATCTTACAAGTCATGAGTGTCTGACATTATCTCTTCAGACTGGCATCAAAGGACCATATTTATGATAGTATCTGAGTAATCGTTTTCATATTAAAACTTCGGAGAAATTTCAAACATTAGTTTTGTTTCAATGAAGAAGAAAGAAATTAACGACACATAGATACGATGTGTCGATTTCATTAATACCAATTCAATTAATCGGTGTTTATGAACAGAGCACTCCTCTTTCACAATTTTTTTAAAAAATCTGAAGTTAAACGTGTCTCAGTGATCGGACGAAATTATTGGCTATCGAACTAATATCAGCTTCTTTTGTAGCTTAAGCAATGTCATTGTAACATTTGTAACTCAAGGTGCCTTTGCAAAGGGACACTCGTATGTAGGTATGAATCTAGTTTAGTTGCGCATTCCTACTGTAAAAATACCGACAAATACAAGCCACCGTAAAAGGATTCGCAAGGTCTCTCGTAGGCGTCACCATTGACTGGTCTCCCCCGCACACATAGCCCACACGCCAATAGCTACATCATTTGCATTATTTCGATAATGTTCTAATGCAAAAAAAGGCGTCAAGAATTCAAGGCGTTCGAAAATCTTAATGTTAACTAATGGAGAAGATTGTAGCTTAATTCTACGCGAAAGTTAATTGATTTGGCAAATGTAAATGAATAGTTAATTCTTGTAGCTTTTTCGCTACATATTACAATTCATAAAGTCTACCTTATGAATTGCAGTTTGTTGCTCATTGATTTATCGTTAGTTAGTATTACCTAAAAAAGTACGAAAGCATCTGAAAAGCGCATACTAGTCGTAGTTATCGACAAATATAGTTTGCATCTTACGCGATGCAGCGCAGGCGCAATTAGCAAGTCCACCTCTTGCATAACTGTGTGCTTAACCAATATATACCTAGTAGAACCTACAACGCTCTGTACCTCGACATAGTCGTAAAAAATTATATATGTTTCGCAGTTGTATTACTTTGTCACAATATCTTCCTACTGTTTTATATCAATATTGGAAGCATATGGTTTGTAATGTATTCAAACCATGCATTGGCGCCGCATACTTGATCTCCCATTATGTCAACATGTTTATTCATGTTTGATTCTGTATTTAGGTCAAGGTTTACCTCATTTGCCTCAAAGTACGTTTATCGTTTCTAATTATTCCCTTTGATCTGTCATTGATATTCGTATTGCAGTTTTGCACATGTAAAATCCACTTTATTTAAATTCCTAGTAAAATATTCACAATTACTTACTATATTTCCTACTTAACGC
This sequence comes from Epinotia nisella, assembly GCA_932294315.1. Classification (NCBI taxonomy): domain Eukaryota; kingdom Metazoa; phylum Arthropoda; class Insecta; order Lepidoptera; family Tortricidae; genus Epinotia; species Epinotia nisella. Next base: position 14,198,680 of record OW028693.1, read on the forward strand.
AGTTTTGCAACGTAGGTTCATACTTACTTTTAACCGAAGCAAGATGTTCTTAAACATTTGCCTAAGACATAAACTCGCCAGTCCTTTACATGCCAAATACGATGTCACCGGTTGCTTAGTTACGTTGTGGGCATGTGATGTCCGCCGGAAGGGTCGCACCATATTCGGCGCCCGCGCACCCAACATGGCCGCCGCCTAATCCGACAACCAAAGTCACTCCTTTCAATTTCAACTTTTTCAAATTCACTTTTAAGATCCATTGTCTAAAATTCCCACTCATTGTCGAAGAAATGAGGTTATCTAATGTTGTCACCGGTTTTATGATTAGAAACGCGAATCGAATGGTTAATTCAACATTTGTTGTAGTCTGCGAGCGATGTTAAAATTACGCCTGTGAAGGCGAGAACGAATCGAAAATGTCGATGTACAGATTCGTAAAAGAGGACGGCAGCAGCAAGCGTCTCTTCGTGCAAGGGACACTCGAGAACGACGACACGAAACCTTTGAAGTCCAGCCTGAAAAAATCGACACCGTCTCCCGTCGGCTCCCCTATTACGACAAGCCTCAACTTGGCTTCGGTCCCGAGGAGTCTAAGGGAGGGATTAACGAAACACGAGACGGTGTTCGATGGGAACTACCCAGGCATGGAAAGGACGTCGAGCTACCGATCTGGGTCGTACCGCGAGGAGAACTACAATGGACGTATAGTCCACGATGGAAACCAGACCCACTTCGAGTACGACGCGGCTGACGGCGCGCTGGCCGTGCCCTCCTCGGCCGGCGGCTACGGGGTGTCGGAGCTGCAGGCGATTCACACGAACAAAAGATTGTCGACCGAGATACTAGGCTCTTCGCTAGAGTCCACGAAGATCTCGAAGAAAGACGAAGCAGGTCAGAGGCGGATCACGACCAGGATCGTGAGGAAGGTTACCACCCTGACGCGAGGGGAGGAGAAGGCCTCGGCCGAAGACTTGACGCGCCGCGGCGAGGCGCGCGAGGTGCACAGGTCCGCCGAACACTACAGGCATGTGGAGATGGAGGCGACCCACCCGCGAAGAGTGAAGGTAATTAGCTCCGAGAAATTTTAATTGCGGAAGCCATCTTTTAAACCAACGGAAACAGATGGAGTTGTCATGATAATGGCCATTACGACTGATAATATGTTTAAGTAGTTTGCTTTTGATTTTTTACGTACTTTATCAAGATTCTTGGTCTGACCAGCGCCTTCGATCATTCCCGTTTCTATTCAAACTAATTTGAACAATTACTCTTTCAAAGTTCATATTATCTGTGCTCTATAAACGACAGATTGGAGATAATTGGAAGTACTCGAAAGATTTAAAGAGACAGATAGCTTAAAAGCACTCATCAATCTTGAAGTAAGTCATTTACGGTTAACGCGCCGGTTAAAATCAGTGGTTAAATGAACGCGCTTGGTAATGACGAAATTGCCTAGTATTAGAGAAATGAGTGTTCTCTCTGCACAAACTACTATTACTGGGTTGCAGGCCATTATTAAGTACCCGAATGTTTACTGAGAAAACGTTAAGATCCAGTATTACATGTTTATCTTCATACAAAATAACAACTTGACGGTCGGTGGAGAGTCTGGATCAATTTGATCAATGTAAGAGTTTGCATGTCTTTCGAAATACTTATACACTCCGTTTAGACATTTAATTTCATAAAATAGTCGTCTACTTGTGTAGAAATGAGTTCCTATGCTAACAAAATAAATAAAAAACCGGTCAAGTGCGAGTCTGACTCGCGCACCGAGGGTTCCGTACGAAATATCATACAACACACCCGTCTTGCCCCACCCATTAATTTTGGAAAAATCTTAACAACACATAGTGTAGTTAGGTCATGAGTACCTACAGCGCCATTTATCGGTACATTTTGTTACTAACTTGCGCGACCAAGGAACTCGGTATGTACAGTAAGGGAAATGTATTCACGTACCACCGTAGAACCCTGTCGCAATTGACAGGCCGCCGTCACTTAAACGCCAGTTGTATGTCACCTTATTGCGATAGGGTTCTACGGTGGTACGTTAATACATTTCCCTTACTGTATGTTGGTTTTTCAGCGATAATTCTTTATCAAGTGAATTAATTTCGATAATTCTTTTATTATTTGCTAGAAGGTACTTTCAGAACACTTTCATACAAATTTGAAGAAAAAAAAATTAAACACAGAAGTATTAAATTACAAACAAAATTAACATATGATTTTTGAAGAATAAAAAAAAATTACGCTAGATAGAGGTTTCGTTATACTTTTCCGGTAATATTCACGTTAATATTAATCATATATATTATTTTAAAATTTTTCGCTTGGTTAACTTTGGAGATAAGGGGGGGGGAATGGTATTTTTTTCAACATTTTTCTTTATAAATCAAAATATTACCATTGTAGAAAAAAAAGAAAAACTGTTTTAGAATGTACAATTCAAACCCTTTCATATGATACCCCTTTTGGCCTACTAACTAGATTTTAAATTTTTGCCCCCCCTCTTATCCGCCCATTTTTATACAAATTAAAAGTATATATTAAATTTTTTCATCTTCCATACACGAGTATTAGTTTTGTTTACAACTATTCCAAATTTCAAATCGATAGCATTAGTAGTTCCTGAGATATTTGACTTTGTGACAGACAGACAGACGGACGGAGTCGCACCATAAGGGTTCCGTTTTTACCTTTTTGGTCCGGAACCCTAAAAAGGCAGAGGTAACATCTAATGAAGCAGTAAATAAATCTCTCTCAGTGAAAGATGATTCATTAAGTGCCTCAATGCATCACGACAACCGTTTCAGATACACGTCCTAAAATAGCCAGGTCTTTTACCCGACTTCTTATCTACTTTATGATAAGGTTCAGAGTTCCGATCAAAAATCTCCTTCATATCGATCAGATAACTCAACGTATTGGTAATATTTGTATTTTCTAACGATTTTGAGTGCATAAACGAGTCCCGTTAACATTTATTTCTCTTTCATAGCCCTCGTGGCAAAACTCATTGTAGGGTTTCCTGGCTAAATTAGATAAATGAGGATTCTGCCACCTTGAAGTTTTGCCCAGTTTTGAAATCACAAATCTATTTAGTACGAGTATGTCAGTCTAGTGTACGGCACACGATAGGTCGTCCATTCACCATTACAGATCGACCAGCGATAAGGTAGATGTGACATTGAAATCTTCGTAGTTTCATTGGCTTTCGACACCAAATAATGTACCATTTAATCCAAATATAAACCAACTAATCTTCGAACCTGTTCCTTAAGTTATGCTGGCATTTTAAAATCCACAACAGCAACACTTAAGTACAATTTACCCTTCCCGTACCATTGACCCTTTCCATTTACAGAGATGAGAATTCGGCTATTATATCTCGCTGTTTGCTCTCTCTTTAGATAAATTAGCTCAATCCGTATTGGGCTCTTTCTGCGTTGTACAATTCGCTCACATATGGTCGAGATGTAACGGTTCGCTCCAAATGTATCCGAACGTGTGAAGGATGCGAGGGAGTGTTTTAATGCACTAGAACATTATTCAACGCCTGTCTTCATTAGCCGTTATAGTAGGACTTGCAATAAATGGTTTTCTTTTTTTGCGGACAATCTTACGCATGTCGATCTAGTCTCTTCACGCAAATATCCTTACCGGGACCTCAACCTTCGTAGGCAGGTTTCATACGGTAAAGTGGTACTCAAATTAAGTGTAGGAACCAGTATCCCTTTAGTCACTCACAACTAGACGTATTCCTAACTGTTGATTCATATTTTCAGATAATTATCTTTTGATTATATATGTCTGTAATGTCAATATTTTCACTGGCAATAAAATTGTTAAATAGACAGCTTGAAAACAATTAACTATTATGTCAATTCCAAAATTCTACCTTTGAAGACATCTTATTTGGGTAATTGAATTCAATGAACTATGTATTATTTTTGTTGTATTAAATATTCAAACGAGTAACTGTTTGAATGCAAATTATAATAATATTTTAGTTATATTTAACGGCTCTGACCACGTCATTAGTCGTAAAAAATAAACTATATCCGCGCTGAATAAATTCTAGATTGCGATCGCAAGCAACCGTTCTACAATTCAAATTTTGAGGTGCGCAAGAGTGGAAAAGGCGCCCGTGACGTCATCGATGAGATCACAGCGTGGGTGTCGCCGGCGACGGTTAAGGTCCTAATAAGGCTAAGAGCATAAGCTGGATTTATAATGGATCTGTCATAAATGTAATGATATATACGACTTCCCACTTGGCAATCGATTATTAAGAGGTGGTACCATACAGTTAGGCTGGTTTATAAGAGATTCATTATAATTTAGATGATAAGAGCTCCGAAAAGATCCAATCGGGAATCAGGGTTTACTTATATACATTACATAATTGTCACTATGCGCTGCGCACACGTTTGTTATAGTTTTAATCATTCTATTGGTTATCACATTATTTAGATGGGCTGCCCAAAGTCTTAGGACCCCTTATACAAAAATGACAAAATCAGAAGCTGTTATACTAAAATATCACTGAAACTTTAACTATTTGGATCCACAAACGCCTGTACAAACAAACATAATATTTCGTTGTATAAGTTAGAAACAAATATGGCGTGGTTATGAATAAAAATCACTGTAATTAAAGCAATAGCAAACTATCAACCGTTTAGCTTCAGGCTACACTTAAATAAATAATTGCATAGATCCTACAATTGCTTCTTAGATCTCAGCGGCACATTATGAGCGTAAAATATTAGTTTTCGTATTTATAAACACATCCATGGAGTTATATGTTATGATTCAGCTGTTGCTTTTATATATCTCGAAAAATTGTGGCAAGATAACAAAACGAGTGCGATTATGACAGTAAACAGTAATATTACACAGAGATCGAAAAGAAAGCAAAGGAGAAAAAAAAACATCGTGTGTCAAAAATAACTCGTTAAAATAAGCGGCAGATTTGGATCGAAATTTAAAATATCAGATCGAACGCCAGAGATAAGACCACAATAATAGCATAGACATGACGACGGCGCGGCGCCTAAAGTTCAGCTCTTGAAATAACCGGAATAATGTCAGGAGTTCAACCGTCTCAAGACGAAAATATGACACAAGTTTACTTGATAAGAAACCTTATAATTTGTAGCATTAGAATTATAATAGAATCAACGCCTGCTCTCGCGTTTTACATTCGAAATTCAAAATGAAGATGTTTAATTCTTTTTTAATTAACGCGTTGTAGGAATCCATTCAGCCAGTGAAAGTACGTTATCATTTTAATTCCATACAATGGATAGATTTTCTCTTAATTAGTAATAGGAAGGCTCGGCGTGGGCGATTTGTTCGGTTAACTAACCATGAGATATGCGCTTACATTGTCGTGAACATGTTTAGTTCATTGTTCATTTACATGCCCTAATTTGTTGTTAGAAAATCATGTGTATCAGGCAGTGAAGGTATAATCTAGATGAAAATACGGCCAGAAATAAAGCTTAAAAGCTAACAACACCTAAAATATGATTTCAGAATCATATTTTCACCACACGCTTATGTTAAACCCATAACGATTATACCTACTATTTTTAGGTCTGCAAAAGTACTATATTGTGCTTAGCTTGTGTAAATCGTCTCACGGCCCGCTGCTTCGACTAAAGCATAATTGCATTCGGACTGAAACGATTTTGCATAAATTGCAATGCCAATGCCAGTGTGTAGTTAAAATTGCGACTATTATTTAGCGTTTGACATAAAACGACGGTTACTGTCTTTGTTAAGATTTATAGTCCGAGTGGTCTAAGACTCTAAGGATGCATTTTATTTAAGACTAACTTCTATTGCAAAGAATGCAGGCAAACCCGCGGAATAAAATATAGCCTATAACCATCCAGAAAGTTTTTCAAATAGGATAAGCGGTTCCGGAGAGTTACCAATTACACACAAACTTACAATGCTACAATCACACAGACTTTTCCTCTTTATAATATAATTATAGATGAAGTAAGACAAAAGATCGATGATTTCGCTGATTAAAAAATAAGATGACGTTGATTTTCCTATTACAAGTTAATTTCTAGTGTGTGATATTCGCTCATAAAAACGGTATGCCGCAAGGGGCCCTCTTGAGTCCACTGTTGCATATAGTTGGTAGTTGCATATAATTATTCTCTACACGACTTAACGCTTTTTGCTCATTTCTATGCTCTTTTGCATAATCATGTGCTTTCTTTTGTTTAGTAATTAATGACCCATAATATCAATTCAATACATGCCTAGACATTTATTAAGCCCGTTAGCTTTAGGCGCTTATGGTAATAAAGGGGAACTTACTTTTTCATTTATTTATACTATGACCAGTAATTTGTCAGTTAAGATCTTTATTTCTGTGTTGAACTCATTTCCAGCACTAGCAATGGTTTTTCTCTGTTTAGCCTAACATTGACTGGTAGTGGTAGAGAATTTCCTATGGCATTCAGTTCGCCTTTTGTATCTGTAACTTATCACTACGCAATAATATCTAAATTATGAAATGATTGGAAATGGATATCGTTTTCTCTTCTACAGATATTTTCAAGAAAATTCGTTAATAAAGCTGAATATCTTTTTGTTTATTACTATATATGTTGGCTATCATGTCAAAATAGATAACCGAGGGTAGAGGAATAAAATAAAGGATTACCCATAACAAATAGGTTGTATTATGTTGTTTTTATACAGATAAGTATGTATTACGGATATATTGCCAAGTGTAGTGTTTGCTGTTACAAATGAGAGGTGAGAAGGGTGCAGAAGTTAATATACGTGACGCAATCAGTAAATGGCTCATAATTACACATAAACTCCATCCAGTCAATGTCCTGACGTCATTTTAATTGGATAATTAGCCACTTAATCTGAAGAAATAACTGACAAAGTATTTTAAAGCTTAATGGATTATGAAGAAAAAACATTTGTCGAGGTGGTTGAACTTTGAAGCAGTGCAATTTACTGAATCGTGTGACGGGTTGTCCTGTAGCCGATTAGATTTCGCGGATTAGATACACTAGAGATGTCCCGAACCCGTGACGACGCTAGTTGTCATCTGAGCGTTGGAAGACATCATATCAGCGTCACGGAGTAAACCACGGTTTACTTCGCGACATCAAAGCTGAGTTACGACCTTTTTAGCACCATTCGCTAAAGACAGTATTTTTCTACCAACTGCTTATTAAGAAACAGCACTTTTTAGGGTTCCGTACCTCAAAAAGGAAAAACGGAACCCTTATAAGATCACTTTGTTGTCTGTCTGTCTGTCTATCTGTCAAGGCCCTTTATCTCGGGAACGCATCCTCTATCGAGTTGAAATTAAAACCATATACTCAAGTCTACAGTCCCTTGAAGCTGTGAAAAAATCAAACTTAAGTTAATATAAAAACAGATACGGCTGTTTATGCCGCAAAAAAACTATATTTCGACATTCTCAAGGGAATTTCGCGCACCGCCCCGCCAAACAAAGACGTTTTTTGAGCAGCCATAATGTCATAATGTCAATGTGTAATGTAATTTTAGATCACCCGCCTGTAGCCCTGACTTGAGCCCTAACGATTTTTTTACGTTCCCCCTAATTAAGCAAAGTTTCCGTGGTCAACGTTTCAGCACATCCGAAGGCACATGACGCATACAAATCGGCCATTTTGACTACCCCCACCTCGGAGTGGAATAAAAGTTTTAAAAACTGGTTCGAATCTATTAGATTGTCTTTACTTATTTCAAACGAAACAACTTTAAAGGCAGCCCTCGTACAGTCTGCAATGTTAAGAACACACCCCTTTCTGTGTTGACATGGAGAGCTAGCCAGATTAGTCTATAGTATTGACTCTATAATATAATAAAGAGATAGTTTTTGAGGGTGTAAGTTTGAGTCTAGGAAGTAACTTCCGGAACTATTCATTCGATTTCTAATTCTTTAACCAGTGGAATGGAGGTTCGGGGTGGACATTGACTATATTTGAATTTACTATATTTAAAATTACAACGCTACGCACGTATATTTTTTCCGCTTAGTAGCGGAAATAGCTCGTAGAGGCATGATCACATGCCTCTACTTTCTCCGCATGATCGCATGTGAGTCATTGATCTTGAATGGGTTAATAGCCGATACCGAATTCTTGCAAGATTCGTGGCAAATAACATCTTCAACAATTTTCACATCTCTATAGCCCGGTAGCAGTCATAAATCACCTGAGACGCGGAGATGCGCGCCGCTGCGCACGGTTGTCGAAATCATGTGCGCAGACGTTTGCGCAGCAGGTCCCATTGTCTTCCATTGTTTCATTTCAAATTATGTAACGTTTTTAGGTCAATGTCGATTTTAATAGATTTTCAGCTGTTTGCCATATTCGAACTGTTATCGGTGTGAGATTTGTTATGGCAGTGAAACTAATCATGAAATGGAGCTGTGACGTGAAATACGATATGCATGTGTGATTAAGTCATACATACATAAAAATAAAAAGTTAGTTCGTCCTTTAATTATTACTAGCTCTGCCCGCGTATTGCAACGACGCAGGCAATGCAGAAAGTCAATTCTATACACAGGTGAAAGATTTTTATAAATCGGATAAGTGGTTTCAGAGATTACCCAGCTGTGTATGTAAACATAAACAGCTCCAATGCCACAGACTTTTCCTTCTCACAGCAGTTTATCTTATTGAAATTTCCGTATTTGAACTTACATCCACGGTTAGTTAACGCAACAGACTCTCAATTGCCACGGAGGATCAGCGTTCAGTTTCTTTGGAGTGGAAACAATAGTTTATCAGTAACCGACAAGCACACAAGATGGCGGACAGGAAGGCGAGACAGGTGCGGCGCGTGCGCATCGACGCGTGAACCCGTGCAGTGCTCTATGCTCCGTGCTCTATGGCCACAGGGTAAATGTTCTTGGGTCCATATTGAACTTAATTCAAATTAACCACAGTCAGACACAATTAGTTTTTCGCTGTATCAGTACTGTACCAATAATTGTAATTTAATCGTGGTGTTTTCCACATTAAGGTAGAATAAAAAAACAGAAATATAAAGATGATTATTCAAGAAGGTTCAACTTAGTTTGTCGTTTACAAAACTGCAAAACCAAACCAGAAAATGTTGGTACCTGTCTTAGCTCATTTATTGGGCAGTTACTCTACGGTTGCTACGATGTAGCCCGTGGCACATATTTCCAGTTTTCGAGGGATTTTTTTAGTGTTCTTAAAGCCAGGAAAATATTTAGGCTAAATGTAATTTTATGCCCATAACTTTGATGTTCAGTCTTAACACAACGATCGTAATAGTTGACTGCATTGATAATGTTCGTTATATTTATTCAAACATCCCGCGAAGTCTTATTTCCGATTACCTTATTTGGCAGGATGGAAGAACCGCCTTATAAGGCTCTCTTAAAATGTTATTGCCCTGTTATAATTTATTTACATCATTTCAGTTTAAAGAGTCCATTTGCAGTTAAAAGCTTCAATACAGGATGAGTCAAGCTCTCGCAAAGTCAGCTTTAATTTTTTACTGTTGAATCATTGTAGTGTTAAACAAAAGTGAGTCAGATTGAGCAAGAAGCGTTAAGATTCTTGCTAAGTATTTTAGTTTTAAGGTTAATATTTGATATCTGATTCTCTGTCGAATCCTCATTAGTGCTGTGACCCAAAAATACTCACAATGTAAAATGGTTTTATGCGATACTGTTGACGTCAAAGATACTTTTGCAACTTATTAACTTTAGATAAGGCGAAAATGTATACATGTCTTTGATGTTGACTGTACACTTGAAAACTTAAAATATTTATAGCGCACGTTTGAAAAGTCACATTCCTAGGCAAAGTTACAGTCAATAGGGGTGTAGACTAATGTTAAAATGGATAGCGTAGTGTTGCTAAATGGATAGTAAACCATCAAATTATAGTAATGAAGTATAAATTAAAAAATATAATTCAATACATACAAAGATATGGACATTGAAAGCATTAATATGCATTTTTTTAAATTGTTTAAGAGTAAATTAATATCTATAGCGCACGTTTAAAAAGTCACATTCCTAGGCAAAGTTACAGTCAATAGGGGTGTAGACTCCTGTTAAAATAGATAGCGTAGTGTTGCTAAATGGATAGTAAACCATCAAATTATAGTAATGAAGTATAAATTAAAAAATATAATTCAAATCATACAAAGATATGGACATTGAAAGCATTAATATGCATTTTTTTTTAAATTGTTTAAGATTAAATTTAAAGCTACCGATAGAATCCTTACGCTTTTATAGAAGCAAAATTGTGTGACTGACAACTATGGACCCAAACGCAGATTTTCGCGACCGAAACAGCAATTTACTTGATTTTCCATACATCGGTTACTACAAATAGCATACTGTGACGTCATACTTTTATGTCAATTAGTATGAAGCGTTTCGGCTCCCGCCAGCGAGGTTCGTCTTTGACTCAAACTTTTGGGTATTTATGTTCTTTAATTCTAGTTCTTTGCTACGATACAAACATTTGTTCCTCTCCAAAAACTGGTTCGAATGGCATCGTAAAAAAATCTTAGATCACACCGATATTGCCCTGCTGGTCAAAAACTCTTAGGGATAACTTATACTTAGACAAATGTCGATCAGCAGGCTATAGAAACAATTAAACTAAGGAAGTACTTAAGTAAGTACCTACTCAGTACTCACGGGAGCATCGAAAGTGTCTGTTCCGAACTAATAAGCACAGACAGAGAAAGCAAAGGGCTTCTAATTGAGAAAGTGAGACGGCGATAAGCGGACACGCGATGCCGCCGGCTGGTATCCAATACGGGAGAATCTGATAAGTCATCTGTATAATGAGTTTTCTTGTTAATTATGTCTTATGATTTTAATTAGACATCCGTTATATTTAATTTATTTGCAACGGTCGTTAATAATCAATTAATTAATTGTTATTGTGTTTTTCTTGATTGATTGTTTCTGTAAAATATGACATACTGTTACGCAAAAACTAACTGACATACAATGAACAATAACTCAACACAAATAAAATGAGAACGAAAATATCTGTGTTTTATTCTTCTCCCATTTCATGTTGCTGTATACCGCAAAAAGGCAAACTAAAACAAGGAACTAGAAAAAATTAAATGTAGGTTCCACAATAGTCAATTTGCTTATAAATTAAGCATTAGACGTATGACAATTACATGACGAATGTAATGTATGCTAATTACGTTTAATAACAAACCAGATTTAAATTGCTGTAACCGAGTACCTAATGAAGTCACTATCTCGCTAAAGTCTTATGCAAACGATAGTATTTGCATGGCAAGTGATAACAGCTAGAATCTAGCGCCTACGTAGAACAAATATAGCCAATTGAGTTGTTCACCCCAACCTGTCTAATGAAAAAGTCGATCTTTTTTCAACCCACACAGATGAAAATAAAGAGCTGGACGTATCAACTTAAATTTTTACTCGACTTAACGAGCGTCAGGTCAGGATAACTGCATAAAATTCAGAGAATTTGCAGCCAAACCGTTAAGTAAACTAGCAAAATTTAAACAAATATGCAATATAAATGTATCCTAACGGCATATTAAATGAATGTATGCTAAAGCGGACGTTTTTAGGCGGACTATAAAAAGGATCTGGACATTTGAGAATTTATGGAGTCAGTTAGATGAATAACTTAGTAAATCCTTTGCTCAGCTTCATATTAAGACAAAACTATACATTGTGATCATTTATATCAGTTACCGTAGCCCTTCCCGTTAATTAATAAATGATCTCTTTTATAGCAGTTAAAAGTTAATCGACCCGCCATAGACGGACTGCTTAGAGCAGCCGAGACCAACGGCACGAGAGCAGTCGTCATATTGCATGAGGCCTCGACTGCTATAAGCAATCCGTCTAAGCCGTGTCTAAATGCTCCGCAAATTTGTGAAGAAGGGACCGTTGGTCAAGGTACACTAAGATTCCTTTTCACTGAGACCGAAATATTTATGTAAATGTGAATTAACAAAATCAGCATACTTATCATTTGCGAATGTAAACTCCTCCCAAAAGGTACCAGCTCCCAAATCAGCTTCCCACGTCTTAACCGTTACATCCACGTATGGAACCTTTCATTAAGCAACGATTGTCCGTCGATCCAGTTCTTACATTTATTCTTGAGAGTAACGGGCTTCATATTCAAAGACTGCTTTTCTATTCTTGGTGGTTCTCATTGTATACTTTATTGCATTTTTATTATTTTGTTATGGCTTGTTGTAAGTTCCACCTTGGATGTGTGGAATACTTGATGGTTTTCCTTTTATAGTGAGATGCTCTAATGCAACCTTATGATTATGTAAATATATTGCAGTGGACATAATATTGACTGCGATATTGATTAAAATTAATAAAAAAACAATACGGAATATAATTGTAGATGTAGACAAAATCGACAGTTTTTTTACATCGGTTACTTCCGCCGCAATGTTTTTACCGCGTTATGATAATCATGATGATCTATCTATCGATGCCGGCCTTGTCGAATACCCATCTATAGCCATGATCTCATGAAGTCAACGGTCCTCCGATGACCTCACCGGGTGTTATTTAACCTGTGTCCATATTTTTAGGTTATCTAATTTAGTTCAAACTTTATATTTACTTTCGAAATAGCGCGGGCCTGTTCCATTTTTTGCGCGCAGGTATGTTCGTGCAACATAACAAGTTACGAGTTTTTAAATAACGACACACACACGTCGTTTAGGTTGTCTCTAATCTAACGAGTGGTAAAGTAATGTGCTTCCATGTATTCCTACAAAATTCCTACCAACCATCATCGTTGACTCATTCGTATGTTTGTTGTGTGGTCCAATGTTGTACATTAAACCTCTTCAATACATGGCACCGGGACCAAGATTTGGCCTACATCCAACTTTCCCAAGTACTCACACATCCATGTAATTAAAATGAACCACAATGCAACCCCACGTAGCAAGGTGCGAAACAATTAGCCAATTATTTTAACCATGCGATCCAGAGCCGCAGACTAAATAAAGATGGGCGATAACGTGGGAGCAAGGATTGTCGGACGTGAAATGTTGCCGGATTGTTTCCTTATCTGTGGCATCGCCGGCGCTAACGGCGCTGCAGCGATCAATGTTGCGTTGATGCCCCCTTTTTCTTTGGAAAGTGGGGTTTTTTTTTCGATTGCAGGAGCTCTCTCCGTAAACTGAATTCAGGCAGACTCTAAACTTTCCGCTTTAGCTGTTTACTGTTTGGTTTTCACGTTCTTAGTGGTCCTACGTATCTGTGAGAGCTGGCAAGACCTGCGACGTTTCATGCCGTGTCAAGTCAGTTGTTCAAATTATCGTGGTTCAATTTTCCTTTAGTGGCATGGCTAGGCCCAGTTCCGCTATGTTTGCTGACGGCAGCTCATTAGGTCGTGGCAGACGGTTATCGTGCCATCACGCTCGTAGCCCCACGATTCTTATGTTTCACTCCGAACCTGCGATGCCAGGTGCTTGATACTGTTTGGGCTTTTATAATGGTATGAAATACTGTGCAGAACAGATGCAGGTGACAAGTATCTTTGGTTCCAGAGTAGTAATAGCATGGTTATTTATAATGGTGGCGTAAAGTTAAAACACACATTAAATTGTTCAACTTTTTGATCTAAATTGATTTATACCTGACCTAGCCTTGAAAGTAAGTACCTACCTAATGAAATTGACCGTAATTAATATTAATTTGCAGAATTAGTTCAGTGTCTAAAATATAAATTACAAATATAACCCGTGAATGTGATATCATCGCTTTAATAACTAGCTGTAAGTATAAAGATTTTGAATCGGTTCAAATTTTAACGATCATTTTGCGTAGAAATACATACATAGGTACGATGGAGAGTGAACACGATACGAAATAAGCATGATAATATTAATGGCAATTCGACATTGATGCATAATTTGTGTTTTGTTTCATCAAAGATGGTAGATTACATCTGGCAATGAACATGATCCAGCAATGAACTTGAAATGCCAATGAACTCCGCTATTTCAGTCAAGTGGCTGATCCAAAAGCAGAACACTTATTGCCATTTGATATGTATTAAGGAATTTCAATATCTCTCTTAATACGGTAATTAAACGAAAAATCTTAATTGAGATTCATTATAAAGTGATAGTGCACAGATACTACACCACACGTTTCATAAATGATCGATGTTACTTTAGGTAAATTGGAATGATACCGAAATATTCCCAAAAAGATAAAAATCTCAAAGATAAAAATACAAGCCTTAAAAACATGTCAACACTTGCGCACGATTCGATTGACAAATAATAAGATCGATTCACGATTCTAACAAAGTGGTGGCTACAATTCGATTCCAAGTGGTTGCACGCATTCTTGACGATTCGATTGGAAGTTAATGCCACAGCTATTCGTTCCGCCGAATAACTCGCTCTCAGTTACTTCAGTAACAATGTTATGTTATTTTATCGTTGTATTGTTTTAGTTGTCATAAATATAACGTATGAAGTCAGTTACATAAATATACGAGTAACTTATGAAGTCGGATACCTTTTGATTGTAGATAAGTACGAAAAGGAAAACAATATTTTCTACATTTTGATGGAAGTGTATTCGAGGTTAATGGAATTACTATTAGCTCACTGGTGTACTATTTACTGTAACTCAGTATCCTTCTTCAAGAATATTTTTTCAGTTACAATGGATGTCTCCAAGTGGCCCTTCAGTCTGCAGATTTTCTCACATCTCCCCCAAGCATATAGTTAAGCAACTTCAAATAGTTTTTGATTATTTATAAAATATTTTTCGCTTAATTTGCGGTCACAGAAAACACCATTATGAGGGGTCCATTGTGTTCCTAGCTGCTGAAATCGTGACTCGAATTCCCGCTTACATTCCGCACCGCACCATAGATCAACTGCATTAGGGTCAAAGATTTGTAATAACATAAAAAAACGGTTAATCCAACCGGACAAAACCTAGCTCACTCCATATTTCACAGCGTCAGTCCATTGTCCATTCTGTTCGAAACCGCAAACCTTGCTTTAGCGAATATGAGCTCAAAAACGATAGCCATAAAGTTCTTAATGATATAAAAGGCGAAGGTGATTATCTGAAGCATGACCAACGTTTCATTAAAGTTGATGGACAATCAGCGGCCGCTTTGCGATCATTGTTTGGAGTCAATGATACTTGAGGTGATGGCGCTAATCAGATGCTAATGTTGGCAACTGTGAGGACAGTTGAGTAATATTGAAGAAGGCAGGTCCACACAGTTGACATCCTGACAGTTGAATAGAAAACGTTACGCTACAGAACCGTATGGTCGATAAGTTAAAACTTTAAAACTGATGTCATCTACGAGCTGTTATGTTTTCGCCAGAATATTTAAACGGAAATTAGAAGTTTTGGTGACATAATTATGCTTCCGTCATTTAGACTATTAAGGTCAATGTCGTAGCTAAACTCTATAACTTTGTGCAGTTTAAGACTTAAAAGTAATGTCAAACTTGAGGACACCTGCTATATTTTAATACAAACCACCAATTTCAAAGTGGGCGTATAATAAACGACTTTAATTGTTTTTTCTACGTCCTACTAAAGACAAGCCTATAAAGCAACCAGGTACCTATGTCATAAAAAGCCAAGTGTCGACCAAGTGAAGGCCCTGACACACTACCCGATGACATCATGAATTCTTTAGCCTCCCAGTATACACCCACGTATCATCGTATCCACATCAGCCTACAAATTAAGACTGCTACCTTATTGTTAATGATTTAAAAGTCAAAATTCAATAAACAATGTTGTTTCAGGTGCAAATGTCTTGGTCTCAAAACAGCCTCAAGCTGTTATTGCTTATCAAAATAGATTTGTAGGGAGTATTAGTCTCCAAAAATGGTAGGTAGGTCTTAATTCATATAAAGGGCAGTTGTTTTGTAAGGTCTTACGTAACGTGAGGACTAATTAGCATTTTTGTAAGCGTGGATGGATGGCCTTAACTTTAAGATGGTACTTTGACTTCTTTTGTTTAGGTATTCTTTTTCTTTTCACTATTTTTGCCTTAAGCTTGTCCTAAATTTTAACACAACAACTGCAATCGCACATTTATATTTAGCTTAGTATTCGTTTACAAGGCTTTAGATCTTCAAAGATTCAATCATAAACTCGATGATCACTTTTCTTATTCCCAATTCGAAGAAATTGTAATAAGGATTTTATATGCGATTAAACGGTAGAATTGTGTCGACTAATCTTGGGACACAGAGAATTTGGCCTAATTTGGTCAGAATTATTCAAAAATCATTACACCTTATACCAATTGAAGAGTCCTTAATTCAAGGACTATTCTAAGTAAGTATTTAGCAGTGACATTCAAATCAGACGATTCAAATATCCGACTATTGCCAAATATAGCATAGGTACCTCCAAACCACGGAGATGTTAATGACAAAAAACTACACAAACCCATTAGCAAATATTTGTATAGACAGTGAAAGTATGTCCATGTGTAATGCTCACACTGGCTTCATGGACTGATTCCCCTGCCCATGGCATTTGCTATGATAATGATACTTTCATTTGATCCGATCATTCGAAAACTAGTTTCCACTGTGATTCAAGACCAGTGCAGACACATGGTACTGGAATGGCTGGAAATTGAATAAACCTGTACGAAGCAGTCCTGTCGTGTGTTGAAAAAGAAATCTTTGACGATGCGACATTAGTAAATCGTAACTTAACTATATGAAATTCTATACCGACCTTGTCGATTCAAGTTTGACTGCTAAAGTAGAGTTACATACAATTACTTGGATGTACGTGCTAATAATTTTCTGATGGAGAAGTAGTAGATTGAATTGAATTAAGGGTGCAAAATGATATATTTACGGCGCGGCGAGGGCGCTATATTGAATTGAGTGAAGCGAAAGAGTCTAAATTAGAATCTTGACCGTAACGAGGGATACAATTGCTTACGCCCAAAATGGAAATAATGTTGGTACCGAGTGGAACGTAATACTGTTCATAAGTTCATAACTTCTATCAGGAAAATTGAAATTAAATAGCGAATGTTAGATCAGAGAAGAAAAGTACAGGTGATTAGTAGTAAGTTAAATATATCGTCGTCTAGTACCCATAATACAAGCCTTATTGAGCTTACTATGGACTAGTTCGATTTGTGTAAGATTGTCCCCTAATATTTATTTATTTATATTATTCATTTATTAAGTACAACATTGATCCCTCATTTGAAGCCGACAATGTCTTTTTTCTGAATAGCAGGTGTGAAAACGTAGTAAGTATTCTTGAATGAATTCCTGTGACAACGGTATAGCTGTTGTCACGTGCGCGGGCGTTCGGTGGCGTGACGCAAATGTTAACTGTTTAGGGATCTGTATTTTGAAGGAAAATTTCCAAATTGCAGCGACGTCTCGAGGACTACAAACATGTAATTGATTTTGCATGTTTTTATAAACTACGAGGTAAAGGCTGCTCCGAAGTTCGTATCAGCTGATAGCTGAAGTGATTTCTAATGCTGGTTTCTAATTTGTATTTACCACTTTTTTAATTCTTGTATATGATTTACATCATGCTAGTTATTCGACATGTCCAAAGCGGGGTCGTGAAAATATAATATTGTATGAAAGTGTGTACGGAACACTCGGTGCGCGAGTCAGATTCGCACTTGACCGGTTTTTTTGTTTAAATAACCGTTGAAACTATCAATGCTGTTAACATGCGAGAAGAGTTCGGTATGCAAATTGTAGCGCCTATTGTCAACTTGTACTTCGAGTATTTCTTTTGGTGTAACGATGACCAACGGTACAACAGGTGTGCCTTCGCTTCATTTTGCAAGATTGGTTTTGTGTTGAAGGAAAATAAGCGACAGTTACGATTTACTGTCATTTTATAACAATTTTAAACCAATCTGATTGTTATCATTGATACAAAGATCTACACAAATGAATAAATTTCGCGATCTAGCGGGACTCGAACCCATACATAGTCTTACTGCCTTACCGTGGCAGATTGCTTATTCCAAAAGGTAGGAAATGTTAATTGTTGAATTGTGTTGTTAAGCATGTTTCAAGCCGATTAAAAGCTTGTTGAAATACGCGAGATCTTAAATTCTACTTGATGAAGAGGAGTCGATTGGACTCAACGTAATTAGTCTGATGCAATGGTGAGACCAACCCCTGACCAGATGTATAGTTCAGTAAGCAATGCTTATAGGCTGCGTGACGTCCATAAAACTAAATTCTTATTCACTGGTCTATATTATGACAAAAAGGGACTAGGAATAACCCAAATTAGCACCGCATGAGCCAATGCATACGCTTACCACGCCACTGATATATATTTACTAAGAAAGATAGATCATATTTATGGATATCCTTCACCGTCTCTAATTTGTAGGTAACTGTTTTAGTACAATAAGCCCCTAAACTTCGTATTTGGCAAGTGGTCAAGCGGTCTGTTGAACTCTAATCAGCTGATCGATTCGATTTAGCATTGACACAGAGTTCGTTGGCCGAGATTCGTTAACAATAGACGAATTACGTGATTCGTAACATTTTATGAAGGTTTCGCAGATAAGAATAGGCTACAAATAAATATGTACGTAAATAATAAATATTTAAGTTGTGGTCGGCAACGCGCATGCCCCTTGAGTGGCCCAGGCGGGCCGTTGTTTGCCACCGACGTGGCATTTAAAAAAAAACTCACGTGCTGCAAATATTGCAAGTACAACCAGTATAAATGCTATTTGCAAACCGGACGAATTACAATTTCATGATATCTTGCTCAGCTAATTAATTGGACTTTTCGATTTGGCGGCCATTGCTTTTTGCGCTATTTTATAGTCATTAGCAGTAAAAGATAGTAGAGTGATAGAGATGATTGAGAGTATAATTTCTCTAAATTATAGACATCTTTTTTGATGCCAGCTACTGTATGATTGGGGCAATCAAAATGACCCATTAAAAACATTCCATGTGAAAAATAGGCCAAGTCTCGAAACGAAACTTCCACTGTATGAAGTGTGAGCTATTGCGTCAGGCATTCTTATTAAACTTTATTGGCTTGCTAAATAAAATTCTGCAACTTGGGAATCACGAAACGTGACTGAAATAGCAATATTTTTAGGTGTTTTATGAATTGATAGCCTAAAAACTATTTTTAAAATTTGGAGCTTGTGGGTCTGCTTTGATACCTAAATGAGTCAGTGTGTCCGTGACAAAACTAAGGAACTTTGACGGGCAATAGTACTTAAACTAAAAGATCAAATTGAATGTATCTAAGCCATATTATGCCCTATATGTTACTGAAAATTCTGGGTTCTAGCTGGGCTAAAGCCAGCACAAAATTACAGGATGTTGATGATGAATGGGTTCCAGAAAAGGATGGCACGGCCCCTCTTTGTTTTGCTCGACTTGGCGGATGCACTGCCGTGCCCCCAGATTTATGGCGTTTCTGTGACTATATGGCAGAATAATTCTAGTTAATCTTCATTTGTAGCGATGCTGCTTTTTATACGGTAAATGATTAATATGAAACCAATTATACTAATCGTTATTTCTTAGATGTGTATGTAGAATTGCACGCTATAAATATACACAAAGCAACAAACACATCGATATTATCTGAGCTAGCTGACATTTTTATGAAAATAAAGTCATACGACATAATAATCTGAGCTAGCAAAAACTCAATATGGATTTAATATTAATTATCTCGGTAAGTAACAGCTCTTATGAACAGTACCAATATATTGAAACGTATTTTCTTACATTCAGATTGAATGAAAGTTTAAATCAAAGTCAAAGCTATTTATTCCTCAATTTAGGCATATTACATGCATGCATGGTGACCGATATAGCCCTCCGAATCGCTAAACTTAAGTGGCAGTGGGCGGGGCACATTGCACGTAGAACCGATGGCCGTTGGGGCGGAAAGGTTCTTAAGTGGCGACCACGTACCGGAAGGCGCAGCGTGGGTAGGCCCCCCACAAGGTGGACTGATGACCTGGTAAAGGTCGCTGGAGTCCGCTGGATGCGGGTGGCGCAGGACCGGTCATTGTGGCACTCTTTGGGGGAGGCCTATGTTCAGCAGTGGACGTCTTTGGGCTGATATGATGATGATGATGATGACATGCATGCATCCGAATCCATTCAACAAAGGGTAGAGGAACCCTTTTTAAGATTTCATTACATTTCCTCTTTATCCGATCACTCGCTGTTCATTGTGGTACTTTTTCCGAAATGAGCTATAGCTTCGATTTTCGTGGTAGCGACGGTGAATCTAAATTGTCAGAATCGATGCCGTTTGCGGTCATCGCATTGTTATGTGATTCATTCTTCATCGAAATGTACTCCTTTACGAATAACTGTCCCTACTCCGATTTACTTCTAAGCTCACCTCGCGAGATTCACGTGCACTTTTCTTTCCTGAATGAAAGAAAAATGCTGGCACCTTAAATGGTGCCAGTAGTTTTCCTTATAAGACACCGATAGCTCCAACATGCCTAGGCCTCGATAATCCCTAGGTTATCCGCCAGGCTCAATTTAGAACTTAATTCGACCATTAGGAATCCAGTGCGTGCCCACTTCCTCATACTTTCATGCTATTATTGGTTTCAGTTAGACGTTTGAGATCGATTGAGTCTTATTTCTTAGGTAACAAAGGTGATCTTGGTCTGGTATGTGGTTATTGCTGATTATGGTACGGCAACAACTTGTGGTCAGTTTTAATTTCGCACTAGTGTATAGTAATGTTCGCTCACGTGTGTGCGGAGGAGCTACCTCATCGTCATTATTTAACGTCACATTAGCAATTTGTCGCTCTTTCCTGTTAACAATATGTGATATAAGGTCATATGTTTTGTTTCGTTAAGAATCGTTTTAGGGTTCCGGACCAAAAAGGTAAAAACGGAACCCTTATGGTGCGACTCCGTCCGTCTGTCTGTCTGTCACAAAGTCAAATATCTCAGGAACTACTAATGCTATCGATTTGAAATTTGGAATAGTTGTAAACAAAGCTAATCCTCGTGTATGGAAACTGAAATTTTTTAATATATACTTTTAATTTGTATAAAAAAGGGCGGATAAGAGGGGGGGCAAAAATTCAAAGTCTAGTTAGTAGGCCAAGTGGGGTATCATATGAAAGGGCTTGAATTGTACATTCTAAAACAGTTTTTTTTTTTTTCTACAATGGTAAAATTTTGATTTATAAAGAAAAATGTTGAAAAAAATACCATTCCCCCCCCTTATCTCCGAAGTTAACCAAGCGAAAAATTTGAAAATAATATATATTATTAATATTAACGTGAATATTACCGGAAAAGTATTACTATACCTCTATCTAGCGTAGTTTTTTTTATTCTTCAAAAATCATATGTTAATTTTGTTTGTAATTTAATACTTCTGCGTTCAATTTTTTGCCTTCAAATTCATATGAAAGTGTTCTGAAAGTACCTTCTAGCAAATAAAAAAAGAATTATCGAAATTTATTCACTTGATAAAGAATTATCGCTGAAAAACCAACATACAGTAAGGGTAATGTATTAACGTACCACCGTAGAACCCTATCGCAATAAGGTAACATACCGCTCGAGTTTGAGTGACGGCGGCCTGTCAATTGCGACAGGGTTCTACAGTGGTACGTGAATACATTTCCCTTACTGTACATACCGAGTTCCTTGGTCGCGCAATTTAGTAACAAAATGCACCGATAAATGGCGCTGTAGGTACTCATGTCATGCTCATGACTTTACTATACTTTGCGTTGTTTAGATTTTTCCAAAATTAATGGGTGGGGTAAGACGGGTGTGTTGTATAATATTTCGTACGGAACCCTCGGTGCGCGAGTCAGACTCGCACTTGACCGGTTTTTTTAATAGCGTGATGGTATCTTAACTTTCGATAAAAACCGCACTCAATTCGGTTCAACTATTCAGACACACAGAAACACACGTTAAACTTATAGCATAATCAATGTGTTTCCGTAGCTGTTGGTTCTCTAAATATAAATAAATAACACACCTCATTTTCGTCGCGAGTTAAAAATGAAGATTATGAATAATTTATTTAATTATTTGCGAATATTTACTATTGCGGAGACTAGAACCTAGCGATGTTATTGTGATGGACTGATGGATGACTTTCTGAAGTGCAAACAAATAAGGATATGGCGTTGCACGCATACTCTGCCATACTCTTTTACAGAACGCACGCGTAGAAACAACATTATGCCAAGTAGCTACAACCGCGGGAAAATATTACATTTAAGCATAAATAGCATAGCTTCACGCTAAACAATAATAGCACTAAACTGGCAATGGATTACAACGAAGACGAGCATTGTAGGCATTGCTTTGGCTCCTGCTACGATTTTTTGCCATTAGAATGTAAACCTAGTCACAAACGAAACAAAGTCTATATCTGCTGCTTGACGGCAACCGATCTTAGGAGAGGATTGAAAGAAGCGCTAAGTTTTTTGGCGCATTCTTATATTCGTGGGAAGATGGCGTCATTGTTTATATGAAATGTATCGCCGTTCCTAATGCGATATGAGGTAATCGGGCAAAAACTAAGTAATCGTGGGTTAGTAGAGCCTCTCCTTTTACTCCGTCTTGAACTCTATTATTAGGTTGAATCAGGCATATTTTTCTTGCCTTTTCAACTATCTTCGGCTCTCGAGCACCTCCGAGGTGTCAAATGAATGCCTCCAAATGGATGGACGTTGTCGTTGATGTTCCATCGTATGTTGAATTTTAACATCACGACCGTTCCATTCGCATCGGCCGCGCTGGCTTTTCAATCGTTTGGACATCCTACTGGCTACGCCAACTGTCTTTAAACTCTAGCAGTTTTGACATTCATGGACCGATTGTAGCGCGGAGCTACTCCATTCGGCTGGTTGGAACGGTCGTGAATGGCCTGCTTAAGGAAAGGTCCTGATTATGTTGTTTTGCTCGGAAAAGCACGGACGTAACCAACAATCATAGTGAAAGTTACATTATTAAAAAAACGATAACCAATAAAGCTTATCTGTAATCTTCTTGTTATGAATAGTTCCCGTATGCATCTTTAATGTACTACTGATTAAGATATATGCAAATTATTGTATACTCTATTTTGTTTGCAGTATGATTCATTTCGATTTAATTTTTCTAGTGCGGTATTGGTCCATTGTTATTTATTATCGTCATAATTGTCTTTTTCCCAAAGCATGCTAATCGAGATTAAATCTTTAATAAGCTGCAGATGGCTTTGTTTAGTTCATTTGTATGTTAATGTAGAAATTACCGACGCTTGTTAAGATCTCAATTTAACCATGATAAATATGCTCTCTCCTCAACAAAAGCGTCAAAGCGGAGTGTATCATTCGTTTGAGACCAGAATTTATAACATGTATCGAACAGATCGAAAAACTTTAACCCGACCCGAAAAGTAACTGAAAAAAAAAAAGTTTTTTTCATACAAATGGCAGCGTAGGGTGGTAGTATTTTATGTAAAGATATCTCCATTAACGAAAAAAAATTAGGTATGTTTCGTTTTTTTTTTAAACTTAAACTATAAAGTTTAAGGTGCTCATATTTTGCATGCACTGTGATCTTTAAAAAAACTTGGTATTTAACGAGATTCCAAAAAGAACTACTTAATGTTACTACTAATGTGAAGGGTGGGCTGTTTCTTGTCACAAATTGAATCAATTTCAGGAGTAATTTTGATCAATTTTAATCTTTATTCTGATTCAGCATTATGTCGATTTCTATATTTTGTTTTTATCATGACCAGGTGTGAGAACCCACTCTTGCACTTAAGTAGGCTTAGTACATAAGTACCGTTGTCATAACATCCAACTGAACGTTTCTTCTTCTTCTCCAGATCTCTGACATCGTGGTGGGCCAGGAGCCGAACGTGACGGCCCGAGAGGCGCTGCTGAGCTGGGCTCGGCGCTCCACGGCCAAGTATCCTGGCGTGAGGGTCACGGACTTCACGTCTTCATGGAGGGACGGGCTGGCCTTCAACGCGCTCATACACAGGAACCGGCCTGATCTGATAGACTGGCGTAATATCAGGTAAGATAGCCTTCTCCATCTCGGATCTTGCTGCGTGCCTATGGCGATGATGGGGACACTGGGTGGCTGTATCGGGGTGAGGCCTCCTTCAGCAGTAGACAGCTCAATCCACGACATACGACGGTTTCTTTATTTGTGGTTCTGATTACCCTTCGAGTGACCATAGTTCCCTAGTATAGATAGTTCAATTAACTCATCTTTCCGCGCGTATGTGTGTGCGTATAGGTACAGGATTGTGTGGCACTTACATGGTGACAAGATTTACAGCTTTCTATTAATAAGGGATACTGAGCTAAGCCGTGGATATATCTTAATTAAACATGTAACGGTTTCTTATTGACTACGGAATCCTAAAAAAAGGGATAATCTTTTAATTTGTAACAATTAAAAAACAATTGAATTAGTCGCTACAAAGATGGCCAGAACTGACTGAGTTCGTTGTTTATAATATTGCTCCACATACTGACATATAATTTGCTGTAAACATGCACGCCATTAAGCGATACCGTTACGTTATCGCGAACTTTCTTCACAAGACTAATAAAAGCTAATTTACTCCGTGTGAAAATTATCATTTACGGCGCATTATGACGTCAGCATTTTATTGAAGGAGTAAGTTACCGTTAACTTTATGGGTTTAATCATGTATTTTTTTATGTTACTTGGCTCATCGAGTTTGACGACTGCGTGTGAATCCTTCTATTCCGCATAACTACTAAATTGAGTAGTTCTGATTTATATTTGTACATAGAAGTATCTGACTAATATTAATTTATTCTTCAGGTCAAGGCAGGTCCGCGAGCGTTTGGAGACAGCGTTCCACGTGGTCGAGAAAGAATATGGAGTCACCAGGCTATTGGACCCCGAAGGTAAGTTGACATTTTAACGCATTTATTTACTAGCAGATCGCGGGACCTGGTAAAGGCCGCGCGCGGGAGTCCGCTGGATGCGGGTGGCGCAGAACTGGTCATTGTGGCCTTTTTGTAGCAGTGGACGTCTTTCGCCAGATATGATGATGAACATATTTACTACCGGTAAGTAATTGCCGGTAGTGAAAGCCTGTTGATTGTTGCATCATTTTGATACTGGTCTAATTTAGCGATGAACAAGACATTTACGATATTATCAACAGCCAGTCCTGTTGTGAGTTAGAGCTCAGTCGAGACTTAAATAATAGAGTTGTCCGGGCTAACGCGAGTTTTAACAGTACAGCATAACGTTAGTCGTAGCATTAATGGCTCGAGTTTTCAAGGCTTGGCCGAGCGCAAAATCATAACACTATCATTGAGTCAGGACAGATAACAACATTTTTGGATACTTGCAATTTGCTTACACACTAATAATTTTAGGAAAGTTTATAATAATAATTTTAAACACAATTTCTTAAGGAAAACAATCAATTTCAAACCTTGCTCTTAAGGTACAGGTAAAAGTTAAAAATCGGTCGGTCGGCGGTCGACCATCTTCGCGTTCTCTCCACACGCTCCCACGCTTGAGGTCAGCTATTGACATGTCAGCGGGCAACGTCCCGGTCTCACGACCGACACGTCAACAATTATCTTGTCGGGCATGACCGGCCGTATTAGGAGATGACAAGAGCGTCGGAGTTACGGTCTCGCGCCGTAGTGTCGAAAAATTCCACGCTGGACACACTAAGGATCGATCAACTCGGAAGGAAACGCCTCACATTGTATTAGTTTGTGCTTCGTTCATAGGGATAGGAACCCTTTTTGTGACGTTGACCGAATTATACTCGATTAGTTGCCAGCGAGTTTCCGGCTGCATTTTACAGAGAACCCAGGCAAAGCCGTGGGATTAAATATAGCTCGTGTCCATCAAGAAAGTTCATTACACAGGTGAAAGAATTTTTGAAATCGGGTGAGTAGTTTTGCCGAATACCCTCTACGTTCAAACATACGAAGCTACGCACTCACAAACTTTACCTCTTTATAATATTTGTGTAGCTGTAGTTGATAGGAGAGTCTGTATAGGAATTGCAACTGACAATTGTTGGAGACAAAAATTGGAGATGCTACGCCAGTTGTAGTACGTAAAGTATTTGTATGTTTCATATTTCTAGCGTTGATGGTTGATCGAATACGTCGACTACTCAAGCGTAAATCGTGAATGAAATGCTCCGATGAAGAATAATAAGTTGCATTCGTATGCTTGTGTTTGTTATTAATTATTATTGAACATCAGACATTGTGCATGACAATGCAGACAAGAAGTGCTAGAAAAAAATGGATTCTACTTAAAGTGCAATCCATTTTAATGGCAGTCGTCAGGTGTATAATTAATTACTGATAAAGTAGATCGATTATTATACATTCGTATACGCTGCAGATTCTTACTCGTAATACAGATCATACATGCTTTATGAACGTCGGTTTTTTTTTATAATACTATGAAAAATACTTTATTGTAAAGAACTATTTCTATTATGTAGCTTTCTTATTTTAACCGACTTTTTATGTATGTTCCTCGATTACTCGAAGACGCCTGGTCCGATTTAGAAAATTATTTTTTAGTTTCAAAAGGTCCCATGGTCATCAGCTCAGGATCTGATGATGGGATCCTGGAGAAATCGAGGGAACTCTTCAAATTTTACAGGCAAACTTGGAGCAATTTCGGTACTGATCTGAAGTCGGTTGATTGTATTTAAAGTTATATTTCGACAAGCAAGCATACAGCCGGCTTGACGGTAAGCAGACACCGTAATCTAAGGGACTTATGCGGTTTCTTTATTGATTTGAGGGTTCATTGTGCTGTCAGCTAGAGATATACAGGTCCCTCGCTCTCAACACAGGGCTTCCTCAGGAGCTCTGGCGCTCCTACTCGCTACCAGGAACACAACACCACATATCCTAAGAGCAAGTGGTGGTATTATTATGGCTACGAACTTCTTTAATTTAATTCGTTCATTAATCCTACTAATATTATAAATGCGAAAGTTTGGATATTTGTTACTCAATCACGCTACGGCCCAACCGATTCGGATGAAATTTTGCACAAAGATAGTTTATAGCCTGGATTAAAATATAGGATAGTTTTTATCCCGGGTCCACGCAGGCGGAAGTCGCGGGCGGAAGCTAGTACAATATAAATTTTACACGTCATATAATAAAGTATTGTTACATTTTTTTAATGTCTATAAGAGTTATCGTCTTCATCATATATCGTCTTATGACTGGTTTATTACTTAGTGCTCTCGGAAGACAAGAAATCGTTCAGCGAATAGAAGGCAACGGAGACTAAGTAGGTTTTGAGTTTCAATGAGCATGAACTGTTGCTTACAGCGGTATTTACAAGCTTTTATTTAGCTTGTCTCGATGTTTGTCATCAAATCTTGCAAATTAAATTTGATCCACTACTCGGTAACCGATTGAGCTGAAATTTTGCATACTACGTTTGTAAAACGAGTGACAATGCAATATTATGATGACATGGTGCTGATCTGATGATGGAGCTGGAAGGTGGCCATAGGAACTTCGCAATGAAACGACACAACCTCATCGAGTTTGGGCTAGTTAGAATCATCTCAATGAGTAGACTGATGAAGGTATACAGAAAAGTACATTCGGCAATAATAATAAAATAATTTATTTCGGAAGTAGGTATTTCCATAATTGGTTAGTAACAATGATCTTAAAAACCATGTTAGTAGGTATTATTTTACAAAACTATCAGTTGGATGGTCCATGCAACCTGTCCCAGTGGAACAGGAAGGGACCATCCAGGCGCGCCGCCACCGTCTGCAGGAGGCTGTTCGGGCAATAAAAGCTTGTACCAAAAATAAAATTTTTGACAGAAACTTATTATGTTATA
Source organism: Epinotia nisella (assembly GCA_932294315.1). Taxonomy (NCBI): domain Eukaryota; kingdom Metazoa; phylum Arthropoda; class Insecta; order Lepidoptera; family Tortricidae; genus Epinotia; species Epinotia nisella. The sequence continues at coordinate 14,226,630 of OW028693.1, forward strand.
AGTACATTAAACCAAATGATTTAATTAGTATGACTGTCCGGTTCCCAAGTCCACTTCTACCTGTTCGCGCCCTACCCACGTAACGTAACGGTTCCGCCGCGTCGGTCGCCGGCGCATCGATTCATCGATCGATTATGCTAAGCTAAACAATCGATTATGCGATGCTCCGGTGCGTCCGTTTTGGAAGTGAAGGGTTGATCTAAGCGGACAAAAACGGTACTCGCATGTCTTCTTTTTTATTGAAATAGCAGCTCAATGCATGTTGCGTGCAATGATTTATAATTAATCATTTACCATTTGGTGCAAAAATTTCGCATTTAGCAGGGCGGAATGGTATGCGGCATTTCGAATTTTATTTGCCGAAAGCTTACTGATGTCGCCCAATTTTTCTTAATTGTCATTGTCAGTAGTAGATAGTTAGTAGTAGTTAGACCGCCTGTTGTCTACCTCAACCTACATGTTATTGTATTGTTTCTCTCTATAACTGCTTTGTTTGTGTGAGGTGTGCAATAAAGAGTATTTGTATTGTATTATAGCTAGGTAGGTAGTTACTTTTTAACCGACTGTTCAACTGTATGTTTTTTTTTGATCATCACCGATTTCTCTGTCAATTGCGGACCGAATTCCTAAATTCTGTTTTTATTCAAAACAGTATACTCCTGAGGTGACCCCATTGTCACCAAGTCAAGATCTGATAATGGGATCCTGTAGTGATTTCGGTATTTTCTATTATAACTCGTGTCGGAAATCGCAATTTTGGTGAAGTGGAACTGATGATGAAGACTACAGATGACTTCTAGAAATCCTCAAGGATGTAAAGTAGCCAAAGATTCTGACATGATTCCGTTGAAGTAGCAACTAATGAAGTGTCAAATCTGAGATCCTTGAGGAATCGATTTCCTTAAATATCATCAGCCCAAATATAGTGACATGGATTTATTCTGTAATAATCAACGCATTTGCTCTCGGAAAGCAGTTCATGTGTAAATTGGAAAGGAAATGTGGAAATTTTCATGTACCTATGTGGCTCGGCGAAGTACTGAATTGAAGTCGGTTTAGACTTTGTTTTTAAAGTAAATTATTAGAAATACGAAGACATAAATACATATAACCTAGTCAATAAGTTAACTAAACAAATAATGTGTTGGCTTATGTTCTATTCATGGCGTTTATGGCAAATATAAGTTTGAAAAACATACAAAGTGCCATAAACATTTTATTATTCTAGCTCAAAAACAATAAGCGGACTATTTCAAACAATTTCAAGCCATTCAGCCATTTGTATAGTAGTTTTAGGGCTGCCAATATTTTTTTAATCAAAGGTAATTTGTATCATAGTCTTAAAATTGTATTAAAGTTTGCATATAGGGGGCTATCTTCAAACTTCTCCGATTGATCTGAATGAATTTGATCCGATTTCAAACATTATTTTAATACCTGTGTATAGAATGGACCTTTTGGATGGACGTAGGCTATATTATCCTGTGGCTCCGCCTCGGTTGTCATTAATACGTGGATGGACCCGCACGGGTAGCTAGTAAAACAATAAGTTATTAGAAGTTCTTTGCGTCGTAATTGGCATTGGGGGGCCATGTCAAGCCTGATAAGTAGCAACATCTGAATTGTTGTCCCCAGTAGTAACTTAATGGGCTATTCATTCACTATACACGCACCTTCCATGAATCCTATCGCTTCCCTTTTTTTCGTGGCTGGCAACCCTGTACCCGTGAGATCGGCGCAGGAGTTTACGAGGCATTGTTCACGGCCGCCTCGCGTGACGTCACTCGCAAAAAATACATATATATGTATACCTACACAGTGCAAAGTGTATTTGTATGTATAAATTGAAACAAGTTACATGTCCGCTTGTTGAAATTGATTTACGTGGGAAGGTGACATGATACTTAACGTTGGAGGTAAACGCAAAAAGTGTACATTGCAGAGATAATAAATATACACTAATACGGTAAATAAAGGTGATATTTGAACTGATTGTTAACTGAAATTAAGTTCCGAGTTAGAGATTTAACGCGGCTGTCATATCGATTGGTCACGTAACTGGTTAATTAACCAGTCGATATGAAAGCTACGTTATCTCGCAAAGTATTCCAGACTAAATTGTATCAATAGAGGGTGCTCTGGTGTGGGATATTTTTGAGCGCCTCTCTTGTCAATTAGGGTTTTCCAGAATACATTGTGTCATCAGCTGGCAGCACTATGGCGAGAGGTCATGTTTCATTATTTATCACGTTTCAATCATCATCAATTTCAATAATTGGTGGATTTTAAAAGCTCTTTCAAAAAGACCTTTCGCCAGTGCTGTCAGCTGGCAACATGCGTTCTGAAAAAACCCTCATTACTGAAGGTGACTTACTTTACTTGGTTATTCTTGGTAAATAACTAAAACAGTACGTTGCACCTCACGTATGTCGCTTGGCGTGAATAATCGCGCAGCCTTCCTTTGTCGGCGATCCCGCAGATAACAAATCGTTTCGAATTAAGCACCGCGGTTACGCGCACCGACCGTGACCGATTTTATGAACTTTGAGGATGTTCTTCTAAATATAGTGTTGAATATAGTGTATGTGTGTAGTAAGAAATTGTAACAAAAATGTTATTATCATAGACATCAGGTTCCTTTACAGATTCTGCTAGTTGTCCGAAGAATAACTTTCTTCCACTTCTTAACTTGATATGGCCACATTGGCTTTTATTGTGAACTCAGATGTCGAATCACATTCTCAGCGTCACCTTTTTCTGATCGTGTTCATTGAAACAAATAACCTGACTATAAAACCTAGTGTAATGTAATTAATGCCTTGCGTGTTAAATAGCACATAAAATACATATCTTTCTCTGCACGTTCAACACAAATTGCTTGCTCCTGTATCACTCGCCTGGTCAAATTATAAAGAAGAGCGTAGATTCCCTCGTGCCGCGTCTTGTCGTCAACCCTGCTGATCGTGTAATATAACTAACCACGTACATCTTATTTCCAGATGTGGACACCCACGAGCCCGACGAGAAGTCCCTCATCACGTACATCTCGTCACTGTACGAGACGTTCCCCGAGCCTGCGGCCGTGCACCCGCTGTTCGACGCCGAGTCGCAGCGACGCGCCGCGGGCTACACCGAGCAGGCCGCCGCGCACCGCGCGTGGCTGCACGAGAACATCGCGCTGTTGCAGGTACGGTGCGACCAGTCGCTATCTGTGAGGGTGTGTCTGGATGACATGATCATTTGCGAACTGCATGGCAACAGCTGTAAGAGATAACTACAACTTAGAAAAGTTGAAAAACCCCCGACAGTTTCATTTCAAAGTTCAATATCTCAAAAACGGCTAAACCGATTTTATTGAAACATAGCTAAGAACCTCGAGCACGTCAGCTTTTGGACAAAAAAACCGCATTAAAATCGGTCCATTCGTTTCGGAGCTACGATGGCACAGACAGACACACAGACACACAGACACTCAGACACTCAGACACTCAGACACTCATGCACACAGACACGTCAAACTTATAACACCCCTCTTTTTGCGTCGGGCGTTAAAAACTGCTCTCAAGTGGTGCCGGCACCGATAAAAGATATCTAAGTACATAATCGCCTAGTACATGGACTTGATCGGCATCTAAAACGAGAAGAAGGATTAGTTTACTTGGAATGAATAATGCTTATCAAAATTCCGAACCTTAAGACGAGAACCAACTCGAATTATAATCAAATCGGGATTATGTCTCATTCGCTCTGAGAGATCCTAGTATTTTCGAAGGACATGACATTTACTTGACTTCTCGTAAGAGGATTGCTAGCAGTGGCTGGACGGGGGAATTCCCAGAATATTATTTATATTATGACGCAACATGATGGAGCCCTACGATCTGCAGTGGACGGAGTGGAGATGATTTTGTCATGTTGTTTTCTTCCCCAGGACCGTGCTTTCCCGTCAACTTTGATCGAGATGAAGAAGCTGCTCAGCGAGAGCACGAGGTTCCGCAGCGAGGAGGTGCCCATCCGGCAGCGCGAGAAGCAGAAGCTGTTCCACCAGTACCGGGAGTTAGAGGTACGCTCCATTTTTACACGTTCCAAGCAACAGTTTTAGGGCGGGATGCCCCATCTTACGCAACACACCATCATCATCATTATCATATCAGCCGAAAGACATCCACTGCTGGACATAGGCCTCCCCCAAAGAGTGCCAAATTGACCGGTCCTGCGCCACCCGCATACAGCGGGCTCCCGCGACCTTTACCAGGTCACCTACCGCATTTGAAGGTAATCTTCGGCTTATTTCGTAACTAAGCCAATTCTAGTACATCAATGCCAATAAACTTGTACTAGTATGTTTATCTGAATCGCTTTTCTAAACTTGAAAAACCTTGCCATTCCAGAAATACTTCGAATCGGTGGGCGAGTGTGACATCGAGCCGACACTGCGACCCGAAGCGCTCGAGCAGGCGTGGGCGCGGCTGCTGATGGCGCAGCAGGAGCGCGAGCGCGACCTCGCCGACGAGATCCGCCGCCTCGAGCGGCTGCAGCGCCGCGCCGAGAAACTGCACAGGTGAGAAGATGGACTCTTATCCTCGAGGTCCTAACCAGCTCGGACCCCAAACTCACTCCTCCAGCTATTTTCTAGCCTCACAATCACAAAATATTGTTTCTTGGCTTGGCTTTTGACTACAAACAACAATACAAATACTCTTTATTGCACACCTCACACAAACAAAGCAGTTACAGAGAGAAACAATACAATAACATGTAGGTAGAGGTAGACAACAGGCGGTCTTATCGCTGAAGAGCGATCTCTTCCAGACAACCTTTGGGTATCGGAGAAAGAGATAAAACTAGATTATGCAGTAGGTGGTGCAGATATTATTATTAATCAAAAATCAAAAAATACCCTACCTACCTTCACATTATCGATTCACCTTGTGATAATTCAGTATTTCATGTTATCTGATTCATTGATGTGGGCTTCTGCTTGGTGAAGCGAAGGATTGTCAGAAATTGTGTCCATCTATGGACTCTGTCTTTTGCGTAACGCTTTTTTTGTTACGTTCAACTGGAGATCACAATACAATACAATACAAATACTCTTTATTGCACACCTCACACAAAAAAAGCAGTTACAGAGAGAAACAATACAATAATCACATTGACAATGGCTGACTAACTTTTTAATTTTCCAGAGACATAAAGCAGACCGAATCCGGCCTCGACACCGTCGAGCGCCACATCGAGAGCGAGATCCGGCGCGTGGAGCGCGGCGTGCACCCCGCAGAAGCCAAGATGGCCGCCGAGCAGATAGAGCAGGAGCTGCGCACCATGGAGGGCACCATACACGAGATGTTCCAGGACGCGCAGGCGCTGAAGGAGGGCCGGTACCCGCAGGCCTCCGAGCTGCAGAGACGGTAAGTTGGATGCTGAGAGCGATGGTAAACTTGCTGAGAGAGACATTACATCGGGCTCTCAGTGAAGTTCCGTTTGCAAAAATTTCGGACCGCATTCTGACTTATGATATATATTGTATAGATCCCAGACATCCAATCAACAGATGTCACCATCCAGTTGTGTGGTCCGCCTCCCCCCTTCATAGTACAGCTATAGAAAACTTTTATTTTGATGAAAAATTATGAAATAGAAAAAAAAATGCTTACACATGCAAGAAACAGTTTGATTTTGTAACAAGTTTTTGCAATCATTGTCAGAGTCAGAATCAAACATTTAATCGTGACACAACACACTATTACAAGACAAAGAAAAAAGAAAAAAGTTAATCTGTGCCCACTGATGGGCCCAATTCAGCATGACACTGGCTATGCAGCCAGCACGTGTGTTGGTCACTGACACTGTCGCCAAATTGTTTAATATCCGCTCTCCACGTCTCTTCTTACCACTATTAACTTCTGCCATACGCAAAACATTTTTCCTCCACAGTTAGCACAAGATCGCGCACGAGCAGATACATTACTCGTCTTTTCTAAGAGTTCTAATTAGAAGGAGACCGGACGGATAGTCGCTAACCCTGCTGTGCCTTTTTTAAAACTCCTTTGTGTTGTTTTCCAGCGTCCAACAAATCCACGACCGCTGGCTGAACGCGCGTCAAGCCTTCACCGGCCGCTTACTCCCTCGCCTGTCGTCCGTCCGGCTGCCCGTCCAGCAGACCACCGTGCGCCGCGAAACGCGCACCGTGCTGGAGACGCGCGTGCACGACGCGGACCCGCAGTTCCAGCAGTTGCAGGACGCGGCCAGGTGGTGCCGGGACAGGCTGGTGAGTTGATTGCTACTACTATCCAAAAAAAAAAGGTAGGTACAGGGTAGGGCCAACGAGATGGTCTGACACCGTCGAGAAGGCGGCAGCCGGCAGTGTACAACTTGCGGTCCACACGGCTTATGACTGCACTCTTTGGAGACGGACCACATGTAGTCGCGACCCTCAGTGAGGAAACGAGGAAGAAGAGAAGAGAGACCATCCTAAAGGCGCGATCCTATCGACTTTCACGAGTGCAACTTGCCACCGGGAGAAAACTCCCTTTGAACAGTAGTGGATCCCGGATTTTGGTTTGGGGAGGGCTTGACACCGCCGAGATGAGATTTTGGGGTAGATTTTGGTGGTCCTTACTGAAAGTTTTGACATGTTCACCTCGGTTAATTAGGAGCATAAGGACACACAAACTTTCGGGCTTGGAGAAGTGTAACTCCGAAAGCGAGAATTATAGTAATACGTACTTAGCATGTTAATTGTACCATGTATATACCTAATAGATGTTTTCCGTATTGCAGAAGAAGCTCCACGAAGCGGAGTACGGCTCGGACCTGCCCGGCGTGCAGCACGAGCTGGACAAACACCAGCGAGAGCACAAGACCATCGACCAGTTCCACTCCAAGGCGAGTCTACGACTACCTTGCTATTCATAAATCTTGACAAACCGCTGTGAAACAAAATTAATTTGTTCATTTCTGACATATATAAATGTCAAAGTGGTACATAAAACAAACAAATTTTAGCGTTATTTAACTAAGGTGGATCGACGTTTGTGAATAAGGGAGTCAGAAGACTTTCTATGCAAAGCGGAATACTATTATTTATTCTGTAACGTTAACTTGTTGATTAAGCAGTCGATGTGACAACCACGGTAAATCTTTAGATCAATGCTACATCCCTCAATCCATGACTCATCATAAACTATGCAAGTTATAGGGAACTAAAGTAAGCTTCACTGTTTGCAAAAGTGGTGTCAATTATTGTAGTAGGATATAAGAGACGAGGTCAAGGAAAAGGTGGATGCATTGTGTGAGAGGAAGGAAGTGAGTGACGAGATGACGGATGACAGAGAAGTATGGAATAAATTACATGTTTCCCCCGACCCCATGTGAATGGGATAAGGGCAAGCTTATTATGATGATGTGGTGTTGTCCTTTCGTATGCCCTGTTCCGGACCTACCAAGGTCATTATTTAAGTAATGTTTAACACAAGGCTAATAAGTAAGCTACGGTAGCCTAGTGGTTCAGGCATGCGACTGTCAAGCGGCGGTCGTGGGTTCGAATCCCGGCTCGTACCAATGAGTTTTTCGGAACTTGGGTGTTTACCGTTAGCTTTTCGGTGAAGGAAAAATATCGCGAGGAAACCAGGTCTAATCCTTCCATGCAAAATAGGCACGTTGGATGTCGATTTGCGGAAAATGCCCAGTAAAAACTGACACAAGGCTAATCCGTTTAGTAATTCACTAATGAGTACGTTAATCGTCAGGTGGAACAGTGCGTGCACAACCGCGCCAACTTCTCCGGCGAGGAGCTGACGCTGTACAACCAGCACCTCAGCCAGCTGCAGAAGCTGTACGCCGAGCTGCTCTCCACCAGCACCAAGCGGTGAGGCCCGCACTACCCACGGGAACACCATTGCTAACATTGATCATAAGGCTAATCGTTATTGGTCAAAGGCCTCAATGTTGCCAATGTGTACACTTGTAAAATTGTTCTTTATAGCTTCGTGAAATGGACTTCATACATCGCATGCGCAACGATGATGACTCACGATCAAGAAAGTAATTAACCTAAGCGTGACAACGACTGGCCTGCGCTGGTCTTGCGGGTCTTATGGTTTCTGACTGTACCTTTCGTTTCACCTCTCCATGTTCAAACGAGTGTTATTTGAAAGTGAATACATTGAATATAAAATAATGTAAATCCTGGAATGGCTTGATCGAGCAAATTGTCATCAATACGATATCATAAACCAGTATTTAGCATTTTTCTATTGGCATTTCACTACGAGTAATTTGCTCCGAAAGACGTCCACTGCTGGACAATAGGCCTCCCCCAAAGAGTCTTCCGGCTGATATGATGACGATGATGATGTATCTGCTCCGCTCTGACTAGAGGAACAAAATGTGAGTGAGTGTGTGTGTGAGATAATTTATACCCATAAGGGGGATGGGGGGACCTACCCCATGTCCTTCCCCGGGACTAAAACAATCTCTATACCAAATTTCATCAATCGGTTTAAGCGTGAAATGGTAATAGACAGACAGGCACACTTTGGCATTTATAGTATTAGTATGGATAATTTTGTTGCAGCATGTCTGACCTGGACGCGCTGCAAGAGTTCCTGCAGAGCGCGACGGCCGAGCTGAACTGGCTCAACGAGAAAGAGCAGGTCGAGCTGTCGCGGGACTGGGCCGACCCGCACATCAACCTACCGGCGGTCCAGCATTACTATGAGGTACGCACTTTTTCATAACGATTATGCACATCGAATTTAAACTTTAGTTAAAACTATACCTATTGATATATGATATATGAAGTTCATAACTTCAACACTCGAAATGCACATCGGCTCATAAATATTCGAAAAAGGCTAGCGTTGTGTGCCAAAGACCACGAAATGATGGGGCCTACCCTATATGAAAAATTTCCGAAGGGATTAAAAGACGTGGTCAGTGTATCGGAATTCCAGTCCCAATTGAAGAAATTATTAGAAAATACAATATACTGCATGGATGAATTCATTAAGTCGGAAGGCAGAGGAGTTCATGCGGTGTATGTTAAAATTCTTAAATTGTACCCTTGCCTTGACGATCATAGTATTAATTCTTATAAATTGACATTGTGGTTTATATTAATGTAATATTATGAGATAAATAAATATCAATATCAAAATACAAATCAGTCAAGCAGACTAAAAACAAAACTTAAAGACGATGTCAACTCTGACGCTGACGACTAGACTACACCTGATCATGATTTTTATTGATGTCTTCCATGCATGACGCATAATAAGATGGAGCATGTGTACTTAGATCGTTTCTGAACATTCTTAAGCACGAAATATACGAACAAGTGATTGGTAAAAAACAATATACGGAATGAAAACCCTAAGTCTAAAGTTACTTCTCTGGCGTAATTAGTATTCTTTAGAACAGAGTAGATTCCTTTCAAATATCCTGGATAAAGCTCGCTTGCATAAGCTAAACTAACTTTTCCACTCATAGTTGGCTTTGAAATGAGTGCCAAAATAGAAAATAGCTATTATGAATGAGCTAGCTGTCCAGAAGATGTTGTTGTACCATTTATTTAAAGAATTGTTTACCAAATTCCGTTTTCAATCCTTGCAAGCATTCCTTTGGAGAAGACAGCGAGGTTTGTTCTTTTCATTTGTTTTTATTTTCTCTTTAGTTGCATTTTCATTTTAAGCTTGTTAACGCTTAATCAAATTTGAATCGTACAGTGTCGTAAATAAGGTATGTTTTGCAGCAACTGATGTCGTCGTTGGAGAAGAGAGAGCTACAGTTCAGCAATGTGATCGACCGGGGGGAGGCGCTGATCGCTCAACACCACCCGGCGACGAAAACGATCGAAGCGCACTTGCAAGTCAGTACGATTTGAACTCTAATGGCATATGTATAGGGTTTAACATTTAGTGTTGTTTGTGTAGAACCTTATGAAAAAAGAAGAGAATTTGAATCAATCATTACATTGCGGGGCTGCGGGCTACTGAAATACGACGAATTCAATCAAACCATGCAATGTAATAAAACTCGCATGCGTGATGTTGCACCATGTAAATATTTTGACGGCAACTGTCAAAAAAAAATTTTTTTTTAAACGGTTGTAACTTCGTAATTTTTTGAGATATTTGAATGGGATTTTCGCCATGAGGCATATTTTTTTGCCTTCTTTCTTTTGAAGTTACAATAAATTTAGTTTCTACACTCCTATTGAGAACTTCCTCCTTTTTTGAAGTCGGTTAAGTAGCATCGTCGTAATACTTCTCTCATTGCAACAGGTGATGCAGTCGCAGTGGGCGTGGGTGCTGCAGCTGACGCTGTGCCTGGAGACGCACCTGAAGCACACCACGCAGTACCACCACTTCTTCGAGGAGGTCAAGGAGGCCGACAAGTGGATACAGAAGTAACATTTCGTTCACATTCAATCCTAGTACTAATGCAGTCCTATAACTTGCACGATTTGGGGGATATTATAGAGATACACGGCTGTCACATTATCAATACGTTAACAAACCAGTTAATAATGTGTCCAATCGATGTCAGTCACGATATGACAGTGCAAAGTTTGTCCCATTCACATAATATTGCGCAAGTTGTAAACACAACTGTGTGTCAGAGAGCGATTAGATTAGGACGTACCTGATCTTAAGTCAAGTCTAATGCAGTTTTTCCACAAGCATACTTAACCTTCGGCCAAAGAAGAGTTGATCTTTTCATGTCTGTTGCATCATACTTTTTAAAAATGACGGATTTGAGCCATTTTGTTCAGTAGGAAGCCGATTTAAGCTCAACTATGTGTCAAGATGCCAAGTCAACCAAAGATTATCACTATCAGTACTTCTTTCTTGACATCGACAGCATATTGAATTGATTACTCTTCCGCAGACGAGAAGAAGCCCTGAACTCTACATTCTCCCAGTCAGAGTTCACTCTGGACCAGGGCGAGCGTCTGCTGAAGGGCATGCAGGAGCTGCGCGAGGAGCTGAACTCGCACGGAGCCGTGGTCTCGCGGCTGGTGGAGGACGCGCAGGCCGTGAGGCCGGTCAAGCAGCGCCGCGCGCCCGTCACGCGGCCGCTGCGGGCCGAGACCGTCTGCGCTTACAAACATGCCAATGTAAGAAAACAATTAACATTGCATATAAGCCCGATGGTTCATATTTCAGCTCCCTTCTTTTCCATGTGAGATGTACTAATATGCGAAGTTTTTAATTCAAAATCAAAATATTTATTTTGCAAATAGGCTTACGCTCTTTTACACGTCATGTTTTAACTTAACTACAGGTATTTTATATATAAATGCTTCTTTATCATCTATAAATTCCTTTACAGTATAATAGGATTTCTGTATAAGATGGCATTTAACGCTGGACTTAAATCTATTCATTGTCAATTTTAGTATATCAGAAGGTAACTTATTGTAAAAACGTAAACCCGTTAAACGGCATATTCACTTTGCTGAGACGGTATCCGGGAATGGCCAATTTATTTTTATTTCTAGTGTTAAAATGATGAACATCACTATTTAATTTATAAGTGTCAAAATTTTTACGAATATACATTATATTTTCATAGATATATTGTGAGGCAACGGTGAGAATATTGATGTCTTTAAACCTATCTTTCAGAGAAACACGAGACCCTAAATTATAAATATTACGTATAGCACGTTTTTGTAAAATAAAAATTGAATCTATGTCAGCAGCTTTGCCCCACAATAGAATACCGTAGGTCATAATGCTTTGAAAATAAGCAAAATATACCAACCTTGCCGTCTCAACGTCTGCAACTTGACGAATCCTTTTAACTGCATAAGCAGCTGAACTTAGTCTACCTGCTAGAGTAGAAATATGTGGACTCTATTGCAATTTTGAATCTAATGTTATACCAAGAAAAACATTTTTATCCTCCAGTTCAAGAACTTTGTCTTTTAAAACAATTTGTGTATTATTTTTATGCTGTACATTAGGCAATGAGAATCGAATGCACTTTGTTTTTTTTTGCATTAAGGAGCAAATTATTTACAGTAAACCAGTGAACAATAGATGACAGTACATTATTTATTTCACTAAAATTGTCTTGGTTTCTTTTGACTTTAAATATAATTGATGTATCGTCAGCAAAAATAACTAATTTCTGTTCTCCATTCAGTATATAAGGCAAATCGTTTATGTAAACAAGAAACAGGAATGGTCCCAGAATAGACCCTTGGGGGACCCCCATAGTAATAAGAGACCCAGCTGATTTGGTTTTGTTTATGTCTACTTTTTGAGTTCTGTCATTCAAATAGGACCGGAAGAGATCGAGTGCTCTATCCTTCATGCCATAATGGTTTAGCTTTCGAACTAGAGTATCGTGATCCACGCAATCGAAGGCTTTAGACAGATCACAGAACACGCCTATTGCATCCAGTGATTGTTCCCATGCTTCAAAAATACGTTAAATTAAGGCCTGCATCAATCGTAGACCTGCCCCTCGTGAACCCGAATTGATCTCTATGAAGTAAAGTATTTGAATTAAAATGTGATAGTAATTGGTCGAGTATAATTTTTTCAAAAACTTTGCTAATGGCAGGTATAATAGATACCGGTCGAAAATTAGTGGGGTCTGATTTTGACCCGGACTTAAACAAAGGAATGACTCTACTGTGCTTCATTAAATCAGGGAAGACCTCTGCATCGACACATCTATTAAACAATGAAGCTAAATGCGGTGCAATGGGATCCATTATCCCTTTCATTCAGAAATTTTCAACCTGAATGTATTTTCCGATGACGACAATGATGTTATCTGTCAATTTGCGAACGAGAAAGGTGCCTACGTGAATCAATTTCAGACAGGCCTATAATTAAGTAGATCATCCAACTGACGAATACCTCTAAAAAGCTATTTTAATTGGTGTTGTTCTTAGCTATGTGTGATGAAGACCAAGCCTTTTATCCAAAAATGATCAGTCCTTTCTGGAGATATCGGTGTATATGGGTGGTATGTTGTGTCAGGTGGCGATCGAGAAGGGCTCCGCAGTGACCGTGGTGGACAACTCCGGGCGCTCCCGCTGGCTGGTGCGGCTGGGCGGCGCGGGCACGGAGGCCACGCTGCCCGGCGCGGTGCTGGCGCTGCCGCCGCCCTGCGCCGACGCCATGGACGCCGCGCAGCGGCTGCGCAACGCTTACGATAGGGTGACTAGTTATCTTATCTACTCGAGAAGGGCTCCGCAGTGACCGTGGTGGACAACTCCGGGCGCTCCCGCTGGCTGGTGCGGCTGGGCGGCGCGGGCACGGAGGCCACGCTGCCCGGCGCGGTGCTGGCGCTGCCGCCGCCCTGCGCCGACGCCATGGACGCCGCGCAGCGGCTGCGCAACGCTTACGATAGGGTGACTAGTTATCTTATCTACTCGAGAAGGGCTCCGCAGTGACCGTGGTGGACAACTCCGGGCGCTCCCGCTGGCTGGTGCGGCTGGGCGGCGCGGGCACGGAGGCCACGCTGCCCGGCGCGGTGCTGGCGCTGCCGCCGCCCTGCGCCGACGCCATGGACGCCGCGCAGCGGCTGCGCAACGCTTACGATAGGGTGACTAGTTATCTTATCTACTCGAGAAGGGCTCCGCAGTGACCGTGGTGGACAACTCCGGGCGCTCCCGCTGGCTGGTGCGGCTGGGCGGCGCGGGCACGGAGGCCACGCTGCCCGGCGCGGTGCTGGCGCTGCCGCCGCCCTGCGCCGACGCCATGGACGCCGCGCAGCGGCTGCGCAACGCTTACGATAGGGTGACTAGTTATCTTATCTACTCGAGAAGGGCTCCGCAGTGACCGTGGTGGACAACTCCGGGCGCTCCCGCTGGCTGGTGCGGCTGGGCGGCGCGGGCACGGAGGCCACGCTGCCCGGCGCGGTGCTGGCGCTGCCGCCGCCCTGCGCCGACGCCATGGACGCCGCGCAGCGGCTGCGCAACGCTTACGATAGGGTGACTAGTTATCTTATCTACTCGAGAAGGGCTCCGCAGTGACCGTGGTGGACAACTCCGGGCGCTCCCGCTGGCTGGTGCGGCTGGGCGGCGCGGGCACGGAGGCCACGCTGCCCGGCGCGGTGCTGGCGCTGCCGCCGCCCTGCGCCGACGCCATGGACGCCGCGCAGCGGCTGCGCAACGCTTACGATAGGGTGACTAGTTATCTTATCTACTCGAGAAGGGCTCCGCAGTGACCGTGGTGGACAACTCCGGGCGCTCCCGCTGGCTGGTGCGGCTGGGCGGCGCGGGCACGGAGGCCACGCTGCCCGGCGCGGTGCTGGCGCTGCCGCCGCCCTGCGCCGACGCCATGGACGCCGCGCAGCGGCTGCGCAACGCTTACGATAGGGTGACTAGTTATCTTATCTACTCGAGAAGGGCTCCGCAGTGACCGTGGTGGACAACTCCGGGCGCTCCCGCTGGCTGGTGCGGCTGGGCGGCGCGGGCACGGAGGCCACGCTGCCCGGCGCGGTGCTGGCGCTGCCGCCGCCCTGCGCCGACGCCATGGACGCCGCGCAGCGGCTGCGCAACGCTTACGATAGGGTGACTAGTTATCTTATCTACTCGAGAAGGGCTCCGCAGTGACCGTGGTGGACAACTCCGGGCGCTCCCGCTGGCTGGTGCGGCTGGGCGGCGCGGGCACGGAGGCCACGCTGCCCGGCGCGGTGCTGGCGCTGCCGCCGCCCTGCGCCGACGCCATGGACGCCGCGCAGCGGCTGCGCAACGCTTACGATAGGGTGACTAGTTATCTTATCTACTCGAGAAGGGCTCCGCAGTGACCGTGGTGGACAACTCCGGGCGCTCCCGCTGGCTGGTGCGGCTGGGCGGCGCGGGCACGGAGGCCACGCTGCCCGGCGCGGTGCTGGCGCTGCCGCCGCCCTGCGCCGACGCCATGGACGCCGCGCAGCGGCTGCGCAACGCTTACGATAGGGTGACTAGTTATCTTATCTACTCGAGAAGGGCTCCGCAGTGACCGTGGTGGACAACTCCGGGCGCTCCCGCTGGCTGGTGCGGCTGGGCGGCGCGGGCACGGAGGCCACGCTGCCCGGCGCGGTGCTGGCGCTGCCGCCGCCCTGCGCCGACGCCATGGACGCCGCGCAGCGGCTGCGCAACGCTTACGATAGGGTGACTAGTTATCTTATCTACTCGAGAAGGGCTCCGCAGTGACCGTGGTGGACAACTCCGGGCGCTCCCGCTGGCTGGTGCGGCTGGGCGGCGCGGGCACGGAGGCCACGCTGCCCGGCGCGGTGCTGGCGCTGCCGCCGCCCTGCGCCGACGCCATGGACGCCGCGCAGCGGCTGCGCAACGCTTACGATAGGGTGACTAGTTATCTTATCTACTCGAGAAGGGCTCCGCAGTGACCGTGGTGGACAACTCCGGGCGCTCCCGCTGGCTGGTGCGGCTGGGCGGCGCGGGCACGGAGGCCACGCTGCCCGGCGCGGTGCTGGCGCTGCCGCCGCCCTGCGCCGACGCCATGGACGCCGCGCAGCGGCTGCGCAACGCTTACGATAGGGTGACTAGTTATCTTATCTACTCGAGAAGGGCTCCGCAGTGACCGTGGTGGACAACTCCGGGCGCTCCCGCTGGCTGGTGCGGCTGGGCGGCGCGGGCACGGAGGCCACGCTGCCCGGCGCGGTGCTGGCGCTGCCGCCGCCCTGCGCCGACGCCATGGACGCCGCGCAGCGGCTGCGCAACGCTTACGATAGGGTGACTAGTTATCTTATCTACTCGAGAAGGGCTCCGCAGTGACCGTGGTGGACAACTCCGGGCGCTCCCGCTGGCTGGTGCGGCTGGGCGGCGCGGGCACGGAGGCCACGCTGCCCGGCGCGGTGCTGGCGCTGCCGCCGCCCTGCGCCGACGCCATGGACGCCGCGCAGCGGCTGCGCAACGCTTACGATAGGGTGACTAGTTATCTTATCTACTCGAGAAGGGCTCCGCAGTGACCGTGGTGGACAACTCCGGGCGCTCCCGCTGGCTGGTGCGGCTGGGCGGCGCGGGCACGGAGGCCACGCTGCCCGGCGCGGTGCTGGCGCTGCCGCCGCCCTGCGCCGACGCCATGGACGCCGCGCAGCGGCTGCGCAACGCTTACGATAGGGTGACTAGTTATCTTATCTACTCGAGAAGGGCTCCGCAGTGACCGTGGTGGACAACTCCGGGCGCTCCCGCTGGCTGGTGCGGCTGGGCGGCGCGGGCACGGAGGCCACGCTGCCCGGCGCGGTGCTGGCGCTGCCGCCGCCCTGCGCCGACGCCATGGACGCCGCGCAGCGGCTGCGCAACGCTTACGATAGGGTGACTAGTTATCTTATCTACTCGAGAAGGGCTCCGCAGTGACCGTGGTGGACAACTCCGGGCGCTCCCGCTGGCTGGTGCGGCTGGGCGGCGCGGGCACGGAGGCCACGCTGCCCGGCGCGGTGCTGGCGCTGCCGCCGCCCTGCGCCGACGCCATGGACGCCGCGCAGCGGCTGCGCAACGCTTACGATAGGGTGACTAGTTATCTTATCTACTCGAGAAGGGCTCCGCAGTGACCGTGGTGGACAACTCCGGGCGCTCCCGCTGGCTGGTGCGGCTGGGCGGCGCGGGCACGGAGGCCACGCTGCCCGGCGCGGTGCTGGCGCTGCCGCCGCCCTGCGCCGACGCCATGGACGCCGCGCAGCGGCTGCGCAACGCTTACGATAGGGTGACTAGTTATCTTATCTACTCGAGAAGGGCTCCGCAGTGACCGTGGTGGACAACTCCGGGCGCTCCCGCTGGCTGGTGCGGCTGGGCGGCGCGGGCACGGAGGCCACGCTGCCCGGCGCGGTGCTGGCGCTGCCGCCGCCCTGCGCCGACGCCATGGACGCCGCGCAGCGGCTGCGCAACGCTTACGATAGGGTGACTAGTTATCTTATCTACTCGAGAAGGGCTCCGCAGTGACCGTGGTGGACAACTCCGGGCGCTCCCGCTGGCTGGTGCGGCTGGGCGGCGCGGGCACGGAGGCCACGCTGCCCGGCGCGGTGCTGGCGCTGCCGCCGCCCTGCGCCGACGCCATGGACGCCGCGCAGCGGCTGCGCAACGCTTACGATAGGGTGACTAGTTATCTTATCTACTCGAGAAGGGCTCCGCAGTGACCGTGGTGGACAACTCCGGGCGCTCCCGCTGGCTGGTGCGGCTGGGCGGCGCGGGCACGGAGGCCACGCTGCCCGGCGCGGTGCTGGCGCTGCCGCCGCCCTGCGCCGACGCCATGGACGCCGCGCAGCGGCTGCGCAACGCTTACGATAGGGTGACTAGTTATCTTATCTACTCGAGAAGGGCTCCGCAGTGACCGTGGTGGACAACTCCGGGCGCTCCCGCTGGCTGGTGCGGCTGGGCGGCGCGGGCACGGAGGCCACGCTGCCCGGCGCGGTGCTGGCGCTGCCGCCGCCCTGCGCCGACGCCATGGACGCCGCGCAGCGGCTGCGCAACGCTTACGATAGGGTGACTAGTTATCTTATCTACTCGAGAAGGGCTCCGCAGTGACCGTGGTGGACAACTCCGGGCGCTCCCGCTGGCTGGTGCGGCTGGGCGGCGCGGGCACGGAGGCCACGCTGCCCGGCGCGGTGCTGGCGCTGCCGCCGCCCTGCGCCGACGCCATGGACGCCGCGCAGCGGCTGCGCAACGCTTACGATAGGGTGACTAGTTATCTTATCTACTCGAGAAGGGCTCCGCAGTGACCGTGGTGGACAACTCCGGGCGCTCCCGCTGGCTGGTGCGGCTGGGCGGCGCGGGCACGGAGGCCACGCTGCCCGGCGCGGTGCTGGCGCTGCCGCCGCCCTGCGCCGACGCCATGGACGCCGCGCAGCGGCTGCGCAACGCTTACGATAGGGTGACTAGTTATCTTATCTACTCGAGAAGGGCTCCGCAGTGACCGTGGTGGACAACTCCGGGCGCTCCCGCTGGCTGGTGCGGCTGGGCGGCGCGGGCACGGAGGCCACGCTGCCCGGCGCGGTGCTGGCGCTGCCGCCGCCCTGCGCCGACGCCATGGACGCCGCGCAGCGGCTGCGCAACGCTTACGATAGGGTGACTAGTTATCTTATCTACTCGAGAAGGGCTCCGCAGTGACCGTGGTGGACAACTCCGGGCGCTCCCGCTGGCTGGTGCGGCTGGGCGGCGCGGGCACGGAGGCCACGCTGCCCGGCGCGGTGCTGGCGCTGCCGCCGCCCTGCGCCGACGCCATGGACGCCGCGCAGCGGCTGCGCAACGCTTACGATAGGGTGACTAGTTATCTTATCTACTCGAGAAGGGCTCCGCAGTGACCGTGGTGGACAACTCCGGGCGCTCCCGCTGGCTGGTGCGGCTGGGCGGCGCGGGCACGGAGGCCACGCTGCCCGGCGCGGTGCTGGCGCTGCCGCCGCCCTGCGCCGACGCCATGGACGCCGCGCAGCGGCTGCGCAACGCTTACGATAGGGTGACTAGTTATCTTATCTACTCGAGAAGGGCTCCGCAGTGACCGTGGTGGACAACTCCGGGCGCTCCCGCTGGCTGGTGCGGCTGGGCGGCGCGGGCACGGAGGCCACGCTGCCCGGCGCGGTGCTGGCGCTGCCGCCGCCCTGCGCCGACGCCATGGACGCCGCGCAGCGGCTGCGCAACGCTTACGATAGGGTGACTAGTTATCTTATCTACTCGAGAAGGGCTCCGCAGTGACCGTGGTGGACAACTCCGGGCGCTCCCGCTGGCTGGTGCGGCTGGGCGGCGCGGGCACGGAGGCCACGCTGCCCGGCGCGGTGCTGGCGCTGCCGCCGCCCTGCGCCGACGCCATGGACGCCGCGCAGCGGCTGCGCAACGCTTACGATAGGGTGACTAGTTATCTTATCTACTCGAGAAGGGCTCCGCAGTGACCGTGGTGGACAACTCCGGGCGCTCCCGCTGGCTGGTGCGGCTGGGCGGCGCGGGCACGGAGGCCACGCTGCCCGGCGCGGTGCTGGCGCTGCCGCCGCCCTGCGCCGACGCCATGGACGCCGCGCAGCGGCTGCGCAACGCTTACGATAGGGTGACTAGTTATCTTATCTACTCGAGAAGGGCTCCGCAGTGACCGTGGTGGACAACTCCGGGCGCTCCCGCTGGCTGGTGCGGCTGGGCGGCGCGGGCACGGAGGCCACGCTGCCCGGCGCGGTGCTGGCGCTGCCGCCGCCCTGCGCCGACGCCATGGACGCCGCGCAGCGGCTGCGCAACGCTTACGATAGGGTGACTAGTTATCTTATCTACTCGAGAAGGGCTCCGCAGTGACCGTGGTGGACAACTCCGGGCGCTCCCGCTGGCTGGTGCGGCTGGGCGGCGCGGGCACGGAGGCCACGCTGCCCGGCGCGGTGCTGGCGCTGCCGCCGCCCTGCGCCGACGCCATGGACGCCGCGCAGCGGCTGCGCAACGCTTACGATAGGGTGACTAGTTATCTTATCTACTCGAGAAGGGCTCCGCAGTGACCGTGGTGGACAACTCCGGGCGCTCCCGCTGGCTGGTGCGGCTGGGCGGCGCGGGCACGGAGGCCACGCTGCCCGGCGCGGTGCTGGCGCTGCCGCCGCCCTGCGCCGACGCCATGGACGCCGCGCAGCGGCTGCGCAACGCTTACGATAGGGTGACTAGTTATCTTATCTACTCGAGAAGGGCTCCGCAGTGACCGTGGTGGACAACTCCGGGCGCTCCCGCTGGCTGGTGCGGCTGGGCGGCGCGGGCACGGAGGCCACGCTGCCCGGCGCGGTGCTGGCGCTGCCGCCGCCCTGCGCCGACGCCATGGACGCCGCGCAGCGGCTGCGCAACGCTTACGATAGGGTGACTAGTTATCTTATCTACTCGAGAAGGGCTCCGCAGTGACCGTGGTGGACAACTCCGGGCGCTCCCGCTGGCTGGTGCGGCTGGGCGGCGCGGGCACGGAGGCCACGCTGCCCGGCGCGGTGCTGGCGCTGCCGCCGCCCTGCGCCGACGCCATGGACGCCGCGCAGCGGCTGCGCAACGCTTACGATAGGGTGACTAGTTATCTTATCTACTCGAGAAGGGCTCCGCAGTGACCGTGGTGGACAACTCCGGGCGCTCCCGCTGGCTGGTGCGGCTGGGCGGCGCGGGCACGGAGGCCACGCTGCCCGGCGCGGTGCTGGCGCTGCCGCCGCCCTGCGCCGACGCCATGGACGCCGCGCAGCGGCTGCGCAACGCTTACGATAGGGTGACTAGTTATCTTATCTACTCGAGAAGGGCTCCGCAGTGACCGTGGTGGACAACTCCGGGCGCTCCCGCTGGCTGGTGCGGCTGGGCGGCGCGGGCACGGAGGCCACGCTGCCCGGCGCGGTGCTGGCGCTGCCGCCGCCCTGCGCCGACGCCATGGACGCCGCGCAGCGGCTGCGCAACGCTTACGATAGGGTGACTAGTTATCTTATCTACTCGAGAAGGGCTCCGCAGTGACCGTGGTGGACAACTCCGGGCGCTCCCGCTGGCTGGTGCGGCTGGGCGGCGCGGGCACGGAGGCCACGCTGCCCGGCGCGGTGCTGGCGCTGCCGCCGCCCTGCGCCGACGCCATGGACGCCGCGCAGCGGCTGCGCAACGCTTACGATAGGGTGACTAGTTATCTTATCTACTCGAGAAGGGCTCCGCAGTGACCGTGGTGGACAACTCCGGGCGCTCCCGCTGGCTGGTGCGGCTGGGCGGCGCGGGCACGGAGGCCACGCTGCCCGGCGCGGTGCTGGCGCTGCCGCCGCCCTGCGCCGACGCCATGGACGCCGCGCAGCGGCTGCGCAACGCTTACGATAGGGTGACTAGTTATCTTATCTACTCGAGAAGGGCTCCGCAGTGACCGTGGTGGACAACTCCGGGCGCTCCCGCTGGCTGGTGCGGCTGGGCGGCGCGGGCACGGAGGCCACGCTGCCCGGCGCGGTGCTGGCGCTGCCGCCGCCCTGCGCCGACGCCATGGACGCCGCGCAGCGGCTGCGCAACGCTTACGATAGGGTGACTAGTTATCTTATCTACTCGAGAAGGGCTCCGCAGTGACCGTGGTGGACAACTCCGGGCGCTCCCGCTGGCTGGTGCGGCTGGGCGGCGCGGGCACGGAGGCCACGCTGCCCGGCGCGGTGCTGGCGCTGCCGCCGCCCTGCGCCGACGCCATGGACGCCGCGCAGCGGCTGCGCAACGCTTACGATAGGGTGACTAGTTATCTTATCTACTCGAGAAGGGCTCCGCAGTGACCGTGGTGGACAACTCCGGGCGCTCCCGCTGGCTGGTGCGGCTGGGCGGCGCGGGCACGGAGGCCACGCTGCCCGGCGCGGTGCTGGCGCTGCCGCCGCCCTGCGCCGACGCCATGGACGCCGCGCAGCGGCTGCGCAACGCTTACGATAGGGTGACTAGTTATCTTATCTACTCGAGAAGGGCTCCGCAGTGACCGTGGTGGACAACTCCGGGCGCTCCCGCTGGCTGGTGCGGCTGGGCGGCGCGGGCACGGAGGCCACGCTGCCCGGCGCGGTGCTGGCGCTGCCGCCGCCCTGCGCCGACGCCATGGACGCCGCGCAGCGGCTGCGCAACGCTTACGATAGGGTGACTAGTTATCTTATCTACTCGAGAAGGGCTCCGCAGTGACCGTGGTGGACAACTCCGGGCGCTCCCGCTGGCTGGTGCGGCTGGGCGGCGCGGGCACGGAGGCCACGCTGCCCGGCGCGGTGCTGGCGCTGCCGCCGCCCTGCGCCGACGCCATGGACGCCGCGCAGCGGCTGCGCAACGCTTACGATAGGGTGACTAGTTATCTTATCTACTCTAGATGAGCGCCCTTCCGGATACACTTCGATCCAGTGGGATCTTGTGCTCACTCCATCATTTCCACAAACCGGGTGAAGCGGCGGTACCCGGGTGAAGGTAAAGCTCAGCGAAAGTACCTTCAATTCCTGTGGTTGCGGATAGCCGCTATTAAATTAATTGATTATTTGTAGGGTGAGTACTGGTAGATGCCATCTGGTGATGGTGATAGTCTCACGCGATGGATGTTCTATTAGACGTAGATCATACGTAACACCTACTCTCAGCATGGTCTAACATAGTTCATAACTCGTAACACTGCTCCGTTCTTCGACGGCCGATCCGGGGACCGATTTTTGACTTTCAAGCGCTCGAAAATCAAATGAATGTAAATACGATTGTTGTGACTTAATTGGCACGCACTTACTTTCTACCGATAGAATTGAACACTCGTTTTAAATTTTCTATCGCTATTTTTATATAGCATTTCATCATTTTTGACAGTTTTCGAGTGAATGAGTCGAGCGCTCGAAAGTCAAAAATCGGTCCCCTGACGGGTCTTTCATCCCCAACGCCGACGTTTTAATAACGATTAAAGAGAACAGCGCGGATTAGAAATGACAAATCGATCTCGACACCATTCAGTTTAAATCTAAATGCCGAAATTCGTCGGATTTCAGCTTGTTTGCTTCCGATCTCGGTGAAAAAGTTAACTATTATTTACATTACGCATCATCGAATACTATTTAAAAGAAGGGAGTATCAATAATGTCTTTGTCAGATCACATCTCTGTTAGTGTTAAAAGTTCCCTATTTATACCTTCCAAATGCATTAAAAACCTGTTTTCTCCAAACACATCTCTTGTTTACAAATAATTACTGCTAATCACGAAAATTATCTACACACTTACTTTTCTAATGACCGCTGTAAAACGGACTTTATATCATTTCAAATAGAATATTAAACCGCACAACTTTGTCAATATGTAATTGATTTTTAAATGACAAACGTAATCTGGAGTACCATTCGGCCGACATTTACAATAATGTCAGTTGATGAGATGCACTTACCAGTATGATTCCCCAGTTTTCTCTTTAAAGTCTCTGTTAAAGCCATGTACCCGTTATGTGTCCTATATACGATATACCACTATGCTATTGTGTTAATATGGTGGTTTTGTGTACAGGTTATCCAACTGTGGCAGCGAAAACAACTGCGCATGCGACAGAACATGATCTTCGCGACCATCAAGGTTGTGAAAGGATGGGACTTCCCACAGGTAAGCTAGTGATCATTTTACAACGGCCCGGTACGGGCATTTATTTTTGTGATGAGCACGAATATTTGTTCCTGAGTCATGGATGTTTTCTATGTATTTAAGTATGTGATTATCTATATATGTATGTTTATCGTCGTCTAGTACCCATAGTACAAGCTTTGCTTAGTTTGGGACTAGGTAGATTTGTGTAAGATTGTCCGCAAATATTTATTTTTATTTACAAGCTTTTATTTAACTTGTAGTGTATGTAACTATGTTTGCTCGGGTGGAATCTTGCAACTCATTTTTGAAGCAGATATATTTGACCGATTGAGCAGAAATTGGATGACAATTCAATATTATGGTACCATCGAGCTGGTCTGATGATGGAGACAGAAGGTGGCCATGGGAATTCAGGATTTAACAGACGTAATAGTTTGGGCTCGTTTTAATCGACTCAACGCGTAGTTGATGAAATGAGAGTCCTTAAAACACGAGTGTGGGTTTATGAAACGAGCGTCGAAGAGTTTCATAAGAGGATCACACAGTGTTTTAAGGTCTATTTATGTACAGTTGCATACACTACTGTTGCCAACACCACTCTCTGATACCGGCAATCCCGGTGACAATACACGCAATAACACGACTCCGAATTTTATTTGTTATCCACGGATATCCAGCCCATCCAACTTCAAACTACAGTCCACCGCGCTTCATGGTCCTTCGAACCGGATCCATAGGGCGCTGGTTCAGATCCGGCTCCAAGGACCATCATCATCTACACACATATCATAAATCCTCAATGATGTGTTCGGAAACCATTAGAATAACCGCCGTTGCACCGCCATGGCCGACAAGATTTCAACGATTTCAAATCATGACCAATTAGATTTCTATAATAGTATCGAAGGCTCTGACCTCTGGGCCACGCTTAGAAATTTAAAAGGTATTCCTTTATCAAAACACGTTCAAAATAACCAACGGCCAGAGATAAGTTAATTATATTTATAAATTTTATTGATATAATGCTGGTCATTACTGCCAGTTTCTGAACACATTTGAGCGGGTTTATGATATGTGTGTAGATAAAGATTCTTGAAACATACCGAAATCGATCTCCACAAATAGCTTACTTTATCGAATAGTGAGAGGCTAAACTCCAGTATTGTTGTGCAGTTCGTAGCCATGGGCGCGGAGCAGCGGCAAGCGATTCGGCGCGCGCTCAACGAGGACGCGGAGAAGCTGCTCGGCGAGGGCGACCCCGCCGACCCGCAGCTGCGGCGCCTGCGCCGCGAGATCGACGAGGTCAACCGGCTGTTCGACGAGTTCGAGCGCCGCGCCAGGGCCGAAGGTAACCACCCCTCACTGCTACTCCATCGGTCCCTCAATGCTGATGATCGTGGCTCTTTTCAGGGTCCCTGAGGGTGGATTGCATCGTCCTGTGAACCTTCAGGATGGTCAAAGGCTACATATTATCCTGCGGCTTGGACTGGGTCCTCTGTAATGTGCCGTCGGGGCCGTGCGGACAGCTAACCCACCAGTTACCACCAATTTTTTACCAGTGCTAACAGCTAGGTTTTTTTCCACCTTTTACCACTAAAGTAACTACTCGGTGCTAACTACTGCGAATATTTTTCCTATCGTTTACCACTAAAGTACTCGCTGGTAAAAGATGATGGGAAAAAATCTCAGCGGTTACCACTGGTAACAGATTGGTGGTAACAAGTGGAAATAACCCCTAGCCTTTCTATAAGAGGGCTGGGAGCTGGGAGAGGAGGGCTAGGAGGCAATTTGAGGGCGAATCAGTTTTAAATGTATGAAATTTCGCACAAAATCATTATTGATATGTTATCAGGTTAATCATCATGTAATATGTATATCTATGTTAATCAGGAATATTTGGAACCGACCCAATTGTCAATGCAGTATGTAGATCTTATTCCAAGTATTTTGGAGTAGTCTTGCCTATTACATTATGAAAGCAGTAAAGAGAGACGAAGGTATGTGTGGAAAGAATGTCCCATATTCTCACACAGAAAAACTAAAATCAACAGTTGTGCCCTAAAAATGGCAAGAAAACAAACCAATTGCCCTACTATTATTCACTTAACTTGCGTCTTGTGTAACAAAATAAAATTGATTAATTGTACGTAGGTTTTAATTCAATTAATGTACAACGCAACTGGTTATTTATTTTTATTACCAGCAATATTTTATCTTAAATTACTTTTATAATAGCTGTATTCTTTGATCGATAGATATCTACTTGGTAAAAGAATAATTCTTTGAGACACGCACTATTTGATAGATCAAATCAACTATACGATAGTCACGGTAATCAGGTGAGATCTTCTGGTCGCTTGAGTAGCTTGATTTTTATTACCACTTTTACAAGTGACCACGAAGTTTAGCCAATTAAGATGCACTACATTTAAGAGCATGATTGAATAATGTTGATCATTTAAGGCGTAAATTAGTAGACGCATTGAAATGTCAATGTAAATTTTATTTGTTAGCTTCCGAAAGGTCCTCAAATAAATTAAATATTTATTTAAATCGAAAGAGTAGGTAGCTCCGGAGATTAGCGCCTCCTTACAAACTTACAAAGCCAGAACCTCACATACTTTTTTTTTATAATATTAGTATAGATATACGTCGCTTTTCTTACTTTGTCAGCTAAACCTATAGAATTTATCGTTTCTTACGACTTAATCATTGATCTGTCAAATAGAGTCGTACAGTCAAGTGCAAAAATATGTATCGATTCGATCCTCTCATAGATATGTACCGAATCCTTAATCCGTTGACATAAGAGCGATGTGACATATTTATGAGTAAGTCATAATGCACCCAATTTTGACACTTGACCGTAGCTATTTACAGCGACCGACCGTACAGTAATCGTTAATTCTTTAGACGGGAACTGTCGCGCGATAGCGTGCGACAGACTGATAGCGTAATTACAGAGTGGGTGGATGCACCTTAACGTTGCCCATTGAGTTGTTCTTGATACTTACTTTAAAATAGTTTTTTTACAGCTGCTGTACGGTCAAGGACTTTAATTGTTGAGCCATTTAAGTGTCAACTAATTTTGGTTTTCTATGAAGCTATAAAGTGTACGTTTAAATATGATTCTATGTCGTGACCGCGAATATGTCTAATTGCACCACTTGCCATATTTGAGTGATAGAAATAGATAAGAGCTGCCATTTTCAGACTTTCGCGGTACCGGCTCTCATTAAGCATGTGTTACTCTCTTACTCTAATAGTAATAGCCTCTCCGGTCAAAAATATGGTACTTTGGTATAGAATCGCATAACCTGTACCATAAATATTCTTTGTCATCATGTCGTTTTCTTAAGGAACTGAATGACATGACTACTAGACACATGGGACCTTACTTGGGAAGTACAGTAAAATACATTAATTATCGCAACATACTATATTACTATTTTAACTCATTTTATAATTTCACTTATTGAAAAAATATTTTCTTACAAGTACCAAAACCACTTAAGCCTCTCAATGTTGAGGTCACAAACACACAAATGACAGTAGCGTAACAGTCCTACGGGAGGCAGACGCAATTAGTCCGTACTACGAGAACGGGTTGGATTGACGCTGGACGCGTCCATTCGAGAAAAGTCCTTGATCGTTGATCGTTTCAAATTATGCCCTTTTTATTTATTGAATGTTGTGCCTCGAGTTAGGCTACTGCAGTGTATTTTTTGTATATAAATACGTAAGTTCACAGGAATATTATCCCGTGGCAGTTCAAATAATGTTATTTAACTTTTGTGCTCGCTTTCAATAAATAAATTGAATATTTGAGACATTTAAATCTCGAAATCAATCCAACGGTTGAAAAACGAAGTGATAAAACGACATTTTGTGCCTTATTGAGTGCTCAATAAAGGACAGCAAACATGAAGAAAATTAAGCGAATATTTTCGAGGGGAAAAGATGGTAAATATTCATGAAAAGTATCTCTAATGTTAACTATAATTATTCAAGTTTAGTTACTAAAAACTGGCCAAGTGCGTGTCGGACCACGCACAACGAAGTTTAAAAAGGTCGTATCGTCAAGAAATCTTACGGCACTTACGTGCTTTTCTATAGGGAAGGCTGTTTTTCAGCAATATCTTGAAAACCATCTCTATCTAATTAACACAGAGTGGGAGGGACAGGAGTCGCCCTGTTTAGGGAAAACTGGTCAAACGGGCAGTCGTTATTGGCCGAACGCCTCTGTGTTGCCCTATTTAGACTTGTAAAATGTAACTTGTGTGTTTCGTGAAACGGGCCACTGAGACAGAAGTGCCAATTAAAATTTAGCCACAATTTAAATAATGCAATTATCCTGATGCCCGTTATTGACCTTGATCTTGGTTTTTCAAGTCTAAGGTCAACTTATGACCCCCTTCATATAAAGAGTATCGTCACGGTTATATTTAGTCGCTGAATGATACAATCGTAGTACTGAATCTCGGAATGCAATCGTCAATTATGACAAATGACTGTCGTTGATTATGAACGGTTATGTAGTGTATTGTTATCGCGATTCTCCTGACCTAGGTTTAAGTTAGGAAAACATAACAAAAAGTAAATTATGTTCACGTCAAAAACTTGTCTGAACTAAGATCTCCTGAAGCATTCTAGCGATAGTACCGTCGCCATCAGATATAGCGGAGCGGCCAAAGTGCTCACAAATATCTCAACACGTCTCTATTGTCGAAAAAGTGAAAGACATCTACAATGATTATTTGCAGGCAGCTATCATCATCATCAGCCTATATACGTCCCACTGTTGGGAACAAGCCTCCTCTCATGAATGAGAGGGGACGGGCAATAGTCCCCGCGCTGGCCCAGAGCGGATTGGGGACTTCACATACCTCTTTGAATTTCTTCTCAGATGTATGCAGGTTTCCTCACGATGTTTTCCTTCACCGAGCTAGAGCAAGCTATAATAAAACCTATTTACATTGATATCATAAAACCTGGTCGTCCTTTCAAACTTTTGTGCGCAGAGGGTGCTGTATTGGACTACATAGGCATAGGCACTATCATCGCTTCGACACAGCAGGAAGTTTCGAAAGAGAAGTGTCTTAATATATTCTAGATTTTGACACGCGTTACATGCTTACTATAAGTACTCCCTGCGATTGTTGGTCGCCCTCCCGGAAATAGAGCAAGTTGCCGGATTTGAGGGATGTCCTCTTCCTCTCTCTTCGGAATTCAGATAACCCTATGTTATCCCAACGTAAATACCTCTTGACAAATTGCTATTTTGAGATTTGGGTGTCTTGACAAATTGCCTTTTTGACATTTTGCAATTTTGATGATATGCTCCGGAGGGAAATAAATTGAACGAACGAGTATTAGTGTCATTTCTCCGTTCGACCCACCACAAAATAAACCGAACATAATGCAATAAAACTCGTAATAAAAAAATATTCACTAATGTACACAATAGTTGATTGATACTAAACTCCTTGAGGGCGCCTACACTCGGGTGATGTCACGGTTGTCATTGCTCAATTGCAAGGGCAATTTTAGGTGTTAGGCCACACGCTGACATCGGTACAAACCGTAACGCACTTAACTGACCATCTGTCAACCTTATTCGCATAGCTATAAGGTTGACAGATGGTCAGTTAAGTGTGTCTTCGATGGTTCGTAGGTGAACTGTCGAAAACATTGCTCGTGTAGGAAATGATTGCAGGGGAGACTGATTTGCTTAGGAATCTTTAGAAGCATACTTGGCGCATTTGTACTATTGTTTGCATTTGATGTATCTTTATCTAAACTTTTACGATGACTCTTCCCGCGTAAAAGGATGTTGCAATATGATTGTACGCGATTATTAGAATATATTGTGTAGTAATTGTAGTCCCGTTTATTAGAATAGTTTAAGATGCTTATGAAAACGTGCATGATAGGTTTAGGACCTAAATATGGATATTAAAAGTTTTATTGAAATTGAATTACCATGATACTGGCCGTTTGACTTTTTCATTATGATTTACTTAAGTCACTTTACGAAGAAAAGCAATCAAAGTCGATTAATACTTTTGTCTTCAGGAAATACTGCGAACACTACCGCAGACTAAAATAAAAGTTTTGACCCAAGTGCTCTATTAACTGATCGAAAGCGAATGAAGTTCTCTGCTTCAGCTTTGGCCAAAATTATTTCGTATGTTCTTTTGTCCAGCTGTTCTCCTCTAAAGGTCGCATTTCTCAACCGAATCTCGTGAAACTTTGTGAGCAGGTTCAATAATTATATAGTTTTTTTTTTGTCAAATCAGATGTTCCAAATAAAAATAAAAAATCTTTTTAAAGACAGTTTATAATATTTGGTGGTGATACTGAAACGTGAATGAAATGCAATTCATATGATAAAATGTGGAATGTGGATGGAAAGCAAATTGGTAAAAAAACAGAATAGCAATCAAGTTTGACCTCCACTCCTTAAGCTGAACAGTACGGTCGGTCCAACGCGTTGGGCGGTAATCTTCAGTTACAATTCCAGGGTTGGACCGACTAGTCAGTCTCGATCGCTTAAACACGGTTTAAATGTTTCAGAGAATTGTGAGAGTGTTTAGGAAGAGAAGTTTTGAACGCACGTGGTGCGACTATTGCCTGTCAGGTATATTAGAACGAATTATCATATTGTTCTATTATTTTTGTGTTGACACGTAGCGAATTTTATTCAAGTGTTCTTGTGAAAAAATAGCGTTGCGCCTCTGTGAACATTCACCGCAAAAAACTCTACAATCGGTGTTCCGAATATCATTTAACTCTGTCGATTTTATTACGCGAACTGCTGCTATCAATTACAGTGAACTTTACAACAACTAAACAAAATGTCTCCATTCCAGAGGAGAGCAAGAATGCCGCTCGCATTTTCACGGAACAGTCGTCCTCCCTGCTGGAACGTCTGGAAGTCCTGGAACGGCAGCTGCACGAGCGCATCGCTAGCCACATCCCGCGCGACCTGGACTCTCTCGAGCACCTGGTTCTGCAGCACAAGGACTGGGAGGGTGCCGTGCACTCGCTCACCACGCACGTGGAGGAGGTGCAGAACACCTTCAGAGGTGAGTGATGAGGAGCTGGAACAGCTGGAAGTGCTGGAGTTGCTGGTAACCACCATGACCTGAGACAGCAGCCAGTATCTTTACAAAACGGGCTCCTTACAGTGAACATTGTAAATACTGACAAGTTCCATGCACTTTGGTTTACGGCCGACAAATCCCGGTGAACTGCTGGTTATTTAGTAGTAGTATAACGTTATGCCCTATTGAGTTCTAAGCAGCTCTCTTTACTGAAAATATCACTCTAGAATCTACTCCTCACTCTGCTGAAGCGATGTGCTTGGACACGTCTGTGTTTCTGTGGCAATCAGAAGTGGTGATTGCCGGGAAGCATCAGTTTTATACATTTTGTCTTCCAAACTCTGGAACTGGTATATCTAAAAGTTTGTGAGACACTAAACGCGATCTGCAATTCAGGCACGGAACCATAATTGTATCTGTGGCCCTTTTATTGATAACCAACCAACTGTATGTCAACTTGGCAGTATTTTCACTTGCTAGTTTGTTTTGTTTCCAGGTATCGCCCTGAAGACGCCAGCCATGAAGAAGAACCTGGACAAGGTGATGGGCAAATGGAACGACATGCACTCCAAGAGCCAGCTCTTCGTAGAAAGGTGAGTTCGTTCTGTAATCTACATTATCTTCCTTAATGGACAACCGTATATTAGGAACAAAACTAATTGTCATTGCGTTGTTTTGTCATAAAGAACCATGCCTCTAAAATTGGTGGCTTGTCGCCAATATGTCTTCCAAAAAAAAGATAGTATCGTATCGCTACAAATGTATATGAATTGACTTTGGCCACGGGTTGAAACAGTTTTTATGACGGCGACCTTCAGAATGTTCAGCCGCAGTTTTTTTTATCCTTTTTAGGTAAATAAAGTTAAGAAATGAAAGGACCACTTTGAGTAAAAATTACGTATTTAAAATTTGTAACACAAATACAACAAATGCTTATTGGAACAGCCCACAACAGGGTAAGAAGGGCCTTCATTAAGTGTTTCACCTATGATTCTTATTTCTCCCATAGCACTGCGATATCAGTAAAAAATTAAGTGTCACTTCGTCATATGTTTACATGTACATATGTATACTTCCCAGGTTGAAGTACGTGGAGATCGTGGTGAACAGCATGGAGGAGAACCACCAGAGCATCACCGAGTTCGAGATCAAACTCGCGCAGTTCAACGACCTGCCCAACGACATAGAACTGCTCAAGGATGTAAGTGAACAACGACCTTGTGTTTTACTTGTTTAGGCTTAAATTCAAATGACAATGATGTCAATTTATGAAACGCGTCAAAAATATGTTTACACTTATGCGCTTTGTTCCATTTTAATTAAGAAGAATTTTTTTTACATAATATATTTGACATGACTGTAAGATTGGACTTTTTAGACTTCAAGAATCTAGTCTAAAGTGGTCTCAAGTATCAACTTGTGTCTCTGTGAGCTGTAAAACTCGCGAGCCTGTCTTATTATTTTTCGAAAATGTGAGTTGAAAAAAAATCTATATAATTTACGAATGTGCTCAGAAAATTTCACGAGAATCGGTTGAGAAATGCGTCCTGTAGAGGAAAACAGCGGTACAGCGGGACATTCGGACATACAAATGATTTTCGGCCCGAGCTGAAGCATAGAACTTCGTTGCTTCGCTCGCTCGTTTGATTTTGTCGTTTAGCGTGCAGCGGTTGCAATAGTCTAATTTTAACTTTAACAAGTGAGAAACAGGTCGTGTTTCGCACTATTCCATGCTCTGCGTTAGTTGAATACTTAACATTAAAGAGCAAGGAACTTTGCTTTTCGAACCATACAGCTGCTCTTTTTAAAGACACATTTAATGTAATGTCAAATCTTTTCCAGATGCACGAGGATCTGCTTCGCATGCAAGTGGCCGTCAGCAAACAGCAGGTCCAGGTGGAGCAGATGAACGACGACGCGGAAAACTGCCGCCGGCTGGTGGAGAGCTCCCGCGCTGCGCTGCCGCACTCCTCGCTGCCGCGCCAGGGCAAGCACATCGACCTGGAGCGCCTGGACAAGGAGGTGTCGCAGCTGAACAACCGCTGGAACAGCGTGTGTCAGCAGTTGGCTGAACGGTGAGTGCGAGCATGCCGGTGACCTGCGACCAGTTCCAGGTGGAGTACATACATACAATACAATACAATACAAATACTCTTTATTGCACACCTCACACAAACAAAGCAGTTACATAGAGAAACAATACAATAACATGTAGGTAGAGGTAGACAACAGGCGGTCTTATCGCTGAAGAGTGATCTCTTCCAGACAACCTACATACATACATATAATCACGCCTCTTTCCCAGAGGGGTAGGCAGAGATCACGGATCTCCATTTGCTACGATCCTGACAAACCACTTTCGCTTCACTCACCTTCATAACATTTCTCATACATGCTCGTCGGTTTAGGGTACTTTTGACCTGGCCTTTTTGTAACATTTCTCCAATTTGATCAGAGAAAGTTCGCCTAGGTCAAAACTACCCTAAGCAGCAGGTGGAGTACTCTAGTTATAAATGCTGCATTATCTACGCAACGTGGAAAACTACACCAGAATCGACGCGGAGTTCTATGTGTGAAGACCTGGAGCGCCAGAACAAGAAGTTAATTAAGCAATTCGTGCTTTGAGTCTCGGATTTTGCCGCTAAGTACATTAGGGGTGGTAAAGATATTAAAAAAAAATATTTTTAAAGAAATGCCTATTGTACATCGGCCTAAGACAATATTTCTCTCCAGCCTCCGAAGCTGCGAGGCAGCCTACCAGCTCCTGCGCAACTACAACGCGGGTCTGGAGAAGGAGGCCGAGTGGATCGACGACTCGTTCGGCAAGCTGCAGGCGCAGCCGCCCGTCGAGCTGCGCCCCAAGGAGCACTTCGAGCCCACCAGGGTCAGTCCACACCCGCAGCAGACTGTGAGGCTCCGTTTGCAAACATTGCGGACCACATTCTGACTTCTGATATGTATTGCATAGATCCCAGACATCCAATCAACAGACGTTGCCAACCAGTTTTTTGTGGTCCCCTCCCCCCTTCATAGTACGAACACCAACAGTTAACTGACCATCCTGTATTTCTATTGAACCCTATTACAATGCACATAAAGTGCACTGATGGTCAGTTATCTGTATTGGCGATAGTACAACTATAGAAAACTTTTATTTCAATGAAAAATTACAAAAAAATGCTTACTGCATGCAAGAAACAGTTTGATTTTGTTACAAGTTTTTGCAATCATTGTGTACACATTTACACAAGGATATACGCGTAGCGAGACTAGAGCAGCGGTAAAAAGAAGGTGGGGAGGGGGACTGAATGACAAAGGACCGTGCGCGCGGTAACATGTAATGTTTATAAAGTGGAGGATCTCAGGTAGACAAATCACAAAACATTTAGCGGTCCGCATTTTTCGCAAACGGACATCTCACTGGAGCCAGGACATGTAATGCATTACAGAGCAATTAAACTTGACGGGCGTGGGTTCCTACAGAATCAAAAACAAAAGACGCCTTACTCGTGGGCAATGGTTAAGGGCTTACGTGCATATACGAAATACTAGCTTCTGCCCGCGACTTGTACGCGTAGAACTCATTTATATTGTATCTCTCTCTTTCTGTTTGTATAGTACAAACTTTAGCCCCCCCCCCTCCCCCCTTTAGTGACAAAAACTATCCTCTGTCCTTCCCTGGATTTCAAACTATCTCCATACCAAATTTCATTTAAATCGGTTCAGCGGTTGAAACGCAGTTGAAACACAAAAACAGATAGACACGGTTACTTTCGCATTTATAATATTAATTATGTGAACCGCAAAACGAAAAGTTGCCGTCTAAGCAGATAGAGTCCAATCAAAAATGAAGCTTCATAGCCCTTAACTTTGCCATGTCCCCTGGATGTGTACCTAAATCTCTGTACGACCCACATCTGTCTCATCGGATCAAGTTTGGTTCGTCGGTCAACATGGGACTGCCGTTTTCGGTTTCGTGACTACGCCGTGGAATTCACAATGTTTGTGGAATGACATTTTAAAACACCAAGTTTACCTGGATTGGCAACGTTCTCGCCTTCGGCTCAGGCAGTAATCAATTCTCTGGTAGCCAACTTTACTAGCTTATATCATGATGTGTTACATATTTCATTGCGAATTCTACGGCTTAACTATAATAACTAGAAAATATTTATTTATTTTGCTATTTAGGGTGTTTTCAGCTCCAATTGTCTTAGGAGTCCTTTTTCAATTCAATTTATTCCATAATTTATTCCATTTCTCGACTTTTGAGTTGGTCATAAATATTAAACCCTTAATTCTTACAAAACAGCATGTGGTTTAATACTTACAATAAGTTAAAGACACGGGCTGAATGTGGACTACCACTATTACAGGTCCTAAGTAATTTAAAATCAGAGCATGCAATATTAACTTCAAAGGAGTTTTACTAATTTAACTTATTACAAAGTTTGGTTTTACATTAAGATTAAGAAACTCAACAAATTGCATGTCAACCTAAAACGACATTTATTCGGCACTACACACGGTCGATATTTGCACGTATTACCACTAATAATATTCATTTTTGGGTGTCTTGTGGTTCAAATTACAGAATCTACTGACCAGCGTTGTGGAGCGAACGCCAAAGATAGAGAAAGTTAACGTTGACGGTGGCAGATTCATAAGAGAGGCGAAGGTAAATCACAGAACAGAACTTATTATGGAAATTATTTAGTCTATGGTCCGTCTGAGAGACGTGTTTCTGAATTTGAAACTTGTTTTTTGAGTACGGTATGTTTACGAAAACAAGAGAACTGAAGGGCTAAGCTCATTATTCATAAAACTTAAAAGACCTCTGTTAGCTCGAATGTGTTTTGTTCCTTTCTGGCAAATAAATGTCAAAGTAGTATTCTAAAAAAAATTGTTAGAATATTTTTTATGAATAACGTTTTATGATAAGCCTTTTTCTGAAAACTTCTCGGGTCAGTTCTTTTGTTTTTGGATATATCTTCTATCAAATTGAGTCGTCTTTTTATAATAGTTATGTGTCGTCGTGTTCATTTACTGAAGGTTTATGATTGTTGTCGGATGGAAGAGATGGAATGGTTCAGCATTTCATCACCACCTTTCCTCAATCCTCGTTTTCGCTTAGTTGTCTCGACTTCTTTCTTTTTGGGTTCCGTCTCAGGTTCTTTCGTCTGAATTGTTGCACTTTTACTTTACGCACGTCTGCTTTGGCCGTAGATAATGCTTTTGCGCTTTAAAAGTTAACTTCACGCCTATTGTGACTACACGTGTGTGCAACTATTAACATTAACTTGTGTATGTGTGACGTGTGGATGAAAACGATGAAACCAGCAATATATTACTGCTCATCTGAATTATTGCATTGTGACTAAAGCGATGAATTAGCAAACAATTATATTACGCACCATCTCGAGCGTTCTGCATTTGAAATTCAGATTTGTTCTTTCTACATACCCATTTTGTTGAGGCCTCCTTTTTCATTGAAAGTGTTATAGTCAAAGCTCACTTTACACTGGATTAAATTAGTAATTGAGTTCAGTGATTTTAAATAACTACCTTTGCATGTGTTGGGTCTATCGTTGTTGCTATAAAATCAGTAAAATAATAGAACATATATAGTTTTTTTCGGCTTTGGTAATACTTTGGGTTACAATGCACGAAATTTGGTATCGAGAACATCTTCCACTGTTTGGTGTTGCACGCTATACAAAACAGAGCTTTGACTGTCTCCCGGCATGACTCTGTCCTGGGATACCTTGAATCTGAACAGGTTTGCCATAAGATAAGTTCAACATTATATGTGTGATATTTGAATGAAATTATGACATCTTGCGTGAAGTGTGAAAGATACATAAAAATCCTACTTGTAAGAAGTAATCAGTAATTAAGTACATTACTCCAGAAAAACGTTAAGTATGAATGACGAAATGAATGATTTCGAAATGATATCCTAATGAAATGCTTAACTATAACAATGCAGCTGATTGTTCTTTTTCCAAAATCCATGGAAGGCATTGTAAAGAAAAATACAATCAGTATCAATGTGCCTCGGTGATACGTAAAAGAGCAATCAACTAACTAACCTAAAATAACCTGCTTCGATCCTAACTCGACTTAGATCCACACATCGAGGTGCCAGCGTTATGCCGAATGGCTATGCGACGAAATCCATCCGTCCCTTGACATGAAACAACTGAAGCGGCAGGCGGAACTCGACCAGGCTGACAGACATAGGAGCAGAAATAAGCCGGTGCCGGAGCAGACTGGCGCGGAGAGTGTCGCCAGGGAACTGGACGACCTGAACGCGAAACATCAGAGATTGTTGGACATGCTTTATGAGAGACTGAGGAGGATCGCCGCCGCCAACCCTGGAGACATTGTTACATTGGTAAGTGTTTCTTTTCTATGTCATACATTGGGGAAGGCATTGACGAGTCGGCGCTTTCTTGACTTCAGATTCAGATTAAACATCTGAATAATCTATGACAAACACAACGTACAAGACATACGCCCGTTTCACGAACTTGTAGTAATTTTACAAGTCTAAACTGGCAACACAGGACAAATGGGTAGTCGTGATTAGTCAAGCGCCTCATAGTTGCAAATTTATACTTCTAGCTTCTTGAAACAGGCCACAGATGACATAGTCAAAGACGGCTCGGCCGCGGCACGAAATGGAACTAACTACCATGCTGCTGGCTTTACAATAATCTCCCGTAGGATCTCGTCTCTAATAAAACCACATAAGCCTCGATGACCGCTCGTCAATGCGTTAACTATTTATGTAGGCACTGTTACGATGATCCTTTTTTTAATTCTGTCAACCACGGGTGTTTTGAAAGCATAGGTACGGTCAATGACTTTAATTGTTAAGCCACTTAGGTGCCAACTAATATTGGTTTTCTATGAAGCTATGAAGTGTCCAGTATAAATGGCTCAACAATTAAAGTCCGTGACCGTATTTGTTTGACAGAAAAGTCGGCCCGTGCAGAATTTTCGAAAACGATACTTAAATTTGATAAAAAGGTACAAACTAGTTTTTAAAATAGGTAGCGAGCTGCAATATTTCACCCAACGTCTGCATTCAATGACAATTCAATGTCATATTTTTTAAACTGGCAACGGCGCCAATTAAAAATTAAAACGAATAATGTTTTATTCGTTTATTGCTTTACAAATTTGACCCTTCTGGGTTGCTGTTAAGTACCAGGTTTAACGACATAACGTCCACTTACAAGGTCGTATGAATCAATGTGAAACGGAAACTACGTGAGCACGCGATCTAAACTGCGATAAATATCGAAAACGTTATATTTGAATTAAGGTCAACAAGTCTAATACTGAAACTTCTGAGTAGTTAGTGATATTCAACTCTTTTCTGAATATTTAAAGGAGTTAGGGCATAAGTCATGGGTAATAACTGGAAGCCGTTTAGCCTAGTTATCTAGTGTTTAAATAGACTGGCAGAAAACACGTAATCTAAACCATCTCGGAGTCTAGAAACGTCATATTTTCAATGACCAAAGAAACTAAAGGACGTGAAGTATCAACAAAATGAGTGTGTCAAGTATGGGTGACAAACATGGCGGATGTAGTGCTGTCCCGCTATCGATAATACAGCGAACATGTTTATCGATAATATAGAGAGATCTCAGAACATATAGGTTATAACTACATTATTTTATATGAGCTAATTGAAAGTGTAGTTTTTTCAATTATTGATTGTATCAGGATTTAGCGGAATTCCATGATTTAAGATACGAGAAAAATAATTGTTTGCTATTCTGCTAAATATCATGGTTATTACGAAGAAGTTATGTATTTATCACATGCAGTCAATAACAACAAGAAGTATTAGATTTGCCCCTTGAGCTGATCCATGCATAACCCTAAATGAGTACCTACTGTAAGATTCAATAACATAATTATCTTCTGTATAATTCAAGTCTTGCGTGACTTTTGGGACAACGTATTTATTAAGTAGTATGCATTACTTGTATTCATGTAATACATGCTACCATTGAAACATTATGAGATGTTTAATAATATATTTATTTACAATGTCCACGTCTACCGGCGTGAAATGGAAGTGATATTCATATGTATACATATTAACAAATTACAAGTCGACGAGTGAACATGAGAAAATAATGATGTTTATGTACACGACACGATAATCCGTCCCCAAATTAACTGACGGACTAAATATTTTTAGAAAAGTAGCCAATGGACTAAAACTAACCTTAACTGAGAAGAATCTAGCAAGAAACTCAACTAGATCCGACCTGAGTGGATAATTACATTTACCCGTTGTACGAACCTGAATATGTAGCTGAACACGACAAGTGAACACAAATGCACCTTATTTTTAACCGACTTCAAAAAAGAAGGAGGTTTGGTAGCTAGGTGCAAAGCTTTAAGGGGGTGATAGCCGGGGTATTTTTGAGACAAGATACCAATATATATTTCGATGGCAATGCACCATCTCGTAGTCTAATAATGTCTAGTCTTGTTGAAGCATTGTTCATCAAAATGTAGAGAGCAAATGTACGTTTCTTTTACATTTTGTCTTATATTTTCAAGTCCAATTGCCTCCAATCATTTTTTCTTGGCCTAATCGCTTCTTGGTAACCTTTAAAAATAGCTATATTAGCGAATCAATGAAGCTTGTTTAGTTTCATGGTATAGTCAACAGCAAAAGTAGGTTATCATTTTTTCACCTTATCACAATGGAATAAGGTACAAAAGTGGTAACTTACTTTTGCTCTTGACTGTACCTACTATAAAATTTTACCAATCTTGACAACCCAGACGGTTTTTCAAGTTTTGTAAATTCAAGATACTGTCTCAGAGCTCACTGGTTATAGAGCTAGAAAATTCGGTATTGCGAATGACGTCATCGCCATTCATTATCGATATTTTCAAGAACAACCCTAACTGCCACTCAAAGGTAACTTTCAGTACAAAAATATCGAAAATAAAGCTATATCCTATTACAACGTATAACGAATCTTAATCTGTGTACACATTACAACATAATGCAAATGCTCAGCTCTCGATAATGCTTAAATTATCCAATATTTCAATAAAAATACATTACGTAGCGGTGCAAGGATAAACTTTGCTGATTTGGGCCTTTTCTTAAGCCACATCCTATAATGCTGCAGCTGGGCATGGTCACCACATTCCACTTATCCGTTTTCTTTCGGCCTTGTGCAGTTTATAAGATTATTAAGATAGCTATTTTAATATTTTGTTCTGTTTACATTGCCGTTGACAGATGATGTACCCACTAAACTGACGGGAACTGACATTTCGGGGCAACAAATATGGCGATTTTGGGCAACATTTGACATTTGATGATCAATTTTCGGTTCTGACTGTTATAATACCATCTCTTTTTTGGTAGCCAAATGGTGCTTGGTTAAAATGAGACAGTGTTATTTTGGAGAAGTTTACGTCTAAACAAATAAATACACCCTGTCCATTAGTTTCTTTTGTCATTGCATATTTTGCATAACTCTTTATAGCGTAGGTGCTGATTTCGAATATTTTAACTTTTTGTAGGCTTAGGTTTAACTTAACTCGCTGATCAAGATTATACTTAACTTTTACATGTATGTAAGTTCGTTATTTAATGATGACAAAAATAAACCAAACGGCCGATTTGGACTTATAGACTTATAGATTGTTCTTGAAAATTCTGACACAATTATTATAATATTAACCGATTCCACGTGAGAATGCTCGCGTGTTTACGTACAATTGAAGACAGTGATGTCACCGCGTTATGTCATTAGCTGGCCTCGAGGGCCGCCGCTGCCAAGAGAGGCGCCATAACGACATCTCTTTATCCGTGCTTTTGCCTTTTAGATACTTAAAGAAGCTGGTCATTCATTTACTTAAACTATTTATGTGACACGCAATTAGGAACAAAAATTTCTTCACCATTCATAAAACTTAACAAACATCAGTCAATTGCCTATACATATTATTTTTAATCAATAAAAAAATTAAAAAACGATATTGGACAGATAGTCAAATCAGTAACTTTTTACCCAACTGCGCGAAGCAAAGGAGGGTAACGTGTTTACCAGTCTATGTATATATGTTTGTTCCTTTGTGGCACTTAAACGCGTGGGTCGAATTTAATGAATCATACGTCAATCGATCTTGCGGGTGTCGCTGAAGACCAGACAGTAATCAAAAATCGAAATGGCGCTCACCAGACATCATATTGTAAAAAAGAAAAATAAATAAGTCAACGAACTATGTATCGTTCAATAGGTATTTTAAAATCATTATTAGGTTTCTTTATAATAACGATTTAAAGTTGGTATAACAAAAATATTCGCTTAATCATTACCTTATTTACAGTCCAAACGGCCTGATGGATTTTGGCATATGTGGTGTCGTTGGATTCCTCATAATCGTGGGAGTGATATAATATAGGCTATAATATTTTAAAAAAGCAGATGAGTTTTTTGAAAAATCTTTTGATTTCGTTTTTTATGTAACGTCAAAAACGCTCTAATACTATGTTTGTGGGGTTTTCACAGACTAGTGACGTCGCGGTTTTCTATGTACAACATAACATAGTTAATTAATAGAAAAAAAATGTTGTTAAATACCGTATTGTTCACAAATAGATTCAAAAAATATCATAAACCTAGTATTAATAAGGGAACCTTCGACGTCAACTTGTGCGAAGGAAGATCGTATTATACAATAAAATGAAATTGTTTATGCCCTAGTAG
Organism: Epinotia nisella; assembly: GCA_932294315.1. Classification (NCBI taxonomy): domain Eukaryota; kingdom Metazoa; phylum Arthropoda; class Insecta; order Lepidoptera; family Tortricidae; genus Epinotia; species Epinotia nisella. Next base: position 14,267,485 of record OW028693.1, read on the forward strand.
TTTAACCGGCGCGATTCTGAGCACATTGTTATGAAATGTGGCGGTGTGAAGTGAAGGTCGCAGCGCAGATAACGCATTCGATGCACAGAATTACATACTCATTCACTGACCAATTTTCAGCCAAAACATTACTTATGTATTTACCTACTTTCTTACGCAAAGAAAAGTTTCGCCCGCTAAAATGTAACACACCGACCGTCACGGATATATATCATTGTAGACCTTCAATATGTGAAAGTCGGATTTCAGATTTGCAGCTAGCTTAAGCGCTTAGCTTAGGTCATGTTTTAAACTAGCAATCAGGTACTAGCAGTTTTATTTTGATGTAAATTAGCGTCAGCCGAGTGTTGCACGACACTATCTGGGGAATTAAAAAAAAAGACATTAAGGTTAACTAAAGTGATGTTCACGTCACGTCTAACCTGTCGGTTTTGTTACTAAACGTAATGCGATTGACATTGACTGTCGGTTTTGTTACTAACTGAAACTGTCCGTATAAGGGGACAAAAATAATGAATATGCCCATCTCGGTGATGTTAGAGAAAGATCTAATTACAACTTTTAGGCAAATACTTTTACAGTACACATGGTGTTACTTTTCCGCACCAGTGCGAAAATGAGCACTTTCCGTGCATATGTTGAAACTTTAAATAGCCATATGTAGTGTAAAACGTTGTACGATACACGTGCGAATAGGTAATTCGCAACTCATGTCGATTTAAAACACTCCCTTCGGTCGTGTTTTAATTTATCGCCACTCGTTGCGAATTTCCTATTTTCTATACTTATGATTTTTTTCGGCAACTTTTCAAAACCAGTCGGTTTAGATTCCTAATATGCTAAATCCCACACGCTCAGGTAATCGTAAAAAACTAGCCTCCTATTTATTTACGCCATGCAATTAAACTTGGAATAAAGCCACCATTTATCGTCCACCTACACAGCTGACCTCATGCCGTGGGCAGCACCTCTATATGGCAGTTACCTACAGTTTGATTGGCGGCTTTAATCCGAAAACATATCCGCCTTAAACATATGTAAACAAATACAGTCTAAATATGTGATCATTTTGCGTTTATTAAATAGGTTCTGTAGAGGCCAGAAAGTCAGGTAGTTAATTAAAACGTTTCAGAACATAATACAGAGAATATAAACAGAACTACCTATATGAAAGTTTCAGTCTACTGTTCAGACGTTTGTGTTTAATTGTAGAATCAATGATTGCCTTCAAAAATATAGGTACATAAAGCACCATCAATACGTTTTGTAAGATAATTTGTACTTGACTTCCCAGTTTCAATTATTGTAAGCTACCAAAGAAAGGAGAGCGTAATTAATAAGTCAATTTTACATCTGGATTACGTTCATATGATATAAACAGATGTTCGTAAACTTCGATTTATAATAATGATGAAGGGTAATGCTTTGAAGAGGCCTCTTATGATAAATACAAGTCACGGCTGCTAGGTACTTTAAAGTATCGCAAATAATATTGATTACATGTATATTTTACACAATTATGCATTATACTTATTTATATCACTTATTCCCTTACTAGCAAATAAGTAGGTAAGTTAGTTGAATTCAGTCTGACACTGTTTTTACTTGAAAACTTTGTATAGATTCTAGGTGTCAACGACTTGCATACTTTTAAATTGGACCCGGCAAAAACTACTTTTAAACGGAACTCAGAATCGGAACAAAGAGGCTATTCAGACTGTATTAATGTCGGCTGCCAGAATACGGTAGTGAACAGTAAATAACTACAACTTAGAAAAGTTGAAAAACCCCCGGCATTTTCATTTCAAAGTTCAATATATCAAAAACGGCTGAACCGATTTTGTTCAATCACGTCGAACTCGATCACGTCAGCTTTCGGACAAAAAAAAACTGCATTAAAATCGGTCCATTCGTTTTTGAGCTATGATGCCACAGACAGGCACACAGACACGCACCCCTCTTTTTGCGTCGGGGGATAAAAACAAATTATTCTTAAATTACCAATAAACAAAATTCACGGAAATACCGTTTACCGGTCAGTAAAACGATGCAACCCGCTCTAAATTATTTGCAAATTTCCAGAGTTTACAGAATAGCGTAGCTTGGAGTGTCACTCTTTCCCTATGCGCCGTTAAAGTTATTTAAATTAAGTATTGTTGTATTGGATATGTGTTAGGTCATACTCTGACCCACCACATATCTCAACTGTTATAAGGTAAACTATATTTAGACGTTACGCGAACTGGTATACATACATACAGTTGTCATTCTTATTGTGCTAATTCACAATATGGAGCCGGTTTTTGGTGCAACCATAATGAACGTGTAGACGAGATTTTTTTTAAGCTGAAATTGGAGTAGATAGACTCTTTGAATTTAAATTGGGCGGGCATTAAGTGATACAAAATTATGTTATGATATCATTTTAAATGTTATCAAGATCATGTATAGACCCACACAAGTTGCAATGACAAATCAAACCAGTCAGACTTTTTGTATCTTAATGTGTTTATATCGCAGACGTCTTGTTTGCATATTTGAATAAAATTTGGTTTAAAAACAAAGTATATCTCGAAGTTTTTAAATTAGAATAGGTATGAAGTTCCGACCACGATCCATAAATAACTGCGAACATTCTTATACCTACAATTCGTTATTTTAATTACTCGCCATGACGTAATTTTACTTGGAAGCATTATCCTCAACCAAGCATCAAGTTAAAAATGTTATTTCGGCGCCCACTAACTAGAACCCAGTAATATATTCTGGCTAAATAAGTTCTAGCGAATTATTTCAGCTAGGTAGGTACCCGAATTCGGCGATACGCGGATCCATACTTTATCTGACGTGTTGTGTCGCGATAGAACAATCGATTTGATACATTTAGGTTCACACTCATCTGATGAGCTCTGACGTGATGGCTCCATTTCTGTTAGACGTCAAAGAGCATGACGTCATGTAAATATGAATCCGGCTTTATAGATGCTCTAGCATGCTCAAAACTTATGAAAATAAAGAGAGCTTAAGAAATCAGCGGACAGTTAAATTTACTTAGCAGTTTAGTTAAAGTTTTGCTGCATTTTTATCTGCAGAATGTAATAAAAGATTTGCGTGACTGCTATCCGTGAACGGGCTTTGAACCTGCCTAAATGACCGCATCTATGGACGTCGGTCACGAAAGCCAATGAATGGGCGAAGGGGTTTTTGTGACTATGTTTTTGCTCTATTTTTTGTTTTCTGTGATGACAGAGAGATGAAAAAACGTATACATTTAGCGCCAACGCTAAAAAAAACATAAAAACAAACAATGTAAACATTACGGTTTTGACTTTTTGAATTTGAATATAGAATAATTGATGAGTTTTTGATTGGTTCGTTTAAAATTGTATCGGTGATGTAGTGTCGTGCCCTAATGCATCCGTCAGCCGAGGCCGACAAAATTAGAGTTTGAATAGTTCGCTTAGCCATTTTGAGGTTTTCGGTTTAATCTGAATCATAAGTTAAAACTCAAGGTTTTTCCTTGCTATTCAACCCGCATACAAACAAAGAGTCGTTTCACCTCTTGCCGAAAACGGCCATGTATGAAGTACGTGTGGAATTCACAAGAGTTAGTGTTGTTGATACTTGGGTGACGTAAGGCGACATCAATCGGCATGGTCATAGTGTCAAGGTTTGCAAACTACTCTTTAATCGAATACTTACTAAACAACGAGATTAACCTGTTATGGCTTGAACAATATTTATAGCAACTTGCTGCGTTCTTAAGATTAGACCTAATGTCAAGGTCTCGCTGTCGTATGTGTAGGATAGGAACGATAAGATTTATGACTGCCAAATTTTATAGGTATCCCTTCAAGAATTCGCTTTGAGGACTATCCCTAATCAGTAATCTTTGTGACGTGTCAAAGGACATCGAATCATTCAGTCGGACGGATAGCAAAATTCGATACGATGACGCGTGCGAGAGTTTTTAGTAGTGCGCGAACGACGGCCGGCGACCGACGCTCGGTGCAAACTGATACGCTTCGCAAGCGACGAACGAATTTAAAATTTTCGAATATCGAAGTGTAAAAGTGTGTTTGATTGCCAGTATTTCTGGCATTGTGTTGAAAGGTTGTCTATGGCATAGTGGAGTTTTAAAAAAGTCGTTAAGATGTGTTTAAAAAGTTTACGTATTTACATTACGTTGTCAAGGGTTTTTTATCAGAAACCTTGACTTTAAGTTTACTGATTCTGTAAATTAAAGTTCAGCTGAAATATTACTTCTATTTATTGCATTAGGTAATGATGATTATCTGACATTGTGTACAAATAATACTGCGCTATCAGTCAGATAATACTCATGGATATGAGTTACATGCTGGTCGGATATTTAAGTAATATTTAGTATACGACCACTTTTAAATCGGTGTCAGGGTATACTTAACCGAAAAGTTAACATGTCTCTGCGTCTTTCAAAATACGAGGAAAAACGAGTTAAGACCACTTTTTTGCTAGCACGCGATTTTGTCGCAGTCGCAACTTCTGTTCCGAATTCGCGAAATCGATTCTTATTTTCGTTGCAGCTACTGTAACGTATTACGTTTGGAATTAACATATTTACCAGTTTGTGATTGTCAGACAATGCGGGCTGAAGCATGCCTTCTTGCAAAAGATATCTGATAAACTTTATGCTCGAAATAAAATACGATAACTGAAATGATTGCTATAGGTTCTGGTTATGAAAGCGAGATAATAAAATGCATAGTGGTATAATCTTATCGATGTCGAAGCAATTATTAAGGATATAAATAAATAAACAAAGTTTTCATTTGTATGACAGCCAAAAAAGTGGTTAACCACTTTACGACTCTATTACTTGTTTTAAAGTTCAACGGTAATAATAATGGCAACTTAGTAAATTTAAATGGCATTGTTTTGCGCCTAAGCCTTGAGCCTTCATAATGATTCATTACATGTATAATTATAATAATTAAAAACTTAGAAAAGCTGAAAAACTCCCCGTCATTTTCATTTCAAAGTTCAATATCTCAAAACCGGCTGAACCGATTTTGTTAAAGCGTCGCTAAAAACCATATAAATCACGTCAGCTTTCGGGCAAAAAAAACTGCATCACAATCGGTTTCGTTTAGGAGCTACGATGCCACAGACAGACACAGATACACAGATACGTCAAACTTATAACACACATACAAACATAAACCTGTAATTTCAGCCAGCCTATTATTATTTTACTTGGAATTCGACATGCTTACATAGATTCGATTACCAATCGTTGATAGTTCTGGTTTAACTTGTCTTGTTATTTTAAAAAAACCTTACTTCGTAGCTCCGAGTGACATCACCAGTTTCAGTAAAACGAAACCAAATACGCGGCGCGGCGGAAACGTGTCTATAGTCATTGTTTTTTTTTACGTCTGGCTGTTGACAGATCCTAGGAGCGTTTACGTAGACATTATTTTGGGAAAAAAATCCATCGACACTAACATGGAGAACCAAAGCAATTTTTATTTGTTTTTGGAGACCGCAATTGACTAACCAAATTATTAGTGGCTGTAAATATATGTATACACGATCGTATAACTAAAATCGATTTTCCAATATACTGGCTTTTCCTAAATTTACCACTGCATTTAATATTTAAGCATAGATGCAAGCTATTTGTGTAATGAAGATGTGTTTCTGCAAAAAGAGGCCATATCAAGACATGTTTTTAACAGAAATCTTGTCAAGAGAAACATAGCTGATTACTAATAAATATTGCGTGTAGGATATGATGATGAGAGGATTCGTTTGTAGCGCGGAAAGATGCATAGATAAAGTCGAGAGTATTGTTGCAAAACGACGCGGGAAATCCGCGTCTATGCATGATTAGATGCCATGTTGGAAAACTTCACGCTTTCGTTCAGACATTAAAATAAGGGGAATTCAAAAAAGTATGCGCCGGATAAACGATTGATACCGCCTCGTGTACCAATAATCTGTAATTTTGTGGTCTGGCTCCAAGCAACATTGTCGGCTATTTCTGATTTAAGTCTTAATTCTAACCTATTTAGAGTTCTTATTGTATTAAAACCTTGAATGCTTTGAAACTTTTCTAGCCCCGGGTAACGATTTGGCAACGATCGCAATTTAGAATGCGTTCACGATACTATTTTTACTCACTACCATTATGACATTGTTGTAATTTGCCGCCCTTAAAACTCTTTTCGGACATATTATCGATCTTGTGATCTTGAAGATAAGTGCTGTCTTGGTTTTCACGGAGCGCACCATAAATTAAGGCGTGCTTTTGTTTTCATTAGGTCTTTCGCTAGTTTCGATATGTTGTAATGGACCTCTTTACATGTCTGTGGCGTTCCGTGAGTTTTTAATTTATTTGTATATAGCATTACCAAAATCATCAAAGAAAAACTTGCTAATACATAAAACTTCCTTGACTCCATATACATGTCTATTTAGATTTTATCTAAGTCGACGGATTCCCTTTTTGCCTAACCTTAAGTTTGTTGTGGTTCTGCTAAAAGAGCTGTTTATAAATCGTAGACATTTAATTTGAAGGTCAAACCTCAAATAAGCCTGTTGCACTAACTTTTATTACCTAAATTAAGGTATCAAGGTTGCAGTTAGTCATTTCTATGATGTGATGCGGGTTTTTAGGGTTCCGTAGCCAAAATGGCAAAAACGGAACCCTTATAGTTTCGTCATGTCCGTCTGTCCGTCTGTCCGTCTGTCCGTCTGTCCGTCTGTCCGTCTGTCCGTATGTCACAGGCATTTTACTCGAAAACTATAAGGTGTATTTGAATAAAATTTTGAGGATAGGTGTATTTTGTTAGCCGCTACAAAGTTTTGTAATTAAAATTACTAAAAAAAATTTTTTTCGGGGTGTACTCCATACATAAAACTAAAAGTCAAAAAATTTTTTTTCATCGTGAGCCCACGTGTGGCACATGAATCGATAGGCCTTTCAAAATAAATATAAGGTTTCTCGGCAATTTTTTTGATTAAGTGAATACAGTCAGAGATAATCGCCCCGAAAGTCACTAAAATTCTGTCCCCCCCCCTCTAATTTTTGAACGGTGTGTTTTAAAAATATGAAAAAATTCATGGACACAGTGCTTATTAAGTTCATTCACCGAAAATTGTTTTGAACAAGATCGGATGAAAGGTTTCCGAGATATTGCTGAAAAACTGCCTTCCTCAAAGAAAAGGACGTAAGTGCCGTAAGATTTCTATGACGATACGACCTTTTTATAGGCACGGAACCCTTCGTTTTGCGTGGTCCGACACGCACTTGGCCGGTTTTTTAATTTGCTCAGATCTTATCCAAGGCCGTGGTCGCGCGAAGTGAATTTGTTATTATAATTTATACCGCTTCTGTCTTTGCATTTTAAATTACACTAGACTTTTAAAAAAATCTGGATTTTTAAATAATACGTACTCTGGCACAGCGGGTTATAAAGTCAGAGTACTTTATTACCTGTCAATATGAATATGCTATAAATAAAAAATAAAAAAAGATTTATTGTCGCAAAAAAAACAAAATCTAACACTTCCCACCCCAATTATTATTTATACTATAGTCTTCTTTGAACGTCATTTATAGGACTTACTATTGTTGCGTCAGACCCTTACTAGTTACGCAAAGAGCTTCTAAAAAGATGAAATTTAAAAAATACCTTCTTTTCTAAAATCTGCGGGTGAAATTCGATTCTAAGTTGATAACAATACGACTGAAAATAGAAATAAGCCTATTCGAGAATTGATCAAATCCTGCGCTCGCGCAACGGGTTCCCTTAGAATAATGTCCTCAGCGGAACACATCTGGGTCGCTGACCCGATTTAGGGCTTTTTGAATAGATGCCAAAGACAATTTGCCATCACCACTCCAATCCAGTTTGTTATTCAAATATTGTTGCGGATTTTTGGTGACCTCATTGTTTGTTTAGTCTCGAAGTTCTTCACTTTAGATTATATACATATTTCATCCGACGTGTTTTGTTAACTAACCTGAGCTCATGTTATGCTTAATATCTAGGGGACCGAGCTTTGATAAATAAATAATTAAAATCTTATTATCTTGATTGCCGTTTTTCGTGTTTTATTCGGAGAAAACGTGTTTTTCTGAATATGAGACCAGATTGTTTTTTCGAATCCGGAAACCGCTGAATTAAAAAAAAACATCGTATAATTGGAGTCGTTTTCGAAGACCTGCCCTGCTAGCATAACTTGTCTCTCTACTCTACTCGCGCGCGAGATTAACTGTCCGTCACTTTCTGATTAATGCTGTCAAAAAGTGACAGATAGTCTGTCACGCGCGTGAGTAGAGTAGAGATACAAGTTATGCTAGCAGGGCTTTTTCCAAAAACAAATGAATATACAAATACATATTGCTTGTTTTAATCACAGTTTCCTGAAATCTAAACTAAATACAAGTGATTATGCAGGTGATTTCTTATCCTAAAATAGAAATTTGCATTATTTAAATTAAGTATATCTCTACGTTTTTTTTTTTCGTTTAGTCATATAGTAATAATGTTGTTAAAATGTAGACTACAGTTATAATGAGAATGATTTTTAACGGTCTTCATAAATGTATTATACGCTGGACTAGGCTTAACTAATAAGCAGGTAAATAGTTATTAGTTAAGTAAACAATTCTCGACTCACTGTTTACAAATGGTTTGCTATTTGTTAGAATATGTTTACACAAATCGGTAGCTTATTTACTATGTTGTATTTGTGGTATTCTTTGTTTACGTTTTGGCTGACGAGTCCAGTGTATGTTTCCTGTTAGTCTTTATGGCATTGGCATAAGATTGAATCTCATCTGACCTCTGGAAATGGTTTGAAAAATAGAATAAAAGCTTAGTGACAAATATATACATTTTGGCTTTTTTTTCCTAAGTTCAACGGGCTATAGTCTAAACCGTGTCCACGGAACGATGTAAAGGTCTTAAAAGTCATCATTTATTCTATAAACTACTCGGTACAATAATTATGTAACTAGTTTTCAACCCAATAAATTAAACGGTTGAAATTCTGGTGCTAACGAGTTGAAATATTCACACACATGTACTAAATCCACTCCGCCATATCCGCCATTTGGAAGAATGCCGCCGTTGGATCTAAATATAGAGATTACTATGTCTATGTCATAACTCATAACCATCTCGATTTATGCATAGTATCTGTTTAAACTATACTATCACACGCCTTTGAAGTGATAGTAAAATAACCGCTAATTTCATTATATTTACCCATTGTAAATATTTAATAAGTTATAACATTTTGGTGATTTTATGTATACCAAAATATTTATTGAAGGTGATTATTTTGACGTCATAGTTCTGTTTATGAACGCTTATTTTTTTACCTCAATGACTACAAGTACATACAGCCCTATCAGGGTAACCAGAGACTGAGGGTCTTCCGGCTATCAAAAAAACGTAACCATCATTTAAGTAGTCAAATGTCAGATGTCTCACTCATGAAAACACGATTGCCGAGCTGCCAACTTTAGAACTACATCTGTTCTCACTTCTCGTCAACTTCAATGTCAACATGTCAAAACGAACTAAATAACTCGTCAATAAAGTAAATACTGCGGCATAAACAGTCATTACATAACCCCACCTTTACATAATGCGATTTTGTTTCCAAACGGTGTCATAGTGTCAAGATTAAGCGGTCACCGCACCGCACAGGCGCGGCGCGATGCGCGCGCACGATTTCCGCGCATTTTCCGATTCGAATCAGCCAGTCACCGTCATAACCTCAAAAGCTATCAAACAGCTGTTTTACCGAACGTTATCTCTAATATAGCTTTACACTATACAATTAATATTATGGTAATTAACAACAAATTTCCGCGCGGGCTAGACGAGCCGGTCGCCATCTCGGAATGATTTAAATTTAGAATCAGTAGTTTTTACGATTTACGGTTTTCTGGCTTTCATTCAGTTTTCAGACAGTACGTTTGTCAGCTGTATTCTTAACTCGTTCGTTTCCTTTCATAATTCAGTAATTTAATGACTGTATTCTATTTCATTTGTAATAATCTAGTCTTCTAATTGACCGGTATTTATTTAGGTACAGGTTACATTTTAATTAAGTGATGATTAGCAGACGTTGTGTGAAATGCGCCAGTGTTGTGTGACAGGATTATAGTGTTTGTGTTGTGACAATGGAAGAGTACGAGTATGATTTCGCGTACGAGTGTCGGGTTGGTATTCTCACGTTTTTAAACCTTTATTTATTATAAAAAGTAGGTTTAGTACGCAGTTCGGTTTCCCTAAAATTATGGGCGCGGTTGAGCCATAAATCTAGACTTAGTCTGCCTTTTGTAACGATTATGGTACACGCGTGCTGGCCTGCCGTACCATCACGCAAGCATTATAATATGTAGGTGTGCGAAAACCCAAATAATTACTGCAGAAACTGGGTATCAACATTTAAATTAATCTGAAATAAAATCATTGTCCTACACGTTAACTCCAGTTTAACCCATTCGAAGCCACGCATCGCTACGCGTGCTACGCCGTAGAGGCATGACTCATATGTTGAGTTGGCCTTGAATGGTTTAATATACCACGATGTTGTGATTGTGTCACAACCAACAAACAAAGCTCAGAAAGAGAGTTTTCTGAACGTCTCAGTTTCCTCGGGTACCATCAGCTAGAGTTCTACTCCAAAACTATATCCTTTGCATCACGTCCGATTAATGTATAACCAAATAATCCGCGTCCACGTATCTTTCTCCTTTAATGGGTTAAAAAAAAGATAGAGATATAGTTGACGCGGATTATTGGACCGTACATTAACTGGACCCAGCATAGCGTAGTCCCGACTGGGCTAGCGACTCATGTGTTTTTTTTAAATTGCAGCGTCTCGTGGAGGCGATGGCGCCGCGCTCAGCGCGCTCCTTCCGCCAGGAGTTCAATATGCAGGACCTGGCGAGCTCCACGGAGCACACCTACACGTCCACGTATACCTCAGAACAGTAAGTGTACTCTGCTTTGGGGCTTGATATTACGACATCCAAAACCAGAGCCAGTTTTAAAAAGAGCTATGGTTCAAATGTTTCGATATCGTATTATTGTGGAATTGAGCAATGCAAATCGAATTTCTTAATCAAATCTGTAGCATAACAGTTAATATAAGATATAAATTATTACTATTTTTTTATCACCATGTTTAACCGTTACAGTAAATACTCAGTATCTCGGTTCAGTTTTAATTTTTAATGAAGATTTGATTAAAAAATCGTATTTTTTTTCGTGTGCAGCTTTTTATGCGTCATTCCTCTTGTAACAGATACGTCAGGACGTCGCATTCGACAGAGTTAGACGGGCATGCGCCCATATCTAACGGCAAACTAGTCTCGCCCAACTATACCAAAACTATAATCGAAGACGACAGACCAGACATAAGGAATCTCAAACGCGTACACAAAATGTACGAAGGACCCAACATAATAGAATCCAGAGGCATAGTCCACCCAGAGACGAAGGAGATCCTCACAGTCGGACAGGCCATAAGTATGAGAATACTTGACGTCCGGACAGGGAGGTTACTGTCATCCCCCGAAACGAGACAAACCATGACTATTGAACAAGCAGCGAAACAAGGGCTCATTGACCCGAAACTCGCTGCAAGGTTAACAGGACCTTGTGGAATGACTGAAGATGGAAATGAAGTTACCTTACTAGAAGCTATCCAGAGCGAACTGTATGACGCCGAACAGGGACTGGCGGACCCGGCGGAGAAGAGAATCAAGGTAACTGTTCAAGGAGATAGACCGAGCACACAAGGAATGAGTATCTCCGACGCCCTGAACAGGGGACAAGTCGATTTACAGAACGGTCTCTACAGACTGCCCAATGGCAGCTACATCACCATCGCCGAAGCGTACCAGAGGGGTTACCTCATCTACAATGAGATTATCAAAATAAAATCCAGCGTTCTGTCTTTATCTGACGCGATCAACCAAGATTTAGTTGACAACAGCGGTTGGATTCTGGACAGGAATTCGGGCGATAAGTTCCAATTAGATGTTGCGATCAAAAATGATTTAATCAACCCCAATGTTAGGGAAATCGTTGACGCTAAGAACGATGTTAAAATAACGCTTGCTGAAGCAATAGAAAAGAATATTATAAATACTAAACATTCGAAATACGTACACAATGTGACTAAAGAAAAACTTTCATTCAAAGACGCGTCAAACAAGCGTTTTATTTGCAAACCCATGACACTAAAAGACGTTTGTGATAATAATTTAATGACAAATGACGGTAAAATACTTTCACCCGCCAAGAGAACACCTTTGAATATTTTGGAATCTATTTCGGTAGGCGTGCTAGATAGTGATAGCGTAAAATGTGTAACAGATACTAAATCAGCTCAGTTGCTGACCCTGTCAGAAGCACTAGGTGCGTTCATTATTCAACCCGATAGCAAGTTCCGAGACAACCTGACCGGTGAGGTTTGCTCCATCCCTGAAGCAGTCGACCGCGGTCTGATTACGTCGGTGTCCCAAAGATCCATTTTCGATATCGACGGTTTCAGAGACCCGAAAACAGGCGAATTCGTGTCATTCAACGTAGCTATGAGCCGAGGCTACCTTAAGTATGTCAACGGTGAAACATTCCTTAAATCTGAAAGCGGAGATTTCGTTTACCTAGAAGACTGCACGAAAGTTTCCATTGTTAGGCCTGAAGTATTAGAAATGTTTAATCGTAAAATAGGTATTTATGAAAATGGAAAAGAGCTCAGTGTGCTAGACGCTGTGTTCAAAAACATTTTAGACCCGAAAACAGGCTACTTACTGGACGCCACAACAAAAAGGCCCATTCCTTTCAATAAAGCTGTAGAAATTAACATGATCACGCCCGAAGGAGCGGCGTTGTTAAATTCTCTTCTTAATATCACTCTAACATTACAAACTGTGACGAAAACAGTCAAGCGTTATGTCACGGTAACCAATACAAACACTTCTCAAAGATCGGAGACATTAATTACATTCGCTGAAGCCGTAAGGCGAGGTCTCATAGATGAGACCACGCAGACTTTCACTGACCCGCTTACCGGGACCGTCTTCCCCATCCAACAAGCTTTAGATGAAGGCCTGTTAGGCGTCGAAAAGAACGAGCCACGGGTTATTCAGTTACACGACCGCGTCAATAAAAAAGATCTATTGCCCGGGCAAGTGGTAGAACTAAAAATTACGAAAAAGTCTTATATCCAGGACGTACCGGTTAGTCCTGAGAGCAAGGTCCAAGGCGACTCTCGACCTGAAACCATTAAAAGCCCCGATTACGTAGTCCGTGAGACGATCCATCCGTCAGACAGCTCGATGCAGGAAATTAGAACTGTTACATCAAAATCATTTGTCACGGAGCCCACGGTAACTTCAATGACTATCAAGAAAAACACTATAGAGCTACCTCGTGGTGGCTGGGCTCTCAAAGATGCGATAGAACAGCGTCTGTTTGACCCTGAATCTGGAAAGTTTACGATTCCTGGAACTGACAGAATCCTCGAGTTTGAAGAGGCGTTAAAATTAAACATAATCAACCCCGACTCTGCCATGGTTGTCGACCCTAAAACTAGGAAACAAATTCCTCTCGACAAAGCCCTCGAAATCCGTATTCTCGATAAAACCGGACGATACAAGCAAAACACCTCAATCCTTAGTATGAAAGTAGCAATTGAAAGAAAACTGATCATTTTCTTACAATCGTCCATCTCTATGTCCTCACAGAAAGTAATTACGATCACGTCTGTAGCCGGTATGCCGGACAAAATGGAAATTTCTGAAGCACGCGACTCCGCGTCACCTTGTGATGTAACTATGGAAGACCAGTCCGCTTTTGAACCTGTCCAAGTAACTCCCGGTGTTATATTTGATCCAGCTACTGCTTTAGTTATATCGACTATTTCGGGCGTTTCGGAAAATGTTTTGGAAGCGGTTGATAGGGGCGTAGTCCCGGCAAATACAGTTAAAGTCGTTGAGTCTCAAACAGGTACTCTTATAACACTTAACCAAGCGATAGAAAGGGGTATTATTGATAAGAAAACGGGCGAATACAAAGATAAGTCAGGTAAGAAAATGAGTCTTACGGAAGCCGCTCAAATAGGGCTCATTGCTGTGGTCGGAGCACCACTGGTAGGCGCGTCTAAAATTATTCAAGTTGTTAAAAGCACTATGGTCGTAGATCCGCGTACTGGACAGAAAGTGCCAATGGAAGTAGCTTACGAAAGGGGCCTGGTCGATGCAGTTACATTTAAGAAATATGAGGAGTCTTTAAGGGACAAGACCCCTGATAGTGACTCTACAGATTATGCTAATAAAGCTTCAGGCTCTAGCACAACTAATATTTCTCAGGCCACCAGCAAACAAATTTCTGTAGGAGGTGCCGTATCGGAAGGTTTTATTACAGTAGAATCCATCCAAAATAGTCTCTCCGCTGATAATAGGCGAGTTATAGAATTACCGGCGGAAAAATATAAAGTACTCCATCCCGCAGATGTAATTCAAGTAGTTAATGTTACCTCTCAGAAACCGAAGTACAGCGTCAATTTATCCCAAGAAAGAGTAGTAGAACAGTTTGAGACAAAACCAATCGTTTTACAAAAGCTAAGAAAACAAGTAGTTACACCTTTAGAGGCTGTTGAAAAAGGTCTTATTGATAAAGAAACTGCGAATATTTTGGAAGTTGTGAAAGTTTACAAGGACGAAAGCGGCTCTCCTATTACGCTGGAAAAAGCCATTCAAAAGGGCTTAGTAAATGAAAAGACAGGAAAAATCGTGGATCCTCTGCATGGCGATGTTGTTACTATCAAAGAAGCCCTCAAAAGAGGTATACTGGATGGAGAAGGCCAAGACGAGGTACTGATCCCCCTGGCCAAGAGCCTATCAATACCCGAAGTTTTAGAACAAGGCTTATTAAATCCGGCCACTGGCAAAATAATCCACCCCGAGACCGGCAGCCAATTGACACTACGTGAAGCAATCATTTGTGATATTGTAGATCCTTTGTCAACAGTGACAATTGCTCCCGGTAGAAAGATAACACTGACTGAGGCTATAGAAAGAAATATTATTGACAGCGACAAAAATGTCCTTAAAACCAACGAAGGTTCGCTTGATTTAGTCACTGCCGTAAATGCGGGCGTTTTCCCTGAGCGTCAGGTTGTGAAGTCAGCCGAAAATATTCCCCCTGCGGCCATGACGCTCTCTGTAGCCATTAAACAAAACGTTATTAATCCTAAAACAGGCGAGATCAAGCACCCTCTTACAGGACAAGTAATACCTATTGATGAAGCAGTTAAAAAAGATTTAATAATGGCTATACCATACCCACAATCTGAGGAAACTATAACACTGGAGGAAGCTTTGAACAAAGGCGTAGTTAATTTGAAAGATGCTACCTTCGCAGATCCGAAAACGAAAGAAATTATTCCGTTAGATAAGGCAATGGAACAGGGACTTCTGGCTGTCAAGCCAAATACTGAAATAATGGGAGGCGTAGTTACAACAATTACTGAAACCTTCACGTCTCAACATACAATAACAACGAAGATGATTGAACTTCTAGCTGATTACGTCCTGGTAAATGCAAACGAAGTACAGAATACGAAAACTGGTGAAGTAATCACAATAGATGAGGCACGCGAAAAAGGCATAGTTAGAGACGAACAGGTAAGCAAAGAACAATTTACGACCAGTGACACGAATATAAGCTTCGAAGACGCGCTCACTCACGGGTACATTAATATTGAGCAGGGTACGTTTACTCATCCAAACACTGGAGAAACTATACCTATTGCCGAAGCTGTAAGCACCGGGCTATTAAACACGGAGGTAGCTAAAGAAGTAACTGAACCAAAGCCAAAAAGCGAAATGGAAATGCTTGACTTAAACGAAGCATTTGATCTTTTGTACGATGAAAGGTCACAAAAGTTTAGAGACCCTAAATCTCCAAACAAAACAATTACGTTTAAAGAAGCTTTGGAAAAGAAAATTATTAATCCAGACTCCGTAATTTATAACATCGAAGCTGGTCAGCCAGTTACGTTAAAGGAGGCAGTAGACTCGGGCCTCATTGACAAGAAGACAGGTAAATTAAAAGAACCGAGAACCGGAAAGTCAATCGATGTCAAAAACGCTGCCAAAATGGGCTTGGTAGCAGTTGTAGCTGCTCCAGTTCTAGCCGGCATGGCCGTCATCCAAGGAGCCAAGATAGTAACAAGTAAGATTATGAAAACTAAACAGGAGACCGCCCAAGCGACGGAAACGTCAAGCCGAGTCATTACGGACAAGTCACTCAAATCCGTTACTGCTGATATCCGCAAAATTGAGGAACCTAAAAAAGCAAGCGTTGAGCGTCACGAAGTGGCACATAAGCCCGTAGCACCTGCCAAAATTTCCCATTCTCGTGATGTCACTGTAGAAGAACTTCAACCGGTAACAAGTAAAACTGTTGTAATAGAAAAGAAAATTGAAGCTGAACCTAAGAGTACCATAACTCCGTTAAGAACAAATAACGAGCCTGCACAAATCGACTCTAAAACTATGACACTTAAAAAAGAATCCAGCATAGAAGGTAAAGTGCCTGAAAATAAATCCACTGCAACTAAGAGTGCTGATGCTGCGCCATTACAGAAAAAGGCGCTAGATGTAAAATTGAAGGAAAATACTCCTGTAGAAAGCTCGAAAGAGTCGCAGAAGCCTCATCAGGCAATATTAAAAGAAATAAAACATCAGAAGTTGCCTAAAGATCGTGATGCACAAAATGTATCAGAAAAGAGTGACATTGCAATATCAGAACAAACTCCCAGCCAAGATCAATCATTTGTAGATTATGTTACCCACGAAAGTAAAGCGATATATATAAGACCGAAAGAAGCACTCAAACAGTCAGATCAAATCGAAGAAGTAGTACCAGTTATACAAGAATTCAGAAAAACGACACCCGAAGGTGGTGAAATTACGACTATTGTTAAAACAGTGGTGACTACATCTGATCCCACTGAATACATCACGGAACACACTACCAGTACTTTCGTAACAAAGTCGTCTAAAATAACAACAGTTGAAATAACTCAGAATGAATCATCATCTTACCAAGTGATTAGTGAAGAAGTTTCTGTACCTGATGAATACGGAACTACTGTTGTGAGCTATGAGACAGAATACTTTGAAGCTCCCGATGAGACTGATAAAACGATAGTGGACAGTATACCTATAGATATGGTAGCTCCAACGAAGTCTAAACCTGATGAGGAACGTAAAGTATCTGCCCATAAGCAGCAATCGCCGTCCAAGGATGATAATGCTCTCAAAACTAAGGACCCGGTTAAAGAACCTAAAGTACCTGCCCACAAGGAGCAATCACTGTCCAGGGACGTTATGGCTCCCAAAACTAAGGGACCTGTTGAAGAACCTAAAGTACCAGCCAACAAGGAGCGATCGCCGTCCAGCTTCGACATTGCTCCCAAAACTAAGGACCCTGTTAAAGAACCTAAAGTTCTTGTCCGCAAGGAGCAATCACCGTCTAATGACGATCTTGCTCCCAAAACTAAAGGTCCCATCGAAGAACCTAAAGTACCTACCCACAAGGAGCAATCACCGATTAGAGGCGATATTGCTTTCAAAACTAAAGGTTCCAAACACGACCCAAGGGACCAAACCACTGTTAATGTAAGTCCTGAAGAAATCGCAAAAGTGCAAGAAATTTCGAGTACGGCAGTGGAGGTAACTCCGGGAGTAGTATTTGACCCGAAAACGGCGGCTGTAATTTCTACAGAAACGGGATTACCAGACGATTTACTAAACGCCATCGATAAAGGAACGGTACCTAAAGAGGCTGTTAAAGTGGTCAACCCGAAAACAGGTAAAGAAATAACACTGAAGGAAGCTTTTGCCAAAGGCGTAGTTGACAAGAAAACTGGAGAAATCAAAGATAAAACGGGCGAAAAAATGAGTTTTGCGGATGCTGCAAAGCTTGGCCTAGTGGCTGTGGTTGGAGCTCCAATATTTGCAGTTTCAAAAATAGTAGAGCTGGTGAAAAGTACCACTATTTTAGATCCTAAAACAGGTAATAAAGTTACAGTAGAAGAAGCCCAGCGGCGAGGATTAATCGACCCAGATACTTACAAGCGGACCATTGAAGTTGTAAAAGTTCATACATCTTCTGGACATGAGGTTGAAATTAGTGAAATAACTCCCGCTGAGGCATTGGCTATTGAAAACGCCTCTAAACCAACAGACGAAAAAGTAGAACAAGTGTCTCCGAAAACAACAAAACTTCCAGGTGAAGTGACTATTACGACAACTACTCAATATAAACCTGTAGAATCAGTGACAACAACATCGTCGTCAGTCGAACATAAAACCATGGAAATCGTAGTCACCAAACACACATCCATTGAACATGATGTCAAGACAATATCAGCAATGCTCATAGACGCTGAGAGACAACCTTTGAGAGTTATCGACGAAATAACCGAACAAAACGTTACAAAAGTCAAATCAGAACCGGTACAGATACTTTACGAAAATATTACATTAATCGATGCAGTCATGCAAGGTAAGATTGAGTCTAAAGTTTGTAGAATTATAATTAACGGCGTAGAATCACCCTTAACAGTACAGGACTCTTTAGAGCAGGAACAGATCAGTAGATTCACACCCGTGGATGTAGTCTCGAAAAATATCGTAATAGTCAGAGAATCTAAACCGAAATATAATGTAGCCATCTCACAGAAGCTTACTCCAGAAGAGCTCTCTGAAATGAGTGTTTACGATATTGAAAAACAAGTATTTTTGAATCCCAAGACAGGTGCCAAAATATCGTTCGAGGAATTAGTTTATGGCCTGCAAATTTTCGACCCCGAAACTATTTTGGTCAAAGATTTAACTTCTAAATCAGATAGTTACATCCCATTCGATGAAGCAATCGCAAGACCGATTATCGACAAAACATCGGGCCATATGGTTAATCCTAAAACAGGCAAACGTGTTCCTTTCTTAGAATGTGTACAAGTAGGCTGGATAGTTGAAAAACCTGAAGATGTGTCGATACCCGAACAACTTACTATTGAATCTGCTTTAGATCAAGGATTGTACAATCCTAAGACCGGTGAAATTAAAGACGTAAATACCGGTGAATTAGTGCCCATAGGCTCAGCGGTTGAAAGCGGTCTTGTTGATCACGAATCACTTCTTATCAGAGTCCCTCATTCAAATGAAAATATAACATTGTCTGATGCCATTGAACGGGGAATCGTTGAAGTAAGACATGGTGTTATAACTATTATTGAAACTCAAGAAATTATAGAAATATCTATGGCTATACAACGTGGTTTGATTATCATTTCAAGAAGACCGATTTCAATCGAAGCAGTAATTGCAAATGATATGTATGAACCCAAATCTGGAAAAATTAAAGACGCTGTAACGGAACAACTCGTTACTGTTCGAGACGCTGTGGATAGGAACATTGTTCACCCTACGATCTCTGAAATTAAAGATACGCAATTAGAAAAGTTTGTGCCCCTATCAGAAGCACTCGACACTAAACTTGTCAATCCTGAAACAGGCAAAATTGTAGATAAGAAGACTGGAAAACACATTCCATTAGACGATGCATTGAAAAAGGGTTTAATCGCCACCAAAGCGGTTACTTACTCCTTATTTGATGTCATCGAATTAGGTTATTATTCTCCCGATTCGTGCAAAATTTTGGATCCTAAAACTGGTCATACAATTCCTCTTAGTAAAGCTATTAAAGACGGCCTCGTTGATCCTTCTGATGTTAAAATTAAGGAAGACAAATCCGAGGCAGTGGTGCCATTTGACCAGGCAGTTAAGTCTGGTCTGATCGATTTAGAGAAAGGCATAATTACAGCGCCAGTTCTAAACCTTAAGGACGCTAGTGAAAAGGGTTACTTGCTAAGTGACAAAAAGCCGTGGACGTTGCAGGAAGGCTTGGTTCAGGGCTGCTACGATCCAGACACTGGCTTGTTAACCATCAATAATGTTACAATGACGCTCGAAGATGCCATCAAAATTGGAAATATTAACCCAGAGGCCATGACCGTCAGGAACTCTATAACTGGCGACATGATTTCTCTTTCAGATGCTATTAAGGCGGGTATCGTTGATTCTAAAGAGGGTAAGGTTAGGGATCCAATTCAAGGTGATAAGATTTCTTTGACAGACGCATCCGAACGTGGCCTCATTATCCCAGCTAAACGCAAGTTAAGCTTGCCTGAGGCAGTCTTCAAAGGTTACTACGATCCTAAAACTGGCAAGTTCTCACATCCTCAGAGCAAAGAAAAGATTCCAACCGATAGAGCTATTAAGAAGCGCATGTTAGATCCCCAGTCAACATTAGTTCACGCTGCTGGAAAAGTAATTCCATTCGAATTCGCGGTTGATAAAGGTATAGTAGATAGTAGGACCGGCACAATCATACTGGGCGACGAAAGGATAGATTTCCGCGAAGCGTTTGAAAGAGGCATCTTAGTCGAAGTCAGAAAACCACTCTCTCTAATCGAAGCAATCGAAAAAGGCGTTTATAATGAAATTACCGGTCTTTTCATGGACCCTCAGAGCGGAAAAAAATACACTCTTACCGAGTCTATTCACTTGAACCTAATCGATCCACATTCAGTTCACATTCAAGACAACAGATTAGGCAAATGGGATAAGATCACTATTCCCGAGTCACTAGAAACCGGTGTAATCGACGATAAGACAGGAAAAATAATAAACATCAACGCAGACAACGAGGAGATTAACCTCCGCCAAGCCTTTGAAATAGGATTGCTTGTCGACAGCAAAGCTTCTATTAGTCTACAAAGAGCATTACACCAAGGTCTTTATGATGATAGCACTGGTAAAATCATTGACCCCGCCACTAGCCGTAAAATCACTTTACATGAGGCCCTTAGAAGGTCAATTATCAGTCCCAAATACCTTTGTTATTTCGATAGGAAATCCGAAAAACCACTAACTTTGGCGGAATGTTGCCGTAGTGAAATCATTGATAGGAGGACCGGTAAGTTCCACGAGCCGTGTTCCGACGTTCAGATCCCTCTCTCCGAGGCCATGAGCCTGGGTCTCATCGTCGATATCGAAAGTGCCGGCTTCACTTTATACGACACACTTGCCATGAATTTATACGACATCACCGAACTCGCGTTCGTTCACCCCGTTACCGAAAGAAAAATATCCCTCAAAAACGCGATAGTTGAAGAATTAATACATCCAGAAACGTCATTAATCAAAAACATTCCTACCAGCAAATACATTAAATTAGATGAAGCCATAAAATCGGGTATTGTTGATGACAATAATAGCGTTTATGTTTTGCCAAACGGAAACCAAATCAATCTGCTTGACGCTAAACACCGCGGACTTGTAGTCACGGCTAAGAGAAACCTGGGCTTAGAGGAAATCATTAGGAACGGTTTGTTTAGGGCGGATAACGGTAAGATTGTTGATCCTAGCTCTAACGAATTCATGGATATTACCAAGGCTATTGAAACTGGTCTAATGAACCCAGAACTAACTGTGGTCAAGGACAGCAACACAAACAAATTCAAACCGCTGCCCCAAGCGATTCAACAGGGCGACGTAGACGTCACGAAAGGTAGAGTTCTTGACACTAAAGCTAAGAAGACCTATAGCTTAGACATCGCGTTCGATAAGGGCCTACTTGTCACTATCGTCCAACCTATTACGTCACAAAAGATCATGAAACGCCACGTCGCAGACTCGTCGACTCAAAAAGAAGCCATGCTTAGAGAATTCACGTTAGACGAAGCTATCAAATACGAATTTATTGACCCCGAAACGGCTCTCATAAAAGATCCTCATAAAAACAAATACATTCCATTAAAATTAGGTATTACTGAAGGTATAATTGATAAGAATGCTAAGGGATCGTTTGATCCTCAAACCGGTCGATCGCGTACACTTTGCTTCGTGTTCGAGAACGGTCTGATTGTGTACGTCCGCGAGCCTTTAACGTTTGAGCAAGCGATAGAAAACGGTCACCTGAACATCACTACAGCCCGCTTTACTGATCCACATTCCAAAGAAGTACTCACTATCAAAGACGCAGCCACGCTGGGCTACATTGATCCGGACACAGCGCTAATAAAAGATAATCTCAAAAAGAGGTTAGTAAAACTCCCTGAGGCATTCCGTAAGGGCCTCATGGACGCAGAAAAGGGCAACATTCTAGACACGGAGACCTCCAAGCTGAACACGCTCCCATCGGCCATCGAGAGTGGTTTGCTTATGACGCCGAAGAAAAGTTTCAGCTTGATCGAAACGCTAAACTTTGGCATTTACAACCCGACCACCGGAGCGTTGAACGATCCGTTTATAACGACGAGCGTAAAAGACAGAAAGAGACTAAACCTGGGAGAAGCGATCCATCGAGGAATCGTCGATCCTTCTAGCACTGTCGTCAAAGAACCCGACTCGGGCAAGATCTGTCCGTTAGTACAAGCAATAGAACAGAAGTTGATCGACCCGGTTGAAGGCAGACTAGTTATTGATCCAACTAAAGCTATCACGTTGGACTTGGTCAAAGCTCTAAAGAAGGGATACCTACTGCCCGCAGAAACTAGGGTAAGTTTCACTATATTTATCTTCTTATTTGTGCTTCTATCAAGCGAAGGTGTTGCTTTATTTCCTATTCTACTCTTAAGGTGATCTCTAAAGCGTTTGGCTTAAACATTGGCATGGCACGACACCCACTAGACGTACAGTGTCGATACGTAAAGGGTTACATGCGATGGGGAAGTCACTGTTGTGGCACACACTATAATATACTGTTTTTATTCAATCATGGATTAGAATTTTGATGACATTATGAAGGTGTTTTTTCTATCGATTTTTAAATAAGCTTTAAATGATTGTTAGTAGAAAAATACTTTAGAAATCGATTGAAAAAAATCGTTAGTTTTCACTGTAAGAAGTAGTTAAACGCTTATTCACAAGTTCTTTGTACATTTCAAATGCCGCATAGTTGGCTTTACACTTACGACGTACTTAGAGCAAAATTTTATAAAGAAATCTAGTAGTTGTTCAAGTATTAATAGCAACATTTTTACTCTTATGTTCTCTAGAAGCTTAAGTTTAGGTTGTACCGCTTACAATTGTGAGTTTTCTACTAAACAGTGTTCTGTTTGAGCGAACTACCAATGCGTAAGCGATGCTTATTCACAGTATACTAAGGCTCGATGTATGTTGTTTTTATTTCCAGCCGTTGCCTGCGATGCTAAGAACCCTTTTGAGCTAAATCGTGAATGCTTGCCTGTGAGGGATCATATTAACGACGATAAAAGAATCATCACCGTCTCGCCAAAACCTAACATCCCATGATCACTATGTGCTAAGAATTTGCGAAGGAGATCGAATGGGTGTTCGTTCCATACGATCCTTTCGGAGCTTTATTTTGTTTGCTTTTTCATTCGAAAACCAGTGATTTATGACTGACTGGTTTTTTCGGTTTTTACCCTGAAGTCGATATACTCATTCCTTGGACGCTCACGTTTCGGAATGCATGAACAACGCTATGCTATTGTGATGTGTCCGTATGCGGGCTCTCGCGACAAACAATCACAATATCATCAAATGGTAAAACATTTTCGACAAACACGAACACCAAAGGTAGTATTTCTATTTTCGTCTTAGTTTAAAATGCTCGTTTATATGGAGAATTTATTTCATTATGAGATCGCTAACCTTTTGGTTTTTGTTTACATTTTTCGCAACCTTTGTATGCACAAATATATAAACCGCCATGACTGCATAAGCCGTGATTTATCGGTATCTCACTTTATAATGAAATGAAATCTCATTTAAATTCAATGTTTCTAGTTCATTTAAATTTACGTGTAAATTCCTGTTTTTTACGACATTTTCATGTACCTTACTTTTACCTTTACACCAAAACATTTCAAAGTTTCAGATATCAACAGGTACTTTTAACATTAAAATTTAAACCCAATTAACTCTAATCAAAACGTAATTTTAATTTAATCATAAGGAAGATGTTAATACCATAATCCGCAAATGTCAAAAGCGGCCATTTTTAAATAACTGTTTAAACTTTTGACATTTGCGACATTGATTCACTGCTTGCATGCCACGCTTTGCATGTTATGTTACTGTACGCAACGTTTGGACTGGTTGTGTTGTCATTTCCACGCTACCGTGTTGGCTGTCTGTGGTTTCGCCTTTGTCTATTTATTTTTCTGAGGTCTCGTATCTTTGCTTTTGTCTCTGCGTAGTGTTGTCTGTAATTATAAGCTTCCTTTTCAGGTTCTCAGCGTATTTTTTAGCATAATTCAATTTAAATTTCGCATGACTAGAATTTTGTAAATAATTGTATGAATTTACAGTCTTGAATATTGCATCGTTACTTGGAAGCACTGTATGATTTTTCAAAGTCGAGTCGTCCTGTATAAAGTGACTGACTGCACCCATATCGGTAGATAGATGCGTTGTAAAATTTGCTGAGTAGTTAGAGGCACTCCGAAGCCAGCGGGCTTTGTACATTCGCATTTCTACGTACTCTACAATATACTAATGCGTGTATTGTTGATATAGCAAGCAGTAGAGGAGAAGTACAGACTATGCGACGAGACTTTGTCGAAGCTGTTGGAATGGATCGCAGTGGTGGAGGAACGACTCGCCAACCAGGAGGCCGTGAAAGAAGATCTAGACGAACTGCGAAACCAAATCAATATTCTGAAGGTAATTTTAGAAATACATACTTATTGATTAAAACCAGCGATCTCTTTAATAAAGACCGGTCCGATCGCTTTTAATCAATTGACCTATTGAAGCCGTTGCTAGATTCAACGCACTTTTCAAGTAGTTTTTTCTATTATTCGATTACACCCTAAACTCTGTCAGTTATACAACCACTAAGTATATTATATATTGCCAAAATTGAAGCGCTTAACGTAGGCAACCCAATAAGTGACGTGAAAAATACTTTTAAGCATTAATCGGGTCAATCAACTTTTTCTTGTTATTCTGTCCCGGTGACCAGAAGTGACAAGAATGACGGAGTTTCTTAGACAAAATGCTATATAAAATGGACTCCTATCATGCTAAGAAGATGCCTCACCATGGGTTTACTAATATAACAAAAACGCGTGTGTAGGTGATTTAAAGCCCATTAGAAACCATAGTTTTTAAGTGACCCAGGGGACGTGACCATGGCAACGACAAAAAAATTGTTGATTGGCCCCAATCGCAAATGACAAATTCGAATTGTCTCTTTCATTTATCATTTAAATTATGTCATCTCATTTACGAAATTGTTAATGGAATTTTAGAAGCATTTATTGCGGTTATCAGGATAGCGTATAACGATCTTAACTAAAATACGAATATCATTAGCTACCCATCCTTACATTTTTTTTATTGAAAACTCTCGTTAGTTTAAGACATTAAAATTTAACGAAACGGACTCACGTTTTTAAGGTCGAATATCGGTCGATATGTTTCGAACCGATTCGCGGTTCTTAGTCATGAGCGCTCGCCATGCCGGCGCGTCAAGAAATATTCGATTAAAGACGTCAGTGACCAGTTTCGTTATATAAATAAATAAATAAATAAATAAATAAATATCGTGGGACAATTCACACCAATTGATCTAGTCCCAATTTAGGCAAAGTATTTAATATATGAATACCCTCGTTACATATGTATTGAGTGAACGTTTGTTTGCAGCTGATCAAGGACGACCTGGAGAGCCACCAGCGGCAGGTGTCCGCGTGCGCAGACCAGGCCAAGCAGCTGCTCGTGTCTGGAGGGGATGTGCTGGCGCCGCATGAGGTGAGACAATGTTTTAGTGAACCCACTATACTATAGCTTTATTGTAGCATAAGCATAGCGTTTTACAAAAAAAGTGTACATTAACTTTTTTTTCAGAATTCGATTTTTTTGGGTTTTTCTTACTCAGAATCGTGGATACTATCGATCCTTATCCCCAGAATCGTTGATACTATTGATAAACTTATCCAACAGGTGGCGGCACTGGAGCGCGGCGTGCGACAGCTGAAGCAGCGCTGCGACAAATGCTCCGACAAGTGCGACAAGATGCTGCGGCGCCTCGCCGCCGCGCGCGACGAGCTCGGGAAATTCAAGTGAGTGTCGCACGAACTGGGCCTTGGTTCACTAGTCTCGTACCTCTAAAGTAGGTGACAGACGTAAGCGCTATAAAATCGCTTATTTATAATTCGCAAACTTGGTTCGATCACTCAACGTAACGTAACGTGTTACAGTACTTGTGGCACGATGTACCTACTATTATTTACGAATATTATTAACCCTTTTTATTACGTTGGGGTAATGCTTTTATCTACACATACCATAAACCCGTTAAAATAGAAACTAAAAATAATTAACTTGTCTCTGGCCGTACGTTATTTTGTACGTATTTTCATTAAGATATCGATATTGATAAAGTAATGACTTTCAAATTTCGAAGCGTGGCCCAGAGGTTAGAGCCTTCGATATTGTTCGATGGAAATCTAGTTGGTCATGATTTGAAATCTAGTCGGCCATGGCGGTGCAATGGCGGTTATTCTAATGGTTCCAGAACGCATCATTGAGGATTTATGATATGTGTGTAGATAACGTAGTGTATGCAACTGTACATAAAAGGCCCCTCTTTATGTATCAGTTGCATAAACTACTATTATGCATACCGCCCGCCACGGGGAAGGGGGCAGGACGGGTATGTAGGACTAACCCCGGCAAAAGCTTTGGACTACCATCTAAAATCCCAACCAGTACCAGCTCCGCCTTAAGGGTGGGGCGCCGCGGGATCGCTTTCCGCATTCGACCGCGTGGCATATATTATTTTTTCTACTCCAGCACTGTAATTTGACAATTAAAAGGCTAACATCAATATTAAAAATACACACTTTTCGTGATTCCACTTAAATCTATGATCTATGAATTACATTATAATGCTCCGACGGATATTATAATAAATTATAAGCCAACTGGTATTTTTTTTAATTTGCGTTAAAGTGGCCAGCGCCTACAGACCATGTGCCAGCGCGAAAGTGTTTTATTTAAATTTATGTTTCCATGACCGCATCCATGACAAAAGTTTATGTAAATGAACTTATTATTACTGTAACTGTCATATTTACAATAAAGACTCGTTTATTATTACGTAAATTACAGATATGAAATAAGAATATTATTTTTCCAAAAGATTTTTATGTTTGAAAAATACATCTACTTAAAAGGTAGTCTATGGTAATAAAAAAAACATAAAGCGCGGGAATTGAATTATTTTCAATTGTCAGTTAGGTTCATTGGTAACGCAATTTATTTAACTTTTGAGGTTGTAACTGAATTTGATCCATCTCCAATGCCAACCGCTCCGGACTTTCTACAAAATGAAATAAATATGTCCCAGATCTTAAAACAAAACAACGCGCCAATAATCATAACAAAAAACACCATTCAAAGCCTTCATATTCATTACCATAAATAAAATGTTTGTTTTTACATGTCTCTATTTTTATTTATTTATAACTAAAAGTATAAGTTGGTTCTAGCTGTCGTAGAAAAAGTACTGTATGCAACGTTATATAATTAGGTCTTAAAATTCTCGAGTCTTTATTAACAAAACTCGCTAAAGCTCGTTTTGTTACAGCGACTCTCGAATTTTAAGAACCCATATTATATAACTGTTGCATAAAATACTAACCCCTGACTACAAGATATTTACAAGAAACCGTTTCCAGTAATGAGCTGAACACCTTCAACACTTGGATGGAGGCCGCGTACCGCACGCTGGAGGACAAAGAGGCCGCGCTGTCCAAGCTGGACAACCTGCCGGGCCAGAGCGAGGCCGTGCGCGCCTTCGTGTCCGACGTGGTCGCGCACCAGGCCGACCTGCGGTTCATCACCATGGCCGCGCAGAAGTTCGTGGACGAGAGCAAGGTACCCCATACAATAGCTGTGTGTGTGTGTACACTACACTCGGAGGCACGTCTACATTGCGTGCTTCCCACAGGATACTAAATGTGAAGGGGTATTAAGCGCAATTATTTGCAGGAATTCCTCACGATCCTCAATGAGTACCGCACCTCGCTGCCCTCGCGCCTGTCGCACGTGCACCCGGCGCCCGAGTCGGCGCTGCGCGAGGCGGCCGCGCTGGCGCGCCGGCGCCACGGCGAGCTGGCGGCGCGCGCGCAGCGGCTGCAGGAGCGGCTGCGGGGGGCGGCGGACGTCACCAAGCAGTACCACGACGCGCTGGAGCGCGCGCAGAGGTGGATCAAGGAGGTATGTCGCACGTGCACCCGGCGCCCGAGTCCGCGCTGCGCGAGGCGGCCGCGCTGGCGCGCCGGCGCCACGGCGAGCTGGCGGCGCGCGCGCAGCGGCTGCAGGAGCGGCTGCGGGGGGCGGCGGACGTCACCAAGCAGTACCACGACGCGCTGGAGCGCGCGCAGAGGTGGATCAAGGAGGTATGTCGCACGTGCACCCGGCGCCCGAGTCCGCGCTGCGCGAGGCGGCCGCGCTGGCGCGCCGGCGCCACGGCGAGCTGGCGGCGCGCGCGCAGCGGCTGCAGGAGCGGCTGCGGGGGGCGGCGGACGTCACCAAGCAGTACCACGACGCGCTGGAGCGCGCGCAGAGGTGGATCAAGGAGGTATGTCGCACGTGCACCCGGCGCCCGAGTCCGCGCTGCGCGAGGCGGCCGCGCTGGCGCGCCGGCGCCACGGCGAGCTGGCGGCGCGCGCGCAGCGGCTGCAGGAGCGGCTGCGGGGGGCGGCGGACGTCACCAAGCAGTACCACGACGCGCTGGAGCGCGCGCAGAGGTGGATCAAGGAGGTATGTCGCACGTGCACCCGGCGCCCGAGTCGGCGCTGCGCGAGGCGGCCGCGCTGGCGCGCCGGCGCCACGGCGAGCTGGCGGCGCGCGCGCAGCGACTGCAGGAGCGGCTGCGGGGGGCGGCGGACGTCACCAAGCAGTATCATGACGCGCTGGAGCGCGCGCAGAGGTGGATCAAGGAGGTATGTCGCACGTGCACCCGGCGCCCGAGTCGGCGCTGCGCGAGGCGGCCGCGCTGGCGCGCCGGCGCCACGGCGAGCTGGCGGCGCGCGCGCAGCGACTGCAGGAGCGGCTGCGGGGGGCGGCGGACGTCACCAAGCAGTATCATGACGCGCTGGAGCGCGCGCAGAGGTGGATCAAGGAGGTATGTCGCACGTGCACCCGGCGCCCGAGTCGGCGCTGCGCGAGGCGGCCGCGCTGGCGCGCCGGCGCCACGGCGAGCTGGCGGCGCGCGCGCAGCGACTGCAGGAGCGGCTGCGGGGGGCGGCGGACGTCACCAAGCAGTATCATGACGCGCTGGAGCGCGCGCAGAGGTGGATCAAGGAGGTATGTCGCACGTGCACCCGGCGCCCGAGTCGGCGCTGCGCGAGGCGGCCGCGCTGGCGCGCCGGCGCCACGGCGAGCTGGCGGCGCGCGCGCAGCGACTGCAGGAGCGGCTGCGGGGGGCGGCGGACGTCACCAAGCAGTATCATGACGCGCTGGAGCGCGCGCAGAGGTGGATCAAGGAGGTATGTCGCACGTGCACCCGGCGCCCGAGTCGGCGCTGCGCGAGGCGGCCGCGCTGGCGCGCCGGCGCCACGGCGAGCTGGCGGCGCGCGCGCAGCGACTGCAGGAGCGGCTGCGGGGGGCGGCGGACGTCACCAAGCAGTATCATGACGCGCTGGAGCGCGCGCAGAGGTGGATCAAGGAGGTATGTCGCACGTGCACCCGGCGCCCGAGTCGGCGCTGCGCGAGGCGGCCGCGCTGGCGCGCCGGCGCCACGGCGAGCTGGCGGCGCGCGCGCAGCGACTGCAGGAGCGGCTGCGGGGGGCGGCGGACGTCACCAAGCAGTATCATGACGCGCTGGAGCGCGCGCAGAGGTGGATCAAGGAGGTATGTCGCACGTGCACCCGGCGCCCGAGTCGGCGCTGCGCGAGGCGGCCGCGCTGGCGCGCCGGCGCCACGGCGAGCTGGCGGCGCGCGCGCAGCGACTGCAGGAGCGGCTGCGGGGGGCGGCGGACGTCACCAAGCAGTATCATGACGCGCTGGAGCGCGCGCAGAGGTGGATCAAGGAGGTATGTCGCACGTGCACCCGGCGCCCGAGTCGGCGCTGCGCGAGGCGGCCGCGCTGGCGCGCCGGCGCCACGGCGAGCTGGCGGCGCGCGCGCAGCGACTGCAGGAGCGGCTGCGGGGGGCGGCGGACGTCACCAAGCAGTATCATGACGCGCTGGAGCGCGCGCAGAGGTGGATCAAGGAGGTATGTCGCACGTGCACCCGGCGCCCGAGTCGGCGCTGCGCGAGGCGGCCGCGCTGGCGCGCCGGCGCCACGGCGAGCTGGCGGCGCGCGCGCAGCGACTGCAGGAGCGGCTGCGGGGGGCGGCGGACGTCACCAAGCAGTATCATGACGCGCTGGAGCGCGCGCAGAGGTGGATCAAGGAGGTATGTCGCACGTGCACCCGGCGCCCGAGTCGGCGCTGCGCGAGGCGGCCGCGCTGGCGCGCCGGCGCCACGGCGAGCTGGCGGCGCGCGCGCAGCGACTGCAGGAGCGGCTGCGGGGGGCGGCGGACGTCACCAAGCAGTATCATGACGCGCTGGAGCGCGCGCAGAGGTGGATCAAGGAGGTATGTCGCACGTGCACCCGGCGCCCGAGTCGGCGCTGCGCGAGGCGGCCGCGCTGGCGCGCCGGCGCCACGGCGAGCTGGCGGCGCGCGCGCAGCGACTGCAGGAGCGGCTGCGGGGGGCGGCGGACGTCACCAAGCAGTATCATGACGCGCTGGAGCGCGCGCAGAGGTGGATCAAGGAGGTATGTCGCACGTGCACCCGGCGCCCGAGTCGGCGCTGCGCGAGGCGGCCGCGCTGGCGCGCCGGCGCCACGGCGAGCTGGCGGCGCGCGCGCAGCGACTGCAGGAGCGGCTGCGGGGGGCGGCGGACGTCACCAAGCAGTATCATGACGCGCTGGAGCGCGCGCAGAGGTGGATCAAGGAGGTATGTCGCACGTGCACCCGGCGCCCGAGTCGGCGCTGCGCGAGGCGGCCGCGCTGGCGCGCCGGCGCCACGGCGAGCTGGCGGCGCGCGCGCAGCGACTGCAGGAGCGGCTGCGGGGGGCGGCGGACGTCACCAAGCAGTATCATGACGCGCTGGAGCGCGCGCAGAGGTGGATCAAGGAGGTATGTCGCACGTGCACCCGGCGCCCGAGTCGGCGCTGCGCGAGGCGGCCGCGCTGGCGCGCCGGCGCCACGGCGAGCTGGCGGCGCGCGCGCAGCGACTGCAGGAGCGGCTGCGGGGGGCGGCGGACGTCACCAAGCAGTATCATGACGCGCTGGAGCGCGCGCAGAGGTGGATCAAGGAGGTATGTCGCACGTGCACCCGGCGCCCGAGTCGGCGCTGCGCGAGGCGGCCGCGCTGGCGCGCCGGCGCCACGGCGAGCTGGCGGCGCGCGCGCAGCGACTGCAGGAGCGGCTGCGGGGGGCGGCGGACGTCACCAAGCAGTATCATGACGCGCTGGAGCGCGCGCAGAGGTGGATCAAGGAGGTATGTCGCACGTGCACCCGGCGCCCGAGTCGGCGCTGCGCGAGGCGGCCGCGCTGGCGCGCCGGCGCCACGGCGAGCTGGCGGCGCGCGCGCAGCGACTGCAGGAGCGGCTGCGGGGGGCGGCGGACGTCACCAAGCAGTATCATGACGCGCTGGAGCGCGCGCAGAGGTGGATCAAGGAGGTATGTCGCACGTGCACCCGGCGCCCGAGTCGGCGCTGCGCGAGGCGGCCGCGCTGGCGCGCCGGCGCCACGGCGAGCTGGCGGCGCGCGCGCAGCGACTGCAGGAGCGGCTGCGGGGGGCGGCGGACGTCACCAAGCAGTATCATGACGCGCTGGAGCGCGCGCAGAGGTGGATCAAGGAGGTATGTCGCACGTGCACCCGGCGCCCGAGTCGGCGCTGCGCGAGGCGGCCGCGCTGGCGCGCCGGCGCCACGGCGAGCTGGCGGCGCGCGCGCAGCGACTGCAGGAGCGGCTGCGGGGGGCGGCGGACGTCACCAAGCAGTATCATGACGCGCTGGAGCGCGCGCAGAGGTGGATCAAGGAGGTATGTCGCACGTGCACCCGGCGCCCGAGTCGGCGCTGCGCGAGGCGGCCGCGCTGGCGCGCCGGCGCCACGGCGAGCTGGCGGCGCGCGCGCAGCGACTGCAGGAGCGGCTGCGGGGGGCGGCGGACGTCACCAAGCAGTATCATGACGCGCTGGAGCGCGCGCAGAGGTGGATCAAGGAGGTATGTCGCACGTGCACCCGGCGCCCGAGTCGGCGCTGCGCGAGGCGGCCGCGCTGGCGCGCCGGCGCCACGGCGAGCTGGCGGCGCGCGCGCAGCGACTGCAGGAGCGGCTGCGGGGGGCGGCGGACGTCACCAAGCAGTATCATGACGCGCTGGAGCGCGCGCAGAGGTGGATCAAGGAGGTATGTCGCACGTGCACCCGGCGCCCGAGTCGGCGCTGCGCGAGGCGGCCGCGCTGGCGCGCCGGCGCCACGGCGAGCTGGCGGCGCGCGCGCAGCGACTGCAGGAGCGGCTGCGGGGGGCGGCGGACGTCACCAAGCAGTATCATGACGCGCTGGAGCGCGCGCAGAGGTGGATCAAGGAGGTATGTCGCACGTGCACCCGGCGCCCGAGTCGGCGCTGCGCGAGGCGGCCGCGCTGGCGCGCCGGCGCCACGGCGAGCTGGCGGCGCGCGCGCAGCGGCTGCAGGAGCGGCTGCGGGGGGCGGCGGACGTCACCAAGCAGTATCATGACGCGCTGGAGCGCGCGCAGAGGTGGATCAAGGAGGTATGTCGAAGGATTTTTTCATCACACTTGCTCGTAAATGGCTCCATAACGCGCAGGCATAATAGAGAGCAATAGCCTTTATTACGCCTAATTACGCGTAATTTTTTTTTATTGCGATGGCGGGATAACTTGGACTCCTTTTTTAAAGACTGGCCAGATATTGCTCAAGACCGCAATGAATGGAAAAAGAGGGGAGATGCCTTTGATCAGCAGTGGGACTTAACGGGATATAATAATAATAATCATTTATTTAACTTGACCTGTTTGTTTGTTTGTTAGTGTGGAATAAATTTTAGAATTACAATTCAAAATACATTTTTAACCAGTTAATCTCAATTGATTGAGCTGAAATTTTGGGTATAAGTATAGTAATATCTGAAATAAAGATTAAAATAAAAAAATAGTAGTATACAAGTAGACATTTCAATATTATGGTACCATCGAGCTGATCTGATGATGGAGACAGAAGGTGGCCATGGGAATTCAGTACTTAACAAACGTAAACCCATTAAGTTTAGGCTCGTTATAATCGTCTCAGCGAGTAGTTGATGGTGGTATACAGAAAAATACAGTCGGCAATAAAAGCTTGTACCAAAAATGTGTTTTTTGGGGAAAAACTTAGTATCGATAGGATAACGATTTACCTAGCATAGATGTTTGATGTAACCTTGCGTGCTTGCTTGCAGGCGGAGCCGCAGGCGCGCGCGCTGGTGTCGGAGCCGCTGGGCGGCGAGCCGCGCGCCGTGGAGACACAACTCGCGCGCGCCAAGTCTCTACACTCGGAGATCTTGGCGCAGGGCCGGCTCGTTGACAACGCGAAGGACGTAAGTTACTCCGTTGGACATACAGTTACACCTAGGTACCTCTCGCTTTCACTCGTTTGACAACTTCGTATGGCAGTTTAAACATGATGTTAAAGCGACACGGTACGGTTACGGTTCAACCGTAAATAAGTTTTTTAATCACACTTGCTCGTAAAAGGCTTCATAACGCGCAGGCAGACAGAGCTACAATGATCTAAATTACGCACACGGGTGTTATCAGTTTGTGTGTGATCTGATTGGTTTAAGCAAATCTAGTTGGCCGCGCGCCACAAGAATTCTGCTCTGCGATTGGTTGAAAAAAATGTAGTTGGCCATGCGCTGCAAGAATACTACTGTATTCTGTAATTGGTTGAAATATTGAAGCACTAGCACTGATCTGGAAGTGAAGTTGTCAATTTCGTCAATTTTTGATTGGTGCTGTTGTGTGAAACTTAGATTTTTCTGTCTTTTGTAGTTATTTATTTTCTCGCAAATGTGATGACAACATTGTATAACACGGGCGTAAGAATATTGCAAACTCGAGTCATCAAAAGCCTTCAGCGTCGGGCTTCTGATAGACTCTTGTTCGTAATATTCCACTTACGCCCCTCGTTAAACAATATATTATTACATTCTCTTAACTTGTAACAAAAACCTCTTCAAATTGTTCGGTAAATATACGGCAGCTGAACCGAATAATTCGGCCGAATACCGAACATTAAGAACATGTCGAATACCGAATAATAACTGAATATTCGCAACATCTTTAGTTGTATTTATTCAAAAAATAAATTAAAAAAGTTATCAATTTTATTTTATCATTATTATTACATTTATATAATATGATAACATATATCATATTATACCTTATATAAATATAGTACATTACTGCAGAGGCCGGGAAATAGCAATTCGTGGATGAGTTTATTTTGTCGGATGAAGCGAAGCTGAATCCGACAATAGAGACGAATGCTTTTCTCCATAAATGCGAGGAAATCAAATAATATTTTCAATAATTATAAAACAGCGAGTAGTACACGGCATGACTCATGGTGTCAGTTTCAATTAACTCACATAAAAAAAATTAAAGCATTATAATCGATTACAATTTTATGTTTTATACAATTAAAATTATTAAAGATTTAACGGGATTAAAATCTAAACGCATTTTAGTTCGTTTTGAATATTATTTTGAAAATATTTTTTCACATTTCATGCTCGAAAAGTGTGTCATATTAGGCTTAATAAGCGGGGCTAAAGTAGTACATTTAGCCACTAGGGAAAATATGATTATTATTCATTATTTATGATTTTTAACACATTTAATTTGACCAATCAAAACACTTCACCATATTAAATCCACCAATCACAACTCTTTCAAAAACATTTATCTTAGCTATCAACCAACCAGAATACCTACAGCTACATATTAAAATAGACCAATCAAACATCAGGTGTTTTTTAGTCCCTAATTCCAAATCATTTAAATCCACCAATCACAACTCTTTCAAAAAACATTTCTCTTTGCTATAAACCAACCAGAATATAGCTACATATTAAAATCGACCAATCAATCATCGGGTGTTTTTTAGTCCCTAATTCCAAATCATTAAAAAAGAAAACGCCTCACGCTAAATTGAACAATCTCTTCGTAGTGAAATTTGTTATTGATTGTGGATGGATAATCTTTGTTTTACTATTTTCTCGCAGTCGAAGTGAAAAGTAGAGTGTATAACTCGGGTCTAAAAGCCATATTACCCCTCGAAATATTTTCCCTCGCTTCGCTCGGGAAAATATCCATCTCGTGGTAATATAGCTTATTTTAGCCCCTTGTCATACAATCTACCATAATTTCTTCAGTTAATACTAATTGAGACATTTTTTAAAACGTCACTTCGATCTTTTGCAAAAGTAAACGTTTTGTCTATGACAATTAAAAAATATAAAACTTCTAACCAGTCTAACTATAGCAAGTTGTTATGACAAAACACTTACTTTGTAAGTAATCCAAGTGACGTTTTTAAAAATGTCTTAAATAGTTTTAAATGAAAAAAAAATTGTGGAAAAAAAAATCATAAAGAACTAAAATGCGTTTAAATTTCAAGCCCTTTTAATCATTATAGTACATTACTGCAGAGGCCGGGAAATAGCAATTCGTGGATGAGTTGATTTTGTCGGATGAAGCAAAGCTGAATTTGTCTATGACAATTTAAAAAAAAACTTGGTAAAACTTTAAGCACACTACAAACTGGTGCAATTTGTCACACCAACTTGCAATAGTTGGAAAGAGACAGCCATATATTACTAACCAGTCTAACCATAGCAAGTTGTTATGACAAATTGCTAGGCCTTTAAACTTACGAGCATTTGGTTGTTTGTAGTGATTTGTTTTGGTTAAAACATATGATTAAAAGGTAAAAAATTATACAGTAAAGGAATTTCATACATTTTCCTGGCCGCTAAAATTGTACAATAATGACTTTTAACTTTTTAAATTTGCGCTTGTCAGTAACGAGGAACTTCACGTACTATTTTTGCTACAGTAAGGCGCACATTTCCGAGCATATTGGAGAAAAATAAATAATCTTAAAAAACCTGTCACTCAATAAGGTGTCATGTTTTATTTTTTTGTGATGTCGGCTATTCAAGCAATCATCTTACTAATGTAGTACTGTATCGACAGGCATGCGACCAGCTCGTGAAGTCCCTGGAGGGCAACCTGACGCCCTCCGAGATCCGGCAGCTGGAGGTCCCGGTGCTGGAGCTGTGCGCGCGCTACGCGGAGCTGAGCGGCGCCGTGGGCGGCCGCTGCCAGGAGCTGGAGGCGGCGCTGCTGCAGTGCCAGGGCCTGCAGGACGCCGCCGAGACGCAGGCGCACTGGCTGCAGCAGGCCGAGACACTCTTCAAGTGAGCTATTCACTCCTCAGGCTAACACTTACCCTCTAGCTACACGTGATCAGGACATACATTTAATACATAGGCACAACAATAGTAAAGACACAAGAAACAATAGAAATGAATAAACATTAAACTATACTATAAATGAAGTGAATTCAAGCTACATAGTGTTGATAGAGTCTGCTGAGTGTCAAGAAACAAGATTCAATTCACATGACATGCTTAAAAAGATAAAATTTAACTACTCAAATACACAATAATATACACTATAATTTAACTGCTTACATATATCCATACATCCCTGTCCATAATGTAAGTACTTGATGATTCGCTCTAATGTATATGGTAGCGCTGTAGAAACCAAAATCTTTGGAATAGATTATGTAAAATATCTCCAGATACTTTCCTATTTAACTTCCATCCCTACTAAATATACCCTCTTCACAGGACGCAATCAAAACCAGCGTCGCTCATCCGCGAGCGGCTCGACGAGCAAGTCCGCGAGCAGCGCATCGCGCACGCGTCGCTGGAGGCGCGGCGTGCCGTGCTCGCCAAGCTGCTCGGCAGCGTGCGCGACGCCGCCACCAACCCGAGCAACGCGCGCATCGCCAAGAAACTCGAACAAAGAGCTGAAGATATATACAACAGGTACCTTTTATTTTCTACTAAAGGCGGGCACGTACCGGCAGCGTGGGTAGAACCCCCCCCCCGCCCCCCTAATTCGTGGCACAATTGGCGCCCCTCGTCGTGCGGTCAAATGTCAAAGCGACAAGATGAGAATATGAGGAAATCGGCGCTACATACAACAACTCAGATAATATGAATGAATGTTTTTAAAAATTTGTGTATTAAAGATATACCTAACATTCAATCATCCGCACAGGGCGTTGTTGAAACGAGGATATTGGAGTTGTGAGGAATTTAAATGTGAAAAAAATCATATCTAATAATCTCTTTTCTACCTATAGATACGAGAAGCTACTAGAACGCTCCACCAGACGCAACGAGTTCCTCGAGAGTGTCTGGAGCGAGCTGTCCCACTTCACGCAGCTCGCGGGCAAGCTGGACGCCGCGCACGCGCAGCTGCTGGAGCAGGCGGACTCCAGGGAGCTCTCCCGCATGAGCGCCGACGAGCTGCGCTCCAGGCTGAGCGACCTGGCGCACTTCAGGTCAGTCCTATGCTAACCCTCAGTATGTTTAGGACTCTGTGCCAAACATGTGCTCTAGTTTGAGACCTGCATTAGAACAAATTATTATTCAAAACAAGTCACTTTGTTTAGTAATGCCTCGTGCCTCCAGATGAAGCCATTTTTTGACGTATATTAATTTAGATTTGAAAGTGCTTGTTACTAGGCCTACTTGAATAAAAATCATTTTGAGTTTGAGTTAGATTTTATATCATAACATAGCTAATGATACAATCATTGGAAATTTCGCTACTAATGTCTTTTCTCGAAATCGCAATGTAAGTGGAATTTTTCTGTCATACCAATTATGTGTGGCGAAGAGGATGAGACTATGGAACATTTACCGTGTGAATATCATGCTCTTGCCAGACAAAGAATGAATCTCTTTGGTAACGGCTATCCGCAACCAAAGGAATCCAAGGTGCTTCCGCTGAGCTGCATCATCCGTTTTGTGGAATGCACAAAAGATCCCACTGGATCGAAGTGTATCCGAAAGGGCCCCCATCTAGATAAGATGAGATAAGGTAGAATGTTAACGGTGGTTGGTATTGACAGGGACGTTCAAATGCCACTGCTGGACGAATGCCTGCAGCAAGGCAAACAGCTGATCACCAAGAAGGATGTCACCGACACTCACGTTGTCCGCGACAGGATGAAGGTAACTTATCTTGTATACTTCTTGTACCATACCTTACACTTCACGAATGATTCATATAGGCGAATTTTTCATTTTTCATTTCCCATAGTACAGGTTTTGCCTAGTTTGGGGCTAGATCAATTGGTTGAATTGTCCCACGATATTTATTTTATTTATTTTTATTTTCAAACAATGAAAGCGTTAACTTCCCAGGATTTGAAAGTCCTTGCATAAAACCCATTAGGTTGAGTTCGGTTTCATTAATAACAATCAAGAAAGATTTACGATATCAGAAAAAAGTGTGGTATCGGAAATAAAACTTAGGTATATCTTGAAAGTTACTAAACCAATTGCTGACCGATACATCGATTGGTTTGCTATGCTAAAAAGCATATATTTTTTTCAAAATGATTCATTCCTTCTAAGTTTTATTTCCCATACCACACTTACCAAATAAGTACAACGGCCGGACTCCAAGCCTTGCATTTTCTACTAGTCAATCACAGGTCCAAACGGAAACTAATTAATTACAATGTATGTTTGTCCAGCAACTGGAGAACGCGTGGCGCGACTTCAACACTTCGCTGGAGGAGAAACAGAAGCTGTCCAAGCAGCGAGCCGACCAGCTCAGCCAGTACGAGACCCTCCGCGCTCAGGTGAGGCTACAATCTGGCTTAGCCAGCCGTAGGCATCTTGCCTAGACGGACAAACACGGTTACACACTCCAGACTGGATGTTCCTAGAGCAGCCCCGCTTAGCGGGACTAAGCTAGAAGTGCGATGGAGCGCCGCAATGCGGGACTCCTGTTTCCGCACGATATATCCTTTGAGCATTTATTTATTTATACATGCATGGAGTGCCAATCGCGCGTCATATCACTATATAGAACTACAAAGCCAATTACAGGTTCTCAATTATAGTACTTAATTACAAAGAACAAACTTAGCCCAATTAAATTGATTATTTTTACCTTTTCACCGCCATTGACATTGACAACGCCATTCATTTCGTGGCCCACACGCCAACGACTTCATATCTAGTCAGTTTCTTCAGTCAAATAGCTACTGACGTGCGTTGGCATGAGGTTTAATTTCGCATTTGACGTCTGTGACAGTTGGCGTGTGGAGCAAAACTTTTTACTTATATCGTGGCGGCGAAGAGGTTAAAAATTTACTTAGTGTTACTGTTTTTTTTTGCTCTTGGTACAGAGGCGCAATTAACTAACCACGAGTAGACTCGTTGCGTTAACATTTGCTGATGGAATCTAGCTGATCTGCAACATGATAGATCTAATGTCGTCAGTTCAATATGTAGACGATGTCGTATAGAAAATGTGTGAATGGATAACGTAACCCTGGTCGGGCAGGTGTTGGAGTGGCTGCAGTCGTTCGAGGGCCGCGTGGGGCGCCTGCAGGCCGTGGCGCTGGACCTGGAGCTGCTGAAGCAGCAGGCCGACGAGCTGCGGCCCCTGGCCAAGGAGTACCGTGACTACTCCGTCACCATCGACAAGGTAACAACGACAGGCTCTTGCCAATACTTGTCTGTACTTTTGCTGCGTTCGTTGCGATATAGGGTCGAATCAGCTCTATCGGTAGTATATTGTTAATTGTTGCTAAATTCCGCAGTGAAGGTTAACTAGTTTACCAAAGTCCGTCCTCGTGCCATCTTACCCCTTAAAGGTCTTTGCTGCTTCTCTAAGCTACTTGTTGAGGAAAATGCTGTTGAGACGCGTATTGTCATTTTTGCTGACGAATATTGGGGCGGGTGATATTCATGTTTATTGTCTGACCGCGCCTGTCCCATAACCCTAGCCCATTAGCGTATCGCATCCCAAGCTATGTAAGACTCCGGTACTTTTTCGGCGCTGTTTTTCTATATTTTAAGAGGCCGTATGCAAAAATATCAAACATCTTTTTAATAAGAATTAACCAAAAAAATTGACCAAAATGGAGTTTTTCTAGTACATTCGCGGCATTCAAAGGTTTACATTGTTATCGTTCAATGGGGAATGGATGAAAATTTTAGAAATGCCTGATTATTTTTTTGGTGATAGGAATAACCTTCCTTAGCACCAGAAAAAAGTTTCAGATTTTTCAGCTGCGACAATTATATTTGAAAAATATAAACAATTTCCTCATGGAAGGTGCCGTAACTGACCCAAAACGTAAGTGAGGAAACTGTTTATATTTTTCAAAAAAAATTGACGCAGCTGAAAAATCTGAAACTTTTTTCTGGTGCTAAGGAAGGTTATTCCAATCACCAAAAAAATAATCAGGCATTTCTAAAATTTTCATCCATTCCCAATTGGTATAGGTGACATTTAGTGTATGTTTGTGTGTGCAGGTGAACGAGGCGGGCGCGGTATACGAGGCGCTGACGCGCGGCGAGCGCGCGGACAGCCCGCACCGCAAGCGAGCACTGTACAGCCCCACCAAGCGGCAGACACCCGGTTAGTACGCCTTCACACGTGTTTATTCAACCGCGACAATAGGGGTGTGCCCTAGGACTATTTTACGATGCCATTCGAACCAGTTTTTTGGAGAGGAACAAATGTTTGTATTGGGGCAACTACAATTTGAGTACATAAATACCTAAAGTTTTGAGTCCAAGATTGATTTCGCTGGCGGCAGCCGAAACGCTTTATGCTAATTGACATGAAAGTATGACGTCACAATGGTTTAGGCGCATACAGTCCCACTCGCAAAATGTCCCTTTCGCAAAACGTCCCTTTCCAAAAATGGCCCTTCTGCAAAATGTCCCTTCACATAAATTATATCCCTTTCGCAGAACGTCCCTATCACCAAATGTCCCGTTCACAATACGTACCTTTAGAAAAATGTCCCGTTTGCAAACCGTAGCTTTTGCAGTGTGCTGTTTCTCGCTTAAAATAATATAAATAAATAAAAATAAAATACAAGAATAAGCTTAGGTAATCGTTGAAATAAGTACATAAGCTAGT
The DNA here is from genome assembly GCA_932294315.1 of Epinotia nisella. NCBI lineage: Eukaryota > Metazoa > Arthropoda > Insecta > Lepidoptera > Tortricidae > Epinotia > Epinotia nisella. The sequence goes on from OW028693.1 coordinate 14,308,870, forward strand.
TAGATCTTTTTGTACTCTTAGTCTTTGTTTACTTTTAACAATATAATTTTTTGTGGCGATTTAGTATACGTGTACGATTTTGAGGAAAATCTAGATTGGTTTTATGGCTATTGCTGAGCATTGTAAGTAAAATATACAAATTATACATTTGCTTCGCTTGTAGGGACTGTTATTGCCCATTTCTCTTTTTAATCCATGAGATGAGGCATAGTTTCTCTGTATATGTGTTTCTGTAGACGGGACATTTTGCGAATGGGGCGTTTCGCAGACGGGACGTTTTACGAATGGGTCATAATGCGGAAGGGATAATCAGCGAAAGGGGCTTTAACAGAAGTAACATTTTGCGAAAGGGATGGGATGTTTTGCGAATGGGGTATTTTGCACAAGGGACTATTTGCAAAGGCGACGTTTTGCGAATGGGTCGTAATTTTGGTAGAGAGGGATGCTTGCATCTCTCTATTTTCACCCGAGCAAAGCTCGGTCGCCCAGGCGCGTTCGGTTGACTCTCGTACAAGTTGGTTAATAAGTTGAGGTATCCCTCAGTCCGCGCGCTGGACGGGCGCTCGCCGTCGCCGAGCAAGGGCCTGGCGCTGGCGAGCCCCGGCTCCGCGCACTCCACGTCCAGCGGGTTCTCGTCCCGGCGGTCGTCCAGCGACCAGCTACATCTCGAAGGTAATGTTCATCTTCATTGGGGGCACGGTAGTGCCCCCGCCAAGTCGAGCAAAACAAAGAAGTCATTCGGACTGATTTTCAATATCCTGTAATTTTGTGATGGCTAAAGTTAGAACCCTGAATTTTCAGTAACATATAGGGCATAATATAGCTTAGATATATTCTCAATATCATACAATTTGAACTTTTAGTTTAAGAACTAATGCCCCTCAAAGTTCCTTAGTTTTGTCACTTACACACTTACTGACTGATCAACATAATTCTAAGGTACTTCTAGCAGCTTCTGAGGTACCATAAGTTACAAATTTTAAACATAATTAGTTTTAAGCCTATCAATTCATAAAAATCTAAAAACATTGTAAATATTATTCCCAGCCACATTCATAAATTTAAGTATGCAAAAATTAATAAATGCTCTAAAGTAGTGCGATTTCCAAGTTGCAGAATTTTATTTGGCAAGCAAATAAAGATTAATAAGAATGCCTGATTAGGCTCTACGAAATATCTCATAACTTTTTACAGTGGAAGAGTTTCGAAACTTAGCTATTTTTTTACATGGAATGTGTTTTATGGGGTCCATATATTTTGCGGAGAAAACGTTTTTCGCGCAACAACTCCTATCCGTTGTTGTCATAGTAAGCGTTAATTTTTTTTTGTTTTGTTTTGTTTTCGAACAAATGTAAATTCAAAACTATTCTTAGCCGAACCTTATTGTTTTTTTTTTTAATTATGATTTGCGGTTGACTACTTCTTGTCTGGATGTAAACCTGAAAGTCGCCAAATCTGTTAGGCATATGGGTCTTTCAAGTGTTCTTGAAACCTTCAACGTGATTAACCGGGATCTGTTTTTGCAGAGCTATCGCCAGTCCAGCAGCAGCTGTCTGAGATCAACAACCGCTACAGCCTGCTGGGCACCAAGCTGGCCGACCGGCAGGCCGAGCTGGACGCCGTGCGGGACGAGCTCCGCCGCCACGAGGACACCATCCGCAACACGCACCACTTCCTCGACAAGGTCAGTCGCACGAGCGAGCGAAGCGAACGAACTTCTATGCTTCAGCTTAGGCCGAAAAACGTTCGTGTCCGAATGTCCCGCTATCCGGCTATTTTTTCTCTACAGGTCGCATTTCTCAACCGATTCTCGTGAAAATTTGTGAGCAGGTTCGATAGTTATATAGAAATTTTGGTCGATTAACTTTCAAGTTTTGTAAGTAGTTAATTTAGTGAATGTTTGTCCAGGTGCAGAGACAGCTGCCCAAGGACAGCGTGCCCAGCACGAAGGAGGAGGCGGACAAGACCATCAAGCAGGTCCGCGCCGTGCTCGAGGACATGTACGAGAAGCAGAGCGCGCTGGACTCCACCAAGACTCAGGTCAGCCGGTTTATTCCATGCTAGCGTCCGCCCGCGACTTCGTCTGCGTGGACCCGGGATAAAAACTATCCTAAAAGGGATGACATAAATTATTATTATATTATTATTAAGAGCCTTAAGTGTCCCACTGCTGGGCAAAGGCCTCCCTCCTTGCATAAATTATAGCTTATTATATAATATGGCCAAACATAGTGATACACATATAACCATTGTACCATCTTTGTTACCTATGTTTTACAAATAAACTTTACTTTACTTTAAATATCAATTAGAATGTTGTTTAAGTGCGAGTCGGATTTTAGTTTTTCCATACATTTTGGCACGGCGTGGGCCTCCACAAGGTGGACTGATGACCTGGTAAAGGTCGCCGGAGTCCGCTGGATGCGGGTGGCGCAGGACCGGTCATCGTGGCACTCTTTGGGGGAGCCTATGTCCAGCAGTGGACGTCTTTCGGCTGATATGATGATGACGATGTCCTAACGCTCACTAGATATGCTTGGAATTAACGAAATTCCAAGCATACTATCAATGAACATTTTTTTCCGTCACTATTCGCTATGGTTACGTCTCCTGGGTCACTTATTAAAACAGTGATTTAAATCCAACAAATGTAGGCGGGTGGCGCAGGACCGGTCATCGTGGCACTCTTTGGGGGAGGCCTATGTCCAGCAGTGGACGTCTTTCGGCTGATATGATGATGATGATGATGCATTTTGAGACCCGGGACCTCTAGCTTCGTAGGCAGCGTCACTCCCAACTAGGCGGTCGTCAAAATGTATGCGATGTTAACGACGCCAACACTACCCGCAGGTCCGCGAGCTGCTGAAACGCAAGCAGAGCGTGCAGGGCGCCGACCGGCTGCACCACGCCATGGAGGACGTCGCGTCGCGCTGGAGGAGCCTGCACGACGCGTGCAAGGACAAGTCAGTAACGCGCCTCTTGTGCGACCTACAAGCATACAAGTCTAGGTGTGAGGCCTGAGTGGACGCTCCGCTGTGAGCGCGTGCATTTGTTTTATATGGACGCTGCACGCCCCGCTCACAGCGGAGCGTTCATTCAGGCCATACACTAAGGCTTGATTTCCTCCTACGCTGATGTCGGTCACTGATAGTGATTTCGGTCGAGCGTACCGTATGATAAATACTCCAGGAGCCGTAGCATGGTTGGCCTTATCACGCGACAAGTGACAAGATAGGGGCGTCGTCTCGTTCTATCGAACGGTGTCAGCCAGTGACGCACGCTCTATCCTATCACCTATCGCGTGACAAGGCCAACCATGCTACGGGGCCAGGCAAAATACGGTTTCGAAAAACATTAATTTATAATAGCGTTTTTTTTTGTTTATTTCATTCTAAAACGTTATTCTAAGATGCTTTATTCAAGAATCCAAGAAACTTTCCACCCGGAAGTAATTATATAGATTTAAATTAATATTCATTGTCTTTTTTATTTTATTTATATTGAATGTTTTAAAGCAAATGTGAATGAACCTAAATAAAGATAAAAAAGTATTAATATTTATCCGGACTTTTTAAGAACGAGAGTTTATTTCATAGCTCAAGTTTGTAAGATTCTTTTAGTCCAAGACGTACAATGTTTTTCATCACGTTTGCGAGGAAACGGATACATGTTGAAGCAAAATAAATATTCATCGCAATAAAAATTACTTTTCTCAAACATGCAATGAAATGTCGTCCTTACGTGCGTTATAACAGGCTTCAAAGTATCACGTTTCGGGCGGAACAACTCGAGCGAACTGTAAAGGACAATATTGAAGTATTGAATACAAAATTGAAGGCCTAGGCTGGGAAGTAATTTATTTTTAATTTTAATGTTACCATGGCGTCTGTGTTCATCAACAGGCTAAACAGCTGATTTATATTTTTTTTAATTTTTTCTTGTGACTGAATGGTTATCGTACCAAAAATATCCGCGTTAATGCCTATTACACACGAACCTTTATTAAGAAAACAAATCTGTATGATTCAATGTGTTGATGAATAAATTAAAATATTATCTATACGTAAGTCACCAGAGACCATAGACAATATTTAAAATCCTCTGCATTTATTTTATTCATTATGGAAATTAAGATTCTTATTATCAGGTTCTGTATAATGGCCCTAATAGGGTCTATTCAAACACTACACACTCGAAATACGGACGACTTTCGTAAAAAAAAAACATTAAGTATGGAGGGATTGGAGGGAAAATTAATGTACTATTGTGAGTGGTGTATTGTTTTATTTCATTGCATATGTTTGAGAAAAGCACTATACATGCCTGGCCGTGAAAAGGCTTGCCGGCTTCGTATCACTATCCGGCCTCCCTACGGTCGGCCGTCTATACCTACTCACCCGGCAAGCCCTTCTTTCCCGGCGTCTGCAGTAATGTACTATTAGTCCATTTTTTTCGTGCGAAGTTTTTTTTATCGTGTTGGTTATTTATCTTATCTTGTGTAAGTTCCATTAAAATCACCATTGGTCCGTTGATGTGGTCGTAAGATGCATTTAGAAAGGATACTTACTCAAACCTTGATTTCATTCAGATTTGTTTCTACATTCGATTCTTATATCGAGAATGCATTTATACGTCAAGTTTTTACTGTCAGGATCCGTCTAATGGAGGAAGTGAAGGACTTCCAAGACACGCACAGCAACCTGTCCTCGTGGCTCGTGTCCAAGGACCGCATGATGGCGGCGCTGGGACCCATCTCCTCCGACTCGCGAATGGTGCAGACGCAAGTGCAGCAGGTAAGCATGTTCATTGTGAACCTTACAGTCACAAATTTAAGGGTGATTATGGTATGACCTTTCGTTGTTCGATAAGACTGCTAAATATAGGACACCGTATAGTAATCGAAATGTTCCCAATTTCTAATAGAATTGTTACTTATGTATGTCTAATGAAAATTCACTGTAATTGTCTTGTTAAAATTGGTGAAGCAGAGATTTAAGCGCCATAGATAAAGATCGCGCTTTCGTAAAACTAGCTATAACCGACATTAAAGTTATACGACATTGTATAGACAGTGGCAATCCTTTTTTGATTTATTCGTTCATGATTGTACCCAAAACAGACGTGATTTTGGTTATCATATTTAACACTACCTACTTATTGACAGGTGCAAGTCCTCCGCGAAGAGTTCCGCACGCAGCAGCCGCAGCTGTCCCACCTGGAGCAGGTGGCGGCAGGAGTGTTGGAGCGGCTCGAGCCGCGCTCGCCCGACGCGGACAAGCTGGCCACCAAGCTCGCGGACCTGCAGGGCCGCTGGAACGAGCTGCTCAACAAGTTAGTAGCTGCTTTTAAGTTTTCCATGTCGATGAGGATTCGTTAATTACACTAACGATGCACAGATAAAGCAGCTGCCAACGTTTCATCTAAATGATCGAAACAACCATATATACGATTCTACAGATAAAAGAGATCGTTAGACTAAATTTCATTTTAAACTTTAGTAAATCAGTAAATTTTTGACAGATCTAAGGTCTAACGGATCTTTGCAAACCGGTTAGTGCCTTTTGTATAACGTCCAGTTACTGACCGTTTTACTTACCTATATATTTTTTGTAGACAAAAGCTAACTCTTGGTACCTACAGTTATGGCCGTATTCATAAACGTTCAACGAACCTATTTTAGCTAAAAGGCCGTTAAAATTCGTTTGTTTTTATCAGTCACTTTGACATCTGTGTTCGCAAGAAAGGGACAAAACACATTTTATTTATCAGAGGCATTTTAAGTTTTAGAATAAGGGGGTTTGGTGTCTTATGGTATTTTACTTACCCGCACAATGTTTTCAGACTCGAGCAGCGTGCGTCGAGCCTGGGCGCGGCAGCAGACACGTCGCGCGAGTTCGACGCGGGGCTCGCGCGCTTGCGCGACGCGCTGCAGACCATCGGGGACAAGCTCGACGACCTCGCCTTGGAGAAGGAACCGGAAGAACAACTCAGGAAGATCGAGGTGCGTTACATTTGGTGCCGGGACCAGGATTGTATTTTATGTTCTCCCTTCATGAACTATGTAGTTTGAATATTAAGGATAAAAGTTTTATTATTCAATTTTAAGGCATCTTAGTTTGGGTCAATTATTTTAAGGTATCGCATTATAAGTGCCGTATTCTACTGGGGAAATTTACGGGGGTAGTTTTATCGAATTTAATATAATTGGCTCACTAATAAATTATATTCTAAACCTTCTTTCTTCACTAGAATCTGGAACGCCAACTCGAAGGCCAGCGGCCGCTGCTAGCCGACCTGGAAGCGGCGGGCGCCGCGCTGGCCGACGTGCTGGCCGACCCCGCGTCCCGCCAGGACATCCAGAGCAAGCTCGCCGCGGTTGTACGCCAGTACGACAATCTGCAGAGGAAGCTGGATCATATGAAGGCAGAGATCGAGGCGGCGCTTAAGTGAGTAGTGTGGGGAAGGTGCTCAGAGGCAGAGGATAATACAACAGACCTTTAACATTTAATTGACTACGTTTATTCCACATTCTGGGAGGAAAATTAGATTCCACTTGCTGAATTGGCCATATTGGCTGTGTTAGTTTAACAAGCCATCTAAAGACGCATTTAGCACGAATTTGACGTAATCGGTAGTCATTTTGAATTTATTTTCTCTAGGAACGGTAAGAAGCTTATTCAAGCCCTCTGAAAATATTTTTTAGCAAGAAATTAGTCTGTATATTGATTTGGAATTTTGTCCAGGGACGGGCGCAACCTGGAAGAGAACGTGGCCCGCACGCTGGGCTGGCTGCAGGCCGAGCTGGGCGCGCTGCCGGGCAGGCTGCAGGTGTCGGCCGACAGCCAGCGCCTGCAGCAGCAGCTGGAGCGCCACGAGCCGCTCTACCGCGACCTCTCGCAGCGCGAGCACGAGCTCATCATGCTGCTGGACAAAGGTACACCTGCTAGCCTAGCCCATGTCCAGGGACGGGCGCAACCTGGAAGAGAACGTGGCCCGCACGCTGGGCTGGCTGCAGGCCGAGCTGGGCGCGCTGCCGGGCAGGCTGCAGGTGTCGGCCGACAGCCAGCGCCTGCAGCAGCAGCTGGAGCGCCACGAGCCGCTCTACCGCGACCTCTCGCAGCGCGAGCACGAGCTCATCATGCTGCTGGACAAAGGTACACCTGCTAGCCTAGCCCATGTCCAGGGACGGGCGCAACCTGGAAGAGAACGTGGCCCGCACGCTGGGCTGGCTGCAGGCCGAGCTGGGCGCGCTGCCGGGCAGGCTGCAGGTGTCGGCCGACAGCCAGCGCCTGCAGCAGCAGCTGGAGCGCCACGAGCCGCTCTACCGCGACCTCTCGCAGCGCGAGCACGAGCTCATCATGCTGCTGGACAAAGGTACACCTGCTAGCCTAGCCCATGTCCAGGGACGGGCGCAACCTGGAAGAGAACGTGGCCCGCACGCTGGGCTGGCTGCAGGCCGAGCTGGGCGCGCTGCCGGGCAGGCTGCAGGTGTCGGCCGACAGCCAGCGCCTGCAGCAGCAGCTGGAGCGCCACGAGCCGCTCTACCGCGACCTCTCGCAGCGCGAGCACGAGCTCATCATGCTGCTGGACAAAGGTACACCTGCTAGCCTAGCCCATGTCCAGGGACGGGCGCAACCTGGAAGAGAACGTGGCCCGCACGCTGGGCTGGCTGCAGGCCGAGCTGGGCGCGCTGCCGGGCAGGCTGCAGGTGTCGGCCGACAGCCAGCGCCTGCAGCAGCAGCTGGAGCGCCACGAGCCGCTCTACCGCGACCTCTCGCAGCGCGAGCACGAGCTCATCATGCTGCTGGACAAAGGTACACCTGCTAGCCTAGCCCATGTCCAGGGACGGGCGCAACCTGGAAGAGAACGTGGCCCGCACGCTGGGCTGGCTGCAGGCCGAGCTGGGCGCGCTGCCGGGCAGGCTGCAGGTGTCGGCCGACAGCCAGCGCCTGCAGCAGCAGCTGGAGCGCCACGAGCCGCTCTACCGCGACCTCTCGCAGCGCGAGCACGAGCTCATCATGCTGCTGGACAAAGGTACACCTGCTAGCCTAGCCCATGTCCAGGGACGGGCGCAACCTGGAAGAGAACGTGGCCCGCACGCTGGGCTGGCTGCAGGCCGAGCTGGGCGCGCTGCCGGGCAGGCTGCAGGTGTCGGCCGACAGCCAGCGCCTGCAGCAGCAGCTGGAGCGCCACGAGCCGCTCTACCGCGACCTCTCGCAGCGCGAGCACGAGCTCATCATGCTGCTGGACAAAGGTACACCTGCTAGCCTAGCCCATGTCCAGGGACGGGCGCAACCTGGAAGAGAACGTGGCCCGCACGCTGGGCTGGCTGCAGGCCGAGCTGGGCGCGCTGCCGGGCAGGCTGCAGGTGTCGGCCGACAGCCAGCGCCTGCAGCAGCAGCTGGAGCGCCACGAGCCGCTCTACCGCGACCTCTCGCAGCGCGAGCACGAGCTCATCATGCTGCTGGACAAAGGTACACCTGCTAGCCTAGCCCATGTCCAGGGACGGGCGCAACCTGGAAGAGAACGTGGCCCGCACGCTGGGCTGGCTGCAGGCCGAGCTGGGCGCGCTGCCGGGCAGGCTGCAGGTGTCGGCCGACAGCCAGCGCCTGCAGCAGCAGCTGGAGCGCCACGAGCCGCTCTACCGCGACCTCTCGCAGCGCGAGCACGAGCTCATCATGCTGCTGGACAAAGGTACACCTGCTAGCCTAGCCCATGTCCAGGGACGGGCGCAACCTGGAAGAGAACGTGGCCCGCACGCTGGGCTGGCTGCAGGCCGAGCTGGGCGCGCTGCCGGGCAGGCTGCAGGTGTCGGCCGACAGCCAGCGCCTGCAGCAGCAGCTGGAGCGCCACGAGCCGCTCTACCGCGACCTCTCGCAGCGCGAGCACGAGCTCATCATGCTGCTGGACAAAGGTACACCTGCTAGCCTAGCCCATGTCCAGGGACGGGCGCAACCTGGAAGAGAACGTGGCCCGCACGCTGGGCTGGCTGCAGGCCGAGCTGGGCGCGCTGCCGGGCAGGCTGCAGGTGTCGGCCGACAGCCAGCGCCTGCAGCAGCAGCTGGAGCGCCACGAGCCGCTCTACCGCGACCTCTCGCAGCGCGAGCACGAGCTCATCATGCTGCTGGACAAAGGTACACCTGCTAGCCTAGCCCATGTCCAGGGACGGGCGCAACCTGGAAGAGAACGTGGCCCGCACGCTGGGCTGGCTGCAGGCCGAGCTGGGCGCGCTGCCGGGCAGGCTGCAGGTGTCGGCCGACAGCCAGCGCCTGCAGCAGCAGCTGGAGCGCCACGAGCCGCTCTACCGCGACCTCTCGCAGCGCGAGTACGAGCTCATCATGCTGCTGGACAAAGGTACACCTGCTAGCCTAGCCCATGTCCAGGGACGGGCGCAACCTGGAAGAGAACGTGGCCCGCACGCTGGGCTGGCTGCAGGCCGAGCTGGGCGCGCTGCCGGGCAGGCTGCAGGTGTCGGCCGACAGCCAGCGCCTGCAGCAGCAGCTGGAGCGCCACGAGCCGCTCTACCGCGACCTCTCGCAGCGCGAGCACGAGCTCATCATGCTGCTGGACAAAGGTACACCTGCTAGCCTAGCCCATGTCCAGGGACGGGCGCAACCTGGAAGAGAACGTGGCCCGCACGCTGGGCTGGCTGCAGGCCGAGCTGGGCGCGCTGCCGGGCAGGCTGCAGGTGTCGGCCGACAGCCAGCGCCTGCAGCAGCAGCTGGAGCGCCACGAGCCGCTCTACCGCGACCTCTCGCAGCGCGAGCACGAGCTCATCATGCTGCTGGACAAAGGTACACCTGCTAGCCTAGCCCATGTCCAGGGACGGGCGCAACCTGGAAGAGAACGTGGCCCGCACGCTGGGCTGGCTGCAGGCCGAGCTGGGCGCGCTGCCGGGCAGGCTGCAGGTGTCGGCCGACAGCCAGCGCCTGCAGCAGCAGCTGGAGCGCCACGAGCCGCTCTACCGCGACCTCTCGCAGCGCGAGCACGAGCTCATCATGCTGCTGGACAAAGGTACACCTGCTAGCCTAGCCCATGTCCAGGGACGGGCGCAACCTGGAAGAGAACGTGGCCCGCACGCTGGGCTGGCTGCAGGCCGAGCTGGGCGCGCTGCCGGGCAGGCTGCAGGTGTCGGCCGACAGCCAGCGCCTGCAGCAGCAGCTGGAGCGCCACGAGCCGCTCTACCGCGACCTCTCGCAGCGCGAGCACGAGCTCATCATGCTGCTGGACAAAGGTACACCTGCTAGCCTAGCCCATGTCCAGGGACGGGCGCAACCTGGAAGAGAACGTGGCCCGCACGCTGGGCTGGCTGCAGGCCGAGCTGGGCGCGCTGCCGGGCAGGCTGCAGGTGTCGGCCGACAGCCAGCGCCTGCAGCAGCAGCTGGAGCGCCACGAGCCGCTCTACCGCGACCTCTCGCAGCGCGAGCACGAGCTCATCATGCTGCTGGACAAAGGTACACCTGCTAGCCTAGCCCATGTCCAGGGACGGGCGCAACCTGGAAGAGAACGTGGCCCGCACGCTGGGCTGGCTGCAGGCCGAGCTGGGCGCGCTGCCGGGCAGGCTGCAGGTGTCGGCCGACAGCCAGCGCCTGCAGCAGCAGCTGGAGCGCCACGAGCCGCTCTACCGCGACCTCTCGCAGCGCGAGCACGAGCTCATCATGCTGCTGGACAAAGGTACACCTGCTAGCCTAGCCCATGTCCATCCAGGTATACCATTATGTAGACAGGTAAGAATTTTTGGAATCGGATAAGTGGATCCGGACTTCCCCACTTACGATCTCGCACGATAATACCCCAGTGCTGCGGGCCGCGACTTACTGTGAAATCAATTTCTCCATGACAATATTCAAGACCTCCCTATTATAGTCCAAATCACCTAATTATGCTCCAAATATTACTGTGAATGAACTCTATAAGAGCCAACGTAACTACGGAAGAACTAACGTAGTATCGGCAGAAATTAAACAGTCTACTTTGGACCGTAGTTATTCTTCTGAACTATAGTTGGGAGAGTTAACGGTATCGGTTATGCCCTCCGCCCAAAGAATCAAAGTCAAATTGAATGCAGTAAAAGACCCACGTCTTTAAAATGAGTAGATAATTAACTGTGTAACGTTTCTCCAGGTCGCGAGATGGAGAAGAAGCCAGCGCACCACGGCCTACGCAAGGATCTAGACCGTGTGCAGGCGCAGTGGGAGAAACTGAAGCGAGAGACCTACGACCGCCACACCCGTCTGCAGGCCGCCATGGTGAGCAACATCTTGCTTTACAATCCTATCTTTTGTCGGAGAGGTGCTGACCCGTAGGGAGTGTGGTCGCACATTCTTGCAAAGGTAGGCTACGTCAGTCACCTGAGAACTCACGATCTACGCGCTCGTTAACTAGTTTTTAGGATTCCGTACCCAAAGAGTACCCGCCAGCTTCAGCTTCGCTAAATCCGAGAAAATCAACTCATCCACGATTTGCGATAATGTACTATTGTTGTCGCGCTGCATTATAATTATGTTTCCTTGCGTTCAACGCAAGGAAACAAGGGTAATATGGGCATTTTTCTGGATAATTTAGCCAATTATTAAAAAAATATCCCAAAGAAATACCGAGTTTCCCGTAAATTTATTGTATGTGTATTTTATCATAATTGTCTGTTATTTAACTTTATTACTGTTTTTGTTTTATCGCTATAGACCTCTTAGTTAAATTTTTATAACAATTCGTTTCAATACTGCCACAGCGCTTTGAAAAAAATATTGTTAGAAATAAATAAAAAAACCGGCCAAGTGCGTGTCGGACCACGCAAAACGAAGGGGAACCCTTCGTTTTGCGTGGTCTATTAAGCGCGTGCCTATTAAAAAGGTCGTATCGTCACAGAAATTTTACGGCACTTACGTCCTTTTCTTTGAGGAAGGCAGTTTTTCAGCAATATCTCGAAAACCTCTGAACCGATCTTGTTCAAAACAATTTTCGGTGAATGAAATTAATAAGCCCTATGTCCATGAATTTTTCCATATTTTTAAAATACACCGTTCAAAAATTAGAGGGGGGGGGACAGAATTTTAGTGACTTTCGGGGCGATTATCTCCGAACCTATTCACTTAATCAAAAAAAATGCTAAGAAACCTTATATTTATTTTGAAAGTCCTATCGATTGATGTGCCACACGGGGGCTCACAATGAAATTTTTTTTTTGACTTTTAGTTTTATGTATGGAGTACACCCCTAAAAATTTTTTTTTGTCATTTTAATTACTAAACTATGTAGCGGCTAACAAAATACACCTATCCTCAAAATTTTATTCAAATACACCTTATAGTTTTCGAGTAAAATGCCTGTGACATACGGACAGACGGACAGACGGACATGACGAAACTATAAGGGTTCTGTTTTTGCCATTTTGGCTACGGAACCCTAAAAATGAAAAATAAAAATCTTGTCGATGGAATTCCAAACTAAGTCGCGGTGTCTAGATTTCATATGTGCACTTTTAAGAAGACTCACACTCTATATTGAAGTAAATTGGTTCATCTTCATCTACGCTGTCTCGCAGCAAACACATGGTCAAGCATGCGCGGCCGTACAGTATTGTAATGCTTGCATTGTACATCCATCCGCAGGAGCACTGCCGCAAATACTCCAAAGCTCAAGAGAACTTCCTCCCCTGGATCTCGGAGGCGGAGGAGCGCGTGAGCAAGCTGCCGCCCGCTGTGTTCTCCAAGAGGGACGTCGAGAAACAACTCAGAGAGCTGCAGGCTATCAGGAATGATATCTGGAAGAGGTATGTCTAATGTTAACATTCGGGTCCACAATGGGTGTAGACACTAAATAAAATAACCAATAACGTTGTATTTTCTCGATAAAGGATTAAAAATGTAGTCAAATGGAGAAAAATGAACGCAAGAGGTTAAATAATCACAAAGTTATAAGTGTCCAAAGTTTTAAGACGGGGTATATTCTGTCCCTTTTCCGCAAAACGCATCTTTATATGAAACGATTGTCATTTACTATGACGCTCGATGGTCGTGACATCACGATCCCCGAGCGATTTCTCCCTCTAACCTGCAATATTAAACCGGTTGTAGCTTCGTAATTTCTTGAGATATTTGAGTGGGATTTTCGTCATTATCATTAGGCATATTTTTTTGGCTTCTTTCTTTTGAAGTAACAATACATTTTGAGTCTACACCCGTATTGAATCCAAGACTAAAACTGCAGCGAGAAAACTTGGTGTCCTATTTAAGGTAAAGCGGTATTTCACACCCAAACAGCTTCTATCCCTGTATCAGGCTCAGGTTCGCTCGCGCATGGAATTTCGCTGCCACCTATGGGAAAGTTCCGCCAAGTGTCAGTTAACGGCCTTGGCATCAATTGAGCACCGAGCTCACAGACTCTTTAGTAACGACTCCACCATTAAGTCCAAAATACAGAGTACCATATATTCGCACGAAGCGATTCGCGTCGTCTTTCCTAATGCGAACTGCTTAGGAATGGAATTCGCTCCCTTCATCTGTATTTCCTGAGAACTAATATCTAGGTGCCTTCAAAACAAAGAGTGAATAGGCTATTACTGAATCAGTTATCTTAATCTTAGGCTCTGTCGTCGCTTACCATCAGGTGAGACTAGGATCAGCGCTGGACAGTTTATTTTTTAAATAAAAATGTTCGATGTCGGAAGTATCTGAGCCGTTGTACGGTTGAACCACGGTTATAATGGCTGAACACAGTATGATTCTGAACTAATGAATTTACTCAGAAGTGTAGGAAATACACTTCGGGATGACTTCTGATATTCGTTCCTAGATAGTAGTAGAGTTGTGTTCCTTGTGGTTTCGAGGATCCGCTGTGTTGAGAGCGAGGGAACTGTATTTGTCTTTAGCTATCGACCTCTAGTCCTCTGGGATGTTTGTTGGCCCAATAGTCGCAAAGAAACCTATGATTTTCATGAGTGGAATTGCAAATGTAGTTATCTAGAGTTATCAGTAGTTTCTAGAATAAATAAATATTGGGGGACGATCTTACATAAATTGACCCAGCCCCATAGTAAGCTCAATAAAACTTGTGTTATGAGTATTAGACGACGATATATTTAATAGATATAAATACTTAAATACATAGATAACATCAAAGACTCAGAAACTAACATTCATGCTTATCACCAAATATATTACCCCTTACGGGGATCCGAACCCAGGACCTTCAGCATGTAGGCAGCTAGGTAGGTAGGTAAGTTCAGGTAGGGTAGAAATACCATAATGTATAAGAACTCAGTGAGTAGTTTACGTTGAATATAAATTGGGTAATATTCCTTAATGCTGTCAATTTTTTCGCACAGATCTGGTGAATACGAGAACAACAAGACACTAGGCGAAACTTTCATCTCCGCCTGCGATGTCGACCAGGAAATCGTGCGCTCTCAACTTGACAGCATGAAGCAGCGATGGGACCGACTCAACAACGGTGAGGCAACTGTCAATAGTTACCAAGGGAGCGACCACAGCGCTGCTCAAAATACGCTGACGCACCGTAAACGCAGCGAAATGTATGAAGAAGACCGGCAACGCGTATACGCAGCGTTAGGTACCGCTGTGGTCGCTCCCTAAAGATGTGTACAATATATTATGTTCATAATGAGATACTTGCTCATTTTGGCAGATGATCTAGCCAACGCTTGTAATCTCGTATGAGTGAGCCGGATTTTAAACCTAATTTAGGGCCGACGTTTTCGACTGTACTTCAATATCAACGCGGTGAACATAAATCGATTTCATTCACACAATTCCAGAAGCTCCGGTCAGAAACGCACTTGGAAAATTCTGAACCTAAGGTCTCTTCAATAAAAATAACCGTCATGTTTCTTGCAGAGGTCCTCCAACAAGTGGAGTTCCTGGAATCGACGGCGCGCAAGCTGGGCGAGTTCCAAGAGCGCGTGCGCGCGGTGGAGACTCCGCTGCAGCGCTGCGAGGAGAGGCTGCAGGACGCGCTGGGCGCGCCGCCCGCGCAGGCCGCCGAGGCCGTCGCCAGGGTCGCCGACACCGCGCAGGCCCTCAGGGCGCCGCTCCAGGTAACACACTCATACTAGTGGCTCTGGCTCTAGGAGAGGCTGCAGGACGCGCTGGGCGCGCCGCCCGCGCAGGCCGCCGAGGCCGTCGCCAGGGTCGCCGACACCGCGCAGGCCCTCAGGGCGCCGCTCCAGGTAACACACTCATACTAGTGGCTCTGGCTCTAGGAGAGGCTGCAGGACGCGCTGGGCGCGCCGCCCGCGCAGGCCGCCGAGGCCGTCGCCAGGGTCGCCGACACCGCGCAGGCCCTCAGGGCGCCGCTCCAGGTAACACACTCATACTAGTGGCTCTGGCTCTAGGAGAGGCTGCAGGACGCGCTGGGCGCGCCGCCCGCGCAGGCCGCCGAGGCCGTCGCCAGGGTCGCCGACACCGCGCAGGCCCTCAGGGCGCCGCTCCAGGTAACACACTCATACTAGTGGCTCTGGCTCTAGGAGAGGCTGCAGGACGCGCTGGGCGCGCCGCCCGCGCAGGCCGCCGAGGCCGTCGCCAGGGTCGCCGACACCGCGCAGGCCCTCAGGGCGCCGCTCCAGGTAACACACTCATACTAGTGGCTCTGGCTCTAGGAGAGGCTGCAGGACGCGCTGGGCGCGCCGCCCGCGCAGGCCGCCGAGGCCGTCGCCAGGGTCGCCGACACCGCGCAGGCCCTCAGGGCGCCGCTCCAGGTAACACACTCATACTAGTGGCTCTGGCTCTAGGAGAGGCTGCAGGACGCGCTGGGCGCGCCGCCCGCGCAGGCCGCCGAGGCCGTCGCCAGGGTCGCCGACACCGCGCAGGCCCTCAGGGCGCCGCTCCAGGTAACACACTCATACTAGTGGCTCTGGCTCTAGGAGAGGCTGCAGGACGCGCTGGGCGCGCCGCCCGCGCAGGCCGCCGAGGCCGTCGCCAGGGTCGCCGACACCGCGCAGGCCCTCAGGGCGCCGCTCCAGGTAACACACTCATACTAGTGGCTCTGGCTCTAGGAGAGGCTGCAGGACGCGCTGGGCGCGCCGCCCGCGCAGGCCGCCGAGGCCGTCGCCAGGGTCGCCGACACCGCGCAGGCCCTCAGGGCGCCGCTCCAGGTAACACACTCATACTAGTGGCTCTGGCTCTAGGAGAGGCTGCAGGACGCGCTGGGCGCGCCGCCCGCGCAGGCCGCCGAGGCCGTCGCCAGGGTCGCCGACACCGCGCAGGCCCTCAGGGCGCCGCTCCAGGTAACACACTCATACTAGTGGCTCTGGCTCTAGGAGAGGCTGCAGGACGCGCTGGGCGCGCCGCCCGCGCAGGCCGCCGAGGCCGTCGCCAGGGTCGCCGACACCGCGCAGGCCCTCAGGGCGCCGCTCCAGGTAACACACTCATACTAGTGGCTCTGGCTCTAGGAGAGGCTGCAGGACGCGCTGGGCGCGCCGCCCGCGCAGGCCGCCGAGGCCGTCGCCAGGGTCGCCGACACCGCGCAGGCCCTCAGGGCGCCGCTCCAGGTAACACACTCATACTAGTGGCTCTGGCTCTAGGAGAGGCTGCAGGACGCGCTGGGCGCGCCGCCCGCGCAGGCCGCCGAGGCCGTCGCCAGGGTCGCCGACACCGCGCAGGCCCTCAGGGCGCCGCTCCAGGTAACACACTCATACTAGTGGCTCTGGCTCTAGGAGAGGCTGCAGGACGCGCTGGGCGCGCCGCCCGCGCAGGCCGCCGAGGCCGTCGCCAGGGTCGCCGACACCGCGCAGGCCCTCAGGGCGCCGCTCCAGGTAACACACTCATACTAGTGGCTCTGGCTCTAGGAGAGGCTGCAGGACGCGCTGGGCGCGCCGCCCGCGCAGGCCGCCGAGGCCGTCGCCAGGGTCGCCGACACCGCGCAGGCCCTCAGGGCGCCGCTCCAGGTAACACACTCATACTAGTGGCTCTGGCTCTAGGAGAGGCTGCAGGACGCGCTGGGCGCGCCGCCCGCGCAGGCCGCCGAGGCCGTCGCCAGGGTCGCCGACACCGCGCAGGCCCTCAGGGCGCCGCTCCAGGTAACACACTCATACTAGTGGCTCTGGCTCTAGGAGAGGCTGCAGGACGCGCTGGGCGCGCCGCCCGCGCAGGCCGCCGAGGCCGTCGCCAGGGTCGCCGACACCGCGCAGGCCCTCAGGGCGCCGCTCCAGGTAACACACTCATACTAGTGGCTCTGGCTCTAGGAGAGGCTGCAGGACGCGCTGGGCGCGCCGCCCGCGCAGGCCGCCGAGGCCGTCGCCAGGGTCGCCGACACCGCGCAGGCCCTCAGGGCGCCGCTCCAGGTAACACACTCATACTAGTGGCTCTGGCTCTAGGAGAGGCTGCAGGACGCGCTGGGCGCGCCGCCCGCGCAGGCCGCCGAGGCCGTCGCCAGGGTCGCCGACACCGCGCAGGCCCTCAGGGCGCCGCTCCAGGTAACACACTCATACTAGTGGCTCTGGCTCTAGGAGAGGCTGCAGGACGCGCTGGGCGCGCCGCCCGCGCAGGCCGCCGAGGCCGTCGCCAGGGTCGCCGACACCGCGCAGGCCCTCAGGGCGCCGCTCCAGGTAACACACTCATACTAGTGGCTCTGGCTCTAGGAGAGGCTGCAGGACGCGCTGGGCGCGCCGCCCGCGCAGGCCGCCGAGGCCGTCGCCAGGGTCGCCGACACCGCGCAGGCCCTCAGGGCGCCGCTCCAGGTAACACACTCATACTAGTGGCTCTGGCTCTAGGAGAGGCTGCAGGACGCGCTGGGCGCGCCGCCCGCGCAGGCCGCCGAGGCCGTCGCCAGGGTCGCCGACACCGCGCAGGCCCTCAGGGCGCCGCTCCAGGTAACACACTCATACTAGTGGCTCTGGCTCTAGGAGAGGCTGCAGGACGCGCTGGGCGCGCCGCCCGCGCAGGCCGCCGAGGCCGTCGCCAGGGTCGCCGACACCGCGCAGGCCCTCAGGGCGCCGCTCCAGGTAACACACTCATACTAGTGGCTCTGGCTCTAGGAGAGGCTGCAGGACGCGCTGGGCGCGCCGCCCGCGCAGGCCGCCGAGGCCGTCGCCAGGGTCGCCGACACCGCGCAGGCCCTCAGGGCGCCGCTCCAGGTAACACACTCATACTAGTGGCTCTGGCTCTAGGAGAGGCTGCAGGACGCGCTGGGCGCGCCGCCCGCGCAGGCCGCCGAGGCCGTCGCCAGGGTCGCCGACACCGCGCAGGCCCTCAGGGCGCCGCTCCAGGTAACACACTCATACTAGTGGCTCTGGCTCTAGGAGAGGCTGCAGGACGCGCTGGGCGCGCCGCCCGCGCAGGCCGCCGAGGCCGTCGCCAGGGTCGCCGACACCGCGCAGGCCCTCAGGGCGCCGCTCCAGGTAACACACTCATACTAGTGGCTCTGGCTCTAGGAGAGGCTGCAGGACGCGCTGGGCGCGCCGCCCGCGCAGGCCGCCGAGGCCGTCGCCAGGGTCGCCGACACCGCGCAGGCCCTCAGGGCGCCGCTCCAGGTAACACACTCATACTAGTGGCTCTGGCTCTAGGAGAGGCTGCAGGACGCGCTGGGCGCGCCGCCCGCGCAGGCCGCCGAGGCCGTCGCCAGGGTCGCCGACACCGCGCAGGCCCTCAGGGCGCCGCTCCAGGTAACACACTCATACTAGTGGCTCTGGCTCTAGGAGAGGCTGCAGGACGCGCTGGGCGCGCCGCCCGCGCAGGCCGCCGAGGCCGTCGCCAGGGTCGCCGACACCGCGCAGGCCCTCAGGGCGCCGCTCCAGGTAACACACTCATACTAGTGGCTCTGGCTCTAGGAGAGGCTGCAGGACGCGCTGGGCGCGCCGCCCGCGCAGGCCGCCGAGGCCGTCGCCAGGGTCGCCGACACCGCGCAGGCCCTCAGGGCGCCGCTCCAGGTAACACACTCATACTAGTGGCTCTGGCTCTAGGAGAGGCTGCAGGACGCGCTGGGCGCGCCGCCCGCGCAGGCCGCCGAGGCCGTCGCCAGGGTCGCCGACACCGCGCAGGCCCTCAGGGCGCCGCTCCAGGTAACACACTCATACTAGTGGCTCTGGCTCTAGGAGAGGCTGCAGGACGCGCTGGGCGCGCCGCCCGCGCAGGCCGCCGAGGCCGTCGCCAGGGTCGCCGACACCGCGCAGGCCCTCAGGGCGCCGCTCCAGGTAACACACTCATACTAGTGGCTCTGGCTCTAGGAGAGGCTGCAGGACGCGCTGGGCGCGCCGCCCGCGCAGGCCGCCGAGGCCGTCGCCAGGGTCGCCGACACCGCGCAGGCCCTCAGGGCGCCGCTCCAGGTAACACACTCATACTAGTGGCTCTGGCTCTAGGAGAGGCTGCAGGACGCGCTGGGCGCGCCGCCCGCGCAGGCCGCCGAGGCCGTCGCCAGGGTCGCCGACACCGCGCAGGCCCTCAGGGCGCCGCTCCAGGTAACACACTCATACTAGTGGCTCTGGCTCTAGGAGAGGCTGCAGGACGCGCTGGGCGCGCCGCCCGCGCAGGCCGCCGAGGCCGTCGCCAGGGTCGCCGACACCGCGCAGGCCCTCAGGGCGCCGCTCCAGGTAACACACTTATACTGGTGGCTCTGGCTCTACTGTGAGATGTACAAATCGCGAGCGAGCCTATACTTTAAAAAAAAAAAAATTAAACTCAGCTTCGCTTCATCCGACAAAATCAACTCATCCACGAATTGTTATTTCCCGACCTCTGCAATAATGTAGTTTTTTTATTGAAAATTATTAAGTAATATTTTGGTTTTCCTACAGAGCGTAAACGCAGCAGTAGACGACATCGTGACCATGGCGCTCGAGATGGCGGGCCCGGACGCGGCTGGACGCGCGCGGCACGTGCTGGACGCGACCGCCGGCGCGCTGGGCGAGCGGCTGGACGAGCTGGACGCCCGTGCTGGAGAAGCGAGGGACAGGCTCGCCGGCGCCGCTAGCGCTATGACGCACTTCCAGGTTCGATACAGATCTATTCATCCGCGAGAGAGTGCCCCACTGCTTTACGTACTAATTTGGCTACATTCGCGCCTTCGTAAATAAGTGATCTACGACACTTGACTTTACATGTAACCCAAGTCAAAGCGCTTCCTCAAGCTTTAGGATATGAATCCACTGCCGAAGCAAAGACCTGGACTTTCCCCGTGCGATCAAAAAAGAAATGAGGAGATCCGCAGGAGAATTCAAAGTATTGCTTAGTCCCCTCAACGAGCAATTAATATTACCCTTAGTGACCATTTTAATCTTCACGGCACATGTTAAAAGAGACATATATTCTTGACACCAACCCGACTTAAATTTTACAAATCCAATCCTCCTTTCCAGGACAAAGTGAAGAGCCTATCCGCCGACCTGTCCGACCTGGAGAAGGAGCTGGACGCGATGAAGCCGGCCGGCCGCGACACCAAGACCGTCCGCCAGCAGCTGGACGACGTGGCCCGCTTCTACAAGCGGCTGGAGAGAGCGGACGACGTAGTGGCCGATGTGGAAAGGGCTGCCGAGGGACTGGTCGACAGCGGCTATGCTGGCGACGCGGCTAAGACAAGAGATCAGGTAAGGAATTATAACTGTAGCGTCCAGACCGTCCGGCAGCTGGACGATGTGTCCCGCTTCTATAAACGACTGGAGCGAGTGAACGACTTAGTGGCTATGCTGGCGAATCGGCTCAGATCAGGTAAGGAATGGTACAATAACTACGAGTCACCGACATTTACTGTCTGTAACAAATCATCATCATCAGCCTGTAATCGCCCACTGCTGAGCATAAGCCTCTCTTCGAGTACGCCACTTATCCCGGTCCCGTGCTAGTCTCATCCAGAAATGACCCGCGATCTTTTTTACGTCGTAACAAATAGACACCGAAATATTTACGAATAGTTAACATATAAGTATAACGTAACGAAGTTATGTTTAGATACCTTCATAATTCACACCATAATTCAAATACTTGAGGCCAATTTCTTCGTTCTCTGCCTGATGAAGACGTCTCATCACACTGTAATACTTTCGTCTCCACTGTAGCATGCAAACTCCAAAAGTAGTCTGGGCTCGGTTTAACGAAGCTACAGTCGTTATTGGTCGAGCGCTGCATTGTTGCCAGTTATGACTTTAGCTCCTGGTTTAACTTTTAACTCCATAACCGATGGACTTCGTTCGTGCAAGAAGCATGCATTTTCAGCAATACTAAGTTACATGTCTGTTCCCAGGTGGAAGGTCTCCGCAAGCAGCTGGGCAAGCTGGACGAGCGCGCGCGCGCCCGCGAACAGGACCTGGAGGACACGCTGAGCAAGCTGGAGGCCTTCTACAAGGCCTACGACTCCGTCATGGACGACGTTCAGGAGGTGGGTTGATTGACGATTTCAGTTACTAACAGATTGGCGATAGTTTAGATTTAGGCTGATTTGCATCGACCACACTTTGAAGGTCGTTAATAGTACATTGTTTAACGAGGGGCGTAAGTGGAATATTGCTAACTAGAGCTGAACTTCAGTCTCTAACCACAGTCTTAAATCTAAGTATAAAATC
This sequence comes from Epinotia nisella, assembly GCA_932294315.1. Lineage (NCBI taxonomy): Eukaryota > Metazoa > Arthropoda > Insecta > Lepidoptera > Tortricidae > Epinotia > Epinotia nisella. The sequence goes on from OW028693.1 coordinate 14,330,378, forward strand.
GAATAGCAATTATGTTAGTTTAATAATTGCAATATCACACCGCTGAGCGCATACCTGTTCCTTTTGTTACACGAGTTCCTACCTAATAATTTGACGTATAATACTTAAAGTCATTTATTTTCAACACTCCCAGTAAATGAATATATACCATTTATAAATTACACTTTTAATAGAACTGAACGATTTAAACATTATATCGCACAACCTCGCGGTGTCGGGTAACCGATACACCGATACAATTACCGACATAGCAGATAATCAGTCATCGAATCGATATTCAAATGCCTTCCGACGTTGAAAGCAAATTGTCACAGTTTCTCATCATGTTAACGTAATCTCGTAGGATGTGACATAAAATATCAACTATTGAAGGTGAAAATTACAGTTGTGTGTCGAAAAGTTACTCAATTACACTACCGGTTACAACCTAATCTCATTGGCAAAAAGGCACTAGTTTTTTTGGAAGCTACTGTCATCTAACGTTAAAGGAAACTAGACATGTATTGTAACTTATCTACTGTCATAAATTTTCTGTTGTTTCTCCAATAAATAAATACAACTGTTCAAATATTCCCCCAGGCCTCCGAGCAAGTACGCAGCCTGAAGCCCGTCTCCTCCGAAGTCGAGCAAATCCGAGCCCAACAGAAGGACTTTGCTGAACTGCGCCGTCGCACCCTGGAGCCGCTGGGACAGAACGTGGCCCACTGCAACAAGATCGGGCAGGGCCTCGTGCGCTCCGCCCCGCAGCCCGTGTCCACGCAGCAGCTGGAGAAGGACCTGGAGAAGATGAACGATAAGTGGAACGCGCTTAAGGAGAAGGTGAGAGTCCGAAGGAGAGGAGGAGAACTTCAAACTGGCCTCTTTCGTAGTGGAGCAGGCTATGAAGCAGTACTGTAATTTTGCAACTTGTGAGTGACATAAATCGCGTTGTCATCAAATGTACATGTATGCATTTGTTTCGAATACTCACCTTACCGATTTATCTAAGGCTCTGTTTTCAGAGTATTAGAAAGGGCGGCCAAGGGAACCACACGCCATTTTCAGCTTCATCTTAATTTAAGGGGACGGGTAGGGCAAGCCTTCTCCATACAAATTTTGTGCAAGTTTTTCTTCGTTTGTGTTTGGGCTATAAATATAATTTTTAGGTCAGTATACTTATTTTTCTGTTAGCTATTCACTGATGTTATTATTTTTTATTTTTATACTTTTTTATATTTTTTTAATTTTCATTATTTTTATATCTAACAAAATTTTAACATCATGTGCTGCGTAAATTCAATATGAACAAGCAAAAAAAACGAATATTCTGTAGTGCCAAAACCGACGAAAAAAAACTTGCACAACGTTTGTATGGAGAATGCCTTGCCTTACCCGTCGTCTTAAGAGGGAGTAAATTACACTGTACATTTTATTGCTAAGGGCAAATATTTGTGTGATGAGCATGGATATTTGTTTCTGAGTCTTGGATGTTTTCTATGTATTTAAGTATTTATATCTATTATGTATATCGTCGTCTAATACCTATAACACAAGTCTTATTCAGCTTACTGCTAGTTCGATTTGTGTAAAAATGTCCACTAATATTAATTATTTTTATTATTTTATTGCTCAAATGTTAACTTGAAAAGAATAAATCCTTTTTGTACGGTAGTTTTGTGACTACCACGAAACCACCAATAATTAAAACTGTCAATTTATTTGCCAGATGAATGAGCGCGAACGCCGCTTGGACGTGGGTCTGCTTCAGTCCGGCAAGTTCGCTGAGGCGCTGGCCGGGCTGGACAAGTGGCTCTCCGACACCGAGGACATGGTGCGCAACCAGAAACCACCGTCAGCCGACTACAAGGTTGTCAAGGCGCAGTTGCAGGAGCAAAAGGTAACATCTATGGTTGTATTCGCAAAACGTTCGTCAAGCCTGCGTTAGCAACAGTGCTGTTGGAATTTGTTAGCTTTTATTGACGTTTACAGAGGTTTATTAAGTTTTGTGAATAAGGTGGCTAGCGTATAGCAGGACCCAATAATAGGCGCGTGGATTTTAAGCAATAATAGCCTCTCGGTCGACTAATGAAGCGCTTTGATGCGCGCTATAATAGTGTTTTTGTGTATGGATATGTGAAGCATTTTTTATGAGCACTCACCAAAATATCATATCCCGTTGACGGAGTCAAATACGGAATTCCAGATATATTTCATGTCTTATTGCTAATTAAACACATACCTATGTCCGGCTAAGATGGCTAAATTGATTTCCTTGTCTAATTGTTAACTTATCCTATCCTACCGACTGCGCCAAGTGAGCTATTCCCGAATAGGGATGCTCTAATCTGCAACTGTAACACTATATGCTTCCCACAGTTCCTGAAGAAGATGCTGATGGACCGTCAGAACAGCATGTCGTCTCTGTTCGCCATGGGCAACGAGGTGGCCGCCGGCTGCGACAGCGGCGAGCGCAAGGCCATCGAGAAGCAGCTGAAGGGGCTCATGCAGAGGTTCGACGCGCTCACGGACGGCGCGCAGCAGCGCATGCTGGACCTGGAGCAGGCTATGAAGGTACTTGAGTCAGACAGATAATACGCCTTACTTATAACCTGTCCGCGCATTTTTTTTTGATCCGGCAATTTCTTATATGTTTTGCCATATATAACATAGTTGTATATAGTTGAGAAACATAAAGGAATATAGATGTTGTAATTTGATGAGATGTTGAACGTGTTGCGAGTAATTTTTGAAACTTTCACAAGAACATAAAAGTAAGTTTCCATTAGCTTGCCGTCGTCGGGATGTATTTATGACATAATTTAGGCGTTTTCAAACTGTAAATCGTTATAAAGATTTCATTATTCGCGGTAACCGAAGAAAATATTATTATAGATTCCAATTTTTCCCGATTTCTTACTTAGAGTGACGTTACATCTACACGTATCAATTTGTGGGATATATTTATAACAGTGTTTCTTGATTTCCAGGTCGCGAGACAATTCCAAGAAGAACTGCAGCCGCTAGTAGAATGGCTGACCGCCTCCGAGCGAAAGGTTAAGGTGTTGGAACTCGTGCCAACCGATGAAGAGAAGATCCAACTCAAGATCAGAGAACACAAGGTAATTGGAACTTACAATCAACATTACATTCCTGGTTAACCTTTCGTGGGAATTCAGGACTTGAGTTTGAGCCCGTTAGAATCGTCTTAATGAGTAGTTGATGACGGTAAAAAGAAAGGTACAGTCGGCAATAAAAGCTGGTACCAAAATTTAAATTTTGATAGACACTTTTTGGACGAACGTGTCGCTGATTGTTGATCTCTTTGACAGGCGTTGCACGACGATATCCTGTCGAAGCAAGGCGCGTTCCAACAGCTGACAGAAAGTGCGTCCGCGCTTATGGCACTCGTCGGGGACGACGAGGCCGCCGCGCTCGCCGACCGGCTGCAGGCCGCCACCGACAGGTAACTACACATACATGGATTAATAAATCAATCTCTTGTTATTATTTATATGTCTTGTTTGCCATGACTCAACATGACAAGAGTTTTTTTTGGAAAATAAGTTGTTACGGACTTCCATCATGCTTAGAATGGCCCATAAAAAATGTGGTTAAAAAGTCAACAAAAAGCCTACATTTGTTGGATAAATCACTGTTTTAATAAGTGACCAAGAGACGTAACCATAGCGAATAGTGACGGAAAAAAATGTTCATTGGTAGCATGCTTGGAATTTCGTTAATTGTCTAGTGAGCGCTAGGACATCATTATCATCATATCAGCCGAAAGACGTCCACTGCTGGACATAGGCCACCCCCAAAGAGTGCCACAATAACCGGTCCTGCGCTGCCCGTATCCAGCGGACTCCCACGACCAGGTCATCAGTCCACCTTGTGGGGCCTACCCACGCTGCGCCTTCCGGTACGTGGTCCCGTGGTTCCGGTTCGCGGAGCGTTAGGACAAATCAGCTGTAATTTTTCCTGATAAAAATAACGTTTAGATCTACCTAACGTACGTACGAAGCGTTATACAATCGGCCTGCTGGAGTGATAGGTCGAGATCATGGATTTACGCTTGCTACGGTCCTGTATCTCTTTTGGTTTATTCTTATTACGTGCAGAGCTAGATCGACAATTTAGGATATTCTTTTCTCTGTTCTTCATGGCTTACCATGAAAGGTGGCCTGTGCCCAGCAGTGGGACGTACGATTATATAGCTGATGATGATGGTAATCTTCTCTTCCTCCAGATACCAAGCCCTGGTAGAGCACAGCCTGAACATCGGCGAGCTGCTCGACAACTCACGCAAGGGCCTGCGACACCTGGTCCTGACCTACCAGGACCTATCGGCCTGGATGGACGGCATGGAGCAGTACCTCGCCAAGCGGAAGGTGCTCCCAGTCCACATGGAGAAGCTGCTGAGACAGATGGATGAGTTAGCCGTGAGTTCCTCTTTACTTTACGCAGTCACAAATTCCGGGCGTTTCTGCGTTTCTAAATAAAATCGCCCATAAACGCTGTCCCTTGCCCTCCAGCCGCAGCCGCCACTCAGAGCACATTAGATAAGTGTGAATCTAAACGCACTTAATGTATAGGAATGATATTGTACTGTCTCGTCATGACACATCAGCTAAGTATGGATCTGGTTTTAACTTTAACATTTCAGTGAACCATTTCATGAAGTTATTCGTTGTATAATCTAATTATAAATTAGGGCTAATGTGATGAATGATTATGCAGTGATTTCATAATTTGAGCTGGAAACACAACACGCAAACGCTTTTAAGAATTAGGCTAGTAGAGATCGTCTTCAGAGCACAAATTTCTTGATAGACAAATATCCAATCCATCATATTCATCTCTTACCATACGCTTACAAAAAACTCTCTTCCCCAGGAAAAAACGGAAGAGATCGCCTCCAAACAAGAAGCCGTCGACAGCACCGTAGAGTCAGGCCTGGAGCTCATGAAGCACATCTCCGGCGACGAGGCTCTACAGCTCAAAGACAAGCTGGACGCGCTGCAGCGGCGCTACAACGAGCTCACCAGCAAGGGCGCCGACCTGCTGCGCGTGGCCTCGGAGACGCTGCCGCTGGTGCAGCAGTTCTTCAATGCTCATACCAGGCAAGTCCAGCGTACCCTGCCAGTTACTGTTCCCTAGCCGATTGACTTCGGCTTTTAAAAACGGAAGCCAAAATCGCTTTAACATAAAACTTAACCGCCTATGGAGCAATAACAGTTGCCACAATTGATTTGGGTGCGAAGTTGGCTTTTCTCTTTCAAAGAAACTTATCCAAAATAGTTCTTGGTTTTCAAGGTATGCCGCTATTCGCTGAAAATAGTAAATTTTTGCAGTGGCCGGGAAATAGGAATTCGTGGACGAGTTGATTTTAGTGCTTTTCTCCAAAAATGCGAGGAGATCAAATAATGTTTTCAATAATCTTAAAACAGCGAGAATGTCAATAACCTATCAAGTTCCCATCCAATTAATTTTTTAAAGTAGGTACACGGCATGATTTGATGACCAGTTTCAATTAACATACATAAAAAAATTAAAATCGATGACAATGTTTTATGTAATTAAAATTATTCAAGATTAAATGGGCTTGAAATTTAAACGCATTTTAGTTTTTTATGAATTTTCTTTCCACAATTATTTTTTCATTTAAAACTATTTAAGAGATTTTTAAAAACGTCACTTGGATTACCTACAAAAGTAAGTCTATGACAATAAAAAAAAGAAAACACGGGAAAGATTAAGCACACTACAAACGGGCGCAATTTGTCACACCATTAGTTGGAAAGAGATAGCCATACATTACTAACCAGTCTAACTATAGTAAGTTGTTCTGACAAATTGGCCTTTAAACATACAGTCACGGACTTTAATTGTTGAGCCATTTAGAGCTCACTTTATACTGGACACGTCATAGTTTCATAGAAAACCAAAATTAGTTGATACCTAAATGGCTCAACAATTAAAGTCCATGACCGTACGAGCATTCGGTTGTTTGTAGTAATTTGTCTTAGTCAAAACATATGGTTAAAAGGTAAAAAAGTATACAGTAATGGAATTTTATACACTTTCCTGGCCGCTAAAACTGTACAGTAATGACTTTTAACTTTTTAAATTTGCGCTCGTCAGTTACAAGGAACTTCACGTACTATTTTTGCTACAGTAAGACGCACATTTTCGAGCATATTTGAGAAAAAAAACATACTTGGTTGTACATTATTTGTAACAAATGCAACCGATAGATGGCGCAGTACCCATGACGTTAACTTCTATTATGCGCTTTTAAGATTTCTCCAGAATTCATGTGGCACGCTCACACCGACCTGGCGTATGAGGGTTTGTACGCAACACTCAGTGCGTTAGTCAGACTCGTACTTGACCGGTTTATTTTATAAACTATAGGGCTTTAATGTTTTAATTTGTCCTCAGCTTGACCGAATGGATGTCGGCCGCGGAGTCCTGCCTACAGTCAGTGGAGCCTCGCGAAGAGGACATTCTCCGCCTCGAGGGAGACCTGCAGGAGTTCAGGCCTCTCGTGGAGAACATCAACCTTATTGGGCCACAGCTTTGCCAGGTATAACCATAAACAAGATGTCTGTCCTGACAGATTTCGGCCACAGCGACTGTGTGTTCTGAATTTGATATTAACGATTAGCAATATGACCGGAGTGTTCAGTCTCTGGTGCGCTCTCATGTGGCTTGCATACCTTTTTTGCAAAGGTACGAGCGCAATCTGGGCAGGTTTATACCCCGCCGACGAAGTTGTACTTTAGCCTTGAGCTCGTCTCGCCTTTTATCGAGCTCGTTACGAAGCTCATAATACATATAAAGCTATCATTACATTATTCGCTCGAGAAACCTACAGGTTCAAGGAATCTGAATTATGATTTTAATTATTTTGTTAAACTAGATACAGATGTACCTTTCTGTGGCTTCATTTTGCGATATCAGGTACTTACTCTTACACAAATCAAACCAGCCTCATAGTAAGCTCAATAAGGCTAGTGTTATGGACACTAGATATATTCAAAAGATATAAATACTTAAATACATGAAAATCATCCGTGACTCAGAAAAGTCAGAAACAAGTATCCATATTCATCAAACAAATATTTGCCTTTACCGGAATTTAAAATGGCCGTCAGTTTCGAAAGCAGGTTAGCTACTCACTAATTCGGTCGTCATCAAAATATCTGTCAGTTAAACTCGGCTCTTTTTCTTTTCTTTTGTGGAAATTAATAAAACAGCCAAATAGTAGTCTGTAAAAATTTGCCTGTCGATTAATGAGACACAGAGAATATTTAGAGCAGGCTCCAATGAGATTATCGTTTGCAAAAATTGCCGACTGCGAAATGGTTTCTGATTTGTCTACCTCGACTTAATGAAATGCCATGATGCCGGTCTTTTGTCATTCGGTCGAAATTTACTGCATTTAAACGTATAGTGTTCCCGTGCGCGCATAAAATGTACACACGTGTGAACCAATATTTTAAACTTTAGGATGCGGCAGTCAAGGTCTTTTGTTTAACATATTATATTAAAACGTAATTTCTGTATTTGACTGTTTGTTGCCGAAATAAAAAATATATATCAGAAGTCAGAATGCGGTCCGCAATTTTTCCATAGGGAACTTCACCGAGAGCCCGGATTAATGACTAAAATGTGTGTTGTTTTGTAGATATCTCCGGGAGAGGGCGCGACGCACGTGGAAGGCATAGTGACGCGCGACAACCGCCGCTTCGACGCCATCGCCGAGCAGGTGCAGCGCAGGGCCGAGAGGCTCCTGCTCAGCAAGAAGGTAACCAGTCATGCCCTTACATCCAATATCTGACAGCTGTCATCCCAGTACTATTTATGTCATAGTTGACGTGACGACTGTCAAATATCGGCGATTAATGATCCCCAAACGTTTTCTCTCTCTAACAAGCAATATTAAAAGGGTTGTAGCTTCGTAATTTTTTGAGATATCTGAATGGGAATTTCGTCACTAGGCATATTTTTTTGCCTTGTTTCTTTTGGAGTAATAAATCATTTTGAGTCTACATCCCTATAATAAGAAGTCTATACTTTACTATTAAACGAGCAACATGTAGATATTTGATTGTAAATGAATTTTTGAAAACGGCTGTAACGAGTTCGATGCAATGTACAGTCAGCCAAGAATTTCGAAAATCGGTCTAAAAATCTAGCTACGAGTAGTTTTCATTTCCAAGGCTTTCTACTGTAACAATGTAATTTTAAAATTTTATAATACTCTGATACTGAAATGATATATTGTATACTGTTTTGAAAAAATGACACCTCGCCGAGTTTTTTACGCCGGTTCTTCTCGAGGCAGAGGTTTACTTTCCGAACCGGTGGTAGTTTATCGACATTCATAGGTGCATGTAATATGCCTAAATTGAAGAATAAATCACTTTGACTTTGACTTTGACTTTTTTGACAAGGAAATTCATTTTCCCTGGAATTTTAGCTCTCAGAACGAAAGCTTGGTCTCCCGGGTACATTTACCCCGGTTTTATAAATATCTGTTATGATCTTATGTCGTTCAGTAATGTCATAAAATGTACCGAGTTACCTACAAAAATTTGATATGACATTTTGGTCTAACGTATCTTCTTGAAACCGGGCCTTATTTAACTTTCGAAGTCATCATGTTATCAACACCAAAAATGCTGCTAGTTGTATGGTGTTTGTCTACAAGACGCAATGTCATCCCCAGCGCTCCCTGGAGGTGGTGGGCGACATGGAGGAGCTCCTGGAGTGGCTGCGCGCGGTGTTCGCGCAGCTGCGCGACGCGGAGCCGCCGTCCTCGCAGCCCGCGCTCGTGCGCGCGCAGCTCAAGGCGCAGCGCCCGCTCAACGACGACGTGGCCGCGCAGCGCGTGCGGGTCAGGGACCTGCTCTCGCAGGCTAAGAAGGTTAGTCCGACTCATCGTCACTTAGGTCCACGTAACGAGTCGGCAACGCGCAGGAGTTGCAAGCGTCCATAGGCAACGGTAACCGGTTACCATTAGTCGGGCCGTACGCTTGTTTGCCACCGACGTGGTATAATGACATTATCTGACCGCGATTATAATGGGACGGAGGTGACAGGTTTACCTTAAATGTCAAAATGAAGTGAATATGAATTGACCGCTATCCCATTTTCAATCTAATCGCGGTCGAATCTCTGCTTTCCCTAGTTGACTGGTAGAGAACGCCCATGGCATCGAGTCGACCTTTTGTGTTTATTTCATTTTGTGTAATAAAAAAAACAATAAATAAATAATGTCCGACGCTACTGACGCTAACACTCTCACTCTAACAGTGATACACAGACTCCCTGTCACTTACTAATAATCTGTTGCAAGTTATATAGACGTTTATGACGTCACCAGTAATAAGCATAAAAATATAGTGACAAGTTATTTTCATAATATGATTTTCATGACTAGTTGCGATTTTGATCATGTATCTTGTAAAGATTAACTCGACTTTCTTACTAATTGGTAACTTGGTATACGTTCAGGTGCTCCGCGAGTGCCAGTCCTCAGAGGAGACGGCGGTCATTCGTGACCGCAGCGAGGAGCTGAAGGAGATGATGGAGGAGGTGGGCCAGCTCAGCGCCGAGCGGCTAGCGGCCTTGGAACAGGCGCTGCCGCTGGCTGAGCACTTCGCGGACACGCATCATGGGTGAGTGCGCACGGTTTCTACCCGGAACCCATTCCCAGATACTTATGACGTTGTATGTAAGTCGAAATTGCAAAAAGAGGCTTCCGATCTCGATCCAATGGCATCTACATCAGTGCCCCCAGATACCGGCCGCCAAGTTGAACTAAACAAAGGCACGGCAGTAGCATTCTTTGCTCGAAGCCATTTGGGACATTTTCGACCCCTTGTAACTTTGTTGTGATAGAGCTAGAAGCCTGCATTTTTATCACGAGGGCGGATTATAATTTGAGGCTTCCGATATCTGTTTTATCCCTAAAGGATTCCCCTCTCCAATGTGCTTGTTGTGTTTCGGTTTCTTGTTCTAATCTTCTATTTAAAATTTAGTTAAACTATTACTACCTTGTTACTATTTATAGTTCAGGTCCCAGTAAGATTTCTGTATAAAGTTTTATATAGCCTATGTTCTATTTCACTGCTGGGCAAGGGACTCTCCTTTTTCCGCCACTCGTCTCAGTTCTGTGCTAGTCCCCGTGTATCCCACCATCCCCTTTGCGGTATGCCTCTGCGTCGCTAGCCAATGCGCGATCCATTCGGTAGTTAAGTTAGTTGATCGCTCCGGGTGCATAGCTGTGTTGTCACCGTGTCTAATTGTAATGTTGTCTGCAGCTTGTCGACGTGGCTGGACGACATGGAGAAGCAGATACAGATGCTCGCCATGCCGGCGCTGCGCCCCGAGCAGATCGCGCAGCAACAGGACAAGAACGAGGTCAGTGCGACAATCATGTCTGTACGGATAACGTGAACATATACCTTAGGCCTGAAACAGTAACACATTTACTTAGTAAATATTTTTTCTCCAATATGCTCGGAAATGTGCGCCTTACGGTAGCAAAAATAGTACGTAAAGTTCCTCGTTACTGACAAGCGCAAATTTAAAAAGTTAAAAGTCATTATTGTACTGATTTAGCGGCCAGGAAAATGTATGAAATTCCTTTACTGTATACTTTTTAACTTTTAATCATATGTTTTGACCAAGACAAATCACTACAAACAGCTAAATACTCTTAAGTTTAAAGGCCTAACAATTTATAATAACAACTTGCTATAGTGAGACTGGTTAGAAGTTTAATATTTTCTTCTCCAATATGCTCGGAAATGTGCGCCTTACTGTAGCAAAAATAGTACGTGAAGTTCCTCGTTACTGACAAGCGCAAATTTAAATAGTTAAAAGTCATTATTGTACAGAATTTAGCGGCCAGGAAAATGTATGAAATTCCTTTACTGTATACTTTTTAACTTTTAATCATATGTTTTGACCAAGACAAATCACTACAAACAGCCAAATGCTCGTAAGTTTAAAGGCCTAGCAATTTAAACAACTTGCTATAGTTAAGACTGGTCAGAAGTTTTATATTTTTTAATTGTCATAGACAAAACGATTAATTTTACAAGAGATCGAAGCGACGTTAAAAAAATGTCTCAAATAGCTCTTAACTGAAGAAATTAAAATTAATTTTTTTAATAATATTCAAAACGAACTAAAATCCGTTTAGATTTCAATCCCGTTTAACCTTTAATAATTTTAATTGAATAAAACATAAAATTGTAATCGATTCTAATGTTTTAAATTTTTTTATGTGAGTCAATTGAAACTGGCACCATGCGTCATGCCGTGTACATCTTTAAAAAAATAAGTTGGGCGGGAACATGACAGGTTACATACTACTCGCTGTTTTAAAATTATTGAAAATATTATTTGATTTCCTCGCATTTATGGAGAAAAGCACTATATCTGCCTTGGCGGGAATGTACTACTAAATATTGTTTTTCCAATATGCTCGGAAATGTGCGCCTTACTGTAACAAAAATAGTACGTGAAGTTCCTCGTTACTGACAAGCGCAAATTTAAAAAGTTAAAAGCCATTATTGTACAGTTTTAGCGGCCACGAAAATGTATGAAATTCCTTTACTGTATACTTTTTTACCTTTTAATCATATGTTTTGAACAAGACAAATCACTACAAACAGCCAAATGCTCGTAAGTTTAAAGGCCTAGCAATTTGTCATAACAACTTGCTATAGTTAGACTGGTTAGTAATGTATGGCTGTCTCTTTCCAACTATTGCAATTTGGTGTGACAAATTGCACCCGTTTGTAGTTTTCCCAAGTTATTTTTTTAATTGTTGTTCTATTTGAGACATTTTTTTAAAACGTCACTTCGATCTCTTGCAGAAGTAATCGTTTTGTATATGACAATTTAAAAAAGAACTTGAGAAAACTTTAAGCACACTACAAACGGGTGCAATTTGTCACGCCAACTTGCAATAGTTGGAAAGAGACAGCCATACATTACTAACCAGTCTAACTATAGCAAGTTGTTATGCCAAATTGCTAGGCCTTTAAAATTACGAGCATTTGGCTGTTTGTAGTGATTTGTCATGGTCAAAACATAATTATGATTAAAAGGTAAAAAGTACAGTAAAGAAATTTCATACATTTTCCTGGCCGCTAAAGTTGTACAATAATGACTTTTATTTTTTTTAATTTGCGCTTGTCAGTAACGAGGAACTTCACGTACTATTTTTGCTACAGTAAGGCGCACATTTCCGAGCATATTGGAGAAAATTTCATTTGTGTATGTTTTTTGGATTAAATCTATGCCGCGACATGCGTTACTGCACGTTAGTTACGACGCGACGTACGTGCAGTTGGTGTATGACGCAAGGTAGCCTTGCGTGGATCAATCCAAGCAATGAAATAACGTTTAGTTTTATTGAAACAGATGCTTCAACAATCCATCCTCGGACACAAGCCCCTAGTAGACAAGCTAGTGAAGACCGGCGAGGCGCTGGCGCGCCTGGTCGGCGACGAGGACGCGGCGCGAGTGCAGGACGTGGTGGAGGCGGACTGCGAGCGCTACAACGCGCTGCGCAGCGAGCTGCGCACCCGGCAGCAGCAGCTCGAGCAGGTCAGCACACGCTCGATGTTCATTAGTAGACAAGCTAGTGAAGACCGGCGAGGCGCTGGCGCGCCTGGTCGGCGACGAGGACGCGGCGCGAGTGCAGGACGTGGTGGAGGCGGACTGCGAGCGCTACAACGCGCTGCGCAGCGAGCTGCGCACCCGGCAGCAGCAGCTCGAGCAGGTCAGCACACGCTCGATGTTCATTAGTAGACAAGCTAGTGAAGACCGGCGAGGCGCTGGCGCGCCTGGTCGGCGACGAGGACGCGGCGCGAGTGCAGGACGTGGTGGAGGCGGACTGCGAGCGCTACAACGCGCTGCGCAGCGAGCTGCGCACCCGGCAGCAGCAGCTCGAGCAGGTCAGCACACGCTCGATGTTCATTAGTAGACAAGCTAGTGAAGACCGGCGAGGCGCTGGCGCGCCTGGTCGGCGACGAGGACGCGGCGCGAGTGCAGGACGTGGTGGAGGCGGACTGCGAGCGCTACAACGCGCTGCGCAGCGAGCTGCGCACCCGGCAGCAGCAGCTCGAGCAGGTCAGCACACGCTCGATGTTCATTAGTAGACAAGCTAGTGAAGACCGGCGAGGCGCTGGCGCGCCTGGTCGGCGACGAGGACGCGGCGCGAGTGCAGGACGTGGTGGAGGCGGACTGCGAGCGCTACAACGCGCTGCGCAGCGAGCTGCGCACCCGGCAGCAGCAGCTCGAGCAGGTCAGCACACGCTCGATGTTCATTAGTAGACAAGCTAGTGAAGACCGGCGAGGCGCTGGCGCGCCTGGTCGGCGACGAGGACGCGGCGCGAGTGCAGGACGTGGTGGAGGCGGACTGCGAGCGCTACAACGCGCTGCGCAGCGAGCTGCGCACCCGGCAGCAGCAGCTCGAGCAGGTCAGCACACGCTCGATGTTCATTAGTAGACAAGCTAGTGAAGACCGGCGAGGCGCTGGCGCGCCTGGTCGGCGACGAGGACGCGGCGCGAGTGCAGGACGTGGTGGAGGCGGACTGCGAGCGCTACAACGCGCTGCGCAGCGAGCTGCGCACCCGGCAGCAGCAGCTCGAGCAGGTCAGCACACGCTCGATGTTCATTAGTAGACAAGCTAGTGAAGACCGGCGAGGCGCTGGCGCGCCTGGTCGGCGACGAGGACGCGGCGCGAGTGCAGGACGTGGTGGAGGCGGACTGCGAGCGCTACAACGCGCTGCGCAGCGAGCTGCGCACCCGGCAGCAGCAGCTCGAGCAGGTCAGCACACGCTCGATGTTCATTAGTAGACAAGCTAGTGAAGACCGGCGAGGCGCTGGCGCGCCTGGTCGGCGACGAGGACGCGGCGCGAGTGCAGGACGTGGTGGAGGCGGACTGCGAGCGCTACAACGCGCTGCGCAGCGAGCTGCGCACCCGGCAGCAGCAGCTCGAGCAGGTCAGCACACGCTCGATGTTCATTAGTAGACAAGCTAGTGAAGACCGGCGAGGCGCTGGCGCGCCTGGTCGGCGACGAGGACGCGGCGCGAGTGCAGGACGTGGTGGAGGCGGACTGCGAGCGCTACAACGCGCTGCGCAGCGAGCTGCGCACCCGGCAGCAGCAGCTCGAGCAGGTCAGCACACGCTCGATGTTCATTAGTAGACAAGCTAGTGAAGACCGGCGAGGCGCTGGCGCGCCTGGTCGGCGACGAGGACGCGGCGCGAGTGCAGGACGTGGTGGAGGCGGACTGCGAGCGCTACAACGCGCTGCGCAGCGAGCTGCGCACCCGGCAGCAGCAGCTCGAGCAGGTCAGCACACGCTCGATGTTCATTAGTAGACAAGCTAGTGAAGACCGGCGAGGCGCTGGCGCGCCTGGTCGGCGACGAGGACGCGGCGCGAGTGCAGGACGTGGTGGAGGCGGACTGCGAGCGCTACAACGCGCTGCGCAGCGAGCTGCGCACCCGGCAGCAGCAGCTCGAGCAGGTCAGCACACGCTCGATGTTCATTAGTAGACAAGCTAGTGAAGACCGGCGAGGCGCTGGCGCGCCTGGTCGGCGACGAGGACGCGGCGCGAGTGCAGGACGTGGTGGAGGCGGACTGCGAGCGCTACAACGCGCTGCGCAGCGAGCTGCGCACCCGGCAGCAGCAGCTCGAGCAGGTCAGCACACGCTCGATGTTCATTAGTAGACAAGCTAGTGAAGACCGGCGAGGCGCTGGCGCGCCTGGTCGGCGACGAGGACGCGGCGCGAGTGCAGGACGTGGTGGAGGCGGACTGCGAGCGCTACAACGCGCTGCGCAGCGAGCTGCGCACCCGGCAGCAGCAGCTCGAGCAGGTCAGCACACGCTCGATGTTCATTAGTAGACAAGCTAGTGAAGACCGGCGAGGCGCTGGCGCGCCTGGTCGGCGACGAGGACGCGGCGCGAGTGCAGGACGTGGTGGAGGCGGACTGCGAGCGCTACAACGCGCTGCGCAGCGAGCTGCGCACCCGGCAGCAGCAGCTCGAGCAGGTCAGCACACGCTCGATGTTCATTAGTAGACAAGCTAGTGAAGACCGGCGAGGCGCTGGCGCGCCTGGTCGGCGACGAGGACGCGGCGCGAGTGCAGGACGTGGTGGAGGCGGACTGCGAGCGCTACAACGCGCTGCGCAGCGAGCTGCGCACCCGGCAGCAGCAGCTCGAGCAGGTCAGCACACGCTCGATGTTCATTAGTAGACAAGCTAGTGAAGACCGGCGAGGCGCTGGCGCGCCTGGTCGGCGACGAGGACGCGGCGCGAGTGCAGGACGTGGTGGAGGCGGACTGCGAGCGCTACAACGCGCTGCGCAGCGAGCTGCGCACCCGGCAGCAGCAGCTCGAGCAGGTCAGCACACGCTCGATGTTCATTGTCGCATGTCTCATCTTGTCAAGGAGTGACGTCAAATGTTGTACTCGCCTTTGGCTGTAATGATGAAGGCCTAAAGGGTCATTTACATGGCAACAACTCGTGAGCGATTTTCTTTACATTGCGGGGCTGCGGGCTACCGAAATAAGGGGCAAATTCAATCAAACCCCGCAATGTAATAAAACTCGCATGCCAGTTGTTGCACCATGTTAATGGACTTTTAGATTGTAAATTTATCTGGCGTCAAATTCCTGCGATTTGAGACATTATTTGTATTACCGCCCTAAGAAAAATCCTGGTCATGGCACCAATTGTAACTTACTTCGATCTTTCTGAGCTCGTCTAAGACGTCTCCGTGGGTGTCAAGGTTGTCGCCCATATTCTGTAAATTCGATATAAAGATACTAATAGCTATTACGGCCAAATACAAATATCATCACAAAGAAAATCTAAGAAGTTTTCTTCGTTGTCGAGAAATTACTCACGACCTATATATGTTTTTAGGCGCTGCAAGAGTCCTCCCAGTTCTCGGACAAGTTGGAAGGCATGCTGCGCGCGCTGGCCGGCACGCAGGACCAGCTGCAGCGCGCAGAGCCCGTCTCCGCGCACCCGCCCAAGATACAGTCAGTACCTACTTTACAGTATATTTATTTATTCAGTTGTCTTAGGCAACAAGACCCGAATACCTTACAGACTAACATACATATCAATATACAATACTTAAAAGTAACCCGCGGCGCATGTTCTGGGTGTCAAATAACCGGCCTCGAAAATGCTAGAAAATAAAGTTGGTCTTCAAAAGCAAGCACTGGATGATCTGTTCGGCATTACAAATACAAATAATTTATTGTCTGAAGTGTTTGTGGTTTCGTCGAATAGTGCATAAAAGGATACAAGTAGGCTACCTCTAATCCTGCAGGATTTGCTCTCAACCACGTAGGGATATTTTATCGTTGGGCACATTTCCGTTAACTCTCCGTGACATCTTCGCACGTATCTGGTGCATATACACCCTTATGTGCGGCCGCTTACGAGCACAAGGTGACACTGACGACATCTGTGTCGCGGGTCTTAAGGCCGAAGCAGACCGTGGCAAAATCGTGAATTTTATTGTCCCTGCTGGATGACGATGAGAAATTACCAAGATAAGCCACTGGGAAAACTTCGCAATTTTGGAAACTCTCCGTGGGCACGTCTGTATCTAAGCGCTGTGCCTCACTGGGACGCCATGGCGACGTCGCCGGCTACCGTATTCAAACAAATCATATAGAAATGTATGGAGGATAACTCACTTGGCGACGCTTGGCTACCACTCTGTTTGTAAGGGATACGTCGCCGTGGCGTCCCGGTGAGGCAGGGGTCAAAGAGTTACCGTCGTCCCGTGTTCCAGATTCTGTAATGTCGTAATAACGCTATACTCACTCCCGCAGAGATCAAATCGAGGAGAACAACGCGCTAGTCGAGGACCTGGAGAAACGCACGGAGGCCTACAATGCCGTGCAGCGCGCCGCCTCTGACGTCATCAGCAAGGCCAACAAGAGCGACCCCGCCGTTAGGGACATAAGGAACAAGCTCGAGAAGCTGCACAAGTGAGTACAACCTTTAAGTGCACAACGTGATTACCCACTTAACTAACACTGCCGTCGCTATACGTATTTGAAATAATAATGTATGTTAGGAAGAATTTATACAACTACCCAACAAACACTGATAGGCCCAAGGTTACCAGAAGCGCAGGGAAGCTCAAAACAACTTTTTACAGGCTAGTAAAAGCGAAAAAGTCGTTCTTGGGAAATTGTATAAAATTCTACAATAAAATTCCAAAACACATTACCGAACTTACTGACTCTAAATTCAAATCTTTCGTAAAACGGACACTTATTTCAAAAGCATATTATAAGATAAACGACTACATCATGGATAGGGATATTTGGCAGCGATAAAATCCTGCACTAGAAACCTGTCGTAAAATAAATAGGCTTTCTACTGTAGCAATGTAATTTTAAAATTTTATAATACTCTGATACTGATATGATATATTGTATACTGTTTTGAAAAAATTACACCTCGCCGAGTTTTTTACGCCGGTTCTTCTCGAGGCAGAGGTTTACTTTCCGAACCGGTGGTAGTTTATCGACATTCATAGGTGCATGTAATATGCCTAAATTGAAGAATAAATCACTTTGACTTTGACTTTGACTTTAATATCACCGTCGAATCATCTTCTGTAGCCCGAAATACTGAAAAAATGTCGCGGGAACTACTTATGCTATCAATTTGAAATTTGATACATTTGTATAGAAAGCAAAAACACGTGTATGGATTTTTTTTGTGGTAGCACCGCTGTTTAATAATCACAAGCAAATATTGAACCTGCCACTTTTCCAGACTATGGGACGACGTGCAGAAGGCGACCTCCGACCGCGGGCACTCGCTGGACAGCGCGCTGGAGGTGGCGCGCAGGTTCTGGGCGCAGCTGGACGCGCTGATGGGCGCGCTGGCCGAGCTGCAGGACACGCTGGCCGCGCAGCCGCCGCCCGCCGCGCAGCCGCGCGCCATCCAGGCGCAGCAGGTCGCGCTGCAGGAGATCCGCCAGGAGATCGACCACACCAAGCCCGAGGTCCGTGTCTCTTAAACAACCCGTACAGAACTTACTACGCCAAATCAAAATGCTTCCACAATCCACACGCTATAATCAGTCGATCGGGACTAGTAGTCTGTCATAGGGAGTCTAATCAGATGACCTATTTTTATTACGAACGTCGCTCCAACTATGCAATGCCAATAAGTTTTTAATAACATACATTCAATGTAAATGTTTATATACGGATTTAGTGAATAAAGTCCATTCTGGAACTGTTACATTTGTTTGCATGGGTACACCAGCATAAAAAAAAACATTTAATTCAGAAAACTGATTCCATGTTCTGTTAGCATTATCCTCCTAATCCCATTTGTCCAAAATGCATGTTCGCTTTGAAATAATTCGTTTTCCAGAACATCAAAATCAATCTGAACATCAATTCAAATTTATCTATTCCATAACAATTTAACAATCGTGTCGGAAATACAATGTTATAAAATGTATGAACTAGTAATTCAAATTTCACATGCATAACTACAGCATTCAATTAATTAACAATTACATAAAAATAAATATTTATTAAATGTCAAGTCGATTGCAATACACGTTAACTAATTGCTTGATCACAAATAAGTTCGTTAATATTGTAATAAAAAATATCTATTAATAGGTTCCTTAGTCGGCGCTTAAAGGTATTAATATTATCTAATAATTTTAGCTCGTTAGGCAGACAGTTGTACAATTTAAAGGCTTGATGTCGCCTACAGTGATGCACAAATTCTCAATTTAGGAGCAATCAAAATTCCTAAGTCTCCTGCGAATGTTCTGTCTAGATATTTTCTCCTTCTTTGTCTCGTATTTTTCTGGGTGTTTAACAACACTGATCAGTAGAACTAAGATGACGGCACTGTAAGTATTTTCGACTATCCTAATACATATTGTATTCCAGGTGGAGAAAGTCCGCAAGACCGGCTCCCACCTGATGTCTCTCTGCGGCGAACCGGACAAGCCAGAAGTGAAGAAACACATGGAAGACCTGGACAGCGCGTGGGACAACGTGACAGCCCTGTACGCGCGCCGAGAGGAAAACCTCATCGACGCCATGGAGAAGGCGATGGAGTTCCATGACACACTCCAGGTACCATCTTCTTATTGACACCTTAATGACAGCGGATCGTGACCACACGCAATTGGAGAGCTCCATGGAGATTCTTTGTCTTATAGACCGCTTGATATAGACTGTTTTTGGCAACCCTCTTAATGGTATCTCCCCTGGGATCCTTTCTCTAGTACGTCTGCCCTCCACAGAACCGAGAAGTACCATTATTAATTACCGAGAAATATCATTCTCAGGCAAAACGTCGCAATTTGTCGGTAGTAAGAAGGCGCAATAGGGCTATGGCTATAGTCATTATGATATGTCTAAAAATCGGCTTTATACACGCCTACAACGTGGTACGACACTTTACTCGTTAGTACTGACCTCTCCAACGGAGCTGGTTGCCGTCATCGCAGAAACTTGGTGCTTTAAAAGCGTTGTTCACACTCACACCATACCCAGAGCGCCGATATGGCGTCACGCAGCAAGGTGCACAGATATGTGGCCGTTAGCCGGTCTCCTACTAATAAATGTTTTTATAGATCACGCATAACGCAGTACAATTTGCACCATCTTCTCATTCGAATTATATTCAACACCCGCCTATCATATACTCAATCTAAACATCTTCCAACAGAACTTGCAAGAATTCCTAGACAAGGGAGAAGACAAGTTCTCCCGCATGGGAGCTCTGGGCTCAGACATCGACGCTGTGAAGCGGCAGATCTCACAGCTGGCCTCCTTCAAGCAGGAAGTCGACCCGCACATGGTGAAGGTCGAGGCGCTCAACAGGTGAGATCCTAGCGACTGGGCCAGTTAATGAACACTTGAGTTCAAGGGTTGATTGAGCTGATAAACGCGTTTAAGGTTTTACGATGGAAATGTGTCAAAAAGGAACAAACGAGTAGCATGATTTAGCATTTATTTCCCTGAAAATAATACTGTCTCTCTGAATGAGAAATATTGACTATTATTTTCTTTATGACTTGCATTGTAGCTCGTGGAGGACTTTCATAATTTATATCCATTGTAACTTTAGACAGTAATAATAAAGGTAAATTAACCGATTATTGTCGGAACACTGACATAATCCTAGGTCTATTATTTACAAAACTGAATGGCACTTGTTTGTTTTAAATTAAAATTTCATTGTAAAACATGCTACCCGTTCTAATTCGCATGACTATTTTACGTGTTTAAAATTGGGGCTTGTGGTTTATTCGAAAAACTATTTATCTGTCAACATTTATGAAGAATTTATTAAGATATTGGTGGTGGTTTTATATAATCCTATAGTTTTACTTCCCAGTTCCCTGACTGGTTTTCAATAAGGTTAATAATATAACTTGCACTGTGTTATAATATAAATACTAAAGTCCAACTAAAGCATTATTATATATCGTGTTAATTTGTTATTTAGATGTACTTTTTTGCTCGAAAAACCCAATCAATTAACTGACCCGTTACTTACAGACTCATAAGTGTAACAGAATCCATTCTACATGTTAATAATTAATTGTGTATTTTCTATGTGACCCTTTCCTACGGATGTGAATCGACGGAAAAAAAGGAGTTTGATGAGGCAAGAATAAAAAACGTTTTGCGTGTGCCTTTTGATAGATAGTAGATTCATCAAAATTGTTGTGTGTGCTTTAGAATTTAATTTCATTATTTTTTGGCTGCCTTTGTTGTCTTGTAATTTAAAAGTAGTGATATTTGTTTGTTTGTATTATATATTTTAGTGATATTAACATAATTGTACTCGTCGTTATTTTCTTTTTCTTTTCGCCAAATGTGATCGTCGCTTTTTATGTACTACACCTTCCTATTTTCTTTATCTCTGTGTATTAGTTTATTGTTTAGGTAAATATTATGTTTTGTAGATATTTGTATGTCGATAAATTGAAATAATCTTCATTCATGAAGAAATAATTACTCGGTTGTTTCGCGTGTGTATACTCGGTAATAGTCCTAAAATTAAATAGCGGCAACATCACGCGTCGCTAAACAACTTTCAATCTTATCGACATAGTTGGAGGCCGTCGAAATTTGCGTTTTTTTTTTAACGTAAGTCTGCTTTTGTGTTACGTTGTGTTTTGTATTTGGCACTCTTGTGATACTTTTGTGTTTGTGTACAAAATTTGTGTTACACGCCATACAAAATATAACACAAAAACAGACTTACGTTAAAAAATAAACGTAAATTTCGGCGGCCTCATCCAGTCGGTTTACAAATAGAACCTGAACAGTGGTATAACCCGCCCCGAACTCCCCAGACAAGCGCAAGAGCTGACGTCGCGCACGTCGTCGGAGCAGGCGGCGGCCATCAAGCAGCCGCTGACGGAGGTGAACGCGCGCTGGGCGGCGCTGCTGCGCGGCATGGTGGAGCGCCAGCAGCAGCTGGAGCGCGCGCTGCTGCGCCTCGGCCAGCTGCAGCACGCGCTGCGCGAGCTGCTGGCCTGGATCACGCACACCAGCGACACCCTCGACACCCTCAAACCGGTACACTCATACCACCAGTTCTCATTCACATTACTATCTCACGTGTTACAAATTGGGGCTTGTGGTTTGTTCAACAAACAATTCAGTAATTTCTGAATAACTGTGAATTCAACGTTTCCATCTGAAGATTGAGCGTACGAAATTGTCCAGCACTTAATCCTCAAAACTAGACATACACTCGGTCCGACCGTTAGATAAACTGCTCCCTAGACGCAGTACGCAGATTGAACAGACAGTTGAAAGGTAGCTGGACTCGAGTCTGGAAACGAGCAACCCACCAAGTTAAATGCCAGCGGGCGGGACACATTGCACGTAGAACCGATGGCCGTCGGATCTCGGTTCTCGAGTGGCGACCACGTACCGGAAGGCGTAGCGTGGGTAGACTCTCAGCAAGGTGGGCTGGTGACCCGGTAAAGGTCGCGGGAGTCCGCCGGAGGTGGGTGGCGCGGGACCGGTCATCGTGGCGCTTTTTGGGGGAGGCCTATGTCCATCAGTAGACGTCTTTCGGCTGATAGAATGATGATGAGGAACGAGCGTCAGTCACAGCGTTGGGCTGTGATAATGTGTAGAGGGCGTAGGGAGGTTAAGAGCAGGTACTCACGCCATAAGTCTTATGGTAGTCCAATCACCAGTGCACAGTGCAGTCACCCTTCCGGTAGTTCCCGAAACGGACTCGCGCGACGCGTGTCCAGCTCGGACGCACGTCGGTAGCGGCGAGTTAGGGTTTGGCAAACGGGAGAGTAGTTAGCACATGGTGACGGACACGTGAAGTGACGAGTCCGGTTCGCAGGTGGCCGGCGACCCGCAGATCCTGGAGGTGGAGCTGGCCAAGCTGAAGGTGCTGGTGAACGACATCGCGGCGCACCAGGCCTCCGTGGACACGCTGAACGACGCGGGCGCGCAGATCGTGCAGCAGGGTACGGGTATGTGCCCGCGCTTGCGCCCCACACCACTACCCACATCACCCATCACCACGGATCGGATACATAAATACATACACTTTCGCGGCGGCGTTGATGTTGACTTGTATGGAGGCGGATTGAATTCAATTTCATTAATCAAATTCCCGTTACTTATGATTTAACTGATTTAAATGAAACTACTTAATTTGTAAAATGACGCGTATTAAAGTAGATAAGTAGGTTACAATACTTAGATAGGTTAATACGTTAGTTTTGTACTGAAAATGAAAATCAGCGTCGTTGCACTCACTGGACTCATTTTTTGGAACAATACTACATTCCTTTTTAGGGTTCCGTAGCCAAAATGGCAAAAACGGAACCCTTATAGTTTCGTCATGTCCGTCTGTCCGTCTGTCCGTCTGTCCGTCTGTCCGTCTGTCCGTCTGTCCGTATGTCACAGGCATTTTACTCGAAAACTATAAAGTATATTTGAATAAAATTTTGAGGATAGGTGTATTTTGTTAGCCGCTACATAGTTTTGTAATTAAAATGACAAAAAAAAATTTTTTTAGGGGTGCACTCCATACATAAAACTAAAAGTCAAAAAAGAATTTTTCGTTGTGACCCCCCGTGTGGCACATCAATCGATAGGCCTTTCAAAATAAATATAAGGTTTCTTAGCATTTTTTTTGATTAAGTGAATAGGGTCGGAGATAATCGCCCCGAAAGTCACTAAAATTCTGTCCCCCCCCCTCTAATTTTTGAACGGTGTATTTTAAAAATATGAAAAAATTCATGGACATAGGGCTTATTAATTTCATTCACCGAAAATTGTTTTGAACAAGATCGGTTCAGAGGTTTTCGAGATATTGCTGAAAAACTGCCTTCCTCAAAGAAAAGGACGTAAGTGCCGTAAAATTTCTGTGACGATACGACCTTTTTAATAGGCACGGAACCCTTCGTTTTGCGTGGTCCGACACGCACTTGGCCGGTTTTTTAGATTTAACCCTAATGTGATGTATATTCCTGTTGTTGTTTAAAAATAAATTTATTCTATTCTATTCTAAGTGCGCAATTAACTATTTGAAGTTATTTTCCGTGTATACATCTGCTGAATGTTATTTAATTTACTTGCATATTCAAGTAACGAAGTATGAGTAGCAAATTAAATTAACGTAAAATATTATTCTACTTAAATATGAAATGATACGAATTATTATTTCTGTTAAATTAAAATATTTTAAAAAGCTGATTCCATATTGCTTAAAATTTCCCGGGAATAATGCCAACTTTAAGCATTTATGTATCCGATTATACTGCTAATGACTTCCTAATTTGTCGGTGAGCCGGCGCGACATTAAGCTGTCAATGTCAACTGTCAGAACCGATGCTTTACCCGGCCTACATTTAAACAAGTGTTTCATGACTAGCGCCGGATGCGATACGATAAACAAAAATAATTCCAACATACCGACAAATAAGGAAATCTGTGCGGGATCAATACACTCACGTCACGACGTCATACATTATTAAAGTCACCTCACACTATGCGAATGTAGCGAGAAGTCCCGTTGGCATAATTTTGACCATACAATGCCTATAGTCCCTGTTTCACTAAACTTCTTATTACATACATCGACAGTCATTCAAAGCCTTAATATAGAAAGTGCATTTGTGATATAAGGCTGTATAAAGGAATGTTCATTCAACTTGCACTGTCAAACTGAAGTTTTATTAAATCACACCTAAACTGTCAGTTTTCTAACTTAATGTATGACAATGAGCGTTAATTACCCTTGTTTTGAAGGTAGTAACGGCCGCTAACTACCTTTAAAACAAGAAGAAATTAATTATATTTCCGACATTACTTGATTAAAATTTTACGGTGGGATTCTTGACATTTTTAGGTTATGATTTACCTATTCTCCTCATGATAAAGGACATTCATAATTTTCAGTAGTGTTGACATTGTTTGTTGTCGATTTAACACATATTACAAATATAAAACCTCTTTTAATACCCTCTGTTGTCAAAATTAATCGAATCATGTCATTTTGTAAACACTCTACTTCAGACATGCTATTGGCTCTAATGCTTCCGCTTTCGTGTTGTCCGTGTGTTTGTGTGAACTAAAACGTAAGATATCACTTGTCTTCTTCTCACATTTTCCTGTAACGCGTGTGTAACATTGTGTTAAGTCAATATATCTACACAAGCGGTCTTTAGACCTGGGGGGATGGGGAGAGGATATAAACCATCTCGCATCTAATGAGTGCAGTTAGTGCACTGCTTTTAACTAAGTCTAAAGGTCGCTTAAAGTATTCCTAATACTTTAAATATGAATTTGTACAGTCCACAATAGAAGTAGCTCATCTGGCGAAGTGGTCGAATTGATCTACATACCTCTTTTTTACTAGTGGCTGTTGTACCCTCGCGAGCCTTTCTTTTTTTAAATTTTTAATTTTGTAAAAGTGACTCGACACCGGACAAACGATTTTCGGCCCAAGCTGAAGCATAGAACTTGGTTCGCTTCGCTCGTTCGTTCGATAAGGCAATAAGAGCTTGTGTAGACCATATACTGTATTGCAATCTGGCATAAATCCTGCTTAATTACTGGTACACGACCACTTCGCCGCGTATGCCAGAAGGTCGCAGGATCGAAGCCGGCAAAAAAGAAAGAAAATCCCCTGAAAGTTTATGGGTCAATCCACTTTTCTTGTTGTTATTCTGTCCCGGTAACCCAAAGAGACAACAGTGACAGAGTTTTTTTTAGAAAAAATACTATAAATTGGACTCCTATAATACTAAGGAGATGCCCCCACCATGGATTGGGTTTACCAATATAACAAAAGCACGTGTTTAGTGGAGTTAAACTGCATAAAATCATAGTTTTAAAGAGTTTTAGAGACTTAACAAGCAACAAAAAAACGTTGATTGGCCCTTCTAATCCTTCCGTGCCCTGAGGTGAGTATGTATGTTATTGTGAGTGTTGTGCGCACGCGCAGGCACCGACGAGGCGAGCGAGACGGCTGAGAAGCTGTCGACCCTGAACAGGAAGTGGCGCGAGCTGCAGCAGAAGGCCAGGGATCGCCAGGCGGAGCTGGAAGACGCACTCAGGGAGGCGCAGAGGTGAGGATATACTTCAATTTTATTGACTCACTAGCTTCTGCTCGACTCCGTCCGCGAGGAACTCGTTTATATCGAAGCGCTATACAACTTTTCAACTTTCATTTCACCCCCTTAGGGTATGATTTCCGAGATAAAAACTATCCTAAGTCCTTCCCCGGAACACAGACTACACCAAATTTCATCTCAATCGGTGCAGCGGTTTAAGCGTGAAGAGGTGACAGACAGACACACTTTCGCATTTATAATGTTAGTTGGAATAGTATGGATTGTCCACGACATAGGCTGGTTTTCCACTAGAACGAAGCTATGGCAAGCTAAGTTTCTTAAAAATCGGTTAAGCTATGGAAGTATAATGTCAGTTGTCTAAGGAAACGTAATTTAGCTTAGTAAAAAAACAATATAGTTATGTAGGTGCATTTAATTAGCGAGTATTGCACTCATTTCCAAAAAAAATTGTACTTAACTACCTTAAAAATATGAAATACGTTATTGTATAAATTACAATATTTTTTAGTATCACTTTCAAGATATATTTACTCATACGAGTACATACAAGTACATTCAATGCTCCAGAAAAAACCTATTGTGAATGTTTGTTGTTATTTAACTTTGCATTCTTGAGTAGTGTAATAGTAATTGCCAACAATAGCCCTTTTAAACCAACTCCCGGCCACGCACCGGCTACACTCTCTAAGTGCTCCTCAACACAATGGGCCATCATGGCGCAGGACAGGGACGCAGCTATGCGGTAGGATGAGATGAAAATGTGTCCTTCACCCTTTAACGCATAGTTGCGTCCTGTACGATGGGCCATGATGGCCGATTGTGTAGAGGAGCCTTAACATACTTATCATTTCAGCTTCAACGCGGAAATCGGTGACCTGCTCTCGTGGCTGTCCGAGGTGGACGGCGTCATCGCGGCGTCCAAGCCCGTCGGCGGCCTGCCCGAGACCGCCTCAGAGCAACTCGAGAGGTTCATGGTAAGACACCGGTCTGATGATGGAGACAGAAGGTGGCCATGGGAACTCCTCAATCTCACAAGATAAACCCGTCGTGTTTGGGCTCATTAGAATCCTCTCAATGAGTGTCGCCCAATGTGCAATAGCAATGTAATTTTATAATACTGTGATACTGAAATTACACAATATTGTCGGTATACTGTTTTGAAAAAAATATAACTCGCCGAGGCATAGGTTTTCTTTCCTAACCGGTGGTAGTTTATCGACATTCAGAGGTGCATGTTATATGCCTACATTAAAGAATAAGTAACTTTGATTTTGACTTTAATGTACAACCTTTTTCAATTGAATTGAGATCTTTCACAACACAATTAAAGCCGTAACTCTTTTGCTTATGTATTATAACACTTTTCGTCAACAGGAGGTGTACAACGAGATCGAGGCCAACCGGCCCAAGGTGGAAGCTGTCCTGCAGCAGGGCCAGGAGTACATCCGGCGGCAGGACAAGCCCAACCCGACCAGCCAGCTGCACCACAACCTCAAGAACCTCAAATCGCGCTGGGACAACATCACCGCCAGGTAACATTTATTTTCTCAAACATGCAATGACATGTCGTCATTACGTGCGTTTCAGGCGGAACAACTCGAGAGAACTGTAAAGGAATTCCTTACAAAATTTAAGACCTAGGCTGGGAAGTTTTTTTAAATTTTAATATAAACATGGTGTCTATGTGAACAGGCTAAACGGCTGAATTTTTATGTTTGTAATTTTGAACTGTTCATTTGAAACTGGCTCCACGAGACGAGACATGCCGTGTACTTTAAAAAAATCGGACAAGTGTGAGTTCAACTCGTGTGGTGAGGGTCCCTTATAATATTGACAATTTTCCCGCTACTTCAATATTCAAACTTTTTATAGGTTTTCCTATAATCTTTAGGCAAGGAAAACCATTTTCCATTTTTTTAAAGTTACCAGAGCTTGTCGCCGGGCCATATGGAGGCGGCCTTACGTAATGTTCATTAGTTCCCCACGTTAAAAACAAGTCGAGTAACCTGTTTTTCTTGTGCAGAGCGTCAGACAAGAAGATCAAACTGGAGATTGCGCTGAAGGAGGCGACGGAGTTCCACGACGCGCTGCAGGCCTTCGTGGACTGGCTCACCGGCGCAGAGAAGACCCTCACCTCCGCCAAGCCCGTCTCCAGGGTCATGGAGACTCTGCTCGGTTAGTTACTACAAACTATGCCTTAACATATCGAATCTCGTGGCCCTCAGGGGAGCTGACGGGTTTGAAGACGGTAGTATTTTCATATGGACTAGTGGCTCCCTGGACTAGAACCACCGGATATCGAAAGGTAAAGCTATGTTTCGAACTGAAGACTGTCACCTATGTCTTACAAAGCGGAGAATACTCGAAATGTTGATATGAGTACAGGGAGTTTAAATCAATATGCTAACATTTACATTTCTTCCACAGTCCAAATCGAGGAGCACAAATCATTCCAAAAGGAAGTAGCCACGCACCGCGAAACGATGCTCCACCTGGACAAGAAGGGCACACACCTCAAGTACTTCAGCCAGAAGCAGGACGTTATCCTCATCAAGAACCTGCTGGTGTCGGTGCAGCACCGCTGGGAGCGAGTGGTCGCCAAGTGCGCCGAGAGGACCCGAGCGCTCGACCACGGAGTCAAGGAGGCCAAGGAGTTCAACGACATGTGGTGAGTAAGCCAGTCTATCCAAGACAAACCACACTTCAGCCAGAAGCAGGACGTTATCCTCATCAAGAACCTGCTGGTGTCGGTGCAGCACCGCTGGGAGCGAGTGGTCGCCAAGTGCGCCGAGAGGACCCGAGCGCTCGACCACGGAGTCAAGGAGGCCAAGGAGTTCAACGACATGTGGTGAGTAAGCCAGTCTATCCAAGACAAACCACACTTCAGCCAGAAGCAGGACGTTATCCTCATCAAGAACCTGCTGGTGTCGGTGCAGCACCGCTGGGAGCGAGTGGTCGCCAAGTGCGCCGAGAGGACCCGAGCGCTCGACCACGGAGTCAAGGAGGCCAAGGAGTTCAACGACATGTGGTGAGTAAGCCAGTCTATCCAAGACAAACCACACTTCAGCCAGAAGCAGGACGTTATCCTCATCAAGAACCTGCTGGTGTCGGTGCAGCACCGCTGGGAGCGAGTGGTCGCCAAGTGCGCCGAGAGGACCCGAGCGCTCGACCACGGAGTCAAGGAGGCCAAGGAGTTCAACGACATGTGGTGAGTAAGCCAGTCTATCCAAGACAAACCACACTTCAGCCAGAAGCAGGACGTTATCCTCATCAAGAACCTGCTGGTGTCGGTGCAGCACCGCTGGGAGCGAGTGGTCGCCAAGTGCGCCGAGAGGACCCGAGCGCTCGACCACGGAGTCAAGGAGGCCAAGGAGTTCAACGACATGTGGTGAGTAAGCCAGTCTATCCAAGACAAACCACACTTCAGCCAGAAGCAGGACGTTATCCTCATCAAGAACCTGCTGGTGTCGGTGCAGCGACCTGTAGAGGAGAAAAGCCGGACATTCGGACAGCCAGTAAGCATTTTTGCTCAAGCTGAAACGGAGAACTACGTTCGCTTCGCTCATTAGTCCAATAAAACTAAAACAGCTTCAATCGCTGCATCTACTTCTGCGACTTTCAAAAGATGGTATCCATCTAGATTGAGATTTATCTATGCATAATAGTTTTAGCAACATAAGTCGACTAAAAATTACCTAAACTAGGGCTCCGTGATTTGCCTGTCTTTTTTCAACTTTTCTCACAAAATTTCACGCGAATCGGTTGAGAAATGCGACTGTATTGGAGAACAACCGGTCAGATACCGGACATATGTAGGTACGAACGATTTTCGGCCGAAGCTTCAGAATAGAATTTCGTTCGCTGGTTCGATAATCCTTTTGCGACTTTCAAAAGTTCTATCACGATTGGAATTTATGGAAACGGTTTTTGTCTATTTAATTTCTTCTTTGATCAACTGTATCTTTACTGACTCCATGATTATCCTCGCAGGAACAACCTGATGAACTGGCTGAACGACACCGACAAGCAGCTGGACGAGCTCAACTCGGAAGCCACCGTCAACGACCCGGAGAAGATCAAACAGAGGTGACTTCAAATTGTATTTCGCTCGCACGAAAGTAGAACCAACATGGCGTCATTCGCTACTATAGCGATAGGCAGCGCTGATTTTCAGAATGGTAAAATAAACTACCTAGAAAAAAAAAAAAACTCCTCAAATGTCTAATATATCTCTACTCTGCAGACTGTCGAAACACCGCGAGTTCCAAAAGGCGCTCGCCGCCAAGCAGCCCGTTTACGACCACACGCAGAAGGTCGGCAAGACACTCAAGGACAAGGCGCCCAAGGCCGACGAGCCCGCCCTGCGCGCCATGCTGCAGGACCTCAAGGCCAAGTGGACCAGCGTGTGCTCCAAGGCCGTCGACAGGTGAGAACTAGTTCGGCCAGCTCGGTTCTGCGAGCCATGCATTGCTTTTCAGACAAAATTGTAAGGGCTGTTATCTTCGGATACGACAGAAAAACCTATGTCCGTCTCGAAGGTCCATGTACTTGTGAAAGGATTTTCCAAATTTGATGCGGTGATATATTAAACCCCAACAAAAACGAGGGGTGGTATGAGTTTAACATGCGTAACATCTGTGTTATCCGTGCGTATGTCTACGGCATCGTAGTTCCCGGATGAACCGATTTGACTTGTCTGTCGAGATGGTTCTTAGGGTGATATTCCACTTATCCAAGATCTTGGTCCCATGTGTATTTGCGTCTCACATTTTGCTTTAAAAAAATGTAAGATGCAATGCACATTGGACAAAGATCTTGGACAAGTGGAATATCACCCTCAACTATGTTTGTTGTGACGGGGGCGTTTTAATATTGTCATTTATTTAGTGACCAACAGTGTTCATCTTGTCAGATTCTGTGTGTTCCCTTCACTCGACCATGTCTAATATTCTAAATCTCCCACAGGCAACGCAAGCTGGAAGAAGCACTCCTATACTCCGGGCAGTTCAAGGACGCCATGTCAGCGTTACTGGAGTGGCTGAAGAAACAGCAGACGAAGCTGGCCGCCGACTCGCCTGTGCACGGAGACCTGGATACTGTCATGGCGCTCATTGAGCAACACAAGGTAAATACTTCGTTCAGCGCTTAGGATTTCAATTAGATTGGACATCGAATAAGAGGTTTACTTGATTGCTTCACATACAGATAACTTTTTATGTGATGGTTTAATTATATTATGATGTAAGTTTTATTTAATCTATAACATCTAGCCTTCCAAAAGCCTTTTAAAAGACATCCTCCTCAATTGAATGTGTCATTCTATATTGGAACAGTGTTGCATTTGTTTTACTTCATTTTATGTTTAACGAAATATAAAATAAATGGAATATGTGAAGAAAATGAGACGTCGTCGCAAATGTGTGATTTATATATTTTTTCAGCAATTCGAGGAAGATTTACACTCTAGAGAACAACAAATGCAGTCAGTACTGAAGACCGGCAAAGAACTGGAAGCCACGGTATGACATTATTACAATATTCGTATATCTAGCACGCAATTGATTTCGGAAATCTTGAAAAGGTCACTCATTCGTTGCCTTTAGGTTTGGTACAAAAGTATCCTTGCAAACTAAAATTAGGACCCCAAAAAGAACACATCAATGAATGAACCTCAATCTCATTCCAATAATACTGTCGTAACTTGAAACTTGCAATGCTAAATTATTTCAGCGCATGCAAAACTGTACTTTAACGTGGTAGTAATAGAGTTGTTAACACCAGGTGCCGCGCGAGGATGCGAGCAGCATTCGCCAACAGTGCAGCGAGCTGAAGCAAGCGTGGGACTCCGTGCAGAGCCTGAGCGAGAAGAAGGCGCACCGACTCGAGTCCGCGCTCAAAGAGGTAACACCAATATACTACTATAGTAGTTACTAGTATAGTAATATAGTGGCTCCGTGAGCTGTACAACTGGCTGTTTGACTCGACAAAAAAAAAATCTATATAATTAACGTCCCTGCTCACAAAATTTCACGAGAATCAGTTGAGAAATGCGACCTGTAAATGACAACAGCCGGACAGACACCATACATCGGATAGACAAAAGATTTTCGGCTCAAGCTGAAACATAGAAGTTCGTTCGCTTCGTTCTCTCGATCGATAGAATAGACAACAGAGGGTTAATTGAGGATGTCGATATTTCGTGTTATGTGGTTTATTCCGAGAATTAATCGAAGTTAAAGATGAATCAATATTAATGACGTATTGACTCGGGGACTCTTTTACGAGTTCCAAAGCGTAGTAGCATGAGCTACTACGTCTTGGAAGACAGCTAGCGAGACGTAGCGCCGCAAGTAACTCACTAATTGAATCATCATAAACAAACACCATTTTTGGTGAGATTCGCTGTGTTTGTCAGAGTAATTTATTGTTTTCCGAATTTTTATTCCTTGAAGTATATCTTCTTAAGAGATGAAATGGCATACCTTCTTCACCGTCAATTTTCACAGGGAAAAGTACTAATGATGCTGTATTTTGTTACATTTTTTTTGACCTAGATTAATACAACATTACGATGTGAAGATATACCTGGCTTTCCATCTTTTGTTGGTCAAAGATTGTGTCCTAACTGTATTTCTATTCCAGGCCGAAAAACTCCACAAATCGGTGAACATGCTGCTGGAATGGCTCTCCGACGCGGAGACCAAACTGCGCTTCTCCGGGCAGCTGCCCGAGGGCGACCAGGAGACGCAGCAGCAGCTCCGGGAGCACGAGCGGTTCATCCGGGAGCTGAAGGAGAAGCAGAGGGACAAGGACGACACCGTCACGCTGGCGCACTCCATCCTGGGCAGGGCGCACCCCGACGCCGTCATGGTCATCAAGCACTGGATCACTATTATACAGAGCCGGTGGGACGAGGTCAGTTCATACCCTTTTTTTACCCGACTGTGCGACGCAAAGAAGAGTAATGTCCACCAGATTTTTTAAATGTAAAAGTAAAGTAATGTCTTACCAGTGTACCTCTCCAGAACGCGTGGGTCGATTTTAATGTATCATACGTTAATCGATTTGTTTTCAATATTTCGAAATGTGATTTATAGCATTTTACTCCCTATCTTAAACGTCCTCTGATTAATCAAATCAATGCTTATCACAAGATAATTCGTTTATAAGTCGCAATTTCCTCACTACCGCAATATTTATCTAATGGGCAAGTTATTGTTTGTGTTGTGAAAAATCGGTGAAAAGATGAAATCCCGTAAAACTATGGTGTCGATTTTGCCCGTGATACGGATCTTTAGCAGGGTGACTCCGGGACAGGTAAATAATTTATGTAGTTATAGTTAACCTAATTGAAAATATTGACTCGACTCACAGGTATATCGATTGTTGTCCAATGTCGATCCAATGTTGATTTGAATGTGTTGAAGTTGAAATCCAAAACTAATTACTTCGTTTTAAGACAGAAACTTTAGAGTTCTTGTCATTAGTGACTGATCGATACATTTTATTATATTGATTGGAGAGACGGACACGACTGCTCTATGCATTTGAACAAGCGTTTAAGCGTTCGTATGCTTAAGCATTAAATATCGAAAAAAATATCTTTGACGACGTCAGTGTCATGGCTCATGGCATACGAAAGTTGTAGATTGAAGCATGTGGCCCGTTTTACGAAGCGGTGTTGCTAGTTTAGACTTGCAAATTGCAACTTTTAGCTTAGTGAAACGGGGCCCAGAAAGCCTATATTTAATAATAATAATAAATATTAACGGACAATCCTACACGAATTGAACTAGTCTCATAGTAAGCTCAATGAGGCTTGTGTTAAGGGTACTAGACGACCATTATATGAAATAGATACAAATACTTAAATACATAGAAAAGAAAACATCCAAGACTCAGAAATAAATATTCACGCTCGTCACACAAATATTTGCCCTTACCGGGATTCGAACCTAGGACCTCCAGCTTCATAGCGTCACTCACTAAGCCACTATAATTGGATTTTTTAACAGCCGATATTTGAATTTGACAGCCGTCATCCCGGTACAATAAACATCAATGACGACATATGATGACATTTTCACTATAGGCTAGTAGTATCCCGGTATTCAAATATTTAGCTTACTACTTGGTGGTTGACATGATGGTTGTCTCCAGGTGTGGCAGTGGGCGATGCAGCGCGGCGGCAAGCTGGAAGCGCACATGCAGAGCCTGAAGGACCTGGACTCGGTGCTGGAGGAGCTGCTGCAGTGGCTCATGGGGCTCGAGAACACGCTGCTCGGTGAGTGCTGCTGCCAACAACCAACAATTAGTGTCGTTAGCCAATCGTGGTCGTTGCCGTTAGGCCAACCAGGCTTCTGTTGGTGGGATGCACAATGTTATCACAACCCTAAGAGTAGATCTTAACCTTGCAATATGGATCTCTGATGTCTTCTAACATCAAATAATACCACATAATAAATACAGGTCTGTCTGACCAAACCGATCTTTGACAGCTAGGAAACTCAAATCATGCCATCCCACTCTACTCCATAGCACGTGCTCTTTCGCCTAGTTAGGGTTGTCACTAACAGTGGCAACGCCGGCCGCGAGACTATGTGCGAATAGTGTCACTGTCTGGCGGTGTCGTCAGAGGTGTGACAGGCCTGGTGATACATCGCCTCTCCCCTCATTACGTAGACAATCGTGACGTCACTTGTTATGTCCCTACAAATGTTAATATAATGTATCCTCCCGTAGCTCTGGAAGCGGAACCCCTGCCGGAATCCATCGAGCTGCTGGAAGGACTCATCGAGGACCACAAGGAGCTCATGGAGCACACGCAAAAGCGGCAGAACGAAGTCGACCGCGTTTGCAAGGCGTACCAGGTACGTTGGAGAAGGACTAGGACCACAGAACACTAAATACTAGAGAAGGTGTATCAAGCGCGGTTTCTATCGGGAGCGGTGTCGCCACCTCATCCCCTCCACGTCGCCTACAACCAAGTGAGCGACTGCACGCCGATCAGGTGACGTTGGCGCGAAAGCTAACAGCGCATGCTCATACTAGTGACGCGCGTGCCACACCCACATCGCTTTTCTAATAGTATTTAGTGTTCTGTGACTAGGACGTAAACGATATGGTGTACATACTTTCCTATTGCAAAGCATAATCTTGTTTTACAGGCTTACAGATTATAACATTGTTCTGCAATTTCACCTTAGTGAATCGCTAGCATCGTCTGTTTTAAGTACAACACGCACGATGCCTTAAAAACAATTGAAATAAACAATTACTTTTAGGTGAAGAGCCAAAGCCAAGGACGGGAGTCGACGCCGCGCAAAGTGTCGGCGAAAACCGCCGTCAAGGGTGCACCTGGGTTCGTATATAAATAGTACTTCTACCATAGACCAAATAACAGTGGACTGCGTATCTAAACCCACACATTTTTATTGATCTCTGACCCTTTGGTCGCCCGAAGACCTTTCAAAAGGTATCTTCCTGTTCAATGGAATTTAAATCATTCTAAATTGGAACAGAGTTACATTTGGTTTGTTTAATTCGATTTTAAAACAAAACAAAATCTACTTTATTTCCTATTGTAATCGATTTAAATTACATTGGCATTTTTTCTAGTCCATCCTCCTATAGCGTTATTCTCGGTTGTGCCCTATGGAGCCCGGGGTCGGCTTTTTTTCTAGTATGAGAGGTTAAAGTTTATTTACATTTTACACGAGAATATAGATTTACAATTGACATGTGAATGTCTCTTTCTGTTAATTAAAGTGTGAGAGAAATGTACCTATAGTGCGGTAAATGCTGCTAGACCAGGGGTCGGCAAACTTTCTAACCAAAGAGCCAATTTCAGAAAAAAAAATACGAACCCCAAAGAGCCATTTACACAATGTTCGATCTCACATTTCCTTGATCCTATCTTTATGAGGGGTCCTCGAAGAGCCGCAAATGACCCTGCAAAGAGCCGCATGCGGCTCGCGAGCCGCGGTTTGCCGAACCCTGTGCTAGACCATCAGACGAATGTATATGATTAAAAATATAAATTTTATCTACAAAGTCCACTGGTGTTTCGGTAAATGTTTGTGTTTCTGTATCGTTTATGTTCCCATTATTTCATTTGTCGTCCCGTCTCTTTCACGTTCACGCACGCCGCCATTGTGACGTCATTGCATGGTGTGGCTTCACACGCACAGTCGCGGGTCGCAGCACGATCTCAACAGGGAGCGATCAGTGTCGCCTGATTATTACGGATCTAGGCGTTACAGGTGTGTTTTGTTTTTATTTTTTTTATTTTTCTGTGACTTAAGCTTCCACGACCTTAGTCATAAACGTTCATTCAAACTTATCTTAGCTAAAATGCCGTTAAGCCTGAAACGCACTGAAGTGGCCTGCGGTGACGGTCAATAGTAAATTTGACAGGTAATGACAAGTTTACTATAGGCCGCGCCAGTCTGTGAGAGGCCTTAGAATTCGTTGACCTGTCACTTTGACATTTGTCTTTGATAAAGGCACAAAACGCAATTTAGTTAACGGAGGTTTGCTAAGTTTGATGATTAATGGGATTGTTTTGTGATTCCTTTCATTTCTTTAGTTCTGTTCGATGGTTCCCTTTTAATGATTTTTCGAGTTTATTTTTAAATGTGACTCTTCATGGTGTAAATAACAATCATGTGCTTTATGTCATTATTTTACGTCAGACAATGACAGATGGATATCTAGGCTCTCACTCATAAAAAAATGGTCTTATAATACAAGGAGTTTCCATATCGAAAGTCCTATGTTATCGGATATTTTTTTGTATGAAATAGACTGTAGACCTAGTAGTCGAAGCAATGTTTGTCATTAACTGACGTGGAAACCACGCAACCTAACGTCGTCTCGCTTTAACACACATAAATGTCGCTTTCTGTCTCATCTCGTCACGCTGGGGGCAGGTCCCGGATTCACCCTCGAAGTAGGAGAGGAAGGTTTGATTTGTTTTTATTGTTTGTAGTTTTCTAGAACTGTAGTGTATATTTTGTCTTTGGATGGCTTTGGTAGTTAAGTTGCACAATTTTGAATACTTTAATTTTGATTTGTTTTTATGGCTTGCATTTTGCAGGTTTGGATATATTAGATAATTATTTACATGATATTTTAAGTATACCCATATATATTACTTGAGTAAAAAAAAAATTAAAGGTTTTGAGTCAATATAAATCACCTCTCTCATCTTCACTGGGTATCATTTTATACAATACTTATTGTGCTTTTTAATCAACTTGAAGCATTTTGGGTTTGCTTGTAAACAATGCTTTATCTTCAGTATTGGTCGGGGCTTTTTGCATGTTGAGTACAAATTAGGGCTGTCGATCACACAAAACTAATTCTGAAATAAATATGTAAATGCTTTAAAAAAACGATGAAACTATATCTGCGCAAAAATATATTTTCAATACACTTCGTATTACTCTCTCTCGGTTGAGGAGCAAAATCACGGCAAATAAAACTATAATTCTTCACTTTCTACATAACACTAAACTAACCCGCTACCACCCGCGCCCATCCCAGCCACAACTAACGAAAATGTCCTAACACGCATCCATTTTGAACTGTAACCTGTACCTTATTTGTGTCGTTTTATCGATAAAAAATAAACCAAAAGACATTTTATTTCAATTAAAATCAAGTATCTACAAAGATTTCAAAACATGTCAGTCATATTAATAGACTCTTAGTATGGGAGCCACTCGAAATTGCACAAAACGTGACTTGTCTGACTTGTCGACTGTTTTTATGAGATTTCATTGTTGGTCCCGTTTTAAAAGATGTACACAAATACAAATCATGTTTAGTACCTAGTGTAGATACTGTTGTAAAATCAGTATTTTGAAGGATATTTTTAAAGATATCAAACATTAAGATCCTTGTTGTTGTTTTTTGTGAACCCGCAAAAAATCTGTTGCAAGAAAATCAAGACAAAATATATTTAAAATTGATTTACTTTTTACTTTATCATATCCACAGAATAATTAGAACCAATGGCCCGTTTCAAAATATACAAGTAACATTTTACATACAACTTAACCTATTTTGTCTGTGTATTTTTACCAATGTCTTTTGTACAATAAAGTATTCACATACATACATACATTTTACAAGTCTACACAGGCAACACGAGTCAATTGGCAAGCGCCTCAGTGTTTCCTGTTTACACTTGTAAAATTGTAACTTGCTGAAACGGGCGCTAGTACTCAATCTACCCTGTATGTACACGATCGATAAGGGACACAATAAGGTACACAGGCTGTAGCGTGTGTGTTGTCGTTACAATGATGCGTGTGTTCAGTCGCGTGAGCCCGGGCCGCGAGACACCCGACCGCCTGCCGCACTACGGGCCCAGGTTCCCGCCGAGGGGCAGGTACGTACACACAAACATACACACACACACATGAGGATACCAGGAAACATGGCGATATCAATGACATGTGTACATTTCTGCCTTATCACAAGGGAATAAGGGGTAGAAGAGTAAGAATTGTATGCTCCACATGTATAATTAAGAATATGAACAGAATATACAATAGGGAATATGCATGGGATTTCAATTTTGAATAAATTGCACTCAATCGATGCGGATATACGAAGAAATATCATACAACAGAAATATATATTTAATAAAAACTATTGTATTGTTATCTCACGTTAAAATCACTCAATTTTTGTTTAATTTTTCGATAAAATTACATAACAGTAAGATGAATATTGAATTAGAAATGATATTTTGTATGACAAGTATAGATTTAAACGCAAATTTTAAGGAGATAATTACAAAAGAATTACTAACTCCATAGTAAACGCGCCGAGAATATGGATTGTGACGTCATAGTCTATGCCACTTTAATATAGAGCGTTATCGGTGGGTGCCGGCGCGTGCAGATTTCAAATGCTAATAACATCAGAAAAAAAAATCGTTAGAAAGTTTTAATGCTACAGCCCTGCTAGCATAACTTGACTCTCTACTCTACTCGCGCGCGTGATAGACTATCTGTCACGTTTTGACAGCATTAATCAGAAAGTGACGGACAGTCTATCTCGCGCGCGAGTAAAGTCGAGAGTCAAGTTGTACTAGCAGAGCAGTTGATATTCCTCTGGATTATACTTTTGATTTCCGCAATAAAAAATAAATATGCATATTCACTATTCGTGACGTTGCCATAACAATCTGCAACTATCTAAAGCTAATTAAAAGTTTGGTTTCCGACTTCAAACTATTCAATAGGTAAATAAAATAAAACGCAACTTTTGTTGTAGCCCCTATCCTAACCTTAATCCTATTTGTTGACCGTGTAAACGATCTACCATGTACCGTTTGTTTTCTTATCTAACATACTTCTTCAAACATAAAACTTTGACACAGTCAAACCTAAAAAAATCATATATTCCTAGCCCAAAGAAATACAATTTACCTGCTAAACCAAGACTATTGAGACATTTTAATTTAAAGCTTTCTGGGATTTGTGATCGCGTCATTTGATAAGAATACGCTTGGGTTCTATCTCGTGCGGCGTTTACATGTTTTTTTTATCTTACACAAACCGACCAAGTCTTAAACTAAGCAAAGCGTGTACTATGGGCACTAGGAAATGCATGGAAAACATCTAAAGCTCAGGAACAATTAAATTATTCGTAGTCAACAGAGAAATATGTGCCCTTACCGGGATTCGAACCCGGGACCACCGGCAAGCCTACGCGACGCAGATATGCGTTAGGTTAGAGTTGTATTTATTACTCATACTACAGTATAACAGCCCGCAGGTTTTCGAAGTCGACCCGACATGTAAATGCCGCATTATCCATACCATGCGTGTGACCGCATTCGCTGCTATGCTTTATTTGAGTTTGGAATTGTTGCCATGTATAATTTTTGATATATTTTGCACGTTCGATATACGAAGTTATTTGTATTTTAAAGAACTCATGGTCAGGTAATTTTTATTCTGTTTTATCATTATCAATATAAGCCCTTTCCAGATCTTTGTGTGCCAAATTAGTCAAAATATTTTTGTATTTTAATATAAGTAAGTCTTGTTTCTATACATTACACTTGCACTAGAATCTTTTACGTCCAGGGCATCAATAAAATCGTATTTCCAAAAGGCGCTAACTCGACCCAGTATCCAAAGTAAAAGCAACCCTATGTCGATGCAGCAAGGGCGCCGAGCCGGAGTTCCGCTCGCCGCGCGTGCGCCAGCTGTGGGACAAGTGGCGCACGGTGTGGCTGCTGGCGTGGGAGCGCCAGCGCCGCCTGCACGAGCGCCTGGCGCACCTCAAGGAGCTGCAGCGCGTGTCCAACTTCAGCTGGGACGACTGGAGGAAGCGGGTGCGTGTTACAGCTGCTGGCTCACGACACATGTGGCTCCTTCATCATGTGACGGTTTTAGTACTTGTGCACTGGGTGGTTCTCCTCAGAATGCCCGTTTGACCGAAGACTCCTTTCTACCCGCCATCTCAAAATGGCGGGAAGTTGTCTGTTGCTGATTAGCTTGGGCGAACTGTCAAAACTCAGCACCAATCAGAACTGAGCATTGAGCAACACTGCTATTGGCTAATTTAAAACAAGGAAAGTCTACTGTTGCTAGAATAATATCGATTAATGTCATCCTAAATTGTTTTGATAAAAATATGGCAATAGCAAACTAATGTTGCCATTTTACTGATATTTATTAACAGCTTTAATCTTACTTCAAAACACAGAAATCATGAAATTCATATCAGCCGAAAGACGTTCACTGCTGGACATAGGCCTACCCCAAAGACTGCCACAATGCCCGTACCCCCGCAACCTTTACCAGGTCATCACTCCACCTTGTGGGGGGGGGGTCTGCTGGCTACTTATCTCTTTCTAACAGATCTCGCGTTCGTTTGCTTGGTGTATGAACCATAGTTGTGGCACGACCGGTTGTGTGGATGTTTGTCCAAAGGGGCTAACGATGCACGACAATGTTTGAGCTCGGAGTAATTCGCATAGTGATTGATCGCGTGCAGAGATTATACAGGGTGATATATGGTGATATGAGGGTGAATAGCTGTTCCATACATTAACTGTGAATTAAATGAGAGTTAATGTATGGAACAACTGGTTTTTTTTTGCGGTTCCGTGGCCGGTCCCATGGGAAAAGTTGTTCAGTATGACCATCTTATTCGCTTTTGGTCTTCTTGCTCCACGACACCTATTTCATCCTGTATAATACATGCATCACTAGCGGATCAGAGGGAGAGCTAGGGGGCTCCTGCCTCTCCCAAAAGCAGCTTGTTACTAAAACCGAGCCCCCAGCCGGGTTCGCCTCTCCCCTTGTCCAAACCAAGATCCCGCCACTGAGACAGACGCTACCGATGCTAACAGCAGCAGGTTCTTCAGCTGCCAAATTTCGCCATCGCGAACTTACCGACTTGACAAATGTGTGTAAAGCATAAACGAAATTGTATCTTAAACGTGTAATATTAACGTCTATTTTCCTCCACAGTTCCTCAA
Organism: Epinotia nisella; assembly: GCA_932294315.1. NCBI lineage: Eukaryota > Metazoa > Arthropoda > Insecta > Lepidoptera > Tortricidae > Epinotia > Epinotia nisella. Next base: position 14,371,544 of record OW028693.1, read on the forward strand.
GTTCATGAACCACAAGAAGTCCCGTCTGACGGACCTGTTCCGCAAGATGGACAAGGAGAACAACGGGCTCATCCAGCGCAACGAGTTCATCGACGGCATCATCAACACCAGTGAGTGTTTCCTCATCCATATCATAGTAACAGTCATAACTAATAGGCGGATGATGAATGCAATATGGTGACGAAAGCTATAAGATGGATAAGAATTATTAAATTTCGAGTAATATTAATAAAAATATATGCAGTCTTTGTTATACATATATCAGGAAGTACATAATACCTCTATCCTCCGTAGTACATAATTAGTATCCTTATATAATATCCTTTTTAACCCTGCAACTCCCCGCTATCTCAAAGAACGTTTTAGTTTTTTAAATTCTGTTAGATGTTCTAACAATTTGCTATTAACTGTGCCTTCATCATCTACCAAATTTTACAATAGTTCGTTCACTATTAATTCTATCCGACTGTGGAACTCTCTCCCTCTTGACATCAGACAAGCAAAATCTATCGGCAACCTCAAATCCCTTCTTAAAGAACATTATTTGTCTCTCCCCTAACCCTGATTGTATTTTTGGCTGACTGTTTATGTATCATTATATTTGTGTTTGTGTTATTTGTATATATGTATGATTGTGTGTGTATATATAGAGGTATTTATGTACGTTTATTTTTATAATTTCTTGATTTTTGATTGATAATAATCTCTGCACCACCTACTGCATAATCTAGTTTTATCTCTTTCTCCGATACCCAAAGGTTGTCTGGAAGAGATCGCTCTTCAGCGATAAGACCGCCTGTTGTCTACCTCTACCTACATGTTATTGTATTGTTTCTCTATGTAACTGCTTTGTTTGTGTGAGGTGTGCAATAAAGAGTATTTGTATTGTATTGTATTGTAGTATATTAAGAAAGTACTTGTAACTTAAGCATTTTGATGGATATTTGTTTCATTAAATAGTATAGTGTGTAGCATTAAAAAGCAAGCAATTTATATAATTACTTATTTCGAAAATGGTTTATACATGCCTAATCCATGTTTGTGTTGCGCAGAATTCGACACGTCGCGACTGGAGATGGGCGCCGTGGCCGACCTGTTCGACAGGAACGGCGGCGGCCTCATCGACTGGGAGGAGTTCATCGCCGCGCTGCGACCCGACTGGGTGAGTCTAGTCGACAGCGCTTTATTTAAAAAGTAACGAGGAGACTAGCATTTAAACTAGGCACTGGAGTCCAAGTAACATTTAAACTACATATTTTATGGACCAAGCTAAAGAGAAAGTTAATGTAATGTCGTATCAGGAGCTCAAAACAGTGGCAGAAAGAAGAACAGAATGACGATTACTCCACCGACAAGAGCCTGGCTCTTAAATTTATGATGATGATGATGATGATGATGATTTATTAGTATTTTCTCCCGACTTCCTCCGCGTGAGCTCCCGTACCGTATATTTAGAATTTATTATTTGAAAATACATCTGCCAAAAACTTATACTGACGCTACGCTAGGTCATCTAAATTGTACTTATCAACTCGCTGCGCTATCTAATCTGAGCGAGTTCCCTCGGATCGATCTGCAGTTTGGTGTCAGAGTGCGGTTAATATAGTCTTATAACATCGGATCGTTTACAGTGTGCATCTTATGACTAGGAATCTACTCCGACGTAAAGTACCTAGGTACTAGTTAATATAGCGAAGTTTGATCCTTTCGGTAACTATGTAGCACTTGGGACTTACCTCGTATGCAGTTAGAATTCGATTTTTAAAAGCTTTTATTTAACTTGCAATATACAGAGTGTTTTTTTTAAATGGGACAGTATGGGGAAATCCGAATCTAAAGGAGATAGAGGAAAAGTGTCCAAGGAGACATTAGGTGTTTTTTTATGTAAACAAATTTGGCTCATTAAAATTTTTGGTCAAGCGTGAGTTGTTCTTAAAAAATAAATAAATAATAAGACCTGCATAAGACAAGACGGCGGCCACATCGAACATTTACTCAAACAAGTAATAAACCAACTGTATGAAGATTAGTTTTCATTAAATTTGACCAACTTCTGCTGTTCAGATTTTTTTCTTTCCATACAATGAAATAATCCTTACATGAAACAGAGTCGACCCGCGTCAAAAAAAAAATTGACCAACTTTATCATTTTTTAAGAACAACTCACGCTTGACCAAAAAATTTAATGAGCCAAATTTGTTTACATAAAAAAACACCTAATGTCTCCTTGGACCCTTTTCCTCTATCTCCTTTAGATTCGGATTTCCCCATACTGTCCCATTTAAAAAAAACACTCTGTATGTAACTATGTTAGTTCGGGTGGAATTTTGTAAGTCAATTTCGAATCAGATATCTTCAACCGATTGAGCTGAAATTTTGGGTTTGGATGACAATTATTATGGTACCATCGAAATGATCTGATGATGGAGACAGAAGTTGGCCATGGGAATTCAGGACTTAACGAGTAATCCCGTTGAGTTTGGGCTCGTTAGAATATTATATACAGAAAAGTACAGTCGGCAATATTGTACCAAAAATGATTTTTTGATAAACTTATTTAATTTATGGTTTCTTCAGCCGAACCGTCTTCTCTGAAACATGTTTCGTTTAATAAATACTTCGGAGTTAGCCCGTTTGCGGCAAGTTCTCTCAATTGTTTATTGGCTAAATAGGTGTTAATCAATATGGTTTGTGTTTAGGTGGAGCGGCGCGGGCCGCCGACGGACGCGGACAAGATCCACGACGAGGTGAAGCGGCTGGTCATGCTGTGCACCTGTCGCCAGAAGTTCAGGGTGTTCCAGGTCGGCGAGGGCAAGTACCGGGTAAGTCTCACACACACACATTTATTAGCTAATATTTCGCAGCAGATACTATGGGGAACTCGTATGTGAAGGGAAGCGCTTCCAAGCAGTGTCCAGCCAGCGGGTTCCTGGCATTGAAGGTGTAAAGAAGAAAGGAAGAAAAAATATTGACATCAATAATTTACTTTGAAAACAAAGTTTTAATCGACTTCAAATCAGTAGCCAGATTGCTTCAAGTTTGTCTATATAATTTGAAGAGTTCCCTCGATTTCTATAGGATCTCATCATCAGAACTGGATTTTGGTGACAACGGAACCAATCTGGAAGTATATGCTTTCAAACAAAGAGATTTTTTTTGTAATAGGTACATAAATTACCAAGTTATCGCGTAACAAACAAAAAAAATACAGACGAATTGAGAACCTCCTCCTTTTTTGGAGTCGGTTGAAAATATAGCTTATCGCAACGTGGTGCTCATCGCACAAATATTCGCCAGCATCACAGGCAAGGGTACTCCCACCAGTTAGCCGTAACAACCTGAAGTGCAACAAGTGACTCGAGCACGTTTCCAACAGTTCGGCGACTCCCAGAAGCTGCGCCTGGTGCGCATCCTGCGCTCCACCGTGATGGTGCGCGTGGGCGGCGGCTGGGTGGCGCTCGACGAGTTCCTGGTCAAGAACGACCCGTGCAGAGGTACGTGCGCCCCGTACACCAGTAGGGCACCGGCCAGGGCCCTATTGCACCAACTTGACAATTGTCACCTGACAACGACAATTCTCCGTACATTGCTGGTTCCGCAAGTAACCTAGCGACCACCTTAACCTCTAGAACAAGCAATGTATGGCGAATTGTCAGTGACAGGTGACAATGTCAAGTTGGCGAAATAGGGGCCAGGGCTCACATGTGCAACATGCGGGAACTTTACAAATATGACAAACTTCTAGGAAACTATCATTTCAGAAAGTTTTCAACATAGGAAATGTTAGAGATTACCAAGTTTTTCAATTGAGAACGTTTTGCAATTTTGGAAAGTTACCGTCGGCACATCAGTAGGGTGGTTCGTGGCACTAGCGGATCCAGAAGCGGGGGTGAAAGCTTCCGCGTCCTAAATGTAACCTCAATAGGGTCAAGCCAAAAACCAAATTCAAGCCACTGAAACTAAAACCCTGGACCCGCCATTGCTTCGTAGACTATGGCCATGGACGACAGACATTGAAGTTAAAAAACAATGCAATTTGCAGTTCCATATGTATGTATATAAATCTATGAAGCATATTTTAGAAGTTGATTTGTTTTTTTTTGGATATAAAGCGGTGTCAAAGATTGCTTTGTTTTTAAGCCATTGCTATAGTCCTTGATGAAATTGATCACTATGAGTACGTTCACGAAAAATGTACATTACTTATACAGCGTCAATATACCATAACGAAAAGACTAAAACTATTTATGCCGATAACGAATACAGTGCATTATATGAATTATTTATAGTGATCAATGTGATCATAATAAAGAACCGCCTAACGAGGCGAAATAATAATTTATATCCGTAACTCCGCTTCTACTTTTCAAATAACACATAAAAATATGTGAATTTAAAACACCCTGAAACAAGAAACATGGGGATAAAACAATAGTGTCTGTCGTAGTGTGTTTATTAGAATAAGTGGAAGCGAAATTCAACTTTTAATGTGGTATATTTTATGAAATGACTAATAATTTTGTTTCGAGTTTCACAGTAAACAAAGGTTTGACTAATCAAGGTATCACTCGAACAATTTCTTGACAATCTTTTAATTTCTTATTTTCAATATTTCTAATCAGGAGGAGTCAAGAAAATTTAATCGAAGAAAATGATTTCATTCTTAATTTCTCTTTAAATTTCTGAACCAAATTATAGGCAAAAATAATTTCCATTGTCAGAAATATTCAATTTATATTGTGTCAAATATTTTTAAGGCTTGTTAGTTATGTACTAACTATGGACAATAGAAACTAACTGGATGAATATTTATCATTGCCCTTATTCCTAAATGTCCATCAAACCAATTTAGTTAAAATTCCGTTAGAATTCTTGGTCCTTATCAGTCTATCCTTGTTTGAAAGGAACGAAACGCATTTTAGCTAACAGAGGTTTGTTAAGTTTTGTGATTGAGGGGTAACTAACCAGCCTTATATTTTTATATTTTGTAACATATACAGACACTGACAGTCTCTAAATGTTACAACATGGTGAAATAATAATTATAATGTGATGATTACACACTGGCTCTTCCGTTTACATTTACTGTACTGAAAACGCGAAGGGCTAGTAAATATTTATGGTGATATTCAAAGTGTCAATCCAAGTATCGGGAAAAATAATATCTGTGTTTAACCCATAACAAGGGCACTAATATTTGTGACGTCTAATACAGTAGGGATCGCGGGCTAATATTTTCAAGAGAATTAGACGAAAATACAAGTCCGATTTGCAGAAATAACAAAATAACTACAATAATTAATTTTTATTGTTATATTATAACTTCTAACAGCTTACAAAATCAGAGTTACGATTACGGCTACACATAAAAATTACGTTTCATTAGACTTAAGTACACCTACTTCCTCTAAATTATCCAAACAGCGTCATTATTTCATTAATAATGATAATATCTTACTGTCCTCTCTACAGCGCTTCAGTCTCTAAGAGAGATTATTAAAGTTTCGGAACATGCTAGCAATACAAAAAAGAAATGCACATACATAATACTGTTACACTTAAAAATATCATTAACAAAATGGTTATAAAAAAGCTATCACAGAAATATTCAAGTAACATTATAGTCATTGATGCAGACGAAATTGGTTAAATTTGGAAGCACAACGAATCAAGGTCGAAAAACCTGTTTAGAACAAACAAGTCGATTTTATTTAGACCGACATTCCTCGTGACTAATACACACCAGATACCAAGACACGTGTAGCTAGCTAGACTAATGTAATGTCTAAGACTTTTATAATATACAAAAAAAAATACGGGAAAAATTAATACAGGCACAACCTTAATGCGATTATATATTGTAACACTAACTATTCCATACAAAGATAGCTATTCTATGGGCAAGATAAACATCTCTAAATAAGGTCTACTTCCCTTTCAATATTTGAGTACAAAATTTGTTCAGTTAATACTGTTGTTCTACAAATAAATACGACATAGCTTAGTCAATGTTAGGCTTTCTAATGAAAGATGTGAGTGAGGATATCTCGCTGGTTGCCCCCTCGCTCGGTAAACGGCTGAACTCAATCTCCTCACTCAAGTTCTGAGTGTCAGAAGTATTCTCTGCTGCCGGCCATTTCTTGTGACTTGGAGCATACAAAACCAGCAGAGAAAAAATGTAGATGTTCCACATTCCATACACCCCGGTGAAGAATGCCGAAGTATATTCCAACTGAATATCCTCATCCCACTTCCACTGTCCCTCGGCAACCTGGCCAAGTATAAACCCAATCACAGTGAGCGCAGCGCAAAGCAAGGTGGCTAACATCAGAAATTTGAAACGGTAGATGATTCCCTCGTAGTGCAGACGCCTTACTGAACTCATGGTTGGCAGAGACTGCCGCTTGTGTGAAATGTTCACAAACACCTGCCAAATCATATAGCACAGGAAGAGGAAATACACTCCAGTGGATATTCCAGCCAGTATAATGAAGGTCAAAGCAAGATTTGTTCCCAAATCTGTGACCCAAATCGAGTAAAATGGATTTCTGAGCTGCACTCCTCGCTCGCACATGTCAAAGATGAATAAGGAAACGCAACCCATTACAACTGCACTCAAATGACGCCAGTACTGCTTTAGTGAGCTCTGGGCCGATGTATCTTGAATTAACATGTGTTCACCAGCGAAAACTAACCAAAATGAAAATAGCATCGCATAAAACACTCCTTGTCTAATGTCCCCCAGTAGCAGCATAAATGGCAGGTCAAAATGCAATGTAAAGTATTCCAGAGGGATGTTCAACAGGCACAGGGATATTCCTAAACTCAGCAGCATTTTCTCCAAAAGTACAGGCTTCCTTTGTAATATGTGCACCCTCCTCCAAAACCAAGCCATGATAGCTATGATGAAGGGGAAAAACACTGTTTTCAAAGACACCCACACTTTAGTGAAGCCTCCATTTTGATTTATAACTGTCAGCCACATGTCCTGCACATGACCAATGTGCGCGTTCATTTCGGGAGTGTCCACTGGTAGCCTGATGTTAAGTAAATAAAAGTCGTGGAACAAAGAGCCCAGTTCAAACAAAGGCAGGGCTGAGCAGTTGTACAGGTACTCCTCTGATTTAACAGCAATATCACAGTCCAAGTGTCGTTTCTCGACGGATTGCGTGTACAGTTTCCACTCGTCCTCGGGATTCCCTTTGTTCCGGTACGCCAGCCGCGCGTCGATCGTCATAAGGCTCCGCGGCTGCACTTCCATCTGTGAATGATACCGTATGTCCACCTGCAGCACGCCAATCAAGTTTTGTTGCCACCTAGAGAAGTCTAGAATCCTGTTTTCTCGCGGCATCGGCATTTGAAACGCGAACACAATGTCGTTCTCATTATAGTCTTGATGAGTCCCGGCTATCTCGATCTTCGTACAAGCGCCTTTGCCCCGATTGTAAAACCACTTCGACGTGTCATTTTTAACCTTCAGAGTATCCTTGCACACTGTCCCGAGAATAGTTTGGGCGTTTGCAGGCAGGGGTGCGACCAAACCACCGATCAGAAAACATGTTAATTGGCACAACAATAGAAATGTAACTAGTATGGCAAGTTTACGGCCGCTCAGGTTCTCGATTATAGTGCCCGTCATGTTGTGGGCGGTTAAATCGCGAAACACATTAAATAAAAACACTCAGTCACAATAAAATCGACCGGCAGCGACTTCCATTGTCTTTATGATTACAAGCGGCACCGACCGGCCGACCGAAGCGAAGCTTCCCGTCTGACATGCGCAGTGGGCGGGTGATACCAGACTAAAAATAACGATCGTTATAACGTTATTGTGAAGGCGTTCATATTAATGGTTTTAGTTATCAAGAACTATTCTTAGTATTGTTTTAAAAACTACTTAACACAGAAATGACAACCGAAATAAAATATTACGTTGAAATGACATACATTAATAACCGCGAATGTTTCAATTCACTTTCACATCCATCGTAAGCACATTTACACATAGCAGCGTAAGCTAGTTACCACACACATGTACTTGCTATACAAAACGAGAATACGTCTGCAATAAACATTATTGTTGACTTGCTACTAATTTACTAATGCGTTCTCGCTTTCACCCTTCCAATTCCCTTCGTCCTTAAAAAAATATACATTTGGTTTATTATTTTGTATTGCGTTGAAAATCCTTTCGAAATCCCCTTACATGAGTAGTGTCGTTAGTGCTACCGCTGCCTGACCCGAGCAAGCCGGAGCAGCATGAGGCTTGTTGCCCGCTCGGTAAGAATTGCGGCCTGCTTTTGGAGTCTACCAACGCATTTAGTTTTTCACTTTCTGCTTATTACTTTCACTGAAATAAATGACGACTCCATTGCAGGTCGTTGACCGTACTTAACGCTTCGTCTTTTTTATTTGAATTTTGTGTCGGGTGGACGTTAGTTTTGTATTTTGTAAATTATCAATGTTTTCAAATTTGTGCTTTTTAGTAGTTGGAATATAATTATTTTAATTAATCGTGTAGTATGCTTCTGTAATCATATATCGTATTAATTCATGCTTAGTGGTATTGATGTATAAAAATCATGAATTGCTTAGACTCACTAATAGCATGTTATGGTCTTAATTTGCGTAAGATTTTTATGCGTAGTAAATGTGTAAATATAAGACAAGTGCAAGATATACATAGGTATATATGTCACACAAATGTACATAATACACTAGACAGTTCGCACCATGGCATTTGCATTGCATTTCTGTTCATAAACGTTGCTGTATTTATATAATACTCATGAAATTAAGACCTAAACGAAAGATAAATTTAAATCTTGCGCTTGATTTATATTCTATGCATAACATGGTGAAAGAGATGACTAATGGTATTTTGAAATTCCTGTCCCTAACTGCACACGATATTAATAATCCTAATTTATATGATTACTTTTGTTTTGTTTTGACGTGTTCTGATTTTTGTTGTTTTTTTTCCTCACTTCCATTGCACGCTGTCCTGTTTTTCTTAACACTTTTTTGGTGTTATTTTTTCACATCCCCTTTAAACGAACGGTTTTCTTTGAACCCTATCCTCTCCCTACCTTTATTATCCCGCGCACCGGACGCCGCATGCAGCCAAGGGACGTACGAACATCGAACTGAGGGAACAGTTCATTCTGGCTGATGGAGTTTCGCAGAGCATGGCCGCGTTCCGACCGCGTACGCCCCGCTCTAACACAAACACCCCTCCGTCTACCGGACCTATCACCAAGGTAAGCAGCTAGAATCGGCTACTATTACAAATAAATTCTTCTTTCCAACAGGATATCATTTTAGTTGTAATTTGCACACATACTACATAAAACGCACAGTAGTTACTGGAGGGAGCAATCGGTTTGGGATGTTCAATTTTTCGCTTTTTTTGCTGCACCTTGCACATGGATGGAGACATCCGTTTGCAAGGGGCCCGTGAGTGCCGCATGTGTTGAGCTCGTAGCGTTTGGTCGTATTGCATTAGTGTGATCAAGCTATGCATTGAAGCACAGGCTCGTGTAGTGTTTGGTGTTGTTTGTTAGCATATTCATTGGATCCACTGCATTGGAGAGGTGGCACGTCAGCGCATTTGGATGTTATGGTAAGGTATTTCGTTCCCCTTCCTGCTCGTTCCCATCACACCCGCATTTCGTGAAACCGCGCGTCGTCTACTAAGTGTGTGGACTAATCGTAACAAAGTTTTCTAAATACGTCGTAAGCGTACGCTACTCGTCGAAGCGATTGGCACTATGAAGGCAAAAATAGTTGTGTTTTGTAACGGATCTCTTTCCCTTCGTAATGTGTTGTCCCGGTTTTGCATTGGTACGTTTAGCCGAGGAGTTTTTGGAGCAGCTGAAGCCCATATTTGAGGCGTTAAGGCAGCGGGAGGAGCTCCCTTGTTCTTACCCGCTGCACGTCGGTTCCACGCACGGCACAAAGCAGGCCTTCATATACGGCCACTCAAGATCGCAGGGCTCGACGACGCCGGGCGCGCATCACTACACGCACCACCATGGCTACCAGCCCTCTCCAGGATACCACTGGGTAATATGCAGGCTTCGTGATAGTGCCGCGGTTGACTTGCACCCTTGACATCATTCAGTTTTGTAGCACTTTACTTTTTTTTTGTTTTTACGTCTTTTGTGTAAGTCCATTGTCAATTTTATGAAATATTGTTATTGAGATTGGCAACATCCATTGTGAAAATCATTTTAGCTTAGCATGGTCATAATACGAAGCCCTGACGGGTAATCATACTAAGTCGTTAAATACATTATAAATACAATCTGGTTCAATCATCATACGCACAGTGACAGAAAATTTTCATTCAGATATCATGAAGTATTAAATAAATAACGCCAGATTATATTTACATTCAGATGACCCAAAATAACTTCTACCCTCGTGTTTTATTAAAATAATTGAATTAGTAAAATAAAATACCATTGCGGCTGAAAGATCAAGTACAAGAACAAATTTATCAACATTTGTACTTGATCTTTAGTCTGTATCGCAAAGAAAAGTATTTTCAAGTTAGTGTTACATTTAGGTACGCGAACGCACAGCGCGCTCCGTGCCGATGTCGGGCGGCGTGCCGGGACGCGCATCTCGGTCTTCGCTTAGTGCCGGAACGCCGGACTCCCTCAGCGATAACGAGGCAGCCAGCGGACTCGGGGCGAGGTATAGGAAGCCCAGTGCGCCAAGGTAATTACTATTGTTTATGAAAAAACTTCTACGTTTAAAAAAATCGACTTCAAAAACATGAACGCATTGTCTAGCCATTGTGTATTTCTAATCATTTATTTACTATTCGTCTCAGGTCAACATTGACGCCAGGAGGATCACGACCAGGGTCTAGACCGGGATCGAGGACAGGCTCCAAGCCTCCTTCGAGACATGGGTCTAATCTCTCATTGGACAGTACAGGTTAGTAAAAACAAGAGCTGAGAATTCATCTCAATTGAATAACTTAAATGACATTTCATTCTCATACTGAATAATCCTACATCATTATTATGCATCTCATTGCTTCCGCCCTTACAGATGAAGTTTTAACGCCATCTCGCATACCGATGCGCAAAGTGACGAACACGCGGACATCGACGGCGCGCGCCGCCGCCAACGCCGCCAAACTTGGCGTGGCCACGCCCAACGGCGGCTCACGGCCCCGCACCCCCACCGGTCTCCTCACGCCAGCTAGCGGAAGGTACGTCGAAATTACGATGGATGTAGATATTGCAGATAATTTCGTGAAGAAGTTATTCCCTAATTATGCAAACTTCTTATAATAAAATAACTGGTGTTCTATCTGCGTTTATCTGCATAATTTTGGTTATTGTAAAGAATAAGTTTACAGGATGTTTAGTGGTGTTATTGTGTAGTGTTATTTATTAAATAGTGCTGTGCGCACGGACAGGTACCCTAGCGGAGCGATGTACCGCACTTCCAGTATTCCAACACTGTCGCCGGTCCCGGCGCTCGTGAGGTACAGGCAATGATTGAGAGTTTGTTCACGTGTTATGATCAAGCGGACGTAATTTGCTTCAAATTGCCTAAAATCGAGAAGAATCCTTTGTATTTTTTTTGCAAATTGTAGCCGTCGACCGAACTTTAAAGCATTAGAAGTCAGAAATAAGCTACCAGCCATTTTTATTGGTAAGGATCTTGAGACATGTTGCGTCCGTACTGTTTGTTTTGGGTGTTCACGATTGTGGAAGCACGTCGCTTAAAAGGGATTAGGGAGTTGTAGTGAAGCAGCATATGGCAGAATTGAGATTTGGACAGCACACACTGTATTTTGATTCGTCAAGCTATGTGGAATCTACTAAATTTACTGGTGGTGGAACACTATTTGTACATATATGTGGTATATTCAACGAGGCTTATCATAAAGGGAGAGTAAATCTTATAAATTGGCGGCATGTCCGTATTTAGTATAACATTAATACAGCTTACACTTTCACTTTTCGGATAAAACTAACAAATTGTTAGTAGCTATTTTGAAGGAAATAATTAAATTTGTATTTTTTCCTTCCGCATGCATCGAATCTGAAAATGGATACGAAATAACAGCTCAACGCATTCCCAGCCCTCCTCAATGGTTTCCGAACTTCCTAAATCCGCGTCTCACACTCATCCCGCATTCCAAACCCAGGGTTCTACGAAAATCCCGGTGTACGTGGGCTCGCGATCCCAGAGGTCCCCATCTGTCGAGAAACGTATGAAAATCTCCCGAAAGACCCAATCCCGAGAAACGTCCCTGGAACCTAGTCCCACTTCCCAAGATCCCTCGAGGAAATCCGAGCAGAGAAGTCCGGAAGATGACTCCTCGTTATTCAGCATATCGGGAATGACGAGCGACAATGAATATGAAAGTAACATAAGCGAGTCGAGCGGCGACGCCTCAAAGCCGACCCAGCGAGACCTCAAAGGGTACAAGCTTGTAGAATGCTAGCTTTGTTTTTGGCCCGAATTTTGATTGATGCCCGTTGAATTTTGGATTTTTAATTTGTCATCATCATCTAATAGTATTCATCAATCGTTCACTATCAAATCAAACCAGCTTGATGTCCGATAGCTGCAATGGAAATTCATATAACTTCTATCATTCCTTTCATAATCTGAGTCATTCTACGCTTGGTACCTTCGTCACTTCCTCATGTTCAATTTGTATTCCACACATCACCACATTATCACTCATGCTTCTAAACTAACAGCACATTTTACTTCACGTCTGCTTTCCTGGCATCTGGTTTACACCATTTTGTGTTCTCTAAAAGAGTAATGTTCCTACATTTAGTGAATACAATATGTGTTTTATCGTACCTATATTGTTATGTTACATATTTAATTTATTTTTTATCATTTTATTATGTACCTATTACAAGTCTAGTTCATAAATATATGTACGGTTCAAATAATCTGTGCAACCTTATGCCCTTAACAATAAAGTCGTGTTCACGTGTTTTTGATCACTTTGTCCGTGCACATATTGTAGAACTCGACTGTACCTGCGTTAATGCACGTACTATTGGAACACCAATTAATTTTCCTTTGATAATATGTGTAAGTACCCTTCAAATCAATATATTTAACAAAATTTGCACAATTTTCTTTTTCTATCAGTACTTAATCTTTAGAGACTAATCTGTAATCCGATCCCTCTTATGTTATGGTTAAGGTCTCTAGTAGTACCTGCATTGACTCTTATTTAATATTCTTCTTTTCTGTGACTAATCCTCTTGTTGTCTCGCGCGCTAACTCTTAGGAGCGGGTCATTTGCCTCGACCGACGGCCACACTCCCGGCCGCAGCCGCATTCCAGTGCTTAAGGATCACCATACTAACAGTAATTCCAATAGGTAATGCCTCTTTATAAATGTGTGATGCTTGTGTTTCTTCTGTTTCGTCTTTCGTTGTGATGTGTAATTTTATTTTTTGGTTAATATATAATTAGGTTATAAGTAATAAGCTGTCATAGAGTGTAGTGTTGTGGTTTTGGCTATTTTTATTTAGATTAGCGTTCGTAGCAGTGGTGCATGAATGTCATCTCAGAATGGGCGCAAACGGTAACTTGATTGTTGTGACAGGCAAATAGACCTGCGGCTGAACAAAACTGGGTTTCGATAGCATTAAAGTTTTTTCTTTTTTGATATGTCGTTGGAGGCATGTTAAATAATACTTATGTAAAAATGTAGAAATTTTTAGGTTTAGATTTCGGCTATATTGAAATATTTAAGTTTTTTGCCAAGAACTATGCAAATATAGAATTAGAGTCACAAAAAACTGTAACCTATCCAATAACATTTTAATTTCTTTACTATATTCTGTTTTTAGAAGTCTGGAACATCTGCGTTCTGGTGAACGAAAAAATGCTTATAATTCCGAAAATAAAGAATTAGAGTCGCTGATATTGCAAAATTATGATATTATCGATCCACTTCATATACTTGAAAAAAGTTGGAGGTGTAGACAATCGGCTTGTCTAGATATTGATTTCTAGCTAAGCAGTATAACCAATATTGAATTAGAGTTTGTAGAGTTAATAATAAGCAGGTCATGATAATGATCTCTGTTACCAAACAAAAGTTTATAAATATAAAATCACGGCGACACTAAATACTGATACGTAAGCATTCCGGGCCTATATTAATACATTTCAAACTCGCTGTATGCGCGCGCCGCGCTGCGCACTGTGCCACCAGACCCCTATTCCGTAACTGGTTTTAAGTTCACCTCAACGCTCACCAACAAATATATCTTGATACTGCGGTGCGTAGTAGCTAAGCGTAGGTAGAGGTCTAGTTTCGTTAGGTGACGCTGTTTTAAGTTCACCTCAACGCTAACCCACAAATATATCTTGACACTGCGGTGCGTAGTAACTAAGCGTAGGTAGAGGTCTAGTTTCGTTAGGTGACGCATGGGGTGAGGCGCATGAGCGCGTAGCGAATAACGGCAGCGATCAGTGGGGGCGGGGTAGTGGCGTGCCCTTGACTCCACGTCAACCTGCGTCCAGATTCCATAAAAAAATCCGCAAAGCGTGTTTTAAACTAATATCAACCGAAAATAGTTAAACTTACCCTAATTTATTAGTATAGGGATTGCCCACGGTTTTGTTCGCGTAGAACTCGTTATCGTGTTATAGAAATAATTGATATGAAAATTATCATACAAATGACCATTCTCTGCAGAAATACCTACTAACAAATGACATACAATGTATTTTTTTTGCGAAGTGGCCAGTAACAGTAAGCTATGGAATAGATGGGTAGTAAACCGCAATTTACCTACCACATGAAATTGTTTTTGTATATTCAGGATGTAGGGTCGGTTCGCCGGTCATCGACCACCTAATTTAGTGTGCCAGTTTGCGACCACTCAGGTAAATTGGTGAACCGAGAGGATATTTTCTAGTTTTTTCAGTAGATTCCTGCCTAATAACTACATTAACTAGGTACTTAGAGCCTGTTCAAATCTATATATATAAAAGAAGATTCTGACTAATTCATACACGCACAGCCGAAACTACTCGGACTAGAAACATGAAATTTACACCCAAACTACCTTTTATAAAGTTTTTTTGGAACAACGGATAAGAAGGGATTTTAAGAAATTCCACCCCTAAAGGGGGTTAAAAAGGGGTGCAACGTTTGTATGAGGGACACTTTTTTTTGAGCTAGAGACTTAAAGTTTTGTAGAAAGATAACTTATTAAAATACAAAAAAGTACTTTCAGCGTTTTGGAAAATTCTATCCCTAAAGGGGTCATAAAGGGGTGCAAGATTTGTATAGGAGAAACATTTTTTTAAGCTATAGACTTAAAACTTTGTAGAAAAATTACTTATTAGAATACTAATAGTGCTTTCAGCGTTTAGGAAAATTCTACCCCTAAGGGGGTTAAAAAGGGGCGCAACGTTTGTATGGGGGAAATTTTCTTTTTTGAGCTATATACTTAAAATGTTGTAGAAAGATTACTTATTAAAATACAAATAAAGCACTTTCAGCATTTTGGAAAATTCTGCCCCTAAGGGGTTAAAAAGGGGTGCAAAGTTTGTATGGAGGAAACTTTTTGTTTTGAGCCAGACTTAAAACTTTGTAAAAAGATTACTTATTAGAATACAAATAAAGTCCTTTCAGTGTTTTGGAAAATTCCGCCCTTAAGGGGTTCAAAAAGGGGTGCAAAATTTGTATGGGGGAAACTTTGTTTTGAGCCAGACTTGAAACTTTGTAGAAAAATTACTAATTAGAATGCAAATAGTCCTTTCAGCGTTTTGGAAAATTCCGCCCCTAAGGGGTTAAAAAGGGGTGCAAAGTTTGTATGGAGGAAACTTTGTGTTTAGAGCCAGGGACTTAAAACGTTGTAAAAAGATTACTTATTAGAATACAAATAGTCCTTTCAGTGTTTTGGAAAATTCCGCCCCTAAGAGGTTAAACAGGGGTGCAAAGTTTGTATGGAGGAAACTTTTTGTTTTGAGCCAGAGACTTTAAGCTTTGTAGAAACATTACTTATTAGAATACAAACAAGTCCTATTAGCGTTTTAGAAAATTCCACTCCTAAGGGGGTTAAATAGGGGGGTAAGCTTTGTATGGGCAACGATTTGTTTGAGCTACAGACTTAAAAGTTAGTAGAATGATTACTTATTAAAATAAAAAAGTGGATTCAGCGTTTAGAAAAATTCAACCCCTAAGGGGTTAAAAAGGGGTGCAAAGTTTGTATGGAGTAAACTTTTTGTTAAAACTTTGTAGAAAGATTACTTATTATAATACAAATAAAGTCCTATTAGCGTTTAAAAAAATTACACTCCTATGGAGGTTAAAAAGGGGAGTAAGCTTTGTATGGGCAACACTTTGTTTGAGCTAGAGACTTAAAAGTTAGTAGAATGATTACTTATTAAAATAAAAAAGTACTTTCAGCGTTTAGAAAAATTCAACCCCTCTAAGGGGGTTAAAAGAAGGTTCAAAGTTTATATGGGGAGCAAGAAATTTTTAAAGTAAAATTTCGGTCTTATCATGTAGTTATGTTAAGACTTCAAAACTAATTTCAGAGTTTTTTTTCAAATTCGTCCCTAAGTGTTAAAAGGGGTTTAAAGTTTGTGTAGAGAGCAACACATTTATAAAGTATGAGATTTGTAACTTTGGTTTTAGACTGTTTGTTTAAAAACTAGAAAAGGAATTTCATTGTTTTTTATATTGATGCAGGCCTGAAATGGAAAGAGGAGCTGGATGCCGTTGAGCATTCCATTTCTTCAGCCTGTTATGCTCTGAGAAGCCTGAGGGAGGAACTCACTAGACAACAACTTAAAGTCATATACTATGCGTTAGTAGAATCTAAGCTTAGGTACAATATCAGGCTCTGGGGAAATAGCTTTAAGTATAACCTTAACAAAGCTTTGGTTGTTCAAAAAAGAGCCATCCGCACTATTGTACGCATTCCTCAATGGATATCTTGTAGAGAACACTTCCTGGAATTGGGCATTCTAACAGTTCCTTGCTTGTATATACTCGTGCGGCTTACTATTTTGTCAAAAATATCTTAAAATATGAATCTATCGAAGAACAAGATTTGCGCCTACAAACACGAACAAAAAACATTACACAAAGTTTTTTCCCGAAGCTCAAAGTGGCGCAGCACAGCACAAAACATCAGGCTGTAATTTTTTTTAACAAACTGCCCCCTGACTTAAAAAATATCACAATTTATAAGGTATTTCATAGACAATTAAAAGCATTTTTATTGAGAGGGTGCTTCTACAGTATTGACGAGATTTTTGTGCGTGATATCTAGTTATAAGAATTAAAGACATGACATGTATTAAGTTAAATAAAATGTACAAATTATAATTAGTTAAGCAATCTTTTTATGTATAATATTTAAGTAATTTTAATTTTAATGTAGATATTTCAAACACAATATTTGTATTGTTACTGAATAACGAATAAAAAAAAAAATGATATGGGGTTAAAAGAGGGTTCAAAGTTTGAATAGGGAGCAATCATTTTTCTAAGACGATAAAAACTTCTACGCGGACGAAGTCGCGGGCAACAGCTAGTGTTTACCATATCTTTAACTAGCTTTTGCCCGCGGCTTCGCCCGCGTACTAAGCGAAATTTTTAACCGTCTACAAAAAAGGAGGTTCTCATGTTGACCCGTATGTCCCGATTGAATTGCAATGTAGCACAAATATTTTCAATAATTTTCATGTCCACAATATTAAATTTCAAAATCGATGCCATTTTCGTAATGAACGTTCAAAAAAGCAATAAAAACGACACCCATATTGATATTTAGATATTTCAACCCCATCGCACCCCAACAGGGGAGATGGTATTTCACGTCCGCCATGTTGGATTTTAAAATCGTTGTTATTTTCGCAATCAGTGACCCGATAAACCATAGAAACGATACCCATATTGATTTTCAGACTGTCACCAAATGTTCCCCTTTTAGGGGTTGAATTTTTTCATCGTAAGCCCACGTGTGGCAATTTAATCGATAGGTCTTTTCAAAATAAATATAAGGTTTCTCAATGTTTTTGATTAAATGAATAGAGGCGGAGCTAAATCGCCCCAAAAGTCACTAAAATTGTGGCCCCCCAGGGATCGGAACCGGTTTTTTCAAAAGTCCCCGAAGTAGTCTAATATTTTGAATTATTTTAGGCTCTTAATGTAGGACTCTTTAGGTAACATTTTCGTATTTTTAGACAGCCTGATCAAAAATGATATTATGAACCAAAGAACGAAATTGAACGAAATAAAACCGGTATTTTGGTATGGTGAAAATACCAGTATCCGATCCCTGTGCCCCCTCCTCAAATTTTTGAACGTTGTTTTTAAAAAATATAAAAATAATCATAAACCTATAGGGCTATTAGGGCTTATTAAATTTTTTCACCATAAATTATTTTGATCAAGATCGATTCATAGGTTTTCGAGATATTGCTGAAAAACTGCCTTCCCTATAGAAAAGCACGTAAGTGCCGTAAGATTTCTGTGACGATACGACCTTTTTAATAGGCAAGGATCCCTTCGTTTTGCGTAATCCGACACGCACTTGGCCGGTTTCTATAGATAACTAGCTTCTGCCTGCGACTTCGTACGCGTTTAAATTATGGATTTCATGATTATGATTCGTCCTAAAAGGGACGACATAAATTATACCCTATTAAATAATATCAATTAGAATTTTGGTCAAGTGCGAGTCGGATTTTAGTTTTCCCATACATTTTGTGACCCAACTCCTGATGAAGGCAACGAGCAAAAATATTTCGTCTCCATACAAAGTTTCATCCCCTTTTTCGTCCCTAAAAGGGATAAATTTGACAATAATTATAGCCCTTGCCCTATTCTAATATATAAGGAACATATCTGGAAAGTTTCATGTACACTCATCGGTATATTTTGAAATTACGTGGAACGTACATCCATTCATACATCCAAATTTTTACGTTTATAATATTAGTAGGATGGTACGGAGTCCGACTCGCACTTGGCCGGTTTTTTACTGTTACTAAGTTACTACAAATAGTCAGTCCATATATCAAATTTTTTTTACTCATTTTGAAGTCAATAACTTATTAAATTCACATAATAATAACCGCATGTAATTTACCGTGCACGTAAACAAACAAATGATATGATTTGAAATACAAACGCAGCGCTTGCGCGGCGGAGCGGGGGGCGGGACGAGGTATCACTCTAGGGGCTCGCTCTAGGTTCCCGCGCGCCGCCGGTACGTGGTACCGCGGCGTGGTTATTTATTTCGCGCCTATTTTAATAGATTATACTATTACAAGGCAATCTATACACAGAAATTTCTTACTTTCCATTATATGGCTGCATATATTATTTTATAGTATTAGACTAATCTTTACAGACTCTAATTCAATATTAGACCTTACAGGACAAAAGGCGCTTATAAAAATTCTTATTAATGAAATCTTATCTCTAATTCCTCCAAATTTTTGGCTTTGTCTATTAACTTAAGGATTTAAAGATATTGTTGTGAATTTTTGAAACTTTAATTCAATATCGACAAAATAATAACCGAATTCTGGTTTGACCCAGTCGCTCGTTATTTTTTTTTCTACAAACTTAACAGCATAAAGCATCATACATATTATAAACGATGAAGCTTAAACTTTGCACTCTAATTCAATATTCACAAATCACCAATAAAAAAACATAAATACCTAATTTATACCTAACTCTCGTTCTAACTTTTCGTCATATTTTACAAATATGCTTAAAAATATGTCCCATACCATATAAGCATAACTTTTCCGACTTTAGAGTTATCGAAACTTGTAGGGCAAAATTCCGGTCCGGCTACAGGGCTAAAAGGACGCCGTCCGGAAGCACGACGCCGGTGCGGGCGGGGCAGGCGACGGCGGTGTCGCGGCTGCTGCGCAAGCGCTCGGACGCGTCGGACGGCGCGCCCGCCTCGCCGGCGCCGGCGCCCGGCGCGCGCCGCGGCACGCCCGCTTCCTCCAGGACGATGGAGAAGCGGGAGCCTTTCAGGCTCTAAACGAGTTACGGACGATTTAACTAATTTATACCGATCTGAATAAACACACTGCTAAACAAAAATTGTCTTCCGAAGATAATTTTTGCCAAATAGTGAAATTTGCGGATCATAGTTACCTGTGTGATGAGAGTCGCTTTGACTTGTGATATTACGTATTCACGATTTTTCTTTGCATAATAGTAATCGATGTCTAGGCCAAAATGTATTTAAATTTATTCCATCTTTTAAGAAAATACTATGTGCGTCGTTGCGACTGTCATGAGCATAGAGAAAATTATAATTAATACTAACCGAGAATTAACCTATTCGCGAATCAAGCCAAGCTTATTTTATAAAAGAACGAATTTGCGAATGTGGCTTTTTAGTTAAGTAAAAGTTAATAGATTGTAGTAGTAAAACGTAAAGTCTGCACTTGTTGCCTTGTATACTTATTTTTTCTACAATTTGTGCAGTTTTGTGCACATTGGATTACTTTATTTATTTTGTGCTGTCAGTATTCTCCAGTTGAGCGCTTGCCACTTCCAAGCGAGATCTTATTTCTGTATCGTTGTGAATATTCCCCCTTTCTCTTATTTATTGTCAACGTTGCCATATGTTAGAGTATGTTTTGTATGTAAAATACGTATTACGGTCTCTCTATTGAGACTGGATGGAAAAGTGTGATTTTGTAATCTTTTTGTAATATTGTTTTTCTTTTAGGGACCATTTTGTAAACGAACTATTGAGTAGGCGATGGTTGGTTAACTTTTGTTCTGGTCAGATTCTCGCGCATTGTTACGCCAGACTTGGTGTGTAGATAGCCCAGAATTAAATGTTGATTAGCCATCTGTTAAGGTGATAAATAGTCGTTGAGTGATTAATTTTGTATGCACAATCATGTCTTCATTATTTCATTTTGATCCTTTTGTGTTCATTTTTATTCGTTTGAATGATTTGATAGTTATCATTCGATATTTATGTACACATTATGTACACGTTATTATATTTATACGGTGATATTGCACAATGTTTGTTAAAACGGGCATAAAGTGCTATTTGGTTAACAAAGAGCATGAAGTTCACACTGCTATCGCCAGAGCGGTGTCTCTCATGTGAAAAATATCTGCTCATGAAAATAATTCCAAAACGGACTTTTATTTTTAAGTGATTTAACTAAAGTACACGTTGTCCCAAAAGACATTACTTATAAATGCTAAGAATAACTTTGATGTATGAAACATAACGCTTTAAAATGTAACCTTCCTTCATTTTTTAAAGAAAATGTTAACCAACACTCACACTTATATTTGTTAATTTTTATCTTAAATCTGACTCTACGATTAAGTCTTTATTATTAGAGTTATTAAACTATTAATCTGGTCATTTTTATTTAAATCATTGTTATATTTGTTAAATGTAAAATCAAAGCAACAATATGTTTGCAATATTTTTTGTATAAAATAATGATTCTGAAGAGCTACAGTGTTTAAAATCTCAATATTGATTTCAAAATATAAAATAATAACAAATAATATGACAGTTTGATTTCTCCCCTACATTTAGGGATCAAACGTATGTTTGTTTACGACATATGTTTGATCCCTTATTGTGATAACTTGTATGATTTCATCCTTTAAACTTGTAATGAACTATCATTACAAGAACTCGACTCGACTCAGACTGGACTCGGAGTTCTACTAAGATAAATTTCATCCTTTAAATGAATTGACATGACAAAGGTATTTCATACTTACTGTTATTACCGAAATAAAGTTTTTTTGATATTGATATTGTAAGCGCTTTCCTTTGGAATATAAAAGTTAATGTCTGGAAATAAGTATCCTTTGGATTCGAAAGAACCAGTGCCCATCATTCTAGAATTGCAGTAAGGGAAATATATTCACGTACCACCGTAGAACCCTATCGCAATAAGGTGGTATATCACTCGAGTTTGAGTGACGGCGGCCTGTCAATTACGACAGGGTTCTACGGTGGTACGTGAAAACATTTCCCTTACTGTACATTTTCACTATTCTTTTTGGTAACACACTGTTTGGATTCTTCAACAAATTCACAAAAAACATATTTTTTTATTGTTGAAAGCGAATGGTTGCGTATGTTGCAATGAATACCTGCCTTGATGACCATGAAAGAAAGGTGATCATAGAATTTTGCCATCTGCTTGAGAAATCAAACCAATTATTTAACAGTTTAAGGTAAATAGTAGTAATAATAATAGTAGTATAGGCCATAGGCTATATTACGCACGCTATAAATATATAGATTTATAGCGTGCCGATGCTCAGTAGAACAATCTAGGTAAGTTACAGACTTAATTTACGGAAACCGGCAATATACTGATCACAGATTACTAGAGAGCTGGAGGTTCTACAGCTGAGGGCCTACCGCGAAACGATTTTCGTTTTCGTTCGTGTATCTCCGTCTCTGCCGCTCGAACTAGCAAGTGCGACAGAGACGGAGATACACGAACGAAAACGAAAATCATTTCGCGGTAGGCCCTCTGCTTTCGGTCTGTTTCGACCCAACGACGCAATTAATGTGTTAACTCGTTATTACATCGTTTCTTTAACGAGTTTATTTTAGGCTGGCAATATCTATGCTGCTGTTTGAGCCATTAATAGTACCGCGAAATCTACTCACGTCGAAAATTATAAAAAAAAAAATTGTTTCTGCCAGTCAATAAAGTACAGTTGTTAAATACAACATGGAATAGTCATGTAGATTCTTATTTTGTCTTATATTATTATGATCCCCTGATTAAAAAATAAAGGCATCGTCGATCAATCGATTTTTAGTTTATCTCAACCGGCGTCAAACGTCAAAAAATTAATGACGTCTTTCAAACTGTCATAATAAAAAACGCAAGTCAAGTTCATCAACAATCACAAATAATTCTTATTTTATTTTTAACTTGAAACTTAATATGGTTGGATTTAACATGAACGGGTCGGCAAGAGACCGAGTATTGAGATTGATGGAGGAGAAGGACAGGCTAGAGCGAGAGATCGGCGACCACACGGCGGTGTTGCAAACCAACAATGTGGGCATGCACGACTCGCTGGTGGACGCCGAAGGGTACCCGCGGAACGACATCGATGTTTATAAGGTGCGACACGCGAGGCATCAGATCATCTGTGAGTAGTCCTAGTTCTTAAGTTTTAAGCAGAGTTTTGGTACTGGTATTAATAAAAAATTAAATTGCTTCCTCAATTCGCGCTGTTTTCTCGGTATACAAAAATGGTATTTAGGTAATGATGCTGAAATGTTGGTTGGTTGGAATGTAAAAATATTTACCGGTATTTTTTAAAGTGAAGTTGGTTATTCCATCTACTTCTAGACGAATGCAAATTGGTCTTGTGACCTATTTGCAGAGTAATAATTTGATTTTGAGAAGAGTTGTAAATGTCTAAACTGTCTAAAGGGCTTTCTGAGTATTATAGTATATTATTGGTTATGATATCATTTTTGATCAGGCAGTCTAATAATACGAATATATTACCTAAATACACGATAGAGTCCTACATTAAGAGCCTAAAATAATTCAAAATATTAGACTACTTTGGGGATTTTTGGAAAAACCGGTTCCGATCCCTGGCTAACACATTATGGTTGGTGTGGTGTGGTATGTGGACACATAATTTACAAATAATCCTAGGGGCTCTTGCACAGTTACTAGTTACTTTACAAGCAGAATATCTTTTCAACTGCTTTTGAAGACTTTCACATATTTCACAAGTTCTTAGGCAGACTTTTATCTCACAGCTTTGCCTGCATTCTTTGCTATTGCATCTAGTTTCTGATAATTTCAAGGAAGCTTTATTTGGCTGGATAAAATTAATGACTGAACATTATTTTTACAAATCGGGACTTAATCACATATAATTAACTTATTTATTTACCTCTTTGAGGCTTCCCAACGTTTCCGTTGTGTCACAAAATCCTTGGTCACGGGACGAACTAGCTTACGCGTTTTTCTAACCACCCACACTTGGTCTTTATAAACAAGTTGTACACTAGGGTTGTCACCCGGCCGACAAACAACACTAACAATGTCCGGTGATATACAGCTTCACATATTTTCCTACTATAGAAATGACGTCCGTGACCGAATCCAGTGGTTGGTCCTGACTCCAGCTACTTGCATGCTTACTCATCCGCCGATTTTTTACAGCCTCATTATGTTTCTTGACCCTTTCTGCGATGGTTCACTTGGTTTAACCAATGTAGGAACTCGGACGATACTAATTAATACGCGATTAAGTCCCTTTTAGTAAAAATCATGGGTGAGAATTGTGAAAGTATATATTAATATGTGTATGTCTGAGCGAACTAGTACTTTAAGTTATTTCAATACATATATTAGATTGCAAGTTTTGTACAGTACAAATAGTAGACAAAGTACTCAACTATACATCCTTACTTAATAAAGATGTGTTGCAATATATTTGGCTGCTTTGGCTACTACTTCTATATGTTGCTGACTGTACTAGATGAATGGTCAAAAATTTGTATTACTAACTTTGTCTAATATAAAGTAGCAAACCATTTTTAGGTCTCCAAAATGACCACAAAGCTCTAATGAAAAGAATAGAGCAGGGGCTGGGTGAGGCTCACGCAGACCTTATGGGGTCCACCGGAGAAGGACCCTCAGCCGCACAGGCCCTTGAAACCCTGCACATGAACGGGAACGGGGTGCATCATCATGATGTATCACCTACAGAGGTGGATGATGACCGGCAGGTGTTTGCAAGGGTTTCGTTCGTTCACAATGGCTCTCCAGCTGATGATGCGGTGAGTATGCTTAATATATTTAAAATCTTTACATAGCGCTCTAGGATAGTGACTGAAGCTTTTGTGGCATTTCCTTATGGAACATCCTACCGGCTGCGCCATGTTTAGTATGTATAGATAGGGGCACAGGGAACGTAAGTCAAACACGAGCCCTGCTTAATGTTTTTATTAATCATTTCTCAAACCACCTTCAACATGCTAAATACATAATATGACAGAACATAACCACTATATTGTTATTGGGCAAAATTATTGACTAAGCGAAATGATGTTGGTTATATTTATTGCCGAATGTGGTAAGAATAGTTCGCCTAGCGACTGCAATACGGCCACATCTCACATGTATTTTTCTTTCGAGATGACTGTGATTGTATTGCAGTGCGCAATAGAGCCACATCTCAAATGTGTTTTAATTTTGAGATGTGGCCGTATTGCAGTCACTAGGCGAGTTGTGCTGTTCTGCATTTTAAAGATCGTGCAAGGCCTCAGGTTCCTGCTGAATTGAGATTTTCAAAATAATGGGTGTATGTAATTCCTGCCTTGATTTTTTATTCAGTCACAGATTAAGATGAAATACAAAAACCACACAAAACGAAGGGTTCCGTGCTTATTAAAAAGGTCGTATCGTCACAGAAATTTTACGGCACTTACGTCTTTTTCTTTGAGGAAGGCAGTTTTTCAGCAATATCTCGAAAACCTCTGAACCGATCTTGTTCAAAACAATTTTCGGTGAATGAAATTAATAAGCCCTATGTCCATGAATTTTTCCATATTTTTAAAATACACCGTTCAAAAATTAGAGGGGGGGGACAGAATTTTAGTGACTTTCGGGGCGATTATCTCCGACCCTATTCACTTAATCAAAAAAAATGCTAAGAAACCTTATATTTATTTTGAAAGGCCTATCGATTGATGTGCCACACGGGGGGTCACAATGAAAAAAAAAATTGACTTTTAGTTTTATGTTTGGAGTGCACCCCTAAAAAATTTTTTTTTTGTTATTTTAATTACAAAACTATGTAGCGGCTAACAAAATACACCTATCCTCAAAATTTTATTCAAATACCTTATAGTTTTCGAGTAAAATGCCTGTGACATACGGACAGACGGACATGACGAAACTATAAGGGTTCCGTTTTTAGGGTTCCGTAGCCAAAATGGCAAAAACGGAACCCTTATAGTTTCGTCATGTCCGTCTGTCCGTCTGTCCGTATGTCACAGGCATTTTACTCGAAAACTATAAGGTGTATTTGAATAAAATTTTGAGGATAGGTGTATTTTGTTAGCCGCTACAAAGTTTTGTAATTAAAATGACTAAAAAAATTTTTTTTAGGGGTGTACTCCATACATAAAACTAAAAGTCAAAAATTTTTTTTTCATCGGGAGCCCAGGTGTGGCACATGAATCGATAGGCCTTTCAAAATAAATATAAGGTTTCTCGGGAATTTTTTTGATTAAGTGAATACAGTCAGCGATAATCGCCCCGAAAGTCACTAAAATTCTGTCCCCCCCCTCTAATTTTTGAACGGTGTAATTTAAAAATATGAAAAAATTTATGAACACAGCGCTTATTAAGTTCATTCACCGAAAATTGTTTTGAATAAGATCGGATGAAAGGTTTTCGAGATATTGCTGAAAAACTGCCTTCCTCAAAGAAAAGGACGTAAGTGCCGTAAGATTTCTATGACGATACGACCTTTTTAATAAGCACGGAACCCTTCGTTTTGCGTGGTCCGACACGCACTTGGCCGGTTTTTGCCATTTTGGCTACGGAACCCTAAAAAGAATTTAATTTCAGAAACCTAAGCTCTTTTTGTAATCTTAAACTTAAGCATTCTTTGTTAAAATTGCTTTTGTAAATTGCACGAATATTTGTTTGATAAGTATCTAAAGAAGGGCCTTTACACACCAATTCGTAAATAGATGCGTAGTTTTTGTGTCGTGGATCTTTCAATACAATATCACTTGTCTTGTCGCAGGGTCTGTGTGTCGGCGACGAAGTGATCCAGTTCGGGTCCGTCACGGCGCAGAACTTCGGTGACATGTCGCAGGTGCACGACGTTGTGTCGCACTCGGTGGGGCAGCGCGTGCAGGTACACTAAACTTGTCTATTGAAGTGCTCTCTGGCAGTTTTGTGAGGTTTCAATAAGTTCCCATAGATAAGGAATAAGGGCGGTTACACACGGCGACTTTTTGCAACGCTACAAAGGCGATACAGGTGATTTAGACGCCTGTCGCGAGTTCTTTTTTTTTTTTTTTTAACAAATCGACCTAGTCCCAAACTAAGCAAAGCTTGTACTATGGGTACTAGACGACGATAAACATACTTATATAGATAAATACATACTTAAATACATAGAAAACATCCATGACTCAGGAACAAATATTCGTGCTCATCACACAAATAAATGCCCTTACCGGGATTCGAACCCAGGACCTCTTACTTCGTAGGCAGGTTCACAACCAACTAGGCTAAAGCGTTCGAAACGCGCATTTGTATCTTTGCAAAAAGTCGGTGTATAAAACTTCTTGTATGGAGTTTTTCTAACAGCAAAGGGAAGCGAGAGAATGTGATAAATTTCATAAGGTGGTTTTGTGAAAGAGTACCCCTTAAGTCGAATATTATAGTTTTCGTCTTTCACCCGAGTTCCTCTTGCCCCACTAGACCTCACAGCTCGGCCACGACTTCGAGCGGCGGCGGTAGCGGTAGCGGTGCGCAATACGTGGAGGCGAGAGATCGGAGCGCGACATCTCGCTCCTCTCGCTGTGCCTTTACTGTCGCACATGTCAAATTGACGACTTTTTTGTTAGCGTCGCATCCCCTTATAATTAAGCAACTTCAACAATTTTAGTAAGTTTTTGCAGGCTTACACTTGCCAGACATAAGTTTGACATGTGTATCTGTTAAGGGCCGAATCACACTGGCGCGGCTTGCGATGGCGGTCCATAGTAAATTTGACAGCTAATGACAAGTCGCGCCAGTCTGTGAGAGGCTTAAAGCTGCTGTGTGTGCAGGTGCGTGTGCGGCGGGCCCGCCTGGTGCTGGACCTGGCGGTGGTGCCGCGGCCGTGGGCGCAGCCCGGCCTGCTCGGCTGCCAGATCAACAGGATCGCATAAACATGCCTGGTGCACATATAATATATACACATAGAGAATTCCTGAAGACCATAACTAATATAACTATTATAAATTGATTTAAACTTTCACGATTTTTACACGTTATTTTTACTAAACAGGACATCACTTTTAATTTATATTTATTTATTTACCTCAATGGATGTGGACAAGTATGGATGTCGCGAGTTGACTAAGGATGTTATGACACATCCGAAACGTCGAGTAACCTTATCTGTAATATAATACATATTATACATATACATATAGACGACTGGTTAGCCCAGTGGGTAGCGACACTACGAAATTGAAGGCCCCGGGTTCGAATCCCGGTAAGGGCAAATATTTGTGTGATGAGCATGAATATTTGTTTCCGAGTCTGATGTTTTCTATCTATTTATGTAGTTATATCTATTATATGTATATATTGTCGTCTAGTACCTATAACACAAACCTTATTGAGCTTACAATAGGCCTAGTTCGATTTGTGTAAGAATGTCCCCTAATTTAATATTTATACAGACTTTGTGACTTTGTAAGTTTATATATGTTATGGGTAATCTGTGGAACTGCTCATCCAATTTCAAATACTCTCACCAGTATGGAATGGGCCTCCGGGATAGTCATCAGCCCGCGGCTCCGCCTGGCATCTGTGTTATACGCGGGCGGACCCGCGCGGGCAGCTGGTTTACCAAATTTTAATGAAGTTCAAACAGCAACTACATAGTTTCCAAGCTTTACGCCCGCTGTTGAATAAGTACACGAACTTTATCTTAAATCAAATTGTCGAAAACTTTGAAATGTATTTATTTTCGTACAAAAGTGCAAAAACGCCGCCATTGTTCGAATTAAAATTGTACATAACGTTACTAAAATAAAATTAAAAATAAATGTGATGATTGATGATCATTGTGTTTGTATTCTTTTTTTCGCACAACTTCTTGATCAGCTCTTTCCTGTCAACGAAGTCTTCTTCGAAGACAACTGTTTTTTTCTCAGTTTTCTTTTTTTCGGTAATTTCTTCGCCACTTTCATCGTCGTCTTCGAACATGTGTTTCATAGAGCAGTCGAAATACAGTTTGTCTTCGACGAGCCGGTAGTCTGGCTTCGGTATGGTCCCTCGCACGCAGTCGTGGTAGTGACACACGATCTTTTCCTGATCGTATGTTTCACAGGATCCTGAAAATATAGATTTTTCAACCTGTAACTAGGATTTGTCAAATACAAAAATGGAAATCTTAACGCCAACGCCACTTTCAAGAGAAATAATACAGACAAACTTTGCTTGGAAGGGCCCTATCCTTAATTCTCTCTGCTTAGAAATAACGAACTACTATCAGTAAAACTAGGTTAGAACTGCGACCCCAACAGAAACCTATTTCTAGCAGGACTTACTATATTTAGGTTAGGTTAGATTAGAACTGCGACCCCAACGAAAACGGGCTTCTAGCAGTATCTAGGTTAGGTTAGAACTGCGACACAAACGAACTTTTAGCAGTACTTATACTTAGGTTAGGTTAGAACGGCTCTAACAGAAGAGAACGACTACCGTTATAGCTAATTAATTAGATTAGTTACAACGCCTAGCAGAAACGTTAACGAAGCTACAAGTTACAATTTCACAAGTCTAAACAGGCAACACAGATCAAAGGGCCTGTTTGTGTTGCTAACTTAGACTTGTAAAGTTGTAACTTGCAGCTTCATGAAACTACACTGGAATGCAGTAAGGTACGTTAGGTTAGAACTGCGACCCTAGCAGAAACGAAGCGCTTTACAACTGTCAGTGACATGAAGTGGTTACCTGGGCGCTGCACGCGCACGGTGAGCACGGCGCGCTCGGGCGCCATATCGCGGAAGTGCACGAGGTAGCACGCCAGCAGCGTGCCCGTGCGGCCGCGCCCGTGCCGGCAGTGCACGCCGACCACCTGCGGACCGGTGTCACAAACGTGTCATTGTATTAGGAACGAAGCAGTCACTACTCAGGGCTCGGCCACGACTTAGAGCGGCGGCGCATCCGACTAATACTTAAAAGGTAATATTTTGACATACTGCAATGAGTGAAGGCAAATGATTGCTTAAGCGCGCCATGCGTGATTAATTTGCCGTTGGCTTTGAACCGGTGGAGCAGAGACATCCATTATCGGCATAAAAAAATAAGCAATTAAAGGCGCCTATTTAAATAAAAGGAGAAATGTGAAGAAGAATGATGAAGAACCCGATAGATCAATATTATGACGCTCGTTAAACGCCTGAAGGGATGTTTGCTATTAAATTTCCATAGGCGTAGTACCTATTAATTATTGCTCTCCTATAGAAACTCCCCTAATTTTCACCTAAAATGGGTAGAAGATTTTTGCGGTATAAAACGTGTCCTAATGTCTGTTCCCGGATCTCAAACTACCCATCTGAATACCAAATTTCATCTCAGCGTTCAGCGGCTTAAGCGTTAAAAGATAACAGACAGATTTACTTTCGCAAATTATAATATTAGCAGGGTTCGGATTTTTCATCGCACGGTAAGACGAAAGAGAACTATGGACTCGATATTAACATTAAAATTTTACTCATATTCATACTCATACTTATTCATTTAATTAATACCAAACGTACCGATTGCAAATATAAATAAATGACAATGTTAGGTCTATCACAACAATATAGTATGTATAACTAGGTACGTCAATTTGGCACTCTTTGGGGGAGGCCTATGTCCAGCAGTGGACATATTTCGGCTGATATGATGATGAACTAGGTACGTAACTAAAGCGGTCTTTAGAACTGTCTAAATGCAGTGCACTAACTGCACTCACACTCACATGATTAGAGTGAGATGGTTTATCATCCCTCCATCCCTCGCCCAGTTAGTGCACTGCATTTAGCAAGGTCTAAAGCCACCTAAGAAAATAAGTGAGTATGAGAATGAGAGTTTTCCTGTTAATATCGACTCCATAGTCTTCTTTCGTCTTACCGTGCGATGAAAAATCCGAGCCCTGAATATTAGTGTGAAAGCATTTCGTGTTCAACCACAACCAGGTAAGCGTAGCCAGTAAATTAAAGTACAAACCTCGCCCCTGATCTCAGCTCTCTCGCAAATCTCAATAAACTTAATAATCTGCTGCAGCGTCGGCGTCCCGAACTCCTTTATCCTGATCTCAGTCCACTTGAGTTTCTTCTTGCAGTCCAGGATAGGCGGCCTCTTCTCTGGCGACAGGGTGATCAGGTGGTCGACGCCAGCATCTGCCACGTAGTTGAGGTTAGCGACCGTCTGTGGCCAGCCCATAGCGGCTATCTTCCCTTCTATAAACCAGGAGAAGTTGTAAGGTGGGTAGGACTCGAAGTCTTGTTCTTCGGCAGGTTTCGGAGAGTCTTCGACAGGTACTTCCTCGTGTTTCTCCTCTGTGTATTTGTACAGGAGCCGGGAGAGCTTGAGGTTGGTTCGCATCGCGCGTGCACTCATGTTTACGGGTGTTTATTGACGGCCCCTGGAAATGTTGCGAAACATTTCTTAATAATCTATGTTTACTTATATACCTACTTAAGTATACTACTTCAGTGGGAAACAAGCTTTAAGACCTGCCTGATGGTAAAGCAGACACCTTAGCCTAGTGCGACTCCAGAAGAATCGCAAGCCGTTGTTTTGAGGATTCGTTGTGTTGAAAAGTGAAGACCAATGCAGATCCGTCACCCTCAACACATTGCATCATCGGCATAAATGGTCCATACTGGCATGGGCATAATGGTCAAGACCATATGACATATAAATATAAACCAATTAAGAACTTCTTAAATTTTAATGTGTGTTTCGTCTATATGTGATAAATGCTTCAATAAAGCTGCTGCACTAATGTATCTACCTCGTTGTACTTAGTGCCTTCCTAAGACTCAATATCAATTCTCAAGACAAGTTCATGTAAGTTTAGGGACGTATCTACACTACACTCATCTAAATACACAAAATAGTATAATAAAAAGTAATTAATCAAAACATTGCACCACGTTCTCAACTCTTTATCACCTTTTTTTCTCATTTTAGCCACTCGCTTGTGGCGACCAGTTGCCAATTTAGCGGACCCTTAAACCAATATTGTGTTTGATAAAACGAAATAGAAGCAATTTAGGCTACCTTTTTTCAAATCCGAAATCAAGTGAGCGGCTCTAGGCGCTGACGGTAGGTACATTTGAACTCTTTATTTTGTGGGTTAAATTCCACAAAACAATGAAACATAACCGTAACTTACCGTGGACACTTTCACAAGCCCATTCACAAACAAACAATACCTTCAGTGAAGTAATAATGAAGACCATAAAACTGCGATCTTACAATCTTAAAGCTATTTCTAACGGCGCAGACGAGCTGGCACTAGGATTGGGCGGGTGCCAGAGTCTGCTGGCAGGTCTGTATTGTACGAGTAAATTAATTAGCTATTTTAAGCAATGAGAACACTTCGTTACAGCGTAGATATAAGTTGACACTAACGGCGTTGCTTGAAATCGAATGTGTATAGTAAAAGCGAAAAAATCTTTGGTTTTTAAAGTCAAAACTCTCTTCCTTGTAATTTATTAATGCAATTCTAATTGACTTTTAGAGACACTCGTTTATTACAGTAAGCAATGATTAAGAATAAAAGAATAGTTTCATTTTTACTGTCGGTAATGAAATAAGTTAAAATGTTAAGTAACATCTGGCTCGAAGGACCAATAATAAATTAAAAACTTCTAGCGTTGATTATAGCCATTTAATGTAATATTTCAGGTACAACAAATAACAATCATAAACAATCAATCAAATCAGTCATTATACTTAGATCACAGGCTTACTCTTAGAATAAATAAAACGAACAGGGAGATGTTATGACGTACCCAACCTACGCACGACGCTCCATCCTTATCTGTCCACACCTACATTGGGTCTGGATTCGGACGGGGCACGGTGCACTGCATGTGTATATCATTGATAATTATCTCTTATAACTAATTCGAAGTTGCCGGACACACTGCCTTATGTCCAGATTAAAAGTTAAGTCAAAAGTTATTTTAAAATCCGGAGTAGTCTCTCAGCTACTGCGGACTAAGTATAAAGTTAATTCAGTAAAAGCCCGTTGGCACAGTAAAAAAAATAGATGCCTCAAAACCAAAACTGCAAGTAACAGTCGTAGCCGTAATCAGATAACTGAAAAATAAATTACCTTTTATCGAAATTAATTGTCATAGCATTAGAAATGTCATGACTCGATATAGCGTTTCTCGCGAATGGGTAATGTTTTGAAATGACGATATATATCGCGTCTTTAGGAGGCAGACAGACAGAGAAGGCGAATTACAATAACGCGTAATTCTTATAAAACATTCTCCAAACTCTCTGAACACCCAAAGGTTGTCTGTTGTCTACAGTACCGTATATCCAGGTAAAGTTTCATGTATTGTATTTTGGTGAGCAATAAAGAGTATTTGTAATGTGATTGTAACCCTACGAACAGAACATCTCCCTCATCATTTTGTTCCTACTGGATGTTGTTCTTGTTGCACTCCTTGGCAGCCTGTACGAAGTCCTCCATCACCTCGCCCGAAACGCCGAACTTGAGTGGGTTGTCCTCCGATAAATACATGAAGTACTGCCCTACCGCCTCTTCGTGCTCCGCGAAGTCGCAGGACCCTGGGAAGACGAAGTTTATTGAAATTACACAAATAATTATACGGTCAACGTGGTGTTCATTTGCCAAGGTATAACCAGCCACTTCGCAAAAATATGTAGAAAGCTAAGAATCTGTTGGTATCAGTAAGATAAGAGTACGTAATAACTAACTGAAAGACGGACAACTCCTTAAGGCGATGTAGGTTCAGAAAACGGAGCGCTTGTTTGGATCAAAATACGGCTCCCCTAAATTTAATTAGCAATCTTGAGGCCTTTTTCGAGGGACTATTCGAATCCTGAGTTTTTGACTTTCGCTTGATAGAAAAATATTACGAAATCTAAATACACTTACAACATTTGTAACAAATTATGCACTTTTGTGCATAATTTGTTGCTAAACATTAAAATTGGTTATAAAAATCGGAAATATCATGTTTGAGGTATTAGCTATTACTTTTTTTTATTTTAACGCACAAAAATATAAAATTAAAAACCATGATATCCGCGCTGTTGAACCCGCACTTTCAAGACCATGAACCTATACGTCACATAATATTAAGTGGCCAGTTGTTGATGATTTATTCAATTCATTGTTACTCAGTACGACGTGTTTTGAATCTGTTGCCTGAATGTTCTAGTCCAACAGTGCTTGACACCTATGTAATTGATTGGTTTTCTATAGAGTTCACCTATACTGCCGCACTGCCGGTTTCGGCCACAGCGACTGCAGAAATCCGTTGTTGTGACTGTGTGCTCGCATATGGCTTACGTAGGTACAGTCTCTTATCACATCACCCTGGTCAACGAATGTTAGTTACCTGATCGGATCATCCGTATGGTGTTGAGCGCCTGGTCGGGCAGGAAGCGGTGGAAGTGCACCAGGTAGCTGGCCAGCATGACGCCCGAGCGGCCGCGGCCCTGGCGGCAGTGCACGCCCATCACCTGGACAACGAATGTGTCACAATTCTGCCTAATAAACTTATAAGAAGTTATAAGTACTAATCACGCCACCTTCACAACATTTAAAAATTATACTTTTATTCTATGGGGGTGGCAAACAGCCTGCCAGATGGGTACGATGTCTATTGTAGCCTTTCGACGCTTGCGACTTCAGAATAATCACAAGCGTGCTGCCGATCCTTTATTGTTTTGAGGATTCGTTGTATTCACAGCTAGAGAAAACTGCAGGTCCCTAATTACTCTCAACACAACACATCCTCGGTAGCCCTGGCGACCTTACTAATCCATACAAACGTCCGGTTCATATTAGAAATTCGATAATTGGGCCAATAAACTTTTTGTTTTCGCTCCTTACCATCCATCCTTGGACCTACAGTTTCAGATTAACAACGTAATTAACAAATTACGACATCGGATTACCTCTCCAAAAGGAGTGCTTTCTTTAACGAATTACTCTACTACCTCGACGACGTTCATCCTAATCGCTATATAGCCATAATTCCTGGTACAGTACAAGTAAGCCAACAAAGTGGTGTACCATTCCACTTTTGAACCTTAACACAAATAATATTTAGAGTTCAAAAGTGGGAAACCACTTTCTTGGCTGACTGGACTGTACGTAGTAGGTATATAGGTAAAAAACTTAAGAAGATGACCTGTTGTATGTAGGGGTGACGTGTTCGAATAGACATTTGTTTTGTTTGTATTGCATAATTTACTTAAATATGTACTTAATGTCCATTCGAACACATTATTCACACGTATGTTTATGTGTAATGTATTTATAACAGGTTATCTTCTTAAGTTTTTACTTATACCTAGGTACCTGCTATAGTCGAGTCACATTTAATATTTACAGTTTATTCTTAGCGAAAAAACTTCCCTGAACTCTCAAACCGTAGTGTTTATGAGCTTGTCAATTTTCTTCAAAACTACGTTAAATTGTGTATTAATAACAACCACGTGGGTTTCGATTAACCTCAGATTTTCAACTGCAATGAATGGCGTATACCAAACTACGAAGTGTAAAATATACTATTTCTTTCTTCATTGATTGTTGACACAAAGAAATGTTTTTTGATGGAAGAAATATATAACTACCTACAGCACCTACCTATTACCTTATCCATTGGAATGCATTTAACATTCAGTAGGTAATGGAGTGACGCGGAAATAATTTAAAGGGTTGTTTTTATATATCGACCCCCTAACGATCCACATTTTTAGTGCTACAAAAAGAGAGTAAATTACCTCGTCATTCTTATCAGCCTTTTTACAAACATCGATGAACTTCTTAATATTCTCCAACGAGGGCACCTCGAACTCTTCCACGGGTATTTCCGTCCACCGTATCCTGGCAACACCGTCCACTGGAGGCTTCTTTCCCGCGGTCAGTGTTACCAGATGCGTAATACCTTGATTGGTCAAATATTTTATGTTTTCTGTATTCCTCGGGAAGGCCATAGCGGCCAGTTTTTTTGGTATAACCCAAGAGAACTTTAGAGGCGGGTAAGCATCAACTTCTATTTCTGGGAACGGGTTTTCGGGTATTATAACGGTTAATTCGTTCCTTATTTCCTTCCTCGCTCCTGCTAGGTTCTTATCGTCTTGCTCCGTGATATCTTCCATTCTTGTGTAGACATGATATTCTTCGTCAGCCATTTTGGATTTCACTGTCACAAAGTAATGAGGTTAGTTTAGAAAAGACTCAATTGATCTAACTTTTTAAATTAGATACGGACACTGGCACTTTTCACACTGGTATGGATTTGGACGTTTGACCATCGAGTTCGATTTTTGAATGTGGACTGGCGAGACAACGGTTAAAGGACGGAGAAAACTTGGCACCGCTTCCCAAACTCTGGAGGATGTAACATTTATTTCTGGAGACCCTAACCTTGACCACGGCCATTTTACACTTCAACAACAAGTATTTGTCTAATTTTCAGCTTTCTGGCCCTGTTATACGGTTTATTTATTTATATTTCAGGTGGCAGCATAAGTTTGTTCTACTGGTTCATAAAGCATTGTGAAAAAAAATCAACATGTCGTTATTAAGTCTTCGAGACGTTTTTAAGAATAATAAATGGCCGTGCAGTCGTAAATAAGCTTCGGTTGAAGTTGTGACGTCATTTGTTGAATGAGAGAATGACGTCAGAGAGCTTTGGTAAACACATTAATGCATCAAATTGGCGGGATTAAATTAGATTGGGCCGTTTGAAATTAGCTATCTCAATGTACCGGAGTCATGCGTATTATTAAATTACCTACAAAATGAAAATCATTACTAGGTTCCTCGATATTAAAATAATTTCTCGCTTGGCGTCTAGATACCTATATAATAATGCATCCTGTTTGTTTATTTTGACGATTGAGTTTTCAACCTTTTCGGACGGTTCCCCACAGCAGTAACAATTTCTTTCACATAACAAGAAAAGAGAAAAAAGTAAGGACAAACATTTGAACATCACTTGCTGAATAAAAAACAAAGCCAAGCGCAAAATCGATTTTAGCGTAGTTTGTGGGTACATAGGAGTTCTAGAAAACCATATAGGTGCATAACAATATTGAGGGCTACGAGACTTTAAAATACTCACACATAATGCCACGTTATTAATTTAATAAGCACCAGGACTGCAGTGAATGTTGACCGAAATCACTAGTAGCACTGGCTGAAAACAAACCGCCCTAGACCACCTGTGATAATGTCACTGAACTACATCTTAACTAGCATCAATTATACGAAAATAAACCTAAACAGTGTTCCTCTACGGTTGAATATCGATGTGCAGCAGATAACTGGCTGAAAAAAAAGGAATATTATCGATATGGATTGATTTGAGATATTTAAATAGAGCATTGCGATTTGGACTGTATGCTTAGCAGCAAAAAGTCGTTTTTCTGTTGATCTGACCTTGACATCGATTTGACACGATTCTTCTGCCAAAAATATCGAAGCGTATGAACTTGATCTGGTATTGTTTATGACAGCGGGAGTCGTTGACCCAGTTTCGTATTTTACAAGATAAAAGTATTTGTGTTATTTTTAAGATCCAGGCTTGATTATTTCGATCGGTGCTCGTCACTGGGTCAGTAAGAGCCGTTACACACGGCGATTTCTTGCAGCGATACAGTATCGCGTTTGTATCGCTGCGAAAAGTCGCCGTTTGTAACCGGTTAAGGCCGTAGTCTCCGGTTGACGTCGACAGCGTCTCGTTTGATACAAATGTAGCTTCCATACAAGTTGACACTACGCAGCGTCAACGGTAGACCCAGGCCTAGGAGCTCGTTTACATAGGTCTTCTACTTGACGTAAAACCTTTACATGTCGGTTTAGATATAAAAACCGGTTTAAGGATTTTCGGATTAACCGGTTTAGAGCGATACAGTTAGGTCAATACGGACCCACCGCGCTGCTCGTCGAATAAACCGGTTAATTTAGGTTGACACATGGTTCTTAAAACGTTAAATTCGGAACTAAATCGGTATTTACCTGTAAATTTATAACCGGTTCCGAGCCTAGCATGTTATGTTATAAAAGTTACTCGTTTCTCTTGTTTTTTTGTGGACACACCTTTATCTTTTTCTTCGCATTTCAATTTATTTCCTGCACAACAGTAAGCATTAGCTTATTTTTTGCAGGAAGTTATTTAGTTTCCTGCAAAAAATATTAACATAGAATATTGGATGACTATAATGAAATAAGAAAACATACACATTAAATAAGAATATATTTTATTACATACAACACAAATGTATACTAGCTTAGAGTGTAAATATAACGTATCTCCTAAACTATGTATAATCATTTGACTACAAACTTCATTTTGGACCAATTTTGAGCCAATCAGCAAATAATACGTAAATTTCATCCAAAAATGCATAAAAGGCAACGTGTGATAAAAACAATTAAGTACAAACGGAACATTAATACAAAACATAAAATGTATACAGAAACAAAAAAAATGATGTCAAATGAAATATCACTCATCGATTACAATATACATGACAATTACAAAAAAATACTAAGTAATACTATGGATTTCATTTCATACAATACCTTATATGTATACTCTACGACATAATTCATAAGTTTACATCGAGACTGTGGGCTGTACATTTGTTGTTAACGAAGGTTTCATACTTTAGTAGGACATTGGTACCCTGATGATGTGGTATTGATTTAAAACTGAGATTCCAAACAACAATGTCCCATATAACGGACTTTAGTCGCTTATTATAAGGTTGTTTGTGGGTCTTGAGGGATTATGAGACTTCAAATACGGTAATTAACTACATGATTTTTTATACATCAATCATTTAAAAAATATATATACCAATCTTCAAATATTTTTGTTATACTGCGTGTATTTTTAATATTACCTCAAATTGTAACCAGAGGTAGGTGTTAGCGCTATGAACCGATATTGCAAGAAAAAATGATTTAATCTTAACTACCGAAGCGTAATTATTTTTTGAAAATTTATCGAGCAGCAATGTATTGCGTACACTCATTTGACTCATGGAAGAAGCGGGTCACTTGTGACAGTTTTGACGTCGCGTCAGTAAGGCAAAGTAGTGATCCATTGCGTGCTGAATTAATTTATATGAACAAAAAAAGTTGGTAGTTAAGAGAAATTTCTTGCAATATTATGTTCATAGCTCTAACATCTACTTCTGGTTACAATTTGAGGTAATATTAAAAATACACACTGTATATAACAAAGATTATAACATGAACTTAAGATTCACGATAGAAAATTGTGACTTCACTAGTCTGTATTTCCATACTAAGCGTTTTTGACGTTTCATAAAAAGTTGTTGAATGTGATTATCAGTATCAGTCAAATACCGTATTAAAAGCATATATGTGTGATAAATTTAAGAAAAAAATACAACATTTTTGCTTTGATAATTATAGAATGACAGCACAAACATAACTACAGTCACATTTGACCGTGAAACCCGTGTTAGGTACTAATGATAATTGTGAACGACATATTTAATAGATTTTCGCAACCACCAATGTACCAATACCTACTTGATCCAATCGACTCCACCGAGAGAGATGTAGTGTATAACTACATCTAACAATACATGCGTCAAGTAAATTAAATACAAATAAATCTAAAAATTTAATTTAAGCTCGAAACTAATATTATTTTGATCTAGAAATCATCAATAACTAAAGCATTTGATACAATAGATGTGTTGGGAATATATAAAATCTAAACATTGTTTTAACTTGATTTTTATCGTACAAAACATACTTGATATAATGTCTATATAAAACGACCTGAAACATATATCCATCTTTTTCATCCATCACTGTCCCATTCTTACACAGGTATTTTCATATAGACGAATTTACTAAACTTATTGTTTTGTTTTCGATTAGCATGACATATAACAGATTTATCAATGTCTATAATAGTTGCGACATATAGGCTTAAATATGATAGCCTAAAATATAAAAGCCACGTATAAAAACGATATGGAATGAATTGGACGGCGGATATTCGGTATACTACTAATAAGAGTAAAAAGTATATTTGCAGACAATAATAACAATCAATGTAATATGTACAAGATGAAAAATGGTATCGAGTTAAGCTTAAGATTATATAATACGTGTAAAAAACTGGTCAAAAACGCTAAAGTTTGCAAATTATCGTGGTAGTTACACAAGGCACAATAATAGGCTGTGTTTTATTGTTAATATTCATAGGCCCTTATTTAGAGATGATATAGTAGTAACTAGTATTGTAAGATCGCATGCCAGCTTGCGTTTTCAATAAAAAAGTGTACCTTTTACTTTTTATTCGGAAATATTAGGTTTCCACTATTCAAAAAAATCCATACAAAAAAAGTCTCAATTTTGAAAAATCCGTTTTGTGATTTTTCATACATTTTATTTGGGCCATCACAAAACGGGAACCTAATAAATGCATGGAAATATTTCCCGATTCTTAGGGGAAATCTAAACTTTTTATTGAATACGCCCAGCTGTTTAAATGAATGGATTCGGCGCACTAAAATGCGGGGAATGATAAAGAAACACTTTTTCTAAAGTCAGTATCACTTAATCAGGAATATTCTTTTCATCACACTTGCTCGAAAATGGTGTTATTATACGCAAGCGTACTGAGCTGTAATGGGCTGTATTACGCCCATGGGCGTTATGGTTTTTTTTTTAAATAATAGAACCCTCTGATTGGCTTAAGCAAATCTGGTTGCTGTGTGATTGGTTGAATAAAAAAATCTAGTTAGTCACGACGCCCCGCCCCGCAAGAATACTGCTCTGTGATTGGTTGAAATATTGAACTGCGCGCTCTACTAGCACTGATCTGGAAGTGAAGTTGTCAATTTTTGATTGGTGCTGCTGTATGAAACATACATTTTTCTGTCTTTTGTTGTTATTTATTTCCTCGCAAATGTGATGAAAAACATTGTGTATAACACGGGCGTAAGAATATTGCAAACTCGAGTCATCAAAAGCCCTCCGCCTTCGGCGTCGGGCTTCTGATACACTCTCGTTAGCAATATTCCACTTACGGCCCTCGTTAAACAATGTACTATTACTGTTCAGTTTGCTGAAGTACAACTAATATATGATTCTCACTATCTTTTTGTAGTACGATTTTAACGATTCAGCGGTAGTATTCTAAGCCAAAATTGTAGCAAATCACTTATTATTATGGTGTACAAGCTAAATGCGTATAAAACACGGTATAGAGATTCAAGGCACTGGTGTGTCTTCAACTGGAATGTATTTTCTCGTTGATGTTGCATTCGAAGGTACACGTATACTTCGCAGTATTGTTAGTAACTAAGGTTATACATTCAACGTAATTAATTACGTTCGTACGTTTTGTATGGACAAGAAAGTATTGTGTGCTGTTTGCAATTGAAACCGCAATATTATGCTCTACAATAAAATTGATGTACAATTATTATTCACAGTATAAAAAAACTTGCACATATATAACCAATGACGTGTCTGTCATATACAGGGTGTATTATTCAAACATCCGAAACTACAAGAGATACGTAAATTTGATTTTAGGAGTCACGAGACCGATTTTAGAAAAAATAAAAACTGTAAATGAAGATTTCCAAAAAAAAGTCTCATACACAGCCGGGAATCCAGACCGGTCAAATTTGTATAAAAATCGGAGTTCGTTTTTTGCGTAGTGTTCTTGTAGTTTCGGATTTTTTCTCACTGCCCCGTTTGAATTATACACCTTGTAGAAAGGACACATTAACCGGTTAAGTCCATGTGAGTGATGTGACCGCCATGTTATGACGCACGACTTATCATACATTGTACAAGTTATAAGAGATACCTGGCCCCTATTTCACCAACTTGACAATTGTCACCTGACACAGACAATTCGCCATACATTGCTTGTTCTAGAAGTTAAGGTGGTCGCTGGGTTACCTGTGGAACCAGCAATCGTTGTCAGGTGACAATTGTCAAGTTGGTGAAATAGGGGCCTGGCGTGTCACCTGTATTTTTGGTATATATTACGTTGATTGGCAAAGCTCAGTTAAAAACATACAACACGTGTCGCAAAGGCAGTACATCTTCGCTCATTACTTTCAAACATATTATATTTTTATATTTATTTATGACGTTGTCGGGCATTTCCATTTAACTTGACGGCAGCGTAACTTATGTTGTAATTATTTTACACAGCATAGGAACTAAATATAGATTTCTTGCATTTAAGTACACGGTTGCTTATGCTATGTTTTTTGATAAATTAATACCAAATGCAATATTCCACATAATTTCATTTCATGAATTTCGATCACTTTCATAATAGCACCTTCCATGGGAAGAGTTAAATATTAATACTTAGTTTTATAACAAAGCCGGATAAGGTGAGCTATATTTACTATAGAAGATATTTAGGTATTTTTAACATAAGGGTCATTTTGCAAGAATTAATATTGTAGCATTTACAGAATATTTGAGATTATTAACTGGCCAATTATCTTCATGTTATGTATGAATGACCAATTAATAATCATTTTCAAATGATTTTCCATGGGGTTTAAGCATTTAAGGTCTAGTTTTTAATTGAAAATTTGCTAGATTTTAAAATTTTATAACATTATTTTTGCAAGTCGACACTATGTAATGTCATAGTAATTGAATATTAAAGGATATGAATGATATATATATTCATAAAGGATGGACTTTGACACTACAAGCGGGTTTTCAAACGTCCTGAGGCGAAATTCGATTTATTCTAGTGATATAAGTAGCCATGTCACTATCTGCCACTAAAACTAGTCGAATTTTGGCCCTTTAAATCATAATCATAAGTACCATAGCGTGGGGAGTCTGATATGTATCTGTATTTACAGATATCTACGCCATTTTTTTAAATTATCTCATCCGTTTTTGTCCACTCAACCCGCACTAAATATTCTAATTTTAAAACTATTTTTATTGTCAATAGTATAAAATGGTTTTTCTATAAAAAAGGGTGATGATCTTAAAAATAATTGTTTCAAGCCTTCTGGAATGTTAAGTTATAAAATTGACCAAATTAATTATTGCTACAGAGTATTGTGATGCTGTGTCCCACATCACGGTTAGGATGCACCGAACCGGTTTTTAATAACCATTCAAACCGGTTATTAGAAAAAACCGGTTTTGCAGCCCTATTCCCCGTTGAATTGACCCGTATGGTGAAGGGATAAGTCCGGCCAGCTAGTCCAACCAATGACGATTAACGTATTTCGAATGCTGACATAAAATTCCACGTACGTATAATTCCCGGCACGAAAGTAGAGCCAAGATCACAGCGTTCGCGCGGGTTCACTAGTGCGCATGCCCAGGTAGCATGCGCAGGGCCCTAAGCCGTCCTTTTGCTATGGA
Source organism: Epinotia nisella (assembly GCA_932294315.1). NCBI lineage: Eukaryota > Metazoa > Arthropoda > Insecta > Lepidoptera > Tortricidae > Epinotia > Epinotia nisella. The sequence continues at coordinate 14,414,976 of OW028693.1, forward strand.
CACGTGCGCCCCGAACCGCCTCCTACGAAGATTGTATTTTGGCCAGGGATTATAATTACAATTAGGACGTTTAAACAGTACGAGTAGTTCCACTTTGATTCATGTGTTATTTTGGTTGGACTTCAATATTATCCCCAAATCAATTCGTGTATACGTGGGGAAGTTCCTGTAATGGCTCCAAACTTCATCTGGAATGTAGCAGATCAGTAAGCGAGGGGCCTTTTCGCTTCTACAGCTTAGGAAATAAGGTTCATAATGGTGCAACACGACATTGTGTATCTAGAAGCTTGTAGCTCACAAGGACTTATTTAACTTGTATTTGCAGTTCACATTCACATACAAAATTCGTTCCATTATCCTAAAATATAAGGCACACTTTGATTTTCAGTGTGTATGACCGCTTTCTGGTATGACATTTCTCTGCTGACCAAAAGTGACAATTGAAAATTAATGAAAATAGAACCCGAACGAAATAAGAATAGAATGCTAAATCATTATTCGAATTTCGACCTTGTATTCCACTTTCCCAAAATTCAATTTACCTAAATGAACCGGAACCGGATTTTTTCGGGAGCCTTCCCGAAAAAAATACTATAGTGTAGTTAAGGCTGCGTTTATGGAAGCGGGGCGATCAGCGGCGCGTCATGCGCACAATCATACGGCGTTGCATAGGAGTATTTTTTAAAATACCACGTCGGTGACAAACAAGCGCACGGCCCGCCTGCAAGTACGTAATAATAGGCTATGGTATTTGAAGTGGGCGTTTGCATACTCGCCTGACCCGCGCTCCGCGTCGCCGCACGCGCCGCCCATAAACAAGCCGTGTAGTTGTAGAGCTGTACACTTTGTCCGCACCGTTATCACTGCACTGCACTGGCACTAACTGCACTACAAGTGCAGAACTTGGCCGTCGTCCTTGCTGGGCAGGGGGAATGACTCCGGCTCCTCGAGAGTCACCGCTGTGAGGTCGACTATTTCGTCCTGGTCTTCTTGGTCGAACCTGAAATTGGTAATTTATTGGATTTACTAACATCAATATGTGTATTATACATACATATATTATCAGAGAGCGCGACGTTAGATAAGGCTTCGTTCACACGGTATTGTACTGCACGTTTTTTTTGCATTATACGTCTTAACGGATAAATAGTGGCACATACTTTGTTCATAGAACCATTCACACGGCGTTTGTACTGCAAAAAAAAACGTACATTCTTTATATGTTTAAACGGATATTCACCGGACTTGTCAAGCATATTGAATAAACTTTAACGTATTCGGTTTGCAGTGGCGCGTAGTATAGTTCTGTTTCATTCACACGGCACGATTGTTATACGTTTTTTATCGAATAACAACCGAATGCGTCTATAGAACTAGAGTAACTGTTGGCGGGAACGCACGTATTTTGTTAGCAATTTCAAGACTAATTCAAAATGATCTCAGACGTCTGCCCACTGCGACAACTGCGTGAAAACTGTCGCTATTCGGCGTAAAAACGGTTATTAAACGCATGAAAATCTACCTTGTGAACACCCGACTGGTTGTACGTTTAAAATCGAATACGTGGAAAAACGTGCAGGACGTTGCCGTGTGAACCTAGCCTTAGTATGGATGGTTAGGGTGTGGTACCTGTCGTCGTCGGGCTCGGAGCCGGGCCGGCTGGCGGCGGGCGGCGGGGCGCGCTGGTTGGCGGGCCGCACCGTTATTATCAGTATGGATGGTTAGGGTGTGGTACCTGTCGTCGTCGGGCTCGGAGCCGGGCCGGCTGGCGGCGGGCGGCGGGGCGCGCTGGTTGGCGGGCCGCACCGTTATTATCAGTATGGATGGTTAGGGTGTGGTACCTGTCGTCGTCGGGCTCGGAGCCGGGCCGGCTGGCGGCGGGCGGCGGGGCGCGCTGGTTGGCGGGCCGCACCGTTATTATCAGTATGGATGGTTAGGGTGTGGTACCTGTCGTCGTCGGGCTCGGAGCCGGGCCGGCTGGCGGCGGGCGGCGGGGCGCGCTGGTTGGCGGGCCGCACCGTTATTATCAGTATGGATGGTTAGGGTGTGGTACCTGTCGTCGTCGGGCTCGGAGCCGGGCCGGCTGGCGGCGGGCGGCGGGGCGCGCTGGTTGGCGGGCCGCACCGTTATTATCAGTATGGATGGTTAGGGTGTGGTACCTGTCGTCGTCGGGCTCGGAGCCGGGCCGGCTGGCGGCGGGCGGCGGGGCGCGCTGGTTGGCGGGCCGCACCGTTATTATCAGTATGGATGGTTAGGGTGTGGTACCTGTCGTCGTCGGGCTCGGAGCCGGGCCGGCTGGCGGCGGGCGGCGGGGCGCGCTGGTTGGCGGGCCGCACCGTTATTATCAGTATGGATGGTTAGGGTGTGGTACCTGTCGTCGTCGGGCTCGGAGCCGGGCCGGCTGGCGGCGGGCGGCGGGGCGCGCTGGTTGGCGGGCCGCACCGTTATTATCAGTATGGATGGTTAGGGTGTGGTACCTGTCGTCGTCGGGCTCGGAGCCGGGCCGGCTGGCGGCGGGCGGCGGGGCGCGCTGGTTGGCGGGCCGCACCGTTATTATCAGTATGGATGGTTAGGGTGTGGTACCTGTCGTCGTCGGGCTCGGAGCCGGGCCGGCTGGCGGCGGGCGGCGGGGCGCGCTGGTTGGCGGGCCGCACCGTTATTATCAGTATGGATGGTTAGGGTGTGGTACCTGTCGTCGTCGGGCTCGGAGCCGGGCCGGCTGGCGGCGGGCGGCGGGGCGCGCTGGTTGGCGGGCCGCACCGTTATTATCAGTATGGATGGTTAGGGTGTGGTACCTGTCGTCGTCGGGCTCGGAGCCGGGCCGGCTGGCGGCGGGCGGCGGGGCGCGCTGGTTGGCGGGCCGCACCGTTATTATCAGTATGGATGGTTAGGGTGTGGTACCTGTCGTCGTCGGGCTCGGAGCCGGGCCGGCTGGCGGCGGGCGGCGGGGCGCGCTGGTTGGCGGGCCGCACCGTTATTATCAGTATGGATGGTTAGGGTGTGGTACCTGTCGTCGTCGGGCTCGGAGCCGGGCCGGCTGGCGGCGGGCGGCGGGGCGCGCTGGTTGGCGGGCCGCACCGTTATTATCAGTATGGATGGTTAGGGTGTGGTACCTGTCGTCGTCGGGCTCGGAGCCGGGCCGGCTGGCGGCGGGCGGCGGGGCGCGCTGGTTGGCGGGCCGCACCGTTATTATCAGTATGGATGGTTAGGGTGTGGTACCTATCGTCGTCGGGCTCGGAGCCGGGCCGGCTGGCGGCGGGCGGCGGGGCGCGCTGGTTGGCGGGCCGCACCGTTATTATCAGTATGGATGGTTAGGGTGTGGTACCTGTCGTCGTCGGGCTCGGAGCCGGGCCGGCTGGCGGCGGGCGGCGGGGCGCGCTGGTTGGCGGGCCGCACCGTTATTATCAGTATGGATGGTTAGGGTGTGGTACCTGTCGTCGTCGGGCTCGGAGCCGGGCCGGCTGGCGGCGGGCGGCGGGGCGCGCTGGTTGGCGGGCCGCACCGTTATTATCAGTATGGATGGTTAGGGTGTGGTACCTGTCGTCGTCGGGCTCGGAGCCGGGCCGGCTGGCGGCGGGCGGCGGGGCGCGCTGGTTGGCGGGCCGCACCGTTATTATCAGTATGGATGGTTAGGGTGTGGTACCTGTCGTCGTCGGGCTCGGAGCCGGGCCGGCTGGCGGCGGGCGGCGGGGCGCGCTGGTTGGCGGGCCGCACCGTTATTATCAGTATGGATGGTTAGGGTGTGGTACCTGTCGTCGTCGGGCTCGGAGCCGGGCCGGCTGGCGGCGGGCGGCGGGGCGCGCTGGTTGGCGGGCCGCACCGTTATTATCAGTATGGATGGTTAGGGTGTGGTACCTGTCGTCGTCGGGCTCGGAGCCGGGCCGGCTGGCGGCGGGCGGCGGGGCGCGCTGGTTGGCGGGCCGCACCGTTATTATCAGTATGGATGGTTAGGGTGTGGTACCTGTCGTCGTCGGGCTCGGAGCCGGGCCGGCTGGCGGCGGGCGGCGGGGCGCGCTGGTTGGCGGGCCGCACCGTTATTATCAGTATGGATGGTTAGGGTGTGGTACCTGTCGTCGTCGGGCTCGGAGCCGGGCCGGCTGGCGGCGGGCGGCGGGGCGCGCTGGTTGGCGGGCCGCACCGTTATTATCAGTATGGATGGTTAGGGTGTGGTACCTGTCGTCGTCGGGCTCGGAGCCGGGCCGGCTGGCGGCGGGCGGCGGGGCGCGCTGGTTGGCGGGCCGCACCGTTATTATCAGTATGGATGGTTAGGGTGTGGTACCTGTCGTCGTCGGGCTCGGAGCCGGGCCGGCTGGCGGCGGGCGGCGGGGCGCGCTGGTTGGCGGGCCGCACCGTTATTATCAGTATGGATGGTTAGGGTGTGGTACCTGTCGTCGTCGGGCTCGGAGCCGGGCCGGCTGGCGGCGGGCGGCGGGGCGCGCTGGTTGGCGGGCCGCACCGTTATTATCAGTATGGATGGTTAGGGTGTGGTACCTGTCGTCGTCGGGCTCGGAGCCGGGCCGGCTGGCGGCGGGCGGCGGGGCGCGCTGGTTGGCGGGCCGCACCGTTATTATCAGTATGGATGGTTAGGGTGTGGTACCTGTCGTCGTCGGGCTCGGAGCCGGGCCGGCTGGCGGCGGGCGGCGGGGCGCGCTGGTTGGCGGGCCGCACCGTTATTATCAGTATGGATGGTTAGGGTGTGGTACCTGTCGTCGTCGGGCTCGGAGCCGGGCCGGCTGGCGGCGGGCGGCGGGGCGCGCTGGTTGGCGGGCCGCACCGTTATTATCAGTATGGATGGTTAGGGTGTGGTACCTGTCGTCGTCGGGCTCGGAGCCGGGCCGGCTGGCGGCGGGCGGCGGGGCGCGCTGGTTGGCGGGCCGCACCGTTATTATCAGTATGGATGGTTAGGGTGTGGTACCTGTCGTCGTCGGGCTCGGAGCCGGGCCGGCTGGCGGCGGGCGGCGGGGCGCGCTGGTTGGCGGGCCGCACCGTTATTATCAGTATGGATGGTTAGGGTGTGGTACCTGTCGTCGTCGGGCTCGGAGCCGGGCCGGCTGGCGGCGGGCGGCGGGGCGCGCTGGTTGGCGGGCCGCACCGTTATTATCAGTATGGATGGTTAGGGTGTGGTACCTGTCGTCGTCGGGCTCGGAGCCGGGCCGGCTGGCGGCGGGCGGCGGGGCGCGCTGGTTGGCGGGCCGCACCGTTATTATCAGTATGGATGGTTAGGGTGTGGTACCTGTCGTCGTCGGGCTCGGAGCCGGGCCGGCTGGCGGCGGGCGGCGGGGCGCGCTGGTTGGCGGGCCGCACCGTTATTATCAGTATGGATGGTTAGGGTGTGGTACCTGTCGTCGTCGGGCTCGGAGCCGGGCCGGCTGGCGGCGGGCGGCGGGGCGCGCTGGTTGGCGGGCCGCACCGTTATTATCAGTATGGATGGTTAGGGTGTGGTACCTGTCGTCGTCGGGCTCGGAGCCGGGCCGGCTGGCGGCGGGCGGCGGGGCGCGCTGGTTGGCGGGCCGCACCGTTATTATCAGTATGGATGGTTAGGGTGTGGTACCTGTCGTCGTCGGGCTCGGAGCCGGGCCGGCTGGCGGCGGGCGGCGGGGCGCGCTGGTTGGCGGGCCGCACCGTTATTATCAGTATGGATGGTTAGGGTGTGGTACCTGTCGTCGTCGGGCTCGGAGCCGGGCCGGCTGGCGGCGGGCGGCGGGGCGCGCTGGTTGGCGGGCCGCACCGTTATTATCAGTATGGATGGTTAGGGTGTGGTACCTGTCGTCGTCGGGCTCGGAGCCGGGCCGGCTGGCGGCGGGCGGCGGGGCGCGCTGGTTGGCGGGCCGCACCGTTATTATCAGTATGGATGGTTAGGGTGTGGTACCTGTCGTCGTCGGGCTCGGAGCCGGGCCGGCTGGCGGCGGGCGGCGGGGCGCGCTGGTTGGCGGGCCGCACCGTTATTATCAGTATGGATGGTTAGGGTGTGGTACCTGTCGTCGTCGGGCTCGGAGCCGGGCCGGCTGGCGGCGGGCGGCGGGGCGCGCTGGTTGGCGGGCCGCACCGTTATGATCAGGTTCGACGAGTTGGCCACCATCATGTCCGTCACCTGCAACGTTACACGTCTATTAGCTTTACGCTGTCTCGGGAACTCCTTGTCCCTTGTCTTTGTGCTTGTTGTTGTCTTGGGAGCGGACGAACTGGTCAAGATCGCGATTTGGGTTGGTTTTAATTTTCTTAAGGAAAGGTGGATATACACCAGAGCTGTGCTTGAAAAAAAAAACCGGCAAGTGCGAGTCGGACTCGCCCACCGAGGGTTCCGTGCAAAATTACAAAAATGTATAGTTTCAGATTTTTCCAGTCGCCAATATACCTCGACAATAGAGGCGTGTTCAGATATTTGTGAGCACTTTGGCCGCTCCGATATATCTGATGGCGACTGTACTTGTGGTATATAAGACAATATTACTTGCCAAATTTAGGCATATTACATGCAGCTATGAATGTCGATAAACTAGAACCGGCGTAAAAAACTCGGAGAGGTGTCATTTTTTCAAAACAATATACAATAGTACATTACTGCAGACGCCGGGAAAGAAGGGCTTGCCGGGTGAGTAGGTATAGACGGCCGACCGTAGGGAGGCTGGATAGTGATACGAAGCCGGCAAGCCCTTTTCACGGCCAGGCATGTATAGTGCTTTTCTCAAACATATGCAATGAAATAAAACAATACACCACTCAAAATAGTTCATTAATTTTCCCTCCAATTCCTCCATACTTAATGTTTTTTTTTACGAAAGTCGTCCGTATTTCGCGTGTGTAGCGTTCGAATAGACCCTATTAGGGCCATTATACATGACCTGATAATAAGAATCTTAATTTCTATATTGAATAAAATAAATTCAGAGGATTTTAAATATTGTCTATGGCCTCTGGTGACTTAACGTATAGATAATATTTTTAATTTATTCATCAACACACAATCATACCTACAGATTTGTATTCTTAATAAAGGTTCGTGTGTAATAGGCATTAACGCGGATATTTTTGGTCCGATAACCATTCTGCCACTAGAAAAAATAAAAAATAATAATTCAGCTGTTTAGCCTGTAGATGAACACAGACGCCTTGTTAACATTAAAATTAAAAAAAAAATACTTCCCGGCCTAGGCCTTCAATTTTGTATGAAATTGCTTACCAGTTCTCTCGAGTGATTCCGCCCGAAACGTGATACTTTGAAGCCTGTTATAACGCACGTAAGGACGACATTTCATTGCATGTTTGAGAAATATATTATTTCAGTATCAGAGTATTATAAAATTTTAAAATTACATTGCTACAGTAGTAAGCCTGTTTATTTTACGACAGGTTTGAAACGGGCAGGCTACGTTCACCGACCTGGTCGAGCGTCTTGTTGGACACGTCGATGCCGTTGACCTCGAGCACCTCGTCGTTGACGCCGAGCAGCCCGGTGGACTCGGCCAGCCCGCCGGGCACCAGCCGCGAGATGAAGATGCCCGGCGCGCGCTCCACGCCGCCCGGCGTCACGCGGACTGACGTGCCGTCCCTGGAAATGGACACGGGTGCCATTCAATAAACTTTTCATCTCTCATACTCTGAAAGTAGGAGCTATAGTTTCATACAAATTTGAAGAAAATATATCAAACAAAAAAGTATTAAACTACAAACATAGTTTACAAAGGTTTTTTGAAATATTAAAAATATACGCTAGTTAGAGGTTTCATTATAATTTTCCGGTAATATTTACGTTCACCTTAATCAAAATTTTCGCTTGGTAAACTTCGGAGATAAGGAGGGGGATTGTCTTTTTTTCAACGTTTTCCTTTATAAATCAAAATTTGACCACAGTAGATAAAAAACCGGACAAGTGCGAGTCGGACTAGCCCACCGAGGGTTTCATATACAATTACAAATGTATAGTTTTCAATTTTTTTCCTGTACTTGTAGTATTGCTGTACTGCTTTTTTGTGTGAGGTGTGCAATAAAGAGTATTTGTATTGTATTGTAATTGTAACTTGAGCATCCTTCCTTCTAATTCAACTCATCTATTTCCAAATTGTGTACCATCTCTTCTTGATTTAGCTATGGTTTAGCTTATAGTTAGATGTTCTAACAATTTGCTATTAACTGTGCCTTCGTCATCTACCAAATTTTACAATAGTTCGTTCACTATTAATTCTAACCGACTGTGGAACTATCTCCCTCTTGACATCAGACAAGCAAAATCTATCGGCAACCTCAAATCCCTTCTTAAAGAACATTATTTGTCTCTCCCCTAACCCTGATTGTATTTTTTGGCTGACTGTTTATGTATCATATATTTGTGTTTTTTGTATAATGTATGATTGTGTATGTATGTTTATATATAGAGGTATTTATGTACGATTATTCTTATATTTTTATATTTTTTTGATTTTTGATTAATAACAATCTCTGCACCACCTACTGCATAATCTAGTTTTATCTCTTTCTCCGATACCCAAAGGTTGTCTGGAAGAGATCGCTCTTCAGCGATAAGACCGCCTGTTGTCTACCTCTACCTACATGTTATTGTATTGTTTCTCTCTGTAACTGCAGCTTTGTTTGTGTGAGGTGTGCAATAAAGAGTATTTGTATTGTATTGTATTGTATATGACGATATTACTTGCCAAATTGTTCAATATTACGTCAATACATTTGAATACATCAATTTATTGCAGACGCAAATGGCGAGCCGGTGAATGTCGAAACAGCAGTCAGCACACACGTCCAAGAACAAACGACATCTAAATAAATATTGTCAAAATATTATGTCCGTCCATTTGGATTGGATCCATTTGTTGCGCCAATATACATCTCCTTGTAATTGTAATAGCTACAAAAAAATATAACAATAACGAATGCTGCTGGGTATATTACTTCGAAGTCACGTCACCAAGTTAACTCACCTTATGAAGAATCCTAGCGGCCGATCGGAACCGTGTTTGAGCAGTTTCACCCTCCGACACGTCTCCGGCACGATGTCCACGTCGATGATGGCTGACACCTGCAAACATACAGTAATACATCTTAACACCCTCCTTTGGTCCAGGTCCTATTTTATTTTTATTTACAATGTACCTAATGTTTGTAATGTTTTATGATATGGACTTAAGTTTAGCAATTAGGCGCGGCGTGGGTAGGCCCCACACAAGGTGGACTGATGACCTGGTAAAGGTCGCGGGAGTCCGCTGGATGCAGGACCGGTCAATTTGGCAATCTTTAGGGGAGGCCTATGTCCAGTAGTCTTTCGGCTAATATGAAGATGATATGGACTGAACGGTAGACATGTGTAAGTAATGCGCGTAATATCACAAATGAGATATTTCTCTAACGCGTGATGTTACATTACGCATCACTCCGAGAAATCAAGCATCACTCCAAACATCACTCCGCGCCGCGAGCGCGAGCGAGAGCAACCGACCGAAGAGAGCGTAATAGATTTAATTTAATAGATTGACGCGTCGATAGGAAAGGTCGGTATAAGTCTTTACACAGTCCGCGTAATGTACATTTGTACTAAATATGATAGTGTGATGTTTGCCATGCCATCATTGCTATCCTGCGCGCTCGCACTCGCACTCTCGACTCGATGCTCGCTCGCTCTCGTTCTGTGATGCCTTCGGCTAACTTCGCGTGTGATGCGTGATGTGATATCTCAGTGTAACATTACGTGTTCGAAAAAGTGATGTGATATAGCATTACTTTTTGAAGCACTGTTTCGCGCATGTCTACTGAACGGTTCGAAATAAATTAATATTTAATTTTTTTTAAAGCTCACGTGCTGTGTCGGATCCAGGGTTTGGGGGGCTTGATACTGTTTGTGGTAGATTTTTGTAGGACTCAGACTCAGTTCAGCTCTCCGAGGCTGTCGCCTGCCGGAGGCTGCGCTCCGATCTATTGCTCGCACGTACTCGTATCCTGTCACTGACGTCACCATTGTCGCTGCCATCATCGCTGTCGCCACTGCCGCCGCTCCAAGTCGGTAAAGCGCCTAATGTTCTAGAGATTATCACGCACCATTCTGAAGTCATGCGGGTTGGAGATAGCGAGCTCCTTGTCTTTTGCGGGCGTGCCGCTCAGGATGGAGGAGATGAAGTTCCGCGGCCGCATCGTGCCGTAGCCACTGACGTCACCGCTGTCGCTGCTGTCACTGCCGTCACCGCTGTCGCTACTGTCACTGCTGTCACCGCTGTCGCTGCTGTCACTGCCGTCACTGCTGTCGCTGCCGCCGCTCCAAGTCAGTGAGCCGTAAAGCGACTAATATGAAAGCCTCCTAGAGGTTATCACGTACCATTCTGAAGTCGTGCGGGTTGGAGATGGCGAGCCCCTTGTTCTTGGCGGGCGTGCCGCTCAGGATCGACGAAATGAAGTTCCGCGGCCGCATCGTGCCGTACCCATTAAGTTCTTCGAGGCTGTCCCCTGTCGGACAAACACATAAATGGTATAAATTAAAACACTCGCAAAAAAACTTAAGCACGTTAAAATCCGCACTAAAATCGGTTCAACCGTTTGGAAGCTATAATGCCACAGACAGTCACACAGATACGTTAAAGTTAAATTCCATAAAAAACATTCCATTTAAAAATTAAATTCTCGAAACTCTTATACCGTGAAAAGTTGTGAGATATTTCGTAGAGCCAATTCAGGTATTTTTATTGATCTTTATTTGCTTGCTAAATAAAATTCTGCAACTTGGGAATCACACAACTTTGCATATATTAATTACCGCATACCTGAAACTGTGTAGTATTGTATTGCAATACTATCAAGAATTATCATGTCCACAACATTAAATTTCAAAATCGATGCCATTTTCGTAATTAACGTCCCAAAAAACCATAAAAACGACACCCATATTGATATTTAGACATTTCAACCCCATCGCACCCCAACAGGGGAGATGGTATTTCACGTTTGTTGTTTTCGTAATCAGCGACGCGATAAACCATAGAAACAATACCCATGTTGATTTTCAGTCTTTGTCACCACATTTCCCCCTTTTAGGAGATGAATTCTCAAAAAACCTAAAACACTTGTTTACTCATTTATCGTTAGGAATACTGCTGTGAAGTTTCGAATGAAATAGTCTAACTAATATTGTTTCCCCATGGACCCCCATTTCACCCCCTTAGGGGTTGAATTTTGAAAAAATCCTTTCTTAGTGCACCCCTAGACCTTATAAGGAACCTTCTTGCCAAATTTGGAATCTCTAGAACCAGCGGTTTGGGCTGTGCGCTGATATGTCAGTCAGTCAGTTTCTTCTTTTATAAATTAAAATATATGAATAAGAACAGGGTATCTGATCGAAATATGTCAAGCTATATTCGGCCTTAAACACGTATATGTATTGGTATATTTTAATATACCAATTTGAAATTTGCATTCTGCTTTGTATTGTCCAACATCACGTTTATAGAATTGAGTTACTTTATCAAACTTATTGTTCCATAGTTTACAACACACGCCCTGCCTTAGTCATTCGATTAATGAATAGAGGCAGGTACCTTGGTTGGACAAAGGCCTTCTCAGTGAATGGAAGTCGGTTTCAATTGAACAAGCTTCCGAATATGTGCAGGCCACTGTGGCACAGATTAACCCTTAATAAGGCAGAGGCGATTTAGCGACCTCTTAGTTAATAGTACATTGTTTATCGAGGGGCGTAAGTGGAATGTTGCAAACAAAAGTCTATCAGAAGCCCGACGCCTAAGGCGGAGGAGGGCTTTTGATTAGTCGAGTTTGCAATATTCTTACGCCCGATACACAATGTTTTTCATCACATTTGCGAGTCAATAAATAACTACAAAAGATAGAAAAATCTAAGTTTCATACAGCCGCACCAATCAAAAATTGACGAAATTGACAAGTTCACTTCCAGTTCAGTGCTAGTGGAGCGCTCAGCGGCGCGTGGCCGACTAGATTTTTTTTTCAACCAATCACAGAGCAGAGCAGATTTGATTAAACCATTCAGATCACACACACGCACATTACTCCCTAGGGACTATAAACTCGCCATAACTCCCGGGGGAACAATTTAGGCCATTTTCTTTCTGTATACAGGCATGGAATAACACCATTTACGAGCAAGTGTGATGAAATAGTACATTACTATAGAGGCCGGGAAACGAAGGGTTGCAGGCCAAGTAGATATAGACGGATAGGGATACGCGGCCGGCAACCCCGTTTCTCGCCGAGATTTGTATAGTGCTTTTCTAAAACTTGCAATGAAATCAAAATAAAAAGTAGTCAATTTGTTGAACTATTGAGAAATCGGGCCAACAAGAACAGATAACTTTTTTCAATTTACGCGCCAAACTTTTTTGAAACCCGGTGAGGTGACATTTACATTAATTCTAATGTTTTTTTATGGTTGAATGACAAGACGTTGTGTTTGTGTCACAGTTTGACGTTTAAAAACAAAAGAAGGTTGCTTTACAGGCCTAGGTGTGTAAGGTTGTATGAAATTCTTTTACACATCATCATCTTCACTCATCTAGTATTTCCGGACCTAATTTGAAGTAAGTCATGTCAACATTTCATTGAAGTTTGAGAAATAAACATTTACGGAGTAGCAGTTAACGTGAGTAATAGCTAAAATTCCTTTGGTATGTAATAAAATACGCAAACCCACGCTTCGGTCCAGCTATGAAAAAAACCGGACAAGTGCGAGTTCAACTCGCGTGGTGAGGGTTCCGTAAAATTCCTATTCTCTAAGCATTTGGCGCTCCATACAGAATACACAAAAATATTGAGAATTTTCCCGTTACTTTGAATACTCAAACTTCTTATAGGTTTTCCTGTAATCTTTAGGCAAGGAACTATTTTCCATTTTTTTCAGAATTTTAAGCCAAGTAGTTTCAGAGATAAGGGGGGGGGGGGGGGGTGGTCAAATTTCGTCTTATTTCCTAAATTACTTCAAATCTATTTTTGCTAAAATTATAAAAAAATATATATCTGAGATGCTTACAACACCCCCTTTCATTTAATATAACACAATACAGTTTGCGAAACTTTTTTATTTTATTTTCCAGTTTACCTCCCAAAAATGGCTTCCTTGTTCGGAATTCATTAATTTACTTTACGGGTCCATTTTTGGGTCACCAATTTACATATGTGTACCAAATTTCAACTCAATCGGTCCAGTAGTTTCAGAGCAAATCGGCTGTGACAGACGGACAGACAGACAACCGAGTGATCCTATAAGGGTTCCGTTTTTTCTTTTACCGGAACCCTAAAAAGGATAATCATTGTTATCATAACATAATTCGACTACAATAAATCCCGAAAAACATTGTTTTAGTTCCTCATTTAACAAAAACTATCACACTACAAAATGTTCCGTTAAGTTAATGGTTACAAAACAACCTAACTAAAACACGATGGAAATAATACTTCCGGTACACAACAATGAAAATACTGGCACGTGTGATACTCAGTTGTAGACAGTTTGGTCACAATTGGCATTGTCACTCAAGCTGTGTGGATGTGGATGTTTCCGACAACTATTATGTACTCGGATGAATTATGAACCAACATAGTATTCATACTTATATTATATATATTACATGTGAAATCAAAACATTTTTCGAAAAACTCAACTGCATTTTTGCAAGTAGCCTATGTCATTCCCACGATTAAGAGGAATCCAACGTCATCTCATATGTCGAAATCCGTCAAACGGTTTAGGCTGCAGGGCGTGCCAAAGAATAATACATACACACAAACATACATATACATACATACATATGCTCGAAAAACATAACCCTCTTCTGCCGAAGGCGGCAGTCGGATAATAAAGAAGTCTTTGTAAGTTTGTATGTAGAGTAGACCATCAGTATTATATAAAGAGTCTTAGGTTGCAGTTTTGTAAGTTTGCATGTAGGGAGTAATCTCCAGAACTACTCTAGTTTGTTTGCTTCGACAATAGAGACGTGTTCAGATATTTGTGAGCACTTTGGCCGCTCCGATTTAACTGATGGCGACTGTACATAAATAATCCAACCCACTATCGACTACAACCTGTACAATTGTAGATAATGTAGATGTGCAATTTAATTACCACCGACGCTTCGTACCCATGACCATGGCTCGGTACTAGGAAGTGGCACAAGTGACAAGCGAAATTATGCATATCTGAAGTGGTCAGTTTACTGGACTTGGAAGAAATGTGACCATAATATTTTACTTTAAAAACAAAGTTTTAACCGACTTCAGTACTTCGCCTTATTTGAAGAGTTTTACCTGATGACCATGGGACCATCTAGAAAAGATACCCTTTAAAAAAAAAAATTCCAAATCGGTCCACGCGTCTTCGAGTTATCGGGGAACATATATAAAAAAATAAAAGAATCCGACGAATTGCGAACCTCGTCCTTTTTTGAAGTCGGTTAGAAATGGTTAAGAATCTTGTAAAATAACTATACATATAACATATTTTTGCTCTAAATTAGTTCAGAGTTTACATGGGTTGTGAACTTTCTTGTCTAATTCTTAACTAGCATGGTTATGTTTCATCGGTCACTTTATAACCCCTGACGCAAAAAGAGGGGTGTTATAAGTTTGACGTGTCTGTGTGTCAGTGTATCTGTCTGTGGCATCGTAGCTCCTAAACGAATGGACCGATATTGATGCGATTTTTTTGTCCGAAAGCTGGCGTGATCGAGATGGTTCTTAGCTACGTTGCAACAAAATAGGTTTAGCCGTTTTTGAGATATTGAACTTTGAAATGAAAAAATCGGGGGGTTTTCTACTTTACTAAGTTGTAGTTATTAAAACATTGTTTAAATCCACCAAAGTAACTTTTATTGGAATTTTAACCCCGTTTTCATGGGCGTCTTCTAAGCATGGTAGAAGTCCACCTAGTAACATTTTTTCTCTTATTGTCACATCTTATTGTCTAACGGAAAACAATAACTACGAGAAATAGTTGGTTGACCCACATTATATCGCAACAGCTTGTAACTTGCTAACCACACAGCTATTTAATTAAAGTCAAAAAGCTTTATATGATGAGGAAACTCGTATGTAGATACGACTTATTGGTTCACCACAACACTTGTATTCAACGGATCCAACCTGCCTTTACGCATCAGTGAGTGCATCGAACGACGACCAACATCCACTGAGCTCTGTAAACTATAGTTCTCCTTACTAACCAGGGATCAATTAACCTGGGCTTTGAGTGACACGTATGACCGGTATATTTGTGACCCTCTGTTGTATGTGGCGGTATACAATAGAAGGTCATATGATATTGGTTTAGCTGTTAGTTTATGTAACGTTATTAGGTATGAGGAAGGATAGTAAAATAATTAAATCTGCTTCGTATTAGAATGAGTCTTCAATTAGATTTTTAATTGGAATAATTACGTGGTCTTGCCTTACACACTGTGTGCCGGAGGAGCCCGACAGACAGCCCGATAGTAGTGTATTCCTTACCATATACAGGGTGGAAAGTTGAGATGGGGCAGTAAGGGCAGCTACTAAATCCCTTGCTGCTACTCTTAGGAGACCTTTACTAACTTGTTAAGTGATGACAATCGACAGTCACAGGTTTTTGATAAATTGTACAGTTTGCGAGAAAATCGAGAGACTTGAGTTTTTTTTTAAATGCCAATCGGCTCCATTTCTATCAAGGATTAAAATACTCTTTGAAACCAACTAAGGTTAGAGTACTCGAACACCCAGAAATCAAAGAAAACGTTTTCCATAAAGTTCATAGGCTAATTAATTGCCGTCATAAGATCATTAAATTGTATGGAGACTACTACAATTAGGTTATTAGAAATGAGAAAAATCGGTATACCTACAAAAAATAGTTGTCAACAATTCTACTTTAGTTCTCAGATCAAAATTGTACTTTATAAGCCAATTCAAACTTTTAGCAACACTAATTAACTGCATCTACCAAGCGTGCGTGTTGTTTTGATTGTGAGAACGTATTTTGAGACATTATAAAATAAACTTTATCTATTGGACAATAGGTATCAAATTGAGATAGAACTCAGTAATTAAGCTACTCATATTATATGTAAATTGACTTCCTTTAGTTGTTGCACTGTTTGCGTGTTTAGAATATGTAGTGACGTCATCGGATTTATTTTAATAGTAGAACAATAGAATAGTAGACAATTAGTAATTAAATAACATTTGTATGTGTCATAGTATAGAAAGAATGTTTATTAGAATGTAAGTATGATAATATGTTGTTAAATCTGCCATCATAGATAGATAAGACGACCGGTTAGCCTAGTGGGTCACTGCCTACTTATATACACTGCCTACGAAGCTGAAGGTCCTGGGTTCGAATCCCGGTAAGGGCAAATATTTGTGTGATGAGCATGAATATTTGTTTCTGAGTCTTGGATGTTTTCTATGTATTTAAGTATTTATATCTATTATATATATCGTCGTCTAGTACCTAGAACACAAGCCTTATTGAGCTTACTATAGGCCTAGTTCGATTTGTGTAAGAATGTCCCCTAATATTTATTATTATTATTTATTATAAGAGGCAGGAAATAAATCTAAATGAGCTGAGTTTTTTCGAATTTATCTATGTTCTGTGATGATGGCACCATCAAGCTGGTCAGTTAATGGAGACAGGGGGAGGCTGTAGGACCAATCCCTAGGATATAGACGTCCTAATCCTAGCGACGATCCTACATGTTATGGGTCATTGGAAAGGTGTCGATGAACAAGATAGGTCCAAAGGTTTTTGAGTTATCACTGAAAAACTGCCTTTCCTAACGTAAGGACGTAAATGAGCGTTTTTCAAAAAAACTGTACATGAACTTTTTTTTTAAATTCGATTTTTTTGGGTTTATCTTACTCAGAATCGTAGATACTATCGATCCTTATACAAGAAAAAAGTTGTCCCAGATTTTACTATGTAAATCATTTCTTCCTGGAGCCGTAGCATGGTTGGCCTTATCACGCGACAAGTGACAAGATAGGGGCGTCGTCTCGTTCTATCGAACGGTGTCAGCCAGTGACGCACGCTCTATCCTATCACCTATCGCGTGACAAGGCCAACCATGCTACGGGGCCAGTGCGTCACGACCATATAAATAAAAAAAGACTGCATACAAAAATGTGACGATCTGGAATGGAATATTTTGGACACTTTTTCTTGTATGCGGATCGATAGTGTCAATGATTCTGAGTAAGAAAAACCCAAAAAAATCGAATTCTGAAAAAAAACCGGCCAAGTGCGTGTCGGACCACGCAAAACGAAGGGTTCCGTGCCTATTAAAAAGGTCGTATCGTCACAGAAATCTTACGGCGCTTACGTCCTTTTCTTTAAGGAAGCCAGTTTTTCAGCAATATCTCAAAAACCTTTGAACCGATCTTGTTCAAAACAATTTTCGCTGAAAGAATTTAATAAGCCCTACGTCCATGATTTTTTTCATATTTTTACAATGCACGGTTCAAAAGTTAGAGGGGGGGGGACAGAATTTTAGTGACTTTCGGGACGATTATCTCCGACTCTATTCACTTAATCAAAAAAAATTGCTGAGAAACCTTATATTTATTTTGAAAGGCCTATCGATTGATGTGCCACACAGAGGGTCACAATGAAAAAATTTTTTTTGACTTTTAGTTTTATGTATGGAGTGCACCCCTAAAAAAATTTTTTTTGTCATTTTAATTACAAAACTATGTAGCGGCTAACAAAATACACCTATCCTCAAAATTTTATTCAAATACACCTTATAGTTTTCGAGTAAAATGCCTGTGACATACGGACAGACGGACAGACGGACAGACGGACAGACGGACAGACGGACATGACGAAACTATAAGGGTTCCGTTTTTGCCATTTTGGCTACGGAACCCTAAAAAGTTAATGTACACTTTTTATGAAAAACGCTCAAATGCCTTGAGTTTCCTATGAAGGTACATAGTTTGTTAAAGAACCCTATTCAAAGACACCTTATAGTTTTCGAGTAAAATGCCTGTTATACGGACAGACGGACATGACGAAACTATAAGGGTTCCGTTTTTGCTATTTTGGCTACGGAACCCTAAAAATGTAACCATACTTATGATCTAGTTTTCATGCTTATGCCTATTGTTGTGTACTATCGTCGGGTGACAAGCAAAAGTCACTAATTACACGTAAGAGGTAAAGGAAAACTCAACCTTATTACTACTTCAACACAGTTGCTATTTCTTAAATTATTTTTCTGCATTTAGTTACTTTTGCTTGTCACCCGACGGTATTGTAGTGTAGTTTTAGGATAGTTTTTGCTCCGTCTTACTTGTAATCATGATGTGCATACATGTTTTGGATGGCATTCTTAACCAGAACCCCTGATTTATTTTCTACAATCTATGTAATGAATTTTATCCGTTTTGTGTGCCTAATAAATAAAAACCTGCCAAGTGCGAGTCGGACTCGCGCACGAAGGGTTCCGTACCATTATCTATAAAAACGGCAAAAAAATCATGTCTGTTGTGTGGGAGCCCCAGTCCGACTTGCACTTGGCCGGTTTTTAGGGTTCCGTAGCCAAAATGGCAAAAACGGAACCCTTATAGTTTCGTCATGTCCGTCTGTCCGTCTGTCCGTCTGTCCGTCTGTCCGTATGTCACAGGCATTTTACTCGAAAACTATAAGGTGTATTTGAATGAAATTTTGAGGATAGGTGTATTTTGTTGGCCGCTACAAAGTTTTGTAATTAAAATTACTAAAAAAAATTTTTTTAGGGGTGTACTCCATACATAAAACTAAAAGTCAAAAATTTTTTTTTCGTCGTGAGTCCACGTGTGGCACATGAATCGATAGGCCTTTCAAAATAAATATAAGGTTTCTCGGGATTTTTTTTGATTAAGTGAATACAGTCAGAGATAATCGCCCCGAAAGTCACTAAAATTCTGTCCCCCCCCCTCTAATTTTTGAACGGTGTATTTAAAAAATATGAAAAAATTCATGGACACAGCGCTTATTAAGTTCATTCACCGAAAATTGTTTTGAACAAGATCGGATGAAAGGTTTCCGAGATATTGCTGAAAAACTGCCTTCCTCAAAGAAAAGGACGTAAGTGCCGTAGGATTTCTATGACGATACGACCTTTTTAATAGGCACGGAACCCTTCGTTTTGCGTGGTCCGACACGCACTTGGCCGGTTTTTTAGTATTTGTTGTTATAGCGGCAACTGAAATACATACTCTGTGAAAATTTCAACTCTAGCTATCACGGTTCTTGAGATACAGCCTGGTGACAGACAGACGGACGGACGGATAGCGAAGTCTTAGTAATAGGGTCCCGTTTTTACCCGTTGGGTACGGAACTCTAAAAATAAATAAGCAAGCAGTGCAAAAAATCAGACAGGCGTTAATGCCGTTGATACAGTAAACGGAAATGCAAGTCTGGGTAGTCAGACCGGCGCTACCACGAAAATCGAAACTAAAAGTTCGTATACCTGCATCTCTGTCACTCGAGTAATGTAAGTGGAGAGATGGAGATACCCGAACTTAAAAATTCGAAGTTCGTGGTTATAGCTCAGTCTGCGTGCCTCATATAACTGGTTTCAAAAGGAGCGCACGTGTAGAAAGCTCTTAAGCGACGCTAGATGAGATACCGCTTTAGCTAATATATTGAACGTGGCCTTTTCCTCCCATTAAAAAAAAAGGTCAGGACTTACCCTTCCTCTGTATGATGACCCTGAGCAGGGGTCTCGCTGTGAGCAGTGCCCGCGCCAGGTTGTCGTCATTGTTGATGGGCAGCAGGTCCCCATCACGAGGGTCCGTGTATGATATGAGGAATGTGACGTCATGCAGTCGGTGTAGCTTCTCTATGAGCGCTTTGAAGTCCTCGTATTTGAGCTTTTCTGCTCTAGTGAGGGAGAACCGACGGAATTCCGCATCAAACTGTGAAAGAAAGCATATGTGTGAGTTACTGTACTTTGCCAGACAAAGAATGAATCTCTTTGGTAACGGCTACCCGCAACCAAAGGAATTCAGGGTACTCCCACTGAGCTGCATCATCCGCTTTGTGGAAATGATGGAGCGAGCTTGGGAGTAGCTATAAAGGGGAGGGCAAATGCACAAAAGATCCCAATGGGTCGAAGTGTATCCGAAAGGGCCCTCAACTAGATAAGATAAGATAAGATAAGATACTGTACTTTTGACACTTAATTTGCAACTCAATATATTAAACTGACACCCACACAACAATGTGGTTGCAATAAGAGATTTGTCATTTAATTTTTTTATTACCTTACAAGCTTCTGCCCGTGACTCTGTCCGCATGGAACTCGTTTAGGTATATCATAGCTCCATACAAACTTTCACCCCCCTAGGGGATGATTTCCGGGATAGAAACGATGTCCTATGTCCTTCCCCGGGACTCGAATTATCTCTATAAAGGTTCAGCAGTTTAAACGTGAAGAGGTAACAGACAGACCAACAGACACACGGCATTTATAATATTAGTATGGAAAGATTGCCCATTGTACATTCAGTAGCACTTGTATATGATTTAATAATGTAAAATACCCCTAACAGTAAACATGGCTAACTTTCAATAAAAAAAAACATACTCAAATCGGTTCATTTGTTTGGGAGCATGCGACATACAGACACACAGAATACAGATACACATGTTAAAGTTATAACACCCCTTGTTTACATTGGGGGTTGAAAAGGAAGTGCTCTATGAGTTACAAGTAGTTCGTTAGGCCGTATCCTACTAATTTGTTCCTCAATCACGCTTAAATGGCTCAACCGATTTGGATGTATTTTTGCACAAAGATAGCTTATAGCCTAAATTAAAACATAGAATAGTTTTAATCCCGGGTCCATGCAGACGAAGTCGCAGACGGAAGCTAGTAATGAATATCTGCAAGAGCTGTCTTAACTAAGTAGTGCAGCCAATACAGAGTTTGCTTTTAGATTACAAGTAGATAATGGCTTATCTCTTAAGCTAACAGGTATGTTATCAGACTCATTGCTTTATAGTATACAAACTTTTCCCTTTTATAATATTAGCATAAACTAGTCTTATTCTTTTAGGATTCTCTAGAGCATTCATTAACAGCCCAGCCTGAATTAAACACTGTGCACATATTTATGTTACTCTGTTATTAATTTCTTGCTCAGGCAGTTTTTTTAAAGGAATTGCTGGGTTTTAGTAATGCTGTGTTGTTTACAATAAAAAAGTTAGGCCTGATAGATATTTAGACTGCTTGGATTTCAACCTAATTCTAAATAAGAATTAAGAAACATGAAAGTTTTTGCCAAGATTTATGATGCACATTCATGCTTTTTATGATAACAGTTTATAATTTAGAAGTTAGGTAAATGTGAAGGTTTATCTATTCCTAATAAAAATAAAGTTATTAGCATTGTAGCGTGTATTTGTATTGTTATTGATAACTAATTAGACTCTACGTGATTTTCATTGAACCAACACATAATTATACGATTTATCTCGATTCACCTTGGCAACCACTGCCTGCGAACATTCCTCCACTCATCAAATACCAATGCTGCAGTAAAATAACCACTCATTGCCCTAAGAACATAAACTAGGCCTCAAAGATAATGTGACTCACATTATTCGTAAGAAAAATTAGAAATTACCTTAGTTTTGACTTCAACATTTTGACTGTCTATGCGTGCGGCGATTTTGTTCTTCGACATCACGTTAGCATTTAGTACACTACTTGTAAAAAAACCATCAAAAGATTTAGGCACTTCATTAGCAATATAACATTGTAAAATATAAAAGTTTTTATTAAATTAGACGATTATTGCTTTTGGAAAAAGGCTGTTATTCGACTCTCGCTCGCGTCGTAATTTTGGTCACTTCTCATTTACAACATTTTTATGGCATTAGTAATTGCTTAATTTGCTATAATATCATTAGCTGTTCTTGAAGACTATCCTAATTTGATTGGTTGATCCGAATTGTAATAGGAAACAAACTATCATTTCCTGACGTTCCGATTCACGCATTCTCCTAAACCATGAAGGAACTAATCTGTTTGAGGCAATAATTAAAATGCTTTACATTACAGTGGTCGCAGCTGTCGATGACAGATAGTTCTGACACTTCTGACATTCAGTCACAATTTATTTATCAATTTGACGTTTCATTCAGCTGGGCAGCTGCTGAGGTTCAGCTAAACGTGATTATTTTTCTCTAACGAATGAATTATTTACATAGTTTTGAGCATAGATGTAACAGGAACGTATATTGGAAATATGACGAAACTAAATAATTCAAATGCTGCTCGGATGAACCCCTGCTTGAAGGTTTATTTACCTTTACACTTTGTATGCATTGAATTTAAACCTCAAAACAAAAATAAATTATGTAATTTCATATTTCAGGAGCAGGATCAATCATACGAATGTCTCAATAGGAATGGTTATGACCACAAAAAGTGCGCAGAGTATTTTGATAACTACAATACGTGTAAAAAGTTCTGGGTAAGAATTTAAAATTGGAGGTTTGTTTGAATCAAATGGCTCCTATGTACCGACTACTTACCTATATACATTATCTTCATCATCATCATCATATCAGCCGAAATACGTTCACTAATGGACATAGGCCTCCCCCAAAGAGTGCCAAAGTTCTCTTATTTATATATCCTGTCTGAATCAAATCTTACTTTTCTAGGGAAAGGTCTATAGTGACAGGAAAGCGAGAGGCATTTATCCCTACCTGCCTGATGTTGAAGAGAGAGACCAAATCAAGTCAGATTATATGAAGAATGTGAGGGGTGCCATGTGACTTGTCAGTAAAGCTTGCAGCTTTAAATCTTTGATGTCACAGCTATTATTTTGTCAGATGCCAACCATAATTCACTAAATCGATGAAAGTAATTTAATAAATAACAACTTTGTTGAAGGAATAATAAGGTTGAGTTTCCCTTTACCTATTACATGTAATTAGTGAGTTTTGGTTGCTACCCGACAATTTTACGTCATACAAGGTTTTGGAAGTGGGATCTAATATCAATTATCAGTCAGGATGGAAGGCCCAGATTTATTTGGATATCAGTTAATAATAGATATAGACTCCCTATACACTATGTTTCCAAGCATCTGAAATAATTAAGATTTTGAAGTGTTCTTCAACTTTGTAATGTGGGCCTGGTGAATCTGCAGTGATGATGTGTTTCTGCTATCCCTCATAAGGGACAGAGGGATACAAGTGCTATACCACCAAATAACTAGAATACATCCTCAGTGGCAGGCCTTTAAAATGTTATGAAAAAAGCTATATTATAATGATACATTTAAAATTTCTATAGAAATTTGAGCAAATAACGGAATTATGTCGTTATAATATCGCTATTTTAATAACGTTTTGAAGGCCTGCTGAGTGGTTAGCATAAAAACCACTTATCCCACTACTACTCAAAAGAGAATATCATCACACTATACACTTTTTTTTTCAATAAAACTGCTTTTTTCTGATACCACTTATATACTGTTTCTACGAAATATAGTGTGGGGATTTCCCCTGACTTTAACTAACTATGAATGAAAGATAGAACTGTGACAGTAAAGAGTTAATATGTGAGGTAGGTTTTAACTGTATAAATTACTATTAATTGGGCCAATCAACTATTTTATGTTGCTTGTTAAGTCTCCTGGGTAACTCTTTAAAACTATGATTTTATGGGGTTTAAATCCACTAAACACGTGTTTTTGTTAAATTGTTCCATGGTTCCATTGTACCATTCCATGGTGGGGCATCTCCTTAGCATGATACAAGTCCAATTTATAGTATTTTTTTGCTTACCGGGACAGAACAACAACAAGAAGAAGATGATTGACCCAATAGATTAGGTATATGTAGGTATAAGAGACTGTGTTTCATTAATATGAAGCACTTTAATATTCAAATACCTCTTTCTATAATAAATATTTAGTTCTAAATATGTTGAATTATTTAGAGTTATTTTAACCCTTTTCCAGGCCCCGTTAATCCAACAGTTAAAAATTGTATTTATTTATCACATCAGCCTTATTTTAACCTAAAGAATGTATTTCTAATATCTATTTATAATAAATATTAAATTTTACAAAAAAAACGATGTGGTCATTATATGCCCTATGCCTGTTGACACAGAATGTGTAGCGATAGTAACTGAAAAAGAGTTAATGGAAACAGTTCCCATATGTTATCACTCCCAGCCAGGCGTAGGGCACTGAGTGACCACATACTTTGAATACTGTTTTTTGGAAATTGTGAAATCATTATTTACAAAGTTAAGCTAATAATAAAAGCTACACAAATAAGTAATAAAATAAAGTGGAAATTAATTCAAAAAATGCTCAACATCTCTAAACAACCTATTTTTTTCATGTGGTCGATGAAACGTACTACGCCAGGAAAAGGGTTAACACTATCAGCTAAGTGTTCATATTTATTTTTGTAACACAGCACAGTTCATAAAACAATGGTTCAATTTTGTTAGTCAAAATATATTAATCATTCGTTTTTTCTTGAACCTTCTAGAAATTATTCCTTTATTACCAATATAATAGTAGGGCCAGAATCAACACGCCGATGGATTGGTAAATCATTAGGTCGGAGTCTTCGTGTGAGCAAGAGGATCCGCGTGATGATTAAGACTCCACTAGCTTTCGCTCGCATATACTCGACCTTGTAACCGCTGAACGTCAAATCGAAATCGGTTCAGCGGTTTAAGTAAGCGTGAAAAGTAACAGTTAATTTTGCATTATAAATATTACTGTAAGGTTGAAGTAACATGAAATGAAACAAACAATCGCTTGATATAATTTATTTGATCGCGACATTACATCGATCGTGGGGTGAAGCGTGACTCGTGTAAAAGCACTAGCCTAAACTATCTATCACAACGACAAAGGCATATCGGGAAGAACCACCGCACTCGACCGACTTTTAGACCGCATGTCATCATATGATGACAACATGGTCACGATTAGAAACGTGACGTCCATCATAAATTGTGAAAGTTATAGTCAAATAATCCGCCATCTGATTTTCTAAATGTTTCGGTCGAGTCGAGTACGTCTAATTATATACATATTATATAGTAAACACCCTTTCATAATAATAGGTACAGATCCCGGCATGCATCAAGAGATATGAACAGTCGAGTTCGTAAATATATGTACGTTTCCAAAGGTTCATAAATATCTGAGCAACCTTAGCAACAATAGTCGTAATCACATATTTTTGATGACGATGTCCGTACCCATTTTTTGGAACCCGAATGTAGACGGCCACAGAATTGTAAAAAAATACCACGTCGGTGACCAACGGGCGTACGGTCCGCCTGGTGGTGAGCAAGAATCCCAGATCATTTGTGCCCAAGCTTCGCTTGCAACTCCAGCGAAGTCACATGAGCGTTGCCGGCCTTGAAACTGATTTATGTGGCAATGGCGAGTTGACATGCCGGTGCCTGTACATAAGGTTAACGGTTAGGTTACATTTTGACTAAAGGGCCATTTACATGGTGCAACAAATCGCATGCGAGTTTTATTACATTGCAGGGTTTGATTGAATTCATCGTCTTTCGGTAGCCCGCAGCCCCGCAGTGTAAAAAAAATCGCATACGATTTGTTGCACCGTGTAAATGACCCTTAAGTGTGACCCCTGACTTCTATAACTGCGGACGGTGTTCGGTTACAGATCTAGGTATGTATCTCGTTAGTTTGTATCTTTTTAATACGTTCTTTGAAATCACAAATGTCCATTCATTATCAACCGAAAGACGTCCACTGCTTTACACAGGGCATCCCCCAAAGATTGCCACAATGACCAGTCCTGCGCTCTCCCGCGACCTTTACCAGGTCATCAATCCACCGTGTGATGGTCATTATATGTTCTGAAAATAGATTTGCTTCTAATAATCTTGGTTGGCAACCATACAAACGCCCAAGATGCCTGGAGGGCAGAGGTTGAAAGAGTCGCCCATAGATGTCACATCCCTCAGACATGACGATACGACCAAGGAGAAGAAGAATCTTGATTGAGGTTTGAACGAGGCCTGACGCGTACATTGGAACACTGAAGGTCTGCCGACAGCTACCAGCGCAATTGGAATTTTGGCTATTTGGCATAAGTCCTCTCTGTGATCCGCAACTTTTGTTGTTAACTATTGATCATTACAGTGTTATAGTTTATAGTAGAAGTCAGCGGTCATCACAAGACATCTCCAATGGTTACATTTATTTTTATACACGGAAATACGTGGTTATAGGTTACCACATTAGTCCCCACACGGCTAGAAATTATCTACACATTAGTGCTATTATTTTATTTATGTACTGCCATACTTTTGACATGTCTCCATTGATATCAACCTTAAAGGCAGATTTACATTAGTCCAGTACACTTATTAACTTAAATACACGAGCATTAACTTAAAGTTTGCTTGCATAAGATGTGCATTTATACTTTTTATAACAAGGAATAACATTTTGTAAATGGTGACTTTATCTCTTTTACTTTCAATTACAGTTTACAAATGAAATATAACAAGTTTGGACTATGGAATGTTCTTTACGTGATAACCTACAATTTAATAATTGTGTTGACTTGTAAAGTTTGTAGCTATCGAACAACGCAATCGTTCGTTTGTGTATGTCCTGTAATGCCCCTCTCTGTCGCTCAAGTGAGTAAGTGCGATAGAGATATAATAGCGAACGAAGTTGGCGTTTCGTAACCGCTCTGGACTGTTAATGGCCCGTAAGTCAAGATTAAGTACATCAAAGCGAAGACCTGTCAAAAGCTTGGTTTAGATTATTTAGAATATAGTACGTGACAAAAATATCATTCACTCGTGAGGCACTTGACGTTAATACTAGCGATCCACTCCAGGGGAACTACTTGCTAGGGGCGCTTTCAAACGGTTAAATCAATTACATACCTAACAATTTGTCACAACAACTTGGTGTAGTTGGAATGTGGCTGCAACACACCTCTAATATGACATGTTGGCGTGATAAATTGCATTGTTTGTATGCGTGGCAGACTGCAATTGTTCTGCAAGCTATAAATAAAGTACTCTACGCACATCTCTGACAATGAACGTGCAGGCCAAGGTGTTTATGGTCGTCAGAGCATCTACCGCGAAAAGAAAACGCAGTTCGTTCGTGTATCTCCCTCTCTGTTGCACTTGCTAATAAGAGCGAACTAAGTTTTTGTTTCGCGTTAGCCGCTTTGTACGCTTGTTGGAGGCGGGCCTCCGTCAGAATGAATGAAATCATAGACAATCCATATTCCGTACTTAGTAATAGGCTTGTGACCTAAGATTTTTTTTTATGATGCCATTGAAACCACTTTTTGGAGGAACAAATGTTTGTATGGGAGCAACTACAATTAAACAACATAAATACCCAAAAAATTGAGTTAAATACGGACCTCGCTGGCGGTAGCCGAAACGAATACTGATTGACTCAAAAGTATGACGTCACACTTAGGTATTTGAACTAATCATTGTAGGGAAAATCAAGTAAATTGGCGTTTCGGTCGCGATATACTGCGTTTAGGTCCGTAGTTGCCCTACAATTTTGTTTCTATAATAGCGTAAGGATTTTACTCGTAGCTTTAAATTTATATGTAATAATAAAAATTGCATATTTTTTCTAAACTTTCAAGGTCCATTTTTATGATTTTCATTATATTTTGTAATTTATACTTTATTACAATAATTTGATAGTTTACTATCTATTTTAACATGAGCTCCCAAGCCCATTGTCGGAGACGTGCATAGGCTTAATATCACCCACTGTGCTTGCAGGACAGCCTCGCAGGACCGTTTGGATAGCTTATGGAAAAAGAGAAGCATTCGAAAACGACATGTTGCATATTAATGATTCTCAGGCAGCGATTATCAATTATGTAATGTATGCGGTACAGATGTAGTGAACATAGGACGAGACAGCTCTGGAAATTATAGTGTACAATTTATCATAATCATAAGACAGTAATAAAACTGTCAATAGCATTTAGGGGAAGAATCAAATGTCACACTTATTTAGATTTGTATACGCCCATTACTGACTTACATGATCAAAATAAGAAATATAAATTCACTACATCTGTTCTGTCCTTTCAAATTGAACCCAAACGACAATTTCCACTAGCTGTGCTACTCAAACTATTTATTTACACAAACATATCACAAACTTTTTAACTTAAAGAGTATTATGAAATATAACTAAGGCCAATTATTAGTCAAGAATATAATCCGCGGCACGAAAGTAGAACCAACATGGCGTCACTAGGTTACTAGTGCGCATGCACAGATAGCATGCTAGGGGTCGCGTCCCGCCCCGCCCCGGTCGAGAAAATCGACTCCCGCGCAAGTTCTACTTTACATGCCTAGGATAAGAAATATAAGTATTTTAACTGTTCACATAGTGTATTTGTAACTGATTCCAACCCCATTCATATAAAACTTACCAAACCTCTGTTAACTAAAATTTGTTTCGTTCCTATCTCTCAAATATAAATGTCATCCTGGAGAAACCGAAGGAACTCTTCAAATAAGGCGAAGTACTGAATTGAAGTCGGTTGAAACTTTGTTTTAAAGTGAATTATTTACATACCGATTTTATGGCTCCATACAGTGCGCCTCAGGCTTGAACCCCTGTTTATTTAGCTAAAATTGGTTTGATGAACTTTTATAAATAAGGCCACAAGTATTTTCTTTTCGATTCTACAAACCCTGCTAGCGTTTTCAACAAAGGTTGAAATAATTTTTAGTGGAATGAAATTAAATAGCTTTTTGGCTGTATATCACAAACTGTGGACCTGTAAACCTAAAAGTAAATTAAAAGCTATAGATCTGTAATATAGGCCTGTGTTAATATTATAGTATAGCTATTATTTAATTATAAGCAATATAATCCAGAAATCAAAATGCCATACGATAAATAAATAAATTATAAGCAAATACAGTTCACTTAAAAAATAATCATGATCTTTTACATAAATAAAGAACACAAAAAAATACTCACAAAAGCGATTAACAAATAAAAAATACTTAGTACTGATTTAAAATGTACTTGCGGAGACATACTTATGTGCAAATTAGTGCCTTAATTCAAAGATGTAAGGTCCAAAATTGGTCACTTAAGCGCGTCTTGGTTAGTTACTTGGGAGCTATTCATACATTTGATCAGTATTTTCGTCGGTTTTTTTTTAACGCAACGTGACAAACCTGTCTTGTTTGTTGAATATACGGCTTCTTTAGACAAAAGTTAGACCGTAAATTATCAATTTTGCTGGATAATGTCTTAATTTTGACATCTGCCTAGGTCTCAATTGGCCTTATAGAGTTCTTAGTATGAATGCCTCCCAAACTTAATAATAATGACTTAAAAGTTGACTTAAAGTAAAGAGTTAATACATTTTTAGATCTTGAAAATAATACTAAATGTTACTATTAAGTAGGTCTATCGATAAAATATTGAAATATGTACTAACAAAAAAACAATAAAGAACACACATTATATGTTTTAGTACAGTCAAGTTCAAAAATATATTTAAATATCTAGGCCCTGTCCCACTAAACTTGCAATTACTATTTACAAATTACATAACAACTAGTGATGTGCAAATTGCGGAAAGATTCCAAAAAGTTGGAAAAGTTCTCGGAAATTTCTAGAAAGTCACAAGGAATTAAGGAAATTTACATACCTGAGAAGTAAACTTTTCGGATTACTAATGTATGGGCAAGAAACTTATCCCAAAGTATCATCACGCCCCAAACAATTTTTCAAAAATTATCATTTGGCAAAGAAAGTTTATTCAAGGAAAGGGGGAGTTTCGAGTAAATAAAAAGCCAATTTATGAAAGTTTGCGATTGTTAAATGACGTTTTGTATGGAAATCGAACCACTTTAATACGCATAAATGGCGTCTCCTCTTATATATTAAAATGCCTTAGAAATCTTATTTAAATGCACGTAAGCTTTAACTATTGACCGCAGGAAAGACGAGATTTGTTTTAAACACTGTATATGACCCATTTAATACATAATATACATGATCCGTTTAAACAGTTTCAATGTTACTATGGAATGTACTTTAAGGTACGACTGTTACTTGACTTGTACATTTCGCACCCTTAGAATGAAACCGACCGAACTAAAAAAAAAACAAAATGAGTTAGTAACACATATCGACTCAAAATTACATATTGCATCAAGATGTGTTGCTAACTCATTTTGATTTTTTTTTTGAGTTCGGTCGGTTTCATTCTAAGGGTGCGATTTGTAAAGTTTGGGAGACAGGGCCCGTAGAACATGATTTTGATTATATTTTTTTATATTTGAGATCTCTTCGGTACATAAAACTTAAATACTTAAGCATATATAAGAACATTATTATAGAACACTGAATACAAAATAAAGGACTAAAAATTTAGACAATGCGTGTTACAAACACTTTCAGAAAATATATGCACAAAAAAAAGCGTGACATTATTTGTAATAGCACTAATAATCAGTACATTGACTTTAAAAATGTCACACTAATTAAAAAATAAGTTTGGAAAAATTGTAATGAGTACAGTTTCCAGCGACAAATAATTCAATGATTTCTGATCCTTAAACAACACTGTGCATAATCTTCAATATAACATAACATCGGAGAACAACATATGTCTACAGAACAACATAAATAATGCTCCTTTATAACCAGAATGAAGTGATCGATGGTTATTATAGCTGAAACATTTAGAAAATAATTTCAAACATTAGAAGTGATTTTTTTACGTAACTGGCCTAGATGCGACGCATAGTATAGATGTTTTATCTCGCTATAGCGTGTTGGTCATCATTGTGTCAGATATCATCGGTAAAATGGAACCATTAAGGTGATCAACCACCAGAGCTGAGAGGTTGCGAGGCGACGAACGAGGAAAAAATCCATCCGCGCATCTCTACTTATTGGTCCATTTTTAGTGCTCCGTACCTTAAAAGGAAAAACGGAACCCTTATAGGATCACTTCGTTGTCCGCCTGTCTGTCTGTCAGGGCCCTTTAACTCGGGAATGTGTGGAGGTATCGAGTTGAAATTGAAACCATATACTCAGGTCTACAGTCCCTTGAAGCTGTGAAAAAATCAAACTTCTAAGTTAACGTAAAAAAAAAGATACGGTCGGTTATGCCACAAAAAACGTATATTTAGACGCACTCAAGGGAATCAAAATTTATAGGGTGCTTTCCGTTGACGTAGAACTATGAAATTTGGCAAGTAATATCGTCTTAATACTTCAAGTACAGGATAAAATCTGAAAACTATACATTTGTAATATTGTACGGAACCCTCGGTGGGTGAGTCCGACTCGCACTTGTCCGGTTTTTTCCTCGCTCATCGCTTCGCAATCTCGCTCAGGATTACTGGAACCATGTTAAAATGGCGTCACAGTTACGGATGGTTCAACTCATCTTTTGGAGACGCACGCACAGTTACAAGAGCATGCACACGTAAAGGTAATGTTTTGTTATTTTGTCAATATGACTCCAATTTATACGAGATAAAGATTTATTATTATTATTGTGTTTGTACCATGGTGGAGGGTTCCATTTCACGCACACAGAGACATCGTGCACCGACACAAGTATGGCCCACACGCGTAAGAAGCATAATTGGATATGTAGTACGCGTCCGTGACGTTGCCCGCGATGTTACGCTACTAACACGCATTGTCGGCTAAGAGTCAATCGGTCCTCTTCTTTATGTGGAAACAGTTTATTCGGAAGTGCTCGCACATTTGCTGGACCTGGAAATAAAAATATTGTTTATTTTAATAGTTATCTTACTTCTCCTTTCGGATACACTTCGACCCAGGGGGATCCTTTGTGCATTTGCCCTCTTCTTTATGCCTACTCCCAAGCTCACTCCTAATATGAGCGAGATGGCATTCCGCTGTGCCCTGCCTCTCTAATATGAGCGTGATGGCATTCCGCTGTGCCCTGCCTCTCTAATATGAGCGAGATGCCATTCCGATGTGCCCTGCCTCTCTAATATGAGCGAGATGCCATTCCGATGTGCCCTGCCTCTCTAATATGAGCGAGATGGCATTCCGCTGTGCCCTGCCTCTCTAATATGAGCGAGATGCCATTCCGATGTGCCCTGCCTCTCTAATATGAGCGAGATGGCATTCCGTTGTGCCCTGCCTCTAATATGAGCGAGATGGCATTCCGCTGTGCCCTGCCTCTCTAACATGAGCGAGATGGCATCCCGCTGTGCCCTGCCTCTCTAACATGAGCGAGATGGCATCCCGCTGTGCCTTGCCTCTCTAATATGAGCGAGATGCCATTCCGCTGTGCCTTGCCTCTCTAATATGAGCGAGATGGCATTCCGCTGTGCCCTGCCTCTCTAATATGAGCGAGATGGCATTTCGCTGTGCCCTGCCTCTCTAATATGAGCGAGATGGCATTTCGCTGTGCCCTGCCTCCCTAATATGAGCGAGATGCCATTCCGCTGTGCCCTGCCTCTCTAACATGAGCGAGATGGCATTCCGCTGTGCCCTGCCTCTCTAATATGAGCGAGATGGCATTCCGCTGTGCCCTGCCTCTCTAATATGAGCGAGATGGCATTCCGCGGTGGCTGCCTCTAATATGAGCGAGATGGCATTCCGTTGTGCCCTGCCTCTAATATGAGCGAGATGGCATTCCGCTGTGCCCTGCCTTTCTAATATGAGCGAGATGGCATTCCGCTGTGCCCTGCCTCTCTAATATGAGCGAGATGGCATTCCTCTGTGCCCTGCCTTTCTAATATGAGCGAGATGGCATTCCGCTGTGCCCTGTGTGGAACGCAGTGAGCTCGTGGCGCGGCAGCCAGTTCATCGCCTCGCAGCGCTGGTTGCTCATCTAATTGACTATTAGACACTGTGGACATCATGTATACGCACCACGCAGGCCCCGTAATGTATGTGCGCGAGCACCGCCAGCACCGTGATACCGTAGAACGCGGTGAGCTCGTGGCGCGGCAGCAGCAGCCCCGCTGCGGCGGCGGCCCCGAGCGGGTACAGCAGCCAGTTCACCGCGTCGCAGCGCTGGTTGCTCATCTGACTGACTATTAGACGACACTGTTGAATGATAACGTCAGTTAATGTTAGCGGCTAGATGGATTGACGACATAAAGACCGCGCTCATTCCTGGATGAAACTAGCACGGGACCGGGAAGATGGCGTATTTAAAGTGAGGCTTATGCCACAATCTAACTACTTGTACATACAGACTGCAAGCTCTGCGCTGCTCGGGCCAACGATAGGGGGTACGCGGGTAAGCGGGAGGCGAGAAAATTTAACTAAGTATTCTGAAGAGGTGTCAAGTATGACTTTATAAAACAGACTTCAAAAAGGTAAGGTTAAAATTAGGTTTGGTAAATATTTTTTAAAGTGTAGCTTAAAAGTAACTTACAGTTGTACAATTACGAATAGGCGGAGGGATGTTGTTCCAGCATTTTGTGACTGAGAAGTGAAAGCTGCCACGAAATGCTGCCGATTTAACGTGTCTCATCCAAACAAGACGGTTCGCATCTCTAGTCGGTCGAGCGGTGAATGTACACTATAAACTACTTACAGCCACGTTGCTGAACAGCGTCCCAATGAGCAGGAACAGCATCCTCGGGTCGCACTCCGGCAGCCGCGAGGAGTAGTGCACCCACACGCTGCACACTACAAACACCGACAGCAGCGACCAGAGAGGCCTTAGTGCTTCTGTGGCTGAACGCATCTTGCCTGTGCGCAGCTTGTATGACCTGAAAAAAATATTGGCTGTAAAAGACAGAATTTCTCCTTCACTAAAACGATTGACGACCTACAACGCCGAGACAAATGAGTAACTACATCGCTATATTTGTGTCGTAAATCGGTAAAAGAAACCCTGAAGATATTAACAGAATCCCGAACATGGTAAGACACCGGGACGGCTGATCGCTAGTCCTTAGGCATCACCAGAAGCCAGAAACAAAACATTACACAACAGATGTCTATTACAGATTATACAAATGTTAAGAGCAAGCCAAAGCCAAACATTACATATAGCGTACCAGTGTTATTCTTCAGTCTTCTATAAGGTGAAGGTACTCGTAGTTGGTTAAGACAAAGATAAAATATTTATTTGTTTGTGTTTTGTTTTAGGTTCATAGGTCTTACAATAATTTATATTAGTGTATCTCTATGTTTTGCCAGCAGGCATACAAATATTTTAAGTCAAGATGAAGCATGCATAAACAATTATAATTCTTCATCGGTTAAGTATTCCCCTAGTGAATAGTAGGCTTTTTTAACGAGGAATTCGAACAAGCTTTTTTTGAACTCTACCAATCCTTCTGAGTTATATTTCTTGTAAATTTATTGTATATTTTAGGTGCTATCCCGAAAATACTTTTAGCAAGAAAAGATGTATTTACCGATTTTACATACAGTTTGTTACAGCGGCGAGCACTTATAACAACAGAAAATTGGCCCATATTGGCTTTGACGTATACTGCTGTTTGATAAATATATAGGCATGGTAACGTCAGTATGTTGTGCCTATATAAGCTAAGCTATGGCTAAGCTGCTCAATTTTTAAGCGAGACAAAATTCCGCTGTGCTAGTTCCAAATGATGCAATGCAATGGTTGTATATTGTAGATAATAGTGTGATTACATTCAGAGAGCATAGGTATCAGAATATGTACCGCTTGTACCACTGTATGTACTACTCACTGATGCATGTTGTACACCGCCACAGGCTGGTTAGTAAACACGCCGGTCGCGTCCGTCGGCTAGTGTGTATACCGAATATGTACCGCTCGTACCACTGTACTGTATGTACTACTCACTGATGCGTGTTGTACAGCGCCACAGGCAGGTTAGTAAACACGCCGGTCGCGTACACGAGCCACTCGAAGCCGTCGGCTAGTGTGTGTACCGAATATGTACCGCTTGTACCACTGTACTGTATGTACTCACTGATGCGTGTTGTACAGCGCCACAGGCTGGTTAGTAAACACGCCGGTCGCGTCCGTCGGCTAGTGTGTATACCGAATATGTACCGCTTGTACCACTGTACTGTATGTACTACTCACTGATGCGTGTTGTACAGTGCCACAGGCTGGTTAGTAAACACGCCGGTCGCGTACACGAGCCACTCGAAGCCGTCGGCTAGTGTGTGTACCGAATATGTACCGCTCGTACCACTGTACTGTATGTAATACTCACTGATGCGTGTTGTACAGCGCCACAGGCTGGTTAGTAAACACGCCGGTCGCGTCCGTCGGCTAGTGTGTATATCGAATATGTACCGCTCGTACCACTGTACTGTATGTAATACTCACTAATGCGGGTTGTACAGCGCCACAGGCTGGTTAGTAAACACGCCGGTCGCGTCCGTCGGCTAGTGTGTATATCGAATATGTACCTCTCGTACCACTGTACTGTATGTACTACTAACTGATGCGTGTTGTACAGCGCCACAGGCAGGTTAGTAAACACGCCGGTCGCGTACACGAGCCACTCGAAGCCATCGGCTAGTGTGTGTACCGAATATGTACCGCTTGTACCACTGTACTGTATGTACTACTCACTGATGCGTGGTGTACAGCGCCACA
The DNA here is from genome assembly GCA_932294315.1 of Epinotia nisella. Lineage (NCBI taxonomy): Eukaryota > Metazoa > Arthropoda > Insecta > Lepidoptera > Tortricidae > Epinotia > Epinotia nisella. Next base: position 14,450,566 of record OW028693.1, read on the forward strand.
GGCAGGTTCGTAAACACGCCGGTCGCGTACACCAGCCACTCGAAGCCGTCGGCTAGTGTGTGTACCGAATATGTACCGCTTGTACCACTGTACTGTATGTACTCACTGATGCGTGTTGTACAGCGCCACAGGCAGGTTAGTAAACACGCCGGTCGCGTACACGAGCCACTCGAAGCCGTCGGCTAGTGTGTGTACCGAATATGTACCGCTTGTACCACTGTACTGTATGTACTCACTGATGCGTGTTGTACAGCGCCACAGGCAGGTTAGTAAACACGCCGGTCGCGTACACGAGCCACTCGAAGCCGTCGGCTAGTGTGTGTACCGAATATGTACCGCTTGTACCACTGTACTGTATGTACTCACTGATGCGTGTTGTACAGCGCCACAGGCAGGTTAGTAAACACGCCGGTCGCGTACACGAGCCACTCGAAGCCGTCCGCTAGTGTGTGTGAACCGAATATGTACCGCTTGTACCATGCCGTGCCCTTATATCCGGTCCACAGGAAGAACATCGTTGACGTCTGGAAAACAGTTCATGGCTATAGTAAGGGCCGTTGACTTAACCCCAGTTTTTTCTCCAAAGTGTTACTCATTTATTTGTAAAACCAATTTACATGTCAAGGTTGTATTTGAGTGTACGTGTTTCATTGGTCGTGTCCGGATGGCTTTTAAAAGAAATGCCATTGTTTCGAAGTTAAGTGGAAAGGCTCACTTCAAATTGTAAATAGTAAATCCATACAAATATTATAAATGTGAAAGTAACTCTAGTAAACGACTGTTACCTTTTCACGGTTAAACTGCTAAATCGATTGAGATGAAATTTGCAAAAAAAAAACAGGGCTCAAGGAAAAAAAAAGGGAATATTGACTATGCAGATTATTAGAATGGAATAATTTCTGCTGAAAAAAAAAACCGGAAGATGTGCTACAGAAAAAGTAAAGACTGGTAAATTTCACGAATGGGAATATTCACAAACAATATTTAAAAAGAATTCAAAAAGAAGAGAAGAGGAAAAAAAAATGTGAAAAATATCGCTATACTCAGGTTGTATAGAGCTAGGCTAGGAGCGGACAGAAGTTAGTACTGTATGATTCTAACGAGCACATTCACCCGAAGATTGTAGTTATGATGTAACAGGAATACAATTCAATTCTGAATAGTCATATCTCCAAAAGCATCATCAACTTTTGGCATAATAAGTTTCTGTTAAAAAATTCCTTTCTCGTACAAGCTTTTATTGCCGACTGTACTTTTATGTATACCGTCATCCACTACTCATTGAGATTATTCTAACGAGGCAAAACTCAACGGTGTTACGTCGGTTAAGTACTGAATTCCCATAGCCACCTTCTGTCTCCATCATCAGATCAGCTCGATGGTGCCATAATATTGAATTGTCATCCAAACTATACTTAAACTCACAATTGCAGCTCAATCGGATAGCGGCAATTGACTGAAAAAGAGATTGCAAATTTTTCCGAACAACTTACTTATACATAGGAACAGGTCAAGTTAATATAAAGCTTGTAATCCATTGCCCTTTGGGTGACTTTGAGCCTTCTTATGAGGCTCATAGTAAGCGACCACGTTTCAGTGCCATACGTCATCACTGGCAACACACTCTTGACTCTCGTCTTGAGACACTGCGGAATATTGGACGAAAAGATGTATCGTAGCTTCCCGAACGCTTCCCAGCCGAGTCGGATTCGACGGTTGTAGTGTACGTTACATGAAACGTCAAAAAGGGTCTGGTAACATAGAGTTTGTATGCTATATCTCTTGGAACAACTGACGTCACGATTTTCCACGGTCAAACAGCGTCCGTGTATTTAAAAATTGCAAAAAAGTTGAAGCCTAATTTTTTTCGAGTATTTTTGTGGGTTTGTTTATTGGTAAGAAGCTTTTGTTTATTGGTAAGTAGCTTTTATTTATTGGTAACTAGCTTCTGTTTATTGGTAACTAGCTTTTGTTTATTGGTAACTAGCTTTTGTTTATTGGTAACTAGCTTTTGTTTATTGGTAACTAGCTTTTGCCAGCGACTTCGTCCGTATGTATCTCGTTTATATCGTACCGCCACACAAACATCCATCCTAAATTTCACCACCCTAGAATTCTATATCCTTCCCGAGGATTAAAACTATCTCCATACCGAATTTCATCTCAATCGGTTCAGCGGTTTAACCGTTACAAAAGTAACATAGCTTTCGCATTTATAATATTAGTATGGATTTAAGAATAATACAGTTTTTCTATTGTCAACTATACATTTATTATGTAAGAGAACTTTACTCACCCACATACTAAAGTCATATCCCCAAGGCAGGAACAGTACCCCAGTGTTGTACTTCTCCCAATGGCTGAGGTAGAAATTGAGTAGTATGTTCCACATTATGTAGTACATCCTGTAACAATTTGAGTCGTATGGCGTTAGTTATAAGGGTTATATATACAGTGTTAAAAAAATTGAGAAAAGTAGTTTAGTATGAAAAACGTCTTCTATATTATCAAACGGAACCCTTATAGTTTCGTCATGTCCGTCTGTCCGTATGGTAACTATAAGGTGTATTTGAATAAGATTTTGAGGATATGTGTTTTTTGTTAGCCGCTACAGTTTTGAAATGAAATTAAATGAAATAATTTATTCGTGACAAAGCTTAATCATACAGTTACAACTTAAAATACTAGAAATATAAACTATATATGTATACTAAGCAGTTTGTCACGAAATGGTCTCGCCTCAGCATAATGCTGGTCTTCCGGCGAGACTAGCGCTGATTTTGTAATTAAATGACAAAAAAAAATTATCATTATAAATTTTTCAGCATTTTTTTTGATTAAGTGAATAGAGTCGGAGAGAATCGCCCTGAAATCACTAAAATTGTGTCCCCCTCTCTAATTTTTGAACGGTGTATATTAAAAATATAAAAAAATCATAGACATAGGGCTTATTAAATTCTTTCAACATGAATTATTTTAAACAAAATCGGTTCATAGCTTTTAGAGACATTGCTAAAAAACTGTCTTCCCTATAGGGAAAGACGTAAGTGCCGTAAGATGTCTGTGACGACACGACCATTTTAATAGGCGCGGAACCCTTCGTTTTGCGTGGTCCGACACGCACTTGGCCGGTTTTTTCTATTGTAATTACTAGCAACACAAACTAGTTTCCGACCTAGATATGGCGGATCCCGTTGAGAATACAAAGTTACATTATATTCCAGCTTGCAGTTTTAAAACGAGAAGCAAACTACTTTAGTATGGAGAGTCGAGCTTCCTGGAGCCGTAGTATGGTTGGCCTTGTCACGCGATAGGTGATAGGATAGAGCGTGCGTCACTGGCTGACACCGTTCGATAGAACGAGACGACGCTCTTATCTTGTCACTTGTCGCGTGATATGGCCAACCATGCTACGGCTCCTGGAGTCTCTCAAGCGAATAAGTCCTTTCAGGCCTGGACCTTAAAGAACTGTTTACCTGATAGGCGACACGGAGTAATCCAAACACCCGAAGATGGAGTAAAGGCAGGCGGGGATGAAGAACACTGAGTATGAGTCTAGGCCGTGATCAAATAGCTCCCCTAGAGGCCCTGAGGTCTGTGTGCGGCGGGCTTGCTTACCGTCGATGCCATCTGGAACAAAACGGGCTGTCTTAGCGAATTTAGACGAGTTAGTTCGAGGGCCGACGCGTAGCGGAGGCCCTCGAAAGTACAAGTCCAGCTATTGCACTTTCGGCCGAGGCTTAACATAGTGCTTTTCAAGGCTACTGCAAGGAAATTGCAAATAATTATAATTTTAAATCAAAATTAAAGATCATAATATTAAACAGGCTCGCTTGCCTCGCGCCCGGCGCGGCCGAGGAGGAGCACAGGCAGCGCACGCCGGCGCGACCGCGCGGGGCCCTGTGATTGGTCGATCGCTGTTCAAACAATGTTATTGTAGGACAGTTTGAAGTCATAGATGGCCTGTTCGTGCGACGTCCAACTAACCTCAGCTTTGACGCCTGAATTCTGACCATCTTTCGCCACATTTCCGAGCAGTGGCATGAAAATATATGTTTTGACAGCCTTGGATGCGTTTTGCGCCTGAAGATTTGGCATTAGCAACGTTGTGACGGTCGTAGCTTTGCAGTGCCGAAACACGGGCCTTTCCATTTATTTATGCTTACACGTTTCGTAACAATATCGGCAGGTTAGACGTGACTTAAACATCACTTTAGTTAAGCTTAGCCTGACATTTTAAATGAAACTCTACCTTATAGGAAGATAGAAGTAGAATCCTTACGCTTTTATAGAAAAAAACCGGCCAAGTGCGTGTCGGACCACGCAAAACGAAGGGTTCCGTGCCTATTAAAAAGGTCGTATCGTCACATAAATTTTACGGCACTTACGTCCTTTTCTTTGAGGAAGGCAGTTTTTCAGCAATATCTCGAAAACCTCTGAACCGATCTTGTTCAAAACAATTTTCGGTGAATGAAATTAATAAGCCCTATGTCCATTAATTTTTCCATATTTTTAAAATACACCGTTCAAAAATTAGAGGGGGGGGGGGACAGAATTTTAGTGACTTTCGGGGCGATTATCTCCGACCCTACTCACTTAATCAAAAAAAATGCTAAGAAACCTTATATTTATTTTGAAAGGCCTATCGATTGATGTGCCACACGGGGGGGCACAATGAAAAATTTTTTTTTGACTTTTAGTTATATGTATGGAGTGCACCCCTAAAAATTTTTTATTTTGTCATTTTAATGACAAAAGTATGTAGCGGCTAACAAAATACACCTATCCTCAAAATTTTATTCAAATACACCTTATAGTTTTCGAGTAAAATGCCTGTGACATACGGACAGACGGACAGACGGACAGACGGACAGACGGACATGACGAAACTATAAGGGTTCCGTTTTTGCCATTTTGGCTACGGAACCCTAAAAATTGTACTACAACTATGGACCTAAACGCAGAATTTCGCGACCGAAACAGCAATTTACTTCATTTTCCATACAACGATTAGTACAAATATCAAACTGTGACGTCATACTCCAATGTCAATTGGGTACTTTCCTGGGTAAAAAAATAATAATTCTATTTAGTCCGTCAGTAAGATTATCAACAAATATTGGACACATATTTTTTATTTTGTCAATCAAAGCCCGTTAAAGTTCCGCGTGACGTCACATTATGCTAAAAAGTGTACCATAATGTCACGCGGTACTTTAACGGGCTATATCTTCACATTTTTTTTATTTGATTGACAAAATAAAAAATACGTGTCCAATATTTTTAGATAATCTAACTTTTTTTAGGAAAGTATTAACAGCCAATTAGTATAAAACGTTTCGGCTGCCGCCAGCGAGGTCCGCCTTTAACTCAATTTTTTGGGTATTTATGTTCTTTAATTGTAGTTGCTCTAATACAAACATTTGTTCCTCTCCAAAAACTGGTTGTTTTTAGGCCTAAGTTTTTTTTTTTAATTACAAGGCGTTTATGCGTGATGCCGGGAAAGAAGGTTAGACGAGCTCGTGGCTGACCGCTAGCCAAATGGAGACTTCGAGTACACCAGGCGCATGCAGCGCGCCACCGGACCTATAGGCGAGCCATCTGCACTCCCCAACAGTGACATAGCGGTCCTCAGCATTGAGGGACCGACTGATTTAATGAATACTTTGCGAATGATGATAGAAAAAAAAACCGGCCAAGTGCGTGTCGGACCACGCAAAACGAAGGGTTCCGTGCCTATTAAAAAGGTCGTATCGTCATAGAAATCTTACGGCACTTACGTCCTTTTCTTTGAGGAAGGCAGTTTTTCAGCAATATCTCGGAAACCTTTCATCCGATCATGTTCAAAACAATTTTCGGTGAATGAACTTAATAAGCGCTGTGTCCATGAATTTTTTCATATTTTTAAAATACACCGTTCAAAAATTAGAGGGGGGGGGACAGAATTTTAGTGACTTTCGGGGCGATTATCTCTGACTCTATTCACTTAATCAAAAAAAATCTTGAGAAACCTTATATTTATTTTGAAAGGCCTATCGATTCATGTGCCACACGTGGGCTCACGATGAAAAATTTTTTTTTGACTTTTAGTTTTATGTATGGAGTACACACCTAAAAAAATTTTTTTTAGTAATTTTAATTACAAAACTTTGTAGCGGCTAACAAAATACACCTATCCTCAAAATTTTATTCAAATACACCTTATAGTTTTCGAGTAAAATGCCTGTGACATACAGACAGACGGACAGACGGACAGACGGACAGACGGACATGACGAAACTATAAGGGTTCCGTTTTTGCCATTTTGGCTACGGAACCCTAAAAACTCACCTAACGTGTACGCCAGGAACAGGAGCACAGCTTAGTAATAAGCATACCACAGCGTCTGCGGTACGACCTTTGGCCTCGCGCTCAGCTCGACAGCGGTCACGTTGCGTGCGCTCGCGGCCGTATACGAGTAGTTGTACCACAAGAGCAGGTTCAGTTTCAGTGCCATTTATAAATTTATTGCTAGTAATACTCTGAATAATGTGATAGAAAAACTCACCTAACGTGTACGTCAGGAACAGGAGCACAGCTAAAGTGTACAGTCAGCAGCAGAAGTAGCTAAGCGGGCCGGGTGTTCAAAATAACATGCACACGCTCTTAATTTCTTAAGAATAAAGTCGTGTGCAGGTCATTTTGAACACCCGGCCCGCTTAGCTACTTCTGCTGCTGACTGTACCACGGCGTCTGCGGTACCACCTCCGGCCTCGCGGTCAGCTCGACAACGGTCACGTTGCGAGCACTCGCGGCCGTATACGAGTAGTCGTACCACAAGAGCAGGTTCAGTTACAGTGCCATTTATAAATTTATTGTTAGTAAATACTCTGAATAATGTGATAGAAAAACTCACCTAACGTGTACGCCAGGAACAGGAACACAGCTAAAGCGTACCACAGCGTCTGCGGTACCACCTCCGGCCTCGCACTCAGCTCGACAGCGGTCACGTTGCGAGCACTCGCGGCCGTATACGAGTAGTCGTACCACAAGAGCAGGTTCAGTTTCAGTGCCATTTTTAAATTTATTGTTAGTAATACTCTGAATAATGTGATAGAAAAACTCACCTAACGTGTACGCCAGGAACAGGAACACAGCTAAAGCGTACCACAGCGTCTGCGGTACCACCTCCGGCCTCGCGCTCAGCTCGACAGCGGTCACGTTGCGAGCACTTGCGGCCGTATACGAGTAGTCGTACCACGAGAGCAGGTTCAGTTTTAGTGCCATTTTTAAATTTATTGTTAGTAATACTCTGAATAATGTGATAGAAAAACTCACCTAACGTGTACGCCAGGAACAGGAACACAGCTAAAGCGTACCACAGCGTCTGCGGTACCACCTCCGGCCTCGCGCTCAGCTCGACAGCGGTCACGTTGCGAGCACTTGCGGCCGTATACGAGTAGTCGTACCACGAGAGCAGGTTCAGTTTCAGTGCCATTTTTAAATTTATTGTTAGTAATACTCTGAATAATGTGATAGAAAAACTCACCTAACGTGTACGCCAGGAACAGGAACACAGCTAAAGCGTACCACAGCGTCTGCGGTACCACCTCCGGCCTCGCGCTCAGCTCGACAGCGGTCACGTTGCGAGCACTCGCGGCCGTATACGAGTAGTCGTACCACAAGAGCAGGTTCAGTTTCAGTGCAATTTTTAAATTTATTGTTAGTAATACTCTGAATAATGTGATAGAAAAACTCACCTAACGTGTACGCCAGGAACAGGAACACAGCTAAAGCGTACCACAGCGTCTGCGGTACCACCTCCGGCCTCGCGCTCAGCTCGACAGCGGTCACGTTGCGAGCACTTGCGGCCGTATACGAGTAGTCGTACCACGAGAGCAGACCGAAGTCTAGCACCGTGAGCAGGAAGCCGAGGAACGTGAGCAAGTTCGGGGCCACCCAGCGTGGTACCAACTGGAAGAAAATAGTTCATGAATTAACAATAACGCGCCTTTGAGTTTACCCGTTTGACAAAGAGTTCTGAAAAGGGCTCAACGTCGGGATGTATTTAATACACAATATACGCGGTGGCCGTTGGGGCGGAAAGGTTCTCGAGTGGTGACCACGTACCGGCAGGCGCAGCGTGGGTAGACTCCCCACAAGCTGGACTGGTGACCTGGTAAAGGTTGCGGGAGAGAGAATTGAATTTGGTTAAAACTTAGTTTTTAAAGTAATTTCTGTATTTCTTTCAAATCAGCATTTTTTTACGAAACGTCACATTTGTGATATCACATTTTTGTGATAGCAGAGAATTTTCTCTGTTATTATTGACTGCTGTATTTCCGTTACAAATAATTTACTATATTACTCATAGTGAGTCGAAATCTGTATCGATTGATAACGCTATCAGGTATGGTTCGATTCGATGCGCGTCAAGGGTTCATAAATATATGTACATTCGTCTGCATGAACTCAAACACGATGTTTGAGAACGTATTTATAAATAAATTTCAACGTAAAAACTTAAATAACGTAAAGACTTAAATATTTAAAAACTTAAATGTAGCAATTTAGTGTCCGTGTAGCAGTCCTGTTACTTGATACTGGCAAATTTGAGCCGACACAGTTGGCCAGAACGCCAAATAAAAAGAAGAGTGCCAAATTGACCGGTCCTGCGCCACCCAGGACCGGTCAATTTGGCACTCTTTAGGGGAGGCCTATGTCCAGCAGTGGACGTCTTTCGGCTGATATGATGATGTCCAAATTGTACAGTCCAACTGAACTACTTGTGTAGAGAATTCCACATGTACCGTAAAAAAATACCTATAACGGATGGAATGGATTATGTTTATTCAGCTGGAATAACCAAATTATTTTCCTCATTATAATGCTGTATGTATATTACTTATTGTAGGTAAATTATTTTCACGCAAGATTTCAGAAAAATAATGAATAAGAATAATACCCATACTGTATATATTGCTATGATGATTAACAATATCGAATTAATGAGTTGCGTTACACAAAATGCCGGATTGTTACTGCCCACGCGGCTCCGCCCGCTTATTGTAAAGAACGCAGGCAAAAACGGGATCTAGACACGCGGTAGCGTGTCAAGCCAAGTTCAAGCAAAGGAACTGGCTAGCCAGCGCCGAGTGTAATATTACACGAACCACTTGGTGCCACTTTTGACCCTTCTCTAACTTAAAACCTCTTTAACGTAAACACATAAAACTACGTGTGTTTAATTATATCCATAAGGACATCTAGAAGTCCAAATTTTTTTTTATTGTAGCATTGGAACCGTTACAAGCAGATATTTGAAACTATCCCAATATATATTTGCTATATAACAGAAATATAAAAATAAAGTCAAAAAATAAGTGGTGTCCTCATACAAAAAACTTGTAATACGCGCTAAACAACCGGCCAACGGTGTGTCGTCGGCGGCGCGCAGCACCATATAATTATACACAGAACAGAAGTAAATCTAAATAAAAGCGCTCCCGAGCAACACGGAAACGCAAATAAAACATAAATCTCAATACCTGCCTAGTTTTCTTTACAAAAAGTAATGATATCCCACCAAAAACATAAATGTAAAAAAGGAGAGCCAAGTTCAATACAAAAATTATACTTGGCTGTGGGCTTCACCGCAAAAAGAATGGAGATCTAAATGAGTCCCAAGTTATGCAAAATCCAAATATGTATTTATAGGAACAAAATAACATTATGAACAAGTATTAAACTCTATTTGTTTGCTTTATTGGATACCTATAACAATTGCTGTTATTTAAAAATGTGAGATCTTAAAGTAGGTTAGATTTGACTTGTCCTGTTTTTATCAGAAATATATATATACATATGTTGAATAACTTTATAAAATGACTGATGTAATGAAAACTGGTTTTTTTGCAATAAGGAAGACTCCTTTCTTCATGACATGATTCCATAAGACGACAAATACATTTCCTATGTTTACTCGGTTGATAAATTATACCGGGAGATATGGTAGACACACTGTACTAATTTAACATTTTAAATTAAACAAATAGATAAAGAAAGACATCCACACTAATACTAGAGACTCTGTGAGCTGAAGAACTCACATTTTTATATGCAAATATTAACATACATACATTACATACAAAGAGTGTACATGGATGAAGTTGCGGGCTATTATTATTCTGGTACTGGCTTCCCGCCTGTGAGAGCTCTTATATCACTGTAACCATTGCTGATCTATTGTGATCGGCACTTACTACAATTCTTGGTCAATTCCTGCAAACTCAAAGAATTGCAGGAGTTTGTGGGCACATAAAGTGTTTGTCCAGAATGAAATCGGTTAGGATGTGTGTAGGCATCTCCTCTGCTTGAAGGCAGAGGATGCACTGCCTTGTGTCCCTCAGTCCCAACACTTGCATGTGCTTGTTAGGCAACAATGCCCTGTAAGCACCCTTACCAGCATGCACAGACGGTTTCTGCTTAGCACCAAGGCAAAGTCGCGGGCTAATTATAGAATAAAAACCGGCCAAGTGCGAGTCGGACTCGCGCACGAAGGGTTCCATACCATTATCTATAAAAATGGCAAAAATATCATGTCTGTTGTATGGGAGCCCCAGTCCGACTCGCACTTGGCCGGTTTTTTAGTATTTGTTGTTATAGCGGCAACAGAAATACATAATCTGTGAAAATTTCAACTCTCTAGCTATTACGGTTCTCGAGATACAGCCTGATGACAGACAGACGGACGGACGGACGGATGGACGGACGGACAGCAGTCTTAGTAATAGGGTCCCGTTTTCACCCTTTGGGTACGGAACCTTAAAAACTACCAATTATATAGAGCATTATTCTCAATGACTAGGTATTACTAAAATTAATAAAAATTCTTACCTCAACCACTTTATTCCAGAATGGGTGCATAACATAGACACTGAGGGGGCTTGTGTCTATCGCCATGTACTGAAAATAGAATAATTTACTTTAAAATTAAAGTTTTAATTTAACCAACTTCAAATCAGTACACAAATTGCTTCAAGTGTGCCTATAAAATTTGAAGAGTTCCTTCGATTTCTCCAGGATCCCATCATCAGATTCTGACCTGATGATCATGGGACCACCTGGGAAGGATACCCTTTCACACAAAAAAAAGAATTTTCCAAATCAGTCCAGGTGTCTTCATATAATCTAAATAAAATATTCCAACGAATTGAGTGTTGTCCTTTTTGAAGTTGGTTTAAATACAATATCAAAACTACTTAAGCTATATCCCTTCTTTTGGAAGGGAGCCAATGACGGGATTAACTGAAGCTAAGCTATCTACTAACATAACATGACAATTTATTTGTATCTTAAATTACTTTAGCAAAAAAATTGTGGCCACCAAACAAATTATTGCTGTCCATTAGGTTTAATTTAATACAACCATGAAATCTGTTGTCTTAAGACTTAATTAAATGTGTCTTTTCAACTTTGGAAAACATAGGGATTTTATTTTTCATCAATCTAAAAGACAGTGGTAGACTAAGGGGCGGAAGGGACAGACCGGCCCGGGACTCAGGTCCAGTGAGGCCTCCAAATACTCAGGAAAAAAATACATTTTCAAAGGCTGAGGGCCGCATTCAGGTTTGACGCTCCGCTTGAGTGTCCTTCGCTATACTTTATGGTATTAAGAGTATTTAATTGTAATACACAACAAGCTATTATTGTGGTTATTATGAATCAACATTATTTGAAAATATCAGTAATTGATTATACACAGAAGGATTTTCAGTTAGCAAAACTAAGTGCGTCCTATAATTTCTGATTTATATGAAAATTTGAGAAAAAATATACTTCTAATTTGTATTCAGTAATAAATCATGACATGTTTTAATTTAAGACGTTGTGTAAATAAGGTCATGTTTTTTTACTGGCGTAGAACACGTTTTTCCTCATCCATTAACATTTTTAATTAGAGTGCGGCCTATGTGATGCGCAAAAACTTGTTATTTTTAGGTTATGTAAGTAATCAATATCTAGAAACACTTCAATCACGTAATAGCCGATGCAAATTAAAATTAAATGGACTAATGTCCCGCATTATAGTGCTAAATGATTACCTTATAATTATCGAAACCCTCCAAGTGGTCTTTACTTAAATACTTGTAATTGAACATTTTCACAACTTTGATTCACTTATTTATAAAAAGGAAATACTAATAAAAAAGCTGATCAGCTTAATTTGCTATATCTAAGGTATTCACGTCATACTGTGAGTTATTTGCAATTATCAATAATATTATTGCTTTTGAAAATAATCGGCTGCGCTGCGGCTGTGCATGACCATGACGGCATGTGTCATACGCAACTAAAATTAGCTCGGTTGATTGGCTGATTGGATGCTGATGGTGGCACCACACCTTGAGAATGCGTGTTCGCGTAGCATCATTGCCTCTCTTTCATTTGCCGTAGGAAGGCAAAAGATACAGCACGAATATTTGGGCAAATACCGCCAAGTGTAGTCCCACCATGACGCTAGTGACTACAAACGTCAGTCAACAACGTTTAGTTACACGCATCACAGGGTGTAACATGGACCTAAGATACTCAGCACGGCTATCACAAGACGGCGCGCGAGCTCTCTCGATTTTTCTCGCACTATCCGTCTCTGTATTATTAGAAAACTTAGAAAGAGAGGTGAAGTGCGAGAAAAATCGAGAGAGCTCGCGCGCCGTCTTGTGATAGCCGTGCTGAGGGTATTTATTTCAATTGGCGTAAATTGGGCGGTTTGGTAAAAAAAAGAAAAAAATATCGTTTTTAATAGCAAATTAAATCTTAACTAAAAGTTTATTATATAAGAATTATAAAAAAAATTGAGGCCCTCTCCTAGGGGACCAATTACTGAAGATATGGGCCCCAAATGTTTAAACGTCACGGTAATGACATTTTGCATGCTTGGTAATGACTATTAGACATGGTAATGACAAATGTTTCTATTTCCATTTCGTTTGATCAGTTTTTGCAGCATCTGAAGAGTACTGTGTTGTGATGTATACAGTTTATTTCTAAAATAAAGATTATTACTATTAAAAAGATGAATAAAATACCATAATTATGATTTATAATAATTTATTAATTCCACAAGATTATAGGGTAATGTGTTGGTTACTGTAAGTGTGTTGACAAAAGAAATTTAAAAAAATCAGTACTCATAAAAACTATAACAACTAGCTGGACTGCACGGGCCTATAGTACTTATTACACAGGTACATTATCTTCATAATAGTTGACTGATGCGCCTAAGCAATTATTTATTTTGTTGTTTCATATCTAACAAACTCTTCTTGTAGCGAGATTAATTTTTGGCCATTTCATACCGACATTTACGAGCATCATAAAACTTGCCTTTTGCTGACCTTTTAGGGGAGGGACAATGAGATGGACTACAAGACGGGCCAGGAAGTTCATCTTATGGGTTGCGTTTAGATGATGTTGAAAGCCTTTTAGAAAATGATCACGAGATGGCCCGGGAGGTTCATCTAGAGGATTAATTGCTTATGTTGATGAACGCCGTTTAGGAGAATGGCCGTGAGATGGCACAGGTTATCCCTCGATAATCCCGAGGTCGTTTTCAGGTTCAGATGCAGCGTATCTTTTTGCATCAGTTTTTTTTATCCGTAATGTTCTTGCTCTTAAATTCTGTTGATTGATCTTCGATTTTGTTCTTTGCAATCTCTGGAGTCTTGGTGTTAACTTATTTATTATTAGCAGTTTTTTGCCTCTTTTCTTTGAGCATACCGTGCTTTTTCTTTTTCTGGGTATTCTTTATACAGCTTAGGGTTAGATTCAATTCTTTCAAGCCGTTTTTTACAGCTATGCATTTTAATAGCATCATCTCTACTTTATAAACTGAAACAAGCAATACAATGATTTTTTTTTATAGTTGTATGATTAGTATACGAGAAATACACCAAAATTCACGGAAACTATGCACAGACATAAAAAGCAAACATATTAATATTCGGACTCTCATAAATATGTACATGTAATATTTTATATGTACGAATATTTCTATCCACGGTAGTGACAGTGACTCCGCGGTAGGGACTAACTGCAGATGGTCCTTGCCGTGGAGTCACTTTCATTGCCGTGGATTGAAAAGTCCACGGTAATCCATGGTAATGACTACCATGGTAATGACAAAATCCAGAAATGTCCAGTTAGGTATGCGATATATTAAATGTTCCAGAATGATCTACCGATTAAGACACATTAAATCAGTTAGGTTATAAGATAAAATGGGATTAATACAAACAGTGAGTGTACTTACCGAGGAATAAGACCCACGAGAATGACAACTTATTTTGACAAAAGCCACGGTACGACACTGTGAAAACCAAAATAAATACCAATTTTTACGTGAGCGACGTGCGTTCACTCTGCCATCTGTATAAAGATTGGAGGCGTGCGGGGACAGCGGCGGGGTTTATGCGAAACTATTTAGTGAGGAGCTGCACGTCGCATCACATAGTGACACGGTGATGACGAATTAAGTAGGGACCAAAATGTATGATAACGCTGTTAAGTTTTATAGAATACTATTTAATTTGTGCAATCAATAATGTATGTCATAACTATCAAACTTTTGAGGTAAATAGCAATTTCAGTCGTAGACATGCATTTAATAGGTCTTTTTACAGAAGTATTACCGAAAATTGGAAAGTGGACACCCCTTGGTAATGACAATTTGGCCCTTTTGACGAAAATAACTTTCTTATACTTTTATATAAAATACATTTTAATGAAGCACCAGTTAGGGATTATTCTGTATAACAAGTTATCTTATGACACGGTAAGGATCCTACTTCATTAAGAGGGTGATTTTATCGCGGACATCCGATTTGCACCAAATGAAATAATTACCCCTGAGCACTCGAATTATTTACACAAAGCAGATAAGTTAGGATAGATTGATGCTCAATACGCACTTGGCCAGTTTTTAGTCGTATTACTTTACAATATATAAACAGTTACTTACGTATAACATAAAGATGATAAGTTGATTAGCCAAATATCAGATATCTTGTATGTAAAAACTAGCCACATGAAAGTAAATTCTTTTTCTCAAACATGCAATGAAATGTCGTCCTTACGTGCGTTATAACAGGCTTCAAAGTATCACGTTTCGGGCGGAACAACTCGAGAGAACTGTAAAGGAATTTCATACAAAATTGAAGGCCTAGGCCAGGAAGTAATTTTTTTTCATTTTAATGTTAACATGGCGTCTGTGTTCATTGACAGGCTAAACAGCTGAATTCTATTTTTTTATTTTTTCTAGTGGCTGAATGGTTATCGGACCAAAAATGTCCGCGTTAATGCCTATTACACACGAACCTTTATTAAGAATACAAATCTGTATGATTCAGTGCATTGTTTGATGAATAAATTAAAAATATTATCTATACGTAAGTCACCAGAGGCCATAGACAATGTTTAAAATCCTCTGCATTTATTTTATTCATTATAGAAATTAAGATTCTTAATATCAGGTCATGTATAATGGCCCTAATAGGGTCTATTCGAACGCTACACACGCGAAATACGGGCGACTTTCGTAAAAAAACATTAAGTATGGAGGAATTGGAGGGAAAATTAATGTACTATTTTGAGTGGTGCATTGTTTTATTTCATTGCATATGTTTGAGAAAAGCACTATACATGCCTCGCCGTGAAAATGGCTTGCCGGCTTCGTATCACCTACAGTCTATACCTACTCACCCGGCAAGCCCTTCTTTCCCGGCTTCTGCAGTAATGTACTAATTTTTGGTAAAAAGTTAAGAACTACATATAGCGTGTGACTCGCTGGACCTATTTCTCGCACGTTACCTCCTAGGGCCAATAGAGTTAGACCCCCGGCTTGCTTCCAAAAGGATTGAAACCACGGATCTACAGTCGTTAGCCGGTATGCGCGCTCCATGTCGCCAGTCCGCGCGATAGTCAACAGTCAGTCGGTTACGTTACGGTACGCCTTCGGTAACGGATTACGCTCTGCCCTTACGTCTTGAGATATCGTTTATTGAAAAAACCGTCCAAGTGCGAGTTCAACTCGCGTAGTGAGGGTTCCGTAAAATTGCTATGCTCTAAGCATCAGGCGCTCCATACAAAATACACAAAAATATTGAGAATTTTCCCGTTAGTTTGAATGCTCAAACTTTTTATAGGTTTCCTGTAATCTTTAGGCATGGAACTATTTTCCATATTTTTTTTCAGAATTTTAAGCCTAGTAGTTTCAAAAATAAGGGGGGAATGGTCAATATTCGTCTTTTTTCCTAAATTACTTCAAAAATGTTTTTGCTAAAATTATAAAAAACCTGAGATGCTTACAACAACCCCTTTCATTTGATATGTCACACAATACAGTCTGCGAAATTTCTTTTTTTAAATTTCCCGTTTTTCCCCCAAAATTGGCCGCCCTGTTCAGAATTCATTCACTTTACGCGTCCATCTTTGGGTCACCAATTTACATATGTTTACCAAATTTCAACTCAATCGGACCAGTAGCTTCGGAGCAAATCGGCTGTGACAGACGTACAGACAGACGCACGAGTGATCCCTATAAGGGTTCCGTTTTTTTCCTTTTGAGGTACGGAACCCTAAAAACCTTTTGAAATAAAATGAATAAATGTCGTTAACAGAACTTCAATTGAAGGGGAACCCAAAGGGTTTATTAGGGTCTAAAATTGCACGATGCAGCGTCGCTCGGCATATCGAACTTGGCCTGACAGCGACACACTGCCGAGCACCTAGATCTATCAGCGAATACATGCTACTGCGCTTCCATATAAGGAAACTTGTCGTCATCTGTGTCACATATCTTTATCAAAGACAATGAATTTAATCAACTATCAACTTACAGCGATTCCGTAAGTGTATTATCTATTTCCGATAAGCTAAGTCTATTGCTATATTTATTGATTTCAATGCAATATAGCTCTTCTCCGAAACACATTAAGTGCTATTTGTTGGCATAACACTGTGACAAAATAAATTCAACCCTGTTCCGTACAAAATTTGATTCAAAATACAGTGACAAGTGCTTCAAACCCTGCGAGGATAAGATAAAACCTTTGATTATAAACGCACTCTGAATTCTGTTCATGGAATGTAAACATGTGTTAAGTTTATCTGAATTTAAAATGTCAAATTCATCTGAAAGTGACTCTAATGTTCATCACAGCGATGGTGAAGAAGTTGGAAGCACCAATAAAGTACGAAGATATAAATACAAGCCTATCTTCAGACTAATAGATGACGTCAAACTGTGCAGAGAAACAAAAGATGATCAGTCAATTGAGGTAATGGTTGTCGGTACTAATGAAGATGCCGTCGTGCAAGATGGTATGATGAAAGCACCTCCTGTCGTTACATCACCCGAAGCCGAGAACGTGCCTTTGTTTAAAGAGAAAGAAGAAGACAGAGAATTAGAGAATGAATACATTACGACCCCCGAAGTGGAGATCTACAATACGAGAGCACTATCTAAACATAGTCCGACGTATGAATTGGAGAAATTTGAAAAGAACGCAATGATAATATTTAATCAGGAGAATGTTGATGGATATGAGAAAAGATTAGGCACAGAGAAGGACGTAGAGGCTTTAGAAACCACGTTCAAGAGGTTTGGGTTTAAGGTGACGGAGAAGAAAGATCTTACTAAAGCAGATCTGTTAAGTGAACTTGAGGCATGTAAGTATTTTGACATGACAGAGAGGCTTATGCTCAGCAGTGGGCGATTACAGGCTGATGACGATGATGATTATGAACCAAGGCCGAATTGCCTTTCATGACATTGCTGGAGCTCATTACACAATTACACAATTTCGTTACACAATTAGGCTAAGTTCAGATGAACGCGCGACGACGCGCGGCTGGCTCGGCGCGCGGTTTGAGATTGTAACAAATCAATGTTGTTGTGTGCATGACCGCGCGTCACCGCGCGTACACGCGTGCACCGCCATGCATCGCGCGTGTGGTATTTAAAAGTAAAACCATTCCATGTCATTAACACTGTCAATCATTCATATGTCGTACATTTTCGCTAAATAAAGCCTTTTATCTATTCGGGCTTATTCCTTACAATTTATTTAGCGAATATAAAATCGGAAAGCAAATAATGACTAAAAATGGCTAAATATCTCAAACCAGAAAGACTCGAAGTGGATCCGTTATCCGGGCATAACTCAACCGCCCAATGGCTACACTGGAAAAAAACGTTTGAGAATTTCCTAGAAGAATCTTTCCACGACGCACTGGATGACGCCGGAGCCAAAACATCGGAGGTACAATTAAAACTACTGATAAATCATGTTTCTCCGAGTATCTATGAGCATATCGCACACGTCGAAACGTACGAACAAGCTATTAGTGTTTTAAACGGTATTTTCATGAAACCTAAGAGTGTGATATTTGCGCGATATAAGCTTGCAACCAGACAACAACAACCCGGGGAATCGATTGACCAATACATACAAGCACTAAGGCTTCTATCTAAAGAATGTACATTTCAAGCTGTTACAGCGGATCAGAACGAAAAGGATTTTATTAGAGATTCATTCATTTCTGGCCTTGTTTCTCCATCTATAAGGCAACGGTTGCTAGAAAATATGAACCTAACTTTAGATGAAGCTCACAATCAAGCGCGTGCTCTAGAGTCTGCCCAAAGTCAGGCTGAAAGCTTTAATTCTCCACAATCTTTTGCGGCCTCCAGTAATCAAGTCAATCGCAAAATTACTAATCCTACTACCCCCTCTCAAGAAACATGCTTTTATTGTGGAAACTCACGCCACCCTCGACGGCTGTGTCCAGCATCGCAGTCAACGTGCCTCAAAGGCTCTCCTAAAGAAATTCAACCGTCTAAGCAAATATGACCCATTGGTTGAAGAAGTTGACATATTAGAATCGAACCCATTTTATAGCTCAGTACGTCTATCAAACGGGAGGGAACTAACCGTATCAAATCGACACCTAGCTCCAAGCAGAAACCCTGAAGAACCAGAAGTTACTAATAACAATGACGGGCATAACAATCTCTCCGTCACACCCAATCCGGGACAACAGCAACATTCGCAGGAGCTGGGACTAGAGCAGCGTGAGGAATTCGTCCCTGAACAACTAGAACAGCCGGATCCTGCAGAGGCTGTGGAGACTCCGTGCAGGTCCCCAGTACTACGACGATCTGAGCGCATCCGTAGGCCTCCCGCCTACTTCCAGGACTTCCAGACGTAGGGAAGAATGTGGTATTTAAAAGTAAAACCATTCCATGTCATTAACACTGTCAATCATTCATATGTCGTACATTTTCGCTAAATAAAGCCTTTTATCTATTCGGGCTTATTCCTTACAGCGCGCAAGATCTTGACACGCGCGGTCATCTGAACTTAGCCTCAACCTGTTCAGAGGGCCTACCGCGAACGGCTTTCGAAGTTTTCCCTCTCTGTCGCACTTATGTACGAATTCGTAAGTATGACAGAGAGGGCGAATGCCTTTCGCGGTAGGCCCTCAGTGTTCGCGCGGTGTCGCACGGTTTATATATATATCTACAATCCTGTATAGAGCTGTTCAGTTAACCCGCGCGGTTTGACGCGGACGAAGCCGCTGCCATCTGAACAGCTGAATCGCGCGGCAGCGCGCGTCGCCGCGCTGTCATCTGAACTTAGCCTTAGCTCTTAAATTCTCGTACCTTACTTAGGCCACTCGGCAAGCCTCGTGGCCTAAACACGGTACTCAGCTTTAAGAGCCCTTATTGTGTAACGATTATATAAAATACAACTATCTACGAGTCCACAGAAATAATTAAACAAACTTTGGTATCTAATGAAAATCAAAGCCCTGCTGAAACGAAGTGCAAGTCGGAGGTGCGCCGGCTCAATGTCGTTGATGTCTTTTGTATTGGAGCCAACGTGACGTCCTATTGTTCAAATTCATTATAGTTCAGTAAAGGCGCCACGTTGTTTAAAGTGGTCTAAAGCATTGTATAATAATTATTTCAGTTGAGTTGGGAGCTCCATAAAAAAAAGTATGTGGTTTTAGTTCAGTGCACGAAGTCTTAATTCAAATATTAAAGTCGACGAGTATAAAAAAGTATGAAAGAGTCGAGCGCTCGAAAGTCTAAAATCGGTCCCCGTCGAAATTCGAAGTTCGGATATCTCCATCTCTATCGCACTTACAATACTCGAGTGACAGGGATGCAGGTATACGAACTTCGAGTTTCGATTTTCGTGGTAGCGCTGCAGGTGCTTGACCAATAACGATTGGCAATTTGACCTGTGTTGCTTGTTTATTCTATCTAGTAAGAGGGCGTTTCGAGGACATCCCACTCCACGGTTGCCGAGTCGTTGTTGCTATTGTGGCCGCCCATGAGGCCATTATAGGTACACCTAACAATTTATCATAACAACCTAGAGACGCAGCTAAGATGGAAAGAGACAGCAAACATTAAATTCATTCGCTTTGAGACGGTTGTTGTGCCAAATTAATGGGTGTATAACGCTTAAAACAACTGAATGAATACTTCGTGGGGAATCCCAGTGACTTAATTCTTTAACCGGTTTTTACAATAAGTGACATAAAGCTACCATGATAAGTATGATAAGATTGATAAGCTATCTGTGCTGACAAATTAGGTACAACTGTATGTTTTGTTTGTTTATTTACAATTGTGTGTTTATAGATCATTCTAGTTTTTTGACCGTGACGTTAGAAACCAAATCAGCGCAGGATGGATGAAATGGCGACAGGTTACGGGAACCGTCTGCAACGGCCGAATGCCCCTTCGACTGAAGGGCAAAATTTACAAGACCATTATAAGACCTGTCGTCATGCATGGATCAGAATGTTGGGCCACAAAGATGATGGATGAAACGACATTGCATGTTACAGAGATGAGAATGTTGAGATGGATGTGTGGCGTGACGAGAATGGATCGAATAAGGAATAAGTATATAAGAGGAAGCCTGAAAGTAGCACCCATAACTGAAAAACTGAGAGCGAATCGCCTACGGTGGTATGGACATATTATGCGGAGGGATGATAGTAATGTTGCTAGAAGGGCATTAAGTATGAATGTTGAGGGTTGCAAGAGAAGAGGTAGACCAAGGAAAAGGTGGATGGACTGCGTGAAAGACGATATGAATAGGAAGGAAGTGTGTGATGAGCTGACGGGCGATAGAGAGGTATGGAAGAAAAAAACATGCTGCGCCGACCCCAAGTAAATGGGATAAGGACAAGCGCATGATGAGATCATTCTGGTTTTTCTCCTCAAAACAGGCACGGCTTTTGATATTTATGAAAAGCACTTTGTTGGTTGCTAATTTGTCTCTTCTCATTGCCCTAAGACCTAAGTATGTATATACGAGTAGAGTTCGCACATTACTATTAGGTACCTACCGACCTAGTAATATGCTGCCTTCTGCCGCACATTTTTTTTTAAAAGTATTTGTGCGGTTTCTCAATGATTTTATATCCTCATAAGGCCCGCCCCATACAATACAAAATTACATTAAAATTTGAATCACTTAGTGTCGAAAATAGAGTAGTTGTTTTTGTTTCAAAATACGACCGAATCAAAACAAATGCAACTCTATTTCAATTGAAAGTGATTTAAATTCCTTTAAGTGAATAAGTCCTGTCTGTAGGCCCATGGGCCTAAGGAGGATATAGATCGACGCTAAGAGGAAACTCGTTCGAGAGCACTCCTATTGGGACTACAAGTATCCGACTAGGGAGCAGCCGCCTTCTGTGCTCATACGAGTACCTACTCCTGACATGTATATGGTAGCATGAATGGATTTGACTGCATATTTAAGAACAATTCTCACAAAACATTTTTTTTTGATTTTTTTTTATTATTTGTTGTATGTTTTTCTTAATATTTTATTTTTCTTCCCATTTGTAAAACTTGTAGGTTACATTAGTTTTTTTATTTTTTTGTTGTTGTATGTTTTTAGATACCAAAATAAGATCTGGATACCTATAATTAGATGAACATCAACCGAGAATGTTACCAGCTACTTATTGAATTGTATGATGTATTGTCTGTTGGTGATGTTTAATAAATAAATCAACAATTTACTTAGGGTGTATACCCACCATAGCTGTGCAAGGTTGCGAGGCGGGGAGCAATGTAAAAAAACCGGTCAAGTGCGAGTCTGACTCGCGCACCGAGGGTTCCGTACGAAATATCATACAACACACCCGTCTTGCCCCACCCATTAATTTTGGAAAAATCTAAACAACGCATAGTATAGTAAAGTCATGAGCATGACATGAGTACCTACAGCGCCATTTATCGGTGCATTTTGTTACTAAATTGCGCAACCAAGGATCTCGGTATGTACAGTAAGGGAAATGTATTCACGTACCACTGTAGAACCCTGTCGCAATTGACAGGCCGCCGTCACTCAAACTCGAGCGGTATGTTACCTTATTGCGATAGGGTTCTACGGTGGTACGTTAATACATTTCCCTTACTGTATGTTGGTTTTTCAGCGATAATTATTTATCAAGTGAATTCATTTCGATAATTCTTTTTTTATTTGCTAGAAGGTACTTTCAGAACACTTTCATATGAATTTGAAGGCAAAAAATTAAACACAGAAGTATTAAATTACAAACAAAATTAACATATGATTTTTTAAGAATAAAAAAAAACTACGCTAGATAGAGGTATCGTTATACTTTTCCGGTAATATTCACGTTAATATTAATAATATATATTATTTTCAAATTTTTTGCTTGGTTAACTTCGGAGATAAGGGGGGGAATGGTATTTTTTTCAACATTTTTCTTTATAAATCAAAATTTTACCATTGTAGAAAAAAAAAGAAAAACTGTTTTAGAATGTACAATTTAAGCCCTTTCATATGATACCCCACTTGGCCTACTAACTAGACTTTGAATTTTTGCCCCCCCTCTTATCCGCCCTTTTTTATACAAATTAAAAGTAAATATTAAAATTTTTCATTTTCCATACACGAGGATTAACTTTATTTACAACTATTCCAAATTTCAAATCGATAGCATTAGTAGTTCCTGAGATATTTGACTTTGTGACAGACAGACAGACGGACGGAGTCGCACCATAAGGGTTCCGTTTTTACCTTTTTGGTCCGGAACCCTAAAAATGTACCAATAGGAAATATTCGCGAGCACGCCCGGCAATGCTTTGCAATTGGTGGATTTTTAGGTAGTAGCCAAAATGGCAAAAACGGAACCCTTATAGTTTCGTCATGTCCGTCTGTTCGTATGTCAAAGGTATTTTACTCGAAAACTTTAAGGTGTATTTGAATAAAAATTTGAGGATAGGTGTATTTTGTTAGCCGCTACATAGTTTTGTAATTAAAATTACTATGGCCTGCACTCCATACATAAAACTGAAAGTCAATTTTTTTTTCATTGTAAGCCCACATCAATCGATAGGCCTTTCAAAATAAATATAAGGTTTCTTAGCATGTTATTTGATTAAGTATATATATATAGGGTTGGAGATAATCGCCCCGAAAGTCACTAAAATTCTGTCTCCCCCTCTAATTTTTGAACGGTGTATTTTAAAAATATGAAAAAAATCAAGGACATAGAGCTTATAAAACTCTTTCACCGAAAATTATTTTGAACAAGATCGGTTCAAAGGTTTTCGAGATATTGCTAAAAACCTGCCTTCCTTAAAGGAAAGGACGTAAGTGCCGTAATATTTCTGTGACGATACGACCTTTTTAATAGGCACGGAACCCTTCGTTTTGCGTGGTCCGGCACTTGGCCGAATTTTTGACTTACGAGCGCTTGATAATTAAATAAAAGTAAATACGATTTCAGTGTCAAAATTGCAGGCAGTTACTTTCTACCGTTAGAATTAAATGCGAGTGATCAAACCCACTCGTTTTTAAATTTTCTATCGCCATTTCAAAATAGCATTTCATCATTTTTTGTCAGGTTTCGAATGAAAGAGTCGAGCGCTCGAAATCAAAAATGGGCCCCCGTTCTGGTGGCTATGGATACTCACCCTTAAACCTGCAATCCTTTATCCAGTCTGCAACACTGACTTCACCGACTACGGCTGCGTGGCGGTCGCCATCTTGACGCACGGATCGAAGAACGGGCTGCTGCGCGCGCGCAACGCGCCCTACTGTGAGATGGAGCTGCTTAATCACTTTATGAACAAGCCGATGCTCGTCTCCAAGCCCATCTTGTTCATTATCCAGGTACCTATTACCAGGTTTCTCTTGGCACTTCGGCTTTACACTCGGCTCTCACATACGACCGGGGTGTAAATTCAATCAGACTACCTCTGTAGCCTAGTTGGTAGGGACCCTGCCTACGAAGTCGGAGGTCCCGGGTTTGAATTTATGTGATGAGCGGGCATTTATTTGTGTGATCAGCATGAATATTTGTTCCTTATTAAAGTAAGTATGTATATCGTCATCCCCATAGTACAAGTTTTGCTTAGTTTGGGACTAGGTTGATTTGTGTAAGATTGTCCCCAAATATATAAAAAAATCGTTCGGCTGACACCTCCAGACAGTTACACAATCCATGAGTGACTCATAGTAAATGCGCTACTACATGAAAAAAAAATGAAAAATGAAAAAAGTTTATTCAGTTAAACAACCCTTGCTTTACATTATTATACATATAAAGCAATTATCACGTGACGGCGTTGACGCACAAACGAGTCCACCGAACTAGACGGAGCGCGTGCTATACGATAGATTAGGTATTATTCTGTGGTATTACCAATTACTCATCATCGGTAAGGCACACGACTTTCAATCTCAATCTTTAAATCAACGACGAAACGAAAAAACGTATATACGAATATATCATTTAATATTGAACAATAGCTTTTCAGTGAAGTAAGACATCGTGAGATAACCGGTCTAATCCGATCCAGTGTTCAGTCTGGGTTGGAAGGTGAGGATATACATCGCTTTCGCAAATCTAATGGCTACGCCAAATCTAGGGATTAGGTGCCAAAGCGGGTCCTTTAGGACACAACCGGGAAAATCGCTAAGAGGGTTAAGGTACTGCCTGTACATTCGGCCGGCCCACAACACATACTGGGCACAAGCCCCTTCTGGTTCCTCTCATGAATCAGAGGGAATGGGCAGTAGTTTTCAGGCTGGACAAGTGCAAGGTTGGGGACTTTACATGCACATTTGAAATAACTTTGCCGATGTGTGCAGGTTTCCTCACGGTGTATTGCTTCACAGGAAAGCTAATGGTAAATTTATATCTAATAATAATAACATTCCGTACATAACTTTTCCGAAAAACTTATTGATATCCAATCCTGAATTCGAACCAGCAACCACTGTTTAGGCGCACCCCCACGGGCAAGCATGGCAGTTCGCCTTGCAGTCCACCGTGTGTGTACAGCACAGATTTATCTGTTGTGTACAGTTGTAGGCTGCACGGCGGCGTCCAGCAAAACCAAGGTCACAACCGTACTGGATCGCAAACTCCACCCCTTCAACCGGTTTGATTTGGAAAGATAAATGTAGTCTACTGCCATCTGACCTGCCTGCAGGCTACTCAAGGTCACCGCGGCACTATACAATGAGGAAGAGTGATAAAGCCACAAGCAAACAATGTGCCACAGGAGCCGGTCACCAGGCGGATGTCATTAGTGTGTTTGATAATGAAACTTCGCACCTTATCATAAATAATTTACTTAAAAGCAGAGTTTTAACAGACTTCAATTTAGTACTCCGCCAATCCACATGACCTACAAGGACTGCTTTCCGAGCGTAAATACGTTGATTATTACAGACGAAAACCATATCACTGATCCGAGAATATTTAAGGAGTTCCGTCGATTTGGCACACTTGACATTTAGGACTTCATTCGTTGCTATTTCAACGGAATTATATCAGAATCAGTAACGTACTTTTACAGTTTTAAATACGAGTTCCATAAGTCATCTGTGGTCTTCATAAAAAGTTCCACTTCACTAAATTACTGATTTTGGGTGTAAATACACTAGTTATAATAGAAAATACCGAAATTACTACATGCGTGCCTTCTATATTTGAGGAATTCCCTCAATTCCTCATGGTTCCCATCATTCAACTGATGTTTTGATAACAATGGGACCAATCTGGAAGCATATACTTTCAAATAAATTAAAATTGGTTCATTCGTTTAGGAGTTACAATGCCACAGACAGATACACAGACACGTCAAACGTATAACACCCCTCTTTTTGCGTCGGGGGTTAAAAACTATATCATTTATAGCTTTAAGGGACTGCAATCTTGAAGATTTGGTAATAAATAGTTTCAACTTCATGCAGCCCTAAAAAATAGTGTCTTGACAGAGGGGCGAATTCTTGTTATAAGGTTTAATGAACATACGTATTTATTACAGGCGTGCCGGGGCACCAAACAGACGGCCGGCGTGGCTGTCCACAAGGCGGGCCGAGTGCGGCGCGACCTCGACGAAGAAGTGGAGCCCTACACACTACCCGTGGAGTCTGATATGCTGATACTGCACAGCTCTTACGTTGGCAAGCCTTCCCACAGGTGAGATTCTTTAACATCGTGACGTTGGCAAACAAGTATACGGCCTTTAAATAAATGCCTGTGGGTGGAGTAGATTGCCGCTACTTGACGTACTATAAATAGTCGAGCGGCAAGGCACGCTCTGGAGCTCGTGGATTTCCTGGCCCGTACCCCGTGTCAAGGAAAACAGCATGAGGAAACAAACCGGTCCAATCCCTACAATGTCTAGCAACCAATGTCAGGATCATAACTACAGAGCAACAAGTGGTTTATTATTGCTGCGGTCTTCTGTATGGGGCTGTGCTTCCTCAGTTATGCTGCACTTCTTTAATGTAGGCGATCCTTCTACAGGTGCGAGCCTTATCTAGTGCTGATACAACTTCTAAATATAGTACCCAAATACGACACCACTACCACAGTACCACCTGGATAAGCGCTCTAGGGCTTCAGCTAGGCTGGTTCTTACAAGGCGATGTATATGACACGTCTCCTTATTTGCTATTAATACGAACTCCTATTTCATTTTATTCCAGGAACGAACTCCACGGCTCCTGGTTCATACAATCTCTGTGCAATAAGATAGACCAAATGGCTGACTCCCATGATTTCGAGTCCATCCTCACCGAGGTCAAGCGGGAGGTCGCCATAGATAGACACCACAAAGAATACAACAGGAGAACTATGGAGATGGACACTAATAAACAAATGCCAGTCACCACATCGACATTGATAAGGAAGTTGTTTCTGAAGAAGTTTGGCGACGATGAAGTGTGTTATAGAAAGACAGGGAATGAGAGACAAGAGTCGAGGAATGAAGTTTTGGACTGCGGAGCACCGCTCTCGCCGCTTAGGCGGTGCTCGTGTTTCCTGTCGCATTTCGAGTATATAAGGGACTGTTTAAGGTATTTTTATAAGCTGCCCGCGCGACTCCACCTGCGTATTACACACACGCGTTTACAAAGAACACAGGTAGTGCCGCGCGATGCTTATGGTCATTCTGAAGGTCCCCTAAACTGGTGAAAGAGTTGCAAGCGTCCATAGGCTATGATAACCTCTTACCATCAAGCGAGCCGTACGCTTGTTTGCCATCGACGTGGAATAAAAAAATAATTAAACCTGGCGATTAATTCCAAAGATTGCCCTCTACATAGAAACTTACAACCTCACTCTCTCAGTGAGTTTTCTTAAAACTGTTTTTTTAATTCTAGGATGTTGGTCTGCCTGATGGTAAGCAGCCATTCCTCTCTAACCCTCTCTATATCTCTGTTTCATTTGTCTTTCCAGCCACTTCGTAGAAGACCGCCCCGATGACACGACAGCACGAGGGTTCCTGGACGTAGCTAATACTTTCAAGAGCGACAAAGACTTCGACACCACCAAAGAAGTGATGTTGCGAACGATATGCAACCACCTGATAACAAATGCTCAGAAGTGTTCTTTTTACAAATATTTGCACTTCTACAAGAATTAAATGAGCTAACGAAATGTGGACTGTTATTATTATGATTATATCTCTCGATTTGTTTAAGTTATTGTTGTTTGCTTGGCGGTCATGATAAATTTAATTAAATGCTACTGAATCTTGTCAGCGTAACATAAAATAATTTACTTTAAAAGCAAAGTTTGAACCGACTTCAATTCCGTACTTCGAGCTTCGCCAAGCCACATACATGAACATTTCCACATTTCCTTTCCACTTTAGCACATGAACTGCTATCTGAGAGAAAATTCATTAATTCATTACAGAAAAGTCGCTATGTGCGGGCCCGATAATACTTGAGAAGTTCCGTCGGTTTTTCAAGGTTCTTAGTCTTAATAACCTTTGGCACTTCATTAGTTGCTACTTTAACGGATTCATATCAAAAATAAATACACTAGTTATAATTACCTACATTACTTTAAAAACAAAGTTTAAACCGACCTCAATTCAGTACTCTGCCAAGCCACGTAGGTACTTAAAAATTCCACATTTCCATTCCAATTTACCATATGAACTGCTTTCCGAGAGCAAATGCGTTGATTATTACAGGAAAAACCAAGTCGCTATATGTGGGCTGACAATATTTTAGGGGTTCCGTTGATTCCTCAAGGATCTCAGAATTGACACTTCATTATTTGCTACTTCAAAGGAATCATGTCAGAATCTTTGACGTAGGTACTTTACATCCTTGAGGAGTTCCATAAGTCATCTGTGGTCTTCATCATCAGTTCCACTTCACCAAAATTGCGATCTCCGAGGGTAAATACACGAGTTATAATAGAAAATACCGAAATCACTACACGCGTGCCTATAAAATTTGAGGGTTGCCCTCAATTCCCCTGGGATCCCGTCATCAGATCCTGACTTGTGCTCACCCAAATAACTTGAAAGAATACGGTTAAAGGTCTATACGTACTTATAAAATTTCAAAAAATATCCTCCATCTCCTAACCGTTGAGGAGTTGTACCTTCCATCATCAGCTCACAAACATGAAGTGGTGACTTCCAGACGCAAATACCTGAATAGCTTTAGAAAATGCATTTAACATGTAGTACGTGCCTGTAAAATTTGAGGGTTGCCCTCGATTTCTCTAGGATCCCATCATCAGATCCTAACTTGGAGAAAATGGGACCATCTCAGGAGTATACATTTTCGAATAAAAAAAGAATTTTTAAAATCGGTCCACAATTGACGGAGAAATCGGCGAACATACATAAAAATAAAAAATATATATTCGGTGAAACATATAACCTCCTCCTTTTTTGAAGTCGGTTAAAAATAGAAAATACCGAAATTACTATTATTATTTGAGGAGTTCCATCGACTCGAAGTTTTGATAACAATGGGACCAATCTGGAAGCATATACTTTCAAATAAAAAAAGAATTGTACGAATCGGTTCATAAATGACGGAGTTCTAAGATAACACACATAAAACAAAAACAAAAAAAAACCGGCCAGGTGCGAATCGGACTCGCGCACAGAGGGTTCCGTACAAACCTGTAGGTATATAAGTAAATTATTAAAAATATTTTTATTATGTGATGTAACTAAAAAATTACGGTTTTCGCAATTTTTCCTTTATCTGTGCTATAACGAAATTTTAAGATCTAGACACGCGGCAGCGTGTCAAGCCAAGTTCAAGCAAAGGAACTGGCTAGTCAGCGCCGAGTGTAATATTACACGAACCACTTGGTGCCACTTTTGTCCCTTCTATAACTCAAAACCTCTTTAACTTAAACACATAAAACTACGTGTGCTTAATTATATCCATAAGGACATCTAGAAGCCCAAATTTCACGACGCTAGCTCAAACGGTTATAAAGATATGAAGGTCAAAAAGTCGTAAATTTTAGTATTGACTGACATATAGTACCTAAATCTAACCTACTTCCAGATGACCTAGAAGGATGAAATTTGGAATCCAGCTCGGTAATTGTGTGTAAGCGTAGGAAACATTCTAAAAATAAAAAAAATAAAAAAATAGGGGGTCGTCATACAATTTTTTTAAAAATTGTAGCGTTGGAACCGTTTCAAGCAGATATTTGAAACTATCCCAATAAATGTATTATTATATTTGCTATATAACAGAAATATAAAAATAAAGTTAAGTCAAAAAAAAAACCGGCCAAGTGCGTGTCGGACCACGCAAAACGAAGGGTTCCGTGCCTATTAAAAAGGTCGTATCATCACAGAAATTTTACGGCACTTACGTCCTTTTCTTTGAGGAAGGCAGTTTTTCAGCAATATCTCGAAAACCGCTAAACCGATCTTGTTCAAAACAATTTTCGGTGAATGAAATTAATAAGCCCCATGTCCATGAATTTTTCCATATTTTTAAAATACACCGTTCAGAAATTAGAGGGGGGGGGACAGAATTTTAGTGACTTTCGGGGCGATTATCTCCGGCTCTATTCACTTAATCAAAAAAAATGCTAAGAAACCTTATATTTATTTTGAAAGGCCTGTCGATTGATGTGCCACACGGGGGGTCACAACGAAAAATTTTTTTTTGACTTTTAGTTTTATGTATAGAGTGCACCCCTAAAAAAATTTTTTTTTGTCATTTTAATTACAAAACTATGTAGCGGCTAACAAAATACACCTTTCCTCAAAATTTTATTCAAATACACTTTATAGTTTTCGAGTAAAATGCCTGTGACATACGGACAGACGGACAGACGGACAGACGGACAGACGGACAGACGGACATGACGAATCTATAAGGGTTCCGTTTTTGCCATTTTGGCTACGGAACCCTAATAAGTGGTGGCCCCATACAAAAAACTTGTAATACGCGCTAAACAACCGGCCAACGTTGTGTTGTTGGCGGCGCGCGGCACCACATAATTATACACAGAACAGAAGTAAATCTACATAAAAGCGCTCCCGAGCAACACGGAAACGCAAGAAATCTCAATACCTGCCTAGTTTTCTTTACAAAAAGTAATGATATCCCACAAAAAACATAAATGTAAAAAAGGAGAGCCAAGTTCAATACAAAAATTATGCTTGGCTGTGGGCTTCGCCGCAAAAAGAATGGAGATCTAAATTAGTGCCAAGTTATGCAAAATCCAAATATGTATTTATAGAAACAAAATAACATTATGAACAAGTATTAAACTCTATTTCTTTGCTTTATTGGATACCTATAAGACTGATGTAATGAAACTGGAATGTAATGAACTTGGCTCTCCTTTTTTAGGGTTCCGTAGCCAAAATGGCAAAAACGGAACCCTTATAGTTTCGTCATGTCCGTCTGTCCGTCTGTCCGTCTGTCCGTCTGTCCGTCTGTCCGTCTGTCCGTATGTCACAGGCATTTTACTCGAAAACTATAAGGTGTATTTGAATAAAATTTTGAGGATAGGTGTATTTTGTTAGCCGCTACATAGTTTTGTAATAAAAATGACAAAAAAATATTTTTTTAGGGGTGCACTTCATACATAAAACTAAAAGTCAAAAAAATTTTTTTCATTGTGACCCCCCGTGTGGCACATCAATCGATAGGCCTTTCAAAATAAATATAAGGTTTCTAAACATTTTTTTTGATTAAGTGAATAGGGTCGGAGATATTCGCCCCGAAAGTCACTAAAATTCTGTCCCCCCCCCTCTAATTTTTGAACGGTGTATTTTAAAAATATGGAAAAATTCATGGACATAGGGCTTATTAATTTCATTCACCGAAAATTGTTTTGAACAAGATCGGTTCAGAGGTTTTCGAGATATTGCTGAAAAACTGACTTCCTCAAAGAAAAGGACGTAAGTGCCGTAAAATTTCTGTGACGATACGACCTTTTTAATAGGCACGGAACCCTTCGTTTTGCGTGGTCCGACACGCACTTGGCCGGTTTTTCAATCTTGTCTGAGCCTTCTGCTCCAGGATACCTCAAAAGTAAATTTATTACATTTATGTTTTTGGTGGGTTTACTTTACGCTTCCATCTTTGGGTAGGTAACGAATTTACATATGTGTACCAAATTTCAACTCAATCGGTCCGGTAGTTTCGTTCGGAGCAAATCGGCTGTGACAGACGGACAGAGAGACGCACGAGTGATCATATAAGGGTTCCTTTTTTCCTTTTGAGGAATGGAACCCCAAAAGAAACGTATCGTCACAGAAATCTCACGGCACTTACGTCCTTTGCTAGTGACTTTTGTGGCGATTATGTCCAAAGAGAATATTGAATATATATATAGTATTATGTCCGACTCTATTAACTTAATCAAAAAAAATGCTGAGAAACCTTATATTTATTTTGAAAAGCCTATCGATTGACGTGCCACACGTGGGCTTACAATGCTTTTTTTTTGACTTGCAGTTTTATGTATGGAGTTGGAGTGCTCCGCTAAAAAAATTCTTAGTCATTTAATTACAAAAGTATGTAGCGGCTAACAAAATACACCTATCCTCCGAATGTTATTCAAATACACCTTATAGTTTTCGAGTAAAATGCCTGTGACATACGAACAGACGGACAGACGGACATGATGAAACTTTATAGTTTCATCCCCCCTTATGGGTTCTGTTTTTGTTGCCATGTTGGCTACGGAACCCAAAAAATGATTTAACGATAACTTTGACTTAACATTATTTCAATGCATAGCAGGTAACTTACCATCTTTTTACCGGTAAAAGTAGTATAAGTAACGGTACATAATTTAACGTTAATTACAAATTAACGTTAAATCTGTTTCACAGTGGTAACGATACCAAATTTTTAAGGGTATTTCAAAACCCCCGATTTATCAATAGCTGTATTTGAGTATGTGTACTTTAACTTCCGTGAATTTATTAATGTGGACACACTGATTAGTGTTTCCGAATATCGATAACTTATCAGCTAATTCCATTCAGTCGCGTTCTGCGAAGGTGGACAGTTAGTTATATGAATTCATAATCTAAAGTACAATTTAACAAATAAATAATGTCGAACAATGTTAAAAATACAACAGTTTTTAACCGGTTATCTTCACGAATAGAATTTGATGGACATGTATTCAACCCACCGACGTACGTAAGCACACCATTTTTAAATGAAGATAATCAGGAGCAAATAAATGCAGAAGAAAGCAGTCATAGCCCCTTGCATAAATATGAAAACCATGAAGGTGGACATGTAGGACGTTTACCCAAAAAGGACGCGGACACCTACCAACTAGAAAAGTACAGGAAAAACGCTATGATAATATTTAACAATAAAATAGTTTTGGGTTCTAAGGTAAGGAAATACACCATGAAGGATGAGGAAGCAGTAAAAGCGACATTTGGAAAGTTCGGTTTTATAATGGAATCACATTTGGATTTGACGAAAACGGCGGTCATCGATGAACTGAAAGCGTGTAAGTACTTTGAGTGACCATACATGTAGACGTCATCTTATTCTAATAAGATTATTTTATTAGTTCTAAGTCATGACGGCAACGAATACTGTACTCGTAGTTATAACATAAATTATCTGGATACCGTTTCTAAAATACTCATAGGAACCATGATGGCATAAATGGTTCCACGTATATGTTTGAGGTAGCGTTTCATGGTGTTCGTACAAGCAACGTTATGGCGTTTGACAAAGAATTTCGTAGTAGAGAAAGTGTTGCTTGGTTATACCAAAATCAGCTTCATTAAAAAAAACTATTTTGTGTCTTTATTTCCCTTTTTAGGCTTCCATACCTCAAAAGGAAAAAAACGGAACCCTTATAGGATCACTCGTGCGTCTGTTTGTCCGTCTGTCACAGCCGATTTGCTTCGAAACTACTGGACCGATTGAGTTGAAATTTGGTACACATATGTAAATTGGTGATTGGTGGAAGGGGGCCACTTTTGGGGGGTCAACTGAAAAAAAAAAGTTTCGCAAACTGTATTGTGTGACATTACAAATGAAGGGGCTGTTGCAAGCATCTCAGTTTTTTTTTATAATTTTAGCAAAACCTGATTTGAAGTATTTTAGGAAATAAGACGAAAATTGACCATTCCCCCCTTATCTCCGAAACTACTAGGTTCAAAATTCTGAAAAAAATATGGAAAAAAGTTCCTTACCTAAGGATTATAGGAAAACCTATAAGAAGTATGAGTATTCAAAGTAACGGGAAAATTCTCAATATTTTACGGAACCCTCACCACGCGAGTTAAACTCGCACTTGTCCGGTTTTTTACCTTAGCCTACTCAAACAATTAAACGATAGGTATAATCAAGTTAAAAATATGATGTTTTTATCATCATCATCATATCTGCCGAAAGACGTTCACTGCTCATCATAGGCCTCCTCCAAAACGTGCCACAATGACCGGTCCTGTGCCACGCGCATCCAGCGGACTCCCGTGACCTGACCACGGTCATCAGTCAATCTTATGGGGGGCCTACCCACGCCGCGCCTTCCGAGACGTGGTCGCCACTCGAGAACCTTTCCGCCTCAACGGCCATCGGTCCTACGTGCAATGTGCCCCGCCCACAATACAATGTGCACGCAGTGGCATCCTTCCGAATCTTTCCGCCCTAACAGCCTTCCATCTTTTTTACGTTCCATCAGCCTGGCCTACTGCCACTTAAGTTTAGCGATTTGTAGGGCTATTATACCGATTACCTTAGTTCTGCTAAGGATAGCCTCATTTCTTATGTTATTTTACCTTAATTAGAATCTCTTATGTTGTCCTAAGTTTCCACGTAAAAAGTTATCAGACAACATTTTAATGATATTTTAATGTTATCTTTCCAGTTTGTTTGAAGGACTTCAGTGACTATGGGTGCATTTGTGCGGTGATCATGTCGCACGGCTCCAAAAACGGGCACCTGCGAGCATACGACACAACATACACCGAGCATGAGATCATTGAATGCTTTAATGCTGAGAATAACATCACTATGCTGGGAAAGCCCATCATCATTATAATACAGGTAAGTCCCTATTTTGCAGCAATGCACATGGCTATGGGAAGGGGAAAGCGAGAGGGAAATATGTATAGTTAAATCAGAATTTGCACTCCACTGTCTTGCTTGGCACTAGACGGGGATGTCCGTATTATCTCCAAATACCGGACCTTTAAGAAAAGCCGGTATTAATACCGAAACTGTCCTCAGTAATACTAGATGCAATAATTATTTTTACTAAGCGCGAACATTCTAATAGAAAACATTTCATCTCAAAAGACTGTTAAATATTCTGCTATTACCATGCATGCAGCCTACTTTAAAAACCATTTGTTTTAGCAGGCCTGCCGGGGCGAGGAGCCAGCCACCGCGGTGAATCCTCATACTCCGAAGACAGAGGAGCAGATTGAATTAGACCATGACGAGTACTATACCCTTCCCACGGAGGCTGACATGTTGATTTTCCACAGTAGTTATATTGGAAGAGCGTCGGCAAGGTGAGGAGATTATCAAATCTGGCCCCGTAGCATGGTTGGCCTTGTCACGCGATAGGTGATAGGATAGAGCGTGCGTCACTGGCTGACACCGTTCGATAGAACGAGACGACGCCACGCCCCTATCTTGTCACTAAACTTGTCGCGTGATAAGGCCAACCATGCTACGGCTCCTGCATTACCCATAGCCGCCTGACAGCTCGCGCGGCGTGTCGCTCGACATTAAGCCTGTGCGTAAACGCGTCCTAAGATCGTGGTCACCAGATGTCTGCGACTGCTTAAAAATAGGAGTGTAATGAATGAATGAATGAATGAATGAAAGCATTTATTTCGAGTTACACAAGACTCATACAGTAAAAGTTTAAAATTACAGAGTTTAGCACCTATATCAAAATTAATATTAATACAGATAGGCACTCAAGATTCATGTACTTTTCGAGATCTGGTTATATGGATTGTGATTCGAAAAAAAGACATACTAACTTAGTTCGTAATAAACTAACAACCCTAACATTTCCTAACATCATTATACCCTATTTTTCAGCCCCAACGCCCAAGGCAGCTGGTTCATACAAGCCCTCTGTGATCAGATCAATTTGCTGGCAGCCGTTGCTGATTTTGAAACAATTTGCCGAGCGGTGAAAAGAGAAGTGGCGACAGAAAAACAATACAATATCACTCTGGGTCAAAGGGAAATAGTCGTAAAACAAATGCCAGTTATGACTTCCACTCTCATGAGGCTTTTATACTTAAGGAGGTTTGAAGGCACTGATCAGGAAGATGGGACTTTGCGTGCAGAAGATACAAAGAAGATTGAAGAGGGCCTTTGTTCGGAGAACTTAGCGGATGGCTGTGGATGTGACGAATATTTTGATTATCTGAAGAGATGTTTAAGGTAGGTTTGAAAAAAAAAACTTTGAATAATGTTAATTAGTTTGTTTAGAAGTGACTAATGAAGCTTTCGTCTCGGAACATGCATCCGGTATCCCAGTCCATCTTTGCCCTGCCAACCCAGATTTCGGGCTGGCATGCAGCACAATAGATCAACGCTGCCATTGACACACAATATGTGTCAATGGTATTGTATGTTTACTTTCTTTGTCTCTGTGTGTCTTTTGTGTAGTGAATGAATGTCTTTTTCTTTCTATCCACCTAACGTTTTTCCCGATTGCATCCTAAAAGAGCCAAGGCCCGCTTTGGTACTTCAGGCGATGCCTTGATTCGAGTCGATTCGCGAAAACCACGCCCCCTCGTAAGAGACACTCGAGAAAGGGAGATGCAACACTCTTCGAGAAAGGCTTTTTTGGACTTATTTCGATAAATACCTAACTTAGTGAAATTTTATTCATTTTTCATTAAGTGAGATTTTAGATGAGGGTAAATTCCATATAGTATAAATAAACTGGATTGTGTCGTAAAATAATGTAAGTATTGTTTAGGTAGGCCAAGTTAAAAAACCGGTCAAGTGCGAGTCTGACTAGCGCAAACGCATAGTGTAGTTAAGTCATGAGTACCTACAGCGCCATTTATCGGTGCAGTTTGTTACTAACTTGCGCGACCAAGGAACTCGGTATGTAGTAAGGGAAATGTATTCACGTACCACCGTAGAACCCTGTCGCAATTGATAGGCCACCGTCACTCAAACTCGAGTGGTATGTCACCTTATTGCGATAGGGTTCTACAGTGGTACGTTAATACAATTTCCTTACTGTATGTTGGTTTTTCAGCGATAATTCTTTATCAAGTGAATTAATTTGGATAATTATTTTTTAATTTGCTAGAAGGTACTTTCAAAACACTTTCATACGAATTTGAAGGAAAAAAATTAAACACAGATGTATTAAATTACAAACAAATCTAACATATGATTTTTGAAGAATAAAAAAAATTACGCTAGATAGAGGTTTAGTAATACTTTTCCGGTAATATTCACGTTAATATTAATCATATATATTATTTTCAAATTTTTGGCTTGGTTAACTTCAGAGGTGGGGGGGGGGGGGGGGGATGGTATTTTTTCCAACATTTTTCTTTATAAATCAAAATATTACCACTGTAGAAAAAAAAGAAAACTGTTTTAGAATGTACAATTCAAGCCCTTTCATGTGATACCCCACTTGGCCTACTAACTAGACTTTGCATTTTTGCCCCCCCTCTTATCCGCCCTTTTTTATACAAATTAAAAGAATATATTAAAAATTTTCATTTTTCATACACGTGGATTAGCTTTGTTTACAACTATTCCAAATTTCAAATCGATAGCATTAGTAGTTCCTGAGATATTTGACTTTGTGACAGACAGACAGACGGACGGAGTCGCACCATAAGGGTTCCGTTTTTACCTTTTTGGTCCGGAACCCTAAAAAGGAAAATAAAGACCCAATTTTGGATTTTTATTCTGTCGATGAAAGTTTAAGCAATCATGTATCGATTAAATCAGATAAACTATCTTATAGTCAAGAATCACATATCTGAAAATCAGTCCTTATTGTTTCCAAATCTAGTTTGAACGGCGTTTCAAAGAACGCGATGATTTTCAATTCAACCTCTTTTTGTCTGGGCGCTGATTCCGCAAAAGCGACTGCTATCTGACGAACAGAGGGATAATCTAACTCTTGTGCGGATTAGATCGGTTTCCTCACCGAAAAGTTACTTTTGAATATCAAATTATATTTCGTTCGTATTTTTTTCTGAAAAACCCAGTGGTACGAGCCGGAGTTCGAACCCACGCGTGCTTTAAACCGCTGCTACTCTATTTTTACCTTTTTACTGTGATCATGTCACGAGGTGACATAAACACAAGTCGAATTTCTCCACTTGTCTATGTTATAGGCACCAGCGGCATGATTGTAGTTTTTTACATGTTTTAGGTTATTCATCAATGAAAACCCTGACGACGACGTGGCGGCGTCAATCCTGAAAATTTCAGAAAAGAATCGAACCATCAACGGAGTGAAGTTGGTGGATTTGATCCGTAACTATCTTAGTAGCCGCATGAATCGGTTTACACGGAGCGATGTTGTGTATCTCGGAAGACCATGTTGTTGCAGTATCAAGCCGGGAAGGTTAGATAATCTGAATTGCTGCAATGTTATATAGTATTAGTCAGTGCTCTATAATTGACAGACTGTCCTTTGAGCTGGCATGCACGCCTCAGGGATACGTACGGCTCGCAATCGCAACATAGCTAAATTAAATTACGCATTTCTTATTAACCTCTTTTATTTCGAAAAGATCTCCTGTATCTGTTTGTTCGACATCCCTTTTGTCTCTGGCACGTTGAAGTAGCTCAGGAAGGTGTTGGCTACGGCCATGCAGGCAAATGTGTAGAAGGAGCCGTGGATTCCAAGGAGGGAGTTCATGAGGGGGAATACAGCGATGATCAGGAAGTTGAGGAGCCACACCCATTCTACCAGGATCATGGAGGCGATGCCTTGGACCTGTAGAAATTAAGTACACGTTTATCTAACATGTATAAAGAGATAAGGACGTAGCCAGGACTTGCTTTAGAGGGGGTTAGGCAAAGAAAAAGTCTTGCCAACTTTACCCGTTGTAATTTTTGGTCATCACTATGCAGACGACTTCAAAGATATATTTACACTTTTGCAAAAAAGCCAGTAGATAACATACATTTAATGGCCGTGTCTCATACAAACTTGACATTGGCGGAATCATCAAGGCCTAAGAGCCATATTGCCCAAAATTTTACAGAGCATTACTCACCCAGGCCGGTAAAGCAAAAAATTACTCAAATCGCAGGTATTTCACGCCCGAGCGAGCCTTTCTCCCATGTCAAGAAGTGGGAATTTCCGCCTGCGTAGTGGGCGGTTTGTGCCTCTTTATGTCCAGGTTTGACGTAAAATAATTCGGGTAGGACTACTTAATAGCGTTCCCGGGGCTCTGTCCAAAAGCGAGCGGTGGAACACCCCAGGGGTTTTAATCCGTGAGAGAATACCCGCTCGGCTTCTCCGGGTGGGATCCATAAGGGATTTCTCCTGAAAAAAAGGACTACTTACGTCTGGTGTGAAGACCTCTGCCAACAGCACGTAGGGCACGGTGCCGGCGCCTAATACAGAATACAGAATACAGAATACAGAATTTATTGGTAAAATAAGCATTTTACAAGTCACAATTTCATTACAATATACACCCAATATTTTAAGGTTTTTACCATGCAACATTATTATTACAATTATTTATTCGTTTGATTTCTGTTTAATACGGCGCTGGGTCAATGATCCGTCCGTTTATTTGTCATTTTTTTATAAACTCATCTATTGAGTAATAAGCCTTCTCATTGAGCAATAGCGTGAGTTTGTTTTTGAAAATTTTGTCACTTTTTGAGTCCTTTATATCAGCTGGAACTGAGTTGTAAATGGTTGGTGCCATGATGCTGAGCGAACGTCGAGACTTGGCAAGCCGGCGCCTCGGTACGCACAGCAGAGGACGCCTTCGGGTCGGGCGATCTGAAGTTGGCGCGGTAGTTTTGTATATATCCATATTTTTTCTCACATACATGCAAGCAGTTAGTATATATATACACGGTAAGGTTAATATTTTATGCTTTATAAATAAAGATTGTGCTGGGTAGTCAAGAGGTTTTCCGTCAATTATACGCAGGGCGCGCTTTTGCATTCTAAAAGGTCTGTCGCGGTCAGCGGCAGTGCCCCAGATATCTACACCCTGAATAAGAATTGAATGGAAGTATCCATGGTAAGCTGTCTTGAGATTCTCGACCGTTAGAGTGGGTGCCAATCGGGACAGCGCATAACACGCCGAGGCCAATTTGTCGCACGTCAACTGTATGTGAGGAGCCCATGTTAGTCCAGCATCGATTTCAAATCCCAGGTACTTTACAGTATCGACTTGTGGGATTTTGGTGTTGTGAAGCACAATATTGAGTCCTGTTTTTATCGTGTTTCTAAGTTGAAAATGAACGATGTTTGTTTTATCGAGGTTTAGTGACATACCGTTAGCGGAAAACCATTTCACGATTTGATCAATCACATGACAAAGTTTCGATTTTAGTGATTCATAATCGTCAGCATGTACGATGACACAAGTATCGTCTGCATACATTATATATTCAGGGCCAGGACAAGCGGTAGTGATATCGTTCACAAGGATCAAAAATAGGTTATTTCCGGCTACGGATCCTTGAGGGACCGCACAATTACCTAAGATGAAGCAGAAGCAGTACAACAGCATTATGACGGCCGAGGCCCAGGCTGGTAGGAAGCCGAACTGCATCTGCGCGCCCAAGGCGCACATACTCAGCGCCACTAGCGCTGACGACGTGATGATGAGAACCTGCGCAGAATTTAGCTATTACATATAAAATAAAGAAAGAGAGACCACTGCAGAGCATCAGGAATGTTTGTGGAGATTAGGAACGGAGTTTTTCGCGATAACTCGTGAACGAGCTGCGTCCCTGATGTACAGAGTATGGAACAGCACCAACCGCCTCTTGAAAGACTTGTTGCTTCCGCGGAGCCCTATCTCTACTAACACATCTGAGCAATTATTAAATAGTAAGTGCGTAAAATTAATTTTATGCCCAGTTAATGGGTTATTTCAGTAAGTGGGTTA
Organism: Epinotia nisella; assembly: GCA_932294315.1. Classification (NCBI taxonomy): domain Eukaryota; kingdom Metazoa; phylum Arthropoda; class Insecta; order Lepidoptera; family Tortricidae; genus Epinotia; species Epinotia nisella. The sequence continues at coordinate 14,491,511 of OW028693.1, forward strand.
TGTCAGTTATATCATATTTAATTATGTTATATTATATTATATTTAATTTTAATAGAACTAGTTCTATTATTTCTGACAATTATTGTTCTTTCCAGACAGTTTTCCTAATTCAAATTCCGATAAGCCGAATATCATGTCACAATGCCCATGTAGTACCAACTCCCATTTTAATCGGACACTTTACACTCGAAGTTGTAGATGGTCTAACTTCAAAAAAGAGGTTAATCGTCGAATCCGACTCGGCCAGGGCTGGGGCAGCGTTTGGGAAAAATGCGTTCGAGGCAACCATCTAATAAATCCGTTCATTCAGTCTTAATCCACCACAACACAAAGCTCACCCGTCTCCCAGCCTTGTCAGCAACAGCAGCAGTGACAACACCGCCACCGAAGAGTGTTATAGCCAGCAGTACAGAACAGAAGTGCTTGGAGAGGGTCGGAGCCGCTATCTTGAATAGCTCCCCTGCGTACACTTGGACAGCCGCCATTCCCATTAACACCTGGAACATGGATGGAAACATCATCATCATCATCATCCGCCTATTTGGCTACACTGCACAATTCCGTACAATTCATTTGTTCGAAAGGCATTCGGAATTATGAAATTTAGGAATAATGATGCTTTCGGACAAATGATTCTTCGGATTTTTTTGTGTGTTCCCAGCCTATTTATTTCCTACTTCTGGGAACGTCCTCTCCTGGCCCCGTAGCATGGTTGGCCTTGTCACGCGATATGTGATAGGATAGAGCGTGCGTCACTGGCTGACACCGTTCGATAGAACGAGACGATACTCTTATCTTGTCACTTGTCGCGTGATAAGGCCAACCATGCTACGGCTCCTGGATGAAAATGATTAGGCATGGGCTGGCCCAGTATTCAAATACATCATACATAAATACATCTTTCACAATGGTTTTCCTTCACCAAAAAGCTAATGATATAAATAAATAAAATAAATAAATAAATATCGTGGGACAATTCACACCAATTGATCTAGTCCCGAACTAAGCAAAGCCTGTACTATGGATACTAGACAACGGATAAACATACTTATATAGATAAATACATACTTAAATAGATATTAAACATCCAAGCTCGAGAACAAACATTGGTATTCATCATACAAATATCTGCCCCGACCGGGGATCGAACCCGGAACCTCAAGCTTCATAGTCAGGTTCACTAACCACTATTCCGAACAAAGGTTCCAAAAAACTACAAACCAGGACTCGACCGGCGTTTGACAGAAGCAGAAGCATGCTTTAACCACTAGGCCACTTATTACGGTAAATACAAACATGAGACTATGTGAAATATTTTAAACAGCAAAAACATCAATAACCTTACCTGTAATGTCAAACTAGTTCCTACTACCATAAAGGCTCTGCGACTGGCGTGTTCTGTAACTGAAAACAAAAATAAACTTTAAAGAACTGATAATTAATTTACTTTAAAAACGAAGATTAAATCGACTTCAATTCAACGCTCACTGATATATCATTAAAAAAGAAAAATCACTACCTACACGCGTGCCTAATACATTTGAGGAGTTCCCTCAATTCCTCATGGTTCCCATCATCCAGCTGAAGTTTTGATAACAATGGGATTCTGAGACCATGTTCGCCTGCTTGGTTAACTTATCACGGGAATTCTAATTGATTGAAATAAAAAAAATACAACCAAATTGAGAACCTCCTACTTTTTTTTTGAAGTCGGTTAAATAGGGTACAATACAATGTATGCGAGGAAAATGGTAGCTCTACATTGAAATAATGTATATGCGTAAACAGAAAACGTTACTTTAAAGCGATAAACGCGTTGACATGTTAATTCATTAGTCATGAAACATTATAATAGTGATTCCTGTGAATATATATATGAGCTGGGTACTTATTTGAATTTAAACATAGTATTCTGTACGACAATCAAACAACTTTGTTGATTTTATCTTAATTTATCTTTGTTACGAGCTTTTATTTAACTAGCACTGTTCGTATATAATTATGTAAGTTTAGTATGTAAGTAAATCATCCCTCAAAATTTGCAAAACATTTCTCAGCAATTTGCCGGTATCAGATTGAGCTGAAGTTTGGCATGTCTGTGTAAATTGGGTGAGAATTATCGCACCTTTGCCCTGATATAATGATGGAGATGGCTGGTCATAGCAACTTAAAAACTATACAAGATACAACACTCGAGTTTCAGCTTATTTGCACTCTTTCAAAAGATAAAACTGACGAAGGCGCAAAAAAATACACTCGCGAATAAAAGACTGTACCAAAGTAACCTTGACGTAGTCTACTTACTATTGAAGTACTTATATTTGTTTTTGTATGTGAAATGGTGGGTTTTTACTGTGTGTTTTTTGAGAAAACTGGCGCAAAATAACTTACACAGTGACTTAATAGCTGGCGTTTTCTTCTGTTTGGGCGCTTCTTCGGCGTCGGTTAGTTTCTCTTTCTCTGCTTCTTCTTCTTTGTTATCTGAAAACAAAAAAAAAACATTTTGACAAGCTTTTATTTAACTTGCAATATTTGTTGTGAATGTTAGTTGATTTAGGTTCAATCTTGCATCCCCCTCGAGGGTGCCTGCCTTGTCGGGGCGGGGGGGCTTAGTAACCGTGGACTGCAACCCACAGCGAAGCTAAGAGGCACCCAGGGCCGGCCTGTGTGGGGCCTGCTGGCTGGCCCGAGGAGAGCGCTCCTAGCGGGCTGTGCATTGCCCGCTTAGGATGCGTTGGGCAGGGACCGCAGCAGAAAAGGAGTACCTCCTTATCTTCTGCGGCCGAGGCGGGATCGCAGGGGGAGAGGCGTGTTGGTATAACGGTGCGCCACTCTCCCTACCCCCTGCGAACTTGGCGGGGCCGTTCCGCGGAAGCGGCATTGGTGGGGCCGCAGAGGAAGAGGAATGCCGGTATTACGGTGCGCCGCTTTCCCTATCCTCTGCGGCCGAGGCGTGGTCGGTGGCGGAACCACATACCTGATCCGCCACCGGGTGCTGGAATTTCCCGCACCCATGATCTCCTCGTAGCGGACTCAGGGGGGTCCGCTACTGAACGTGTGGAGATGGAGGAGGCAGGCGCGCCAAAACATCTGGCGTGCCTCTCGTGGAGGGCCTTCGGGCGTCCGCGAGGGAGCCGCTTGTGGGTGGCTGCCGCCGGCGGGGTCGCGGATGTGTGCGCAAGCGTTCCCGTGACCTCGCCACATGGCGGCGAGGCGGCAAGTGGGGGGGTTTTTAGTGGGTATACCGTGAGTCTCATCAGCTTATACGGGAGTCCCACATAACCACTCGGGTCACCCCCTGCATCCGGGTGGTATGCGTAACGCATTTTCCCCCCCTAAACAACAAAAAAAAGGTTCAATCTTGCATGACAAACTTGACCCACTTCCCGGAGTCCAATCGAGTCGAGAATTTGTAAATCAGATGACAATTCAATATATATCATATATATGATGGTACCACTGAGCTGATATGATGATGAAGACAGAAGGTGACCACAGCCCTTCGGCCGCCTACGAAACCAGTTGCGATCGAACATTTTTTTTCCTGTGTAAAATCCACTTGCGACATTTTTTTCGTAGTTCGGCAGTTTCGTCGGAGCCCTGCAGAGCGGTATATCTGGTCTGTTTGCCCTTCAGACATCTGAAGATACCTAACGAACCTAAACTACCTAGTGTTTTGCGATCGTAACAGGTTAATAGCAAGAAAAATAATTCTTCGTACGTAACTGGTTAACGTAGCGTTAGTTTTGTAGGCGGCCGAAGGGGACCACATTAACTCCTAAATTACACAAGATAAGCCAGGTTTGGGCTCATCAGTAGTCCTTTTATGAGTAGTTGATGGCTGTGCAGGCTGTGCAATAAGAAAACCGGTCAAGTGCGAGTCTGACTCGCGCACCGAGGGTTCCGTACGAAATATCATACAACACACCCGTCTTGCCCCACCTCATGAGTACCTACAGCGCCATTTATCGGTGCATTTTGTTACTAACTTGCGCGACCAAGGATATCGGTATGTACAGTAAGAGAAATGTATTCACGCACCACCGTAGAACCCTGTCGCCGCCGTCACTCAAATTCGAGCGGTATGTCACCTTATTGCGATAGGGTTCTACGGTGGTACGTTAATACATTTCCCTTACGGTATGTTGGTTTTTTTGCGATAATTCTTTGTCAAATGAATTCATTTCGATAATTCTTTTTTTATTTGCTAGAAGGTACTTTCAGAACACTTTCATACGAATTTGAAGGAAAAAAATTAAACACAGAAGTATTAAATTACAAACAAAATTAACATATGATTTTTGAAGAATAAAAAAAAATTACGCTAGATAGAGGTCTCGTTATACTTTTCCGGTAATATTCACGTTAATAGTAATAATATATATTATTTTAAAATTTTTCGCTTGGTTAACTTCGGAGATAAGGGGGGGAATGGTATTTTTTTCAACATTTTTCTTTATAAATCAAAATTTTACCATCGTAGAAAAAAAAAAAAAACTGTTTTAGAATGTACAATTTAAGCCCTTTCAAATGATACCCCATTTGGCCTACTAACTAGACTTTGAATTTTTGCCCCCTCTTTTATCCGCCCTTTTGTATACAAATTAAAAGTATATATTAAATTTTTTCATTTTCCATACACGAGGATTAACTTTGTTTACAACTATTCCAAATTTCAAATCAATAGCATTAGTAGTTCCTGAGATATTTGACTTTGTGACAGACAGACAGACGGACGAAGTCGCACCATAAGGGTTCCGTTTTTAGGGTTCCGTAGCCAAAATGGCAAAAACGGAACCCTTATAGTTTCGTCATGTCCGTCTGTCCGTCTGTCCGTCTGTCCGTCTGTCCGTCTGTCCGTCTGTCCGTATGTCACAGGCATTTTACTCGAAAACTATAAGGTTTATTTGAATAAAATTTTGATGATAGGTGTATTTTGTTAGCCGCTACATAGTTTTGTAATTAAAATTACTAAAATATTTTTTTTTAGGGGTGCACTCCATACATAAAACTGAAAGTCAATTTTTTTTTTTCATTTTAAGCCCATGTGTGACACATCAATCGATAGGCCTTTCAAAATAAATATAAGGTTTCTCAGCAATTTTTTTGATTAAGTGAATAGAGTCGGAGATAATCGTCCCGAAAGTCACTAAAATTCTGTCCCCCCCCCTCTAATTTTTGAACCGTGCATTGTAAAAATATGAAAAAAATCATGGACGTAGGGCTTATTAAATTCTTTCAGCGAAAATTGTTTTGAACAAGATCGGTTCAAAGGTTTTCAAGATATTGCTGAAAAACTGGCTTCCTTAAAGAAAAGGACGTAAGCGCCGTAAGATTTCTGTGACGATATGACCTTTTTAATAGGCACGGAACCCTTGGTTTTGCGTGGTCCGACACGCACTTGGCCGGTTTTTTACCTTTTTGGTCCGGAACCCTAAAAACACAATTAGAATAAAAGCTTGTAATCAGAAATATTTTTTTTGACAAAACTTACTTCGTGGTGAAATCCTGCGAATCAGATGGCCAGTCATTGGAGGCAGACATCACATTTTAAGGAATCAGATGCATAGAATTCACCTGAGTTGACGGAGAGCAGCTCAACTGCCGGATTCAGCTGTTGCTTCATCTCTGACAGTTCTTCCAAAACGTTTTTCGACGATATAGTGCCATCCCTGTAGTGTGCTAAAGCTTTTAAAGCTTCCTGGAATGATAGAATGTTAATAAATTATTTTCGACGTCAAATACCGCACTGGTGAAAATGGTCTAAAAGTGTGCACGATTAGCAATAAAACTTGTATAGTCTAACCGCTATGGCAAAAACGGAACCTTTATAGTTTCGTCATGTCCGTCTGTCCGTATGTCACAGGCTGTTTGAATAAAATTTTGACGATAGGTTTATTTTGTTAGCCGCTACATAGTTCTGTAATGAAATGCTTAAAAAATATTTTTGTAGGGGTGCACTCCATATATGTAACTGCAAGAAAAAAAAACCATTATAAGTCCACGCACATCAATCGATAGGCCTTCCATAATAATTAGAAGGTTCCCAGTTTTTTTTTTGATTAAGTGAATAGACTCGAAGGTAATCACCCCGAAAGTCACAAAAAATGTGTCCTCCCCGCCCTCTATAAGTTTTAAACGGTGTATTGAAAAAATATGGAAAAAATCATGGACATATTAAATTCTTTCACCGAAAATTATTTTAATCAAGATTGCCGAAATACTGCCTTCCTTATAGAAAAGGGAGTAAGTGCCGTAAGATTTCTGTGACGATACGACCTTTCCGATCCGACACGAACTTAGCCGGTTTTTTAATTTATTTCTCGAAGTTTTATTGCTCTTGACTCTTTGGCCATCGGTTAGACCTTGTTATTTTTTGACAGAGACTTATTTCCTTATCAACTTACGTGTTCATTCTTCTGTTTGAGCAAAAACAGCGGACTTTCGACTACAAACATGAAGAGGAGGAGGTTCAACACTCCAAGCGCCAGGTTCATCCAGATGATCATTCCGTACGACAGGAACCAGCCGCTCAAATACGACAATATAGCACCGAAACAGTATAACCCCACCGTTCCTGGAAAGAGAGGTATAGTATCATTTAGTGGTGGTATTTGTCAAGAAAGGGCTCTCAAATTCTTTGGGCACATTATGCAGCATAATCTCGAAAGAATAAATAAATAAATAAATAAATATCGTGGGACAATTCACACCAATTGATCTAGTCCCAAACTAGGCAAAGCCTGTACTATGGGTACTAGACAACGGATAAACATACTTATATAGATAAATACATACTTAAATAGATATTAAACATCCAAGACGCGAGAACAAACATTCGTATTCATCATACAAATATCTGCCCCGACCGGGAATCGAACCCGGGACCTCAAGCTTCATAGTCAGGTTCTCTAACCACTAGGCTATTCGGTCGTCGTCGAATAATTATACTGGGCCCAATCCAGGGGAAACGTGCCAGTGGCCATTATCCAACAAGGTAGTCTGGCACCATTAAGAACGCTTGCGGTTCCATTCAGGAAACAGCTCACTTGATTGGCGCTTCACTGCGTTCGTATGAAAGGACATCGTGATTGGTCACGATCCTCAGTCATGAGGAATCGACGAAGAAGAAGTGGTATATAATCAAACCAGTTTCCCGGAGGGGTAGACAGAGATCATTCATTTCCACTTTCTAATCCTGACAAACCATTTTTGCTACCGTTCACTTTCGTATCTGTCTTCATAAGTACATGCTCGATTATGTTGCTTTAATTTCCATTCCCTATTGTATTCCATTGGGAACTGTTTTAATGATTCTGGAATAGTATTCTGTCTTTAAGCATAACCTGTGGGTCAAGATGCACCCAAATCGGTCATGTCATATTTATTTATATATTTATGTACCTGAAGAAAGGGTTCCTCTGATGGAAGGCTCACAGATCTCCGATATGAAGATCGGCGCATAGACCAGGTTCGCTCCTCCAGCCACGCCGCCGATGAATCGGGCAACCATTATCGGAATTGACGATGAAGAAAATTCTATAATGATCCATGATAGCTACAATAAAATATAAGTATTTATTTATCTATCTATAGTACATTGTTGAAGAGGCTAGAAGGTAAGCAGCAGTACCGCTACGCGTCGGCCCTCCAAAGTACAAGTCCAGCTATTGCACTTTCGGCCGAGGCTTAACACAGTGCTTTTCACGCCTACTGTGAGGAAATTGCAAATAATTAAATAATTTTTCATCACATTTGCTCGTCAATGGCGTTATTACTTGCGAGCGTACAGAGCAGTTACAGCCGTTTTACCTCCCACGGGCTGTTAAGTTTAGTTTTAAAATAATAGAACCCTCTGATTGGCTTAAGCAAATCTGGTTGCTCTGTGATTGGTTGAAAAAAAAACTAGTTGGTAAAGCCGGCCCCGCCCCGCAAGAATACTGCTCTGTGATTGGTTGAAATATTGAACTCCACTAGCACTGATCTGGAAGTGAAGTTGTCAATTTTTGATTGCGGCTGTATGAAACTTAGATTTTTCAACAAATGCAAACTCGAGTCATCAAAAGCCCTCCGCCTTCGGCGTCGGGCTTCTGATAGACTCTCGTTAGCAATATTCCACTTACGCCCCTCGTTAAACAATGTACTATTAAATCAAAATTAAGTATCTAATTAAAGATCATAATACTAAACAGGCTCGCTTGCCTCGCGCCCCGGCGGAGGAGCAGGAGCGGGCGCACGCCGGCGCGACCACGCGCGGTGCCCTGTGATTGGTCGATCGCTGTTCAAACTGTCAACAATAACATTGTTGACAGTTTGAAGTCATAGATGGCCTGTTCGTGCGACGTCCAACTAACCCCAGCTTTGAAGCCTGAATTCCTGACCATCTTTTGCCACATTTCCGAGCAGTGGCGTGAAAAGTATGTTTATCGGCGTCTAGTAGGTACCTATAGTTCCTAGCTTTTTTAGATATTGGGCTTTGAAGCCCAATATCTCGAAAATGGATCACTAAATTGAAGAATGGTTATTAATTCTCATAATATTTTTGAGCATGCTACCCAACGATAAACCACCCACACTAGATTTAACGACAAAAAAATACGTATATATCCCCACTTTACGTGTTGAGGAGATAACCAAAAAAAATGTTTTTTTTCAGGATTTTATTCTAATATTTTGTCGGGGTGATTGATTTATTCATGCCGAATTACACTTTTCTAGTAGTAAGGGTTACTGAGCTAAGCCGCAGACGGACAGACGGACAGACGGACATGGCGAAACTATAGGGGTTGTTGACTACGGAACCCTAAAAAACAAATCGCTGTATAATATTTGAGGAATTCCGTCGATTCCTTAAGAATCTCAGAATCATCTTTGGCACTTCATTAGTTGCTATTTCAACGACAGAATCAGTTACGTAATTTTATACTTTTGAACCCCCGACGCAAAAAGAGGGGAGTTGTTATAAGTTTGACGTGTCTGTGTATCTGTGTGTCAGTCAGTGGCATCGTAGCTCCTAAACGAATAGACCGATTTAAATGCGGTTTTTTTTGTCGAAAACCCGACGTGATCGAGATGGTTCTTAGCTACGTTTCAACAAAATCAGGTCCGCCAGTTTTGAGATATTGAACTTTGAAATGAAAATGTCGGGGGATTTTCAACTTATCTAAGTTGTTAATTATAAATACATCATTGAGGAGTTTCACAAGTCATCTGTGGTCTTCATCATCAGTTCCAAGTCACCAAATTTGTAATTTCCGGATGTACCTACCGTGTCGCTTTAACGTCATGTTTCAACTGCCATACGAAGTTGTCAATCGGATGAAAGCGACAAGGTATCAAGTGGTTCTTACTCATGAATTCCACTACACTGAATAATTTGTAACCCTAAATTTTTACGATACTAGTTAACTTACCAAAAATGGCAACACGAGCGCCATCGCACCTCTTTTTCTTCCTAAATTGTCGATGAATAAGCTGGAAACGGCTGTTCCAGCCATGGCGCCCAAGGATGGGAGGCTGCTGACTAGGGAGGCTTCAAACTCTGTCATGGGCTTTGATAACACCGTTGTGTTTGGGTTTGTGAAATGTTCCAGTGTGTATGACGGCCAGCAGTTCAGGGTTCCCATGGAAACGGCGGCGAAGCACGCTAAAAGTGATATCGGTACTTGTAACATACGTGTAATCACGCCTGTTTCCTGGAGGGGTAGGCAGAGATCATGGATTTCTTTGACAAACCTTCCTTGCTTCATTCACATTCACGACATTGAGGATACATGTCGCGAAGACCCGCGATTAAAGAATTAGAATCAAATTAGAATCAAGAATGTATTCTGATATCGATTGTATACATGAGACCAAGAATCGATTTGTCGATCGATTGGTAATATTCAGATCTCATCCAGACTTTATGGTGAGCGATGATTTTAAAATTTGAGTTGCGAAAATGTCACACATGGGGCAATTTGTCAAAACGGGAGTACGTAATTTTACTACAGTTATATATTATTACTGTTCAGTGTTTGTTCCTGGGTTTTCTGGTGAGTTTTTTAAAAATATGATTCACGTGTTCTGTGTTATGTATTTCGCAATGTGTTTAATGCATGCTTTTGGCATTTGTAAATGGATGCAATGCAATATCAGAGCGAAGCGATACGGCCGCCTGTTGTTATTGAATTATTTAATAAGCCTTAGTTTTAACATGTTTCTCTCATGATGTGGTGCAATAAATAGTATTTATTGTCATTATTATTAGAGATTCAGAGTACCTATATAATTGATATAAAATATATTAATCATGGATGGTTCATTCACATTCAGATGGCTATGCATTTTTATGCTAGCTACAGAAATAATTAATCAGAGAAATACGTGTGACGTGTGTAAATTTATTTGCAGGAACGACAGTATATGCTCGCCAGTTTAGGGCACTCTTGACCTTTCTTAAGTATTAAGCTAGTAATGTAGCTAGTAACGGATGCTTGTGTGGGACGCTACATGTGTAGACACACTGGCACCGTCTCACCTCCAACGGACTACTTCTAAAGCGGGTGCAGCGGCGGAAAACGCCGAAAATCTGAAATGTAATAAATATAGAGGCCTCGGCAGAGAGTACGACTTTGTACCCTTTGGCGTCGAGACCCTCGGTCCGTGGGGTCCCAGTGCGCATAAGTTATTTGCAGAAATCGCGAAACGTCTGGTCGATGTAACTGGCGACCGAAGAGCTGGCGGCTTTCTCGCGCAACGCATCAGCATTGCAATTCAGCGAGGAAATGCCGCCAGCATCCTCGGTACAATGCCGCGAGGGCCTTTTTAGGGTTCCGTAGCCAAAATGGCAAAAACGGAACCCTTATAGTTTCGTCATGTCCGTCTGTCCGTCTGTCCGTCTGTCCGTCTGTCCGTCTGTCCGTATGTCACAGGCATTTTACTCGAAAACTATAAGGTGTATTTGAATAAAATTTTGAGGATAGGTGTATTTTGGTAGCCGCTACATAGTTTTGTAATTAAAATGACAAAAAAAAAAAATTTTAGGGGTGCACTCCATACATAAAACAAAAAGTCAACATTTTTTTTTTCATTGTGTCCCCCCGTGTGGCACATCAATCGATAGGCCTTTCAAAATAAATATAAGGTTTCTTAGCATTTTTTTTGATTAAGTGAATAGGGTCGGAGATAATCGCCCCGAAAGTCACTAAAATTCTGTCCCCCCCCTCTAACTTTTGAACGGTGTATTTTAAAAATATGGAAAAATTCATGGACATAGGGCTTATTAATTTCATTCACCGAAAATTGTTTTGAACAAGATCGGTTCAGAGGTTTTCGAGATATTGCTGAAAAACTGCCTTCCTCAAAGAAAAGGACGTAAGTGCCGTAAAATTTCTGTGACGATACGACCTTTTTAATAGGCACGGAACCCTTCGTTTTGCGTGGTCCGACACGTACTTGGCCGGTTTTTTAGATTTAACTTAGTTTTAATTTATCTTAGTTAATGTTAATTATAATCTTGTATTTTTATTTCAATAAATTTTTCATATGTCAGCTAGTAATTAATTTGAAATTAAGGATAAAATGGACAAAAAAAAATGTCCGAGCCAGATTTGAATCAGCGACATTCCTTGATTAGACTGATTGGCCGCGTATGCAAGAATGTCGCTGGTTTGTCCGGCTTGAGGATTTTAATTTTTTACTTTCAATTGAAATTTGTAATTTTCGTTAGCATACATTTCTGCCTGCTAGAAAAATTAATATAAGTAATGTTCATAATGTGACAGACACTAAATTGGCAACCAGTCTATAGTAGTCATATCATTAAGCTATGAAATTCAGAACAAATAGATCTTTCACATTTGTACGTCGATTCAGAAAAAAAATCGGGTTTGAAAGCTTCATGATATTAAAACTAAGATCTGATGGCGGAAGGAATCGGTGACTGAAGATCACATTTCTGAGTCTACTAAACCCTCGGAAAGAATGACAACGATAGGTTGGTCACCAAATTAATGTTTAAGTTGAAAACGTACTCTTTCCTTTCTTTGGAGTTACAGTGATATGCATTAGAAAGAAATGGGATTAGTTTCTAAGATACACTCTAGACTTCTCAGCGACAAGAATGGTTGGTCAGACAGACTTATGGATTATGTGCCAATAATATATTTTCCAAAGGTTTCCGGAGTTCATGTTTTATGTCAGATTTTTAAACTCACCCGCCAATCCAGTGATAAATTGCTGCGCTTTCCCCATTTTAATTAATTATCCTACTTAGCACTAAAATTACCTAGCCTTGCTAACAAAATGTAGCAATCATGTAAAATCTTATTTATGACTGAAGAAGGACACCGGTTCAAACCATTTAAAAGACATATCAAGACATCATGAGAGCATTTTACTTAAGATAAATTGCGTAGGGACAATTTGAAGTCGTAACAAATATTGTCATAAGAGATAGCGAATACAACTAAAACTTACCTTATCAGTCGTCTGAGATTTGAGGATCATTTTCAAAATTATTCGCATTTATTAATGTGTGACTACTGTTCTGATTGTAATATTTTTCTTTGTTATGATTATGCAATAAATTATATGATATGATATGATTGACATCATATACCGCGCCGAATCGGGCCCGTGCGCTGGCCGCTGCTCGGTCATCGAGTTTCCCATACATTAGGCCGTGCATCCGTGCGTCGGCCGCAGGGCTTCCAATCCCGGGATTTGTTACTACTACAATACCGGTATCCGCGGTATTGTAGTAGTAATAAATCCCGGGATTGGAAGCCCTAGTCGGCCGGAAAATAGTGGCACCCGTCAAGGTCACGTAGGAAACCGAATGTCAACAATAAAGCCGGAAAGCATATTGTGACTGTGACATTTTGATAAGTCGGGTTATCCAGCCCGACTTATATAAGTAGCGCCAAGCTTCCTACTCCACACGACTTAACTCTACCAGCCACGCTCCAGAAATTCTACATCTTGGCTAAAAAGTTATAGCTTTTTTAGGCACATCCCGGTCGCCGCATAGACTCTCGCGCGTGCATACGGCATGTCTATATGATGATATTAATAAGCGATGGGTCTATACTTTTTAGCCAAGTTATAGAATTTGTAGAGCGTGGCTGGTAGAGTTAAGCCGTGTGGAGTAGAAAGCTTGGCGCTACTTGCAATCTGATACTTTTTTAACGCGGAAAGCTATAAGCGCTGGTTTTCAGTCTGACCCTTACTCGTAAAATATTGTCGGAACGGTATGACAATGTATATTATCATAAATGTTGTGTTTTAATTTCTGTGCAGTTGTACTTGCGAAATAAATAAATATAATTTAAATATATGAAAACATAGGCACAGCACAATAGGACATGTCGAAACAACACAAACGACCATCGGTCAATATGCCATCGGTCCGGTCTACCAAAATCTCTGTGGTCGAATCCAGCTGGAATTACCGAGTTTTCAAAAAAGATACGCTTTATATCATTGAGGTTTTAAACTTTGATACGTGAAGATTAAAATACAAGGTCTTCAAACTATTCCTTTATTGTTGTTCTTATTGTTCTTCTTCTTCTTAAGGAACAGCAGTTGAATTTCATCAGCCGGCAGGCCCTTGGTTTCAGGCAAGCAGTAGTGGCTATATAGAGCTCCGAGGAAGCAGGTTGCGGAGAAACCACAGAACACGATGCCCAGGCTTAATGCTTCTACGAGAGGGTTGAAGATCATCAGGGTTATGAAGTTGACTATCCACATGCACGCCATGCTGAACGTGTTGCCGAGACCACGGACCTGGAAGAAAAAAGATAAAATGACATGGCTATCCTATCTGAATCACTAAAAGTGTATTCCCAACTGAATCGTGTGTCCGATTTTTCATTACTCCTAAAAGCAGTTTAAAAACAACGGTAAGTTCAATCTATACGATAAGTATTAAACAAAAATCAAAAACTTTGGGGTCTTCGAATGAACTGAGTTTTTGCCGAAATGAAAATTTGGACAAATGATACATTCTGGAAATTCAATTTAGTGATTGCGATAGGATACCATGTGACGTATAGTTATTATTCTTGACTTTAAAATCCGATCAAGTGTTGGTCGAAATCGCGCACCAAGGGTTCCGTACAAAAAGTTCTTAGGAAAAGATAAATTGGATTGAGGAACAAACTTAAATTAGCCGTTAGAAAAATGCTGTCCTCATACATCAACATACACGGGAGACGCTTCGTCACCGAGTCCTCAAGCAGCGTGCGGAGCGTTTGAATGTTTGATGAATGGTGAATAGCATTCATCCAACATTCAAACGCGCCGCACGTCGGCCGGCAAATGGTGACACCCGTCCACGTCAAAATCGCGTATGAAAAAGGCTGGAGCGAAATATGTGACAGTGCACGGCTCGGGCAAGATCCGGGCTTGGCGCGGTCTATTGTGACTCATATTTATATCATAAATTGAACTAAGAGTCAATTTATCGCCCTTCAACAACAACGTCAAATATTAATTTATTCTGAGATATATCTGAGACATTCTTAGGTGAGCGATGTAGGTACTATTTCGTCATGATTTTGAAAGTTACCTCTGGCAGGAACACCTCAGCGGTGAGTATAAAGGGAACGCAGGCAGCCCCGAGCGTGTAAATGAAACAGTAGAGGTAGATGAGGATGGCGGTGACCCAGTGCGGGGCCCAGCCCCACTCCAGCTGTGAGCCCAGCAGCAGCGTGAACACCCCTGACGCTGCTGACGTGCTTGTTAAGAGCATCTAGCATGGAAATATAAATAGCAAGATTAATTAAGATCAATACAGCTGGCATAATTGGTAATGGGCCGTGAGCCTGGGATACTTTGTGAGTTTAGCAGTGATATGACATGAACTGATTCATACTGTTAAATCTGCTAAAGTGTTCCAAACTTATTTACAAGTTATAGAGACTTTTAGGCAATCTAAGGATTATGAAAAACGTAAAAAAATGTTAATAGAACAAAGAACTTGACTCCCCGGTTGACTTTTTTTTCTTTTCTCTCTTTTTAATTAAAATACATTTGCAATTTTTTATTCTAAATTGATGCATGTATGCTCTTCAGCGATAAGACCGCCTTTTATCTACCTCTACCTACATGTTATTGTATTGTTTCTCTCTGTAACTGCTTTCTTTGTGTGAGAAGTGCAATAAAGAGTATTTGTATTTTATTGTATTGTATTGTAATAGTTTCCATTTCTTCAAAACCATGAACGCATTGAAAGCCTACCTTCCTCCCAAGCTTATCAACAATTGCCGCGCACAAAAAACACGCGCAGACGAACACGATCGCCAGCACTATGGCGCACGTGTTCGGTGGCATGGAGGGTACCGCCATCTTGAACATCTGTTCGGCGTAGACCTGGATCACGATGGAGCCCATGAGGATGGTCACCGTCATCACTATCAACACGGCCGCCAAGGCACGCTTGGATGATTCGGATTTCACTGAAAACAGACATTTATCAGCACTTAAAGGTCGCAGGAGTCCGCTGCGGGTAGCTGTGGCACTCTTTGGCGGAGGCCTACGTTCAGCAAGGGGTTTAAAAAAAAAAAACTTATGTAGATATCTATGAAATATCATTCGATACTTAGAACTACTTTCCGTGAAGGAAAACATCGTGAGGAAGCCGATCTTGTCTAATCCCAACAAATAGTATCCCTCAAGGTTGGGAGGTCAGATGGCAGTCACTTTCGTAAAACTAGTGCCTATGCCAAATTTTGGAATCAGGGAGCCCGTGTTCCTTTAGGTTACAACGGAGAAAAACGCTAGGATGATGATGATGGACATTGAGCAAATGATTCGGTAATATCCATACTAATAATCTGGAACTCTCCGGCTGTGGCAAATAATTTCATTTCATTTCATGAGCTCCGAGGTTTTATGTATGAAAAGTACCGTGGAGGAACCCCATACACTCCTTTCTTGAAGAATCAAGAAAATATTGTGACTGACGAGGATTTATTTGGAAACCAAAGAGGAAACTAAACCTTAATGGAATTAAGTTTCGTAGAGTGAGTGGGCAGCATGGTTGATAAAACTCCTCAAGCCGCCCGAAAGCCTCCGACTCGGCTTAACACTTATTTTTTAACCGACTTCAAAAAAGGAGGAGGTTCTCAATTCGACTGTATGTATTTTTTTGTGTATGTTACGCGGTAACTCGGTAATTTAAGAACCGATTTGAAAAATTCTTTCTTTGTTTGAAAGCATATACTTCCAGATTGGTCCCGTTGTCACCAAAATCCAGTTCTGATGATGGGATCCTGGAGAAATCGAGGGAACTCTTCCAATTTTATAGGCAAACATGAAGCAATTTGGCTACTGATTTGAAGTCGGTTAAAACTTTTTGAATTTTTGTTAAATGAATATCGTGGGACAATACACACCAACTGATCTAGTCCCAAACTAGGCTAACGGATAAACATACTATTATAGATAAATACATACTTTAAATAGATATTAAACATCTAAGACTCGAGAACCAACATTCGTATTCATCATACAAATATCTGCCCCGACCGGGGATTGAACCCGGGACCTCAAGCTTCATAGTCAGGTTCTCTAATCACTAGGCTTTTCAGTCGTCTTTAAACTTTGTTTTTAAAGTAAATTATTATTGATTATATTTTGGAAATCTGAAATAAATTACTCTTTTTTTACCTTTTGAACGCCATTCTTTACGTGTCAGTGACACGCCAACTTTTTTCCAAAAAGAGTGAATATGAACCATAAAAGAAAGATTGAAGGTTGTTTTGACAGCGGACGTCGTAACACTCAAAGGCACCTCTAATATCACTCTTGGCGCTGCGCGCTGCGGCCACGAGAATACACGACACCTTTAGGCGTTATTGGCGTTCAAAGGGTTAACGACTGCTGTCATAGACAATAACTGCGACCAACTGCTCAGCTGTATTTCCACGTAAAGATGTCCTTTACGATACTGTGTCAAGATCCAAGTTCGTGTGTGTGTAGGTAAACTGCAAACACTTACGTAAGAACTGCCATTCTGATTCAGGATGTTGAGAAATCGGCTCTGGTTTGTCTTTCAAAAGCGTGTTGGTCAAATCGGGTTCTGAAAGTATTCTTTTTTTAAATTCTTGCTTACAAATCGGATAAAGTTAGGAAAACCGGACGGACAAGTGCGAGTTCAACTCGCGTGGTGAGGGTTCCGTATATAATCTAAATTTCATAAGTGTTTTTGAATATTCAAACTTCTTATAGGTTTTCCTGTAATCATTAGGCAAGGAAATATTTTCCATATTTTTTTCAGAATTTTAATCCTAGTAGTTTCGGAGATAAGGGGGGGGGGGGGGGGGATGGTCAATTTTCGTCTTTTTCCCTAAATTACTTCAAATCTGTTGTTGCTAAAATTATAAAAAAAAACTGAGATGCAACCTTTTTCATTTCATATGTCACACAATACATTTCGCGAAACTTTTTTTTTGGCACAAGCTTTTATTGCCAACTGTAATTTTCTGTATACCGTCATCAACCACTCACTGAGACGGTTTTAACAAGCCCAAACTCAACGGGGTTACTTCGGTTAAGTACTGAATTCCCATGGCCACCTTCTCTTTCAGGAGCCGTAGCATGGTTGGCCTTATCACGCGACAAGTGACAAGATAAGAGCGTCGTCTCGTTCTATCGAACGGTGTCAGCCAGTGACGCACGCTCTATCCTATCACCTATCGCGTGACAAGGCCAACCATGCTACGGGGCCTGATCAGCACGATGGTACCAAAGTATACTTATAACCAAAATTTCAGCTCGGTTGAGGTTAACTGGTTCAAAATTCAGTTCCAAGATTTGTCCCTCCATAACAAACTACAAACAAACGAACTGGTCAAGTTAAATTAAAGCTTAGAGTCATCTATCTTCTATACATATAATAAAGCTGAAGAGGGTCGAAAGTCTGTACATGGAAGATAAACGAAAAAAAATTGGCTGGGGATACTTAGAATTGATAACAGAACACGTTCCAACAGTTTTTAGAATTTTTGTCTGTTTATCTGTTTATCTGTTTGTCTGTTTATTTGTCAGAGTATCACGTGGAAACGGCTGAACGGATTTTGATGCAAACTTTACTAATCTGTCGAGAGAATCCCCGGATAGGTTTTAAGCTATAAAAATCTTAAAGATTAGGGTTCAAAGGGGGTAGAAAATGGGGTTGAACTTTGTATGGGAACTCCTTGAATGTACGAGCTACAGACTTGAAAATTGGTAACCATAAACTTGACTGGAAAGCAAAAACGACCCCATTCAAACTTTTAGCAATGTATAGATAAAACGTGAAAAATATGGGATGAAAATAGGTTCTGAGGCGACTAGAAACTATATAATGTTGCAAGAGCGGGGTTATAACAGTATCATTACCATGGTAACATGTCGTCAATATATTCGAAAATTCATCGTGTTCTTACAACTGATAGTTAGTCCAGTGGTTTGACCCATAGCTTACGGAGTCGGTGTCCCCGAGTTCAAACCCAGCAGCATGCACTTTTTGTAGTTTTAATTTTTTTGTGTCTGCTTTTTTGAAAATGTATATTTTTCAAAAAACGCAGAGAAGCTTAGTGAATAGAGGATTTTTATGCAACTTTTACTTAATCGGTCGAGAAAATCCCTGGCCAGGTCATAGGCTGTAAAAATGATAAAAATTAGTTCAAAGGGGGTAAAAAATGGGGCAAAACTTTGTATGGGAACTCCTCAAATCCATGAGCTTTAGACTTGAAAATTGATAAACATACACTTGACTGGAAAGTAAAAAGAACTCCATTCAAACATTATAAAAAAATATAGATAAAACGTGAAAAACCACGGGATGAAAATGAGTGCTAGATGGCTAAAGACTATCTATAATAACCAAAAATGTTTGATATCTCAACCGATAGTAGCTGTTAGACATTAGAAACCTAATAATTTTGGAAACTCAGTCGCTGTTAATATTGAAATCCAGCAACCTTGATCTTCGTCTTCCTATATAATTGCTATGAATTCAGAGGTCATCTAAAGATGTATGATAGGTTGAGTTTAATACTTACGTCGAATTAGCATAGTTCACCAACGTCAAGAGACGTGGGTATAAAATTTGGAAACAACTGCATTCCGCGAAGAATTAAGTAGGTACCATTTTTTTATGTATAAAACTTCAGCGTTTGTGACATTCAGAAATATTATTATGAATACTCGGGTATAGTGAGCGTCCGCATGAGCTAGCTCTCGGGCTTTCGGCCCTCGGGCTCGCATAGAAGCGATGTATTGGGCCTTTCATTCATACGAAAAGCTCGGCCTTCAGGCTCGCTTGCCTCGCCACTCACCTTCGGGACTTTGGAACTCAGATTTCGCTTTCAAGACAATTGGAGATAGTGTGCGTCAGTCCTCGGGCTCGCATAGGAAGCGCTCTCTTAAACGGTTCTTTGGGCCTATCATTCCAACGAAAAGCTCGGCCTTTGGTTTCGCTTGCCTCGCCGCTCTTCTTCTGACTTCTCTCGCTCGGGACTTTGGTCTCCGGTTTCGCTTGCAAGACACCTGGGTTTAGGTAGTGTTCGTGAAGGCTCGCCCTCGGGCCTTCGGCCCTCGGGCTCGCATAGAGAGCGCTCTCTGAAGGGTTGGTTTGGTTGGGCCTTTCATTCATACGAAAAGCTCGGCCTTCGGGCTCGCTTGCCTCACCCTCAACTTTGGGACTTAAGGCTCATGTTTCGCTTGCAAGACACCTGTGGATAGTAAGTATCCATGGAGTCTCGCCCTCGGGCCTTCGATGCTCTGGCTCGCATATGGAGCGCTATCTATAAGGGTACGTTGGGCCTTTCATTCCTATGAAAAGCTCAGCCTTCGGCCTCGCTTGCCTCCCCGTTTACCTTCAGGACTTTGGCTCTCAGGGGTAGTTTGACAAGACACCCGGAGATATAGAGTATCTTTGGGGTCTCGCCCTCGGTCCATTTGTTTCAATTATAAAATCTTATATTTAAATTCCGGTTTTGGTAATTTTTCTTCTACTTAGGTACTTCGTTTGCAATAAAGATTAAGTAAATCAATATAACTAAATATTATTGACGACAAAGTTTATGAGGATTTGAACTGTTACACGCATAATTTATAGAAATAAAATCGTAATAATCTAATTTATCAGTGTAGTAGGTATCGTATGGTGAAACATAAGAATATCATGTCATCCATAATTTATACGCGTACGAAGTCGCGGGCAGAAGCTAGTATTACCAATATAGTTAAAGAGAGATTAGATAATATCTTATCAAAACTCAACTTGCTTTTGTTACAAATTTATCAGAATTCTATTCTCGTGAAAGATTTTGCTGTTGATTGTCAAGTCTCCTTTTAGGAACGATATTGGGTTTACGAGGGCGAAAAATCGATCTGGCTTGATCTCAATTCCGGGAAAACTCGTTTTGTCCAGAAAAAAATATAGACACTGGGCAAAGTTCGGTCTCCCAGTTACTAGTTAATTAATAGTTAATACCTACTATCAAACAACTTAATCCCCAGACAAAACAGTGAACGTACGGTTTGTCTTAGTAATCTCATATGATTCTTTCTTATGTAACTAACTATCATCTAATTAAAAGTACAGTGCGTAAATTGGTTAAACTTATGTAATTTAAACACTTATGTCCTGATAATATTACGATATGATGTATAAATAGTAACTCTTCGCTATCAGTTAAGACTCTGCAAATTTACTTGTTCAATGCCCTGGAAGATTACTAAACAAAGTAACCTTTGTTTAGTAATCGTCGAACAAGTGAAGAAATTGTCTAGTGATAATTATGCTCACGGAAATGGAGAAGGTACCTAACTCGTGTAAGATTGTGTGTGAGATGAATTTAGATAGTTCATTCATATTTGTGCGCGGCTGTATTTTTAATTGTTACTATAAAAGCGCATGCAAAAACCTGCATGGTTTGATTTTTGTGTTGTGTTTTGTTTGTGTTGAGCCCAAGATGAGTTGAAGTGTATCTATACCTACATGCCTAATTCTTTCCTAGCATAATACATACCTTCAGACTTCAGATATGTCGAAATTAGAATCCTGATAAAAAGTATTCTAAGTATCAATCTAGGTTTTGAACTATGTTTGTACCAAATTTCATCTTAATCGGTACAGCCGTTTTTGCGTGATTGAGTAATAGACATCCAAAGTTTCAGAGCGGTTATGCAAGGTGACATGTACATCACTGCAAGCGCGCTGTGATACAGTTTATCGATTCAGGTAATTTTAATAGGTGATCTATGGCAAGTGTCGCGCAACAATCGCGCGTTCTTGAAACGCGCCTTGGTATTGCTGTATCTATGTATTAATTAATTAAAGAAGGCTATTTTACCATTTTCACTCTGCAGCACTTCGTTTATTCTCGGATCCAGTTGTAATTTTATTTTAGCTATCTCGACTTGTACTTCTTTTGACGTAGCAGGCACGTGTCTGTAGAATGCTATTGACTCGGCAGCTTCCTACAAACAAAGTCATAAGTCAGTGTGTGTTTACATATAAATCTGTTTTGAGAACGCATTCAGCACAATCACCCAGGACACAAAATGTTATGGGCAGTTATACTTCAATGTCATCACGAGTAAAGTCTGAAACACACTGGCGCGACCTGTGGTGGCGGTCAATAGTAAGTTTAATTTAATGTCACTATCGACTACCACGGCAGGCCGCGCGAGTGTGATGCAGACCTTAACCCATTCCCGGCCCGTATGCGTCCCTACGCCGTAGTCGCTTTCCGCTACGTACGAGGAAAACCACGGGATCGGCTACGAGCGTAGCGCGTAGCGATTCTGGGCACTGAATTTGTGATTTAAAGTGTTTTCACCTCACTAGCTCGGAAAGACCTTTTTTATTCTTTAAAAACAGATAGCAAAATTGCATTTTATCCACATGTGTGCAAAGAATATTTGAAATCCGAACGTCCGTCTTTCACGGCAAAACGGGGCGACGAATTTACGTGATTTTTTAAGTGGAGATAGTTGAAGGGATGAAGAGTGACATAGGCTACTTTTTATTTCTTTCTAACCCCCAACTTCCCTAAAATGGCGGGTGGAAGTTTGTATGGAGCATTCCGCAATTTTCAAGGTAGAAAGCTAAAAATTGGTATGTGGACTATTTATGGCTAACAAAAAAATCGTGCATAATTTTTAGGGTTCCGGACCAAAAAGGTAAAAACGGAACCCTTATGGTGCGACTTCGTCCGTCTGTCTGTCTGTCACAAAGTCAAATATCTCAGGAACTACTAATGCTATCGATTTGAAATTTGGAATAGTTGTAAACAAAGCTAATCTTCGTGTATGGAAAATGAAAATTTTCAATATATACTTTTAATTTAAATAAAAAAGGGCGGATAAGAGGGGGGGCAAAAATTCAAAATGTAGTTAGTAGGTCAAGTGGGGTATCATATGAAAGGGCTTGAATTGTACATTCTAAAATAGTTTTTCTTTTTTTTTCTACAGTGGTAAAATTTTGATTTATAAAGAAAAATGTTGAAAAAAATACCATTCCCCCCCCCTTATCTCCGAAGTTAACCAAGCGAAAAATTTGAAAATAATATATATGATTAATATTAACGTGAATATTACCGGAAAAGTATAACGAGACCTCTATCTAGCGTATTTTTTTTTATTCTTCAAAAATCATATGTTAATTTTGTTTGTAATTTAATACTTCTGTGTTTGATTTTTTTCCTTCAAATTAGTATGAATGTGTCCTGAAAGTACCTTCTAGCAAGTAATAAAAGAATTATCGAAATTAATTCACTTGATAAAGAATTATCGCTGAAAAACCAACATACAGGGAAATGTATTAACGTACCACCGTAGAACCCTATCGCAATAAGGTGACATACCACTCGAGTTTGGGTGACGGCGGCCTGTCAATTGCGACAGGGTTCTACGGTGGACGTGAATACATTTCCCTTACTGTACATACCGAGTTCCTTGGTCGCGCAATTTAGTAACAAAATGCACCGATAAATGGCGCTGTAGGTACTCATGACTTAAGTACACTATGCGTTGTTAAGATTTTTCCAAAATTAATGGGTGGGGCAAGACGGGTGTGTTGTATGATATTTCGTACGGAACCCTCGGTGCGCGAGTCAAACTCGCACTTGACCGGTTTTTTTGGAAGACTGCACCTAACCCCTTAAAAGAGGGGGTGAAGTTTTATATGGGGGTCCAGATAGGTAGAGTCAATATGTAGAATCGATATGCAGAGTCCATATGTAGAGTCCATATGTAGAGTCGATATATAGAGTCGATATGTAGAGTCGATATGTATAGTCAATATGTAGAGTCGATATGTAGAGTCCATTTGTAGAGTCAATATGTAGAGTCGATATGTAGAGTCAATATGTAGAGTCAATATGTAGAGTCGATATGTATAGTCGATATGTAGAGTCGATATGTAGAGTCTATGTAGAGTCGATATGTAGAGTCGATATGTAGAGTCGATGTGTAGAGTCCATATGTAGAGTCAATATGTAGAGTCCATTTGTAGAGTCGATATGTAGAGTCGATATGTAGAGTCAATATGTAGAGTCGATATGTAAAGTCGATATGTAGAGTCGATATGTAGAGTCTATGTAATATTTACTAGTTAAAATAAAGGCTGATTATACATATTTCAGTTGTTTTTCTTATGTAGTACTTTCCTCAGTTTAGTGAGGTGAAAAGATTTGTGTTACACACGGGTGCAAGTTATTTTGACGTCTCGTGTGTTGCAACACTCGCTTTGCTCAGGATTCTATTTTTGAACCACTCGCTACGCTCAGGATTCTATTTTCGAACCACTCGCTTCGCTCGTGGTTCAACCATAGAATCCATTCGCTACCTCGTGGTTCAACCCTAGAATCCATTCGCTGGCTCGTGTTTCAATTCCACACTCGCGGTTAAAATATAACTTTGCACCCTTGTATAACAAATAACTATTTTCACTGTTCATGCTTGAAAAGTGTGTCATATTCGGCTTAGCAAGCGGGGCTAAATGTACTACTTTAAGGAATAATTATTTAAAAAATCGTGCCACCAAGTTGAACAATCTTTTCGCCGTGGAATTAATTATTGATTGTGGATGGATAATCTTTGTTTTTTAATATTCTCTCGCAGTCGAAGTGAAAAGTAGAGCCTAACTAACTCCGGTCTAAAGGCCACATTACCCCTCGAACAATTTTCCGTCACTTCGTTCGGGAAAATAACAATTTCATTATTTTAGACCCTTGTCATACAATCTACTATACCATATGTATGGGTGTGATTTGCGAGTTTAAAATTCCAGCGATTACATAAACCTTTAAGCTTTAAGAGTCCCCAGGAAGCTCGACACAAGTCTGTTTCCCATACAAACGTAGGTTTTCATACTAAACTTCTTTTCTCTCTATTTTTTCTATTGTTTATTAAGCATTATGAGTCCCCAGGAAGCTTGACAAAGTCGGTTTTCCATACAAACGTAGTTTTTCATACAAAACTTTTATGTTCTCAATTGTTTCTCTAGTAATATTTTTAGCAACAATAACCTAGCCTAGAACCGACCTAGGTATGGCGGATCTCATGGTTTATACAAAGTTTCATGTTATTCCAGCTTGCCGATTTAAAATAAGAACCAAATTACGTTTGTATGGAGAGTCGAGCTTCCTAGGAACTCTTACGGTGTCAAATATAGCCATAGGCATCCCTCGATATTTGTCACTCACAAAAATAAAGACTTACAAATTACAAATCAATACCTTCTCTTTCCCTTCTTGCATCAAAAACACGGGCGACTCCTTCAAAAAGGCCAACATGACGATATACAGCACCGACAGCGTCAGAAACGTGTGCACGATCTGGTTGTAAGTCAAGTAGCCTCCCAGAATATAGGAGAACAGAAGTCCAAGGAAAAACCCGGTCACGACACTCGAGGTTAGCGCCCCTCGTATGGCGTCCTGGGATATTTCTGACACGTAAACCCCGCTGACAATCTGACCGGCAGCCCCGAAACCTGCCACGCCTGATGCCACCAATATGAGAGGCACATAGCTTGTGACAGAGATGATTGCCCAGGACAGCTGCAAAAGAGTGGAAGTGAATTAGGCTTGATTAGGTAAATGGAGATCTAGACTTGTCATCATACTCCTAGCGTATGTCCTGGTTGTGCCTTAAAGAAGCCCAGGGTCTGCTTTTGGCGCCTAATCCCAAGATTTGGCGTAGGCGCTTGTTGCAATTTGACCTTCCAACCCAGAGGGTATAGGTATACGCGGGTTGGGTTTCCGCAACTCGACGTCAGAAATGCGCCTATTATCGGAAATGGGAGATTACATGGTGTAAAATCCCTATTAGGTACATCACACCTGGCCACAAAGTCGCAATTACCACCCACTATGAGTGCCTGAACTCTCATTGACCTGGGGGCGACGTAAATTTTTGTACTCGTCACGTGCGGTTATCAAGAAAGCCTCAGATCGCATATTAAATTTTCCGTCCTTGCCTTCGACTTGGGCGTCATGTCACAGGTCACAGGTTTTTGTTATATCGCCCTGGGCACAGTAGATATATTGCTACATGCAGTTAAACAAATCTATACAAACGTCCGATGCGATGCACTCACACGTACAGACACGCATCGCGACAGTACACTCGCAAAGCGCAGAGAGCGAAAGTTGCGCTCGTTAATTGCAAGTTGGCGGCATCAGAGCGTGTGCTTTCCGTGCACCTCATAGAATTGGTTAGGATAGCAGGTGTAGAAAGGTCTATAGCGACGTTAGTTGAGATACCGTTTTAGCTAATATATTTACATTCCCTGGGTGAGTAATGTGCATATGTTACCCACCACAAACGGCAATCCATGCAGCATAGCCGTGTACCTTCTTCCATATTTGTTGACGGCGTAGCCGCAGAACGGGGTGCCGATCAGCCCGCCTACATTAGGCAGGCTGCCCAGAAGCGAGACTTCAAGGGAAGACATCGGGTGTGATAGCACCGTTTCATTTGAGCGGAAGTTTTCTATGGTATACGACGGCCAGGCGTAGATGAAGCCGGTTAGGGATGTCAGGAAGGCAACTGTAACAAAACAAGCCTTTATGTTCACATCCTCCGCATTCCCATTTATTGAGCTTCCTAGCTCGTCCGCTTTCCCACATCGTTCGCATGCGATTCCTAATTCGTCCTCTTCCTATCTCAATTGGTTGGAATGCGGATGAAGTGGCCGAGTTGGGAATGCGTACGAATTGAATCTAGAAAGGAAAACAAGTAAGATTGTCTGACTTCGATTAAACTGAAATGTGAGTTAGTTTTTGCACTTTGATCATACAGAAAATCACACAGAATTAGAATAGTGCCCGAAGAGAAACAATGGAAACATATGGTAAATGTTCCAGCAGACACTGTTCCATTAATTGGGGCTTTCAAACAAAGGGAAAGTACAGGTTTTCAAGGCTGCTCGTAGGCGCCTTCCTCCTCATACGGTTTTTCGCATGTTATCTGCTACGGGATTTGCAGTGAATGTGTCAATTAAAGGAATTAGGGCGTAAAAAAATGGTACATTTACTTTACAAAGAACATAATTTCTTTTTGATACACTTAATGTATCATTTGAATACCCAACAGATTCAGAATTAGATCAGTCATGAGAAAATGATAACCTTTTCAATTATAATCATAAAGGACGTCCTTATTTGTGTAGAAATTACAACGAATAACATTGTATTAAGTTTATCATTGAATAAGCGAGATATTATTTAATACCAGTGACTTTTCTTTGTTGACTGGCGAAACAGACCGTATTTGGTTGTACATAAATTACGTTGGTTTCTTTTTATGAAAATTTAGTCAGATAGACTTTCTGAACATTGAACTCTTAATAGCAATAGTATTAAATACCATACGGAATAAACCTCACGCATATTCCCAAAAGAAGTAGACAGATTATGAAATATAATTTACAGTGACACTTCTAGGAACAGCTTTAAAGATGAAGGAAATAGGAGAAGAAAAGGGGGTTGCCATACGGTATTTGACCCTTTCAAGAATTCTGTTTGAAGACTCGTTCGCTCATCAAGAAAGCGGCAGGCGGCAGTACAACTTGCGGTCCACACGGTTTTAGGTGACGGACCGTATGTTGTCGCGGTCCTCAGAAGTGAGGGAGCGAGGCAGAAATAGTAGATCGTATGAAAAGGGGCTAAAATAAGCCATATTACCTCGAGATGGTTTTTTTGAGTCATTAAGAGAATTTTTCAAGGAAACAGATATTCTAACACTGCCGTCGCTATACGTATTTGAAATAATAATGTATGTTAGGAAGAATTTATACAACTACCCAACAAACACTGATAGGCCCAAGGTTACCAGAAGCGCAGGGAAGCTCAAAACAACTTTTTACAGGCTAGTAAAAGCGAAAAAGTCGTTCTTGGGAAATTGTATAAAATTCTACAATAAAATTCCAAAACACATTACCGAACTTACTGACTCTAAATTCAAATCTGTCGTAAAACGGACACTCATTTCAAAAGCATATTATAAGATAAACGACTACATCATGGATAGGGATATTTGGCAGCGATAAAATCCTGCACTAGAAACCTGTCGTAAAATAAATAGACTTTCTACTGTAGCAATGTAATTTTAAAATTTTATAATACTCTGATACTGATATGATATATTGTATACTGTTTTGAAAAAATGACACCTCGCCGAGTTTATTACGCCGGTTCTTCTCGAGGCAGAGGTTTACTTTCCGAACCGGTGGTAGTTTATCGACATTGCATGTAATATGCCTAAATTGAAGAATAAATCACTTTGACTTTGACTTTGACTTTTTCCCGAGCGAAGTGAGGGAAAATATTTTGAGGGGTAATATGGCTTTTAGACCCGAGTTATACCTACACTCTACTTTTCACTTCGACTGCGAGAAAATAGTAAAACAAAGATTATCCATCCACAATCAATAACAAATTCCACGGCGAAGAGATTGTTAAATTTAGCGGCATGTTTTTTTTACTAAACTGCTTTGACACAGATACAAAATATTGACTCCAAGAATAAACGCCTCTGACCATCTACATGCGCATCCAAACGGCCGTGCGGCGGACAGCGTACGGGCACAAGATAAAGCAAGATAGATAGCAGTCTATCCCGCTCAATATCATAGCTTATGCCGCAATGCAGTCAACTACGTTTGAACGTTTGGACGCGCTATTAACGGTCAGAGGCGTTTTCTTTTTTAATGATTTGGAATTAGGGACTAAAAACACCTGAGGGCCTACTGCGAAAGGCATTCGAAGTTTTCCCTCTCTGTCAGACTTGCGAGTTCGTACGTAAGTGCAACAGAGAGGGAAAACTTCGAATGCCGTTGGCGGTAGGCCCCCTGATGTTTGATTGGTCGATTTTAATATGTAGCCGTGTTCTGGTTGGTTGATAGCAAAGAGAAACGTTATTTGAAAGAGTTGTGATTGGTGGATTTAATATGGTGAAGTGTTTCGATTGGTCAAATTAAATGTGTTAAAAATCATAAATATGTATACATATTTTTCCTAGGGGCTAAATGTACTACTTTACCCCCGCTTATTAGGCCTTATATGACACACTTTTCGAGCATGAGAAGTGAAAAACATATTGAAGTACACATAGTGCCATCTAGTGAACAAAATGATAAACCAGAAATAAATAAAAACCAAGTTATTTAGATAAGTATATTAAGTTTTCTTTTAATGATTATTGATATGATATGGTCTAAAAGGGATGACATAAATTATAGCCTAATAATATCAATTAGAATTTTGATCAAGTGCGAATCGGATTTTAGTTTTCCCATACATTTTGAGACCCAGCGCCTGATGAAGGCAACGAGCAAAAATATTTGGTCGTCATACAAAGTTTCATCCCCTTTTTCATCCCTAAATGGGATGAAATTTGACATAAATTATAGCTTATATCCTATTCTATATAAGGTACATGACTGGAAAGTTTCATATAAATTAGTCCAGTAGTTTTTGAGATTACGTGGAAAGTACATCCATCCATCCAAACTTTCACGTTTATAATATTAGTAGGATTTCCTCTAAATCGACGTTATCGACAATTTTATGGACTATCTTGAAAAACAAACATTGCTTGAATCACATCATCTGATAATCGATAAAAGCATGATAAACAAACTAATGCTGTAACGGCTATATTTAACTCATTTCACATAAGTTAAACCTCCCAATATTTCCCCAATAATTTTGATCAAAAGA
The DNA here is from genome assembly GCA_932294315.1 of Epinotia nisella. Classification (NCBI taxonomy): domain Eukaryota; kingdom Metazoa; phylum Arthropoda; class Insecta; order Lepidoptera; family Tortricidae; genus Epinotia; species Epinotia nisella. Next base: position 14,520,718 of record OW028693.1, read on the forward strand.
AATATAATTTGGGATACAATTTATTCACCAAAAGTTTAAGTGAGATCGCCCTAGTTAACTATTAAAACAAAAAATGCATTTTTGTAAATTATAATTGAAAATGTGAGTCTGAACACAACTGAACCTCTTGAAATAATAACCCAGTTATGCCTACTTAGCCGTGATTATTTTCCTTTTAAATTCATTGTATGGTACTACTGCCATGATTTTTTTATATCACGCAAACGGATCACGCTCGTGAATATTTATATCCACGTCCAGTAAGAAGAATATATTTAGTACTTTTAAATACATAAAATACAGCCAAGCCCCAAAAACAAATATTCATGCTCATCAAGTCATCACACAAATATTTGCCCCTAAGTACCAGGTTTTTAACCTAGAACCTAGAACTGTCAGCAACGGCAGGGTCAGTAAGTGTCACTAGTCACTACCTACCCGCTGAACTAAACCTGTCATCAAAATGAAGACATTAAAGATCTAGTGTGAGTGTATATCATGAACAGTGATCGGTTTTTTGGATTTGACATGGGGTGAACGACCTCAATCATTATGTTAGTATAGATATGCCCCGGGAATCCGGGCTTTACGATACTTATGCGATAACCTGTATAATAACCTAATATAATAGTATAAATTATACAGCTAATACCAATTTATTTATGCAATCCTAGAAGCAAATAATTAGAACTTAAATCCAGAGAAAATTATGAAATGTCAATGTCAAGATTTTGAAGTATTTTTTCCATCATGACAGATATATAAGCTAATACTTTGTGGAGGTTTTAATATATTTTCTTAAAATAAAGTGTAGAGATTAGGAAAAGAATAGAAGTTTTTGTCTCAACTGGTTGTAAGGGTAAAAATTCCTTAGAGATAATTTAAATCAACGTAAAGTTTTATTATCACATTTATATAAAATATAAAATTTTACAGTCATAATCACATACAATTACAATTTATTAAAATTAAAATCAAACAACATAATTTACAATTAAATACTTATATAACCTAAATTCTAATTTAAATTGCTTTATTTTTGTACGGTGTGTTCGGTATCGCGGGAAACTGTCGTATCCATATTAACTTTTCTAATTGATATCCCGCGAGGGAGAATCCAAAAAACCGATCACTGATCATGAATGAATGGTTCGTTAGAGTGTTTTGATGATTAAAGTAAGTTCCTGTCAAAAAAATCATTTTAGGTACAAACTTTTATTGTCCACTGTACTTTCCTGTATACCGTCATCAAATAATCATTGAGCCGATTCTAGCGATCCCAAACTCAACGGAGTAACGTCAAAAATAAATTCCCATAGCCACCTTCTGTCTCCATCATCACCTACCATACCTAATATTAAATTAACATCCAAACTATACCTTTACCCAACATTTCAGCTCAATCGGTTGAAGATAATTTTATCTGCTTCATCATCGAGTTGCAAGATTCCACCCGAACAAACATAGTTAGAATAGAATAGGATCGCTCTATTCTAAGAATAGAATATAGTTAGTTACATATATTTAAGTTAGTTAGAATGCTTTTAATAATATAACCCATGTCCATGCGGAGGAACCATGACCACGTCGTACAGAAAGCGCTGACTCTACCGGAAGGCAAGAAAGGGAGAGGACAACCCCCCCTGACGTGGTGGACCAGCATGGCCAAAGTCATGAACAAAGCCCAAATACCCGACCCGACAACCCAAGACAGAATGTCTTGGCGCCGTAGAATAAGGAGAGCCGACCCCACCTAATGTGCCTTCAATCATAGAGCCACTAACATAAAAAGAAAGAAAGAAAGAAGACATTTATTCACTACACAAAAGACACAGAGATAAAGGGAGTAGACATACAGTACAATTGACACATTGCGTGTGACTTCGCGGCAGTGAAACCGATTGTGCCGAGGTGTCAGACAGACACCTACAGCGCTGGTTTTCAGACAGCACCGTACGTAAGTGACCCACGGAACGCAACACAACATACTATTAGATAGTAGACACATAATAAATAAATAATTAATGTAATAAATCTGATTTTTTTTTAATATACAACAGTAGCACAACGGGATGAAAAATACAAAGCATAAAACGCGACACGGTTGGGATGTTAAAAGTGCTGCATGGGTTAAGGTTGGGATTTTTGGAGCGTCAACAAATAGCCTTTAAGCTGGCGCTTAAAGGTATACTTGCTCGACGCACCTTGGATAGGTGGAGGGAGATCTAAAGCTACCTCGAAACGCACACTTACTTGATACAGTTGCCATCATTTGCTTGAGAGCTGCCTTCGGCGATACTCTTTCTTGTATTTTCTCCATTTCTCAATGTTCAATGTGTTCTTTTTTAATAATTGTTAAAATAAATACTTTGCAACACAGCACAACCGATTGCGATAGTGTAACCTAACTAAATGACATGTCGGCAAATACTGCTAACTCCTACTTTACTTAACTATGCTCTATAAAGGTTTATTGTATTGATAATTGCATAAGATTATCATTATTTAGTTAACTATTTAATCAGCAGACAAAAATAGGATTACTTCATGTGTCGTTGTTATATTTAGGTTCTGTATACTTCGCCATTTTAACTGTTATTTTTATGTGTTTATAAAACGATTTTTAATTTAACACACATTTAGTTACAAACACAAACATAGGCCGTTTCACTGATTTCCGTACGAAACTTCTTACGTATCAGCATGCCAGTAGATAGATAATGTTTTGTCCTTAAATATGATGATAATGATATGTATTCCTGTTAACCCTCATTACAAACATAGGGCTCGCAGAAGAGTTCTTCATTTTACACGATCTTGTGCGACTTTTTCTAGCTCTTTCCAGCCGAGACCAGTTGAGTCCTTAAATATAGGAAATCATTTACTATTTTAAAATTTTACACTGTCACTCACAAACAGCTGACATCATTACTACATGCCTGCCTCCTACTAACTGAATTGAAGAACCAATTTGTACCTACAATGGCCAAGGAAGAAGAGGATAATAGGTACCTTCTTTAAGTGCCAATAAAATATCTGCCAATAGTTATCTGATAAACAGACTTACTGTTTAAATGTACACACCCAGTACATTTAAACAGTAAGGTAAACGTCCTAGTGCTCGACACTGGCTAGTAGATAACACTTTCAATCTTATGTTAAAACAACAGAGGTGAATAGATATCAACTATTAGGCATAAAAGTTGTTGCATTGGGACATTTACCTTATATTTCCACGAAAAATAGTATATCTTGACAAAACAAGAATTGTCCGGACAACAATCAACCAGCCTAGCCTAGCCAATGCAGAAAAAAAACATTGAAAATTCACAAATTATTACTGTTGAATTATAAGAATCTACATTATCCCCGTAAGGCTCAACATAAAGAACATGTTAGCAAAGGTAATTGAATCTAGTTGCAAAGAAAATCCGATTTGATCGATTGATCAAAGAAACAAAATAAATGCTAATACTCGTAATTTTCTTGTTACTGTCAAGAGTATAATATAATTGGCCGTATTTTATCCAAAATTGACATTGTCGGAATCATCAAGGCTTTGACGGAACCACATTGCATAAAAATATATTGATTGTTTGAATAAGTATATACAGTGTGTGTCTGTCATAAGAACATTTATTTTAAGGAACGATAGCTTTCAGTGCTGTGAACCGTTTTATCGAAAAAATATAACAATTACCTTTTCTAATGGAGAGTTATTAATTTTTTAAATTTTCTCGAGCAGCAATGTACTGCTAACATTCACTTGACGTTTCAGAAAGGCAGAGCTAGTTACTGTCAGTTGTTAGCTTTGTTACCAATACATTGCGGGCCGAATTAATTTGTATGAAAAAAAAAACCGTTTTTTTTTAAACTAGAGATAGCAATTTACGTTCATTAGGGCTTATACTTTCAGCCCTTAAAATAAATGTTCTTATGACAGACACACACTGTATAGTACATATAAAATTATTTATTTATTTAAAGTTTATTGTACAAATATACAAATAAAAGTACAATTGGCAGACTTAATGCCATCCGGCATTCTCTACCAGTCAACCATTGGGCTAAACAGAAACTTTAGTGGTACAGGATCCTAAGTACTGAGACTCGAATGAAAACACAAATCAATTAATTATATGAATATACTTATAAACTACTATAATACTCATACAATTTATTTTTTATTTATTTTTTGGAAACCAACAGCTACAATAAATTAACATAAGATGAGGACATGTTTAAACTTACTTATACATACAAATACATACAATTATATGTATGTACCCGTACAAAGATATCACGAGGATGATCAATCTTAAATAGTAGAAAAGAGATGCTTACGCAACTTGCGTTTAAAGGACAATAAATTTGCTCTGAGCTTGCCTGGCGGTAAGAGGGAGATCATTCCACAGACGAATAGCCTGACACAGCGAAGGAATTTGAGAGGAAACCAGTACGGTGAGACAGGACAGATAGTTTAAGACTCCTGGATGTACGGAGCTCGCAACCAGGAAGGGGTGTAACAAATTGAAATTTAGATTTAAGATATTCCGGTGCAGCTGGGCCAAAGACCTGCGCTCGCGAATAGGAAACCAGTTTAGTTGACGATGGTAGCCGAAAACAAAACGGATACAGTTATTTAGAAGCCTGCCCAGTCTACTTAGGAGCTCCTGGGTAACGTTGCATCATCAGCATAATCAATAAAAGGTTGCATACATGCTAACATGAAACGCAATAAATGATTGAATTGAATTGAATCATTATTAATTTTACCTATAGCAAAACTAAGACTGTCGGGGTTAGCTTGTGTGTAAATTTGAAGATCATCATCATATAAATCGTGAGAGCATGTAAATCTAGATGTAATGAGATTAATAAAGACGGAAAAAAGAAGAGGGGAAAGAATGCCGCCCTGTGAAATGCCAGAGGTGAGTTCACACCAATCGGAGATAGCATTATTGGCACGGACCGCCTGGTGGCGATTCTGAAGATATGAGGAGAACCACGCAGCCACAGTTGGTGAGATATTTAGATATTTTAGAATCGTAAAAAATTAAAAGGTCATGATTGACAGCGTTGAAAGCATTGGAGAAGTCTATTAATACAAGCACTGACAATTGAAAGGACAGACTGATGCCTTGTCTTACATCCTCAACCACTTTTAATAACGCAGTGTTAGTACTGTGTCCACAACGAAAACTTGATTGAAAAGGAGACCGGAGCTGATTGGTGGAAATATTTATGGCGAGACAGTTGTTTGTGGACAACGGCTTCAAGGATCTTTGAAAGGAAAGGGAGTATGGAAATTGGGCGAAAATCTTTGAGAACACTAGGATTAGCAACCTTAGGGAGAGGAATTACGAAGGCATTACGCCACAATGACGGAAACACCCCTGAAGCTATTGAACTGTTAACGATATGCATGATGACTGAGATGTAGATATATAGTATATATAGCCCTTCTCGCCGTGTCCGGCGACAGCGACTCCGCCAATTATTCATATATTTGCATTATGGGACAGAATGTGGCTCGCAAAACCAAATTTTGTTTTAAAACCGGCCAAGTGCGTGTCGGACCACGCAAAACGAAGGGTTCCGTGCCTATTAAAAAGGTCGTATCGTCACAGAAATTTTACGGCACTTACATCCTTTTCTTTGAGGAAGGCAGTTTTTCAGCAATATCTCGAAAACCTCTGAACCAATCTTGTTCAAAACAATTTTCGGTGAATGAAATTAATAAGCCCTATGTCCATGAATTTTTCCATATTTTTAAAATACACCGTTCAAAAATTAGAGGTGGGGGGACAGAATTTTAGTGACTTTCGGGGCGATTATCTCCGACCCTATTCACTTAATCAAAAAAAATGCTAAGAAACCTTATATTTATTTTGAAAGGCCTATCGATTGATGTGCCACACGGGGGGTCACAATGAAAAAAACCGGCCAAGTGCGTGTCGGACCACGCAAAACGAAGGGTTCCGTGCCTATTAAAAAGGTCGTATCGTCACAGGAATTTTACGGCACTTACGTCCTTTTCTTTGAGGAAGGTAGTTTTTCAGCAATATCTCGAAAACCTCTGAACCGATCTTGTTCAAAACAATTTTCGGTGAATGAAATTAATAAGGCCTAGGTCCATGAATTTTTCCATATTTTTAAAATATACGGTTCAAAAATTAGAGGGGGGGGGGACAGAATTTTAGTGACTTTCGGGGCGATTATCTCCGACCCTATTCACTTAATCAAAAAAAATGCTAAGAAACCTTATATTAATTTTGAAAGGCCTATCGATTGATGTGCCAAACGGGGGGTCACAACGAAAAAAAATTTTTTGACTTTTAGTTTTATGTATGGAGTGCACCCCTAAAAAAAATTTTTTTGTCATTTTAATTACAAAACTATGTAGCGGCTAACAAAATACACCTATCCTCAAAATTTTATTCAAATACACCCTTTAGTTTTCGAGTAAAATGCCTGTGACATACGGACAGACGGACAGACGGACAGACGGACAGACGGACAGACGGACAGACGGACAGACGGACAGACGGACATGACGAAACTATAAGGGTTCCGTTTTTGCCATTTTGGCTACGGAACCCTAAAAAATTGACTTTTAGTTTTATGTATGGAGTGCTCCCCTAAAAATTTTTTTTTTTGTCATTTTAATTAACAACACTATGTAGCGGCTAACAAAATACACCTATCCTCAAAATTTTATTCAAATAAACCTTATAGTTTTCGAGTAAAATGCCTGTGACATACGGACAGACGGACAGACGGACAGAAGGACATACGGACATGACGAAACTATAAGGGTTCCGTTTTTGCCATTTTGGCTACGGAACCCTAAAAATGCGGTCACACGGTGCTTAATGAAGTTGTCCAGTTGTTTGAATGAACCAGTCGACGAAACCGTGAAGAGTAGGTTATGCCGTTTTAAGGATACATCACTATTAAATATCTCAGTGTTCCAAAATAAACATAAATTGTGCTAGTTATAGTGTCTCGACGAACACACATACGTTTACTTATCTCGTTCTAACAAATAGCAGTCACATAAATGCATTACGTTCGTTGGCCTACTACTGTGTGTGTATGTATCAATAAATTCGAACAATATAAGTAACACAATTTTTTTTAATGGCATGGCGCTCTTGGCGCATTCGGCCAAAGTACGTGGGACGGGATTAAAAGATAATTTACTTTAAAAACAAAGCTTTAACCGACTTCAATTTAGTACTCCGCCAAGCCACATGAATATTTCCTTTCCACTTTACCTGAACTGCTTTTCGTCAGTAAATGCGTTGATTATTACAGACGAAAACCATATCGCTGTATGTGAGCAGATAATATTTGAGGAGTTCCGTCGATTTGGCACACTTCACACTTTCAGTTCAGAATCTGTAACGTACTTTTACAATTTAAAGTACGAGTACCATAAGTCAGCTGTGGTATTCATCATCAGTTCCACTTCACCAATTTCGGGTGTATATACACTATATATTTATACACATATATGTTTGAGGACTTCCGACAATTTCTCATGGTTCCTATAATTGAACTGAAGTTTTGATAACAATGGAACTAACCTGGAAGCATAATATACTTTCAACAAAAAAAAATGGACGAATCGGTTCATAAATGACGGAGTTCTGAGCTATTATGGTGAGTGGGCCACAGAAACACCAAGTTAGTGGCCGAGTCTATGGTTTTAATAAAGGCGTTCGGAGTAAGTAAGCCCTAACGCCTAACTCTGTATGTCTGTTACCTTTTCACGCTTAAACAGCTGAACCGATTGAGATGGAATGTGGTGCAGAGATACTTTGAATTCTAGGGAAGGACAAAGGATAGTTTTTATCACAAAATTCATCACCTAAAGGGGTGAAAAGGGAGGGGGGGGGGGGGGATTTTGTATGGAGCTACGATATTAACGAGTTCCTCGCGGACGAAGTCGCGGGCAAAAGCTAGTAAATAATGAAATACATACTTCAGGATTATTAGTGAATCACTCCCCACCCTTTAAATTAGGGAATGGAAGTTTGTATGGGTTTTCCCATACACTTCTTTAGAAATTACCTTGCTAAAACGAATGAGATTCCACTAAAACATTACATGTAAATTGATTACCAAGACTCCCTAGCTTATAAAGCTCTCAGCAGCAGTGCAGAGGGAAGATGGTAGTTGGAGAATTCGTAAAAACCAGGAACTGGAAGATATGGCGTCCGAGCCCAACATCGTAGGAGAAATCAAATCTGCAAGACTCCGATGGCTTGGACACCTGTGAGAATGCCAGTCGACAGGGCGGTGGATAGAGCCTACTTAGCACGGCCAAGCGGTCGAAGGTTGGTCAGCCTAAATATCGCTGGAAGAATGAGGTAGAGAAAGACCTTCGCGCCCTGCATGCAGAAAACTGAGAGGAGATCGCAGAGAATAGGACGCACTGGCGCCAACTCGTATCGGAGGCCAAGATCCACTTCGGGTCGCTGAGCCAGCGGAGTAAGTAAGTCTAACGACCCAGTGTTTGACTTGACACTTTCAATCTTAATTTTATAACGATAGAAATGCACTATACGTGTCAACTATTGGGCATTCAGGTGTCAAATATTGCGGCGTACCTTACACTGTATTTATCTCTTATTTATATCCCTGGAAATCCGTGCTGTCTATCGTTTGTCGCGTTCATTCGGTTTCTTTCCCTGAAGTAAGTAATGTACCAGCGGCATGCCCACATCACTTCTATTCATCTTATTTATTTCCCTTCAAAAATGCCAATTGTATCTGTTCAACGGATAAGCCCTTAGTTTCGGGCAGCAGTCGCCACGTGAACAGAACGCAGCCGAAGCATACAACGCTGAAAGCGTAGAAGATGGGTCCTGGTCCGACCAGGGGTTGTAGCAGCTCGAACAGCATCAACCCGCTGAAGCCCATGCTCCACTGCAGCAGGGTAACGACGCTGGTGCAGAGGCCGCGGACCTGGAAGGGACGGAAAAGGAAGAATTAACGGCTTTCTCAAAGAGGTCCGGAGAAGTGGTTATTCCTAATTTTCGAGCGAACAATCTATGTTTCAGCTTGGGTCGAAAATCGTTTGTCTGTCCGCTGTCCTGTGTCCGATGTCCGGTGTCCACTGTCGAGTGTCTGTTCGGATGTTCTTCTCTACCGGTCATATTTCTCAACCGATTCTCGTGAAATTTAGTGGCAGGTTTGTTAATTAAATATAATTAATTTGTCTAACCCTTTGGTCTAACCACTTTTTCGAAATTCAAAATGATTTTTTTATACACGGGCCGCGAGTTTTACGGCTCTTGGAAGGTGATGCGTACAGTGGCTCTGTGAGTTGTATGATTCGCCAGCCTGTCTTTAACAAAAAAAATAATATATAAAACTGACTCGACAAAAGAAATCTATATGATTAACGAAACTGCTCACAAAATTTCACGAGAATCGGTTGAGAAATGCGACCTGTAGAGGAGCACAGCCGGACAGCCACAGGACCCTCCCTCGTTCGATAAAAATAAACATTGCAGGCTTGGTACAAGCGCCTGAATGTTACACATAAATTCCAGTATCACGCACTGGGACGTTTGCCGTAGTGATTGAACTTACTTCAGGCAAGAAGACTTCCGACATTATTATGAAAGGAACTACAGCCGCCCCGAGTGTGTATACGAAGCTGAAGGTGTAAATCAGGAACGCAGAGAACCAGTGCGGCGCCCAATCGAGCTGTAACTGCGAGCCCAGGAGGAGGGTGCACAGACCCGACCCCAGAGAAGAGACGACGATGAGCATCTGGAGGCAGAAATTAGATTTAAAATTACATTTTGGAGACAAGTTTTTGGCTTAGAATTCGTCCACATTCAAATATCGTCTTAGTAGAAAACATGCCACCGTTTTCGGGCTCGTATCTAAGTATGTTGTCCTTCAAAATTTGCAAACGGTTTGGCCGCAAGTATTTTGAGACACTTTGTAGGGAACTTGTGTCTTAAACCAGCATCACAAATCATAACAGATATATCGTCACAATGAAATGGCATCGTGGATAAGCATCGCCATACGCCAAATACTACATTGATGACAAATATGAAGACTAACAGGCAATCTTAAAAACTGAGATATACTATGATCTACTAAATGGTTGTACCTGGCAGCTGCCCGCATTCTTCTTTCGTTAATGGATTAAAAACAGGTAGGCACATAACAAAAAAAAGAAGGTATTAGGCAAAGTTAGGCTCCAAAGGCATTGTTACACCATTTGCCTACTTACTTTCCTCCCGCATCGATCTACCAGAAAGACGCATATCACGCTGGTCACCAGAAACACGACTGCCAAGAATATGGCGCACATGTTAGCCGGCAACGAGGGTACGGCCAACTTGAAGAGTGGCTCCGCATAGACCTGAACAGCTATCGACCCCATCCAGATAGAGAAGAATACGAGGGTTGAGTTCACGAAGAGCGCTTTTTTTGACGATCGGGAGTTTTCTGTGGGAATATATCTATGTAAGGATCACAATTTACGTACAGATTTAGTTTGCAATGAACAGCGATATTTTAATTCGCTCATATTTGGTGCAGCCCAACTTTGTAGTGTGTAACCCTACACTTTAGGGAAGATCGAATACATAATAACACCGCTACGTGCTTTGGTATAGGTACACATCCTTCATGGAAGTGTCAGATAGCTTCGTAGCTCAGCGTGGCCAATTTGATTAAAAAACTACCTAGTTTTGATATGTTCTAAAAGCAGCTTATTATAGTTTCGTTCTACGTGCAATGTGCCCCGCCCACTAGGTCGCTGGAGTCCGCTGGATGCGGGTGGCGCAGGACTGGTCATTGTGGCACTCTTTGGGGGAGGCCTATGTCCAGCAGTGTACGTCTTTCGGCTGATATGATGATGATGAAGATGATAGTTTCGTAATTTCTGTCCAACTGTCCGGCCCATATGCCACAGGCATTTTGTTCCATTGATAATTGCGTCGATGTTATGCTAAAGAATAGGAATTATGTATATGCGTAGTTGCGTACTTACTTAAAAAAATTAGTTGCCCTATTAAACTATCTGGATTATTCTTCTGTATTGGTTTTTCAGCATTTTCTTCTAAGACATCAGTTGGTAGAGATTCTAGAAAAAAAATTGTTATATATTACAATATATGGCAAACTACGGAAGCTATGATGGCGAAAATTGTGTAACTTCCGAACACCTCAAAAGATAATAACAATATTTTCACCTCACTAGCTCGGAACGACCTTTTTTAATACAGTTGCTCAAAAAGTGGTACTTTTTGTGGCTGCGTAGCGTGCGAGAAGCTCAATTTCTCTAACTAGTGCTTTTTACTTTTTAGTTCCAAACTATACTTTCGAAACGCAGTAATTTTATATTAGATTTTTTACTTGGAAATTATAAAATTAAAAACGCTTACGAATACTAGGAGTATTTATTTAAAGTATTCATTAATATATAAATGACGAAAAAATATTAAGAATTTGCATTTTATAACCTACTCTGTCTTAGGTATCTATGTATGAAATATTTACTTTCCTAAAAATCGTAAAATTTGATTTGGCTGAATGATACAAGCATATGCCTAGAAAAATTATCCTTATGAATACTGTCAGTGTCAACTGCCAAGTGTCAATTTAGTTTCTCAACTCGAGGCCGATGGCGCTGATTCCAATAGTATGTTGTCACTGTCAGTGTCATTTGTAAAGTATGGGTTTGTTCAAAAATAACTTCGAAGCAAGCATATTTTATCGCAATGATATATTAATTTATTATTTTTTCGCAATTGTATTAAAAAACGTCGTTTACAACACGTGTGAAATGTCTTTTTACCACTCGTACCGAGTCTTACCACTCGCTTTCAGCTCGTGGCAAGATACCTCGGTACTAGTGGTAAAAAGACATTCTTTTCACACTAGTTGTAAAATGTACTATTTTAATACAGTTGCTCAAAAAGTGGTACTTTTTGTGGCTGCGTAGCGTGCGAGAAGCTCAATTTCTCGAACTAGTGCTTTTTACTTTTTAGTTCCAAACTATACTTTCGAAACGCAGTAATTTTATATTAGATTTTTTACTTGGAAATTATGAAATTAAAAACGCTTACAATGCTAGGAGTATTTATTTAAAGTATTCATTAATATATAAATGACGAAAAAATATTAAGAATTTGCATTTTATAGCCTACTCTGTCTTAGGTATCTATGTATGAAATATTTACTTTCCTAAAAATCGTTCTTTGATTTGGCTGAATGATACAAGCATATGCCTAGAAAAATTATCCTTATGAATACTGTCAGTGTCAATTGCCAAGTGTCAATTTAGTTTCTCAACTCGAGGCCGATGGCGCTGATTCCAATAGTATGTTGTCACTGTCAGTGTCATTTGTAAAGTATGGGTTCGTTCAAAAATAACTTCGAAGCAAGCATATTTTATCGCAATGATATATTAATTTATTATTTTTTCGCAATTGTATTAAAAAACGTCGTTTACAACACGTGTGAAATGTCTTTTTACACTAGTTGTAAAATGTACTATTTTATTCTTTAAAAACAGATAGCAAAACTGCATTTTATTGTGGATAAAATGCAGTTTTGCTATCTGTTTTTAAATGTGTGCAAAGAATATTTGAAATCCGAACGTATTATTAGTTACTTTTTAGGGTTCCGTAGCCAAAATGGCAAAAACGGAACCCTTATAGTTTCGTCATGTCCGTCTGTCCGTCTGTCCGTCTGTCCGTCTGTCCGTCTGTCCGTCTGTCCGTCTGTCCGTCTGTCCGTATGTCACAGGCATTTTACTCGAAAACTATAAGGTGTATTTGAATAAAATTTTGAGGATAGGTGTATTTTGTTAGCCGCTACATAGTTTTGTAATTAAAATGACAAAAAAAAATGTTTTTAGGGGTGCACTCCATACATAAAACTAAAAGTCAAAACATTTTTTTTCATTGTGACCCCCCGTGTGGCACATCAATCGATAGGCCTTTCAAAATAAATATAAGGTTTCTTAGCATTTTTTTTGATTAAGTGAATAGGGTCGGAGATAATCGCCCCGAAAGTCACTAAAATTCTGTCCCCCCCCTCTAATTTTTGAACGGTGTATTTTAAAAATATGGAAAAATTAATGGACATAGGGCTTATTAATTTCATTCACCGAAAATTGTTTTGAACAAGATCGGTTCAGAGGTTTTCGAGATATTGCTGAAAAACTGCCTTCCTCAAAGAAAAGGACGTAAGTGCCGTAAAATTTCTGTGACGATACGACCTTTTTAATAGGCACGGAACCCTTCGTTTTGCGTGGTCCGACACGCACTTGGCCGGTTTTTAAACATAATCCATATACTTTATACTAATTATACTTTATACTAATACTTAATATTATAAATGGGAAAGTGTATGTGTGTGTTTGTTTGTTTGTTTGTTTGTTTGTTTGTCCGTCTTTCACGGCAAAACGGGGCGACGAATTGACGTGATTTTTTAAGTGGAGATAGTTGAAGAGATGAAGAGTGACAGGCTACTTTTTATCACTTTCTATCCCTAAAATGGGGGGTGGAAGTTTGTATGGAGCATTCCGCAATTTTCAAGGTAGAAAGCTAAAAATTGGTATGCGGACTATTTATGACTAACAAAAAAAATCGTGCATCATTTTTTTTTTGGAAATCTGCACCTAACCCCTTAAAAGAGGGGGTGAAGTTTTATATGGGGGTCCAGATATGTAGAGTCAATATGTAGAATCGACATGTAGAGTCCATATGTAGAGTCGATACGTAGAGTCGATATGTAGAGTCGATATGTAGAGTCGATATGTAGAGTCGATATGTAGAGTCGATATGTAGAGTCGATATGTAGAGTCGATATGTAGAGTCGATATGTAGAGTCAATATGTAGAGTCGATATGTAGAGTCGATATGTAGAGTCGATATGTAGAGTCGATATGTAGAGTCGATATGTAGTCGATATGTAGAGTCGATATGTAGAGTCGATATGTAGAGTCGATATGTAGAGTCGATATGTAGAGTCGATATGTAGAGTCGATATGTATAGTCGATATGTAGAGTCGATATGTAGAGTCGATATGTAGAGTATATGTAGAGTCGATCTAAATATATAAAAGTAGAAACTGGCTGACTGACCGACTGACATCACGGCACAGCCCACACCGCTGGATCTAGAGATTCCAAATTTGGCACGTAGGTTCTTTATAAGGTCTAAGAGTGCAGTAAGAAAGGATTTTACAAAATTCTCCCCCTAATAAGCAGGTGATATGTGGGTCCGAAGTTTGTATGGGGAAACAAAATAAGTAAGACTATTTCATTCAAAACTTCACAGGAGTATTCCTAGCAATAAATGAGTAAATACGTGTTTCAGGTTGCAATTCAATTGGAACATATGGGTCAAACTGACAAGCACCTTTTTTGTAGACAGTTAAAATTACTTTTAGTACGCGGGCGAAGCCGCGGGCAAAAGCTAGTAAACACGTAAAGGCCAGTCCAGACAGGACAATTTTCGGCCATCTGATTAAATTGTCTGATCAAAACAGGAGGTGTGGACGCAAAAATAGTTTTATATTGAATTGCATTCAATTAAAAACATATAGTGCAAACAATTTTATTAAATTATTTTACCTTAAAACACTTAAAACTGTAAAAAAAACCGTACAAAAATGTGAAACCACAAAGTATCTGATTTAACGTTGCATAATAATTGTGTTATTTGTGTAATTACTAGTTAAAATAAAGGCTGATTATACATATTTCAGTTGTTTTTCTTATGTAGTATTTTCCTCGGTTTAGTGAGGTGAAAAGATTTGTGTTACACACGGGTGCAAGTTATTTTGACGTCTCGTGTGTTGCAACACTCGCTTTGCTCAGGATTCTATTTTTGAACCACTCGCTAAGCTCAGGATTCTATTTTCGAACCACTCGCTTCGCTCGTGGTTCAACCATAGAATCCATTCGCTACCTCGTGGTTCAACCCTAGAATCCATTCGCTGGCTCGAGTTTCAATTCCACACTCGCGGTTAAAATATAACTTTGCACCCTTGTATAACAAATAACTATTTTCCCCTCGCTGCCTCAGAAAGCCGTCTTTCATCCTTTAAAACCAGTGAGCAAAACGCATTTTATCCACTAGTGGGGAAAGTAATTTGACCTTGGAGCGTGTTTAAGTAGCTTTTGATAGATAACAACACGTAAAACGCTCATAATACAACATTTTCACAGATGATGTATTTCTGTTGCCGCTATAACAACAAATACTAAAAACAGAATAAAATAAATATTAAAGGGGGCTCCCATTGCTTGTTGCCAATTGCGTGTTGCCTTCATCAGGCGCTGGGTCTCAAAACGTATGGGAAAACTAAAATCCGACTCGCACTTGACCAAAATTGTACTTGAAATATCAAGTTAAACTTAACGTTATTATTACTGTAAAAAAAAAAAAAAAAAATACATAATATATTATTATTTAAATTAAATAAAGTTGTCTTGCATGTTGCACTTTCCTCGCTATAGTGAGGTGAAAAGTTTTGTGTTAGGTACACACGGGTGCAAATGTATTCTAATTCTCGTGTGTTGAAACACTCGCTACGCTCAGGATTCTACTTTAGAACCTATATTCAACTATAGAATCCTTTCGCTTGGTCGTGTTTCAATTCCACACTCGCGGGTAAAATACAACTTTGCACCTTTGTATAACAAATAATTAGTGTAAAGCTGTTGCGGATTATATAGGCTGTTATACGGATTATAACGGTGTTAGTTGCTGATTATTTACTGGCTTGGATTATTAGACAAAGCATGTTGCAGCTAGGTGCTTCCTGTGTATTTAGAATAAAATATACGCTGTGGATTTTTGAGTGATTACTTCGAATAAACACTTTTATAACAATATTACTCAACATTGCTAATAACTTTTCTACAGGGGCTATAACAATCCATACCATATTTTTTAAACGCGAGAGGGTGTGTTTGCCTATATGTTAAAAAAAAAAACATACTATTTAAAACAGATAACTATGAAATTACGGTTAGAGAATTTTATTATTGCCTTTACTATTATTTATCCTTTATTATCTTGTGCTAAGTGTGCGCAAATCAACCGATTTGTTGTACCTGCTGTTTTTTCACCTGGACCTTGATTTAGTTATTGACGATATCAGTAATGCTCAAATTTTAAATTTGTAATTGTCTGTGACACTTTGAATACAAGATTTTATGATTCATATTTTGTTTTTATTATTTTCGGTTTTTAAATTAAACTGGAATTTTGAATTGAAATTTTGTTTTAAGTAAGCAAACTTTCAACTGAAAACATTACGCTATGCATGTATATTAGGTAAAGTGTACACGTCTATATCTAGCTCTTAGGCTGTTTACGAGACGATACGCTAGATGGCGGTCGGCATGCATTTCCTTGACTGACGTCTCTATCTCTGTATATTCATAGTACTCTGTGATGCTCACCTTGGTCATGCAAGAGCAAATTTTCAAGATTAGGATCCACGTCCCGTTTGATCTTGGCTAATTCTGTTTGGACTTCTTTGGAAGTCACGTCAGCCCACCTATAAAAGGCTAATGATTTTGCTGCTTCCTACAAAATTAAATAACAATAATTATTAGGTATATCGCTTCATAGGATACCTAACTAATGATTATAATCTATACTAATTAATATTATAAAGAGGTCTGTAAGTTTGACAGTTTGTATGTTTTGGGTAATGTCTCGAACCACTTATCCAATTTCAAAAATTCTTTCACTTGCTCCTAGAGAGACTTTCTGGATGGTTATATGCTATATTTTATCTCGCGTCTAACAACTTTTTGGCTAATTTCGGTTTGCCTAATTTTATTTCACTTAAACTATTAAATTTATTATTTTTATTTTATTTTATTATAATTCCTCACTATCAAATTTTTGTTTGAGTGAAAATCATTTTGTATATTCCTTACTTCACAATATTATTTCACCTAATTTTTAGTTTGCATAATCTTATTTCATATCCTGTTTGACTGACATAATTGTATTTCGTCAACATACATGTCTCATAATTAAATTTCTGAACGAAGTTCTATGCTTAAGCTTGGGGTCAAAAATCGTTTGTATGTCCGGTGTCTGTCCAGCTGTCCATCTGTCCGTCTGTTCTCTTCTACAGGTCGCATTTCTCAACCGATTCTCGTGAAATTTTGTGAGCACGTTCGTTAATTATATATATATTTTTTGTTGAGTCACTTATTCGTAATTAAACAAAAATAAAAAAACCGGCCAAGTGCGTGTCGGACCACGCAAAACGAAGGGTTCCGTGCCTATTAAAAAGGTCGTATCGTCATAGAAATCTTACGGCACTTACGTCCTTTTCTTTGAGGAAGGCAGTTTTTCAGCAATATCTCGGAAACCTTTTATCCGATCTTGTTCAAAACAATTTTTGGTGAATGAACTTAATAAGCGCTATGTGCATTAATTTTTTCATATTTTTTAAATACACCGTTCAAAAATTAGAGGGCGGGGACAGAATTTTAGTGACTTTCGGGGCGATTATCTCTGACTGTATTCACTTAATCAAAAAAATTGCCGAGAAACCGTATATTTATTTTGAAAAGCCTATCGATTCATGTGCCACGCGTGGGCTCACGATGAAAAATTTTTTTTGACTTTTAGTTTTATGTATGACTTTTAGTTTTTAGTAATTTTAATTACAAAACTTTGTAGCGGCTAACAAAATACACCTATCCTCAAAATTTTATTCAAATACACCTTATAATTTTCGAGTAAAATGCCTGTGACATACGGACAGACGGACAGACGGACATGACGAAACTATAAGGGTTCCGTTTTTGCCATTTTGGCTACGGAACCCTAAAAAGACAGGCTCGCGAGTTCTACAGCTTACAGAGCCACTGGTCTAATCACTGCTAAGTCGAACAATTTATAAACCTACATTAGTTTCGGAATCGGAGATGCATTCGATTTCCCCGCCCTCCACCCGGGCTCTCGCCAAAAACGAATGTAGGTTTTGATTCTTTGCTTGATGGTGAAGCGGCGACTTCAGTACAACTTGGGCGACTTAATGTATACTGAGATCGCCGTCAAAGGCAAAACTCACCTTGTCTTTCCCCATGAGTACCAAATACACGGGCGACTCTTTTAGGAACATAAATAGAGCTATACTAAGAACAGCCATTGATAGATGGACGAGGACCATAATTTGATACGTGAAGTATCCACCGATTAAATAACACAGCAGGAGGCCGAAGAAGTATCCAGTCCCTGAAAAATAGAATAATAGAAATAAAAAACCCGGTACAAAAAACATAGCTAAGTCATCTCCACAGACAATAATTTTGGCTAAAAAAAGCGCATCCAAATCGGTGCACCCGATTGAGCGCTATAATGCACAGACAGACACACTGAACCTGGATCGTTGTAAGCACCCCTCGTTTGCGACGGGGTTAAAATTGCTTAGGAAACCAGGATATTTGTTATATTGTTTCGCCCACCATGGATTCAGAACATGGGCACATTAATTTAAGTACCTCTTTTGACAGTTTTGTTAAGATTTTATTGCCTACTGTATTTGTTTCGAACGAGGGAGCAAATGAAAGAAGTGAGGCCAAAATCGTTCGTAGGTATGTCCGGTTTCTGTTACGCTGTCACGCTGTCCAGCTGTTCTACTTTACAGGTCTTATTTCTCAACCGATCCCCGTGAAAGTTTGTGAGCAGGTTAGTTAATTATATATTTTTTTGTAGACCCACTTTATTGAAATAAAAAAAAAAAACAAAGACAAGCTCGGGGTTAGTAAATAGTTAAGTCCTCGGCGAACTCAGCGATAGATGGGTGACACCGCCTGCCCGCCGATAACGATGCCCGACAGCGCCATAGCAATCAGAACCAGTATCACGTTGAAAGTCATGGATTACTTGTAAGTTGTCAAGTTACCAGAACATGCGGACAGGCCTCCCCGGACCGAGTCCTTAGCGAACTCGGCGATGTAAATGGGTGACACCTCTTGCCCGCCGGCCGCGATGCCCGACAGCGCCATGGCAATCAGAACCAGTGTCACGTTGGACGTCATGGATTACTTGTATGTTGTTAAGTTACCAGAACATGCGGACAGTCCTCCCCGGACCGAGTCCTCAGCGAACTCTGCAATGTAGATGGGTGACACCGCTTGCCCGCCGGCCGCGATGCCCGACAGCGCCATGGCAATCAGAACCAGTGTCACGTTGGACGTCATAGATATTATAGCCCAGCTTAGCTGAAACAAGGATTAGTCATGGTAGCTAGGAAATGGTTAGTTAGTTAGTTGTAGGTACTGAGCATTTTCGGCAAATCGACATCCAAAAAGCCTATTTTGCGTGAAACGGCGGGGTGGCGCTATTCTAACCATCAGAACCATCCCATATCCTCTAGAAAGTGTCTTTGTATTGCTGACTGCGTCACGTAGTGTATCTGGAGACCCTAGGTGCTTTTTTCTGTATATACTTCTACCTGCTTGCAGTCCAGTGGAATATGTTTAGTCGTTTCTTCTGTCTTCTTGCACGCTCTGCACATTGGGTCAGTCTGTGATACCTAAATTATAGAGGTATTGTGTCCTGTTATTACCTAGGAGATGGATCGACACTCGAAGATTTGATGAAATTTGCTATGGATACCTTCGTTTAAGACCCAAGGAAGAAAAGGATAGTTTGATATTTTTTGTTAGAAGTATATTTTCATGGCTTGCTTCGGGGTCACCACTTATTTAATTAAGAATGAAACACTTCCTCGAGCTTAATTAACATCATTAAATTGTTTATTTTTGTAGCTAATTCCTTGTAGTTCTATTGTATTACGCTTTCCAAACAAACCCAAATTAATAGCATTTAATAATCATTAAGCATTCATAGAAGAATGTTAAAAATAATTCGGGTGGTGACTGAATTTTATTAATATTAGATACTTACCGAGATCAAATATACAGAAAAAATTACATGATTGAATGTAGCCCAAGGCAGGATTCGAACCGGAGCCTCCGCCATGTCGAGGCAATGCTCCAATCACAGGCCACTGTCGCTGAGCGGCAAGGCAAGCGACTTTTAATCTAGAGATCGTGAGTTCGAACCCCGGCTCTTATAGTATCGATTGGCGATATGCCAATCGATATTAACCTACTGCGTCTCTTCGTGGGGTGGTTTAGTGCCTATGCCAAATCCTGTGCCAATTTGGCACAAGATTTGGCATAGGCACTATTTTTACGAAGACACTGCCAAAGGGGACCCCAGGCCCGATAATAACAATGTCTGTAACAATGTACTTAATTAAATATTGCAAGGCGATTTTTCATCTACTTCTATTAGTCATCTCAAATTCAAGGGGTCGCACGACCGGTCATTATGGCACTCCTTGGGGGAGGCTGTCTCCAGCAGTGGTCGGCTTTCGGGTGATATGATAATCATGATGATGAAGCTAACAAATAGGTACTTACTAGGAAAGGTACACCAAAAAATACGCATCCATATTTCCTTCCCAGCTTGTTGAAGACTGTGCCGCAAAATGGTGCCGTGACCAACCCGCCAAAGTTGATCAGGCTTCCAAACAACGAAGTCTCCAGAAGAGTCATTGGTCGAGAGAGGACTGTCGAATTGGATTTGAATATGTCCACTGTCACTGAAGGCCAGCCCAAGGATATACCGGTCATACTCGCTTGGAAGGCAACTGGAAATTTTGGAGTTGTCTTTGATATGTTATTGAGTACAGTAAGCCGGATTCATACATAACTGACGTGTCGCTTTGTGTCACGACAGAACAATATGGGTTTCATACATTTAAACGTGGTTGCTAACTATTGGCCTCATCAGAAGGCACCCAAAGGGCAATGGAAATGTCTATGCTGGGCGTTTCTCTGCGTGATCACATCAGAAACAGGCTATCCACAGCAGAACCAAGGTCACCGATATAGCCCTTAAAATTGCGGAACTGAAGTGGGCACACATTGCACGTGGAACTGATGACCTTGTAAAGATTGCGGGAGTCCGCTGGATGCGGGCGGCGCAGGACCGGTCATTTGGAACTCTTTGTGGGAGGCCTATGTCCAGCAGTGGACGTCTTTCTGCTGTCGTGATGATGATGATGATGTTGATGACATTTCAAACAGATTCACACTAATCTGATGCGTTCAGACGTGACGGCTCCTGTTATGGCGGCTTTAGAGCACATCAAAGAGTAGGTATCTCGCTACATAAGTATGAATCGGGCTTTACCATTATATTGACATTCATCTAATGTGTGTCAGGAGTCAAAGTGCATTGGAGAGCAATGTCAGATAAGTATGAATTAGTCTGTGCGCAAAGTAACAAACGGTAGTGGACTACGCCGGTCAGAGGCCCGGGGCTGCAAAGCTGAATGCCCCTCGGTCTTAGAATATCATTTGGAGACCCCATTCCTTGGCCCTTCTGGCCAAGGCTTTTGATTATTATTTGCCCTCACAACACTAACCCACAACGGTAGCCAACATTTGTATCACCAAAGCTTTCCGCATTTTGTTTGAATACTTGAACACTAATAACTAGAACTATTTCGTTAATATAATAACAATTGTCACATTATCAACTCTCCACAATGAATGAAATTATATTGTTTGATTCCTTGTACATATATGCACGGGAACTTTAAATAGTTTTCCTATTGCAGAGACGTATAGTTTATTACTTTAGATTAATCTAATATTATTGAGGTAAGCGTGCCTGATATGAATATGTTCGTATTTATTTGTAGAGACAAGGCGTAGAAATTAACCAAAGTTAATTGAGGATGGAACCGATTCTTTTTACAAATTTTATTTTATTAGTCATGCAGGTTTATTCTTATGAATGTTTAGCTATAAACTGTAGGTATCAAATCTCGGAGGTCTTTTGAGTTGATTTTTGCACATTCACGTTAGGTAGATGACACTATTATTCTGTCACAGAGCTTCTTCTTTTTACAGGAATTCTTAAAATTGTCAGTACAGCAGCAGAAATTGAGTTCGGGCTCTTTTGAATCACCCCGGAGAGTACCACCTACTAAATGACGGACGAAAGTTTGACATTTGACGGACTCATTTTATTTGTTTTACTCGGGACAAGCTATGGTAATAATAATACCATGTCCGAGCGAGATGGTAGCATACAAATCTCGATAAGTGTGACAGAAAGGGAAATATCATTCGTTGTACTTGTCATAGTTTCACTTTTTTTCTGTTTGCCACAACTGATTTAGTATGAAGTTGACACCAATAAATCACTACCCACCCAAATTAAGTATGTTGTTTATGGTAAGCGATCAGCCATTTTACGAGTAAGTCCAGTTCTTAATTTAGCTGCATAGAAGCCTTTTCGTCCCTGATTGTGACATCACGTATAGCCTGTCCCGAGTATCATAGGTCCATGGTTTTCATCTATTATTACTAATAATAAAAAAATTGGTCTTTAAAAAAAAACCGCGGATTTGTCTAAGTTTTTTTGCAATACGCAGGCGAAGCCGCGCGGGCAGCTAGTACATTACATGTCCATCCAGTCCATCCAAAAAGTCCATTCTGTATAACCATTTTTTAGGGTTCCGTACCTCAATAGAAAAAACGGAACCCTTATAGGATAACCATTGTCCGTCTGTCTGTCAGTCTGTCTGTTCTGTCTCTCAAGATCTCGGGAACGCGTGTAGGTATCGAGTTGAAATTAAAACCATATAGGTACTAAAGTTTATAGTCTCTTGAAGCTATGAAAAAAAAAACAATTTTCTAAGTTAACGTAAAAAAAGTTTTGATTCTACAATCAAAGGGGTAATCTTACAGGCGGCCAACAAAGTGATCCTATAAGGGTTCCGATTTTTCCCTACACAGCCACTAGTAATGTTAGAATAGTAATATATAGGACCAGTCATTGTGGCACTCTTTGGGGGAGGCCTATGTCCAGCAGTGGACGTCTTTCGGCTGATATGATGATGATATGATGAGTAATACATATAAAGGCACGTTTACCTCATTGGTAGACCGCCACGTGTGTGCCGACAACACGACGGTTTACACAGGACTATTATTCCTGATAACTATGATACTGACACAAATATTTACAGCCACGAGTACTAAAGCGCTAGAAACCTTCTCAGCATTGCCATAGAGTCGAAAAGTGATTGAACCTTCACTTTCTTTGATTATACGTCGTGCATCCACGGTAAGTAGCGCTCGATAATATGTAAACACTTTTAATTTATCTCTATGACGTAAGTGGAATAAATGTATACGTATTGTTGAAATAGGTACAGTAAACTTAGAAAGTGGTCTATCACTTTTCGATTCTATTATTTATGTATCAAGGTTCAAAAGTTATCTAGACCACTTTCTTGGAGAAAAATGATTTTGTGAGCCTACAATATAATAGTAGATCGAACAACAAGTGCATAATATGGGTTCTATGCTTCAGCTTGGGTCGAAAATCGTTCGTATGTCCAATGTCCTGCTGTCCCGCTATCCGGCTGTTCCTCTACAGATCGCATTTCTCAACCGATTCTAGTGAAATTTTGTGAGCGGGTCTGACAATTATGTAGATTTTTATGTAGATTCAGTTTTTGGAAACAAAATACAGACTCGCGAGTTTAACACCTCACAGAGCCACTAGTAGTATTATTCTCAAGTAGAATATTGAGCGTAACGAGGGATTCAATTGTTTACGCCCAAGGCGGAAATAATTTTGCCACCGACTAGCACATATGCTTTTCACACCTATGAGGAAAATTTTAATTTAACAGAGAATTTCAGACAAAAAAGTACAAATCTGATCCCCTATTTTAGGGCAACAATGACTCTTTTCTGAATAGCTGGTGTAAAAAGGGAATTTTCACTTAAAATTCAACCACCATGCATTAGTCTCCTGTCGTTAAATTAAACTGTATTGTGTATCAAACTTTATCAGCTCATTTTATATCTCAGTCAACTGGAAAATAAATGTCTCCCATTAATCTTTTCGATCGTTTGTCATCCTCTCTCCCTCAAAAACTTTTGGAAACAGGAAACATAACTGAAGTAGTCTTATGTCGTATTTGCGTACAAAAATGTCTGCCAAATTTTGCAGGAGCGGGGGGAGCATCTTAATAGGATATTGAAACTCAATTGTATATTGAAAGCGGTTGAACGTTTATAATATCAAGTGCTTACAGCAACATGCGGGCATTTTTATGATCAGTGTTCTCTTGTGAGGCGATTTTCGAATCGATTGTGAAATTGTCTTTGTATGATTTTTTGCACATTGGGCAAGGTTTTCTACAAAGGGGTAAGTTACTGAAAGGCTACTCCAGTTATGTACGCTCTAAGGAATTCAAAAATTATATATGCCTCAACCTCCCTCATGTTTTTATTCTACTAAATTTCATCAAGGTAGTAAATAAAGCTCCGGTTACTCTGTGATTGATCGGCGCGCCTGCAGTACTGCATTCGTACTGCCCCGCTTCCGCGCATCCAGCGTTAAGCCTCTCACAGACTGGTGCGGCCTGGCCGCGGCGGTCAATAGTAAACTTGTTATTGGCTCTCAAATTTACTATTGACCGCCACCACAGGCCGCGCCAGTGTGATTTAGGACTTTTTCAGGAAGCACTTTTCACCGACACATCAGGAAGTCGCCAAACAATGTTAAGAAAGGATCCAAGGAGAAGAAAACAAATCGTTATTTTTGTAATGTTTTTATAATTTTAGAAATCTAACTAATATTTACAATAATAACTACCTAGTCTGTAAAAGATAAGGATATAATTACCATCAAATCTAATAACGCCATTAACATCTGGGATGTCTGAAGAGGTGTCAAAATCAAGCAAAAATTGGCTACTTTCCTAAAAAATGATATTTAGTCCGTCAGTTACATTCTCAAAACATATTGGACACGTATTTTTTTGTTTGTCAATTAAACAAAAAATGATTTAATTTTAAAGTTCCATGTGACGTCACATTATGGTACACTTTTTAGCATAATGTGACGTCACGCGGAACTTTAACAAATATCTTCATCATTTTTTTTCACACAAAAAAAATACGTGTCCAATATTTTTTGATAATCTAACTGACAAACTAAATATAATTAAATTTTTTTTACCTAGGAAAGTACCCAATTGACCTTCTGGCTAAGCCCCAAGAGATAAAAATGCCGTATATACTCTTGATCAGTGGCAATTAACCGACTTCAAAAAAAGGAGGAGATCCTCAATTCGGTTGTATTTTTATTATTTTATACATGTGGAACTGATGATGAAGGCCATAGATGACTTATGAAACTCCTCAATGATGTATGTACCAAAAACTATAAAAGTACTAAAGGTGATTCTGAGATCCTTGCGGAATCGACGGAGCTCCTCAAAAAAAAGGAAATGTGGAAATATGTGGCTGCTCGGAGTACTGAATTGAAGTCGGTTAAAACTTTATTTTTAAAGTAAATTATTTACTGGTTAGTTGACTTACTTAGTGGCAGTGTTAGTAAAATCGTTTTAATATAACGTAATATCAGCATCGACAGGCTTAATTACATAAGATAAGATAAACGTCCCAATGTTTGCCTATATTCTAATTATTGACACCCTGTTGTTCACCGTTAGTGCTGTATGCTGCGATAAAAGGTGGTATTAGGACAGTGTCGAGGGTTGGTACGTTTATCGCAATACGCATAAATATCTATATCACAAATTCTGTACATCAGACAGCAGACGGTAAGTATCTCATGTAAAAAAGGTATGAAAAAACTTTTAAAATCACAATACTCGTAATACTTAAGCTCGTTGTTTGATTAGCAGATAACATCGACAAGTATATGTACTTACAAAATAAAATATGTGATATTCAATGGATCAAATAAATTAAGCATCATCAAATTAATACATTCTGCAAATTCGCTTCTATGGTTTAATTAATTTGATTTCTATCCTTGGCGATTTTATAAATACTTGCTAGAACCACGAGCTCTTTGCCAGAGATAGGATACTAGTATACTAGTGGTTAAGGATCCGAAGAGCACCAACACACTACCCCACATGGCAGCAGATGGCGAGACGCAGAAATTGTTGACCTCCTTTGGCAAATCTTCGGCGAATACTACACGCAAACCCTTGGCAATTGTAGTCGAAGGCTCATAAGTCCTATTTCCGAAATGTATCACATCTCTCTTTCGTCTTCTGGGTTCTATGCTGCCAGGGTTAGGGCATGCATCGCAGTCTGTCTTGCACAGTTCAACGTCACACTGGATAATGAGATCCATTTCATCAGGGAACTTGAATGCATTGAAGAATGCATACGCAATAATTGAAGCGCCAGTGTTGCCAGTCTCTCTGGTCTTTTGGAATGATCCAAAGATCTTAGGTTTAAGAACGCATCCGTTACTGTCTGTCAAGGGAACAACATGGCGGCTCTCGGAGTCTCTTGCGACGCATTCTCGTACAAAGATGTCGAAGCCGGCGTCACCAGTTACTGTGACGACTAGTGTCATGATTTCTCCAATCTTGACTAAGCCGTCGGCTTCAGGCGCGAACGGACCACGTCCAGTCTGAATATCTAAACGGGCCATTGCAGTATCGCCACTGAAGTTGCTTGTAATCTGGTTCAACATACCAACGCTTAAAGAGGAAATCAACTGCTTGGTAAGGTTGCCTTCCCATAAGCATCTGACGCGGCGAATATGGTCCCATACTTCTTGAATGCCAGGTTCATTTTGAAGTACCAACACGTTTTCTAAGTACGCCTGACCTTCGTTCTCGAAGTCACTGAAGAATCTGGTTCCACAAGTGTTTAAGCTGACAGTGAACGAGTATTTGATTTGACCGGAGTTTTCTCTGACATAAACGCATTCTGGCTCATTGAAATGATCCTGAGAGTAAATGATTCCGTTATAAACTTTATTGAATTCGATGTTGATGGTCATCATTTCTTTGCCGCAGTCGACGGTAATAGCGTGGATATGCGGAGGGTGGCGGTCATCATCATCGGGCACTGCGGGAGTTTGAGATGTGGAGCTACCATCGCTTCCACTGTCTGGTTGTTGTGGCTGCTGGGGCTGCTGAGGCTGCTGTGGTTGTTCATAGGGCGGGAGAGTGGTTTCATCGGGTTTGTTCGGTTGACTGGGCTGGTATGGGGGAGAGGTTGGTTGGCTGGGTTGATAAGCTGGTTGACTGGGCTGGTAGCTCGGCTGAGTAGGTTGGCTAGGCTGGTATGAAGGTTGAGATGGTTGGCTCGGCTGGCTCGGTTGACTCGGCTGGTACGATGGTTGAGTTGGTTTGCTAGGTTGGTACGGGGGTTGGCTTGGTTGATAGGGGGGATTGTCTTGTTGCGTCGGTTTGTAGGATGGCTGTTCTGGTTGTGTCGGTGGCTGATACGACGGGCTCGGTGATGGCTGGCTCGGCTGGTAGGACGGTGATGGTCCTTCATTATACGATGGTGTTGGGCGGTTACCAGCAGCAGGATACCCCGTCGCAGGAGGCAGGTAGCTAGCTGGCTCGAATGGTCGTGGCCTTTCTGGTTTTCCTCCGAAGTACTGACGAGCTGAAGATGTACAAGGAATAAATTAAAATCATACTTAAATAGAACTTTATTTACCAAACTCAATTAAGTATACATTCCCTATTTCAATCATTAGGACATATTCAAAAGATATCATTTCCTAATTTTAATTGGTGAGTTTGTTTTGATAGTATCGAACCTTTTCTAGTATTCTTCTGTTGGTAAAAGCCCTGTATCCATTGGAGAAGGTTGGAGACCATCTCATCGACCTCCGCCTGGCGGGCCGGAGTCAGGTCGGCTGCAAGACCAGGATCATCAGTAATGATGAGAAGACCGAACCAGAGATTATATGGGAGTTTAGTTATGGTGTGAACCAGAAAATTATTGTAATGAGCAAGGTAATACAAGAACATATGAAGACCACTTCCATTATCAATTTAAAAGGTTAGGTATATGAAAGGAGAAATAAAGAGTTACTGAGAAAATTCAGGAAGGCACTGATAAGGTATACTCATAATGTTAGAAGACCTATTAACATTTTATTCAGTGAGTAGAGAAATAAATTATGATTGAAAAAAAAATTAAAGCGGGCAAATACATTATACTACAAATCATAAATGGAAAGAGAAACATCGAAGAAATAATGAAACCATAAAATAATTTTGAAATAAAAGAAATGCAACTAGACTAAAGAAACAACCGTGTTATGGTAAAAATTACAAGAAACCGAAAGTAAAATAATGTACATATTTATCAAAAGTTAATGTAGTATTTATATATGTTAAGTACTTATACTTCTAAAAATATTACATTATATTAGATTTCATATTTACAAATACAATATACATTTTAAAATAAAACTAAAAAGAAGAGTTGTAGTTATGTACAAATGTAAAACGTGGATTTGAACCAAAGAGGAATTGGAAGTTAAAATTACAAGTTAGTTATTTATTACAAGTAAAAGGAAAGAAAAACTGAGCGAAACCAGAAAACAATATAAACAATGTTAAAGCAGGGCTATAGTTGGGTAATTGCAGTACTATGAAAGTGTTGGTAAGAGTAAATTCAGTTGTATTTACAGAAATGTGTGAACTTGAACGCAAAGCGACGCAATAAGCAGGTATCTTGGAAAAAATGTTTTATCAGTTACCTAAACATAGACCAAGTATGTGACAGTAACAATATGTAGGTGATTTTCATAGCAACACAGGCCTGTCCAGTCACGGACTTTAATCGTTCAGCCATTTAGGTGTCGACTAATTTTGGTTGTTCATAGTTAAGCTATGAATATCCAGTAAAAGGTGAGCTCTACATGGCTCAACGAATTAAGTCCGTGACTGTACAATACGTGTGAAGTGGCGGTACAGTAACTGGCAGGGTACAGTCAGCCGCAGGGAAACGATGCATAGAAGTTTGTATGGGATCGCGTTTCTCTGCAGCTCGCTGTACATGGGTGTAAATATACCTACGATAGGTGTTGTTTGTTTTAACATTTCTTTGAGCCCATATTTGATATATTGCTTGTAAGCTATGTGCCGTTATTCCACGCGATAAAATATAGCCAGTGTTATATTTCACTGATATCAGTGTGCTTAGGTTTCATTACGACTTAATATATAATTTTTAATACAGTTGCTCAAAAAGTGCTACTTTACGTAGCTGTTTAGCGTGCGGAAAGTTGATTTTCGCGCACTAGTGCTTTTTATCATAGTTGTTTTGAGATAAATTTACTAATTATGATTAGTAAATTTATCTCAAAACAACTATGATAAAAAGAATCCTGCGTATTGATAACAAATGGATAGTCAGGGATTCAGGCATTTTGATACCGAGTCATTTTGAGATCAAAGAGTATTCAGTGTCCAAGTCGGCTCAGTTCGGGTTGCACAGGGCAGTTCCAGAACACTTCGGGAGCTCAAATACCTGCCTCTTGGATATTGGAACTATGCGCCATTGCTTTTAACTATATCGGGGAAATAGTACATTTCAATGCTAGTGCGGAAAGTATGTCATTACGTCACGAGTACCGAGATATTTCTCTGAGAATCTGGACGAGTGAAGAATGATATTTCCGCACGTGTATCGAACGACGTTTTTTTAATACAGTTGCCAAAAAAATAAAAAAACAAGTAAGGAATTCGAAACTTTTATATTACCTATTCATTCTGTAACATCATTGTAATACAGTAGAAAAAAAATAAGTTTGATACAGTTTAAATACATTTTAATATAGTTCTATCTTATTTATTTTTTGTTGACGTAATAATTAATGGTACAATTTGTACAAGTAAAAGTAAAAAGCACTAGTGCGCGAAAATCAACTTTCCGCACGCTAAACAGCTACGATACGACCTTTTTAATAGGCACGGAACCCTTCGTTTTACGTGGTCCGGTTTTTTTTCTCTCAACTCGCTTGGCTAGATATGAAAATATTTTAGTGTCATAACACTAAAATATTTTCATATGGAGTGTTGGAGTATTTTATGTATTCGGCAAAATAAAATTAAGTCCTAATGAAACCTGTCACAGAGTCGTGTTGTGGATGAGTGGGCTGGACAGCGAATGGTGGTGGAAGGTGGTATGGGTAATTTGTTGTGTACGTACCACTCCTAGCTCGTTTGCGTATTTGTTCTGTAAAAATAGCAATGTATTTTACTACATGTCGTGTTTAGTCTGAGTCGCTTGCTGTATTTCATAATTTAATGATCTACAGAATTAAATAGTTTGCCTTCATCGTGTTGATCGTGATGTCTGTGCTTCGGTCCAATCAAAGGAATCACACAGTTCTATGCATTTGTATATTTATATCTATTAAATGAGATATCTAGGTTTTACATAATTTTACTTGCAATAATTTTCACTTGTTATAACGGCCATAAATATTATACGCCATAAGAACAGACAAATTACATACTCAACATTTCTCATATTATCAAACTATTATATAGCATTTATCATAAAATTCAAAAGGCATAATCATTACGCTCTATAAATCTTGTGATCTGGTGTATACAAACATAGATAAATAAATGTAAAAGTAATTATAGGAAAAAAAAATACGGCATATGAAATTATGTCATATTAGTGCAAATAAAATTATGGATTTCATTAGTACCTAACCCCTATTAAATACATCGTCGTCTAGTACTTCATCACATAAGCCTTTTTGTGCTTACTTACTTATTGAGTTTGATTTGTGTAAGATTCCCCTAAATTTTATTGATTTATCATTTCCAGGGGGGGTTTTAGTCATAACTTTTACTGGGGAAGTAGTTTATTTAAAAGAACAAGGACAATAAAAACAAACAATAAAACAACTACTTAACCTACAAAGACAAAAAAAGACTATAAATTAAAACTTAAAGATAAAAAAATTGGCCCAAATCGCTGTCAGAGGGTAGTGTGCCCAGAAGGCTGGCAGCATTGCCACGCTGGATGGCAATGCTCACTCTTTGAGCAAAATATAGGCCAGTCCTTTGGTCACCGCTGGCGTCTATTAGGCGCGCCGACAAATCCTTATAAAGTCGGCGCGCGCTTGGACCCCATTCTCCCAGTGTTTCGACCCCAAACGCCTCAAATAAGTAACCACTCCCTATACTTTTACTTGAATATTTATGAGAAAAACTGTTGTCCAAAACAAATATTAAGTATGGTAAATAGGAGTAGATGTATTGTATACATGAAAATTGTGTAGAATTTGTGTCTCATAGGTGACAGGCAATGATAACCCACGAAGCATATTAAAGGTTTTCTGTGACCTCTACCTAATTCTAGTCAAACACAGTCAACATGTCATGCACTTTCGTTAATCATTACTTAATCTAGATTTAATTACCGATTGGTATATGCTTCACTTTCTTTAAATTGTTATAAAACTAGCCCACCGTACCTACTATACAAAATGACATTGAAATTTGGAATATTTAAATTCCAAAATAGGGTTTTTTTATTACAAAAAACGACCTAAATAATACAGCAACTCAATTGCAATTGAAAATTATTTGGGATAAGCGAAACTTGCTGAAACTATTTTTACAGGAATCTACTCGTATCGTTTTAACTAACTGCAATATCGATATTTAACAAACCTTTTTAATTTTAAATAATCTTCAAAAGAATACTATATAAACTTACGTAGCCGTGACTGTGCCTCGGATGCGTTTGCGCAAGTCCCCAACCCGCATACTGCTAGCGCGCACAGCGCCAGGAGAGCGCACCACTGTGCCATCTGTAATCAAAGACAACAAATACGTTTAGCAAATTTAAATACGTTTCTGTCAAAAAAAACATCATTTCAAGAAACTACCGTCATTTGAAGAAACTGCAAAAAAATGCATTCGTGTATTTGTTACGTCGTGCAAATGATGTATGTACGGCGAGGGCGATACAATGAATCCAGAGTCAAGCGAAGGATTCTACGATAGAATCCTGAGCGTAGCGAGGGCGAAATTCTACAAGCCTATATATATAACTAAAATGGCTTTACAATTCGTTTGTCTTTATCTGTCACATTGATATTTGTGTTCGTAGGAAAGGGAAAAAGCACATTTTATTTAGCAGACGCATTTTAAGTCCTATGAATCTGGTGGTAAGTATTTGAATATAGTGGGGTTTTGATGACCCCATCTATATAAGTGCGATAATGATGGTCTTTTATATCCCGGTTTTTGGGAGATCGAGCTTTTGTCGTGTTTTTTTTTCAGAGCAAACGAGTTTTCCCCGAAATCATGCCTAGATTGTTTTTTTGCTCACGTAAACTCTTGGTACCTACTGTAGATCTTATTGAAATCGCATGCAAATGTTATAATAATAGGTATACAATAAATTATTATGTTATAATAATTAGGGTCGGCAACGCACATGTGACACCCCTGGAGTTGCAAGCGTCCATTGGCTACAGTCACCGCTTATCATCAGGCGGGCCGTAAGCTTGTTTGCCACCCGCGTGGTATTCAAAATATATAAGAAAGTTTAAAGTTAATAGTATAGGATGATGAATGTGTTTATCCGCCTCTTAGTCTACTAAATTTACTGCAATTTCTCACACCAATTTCACCTCTCTTTAAGACTAGAAAAATAATTAGCTTAAAAAATGTAAATTAAACTCACGAAGTGAGCATTGCGTAAGTGCACACATTGTGCATTGTTGCCGGTTCGATTCCCAGGTTTGATCTATCGTCGTCTGCACAGGCACAATGGAGTTTATCTTCGCGGCCCGATAGGCTGTGGCTACACTATGGAACCACGTTGTTTGATAGCCAGGGACACAGTGTTAAGGCCACTATACACCATACAATTTGTCATAACAATTTGCCATCGTTGGATTGAGACTATTGCTTAGTGTGTATGGTCTTCAAGGGTCCATATTGCATTAAAAACCCTCATCTATTTCGCCTTTTTTACCCATAGTGCATTCGAACTCTAAAGTAGTTGAGCACCTTGATATCTTGTCGCTTTCACAACTTCGTATGACCGTTTAAACATGACGTTAAAGCGACAAGGTGTTCAGACCGCTGTATGGTCGCAGTTCTACCTAACACTACTCCTCGCTTCGCTCGTCGTCGTACCTAACTAAGACCTTCCTTAAGGTAGATTATGCTATAAGTTGAGTGTGCGAAGTGACTATTTGAACAAACTTTTTTTGCAAAAGGAAAACGTTTGCTTAATGAACGTTTATCTTAATAAAACTTGACTAAGTAAAATAAACCCAAATGTTAATTTGACCAAATTAATTAAATGCTATATGTAAATGTGCTAAATGAAAAATTGAAACTACTGCAATGAGTTTTTTGGGAAGTAAAATTTGGCGCCACGAGTAAGTACCGAGACTCGGAACGAGTGAACAATGACATTTCCGCACATGTATCAAACGACGTTTTTTAATACAGTTGCGAAAAAATAAGAAAAACAATTTTGTAATATCATTGTAATACAGTCAAAAAATATCATTATTTTTCAACTTCATAGTTGATCAAAAAACATTTTTTTTCAAATACAGTTCTACCTTATTTACTTTTTATTGACATAATTATTAATGGTACAATTTGTACACGGAAAAGTGAAAAGCACTAGTTCGCGAAAACCAACTTTCCGCCCGCTAAACAGCTACGTTAAATAGCGCTTTTTGAGCAACTGTATTAAAAAATACGGCAGTAGTACACAGTCACTCGACAGTCGCGCGTTTGTACCGCTGCAAAAAATCGTCGTCGTTCTTACGCAGAATAGCTTTACGTACCCTCCACCAAATTCAATATATTGTGGTTGTACATACATTTTCATTTTCAACACCCAACGTTATGACAGACAGGTCACTGTTAACTTGTAATGTATACATGTGAGTTTGTGCAACTACGTAAACACGGGTTGCAAGCGCAGGTCATTCGTCACAGTAGTGTCAATGGTTATGCAAATTACCTGGGCCTATGAAATTTTAGATAAGTTGAACGTTTCACCTTTTTTAGCCCTTGAACTCGACGTAAAGTCGTATTTAAATAAGCGGCGGCTTTTCTTTTTTGTGAACGTAATAGGTATTGCTTTTGCTTAGGTATGGTTGAGATACATACCTCATCCGTACATACCTCAAGTCCACACGCGATGTCAGTAAAAAATTATAATAGAATCGACGACAGTATAAAAGAGGAAAAATGCGAGAGAATGTTTTCCAAACGATTAAAAAATTTCCTACTCGAAAAATGTTACTACACCTTGGATGACTTTTTTTCCAGCTAAACCTGTATAATTCTGTTTATTTTTTTCGTTTTTTGTTTTTGTAATAAATTAATTGTTATAGTTTTAAGCTAATACCTAATTGTAAGTTTCTGCTGCGCCCCATCGGGGTATCATTTATTGTAGTATAACTTGTATGTGATGGCATGAATAAACGAATACGAATACGAGATTAAAGGTGGCCGACTTTTTACTGATACTGAACGTTCTCAACGATTCGCCAAAAAAAAAACATATGCGGTCAAGAAAACATTCCTAATATTTCCATTGCGAAAGGTTTTCGAAAATGTAACCACCCACGGGCTAGAATAGCATAACCCCTTTTCTTCCCAAGGATATCGCAAGAATATACTATGGGAATAAGTTTGAAAATATGTTGTTAACTATAGCTTCCTATTTATTTCTATCGCCTAATCACTAATGTATCACCTTAGGTCATGTCCCACTTTCAAGAGCAATTCTTTACTAACTATTAAAACATCCAATTATTGTAGTTTATGGTTGTTTTTCAAAAAAAGTGTACAGGATTATTTTTTTCAGAATTCAATTTTTTTGGGCTTATCTTATTCAGAATCGTTGATACTATAGATCCTTATACAAGAAAAAAACCGTCCCAGATTTTACTATGTAAGTTTTTGCTTTCAGTGCGTCACGACCATATAAATAAAAAACCGGTCAAGTGCGAGTCTGACTCGCGCACCGAGGGTTCCGTACGAAATATCATACAACACACCCGTCTTGCCCCACCCATTAATTTTGGAAAAATCTTTACAACGCATAGTGTAGTTAAGTCATGAGTACCTACAGCGCCATTTATCGGTGCATTTTGATAATAACTTGCGCGACCAAGGAACTCGGTATGTACAGTAAGGGAAATGTATTCACGTACCACCGTAGAACCTTGTCGCAATTGACAGGCCGCCGTCACTTAAACTCGAGTGGTATGTCACCTTATTGCGATAGGGTTCTACGGTGGTACGTTAATACATTTCCCTGTATGTTGGTTTTTCAGCGATAATTCTTTATCAAGTGAATTAATTTCGATAATTCTTTTATTACTTGCTAGAAGGTACTTTTAGGACACTTTCATACTAATTTGAAGGAAAAAAATTAAACACAGAAGTATTAAATTACAAACAAAATTAACATATGATTTTTGAAGAATAAAAAAAAATTACGCTAGATAGAGGTCTCGTTATACTTTTCCGGTAATATTCACGTTAATATTAATCATATATAATATTTTCAAATTTTTCGCTTGGTTAACTACGGAGATAAGGGGGGGGGAATGGTATTTTTTTCAACATTTTTCTTTATAAGTCAAAATTTTACCACTATAGAAAAAAAAAGAAAAACTATTTTAGAATGTACAATTCAAGCCCTTTCATATGATACCCCACTTGGCCTACTAACTACATTTTGAATTTTTGCCCCCCCTCTTATCCGCCCTTTTTTATTCAAATTAAAAGTATATATTGAAAATTTTAATTTTCCATACACGAAGATTAGCTTTGTTTACAACTATTCCAAATTTCAAATCGATAGCATTAGTAGTTCCTGAGATATTTGACTTTGTGACAGACAGACAGACGGACGGAGTCGCACCATAAGGGTTCCGTTTTTACCTTTTTGGTCCGGAACCCTAAAAAGACTGCATACAAAAATGTGACGATCTGGAATGGAATATTTTGGACACTTTTTTTCTTGTATGAGGTTCCATAGTGTCAACGATTCTGAGTAAGATAAACCCAAAAAAATCGAATTCTAAAAAAAATTGTTCATGTACACTTTTTTTGAAAAACGCTCTTATAATAATGCCCATTGCTACCCAAACCTATCACCATCCGTGAATGGAGAGCGTTAATCTCACAAACATTAGAGCCAACTCACAAGGTAATCTTACTACGCCAATATCAAGCTTAAGTTTCGTACCTACAGTTCGAGATCAGCTTGCAAGATCATTGCGGCGCATAGGTGAGCATCGCAACGCGCCAAGATAACCGCTTGCAGTGCGCTATGCCACAAGCTAATTTATACCTTATATCAAACACAAGAAAGCAGGCAACTGCTAATCAGAGAAAGTCCGTTGTGACGTTTCGGCGAGAGGCGCGCATGCGTTGCGAATGTTACATTGTTTTGAATAGTTTTGGGATTGTGATGACCTCTTGTGTAATGAAATGTCAGAGTTGAAACGCTGCATGCGGACAGCTTAAAGTGTCGTATTAAATTGATTTTTAAATCTTCAGATGACGGATTGTTGGTACTTCATTTGACGTGGTGATGAAAGAGGTGAGCTATTGTGTGATTTTTATTAAAATATAAGCAAGTCATTGGAAATGAGTGTTGGGAAGTGTGTACGTGTTACATTGGTGGGTATATAGGACAGGTGATTTGAGACATGAATTGGCAAATATATATACTTTAGGCAAGAGTAGTAAACTTCGAATTGAAAGGGAGAAACCTCGGCCTAAGCGAACATACGTGATTGTCTACCGCTCCGAGAAGCCGTCATGATGGGATGGTTGATGTCGAGAATGTTTTTTATTTTATAATTTATTTAATCATCTTCTATTTCAAAATGACGACGCAACGCACCTATGAAAAAACACAGCGTGTAAACTGCGCAAACTGCCCGTGTAACGCTCTAACTACAAATATATTCATACATAGGTACTAGGATTCCGACTCATCCGTTACATAAACGCACCAAATGCGCAAGCATTTTATATCCATTACATAACAAATACATGTAAGTTGAAAAAGGTACTAACAGCCTATAAAAACACTTTATAACACTGTTGTTATCTTTTAACTGCGGAACCGAACTATTAGTAGACCCAGGTGCCTCTAATGATGGAAAGCGTATTGTTAGGTGCACTGTTTTACTAAAATGTTAGCGTTTGCAATATACAATGTAAATAGAAGTTACATATTTGTTTTCTTTGTTATAATCTTGTGTAGTAAAATCGTTTTCTGGTTAGGTTTTACCCGGCCATTGGGAACACTTTCAATTGTTTTCACACAAAGTTAAGTTTATCAGTTTAGGTTAGCCAATAGTTAAAATAAATAAGTAAGAGGTAGCACCTAGGTGTTTTGACATTATTAGATCATAGCCAGTTAGACCAGCTACAGGAACGAGAGAATAACAGCTGCGATGCATATAATATGCATATGATTTTACTAAATTAAATAACTTCATTTTTTATCCCAATTGAGAGGTGGACAGACAACGAAAAGCATAAAAAAATCGTTGCGTTAAATAAAACGACGAAAAATGTTAATTAGTGGACTGTAGGTAAATAACGAGATCGAAAATAAATTTAACAACGACAACGATATGGAGCCTTGAAGTCACTATAAGGATGTTCACCTTTGCCAGGAGCTGCTGGGACGCTCCTTCGTCAGGTGTAGGACCCTGAGACCTGGCTTGAACTGAACAGACTCACTACCTACCCGGCTGATGAGGTGTCCTTCTGCTCCCATCAAGGCACTTGTCGACTTTACATAACGCAAAATTATTGCTTCCGATAACTAGCGCGATTATACGCGCGTAGCTCAAAGAATGCGCATGGATGGATAAACGAATGCTTTATTAACCGCATTCGACACATTCTGTCAAAATATCTAGTGCGCAAAACGGGCAAATGTATTATATCGTCTTTATCAGCAATAAACTCCACTGTATCCGTATGATATGCGGAAGCAGAATCGTGCATAGCATTTCAAATTCTATTTAAAGGGTCAACTTGACACCTACACTTAGCACTCCTTGTTTCGCATTTCGTATTAAGTGCAATCGTTATGACAAGAGCACTCAGCGCGGCTCTAAACATTTAAATCAAAAGAATTAAAAGATTTTTCAAAAACCCAACTGGTTTATTTGCAAATAGCCTGTCACTCCCACGATTAAGAGGAATCCAACGACACCTCATATGTCGAAATCCGCAAGGCTGCAAGGCGTGCCAAAGAATAAGACATACATACATACATGTACATAGATACATACATTCAAATATACATACATACGTACATACATCTTACATACCTACAAACGTTCGAAAAACAAAACCCTCCTTTCCATCGGCAGTCGGGTAATTAGACTACGACATGTCTTCAGAGACATGTCGTAGTTCGGACTCGGATCTGTTAGCTTTACGACTATCCTGTTTTGGTGAAAACAGATGGCTAGATGCTGCCATTGGCTTGTGAAATTGTATATAAATCATGCTTTCTCCGCGGGGCATCGCCAAATAAGTCACGAAGACCTTGTTACTGCCAAGACTCTGGGAATTGCGCTGATGGTATCCTACGATTCGCACTACAAGATTTCTGCCATATTTAATGATGGTAAATAAAGGTGCAATTTGCCTGCTGGTAAGCGTTCGTAGTAGTATATGGACGCTTGTAATTCCGAAGATGTCACATATCGGTTGCCGAACCTTTAAAACCCTGTTCCCTTCTTTTTTGATTGCTCTATCTACCCTATCTTGTACTTAAACTGCAGAAAACCTTGGCATGGTTTTAAAAGCTTATTATGAACACTATATTGTCATTATTTATAAGCAATTGGAATTGATTTGTAATTATTCCCACAAATAAAATTAAAACTAACAACTCATTAAGATTGTTTACTATGTACCTACCTACTTTACTGACATAAAAACTGTGAAATATGTACTATTGTGCTTTATGGATTACCTTTTATTGGGATAGCTACAGTTGAGCCTAAAATGCATAAATTATAAGAAAACTGATACACAAACACAGCGATTGTATGCGGATGAGGACATTACATATAGCACAAATGATATAAATAAATAATAAAATTCTTCAATTCAAATTAGCCCCATAGTAATAGTATTTTATATAATCGTTACACTGATAAGTAGACGTAAGACTAAGGTACGAGAATTTAAGAGCTAATTGTGTAACTATTGTATACAATTTATTTTTATACGAGTCAACAGAAATAATTAAACAGACTTGGTATCTAATGAAAAATATCTAAACTCTGCTGAAACGAAGTGCAAGTCAGAGGTGCGGCTCGTTGATGTCTTTTGTATTGGAATCAACGCGACTTCATTGGTCAAATTCATTATAGTTCAGTAAAGTCTGATTATTGTATGGAGCAGCACAGATTATTTTTGCGACTTTGCCCACTCAAGATTAAAGGTATTATGTTTAAATTAGTTCTAATAGAATTAAACTATGCCATATTTATCGTTGATTTAAGAGACGCATCAATAGGGGACAATGATAAAGATATAAAAAATAATACAAAACTTGATTTTTTTTGTACCTGTCCTTTGATTTTGATCTGACCTGAAACTATACACTTTACCTTCCAATATGTAGCGACTTATGTACACTTTGCGGGCCATTTTTGAGAAAAAATATTAATAATGTTTACCGAATGTAGGTACTTTATGATGCGTAAGCATCATATTGTGTAAGTAACTTTAAGGCATACTTGCTACAAAAAATAATAATTAATATGATTATGAACTAGAGTATCGAATTGCAGAGGTCAGTAGGGGCGGCAAAATTTGAACAGCCTACTGGCGGCAAATGTGTAAATCCGCCACTGACGGGCGCTTTCCAAAACAATGTAGGTAGGTACTGTTACGTACTGTTACGTAGAACTACAAACTAAGTATATTGTCATTTTATTTAAATTGAAAACACTATACGAAATTTGATCAAGTTTTATAAAAAATAGTTAAAGTAAGCTGAAAGTAAAGAATAAAAAGGTCAGACCTACAGTAACCGCTCTCCAGGCAAAATACGGTTTCGAGAAACATTAATTTATAATAGCATTTTTTTGTTTATACTTACTTTCCAAGCTAAAAACAAGTTTTAACGCTGCGCACTGCTAACACACATAAAGATAAGTAAATAAACTTATATGTGTTATGAATAAGTAGACTAATCCAAAACGATTCATACATATGAAATAAAGAATGAAGTTTGCAGAAAGCGGGCAAAGTTGCCCGGTATTACGGTAACAAAGATATAACAAACATGTCTACTGCATATGGTGACCTGATTCGTCTCCATTGGCACACATCAAAATATTAAACAAATCACCATT
This sequence comes from Epinotia nisella, assembly GCA_932294315.1. NCBI lineage: Eukaryota > Metazoa > Arthropoda > Insecta > Lepidoptera > Tortricidae > Epinotia > Epinotia nisella. Next base: position 14,561,017 of record OW028693.1, read on the forward strand.
CTCAACATGATGTAATCGAACAATCGATCGTGATCGATCGTCAGACTTATCCGATATATCGATTGTGGTCGCGTTTCTTAACGCAGGGAAATGAGAACTGCGATGTAACGTAATTTGAACAGTCGTGTGATAAATTGAACTAAGGTAAAAGTGCCAGTGCTTAACACTGGCCCAATACTCGACACGTGATGTGAGATTATTCAATCTTGATGAATAGCAATAGAGGTGAACATTTAGGTGTCATCTGTTAGGCTGTTTTCATACGTATTTGACATGTCGTGGGGTGACGCGACAGAACAATATCGGTCATTTAAATAAAATAAAATGATACAGTATTTTTTTTATTGCGCACAAAAAAAAACAATAATAAAACGGACACGGCGCGGATAGTCAGGACTAGTCAGACTCTCTGTCGCCCTGACTACCGGTAGTTTAGGCCCCGCCTCGCTGCCAGCGGCACCCTAGGTTAGGTTTTTATAATGATTTTATATTTTGTATATATAACTAAAAATAATAAATAAATATTTTGCGGACAATCTTACACAAATGGTACTAGACGACGATAAACATACTTATATAGATAAATACATACATACATAGAAAACATCCATGACTCGGGAACAAATATTCGTGCTCATCACACAGATAAAAGCCCGTACCGGGATTCCAACCCAAGACCTCTTGCTTCGTAGGCAGGGTCACTACCAACTAGGCTAAAGCGGTCGTCAAATATCCTCCTAAGGCCCAACGAAAAATTCGGTATGTAGTCACTACAGCCCGTTGTCCTACCAGTAGTACTATTGTTTTATACTCATTCAGACCCAAGTACTTAGAAGACTTTTTTTAAATGTTATTGTACTCATACAGCACCAATAACTTTTGGGCATATTTATTATTGATATACGATACCTTTTTGGACAATTTGAGTTTAATTGAATAAGTACTACAGGAAGGACCGTGGGCTTTTATAAAGACATGATTTGTATGTTTATTTAAACCTTGGGAAATAAAAAAACTGGTATATTATTATTCAGATGTTTTTTTAAAAGAATACAAAAATAAAACTCTTTTCTTGTAGAAAAACTTCTATAAAAATAATCATTCTTACTTAGTAACAATTTCAAAATTAGGTTAAGTTGAATTGAAACAATGAAATTATGAATGAAATTCCCTGAAACAGTTTCTATTCTTGGTCAAGCACAGATAAATATTACACTTTGTGCATTTAAATGTAACGATTTGGGCGGATAGATAGCATTCTATCCGTCAGATCGACTCCACCCATATTATTATTATATGCTTTAACGACCATAGGCCTAGAAACCTGAACAAACTGTTTGTTCGACTTGCTCCATCTTCTGCAGCTATCCTCTGGTTCTTTTGCATGAGCTGTCGACAGGAGAGACGCAAATTCAATTTCTTTATCATTTAAACCTAAAAATAACAAAAACAACTGTATCAATGTTAGCAACCATCAAAATTTTGCATATAAAATGTCTTGTAGTTAAAGCCCGCAGTCCTACTCGTAGTACCACATACTTTAACACCACGTGTTTTGCGAAATATGACCAAAAATAATAAAATTATTACTTTATATTATCAAATAAGTAATAAAAAAGAAGATTATATACAAATAAATACGGAATCATTCGAGATTACTTAAATAATTATGGATTTACTAACCTCTTCCGCGCGGACCTCCCATGTCGCCGGCTGTCACTGACGGTTTGAAAATTTGTTTTTTTTTTACGAACTTATTAAAGGGTTCACAGACAAGCTGACATATTCTTTTAGAAGTTCGGACACGGCAATACTTATTAGCGCGAAATTTGAAACCAAAATGGCGGGTTCTCTATTAAGTCCTACTGGTAGGACCGTGGTACGCTATGACTACACAAGTGTTGAAGGTGCTGGGTCTGAATAACAAAGTTAATAAGTACTATGGGTAGGACCTTGGGCCTTAGGAGGATATAGTTTTATATTTTACTATTTATATTAACATTGTACAAACCTAGCCTAAGAATGAAAATGAATAAAGATAATAAAACTTAGAAATATGACAATACTTGCATCATTGTCGCGAAGCCACTTCTGATCACTCTCGTGGCCGCGAATGTTCAGCCGCGAATGTCAAATATTCAGATTCAGACGTTTAGCTTAAAATATCTGAATAAATTGGGTAATAAAACTAAGCATTGTACCAACTTAAAAAGTTGACTGTCGGATTGTTCTATTCGTTAGTAATCAACTTGTTGCATTTCTTGCCTTTTATCTCAACGGAATAAATTTGACGTCAACCAACTAATTGTATTGATAGATATATATTAGATCGGTTACACACGGCCATTTTTAGAAGCGATACAAACGCGCGACTATCGTGTCGGTGAGCTGTAGAACTAACGAGCCTGTTATAAAATCAAAATAGTTACGAAAAAGTGACTTGAACAAAAAACTTGCTCACAAAGTTTCACGAGAATCGGTTGAGAAATGCGACCTGTAGAGGAGAACAGCCGGACAGACACCGGACACTGATTTTTGGCCCAAGCTGAAGCATAGAACTTCGTTCGCTTTACTAGCTCGTTCGATAAATGCGAAAGTGTGTCTGTGTGTCTTTCTGTCTATCTGTCTGTCTACCTGTCCGTCTTTCTGTCTGTCTGTCTGTTACCTCTTCACGCTTAAACCGCTGAACCGATTTAGATGACATTTTATGTTAGGTGAGTTTGGTAGAGTTTGGTTCCGGGGAAGGACAAGTTAAGACTTCAAAAATACACGCCAAAATATTATTTAATAGTAACGTAAGCCGAAAGCAGTAATTATTCAACCGCTCTGCACCCCATTAAGGTGATTTAGTGAAATCGTACCATCACTTGTATTTATACGGGCAATTTATGGTAGTAAATTTAGCATAAAACGAATGTAGCATACAATTAGAAGGTTAAACGACGCTACGGAAGTAAGTTATGCTTACGTACTCGCTTAGTGATATTTGTGCAATCGTTAACATATACACCCAACGGTATTCTATCATCAGAGGTCGGAATTATGGTTGCATTTTTCTGTCATAGTGACTTCTCATTCATCAACATATTGAGGTAATAAAATCTTACGAATATTTAACGAATATTTTTTCATATGTAATTATTATACCTAGATATTTTTCTAGCACGAACGACTTATTGTAAGTGATTGACAAAATAAAAACATCGACAGTCCTGTTATCGATAAGTACCACTTCAACGTTATAGAGGTAAATAAATACAAATATATATAGGGTAATAGGGTGCGTTAAAAAATTTATAATAATAACAAAACTATCAATTTATTTATATTTTACATACTTCAGAAAACAATTTGCAATACTTTCGTAACTTTCTTTCTTCGTGTCACTGAATTAATTATCCCCTACTTTACTCCATAACACACACACACACACACCGAAATTGTCTTTCAAATCGACGCAGAATGTCACATGTAGTTTTTCCCAAACCCATTTTTGGTCCCAAAACAAATCTGTGTCTCTGTATATGGTTACAGTGTAGGTGCACGCGGCGTCTAGGTAGGTAGCCAATATAAGTCTGTGGTTGTATGTACGTATTGTCGTTGAAGTAGTATGTACTTATCGATAGCAGGATTGTCGATATTTTTATTGTGGCAAGCACTAAACAAATGTTGTTCCTGCTAGAAAAATTTCTAGGTATAGTAATTATGATGGTCAGGTGTCAAAGTGGACCTCGGGCTGCTTTAGGAAGCAACCGTGAAAAACGTTAGGAAGATGATGAATGATTCCTGAATTATTTGTAACGGAAGGTAAATACAATTTATTGCCTGCAATTACATAACAAAATCTTATTAAATTATATGCTTAATCTATTTTAAAATTACGTACGTATACATATCGCAATAGATACCTATACATCCTTCTTCTTTATCTGCCATGTCGGGCGTCTGTGGCATCGTAGCTCCTAAACGAATTGCCCGATTTTAATGCGGTTTTGTTTTGTGTGCGGTGTCCGAAAGCCGACGTGATCGAGATGGTTGTTAGTTACGTTTCAACAACATCGGTTCAGCCGTTTTTGAGATATTGAACTTTGAAATGAAAAATCCGGGGGTTTTTCAACTTTACTAAGTTGTAGTACCCATTCCCGGCCCGTGACGACACGTATGCGTCCCTACGCCGTAGTCGCTTACCGCTACATACGAGGAAAACCACGGGATCGGCGACGAGCGTAGCGCGTAGCGATTCTGGGCACTAAATGTGTTACGCGACTTACGCGATAAACCCGCGCGGGCAGCTAGTACCTACTCGTGTAAAGAGGTCATATTTGTGACTTTGTAAGTTTACCTGACATTATTGGTGTGGTCTAACTAAACCCACCCATTATTTTCCGTAATACGGACTAGTCAGGCGTCATATTTTGTCATATTTTTCTCACCATATCACTTGCAGGTGAACGATTAATTATAGTCAAAAGCAGTAAAAACGTGTCGTGTGACCTTTCCACCTATTGTGTTATATTACGACTAGCTTTTGCCCGCGGCTTCGCCCGCGTAGTAAGTGTAATTTTTGCAATAATTGTTGAATTGTTACGCCGGCAACGGCCTACTACTACTTCCCCTATGAATAACCCTTCGTCGACATATACGAACTTTCAAATTTAAAAAAAAAGAAAGAAAGAAAGAAAATACATTCTTCTCGGTACAACTCCTATTTCACCCCTTTAGAGGGTAAGTTTTAAGAAATATATTTCTGGATGGATCTACTACTACTTTATATTATAAAAGAAACCTGCTCTCCTGCGATCATATTTCTTATTGTTTCATACAACATACCTTCTCGTAGGTTCACTATACCTAAATATAGTATTCATCCAAGTTACGAGTACACATCGTTCCGTTTGGGTAAGCATTAACAAGTAAAACCATAGATTATTTCTCAATTGGGACAGAATATTCGTACTTGATGGGATATTATGCGTCATAAAAAATGCAGCGACGCTGCGTAACGTACAGTGGAATATTAGCATATATTTTGCAAGTGTGATGACATTGTGGTTATGTCAATACCCATAGACAGATGGCAATTATTTAAATATTTTGTGATGTTTTCGATTGCATAATAATACTTACCTATATGATCAATTCGCAGTGGCATTCGTACAACTGCAATTTGTTTACAGTTTTTGGTAATACATGGATGTACCCTATTTGTAAGCTTCATGTCGTTGTCATCGAGTTTACATACAAATTAAAGTCAAGTTTGTTTGTGAGAATACGGTCTTTAATTGCTAGTCAAATCAGGATCGTTTTTTTATGAAACGTCAATAATAACAATATAAAAGTTGAAAAACCCCCGATATTTTCATTTCAAAGTTCAATATCTCAAAACCAGCTAAACCGATGTTGTTAAAACGTAGCTAAGAACCATATCGATCACGGTCAGCTTTCGGACAAAAAAACCGCATTAGAATCCGTCCATTCGTTTAGGAGCTACGATGCCACAGACAGACACCCAGACACGTCAAACTTATAACACCCCTCTTTTTTCGTCGGGGGTTAAAAACGATCTGTTGGTAGATGTAAAGTTTGTGGGGAAATACAGACTTATGGTCAAACAGCATCTATTTTTAGGATTCCGTACCTCGAAAGGAAAAAACGGACTTATAGGATCACTTTGTTGTCCGTCTGTCCGTCTGTCAAGACCCTTTTTCTCAGGAACGCGTGGAGGTATCAAGCTAAAATGTATATCAAATACTCAAGTCTACTGTCCCTTAGAGCTGTGAAAAAATTAAACTTCAAAGCCAACACAATTAAAAGATACAGCCGTTTATGCCGCAAATTTCCGCAAATTTTCGAAACTCGCAAGGGAATCAAAACCTACAGGGTACTTTCCGTAAACTCAGAATGTTGAAATTTGGTACGAAGCAACGTCTTATAGCACAGATAAAGGAAAAATTACGAAAACCGGAAATATTTAGTTACATGATATAATAAAAATATTTTTAATAATTTACTTATATACCTACAGGTTTGTACGGAACCCTCGGTGCGCGAGTCCAACACGCACTTGGCCGCTTTTTTGTTTTAACTTTGCTAACGTTATACTGACTTTAAATTTACCAAATGGAAACATCGTGTCCAATAAGAACACACTGAAATAACACTCTTGACTCGTAATTGGTTATGTGTCAAGTATTCTCAAGCCCGTGTCAATACATACAAAATCATTACAAATGGCTTCACCATCGCGACCTCAAAAAGCATTAGTATCTAAATAAACTATTGTGTAACTTTAGTTACGTATCGTACGTAGTCAATGGGAGGCCTTAATGCGTGGTTTTTAGGCCAAAGGGTTGAATAGGATTGGACAGATTTATAGAGATTACGACTCTAAATATTTTGATTGGATAACGGACAGAGTAATTGGTATCTAGTATAATATTAGCATACCGTATTGTATTTGAGCAAAACAAACCCATGTCCTTTAGTATGTTTAGCGCAACTGTGTATGCAAAAGTGTTTATTCTCCTGCTGATTGTATGCGTGAGAACACTTTTTGCACCGATAGCATCGCGTGCGCACGGGCCCGTTAACTGTCAAAAGGCCGTATACGTCAATCACATTCCAACGACAATACGACATTTTAGAACGTGTCAATATTGTAACCACAGCCGTATGTAGGTAAATTATTTGGAGCGCTGCAACACTTACCAGAATTTAAACATAATTAGACAATAACTTTGATATACGAGTCATTCATTATTGAAGTTTTTGTTCACAATGTGTGTGAATTGTAGAAGGTAGCTGTGGGTCAGATTTTTCCCGTAATCCTCGGAAATTCACTAAGTTTTACGCCACTTTTACTGTCTTCCTTACGGCACTTAAAGATTTGCGGCCAAAACATCTGAAATTAGTATCTTAAACCTCTAATGCAAAGCCTAAACGGATCGCGTTTAGACGAAATCAGTGTTTACTTGGGCTCTGAGAAACACACGACACCATAAAAAAAAAACAATTTAAGCTGTTTATTTCAATTTAATTTTACAAATTATTATACTTATGCAATACTATTAAAAAATGCAACGCAGATTAGCACCTGTTAGTGTTAATTGTATGCAATAAATAAATAAATAAACAACACAATTAATACTTATTTACTGAGCAGATTAGTAAAAAAAATCAGCATATAAGTACTATAATATTTCTTTGTGATATAGGTAACCAACAAAATGAAAATATAAAGAATCGGACCACTAAAATATTAACTTGATCATTTATTTCTACAAGTGGCATCAAAACATTTTTTAAAAACCTCAACTGCTTTTGTGCAAATATTATAGCCATGTCACTTCCAAGATTAAGAGGAATCCAACGGCACCTCATACGTCGAAATCCGTCAAACGGTTTAGGCTGCTGTGCAGGGCGAGCCAAAGAATAAGACATACACACATGCATACATACATATAATGGGTGAACAGCTGTTCCATACATTAACTCTCAATAAATAAAAAAATAAAAATAAAAATTAGGGGACATTCTTACACAAATCGAACTAGACCTATAGTAAGCTCAATAAGGCTTGTGTTATAGGTACTAGACGACAATGTATATAATATATATAAATAATTAAATACATAGAAAACATCCAAGACTCAGAAACAAATATTCGTGCTCATCACACAAATATTTGCCCTTACCGGGATTCGAACCCAGGACCTTCAACTTCGTAGGCAGCGTCACTATCCACTAGGCTAACCGGTCGTCAAATTTACAATTCATTACATTTACTGAATTTACAGTTAATGTATTAAACAGCTGTTTTTTTTTGAGATTTCTTGGTTGGTCCCATGGGAAAAGTTGTTCAGTATGACCATCTTTTTCGCTTTTGGCCATTCCAGATCATGACCCCAAAATCACCCAGTATATACATATATACATACATACGTACGCTCGAAAAACATAACCCTTCGGCAGTCGGGTAAAAACCGACTTAAACACAGTACTTCGCCAAGCCACATACATTCACATTTACTTTCTATATTACCACATGCACTGCTTTCTGAGGACAAATGCGTTGGTTATTACAGAACAAAACCCCAAACCTATATGTGTGGGCCGATAATATTAAGGATCTCAGAATCACCTTTGGTACCTACTTCATTAGTTACTACTGTGACAGGAGTCCCGAGAAATGATACAAACCAGTGAAGATATACAACAGCTTTATATTTCTGCCAATAGTCACATTGATTATTTAATCCGAACAGCTTGATATCTCTGACCGTACGGTCTCCTCGGTCTATTCCGACTGCCCGGTGGCCGCCTGTGCTTCCTACCGCCATACGAAATAAGTAAATAGTCTTAACTAGGTACCCTCTTCTATTAATAAATATTTTCAAATCAATGTCAAATAAGCGGCGTTCAGGAGTAATGCTAACACTACTTCAATGGAATCACATTAGAATCTGTGACGTACCTACGTTATTGAGGAGTTCTATAAGTCATCTGTGGCATTGTGGATCACCAGTTCCACTTCACCAAATTTGGCACCAAAAATGATTTCAGGAAAGTAAATACACGAGTTAGAATAGAAATACCGAAATCACTAATATAGTTGAGGATTTCTCTCAATTCCTCCTTTTTTAAAAGCCGTTTCAAAGAGAAATGAGGTGTATTTCGGTTATAAGTTTCCGTGTGAACTATGCATTCACGCAAATTAATCAACTTCTTCAATTCCTTAGCAAGCACCAGCAAAAACCTTGATTAACTCCCCGATTAACGATTGGCAGAACACATTACCCTCCTTTAACAAGCCGTAGTCATAACTCAATTGAACAAAGTGAGATCGAAAGATATAAAAATACAATTAATGCGTACGCGCATTCACAGGCGTTATGCAAAAGCTGGGAGAAGGACCCGCTATTGTTTAAATTTGACGTTTTGAAACCAGTAATTTGAAACTCAGCGCTGTTTATTGGCCAATTTGAGTTGTATGAATGAAGATAACAAGCGTTTGAACGAATAATTATAATTTTATATATTTTACAATTTCTGTAAAGATGGACTATGTTTTGTGTTTTATGAATCTTAGACGACTGCGAAAAAGGGGGTTATTTGGGAGTATTTTTTCTATTTCAATTTGTTGGACATCATCTAAGTTTTTCTCAAATATAACACCATAGTTTTAATAGGCTACTGGGTTTTTCTTAAAACTTATGTACGAAATATCTTTAGACATTTAACAGTAACTTTTCGGGGAAGGAAAACTTCGTTGCAAATATTTTCTAGTCTAAATTTAAAACCTCTGTAAAGTTATTATTGAACTTGGCTGGACAGGGACACGCTGCCGCGTGTCTAGATTGGTTGCATACGAAAGGAGCCCGGGGTTCACTTTGGCACCTATAATTCAATGATTTGGCGTAGGCACTAGTTTTACAAAAGCGACAGCCATCTGCCCTTCCAACCCAAAGGGTAAAGTAGACCTTGACGTGATTACATCGGTTAAAATTATATATATATACAACTTTTGTAAAATTATGTTATTAAATTATAATGTCCATGATCAAATAAATGTGACATAAACCGCTGCAGTATCATCTAGGTGACCTGGTTAAACAAGATGTAATTTTGGTTACCTTCATCCGACAAGCGATTGTGATTTTAAAATAAGCTTGTCCGATTATGATGCAACTTTCCACGTAACAATGACAATGGGAAAGGTCAAAGGTTTTTTTTTGGAGACTGAGAACTAAATCGTGTATCGGTGACCAAATTAGAACAATTAGAAACTTATTACCTATTGTCTGTTACAAAGACAAAGGTTGTGGAATAAAACCACGGTCAAGCTTTTTGTTAAGTCGAAGGTGTTAAATAGAATAGGCCAACATCGCTAAGACACTCATATTTAGAGACGTCCTTTTGGATTAACACGATGGCAAGCGAATTGTTTCAGAAGTTATTTTGCAAAATAAAAAAAATGGCTGCGTACGGTACGGGTTCGAAAGATTTTCCTCCCGCGCTAAAGTTATTATGAGCTCCATTACACGCTAGCAGTAAATTAAGATAATTATTTTATATTAAGCAAGTTGTAGGTACATTGGATCATAAGGAAGCCTCGCCATACCATAATATATCACATTATGCACGCTAACATTATGTCACGTAACGTTATGCTTTGCCTCATACTGAAGATGTAAAATCACAGTCGAATTGTTTGTCGTGCGGACTTAGTCATTAGTAATGAAATTGCCGGCGCAAGAGCATCCTAGATTACTGGTTGTTTAACCCAATTAGTTGATTGGACTGACTTCAAGTTGTTTGTTATTGTGTAAGCTCATCTTGAATACCGCAAATACTCGGGTGATCCTCTGGATTGAGGGTTTACGATTGCGCCTTGTTTAGGAACCTGTAATTAATTGACAGATAGCTGGCATATTATCGTCAATACACAACCGCTGAATTGTGAACCGCTCGGTTCTAACGTCATTGTCGGCTCAAGATTATTTCAGCACGGCTATCACAAGACGGCGCGCAAGCTCTCTCGATTTTTCTCGCACTATACCTCTCTTTCTAAGTTGTCTAATAAGAGAGAGACAGATAGTGCGAGTAAAATCAAGAGAGCTCGCGCGCCGTCATGCGATAGCCGTGCTGCAGAGGTAAAACATACCGCGGAAACTTTAATAAAAAAAACTCAGTACTGGTATTGGCTTACGTCTTCATCAAAAGTGGACTCGATATTCGTCTCGTTACCTATTTGCTGTCAACGACAATGACGAAAAAAAAACGCCTTAATAACGCTGAATATTCACCCACAAATAATATGTATTGAATTGCTAATAGTCTTCGCTCCTGCTGATGCATGGTTCTGTCCGTGGCATCATAGCATCGAAACAGACTGATTTGAGTGCGGTTTTTTAACGAAATTTTTGTCTATCTGCTTATTGTGTCGAGGGTGTTTTAAATTTTATTTTTTCACTAATATAGTAATATTATTGTTACTTTCTTGGTTTATGACATTAGTATTAACATGGCTAATATAATCGTTGTCGCCACCGGCCGACTACATGATGACTTTTCCATCATTGTAATGGCAAAATACACATTTATGCTGGCCCTTACAAAATGCCAGCCGTTAGACGATAATGAGTTACACGTATTGCCACAGGGTACTACTGCACCTAATGCTGTGTAGAGACATCAGCGTCATTACATTGACACGTCACGCACAATCATCAAGAAGCCCCAGGTCACTTTGTCCGGAACTTGCTTTGTAAGCTTTTTAAAAGTTTAAAACTACACCTATGTTTACTTTTTGAAATGCTGTGTATCAACTGCTCGGGGTGTCAACAATATTAACAAACAAATTCACTTACATATTTACTGTTGTCAAATATTGATCTATCCACGTTAGCTTAAATGCCACAATTCCATTCAAACATATTTATATAACAGGGGTGATATCCCTAGGATATCTTTTTTGTTTAGCAAGATCTGTAAAATGTCTTTAAAAGACATAATTTAAGTGAGAACATCCCAATGACATGCTGGGACATGGCAGAGGGAAACGGCCCTCAGTGAAGTTATAGTGCCAAAAAATCTTATACTTAATGGAATTCTACATTGTTACAATGGTAAATACATAGACGATGCTTGTGCAGCACTCGAACGACAACGCGAAATTATTCAATCACTTATCCACACAAAAGTTTTTGCTTAATTACAAAAAAAGGAAAAGAAAATGTTAAAAAGACTAGCTTGCGACTAGCCACTAGTTTAATCTAGTAAATCACAAATAACCTAATTGTCGCAATGTTTGTATCAAAAGTTCACGCTGTCGAATATTAATGAAATACTTAGTTAATTGGTGATTACTGTATCTTTTTGGAAAGCTAAATAACTGTTAATATTAATTAAATAATCCGTCAGTCAAATTTCATGCGATTTTTAAACCAAGTTGACAAAAAAGTGCTATGCTTACCAGTTTTGAACCGTACTTCTTTTTGCTGTCGTTCTACGTTAAGTAGCCGGTTTTCCAGTAAAATCCTCGGTCTTCGGCACGTTGCCATTATAAGGTGCATAGTGCATCACGGATCACCGGTAAGTTCTAGGTTCGCTTTCGCTGACCTTCGGCTGACCCCACTTTCGATTTCACTGGGACTTATGACAACTCGGAAGGAAGCGTGTGTAGACACGTTTGTACCATTATAATTATATGTGGCGCCATGAAATAGGAACAGTTATGCCCGCGTAGAATACATTATGACATTTTTATGTAAGGATCAAAATCGGGAACAAAAACTAGGCGTCTTTCGTGTAGGGTATACAATATCTGAGCATTTCTAGAAAAGTTTGGACATATTTAGCAGGTACGTTAATTCAATCGAAATTTTTGTATTCCTCATTTGTTACCATTAACTACTTCAAAATTGGAGGAGGTTCTCGAATTCTTAATTCGTTGGAATCTTTTATTTTTTATGTACGTTCCCCGATTACTCGAAGACGCCTGGGCCGATTTGGAAAATTCTTGTTTTAAATAAAAAATAAAAAAAATATCGTGGGACAATTCACACCAATCGATCTAGTCCCAAACTAGGCAAAGCCTGTACTATGTGTACTAGACAACGGATAAACATCTTTATATAGATAAATACATACTTAAATAGATATTAAACATCCAAGACTCGAGAACAAACATTCGTACTCATCATACAAATATCTGCCCCGACCGGGGATCGAACCCGGGACCTCAAGCTTCATAGTCAGGTTCTCTAACCACTAGGCTATTCGGTCGGTCGTTTTGTTTGAAAGGGTGGTCCCAGGTCGTCCCATTGGTCATCAAGTCAGGATCTGATTATGGGATCCTGGAGAAATGGAGGGAACTCTTCAAATTATATAGGCACACTTGAATTTTATTTTTTTGCGGAATTGTGGAAATGTTCATGTATGTGGCTTGGCGGAGTACCTACTGAATTGAGGTCGGTTAAACTTTGTTTTTAAGTAAATTATTTAAATAATTGTATATGAATTTAATACTACTTTTGGTTCTTAAGGTTCAGTTATGCTTATAGTTTTTTTAATTCTAAAGAAAGAGTTCTTGGTAAACGTTGCGGGAGTCCGCTGTATGTGTGTGTGGCGCAGGACCGGTCATTGTGGCTTTATTTGGGCGAGGCCTGTCCAGAAGTGGACGTCTGTCGGCAGATATGATGATAATGATGATGATTAATTCTAAAGAATCTCAAAACACTGCATTAGACATAACTAAAAAAAGATAACAAAAGAGGAAATAAAAAGTTTGACATAATTGACCTACTAGGTAATTATGACTTTTCTAGAAATGCTCGGTAAGGTTTAGGTACATATTGTACAGTTTTGATAACACAAATCATAAGTTGCAAAAGCACTTTACATACGACGTGTACCTATAGGTCCAGCGCTAAAACTAGGCCTTAAAAGACCATAGGTACAATTTTGGATGTTCACATGAAAGACCCATGAATAACTAACACATGCAAAATGTTTTACCCACAAACTTCCACGTCCATTCTTCGTCCTCTTAGTTTATGTATTACTTTATCGGAAATGATGCGACAATATTAACGCCATGAGTATCATAATGGCTCATTTTTTCTTTATTATTAATTAGCGTAGTACCTAACTACATTTTTGTTAATTAGGAACGCAGCTTCCGCATATTGACTTACCTTGTCATTGTAAATCGTAAGTGACCTTTCCCAAACTTTGCGAATTGGATATTTAACAATAAAATACAGCATTGTTAAGGAAACTCAATTCACGATTCTCATCCGTCGTATTCCTTTTATTTAAATCTTCATTATTATAATTTCGGCCTTATTTCGATGGTGCCAGGTTTCATTATTGAATGGTCTTTGTGAGATGAATTTATGATGATGAATCTGTCGTATAATGATAATGGTACAAATTGCGTAATGACCATCATGATGATTTGAGCTAATGATATTCGAATAAACCTAATGTTTACTTCATTTGTTTGCATTTTGAAGGCCAAGTTATTGGGTTAACCAATCTGCTACTCGAATATTAGTTTAAATAACCACCAAGTATACTTGGTCAGTCAATCTCTGGAGATGCATGCATGCATGTTGTGTTAGAGTATATTTTGATAAGATGTCTTTTTATGTTTATTTTATATTTCATTTATTGTATATTCCTTTTAATAGTTATGTTCTTCCTATTTATTTATTTTTATGATTATTTTTGTAAATTGTCCTCGTGTGCGATCGTGGCGTCATTGTTCGTGTCTCACTTAATGGTCATAACGTAAGACCAGCGCTAGCGCTGCCAGCATCACGCTGAGTTGTGACCATTTCGTGGCAAATGTGTTTGTGTGTATTGTGTCTATACAGTTTGTTTTTATGTATTTTGTCACGAATAAATGTTTTTTCTTTCTTTTCTTTCTTTCTTTCAGATAATTAGGTTATTTTTAGCTTAGAGCTTTGAAACTATCATCAACTTACAAATGCATACATAGGTACATATGATTCACGATTTTTTCCGATAGATACACAACTTTCTATTATAAAATATATAAATGCATCTTTTAAAGTTTGACTTTTGTATAAAAAAGGCATGGGTGCTCAATACTTTTGACCAAGGCTGTATACCTACTCACTGCAACGTTATGCTGAGTCTTGCCCCTTTTTAGCATCACACATTGTTATGCCTGTATTGTACCGTACTGTATAGGTTTTAAGTCTAATCTTAAGTCTAATGTTTAATATGTGATGTTGAATAAAGTTTTTCTATGTCTCTATTTACCGATTCTGCAACACATAATATGTAATTCTCAATTCTTATTTTCAGATTTAAAACTATTTTAGGTTAATGACCATTTATTTGGCAACGTGTGACATTGTGCGGTTTAAGAAACTACACATGACTAAGAAGCAACATTGCATCTACAATAAAATTGGCGATGGAAAGTTTTAATAAGTTCGTACGCAAGCATAGAAGATACTAATATAGTCAAATGTGACAGTAAACTAAACTGGGTATCACCCATTTGTACTTGCTATTCGAGCATTTAAAAGAAGTTTATGCATATCAAGAACATTTTTAATTTGCCTATTTTGCTATCATTTCTTTAGTGTAAACCTGAAATATCTAAAATTAGTAATTATCATCATCTTCATCATATCAGCCGAAAGACGTCCACTGCTGGACATAGGCCTCCCCAAAAGAGTGCCACAATGACCGGTCCTGCGCCACCCGCATCCAGCGGACTCCAGCGGCCTTTACCAGGTCATCAGTCCACCTTCCGGTACGTGGTCGCCACTCGAGAACCTTTCCGCCCCAACGGCCATCGGTTCTACGTGCAATGTGCTCCGCCCACTGCCACTTAAGTTTAGCGATTCGGAGGGCTATATCGGTTACCTTGGTTCTGCTGCGGATATCCTCATTTCTGATGCGATCATTAATAGTAATTATGTTCAAGTAAAATTTCTAATCGAATTCCGTCGACATCTTTGATTTACTTTATAAAAACTTTTTTAGAAATTCGCATTAAGCCATGTCTGAAATTTGATACCCGAGAAATAAATGTGTTAATATTTTGCGAGCCATATTTTTTTTACCGAATTAACTACTACTTATGCCTTCTTCTCTCGGAAAGCATCATTAGGTAGGTAGTGGTTAAAACTAATTGACATATGTTTTATATCTAATATGAATTATGTTGTTATATGTTTACTGGTAATAAGATATAGAAATAGAAAAACATTGATTCATGACACACACAGAACGACAAAAATAAAACAAAAGAAATGTCACGAAATGGTCCCAACAGAATGTAGCTGGCGTGATCTTCCGTTGGAAATATGTTAAATGTTAAAGATACATAATCATTACCTCGATCTGACTTTCTAGGTAACTTAGCAAATCTCTATAATCGGTGAATCTTCAATGAAATCGTAAGTGGTGAGGCCGGTTGCGTTGAGAGCACCGATAATGACCTTTGCCCGAAGCTAAAAGATAGTATGTCACTAAGAAATCGTACGTTGACTCGACACTGGCTTAGCACGGCTAATGGTCAGGGAAAACGGGCGAGATTTATTATCAGGAGTCAAGAGATGTGATTTCAAATTAACTTGTTAATTATAGTTATGAAAACTTTCGGGAAGACACTTATGTCAGGATTTTCATAAACATGACGTGATCTTGTACACTTTTTGCTATTTTAGCAAAGAGAGGAAACAAAAACAACAAATAAGAATGTTGCAATAATTGTAAATCAAATACTTGTACCTACATTCGTTATTTATTTTATGGTAATTAATTCTCAATAACGGCCTGTAATTAATCGGTTAAAATTATAAACTTTTTTATAGATTTTTTAGTGATTGTATATTAACTTTATTACTATTTATGATAATCAAGGGTCTATGATACGTACACTTTCTTTATTCTATAATAATCATCATCCTCATTTCAAAAATTGCATTAGAATTTTTTATAAAATGGCGATATTGATATTCATATTTATTTATCTCATAATATTACATTGCATTATAAACAACATTAATGTAAATTTATGAGAATTAATGTACTATGATCGTCAAGGATACAATAGTTGATATTTAAGAATTTTAAAATACATAGCATGAACTCCTCAGCCTTACGGCTTCATGAATTCGTCCATGCAATATATTGTATTTTTTTTAGAATAGGAAAATTGAAAGTGTGTCTTAATTAACGTCCTTAATTATACAATCCTTCCGTGTGCAGCGAGTACCTAAGTATTTAATACTACCACACGTACATAAAGACGGTAGAGTGTAAGAAAAGCAAAACAAAACTTTAAATTAGCTTTTAAAACTACGGACTGATCAATAGATACAGCATGAATAAGAAAAACCCAGAAGCACGGTCCCATGCCCTCGTTGTCTTCATTCTCAGGGTATTTGCCGAAGACACGGCTCATACGTAATTGCGAATTGTAATTACATTCTCGATACACAATGCAGATCAATATTAATCTGGTTGCTATGTTACCTCATTTGCTATTCAGTTGATATATCTGAGGATTTATTAATGTTGACATCAATGTAACATTACTTAAGTATACTTTTGAAGCATTTTAGAATATGTAATTTGAAGTTTTTAAGCGAGGTTCATGGTTGGTTTTGGGTGTTTAGCGATGCTGAACTTAAAAATGACTTGATTATTTATTTGGGTGTTAAGAGAAATTAAATGCATTAGACTATTTATGTATTAAGGGAAAATAAATATAGATTATTTAGTTTAAAAGAAACTAAGATGTGTTTAGTTTCTTTTAAAATTACTTTTGACAGCCCAAATGTTATAAAAAATACTTCAAGTTTATAAAGTTATTGAAACTTCTTGGCTGATATAGAACTTGTCATTTCCAAATATTTAATTGTTATTTCCTTAATACTAAACTCACCTTATATTTTTAAACTCAAGGCACGGAAGAAACACGCCAAAAATTCACAACACTATTCACCAAATTTAGCAACTTCCGAAAAAAAGATAAAAAAAGAACGCACTATCAAACGAACGTGAGAGAGACGAGTGCACGCGTGCGAACCATAGACCACGCTTTTAACCTCTTCGCTAGACCTGCCACCACTACAGATAGACCTGCCCATCCAAACATCGCTACATCTACGCGAGCTTTACTTACATTGGCAACCGTGCCATTTTAGCATGACCGCTTGTGCGAAGATTTGAACTAGGACTTAGGGATCTTGTGATTATAGCTGGCTTTTGCGATAGAAGGGAGGAGTTGACACCAATTAATGAAGAAGCAACAATTAGCAAGAAAACACAATCGGATTTGGGTTTTGCGTAAAAGAGACAATGGGACGAACTTTATCTCATTTCGGACTTTAATTAATCGTGTTTGTGAGGTGACAATTGCGCTTCACGGTTGTTTGGGCAATTAGATTCTGTGGTTTAGTAAGCACTAGTAATTCATTAAGTTAGCAAGTTTAGCACACTTGTTCGAAACAGGCTTGAAGTGAACTGGTATAGTGAAAAAAACCTTTTTCACATGCCAGGTGAAATTCAATTTTATATCAATGAAGACTTTGACAGGGAAAAACTTTTCACCTTTTATCTTTGAGCAGAAGTTACAGCTTTTAGTGGGTTTTTTTAAGCTACAACTTATGCATCTTTCATATTGAGAGGTAGGTAGGTAGAGACCTAGGTATTATGTAGGTCGCCAACATTCCAAAAGACAGATATTTTATTTAAAATAACTGATAGGTTTGTATACATATCTTGAAATTTGTGCCCTTTTATTATTATTATTATTATTCCAACCACAACATAACACAATATCCCTACTGATATTTAGTCAAATCAGCAACTTTTTATGAAACGTCAAAAACGCTCTTTCGGGGAACAAGCGAGGTTACAATTTTCTGACAGTCAAATAGTGTCAATTTTTACCAGACTGTGCGACGCAAATGAGGGTAATGTGTTTATCAGCCTATATATGTATGTATGTATGTATGTATGTATGTTTGTTCCTATGTGGCACTCCAGAGACCAAACGCGTGAAACGATTTGGATAATTCTTACGTCAATCGAACCGTCTTACTCTTGCGTGTGTCACTAAAGACATGACAGTAATCAAAATTCAATATGGCGACAACCAATGCCAAAATTAAAAAAAAAAGTTAACGAAATATGTCGAGTGGGAGCATCTTCACCCAACAGTCGGGACCCATTAAAAGTCTAGGCTGCGGCACTAATGTTGACGACAATAATGGGTCCTGACTGTTGAAGACTGTTTCGTATAAGAATGTATAGTTTGTTTTATCTGTGTCATAACGATTCGTATGCCTCGTTCCGGATCCGTCACAAGCGGTTTGGACATTATTTTTAAACTCCAAGGTCCAAATTGACATACGAAATGTTAATCATGAAACTGATTCATTGTTCTCGACTACTGAACCTTTTTTTTTATTTTCAGTTTTTTTTTTGTTTTTTTCTAAAGATAGCTTTTTTGCAGTCGGGTTTTTTTATTTTCTAAATTATATTTTTTTTATTACCCGACTGCCTCAGAAGGAGGGTTATGTTTTTCGAGTGTATACATGTATGTTTGTGTGTGAACAAGAAAATATTTCACGGGCTACAGTCCAAACGGCTTGATAGATTCTGATATATAATGAGGTGTCGTTGGATTTTTCATCTGTGGGAGTGACATTGATTGGCTATAATATTTGAAAAACCGGCCAAGTGCGAGTCGGACTCGCGCACCGAGGGTTCCGTACAAACCTGTAGGTATATAAGTATGAGGAAAGGGGTAGTAACTTTAAAATTATTAAAAATATTTTTATTATATGATGTAATTAAAAATTTACGGCCTTCGCAATTTTTCCTTTATCTGTACTATAAAACCTTGCTTCGTACCAAATTTCAAGATTCTGAGTGCACGAGGAGTACCGTGTAGGTTTTGATTCCCTTGCGAGTTTCGAAAATTTGCGGCATTAACGGCTGTATCTTTTGTGTTGGCTTAGAAGTTTGATTTTTTCACAGCTCCAAGGGACAGTAGACTTGAGTATTTGATGTAAATTTTAGTTTGATACCTCCACGCGCTCCTGAGAAAAAAGGTCTTGACAGACGGACGGACGGACAACAAAACGAACCTTTATGGGTTCCTAAAAAGCAGAGTTTTTGAAAAATCTTTAGACTTCACTTGTAATGATTTTTATGTGTTTAAAAATCTTTAAAAGACTGTTACCGCGAAGGAGGAAATACCACAAGAAAGTTGCCAAACTTCACTGACATAAGGATGTCTCTAAGTATTGAGTGAAGTGTTATGGCAAGTCAGCTATCAACAGTTCAGTTTAGGCGCTTCCTTAAGCTACAATACCACAGACATAACTATATCTGGATGGCTGTCATAATATTATATATCACCATCATTTTTAGGGTTCTGGTACCTCAAAAGGAAAAAACGGAACCTTTATAGGATCACTCGGTTGTCTGTCTGTCACAGCCGATTTGCTCCGAAACTACTAAACCGATTGAATTGAAATTTGGTACACATATGTAAATTGGTGACCCAAAGATGGACGCGTAATGTAAATTCATGAATTCTGAATAAGGGGTCTACTTTTGGGGGGTAAATTGGAAAATTAAAAAAAAAAGTTTCGTAAACTGCATTGTGTGACATATCAATTGAAAGGGGTTGTTGTAAGCATCTCAGATTTTTGTTTTTTATAATTTTAACTAAAATAGATTTGAAGTAATTTAGAAAACAAGACGAAAATTGACCATCCCCCCCGCCTTATCTCCAAAACTACTAGGTTTAAAATTCTGAAAAAAATATGGAAAATAGTTCATTGCCTAAAGATTACAGGAAAATCTATAAGAAGTTTGAGTATTCAAAGTAACGGGAAAATTCTAAATATTTTTGTGTATTTTGTATGGAGCGCCTAATGCTCAGAGAATAGGAATTTTACGGAACCCTCACCACGCGAGTTGAACTTGCACTTGTCCGGTTTTTTAAGACAATGTACCTACGTTTCGAAACGCACCAGAGCGGATACGAGAATAAACATATCTATGCAAATAACCAGTTATACGGTAATTTAGCTGAGCTAATTGTATCTGACCGTTGATAGTCCAATTTCACTATATTGCCATCTACGGCACATTATCCTTTCATTTGTTCTTTTACATAACTAGCTGTCATAATAAGGAAACTTAACGAAGTTTATACTAGTATACAACTATATGCTATTATATTTTTATTTAACCCTAGTTACTGCGATTATAAATATACCGGCAACCGTTCATTGCGCGTTTTTTTGCATATGATCATTTCGCATTATTTTGGTCTCTTAAGCGTTTACTTTTAGCTAGCGCCATTAACATGAATTGAGCCCGAAGGTACCGACAAATTATATAAGGATAAAATTAATGCATATAAAATGTAAAAATTGTACTGTGATTGACCTATATATAGTAATATAATTTAATATGACATAATGTAATTAAATATAATGTAATAATATAAATAGTTGGTAGTTATAATTGAAATGTAATTTTATGTACCTAATGCATAATATTAACAATTAGCACGTAAGGATTATCTGTAGTGCTAATTTTATTTAATAATAAACAATAAAAAATAAACAACAACAACAATCAATTATAAATGTGAAACAGTGTCCATATGGAAATCCATGTGGTCAAAGATACATAATAAAGTAACATCGACGGAAATTGTATTTATAAAACTAACGTTAAAAACTTCAATAGTGCGATGCAGAGCTTCACACATTTCCAGGCATATTCTAGCCGTAGTAGGTAATTCTTCCGATTTTTCTATGCGTTTAAACTCTGCCAAACCATATGAGAACGTATAAAAAAGAGTTTGATGGAGTTTAGGTATCGTAGACGGAGTTTGAGAAACACCGATTTAAGAACACATCACCAGCGCCATCTTTTGGTAATCAGTAGAAACATGGATTCTTCCTAATGTGGTGTAGTGGCGTTGAGGACAAATTTAACAAAAATATGCGAACCGATTTTATTGAAACTTTCCAATATTGTTGTTTATACCTCAGAGTAGAACATAGCGTGCCGTTTTTTAGATATAATTACTTCAGAGGGTGGAATAAGGAACCAAAGATTGTATGGGACTTATTTTTTTTTTTAAATAGAAACTTGAAATTTCGTAGATTGATTTTATATCAAAATATTAGAAAACTAATTTCTGCGTTTTTGAAAATTCATTCCCTAAGGGGGTCAAAAGGCGTTTGAGAATTTGTATGAAAAAAACGGTCACCTATCCAAATATTGACCTCACTCGACGTTGCTTAACTTTGGTGATTGTTGCGAAGTGTTCAACGCTATTAGACTACGTATTATAGGCAAGTAGTTTCTGAAGGTTACATTATCTTTTAATGATTTTTATAATTACAATATCAGTGTTTTTAAAATAAAACTGTACTGTTTACTAGAAGGCGACATATTTATATAAGTCAGCTACTGTCTCAAAGCATCACGCGTGTGGACCAAGGTGGAAAAGTTCCATCTCACGACAAACATGCGAGTCCAGCTGTTTGATGATGTAGAGTTAGGTGCGTATGCTCAAAAATTGCTTGAGATAGGCGACGGTCGATTAAAAACTGATGATGAAGGTATCATTCTATTCACCTACCAATTTTGTCATGTTGTGGATTCGGAAGACGAGCTTATTGCTCAAGTTTTTCCGAATCTGCAACAAACTATTCTGGATGAAAATTGGTTGTGTGAAAGAACCATACTGGCACCAAAAAATGAGACAGTATCAAAAATAAATAAAAAAATCTTGGAAAAAATATCAACCGAAACAACAGTTTGCATCTCCATAGATACAGTAATGACATCCGACGACAGCACCAGTTACCCGGTTGAGTTCTTAAACTCTCTGGAGCTATCCGGGGTACCTTCCCACAAACTCGAATTAAAAGTAGGCGTACCCGTAATGTTAATGCGCAATTTAGATGCACCAAAATTGTGCAATGGAACAAGATTACGGGTCACTGAATTGGGAAAATACGTAGTAAAGGGCACAATCTTAACTGGTGAAGCGAAAGGAGAAGATATACTCATACCCCGTATTTCAATTATACCTAATAACTTGCCATTTAACTTTAAACGACTACAGTTCCCTTTAAAAGTAGCGTTTTCAATGACAATTAACAAATCGCAGGGTCAAACCTTAAAAGTAGCGGGATTACATTTAGGCATGTTGTTCCCACGGGCAGTTATATGTAGCTTGCTCACGTGTGTCTAAATCTAAAAATCTACATGTTTTAGCAGAACGAAATAAATCATACAATATAGTTTATAGAAGTATATTGGAATAAGTAGCAGCGGCGAAGCGGCCAACTTATTTTTTTAGTTTCAGTATTTTTGTAAGCTTTTCGCTTAGGTGCTTTATTGTCTGACAATATACTAGACCGTAAGCAAAGTATTTTTTTTTAGTTTTAATTTTAAATAGCGTGCAAAAGAAAATAATCTCTAGAGGGGGTAAAATAACAACAATTTGTGTAGTGAAACGAATTCTACGCGGACGAAGTCGCGGGCAAAAGCTAGTAGACAATAAACTTTTCGAGACTTCAAAAAACATCGCATAGAGCCCTTTGGGACAGGTTAAGTTTGTTTTATAACAATCATGAAAAATTTACGGTTTCAAAAAAATATAGGTAAGGTTCACACTTGGGCAAAATTAATAATTTGCGTTATAAAACATACGCGAAATGAATTTGGGATAAAATGTTATGACTTAATGCCATAAGTTAGTACATGATCCAAAATGAAACTACCCTAGATGCGTTTAAAGTGATTATATCTGGGAGCACGGCAGTGCCCCCGCCAAGACGAGCCAAGCGAAGCGAAAGGGCAGGCAGTACCTACCTTTTCTCGAAGCGCTTCGTCGCTTTTTTGAATCCTCATAACTTGTGTTTGGATTATACCAGATAAACGAAATTGTCGGGATATATTTATAATCATAATCATTTTTATTGATATCTAAAAACGCCGATTTCATTACTGACTCACTCACTCACTCACGTTGATCATCAAAACTCTTAAAGTACTTCCTGAAGTCCAAGAAATGAAGACTTCCGCAAATTTTGATGCTAAAGGTCTGAAAATTTATATAGTGACTCGATTTTTAGTAAATCACCCCCCACCGTTTAAATTAGGGGATGGAAGTTTGTATGGGTTTTCTCATAAACTTCGTTAGCCTAATAGACCTGCACGACGATCTTTAGCGGATTAGCAAAATGACATTGTTCTAGAAACTACAACATTATTCTAGGATTTTGACTAAAGTCTAGTAAGATTCATTATATCATAATGTTCATAAATTATGAGGCTGTTTTCTCTATTCGCTTCCACTGCCGGAAAATAATAAACACGTACCTACGTGGACTGTTTAACTCAACACTAGAGATAACAAATTGTGATTACGACACTGAAATAATATATTCATCAGCTATGAAAAAGTTTAAGCAACTGCATAGCATAAGTATGCATTTTTCATTTCTTGTTATTTTAGCATCTTGTTCATTGATCATGTTCAGCCTCGCTAACCTTATGTAATAAAACCGGACAAGTGCGAGTTCAACTCGCGTGGTGAGGGTTCCGTAAATTTGCTATGCTCTAAGCATCAGGCGCTCCATACAAAATACACAAAAATATTGAGAATTCTCCCGTTAACTTTGAATGCAAACTTCTTGTAGGTTCAAATCTGTTTTTGCTAAACTTATTTAAACAAAACTGAGATTCTTACAACAACCCCTTTCATTTGATATGTCACAATACAGTTTGCGAAACTTTTTTGTTTAATTTTCCACTTTACCCCCCAAAAGTGGCCCCCTTGTTCAGAATTCATTAATTTACTTTACGCGTTCATCTTTGGGTCACCAATTTACATATATGTGTACCAAATTTCAAATTAATCGGTCGAGTAGTTTCGGAGCAAATCGCCTGTGACAGACGGACAGACAGACGCGCGAGTGATCCTCTAAGGGTTCCGTTTTGTTTCCTTTTGAGGTACGGAACCCTCAAATGTATTAAGATCAATTTATCCTTCAAATCTTGATGTTGATTACGATTTTCATAAGTGTTATAAAGTGGAATATGCAATGTTTCTAAATTATACTTACTTCACTACTTTGTTATTTTTTTGAACACCTAGTGAAGTGGAACTGATGATGAAGACCACAGATGACTTATGGAACTCGTACTTAAAACTGTAAAAGTACGTTACTGATTCTGATATGATTCCGTTGAAATAGCAACTAATGAAGTCCTAAATGTTTAAAATTCTTTCGTATATCCGTCTGTCCGTCTGTTCCTCTACAGGTCGCATTTCTCATCTGATTCTCATGAAATTTTGTAAGCGGGTCAATAATTATATAGATTTTTTGTCGATTCAGTTTACGAAACATGTCTCTTAGATTGTACGTTTTCGCCAGCGCGTGGTCGATTATGTACACCTAGTTTGTAGAATGTACCTTTAGTAATGTGTAGAATGTTTGAACCAATAGATCCTGTTGATTCTAGTTACATAATATCACGATCATCGTCCATATTTTAATCTCCCATTCACTATTGTAGTCGTATAAAAGGTTCTTAATTGTTTATTGATCTTTGATCATTGCGACGTTAGTAGTATATGTTACATTGCGGCATGCTCTCGTGTCTCACGACTTAACCACACTTAACTTAAAAAAAAAGTGCGAGTTCAACTCGCGTGGTAAGGGTTCCGTAAAATTGCTCTATACAAAATACACAAAAATATTGAGAATTTTCCCGTTACTTTGAATACTCAAACTTCTTACATAGGTTTTCCTGTAATCTTTAGGCAATGAACTATTTTCCATATTTTTTTCAGAATTTAAAGAATTTTAAGTTTCGGAGATAAGGAGGGGGGAATGGTCAATTTTCGTCTTATTTCCTAAATAACTTCAATCTGTTTTTGCTAAAATTATAAAAATCTGAGATGCTTACAACAACCCCTTTCATTTGATGTGTCACACGATACAGTTTGCGAAACTTTTTTTTTTAATTTTCCAGTTACCCCCCAAAAGTACCCCCCTTGTTCAGAATTCATTAATTTACTTTATGCGTCCATCTTTGGGTCACCAATGTTTACCAAATTCCAACTCAATCGGTCCAGTAGTTTCAGACGCACAGACAGACGCGCGAGTGATCCTATAAGGGTTCCGTTTCTTAGGGTTCCGTACCCAAAGGGTAAAAACGGGACCCTATTACTAAGACTCCGCTGTCCGTCCGTCCGTCCGTCCGTCTGTCTGTCACCAGGCTGTATCTCATGAACCGTGATAGTTAGACAGTTGAAATTTTCACAGATGATGTATTTCTGTTGCCGCTATAACAACAAATATTAAAAAACCAGCCAAGTGCAAGTCGGACTGGGGCTCCCATACAATAGTCATGATCTTTTTGCCGTTTTTATAAATATTGGCACGGAACCTTTCGTGCGCGAGTCCGACTCGCACTTAGCCGATTTTTTCCTTTTGAGGTACCCTAAAAACATTTTTGTTACAAGCTTTTATTGCCATACTCGTAGAGAGAGTACCAACCAGATCAGCTCGATATTACAATAACATTGCATAGTCACCGAACTTACAGAAGCGATACAACCGTCTCTATCGCTACTGACCGCTCGTTGGTTCTCGATAGCGTGGACTGGACATAATTTCGAGTGTGTGATTTTGAGAATACGCAAATTGGTTTACGTTCGACATTCGCCATATTTCGTCATTCTATTAGACATTTAGACATCATCTCGGACGACCCGAGAATTAGCCTCGGGCCGGCAAACAGTGACATCTTTAAAAAACCGGCCAAGTGCGTGTCGGACCACGCAAAACGAAGGGTTCCGTGCCTATTAAAAAGGTCGTATCGTCACAGAAATTTTACGGCACTTACGTCCTTTTCTTTGAGGAAGGCAGTTTTTCAGCAATATCTCGAAAACCTCTGAACCGATTTTGTTCAAAACAATTTTCGGTGAATGAAATTAGTAAGCCCTATGTCCATGAATTTTTCCATAGTTTTAAAATACACCGTTCAAAAATTAGAGGGGGGGGGACAGAATTTTAGTGACTTTCGGGGCGATTATCTCCGACCCTATTCACTTAATCAAAAAAAATGCTAAGAAACCTTATATTTATTTTGAAAGGCCTATCGATTGATATGCCATGCCACACGGGGGGTCACAATGAAAAAAAAAATTTTGACTTTTAGTTTTATGTATGGAGTGCACCCCTAAAAAAATTTTTTTTGTCATTTTAATTACAAAACTATGTAGCG
Source organism: Epinotia nisella (assembly GCA_932294315.1). Lineage (NCBI taxonomy): Eukaryota > Metazoa > Arthropoda > Insecta > Lepidoptera > Tortricidae > Epinotia > Epinotia nisella. The sequence continues at coordinate 14,587,858 of OW028693.1, forward strand.
GCTAACAAAATACACCTATCCTCAAAATTTTATTCAAATACACCTTATAGTTTTCGAGTAAAATGCCTGTGACATACGGACAGACGGACAGACGGACAGACGGACAGACGGACAGACGGACAGACGGACATGACGAAACTATAAGGGTTCCGTTTTTGCCATTTTGGCTACGGAACCCTAAAAACCGGACGGACAAGTGCGAGTCAGACTCACCCACCGAGGGTTCCGTACAAAATTACAAATGTATCATCATCATCATCATATCAGCCGAAAGACGTCCACTGCTGGACATAGGCCTCCCCCAGAGAGTTCCAAATTGACCGGTCCTGCGCCACCCGCATCCAGCGGACTCCCGCGACCTTTACCAGGTCATCAGTCCACCTTGTGGGGGGCCTACCCGTGCCGCGCCATCCGGTACGTGGTCGCCACTCGAGAACCTTTCCGCCCCAACGGCCATCGGTTCTACGTGCAATGTTCCCCGCCGACTGCCACTTAAGTTTAGCAATTCGGACAAATGTATAGTTTTCAGATTTTTCCCAGTATTTGTAGTATAAGACGATATTACTTGTCCAATTTCATAGTTCTAGGTCAACGGGAAGTACCCTATACATTTTTATTCCCCTGAAGGTACGTTATACGTTTTTTGGCGGCATAAACGGACGTACCTTTTTTTTACGTTAACTTAGAAGTTTATTTTTAGGGTTCCGTAGCCAAAATGGCAAAAACGGAACCCTTATTGTTTCGTCATGTCCGACGTCCGTCTGTCCGTCTGTCCGTATGTCACAGGCATTTTACTCAGAAACTATAAGGTGTATTTGAATAAAATTTTGAGGATAGGTGTATTTGTTAGCCCCTACATAGTTTTGTAATTAAAATGACTAAAAAAAATTCTATGGGGTGCATACATAAAACTAAAATCATTTTTTATTGTAAGTCCACGTGTGGCACATCAATCGATAAGCCTTTTAAAATAAATATAAGGTTTCTCAGCAACTTTTTTCATTAAGTGAATAGAGTCGGAGATAATCGACCCGAAAGTCACTAAAATTCTGTCCCCCCCTCTAACTTTTGAACGGTGTATTTTAAAAATATGAAAAAAAAACATGGACATAGGGCTTATTAAGTTCATCCACTGAAATTTATTTTGAACAAGATCGGTTCAAACGTTTTCGAGATATTACTGAAAAACTGCCTTGTTCAAAGAAAAGGACGTAAGTGCCATAACATTTCTGTGACGATACGACCTTTTTAATAGGCACGGAACCCTTCGTTTTGCGTGGTCCGCACGCACTTGGCCGGTTTTTCCTTTGAGGTCGGAAAAAACCGGACAAGTGCAAGACCGACTCGCCCGCCGAGGGTTCCGTACAAAATTACAAATGTATAGTTTTCAGATTTTCCTCTGTACTTGTAGTAGGTATACGATACCACCCTAATACCCTTAAAACCCTATACATTTTGATTCCCTTGAGAGTGTCGAAATATCGAGCGAACAAAAGCTTAATATAACAGGACTACAATGTTACCTAAACACTGCAATATCGTTATGAGATTTAATTGTTTCCGAATTTCTATTGCAGCTCTCATGATGGCTATCGAGCGAGCGGCAGAGCATTATATTATTCAAGAAAGTATGGACCATTATGCAATACATTGTTAAATTGGAACAATAAATAGACTAGTTCGCATTTTAACACTACAATGCACTAATAACTAACTAAATTAAGTTTATAATAAATCTTTATGAGATACACTTAGATGTGATATTCGATTAGATATTGATTTCAAGTTGTTTCTTTTTAGATCTATAGATTAGTTATGAAAGAATTATGTGGGCGGGGGGCCTGCCGATTGTTGTTTTTACAGGTGGATTAGCAATCTACCGATTATGTTTACAAGTGATCGATTTATCGATTGACTACCTTTTGTCCGCCGCTTCGCCCGCGTAGTAAGTGTAATTTTTGCAATAAATGTTGAATTGTTACACCAGCAACGGCCTACTACTAACTTACTTCCCCTGTGATAACCCTTCGTCGTCATTTACGAACTTTCAAATTTCTAATTTTTTAAATGAACGTCTTTTCGGTGCAAGTCTATCACCCCCTTAGGGGGCAAGTTAAAAAAAATATATTTCTGGATTTATCTGCAGATCAAAAAAGAAACCTGCTGTCCTGCTTTCATGTTTCTAGCCACAGTTTATCATTAAAAGTCACACATTGCTTATGATAACTTTCAACCCCCATCTAAAGCCCTTCAAGGGACGGATTAGAAAAAATGCCCTTATAAATGTTTTTGACTGTATACATTAGGAGCTCGTGGCTGAAGTTTTGAACATCTAACTTTAAAAACGACATGTTTCCCATATACAAATTTTCAACTCTTTTTTTTAACCCTCTTAGGGGATGAATTTTTATAATAACGCTAAATCAATTGTTTTGCTTTTTAGTAAGGAACCTACTCTATAACTTTCCAAATGAACGATTTCCATACAACGGTTCAACCCCTATTTCACCCTCTTAAGGGTTGAATTTCGAAAAATCCTTTCTTATTACACGTCCAAGTACTGTAAAGAATATATGTTCCAAATTTCATGCCTATATCTTTAGAGGTTTAGGGTGTGCGCTGTTTGTCAATAGACCAGTAACGCATGAGTTTTATAATATGTATTTTTAGATTATTGATACACGACTGGTCGAAATTGCTTTATGCATGGTCCTTGTCGAATCAGATATAGGTTTCTTTTGAATACTGTGACGGTAGAAAACATCATATAGCCTGATGACAAGCAGACACCCCAGCCTATGAACCATTGCGACTCCAGAGAATTCGCTGTGTCCTGTCCGTCCCGTCATCAGAACTGAATTTTGGGTACGAATGGGAACAATCTGTATCTGTACCTAATGAATAAAATATCAAATTTGTCAAGTCAAATCTAACCTACTTTAAGATCTCACATTTTTAAATAACAGCAAATGTTATAGGTATCCAATAAAGCAAAGAAATAGAGTTTAATACTTGTTCATAATGTTATTTTGTTCCTATAAATACATATTTGGATTTTGCATAACTTGGCACTCATTTAGATCTCCATTCTTTTTGCGGCGAAGCCCACAGCCAAGCATAATTTTTGTATTGAACTTGGCTCTCCTTTTTTACATTTATGTTTTTGGTGGAATTGCAATTACAAAAACCCTTTCCCTACCGAATATTAAGCTGACAGTTCTGGGACTTAATTCCGATTAGGGTAAAGGTTTTTGTGATGAGAAAGAACAATGTATAAAATGTATATCATCGAAGTACCCATAACACAAGCTTTATTGAGCTTTCTACTAGGGCTAGTTGGAATTGCGCAAGATTGTCCCCCAATATTAATTATAATGTACCTATACTATATCACCATCCTGTTCGTCTACAGTAAAACAGAAAGTCGCAGGTCACAGAATGCTTTTGTTTCATATCACCTACAACGATTATTGGGCAATGTGATGTCAACAGAACTGTATTGAAGCACCGCGCGCCAGGGTCAGCCAAGTGGCCTTTACAGTGGCGTACACAAGTTTTAGATGATGCTAATTCTCTAAAGTACTCAAACATACGATACGTTTCATTCCCGTGGATAATAAACGTATTTTTCCCGAATACACGGCAGAGCCGAAAGAAAGGCATATGTTCGTATTTACGTGTGTTCAAACCGTAGCGCTTAAGATACCGAACCGATTTTGATAAATGAGATGTCAATCTATTCGAAATTACGCTCCGAGTGACATAGGCTACCGTTTGAAGGAAAAAAGTTTTTTTCACATCTCATGCTCGAAAAGTGTGTCATATTAGGCTTAATAAGCGGGGCTAAAGTAGTTCATTTAGCCCCTAGGGAAAATATGTATACATATTTATGATTTTTAACACATTTAATTTGACCAATCAAAACACTTCACCATATTAAATCCACCAATCACAACTCTTTCAAAAAAACTTTTATCTTTGCTATCAACCAACCAGAATACCTACAGCTACATATTAAAATCGACCAATCAAACATCAGGTGTTTTTTAGTCCCTAATTCCAAATCATTTAAATCCACCAATCACAACTCTTTCAAAAAACATTTCTCTTTGCTATCAACCAACCAGAATACAGCTACATATTAAAATCGACCAATCAAACATCAGGTGTTTTTTAGTCCCTAATTCCAAATCATTAAAAAAGAAAACGCCTCACGCTAAATTGAACAATCTCTTCGCAGTGAAATTTGTTATTGATTGTGGATGGATAATCTTTGTTTTACTATTTTCTCGCAGTCGAAGTGAAAAGTAGAGTGTATAACTCGGGTCTAAAAGCCATATTACCCCTCGAATTATTTTCCCTCGCTTCGCTCAGGAAAATATCCATCTCGTGGTAATATGGCTTATTTTAGCCCCTTGTCATACAATCTACTATTTTCAGTTACTTCTCCTTAGTCGGTTTACAGTTTTTTGAATGATTTGGGCTTGTTTTAACTATGAAACATATTTCTTGTCTACCTTACAGCGGTACTATTTGCCCCGGATTAAGTAGATAAGTACCTGCAACTATAAAAACAATAACATTTTCCGCAGGTCTGCCTAAAGCATTCGTCCTAAGCAAGTATGTGCGAGCGAGACGAATGCTTAATGTCCGACACAACGCGATTATGCTTGCTAGGCAGCTGAAATTCATTCTTATGTTAATCAAATAAAGACCTTTCCAGTCAAAGGAAAAACTTCATCTGCGTGTCAGATTTGATTATTTACCGACTTCAAAAAAAAAGGATTAGGTTTTCAATTCGGTTGTATTGGCTTTTTAGGGTTCCGTAGCCAAAATGGCAAAAACGGAACCCTTATAGTTTCGTCATGTCCGTCTGTCCGTCTGTCCGTCTGTCCGTCTGTCCGTCTGTCCGTCTGTCCGTATGTCACAGGCATTTTACTCGAAAACTATAAAGTGTATTTGAATAAAATTTTGAGGATAGGTGTATTTTGTTAGCCGCTACATAGTTTTGTAATTAAAATGACAAAAAAAATTTTTTTAGGGGTGCACTCCATACATAAAACTAAAAGTCAAAAATTTTTTTTTCATTGTGACCCCCCGTGTGGCACATCAATCGATAGGCCTTTCAAAATAAATATAAGGTTTCTTAGCATTTTTTTTGATTAAGTGAATAGGGTCGGAGATAATCGCCCCGAAATTCACTAAAATTCTGTCCCCCCCCCTCTAATTTTTGAACGGTGTATTTTAAAAATATGGAAAAATTCATGGACATAGGGCTTATTAATTTCATTCACCGAAAATTGTTTTGAACAAGATCGGTGCAGAGGTTTTCGAGATATTGCTGAAAAACTGCCTTCCTCAAAGAAAAGGACGTAAGTGCCGTAAAATTTCTGTGACGATACGACCTTTTTAATAGGCACGGAACCCTTCGTTTTGCGTGGTCCGACACGCACTTGGCCGGTTTTTATTAACTGGTTTTGTGAAAATAATGTGACCAATCTGATTTCAAATAGAAAAATAATATGCGTATCAGTTCATAAATGACGGAGTTCTAAGGTAACAAACATAAAACAGACGGACAGACAGACAACCGAGTGATCGGAACCCTAAAAAGTAACAAACTAATGAAGTGCCAAAGATTATTTGAAGAACCGATGGAATTCCTCAAATATTGTTGGCCCACTGGTTTTTAGGGTTCCGTAGCCAAAATGGCAAAAACGGAACCCTTATAGTTTCGTCATGTCCGTCTGTCCGTCTGTCCGTCTGTCCGTCTGTCCGTCTGTCCGTCTGTCCGTCTGTCCGTCTGTCCGTCTGTCCGTATGTCACAGGCATTTTATTCGAAAACTATAAGGTGTATTTGAATAAAATTTTGAGGATAGGTGTATTTTGTTAGCCGCTACATAGTTTTGTAATTAAAATGACAAAAAAAAAATTTTTAGGGGTGCACTCCATACATAAAACTAAAAATAAAAATAAAAAAATTCATTGTGACCCCCCGTATGGCACATAAATCGATAGGTCTTTGAAAATAAATATAAGGTTTCTTAGCATTTTTTTTGATTAAGTGAATAGGGTCGGAGATAATCGCCCCGAAAGTCACTAAAATTCTGTCCCCCCCCCCGTCTAATTTTTGAACGGTGTAGTTTAAAAATATGGAAAAATTCATGGACATAGGGCTTATTAATTTTATTCACCGAAAATTGTTTTGAACACGATCGGTTCAGAGGTTTCCGAGATATTGCTGAAAAACTGCCTTCCTCAAAGAAAAGGACGTAAGTGCCGTAAAATTACTGTGACGATACAACCTTTTTAATAGGCACGGAACCCTTCGTTTTGCGTGGTCCGACACGCACTTGGCCGGTTTTTTTTGTAATAATCAACGCATTTGCTCTCGGAAAGCAATGTTGATGTATGTGGCTTGGCGGAATTGAAGTCGGTTAAAACTTTGTTTTTAATGTAAATTATTAGCTCAAGCGTACAAGTCAAATGAAATTTTTTATTGATTATATATATTTTTTATTTGATTTAAACATAGATTATACATGAGAGACATATTAATCGGCTGATGATGTGGTGGAGTACGTTCATCAGAAGACCGGCTTCTCGCTGAGGGTGTTCCAGCTGCGTTCGCGCCACTATGTGCACTTCAGCTCGTTTGTGGTGCGCGTACCGCGGCCGCTGCAGGATACCATCGCATATGCTGACTTCTGGCCGAAGGGTGTCGTGTTTCGACAGTTCCGGGGCAATCTGCCGAATCCTACACCTGAGATGACGATGCAACGGGGCCACGCCGTTTCGTCGCCTAAATAGCATTATTTCTTATATATATGTGTTTTGTTGTGTTTAGTTTCGTTCCATGACGCATTGGTTTTTTTTACTGTAATGTCATGTTAACATGTTTTTAATAAATAAATAAATAAATAAATTAAGCATCGAGTTAGGCGAAACTACAGAAAAACTCATAAAAATAGATTTCACTCCAAAATTGTAAGGTAAAATGGAAGACTATACTTAGTAAAAGAATTAACGATTTCAACAATTATCTTTTTTAACATGTGTCATAAAAGTCATAAATCCATTGACTAATGTGTAAACGTACTGACCTTGACCGTAATACTTTTCAACACAACTGTACCCATGTCAACCGCATATAAATTATGCAGTTAACATTTACCTACATGATGTCTTTCTCGTGAAGTCCACATTGAAGTTAATGATATGTAGTGTTTAATCCTCAACTTATGAGCTCCTGATGACTTCTGTAGCACCAAAGATACATTTACAATAATTAATTGGCAAAAGTAAACCCTATTGCAATGATGTTAAAGTCTACTACGAGTATTAAATGAGTTTCTAACCAACTTCAAAAACATAGGAGGTCCTATTTTCCACTGTGTTTTTTTATGTATGTACACCGATTTCTCTGTCAATTGTGGACCGATATTCAAAATTCTTTTTTCATTTTAAAGAGTATACTCTTGAGGTGGTCTGATTGTCACCAAGTCAGGATCTGATCCCTCCCCTCCCCCGGCCCCCTTTTTCTAGCTGCTCTAACCTAATCTTTTTGTTTAAAATTTAATATTTTTATGAAAACAAACACACGCCAATTATTTTAACCTAACCTAACCGCCAGCGTGTCGACGTCATGTCACCCTGCTTCACGGGGTGCTTATTTTCGCTCTACGGGACACAAGCTAACCCTAATCCTTACCTACACGAAAATATTATGTTATGATCGATGTTCGAAAAAAGTTATGTAAGATTATTTACGATACAAGTGCAGAAAATAGGAAATTCTCAACGAGTGGCGATAAATTTAAATCGACACGAGTTGCGAATTACCTATTCGCACGTGTGTCGTACAACGTTTTACAGTACATATGGCTCTTTAAAGTTTCAACATATGCACGGAAAGTGCTCATTTCCGCACTAGTGCGGGAAAGTAACACCATGTGTACTGTAAATATTATTTATTTGTAAATATTATTTATCAACATAAGCTGTTATGTTGTTGGCACACTATGGCGTTGGTAAACTTAAAATAATTTGTCTGCTGATCGTTATTTCTTATAAAAGTATTGGTTTTGTTGTTATAGCTAACGTTCATTATATCTTGTGAACGATATTAACGTCCGTAATTTTTTTCATATTTTTTAAATAAAAACAAAAATTAAAGGAGACACAATTTTTGTGACTTTCGGGGCGATTATCTCCGACTCTTATATTTATTTAAAAGGCCTATCGATTAATGTGCCACACTTGTACTTACAATGTTTTTTTTTTACTTTCGGTTCCATGTATGGAGTACACCCCTAAAAAATATATTTTAGTCATATCATTACGAACCTATCAAACAAGCTGACAAAATACACCTATCCTCGAAATTTTATTCAAATACATCTTATAGTTTTCGAATAAAATGCTTGTGACATACGGACAGACGGACAGACGGACATGACGAAACTATAAGGGTTCCGTTTTTGCCATTTTGGCTACGGAACCCTAAAAATCATGGCAGTAGTACATATTATAATTAATTTAAAAGGAAAAGTATAACGGATAAGTAGACACATCTAGTGAGTAATTGTCGACCAACTTAAAACTGTACTTGGAAAGGCCAACTTTCGTACAAATTCGGGCGAAGCAACCGCAACGTTAAGTTGGCGCGCGCGTGTCGATGTAACAAAGACAACTACGGAACTACGAACTCTACATCGCGCGTGGCCCGACACGCACTTGGCCGGTTTTTAATACTCGCAACGCTGTTTCACATAACAACAACAATGGCATCTCGTCGTTCAGAAAGTTCGTCACTAAAATGTACAATTAACAATTATTCAAACAAAGATAACGTGATAAATATGGGTGTAAACAGAGTGACTTTAAGGACAATTTTCACGTGCCATTAAACAATTTCTATGAATCTCAATGTGGAACAGTAAAGAAGCCATAAACAAAAGAACGAGTTTTAGAGGTTATAATGCAAATTAAAACGTTAAAAACCGGCCAAGTGCGTGTCGGACCACGCAAAACGAAGGGTTCCGTGCCTATTAAAAAGGTCGTATCGTCACAGAAATTTTACGGCACTTACGTCCTTTTCTTTGAGGAAGGCAGTTTTTCAGCAATATCTCGAAAACCTCTGAACCGATCTTGTTCAAAACAATTTTCGGTGAATGAAATTAATGAGCCCTATGTCCATGAATTTTTCCATATTTTTAAAATACACCGTTCAAAAATTAGAGGGGGGGGGGGGGGGGGGGGGGCAGAATTTTAGTGACTTTCGGGGCGATTATCTCCGACTCTATTCACTTAATCAAAAAAAATGCTAAGAAACCTTATATTTATTTTGAAAGGCCTATCGATTGGCACCCACACGGGGGGTCACAATGAAAAAAACATTTTTGACTTTTAGTTTTATGTATGGAGTACACCCCTAAAAAAATTTTTTTTTGTCATTTTAATTACAAAACTATGTAGCGGCTATCAAAATACACCTATCCTCAAAATTTTATTCTAATACACCTTATAGTTTTCGAGTAAAATGCCTGTGACATACGGACAGACGGACAGACGGACAGACGGACAGACGGACAGACGGACAGACGGACAGACGGACAGACGGACAGACGGACATGACGAAACTATAAGGGTTCCGTTTTTGCCATTTTGGCTACGGAACCCTAAAAATGGCTATAGATTCTGGTGTTCAGCGGAATCCAACACAATATTACATTACAGCTAGCTGTTTTACAATATGACAGCAAAATATAACAGGAAATAAGTATATTGGTGTAACAACTCTCCGTAAAATGTAGCATTTTGTGCCGTTTAAGTAGATTTTGATTTTTGAACGAGCGAGCGAAGCGAACGAAGTTCTCCGTTTCAGCTTGGCCGAAAATTCTTTTGTATGTCCGGATGTCCAGCTGTTCTCATCTGCAGGTCGCATTTCTCAACCGATTTTCGTGAAATTTTGTGAGCAAGTTCAATAATTATGTATAATTAATTCATGCAGTTTTTTCTAATAAAAAGATATAGTCTCGTGAGTTCTACAGCTACCAGCTTAAACTACTAGTTTAAATTAAGTAGAGCAAACATAAATGTAACTACAATTAGATACACACGAAATTTTAACTAAGTAAAAGTCTCAAGGAAAATTATGGTAGCAAGATAAAATACATCGACAAGTGACTATACATAGTAACTATATTGTGTGAGTTTTATAGACATGTGACTAGGGGGCTATCTTAAGTTGCTAGAGCTGAATAACATCAGATAGCCAAGATACCATTGCGTTTAAGGTACTGCTGAGATCTTTAAATCGATATTTTCCAAACCGAGCGATGACCTAAACCAAACATTGTAGAGAAAGTTATCGTTCACAGTTGTAACAGTGGCCCAGGTACGTAATCAGTAATTGCCCACGTTACAGAGTTACGTTTTACGTAAGTATTTAACGTCAACAGTTAAACACGTACGGTACGACGTGGGGCCCCGGTGACCCCAAAGGGCATTCGATGCGATTCGAACTCCCGCTTGGCGGCATGCATGCGGTTTCTTACATTTAATGCGTAGGTACTAGCTGCGGTAACGGCTTTGTGAATTACAAAGAACGCAGACAGAGCCGCGGGATAAAAAATAGTGAATGTCCATCCCGAAAGTCCGTTATATATCTAGACACGCGGCAGCGTGTCAAGCCAAGTTCAAGCAAAGGAACTGGCTAGCCAAGTCAACACACACACAAGACACAAGTCAAATCTAACCTACTTTAAGATCTCACATTTTTAAATAACAGCAATTGTTATAGGTATCCAATAAAGCGAAGAAATGGAGTTTAATACTTGTTCATAATGTTATTTTGTTCCTATAGATACATATTCGGATTTTGCATAACTTGGCACTCATTTAGATCTCCATTCTTTTTGCGGCGAAGCCCACAGCCAAGCATAATTTTTGTATTGAACTTGGTTCTCCTTTTTAGGGTTCCGTAGCCAAAATGGCAAAAACGGAACCCTTATAGTTTCGTCATGTCCGTCTGTCCGTCTGTCCGTCTGTCCGTCTGTCCGTCTGTCCGTCTGTCCGTATGTCACAGGCATTTTACTCGAAAACTATAAGGTGCATTTGAATAAAATTTTGAGGATAGGTGTATTTTGTTAGCCGCTACATAGTTTTGTAATTAAAATGACAAAAAAAATTTTTTTTAGGGGTGCACTCCATACATAAAACTAAAAGTCAAAATTTTTTTTTTCATTGTGATCCCCCGTGTGGCACATCAATCGATAGGCCTTTCAAAATAAATATAAGGTTTCTTAGCATTTTTTTTGATTAAGTGAATAGGGTCGGAGATAATCGCCCCGAAAGTCACTAAAATTCTGTCCCCCCCCCTCTAATTTTTGAACGGTGTATTTTAAAAATATGGAAAAATTCATGGACATAGGACTTATTAATTTCATTCACCGAAAATTGTTTTGAACAAGATCGGTTCAGACGTTTTCGAAATATTGCTGAAAAACTGCCTTCCTCAAAGAAAAGGACGTAAGTGCCGTAAAATTTCTGTGACGATACGACCTTTTTAATAGGCACGGAACCCTTCGTTTTGCGTGGTCCGACACGCACTTGGCCGGTTTTTTACATAACTAATAGTCAAAGATTTTTTTTAAATCGGATGAGTGACAAACATTATGTCTTTACAATATTAAGCCTGTTTGGCTTTAGTCTGTTACAAAATAAGATAAAGAAGAAATTTGAGCAAATTTGACGGGAATATAAAAGAAAAAAGGAATAAAGAAGATTGATAGATTTGAGGAAATGTAATCACATCCTCAAATAGTCGTAGTAATAGGAAAATATAACAAAGAGGCTCCGAAATGAATCGGTTGATATATTTTTAAAAATAAAAAGAAAAAACTTACCTGCCTACTACTTTAACAATGGCTAATATATTAATTGTCTTATAGACGTAACTAATAATTTCCTGTGCTTCAAGCTGTGGACCAATCAATTTCAAGCTTATGTTACGGTTTTAGAATATGAATAGCTTTTTACAGTTTTTGTAGCTATTCAATTTAGTGACAAGAACAAGCACTAGACAGAATAAGTTTCAGCAAAAAAAAAACTCGTCATTGGTACCTTTCTCATCGAATATTTGATGACTGCGCAAAAAACGTATAGTTAGCAATAAAAGCTTATATTTTCTAGTAGTTATTTTTGAATGATTAAATTTCTTGTTCTGTACGATATTTGCACAATTTCCTACAGTGCCCTCCATAATTTTTACATTGAGTGACGGCGTGCATGGGATTTTTTATAAATCTGTGGAATTTATAATACAACATTTTACACAAAGAACATTGTCGACTTAATGCGTGTTTTAATCGTCTTACTTAATGAGAAGTTGCTGGCCGTGCGAAAAAAGTTTAACCGGTAGGTAATAAAAGGTGTACCCTAAAGCAGGCCCCGGGTTCCTCTAGGGTACAACCGGGAAAACGCGGGATGGTGGGAAAAGGAGGATGATGGTAGGTAATCATCATCAGCATCATCATATCAGCCGAAAGACGTCTACTGCTCGACATAGGCCTCCCCTTAAGAGTACCACAGTGACCGGTCCCGTTGCCCCGTCCATTGCAGGACCGGATGGTAGGTATCCTACTAATATTATAAATGCGAAAATTTGGATGTTTCGATGTTTAAATGTTTTGATGTTTATTACTCAATCACGCTCAAACGGCTCAACCGATCTGGATGAAATTTTGCACGAAGATAGTTTATAGCTTGGATTAAAATATAGGATAGTTTTTATCCCGGGTCCACGCAGACAAAGTCGCGGGCGGAAGCTAGTATTAAATAAATATTAGAGGGCAATCTTACACAAATCGAACTAGCCTTATAGTAAGCTCAATAAGGCTTGTGTTATAGGTACTAGACGACAATACATTTAATAGATATAAATACTTAAATACATAGAAAACATCCCACAAATATTTGCCCTTACCGGGATTCGAACCCAGGAACTTCAGCTTCGTAGGCAGCGTCACTACCCACTAGGCTATCTCGTCGTCATATAAATAAATAAATATAAATAAATAAATATTAGGGGACATTCTTACACAAATCGAACTAGGCCTAAAGTAAGCTCAATAAGGCTTGTATTATAGGTACTAGACGACGATATATACTCGTATAATAGATATAAATACATAGAAAACATCCAAGACTCAGAAACAAATATTAATGCTCATCACACAAATATTTGCCCTTACCGGGATTCGAACCCAGGACCTTCAGCTTCGTAGGCAGCGTCACTGCCCACTAGGCTAACCGGTCGTCAAATAAATAAATAATATTTTTATAAAAGCTAATTTCAAAAACGAAAATCCTCACACAAAGTTATACAATGTTTCTAACATATTTACAAGCTGTCATTTGCTAAAAATACAATCTGTCTCGTTATCTGATTAAAGATTTATGCGTGAGAAAACTATTGAACAATCTTACAATCGCCATTGCCAAACAAACGTTCATGCAAATTGTCCAAAATAAAGGATTATATTTACGAGTACGTCTTGTGATTCATTGCCAACTCCCTAAATTAGCATATGGTCATTCGCAATTTCTAAATTATATTGTTTTACGCAACGTTATGTCACCATTCGAATTTGCATGCAATGTGAGAATGGGTCGTTTTGATTGATTGACGTCTATGTCAACCGACATTTGCCTGCGACAGCCAACTTGACAATATTTTTCACAATTTAGAATAGTTTTTTGATCGCAACCAGTCGCTACTTAGGCCGGCCTCATGCAGAACGGAATTCAGTCACTGAATCATAATCTGAATCTCAAACGAGCATTCAAAATGGTACACTTTGTACAGAAACGCGCTTACCCTCTGGCGTATCTTTTTTTGCTCTTGAGTGGTCCAGAGTCTGAATTGAGACTGTGTGAGCCCAGCCTAAAGAAAACTGTAAAAGTTACTTATAATAAAATTACCTTCATTATAAGTAATTATTCCAAAAAATATTTTTGCATTTTTATTAAAAGTGAATATAAGATTATAATAAACATTAACTAAGATAAATTAAAACTAAGTTAAATCTAAAAAAACCGGCCAAGTGCGTGTCGGACCACGCAAAACGAAGGGTTCCGTGCCTATTAAAAAGGTCGTATCGTCACAGAAATTTTACGGCACTTACGTCCTTTTCTTTGAGGAAGGCAGTTTTTCAGCAATATCTCGAAAACCTCTGAACCGATCTTGTTCAAAACAATTTTCGGTGAATGAAATTAATAAGCCCTACGTCCATGAATTTTTCCATATTTTTAAAATACACCGTTCAAAAATTAGAGGGGGGGGACAGAATTTTAGTGACTTTCGGGGCGATTATCTCCGACCCTATTCACTTAATCAAAAAAAAATGCTAAGAAACCTTATATTTATTTTGAAAGGCCTATCGATTGATGTGCCACACGGGGGGTCACAATGAAAAAAAAAAATTTGACTTTTAGTTTTATGTATGGAGTGCACCCCTAAAAAATTTTTTTTTTGTCATTTTAATTACAAAACTATGTAGCGGCTAACAAAATACACCTATCCTCAGAATTTTATTCAAATACACCTTATAGTTTTCGAGTAAAATGCCTGTGACATACGGACAGACGGACAGACGGACAGACGGACAGACGGACAGACGGACATGACGAAACTATAAGGGTTCCGTTTTTGCCATTTTGGCTACGGAACCCTAAAAAGGCCGTCGAGGCATTGTACCGAGGATGCTGGCGACATTTCCTCACTGAATTGCAATGCTGATGCGTTGCGCGAGAAAGCCGCCAGCTCTTCGGTCACCAGTTACATCGACCAGACGTTTCGCGATTCCTGCAAGTAACTTATGCGCACTGGGACCCCACGGACCGAGGGTCTCGACGCCAAAGGGTACAAAGTCGTACTGTCTGCCGAGGTAATTATTATAAGCATTGAATTAAATTATTATCGTTCTTGCATTATTAAAAAAATACTTAGACCCCATCTAAATTTCAAAAAGTAATATTCAAAGCAAAATTGTTGATATTTTGGGGAAGGCGGGGTTCAAAGTGCCGGTGGTAGATTGTGCCGATGACAACATTTCCGGTTGAGAAATGCGACCTATAGGGGAGAACAGACGGACAGTGTGACATCGTGACAGCTGGATATGTCCAGCTGTCACGATGTCACACTGAACGTCTGTTTTCCGGCACATACTATTTTCGGCACAAGCTGAAGCATAGAACTTCGTCCGCTTTGCTCCCTCGCCGTTGCGCGTCCGTTAGGGTGATTATCCACCACAGCTGTGCTAGGTGCCGGAGTGCGAGGAAAAATCCACCAATGGCAATAATTTCAACCCTCGACGCAAGCGAGAGGTGTTATAAATTTAACATGTCTACACATGTTAAATTTATCTTCGTATATCGCGTAGCCATGTATCACTTTCTTTACGTATTTTTTAAAATATTTTTGTGTACTGTGTATGTACGATACCCTCACCACGCGAGTTGAAGAACTCGCGTTTTTTATTTAAGAATTTTATTAAGAAGAGCAGGTTTTTTAATTATATAGATTTTTTGTCGAGTCACTTTTACGAATAAAAATAAAAACAAAAAAATATATACAGGCTCTTGAGTTCAGCTTACATAGCCACTAGTTTACATTAGCATAGATATAAACTACGGACTATACTAGTTTAGACAACATTTCAGTATAAGTAAGATGAATCTCAGAGCCGAGCTGATACGTGAAAATGAATGCCTGTCCCGTGGACAATGTCGATTGTGACGATCAATATTTCTTGCTCTACATTTATGTTCAGGCGTTAACACATTCAGTGCCCAGAATCGCTACGCGCTACGCTCATAGCCGATCCCGTGGTTTTTCTCGTATGTAGCGGAAAGCGACTACGGCGTAGGGACGCATATGTGTCGTCACGGGCCGGGACTGGGTTAACTCTCACTCTCAGAATAATTAATATCACAAAGTACTAACGTACAAAAGGCTCAGAAGGTCCTCTGCTTAAAAAAACAATGTTTGACAGATAGAGACTTCAAATCATAGCATCCCGCTTGCGCATGCTCACTGTATAGCACGTTCTCTTTCGTTCCCAGCGCAAAGCTAGAGTTTAGCCGAAGCGGTAAAAGGTACAGTTAAAAACAAAGTTTTAACCGAGTTCAATTCAGTACTTTGCCCTATTTGAAGATTTCCCTCGATTTCGTCAGGATCCCATCATCTGTGGTCTTCATAATCAGTTCCACTTCACCAAATTTGTGATTTCCGGGTGTAAATAGTTACCAGTTATAATAGAAAATACCAAAATGACTACATGCGTGCCTTCTATATTTGAGAAGTTCCCTCAATTCCTCATGGTTCCCATCATCCAACTGAAGTTTTGATAACAATGGGACCAACCTGGAATTATATACTTTCAAATAAAAAAAAAGAATTGTACGATTCGGTTCATAAATGACGAAGTTCTAAGGTAACAAACATTTAAAAATTAAATACAACCGAATTGAGAACTTCCTCCTTTTTTTGAAGTCGGTTAAAAGAGAGGCTTGCTAGTTCTAAAGCGCACAGAGCCACTAGTACAGACGCCAAAAATACATTTACACTTTTGCACCTTATTCCATTGCACTAAGGCGAATAGTGTAAACGTATTTTTGGCATCGACCGTACATAACTGAGAAGAACCAATTTTTGTGGCTATAAACATTGAATAACTTACAACGCAGACTGTAGATTCTATGAGACTTATGAGACAACTTTTAAAACGCCAAAATGAATCTGTACTCGAGTTTCGAGTTTATTATCTCTCATGCCGAGGTGAAACCCCTAATATGACTAGATTATTAAGCCATTCACCGCTACGCTACGCTCGTAGGGCTACGCCGTAGTCCGTAGCAGAATGTCCATTAAAACATTCGCTGCCGAGATCCGCTACCCGCTACGCTCGTAGCCGATCCCGTGGTTTTCCTAGTATGTAGCGGAAAGCGACTACGGCGTAGGCGCCCGCTGAACGTGTTAAGTAAAAAGCGCCCCCCGTAGCTCTCTGACGCATGTGTGTCGTGACTGGCACTGAATGGGATATTTTCGTACGCCGTATTAGCGCCTCCCTTAAACAGTCGACTGTTGTCTAGCGGGCGCGTAGCTCGTGCTCATTGTCGTGAAAAAAGCGGGAAAAAGTTTAGTGAGAACTGTGTGAATATTTGCTTGACTACTACAGTTTGTATTGTTTTTGAAAAATAGGTGAGTACCATTATGAATTTAGGATTCGTTGTCAGTTTTCGAAGTGTAAGAGATGGGAAAATAATGTTTTTGAATAAGAATTGGTTTTCCGCATTGAAAATTTGCTTTCGTAACCACAAGTGTTGTAAGTATATTGTTGGAATATTTTTATTACTGCTACATATTTCCTGTGACTTAGTCTGCAAATTTTACCCCTGACTTCATCCCTTGAGAAATGATTTTCGGGATTAAAACATCATCTTTATTCGTTCAGTCATTTATGCTTAATTGAGTATCCAAACTCTTACGTTATGCACAATTAGGTCCCTTTTGGTAAAAATAATGTGTAAAGATCAATTTAGTTTAAATCTATAAATTTATTACTGCGTTAAACACACACAATGTGTCAATTGTATTGTATGTCTACTTCCTTTATCTTTGTGTGTTTTTTGTGTAGTGAATAAATATCTTCTTTATTTCTTTCTTTCTTTTTATAAAGGGCACACAACGCTTGTACACACGTGACGGGCATGGTGTATCAAAGTTTGTACGAAACCCTCGACGCGCGAGTCTGACTCGCACTTGACCAGCTTTTTATTAATGGCCGCTTTCCTGTCGGAAGCTTCCCCAACTTGAAATAAATATTTGACCCTGAAAATTAAAAAAAAATGTCGTTTTCTACTTGATTTCTTGCTCTCGCGATTGATTGAGCCTTATTTTTTTTGTTGAGATGAAATTTGATCAAATTTTTGGGTAACATAATAAATAGCGCCAGAATTTTGTGAACAGTTTTGTTTTTACTCAAAAGATCTATTAAACTCCACCTTTTTATTTAATGAACTTTTCCGAAACAGTTTAAGTGCTAATTTTATTTAATACGTAAATGTAGACTTCCTTTTAATTTTAGCTTTTAAGTTAACTTTCCTTGTGACTGAGTAAGAATGTAATCAAATCTCATACGGTTACTTTTCAAATAATTAGATACGACTATCTAAATGAAATTTTGAAATGATGTTTAGTACATATTTATGACAATACATAATATGATAATATGTGAAATTTGGCACCTTCTAGCTGATCTGATAATGGAGCCAGAAGATAGATAGGGGTGATTCAAGTATATCGTTAATTGTTTAACATCAAACATTCAATGGGTGTTAACGGCCCTGGCATACCATACACAGTTACGGAGATATTTGACTTAAATTTGGTTACTCACCGAAATGAATAAGTATAACCGAAATGATTAAAAACTATCACCGATGTGATAATTCCGTCACCGAAATGACATAAAACCTCACTGAGATAATATTTATAAACCAGACGACCGAATAGCCTAGTGGTCTAACTATGAATGTTTATATGTCCTGACTATGAAGCTTGAAGTCCCGGGTTCGATCCCCGGTCGGGCCAAATATTTGTATGATGAATACGAATGTTTGTTCTCGTTCATGTTTAAAATCTATTTAAGTATGTATTTATCTATATGAGTATGTTTATCCGTTGTCTAGTACCCATAGTACAGGCTTTGCCTAGTTTGGGACTAGATCAATTAGTGTGAATTGTCCCACTATATTTATTTATTTATTTATAAAACTGAAATCATAAATTGTTCACCGATGTGATATAACAGTCACCGGGAATGATAATTAAAATAAAATGTTGTTGATAGGATTGAGCGATAGCACACTAAATTCAACAAATGTCTCTGCTACAAAATGCGTGTAAATTAGCCAAGATGTAGAATTTGTAGAGCGTGGCTGGTAGAGTTAAGCCGTGTGGAGTAGGAAGCTTGGCGCTACTTGCGATCTGATATCTTTATAACGCTGTAAGCTATATGAGTTAGAGAGTCTTGGCAATCATTTTACATGTAATGTTTTTAGTGGGTGCGTTTTTTTGAAACTACGTCTCATGCAGGCGGTTTTTGCAGCCAAGGGACTTACTAACTAACCACTCAATTTAACACGTTCACGGACACAACACCATTCTGAAAATTGTGTGATGTGGCACATAAAAAAATCATACAATTTTTTGTCCGGCCATGGACGTACTGCCACATCACTGTTTAGGCAAATATTGTGCCGCCGCTGTTTCGTCCAGGTATGTATGTAATTTGTTACAAACTCAAACTCTCCTCTTGTAGCAGCACGGCCACAGCCGTACGTCTACAGGCGTATTGTGCCACATCACGCGTCATTCCCCTCATGTTAAATTGAGGTGGCCCTTAAAGCTCTTGCTGCGGCACTAGGAAAAATTGTAATGTACCTAAAGCGGCACAACATGTTCGCCTTCATTATAATCCTATGAAAATTTGTCGCCCGTGGACGGAGTGGCAGATTTGTCGCAGAGAAGATCACCGGCCACAGCCGTAGTGCCGTATCACGTGTTAACAAAATGTTTGCATAAACATTTTCAAAATATGAATATTATCATCATTAATCAGACATTCTCCCCCGTGTTAAAGTTTATATATATATAATATATTACATAATATACTTTTTAGCCAAGATAGATAATTTGTAGAGCGTGGCAGCTGGTAGAGTTAAGCAGTGTGGAGTAGGAAGCAATGTATATATGTATGTGTGTATGTCTTATTCTTTGGCACGCCCTGCAGCCGAAACCATTTGACGGATTTCGACATATGAGGTGTTGTTGGATTCTTCTTACCTAATCTTGGGAGTGACATAGGCTATAACTTGCAAAAAAGCAGTAGGGTTTTTAGAAAAAAATTGAATCCACTTGTTATAGAAATTAAAGATGAATATATAAATTTTTCATTTTCCATACACGTGTATTAGCTTTGTTTACAACTATTACAGATTTCAAATTGATAGCATTAGTAGATCCTGAGATAATTAACTTCGTGACAGACAGACAGTCAGACAGACGGACGGAGTCACATCATAAGGGTTCTGTTTTTACCTTTTTGGTCCAGAACCTAATAACATCTCATTCAAAATATCACGATGTATCCGCCTAAGGATCGCCCGCGCCCACCCGCATGTATATACCTACTGTGTCTTCACTCATGTCATGTGTCTTTACCTAATACACCGCTCGGTAATAACAAGTAAGCTGAATAAAGATGTAACATACGTTCATCATATCAGCCCAAAGACGTCCACTGCTGAACATAGGCCTCCCCCAAAGAGTGCCACAATGACCGGTCCTGCGCCACCCGCATCCAGCGGACTCCAGCGACCTTTACCAGGTCATCAGTCCACCTTGTGGGGGGCCTACCCACGCTGCGCCTTCCGGTACGTGGTCGCCACTCAAGAACCTTTCCGACCCAACGGCCATCGGTTCTACATGCAATGTACCCCGCCCACTGCCACTTAAGTTTAGCGATTCGGAGGGCTATATCGGTTACCTTGGTTCTGCTGCGGATAGCCTCATTTCTGATGCGATCACGCAGAGATACTCCCAGCATAGCCCTCTCCATTGCCCTTTGGGTGACTTTGAGCCTTCTTATGAGGCCCATAGTAAGCGACCACGTTTCCGTGCCATATGCCATCACTGGCAACACACACTGGTCAAAGACTCTCGTCTTGAGCATACGTTAATTAATGTAAATGCGTTGGGGCGGAAAGGTACTCGAGTGGCGCCAACGTACCGGAAGGCGTGCCAGGCGACCGGGAGTCGCGGGAGTCCGCTGGATGCGGGTGGCACCGGACCGATCAATTTGGCACTCTTTAGGGGAGGCCTATGTCCAGCAGTGGACGTCTTTTGGCTGATATGATGATGATGATGATGCGTTTATTACTGCATATTCTTAATAAAAAGGTTAGTGGCCGTGAACACTGAACCCATAGCAATCACTTTAAGAAACCCTGCCCTAAAGAGTCCCTCAACAAACAGGACCGAGTCAATTAGCGACGGTGTCAATTAACTAATCTACCCCCAGCGCCGGAAATATGACACGCACAAATTGCAAATTGAGGAGCTGAGAAAAGAATTTAATAACTTTTGATTTATACCGCAATTTACTTTTAAAAATAAACTGGATTTCGGAATTGTTTTTGGCAACCGCCCAGGCACCATACGGTTTTTACAAATTACTCTTTAGTTTTCTATGCCACGTGGATGGCCTAAAACCGCGCTGTAGCCAATGGACGCGTGTTAAGGGTTATCGCACGCGTATTGCTGTCCTTTGAAAGTAATATGAGGATTGCCTTATTGATGACTCACCGGTCGCTCAGAAAATATGTTTTTTTTTGGAATTGTTAGCTTAGCGCCAATAGTCATTGAACGCTTTGTGTTTTTTTGGCGATTTGCCATCGATTGCTCAGAACATGTAATGTTGGGAAATCTGACAGCTGTACTCCATCAGCAAGACTATTAGCACTATTGAGACTATTTGATGGAACATTCCGAATTTAAATTGGGTTTGGGTCATTGTCAGTTCAAAAAACAAAATTGTCTTTTCTGTGGTCAATAGTTTAGGGCTACTGGTTATCTCCACTTATAATAAATCTCTGAATTAGAAAAAGAATCAGCCAGTATCATTCCAGACGTTACTTTGTCACGAATGATCTCGGCTTTCCATGAACGGAAAAACATGAAACATTTTTTATAGGTACATTATTGTTCTGGCTTCCGCTTAGGATAGTTTTTATCCGACTGCGACAATTAATTATTTTTCCGAAATATTTGACCTCTTTAAATTTTTCATTTCTTTTTCTAATATATATCGCCGCCAGAGAGAACGCCGAGGTGGTATGCGAAGGGCGAAGAGCAGTACGACACACCGGCCGGCCGCCCGCGCCCAACCTCGCGACGGACATAAAACCCGAGGCGAGAGCGTCAGTGTGGCAGACCGCGCGCGGTGGAAAGCACTACCCCCCTCCTCTCTGAGGCAGCGCTGGCACGACCTCACTCACCCGAATCCTTCCTCCTCGCTCCGAGGCAGCGCTGGCAGGTCCTCCCTTTGCCCGAGCATCTCCCGCCTACTTTGAGGCAGTGAGGCAAGTCCTCGCTTAGCCCAAGTCGCCCTAGCGCACGTGGCAGAGAGGCCAGACCTCCACGGACCTAGGACGTTAAGCACCCTTGAGTTCTACCGAGGCACTGAGGCAAGTCCTCGCCCGCCCAGGACTCCAGGTTCCCGCAATCTCGAGGCAGCGCTGGCAAGTCCTCGCTCACGCCCATACATGCCAATAACCTTCCGCAGCAACCTTCCACTAACACCCGCTGTCCGTAGATTTATAAGTAGTTCCGCGATATTACCGCCGTGCCGGGGCGAATAACATTTGATACCGTCGCTAGGCTTTTAGACGTAGTAAGGTTTGAGTGATAATAAACGGGCATAAAAGACCCATATACATTATTCATCAAATCCGTGTTTGTCTTCTGCTCCTCCTCGATCCCTAATCTCACCTCTGAGCTAGCCAGGAAACCCTCGAAAGACCATAGTGTTCGAGGGATTTGTATGTGTATTAAACCCACGCGTCGCTTCTGGGAGTTATCACGTAACGTTCCTAACGCGCGTTAGGTAGATCCAACTGTCATTTTTCCATATAAAAATTGACATTTAGATCTACCTGACTCTCGTACAATGCGTTACGTGATCGACCAACTGGCACCCGAGGGAATAACACACATTACAAGTTTGGCTTTATAGCCCTTAACTTTGGCAATGTCCACAGAACAGACGCGAACCTTAATCTGATAATGACCCGTTTATATTTGTCTTGGCTTATTCTGCCAAAAAGGTTTTTTGGAATGATCTAAACGCCTCACAAGTACACTGCGATTGCACTGAAGATAATTTACTTTAAAGACAAAGTTTTAACCAATTTCAATTCAGTAATTCGCTCGATGTCTTCCAGGATACAATCATCAGATCCTTACCTGATGGGGAAGGATAAAAAAAAAATATGCAAATCCGTCCAGGCGTCTTCGAATAATCGGGGAACATACATAAAAAATAAAAGATTCCGACGAATTGAGGCCCTCCTCCTATTATTAAGTTGATTAAAAAGTGTCACAAACGACAAATTGCTTTTAGAAACTCGGAGGGATAATGGAACTGAAGGTCCCTTTTGTGATGATGTTCCCCTTTCTGTGGCTTTCCTCTTTTAGAATTGTCATTCATGAAATTAAATTTGAATGGCATTGTAATGTGATTAAGTGTTCAAGTCGTCAAGGTTAAGAGGATAAATGATTCCGGAGATTAACAATAACAAAACTAAAAAATACCTGTAGAAAACACTCCACAAAACTATTTAAAATCTCTAAAATCTTGCCAGTAAGATCACTACTTAAGTATCTTTTAGCCATAAACAACTATGACCAATATGAACACCTACATCTACTTAACCACAATCATAATACACGGACAATGACCGCTGGCAAATATCCTACTGAACCTAGGTTTAAATTGGCAGAGTGCAAAGCGGGTGGAGGGGGTAGCCTAAACGATCACAGCGTTCGCTACGGCTAAAATTGTCATTTTTGTCGCTGACTTGAGCTGTCAAATCCATATTGCAGTAAACATTTTCTGATCGTTTTTGAGATAAAAATATGGTCCTGGTAAGATGTGTTGTTGTGAATTGTAATAACACAAGATTTCATTAATATTTTTCACAATATTTACTTACTTTTTGTTTGACAGCGGTGACAATATTGTCCATAATGGCCGCCTGTCACGTGGCGCTGTCGTCGCGCTCGGTCCCAATATCGCCTAAGAAAGTACCTCATGGAATAAAGGGTGCATCCTCCCTTTACCATGATTTAACCCTGTATGTTGACTTATACCTACTATGATAATTTAATAGTAACTAAGCATTATTTTTAAACTGAATCCAGACTCCACAGTCAAACGAAATAATTCGTTTTGTGGAGCAATGTAATATTATTATTTTTGAGTTTGTGTAAGAATATCCCCTAATTTTTTTTTATGTGTACACAGTTGTAATAATTAAAAAAAAAAACAAACTTATTAATCTACAATCTCAGACTTTTCCTCTTTATAGTATTATACATTCAGCAGCAAAAGTACCTGCGGGCTCTAAATGATCTAAACAAGCTCTTATTTCCTTGTAATAAAGACGCGTGTAGATATTGAACAACCGAACAAATGAGAAATTGTATGTTCTTAAGAATAAATTTTATTTTATGATTATCTACTGAACTTGGCACCAATTTAGATCTCAATTCTTTTGTTGATGAAGTTGACAACCACGCATATTCTTAATATTGAACTTGGCTCCCATTTTCAAATTTATGGTTTTGGTGGGAGTAACTTTGTAATCGCAAGTCTATATTGTATAGGATTACAAATTTATGCTTTAGCCAGCACAAAATTACAGGATGTTGAAAATGGCCTGAATTGGCTTCGAGAAAAGGATGGTATGGCCGTGCCTCTTTGTTTTGCTTGACTTGTCAAAGTCAAAAGTCAAAGTCAAAGTGATTTATTCTTCAATTTAGGCATATTACATGCACCTATGAATGTCGATAAACGACCACCGGTTCGGAAAGAAAACCTCTGCCTCGAGAAGAACCGGCGTAAAAAACTCGGCGAGGCGTCATTTTTTCAAAACAGTATACAATATATCATTGCAGTATCAGAGTATTATAAAATTTTAAAATTACATTGCTACAGTAGAAAGCCGGATTTTATCGCTGCTAAATATCCTCAAACTCAAAATGATCTTTATTCAAGTAGGCCTAGTAACAAGCACTTTCAAATCGTCAGTAAATTTTATTGATTATTTTTTAAACATAAAGAATTAAATATATATGTAGAATAGTAGAATGTTTCTAGAAAAACAATCTATTTTGCGATAGATTTCTAGTGCAAGATTTTATCGCTGCTAAATATCCTCAAACTCAAACTCAAACTCAAAATGATCTTTATTCAAGTAGGCCTAGTAACAAGCACTTTCAAATCGTCAGTTAATTTATTTGATTATTTTTTAAACATAAAGAATTAAATATATATGATATAAAATGTTTATAAAAAATACTAGTAGAATGTTTCTAGAAAAACAATCTAATGTCAAAAGACAAAATATTACGAAAATAATAGATTAAAAATTCAGTCAAAATTAGTTCCATGGAGTTTTATCATTCATGTAGTCTTGTGTGCTATAATAAGCTTTCGAGATAAGTTTACGCTTCACATAGTTCTTGAATTTATTAATAGATAACTCAGTTAAGTTTCCTGGAAGTTTGTTATAAAACTTTACACAATTATCCCTATCCATGATGTAATCGTTTATCTTATAATATGCTTTTGAAACAAGTGTCCGTTTTACGACAGATTTGAATTTAGAGTCAGTAAGTTCGGTAATGTGTTTTGGAATTTTATTGTAGAATTTTATACAATTTCCCAAGAACGACTTTTTCGCTTTTACAAGCCTGTAAAAAGTTGTTTTAAGCTTCCCTGCGCTTCTGGTAACCTTGGGCCTATCAGTGTTTGTTGGGTAGTTTTATAAATTCTTCCTAACATACATTATTATTTCTAATACGTATAGCGACGGCAGTGTTAGAATATCTGTTTCCTTGAAGAATTCTCTTAATGACTCACGCGACGCGACTTGGCGGGGGCACTGCCGTGCCCCAAGATCACACACTTACAAACGGCCTCTGGCCCATTAAGGAAACTCACTTCGTTTCACACAGCTGCGCTCTTTGATTTGTCAAAGGCATTTTCCTGCTTTTAACTCTGAGTTAACAACCCTTTAAAGCGTTTCCAGACTACCTATAATGTTGGCTGTATAATTTTACGACTGGAGTCAAAAACGCCTTGAACGAAATATGATCATAATATGTTTATTAAGCTCTGTTATGCGTAGACTTCATTATATTGAACTAGAGTAAATGAAAGTGAATTAATTACAACAATATACCTATACTTTTTTTTTACGTAATAGTAGATTGTATGACAAGGGGCTAAAATAAGCCATATTACCACGAGATGGTTATTTTCCCGAGCGAAGTGAGGGAAAATATTTCGAGGGGTAATATGGCTTTTAGACCCGAGTTATACACTCTACTTTTCACTTCAACTGCTAGAAAATATTAAAACAAAAATTATCAATCCACAATCAATAATAAATTTCACGGCGCAAAGATTATTAAATTTGGTGGCATACTTAATAGCATAGCATAATAAACTGCTTTGACACAGATACAATATTGACACAACGAATAAACGCCTCTGAGGCTCCAATACAGTATCCAGTGAAGTATTATTATCACGCGATCCACGCGCTGTCTCTTTCTCATTGCATGTTATAGATAGAGACAACTATGGTGGATCATCAGTATTTAATCACCGTGTATTGGCCGCCTGACCACAGATTATATAATAGTTCTATGGCCTGACCGTCTACTGGCGCGTCGTTGACGGCCAGAGGCGTTTTTTGTTTTTTCTACTCCTGTACTTTTATCTGTCATTTACATAGTCACGAACACTAATATAAAGACATACAAAATAAGTTTGCAGAAAAGTCTATACTCTATTCCCCATAACAGTACGGCACAACCGTGCTGTTATGTCGCCAAAACGATACGCTTAGCAGCCATACGCTTCTAAACCTATACATTAGGTTCTACCAACTTAACAAACCACTGAATGTTTTAACTTTTTAGAAATTTTTGAACTAAAGGCATTGCTGCTAACTTATTCTTAATATGGCAGTACTGGCAAGTTGACATCAATTAAAAACAAAGTTAACCATAGACACCCATTTGTCTCATTTTCATATTTCCCGAATTCCCG
Source organism: Epinotia nisella (assembly GCA_932294315.1). Taxonomy (NCBI): domain Eukaryota; kingdom Metazoa; phylum Arthropoda; class Insecta; order Lepidoptera; family Tortricidae; genus Epinotia; species Epinotia nisella. The sequence goes on from OW028693.1 coordinate 14,614,827, forward strand.
GTTATTTTATAAATTGTTGTTTGAGTTTGCGGCCGTTGTGTTTGCTACAAAATAGTTGGTGTTTCTCAAAAGTAATAAAAATGGATGACGATGAAAATATTGCTTCTACACCAGAATAAATACACCGGCAGCCCACAAGCAGTGACCGAAAATTTGTTGCCTACTAAATCTCGGCACCTATACGACAAAGTTTAAGAAAAATTTTTTCTTTGTTTAATTTTGCATTTTATTCCATAGTAGCTAGTCGTAGAAAAAGTATTGTATGCAACGTTGTATAACTAAGTCAAAAAACGCTCGTGGCGTCTTTCTTTACAATGTTCGCCTTCGGCTCACATTGTAACCCACGCCACTCGCCTTTTTTGACCTCTCTTATACAACTGTTGCATAAAATACTATTAATAATTATTGTGGGTTAGGGACTAAAAAACACCTGATATTTGAAATGAATTCTGGTTTCTGATTGGTCGTTTTTAATATTAGCTGTAATCTGGTTAGTTGATAGCAAATACAAATGAGTGGTAATTGGTGGATTTAATACAGCGAAGTGTTTTGATTGGTCAAATTAAATGTTTTAAAAATCATAAATATTTATACATATTTTCCCTAGCCTAGCTACTTTAGCCCCGCTTGCTAAGCCTAATATGACGCACTTTTCGAGCATGAGAAGTGAAATAGTGGATTGTATGTCAAGGGGCTAAAATAAGCCATATTACCACGAGAATTTCGAGGGGTAATATGGCTTTTAGACCCGAGTTATACACTCTACTTTTCACTTCAACTGCGAGAAAATAGTAAAACAAATATTATCCATCCACAATCAGTAACAAATTTCACGGCGAAGAGATTGTTCAATTTAGCGCCATGTTTTTTTTACTAAACTGCTATGAGCTATTACACAGATACAAAATATTGACCCCATAAATAAACGCATCTACAGGCGCATCCAAACGGCCGCGCGGCGGACAGTGTTCGGGCACAAGTTGGTTGATAGCAAGCAAAGAGAAATGTTTTTTGAAAGAGTTGTGATTGGAGATTTTAAATGATTTGGAATTAGGGACTAAAAAACACCTGATGTTTGATTGGTCGATTTTAATATGTAGCTGTATTCTGGTTGGTTGATAGCAAAGAGAAATGTTTTTTGAAAGAGTTGTGATTGGAGATTTTAAATGATTTGGAATTAGGGACTAAAAAACACCTGATGTTTGATTGGTCGATTTTAATATGTAGCTGTATTCTGGTTGGTTGATAGCAAAGAGAAATGTTTTTTGAAAGAGTTGTGATTGGTGGATTTAAAAGATTTGGAATTAGGGACTAAAAAACACATGATGTTTGATTGGGCGATTTCAATATGTATGTAGCTGTATTCTGGTTGGTTGATAGCAAAGAGAAATGTTTTTTTGAAAGAGTTGTGATTGGTGGATTTAATGTGGTGAAGTGTTTTGATTGGTCAAATTAAATGTGTATAAATCATAAATATGTATACATATTTCCCCTAGGGGCTAAATGTACTACTTTAGCCTCGCTTATTAAGCCTAATATGACACACTTTTCGAGCATGAGAAGTGAAAAATACTTTTTCATCACACTTGCTCGTCAATGGCGTTTGCGAGCGTACAGAGCAGTTACTCGTATAGCCGTTTTACCCCTCACGGGCTGTTAAGTTTAGTTTTAAAATATAGAACCCTCTGATTGGCTTAAGCAAATCTGGTTGCTCTGTGATTGGTTGAAAAAAAAATCTAGTTGGCCAAGCCGCCCCGCCCCGCAACTGCTCTGTGATTGGTTGAAATATTGAAGCTGCGCGCTTCACTAGCACTGATCTCGAAGTGAAGTTGTCAATTTTTGATTGGTGCGGCTGTATGAAACTTAGATTTTTCTGTCTTTTGTAGTTATTTATTACCTCGCAAATATGATGAAAAACATTGTGTATAACACGGGCGTAAGAATATTACAAACTCAAGATCAAAAGCCCTCCGGCTTCGGCGTCGGGCTTCTGATAGACTCTCGTTAACAATATTCCACTTACGCCCCTCGTTAAACAATGTACTATAAAAACAGCAAAAATCCGGAACATGACACCTACCTATACATATAAGTATAATGAACGCCCGATACTGTCAGAAAGACAACGTACAGCCCGTTGGCATCGGGAGAAAGTGAGGTACAAATACTTTGCAGGAATGGCATTACTTATTGGACCGATATTTAAATAACCGAAGCTAGTAGAAAATAATCACAAGAAGTTAAATTTTGTGACTTACAGTTCAACAGGCTAATTGCGTATTTGTCAATAGAGCGTTAAGTCATTTTAACTGTAATTTATATACCTAGATATTTTTCTAGCAGGAACAACATATGCTTAGTGCTTGCCACAAGAAAAATATCGACAATCCTGTTATCGATAAGTACATACTACTTCAACGACAAGACGTACTATCGCCCAAGGGTACGGGTTCACACTTTCTATTCAAAATCGCCTGCACATGCATGGCGAACGCTCGAAAATGATCCTAGAGGTGTGAACCCGTACCCTTGGGCGATAGTACATACAACCACATACTTATATTGGCTACCTACCTTGACGTCGCGTGCACCTACACTAACCATATACAGAGACACAGATTTTGTTTTGGGACCGAAAATGGATTTGGGAAAAATTACATGTTTTGACATTCTGCGTCGATTCGAAAGACAATTTCGGTGTGTGTGTGTGTGTTATGGAGTGGCTTATGGGATAATTAATTCAGAGACACGAACAAAGAAAGTTACGAAAGTATTGCAAACCTTTTTCTGAAGTATGTTAAATATAAATAAATTGAGAGTTTTGTTATCTATTTTCTAACGCACCCTATATATATTTAAATAAATAAATAAATATCGTGAGACAAATCACATCAATTGATCTAGTCCCAAACTAGGCAAAACCTGTACTATGGGTACTAGACAACGGATAAACATACTTATATATAGATAAATACATACTTAAATAGATATTAAACATCCAAGACTCGAGAACAAACATTCGTATTCATCATACAAATATCTACCCCGACCGGGAATCGAACCCGGGACCTTAAGCTTCATAGTCAGGTTCTCTAACCACTAGGCTATTCGGTCGTTATATTTGTCTTTGTAAGTGGTACTTATCGATAACAGGACTGTCGATGTTTTTATTTTGTCAATCACTTACAATAAGTCGTTCCTGCTAGAAAAATATCTAGGTATAGTAATTTATTATAAGCTATTATTCAAGTATGTAATGTTTGTTACTTTTTGGGGTCAAATCTAGCAAGCCGAATTTGATTTATTTTGAAAGTCCAATCGAGGTGAAATTTTGTAAACTTACGTAAGCGATTGGCCATAGCAACACTTGAGCTCCCATTTCCAATAATTGAATAACTGGCAGAGCTGAGTACCTATCTAAGTGCTCTCACTCAAGTGACACTTGATTACCAATTTGATGGCGTTTGTTGCTTCATTGAGAAGCAATGGGGCGGAATTCTCCCTAAGGAGGCGTTCTTTATTACCGTGTTTTATTGTCTTTGTCCTTCTGGAACAAAATTTACTTAAAAAAACCGGCCAAGTGCGTGTCGGACCACGCAAAACGACGGGTTCCGTGCCTATTAAAAAGGTCGTATCGTCACAAAACAAACTTAAAATTATGAAGATTATTCTGATATGTTCCAATTGCAATTGGCAAGAGTTAGGCAGAACCGGGAAACATAGCGCTCTCTCGTGTCATACGGCTGTATTAGTGATGTGAGTGGATTGCAAAAATATAAAATATATGGGTAATTGCCGTCACGAAACTGTAAAAAATTAAAGCATAGATTAGATTAAAGCTCTTAACTATGAAAATTTTTTTTGCAATCCACTCACGTGCAAATTGCGAAAAGTTTCCAAAAAGTTCTTGGAAATTTCTAGAAACTTTCACAAGTGGAAAATTTCAATTCCCATACAAAAATGAGGAAAATTCCCGAAATTTTCCTATGTAAAATCGCAGAAAAATTTCGTCAGCACATCAGTAGTCTGGATTCATTTTGAATCACTGAGCCAACGGAGTAAGTGAGTGAAAGTGATATGCACGCTACAATTTGAGTTGGGGTAGACCCAATCACCATACAAACAAAAATATTTTTTTCTAATTTGGTACTGGTATATCAATGTGGCACTCATAGGTAGCAATATCGTCAATATATCGAGAAGGTATATAAAAAAGCTTTATATCAATGGTACATAGCCATCGTTTCGTTCATTTTAATGAACAAAACCTCTTAAAGGTCACACACATGAAACGTGTTTTCAGTGAGGCGTGCTTCAATATTAATGTTTTCCTCCTCTTTTCCTTATTTCCTTAATAATATTACTTACGCAACTCCGAACAGATCAAGTAATGTGTAGAACGTTAAAAGCTTTGATCTCTTTGGAAATGACACGAGCTAAGTACTAGTAAGGTACTAGTTTAATTTGCGAGATATATTCGGCGCATACAAATGAGCTTTTGTCTTGTAGTAGCTCATCGTACTTGCAGCATTTTTTCCAGGTTTTTTGATTATATCACAGTATACATAGTATCACATTTTTTGATGCTATTTTTGCATTTTTAGGGTTCCGATACGTCAAAAGGAAAAAACGGAACCCTTATAGGATCACTCGGTTGTCTGTCTGTCCGTCTGTCACAGCCGATTTGCTCCGAAACTACTGGACCCATTGAGTTGAAATTTGGTACACATATGGAAATTGGTAACCCAAAGATGGACGCGTAAAGTAAATTAATGAATTTTGAACAAGGGGGCCACTTTTGGAGGGTAAAGTGGAAAATTAAAAAAAAGTTATCAAACTGTATTGTGTGATATATATCAAATGAAAGGGGTTGTTGTGGGCATGTCAGATATTTCTTTTTATAATTTTCGTAAAAACAGATTTGAAGTAATTTAGGAAAAAAGACGAAAATTGACTATTCCCCCCTTATCTCCGAAACTACTAGGATTAAAATTTTCCTTTTTACCAACTATATTATGTATAGAGTAAGTTGTGACAGATAATTCAACGAAATCTGAATTAGATTTCGATATCGGCGACTGAGTACATATTCAGTGAACGTGATGGGTGTCGTAGTTTACCGTGGTGCATTTTAAGCACTACAAAATAGTGTCTTTACATGAAAGCGGGAAAAAAAAATGAGTAGGTTTGTATGTAGTAAGTGTTGGTATGTGTTTACATCTTGCGAGTAAAATTTTTGGTCCGTCCATTTGAGCTGAAATTTGGCATACGACGGTAACTTGGATAAAAATTTGATGATGGAACCCGAAGTATATTCATAATTAATTTATTGCTTGAAATAATAACTTACCATAGGAACTGTAATTAAAAGAAATGCAACCCCTTTTTGAAATGGCATTTGGACTTGTTTCAAGTAACTTCGTGTATACTTATATGCAAAGCAAAATACAGCCTACAATAAAAGCTTGCCTCAATAATTTCTGAAACCATAATAAAGTAAATTATACAAATTCAAAATTCTTTATTTCGTAAGATACACTTTGTCTACCTATATAATCTAAGGCGATAGAGCCACCCGGTAGGAAAAAAAAGCCTGTGTTGGATGGCGCCGCTCGTCCTTTAGCTTACATAATTTAATATTATTATGCTTAGTTAATTAATTCAATTTAATTTACTGGCCAAAATTCTAGTTTATAGTAGTTACTGTTTTATTCATTTGACTTTTTTGGTTTAAGCTGTGATTTGACTGTATAACAAATCAGACGCATCATATCAATGGCAGTACGTGAATAGTGGCCAGTACACAGTGCTGCTATAATACCTCTTAATAAATAAGTTTAATACGAAGGATAAGTTTATAAATTATAAATAAATATGTATACTAAGTTCAGTTACTTATCTCAATGGTATAAGACGCATATGTCATTGTAGATATGATTAATATGCCTTTGACTGTCAGACACAATGTGTATATATATTTTTAATCCCTGTTTTGTTCAGACTCGACAAACATGTGCACAGATATTTGCAGGTGCGTGTTTGCCTACCCGCATACACAATATATTTGTCTCCCATTTAAGCTAGCCTACAGGGTAAAATAAGTAACCATCTCCAACATGCAATGAAATGTCTATACTGGTCTAATCACCCGGCAAGCCCTTCTTTCCCGGCGTCTGCAGTATTTACTGTACTATTACTGAGCGCCTGCTTATGGCACCGAATGGTGGCGAATTTTGTAGTTTTGAAAGGTCTCTAATTATTAAAATAAACAAATAGGTAAAACGAAACATAGGGACATGTCAGAGGTAAGTATATATTGTATGAATACAAAATATTTGCTCTTATATTGTCCAGGGAGAAAACGGGGGATTAAAATTGTATGAAAAAAAATTTGTCTTAAACGCTACAGTTTCGACATTCATGTACCGATTTTGCGAGGCGCCGCGGCTTGTTGAAACGGTCTTCAATGCCCTTGTTTATTTTTCGGTCACCTAAGCGATGCAACTAAAATCCAATCTATTGTGGTTGGAACCAAAAAATAATAGATACACTCTGCTGAAGCTAATTTGAACCTTAAGTACTGACTATTGATTCAGTTTGAGAGAGAAGTTAATTTGGTTTTTAATCGTTATTTACCTACGTAATAAGGCCGCATATAGCTCAACGTGTAAACACTTTAGATATAGGCCATTTTCTTGGGATAGGTATGATTATGATATGATTCGTTGTCGTAAATAACCGCAGGCCCTTGGTATTGTTGTTGATTCAATTCCAATAATTTCTGGCCGGAGAAAGAAATGATCTCGTTCGTGTAAATATCGTGCTAACGTTCGTAATCTTCGTTCTATGCTTCAGCTTGGGTCGAAAATCGTTTGTCTGTCCAGTGTCCGGTGTCCGGTGTCTGTTTTCCTCTACAAGGCTGTTATTCGCTATATACGCGTTCATGCGCCTCACCCTCTACCTACGCTTAGTTACTACGAATCGCGGGGTCAAGATTTATTTGTGGGTGAGCGCTGAGGTGAGCTTAAGACAAGTTACAGAATAGGGGGGCAGGTCGCATTTCTCAACCGATTCTAGTGAAATTTTGTGAGCAGATTTGTTGATTATATAGATTTTTTTGTCTAGTCACTATTTGTTTTTTTTTTATTAAGACAGGCTCCCGAGTTGTACAGTTAACAGAGCCATTAGTGTATTTTCGAACGAGGGAGCGAAGCGAACGAAGTTCAATGCTTCAGCTTGGGCCGAAAATCGTTTGTTAATCCAGATATCCGCATGTCCGGATGTCTCGCTTTCCCGCTGTTCTCCTCTACAGATCGCATTTCTCAACCGATTTACGTGAAAATTTGTGAGCTAATTCGTTAATTAGGTATAGAGATAGTTTTTGTCAAGTCACTATTTTGACATAAAAAAAATGTTTTTGTAATAACGACAGGCTCGCGAGTTGTTCGAAGAGCCACTAGTTATAATAACATTGTCGGCCTAGGGTGAATGGTTCAGTACCTGCTTATACTTGTCTATTATTAAATTGTTACTCGCTTACTCCCTACAGAAGAAACGACTAAACACATTCTACTGGACTGTAAGCAGGTAGAAGTATACAGGAAAAAACCGGCCAAGTGCGTGTCGGACCACGCAAAACAAAGGGTTCCGTGCCTATTAAAAAGGTCGTATCGTCATAGAAATCTTAAGGCACTTACGTCCTATTCTTTGAGGAAGGCAGTTTTTCAGCAATATCTCGGAAACCTTTCATCCGATCTTGTTCAAAACAATTTTCGGTGAATGAACTTAATAAGCGCTGTATCCATGAATTTTTTCATATTTTTAAAATACACCGTTCAAAAATTAGAGGGGGGGGACAGAATTTTAGTGACTTTCGGGGCGATTATCTCTGACTTTATTCACTTAATCAAAAAAATTCCCGAGAAACCTTATATTTATTTTGAAAGGCCTATCGATTCATGTGCCACACGTGGGCACACGATGAAAAAATTTTTTTTGACTTTTAGTTTTATGTATGGAGTACACCCCTAAAAAAATTTTTTTTAGTAATTTTAATTACAAAACTTTGTAGCGGCTAACAAAATACACCTATCCTCAAAATTTTATTCAAATACACCTTATAGTTTTCGAGTAAAATGCCTGTGACATACGGACAGACGGACAGACGGACAGACGGACAGACGGACAGACGGACATGACGAAACTATAAGGGTTCCGTTTTTGCCATTTTGGCTACGGAACCCTAAAAAGCACCTAGGGTCTCCGGACACACTATGGAACGCAGTCAGTAATACCAAGGCACTCTTAAACTTTTTAGAGGAGCTGGGGTGGTTAGAGTACCCTGCCGTTTCACGCAAAATAGGCACATTTGGATGTCGACTTGCGGAAAATGCCCAGTAAAACTAACTAACTAACTAACTAACTACTCCCTATTCGACGCTGAACATATTCCTCATCATGCAAATTTGTACATTCACATGTTTGTACATTTAGTAAAACAAAATGAGTAAGTAGCTAGAATATGTTTTGGTTATCTCCCGAAGATTGGTTTTAAATTTTAACGCGCTGAATCATAGGCAGAAAGATAAATATTTGTGCCACAAATGTAAACACGTTAATATTGATTTCTTTTTACATCTTATTTTTAGTCTTGGGTTAGTTTAGTGCCCACCATGATTTTGCTTTCCAATTTCAAAGTAGGCGGGGTGGAATCGGTATGCGGCATAATTATACGTCTAGTGGTAGATTGCGTAACGTACGTATATTAGGTAGATCAAAATGCCAATTTTTAGGCAGGCCGTGTGCTCGTTCTCTAGTTTTACATTTCGTTCTTGAAACGATAATGTATCACAAATATCATAACAAAACGTCATGTCAACCCAAATACACCTCTTGTTTCTCTGATCCCAGCAAAAAGCTTTTGCGTAGTGCAGTAAGTCAAAAAGTCATTTTGAACCTTAACACACACATTAATGGAATTGAATATTGCTTGACCAGTTTCTTGGCTAACTGTACAGTCACGTCTATAAATAGATATGTATAAAAAAAATTGAACTGTTTATTTCTTTTTAAAAAACCCATTTACATTTTCAGCGATAAGGCATATGCGTTTACGTATACGTATGTCGGTGGAATAAAGTTGAAAATTGGATACATATTTTTAGAGCTGAGCTGACCATACCCATACCTTTAACCGCATGTTTGGGGTAGTGTTTGGATGGTTGCTTTAAATATAACGCCGGCAGTTGACCCTACAAAATGTTCAAGCTTTCATACAATAAAATTTTGACCAAGGTAACTAAAGCCAGCCCACTTCAATCTTTGATGGCCTGTACTGAAAGATTGGCACTGAGTACGAGTAGTTTTAAACTAAAATTAGCAATTTACGATGTTCTTTTTTTAATTGCTGCCCTGCATCCTACATCTAAGTTGTTTCTTTCTTTGTAACTGAATAAGTTTCCGTCAAAAATTTAATTTTTGGTACAAGTTTTTTATTGCCGACTGTGCTTTTCTGTATAAATAGTGTCAAGTACTCTAGCCGAGGCAAAATACGGTTTCGAAAAACATTAATTTATAATAGCGTTTTTTTTGTTTATTTCTTTCTAAAACATTATTCTAAGATGCTTTATTCAAGAATCCACCAAACTTTCCACCCGGAAGTAGGTAATTATATAGATTTAAATTAAACATTCATTGTCTTTTTTATTTTATTTATATTGAATATGTTAAAGCAAATGTAAATGAACCTAAATAAAGATAAAAAAAAATATTAATATTTATCCGGACTTTTTAGGAGCTAAATATTGATTTTTTTGATGTCTGATTTTTTGTTGGATTTTGCCTCTAGGTAACTATTTAATTGATAATATATCCGTTACATTAAAAAAATTAGCTATTATAAATTATTTCCAAATATGTCATTTTTTCCATACAAGTTGTCAGTTCATTGCCTGGACTACTCATTGAGACGATTCTAACGAGCCCAAACTCGATGAGGTAGTCCATCAGATCAGCACCATGTCATCATAATGTCACGCGTTTTACACATTTATGCAAAATATCAGTTCAATCCGTTACCGGGAAGTGGATCAAATTTAATTTGCAAGATTTGATGACAAACATCGGGACAGGTGAAACTAAATAAAAGCTTGTAAAAACAGTCCCGCGAAGTACACGGGTGACTGAATCCGCGGTTACTGCGTAGTTCATATTTCTGATGGTACTGGAATGAGGCGGGTTTAAGGCACTCACTTAAGGTACTCTACCAGCCACGCTCTACAAATTCTTCATCTTCTCTAAAAAATATAGCTTGTTTGGGCACATCCCGGTTGCCGCATAGACTCCTGCGTGCAAAAGGTATGAATTTATGATGATATTAATAAGACACGGGTTTCTATAGTTTTTAGCCGAGATGTAGAATTTTTAGAGCGTGGCTGGTAGAGTTAAGCCGTGTGGAGTAGGAAGCTTGGCGCTACTTGCGATCTCATATCTTTTTGACGCAAAGAACCTAGGCAGAACCAGATATATACATCCCGAAAATTCGTTTTCCCTAACATAAATTACCCTCTACATACAAACTTATAACGCTACAAACTTACATTTCCCAGACATTACCTCTTTATTGTTTAGTACTTAGTACTTAGTATACTTTAGTATAGGTGAATCTAAAAAATAAGCAGCCTTATAGACATGTTATAGAGAGTATTTGTATTGTATTGTTTTATTAATTTATTTTACTATTACAGATATGCACTGAAGACAGCAAATTCAACAGCAAAACTTAACAAAGAGCTCACCATGCTTACATTCCAAGTTATATTCAAAAGTCTAGCCATTACATTAATTTTCATCCCACATCAAATCAAATCGAAAACAATTGACACCACAATAACAAATGATATACAAAGTAACAGAAACGAATATGAAACAAATGTAAACAACGAAAGTATCAGGATGAGTACTGACGAAGAGGCTAGTGTAACTTGCAAAGGAGATCCGGTATACTGCAATTTAACAAAAGAAGATTACATACAGATGTTAGATAATTATATATTCCCATCTACACACGAATGGGGTCTCATAGCAACGCATTCAGTTGTGTTCGTGATAGGTCTAGTGGGGAATGCTCTAGTGTGCATAGCTGTGTTCAGGAATTCTTCAATGAGATCATCAGTCACTTACTGCTGTCTGGTGAACCTGGCTGTTGCTGATTTTCTGGTGATCCTGCTGTGCTTACCGCCGACTGTCGCCTGGGACGTCACAGAGACGTGGTTCCTTGGAAAAACGTTGTGCAAGACGCTGGTGTATTTTCAGGTGAGACGTGGCAATTGATGACTTTTTAACTAGTAACAAATACATCGTTTTGATAAACTCTTAACTCAGTAGACGTAGTGTTGTGAAGTAGAGTTCGGCCGAGCCTAAAAGAGTCGGGTCTTCAGGGCCAACACGAATCTTCTCAGTAAAGTACATAACTCTATTCTTAGCTCTATGGGCTCGAGTCTTTAAAGCTCGGCTAAGTGCTTAATCACAACACCTGTGTCCATCCCTTCTCATCCATGAGAAACGGCCTGTGCCCTGATGATAGGCAGACAACGTCATCTATTGACGCATCAGACTCCAGAGAAATCAAAAGCCGATGCTTTATTGATTAAAGGATTCGTTGTATTGACAGCTAAAGTCAAATGCATCTCCCACTCAACACGCATCCTTGTTTTCTGGCAATCTTACTCACCACCAGTAACATTACGCCAAATACCAACAAAGCAAGTAGTGGCGTCATTATTGCTGCGGTTTTCTGTAAGGCACCTTGCACTAACTGCACCAGCATGAATATATACCATAACAAAGCGGGCAAAGATATCCGATACGTCCAACGGTCCTAGAAATAGAGACGTCAAATATTTTTGCCCGCATATACTCGTATTAATGCTGGTGATTGTAACTCCCCAGTTGGCCTGCTCCAAAGAGGACTAAGGTGGCATTCCCCTCAGTCTCTCTCTATACACATCTCCTGTTGTTGACAGTCGGTGTCAGTGACGGTGTCAGTGCTGACGTTGACCTACATCGCCCTGGGCCGCTACAACGCCACCGCGCGCCCCCTGAAGTTCCATATCCAGTCAAAGTCAGCCAAGTCGTTGCAAGTCAAGATTGCTATCGGCATCATCTGGCTCGTAGCGCTTGTCTTCAGTAAGTTACAACTTCTCACGTTTACGTTCTTCCGTAGTCACTTGATAGCATGCGTCACCACCACACTCGTCGCCCGTTGATAAACTTGGCCTTAGGGGGAGTATCCAGTGCGAGCTTGCGAGGCGGTGATCGAGGCAAAAATGGACCAATAGGAAGAGTTGTGGGAGCGCGGGCCACCACGATTGGTGGATTTTGTCCTCGCCTCGCTCATCGCCTCGCAACCTCCCACAGGCCTGGTGGATACTTACCTTTATTTGGGATATTCTCATTTTTGTGCACACGATCACAGCCGTAGAGGTCACTACTGTGGATGCAATTATAAAACGCTAATGTAATGATTAATATTAAAGCCTCTCACAGACTGGTGTGGCCTGGCTCTTGCAAAATGGTCTTTAGCTGTCAAATTTTCTATTGACCGCCACCGCCGCGTCAGTGTGTTGCAGGCCTACAGCCTCTCACTGGCGCGGCCTGCGGTGGCGGTCAATAGTAAATTTGATAGCTAATTTCAAGTTTACTATTGACGGCCACCGCAAGCTTAAAGCTTTTATCTAAACAAATACTTTTTATTTAATAAATCATAAAACTAATGGCTCTACGAGCTGCAAAACTCGCGAGCGCCTTAAAACAAAACGAAAAACAGAATCGACATTTTTCGGTTTTTTTTAATTTATGCAAATACATATAGTATCGATTGACAAATAAAAAAAATATCAAAATCGAACTACTCTGTAAAAAGTTATGCGTGGTCATACATAAAAAAATATATATATACGCGTCGACTTGAGAACCTCCGTTTTATTCGTCGGTTGAAAAACTATATAATTATCGAACCTGCTCACAAAATTTCACGAGAAGGGACATCATGTGACAGTGCAGGGGTGTCGTGACTGATGACTGAATGTAAGAGAGTGTTAGAGAGCCGTATGGATGGTTTTTAGTTAATACTCGGAATTAGTTTAGTAATTTAGGTTAAGTAGGAATGAATCGCTGTAACGTTTTGGTTAAGACTGTCATTTAAGAACTTTATGATTCAATAAATAAATAAAGAATCCGGATATACGACAGAATTTTGGCACAAACTGAAACGAAGAACTTCATTCGCTTTGCTCGCTCGTTCAATTATGCTCGTTTTCAAAGCAATGATAAAGTACTTAGGGGCTTAGGGTAAACATATTTTGGAGTCTCAAATGTTGTGCTACTCAATTAACGAACTAAGCGCCCCATGTAATTACTGAATTAGGCCAAACAAAGTATTGATTCGCTCGAAGTTTTTTCCTGTTTGTAACTTTAAATTAAGTCATTAGCATTTTGAATTGGATATAGACATGTGAAAACTTGTTAACTTGTATTAAGAGCTTTTGCACGAGCTGGGGAAGAGTTAAACTATCTCGCTCTCTGTAAAGTTGGTCTTGTAAATACAACACTCGAACCAATCGACTAAAACCAAATGGCCTCAAGCGCCGAAATCTTAAATCTTATCTTAGACTTGTCTACTTAACAGCTTGTTTCTCTGCTAACTCAATAGATGGCACGAGTTTCGATTGAAAACAACGCCATCTACATTATTAATAGGAACTACGAGGTACCGGCGACGATATTAATTTTTACGCGTGCCTTGTAGCAATGTATAAAGTCAGCAATCTTCCTTTTCTCAATAATCTTGGCTATGAATGTGCTGATAATTAGACTTGAGCATACACATGTAACAGAATATCGAGAATTTACCGTTTTTAATTTGTCGAACTGAACAACGAACCCAAGCATTGAGCCAGACATCGCTACGAACATTTTCACGATCATTCTAGTGAACGCTCTAGAAATGTGCGGGAGGTGTAGGCGGAGAGACTCGGCGGTGGAACAATAACCACAACAATAAAAATAAAAACTTGAAGCAAATTTATTGTCGTTACTTACTTTTGTGGTGACAATGCCGACCCGCCGCCGCAGAGAGCGCGGAGAAATCCCGTTAGCTGGGCTGGGCTGTTATTCGCTACGCGCTCATGCGCCTCACCTCATGCGTCACCTAACGACACTAGAGCGTAGGTACGCTTAGCTCAAGATATATTTGTGGGTGAGCGTTGAGGTGAGCTTAAAACAAGTTACAGAATAGGGGGGCTGATGACGACGCGCAGGCGACGCGGCAGCGACCGCCGCGCGACCACTGTCCGTAGGCGTAGGTACCGCTTCGTGCTCGCACGCACTTATACAAGGTGTCCCAGAAGTACCACGTCACAGTGACACCGAAGGTAGTGACCTAGAGGAAGAGGAACCTGACCAGCCCATTTTTTTTTACGTTGTGGGATGCTTTGACGCACCGTCCGTTCCAGCGTTCCAGCGTTTTATCTATTCATTGCGCGGTCGAGACGCGCAACGCACTGTGGTTAGTTGGGATCACGCGCAATGAATTAGAAAAACCGCTGCCGCAGGTCGCTTAAGACCAAAGTCGTGGCCAAGGCGTTAGGTTCCTCTTGGGCTGACCTACCTCCGGTGTCACTGTGACGTGGTACTTCTGGGACACCCGGTATTTTCTCAAAAATGTTCGGCAATGTTGATTTTTAACCGACTTCAAAAAAGGAGGAGGTTATATGTTTCACCGAATATTTTTTTTTTATGTATGTTCGCCGATTTCTCCGTTAATTGTGGACCGATTTGAAAAATTCTTTTTTTATTCGAAAATGTATACTCCTGAGATGGTCCCATTTTCTCCAAATTAGGATCTGATGATGGGATCCTAGAGAAATCGAGGGCAACCCTAAAATTTTGCAGGCAAAAAAATAAATAAAAAACCGGCCCGATTTTGCTCGACAACAATGTTGCGTACAAATTCCCTTATTTGTCGAGGTAAAAACTTAAAAAAAAAGTTAAAACGGCCATATAAAAAAGGCGTAGGTCCCAAACAGCCAAAACGGAAGATTTGTAGCTACAACTTATCGCGACTTTTTAATTGTCTTGTAGAAATCTATAATTATTATAAGTGTTTACAGTCCACTCAGCATTTCTTTGTAGTCTAGATATCCCTCTACTATAAACTAGGGCACTAGTTTCAACTTACAACCGCTTAAAAACTACAAATTGCAACACTTCGTTAGTTAGTAGTTCGAATTGATTCATCTAAAACTGTTTGCATAATTTAGATGGATTTGAATCTTGTATTTTATTATACCAATAAAATGTGATAAATAGCTACAATTTACTCAAATTCCATCGGGAAGCGATAAACAATGTTTGATTTAGCTTGTTATTCTACTCGTATCATCCGGGTGGAACTTTGTTTACGCCATCGCGGAAGTACTCTTCAAAGACCGCGATTTGTGTTCACTGCCTATTTATTTAATGGTCTGCTGTGAAATTTGCAAGCCCAAACAATGTACAGACGAATAATAAGAAATAGTTAGTCGATTGCGTAACGCTCTGTAAGTGCGTGAGGCAGATCTAAATGTAATTTTTAGGGTTGCTTAGGAAAAAACGGAAACCTTATAGGACCACTTTGTTGTCCGTCTGTCTGTCTGTCTAGACCCTTTATCTCGGGAACACGTGGAGGTATGGAGTGGAAATTAAAACCATATATTCCTGAATATATAGTCCCTTGAAGCTGTAAAAAAATGAAACTTCTATGTAACATTTCGATACTCTCAAGGGAATCCAAATTTATAGGGTGCTTTGACCTAGAACTATGAAACTTGGCGAGTAATATCGTCTTATACCACAAGTATAGGGAAAAATCTGAAAACTGTACATTTGTAATTTTGTACAGAACCCACTCGCCCGAGTCCGACTCGCACTTGTCCGGTTTTTTGTATGGGAAAATGGCAGTTGAGTTGTTCCAACCCAACGCACGTTCGAGAAGTGATCACCCGTCAGATGTGTTGCTACTGTACCCTGGCGGCGCGGCGGGTTGATTCAAGTTACGTATTCCAAGTTGATTTTGATTTGACACTACACGGCGCGCCTAACTGAACGCGTGGAACCGATTATACTCATTAACTTACCGCTACTACTTTTTTGCACTCATTTACTTAATAAATTGAAAGGGTTCTAGTATTTTTTTTTTCATTACAATGAGGCCAAACACGAAGGGAACTTGTGTTGTTGAAGTGGACCTATGGTAGGGTTGCCATACGTCCCGGTACGCCGGGACATGTCTCGGTTTGAAGCATGGTGTCCCGGCGTCCCGGCCGATAAGCAAATTGTCCCGGTTTGAGAATCATACTTATTTAATAGAGGGCTGGCCTTGATGGTAAACAGTAATATACCTACAATAAACGACTAAACCTTTAAAGTTACCTATTGTTGTAATAAAAGTTCCTTTTTTTCTACCTTTACTAGTTTTTAGGGTTCCTTACCTCAAAAGGAAAATAATGGAACCCTTATAGGATCACTCGTGCGTCTGTCTGTCCGTCTGTCACAGCCGATTTGCTCCGAAACTACTGGACCGATTGAGATGAAATTTGGTGAACATATGTAAATTGGTGATCCAAAGATGAATGCGTAAAGTAAATTAATGAATTCTGAAAAAAAAAGTTTCGGAAACTGTATTGTGTGACATATTAAATGAAAGGGTTTGCTGTAATCATCTCAAATATATTTTTTATATAATTTTAGCAAAAACAGATTTGAAATAATTTAGAAAAAAATACGAAAATTGACAATTACCCCCTTATCTCCGAAACTACTAGGCTTAAAATTCTGAAAAAAATATGAAAAATAGTTCGTTGCCTAAAGATTACAGGAAAACCTATAAGAAATTTGAGTATTCAAAGTAACGGGAAAATCTCAATATTTTTGTGTATTTTGTATGGAGCGCCTGATACTTAGAACATAGCAAATTTCACGAAACCCTCACCGAGTTGAACTCGCACTTGTCCGGTTTTTCTTGAAATGTCCCGGTCTGAGTCCTCACACTTATGGCAACCCTAACCTATGGCCACCATTCGTCTTCATCTCAGACCCGCTGGTATCATGATATTGCATTGTCATCCAAACTAAACGTATATCGAAAATTACAGCTCAAACGGTTGAGGATAACTGCTTTAAAGTTCAGCTGCATTGCAAGGTAAATAAAAGCTTTCCTTGTGAGTGTGATTCTAACACTAATGATTGTGGGAAACCAAATTGGTCCATATTTAATTCCCATACATCAACGTCTTGAATACGTAACGTACTAACTCAAAAAAAGCACGTACCTACACAGAAGGTACACCTGCTAGCTCAGGACTCTCCTGCGTATATTTGTAAAAAAAAAACCGGTCAAGTGCGAGTCTGACCCGCGCACCGAGGGTTCCGTACAAAATATCATTCAACATACCTGTCTTGCCCCACCCATTAATTTTGGAAAAATCTTAACAACGCATAGTGTAGTTAAGTCATGAGTACCTACAGGAACATTTATCAGTGCATTTTGTTACTAACTTGCGCGACCAAGGAACTCGGTATGTACAGTTAGGGAAATGTATTCACGTACCACCGTAGAACCCTGTCGCAATTGACAGGCCGCCGTCACTCAAACTCGAGTGGTATGTCACCTTATTGCGATAGGGTTCTACGGAGGTACGTTAATACATTTCCCTTACTGTATGTTGGTTTTTCAGCGATAATTCTTTATCAAGTGAATTAATTTGGATAATTCTTTTTTAATTTGCTAGAAGGTACTTTCAGAACATTTTCATTTGAATTTGAAGAAAAAAAATTAAACACAGAAGTATTAAATTACAAACAAAATTAACATATGATTTTTGAAGAATAAAAAAAAATGACGCTAGATAGAGGTCTCGTTATACTTTTCCGGTAATATTCACGTTAATATTAATTATATATATTATTTTCAAATTTTTCGCTTGGTTAACTTCGGAGATAAGGGGAGGGGAATGGTATTTTTTTCAACATTTTTCTTTATAAATCAAAATTTTACCATTGTAGAAAAAAAAGAAAAACTGTTTTAGAATGTACAATTCAAGCCCTTTCATATGATACCCCACTTGGCCTACTTACTAGACTTTGAATTTTTGCCCCCCCCCCCCCCCCCCCCCCCTCTTATCCGCCCTTTCTTATACAAATTAAAAGTATATATTAAAAAATTTCATTTTCCATACACGAGGATTAGCTTTGTTTACAACTATTCCAAATTTCAAATCGATAGCATTAGTACTTCCTGAGATATTTTACTTTGTGACAGACAGACAGACGGACGGAGTCGCACCATAAGGGTTCCGTTTTTACCTTTCTGGTCCGGAACCCTAAAAATACCGACAGGGGTATTATTACTTATCTACATTAAACAACGTAAATACGCAAATTATACCAATTTAAGTTGGTAAAGTAGTACCTAAAACTAATTATGTCGGTACTTTCTTAGACTTGTCTCATTGAGCGGAATTTATAGATATTTTAATTTAAGGCTGATATTAAATTATCTTTTCTCAAACATGCAATGAAATGTCGTCCTTACGTGCGTTATAACAGGCTTCAAAGTATCACGTTTCGGTCGGAACTACTCGAGAGAACTGGTAAGCAATTTCATACAAATTGAAGGCCTAGGCCGGGAAGTAATTTTTACTTAATTTTAATGTTAACATGGCGTCTGTGTTCATCTACAGGCTAAACAGCTGAATTATTTTTTTTTATTTTTTCTAGTGGCAGAATGGTTATCGGACCAAAAATATCCGCGTTAACGCCTATTACTATTACCTTTATTAAGAATACAAACCTGTATGATTCAATGTCCTTCTGAATAAATTTAAAATATTATCTATGTACGTAAGTCACCAGAGACCATAGACAATATTTAAAATCCTCTTTATGTTATTCATCATAGAACTCTACACACGCGAAATGCGGACGCCTTTCGTAAAAAAAAACAATAAGTATGGACGATTGGAGGGAAAATTAATGTACTATTTTGAGTGGTGTATTGTTTTATTTCATTGCGTATGTTTGAGAAAAGCACTATACATGCCTAGCCGTGAAAAGGGCTTGGCGGCTTCGTATCACTATCCGGCCTCCCTACGGTCGGCCGTCTATACCTACTCACCCGGCAAGCCCTTCTTTCCCGGCGTCTGAAAAAAAAAATGAAAATTAATGTACTATTATTACAATTTCACACTAAATATTTAGGTACCAAGGGATAGGTAAATTAATGAGACAATAATAATTCCGTCCCCACTTTACGTATAGTGGAGGTATTTACCTATCATAATAGTATTTTTCTCAAACATGCAATGAAATGTCGTCATTACGTGCGTTATAAGCATGCTTCAAAGTATCACGTTTCGGGCGGAACAACTCGAGATAATTAAAGGAATTTCGTACAAAATTGAAGGCCTAGGCCGGGAAGTATCGCAATCAAAGCGTTTTAAGACCAAGTTATACACAGTTGCATCCTATACTTTTTCTATAACAAAATTTCAATAAATAGCATTTTTTAGACTTTTCAGTTAGTAAGTTTTCCATTAGTTCACTTCACGCAATTTCTTCAGGAGTGCAGTTATTTTCTTCTTCAAACATTTTTTATATAGGTAACGTCACTTTTTTCTTCACAAACATGTATAAAATCTTAATAAGTATTAACAGCCAACAGTTAGGTATATGATCCTCTTATTTATGGTCTGTTTTGTTTTTAATTCCTTGCACTTGCCATCTGAACCAAATCGAATCCGAACCCAATTCGATCTATTTATATTAATAAATAAAATAGGTTTTGCTCGCGACTTCGCCCGCGACATACAGATGGGATAAATCTTGGAACTAAATTTTGAACCAGTTAACCTCAAGCGATTGAACTGAAAATTTGGGTATAGCCAGATGATAATTTAATATATGGTGCCATCGAGCTGATCTGAGGATGGAAACAGAAGGTGGCCATGGGAATTCAGTACCTAAGCGAGTTGGGCACGTTAGAATCGTCTCAATGAGTAGTTGATAACGGTATACAGAAAAGCACAGCTGGCAATAAAAGCTTGTGCCAAAAATTTCATTTTTGACAGAAACTTATTAATATTAAGACTATATCTTGAGTAAAACTTGTTTATAGATTGTATAAAATGTGGTGTTAAATAAAGTTACAATTGTTACAATTCAAATACAAAATCTTTAATGCGTACCTCTTTAAAATAATACGGTACATAACATAATCAATTCAATTAGAGGCAAATAACAGACGGTCTTATCGATAGATTCCGTCTCTTCCAGATAATCTCAGGGTAGCGGAAATCAAATGGGTGTTGCAGAGATAATTAATGAAAGTAGAGGTAAAGTTGTTTTTCTAGGTCTAACTATGTCTGTTCCCTTCTTTCTCAGACTGTCCGGACCTGATCTATCTGACGACGGTGCAACAGCCTCTACGTTTCGAGGTGCCTCATCTGGTGCAGTGTGCGGCCACGTGGTCCGATGGAGAGGTCCTGGTCTGGCATATTGTTAAATTTGTCTTTATGTACATGTAAGTGTTATTAACTTGATTATTATATTACAAGTGTATAATTGTACAATTATTGAACCTGTTCACAAAATTTCACGAGAATCGGTTGTGAAATGCGACCTGCAGAGGAGAACAGCCAGCCAGCCGGAGATACGGATGCATTTTCGTCCCAGCTGAAACGGATAACTTCGTTCGCTTCGCTCGCTCGTTCAAAAAGGAAAAAAAAAGGTAGGTATACGATTTAAAGGGTCGCCGTAAAGTCTTAGAGCATACATAACTGTAGTAGCCTTTCAGTAACTTACCCCTCTATAAAAACCTTGCACAATGTGCAAAAAATCATACAAAGACAATTTCACAATCGATCACAAAATCGCCTCGCAAGAGAACACTGATCATAAAAATGCCCGCATGTTGCTGTAAGCACTTGATATTATAAACGTTCAACCACTTCAAGCTTTTAATATATAATTGAGTTTCAATATCCTATTAACATGCTCCCCCTCGGACCCGCAAAATTCGGCAGACTTTTTTGTATGCAAATACGATATAAGGCTACTCCAGTTTATGCTCTAAGCGTAAAGTCCACGTAAAGCCGTATCTGACGTGATGTTCCCTCATGAGCTCTGACGCCTACAAATAGAGTCTCACGTCAGATGGCATCAGCAATTTGCCTATCCATTATTGACATTCTGTTTCTACTACGCGATATCGACTAGTTTCACCGTTTCGGCACATGCACCGGTCGGCACGGGCGAATGTATGGAGGACGCGGGATTAAGCCTCCGGGTCATAATCGGCGTGGTATCTTTCGCTAAAAATTTTGTCTGGCTGGCTCGCTCGATAGCTCGATATGCTGTGCTCTTTTTAACCGACTTAAAAAAGGAGGAAGTTCTATGATTTCTATGTTCCACTGTATGTATTTTTTTCATGTATGTTTACCGATTTCTCTGTCAATTGTGGACCAAATTTCAAAATTATATTTGTATACGGAAGAGTATAGGTCCTTACTTCTGAGGTGGTCCCATTGTCACCAAGTCAGGATCTGATCCGATCTGATCTGACCCTCAAATCGCACGCGTGTAGTGATTTCGGTGTTTTCTATTACCCTCGGAAATCGCTATTATGTTGAAGCTGAACTGATGATGAATAACTTATAGAAATCCTCAAGGGTACATCATCCATCCAAGTATGTCAACGATTCTGACATGGTTCCGTTGAAGTAGCAACTAATGAAGTGTCAATTCTGAGATCCTTGAGGGATCGACCGAACTCCTCAAATATCATCAGCCCAAATATAGTGACTTGGGTTTTTTCTGCAATAATCAACGCATTTGCTCTAGGGAAGCAGTTCATGTGGTAAATTGGAAAGGAAATGTGGAATTTTTTATGTACCTATGTGGCTTGGCGAAGTACTGAATTGAAGTCGGTTTAAACTTTGTTTTTAATCCCCTGCACATACCAACCTGCGACGTTTGAATAAATAATCAGATTGTCATCAAAACGAATAACTATTTCGTAATAAACTTCTTTACATTTTCGATAAATTAATAACCTATATTTTTTTAACTTTAGGTTAGTAACTTTAAGTTGTAAACAACCTCCTACTAGACTTACTAATAACTACAATTTAGAAAAGTTCAAAGTTCAATATTGCAAAAAACGGCTGAACCGATTTTGTTAAAACGTAGCTAAGAACCATCTGGATCGCGTCAGCTTTCGGACAAAAAAATCGCATTAAAATCGGTCCATTCGTTTAGGAGCTACGATGCCACAGACAGACACACAGACACGTCAAACTTATAACACACCTCTTTTTGCATCGGGGGTTAAATATTAAAAAAAAAACAAATAAATAATGAAATATTACAAGAGAGGCAACATTTAATTTTGATAATTAATCTATAAACATTAGCGCTTTACATACACCACTTTTCGTTTATGACTCCTTTTAAAATAGTTGCGACCTAAACTTTCAGATCTATTTGGGCTGAAGGTTAGAGGTCGCCTATTTTAAGACATACTCCATAATATCACGAAAAGTAATATTGACAGACATAATACAATGAATACAGATTTTTGTTTTAGGAGTGAGGGACTTGCATTTGTTTCTTGTTGTTGACACACAAGCTTATTACGCACTTAAATTAAGACATTTATGGCTCTTCTATAGTCAGTCTTTGAGGTTACAAAGTTTGTTGTAATCTCTGGAACTAATTATTCAATTTTTTTTCTATTAGTACCTATACATAATGGACCTTCAGCATTGCCATATTAGGCCATATTTTATCCCACATCTTCGCTTTGGTTCTCTGTAATACGTGCGTGGAGGCGCACGGGCAGCTATAATAAAAACAATGTTGGCTTGGGACTTCACCTTTTCATTGTTTCAGAATACCACTGCTACTGATAGCGGGGGCGTACTTCCTGATAAGCTTGAAGTTATGGAAGTCAGGGATGATCCCTGGGCAGGCGGAGTCTCAGCAGCTGACTCATGAAGGTGAGATGGTTTCTTTTTATTTAATATCCACCCCCACTTTACAAGTATGAAGGAACAGTAAAAAAAAAACAGTGCGAATCGATTGGCCTTAATTCGTTAGTTTCTGATCGATGTTTGTGCAACTTGCACTTGGATGAGAACTGACTTGGAGTATGTCGTATGCTATGGGGAAATCATTCCGAAGACCACTAGCACGGGGAAGGAATATTTTTTAGGGTTCCGTACCAAAAAGGCAAAAACGGAACCCTTATGGTGCAACTCCGTCCGTCTGTCTGTCACAAAGTTAAATATATCAGGAACTACTGATGCTATCAATTTAAAATTAGGAATAATTGTACCTAAACAAAGTTAATGAAAAAATTATAGATATATTTTTAATTTCTATAAAAAAGGACGGAAGAGGGGGGCAGTAAGTTAGTAGGCTAAGTGGGTTATCATATAAAACAACTTGACTGGCACATTCTAAAACAGGTGTTCTTTACTCCTACAGTGCTGCAGTGGTAAAATTTTGATTTATCAAGGAAAATGATGAAAAAAATGCCATTTCCCCTTATCTCCGAAGTTAACCAAGCGAAACATTTGAGAATAATATATTATGATTAATATTAACGTAAATATTACCGGAACAGAACGAGACCTCTATCTAGCGTATTTTTTTATTCTTTAAAAATCATTTGTTTGTAATTTTCTTCAAAAATAATTTGGTTCTGTGAGCTGTAGAACTCGCGAGCGTGTATTTTTCAAAAAACAATTTTTCTAAAGAACAATTAACCTTAAAAGGTTCGAAAAATTGACTTGTAAAAAAAACTATGTAATCAACGTTCCCTGCTCACAAAATTTCACGAGAATCGGTTGTAGAGTAGAACGTCCAGACAGCGCGACATTTTGAGATCCGTATCCAGACATACCTACGAAAGAATTTTGCCGAAACGATGAACTTGGTTCACTTTGCTCGTTCGTTTAAAAATGCATAATTTCGTAAATAAATAAATAAAACACCCCAACCATCTT
This sequence comes from Epinotia nisella, assembly GCA_932294315.1. Classification (NCBI taxonomy): domain Eukaryota; kingdom Metazoa; phylum Arthropoda; class Insecta; order Lepidoptera; family Tortricidae; genus Epinotia; species Epinotia nisella. The sequence goes on from OW028693.1 coordinate 14,638,931, forward strand.
AATCGACAAGACTATCGGTTTAAAAAAAACCGTTTAAGTGCGAATCTGACTCGCGCACCGAGGGTTCGGTACAAAAATTCATACAACATACCCGTCTTGCCCCGCCCATTAATTCTGGAAAAATCTTAACAACGCATAGTGTAGTTAAGTCATGAGTAGGTACCTACTACGCCATTTATCGGTGCATTTTGTTACTAACCTGCGCGTCCAAGGAACTCGGTATGTAGGTTGGTTTTTAGGGTTCCGTAGCCAAAATGGCAAAAACGGAACCCTTATAGTTTCGTCATGTCCGTCTGTCCGTCTGTCCGTCTGTCCGTCTGTCCGTCTGTCCGTCTGTCCGTCTGTCCGTATGTCACAGGCATTTTACTCGAAAACTATAAGGTGTATTTGAATAAAATTTTGAGGATAGGTGTATTTTGTTAGCCGCTACATAGTTTTGTAATTAAAATGACAAAAAAAAATTTTTTAGGGGTGCACTCCATATATAAAACTAAAAGTCAAAAAAAAAAATTCATTGTGACCCCCCGTGTGGCACATCAATGGATAGGCCTTTCAAAATAAATATAAGGTTTCTTAGCATTTTTTTTGATTAAGTGAATAGAGTCGGAGATAATCGCCCCGAAAGTCACTAAAATTCTGTCCCCCCCCCTCAAATTTTTGAACGGTGTATTTTAAAAATATGGAAAAAATCATGGACAATAGGGCTTATTAATTTCATTCACCGAAAATTGTTTTGAACAAGATCGGTTCAGAGGTTTTCGAGATATTGCTGAAAAACTGCCTTCCTCAAAGAAAAGGACGTAAGTGCTGTAAAATTTCTGTGACGATACGACCTTTTTAATAGGCACGGAACCCTTCATTTTGCGTGGTCCGACACGCACTTGGCCGGTTTTTATTTTATTTTATGGCATTAGGATCTTTGAAAATAAATAAATCTTTTAATCGATGTTAATCGTTCTGTGGTTTAGCTTGTGTTGTGTTTGAAATAAATTTACGTGTTGATTTTTCATAATGGTTTCATTGAGAACTTGACTAAAGAACCCAAGGATGTGTGAATGAAACAAAATTCTTACAAACAACATTTTTTTATTTAAATTTTACATTAAAAAATACTTTAAATAATGCAACACTTAAAAGCATGATAAGATGTTAATTTGATAATATTTTTGACAGAAACAAGCTTTTGACGACTGTACTTTTCTGTATACCGTCATCAACTACTCATTGAGACGATTCTAACGAGCCCAAACTCAACGGGGTTACGTCGGTTTAGTACTGAATTCCCATGGCCACCTTCTGTCTCCATCAGCATTTTGTTAGTAATTTCTTACACATAGTTCGATACGTAAACAGAATGCAACTTCTATAACTCCAAAGTCTGTTTTTTAGGGTTCCGTAGCCAAAATGGCAAAAACGGAACCCTTATAGTTTCGTCATGTCCGTCTGTCCGTCTGTCCGTCTGTCCGTCTGTCCGTCTGTCCGTCTGTCCGTCTGTCCGTATGTCACAGGCATTTTAATCGAAAACTATAAGGTGTATTTGAATAAAATTTTGAGGATAGGTGTATTTTGTTAGCCGCTACATAGTTTTGTAATTAAAATGACCAAAAAAAAAAGTTTTAGGGGTGCACTCCATACATAAAACTAAAAGTCAAAAATTGTTTTTTCATTGTGACCCCCCGTGTGGCACATCAATCGATAGGCCTTTCAAAATAAATATAAGGTTTCTTAGCATTTTTTTTGATTAAGTGAATAGGGTCGGAGATAATCGCCCCGAAAGTCACTAAAATTCTGTCCCCCCCCCTCTAATTTTTGAACGGTGTATTTTAAAAATATGGAAAAATTCATGGACATAGGGCTTATTAATGTCATTCTACGAAAATTGTTTTGAACAAGATCGGTTCAGAGGTTTTCGAGATATTGCTGAAAAACTGCCTTCCTCAAAGAAAAGGACGTAAGTGCCGTAAAATTTCTGTGACGATACGACCTTTTTAATAGGCACGGAACCCTTCGTTTTGCGTGGTCCGACACGCACTTGGCCGGTTTTTTTTGTTGACATTTAGAGTACAATGAGTATTACAAGTAGTAAAACCGGCCAAGTGCGTGTCGGACCACGCAAAACGAAGGGTTCCGTGCCTATTAAAAAGGTCGTATCGTCACAGAAATTTTACGGCCCTTACGTCCTTTTCTTTGAGGAAGGCAGTTTTTCAGCAATATCTCGAAAACCTCTGAACCGATCTTGTTCAAAACAATTTTCGGTGACTGAAATTAATAAGCCCTATGTCCGTGAATTTTTCCATATTTTTAAAATACACCGTTCAAAAATTAGAGGGGGGGGACAGAATTTTAGTGACTTTCGGGGCGATTATCTCCAACTCTATTCACTTAATCAAAAAAGTTGCTGAGAAACCCTATATTTCTTTTAAAAGGGCTATCGATTGATATGCCACACGTGGGCATACAATGAAAAAAATTTTTTTGACGTTCAGATTTATGTATGGAGTGCACCCCTAAAAAAAATTTTTTTTAGTCATTTAATTACAAAACTATGTAGCGGCTAACAAAATACGTCTATCCTCAAAATTTCATTTAAATAGACCTTATAGTTTTCGAGTAAAATGCCTGTGACATACGGACAGACGGACAGACGGACAGACGGACAGACGGACAGACGGACATGACGAAACTATAAGGGTTCCGTTTTGCCATTTTGGCTACGGAACCCTAAATAAAAAAAGATAGGGGATTTTGAGGTTGCTTTAGGTATTACACAGCGTTTTCCTTGCGACCCTTGTAAATCCAAGGAAAAAATATACAAGTGATATTTTTCTTCAATAGAATGTCGCATTTAACTATTATAACCTATCATTTGCTAAAAGTTTTATCAAGAGATAACGTCACTATAATCCGAAACGAATAAAAAAAATGTTTTTCCTCTAAAAGATTATTCAAGTAAGTTTTGGTTACTGAATTGTATTAAAAACTATTACAGATAACCACAGTATGAATTAATAACATATTCATCAATAGGTTAAATTTATATGAATAATTAAATTTTGAAAGCCTTCCTATTGTTTTAAAAAAAATATCCAGAATTTTAAAGTTAGCGCAAATAATCCAGCTTTATCATAGCAATTTATTCATAAAAACCGGCCAAGTGCGTGTCGGACCACGCAAAACGAAGGGTTCCGTGCCTATTAAAAAGGTCGTATCGGCGCAGGAATTTTACGGCACTTACGTCCTTTTCTTTGAGGAAGGCAGTTTTTCAGCAATATCTCGAAAACCTCTTAACCGATCTTGTTCAAAACAATTTTCGGTGAATGAAATTAATAAGCCCTATGTCCATGAATTTTTCCATATTTTTAAAATACACGGTTCAAAAATTAGAGGGGGGGGGACAGAATTTTAGTGACTTTCGGGGCGATTATCTCCGACCCTATTCACTTAATCAAAAAAAATGCTTAGAAACCTTATATTAATTTTGAAAGGCCTATCAATTGATGTGCCACACGGGGGGTCACAATGAAAAAAAAAATTTTGACTTTTAGTTTTATGTATGGAGTGCACCCCTAAATTTTTTTTTTTGTCATTTTAATTACAAAACTATGTAGCGGCTAACAAAATACACCTATCCTCAAAATTTCATTCAAATACACCTTATAGTTTTCGAGTAAAATGCCTGTGACATACGGACAGACGGACAGACGGACAGACGGACAGACGGACAGACGGACAGACGGACAGACGGACATGACGAAACTATAAGGGTTCCGTTTTTGCCATTTTGGCTACGGAACCCTAAAAATCTAAGTAATTCATCAATAGCTCCACATTGCATTAACTTATAAGTTATTTTTAAAATTCGAACGCACGACGATTTGCGCGGGAGTTTAGTGCGCCGTCGGCGAGAACGTCGTGGCCAATCACAGTGCGCCGTTGCTTGTTGCCTACGCGGTAGCCTCCCCTGTGTGCCAACATCGACAGTTCATTTGTTATGTAAATAACAATGCGCGTTAAAACTTTACTTTCAAAATGAATAAGTGTGTAATGTGTGATCATGTTTTGAACTTTGACGTAGTAGGGGTTAAGGAGAGAGGCATTTCAGGTCTAATAAAAGCAAGTGGCGAGTCAGTGCTTTTTAAATAAAGGAAAGGTAATTAAGGCCCCTCTTCGGAGTCGCGCCGCGCGAAGTTTAGGTTTTTAGCGCTACTCTCACAACGATCGACTACTCTCACACATGTACGTAGGTATGCACAGTGGGTCGTCGGACTTTGACTCGCCAACAAAATTGTAACTTTGGATTTTGTTACCAAATATCAACATTGTGAGTGTAATGTAATTGTTATGTCATCTTAATGACAATATACCTACTAACTGCTGTACACACGATTTTTTTACGTCGACACGTTTTTCCGTAAGAATAGGTGGGAATATTTTCCCGCGGTTAAATGTTGTACATTTTGTTGCACATTTGATATAACTCAAACACAATCTCCACAGGGAGATCTTTCAAAATAAATAATCCATACTAATATTTTACCCTTTTTAGGGTTCCGTACCCAAAGGGTGAAAACGGTATTACTAAGACTTCGCTGTCCGTCCGACCGTCCATCCGTCTGTCTGTCACCAGGCTGTATCTCAAGAACCGTGATAGTTAGAGAGTTGAAATTTTCACAGATTATGTATTTCTGTTGCCGCTATAACAACAAATACTAAAAAACCGGCCAAGTGCGAGTCGGACTGGGGCTCCCATACAACAGACATGATTTTTTGCCATTTTTATAGATAATGGTACGGAACCCTTCGTGCGCGAGTCCGACTCGCACTTGGCCGGTTTTTTTGTCATAATTTATGTATTCACAGGAATCCGTAGTAACAAAGGCTGGCTGTAAATCGATCGGCTCCAATTTCGTCTGATTAATGGTGCTAGGAGCAATATTTACGAAGCAATTTACTTCGCTGTGAACCCTCGTGGCTATAAATTATTTTATTTCTGAGGAATTGTTTACTCCCGAGAACCGATTGAACTATTGGGTATTTACCCATGCATATTTCGATCATAATAAAGCCAAGGTTTGGTAAAGTTTTGTTATTTTACCCTTCGACCGCGTATGCATTCTCATACACATAAATATACAAGTAGGTCGAATTTGCCGTTACATGTATAGAATTATCTGCGTCTATGCCTGAATCGTGCTGTTAAGATTTTTCCTCGGATAACGACCTCTGGCCGGTAGTTTTTTGGGTTCCGTACCTCAAAAGGAAAAAAACGGAACCCTTATAGGATCACTCGAGCGTCTGTCTGTCCGTCTGTCACAGCTGATCCGAAACTACTAGACCGATTGAGTTGAAATTTGGTAAACACATATGTAAATTGGTGACCCAAAGATGGACGCGTATAGTAAATTACTGAATACTGAAAAGTTCCGCTAACTGTATTGTGTGACATATCAAATGAAAGGGGTTGTTGTGAGCATCTCAGATATATTTTTTTTATAATTTTAGCAAAAACAGATTTGAAGTAATTAAGGAAAAAAACCGGTCAAGTGCGAGTCTGACTCGCGCACCGAGGGTTCCGTACGAAATATCATACAACACACCCGTCTTGCCCCACCCATTAATTTTGGTAAAATCTTAACAACGCATAGCGTAGTTAAGTCATGAGTACCTACAGCGCCATTTATCGGTGCATTTTGTTACTATTGGTTTTTCAGCGATAATTATTTATCAAGTGAATTAATTTAGATAATTCTTTTTTTATTTGCTAGAAGGTATTTTCAGAACACTTTCGTACGAATTTGAAGGAATAAAAGTAAACAGAGATGTATTAAATTACAAACAAAATTAACATATGATTTCTGAAGAATAAAAAAAAAATTACGCTAGATAGAGGTCTAGTAATACTTTTCCGGTAATATTCACGTTGATATTAATCATATATATTATTTTCAAATTTTTCGCTTGGTTAACTTCGGAGATAAGGGGGGGAATGGTATTTTTTTCAACATTTTTCTTGATAAATCAAAATTTTACCATTGTAGAAAAAAAATGAAAAACTGTTTTAGAATGTACAATTCAAGCCCTTTCGTATGATACCCCACTTGACCTACTAACTAGACTTTGCATTTTTGCCCCCCCTCTTATCCGCCCTTTTTTATACAAATTAAAAGCAAATATTAAAATTTTTCATTTTCCATACACGTGGATTAGCTTTGTTTACAACTATTCCAAATTTCAAATTGATAGCATTAGTAGTTCCTGAGATATTTGACTTTGTGACAGACAGACAGACGGACGGAGTCGCACCATAAGGGTTCCGTTTTTACCTTTTTGGTCCGGAACCCTAAAAAGACGAAAATTTACCATTCCCCCCTTATCTCCGAAACTACTAGGCTTAAAATTCTGAAAAAAATACGGAAAATAGTTCCTTACTCAAAGATTACAGGAAAACCTATAAGAAGTTTGAGTATTCAAAGTAACGGGAAAATTCTCAATACTTTACGGAACCCTCACCACGCGAGTTGAACTCGCACTTGTCCGGTTTTTTAATTACTGCTCAATCTTAGTAGTAGGTACGCTCAAGGGCTTTAATTGATGAGCCATTTAGGTTTCAACAAATTTTGGTTTTCTATGAAGCTATGAAGTGTCCGGTATAAAATGAGCTCTAAATGGCTTAACAATTAAAGTCTTTAGTAGTTAGTAAATATTTTTAATATCGCCCCTCCCTCTTACCTCCGTAGTTTACCAAGCGAAACATTTGATCCTTCACCACTAAAGTTTCTGTTCAGCCCAATGGTTGACTGGTAGAGAATACCTGATGGCATTAAGTCCGCCAATTGTACTTTTACTTGTACATTTGTGCAATAAAGTTTAAATAAATAAATAAACAAGTGTTTCAGGTTTTTTGAGAATTAAACCCCTAAAAGGGAGAAATGTGGTGACAAAGTCTAAAAATCAACAGGGGTCGCTGATTACGCGAATAACGATTTTAAAATCCAACATGGCAGACGTGAATAACCCTCCTTTCCTTCGGCAGTCGGGTAAAAAAGACGGGCTCGCGAATTCTACATCTCACATAGCCTAAGCCATTTAATTTCGATGTTTATAACCCTAAAACGAAGACCTTCATTCGCTTCGCTCGCTCGATCAATCAATCACCAATAACTTTTTTCCACGAAAATACCACTTGTGTTATAGAAGCAGTAGTAAAATAAATGTTAACTTGAAAACAGCGTCATTTCAAGATTTTTTGACACGGTATTTCAGTTTATACATCAAATACATTAAATATACAATTAAAACTAGATTTAAAATTAAAACTTAAAAATAGTCTACCAAAAACTAAAAATAACTCTAAATTTGGACCCTTTGGCAGGGTACCCATCACGCAGGCAGCATTCCCGCGTTGAATTGCGATTGCAAGTCTTTATGCGAGAAAGCTGCCCGCGCGAGGGTCACCTGTTGCCTCCCGCAAGCGTTTACTGAGCGCCCCGTGAAGCCCACGCGCGCCCTTGCCCCACGAGCCGAGAGTCTCGACACCAAACGCAACGAACTCGTACTGGGCGCCGAGACAATCGTATTTGCTCACGGTATTTATTGTACGTTTTTAAGAACGCCAAACGTACAGTATCTATGAAATATCAAAGGAATACACACATATTTTTTAATTTTATGCACCAGCCCATTTAAGAGCCATCTGTTGTAACCGCAGAGCACTAAATACTATAGAAGGGGTATCAAGCGCGGTTTCTATCGGGAGCGGTGTCGCCACCTCATCCCCTCCACGTCGCCTACAACTTTGTGAGCGACTGCACGGCGATCAGGGGGGTAATCACGTAACGTTCCGAACGCGCGTAATTCCAACTGTCATTTTTAGGGTTCCGTAGCCAAAATGGCAAAAACGGAACCCTTATAGTTTCGTCATGTCCGTCTGTCCGTCTGTCCGTCTGTCCGTATGTCACAGGCATTTTACTCGAAAACTATAAGGTGTATTTGAATAAAATTTTGAGGATAGGTGTATTTTGTTAGCCGCTACATAGTTTTGTAATTAAAATGACAAAAAAAAAAATTTTTTAGCGGTGCACTCCATACATAAAACTAAAAGTCAAAAAAAAATTTTTCATTGTGACCCCCCGTGTGGCACATCAATCGATAGGCCTTTTAAAATAAATATAAGGTTTCTTAGCAACTTTTTTGATTAAGTGAATAGGGTTGGAGATAATCGCCCCGAAAGTCACTAAAATTCTGTCCCCCCCCTCTAATTTTTGAACGGTGTATTTTAAAAATAAGGAAAAATTCATGGACATAGGGCTTATTAATTTCATTCACCGAAAATTGTTTTGAACAAGATCGGTTCAGAGGTTTTCGAGATATTGCTGAAAAACTACCTTCCTCAAAGAAAAGGACGTAAGTGCCGTAAAATTTCTGTGTCGATACGACCTTTTTAATAGGCACGGAACCCTTCGTTTTGCGTGGTCCGACACGCACTTGGCCGGTTTTTCCATATAAAAATTGACATTTAGATCTACCCGACGCGCGTACAATGCGTTACGAGATCGACCAACAGGTGACGAAAGCTTTGAGCGCATGCTCAAAACTATTGGCGCGCGTGCAACTCCCACATCGCCTTTCTATAGTATTTAGTGTTCTGTGGTCGTAACTACTCCTTAAGATGGAAAACTCTAAAGTATTTTTCACTTCTCATGCTCGAAAAGTGTGTCATATTAGGCTTAATAAGCGGGGCTAAAGTAGTACATTTAGCCCCTAGGGAAAATATGTATAAATATTTATGATTTTTAAAACATTTAATTTGACCAATCAAAACACTTTGCTGTATTAAATCCACCAATCAACTAACCAGGCTACAGCTAATATTAAAAAAAAAAACAACCAATCAAAAACCAGAATTAATTTCAGTTTATTCGTGCAGTCAATACATTTTGTATCTGCGTCAAAGCAGTTTATTAAAAAAAGTATGCTGCCAAATCGAATAATCTTTGCGCCGTGGAATTTATTATTGATTGTGGATGGATAATCTTTGTTTAACAATTTTCTCGCAGTCGAAGTGAAAAGTAGAGTGTATAACGGCCTCCGTAGCCCAGTTGGTAGTGACTCTGCCTACGAAGCTGGAGGTCCCGGGTTCGAATCCCGGTCAGGGCATTTATTTGTGTGATATCACGAATATTTGTTCCTGAGTTATGGATGTTATATATGTATATAAGTATCTATATGTATTTATCTATTATATATATCGTCACCTAGTACCCACAATACAAGCCTTACTGAGCTTACCGTGGGCCTAGGTTGATTTGTGTAAGATTGTCTCGTAATATTTATTATTTATTTATTATTATTATTTATTTATTATAACTCGGTTCTAAAAGCCATATTACCCCTCGAAATATTTTATAATTAAAATAACCATCTCGTGGTAATATGGCTTATTTTAGCCCCTTGTCATACAATCTACTATAGATGAATGAACTCTACACTTTAGAAGTGCCGGTGCTTTGTAGTTTGTGCAGTCGAGGAATGCAAAGGTTCGTCACTTTTCGACTTTTTTAATGATGCTAAGTTTCATTTCGCAACTGTACATAATGAGATCTTGTGTAAAGAAAACTTTTAATTTATTCTTATCAGCTGTTTAACTTAGAATTCTTTGATGCTTGATCTTAGCAAACAATTACAAATAGATTTCAGTTTAATTAATTTTGTTCAGGTTATTGCTCCCCAAAGTTTTGAAACTACAAACATCCGTTTCTAAAGCCTTGTCCACATTCGTATCATTTTGCCTCATCGTATCGTCGTCGCGTATCATGATCGTTAGTGTGACGCAAAAAGATCGCGATCATGCTACGCACAGTATCAGATCGGTCGCCACCCATGCATTATGATTCGAAAAGTGATACGCCGCGATCCACTTCGAGTTGGTTTTCCCACAAATATCAAAGGGGATATACGCTTTGACAAGTTTGTAGATACGTGTATCGACCCGATCATCGATCAGATCAGTGCGAAGTTGGTGAGCAACAAGTGTAAACGCTTATTTATTTAGTTTAAATTGGAAATTCCAATTAGGAATCATGGATAACGAGACCGTAATGAGGATGATTCAGGCATATCATCAAACATCATCAATGGCCTTTAAGTCTTGTAAGTCGGTGTCTGCTGTTATTATTTAAAAAAAAACACTTTAATGCTAAATTTCTGTGAACGATCTCAGCGGGTGATATTTTTGAACAGGAAGCAGCTCGGAGCAGACGATCGATCACAAAACATGCCAAAATGATACTGCGTAGCAGCGTATCGTGTCACTAGTATCACACTAGTGATACGATACGCTGCGTTGCTACGGCTAGCGTCCAAACTACAGCAAGCTACAATGATACAGCGTTATGACACGATACGTTGCTACGCTACGGCTAGTATGGACGCATTTTTTTACGCGACGATGTTAATGGTACGGTAGCCAAATGGCGCTGATGTTAACTGTAATTTTAAGACCGTGTCGGTTAGCAGGCAACGTGGTCAACAACAACAAATGGTCTCGCCGGAAGACCAGCGCTGGTTTGTGAACCAGCATTATGCTGAGGCGAGACGATTTTGTGACAAACTGCTTAGTATATAGATTATATAGTATTTCAAGTTGTAATTGTATAGTTTTATATATAGATCTCTTTTGTTGTTCGTTAAGCTTTGTCGCGAATAAATTATTTCATTTAATTTTATTTCATTACATTTCATTACATTTCATGTCATTTGTATGCCCAAAATGAGCCATACTTGGGATACGCGTGCTCGATACGATACGCCTGATCTTGTAACGCAAAATGATGCAAATGTGGAGATATACTTCTGGACGAGAGGCCGTACTCCAATCTCTCACTCTCACGTATGGTGCAACGGTGCCTCTGCCGCCGCTGCTCCAAGTCATGGGCGAGCCTTTAGGCAGAGCTGCACGAACAAACTTTTGAAAAAACATCTTGAAAGTACAGCCATTGGGCCTCTTAATTTGATTGTCATTCTGTTTCGTATCCTGTGTTACAGCGCAGCAGCGCTCGCGCCGCAATATAGCCAAGATGCTCGTGGTGGTCGTCGTCATGTTTGCCGTCTGCTACTTGCCGGTCCACGTGCTCGCCCTACTGAGGTAATACACACGCACATATACACACACACACGCGCGCGCGCGGGCGCGCGTGCACACACTCGCACGCACACGCACGCTCACACACACGCACTCACGCATGCACGCTCTCATGCACACACACGCATTTAATACACATTGTGCATACTTTCAAGAAACCTGCTCCATGGGCTCGATGTGGTTCATTACTTAAACATAGCGATAGTAAGTATTCCAATTCAATCTGTTATGCTGATGGGGGTTGGTTGTTCTTCAAACAAATTAAAATGGTATTTATATTTGCGCGTTTTGGAATGTGTGCGGAGGTTTGATCTGTATTCACGCCCACTTACAATCACGCCCAAAGATGAGTTAAACTATTTGTATACGAAACTACCAACGAAAGGAAATCATATGTTATCTCTGTGGGCTTTTAAAAATATATCCAACGACTGAATCTACAAATAAGTTTGTGTCAAAAAAATCGTTTTTGGTACAAGCTTGTACTTTTCTGTATACCGTCATTAACTACTAATTCAGGCGATTCTATGGAGCCCAAACTCAACGGGGTTACGTCGGTTAACTATTGAATTCCCATGGCCACCTTCTGTTTCCATCATCAGATCAGCTCGATGGTACCATAATATTAAATTATCATCCAAACTATACTTTTACCCAAAATTTCAGCTCAATCGGTTGAAGATATCTGCTTCAAAATAGAGTTGCAAGATTCCACCCGACCAAACATAGTTACATATACATTGCAATTTAATTAAAAGCTTGTAAAAAACCGTATAAGTATCGAACATGCTCACCAAATTTCAAGAGATTCGGTTGAGTAATGCGACCTATAGAGAAAAACAACCGGACATTGGACGGACGGACAGACATACAAGTAAGCATTTTTGCCCAAGCTGTAATGTTCAAATATTTAAACTTAGCCGGTCTTTGTTCTTATTGAGATTTTGATGGAAACTCTCCAAATCATATTCTATTCTTAACTCTTAATTCAATAGCGGCCCACGCAACATTCTTAGTACAACTTCATTGATCAATACAAAAGCTTCGAGAAATTGGGGAATTCTGCATTGTTCAATTAACGTTTAAAATACAGTGATGGATGACGGACGCCTCATATTCAAGGAGGCCTTCAGTTCGGTTGTGCTTTTATTTTTAATGTTTATCGTCTTTTATGAACTTATTCCTTTTTTTGCGGTTCCGTACCTTAAATGGAAATGAGGAACCTCATAGGCTCACTTCGTTGGTAGCCTGTCTGTCCATATTCCTATGAAAAAGGGTAGACATGAATGAAGGTAGCATTTTTACGATACATAAACAAAAACCGGCCAAGTGCGTGTGGGACCACGCAAAACGAAGGGTTCCGTGCCTATTAAAAAGGTCGCATCGTCACAGAAATTTTACGGCACTTACGTCCTTTTCTTTGAGGAAGGCAGTTTTTCAGCAATATCTCAAAAACCTCTGAACCGATCTTGTTCAAAACCATTTTCGGTGAATGAAATTAATAAGCCCTATGTCCATGAACTTTTCCATATTTTTAAAATACACCGTTAAAAAATTAGAGGGGGGGGGGACAGAATTTTAGTGACTTTCGGGGCGATTATCTCCGACTCTATTCACTTAATCAAAAAAAATGCTAAAAAACCTTATATTTATTTTGAAAGGCCAATCGATTGATGTGCCACACGGAGGGTTACAATGAAATTTTTTTTGACTGAGTTTTATGTATGGAGTGCACCCCTAAAAAATTTTTTTTTTGTCATTTTTATTACAAGACTATGTAGCGGCTAACAAAATACACCTATCCTCAAAATTTTAGTCAAATACACTTTATAGTTTTCGAGTAAAATGCCTGTGACATACGGACAGACGGACAGACGGACAGACGGACATGACGAAACTATAAGGGTTCCGTTTTTGCCATTTTGGCTACGGCACCCTAATATTAACAAACATGATCCCAATTGAATTAACTGTATGATTACTAATATTAATTTAAGTATTTACTAACAAAAATGATCCATGTTGGTCTCTTAATAAAAGAAAATATTATTATAATTATAATAAAAATTTACAAATAAAGGACTTAGCTAGCTAGAGCCACGCCCGCTAAACCTAACGTTTTTAATAATGAGTGAGTGAAAATTTGATATCAGTTCGGTGATATTGTAAATCTCAAAACCGATTAAGTCTCTTTTTCGGCACGGCAACAGTAATCTATAGCCAAACACTTTGTGTTGACATGACACCATCACAACGATTAATTCCGATTCATACAGCTCTGTTGACGTACATGATATGTCGCGCAAGATAAACTTCATTAGTACATGTCGCTCAATATTAGTTCAAGTGATATGTAAATATTGTTTGTCGCTGCAGCCCGAATTAGCGTTCCAGAGGGGTAAATTACGTAATCTTTCGAACGAGCATTAGGGCAAATCAACTGTTATTTTCCCCTATAGAATTTGACATGACTTAGCAATATCTGCGCTTCAAAGCGCGCGCTTAGTAAATTGACGCGGCTCTACATATTTCTAGGGCCGTTACGTCGTGTCAGATATTTTTACATGCTTTGTTACGAATAGAATAGGTTAGGATATATCCCGAAAAATCAAATACTCGGCACACAGTTTTCGGAATTATGAAATTCGGAAAAAGTACACTTTAGGATTGGGCCGCCCGGTGTCTTACTGGCGTGAATCTCATAGGAGAAAATATCAATAAAACTTTACAAAGTTAGATATTTATAGAGTCCAAAAAAGCCATTCCCGAAAAGTTGCATCACGTATTCTCTCTTGCGCCGAAGACAAACTCTCTTACATTGAGGCGTGGTATACACGAATCGTGGCATACCCTTATTTGCGATATACTACCTATAAATAGGAAAAATAAAGACTCCAGCTGAGGTTCAAAGACAAAATTATGCCGTTAAAGAACGTGCAGGTCTATTTATTTATTTATTTATTTAATTAGGCTCACAAAACAAGTTAAAGTCTATGAAATAATACAATTTTTGCAATAATGTTCGGATCTGGACTTTAACTCAAAATATATGTGCACAGAAAGAGTTATTTAAAATAAAATTTATTTTTAGAGGATGGCCGATTTTAGTCGGTGGTTGTTAAACTCTATTAGTGACAATGAGACCTACGTTTTTTCTCAGTGGACGTCGCATACAACGTCTCTTGCTAGTATCCGTCTGTGTCTCGTAGAGATGCTAAACACGTGTCGAGGGTTTCCCATTATTGGTGGTAGTTTGTTGTATTTATTAGCATTTTTGCGCGAGCGGAGGGCGGTTTAGAACATTGACTGCATGCAAAAATACGCAAGTATGTCATGGCATTGTCACTAATTACATCTGCACGTTTTTAAGAGGAATAGCAAAGGAATACGTTGGTCTAGAAATTTTATCATGGATTTCCGCAAAGTAACGTCTCATTTTATCAGAATCAGAATTAAACATTTATTCGCGACCCACAAATACGAGACAAAAACAAAAGATAAAGTATATCTATGCCGTGTCACGAAATGGGCTCAACTCAGCATGATGCTGGCTTTGCAGCCAGCGCTGATCTTCCGTCAGGTCCACCCAGTGAGGACACGGCAGATAACACATAAGCACATAATAATAACAAAAAACAAGAAAACAAAAACAAAGTGACATTTGAGAAAACAAAACATAATATTAAAATTAGGAGTAAACTAAAAAATGCTTCACCGTCAGCGCATAATTTTATTTGGCGTGACCCGTAAACGCTGCCATTCCATTATCACAAGGTTGATTGACTATTTTTTTTTTCAAAAAGAAAGAAGGAAAAAAATATGCCTAATGTAATGACCAAAATCTCATTCAAATATCTTAAACAATTACGACATTAATGTTGCTTATGAAAAAGAGAGAGAAACGTGGAGAAAACGCTCAGTAAATGACAATCGTTTCATATGAAGGTGTGTTTTACGGAAAAGGGAAAGAATGGGGTATATTTATATACCCCATATATTTTTTCATTGTTAAAAACTTTCACTTCTTCTCTTTTTTTCTTTTCTTTTTGTAATTAGATTGTAAGCCCTTCCAACAAAATATGTGTTTTACATGGTCCGAATTAAACGATTTTTAAAAAATATTCTGTCCCTATTCCACAAAATGCACCTCTTAAAACTTTGTGATTATTCACCCTTATGATACTTTTTCCTCCATTTGAATATTTTTGAAATCATTTTTAGAGAAATTTCCAATTTATTGATTATTATTTACTCGACTGATAACTTTTTCAGATACACGGGCGCACTGAATGCAGTCGATGACCACGACGTCATGTCCGCGATGGCGCTAGTATCGCACGTGCTCTGCTACGTCAATTCAGCGATCAACCCAGTCATTTACAATTTTATGAGTGGTAAGTCTTGTGGTAGGACCACAGAATACTAAATACTATAGAAAGGCGATGTGAGCGTGGCCCGCATGTCACTACTTTGAGCATGCGCTCAAAGCTTTCGCGCCAGCGTCGCCTGATCGCCGTGCAGTCGCTCACAAAGTTGTAGGCGACGTGGAGGGGATGAGGTGGCGACACCGCTCCCGATAGAAACCGCGCTTGATACCCCTTCTTTAGTGTTCTGTGGGTAGGACTGACTACAAGGGTATAGCGGAATGCCTTTCAGATATGATTGTTTGCTGCAAATAAATTGAATAAGCAGTCCCCTACTACGCAACGGCAGGTTTATCAGGATGTGTTGGGAAGTCTTGTAGGAGAAGATTTTCTGCAAAAGACTGCAATTAAATAAGCAAACATCTGGTGTCAGGCAGCACTGACACCCGTACTGATAGGAAAATGAAGACATAAATATGGTAGAACTACGTAGTCTGGCAGATATCACGGAGCGATACAAACTCGGTTCTTAGGTGGAAGATAAACTGTGGTGTTGGAAGGCAAGGGGAAAACCACCACACTACATCCCTAAATTGGAGTACCTAATGGAATACTGTAGAATAGACTGGAAATTACTTCACCAGCCCTGCTAGCATAACTTGGCTCTCTACTCTACTCGCGCGCGTGATAGACTATCTGTCACTTTTGACAGCATTAATCAGAAAGTGACGGACAGTCTAACTCGCGCGCGAGTAGAGTCGAGAGTCAAGTTATGCTAGCAGGGCTGGGCAGTGGGTACGTAGATTTAGGCCGCGGTTTGGACGCCAGCGGTATATTGTTTCAGTTAGTGTTCAAGGTTGGCATACAACGTGCGTGCGACACTACTGAAGTTACAACGGTCGGTAGGCTATAGTGACCACTGACCATCAGGCGGGCCGTAGGCTTGTTTGCCACTGAAGTGGTATAAAAAAACCGGACAAGTGCGAGTCGGACTCGCCCGCCGAGGGTTCCGTACAAAATTACAAATGAACACTTCAGATTTTTCCCTGTACTAATTGTAGTAGGTATAAGTCTATATTACTTGCCAAATTTGATAGTTCTAGGTCAACAGAAAGTACCATATACATTTTGATTCCCTTAAGAAAGTCGCAATATGCCGTATCTTTTTTAGGGTTCCGTAGCCAAAATGGCAAAAACGGAACCCTTATAGTTTCGTCATGTCCGTCTGTCCGTCTGTCCGTCTGTCCGTATGTCACAGGCATTTTACTCGAAAACTATAAGGTTTATTTGAATAAAATTTTGAGGATAGGTGTATTTTGTTAGCCGCTACATAGTTTTGTAATTAAAATTACTAAAATAATTTTTTTTAGGGGTGCACTCCATATATAAAACTGAAAGTCAAAAAAAAATATTCATTGTAAGCCCATGTGTGGCACATCAATCGATAGGCCTTTCAAAATAAATATGAGGTTTCTTAGCATTTTTTTTGATTAAGTGAATAGAGTCGGAGATAATCGCCCCGAAAGTCACTAAAATTCTGTCCCCCCCCTCTAATTTTTGAACCGTGCATTGTAAAAATATGAAAAAAATCATGGACGTAGGGCTTATTAAATTCTTTCAGCGAAAATTGTTTTGAACAAGATCGGTTCAAAGGTTTTCGAGATATTGCTGAAAAACTGGCTTCCTTAAAGAAAAGGACGTAAGCGCCGTAAGATTTCTGTGACGATACGACCTTTTTAATAGGCACGGAACCCTTCGTTTTGCGTGGTCCGACACGCACTTGGCCGGTTTTTTTAAGTATACTTAGAAGTTTGATTTTTTCACAGCTTCAAGGGACTGTAGACCTGAGTATAATATATGGTTTTAATTTCAACTCGAACCCCCAGGCTTTCCCGAAATAAAGGGTCTTGACAGACAGACAGACGGACAACAAAGTGATCCTATAAGGGTTCCGTTTTTATCCTTTTGAGGTACGGAACCCTAAAAAGTATTCATTAGTATTGAAGCGGCGCCCCGAAAATTTGTGTCAAGGTCCGATCGATCCTACCTGACTAGAACCACTACAGAATACTGCCCTGTGATTGGTTGAAATATTGAAGCTGCGCGCTCCACTAGCACAGGAGCCGTAGCATGGTTAGCCTTATCTCGCGACAAGTGACAAGATAAGAGCGTCGTCTCGTTCTATCGAACGGTGTCAGCCAGTGACGCACGCTCTATCCTATCACCCTGATCTAGAAGTGAAGTTGTCAATTTCGAAAATTTTTGATTGGTGCGGCTGTATGAAACTTAGATTTTCCTGTCTTTTGTAGTTATTTATTTCCTCGCAAACGTGATGAAAAACATTGTGTATAACACGGGCGTAAGAATATTGCAAACTCGAGTCATCAAAAGCCGCCTTCGGTGTCGGGCCTGATAGAATCTTGTTCGCAATATTCCACTTAAACAATGTACTACTAGCCCCTAGGGAAAATAATTTGTATAGGGAATACCCTATACAAATTATTTTCCCTAGGGGCTAGATATGTAATACTTTAGCCCTGCTTGCTAAGCCTAATATGACTAACTTTTCGGGCAAGAGAAGTGAAAAATGATATTATGAAACATAGGAAACATTTTTTCGTGAAACAGAGAACTTTGTTTAACGGCTTAGAAGAAATTATCTTTTCTGATTACACTACCCAGACGCAATTAAATAAATGTAGGCCTTTAATGAAATAAATATAAGGCTGGGTTTACACGTTCGCTCCAACAAGCCTAATGGAGTAAAAAGCCACGTCAAAATTGGTCCATCAATATCAAAGCTGTAGCGTTTAAAATTAGTGGCCATGTAAGCTCTGCTGTAGAACTCGTAAGACTGTGTTTTTGAAAACTTTCTAAAAAACAAAACTTGTTACTGTGCCATAAATTTAAAACACATAAAAAGAACAAAAAATGTGTATAGAATTAATCCTAGAGTCCTGGCGGCTGACGAGGAGTTTTTAGTGGCTAGAAATACCACACAACCCAGACTTTAACCCGAGGGCTGGAAACTTGGTTCGCAGGTTTTCCCCAAGAATAAAATGTTCTTTGCTTCAGATCGGGCCAAAATTCTTTCATATGTCCGGTTGTCCAGTTGTACGCCTCTGCAGGTCGCATTTCTCAACCGATTCTCGTGAAATTTTATGAGCAGGTTCGATAGTTATATAGATTTTTTTGTCGATTATTGCTTGAAAATTTTCAAAAAATATTACTTTTTAAAACACAGACTCGCGAGTTCTACAGCTCGCAGAGCCACTAGTTTTATTTATTTATACATATTTTGTCACTGTGACAAACGGCGCGCCGCGGGGCGACGGTGAACACCCAGCTTAAGGTTTTTCAGTTAAAGGAGAATGATTTGGGGTCGACGTTGCCAGCCGCGACATTGTGGGACGCACATTTGAGGACTATTTGAACGAAAACGCGGTTACAAAACATAATTTTATTATTGTTTAATATGGCACGCGTCAAAGCGCTAAAGTAGTTGAAGGGCAATTGTTGCTTAATTCGCGCGCATTATTACTTGGGCCTTTCGACCCTCATCTGAAAACAAGGCATGCGTATTGTACGCCTACTATGTTGGTGATGTGATTAAGATAGAATCTAAATACCTAATATTATGACTTGTGTGAAAAACCGTTTGTTTGTTACTTTTTACAAGCTTTTATTTAATTTTTCGTTTCGTTTCGTTCGTATGTAAGTACCTATCCAAGTTAGGTCACATAACCTAAATTTTTTTAAACTAAGTATCAAACAACCCGCCCCGCGTCCCTCCTGGTGCAAAGGTGCCCATTACGCTAGCCGCATTGCCGCGCTGAACAGCTATGGCTAACCTTTGCACCAGAAAGGACAAACCTAGACCTAACCTAAATTGGAGTAATGGAGAACTAAAAGAATAAGTTGGAAATTATTTCGCGGACAAAAGACTCTTAAAATGAAAATATTATGAAAACATAACTCTATTATAAGGTACGGTAGCCTAGTGGGTCAGGCATGTGGCTGTCAAGCGGCGGTCGTGGGTTCGAATCCCGGCTCGTACCAATGAGTTTTCCGGAATTTATGTACGGAATGTTTACCGTTCGCTTTTCGGTGAAAGAAAACATCGTGAGGAAACCGGTCTAATCTAAATACGGTCTAGGTTTCCCTCTGGGTTGGAAGGTCAGATGGCAGTAAAACTAGTGCCTATGCCAAATCTTGGGACTAGGTGTAAAAGTGGA
Organism: Epinotia nisella; assembly: GCA_932294315.1. Lineage (NCBI taxonomy): Eukaryota > Metazoa > Arthropoda > Insecta > Lepidoptera > Tortricidae > Epinotia > Epinotia nisella. The sequence goes on from OW028693.1 coordinate 14,658,670, forward strand.
CCCCGGGCTACTTTAGGAAACAACCGGGAATAACGCTAGGGATGATGATAACTCTATTCCTTAAAAGATTAGAAAAATTGTGCGTTAATGAAAAGCAGCAAAACAGTAAAACTACTTAGTACTTTTGATATCCCAGATAAACGAAAAAACGAAGACGAATTTTTCCGTTAAAATTCTAATGTTATCTGGAATGGCATATAATTTATCCTTCAGAATTTGCAAGTAACTTTGTTACGGGATTTCCGAACCCACTTTTGATATTTTGAAACCGCCGTGTTCCAGAAAAGTTCCGTCACGAGTTCCGCCGTGCGTTCTGCTGTTCCCCTGGCTACGTGCCGGAGAACTCGACCACCGTGACCTTCACCACCAAGTCCAAGCGTTCCATCGTCGAGACGCAGTCCCTCACTCATAAGATCGTCGGCGAGAAAAACGGAAATACGTAAAAAAGGATAGGTATATTATATATACGTAAAAGATAATAAAGATAATATATAAATCAGCGCTGGATGGTTCCTATCCAGCTAAGGCTGAGACTGGTACCCATTGCCTAGATATTTAAATTCTTTTAAGTTTGTCCTTTTTTTGTTGTGTTAAGATTTATGTAGATGTAACTTAATTAAGTTGTGGTAATAAAACACTTTTTTTATTTTGTTTACGTTAACGTTGTACTTAACTGCTAGTCAAATCGGTGACTTATTCTAAAATATCAAAAACGTGTTGAGCAACAAGTACAAAAAGTACAAAAACTGTATCTAAAAATAAAAATACACGTAAAAACGGTGGAACTCCTTTCCTCTCTGCCCTAGTCGGGCAAAAAATGAATAACTTAAGTATTTCCTAAAAAATGTGCATTTAAGTATAAGAAATATAATGTTAGTAAATTAAGTTCTTTGAGAACAAATAAATAGGTTCTTGAGTTTTTTGTAATTGAGATAAACTAGTCCCATTTTGTATTTATGTTACTCGTACGCAAGGTTGCACCTATAAGGTAATGTCAAACTGTATGCAATGATTAATTAAGAATTTTGTCAATATTTTATATGAGAAAGGGCTTGACGCAAGTGGACAACTGAGTTGAAAAATGGTTTTTAAAATCATAATATTTTTGAACAAGCTATCCAATCCAACGAAACCCCACACCATGGGATTATGAGAAAAAAATTACATCCCCACTTTACGGGTAGAAAGGGCACCTTAAGTAATTTTTTTTCAAGATTTTATATTGTACCATTTTGTCGGTGTGATTGATTTATATACCCATGCCGAATTACAGATTTCTAGTAGTAAGTGTCACTGAGCTCAGCTGCAGACGGACAGACGGACGGACAGACGGTTGGATAGACGGACATGGCGAAAATATAATGGTTCCTTGTTGACTACGGAATCCAAAAAAAAGGAGAAGGTTCTCAATTCGTCGGAATCTTATTTTTTATGTTTGTTCCCCGATTACTCGAAGACGCCTGGACCGATATAGAAAATCCTTTTTTAGGGTTCCGTAGCCAAAATGGCAAAAACGGAAGCCTTATAGTTTCGTCATGTCCGTCTGTCCGTCTGTCCGTCTGTCCGTCTGTCCGTCTGTCCGTCTGTCCGTCTGTCCGTCTGTCCGTCTGTCCGTATGTCACAGGCATTTTACTCGAAAACTATAAGGTGTATTTGAATAAAATTTTGAGGATAGGTGTATTTTGTTAGCCGCTACATAGTTTTGTAATTAAAATTACTAAAAATATTTTTTTTTGGGTTGCACTCCATACATAAAACTAAAAGTCAAAATTTTTTTTTTCATTGTGACCCCCCGTGTGGCACATCAATTTAACCCCTTTTGTCCATTTCTTTTAAATTTTTTTTAACTCGGAGAAAAAATATCTAAAGTAATGACCTCCGAGTAATGTATCTTGGCATCACGAGATCAAAGCACATTAGTCAATGCAGATTTTGAGGTAACACCATGTAGTGAGTCATAATAGTTTTTGCATTTTTGTGATTTTTTTAATGTTTTTTTTTTTAAATAAAAAGTTAATTATATCACTCCAGAAGACTAAAATACACGTAAACTTAAGTTGAAAAAAAAAGCCAAAAAAAAAAAAATTCAATTAAAACCACTTAGAAACAATTGGGTTGTGTCCTCATGTTAAAATTGATAGCGCAGTGTTGCTAAATTAATAGTAAACCTTCAAATAAATGCAATTAAGTATAAATTACGAAATATAATTAAAATCATAAAAAGATATGGCCCTTGAAAGTTTACAAAAAATATGCATTTTTTTTATTGTCCAAAAGTAAATTTAAAGCTACCAATAGAATCCTTACGCTTTTATAGAAACAATATTGTATGACAACTATGGTCCTAAACGCAGTATTTCGCAACCGAAACAGCAATTTACTTGATTTTCCATATAACGACTAGTACAAATATTACCCTGTGACGTCATGATTCAATGTTAATCAGTATGGAACGTTTTCGGCTACCGCCAGCGAGGTCCGTCTTTAACTCAATTTTTTGGGTATTTATGTTCTTTAATTGTACTTACTCCCATACAAACATTTGTTCCACACCAAAAATTGGTTCGAATGGCATCGTAAAAAAAAATTAGGACACAAGCCTATTGCTCACAAGCTTAATAATCTACCGTTTAATTTATTGCTCCTATTACGGGCCACACCCTGTATATAATATTCGTAAAACCTCGCGTTAATTAGACCCAACCGCAGACACAAATCTGGAGAATGACGGATGATGGGATCCTGAAGAAATCGAGGGAACTCTTCAAATAAGACGGAGCAAAATTGAAGTCGGTTAAAACATTGCTTTTACAGAAAATTATCTAACTTACCTAATCTAATGCTGTTATTCTCATCGATGATCATATTTTAATAGATATGTGATTAAATTTTGTATGTTATGTAAATGTAACGATGAATGTTTAAAATAATATCGATGTTAAATATCCATGACGTCTTTTATTGCGCTTATACCCCCTTCACGGCTTTTAATTGCATTGATCGTTTGTAAATATTTAGATGTAGGTATTATATATTAAGTTCGCCCCGCCTCTTCAACCTGTACATGAACCGACTGCTGGAGGAGCTCAGCAGTGCCAGTATGGGGTGTTCTATAGATGGGGTGCGCGTGAATAACATCAGCTACGCGGATGACATGGTGCTGCTGAGCCCATCAGTGGGTGGCTTAATTAGTTTATTGCGCAAATGTGAGTCATACGCGGAGGCCCATGGGCTCAAATATAATGCTAAAAAAAGCGAGATTATGCTTTTTAAAGCAGGCAATAAGAGCTACAGAGTCCCCTCTGTGACTCTTTCTGGGACACCCTTAGCACAAGTCCAGCATTTTAAATATTTGGGCCACTGGGTCACGGATGACATGTGTGACAACATGGACATGGAGAGGGAACGCAGAGCGCTGGCTGTGCGCTGCAACATGCTGGCTCGTAGGTTTGCACGATGTACTGATAAGGTGAAGGCTACGCTTTTTAAAGTATATTGCCAGTCCTTCTACACGTGCAGCCTATGGATCAGCTATACGCAGCGGGCATACAGTACTCTGCGAGTGCAGTATAATAACGCGTACAGGGTGGTGTTCGGGCTGCCGCGACACTGCAGCGCCTCAGGTATGTTCGCGGAGGGACGGATCGATGGCTTCCACGCGATCATCAGGAAGCGATGTAGCTCGCTGCTGAGGCGGTGGCGCGCCAGCTCCAATACCATCCTGTGCTCGCTGGCCGATCGGTGGGACTCACCGTGGCTAAAGCACTGGGTGCAGCTGCATGCCCCAATGTATAGAACCCTAAATTAATTTACATAATACTAACCCTAGAATTAAGTGGTATGTTATTAACACGGTATGGACTTTGTCCGAAATAAAAATAAATTGATTGATTGATTCATTATAAGTATGTCAGTTGTCCTTCAAAATCATCATCATCCAGTTTGTGCCCTAAAGGAGCCCGGGGTCCGCTTTGGCACCTAATCCCAAGATTTGGCGTAGGCACTAGTTTTAACACCGGAACAGACATGTAAGTGGTCCTTCAAAATCATCATCCAGTTTGTGCCCTAAAGGAGCCCGGGGTCCGCTTTGATACCTAATCCCAAGATTTGGCATAGGCACTAGTTTTAACACCGGAACAGACATGTAAGTGGTCCTTCAAAATCATCATCATCCAGTTTGTGCCCTAAAGGAGCCCGGGGTCCGCTTTGGTACCTAATCCCAAGATTTGGCATAGGCACTAGTTTTAACACCGGAACAGACACCGGACACTGGACGCCGGCTGGACAGAGAAACGATTTTCGGCTCAAGCTGCTCGTTCGCTTCGCTCGCTCGTTCGATAAACAGGAAAAGTCTGTGACATTGTAACTTTGTAAGTTTGAATGTAATGGGTAATCTCCGGAACCACTGAACTAATTTCAAATAAATACTTTGCTTACCTAGTATATTGTCAGACAATAAAGCACCTAAGCGAAAAGCTTACAAAAATACTGAAACTAAAAAAATAAGTTGGCCGCTTCGCCGCTGCTACTTATTCCAATATACTTCTATAAACTATATTGTATGATTTATTTCGTTCTGCTAAAACATGTAGAGTTTAAGATTTAGACACACGTGAGCAAGCTACATACAACTGCCCGTGGGAAAAACATGGTGTGCCTAAATGTAATCCCGCTACTTTTAAGGTTTGACCTTGCGATTTGTTAATTGTCATTGAAAACGCTACTTTTAAAGGGAACTGTAGTCGTTTAAAGTTAAATGGCAAGTTAAGTTGCGCATTAACATTACGGGTACGCCTACTTTTAATTCGAGTTTGTGGGAAGGTACCCCGGATAGCTCCAGAGAGTTTAAGAACTCAACCGGGTAACTGGTGCTGTCGTCGGATGTCATTACTGTATCTATGGAGATGCAAACTGTTGTTTCGGTTGATATTTTTTCCAAGATTTTTTTATTTATTTTTGATACTGTCTCATTTTTTGGTGTTAGTATGGTTCTTTCACACAACCAATTTTCATCCAGAATATTTTGTTGTAGATTCGGAAAAACTTGAGCAATAAGCTCGTCTTCAGAATCCACAACATGACAAAATTGGTTGGTGAATAGAATCATACCTTCATCATCAGCTTTTAATCGACCGTCGCCTATCTCGAGCAATTTTTGAGCATACGCACCCGACTCTACATCATCAAACAGCTGGACTCGCATGTTTGTCGTGAGATGGAACTTTTCCACCTTGGTCCACACGCGTGATGCTTTCAGACAGTAGCTGACTTACACAAATATGTCGCCTTCTAGTAAACAGTACAGTTTTATTTTAAAAACCCTGATATTGTAATTATAAAAATCATTAAAAGATAATGTAACCTTCAGAAAATACTTGCCTATAATACGTAGTCTAATAGCGATGAACACTTCGCAACAATCACCAAAGTTAAGCAACGTCGAGTGAGGTCAATATTTGGATGGGTGACCGTTTTTTTTCTTCATACAAATTCTCAAACGCTTTTTGACCCCCTTAGGGAATGAATTTTCAAAAACGCAGAAATTAGTTTTCTAATATTTTGATATAAAATTAATCTACGAAGTTTCAAGTTTCTATTTCAAAAAAAAATTTAAGTCCCATACAATCTTTGGTTCCTTATTCCACCCTCTGAAGTAATTATATCTAAAAAAAACGGCACGCTATATCCTACTCTGAGGTATAAACAACAATATTGGAAAGTTTCAATAAAATCGGTTCGCATATTTTTGTTGAATCTGTCCTCAATGCCACCTATACCACATTAGTGAAGAATCCATGTTTCTACTGAATAACAAAAGATGGCGCTGGTGATGTGTTCTTAAATCGGTTATTCTCGAACTCTGTCTACGATACCTAAACTCCATCAAACTCTTTTTTATACGTTCTCATATAAGAATTACCTACTACGGCTAGAATATGCCTGGAAATGTGTGAAGCTCTGCATCGCACTATTGAAGTTTTTAACGTTAGTTGTATAAATACAATTTCTGTTGTTATTAATTTATTATGTATCTTTGACCACATGGATTTCCATATAAAATACTAGTTGACAATTGTTTCTACAGCATAATAAATAAATAAATAAAATAAAATAAAATAAAATAAAATAAAATAAAAATAAAATAAAAAGCCTTTTTATTTCTCACGTATTACAAAGAATTACATTACTTATTTTTTTTCTTATTCTATCTTATTATTTCTCTGTAATTATTTTACATGCAATGATAATTTGATTTACATAAAATACATTAATTTAATATCTTATTATTTCTTATAATTAGTAACATTCAATGCAATAATAATTTAATTTAATTTAAGTATGTATGTCCTGAGTTCAGTTAATTTCTTTTTAATTATTTATTATTTAATTATTTCTTAGTTCATTATTTAAATACATTGTAATTGAAATACATAATTATATTGTTTTGAATAACTCAATTTTTTATCAAGTTATTGTGAGAACCCCTCCTGTGAAGGTAAAGGCCTCCTCCAGTGATGACCATTTCTCTCTATCTTTTGCAGTTTTCGTCCAGTCTTTTCCTCCTATTTGGGTGATGTCGTCAGCCCATCTTGTTACAGGTCTGCCTCGCTTTCTAGTCCCTGCAGGTCCCGGCCATGAGGTTATCCGTGCTGTCCAACGATCATCGGTCAATCTACAGCATAAACGAATTCTTATTCCATAAGCTTTAATTGTTAATTGACATCTGAAGAACTTATTTGTATAATTATCCTATATATAGATTTTTTTTTATTGTGATTTAAATATTTTCATTCTTTTAAATTTAAAATTTGAATAATTGATGTCAAATTACATTTAATCTACTAAATCTAATTATTATTATAATGACCGAGTGATCCAATCACTGACAACTATTTTCACACGTCTACCTAGACTGAATATATCATGGGAAACAATGCTTGTAATTTAAGATCTTATGTTACCATATGTTCATTGTGAATAAACGATTTCATTCATTTCATTCATTCATTCATTCATTCATTCATATAGACACTGTTTCACATTTATAATATTAGTGTGATACATACTTAAATACATAGAAAACATTCATGACACAGGAACAAAATATTCGTGCTCATCACACAAATAAATGCCCTTACCGGGATTCGAACCCAGGACCTCTTGCTTCGTAGGCAGGGTCACACTACCAACTAGGCTAAAGCGGTCGTCAGTCAGTTATTAATAATATCATCAAATTATAGGTGGACATAATTATTCAAACTTCATTGTCATCACTTTCACTGCCGGGAACCCGCCTAGTGGGCGTCGGGATCGGCTACGAGCGTAGCGCATATTACTTCAAACATGGAATGTTTATTCGAACACTTTCATTTCTTAAGTTTTTTACCTATACAGAATTAGAAAAGGCTATTAACGCCATCTATTGAAAATAGTCAGTTGTTGCATACTTACGCCTATCCCAAGAGTAAAGTTTTGTAAGTTCTCCATTTTAAGATAGTATCGAGTCCTGAAAAATGAGCGCCATCTAGTCTATGTCATCTAAACTAAAAATAAATGTTATCTTCTACGACGTTTGAAATGAAAAGCGCGTCACAGTTTGGAAAAAGCAATGTAGATGGCGCTGATTTCCATTTAGTTTTTTTTTTAAGTTACCCATGTATTTCAGTTTCGAGACATTCACAATAAAATTTTCCTCAAAGATCAAGAGATTTATATCATCAAAGGTATATAAGGGACGTTAACTTAAGCCTTATACATTATGCAATGGTATGTTATAGCTTGGTTGTTTTGCGGTGATAATATTGCAAGTTTTTTTTAAGTATGACAAAAAATATAGTATTTATTGGAATATCTGGTTCAGCTTTCATTGATCTAAGTCTCATCTTAGAGTTATGATCACCGTACAAACAAAATAAGGAAATCTCAATTGAGACCTGGGCCGCTATTCCATCGGCTACAATTGACAGAAGGACATAGGAGGACATCCTCATTTTAAATTTGAAAGACAGAGATGGAGTAGAGGTCTTATTTAACTGACTTCCAAAAACGGAGGAACTCGATTAAACAACTGTTTTAATGACGGATAGAATGAAATTTGATCTGATTACAAAATAACCAGAGAGCAAGTTGACCGCTAATTTCAGAACATAATAAATAGGTCTCCCCGGCCATACAAGTTAAAAACCGGCCAAATGCGTGTCGGACCACGCAAAACGAAGGGTTCCGTGCCTATTAAAAAGGTCGTATCGTCACAGAAATTTTACGGCACTTACGTCCTTTTCTTTGAGGAAGGCAGTTTTTCAGCAATATCTCAAAAACCTCTGAACCGATCTTGTTCAAAATAATTTTCGGTGAATGAAATTAAAAAGTCCTATGTCCATGAATTTTTCCATATTTTTAAAATACACCGTTCAAAAATTAGAGGGGAAGGGACAGAATTTTAGTGACTTTCGGGGCGATTATCTCCGACCCTATTCACTTAATCAAAAAAAATGTTAAGAAACCTTATATTTATTTTGAAAGGCCTATCGATTGATTTGCCACACGGGAGGTCACAATGAAAAATTTTTTTTTGACTTTTAGTTTTATGTATGGAGTGCACCCCTAAAAAATTTTTTTTTGTCACTTTAATTACAAAACTATGTAGCGGCTAACAAAATACACCTATCCTCAAAATTTTATTCAAATACACCTTATAGTTTTCGAGTAAAATGCCTGTGACATACGGACAGACGGACAGACGGACAGACGGACATGACGAAACTATAAGGGTTCCGTTTTTGCCATTTTGGCTACGGAACCCTAAAAATAAGTGTGCGTGTGGATTCAAGATATCTGCTTCAAAGTTGAGTTGACAGATTCAACCCGAGTACTATGTGTTACAAGTACGGTAAGAAACGAATCACGAACGAGAGCATATTAGAAGCCCGACGCCGAAGGCGGAGGGCTTTGATGACTCGAGTTTGTAACAATCTTACCGTACGTGTCGCATACAATGTTTTTCATCACATTTGCGAGGAAATAAATAACTACAAAAGACAGAAAAAATTATGTTTCATACAACCGCACCAATCAAAAATTCACGAAATTGACAACCTCACTTCCAGATCATTGCGAGTGGAGCAGCGCGCAGCTTCAATATTTCAATCACGGAGCAGTACAGCGGCTCGTGGCCACCTAGATTATTTTTCAACCATTGACAAAGCAGAATTCTTGTGGCCATTTGCTTAAATCAATCAGATCACACCCGTTACGCCCTTTAGGCGTAGGTAATAAAGGCTATTGTAGCTCTGTATGCCTGCGCGTTATGAAGCCCTTTACGAGCAAGTGTGATAAAAACATTTTTTTTTTATCTTTATTAAAGAGCTTTATCGCTTAGCGATTATGACGCTCCATATGATCAACAAATTACAATTTACAACAAAACACCTTAACGTCGATTGTTCATTCCTATATTCACGCCCTGGCTTCGTCCGACAGTGGAAAAGCCAGTGCGCTGTTGCACCCACCAACATCTAACAAGGTGCTACAGGATATCTTCAGTTGGCTTCTAAACGAGTCATTCCGCACACATTCCATCAATATATGGTATAGGTCTTGATATCACATTCTGTACAGTTCGGTGACGGAACTTTGCGCATCATAAATCCAAATTTATTAAGTGGAATGTGGCCGGAACGAAGTCTTAGTGCTATTACAATATCTTGACGACTAAGGGAGCAATCAATCCATGGTGTATTTAATAGTTCTGGTTGGATCGTTTTGTACCAAATGCCTTTTTGTTTGGACCTTTCATCGAAGTACTCTTTCCACTGTTATATAAAAACATAGTTACATATTTAGGTACATAGGTACATTGCAGGTTAATAGAAAGCTTGTAAAAAAATATTGAGATTGAGATATCGTAAGAAAGTTTTAATGCTACAGTTGATATCCCAATGGATTATACTTTTGATTTTCGCAATAAAAAATAAAGATGCATATTCCCTATTATAGTTTGAATGTCCGTCTGATGTCACATCAGGCATTTTACTCAAAAACATGATATTGTGTATTTGAAAGCCACTTCATCCTTGAAAAAACCCGCGGCACATACGCCCATTCTTTCCGGGTTAGGATTTTTTTCCGTGACAACTCAAAAACCTTTGTCGGAAATAGTTTTCATTGTAAGTTGACCAATATGTCCCTGATTGTTTCACAATTTTTCACATTTACTTTATAATTTTTGTGTAAAATGTTAGTGACATACGAAACATCCATCGAGTCATGACGAAACTATCCGTCCGTCCGTGAAAGTCAAGTTGGTCGCATTGTTAGTTTGTGTGTAGGATAATCTCCGGAACTACTCGTCTGATTTCAAATATTCTTTGACCAGTATTTAGAATAGAACATTCGTGTTGAAGAAAGGCTATAGTTATCTCGTGGTCCAACCTGGCCTTCTAGCATAACTTGACTCTTTACCTACTCGCGCGCGTGATAGACTATCCGTCACTTTTTGACAGCATTAATCAGAAAGTGACAGACAGTCTATCTCGCGCGCGAATAGAGTCGAGAATCAAGTTATGCTAGCAGGGCTGGGTTCCTTGTAATACGCAAGCGGAGACGCACGGGTAACTATAGTTGGGTCGTTCTTCTTTTTTACCGACAATGAACCGAGGTTTTTCTGTTTTTTTAGTTTTTGGACTATCGAAAATTGTGGTTTTGAAGTGCGATTTAAAAAAAAATGCATAGGTTTCTTCATTAGAACTAATTAAAGTTTCCTTTCTTGCCAATATAAATATTTGTTTACAATACAATACAATACAATACAAATACTCTTTATTGCACACCTCACACAAACAAAGCAGTTACAGAGAGAAACAATACAATAACATGTAGGTAGATGTAGGTGGATGTAGGTAGGGGTGGTTTACAATACAATACAATACAATACAAATACTCTTTATTGCACACCTTACACATTTACGGTTGGTTTCTAAAAAAAAACATGTGACAAAGTGGACTCTTTCAGTGGGGACAACATTTTGGTTTACCACTCTGTCACGGCATTCTACGAAAAAAAAACATTAAAAAAAATGCTAGTTAGAGAAAGTGAAATATTAAATATCCCTAATTAATAAAATAATATGGACGTTCATTCGAACATTATAAAACCGTAAACATCATTACTCAAATGAGATGCCGTAATAAGACGAAGGACAGGCTATTGTCGGTCGAAAAGAAGAACGACCCAGTTAGTAATCAATCAATCAATCAATCAATATATATTTATTAAGACCAACTTGGATCATGTTGTTAGTGACAATTATAATACTTATTAAACTAGTGTAATACATTTAGTCAAAATCATCTTCACTAGCCCCTTGGGTCTCGCTCGAGTGTTATTCGAGGATCGTAAATTATCCTCGACAAAAGGAAGAAAATAATCACTATTCCCGGAAGACATTAAAGAGGACGCTCTGTGTATTTAAAAAGGTCATTAACTTATAGTAAAGACAACACGGCCGTTGGGGCGGAAATGTTCTCGAGTGGCGACTACGTACCGGAAGGCGCGGCGTGGGTAGGCCCCCCACAAGATGGACTGATGACCTGGTAAAGGTCGCGGGAGTCCGCTGGATGCGGCCGGCGCAGGACCGGTCACTTTGGCACTCTTTGGGGGAGGCCTATGCCCAGCAGTGGACGTCTTTCGGGTAAATTTTGGGTAAAGGTATAGTTTGGATGACAATTCAATATTATCGTACCATCGAGCTGATCTGTTGACGATAGTTGATGACGTTATACACAGAAAAGAAATTAAATGTTTGACAGAAACAACACAAATACAATACAAATACTCTTTATTGCACGTTATCTCTAGGAATCTTCCCCTAACCAGAGGGACCTACGCAGATGTTTTCGTTAGCAAATCTAAAAATAAAAACGATTTCCTTTATTTGCATAGTCCCCTAAAGTGAGATTACAATAAAGAGAAACAGCAGTAGACACATTTCCAAATTTTGTTCATTTTCAAAGGAAAAGTTTGTTTGATTTGTAAGATTGTACGACCGGGGGTAATCTGCGGAACTACTTATTTGATTTTATTGTGATTCCGATAGAATGGAACTTTATGTAGTACCTAAAAAAAAAGGTGGTTTGGGCATGTAGAGAGGATGGACGAAAGAAGATTAACGAAGAGAGTGTATATAAAAAGAGTGGAAGGGGAGGCCTAGGTGAGCTTTCTCCGATCAAATTGGAGAAATGTTACAAAAAGGCCAGGTCAAAAGTACCCTAAACCGACTAGCATGTATGAGAAATGTTATGAAGGTGATTGAAGCGAAAGTAGTTTGTCAGGATCGTAGCAAATGGAGATCCGTGATCTCTGCCTACCCTCTGGGAAATTGGCGTGATTATATGTTTGTATATATATATATATAGTACTTAATACGCAGCTAGTTGTATGACTGTACTTATCGGTGTCCAATAGATCTCAACTTTAACAACTTTAACATTGGAACAATGGAACCTCGAGTCGAGGATCTGTGAACTAACACTTCAACTTCTTCAAGTTTAAGGTTGTTGGAATAACCTTAAAGATGAGTGAAAATAAGGACGATTAGTAGAGGGGCGTGACCTTGCGACTTCGTGACTTTGCGAGATGGCATCGGTATGCGGTATTTTGTACTTTGACGAAAGCTTACTGATGTCGCCCAGATCCACTTACTTGTCAGTATGCAATCAGTATTACATTGCGCAGTAATAATATCATGCACGGAAGCGGGGAGGTCCACTTGCAGTACTTACTGCATTCGTCACGCTCCGCTTCCGCGCGTCTAGCGTCGGAATGCACCCATTCAAATGTAGGCACACTGTTAAGAATCGGGACTCTACTGACAGCTGTCACACCGAAAAATCTAGTCGTCTTAAGATTGGTATCACTAATTGGTCTGAATTCCATCTCAGTAAATCAGGTTCCACATAAAGGTAAGGATATTATTAGCAAACTTTCTCTACTGTTCCCGCTCGAATATTCCAATTGACAGAGCGTATAGAATTATCCTCGCAACAGTGCAAATTTATCTTTATCGTGCCATCGCAGACGGTACTTCGGGTTAACGGACTGTGTCTAAAAAACGAATTTTAATGTACTGTTCTCTAAAGCTGTGCTAAAAGTGCTGACTTTAGTGTGGTAAGTTTTAAATGCACCTTAAATTTCTGTGAAAGAAAGTGCTGCGGAGGTGAAATTGTTTTGTGGGTAAAAAGGTTCGAACACTTTTTCAGTTGGGTCTGTGAAAATTACTATTAATACTCAACACAATAGAGATTTTTTTGCGCTAAACCTTTTTTTATTATTAATTATTATGGACAATTTTTCTCGGTTTGATTTTTTGAATCCTGACTGTTCCTGAGTAGAGAACCTATTTATTTAATTTCTATTACAAATTCAATAACACATTTGTTTGAACCTTGCCTGTGTATGAGTTGAGTTCGAAAACCAACATGTTTTATAAGATAATTTGAAATATAATCCCTGTTTTTAACATAAGTCTACAAATGTATTTGGAAACCATCTCCACAGAGAAGACTTTCGATTAAAAAAACCGCACTCAAACCGACATCCGTTTGGAAGCTACGATGCCACAGACAGACATACAGATACACAGATACACGCGTTAAAATTATAACACCCCTCGTTTGTGTCGAGGTCCCTTTAATTCGCTTAATTTTTTGGTAGACGCGGCTTGAAAAAGATTTTTTTATATTTATTTGCAAAGTAAAAGGTTAAAAAGAAGTCGGTTACAATAGAAGAAATTATGAAATGGAGAAAGCAAAATGGGATAGCACATTCCGCTTATTAAACCATTCCGAAGATAGCCCATTATAGAATTGGAACTTAGTTGTGAATTCTGTTAAGGGTGGGAAATAAGTTTCCGACAAAAAAATGTTTGAAAGAAGATCTGTTCAATATGGATGGACCGGACCAATCACTCTCCTCGAAATCTTCCATGAATGAGTTTGATGAAAGAAGCTTTTTTGGCCGACTGTACTTTACTTTGCTCTTTCATTATATACTCATCCAGGTAATTCTGACGATGTTTTCTTAGTCCCGGTTTACTTTGGGCTACGCTTCAACTTATTGATGCGATATCAGACCATGGTCTCCTATAAATCACGCCGTGCGCTGCGTCAAAACGCTTACCATGGAGATGTACTGTTGTGGCCGACGACCACAACAGTACATATCCATAGTAAGCATTGTGACGCAGCGTACGGCGTGATTTATAGGAGACCATAGTGATATGAAACTCCAGGTTCCCGTGGACTATTCTATCATAGAAACTCCAACTTACGACATGTATAGTACTTTATTTTCTTGCTGCACTTATGACACATCTCACAGTCACTCATACATATACTTAGGATCTATTTCTAGAAAGTCACAATCATATTGATTCATTTTACTAATTATTCGGCACCTCATCGCACTGCCAGCGCTCCCTCCAGACTACCCGCTTATGCCCAGACATCGACTTTTTATCCTACCTCCTCACCCAAAAAGGGAGGTTAAATCCAACAACCACGTCCGAGCAGGTTTTCAATACTATTCATTACCCTAATTTGCAATAAATTATATAAAATTACCCTCTTTCTTGTCAAAATCATCACAATAGCCTTAAAGATTTTTAAATACGTAAATATTAAAAAAACGAACAATAGACAACCTTCACTTCACTTGTTCTTATTTCCCTAGTTTATGACGTTTCATAAAAAGTTGCTGATATGACTATCAGTCAATATCCCTGTCATGCCTGCTATTGATACGGGTGGCATAAGCCCTGTCATTGTGGCACTTTTTGGAAGAGGCTTATGTCCAGCAGTGGACATATGTTGGCTGAAGTGGTGATGATGATCCCTATTAATAGACACCAAGAAAGACAACGGTGCTAAATGTGCTGAATTGAATGGAAACATTCCCTTAAACGTGCAATAACATTAGTGTAACCGAGTGCCAAGTAATCGGCACTGGCCCCCGTCCGATATCTTATGCTGATTGTAGCACTCATATTAAGCAAGGACATTTTAAATTGTAACTAAATATAGTGACTGACTGACTGACTCAAGACATTTTATTCGTCGTTTGACGTCTGTCCCTCTGAGGCGTAGTTAAGTAAGTGTAACCATACGGGGCCCGTGGCGTAATCATCGGATGGGGCCTTATTATAATAGGTGTCGCAAAGCAACTTCTGGTCACTCTCATGGCCGCGAAAGAGTACCAATAGCTTAGTTACCTGGATTAACATATATGCAACTATAAACATACCCTAACTACTTGCGGAATCTTTTATATATCTGACACCATGGGCCGCCTCGTGCGTACCAGCTCCATATGAGGTGTGGGGACTTTCGTCCCCGAGAATGTCCTCCAACCTCCCCTTCTAGACATCCCTTATCACATAACTGATACTGTTCCAATCCTCACGCTAGCACGCTGTGTTCCAGTTATAATTACGCGGGTGCGCCCTTGATTTGATATGGACTGAGGCTGAGACCCTATTGTTACATGACCATTCATGGACTACTAATATCTAATGAGATTAGAAGAGCAGCGTGACCACCGTGACTCTTTGATGCGCGATTTCCACATTTCTTTTCCACTTTACCACATGAACTGCTTTCCGAGAGTAAATACGTTGATTATTACAGACGAAAACCATATCACTGTTTGTGGGCCGATAATATTTGAGGAGTTCCGTCGATTTGGCACACTTGACATTTAGCGCTTCATTAGTTGCTATATCAAGGGAATCATATCAGAATCTGTAACGTACATTTACAGTTTTAAGTATAAACCACCCACTAGTAGTGAGTTCCATAAGTCATCTGTGGGTGGTCTTCATCATCAGTTCCACTTCACCAAATTTGTAATTTCCGGATGTAAATACACTAGTTATAATAGAAAATACCAAAATTATACATGCGTGCGTGCCTTATATACTTGAGGAGTTCCTTCAATTCCTCATGGTTCCCATCATCCATCTGGATTTTTGAAAAGAAAAGGGCCAACTTGGAAGCATATCATATACTTTCAAATAAAAATTGTACGTATCTGTTCATAAATGACGGAGTTCTGAGGTAGCACACATACAAAAAAACCGGCCAAGTGCGAGTCGGACTCGCGCACGAAGCACCCATCGTGCGCGAGTCCGACTCGCACTTGGTACTGAATGCATTGTTACAAAATCAAACGTCAATATTTACACCGATAGCGGTGTTTACAAAATTGCCTATAAACCCATTTGTGGTTATTCGCTTTGTTTTCAAACTAGAAACGTAGATTGTAATGCGATTAGATCAAAATTTTATTAAACTTCACCAGACCGTAATTCAATCGAATTCTGTAACACATTTTTACGTCATTCAATTGAGATTTCGCACCACTAAACTGTAACGAAGGCTCAACGAGGCCCAAAATCAAATGCAAACATGTTTGTAATAGTTTTTATTCTACAAGTTTTGCTGTGTGGTTTGGCGGACTGTTCTTTAAAAACGTTACAAAATGCGACGTACGACCTGGGTGACCACACTATTGTGTCGAGTAGTAACGTGTATCCCTATGTGGTGGCCATTTTGAATAAATCCAGGTACCTCTGCGCTGGAGCACTTATTAGTGACTCTTGGATTCTGACCGTTGCGGACTCGTTGTTTCCGTGAGTTTTAATTTTCTTTTAGTTAGGTATAACCAAAGGTTGTCTGGAAGAGATCGCTCTTCAGCGATAAGACCGCCTGTTGTCTACCTCTCCCTACATGTTATTGTATTGTTTCTCTCTGTAACTGCTTTGTTTGTGTGAGGTGTGCAATAAAGAGTATTTGTATAGTATTGTATTGTATAATCAGCTCAATACAAACCTGCACATATAACCGAAGAAATTGAAAAATGTATGTGAATTGATAATTTTGTTTAATATACGGGGTGTTTCCTGTAACAGGAGCAATAAATTAAACGGTAGATTATTAAGCTTGTGAGCAATTGTTTCTAAGTCGTTTTATTTGAAAAAAAAAATGTTTTTTTTTCTTCAACTTAAGTTTTGGTGTACTTTTTTACTGTTCTGGAGTGATATAAGTAACTTTTTTTTTTTTTTAATCATAAAAATATCTTTTGAAAACAAAAATGCAAAAACTATTATGACTCACTACATAATGTTACCTCAAAATCTGCATCGACTACTGTGCTATGATCTCGTGGTGCCAAGATACATTACTCAGAGGTCATAACTTTAGATCAATTTTTCTCCGAGTTAAAAAAAATTGAAAATGACAAAAGGGGTTACTACAAATGCAGTAAGGAAGCCTCCGTTTAATTTATTGCTCCTGTTACAGGAAACACCCCGTATTTTAATTTTTTGTGTCATATGTTATTATTATTTGTATGCCTTATGGCGAAGACATAGTGAGACCTTAAAATGTTCATAACACCTTTGTTTGTACCTATGTTTGATTGATTGATTAAACATAGTGTATTCTGTATTAAAACAATGGATGCTTTATATCCTGAGAACGTCAAAGGGATAAAATTGCTAACTCAAGTTGATATGGAAGTCCACGCAGACAAAGTCACGGGAAAATACTAGTTAAAACAACATCAAAGTACCAAATTTTGCTGCTAACCGTTTTCAAGGTAAATTACTTTGAAAATCGGTATTGTCGTCAATTTCGAACTAGGGCCAACTTGACGACCCTTTCATGCGTGTTCTTTGATGCGGTTACCTGTAGTCTTACGAGGGTACTACCTACTTAGCTTCAACGCTTATATTGAGGTATAGGCTTGTGACCTAAGATTTTTTATGACGCCATACGAACCAGTTTTTGGAGAGGAATAAATGTTTCTATGGGAGCAACTACAATTAAAGAACATAAATACCCAAAAAATTGAGTTAATGACGGACCTGGCTGGTGGCAGCCGAAACGCTTCATACTGATTGACTCAAAAGTATGACGTCACACTTTGCTATTTGAACTTAATAATAACGGATACCTAGTAAGCCATCAAGTTATTGTAATAAAGTTTAAATAACAAAATATTTTTAAAATCCTAAAAAAATAATATGTGGCCCTTGAAAATTAAAAAAAAAATAGTTTTTTTATTGTCCAAGTGTAAATTTAGAGCTACCAATAGAATCCTTACGCATTAGAAACAAACTTATAACTTATAGAAACAAAATTATACGACAACTATGAACCTAAACGCAGTATTTCGCGACCGATACAGCAATTTACTTAATTTTCCATACAACGAGTAGTACAAATAGCAAAGTGTGACCTCATACTTTTATGTCAATTAGTATGAAGCGTTTTGGCTGCCGCCATCAAGGTTAACCATGTGGTCTGAAAGAATGTATGTACTATTTATGTTCTTTTAATTGTAGTTGCTCCATAGAAACACTTATTCTTGAACGTCGTCTGCTATAGAACTCAGCTGGGTCGTCAGTTCAGGCCCTACTCGATTAGGCTTCAACACTTTAACATGCAGCGTCTATCTTCGCGTAGACAATGCAGCGAATTATTAATTCTCTACAAAATAATCCACTCATACATCGACTGCCCCTCCCTTCTCTCACTACTTTATTTCATTACTCGTTTTAAACAACGTAATCCCTCGCGCAGCATTTTCCAGTTGCAAGTATATAAAAATAACACGTCTTATTATAATCCCATAACAAGAATGTGTCGATTATATAATGACACAGTTGCGATGCATTCTTCTCTGGATATATTTATTGATAATGTGGCTAAATTTAAGAACAGCATCAGAAAAATATTTTACGATACTCAATAACCTCATAAAATATATTAATCATATTGTTTCACTATCACCTCATCATATTAAATATTTAAGTAATTTAACAACCACCAAAAAATTATACGGCCATCCTCTAAAAATAAATTTCATCTAAAATAACTCTTTCTGTGCACACATATTTTGAGTTAAAGTCCAGATCCGAACATTATTGCAAAAATTGTATTATTTCATAGACTTTAACTTGTTTTGTGAGCCTAATTAAATAAATAAAATAAATAAATAAAATAAAATATTCCTTTTATAAACTGTTTCGAATAGCATCTTAAAAAGCGTGTTAAAAAAGAAGCGGGTTGTGACGGAGATACAACTGATAATTAAGTTTAAGTGGATACTTCTTTGTTAGCTATGGAACCCTTGTACCCGTAAAATATATATCTGAATTAATTCACTAAATCTGTATAAGTACAGATACATCGGTATATATGGCAACATTGACTGACGTAGCTCATTTGACTCGCGATACATTGAAAATGGCGGTCATTTCAGTATTATTTTCATGTCCGCCACATAAACTAAATAACATTTTGTTATTTAGTTTATGTGGTTTAGTTTAGGTTAAGTTATTGTAATAAAGTTTAAATAACAAAATATTATTAAAATCCTAAAAAGATAACATATGGACCTTGAAAATTTAGAAAAAAATAGTTTTTTTTATTGTCCAAGTGTAAATTTAGAGCTACCAATAGAATCCTTACGCTTTTATAGAAACAAAATTATACGACAACTATGAACCTAAACGCAGTATTTCGCGACCGAAACAGCAATTTACTTAATTTTCCATACAACGATTAGTACAAATAGCAAAGTGTGACCTCATACTTTTATGTCAATTAGTATGAAGCGTGGTAGTTGTTGTTCCAATAAAAAATGTAGATCTTGATGATTTGTTTAATTGAATTATAACTACATAGTTTAATTAAATATTAATCAGCTTCAAAAGGACGCAAGTAACGTGCGTGCGCGTCAGAGTTCTATTAGGTGTGGTCGCTGGCCGCTGTCCGCTTGGCGGTGTCTGGGGATCGGTTCCGAATAGTTCCGATGAATCCCGAACAAAGCGTTTTGGCTGCCGCCATCAAGGTAACCATGTGGTCTGAAAGAATGTATGTATTTATGTTCTTTTAATTGTAGTTGCTCCATAGAAACATTTATTCCTTTTATAAACTGTTTCGAATAGCATCGTAAAAAGCGTGTTAAAAAAGAAGCGGGTTGTGACGGAGATACAACTGTTAATTAAGTTTAAGTGGATACTTCTTTGTTAGCTATGGAACCCTTGTACCCGTAAAATATATATCTGAACTAGCTTTTGCCCGCGGCTTCGCCCGCGTACTAAGAGTAATGTTAACCGTCTACAAAAAAGGTTCTCAGTTTCAGTCTTTTATAAGTATATTTAGATCGACTCTACATATCTAACATAGACTCTGCATATCGAACATAGACTCTACATATCGAATCTACATATCGACTCTACATATCGACTATAAATATCGAATCTACATACCAACTCTACATATCGACTCTACATATTTAGATAGATGTCCACTGTGTACTTAGATAGGCGTCGACTCTACATATCGACTACATATCGACTCTACATATCGACTCTACATATCGACTCTACATATCGACTTTACATATCGACTGTACATATCGGCTCTACATATCGACGCTACATATCTGGATCCCCATATAAAATTTCACCCCCTCTTTTAAGGGGTTGGGTGCAGATTTCCAAAAAAAAATGATGCACGATTTTTTTGTTAGTCACAAATAGTCCGCATACCAATTTTTAGCTTTCTACCTTGAAAATTGCGGAATGCTCCATACAAACTTCCACCCCCCATTTTAGGGAAGTGGGGGGTTAGAAAGAGACAAAAAGTAGCCTATGTCACTCTCCATCCCTTCAACTATCTCCACTTAAAAAATCACGTCAATTCGACGCCTCGTTTTGCCGTGAAAGACGGACAAACAAACAAACAAACACATACACTTTCCCATTTATAATATTAGTATGGATTAATTCACTAAATCTGTATAAGTACAGATACATCGGTATATATGGCAACATTGACTGACGTAGCTCATTTGACTCGCGATACATTGAAAATGGCGGTCATTTCAGTATTATTTTCATGTCCGCCACATATACTAAATAACATTTTGTGCTTAACAACTAATGGCAAATAAAGAAGCATTAAAACATGTAACAAACAATTATTTGAAATCAGATTAGGCTTCTCTACAAAAAGTTATTCCGGAAGTCACGTGATACATTTTGAACTGTACCCCTATACAAGAACGCGAGTACAGAAGTATCCACTTCAAAAATTTAGGTCACAAGCCTATTCTAGTAGCATAATTTGTTCTTCGAGTTTGTACAGGCTATTAACCCTTTGGGTGATTAACGAATAAACGTGGACGCAGTCGCTAGTAAAAGCTAATTGCATAGGTACTTTCTGTCGCTACACTATACACACACACACTCAATTATACACACTATCACACACGCATTCCCACCCCACATACACTTGTGTTGTTTGTTACACTTACCTACCACTAAAGTTGGTTATATTTAGGGCTGCCATCCGTCCGGGTTTCCCCGAATTTGTCCTAGTTTGGAGGCCGTCCGGGGGGGGTTTTCAAAAAACGTCGGGGGAAACTTTTCATGTGAGGAAACACCTCATTGAATTTAAGTATTTACCGGCATTATTGTGTACAAGTAGGTAAAAATCGTATAAATAATTTTCGGACTCGTCCGGGGAAAAAATGCGATTTACGCCAAATGTCCGGGTTTTTAGGGTTCCGTAGCCAAAATGGTAAAAACGGAACCCTTATAGTTTCGTCATGTCCGTCTGTCCGTCTGTCCGTCTGTCCGTATGTCACAGGCATTTTACTCGAAAACTATAAGGTGTATTTGAATAAAATTTTCAGGATAGGTGTATTTTGTTAGCCGCTACCTAGTTTTGTAATTAAAATTACTAAAAAAAAATTTTTTAGGGGTGCATTCCATACATAAAACTAAAAGTCAAAAATTTTTTTTTCATTGTGACCCCCCGTGTGGCACATCAATCGATAGGCCTTTCAAAATAAATATAAGGTTTCTTAGCATTTTTTTTATTAGGGTTCCGTAGCCAAAATGGCAAAAACGGAACCCTTATAGTTTCGTCATGTCCGTCTGTCCGTCTGTCCGTCTGTCCGTCTGTCCGTCTGTCCGTCTGTCCGTCTGTCCGTCTGTCCGTCTGTCCGTCTGTCCGTCTGTCCGTATGTCACAGACATTTTACTCGAAAACTATAAGGTGTATTTGAATAAAATTTTGAGGATAGGTGTATTTTGTTAGCCGCTACATAGTTTTGTAATTAAAATGACAAAAAAAAATTTTTTTAGGGGTGCACTCCATACATAAAACTAAACGTCAAAATTTTTTTTTTCATTGTGACCCCCCGTGTGGCACATCAATCGATAGGCCTTTCAAAATAAATATAAGGTTTCTTAGCAACTGTTTAGGGTTCCGTAGCCAAAATGGCAAAAACGGAACCCTTATAGTTTCGTCATGTCCGTCTGTCCGTCTGTCCGTCTGTCCGTCTGTCCGTCTGTCCGTCTGTCCGTATGTCACAGGCATTTTACTCGAAAACTATAAGGTGTATTTGAACAAAATTTTGAGGATAGGTGTATTTTGTTAGCCGCTACATAGTTTTGTAATTAAAATGACAAAAAAAATTTTTTTTAAGGGTGCACTCCATACATAAAACAAAAAGTCAATTTTTTTTTTCATTGTGACCCCCCGTGTGGCACATCAATCGATAGGCCTTTCAAAATAAATATAAGGTTTCTTTGCATTTTTTTTGATTAAGTGAATAGGGTCGGAGATAATCGCCCCGAAAGTCACTAAAATTCTGTCCCCCCCCCTCTAATTTTTGAACGGTGTATTTTAAAAATATGGAAAAATTCATGAACATAGGGCTTATTAATTTCATTCACCGAAAATTGTTTTGAACAAGATCGGTTCAGAGGTTTTCGAGATATTGCTGAAAAACTGCCTTCCTCAAAGAAAAGGACGTAAGTGCCGTAAAATTTCTGTGACGATACGACCTTTTTAATAGGCACGGAACCCTTCGTTTTGCGTGGTCCGACACGCACTTGGCCGGTTTTTTGATTAAGTGAATAGGGTCGGAGATAATCGCCCCGAAAGTCACTAAAATTCTGTCCCCCCCCTCTAATTTTTGAACGGTGTATTTTAAAAATATGGAAAAATTCATGGACATAGAGTTTCTTAATTTCATTCACCGAAAATTGTTTTGAACAAGATCGGATGAAAGGTTTCCGAGATATTGCTGAAAAACTGCCTTCCTCAAAGAAAAGGACGTAAGTGCCGTAAGATTTCTATGACGATACGACCTTTTTAATAGGCACGGAACCCTTCGTTTTGCGTGGTCCGACACGCACTTGGCCAGTTTTTTTAGGGTTCCGTAGCCAAAATGGCAAAAACGGAACCCTTTTAGTTTCGTCATGTCCGTCTGTCCGTCTGTCCGTCTGTCCGTATGTCACAGGCATTTTACTCGAAAACTATAAGGTGTATTTGAATAAAATTTTCAGGATAGGTGTATTTTGTTAGCCGCTACCTAGTTTTGTAATTAAAATTACTAAAAAAAAAATTTTTAGGGGTGCACTCCATACATAAAACTAAAAGTCAATTTTTTTTTTCATTGTTACCCCCCGTGTGGCACATCAATCGATAGGCCTTTCAAAATAAATATGAGGTTTATTAGCATTTTTTTTATTAAGTGAATAGGGTCGGAGATAATCGCCCCGAAAGTCACTAAAATTCTGTCCCCCCCCCTCTAATTTTTGAACGGTGTATTTTAAAAATATGGAAAAATTCATGGACATAGAACTTCTTAATTTCATTCACCGAAAATTGTTTTGAACAAGATCGGATGAAAGGTTTCCGAGATATTGCTGAAAAACTGCCTTCCTCAAAGAAAAGGACGTAAGTGCCGTAAGATTTCTATGACGATACGACCTTTTTAATAGGCACGGAACCCTTCGTTTTGCGTGGTCCGACACGCACTTGGCCGGTTTTTTTTTGAATCTATGTCCGGGCTTGGCGAATTTCGAGATGGCAGCCCTAGTTATATTGGTTGTTTTTAATGTGGACATCTAGTTTTTAAAGTTATTTTTTTTGTGTGTATTGCAGTTGATGCTATTTAAATAAATAAATAAAATAAATAAATAAATAATTGCGGACAATCTTACACAAATCGACCTAGTCTCAAACTAAGCAAAGCTTGTAGGTACTATGGGTACTAGAGGACGATAAACATACTTATATATATAAATACATACTTAAATACATAGTCCATGACTCAGGAACAAATATTCGTGCTCATCACACAAATAAATGCCCTTACCGGGATTCGAATCCAGGACCTCTTGCTTCGTAGGCAGGGTAGGGTACCTATTTGTTTTTTTTTTCATTCGTTGCCTGTTGTTGTTTTCAGATTTAGAGATTCCCTGAGACTCATCCACGTTAGACTTGGTAGTATCAACTACAAGAAGGGAGGCGAAGTTCTCCCAATAAAATTAATCGAATTTCATCCTTATTTTGATGACCAGAAGCCTGAGTATGACGTGGCACTAGTTCAGCTCGCCCGTCAAGTGAGGCTGACTCCAAGTTTGAACCCGATAAGGTTACAGAAGAAACCCAAAGAGATCATGGCTACGCATTTCATTGTGACTGCTTGGGCGGCGCAGGTATGTATACAAAATTGTCGCAAGTTTATAGAAGTAATTGAGCGTTACGATAGAACAATTGTTATTTCCACCTTAAGTTGATACAAGTATGTCCTAAAGGAGCATTCGAATAGTTAGCCGATTTACTGACCAGGCGGGGCAAGACAGTTGTATGCCTAATTTTCGTGACGTAGTGGAACTAATTAAATTTCACTTATTAAAGTTCTTAACAACGTGTTTTTTTTTGGAAAAAGCTCAGGTAAAGCTCTAGTATGTGGTATTTTGTACTTTGAGTACGTGAGCTTGCTATTGTCGCACAGATTTATTCACTTGTCGGCAGCGAACGAAAAAAACCATAGTAGGCGAACTCCATACAAATTTCTAACAAAACACGTGCCTAAAACCCGGTATGCGCATGCACACCCCACCCCCACGTCCGCATACGCCCGCATAATGGCAATGTGCATCGTTTTTGTGGGACCGCTTTTCGGCGCTAGTTCGACTTCTATGGTTTTTTCGTTCGCTGCTTGTCAGTATTCTGTCAGTATTACATTTAGCGCTGGACTTGGCTCACAGTCTCCGTTGGCTTGGCCACCTTGAGATGATGGAGGAAAATCAGAAAGTGAAGGACTAGGTCATCCAACAGGTCGACGGCCTGTTGGGCGTCCTAGGTATCGCTAGAGAAACATGGTATAGATAGGCGGATATGCGTGAACTTCAAACTAAGGCGGATGAGCGTCAACTCCAAACTACCAATAGGAGTGTAGACTCATGTTAAAATTGATAACTTAGTATTGCTAAATGAATAGTAAACCATCAAATTATTGTATTAAAGAATAAATTAAATAATTTACTTTAAAATCAAAGTTTTAACCGACTTCAATTTAGTACTCCGCCAAGCCAAATGAACATTTTCACATTTTCTTTCCACTTTACCACATGGACTGCCTGACAAGAGTAAATACGTTGATTATTACAGAGGAAAACCAAACTGTATGTGGGCCGATCATATTTGAAGAGTTCCGTCGATTTGACACACTTGACACTTAGGACTTCATTAGTTGCTATTTCAACGCAATCATATCAGAATCAGTAACGTACTTTTACAGTTTTAAGTACGAGTTCCATAAGTCATCTGTGGTCTTCATCCTCTGTGTGAACAGTCACCAAATTTATGATTTCCGGGTGTATTTTTTTTAAATGTTAGTTACCTCAGAATGATTTATGAACCGATTCGTACAATTATTTTTTTATTTGAAAATATATGCTTCCAGGTTGGTCCCATTGTTTTCAAAACTCCAGTTGGATGATGGGAACCATAA
This sequence comes from Epinotia nisella, assembly GCA_932294315.1. Classification (NCBI taxonomy): domain Eukaryota; kingdom Metazoa; phylum Arthropoda; class Insecta; order Lepidoptera; family Tortricidae; genus Epinotia; species Epinotia nisella. The sequence continues at coordinate 14,684,554 of OW028693.1, forward strand.
GACATTGAGGGAACTCCTCAAATATAGAAGGCACGCATGTAGTAATTTCAGTGTTTTCTATTATATCTCGTGCATTTACCCTCGGAAATCGCAATTTTGGTGAAGTGGAACTGATAATGAAGACCACAGATGACTTATGGAACTCCTCAAGGATGTAAAGAACGTCAAAGATTCTGACATGATTCCGTTGAAGTAGCAACTAATGAAGTGTCAATTCTGAGATCATTGAGGAATCAACGGAACTCCTGAAATATTATCAGCGGCCTTTGCTATAGCGACTTTGATTTTTTAATGTAATAATCAACGCATTTGCTCTTGGAAAGCAGTTCATGGGGTAAATTGGAAAGGAAATGTGAATATTTTTATGTACCTAGTGCCGAACCTAACTAAAGAAATAATGTTGATAAAAAAAAATAGTTTATACCTACACTAATTTGCCAGATAATCGTTTATGGAAAATTACCTGAAACGTATGTTTTTCACACGCACAATACGTGGATATTACTGTTAATGTCTCTATTTTCCAAAACAACATTTGCAGCAAATCAGCTCGGTGGAAATCAAAAAGGTGGAGTCAATGGAGATGATACAGCGGCGGCGCATCTTGCAAGTTGCACATCTGCACCCGATGAAACCCCAGCGGTGTGCTGAAGTCCTCGAGGACTTGGGGTTCTCGGAGACGAACATCATGTGTCTGGACCAAGGGGAGGGGGCAGATCCCTGCACGGTAAGAAGTCTAATATCCCTTCGTATAAATTTTTGAGACGTACCTATATGAAAGCGGTTTCACACGGTGACTTTTTGCAGCGATACAAACGTGGTACAGGCGATTACGGTGGTGATTAATGTTATGTTATGGTTAGAATCGCACTACAATCGCGCGTTTGCACCGTTGCAAAAAATAAGTACACTTTGCATCGAGTAAATATTGTGATTCTCGTAACATTATTACAGCCTAGCTAGCATAATCGAATGCCCCTTACTAGCAAGTATGTAAGTTCTTGTGTAATCGGAACGATAGCTGTCCAACATTAGGCCGATCATGCTAGCTAAGCAGGTATAGCGAAAAAACCTTTTCCACAGGTCGAATGAAATTTCATAAGGATATCAAATTGATTAAGCTTTTTTTTATTTCATCTGTACCTTGTTTAGTGAAATGGTTCCTATAGCTTTCATCTGTATCGATAGTACGGTCAAACTCACAAGGAACTCCTTTAGGCCCATGTCTACAGATTTCCAATTCTACAGATTGTCATGTCTACAGATTCCCAATTCTACAGATTCTCATGTTTACAGATTCCCCATTCTACAGATTCTCATGTCTACAATTTCCCAATTCTACAGATTATCATGTCTACAGATTCCCAATTCTACAGATTCTCAGGTCTACAGATTCCCAATTCTACAGATTCCATGTGTACAGATTCCCAATTCTACAGATTCACACCTTAACAGTAACATAATATTTCTACTGATTCGTAATTAAACAGATTCCGAACAATACATACAGATTCTCAACTGTACCAATTCTTTATTCAGATTCTTAACTCTACAGAGTACCATTCTTAAAAATACCCACATTTTGCTTACTTTTCTCTAGCAGCAAAGAGCTTTATTATTATCCTTCTTATTTCTTACAGTACTATTGGGAATCCGTAGAATTGGGAATCTGTAGAATTGGGGATCTGTAGAATTGGGAATCCGTAGAATTGGGAATCTGTAGAATTGGGAATCTGTAGACTCAGAAATATGTAGAAATGGAAATCTGTAGAATTGGGAACAAACAAACCTATATTATTAATATTACTCAATTATGTTATTGTTATAAAAGAATCTCATTGCTTATTCAGAAAGATGTCGGCGCCCCAGTTGTGCTCAACGGCATCCTCTGGGGCGTGGTTTCCTCATGGGTCCCTGATGAATGCGACCTGCTGCCAGGACCCAGCTTCGTGACCCTGGCTTCAGCACCCAACATCAGTTCATGGATCCACGCCACACTTCGCGGAGCCAAGTGGCAGCTGCAGATGTTCTTCGATATAGACTATGATGAGTATTATGTGGATGACTGAATAGACAGTGGAATAAATACCTAAGTTACAATTAGACTGAGTCATCTCTAAGCTTTTGCGGTATATTATTGATTGTATTATATTACACCTCTTAACGCAACAAATTATTTTATGAAATATATTTAATATCATTAATTAATATTTTTTATCAATTATTTCATATATATTTATTGTGTTATATTATAAAAACCTTCCGACCTGTCTTTACGTGCCCGTACCTATACAAATTTAGTTGACATTATAGGGCCACGTCGCTCGAGCATTAAGTGTCCGATTGTAATGGGAGTTGGTACTACATGGGCATTTGACATGATCTTCGTCTTATCCATGTTCATTCTTAGACCAAATCACTCGGAAGCTTTACTGAGGTCATTAAGCATCGTACTTAAGTTCTTCATGGTCTCAGCCAAGTATATCGTCAGAAAACCGAAGGCGAGTGATGTACTCGACGTTGATGTTGATGCCTAGCCTTCTACAGTCCAGATTCTTGAAAACATCCTCCAGGATAATAGTGACAATAGGGGACAAAGGCTATAGGTCGCAAAGGAAGGCGGGTACGGAACCTTTTCACTTTTACGAGTAAAACTCGTACTATGCAAGCCAGCAACGCACCTACTGCCAGAGCAATTGCTGCCAAATATACAATGGCGAGTCCACTGCACTACTTGTGCTAAACTGCCACCAGAATCATAACCCTAGTCATCACTAAGATTTAAAATTGTTCTTTTCGCAAATAGTCTCTTTTTTTTGTAAAATGCTGCAATTAGTAAGTAGTTTTAAGTTTAGCGCCTAAGTAAACCTGTAAAATAACTATCTTCTGGACGTTTTGGGTAACTGTTAGTCCATAAGAATACGATTATAAATTAATAAATAAAATATGACTAGCACAAAATAGAGAGTTTGGGGAACGGTGGTGAAGAACTGATCACGACCCGGCTGAGGCCTACATAACCCGACGAAGAACAATACCAGTTTATGCGGAGGGGTCCATCTGAACTACCAAACCAGAGAGGAAAATGAACTATAATATAATTGGGTTTTTAAAGTAGGTAAGTTGCGTGATAATTTTATTCCAACGCAGCTTAGCCCAAGGGCTAGAAAAGAGAGAAGCTGAAAAAGAGCATTTCTCGCCTGCATTGCATAATTTAAAATGGAATTCTGGATTTAACAAAATGGAAAACTTATTACGTAACTAGCGTACAACGTTGGTTAAATTTAATGCCTCTTAGTATAATTAAGCATACGTATTCCAATGCAATGCTACAACAGCAAAATAGGATTCCAGAAACGACGCTGCAATGCACCCCGTAATCGCCCAGGAAGCTATGTGAAGTCGTCTAAAGATTACAGTTTTACTCATACTGTATTTATAACTTTGTTATAAGTGCCTCCATACAGCAACACTCAAAAGAGAAACAGATATTTTAGTTTCATTTATTTTTAACCACCGACGCAAAAAGAGGGGGTATCTATGTGGCGTCCATGTGTTGGAATGATCTCCCTCCACCTATCCAAGGAACTGCTAGCAAGTATACCTTCTGCCGCGAAGTCTTCTTCCTTTGTCTCTGTGTGTCTTTTGTGTAGTGAATAAATATCTTCTTTCTTTCTTTCTTCTTTCTTTTTTCTTTCATTCTATGTGACTGTCTGTGGCATCGTAGCCCCTTAACGAATGGACCCGAAATTTAATTTTAATGCAGTTTTCTGTGTCCAAATGCTGACGTGACCGAGATGGTTCTTAGCTACGTTTCACAACCAGGATATTGGTTAGTAAATAATATCTTAAATAATGATACCTAATTATTTCTGTAACTGCTTTGTTTGTGTGAGGTGTGCAATAAAGAGTATTTGTATTGTATTGTATTGTATTTCACAAAAACAAGTTTCCATAATTTCGATTTTAAATTTCAAGTCAAAGACACTTCACTTCAATGAAAATGAATAATTACACACATGTCAAAAAAGATAAATAGCTTAAATAAAATGAAATTTGAATAAATACTAAATAGTTCAATTTAAAAATGGAATAAAATCTTACTAATTACATAAATACTTATATTTAAAAATTTCAAGATGTCTAAATATTTATAACTTAGGTATACATTTCAATTTGTTGGCTGGGTAAATACAACCTCTGTATGGAATCTTGTTCTGTGCAACCAATGCAGGACAAAGTTGTAGGTAAGAAATTTTACAAGCTTACTTGCTAACATGTTCCACCGAAGTTCTGTTTAACTTTACAGATTAAACTTTTACTTTTATTTGCTTTTAAGCATTCCGTATGTTAGGTGGAAGACAAATGTCTTTATGCAAGCAGCTGGAAGTTAAGTGGCAAAATGTCTACAAGTTTGTAACTCTGGTATTTAGATTATTATTGTTCTAAAAGCGTGTTTTAGCTGCTCAAGTAACAGTACCGAGGAAACTGAGCTTTGCTTCGCGAGATATAACAAAGAATTTTCTCGTACTTGAGATTTCGATATGACGATTTTCGCCGCCACCATAAACCATTGCCAAACGCATCTTCGAAATCGTTGGAACCCCATGGACAAATAAACTTATATAACCAGATTTTTGCTCGTTTAAAAGTGAGCCTTTTATAGTTTAAAATCGTAAATTTCAAGTAACTGAACTGGCTTCAAAAATTTAATTATTTTTATAGGTACAAAGTGTGAATTTATCGTTTCATCATGTAACTCTCTGAATTGTTTAAAGGCGTTAGAATATTCAACAAGTTGTTATCACGCAAGAATCTTAAAAAAACATAAATTGCTTCTGGCGCAGTCGTTTATCCATCCTACCAATTCAGATATGAACAGCCAATATGCTCTTTTATCGTAATTGCACGTGGGCAGATTGAAATCTTGCTGAACGAATGAATTTGGAACTGCGGGATGAATGAAAAACGACAATGACTGTGTACAATTTGTAGCGGTTCGATCTATCTCGATCACACGAAATGGAACCAATATCGAATATTTATGAAAGAATGTCTTTATTTACGAACACCAGATCCTACCAATGTTATAAATGTGTAAGCTTAGGCGTTTGAGATGTTTGTTACTCAGCCACGCAAAAACTGCTGAACTGATTTAGATGAAATTTTGTATCTTAAAAATACTTTATATCCTGGACTAAAATAGGATACTTTTTATCTTGAAAAATATTTCCCGAAGGAATGAAGTTGATATATTTTTTTGTTTCTGGGTTATCTACTATTACGTACTTAGTTTTTATCTTAGGTTGAGACGCAAAGGGTTATTATACTTAGTATTAAATATTCCAGAAACTCATTTCCATCCATCCTGTTAATACTGAAAATACGTCAAATCTTGAATCGCAAGTCTCAAAGGGGCTTGAGTAAAGTATGTCAGCTGCTGCCTCAGTCATATCATAATTCTTATATCTATGTTTCGGGCGGGTATAGTATAAGAGTTGTGCGTGGCGTATAGCTCAGAAGCTTGTGGCACTGGTCCCACCGCCGGCGACGAGCGATGAGCTATCGGCGATTTTCTCACCCAAGAAACGAACAAAAGATAATCGCTCCCGTGTAAATAAAAGAGCGAGATATAGTTCATATAGTTGATCGCGGTGTGAACAGAGAGCGATGAACTATGAATCAAAGTCAAAGTCAAAGTGATTTATTCTTCAATTTAGGCATATTACATGCACCTATGAATGTCGATAAACTACCACCGGTTCGGAAAGTAAACCTCTGCCTCGAGAAGAACCGGCGTAATAAACTCGGCGAGGTGTCATTTTTTCAAAACAGTATACAATATATCATATCAGTATCAGAGTATTATAAAATTTTAAAATTACATTGCTACAGTAGAAAGCCTATTTATTTTACGACAGGTTTTTAGTGCAGGATTTTATCGCTGCCAAATATCCCTATCCATGATGTAGTCGTTTATCTTATAATATGCTTTTGCAATGAGTGTCCGTTTTACGACAGATTTGAATTTAGAGTCAGTAAGTTCGGTAATGTGTTTTGGAAGTTTATTGTAGAATTTTATACAATTTCCCAAGAACGACTTTTTCGCTTTTACTAGCCTGTAAAAAGTTGTTTTGAGCTTCCCTGCGCTTCTGGTAACCTTGGGCCTATCAGTGTTTGTTGGGTAGTTGTATAAATTCTTCCTAACATACATTATTATTTCAAATACGTATAGCGACGGCAGTGTTAGAATATCTGTTTCCTGAATATATATCTCTCTCTTTTATTTACACGGAAGCGATTATCTTTTGTTCGTTTCTTGGGCTAGAAAAAAGTCGATAGTTCACATCTCACTCGCCGGCGGTGGGACCAGTGCCTGTTTCTCGCATGTTTTTAATATCCGGCCTCAGCCGGGTTATCGGGAACTGTCTCATCTGAAGTAGTACTTTCGCAGATAGATAGAGAGGGTATCGCTTTACAAGTTACAGTGGAGTTTTAAATGCACTGACAAAAAAAATTTAGACACGGCTTTATTGTTAAGCTTGCTCATATAATTTTGAAACTTTGGGAGCGGATATATGTTTATAAACTTGACTACCGTCTTAATATGCTACTGTTTACATGTCGAAGTAAACACACTTGCTTCGTTTTTCAAATTTATTAACTGTACTATACTGTTCAGGTTAATACAAACGCATTATTCTACATTTTTCTATGGAAACCTCCTCTCGCACTGGCCGCGTGACATAAGCGCTCGCTGGTCGCTGAAAAAATAAAACAAAAGCGTCACTCTAGAACTGTCGACGGAAAAAAGTGTGCGCATAATAGTACATTACTGCAGACGCCGGGAAAGAAGGGCTTGCCGGGTGAGTAGGTATAGACGGCCGACCGTAGGGAGGCCGGATAGTGATACGAAGCCGGCAAGCCCTTTTCACGGCCAGGCATGTATAGTGCTTTTCTCAAACATATGCAATGAAATAAAACAATACACCACTCAAAATAGTACATTAATTTTCCCTCCAATCCTCCATACTTATTGTTTTTTTTTACGAAAGGCGTCCGTATTTCGCGTGTGTAGAGTTCGAATAGACTCTATATTATACATAACCTTCTAGAATGAATAAAATAAAGAGGATTTTAAATATTGTCTATTCATTTCTATAATGAATAAAATAAAGAGGATTTTAAATATTGTATATGGTCTCTGGTGACTTACGTACATAGATAATATTTTAAATTTATTCATCAAGATATTGAATCATACAGGTTTGTATTCTTAATAAAGGTTCGTGTGTAATAGGCATTAACGCGGATATTTTTGGTCCGATAACCATTCTGCCACTAGAAAAAATAAAAAATAATAATTCAGCTGGTTAGCCTGTAGATGAACACAGACGCCATGTTAACATTAAAATAAAAAAAAAAATTACTTCCTGGCCTAGGCCTTCAATTTTGTATGAAATTGCTTACCAGTTCTCTCGAGTAGTTCCGCCCGTAACGTGATACTTTGAAGCCTGTTATAACGCACGTAAGGACGACATTTCATTGCATGTTTGAGAAAAAGGATTTTAATCGGATTATTATTAAATTAAGATTTGTGATCAATTATCAGCATGTGACACGAAGCTACACGGAACGGGTGCCGAGCCTTAACAGCGCTCAATTAATGAAATGAAAATCAAAGGTACCGTGGATTTTGGTTGTAGACGGAATTTTGCGTATAGCCTGAATATTTTTAGTTTTCCTAGCTTCTTGTAGTAGGTTAGGTTAGGTCCTAAGTTAATCTAACTTACTCTAATGAGATTTTCTTTAAAAGTTCTCAGTTTTCATCTAATCAAGAAAACTTGCGACCGTTTTCTAATAAAACTCCAATGATGTAATATGAAAAAGAGGTAGATAAGTTATAAGCGCTCCAAAAACGGCACGCTAAAATTGTGTCATTTCACACAAGTTTCGCGTCGTCAATGGGAACGTCAGCTGTCAAAGTTGGTAACCATTTTTAAACACGGAATTTCATATAGACAACATATCTACCTACCTCTTTTTATATTACATCAAACCAAAATCAAATCAAATCTTTATTTGCTTTAAGCACATTCAAATGCGTGCAAATACAATATATATACACTCTCTGGGGGAGGCCTATGTCCAGCAGTGGACGTCTTTCGGCTGATATGATGATGATGACGACAATATAAATTACAATAATATTAAAATTAATTAATTCATATTGTATATCAAAAATAATAAAATCAGTCAATAGTAGGTAAGTCAATAACAATAGCAAGATACTCAAAAATTAATTAAAAACATAATAAGATAGTCACATAATAATAACAATAATGTCCAGTTAATTAAGAGCATTGGAAAATATTCGTCAATGGAGTAGTATGGCCTTTTTATAAAGTAATCCTTCACTTTTCTATTAAATACTTTCATATCGTCACAATCCCTTAAATCTTTTGTATGTACTCTTATTGCATAACTAGAGATAATCAGTGTTAATTTATGAATCTTTCTTAAATTGTAGTCATCATTGTAAAACTCGATCCAAAACACATAAATAGGTACTATAAACTCTACTACTCCCGTACCTTGCACTTAAAATATGTACCACCCTTATTTCTTGACTTATAAGTGTGATGTTCCATAAAAAGCAAAATAAATACAACAGTTTTGGGTATTCATTCTCGGAATGCCTTCAGGAACAAATTACTAGCGATTCCTTTGACGTGGCTTCAAGTTGTTTGACTCTCGGGGGGTAATTAGTTTACGTAAAGTGTTTATAAATGTTGTCGATGAAGTTTTAAATGTTCCTTGATAGGATAACTTTGAAGTTGGTCCTGCGAAACGGAGACGTGAAGCAACAACTTAAAAGTCAAATTAATTCCGTAAATTTAATCTCTGGACATTGTTGTTTTGCAAAAGCATCACTATCCCTATATTTTGTTTGATCGAATCGGGACAGTGACGCTCTACCTATCCTTTTAAAATAAACGACTCCAAGAGAGCAATAGCTAAACATTAAATTACCTATTTGGTAATATATTTTCGTTGATCTTATTTTGTATAAAAATCAAATAACCGATACTTAATATGGGTGAGCAAAACGTCTAGTAAGTAAATTGGACAAATTGGGGATTATATGAAAGCGCTTGAGTTGAACGTTCTGAAGCATTTTTAGGGTTCCGTAGCCAAAATGGCAAAAACGGAACCCTTATAGTTTCGTCATGTCCGTCTGTCCGTCTGTCCGTCTGTCCGTCTGTCCGTATGTCACAGGCATTTTACTCGAAAACTATAAGGTGTATTTGAATAAAATTTTGAGGATAGGTGTATTTTGTTAGCCGCTACATAGTTTTGTAATCAAAATGACAAAAAAAAATTTTTTTAGGGGTGCACTCCATACATAAAACAAAAAGTCAAAGAATTTTTTTTCATTGTTACTCCCCGTGTGGCACATCAATCGATAGGCCTTTCAAAATAAATATAAGGTTTCTTAGCATTTTTTTTGACTAAGTGAATAGGGTCGGAGATAATCGCCCCGAAAGTCACTAAAATTCTGTCCCCCCCCCTCTAATTTTTGAACGGTGTATTTTAAAAATATGGAAAAATTCATGGACATAGGGCTTATTAATTTCATTCACCGAAAATTGTTTTGAACAAGATCGGTTCAGAGGTTTTCGAGATATTGCTGAAAAACTGCCTTCCTCAAAGAAAAGGACGTAAGTGCCGTAAAATTTCTGTGACGATACGACCTTTTTAATAGGCACGGAACCCTTCGTTTTGCGTGGTCCGAGACGCACTTGGCCGGTTTTTTTTTTATATTACTGTATTTCCATTTCGATTAATGAAGCAATTTGTCGAAAATACGTGTCTGTCAAAAAAATCATTTTGTTACAAGCTTTTATTTTTATCTGTACTTTTTTGTATACCATCATCATCTACACATTGAGGCAATTGTAACGAGCTTAAACTCAACAGAGTTACGTCGGTTAAATACTGAATTCCAATGGCCACCACCTTCTGTCTTCATCATCAGATCCGCTCGATGGTACCATAATATTGAATTGTCATCCAAACTATACTAATAACCACTAATACCCACAATTTCATGTCAATCGGATAACGGCAAGTGACTGAAAAATGGATTGCACATTTTGACGGACGTAAGTCGTCCTTACGTACTTAATTATACAGAGTGTTTTTTTTAAATGGGACAGTATGGGGAAATCCGAATCTAAAGGAGATAGAGGAAAAGTGTCCAAGGAGACATTAGGTGTTTTTTTATGTAAACAAATTTGGCTCATTAAAATTTTTGGTCAAGCGTGAGTTGTTCTTAAAAAATGATAAAGTTGGTAAATTTTTTTTTTGACGCGGGTCGACTCTGTTTCATGTAAGGATTATTTCATTGTATGGAAAGAAAAAAATCTGAACAGCAGAAGTTGGTCAAATTTAATGAAAACTAATCTTCATACAATTGCAGTATTCGCCTTTTAATATTGCTACAAGTGCCTAGGCGTGTAAAAAAATATTAAAAATTATTCCATTTTTAAATTTCGATAATCCATAAGAGCTCCAGATGATTCAATAGAAGAACATTTTTTTTAATCTTCGTAAACATCATGGCACGCGATAGTCTTGAAATTATAAAAAAAAGAATTCAAATTTGGAACGAGTGGCCCCCACGATCGCCCGACTTAACGCCATTAGATTTTTTCTTATGGGGTTACCTTAAGGGTCGAATTTATGAATCCCGATACAACTCCGTACAAGAATTAAAAGATGCTGTTTACAACACTTTAAACACAATTCACCATAAGTCTCTGTTAAATGCAACTAGAAGTGTCTTGAAGCGTGCTCGTACCTGCATAAGACAAGACGGCGGCCACATCGAACATTTACTCAAGTAATAAACCAACTGTATGAAGATTAGTTTTCATTAAATTTGACCAACTTCTGCTGTTCAGATTTTTTTCTTTCCATACAATGAAATAATCCTTACATGAAACAGAGTCGACCCGCGTCAAAAAAAAAATTGACCAACTTTATCATTTTTTAAGAACAACTCACGCTTGACCAAAAATTTTAATGAGCCAAATTTGTTTACATAAAAAAACACCTAATGTCTCCTAGGACACTTTTCCTCTATCTCCTTTAGATTCGGATTTCCCCATACTGTCCCATTTAAAAAAAAACACTCTGTATACTTACAATACTAACATACGAACCGGTCAAGTTAAATAAAGCTTGTAAAAATAACGTTTCACATCCCCCGTTTATCTCGGAAGGAACCATTCCGTGCCAATCAGGGCTATTATTCTGAAAGCGCTCATTCCCCACACGCCACCCGTAACGAAACTAGACCTCGGAATACGCTTTAATACTACGAATCACGGCTTCAAGATATAGGTACAAGACTTGACGGGTGAGGTTAAAACAAGTTACAGGCACACCAGGAAGCATTCACTGAAATGTAGGCGCACAGTAAATAACCCCTACTGCCCTGCTAGCATAACTTGACTCTCTACTCTACTCGCGCGCGTGATATGGCGATTTTTGACAGCATTAATTAGAAAGTGACGGACAGTATCTCACGCGCGAGTAGAGTCGAGAGTCAAGTTATGCTAACAGGGCTGACTGACTCTGAACGCTGACAGAAACTGCGCCGACTTCTTGTATGTGTGTGTAGTGTGTGCCATAAAACTGACATATTTTACCTTGTCGTAATGTTACTGTCACATCGACTAGTGAGCCTAGGCTCTGTGAGCTGTAGAACGTGCGAACCCGTCTTTTTAATTATTATTTTTAATTTTGAAAAAGTGACGTGACAAAAAAAAACTATATAATTAAAGAACCAGCTCACAAAATTTCACGAGAATTGGTTGAGAAATGCGACCTGTAGAGGAGAACAGCGGGACAGACACCGGATACTGGGCACCAGACAAACGATTTTCGGCCCAAGCTGAAGCATAAAACTTCGTTCGCCAGGCTCGCTCCTTCGATTAACCATTATTACATCTAGCAAAGTATCCCAGACCAAATCATTAAACGAGCGAGCGAAGCGAACGAAGGAAGGAGAACAGCCGGTCAGTGGGACAGCCTATTCTCGTGGAATTTTGTGAACTGTTTCAATAATTATACAGATTTTTTTGTCGACTAGTTTATCAAAAAAAACCGGACAAGTGCGAGTCGGACTCGCCCACCGAGATTCCCCTACAAAATTACAAATGTACAGCTAAAGGTCACTACTACCCTTTTCTCAAAGCGTTTCGACTTATGTTCCTCCCGTTATGACATCACACTATAATATAATTACTGTTTTCATTGTTGACCATTTGAAGTGCGTTAAACAACAACACCACTGAATAGAAGTCGGCAATATGAGATCATCTCCGATTTGCTCATTGCTGCACTGATAGCAGTGAAAGAAAATTTACCAATCCAAAAGGGTTGCGTAACTGTTCGGACGAGCGTTAGGACAACTCAGCTGTCATTTTCCCAAACAAAAAATGACATTTAGATCTACCTAACGTACGTAGGTACAAAACGTTACGCGATTGACCAGCTGAAGCGCATTCAACTTTTTTTCTGGTTGTCTTCAGTAAAATTGATATCACCAAAAACATAAATGTGAAAATGGGAGCCAAGTTCCATATTAAGTATATGCGTGGTTGTCAACTTCGCCGACAAAAGAATTGAGATCTAAATGGGTGCCAAGCTCAGTTGATAATCCTAAAATAAAATGTCGTCTTAAGAACATACAATTTCTATTTTTTTCTATACTACAATTATAAAAGTATAACCTCTTAAATTTTAACACTCGTATTTACACAAAGCAGATAACTTAGGATAAATTGATGCTCAAGACTTGACTTGGCTTGTTTTTACTAGCAAGCCAAATTTTTCGAAGAGTAAGATATTACCTTACAATGTATAAACACTTACGTATAACATAAAGATAATAAGTTGATTAGCCAAATATCAGATATCTTATATGTAAAAAAAAATGCCAAGTTCCTTTTGGCTTTGAATTTGGCTGGACCTGCTGCCGCGTGTCTAGATGTTTTATTTCCAGAACCGTAATTATATCCACAACTACAGACAACTGTAGAAAAATATTTGCCTAACCAGCCCGTCCCGTGCTCCCGCGCCAGCAAAGATTACAAGGAGGCTTGTTTGTGTACGGCAAACATCGTCTGTTAAATTTTCACTTTGGCCTCACGTGCAGAAAATGTGGGATTTATTTTTGTTCCAATTTTAACTCGGCAGGCTAAATCTGAGGCTTTTGTTTAGCGCTCTAGCGTTGGAAAATTGAATTTTTTAACGCTCTAACCGAAGCCTTTGTTTAACTAGAACTACTGTTGCGTGGCTAGATACGTGTAAAATATGTTTGCGGTATGTTGTAATTTACCGAGAGATTGATGTCGCTCAATTTTCCTTACGTGTAAGGGAACTGTTAGAATACTCAAGTAATGACAATAATTAAATACTTATAAACAAGTAAGCTCTCGGTAAAGTAGAAAATACCGCATTAGTACTGATTTCGCGTTGCCAAGTAAGGAAGTGGCCTGATGGTGAAATCAAATAAAATCTAAAAAAAACTTTCCCTTTTATAGAACTCGGTAAAGGAGGTATTTTGCGGGCACATCACTTGCTAAGGTTTACAAAAAAATACATCAAAATTTACGAGCACACGAATTTCATATTTTTGACTTACTTAGTATTTACGTATACCTGTTATATCCTTATAATAAACCATAAAAATTAAATCGGTCTTTAATTGCCTACATAATACATAAGTAAAGACTACAAATAACGTGAATAAAGCATTTAGAGATTTTTTTAATGTTGAGAGGACGTTCTCCCACGAAGGAACTTGACTGCCAACATTTTTGAAAAAAAGAATTATCATTCGCATAAGTGGATAAACTCAATAATTATATACCATTCAATAGTGTATCACTAGTTTTATTTAAAATAGAATGGCTTCAGTACAGTCGGCCTACAGTGTTAAATTACTAAGATACTGACGTACGAACCCTCCTCCTCAATGCCACCTCGAGTGCGATGTTTGGTCAGCATAATACTTACTCCCTTGAGGTCAATTGAATCTCTAGCTAATCTTTCTTTTCTAATCATGATATAAATAATAGATTACGTTATTTATATCATGATAAAAAATACATTACAAATTTGCATACATTTAAAAAAATAAGAATTTTTATCACGATCGTCAAAATTAATGAAGAATAAATATACCATAATAGGAAGATGTCAACAAATGTGTACACAATAATCAGGAAATAGAAGAGTGAAACAAAACCACAAAGCAAATATATCAACCACTAGGTATCGTCAATCACATAAATACAAGTTTAAATAATAATAATAATACGTTCGCACTGTCCCACATACAGGCAACACGGTCTCAGGCCGGCGCTGCGGCTGATCAGGCCCAATTACTTAAGCGCCGCAAATACTCTTCTCTAGTTCAGAACTACGAGTTTGCGGCGCTTGCAGTTGAAACGATGGGACCCTGGTCAGCCGACATGAAGACCTTCATGAGAGCCCTGTCGTCGCGGCTGGTCCACGCCTCAGGGGACCCCAGAGCTGGCGCGTACTTTTCCCAAAGGATCGCTCTCGCGGTCCAAAGGGGAAATGCCGCCAGCGTCATGGGGTCCATGCCGCAGGTGGAACTTTTAGACGGTCTTTTTTTAGGGTTCCGTAGCCAAAATGGCAAAAACGGAACCCTTATAGTTTCGTCATGTCCGTCTGTCCGTCTGTCCGTCTGTCCGTCTGTCCGTATGTCACAGGCATTTTACTCGAAAACTATAAGGTGTATTTGAATAAAATTTTGAGGATAGGTGTATTTTGTTAGCCGCTACAAAGTTTTGTAATTAAAATTACTAAAAAAAATTTTTTTAGGGGCGTACTCCATACATAAAACTAAAAGTCAAAAAAAAATATTTCATCGTGAGATCACGTGTGGCACATGAATCGATAGGCCTTTCAAAATAAATATAAGGTTTCTCAGGATTTTTTTTGATTAAGTGAATACAGTCAGAGATAATCGCCCCGAAAGTCACTAAAATTCTGTCCCCCCCTCTAATTTTTGAACGGTGTATTTTAAAAATATGAAAAAATTCATGGACACAGCGCTTACTAAGTTCATTTACCGAAAATTGTTTTGAACAAGATCGGATGAAAGGTTTCCGATTCCGAGATATTGCTGAAAAACTGCCTTCCTCAAAGAAAAGGATGTAAGTGCCGTAAGATTTCTATAACGGTACGACCTTTTTAATAGGCACGGAACCCTTCGTTTTGCGTGGTCCGACACGCACTTGGCCGGTTTTTTGTAATTAATTTTTCGTTTAGTTTTCAGCTTATTTTATCCTTAGTTAAGTATACTCAATTTCTGACAAATAAAGATTTAGAAATTCAGTTTAACATGTCAAATCGAGATTCATATACTCTTTAACTGAGTATAATGTATTTTCCAATAAAAGGATTTTCAGGCGGCGTCTAAAGGCTTCGATGGTTCCAGTCTAAGATCAGCGGGCAGTCGCTCGTAGTAGGTAGGCCCAATGACACGCGGGTTCTTTTCTGCAAGTGCCATGCGACGGGAATATGTTATCGAGCTGCGAGCCTCGCTGGTTAGGTTCCGGGTCGAGTCCACCGAACCGAAGTCCCAATTATATACGGATCCTGAATTACTAATGTGGGACATGAAGCCGTGAAGACACCATATATGTGAGAAAATATACAGAATACATTTTTAATGGTAGGTTGTCGAAACGGTCATGGTGAAAATGCCTCAGGAATCTACACTACTACACTACACTTTCGAATATAAAAAAAAATTTAAATCGGGCCACAATTAACAGATAAATCGGTTAACATACATATAAAAAATAAATATAGATACATACAGTGGATCCTCCTCGTTTTTGAAGTCGGTTAAACATAGCTAAATTGTAGAGTACCAAGTTACCGAAGTAGGCCGTCGAACAACTGATATAAATGCCCACAAAACAACAAAAACGAACGACGTAGAGACCTGACTTGGCTCTACGAACCCACAAATTTTTACGGTGGAGACTTAGCCTATTTTTTACATTTTTTACATGGAATATTTTTTATGGAATAATTTATTTTTCCCACCTCTTACATTTTCCAACATCAAAACATGATTAACTGTTCATAATACTCGAACAATTTTATCCAATATACACAGATTTCTATTACCACAAATAAATTTAATAATGTACAGGTACGTAATGAGAACCAAACTAATCGTCTAAACCAAACTTCTTCTACTGGGTGTATCTACGTTCAAATTCCTATATATACTCGTATAAATATATATATCAGCTCGATGGTTTTAATGTAATCTATATAATTGTTATGATTTTCAACGTATACATAATTTTAAGCATTAACTAAGTAATTATTCGGATTGCATGTAATTTTTAAAATATAATCTAGTTTATTTAGAAATATGGTACGCCTTAGCGGTAGGTTAAATTGAACGATATTATTTATTGAACACCAGTATTAACAACATATAACCAGCAATAAAAAAATTGATTTGATTTGATGGGTTGACGACGTAAATATTATCAAATATTTAATTGATAAGAGGCTGATAAAGATGATGATGATGATATATATATATATATACACACACATATATATTTGTATTCACGATCTCGAAAACGGCTCTAACGATTTCAATAAAATTTGGAAAATAGGGGTTTACGGAGGCGATAAATCGATCTAGCTGGGTCTCATATCTGGGAAAATTCGTTTTATCCGTATCTCCTCTATTTTCACCCGAGCAGAGCTCGGTCGCCCAGGGACTATGTTATAATATTACTAACCTCTAGGCATATAAATCAGTTTTAGCTAAATAAGTGAGACTTTCTTCGGTTCCTCTCAAAATAAAATCCACTCGTAGTACACAACCTTTTTCGTGCACATGGTACATGTATTACACAATGATTCTTTTAAAACGTTTTTGTTTTTCTCCCGGGGAAAACGAATACTGTCCCAAGGTTCAGCATTTAAGACACACCGCATCATAAAAGCGAGCGGTGCTTTAGTAGCTCCTGTTTTAATACGTTGAGACACACAGTTTGACCGTATGAGTAGCAAGCCGAATAATAACTTCACGATGCCTCGTTTTATGTAAACCACGCCATCGTGTAAGAGGCACGCTAATGTCTTCCGCGGATGAGATAACGAGATGCAACACTCCTCGGGAATGCCTTTTTTACCATCCTTTTAACTTCGTCGTGTCTTCTTCTTCTTTTTTTTTTGGCGTTCTGGGGAACTGTGTCGGCTCAAATTTGCCAGTATTTAGTTATTTGTGTCACAAGGGAGCAAAATAGTATATTTACGGCGAGGGCGGTGTATTGAATCCTGAATGTAGCGAGGGATCCTACAATAGAATCCTGACCGTAGCGAGGGATTCTAACGTAGGATCCTGAGCGTAGTGAGGGATTCAAGTGTTAACGCCCAAGACGAAAATAATTTTGCTCCTGAGTGACACATGTAACTTTTCACACCGATTATGAGGAAAATTGAAATAAAATTCTCTAAAAATTATTAAATAACTTTTATTTAAGTTTTATTGAAGAATGACGTTTATTGTGACAATTTTTTAAAATATTACGAAAAATTCTCAAGTTTTAATATGTAAATGTACCTATAACGTTGCTAAAGTTAAAACTTGAAATATGTTCGTTTTTAATCGATTACGATGAAATTACAATCGATTATTTTCTTAAGATCTGTGTTCAATTGGCACATTGCGTAAATGCTACATGCCAATGAATAAATTAAAAACCGGCCAAGTGCGTGTCGGACCACGCAAAACGAAGGGTTCCGTGCCTATTAAAAAGGTCGTATCGTCACAGAAATTTTACTGCACTTACGTCCTTTTCTTTGAGGAAGGTAGTTTTTCAGCAATATCTCGAAAACCTCTGAACCGATCTTGTTGAAAACAATTTTCGGTGAATGAAATTAATAAGCCCTATGTCCATGAATTTTTCCATATTTTAAAAATACACCGTTCAAAAATTAGAGGGGGGGGGACAGAATTTTAGTGACTTTCGGGGCGATTATCTCCGACCCTATTCACTTAATCAAAAAAAATGCCAAGAAACCTTATATTTATTTTGAAAGACCTATCGATTGATGTGGCACACGGGGGGTCACAATGAAAAAAAAATTTTTGACTTTTAGTTTTGTGTATGGAGTGCACCCCTAAAATTTTTTTTTTTTGTAATTTTAATTACAAAATTATGTAGCGGCTAACAAAATACACCTATCCTCAAAATTTTATTCAAATACACCTTATAGTTTTCGAGTAAAATGCCTGTGACATACGGACAGACGGACAGACGGACAGACGGACAGACGGACAGACGGACAGACGGACATGACGAAACTATAAGGGTTCCGTTTTTGCCATTTTGGCTACGGAACCCTAAAAAGTAGCTTGAACAGAAAAGTGGCATTTTGCTCCCTCTCGTCGGGGACCAAAACTTACTTTTCTGAATGAGAGGTGTGAAAAAGTAATTTGTCGTGTCGTTTCATATTGTAAACGCCCCTCCTTTCGTCGTCCGCGACGGTGCACTAGTGTATGACATGAGCACTTTATGTCAAACCAAAAAAAAAAAACTAAGAGAAAAAAAGGAAAACGAAAAAAATATATGAGAGTTAAATTCGAACTAAGAGAATTTTTCTTCATTCTACTTTGATATAAAGTGCCATACATTAGTGCACCGTCGGCGAATACGATGTTTACCTTATTGTTTGAGCAAACAGTTTTGTCAAAGGATTTAAGGTCCGGCCACACCGGTGCTCAAAAAACGGTTACGGTACGGAATCGCACTGACATATGACGTTATTGACATGGAACTTCATACTAGATAGGCCGTATCCGTACCGTCACCGTTTTTTGAGCACCAGTGTGGCCGGACCTTTATGAAGACCCAAGCTTAGTTTTTTTTATTTTCTCAAAAATTACCGTCAAATTCAAAATAAAGTGAAGAACTCTAGCAAAAGTGCAAGTACCTACACTAAATATTGATGTATACACGGTAGCAAACAAGCGCTCAGTCCGTATGCTAGTTTGTGACCGGTACGGTAACAATAGTTATTTGTGTCACAAGGGAGCAAAATTGTATATTTACGGCGAGGGCGGTGTATTGAACCCTGAATGTAGCGAGGGATCCTACAATTATATATTAAGCTTATTAAGCCTTGAGCTTATTAAGACCAATCAAAACACTTCACCATATTAAATCCCCCAATCACAACTCTTTCAAAAAACATTTATCTTTGCTATCAACCAACCACAATACCTACACCTACATATTAAAATCGACCAATCAAACATCAGGTGTTTTTTACCCGACTGCGCGACGCAAAGGAGGGTAATGTGTTTATCAGCCTATATATGTATGTATGTATGTATGTATGTATGTATGTTTGTTCCTATGTGGCACTCCAGAGACCAAACGCGTGAACCGATTTTGATAATTCTTACGTCAATCGAACCGTCTTACTCTTGCGAGTGTCACTAAATACATGACGGTAATCAAAATTCAATATGGCGACAACCAGACGCCAAAACTAAAAAAAAAAAAAAAAAGTTAACGAAATATGTCGAGTGGGGTATCACTGAATAGGTATTTAAAAATCAGTTCTAGGTTTCTCTTACAGTTTTTCATTTAGAGTGATCATTTAAAATCTATAACGTTATAAAGTTATAGTAATTCTGTTCAGTATTAATACTGCACTGCGCGACGCAAAGGAGTTGCCGTTGATATTGTGCTGGGATGTTACTGTTATTTAAAAAAAAAAAAAAAAAAATTAAGTTCACGCATTTTTGCAAAAGGTCAAGCATATATAGTTTTAAGCCGCGTTAGGTCTCTAAATGGATTAATTATCAGTAGTTTAGACCATCGCAAGCTACTTAATAATCCTCACGATATTAACTCCCTCAATGAAATGACAAGATTGCGAAATTTGCCGTCTTTTAATACTAACTAAAAAGTGTTAAATAAAAAAAAGATAATTTAGAAAATAAAAAAACCCGACTGCAAAAAAGCTATCTTTAGAAAAAAATAACTGAAAAGAAAAAAACAAGTTTAGTAGTCGAGAACATTGAATCAGTTTCATGATTAACATTTCGTATGTCAATTTGGACCTTGGAGACAGCAACTTCAACAGTCGGGACCCATTAAAAGTCTAGGCTGCGGCACTAATGTTGACGACAATAACTGTTCTCGACTACTAAACTTGTTTTTTTCTTTTCAGTTATTTTTTTCTAAAGATAGCTTTTTTGCAGTCGGGTTTTTTTTTAGTCCCTAATTCCAAATCATTTAAATCCACCAATCTTTCAAAAAACATTTCTCTTTGCTATCAACCAACCAGAATACAGCTACATATTAAAATCGACCAATCAAACATCAGGTGTTTTATAGTCCCTAATTCCAAATCATTAAAAAAGAAAACGCCTCACGCTAAATTGAACAATCTCTTCGCAGTGAAATTTGTTATTGATTGTATGGATAATCTTTGTTTTACTATTTTCTCGCAGTCGAAGTGAAAAGTAGAGTCTAAAAGCCATATTACCCCACGAATTATTTTCCCTCGCTTCGCTCGGGAAAATATCCATCTCGTGGTAATATGGCTCATTTCAGCCCCTTGTCATACAATCTACTATTCTCAAATATGCAATGAAATATTGACGTAGTGTTCTTCGAAGTATCACGTTTCGGGCGCGGCGAGACGAGAGAGCCTTTATGGAATTTCATACTAAATTTGAGGCCTGCAATGCCTGTTATTTCAGTATCAATTCGTGACCTAATATCGGGGCGTTCAGCCATTTACATTTTTTTTTTGCATACATACCTCGGCGTGAAAAGGTATTGCCAGCCGAGTACAAGTTTTGTTTAAATGTATGAATGCAGTTTTTCTTGTTACTAAAATCGATAACACGGTTCCTAAGAAGAGATCTTCGTATGTCTTATAGTTTCAGATTTTCCCATACTAACCGATCTAAATGTGCCGCCCTGTATATACTTGGCCGACGGTTCCTATTTTTCCGGCCTCTGCAGTAATGTACTATTAATTCAATTCATAAAGTTCGCCGCGCGGGGCCGTCGTGTGCTACAAATTGTACTTATTTTGTTACGTGTTCACGCAATTTGTCTCTGTCAATGCTGGTTGTACTTCAGGCGAAAAAGAAAGGGCACCTTCTGTCTTCCAATACGTACTGACTTTTATTTATTTGTCAAGGGTTTCCGTGACGACATTTCATGTGACAATGACAATTTTGCTAGGCACAGGCTAATTTGTTCCGTACCAAAATCAATAAAAACGAAAACGACATCGGGGTCTGTCTTTGTATCTGTTACAGACGATTTTATTTATGGAACGAGCGAGCGAAGCAAACGTAGTTCTCCATTTCAGCTTGGGCCAAAATTCTGTTGTATGTGCAGGGGGAGAGGCGTGTTGGTATAACGGTGCGCCACTCTCCCTACCCCCTGCGAACTTGGCGGGGCCGTTCCGTGGAAACGACATTGGTGGGACCGCAGAGGAAGAGGAATGCCGGTATTACGGTGCGCCGCTTTCCCTATCCTCTGCGGTCGAGGCCTCATCCGCCACCAGGTGCTGAAATTTCCCGCACCCATGATCTCCTCGTAGCGGACTCAGGGGGGACTGAGCGGGTGGAGATCGACGAGGTAGGCGCGCCAAAACATCTGGCGTGCCTCTTGTGGAGGGCCCTCGGGCATCCCCGAGGAAGCCGCTTGTGGGTGGCTGCCGCCGGCGGGGTCGCGGATGTTTGCGCAAGCGTTCCCGTAACCTCGCCACAGGGCGGCGAGGCGGCAAGTGAGGGGTTTTTAGTGGGTAAACCGTGGGTCTCATTAGCACATAACCACTCGGGTCACCCCCTGCACTCGGGTGGTATGCGTAACGCATTTCCCCCTCCTAAACATATGGTCAAAAAAACATCAGGGCGGTGAAGCAAATGTCCATACCATCACAGGTGTCGTACTTTGACTTTGTCTGTAATGTAATGGGAGCAACTTTGTCTACGAGGCTTTGTCTAGCAGTGCGACATTCGCTGACCAAAAATCGTGGCCTTGCCAAGTGTCATGGAATATTATCTATAATAAAGTTATAATAGGGATAATTTATTTGATAATAAAGTTATTATTATCAATCAAATAAATTATCCCATTGCTTCCTGACGACGCTCGTTTCTACGATTGCTATAAAATGATGGTCACATAAACGATGGCAATAGCAGACAATGACGCTTGGAATAATACCATACCAGCGATGTAAGAGAAATGTATTCACGTACCACCTTGGAACCCAGTCGCAATTGACAGGCCGCCGTCACTCAAACTCGAGTGATATGTCACCTTATTGGGATAGGGTTCTACGGTGGTACGTGAATACATTTCCCTTACTGTACATGAGAATGGCAGACGTGACACCACATACCTAGTACGTGTTTAGGGAACAATTTTACGATTGACATGTAATTTTTCAGACACAATGTATATTGTTTTGTGTTTTTGTTTTATTTTTCTATTTCCTCGTTATTGTTCAGTACTTTTACATTTATTGACATTGTTCTATTATTGTATCTTATTATTCATTGTTTTTGATGATCGTGATAAAAAATCTATTTTTTTGACATGTATGCAAATTCGTTAAGTAATTTTTTATCATAAAACAAATAATCTAATCTAATCTATTGTTAAATGAATATATAAATGAATACAATGAAATTGAAGATATAACTAATTGATATCAACATAATATGTCTCGTTTGTGATTTTACTGAATCTACTTTTTAGCCAAGATGTAGAATTTGTAGAGCGTTACTGGTAGAGTTAATCCGTGTGGAGTAGGGAGCTTGACGCTACTTGCGATCTGATATCTTTTTAACGCTGAAAGCTATATGAGCTAGGGAGTCTTGGCAATCACTTTACATGTAATGTTTTTAGTGGGATATCATAATTTTGGAGGTACTAGGAATTATTCATAAATAAATAGATATTTTCAATTTGTGTTGTGTATAACATTAGCAAAATCCATTTTTATCTAATATTATTCAAATTTGCTGTTTATTTTGCATTTTTTAATTGTATGAGCAAGTGCCACGTAATAAAATATATTAAATACATGAAAGGAACCGAAAAGCTTAATCATGTGAAGTCCGCATATGATTATTTTTATCACGGCAATTAATTAGATTAATCCGACGGGGTGTCGAAAGCTCAATAATGTTTTATCAATGCTATATTATATATTAAGTATTGGAGTTCCCCGAAAATAATTATATCATTTCATTACCTACCCGTCATTCAATCAGTGTATCGAGCGAAGCAAACATTTGGGCCAAAATTCATTCGTATGTCCGGCGGGCTGGTCTCCTCTACAAGTCGCATGTCGCAATTGATTCTCGAGAAACTTTGAGAGCATATTTGATAATTATAATATACAGGGTGACTCCTAAGTGGTGAACCCAAATATTTTTTCTTACTCTTTACATTTAGTTAAAGCACTCGTACGTGCAAAAATCTTTAAATGTATTCTGTATTGATCAATAAAATTATTAATTTTAAATTTACCAAGTCTCATGGTTACCCTACTTCTTACGTTGAACTGTCATCATCAATTTACAGAACTCGTCGAGTAGAATAGGGTGACCATGCGATTGGTAGGTAGGTAATGATTACTGTGTAGATATTAAGTTTTACTTCAACAAAGTTTAATTGTTAGCTTTTGGAGCTAATGCACTGAATTCGCCTTGAAATGCTGCGTTAGAAACCATAATTTGGGTTCACGACTTAGGAGTCACCCTGTATACCTATAGCGTTTTTTGTCGAATCAGTTTTTGGAAATAATTTAAAAATACTTGAAAAAAAACTGCTCACAGAGCCACTAGTAACAGACAAAACAACCTCTAGGTATATATATGTTATAAATCAAATCGTTTATTCGTAAAATATAGGTACATACAGAGGTTTTTATTTTATACAGATCTCAATATGTCTTTGCCATAAGGCATACCGTTATTGGATTATGTTGTATACCGTGAACCGGGGTTACTGTAGGAAAATGTAAATGGGGCTACTTTGATCATTTGGAATGTAGTATAAAAGCAGAACTATTCGAAATTAAGAAGATTTAATCGAGTATATAGCAAAATAGAATACTAATATATTTACTGCCACAGTTCACCCACAACTAAAAACAATGATTTCGGAGAAAAGCCTATTTGATTAAAGTCGCCCCCCTAATCAAAGAAACCCCATACCACTTCCACACCAATTGTTGCATCGGTAAGTTTTAAGTACACTCAAGAGCAAAAGTTTCGGGTACACTTTTTATAGAATTTCAGTACAAACTGTACCCAGAACTTTTGCTCTTGAGTGTAATAGTCAGCTATGTTAACTAAATACAAGTGGAACTGTGTTCTATTTGACCATAAATTGCCCACTAACTCCTAGCTTTTTTCGTTTGTATCTTAATGGAGCCCGGGATCCGTTTTTGCATATAATCCCAAGATAGCATAGGCACTAGTTTTATGTAAGCGACTGACAGAAGGAAAACTCTTCTTGTTTATCAATTAGACCGGCATTTTTGTTTTCTTAACGATGTTTTGTGACCGAAAAGCTACCTACTGTAAAATATCAAATGATTTTTCCTACACAAGTTTTTTTGAAAAACTCCTTGGGACGAGCTCCTGTTCCAACTTACGACCTCAGGTTTGAAAGTCGCGTTACCGCCAACTACTTAAGTACAATGGCTTTTCAAGGGCCAACTTATGTTTAACATTTACTTTTTTTATGCATAAAATGTCATGCATATTGCACATTGGGCCATTAATTGGATTATTGTCTCCCTAAATTAATTCCGCCAGCCACGCGATAAGGTTGATAAATAAGCCTATCTTTTTAATTACGTCCGGCAGGCGTTGATTAAAAACTGTGTACCAAGCCACACAGCTGATTGGGTTATTTTAATATAAAGGGACTGGATTTGGGTAAACAGGGCTGATGCGAACCCAGCAGATGTCGCCATGAAGGGATTTTGTGTGTATGTTTGACTTCTAATCTACCTGCTTCATCACATTTAATGTTATGATTGAAGAACGAAACTCTTAGATGGTTTTTTTTAAATTTAATTAATCATTTATTTCGGACACCAACGATCCATAGAGTGTTAGTTACAAGTTCGTTATCACTATGTTAGTTAATATTTATTTCGGACATGGCACGTGAGTTGAGACCCAGAGCTGATAAAAGGGACTATCAAGCCTCTCCCCTATCTCGGCAAGAAAACTGTTGGAGCTGTCTCTCACTCGGCACATCTGGGTGGGGATACGTTTTCGCATTATTGCATGGAAGTCATCCATGCGAGCCCCCGCAAACATCCCAGATGCACTGAAATCGAGGTAGCCCATCAGCATTTTGTAGCTACCCGTTACTAAACTGGACCCGTATTACCGACTTCAAATCAGTACCCAAATCGCTTCCAGTGTGCCTTCCAAATTTGAAGAGTTCCCTCGGTTTATCCAGGATTCGATTATCAGATACTGCCCTCATGACCATGGAAACCTGGGAAGGATACCCTTTCATACAAAAACTGAATTTTCCAAATCGGTCCAGGCGTCTTGGAGTAATCGGGAAACAAACGTAAGAATAAAAGATTCTGACGAATTGAGAACCTCATCCTTTTTTGAAGTCGGTCAATAACTTTCTTCTTTCATAAATTTCATTTTTGGCATTAGCTCTTATTACCGGTTGTATTTTTTTCACAATTGGGTTGTGTCCTAAAATTTTTTACGATGCCATTTGAATCAGTTTTTGGAGAGGAAAATGTTTGTATGGGAGCAACTGCAATTAAAAAACATAAATACCCAACAAATTGAGTTAAAGACGGACCTCGCTGGCGGCAGCCGAAAACGTTTCGTACTGATTAACATTGAATCGTGACGTCACAGTGTAATTTGTACTAATCGTTGTATTGAAAATCAAGTAAATTGCTGTTTCAGTCGTGAAATACTGCGTTTAGGACCATAGTTGCCGTACAATTTTGTTTCTATAAAAGCGTAAGGATTCTATTAATAGCTTTAAATTTACTTTTGAAAAATAAAAAATCATATTTTTTCTAAACTTTCAAGGCCCAGCTTTTTATGATTTTAATTATATTTCATAATTTATACTTAATTACTTTTATTTGATGGTTTACTATCAATTTAGCAACACTGTGTTGTAAATTTTTTACCGATTTCAAAAAGGAGGAGGTTATAATTATGTTTTAACATGTAGAAACTACCCAATAAATTATCAACCACTTATGTAGATTTATCTTGTGTCGAAATTGTATACCTATCTTGTGTCTCCATCATCAAATTAGCTAGCCTATTGCGTTTTGTCACCGAATTTACTAATTGACATAATAAGATTGTCTTTCTTAAAAAAAAACCGGCGAAGTGCGAGACGGACTCGCGCACGAAGCGTTCCGTACCATTATCTATAAAAACGTGCAAAAAATCACGTTTGATGTATGGGAGCCCCCTTAAATATTTATTTTAATCTGTTTTTTAGTATTTGTTGTTATAGCGACAACAGAAATACATCATCTGTGAAAATTTCAACTGTATAACAGACAAACAGACAGACGGACGGACAGCGGAGTCTTAGTAATAGGGTCCCCTTTTTACCCTTTGGGTACGGAACCCTAAAAACTGAATCGACCAAAAAATTATACACGGTGATTTTTAATCCGTGATCAGGAGTCGAAAAATATTAATAACCAACCAAAACAGATTCCAATGGATGAGGTCTCACGCAATTACATCGCTGTTAAGTTGATTACATTTAATGATAATGTTAACACTAATATCCACTGAATGTATGGTCACCCTAAATTTTGTAAAGTTAAGTAGATACATACGTCAAATTTCAGCGCTTTGGCGGGAAGTTTGATAGATCTTACGTCAATAAACTCTAACATCTACTTGTCATGCATGTGACAATTGACAGTTTATTACTCTTAATTTAATAATTGGACACAATTGGTTCGTGGTTGGTTCGTTGGTTTATGAAAAAAAAATCAAGGAGGTTTTAGATTCATAGATCTAAACTACCATTAGGGTGACAATGATTTTTCTTTTAAAAGTAATTTCTAATTAAATTTTATTCCGGAAATAAAGAACGTAAATACCTAAAAGTAAATACGAGTTAATCGTGTTCGGAATCAATTACTGAATTAGAAAAATTGGTTCCTGGTCACGAATAAAAAATCATCGTGTATATAATTATTGAACCTGGTCACAAAATTTCACTAGAACCGGTTGGGTATTGCCACCTGTAGAAGAGAACAGCCGGACAAACTCCTGAAACATGAAATATTTTTTCCCAAGCTGAAACTGAGAATTTCGTTCGCTTCGCTCGCTCGTTCAATAAGCTTTTTACAAGCAATTACTGCGTTATCGAACGAGGGAGGTGAAGTGAAGGAAGTTCTATGCATCAGCTTGTGTCGAAAATCGTTTGTATGTCCTTATGTCCCGCTTTCCCGCTGTTCTTCTCTATAAGGCCGTATCTTTCGACAGGTTCTCTGAAATGTTGTGAGCAGATGCGTTAATTATAATATAGTTTTTTTAAGTCAGTTTTTAAAAATATTTTTTTTGAAAATATACTATATCTATAGCAGCTCTCAAGGTCACTAGTACCTAAATAAGACTAGGGCTTGTGGCTCACTACAAGAATGCAGTGAGCAGAACTATAGGTAAGTATATGTGGTGGATAGAATGGTGATGGTTTCACTGCCGCGAAGACACACAATATGTGTCAATTGTATTGTATGTCTACTCCTTTGTCTCTGTGTGTCTTTTGTGTAGTGAATAAATGTCTTCTTTTCTTTCTTTTTCTTTTTATGGTGGTGGTGGATGGTGGTGACGACTCATCAGATATGACTAGCCCAGTTCTGAATAATGTCGAATGAAAGTCCCCAACCAGGATGTAGTGAAAAGTTTTGCGGGAGAAAGTTCTCAAGAAACAGCTACTTGGATTCAAAGTAATTTCTAATACCTTTAAAAAAAATGTAATTTCCATTATTTTTTACAGAAACTCGCTCAAGTAATACTAAGAGTACATGAATTCCTGAGTGCAAACTTTTAAAGTTCCCCATTCACCAGCAACAAAGTAAACGCGAGCTTTCAACGTCGCTTTTTTAACAAAAGCATTCTATTCCAGGTAGGGCATTGTGCCGGTACAGTCAACGACACCGTTGAGTACTGGGTATAGTCTTCAATAAAAATTGCTCAAGTATCGCTCGTAAAAGAGACATTACCATAGTGCAACCACAGTAAATATATTAGCTAAAAATGTCTCAGCTAGAGTCTAGAGACCTGATTAAATCCTGGTCGATTGCGTGAAGTTTTGAACGTACCTACTGCAGATCTTAACGTATTTTTTGTATGGGAAAATGGCAGTTGGTTTGCACTAACACTCGTTCGAAAAGTAACGCAATTACCGCTCTGAACTCCATTGATAACCAGTTTTACAGGGCACGCCGATTAAGCCGAACTATTCACTGCCAATAAATAGAGGTAGTGCTACGTTCGCCGTTCGGAAAAAAAAACCGTGTGCAGGGGGACATCAGGCCCCTATTTCACCAACTTGACAATTGTCACCTGACAACGACAATTCTCCGTACATTGCTGGTTCCACAAGTAACCTAGCGACCACCTTAACTTCCAGAACAAGCAATGTATTGCGAATTGTCATTGTCAGGTGACAATTGTCAAGTTGGTGAAATAGGGGCCTGATAGTTGCCATTATCACTTCACTCGTCTTCACTCATCACTCGTGTTCTCGCTTACTTGTCAGAACGTGATGGATGTCTTATCCACAGCGATAAGTGACAAAATGACAACCACAGAACACTAAATACTGGGTATCAAGCGCGGTTTCTATCGGGAGTGATGTCCCCTCCGCGTCGCCTACAACTTTGTGAGCGACTGCACGGCGATCAGGTGACGTTGGTGCCAAAGCTTTGAGCGCATGCTCAAACTAGTGTCACGCGTGCCACGCCCACATCGCCTTTCTTTAGTATTTAGTGTTCTGTGATGGCAACCATGCTTCGCCCGCAGAGCGCCCACCTAGCTTGCATTGCTTGGCTTGCTGGTATTGAACATTTTAAGGTTATTTTTGTGACGCGTCGTATGTCTGTGTGAGTAGGTACGTCACATCGGACGTTTGTACGGATTTATGTTACTGCATTAAAATATATCTACTGTGATGCAACTTAGCGTACCAGTGCTTCTCGATTGCAGGTTACTAAGAAGTTAGGAACATAAATTTGTTATACGGGGAGTTGCAATATGAAGGGAAAATTGTGTATCATTATTATATTTTGAATGGGGACATTATTTTTTAAGTAATATCACGTAACGCATTGTACGCGTGTCAGGTAGATCTAAATGTCAATTTTTATATGGAAAAATGACAGTTGGATCTAGCTAACGCGCGTTCAAAACGTTGCGTGATCGGCCAGCTAGTTCGATTTCCCGGTGAGGCAAGAATTTATTATTACCGTTGTAATATTACTTAAAAAATAATGTCCCCATTCAAAATATAATAATGGGTAATCTAAGGGGTAATCTTAGACATGAAACTTGATCGCACGGGCAAGATTGCCGGCAACTCGAACCATATTCACGGAAATATTGCCAGTTAAGTATTCCTCGGAATGGAAAAACATTGAATAGATAAGTATTTCAATAGGCCAGTTCCGAACTTGGCAGGGTGAAATCGGTTTGCCATATTTTGCAGGTACTTTACCGAGAGCTTACTATTATGCAAATGTCGCGCAGGTTTCCTTACTTGTCGCCATAATCACAGTATCACATTTCCCTACGCAGTAAGTAGTAGATTGCGATTGATTCGACTTTTATGAGCGCGCTATTTGTATTTGCTACAAATGGGTGAATGTAAATATTGATCGAGTTTAGGCTTGTTACAACAACTATCTCTTTGAGTAGTTTATAATTAAAAAAAATGTGTTACGAAAATAATAGAGTCAACAATTAAAGTCTATTTGAATTATTATGCAGTACATAGTCTGCTTATGAGATCAGACATTAATACAATTTAATTAAAGATAACAGTTTAAAAAATATTGGATTTTAATCAGCCGTGCAAAGTGAGTTCGAAGTAATTCATTAACAGGCTTTTATTAGGTCGACCTGTATGTAACTAACTAGGAGTATGTAATTCAATCTTGCAGGTTATATTTTACCAACTTCCCGGAGTCCAATCAAGTTGAAATTTTGTACAATTATGCAAGTCGGGGGACAATACAATGATATGGTACCATACACCTGATCTGATGATGGAGACGGAAGATAGGCACTGGCATTCCATGATGGAATATCGTATCATAGCCGTGTTTGGGCTTGTTAGAAAGGTCTTGTAATGAACTTTGACCACGATTAAGTGGAATATCGTATCATAATCGTGTATGCACTCTTAGTGGTCTCCAGATTGAAGAGCTAGATTGTTCTAAGCTGACAGGTAAAACACCATGCAATACAGACGCACTGGAGAGGATGCGGGCTCATTCGCATACTTGAAATAAATGTATAAATGTTAAAAATATTTCGTTATCAAAGAATAAAAAGTATAAAATACATTAATAGTTCAAAAAACACTAGAAAAACACGCTTTTATAAATGCACGTAAAAACCAAAAATAAATTATGGATCATTCAAGTTGTCTCTATTTCTGGGCTGAAGTGTAAACGATGTGCTTTTAATTATAATATTTGATTGTAAAAGCGTGGGGCGCTGGAACAGGAAATACTTTCTTGTAAACAAATACTAATCTAACTTCCTGGCGGAAGACGCAGAAAGTCTTTCCTGTTCTAGCGCCCCACCCTTTTACAATCAAATATTATAATTAAAATCACATAGTTTATACTTCAGCCCAGAAATACGTGCATTTATAAAAGCGTGTTTTTCTAGTGTTTTATAACTATTAATTTATTTTAAATTGTATCACTCTAATTAAAAATTAATATGAGCCTATTTGATTATTTTATCAAAATTTAAGTAACACGGGACAAGCACTCGCTCTACATATTTTTACGAACTTCCACAAAAGAGATCTATTATATAACCAAAGCCTTTTTAAATTTTATATCTAAGAGTGAAACGTTACCTTTCGCCTTTGGTGAAATTAGTTCCAAAACAATTACCAACTAATAAATCTACTTAATGTACTTCTATTGTTATAAAGGGCTGAACGCTAACTTATTAATAATATTGCTAAAATGTCATTCATCCAAGTTATTATTAAATTTTTACAATTAATACAAGATAACAAAGCTAATTATAATACCATTGATATTTGTAAGCACACTCTAGCGGAGCAGACATTAAATCTGTAGTGTGCGCGTTGAAATTTTTCTTTGTATCAAAGGACATCTACAATCAAATTGTGGTGTATTTCCCGAATTAATGATTTCGAAACAAAACAACGGTTTAATGCTAATGCCAATATTATCTTTAGCTGTGGAATGAAATTTATACCTAATAGGAGACATTGGAGCAAATTTAATGCAAAGGTTAAAAAAAAGTAAAGTTGTTCCGGAGATTATCTCCTAGATACAAACTTCCAAAACTACAACCTTAAAGACTATTTCTCTTAATAATAATATTAGTAAAGTTATATACACGCTAGAAATATTCCTGCCAAGTAATTTTTCATCTCTCCTGCTCTGAAAGTTGACTTTTCATGGATATATAGCCGGGTGGCAAATAGCGTTTCTACCCTAGGGTGGAACGTATTTTTTTTAATTGTTACCATTCTTGATTTTGGATTTTTAAAAAGGTAGCCTAAACTGCTTTTATTTTTTTTTATCAAGGCAGCCCATACTTTGCTCGGCTACCATAGTTGCCACCATCAGTTCAGGGGTGTGCGAATTTGGCAACTGTGGTTACCACAAGCAAGTGAGTGGCTACGAAGTCAAAGATAATTGAGTTACGCCATATTATTAAAATAAAAGCTTCACATATATCTAAACTCAGTTAAACAACAGGTTTATTACAATCTATAGGTTAATATTCAAATCCTTTTACAGTTGGTTTATTTCTTTTCGTAATTCCAGAAAATCAACATTCAAAATAATTCCTATAAATATGTAATATTAGAAATATCTCGGGTGAAATGGGTCACTTTCAACCCTCGGTCCGCTCAGGCCCTGAGCGTCGCGTATCCATTTGTTGCCCGGGAAGTCAATGCCATCTGGTGATATCTCAATATATTACTAAAACTATGGTAGGCTGGCAGCGTAGCTCAGATACTGCATCTATTGGTATAACTACGGGACTAAAATTGTCTACAGAAATGCCTACATTAGGACGGCACGCTTTTGCTCTATGAGATTGGGTACTTGTATTCTTTGATCTGTGCCTCGGTTAACAATCTACTATTTCAAACCATATAAATATGCAAATAAACCAATTTGTTATCTACAGTTGACTAAGTAGTTACTCCCATCCAAAGTTTGTTATCACCTGGTGTGGATGCACGAAACAAAACAAAACAAAACAAAATGTGTCACCTCATCCCGGCCTCGGGACCCTACCTTAACAACGGCACGCAATGTAGGTACCTCAATGGAGTCCGACACAGAAGGCCCACAAGAATGCTATTGGCTGCTTTCGTCATGTCCGTCTGTCTGCCTGTCCGTATGTCCCAGACATTTTACTCGAAAACTGTAAGGTTTAATTGAATAAAATTGGGAGGATAGGTGTATTTTGTTAGCCGCTACATAGTTTTGTAATTAAATGCAACTCCATGTATGAAAATTCGTGCAACTCCATGTATGACACTGCAAGTCAAAAAAAAAACATTGTAAGCCTACGTGTGACACATCAATCGATATGCCTTTCTAAATAAGGTTTCTCAGCATTTTTTTCCTAGCCCCGAAAGTCACTAAAATTGTGTCTCCCCCTTTAATTTTTGAACGGTGTATTTTAAAAATATGAAAAAATCAAGGACATAGGGCTTATTAAATTTTTTTACCAAAAAAATATTTTGAACATGATCGGGTCAAAGGTTTTTGAGATAATCTGAAAAGCTGCATTCCCTATAGAAAAAGATGTTAGTGCCGTAAGATTTCAGTGACGATACGACGTTTTTAATAGGCTTTTTTTTTGCGTGGTCCGACACGCACTTGGGTTAAGTGGTCTGTGACACTATCCAACCTACTGTTACTTTTATCCCTGCGATCGCGTGTAGCAGTTCCCATAACGAGGGCCCCGCCAACCCAGGGTTAATCCCACAGCGGTATTTCCACTGTCAAATTGCGTTGGGCCTGATTTGACAGGTCAGGGACAAATCGCTGCAAAAAGTGATTTGAGAGACAGATTGTTTGTTTATTTGAATCCTGCGCCACGCATCCAGCGAACTCCAGCGACCTTTACATGTCATCAGTCCACCTTGTGGCCTCCTACCCACGCTGGTCGCCACTCGAGAACCTTACCGCCCCAATGGCCATCGGTTCTACGTGCAATGTGCCCCTATTATTGTGACTTAATGGCGTATAATTATATTCATGAACCTTTATGAGGTTTCGGATGTTACTGAAAAATTTTGTTGCAAGCACAATCAAATACACTATAAGTCCCGTTTAGTAAGAAGAATTAGTAAAATTGTTGAAATCAAAAGTCTTTTTGTTTACTTGCAAAAAAAATGCAATAAATACAACTCTGTATGTCGGCCTACTCTGTTGGTTATTTTGTTCATGTTTAAACCGCTGAACCGATTATTTTCTTGTAGAGGAGATCAGCCATACAGCGGGACATCTAGATATTCGGACATAGGAAATAATTTTGGCCCAAGCTGCAACGGAGCTGCTCGTTCAACTCTGTGAGCTTGTGAGTTTGTCTATAGACGGTAATCTCCCGATTCACTTAACCGGTGTCTTATTTTTTTTTATCAATCTTATAGAACGAATTTTCTCGGTGGACATGGATTATACCTATTTTTATCCCGTGATTGTGAGTTTGCTTGCGTTCTTTCCAATACGCGGGCGAAGTCGCGCAGGCAGCTAGTTCATTATTAAGCACCCCGGGACTCATGAACCGAAACACAAACAGTACATAAGCAACTAACGTTAAACCGCTTAGCATCTAGCTTTGTAATTAAATAATCATGCAAATTTCCGATGCAAATGCAATCCAAGAATCAACTTTCACAAGCTCGTTTAACGCCACTAACTGAATACCTGATTTAGATTTAGTGCTTTTACTATAAGGTTGCATTTGAAGCGGTGTGGTTTAATAAGATGCGCGCATGGTAAGTCAAGCTTTGATATGTAAATGCAGCGGAGTCGAGCCTTGGTGCTACGCAACACGTTCGCCGAACATTACTCGTTCATGTTTACTATACTGCCCTCGTATTTTAGAGAACGTAAGTGAAGCCGCAGGATTAAATATAACCTATGTCCATCTCCAGGTATACTGGCAATAGTTATTTATGATACAAGTGTTTAAAGTACTCCCTGTGTTTCTGGTCCTCGTCACTCGTTGGGAATTACCTATCCGCACGCCGCACGTGAATTATACAACATTTTACAATGCATCATGCAAGGAAATAAAAAAAACATAAAAGTTTTTTTAATACTGTTGCTCAAAAAGTGCTACTTTACGTGTTTAGCGTGCGGAAAGTTGGTTTTCGCGCACTAGTGGTTTTCACTTGTCCTTGTACAAATTGTACCATTAATTATTATGTCAATAAAAAATAAATAAGATTGAACCGTATTAAACTGTATTTAAACTGTATTAAACTTAATTTTTTTCAACTGTATTACAATAATGTTACAGAATGAATAATGTATAAAAGTTTCGAATTCCTTACTTGTTATTTCTTATTTTGTCGCAACTGTATTTAAAAACGTCTTTCGATACACTTGCGGAATTGTCATTCTTCACTCGTCCCGAGTCTTGCTCGATATCTCGGTACTCGTGACGTAATGCCATACTTTCCGCACTAGCATCGAAATGTACTATTTTATCGGTCATGAAATCTCATTCTCGCACGTGTGTGGGATTATTGGCGCGGAATCCATTCCCGCACAGCCCCGCCCCGCCATCCTCCGCTGTGCGGGCTTAGTGGAGTTCCCGTGTTTATGTTGAACCATATAAAGGCGCACTTCCAGAGCAAGTGCATTGTAAAATAATTTTTAAAGTTGGATGAGAAGTTTCGGAGATTACCCCCTACATACTCGTACAAACTTTATCATCATATCAGCCGAGTGTCCGCCTAATGTTGGACATAGACCTTATCAAACTTGCACATAGAAATGATTTTGCGTCATTTCTAAGATCGTAAAACCAAATTGATGTTCAGGTTTTTAATGGTAATTTTCACATTTACGCGAAGGATATTGCCGACACTCAATGCTCGGAATGAGAATGAATACGATTGTGTCTGAAATATTGCATCTGAAACTCCATATCTGAATAATTCATTTCACATAAAGTATTCACTGGGGATATACATATATCGATTTTAACATATTTAGAAGGAAATTGTCCTTTAAAAATCCATTTAACACGTTCACGGACAGTACGGCCACAGGCGTAAATTGAGACCCTCGTGATAGACACTACGGCTGTGGCCGGTGATCTTCTCCGCGACAAATCTGCCACTCCGTCTACGGGCGACAAATTCTCATAGGATTATAATGAAGGCGGACATGTTGTGCCGCTTTAGGTACATTACAATTTTTCCTATAGTGCCGCAGGAAAAGCTTAAAGGGCCACCTCCATTTTACATCAGGGGAAAGACGCGTTCTGTGACACAATTCGTCTGTAGACGTTACGGCTGTGGACGCAAAACGAAGGGTTCCGTGCCTATTAAAAAGGTCGTATCGTCACAGAAATCTTACGGCGCTTACGTCCTTTTCTTTAAGGAAGCCAGTTTTTCAGCAATATCTCGAAAACCTTTAAACCGATCTTGTTCAAAACAATTTTCGCTGAAAGAATTTAATAAGCCCTACGTCCATGATGTTTTTCATATTTTTACAATGCACGGTTCAAAAATTAGAGGGGGGGGGGGGACAGAATTTTAGTGACTTTCGGGACGATTATCTCTGACTCTATTCACTTAATCAAAAAAATTGCTGATAAACCTTATATTTATTTTGAAAGGCCTATCGATTGATGTGTGCCACACATGGGCTTAAAATGAAAAAAAAATTTTTGACTTTCAGTTTTATGTATGGAGTGCACCCCTAAAAAACAATATTTTACAGTACACATGGTGTTACTTTCCCGCACTAGTGCGAAAATGAGCACTTTCCGTGCATATGTTGAAACTTTAAAGAGCCATATGTACTGTAAAACGTTGTACGATACACGTGCGAATAGGTAATTCGCAACTCGTGTCGATTTAAAACACTCCCTTCGGTCGTGTTTTAATTTATCGCCACTCGTTGCGAATTTCCTATTTTTTGCACTTGTATCGTAAATAACTATTAGTAATTTTAATTACAAAACTATGTAGCGGCTAACAATATACACCTATACTCAAAATTTTATTCAAATAAACTTTATAGTTTTCGAGTAAAATGACGGACAGACGGACAGATGGACATATGGACATGACGAAACTATAAGAGTTCCGTTTTTGCCATTTTGGCTACGGAACCCTAAAAACACGTTAATACTCTTTTATAGTAATGAACGAGTATTAACGTATTTTAACTAGTAAGTGGCTCTGTAGACCACGTGCGTTGTGGAATTTTGAATAAAAGCCTACCAAGAAGTGCCTCGTCACACAAGAGTCGATAAAGTTGTTAATTATTTTTCCTCTCACTGCCTCAGAAACCGTCCTTTAAGACCAGTGAGCAAAAACGCATTTTATCCACTAGTAGGGAAAGTAATTTGACCTTGGAGCGTGTTTAAGTAACAGTTGACAGATAACAAAACGTAAAACGCTCATTGTACAAAATTGTCACAGATGATGTGTGTTTCTGTTGCCATTATAACAACAAATACTAAAAAACAGAATATTATAGGTAAATATTTAAGGGGGTTGCTTGTTGCCTTCATCAGGCGCTGGGTCTCAAAATGTATGGGAAAACTAAAATCTGACTCGCACTTGACCCAAGTTCTAATTGAAATTATTTAATAGGCTATAATCTATGGTTTTTTTTTTTGAGTTCTACGCGGACGAAGTCGCGGGCAGAAGCTAGTATATTATAAATGCAAAAGTTTTTATGTTTAGATGTTTGGATGTTTAAAAGATGTTTGGATGTTTGTTACTCAATCACGCTTATAAATTTTGCACGATGATAGTTTATAGCCTGGATATAGGATAGTTTTTATACCGGGTCCACGCAGACGAAGTCGCGGGCGAAAGCTAGTATTGTATAAAAGACTAAGCAGATATTGCAGTGTTGAGCACATAGTGGAAATTATAGTAAAATTGTATAACTACTAACTAAACACATCATCTTATCTACTACAAAGTTACGTCTTCAAACACTTCTTCCAAGGAATAGAAGCACCCTCGATAAGAACAATTTTAAATTAAAAGTACTGAATTTAGAAATAAGTTTGTAAGTTCTTTTACACAATAGAGCCCAAATAACTAATTTATCCAGTAATTAACCCGTAATAGCAGCTGTTATCTACCATACACAATGGATGGGCGTAAAAAACTGAGTGATTAATGCCCTGACAGCGAATCGAGGTCGAAATATGCGGCGGGAATATAAAACGGTTTATACAGGGTATAACAAAAATGGGGGGGGGGGGGGGGTATATCTCATTAAGCCCAGATTTGGTAGCGTATGTAGGTAGGGTGGGAGGGTTTATAATAATAAAAAAAAATATTTTCGGAATTGCAATACTCTACCGGATCTGGCCTTTATAGCACACACCATTTTTGTTATACCTAATATAATTTCAGTAGTGTTAAAAGTGAGGTGATTGGTATTCTGGAAATAACCGATGTCAAGGAACTGGCTAGGGAAGTATTTTCATGGGGCATTTAAATTACTAGGATTAGCGGGCTCCTGGGACATAACCGGGAAAAATATTTCAATATTTTGTCTCTTTCACAAGACTGAGCTTTCAATGAAATGGATACCTATTACATTTTCGAATAAGCGAGCGAAGCGAACGAAGTTCTATGCTTCAGCTTGGGCCGAAAATCGTTCGTATGTCCGGTGTCTGTCCAGCTGTCCAGCTGTTCTACTTTACATGTCGCATTTCTCCACCGATTCTCGTAAAATTTTGTGAGCAGGTCCGTTGATTAGGTACCTATATAGTTTTTTTTGTCGATTCACGTTTTGGAAAAAAAAATGTTTACCTAAACACGCGAGTTCTAAACCTCACAGAGCCACTTTTTTTTGATACTTGTAGATAGAGACCTTGAAAGTACTCTCCGGGTGGAGGTACAGTCACCATCATAAATATATTACACTTTTCGACCTTATGTCTAAGTGATAAGGTCATGATCATGATGCTGATTGTATTTCACTATTTCTACTTTAGTATGATGCTTAGAGACCTTTAACATCTCTGAGCAAATTGTATTTTTTTGTTAACTGCTCACCAGCATGAACCAGAGTTGCCAACTTCACACACCCCTTAATCGAATGCTAAGCAACTGTATTGCCAAGCGGAGCATTCGCGATTTTGGACTTTTTTAAATAAAGCTAGTGTTTTAATCAACTAAGTAAGTTAATAACTTTCCATGTGCTATGTCAACGGTAAAACTCCTATTCTAATGGGGATGTCGTATGTCACTAGGATGTCAAAGTCAAAGTGATTTATTCTTCAATTTAGGCAACATGCACCTATGAATGTATATAACTACCACCGGTTCGGAAAGAAAACCTCTGCCTACTACATATGTTACTACTATGTATTTTACACTTTATTTAGATTTTTTCTCTGCATAAAAAAAGCTTATAATTATTTTAGATTTTACTAATATTATTAATTGCGAAAGTTTGGATGTTTAGATTTTTGGATGTTAGGACTTTCAGATGTTTGTTACTCGATCACGCTTAGACGGCTGAACCGATTTGGATAAAATTTTGCATGAAGATAGTTTATAGCCTGGATTAAAATATAGGATAGTTTTTATCCCGGGTCTACGCGGACGAAGTCGCAGGCGGAAGCTAGTACTAAATAAATAAGGCATTGCATGTGCTTTTTATAATAAAATTGCATCCACGGTAGCGACATCCACCATTGTGACAGCGTGTACATACAAAAATGAGAATAGCACATTACCCTTTAACACTTTCATTCTTTAACGGTACCCTGCACTCCCATTTTGAATTCCCTTGCGCCCAAATACCTCCGAACTCAGGATGAATAATTTTACATCTTGATTAAGACGGAATTTACATAATTGACACCAGCCTGAAAAAAATGTCCTTTCGCCCCAGTGTCCCTCCTTGATTACTTTAAGATTGCAAAATTAACAAATTTGGAACAGCGGTTACAAAAAGTGAGGGAATTTTATGGCTTTTGCGTGCGCCTAAGGAAATATATCAATAACTACGGGTACATTGATTATTTAATTTTCATCACACTTGCTCGAAAATGGTGTTATTATACGCAAGCGTACTGAGCTGTAATGGGCTATATTACGCCCATGGGCGTTATGGTTTTTTTTTAAATAATAGAACCCTCTGATTGGCTTAAGCAAATCTGGTTGCTGTGTGATTGGTTGAATAAAAAAATCTAGTTGGTCACGACGCCCCGCCCCGCAAGAATACTGCTCTGTGATTGGTTGAAATATTGAACTGCGCGCTCTACTAGCACTGATCTGGAAGTGAAGTTGTCAATTTTTGATTGGTGCTGCTGTATGAAACATACATTTTTCTGTCTTTTGTTGTTATTTATTTCCTCGCAAATGTGATGAAAAACATTGTGTATAACACGGGCGTAAGAATATTGCAAACTCGAGTCATCAAAAGCCCTCCGCCTTCGGCGTCGGGCTTCTGATACACTCTCGTTAGCAATATTCCACTTACGGCCCTCGTTAAACAAAATACAACATGCTCTATTCCACAAGGAAGTGTACTAGGATGCATTCTCTTTATTTTATATATTAACGACTTACCAAAATTACTAAATTCTATTAATATTAAAACACTACTTTATGCAGATGACATTTCTATAATTTTTCCCGGCGCGAGCACAAATGAAGTCACGAATACCCTAGATACCATATTTAATACAATATTACCCTGGCTTCAAGATCACAATCTAAACATAAACCTGCAAAAAACGAATTTAATTCAGTTTAGACCGCATCAGAGATCAGCTTTAGAAATTAAATATTCCTACCGAAATGATAAATTAGAACCTACCAGCACCTGTCCACTTCTCGGCTTAAACATTGACGAACACATAAACTGGAAAGTCCACGTCGATAAAATTTCAACCAAGCTGTCTAGGTTTGCTTACGCCCTTAGACAAATATTAATAAATACTAACTTAAAGACCGCTGTCTGTGCATATCATGCTTTTGCCCAGTCATGGCTCCAATATGGAATAGTGTTGTGGGGCAGTAGTGTGAATGCTAAAGAATTATTTTTACTTCAGAAAAGATGTATTAGAGTACTCACTAATATTAGAAATGAAGAGAGCTGCAGACCATACTTTTCTAAACTAAAGATACTTACCCTAACATCTCTGTATATATTAGAATCATGCAAATTTATACGAAAACATCATCATCTATACCCCAAACCCGAACACGTAAACCCACATACACATAACCTACGTCAGCGCAATAAAATAGTTCAAGCAATTCCCGCCAAACTAACAATGTTTAACAAAGGCCCTTATGCTATGTCTATAAAAATTTATAACAATATTCCACAATATATTCGAAATGAAGCAAAATATAATATCTTTGTAAATAAACTTAAGGCTTATCTTGTAACGGAATGCCCATATTCTCTACAAGAGTTCATGGGTCATTAGTTATTAGTCATATTATGTGTCGATGTAAGTATTAAAATAGATATCAAACTCAAACTCAAACTCAAAATGATCTTTATTCAAGTAGGCCTAGTAACAAGCACTTTCAAATCGTCAGTTAATTTTTTAGAGTAATTTTTAAACATAAAGAATAAAATATATATGATAAAAAATTGTATAAAAAATACTAGTAGAACATTTCTAGAAAAACAATCTAATGTCAAAAAACAAAATATTACGAAAATAATAGATTAAAAATTCAGTCAAAATTAGTTCCATGGAGTTTTATCATTCATGTAGTCTTGTGTGCTATAATAAGCTTTCGAGATAAGTTTACGCTTCACATAGTTCTTGAATTTATTAAAAGATAACTCAGTTAAGTTTCCTGGAAGTTTGTTATAAAACCTTACACAATTACCCATGAATGATTTTTTAATTTTTTGGAGCCGAGTGATGGGCACCGCGAGCTTATGCTTATTTCTAGTATTAATATTATGTATGTCACAGTTTTTCCTAAAATTGGCAATGTTTTTATGTACATACAGAAGGTTTTCATAGATATATTGACAATGTAATGTCATTATATTAATATTTTTAAACTTATCTCTAAGTGAGTCTCTATGGTTCAATTTATATATCGCCCGAATAGCCCGTTTCTGCAAAACAAAAATCTCTTTTTTATAAAAAATATGTTGTTACCTAATGTGCAGAATTTATATATTTTATTTTATTTTTTATCCTTAGGTTTAGTTTAAACATGTTGCTACACCCTAGTAGGGTCCATGCTTGTACTGGTTAGATTTTAAGAACACCTTTGTAAATACCATGGTTGCAACGAATAAATATGAATATGAATATGAATATGAATACTATTATCGTTATGGCTGATTAGTGATTACGTTACGTCTCTCTACTTCAA
This sequence comes from Epinotia nisella, assembly GCA_932294315.1. NCBI lineage: Eukaryota > Metazoa > Arthropoda > Insecta > Lepidoptera > Tortricidae > Epinotia > Epinotia nisella. Next base: position 14,726,541 of record OW028693.1, read on the forward strand.
AGATTTACATTGAATAAAAATTTAAAACACCCCGACACAACAACAGACAAGATTATCTCGACAGACAAGATATTTGTTAAAAAAACTGCACTCAAATCATCAGTTCGTTTGTTTGGAAGCTACAATGACACAGACAGATATATACGGATATACTGACACAGATATTACCAAACCGGGACTGGAGCGGATTGGAGGCGAAAGTATTGCGATACAAGTGTCAAAGTTTATCTAACAAGGGCGCGAAGCGAACGAAGTTCTATGCTTCAGCTTGAGCCGAAAATCGTTCGTATGTCCGGTGGCTGTCACGCTGTCCGTCTGTCCGTCTGTTCTATTCTACAGATCGCATTTCTTAACCGATTCTCGTGAAATATTGTGAGCAGGTTCGTTAATTTTTTGTCAAGCCCCTTATTCGAAACTAAAAAGTTTGACAAGTTTCCATGGAATGACAGGTGCCGACGGCATATTTAACTAGCGTTGACCTGTGCGTAAGATGATTCAACCCCTTAATGTCAAATTAATTAAATTCTTAAATACCAATTTCTCCAACCTTTAGTTTGATCTGATCACGCTAACCAGTTCGAGACTATGAGAAAACAATGTCTAGATGTGGCCATTGTTAGAGGGCTTAAAGTTCGAGGGCCCGCCTTTGTGGGGGACAAATGAGGCCCCATTGATTAGAGGCCGTCGACAGTCTGTCGTGCATATGTGAACGCTGGAAGTGTTATACATTCACTTTTATACCACGTCGGTAGCAAACAAGTGTACAGCCCGTACCGTAGCCTATGGACGCTTGTAACTCGTGGGGACTTGCATGCGCGTTAACGACCCTTTAAAACCTGTCTTGAAGAACCACATTCTGTAGTCCCTCAGGAAAACCGAGGAGCATTCGTGGAAGGATGTTTTTCTGGAACCGTACCACGCGTGATCATTTAGATTCCAAGGTGTGACGCAGGCATGAATGGGGAATAGATGAAAATTTTTAGAAGTGCCTGATTACTTTTTTGGTGATAGGAATAACCTTTCCTTAGAACCAGAAAAAAGTTTCAGATTTTTAAGCTGCATCAATTATTTTTATTTCCTCACTTACGTTTTGGATCTAAAACACCCCGACCCCTGTTTATATTTTTCAAAAATAATTGATGCAGCTGAAAAATCTGAAACTTTTTTCTGGTGTTAAGGAAGGGTATTCCTATCACCGAAAACAAAATCAGGCACTTCTGATTTTTTCATCCAGTCCCAATTTCGTAGCGTTACCCTCATAGCCGACATGGGAAAAACCGTTTGTAGAAGAAATCGCTATGAACAGAACGCTGCCTAGCGAGTTTCTGTACGCTTACCATGAGAGGCTATCGAATACTTACAATAGTAAACTTCTCTCGATATCGAGCTAACGCGCTTCGACTAGATTTCGATTCTCGCAAGTTCGAGCTGTCAAATGCGCCGTACTCATGGTGCCGATATACTCCGAAAACAACTACAAAACGTTACTCGCTAGCGTCTAGTTTTCGATGCGTAATCTAAACTTTCGAATCGTATTACCAAACGGTAGCGTGAGTCACAAATTTGACATTTCGAATCGAAAAATACCGTAGTGTCTGTAGTTTACTATTTCACTTCCAAAATGGTGCGTGATAACGTATTATTTCGTCAAGATTTACCGTAGATCCGATCGATACCTATCTCAAATTAAAGAACTTATAAAAATAAGGGTTTTGAATCGACAACTTATATCCGCAAAATTCGGATTGTCGCGATTTTGTATTTAAAAATGCAAATAATTGGCACACGTTCCGCCATATTGGGTCGACAGACTTAGATGAGGATCATCGCACACTGTTAAAATTATACTTAATGTCGTTAAGCTTAAGGTATAGATTCCTTTAAAGTCTTTAAACTTTGGCGTTGGGGAATTTTTCGACGTTGGCCATGCGCGTATTCTGTAATGTCATAACCGACAAACGCTAGCATTTAAATTGAAACGATAAATGCTTGTAATTTAAGGCTGAATATTGAAAAATCTATTAAACTATACGAACAATCGAGTTAACTGTTGCGAGAAAAGTATACTTATATGGGACTCGGGGTACCGATTAGATTTTTAGTTCTGTGAGTGACCGCCAGGGGCGGTGTATAGAGTTTTCATACAAATCTTTAACTGTTGTCGATAGTCGCTAGCGTATTCCGACTTACTGTAAACTCACACTAAAGCTACTGGCACTCTTAGTGTTAAGGATTCATTTATATTTTATTTTTTAGTCCAGGGTTGCGTAACTTTTAGAACAAGCGCTAGCGCGTATGAATTTTGACTACATTTTTTTAAAGGTGGAAATCACTTAACGGGCGTTCGGAAAGTTACGCAGTTACCGTCGGTGTGCTCCGGAAATATGTATGTGTTCTTCGAAATAAAAAAATAAATAAAAAATGTTCAAGCTCTTGAGTTCTACAGCTCACAGAGCCACTAGTAAAATTAAAAGTAGATTGTATGACAAGGGGCTAAATTAAGACATATTAGCACGAGGTGGATATTTTCCCGAGCGAAGCGAGGGAAAATATTTCCAGGATTAATATGGCTTTTAGACCCGAGTTATACACTCTACTTTTCACTTCGACTGCGAGAAAATAGTAAAACAAAGATTATCCATCCACAATCAATAACAAATTTCACTGCGAAGAGATTGTTCAATTTAGCGTGAGGCGTTTTCTTTTCTATTAATGATTTGGAATTAGGGACTAAAAAACACCTGATGTTTGATTGGTCAATTTTAATATGTAGCTGTATTCTGGTTGGTTGATAGCAGAGAGAAATGTGTTTTGAAAGAGTTGTGATTGGTGGATTTAAATGATTTGGAATTAGGGACTAAAAAACACCTGATGTTTGATTGGTCGATTTTAATATGGAGCTGTACCTATTCTGGTTGGTTGATAGCAAAGATAAATGTTTTTTGAAAGAGTTGTGATTGGTGGACTTAAATGGTGAAGCGTTTTGATTGGTCAAATTAAATGTGTTAAAAATCATAAATATGTATACATATTTTCCCTAGGGGCTAAATGTACTACTTTAGCTCCGCTTATGAAGCCTAATATGACACACTTTTCGAGCATGAGAAGTGAAAAAGTGTTTATTTACAAGCTTTTATTGACTTCCTCTGTTCGTATGTCAGTATTCAACAATATTTGCAAACAACTTTTCAGCCACTTGCCCGTCTCCGATTGAAGAAAATTTTGGTACTTTGGAATACTTAGGTAATTTGTAAATTCGGTGACAATGTAAAATTCTAGCACCACCAAGCTGATCTGATGATAGACACAGAAGGTGGCCATAGCAACAAACTCTTCGACTACAAAAAAAATCTTTGTCTCTGTGCTCATTATTACCGTCTCAAAAAGTAGTTGCTCCTTGTGAAAAGAAAGTAAAGGTGGCAAAAAATCTTGCACCCAAACATCGAATTTCTGCCAGAAACTTATTTTATTTAGATCCTGCCTATCGCGAATGCCATGCCATTAGATGACTAATGGATTTATGCGTGTATGGACTCTTAGGAAATATGGCGATGTATAAAAATGTCTAACTGTAAATCATAAATTTGTCTGAGTATTAGAAAGCCAATACTTCAGAACGTTTAAGTATTGTCAAGTTGAAATATAAAAAACGGCGATTTATAAAAATGTCTACAATCATAGTATGTAATTATCTTATGTAAAAAACGACGATTTATAAAAATGTCCATAGTAAATAACTAAAATTTTAAAAAGACAACGTATAAAAATGTTATTAACTATTCGGACACTTTGACTGCTACCAACTATATGATGCTGACTGTACTTGTAACTGGTCGTCAGCTATATTTCTTTTCATTCGAGAAGTAATTTTTATACTTCGATATTTTTATATTCCACCTAACATACATGTGGGACATTTTTATACTCTGTTAAAAATATACAGAGACGAAATTATTCAAGCGGACATTTTTATACATCGTCATATTTTCTTTTAGTCTATTGTCGCAACATCTTTATATTTCGTCTAATACACATGTGGATATTTTCTTACTTTGTCAAAATTATACAGGGACCAAATTATTAATATATTTTATTTATATAATTAGCCATATTTCCTAAGAGTCCATACACGCATAAATCGATTAATGATGTCGGCATTCAGCGCGGTCACTTCTAGAAATTCAATTTCGCCGTGACAAAAATTGATGAAAGCGATCCAGGTAAGAACCTCAGCCGTCATTAACTGATAGTCAATGGGAGCTCGATTTGACAAGCGCACTAAGTATAGTTCACTAGTGATGGGTCTATGTGTGTTTGTGTGTTTCAACTGCGTAAATGTAAGTAAACCCGAATCGCTAAACTTAAGTGGCAGTGGGCGGGGCACATTGCACGTAGGACCGATGGCCCTTGGGGCGGAAAGGTTCTCGAGTGGCGACCACGTACCGGAAGGCGCGGCGTGGGCAGGCCCCCCACAAGGTGGACTGATGACCTGGTAAAGGTCGCGGGAGTCCGCTGGATGCGGGTGGCGCAGGACCGGTCACTTTGGCACTCTTTGGGGGAGGCCTATGTCCAGCAGTGGACGTCTTTCGGCTGATATGATGATGATGATGATGATGAAATGTAAGTAGGTACACCGGAACGCCGGATAAGTTGATTGCAGGTATATATAAAACGTATAATGTTTGATATAGCGCGCTTTTTTGCGATACTACCAGGCCTATCCCACTGGCTTTTTGGCGCGAAATGACGCTTGTCTATCTATGGTAACCTCCTGGTCGATCACGTAACGCATTGTACGTACGTCAAGTAGATCTAAATGTCACTTTTTGTACGAGAAAATGACAGTTGAGTTGTCCTAACGTGCGTTTGAAAAGTTACGTGATCACCTCTGTGTAGGTCTAGTGCGACAGGGCAATAGTCGCACATCGTATCGCACACAACGACATCAGCGTCATACACCTCCTTATTCCTATAGTAATAAAGACGTGTTGGAATATATTTGACTACTTTGGCTGCTACTAACTATCTGACGCTGACTGTACGTAGTATGTAAAATATGGGAGTATACAACTTACTCATAAATATGTTCGATCGCTCTTATGTCAGTGGATTAAGGTTTCGTTACATGTTTATAGGATTTAATCGATACATATTATTGCACTTGACTGTACAACATAATTTTATTGATCGCTCACCACCGCCATAGAATAAAATTAAAATTTTATAACATTTTACATGACGACTGAAGTAATATCATTGCAATATATGAACTAAATTTTACTTACGAGAATGTTGATGTTTTACTATCATTAATAATATGAATATCATGATTATAATATGTGGTAAAGTGAATACTCCAATAGTTTGCTATTATTGAAACCAGCCAGCGTGTCGGACCACGCAAAACGAAGGGTTTCCGTGCCAGTTAAAAAGGTCGTATCGTCACAAAAATCTTACGGCACTTACGACACTTACGTCCTTTTCTATAGGTAAGGCAATGTTTCAGCAATATCTCGAACACCTTTAAACTGATCTTGTTCAAAATAATTTTCGGTGAAAGAATTTAATAAGCCCCATGTCCTTGATTTTGTTCATATTTTTAAAATACACCGTTTAAAAATTAGAGGGGGGGGGGGACGACGACACCATTTTAGTGACTGTCCGGGCGATTATCTTCGACTCTATCTATATATTCATAAATAAAAAAAAATGCTGAAAAACCTTATATTTATTTTGAAAGGCCTATCGATTGATGTCACACGTGGGCTTACAATGTTTTTTGATTTGAAGTTCATGAGTGTACACCTAAAAATTTTTTTTGTAGAGATTTAATTAGAAAACTATGTAGCAGCTAACAAAATACACCTATCTTCAAAAAAATATTTGAATACACCTAGTTTTCGAGTGAAATGCCTGTGACATACGGACAGACGAACAGACGGACAGACGGACATGACGAAACTTTAAGGATGTTTGCCATTTTGGTTACGGAACCCTAAAAACTCCTATCAGTTCGCGGATAGGAGTGCTTTGCCAATTAAGCAACACGTCCAGATCGAAACCGACAAATTTTGTTATTGGAGTGATTTCATTTTCTGTACTAAAATACGAAACCTCCCCCTTTTATTTTAACTTCGGCCATCCCGACCGAACGACATTAGGCTAGTGAAAATAAACCTCGCTCCTAAAACCGGGCTCAGGCACAATAGTTCATAATTACACCCTCTACAATTACACCAAGGCAAGGCCTAGCTAAGCTACTAGTTAGCATACAGATTACGGGCAGTAGTCTAATCAAATATCTATATTATTTACTTTAAAAACAAAGTTTTAACTTTGTTTTTAAAGTAAATAATATAGATAAAACCCCGCCCGTAGTTAAAACTGAAATCAAATCACAGGCGTGATCACGTAACTTTTCGAACGTACGTTAGGATAATTCAACAGTCATTTTCTCATACAAAAAGTGACATTTAGGTCTACCTGGCGCACGTACAGTCACGTACTTTAATTGTTGAGCAATTTAGAGCTCACTTTATACTGGACACTTCATAGCTTCATAGAAAACCAAAATTAGTTGACATCTAAATGGCTCAAAAATTAAAGTCCTTGACCATACAATACGTTGCGTGATCGACCAACAGTGCCCAAATCGCTTCAAGTCTATAAAATTCCAAGAATTCCCTCGATTTCTCCAGGATCGGAAGAAAATAAGCGACAAAAAATTCTATATAATTATTGAACCTGCTCACAAAATTTCACGAAAATCGGTTGAGAAATGCGACCTGTAGGAGAACTGCCGGACAGACGCCGGACATGCCGAGATGAAACGGAGAATTTCTTTCGATTCGTTCGCTCCTTCAATTATCCCTTGTTCCTCCTCTTATTGTCCGCTACTCAAATATTTTCTGGAACAGTTCACTTTTTAGCGATAAGACCGCTTGTTGTGTACCTCTACCCACATGTTATTGTTTTAATTTCTCTTTGTAACTACTTTGTTTGTGTCAGGAGTGCAATAATAGTTATTTGTGTCAAGAGAGTAAAGATACTTTTTGCTGGGAGTGCTGATTTTGAGTCCCGAGGAAGCGAAAGATTATAAAATTGAATCACGAGCGCAGCGAGTCGTACAAAGTTAGAATTTTGAGCGCAGCGAGGGACTCAAAAGCACGAGACGCTAATACTTTGCTCTCGAGTAACACATACAACAACAAGCGTGGGACGAGACAAGGACCTACTCAATAGTTTGCCCGAAGCCTTGTGAAAAAAATAAGAATAAATTCAAGAGACTATTAAAATAGCATTAAAAAATTATTAGCTACTAACTTTGAGGAACTATTATCCATTGAATGCCCCAGCGAACTGTATAAAGCGTTCTGTAACCTTTTTATAAATATATACACCGACTGTTATAAGATCGTAAAAGTGAGCAAAAAAAGAGATAATAAAGGATGGATTAATACTAAGCTAAAATTTATGATTAAAGAGAGAGATAGACTATTTGAAATATGGAGTTACGAACCAAATAATATGTTAAAGCGCATTACATATACAAAATATAGAAATAAGTGTTTTAAACTAATATCTAAGGCTAAAAGTGATTATGATAAGAAGAGTATATTAGACTGTAACAAAAATATTAAGAAAATATGGGACAAAATCAATACTATGTTAGGAAATGACAAAAAGTCGTTGGATTCAGTGATACTTAATAATATGAAAACACAAGGTAGTACTAAGAATATATGTAACGGGTTCGCGGAAACCTTTTCTAGTGAAATTGATCTCATTAAACATAGGTGTAGTGATAAATGGTTGGAGAGAACAGAATATGTAAAAGAGTCGGACGTGTGTATGCGATGGCAACCAGTGACAAGTAAAAATATGATGCGAGTAATTAATAGTATGAGCTCTAAGAAGTCTCCCGGTTGCGATCACATACGTATGTGTGACTTGAAAACCGTATCTGCTAGAGTAAGTCCTATCTTAGCTAAGTTAGTTAATATGTCAGTAAGTCAGTCTTGTTTCCCAGAAGGTCTTAAACAAGCAATAATTCGTCCAATTCATAAAAAAGGTGACTGTAAATCATACTCCAACTATAGACCTATTGCGATACTTTCTAGCATAGACAAAGTAATTGAAAAGTGCATTGTTAACCAATTAGGATCATATTTACAAAAGAATAATATATTAAACAAGTGTCAACATGGTTTTCAAAAGGGCAAAAGTACAAGCACGTTACTATCAAATTTTACTAATGAAATTAATGGTTATTTAGCAGATAAAAAAGTAGTTGTAGCTGTATTTTTCGATTTTCGGAAAGCATTTGATACCCTGGAGACAAATACACTTATCGATGCCATGAGGGAGTGCGGGGTGGGCGAGCCACTGAGCCAGTGGTTCAGTGACTATCTCACCGCGCGTTCCTACCGCGTGAAGGTGGGGTCGACACTGGGCGACGAGCGGGGGGTGCGGTGCGGAGTGCCGCAGGGTTCGGGATGCGGCCCGGTGTGCTACTTGTTGCACGTGAACAGCCTGTGCGGCGTGCTGCGGTACTGTTCTCCGCACATGTTCGCCGACGACCTGTGCGTGCTGAGAGCCGGTGCCGCCGCCGACCTAGCCAGCACCTACCGTTCAGTGCAGTTGGTTGTCGACGCTGTTGTCAAGTGGTCGCACGATAATGGTATAGTTTTAAATGCAGATAAAACCAAATTACAAATTTTACACTCACCTTATCTAATCCCTTCCTGTTCGCCAGAGCTTACAATAATTACGCATGACTTCTCCTGTTTCCACAATAATCTAGTTTCATGTCGTTGTAAGCCAATTGAGCGTGTTAAATGCATGACTTACCTTGGCATGAAGATAGATGAAAACTTTTCATGGTCATCTCATATAGAGTATATATGTGCTAAATTAAGAGTCCTACTTGGTAGATTTTACCACCTAAGCTTTAGAGTCCCATTAAGCACCCTAAAATGTATTTATATATCCCTGGTGGAATCGATTATAAGTTACTCCCTGGATTGCTATGGCCTCACCTTTAAAACGAATTTGGAAAAAGTTGAAAAATTGCAAATTAGACTTCTCAAACTATTAGTAAACAATAAAACTAAAAATAAATATAAAAATAATTATTATCAGTTATTCAAAGTATGTAAAATTCTTCCGGCAACACTTAGACGTAATTACTTAATTTTAGTCAATCAGCACGGCAATCAAGAAAGTAACTTATCTCAAATGAGCCAAACATATGGCACCAGATCCGTAGCTGCAGGTAAGTTTGCCGTTCTCAGAGTAAGCAATTACTACGGGGATAGGCTCATCGAAAAACGCTTACCATACTTGCTCAACGCCTTACCTGCGGCTTTAAGACAAGAGAAAAACAAAAATAAATTTAAAAGAGCCGTGTTGAAACACTATCTCGACAGTATTTAAATACTTAAATACCTAATATCTTATATCTAGTTACCTATCCACTTTATACAACATCATTTAAAGCTGTTCTTACTTGCTTAAGACTTAACTAATTATATAGACTGATTAGAACTTTACCACTTTATATAGACTCATTATCATTTAAGACTATCCCAAATTATATAGACTCATGGATCCCACAGTCAAACTGTGCAAACAGTTTTGTGGGACGTTGTATTTAGTTTTAAGTCATTGTAAAGTGCTTTACTGAAATAAATAATTAAAAAAAAATATTACACTTTTATTTACGTTTATGAATGTCTTAATTTTAAGTATTAAGTAAATTGTTCTTATTAAATTAAATAAAAATAATAAAAAATTAAATAAAGCCCCGACAGACCAAAACACATTCTAATACATAATCTATACGAGTCTCGCGTGACAACTAACACAACACTAAAAGCTAACCGTATTATTGTTAAGATATTGTCACTCATATTCTCATATTTCACTCATATTTTCGAGCTATTTAGAAATATTTAACACTAAAGTCTGTTGCGCTTATTACGCGTGTCTGGCGTGCACACCAAAAACTAGCTGTATTGTTATTCTAATACTGCCTTCTTCACTAATTTCGCTATATTTCCTAGTAAGATAGATAATTCATTTATCCTTGTCACTTTATATTAAAAAAAAAACTATTATCTACTATATAAAATTTATGTTTACCTATTTAAGCAAAACGAACTTCATTCTGAGATGTTTCATGTTTTTTTTCTTCAATTTAAAACATTCATTCTTATCAATTTTTTAAAAATTTAAACTTATAAAGTGTTTTCGAACGTGGTACTTGCTTCGCGCTGTTTTGAGGGTCTACTTTGAAATTCGAATGTGGAAGTTTGAATCAACCTATTCCTGTCCCTTTCAACGTATTCCTTTTTCGTAATGAAATGAAAGGGACGGAGCTCATCAAGTTCAAGTATTCTGAATTTGTAATAATACCTCACGCTATGAAATGTCAGTGCTCGACATCAAAATTAAAAAGCTACTTGGACTCACAGAGTGAGCAAAATCGAATTTTGCTCACTGTTTTCACGCAGCAAAATATGCTTGTTCGAGCTGCTGAGGTGAAAAGAGTATTTGTAATGTATTGATTAATAGTCGTACTGATAGTTTACGGACTCTGTATCTAAACCTAGTCTTAGCCGCAGTAAATCTAGCTCTTGACCTTTTGTCCCAAGAAGAAGCGCCTTCAACAAATCCCGACGTTTGCTGAACTATGGCCTAACCCTGACCCTTTATAACCTGAATAAACTTTTTTAATTTTCATTTTAATTTTTTTTTTCATGGTAAGGTATCCATGTAAAACCGTAAAGAGTTGTGAGATCTCTTTCTTTATTTGCTTGCAGGCGTGCGGTAATGAATCGATACGAACTCAAATGACAGCTGACAGTGACGGCTTACTGCAGCTGGTCGATCACGTAACGCATTGTACGCGCGTCAGATAGATCTAAATGTCATTTATTATATGGAAAAGTGACAGTTAAATTGTCCCAACGCGCGTTGGAAACGTTACGTGATTACCCCTCTGATATCGTACCGCCTCTGCACCGACAAATCAGGAAATCGTCTAACTTAATCGACGTGACACTTAATCTGTGCGTCATAATCATCATCATCATACCAGCCGAATAGTGCCAAAGTGATCGGTCCTGCGCCACCCGCATCCAGCGGACTCCCGCGATCTTTACCAGGTCATCACATCAGTCCACGCTGCGTCTTTCGGTACATGGTCGCCACTCTCGAGAACCTTTCCGCCCCAACGATCATCGGTTCTGCTTGCAAGTAGTCGCTTAAGAAGACAATATTGTGTTAGAATGCCCGTTACCTCCCTCCAATTTAATATTGATTAACGTCATTAACAAGACAGGAGTACTAAAATCGCTCCTTTCCCAAATCTTGCGACTTCCCTGAAACTCTAAAACGGGCTCTTAAAATGCTTTATCGGGCCGTCTTAAGATTAATATCATTATGAATTACGATTATGATTTTATGCCCGTGGGTTTACATTTTGACTTAAAAGCTATCCGTTAATTAAATTTAAAGGCCAATTAAATCGTTGCACGTCTTCGTTCGAAAGCGTTTGTTTACGCTTTTAGGATTAATTTTGAAATGGATTAGTTAGGTTTAGATTGTCAAGTGTTTATGTTCTATGCCTACCTAACAATTTTGTTTACTTATTTATTTATAAGTTTTATTTTACGTCACGCCCGGGCATATTACCGCCTGCTGCGAGCGAGAAAAATCCCACTTCGTATTGTAGATGAAAAATTTTGTATTCAACCGGGGTATTCAATGGTAATTAAAGCTGCCGATCGCATTTTCGCCCTCTACCTTCGACTGGGGCGTCAAATACCTACCTGTGATCTGTTTTACCTCCCAGTTGTGTTTTAGTAGCAGAAAATAAACCCGCCCAAGTGAGTGTTGGGCCACGCGCAGTGTAGGGTTCCGTAGTGGCCTGCACGGTGTAATTACTTCCTCATAAACGGCAAAATCGCAGTGTTGGAGGAGACCTATCTTGTAACTCGTCAGATGGCAGTCTAAAGCGGAAGCGGAAGCGGGGCTGACTAAATATGACAATCAGGCAAATCCCATTTTACGTAGTTTGATTGTATCTGAGACTACATTTCACGTCAACATATTCGTTGCACAATTGATCGGCTAAAAAAACATACTATTTATTGGTACTTATTATTAAAATAGAACTTTGAAATTACGGAAAGAGATTTTTACATTAAATGGAACGTCGATTCATAACCTTCCGTCACTATCAAAATGTCATTGTTACTCAGAAAATTGTTTCATAATTTTATACTTATTATCTTGTGCTTAGAGTGCACCGATCGGTTGTACCTGCTGTTTTCTCATCTGGACGTTGACTTGGTTATTGGTTATATCCTACTAATCCTATACTAATACTAATATTATATTAAATGCTTAAGTTTGGATGTTTAGATGCTTGTTACTCAATCACGCTTAAACGGCTCAACCGATTTGGAAATAATTTTGCACTAAGATAGTTTATTTATAGCCTTGATTAAAATAAAGGATAGCTTTTATCCCGGGTCCACGTAGACGAAGTCGCGGGCGAAAGCTAGTAATTCATATTTTTATTACAAGAAAAACCAGTTAACCTCGACCGCTTGATATGAAATTTTGTGTACCATCGAGCTGATCTGATGATGGAAACAGACGGTGGCCATGGGAATTCAGCACTTATACGACGTAACCCCGTTGAATTTGGGCTCGTTAGAATAGTTTCAATGATTAGTTGATGACGGTATACACAAAAGTACAGTTGCCAATAAAAGCTTGTGCCAAAAATGACATTTTTGAGAGAAACTTACATTGTTTTTTATTATTTTAATAAATTAAACAGACAGTATTTAATTGGAATTTTGTGTTAAGTAAGCGCAATCAATATGGGAGGAATCCAAATTTCCAACTCAAAATATTGTGCTATGCAGATAAAAAAAACCGGACTTGTTCTCGCACTTGCGAGTCAGACTAAAATAAAATAAACCTCATCAGGAACACTGAAAACAGTGACCGCAAAACTAAATGTTTTTCGTTTTATATTATAAAAACAATTTCGTCAATTTGGCTGCACATGCCGCTGGCAATTTGGCAGAGCGACTCTGGATTTGAACGAATTTGTTTCAATGAATGATTCTGTTCTGTTGTTGTTGATGTTTTGAACAAAATACAAGTGAAATTAAAAGATATTTCAATAAAACCCAACTGCTTTTTACAAGCTTTATATTAACTTGACCCTGTTTGTATGTAAGTATGTAAGAAGTAAGTTATCCATCAAAATTTGCAATCCATTTTTTTTCCATTTGATGTTATCCGATTGAGCTGAAATTTTGGGTATTAGCATAGTTTGGATGACAATTTAATATTATGGTACCATCGAGCTGATCTGATGATGGAGTCAGAAGGTGGCCATGGTAATTCAGTATTTAACTGACGTAACCCCATTGAGTTTGGGCTCGTTAGAATCGTCTCAATGGATGATGATAGTATACAGAAAATTATGTTGGCATCTACTGCCAATATTTGGCGTAGGCATTAGTTTTACGAAAGCGAATGCCATCTGACCTTACAACACAAAAGGGAAAACTAGACCTTTTTGGGATTAGGTTAGCCCAGTTTCCTTACGATGTTTTTCATAAACAAATTAAACTTACAACCCCTCGCTTGTGTCGAGGGTTAAAAACGAAGAAGCACGGATTGAAAAATCGCCCCGTCGCCTTTAATATCCCGTGGTATGAAGTTAGAAGTAATAACACCTAACTAACCAAGATTCCGGGCAATCTGCAGTGCAATTTGAAAAAGCTACACCCGCCCATTATACCTAATGCCGGTAAATGTATTAAGCTCGTGGGCGGGAAATTGCATTGTCAGGGTCCCGTGCTGGAGGAAATAATAAAGTTTCTGTAAAAAAAAACAATGTTATTAAAATTTGCTTAGACTGTACTTTATTTTGCAAATTATCAACTACTTAAAAGGGCAATGATGGGGGAAGATGCCCAAACACGGGTTTATCTTGTGTAGTTCAGGGGTAAAGTTGATATGACCACCCATGTTCATCATCAGATGAGCAGAGCTCAGAGGTGAGTTATTTATTTTAACTTTGTTGCACAGTAACAAGTAACAAATTTCAAAAGACTAACAAGGCATTCTCTTAAAGTCAAACTTTAGGCCAAACAGAAAAAAGTCATAGCTGGAAAATTTGGAATGTTATAAATACCCGATCAAAATATTTGATCTAATCTTGAGTATGTAATTTGAAATTATATAAAGACAGGGTGTCTATACATATATTATTATAGTTGTTGAGTTAAAATTACTTTAAAAAAAGAATTACGAAAACCCCCTTTCTTCCCTTGGGTGCCGTAAAAGTCGACTATGGGAATAGGATTGAAGTATGTCACGGATGATGAACTAAGAACTTATCACTGCAATATAACATTTAGTCCACAGTAAACCTACATTTCCTAGAAGTGGCGCAGATAATGAATGCTTTAGGTTCTGCCTGCCCCTCTTGGGAGGATTGAGTTTGTGATAAAAAAGATTTCACTAAGTATCATATTAAACACATAAAATAAAAACCGGCCAAGTGCGTGTCGGACCACGCAAAACGAAGGGTTCCGTGCCTATTAAAAAGGTCGTATCGTCACAGATATTTTACGGCACTTACGTCCTTTTCTTTGAGGAAGGCAGTTTTTCAGCAATATCTCGAAAACCTCTGAACCGATCTTGTTCAAAACAATTTTCGGTGAATGAAATTAATAAGCCCCATGTCCATGAATTTTTCCATATTTTTAAAATACACCGTTCAAAAATTAGAGGGGGGGGACAGAATTTTAGTGACTTTCGGGGCGATTATCTCCGAGCCTATTGACTTAATCAAAAAAAATCCTAAGAAACCTTATATTTATTTTGAAAGGCCTATCGATTGATGTGCCACACGGGGGGTCACAATGAAAAAAAAAATTTTGACTTTTAGTTTTATGTATGGAGTGCACCCCTAAAAAATTTTTTTTTTGTCTTTTTAATTACAAAACTATGTAGCGGCTAACAAAATACACCTGTCCTCAAAATTTTATTCAAATACACCTTATAGTTTTCGAGTAAAATGCCTGTGACATACGGACAGACGGACAGACGGACAGACGGACAGACGGACAGACGGACAGACGGACAGACGGACATGACGAAACTATAAGGGTTCCGTTTTTGCCATTTTGGCTACGGAACCCTAAAAACCCCCGACGCACTTAAATTGGCTGTCTCTTTGGAAGTTACAATGCCTCAGACAGACACACAGATACACATGTTAAACTTATAAGTCTGTTTTCTACGTCGGAGATTAAACATTAATGCAGAACCCTCTTCACTAGCTTCCTGTCTGCGACAGGATAAACTCTTTTAAATTCTCTCGCCTGCGGTTTAAAACCTCCTTACTTAGATTTAAATATATCTAGTTAAAGGGAAGCAATATTAAAAACTCAACTTGTGAAAATTTTCCATGGTAAATATAGCATAAAATAGTAAAAAAAATCTGTAAGAACGTCAGAGTTGGATGCAAGCGTCGCTAGATCGCTAGCTTAGAGCATACATAAGTGGAGTAGTAGCCTTATGTCGTATTTGCGTACAAAAATGTCTGCCGAATTTTGCGGGGGCGGGGGGGAGCATCTTAATAGGATATTGAAACACAATTGTATAATGAAAGCTTGAAGTGGTTGAACGTTTATAATATCAAGTGCTTACAGCAACATGCGGGCATTTTTATGATCAGTGTTCTCTTGCGAGGCGAATTTGCGATCGATTGTGAAATTGTCTTTATATGATTTTTTGCACATTGTGCAAGGTTTTCTACAGAGGGGTAAGTTACTGAAAGGCTACTCCAGTTATGTATGCTCTAAGGTCGCTAGGTAGGTAGGTATAACACAAAGATGTTTTAATGTTAGGAAGGAGCGCAAATTCGCCGACAAACTGATCTCAGTTAGGTGAAACAGAAAATACTTACCGCTAAGTTGTTTTTGCTTGATTTAGTACCAAACATCCAAACTTACGCATTTATAATATTCTAGTGGCTCTGTAAGCTGTAGAGCCTGTCTTATATATAATTTTTTGTATACCAAAAAAGTTACTCGACAAAAAAAAAACTGTATAATTAACGAACCTAACCTACTCACAAAATTTCACGTTAACCATTTGAGAAATGCGACCTGCAGAGGAGAACAGCCGGACAGCGAAACAGACACGGACATACGAACGATATTTGGCCCAAGCTGAAGCATAGAACTTCGTTCGCTTGGCTCGCTCGTTCGATTAGTAGCATTACATTTTTTATCTAATTGTTTTCTTAACAATAGATTAAACAGCACATGTTTCAAAACTCCGTAAAATAATCTGCTTTCAATTATAGCGTGTTTATACACATCAATCAATCGCACCATCCTCGCGTAAAGAGGGGATTAGCATGTGATTGTAAACAATCAGCCAAGTCCTGTGAAATGGTAACGTTATTAAACTAGCGAGCGAAGCGAACAAAGTTCTACATTTCAGCTTTGGCATAAAATATTTCGTATATCTGGCTGTTCTCCGATACAAGTCGCATTTCTCAACCGATTCTCGTGAGATTTCGTGAGCATGTTTATTAAATAGTTTATTTGTCGATTCAGTGTTTCGAAATTTAAAAAGAATATAGGATAAGTTTCTGTCAATAATTTCGTTCTTATGTATAATCTAACGAGCTCAAACACAACGGGGTTACGTCGGTTAAATACTGAATTCCTATGGCTACCTTCTGTCTCATTAGATCACCTTGATGGTTCCATAATATTAAATTGTTATCCAAACTTTACTTCCACCCAAAATTTCAGCTCAATCGGATAGGGCAACGCAAATTTTGACGGACAACTTACTTACTCGTACATACTAACAGGTCAAGTTAATATAAAGCTTGTAATAAAAAAAATACGGTAGGTTCGCGAGTTCTACAGCGCACAAAGCCAGTACCTGTTGTTTTGGTTGTTGAGTACTCATACCCTCTTGGGTATTCGTTATGTTAACAGCCACAGAAAAATGCAGGTCTCTCACTCCCGACACAGGGCATCCTAGGAAGCTCTTTCGACCTTAATCACCATCAGAAACGTAACACCACACACACACACATACACACCCTATATCACAAATATCAGTAGCAGGGAAAGTCCTTATTGAACGAGCGACCGAAGAGAATGAAATTCTCCGTTTCAGCTTAGGCAAAAATGCTTTCATATGCCCGGATGTCCCACGCTCTCACTGTTTGGCTGTCCGGCTGTTCTCCTCTATCGTATATCAACCGATTCCTTAGAAAAGTTGTGAGCAGGTTCAATAATTAGATTTGATCTTTCTAAACAGTTTCAATTTTTTTTGGCTATAACAGACTGGCGAGTTTTTTAGCTCTCAGAGCCACTAGTTTATATTCTTTTGACTTGTTAAAGTGCCCTTGTAGCCTACTTGCAGAATAATTGTTTTAATTTCTATTTTTGAACTTGCCTATACTCTACTGTGCCCGAGTCCGACTGTTTGTTTACCGAACTAGTGAATGGGAAAGATCGAGGAATTCGGGTGCTTACATAATGGCAGCTTGGCAAGGCTTAGTCCATTAGCGGTACAGTTGGTGGAGAAAACACAGCTGGGTAATAAGATATTTTTCTCAAAAATGGCCCGCAAAGTGTACATAAGTCGCTACATATTGGAAGGTAAAGTGTATAGTTTCAGGTCAGATCAAAATTTAAAAAATAAAAAACATTGCAGGCCGCCTGGAATGTTACATATAAATTCCTTTATTTGTCGAGTACCAAACTTTTAAAAAAGTCGAAACCGGCGTATAAAGGACGGCACAGGTTGTATTCAGCCAATTCAACTCGTATTTTTCTGTTGCAAACGCGACGTTTTTCTGTGTTTCAAAAATTTGCGTTTTTCGGTGGAAAAATACACTTGCGATTCGGTTTAAAAAGAAAAACGGCGGGAAATCAGTAATATTTAAAGTTTATTATTTCCCCATTTTTGAGTAAAGCACTATATTAGCCTCAGCCGGAATGGCAATTGCAGGCTTCGTATTATAATTAAACGGACTCGCAAGCTCGTCCGTTTAAACAAATGCTCAGCCTGCAATTGCCTCCTTCCCGGCCACGGCAATAATGTACTATTTTACACCGTGATTGTCTACAATCGTCTAGTAAGACACTGTAACCTATTGATTTTTATAGTTCCAGGGGTGTTTCAAGGTCGTCATTATCTATAGGTACTACTTAATATTATAAATGAATGAATGAATATAATTTATTTCAGATTTTACAATCCATAATTTGTTAACAGGTACATATAGCATTTATTAGTAAACATTTATGGGTCGTTCTTCTTTTCGACCGACAATAGCCTGTCCCTCGTCTTATTACGGCATCTCATTTGAGTAATGATGTTTACGGTTTTATAATGTTCGAATGAACGTCCATATTATTTTATTAATTAGTGATGTTTAATATTTCACTTTCTCTAACTAGCATTTTTTTAAATGTTTTATTTTTTCGTAAAATGCCGTGACAGAGTGGTAAACCAAAATGTTGTCCCCACTGAAAGAGTCCACTTTGTCACATGTTTTTTTTTAGAAACCAACCGTAAATAAATATTTATATTGGCCAGAAAGGAAACTTTAATTAGTTCTAATGAAGAAACCTATGCATTTTTTTTTAATCGCACTTCAAAACCACAATTTTCGATAGTTCAAAAACCAAAAAAACAGAAAAACCTCGGATCATTGTCGGTAAAAAAGAAGAACGACCCTTATATACAAAATAAAATTAAAACTAATACAAACAATTATAACAAAATGATCTTCGGATTGAGCAAGCCCAACATCGTGTGCATTTTAAAGGCGGAAACACGCAAAGATTGCAGCATTGTAAGTTTGTAATTTTTTGTGGTATTAAATAACATTGTCGATGACTAATAGGTACCTTTTTTATTTACATCGTCTACTGACGATGTAAATAAAAAAGGTACCTATTGGCTACTGCCAATAATTACTGCCATATCATTATTTCTGCCTTATAACTCAGATCGAAAACAATGGTGCGCGATATGAGCAATACTTTAAATTTAATATAATTATAAAGTCGTAAAATATTAATTAAAATGGAAATAATTGTGTAATTTTCTTAGAGTTCATCGATCACATAATTGATATAATTTAAGTCGCATGTTACGCCAACTTGGTAAAACTACGATACCTAAAATTTTGACGCCGTTTGAACACACTAGTTATTTATCGAGTCAACTCTCGAGGGTAATTATTTTTGCAAGCCGAGAGTTTACATAAAATCCAATATTTCAAAGGACTAATACAAAGTGGACACTTTTTTCCACAAAAGCTGGACTCGAGAACGATAAGATTAGAGTGCTTTGTGCTTTTAAATCAGTTCATTATCTATCAGTGAATTAGAAAATTTAATAAACAGTGTCTTAAATTAAAAAAAAGTTAAATTCTTTTGGTAGGTACTCCTGAATTTATCCTGGCTTTAAGTTATTATGTCATAACATAAGATACCTGCTCTACTTAGGTATGACATAAAAAACTTATGTTATAAACTTTTATGTTATGACATAAAAAAACTGTTCACTGAAAACTGTGACTTGAATATTTAATAATTGAATTTTATTCCAATTATGAAACTTGATAGACACTATAATCATTAAAACTTTCAGAAGACTTGCAGAAAAACAGATTTTTGATAGGCCTCCAATTTATATAAAATTTCATTATGGGCCTCTCGTCTCGCCGCATCTGAAACGTGATACTTCACAGTATATTTATGAGGAACGTAAAATCAATATTTCATTGCATGTTAGAGAAAAATATTTTTGTAGCAGATGACTTTGACTTCAATTTTACGAGTCCAGTACTAACAATTTCACGGTGCTTATACCTCCAAAATCTTTCAGCTTGGGCCGAAAATCGTATGTCCTGATGTCCGGATGTCCCGCTTTCCCGCTGTTCTCATCTATATAGGGGTAATCACGTAACGTTCCCGACGCGCGTTAGGATCGTCCAACTATCATTTTACCATATACAAATTGACATTTAGATCTGCCTAACGTACGTACAATGCGTTACGTAATCGACCTGTTGTTCGCATTTCTCAACCGATTCTCGTGAACTTTTGTAAGCAGTTTCGTTAATTATATAGTTTTTTTAGTCGAGATACTCTTTTGAAAAAAAAAACTTGCTAATTCTGCAGCTCACAGAGCCACTAGTAATTTAATGAAGATATCTACATAACTACTTACTTTGTACGAGTAGATACATCAAAGCATGTTGTCATAACAACATCTCTAGAAAACCGCAGACTGAATCCTTGACTCAAAAGAATTTGAGCACGAAGTTACGAAAGGGTGTGGCGACACTGTTAATCTGCGTCACGGTAAATATATCAACTAAGGCAGTAACTGTAAGCTGTACAACTTGCGAGCCTGTCAATATATATTTTTTTTCGAAATAATGAATCGACAAAAGAAATCTATATAATTGGTAAACCTGCTCACAAGATTTCACGACAATTGGTTGAGAACTGCGACCTGTAGAGGAGAACACCCGGGCATGCAGACAACTGGCCATCCGGATGGCCATTCTCCAGATTTGTGACTGCGTCTAATTGTCACGACTCCATATACAATGTTCGTAAATGGTCGTGGTAATTAGACACGACCGCAGACACAAAATTTGAGAATGGCCGCGGACATACTTTTTACCCAAGCTGAAACGAAAAACTTCGCTGGTTCAATTAGTTTCGCTTAAGATACACTTAAGATTCGCATAAGATTACACCTGCGCTCGTTTCAAAATCAGTACCATGAAGCGCACGGGCCGCACGCGCACTGATGTAGGTACCGCCGACTAGCTTGACTTGCACTTGAGTTTACTTCATCGACGCGTATCTGGGTGTGTGCGTTGCATCGTACATTTTTCACAGTTTTGTTTTACTGCTTGTAGTCATAAATATATGTGTATCTACTGTGACCACGTGGCGGTTTGCCACACTCAGGCTGAATATTAAGTTAAATTACACAAATCATGCGTACAATTTACAACTGCTATCGACATGTTAAAGTCATGTGTCATATTCCGGGTCCCGTTTTAATCATACATCGGTGGCCTGGTTAAGCTTTAATTTAAATTGTTATTTGTGATGTGTTTATTCAATATGAACAATATTGCCCAGTTTGATAAGAAAACACCTTTTGAATTTTGAGCCGAATATAACACTCATATTAAACTTCACTCACACTTCTAGTATTTTACAGCATAAATTTTAATTACTGCATATTAAGTCATGACAACAATTGCGAGTCTTTACAAATTGAAAATTCGGGGAGGGGAGTTAGATATCGGTAACCAAAACCGTTCTGTGGTATCACAAAAGGGAAAGCATATTATCTGCTAAACAACACAGAAAAATCAGAGGCAATTGCTGTGGATGTCCGCCAAAGGACAAAAACAGGCTAAAGCCCTAATTAAAGGGTTCAATAGCAAACTGTCTAAAGAGCTATTACAACTCAAAAGGCACAAAACCTGCGCAGTGACGAGAATCCTGACAGGACATTGCAAATTGAACAAACACCTGTTTCAAATCGGTATGAAACAAGACGCAACTTGCAGGTTCTGCCAGGAGACAGAGGAGACAGCAATGCACATTCTCTGCTCCTGCGGACCACTCATGCAAAAAAGAAATACCTACCTAGGGCGGCACATCATGCATCCAGAAGAATCTGGAATTTACTGGAGGCAACGGGCCTTAACGGTGAACTATTAAACAAAATAAAAAACCGGCCAAGTGCGTGTCGGACCACGCAAAACGAAGGGTTCCGTGCCTATTAAAAAGGTCGTATCGTCACAGAAATTTTACGGCACTTACATCCTTTTCTTTGAGGAAGGCAGTTTTTCAGCAATATCTCGAAAACCTCTGAACCGATCTTGTTCAAAACAATTTTCGGTGAATGAAATTAATAAGCCCTATGGCCATGAATTTTTCCATATTTTTAAAATACACCGTTCAAAAATTAGAGGGGGGGGGGGGGCAGAATTTTAGTGACTTTCGGGGCGATTATCTCCGACCCTATTCACTTAATCAAAAAAAATGCCAAGAAACCTTATATTTATTTTGAAAGACCTATCGATTGATGTCCCACACGGGGGGTCACAATGAAAAAAAAATTTTTGACTTTTAGTATTATGTATGGAGTGCACCCCTAAAAAATTTTTTTTTGTCATTTTAATTACAAAACTATGTAGCGGCTAACAAAATACACCTATCCTCAAAATTTTACTCAAATACACCTTATAGTTTTCGAGTAAAATGCCTGTGACATACGGACAGACGGACAGACGGACAGACGGACAGACGGACATGACGAAACTATAAGGGTTCCGTTTTTGCCATTTTGGCTACGGAACCCTAAAAAAGGGGTGCCTCAATAGATCACTCACTGGTCGAAGCGTCACATTAAAGGCCCACAAATCAACAATAATAATAATAATAGATATCGGTATCAGATTTGCAATATGCCTTTGTAAAGCTGGCCATTCACGACAGCCCCAACAAGCATAATTTAGAAAATAAAAAAACCCGACTGCAAAAAAGCTATCTTTAGAAAAAAAAACTGAAAAGAAAAAAACAAGTTCAGTAGTCGAGAACATTGAATCAGTTTCATGATTAACATTTCGTATGTCAATTTGGACCTTGGAGACAGCAACTTCAACAGTCGGGACCCATTAAAAGTCTAGGCTGCGGCACTAATGTTGACGACAATAACGGGTCCCGACTGTTTTTTCTAAAGATAGCTTTTTTGCAGTCGGGTTTTTTTATTTTCTAAATTATCTTTTTTTTATTTAACACTTTTTAGTTAGTATTAAAAGACGGCAAATTTCGCAATCTTGTCATTTCATTGAGGGAGTTAATATCGTGAGGATTATTAAGTACATAGCTTGCGGTGGTCTAAAATACTGATAATTAATCCATTTAGAGACCTAACGCGGCTCAAAACTATATATGATTGACCTTTTGTAAAAATGCGTGAACTTAAATCAACCACAGCTTGGTCTAAAGTCGTTCCTTGTAGCTTATGCAGTAACATCCCAGCACAATATTAACGGCAACTCCTTTGCGTCGCGCAGTGCAGTATTAATACTGAACAGAATTACTATAACTTTATAACGTTATAGATTTTAAATGGTCACTCTAAATGAAAAACTGTAAGAGAAACCTATAACTGATTTTTAAATACCTATTCAGTGATACCCCACTCGACATATTTCGTTAACTTTTTTTTTTTTTTTTTTTTTTGGCGGCTGGTTGTCGCCATATTGAATTTTGATTACCGTCATGTCTTTAGTGACACTCGCAAAAGTAAGACGGTTCGATTGACGTAAGAATTATCAAAATCGGTTCACGCGTTTGGTCTCTGGAGTGCCACATAGGAACAAACATACATACATACATACATACATATATAGGCTGATAAACACATTACCCTCCTTTGCGTCGCGCAGTCGGGTAAAAATAGAGCTGCGATGCGCCTAAATCAATCCGTGAATGTCAAAACTGTAATGTTTGAAGATAATGGGCGCGGACCGATAGATATCCAAACGGGGTGCGACGCACCAACACGTCATCCGAATGGCCGTTCCATGTCAAAATTCAAGGTGAAACATCAACACCAACGTCAACGTCCATGCATACATTTACCGCCAAGACAAATAGCGCGCTAGTGGATGTCAAACAACCCACACGATCTCGATCAAGTGACAGCGACGTAGCGCACCGATGGATGTAGTCAAAATATTACGTCCAACCGTTTGGATGCATCCATTTTGCGCCGAGAGAAATGGCGTGGCGCGGCGCCTAGTTGAAGCCTAGCTCTGGTATTTGCTGTGGACAAACAGCAATTCAGAACATATTTGGAAAGCTAGGTTTGCAATAGGTAAATATTAGCAAATAAGTACTCTTTGACTCTAAACAAACATCAATAGCCAAGCTTTGATTTAACTGCATGTAAAAATGTAAAGTTCAAATCAACAATTAAATTGCGTCTAAAAATAAGAAATTAAATGAACTTTTCTTAATAGGTAAACAAACAAACATGTTCTAAACAAACATGTATGTACCTAATCAATTCTCGAGAGCCGATTTTCACCCACCCATTATAGTCGTATCGATTGAAAACTTTGCAAGTACATGTAGGTAATATAGAAAACAATTACGTAATTTGGTACCATAAAATTGGTGTGATGATGTGTAATAGTTTAGTTTTTTCGGTGTATTGGTGGAACACTGTGACCCCGTGTAAACATATTTGTAAACAAATAAATCATGTATTCAGATGGTTTATCCTCTAACCCGACATACAAGAAAATTGCCTATGATATTTGAATCAACTATTAGTAAGTAGAGTAGAGTTTGATTTGATTAAAACACGAATGAAACAAATGCAACTCCATCCCAATTTAAAATTATATAAATTCCTTTAAAGAGGATGTCTTTTAAATAGTAGATTGTATTACAAATGCATAAAAGGAGCCATTTTACCTGATACGTTTATATTCACCCAAGCCATACCATAGCCATAGCCATAGCTTTATACTGCCAAGTGACATGTACATTTTTAAATAATTATTCACTTCTATTTTATCTGATTTTATTCATGTAGTAATAGAAAATCAAGAAGTTAAATTGATTAAAGCATGTAAAATCAAAACGAAGTATTATTGTGCGTGTATCAAAACAAGTTTATTCTACGAAGTATTATAGGCTCGATTATCTTAGTATTTTATTATAGTAGTAGGATTAGAGCACTAATCAGAGCATATAAGTGGCATTGTGCAGCTTGCATCCAGTACAAAGGCGAACTTTGCAAGCATGTGAAGTGAAAAAGCCTTTTGAGAAAAACCTCGATTGCGCATCGAAAATCATACAAAGGCAATTTCACAATCGATTAATGGTCATTCACAAAATCGCCTCGCAAGCGAACACAAAAATGCCCGCATGTTGCAGTAAACACTTGATATTATTATAAACATTCAACCACCTCAAGCTTTCAATATACAATTGAGTTTCAATATCCTATTAAGATGCTCCCCCGCCCCCGCAAAATTTGGCAGACATTTTTGTACGCAAATACGACATAAGGCTACTCCAGTTATGCATGCTCTAAGATTCCATTCGAATACCACTTCCTTAAGGATTGACATTCCAAAAATAGCCTTAATTGCAATTGACAGAATGTTTCCTAATTTCCAATAACTCGAACAGTAAGCCGCTGGCAGAAATATCAAACTTGGATGTTTGATGGATGGGCTTTGGTGAAAGTTAAAGCATTCTTCATTCATTATTGACGTTGATTCCTGTTGATTCTGCAATGGGAGACAAGTCGTTGTTTACGTATATTTCTCAAAAACTAGAGTTATAGAAAAGCTTACGCATCAATAAGTTACTTGCATTGTCACAGAACTTCAGCGCCAAATTTCAGCTGAATTCTTCACGTCACCAAATTGTAATAAATACCTATTTCAAATTTCAGTTCAATACCGATAAGTTGTTCAAAAATGTTTTGCAAAATTTTAAGGACAACTTATATTTAGACGAACAGTGCTATTAAAGCTTGTAAAAATGAATGGAATCCGATTAACACAAAACTGAGAATTAAACAGCCACTCATCATACGAGTATCTACTATATGTATGTATTATGTATGTCGAGTATGGACAATCTTGTCCAGAACGGCACAGATTAAAAACCCGATTTGTATGCGAATCGTGATTGAAATAGAATCGGTGTTCGTTTTAGATTTTAGCTGCGCTTCGAAATTTTCACAGTGATGCGAATTCTTTGTGGCTTTGTGGCAGTTTTTAGTCATCAAACATTCCACGTCCGTTTCAGGTGAGTGCTACAAATAGTAGAAAATATTGAACATATCTACAGAAAATTACGCCTGCATTCCTAAAAGGGGTAGGCAGCGAATTTGACTTTTCAGTGCCATTTCTAGCAATTATAAAGAACTAAATACCCTATAATTTGTAGGTTTATAATCTTTATTATTTCGGATCGAGGAATAATTAAAATTATGTTAGTTTTAATAAATACTACAACAAAAAAATATGTTATTCATTTCAGCACTGGACACATGCTCGTGTGCATTTGTGTTCAGCAGTGCTCAAAAAAGGGTCCGTTCACCCTTCCAGCTAAAACAACTAATAAACTCTTGGTGCTGTCGGTAAGGCGGCGCATCAGGGATGCTGTTGTCTTCCGTAATATGGCCTGGAACGAGTTTACCTCAACGAGCATTCCGATGCACTGCAATACCCCGGTAGTACTATCAGCGCCCTATATCCATTACTAGCTTTTGCCCACGGTTTCGTCCGCGTAGTAAAGCAAGGAATAATAGAATTACACAAAAGCTTTATTATACTCGTCGACTTTAATGTTTGAATGTAGACTTCGTACAGCAAACTTTAATCATATACTTTTTATTTTCTATGGATCTCCCAACTCAACTGAAAAAAATATTTCGCAACTAAAATAAATTCGACCAATCACGTGGCGCCTTTACTGAACTATAATGAATTTGACCAATGGCACGTCGCCTTGGCTACAGTAGAAAAGTCATCAACGATGTCAGTCGGCACTTCTTGCACTTCGTTTCAGCAGGGCTTAGATTTTCAATAGATACCAAGTTTGTTTAATTATTTCAGTTGACTCGTAGAAAAAGTATTGTATACATAAAATAGTTACACAATTAGCTCTTAAATTCTAGTACCTTACTTACATTACTTATATTACTTAACACGGTACTCGACTTTAAGAGCCCTCATTGTGCAACGATTGTAAAAATACTATCTTCTCATTCCCTATGGGTCGATCACGTAACTTTTCTTACGAACGTCTGTAAGATTTAAACGTCAATTTTATATGGAAAAATGACAGTTAGATTGAGATTTAACTGTCAGACGCGCGATCGGAACGTTACGTGATTACCCCCCTAGTCTTTATAAACGCAATTCTACACTGAAAACAAATTCATCACATTACGGTATAAAAATACCGTATTCTTAACTGACTGAAGTGAACAAAGTTCGCCGTTTAAGCTTAGGGCAAAAATCTTTCGTAGGACCGGCATTCCCGCTGTTTTCCTCAACAGGTCGCATTTGTCAACCGATGCTCGTGTAATTTTTTAAGCAGGTTCGATAATTATATAGTTTTTTTGTCAATTCAGTCATTACAATCATTATAATCATTATTATTTTTGAAAGAAAAGGACTCGCAAGTTCTACTACAGCTCACAGAGCCTCTAGTTTATAAAATGTGTGACGCGTCACCATTGAACGGTCGATATCAAGAATATGTGAATACTTTAGCATCTCATTCCTTCGTAATAATAGATTAATCTATATTTCACCTTGGACGGCCACTGTACAGAAAGCCAAGAAACCTCTAACTGTGCCTAAATTAATGAATTGAAATAAAATGGCTGGGATCTACGAAGTTACTAACCACAGTTCTTTACCAGGGGCATTAAAGTCTACAAAAACAGGAAAAAACTTGTCCTATTTAGACCTTTTTAGGAGTGGTAGCAATTTATGTACCAGGGTAATTTAGGTAAAAGCTTGATGCTGTGATGATTGGCCGTGATTTGATTGAGAGCTTTCAGAAGACGTTTTATTGTCGTCATGCAAGCTCGTAAATTGTCAATTGATTCAAAAGGTTATTTTTAGATAATGTTTTGTTAAATGATGATTGGAAACAAAATGTTTCCCTGATGATTTTTTTCCTTGATGGAGTCATGTTTTTCAATAAGTGTGAGCATTTAACTATCAGTAACTTATTGACCAAACGAGCGAAGCGAACGAAGTTTTCTGCTTAAAGGTGCGACCAGACCGCCGCTTAAAAAACGGTCACGATACGGAATCGCAGTGACGCGTCGTATGCGCCCCACACCGCTGCTTAAAATACGCTGAAGCACCGTAAATTGTGCTCAAATTCTTTCTTATGTCAGTTTGTCTAGCTGTTCTCCTCTACTGGTTGCATTTCTCAACCGATTCTCGTGATATTTTGTACCCGCTTGATACTACTATTATTCTGTTGCCATTTGCAATCCAAAGCACAAGATGGCAACTTTCAGTCCTGTAAGAGTACCAAACGTCATATAAAACCAATTTGATCTGGGGAAAAGAGGTGCAATATAAATTTCAATTAATTTCTCCTAGCGAATCAGTTCAGCACGTAAGCTATTTCAAACTATACTCATAAATCTTTTCATTAGCCTTTCCCCGTCTGAAAAGAACTCTAATCGTAAACCGGTCTTAAACCAGTACTGCAACGTCAACCTTCTCAATGATTGCTACCCTGAATGGTTGAGGGGCACTGGAGGGGTACTACGCGTTCTCGAACCCGTAGAGAAGTCACTTGTTACGCCTAGTGTTAATAGTACATTGTTTAACGAGGGGCGTAAGTGTTTGCAATATTCTTACGCCCGTGTTATACACAATATTTTTCATCACATTTGCGAGGAAATAAATAACTACAAAAGACAGAAAAATCTAAGTTTCATACAGCCGCATCAATCAAAAATTGACAACTTTACTTCCTGCTTATTAGAACACTTAGAAAGAGAGGTATAGTGCGAGAAAAATCGAAAGAGCTCGCGCGCCGTCTTGTGATAGCCGTGCAGATCAGTGCTAGTGGAGCGCGCAGCATATTTTAACCAATCACAGAGCAGTATTCTTGCGGGGCGGAGCGGCTTGGCCAACTAGATTTTTTTTCAACCAATCACAGAGCAACCAGATTTGCTTAAGCCAATCAGAGGGTTCTATATTTAAAAACTAAACTTAACAGCCCGTGGGAGGTAAAACGGCTATAACTGCTCTGTACGCTCGCAAGTAATAACGCCATTGACGAGCAAGTGTAATGAAAATGTATTTTACTTTCGAGAATTTGAGATGTGTTCTTATTGCAGTGTGCAACAGAGATAAATCCAATCTTCAAAAATCTATGCTGTTCAAAAAAATTGACAAAAAGCTTATTTTTGTTATGTATGAAGTATAATAACAGCGAACCAACTTTAACAAACTATTTGAAAAGAGATACAATTTTCTCATTTAAGAAATTATTTGTTTTCAAGTTTAAACCTCCATTTTAAGCTCTTTAGACTTCAGTTAGTAATTCGCCAGGCAACATAGATGCACCTTTCCACGTCACCATATGAACATTATGAACTCCGCAATTGACTTGTTTTCCAGAACACATTTAAACCTTTTTTAAGCCCATTTAAGGGATGAATTTTGTAAAACCCTTTCTTATTGCTTGCCTACCTTGAATAAGTAACCTACCTTGCAGATTTCAAGACTCTTGGTTCATTAGTTTCAGCTGTGTGTTGATGAGCAAACTCGAAATTATGTCGTGGTTTTATCTTCTGATTTTATCTTAGGTGATATTTATTATAGGCTGCAACACAGTGAAAACTAACGCAGTCTCCATGGCTCAAATTGTACCAAATACATATTTGAACAATAAAGATTTATTTTATTTTTTTATTTTATTTTTATCATGCCAAGGGTTGCTTTCTGTATCACGTCTGTTTCTCGTCTAGAACATTCAGGTAACTTCACAATCTCGATTCACTGTATTTTTCACCCCTACCTCTGACTGATATTTCCCGTAGGTATTTTTACTTTTAAATGTATTTTCTTGATGAAATTAACTTTTTTCTTGTGTTTAAATTTGTATAAAATTGCCGAGACAATCCATTTCAGTATTTTTAGTTGACAAATTTTATATAACATGACAATAGATAGGTTATACGCGCTCGAAAAATGGCACATTAAAATTGAGTCAATTGGCACAACTTGCCTCAGTTTCGAGTCGTCAGTGGAAACGTTAGCTGTCAGATTTGGTGGCCATTTTTAAACACGGAATTTCGTTTAGACAACATATCTGGGTCGTTCTTCTTTTCGACCGACAATAGCCTGTCCTTCGTCTTATTACGGCATCTCATTTGAGTAATGATGTTTACGGTTTTATAATGTTCGAATGAACGTCCATATTATTTTATTAATTAGTGATATTTAATATTTCACTTTCTCTAACTAGCATTTTTTTAAATATTTTTTTTTTTCGTAGAATGCCGTGACAGAGTGGTAAACCAAAATGTGGTCCCCACTGAAAGAGTCCACTTTGTCACATGTTTTATTTTAGAAACCAACCGTAAATAAATATTTATATTGGCCAGAAAGGAAACTTTCATTAGTTCTAATGAAGAAACCTATGCATTTTTTTTAAATCGCACTTCAAAACCACAATTTTCGATAGTTCAAAAACCAAAAAAACAGAAAAACCTCGGTTCATTGTCGGTAAAAAAGGAGAACGACCCATCTACCTTTTTTTTTATATTGCATCATTGTAACATAACCTGAATTTTCTTTTGACTTCACTGACAGCTGACCTGACAGTTGACAGTTGTAGCAGAGTTTAATTTCAATAAAAAGTAAAGTAAAGTAAAGTAAAATTTTATTTCAGAGTATGATAAAAATAATGTAAAATTAAATGAGTTCGAATATTTTGGAAAATTATTTAACTGTCGCAGTCGGATAAAAACTACCCTGAGCGGAAGCTATAATAATAACGTAGCGTTAAATTTTTTTCATGTTTTTCCGTTCATGGGAAGCGTATGTAATTCGTGACAGAACAATGTCTAAAAGATTCTTACTGTTTTTTTTAATTCAGAGATTTATTATAAGTATAGATAATCTATTTTATAAAATCTATCTAGAATACGATAGAACCAACATTTAATAAGAAAAACCATTAGTGACACTGCGAAGTTAAGGATCTTGAAAGCCGTCGAACGAGATTTAAGAATACTTCGGTTGTTTAAGAGTTTTGGCTTATAAAGCACTTCGACGGACAGTCATAAAGTTTATAAAACTACATTTTCCTTTAGATAATGTCTAGTTTATACGTTTGTTGTGAAACTAATCTCATCATGTGTTTTCACCTTTAGCAAATAAAAATTCGTATGTTCGGAGTCTGTCCGACTGTTCTCCTCTACAGGTCATATTTATGTATTTATTCTCTTGAAATTTTGTGAGCAGGTTCAATAATGATATAGTTTTTTTGTCAATTTATTTATTTTTTCAAATTAAAAAAAGAAAAGGTTTTCTCGCTAGTTCGACAGCTCACAGAACCTCTAGTTCTTATTTAGGTAGGTCCCCGACCTGCACCATGCCAGCGCAAGGACTTATAGTCTTATATAATACCTATGTTATACGTATGTACTATGTTATACGTTGTACAGTCGCCATCAGATATATCGGAGCGGCGAAAGCGCTCACAAATATCTGAACACGTCTCTATTGTCGAGGCATTAGAGACGTGTTCAGATATTTGTGAGCGCTTTCGCCGCTCTGATATATCTGATGGCGACTGTACCTATGTACCTGTGTTATATGTTACACCTATGTACCTGTGTTGTATGTTGTTAAAGGTGATGATGATGACATTATTTAAAATTCAGTACCAAAGCTAGCAAAGAAAACGTCCCTCTATGGCCACGTCAAAAAAAGTCCAGAATGATCGATCAACCTTAGAGTAGTAAGATTTTATATTGTTGATAGAGCTGTGGCCACAACTTCCACGTTACACGGAAAGCCTTTTTATTTTAAACCTAACCTAACCCAACCTGAAAGGTGAAAGAAAATATAAATTCGTATCAGCAGTTTCGGGGTCAAAGTAATCTTTCTCAAAACGAACTAACGAGCTTTATTGACATGGTCAATAGGTAACACTACTTTAAACTTATACCTCATCCCAGAGAACATTCGAATTTTAACGGACAAATTCTTCTACGTTTTTTTTGTTTATCTAGGATATCAACTAGTTCTACTTATTTCGTTAATTAAGTGCATTTCAAAAATAACAATACTAATGTTTTTGCGTTTCAAAATGGTTTTCCTTGAAATCGCACGATATAACGCACGATTTTCGTAATATCATATGGAATAGGTGGGAATAGGGTATACGTATGAAGTTGAAGAAAAACGCGTTCAGATATTAGTGTCCCTTTGGGCTTTAATTGTTTTTAATTTCCCCACATAACTACGACGTTAGCAATAGTCATTACTCGACTTTCATTCATACGCGTGTCTCTCGAGGCATCCAAGATACGAGTATTGGATGCCTCGAGAGACACGCGTATGTCCTTAACGCAAGGGAAACCATTTGCAACACTCTTTCGGACAAACGATAAATGTCTAAGTCTATGAAGTTTGATTTAATAGCTACGTAGGTAGGTAGGTACCTATAATTCCTTCATGGAGATTTCAGATGAGATAAACAATACCATCATTTTAATTTGATTGTGTCGCTTAGTAATGTAGTATTGTTTGAGTAGTTAAGCTGAGGTAATAAAGGAAAGTAAAGACCCACTTTGCCTTTTTTATTCAATCGACGATTTAAACAATCATATCCTGGTTAAAAAATTAAATGAACAATCATACGACCGAAATAATTTAGTCAGAACGGTGTTTCACAGAAAGCGAATTATTTATTAATTTAATTTTTAATAATGACATCCTCATAGTCTCAAATCTAAATCGACTTGTAAGAATTGCGAATAATTTTCGACAGCGAATGAGATACCAACTTGGGTTAACCCCCGCCTGTCATTTGTTTTATCTGTCTCTCAGTCTCACGTCAAGTGAAGTGAACCGTATTCTTTTGCTCAAACAAAAGAGAAAGAAAACTTTTATAGTTAAAGTGACTGTGATGGAAAGTTTGCAAAGTATTGGCGAGAATTTTCTGGTGAATTTTTCTATCCGTTTCAGAACTGTTTATCTCTTGGTTCGAATTTGAACCTTTAATTTTACGACGCAGGGTTAGTTTTTAAATTGCACGGTTATATAAATTACGACCGTTTGAGGTTAAGTTTTAGAAATTCCATTGGATGTTATTGTACTTGGCTACAAGTGCTATAATTTGTATTACATTTTTGGAGTCAAATAGAATGCTTGACTACTGAAATTGATTTCTGAAGAACACTTTATTGTTTAATATAACTTTTGCTTAGCCTTTAATACCTTTTTTTCGATGTTTTGCTGGCGTCTAGAGGTTCTAAATGTGTACTGGGTACCTAATTAATCAACGAGATATTATTAGGTACATTCAAGTGTAAAATATGGGCTCACACAACTTACTCAAAATATGTCGCATGGTTCTTATGTCGGCATATTAAGGTTTCCATAAATATAAAATCTTAAAGAGGTTTCGATACATATAAAATTCATAACAGGGAAGTTTCCTCATATTAACATTTGTAATGTACTTACTTAGCGTCTTTGGGATACTAAACAACAACAAAGTGTTCGTGTGTCGTTCGTGAGCTCTCTGGTGACTGACGTAGCCTATCTTTGCAGAGAATGTGCGACCACATTCCCTACAGGTCAGCACCCCTCCGACACAATTGTAGTGGATGGCCGCAGGTGGTCGAGCCTTCAACTCCTCGCGCTTAACGTCGAGTTTGTTACGTCTTCGTTCTTCTAATGATACTCCTAATCAAATTAAAATATTTTTTTTATATATTACTATTAATAGTAATTGTCTGGATGCATGTTAGCAATAAGATTATATTGCTGTGCCCTAACAGGGCTCATGTATTAGATTCTAATGTAGGTATTGATAAGACCTTTTCATCTCTCATACTCTGAAAGTAGGTCATTGTTTATCTGAATAGCGGGTTGAAAGTGATACATGTCACCCCTAGGGCTGAAAAGTAATAAAAAAAAACAATGAACAATGGCAGAAACCTAAACAGCCACACTTCGTTAAACTGAATTGTTTTTTTGATGTTTATTGTTAGTTATTACGGTAACGTTATCTAAAAAGTTGTAATTTAAGTCATTTAAAGTTATTAAAGCCATTTAGAAAAGTAATAATAATACATAATTGAGTGCATACAAGAGCTGTTGCTCGAGGGTAGATGTGGACACCTAAGTGGCGAGTTGGCTATATGTTTAAAGTCCAGTGCCACCTCTCTACCCCTCCAGCTCTCTGACCGGTGTTGCCCTTAGGCCATTTTTTAATGTCGCTATTAATAGGGGCCCATCTAGCAGTTGGCGAGTCACCGTCTGCCAGAGATAAAAAGTGAAACAGTTTTATTAGGCAGGCGTCCGATGTTTCACCAATAGCCCAGTCACTAGTCCATCATTTTCACCCAATAACCCGTTTTATTTAGATTCCATCAACCAGTAATAGTCCCTATACACCCCAGCGGGTGCTGTCTCTGTGCGCGTCCCATGACACGGGCAGGGACAGCATCCGCTCGGTGTACTCCTTGCATTCCATTAAATTGTCAAAAGGGCCTCTACGTGTTGCCTCAGTTGGTACTTTGTAGGTACCTAGCCCCACGCACGCCTCCCAAAGGTCCGGGACATCATGTCCCGTGAGCGGGAAAGACATACATAATTGTAACAAATATAATCTTTTAGTAATTTTTTTTTTTGATGTTGTATTTCCTGTGTGTTGTTTATTTTCCTATTATTCGAAATGAAAAGTAGTGTTTAACTCGGATGAAGGCCACCCATTTCAGTCTCGAACTTGGCGCTCTCACTTCGTTCGAGCGCCAAAATATCTCGACTGAAATGGGTGGCTTTCAACCCTTGGTTAACAATCTACTATTGGTAACAAACTTTAACTTTAAACAAATGAATATTTAAATATTATTTGGTGATTCAATTTAGGTGACAGATCTACTATTATAGGAACAAATATAATTTATAACGTCACTGATAATGCATTTATTAAGTAATTGATAAAATCATACCCTTTGTCAAACAATACTCAGTGCAGTGCAGTGTCAATAAGTCAAAATTATATAATAATACATTTAGGCAAAATATTGGAATTATTAATGAATTGTACGGTGCACGCAACAGGCATATTAATTAAGAATTCTGTTCGTGTTGACCGTTAACCGCGGCAATAAAGATAATTGCTTGTTTTATTTCTTTCTGGCAACACTGCAGCTGGCGAACACGTTGCAAATTTATCTGAATAAATGCAATTTTAACCCCTGTCGCAAAAAGAGGGGTGTTACAAGTTTGACGTGTCGTGTGTCTGTGTATCTGTATGTCTGTGTGTCTGTCTGTGACGTCGTAGGACCGATTTTAACGCGGTTTTTTTTGTCCGAAAGCTGACGTGATCGAGATGGTTCTTAGCTACTTTTTCAAATAAAATCGGATCTGACTTTTTTTTAAATATAAATAGCGGTTTACTACGGCATTTTTACAGCGATACAAACACGCATTTCACTGTAACCACATTTGTATCGCTGCAAAATGCAAACCAGTCACTATGTACACATTTTATCGAAGTTGCAATACACGATTGGATACCAGTTAATTAAAGTTCTCCGTTCCAGCTTGGGCAACGATTCTTTCGTATGTCGAGCTGTCCGGCTGTTCCTATCTACAGGTCGCATTTCTCCATCAATTTTCGTGTATTTTGTGAGCAGGTGGGGCTGAGGCTGGTTGATTTAATTGTAGGTATGATAAGTTGATGGTGTACTGTCATGGGTCAGCGTTAAATCGAATTAAATGATTTTTATTGTTATTAATTTTAATGAAACACTTTTTTAGTGCATTTAAGCATTCTATCATTTAATAATCCCGTTAGGTACAGTTTCAGTAAAATGATAAACCCACTTTTCAAATTATTAAGTGAAATAAATACCTATGTAACTATTATATAGTTAATATTGTATGCCCTAAATTTATGGGTTGCCATTGAAACTCAAATACTTGTTAAGTATTATTTTTATTTCACGAGAATCAGATGAGAAATGTTACCTGTAAAAGAGAACAGCTGGACAGCGGGACAGC
This sequence comes from Epinotia nisella, assembly GCA_932294315.1. NCBI lineage: Eukaryota > Metazoa > Arthropoda > Insecta > Lepidoptera > Tortricidae > Epinotia > Epinotia nisella. The sequence continues at coordinate 14,762,494 of OW028693.1, forward strand.
GGGACATTGGACATACGAACGATTTTCTCCCCAGGAAACTGAAGCAACTTCGTTCGCTTCGTTCGCTCGTTCGATGATCTCTTTCTCTTTCATCCAAAAGAAAACTTAAAAATAAATCCCTAAAATATCTCAAAATATAAGGGAAAATACCATTCTTCAAAGATCTCTTTAGGGCAAATTCGTGTTATAAAACTCGTGGTGGCCATTAGGGATCCATTAGAGGGAAGCCCATTGGAACGGGTCGATTATCTGAAAAACATTTTTGCGTAAACAGGAGAGATAAGCTGGTATCCTTGGTATCTTTATTTTCTAAGGTGCTAACGAATTTTGTTTAGTATCAATTTGTGACAACAAGATTTAAGTATATTCTACGGGGAGTCAGTCAGGCAATACGCCTAAAAAGCCTTGACCTATGGACAAAACTAAACACACCCCACACGAAGATCCATGACAAACTGATCACAAGCCTCCCAATGATGGAGGCTTCAATTGATAAAATACCGAAAACTACGGTCTTCAGGAAAGACTACGACATATTATTAACAGAAGACCCGAAAGAGGGGCTAAACCAAACAGACCTTAGAATTTTCACAGACGGGTCAAAAACAAATACGGGAACGGGATGTGGAGTGTTCTCAGAAGATTTAAACATACACATATCCAAACCACTGGGTGAACAAAACTCGGTATTCCAGGCGGAATGTGTAGGGATAATTGAAGCCTGCAATGCCATTAAGAAACGACAAGTCGAGGACACAAACATACGAATACTCTCAGACAGTAAATCGGTACTACAAGCACTGTGTAGTGACAACATCACATCTAGCTGTATGCAGATAGAAACAAAGTTACTATACAATGGATCAAGGGGCACAGTGGCTCAAGAGGAAACGATGGAGCGGATGAACTGGCCAGGAAAGGGTCAGAGACAACGGCATACGGACCGGAGCCAATATTGCCCCTGCCACAAAGCTACATATATAACAAACTAGACCAATACACCAAAGACCTACACCAAAGATACTGGGAGGACATGCAGAAAGACCAAAGAGATTCTGTCGAAGCGCGACTACAAATTCACAACTGCACTAATAAAGACGCACAGAAACCAACTACGCAAGATAGTAGGAATGATAACCTTACTGTTTAAATTATTTAAAGCTTACTGCACGTCGCTGTACACGTGTCGTGCAGCCTGTGGGCTAGCTACACGCAGAGGGCGTACAGCGCCCTACGGGTCCAGTACAACAACGCGTTTAGAGCGGTGATGGGGCTGCCTCGTTACTGTAGCGCCTCGGGCATGTTTGCGGCCGCGCACACGGCATGTTTCCACAGCACTATGCGACTGCGGGCCGCGTCCCTGCTCCGGCGCGTGCGAGCCAGCACCAACACCGTCTTAGCGATGATAGCGGGCAGACTAGACTGTCATTATATCATGCACTGTTGCAACAGGCATGTAAGGACTGGTGTAGGATAATTTTTATGGTCATTATTAAATGATTTGTTTCTGAATGTAATTCCTAACTGTGTAATATGAGCCCATAATGTGTAGCTTGAAATAAATGAATTTTAATTTTTTTTAATAACCGGACACAACACTTTGAACAGACACCTCTATAATTTAGGTATCACAGACAGCCCCATGTGCAGAGCGTGCATGGAGGCAGAAGAAACGACTAAACACATTCTACTGGACTGTAAGCAGGTAGAAGTATACAGGAAAAAGCACCTAGGGTCTCCGGACACACTATGGAACGCAGTCAGTAATACCAAGGCACTCTTAAACTTTTTAGAGGAGCTGGGGTGGTTAGAGTAGCGCCACCCTGCCGTTTCACGCAAAATAGGCACATTTGGATGTCGACTTGCGGAAAATGCCCAGTAAAACAACAACAACAACGGGGAGTCAGTTGAATATTGACGTTTAACGTTAAGTTCTCATTCCCGTCTATATTCACTTCAGCTTAATAATTAAATATACGCTACGTAATAATTTAGGTACCTACTTTAAAAACAATTTTTTACCGGATTCAAATTTGAAGAGTTCCCTCGATCTCTCCAGGATCCCATCACCAGATATGGAAGGATACGCTTTCAGAGAAAAAAATAATTTTCCAAATCGGTCAGGCATTTTCGAGTAATCGGAGAGCATACATAAAAAATTAAAAATCTGACGAATTGAGAACCTTTTCTGGAGTCGGTTTAAATTTAAATGAATTTTTGCAATTTGATCTTGACCCACTTCAATTAGTCGTATCGATTTTAAACTTATCAAACCGTGATTAGAAAAATTTTGAATGACTACATTTGGTAACATCAAATAGGTACTTCAATGGTTACTATTGAGTACCTAAACGCTCGAGATGCGCACGGATTGACAGAGAATGTCACTCACTCTGACAACCTTTGACAAAAAGATATACTATAAAAATTACGTACCATTCTTTAAATCTTTACAATGAAATAAACTGAAAAAAGCATTTTGGCACCTGTAACAGTGTAAAGTAAAACACTACAAACAGCCTTAATACCGCATCGGTATTCTAAAGATACCTCTTTGTATAGTTTTTCATTTGAATGCGAGCGACACAACACAGTACGGCAGAAACAATGCACCAAAGCAAACTTTTGAACAACGGCACTATCATAACGGGGGCACAGAGTCAAAAAGGTTTAGACAGTTTACCAATCATAAACGGTAATAGTACATTGTGATAGAAGTGAGCTATGTTGATCATTCCACCCGAGGCGGAATTGTTCACGCGAGCCGCAGGTGAGCGTGATAAGAGAGCCGAGGATGTAATCCACTCCACCGGCAAGTGGCTGAAAAATGGGTTGCAAATTTTGAGGACAACTTACATACGAACAGGCGAGGTATTTTTTGTAGGGTTCCGTACCCAACGGGTAAAAACGGGACCCTATTACTAAGACTTCGCTGTCCGTCCGTCCGTCCGTCTGTCTGTCACCAGGCTGTATCTCAAGAACCGTGATAGCTAGAGAGTTGAAATTTTCACAGATTATGTATTTCTGTTGCCGCTATAACAACAAATACTAAAAAACCGGCCAAGTGCGAGTCGGACTGGGGCTCCCATACAACAGACATGATTTTTTTGCCGTTTTTATAGATAATGGTACGGAATAATGAGGACGAGAATAAATTAAAGAGAAACCATGTCTTGAAGTTATTAAAAATACACTCACCGTTGCCAGGAGCTGCTGGGACCTGGCTTGAACTGAACAGACTCACCCAATCCCAAGGTTACCTGGCACCTGAGTCTACCCGGCTGATGAGGTATCCTTCTGCTCCCTTCAAGGCATTTGTCAATTTACATAGCGCTAAACGATTGCGCGATTATTTGAAAGCTGTAACAAGCTTTGAGCTTAAGTCAGCTCTGAATGTTTGTAGTTCCACGAGATTAGAGCCGCATCCGCCAGTCTCGATACGTATTCGTTTTTCCGTTTGGCGGTTTTTGAAAAGTTGAGAGAATAAAATACTTGATCGATTACTGTTCGCCATTCAAGAGTTCCATCTTCTCACTCCATCGGGACCAAAATCGGATACCATTAAAGGGATACCCAAAAAATTTAGTTAAAGACGGACCTCACTGGCGGCAGCCGAAAACGTTTCATACTGATTAACATTGAATTGAGTAATATTTGTACTAATCGTTGTGTTCAAAATCAAGTAAATTGCTGTTTTAATCGTGAAATACTGCATTTAGGACCATAGTTGTCGTACAATTTTGTTTCTATAAAAGTGAAGGACAGAATAATAACGAGAAATAGTTAATTGACTCTCTCTTGTTTTTTAAATCAACAAAAACATATATGATTTTAAAATATTCCCTCACAACGTTACCTGGTTTCTACCCAATGTAAAATTAGCCTTTGGACGTAAACAAAATCAACTTCAATTTCCCGTTACTCGTTTGCGAACAATTAGAGCAGTCAAATTTTTATCGCATTTCACCCCTTTAACTGATTTTTAATTAACAGCTCCCGATAACATCCAAAAACCAACCTTAATAGTAAACATTTAGTTCCAAGTCCCCATTACGTTACCCAGCGGCACAATTACGAATGCTTTACGTTCAATGTAAATTGAATCTTTTCTGTATGGCTAAATGATTGATAGTTGTTTTAGCAAAATGGGAATTTCCATACCTATGAAGTCTTTGTATTTAGGTTAGTGGGTTATCGTTTAATAGCTAAGTGTGGAACTACTCCAAATTTTATGAGGTGTAATTTGTGTAATTCAGTGCGGAATGCTCGTTTAAATTGTTGTTGGTTTCCGCGTGTATCTATTTAAAGTGGGAAATAATGTACAGTCAGCAGCAGAAGCAGCTACGCGGGCGAAGTGCTCAAAAATGATCTACTCAAGGTCTTATTGCCTAATAATAAAGACCATTTTGACCTCTTGGAATGCGTAGCTACTTATGCTGCTGACTGTACCTACCATATTAGTTGTTCGTGATTTACTTACTAAGCGACTAATAATCACAGGCCTAAACCTATAATCATCATCATCATATCAGCCGAAAGACGTCCACTGCTGGACATAGGCCACCCCTAACGAGTACCAAATTGACCGGTCCTGCGCCACCCGCATCCAGCGGACTCCCGCGACCTTTACCAGGTCATCAGTCCACCTTGTGGGGGGCCTATGATGGAAACGAGTAATCTATGTATTAGTGCGTATGTTACGCAAAGTAATGATTCACGTAATAATTAATAGTATTTTATAGGTAAATATTTATAAACCGAATTGATCTATATCCTAATAATAAAGTGGAAATGTCTGTGATATGATATGTAAGTTCGTAGCTGTTTGCAGTTGTAGGGGGTAATCCCCGGAACTACTTATTCAACTTTTAAATTCTTTCACCAGTTTTGTATAGAATGGACAAAGGCTACAATATTCCACGGTTTCACCTGGATTGAGATACATAACTAATAAAAAAACAGTAATCCATGTAAAACGGAAATCTTGAAAACTGCGTAACATTTCCACCCTCATTCGAAAGGGACCCTGCGTCCATCTTATTTTTTATACGGACTTAACATATTCAACAAATCTCCGGCTGAAAACTAGCCCCATTATACATACGTGACCTGTTTGCACACAAAGGTACACGTAACAAATTGCATGTAATATTTCACCCCAAGGGAGATGCGCAGAATTTTCAGCTCATTGAATCTGCAGTTAGAGAGCTCCTTTTGTCTGTAAGTTCTATTACTAAAATTATCTATTGATGAAAATATTTAAGTACCTATTGTTGGATATCTATTTGTCTTGGTTTTTCAATAGGTACTTATTTCCATAATCGTGATATAATTTTGAAAGCTATGAAACAAATTTGAAGACAGTGAATGTTTTAAAACTTATTCTAACAATAACTCATACAGAGATATAGATTTTCGTCTTTCCTGCAGATGTTTCCAGGATAAAGGGATCTAGTCTAGTTTTTGGCTGGCCTCTTAATCCGAATAGAAGGCGTCTCGTTTTATATCATTTTAAGTTAAAAACAAATGTATTGTACGCACTTAGTCGTTATAAGTAGTACAGTACATTCTTTAATCTGGATAATTTTCACTTTGCAGGGTGCAGTGGTCGATGATTTCAAACCGTCAATTGTAAATGTAATAAATTGTTCAACTTGGCAGATTTACGTCCATTGAAGTACGACTATAATTGCGAAATCATCCATTTTTTTTTATGTTTTACAAACATTATATTAACTTGACGTGAAGGGTAATCACGTAAAGTTTTGAACGCGCGTTAGGTAGATCCAAGTCAAATCTAACCTAATTTAAGATCTCACATTTTTAAATAACAGCAATTGTTATAGGTATCCAATAAAGCAAAGAAATAGAGTTTAATACTTGTTCATACTGTTATTTTGTTCCTATAAATAGATATTTTGATTTTGCATAACTTGGCACACATTTAGATCTCCATTCTTTTTGCGGCGAAGCCCACAGCCAAGCATAATTTTTGAATTGAATTTGGCTCTCCTTTTTTACATTTATGTTTTTGGTGGGATTTAATATTATGGAACCATCGAGCTGATCTCAGGATGGAGACAGAAGGTAGCCATGGGAATCCAGTATTTAACCAACGTAACCTCGTTGTGTTTGGGCTCGTTAGAATTGTCTCAATGAGTAGATGACAGAGAAGTACAGTCGGCAATAAAAGCTTTTACCAAAAATGAAATTGACTAAGGGGATGAAATGGGGATGAAAGTTTGTATGGAGCTACGATATAAACGAGTTCCACGCGGACGGAGTCACGGGCAGAAGCTAAGTCAAAGTCAAAAAAAGTCAAAGTGATTTATTCTTCAATTTAGGCATATTACATGCACCTATGAATGTCGATAAACTACCACCGGTTCGGAAAGTAAACCTCTGCCTCCAGAAGAACCGGCGTAAAAAACTCGGCGAGGTGTCATTTTTTCAAAACAGTATACAATATATCGTTTCATTATCAGAATATTATAAAATTTTAAAATTATTTTGCTACAGTAGAAAGCCTATTTATTTTACGACAGATTTCTAGTGCAGGATTTTATCGCTGCCAAATAACTATAACTAAAAATATTTAAAATTTACATTTTTGTGTTTGTGCTCTATTCATGTTCGTTCATCAGCATCTGTCAACTTGACCCTATAAACTAGAGTGACAAGCAAAGCTTAAAGTGTGCACAAAAAAATAGCGGCATCTCCAAATACGTGACAGCAGACAAAAGATTCCCAGTTCACACAAAGCCTAGCCCGAGGCTGATTTCAGCCGGTGCAGTGTTTACGGAAGTCTGATGTGTTTTTATCGTCCCTGGTTTAAATAATAGCACCTAATCCATCTATCTTGCGTCCACACCCAACATCATCGGAATGAAAGCTCACCGTCTCCACTGGCTCAGTCACGTCGACAGGATGGAGGAAGATCTGGGCGCCAAACAGGCACATCTGTGCCATCCAGCCCGGCGGCAACCGGTTGGACGTCCGAACCCCCCCTGGGTAATTTTGAACGCGCGTTAAGTAGCCCCAACTGTCATTTTTCCAAATAAAAAGTGACATGACGCGCGTACAATGCGTTACGTGATCGACCCCCAGGTATCGTTGGAACGACATCGTCAAATCAGACCTGCCTGATCTTCGAGCCATGAACTGGCGAGAAATAGCACTAGATCGGGAGAAATGGTGACAACTCGTATCGGAGGCCAAAACTCGCTTTGGGTTGCTGAGCCATTATAGTTATAGTTAGTTAATCCATCTATGCTAATAACTATTATAAAGAAGTAAAAAAAAAAACAACCTTAACCCATCCAGCACTTTTAACATCCCAACCGTGTCGCGTTTTATGCTTTGTAGGTTTTTCATCTCGTTGTGCTACTGTTTTATATTTAAAAAAAAATCTGATTTATTACATTAATTATTTATTTGTCTACTATCTAATAGTATGCTGTGTTGCGTTCCGTGGATCACTAAGGTACGGATTCTTAGATTAAAAATTTCTACCTGGGGAAAAATATCCGGATTGCTTATTCAATCCTAAAAGTTCACTCATCATACTCATCATCATAATATCAGCCGAAAGATGTCCACTGCTGGACAAAGGCCTCCCCCACAGAGTGCCACAGTCACCGGTCCTGCGCCACCAAAAGTTCATTCACCTGTATATAAAATAAACCTTCGGGATGGTCAATATCATATTATCCTACTAATATTATAAATGCGAAAGTTTGGATGTTTAGATGTTTGTTACTCAATCACGCTTAAACTGCTCAACCGATTTGGGTGAAATTTTGCACTGAGATAGTTTATAGCATGGATTATATATGACAACTCAATTGTAATTTTCCCATACAAATATTGATGTTTAGATCTACCTGACGTTCTTACGAAGTGTTACAGAATCGACCAGCTGGCCCCGTAGCATGGTTGGCCTTGTCACGCGATAAGTGATAGGATAGAGCGTGCGTCACTGGCTGACACCGTTCGATAGAACGAGACGACGCACTTCTCTTGTCACTTGTCGCGTGATAAGGCCAACCATGCTACGGCTCCTGATTAACGTAGATACTTACCGCACCGCGTCCGCACCATACTACTTCGAAAATGTAATACTAACATTATACAACACAAGAAAACACGACAAAATAAAAGTGTTATTATTACCCCATTCATGCTCTTTGTTCCGTGTAACACAGCTTTCATGTTACTGTCTTACTCGTACTGTCGTGTTCAGACATCCGAAAATGGTTCGTGTTATTTCTCAGTTGCCACATTATTTTGTATTGCACTCGGCGTCCGATGAAATTTGTATGTTACCTTACTTTGTTAGGTTGAAGTGTAAAATTACATTTCAATGAATGTATACCATGGGATCTACTTAAATTAAATAATAACTAGTGGCTCTATGAGCTTTAGAATATACTAGAATAACTAACGAACCTGCTTACAAAATTTCACGAGAATCCGTTGAGGAATGCGACGTGTAGAAGAGAACAGCCGGACAGACACCGGACACCGGACATCAAACGATTTTCAGTCCAAGCTGAAGCATGGAACTTCGTTCGCTTCGCTCTCGTTCGATAACCAATATTAAGGGACGATCTTACACACATAGAAGCTCCATACCACACCTTAAGGCTTGTGTTATGGCTAGATGACGATATACTTTAATAAATATAATATTATTTAAATGTATATAATTACTTAAACATTCAAGTCTCAGAGAAATATTGTTCATATCTCATGCTCTGAAATTGCGTCGCTGTTGTTCTAAAAAGTACGCAGAAAGTGATACGTTTCTGCTCTAGTGCAGAAAAGTAGTGTATTCCAATTAGTCCTCGCGTTATAAGCATTACGCGGGATCTAATTCTGATAAATATCAATAATTACCCCGCCACTGACAAATGGAAATAATTTAATTCTTACGAATTCATGGAATTTATTTTGTTAAATATAAAGTAAGTTTATGTTGTAAACTAATTACTTTTATTCTAGGTAAAATTTAACTTATGAGTAATTACTCCAGTTCATAAGACTTATTAGCGCTTATAAGAGAACATCTACGGGCCGATATAAAGTTATGACCCCTATAAGAGCCAGTGCCAGGAATATATACACTGAGGAGTGATTATTCCGGTTACTTAGACTTATAATCGCTAACAAGAAAATATTATCTGCGAGTCGTTTTTTAGGGTTCCGTAGCCAAAACGGCAAAAACGGAACCCTTATAGTTTCGTCATGTCCGTCTGTCCGTCTGTCCGTCTGTCCGTCTGTCCGTCTGTCCGTATGTCACAGGCATTTTACTCGAAAACTATAAGGTGTATTTGAATAAAATTTTGAGCATAGGTGTATTTTGTTAGCCGCTACATAGTTTTGTAATTAAAATGACAAAAAAAAAAATTTTTAGGGGTGCACTCCATACATAAAACTAAAAGTCAAAAAATTTTTTTTCATTGTGACCCCCCGTGTGGCACATCAATCGATAGGCCTTTCAAAATAAATATAAGGTTTCTTAGCTTTTTAGGGTTCCGTAGCCAAAATGGCAAAAACGGAACCCTTATAGTTTCGTCATGTCCGTCTGTCCGTCTGTCCGTCTGTCCGTCTGTCCGTCTGTCCGTCTGTCCGTATGTCACAGGCATTTTACTCGAAAACTATAAGGTGTATTTGAATAAAATTTTGAGGATAGGTGTATTTTGTTAGCCGCTACATAGTTTTGTAATTAAAATGACAAAAAAAAATTTTTTTAGGGGTGCACTCCATACATAAAACTAAAAGTCAAATTTTTTTTTTCATTGTGACCCCCCCGTGTAGCACATCAATCGATAGGCCTTTCAAAATAAATATAAGGTTTCTTAGCATTTTTTTTGATTTAGTGAATAGGGTCGTAGATAATCGCCCCGAAAGTCACTAAAATTCTGTCCCCCCCCCTCTAATTTTTGAACGGTGTGTTTTAAAAATATGGAAAAATTCATGGACATAGGGCTTATTAATTTCATTCACCGAAAATTGTTTTGAACAAGATCGGTTCATAGGTTTTCGAGATATTGCTGAAAAACTGCCTTCCTCAAAGAAAAGGACGTAAGTGCCGTAAAATTTCTGTGACGATACGACCTTTTTAATAGGCACGGAACCCTTGGTTTTGCGTGGTCCGACACGCACTTGGCCGGTTTTTTTTGATTAAGTGAATAGGGTCGGAGATAATCGCCCCGAAAGTCACTAAAATTCTGTCCCCCCCCCTCTAATTTTTGAACGGTGTATTTTAAAAATATGTAAAAATTCATGGACATAGGGCTTATTAATTTCATTCACCGAAAATTGTTTTGAACAAGATCGGTTCAGAGGTTTTCGAGATATTGCTTAAAAACTGCCTTGCTCAAAGAAAAGGACGTAAGTGCCGTAAAATTTCTGTGACGATACGACCTTTTTAATAGGCACGGAACCCTTCGTTTTGCGTGGTCCGACACGCACTTGACCGGTTTTTTTTTGTAATAACATGGCGAGCCCTTTGGTTCTGTCAAACGTTTATAGGCTACGGGACTCTTTCATCTGGCAGGCCGCGCTGGGTGCTTGCCGTGTCATATTTTATAGTGATTGTTTTCTCGTATAGTCAACGTCAAAGATATCATCGTCATTATCATCATATCAGCCGAAAGACGTCCGCCGCCGCATAGGCCTCCCCACAGAGTGCCACAATGACCGGTTCCGCGCCACCCGCATCCAGCGGACTCCCGCGACCTTTATACCAGGTCATCAGTCCACCTTGTCACCAATGGTGACTGCCTACCCACGTTGCGCCTTCCGGTACGTGGACACCACTCGAGAACCTTTCCACCCCGACGGCCATCGGTTCTACGTGCAATGTGCTCCGCCCACTGATACTTAAGTTTAGCGATTCGATCGTTATTCGATTTCAAAGATATTCCATAGGAATTAGGTTGAAAAAAGTAAACATCGTACTTTCGATCCATGCCAGCATCTCAAATAAATTTTAAGTGGCACTTCGGTACAGCGAGCGTGGTTTTCATTTTCAAGTCGTGCAGCTTAAGTGCCGCGTACGTACCAAAATAGCTTAAACGTATTTGCGTCCGGACACTTAAACATACAATGTAGCCGGTAAAATATTCAAGGTATTCTTAGAGATTCTTAGTTATACTGCTCATATATTTTTGGCCTCCGCAAGTTCGAGCATATATTCCATTTTCACCGGAAGCTTAATTGGCTCTTTATACGTCAGCGCCATCGATTTAGAATACCCTAGAATCCCTAGATACACATTGCTTACAAACTCAAGTCAAAAAAGTGTCCGATCCTACGTTGCAATCTTACGATGCTACGTATTATTTTTGCACTTTTAGGGTTCCGTAGCCAAAATGGCAAAAACGGAACCCTTATAGTTTCGTCATGTCCGTCTGTCCGTCTGTCCGTCTGTCCGTCTGTCCGTCTGTCCGTATGTCACAGGCATTTTACTCGAAAACTATAAGGTGTATTTGAATAAAATTTTGAGGATAGGTGTATTTTGTTAGCCGCTACATAGTTTTGTAATTAAAATGACAAAAAAAAATTTTTTTAGGGGTGCACTCCATACATAAAACTAAAAGTCAAAAATTTTTTTTTCATTGTGGTCCACCGTGTGGCACATCAATCGATAGGCCTTTCAAAATAAATATAAGGTTTATTAGCATTTTTTTTGATTAAGTGAATAGGGTCGGAGATAATCGCCCCGAAAGTCACTAAAATTCTGTCTCCCCCCTCTAATTTTTGAACGGTGTATTTTAAAAATATGGAAAAATTCATGGACATAGGGCTTATTAATTTCATTCACCGAAAATTGTTTTGAACAAGATCGGTTCAGAGATTTTCGAGATATTGCTGAAAAACTGCCTTCCTCAAAGAAAAGGACGTAAGTGCCGTAAAATTTCTGTGACGATACGACTTTTTTAATAGGCACGGAACCCTTAGTTTTGCGTGGTCCGACACGCACTTGGCCGGTTTTTCACCGATAATTTAGGCATGTTGCCATGACAACGGACCTCGCGCGACTATGAGTGCAACTGTGCTTAGAACTATTTTCAGAAAATTTAAGCAAAAAGTCATAGACGGCGATGTATTTAGTTGTAAGTCATGACATGTATGTACGCCTGAAAAGGCAGGGCTTGGTCATGATCAAAAAACCGGTCAAGTGCGAGTCTGACTCGCCCACCGAGGGTTCCGTACGAAATATCATACAACACACCCGTCTTGCCCCACCCATTCATTTTGGAAAAATCTTAACAACGCATAGTGTAGTTAAGTCATGAGTACCTACAGCCCCATTTATCGGTGCATTTTGTTACTAACTTGCGCGACCTAGGAACTCGGTATGTAATGTACAGTAAGGGAAATGTATTCACGTACCACCGTAGAACCCTGTCGCAATTGACAGGCCGCCGTCACTCAAACTCGAGTGGTATGTCACCTTATTGCGATAGGGTTCTACAGTGGTACGTTAATACATTTCCCTTACTGTATGTTGGTTTTTCAGCGATAATTCTTTATCAAGAGAATTAATTTCGATAATTCTTTTTTTATTTGCTAGAAGGTACTTTCATAACACTTTCATACGAATTTGAAGGAAAAAAATTAAACACAGAAGTATTAAATTACAAACAAAATTAACATATGATTTTTGAAGAATAAAAAAAAATTACGCTTGATAGAGGTCTCGTTATACTTTTCCGGTAATATTCACGTTAATATTTATCATATATAATATTTTCAAATTTTTCGCTTGGTTAACTTCGGAGATAATGGGTGGGGAATGGTATTTTTTTCAACATTTTTCTTTATAAATCAAAATTTTACCATTATAGAAAAAAAAGAAAAACTGTTTTAGAATGTACAATTCAAGCCCTTTCATATGATACCCCACTTGGCCTACTAACTAGATTTTGAATTTTTGCCCCCCCTCTTATCCGCCCTTTTTTATACAAATTAAAAGTATATATTAAAAAAAATCATTTTATATACACGAGGATTAGCTTTGTTTACAACTATTCCAAATTTCAAATCGATAGCATTAGTAGTTCCTGAGATATTTGACTTTGAGACAGACAGACAGACGGACGGAGTCGCACCATAAGGGTTCCGTTTTTACCTTTTTGGTCCACAACCCTAAAAAATGGGAGTGTAACTGCAAATGTAACCCATTCCCACATGCAATAAATATTCATTCATTCATTCATTCATTATGGTATCGAGTTGAAATTAAAACTATATCTCAGGTCTACAGTCCGTTGAAGCTGTGAAAAAAATCAAACTTCTAAGTTAACGTAAAAAAGATACGGACGTTCATGCCGCAAAAAACGTATATTTCGACACTCTCAAGGGAATCTAAATTTATAGGGTACTTTCCGTTGACCCATGAAATTTGGTTAGTAATAAATATACTACAAATACAGGGAAGAATCTGAAAACTATACATTTGTAATTTTGTGCGGAATCCTCGGTGGGCGAGTCTGACTCGCACTTGACTGGTTTTTTATGTGTGTTCACCGATTTTTCAGTCAATTGTAGACCGATTTTCATTTTTTTTTTATTTAAAAGAGCATGTACTCCTGTGGGTGTCCCAGGAAAATAGAGGGCAGTGTAGTGATTTCGGTATTTTCTATTATAGCTCGTGTATTTACTCGGAAATCGCAATTTTGGTGGAGTGGAAATGAAGACCACAGATGATCTATGGAACTCCTCAAGGATATAAAATACGTCAAAGATTCTAACTTGATTCCGTTGAAGTAGCAACTTATGAAGTATCAATTGTGAGATCCTTGAGGAATCGACGGAGCTCCTCAAATATTTCCGTGCATATGTAATACTGACAGTATGACAAGTAAGGAAATCAGCCCTGCTAGCATAACTTGACTCTCGACTCTACTCGCGCGCGAGATAGACTGTCCGTAACTTTCTGATTAATGCTGTCAAAAAGTGACAGATAGTCTATCACGCGCGCGAGTAGAGTAGAGAGTCAAGTTATGCTAGCAGGGCTTGGCGACAGCTTTAAGCTCTCGGTAAAGTAAAAATCAAAACCGATGCCGCCTAGAAAAATACAAGTGACCTTAGTTAAAGAGGGAGAAGGAAAGTTTAACAAGTGGAACGGACCGCATTCAAAGGCCATCCATTAAGACGGTATGAAAAGTATAGGAATTAACGCTCCCTAGCTATCTCGCATTCCTTCAGATTTATGTTTCAGTAAAATACAGCTTACAAAACAGAAAGTATAGGATTTTATAAACAACGCTGGATCCTGCTATCATTTGATGGGAAGGAGGGTTAAAATATTATGTTTAAAAGACCGAATAAGACACTATAAATTACGTGGCGTATATAAATACAAGTTAAAGTTAACTGCTTTCCGAGAGCAAATGCGTTGATTAATTACAGAAAAAAACCTAAGACGCTATACGCGGGCTGATAATATTTGAGGAGTTCCGTCGAATCCTCAAGGATCTCAGGATTGACACTTCATTAGTTGCTACTTCAACGGAATCATGTCAGAATCTTTGACGTACTTTACATCCTTGAGGAGTTTTTCCGAGGGTAAATATTTATTTACTGTCCACACTTACAACCATTGTTACAGGTATTGAACCTAAGACAATAGTGTAACATTATTTAGAATAGAATATAAGTACAGTATTTATTTACGAAGTACTCTTGTAGCATATTACGAACAATCCTGCTTTTGTGAATTCATTCAGAGAATACGAAAACAAATCGATATTTTCCGCAATGAGATACCGAACATAACAGAAAATAACGAAATCACTATACACGTGCCAATAAAATTTGAGGGTTGCCTTCAATTTCCCTGGGATCCCATCATCAGATCCTGACTTGGTCACAATGGGACTATTTCAGAAGTATACTGTTTCGAATAAAAAAAAATTGAAAGTCGGTCCCACAATTGACAAAGAAATCGAAATACATACTGTTGAACATAATAACCTCCTCCTTTTTTTGAAGTCGGTTAAAAATTCAACGTTAAAACGTCTATTGGAGTCGTATTGAAATTCGTGCGCTTTTCCATCCAACCACGGCCAAGCGGAAACTAAGTGGCACATTAATATTCCTCAAAATGGAGGTAAACAATAGCGAATAGAATGACGATTTATTCACCAATTATACTAACAAGCTAGCTCAGTGTGCGTATTTATATGAACAAGAATATAATAATATCGATTAAGTTTTATTCAGCAGTGATTCCTCTGTATAACTAAAGCTATTGTATTTCGCGTACTCATTTGTACTGGGTATGAAATATATTTGTGTCTGGTATTGCTTATATTTTACAGTAGAAAGTCCTCATTATTCTTATTAAATTGATGTTGTGGCGTCCAAGATTCCAAAAGAGATTCCAAATATTTTGTAGAAAGGGACTTTAAGGTACTAAAAAGTTTTCTTTATCTTGATCTATCTCTTTATTACACGCCTACTCACTACTCATGACGAGCACGACACACCGTCACATACGCCTTAATCACAGACGGGGGTGGCAAGAAAGTTGATAACCTTTTGAGAGCCCCATTTACTAGTTGTTTGATTCATATTGCTGGTGATGTCTTGAAATGTCTGCGTGAGCCCTAACGATTATGACTTTCAGGGTGTAGTAAAAGTCGTATGAAGCACAGGCCTTGGCGTTTATGAACAGTTTACGGTTATGACGGACCAATTGCTTTAATTCTTGGACAATAAAGGGCTATAAAAGAGAGGGCATCGAAATATGTTGACGGTTTCGCCCTTTTGAAGATTGTACGGATTTTGTGCTAAGCTGGAATATGGGTAATTTATCTAAACAGTAAACAGGTGGACTGATGATCTGGTAAAGGTCGCCGGAGTCCGCTGGATGCGGGTGGCGCAGGGCCGGTCATTGTGACACTCTTTGGGGGAGGCCTATGTCCAGCAGTGGACGTCTTTCGGCTGATATGATGATGATGATGATGATCTAAATAGTCAAACTTGTTCATACTTTGTCAGAAAGTACATTTTTCCAGAATTTCACTACTCCGAAAACCGTGTTCAACAGAAGTAATTTCAGATTGTTCAGGATGATATGTTACTACTGCTATTAGTATTATTAGTAGTAGTCTAGTAACACAGACTAACAAGACCCTAAAAGCTGGTTAGGTTATATTATAATAGTAAAATCGCATCATCTTCTACTTGCTCTGCTTATGAAAGTTTGGAGTACCTAATGATGCTTTCGGCCAAGCGACTCTTTTTTGGGGGTCATTTCCATCTTCCAACATATCAGCCTAGGTTGCATATTGAACGTGGGTTGGATAGGTTGGAGGATGGAAACGACCCTTTTTTGGTGTTCCACGTGTCATGGCTGATGATGATGAGGACTTATTTGTATGCAGAACCCAGTTTCAATAGCGTGTTGCATCTAATTTATCCGGAGTATCAAAACTATGTGAACATGGATGTTTATTTCGCAAAATTAAAAAAAAAGAAAACTAGGCGCTCTCGCGTTCACAACATGTTTCGGTAACGATTCACCGACGCCATTCATTGCTAGGTACCTATCTACAACATGCCCGATAAAAAAGTTCGAACCAATACCTCTCCCGCAGCGTACAAAAAAGTTTCCAGCGTTGTTGTGCAAAATTAAAAATAAAACATGGCTCTCGCTTCGCACCCACGCTTCGAGAGATGGGCGAGAACGAACCGCGAAACTTCGGCGATAGATAACGGGCCTATGGTACGTCAAACTTGCTGATATCGCCGCCTGCGAACAGAATTGAAGGACCAGACTTTACGATGCGTGGAAAACGCGGCGATATCTTTTTGGCAGTTATACTTTATTTATTTGTTGTGATATCTAGGAATGTTCAAAACAGTATAATTATATAAGTATGTTTGTATAGTGTCGTATGTATGGGCTTTAAAACAGCAATAATAATTCAAGTTGAAACCCTTAGAATGCGTGGGCACAATTTTTTTTTGGATGTTTGAAGAGATAGGAGTAAATGACTAAGCTACCTGCCGTTTTAATTTACCAAACGATGGACCATACACCTTCTATAAGGAATAAGGGGGTTAGGCCCCTGTTAGCATTGTAAGATCGATAGGTCTTTAAAGAAAGCATTCGAGTGTAATATAAGCCTAATTTCTTGTGCATACAAATGTACAGCCTGATGTATTATCCTCGTTCCGGATCGTTCCTGGCTCAACAGATTTCCTTGGCCATCCAGCGCGGCAACGCCGCCAGTGTCATGGGAACTTTCGGGCCACCAACGATCCGGGACGGTCCTTTTTAGGGTTCCGTAGCCAAAATGGCAAAAACGGAACCCTTATAGTTTCGTCATGTCCGTCTGTCCGTCTGTCCGTCTGTCCGTATGTCACAGGCATTTTACTCGAAAACTATAAGGTGTATTTGAATAAAATTTTGAGGATAGGTGTATTTTGTTAGCCGCTACATAGTTTTGTAATTAAAATGACAAAAAAAAATTTTTAGGGGTGCACTCCATACATAAAACTAAAAGTCAAAAAATTTTTTTTCATTGTGACCCCCCGTGTGGCACATCAATCGATAGGCCTTTCAAAATAAATATAAGGTTTCTTAGCATTTTTTTTGATTAAGTGAATGGGGTCGGAGATAATCGCCCCGAAAGTCACTAAAATTCTGTCCCCCCCCCTCTAATTTTTGAACGGTGTATTTTAAAAATATGGAAAAATTCATGGACATAGGGCTTATTAATTTCATTCACCGAAAATTGTTTTGAACAAGATCGGTTCAGAAGTTTTTGAGATATTGCTGAAAAACTGCCTTCCTCAAAGAAAAGGACGTAAGTGCCGTAAAATTTCTGTGACGATACGACCTTTTTAATAGGCACGGAACCCTTCGTTTTGCGTGGTCTGACACGCACTTGGCCGGTTTTGTTAGTTTAGGTTAGTTTAGTACGTATTGCTGACGAAGCCTGTTGCGGATTCTATTTATAACAATTGACATAATTTTTATTAATAAAATGATATAATTATTTGAATTTACAGCAACTTACGACTTTCTGCAGACATGTAGTTATATAGCGCAGGGTTTATTTATATAAATAGGTCGTTTCTATTTTTACTAAACGGTACTTAATTGCGTATTAGATAACTTTTACCTGTTTGAGTTTACTGGACGTTTCGGTTGTCTCACAACATTCTAGTTGTGAAAATGTAAACTTAAGTGAGTAGTCTGTTCCAGCTGAACTGTTTTGTGCAAATTTTTAGCTGTAGCAGTTCCCCTTTCAAAACTTTATTTTCTGTTTTATCATTTCGTGACGATTACTCAACCCATACTTCATATTTTACTAACGGAAGGAAGGTTTGTGAGTTTGTAAGTAGCAGATATTATTATGAAATAAATAAATAATAATAAATTAGTAAGCTCAATAAGGCTTGTGTTATACGTATTATGATCGACAGCATTCGTCCAATTTAAAAATAAATAAGAATAATGTGCCTAAACTAGTGATTCTGTGAGCTGCAGAATTAGTGTATTTAATATATAAATGTATTTAAATTTCGAAAAACTGTATCAACAAAAAGTCTTTATATTTAATTAATGAACTCGCAATGTTTCACGAGAATTGCTTGAGAAATGCGAACTATAGAGGAAAACAGCTGGACAGCCAGATAGCGGGACACACGAATTAAGTTTGGCCCAAGCTGAAACGGAGAACATCGTTCGCTTCGCTCGCTCGATCAATGTCATTTTTGGTTCAAATTTCACGATTCTCACACGGGATTATTACTAAACTGGGGCTAATTGCGTATAACTCAAAGATGTAGGTATGATTGATCTTATGATCGAAACAGAGGTGGTCATAGCAGTTTCTGTTTCCATCAGCTCGGTGATTCTATAATATTTCGTTGTCACCAGACTGTACATAAGTACTTATACTAGCTCAATCGCATACCGGCAAGTAGCAGAAAATCATCATATTCATCATATCAGCAGAAAGACGTCCACTGCTGGACAAAGGCCTCCCCCAAAGAGTGCCACAATGACCGGTCCTACGCCACCCACATCCAGCGGACTCCCGCGACCTTTACCGGGTCATCAGTCCACCTTGTGGAGGGGGGCCTACCTACGCTGCTGCACCTTCCGGTACGTGGTCGCCACTCAAGAACGTTTCCGCCCCAATGGCCATCGGTTCTACGTACAATTTGCATGCAAAAAAAAATGTAAGTTATATAAGTAATGTAAAAAAATGTAAGTAATGTAACATATCGTAGTCTGATAGAAACAGAAAAAACATTGAATTTTAATTTTATTTATTTCATAAATTTTGGTTTTTGTACACAGTTGTTACATTAAATAATACAATTACCTAACATTACTCCCACACATAAATATTTCATATTTTAATATGTAGCACAGTAAAGTTCTTGATACCTTAAAAACAGAAAAATAACCATCTTTGTAATGCATATTTCTACAAAAAAGTTTAGGTGGATATAAAATTTACAAACTTAAACAAATCGACATCATAAATAAAGACTGTTCTTAAAACTTTATAATTCTTAACATTAAGTAGAAAATCACTTTATTTACATTGAAAAAGGAAAAATCTACTTTTCTTTTAAACTCTTTTACAAAGTTTAGTAAGCAGCAGTGAGGTACAGTCAGCGCCAAAAGTAGCAAAATATTTTGGTGGTTACAAGGTTACAAAAAAATAACCAAAATGTTCGGCAAAATGAGAGACTTTTGAGACTGACTGTCCATACTTTACAAGAACGATTCAGAGTAAATACCTAGCATAAGGGTTTGTTTTTGTTGTTTTCATATATTTGGCATCTCGCATGCTTGACAGCCAGGTGCCAAATATGAAAAAAAGCTTCGCCAATCTCTGGTAGATATTTACCTTAAAGATGACAGGAGCTACTTTGATACCGATCAATACTTCATTCCCAGTCAATTTTGTATGAAGCATTACCGTTTGCTAACGAATTATACAATTACAAAGAAATAATACGAAACATAAGAATATTTTACAGCAACTGTTTTAATACCAAAATAGATGCCACTCGGCATATTGTCATGGAATTCATTTGCGGAAATTGCCACTCTCTGGTATGACATGACGTGATTTTTTGTAGTTTCTCACCACGGGTATTATACCTAACAAAGAAAGCCTCATATTGCGTATACCGCAATCTGGGGCATACTTCGTATTACCGTCCGCCCTAGGTGACTAAGTTCGGGGGGCGTCGTGGTGGAATGTTCGCGATCCCATGGCGCCCCCTTAACGGTAATGCGGGTGACGCCGGTGTGTTTTTAGAAGGTATGCTCCTCGGATGGCGGCGGGAGGAGAGAGTCCCACATAACCCCCAAATGGGCCTTCCCCGGGTCGGGGGTATGCGTAAAGCATTTTAGCATCGTCAAAAAAAAAAGGTGACTAAGTAACTATTACTATACCTATTTATGAAGTTCTTTGTGAACACAAATTGCTAAGAATGTGTTGATCGGTATCATCAGCACAAATTAACTATGTTATTTTTGCAAGCACTACACGAAAACAAAATCATGCATCAAACCTAACAATGAGTGCATTAAACTCTACTCGAAACTGTTTTTCTTCACTTAGATGACTAGTTTTTAAATATTTATCTTTGATAATGATAATATTTACAATGTTAATTAATAAGCTAATGAGCTTGTAGTTAATAGTTATAATAGAAAATACGTCAAGGATAAATGGGTATCTCCTAGGCACTTCAACCTAGGCAGGTCATATGTTGTGTAGAACCCATTAGGTTAGGTTAGGTTTGTTTCATAACAATCCTGAAAATATTTACTGGTTTCTAAAATACTTTTCGATAAAGTGAAAATTCTGCGACACATTCATTGGATTAAACGTTTATCGCTAAAACGAGAGTAAATCGGATATGTAAAATAATTTATATCGTAATACACAGCCAAGTTTAGATCGGTGATTTATAAACAAATATATATATATACATATAGATTTTAAAACATGATCACTCCTTTGCATTCGGCTTGTCTACTCGTATTGCAAGGGACTAGTAATTTTTTTTATAAAATAAAAATGATTGTGGAGTTTTACTTTCTAGAGATCTCTGTGACATTCATTGCGTATGGCAATTAGACCTCTACTTAGCAATTACAAGTCTCTGATATAAGGAACCTATTCAAGGAGAATACGCTGCGCAAAAATATGCTTGAAAGATATATGGAAAATATGATAAATCTAGAGGGTACAACTCGCTTTCAGACTTTGCGCCTGGAAGATAAATGCGCGGTTCCCAGAGGTACGGAAAATAGGCCAATTTCGTTCACAGTGAACCTCGTGTCTATCATGTAGGGAACATTTTCGATCGCGGAGAGGAGACAGATAAATATAGCCTCGCAAAGATAGTATCAGAGTAACGGCGAGTATATCCACCACAACTGTGCGAGGCGGGTAGGCGGTGTGCGAGAAAAAATGCTTAATTTTCCTATCTTCGCTCAGCATAGCTATGATGGATATGGGCTTAGCGGAGCGAGGTTTTGACGCATAAAAACAAATGAGAAATGCTTCGATGTGAGCAAGGTGTGCGTGGAACGTGTGTACCATCTCCCCTTGCGCGCCTATCAGTCTACCCCTGCCCGAAGACCTGTTCGAAGAACGAAGACGTAACGAACTCGACGCTAAGCGCGAGGAGTTGAAGGCTCGACCACCTGCGGCCATACACTACAATTTTGTCGGAGGGGTGCTGCAAAGATAGGCTACGTCAGTCACCTGAGAGCTCACGAACGACGCTCCAGTTAGCCAGAATTCTTCTCTTTTTCCAGTCGCCGTGGTCAAAATCGGCCAGGATGATGATGATGGTGATGACCCCTGCCCGTCTGAAAAGACTCTTAGGCGTCCTCAACACCGCTCAGATGCTCGTTTTATAACTTCGCTAATGTGGAAAAGGTCACACCGTTTAGACGACCGAGCGCCGCGGACTGCCGAGGATGGTCAAAGAAAGTCTAGTACGGAGTGACCCTGGTTTTGCCATTATCCATACGGTCCAAAATCGCTTGCCTTTTCAGTGTTCAGTTTAGCATCGTCGCATCGTCGCTCAGCTCGCAAATTTCTGCACGGCGGATGGCCCGCGAACTGTGTCGCGGCGAGATAGTCTTGGGCTGAAAATCGTTCGTATGTCCCGTGTCCGGTGTCTGTCCAGATGTTCTCCTCTACAGGTCGCATTTCTCAACCGATTCTCGCGAAATTTTGTGAGCGCGTTCGTTAATTATATATAGCTTTTTTTGTCGAATCACTTTTTGGAAATTCAATTTTTTTTAAACGACAGTTTTGTGAGTTCTACAGTTTCACAGAGCTAGTTCTAATTAGAACCATTGGAAAGAGGTGGATTGTCTGTCACCGCGATACAGCTCATGGGCCGTACTGTGATAGCCGTGCCGATGCATAAGCATCATGCACCCTTAATATTTACACAAAAATACATACAAACTCTCATATGCTGTTTTTTTCATGATGTAAATGGTTATGATATCCAGACAAATTGTATGAAGAATAACAAGCACACGAAGCTAATGAATAGTCTCGAAATAGCTTCAGAACTAGTTTGCTTGAGTTCAATAGAGTTACGTAAACCACTTCCTCCGAGTTCAGATGTGGTTGCACGGATACAGATACTTCACAATAGTATCTTATATAATCGTTACACAATAATTGTGTAACTCTTGTATACAATACTTTTTATACGAGTCAACAGAAATAAATAAACAGACTTGCTATCTAATGAAAAATATCTGAGCCCTGCTGAAACGAAGTGCAAGTCAAAGGTGCGCCGCGTCGTTGATGTCTTTTGTATTGGAATCAACGCGACGTCCTATTGGTCAAATTCATAATAGTTCAGTAAAGGCGCCCAGTGATGATCGAATTTATTTTAGTTGTCTAAAACGTTGTCTTATAATTATTATAGTTGAGTTGGGAGCTCCATAGAAAAAAAGTATGTGGTTTTAGTTAAGTGTACGAAGTCTTAATTCAAACATTTAAGTCGAAAAAAAGGAAAACAAGTGCAAGTTTAATAAAAGATTTTATCCTACTAATCCTACTAATATTATAAATGCGAAAGTTTGGATGTTTAGATGTTTGCATGTTTGGATGTTTAGATGTTTGGATGTTTGTTACTCAACCACGCAAAAATGACTGAACGGATTACGATGAAATTTGGTATACATATAGTATATAGCTTAAATTAACATATGGTGAAATGGGGGTGAAAGTTTATACGGAGCTATGATGGCAGAAGCTAGTAAATAATAAATATTTGACACAACACTTATTTTCAATGTAGTATACATTGAAAATGAGTTATCCGCTCTTCACTAGTCTGTGAGCATGCAGTCTGTAAATAACTTAATTATACCACTAGATCCTGTTGCCATTGATGTAATAATACACAATCTCTTTATCCACACGTAACCACTGCTGATTAAAGCACAATGCCTTTCAGTTTGTAAGGTTTTTTTTTGTAATTGAAAGAGTGAGCGAATCGAACGAAGCAAAGGTCGTATTTCTCAAATGATTCCCGTGAAAATTTGTGAACTGGCTCAATAATTATTTAAGTAGTCTTTTTGTTGATTCAGTTTTTCGAATTTCATTCCTACTCGCGAGGCTCTTTGAAAAAAAATATACATCTTCGAAAATTCTCGAAAAAAAAAACTCAAATCTGCTCACAAAATTTCACGAGAATCGGTTGAGAAATGCGACCTGTAGAGGAGAACAGCTGGATAGCATGACAGGCGGACAGCGTGACAGCCACCGGACATACGAACGATTTTCGGCCCAAGCTAAAGCATAGAACTTCGTTCGCTTCGCTCCCTTGTTCGATTATCTAGACGTGAAAACGGAATTTAAATGATTTAATTCAAAATTAAAGTCAAAGTCAAATAATAAAATCCGCAACAGGCTTCGTCGTAAACTAACAGAAAGGACCGCCCCGGATCGTTGGTGGCCCGAAAGTTCCCATGACACTGGCGGCGTTGCCGCGCTGGATGGCCAAGGAAATGGAAATTTAAGTGTACATAAAGTGCGTCTTTTATGTTCTGTCTCACTGGATAGACAAATCCAATTGATGGAAGTATTCAATTTGTCCAAAGAGTTTTGCAAGGAAGTATCAATGTCAAGCCTGTCACTTCCTATTCCAGACTTGTTGGAATTGTTGTTGTACTGAGCGTGAATTCAATTGCTTATAGTGAAAATGCCCTTACATCTAATATTTGACAGCTGCCATCCCAGTACAGCATTATATATCATCATTGACGTTTATTGTACCGGGATAACGGCTGTCAAATATCGGCTATTAAAAAAATATTATGGTGTTATTTTGAAGACGTTCTACGGACCATATACAACATGCTGTACAGAAATTTTGTTTCATTAGCAATTCCCGAGATGCAAAGGAACTGACAAGAATTCATAAATTTTAAGAAAAACTGCAAGCTCTATCCATGAATGAATGAATGTGTGTGGTGTGCTTTTTTTGTCTGTATCATGTGTGTTTTTATTTGTTAATTGCTGTCTTTAATAATAGTATCTGAATTTTGAATTTTTGAATCTATCTTTAGGTGATTTGGTTCTACGTAGTAACAATGAATGAGAATTACATTAATGATGCTTGTGATATCTCAATCACACATATCTTATGTATAAATAATGTTCCCAAGTCCCAGCATCAGAATCATTCGGTTTCCAACAATCAGTTTTTTTATTTGTAAATTCTCTTGAGATCCTATCCATGACTGTCCCAAAAAACATTGACAGCAATTACTGACGGTAAATGATTTTTACATTATCGACAATAAAATTAAAACTCACAAAATGACTCGGAAAATATCAAGCTAGAAGTTAATTTTGTTGTTTTAAAGATTTAAAATATATGAAACATGTGACGTCACTATTTCCCTACTAACTTCAGACTAAAATAGCATTTTTTTCGCTTCAAATCATCATCATCGTCATCATATCAGCCGAAAAACGTCCACTGCTGGACATAGGCCTTCCCTAGAGAGTGCCAAATTGACCAGTTCTGCGCCACCCGCATCCAGCGGACTCCCGCGACCTTTACCAGGTCATCAGTCCACCTTGTGGGCTTCAAATAAAGTTACTGATCTGACTATCAGTCGAATATCGTAACCTGTTTCAAACAGTTCATTTTTTACACAAATATATTTGTAGTAAATCGTTAAAACAATAGAGAAAATTTTAAAACGTTGATTTAAAAAAAATACACGCCCAATTTAATTGGCATAGGCAAAGTTACTACGGCGGACCCTTAAACTGTAAATTCTCCAAAGTTAATTCCGGCAATAATTCAGGCTATCAGGACTTTTAGACTGCGATTGGCGTAAAAGTATCATTCACTAATTAAACGTATTAAAGGTGACTCACAGTACTCTGGGCCAAGCTAGTAACGTGTCCAGCAGATCAATTGCATATCTTTTCACACATTCGTAACCGGGATAACGCTAAGATAACGAGGATTTCGAAATAGAGTACAAATATTTAAAAAAAAATACTATGCGTTGCACACAAGACGATTGTATTATGTTCAATAATACTAGAAAATCCTGATGCTGAGATTTACGAACAAATGACTTGTTGCTTATATGTACAGTGCGCCAACTTGTTGCCACTAACAGATGATGTTAATCTATTTGATATCCCACTTTAAGACCGGTAGGAAAATTACGTAACTTTTCGTACCAACGTTACGACATATCAGAGCATTTCTAATAAAAAAGTTTGAGCACGTTAAGTACCTATAAAAAACCGGACAAGTGCGAGTTCAACTCGCGTGGTGAGGGTTCCGTATATACCTAATCTAAATTTAAAACTATTTTCCATATTTTTTCAGAATTTTAATCCTAGTAGTTTCGGGGGGGGGGGGGGGGGGTCAATTTTCGACTTTTTTCCTAAATTACTTCAAATCTGTTTTTGCTAAAATTATAAAAAAATATATATCTGACATTGCTTACAACAACCCCTTTCATTTGATATGTCACACAATACAGTATGCGAAACTTCCAGTTTACCTTACAAAAGTGGCCCCCTTGTTCAGAATTCATTAATTTACTTTACGCGTCCATCTTTGGGTCACCAATTTACATATGTGTACCAAATTTCAACTCAATCGGTCCAGTAGTTTCGGAGCAAATCGGCTGTGACAGACGGACAGACAGACAACCGAGTGATCCTTTAACCCGGCGAGCATGATGTGAAAAAAAGTTACATCAAGCATGTGGCAGGGTATGACATACCCAATATTTAATGCCCCATAATATAGTTGTTATTAATGTTATTTTATTTTCTTGATAATGTATAGTTAAATAATTAATTCGTTAATGGAATTAAATCGAAAAAAGTTTTAATTTTGAAATTATTTTTGTTTATTCATGTTTTTCTTATACTATGTAATTATAGGAACAAAAATTTAGGGGTTTAAAAAAATCAACAATAAAACAAAAAAATAACTCTTTAAAATATAAATCAACTTTAAAATGAAAGATACTGAGATTATCTTCTTAAAATAGAGTAATTAAAATTTTTAAGTAAAAAATATGACTAATTACTACCATTGAGATCCGGAAATTTTTCAATTTTGCATGCTACAAACATTATGGGCTTGCCGCAAGCGTTGCAGGAATATTTGGTTTTTATATCCTTATGTATGGACAGTCCTGGTATCCGACATACCGTCCAGATACATTTACATGTCTAGGTGAAGGCTCACCCAGTTATTTTTCCATTTGCCGGCGGATATAGCTTAGAATATTTTTTGTTGATTTTCTTGAATTTAAGTGTTCATAAATAATAAAACAATATTAACTAAAATAAATAAACGCGTCTCAAACCTATACAATAAAACCATAAAAAAGAATTAAGAATAATAAAAAAAACCGGCCAAGTGCGTGTCGGACCACGCAAAACGAAGGGTTCCGTGCCTATTAAAAAGGTCGTATCGTCACAGAAATTTTACGGCACTTACGTCCTTTTCTTCGAGGAAGGCAGTTTTTCAGCAATATCTCGAAAACCTCTGAACCGATCTTGTTCAAAACAATTTTCGGTGAATGAAATTAATAAGCCCTATGTCCATGAATTTTTCCATATTTTTAAAATACACCGTTCAAAAATTAGAGGGGGGGACAGAATTTTAGTGACTTTCGGGGCGATTATCTCCGACCCTATTCACTTAATCAAAAAAAATGCTAAGAAACCTTATATTTATTTTGAAAGGCCTATCGATTGATGTGCCACACGAGGGGTCACAATGAAAAAAAATTTTTGGACTTTTAGTTTTATGTATGGAGTGCACCCCTAAAAATTTTTTTTTTGTCATTTTAATTACAAAACTATGTAGCGGCTAACAAAATACACCTATCCTCAAAATTTTATTCAAATACACCTTATAGTTTTCGAGTAAAATGCCTGTGACATACGGACAGACGGACAGACGGACAGACGGACAGACGGACAGACGGACAGACGGACAGACGGACATGACGAAACTATAAGGGTTCCGTTTTTGCCATTTTGGCTACGGAACCCTAAAAACTTAATAAAATTATTAAAAATGTATACTTAAAATAAATACGTCAAAAATGAGGCAGGGTATGACATACCCGAGACAGGTTTGTGCTCGAATATTCCGGCCAGTGTGTCACGCCACACTGTGATCACGCCATTATCCCCTTTCGCACACCCCTGCCTCCAGCTACTGAGCGAGCTAGTGTCGTCAGTCGAAGATTTAGAAAATACCAATACTTTTTAATACTACCAGGGTATGAGATACCCTGCCTCATGCGCGCCGGGATAAGGGTTCGGTTTTTTCCTTTTGAGGTATAGGAACCCTAAAAATATGGCATGCTTGATATGCCCCTGTTTTGTCACCAACGTTGTTGTAAATTATTACAATTTGATTATACAGGTAAAAGATGCGTTAGAAAACAAAAAAAAATGTAACCCCCATCGGCACACAAAACTCTTCAAGGTTTTGCTGAGATGGGCATTGTATTGTGTTGTGGGTGTTTCTTAATCAATAAATAAAAAAACCGGCCAAGTGCGTGTCGGACCACGCAAAACGAAGGGTTCCGTGCCTATAAAAAAGGTCGTATCGTCATAGAAATCTTACGGCACTTACGTCCTTTTCTTTGAGGAAGGCAGTTTTTCAGCAATATCTCGGAAACCTTTCATCCGATCTTGTTGAAAACAATTTTCGGTGAATGAACTTAATAAGCGGTCCATGATTTTTTTCATATTTTTAAAATACACCGTTCAAAAATTAGAGGGGTGGGGACAGAATTTTAGTGACTTTTGGGGCGATTATCTCTGACTGTATTCACTTAATCAAAAAAAATCCCGAGAAACCTTATATTTATTTTGAAAGGCCTATCGATTCATGTGCCACACGTGGGCTCAGGATGAAAAAAAATTTTTTGACTTTTAGTTTTATGTATGGAGTACACCCCTAAAAAATTTTTTTTTAGTCATTTTAATTACAAAACTTTGTAGCGGCTAACAAAATACACCTATCCTCAAAATTTTATTCAAATACACCTTATAGTTTTCGAGTAAAATGCCTGTGACATACGGACAGACGGACAGACGGACAGACGGACATGACGAAACTATAAGGGTTCCGTTTTTGCCATTTTGGCTACGGAACCCTAAAAAAGGAAACTATGCCATAATTGATGTGCTTATTCTATACAAACGTTTCTACTACCGATTTACCGCTTTAGCCTAGTTGGTAGTGACCCTGCCAACGAAGCAAGAGGTCCTGGGTTGGAATCCCGGTAAGGGCATTTATTTGTGTGATGCGCACGAATATTTGTTCCTGAGTCATGGATGTTTTCTATGTATTTATCTATATAAGTATGTTTATCGTCGTCTAGTACCCATAATACAAGCTTTGCTTAGTTTGGGCATCTTTATTTATGGTTTGGGACTAGGTCGATTTGTGTAAGATTGTCCGCCAATATTTATTTATTTATTTATTATATTTACTCAAAGCCTCAACAACTGTCTTAAAAGCGAAAATGTAAGTCGAGATATTCCAAAACGCTCGTTCGAAAAGTTACAAAATTACCCTGCAGGTCCATCGGAGACGCGTCCCGTATTCCAATTTGATTTAAACATATTCCGCACGCTAGTTTTGACGTTTTAGCGACGTGTAACTAATACATTTTGACCCATCTATAATGACTTTTTTCTACTCCAGCACTGTAATTTGACAATTAAAAGGCTAACATCAATATTAAAAATATACACTTTTCGTGATTCCACTTAAATCTATGATCTATGAATTACATTATAATGCTCCGACGGATATTATAATAAATTATAAGCCAACTGGTATTTTTTTTAATTTGCGTTAAAGTGGCCAGCGCCTACAGACCATGTGAAAGTGTTTTATTTAAATTTATGTTTCCATGACCGCATCCATGACAAAAGTTTATGTAAATGAACTTATTATTACTGTAACTGCCATATTTACAATAAAGACTCGTTTATTATTACGTAAATTACAGATATGAAATAAGAATATTATTTTTCCAAAAGATTTTTATGTTTGAAAAATACATCTACTTAAACAGTATTGTTGTCTATGGTAATAAAAAAAACATAAAGCGCGGGAATTGAATTATTTTCAATTGTCAGTTAGGTTCATTGGTAACGCATTTTATTTAACTTTTGAGGTTGTAACTGAATTTGATCCATCTCCAATGCCAACCGCTCCGGACTTTCTACAAAATGAAATAAATATGTCCCAGATCTTAAAACAAAACAACGCGCCAATAATCATAACAAAAAACACCATTCAAAGCCTTCATATTCATTACCATAAATAAAATGTTTGTTTTTACATGTCTCTATTTTTTTTTATTTATAACTAAAAGTATAAGTTGGTTCTAGCTATCGTAGAAAAAGTACTGTATGCAACGTTATATAATTAGGTCTTAAAATTCTGGAGTCTTTATTAACAAAACTCGCTAAAGCTCGTTTTGTTACAGCGACTCTCGAATTTTAAGAACCCATATTATATAACTGTTGCATAAAATACTATTATCTACGCACATATCATTAGTGCTCTAAAATGCGTTCAGAAACCGTCGGTAATGACCAGCATTATTACAACCAATTTTATTATGACAACTTTCTTGTCTGTGGTAGTAGGTAAAATATGTACTGTAATGTTATTATAGTACAGATTATCGGTATCGTTATGAGTTTAAATTTGGAACAGCTGTCAAAACTCAAGTGGCTATCTATTCTAGTGTCTCTAGATATTTAAACAGTTATCGATACAAAACGTCAATTCAGTATGTTTTAATATAAACCGCATGACATTTGATCTCGAGTGACATGAGAATAGGGACTTCATTCGTTTGTCTATGATTTAAAAAAAATATTCGTCTGGTCAAACAAGATACTAAATTTAATTCAAAATAAATAAATCATAAATATAAACATGCCATCAAGCTCTGCAACTTCAAACCAAGACCATCCCACTACAATACAACCAGGACCATTAAATATATCCCATTGTTCCAATGTAAATGTGAATTATAACTATTACAATAAATAATTTGTTTCTGTATTTGTTCAAATTTACTTTTATTGCATTATTTAAATATCTATAGTCTATAGATATTGTACAGGTAGCACAATTAGCAATGCAGGTCATTTCCCTACGGCTTCTGAACCCATCATAGAGCGCTTATGATATGAGTTTAGATAAAGTAGTGTATGCAACTGTACATAATTAGGCCTTAAAACACTCGTGTGATCCTATTATGAAACTCGCTTACGCTCGTTTCATAAAACCACACTCGTATTTTAAGGCATCTCATTATGTATCAGTAGCATAAACTACTATAGTGCGAATACGTTATTATATTACAGTGGCTCTCTGAAATGTAAAACAGCCTGTCTTTAAAAAAAATATACTAAATAGATAAAAAAAAACCTGCTCACAAAAATTCACGAGATCCTGTTGACAAATGCGACATATAGTCAACAGCCGGCTACGCCATTATATACGAAATAATTTTTGCCCAAGCTGAAACGGGGAACTTCGTTCGCTTCGCTCGCTGATTCAATAATGTGGAATTAGCAAGAAATGGTGTTAAGGAAGATATAAAGAGATAACACTATCCGTCAGTGGCGAACTCAAAATAATTATAAATAACTTTAATAGACCGTATTAATTTTCCTCTTATTCTTAATCTGACAGCTATTAAGACTACGGTTAAATTTAAACGTAAACCCGTTTTTTCCTTCATCCTTAACATTGAACAGTTCCTTCCACTCATTGTCACACTCGCGATAATCTGCGTAAGTATCGCTGTGCCGCTCTTCGCTGATGTAGCATTTCTTATCGCCCTTAAAACAATCGTAGTAAGGTTTACAGTCGATGCTATTCGTGCTCCTCGCTATGTACGTCTCTATTCCCTCTCGTTTTCCAGCGTTGCAGAATAGATCCTTATTCAATCGTCAATCCCTGCACGGGTCTGTGGTTAGTGCAAACCTGGTCGTGGATTCGCTGATAGGCTCCTCCCTGAGCTTGGGTCTTCTATTGCCGTTGACGTGTTCTATGAAGGAAGTGGTGTTCCTTGGGAAGTCCCTGTTGATGCTGTTGTGGTTGGAGGGAGAGAGGTGAGTGAGACGGTAGGATGCGCAAGAGTCGTTCCGTCTGACAACGGTGCGTGTGGTGCCTGCGCGGGAGCTGCCGATTGGCGCGAAGGACGTACCGTTCCTGTCCGGAGAGAGTGGGGCGTGGCAGCAGCACAAACATTTGAAGTAAGACCGATGGAACTCGCGACGGAATTTTCCTGCAACAATGAAAAATGATGTCAATACCAATACCGTCTTGATAACTATGTGATAAAAATGGTTGCCTGTAAAGTCGATTTACGGACGCTAATTTTACGTGATAACGTCATAAGAAAACATTGATGAAAAATTGCATAACACTCAGGGCTAGTTAGAATCGTCTTTACGAGTAATCGACGATTGTGCACAAAAAGTATATTCGGAAACAAAAGCTTGTCTCAAATATAGCATTGTTGATCGAAACTTGTATAAGTACTTTTTAGTTCCGTGCCCAAAAGGTAAAAATGGGACCCTATTACTAATACTCCCGCTGTCCGTCTGTCTGTCTGTCCGCCCGTCTGGCACCAGGCTGTATCTCATGAATCGTGATAGATAGACAGTTGAAATTTTCACAGAAGATGTATTTTTGTTGCCGCTATAACGACAAACACTAAAAAACAAAATAAAATAAATATTTAAGGGCTCCCATACACCAACCCTGATTTTTTGCTCGTTTTTATAGATAATGATACGGAACCCTTCGTGCGCAAGTCCGACTCGCACTTGGCTGGTTTTTTTTTATATATTCAAATTACAACTTACTTACAAAACATTTATATTCTCGCCAAACTATTAAGTTTGATGTCGAGACGCGCTCAGTTTTTCTTTTTTTATTATTTCGTAATTTTCGTAGCGTGATGCTACGCTCGTAGCCGCTACGCTCGTAGTCATCGCTGCTACGTAGCCGATAACGTGCGAAAAACCGCTTGTAGAGGAAAACGCCTATTAGCAGAGCCCCCAGCCTACTACTGGGTTTCAGGCACATAAGGTTTTAAGCTGCTACGGAATTGGGCATTTTCATCATGTTAAATTTTATGATGTAGTGTTGCTTTATTGTTAGTAAACCTTCAAAATATTATTAGCTCTGTAAGCTGTAGAACTTGGAAGCCTGAGTTTTTTTTTTTTTTGAAATTCGAAAAAGTGACTCGACAAAAATATTCTATATTAGGCTCGTGATTCAATTTTAGAATCTTTAACTTCCTCGGGACTCAAAATCAGCACTCGCAACAAAAGACACTTTGCTCTCTTGTTGCACAAATAACGATTGTTAGCCTACTCGTAAAGTGGGGATGTATTTTTTTTCTCTTTTATGGTGTGGAGTATCGTTGGATAGATTTTTAAAAATATTATGGGGCTTTACTTAGTGATCCGTTTGAGTTATACTGGGCTTTGAAGCATTTGGGCCCATGTCTACAGATTCCCAATTCTACAGATTCTCGTGTCTACAGATTCTCATGTCTACAGATTCCCAATTCTACAGATTCTCATGTGAACAGATACCCAATTCTACAGATTCTCATGTCTACAGATTCCCAATTCTACAGATTCCCAATTCTACAGATTCTCATGTCTACAGATACTATAACCAACCAGTAATTATTAATCTAGAGAAATAGGTTTTATCTCTTCGGAAAAAAGGTACAAGCTCCGATTTTTATAAATGTTCTTATTCTAATCACATGAGCACACTTGTATGTGTATATATTTTGCGACTAGAATTGGGAGTCTGTAGAATCAGAAATATGTAGATAGAACTGGAAATCTGAAGAAATGGAAATCTGTAGAATTGGGAATCCGTAGAATCGGGAATCTGTAGAATTGAGAATCTGTAGAATTGGGAATCTGTAGAATTGGGAATCTGTAGAATTGGAAATCTGTAATAGAAATCTGTAGAATTGGGAACAAACCCTTTGAAGCCCTAATTTTTGTTGGAGTCAAGTGTCCCCCCTCCCCCGGCTGGCTAAATGGCTACTACCTACTGGAAATGTGAAGAAAATTGTGGCATTAGTACATATTATACTGACTTTAAAAGGAAAACTATCTCGGCTAAGAAGGCATTACTAGTTACCGAGTAATAGTCGACCAACTTAATGTGCAAGTACTTGGATATGCCAACTTTCGTACAACCGCACCATTTAGTTGGCGCGCATGTCGATGTAAAAAATACAGGCAGGCAACGGAACCCTTCACTACGCGAGGCCTGACACGCACTTCGCTGGTTTTTTGTCGTTGTAGTTAGTCCAATACAAAGATTTGATCCACTCAGAAAACTGATTCGAACTGAAAGAAGTGCTATGAAACGTAGCAGTGAAAAAGCTGAAATACCTGACAACCCAAACTACGGTTGAAGTGCGTAAAATAAGTGTTCAAAATCAATTAAACTTTACTTAGCTTAAGTGATTTCGTGCTAAGAAACTTTAATGAATGACATTGTTCAAATAATTTATTTCATTTCTTTTGCCTACAGCAACGACCAATTCTAAGGATTTTATTGAAGAGGTACTTACGAACTAGGTTGTTCTAACTATACTGAATGAGGTTTCCGATACTCGACAATCTTGAGATCCATTTAGTCAATCCTTTAAAGCTCGACATCCTCTGCCACAAAGAAATAGCAATAAGACGCATTTCCATAGCAAAGAGTTTGTATGGATCATTAAATTTACGAAGATGCGTCCTATTCTTTCTCTTTCTCCTGACGAAAAGGATAGTGAAAAAACCATTTATAAATGGTAATGGTCCTGCGTGTCGATCACGTAACGCATTGTACGCGCGTCAGGTAGATCTAAATGTCACTTTTTATATGGAAAAATGACAGTTGGATCTACCTAACGCGCGTTCAAAACGTTACGTGGTTACCCCTCTGTATACAGCTCAGGTAAAATTTAATCTTTTATCAATATTTCCTGAAACTTAGAATGGGATTCTTTTTCTCATTTGTCTAGGTAATAGTTCGTGTTCGTAAATGACATTTATGTTGTTACATTGTATTTATTTATTAAGTAGTTTGTGTTTCACCCGTAAATGACATTTATGTTGTTACACTGTATTTATTTAGGTTTTATTTACATAGGATATATCACACATTGTGAGTATATCCACAACTAATGAATAATTAGTTTGACAAATTATATACACAACTGTTTTTTTTTTTATGGAAAATGACAATCGAGTGCTAACGCTCGTTCAAAAAGTAACGCAATCACCCCTCTGGATACCAGGCAGATTTACCTTTTTTAGGGTTCCGTAGTCAAAATGGCAAAAACGGAACCCTTATAGTTTCGTCATGTCCGTATGTCCGTAAGTCACAGGCATTTTACTCGAAAACTATACAGTGTATTTAAATAAAATTTGAGGATAGGTGTATTTTGTTAGCAGCTACATATTTTTGTAACTAAAATAACAAAAAAAAAATTGGTACACTTCATACATAAAACTAAGTAAAAAAAAACATTATAAGCCCACGTATGGCGGCACATCAACCACTAAGCCTTTCAAAATAAATATAAGGTTTCTCAGCAATTTTTTGATTAAGTGAATAGAGTCAGGGATAATCGCCCCGAAAGTCACTAAAATTGTGTCTTCCCCCATCTAATTTTGAACGGTGTATTTTAAAACATACATACATACATTCACGCCTTTATCCCTAAAAGGGGTAGGCAGAGCACATGAAATTTGTGTTCCAGTGCCACTTTTAGCATAAATATGGGTATAAAAGATCGACAAAATGTGATATCACAGTGATAGGTTGCTAGCCTATCGCCCACAATACACTCGGACCCTGTTCCCTTAGTCGTCTCTTACGACACCCACAGGAAGAAAGGGGGTGGTGCTATTCTAACCCTACACCACACGGGGTATTTTAAAAATATGAAAAAAATCATGGATTACCGTTACCATAACATTCGAAAGTGCTTTCGATTTTAAGTAGAAAAAACCGGCCAAGTGCGTGTCGGACCACGCAAAACGAAGGGTTCTGTGCCTATTAAAAAGGTCGTATCGTCATAGAAATCTTACGTCACTTACGTCCTTTTCTTTGAGGAAGGCAGTTTTTCAGCAATATCTCGGAAACCTTTCATCCGATCTTGTTCAAAACAATTTTCGGTGAATGAACTTAATAAGCGCTGTGTCCATAAATTTTTTCATATTTTTAAAATACACCGTTCAAAAATTAGAGGGGGGGGGACAGAATTTTAGTGACTTCCGGGGCGATTATCTCTGACTGTATTCACTTAATCAAAAAAATTGCCGAGAAACCTTATATTTATTTTGAAAAGCCTATCGATTCATGTGCCACACGTGGACTCACGATGAAAAAATTTTTTTTGACTTTTAGTTTTATGTATGGAGAACACCCCTAAAAAAATTTTTTTTTGTAATTTTAATTACATAACTTTGTAGCGGCTCACAAAATACACCTATCCTCAAAATTTCATTCAAATACACCTTATAGTTTTCGAGTAAAATACCTGTGACATACGGACAGACGGACAGACGGACAGACGGACAGACGGACAGACGGACAGACGGACATGACGAAACTATAAGGGTTCCGTTTTTGCCATTTTGGCTACGGAACCCTAAAAACCCAATTTTATCAAAATTAAAAAAAAGTCGAGGGTACATATTTCCGTAAAATCGCCCATTTAACATAATAATTTACTTGAAAACAAAGTTTTAACCGACTTCAAGTCAGTAGCCAAATTGCTTCAAGTTTGCCTATAAAATTTGAAGAGTTCCCTCGATTTCTCCAGGATCCCATCATCAGAACTAAATTTGGTGACAACACGGGACCAATCTGGAAGTATATGTTTTCAATCAAATCGGATCATAAATTACCGAGTTATCGCGTAACAAACCCGAAAAAATACAGTCGAACCTCCTCATTGTTTGAAGTCGGTTAAAAAATATTAAAGAAACCTTTACTTTTACCCACTCATTGTTCTCTCTCACATACTACGAGTATTCCATCCGGTACATTTAGTAACATGACGGATTACTATCGTGGGCTGTCATGAAAATGGCCGCTATCGGTCTCCTTCAGCGCAGCTGCATATAACCATAATAATACACGACCTAAAGTACCTACAATTTTATTGGCGTATGTGGGCGTTATTACCTGGATGACTTACTCACAGCAAGCAGTGATAAAATGGCCACCAATATACTGCTGAGATGATTTATACGATCTTTAGAAATAAAAGTTAAGGCTACTGTAACATTCAAAATGTTATCTCGCTCGCTTTCTAATGTTAGAACGATATGCACTTTGATCCATGCGCGAGCGAAGAAGTACAGTCACGGACTTTAATAGTTGAGCCAGTGTCAACTAATTTTGGTTTTTAATAGTTAAGCTATGAATATCGAGTAAAAGGTGAGCTCTAAATGGCTCAACGATTAAAGTTCGTGACTGTACTTCGCTCGCGCATGGATCAAATTACGCCATTTGATCCATAATATCAATAACAAATCATATTCCCAAAATTAATGATCATTTCGGAATAAGCTACATTGCTATTTTTGTACAATTTTTATATCATATATATTTTATTCTTTATGTTTAAAAATTACTCTAAAAAATTAACTGACAATTTGAATAAAGATCATCTTGAGTTAGAGTTTGAATTGAGTTTTCAAATAAATGAATAACCACTCTTTTTTCGAAAAAGTCGCGTACTTAATATCACTTTTAGTTGAAAACAGCATCTCTTCAAAAATCGTTTGTCAGAGTAGGTAATTAGTGTTTTACTAGAATTTCAAACACACTTTGGGACTTCAGAAACCAACATTTTGCAGATCTTAAATAGAATATTCACGCATACGTATAAAGTGCAATATACTGAAACAAGTGGGTTGATTGTATAAAAGAGGAAACAATCTAGCTCTTTAAAATGGCAGTGCTTTTGCAAGCAGTTAAATAACAGAAATATAAAAACTAAATACGAATATAAAATTGTGTTGAGTTAGCGCATAGTCAAGTTTTATATTAGAGTCCGCCGCACTAGTTTGGATACAATAAGGCCGCTTCTTCGTTTACCGGAGCGGGTTTGTACCAAGTAGAGATTATTTAATGCACGCTTATATTTCAATGAGTTCTACTGCGTCAGTACAATACTGACAGTATATAGAAAATTAAGTAAAAAAACCGGCCAAGTGCGTGCCGGACCACGCAAAACGAAGGGTTCCGTGCCTATTAAAAAGGTCGTATCGTCACAGAAATTTTACGGCACTTACGTCCTTTTCTTTGAAGAAGGCAGTTTTTCAGCAATATCTCGAAAACCTCTAAACCGATCTTGTTCAAAACAATTTTCGGTGAATGAAATTAATAAGCTCTATGTCCATGAATTTTTCCATATTTTTAAAATACACCGTTCATAAATTAGAGGGGGGGGACAGAATTTTAGTGACTTTCGGGGCGATTATCTCCGACCCTATTCACTTAATAAAAAAAATGCTAAGACGTTGACAGACGGACAGACGGACAGACGGACAGACGATGACCGTCTGTCCGTCTGTCCGTCTGTCCGTCTGTCCGTATGTCACAGGCATTTTACTCGAAAACTATAAGGTGTATTTGAATAAAATTTTGAGGATAGGTGTATTTTGTTAGCCGCTACATAGTTTTGTAATTAAAATGACAAAAAAAAATTTTTTTAGGGGTGCACTCCATACATAAAACTAAAAGTCAAAATTTTTTTTTTCATTATGACCCCCCGTGTGGCACATCAATCGATAGGCCTTTCAAAATAAATATAAGGTTTCTTAGCATTTTTTTTGATTAAGTGAATAGGGTCAGAGATAATCGCCCCGAAAGTCACTAAAATTCTGTCCCCCCCCTCTAATTTTTGAACGGTGTATTTTAAAAATATGAAATATTTCATGGACACAGCGCTTATTAAGTTCATTCACCGAAAATTGTTTTGAACAAGATTGGATGAAAGGTTTCCGAGATATTGCTGAAAAACTGCCTTCCTCAAAGAAAAGGACGTAAGTGCCGTAAGATTTCTATGACGACACGACCTTTTTAATAGGCACGGAACCCTTCGTTTTGCGTGGTCCGACACGCACTTGGCCGGTTTTATTTATTTTGAAAGGCCTATCGATTGATGTGCCACACGGGGGGTCACAATGAAAAAAAAAAATTTGACTTTTAGTTTTATGTATGGAGTGCACCCCTAAAAAATTGTTTTTTAGTAATTTTAATTACAAAACTATGTAGCGGCTAACAAAATACACCTATCCTGAAAATTTTATTCAAATACACCTTATAGTTTTCGAGTAAAATGCCTGTGACATACGGACAGACGGACAGACGGACAGACGGACAGACGGACAGATGGACAGACGGACAGACGGGCAGACGGACAGACGGACAGACGGACATGACGAGACTATAAGGGTTCCATTTTTGCCATTTTGGCTACGGAACCCTAAAAAGTAAGAAAAGTTCCGTATATAATCTAAATTTCATAAGTGTTTTTGAATACTCAAACTTCTTATAGGTTTTCCTGTAATCTTTAGGCAAGGAACTATTTTCCATATTTTTTTCAGAATTTTAATCCTAGTAGTTTCGGAGATAAGGGGGGGAATGGTCAATTTTCGTCTTTTTTCCTAAATTACTTCAAATCTGTTTTTGCTAAAATTATAAAAAAAAATCTGACATGCTTACAACAACCGCTTTCATTTGATATGTCACACAATACAGTTTACGAAACTTTTTTTTAAATTTTCCAGTTTACCCCCCAAAAGTGGCCCCCTTGTTCAGAATTCATAAATTTACTTTACACGTCCATCTTTGGGTTACCAATTTACATATGTGTACCAATTTCAACTCAATCGGTCCAGTAGTTTTGGAGCAAATCGGCTGTGACAGACGGACAGACAGACAACCGAGTGATCCTATAAGGGTTCCGTTTTTTCCTTTTGAGGTATCGGAACTCTAAAAGTACAAAAGCTGCCCGAAAATTAAATTATTGACTCCCTGAAGGCTTTTTTTGATAAAATTGTAAATACATACAAAGAAAGTGATACGTTTCTGCTCTAGTGCAGAAAAGTAGTGTATTCCAATTAGTCCACGCCTTATAAGCACTATGCGGGAACTAATTCTAATAAATATAAATACTTACCCCGCCACTGACAAAGATAAATAATTTTATTCTTACTAGTTCATGGAATTTATTTTATTAAATATAAAATAAATTTATGTGATAAATTCATTACTTTTATTTTAGCTTAAATATTAACTAGGCTCTATGAGGTGGTGACAAATGGAATACACCCACAAACCTTTTTTAACTTGAAGTTGAGCATGTGAGCTAAGGCAGAAACGCATACAGCCACTCTTCAACTAATATTAGTAATAAATACAAAACATAATTGTAAAATTTTCCGTCTGTTTTTTTTCTTTCCTCGTATTCGATATGAAAAGTAGTGTTTAACTCGGGTGAAAGTCATCCATTTCTGACTCGAACCATTGATATCTCGTCAGAAATGGGTGCCTTTCATCCGTTGGTTAACAATCTTCTATATTTGTATTGTATCTTTATAAGTCAAACTAATTATTAATATGTCATTTGTAATTAAGAAAGAATAAGTATTATTAATTTAATTTTATCAAAAAAATAATATTGAATTATAAGCGTAACACCATCATAAGTTTCTGAACGCAGGATGTTGGATCTCGCGATAGA
This sequence comes from Epinotia nisella, assembly GCA_932294315.1. NCBI lineage: Eukaryota > Metazoa > Arthropoda > Insecta > Lepidoptera > Tortricidae > Epinotia > Epinotia nisella. The sequence goes on from OW028693.1 coordinate 14,802,884, forward strand.
GCGTCACGTTTGAAATTCAAAAACACTTTCCACGCTAGCGGAAATAGGTAATGGACTTTTGGGCGCAGATTTTGAGCGATAAAACAAGCCTTTCCGTGCTGGTGAGGTGAAAAATAATACATGCAAATATGGACAGCACTTACGCCTAAAGTTTCCTATATTATTACCTACGTAATATTAACAAGTTAATGAAAATTATACAGTTATAATTTCCTATTTAACCAAACTACCAAATAGGGTGAACAAACATACAAAAGAGACTACTAGAAACAATATTAACACTGATTTCTTAATAACAAAAGCCGAACTTTATTCTTGAAGACGGACAAACTTTGAGCGAAAGCATCAATTTCATTGAGCAATTCGTTATGTATACACATAGGTAATACAAGAGCGCGTACAGAAATCATTTTTTGCTTGCTTTGTGCCACTGGATGAGATAGCAAAGGTAGGCTTAGAATGTGAGAGGAAACGATAAATTTTAAAGGGAATGTTTTCTAATAATACATTAGAGTCTATATAATTTAAGTACATTGTTACGTGTGATGAATATAAATTCACTAAAAATAATGTGCATATTTTGATGATATCATCACTTAGATAACACATCATACATGAGTACTTTAAGTGCAAAATTATGCAAAAACAACGTCAATCAAACTTAAGTTTTGATAAAGGACTCAAAGTTAAATTAATGTGACAGTGAGATTAAAGACGTAATCCAAATTAAGTGACAAGTCTAATCTACGGGTGACAGGCAAGTTACTGACCTGAAAAACCAGGGAATCCTGCAAGCAGAATGATTTAATGACGCTTTTGTATAAATGAGCCATACTTTAACGATTTCAGCCGCATGCCGCATAATGTACGACTCTCTCCGACCAGGCCGGGCAGCGCGCCTGAGCGCATTTTACAAGTATCCAAAGGATTTAAGCTTTAATACAGACAGAGTTTGCGGCCGGTTGGCTACTCGCGGACGTGGACGGCTGTGCTCGGCTGTCGTCGCATCTGACCAGCGCCGACCGGCTTATGCCTACTACACTCTATTCAAACTCGGTCGGCTGCCGCCGGGTGCTCGCGCGTCCGTTGCGGTGCGGCGCCACGCGACCCGGCCCGGCCCAATCGGTGGAAATCGTACATAAGGACTTATTTATGGACAGACGTCGCGTGCGCTCGAGTATAACAACATTTGAAGTAAACGTATCGTTTGATAAATTATAATGTAACGTTAGGTGTAAATGTAATTTCATCAGAACGTTGTGGTCACACCGCCAAACGTACTGCTTATCCACAAGCGTAGCCTTATTTTTTGAATATATGCACCATGAAAGAGATGAGTTTAATGTTCCTGATAGCTAAGGACGAGAAAAGCAAAAACTATATCGAAAGTAAGCGGATACTGAAAATAATTAGGGTTCCGGACCAAAAAGGTAAAAACGGAACCCTTATGGTGCGACTCCGTCCGTCTGTCTGTCTGTCACAAAGTCAAATATCTCAGGAACTACTAATGCTATCGATTTGAAATTTGGAATAGTTGTAAACAAAGCTAATCCTCGTGTATGGAAAATGAAAAATTTTAATATATACTTTTAATTTGTATAAAAAAGGGCAGATAAGAGGGGGGGCAAAAATTCAAAATCTAGTTAGTAAGCCAAGTGCCAAAGGGCTTGAATTGTAGATTCTAAAACAGTTTTTCATTTTTTTTCTACAATGGTAAAATTCTGATTTATAAAGAAAAATGTTGAAAAAAAATACCATTCCCCCCCTTATCTCCGAAGTTAACCAAGCGAAAAATTTGAAAATAATATATATGATTAATATTAACGTGAATATTACCGGAAAAGTATAACGAGACCTCTATCTAGCGTATTTTTTTTTTATTCTTCAAAAATCATATGTTAAATTAATTCACTTGATAAAGAATTATCGCTGAAAAACCAACATACAGGGAAATGTATACGTACCACCGTAGAACCCTATCGCAATAAGGTGCCATACCATTCGAGTTTGAGTGACGGCGGCCTGTCAATTGCGACAGGGTTCTACGGTGGTACGTGAATACATTTCCCTTACTACATACCGAGTTCCTTGGTCGCGCAAGTTAGTAACAAAATGCACCGATAAATGGCGCTGTAGGTACTCATGACTTAACTACACTATGCGTTATTAAGATTTTTCCAAAATTAATGGGTAGGGCAAGACGGGTGTGTTGTATGATATTTCGTACGGAACCCTCGGTGCGCGAGTCAGACTCGCACTTGACCGGTTTTTTAGGGTTCCGTAGCCAAAATGGCAAAAACGGAACCCTTATAGTTTCGTCATGTCCGTCTGTCCGTCTGTCCGTCTGGCCGTCTGTCCGTCTGTCCGTCTGTCCGTCTGTCCGTATGTCACAGGCATTTTACTCGAAAACTATAAGGTGTATTTGAATAAAATTTTGAGGATAGGTGTATTTTGTTAGCCGCTACATAGTTTTGTAATTAAATTGACAAAAAAAAAATTTTTTAGGGGTGCACTCCATACATAAAACTAAAAGTCAAAATTTTTAACGATCAATCGATAGGCCTTTCAAAATAAATATAAGGTTTCTTAGAATTTTTTTTGATTAAGTGAATAGAGCAGGAGATAATCGCCCCGAAAGTCACTAAAATTCTGTCCCCCCCCCTCTAATTTTTGAACGGTGTATTTTAAAAATATGGAAAAATTCATGGACATAGGGCTTATTTATTTCATTCACCGAAAATTATTTTGAACAAGATCGGTTCAGAGGTTTTCGAGATATTGCTGAAAAACTGCCTTCCTCAAAGAAAAGGACGTAAGTGCCGTAAAATTTCTGTGATGATACGACCTTTTTAATAGACACGGAACCCTTCGTTTTGCGTGGTCCGACACGCACTTGGCCGGTTTTTTTTACTTGACGGGACTTCATGAGCATTTATAGAAAATTCTGTACCTATTAAATACGTCAATTAAAACACCCTTTTAATTTATTTATTTATTTATAAATATTAGAAATAATTTACTTTAAAAACAAAGTTTTTACCGACTTCAAATCAGTACCCATTGCAGATAGCTTGTGAAGTGTGCCTATAAATCTTGAAGAGGTCCTTCGGCAATCGGATAATAACTACAACTTAGAAAAGTTAAAAAACCGCCTATTTTGTCATTTCAAAGTTCAATATCTCAAAGACCGCTAAACCGATTTAGATGAAACATAGCTAAGAACATTTGGGTTAAAATTATCTATGACACAAAAAAACCGCATTCAAATCGGTCTATCCGTTTGGGAGCTACGGTACCACAGCCAGATACACAGATACACAGACACGTCAAACTTACAACACCCCTTGCGTCGAGGGTTAAAAATAAAAGATTTCGACGAATTGAGAGCCTCTTCCTTTTTTGAAGTCGGTTAAAAAGTACTGTCCTGGATCGTAGCAGGTGAAAATTGCTAAATTCTCTTACTATTTTCTGAGCAATGTAAATATTTGCGAGCAATACAAAGGTGAAGATTGAAGTCTTCAGTGACTGACGTAAAAACGTTCGCGCGGTAAATAAAAGTGCGCTCCAGCGACTAAAGGTGTTTGCTCGATAAACATAACCATTTTGTAACATTTCATTGTTCACATGTATTTTTAGGGTTCCGTCAACAAGGAACCGTTATAGTTTCGCTATGTCCGGCTGTCTGTCTGTCCATCCGTCCGTGTCCGTGGCTTAGCTCAATGTCAAATTTCGGGCGACGTAAAAGTGAGTTCTAAATGGCTCAACAATCAAAGTCCGTGACTGTACTTAACACGTTCACGGATAGTACGGCCACAGGCGTAAATTGAGACCCTCGTGATAGACACTACGGCTGTGGCCGGTGATCGTCTCCGCGACAAATTCTCATAGGATTATAATGAAGGCGGACATGTTGTGCCGCTTTAGGTACATTACAATTTTTCCTATAGTGCCGCAGGAAAAGCTTAAAGGGCCACCTCAATTTTACATGAATGGAAAGACGCGTTCTGTGACACAATACGTCTGTAGACGTTACGGCTATGGACGTGCTGACACAAGAGGAGAGTTTGAGTTTGTAACAAATTACATGCATACCTAGACGAAACAGCGGCGGCACAATATTTGCCTCAACAGTGATATGGCAGTACCTACGTCCATGGCAGTACAAAAAAATGTATGATTTTTTATGTGCCACATCACATAATTTTCAGAATGGTGCTGTGTTGTTAACCTAAGTGTTAAATTGCTTGCAAAAAGTTGAAAAGTATCTAAGCTCTGCACGACAAGATTCGAACGTGAACTTTTCCCACGCGGGTTCTAACGACCGTCCTTTCATGGTGGCTTTACCTAACTAAGCCACTTTCGATAATTGAGACGCATGGAACGGGCGCGCTCTCGCTTACTAACTAGTTGGTATTAATTTACCCTTACTATTTGACAAGGGATCGCTTACCTAATCCGCAATGTAAGACATTTGTACAGTCAGCGTCAGATAGTAGCAGCCAAAGTAGCCAAATATATCGCAACACGTCTGTATTAATTAAGGAATAAGGATGTGTTACGATATATTTGGCTACTTCGACTGCTACTAACTATATGACGCTGACTGTACTTCTTACATGAAAAGCAAAATCAATACTAACAAAAGGAACACCGTCCAATTCGGTATCCTATCTCAATCACAAAATGTTATTAGAAAATAAAATAAAATGTTATTGTTAGGTTGTCTGGAAGAGATCGCTCTTCAGCGATAAGACCGCCTATTGTCTACCTCTACCTACATGTTATTGTATTGTTTCTCTCTGTAACTGCTTTGTTTGTGTGAGGTGTGCAATAAAGATTATTTGTATTGTATTGTATTGTTATTTTCTAACTGGTTCGAATTTTCATTTCGGCAAAAACCCATTTAAAGTATAATATCCACCAAACGGCTCGCATCGCATCGGATCGGAATGGATTTTACTGCCCATACAAGGGCTTTTGTACCGTGTCGCATTAAACGTCATGATAAACTGCCATAAAGCCATATGGAGTTCTCAAACGAATGAAAACGACGAGGTACTTAGGTGTTCAGCTACTTAGGCCGACTGTACAGTCAGCATAAGATATAATAATAAGCTAAGCTCAAGAACATAATGTACCACTTATAAAAGTTGAAAAACCCCCGACATTTTCGTTTCACAGTTCAATACACTCTTTATCCTTGGTATGGTGGATTACACATCCCTGGAAACCCGTAGAAATGTATATTTAATTAAATATTTCTTTCAGTTAATACGGGGACAATAGGCTAATCCTCAGCTCCTTTCCCAAATACCAATACAGGTCCCCCGACTTTATTCCAAACAGTTGCGTGCCCGACCCGCGGCCTCTTTGCCGTCCCCCCGGCCAGGACGCGTGCTTTTGCCTCGTCCCCTTTGCACCAAGCATTAGGGCTGCTCAATGATATCCTGACCAGCAGCATCCAGCTCGATATATTCTCAACCCCGGAGTCTACTTTTTTGACCGCATCGCGCCGCTATTTGGAGTCTATTGTTACCGCTAGCACCATTAACATGGATTGAGACAGAAGGTACCGACAATTATATAAGGATTAAATTAATGAATAAAATGTAAAAATTGTACTGTGATTGACATATATAGTAATATAATTATTATTATTTTTTTTTATACATTACCGTGAGATAATATTTATTGAAAAAACATAACAACTAAGATAAATTAAAACTAAGTTAAATCTAAAAAAACCGGTCAAGTGCGAGTCTGACTCGCGCACCGAGGGTTCCGTACGAAATATCATTACAACACATCCGTCTTGTCCCACCCATTAATTTTGGAAAAATCTTAACAACGCATAGTGTAGTTAAGTCATGAGTACCTACAGCGCCATTTATCGCTGTATGTACAGTAAGAAAAATGTATTAACGTACCACCGTAGAAACCTGTCGCAATTGACAGGCGGCCGTCACTCAAACTCGAGTGGTATGTCACCTTATTGCGATAGGGTTCTACGGTGGTACGTTAATACATTTCCCTTACTGTGTGTTGGTTTTTCAGCGATAATTCTTTATCAGCTGAATTTATTTCGATAATTCTTTCTTTATTTGCTAGAAAGTACTTTCAGAACACTTTCATACGAATTTGAAGGAAAAAAATTAAACACAGAAGTAATCAATTACAAACAAAATTAAGATATGATTTTTGAAGAATAAAAAAAAATTACGCTAGATAGAGGTCTCGTTATACTTTTCCGGTAATATTCACGTTAATATCAATCATATATATTATTTTCAAATTTTTCGCTTCGTTAAATTCGGAGATAAGGGGGGGAATGGTATTTTTTTCAACATTTTTCTTTATAAATCAAAATTTTACCAATGTAGAAAAAAAAGAAAAACTGTTTTAGAATGTACAATTCAAGCCCTTTCATATGATGACCCACTTGGCCTACTAGCTAGATTTTGAATTTTTGCCCCCCTCTTATCCGCCCTTTTTTATACAAGTTAAAAGTATATATTAAAATTTTTCATTTTCTATACACGAGGATTAGCTTTATTTACAATTATTCCAAATTTCAAATCGATAGCATTAGTAGTTCCTGAGATATTTGGCTTTGTGACAGACAGACAGACGGACGGAGTCGCACCATAAGGGTTCCGTTTTTACCTTTTTGGTCCGGAACCCTAAAAAGGCCCTCGAGGCATTGTACCGTATGTGATGTAATGTACCTAATTTAATATAATTTAATATAACCCAATGTAATAATATTAATATAAATAGTATAATTCTTCTTTAGTCCATAAAAAATATATATATATATATATATATATATATAGTTAGTAGTTAGAATAGTTAAAATGTAATTGAACATACGTAATACATAATATTAACAATTAGCACGTAAGGATTATCTGTCAGTGCTAATTTTATTTAATAATAAACAATATCTCAAAACTGGCTAAACCGATTTTTGTAGAAACGTAAGAACCATCTCGGTCACGTCAGTTTTCGGACAAAAAAATTGCATTAAAATCGGTTCATTTGTTTAGGTGCTACGATGCCACACACAGACACGTCACACTTATAACACCCCTCTTTTTGCGTCGGGGGTTAAAAATGTGTCGCGAATAAGTGGATCACGTTCCTAAGTGGCCACTCAGGCTGGCTGTAATTAGGTCCTGGCAGGACCCCAGCACAATCATATTACTGTCAGCTACTGGTTCAAGCAGCGGGGTAATATGAAAGTCACTTTAGCTATGAGGGTAGTAACTTTCTCGGCAAAGCTGGCCCTGAGTTGGAAAACCGCACAGAAAAAAACTTGATTCAAAGTAAATATTATTAAACCACGAAATTAAATAATGTTGTGAAATTATCTTGAAACATTTCTTCTTCTGTTGTTTTCTGTTTCATTCAAATGACATTGAATTGAATTTCCTAATTCAAATGACAACCGAGGGGTAATCACGTAAAGTTTTGAACGCGCGTTAGGACAATTTAACTGTAATTTTTCCATATAAAAAGTGACATTTAGATCTACCTGACGCGCGTACAATGCGTTACGTGACCGACCTGCTGGTTAAGCCTAGTGGGTAGTGACTTTTCCTGCGGAGTTGACAGTTCAGTTCGAATCCCGGTAAGGGCATTTATGTGATGAGCATTAATGTATGTTTCTGAGTTTTGTATAGTCGTCTATATAAATATAGTCGTCTAGTTTCCAAAACATAAGCCCTATTGAGCTGACTCCCTATTAGTTTGATTTATGCTTCCTGCTAAAATTAATTATTTTCGTCATTATACTTGAAAAAACTCACTTCCTTATAATGCATCGCCCCTGAGTAAAATGATAGTTAATTGACTAAAAGATAAATGTGTGTCTGTTAATATTATATTTAATTTAAGTAAAGTAAAGTAAAAAGTAAAAAAATGTTTATTCATGCCCAAAAAAAAACTCAAATTTAGTTACACAATTCTGCCAAACCACATTGCGGTTTGTTGGCAGACGAGCCTCCAATTATTTCTGTACATATAATACATTAAACCTAACCAAACCCACAAGCACAATAGGGGTATACACGCATATGCATACTTATAGGTACATACATAGAAGACTCAGGTAAGCAATCTTAACTATTATTGTATTTTTCTACTCCTGTACTTTTATCTGTCATTTACATAGTCACGAACACTAATATAAAGACATACAAAATAAGTTTGCAGAAAAGTCTATACTCTATTCCCCATAACAGTACGGCACAACCGTGCTGTTATGTCGCCAAAACGATACGCTTAGCAGCCATACGCTTCTAAACCTATACATTAGGTACTACCAACTTAACAAACCACTGAATGTTTTTACTTTTTAGAAATTGCTGCTAACTTAGGAAAAACCTTTATTCTTAATATGGCAGTACTGGCAAGTTGACATCAATTAAAAACAAAGTTAACCATAGACACCCATTTGTCTCATTTTCATGTTTCCCTAATTCCCGGTTATTTTATAAATTGTTGTTTGAGTTTGCGGCCGTTGTGTTTGCTACAAAATAGTTGGTGTTTCTCAAAAGTAATAAAAATGGATGACGATGAAAATATTGCTTCTACACCAGAAGAAATACACCGGCAGCCCACAAGCAGTGACCGAAAATTTGTTGCCTACTAAATCTCGGCACCTATAGGTACGACAAAGTTTAAGAAAAAATTATTCTTTGTTTAATTTTGCATTTTATTCCATAGTAGCTAGTCGTAGAAAAAGTATTGTATGCAACGTTGTATAACTAAGTCAAAAAACGCTCGTGGCGTCTTTCTTTACAATGTTCGCCTTCGGCTCACATTGTAACCCACGCCACTCGCCTTTTTTGACCTCTCTTATACAACTGTTGCATAAAATACTATTAATTTCTAATTTGGTTATAAAAACATTACTGACCTTTTTTTAATATTTGCATTGTCATACACCTTTACGGTTTTTACGGTTCCGGACTAAAAAGGTAAAAACGGAACCCTTATGGTGCGACTCCGTCCGTCTGTCTGTCTGTCACAAAGTCAAATATCTCAGGAACTACTAATGCTATCGATTTGAAATTTGGAATAGTTGTAAACAAAGTTAATCCTCGTGTATGGAAAATGAAATTTTTTATTATATACTTATAATTTGTATAAAAAAGGGCGAATAAGAGGGGTGGGGGGGGGGCAAAAATTCAAAGTCTAGTTAGTAGGCCAAATGAGGTATCATATGAAAGGGCTTGAATTGTACATTCTAAAACAGTTTTTCTTTTTTTTTACAATGGTAAAATTTTGATTTATAAAGAAAAATGTTGAAAAAAATACCATTCCCCCCTTATCTCCGAAGTTAACCAAGCGAAAAATTTGAAAATAATATATATGATTAATATTAACGTGAATATTACTGGAAAAGTATAACGAGACCTCTACCTAGCGTATTTTTTTTTATTCTTCAAAAATCATATGTTAATTTTGTTTGTAATGTAATACTTCTGTTTTTAATTTTTTTCCTTCAAATTCGTATGAAAGTGTTCTGAAAGTACCTTCTAGCAAATAAAAAAAGAATTATCGAAATTAATTGACTTCATAAAGAATTATCGCTGAACAACCAACATACAGTAAGGGAAATGTATTAACGTACCACCGTAGAACCCTATCGCAATAAGGTGACATACCACTCGAGTTTGAGTGACGGCGGCCTGTCAATTGCGACAGGGTTTTACGGTGGTACGTGAATACATTTCCCTTACTGTACATACCGAGTTCCTTGGTCGCGCAAGTTAGTAATAAAATGAACATATAAATGGTGCTGTAGGTACTCACTATGCGTTGTTAAGATTTTTCCAAAATTAATGGGTGTGTTGTATGATATTTCGTACGGAACCCTCAGTGCGCGAGTCAGACTCGCACTTGGCCGGTTTTTTATGTCTGAAGGTAAGTCATTGTAAATTTTCGGAACCAGGTATTTTCTGCATCTTAGTAATAGTTTTGAAAACCAGGTAACAATAGCATATCGGCATCTCTGTTTCTGGCTAATCTTTGTTTACTACCTAATTACATTTTTAAATTCATCAAGAATTGCTCCAACGCTAGTGTTAACACTACTTCCTCATGGACTGGCAGCATTTTACATTCTAGGAATAGTTGCTCGTAATTAGTACTTTTACATCATATTTTAGTTTTTTTTGTCAACCATTAGCTTCATAAATCTAATCTGCAATGCCTTTACTTTGTCCAAGTATGTTAGAACGTAGTAGTTATTATTTGTTTCAAATGAAAACCTTCCTATCAAATGAGATCTTTTAGTATTATTTTGATCATGCACCAAGAAAATACGCAGTACAAACATTCAAAGATAGGCTGCGTTTCAATAAATTATAATTTAGTTCCGGGTCACAAGACGTTTTCAAATAAAACCAGGGTCCTTACAAACCAATGGTTAGATCTACATCTTAGAAGGGTTCATGAATGGCGAAGAAAACGTAGGAGAGAAGATATATTTAAAGATTGAGATAATATGTAAATATTCAAATATTTTTCATCACACTTGCTCGTAAAAGGCTTCATAACGCGCAGGCATACAGAGCTGTAATAGCCTTTATTACGCCCATGGGCGTAATGGTTTTTTTCTTAAATTGTATTTGCCACTTTTACGTCAGTTATAAAGCAAGGAGGTTTTAACTCAAACACGATGTTTGAAAACGTATTTATAAATAAATTTAAACGTAAAAACAAGAATAAAATATGATTAACAGAATGATTTAAAGATTTAAAAACTTAAAAGTAGCAATTTAGTGTACGTGTAAAATATTTTTCACTGTGATTTTAAATCGTGGTATGCAGGAGGGTCTTTGCTCTAAGCGCCTCACGTCAAATTCAACAAAATGGGCTACTGACATTTTGTAGTTTTTATTACGATTTACTAATTCAGTTAAAAATGTATTGGTTTCCTCGCAAATGTGATGAAAAACATTGTATGTGACACGTACTGTAAGATTGTTACAAACTCGAGTCATCAAAGCCCTCCTTCGGCGTCTGGCTTCTAATAGACTCTCGTTCGTAATTCATATCTTACCGTACGTGTAACATAATGTACTAATTCGTTTTAAACCAATTTTAGGATGATTAAAAATTAATGAGTAAGAGTATTAGTAAGAGCTGATTTCAATGTTAATGTCAACTCTATAGTTAGCTCTAGTTGAGATTAGTTAATGTGGCCGACTTATTATAAACTGTCACTGGAAATGGAAGCTTCTACCTTAGACGGTAGAGTTGCTTTTTGAATGGACTACTTTGATGCAATTATTTGGGAATGGATGAAAATTTTAGAAGTGGCTGATTTTTTTTTTGGTGATAGGAATAACCTTCCTTAGCACCAAAAAAGTTTCCAATTTTAATATAATCAGTTTCCTCACTTACGTCTCGGGTCAAGGACGGCACTTTCCTCGATCCGTGTCATACTACAAAAAAAAAACTTAAATATCTGTGATAAACTGACACTGGCATGATATTGATAGTTGCAGCAGCTATATTTGTCATTACGAGTGTCAGTTTACCACAGATAATTAAGATTTTTTTTTGTAATGACACGGATTGAGGAAAGTGTCTATTGACCGTCCCTGACCCAAAACGTAAGTTGAAACTGTTTATGTTTTTCAAAAATAATTGACGCAACTGAAAAATCTGAAACTTTTTGCTGGTGCTAAGGAAGGTTATTCCTATCACCAAAAAAATTATCAGGCACTTCTGATATTTTCATCTATTCGCCATTACAAGTATACCATGCAACGGGATGTTCGCGGCCTGATTATTAGTTTAACATGTGTGTAATTAGGTTAATAAATTTAAATCATGGCGCAGCAATCGATGTACATAAAATCAAATATCACGTATCAAATAAAACGTGTTAACGTTTTGATTGATGATTTTATCACAGAAATTCATTATGCTATTTTATTTATTTAGGATATTCTGTTCGTAAAATGAACGGGAAATTTCATATTGCTTTTCAATCAAGTTGTGATGGGCAATTTCTGAAACATTTAATAATTCTATACCTATTAAACGAGCAATATTTATACCTATATATATTTGTATTTACGTTCTCGGAAACGGCTCTATATCTTTGACGATTTCGATATGAAACTATATTTACGGGGGCGAAAAATCGATCTAGCTAGGTCTCATGTCTGGGAAAATTCGTTTTCTTCGTATTTTCACCCGAGCTGAGCTCAATCGGCCAGGGACTTTTCCTAAACTTTGAAACATTCCAGCAATGTTTCCGAGTAAAAAGTTACATGTTAAAAAAAATCACTTAAGTTTCTGAAAGGATTTCGTCGTAATAACTTTGACTGGTCTAATAACAAGTAACGAGCTGTCTTAATCGAACGAGGGAGCGAAGCGAACGAGGGAGCGAAGCGAACGAAGTTCTATGCTTCAGCTTGGGCCGAAAATTGTTCGTATGTATAATTTCTGTCCAGATGTCACGCTGTCTGTCTGTTTCTTGAGCCGATTTGTTAATTATAGGTTTACTTTTTTTTGTAGGTACTCACTTTTTCGAAAAAAAAAGACAGGCTCGCGAGTTCCACTGCTCACAGACCCACTAGTTTAGAAGTTTCGTGCCAGTATGCCAATTACAAATAAATATGACAGCTGACAGTGAAAACGTATCAGAAACACGAGTACATATTAGGAACTTCTGTGACTAAAGCAAAATTTAAATGAAACTTTCACTTTGGAAAATTACAAGTCACCCAACGACACCCAACAACCCTTTTATGTTACACACGTAAATAGTTTTGTTCAGTCATTCAATCAAATCATGTATCAAACCGTGCCAGCTCTTTAAGTTTTTGCTACCTACTTGCTTACAATTTAAGTTTTCATCTACTATCAGTTTTCGAACAGAAAACAATCAAACACACAACCTCGCATCCTAAACTATTATTACTCTATTCCGGAGAGGACCTTTCATGATATTTTTCATATATGAAACATTTTGATACATTTTTCCAGGGTCCCAAGATTCAGGGTCAGCCTAGTTTGGGGTCCGCCTGGCATCTCATTTTATGTAAACATGTGTATTGTTAAGCAAATAAACGATTGAGTTTTTTTTTGTATGCCCGTCTGATTTTGACCTGACTTTCTTTCGAGTTTCTCCGATTTGAACGGAAACAATGCATCGAGGTCACAGGTGGCGGATGGTACGGTCGACGCCAAAAATACAATACAATACAATACAAATACTCTTTATTGCACACCTCACACAAACAAAGCAGTTACATAGAGAAACAATACAATAACATGTAGGTAGAGGTAGACAACAGGCGGTCTTATCGCTGAAGAGCGATCTCTTCCAGACAACCTTTGGGTATCGGAGAAAGAGATAAAACTAGATTATGCAGTAGGTGGTGCAGAGATTATTATCAATCAAAAATCAAGAAATTATAAAAATAAACGTACATAAATACCTCTATATATAAACATACACACACAATCATACATATATACAAATAACACAAACACAAATATAATGATACATAAACAGTCAGCCAAAAATACAATCAGGGTTAGGGGAGAGACAAATAATGTTCTTTAAGAAGGGATTTGAGGTTGCCGATAGATTTTGCTTGTCTGATGTCAAGAGGGAGAGAGTTCCACAGTCGGATAGAATTAATAGTGAACGAACTATTGTAAAATTTGGTAGATGATGAAGGCACAGTTAATAGCAAATTGTTAGAACATCTAACAGAATTTAAAAAACTAAAACGTTCTTTGAGATAGCGGGGAGTTGCAGGGTTAAAAAGGATATTATACAGAAGCGAAATAATGTGAGAGTTACGGCGATAACGGATAGGGAGCCACTTGAGTTTAGAACGGAAACTAGAAACATGGTCATATTTGCGTAACCCAAATATGAACCGAATGCAGACATTTTGGAGACGCTCTAGCTTATTAAGTTGTTCCTCAGAAAGGTCGAGATAGGATACATCAGCATAATCAAGAATAGGAAGAAGTAACGTTTGAGCGAGCGCAATTTTAGTTGCAGTAGGTAGAAAATTACGAAGCCGCCTGAGAGACCCCACTGCAGCAAATACCTTCCTGCTCACTTCACTCACTTGAGGCACCCAGGACAAGGATCGATCCATAATGATCCCGAGATTTTTCACTTGCATCGAGTAAGCAATCTGAATCCCATCAAAAAGTATTGGAGGGAGATTTGCAAAATCAACTCTGGAAATCAGATTATTGCTACCAATAACAATGACTTGGGTCTTCGCTGGGTTCACAATCAGACCATATCGTTGACTCCATTTGAGAATGCGTACCAAGTCATCATTAGTTTTCACTATGGCACAAGGGAGATCACCGAGCACGGACTGTGTATAAATCTGAAGATCATCGGCATAAAGGTGATAATAAGAGGAAATATTGTGGGTGATGGAATTTATGAAAATAGAAAATAAGAGAGGAGATAGCACACCGCCCTGCGGAACGCCCGCCTGTGTACTACACCAAGAAGTACAAAAATACGTTTACACTATTCGCCTTATTGCAATGGAATAAGGTGCAAAAGTGTCAACGTATTTTTGGCGTTGACTGTACCTAAAGTTGAAAGTAAAAGTACTTCCAACTTTACCATCTGCATGCTTTTCTCATTGCACTCTTTTTCAAAATCATCTTTCATCCATCTTCTATACACGCCCGCCCGAACATCCAAATTGAGTAAAATACTGTGAATTTAACGACAAGTTAATTTAAACAAAGTACTTATTCTACAAGTTGCAATGCGTCGGATTTTTTAAATCAAAAACTTTTAATGAACACGTTACAGCTTGTTTGTGCCACAGGGTCTTTGGCTAATGAATGAACAATGTACCTACCTTTTAAGTGGTTTACTTATAATTATCTTGGTTAGTAAAGTTGCACAATGCACATCTCTATAACTCCAGTAGGTTCAGATGAAACATGATGTCTTTTTGTTAACGTTTTGTTTTGTTTTCATACATAAAATTTATTCATAGGCTTACGTATGCTAACTCGAGACACGTTCTAGGGATTTGGTATCGATAAATACGATGTCTACTTAGGGTTTGCAATTCGGATCCGACTTGTATGTAAATATCCGGATCTGGATTTGCGGATCCGGATAATTCCATACAAGTCGGATCCGGATTGCAAACCCTATGTCTACTATAAAAAGGCTCTATATCATGTCTGATATAGAGCCTATTAAGGTAGTAAAATATATCACAATATCCTGCAATAATCAGAAAATCGCTTTGAGTTTATTTTGACCACGTTTAGTAATTTAAAATGGATATTTTCATCTAGACGGTAATCGTTATTACCGACAAATATGGAAAAAATATTGATAGTACACAATGAAAACTATTTTAATTTAAATAAAAAATATTTTGTTTATCGTTATTTTATAATGTAGAAAGAATAAATAATAATTATTGAATAAATCTTGACCTTGACAGTAACATAGATATAATTTTTGACGCAAAAATATTCTGCTACATCACTTTAGTATATGTGCCCCGAATTAGCACACGTACCTATGCTTATAAGTCCCCAAAAACAGAAATCGCAAACAAACAAAAAGTTAGTCAAACAACCCACAATTTGAAACAAAAATATTAAAAAAAATGTAATAAACTGCCTAGAATGTATTATTAACAGGTTTGTGAGATCATTTATAAAATAAAATTTATTTGCATTTTGTGCAATGGATAAGAATTGGGTTGTGTTCTAATTTTTTTTAAGATGCCATTCGAACCAGTTTTTGGAGAGGAACAAATGTTTGTATGGGAGCAACTACAATTAAAGAACATAAATACCCAAAACAATTGACTTAAAGACGGACCTCGCCGGCGGCAGCCGAAAACGTTTCACACTGATGATGATTATTACACATTATACACACTGATTATGATTATTACACATTATATTACACAATGAATCATGACGTCACAGTGTAATATCTGTACTAATCCTTGTATGGAAAATCAAGTAAATTGCTGTTTCGGTGGCGAAACACTGGTTTAGGACCATAGTTGTTTTAAATTTTTGTTTCTATAAAAGCGTAAGGATTCTATTGGTAGCTTTAAATTTACATTTGGACAATAAAAAATAATGCAAGTTTTTTCTAAACTTTCAAAGTTCATATCTATTTTTTTTATTATTATATTTTGTAATTTATACTTAATTACATTTATTTAACACTGCGTTATCAATTTTAACATGTGGAAACTACCCAATTACAATAGAAATAGAGAAAATGATGACACATCTGGTTGGTTCTTCTTTATCTCGTGGTTAAAAAATTGTCGAAATCATTGAGCTATTAAATATTTATGAATACTCACCACTCATGAAGTTGTAAATGAGGGGGTTGACCGCCGAGTTGGCGTAGCACATGACGTGGGATATGAGCGCGATGCAGGTGATGACGTCACTCTGTTGGACGTTGAACGCCACTCTATGGACAAACAAAATTCGGTACATAAAGTATCCCAACCACACGCCTATTAGTTTAGTTTAGTTTAGTTTTACTGGGCATTTTCCGCAAGTCGACATCCAAATGTGCCTATTTTGCGTGAAACGGCGGCGCTACTCTAACCACCCCAGCTCCTCTAAAAAGTTTAAGAGTGCCTTGGTATTACTGACTGCGTTCCGTAGTATGTCCGGAGACCCTAGGTGCTTTTTCCTGTATACTTCTACCTGCTTACAGTCCAGTAGAATGTGTTGTCGTTTCTTCTGCCTCCATGCACGCTCTGCACATGGGGCTGTCTGTGATACCTAAATTATAGAGGTGTCTGTTCAAAGTGTTGTGTCCGGTTATCATTCCTACTATCTTGCGTAGTTGGTTTCTGTGCGTCTTCATTAGTGCAGTTGTGAGTTTGTAGTCGCGCTTCGACAGAATCTCTTTGGTCTGTCTTCATGACCACACGCCTATTTATAATTTACTTTGAAAACAAACTTCAGTTCAGAAGTTCGCCTTATTTGAAGAGTTCCCTCGAATTCTTCAGGACCCCATCATCAGATCCTGACCTGATGACTATAAAACCACCTGAAAAGGATACCCTTTCAAACAAAAAATAATTTTCCAAATAGGTCAGTCATCTTCGAGTAATCGGGAAACATACATAACAAATAAAAGATTCCGATGAATTGAGAATCTCCTTTTTTGTAGTTGGTTAAGAAGGCCTTTTAAATGATGGTCTTGGGTACAAAATTCAGTAAGGGCCAATATTTTTGTGATGAACATGAACATTTTAGTGAGTAACGGGTGTTTTATATGCATTAGTGTTTTCTATTATATCTAGATCATTATCTATATACCAACAGAGCAAGTAGTAGTATTAAATACTAGTTACTTATTTAATAACTTTTTAAATTTCGAAAAGGTGACTCCTAAAAAAATCTATATAATCAACAAACCTGCTCACAAAATTTTACGGTTGAGAAATGCGACCTGTAGAGGAGAACAGCCGGACAGCGTGACAGACACCGGACATACGAATTTTCGGCCCAAGCTGAAGCATAGAACTTCGTTCACTTCGCTCGCTCGTTCGATTAGCACCCAAAACTCAAAAACATAGAGTTCTTTTTGAAAAAAAAAATATTTATGCTCATCACACACAAATATTTATTTGGCTTTACCGGGATTCAAACTACCCACTACCCATACCCACTAATTAATACGATGATTGATTGAACATTCCCGTGTAATCGTATTTCCGAGTTTGCCTGCTGGGAAAACATTATCAATACATTTATACCGACTCTCTTTCATGTGGTTTCAAAATAATAATATAACTTTGGCGTCGAAACCCTCGGTCCGTGGGGTCCCAGTGCGCATAAGTTATTTGCAGAAATCGCGAAACGTCTGCTCGATTTAACTGGTGACCGAAGGAGCATCAGCATTGCAATTCAGCGAGGAAATGCCGCCAGCATCCCCGGTACAATGCCTCGAGGGCCTTTTCTAGATTTAACTTAGTTTTAATTTAATTTAGTTAATGTTAATCATCATCTTGTATTTACTTTAGAAAATAAATGATTTAAAAAATAATATAACTTTGGCAGAACTTTTTAATAATCCCCTGTTAGTTGGTTGTCGTACACCAGAGTGCTGGGATGCAATTCAAGATTTTTCTATCTCGCTAGTGATATGTCGACCTTGTCATTTTGGTCGAGATATCACGAAATGTTTTGTTAACCCCCCACGAAAATGAGGGAACTTACAATTTTAACATGTGCATCTCTGGTATCGTAGCTCCCTAATGGCTGGACCCAACTTGACTGCGATTTTTAGGGTTCCGTACCTCAAAATGAAAAACCGGCCAAGTGCGTGTTGGACCACGCAAAACGAAGGGTTCCGTGCCTATTAAAAAGGTCGTATCGTCACAGAAATTTTACGGCACTTACGTCCTTTTCTTTGAGGAAGGCAGTTTTTCAGCAATATCTCGAAAACCTCTGAACCGATCTTGTTCAAAACAATTTTCGGTGAATGAAATTAATAAACCCTATGTCCATGAATTTTTCCATATTTTTAAAATACACCGTTCAAAAATTAGAGGGGGGGACAGAATTTTAGTGACTTTCGGGGCGATTATCTCCGACCCTATTCACTTAATCAAAAAAAATGCAAAGAAACCTTATATTTATTTTGAAAGGCCTATCGATTGATGTGCTACACGGGGGGTCACAATGAAAAAAAAAATTTGACTTTTAGTTTTATGTATGGAGTGCACCCCTAAAAAAATTTTTTTTTGTCATTTTAATTACAAAACTATGTAGCGGCTAACAAAATACACCTAGCCTCAAAATTTTGTTCAAATACACCTTATAGTTTTCGAGTAAAATGCCTGTGACATACGGACAGACGGACAGACGGACAGACGGACAGACGGACAGACGGACAGACGGACATGACGAAACTATAAGGGTTCCGTTTTTGCCATTTTGGCTACGGAACCCTAAAAACGGAACCGTTATAGGATCACTTTGTTGTCCGTCTGTCTGTCAAGACCCTGTATCTCGGGAACGCGTGGAGGTATCGAATTGAAATGAAACCATACATTCAAGTCTATAGTCCCTTGAAGCTGTGAAAAACCAAACTTCTAAATTAACGTACAAAAGATACGGCCGTTTATGCCGCAAAAAACGTGTACTTCGACACTCAAGGGATTCAAAATTTATAGTATACTTGCCGTTGACCTAGAACTATGAAGGCAATTAATATCGACTTACAAGTGCAGGAAAAACTCTGAAAACTATAGGTACATTTGTAATTTTGTACGGAACCCTTGGTGGGCGAATCCGACTCGCACTTCTACAGTTTTTTTTCCGCAATATTTTTTTTTATCCGTCGAGATGGATCTTACCTCAGTTTGTTGAGTCGAAGGTGTTACCATTTATGTAGTTTTATGGCTTAAGAATCCTGTCCTTATTATCCATTTACAAACTTATCACAAAGGTGAAGCCATGTTTCGAATTGTCATTAAACAAGCCGAATTGCACCCTTGTTCGCTCGTTGCAACTCAATTTGCTCAAGTGAATAGAAGACTCAACATCTCGTTAGTGTTGAAAAGATTTATGAAATAACTCATTAGTGGTAATTAATTTTGTTCGTGAGCTTTTAAGCGAGGCTTTACTAATTTATAAAAATAATATTGTACAGTTAATTAACGAATTGTAAACGCTTATAAAAATATGACCTATTGTCAGTGTTTACTAGGTTTTTTCTTAGCATTTGAACACTTGCAGGCATAATTTTATGTATGTACATAATATTACGTCTGTAAGTGATGTCTGCTTGATGCATATTTGCATACAAGGTGTCGTTAGATTCCTCTTAGACTTAAATCAAACCAAACGGATGGACAGATCAAAATCTTTTATTTTTTATATTTTCTCTGTGTGATTGTGCGACTGTGCGTGTGTGTGTCTTACCTTAGCACCGAAAGCAGGTGTACGGGGAAGTAGCAGACGGCGAACATGACGACGACAGCCACGAGCATCTTCGCAGCTTTGCGGCGCGAGCGCAGCTGGCCTTCTGTTGACGCGTTCGCGTGGATAGATGGAGTTGTGCGCCGCTTCGCTGCTAGCCCTGGTGAGGATAATCCATTCGTAAGCCTTTTTAGGGTTCCGTACCGTACACAAAGGGTTAAAACGGGACCCTATAACTAAGACTCCGCTGTCCGTCCGTCTGTCTGTCTGTCTGTCCGTCCGTCTGTCACCAGGCGGTATCTCATGAAGCGTGATAGTTAGACAGTTGAAATTTTCACAGATGATGTATTTCTGTTACCGCTGTAACAACAAATTCAAAAAAAACAGATTAAAATTAATATTTAAGGGGGCTCCCATACAACAAACGTGTTTTTTTTAATCGTTTTTATAGATATTGGTACGGAATCCTTTGGGCGTGAGTCCGACTTGCACTTTGTCGGTTTTTTTTCTAATTTAGGGGTAGGTATTAAACGGTTTACTAACTTGGCATAACATTTTTACCTAAAGAATTATTTTAGCTTTAGTTATATTTCCCATACCTCATTTGTTTGAAATCTTTCTCTTTCTCTATGCAAAGATAAGTCCTGGGAAGTTAACGGACCCCCGCCACCCCCCGCCAACTGCCCTGCCCCCAGATGTGAAACATGTTTCCCTGAGCTTATAAAGAGTAGTATTGACCAATAGCGTCACTCCTGTCAGCTGTCAAATATGACGTGTTCTGCATCGCGCTATCGAAGTTTCTAAAATCAGTTGCATAAATATAACATCCAAACAACTCTCTATTGCCGTGTCTCCTACCTATTGTAAAATTGAATATAGTACCTATGTGCATAACTGTCTCCTGTATATATCCAGCATTGTATGTACATTATTTTATTACAGACTCACAGTTATTGTGGCCCGTGGGCGTGGCACACAATTTGTGTGACTCGGTGTGCCCCGGGATATTGTCTGAGCGCCACAGCACTCGCACGATCTGGCAGTATGCGATCATCATCAGGAACAACGGGAGCCTGCAACAAAACCTCTGTGTAATGAAGTAGAATGTGGCATATTTCAAGCAAAATGTTTCGGTATCACAAGCTGACGTTATGGAACGTCGTCTGTTCTAAGATACGACATTTTCATCTCAGTTTTCCAGGAAAATATTGAACACAATATTTGTTAAGTATTTTTCACTTTAACTGTACAAAGGTTAGCATGCGACCGACCGACCGACCGACAAATGCGGATATGACCATATAGAGCACATTTTTTTTCACAACCTATACGCACGCGAATCTTAACTTATCTTGACATTACCGTTAAATATTCCATTTTTTTTTTCCGAGTTTGTTTTTTGTAGACTAAAGATTAATTCATCATGTGATAGATATTGTAGATAAAAACGAAATTAAATATAGATCTGTTTGTCTTCAAGATGGAAGACGGATGACTTTTATACGAATAACTATATTTTCAGCCCCGTTTTCTGTTATAAATGTCTGATGAACATGACGAATTGTTTTGGCGGAATCTCTAGGTAATTCTTCGTATGTACCGTTAGAACATAATTCACAGAATTATTCCACAAAATCTAAACTTAGGCTAGACGATTTTATTATCCCAAAATGTTAGACCAACTATGAGCACTATAAATTGTACAATAAATTAAGAGATGATGTGTCTAAAATTTTCAACTTCACGTGGACGTAGCCGCGATAACGACTGGATACCATTATCTAGATTCTAGACACATAATCACGTAATTAATAATGCATTCGCGAACATGGAATCTAAAGCATTCGTGTATCTTTTGTTTTGTTTTCTCTATTGTTATGTAGGGTAAAATAATAAACCGGGTGCGCCAATGTATATTAATGAAAGGCTGAGATCCATAACAGAATGGTTTATTTACGAATATGCAACTACCGACGAAGTTATTAGTCTACCTTACATAACATATCACTGTCACTTACTGTTCGTGCACGTGTTAACCATTGGATGTGATAGTCACGTTATGACAAGGTGTTTCAAACCCACTAATCATCGTACACTGTGGTACAATAATTATAATGATCACTTTGCATTAATTAATTACCTTAATCTTATTCAGTGGCTTCTACCCACATTTTGAGGATCAACATTTTACTTACGTGTAAAGAAATATCGCCTTTATGATGCTCCAGTTGAGTTCATATTCGTCTGACCACGTGGCTGAGCACTGCATGAAGTATTGCATCTCGAATCTTAGCACGGTCTTCTTTACTTGTAACACCACAAGTTCTGGTACATCTGCAAAAAGTACTTTTATAGCTGGATATCTAATCTAGGCACCATGCCGCGCTATAGTCTTGGCGCCAAATGCATGTGTCCAAATGGATGGTCAGAATATATTGACTTCAATCAAATTCAAATTTATTGCCAAAAAACCGGACAAGTGCGAGTTCAACTCGCGTGGTGATTTGTAGGTTTGTGTATAGTAATAACCGGAACTACTCATTTAATTTCTAAAATTCGTTTACCAGTAGAGCGACCTTCGGAATGGACATTGGCTACATTGCATTCCGCGGGCTTTGCTTACGGTTTTCACCTGTATTCCAATTTGGAATTGTAGCAGTGTTTCCGAACGCGCCTTCGCGGATCTGTCAGATGGAGTCTGCTGCCTGAACGAACGTCAGTGAGAATGTCATCGAGTCGATAGATTGTGTGCGCTTGTGATTCTAATATGAAAATATACCCTAATTCATTAAACCAGTGTTTTTACTCTAATAATATTCATATTAATATATGTATAGAATTTCTAAACCTAGTAAACTATAGCTTATATAACCATCCAGAAAGTCCATTCTAAACGCAGGGAAGGGGGAATGAAATCTGATCAGCAGGCCCTGGGATTACCTACCCAAAACATGCAAACTTACAAAGCTAGTCTCACAGGCTTTAACTCTTTATAATATTAGTATAGATATACTTACTGAAGAGTAAAGAGATGAGCCAGATGATGAGTATGGCGGTCTTGGCGCGGCCGGTGGTGGACTTGAACTTGAGCGGGAAGCAGATGGCGTACCAGCGGTCCACCGAGATGAAGGTTAGAGTCAGCACGGACACAGTCACTGACACCGACTGTGTGACAAAAATCTTGTATTAAAAGACAATAAAGAAAATTTGAAGAAGTAGCGTCTGCTATGTTAATATGGTCAGGATGTCGAAGAATACATCTATTTGGGCCAGCTAGAACATTCCAACTTTCAGGAACAGACATGACAAATAAATCGAAAGCATTGACAATTCCTGGAAGAGCTACTGGTCCATGAACGACCTGTTGGAGGGAAACCTTCCACTATGTCTTAAACGGAAGCTTATCGACATGTGTATCCTGCCCATTGTAACCTATCGAGCTCAGTCTTGATCGCTGACCGAAATTCAGAATGTTCTGGAAACTCTAGGTTTGCCAGCGTGCAACGGAGCGCAGTGTCTTAGGAATCAAGAGAATTTATCGAGTCCGAAATACCACACTGCGCTCTAGAACTAGAATAGGCGATGTGGGCAAGAAGACCGCCTTGCTTAAGTGGAATTGGGCCGGCCATGTTTTGCCGTATGCACCGACAGAGGTGGGCTCATACGGCCACTTGGTGGTTGCCACAGGATGGACACAGGCGGCAAGGCCTAGACGGAGATTTTCAAGGGATTGGCCAAGGATTGCGGGGGACAGAGAGGAGTGGAAATCCAGGGGGGAGGTTTTTGCCCAGCAGTGAGACATTCCTAGAGGCTTATAAAAAAATATAGCTCAGAGGTCAAGAACGGCTGTTCTGGGCCTGGAGTGCCAGAAGGTCGCTGATTCTAGTCCAGCTTGGGGAAATACATTTTTCAATGTTTTCCTGTATGTGAAATTTGAAATCAAATTAATCAAAGTAGTCTATTCCAGATCGTCACATCTTTGTATGGTATATTTTTTTATTCGTTAGAAAGTGAAGCGATAGAAGAAAAAATTAAAAGTGCTTATTTTAATCTGGGACCTTTTTTCTTGTATTACGGATTTTAAGTATCAACGATTCTATCAAAGAACCAAAAAAATACATTTAAAAAAAATGGGAATACAGTTTTTTTTAAACGTTTTAGGAAATGGCATTAATGATATTTCTTATATTTGAGTAACACCTAAAATATGCTAGAAAGATTTTACTTTATCAATGACTCCAGCTGGTCAATTACTTAACGTTCCGTGTGTAGGTAGGTAGATCTAATTTTAATTTTATAGTATCGGAAAATTACAGTTAATTTGTCCTGATGCTCCTCCGAAAAGTTACGCAACTGATCGGATCAATGAAAAAGTTTTATTTATAAATCAGTCAACATTATGCATTCAGGACTTTATTACGTCGCTTTATTTCCAAGTATCCTCACAAACTCAGACTAATTATCCTCCGTAACGCAACGTTAAAGACCGAAGCAAATTTACCCGCAGTTCACAAAACTGCGATAATAAAGAGCCGTGTCAACACAAAGGCTTAAGAGGCGCCATTACTCGAAAAACTAATTGCAGTCGTTATACTGGTTGTAAACATTAATTTATGTTGATTGAACAGCCACGTGGCATGGCAACGAATCTACCAGGAGTTTTTTTTATGTCGTATGGAACTTCATCTTGCTACAATTAGGAGTTGAAGGTGCTCTTTACAGAAAACCGCTGCCAAATAACTTTTCTTTGTGTTTCTCTAAACATCTCTCACATTTGGAGCAGCCCAACTAGGGAAGTATTTCTACCGTACAGAAGATACCAACCACAGTGCATTTAGGCGTACGTCTACAGATTCCCAATTCTACAGGTTCACAAGTTTACAGATTCCCAATTCTACAGGTTCACAAGTTTACAGATTCCCAATTCTACAGGTTCTCATGCTTACAGATTCCTAATTCTACAGGTTCTCAATTGTACAGGTTCTAATGTTTACAGTTTCCCAATTCTACAGGATCTCATGTTTACGGATTCCCAATTCTACAGATTCTCATATTTACAGATTCCCAATTCTACAGATTTACCATCCTTCAATAAACAAATTTTACTCACTGCTCTCTTGCAGCAAAGAACTTTTTTTTTAAAGACATACTCTCGAGTTTTACTGCTCACAGAGCCACTGAAGTTATATTAGCATAGATACTTTAGATACGTAAGTATCATGTCGTCACACCAGTATAATTTTAATTATAACGGTTGTCAAGACACGAAGAAAACGTCTAAGAACATGGATTATTCTCCGTATTTCCAACACTTCTTCATAATCGCGACAAATATCTTAATCGGATTTGTCGCTATATGAATATGGAAAGGTTGTGTCAACGTTTCCTTTGCATGGGTTAATTAAGCTTTTGGGGAGACTGTGGGCGTTAATACCGCATCGTCAATGTACGTGTCTTCTATTTTGTAAAGTTGTATAGGTACAAAATAATAATGTGTCTTTTACTTTTTCACATGTCATGATATGCACATAATTAGGCTCCTTTCGGATTTGGCGCGGCGGAATCGGTATCGGTTCAAAGAACTTTATATTGGTTACCTTGGTTCTGCTGCGGATAGCCTCATTTCTGATTGCGATCACTCAGAGAAACTCTTAACATAGCCCTCTCCATTGCCCTTTGGGTGACTTTGAGCCTTCTTATGAGGCCCATAGTAAGCGACCAAGTTTCAGTGCCATATGTCATCACTGGCAACGCTTACTGGTCAAAGACTCTCGTCTTGAGGCACTGCGGAATATTGGACGAAAATATGTGCCGGAGCTTCCCGAACGCTGCCCAGCCGAGTCGGATTTGACGATTGACCTCTTTCTCGAACTTGTTCCTAATACTAATCCGAATCGCTTAACTTAAGTGGCAATGGGCGGGGCACATTGCACGTAGAACCGATGGCCGTTGGGGCGGAAAGGTTCTCGAGTGGCGACCACGTACCGGAAGGCGCGGCGTGGGTAGGCCCCCCGCAACGATGACTGACTGAGAATGATTGCAGACAAACCAGACTGTGCGATTATGCTACACTGCACGAGTCTGCATTCTCCCACCAGTAGCATTCGATAGTAAATGTAATGAATGTAGTTACACGAAATAAATGATTGAATTTTGAATTTAAATTGATTACAAAGGCAACTTGAGAGGTATCAGTAATACCATGTAATACTTGAACAAATACGCAGTCAAAAGGATTTCCAATTTCCCTAAATCTAAACAACTTGAAATTTTGAATAATACAATAACTTTATTTTGCAACTACGTCGCAAGTGAAATACCAGCTTTTCTAAAAAGGAGACCACTGTCAAGAAGAAACGCCAATACAAAGTAAACAGTGCCAAAATGTATGTGCAAGGTAAGAACAAATTGATCACTCCAAAAATTTCCTATATCGGATAAAAACCACTCAGTCCGACCTTTGGGGGATCACCTAGTAAGCCAGTTAATTAGTTGCGTTCGTCCATACAATAGGGATATGTAACTCCTTCTAATAAGGGTCACAATAGCCTAGCAACCATAATAAATTCTCTGGACAGAAATTGATTGTCAAGTGACTTTGATTGAGAACGGTAAGTTCAGTCTTGATCGAGGTAGTTTCATATGTTGCTTTCAATTTACACTTTATTGACATAGTTCAAGGTTAAAATTTGAGTAACGTGATTAATAGTTTTCCAATGTTGCCTCTTATAAATTAACCAGTTTATTCTGAGCTCAGGAACTATCTTGTTTTACGGCAGCAATGTGCCAAGTTAAGTTGAAATTACACCATCATTATGAAATTAATTAATTTATATATTTATTGCAATATCATGGTTCACAATGACCTGGTAAAGGTCGCGGGAGTCCGCTGGATGCGGGTTGCGCAGGACATGTCATTGTGTCACTCTGTGGGGGAGGCCTATGTCCAGCAGTGGGCGTCTTTCGGCTGATACGATGATGAAGATTGGTTCACAAGGTGTTAATACTATAATAAGTATATTATATCCAGTACATGGTACTCGTACCTGTCACGGTGTAGAAATTTTTGTAGCTATTATAAAACTGTATATAAGCTTATATACAATACAAGAATAAGGCTATTAAATAAACCATTAACACAACAAAAGGATTTAAAATATTTTTGGAAGACACATACTCACTCGTACATGTCAGGGAGTTGTCTACAAAAATTCGATTCATAAATAAAATACAACGATATAATGCTAGAATAGTAAAAAAATATATTTATTTCAGACAGAATCCAATATTATTCGCGCGCTGTTAAATTAAGGTATATTCTTCACTCTTGCGCTTTTGATATTAGTTTTTATTTAAATATGAAGCGACTAGGATAAATTAATTATCAATCTAACCACGACATAATAATAAAATTACTGATGGATGAAGGCAGTATTAAAATAACAATACGGCTAGTTACCGGTCCGCAGGATGCGGGTGGCGCAGGAACGGTCACTTTGGCACTCTTTGGGGGAGACCTATGTCCAGCTGTGGACGTCTTTCGGTAGATATGATGATGATGATGATGATGACGGCTAGTTTTTGGTGTGCACGCGTAATAAGCGCAACAGACGTTAGTGTTGAATATTTCTAAATAGCTCGAAAATATGAGTGAAATATGAGAATATGAGTGACAATAGTTCGGTTAGCTTTTTAATGTTGTGTTAGTGTCACGCGAGACCCGTATAGATTATGTATTAGAATGTGCTTTGGTCTGTCTCGCCTTGTCTCGCCCCGCGCTCGCGCGTGCTTCTAGAACCTACTTTAGGGCAAGTTTTAAAAAACATATTTCTGGATAGAAATCTTAAAAGAAACCTGCTGTCCTGCTTTCATGTTTCTAGCCACAGTTTATCATTAAAAGTCACTCATTACTTATATGAACTTTCAACCACCTACAATTTTCTTTGCCTTTTCAGTAGCTCAAAATATTTGCTATACGAAGTACTATTATTTATTCTGTGACTAAACTCACTTCAAAGGGACGACGAATTTATTCATGTCTCTGTTGTTCTGTGTTGCGTGAGTGCTATATTTACTGGAAACACATTTCGTTTTCGTATAATTCATTGCATTTAGTATTCAATTAGCAGTTTTAACTGTCTTCAAAAAGAAGTATATAAGGTGCTAAAAAATAACGTACCAAGATATTTTGAGACGTTACATTACATCAAAACAATTAACTTTAAATTGACGTTAAACAAACTTTTAATATGATTTTATTGTTTTCATTTTATAAACAAAATTATAAATAAAACAATGCTTACTAGACATAATTCTGTGTATTAAACAGGATATTTAACTCTTTCTGTCAAGCGAATAGCGTCGAATTTTTCGTCCCTAAAAGGGATGAAATTTGACATAAATTATAGCCTATGTCCTATTCTGATATATAAGGTACCACTGGAAAGTTTCATATAAATTCGTCCAGTAAATAGTTTTTGAGTCCAGTAGTTATTAAATCGAAATTAAATAATATTATTATATATCAGTACGTGACGCAATGCTGCCAAGCCCCCTATTCTAAAACTTATTTTAACCTCACCTCACCGTTTACCCACAAATATATATTGACGCCGCGATTCGTAGTAACAAAGCGTAGGTAAAGGTGTAGTTTCGTTAGGTATGACGGGTGAGGTGCAGAGGCGCATTAGCGCGCAACAGCCCCGATCACACGTTTCGAGTCTTGTGCATGGTTTAGTTTGTATATATGTGTGCGTAAGCGTGAGGTACCAACCTATTAATTATTAATTAGAAAACGGCCCTACCAGTTCCAGTTAAACAAACAGCGCTGTACCAACAACGATGTCCGTAATTATAAAACCGGCCAAGTGCGTGTCAGACCACGCAAAACAAAGGGTTCCGTGCTTATTAAAAAAGGTCGTATCGTCATAGAAATCTTACGGCACTTACGTCCTTTTCTTTGAGGAAGGCAGTTTTTCAGCAATATCTCGGAAACCTTTCATCCGATCTTGTTCAAAACAATTTTCGGTGAATGAACTTAATAAGCACTGTGTCCATGAATTTTTTCATATTTTTAAAATACACCGTTCAAAAATTAGAGGGGGGGGGGACAGAATTTTAGTGACTTTCGGGGCGATTATCTCTGACTGTATTCACTTAATCAAAAAAAATCCTGAGAAACCTTATATTTATTTTGAAAGGCCTATCGATTCATGTGCCACACGTGGGGTCACGATGAAAAAAAAATTTTTGACTTTAAGTTTTATGTATGGAGTACACCCCTAAAAAAAATTTTTTTTAGTAATTTTAATTACAAAACTTTGTAGCTAACAAAATACACCTATCCTCAAAATTTTATTCAAATACACCTTATAGTTTTCGAGTAAAATGCCTGTGACATACGGACAGACGGACAGACGGACAGACGGACAGACGGACAGACGGACAGACGGACAGACGGACATGACGAAACTATAAGGGTTCCGTTTTTGCCATTTTGGCTACGGAACCCTAACAAGTGCGAGTTCAACTCGCGTGGTGAGGGTTCCGTAAAATTCTTATTTCTTATTTTCGTCTTATTTCTAAAATTACTTAAAATCTATTTTTGCTAAAAAAATAAATATATCTGAGATGCTTACAACAACCCCTTTCATTTGATATGTCATACAATACAGTTTTCGAAACTTTTTATTTTTAATTTTCCAGTTTACCCCCCAAAAGTGGCCCCCTTGTTCAGAATTAATTGATTTACTTTACGCGTCCATCTTCGGGTCACCAATTTACATATGTGTACCAAATTTCAACTCAATCGCCGGGCCCGTAGTTTCGTAGCAAATCGGCTGTGACAGACGGACAGACAGACAACCGAGTGATCCTATAAGAGGTCCGTTTTTTTTCCTTTTGAGGTACCGGAACCCTAAAAATGCCATCAGTAAATACACAGTTGTCCGATTTTCAAAGCTCTGTAGTATAAAGTTATCCTGAATAGAACCTGAAGCTCCGACGAAGCGGTTACAGTCAAAGTTAAGAGGTAAAACGACGGACATCATTTCTTTGTTTAAAAAACATCGGATCCAATTGCTTTTCCTGCTCCGTAGGTTTGTAAACAAAAGACTGACAAAATAACGGGGGTGATACTAATGGATTCTGCAAACATGGAGTAATAAAAAAATCTTTATAATTTCAGCCCTGACTAGAGGGACGCTGTATATTTTTAAGTTTGATTCCCCCTTTACACCAAAGTATTTTACTTATCTATCCATTTGTATGGCATTAAAATTAATCAGTCATTAACTTAATTTATTTTTTCAATTTTTTTAGTGGACAAGTCTGCTCGATTTGCTGACTATTTAGTTTGCTTTGCTCTAACGTCAACTAGTATAGTTCGGTTTTTAGGGTTCCGTAGCCAAAATGGCAAAAACGGAACCCTTATAGTTTCGTCATGTCCGTCTGTCCGTCTGTCCGTCTGTCCGTATGTCACAGGCATTTTACTCGAAAACTATAAGGTGTATTTGAATAAAATTTTGAGGACAGGTGTATTTTGTTAGCCGCTACATAGTTTTGTAATTAAAATGACAAAAAAAAATTTTTTTAGGGGTGCACTCCATACATAAAACTAAAAGTCAAAAATGTTTTTTTCATTGTGACCCCCCATGTGGCACATCAATCGATAGGCCTTTCAAAATAAATATAAGGTTTATTAGCATTTTTTTATTAAGTGAATAGGGTCGGAGATAATCGCCCCGAAAGTCACTAAAATTCTGTCCCCCCCCTCTAATTTTTGAACGGTGTATTTTAAAAATATGGAAAAATTCATGGACATAGGGCTTATTAATTTCATTCACCGAAAATTGTTTTGAACAAGATCGGTTCAGAGGTTTTCGAGATATTGCTGAAAAACTGCCTTCCTCAAAGAAAAGGACGTAAGTGCCGTAAAATTTCTGTGACGATACGACCTTTTTAATAGGCACGGAACCCTTCGTTTTGCGTGGTCCGACACGCACTTGGCCGGTTTTTTATTGATAAGCTCTTTAATGTTATTAATAATATTAAATAATAATTCGGCTCCGCTCCGCGTGGTCCGATATAAGTGAAGAAGGAATTAGAAGAATCAGAGCAAGAAGAGCTTAAAAATGTTTACGTTATGTTTATTTTAGGTGTATGTTACCCGTTTACTAGCAAATCGCATTACACAGTTGAATTTTTTTTGTAAGAGCTATTTTGTATATTTATCAGGAACTCTTAAATCCTAATGTTTTTGAAGTCGCTAATAACAGACCCTCTTTCTGTGATATACAAAGGTTCAAACAATGATACCTTAAGCTTTGTTATGAGTTGTTCAGTTATAATTTATATTTAATAAATATTTTATAATAAATATTTCCATCTCCATTATAACTTCAATTTATTATAGATCTGGTATAGATACTCATATACTTATATGTATTTTATAGAACGTGCCATACAGCAGTTAATAGATTCCAATTTCGGAGATGTAAAATTTAATAGAAGTAGTATTAAATTCATTAGTGTTGCAGACGATATCGAGGCGTTCGCCGCAGATAACAACCAATTACAGCAGCTAATAACAAATAAAACCGGCCAAGTGCGTGTCGGACCACGCAAAACGAAGGGTTCCGTGCCTATTAAAAAGGTCGTATCGTCACAGAAATTTTACGGCACTTACGTCCTTTTCTTTGAGGAAGGCAGTTTTTCAGCAATATCTCGAAAACCTCTGAACCGATCTTGTTCAAAACAATTTTCGGTGAATGAAATTAATAAGCCCTATGTCCATGAATTTTTCCATATTTTTAAAATACACCGTTCAAAAATTAGAGGGGGGGGACAGAATTTTAGTGACTTTCGGGGCGATTATCTCCGACCCTATTCACTTAATCAAAAAAAATGCTAAGAAACCTTTTATTTTGAAAGGCCTATCGATTGATGTGCCACACGGGGGGTCACAATGAAAAAAAAAAATTGACTTTTAGTTTTATGTATGGAGTGCACCCCTAAAAATTTTTTTTTTGTCATTTTAATTACAAAACTATGTAGCGGCTAACAAAATACACCTATCCTCAAAATTTTATTCAAATACACCTTATAGTTTTCGAGTAAATTGCCTGTGACATACGGACAGACGGACAGACGGACAGACGGACATGACTAAACTATAAGGGTTCCGTTTTTGCCATTTTGGCTACGGAACCCTAAAAAGGACATTCTTATTTTTAATCAATTCGGACTAAAAATCAAAAGTAGTAAAACCAAAACTCTAGTAGTCTCTAAACATACAGCAGTACATCGCCCTATCACATTACAGAATAAGCCAATGTTCTATTGGCTATAAATATTCTTATTCTTTAAATTGCTTCACTTGTTCTAGGTGAAGCCATTTAAACATTATAATAAACACATAATTACGACACACTGTACTTCTAAAAATATCAAGAAACGTCTAATCTAAGTCTATATCTGGAGTATTGCATTGTACGGGAGTGAGACGTGGACGTGGATAGAGAAAGGCCAGAAGCCTTAAGAATGTGGTGTTGGCTGAGGATGGAAACAATAAGCTGGACAGAAAGGAAGGCAAACGAAGTGGTGTTGAGGACGATAGGAACCGATACTTGTTAAAAACAATACAAAATAGAAGAGCCAAATGATCGGACACTTAATACAGCACGACAATTTCTTTTTAAATATCTTGGAGGGCAAGATCAAAGGAAAAAGATGCAGAGGAAGACTCGGACATACTTACGCCAGCCAAATAAAAGAGAAGGTAGCTGTCGAGTTGTAAGAAGACGTCAAGAGGCTGGCAGAAAACAAAAACCAGTGGCGATTAATCCACCGACAAGAGCCTAGCTCTTAAATGATGATGATGACACTCCGTGAGATTAGAATTAATAGAAATGCAACCCTATCTTGACGTCTCTTTCATCTTTATTGCACACATTTAACTGGTTAACCCGGCGAGCATGATGTGAAAAAAAGTTACACCAAGCATGTGGCAGGGTATGACATACCCAAAATTTAATGCCCCATAATATAGTTGTTATTAATGTAATTTTATGTTCGTGATAATGTAAAGTTAAATAATTAATTAGTTAACGGAATTAAATCGAAAAAAAGTTTTAATTATGAAATTATTTTTATTTATTCATGTTTTTCTTATACTATGTAATTATAGGAACAAAAATTTAGGGGTTTAAAAAAATCAACAATAAAACAATAAAAATAACTTTTTATAATATAAATCAACTTTAAACTGAAAGATACTGAGATTTTCTTCTTAAAATAGTGTAATTAAAATTTTTAAGTAAAAAATATGACTAATTACTATCATTGAGATCCGGATTTTTTTTAATTTTGCATGCTATAAACATTATGGGCTTGCCGCAAGCCGTTGCAGGAATGTTTGGTTTTTATATCCTTATGTATGGACGGTCCTGGTATCCGACATACCGTCCAGATACATTTACATGTCTAGGTGAAGGTTCACCCAGTTATTTTTCCATTTGCCTGCGGATATAGCTTTGAATAATTTTTTGTTGATTTTCTTGAATTTAAGTATTCATAAATAATAAAACAATATTAACTAAAATAAATAAACGCGTCTCAAACCTATACAATAAAATCATAAAAAAGAATTAAGAATAATAAAAAAACTTAATAAAATTATTAAAAATTTATACTTAAAATAAATACGTCAAAAATGAGGCAGGGTATGACATACCCGAGACTGGTTTGTGCACGAATATTCCGGCCAGTGTGTCACGCCACACTGTGATCACGCCATTATCCCCTTTCGCACACCCCTGCCTCCAGCTACTGAGCGAGCTAGTGTCGTCAGTCAAAGATTTAGAAAATACCAATACTTTTTAATACTACCAGGGTATGAGATACCCTGCCTCATGCGCGCCGGGTTAATTGATATAGGTATCTAGTTAGCTATCCAGCTCGCGGCGAATAATTTTTAAATTTTCCACTTTGATCGAAATTCATAAAGTTACTGTTAATCATAAAATAAATGAATTAGAAATCTTACCTGAAAATACAGCACTATTCGACACATTGCTGTCCCAAAAAACCATGTCTCTGTGACGTCCCACAGCACCGTCGGGGGAAGACATATCAGGATCACCATGAAATCAGCCACTGCGAGGTTCACGATGAAATAATTGGTCACAGTCCTCATTGAGTGATTCCTGTACACCGCTATACACACTAGAGCGTTCCCAATCAGCCCAATCAAGAACACTATCGCGTGCGTTGTTATAAGCACCCATTCATACGGCTGTGGAAATATGTAGTCCATCAACATCTTCTCGTACGCTTCTCTAGTCATATTGCAGTATTCTGGATCTCCAACGCACGGGATTGTATAGTTATCATCAGTTTCGGTCGTGGTGTCTTCAGCCATGATTCTAGCAAATTCTACGTCGCTCCGATTAGCAACTGATTTATCTATATCGTAAATTTTGTTTCTTATACTATCTGGATCGATTAAGTATTCTGTATTATTAAATTCTTTTCTTTCATCTATTTTTTTTCTGTAATTAGTATCTCTTTCAAGGTAGTTATTCAAGTCTATCCTTGTGTTACTATCTAAGTATTCATTGAATATAGTTATGTTGCTTTTGTCATTGTTAAAACTCTCAGAGCTAACGCATAAGTTTAATACGAGAACCATAATGACTTTGCTGAGCCGTGGTACAGCTCTCGACGCCATCTTTGTATTCTTATCTATTCATTTTTCTCCCATAATCCAAGTTGAAAGTTTCTCTGTTAACTTCTGTACTCCGCCCATCTGTGAAAGGAAATTGTAATTAAAACAATGGTCCAAGTGTTCAAGTTTCTGCGAACTTTAAATATTGAATGCCATTAGGAAAGTCCACATCACACGTTTTTGAAACAGTAGATAATAGTTTTGGAAATGCTTTATGTGACCTATACATCCATCACATAAATGCCCATACCGGGACTACCTGCCTCGTAATCGGCAGGGTCAATACCCGATCCACCTAAGTGGAAGGTTCCGGGGTTGTAATCGGATAAGGTCATTTTATTTGTGTGATGAGCATAAATGTTTTTACTCGAGTCCTGGGTTCCTATTATTTTGTTAAATAACATAAAATTGTATACTGTGGCTAAATAAAATGGAAATAAAAAAGATATTAAAATTTTGCACGTACAGAATAACCTATAATCTCCGTAGAATGTGCTAAAGGGGATCCTGAGATTGAGGGTCGTATCGCCGTACAGTCGTGCATAAATGTATCAGCTACTTTCTATTTGAAAACCACATTAATGTTTTAACCGTCTGAAGACGTCCTTTGATATATTTTGATCATGTCATTTTCTCGCATCTGTACTGAAAAGCACTGTTATGTCTCGGCCAAAAGTGCAATATATGCGGGTCATCCCAAAAGTCATGAAAGATTTTAATTATAAACGATCTTTTGACGACCGGTCTAGCCTAGTGGATAGTGATATTAGTGACCCTGCCTACAGGGCTGAAAGACCTGTGTTCAAATCCCGGTAAAGACCAATATTTATGCCATGAGCATAAATATTCGTTTCTGAGCCTTGAATGTTTTCTATCTATTAAATACATCTTCGACTAGTACCCATAACACAAGCCTTATTGAGCTTACTATGGGGCTCGTTCGATTTATGTAAGATTGCTTTACCAGTATTTTTATTTGTGATCATAAAGTACACAGTATAGGGTTATGTTATGTGTACACAATATCATCATCATCATCATCATCATCACACAATATGCACATGAGGCAAATGGCCTTCACGTCTTTTCTGGACCGTACGCACTCTTTCGTCGAAATTTTCTACTACCATTTTGCACACACGTTTTCAGATTTGGCGCAAGCAGCGTTGAGTGTCGTAAACAAGCAATGGGTAACAGTCTCAGCCATAGATAGCTAATCTCAGCGCTCATTTTCGGACTGATCTCTATTTACATTTA
Source organism: Epinotia nisella (assembly GCA_932294315.1). Taxonomy (NCBI): domain Eukaryota; kingdom Metazoa; phylum Arthropoda; class Insecta; order Lepidoptera; family Tortricidae; genus Epinotia; species Epinotia nisella. The sequence continues at coordinate 14,838,822 of OW028693.1, forward strand.
AAATTTAGATCGGCCATGTTCACAAATGTGTACCATGCCGTCTGAGTATGTTTGTATGGACGTGCATTAATGTTTCATATTTCATTTAAACTGACGCAGATCAGACCCTATTCTGGGCATAACATTTTTGAATTTTGTGCTTTAATTCTAAGATTAATTCTCGCCGCGACTGTACGTACATGTAAAACAATATTCGCATGTCTCGGGATTTACGTCGCGACAGAAAACGTGAGTAAATATATTATATTACCTTATTAATCAGACACGTGACACCAAAACTGAGATACGAGAAGGGAGACGTATATTCGTCATCACTGGATGAGTGCAGGGCCCTATTTCACCAACTTGACAATTGGCACCTGACAATGACAATCGCCATACATTGCTTGTTCTAGAAGGTTATGTGGTTGCTAGGTCAATACAGGTATCAATGACTTTGAACGCACCCGTCTCGAAGATCTGGACGCCAAACGCCAGTTCCGCAAAACTCGGCCCAAGCCCTCCTACCACTATACTTATAACGCTACTGGACAGCTTTACTGTGTCTCTTGCGGTCGTACGTTCAAAACCAAATTTGGTTTTGCAAGTCACACTCGAGCCCATGCACGTAAAGTTTCCCAATCTTAGATAATAATTTTTGTCAGGATGTCGCCGTCGCCGAATACGTCTGGGAGGACATCATCATCATCATCATCATCATCATCACGTGTGGAACCAGCAATGTACGGAGAATTGTCGTTGTCAGGTGACAATTGTTAAGGTGATAATTGTCGCCTGACAATGACAATTCGACTTACATGGCTGCGTCGAGAGGTTAAGGTGGTTGCTGGACAGCACATGGATCACTTAACAATTGTCAAGATGGTGAAATAGGGGCCTGGGTGTGAAGTTGTTTATCCAGACGTCGTATTGTCCTCCTTAGACGATCATCTTCTTCGTATTTATATTTGCGTATTCTACCCTATATTTACAATAATCATTTGACACTATTATTAACCGACATCAAAAATGGAGGAGGTTATATGTTCCACTGTATATTTTTTTATGTATGTTCGGCGATTTCTCCGTCAATTGTGGACCGTCTTTAAAAAAAAAATTTTAGTCGAAAACGAGAGATGGTCCCATTGTCACCAAGTCAGGATCTGATGATGGGATCCTACAGAAATCGAAGGCAACCCTCAAATTTTACAGGCACGTATTACTTGTTTCATGTAATTCTAATACTATTCAGGTATTTGCGTGTGGTAGTCATGACTTCATGTTGGTGGGCTGATGATGGAAGGTACAACTCCTCAACGGTTAGTCATAACAACTTCTTATTAGATAACACATTGTTAAATACTTAAGTATCTTAAAGTAATAAACTAGAAAATATACGATAAATGTTATACTTATTATTATTTTTATTTAGTAGTTAGGTACCTACTATCCCTGTCACAGTCGATGACCGGTTGATCAGTTAAATAGTGACATTCTTTTATTTTGTTCAACCAGCAGGTCGATCACGTAACGCATTGTAGATATACATAGATCTAAATGTCACTTTTTGTATGGGAAAATGACAGTTGAGTTGTCTTAACGTGCTTTTGAAAAGTTACTTGATCACCTCTCTGGTATTATCCTTCTTCGCTAAATTCGAGACATAACGTGTTAGGCTTGAATTATGTGATTAATTCTGTTGCCATACTGCTTTCTACTGATCACTGTGTCTACGTTCTTCGTTCCTTTGAAATATATTTTTTTTACAAACTACTTCTAAAAGGTGTATGAGAGCTCATTAATTCTGTATCACTGCTGATTTTACTGATAAAGCGTTTTCTGGTTATTTATACCATTTCTTGATTTATACTGTCACCTTTTTCTATGTTTGCTACGACAGTGACCTCTTTAAAAGCGCTAGTATGCCCAACTACCCTCTCGCACGTTTATGTTGACCGATAGATGTCACTAGTCGCTATACTGCCTGAAGGAAATACCCGCAATGGGCTTGTGCACAAATCACGCGAGGTTTTTTCGGCTACTTTTTGACCCCCCCTCCCCCTTGGTGATATTTGGTGAGGTTCTTGTCTACCCCTCCCCCCCACATAACCTCACGTATATTTTTTTCATTCGACCTAATTGTAAGATAAAAGTGTTGTATATAGTAAATCTTGTTTATTTATTTTTTTTTTACTTGTGTGGTAGATAATTTTTCTTAGCTTCGTTCACTGTAGAAAAATACACGTGAGGTCTCCTATATACCCCCCCTCCCCCAACGTGATCTGTCGTGATTTTTTCCTGACCCCCCTCCCCCCCTATCGAACCTCGCGTGATTTGTGCACAAGCCCAATCGGTAGAACGATTGTGCCATCAACTGATGCTGGGTGCTTTATCCATGTATTTATATATATATATATATATATAAACGTTCTCGGAAGTGGCTCTAACGATTTCAATGAAATATAGAATATAGGGATTTACGGAGGCGAAAAATCGATACAGCTAGGTTTCATGTCTGGGAAAATTCATTTTCTCCGTATTGACTTAATATTATCTGTAATTCATGCAGTACATAATATTTCAATATTTCATTTCCTTCCGTATTCAGGGATCAAAACAGATTTTTTTTAAATCCCCGAAATAGTCTAACTAATATTTTGAATTATTTTAGGCTCTTAATGTAGGACTCTATCGTGTATTTAGTAACATTTTCGTATTATTAGACTGCCCTATCAAAAATGATATCATAAACAAAAGAACGAAATAATACCGGTATTTTTGTATGGTGAAAATACCGGTATCCGATCCCTGTCCGTATTTACTAATTGTGGACTCTAACGTTCCAATTATCGCCATAATCAATAATTACATCGAATACCCTTAAATTTCCTTTATAGCCTCCATTAATATGTAAATAGGCTATGTTTAATTCTAATTAATTAACTGCTCGCCAAATATTTAAAAAAGGTCGTATTTCAATCAAGTTTTGTTGTAAATTCAACTTTCCTGCATCGAAATACATTTGAAACGATGTTTTTTTTAGTCTTTTATATCGGGAGTTGTAGCTTAAAATATACTTCATTGTGGACATTATCTGGGTCGTTCTTCTTTTCGACCGACAATAGCCTGTCCTTCGTCTTATTACGGCATCTCATTTGAGTAATGATGTTTACGGTTTTATAATGTTCGAATGAACGTCCATATTATTTTATTAATTAGTGATATCTAATATTTCACTTTCTCTAACTAGCATTTTTTTAAATGTTTATTTTTTTCGTAGAATGCCGTGACAGAGTGGTAAACCAAAATGTTGTCCCCACTGAAATAGTCCACTTTGTCACATGTTTTTTTTTAGAAACCAACCGTAAATAAATATTTATATTGGCCAGAAAGGAAACTTTAATTAGTTCTAATGAAGAAACCTATGCATTTTTTTTTCAATCGCACTTCAAAACCACAATTTTCGATAGTTCAAAAACCAAAAAAACAGAAAAACCTCGGTTCATTGTCGGTAAAAAAGAAGAACGACCCGTCTGCCCTTAGATAAAATCTTTAAGAAAATATAGTCAGGGCTATTATTGGTCATTTATATGCAAACTTTGACTCGAGATCATATTGGAAGGAAGGAGAAATTTATTATACTTAAGAGACAAATTATTACTCGGTATTCTTAAGTGGTAGAGCGTGGTAGCAGCGTGGGTAGCCCCCCCACAAGGTGGACTGATGACCTGGTAAAGATCGCTGGAGTCCACTGGATGGCGCAGGATCGGTGATTGTGGCACTCTTTGGGGGATGCCTATGTCCAGCAGTGGCCGCCTTTCGGCTGATATGATGATGATGAATAATTAAGTCCATAAGCAAATTCCAATGCCCTAGCAGGATATAAGTACCCACCTACTAACTAAAATATTACTAACACTCAATGTAATGAACATTATGACATAATAGTAGATTGTGATACAAGTGAGCTATGTTGATCATTACATCCGAGGCGGAATTGTCACGCGAGCCGCAGGTGAGCGTGATAAGAGAGCCGAGGATGTAATTACGACTATTACGTTTTTCAACACAGCGAGGAAATAAATAACTACAAAAGACAGAAAAATCTATGTTTCATAATTGACACTTCACAGCTTCAATATTTCAACCAATCGCAGAGCAGTACAGTAGTATTATTTTCAACCAATCACAGAGCAGATTTCTTGTGGCGCGCGGCCAACTACCAATCAGATCACACACAAGCTACAATAGACGACAGATATCAAGAATTGACGAAATTGACAACTTCACTCCGCAGCTTCAATATTTTAACCAATCACAGAGCTTTTTTTTTAAAAAAAAATGACAAAATATTGAACTTTTATAGAAATAAAAATACAAATCACAGAGCAGTACAGTAGTATTATTTTCAATCAATCACATAGCAGAATTCTTGTGGCACACAAGCTACAATAGACGACAGATAAGTACAATTAAAAAAATAAAAACAATTCGGCAATTTTAAAAATGCACCGTGTTTATACATACGCCCTGTCGCGAGATACATCTTATTAGAGACAAGCATATAAATATAACGCACGAGTGTCGTAATGCTATTAAACACGCGTGTTTAATATCCTGTATTATGAGCCTAACAGCGAATTTATAAGAGGCAAGTTACAAACAAATGTGTTGAGAATATATAAATATGAATATAATACTTTAATATATAAATAAATATTAGGGGACGAACTTATGCCAAACGAATGCTCAATAATGCTTGTGTTACACAGTGTACATTACAGACAGAAATAAATATTCATGCTCACTAGATAAATATTTGCCCGTATCGAAATTTGACCATCGGCGTCGTACGCGTCACTACTGACTAGGCAAACCCTGCATTCTGTTTCGGGTATGTTCGTTTGCACCTTTTGCCGACCGGTGCATGGTTAGTATTTTTTTCTACTCCGGTATTGTTATCTGCCATTTATATAGGCATTAACTCAAATAAAATGACAACCGATAATAAATCGTCGAAAACTCTATATGCTCTATGGTCCAAAAACGCACTGTTTAACGTGCTTTTATGATTCATACATTTTTCATAATAATACTGCCAGTGGTACCAACTTCACAAACGAATATTTGGAAATAAAAGTTTTATTTACGACCAAACATTGGTATATTGTAAATTATTTACTAATATAAAAATAAATCATTATCTACTTATTGTGCAAAGTTTAATCATTTTTTTTATATTATCTGTAAAGATAAACAGTTTGGATTCGTTTCGGATCCGGATTCGGTTTGGTTTGGAAGGCAAATACAAGCAAATTAATAACAAAAGAAACCATGAACAAGAGGTGTCATATTTCTGATTTGTGATTTTCCACCAAAATTCCAGTTCAAAATTAAAAGACGAAAGATTTTATGTATTAGTTATTATTATTACATATTAAGATTTAATTCGTGTTCGAAAAAGATGTAGACGTTCCTCTTAAAATGATCTAAGAAAAAAATAACTGCACTCCTCAAGAAATTGCGTGAGTAGCAAACTTTTTACATGAGAAGTCTAAAAAAATATATTTATCTAAAATTTGTCGTAGAAAAAGTATTGTATGCAACGGTGTATAACTGGTCTAAAAACGCTCGTGGCGTCTTTAATCGCGATGCTCGCCAAGGCTCGCATCGCAACCCACGCCACTTAGTCCAGGCAATGAACTGACAACTTGTATGGAAAAAATGACATATTTGGAAATAATTTATAATAGCAATTTTTTTTAATGTAACTGATATATTATCAATTAAATTGTTACCTAAAGGCAAAATCCAACCAAAGATCAGACATCAAAAAAATCAATATTTAATTAGCTCCTAAAAAGTCCGGATAAATATTAATATTTTTTTTTATCTTTATTTAGGTTCATTTACATTTGCTTTATTATATTTATATTCAATATAAATAAAATAAAAAAGACGATGAATGTTTAATTTAAATCTATATAATTACTTCCGGGTGGAAAGTTTGGTGGATTCTTGAATAAAGCATCTTAGAATAATGTTTTAAAATGAAATAAACAAAAAAAACGCTATTATAAATTAATGTTTTTCGAAACCGTATTTTGCCTCGGCTAACTCGCGTTTTAAGACCCTTCTTATACCTACAACAGTTGCATAAATTACTATAAAAACTCGGCTACCGAACGGATATGGCGCGGTCTCCTGAGAATTACTTATACTTTACCACATTTCAACTTTGTTCCAAAAAATCGCGTGACTAGCAAATGAATTCAAGTCACAAATTAAAACGGGTCGCTCCAGTTCCTTACCCAGGCATGTACGAAAGATATACAAAACGATTTTAATTATGTATGAGTAGGGGAGAGTCCAAATGCAAGCAAAAAGAACCGAGTCAAGTGCTGAGTCAAGAAAAGTGTGATGTAATCTACGTTTTACAACTGTTGAATACCAATGTATTTTTATGAAACCTCAATTGCTGGTCGCGTTTTGGCAATAGCACATTACTGCAGACGCCGGGAAAGAAGGGGTTGCCGGGTGACGACATACGATAGTGATACGAAGCCGGCAAGCCCTTTTCACGGCCTGTATAGTGCCTGCATGTATAGTGTTTTTCTCAAACATATGCAATGAAATAAAACATACACCACTCAAAAACATAATAAAATAATTCAGCCTGTTCATGAACTCAGACGCCATGTTTAGATTAAAATTAAAAAAAAAAATACTTCCCGGTCTAGGCCTTCAATTTTGTATGAAATTCCTTTACAGTTCTCTCGAGTTTCCGTAACGGGATACTTTGAAGCCTGTTATAACGCACGTAATGACGACATTTCATTGCATGTTTGAGAAAAATGATTTCGAGGAATACTAGGTACCCTAGGCAAACTAAGGTTTCGTAAAACATTAATTTATAATAGCGTTTTTTTGTTTATATCATTTTAAAACGTTTTTCTAACATGCTTTATTCAAGAATCCAACCAACTTTCCACCCGGAAGTAATTATATAGATTTAAATTAAGCATTCATTGCGTTTTTAGGGTTCCGTACCCAACGGGTAAAAACGGGACCCTATTACTAAGACTTCGCTGTCCGTCCGTCCGCCCGTCTGTCACCAGGCTGTATCTCAAAAACCGTGATAGCTAGAGAGTAGAAATTTTCACAGATTATGTATTTCTGTTGCCGGTAAAACAACAATTACTAAAAAACCGGCCAAGTGCGTGTCTAGACTGGGGCTCCCATACAACAGACATGTTTTTTTTGCCGTTTTTATAGGTAATGGTACGGAACCCTTTGTCCGCGAGTCTGACTCGTACTTGTCCGGTTTTTTGTTTGATTTATATTGAATATTTTAAAGCAAACGTAAATGAACCAAAATAAAGATTAAACCATTTATTAAATTCTGACTTTTCAGGAGCTAATTAAATTATATTTTTTATGATGTCTGATTTTTTATTGGATTTTTTCTCTAGGTAACTATTTAATTGATAATATATCCGTTACATTAAAAAATCTGCTATTATAAATTATTTCATAATTTTACATTTTTTCCATAGAAGTTGTCAGTTCATTGCCTTGACTATAGGTACAAATGTGATATTTTCTTGATTTACTGAACACTGTAGCCGAGTGGCTTTATATCTGGAGTTCGTGGGTTTGAACCCCGGTTCGTACCATTGAGTTTTCAAAAAAACTTCTGTATGAAATATCATTTGATCATATAAAATTTAACAGCACGTTTTCGGTGACGGGAAACATCGTGAGACCGATCTAATCCCAACAATGTAAAGTAATCTTGTTATTAATGTCAGAAGCACTTGCTACAATATCGCTTAATTTGTTACACGTAGATGCCCAATAATAATAAATTAGGACCATCTATCTGGGGTTTCACATGTTTTGCCCAAGTTAGGCCCATAGTTCTATTTGATAGTAACATATTACTCCTATTCTGTAATCGTTACATGAAACTGTTGGAAAATTACATAACTTTAAAGCGGACCCCGTTGCGTCGGACGCACTAGATCCCGGGAGTATTCCCGAAAGTTTGCGGTTTTATTGGAATATTCGGGAAAGAACACCAGCGAGGGAATATACCCCAATCACATCTGGACACATCATACATCGCCATTAGTATATTCATTGAAGAAGTAAATCATCGAGAACGAGAACTTAAGAACCATCTCGATAGACAACTATTTCATTTAAAACCGCACTCAAATCGATTCTTCAGTTCGGGAGCTATAATGCCACAGACAGACAGACATATATACTTAACTTATAACACAAAAAGCGGGCAAGTGCGTGTCGGACCACGCGCAGGGTAGTTTTCCTTTTAAATTCATTAAATGTACTACTGCCACGAATTTTTTCACGTCCCCAGTAGTAGCCATTTAGCCGGCAGGGGGGGGGGGGGGGGAGACACATGACTCGAACAAAGATTAGAGCTTTAAATCCCATTATCTCGCAAACGCATAACTAAGTTGAAAAATAGTTTTAGTACTTTAATATTATGGGTTTAGACCCATAATATTTTTGAACAAGCTATCCAACGATAACCCACACTATAGGTTTAAGGAGAAAAAATACATCACCAATTTACATGTTTATTTACATGTGGGGAGTTTTACCTTACTTTTTTGACTTACCTACCCTATTTATTTTTTTCAGTATTTTATTCTACTGTTTTGTCGGCGTGATTAGTTTATATACCCACGTCGAATTGCAGTTTTCTAGTTGTAAGGGTTACTGAGCTAAGCCGAAGACAGACAGACAGACAGACAGACGGACGGACATGGCGAAACTATAAGGGTTCCTTGTTGACTACGGAACCCTAAAAATGGACCTTTACAGCGGTCAGCCGATTTTTGTTGTCAGTTTCCTTATCACCCCTCTAGTTCTGTATCCACGCGACTTAACTCTGCCAGCCACGCTCTACAAATTCTACATCTAGGCTAAAAAGTATAACTTGGTGGCTGGTTGGGCATATCATATCCCGGTCGCCGCATAGACTCTTCCACGTGCATACGGTATGAATTTATATATACCTAAGCGGCGGGTCTAAAAACTACCTCATTATCATGAACACCAAGTAATTTTATCTTGAGTTTGATTGACAGAATTTACTCTCACAGTTTCGGATAGAGTACCTACACTCCCGTCTTTTTTTGAAGTTTTCCCACTGGTAGGTACAGTGTGGCAAGGCTAAGTATGCTCTCCCGATCTCACGAGCGTGCCTCTGAATATAATGAACTGTAAAATTTCTGCTCGCTGCCTAATTCAATCACGGCCACAGATTTTAAGGAGAATATCTTAGTCCTAATTTTGTACATTAGCCCAGATTTCTGTGGCCTGTTTCAAAGCTTTGAGAAGACTTGTCTGGTTTTGCGAGCAGGTTAATTTTTTTTGTTGCTTCGGGTTTTGACATTAAAACAAACAATTTTTTTGAAATTAAAAAAACAGGCTGGCATGGTGAGTTATATAGCTCACAGAGCCACCAGTTATTAGTATGAATATAAATACAGCGTCCCTATTATAGCTATCAGATGGATAGCATAGGTGCAATAGGTTCTCACTGGCACTATTGATCTACAAATCCACTATATCAGTAATTACCTGATGTAACAAAATATCCACATCACTTTGTAGGCGTTTGTTTGAAACATACTGTTGCCTCTAAATGGAATTGGAAATCACTAGAAACTTTGGTGATTGAAAACCCAACATCCCACAAGGTTCATCAAAGGTATGAAACCTATTTAGTTTTCAGCTCGTTTCTGCCTTGCATGAATATTAAGTGGAACTACTTAGTTTCGATGTTACAAGCTTTAATTACCTTGCTCTGTTCGTTTGTGAGTAGTCATCAAAAGCAAACAATTTTTCAGCACTTGTCTGTATCTGATTTGAGCTGAAAATTGTCAAACTTATGTAAGACAATGCAATATTATGGCACCACTGAGCTGATCTGGAAGTTCATAAAGGAAAGAGTGAAATGAACCTACAGTCTTATGCCGATGCCACTTTATATCATCTCAATGACCGGATCGCCAAGTCCCTTACCCTCGATATGCGCTAATTCTATACAAGTCGTACCTATTGAAGAGGTCATTCAGCGTAGTTAAATCCAATGGACTACAATTTATAGTCAATCTTAGAGTCAAGGGTCTGTGTCACTGAACAGAAAAATATAGACGCTTTAAAAGTGACACTAAGGAGTGGGAAAAATTACCTTAGAGGAGCTGCGGCATATCGTCCACAATTTTAAGAAACGTTTGCTGAGCAAAAGGAGGATATTTTGAAAACAGTACCTATACTTGACGACCGAATAGCCTAATGGTTAGAGAACCTGACTATGAAGCTTGAGGTCCCGGGTTCGATTCCCGGTTGGGGCAGATATTTGTATGATGAATACGAATGTTTGTTCTCAAGTCTTGGATGTTTAATATCTATTTAAGTATGTATTTATCTATATAAGTATGTTTATCCGCTGTCTAGTACCCATAGTACAGGCTTTGCCTAGTTTGGGACTAGATCAATTGGTGTGAATTGTCCCACGATATTTATTCATTTATTTATTTATTTGTTTTTATTTCAAGAAATTGCAGTTTCAATATTTTATGTCATTCTATGAATTTGGTGTAAACCTTAAAACTATTCTGATAATTCTATGTCAACGTATTTTTGGGCCACCCTGTAAAAATATAGCAAAGTTTTCAATATAATATTCGAGCAAAATTTTAACTCAACTACCTACCAGTCTATTGCGGGCAGTTAGTTGGTCAAAGGGTTGCAAATGTACACTCGCCGTCCAATAATACGGGTCGACGACGAAAATCCTTGTAACTTGCAAATTAATAATGGTACATGCATGAAACTAACTTTAAATTACAGAGTGTTATTATCGTATGAAATAAATCCTAAACCGAACTACAACGCAATTTAAAAAACAAACTATTAAATTCATATTTAGTTTTTACCCGCCTGCCGAAGGAAAGGTGGGTTATGTTTTTCGAGCGTATGTATGTATGTGTTTATGTCTTATTCTTTGGCACGCTCTACAGCCTAAACCGTTTGAAGGATTTCGACATATGAGGTGTCCTTGGATTCCTCTTAATCGTGGGAGTGACATGGGCTATTATTTGTAAAAAAGCAGTTGGGTTTTTCGAAAATTCTTTTGATTTAACATACCACCTTCATTATCACTTCTAAGCTAGTCATGGCCACCTGCCCTCAATGTGTGTACCTACACAACTTAAACTCGAATGAACCCCGAGAAATTGGTCTAATGAGGCTTGCAAGATTTCATCACAAACACAGGGTCAAGGAAAAATAAATTCAGGCTCCACGGGAAGAACATTGTGTCTAGTCACATTTTTTATGACATTTTAATCTCAAAATGTAGATCTCATTATGAACTATGACATGATATTAAAACTTTCTTTCTTTTACCCTTCAAATATAATCTTCTGTCAAAAATTAGATTTTTATTCCAAGCTCTTATTTATAGTTAAATTTACTTTTTTGCACAGGCTGCACAAATGTACATACCGACAAATGACATCTTTATAAACTTTAAATAATGTCTAGTTATTCATACAGAACAGACCAATTTGCATTTTCACCGATATTGTTGTCTATAAAATTTGATAGCGACTAGTGCAAAGAACTTGATTCCCTAATAAACCCTCACTCAATCTGCTACGGATGCTCTGTACCCCAGTCAAAGAGGCTTCCGCAAACGCCACAGCCAAAATCAATACGCTGGCCTTTAAATTTTTTGAAGATTAGGGTAAATCGAGCGGATACTGTTCACTGTGTCATAGGATAGATTCACACGCATAGATAGGACCCGCCAGGGTAAAAAGTGTTGTAAGTTCGAGGGACGATGTATCGAACGAGGGAGCGAAGCGAATGATTCTCGTGAGATTTTGAGAGCAGGTTCGTTAATTATAGTTTTTTTGTAGTCACTTTTTCCAAATAAAAAAAAATTAATAAAAAAGATATGCTCACGAGTTTTGCAGCTCTCTGAGCCACTAGTGGTTAAAGTTTTTTCGAATCAGCGAGCGAAGCAAACAAAGTTCTATGCTCAGCTTAGGCCGAAAGTCGTTTTTCCGGTGTCCGGTGTCCCGCTGTTTGGCTGTTCTCCTCTACAGGTCGCATTTCTCAACCGATCCACTTGAAATTTTGTGAGCAGGTCCGTTAATTATATAGTTTTTTTTTATAGAGCCACACTGTTTTTTAAGACTGGCTCGGGCATAACAATCGCAAAATTACCAGGCCTGTCTGACAGCGCAACTTCGAAAACTTTGCGACCATATTCATCACCAAGAACACCACGTAAAGGGGCGGCTTTACGTACCTATAGTGCAGGGTATGCGTCGCACACGGACGCACGGTCCCAGGGGGCGCCGAGCGCCATTCACGGGGCGCCACTCACCAGGCGCGCTAACACTGCCCTAGCGCGCGCTAGGAGGGAGGGGTGCTAGAGGGCGCTAGGGTAATGATTGGCGTTGACGCTTCTGACAATATAATATCTACAGAGCAAGTAGTGGTAAACACTAAAGCATTGTATAAGGTAAGCAGTAATAAATACCTCGTTGATTAAACTAATAGTTAAGTTTAGTACTAACGAAGTATTTGCATTTTATGACTTATGATTTTCCTGAACACCAGTCTGTCTCGTTCTGTAAAATATAGCTGGACTTATTTATGAACTGGCTATGTATAATGAGAGAATATTCGAGCGACAGAATTAACTTGTACTATAGTGAATTTCAGAAACCCAATCTTTGCGTTAAAGATAAAAAAGGTCTTAATGCTTCGCACCTTAATTCACCTCTGTTGTATTCAATAATTTTAGGTGGGGCAATAGTAAATTGTTTAACGAGGGGCGTAAGTGGAATATTGCTAACGAGAGTCTATCAGAAGACCGACGCCGAAGGCGGAGGGCTTTTCATGACTCGAGTTTGCAATATTCTTACGCCCGTGTTATACACAATGTCTTTCATCACATTTGCGAGGAAATAAATAACTACAAAAAAAACATCTAAGTTTCATACAGCCGCACCAATCAAAAATTGATAACTTCACTTCCAGATCAGTGCTAGTGGAGCGCAGTATTCTTGAGGGGCGGGGCGGCTTGACCACCTTTTTTTTTTTAACCAATCACAGAGCAACCAGATTTGCTTAAGCCAAACAGAGGGTTCTATATTTTAAAACTAAACTTAACAGCCCGTGGGAGGTAAAACGGCTATAACTACTCTGTAAGACAAACATATTTCGTATGTCCGGCGTTTGCCCGGCTGTTCTCCTCTTCAGGTCCTATTTCTCAACTGATTTTCAGGTTCAGCAATTACTTATATAGTTTTTTTTGACGATTTAGTTTATAGATATATTTGATTTAAGCTAGGCTCGTGATTTCTCCAGCTAACAGAGCCAGTAATCATAGTTGTATCTGTATGCGGTCACTGGTTTGAATCATGCTTAGCAACAAAATATGAACTGTGCATTTTTGGAGGTGAAAATGCCACTTCGTGTCCTAACGCTCGTTCGCAAAGTTACGCAATTGCCCTGCTGGACATAACCACATAAACTTCATAAACGTCAATCCAAAAGTGGGACACTCCGTTTGTGGGTCAGACAGGGTCAAACTAATTCACTTTGAAGTTGGATAGTGATATTAAAAAAGTTGCGTAACACGCGTAAAAGTTTAACACGTGAAGATTGCTCCTTACACCTTTTTACAGGATCCAGTGTTATAATTGTAGTTAAGGCACTGGTCCCACCGCCGGCGACGAGCGATGAGCTATCGGCGATTTTCTCGCCCAAGGAACGAACAAAAGATAATCGCTCCCGTGTAAATAAAAGAGCGAGATATAGTTCATATAGTTGATCGCGGTGTGAACAGCGAGCGATGAACTATAAATATATATCTCTCTCTTTTACTTACACGGAAGCGATTATCTTTTGTTCGTTTCTTGGGCTAGAAAAAAGTCGATAGTTCATATCTCACTCGCCGGCGGTGGGAGCAGTGCCTTAAAGTAGAATTTATCGCTGACTGTGCGAAAGATGAGTCATTATTAGCGTTCCAGCCTCATTTCAGATTCATCGTTCGGGAAGGAAAACTGTATCCGGAAAGGCCATTATTAAATATAAAAATGTCGATAAAAATGTGTCAACAAATGAGAGAGAGGCGGCTGACACGCTGAAATAATGACCCATAACTGCTGTTACAATATTTATTTATTCAAAAAAAGCGTGACATGAAACAATTACAAATATCGTTAATTAAATTAATGTTTTGTAATGGAAAATACTAAATCACTACGGTTTAATAAAATTTCGGCGGTTCCTTTGTTAGCATGAGATCTTGACCTAAATACGTACGTTTTTTATCATTAAATAAATAATCTAATATAATCCAATCTAATCTATAGGTAGGTATATGCTGTAGACCTCCGAGTCTGTTTAATTTTCATTTTTAGGGTTCCGATACCTCAAAAGGAAAAAAACGGAACCCTTATAGGATCTCGGTTGTCTGTCTGTCCGTCTGTCACAGCCGATTTACTCCGAAACTACTGGACCGATTGAGTTGAAATTTGGTACACATTATGTAAATTGGTGACCCAAAGATGGACGCGTAAAGTAAATTAATGAATTTTGAACAAGGGGCCACTTTTGGGGGCTAAACTGGAAAAAAAAAAGTTTCGCAAATTGTATTGTGTGACATATCAAATGAAAGGGGTTGTTGTAAGCATGTCAGGTATATATATTTTATAATTTTAGCAAAAACAGATTTGAAGTAATTTAGGAAAAAAGACGAAAATTGACCATCCCCCCCTTATCTCCGAAACTACTTGGATTAAAATTCTGAAAAAAATATGGAAAATAGGTCTTTGCCTAAAGATTACAGGAAAACTTATAAGAAGTTTGAGTATTCAAAAACACTTATGAAATTTAGATTATAAACGGAACCCTCACCACGCGAGTTGAACTCGCACTTGTCCGGTTTTTTTAACCCCCGATGCAAAAAGAGGGGTGTTACAAGTTTGACGTGTTACTGTGTGTCTGTGTATCTGTGTGTATGCTAACGTGATCGAAATGGTTGTTCTTAATGACTAACGCTACGAATATTACCTAGCAGAAAGTGGTTACATGCACACATATTATAAAACCACATTTTCTCAAGCTTGTGTATTTGACCTCGTGAAACCATCTTACAAATTTAAAGGTTCTTAAAGGCTCATTTAGATAAGAGTCTGGATAAATTACATTGAAGATAGTCGGCGGAGATGAGAAGTTTTTTTTTTATGCTTTGGTTAAAATAGGTAAATGACCACCCAGACCCGAGGGATAATTTGGTAACTTATATAAAGAGCGTTAACTCAACTGTCATATTCCCATACAAAAAACGTCCTTTAGATCTGATAGTAAGTTGGTATTGCGACTTGTGGAGAAAATGTTCATAATTATTGTTATACTTAAGAGGATTGTGAACCTGTAAATTTACATACAAAAAGCGATAACGTTTTTCACCCCGTAAACATAGTTCGATTTCTTTAATTTTTGGATATATTGTAGAAGTAATGAAAAACTAGGTTTGTAGGTTTTGATTTTTAAGAAATATTATTCACTTTCAAAGTTATGAGCATTTAAAAATCTATATTTTTGACATAAAAACTTTACCTACCGTGTTATTTTTTTTAAATTAATCTAAACTGATTTGCTAAAAAAAGAAAACGTACAGACATAGAACAAAGTGTACTAAATCCAATAATACCAAAGTTATTTCATTTAATAAAGGTTTAGGGGGGTAAAAACGTTATCACCCGAAACAAGATTTCAACAAGGAAATGTAGGCAATTGCCTCCAGGACTTGCAACTCTCTTTATCGCACGATACGGGTCGGGAGGCAAGGCGGTGTGAAACAGATAGCATTTTTTTAAATACCTACTCGCACCGCTTATCGTCACTTCATAATCCTCTTAACACACACACATTTTCAGTATATGTTTAAAAAAAGAACAACTCTTTTCAAAAGAGTTGTTCTTTTCTACAAAATTACCACAGGAATGCAAAAATATTACCTTATTTTTGCGTTCCTGTGGTAATTCTGTATAGGTTGTCATATCATGCTGAAACATCTAGTGTATTGCGTAACGCTTAGCAAATTTTTTGTTAGCGTAAGGCATTTGTCCCACCACTGGCGACGAGCGATGAGCTATCGGCGATTTTCTCGCCCAAGAAACGAACAAAAGAGAATTGCTCCCATGTAAATAAAACTAATTGTGCCACAGCGATTTGTAAAAAATATTGTTGGAAATAAACCCAATTTTTTTCCGTGGATGGAAATGGGACTAGAAGAATTTCATATGTGCACTTTAAAAAGACTCATACTGTATATTCCAGCATGTTTGAGAAAACTCTCCGACTTGACTACACGTTTCTGTCCGCTGTTCTTGTCGTCTAATTGAACATTTTTTGGCACCCGCCAGCATTCATTGAACAAAGGGAAAGCTTTTAACTGTGTAAACATCCACTATTATTTCACCATTGAAGAATGTGTACTTTTAAACTGTACAGTCTCTAAAATTACGCTCAATAACAGGAACTGCTTTCAAACGTTAGTATGGCATTTTTCAGGATTTGTATTAAACAATAGAAGTATTGTCTAGAAATACAGTCACGAATTTTAATTTGGGAAAAGAAAGAAATAAGAAATTTAGGGATAATATTTTAATGGAGTGTCATAAAGTTAAGTTTGCCATATATGTATAACTGACGGCAAACGGGCGGAACGAGTCGAACGATCATTTGCGATATTTATATACTAACTAAATGCATCTAAGTCCTAAACAGTTCCCACTAGGATTTATATTGGTTATGATTACATGTCATCACACCTCTAAATCTTAAAATTTAAATTAAAGTGGTGCAATCAGTGTTTTATTTTTTATTTGGTTTTCTTTTGTTTTTAAGTCAAGTTTCCAATCATGTAAATGTAGACATAACATTGTAACCATACTTATGATCTAGTTTGCATGCTTAAGCATACTGTTATAAGTAGTATTTTAGTGTAGTTTTAGGATAGTTTTCACTCGTTGTCACTTGTAATCATGCTGTGCGCATACATGTTTTGGATGGCATTCTTAACCAGAACCCCTGATTTATTTTCTCTCTATACCTCTACAATCTATGTAATGAATTGTATCTGTTTTGTGTGCCTAATAAATAAATAAAATAAAATTCCGAAGGGTTATTTGTTAATTTATTTATATATTTCATTAAATCATCTACCTACAATTTTTTTTTAGCAGAAAATGGCATTCGGAATTTTGAAATTTCGGAATAATGGTTTCGGACAAAAGACCTTATGTTATCCTTGGTTTTTGCATAGCCAGAGTCAAAAGTTACAATGGAAAAATATTTAAAGTTTGCACAAATTTACCGTACGGGGCTTGGATTTTCTTGTCTTTTAATGGTTCCGTACCTTAAAAGGAATACCTATTGTCTGAGAGTTGCTAGGTTTTGGTGTGGTCAAAAAGCCCTAGTAGGTTTTTGAATAGTCGTGTTACGGGTTAGAGCCCGGGGTATGACACGGAGTAAACCTATTTTTATATATACTCACTTCGCACGGGAAAATAAACATCTCGTGGTAATTTATAGCTTTTAGACCAGTTATACACTCTGCTTTTCACTTTGACTGCGATAAAATAATAAAAAAATATACATCTACAATGAATAATAAATTCCACGACGAAAAGATTATTCAATTTACGGCATGTTTTTTTTAATAAACTGCTTTAACACAGATACAAAATATCGACACCACGAATAAACGCCTCTGACCGTCTACAGGCGCGTCCAAACGGCCGCGCGGCGGACAGCATACGGGGCATAAGATAAAGCGAGATAGACAGCATTCTATCCCGCTCAATCCCATAGCTAATGCCATGTATGCAGTCAACTACGCTTGAACGATTGGACGCGGCTATAGACGGTCTATAGATTGTGAATCCAGGAATAAAAAACACCTAATGTTTAAAATGAATTCTGTTCCCTGATTGGTCGCTTTTAATATCTAGTTTTTTTTAATGTTTTATAGCTTTCTTCTCTATGTGGTCTATGACGAGCGTGCAGGGAGCAAACATGAATTTTGCTCCCTAGAGCAAAAAGATAGATTGACAAAAAAAATGCACAGGGATCAAAAACAAGTTTTGCTCCATATAAACGGGCTAGAAAAGACTTTTTTTCGAATAGAAGGAGTGAAAAAATATTTTCGCACATACTTCAGTCGGATTTAGTTTTACACTTCCGACCCTTGGCCAGTAATGAAAGCAGTGATAAGTGGTGACGAGGGTCGACGTAAGATTCGGGTGTTGTCGTTTAAATATAATGGTGCATGGAACTTGATTCAGGAGGATGGAATCAACAGCTATCCCTTTTATAGGTCGTACAATAGGTTTGCAAAGTGGGATAGAGCAGAGCAATCAGCGGCGGAATGATACCTACACAAATCTAACTAAATTATTCAGGGAAATAAAGCTTCTTTTGATAGTAATTCAATAAATATAAATACGCATGGTGACCGAAGAGCTGGCGGCTTTCTCGCGCAACGCATCAGCATTGCAATTCATCGAGGAAATGCCGCCAGCATCCTCGGTACAATGCCTCGAGGGCCTTTTTAGGGTTCCGTACCTCAAAAGGAAAAAAACGGAACCCTTATAGGATCACTCGTGCGTCTGTCTGTCCGTCTGTCACAGCCGATTTGCTCCGAAACTAGTGGACCGATTGAGTTGAAATTTGGTAAACATGTTTAAGACCCAAAGATGGACGCGTTAAGTAAATTAATGAATTCTGTACAAGGGGGCCACTTTTGGGTGGTAAACTGGAAAATTAAAAAAAAGTTTCGCAAACTGTATTGTGTGACATATCAAATCAAATGGGTTGTTGACATATCAAATCAAAGGGGTTTGGATGTGTGCGCCATAGTATCTATGCGTCGCCCACGCACACTCAAATAGAATCTCGACTCGTCTCTCAGTGCACCAGTCGGGGCTAACACCGCACAAGGTTCGCGAGTCACGGCTTTTCGGCACCGCTAAATGAATGAAAAATGTGTGATAATCGCAGCAGAACTTATTGCTGTATGTTTGGGTGTCTAAATAATTCAACTGCTACCCTTGCTCGTCGCTCTTTCTTTCATCGTGAAAGGTTTCATCATCGTTTAAGTAAAACTGACCTCACAAACCCTGAACCCAGACAACACAAGTAAAAAATACAACTTCCCGGCCCTTGTCAATTTCTAGCCACTGAATTAAAATTTAGCTAAAAGTGACAACCCTAAGACAGGCAAGTACGGTAGGCAATTACATCACGGATTGGGCTGGAGATAGTCTACTGCCCACTCTTTCAACTATGTCCTCAGAGTACCTTTTATTGAGAAGCCCGTCCCACCGTTGAAACTACGCCCAGCAGACGCATTTTTAGACACCTGTAAAATTCTAGAAAAATCTAGACAACTTTTAGTAGACGTTCCATGCGTCAAAAATAAATATGAGCAGTAACCACGGTGTTTATGGTACGCCCATCTGGCTTCCATATTGTAAACACATAAAGTTTATGAAAATTATCTGTTAAAAAGTAATTAATTTTGCTGTTCTTTCGGTGGTATGATCGATGGTCTGGAAATACTCAAGTTGACGTACCCTATTTAAATCTAACATTAGAAGGTTCAAATTTGTGGAATTTAACGAAAATGTCGACATATTTGGTTCAAAGGGGTCCCGAAATTAAACCACTGTTATTTGATAACGCACTGAATTAATTCTGAGCGCCGGGTAATCTTCTGTAAGACTTGTATATCTTGAAAAATGCATGATTTAGGAATCGACTCAGACGGTACAACGCCACCTAGTGGCATATTCGACCAACTTAAGGTGGACTTCCGTTTCGTACCGTAC
Organism: Epinotia nisella; assembly: GCA_932294315.1. NCBI lineage: Eukaryota > Metazoa > Arthropoda > Insecta > Lepidoptera > Tortricidae > Epinotia > Epinotia nisella. The sequence continues at coordinate 14,858,762 of OW028693.1, forward strand.
TTTATCGCTCTATCGCCGCGTCACTGTCGCTGCGTTAGTGATAGTGATAGGCTGGTCGGAAGTCCACCTTTAAGGACATTTTATGCTTATTGATACGCTGCTGAACACATTTTACGCAATATATTTTCGAGCCTGGGTTCCAACGCACGACCCTCCGCCGCGCGTCTACAGTGGGTGACCCTATAATGTTGGTATGGATTAAAATTGCTAAGCTTCATGTTATTTGATTTCCACGTCCCTAGCTTTCCCCTCATAATGGACAGCTATATTTGCACTTGCAAGATTGATGGTCAAACACGCGTCAGATTACTTTTGATGTGTTAGCAAATATTTAAAAAATAATTATATTCGAAATAGATATGAGCGAATACGTCATGTAATGCACGATGTATGTTTATAAAGATCAACATGTATCGTATCTTTTCAAACGCGCGTCTGGACATAATAACAATGGTATATTTTGAAGATATTTAATGGCCTTTACGGCTTTTCGAATAGTTACGCAGTCGCGACAAAAACAACTAGCGACTAGCTAGGCGCCAAGCGCGCAGTAATGCTATGCAGCACGTCTAGCACAACTTGCTGCTCAGTCGCTTCTCGCGCGACTAAGCGTCCCCTATCTCACTCGCACCGTACAAATTAGAAAAAGGGGGGTAGAGCTTTCTCGACTCGCGTCGCGGTGCGGCGTCAGTTGCGCTAGCCCCGCTGGGCCCTATTTCACCATCTTGCAATTGTCATCTGACACTGACAATTCCTCGTACATTGCTGGGTCAATAGGCTGTCCAGCAACCACCTTAACCTGTCGACGCAGTCATGTAAGTTGAATTGCCATTGTCAGGCGACAATTGTCGATTTGGTGAAATAGGGGCCTAGCCGTAGCATGGTTGGCCTTGTCACGCGATAGGTGATAGGATAGCGCGTGCGTCACTGGCTGACACCGTTCGATAGAACGAGACGACGGTCTTATCTTGTCATTTGTCGCGTGATAAGGCCAACTATGCTACGGCTCCTGGTCGCGAAAATTCTATAATGTTCGTTTTACTAAGCTTATTACTATGTAATTATGAATTACATAGTAATAAGGTTATGACTAGTGTAATTATGAATTTAAGTAAAACGGACAAGTGAGTGTATGACGAAAAAAAAAATGAAATAAGAAATTAGTATATAAGAAATTTATGATTATTGTCAATACAAATTCGAATGGTTATGATAGTTACAGTTCAATTGTCCCAACGCTCGTTCGAAAAGTTACGCGTTTACGCATTGGTCGTAGGATATAGGTAGGTACTAGTTTGGTAATAGGCAAATTAATGAGACAAAGATTTTTTCAAGTCAAATCAGTCAAAGAATTGCCGAGATAGAGAGAGTTATTTTTGTTTAATTAAACCGAGTACATCTGGTACAAATATAACCTCCTATGGAGACAAAACAAATGCAACTCTGTTCCAATTGAAAAAGATTTAAATTCCTTTAACCGAATAAGTCCTTTCAGTAGACCCATGGGCCTTAGGAGGATAATTAATGTTACGTGATGATTCCTGCCAGATTTATACATAGTTGTGGATGGGAGAGGATGTCATGTGATTAAGCGTGTGTTGTGGTCGCGTCCCAGAGACAAAGCGGAGTTTCAGCTGGGGTGCCACTGTAGATTAAAGTGACATGCTAATTTTTAATCTCTTTAATTTACTACTACTACGCTGGTATTCCAACTCTTGACTGTAATTGGTTTAGTATTTCCTAGGAAAAGGGAGGTGAAAAACTGCTATGGGAAGCGAAAAGCGGACGGTATTTTTGTAAGTCGGGCGTTGCACTCGGTCCGTCTTGCTTGTGAAACAGTGCGGGGGGTGTGTGTCCGCGTGGGCTCGCCCTTCGGGCCTTCGGCCCTCAGGTTCGCTTGTAAGACACACGGGAATAGTAAAGTGTCCGCGTGGGCTCGCCCTTCGGGCCTTCGGCCCTCGGGCTCGCGTAGAGAGCGCGCTCTGATGGGACGCTTCGGGCCTTCGGCCCTACGCGGAGCTCGGCCTTCGGCCTCGCATACCTCGCCGCTCACCTTCGGGCCTTTGGCCCTCAGGTTCGCTTGTAAGACACTCGGGGCAAAGGAATACTTGCGCAACCCTATACTCTCGGAGCTCGGCCTCCGGCCTCGCAAAATTAGTGGAGGGAACACGCCTAGACACTCGGAGTGGGGCTCCGGGCCTTTGGCCCGTCGCCGGGCTCGCATAGCATAGCAATAATATAGAATTTTGGGTGGTTTTACCCTCCTGCAGCTCGGCCTTCGGCCTCGCCCAAAATTACTGGGGAGGGGGGCGCTTTGACACTCGAAAGGGAGGCTCCGGGCCTCCGGCCCTCCGCCGGGCTCGGCCTGCAGCCTCGCAGCCTGAAGCTCGCCCTTCGCTTGTTCCCTTGGCCTCCGTCATTAACGCGCCACTGTGCTCTGTCCAGGGCTGTTATCCGCTACGCGCTCATGATGCGCCTCACCCCACATGTCACGCCTATCTAAACTAGACCTCCTACCTACGCTTAGTTACTACGCATCGCGGTGTCAAGGTATAATTGTGGGTGAGCGTTGAGGTGAGCTCAAAACAAGTTACAGAATAGGGAGGCTGGTAGTTTGTCGCTAATCATGATCGGCTGTTTGAATGAATGAATGAATATATTTATTTGTGTAACATAGAAATGGAAATTACAGTGCAAAATAATTATAGAATGGAATAATGTCAACAATAAACTGAAATGGCAGAGACTGATTCCTGCTCCCGATTTTGGTACTTACCATAAAAAGAATATAAAATATAAATATATATAAGTAATAGCAGCGGAGGCGACTGAAACAAAAAAACCGGCCAAGTGCGTGTCGGACCACGCAAAACGATGGGTTCCGTGCCTATTAAAAAGGTCGTATCGTCACAGAAATTTTACGGCACTTACGTCCTTTTCTTTGAGGTAGGCAGTTTTTCAGCAATATCTCGAAAACCTCTGAACCGATCTTGTTCAAAACAATTTTCGGTGAATGAAATTAATAAGCCCTATGTCCATGAATTTTTCCATATTTTTAAAATACACCGTTCAAAAATTAGAGGGGGGGGACAGAATTTTAGTGACTCTCAAGGCTATTATCTCCGACCCTATTCACTTAATCAAAAAAAATGCTAAGAAACTTTATATTTATTTTGAAAGGCCTATCGATTGATGTGCCACACGGGGGGTCACAATGAAAAAAAAAAATGACTTTTAGTTTTATGTATGGAGTGCACCCCTGAAAAATTTTTTTTTGTCATTTTAATTACAAAACTATGTAGCGGCTAACAAAATACACCTATCCTCAAAATTTTATTCAAATACACCTTACAGTTTTCGAGTAAAATGCCTGTGACATACGGACAGACGGACAGACGGACAGACGGACAGACGGACAGACGGACATGACGAAACTATAAGGGTTCCGTTTTTGCCATTTTGGCTACGGAACCCTAAAAAGCCACAAAATACCTCTCGGCTCTCAATACCATTTTATGGCATTCGGCGTTGAGACCCTTGGGCTTTGGGGTCCTAGCGCTCGGAAACTATTTAACGAGCTCGGAAAAAGGCTAGTCGACACTACAGGTGACCAAAGAGCTGGCAGCTTCCTCGCACAGCGGATTAGTATAAATTAATGAACCTTCCGCTATCACTGGGGACACAGAAAAGCTTCATTATATTGTAACGGCTTCCCGCCTCTCCTGTGTCGGCGAGTAATTACTTAACATGACTGTGTTAGCATGTACCTACGCAAAGCAGTGTTACATGATATACCTATAATTTTATCACTCTTAGTAAGATATCCTCTTAAAAAGAATTTCTGTATTAACATAATTATAATCATGAATTTGAGTCGAATCCGTCCGCGTGGAACTCGTTTATGTATATCGTAGCTCCATACAAATTTTCACCCCCTATTTCACCTCTTTATAGGATGATTTAATAAAAAACTATCCTATGTCCTTCCCGCGATTCAAACTATCTCCATACCAAATTTCGTCTCAATCGGTTCAGCAGTTTACGCGTAAAGAGGAAACAGACAGACAGGCAGACACACTTTCGCATTTATAATATTCGTATGGATTACTCATAACTAAGTAGTCTCTTACAACTATTTTTCTCTTTAACTTAAAGACTTTCCGAGTATATTCGGGTATAATATTCCTATCTCCTACATTTTTTTACTTAAATTGGAAAAAACCGGACGGAAAAATGCGAGTTCAACTGGCGTGGTGAGGGTTCCGTAAAATATTGAGAATGTTCCCGTTACTTGGAATATTCAAACTTCTTATAGGTTTTCCTGTAATTTTTAGGCAAGGAACTGTTTTCCATATTTTTTTCAGAATTTTAAGCCTTGTACTTTCGGAGATAAGGGAGGGTGGTCAATTTTCGTCTTTTTTCCTAAATTACTTCATATCTGTTTTTGCTAAAATTATAAAAACTGCTTACAACAAGCCCTTTCATTTTATATATTACACTACAGTTTGCAAAACTTTTTTTTTTAATTTTCCAGTTTACCCCCTAAAGTGGCCCCCTTGTTCAGAATTCATTAATTTACTTTACGCATCCATCTTCGGGTCACCAATTTACATATGTGTACCAAATTTCAACTCAATCGGTCCAGTAGTTTCGGAGCAAATCGGCTGTGACAGACGAACAGACGACGCACGAGTGATCCTATAAGGATTCCTTTTTTTCCTTTTGAGGAACGGAACCCTAAAAAGTTAAAGGATGGATCAGTATATCGTTTTAAATGGTCACCAAGTAAATACTATGTCAAAATAATTCTTGACAAGAAACTGCTCTCAACGTCTCAACTTAACTGCAACTGACATTGTCGCAGTTCTTTCGAAAAAAGATTGTTTGTTCATCCATAGGTAATATAACTAATACTACTAATATTATAAATTTGAAAGTGTGTATGTCTGTCTGTCTGTTACCCCGTTTTTATCCCAGAAATTTCACCTCCTTAAGGGATGCTAAGGAGGTGAAATGGGGGATGAAAAATTGTATGGAGCTAGATATAAACGAGTTCCACGCGGACAGAGTCGCAGGCAGAAGCTAGTACCTATATCTTAAATCTAAACGTAACTTATACCAAATTAACTATAGGAAATTTGTTTAACAAGTTGTAACAAGCTTAGTACGCTATGCTATAGCGGTAAGTTTACCCCTTCGAGGAAAATTTTGACAGTTTCAATCGTCTTTAGTGTTTTATTTTTTACCTGAGAGAAGCTAAATCTATGTAAAAACATGAAAGGCAATTTAATTACGTAACTTTTCAAACAAGCCTTAAACAAATCAACTGCCATTGTCCCAAACAAAACATGACATTTATAGATCTACCTGACGTACCAAGTCACCAGCATCAATATTTGCCGTAACAAAGCTGGTAAATACGATTAAAGGTCTATATATGTACAGTGGAAAATTATAACCTTCTTCTTTTTTGAAGTCGGTTAAAAATATCTTACAGGTCCTATTAACGCTTGGTTTCTGTGCGAAACGTTACGCCCACAACCGAAGAAACCATTAAAATTAAAATCCTCCAACTCCTTCGAACTTTGATAATTTATGAGTTGAGTAATGTCCGAAGAGAGATTGTTCGGAATACTTTCCTCATTTCAAGACCTCAGAGCTAACTACTACGCTAACTTGTAACTAGTTATCATAGCGACGGCCGCTCGGACTTTAGAAAAGTAGTTAATACCGTGCTATTTCTAGATGAGGCTTGCTATAAAAGTCTGGTGAACGCAAAATAAGATTGATGCGACGGATGACTCTAAAGCCCGGCACATTCTCGACAAAACTAAACGAGACTTGCCGAATACGAGAGTGTGGAGTGAGTATTCGTCTGTTCGTATTGTTTTGCGTATATTCGTGTAGTCTCCGTTTTGTGTCGGTAAAATGGCCAAACATCAAAGAGGTCTCGTGAAGTTTCGTGTTTGCGTGAAACTTCTCCTCCACATTCTCGCTGCGCCGTCAGTCGGCCGACGGCAACCGTGGGAAGCGCACGTCCATCTTGTATGAAAGTCCAATTACAACTGCGCAAGACGAGAATGTAGAGGGCCGCTCTCGGTTTCACCCGGTCTCGGCAAATATTACGGCGAAACCAGTCTCGTGTAGTTTTGTCGAGAATGTGGAACGGGCTTTTACACACTTGCAAAAACACTCTTTAGTTCACGCCTGGCCGTAAAGTGGCAATTACTGCCCGCTATGCATCTGGAGATCCCTGGCCATGGAAAAACGTAAAATTTAGTCTGCTTACATTTATTGCAGAGAAACTCCCAACATAGTCCTCTCCATTGCCCTTTGGGTGACTTTTCTTCCTTCTTATGAGGCCCATAGTAAGCGATCACGTTTCTTTGCGTGATCGTATCAGAAATGAGGCTATCCGCAGCAGAACCAAGGTAACCGATATAGCCCTCCGAATCGCTAAACTTAAGTGGCAATGGGCGGGGCACATTGCACGTAGAATCAATGGCCGTTGGGGCAGAAAGGTTCTCGAGTGGCGGCCACGTACCGGAAGGCGCGGCGTGGGTAGCCCCCCCCCCCACAAGGTGGACTGATGACCTGGTAAAGGTCGCGGGAGTACGCTGGATGCGGGTGGCGCAGGACCGGTCACTTTGGCACTCTTTGGGGGAGGCCTATGTCCAGCAGCGGACGTCTTTCCTGATGATGATGACATTTATTGCCTTTGGCTCGGGCAACTACTTACGACCGAAACATTCATTATTACCCGACTGACGAAAGAGAGGAGGGTTATTTTACAGCAGTGAGTGAGTAATGTACACCTCAATATTATGAACTAAGTAAATACAATGAGAACATGAAAGTAGAGGCTAACAACAGGTGGTTGTATTGCTAAGGAGCGATCTCTTCCAAACAAACTTTTGGTAGCAGAGATATTACAATACGAGTACATACCTATACTAATAGAATAAAGATATAAAGTTTGAGTGTTTTGCTTCGTATGTTTGTAAGTTTACATGTACGCTTTGGATCTACTAATCCATTTTTTTTAATTCTTTCATCCGTTCATACCAGAAACTTCGGGATGGAAATAAGCTATATTCTATTCCCCGGCTCCGCTTGCATTCTGTATACATAAGCCGCTAGTTTTATATACAAACTAGCTTCTGCCCGCGACTTCGTCCGCGTGGAACTCGTTTATAGCGTAGCTATCCGGAAGATTCCCGGGATGATAAGTATTCTATACGTTAATCCAGACTATACACTATTATTTATACCAAAATTCATCTTAATCCGTTTTGCCGTTTTTGCGTGACTGAGTAACAAACATCTATACATCCACATATTATAATATTAGTAGGATTAAGCTTAGGCTCAAGGCCCGTGTCCAAGCACGTGTAACGTGAGTAATATGACAATACTATCTGTTTCTCTCTAATACTTTAGGCAAAGATGGATACTATGCACTATCGCAGCCATATTGGTTCGGCCAAATAAGGCCACGACCACATTTGGGGGATGGAATCTGTATGCGGTCATCATTATAAGCCTACTAGCTTCCCCCCGCGACTACGCGGAACCGGGATAAAAACTATCCTATATTTTAATCCAGGCTATAAACTATCTTCTTACAAATTTTGATCCAAATCGGTTGAGCCGTTTAAGCGTGATTGAGTAACAAACATCTAAACATCCAAACATCCAAACTTTCGCATTTATAATATTAGTAGGAAGTAGATATAAAATTCTTCGGGTACGTATTCATCCCGGCATTTTGTACTTAATACTGAGAGCTGCCCAGATTGTCTTATTTGTTTTAAGTAACTTGCTCACAAAATTTCACGAGAATCGGTCTAGAAATGCGACCTGTAGAGGAGAACAGCCGGACAGACACCAGACACCGGACACTAGACGCCGGACAGACAAACGATTTTCGACCCGAGCTGAAGCATAGAACTTCGTTCGCTTCGCTCGCTCGTTCGATTCTTCTAGCGATAATTTGTAATCGTAAATCTTAATTGTATATTGTTGACGGACATAGCGTATCTAAGTATACCTATATGGGAAATGAATGAATGAAGAATTAAATAATAACCAACACAAGTTAGTTTTTCCGCGAAGAAACGCTTGAAGGTGTGCACCTGCATTCGGAAACGTGCGTGTACGCACGTTTCCGAGCGCCACGTGACTTTTTATCATCCATTATTTGATATAGACATAAGTAATTAACATAAATATTACTAATGTAATGTACGGTAACTACTCGAGATAATAGTACAGTCAAGTGCGAACATATGAGTGCATTCGACTTATTCAAAAATATGTCCCTTGGCTCATTATGTCGGTTTTTGCATTGTGCTTATTATATATATCTAAGAGGACGAGGCGGAAGTACAATTGATAATTAAATGAACTTATGTTCTATCATAATTATACGAAGCGTCCGAATAGATAAACAAACCCCCCCCCCCCCCCCCCACATCCTTCGAGACTTATCAACAAAAAGTCTAAGAATGAGACTCTAAACTAAATAAGGTGCTCGCGATCCAAGACTAGTTATTTTACACTAAGTAGGTATATTAGCGAAACACCCCTACTTTGTAAGTAAATAACTGACATTTTACAAACGTACCCAAGAGATGCTCGGCATTTTGGACAAGATTCCGAGCTGAGGTTAACATACCACGACACGTAAAAAGATTTACTAGCTATTTTTAATAGTATTTTCGTGCCTCTCTATGGTTTACGCAAGACAGGAATTTTAATATAAACGATAAAGGTTTTTAAAGTTCTTTTACACTACAATGGTGGCAAACAAGCATACGGCATGTTTGATGGAAAATGGACACCGTAGCCTTTAAATGCTCGTGGCTCTAGAGACTATTGATATGAGCATTTGCGTTGACAGCAAGACAACGTGACAACGTTCTAGCTCTTTCATATTGCTGAAAGATAGACTTTTAAATAAAACTATTTATTATAAACAAGTTGCCAACGCGGCTTCGCCCGCGTATTGCAAAAAACGCAGGCAAAGTCGTGGAATAAAATATAACCTACCTACTAGCTTCTGCCCGCGACTCCGTCCGCGTGAAACACAATTCAATTCAATTCATTTCATGCAATAATCATGTTCACAAAGGATGTCAAAAGTAATAACAAGTGAAATCAAAAGAATTTTCGAAAAACCCGTCTGCTTTTTGACAAATATTATAGCCTGTGTCACTCCCACAATTAAGAGGAATCCAACGACATCTCATACATCAAAATCCACCAAGCCGTTTAGGCTACAGGAGGCCACAAAGAAACAGACATACATACATACATACACTCGAAAAACATTACCCCCCTCCTTTGGCAGTCGGGTTTAGGCTACAGGAGGCCACAAAGAAACAGGCATACATACATACATACAATACAATACAATACAAATACTCTTTTCAACACACCTGCTCGTAAAGTAGGTCTTTATTACAGCGTATTTACACTGACAATGCAGAATATTACCCATGCCGTGCCTTTTACATTACATTATCGCACTAGTGCCTTTTCATTACATATCTTTTTAAATATTAGCAAGAAGTATTAATGTTATGCCCTGAACCGCGTCCTTCCACCTCATATGCCAATGATGATTTGGGATTTCATACGTTTGCTAATGATGAAACGCAATGTTCTTCTACCTCCTTTCAGAATGTTGCATTATCACCGACATTTACAGTTACCCAAGAACAAAGCAATGAAATAATTAATAATACAATTAAAAATACAGTACAAATGCCTCATAAGGCGGTAGCATATCATTTCAATAATTGTACTTTTAATAACTGTTTCAATAATTAAAGTTTTTAAATAAATGTGAACTTTTATTTACTTTTCCTCGCAAGTGTGTTGAAAAACGTCGTATGAAACACGTGAGCATTGGTCATTACACTTCTCGTCTCCATTAAGCCTTCGCCTTCGGCTCAGGCTTAAAAACCGACTCGAGTGTAATGACCAACATAGCACACTTGTATCATAATAAATAAATAAATAAATAAATATTAGGGGACATTCTTACACAAATCGAACTAGGCCTATAGTAAGCTCAATAAAGCTTGTGTTATAGGTACTAGACGACGATATATATAATAGGTATAAATACTTAAATACATAGAAAATCCAAGACTCAGAAACAAATATTCATGCTCATCACACAAATATAAATATAATGTACTATTATTGCACACCTCACACAAAAAAAGCAGTTACAGAGAGAAACAATACAATAACATGTAGGTAGAGGTAGACAACAGGCGGTCTTATCGCTGAAGAGCGATCTCTTCCAGACAACCTTTGGGTATCGGAGAAAGAGATAAAACTAGATTATGCAGTAGGTGGTGCAGCGATTATTATTAATCAAAAATCAAGAAATTATAAAAATAAACGTACATAAATACCTCTATATATAAACATACACACACAATCATACATATATACAAATAACACAAACACAAATATAATGATACATAAACAGTCAGCCAAAAAATACAATCAGGGTTAGGGGAGAGACAAATAATGTTCTTTAAGAAGGGATTTGAGGTTGCCGATAGATTTTGCTTGTCTGATGTCAAGAGGGAGAGAGTTCCACAGTCGGATAGAATTAATAGTGAACGAACTATTGTAAAATTTGGTAGATGACGAAGGCACAGTTAATAGCAAATTGTTAGAACATCTAACAGAATTTAAAAAACTAAAACGTTATTTGAGATAGCGGGGGGTTGCAGGGTTAAAAAGGATATCATACAGAAGCGAAATAATGTGAGAGTTACGGCGATAACGGATAGGGAGCCACTTGAGTTTAGAACGGAAACTAGAAACATGGTCATATTTGCGTAACCCAAATATGAACCGAATGCAGACATTTTGGAGACGCTCTAGCTTATTAAGTTGTTCCTCAGAAAGGTCGAGATAGGATACATCAGCATAATCAAGAATAGGAAGAAGTAACGTTTGAGCGAGCGCAATTTTAGTTGCAGTAGGTAGAAAATTACGAAGCCGCCTGAGAGACCCCACTGCAGCAAATACCTTCCTGCTCCCTTCACTCACTTGAGGCACCCAAGACAAGGATCGATCCATAATGATCACGAGATTTTTCACTTGCATCGAGTAAGCAATCTGAATCCCATCAAAAAGTATTGGAGGGAGATTTGCAAAATCAACTCTGGAAATCAGATTATTGCTGCCAATAACAATGACTTGGGTCTTCGCTGGGTTCGCAATCAGACCATATCGTTGACTCCATTTGAGAATGCGTACCAAGTCATCATTAGTTTTCTCTATGGCACAAGGGAGATCACCGAGCACGGACTGTGTATAAATCTGAAGATCATACTTACATACACTCGAAAAACATTACCCTCCTCCTTTGGCAGTCGGGTAATTAGTAATAACTCGTTTATATCGTAGCTCCATACAAATTTTCACCCCCTATTTCACCCTCTTGTGATATGATTTACGGAATAAAAACTATTATTTATCCTTCCCCGGGATTCGAACTATATCTATACCAAATTTCATCTAAATCGGTTCATCGGACAGGCAGACAGACAGACATACTTTCGCATTTATAATATTAGTACGGATGTTTATCCCGAAAGAACATTGAAAGAGTTTCTGAAGTTGGATGACTGGTTCCAGAGATAACCCTGCGTGCAAACTTACAAAGCTACAACTACGCAGACATTTTCTATTTATAACAGTATAGATAGACCACCTACGTAAAAGTTGGAATGAGTAAACCTTTTCTTACTGTGCTACATGTTTCTTTAAACGTTGTCAAAAACATGTGCGCAGATGTCGACCTTGCTCCCCAGTCATAGGTTCTAAGATGTCTTGTAAGACTCGTTTAATCTTTAATCTTATCAGCATGTCGAATGAGTTAAGTTCATGGTCTGTTACTTGCACGTGTGTAAGAATTATGCACGTATAAGAATAATAAGAGACTCATATATTCAATGTTTTGAATCAAAATTGCCAAAGGCTGACTTAAATCTCTCGTGACGCCTGCGCCAGATATTCAGAACAATAAATATAATAATAATAATAAATATCTTGGGACAATTCACACCAATTGATCTAGTCCCATCCCATAGTAGAACATAGTGTGAAAGTGAATACCGCCATTAAATCAGTGTACCTACAAGTATCATCGAGTTTTTATGTACCTATGTCATCATCATATCAGCCGAAAGACGTCCACTGCTGGACATAGGCCTCCCCCAAAGAGTGCCAAAGTGACCGGTCCTGCGCCACCCGCATCCAGCGGACTCCCGCGACCTTTACCAGGTCATCGGTCACCTTGTGGGGGCCCACGCCACGCCTTCCGGTAGGTGGTCGCCACTCGAGAAGCTTTCCGCCCCAACGGCCATCGGTTCTACGTGCAATGTGCCCCGCCCACTGCCGTAAGTTTAGCGATTCGGAGGGCTATATCAGTTACCTTGGTTCTGCTGCGGATAGCCTCATTTCTGCGATCACGCAGAGAAACTCCCAACATAGCCCTCTCCATTGCCCTTTGGGTGACTTTGAGCCTTCTTATGAGGCCCATAGTAAGCGCCTATGTCACAATATGTTTTTGTTAATGTCTTTGTATTATTTCCTCACGTGTTTGCGAAAAGCAATATCTTGGCGGCAACCGGGATTGCCTGACTCGTCTCTTGGTAGGCCGAGGCTTGCCTGGTCAGGCAACCCCTTTCTTTCCGCGCCTCGGCAATAATGTACTATTTTTAAATCTGACTATGACAAAAACCATTATTTTAAAACGTCACCGCAGCGAACCCCTGTGCGTGTCAGCCCCACCCATCCACACAACACAACCAAAGACCACTGCAGTGATTAATGGCGTGACAGCGATACAATCTGGCAAAAAGGAATATTAATAAACGACCGGCGAAAAGGTTTTCATGTAAAATTCACCAAACTCAAAGGGCTCTTTTAAACAGAATTACAAATTATGGTGGAGTTGCTTGGGTGTTATAATGAAGGTGGTGCGATGTTTTGTTTTGTAAATCAACCTTGTTTACAATTTATTTTCGACCAAACAGCCAAAAACCGAAATAAAATTTTGTCAACAACTGTCAAGGTCACCATTGACCGCCAGCGCAAACCACGTCAGTGTGGTTTAGGCCTAAAGTCTCTCACAGACTGATGCGGTCTGCGGTGGCGTTCAATAGTAAAATTGACAGTTAATGTCAAATTGACACTGACAGCTGACAGCTTACTAATCCCGCACCAAAAGCCGCAGTGACGAAGAAAGTCGGGAATCAATATTATACATATAACAACTTCTACTACATAATATATTTATTTACTCGGAGTGACAGGAAGGCTTCCCATTCTCAACGCGAGCCTTTAGCCACAATATTAAATTTATCACTTGAAAGCACCTCTTAAGGGATCCCCGTACCTAATTTTACGAGGAATATATTCGCTACCTTGTTCCTCGGAGACAGCTAGTGTCATATTTTGCTTACTTCAGTGAGGCAACAGACGTCTGTTCTTATTAGAACACTGATTTTGTAAGCAATATAGTTGGTAGTGTATTTTCTTGAGTGAGTTAGAGAGGTTTGCGATTCAACTGTTTTCAGAACGAAATTCATAATCGCCCTGTGATATAACAATTCAGACACATAGTAAGGTAGAGCGAAAAATGTGGAAGATTGGTGCCTATTTTTTTTTGTAAGTATCTACTAGTTCTTTGGAGATAGCTAATGTAAGAGTAATGTAATATATAGTGTAATAATAGTTATCTCTTTCTTGCGATAAACCTGCTTATTAACTTTTTTGTAAAAAAAAATACTTTGTTTTTTTTTCATAAATTAAATCTATAAATGATGCCTAATGCCTGGCAAACTGCTGAAGCACGGGCAGCTTTCTCGCGCAGAGAATTGCAATCGCAATCCAGCGCGGGAACGCTGCCTGTGCCAATGGCACTAAATTTTGATAGGTATTTTAAATTTTAAGCTGTAGTTATTTTAATTGTAGTTAGTTTTAGTTTTATATTCAAGTCGTAATATGTTTTTCATAACATAAAACGTGGACGTGTACAAAAATGACGACTAAGAAAGGATTTTTCGAAATTCAACCCTTAAGGGGGTGAAATAGGGGTGGAACCGTTGTATGGAAATCGTTCAGTTGGAAAGTTATAGACTTGAATATTTGTACGAAGGTTCCTTACTGAAAAACATAACAAATGATCTAGCGTTATTATAAAAATTCATCTCCTAAGAGGGTTAAAAAAGAGTTGAAAGTTTGTATGAGAAACATGTCACAAAACTTCAGTCACAAGCTCCTAATATACAGTTAAAACATTGATAAGAGCATTTCTTCTAATTCATCCCTTAAAGGGGTTAAGATGGAGGTTGAAAGTTCACAGAAGTAATGTGTGATTTTTAATGATAAAGAGAGGCTAGAAACATGAAATCAGGACAGCAGGTTCCTTTTATAAAATGTAGATCTATCCAGAAAATTTTTTTAGTCCCTCTAAAGGGGTGAAATAGGAATTGTACCGAGAAGACGTTCATGTAAAAACTTAGAAATTTGAAAGTTCGTATATGACGACGAAGGGTTATTCATACCCAATACACACAATATGTGTCAATTGTATTGTATGTCTACTCCTTTGTCTCCGTGTTTCTTTTGTGTAGTGAATAAATGTCTTCTTTTCTTTTCTTTTCTTTTATAGGGAAAGTAAGTAGTAATGTAGTAGACCATTGCTGGCTTAACAATTCAACAATTATTGCAAAAATTACACTTACTACGAGGGCGAAACCGCGGGGAAAAGCTAGTAAATAATAAATTTATTATAACGTCTGCGTAATCTTTGAAAGTAAAAGAAATGAGGGTCCTACGCACTAATCTATTCCAATGTAAAGATACCTAACCTTTACCTCTCTGAAGTTGCCTAAAGGATGTTTGCGGATTGCATTAACTTTTTACCTCAGGTTTTTGCTCCGGTCAGAAGGGAGGCCATTAATGGAAGATCGGGAACATTGGAGGAACCTGTTCTATTTATGTTAATGAGAATTTGTTTGTGGTGCTTAATAGGATGTAGTTCCGAGGGGCTCTTGTTTGTTAACAGAGTACAAAAAGTTGACTGGATTTTTGCAAGCTTTTATTTGACCTTGGGTCTTGGGGTTCAAGAGCTCGGCAACTTGCTAATGAGCTTTGCAAATTTAATGGCTCATCGACACCACAGATGACCAAATAGCTTACAGCTTTCTCGCAATGCGAATTAGAATGAGCGGGGTATTACTGCCAGAGTCTTTAATACGATGCCGTGGGGGCCTTTTTGGGGATCCGTACCCAACGGGTAAAAACGGGACCCTATTACTAAGACTTCGCTGTCCGTCCGTCCGTCCGTCTGTCTGTCACCAGGCTGTATCTCAAGAACCGTGATAGCTAGAGAGTTGAAATTTTCACATATTATGTATTTCTGTTGCCGCTATAACAACAAATACTAAAAAACCGGCCAAGTGCGAGTCGGACTGGGGCTCCCATACAACAGACATGATTTTTTTTGCCGTTTTTATAGATAATGGTACGGAACCCTTCGTGCGCGAGTCCGACTCGCACTTGACCGGTTTTAGATATAAATAAATAAATATTAGGGGACAATCTTACACAAATCGAACTAGTCTCATAGTAAGCTCATTAAGGCTTGTGTTATGGGTAACATACGATGATATATTTTTACGTAATATATATAAATACTTAAATACATAGAAAATATCCCAGACACAGAAACTAATATTCATTCTCATCACACAATTATTTCCCTTACCAGGATTCGAACCCAGGACCTTCAGCTTTGTAGGCAGCGTCACTTCTCACTAGGCTAACCGGTCGTCAATAATGTAATCTTAATGGTAATGTTTTCTTAGTTACACCCAGTTGAGTTACCAACCAGGTGGTAGGTTCCTTACAGTATACCATCACATGAGGAGCACTGTCAGTAGGTATGTAATGTAACCCACCTTAAAAGTCAGACATTTTGAGTCTGTTGATTCGATATGAATGCCACTTCACACTCGACACCTAAATAGTTGAGATGGACACTAAAACAGCTACAAAGTAACGCACAAACTAAAACAAACCGTAACTACAGCAAATAAATCCTAATTTCTTTTGACGTGTATTATCCAGACGTGTTCAAAGGCTATTAGGTAAAAGTAAACCTTAAGAGATCGAGGTAAGGCGTGATTTTCGATGGAGGGCAATCGTCGGTCGCGAAATTGTTGTCTTCCGTCCGTATTGCAGCGGACAGATTGGCACATTGTTTTCATTACAGAGACAGTATGCTGGATGCGTTTTTCTGGAGTATACAAGTTATTTTTGGTACAAGCTTTTATTGCCGACTGTACTTTTCTGTATACCGTCAACATATACTCATTGAGAGTATTGAGACGATTCTAGCGAGCCCAAACTCAACGGGGTACGTTGGCTAAGTACTAAATTCCCATGGCCACATTCTGTACCCATCATCAGATACATAATCACAACATTATAATTGTTTTAGTCTTGTTTAGTCTCTTTATATGACGCTTTGATTTTACTATAATATCATGTTAACATGTTTTTAGGGTTACTTATAGGATCCTTCGTGCGTGTCTGTCCATCTGTCACAGCCGATTTGCTCCGAAACTACTGGACCGATTGAGTTGAAATTTGGTAAACATATGTAAATTGGTGACCCAAAGATGGAAGCGTGAAGTAAATTAATGAATTGTGAATAAGGGGGCCAGTTTTGAAGGGTAAACTGTAAAATTTAAAAAAAAAGTTTCGCAAACTGTATTGTGTGACATATCAAATGAAAGGGGTTGTTGTAAGCATCTCAGATATATATATTTTTTATAATTTTAGTAAAAACAGATTTGAAGTAATTTAGGAAAAAAGACGAAAATTTACCACCCATTCTTATCTCCGAAACTACTAGGCTTAAAATTCTGAAAAAAATATGGAAAAAAGTTGCTTGCCTAAAGATTACAGGAAAACCTATAAGAAGTTGGAGTATTCAAAGTGACGGATTTTTTTATGTATTTTGTATGGAGCGCCTGATGCTTAGAGCATAGCATTTAGATTATATTCTGAACCCTCACCACGCGAGTTGTACTCGCACTTGTCCGGTTTTTAGGGTTTTTAATAAACAAATCAGATCAGCTCGATACCATAATAGGTATTAGCGGCCTTTACATATGGAGTTCGGACCGCGGGAAATGCCTCGCGTCACTAACACTGCACTCGCGTAAATAACAATGACAAATCAAGAAGTTGGCTAAATTATCCGTTACAAATTTTAACACTACTCACTTCAATAGTGTCGCTTCCATACATTATCACATCAACGACTAAACCCAACTGCAACAGAACAATGAAAGCTCTCTACGGACCGTAATGAAGCTAATCAGGCCATGGAGCGCCAAAATTGCATTACACGAGTAGCCATTTGCTTGCTGCAGAAATCTGACTTTTAGGCGAGGTAGGTTGTTTTCATATTTTGTGGGTTTCCTAGTAGGCCAGAGTGGTAATTGCAACACAACACTGGCGCGGCCTGCGGTGGCGCGGTCAATAGTAAATTTGACAGCTAATGACAAGTTTACTATTTACCGCCGCGGCCAGGCCCCTATTTCATCAACTTGACAATTGTCACCTGACACTGACAATTCGCCATACATTGCTTGTTCTAGAAGTTAAGGTGGTTGCTAGGTTACTTGTGGAATCAGCGATGTACGGAGAATTGTCATTGTCAGGTTACAATTGTCAAGTTGGTGAAATAGAGGCCGGGCCACGCCAGCCTGTGGGGGGTTTTAAGCCTGAAACACACTGGCGTGGCCTGCGATGGCGGTCAATAGTAAACTTGATAATAACTGTCAAATTTAGTACCTACTGAAAGCCGCAGACCGCTCCAGTCTAGGTATAAGAAGCCTTAAAATTAATGTCATCTATACCCTGGGAAAGATGGCGTCAATCGTGTCGCTGATGTACTCACCAATCGGGGCACAATAAGAAGAGCAATCAACAAAATGTGTATTGTTCCTACTACAGACGTTGTCGCAGGAAAGAATGATGTACCTACCCATTAAGGGCAACAAATCCTGAATTCTGTAGATAGGAATTCCTATCAAAATACACCTGAAGACATAAAAGAAGAAGATACATTTGAACAAATCGACATCTTTTACTCCATCGGGCGAACTTCACCGCAACGACTATATTGCAGGTTGTCGAATAGTTGACTAGACCTCCATCCTAGACCCGCGAAAGGCAACACAGAGAATCTCTGCAATTTATTGTTGAAAGCCAGTCTTTCAACGCCGGGAAGATGTACGCGCGGGCACGTTGACCTAAACGTTGAAGTTCCAACGTTGAATGTTGACATTCTTGACCGTTCCATTTGCCGCATATCCAACAATATTTTTGACATTTATGGACCGATTTTGACGCGGCGCTGTTTTCGGCATGTTGGGGCGTAATGGCCATCTTTAGGCTCGGTAATCATAAGTTATTTCTGTTACAACCCTTTTGTACCCAGGAAGTGTGACAGTTCTATATGATATGACAGCTGCTGGCCGCTATATTTAACGTTAAGTGTTGTCGATACAACCCTCCCCTAATCCGAAAGACCCCCTGCGGGCCGCAATCACAAACATCAAACAAACGATATTAACAGACTATTGTGCGAGGCGTTCGATCGAAATTTAATTGCCTGTTTATGAATACATAAGTAAAATAGTTGTTTTGTCAGAAAACCCGACTCGCCGACGTAACACATAGGCAACAAAAGCAATTTAATACAAATGGGTCTTATATAATAAAATAATAAATAATAAATTAGGGATAAAAAGTATTCTACAATATGTTAATCCAGGCCATGCACTAATTATGAATAACAAAATTCGTCTTAATCCGTTTAAATAAATAAATAAATAAAATAAAAAAGCCGTTTAGCCGTCCTTGCGTAACAAACATCCAAACATCTAAACTTTCGCATTTATAATAATTAGTAGGATAATATAAATAATGAAATATACAGAAAACATCCAAGATTCAAAATAAAAATATTCATGTTCTTCCCAGAAATATATGCCTTTACTTTACCGATTTTAGATTTTGATAAGAACACCTTGTAAATACCATGATTGCAACGAATAAATATGATTATGATTTAAACTCAGGGTCGAAGTTGTGTTTTCATATATTTGACACCTAGTGGTCAAAAATGCGAAGTGTCAAAAGTATAAAAACATAGCTTCGCAAATCTTTGATATTTATATAGTTTCGTTTTCCGCCCTAAATGTATGGAAAATCACCAGTTTTTCACCTCAAAATAAATTAACTCGATAGAAAACTAAATTATCTTTCAGACGATACCACATTTTCCACATTTTCTTGGATAGTTTTTCCATAAAACAGAAATTAGAAAAATATGAAGGTGGCTCGATTTCTTTGCTCCCAAGTGTAGGTACAGTAGTTCTAAGTATTGTTTTATTTGACAAGTACTTGACAATCTAAATCTACTAAGCGAAGAATCGTAGACGATTTTGTCCATTAAAATTATATTGTGAGATATATGGAATGAGATATACCTAGTAAGCAATTAAGGCTTGTGTTATGGTTATGGGTTA
This sequence comes from Epinotia nisella, assembly GCA_932294315.1. Taxonomy (NCBI): domain Eukaryota; kingdom Metazoa; phylum Arthropoda; class Insecta; order Lepidoptera; family Tortricidae; genus Epinotia; species Epinotia nisella. The sequence continues at coordinate 14,878,414 of OW028693.1, forward strand.
TCTGTACCTATTCGACGATTTGTACCCATTATGTAAATATTTTCCCTTACCAGTATTTGAACCCAGTAGTTAACCACAAGACTGAACTGGTCGCCATTAATATTATGTATGTATTTAACATATGATCGGATCAGAAATGAGGCTATCCGCAGCAGAACCAAGGTAACCGATATAGCCCTCCGAATTGCTAAACTTAAGTGGCAGTGGGCGGGGCACATTGCACGTAGAACCGATGGCCGTTGGGGCGGAAAGGTTCTCGAGTGGCGACCACGTACCGGAAGGCGCGGCGTGGGTAGGCCCCTCACAAGGTGGACTGATGACCTGGTGAAGGTCGCGGGAGTCCGCTGGATGCGGGTGGCGCAGGACCGGTCAATTTGGCACTTTTTAGGGGAGGCCTATGTCCAGCAGTGGACGTCTTTCGGCTGATATGATGATGATGATGATGATTTAAGATTTGAATTTATTCTTGCGCAAACTTTCGAATACAATTTAGTACTTCGATATGTATTATTTAACCATATGTCAATGCTCTCGCGGCTATAAATATATATATGGCTTTAAAACGATCATATTCTCCTGGTCTCGAATAGGCCACCAGGAAATAGTTAACCATTGAAGCGCTGCATTGTACAGTCAGCATCATAAACATGTATACATTCTATGACCTTATTACTTGGACATAAGGTCGGAAACTGTATACATGTTTACGATGCTGACTGTCAGCGTAATATGCATCGTTGTGGACCGTGGATGCGTTAAATTACTAAGTCCGAAAGAGTGTGCAATATGTAGACCTGGCAGAAAAGTAAAATGAACGAATACCAACCCTTTATTTATTTCAGCTGGTCGATTGCGTAACATTTCGTATGTACGTTATATTTTTTTGCATGAGATAATTTACTTTCAAAACAAAGTTTTAACCAAATTCAAATTAGTAGGTACCTACCCAAATCGCTTCAAGCGTGTCTATAAAATTGGAAGAGCACCCTCGATTTCTCCGGGAACCCATTAGATCCTGACCTGATGAACATGTGACCTGGGTAGGATACCCTTTCAAACAAAAAAATATATCCAAATCGACCTAGGCGGCTTCGAGCAATCGGAGAACATACATAAAATATAAAACCTCGTCCTTTTTAAAGTCGGTTAAAAATTACAGTTAAGTTGTCTTAACGCTCGTTCGAAAAGTTACGCTATTACACCTGTGGTCTCCTAGGGGTAATTGTATAAAATATATATTACGTAAAAAGCGATTTAAGGGAGTGTTCTCCGTGATGGGAGCCACAGCACTCGAGTACTTCCACGAAAAAAGGTTAAAGTGCTCTAAATTAAATAAAGTGAAATCCCATTAAAAACATTCCATGTAAAAAATAGGCCAAGTCTCAAAACTCTTCGACCCTAAAAAGTTATGAGATATTTCGTAGATCATTCATCTTTATTTGCTTGCTAAATAGAATTCTTCAACTTGGGAATCATGAACTTTACTGAATTTATTTATTTCTGCATACCTAAAACTATGTAGTGTGATTGCCAAGTCACTAAATTTTATTTAGCAAGCAAATAAAGATTAATAAGAATGCCTGACTTGGCTGTACGAAATATCTCACAACTTTTTAGGTTCGAAGAGTTTCAAGACTTGGCCTATTTTTTACATGGAATGTTTTATCGGATGTCACTTCTTTTTGTAGGCTTATCAACATAAATTAATCTATGAATGCAGCCGGGAATAATATTTTTGCATAGACTTTGTTTGGAAATGTTATTAGAACGCAAACTCATGGACATGTGCATCCTTCCAACCTTTACAAGGTGGACTGATGACCTGGTAAAGGTCGCGGGAGTCCGCTGGATGCGGGTGGCGCAGGACCGGTCAATTTGGAACTCTCTGGGGGAGGCCTATGTCCAGCAGTGGACGTCTTTCGGCTGATATGATGATGATGATGCCCTGAGAATTGAATATGTTACTGAAAATTCAGAGTTCTAGCTTTAGCCAACACACAATTACAGGATGTTGAAAATGACCTGAATGGCTTCGAGAAAAGGATAGTACGTGCCTATTTGATTTGCTCGACTTGGCGGGGCACTGCCGTGCCACCAGAAACACCAAATTCCTTTCATGTTGCGGAGAACGACGGAGTTCTCGGGGAAACAGAAAATTGCGATTTTCTGGAGGCCCACTTAGCCATGTGTGATATTACAGAACGCCGGTGCTTTTAAGTTTAATTTCCTCTCTGCCTGATTCTATTACTCGTACAGTACAAAAATAACGGCAGCTGAACAAAATGAGGTTTTGTTGAGGAAAAATAATTTTGTAGATAAATAAATAAAAATAAATATATAAATATCGTGGGACAATTCACACCAATTGATCTAGTCCCAAACTAGGCAAAGCCTGTACTATGGGTACTAGACAACGGATAAACATACTTATATATACATAAATACATAACTAAATAGATATTAAACATCCAAGACTCGAGAACAAACACTCGTATTTTTTGTGTTAAAGTATTTGGAATGTAACATGTGGTAAAAGGCAGTTTTTCTGGAGTTGCCGAGAAAAGATCTTTGTAAGTTCTGATTTCAATAAGTCTTTCACCGGTTTTAAGAATGGACTTTCAGGTTGGACAAATGTTAATAAAGCGTGGATAGCTGAATGAATAAAAATAAAAATATTGCATTTGTTATTTTATTTCGTGTTCATTAATTGGGCAACGCCCTAAATTAAGAGTTGAAGTTGAAAATATACGCAGAGAAATTGTTTAGGAAGAAATGTATTTTTTACCTCAGCGGCTCGAACATGGTGGTTTTGCTGCTTGAAACCAGTGAGGAAAATGCAGTTTTGCTGCGAGCGTGAAGAAAACTAACTTTTTAATTTTTCATATCGTAGGTTAGTTGCAGGTCATCTTTTCATACTGGGGTGTAATACAAACTTGGAATATTTAAACTTCATTATCTCTGTCACTTTCACTCCGTTACAAAAAAAGAGAGAGATAAAATATGTCGATTGGTCATTCGACTTCGAAACCTTCGTAGTAGGCCCCCAAAAAGCGGGAACGAAAAACTTGTTCCGAAACAAAATAAAATTCGACTCGTGTTAAACTCGTATAAAAATATGAAACCAATATTAAATCTAATATTATTTTAATCATATTAGTATTACATTATTCTTAAAATACAATGAAGAAATGCGATATTTATCGCGAACATTTAATATTATAAGTCTACTTTTTTATATGGTGAATGAATATAAATTTATATACAGTTTCAGAACGCACTTTATATTCTTTAAAAAGTTAGCGCGATTGAACTTTATTACGTTTTCTTGGAGATAAAACATAACTTAAACAAACACTGAAAACTGTACTAAATATGAGTGAATCAAGTGACGAAGCCGATGTTTTAACTCCTCAAGAGTTGAGAGATACCGTCAAAGAGGGCTGAACTGTGTTTTCTAAGTAAGTTTATCTTGGACATTGGACAAGTATCAGCAAAATGCATAAACAAAGGAAACGGACTTAGTTTTTTCTTAATGTCATGTTGAGTTAATGTTATGGGAGAGAGTAAGTTAATATTTGTTATTTCATATTATTTGTTGTTTGTTTTTAGGGTTCTGTACCTCGAAAGGAAAAAACGGAACCCTTATAGGATAACTTTGTTGTCCGTCCGTATGTCAAGACTCTTTTTCTCAGGAATGCGTGGAGTTATCAAGCTAAAATATATATCAAATACTCAGGTCTACTGTCCCTTGGAGCTGTGTAAAAATCAAACATCTAAGCCAACGCAATCAAAAGATACAGCCGTTTTTGCCGCAAATTTCCACAAATTTTCGAAACTCGCAAGGGAATCAGAACCTATCCTTCCCGTGAATTCAGAATCTTGAAATTTGGTAAGAAGCAACGTCTTATATTAGAACAGATAAAGGAAAAATTGCGAAAACCGTAAATTTTTAGTTACATCATAAAATAAAAATATTTTTAATAACTTATATACCTACAGGTTTGTACGGAACCCTCGGTGCGTGAGTCCGACTGGCACTTGGCCGGTTTTTTTACATAAAAATGATTTAATTGCTTCTATGTGGCGTTTTATTCCTTTGCGTTATATGTTCTCGCCGCTGAGGTGAAAAGTTGTATGTATCACACGAGAGCAAAGATATTTGCATCTCGTGTCTTTGAGTCCCTCGCTACGCTCAAGATTCTAATTTTGAATCACTCGATACGCTCGTGATTCAACTATAGAATCTTTCGCTTGCTCGGGACTCAACATCTACACTCGCAGCAAAAATCTACTTTGTTCTCTTGTTGAACAAATAACTATTAATATTATTGTAAATTGAAAAACACCGAGAAAAGCATTCACCTTGGAATCATTAACGTAAACTCTTTTTTCCGTTGAAGGCTGTGTAAATGTAGAAGAAAATTATAAATTGCAAAAACAAGTACATTATAAAATCACCGAAACGAATGTCCTGTGAGCCAGGTTAAGGTGCTGGCTTCGTCCTTCTCGGCCTACGCGAGGTACTCGTCATGAGGTACTCTTCATGAGGTACTCGCCATGAGGAATGGTGCACTGCCTGGCGCTTGGATCGATCTGTCAGCACGGTATCAGGCTTATTTATTTAGCGAAGTATAATAGCTTGTCCGTGATGACAAATCAATCTCAATATTAGAAATGTTTTTTAAGCGGATACCATAGGTTGAATTGAGAGATAAAACTAACCACAAAGCAATCAATCTAAGTAAATATTGTTTCAAGCGCTACACAAGCACATAATTACTACCGGGGGTTAAATCATTGTTGTTATAAGGGGTCCCTGTGCGTTAATTAACAATAACCAACACTAGTTCCATTTCAAAACACGAATTATTATCTACAGTTGTATGACGTACAGTAACTATTATTTTCTCCAATATGCTCGGAAATGTGCGCCTTACTGTAGCAAAAATAGTACGTGAAGTTCCTTGTTACTGACAAGCGCAAATTTAAAAAGTTAAAAGTCATTATTGTACAACTTTAGCGGCCAGGAAAATGTATGAATTTCCTTTACTGTATACTTTTTTACCTTTTAATCATATGCTTTGACCAAGACAAATCACTACAAACAGCCAAATGCTCGTAAGTTTAAAGGCCTAAAATTTGTCATAACAACTTGCTCTAGTTAGACTGGTTAGTAATGTATGGCTGTCTCTTTCCAACTATTGCAAGTTGGTGTGACAAACTGCACCCGTTTGAAGTGTGCTCAAAGTTTTCCCAGGTTTTTTTAGGGTTCCGTAGCCAAAATGGCAAAAACGGAACCCTTATAGTTTCGTCATGTCCGTCTGTCCGTCTGTCCGTCTGTCCGTCTGTCCGTCTGTCCGTCTGTCCGTCTGTCCGTCTGTCCGTCTGTCCGTATGTCACAGGCATTTTACTCGAAAACTATAAGATGTATTTGAATAAAATTTTGAGGATAGGTGTATTTTGTTAGCCGCTACAAAGTTTTGTAATTAAAATGACAAAAAAAAATTTTTTTAGGGGTGCACTCCATACATAAAACTAAAAGTCAAAATTTTTTTTTTCATTGTGACCCCCCGTGTGGCACATCAATCGATAGGCCTTTCAAAATAAATATAAGGTTTCTTAGCATTTTTTTTGATTAAGTGAATAGGGTCGGAGATAATCACCCCGAAAGTCACTAAAATTCTGTCCCCCCCCCTCTAATTTTTGAACGGTGTATTTTAAAAATATGGAAAAATTCATGGACATAGGGCTTATTAATTTCATTCACCGAAAATTGTTTTGAACAAGATCGGTTCAGAGGTTTTCGAGATATTGCTGAAAAACTGCCTTCCTCAAAGAAAAGGATGTAAGTGCCGTAAAATTTCTGTGACGATACGACCTTTTTAATAGGCACGGAACCCTTCGTTTTGCGTGGTCCGACACGCACTTGGCCGGTTTTTTTAAATTGTCATAGACAAAACGATTACTTTTGCCAGAGATCGAAGTGACGTTTCAAAAAATGGCTCAAATAGTATTAACTGAAGAAATTAAAATATTTTCAAAATAATATTCAAAACGAACTAAAATGCGTTTAGATTTGTATCCCGTTTAATCTTTAATAATTTTAATTACATAAAACATAACATTGTAATCGATTCTAATGTTTTTAATTTTTTTATGTGTGTCAATTGAAACTGGCACCATGAGTCATGTCATGTACAAACTTAAAAAAAAATAGTTGGGCGGGAACACGATAGGTTATTGACATACTCGCTGTTTTAAAATTATTGAAAATACTATTTGATTACCCCGCATTCATGGAGAAAAGCACTATATCTGTCTCGGCGGGAATGGCAATTCGTGGATTTGTCTCTATTGTCGGATTCAGCTTCGCTTCATCCGACAAAATCAACTCATCCACGAATTGCTATTTCCCGGCCTCTGCAGTAATGTACTATTATCTCCACTGGAGAGCAGCCTCAACATATACACAGCATTGAAAATAACGTTACTGTCAAAAAATAAATTGGTACAAACTATTAGTACCGATTGTACTTTTTTGCTCGATTACGGCAGAGCCGAAAGAAAGGGCTATGTTTTTAGCAGTCTATGGTTGTGTTCTATCTACAATAAACGAGTGCGATAGGAGCAGCCCGTGGTTTCACTCGTGTCCTCCTACCCCCTACCTATCAGTTTGTATTTACGTGTGTTCCACCGTAGCGTGATACTGAACAAATTTTGATGAATCCTGGTATCAAATGATTTGAAATTATGCTCCGGGTGATATGGACTACTACTTGCATGGTTTTTTTCTCTGTTTGTTTTCCGTAGTCGAGATACAGTTATACAAAAAGTTTTTATGACATTTGAAACGCACCGACTTAAAATAATATCCCCAGGAATATCCACGAAAATTACGTTTCACCATCACATTAAAATTCAAGTATTCTTTGAACACAAAAGGTTATTTCCCTTAGGTAGGTTAGGTAAAATCCCTTCTTAACCCATTATAGCCTAGCGGTGCCGTATGGCACCCAATTTACCGCGTTCATATTTTCGCGCCATATGCGCGTGTTAAACAGTGAATCTTGGTGATTACCTGTCGATGCGGTGCTAGAACGAGATAGCTATCAGTTTTATTGCTTCGCTTCAACCTATGCACTTGTTGACACCGGCATTACCGTCAACAAGTCAGTGTTGTGAAATTATTAGCAAAAATGGATTTCGCTCTCAAGTAAGTTGGTCATAATTTATTTATTTTGTGTAATTCAGCGTTCAAATGCATTTTATTTTACTAGTATGTTATTTTATGAGGATATTATTATTGTAATATTGTTTAATTTTGTTTGCGTATTTGGTTTATCGCACGTGAAAAGTTATGGGTGCCGTATGGCACCTCTAGGCTGATATGTTGTCTTGCGAATTATGAGAGTCAATGTTTATTTTTGGGTTGTCGGGGGGTAATTAGTATTCATTTATCTTTATAGGGTCTGTACACTGCATGAGACACTAGCCCTTCTAGAAGATGACGATGACCTTGACCCACGGATGGTCTATATTGAACCTCCAGAGCCTGCAATCGACTCTGATCAAGATTCGGCTGACGAAGATGGGGTGGGGGTGGTCTTGTAAATAATCTGACAGGTCGGCAACTTAATGCCAGGTGCGAAGTGGTGTTGGCGTCTCGGTCTTTGTACCACGTCGTACACGAGCCACTACTCGAGGAAATACGCAAGTGCAGCCTGTGGCCGGACCATCTCTTACGTCGTCTCGCGGGTCGCGTGCTTCACGAGGCCTAGCGAGCTAGTTGAAGTCACTGATAACATACGCTACGATGACTGGAATCACTTGTTGGTACCTAATGAATCGCGTCGCAAATGTGCCTTGGAGGGTTGCAAGAGTCAGACAAGACTGTAATGCAACAAATGCAACGTAGGACTCTGTGCATCCTACAATTACCAGTATCACGTTCGTATGTAAATAAAAACAAAAATGGTGTAACACTAATAATAAATGTGTAAAAAAACTTTCTTTTTTATTCATTTATGCCTTCCATTACATTAAAACTAAAATTAAATCATAAAAATACCGTAAAAATAGCTAGCAGACGGTAGATTTATGTATATGAAAAGGGAGATGTTAAGACTACGTATTAGCCTAGCGGTGCCATACGGCACCCATTGTTTTTTCCAAAAGTAATAAATTAATTTAACTTTTTATTACTAAAAATTACTAAGGGGACCTTTATGAACAATATATTAAAATATTATCAATTTCTAAGATCATAAATTAATTCAGGTCATAATGGGTTAATAGTACATTATTGCAGACGCCGGGAAAGAAGGGCTTGCCGGGTGAGAGGTATAGACGGCCGACCGTAGGGAGGCCGGATAGTGATACGAAGCCGGCAAGTCCTTTTCACGGCGAGGCATGTATAGTGCTTTTCTCAAACATATGCAATGAAATAAAACAATGCACCACTCAAAATAGTAAATTAATTTTCCCTCCAATTCCTCCATACTTAATGTTTTTTTTACGAAAGTCGTCCGTATTTCGCGTGTGTAGCGTTCGAATATACCCTATTAGGGCCATTATACATGACCTGATAATAAGAATCTTAATTTCTATAATGAATAAAATAAATGCAGAGGATTTTAAATATCGTCTATGGCTTCTGGTGACTTACGTATAGATAATATTTTTAATTTATTCATCAAACACACTGAATCATACAGATTTGTATTCTTAATAAAGGTTCGTGTATAATAGGCATTAACGCGGATATTTTTGGTCCAATAACCATTCAGCCACTAGAAAAAATAAAAATAAAGAATTCGGCTGTTTAGCCTGTTGATGAACACAGACGCCATGTTAACATTAAAATTAAAAAAAAAAATACTTCCCGGCCTAGGCCTTCAATTTTGTATGAAATTCCTTTACAGTTCTCTCGAGTTGTTCCGCCCGAAACGTGATACTTTGAAGCCTGTTATAACGCACGTAAGGACGACATTTCATTGCATGTTTGAGAAAAGTACATTATTTGTCTCTCCCCTAACCCTGATTGTATTTTTTGGCTGACTGTTTATGTATCATATATTTGTATTTGTGTTATCTGTATGATTGTGTATGTATGTTTATATATAGAGGTATTTATGTACGTTTATTTTTATAATTATTTTGATTTTTGATTATTAATAATTTCTGCACCACCTACTGCATAATCTAGTTTTATCTCTTTCTCCGATACCCAAAGGTTGTCTGGAAGAGATCGCTCTTCTGCGATAAGACCGCCTGTTGTCTACCTCTACCTACATGTTATTGTATTGTTTCTCTCTGTAACTGCTTTGTTTGTGTGAGGTGTGCAATAAAGAGTATTTGTATTGTATTGTATTGTTATTTCGGTGGCATAAGAACACTCATTCTTTTAGATGAGAGGTGATTATGTACTCGTAGCGTCATTTGTTTTTCCTATACTGACTAGCAATTAGCACATTTGTGTTTAAAAAAAACACAAAAAATCCGAAGAGCAATTTATTTGAAAACCTCATTCTTACGAAATTTCAAAATTACGAAAGCGACTCCCATCATATACTGGAAAAAACTGGACAAGTGCGAGTTCAAGGTGAGGGTTCCGTATATAATCTAAATTTCATAAGTGTTTTTGAATACTCAAACTTCTTATAGGTTTTCCTGTAATCTTTAGGCAAGAAACTATTTTCCATATTTTTTTCAGAATTTTAGTCCTAGTAGTTTCGGGGTGAGGGGGAGGGGGGATGGCCAATTTTCGTCTTTTTTCTTAAATTACTTCAAATCTGTTTTTGCTAAAATTATAAAAAAAATTATATCTGACATGCTTACAACAACCCCTTTCATTTGATATGACACACAATACAGTTTGCGAAACTATTTTTTTTTAATTTTCCAGTTTACCCCCCAAAAGTGGCCCCCTTGTTCAGAATTCATTAATTTACTTTACGCGTCCATCTTTGGGTCACCAACTTACGAGTACATATGTGTACCAAATTCCAACTCAATCGGACCAGTGGTTTCGGAGCAAATCGGCTGTGACGGACAGACAGACAACCGAATGATCCTATAAGGGTTCCGTTTTTTCCTTTTGAGGTATCGAAATACTAAAAATAAGATTCCTTCATCGAAACACGGTTTCCGGATTCATGAAATTCGCGGAAAATATGTATTCGGATAATAATATGTAACTCACCGCACCCTACTTACTACCTGTAGGAATTTTTTCTACCTTTGAGATTTGCGTAACAATTTTTGATCTTTGGCCCTTACACGCGTCATGGCATGTCGGGCAAAATTATGATATTCAATAGGCCGATAGGATCTGTTGCGTCAGTGACTTGATAAATGCTACGGGGTCCTTGAGAATAGAAATAACCTCTTTTGAGAGGCAGGGCACAACGGAATGTTATCTCGCTGATATTTGCAGCAGGCACTGGGGAAGTACCTCCACTGCTGTTGTGCGCCTTTAACGAGTTGAGTTTTAACGGCTTGAGTCTTCACGGCTCGGCCGAGTGCTATATCACAACAATAACTACCACGTTTATAGACCGCAGTACTCTGAAAAGACTGTAGGTGCAGGTGTGGTGGTTCTGCGCCCTGTAGCCCGGGCATTAGAATATGGCTACGGTATTCCCTGCCTGTCATTTCTCATTTCTCATTTCCTGTCGTACAAGGCGACTAAAAGGGGTTCTCGGGGTGGTACACGGTTAAAAATGGGGGCTGCAATTGGTAAATAAAAAAAAGGTAGGACCCACAGAGGCATGACGCTAGGGCGGTAGGTACTAGTACGTTACGTAGGAGATCCCAGAGCCGTCCGAAATGCGTCGAGGAGGACGATATAAAATAAAAAACTGGCCAAGTGCGAGTCGGACTCGCGCTCACAGGGTTCCGTACCATTATCTATATAAACGGCAAAAAAATCATGTCTGTTGTATGGGAGCCCCAGCCCGACTCGCACTTGGCCAGTTTTTTAGTATTTGTTGTTATAGCGTAGCGGCAACAGAAATACATAATCTGTGAAAATTTCAACTCTCTAGCTATCACGGTTCTTGAGATACAGCCTGGTGACAGACAGATGGACGGACGGATGGACAGCGAATACTTAGTAATAGGGTCCCGTGTTTACCCGTTGGGTACCCTAAAAACTGGACAAGTGCAAGTCGGACTCGCCCACCGAGGGTTCCGTACAAAAGTACAAATGTATAGTTTTCAGATTGTTTCCTGTACTTGTAGTATAAGATGATATTACTTGCCAAATTTCATAGTTCTAGGTCAACGGAAATTAGCCTATAAATTTTGATTCCTTTGAGTGTCGAAATATACGTTTTTGCGGCAAACAACCGTATTTTTATTTTACGTTAACTTAGCAGTTTGATTTTTTCACAGCTTCAAGGGACTTCATTTATAATTATATGGTTTTAATTTCAACTCGATACCACGCGTTCCCGAGATAAAGGGTCTTGACAGATTGACAGACAGACGGACAACAAAGTGATCCTATAAGGCTTCCGTTTTTTTTTCTTTTGAGGTACGGAACGCTAAAAACGAACGACATTTCCAAGGACAGCAAAAGTAAGTAAGTACTCCATTATCCAACTTTATAACATGAAAGAGTTAATTTCACAGAAACGAACGCTAATGGACTATTGCCTTCCCGAACCTTCTAAAAATAGATCCATTACATCAAAGAGTACCTAAATTGTAGCCTCATAACCTTAAGATAGATATCGACGGAACCTTAGGCGGTAAATCATAGCTTGCTGACGTAGGGTGTATCATGCAGGTATTCAATTCACAAGCGATTTCGGCTCATCGTTCCGTCAATCCCCAGTATAATATGACCTCGAGGTCTTAACAACTACGCGTGATCCGAGAAAAGGCTTACACTGGTTGGGTCAAGGCAACTCGTCAGTGAGTCTTGTGATTACCAGTCAGGCGTCAGCAATTTAGGAAAGGTCGCCACACCCTACGGATGCGGCGGGCGATTATAAACATGAAACTGGAAATATGGAGAGCTTCAGGCGATTTTGCAATTCACGTCATTAGAAGCCTTTATTTAGGCTAGCCAGTTCCTTTGCTTGAACTTGGCTTGAAACGCTGCCGCGTGTCTAGATGAATATTTGTTTCTGAGTGTTGGATGTTTTCTATGTATTTAAGTATTTATATTTATTATATACATCGTCGTCTAGTACCTATAACACAAGCCTTATTGAGCTTGCTATAGGACTAGTTCGATTTGTGTAAGAATGTCCCCTATTTTTTTTAAGTGTTGTTATGGGGAATAGAGTATAGACTTTAAATGAGAATTAAAAATACTAATACAAAACAATTTTACAGGTTTTTCTTATACGGGCGTCAAGTAGATCTAAATGTCACTTTTTGTATGGGAAAATGACAGATGAGTTGTCCTAACCTAACGTGCGTTCGAAACGTTACGTGATCACCCCTCTGGAAATGAGGATATAGGCAGCGGCACACGGCACTTCAGTAAGTAAACTAAACTACGGTACCTATACACACACAATCTTCAAGTATTTACTGAAATAAGGAAGGAAGTGTTATCGAACGACCGAGCGAAGCGAACGAGTACTATACTTTAGCTTGGGCCTAAAGTCGTTCGTATGTCCAGTGTCTGTCACGCTGTCGCGCCGTCCAGCTCTTCTCCACTACAGATCGCATTTCTCAACCGATTTTCGTGAAAATTTGTGAGCAGGCTCGCTAATTATATTTTGTTTTTGTCGAGTCACTTTTTGAAATGGCGTGAGGTTATGGGCGTGCTCTGCGAGAAGCGAATGCCGGTTCACATTAAAGGCAAAGTCTACAAGACGACAGTGCGCCCGGCAATGACCTACGGGTCCGAGTGTTGGCCACTCAAGAAATATAAGTTTGCATGCTGCAAATAATGAGAATGCTTAGATGGGCCGGTGGAGTAACACTACTAGACCATATTAGAGGAAGTTTCAGGGTCAGGCCAATACAGGAAAAGGTCACGAGAGCCGTCTCCGATGGCCTGTCATGAGGCGACCACCTGACCACATGACGAGGATGGTTTTAGAGATGACTGAGAGGCCTAGGAAACGCGGAAGGCCCAAACTAATATGGATGGGACTTGTTCAGAGGAACCTTAAAGATGCAAATTTATTACCCAAGACGACCTAAGACAGGCGTTTCTGGCGACGCCATACTAGGAGAGCCGACCCCAAGTAGATGGGACAACGCTTGGAAGAAGAAGAAAAAAATTTCGAAATCAAAAAAAATGAAAAATTGAGTCATATAATATTGTTGATATTTTGACATGCATTTTAATTTTACATTATTAATAAATGGGTATGAGTATGAATATTATTCAAATGAGTGAGGAGTGAGAAAAGTGAGGGAAAAATTGAAATAATAAAAGAAACGGTAATTTGTTCTAAGGAGTCACGAGGCCGTCTATAGACAGTAAAAATTAAATTAGTAAAAGCTAGGAATCGACCCCGGTCAAATCTGTCTCAAAATCGGAGTTTGCTTCATTGTTTGTATGACCGTTGGACACCCCGTATACACAATAGGCATGATGACTCATGTTAAAATTGATAACATAATGTTGCTAAATGGATAGTAGGTAAACCATCAAATTATTGTAATAAAGTATAAATTAAAAATATAATTAATATCATAAAAAAAAAAAAATTGTCCAAGTGTAAATTTAAAGCTAGCAATAGAACCCCTATGGACCTAAACCCAGTATTTCGCGACCTAAACATTAATTTACTTGATTTCTCTTACAATGATTAGTTCAAATACCAAAGTGTGACGTCATACTTTTGAGTCAATCAGCATGAAGCGTTTCGGGTGCGGCCAGCGAGGTCCATCTTTCACTCATTTTTTTGGGTATTTATGTTATTTTATTGTAGTAGCTCCCATACAAACATTTGTTCTTCTCCAAAAAATCGTTCGAATGGCATCGGGAAAAAAAATGTCATCATGCCTATTGTACACGTGTACAACCCGTATTCCATCGTTGGGCCTGCTCATTCACCTAAAAAACAAATTTTGCGTTATTACCAAGGCCCGAAGAGTAGATCATTTCCGTTTCCATCGAAGCATGTAATATGTATTGTACCTACGTCCCAAACAATCTGAGGAAATGATATCAGTCAGCTACAGAGGAACGTAACCTCACTTGCATTCAAATCATACAGGGTGGAACAAAAATGGGGTGAGAACCCGTTAAGGCCAGATTCGATAAAGTATTGCAATTCCAAAAATGCATTTTTTTTTATTACAAACCCACCCACCTTTCACCCTCGCGGGGGAATGTTGTCATACACAAGCAATGTCAACAAAAACAAGGACTTTAAAGTATAATAAAAATAAATACCGCCCAAGTGCGTGTCGGACCACGCACAACGTAAGGTTCCGGGCCTATTATTCGGTGAAAGAATTTAATAAGCCCATAGGATTTTAGGCTCCATGATTTTTTTCATATTTTTAAAATACATTGTTCAAAAATTAGAGGGGGGGAGGATACAATTTTAGTGACTTTCGGGCAATTATTTCCGACTCTATTATTTTAAAAGCCCTATCGATTGATGTGGCACGGCACACACGTGGGCTTACAATGAAAAAAACCGGCCAAGTGCGTGTCGGACCACGCAAAACGAAGGGTTCCGTGCCTATTAAAAAGGTCGTATCGCCACAGAAATTTTACGGCATTTACGTCCTTTTCTTTGAGGAAGGCAGTTTTTCAGCAATATCTCGAAAACCTCTGAACCGATCTTGTTCAAAACAATTTTCGGTGAATGAAATTATTAAGCCCTATATCCATGAATTTTTCCATATTTTTAAAATACACCGTTCAAAAATTAGAGGGGGGGGGACAGAATTTTAGTGACTTTCGGGGCGATTATCTCCGACCCTGTTCACTTAATCAAAAAAAATGCTAAGAAACCTTATATTTATTTTAAAAGGCCTATCGATTGATGTGCCACACGGGGGTTCACAATGAAATTTTTTTTTTGACTTTTAGTTTTATGTATGGAGTGCACCCCTAAAAAAATTTTTTTTTGTCATTTTAATTACAAACTATGTAGCGGCTAACAAAATACACCTATCCTCAAAATTTTATTCAAATACACCTTATAGTTTTCGAGTAAAATGCCTGTGACATACGGACAGACGGACAGACGGACAGACGGACAGACGGACAGACGGACAGACGGACATGACGAAACTATAAGGGTTCCGTTTTTGCCATTTTGGCTACGGAACCCTAAAAATTGACTTTCAGTTTTATGTATGGAGTGCACCCTAAACATTTTCATTTAATTACAAAAGTAAAATGCCTGTGACATACGGACAGACGGACATGACGAAACTATAAGGGTTCCGTTTTTGCCATTTAGGCTACGGAACCCTAAAAAATGCAATTTTGGAATTGCAATACGCTAACGAATCTGGCCTTAATGGGTTCACACCCCATTTTTGTTACAACCTGTACACATAGGATGAGTCCATGTACAGTCAGCTTCAGAGAAACTTGTGATTAATATGTCAACAAAAAATAAGTATAGCTCTTCCAATTATTACAATTATGTCAATTCCGCATGAATTAATCCTAATCAAGCATAATAATCGTATTAGTTCAGCATCGGACACAGGTGTCGAGCGATGTCTATGACTATTAATTATTGGTAATTGATTATTACGATTCATGATACCATGTGATACTAAAGGGTATGTAATACACTCATAGTTTCGTAATTCTAAAGAATTTCAAAACGTTGTATTAGAAATTACTATAATAAATTGTAACAACAAAGCTAAATTAAGATTAGGTACTTGCCTTAATTGACGTACCTAATAATTATGTCAATTTTTTTTACCGGACTGCCGAAGGAGAGGAGGGTTTTGTTTTTCGAGCGTATGTATGTATGTATGCATATATGTATGTATGTGTGTATGTCTTATTATTTGGCACGCCCTTCAGCCTAAACCGTTTGACGGATTTCGACATATGAGGTGTTGTTAGATTCCTCTTAATCGTGGGAGTGATAATATTTGCAAAACAGCAGTTGGGTTTTTCGAAAAATCTTTTGATTTTTCAGAAATGCTCAACATAGATTTGGCGAACGCATCAGTCACTGTTTGCAGAATTTGATTGCAATGTCATTTGATGGATAGGATTCCGGTTTTGCAGGAGACATTGCTTCGTACAATTATTTTCCAACAGTCGATACATCATCATTGCTATAACATCAGTGTCGTCGCAGCTGGGACGGAAGATTTATCGTTAATGGGCTTAGTTTGGATTTCCATAATGATCATTTAATTTACGCAGGAACATTTACAAGGTGCTTGTGGCGTATTGGCACGCATATAATGGGGTATATTTTTATTGCACTGGCAACACTACAGCCACTCATTTTTCTTGAACTAAGTCCGTTCCAGTTTGGCCCAAATAAATAAAAGAAAACCAAAAACTAAATCGAAAAGAAAATATCTATATAAGTACCGAATACCTGTCACAAAACTTTACGAGAATCGGTTGAGCGTCCACAAAATAATTTTGGGCCAAACTGGAACGGACTTAGTTCAAGAAAATCGGCCAAGTGCGTGTCGGACCACACAAAACGAAGGGTACCGTGCCTATTAAAAAGGTCGTATCGTCACAGAAATCTTACGGCACTTTTTCTTTAAGGAAGGCAGTTTTTCAGCAATATCTCGAAAACCTTTGAACCGATCTTGTTCAAAATAATTTTCGGTGAAAGAATTTAATAAACCAAACTGGACAAGTGAGAGTCGGACTCGCCCGCTGAGAGTTCCGTACCAAATTACAAATGTATAGTTTTCAGATTTTTCCCGGTACTTGTGGTAGAAGACGATATTACTTGCCAAATTTCATAGTTCTAGGTCAACGGGAAGTACACTATAAATTTTCATACCCTTGAATGTCGAAATATACGTTTTTTTGCGGCATAAACGGCCGTATCTTTTATTTACGTTAACTTAGAAGCTTGATTTTTTCACAGCTTCAAGGGACTGTAGACCTGAGTATATGATTTTAATTTCAACTCAATACCTCCACGCGTTCCCTAGTACTTAAGTTCTATATTTACTTCCAACGTAGAAAATATTTAAAATAAGACTTTAACTAATCCCTCATTCGTTAGCTTTCCCGTTTTTTAAGCACTGACACAAACAAATGGAGCACGGATTACGGTGCTCAAAGATTCGAGATATTTAGATTAGAATGTTTTAGATTAATTTGAACAAGTTTCTGGCGAATTAATTTGCTCTTTTCAAAGTTTATGGAACTAAAGGCAAGAAAAAGGCTCAGGGGATTTTATGCATCTATCCAATATAGAGTGTCGTCTATTATATGTATATAAAGAAAACACTTTTTTTAAATATTGTAATTGAATAATAAAGCACCGTATAAGGTTAAGGTTAGGTATAAGGTTTTGCATTTAGCGGCACTTGGGGAAAAAGGTCTCCACGGCTTTTTTGGTTCATGTTCTTACGCTCTATTGACGAAATTTTCTTTGACCAATTTGCATACAATTTTCTACATTTCGTAGAAATTGCGTTTACTGCCCTCCTTACAATACTCGTGTGTAAAATCATTTTTCTCAAAAATGGCCCGCAAAGTGTACATTAGTCGCTACATATTGGAAGGTAAAGTGTATAGTTTCAGGTCAGATCAAAATTAAAAAATAAAAAACATTGCAGGCCGCCTGGAATGTTACATATAAATTCCTTTATTTGTCGAGTACCAAACTTTTTAAAAAGTTGAAACCGGCATATAAAAGACGGCACAGGTCGTATTCAGCCAATTCAACTCGTGTTTTTCTGTTGCAAACGCGACGCTTTTCTACGTGTCTCATCTCAAATAGTTTGCGTTTTTCGGTGGAAAAATACACTTGCGATTCGGTTTAAAAAGAAAAAACGGCGGGAAATCATTAATATTTTCACGTTGTGCAACGATATTTAAAGTTTATTATTCCCCCATTTTTGAGAAAAGCACTATATTAGCCTTAGCCGGAATGGCAATTGCAGGCTTCGTATTATAATTAAACGTTTAATCAAATACTCAGCCTGCAATTGCCTCCTTCCCGGCCACGGCAATAATGTACTATTGACCGACCTTGAAATACAATGTCCTTTAATCCGTGAAACCCCTAATTAAATTGCTAACGGTGAAAAAAAAGTCGAATTGGGAATATCAGTAGGTAAACACACAAATACCAACATATACCTGCGATACGCTACATTTAAACTAAGCACAACTTGTAGCTAGAAATTTAATCTATTTACTAATTGAATCAATCCGCATAGCTTCGTAGTTACCAGGGGTATTATGACTTAGCTAAGTAAATTAAAATCTGTTTCCATTGCAGATTAATTGGTTCCTAAGGCAAGCACTATACTTGCTTTACTCTGAAGTTAACAAAAAAAAATGCTTTATAGCATTGTACGCGTTTTGTGCCACAAGTTCTTGTTTTGTGCGATACTTGTAAACATTAAATAAATAAATTAAAAAACCGGACAAGTGCGAGTTCAACTCGCGTGGTGAGGGTTCAGTAAAATATTGAGAATTTTCCCGTTACTTTGAATACTCAAACTTCTTATAGGTTTTCCTGTAATGTCTAGGCAAGGAACTATTTTCCATATTTTTTTCAGAATTTTATGTTTTAGTTTCGGAGATAACGGGGGGGATGGTCAATATTCGTCTTTTTTCCTAAATAACTTCAAATCTGTTTTTGCTAAAATTATAATAAAAATATATCTGATATGCTGACAACAACCTCTTTCATTTGATATGTCACACAATACAGTTTGCGTCACTTTTTTTTTTATTTTTCCAGTTTACCCCGCAAAAGTTACGCGTACATCTTTGGATCACCAATTTACATATGTTTACCAAATTTCAACTCAATCGGTCCAGTAGTTTCGGAGCAAATCGGCTGTGACAGACGGACAGACAGACGCACGAGTGATCCTACCTTATAAAGCCTACCTATACCTTAAAAAGCCTAACCTGTCAGAATCAGAACGAGCCCGGGCACCTAACCCAAACGGGGCTATGCCTAAAGCATTTTCACATCGAGAAAAAAAGGCTTTTACCAAGGTACCGCGCCGTTTCAGGCAGCGAAGCAAACGAAATTCTATGCTTCAGCTTGGGCTGAAAATCGTTTGTATGTCGAGCAGTCACGCTGTCACGCTGCCCCGTTTCTCAACCGATTCTCGTGAAATGTTGTGAGCAGGTTCGTTAATGTCACCTTTTCGAATAAAGACAGGCTCCCTCTATTTTTAAGTTCTACATTCACGGGCGCGCCACGTAGTTGTCACTTCATCGCGTCTTGTTGTTTCGATGTTAACTAGCGCTTCATTTGTCTCAGCTACAAATGGATGCGATCAAATGATGGACGTTGAGCTTGATGTTCCAAGTTTCCAACGTTGAATTTTGATATTCATGACCACACTCGGGCGGATCCGCGTAGTTTTTTTCGCTGGTTCTTCTCGAGGCAGAGGTTTTCTTTCCGAACTGGTGGTAGTTTATCGACATTCATAGGTGCATGTAATAAGCTTAAATTTAAGAATAAATTCAAATATTCCGCAGTGTCTCAAGACGAGAGTCTTTGACCAGTGTGTGTTGCCAGTGATGACGTATGGTACGGAAACGTGGTCGCTTACTATGGGCCTCAGAAGGCTCAAAGTCACCCAAAGGGCAATGGAGAGGGCTATGCTGGGAGTATCTCTGTATGATCGCATCAGAAATGAGGCTATCCGCAGCAGAACCAAGGTAACCGATATAGCCCTCCGAATCGCTAAACTTAAGTGGCAGTGGGCACTTTGCACGTAGAACCGATCGCCGTTGGGGCGGAAAGGTTCTCGAGTGGCGACCACGTACCGGAAGGCGCAGCGTGGGTAGGCCCCCCACAAGGTGGACTGATGACCTGGTAAAGGTCGCTGGAGTCCGCTGGATGCGGGTGGCGCAGGACCGGTCATTGTGGCACTCTTTGGGGGAGGCCTATGTCCAGCAGTGGATGTCTTTCGGCTGATATGATGATGATGTTGATGATGAAGAATAAATTACTTTGACGTTGTTTTTTTTTAGATTTGACATTCATGGAATGACTTTGGCGCAGTGCTCGTCCATTTGACTCAAGTGCGTGGTTTGTAAAATGTATGGGTAATTGCCCTAAATGTTACGAAACTGTAAAAAGTTAAATCGAAGATCGGATTAAGGCTCTTAACTCATCATCATCATCATATCAGCCGAAAGACGTCCACTGCTGGACATAGGCCTCACCTAGAGAGTGCCAAATTGACGGGTCCTGCGCCACCCGCATCCAGGCTCTTAACTATGTACAATTTTCGTGAATGGCGAACTTAACAGATTATTATTTATATTGGTTGAATAGCTGACCTACATCATAAATCCTACATGGACAATAAGTCGCACCCTTAGAATGAAACCGACCGAACTCAAAAAAATCGACAAAATGAGTTAGCAACACGTATCGACTCAAAATTACATACTGCATCAAGATGTGTTGTTAACTCATTTTGTCGATTTTTTGAGTTCGATCGGTTTCATTCTAAGGGTGCGAAGTATTTTACTTGATAGACAGCGACTTAAGGGTTCATTAGAAACCTCTTCGATTGTACTGCCACAGGAGCCAATTTCAATATTTAGCAAATTAGGTAAAAAAGGCAAATTGCTTTGTTTGAATACTTGTATCTATACTTATAATAAAACCAATATATAGAATGGACCTTTAGAATAAATACAGGCTATATTTGACCCCGCGGCTCCGCCCAGCCTATTATTTATTTATTTTAATTATAACAAATAAAATGAACCTACAAGGTATTTAACTGTAACACTATATTAGCTAAACACAGATCATAACTTAGCTTGCTACTTTCTCAGACTGCAGCCTATAAAGTTTATCAGGTACTCTATAATACGCGGCTAGCTTAAAAACTGTCAATTTGATTTCAATTCAATACGTTACAACAGATAGAACCTCAGAGCTTGGGCAGACATAAAACAGCGAGGACGCGTGTCGTAAAGATTGGCCGCGACGTGCACTCAATAGAGACAAAATAAATAGTGAAAGGGGAACCTTTAGGTTTAGAAGTTTTGGGACTCCTAATAAATTCCCAAACTTTTTAATCTTGTAATGAAGTTCCTAATCCTACTAGCCCTCAAATAGCTATATAATAATTAATAACTAAAAATATACTCTAAGAACAGCGGAGGGTGGGGGTCACGAAATATATTTATATACTAAGGAGTTCGCGCCAAGAAAACGGCTGCAGTTCCAGAGGGGTAATTTTGTAACTTTTCGAACGAGCGCTAGGACAAATCGTTTTCCCATACAAAAAATAATTTGGATCTACTTACTTAACGTACGTAAGAATCGTTACTCAATCGACAAGCAGAGGGGTGATCACGTAACTTTTCACAACTCAACTGTCATTTTCCCATACCAACAGTGACATTTAGATCTACCTGAGGTACGTATGTACATACAATGCGTTACGTGACCAACCAGCTGGTTTCTTTAGAAAGAAAAAAGAAGTGCAATGGCATGTCAAACCAAATTTAAAATGAGGAGAAGTGCATTTGTTTTGATTTGTTTGATTTTAGAACAAATGTAATTTCTAAAAAACAATCAATTTCTTATCCAAGCCGCTTGGTTTATATTCCATTAAGTATTTTTACTTGTGTGCGGTCTGAGGGTATACCCAGTATTGAATTATTCAAAATGGAAGCCTGCTAACTAGTATCGGAAAGAATTAAAGTCCAGGGCTGGTCACTATTGTACTATAAATGAAACATAAAATAAAACATAGGTACAAAATGAAAAAGCCCGATCGCGTTTCCATTTCTTCTCCGAACTGCATGATACTACGATAGCTATGCCGGACAGCAAAAGCAAATAACACAACACAAGCAACTTTATGAAAGCCGATTTGAGGTAAATATTTCGGAGCATATTTCGATGAACTGGACCGATATGTGAGAACTGAATGTATTTTTAGACTGTAAAATTGATTTGTTTTCTGGTATTTTTACTGGGTATTTCGACATCTGATACAAGTCTTAATTGAGCCTACTATCTGACTGGTTCATTTTGTGTAATATTTTCCGCTAGTATTTTGAATACGCGAGTGGTTGAATGCGTTATCATCAAATGTGGACGAATGTCACAATAGTTATTTACGATACAAGTGCAGAAAATAGGAAATTCGCACCGAGTGTAAGCAAGATTTGACATTATTAATAAAAACGGGACAAGTACGAGTTCAACTCGCGTGGTGAGGGTTCCGTATATAACTAAATTTCATAAAAATATTGAGAATTTTCCCGTTACTTTGGATACTCAAACTTCTTGTAGGTTTTCCTGTAATCTTTAGGCAAGGAAATATTTTCCATATTTTTTTCAGAATTTTAAGCCTAGTAGTTTTGGAGATAAGGGGGGAATGATCAATTTTCGTCTTTGTTCCTAAATTACTTCATATCTGTTTTTGCTAAAATTATAAAAAAAAACTCAGATGCTTACAACAACCCCTTTCATTTGATATGTCACACAACACAGTTTGCGAAACTTTTTTAGAAGAAGAAGCCATGTGCGTACTCAACACTTTCTTCCTTTATTAATCTAATGGTAATTGAGTAATTTAACACCTTCATGCAGGAAGAAAATGTATTATTCTTGAGCTTAAAAAGTAAATGCCTTTCACTATAGCGTAATAAGATCATTTTTCAAACCATATCTAGCAATGTGACATGCCGCCTTCTACCACTCTTATCTTTAATAAATAAATATTTATTTATTTATATCAAATTAAAACTAAACATCGAATAGTGATTTATAATACCTACTCGTGTCTTAGAGAAATTTACTTAATTTTAACCTAAGGAAACCGCTCATTGTCATTGTACTCTGGTATGGAAGTGGATAATATGACTTCTTAGCTTCTAGCTGCGACTTCGTCCGTGTGGAACTCGTTTGTATCGGGCGAGTACCTCTATAAAAATGTCTGCCTCCCATTTCACTTCCTTAGGGGATGATTTCCGGGATACTATCCTATGTCCTTCTCCGGGATTCAAACTATATACCGAATTTCATCTAGATCGATCCAGTGGTTTAAGCTTAAACAGACAGACAGACAGACAGAGTTACTTTCGCATTTATAATACTAGCTTCTACCCGCGACTTCGTACGCGTATAAATTATGGATTACATGATTATGATTCGTCCTAAAAATAGCCTATTAAATAATATCAATTAGGATTTTGGTCAAGTGCGAGTCGGATTCTAGTTTTCCCACACATTTTGAGACCCAGCGCCTGATGAAAGCAACGAGCATAAATATTTGGTTTCCATACAAAGTTTGATGGAACTTTTTGGGTCCCTAAATGGGATGAAATTTGACATAAATCATCAATAGTCCTCTTCTGATATTTAAGGTACACAACTGGAAAGTTTCATATAAATTAGTCCAGTAGTTTTTGAGATTAAGTGGAACGTACATCCATCCATCCGTCCATACATCCAAACTTTCACGTTTATAATATTAGGAGGATTAAAGTAGGTATGAATTTGTATTGATAAACCCAAGGACTTTAGTCATCATAAATGAAAGAAAAGCAGTTTTAGAATTTATAATTTCTTGACATGTCTAAAATACTACTAATAAATCCACGGTTGACCTCACGTATTAAATGTCACGACAGGCGACATGTTTAGAACTCTTCGAGAGTTCTTCTTTAGGATGATTGTTTTTGGGGCAATTGTCGCTTGAATCGCTGCCCGCGTTCGCTCCGATCGCCAGTCTACCCTAGTATTATAAAACCGGTTCTATAAAATCACACAATCTAAAAGGATTCCAGCAAGCTGTTTACAGAATCTAAGTGCTCGCTAACAGATACCGGGTTCCCGTTTAATGGTAGTGTACGATTTCACGTCCAGAACAGGCTTCTTATGTACGTCTACGACCACAAAATAAATAATTTACTTTAAAAACAAAGTTTTAACCGGCTTCAATTCAGTACTTCGCCAAACCACATAGGTAGGTCACATTTCCTTTCCATTTTACCACATGAACTGATTTCCGAGAGCAAATGCGGTGATTATTACAGAAAAAATCCAAGTCGCTATATGTGGGCTGTAAATATTTGAGGAGTTCCGTTGATTCCTCAAGGATCTCAGAATTGACACTTTATTAGTTGCTACTTTAACGGAATCATGTCAGAATCTTTGACGTACTTTACATCCTTGAGGAGTTCCATAAGTCATATGTGGTCTTCATCAGTTCCACTTCACCAAAATTGCGATTTCCGAGGGAAAATACACGATTTACAATAGAAAATACCGAAATCACTACACGCGTGCTTATACAATTTGAGGGTTTCCCTCGATTTCCCTGGGATCCTATCATCAGATCCTGACTTGTGCTCACCTGAATAACTAGAAAGAATACGATTAAAGGTCACGTAGGTAATTATAAAATTTCATAAAATATCCTCCAACACTCATTCAACACAGCACAACAATCGTTGAGCAGTTGTACCTTCCATCATCAGCTCACCAACATGAATAGCTTTAGAAAATACATGAAACACGGAATACGTGCCTGTAAAATTTGAGGGATGCCCTCGATTTCCCTGGGATCCCATCATCAGATCCTGACTTGGTGAAAATGGGACCATCTCAGGAGTATACATTTTGTTTGACTTCAAGTTTTCAGGTGGCTGTCGTGCCACCAAAAAGGGACACCTCTGTGGCGGCACGACAGGTACCTAAGTGAAATAGACGGTTCCCTAACTTTATGGCCCCACGCGCAGCGAGCGTTTGGTTACAACATAAACCATTTATCGTGCCCTCGTCAAAAGCGATGGAACGCCGTTCCAAAATCCACATTTAGGAAGCTAGCAAATTAGTATTTGACGACAAACATGCACATTTCGTCGAGTCGTTGGAAAGTTTGCTCTTGAACGAGCTTTGGGTGGCTTCAAAGTGTGTAGTAGTATTTTTAGGTCGTTATTTCGTCGTATAACATTGGGGTATTCTTCATGATTTGCTACTAGCTTTAGCCCGCGACGTCATCCGCGTATACCTACTCGTTAGTCGTTTTAAGGAATTTAATACTACGCCTGGACACAATTTAAAATGAATAATGCTATTAGACTTTCGCTGGCACAGCATTAATTATGCAGGCGGTGCTTCATCTTTCAGAGATGATATCCCGGACGAAAACTACCCTATGTCCTTTCCAGGGTATCAAGTCTTTTCAGCGGTTTAAATATGAAAAGGTAACGATTAGTTTCTGACCACATCACAGTTTGTTATGTTGCCATCTTATGTACCTATATATTTAATCTATGTATGATATGGCCTTTCTAGGAACCCATATACGCCACACACTCAATACGACACAAGATATACATGCTTTATCATCATACATCATGATGCAAATATGGAACCTTTATTAAGGGGATGCATAACAAGAATTTTCTTTCTGTTCTGTTCTGAAAGATAATGTTCGGATATACATATATTATTTATTTATAGTACACATTTTGTTGCCAAAACACGATTGCTTAAAATTTCATCCATAGGACAAATCAAAGTTGTGTACTAGGTAGGTACTTTTCTTTTTATTACCCCCCGACGAACAAGAGGGGGGTTGTAATTAATGTGTATCTGTGTGTCTGTGGCAACGTAGCAGACGTCAGACGGATGACCCGATTTGAGTGCGGTTTTCAAAAAATACAGTAAGATGACAAAAAAGATATAAAAAACCGGCCAAGTGCGAGTCGGACTCGGACACGGAGTCGCACGAAGGGTTCCGTACCATTATCTATAAAAACGGCATAAAAATTATGTCTGTTGTATGGGAGCCCCAGTCCGACTCGCACTTGGCCGGTTTTTTAGTATGTGTTGTTATAGCGGCAACAGAAATACATAATCCGTGAAAATTTCAACTCTCTAGCTATCACGGTTCTTGAGATACAGCCTGGTGACAGACAGACGGACGGACGGACGGACAGCGAAGTCTTAGTAATAGGGTCCCGTTTTTACCCGTTGGGTACGGAACCCTAAAAAGGGAACGGGCAGTAGTCCCCACGCTGGCTCAGTGCGGGTGGGGGACTTCACATACACCTTTGAATTTCTTCGCAGATGTATGCAGGTTTCTTCACAATGTTTTTCCTTCACCGAAAAGCTATCAAATTATATTCCGTACTCAAGTTACAAAAAACTCATTGGTACGAGCTGGGATTTGAACCTACAACTGCCACATGCCTGAACCACTAGGTTACCGTAGCATTTATTAAACGACAAAACCAAGTTATAATAACGATATTTTACCTCAACAAATATGTACTATACCTAAAACTTTACAAATTAAGAGTTTTATCGACAATTGTCCAAAAAAGACCTTCCCGAAGGGTCTGGCATATCTATATTTCGTGCGCGGAAGACACAAACGTGCCTCTTACGCGGGGGCGTGGCTCACGTGAATCAAGGCATCGCCTTAACAATAAATAACCAAATTCTAGAGCTCCACGTACTAAAATTTCAAGCGCTATCGCCATCTATCATGAGGCAATCCGGCTATGCTATTCACTTGTTTCACTACACCTCACCGATCACTAGTATATCTTGACACAGGGATTAATAATAACAAGACGTATATAGAGGTCTGACTTACACTGGTTTTACTGAGATGAGGTAGCGTTGTGGATAGTGGCCGAGCTTCGTGTCTGCTTCGGATAGCTTGTATAAATTATTTCAATAGCCGTAGTGCTACGGGTCGTTCGTTCAGTGACCATTTTTAGTGCCGTGGCGTTAAAAATATTGTCGGAAAATTACTTAGTACATTAAATAAATAGGTAATAATAAATATTAGGAGACAATCTTCCACAAATCCAACCAGCCCCATAGTAAGTACAATAAGGTATGTGTTAAGGGTACATCCAAGATTCAGAAACAAATATGCTTATTAACTACCAGGTCTATGTCCAGCAGTGGACGTCTTCCGGCTGATATGATGATGATGATGATGATGCACAAATATTTGCCTTTACTGGGATTCGAACCCAGGACCTACAGCTTCGTAGTTAGCGTCACTACCCACTAGGCTAACCGGTCGTCAAATGATCATGATTGACTATAAATCATTGTTATAATAAGCGTACGAAGTTCTATGCTGAAGCAGAAGCTGAAGCTTGGGCCGAAAATGGTTCGTATGTCTGGCGTCTGTTACGCTGTCACGCTGTCCGGCTGTTCTCCTCTACATGTCGCATTTCTCAACCGGTTCTCGTGAATTTTTGTGAACATGTTTAATAATTATATCTATAGTTTTTTGTCGATTCAGGTTTTTGAAATAAAAAAAAACCAGCCAAGTGCGAGTCTGACTCGCGCACCGAGGGTTCTGTACAAAAATTTAACAACGCATAGTAGTTAAGTCATGAGCATGAGCACCTATAGCGCCATTATTGGTGCATTTTGTTACTAGGTAACTTGCGCGACCAAGGAACTCGGTAAGTAAGTATTACTAGAGTAAAAGCACTGGTTTAATGAATTAAGGGTATATTTTCATATTAGAATCACAAGCGCAGACAAGCTATTAACTCGATGACATTCTCACTGACGTTCCTTCAGGCGGCAGATTCCATCTGACAGGTCCCCGAAGGTGCGTTCGGAAACACTGCTACAGTATGTAAGAATAAGAGAGACGAAATGAATTATCGGTTCAGAAATCTCCTCTGGCTTCTCGGCAGACAGACGACCCTATCTCTAACCAATAAGCTGAAAGTTTATTGCTCAGTAATAAAACACATATGGATATATGGCATCCAACAAATCCAATATACCTCCAAAGAGCTCAAAACAACATCCTAAGGGTACCTATTGTCATTGGCGCCCTGATACGCTCACAACTCAGAAATCCACGAGTATCTGGAAATCCCAACCATACTTAAAGAGGCAAAACGCAGCTAACTACAAGGACCGACTAGCATCTCATCCAAACCCCCTATCACAGATGCTTCTCAAGCCAAACCTAATGAAGAGACCCAAGAGAGCCAATGTGCTGCCTGACTAGGGGAAACTAGGGCAATGGCCCTAATTTGCCAATCTCCAACTTCTCTCAACTCATCTGCTCATAGTTGTTGTGACTGATCGAAGATTCATCGTCATCATTATCATATCAGCCGAAAGATGTCCACTGCTGAACATAGGCCTCTCCCAAAGAGGGCCACAATGACCGGTCCTGCGCCACCCGCATCCAGCGGACTCCCGCGACCTTTACCAGGTCAATTCAGTCCACCTTGTGGGGGGCCTACCCACGCTGCGCCTTCCAGTACGTGGTCGCCACTCGAGAACCTTGCCGCCCCGATTGCGATCGGTTCTATGTGCAATGTACGTGCGATCGAAGATTAACATGAACTTTTTTTTTTTGTGGAATTACTTTTTGGAGACTTCCAACTTTTTTTTAATACAGACTCGTGATGTCTAATGCTCACAGAGCCACTAGCAGTAATAATCTCGGAAACCGAAGTCGGACATTAGAGTTGAAATACTCTCTTGGTTATAACGACTACGGTTACGTCATTATACATCGAAGATTTATGATTTCCCCTTACAAATCGAATTGAAATTTACGCGTAAACGAATTACTACGAGCGTGGCTTGGTTAAACATAGATCGAATATTATGAAATTGAATTATTGGTCGTAAAAAGATTCTGACATCATTTGTCTATTACTAATTGATACATTGGATTTTTGCAATTATAACTAGGTATATAACTGTACTGTTCAATTTGAATTCTAATATACTCGTACATACCTACCTAAGTACTTAAAACCTACCAAAAAGTTGAGGAACTCGAGAGAACTGTAAAGGAATTTCATACAAAATTGAAGGCCTAGGCCAGCAACTATTTTTTTTTTAATTTTACCTATTCATGAACAGGCTAAACAGCTGAATTATATTTTTGAGTGGTGCATTTTTTTATTTCATTGCATATGTTTGAGAAATAGTACACATACACTGCAGACGCCGGGAAAGAAGGGCTTGCCGGGTGAGTATGTATAGACGGCCGACCGTAGGGAGGCCGGATAGTGATACGAAGCCGGCAAACCCTTTTCACGGCGAGGCATGTATAGTGCTATTCTCAAACATATGCAATGAAATAAAACAATACACCACTCAAAATAGTAAATTAATTTTCCCTCCAATCCCTCCATACTTTGTTTTTTTTTCTAGGAAAGTCGTCCGTATTTCGCGTGTGTAGTGTTCGAATAGACCTTATTAGGGCCATTATACATAACCGGATAATAAGAATCTTAATTTTTATAATGAATAAAATAAATGCAGAGGATTTTAAATATTGTCTATGGTCTCTGGTGACTTACGTATGGATAATATTTTAAATTTATTCATCAACACATTGAATCATTCATATTTGTATTCTTAATAAAGGTTCGTGTGTAATAGGCATTAACACGGATATTTTTGGTCCGTTAACCATTCAGCCACTAGTAAAAATAAAAAATATATAATTCAGTTGTTTTGCCAGTCGATGAACACAGACGCCATGTTAACATTAAAATTTTTAAAAAGTTACTTCCCGGCCTAGGCCTTCAATTTTGTATGAAATTCCTTTACAGTCCTCTGGAGTAGTTCCGCCCGAAACGTGATACTTTGAAGCCTGTTATAACGCACGTAAGGACGACATTTCATTGCATGTTTGAGAAAAGCACTATACATGCCTGGCTAGGGTTTGCGCGGATCCGGATATTTCCATACAAGTCGGATCCGGATTGCAAACCCTATGCCTGGGGGCCGATTTTTGACTTTCGAGCGCTCGACTCTTTCACTCGAAAACTGTCTAAAACTATGAAATGCTATTTTGAAATAGCAGTAGATAATTGGGAAACGAGTGGTATTGACCACTCGTATTTAATTATATCGGTAGAAAGTAAGTGCCTGCAATTTGGAAACTACAATCGTATTTACGTTTATTTAATTTTCGAGCGCTCGAAAGTCAAAAATCGCCTCCCAGGCCGTGAAAAGGGCTTGCCGGGTGAGTAGGTATAGACATACGAACGGTAGGATAGTGATACGAAGCTTCTTTCCCGCCGTCTGCAGTAATGTACTTATTCCTGCTGGTGTGGTGCCAATAAAACTTACCTAGGACGGCCAAGTCAAAACGGCTGATGGTACGAAGAACTGAGCTGCGTTTACCTGCAATAAAATGTCACAATGAAGTCAAATCTATTCATTTATAGTATTTGTTTTTTTGTTTGGTGATCACCCAATGTCACTGAAGCATGTGCATAGTGCATACTACCGATCCTCACCTGTACCTCGTTCTATATAGGTACCTAACATTAGAATTTTAACGGACTAATACATCTACGTTTCTTTGTTTGTCTAGGATATCAATTGACCTAAAGGACAATATGGACATAGAACGGGAACGGAGGGCCCTGTCAGTGAGGGCCAATATGATATCCCGTAAGTTCGCGCGGTGTACGAGGGAGGTTAAAATTACCCTATTCAGGGCATACTGTACCTCCCTATATACGTGTTCCCTGTGGAGAAATTACACGCAACGGGCCTACGGGGCCCGGCCCTCCGGATCCAATTTAACAACGCGTTCCGGGTGCTGGTGGGGCTGCCTCGCTTCTGCAGCGCATCAGGGATGTTCGCAGAAGCGCGCGTCGACTGCTTCTACGCAACTATGCGCAAGCGGTGCGCATCCCTGGTGCGCCGGGCGCGGGCCAGCCCCAACCGTGCAACCCCATCCTGCGTTTAATAGCAGGCAGATTTGATTATCCGTATATAAGGCACTGTTGTGAAATGCATGTCTCCAACAGTGCCTATCTGTATTAATATTAATTTTGATCTAGGTGCTGAATTGTGTAATTTTAAACTTTTATTGTATGAGTCTTGTGTAACTCGAAATAAATGCTTTCATTCATTCAAACATGATCATTGAGTCATTTTTAAAAAAAAAACTATATTAATGTTTTAGGGTTTCAAAATAGTTTTCACCTCACTAGCTCGAAAAGCCGTTTTTTAGGTCTTTCCGAGCTATGGATATGTACTGATGTGGCCGACGACCACAACAGTACATATCCATAGTAAGCGTTGTGAGGCAGCGTACTTACGGCGTGAATTATAAATAGGAGACCATAGTCTTATTGAGCTTACTATGGGGACAGTTCGATTTTTGTAAGATGGTCCCCATATTTATTCATTTAATTTTACATTTTTAGGGTTCCGTTCCTCAAAAGGAAAAAACCGGCCAAGTGCGTGTTGGACCACGCAAAACGAAGGGTTCCGTGCCTATTAAAAAGGTCGTATCGTCACAGAAATTTTACGGCACTTACGTCCTTTTCTTTGAGGAAGGCAGTTTTTCAGCAATATCTCGAAAACCTTTGAACCGATCTTGTTCAAAACAATTTTCGGTGAATGAAATTAATAAGCCCTATGTCCATGAATTTTTCCATATTTTTAAAATACACCGTTTAAAAATTAGAGGGGGGGGGACAGAATTTTAGTGACTTTCGGGGCGATTATCTCCGGCTCTATTCACTTAATCAAAAAAAATGCTAAGAAACCTTATATTTATTTTGAAAGGCCTATCGATTGATGTGCCACACGGGGGGTCACAATGAAAATTTTTTTTTTGACTTTTAGTTTTATGTATGGAGTGCACCCCTAAAAAAAATTTTTTTTGTCATTTTTATTACAAAACTATATAGCGGCTAACAAAATACACCTTTCCTCAAAATTTTATTCAAATACACCTTATAGCGTTCGAGTAAAATGCCTGTGACATACGGACAGACGGACAGACGGACAGACGCACAGACGGACAGACGGACAGACGGACAGACGGACAGACGGACATGACGAAACTATAAGGGTTCCGTTTTTGCCATTTTGGCTACGGAACCCTAAAAGGAACCCTTATAGGATCACTCGTGCGTCTGTCTGTCCGTCTGTTACAGCCGATTTGCTCCGAAACTACTGGACCGATTGAGTTAAAATTTGGTACACATAATGTAAATTGGTGACCCAAAGATGGACGCGTAAAGTAAATTAATGAATTCTGAACAAGGAGGCCACTTTTAAGGGGTAAACTGGAAAAAAAAAAATCGCAAACTGTATTGTGTGACATATCAAATGAAAGAGGTTGTTGTAAGACTTGTAAGCATCTCAGATAATTTTTTTTTATAATTTTAGCAAAATAAGATTTGAAGTAATTTAGGAAAAAAGACGAAAATAAACAATCCCCCCCCCCTTATCTCCGAAACTACTAGGCTTAAAATTCTGAAAAAAAAATGGAAAATAGTTCCTTGCCTAAAGATTACAGGAAAACGTATAAGAAATTTGAGTATTCAAAGTAACGGGAAAATTCTCCATATTTTACGGAACCCTCACCACGCGAGTTGAACTCGCACTTGTCCGGTGTTTTCCGCAAAACCCCACTTTTATTGCTCTTGAGTGAACGTATTGATTGATGACTGTCTAAATAGTCTAATGCTATTGTTGTATCACCCACCGTAAAGGAATGTCCGCACCCATTTTTAGCCAGTCTCGATTCCGTTTACCAAACATCACCTCTAACCTCAATAATGTGTTGTTTGACATACCTCGCATCGATGACGTACACTTGATCTCATAATAGCCGAGTTTCATGTTTCGTTTGTTTGCTTACTCGACACGATGCGCAGACAACAGAAAATAATATGTGTCCGTCAAATAAAAACATTTGTGTTTTCGACCTTCTCACGGCTTGTATAACCTTTAATTAGTGTTTAACCGTTCATAGAATAGGAGCATGTTCTGTTTTATTTATTACCCGACTTCAAAAAGGAGGAGGTTCTCAATTCGTGGGATATTTTATTTTTTATGTACCTAGGTTCTCCGATTACTCGAAGGCGCCTGGACCGATTTGGAAATAGTACATTGTTTAACGAAGGCGAAAGGTTTTTGATGACTCGAGTTTGCAATATTCTTTCGCCCGTGTTATACACAATGTTTTTCATCACATTTGCGAGGAAATAAATAACTACAAAAGACACATACAGCCGCACCAATCAAAAAATTAACAACTTCACTTCCAGTACAGTGCTAGTGGAGCGCGCAGCTTCAATATTTCAACCAATCACAGAGATTTTTTTTTTCAACCAATCACAGAGCAACCATATTTGCTTAAGCCAATCAGAGGGTTCTATATTTTAAAACTAAACTTAACAGCCGGTGGGAGGTAAAACGGTTATAACTGCTCTGTACGCTCGCAAGTAATAACGCCATTGACGAGCAAGTGTGATGAAAAAACATTGGTGTTTTCGACCTTCTTACGGCCTGTATAACATTGAATTAGTGTTTAACCGTTCATAGAATAGGAGCATGTTCTGTTTTATTTATTACCCGACTTCAAAAAGGAGGAGGTTCTCAATTCGTGGGATCTTTTATTTTTTATGTACCTATGTTCCCCGATTACTCGAAGGCGCCTTGCCCGATTTGGAAAATTCTTTTTCTCAAACATGCAATGAAATGTCGTCCTTACGTGCGTTATAACAGGCTTCAAAGTATCACGTTTCGGGCGGAACTACTCGAGAGAACTGTAAAGGAATTTCATACAAAATTGAAGGCCTAGTAATTTTTTTTTAATTTTAATATTAACATGGCGTCTGTGTTCATCAACAGGATAAACAGCTGAATTCTATTTTTTTTTTTTTTCTAGTGGCTGAATTGTTATCGGACCAAAAATATCCGCGTTAATGCCTATTACACATGATTCAGTGTGTTTGATGAATAAATTAAAAATATTATCTATACGTAAGTCACCAGAGGCCATAGACAATATTTAAAATCCTCTGCATTTATTTAATTCATTATAGAAATTAAGATTCTTATTATCAAGTCATGTCTAATGGCCCTAATAGGGTCTATTCGAACGCTACACACGCGAAATACGGACGACTTTCGTAAAAAAAACATTAAGTATGGAGGAATTGGAGGGAATATTAATGTACTATTTTGAGTGGTGCATTGTTTTATTTCATTGCATATGTTTGAGAAAAGCACTATACATGCCTCGCCGTGAAAAGGCTTGCCGGCTTCGTATCACTATCCGGCCTCCCTACGGTCGGCCGTCTATACCTACTCACCCGGCAAGCCCTTCTTTCCCGGCGTCTGCAGTAATGTACTATTTTGTTTAAAGGGTATTCTTTCCGGGTGGTCCCATGGTCATCAGGTCAGGACCCAAAGATGGGATCCAGGGGCGGCTTTAGGTACCTATGGTGCAGGGTGTGCGTTGCGGTCCTAGGGGGCGCCGAGCGCGCTCGCCGCGCGCGCCGACCTACTAGAGGGCGCTAGGGTGATGATTGCCCGATGCGAGCATTGCGCCGATCGCTCCGCTTGTGCATAAGCATGGCCTAAAGGCTTCTGAAAGGCATGGCGTTTAAGCAGCCGTGATTTTTCACGGCACAATTCCTGCATTATTGCACGGTGCCGTGTTTCAGATTCGCCTGTCATTGCTTGAGGCTTACTAGGGTTGTCGCAATACTAAACTGTATACCGATTAGTAGTATTTTCAAGTATTCTCGTAATAAACAATTAAGTAATGTACTTGTTTGATTGCATCAAAACTTTGTAAAGCATAGCAGCATCAATGCATATACCTTATTTACATATGTATAATAGTATAATCACCAATTTCCCGTAGGGGTAGACAGAGATCAAGGATTTTCACTTACTAAGTTCTTGACAGTTGGGAGTTTCTCTGCGTGATCGTATCAGAAATAAGGCTATCCGCAGCAGAACCAAGGTAATCGATATAGCTCTCCAAGTCGCTAAACTTAAGTGGCAGTGGGCGGGGCACATTGCACGTAGAACCGATGGCCGTTGGGGCGGAAAGGTTCTCGAGTGGTGACCACGTACCGGAAGGCGCGGCGTGGGTAGGCCCCCCACAAGGTGGACTGATGACCTGGTAAAGGTCGCGGGAGCCCGCTGGATGCGGGTGGCGCAGGACCGGTCACTTTGGCACTCTTTGGGGGAGGCCTATGTCCAGCAGTGGACGTCTTTCGGTTGATATGATGATGATGATGATGAAGTTCTTGACAAACCTTTCTTGCTGCTTTCAGTTTCATTACATTCTTCATACATGCTCGTCGGTTTGGGGTAATAATAATTATTATGCAAATTTATTGTGTGAAAAATATAACAAGCCAAGTTCATGCCTAGCACTGGCGACGCCGCAGCCCTGTTTCATATACACACACAGAAATACACACATACACTCACACAATTCACATTACCTATCACACATCACGATCCTCTTTTATTGCTTTTGCTACCGGGAATGTTGCCGGTTCTATAAATATGAATGTAATATTTAATCGACTTTAATCGCAAAATACTGTAAAGAAACTAGTCTAAAATCATACTTATTTCCAAGCAAATAGGATATGAAGACAAATGATACTTAAGGCGTGTAAATGTCGTAGGGAAATGGGGACCTATGAAGCCTCATCCGGTGGATTTACGGATTTCGATGATATACGTGTCCGTAATCTTCTTCTTATCTTATCTAGTTGAGGGCCCTTTCGGATACACTTCGACCCAGTGGGATCTTTTGTGCATTTGCCCTCCCCTTTATAGCTACTCCCAAGCTCGCTCCATCATTTCCACAAAGCGGATGATGCAGCTCAGTGGGAGCACCCTGAATTCCTTTGGTTGCGGGTAGCCGTTACCAAAGAGATTCATTCTTTGTCTGGCGAGGGCATGACATAAGTGTTCCATAGTCTCATCCTCCTCGCCACACATTCTACAGTCTGTACTGTTTGATAGTCCCATCTTGGCCAAGAGATCCTTGACGCCGAAGTGACCTGTGAACACCCCAGATATAATCCTGAGTTGCTTCCTGCTGGATTTCCAGAGTTTTTTGGTCCAGCCCGAGTCCACTCCTTCTATGAAGAGCTTTGAGTACCTTATAAAGTCCGTAATACAAAGACCTTTACAAAATGTCTGTTCAGAAAAAGAGCAGCTTCTCAACACATCAAAATATGTATAAGTATATCTTTTTCGTCAAACTTGCTATCATTAGAGGTTTTTTCTTAAATAGTATCTTTAAATCAAATGTCAGTATTTAACCAAGAAGATTTAGAAAGAAAGATGGAAGAAAGAAAATTAAATAGTTTATTAGCACAAAATAAATAATAATTAAGTACATATAAGTAAAATGAACTATAGTCTAAACAGAAAGAAAAAAACCGGCCAAGTGCGAGTCGGACTCGCGCACGAAAGGTTCCGTATAATTTTCTATAAAACAAGCAAAAAAATTACGTTTGTTTTATGGGATACATACTTAAGGGGATATTTATGTTATTCTGATTTTTGTATTTTTAATAGCAGCAACAGAAATACATCATCTGTGGTAATTTCAACTGTCTAACTAACACAGTTCACGAGATACAGCCTGGTGACAGACGGACGGACAGCAAAGTCTTAGTAATAGGGTCCCGTTTTTACCCTTTGCGTACGGAACCCTAGAAACGTGTGGGCTTTTAAGTCACACGTGGTGTTTGAAATATCTATAATTCAATTACATGTGAAAAAACCTGACACAACATTTAAATAATTTTTTGATGATATTAAAACTCGAGATGGAACTCTCTTTTGTAATGGCTTGTTTGAACAAATATCGGTAAATAGGTATTTATCTTTTGTAAAGTTTGGTTCAATAACGGATTGTTTGACTTGGCTGGGGTAAACCAGGAAAATAAAGACTACTTTGGAGTTTTTTATACATAATTTTTTTTATAGGTAAAGATACAAATATCCGAAAAATATACAGTGAGTTTCCAATTCTTTGAACAACCTCATAATTTTCCAATGCATGCCCTCAACTAGAGGACCGGAAGTCGGAAGGTTTTTTCATTAATGTTATAGAGAGACAGAGACAGCCCTGGCTAGCCTAGTTTTAATCATATAGAGAGGCTTGATATCACATGTTAGCTCGCGAAGCTGCTCATATTACGTCGAGCTTAAAGCCCGAACAAAGCTTCTAGCAAAAAGATAAGTTACATCGCGGGATAAGCGCAATAGTACCTTATGAGAGATTAAGCAAGCATGTATTTTAATGGGTTTCCTTTCGGTTTAGCGCACGACAATATTCATAATATACTGATTTAAATTTCCACGATCATCACACACTAAACGGGACTTAAACGCGTATAATGTTGCCAATGTCATAATTTCTCCCGTGACCAAGGATGTTATGACAGTTCCGAAACGTCAAAAAGCCTCAAAGAGATGAATAAATGAGTTATTATAGATTAAGTCCCGTTTAGTCAAAATAATATACAGTGTGTGTCTGTCATAAGAACATTTATTTTAAGGAACGATAGCTTTCAGTGCTGTGAACCGTTTTATCGAAAAAATATAACAATTACCTTTTCTAATGGAGAGTTATTAATTTTTTAAATTTTCTCGAGCAGCAATGTACTGCTAACATTCACTTGACGTTTCAGAGAGGTAGAGCTAGTTACTGTCAGTTGTTAGCTTTGTTACCAATACATTGCGGGCCGAATTAATTTGTATGAAAAAAAAAACCGTTTTTTTTAAACTAGAGATACCAATTTACGTTCATTAGGGCTTATACTTTCAGCCCTTAAAATAAATGTTCTTATGACAGACACACACTGTATATGTATATTCCTGAAGCGTACAACTACATTTTGTAATACCCTAAAAAAAGGTTTCTTATTACTCCAAAAGGAAGACAGGAAATAAATATGCCAATAGTAACAAAAACCCCATTCAGATATCTCAAAAATTACGAAGCTACAACTGTTCTAATATTGCTTATTAGAGAGAGAAAACGCTCGGGTATCGTGACGTCACGATCCCTGAGGGTCATAGTAAATAACAATCGTTTCATATGAGATGCGTTTTGCGGAAAAGGGGCAGATTCTTAAAACTTTGGACACATAATCCTCTGCTTTACTTTTTTCTCCATTTGACAATATTTTTAATCCTATTTCGAGAAAAATCATCATTATTGGTTATTTTATTTGGTGTCTACACCCCTATTAAAGGTTTTTTAAGACTATATAACTTTCGGGCGAGGCCTATGTCCAGCTATGGCCTGTGGCCTGTGGGCGTCTTTCGGCTGATATGATGATGATGAAGCTTAAATTCCGTTCTGTGCAATACCTAGGCGAAGTCGCGCGGGCAGCAAGTAGGTATATCTAGATCAATAAGTTCCTGTCAAAAATGTCATTTCTGGTACAAGCTTTTATTGCCAATTGTACTTTTCTGTATGCCGTCATCAACTACTCGTCGAGACTATTCTAAATAGCCCAAATTCAACGGGGTTGCGTCTTTTGAGTACTGAATTCCTATGGCCACCACCTTCTGTCTCCATCATCAGATCAGCTCGACGGTCCCTTAATATTGAATTGTCATCCAAACTATACCTAATTACAAAATTTCAGCTCAATCGGTTGAAGATATCTGCTTCAAAATTGAGTTGCAATATTCCACCCGAACAAACATAAAAAGCTTGTAAAAAATAACTCTGTCAAAAGGCGCTTTTGTTTAGTACGTAATGATTATATATATTTTTGTAAAAACATTTTGTGACTCCTTTTATATCACGTAATAAACATGGCTTACCTATTCCGTGATATAAAATACTGCTAATAGCAGCAGTATTTTATATAAGAATACTGCTGATTCACACTCAATGCCAATTAACTTAGTTAACAAATTGGTAACAGTAGATTGTTTAACAAAGCGAACATGACCTGCTGTTTCCTCACCTCACCGGTCCACTCTAGTATGTCTTGATACCGAAATTCATGAAAATAACGCTTGATTGGAGGTCTGTCTAACACTGGTTGGCCGTGGATTGAATTACAACCGGGTTTATCTCACCCACCCCCTGCCAGCCGCCTCCGTTCTAAATAAGAATTAATTTACTACCTTAGGGGATATTAAATATATGGCTAAAATTTCAGTTTTGGAAGCTTAATGCCGACGTGCTTTATTTTACACTTGCTGGCCGCGCGGCTTCGTCCGCCTATTGCAAAGAACGCAGGCAAACTCGCTGGATAAAATATTGCCTATGTCCGGAAAGTTGCAAGTAAATGAATTTTTAATACAGTTGCTCAAAAAGTGCTACTTTACGTAGCTGTTTAGCGTGCGGAAAGTTGGTTTTCGCGCACTAGTGCTTTTTACTTTTCCTTGTACAAATTGTACCATAAATTATTATGTCAATAAAATATAAATAAGATAGAATTGTATTAAACTGTATTTGAACTGTATTAAACTTAATTTTTTTCAACTGTATTACATTGATGTTACAGAATGAATAATATAAAAGTTTCGAATTCCTTACTTGTTGTTTTTCTTATTTTTTCGCAACTGTATTAAAAAACGTCGTTCGATACACGTGCGGAAATGTCATTCTTCACTCGTCCCG
This sequence comes from Epinotia nisella, assembly GCA_932294315.1. Classification (NCBI taxonomy): domain Eukaryota; kingdom Metazoa; phylum Arthropoda; class Insecta; order Lepidoptera; family Tortricidae; genus Epinotia; species Epinotia nisella. Next base: position 14,917,942 of record OW028693.1, read on the forward strand.
AGTCTTGCCACTCGCCTACGGCTCGTGGCAAGATATCTCGGTACTCGTGGCGTAATGACATACTTTCCGCACTAGCATCGAAATGTACTATTTTGAAATCGGTAGAGTAGGGGAGAGCTTTCTTGTAACATTTTTTTAGAAAAATCCTTAATGATTTCAAATTTAAGTGCATACGTTTATTGTGTAACTATTTAAGTATCGAATCCAAATGTCAATTAGATTTAATCATGATCTTATTTAGTTTAAAAGTGATTTATAGTATTTTATGCAACAGTTGTATAAGAGAGGTCAAAAAAGGCGAGTGGCGTGGGTTACAATGTGAGCCGAAGGCGAACATTGTAAAGAAAGACGCCACGAGCGTTTTTTGACTTAGTTATACAACGTTGCATACAATACTTTTTCTACGACTAGCTACTATGGAATAAAATGCAAAATTAAACAAAGAATATTTTTTTCTTAAACTTTGTCGTATAGGTGCCGAGATTTAGTAGGCAACACATTTTCGGTCACTGCTTGTGGGCTGCCGGTGTATTTCTTCCGGTGTAGAAGCAATATTTTCATCGTCATCCATTTTTATTACTTTTGAGAAACACCAACTATTTTGTAGCAAACACAACGGCCGCAAACTCAAACAACAATTTATAAAATAACCGGGAATTCGGGAAACATGAAAATGAGACAAATGGGTGTCTATGGTTAACTTTGTTTTTAATTGATGTCAACTTTTCAGTACTGCCATATTAAGAATAAAGGTTTTTCCTAAGTTAGCAGCAATGCCTTTAGTTCAAAAATTTCTAAAAAGTAAAAACATTCAGTGGTTTGTTAAGTTGGTAGTACCTAATGTATAGGTTTAGAAGCGTATGGCTGCTAAGCGTATCGTTTTGGCGACATAACAGCACGGTTGTGCCGTACTGTTATGGGGAATAGAGTATAGACTTTTCTGCAAACTTATTTTGTATGTCTTTATATTAGTGTTCGTGACTATGTAAATGACAGATAAAAGTACAGGAGTAGAAAAAATAAAAAATGAAACTTGTTTCAACTTGCCCCTTATTAGGGGTAGTATTATAGTTATTATTGATCAGTCGTTATCTATATGTCATACACACAATATTTAGAACACAAATACACGGAACCTCAATTGCGACCAGTTCATACACATCATGACATTTTGATGACCTGTTTGTCTTTCTTTTGTTAAAAATTGTATAAAACATTTAATTTATTAACATAAATAACTAATAGAAAACATTATACAAAATAAGTAAGTAATAAAAACTAAACTAAACATTAAAAATTACAACCAAAATTTGGACCCCTAGGTATGGTTCCCATCACGCAGGCAGCATTCCCGCGCTGGATTGCGATAGCAATTCTCTGCGCGAGTAAGCTACCCGCGCGAGGGTCGCCTGTTGCCTCCCTTGGCCGTTTCCTAGTTCCTCGTCCTGAAAATACTAATACATTATTGGATTGCACTGTCATCGTCAGTGTGAAATGACAGTCACTCACTTTCGCTTAGTTTGCTAGCTATATTGCCAACGAGTAACATAATTGAAAGTTACACTAGCGTTCAAAGTCCCTAAAGTTCAGTGCAGTGCGTAATCAAATTCAAATTGCTTCGTGTGGGTTCATACTCAATTCCATTAGTATTAATTGCTGTTGTATCGAAGTTTAATCTAGTGCTGAAAGTGAGTGGAATTAATTGTTCGTTTCATTGGCGGGCAATTTCGCTTTAAAACTTTCGGGTAGCCGAGGTGACACTGCGGTTGTTTTGTCGATCCCTTTGCCGCCCCATATAAGTAAAGTTACTCATTTTGTTGAATGCCATTAACTTTATATATATTTATTTATTTATTTAAATTGACATTCTCTCTATTGCAGACTTAGACTTATTATGCTTTGTAAATATGGTCCGTGTGGCAATTTAAATATGACGGATGTCAGTTTTAGTCCATGATTAAGTTAAGACGGTACTGCGTAACTATACTTTTATCAGATGTTAGGATGTAAGTTGACTATTGCAAGTTATTTGTGCAACAAGAGAGCAAAGTTTATTGTTGCTGCGAGTGCTGTTTTCGAGTCCCGAGGAAGCGAATGATTCTAAAATTTAGAATCTTGAGCGCAGCGAGCGACTCAAGAGCACGAGATGCGAAAACACATACGACTTTTCACCTAAAAAAAAACTATATCTATTTATTTATTTATAAGCACCCAAGGCATTTACGTACCTATTCGTCTTGTGATTATTCAGGAAGAAAACCGTTCGTTACTGCTTCTTTTAACTCCTCAGCGCAGCTAATAGGTAACTAGAAGCACGCGAGAGCGCGGGCGCGTCAAAGTACGACAGACAAAGCACATTCTAATACATAATCTATACGAGTCTCGCGTGGCACTAACACAACACTAAAAGCTAACCGTATTATTGTTAAGATACTGTCACTCATATTCTCATATTTCACTCATATCTTCGAGCTATTTAGAAATATTCAACACTAACGGCAGTGCGGGTTAGAAACATCTCTTATACTTTAAATATCGTCGGAGATATAAAGCCGGTTTTCTCACGGTGTTTTCCTTCACCGAAAAAGCTAATGATAAATATCAAATGATATTTCGAACATTTTGAAAAACTTATTGATACAAGCTGGGATTCGAACACACGACCGCCTTATTTATTTATTCTATAGTAACAGTTCAAAAATATGCACTTAATTCAGTTTTCAGCATAGATAGACACGCGATTTATAAACACCATCAACATGACGCATTTAGAATGATTAATATTAGGTACATAAAATAGCAAACATAAATTGGGTAGTATCAGTTACGTACAGAATGATTTATTTGGTAGTAAAATCGCGGTAGGCATGGCTTACTTTACGACAGTTCTCGGCAAATGAATTGGTTGACAAATAAACTCACTGTTGTAAGAGCATTATATTTGCATTTATATTTGTACCTATTACATAATAACATGTTACGGTTCCAAATTATTTTACAAAATACCTAATTATGTTATGGCTCCACTGCAAAATGGCCAATGATGGGCGATTAACGCACGTTCATCGGGACGCATTCCATTATTGTATCGAATTATAACCGGTTACTTACGATTACAGGCGATGATGGCCACCAACAGACACTACAGCGTGTGACTTTCATAAGAACATTAATTTTAAGGAACGATAGCTTTCAGTGCTGTGAACCGTTTTATCAAAAAAATATAACAATTACCTTTTCACATCTCATGCTCGAAAAGTGTCATATTAGGCTTAATAAGCGGGGCTAAAGTAGTACATTTAGCCCCTAGGGAAAATATGTATACATATTTATGATTTTTAACACATTTAATTTGACTAATCAAAACACTTCACCATGTTAAATCCACCAATCACAACTCTTTCAAAAAACATTTATCTTTGCTATCAACCAACCAGAAATACCTACAGCTACATATTAAAATCGACCAATCAAACATCAGGTGTTTTTTAGTCCCTAATTCCAAATCATTTAAATCCACCAATCACAACTCTATCAAAAAACATTTCTCTTTGCTATCAACCAACCAGAATACAGCTACATATTAAAATCGACCAATCAAACATCAGGTGTTTTTTAGTCCCTAATTCCAAATCATTAAAAAAGAAAACGCCTCACGCTAAATTGAATGTTCTTATGAAAGTCACACGCTGTATAGGTACCTATTATTCCGTTTAAAGTAACTGGCTTGGGGAACGCAGACGTGCCGCAGGCAATAATTAAAAGGTATTCGTTAATTAGCTGTTTACTATCAATACTAAAACTAAGGCCTTATTCATTTCATTTCAAGCCTCTGTAATTAACCAAATCTGAAAATAAACAATTCCTTCGTTTCGCCTAAACAATCCTACAGTTTTAGGGTTCCGTACCTCAAAAGGAAAAAACGGAACCCTTATAGGATCACTCGTGCGTCTGTCTGTCCGTCTGTCACAGCCGATTTGCTCCGAAACTAGTGGACCGATTGAGTTGTAATTTGGTAAAGTTATGTAAATTGGTGCCCAAAGATGAACGCGTAATGTAAATTAATGAATTCTGAACAAGGGGGCCACTTTTGGGGGGTAAAGTGGAAAATTTTAAAAAAAGTTTCGCAAACTGCATTGTGTGACATATCAAATGAAAGGGGTTGTTGTAAGCATCTCAGATTTTTTTTTAAATAATTTTAGCAGAATCAGATTTGAAGTAATTTAGGAATAAAGACGAAAATGGAGCGCCTGATGATAGCATTTTTACGGAACCCTCACCACGCGAGTTGAACTCGCACTTGTCCGGTTTTTTGTTGCCAATAACATTCAGCTACTGTTTGCGCGTGGGCAGGAACCTTTCGCGTTATAAATTCCTAATAAAGACACGAATATTGCAGCAACGCGATTACACCAGCGACACGTAAACAAACTGTCAAAACTGAATTGTAAATACTGTCTAGTCACGAAACTACTGTATATAGAACATTATGTCACAATATCTAAGGGAAATGGTGATTGATTTTGGAATGTTCCAATTAGAAAATGAATTGACAAGTTGGAGCACAACGGCTTGTTGACTTTGGGATGTCAAGAAAATTGAACGGTCTATCCGCCTGGCGAATTCTCTTGATGATCTGTACCAAATATTGTTGATCCCTTGTACAGTAAAACATACAGCCAAACCCAGTGGTCTTATTTGTACCGTAACTACTTCTGTTACTGACTGTAAAACTGTTTGTCATATTGTTGTTTGTAATCTGTGTTAATATACCGAAGCGGAATGGCCCTGACTGTGGTGCAGTTTGTGTAGGTGCCGATAGTTAGCCAGTTAAACGGACAAATTAAAATAGATTGGTAGTTTCAATAGAAAGAAATCGGACCGCGTGCAAGCACCCAAAACAGCAACTAGAATAACAGTGAAAATGTCATAAAGACACGTTTCTCGAGTCGAGCGCGATAGGCATTCATTTCCAGTGAAAAGTAATCTTTTAAAAATGTGTAAAGAGCGCAAGAGTTTACTCGTAGTGTTAAAACACTTGGGTAAAACTTTTCTAACTTGACTTTGTAGGATATTTTTATGTGTGGTGTGGTGTTAAAGTGTTCCTGTGCTAGCGAGATTACTGGGCCCAATTTCAGAACGCGTGTCGATGTTTACCTATTAAAATGATATCTGACATGTTGTTTTGGTGTGTACTCTCCGTTCTTGAGTGTATGATGCTCTGATAATAAGATATTGTGTCAAAATTAATATCGAATAGCCAGTTACAAAATTAATGACCTTATTCATAAGCGTTCATCAACCAATTTTAGCTAAAATGCGGTTAAAATTCTCAAGTCTCTGTCACTTGGCCTTAAAAGTTTGAAACCCCACTTGAATGCAACTTAGTCGTTGGGCTATGACCAAACTGACATAAAACAATTCCAAGAAGTTTATGCTGAGGGCCTGGTGCGGTGAATGGTCGCCGCTTGCCGCGGTCGCCGCCGCTACTCGCGCGAAGTCGTGGCCGGCCCGTTAGGACTATTTTGAGTTATCTGCTAATGTCTTGCGGTTTTGAAATTTCGAAAACTTGCTCGGTTGAAATTATAGTCAATAGGTCGCAGGTCAATCATGTAACGGATTGTACGTACGTTAGGTAGATCTAAATTTCAAATTGTATAGGGAAAAATTGTACAGTACAAGGGATCAACAATGTTTGGTACAAATCATCAAGAAAATTCGCCAGGAGGATTGACCGTTGAATTTCCTTGACATCCCAAAGTCAACAAGCCATTGTGCTCCAACTTGTCAATTCATTTTCTAATTGGAACATTCCAAAATCAATTCACCATTTCCCTTAGATAATGTACGACTAAATCCATCTGAAGCAATAAAGACTTCAATTTTATTGGCAATAATAAAACAAATCCGATTGGCAGAGTCAATACGCGTTGCAAGGATTGGCGGAACCATTCTAAAGATCTAAAAGATCCGTATTATAGTGGTTTATTTACTGCGGAGGGTTCTGGTGCTATAAAGAAAAGATTAATGCGATTTTGGGGTCATAAACATCGGCTTTGGTACATACTGATTCGATAGTCAGGCTCGGGAGCTCTGTTTGACCTAAAGCGAAATAGACTGCGGCCATTTAGTGGAGTTTTCGGCTCCATGTTTTATTGAGAACTATATGTAATCATGTATCCATTACATAGTCACCGGTTCGGAACTTCAACTATATACAGCCTATGCCCATCTTTATACTAGTGTTTTTTTTTTTGGAATCGGATGAGTGGTTTCGTAAATTTTCCCCTACATACAAACTTACAAAACAAACACTTTCCTCTTTATATTATTGATAAAGGCAAAATATTACCAACAGATAATACATCAAATACGATAATGGAAGTTTACGGGAATAAGAAAAGAATAAACTGAATTATTGCCTCCAATAAACGCGTTAAAAGGGCGACCAAATATAATAATTCTAGTTACAGTTTATTTTCATTTCGTCCAGTACATTTATTTTGCGAGTTGCCCTTGGTGTCAAAAACCTATTATCGTATTCCCATGTAGAATCGACTACGATCGGAGCCAGGGGCTCTGAGGGGTTACAATAAAGTTGATGTGTTGATGTTGTTACCACTCCATTTTCGGAAGGGTAGGGCAATAAAAATAGAATTTTTATGTGACGTCCGGCATGTCCTACAATCTTAACTGAATTTACGATTTGAAAGGTTAGCTTCCGGATTTCAATTTGTGTTCGGAGATTTAGTTTGAAAAAGAGAATGGCAATAAAGTTGTTTGGTTTTCTTGTCCAACTCACACTTGTAGGCTTTATGGTTCTATAGCCACTGGCAAAAGCGTAACCTTTGGAAATATAGGGATGGAAACAAAACCTTTTTGATTGTTTATTAATCAAATTTTACAAATCGTTCAATTAATCCGTTAGCGATTTTTTTCTGTCAAAATTATAGGTATCGGCAGGAGAGTTGAGGTGAATTATTACACACGCAGCTGAGTAGAGTACTGATTATAAAAAAAAACCGGCCAAGTGCGTGTCGGGCCACGCGCAGTGTAGGGTGCCGTAGTTGACTGTATGTCTTTGTTACATCGACAGATCGAAACGCGCCACGCGCCACGTCGGCCAGATTTGTACGAAAGTTGGCATTTCCAAGTAGATACATATTAAGTTGGTCGACTATTACTCGGTAACTAGTTATGCTATCTTAATTCAATTCAATTCATTTATTAATTCAGATAACAAGATCCATTATTTTTTAGTATTTGCCGTGATAGTTTTCCTTTTAAATTCATTATATGTTGTTGACTACGGAACCCTAAAAAGGTAGTAAATGAACGTGTGATTTAAGTACAAGATTAATAAAAATATTATCTGAATAGGTATTATTTTTCTATGGTTTTCACGATTAAAATATTCACCTGCCTGTACGATTATCTATCTTTTATTATTTCAGATACCTATATTTCATTAAAATAAATTTGTTTTAAATGAAATGTTGGGTATATTATCGCGTATGTGTAAAATGATATAAAATTATGATAATTTATTTATATCAAACATTCATTATTAAAAATAATTTAAATTTGAACAAACATTAAAGTCAATCACTTACACAACACGGTAAAACCTTCGCGGCGCGACCGCTAGGGCACTGGCCGGTGATAAAGAAAAATTACATATTTTCACGGCCGTGTTTCGTTTCTTCCGGAGAATTTTTCTCAGGCTTGCGGATTCAATTTAAAATAGTATTTTATGCAACAGTTGTATAAGAGAAGTCAAAAAAGGCGAGTGGCGTGGGTTACGATGTGAGCCGAAGGCGAACATTGTAAAGAAAGACGCCACGAGCGTTTTTTGACGTAGTTATACAACGTTGCATACAATACTTTTTCTACGACTAGCTACTATGAAATAAAATGCAAGATTAAACAAAGAATAAACTTTTCTTAAACTTTATCGTATAGGTGCCGAGATTTAGTAGGCAACAAATTTTCGGTCACTGCTTGTGGGCTGCCGGTGTATTTCTTCTGGTTTTGAAGCAATATTTTCATCTTCATCCATTTTTATTACTTTTGAGTAATACAAACTATTTTATAACAATGGCCGCAAAGTCAAACAACAATTTATAAAATAACCGGGAATTCGGGAAACATGAAAATGAGACAAATGGATGTCTATACATAGTTAACTTTGTTTTTAATTGATGTCAACTTGCCAGTACTGCCATATTAAGAATAAGGTTTTTCCTAAGTTGGCAGCAATGCCTATAGTTAAAAATAGTATTTTATGCAATAGTTGTATAAGAGAGGTCAAAAAAGGCGAGTGGCGTGGGTTACAATGTGAGCCGAAGGCGAACATTGTAAAGAAAGACGCCACGAGCGTTTTTTGACTTAGTTATACAACGTTGCATACAATACTTTTTCTACGACTAGCTACTATGGAATAAAATGCAAAATTAAACAAATAATAAATTTTTCTTAAACTTTGTCGTATAGGTGCCGAGATTTAGTAGGCAACAAATTTTCGGTCACTGCTTGTGGGCTGCCGGTGTATTTCTTCTGGTGTAGAAGCAATATTTTCATCGTCATCCATTTTTATTACTTTTGAAAAACACCAACTATTTTGTAGCAAACACAACGGCCACAAAGTCAAACAACAATTTATAAAATAACCGGGAATTCGGGAAACATGAAAATGAGACAAATGGGTGTCTATGGTTAACTTTGTTTTTAATTGATGTCAACTTGCCAGTACTGCCATATTAAGAATAAGTTAGCAGCAATGCCTTTAGTTCAAAAATTTCTAAAAAGTAAAAACATTCAGTGGTTTGTTAAGTTGGTAGTACCTAATGTATAGGTTTAGAAGCGTATGGCTGCTAAGCGTATCGTTTTGGCGACATAACAGCACGGTTGTGCCGTACTGTTATGGGGAATAGAGTATAGACTTTTCTGCAAACTTATTTTGTATGTCTTTATATTAGTGTTCGTGACTATGTAAATGACAGATAAAAGTACAGGAGTAGAAAAAATTCTAAAAAGTAAAAACATTCAGTGGTTTGTTAAGTTGGTAGTACCTAATGTATAGGTTTAGAAGCGTATGGCTGCTAAGCGTATCGTTTTGGCGACATAACAGCACGGCTGTGCCGTACTGTTATGGGGAATAGAGTATAGACTTTTCTGCAAACTTATTTTGTATGTCTTTATATTAGTGTTCGTGACTATGTAAATGACAGATAAAAGTACAGGAGTAGAAAAAATCAATTTAATCGGTTATAAAGATAAAACTCCAAGATTTCTATTATGTACATTTCTAAAAGATATCTCTGTTTGAAAATATTATACATAGGGCTGACATTTATGCAGGTATGTTTTGTATGACAAGTTCTCTGTTCTGTATACCTATGTTTTTTGTTAAACCCAATCGAAGCCTCATTTCGCCGCCACTGGCCTAAACCATATTGAATTTATTTACCTTATAATATTACATTATATTATAAACTCCCTTATTGTCAATTTATAAGAATTAATACTATGATCATACGAGGGTTGAACCTGTACTAAGGAAAAGGATTGTTTCCAGCCCTTTAAGTACGGCTAACTTTTCTACGGGCGGCTGCTATTGACAAGTTGCTGTATTTATTCTCGCTTGCGCTGCATCGGAAGTTTGAAATAGACCTGTCCTTTGGAAACTACGAGTATATATCAGCGCATCAGGACTCCGGTTTCTACTGATCCTACTGATTACGGATCCATACACCACCATTCAGGTCAGTGACCTTTCTTTGCATACATAGGTACAGCGCCGTATTGAATAAGTTAAATCCATTTTGAACATATTGTTTATTATTTTGATTTAATGTATTGGCAACTAGTTCTACTGGTTGTATTTCTTACCTGCCGGCTAGCCGGGCTATATTGGCCCCATAGGATTATTCAGTAGGTTTGGATTGGGTTATGTACATACTTGTAAATATTACACGGGTTTGTACATAACTAAGTTTTACTTTTATCGTGATTTTGTGTATTTTGTTTTCCTTTGTGTATAGGATAGGTTGTATACAGGATGGAAAAAGTTTAAGGGCCCTGGAGGTGAAACTACCTTAAATCCTTTAGTGAGCTCATTTTACTGAAAGGAAACATTCCTTTATTTTTTTTAAGAAAAAAAACTACATTTAAAGATCTTCTAAATTTCGCTTGTTTCACCCGGGAATCGAACCAACTAAACAAAAACTCGCTATTTTATTATACAAATCGGTAGGATTATTGAAAAAAATTACTTAATAATTATTTATTTTAAATGAAGTATAAAGTTTGTCTAATAAACATAAGGTCGTGGGAGTCCGCTGGATGCGGGTGGCGCAGGACCAGTCACTTTGGCACTCTTTGGGGGAGGCTCTTTCTTTGATGATATATGATATGTATATGTAGGTACGTACTGTTGAACTGATACGGTTGGACCCGTTTGCACTGATAAAATTTCTGAACGCAACCTTAACCTTATGTTTTATTTGACAGTTATCCGTTAATTATAAATGAGTCATCATCATCATCATCAACATATCAGCCGAAAGACGTCCACTGCTGGACATAGGCCTCCATAAAGAGTGCCAAATTGACCGGTATCCTGCGCCACCCGCATCCAGCGGACTACCGCGAACTTTACCAGGTCATCAGTCCACCTTTGGGGGGCTACCCACGCCGCGCCTTCCGGTACGTGGTCGCCACTCGAGAACCTTTCCGCCCCAACGGCCATCGGTTCTACGTTTAATGTGCCCCACCCACTGCCACTTAAGTTTAGCGATTCGGATCATTAGCTGTATATTGGCTGGCAACTATACTATAATATTATCAAATGCTTGATGCGCGTGGGGCTATAAAATGTGGGAACGGTATATACCTCTGTTGCGCTCTCTGTTGCACTAATCTGCCATGATTGGTGCGACAGAGAGCACATAAGAGGTGTAATTATTGTATTCACATGGGCGATTGGGTTCCGATACAGGCGCAAACACATACAAATTTCCATTCCTAGAGTTTTATGTAAAGACGGTACCGTTTCCATACTTGCCTGGCAACTGGCAACCCACGTCTCACACAACTTGTCCTCAAACTCGGTATTCGGGCCATGTAATGACAAGAACAGAATCCTCATAGTTTAGCTATACCTATCCGTCCCTTCATCTATCTGTTTGAGCCACTTTGGCAAAATTCATTACTCATAAAGTTTTGAGTAGGTAAGGTTGGCGACTTTCAATTTGGACTTGCAATAGGTATTGTGGGTTGGAATCGTGTCTCGTAATTAAAGAAAGAAAGAAGACATTTATTCATTACACAAAAGACACACAGAGACAAAGGGGACATACAATACAGTTGACGCATATTTGTCCTTCACTTGCAAAAATGTAATGCGCGAGGGACGGATGCTTTATGTCCGACATTAATGCGATCATGCTACAGACGTCATCCCGGTATAATAAACGTCAATGATGACATATGATGACATAAACTGTGCTGGGATGACAGCTGTCGAATATTGTATGTAAGGGCATTTTCACTATAACTAGGCTGGTGGCAAAATGGCGGATTGATAGATTTTCTCTAGGTAGACTCTATCAGTATAGTTACACGTGACCACCCCATCGCCCACTGGTTTTCCAGTGCAATCAGTGTTTTTTTTTGGCATGAAAAAAAGGCCATTTGGGGGTTATGTGGGGCTCCCTCCTCCCGCCGCCATCCGAGGAGCATACCCACTAAAAACACACCGGCGTCACCCGCATTACCGTTAAGGGGGCGCCATGGGATCGCAAACATTCCACCACGAGAGTAATCAGTCAATCTAGGGCAGCCTATGGTGACCCCACGTAACTGAGTTCTCCTAGGGGTGTCCTGTGGTCAGGCTTTGCCCACCGTGTGGAAGGTTAGATAAGTATAGATGTATCCAGAGTCTGATTATTACAAGCTGTATATTAACTTGACCTGGGGCCCATTGCATAACAATTTACAACTTATAATACAAGCGGAAGTCTCTTTCTAATGCGAGGAGTTGAAAAGAGGTTTCCGCTTGTAATATAAGTTACAAGTAGTTATGCAATAGGCCCCTGATCGTATGTAAGTAAGTTGCCCGTCAAAATTTGCAATCCATTTTTCAGTCACTTGCCGTTATCCGATTGAGCTGAAATTTTGGGTAGTAGTAAAGTTTGGATGACAATTTAATATTATGGCACCATCGAGCTGATTGATAGAGATAGAAGGTGGCCATGGGAAACCGACGTAACCCCGTTGTGTTTCGGCTCGTTAGAATCGTCTCAACGAGTAGTTGATGATGGTATACAGAAAAGTACAGTCGGCAAAAATTAAATTTTTGACAGTAACTTATTTTACATATGGTCAAGGTTGTACACTCTAAAGGTACACGAAGTAAATTTTGTTAAGATAAGTTAAAAGTAGAAGTAAGTTTTCATCCTCTTTACTATTTATTTCAGCTAAACATGTAGGTTGAATTTAATAATGATTATGTCTGTGTTTGCATTAACTAAAACGTGAATGTTGGCGTTATATCAAAATGTAATAAGCGATAAAGTTATGGCGACGTCGGAGGCTATTAAACCGTGTACGTGTTGGTACGTCATATTTTTCGTGATATGAGAGGTTTTCCTAGGGGAATATATTGCATTGACCAATATAGTAGTCGGGGTAAAGATGGTCATGAATATATATAAAGTAGTGGTGAGCACTGGAGCTGGCGAATCTGAAAGTTTTTCAAAAAAAGTTCACTTCGCACTGGAAGAAAAAACTTACATAGTAAAAACTGGGACAATTTTTTTCTTGTTTATAGATCGGTAGTATCAACGATTCAGAGTAAGAAAAACCCAAAAAAAATCTAATTCTGAAATAAAAATCATGACGTAGGTATACTTTCTTTGAAAGACGCTTGTCTGTGGTTTAAAAAAATGTTTTCATAATTGAAAAACTGAATCTGATCGCCAAAAAAAAATTAATAATCGAATCAGCTCACAAAATTTCACGAGAAACGGTTGAGTAATGCGACCTGTAGAGGAGAACAGCCGGACAGCGTGACAGCGTGACAGACACCGGACATTCGAATGATTTTCGGCCCAAGCTGAAGCATAGAACTTTGTTCGCTTCGCTCGCTCGTGCGATAATCGCGAAATGTCATGGTTAAGAATCGCGGATCGATTCGAAACGTGCCGTGCTATATTCGACCTTAACGACGTGAGTAAGCCGTTAAATTATATTTCTAAGATAAAATGTATTTAGCGGTAAACTAAAACATTTCCGAAACAATACAACAACTATGTTTACGTACATAAACAATTTTCAGCTCAAATTCGCTGATTGAGTACTAACGGACGTGTCAAAACACTACAAACGAATTGCTTTCCGCAACCGCAAGAAGCAACTTTTCAAAACTATACTTTATCTGCGGGATTTAAGGTCGGAATTTGAATAAAGTTATATTTAGACTTATAAATATGTCAAGGTAATAATTATTGTGACTTATGTGATCGTTGGGAATAGACAAAACATACATGTTTTGTACTATCGTAAATAGTGACAGAGGGAATCCCTTGACAAATCGTTGTCTTAGGACACTGTATTTTATTTTTACTAGCTTCTGGTGGAACTCGTTTTTACCGTAGCTCCATGCTATATTTCGTCCCCATTTCACCCCCTTAGGGAGTGACTGACGGGATAAAAAATATCCACTTGTCCTTTCCGGGGATTAAAACTATCCGTACCGAAATTCATCTCAATCGGTTCAGCGGTTTAAGCGTGGAAATGTAACAGATAGTCAGACAGTCACTTTCGCATATATAATATTACTAGCTTCTGCCCGCGACTCCGTCCACGTGGAACTCGAATCGTAGCTCCATGCAAACTATGACCCCCAATTTTGGGGATAACTTTCGGGATAAAAAGTAGGTATCCTATGTCCTTCCTCGGAACTCACTATCTTTATACCAAATTTGATCTAAATCGATTCATCGGTTTAAGCGTGAAGAGGTAACAGAGAGACACGCTTTCGCATTTATAAAATTAAGTATGGATTATATTTATTTTATACTAGCTTCCGCTCGCGACTTCGTCTGCGTGGACCCGGGATAAAAATTATCCTATACTTTAATCCAGGCTATAAACTATCTTCGTGCAAAATTTCATCCAAATCGGTTGAGCTGTTTAAGCGTGATTGAGTAACAAACATCCAAACTTTCGCATTTATAATATTAAAATTAAATTAAATTAATTTTTATTTCAGACGTTGGACATCCATACAGTGTTAGATAATCATAATCTAAGTTAGTATCTGCAATAAACATATGTATTTACTTATCTCTAAATTGCGCAACCGCTTTTATTTGGCTGACCCAGTGCTTCAAAATGGGACAGTTATTCTTGTCAGCAATGACACCCAGGATGCCGTTGGGGCTTCCCCTGAGCCTGTTCAGCATCGAGGCGATCTTCTTGCGCATAAGTGCCTGAAAACTGTCCGTGCGGGCCTCCGCAAACATGAACGAGGCACTACACCACCGTGGCAGTCCCAACAGCATCCTGAATGCATTGTTGTACTGAACACGCAGGGCGTTATAGGCTTTTTTAGTGTACCTTACCCCACAGGTTGCTCGAGTAAAATGATTGGCAGTACGCTTTAAACAGTGTGATTTTAACTTCAATTGAACATCGAGCAAACCTGCGGGCAATCATATTAGCCCTAACAGCCAACGCCCTGCGCTCCCGTTCTATATCAAGGTCATCACTCAAATCAGGTGTTAACATGCCCCAGATATTTAAAGTCCTCGACCACCGACAGGGTGGTCCCGCGCAGCACAACAGGAGCCACAAAACCAGGCTGATTACTTTTCTCCGCCTTGGAAACCATGACAACACTTTTCTTCGGGTTGTACTGCAGTCCGTGCGCCACAGCAAACTCCTCACATGCTGTCTCCAGTTTTAGTAGTAAAGTAGTAAATATTAGTAGGATTATGGATTAGTATGGATACACGTCGTTGGTAAAAAAGCGTATCTATTCGGCCCGCGTGATCATGCGGTTACCGTTGCCTATGCACGCTTGCAGCTCCAGGGGACCCGTATATTATAGCCGTTTCCGAACTTTTAAAAACCTGGTACACTCCCTTTTGAAGAACCCCTGTTTCCGAGGTGCATGCATACTGCAACCCCTCGGGAAAACCTCGGCAGAGTTCATTCCACGTTTGTGAATGTGAGAACATGCTTTCGCGGTTTAAACTTTTTTCTTAGGTGCAACGTCAGTACGGCTGTGTCTACACACACAATGGAGGAAAGTCAGCGAGATTCTAGCTCTGTAACTTTGTGTGTTGATTTTAAAAAGACCGGTCAAGTGCAAGTCTGATTCGCACACCGATGGTTCCGTACAAAATTTCATACAACATACCCTTCCTGCCCCGTCCATTAATATTGAAAAAATCTTAACAACGCATAGTCATGAGTACCTACAGCGCCATTTATCGGTGCATATGAATTTGAAGGAAATAATAAACACAGAATAAGTATTAAATTACAAACTTGGTAATTTAACAAATGATTTTTGAAAGATAAAAAAAACGCTAGATAGAGGTCTCGTTGTACTTTTTCGGTAATATTTACGTTAATATTAATCATAAAAAATATTAAAAAATTCGCTTGGTTAACTTGTAACTAAAATGCTATTTTTTGCAACATATTCCTTTATAATTCTAAATTTTATTAAAGAAAAACTGTTTTCGAATGTACAATTCAAGCCCTTTCATATGATACCTCACTTAGCCTACTAACTAGACTTTGAATTTTTGGCCCCCGCCCTCTTATCCGTAATTTTTTATAGAAATGAAAATTATATATTAAAAATTTTCATTATCCATACACGTGGATTAGATTTGTTTACAACTATTCTAAATTTCAAATTGATAGCATTAGTAGTTCCTGAGATATTTGACTTTGTGATTGTGACAGACAGACAGACGGACGGAGCCGCACCATGGGTTCCATTTTTACCTTTTTGGTCCGTAACCCTAAAATTATTTCATCTGTCTATAGAACGGACTTTCTAGATGAACATAGGGTATATTTTATCACGCGTGCTTGCATGTGTTCTTTGCAAAACGTCACCTGCGAATTCAAAATAATTTATTCAGAAGTAATTCCAAAGCCGCGTGTAGGCAACTAGTATGGGAATTAGAACATGTAGAAGCAAGCGAGACAGAAGTACAAACCCGGGTATTGTTATATGCTCACGGACTGCGTATTATAATGATTATATTAATCAAATTCGTATTTGTCACGTTTTCTGGTTTCCACGCGTGCCAAGTCTTTGTTTTCAACCTGACTGTTGTTTTTATAGGACTGATGAAATAAAGCGATTAGGTAAGCGGGAGCGATGCGTGGTGGGGAAATCCAGGGGCAACCTCCGGTATGACTACGCAGGCGGTTTTAACACTGCGCGCAACATTGGGTCCCTGGTCAGCTGATTTGAAATCATTTATGAGGGCAATGACTGAACGACTCGTCGACGTTTCAGGGGACGATATGGCTGGCGCTTAGCTCTCGCACCGTATTTTATTTTATTAGCAATACAGAGAGGCAACGCCGCCAGCGTTATGGGTTCCATGCCGCAGACGGAACTGCTGGACGGTGTCTTCTTTCTATGACTGGGTTAGGTTAGTTAGGGTAATTTATTTTGTAATCAATTTATAATCATTCGTTTGTTCCTTTATTTTATTTACTACACAATATGTTTTGTTATGAATAAATCTATTCAAATACTACCAGAACATATTGTAAATTTCATTCTAGTGTAAAGAAACAGAATTAAGTTAAATTTACCGTATTGACTTTTAACAACAAATAATCGTATAAAAATAACAAACCCGCAGTAACGACCGATTGGACGAATTACACAGAGGCGCGTCGCTTCATTAGTAGCGAACATTAAACAAGAAAGACAAAAAGTTAATAGGTATTACTGTTAAAAAAACCGGACAAGTGCAAGTCAGACTCGGGCGAGTCGTCGGAACGAGGGTTCCGCCGAAAAATTAAAAATATATAGTTTTCAGATTTTTCCCTGTACTTGTATTATAAGACGATAATTACTTACATTGAGATTCCCTTTTGAGAGTGTCAAAATATACGTTTTTTGCGGCATAAACGGCCGTATTTTTTTACGTTAACTTTCAAGTTTGATTTTTTTTACAGCTTCGAGGGACTGTAGACCTGAGTATATGATTTTAATTTCAACTCGATAGCTCCAAGCGTTTCCGAGATAAAGGGTCTTAACAGACAGACGGACAACAAAGTGATCCTATAAGGGTTCCGTTTTTTTCCTTTTGAGGTACGGAACCCTAAAAAGCACGCAGCTCTGAAAAAAATGTATGCAGCTGTTACCGGTCCTCAAAACCAGTGTTTTTCGACCTTTTTCATGATGCTATCCCCTGAGTTCCAGACTCAATTTCGCGACCCCTCGCCCTCAGCTGTTCTTAACTATGTCGAATCCTTTCATCACTGAAGCTTAGTATATGAGTAGCTTAGACCCCCTTTATGAGACTACGCTACCGCCCCAAGGGGTCGAGTCACATGTTTAAACAAGTGGAATTACAAGAATTTTCAAAAAACCTAACAGCTTTTTTGCAAATATTATAGCCTATGTCACTCCCACGATTAAGAGGAATCCAACGACACCTCATATGTCGAAATCCGTCAAACGGTTTAGGCTGCAGGGCGTGCCAAAGAATAAGACATACACACATTACATGCATACACAGATACATACATACATACGCTCGAAAAACATAACCCTCCTTTCGTTCGGCAGTCGGGTAAAAAGAGCTCTGAACGAAATTCGTGGCCCTTTCAAATATCTGAACTAAAAGTAAAGTAAAGTAAAAGTAAAATTTTATTTCAGAGTATGATTCACATTATGCACTTACAAAAAACAGTGGCTCACACTAGGCTAGGCCTGTCCTGTGACACCACTTTATCAAAGATAATTTAACATTAGCATTTACATAGTTAAATATTTACATATCCGATAAAACATAATTGCATTTAGGTAGATTCTCATATATATAGGTAAAGCATTAAATAATATTTGGAGTATGAAGTTGAGAAAGTTCAGAATTTGTGTGATGTGAGTATGTGTGAGTGTGTGTAAGTATGAGTATGTGTGCGTGTGTGTGTGTGTGTGTTGTCTGAGAGTGACTGTGTATGTATGCGTATGCAGGGCTGTTCAGTTGATTACTCGTAGTATGTTTTCAGTTTCTCTGTATTCCTGTGAACTAAGTAGATCATTTTACTGAGACGTTCAAAAATGGGATTAGTGGGCGTGTTAATCGCATGACAAAGACGAGATAGCAATCGGCTTGTATAGATAAAAGGGGACGGTAATAAATGTCGACACGTATACAGCCAGTTTAATGGCAAGGGGAGTACGCCGAATACGGGCGCGTCGATATGTGTGTCCACATTGCTCTACGGAACTTTACCTATGTAGGTACACTACATACGTGGGCTACTATTAAAAGGTCCAGTCACTATATAGAATGAACTATTCTGTTTCATTTCTGCTCTGAGTATATTTAGTACAATATTGGATCAACCCGCCAATCCAACTACACCAACTGCAAGACGGTCGGTCGGGCGGGTCGGACAAAACTTACGTACGGAACGAAGGCACCGTTTCACTAAAAATCTGAGCTAATACATTTTTATTTCAGTACTTAAGTACTGAATTCCTATGGCCACGTTTTGTCTCCACCATCAGATCAACTTGATGGTATCGTAATTTTGAATTGTCATCCAAAGTATAGTTAAACCCAAAATTTCAGCTCAATAACGACAAGTGACTGAAAAATGGATTGCAAATGTTGACGGACGCCTTACTTATTTTATTACATACTTACATATTTACTACTTGTAATAAATCTGGTAAAAATTTAAAAAAAATGCTAAGAAACTTTATATTTATTTTGAAAGGCCTTTTTTTTTAATGGGAGGAAAATCCGTTATGGATACCTCCACGCCACGGGGATAGCGCGGAGGTTATGTCGGACTCGCACCGACTAAAAACCCCCCGATGGTCCTCCTCGACGCATTTCGGACGGCTCTGGGATCTCCTACGGAACGCACCAATGCCGCCCTATCGTCATGCCTCAGTGGTATCTACCTTTTTTTCCGATTGCAGCGCCCAACTGCAACCGTGTACCACCCCGAGGACCCCTTTTAGTCGCCTTGTACGACATGCAGGGGATACCGTAGCCGTTTTCTAATGCCCGGGCTACAGGGCGCTATTTTGAAAGGCCTATCGATTGATGTACCACACGTGGGCTCACAATGGTTTTTTTTTAGTTTTATGTTATGGAGTGCACCCATAAAGATTTTTTTTTGTCATTTTAATTACAAAACTATGTAGCGGCTAACAAAATACACCCATCCTCAAAATTGTATTCAAATACACCTTATAGTTTTCGAGTAAAATGTCTATGACATACGGACAGACAGACAGACGGACATGACGAAACTATAAGGTTACGTTTTTGCCATTTTGGCTACGGAACCCTAAAAACGGGGTAGATTTTTCGTCACGCATCACGTCGCAGCGTCAGTTATGCTAGCCCCGCAAATTTCTTGAACCCTGCGAAATGAAACCCCTGAAGTGTGGAGCAGACTTAACAGACCCCTTTCGTGCTACTTTGTTTCCTTACAATCGGTTCAAGGTTACAAGCAATTTTCATTTAAAGTTTTCACCACAAACCTGCTATTTAGGTTGACAGAAAGTTTTAGGCCGAATTTAATTACGGACTACTTAATGACTTTGGTGTCGTGTAACTTCCGTCATACTTCCTTGGGAGTCAAGAGCAGTAAATATTTCAAGTCAGGCGAATGTCACATTGGGATTTGATGAAATTACCGATTTTGTGGGCTTATGTCTAAAAGGTTAAGGGGGTGTCCATTAATTATGTGAGCTGTTTTTAGAAATTTTCTGATTCCTTTCCCCCCCGGTGAGATGTCGTGAAATTTGGCTGATCCCCCTCCCCGATCCCCCAATCTCACGTGAGCTTTTTCAAAATGTATGTTTCTAGTGATTAGATTTGAGACTGAGGGTAGCAATGTACAAGTTGCGGAACATTCTCAAAATATGAATGAAATATGGATGAAGTTCTCACTTTCCGGAAACTTACATGAGAATTTAAAAATAAGTTTCCTTTAGAAAGATGCGGGTAATTTTTCATGGATGGATCATTAATTACATGTATAATCTATTATTTTTTAAGCAGGCAAATTAAACAGCTGGTAATGTATGTATCCAGAGACTTTATGAATGTTTTCAGTCTTTATAAAATTTAAGTTCTGAGAACTTTCCTTATTAGAATTATCACAACTTTGGAAACTTCTCCGCGGTGCATTGCTAACTGAGGGTGGTTGATAGGTAGAACAGAGGCAAAATAGGTAGATCTACCAAAACGTTGTTAGATGTGACAATACCGGTCGCGCTTTCTGCTGGCAGTGGCGCGTAAACAAACGACGGGCTACTGTGCAACTTTGCAGCGTTAGCAAAATCTTGTTAAATATTCTTGTGTTGCGTATGATTTGGCCAAATTTTTGTGAAGAAACATGTCTTACTTAATTTAATATTATTTTCTCGCAATTTACCTATGTTTCTTGCGGAAAAAAACGTGATATTTGCCGAAACCCCCCTCTCCCTAAAGTAAGATTAGATGAGATTCGCGTCGACCCCCTTCCTCCTTGAACGTCTCACGTAATTAATGGAAGCCCCCTGAATAACAAAAAAATCTAAATATTATGCATTTTATGATTTAATTGACGAGAGAAGTAAATATCTTTATGAGAAACTTATTCATATATGGTACAGCTGTACACAAGTAAGTCAAGCAACTGCGAGACCCCTGGCCCTTACCTCTCGTAACGAATTTCCATCGCGATTCAGAGAGGTACCTAATGCTGGCAGCGTCTAGAAGACTGGCTCGCTAGTTCTACAGTACACAGAGCCACAAGTATGTGTAGTTAAGTATAACAGACCATAACTTACGAGTAGTTAGTATTGCAACATTAAACTTCCAAATAGGTTGCAGTCGTGATAAATAAAACATATTGCAGTTTCTGCACTTTTCAATCACACATTGACACTATGAAAATCGCGACACGACGAGGTACACCAAATACTGCCTTACGTGTGGGAAAGGTAGAAAGGGATTTCTCTCTCTTTGTCAATTAATTACAGCTAGTTATTATCTAGTACGATGGCTCATTGAGCTAAGTCATGGATAGACAGACCGACATGCCGAAACTGTACCTCAGGATTCCTGGAAACCCGAAAACGATATGAGTTGCAGCTTCATATTTTAAATTGAAAAGTTATTCAACTTCTCATGCAACTTGAATTGTTTGGTTGCTTTGTATTAGCATTTCAATTAAACTCCTTCTATTCAATGAAAATACTACCCCAAGACTGCAAGGAAATTCCAATCTACTTCAAAATTAAAAAATCACCATCACAAAGCGTTCTTTCGCTCTTCTTTTGTTGAGCGATATACCGACAATTTTTCTCTCAAAGAAAAACCTTCTGATTTCCTCTCTGAGTTCTAAAATTGCATAATTATTCTAAAAATCTAATTTGAATGATTTAAACTAAATCAGGAACACAGTTAATTATTTACTTACTAGTTTTGGCAGCGGTTCAAATATTTCAATCGAACTTCACAACACTAAACAATTACTAACTATTACCAAGCACTGTATTTACAAAACGTCACAACACACAATGTCGGAATTTTTATTAATCACTCGTTTTCGAATGCACCCAGTCGTTTAACTTTTTAAAACTTTTTTTTCGAATTGAGTTCGCGCGGGCCCGAGACCGGCACCAACAAGAGCGGCGGTGAGTGTAAGACTGAACGCGCCGTCGATGCTGGCCGCTACTAAACTGAATGCAGCCGTTTTTTCACGGTCTAGGGCAGATTTTAAATTAGAATTTTGTTCCGATTAAGGAAATGATATCGTGTTACTCGTTAGGCGGTAAAATTGTACAATTTTAAGAATACTGTTTTAAATTAAACACAATTTTAGGCTCTAATGTAACACGTTCAAACCGCAAAATAAATTATAACAGTATAGACAGAGTCCTATTCATCAAAAAATGTAAGAAAGTAATATAAAATTATCTAAAAAATTGTAATATAAGATGAAAACTTAATTGGTACGAAGTTTCCTAGAAATGCTCAATAGGGTTGACACCAAATAAAATAACCAATACTGATTAATTTTCTCGAAAAAGGATTCAAAAAATTATCAAATGGAGAAAAAAGTAAAGCATGTGATCCAATAATCACAAAGTTATGAGTGTCCAAAGTTTTAAGAGGAGGCATATTCTTTCCCTTTTCCGCAAAACGCACCTTCACATGAAAT
Organism: Epinotia nisella; assembly: GCA_932294315.1. Classification (NCBI taxonomy): domain Eukaryota; kingdom Metazoa; phylum Arthropoda; class Insecta; order Lepidoptera; family Tortricidae; genus Epinotia; species Epinotia nisella. The sequence continues at coordinate 14,940,391 of OW028693.1, forward strand.
GATCGTCATTTACTATGACACTCGAGTGTCACGATCCCTTCAAAGTTCCTTAGTTGTGTCACTGACACACTTACAGATAATCATAATTCTAAGGTACTTCTAAGCAAGCAAATCAAGATTAATAAAAATGCCTGACTTGGCTCTACGAAATATCTCACACCTTTTTACGGTGGAAGAATTTCGAGACTTTTCCTGTCCCGACTGCCGAAGGAGGGGTATGTTTTTTGAGCGCCTGTATGTATGTGTGAATGACTTATTCTTTGGCACGCCCAGCAGCCTTAACCGTTTCACACTGGGACAAAACGTTCTTAACCATCTCAAAAATGGTTTAAGCGAAAGTCGTAGTTCTGATATAATTTTGATAGTTGATAAAAGGCCTACCTGATATTAGTGTGTAAAATAATAATTGTTAAGTTTTACCACCTAAAATTGCACTGAAACATTGAACTTCGATAATTTCGTATTTAACAGACTAGACCTTCGTGAAGTTTGCCTTTAGATATTTTTTAAGATTCTCAAAGAAATATATAAGTATTATACATATTTAGATTAACTAGGATCTCTAGTTTTCAAATGCGGTACTATTTTACAGAAAAATAAAATATGTATTTTTTAAATAAATTTTGAAATGCCCCATGAAAATTTCCGAATGTTTCAATTTCAATTGGAGGTTTCCTTGTTATCGAAAGCTGCCGATGTCGAGTTATTATCATTTTATAGAATCCTTAATTAGTAAATAATCCAAGGAAACAAAAAAAAACCTGCGTCATTATAGCACCTTTTTGAGCTAGAACCTAAAATGTCAGCAGAGGACCAAAATCATTATTTTTACTTATACCTATTTATGGAACTTTTTTACATAATATACGTTATTGTAGTTATATTAGTGAGATTTACCGTTGTTTTTATTCATATTTGATGAAATAGGTTTGTTTGGCTATCTTTTAGAGTGATTTTACCACAATTTTGATAACACTACCTATCATCACACCTTTATCTATTGTGGTAATTATAAACAGTATTGGTTAAATATCTCTGTGCTCGTAACAAAGACTGTAAGAAATATAGATTAAATCACGCCTGGAAGTGTTCGCGGTCAGCTACAATGGAAGACGTTTTTCACACCTTGCTGTATACATCGGATCCCTACATATCCATTATAAATAGTGCAAATGTCCTATTAACAAAAGAATTGTTGAATGAAGCGAAAGAACTTCTGGTGACAAGTGATACTGCTTGATTTTTTTTGTTACTAGGTAGTTGTAAGTTGCATTATCAATAAAGACACTTAATGTCTGCCTTTTTAACCTAATTACTACACTTTTTTTATTTATTATACTTTTTTTATATATTTAAGTTATTATAAATAAAATTTGAAAAAAAAAAAGAAAATTAAAAATATACCTATATCTACCTACTTAAATCAAGTTTATTATAATTATTAGTTAATACTTATCCTTTAATACTTAGTTATATGAACAAAAAAAAATATTATTTTAAATTTTTGTATGAAAAATTGTGAAATTTTATTTTCAACTCTATATTACTCAATAAATATAAGTTTTATAATAAAGGCGTTTTGATTATATAAAGGCATAACTATTCAAGATTACCTAAGCCAAATTTCAGCAATAAATCTCAATAAACAAAAAAGTTACAGATTTTTGAGATGGAAACGACCGTTTTGTCCCACTGTGCGTTTGACGGATTTCGACATATAAGGTGTCGTTGGATTCCTCTGAATCGTGGGAGTGCTATAATAACCTTTTGTTTACATGGAATGTTTTTATGGGATAATTAGTCTAGAATCTGAACGTTTGATAATACAAACTAATAATTCGTTTTGATGATATTTATATAAGTATAGAACCGTAATTTAATGATAGTACCTTGAGAGTTTCCTATGAGATGAAGCTTATTTAAATCCCAAATCCTTGTTTACTTTATTTGCTCTGTAATTGGGCTTATTAAATGTTTGGTAAACAAACTTATTTTCTTTAGCTTTTTTCTGGTACTTGATACTTACTTTAAATACTTAGTATGAAGTAAAAAAATCTAAAAAGTTACGTGTTCGATTAATTATGTCTGAATTTCTTAGAGGAGATAATATTTATTATTTGATATTTGAATGGAGTGCGATTGATTGTCAGGTAACATTATTTAACTTGCTCTCAATTTGCTATATTTGTTTAATCTAATTGACCTAAGTTAATTTATTATTTATGTCGTAGCTTAGGTACATGATATTTTATTCCACTTCAAAACCGACTTTTAAACCGAAACAAATTGCATTGAATGAATCGTGTCGCTAATAAAACGATTTGATAGAATAAAAGACACGTGTATTTATCATTTTTAGGGTTCGGTACCTCGAGCTGTGAAAAAATCAAACGTCTAAGCCAACGCAATTAAAAGATACATCCGTTTATGCCGGAAATTTCCGCAAATTTTCGAAACTCGCAAGGGAATCAAAACCTACAGGGTACTTCCCGTGAACTCAGAATCTTGAAATTTGGTACAAATACGGTCTACGGTACGGCACAGAGAAAGGAAAATTTGCGAAAACCGTAAATTTTTAGTTACACCATATAATAAAAATATTTTTAACAATATACTCATATACCTTCAGGTTTGTACGGAACCCTCGGCGCGCGAGGCCGACTCGCACTTGGCCGGTTTTTTATAATTAATTTCTTACGAGGGTTAATAAGGGGTAGAAGGTTTGTTAGTATTACTTACTTAGTATTTAGTTAGTAGTACTTAATGTAAATCTTTGTGTAAATATAAGAAAACCGATTTCATCGTTATTTGAAATAGGGACATCGTTTAAGTGGGTTGAGAATTGAGGGTTGAAAATTAGTTAAGCGGAACTAGTCATTTTGAAGTGGAATGATAACTTCCTTAAGCTCGTTGTTACAATGTAAAACTATACAGTGTAGCGTTTTTTTTTATATTCAACCCATTAGGTTTAAAATTTAATATGAAGAGGGAGCACCAAATTTTTGATTTGTAACGTTATTTATAGACTCTATCATAATCAAGGAAACGCATTTTATCGTTTTTAAATTAATTCTTGAAGTGGACTAAAAGGACGTTGAGATTTGGTATAGGGGGTAAAGTCACCTTACGCGAAGTTACGGGCATAAGCTAACCATCAATTTCATAGTTAGGTTTATGGACAGTTACCACTCCGTATGCTCTCTACTCTCTGAACATCAAATAAATAATGAAGAAACATCTTGAGTAGTTGTTCTAAAAGAACGAGAGGTCAACACGTGTATTTACTTCAGAGTAATAAGGAAATCAGTATAGTTGCAGCAGCCATAATAGATTTAAAGCAGTGTTATTTTTATCAACGTCGAAAAAACTTCCGACCAGAATGATATACCTACGTCGGGTGCGTAACAAATAACAACTAGAAAAGAAAAAAAGAAAAGAAGACATTTATTCACTACACAAAAGACACACAGAGACAAAAGAGTAGACATACATGACAATTGACACATCTCATGGTTTAATTTCAATATAACGTACATTACACTTTTTTTTGGATTTTTATTTTACCAAAAAACATTCTTTTTAAAAAGCACTGTGGCACCATTGGTGGTGAGGGTTACGGCCAGGCAAAAGAAAAAGTAAAAAGTATAGTCAGTCGCTCCGAATCCATTCGCCTTTGAAAAAAAAATGTTTGGCTAAAAATTCTAGTTTTTTTTTCGTCTGTGTAAGTGTAAGGCCTGAGTGGACGCTCCGCTGTGAGCGGGGCGTGCAGCGTCCATATAAATTGCATTTGTTTTATATGGACGCTGCACGCCCCGCTCACAGCGGAGCGTCGACTCAGGCCTTACACTGATTCACCTTATTTCATGTGTGCACTTTATGGAGACTCGACTTCCTCTATATGTATTTCTAGCTTTTAACACAACACATCCTGAAATCAATAGAAGCGCGCTGATCCCCCTCCGCGCTCAGCAGTCGCAAGCGTTCATAGGTTACGGTTCATCATCATCATCATCATATCAGCCGAAAGACGTCCACTGCTGGACATAGGCCTCCCCCAAAGAGTGCCACAATGACCGGTCCTGCGCCACCCGCATCCTGCGGACTCCCGCGACCTTTACCAGGTCATCAGTCCACCTTGTGGGGGGCCTACCCACGCTGTGCCTTCCGGTACGTGGTCGCCACTCGAGAACCTTTCCGCCCCAACGGCCATCGGTTCTACGTGCAATGTGCCCCGCCCACTGCCACTTAAGTTTAGCGATTCGGAGGGCTATATCGGTTACCTTGGTTCTGCTGCGGATAGCCTCATTTCTGATGCGATCACGCAGAGATACTCCCAGCATAACCCTCTCCATTGCCCTTTGGGTGACTTTGAGCCTTCTTATGAGGGCTATAGTAAGCGACCACGTTTCCGTGCATTACGTCATCACTGGCAACACACACTGGTCAAAGACTCTCGTCTTGAGACACTGCGAAATATTGGACGAAAAGATGTGCAGTAGCTTCCCGTAGGTTACGGTTGCTTACCATCAAACAGGACGTAAGTAGATATACTTATTTTCCATCGTCATAGTTTAAAATATAGGGCAACCTTTCTGAGGGCTTTAAGGCCAGTGTAGGTACCTGCTGAGGGTTTCCAGCTAAATGGGCTTGTACGTGTTCGAGGTTTGTTAATTAACTTTTAATATTAATTTAGAGTCAGTGTTATTATCTGTACTCTGACCCCGAACCCTTTCTGAACCCTTTTAATGACCTTTGACTTTGACCCAACACATAATAAACACCATTACAAAAACGAACATCTGGCGTAATGTATAATTATTCGAACGAGCGAGCGAAGCGCACAAAGTTCTATGCCTCAGTTTGGGCCGAAAATCGTTCGTATGTCCGGTGTCTGTCACGATGTCCTGCTGTCCCGCTGTCCAGCTGTTCTCCTCTACAGGTCGCATTTCTCAACCGATTCTCGTGAAATTTTTGGAGCTGGTTTAATAATTATGTATTTTACCAAGCTGGAACTGTGAACTTCGTTTGCCTCGCTCGCTTTTTCGATAACAGTAGGTACTTAGTGGCTCTGTGAGCTGTAGAACCCGCGAACCTGTTTTTTTCTTAGAGTTCCGTAGCCAAAATGGCAAAAACGGAACCCTTATAGTTTCGTCATACATGTGTATTTAAAAAATATGAAAAAAATCATGGACATAATGGCTTATTAAATTCTTTCACCGAAAATTATTTTGAACAACATCGATTCAAAGGTTTTCGAGATATTGCTGAAAAACTGCCTTTATTGTAGAAAAAGACGTAAGAGACCACACACTCACAAACACACACACTAGTTATATTATGTTAGCTTAGTTAACTCATTTTTAGGGTTCCGTAGCCAAAATGGCAAAAACGGAACCCTTATAGTTTCGTCATGTCCGTCTGTCCGTCTGTCCGTCTGTCCGTCTGTCCGTCTGTCCGTCTGTCCGTCTGTCCGTATGTCACAGGCATTTTACTCGAAAACTATAAAGTGTATTTGAATGAAATTTTGAGGATAGGTGTATTTTGTGAGCCGCTACATAGTTTTGTAATTAAAATTACTAAAAAAAATTTTTTAGGGGTGCACTCGATACATAAAACTAAAAGTCAAAAAATTTTTTTTCATTGTGACCCCCCGTGTGGCACATCAATGGATAGGCCTTTCAAAATAAATATAAGGTTTCTTAGCATTTTTTTTGATTAAGTGAATAGAGTCGGAGATAATCGCCCCGAAAGTCACTAAAATTCTGTCCCCCCCCTCTAATTTTTGAACGGTGTATTTTAAAAATATGGAAAAATTCATGGACATAGGGCTTATTAATTTCATTCACCGAAAATTGTTTTGAACAAGATCGGTTCAGAGGTTTTCGAGATATTGCTGAAAAACTGCCTTCCTCAAAGAAAAGGACGTAAGTGCCGTAAATTTTCTGTGACGATACGACCTTTTTAATAGGCACGGAACCCTTCGTTTTGCGTGGTCCGACACGCACTTGGCCGGTTTTCTTTCTTACTCAATCCTTGTTCTTAATTATAATTTATAAACCAACAGGAGAAGGTAAGAGCTTAGGTATACACTGGAATAGAAATCCAAAAGTTAGAAATAAGCTCTATGCTCTCTCCTCTCCTCTATTATCCTAATTAAAATATCCCACCTACGTTAATATTATATCCTGCTAAACTCTAAGGAAGAGCGGTGTCTCTTGACACAGACATCTTGATTGCTTAAAAAGAGGCACCAGCCTAATATTTTAAAGTGTTTTTTAGTTACTGAATAAATCATTTATCATTATCATTATTTCTGTGAAAATACGACTGTTTTAAAAGACACGGAACCCATCGTTGTGCGTGGTCCGACACGCACTTGGCCGGTTTTTTTTTTGGAATACTTAATCAACTAAAAAATCTGAATACAATGTAGTGTAGATGCGCATGCCGCTGCACCTCTTCCAGGATTTGTATTTTTACAGTACACATGGTGTTACTTTTCCGCACGAGTGCGAAAATGAGCACTTTCCGTGCATATGTTGAAACTTTAAAGAGCCATATGTACTGTAAAACGTTGTACGATACACGTGCGAATAGGTAATTCGCAACTCGTGTTGATTTAAAACACTCCCTTCGGTCGTGTTTTAATTTATCACCACTCGTTGCGAATTTCCTATTTTCTGCACTTGTATTGTAAATAACTATTTTAATACAGTTGCTCAAAAAGTGCTACTTTACGTAGCTGTTTAGCGTGCGGAAAGTTGGTTTTCGCGCACTAGTGCTTTTCACTTTTTAGGGTTCCGTAGCCAAAATGGCAAAAACGGAACCCTTATAGTTTCGTCATGTCCGTCTGTCCGTCTGTCCGTCTGTCCGTCTGTCCGTCTGTCCGTGTTTCACAGGCATTTTACTCGAAAACTATAAGGTGTATTTGAATAAAATTTTGAGGATAGGTGTATTTTGTTAGCCGCTACATAGTTTTGTAATTAAAATGACAAAAAAAAATTTTTTTAGGGGTGCACTCAATACATAAAACTAAAAGTCAAAATTTGTTTTTTCATTGTGACCCCCCGTGTGGCACGTCAATCGATAGGCCTTTCAAAATAAATATAAGGTTTTTTAGCATTTTTTTTGTTTAAGTGAATAGGGTCGGAGATAATCGCCCCGAAAGTCACTAAAATTCTGTCCCCCCCCCTCTAATTTTTGAACGGTGTATTTTAAAAATATGGAAAAATTCATGGACATAGGGCTTATTAATTTCATTCACCGAAAATTGTTTTGAACAAGATCGGTTCAGAGGTTTTCGAGATATTGCTGAAAAACTGCCTTCCTCAAAGAAAAGGACGTAAGTACCGTAAAATTTATGTGACGATACGACCTTTTTAATAGGCACGGAACCCTTCGTTTTGCGTGGTCCGACACGCACTTGGCCGGTTTTTTCTTGTACAAATTGTACCATTAATTATTATGTCAATAAAAAATAAATAAGATAGAACGTATTACTGTATTAAACTTCACTTTTTTCAACTATATTACAATGATGTTACAGAATGAATAGGTAATATAAAAGTTTCGAATTCCTTACTTGTTATTTTTCTTATTTTTTCGCAACTGTATTAAAAAATGTCGTTCGATACACGTGTGGAAATGTCATTCTTCACTCGTCCCGAGTCTTGCCACTCGCCCACGGCTCGTGTATATTATCTCGGTACTCCTGACGTAATGACATACTTCCCGTACTAGCATTGAAATGCACTATTATTGAATTATGTTTTACTAACGCGCTTACCAGACGAGGGGTGTAATAAGTTTAACATGTGTATCTCGGTATCCGTTTGACAGTCACGATGCCACAGACAGACATATAGATACACATGTTAAACTTATAACTCCCCTTGTTGGGAATTATAAATAAACAGCAAGTAAGTAGGTAAATAGGTCTGTAGGTAACAGAGATTACCATTTATCGACACCAGAAAAGATGAAAACCATGCCACGAATAAAATTGAAACTATAAATAAATTCTTATCTCTTATTGGAATCAATTTCAGAGTTTATTTATGAGGGTGCACGAATGTTAACCGGATTTTCATAACATAGTGATAATGTGATGTTTCTGACTATTTTTCATCACACTTGCTCGTAAAGGGCGTCATACAGAGCTACAATAGCCTTTATTACGCCCAAGGGCGTAATGATGTTTTAAAAGGTATCTGTCACTTAGTCTTCTGCACGGTGCACGGCGTGAGTTGTATCGCCGTGAGATAGACTATCCGTCTTTTTCTTATTAGAACGATAGTTAAGAAACGGTAATCTATCTCGCTGTCTTGTGATAGCCGTGCTGTAACACAGCTCGCGCGCCGTCTTGTGATAGCCGTGCTGTAACACAACTCGCGCGCCGTCTTGTAATAGCCGTGCTGTAACACAGCTCGCGCGCCGTCTTGTGATAGCCGTGCTGTAACACAGCTCGCGCGCCGTCTTGTGATAGCCGTGCTGTAACATAGCTCGCGCGCCGTCTTGTGACAGCCGTGCTGTAACACAGCTCGCGCGCTGTCTTGTGATAGCCGTGCTGTAACACAGCTCGCGCGCCGTCTTGTGATAGGCATGCTGTAACACAGCTCGCGCGCCGTCTTGTGATAGCCGTGCTGTAACACAGCTCGCGCGCCGTCTTGTGATAGCCGTGCTGTAACACAGCTCGCGCGCCGTCTTGTGATAGCCGTGCTGTAACACAGCTCGCGCGCCGTCTTGTGATAGCCGTGCTGTAACACAGCTCGCGCGCCGTCTTGTGATAGCCGTGCTGTAACACAGCTCGCGCGCCGTCTTGTGATAGCCGTGCTGTAACACAGCTCGCGCGCCGTCTTGTGATAGCCGTGCTGTAACACAGCTCGCGCGCCGTCTTGTGATAGCCGTGCTGTAACACAGCTCGCGCGCCGTCTTGTGATAGCCGTGCTGTAACACAGCTCGCGCGCCGTCTTGTGATAGCCGTGCTGTAACACAGCTCGCGCGCCGTCTTGTGATAGCCGTGCTGTAACACAGCTCGCGCGCCGTCTTGTGATAGCCGTGCTGTAACACAGCTCGCGCGCCGTCTTGTGATAGCCGTGCTGTAACACAGCTCGCGCGCTGTCTTGTGATAGCCGTGCTGTAAGAGGTATTTTCCCAGTTAGGCTGCTCTTAGTCTAAGAGTACACTGTGGTTAGTTTAATACCTAGTAGTTCAGCATGTCATTGAAGTAAACTCTTTACGCACAGTCAAATAGATAACGGCCCTTTTTACTGCCGGCAAAAAATAAATAACACTCAGGATGTATGGCAAACACGCATAACCTATTTCCGTAGATACTGTGTGTAAAATATATTGAATCAAAGAGAAATGCGTCGCTATATCACCAATATGTCCCAAATGAGGGTGCGATGTTATAAATGTACACAATTTGGCGAAGATAGCGCTATCTCTAATAATGAAATGTCTGACGTCCGTCTGAAACCTAAAGGTCCACGCATACTTGTCGCCCTGGCGCCCGACCGTCACCGAGCTTGCGCCGGTCAGTATTCTTTGTATGAAACACAATACTGTAACGATCACTTATTCACTCCGTAAAGGCGTTGCCTCAGCTTGGCACAAGCTAGCGGCGGGGCGCAACTTGCCTTCGCCGGGTGAATGTCATGCCTTCAGCTGCAGCCGACGAGGAGACCGGGCGTGGACGCCGCATTTGTGGCACGTGGGCGAGGCGGCCTATTTCAAATGTAAAAAACCGGCCAAGTGCGTGTCGGACCACGCAAAACGAAGGGTTCCGTGCCTATTAAAAAGGTCGTATCGTCACAGAAATTTTACGGCACTTACGTCCTTTTCTTTGAGGAAGGCAGTTTTTCAGCAATATCTCGAAAACCTCTGAACCGATCTTGTTCAACACAATTTTCGGCGAATGAAATTAATAAGCCCTATGTCCATGAATTTTTCCATATTTTTAAAATACACCGTTCAAAAATTAGAGGTGGGGGGGACAGAATTTTAGTGATTTTCGGGGCGATTATCTCCGACCCTATTCACTTAATCAAAAAAAATGCTAAGAAACCTTATATTTATTTTGAAAGGCCTATCGATTGATGTGCCAAACGGGGGGTCACAATGAAAAAAAAAATTTTGACTTTTAGTTTTATGTATGGAGTGCACCGCTAAAAAAATTTTTTTTTGTCATTTTAATTACAAAACTATGTAGCGGCTAACAAAATACACCTATCCTCAAAATTTTATTCAAATACACCTTATAGTTTTCGAGTAAAATGCCTGTGACATACGGACAGACGGACAGACGGACATGACGAAACTATAAGGGTTCCGTTTTTGCCATTTTGGCTACGGAACCCTAAAAAACCAGCCAAGTGCGTGTCGGACCACGCAAAACGAAGGGTTCCGTGCCTATTAAAAAGGTCGTATCGTCACAAAAATCTTAAGGCACTTACGAACTTTTCTTTAAGGAAGTTTTTCAGCAATATCTCGAAAACCTTTGAACAGATCTTATTCAAAATAATTTTTGGTGAATGAAATTAATAAGCCCTATGTCCATGAATTTTTCCATATTTTTGAAATACACCGTTCAAAAATTATAGGGGGGGACAGAATTTTAGTGACTTTCGGGGCGATTATCTCCGACCCTATTCACTTAATCAAAAACCGGCCAAGTGCGTGTCAGACCACGCAAAACGAAGGGTTCCGTGCCTATTAAAAAGGTGGTATCGTCACAGAAATTTTACGGCACTTACGTCCTTTTCTTTGAGGAAGGCAGTTTTTCAGCAATATCTCGAAAACCTCTGAGCCGATCTTGTTCAAAACAATTTTCGGTGAATGAAATTAATAAGCCCTATGTCCATGAATTTTTCCATATTTTTAAAATACACCGTTCAAAAATTTGAGGGGGGGACAGAATTTTAGTGACTTTCGGGGCGATTATCTCCGACCCTATTCACTTAATCAAAAAAAATGCAAAGAAACCTTATATTTATTTTGAAAGGCCTATCGATTGATGTGCCACACGGGGGGTCACAATGAAAAATTTTTTTTTGAGTTTTAGTTTTATGTATGGAGTGCACCCCTAAAAAATTTTTTTTTGTCATTTTAATTACAAAACTTTGTAGCGGCTAACAAAATACATCTATCCTCAAAATTTTATTCAAATACTCCTTATAGTTTTCGAGTAAAATGCCTGTGACATACGGACAGACGGACAGACGGACAGACGGACAGACGGACATGACGAAACTATAAGGGTTCCGTTTTTGCCATTTTGGCTACGGAACCCTAAAAATGCTAAGAAACCTTATATTTATTTTGAAAGGCCTATCGATTAATTATCACACGTGGGCTAACAATGTTTCTTTTTTTTTATACTCAGTTTTATGTATCGAACTCCACTAAAATAATGTTTTTTAGTCATTTTAATTACAAAACTATGTAGCGGCTAACAAAATACACCTATATTTAAAATTTTATTCAAATACACCTTATAAAGTAAAATGCCTGTGACATACGGACAGACGGACATGACGAAACTATAAGGGTTCCATTTTTGCAATTTAGGCTACGGAACCCTAAAAAAACCGTCAACCGGTTGCTGCTGAGTCAATTTTGTTACGAGACTGCGTTATATTGATGCTAGGTTGACGTCGGGTGGGTGAGGAAAGTTAGAGGCGATCCGGTGAGCGGGTGCCAAGTGTGACTCAACCTTTGTCATTGTCACGGCTCGTTTGGGTTATGATTAACCCATGATAAGGTATCGTGTAGATTTATAATTATAATTAAAGGGCAGGAGAGCTTAACTCTGTGTTTGATGGGTTAAAGACCACTAAAGTTACCCCACGCATTGTGTCGACACATTGAGGCGGGACATATGGCATCATCTAGCTTTTCGTAACCAACTTGGTGGTGAGCAAGGTCGTTTGAACTCCCTAGTATGTATTGTATTGAGAGTGAACCCGCGTTGGTCCTGCCTTGATCACGTGTGCCGAGTATAGTGGCCGAGACAGTGCTCTCGGCCGAGCAAAGTGGCGAGCGAGTAAATAAAAAAACCGGTCAGGTGCGAGTCTGACTCGCGCACCGAAGTTCCGTACAAAATTTCATACAACATAACCGTCTTGACCCGCCCATTAATTTTGGAAAAATCTTAACACCGCATAGTGTAGTTTCATGAGTACCTACAGCGCCATTTATCAGTGCATTTTGTTACTAAGTTAGTAACAAAATGCACTGATAAATGCAAGTTGCGCGACCAAGGAACTCGGTATGTATGTTGGTTTTTCAGCGATAATCCTTTATCAAGTGAATTAATTTCGATAACTCTCTTTTTTTTATTTGCTAGAAGGTACTTTCAGAGACTTTCATACGAATTTGAAGGAAAAAAATTAAACACAGAAATATTCAATTACAAACAAATATATATTTACGTTAATATTAATCATATATATTATTTTCAAATTTTTCGCTTGGCTAACTTCGGAGATAAGGGGGGGAATGGTAGTTTTTTCAACATTTCTCTTTATAAATCAAAATTTTACGACTGTAGAAAAAAAACTGTTTTAGAATGTGCAATTCAATATGATACCCCACTTGGCCTACTAACTAGACTTTGAATTTTTGCCCCCCCTCTTATTTGTCCTTTTTTATAGAAATTAAAAATATATATTTAAAATGTTAATTTTCCATTCACGTGGATTAGCTTTTTTTACAAGTATTCCAAATTTCAAATTGATAGCATTAGTAGTTCCTGAGATATTTGACTTTGTGACAGACAGACACACGGACGAAGTCGCACCATAAGGGTTACGTTTTTAGGGTTCCGTAGCCAAAATGGCAAAAACGGAACCCCCCCCCCCTCTAATTTTTGAACGGTGTATTTTAAAAATATGGAAAAATTCATGGACATAGGGCTTATTAATTTCATTCACCGAAAATTGTTTTGAACAAGATCGGTTCAGAGGTTTTCGAGATATTGCTGAAAAACTGCCTTCCTCAAAGAAAAGGACGTAAGTGCCGTAAAATTTCTGTGACGATACGACCTTTTTAATAGGCACGGAACCCTTCGTTTTGCGTGGTCCGACACGCACTTGGCCGGTTTTTACCTTTTTGGTCCGGAAGTCTAACAAGGTCCGAGTGACTCGCTCGCCACTTTTATCGGCCGAGAGCAACTGTCTCGGCCACTAACTATACTCGGCACGTGTGATCAAGGCATTCGTCTCTAGCTATCAACACAACGAATCCGCAAATTAATGAAGGGTCGGCAACACGCTTGTGATTCTTCAAGAATCGCAACTGTCCATAGGCTACGGTGTCTGCCTACCATCAGACAGCCCGTATGCTACCTTGCCACCGTAGTAGTGTAAAAAAACCGGCCAAGAGCGAGTCGGACTCGCGCACCGAGGGTTGTGATGTAACTAAAAATTTAAGGTTTTCGCAATTTTTCCTTTATATGTGCTATAAAACATTTATTTATGCCAAATTTCAAGATTCTAGATCGACTGGAAGTACCCTTTAGGTTTTGATTCCCTTGCGAGTAGTTGCGAATTTGACAATATGCGGCTTAAATTGCTGTATATTTTATTTGCGTTGACATAGAAGTTTGATTTTGTTACAGCTTGAAGGTATTGCAGACCTGAGCATTTGATATAAATTTCAATTTAATACCTCTGCGCGTTCATGAGAAAAGGGGTAGTAATTTTAAAATTATGAAAAAGATAATTATGTGATTGTAACTAAAAATGTACGATTTTCGCAATTTTTCCTTTATTTGTGCTATAAGACGTTGCTACGTACCAAATCTCAAGATTCTGAGTTCACCCTGTAGGTTTTGATTCCCTTGAGAGTTTCGAAAACTTGCGGCATAAATGGCTGTCGAATGTCGAATCTTTTGATTGCGTTGGCTTAGAAGTTTGATTTTTTCACAGCTCCAAGGGACAGTAGACTTAAGTATTTGATATAAATTTTAGCTTGATACCTCTACGCCTTCTTGAGAAAAAGGATCTTGACAGACGGACGGACGGACAAAAAAGTGATCCTATAAGGGTTCCGTTTTTTCCTTTCGAGATACGGAACCCTAAAAAAACTTCCAAACAAGTACTGCATGTTAACATTAACGCAAGAATCAAAGCCCAAAGAAAAAAAAATAGTGTGTACTAGCTGCCCGCGCGGTTTCGCCCGATTTTTGCAAGGAACGCAAACAAACCCGCGAGAAAAAATATTTGAGATTGTGACATAAGTAGGTATACAGTCACGGACTTTAATTGTTGAGCAATTTAGAGCTTACTTTATACTGGACACTTCATAGCTTCATAGAAAACCAAAATTAGTTGACAACTAAATGGCTCAACCATTAAAGTCCTTGACCGTACATACATAAGTAGGTACTTAGTTACAGGTGAAATTAATATGGATTGTTATAAAAATAACTAATCACTCAAATATCATGTTAATATGAGACATATATCTCCACAAAAGCCCAAAAGAATAATAGATCTAACGTTATTCCTTTTATCTGTTTGTACGAAACATTAATTAATGATAACAATAGCCAGCGATACAGCAAAAAGTCGTATGTCACAATAGAACTGCCCTATAGTTACGACTGTTGCTAAATTAGCACTACTAATATTGGAAATGCGAAATAATTGTTTTGATCCTGTTATTGTACTACAATCATCGCAACATGATCTGCAATAATAATCTAATCGTAAATACGAGTAGTATGTAGGAAGGGCTATAAATATATTACAGTAAAATGTATTAACATTCACACAGTTAACATTTTGGCGAGATACGATGACTATAATCCATTTTGCTCGTAAATATCACCGTAAAATGATTCGAACCGTTATTACCCGACTGCTAAAGGAGGAGGGTAATGTTTTTCGAGTGTATGTGAGTATGTATGTATGTATGTCTGTTTCTTTGTGGCCTCCTGTAGCCTAAACGGCTTGATGGATTTTGATGTATGAGGTGTCGTTGGATTCCTCTTAATCGTGGGAGTGACATAGGCTATAATATTTGTAAAAAACCAGTCGGGTTTTTCGAAAAAAAAATTCGAGCTTTGGTTCAAGATTGCCACTGACTGGCAGCCCGACAGTTCGAAACGGAGCCACGGCAGTCCTCGTCGGCGCTGGCGAGACGCGCTAGACTCCTTTTTAAAGGACTGGCCAGAGACTGCTCAGGATCGCGAAGTCTGGAAACGGAAGGGGTTTATTAATTTTTGTATACCTAAAACTGTAGTTATTGTGTGATTGCCAAGTTACAAAAATGTATTTAGCAAGCAAATAAAGATAAATAAGCAAAGGTAGACCAAGGAAAAGATGGGAAGATATATTTAAAGAAAAATGTGGACCAGACTGGAGAAGACAAGCTAAAGACAGAGAAAGATGGTGGAGGCCTACACTAGACGACTTACACATTAGAATATAAATTTTTCTCAAACATGCAATGAAATGTCGTCCTTACGTGCGTTATAACAGGCTTCAAAGTATCACGTTTCGGGCGGAACAACTCGAGAGAACTGTAAAGGAATTTTTTATGTTAATTACGATAATATGAAATTGTGGCATGTGTTAGAATAAAGGCTATTTTTATTAATGGGGGGTAGCTTCTCTCCTTAATACGTTTTAACCTAATAAAGCTAATGATAGTAGCTAGTGAAAATTTCATCTATTCAACTCAATATAAATATTCAAAGAAAACTCTACACAAACTTTTTATTAATTTATTTATTTATAAGATAAATAAGAATGCCTGACTTGGCTCAACGTAATATCTCACAAGTTTTTATGGTGGAAGAGATTCGCGACTTGGCCTATTTGTTACATGGAATGTTTTTTTTATGAGATCCCACTTCTTTTCGTAATGTGTCATCAAAACAAACATTATGAATGCAGCTGGAAATATTTTTTTGCAAAAACTGTATGGAAATGTTATTTTGCCAACTGCAAATAACTTAAATAATAGTTTTCTAGTGCATTGTACACCTAATACTAACCGCATGAAAAATGTCAAGTTTGTAGGTCTGCTAGAAGTACCTTAAAATTTCGATGATCGGTGAGTCAGTGAGTGAGTCAGTCAGTGACAAAATTGAGGAACTCTGACTTGCAATCATTGTTAAACTGCTGATTCAAATTTAATGTAATTTGGAAATATGTGTATCTGTTTGCTGAGGCCAGGACTGGCGGCTTTCACACCATTTTGCGTAAACGTGCGCATTTTAGTTTGATTTTTTACACTCTTTCCGTTTATGTTTCTATTTTGCACATCTTCTGGATATACTCGTATCACCAAAACAATAGTCACCACTGGAGCCTTCCACTTTCTTAATCCAGTGAGAAAGGCGTAAACTGAATTCCATTTTCCACATAACTAAATCAAGTCTGCGCAATTCGCTATCTAGAAGCCCGTGGATTGCGCTATCTCCCCATTTATTAAAGAGGTTTAAACCAACAACAAGAGCTGGCAATATCTATCTCTGTCTACTTAGTGTCCGTTGTTTTAGGAAACTGTAAATTTTGCAAGCATTTATTTAACTTGCACTGGTTGTATGTAACCACCGAACGAAAAACCATAGAAGACGATCAGCTTACAAATTTCCTCTCTATATACAATCATCATCTAAGGCGACTTCCTGATTCGTCTTTGCGGAGGCGGTACGGTATCAGTAAGTTGCCAGTGTCAACTGTCAGTCAAGTCAGTACCGATTCTTTACTGCTGCGCGCCTAAATTTAAAGTATTGAGTGCTTCCCGACTGGCGCGGGATGCACGTAAGCGGGGCGGTACGAATGCAGTGCTTACAGGACAGGCTATGCGTGATGCCACAATCAGGGACGGAAAGGATTCTATGCAGCTAAATTAAGAACTGGTCTTAAAATGGCTGATCGCTTACCATAAACAACCTACTTAATTTGGGTGGGTATTGGTTTATTGGTCACAACTTCATACTAAATCAGTTGTGGCAAACAGAAAAAAAGTGGAACTATGACAAGGACAACGAATGTTATTTCCCTTTCTGTCACACTTATCAAGATTTGTATGCTACCATCTCGCTCGGACGTGGTATTATTATTACCATAGCTTGTCCTGAGTATCTTAGGTCCATGGTACCTACTGCAAGCACACCGCCTCGCTTCTTCGAATGATATTACTTATACTTTTTTCGCAAGGAATTTTCCGCACCCGTACCTAGCGGTAACTACCAGTGGCCAACAGTGACGTAAATAAATAAACCACCAAAAACATAAATGTGAAAAGGGGAACCAAGTTCAATATTAAGAATAAGCGTGGTCGCCGACAAAAGAATTGAGATCTAAATGGATGCCAAGTTCAGTAGATAGTCCTAAAATAAAAAGTATTCTTAACAACATACAATTTCTTATTTCTTCTACTACAAAAATACGAGTATGTGTGTATGGCTGTATAAAAGTATAACTTCTTAAATTTTAACACTCGAATTATTTACACAAAGGATAAATTGATGCTCAAGACTTGACTGTTTTTACTAGCAAGCCAAATTTTTCAGAGTAAAGTATTACCTTACAATATAAAACAGTTACTCATGTATAACATAAAGGTGATAAGGTTGATAAGCCAAATAAATAAATAAATATCGTGGGACAATTGACCCCAATTGATCTAGTCCCAAACTAGGCAAAGCCTGTACTATGGGTACTAGACAACAGTTAAACATACTCATATAGATACTTATAAATACATACTTAATAAATAGATATTAAACATCCAAGACTCGAGAAGATACATTCGTATTCATCATACAAATATCTGCCCCGACCGGGAATCGAACCCGGGACCTCAAGCTTCATAGTCAGGTTTTCTAACCACTAGGCTATTCGGTCGTCAAATATCAGATAAGGTAGAAGTACTAGTGAAAATACTTATTTGAATCACGATATTATGCTCATTTAAGATGTATTAAACAGTTTCATACGGTTTGGGAGACGAGGTATTTACTCAAGTTACTGATATGGAATTCGTTTCATATGGTGATCTTATAAAAAATCCTGATGATATAATAATTAGGTAATCAATCCGAATGTACGAGTAAATGGCAGGCGGTTATGCTTGCAGTCCCAATAGATGTCATTTCAGTACAAATGTCATGAATGACAGACTGACATTTATTGGGACTTGAAGGTTTAACTCATTGTCCCAATTGATGGCAGCTGTTTTTAACAAATATGTTCATAACTTATAAATAAGTTATTTGCTTAAAATTATGATAAGAAATATTGAAGTCACTAACATTTAGTAACTTAAAAATCATGTCGTGATCAATCTTAGTTTATTATTCGCTAGTTAAATTATATTCGTCGAGTACTAGTACCGCGTCGGGCACTAGTACTTCTACCTTATATCTTGTATGTAAAAACTAGCCAAGTCAAATCTTGAGCATCAATTTATCCTAAGATATCTACTTTGTGTAAATAATTCGAGTGTTCAAATTTAAGAAGTTATACTCCGGTGAACTGGCTACGTTTCGGGGATCTCTTCGGGGAAACCGAAGGTTTTGTCTGTGCAATTGCGGACGAAGTTATCATGACGAACAATTATCAATTGCTGGAGGTATATCCTGAAGGACGGTACGGTCGACATTTGTCGGGCATCCCGGGGAGTCACTCAGGCATATTATCTCCAGTTGTGGTCACGTTGCTAACGGCGAGTACTTGTAGCAAGGATTATTCACTAGCAACTTGCTCTGCTATACGGTCTTGAGGTCTCGAAAGTGCCTTACTATATTAGTACACACCTGCGCCAGTTCTCGGAAATGGTCGTGCCACGCTCTATTGGGATCGATCTGTCATCACGGACAAGACTATTCTTGCCAATAGGCCTGATATCGTGCTGACAGATCGATCGAAACGCCAGGCAGTGCTCGTCGACATCACCATCCCCCATGACGAGAACCTCGTGAAGGCCGAGACAAAGCCAGCAAGTACCCAGACCTTGCTCACGAGGTAACCGCCATGTGGGATGTTGATTCGACGATCATCGTCCCAATAGTCGTTTCGGCGAACCGTTTAATAGCGAAGAGTCTCGACCGTCACCTTAAGAGACTCGCTAGATGGCTGGATCAAGGTTCAGATACAGAAGGCGGTATTCTGGACACGGCGCGGATAGTCAAGAGAGGTTCCTCTCTCTATCGCCCTGACCACCGGTAGTTTAGGCCCCGCCACACTGCCGGCGGCACCCTAGGTTATGTTTTTATGATTTTATGTTTTGTATGTATAGTATATAACACCTAACTCTAAGAGTAAATAGAATAAAGGAAATAATAATAAATCATCATCATCATCATCATATCAGCCCAAAGACGTCCACTGCTGGACATAGGCCTCCCCCAAAGAGTCATCATCATCATCATCATCCTGGCCGATTTCGACCACGGCGACTGGAAAAAGAGAAGAGTTCTGGCTAACTGGAGCGTCGTTCGTGAGCTCTTAGGTGACTGACGTAGCCTATCTTTGCAGAGAATGTGCGACCACATTCCCTACAGGTCAGCACCCCTCCGACAAAATTGTAGTGTATGGCCGCAGGTGGTCGAGCCTTCAACTCCTCGCGCTTAGCATCGAGTTCGTTACGTCTTCGTTCTTCGAAGGCTTGCACATTAACCTTCACTGTACGTCTCCACTTTGACCGATCTTGAGCCAACATCTCCCAGCGCGATGGGTCAATATCACACCTCCGCATGTGGCGCTTCAGCACATCTTTACAGCGCAGAAGCTGGCCGCCCTGTTTTCGCTTGCCTTCCTGCAGTTCTGAGTAAAAGATGCGCTTAGCCACTCGTTCTTCGGCCATGCGGGAGATATGACCACTCCATCGCAGCTGTCTACGCATTAGATAGGCTTCAATGCCGCTGACATTAGCACGACGTAGAATTTCCGTGTTCCTGACACGGTCTGCCCAGGAGATATTCATTATGTCACGCAGGCATTTGAGATGAAACCTATCTAATACGCGAATGTGTTTGCGGTAGAGACACCACGTTTCGGAGGCATACAGGAGATTGGGCAGAACTATTGCCATGTAAACAGAGACCTTGGTTTGCAGCTTTATGTCGTGTGACCGGAACACCTTGACGCCACAATGACCGGTCCTGCGCCACCCGCATCCAGCGGACTCCGGAATAATAAATAATACTTCAAAATTCCCCGTTTATTGACTTTTTAGGGTTCCGTAGCCAAAATGGCAAAAACGGAACCCTTATAGTTTCGTCATGTCCGTCTGTCCGTCTGTCCGTCTGTCCGTATGTCACAGGCATTTTACTCGAAAACTATAAGGTGTATTTGAATAAAATTTTGAGGATAGGTGTATTTTGTTAGCCGCTACATAGTTTTGTAATTAAAATGCCAAAAAAAATTTTTTTTAGGGGTGCACTCCATACATAAAACTAAAAGTCAAAAAAAATTTTTTCATTGTGACCCCCCGTGTGGCACGTCAATCGATAGGCCTTTCAAAATAAATATAAGGTTTCTTGGCATTTTTTTTGATTAAGTGAATAGGGTCGGAGATAATCGCCCCGAAAGTCACTAAAATTCTGTCCCCCCCCTCTAATTTTTGAACGGTGTATTTTAAAAATAGGGAAAATTCATGGACATAGGGCTTATTAATTTCATTCACCGAAAATTGTTTTGAACAAGATCGGTTCAGAGGTTTTCGAGATATTGCTGAAAAACTGCCTTCCTCAAAGAAAAGGACGTAAGTACCGTAAAATTTCTGTGACGATATGACCTTTTTAATAGGCACGGAAACCTTCGTTTTGCGTGGTCCGACACGCACTTGGCCGGTTTTTTTTATTTGTATGCACACAATTACCCAGCTGGACACCAAATTTCATCTTTCTAGGTTATCTGGAAGTGAGTTAGGTTTTTGGTCTATCCGTCAGCTAATAGGTATCTACCTAAGTCAGTGATAAAAACCGGCCAAGTGCGTGTCGGACCACGCAAAACGAAGGGTTCCGTGCCTATTAAAAAGGTCGTATCGTCATAGAAATCTTAGGGCACTTACGTCCTTTTCTTTGAGGAAGGCAGTTTTTCAGCAATATCTCGGAAACCTTTCATCCGATCTTGTTCAAAATAATTTTCGGTGAATGAACTTAATAAGCGCTGTGTCCATGAATTTTTTCATATTTTTAAAATACACCGTTCAAAAATTAGAGGGGGGGGACAGAATTTTAGTGACTTTCGGGGCGATTATCTCTGACTGTATTCACTTAATCAAAAAAATTCCCGAGAAACCTTATATTTACTTTGAAAGGCCTATCGATTCATGTGCCACACGTGGGCTCACAATGAAAATTTTTTTTTTGACTTTTAGTTTTATGTATGGAGTACACCCCCAAAAAAATTTTTTTTAGTAATTTTAATTACAAAACTTTGTAGCGGCTAACAAAATACACCTATTCTCAAAATTTTATTCAAATACACTTTATAGTTTTCGAGTAAAATGCCTGTGACATACGGACAGACGGACAGACGGACAGACGGACAGACGGACAGACGGACAGACGGACATGACGAAACTATAAGGGTTCCGTTTTTGCCATTTTGGCTACGGAACCCTAAAAATGCCGATTCTTAGACATTAATATCTCAATAACCGTTTTACCTGTATATATGAAATTTCGGGTTCTAGTTTATATAAGAGGTTTTAATTCGTATACAAAATTTCATGTTTCTATGTTAAATCGATTTTGAGTTATTAAAAGTGACTGCAAATGGTTCGTGTAATATACGAGTGACGGCGGCTGCGTCGCCAGTTCCTTTTGGCTTTGAACTTGGCTGGACACGCTGCCGCGTGTCTACCTCTAGATGCTCAAAATCGGTTGTGCTTATTGTATAAACTGGCTAAATATAGACGCGCGTGGCGTGGAATCAGTATAAACGCGGCTTTATCCTCCGTCAAGTCTCCATCACTTGTCCAGCCTAATTGGGGACTTCAATTAAGACTCTGATTAAATCGTTTGTAACTAGCCTTAGACCGCTGGCTCTACAACTGCTTTGGAAATTGATCCTATCCAGCGTTCACAGATCCAATCTGGACCTAAACATAATTAAGGACCCGTCCGCCCTTAAATTCACTGTATTCTATACAAACAGAGATGCGATTTATTTGAAATACTTCTATTTAAAATGCAAATACAAAATGCAAAATACCTATTTTGTATTTTGCATTTAAATGCCTTTTAGTAAAAACCATTTTGTATTTTATTTGAAATACCTTTCGAGATGTATTTTGCATTTTTAATATTCATTTCAAAATGCAAAATACTTTGTGATAAGTTTAGCCAACATTACCAGTCAAACAAAATGAAATGAACGACTGACGCTTGCATTGCCGAATTTGACCGATAGAGGCGCCTGCTAGCCATGCGTGCCCGTTTTTTCTTCTTTGGTCAGAGTGCGCGCCTTATATCTGACTAGTGTCAAATTGTCAATGTCAAACGAAAACGACGAACAATATCTATGGCTATAAAAACGCAACGCCGCTGACGCCGACGATTCGATTTCACGGATTTATTGTTTGCTGGTGCTGGTGAAGTGGTTACTGCTTTAATTTGATTACCTACTTTTATGATATTGAAGTGTTGTTGTTAACCCTACAATACTGTAACGGCTATGTACTGTACTACAACAAGATAATTTAGATAACGTATTGTTAAAAAGCGTAATAAATAAAAATTGATGTTTTTTTTTCACGTTTTAACAATACCAGTCCAATTGTTATTAATAAAAGAAAAGTGTAATAATAATAAAATAAGAACTAGATGCACAATCAACCGAAATAAATGGCCACACAATTCACAAAATGGCTATCTTTTCGTTAGTCTAGTTTTTTACATTATTTTAAGTGAGTATTATTATTACTAATAACATAACAGAATTTATTGATACGCGTACTGATAAATATGACCAAAATGTCATGCATAAGGTGCCATTTGGCTCGGCATTGTATCTCTATTCTATTTCTCATGATAAATATCTAAAATGAATAAAAATATCATTCGATTTGGTCAAAAGGTATTTTATTTTGAAAAAGTATTTTGAAAATACCTATTTTGCATTTAGCATTTGAAATACAAAAGGCAAAACTATTTGGTATTTTGCATTTGAAATAGTAAATCTGAAAAGTATTTTGCATTTTGTATTTAAATGCTTTTTTAAAACCATTTTGTACATCTCTGTATACAAAGAGGTAGTTAGAGGCAGTTTGTGACGAGTTAGTTTAGTTAATAGGTATCTGAAACTATTCATACTATAAACAAAGTTAAACAAAGGTAAAACAACATTTAAAAATATATCGACCCGGCGGGACTTGAACCCACATTCACTGTGCCTTTCGCGGGCAGGAGTGCTTTGCCAATTAAGCCACATGTCTAGTTAACTAAGCCGGCGAATTTTGTCACGTGTATGAGTCATGTTGTCTTGGTATTATCCTCATTTATCTCAAGGCCAGATCTTCAAGGACAGATTTTAAGGCACTCAAAGCTCTTCATAGAAGGAGTGGACTCGGGCTGGACCAAAAATCTCTAGAAATCCAGCAGGAAGCAACTCAGGATTATATCTGGGGTGTTCACAGGTCACTTCAGCGTCAAGGATGGACTATCGAACAGTACGAGTACAGACTGCAGAATGTGTGGCGAGGAAGATGAGACTATGGAACGCTACCCGCAACCAAAGGAATTCAAGGTGCTCCCACTAAGCTGCATCATCCGCATTGTGGAAATGACGGAGCGAGCTTGGGAGTAGCTATAAAGGGGAGGGCAAATGCACAAAAGATCCCACTGGGTCGAAGTGTATCCGAAAGGGCCCTCAACTAGATAAGATAAGATAAGATAAGGCCAGATCTTGAGCCTATTGTGTGTTTTGCTAACTTCTTAGACCATATCTGCCCATCTCCTGGGGTCATCTTTCCATCAGCACATCCATCCATATATCTCGTTATTTGAATGAACCATCGATTCCAATACACACATAGTGGCGAGAATTCCCGCCATTTCCGGCGGGAATGTAAAAGGCCAAGTGCTTTAAACAAAGTTACGCGCGGCACATTGTACCCGCTAATTTAATTTACTCGACAAAGGTGGGCCCAGAAGAGATCCACTTTATATAAATTAAGGATGCTCGTACAAAAGTTAAGTAAGCAAAAATCGTGAATCTACTGAAGCCATTTATGATAAACCAGCTTTTGCCCGCGTCTTCGACCGCGTAGACTAAGTAGTTAACCGCCTTTTAAGTGGAGCTACAGCGTAAATTTACTACATTGCTTAGTTAAAAACAATCGTATTGTTAGGTCACTCGGACATGTCGGTTTGGTGTAGTTAAAAACACCGCCTTTAGTACTATAAAATTAACTATGGATTTATGTCACAAGCTACACTGGTGTCTAATAATTATTTGTTGTTCTACTTAAGGATGAACATGGATAAGACGAAGATCAAGTCAAATGCCCATGTAGTTACCAAATCCCATTCCAAAACAGACGCTTTACGCTCGAAGTTGTAGAAGATTATATATACCTAAAACAGACTTGCCGCTTAGGTAGGTCCAACTTCGAGAAAGAGATCAATCGTTGAATACGACTCGGCTGGGCAGCGTTCGGAAAGGTAATGGCACTCTTTTCGTCTAATATTCCGCAGTGTCTCAACTCAAGACGAGTCATTGCTTTGTTTATTACGCCGGTTCTTCTCGAGGCAGAGGTTTACTTTCCGAGCCGGTGGTAGTTTATCGACATTCATAGGTGCATGTAATATGCCTAAATTGAAGAATAAATCACTTTGACTTTGACTTTGCAGTTTGAGTTGCCTCACAATGGGCCTCATTGGAATGCTCAAAGTCATCCAAAATAGAGAGAGCTATGCTGGGAGTTTTTCTGCGTGATCGCATCAGGACTGAGGATATCCGCTCCATAACCAAGGTAACTGATGTAGCCCCCCCGAATCGATAAACTTAAGTGGCAGTGGGTGGGGGCACATTGCACGTAAAACCGATGGCCGTTGGGGCGGAAAGGTTCTCGAGTGGTGACCACGTACCGGCAAGCGTAGCGAGGGTAGACCCTCACAAGGAGGACAGATGACCTGGTAAAGTTCGTGGGGGACCGCTGGGTGCGGGTGGCGTGTGGGTCATTGTGGCACTCTTTGGGGGAGGCCTACGTCCAGCAGTGGACTTCTTTAAGCTGATGTGATGATGATGTTGATGATTTATTATAAGTATACAAAATTTTCCTTCGGACTAACCACAAAATCAACAATGAATGAGAGCTAAATGAGAGTTAATGTTGGAAAATGGTTGGTTTCATGGGAAAAGTTGTTCAATAGCCTCTCCTTCACTTATTGTCATTGTTGATCATGACCCGAAAATACTCAGTATTAATAGTAATAATTACCCTTGAACACATTGTCATCATCATCATCATCATATCAGCCGAAAGACGTCCACTGCTGGACATAGGCATCCCCTAAAGAGTGCCAAATTGACCGGTCCTGTGCCACCCGCATCCAGCGGACTCCCGCGACGTTTACCAAGTCATCAGTCCACTTTGTGCCTTCCGGTACGTGGTCGCCACTCGAGAACCTTTCCGCCCCAACGGCCATGGGTTTTACGTGCAATGTGCCCCGCCCACTGCCACTTAAGTTTAGCGGTTCGGAGGGCTATATTGGTTACCTTGGTTCTGCTGCGGAGAGCCTCATTTCTGCTAACATAGATAGCCTTCTATGGAGAGGGCTATGTTAGGAGTTTTTCTGCGTGATCGCATCAGAAATGAGGCTATCCGCAGCAGAACCAAGGAACACATTGTAATAGTAAACAATAGTCAACAGGAGAATAAACTTGTTATATTCTTCTCAAGCTCGAAGAGGGTGCAGGGATATTCTGATTGTTTCCTTAAATTAGTTTCTGAGTGGAGGGATTTCCGTAAAAGTGCCAATTACATTTATAACTGAGCGAGCAAGCGAAGCGAACGAAGTTCTCCGTTTCAGCTTGAGCCAAAATGCGTATGTCTGAATGTCCCGCTGTCCCGCCATCCGGATGTTCTCTTCTATAAGTCGCATTTCTCAACAGATTCTCTTGAAATGTTGTGAGCAGGTTCGATAATTATAAAGATAACTTTCCAGTTATGTACCTTCTATATCAGAATAGGACATAGATTTCTGCGATTAACGTCAGTGTGCAGTCGACATAACTGCACGCCGACTGCAAGCAAACTGCGAAGTCGGTTTGCAGTTTCATCTGCAAAATAACTGCATTTAAACTGCACATTTGCAGCCAGAAAGCAGCTGAAATGCAGCCCGTCTAACACGGCCCTAAATAGACACATCGGATGTCGGCAATCAATGATCCAATCGCTTCGTCCGTAATTTGCTAATTAGAACGAGTTAACAACGTTAAAAATCGCTTACGACTGAATTAATTGCTACATATATGGTAATTTTAATAGCACTTTGTCAAGGTCCCGCGCATAACAGTGTCAGGAATTTCCTCCTGTTAACGTAGCTGGCGTAGGCTGTGGAGTGAACTCTGCCGTGGAAATTCCTCTGAACCCGTATGTAATACGCGACCATTTAGGTTCTATAGGGTAGAATGCGGTTGGTGCTGAAAGGTAATTCCAAAACGACGCAATTATTTTCTTATAATTCAAATTTATGTACCTACTCCATAATAAGTAAATTAGACGCGACAGCGACTAGCTTTTGCCCGCGACTTCGTCCGCGCGGATTTCGTTTATATCGTAGCTCCATACAACCAATTTAACGGACTTATAATTTTGGCAAAGCGATACTTATAATAGAAGTATTTTAGTTTTTGTAGGTATACAACTTTCGAATCGATTACTATTTAAAACAATAAGTGATCTAAACTAGTTAGAAAAGAGTTGTTTTTTTTTCTCATTAAAAAACTTTAAAAGCTTGCCCGTAAATTTTCTAAAATATCGCTTTCGGTGTTTTTCCTTTCCACTGTCGATTATACCCTCACGTCTCATTAAACTCACAATACACCAACATTTCGGTGCTGATCAATAATTTAATCTAACTTCTAGTTTTACGATGATGTTCCTTGTAGCTTTGGAGGCGACTGCGGTTGTGACATTTGAACCCCAGACGGTGGCTGTGATATTTGAGGCCCAGACGGTGGCTGTGACATTGGAGACCCAAACTGTGGTTTTGACATTTGAGGCCCATACGGTGGTTGTAACATTGGAGAACCAGACGGTGGTTGTGACATTTGAGGCCCATACGGTGGTTGTAACATTGGAGGCTCAGCCGGTGGTTGTGGCATTTGAGGCCCATACGGTGGTTGTAACATTGGAGGACTAGACGGTGGTTGTGACATTGGAGGACTAGACGGTGGTTGTGACATTTGAGGCCCAGACGGTGGTTGTGACATTGGAGGCTCAGCCGGTGGTTGTGCCATTGGAGACCCAAACTGCGGTTGTTGTGGCATTGGAGGCACAAGCAGTGGTGTAGGGGTAATCGTAGGGTTCGGAATCGGGGGACTACACGGTATAACATCCAACGTTCTAGGATTCTCTTCGACCACTACAAGTGTAGGGCGCTGCGCAATTCTCAGAGCCGCGATGATGGGTATTGCGATCTCCACGCGCTTTCCAAAGTCAGGATCTATCAAGTACAAGATTCTTAATAATTCCTTCTGCAGGAACGGCTCCGCTTGACCTGCTATACCGGCAGTATTAATCGACAGCCTCATCTTCTTGCCTTCGGTATTAACGTATCTATTGTAGAAGTAAGATAACTCTTGAAAATCTGTTGACTGTACCGTCTTTACCGACAGTCTCTGCTCGGGTTTGGCCACGTCTACGTACGGCACAGGACCGTTGAACGAGTTCTGGTAGTAATTCGGTGCATCTCTCATGTTGTCGCGTACAGGTGGTGGACCATCCCGGTTATAGGTATTTCTGTACTTCGGCATATTCACTTCTATATTATCCTGGTTGATGCCTAAACGGTAATCTTGGGCATCTCTGTAAGAAAATCTCCGTACTTTGAATACTTCGTCTATAGGTCCAGGGATACCGGGGACCAGATTACCAGGATTATAGGCGGCTTGTTCCACGTCCTTGAAGCTATTATCGACATTCCTGTTTAAAACCATGCGTCCGATGGTTACCGTGCGGTATGTTCCGTTTCTCCATAGAATATTCAAGTCGAAAGGATTGTAGTTAAGCTTAGGAATTTCATGCTTTGGTATTACGTCAATATCTAGTCTCCAAGAGGGGAAGTTTCCTGCCGCTATCGCGTCATAAAGATCTCTGATGGAGTAGTCTGGGTCGTAACCTCTCAAGGCAGTAGCAGCTTGTTCGGTTAACAGCTCTAGACCCTGCTCGGTTCTGAAGTTGAACCTCGCGAAGTAGCTAACACCATGTTTGTTGACAAGCTAGAACGCATGGACAGGAAACGCATCCATTTTCCTGAAGCCATTACTGATGCCGTAATCGGAGAGCAACCAGAGTACGTTGTGAAGGGTCTCAGGCAAACGGTTGATGAGGTCCACGCGAGCTGTAGAATCGATGATATTTGTCTTAGGGTTTCTTTTAAAAGCGTGAGCCAACGGAGAGAATACATGAGGTTGTTTATAGAGGAAAACTGGGAAAGCAATGCCGATTAAATCTAAATTGCCATCATTTGTGTAGAATTTGGTTGCTAAGCCGCCGGTCTCTCGCATTAAGTCAATTCCGCCGACATTTTGAATTAGATAGGAGAACCGGACTACAACAGGGGTCCTCTTGCCAATGGCGTTGAAAACGTCTGCCTTGGTGTACTTGGAGACATCGTTGGTGACTTCGAAGTAGCCGTAGGCGCCTGTGCCCCGTGCATGGACCGGTCGTTCCGGAATCCGCTCTTGGTCGGCCCCGCTCTGCAGGTCCCAGAAGTACTGGTTGTTGA
Source organism: Epinotia nisella (assembly GCA_932294315.1). Lineage (NCBI taxonomy): Eukaryota > Metazoa > Arthropoda > Insecta > Lepidoptera > Tortricidae > Epinotia > Epinotia nisella. The sequence continues at coordinate 14,969,318 of OW028693.1, forward strand.
AAATGTCAGTGTTTAGAGTGACAGTCTCCCGCACGTCTATCGGCCGCCCAGCGGTCGTCGTCAGCACTCCGATGGGTTGCTGAAATAAATGAAAACATAAATATTCGAGGACAGTAAAAATATCACTATAATACATGCCTTTCATTGAAGAGCTCCTGGCTCTGTCATCAGATCAACTTGATGGTACGAAGTTATTGTATAATCACTCACATCTTTAAGATCGAATATCACTCAATATGATTCGAATCGACCCACGATTTGCAAGTAATCATAATATAACCTCTAGTCGGACACATCTAGCGTCGTCTCATCGTCCATCGAGCGCACATTATTAAGAGTTGCGGATCGAATTCGAAACATGGCATCGACCTTAATTACGTGAATGGCGTTTATCGTAATAATTGTGTAACGGTTTTAGATTTTAGGTAGTGGATTTAACTTTAGAAGGAATGAAACAATGTTAAATATAAATTTCTATAATAAAATTAAACAAAAACAATTTAAAAGGTTGTTTACGAAAAGTGGGTAGATTTTAGTAAATTTGAAATCTCAGGGAGAGGGTTCTAGATTTTACAATTCTAGCGAATGAACCGACTTCACTTGCACTGGTCGTTCCGAGTGCCACTTCCCTGCTGTTTTTCCCTTCTGCGCGCCCGACGTGGTAGAAGAAGTATAGGTAGGTGACGTCACGGGTAGCCGGGAACGCTTCTGGGGCACCAGGACTTCAGTTCATCATCACAGCACTCGTAGCAGCTACTCGATAGCAAGTTCCCCTGGAATTTTCCGTTTTGGACGTTTAGCGAAAAGTCTGATTCTGCATTACTGCCTGCAACATTTGGCGCCGCGAAGAGAAAGCGTGGAAGGGAAGCGCTAATAGCAAGAAGGGCTACCCAAAAGCATTAAATAGTGATCGCTGATGTGGAAGCAGAATACAAAATCAGCTTATACTAACAGGTAAGTACGGTGCGATAAAAAATGTAAAATTAATTATTTTCCGCAATTCGGAAATTATTACAAAAGGAGTGGAAATCTAATTCGGAACAGCTCAGAATTACTAATTTATGATTTACTTTACTATATTCTTAATTATTACGAATTTACTTATCATGGTTCAACATTTTAGGCAAGTGGGTACTTTTTCATTACGCTAATACGGACAAAGGAAATCTTATGTCGCAGTACGCAGCTACAATAATGGATTATAACTAAATGTAAGCAGAATTAGATGTTAGGCATGAAATATAATGTACTAATTGACATTAATAATTGTTACACATAATTAAAGGACCATGCGTCAAAATGGGCCTGAAACCAACAGCATTGAGAGTTATGTCAATAAATAGGTCTTAAAATCTACATTATTTCATTATATGGGCACAAAGTCAAATTCCATTGCAGAACTAAGATATTTGTATTTTAGTCACGGTAAGTACGAGCTACGATAAATGCATTCGGAGAATATTCATATTCTGGAGGGTAGGTATTGAGCAAACCCAATTTAAAAAATGAAGGTAGGGATATTGACCGTTCCATTAATTATTCGTTCGGTGTCATTTCTTCTTGAATATCGTGTTTTACCAATAATAATATTATTTTGAGTCATTTAAAACCTCTTCTACCTAGGTATCTATTCTTAAGTACCTATCTTATCAGTGCAAGTGTTACTTGATATCGCAACGTTTAAGTGTTCAATTGATATTGCTTAATTATAAAACCTAATAACATGTAAACATGGCAATAGAAGGACGCCGTTGTGTATTATGTCCTCGTTCGATTTTGCGACAGCGGCGACATATTTTAGAAGAAAACTTACCTGAATTACAACCTCTGATTGCACAATACTTACGGGAAAATGCACTTATTCCGGTGAGTAAACGTATTAATGCATTATGGTATTTCTGATAGCATGATATTTTTCGATATGTATAGTGTGCTTATAGGTACTAAATGTAGTTAGATGAATATAACTATTTTCTTAAGATACATAATTACGCACTTAATTCATGCTTATGCCCACCGCTTACTGAATCTAAGTATAGGCACTTTTTGTATAAGTATTAATTTAATAGATCTTATTTACTCTGACTTAAATATAAATATCTCAGTTCTGCAATGGAATTCGGCTTTGTGCCCATATAATGAAATAAAGTAGATTTAAAGACCTATTTAATGACTTAAGTTTCAGCTCTGTTGGTTTCAGAACCAGGCTCCATACAAAGTTGCCCATGGTCCTTTGCAACACTCACCTAGTCGGGGAAACACTCACTCACTTAACTTCATCTATTATTAAGTATACATTATTGCATACTGTGTTCTATGCTCAGCACAAGAGAATTAAATAATTTTATTAATTTACAGTAGGATAATAAATTAGCGCCCCATAGTGTTGGCGGCAATTGTTAGGTACTGTGGTCGCGAGCGAAATGACCGTTGACACCTCACCTCTCGGCGAGTAGCTATCTGACGTCACATATGACTGGTTTTTTTCGTTATTGCGCGTAAGCGCCTACGTCTTTTGTGATAGCGAGAATCTCATTTGGAACATTCTAGTTAATTAAGGTGGCACCAGGTAAGAATCCTACGACTCAGTTCGTGAAAATGTAGTTCGTTTATTTGTTAAATTTAGGTATTAGGATTAAGGTTGTAAATAATAGATCTACTTCTTCAATAAAATTGTTAACTCGAAGCATGTAAAACAGTTATGTTACATACTCCCTCTTTTTGGGCAGAATTTTACCTATGTAAAATTCTCTATCATTATTATATCTCTAAAGCTATCAGTTTCCAGACATTCCTCAACAACATACTTCACTCACTTATACAATTCTCTCATACATCCTCATTCGTAGTTGCATTAACACAAGCAATTATGTGTTACGGCATTTAGCATACTGAGTATTTTCTCTTGCTTGATAAAATACTCACCAATAGCTTAAGATGGATCTTTAGAAGAGTTATGTCTTATATTTTCTTAACCCAAAATATTACTCTCGTCAGTCAGAGTTACGTTAGACGAATGGAGCAGCATTCCTATCCGCCTATAACTTCCAACGTGGTTATTTTGTTTAGTTAGAAACACAGTGCTTAGAATTATTTTTTTATAGTGTAAATTTTGGTATTGAAACATAAGACATTCCGATTACATGATAGATTGCGTTAGACCTTATAATTTGTTAGCTTTATATCCTTGATATGCCAGTCACCTATATTGTTACCATGCGTATCTTCGAGGACATAAACCAATGGTGATTTTTTTGCAATTATTCGACATTTTACGAACTTAGGCGCTAGCTTTTTCGAATAACTCTTGTCCTTATCACTTAGGTAGTAAGTGCGCTTCCAGACATAGTCACCAACATTAAAATCAGCCTGCTTCCTACGTAGATTGTAGTAATTAGAGTTTCTAGCATGTGCTTTAATTAAAGATGCTTGTATGTCATCAAATATTTTTCGAAGTGTACCCACATTTTCCGCGTACTCCTCTCTAGGTGCAAATATCATATCAGAAGCGCCATCGGGATCAAGATAGTGGGAGCCACAGGTAACTAGTTCACGAGCATAAACTAAAAAGGCTGGAGTGAAACCAGTCACTTCGTTAGTAGACGAGTTTATCGCAAATTGGATTTTAGAGATGTTAAACCAGAAAGAAGAATAAAAAGAAGAAACCGCTATTAACGCTGTCTTATTGTATCTTTCCACGCTGTTAACCTGAGCAGTATACTTTGGAGTATACTGGACGTCAGGAACCTTATATTTGCTAAAAAGGACTTTTAGGGTATTGCTGACAAACTGTTTCCCATTGTCCATCAAGACAGTTCTAGGGACCCCATGAACAAGAAATACTTCGTCCTCGAGAATACGTGAAATTATCTCAGCCGTAGCACGTCTTATAGGAAATAGAAGGCAGTACTTAGAAAAGCAGCAAGTTACGACGAACAAAAAGGTGTTCTGCTTCCGAGATGGCGGCAAAGGTCCTACTAAGTCTATACTAATCATTTGAAAGGGTCTGCAGCATTTCTTTGGTCGTCCCATAGTACCCAAAGTAGTATGATTAGCATGTTTGTAGGATTTACATACATCACACTCAGCCACGAAGTTTGTCACGTCACGATGCATATCTGGCCAGAAATACCTAAGGCATAGACGTTTATACGTTTTTAGTATGCCGAAATGACCAGCAGTAGGGCAAGAATGATTCTGCTCAATTATCTTTACTCTGTTTACAAGTGAAATTACTTCCTTCCATTCGAATTCTCTAGTTAAAGGATTCAACGTTTTCTTAAAACGGAAAAGTTTCCCATTCATGACTTGGTAATCTAAAAATGATGCAGGCGTATTCAAACAACCATGATAGATGTTTAAGTACCAAGGGTCAGTAGTATCATGAGTAGGATTGGTAGAACAAGTCAAAGCTGATACAGGTATACGTGAAAGACTGTCAGGAACAACATTATCAGAACCTCGACGATGACGAATGTCGCAATCGAAAGCGGATAGTCTCACACTCCATCTTGCTAAGCGACCTGTTGGGTTGTTCAAGTTTATAAACCACTTTAACGCTGCATGGTCCGTATAAATAATAAACTTTTGGCCGTTTTCGAGGTAGCAGCGCCAGTGTTCAACCGCTGTCAACACAGCCAACGTTTCCCGCTCAGTTGCGCTGTAATTCTGCTCCGGTTTTGATAAGGATTTACTCATGTATGCTATGACTCTCTCGACACCTTCCGAAGACTGCGTCAGAACTGCACCAATCCCTACGTCCGACGCATCAGTGTGAACTTCGAAGGATTTTGAGTAGTCAGGGCATGATAAAACCGGGGTAGAAACAAGACATTTCTTTAAAACCATAAACGCCTCATCAGCTTCCGTAGACCATTTAAACGGAGGCGCCTTTTTAGCTTATGACGTTAATTTATTTAAAGGAGAGGCCAAAGAGCTGAAATTTGGTATAAATCTCCGGTACCAAGAGGCCGTGCCTAGAAACCTACGAACTTCTTTGCGATTTTTAGGTGTAGGATAGTTCACAATGGCTTCTACCTTCTCCGGATCAGCATGTAAACCGTTAACGTCAACAACGTAGCCCAGATATTTTAATTGGCTTCGAAAGAACTGACTCTTTGAGTAGTTAATAGTTAGGTTAGCTTGGATAAGTTTCTCCATAACCCGCACAAGTAATGAGATATGTTGTTCGAAAGTAGAAGACACGATAATTATGTCATCTATGTAGACAAAGACCTTGTGTTCAAACTCAGGACCAGAGAACAATCGATCGACAAGGCGCTGCTGTGTAGCTGGAGCGTTAGTTAAGCCAAATGGCATACATTTGAATTGGAAAGTTCCCCGAGTTGGGATGTAAAAAGCACACTTGCATCTGTCCTCTTCCCTAATAAGTACTTGCCAAAAACTTTTAGACAAGTCTAAGCTAGTAAGATATTTAGCGTCGCGGAGATTGTCCAAAATCTCAGATATGTACGGTAGACTGTAAGCATCTTTTTTAGTTATAGAATTGAGTTTTCGACTGTCCAGACAAAATCTCAACTGACCATTTTTCTTAGGTGTGAGTAGTACAGGTGAAGACCATGCACTCTCGCTGGGTTCAACAACGTCCTCCTTGAGCATTTCGTCTAACTGTTCAATTAAAACTCGTTGCTTCTCTATCGGCATTCTATAGTAGCGTTGACGAATGGGAGCAGCATTCCCAGTGTCAATGGAATGTGTAATTAGCGAAGTCCTGCCTAAACCACGTTCCTCATAGGATATGTTACGAAATTGAGAAATAATATGGTCAGCTGTGGTCTTTTGATCTCCAGATAAGTGTTCGTAACTACATAAGTTTGCATCCGTATTAATAGTTAGATCAGCAAGCGCAACTTCTGAATCGGACCGCATAACAACTGAAGTTAAATGTTTAGGGAATAGACCAAACTGATTCCAAAAGTCCATACCGAGAATTAATGTATTTTTTATTTCTGGAACTACGTAGATTTCCAGTATATGTGATTGACTTAAAAAAATTACAGTTAGATACATGACACCAATACTTTTCAACTTTTGACCGCCAGCAGCCTCAAATTGTAGTGGTTGCTTTTGTTGAAGCACAATACCTTTCGTTGAAAAGTATTTATAGTTATTGCCACCCATAATAGAAACGGAAGAGCCAGTATCCAATAGTCCGAGTAGTTCTCTGTCATGCAATTCTACAGAAACATGAGGACGCGAGAAATTTGATTCAACATTGTGGATCGAGGAGACAGTGTAGCACGAGAAAAAATTGGAAATAAAATTAAGCCAGTCAGACCATTCTGACTTATCAAATTTAGCGGTAGTATTAACGGTTTCGTACTTGTTGTCACCCCAATCCACTGCTACTCGTTTTTTTGACTAGGTTCAGCATTGCAAACTGAGCAATCCGGAAATCGTACACCTTTCTTGCCACATTTAAAACATATCGGAAAATGTGGTTGTCGGCACTGACCCAGAGAATGAGTGTTAATGCGGCATCTAGGACAATAATGTTGTCTAATGTCTGAGTTAGGCGCTGTATTTAGTGCATTGACATTAACGTTACGTAACTGCTCAGTATTCTGTTTGTAATAAGTCTTATTAGAGTTCTCGTAAGGCCTGTAGTTTTTAAATTTATTATAATCGTTTCTGTAAGTAGAGTAATTAGTGTTGCCATTACTTCTATTAGTAGGTGTGCCAGAGGACTGACGGTTATAAGCAAATTCCCGAGCTAGAGTGTCAGAACTGACCTTCGGAGGTTCATGAAATTGAGCCATGCGAGATTGAATATTCTCAAAACTGCGACACAATTCTTTTAGCTCGTCAATACTCGTTATGTTTGGTGAAGCCGCTAGAGTACTGGCGTAAATTGGACGGATATTGTGTAGTAGAATTTCTAGCTTGTCCTCCTCAGGTAACTGTTTGCTCAATCGAGAAAACATGCCGTGCATTATAGAAATGTAAATAGAGATACTCTCTTGTTCACCCTGTGTACGCATCCTAATTTCCGATAGTAGACGGTAATCGTAATCACTCTGACTGAAATCCTGTTTTAGTAGCTTAACAAGCTCATCCCATGTCTCGACCCTGTCCTTGACGCAACGGAACCAGTGTAGTGCATCATCGGTAAAAATCTCAAAGGCAAAAGTCAGCAACTTGTCCCTAGGCATGCTCCTCGAAAACACTAGCTCCTCGGCCTTCTGTATAAAAGATCTAACACACGTCTTTCCATTAAACTTGAGCTTGCCAACCACATCAGACACTAGTTTCTTCTCGCAAGTAACAGATATCAGCTCGCTCCATGGTTCTGCGTTTGATGAGGTTGACGGTGCTTGCAATTTAAATTTTTTTAGCTCCTGCAGGTAGACTTTAACGCATTGAGTATATTCGAGGTAGGTGGCCTCATTAGCAACGTCCCTATCAATCCTAACAAGCCTGTAATGAACATGATGTAGCATCGTCTCCGTTCTCGAGTAAACATTTTTATCAAATTTTGATTTTAAGCTGGCTAATTTGCCCTTGATCTTCAATAAAGTATCCTTAACCTGTGCCAAATCATCAACCGGCTCCAAATGAGACTCTAGAATGTCTTCTGATGGAAGCTGTAAAGCTAATTTAACAATTTGTTCTCTAAGCTCCTGCACTGATTCACCGGTAGTACCACCTCGTACGCCAACTTCGTACTCAAGTTCAGCCTTTTGTAAAGATAAAAATTTAATTTTATACGACATTTTCCTAATAGGTGTGTGTTGCAATCACAAATAAACAACAATAGACAAAAGCAGATGATCAACCCAGCGCTATAATCAACTTTAGGTAAAAATAACAAATCACTAAAAGTGTGTATATCAAAATTAAAACAATGGTTTATATAAGTAAAAATAAAATATGTTAACAGTAAAAACCCGTAGGCACGCTAAAACACGAAATAACTAGTTCCGTAATACAATAAAATTAATCACACCTTTAATGACGAACTAATGTAACTAAAACTAAAGCAACCAACACCAAAGATTACTAGATAATACTACAAACAAGTGCAAGTGAGTACGGTTCAGTAAAATACCTAATATTTGGGCGCCACTGTAACGGTTTTAGATTTTAGGTAGTGGATTTAACTTTAGAAGGAATGAAACAATGTTAAATATAAATTTCTATAATAAAATTAAACAAAAACAATTTAAAAGGTTGTTTACGAAAAGTGGGTAGATTTTAGTAAATTTGAAATCTCAGGGAGAGGGTTCTAGATTTTACAATTCTAGCGAATGAACCGACTTCACTTGCACTGGTCGTTCCGAGTGCCACTTCCCTGCTGTTTTTCCCTTCTGCGCGCCCGACGTGGTAGAAGAAGTATAGGTAGGTGACGTCACGGGTAGCCGGGAACGCTTCTGGGGCACCAGGACTTCAGTTCATCATCACAGCACTCGTAGCAGCTACTCGATAGCAAGTTCCCCTGGAATTTTCCGTTTTGGACGTTTAGCGAAAAGTCTGATTCTGCATTACTGCCTGCAACATTTGGCGCCGCGAAGAGAAAGCGTGGAAGGGAAGCGCTAATAGCAAGAAGGGCTACCCAAAAGCATTAAATAGTGATCGCTGATGTGGAAGCAGAATACAAAATCAGCTTATACTAACAGGTAAGTACGGTGCGATAAAAAATGTAAAATTAATTATTTTCCGCAATTCGGAAATTATTACAAAAGGAGTGGAAATCTAATTCGGAACAGCTCAGTATTACTAATTTATGATTTACTTTACTATATTCTTAATTATTACGAATTTACTTATCATGGTTCAACATTTTAGGCAAGTGGGTACTTTTTCATTACGCTAATACGGACAAAGGAAATCTTATGTCGCAGTACGCAGCTACAATAATGGATTATAACTAAATGTAAGCAGAATTAGATGTTAGGCATGAAATATAATGTACTAATTGACATTAATAATTGTTACACATAATTAAATTTGCAACACTCACCTAGTCGGGGAAACACTCACTCACTTAACTTCATCTATTATTAAGTATACATTATTGCATACTGTGTTCTATGCTCAGCACAAGAGAATTAAATAATTTTATTAATTTACAGTAGGATAATAAATTAGCGCCCCATAGTGTTGGCGGCAATTGTTAGGTACTGTGGTCGCGAGCGAAATGACCGTTGACACCTCACCTCTCGGCGAGTAGCTATCTGACGTCACATATGACTGGTTTTTTTCGTTATTGCGCGTAAGCGCCTACGTCTTTTGTGATAGCGAGAATCTCATTTGGAACATTCTAGTTAATTAAGGTGGCACCAGGTAAGAATCCTACGACTCAGTTCGTGAAAATGTAGTTCGTTTATTTGTTAAATTTAGGTATTAGGATTAAGGTTGTAAATAATAGATCTACTTCTTCAATAAAATTGTTAACTCGAAGCATGTAAAACAGTTATGTTACAATTGTATTTGTTCAAAGGTCCAAAGAGTCAAAATATAATACAATACAGTTTAAATACAATTTAATACAGTGTCAATAAAACTACACTTAGTCAAATAACCCGCTCCGTGTCAATCCGGGTGCAAAGGTGGTGGTCACACTGTGGCGTTTATTATAATCTAAAAATATCTCTGACCTAAAAACAGTTTTTGAAAAAAAACATCACAGAATTTGAGCCCCTTATCAAAATGTAAATATATTATGTTATTAAACTCAAGCAACCAAGAAGCATCGCAAAAATAAATTCCATTTCTATTCAACCTTTACAAAGAGACTTCTCCAAAAGGAAAATACGGGTAATATTTTTATTCCACCTGTTGATTGAAATAAGAAGATGAGAGATAATTTAGCCACATTTTTCTCAATGACGTTAAAAATTCAATAACCTAAATCCATTTTTAGGTTTCCGTAGCCAAAATGGCAAAAACGGAACCCTTATAGTTTCGTCATGTCCGTCTGTCCCGTCGGTCTGTCTGTCCGTATGTCACAGGCATTTTACTCCTAAACTATAAGGTGTATTTGAATAAAATTTTGAGGATAGGTGTATTTTGTTAGCCGCTACATAGTTTTGTAATTAAAATGACTAAAAAAATTTTTTTAGGGGTGCACTCTATTAGTGGAGTTCCATACATAAAACTAAAAGTCAAAAAAATAATTTCATTGTGAGCCCGTGTGGCACATCAATCCATAGGCCTTTCAAAATAAATATAAGGTTTATTAGCATTTTTTTTGTTTAAGTGAATAGAGTCGGAGATACCTAATCGCCCCGAAAGTAACTGAAATTCTGTCCCCCACTCTAATTTTTGAACAGTGTCTTTTAAAAATATGAAAAAATTCATGGGCATAGGACTTATTAAGTTTATTCACCGAAAATTGTTTTGAACAAGATCGGTTCAAAAGTTTTCGAGATATTGCTGAAAAACTGCCTTCCTCAAAGAAAACGACGTAAGTGCCGTAACATTTCTGTGACGATACGACCTTTTTAATAGGCACGGAACCCTTCGTTTTGCGTGCTCCGACACGCACTTAGCCGGTGTTTTTTTTTCAAAATTTGATTTGTAAAATTTTATAAGTCTAAAAAACCCACAAACCCGGTCCTTAATATACTTGCTTACCGGGTGCCTCGTTTTGAAGTCCAACAACTGGTTTGCCACAGGATCGAGAGTACTATTAGGATAAAATGCATTTTGACTATTCGCTGCTGTGGCGAAGCAAACCAACGCAACAACTAGCTTCATGTTTGCGAGAGCGTGTAAGCCAGAGAGCGAACATTTATCAGTTTCGCGTACTTAATAAGTTACATCCTGATCATACAATGAATGTATTTATCTAATTATATATCGTTGTCTCAAACATGCAATGAAATACGCTATGCTCCTTGTGCCTACGCTGCAAACTATCACGTATCGGCGGTGAGACGAGACGCCTGCAAAGTGACATTCTTTTGTTTCGACATAAATTCGTGATTGCTGTCCCGCTGTCCGGGTGTTCAGGACTTCAGGTTGCATTTCTCAACCGATTCTCCTGAAACATAGTGAGCAGGATCGTCACAAATATGGCGGCCGAAGCTTGTAAACAAATTAACTAGGTGATTTTAGTTGTGTACCTTGACTGGAAAACATTACTTCCCTTCTGCACTAGTCGGATAACCATGAAAGAGTCGTTAACACACTGTGCAATTTTTTGACGCCAACAATGGGCACAACAAAGTCCCGTGGAAATTGGTTTATGATAAGAAATAACGACTGTTTCATTGTTAGCGGAGCGGGAGGAAATTTAAGTTTTCCAGCGTGTTTACATAATGATGTGATAAGTAAGTTACTGGTATAGTAAAATAGTACATTATTGCAAGAGCCGGGAAAAAGCAAAACGTGGAAATTTTATAGCTGAGTCCGACAAAAGATACGATTCTACAATTTCCCGTGTTTTCAACATTAGGTACGAGGAAGAAGGAGGTTAGAAACATTATCATAAAATAGCGTCGTAAGTCAAAGATAGTATAGTTCCCCGCCCAGCTTACTTTTAAAATTATGCGGCGTGACTCATTATGCCAATTTTAGTCGAAATAGATTCGTTAGGTATAGTGTAATATAAAGCATCATGTCGCGAAGCCACTTCTGGTCACTCTCATGGCCGCGAATGAGTACCTATAGCACTGTAGCCTAAGTACCTGTATTAGCATTTATGCAGCTATAAACATACTCTTACAACTTGCGGAATCCTTTATATATCTGACATATGGTCTGCCGCCTCGTGCGTACCAGCTCCATATGAGGCGTGGGGACTTTCGTCCCCGAGAATGTCCTCCAACCTCCCCTTATAGACACCCCTTACCACATAACTGATACTGTTCCAACCCACACGCTACCGCTTCAGTTATTATTACAACTTTACCTACTTACCAGTTTAGAATAGAAAGGATATTGTCAAAAAAGTCACGCAAGGTATCTGAATGGTCGTTTCACCCGTCTATTATTTCTCGGTCCGTTTTAGACCGAACCGAAGCTAACAATACACGATAAATCTCATAAAATCGTGACGGGAACACACCTTCAATAGCTTCAGAATCAGGTATGCTATTCACATATTCTTTCATCGCACTTCATCCGTCACCCCAGGATATCTTGACGCTGGTCATAACAACTCGTAATCAGAGTTCTCACTTCGGAATTATTTTAATTGAAATGTAGATTTATCGTAGAATGGTCAAAATAAATATACATAGGCAAACATGGGCAAATGATCGTCATCTGCTGGGATAGAGAATGAAGGAACAAAAATATAAATGTAAAAAAACCGGCCAAGTGCGTGTCGGACCACGCAAAACGAAGGGTTCCGTGCCTATTAAAAAGGTCATATCGTCACAGAAATTTTACGGCACTTACGTCCTTTTCTTTGAGGAAGGCAGTTTTTCAGCAATATCTCGAAAACCTCTGAACCGATCTTGTTCAAAATAATTTTCGGTGAATGAAATTAATGAGCCCTATGTCCATGAATTTTTCCATATTTTTAAAATACACCGTTCAAAAATTAGAGGGGGGGGGACAGAATTTTAGTGACTTTCGGGGCGATTATCTCCGACCCTATTCATTTAATCAAAAAAAATGCTAAGAAACCTTATATTTATTTTGAAAGGCCTATCGATTGATGTGCCACACGGGGGGTCGCAATGAAAAAAATTGTTTTGACTTTTAGTTTTATGTATGGAGTGCACCCCTAAAAAAATTCTTTTTTGTCATTTTAATTACAAAACTATGTAGCGGCTAACAAAATACACCTATCCTCAAAATTTTATTCAAATACACCTTATAGTTTTCGAGTAAAGTGCCTGTGACATACGGACAGACGGACAGACGGACAGACGGACAGACGGACAGACGGACATGACGAAACTATAAGGGTTCCGTTTTTGCCATTTTGGCTACGGAACCCTAAAAACCAGCCAAGTACGTGTCAAGCCATGGGCAGTGTAGGGTTCTGTAGTTGCCTGTAGTTGTCTGTCTTTGTTACATCGACACGTGCGCGCTAACTTAACGTTGCGGTTACGTCGCCCGAATTTGTACGAAAGTTGGCATTCCCAAGTACAGTTTTAAGTTGGTCGACTACTGCCGTGATTTTTTTCATATATCCCGTATTAACCATTTAGCCAGCAGCAGTTGTTTGTGTACTAATACTAGCTTACATACCAAATTTCAGCTTTCTTGGACTTCAGGAAGTACCTTAAGGGTTTTGATGATCAACGTGAATGAGTGAGTGAGTGAGTCAGTGACGAAATCGGCGTTTTTAGGTATCAATAAACTTTATACGTTCCGTGACGTTGACGTACGGTCAAGTGCGAGTCTGACTCGCGCACCGAGGGTTCCGTACGAAATCTCATACAACACACCCGTTTTGCCCCACCCATTAATTTTGCATAACAACGCATAGTGTAAGTTAATTCATGAGTACCTACAGCGCCATTTATCGGTGCATTTTGTTACTAGCTTGCGCGACCAAGGAACTCGGTATGTACAGGAAGGGAAATGTATTCACGTACTACCGTAGAACCCTGTCGCAATTGACAGGCCGCGCCGTCACTCAAATTCGAGTGGTATGTCACCTTATTGCGATAGGGTTCCACGGTGGTACGTTAATAAATTTCCATAACTGTATGTTGGTTTTTCAGCGATAATTCTTTATCAAGTAAAATGATTTCGATAATTCTTTTTTTATTTGCTAGAAGGTAAATTACAAACAAAATTAACATATGATTTTGGAGAATAAAAAAAAATTACGCTAGATAGAGGTCTTGTTATACTTTTCCGGTAATATTCACGTTAATATTAATCATATATATTATTTTCAAATTTTTCGCTTGGTTAACTTCGGAGATAAGGGGGGAATGGTATTTTTTTCAACATTTTTCTTTATAAATCAAAATGTTACCATTGTAGAAAAAAAAGAAAAACTGTTTTAGAATGTACAATTCAAGCCCTTTCATATGATACCCCACTTGGCCTACTAACTAGACTTTGCATTTTTGCCCCCCCTCTTATACGCCCTTTATATACAAATTAAAAGTATATATTAAAAAAAATCATTTTCCATACACGAGGATTAGCTTTGTTTACAACTATTCTAAATTTCAAATCGATAGCATTAGTAGTTCCTGAGATATTTGACTTTGTGACAGACAGACAGACGGATGGAGTAGACCATAAGGGTTCCGTTTTTAGGGTTCCGTAGCCAAAATGGCAAAAACGGAACCCTTATAGTTTCGTCATGTCCGTCTGTCCGTCTGTCCGTCTGTCCGTCTGTCCGTCTGTCCGTCTGTCCGTATGTCACAGGCATTTTACTCGAAAACTATAAGGTGTATTTGAATAAAATTTTGAGGATAGGTGTATTTTGTTAGCCGCTACATAGTTTTGTAAATAAAATGACAAAAAAAAATTTTTTAGGGGTGCACTCCATACATAAAACTAAAAGTCAAAAAATTTTTTTTCATTGTGACCCCCCGTGTGGCACATCAATGGATAGGCCTTTCAAAATAAATATAAGGTTTCTTAGCATTTTTAGGGTTCCGTAGCCAAAATGGCAAAAACGGAACCCTTATAGTTTCGTCATGTCCGTCTGTCCGTCTGTCCGTCTGTCCGTCTGTCCGTCTGTCCGTATGTCACAGGCATTTTACTCGAAAACTATAAGGTGTATTTGAATAAAATTTTGAGGAAAGGTGTATTTTGTTAGCCGCTACATAGTTTTGTAATTAAATTGACAAAAAAAAATTTTTTTAGGGGTGCACTCCATACATAAAACTAAAAAACAAAAAAAAAAAATTCATTGTGACCCCCCGTGTGGCACATCAATCGATAGGCCTTTCAAAATAAATATAAGGTTTCTTAGCATTTTTTTTGATTAAGTGAATAGAGCCGGAGATAATCGCCCCGAAAATCACTAAAATTCTGTCCCCCCCCCCCTCTAATTTTTGAACGGTGTATTTTAAAAATATGGAAAAATTCATGGACATAGGGCTTATTAATTTCATTCACCGAAAATTGTTTTGAACAAGATCGGTTCAGAGGTTTTCGAGATATTGCTGAAAAACTGCCTTCCTCAAAGAAAAGGACGTAAGTGCCGTAAAATTTCTGTGACGATACGACCTTTTTAATAGGCACGGAACCCTTCGTTTTGCGTGGTCCGACACGCACTTGGCCGGTTTTTACCTTTTTGGTCCGGAACCCTAAAAACGACTAAGCGCTTCGAGAAAAAGTGCCTGCCCTTGCGCTTCGCTTGGCTCGTCTTGGCGGGGGCACTGCCGTGCCCCAGATAGGCTTGCCAAAAAAGAAATTCTAGACAAGCCAAAAAAGAAATTTTAGACAAGAGAAATCAATTGTGAACAAATCGCAAAACCATTCTTCACAACCACCTAATACATTCCGTTCGACGCTGACATCTCATTTTCTATTTATAGAAAGCATTGAAATGCAAAGGAATTCTTATATTCCTAACGGATTGAGAGCGATAAAAACTGCGGTTCGCGATATATTGCTAATGCCATAGCGTAAGGAGTAATAAGATGGTACAGTCGCCATCAGATATATCAGAGCGGCGAAAGCGCTCAGAAATATCTGAACACGTCTCTAACGCCTCGACAATAGAGACGTGTCCAGATATTTGTGAGCGCTTTCGCCGCTCCGATATATCTGATGGCGACTGTACAATTGAATTGTAGTACTAGGTACTGTAATTTATGTGGCGCAACGACCCAAAGTGGATCTTGGCCTCCGACACCAACACCAGGCTACCCTATCCAATGGGGAATGGATGAAAATTTTAGAAATGCCTGATTATTTTTTTGGTGATAGGAATAACCTTCCTTAGCACCAGAAAAAAGTTTCAGATTTTTCAGCTGCGACAATTATTTTTGAAAAATATAAACAGTTTCCTCATTTACGTTTTGGGACAAGAACGGTAAATAGACACTTTCCTTGATCTGTCTCATATTACAAAAAACTATCTTAAATATCTGTGGTAAACTGACACTGGTAATGATCAATATAGCTGCTGCAAGTGTCAATATCATTGCCAGTGTCAGTTTACCACACATATTTAATATATATTTTTTGTAATATTAGACCGATCGAGGAAGGTGCCGTAACTGACCCAAAACGTAAGTGAGGAAACTGTTTATATTTTTCAAAAAAAATTGACGCAGCTGAAAAATCTGTAACTTTTTTCTGGTGCTAAGGAAGGTTATTCCTATCACCAAAAAAATTATCAGGCATTTCTAAAATTTTCATCCATTCCCAATGGCGTCTTTGTCCAGTCGAAAGCACTAAGTTCGTTCAGGTCTCGTAGTATAGCTATTTTCTAATTTAAATTATAACACTAGCTGCTCGCACTGCTTCGCCCTCGTATCGCAAAGAACGCAGCAAAGCGCGGAATGAAAATATAGCATTTGTTCATCCAGAAAGTCCATTCTATATACAGGTGAGAGTTTTCGAAATCGGATTCGATCATCTCGATACCGTACCGGAAGTGCCTATATTACTATTATTATTATTTGTACTAGTGACAATATGACTAATCATATTAAATACCAAGATATGCTACGCTCGTAACCGATCCCGTGGTTTTCCCGCTAAGTAGCGGAAAGCACCTACGGCGTAGGCGCCCGCTAGGCGGGTTCCTGGCAGTGAAAGTGTTGTGGTACAACAGTGTAGGACTACATTCGTGATAGAAATTTGTTGTCCCCGGTATATCTAGGGATATTGGTTTTTACGTCTGTCTTTCAAAATAATAGACAGAAATTTAAAGGAAGTCGATAGGTATCCAGAGCCGTCTTTTTCTGTCAAAGCCTGCAGAATCACGGTTTAATAATTGAATGACATTTTAAAAGGTGCATCTCAGATGTTGAATGGCGAATCGCGCCCCGGTTTGTAATGAGACATCAATGGGATGGATGGGGAGTTGACTGAAGGTGCATTCGCTATTCGTGTTCGACCTCGTTCTTGCTTCGTTTCAGCTTGAGCTAAAATTCTTTCGCATGTTCGGACTGCCGGATGTCCGTCTGTTCTCCCCTACCCTCTCGTGAAATTTTGTGAGCAGGTTCAATAATTATATAGAGTTCATTTTAGATACCGTTTTTCAAAATTATTTTTATAAAAGAACGAATTATCGCGCCCGGGTTAAGAGGATAGCAAATCGAGCTAACATTAACGAGCGAGCTAGACAACAACCTTGACTTCTTTAGACCTGTATTTCATTGAAAACTAGTTCTACGCGGCACATGCGCGGCAGGTGGACTGATATTAAGACTACCCAACTTGAAGTGTATTGTAGCTATGCGTGCCTGTGTGAGCACATCGGACGTTTGCACGGATTTGTTTAACTGTTAAAGCAGTACATATATCTATATTTTTACTGTGTTACAAGCCACCTTTCTTCTCCTATGTTAGCTACGCCATAACTATTGGAACACGAACACGAGTAACGCCGGTCGTTCGTTTGTAACGACGAGAAATCTAATAACCGGCTGAGCACTCGTGTCACGTTTATGTCACTGTTCTACGATGATAGTAAAACATATACAGGGTGGCACATTTAGATCGGTCAGTATGGGAAAGTCTGAAACTATTAGACACACGAAGATCTCTTCTTAGGAAACATGTCATCGATTTTAGTAACAAGAGAAATTGCATTCATACATTTAAAAAAACTTGTACTCAGCTCGGGAATCGAACCCGGACGTTTTGAAAAATAAAACTAACACTGTTTTTATTTAGATATCGATTGTGTAGGTCTTAAGCAGTAAATGTTACTATGAAACATGACCGAACGAATGTGCCACCCTGTATACGTACATTCACGCCTTTGTGTTCCTAGAAGCGGTAGACTGTCAGCCAACTCAAGCAATACATTAAAGACATAATCAAACGACAAATGGTACAGGGATGTTGCGAATGTGATTTTTTAGACATCCGCGGATGCGGATATTTTGAGGCTTACATCCGCGGATGCGGATTTAGGGCTCAAACACTCAATAACATAAATAAACAACGTCCATAATTATGATCACGCAGTACTCGAACGCGTTGCGGCTGATATATAATCGTTGCAAAGAACGGTATTTCACATTTAAAATGTCATCGAAGCAAATATACCAGTTAACAGAAGATATTTATCAACATTCCATAAAATCCATTCTCGAAGAGCATCTCGTTTTCTCGTGCGCCGAGACATAAATATGTCTCTTACAGGGGGGGCGTAATTAACAGTAATCGAGGCATCCCTTAATAAATTAAGCATTAAGAAGCAACTTTTCTTAGCCAGATTCTGCAAACAATCAATATTATCTTGTTAATGAGTGTTTTGTTACCTTTCCTTCGAAATTGATCCCATTAACAGCGTTTCTCTCTAAGGTTGTCACTTTTCACGAAATTTCTCGCGCAGAACTTTAACGGGCTATAACTTCATATTTTTAGGGTTCCGTAGCCAAAATGGCAAAAACGGAACCCTTATAGTTTCGTCATGTCCGTCTGTCCGTCTGTCCGTCTGTCCGTCTGTCCGTCTGTCCGTATGTCACAGGCATTTTACTCGAAAACTATAAGGTGTATTTGAATAAAATTTTGAGGATAGGTGTATTTTGTTAGCCGCTACATAGTTTTGTAATTAAAATAACAAAAAAAAATTTTTTTAGGGGTGCATTCCATACATAAAACTAAAAGTCAAATTTTTTTTTTTCATTGTGACCCCCCGTGTGGCACCTCAATCGATAGGCCTTTCAAAATAAATATAAGGTTTCTTAGCATTTTTTTTGATTAAGTGAATAGGGTCGGAGATAATCGCCCCGAAAGTCACTAAATTTCTGTCCCCCCCCCTCTAATTTTTGAACGGTGTATTTTAAAAATATGGAAAAATTCATGGACCTAGGGCTTATTAATTTCATTCACCGAAAATTGTTTTGAACACGATCGGTTCAGAGGTTTTCGAGATATTGCTGAAAAACGGCCTTCCTCAAAGAAAAGGACGTAAGTGCCGTAAAATTTCTGTGACGATACGACCTTTTTAATAGGCGCGGAACCCTTCGTTTTGCGTGGTCCGACACGCACTTGGCCGGTTTTTTTATTTAATTGACAAACAAAAAAATACGTGTCTATTATTTTTAATAATCTAACTGACGAACTAAATATATTTTTTTTAGGAAAGTAGCCAATTATGTACATATACTACTACAGAGGACATCTCAACTAGATTTTTTGTAACACGAGAGTTAGAACCAATAGGCCCTAACGCGTTCAGTCTGTGCCGGACGGCCGCGGCCGCTCGACGCTTTGCAGTGACAAATTGGGGACATTTTTTGAATATCAGAATCAATCCTAGATATGAAGAAAAATAGTAAAAGGTGCACAAAGTGGAAACGTCCGTTGAATTGACAACCCTTAAATTTCGCAAAGGCCAGCCTGACATTCTATTGTTTAAACTGAATCCAAGCGATTTTGAGAAAGTAAATAAATACCTTTTCATCACACTTGCTCGAAAATGGTGTTATTATACGCAAGCGTACTGAGCTGTAATGGGCTATATTACGCCCAT
Source organism: Epinotia nisella (assembly GCA_932294315.1). NCBI lineage: Eukaryota > Metazoa > Arthropoda > Insecta > Lepidoptera > Tortricidae > Epinotia > Epinotia nisella. Next base: position 14,988,870 of record OW028693.1, read on the forward strand.
GGGCGTTATGGTTTTTTTTTTAAATAATAGAACCCTCTGATTGGCTTAAGCAAATCTGGTTGCTGTGTGATTGGTTGAATAAAAAAATCTAGTTGGTCACGACGCCCCGCCCCGCAAGAATACTGCTCTGTGATTGGTTGAAATATTGAACTGCGCGCTCTACTAGCACTGATCTGGAAGTGAAGTTGTCAATTTTTGATTGGTGCTGCTGTATGAAACTTACATTTTTCTGTCTTTTGTTGTTATTTATTTCCTCGCAAATGTGATGAAAAACATTGTGTATAACACGGGCGTAAGAATATTGCAAACTCGAGTCATCAAAAGCCCTCCGCCTTCGGCGTCGGGCTTCTGATACACTCTCGTTAGCAATATTCCACTTACGGCCCTCGTTAAACAATGTACTATTTCAAACCACATGCTCGACAATGCCGAATTATATGTCATGTAAACCCTACCGAAAGCAAGACATTAAATCCCTTGGTATTAGCCGGGTTATAATGTTGTACTGAATTTCATTATAACCCGCTGGTTAATAATATGATTTCACTTTTCATAATTCTTATTACTATATGCATAAAGTTTAATTTTGCTAAACACAATTTGTCCTAGGCCATGGCCTACTTGATTTGACAAAATAAATGAAGTTTGCCTCCGTGTGAACCCCGGTCCGGAGGAGCGCGGTGTTCGAAATTCGAATTTCGAATCTAGGACCACGGCTTGTGCTTTCGAATTTGGAACGTCTCGCGCCTTCTTTTGTTCACGCGTGACGAACAAATCGAGTTCTTGTAGGTGCCTATAGAAGATTTAATTTCAAAAATAATATTGAAAATGTCGAGTGTTGAAAGTGTTTTGACTCCTGAGTTTATCAAATTAGATGCCATAGGCATTGTCAACAATCTGCTGCCAGAGAAGTCACAGGAAAAATACCTAAAAGCCTACAACGATTTTGACAAATGGAAAGCTGTAAAAGGCGTAAAGTCTGTGTCTGAATCAGTGCTTCTGGTCTATTTTGAATATTTGTCAGCTACAAAGAAGCCAAGTAGCCTGTGGTGTATATATTCGATGCTGAGGGCAACAATAAGTGTCAAACATGACATACAAATTAATACATATGCCAAGTTATTGGCCTTTTTAAAAAGGAAATCGGATGGACATCGAGTAAAGAAATCAAACATTATTTATCTACTGAGCCTGTTTTTTTGTCTCGCATAAGGTGTGAAAAGTAGAGTATTCACCTCGGGGATAAGACTGTTTTAGTCTTGGGCGGTTGAACCCCTCACTGCACTCAGGACTCAGTCTTAATTCCCTCGCTTCGCTCAGGAATTAACTTATAACTCCCTCGCTACGCTCAGGAGTTAAATTATGAGTCCTTCGTTACGTTCGGGATTCAATTCGCTCCCGTGACATAAAACAGTGCTTTATCCCCTTGGTGTATAATCTACTATTATTTAATGCCGTTGGCAAATTTACTTCAGCTGGAATATCGCAGATAAATTAAACTTTTAATTAAGAGTTCAATAGCTTATTGAAGTCAAAGGTAAATCGGATTAGATGTCTTCTAGTCTGCCTAACCGCGTCACAGGCTTATGACTTGGAACTTTAAAAGCTATAGAATATTTGAACAAGCGACCGAAGTTCTCCGAGTATACTGGAACAATCCGGAGTTTGTGTGACCGGTGATGACCGGTCCTGCGCCACCCGCATCCAGCGACTTTTACCAGGTCATCAGTCCACATTGTGTGTGTCCGTTTGTGTGTACCTCATTATCAACATCATCATCATCATATCAGCCGAAAGATGTCCACTGCTGGACACACTCTCCCCTAAAGAGTGCCAAATTGACCGGTCCTGCGCCACCCGCATCCAGCGGATTCCCGAGACCTTTACCAGGTCATCAGTCCACCTTGTGGGGGGGGGCCTACCCACGCCGCGCCTTCCGATACGTGGTCGCCACTCGAGAACCTTTCCGCCCCAACGGCCATCGGTTCTACGTGCAATGAGCCCCGACCACTGTCACTTAAGTTTAGCGATTCGGAGGACTATATCGGTTACCTGGTTCTGCTGCGGACAGCCTCATTTCTGATGCGATCACGCAGAGAAACTCCCAAGATAGCCCTCTCCATTGCCATTTGGGTAACTTTGAGCCTAGTATGTACCTATAATAAATATTTGTTTGACAATAAAAGTGTAACGAATCGGAACGTCTTGAAATTTTGTCGTGAGGAAATCGGTCTGATCCCAACAAAGTCTAGTTTCACCATTGGGTTGGAAGGTCAGGCTCCTATTTCACCAACTTGACAATTGTCACCTGACAACGACAATTCTCCGTACATTGCTGGTTCTACAAGTAACCTAGCAACCACCTTAACTTCTAGAACAAGCAATGGCGAATTGTCATTGTCAGGTGACAATTGTCAAGTTGGTGAAATAGGGGCGATATATGGGCAACATGCCGCGTAATAAAGTCGTGTTCTCATATTTTTGATCACTTTGTCCGAGCACATATTTTCGAACTCTACTGTACACGGCATTTTACCGCTCCTTGAAAGGGCAGTAAAATATCAAACAAATTTTATAGCCGTTGAATGTTTGTGGAACTACAGAAAGCGTCCATTTGTTCGTCCCCCGGGAATCGGATGCCCTCACTTGACCCCGAGAGTAGAACCATTTATGAACTAAGAAAGATGCTTTTGCCAAGTGAACGACCAATATAATATATTACTATATTATAGTAAGATACTTAATATCTTATATTAGGAGTTTTTTTTTCACAGCCCAACTTTTTTATAGACTGCAGACCTGTGTATTTTATACTGTAGAAACACTAAACTAGCCTCCTTTAAATAAAATACTACTTATTTAATAAGTTAACTGAAATACTGGCCGTAAATAAAATACTTGTGATCGTCTAGTTTAAGAAGTACAAATAAGACCCCTCTACGTTGTGTTAAAATCTTGTCTATAAAACGAATCGTATAAAATAGTAGTGTCAAATTATGTTTAAAATGAAACCACGACAAACGCAACAAATGAATGCGAGTAAATAATATTCGTAATAAATAAAGCGAATGTATATACAATTTTGAAATGAAACAAATCGCGTATGTAATTAAATTGACGCATAAAATAACGATTTAAATATAACATAAACATCAGAATGCATCCGTAATGATATGGCCAAAAGCCGCAAAACCTAATTAAAACACGAGTAATCGAACACAATACTGTAAAATTATAATTCGTAAATACATTTAATCGTCCGCAAATCAAGTCAACAGTAAAAATCCGTAATTAATTAAATCCGCAACAAAATTACCATGAAAATTCAAATCAACAATAAAAGTCTTCTATCTACATAAGTGAACTTGCAACAGCTCGAAAATTATTTAGTTAATTATGATTATCTAGTATTATTTACATATATATATTTCTAACTTTAAAACTAACTAAAATTATTCTATATGCTCATTCGGGTCGTTCTTCTTTTCGACCGACAATAGCCTGTCCCTCGTCTTATTACAGCATCTCATTTGAGTAATGATATTTACGGTTTTATAATGTTCGAATGAACGTCCATATTATTTTATTCATTAGTGATGTTTAATATTTCACTTTCTCTAACTAGCATTTTTTTTTAATGTTTTTTTTTTCGTAGAATGCCGTGACAGAGTGGTAAACCAAAATGTTGTCCCCACTGAAAGAGTCCACTTTGTCACATGTTTTTTTTAGAAACCAACCGTAAATAAATATTTATATTGGCCAAAAAGGAAACTTTAATTAGTTCTAATGAAGAAACCTATGCAATTTTTTTTAAATCGCACTTCAAAACCACAATTTTCGATAGTTCAAAAACCAAAAAAACAGAAAAACCTCGGATCATTGTCGGTAAAAAAGAAGAACGACCCATTCACGATGAACGACAACGATGACCTGTAAAACCCGAATACAAGGGGCCCTTGGGAATTCAGACCTTAGGTCTTGAAAAGGGCCTATACCTATTGTTAGGTCTTGATTCTCCCAGGGACTCCCGTCCAAACCTAACATCCCTGGCCATCCAACGAAGCCGTCATGATTCAACCAACCTATCAACCCTTACTATCTATTTGATTCAAACTATTCCACCTTACTCTACTACTTTTAAAATGTACTTTACGCAGATTGCCAAGTAACTAGTTTATAGATTAATTTTATTAAATTACGCAAAGCATATCGCGCTGAATTTATGTTATATAACGTTCGTGCTGCCACGGTATTTGTAACTGAGATAGCGATTATGTACAAGGTACTCTGAATATTACGTATACAGGGTGGAAAGTTGAGATGGGGCAATAAGGGTAGCTACTTGATCCCTTGCTGCTACGCGAAAATGCTCTTAGGAGACCTTTACTAACTTCTTAAATGATGACAATCGACATTCACACATTTTTGATAAAATGTACAGTCAGCAAGAAAATCGACGGATTTGAGTATTTTTTGTAATGCCAATCGGTTCCATTTCTATCAAGGATTAAAATACTCTTTGATACAAACTAAGGTTGGAGTACTAGAACACCCAGATATCAAAGAAAACTTTTCCATACAGTTCATAGGATAACTATTACAAAGTGAAATTTTCTTTAGCCTAAAGATCATTAAATTGTATGGACAACTACAATTAGGATATTAGAAATGAGAAAAATCAGTAATAATCACGTAATCAATCATCGAGGTAGGAGGAAATTTGTACGGAACCCTCGGTGGGCGAGTCCGACTCGCACTCGTCCGATTTTTTTACAATAATACCAAGACAATTCTACCAGCCACGCTCTACAAATTCTACATCTTGGCTAAAAAGTATAGCTTTTTTGGGCACATCCCGATCGCCGCATGGACTCGCGCGTGCATACGTTATGAATTTACGATGATGATATTAATAAGCGACGAGTCTATACTTTTTAGCGAAGATATAGAATTTGTAGAGCGTGGCTGGTAAAGCCGCATGGAGTAGGAAGCTTGGCGCTACTTGCGATCTGATATCTTTTTAACGCTGAAAGCTGTATGAGCTCTAGTCTTGACAATCACTTTACATGTACTATTTTTAGTGGGATCTCATTCCTTTCTTGCAAGGTAATTTCTTAAGAAGTGTATGGGAAAACCCATACAAACTTATAACAAGGAGTCCATCACGTGACATCTCAGTAGGACATCACAGAGCCGCTAGTAGGATATTTATTAAAAGATTTTGTACAGGCGTAGGTAAGTTGGACGCCTGTCATACCTCACATACCAGGTCACTGGGCGGGTGGCCGTACTGGCACAAAACGAACGAGGTCAACAAGGACCTCCGGAGGCGGTGCTCTGGAAATCGGAGAGGTGCTGGTGGTGCTGAAGTAAAGCGCAAGCGTTCCTTCAGCCTATAGCGTATGTGGTATTGTCCTACGGGTGTTGGTTTCAATAAAACACTGCACTTACAGTTTTATCGTTGTATTGTCCCAGTAGACAATACAAGTAGAGATTGTAATTATATATTGTAATTTGTGTGTAAGTGTAATATAAGAGTAAGTAGGCCACAAGCCCACCACTAAGGCACAAAGACGGCAGACGGAGAGGTGTTTTAGTAGATATACTCTTTTTAGTATTGTTATAAAATGCCAGGGCTCTGGAAATCGGAGAGGTGCTGGTGGTGCTGAAGAAGTAAAGCGCAAGCGTTCTTTCAACCCACCAATAAGGCATAGAGATGGAAGACGGAGAGGTTTTTTAGTGGGTAGACTCGGGGCCTCATTAGCCCACGACGAGGAGTCCCACATATCCACCCGGGTCCGTCCCCGTGTGGAATGCGTAAAGCATTTTTCCTCTCCTAAAAAAAAGGCGTAGGTAAGTCGATTAACGAGCGTAAACGCGAACAAAGTCGCGGCTATAAGCTAGAATGGTAATAACCCGGCTATGAGTAATTACGTCGTAGGTACTATGGGTGACGTGACCCGCAGACGGGAAAGTTCAGGAAATACGGTGAGGATGGTGTAGGAGGTGGTGTGGTATTCAGATTACCATTTGACTATACTTGGGAGAAATATTGGCGACCGAATATCCTGGTGGTCAGAGAACCTGACTATGAAGCTTGAGGTCCCGGGTTCGATCCCCGGTCGGGACAGATATTTGTATGATGAATACGAATGTTTGTTCTCGAGTATTGGATGTTTAACGCGTAGGTTTAACGATTTTATTTTATGTTATTAACCGACTTCAAACATAGAGGAGGTTCTCAATTCGACTGTATGTTTTTTTTGTGTTTGTTACGCGATATCTCGGTAATTTATGAACCGATTTGAAAAATTATTTCTTTGTTTGAAAGCGTATACTTCCAGATTGGTCACGTTATCACCAAAATCCAATTCTGATGATGGGATCCTAGAGAAATTGAGGGAACTCTTCCAATTTTATATACAAACTTGAAGCAATTTGACTACTGATTTGAAGTCGGTTAAAACTTTGTTTTTAAAGTAAATTATTAACTTTGTTATTACCAGAAAACAGTCCCCGTGAAGGATACGGGCGACTGGATCCGCGATTACTTATGGTAGGTAAATGATTTCTATTGGAACTAGTGATTCTGTGTATTGATGAGTGATGAATGTAATGGTTGTGGTGAAATGGAGAGTACCCAATGTGCCATGATTTATGGAACTCCTCAAGGATTTAATGTACGCCAAAGATTCTGATATGATTTCGTTGAAGTAGCAACTAATGAAGTGTCTAAAGAATTCTGAGATCCTTGTGGAATTGATAGAACTCCTCAAATATGTTCAGCCCGCATTTAGCGACTTGGATTATTTCTTTAATAATCAACGCACTTTGCTCTCGGAAAGCAGTTCATGTGAAATTGGAAAGGAAATGTGAAAATTTTCATGTACCTATGTGGCTTGGCGAAGTACTGAATTAAATTCAGTTTAAACTTTGTTTTTAAAGTAAATTATTTGTGTTTACTGTTTAGTTATGGTATGGTTATTGTTTATTTAATTTTATATGTGCATCGATCGTTGTTACCCACCGTGATTTCACCGAATGGACTCTGCGGAAGACCAACGCTGCTGTAAAGCTAGTAACATGCTGAGCTGGGTCCATTTGGTGTCAATGTCTTATGTAAAAGTAAAAAAACCGTCCAAGTGCGTATCGGACCACGCAAAACGAAGGGTTCCATGCCTATTAAAAAGATCGTATGGTCACAGAAGTCTTACGGCACTTACGTCGTTTTCTTTAAGGAAGGCAGTTTTTCAGGTATAACTAGAAATCTTTGAACCGATGTTGTTCAAAATAATTTTCGGTGAATGAATTTAAGCCCGATGTCCATGATTTTTCTCATATTTTTAAAATACACCGTTCAAAAGTTAGAGGGGGGGGGGGCAGAATTTTGGTGACTTTCGGGGCGATTATCGCCGACTCTATTCACTTAATCAAAAAAATTGCTGAGAAACCTTATATTTATTTTGAAAGGCTTATCGATTTATGTGCTACACGTGGGCTTACAATGAAAAAAAAATACTTTCAGTTTTATGTATGGAGTGCACCCCTAAACAAATTTTTTTAGTCACTTTAATTACAAAACCATGTAGCGGCTAACAAAATACACCTGTCCTCAAAATTTTATTCAAATCCACCTTACTGTTTTCGAGTAAAATGCCTGTGACATACGGACAGACGGAAAAACGGCCATATAGACAGACGGACATGACGAAACTATAAGGGTTCCGTTTTTGCCATTTTGGCTACGGAACCCTAAAAAAGTAGAAAAAACAGTGTTTTGTATTTTATTTCTTTTATTACCTATCTGTGTTCTAATTTTTATTACAGTCATGTGTCCGGCCCTCTGCCGGCTAAGTAAATAGTTACTACTGGATGTAGAAAAAAAAATCATGGCAGTAGGACATGAGTACAAATAAAGAATAATAAGAAGCCTGACTTGGCTCTACGTTATCTCACAACTTTTTTCGAGACATGGGCAATTTTTTGTTAAATGTACGAGGTTCTACCTCATCCGCGTATCCTTACCTCAACCGCCGCCAACATACGACCAACTTTCCGGTAGTTAGTGACATTGAGGTACCGTATGTGGGACGAACTTCAAGTTGACTTTGCGGCTCTCGACGCATACTATAAGCAGCGAAGCTTTAGGGTATTAACTACCAGCTTTACTTAGATACATATGGATATACAAGTATTTAACATCTGTGACTATAACTTAAGCGCTGCTTCGACATGTTTTGTGGTATGTAATGAAAAACCGGACAAGTGCGAGTTCAACTTCAGGTTCCGTAAAATATTGAGATTTTTTCCGTTACTTTGAATACTCAAACTTCTTATAGATTCTCGTGTAATCTTTAGGCAAGGAACTATTTTCCATTTTTTTTTCAGAATTTTAAGCCTAGTAGTTTCGGAGATAAGTGGGGGGGATGGTCAATTTTCGTCTTATTTCCTAAATTACTTCAAATCTATTTTTGCTAAATTTATTAAAAAAAAAATATCTGAGATGCTTGCAGCAACCCCTTTCATTTAATATGTCACACAATACAGTTTGCAAAACTTTTTTTCAAACTGTATTGTGTGACATATATATATAACTCCTCAGTCATCCTCCGCTTATATAATTGACTCCCATGATCTCTTTTTTGAAAATTTTATTATTTACTTAGTGGCAGTATAGCGGCTCTGTGAGCTGTAGACCTCGCGAGTCTGCGTTTATTAAAAAAAAAACATATTTTATGTCGAATTTCTAAACACTCAATCGACAAAAAAAGTATGTACTTAATCATCTAACCTGTTCACAAAGTTTTACGTAAATCAGTTGAAAAGGCGACCTGCAGAGCCTATGAACGCATTTTAGCCCAAGCTGAAACACAGAACTTCGTTCGCTTTCTTTATCTTAATCGACAATGAAAATATATATGATAGGCATGTTAAAATTGATAACATAGTGTGGTAATGGATAGTAAACCATTTGTGCACAAGCCCTAAAGTATAGATAAAAAAATATTAACAAACCTTAAAAGTTTAGAAAAAACTTACATATTTTTTACTGTCCAAGTGTAAATTTAAAGCTACGAATAGGATCCTTACGCTTTTATAAAAACAAAATTGTATGAAAACTATGGTCCTAAGCGCAGTATTTCGCGACCGAAACAGCAATTTACTTGATTTTCCCTACACTGATTAGTTGAAATCGCAAAGTGTGACGTCATACTTTTGAGTCAATCAGTATGAAGCGTTTCTGCCGCCAGCGAGGTCCGTCTTTAACTCAATTTTTTGGGTATTTATGTTTTTTAATTGTAGTTGCTCCCATAAAAACATTTGTTCCTCACAAAAAACTGGTTCGAATTGTATCGTGAAAAAATCTTAGTCATCATGCCTATTATTGAACTCGACCTGTAGAGAAGAACAGCTGGATAAATCGACATACGAAATTTTGGTCCAGTACGTCTAGCACAACTTGCTGCTCAGTCGCTTCGCGCGCGACTAAGCGTCCCCTATCTCACTCGCACCGTACAAATTAGAAAAAGGGGGGGTAGAGCTTTCTCGACTCGCGTCGCGGTGCGGCGTCAGTTGCGCTAGCCCCGCAGGAAGAAATAGTACGATGTCGCTTACATTCTGTATAGTAAAAGGGTGTGTTTCGCGCCCCATATCTCACGTTTCGTAACGTGCTACTCAAATAACCCGTTTATTGGCAATAACTTCATTAACGACGCGCGCCGCGGAATAGTCGACGAAGACGCGGCGTTATATAGAGGCTTTGCTCTCCTAATTATTACACATCAGCTCCCCGTGCGGCTTCGCCAGCGTATTGCAAAGAAGTAAAGTAAAGTAAAGTTATAGTACATTACTATAGAGGCCGGGAAACGAAGGGTTGCAGGCCAAGTTGATGTGTCAATCAAGCAGGAAATGACAGCTGTCAGTGCTGTCACATCATAACCTATAATTGTGTCCCACGCCCACATTTCTTACTAACTATTATTCCCCTTATTCCGTAAATTAAGTATTAGTTTACTGTTACTTGAACTTATATCTAACTATATAGGCGAGGCACTACAACAATGCAAGAAAACACTTATAATTTTTAGGGTTCCGTAGCCAAAATGGCAAAAACGGAACCCTTATAGTTTCGTCATGTCCGTCTGTCCGTCTGTCCGTCTGTCCGTCTGTCCGTCTGTCCGTCTGTCCGTATGTCACAGGCATTTTCCTCGAAAACTGTAAGTTGTATTTGAATAAAATTTTGAGGATAGGTGTATTTTGTTGGCCGCTACATAGTTTTGTAATTAAAATGACAAAAAAAAATTTTTTTAGGGGTGCACTCCATACATAAAACTAAAAGTCAAAAAATTTTTTTTCATTGTGACCCCCCGTGTGGCACATCAATCGATAGGCCTTTCAAAATAAATATAAGGTTTCTTAGCATTTTTTTTGATTAAGTGAATAGGGTCGGAGATAATCGCCCCGAAAGTCACTAAAATTCTGTCCCCCCCCCTCTAATTTTTGAACGGTGTATTTTTAAAATATGGAAAAATTCATGGACATAGGGCTTATTAATTTCATTCACCGAAAATTGTTTTGAACAAGATCGGTTCAGAGGTTTTCGAGATATTGCTGAAAAACTGCCTTCCTCAAAGAAAAGGACGTAAGTGCCGTAAAATTTCTGTGACGATACGACCTTTTTAATAGGCACGGAACCCTTCGTTTTGCGTGGTCCGACACGCACTTGGCCGGTTTTTTAATCATTAAACTTAATAGTTATTTGTCCGAACTGATGTTTTAGGGTAATGAAATCATAGGAAAACAAGAAAGATTGTAAATAATTACGAACTATTGAGAAATCCAGCCAACAAGAAAAGAATTTTTTTTTTCAAATTACGTGCCAAATTTTTTTAAACCTGTTTGAAGTAACCTTTTACCCGGTGACATGTACATTAGTTCTAATGTTTTTTTTTTATGGTTGAATGCCAAGACGTTGTGTCAGTGTCACAATTACAATTTGACGTTTATTAACAAAAGACGATAGCTTTGCAGGCCTAGGTGTGTAAGGTTGTATGAAATTCCTTTACATATCATCTTCACTCATCGCACCAGATACGTAGTATTTCCGGACCTAATTTGAAGTAAGTCATGTCAACATTTCATTGCAAGTTTGAGAAAAGTTTATTTGTAAAACATAGGTATCAAAGATGGTACAATGGTAATATGTGTATCACTATGTTTGGCCATTAGGCATACAAATTTGCAAGCAGCATGCATTACATACTTATATATAGTCTTCATTATAAAATTATATTGTGCTAATTACAGTTTAAGTACAATTCACTGAATTAAAAGCTGTATCTGTTAAGAATTTAAATCATTTTGATTTAAATTGGGGCGTGTTCGTTTCTCTTATAAATGCCGGTAACTTATTGTATAATTTCGGTGCCATGCCGAAAGCACTTTTTGCTAGTAAAGCTGTTTTTAAAGGCCTTGAACTAATTTTATGCCGGTGGCGTATACTTTTAACAGAAAATTGCTTGATGTTGCACTTGATATACATAACTAGCTCGAAAATATATAAACATGTCATGGTTAATATTTTAAATTGGCCAAAGTAAGGCTTGCATGAATCTGTTGGCTGCAGCCCACAAACAGGATCTCAAGCACTTTTTGGGGAGGGCGAATCTCATCGCCCCCGTGATTATCGAGATTTATCTCATGATGTGTTCTAGCCGGTAGGAGTAGAAATAAACGCTGGTTCGACTAAACGAACGTGTATTATGCTTTACACAGTTTAAATATACAAATTATATGAAATTAAAACATAGCATGTTATTCTGTGACAACTTGTCAATCTTCTCTAAAAACAACTGCAGCTCAAAGCTGATAGAAAAGTTAACATAACGAAGGAGTTTTGATGCGCGACAAAACGCCACAACTTCTTCTGAGCCCTAAACACGAATTCTCGGTCAGTGGAATTGCCCCAGAATATGACCCCGTATTTGTGTCGAGGTTAGAGGAAGGCAGGCAAACTCGCGGGTTAAAATACCTATAGCCTATAAGCATCCAGAAAGTCCGTCCTACACGCAGGTGAAATAATTTTTGAAATCGGATAAGCGGTTCCGGAGATTATTACATACAAATTAACAAACTTACATAGCTACAATTTCACACACTTTTCCTCTTTGTAATATTAGTATGGATTAGGTGCCCGCGTATTTCAATTGACTTTCACGCCGCCAATCAAGAAATCCAAAAGAGACATTGTCACGCCAACATCATGGTTACAAGTGAGCAAGTACATTGTTTAACGAGGGGCGTAAGTGGAATATTGAAAACAAGAGTCTATCAGAAGCCCCACGCCGTAGGCGGAGGGCTTTTGATGACTCGAGTTTGCAATATTCTTACGCCCGTGATAGACACAATGTTTTTCATCACATTTGCGAGGAAATAAATCATAAGTTTCATACAACCTCACAAATCAAAAATTGACGAAATGTTAGTGGAGCGCGGAGCTTCGATATTTCAACCAATCACAGAGCAGTATTCTTGCGGCGCGTGGCCAACTAGTTTTTTTTTTCAACCCATTACAGAGCAGAGCAGATTTTATTAAACTAATCAGATCACACACAAACTCATTACTCCCTAGGGACTACAAACTCGCCATAACTCCAACAATTTAGGCCATTGTCCTTCTGTATACAGGCATGGAATAACACCATTTACGAGCAAGTGTGATAAAAAATACAAACCTTACGAGTATATGAGAGACTTAAGGGTCTTAAGGTTAAGGTTGCTTTTGGTCGGTTGTAAAGTCGTTGTTGCCGCTACAGGCGCGACAACACACACATGTCACCTTTAGGTGTTCTTAGCGGTCAAAGGGGTTACAACTTACAAGTAGGTACAATGCCAGATTTTATCCCGTGGCTGCACGGCCAGATACGAGAAAAGAAGCGGGTTGTGTGTGTCGGAGATACAACCGTTAATTAAGTTTAAGTGGATACTTCTTAACTTCTTTGTCGGCTATGGAACCCTTGTACCCCTAAAATATAGCTCATTTGACTGAAAAAAAAGATGTCTACTAAAAACTATTGAAAACAGAAGGGGAAATATGTTGGGGCACCTGATACGACATGACAATTACATAAAAACTACAATTGAAGGAAAAATTGAAGGAAGGAGAGGCAGGGGAAGACCAAGACGTGCGTTTATGGACCAAGCTAAAGAAAAAGTTAATGTAATGTCGTATCAGGAGCTCAAAACAGTGGCAGAGAGAAGAACAGAATGGCGATTACTCCACCGACAAGAGCCTGGCTCTTAAATTTATGATGATGATGATTAACAACTAATGGCAAATAAAGAAGGATTAAAACGTGTAACAAACAATTATTTGAAATCAGATTAGGCTTCTCTACAAAAAGTTATTCCGGAAGTCACGTGATACATTTTGAACTGTACCCCTATACAAAGGAGAATCCACTTCAAAATCGTGGAACACGGCGTCGAAGTGTAACTTCGAAATACGAGAAAAAATAGAATCGTGACAGCAGAAAGTAAACATGGAAATAGCAGCAATGGCCGGCGCCGGCGATCGGAGATCAAAAACAAATGCCGACAGTTTTCAATATTCATGGCCACATTACCATAATAATAGGGATGTTGACTTAGATTTCGTATTTATTTTGTGAAGGGAACTTTATAGAGAACAGGATCAAAATTATTTATAGTAAAAAAAACTATCAGAAATTGAAAGCAACGGAACGAGTAATAGTAGAAAAGGCTATTCATAACTTTTGAAGAGGACATAACATCTTCATACAAAATAAATGACTGGTGAAGAATGCGTACGCCTTTGTACTAGTATTTTTTTACTTTGTATATTTTTTTAAATATAATTTCGTTTTAACCGAGCAAAACAAAATGTATGCCAAGCATACAATTTTAATTACCTGCTGTCCTCCACGCACGTATTATAAAAAAATCCAAAAGCTGAGACGGAACCCTAAAAAGCGCGTAAAGCAAGTTGAAATGCGACAAACATAAACCTTATGCACTACAACACCCCTCCATCTTATCTCCTTTAATCTTTTCGACGCCAACGACGCATATATCCGCACCGCAGGTACAACGCCAAAGACTGATATATACGTCAAGGAGCCCAGCGCGATAGCAACCTTCTTGCATTGACATAAGGTTTAACTCCGCACTAAATGTCTTGTTAACTTGGCGTGTGGTTGACAACTTTTCTCTTTGACAGAGCGTTGAAAAGGTTAACAATACTGCACTCAAGACAATGAAGATAGGGAGGATATTTACCTGCACCTAATGTAGTAAGTATTATGTTTCATAATAAACAAAACAAATTTCTCAATTACCTGAATCTATCTCTTTTGTTAAGATGTGAATTTAGAAATTCGAGAGTGTTCCAAGAACGCATTGTCTTGTATGTACGAATATCCTTGATTAGTTTCCAGTGATTAAGAGTCCCTAATCATGTGCATGTTCCCTAGAGTAGGTACACAGACAATTCGACACAGAGTATTTAACAAGCGAGCGAAGCTTGAGAAAATGCGACCTGTAGAGAACAGCCGGACAGCAGGAAAGCGCGACAGCCTGATATTTTGGCCCAAGCTGACCCGGAAAACTTCGTTCACTTCGCTCGCTCGTTCAAAACTATCTTCACCTAGTACATACTAAGGGGCTAGTTGGATTAGTGTAAGATTCATCATCATCATATCAGCCGAAAGACGTCCACTGCTGGCCATAGGCCTCCCCCAAAGAATGCCAAAGTGATCGGTCCTGCGCCACCCGCATCCAGCGGACTCCCGCGACCTTTACCAGGTCATCAGTCCACCTTGTGGGGGGCCTACCCACGCCGCGCCGTCCGGTACGTGGTCGCCACTCGAGAACCTTTCCGCCCCAAAGTATGCAACGTATATCCTTGTCCTGGGTGCCTCAAGTGAGTGAAGTGAGCAGGAAGGTATTTGCTGCAGTGGGGTCTCTCAGGCGGCTTCGTAATTTTCTACCTACTGCAACTAAAATTGCGCTCGCTCAAACGTTACTTCTTCCTATTCTTGATTATGCTGATGTATCCTATCTCGACCTTTCTGAGGAACAACTTAATAAGCTAGAGCGTCTCCAAAATGTCTGCATTCGGTTCATATTTGGGTTACGCAAATATGACCATGTTTCTAGTTTCCGTTCTAAACTCAAGTGGCTCCCTATCCGTTATCGCCGTAACTCTCACATTATTTCGCTTCTGTATAATATCCTTTTTAACCCTGCAACTCCCCGCTATCTCAAAGAACGTTTTAGTTTTTTAAATTCTGTTAGATGTTCTAACAATTTGCTATTAACTGTGCCTTCATCATCTACCAAATTTTACAATAGTTCGTTCACTATTAATTCTATCCGACTGTGGAACTCTCTCCCTCTTGACATCAGACAAGCAAAATCTATCGGCAACCTCAAATCCCTTCTTAAAGAACATTATTTGTCTCTCCCCTAACCCTGATTGTATTTTTGGCTGACTGTTTATGTATCATTATATTTGTGTTTGTGTTATTTGTATATATGTATGATTGTGTGTGTATGTTTATATATAGAGGTATTTATGTACGTTTATTTTTATAATTTCTTGATTTTTGATTGATAATAATCTCTGCACCACCTACTGCATAATCTAGTTTTATCTCTTTCTCCGATACCCAAAGGTTGTCTGGAAGAGATCGCTCTTCAGCGATAAGACCGCCTGTTGTCTACCTCTACCTACATGTTATTGTATTGTTTCTCTATGTAACTGCTTTGTTTGTGTGAGGTGTGCAATAAAGAGTATTTGTATTGTATTGTATTGTATATCGAAATCCGTCAAACGGGTTAGGCTGCAGGGCGCGCCAAAGAATAAGACATACACACATACATACATTCATACATATATACATACATATGCTCGAAAGACATAACCCTCCTTTCCTTCGGCAGTCGGGTAAAAACGGAGGGCAACACTAGGTACTTGCAAGTGATTTACCTACAAATAGAGGCCTAAACATTAATGCATCCAAACGTAATAATAAAAAGAGGAACGACAATTTAGTCAACACTCAACATGTTTCGACTTGGACTGCACTGTTGGTAGCGAACTGTACTAAACTTGAGTCCGTGTGGTTGGCAGGATTATGCTTGAGATTTAGAGCTTCCGAGAGACAGGTATTTAGCTAATATTATCTGCGTCTTATTTGTATCTATTTCATTCATACAGTGATTTAGGTTTCCGTCTTTCTTGTGAGTAACCTGAGTTAAGATTCATTTGTCCGGAACCATGATTATTCCGATGTGAGATTATACTCGCGATAATGTCAGATCAATGGGCAATTAAAAATACAGCTAGCAATAAATTAATTTGATACATAGGAATTTTTGATACAATCTTTGTGTAAGATTTTTTTTATTATATTTACGTCATAGGTATACATTGACTTCGTCTGTTTACAAACAAGTGTAACAAAAGATCCAATTGAAAAGATGAAAGATAATTTTTCCTCATTTGATATTCTCAAGTCTCAAATAGCAATCCATCGTGAAGTTGCAACGTGTTTATGTATCAAAATTCGTTGGGCGCTATTCGATTTGCTTTAATAATATCTCGTTATATCGCGAATTGAAACTTGGTGATAACAAGTAATTTTAGCCTTTTAACATAACATGGCGTATGTATAAACACGGTGCATTTTTAAAATAGCCGAATAGCTTTTATTTTTTTAATTGTATCTGTCGTCCATTGTAGCTTGTGTGTGATCTGATTGGTAGTTGGCTGCGTGCCACAAGAATTCTGCTCTGTGATTGGTTGAAATATTGAAGCTGCGAAGTGAAGTTGTCAATTTCGTCAATTTTTGATATCTGTCGTCTATTGTAGCTTGGGTTTGATCTGATTGGTAGTTGGCCGCGCGCCACAAGAATTCTGCTCTGTGATTGATTGAAAATAATACTACTGTACTGCTCTGTGATTGGTTGAAATATCGAAGCTGTGAAGTGTACCTAGTTGTCAATTACATCAATTTTTGATTGGTGCGGTTGTATGAAACATAGATTTTTCTGTCTTTTGTAGTTATTTATTTCCTCGCAAATGTGTTGAAAAACGTCGCATGAAACGCGTGAGATAAAACGCGTGAGCTTTGATTAGCTCACTTGTATCACAATGTACTATTTCATCATACTTGCTCGTCAATGGCGTTATTACTTGCGAGCATATAGAGCAGTTATAGCCGTTTTACCTCCCACGGGCTGTTAAGTTTAGTTTTAAAATATAGAACCCTCTGATTGGCTTAAGCAAATCTGGTTGCTGTGTGATTGGTTGAATAAAAAAATCTAGTTGGTCAAGTCGCCCCGCCCCGCAAGAATACTGCTCTGTGATTAGTTGAAATATTGAGCTGCGCGCTCCACTAGCACTGATCTGGAAGTTAAGGTGTCAATCTTTGATTGGTGCGGCTGTATGAAACATAGATTTTTCTGTATTTTGTAGTTATTTATTTCCTCGCAAATGTGATGAAAAACACTGTGTATAACACGGGCGTAAGAATATTGCAAACTCGAGTCATCAAAAGCCCTCCGCCTTCGGCGTCGGTCTTCTGATAGACTCTCGTTGGCAATATTCCACTTACGCCCCTCATTAAACAATGTACTATTAATATATGGTGTTTATCTAGCAATTATATATAGATAAGTAAATATTTTGGGAACAATCTTACACCTACCTACCTTACCTACCTACCTAGTCGCAAACTAGGCAAAGCTTGTACTGTATGGGTACTGCTGGGTACAAGACAGCGATATACATAAATACATAGAAACGATTTAAGACTCACGAACAAATACTCGTGTTCATCACACAAACATTTGATCTTACCAAGATTCGAACCCAGGAACAGTAGGTATCTTCGTAGGCAGGACAGATAACAATTACTAACTAGATTAAAGTGGTCGTCGTTTGTCGGAAACATCGCAATATCTCACAGAAGGATATATTTTACGGACGTAAGCTGTTATTCAAACATGTCGAATTTCGTTTCCGTTTTATTTCATTCCCTTTTAAATTTACTGGCTCGTGAATAAGACTGCCACAACAATTGCTCTCGTCAATTTCCAGAGATCCGACCGACGAATTCATGGCAAAGAAAATGTGGAGTTTTATATGGATGAAATTGCGGGTTTTTTGTAATACCCAGCCCATTTATACTAGCCATCTTATGAATACGGATTTAAGCTTGTCTTTTATGACATTAGCTCACATCACGTTATTTTTGGAGCGCGTAATGCGGGAATACGTAGGATTGTGACGTAGGTACGTATATGTACGTACGTACGTACGTATGTGTGTGGGGGGATTAAAGACACCTACGCAGTTAAACCTTTTCCAGGCCGGCACGGCAGTTGGAAAATGACAATCAGATGTCAGTCTTATTCATTGACATTAAGATACAGGGTGGACCATAACTTTTTACATTTCAAACTAAAATAAAATGAAAACTAATTATATCAGATGAAAACCGTTTATTAATTATGAAAACACATGAATAGGGATTTTATTTTTACAAATTACGTCATCCATATGTGATCCTTCATTATTTTGGCATTGCCGTATCCTGGAGCGAAAATTTTCAGTGACGGCCTGACAAGTGTTCCGAGAAATGTTTTGCATTTCCTCGCGAATACGTTGCTTCAATTCTTCAACAGACACTGGGTTGGTCTCAAAAACTTTACTTTTAAGGTATCCCCAAAGAAAAAAATCCATTGGGGACAGGTTCGGGCTGCGAGGAGGCCAGTTAATGTCACCTCTTTTGGATATGACTTTTTGGCCGAAAATTTCTCGAACTGCACTCAATGAGTTATTGGAGGTGTGACATGTTGCCCTGTCTTGCTGAAACCACGATTGTTGATTAAAACCATCAAAATCCTGTAGCGTTGGAGCAAAAAAGTTTTGTAACATGACAATATACCGCTCTGTATTCACTGTAACACTGCGTCCTCTTTGATCTTCAAAGAAGTAGGGTCCAATAATGCTTCTTGCTGACAAAGCTGCCCATACAGCAATTTTGCCTGTTGACATCCCCGTTTAGGTGGAAGTGTGCCTCGTCTGAGAAAAAAATGTTGGTAAAGCTGGTAAACCTCTCTAGCATTTCGTTGGCAAACTGCAGCCTGGTAGCGTGATCTTGAGGCTTTAATGCCTGTACCATTTGGATTTTGTACGGATGAAAACATAAATCTTTATGAAGAATGCGGATTAAAGATGTTCTGGGCACATTTAAGACGCTAGACCGCTTTCGAGTAGAGAGCCTGGGTTGTTCACGAACAGACGCTCTTACACGTTCCATATTTTCGGGATCTCTTGATGTCCTAGGTCGGCCGGATCGTGGTTGTTTTAACGTTGAACCTGTCTCTTCAAATTTCTTTACCCAACTTTTAATCAATTGAATCGATGGAGCTTCACTTTTATGCCGTATATTGTAATGATTGCAATATTTTCGTTGCGATAATGTTAAAGAATCGTTATTTTTATAATACTCGCGTACGCTGTACTCCGGTGAAGGACGCCATGGCACTAAATTCCCATTGGCCGCTCTTGCATTTCGTAACCCCGCCGCCTTACCCCGCCACCGGTCCCCGACGCAGCTACCGATTCAAAAGTTAACGGACTTTTGGTCCACCCTATATTATGTTTGACAAGCAGTATGTGATCGATATAACACCTCTGCCTGGAAAAGGGTTAAATAGAGAAATTCTAAACACATTCACTGTTAATCTTTTCTTAATGAGTGCAGCGGCATGTTATTAATTATTAAGTAATTACATACGAATGTGATGAAAATATGGAGCGACTGTTGTAGCCGTGTGAAGGAAAAAGTCGTGAGGAAACCAGTCTAATCCCAATAAGGTCTAGTTCCCCTCTGGGTTGGAAGGTCAGATGGCAGTCACTTTCGTAAAACTAGTGCCTACGCCAAATCTTGTAATTAGGCGCCAAGGCGGACCCCGGGTTCGTTTGAGCTACCGGAATATATCTTTGAACAATTTAAAACACCCGCCCCCATAAAACTGCTCTATCATGCCATTTAATAATGTATTGTTTGATTCGGCCGCGGTAAAAAGGAAAGTAAAGATCCAACTTTGTTTTTAGGGTTCCGTAGCCAAAATGGCAAAAACAGAACCCTTGACGTCATGTCCGTCTGTCCGTTTGTCTGTCTGTCCGTATGTCAAAGGCATTTTACTCGAAAACTAAAAGGTGTATTTGAATAAAGTTATGAGGATAGGTGATTTTGTTAGCCGCTACATAGTTTTGTAATAAAAAAAAGTAAATTTTTTTTTTGAGGGGTGCACTCCATACATAAAGCTGAAAGACAAAAAAAAACATTTTGCCTATGTGCCCATAGGCACGGAACTCTTCGTTTTGCGTGGTCCGACACGCACTTGGCCGGTTTATTTATTTCAATCGAGATACATTTAAGCAATCGAGTTTGGGCCTCGAACAAACAGCAAAGTGTACTTTAGAGACGTCAATTAATTCATATTGTTGCCTATTGCTTTCAATCTCATAATTTTCCAATTTATCATCATCATAAATTTAAGAGCCAGGCTCTGTCGGTGGAGTAATCGCCAATTTATGTCCTTTTTATTTTCCCATTTCCCCTTTCCCATTAAGAATATTAAAATAAGAATACATTAACATAGTTTCACTGTAGTTGGAGTACCTAAATGTTAATTTCGCCTCGTCTTTTGGAAGATAAAATGTAGGACCATAAATTGTAAACAATGAAACCTAATTTTGTGTCCATTTATGTACCTACAGTAATTTGTCATGAAGAGCGAAAGCGTTGTCATGGGAATGTATGTTCAACTAGCTGTTGCCCACGACTTCCTACGCGTAGAACTTGTCTTAGAAAAATTATTGCTATTAAATTATTTTAGCCGCAGGCACTTCTGATATTTTCATCCATTCCCCATTGTGGCTTCAATTTAAACTACCGAATACCACTTTTAGACAGAACGTTAACAATGCAAACGCGTGTTTCACGAACGCTTGCCTGTCGCGCGATACCTAGGTCATGCCATAGCTAGGTCGTCACCTGTCAAAATCACCTGCACGGTTAGCACAAGATGGCGCGCGAGCTGTCGCGCGGCGAAATAGACTGTCCGTCTCTTTCTGAGTGTTCTAATTATAAAGATACGAATAGTCTATCTATTCCGCCGCGACACAGCACTCGCACCATCTTGTAACAACTGTGCTGTAACGGTACTGTTATCATCATCATCATCATCATTCTGGCCGATTTCGACCACGGCGACTAGAAAAAGAGAAGAATTCTGGCTAACTGGAGCGTCGTTCGTGAGCTCTCAGGTGACTGACGTAACTGTACGTACTGTACTGTATCGCGTCTGTTGCCCTGCAAAAAGTGCCATGTATAACCTCTCTTATACTCAAGTAGTGTGTATTTACAAAGGTATTCCATTATTTCGTTCTATTGTGCGATTTATACGTGCCTCGATTTCAAATACTGTTATTAGAAAACAAAAGTATCCAACCTCTTTCATTCTGTTCTTTGTTGGACGGCCAACGTCAGAGATATGTTTACCCTTTTCTTATTCCTTGGTATTAGGTCGGAAAATGTGTACATATCTTTGACGTATACTGTACAAAGGAACGCTGTCCGGGGAGTAAATCCGAGATACGCATTTTACGCGATGTCCAATAGGATCACCCAGGTGATTATATTGGACGAATATGTCCAGTGAGAGCGCCCAGGTGATCCTAGGGGATCCTATCCAGGGGAGCCATGTCCAATCAAAGATTCGGGGATTTTTGATCTCCGGGGGATCCAACTGGATATACATATGTCCACTAAAATCACCCAGGGGATCGTGCTGGACATGGCGTGCGTGACATATTTGACCAATATAATCACCTGGCTGATCATATTGGATGTCGTGACATTTTAAACCCCAAATTGATGGCAGTGCGTTGTTTTTGACTGGAGACGTATTTTCCGGAAATCGTTTGTTCCAAGTGGCATTAATACCATTCGCATATTTTACCACTTCTTTCTCAATAGCTTCTTTTTCCGAAAAGATTTCTAACCATTCGCTTATTTTTCCACTATATTTATTTTTCACTTTAAGTAAATAGTTTTGCTGAAGACATTTTTATGAGAAGCGGATCTTATAACCAAGCTACAAAACCAGCCCTTGCGAATTCTGATCTGAACACTAGGTAGGTTAGGTTCGTTAGGTAGGTTCAGATGCCCGAAGGGCAAACCGCCCAGAAATAGGAGCCCCGCTGTGTGGGGCTCCGTCGAATCTTTCGAACTACGAACAAAATGGCGAAAGGGGCATGCCGGTAATGTAACTTAGTTATGTATGGAGAATTAGAGAACAAGGGTATAAAATGGTTTTTTTTTTAACTAAAACCATTGACAATTCCAAGCGTATTAGTTTAGGTTGGTTTGTTTTATAAAACTACTGAAAATTATGTCTCTAAAAATATTAATTAGGACAAATTAAAATTTGGCTAATTATTATTATTTTGCGAGGTTGTGATACATTGTGATAGGTAACCTTTATTTCGACAAAAAGGTATAATATAGGTACACAACACATTCACATCTTCAACAACGGTATCCTCTTCAGTTGCCTCTCGATCTGTCTCGTAGTCCTGTCCTTCAGCTGTGGTACATGGAACAAGCAGTACACCGCTCCAAACAGGTTCACACCAACGAACATATAGAACACGGTGTACATGCCCATGTAGGCCTCGACGTGGGGGAAGGAGTACACGTGGGCCAGCTTTATCAGTTGGGAGTACACGTAGAGGAGGGCTAACTGGTGGGATCGTATCTGGAACAAATATTACATCATTATTTATTTACTAGCTGCTCGCAAGAATAGGCGGAGACACGAAATCAATTATAGCTTTCATCCCGAAGATATATTCTATTATTGGTGAAAGGTTTTTTATCGGATGAGAAGTTTCGAATAGGGAAGAAATAGTAGATTGTATGACAAGGGGCTAAAATAAGCCATATTACCACGAGATGGATATTTTCCCGAGTGAAGCGAGGGAAAATATTTCGAGGGGTAATATGGCTTTTAGACCCGAGTTATACACTCTACTTTTCACTTCGACTGCGAGAAAATAGTAAAACAAAGATTATCCATCCACTATCAATAATAAATTCCACGGCGCAAAGATTATTCGATTTGGCGGCATACTTTTTTAATAAACATGCTTCGACACATACAAAATATTGGCACCACGAATAATCGCCTCTGAGGTGTCCAATACACGGTGAAGTATTATCACTCGACCCACGCGCTGTCTCTTTCTCATTGCATGTTATAGAAAGAGACAACTATGGTGGATCATCAGTATTTAATTACCGTGTATCGGCCGGCTGACCGTCTACAGGCGCGTCGTTGACGGCCAGAGGCGTTTTTGTTTTAATAATTATTGTGAGTTAGGGACTAAAAAACACCTGATATTTAAATTAATTCTGGTTTCTGATTGGTTGTTTTTAATATTCGCTGTAATCTGGTTAGTTGATAGCAAATACAAATGCTTTTTAAAGAGTGGTGATTGGTGGATTTAATACAGCGATGTGTTTTGATTGGTCAAATTAAATGTTTTAGAAATCATAAATATTTATACATATTTTCCCTAGGGGCTACATGTATGACTTTAGCCCCGATTGCTAAGCCTACTATGACACACTTTTCGAGCATGAGAAGTGAAAATAAAATTGATTGCATAGAACTGGATTCGAACCAGCGAGCTTTTGGCATACGCGGCCGGGATCCGGCTCGGAGCAATCAAATGTTCCCTTTAATTTGAAACGTATTTATTAGGTATTTTTGTTGCTGCTTAAAACAGCGTGCCTCCTTTTTTGTAATCGGTTAAAAATTCACTAATGAATCACAAAGACACGCGTCGGCAGCGACACGCATGATGCACGCGCGTCTATAGAGACGCTATAGTAAACTTTAAGCGGACTTCGGTGGAACCGTAAAGTGTATCAGCACAGGTCTAAAAAGGTCTAAAATACTCTAGTTGATATGTTTTAGCTAATATATTTACTCCGACTATTGCTTCATTTCCCACGCCTGAAATATCTGCCAATACCCATACGAGATTGCTCAATCGAGCACAACATAAACGTAATCGGTGAGCCCACAGCAGCAGGACATCAATCTTTCTCTCCTTATTCATAAGACAGTTTGAACTCGGCTGCAAACTCGTTACCAGTATAATGTTATAGCTAGATTCATAATAACTATACGACGTGGGAGTTCAGTTTTATGTTCGGTTCTTATGGTCGGATCGTGTTGGGAAGCTTTGTTTGTGAATTTTCGTAGGCTCGAGCGGTACATTCTTGAGAAGCCTCTATAGCGTGGTATAATTATAAAATACAGCGAAAGCACTGTTGCATCAAGTGCAGATAAAGTGAGAAAAGTTTGTCTGTGTCATTGTCTTTATGACAATGAGAGAAGATTTGAATTTCTTCTAGCCTGAGGCAGGTGTGAAAAATGTTTTATCTACGCACATATCATTAGTGCTCTAAAATGCGTTCAGAAACCGTCGGTAATGACCAGCATTATTACAACCAATTTTACTATGACAACTTTCTTGTCTGTGGTAGTAGGTAAAATATGTACTGTAATGTTATTAAAGTACAGATTATCGGTATCGTTATGAGTTTAAATTTGGAACAGCTGTCAAAACTCAAGTGGGTATCTATTCTAGTGTCTCTAGATATTTAAACAGTTATCGATACAAAACGTCAATTCAGTATGTTTTAATATAACCGCATGACATTTGATCTCGAGTGACATGAGAATAGGGACTTCATTCGTTTGTCTATGATTTAAAAAAAATATTCGTCTTGTCAAACAAGATACTAAATTCAATTCAAAATAAAGAAATCATAAATATAAACATGCCATCAAGCTCTGCAACTTCAAACCAAGACCATCCCACTACAATACAACCAGGACCATTAAATATATCCCATTGTTCCAATGTAAATGTGAATTATAACTATTACGATAAATAATTTGTTTCTGTATTTGTTCAAATTTACTTTTATTGAATTATTTAAATATCTATAGTCTATAGATATTGTACAGGTAGCACTATTAGCAATGCAGGTCATTTCCCTACGGCTTCTGAACCCATCATAGAGCGCTTATGATATGTGTTTAGATAAAGTAGTGTATGCAACTGTACATAATTAGGCCTTAAAACACTCGTGTGATCCTATTATGAAACTCGCTTACGCTCGTTTCATAAAACCACACTCGTATTTTAAGGCCTCTCATTATGTATCAGTAGCATAAACTACTATTATTCACACCTGCTATTCAGAAAAGAGCCATTGTTCCTTCAAAAGAGTGGTCAAAGTTGTATTTTCCTTTCCTGATATTCCATGTTTAATTTGAATTTTCCTCATAGAAGGTGTAATAAGTTTCTATCAAAAATTTAATTTTTGGTACAAGCTTTTGTTGCCAATTGTACTTTTATGTATACCGTAATCAACTACTCATTGAGACGATTCTAACAAGCCCAAACTCAACGGGGTTACGTCGGTTAAGTAATGAATTCCCATGCCCATCTTCTGTCTCCATCATCAGATCATCTGGATGGTATCATAATATTGAATTGTCATCCAAAATATACTTATTCCCAAAATTTCAGCTCAATCGGTTGAGGTTAACTGGTTCAAAATTCAGTTCCAATTACTCCCTCCTAACAAACAAGTCAAGTTAAATAAAAGCTTGTAAAAAGTAGTATATATGGGATTTAATATATCGCCTTTGCAGTAAATACATCATTTTGCTATCCTTTGAGACACAATCTACTATTTCGCTATAACAACACAAAAAAGTAAGATAGAGGCATATGGTTACGCATTCCATGGACGGCCAAGAGGACAAACATTTATATCCTTAAACATCGTGAGGTAACTAGAACTGGACTGTCCACTACTTGCTACCATAGAGTTATTACTTATTAGCTACCTTAGCTAGTAGCCCTCAGAGAACCAGACAACCTAGAAAATTTAGTAGTGGTTGGGAAAATGGATGGCAAGCGATCACATCGGTCTCCTAGCCGATGGACAGATTGTTGCTCTGAACGGCCTCACAGTCACAAAGGGGAAAGCAAAAAGGTTTAAGATGGACAACACCTTTGGCAATTAGAACCAATAATGGAGATGTCAGTCTCTACCAGTCAACCTTCAGGCAAAGCACCTTCGGAGCTGTATACTCCCACCAGTGTCATTAAGTGGTAAATGTGAATGTCGTTGTAGTTTGTATTTTGTAATTAAGTGGTTTTGGTCTAAATATGTGTCATTCTTAAGTTACACAAAATAAATGATTTTAGGGTTCCGTAGCCAAAATGGCAAAAACGGAACCCTTATAGTTTCGTCATGTCCGTCTGTCCGTCTGTCCGTCTGTCCGTCTGTCCGTCTGTCCGTCTGTCCGTATGTCACAGGCATTTTACTCGAAAACTATAAGGTGTATTTGAATAAAATTTTGAGGATAGGTGTATTTTGTTAGCCGCTACAAAGTTTTGTAATTAAAATTACTAAAAAAAATTTTTTTAGGGGTGTACTCCATACATAAAACTAAAAGTCATTTTTTTTTTCATCGTGAGCCCACGTGTGGCACATGAATCGATAGGCCTTTCAAAATAAATATAAGGTTTCTCGGGATTTTTTTTGATTAAGTGAATACAGTCAGAGATAATCGCCCCGAAAGTCACTAAAATTCTGTCCCCCCCTCTAATTATTGAACGGTGTATTTTAAAAATATGAAAAAATTCATGGACACAGCGCTTATTAAGTTCATTCACCGAAAATAGTTTTGAACAAGATCGGATGAAAGGTTTCCGAGATATTGCTGAAAAACTGCCTTCCTCAAAGAAAAGGACGTAAGTGCCGTAAGATTTCTATGACGATACGACCTTTTTAATAGGCACGGAACCCTTCGTTTTGCGTGGTCCGACACGCACTTGGCCAGTTTTTGTGTTTGAATTTGGAAGCACGTAAATAACATAACACAACAGATCTCTTGATGTGCTCACTAAGTGTCGTTTAGAAGCAAATTATTAACATTTAATGCTTTACCGTACTAAACCTTGCGCTCGATGGCATTCACGTCATCAACACTTGTCTATTCAAAATGCCAAGTTTTAACATTCACAACATTTTCATGAGAACTTTAGTTTATTACAGCAGTTTAATGCCCTTGCTGTATAAGGGCTACTCTACAACCGCTATTCAGCCAATGTCGCTGCCATATACGTAAATACAGAGATATTATAACGATTATTTAACGCAAATTTAATGATCTCAACGCGTTACTGCTCGTACATGACGGAGTTGAGAATTCCAGCCCTGGAATTAGTAAGGACTTCGTATAACTGGAAATACAAGAGCACCCTCTTCCAAATAGTGAAAATAAAAATCAAATTAATTGAACGAACGAGCGAAGTGAACGAAATTCTATGCTTCAATTTGGGCCAAAATTCATTCATATGGCCGGATGTCCCGCTGTCCGGCTGTTCTCCTCTACAGGTCGCATTACTCGGGTCGTTCTTCTTTTCGACCGACAATAGCCTGTCCTTCGTCTTATTACGGCATCTCATTTGAGTAATGATGTTTACGGTTTTATAATGTTCGAATGAACGTCCATATTATTTTATTAATTAGTGATATTTAATATTTCACTTTCTCTATCTAGCATTTTTTTTAATGCTTTTTTTTTTCGTAGAATGCCGTGACAGTGGTAAAACAAAATGTTGTCCCCACTGAAAGAGTCCACTTTGTCACATGTTTTTTTTAGAAACCAACCGTAAATAAATATTTATATTGGCCAGAAAGGAAACCTTAATTAGTTCTAATGAAGAAACCTATGCATTTTTTTTTTAATCGCACTTCAAAACTACAATTTTCGATAGTTCAAAAACCAAAAAAACAGAAAAACCTCGGTTCATTGTCGGTAAAAAAGAAGAACGACCCACTCAACCAATTCTCGTGAAATTTTGTGATAAATTAACGAATCTGTCGTTAATCATGTAGATTTTTTGTAGGATTTGGTAGCTGTTGGTCGACATGCTTTTCGTCCAAATGGAATTTTCTTTCTCATTAAGTCCAATACGCAGTTTGTCCAACACACCCCCATGGCCCGCTAATGTCTTCTGTCTGATGTTCTTAAAATTATATGCATGATGTGTTCGAGGTCAGCATTCAAAATGCAACCCAGCTGCAAAATTGCAGTTCGAGTGTAGTTATGTTGCAGTCGTATTGCATATTTCGCGATATGGACGAATCGCAATATGGACGAATAGCGATATGCACGAATCGCAATATGGACGAATCGCGATATTCGCTGGACGAATTGTAAAGAATGTGGAATGGATATTTTTTTTTAGAAATGCCTGATTTTTGTTTTGGTGATAGGAATACCCTTCCTTAGCACCAGAAAAAAGTTTCAGATTTTAAAGTTGCGACAATTATTTTTGAAAAATATAAACAGTTTCCTCATTTACGTTTTGGGTCAAGAACGGTAAATAGACACTTTCCTTGATCGGTCTCATATTACAAAAAACTATCTTAAATATCTGTGGTAAACTGACACTGGTAATGACCAATATAGCTGCTGCAAGTGTCAATATCATTGCCAGTGTCAGTTTACCACACATATTTAATATCATCATCATCATCATATCAGCCGAAAGACGTCCACTGCTGGACATAGGCCTCCCCCAGAGAGTTCCAAATTGATTTTTTTTGTAATATGAGACCGATCGAGGAAGGTGCCGTAACTGCCGAGCCTTGGTAATAAAGTCCTTGTAGTTGTAGCAGTCTTGGATACGAAACCCTAAAAAACTGCAATATCTTTAGTAAAAATAACATCAACGGCGTGCATTTTGCTAAACTCCAATTTCTAATTCAAGACCAAAAAATTTACATAACCATTATATCTCACTATCACTAAGTTCACTAACTCACAGATATAGACGTTCTATTAAAAAATACAGTTTTAATCGCAGTACACTTGTATTTTTTCATCTTAAATTAGAAACCGGAATGTAGAAAGAGACGTGTGAAATTCTAAAGTTTCCCTTTTGGTGTGTTGTTAGTGACAGTGTTCCTTCCAGTCCTGCTTAATAATTCCTCGATTGCACCGGCATAGGGGAATAATCTGCGTCACATTATCTGCTAAGACAGCAGTTTCGTGTACGACGGAGATTAGGAATATCGAGCGTATAGTTATAGTGTAGTAGGGCTTTGTGTAATGGCTCCCCACAGTCGACGTCGATGATGACATATATAATACATTCTTCGCCTTATTACTAAGGAATAAGGTACAAATATCTTGGAATTCGACCGTGCATTACTTATTTTACAGGAATTATACTGGGTGGAACAGATCGATAGACTTTTAAGCAAATGGGATATACAATACAATACAATACAAATACTCTTTATTGCACACCTCACACAAACATAGATCAGGTTTGGTACTTTACTTCTCACCTAGTAACCATATTAATATTTCTAACAGTTACCGAGATACAACTTGTTAAACTTTGGTGAAAAAAACTGTATGTTTCATTCAACCCTATCCAGTAGATTCAATGACGTCAGCAAGATCAAGTGAATTACATTACAAACAGCAACATTATGAACTGACCGTTGACAGACCTTATGTCATTGCAATAAGGTTTAAGAATAATTAAAAAGAAAAAAAAAGAAAAAAAAAGAAAAAAACATTTATTCGTGACAAAACACATAAAAACAAACATAATTAGTTCACTGTATGTGATGATGTGACTTGTAAATGACTTTCAAATGTAAATAATAAATAATAATTAAGTATAGAATTAGGGTTGTCACTAAGATTAAAACAGTTCGATTTTTACGTTTATTTTTTTCTTTTCAATCCAGCTTAACAAGTATAATAGATCGGTTGTACGTCACTTATTTAACACTGTCCTTTCAGCTTAATCCAAGGAAATGTTCCTCCCTGTATACAATATCAGCAGGACGTACACTAAGTGAGTCATGGCGTTTATGATAGAATAGAATAGAACTAAGCGTCTATTCGTGACAATAAATTAACATGAACATAGTACCTACAGTCGAATCGTAGTACTAATCATTTGTGACGATTAACGAGTATATGCGCACGAAGTCGCGGGAAAAAGCTGGTGAAATCATAAATTAAGATTAAACGATATAATTTACAGTTGCCATGGCAGCTAGCGACAGAAAAATGTCGATTCACCCTAATATTACGGAACAATCTTACACAAATCAAACTGGATCAAGTCGGTCAGCTTCGTATTCGCTTCACTAGCCACTTGTCTAAGGTCGTCAAACTGATCCCTTACCTCACAGTTGAACAGCTCTGCAGCCACCACCGCGGGCAGCCCCCACACCGCACCATACGCGGCCACGAGTACACCCAACGCGACCACGGGCACCCAGCGGAGCGTGTACACTGTCAGGTCAGCTTGCGTATACACGGCCAGCGTACCCATTGATAGCGTCATGACGGAAAACGCGGCGGTGAGCAGGTACTGTCAAAGAAACAATGAATGTTAGGGGACAATTTTACACAAATCATTTGCCCCGTGGTCAACTCAATAAAGCTTGTGTTATCATCATCATCATCATCATCATGAAAGACGTCCACTGCTGGACACAGGCCTCCCCCAAAGAGTGCCGAAGTGACCGGTCCTGCGGCATCGGCACCCGCATCCAGAGGACTCCCGCGACCTTTACCAGGTCATCAGTCCACCTTGTGGGGGGCCTACCCGCATGGTCGCCACTCGAGGCTTGTGTTATGGGTGCTTGTAATTTTTCTAGAATCGCGAGCGTCTCTATGTAGGTTACGGTGTCTGCTTACGCTTAGGCAGGCCGTGTGCTTATTAGTCACCGAATAAAAAGGCGAGATGCATTCCAGTTTGACACTATCGTGATATTGATTCATACTTACTCTGCTCTCCATAACTCGTATAACAACCGTACACAGCACACTGCCAGCACAGAAGCACACCAAGGTGAGAACCCTCTCAGGGTCCGCCGTCGACTCCAGCTGGACTAAGGTCTTGTGCTGGTCGAGGAATATGATGCTGCCACCCAGGATCACAACGGTGTGTAGGATGAGCCCGACTTTTGTGGCGTCGCGCCATATCGGGTTTTTGACTGCAAAAAAGAAGTATAAGCTGTTCACTGTTTAGTGAAGGAAGACATCGCATTTTATATGCTAGGATTTACACAAAAGCGTTTTTTTCTATTCGCAATACTTTAACGCAAACTTCACAGACGCAATCAATACTTTACTTTACTTACTTTACAACAGCAATTTACCATAGTCCTTATTAACACACAAAAGCGTTCCTTCCTAATCCCAAGCACATGCGCAATTCCGTTATAACATCCGTTATTATTTCTTGTTGGTTCGGTGTTTTGAACAATTGCGTTTGTGAAGGATTGTACATAAATAGGATGAATCGCTTCCATGTAAAGCCTAGCATAATGCAGACCTACATGGGGCAAAAATTGTGCATTGTTTCACGAGGACGAGGTGGAGAGAAGATGTACGGCGCGACTACGAGTACAAAAATCGAAAGTCGCAACTCGCAATATCTCCTTCTCTGATCTCTGTCGCACTTGCATTCATATAAAATGATCACATTTGCTTACTTATAGTTATAGTATGTAGCGTCCCCTTGGCTCTCGCTCTGTCACTCTCGTCCTTCAAGCTGGTGATCTCTTCTAGCACTGTCGGGTGCTCCTGCGGGAGGCATTTTAGTCTCGACACGGTATCTTTCGCTCGCTGGAACAAAATGACGTTTTAAGACTCTTTTAATGGTGGACAGCAAAGATGGAAAACCTTTACTAAAACTGAGAATCTGGGACTTTGTAAGGTTTATCTCTCGAAACTAACAGTCGTTGAGTACCTAAGTAAGGCTCTACGACATAATTATTCAGTATCTATTAGAATACACCTCCAGTAGTGTACAATATCTCGAAATTATCCTGTCAATGCCAGACATGAGGGCGTTGAGAACTTGGACCAAAAACGCTTGACGAAATTTGAGGGCTTAGTATATTAACTAAGCCCGCTTACTAATGTAAAGGGACTGGCAGTAGCAGTTATAATGGCTTACAAATGAAAACTTTAAAAAAATGCTCACCTCATACTTCCCGGCCATGACCAAATAACTCGGCGACTCCACCAAACATAGCACCAGTATCATCTGCAACACCACAAGCCCGACCATCAGAAATACCAGCGCATCGAAATCCGCCGCCAGCTTCATCAGATACCCTGCTGCCGTCATTGGCATGAACAGTGACAACGCCAGCCCCCTGTTCCGAAGGGAGCTGATCTCTCGAATGTAGATTGGGAATACTGTGAAGAGCCCGCCTGATGATATTCCGGCTAGGGTGTGCAGGATTATGATGTTGGCTTCGTTCACGTCCAGAAGGAGAGGTATGCAGGATATCTGGAATGATATTTTGAAGGTAAAAGGGCTTCCAAAAAAATGGTTGTCTGTAAAGTCTGTTTACGGACGATAATTTTACGTGATAACTTCCATAAGAAAACATTGATGAAAAATTGCATAACACGTATTTCCTCATTTAACGTTAGGAATACTCCTGTGAAGTTACGAATAAAATAGTCGATCTAATCTTGTTTCCCCATACAAACTTTGGACCCCCATTTCACCCTCTTAGAGGGTGAATTTTGAAAAATCCTTTCTGAGTACACCCCTTGATCTTATAAGGAACCTACGTGCCAAATTTGGAATCTCTAGGACCAGCGGTTTGGGCTGTGCGTTGATATGTCAGTCAACGGAACGGGACAATGAGTCACACACACTTTTTCGTGCGTGCAGCCGGCGTTCATCGTTTTATAAGTCGTAATCGCGTCAAAAAAATCTAGTAAAGTGTGTTTGTTTTGTACGTTTAAGTATGTTAATCTGCTTTCAAAATGTGCCAGCAAGTTTAGACAAGCAATCATGTCTCGACTGGAAACCCATTATGTGCAATATTGTAGACTATTAACTGTCAGTTGTCGTGATTGATGAAAGTGGATCCGTAGTGTTCCACATAATTACATAATTAAATGAAAATGACATTGATACTCAGAATCTATTACTGCAGGCGATGAGAGAAACAAGTGAAATTGAAAGATTTTTCGAAAACGGTTAATGTTTTTACAAGCTTTTATTTAGTTTCACCTGTCCCGATGTTTGTCATCAAATCTTGCAAATTTAATTTGATCCACTTCCCGATAACCGATTGAGCTGAAATTCTGCTTACATGTGTAAAACGCAATATTATGATGACATGGTGCTGATCTGATCATGGAGGTGGAAGGTGGCCATAGGAACTTCGCAATGAAACGACACAACCTCATCGAATTTGGGCTCGTTAGAATCGTCTCAATGAGTAGTTGATGACGGTATACAGAAAAGTACAGTTGACAATAAAAGCTTGTACCAAAAATGAAAATTTTGACAGAAAGTTATTTACAAATATTATAGCCTATGTCCTATTCTGTGATATATATGGTTCTTAACTGGAAAGTCTCACATAAATTCGTCTATTGGTTTTTGAGATTAAGTGGAACGTACATCCATCCATACATCCAAACATTCACGTTTATAATATTAGTAGGATTTTGTGATTACCAAGTCACATAACACAAAGTAACTTTGTATGGCATGTATTTGTATAGGATTACAAACTTACTTATGCAGTTTGTGTATCTCTGAAACGTGATTGAAATTGAAATATTTTTAGGTTTTTATGACTTGATAGGCTACAAACTAATAATGTTAAAAATTTCGAGCTTGGGGTCTGCTTGTACCATAGAATTATGTTGATCAGTCAGTCAGTCAGTGAGTGTGTCAGTGACAAAACTAAGGAAGTTTAACGGTAAAGAGGTATATACTCGTAGGTTATAAGTGCTCCAAAAGTGTCACACTAAAATTTATTTGAATCTACTCATTAATGACTTTGCAAAAAAAGTAACCACAATTAGGTTAGCAGCTGCATATCAGCTTATTTAAAAAATGCCAGAAACTTTGAAAAAAAATATCTATAGTCTCTCATCGTTTCGTCTGCTTTAATACAAAAGGCGAATTTACCCAAATAACTCACCCCTTGCACCAAGCTAACAATGAATATCCCGACTTTCCGTCCGAACCTCTCGATGACACAGCACAGCGCCGGCGCCGACGCCGCAGCAGCGAGCACGTGAGCCGTGGTGCCCCATGGCACGTGCGCGCTTCGCGTCTGGGCGCCAGACACGTTGGACGTGAAATGACCGGCGTGCGCGCTCGATGTCAGCGCGTCCGCTTCGATGCCGTGTGTGAAAAATGGGATGCTGGCTGCAAAGAAGCTTTTAATTACTGACTGCCAAATGCAGGAACCATATACCTCCCTACCCGATACCCGAATTGCTAAACTTAAGTGGCAGTGGGCGGGGCACATTGCACGTAGAACCGATAGCCATTGGGGCGGAAAGGTTCTCGGGTGGCGACCACGTACCGGAAGGCGCAGCGTGGGTAGGCCCTCCCACAAGGTGGACTGATGACCTGGTAAAGGTCGCTGGAGTCCGCTGGATGCGGGTGGCGCAGGACCACTCTTTGGGGGAGGCCTATGTCAAGCAGTGGACGTCTTTCGGCTGATATGATGATGATGATGATACCTCCCTACTGATATAATTTTCAAACAGAAACACCCGGTATAATTTTAGTATCTCGCTTCTTTTTCATATTTTTGCCATCCTTAACTTGGTAAAATAATAGTAGATTGTTTGACAAGGGTCTAAAATAAGCCATTACGAGATGGTTATAGCCACACACAACACACGTGATTTTCATTACATATATATTAGAACATTTCAGTTAGAAATGCCATTTAATAATATCGAAACAAACTCACTTAAAATTAGAATGGTCCAGCCTTCTACTTTTGTAACCCAATCCAGCGGACACAAATTGTCAGTCTCCTGTATTCACAATGAGAGCTTTTACTTATCTCCAAGCTAATCCAGTTTAATTGGACCTCTGCATTCCTAACTACTATGTATAGTCGGAAGCCAGATATATACTGGCCTTCTAGAAATTATTAGTAAACTTTGTGAATGTGCCCTGTAATCTGAAGCAATTGTTGTCACTTAAAGGACCGCCGCCATGGTTCACTCATACATAACCTGTCGCCATTCGACTGACAACTAGTCTCCATTATATACTTGAAAATATAATTAGATTCCAAAAAAACTACCCTTTGTGTTGCCATTAAAATGTGGAGGGTTGACTCGGTGAATTTGCATTTTTCTAAATGATGGACGTAGGTAGTTTCCATCATTTAGAAAAATGCAAATTCACCGAGTCAACCCTCCACATTTTAATGGCAACACAAAGGGTAGTTTTTTTGGAATCTAATTATATTTTCAAGTATAGTCTATCATATGGTGGTCAGCTGGGAATATAATAAAGCAGTCTCCTGCCAGTAGCAACGGGTTTATAAGACATGGACTATCCTTAAAACACTACAAAGTCCTACGACAACCATCTGACATAGCGAGATAGTACCGTAAATTACAACATTTTTTTACTGCACGAGCGAACGAAGACCTCCGTTGAAGAAAGATTTTTTTACTGCAGAAGCTTGGGCCAAAATCCTTTCGTATGTCCGTATTACGGATGTGCGGCTGTCCGGCTGTTCTCCTCTACAGGTCACATTTGTCAACCGATTCTTATGATGTTTTATGAGAAAGTTCAATGATTATATGAATTTTGCCGATTCAGTTTTTCGAAATGTTAAATAAATAATAAAAGCCACAGGCCCACGAGTTCTACAGCTCACACGAATAGTCGAGAATAATACTTTATTTTAGCAGTTTAATATTCTCGTAAAAACGAATAATAGTAACCTTATGCCCTTAACAATAAAGTCGTGTTCACATGTTTTTTAATCGCTTTGTCCATGCACATATTTTCGAACTGGACT
The DNA here is from genome assembly GCA_932294315.1 of Epinotia nisella. NCBI lineage: Eukaryota > Metazoa > Arthropoda > Insecta > Lepidoptera > Tortricidae > Epinotia > Epinotia nisella. The sequence goes on from OW028693.1 coordinate 15,024,932, forward strand.
GTACGTGTGGCAACGGAGGAGGTATGAGGAGATGGTGGAATTTTGTTCGCTATTTTCAACGTGAAACACTTCAATTCCAATTTTGTTATGATACCATTTCACGTTTTCAGTCTTATCATTCTGATACGGTCTCATCTTAAGATTAAAGATAGGATACAAACATCCGTGAGACTAGCGTAGACTTATTATTGAAAAGTATAAACAAATATGACCTTTTCTTGACGTAGCTTCTCAACGATCATCGTCCTATTTTTATTCTTGATACAACACGGCCGTTGCCGGCTCCTTGAAACTCAATATATTGCGTTGGTTTTGACCTTGCCAAGTATTTATTTGTCTACAAACTCGCTGCCCGCTTATTGCACAGAACGCAGGCCAACCCGGGGAATGAAATATGTATATCCTTTATTACGTTAGTACTTAGAGCATACATAACTGGAGTAGCCTTTCAGTAACTTACAATGTGCAAAAAATCATACAAAGGCAATTTCACAATCGATCACAAAATCGCCTCGCAAGGGAACACTGATCATAAAAATGCGCGCATGTTGCTGTAAGCACTTGATATTATAAACGTTCAGCAACCACTTCAAGCTTTTAATATATAATTGACGTAACGAACTCGACGCTAAGCGCGAGGAGTGTTGAAGGCTCGACCAGCTGCGGCCATCCACTACAATTTTGTCGAAGGGGTGCTGACCTGTAGGAAATGTGGTCGCACATCCTCTGCAAAGATAGGCTACGTCAGTCACCTGTGAGAGCTCCCGAACGACGCTCCAGTTAGCCAGAATTCTTTTCTTTTTCCAGTCGCCGTGGTCGAAATCGGCCAGGATGATGATGATGATGGTGATATAATTGAGTTTCAATTTCCTATTAAGATGCTTTCCCCGCCCCACAAAATTCGGCAGACTTATTTTTGTACGCAACTACGACATAAGGCTACCCCAGTTATATAATGCTCTAAGCGTTAGTACTTATGGTCGTAGTAAACTCTAGCTTAGTTTGAGACGCAATGAGATGTTAATCTATGCTGATCTTACAAACCTCTGGAGGTCCATCTGACCTGGCGTATTGGTTTACCAAACCAAACTTACACAAATTCAATGTAATTATGATACCAACCCAGTCAGTCAAGTCAGATACTTTTTTTTCTGTGACCCTTAATTTTTAACAGATGTAAATACTTAAATACATAGAAAACATCCAAGACTGAAACAAATATTCATGCACATCACACAAAAATTTCCCTTACCGGGATCCGAACCCAGGACCTTCAGCTTCGTAGGCAGCGTCACTACCCACTAGGCTAACCGGTCGTCTCGGTTTGTCCGTCAATGAAGATTATCCTGAGATATCATCCCATATCACACGCGAAATTTGATACCCGGATGTACCAAATTTGTCGATATACTCACTGAATTTTGATACTCCGGGACAATTTTGGTCCACTTGTGGCTGTCGCTTTCCCACCACCGCATGCGCCCCGTTCCCGGCCCCGACCAATCACGGTGCACGATTTGGCGACCTCATGTCAAATACGGTGCGGCATGAAGGCCGGAGATCTCCGGGTCCGGGAGACAACAGGAGTTGTTCATAAAAATAAGTAAACAAACAAAACATACCTATGAAAGCAAATAATAGTTCCTTCCAAACACTACCTTTACTAACTTCTTTACTTATTTGTACGCTGTTACTTCCTATTGTATACACCATTTTAAATATCACAGAAGCACTTATACCAAGATAATTTAACAAAAGAGTTATCTCTTCTTTCACTCCTTTTATAACTATTCACAACACTATTTACTTATCCGCTTCAAACGAATAACGACTTAACTACAATGCACTACAGTTCTTAGTCCAAAGATATAAGCACGTTTTATTTTACATTGGAAAACAAACTCTAATCAACAGGAAATACATTCTAAAATCCTTGCCGCTATCTTTAGAGTTTGCGCTTATAGGATTCTTTTGTTTTAGCGTTGCGCTTTTGATGCTATTTTGAACTCAGTGCGGTGGTGATAAGGACTGGACACGTCCGTATCTGGTGCGCTCGTGGAGCAATCTGTGTCAATAGTGATGTGGACGTGAGGCAAGCGGCGTGTAGTGATAACGGGTTACAACTGTTTCAGACGGTTTCGTGGGCATATACAGCGTGTACCCTTTGCCACATTGACGCATGTTTATTGGGTATTTTTAACTCATTCAGCGCGCAACTGCTGCCACAGATTATACATAGAAACAGATACGCCACTTGTTTATATCAAGCGGTAAACTGGCATACGACCTGTCTGAGACACCGTAGCCTATAGACGGAAGAGTCACGAGCACATTGCCAACCCTTTATTCATTTTTTTAATCGGGCCGTCCTGTGATAGCAGTGATGGTTTTACTCATCGGGTAACGTACTTTCTATATTGTTTTAAAGGTTTTATATATCTTATATTTACGGAATAGCCTGGACACTTCACAATTACAACCTGTATATGCAGACAAAACTAACGTGTCACAAGAGCACAGCCAGCACAAATCTACTCGCGAGATAGACTATAGTTAACTATAGTTTATATCGCGCGCGAGACATCCCGCATGCAGTCCTGCACGGCTATCACAAGACGGCGCGCGAGCTCTCTCTCTCTCTCTCTCTTATTAGAAAACTTAGAAAGAGAGGGATAGTGCGAGAAAAATCGAGAGAGCTCGCGCGCCGTCTTGTGATAGCCGTGCTGAGCGAGCCGTGCAAAATGAGCGTGCGTACCAAATTCGAAGAAAATGCCAATTCAGTGCGTTCCGTCGATTAAACCCGTAGTTGGTAACTCCGCGGCCCCTTGCATTTCCTTGCATTTTCTAAGATCATTTACTTATACTTGTACCTTTTCTTTGTCACTTCACGTAACTATAAAATGACACTATTTACCTTGTCAGGCGTTTAACGAGTCGTCGCTACATTGCAAAGTCAACCCAATACTCACAGCTACAGAGCTGATAATTCAACGGGAAGAAAATAGTTTTATCCTACAAAGAGACTTGACTTGTGCAATCAATTCTGAACCTTGCGGCAAGAAAAATTGGAGTTATAAATTGTGTTCCATGGGTTACTTGGTACAGCATAGTCGTAAAACACGGGGTAACTAATTGTTTCGTTTTCTTGATCACGTTTATTTAACTGTGTCATAAAATATACTGATAACAATTTATCACCATACGTGACTAATGTCATTTACAATATTAAAGTATTCACGACATTTACTTAATGACTGTATGTAACCTTACCCTGCCTGCTTCAAGATCAAGAGTCTGTTTACATTTAGCTGATCAGAGGCAAGTAAATGTATCATTTAGGTGCATTGCCCGATAAGGTGCCACTACACGTACGAAATTGGTGGACTGCATGCAGATTTCTGCCCGTGTATACAAGTGCCGGATGCACGGCGGCCGGCCAAACCAAGGTCACTTCATACTAGATTTTCAGTGACCTATCTTGGCCGTTCGCTCGTTTAGCGTCGCCAGAGCTATAACCACGAACTTCAAAATTCGAAGTTCGGGTATCTCCATCTCTAGGAAAGGGTCAGAGACAACGGCATACGGACCGGAGCCAATCTTGCCCCTGCCACAAAGCTACATATATAACAAACTAGACCAATACACCAAAGACCTACACCAAAGATACTGGGAGGAAATAGACACATGCAGACAGACCAAAGAGATTCTGTCCAAGCGCGACTACAAACTCACAACTGCACTAATGAAGACGCACAGAAACCAACTACGCAAGATAGTAGGAATGATAACCGGACACAACACCTTGAACAGACACCTCTATAATTTAGGTATCACAGACAGCCCCATGTGCAGAGCGTGCATGGAGGCAGAAGAAACGACTAAACACATTCTACTGGACTGTAAGCAGGTAGAAGTATACAGGAAAAAGCACCTAGGGTCTCCGGACACACTATGGAACGCAGTCAGTAATACCAAGGTACTCTTAAACTTTTTAGAGGAGCTGGGGTGGTTAGAGTAGCGCCACCCTGCCGTTTCACGCAAAATAGGTACATTTGGATGTCGACTTGCGGAAAATGCCCAGTAAAACTAACTAACTAACTAATCTCCATCTCTATCACACTTACTGTACTTGAGTGACAGGGATGCAAGTATACGAACTTCGAGTTTCGACTTTCGTGGTAGCGCAGCCGTCCCGTATCGGAGCCTGAGAAACGCAAATGTCCCTTGTTCGTATATCTCCCTCTCTGACACTCGAATAAGCAAATGCGATAGAGACATACGAACGAACGAAGTTGGTGTTTCGCCCTTCTGCTCCGCATTTGATATCGTAATCAGATCGTTGGTGCGTAGGATGCGTAGCGAAGCTGAGAAAAGGTGTAACTGTGTCCACCACAGATGAGCGAGGAGAACTAGCGGAGCCAGGATTCGTACCGAAGCTGTAAAATGTATGCAAATGAGCGATGCGAGGGTGCGTAGCGAAGCTGTATCCACTAGTTCCACCACAGCTTCACCTTATAGGTTCGGCCTCGACTTCCAATGGCGATGGCAGCGGCAGCGGTGTCAGAGGGCCTACCGCGAAAGCCATTCGAATTTTTCCCTCTCTGTTGCACTTACGGACGAACTCGCAAGTCTGACAGAGAGGGAAAACTTCGAATGCATTTCGCGGTAGGCCCTCAGGCGTGGGTGCGTGGGTGCGTGGGGCGTGGTTCCCACCGTGAACACGCTCTAAACCGCTCGGGAAAATAACCATCTCGTAGTAATATGGCTTATTTAAGCCCCTTGTCATACAATCTACTATTGTATTATTTTCCTTGTTTTGACGAAATAATTTATGAATAACATACACTTCTAATGTACTGCAATAAATATCTTCCCTCTCGATATTATTTCTGGAGTTTTGCAATAAACTCACGCATTTTCAATGACAATTAGTGGAGGGCATTCAACTTTTCACCAAGCACAAAGAGACCTTTCATAGTAAACACCTACGCTAAGAATACGCCCGGGCCTTCTATATTGATATACAAAACGTAATTAGATCTTATAATGGCCGTTTTGTATTTAAATTCATAAAGAAACGAACTATTTTCAATCACAGCCAACTTTTAAAAACATTTCAGTTCGCTTGAAGTAAATGCATTGTGAAACTTAAGCGGTAAATTCGTTCCCATTACGGAACGATTAAATTCGTCACTAAATCGATTCGACACGTTGAATTATCGAACACGTAGCCAATTTAGGTTGTTAATAATATTCATTGTTCATACCCATACCTATATTACCTTTTCGCTAACCAATGTGAAAGCCCTGTAGTCGAGCGATAAGGCACCCGACCTTCAATCTGGAGGCCGTGCATTCGAAACCGGGCTCGTACCTTATCTTATCTTATCTAGATGAGGGCCCTTTCGGATACATTTCAACCCAGTGGGATCTGGTGGCCGTGCATTCGAACCCCGGCTCGTACCTTATCTTATCTTATCTAGATGAGGGCCCTTTCGGATACATTTCAACCCAGTGGGATCTGGTGGCCGTGCATTCGAACCCCGGCTCGTACCTTATCTTATCTTATCTAGATGAGGGCCCTTTCGGATACATTTCAACCCAGTGGGATCTGGAGGCCGTGGCATTCGAACCCCGGCTCGTACCTTATCTTATCTTATCTAGATGAGGGCCCTTTCGGATTCATTTCAACCCAGTGGGATCTGGTGGCCGTGCATTCGAACCCCGGCTCGTACCTTATCTTATCTTATCTAGATGAGGGCCCTTTCGGATACATTTCAACCCAGTGGGATCTGGTGGCCGTGCATTCGAACCCCGGCTCGTACCTTATCTTATCTTATCTAGATGAGGGCCCTTTCGGATACACTTCGACCCAGTGGGATCTTTTGTGCATTTGCCCTCTCCTTTATACCTATACACCCAAGCTCGCTCCATCATTTCCACAAAACAGATGATGCAGCTCAGCGGAAGCACCTTGAATTCCTTTGGTTGCGGATAGCCGTTACCGAAGTGATTCATTCTTTATCTGGCAACGGCATGGCATTCACACAGTAAGTGCTCCATAGTCTCATCCTCCTCGCCACACATTCTACAGTCTACACTATGCTATAGTCCATCTTGGAGAAGAGATCCTTGACCCCGAAGTGACCTGTGAACACCCCAGGTATATTTCTGAATTGCTTCCTGCTGGATTTTCAGAGTTTTTTGGTCCAGACCGAGTCCACTCCTTCTATGTATGAAGAGCTTAGAGTGCCTTAACCAGCCTCATTCCTCCACTCGTGTTGGTGTCTGGTTTTGGCGTAGGCTTTAGAGGCCGATAATGGTTCCCTGCGAGAGTCTCACAAACGGTTCTGGACCTACAAAATGATACTCTCGTACCACTAACCACTAGTTTTTTCTAAAAACTTATGTACGAAATATCATTTGTTATTTAACAGTAGCTTTTCGGTGAAGGAAAACATCGGGAGAAATCCAGTTTATTTTCATTAAGATCTAGTTTTTGCTTTGGGTTGGAAGGTCAAATAGCAGTCGCTTTCGTAAAACTAGTGCCTACGCTAAATCTTGGGATTCGGTGCCAAAGCGGACTCCGGGGTCCTTTAGGATTTTAAGATACGCTTTCTCGTGCAGTGACAAAAATACGCAAATGTTGATTGTTTGCTAAAATAGAAGGGTATCTCCGATTAAGTCCATATTTGACGACCACTTTAGTTAGTGCCCCTGCCTGCGAAGCTAGTGGTCCTGAGTGCGATTCCGGGTAAAACAAATAAAATTTTCCATTAAAAAAAATCGTCTATATCGATTTGTGTAAGGCTGGCTTAACACCGAACGGAATTCTGTCACTGAATCATAATCTGAATAATTCACGAGCAAATAAAAATTTACAATTTCTGCAGAATTGATATCAGGGGGTGTACCTTTTTTTACTTTTATAGATACTGAATGCAGTGCATGAATTCAGAGTGTGTGAGACCAGCCAAATGGTCCCATACATATCTGTTACAGATTGCTTAACGTTTTGTACGTACGTTAGGTAACTAACGTAATATTTTGGATGACAGTTTAGTTGTCCTAACTCTCGTTAAAATAGTTAGACAATTACCCCTCTGGTCAACAAATCTGTCATTTTAACTATCTCAATTCAGCAGTAGGCGAAACGGCACCGTGACAAACGGGATGCGGGCCGCAAAAACTGGAGCTAACAGAAACTTATTACCAACGATTCTGACACGAAATCTTTCACTGAACATTTTGTAGAAATACGAAGTTGAACGGTTCAGTGCAACGCCTGACCCGGTTGCAGTAAAATGCAGTTTCCGTTAAGTGCTGTTTTGAACCGATTTCAAAGGATCTCGAGTCTTTTGTACTGACGTGGAGGGACTATACATTCAGTTTAGCAGACTTTCTGTGATTCTTAATGAAAATAAATTGTTTTACATTTTGAATTCATTATTTTAATGGGTGAATACCTACTCGAGATGTGAGAAATGTGTTTTTAGGGTTCCGTACCTCGAAAGGAAAAACGGAACCCTTTATGGGATCACTTTGTTCGTCACATCCGTCCGTCAGTCAAGACCATTTTTTTCAGAAAAGCGTGAAGGTATCAAGCTAAAATTTATATCAAATACCCAGGTGTCTTTTGGAGCTGCGAAAAAATCAAACTTCTAAGCCAACGCAATCAAAATATACAGCCGTTTATGCCGCAAATTTTCGCAAATTTTCGAAACTCGCAACGGAATCAAAACCTACAGGGTACTTCCCGTGAACTCAGAATCTTGATATTTGGTACGAAGCAACATCTTATAGTACAGATAAAGGAAAAGTTTGCGAAAACCGTACATTTTTAGTTAGATCATATAATAAATTCGACCAATCACGTGGCGCGTCTGTTTGTAGAGCGTTGGTCAACACTATAAGTGTCAGATAACACTGCTCTACAGGCTTTCTAACACATTTACCTGTAATTCGTGGGCCTCTTTCGTGGTTATAAGGGTGTTAGAGCACGCTATAACACCTTTTTTACAGGCATTCTTAACACCTTAACACTTGGCTGAAAACGATATAAGAATGATATAAGGGTTATTTTAACGCTAGTGTGCTAGTTGGGTTATTATAAGGTCTAGGGATGCACTGAGAAAGGATTTTTCAAAATTCACCCTCTAAGGGGGTGAAACGGGGTCCAAACTTTGTATGGGGAAACAAGATTAGATCGAATATTTTATTCGCAACTTCACAGGAGTATTCCTAACGATTAATTAGTAAATACCTACGTGTTATTCAATTTTTCAGCAATGTTTTCTTATGACGTGATCACGTAAAATTATCGTCCGTATACCGACTTTAAAGACAGCCATTTTTTCCTTTTGAGGTACGGACCCTTAAAAAATGATCGTAAATAATCCTCTCCAAGAAATACGCATCTACTATAATTTCGCTCTTTAACCGTAAACATGGCCCCGGCCCCAAAGTGCGTATTTTACAGACCGGGTAAACATTTGCATGGGCTCCAAATTGATGGGAAGTGTTTGCGATACTCACCATTAGAAGGTTGCTGTAAATCTTTAAGTCAGGCCGGCTATATTTTTTGCCGATTACAGAAATAGCAAGCTACGGTGGCCTACACTTGTTCCCAACCAAAGTTGAGGCCATAAAACCATAGGCTCGCGTTATCTCTTTTGCATTGCCGTTCATTGTCTTTCTTTATGGCCTCAGTCGTCACGTCGGTTGGGAACAAGTATAGTGGTTCAGGCATGCGGCTGTCAAGCGGCGGTCGTGGGTTCGAATCCCAGCTCGTACCAATGAGTTTTTTGGAACTTATGTACGGAATACCATTTGATATGCACCGTTAGCTTTTTGGTGAAGGAAAACATCGCGAGGAAACCTGCATACATCTGAGGAGAAATTCAAAGAAGTATGTGAAGTCCGCACTGGGCCAGCATGAGAGGAGACCAGCAGTGGGACGTATATAGGCACGCCGACGCGATTTATTGGCGGTGCCGGCAGCGCGCACTGTGTCACGCAGGAACTCTCCGCTGATCCGCGCTCTCTCACAACTCAACGCGCTCTTGGCATCAGCACCGGAGTGTGACTTACTTGCGTGGCGATGGATGTATGTGTGCGGTGAATGTCTGAGATTCTGTGAGGAGACGGATGACAGGCAATCAACTGTACTAATGTAATTATATATGTTTTGTCTTGTTTAGTTTCGTTCCATGACGCATTGGTTTTTTTACTGTAATGTCGTATTAACATGTTTTTAATAAATAAATAAATAATGATGATGACAGAAATAGTTACAAGTTGAGGGTGTAACCGAGCGGTAAGACACGCGACTTTCAATCTGGAGCACGTGGGTTCGAACCACGGCCCCGGGTCGTACTTCTGGGATATTCTAATAATAATAAATAATGGCTTGCCTTAACCGGCCGTCCAGAGTGGAGTCGCAAGAGCTGTTGCTCGAGGGTAGATGTGGACACCTAAGTGGCTAAATATCTGAACACGTCTTTAATGTCTCGACCGCTCCGATTTATCTGATGGCGACTGTACCTTTTTCCATTAATTGCGGAATATTATCACATCACAAACGAAAACATATATTCAAAGAAAGTACGATAGCGGAATAAAGGAAACATCTAATACTTTTTAGAATTGACGTTAATGTGTTTTGAGAAATTTCTCAGGTCGGGTTTTCAGTTTTTATTTAAGGCATCTACTGTGTGTGAAACAAAACACTCGTTCCGAACACGAGGCGGTATTAAATTCTGTTATTTCATATTTATGTAGGAAGAACCACAAAATTCTATGAAATAGAAATATAATATAGAGTAGTATTTACCATACCTTCACCACAAACATTATTTGCTTTATAGTTCACAATTTATGATAAATGATAGATTTGGAACATTTATTTTGATTTATAAACAATAATATATACCATAATTAATGATAATGAAAAGTACCTATTTTTCATAGCAATGGTACATAGATGGCGCTAAAGTCAAAAAAGCTTTTCAATAAAAAATTCGGGTGCAAAGAAAATGAAGTACAGATTGAGAATGAAAAAAATACAAGGATCAAATTCGCAGCTGGCAGTTGGTAAACTTACCGTGACCTTTGTAGATGACTACCAAATATTACAAACGCAAAGTTAGTTTTGTCGCTCTATTAAGTAGGAAATAACTTCGAGACTTGACTCAAATGTTTTATATCCCGGGGTGCCTATCAAATGAAAGGGCTATATTAGCACAAGCTTTAAAAGTATTTTATTTATTTTTACAATGTTTAGTTTTCAAGTTATGACGAAGATTCAAAAACAACTTTTCCCGAAGTTTATAAACCGATAAATAAAACCGTTTGCTGTCATATATTTATAGTTTGCAGACATATTTTCGAAGAATACTTGTAAATATCTTCGAGACTCTAGTCCCAATCTATTGACATACCTGGGTCGTTCTTCTTTTCGACCGACAATAGCCTGTCCTTCGTCTTATTACGGCATCTCATTTTAGTAATGATGTTTATGGTTTTATAATGTTCGAATGAACGTCCATATTATTTTGTTAATTAGTGATATATAATATTTCACTTTCTCTAACTAGCATTTTTTTAATTGTTTGTTTTTTTCGTAGAATGCCGTGACAGAGTGGTAAACCAAAATGTTGTCCCCACTGAAATAGTCCACTTTGTCACATGTTTTTTTTAGAAACCAACCGTAAATAAATATTTATATTGGCCAGAAAGTAAACTTTAATTAGTTCTAATGAAGAAACCTATGCATTTTTTTTTAAATCGCACTTCAAAACCACAATTTTCGATAGTTCAAAAACGAAAAAAACAGAAAAACCTCGATTCATTGTCGGTAAAAAAGAAGAACGACCCACCTACAAGTGGAACCTTAGAAACCTACGGTTTTATCATCTCTATGGTATCTTTCTTATCCACTGAAAGCGTGAACTACAAATTCTTGGTACATGAGCTGAAAATAACGAACACGAAATTCTATATTCCAAGTTGTGAAAATTAAACGAAATTATCCACCACCGCTGTGCGAGGCTGCGGAGCGGTGTGCGTGTGCGAGGAAAATACCATACCCGACGAAAAATAAATACGACCCCATTCTTCCTTGAACAATCTTAACAGCTCATAGCAGAAGTTACCGTTGTACAGCACCATCTGTATTTTGGTACTAACAACTTGCATCCTAGTATTGTTTTTCAGCGATATTTTTTAGGGTTCCGTACCTTAAAAGGAAAAAAACGGAACCCTTATAGGATCACTCGTGCGTCTGACTGTCCGTCTGTCACAGCCGATTTGCTCCGAAACTACTGGACCGTTTGAGTTGAAATTTAGTACACATATGTAAATTGGTGACCCAAAAAGGGACGCGTAAAGTAAATTAATGAATTCTTGTTTAAGCTCACCTCAACGCTCACCCAAAAATATATTTTGACGCCGCGATTCGTAGTTAGGTAGGTAGAGGTCTAGTTTCGTTAGGCGTGATGCGTGGGGTGAGACGCATGAGCGCGTAGGGAATAACAGCCCAGGTTCCTTATTCGCATGACAACGCGTTCACCACCTACTTGCCACCAGGAACACAACACCACATATCTACATTTTACCTAACTATAAGAATACATATGGCAAATGTACCTCAGATTTCATGTTACCTCATATACTTAATCAACTATCATTAGATATATTAATCAAAATACAGGGAACAGATAATCCAAACGCATGCAAAAAATAGTTATTTGTTATACAAGGGTGCAAAGTTATATTTTAACCGCGAGTGTGGAATTGAAACACGAGCCAGCGAATGGATTCTAGGGTTGAACCACGAGCTAGCGAATGGATTCTATGGTTGAACCACGAGCGAAGCGAGTGGTTCGAAAATAGAATCCTGAGCGTAGCGAGTGGTGCAAAAATAGAATCCTGAGCAAAGCGAGTGTTGCAACACACGAGACGTCAAAATAACTTGCACCCGTGTGTAACACAAATCTTTTCACCTCACTAAACTGAGGAAAGTACTAGATAAGAAAAACAACTGAAATATGTATAATCAGCCTTTATTTTAACTAGCAAATATTACATAGACTCTACATATCGACTCTACATATCGACTCTACATATCGACTCTACATATCGACTCTACATATCGACTACACATATCGACTCTACATATTGACTCTACATATCGACTCTACATATCGACTCTACAAATGGACTCTACATAATCGACTCTACATATCGACTCTACACATCGACTCTACATATCAACTCTACATATCGACTATACAAATCGACTCTACATATTGACTCTACATATCGACTCTACATATTGACTCTACAAATGGACTCTACATATCGACTCTACATATCGACTCTACATATCGACTCTACATATCAACTCTACATATCGACTATACATAGTCTCTACATATCGACTCTACATAGACTACATATCGACTCTACATATCGACTCTACATATGGACTCTACATATCGATTCTACATATGGACTCTACACATGGACTCTACATATCGATTCTACATGTTGACTCTACCTATCTGGACCCCCATATAAAACTTCACCCCCTCTTTTAAGGGGTTAGGTGCAGTCTTCCAAAAAAAATGATGCACGATTTTTTTTGTTAGTCATAAATAGTCCGCATACCAATTTTTAGCTTTCTACCTTGAAAATTGCGGAATGCTCCATACAAACTTCCACCCGCCATTTGAGGGAAGTGGGGTGTTAGAAAGAGATAAAAAGTAGCCTATGTCACTCTTCATCCTTTCAACTATCTCCACTTAAAAAATCACGTCAATTCGTCGCCCCGTTTTGCCGTGAATTACGGACAAACAAAGGTAACTAGTAACACGTTCGGATTTCAAATATTCTTTGCACACATGTGGATAAAATGCAGTTTTGCTATCTGTTTTTAAAGAATAAAAAAGGTCTTTCCGAGCTAGTGAGGTGAAAATACTTAAAATACATTATATAGACTGTCATAACACCAGCACTGTGATATAATATTAGGAAATACTAAATGTACTAGAAATAATCTCAAACGATGTGAGGAAATATTAAAATTAAAATGAATACAATAATTATTTGTTGAAATTACAATTGGGACGAAAGATCAGAAAACAATTGTGTACTCGTAATTTGCCGCCTTTTTTATTTTTTAAACATGCCATTTGAACAAGCCGTTCGAGCAGATGTTTAACCGCACATAAGTATAGTACCATAGATTTTGTTTTTTTTTTAAGTTGCAAGTAGTTGGCAGTATGTAATTTTTCCTTTGTCAGTTTAATACTAGTAAGCAAATTTAAAAAGTTAAGAGTAGCGGACAATAATGGTTTTACTTAGGGTTTTCATACATTACTTCTTGGCGTAAGGCCAAGAAGTAATGTAGGGAGCCTTAAACAAGAAACTTCATGTCTTCATTTCGTGATATTAACGCATACATTTCCGAGCATGTTTGAGAAAAAATTATTAAACCCGCAACTGATTCTTGCAAATAAACCTAATTGAGGCTTCAGTAAGAATAAAGCATAAATGTAGTACCTAGCATAAGTTTATACTTTGAATGGGGAAAGTAAAAAAAAACTACAAAGTGGTGGCGTTTTTATAGCTGCGGTCTTCTTTAAGGTACTTCCCCTGTTCGAATACTCCAAAGATAAATCTAATAGTAAATTGTATGACAAGGAGCTAAAATAAGCCATATTATCACGAGATGGTTGTTTTCCCGAGCGAAGTGAGGGAAAATTGTTCGAGGGGTAAAGGCTTTTAGACCAGAGTTATTACACTCTACTTTTCACTTCGACTGCGAAAAAATAGTAAAATCAATTCTCAAACTAAATAATTATTAATGATTTTGAATTATAGAATAAAAACACACCTGATGTTTGAAATGAATTTTGATATCTGATTGGTCGATGTTGATATTAGCTGTAATCTGGTTAGTTGATAGCAAATACGAATGTTTTTGAAAGTGTTGTGATACGGTTTTGATTGGTCAAATTAAATGTTTTAAAAATCATAAATATCTATACATATTTTGCGCTTGCTAAGCCTAATATGACACACTTTTCGAGCATAATAAGTGAAAAATAAATATCGCTGTGCCTCTCACCTCTCAAAACAAATCTTGTTCCTACTTAATCTTGGGAACATACTAGGTAGACAACGCTCTACCTCTCAAAACAAATCTTGTTCCTACTTAATCTTGGGAACATATTAGGTGGACAACGCTCTACCTCTCAAAACAAATCTTGTTCCTACTTAATCTTGGGAACATATTAGGTAGACAACGCTCTACCTCTCAAAACAAATCTTGTTCCTACTTAATCTTGGGAACATACTAGGTAGACAACGCTCTACCTCTCAAAACAAATCTTGTTCCTACTTAATCTTGGGAACATACTAGGTAGACAACGCTCTACCTCTCAAAACAAATCTTGTTCCTACTTAATCTTGGGAACATACTAGGTAGACAACGCTCTACCTCTCAAAACAAATCTTGTTCCTACTTAATCTTGGGAACATACTAGGTAGACAACGCACTACCTCTCAAAACAAATCTTGTTCCTACTTAATCTTGGGAACATACCAGGTAGACAACGCTCTACCTCCCAAAACAAATCTTGTTCCTACTTAATCTTGGGAACATACTAGGTAGACAAGTCCACTAAAGAAAATGTTCAGTGAATAACGGTGCTCTGTATTCTAGTTGAAATATGGCCGTAATCACATATTGTCCGTCACGTCTCATAGAGGATGTGTCCAATTACAATTAGCCACTCGCTACTCGCTACATCCGTCGTTTTATTCGCGTTGTCCTCCGGGAAAAGGGACTTTAGTGCACCGGTCACCAGCCACTTTACGACATAGCTCACTGTACGAGATCCTTACGGGAGCTTCGCAATTAATACACGAACTAATCATGAGGATCGTAACTCTACACGAATCCTCTGGAGATTTACGTCTGCTTGGAGTAGAGTGAAAATGGAATAACTGCGTTGCTCGTCCTACGCCTTTCACTTGTTCAGAGACAAATTATGTTTGTTTTGATATGAACTAGGATGGGAATTCTAGAAAACGGTAACAAGTAGTTACAGCAGAGGGGCGTGCGGGGGGGGGTTCTATGTTTTATAGGGTTCCGTACCCAACGGATAAAAACGGGACCCTATTACTAAGACTTCGCTGTCCGTCCGTCCGTCCGTCCGTCTATCTGTCTCAAGAACCTGATAGCTAGAGAGTTGAAATTTTCACAGATTATGTATTTCTGTTGCCGCTATAACAACAAATACTAAAAAACCGGTCAAGTGCGAGTCGGACTGGGGCTCGCATACAACAGACATGATTTTTTGCCGTTTTATAGATAATTTATTTATTTATTTATTTAAACTTTATTGCACAAAATACAAAAAATATATGTACAAATGGCGAGCTTAATGCCAGATGGCATTCTCTACCAGCTAACCATTGGGCTAAACAGAGACTTATAACAGGTGCAAAGAAAAAAGTATGATAATTTCTGTTACGAATATACTTGAGGAGAGAGGAAAAAAATACAAATGTATTATACACTACATATAGACATACATAAATAAAAATATATAAGATACATACAAAAAGATATACTACTACATATTCAATATATACTACCATTATGTGGATGGATTTTAGTCGAATTCTTGTTTAAGCAGATGCTTACGCAGCATCCGCTTGAAAGCAAACTTGCTTGGGGCTTGTCTGATGTTGAGAGGGAGTGAATTCCAGAGACGGCTTGCCTGTACGGCGAAGGAGTGAGTCATAAAACTAGTGCGGTGCGAAGGTATGGATATTTTGAGGACACGGGAGGTACGCAGCTCACAGCCTGGGCGAGGGGTATCGAAAATAAATTTACTTTTGAGGTATCCTGGAGCAGAAGGCTCAGACAAGATTGAAAAAAGGGTGCAAAGTAATCTGAGGGATCTACGACGGCGAATGGATAATGGTACGGAACCCTTCGTGCGCGAGTCCGACTCGCACCTGGCCGGTTTTATCTGTTTGGTTTCAACTGATATTGTGTGTGTAAGTAAAGTGTGTCAAATCTTAATCGTTTCCCGGTGTTTGGTTCATCTGAATTACCGTATTTGGCTGAAAGCAGATTAGGATCTTAATTGAAACGTTTACCTTTCATATTTGTCACTTTGACGATTGTGTTTGTAAGAAAGGAACAATCTAATTGCCTGATGCTTGTACAGTAGAGATATATACAGATAGTCACATTCTTTTTAGGATTCCGTACCTCAAAAGGAAAAAAACGGAACCCTTATAGGATCACTCGTGCGTCTGTCTGTCCGTCTGTCACAGCCGATTTGCTCCGAAAGTACTGGACCGATTGAGTTGAAATTTGGTAAACATATGTAAATTAGTGACCCAAAGATGGACGCGTAAAGTAAATGAATGAATTCTGAACAAGGGGGCCACTTTTGGGGGGTAAACTGGAAAATTTTAAAAAAAGTTTCGCAAACTGTATTGTGTGACATATCAAATGAAAGGGGTTGTTGTAAGCATCTCAGATACATTTTTTTATCATTTTAGCATAAATAGATTTGATTTAATTTAGGAAATAAGACGAAAATTGTCCACCCCCCCACCCCCCCCCCCTTATATCCGAAACTACTGAGCCTAAAATTCTGAAAAAAATATGGAAAATAGTTCCTTGCCTAAAGATTACAAGAAAACCTATAAGAAGTTTGAGTATTCAAAGTAACGGGAAAGTTCTCAATATTTTTGTGTATTTTGTATGGAGCGCCTGATGCTTAGAGCATAGCAATTTTACGGAACCCTCACCACCCGAGTTGAACTCGCACTTGTCCGGTTTTTTATTTGTTTGGTTTTATTTGTGATCTTTTTTTAAACGTTTATCTTTCATATTTGTAAGAAAGGAACAATCAAATTGCCTGATGCTTTTACAGTAGTGATATATACACCAAGCTTTGCTCGCCGCTGTCAAGTGAAAATCCAGATAGACGGATTTTTCCGGGAATGAGACCCCTTAAGCCCCTATACCATTTAAGTCTTATAATAGCCGAGGCAAAATACGGTTTAGAAAAACATTAATTTATAATAGCGTTTTTTTTGTTTATTTCATTTTAAAACATTATTCTGAGATGCTTTATTCAAGAATCCACCAAACTTTCCACCCGGAAGTAATTATATAGATATAAATTAAACATTCATTGTCTTTTTTATTTTATTTATATTGAATATTTTAAAGCAAATGTAAATGAACCTAAATAAAGATAAAAATAAATTAATATTTATCCGGACTTTTTAGGAGCTAATTGAATATTGATTTTTTTGATGTCTGATTTTTTGGTGGATTTTGCCTCTAGGTAGCAATTTAATTGATAATATATCCGTTACATTAAAAAAATTAGCTATTATAAATTATTTCCAAATATGTCATTTTTTCCATACAAGTTGTCAGTTCATTGCCTGGACTATTAATAGGGACAAGCATATAAATATAACGCACGAGTGTCGTAATGCTATAAAACACGCGTGTTTAATATTCTGGATTATGAGCCTAACAGGAGTCGTTCGTTCAGCGCCGCGTCCGCCGCCCCCTCTTGGTCCTTGCGCCCTAGGCTCTAGCCTTATTAGCCTGTCTGTGGGTTAATGAGGCCCTGGAGCCGTTCGTTTAAAAGTGTTAGATGTTAGGAACGGCTTAACGGCTCATGCTTCGACATTCATGGAATTATTTATTTGCTGGAAAAATATTGCTAATGTTAGCTAAAAAAACATAATCACATCATTAGCGCGTATTTACGTTTCGGTATTCTAATAAAATGAGCAACAAATTGAAGAACTGGATGGCTGAACTTTTAAAGAAAAATAAATCCTTCAATTGTGAATCTGAAAATATGTTTACGTTGTATCTGTACTTTTTTTTTCTTTTTGACAGATCTTTCGCTCTCTGAAATTTCCATCATTTATTTTATTTATTTATTTATTCTTTATTCCTTAGACTAACACTTACAGTCTAGCTACACGTGTTAACAGGACTTACATTTAATGCATAGGTAGGTACAATGGTAGAGACGCAAGAATAATTTGTTTCGTTAAGAAGTTCATTTGCCTCCACACTTTCGGGCATTCGCTAGGATGCTATCTATAAATCCTCTATTGTTGTTGATGATGGCAAAAGTTGGTCAACAGTTGACAGTTACCTACTGGCGTTCATATTGCCTGAGCTTGAAGATGTATTACGGTTAAAATTCCATTTAGGGTTAAAATTGCGGCTTAAATCGATTCACTGAGAAAGGGTTTCGATTCTAATAATGTCTGGCGCACCACAAAAGAGGCCTTTAACCTAATTTCTATAATAATTATCCTAGTCACTTAAGGGGGCGAACTTCTATGATATTCTTTCCGCGGCCCAGCTGTTATGACTATCCTAAATCTGGCCATTTAGCTATACGCATAAATGTGATAAAGTACTTGTATGGTGGTTGGAGCCAATAAGTTTACAGGAGAAGAGCGTCTAATAGAATCGTTTATTCAATCTAATTACCTATATATTTATACACGTTAGGTTGCGCTGATACAAGCAATATGCGTTTATGTCGCAGTAAACTATTGTTACTGCTAAACACTAAATGTGGCCAATTGCGATACTACATAAATATACGCCACTGCTCGGAAATGTGGCAAAAGATGGTCAGAATTCAGGCGTCAAAGCTGGGGTTAGTTGGACGTCGCACGAACAGGCCATCTATGACTTCAAACTGTCCAACAATGTTATTGTTGGACAGTTTGAACAGCGATCGACCAATCACAGGGCCCCGCGCGCTCGCGCCGGCGTGCGCTGCCTGTGCAGCTCCTCCCTCCGCCGGGCGCGAGGCAAGCGAGCCTGTTTAATATTATGATCTTTAATTTTGATTTAAAATTATAATTATTTGCAATTTCCTTGCAGTAGGCGTGAAAAGCACTATGTTAAGCCTCGGCCGAAAGTGCAATAGCTGGACTCGTACTTTCGAGGGCCTCCGCTACGCGTCGGCCCTCGAACTAACTCGTCATCTATTGCTTACTTTCTAGCCTCTACAACAATGTACTATTGTCACGACACAAGATGATACATCCAAAATCCAAATGGATGGGCGCAATATTTTGATTAAGTACGTTCATGGGCGCCTCACGTCGCTGTCACTTGCTCGTGTCTCTAGGGAATGTAAACCGGTTATAACCGATCATATCGATAAAATTTCAAAACCGGTTTTTGGAAGTTTGAAAAATCGGTTACTGTTATTTTCGGTTATACTTTCTCTTACTTAAATCATCAAAATAAATTAAGTTTCTTGACATTCTTTCTGTGACATTGCCTCTTTTAGTAGTGATTTATTGGATAATTATTTAATGAAAAAAGTTCTCTCATGCTTGATAGTTGTGATTTGACTCTAGAGGTGCCTATACAGTGACACTCCAACTTCTCTGCTTTTAATTTTATTTATAGGTAAATGAGAGCGTGTATTTGGGTTGCCACATTTAGTCAGAATGGTCTAGAAGTTATTGTCTGGGGTATAACCAAGATTTTGGCTAAATGACTTTCAGCCGTGTTGTCTCGATGACAAATGGATACACCCAAAAGTCGGTTTTTTGTTACACAATATTATTATTGAACGAGCTAGCGAAGTGAACGAAGTTCTCCGTTTCAGCTTGAGCAAATTTTTTTTCGTATTTCCGTCTGTCTATCCGACTGTTCTCCTCTACAGGTCGCATTTCTCAATTGACTATCGTGAAATGTTGTGAGAAGGTCATATAAAAAAATTGCCAATAATTTTTTTTGAAATCGCACAAAAACAATGTTTTTGAAAAAAGTGCGAGTTCAACTCACGTGGTGAGGGTTCCGTAAAATATTGAGAATTTTCCCGTTACTTTGAATACTCAATCTTCTTATATGTTTTCCTGGAATCTTTAGGGAAGGAACTATTTTCCATATTTTTTTCAGACTTTTTAGCCTAGTTTCGGAGATAAGGGGGAATGGTCAATTTTCGTCTTTTTTCCAAAATTTCTTCAAATCTGTTTTTGCTAAAATTATTTAAAAAAATCTTAGATGCTTACAACAACCCTTTTTAGGGTTCCGTAGCCAAAATGGCAAAAACGGAACCCTTATAGTTTCGTCATGTCCGTCTGTCCGTCTGTCCGTCTGTCCGTCTGTCCGTCTGTCCGTCTGTCCGTCTGTCCGTCTGTCCGTCTGTCCGTATGTCACAGGCATTTTACTCGAAAACTATACGGTGTATTTGAATAAAATTTTGAGGATAGGTGTATTTTGTTAGCCGCTACATAGTTTTGTAATTAAAATGACAAAAAAAAATTTTTTTAGGGGTGCACTCCATACATAAAACTAAAAGTCAAAAAAATTTTTTTCGTTGTGGCCCCCCGTGTGGCACATCAATCGATAGGCCTTTCAAAATTAATATAAGGTTTCTTAGCATTTTTTTTGATTAAGTGAATAGGGTCGGAGATAATCGCCCCGAAAGTCACTAAAATTCTGTCCCCCCCCTCTAATTTTTGAACCGTGTATTTTAAAAATATGGAAAAATTCATGGACATAGGGCTTATTAAATTCATTCACCGAAAATTGTTTTGAACAAGATCGGTTCAGAGGTTTTCGGGATATTGCTGAAAAACTGCCTTCCTCAAAGAAAAGGACGTAAGTGCCGTAAAATTTCTATGACGATACGACCTTTTTAATAGGCACGGAACCCTTCGTTTTGCGTGGTCCGACACGCACTTGGCCGGTTTTTTTCATTTGATATGTCACACAACACAGTTTTCGAATCTTTTTTTAAATTTTCCAGTTTACCCCCCAAAAGTGGCCCCCTTCTTCAGAATTCATTAATTTACTTTACGCGTCCATCTTTGTGTCACCAATTAACATGTGTGTACCAAATTTCAACTCAATTGGTCCAGTAGTTTCGGAGCAAATCGGCTGTGACAGACGGACAGACAGACGCACGAGTGATCCTATAAGGGTTCCTTTTTTTCCTTTTGAGGAACGGAACCCTAAAAAAGACAGACTTACGAGGTCTCCAGGAGCCGTAGCATGGTTGGCCTTATCACGCGACAAGTGACTAGATAACAGCGTCGTCTCGTTCTATCGAACGGTGTCAGCCAGTGACGCACGCTCTATCCTATCACCTATCGCGTGACAAGGCCAACCATGCTACAGGGCCAGCTCACAGCGTTACTTGCTGAAACAGAGAACTTCTTTCGCTTCGCTCTCTACGCGATTTGATTACTTTCAAAATTAGCGAACACAACACACCGATAACTATTTTCACAATATGACGTGACATGCAATTATCGTAAACTCGCATACGCTTTTAACTGAACATTAGATAATAGTTATTTGTTATACAAGGGTGCAAAGTTATATTTTAACCGCGAGTGTGGGATTGAAACACGAGCCAGCGAATGGATTCTAGGGTTGAACCACGAGCTAGCGAATGGATTCTATGGTTGAACCACGAGCGAAGCGAGTGGTTCGAAAATAGAATCCTGAGCGTAGCGAGTGGTTCAAAAATAGAATCCTGAGCAAAGCGAGTGTTGCAACACACGAGACGTCAAAATAACTTGCACCCGTGTGTAACACAAATCTTTTCACCTCACTAAACTGAGGAAAGCACTACATAAGAAAAACAACTGAAATATGTATAATCAGCCTTTATTTTAACTAGTAAATATTACATAGACTCTACATATCGACTCTACATATCTACTATACATATCGACTCTACATATTGACTCTACATATCGACTCTACATATCGATTCTACAAATGGACTCTACATATCGATTCTACAAATGGACTCTACATATCGACTCTACATATCGACTCTACACATCGACTCTACATATTGACTCTACATAGACTCTTCATATCGACTCTACATAGAATCTACATATCGACTCTACATATCGACTCTACATATCGACTATACATATGTACTCTACATATTGACTCTAAATATCGACTCTACATTGACTCTACAAATGGACTCTACATATCTACTATACATATCGACTCTACATATTGACTCT
The DNA here is from genome assembly GCA_932294315.1 of Epinotia nisella. Classification (NCBI taxonomy): domain Eukaryota; kingdom Metazoa; phylum Arthropoda; class Insecta; order Lepidoptera; family Tortricidae; genus Epinotia; species Epinotia nisella. The sequence continues at coordinate 15,047,027 of OW028693.1, forward strand.
ACATATCGACTCTACATATCGATTCTACAAATGGACTCTACATGTCGACTCTACACATCGACTCTACATATTGACTCTACATAGACTCTTCATATCGACTCTACATAGAATCTACATATCGACTCTACATATCGACTCTACATATCGACTCTACATATCGACTCTACATATCGACTCTACATATGGACTCTACATATGGAATCTACATATCGATTCTACATATTGACTCTACCTATCTAGACCCCCATATAAAACTTCACACCCTCTTTTAAGGGTTAAGGTGCAGTCTTCCAAAAAAAATGATGCACAATTTTTTTGTTAGTCATAAATAGTCCACATACCAATTTTTAGCTTTCTACCTTGAAAATTGCGGAATGCTCCATACAAACTTCCACCCGCCATTTTAGGGAAGTGGGGGGTTAGAAAGAGATAAAAAGTAGCCTATGTCACTCTTCATCCCTTCAACTATCTCCACTTAAAAAATCACGTCAATTCGTCGCCCCGTTTTGCCGTGAAAGACGGACAACAAAAGTAACTAATAACACGTTCGGATTTCAAATATTCTTTGCACACATGTGGATAAAATGCAGTTTTGCTATCTGTTTTTAAAGAATAAAAAAGGTCTTTCCGAGCTAGTGAGGTGAAAAAGCATTAAATGGTGGAAGTATTTGCGCGTGCGAAATTCAGGTGCCTTAAGGTGATTAGGTGTAGGTATGATGTGATTATGTTACATCGAAAGACAATATTTATCTATCTATGCGAAGAATAAAGCGGTACCTGTAAAACGTAAGTTTGTATGGATGGAGGGGACTGCTCGTCTGATTTTTAAATTATATCACCATTATATAAATGGATTATCTACGTACACATTTAGAGGTACAAAGTTTAAGCTACAGACTCACAAACTTAACCTCTTTATAATATACATAAGAATACAATAATGTGGTACCAACCAGTTGATCGCGATCGAGACAGAAGATGGATTCTCTCAATACCTAAGACTAAAAATGCTTTTTTCACCCGAAAGCGCGACGCAAAGAAGGGTAATTGTTGTATGTTTGTTCCTTTGTGGCGCGCGATTTTAATGAATCCCACGTCGATCGATTCGGTTTAATCTTGCGGGTGTCACTGAGGGCTAGACAGCAATCAAAATTTATAAAATGGCGGCCACCAAACGCCGTACTGTAAAAAATTAAAAAGTCTAAAGCCGGGTCCGCTGCGCCGTGTTTGCGCCGTGTTTTTGTGTTTTTCTAACACCTAACATGTTATCCGTCAGTTTCGGCAAACAAATAGGGTTTTGTTTTGATTGGCAAAACATGTTAGGTGTTAGAAAAACACAAAAACACGGCGCAGCGGACCCGGCTTAACGAGCTTCGAGTATGTCATATGTAAAGTTGGCTTCACAACAATTTTTGCTTAAAAATATCCAAAACCTTACTTACATTCCAAACGGCTTGATGGATTTGGCTTGTATTTAAACGCCTACCAAATACACTAAACGTCTACCAAATACACACATCAGAATAATTTTACGTTGAGTCTATATATCTTTTTGCTTCCCAAAATGGATTTTTTGCTCACCAAATATTGTTTCCATAAAACATCAACATTAATACCAAAAACTGCAGTCTACTACTCTAAGGCAAGCCGCGGCACGCATGCTTCACTCGCTCGGCTCGCGCGCTGTAGGGTCGCAGTTCTTCCTAACACTCCTCCTCGCTTCGCTCGTCGTCGTACCTACACCGACCTGCCTTAGAGTAGTAGACTGCAGTTTTTGGTATTAATGTTGATGTTTTATGGAAACAATATTTGGTGAGCAAAAAATCCATTTTGGGAAGCAAAAAGATATATTGGTGAGCATTTAAATAGTAGCGGATGGATTTTAGCATATCAGCACAGCTATCACAAGACGGCGCGCGAGCTCTGTCGATTTTTCTCGCACTATCCGTCTCTCTATTATTAGAATACTTAGAAAGAGAGGTATAGCGCGAGAAAAATCGAGAGAGCTCGCGCGCCGTCTTGTGATAGCCGTGCAGGTACTGCAGGTGTCGTTGGATACCTCATAATTGTGGGAGTAACATAAGCTATTATATGGCATATTAGAAAAAAGCAGTTGGGTTTATTGAAAAATGTTTTGATTTCACTTGTTATAAAGATTTATTTCCTACATAAGTGCAGCCCCTTAACACAGCCCCAGGCGGCATTCAAGAATTCAAAATCTACTTATAATTTGATAACTGAACTCAATTTATCGTGAGCGGTGACAAAGACTTGAAGATTAGTTTTAGGTGTAAATAGGAAATGGAGTCTCTTATCTGTACTAGTGCACCCTACTACAAAGAGATCGATACGGCCAAAGTTACATAAAATTGTATACCCGACATAAAATTATATGTTCAGGCAATAAAATCGTATATACATACTTTTTAACCCCCGACGCATAAAGAGGGGTGTCATAAGTTTGACGTGTCTGTCTGTGGCATAGTAGCTCCGCAACGAATGGACGGATTTTAATGCGGTTTATTTGTACGAAAGTTGTATTTGAATAAAATTTTGAGGATAGGTGTATTTTGTTAGCCGCTAAATTGTTTTGTAATTAAAATGACTAAAAAAAATTTTTTTAGGGGAGCTTTATATACATAAAACTGAAAGTCAATTTTCTTTTTTCATTGCATGCCCACGTGTGGCACACCAATCGATAGGCCTTACAAAATAAATACAAGGTTTCTTAGCAATGATTTTGATTAAGTTAATAGAGTCGGAGATAATCACCCCGAAAATCACTAAAATTCTGTCCCCCTCCCCCCCCCCCCTCCCCACCTCTAATTTTTGAACGGTGTATTTTAAAATACTTATGAAAAAAATCATGGCCTTATTAAAAGACATATCCAGATCCGATAATTTAGACATGTAAACGAAATCAATCGGTGATTCGGATGTTTTAGCAGCAATTGCATTGGTGTACTTGGCGATGCTGTTGATGCCATTGGTGTAAACGGCGATGGCATAGGTGCAATTGGTGAAAGCAGAGACTGAATTGAGGCAGTTGTAGAAGATACAGACAGCATTGGTGCAGCATTTTTTTGAAAACTAGGTGTATTATCGTCTGATAATGTGCAAGTTTTCGAAGGAAGCGGGTAATGAAGGGGCTGGAGAACTGTTGTCTACATTGAGCTCGAGCCTTGAGGGAGAACTGGTGGAGTTTCTGATTCTGAATCAGATGATTCCTCAATATCTGATTTTATCCCTCCCTCCCTCTCCTCCCTCGCTTTAGGACCAAAGCCAGTACCATAAGCCAGCAAAATCTCAGCAAAAAGATGGTCTTGCACCTTCCGAAAATTAAAGAAAATACACATAACATTCAAAGAAGCGACCCAATGCATAACTAAATTAAACCAAACTTTTATAAAGACCCGTCTTGGCAATAATGTGTTATAAGATAGGTACACACAACGAATAAACCACACACTCTATGAACCGGGCAACGTATACTTTAAGATACGTAGCAAGGAGAATGAAAATTGACATGAAGCTGGCAATGTATACTACAGGATACGCAGAGCAAAAATGAAAAAAATCCATGAACCCAGCACTGTGCATTTTGAAATACATAACTTTTGAAGGTCAGTTAGTCACATGAAATATTAATTATTTGTTACATTCTTCATTCTTCTAAAACAAAAATATTATTAGGCGTATGAAAACAGTCACATTTTGTTCCAAAAATATATCCAAACAGAGTAAAACCTGGTTTTATTACCTCCTTGCGCGAGAGCATGTCGAACCCGGTTAATCCCACTGAGTTGACGTCACATTAGTGTTGCCAACATATTGAAAATTTCAGATTATACGTTCAGGAATATGTACAGAAAATAAAATTATGGAAATGTTCAGGTTTACTACAAAAACTTTAGTGAAATATTTTTTTAAAGTTAATTGTATCTTACAAGATACCTTGTCTAGAAAAGGGTTAAAATCTGAATGTATGGAAAATTTGACGAGTTTGTATGGAATGAAAGCTGCCGGCGCCATGTTTAACGTTGATCGATCGGTCTATTATCGTAAGTTGTTGCAACCCGCCCCTACTAGCCTAGCCTAGTCTAGAGGCTAACTGGCCGTAAAATTCGTTTGTTATAGTACATTGTGTCTTAAGTACGGTAAGATATGATTTACGAACGAGAGTCTATTAGAAGCCCGACGCCGAAGGCGGAGGGCATTGATGACTCGAGTTTGTAACTTTCTTACTGTACGTGTCGCATATAATGTTTTTCATCACATTTGCAAGGAAACTCATTTTTAACGAAATTGTTACAAATCGCAATAAAAACTACGAAATGCTTGTCCATTTTGTTGAATTTGACGTGAGGCGCTTAGAGCAAAGACCTTTCGGCATACAGCCATGATTCAAATCACAGTTAAAAATATTTTACATGGACACTAAATTTCTACATTTGAGTTTTAAAACTTTAAAATAATTCTGTAAATATATTTTATTCGTTTTTTTACGTATAAATTTATTTATAAATACGTTTTCAAACATTGTGTTTGAGTTAAAACCTGCTTGCTTTATAACTGGCGTAAGAGTGACAGATACAATTTAAGAAAAAAACGATTACGCCCATGGGCGTAATAAAGGTTTTTGTAGCTCTGTATGCCTGCGCGCTATGAAGCCCTTTACGAGCAAGTGTGATAAAAAGGTAATATACAACACAGTTGCTAGAACAACCAGTACCTAATCCTCGTCATAGTTTAATTCATTCTTCTCTCGTATCGATGTGGGATTGCAACAGAAAATGGGTTATTTACTGGCTCTAATAAATTTTATTAAGGGTTATCATTTTTGTTCTCCTTTTTAAACGTAATAAAGGAGGAAAAAGATAGTACGCGTTGAAGTGAAATAAGTTACAATGTACAATATACAAGCTTGAAGCGGTGAAAGAACAAAGAAAATTACAGAGAAAAAAACTTGAATCAAGACATTTATTTAGGAAGACCACGATAAGAGTCTCCGTGTCCATTAATTCGTGAGGAAAACTGGTATGGACATATAAGGATGGTAAGATGTTTTGCAAACTCGAGCCATCAAAGCGAAGTGTCAGTATCTCCGGGTCTATTAAATGCGTACCCACGACGGAACGGAGATATGCGCGTAGGGTGGAAGTTTGTTTGTTTTAACGTTGTCAATTATCATCGCAAAGTCAATTTTGTCTACCTAAATATAATAACATATATGGTGCTCGAAAACACTCACACTTACTGCCTAAAATATTAAATGAATTACCTGAACATGTACAAAACTTATATGTAAAAGGCTGTAAAATAAGAAAAACTCTAAAGAGGCACTTTTTAAAATGTAAAAACTTAAACTATATTCTGTAAACTGTAAAATAAGTTGTATAACTACCTTTAAATTAGCTAATATTACAGATCAGTATTCAAGAAATCCCCATCGGCAAACAAACCTACTAAAGGTTTTGCCAAGATGGGCATTGTAATGAATTGTAATATGTATTTTCTTTTTGTGTTAATCAATAAATTTAAAAAAAAATCGCCTAATCGCTGACTCCTGTAACTCGGGCCACGCGGAGAGTTATGGCCGAAGTGGCCGCAGTTGGCGCGCCGCACATTAATAAGGACTTATCTGCTCGTCGCTCGCTCTTATTTATTTCAGTTACATCTTTATTTCGCTAACAGTTTAACAATTCCGTGTAGTGGCGCTGTTATTACCAAACCGCGATAATAATGGGATTAGAGGTCACAGTTTTGCCACATAAAAACGTCAAAGTTTATAAGGTAAACGTCCTTTTACTTGACGTTGCACTAGTGAATGGCATAAGCATTTTATGTCAAAAAAAATAGCACAGTATCCAACTATTTGTTGGGAAGGTTCTAATGAGCTCGAACCGAACACGTGGGTTATCTTGTGTACGTTTAGGAGTCGCTGTGGCCACCTTCTATTTTCATCATCAGTTCAGCTCGGTGGTACCATAATAAAGATAGTACGCGATAAAATCTGGGCATACCTGATCTAGTATATTTTTCCCCCAAAGTTTTTTTATTATTTTACAACAACGGTAAGAAATAGTACATTTCGATACTAGTGCGGAAAGTATGTCATAACGTCACGAGTACCGAGATATCTTGCTACGAGCCGTAGGCGAGTGGCAAGACTCGGGACGAGTGAAGAATGACATTTCCGCACGTGTATCGAACGACGTTTTTTAATACAGTTGCGAAAAAATAAGAAAAACAAGAAGTAAAGAATTCGAAACTTTTATATTATTCATTCTGTAACATCATTGTAATACAGTTGAAGAAAATGATGTTTAATACAGTTCAAATACAGTTTAATACAGTTCTATCTTATTTATTTTTTATTGACATAATAATTAATGGTACAATTTGTACGAGGAAAAGTGAAAAGCACTTGTGCGCGAAAACCAACTTTCCGCACGCTAAACAGCTACGTAAAGTAGCACTTTTTGAGCAACTGTATTAAAAATTATATTATAAAAGTTGTGATTATACATCGTTAACTACATCAGAGATTGTAGTGAAACAGTAAGTTTGCTTAAATTAAAGGTAATATTTAATACACAGCCTAAGGTGGCTGTGTATTAAATATTACCTTTAATTTAAGCAATTCGCACGTTTTTGGGATTGTGACAGTGACATACCAAAGTACTGACGTTTTGAGAATATATTGTGGAAATTTACAAACTTCTATTTAAAATTAATAGCTGTAATTGAGTGACCAAATAAAAGGCATTTAATTATTTTTAAATAAAATTAAAAATATTATAACACATCGTTCCATCATCTAATGACATTGAGTTACCAGGTTTTTGTATAAATAAATAGTTACTTAATCGAATAACAATTAATTTACTTGACGCGTCTTTTAACTTTGAAAGGTAACTTTCGAGGATTTTAAAGTGAACGTAGGCTGTTTCCTTCAAAAGTTAGTGTTATTCTAGTCAGATTCGGTGAATGTCAATTAGAATCCTAACACAACGTTTTCGTTTGAAACTTCAGCGTTAGATTGTTGTTTAGCAAAATAAGTCTTTTAGTTAAATTGATTTAAAATTTATACTTTGCTTAGACTAGATAAGGACTGAGTTTCAAGTGCTTTATGTAAATAAAAAATAATATAAAATTGTATAGTAGGTACCTTTTTAAACTAGTGGCTTTGTGAGGTGAGGTGTGGTGTGAGGTGTGTGTGTGTATTTTTTTATTAAATTTCGAATAACTGAATCGACAAATAAATCCATATAAATACACCTACCTGGTTATCGAACCTGCTGAAACGGAGTAGGTACTTTGTTCGTGGTAATGGATGGGATGGTTGGAGGTTGGAAAATACTAAACAAACGTGAGCGTTTTTCAAAAAAACTGTACATGAACTTTTTTTTTCAGATTTCGATTTTTTTCGGTTTTTCTTATTCAGAATCGTTGATACTATCGATCCTCATACAAGAAAAAAGTGTCCCAGATTTTACTATGTAAGTTTTATCTTCCAGTGCGTCACGACCATATAAATAAAAACCGGCCAAGTGCGTGTCGGACCACGCAAAACGAAGGGTTCCGTGCCTATTAAAAAGGTCGTATCGTCACAGAAATTTTACGGCACTTACGTCCTTTTCTTTGAGGAAGGCAGTTTTTCAGCAATATCTCGAAAACCTCTGAACCGATCTTGTTCAAAACAATTTTCGGTGAATGAAATTAATAAGCCCTATGTCCATGAATTTTTCCATATTTTTAAAATACACCGTTCAAAAATTAGAGGGGGGGGACAGAATTTTAGTGACTTTCGGGGCGATTATCTCCGACCCTATTCACTTAATCAAAAAAAATGCAAAGAAACCTTATATTTATTTTGAAAGACCTATCGATTGATGTGCCACACGGGGGGTCACAATGAAAAAAAAAATTTTGACTTTTAGTTTTATGTATGGAGTGCACCCCTAAAAAATTTTGTTTTTGTCATTTTATCTACAAAACTATGTAGCGGCTAACAAAATACACCTATCCTCAAAATTTTACTCAAATACACCTTATAGTTTTCGAGTAAAATGCCTGTGACATACGGACAGACGGACAGACGGACAGACGGACAGACGGACAGACGGACATGACGAAACTATAAGGGTTCCGTTTTTGCCATTTTGGCTACGGAACCCTAAAAAAGACTGCATACAAAAATGTGACGATCTGGAATGGAATATTTTGGACACTTTTTTTCTTGTATAAGGATCGATAGTATCAACGATTCTGAGTAAGAAAAACCCAAAAAATCGAAATCTGGAAAAAAGTACATGTACACTTTTTTTGAAAAACGCTCAGGTAAATGGTCAAGGGTATCCTAAACCGACACGCACGTATAAAAAATGTCATGATAGTGAACAAGCGAAAGAAGTGTGTCAGGGTCTACTCTGGCAACCCTAGCCAAGCAAACATACACTTAAGAACAATGAAAACGGGTCTACCCATTTTAACCCCCGACGCAAAGAGAGGGGTGTTATAAGTTTAACGTGTCTGTGTATCTGTGTATATGTCTGTGCTATCGTAGCTCCCAAATTAATGAACCGATTTGAATGCGTTTTTTTTTTATGTCATAGATAATTTTAACCCGAGTGTTCTTTTCTTAGCTACGTTTCAACCAAATCGGTTCAGCCGTTTTTGAGATATTGAACTTTGAAATGAAAATGTCGGGGGTTTTTTAACTTATGTAAAGTTTCTTCCTATTTGCGATTCTGTACAAACGGCAAGTCACCACACCACAATCGTTATTCGTCATAGTCATGATGACTAATTGCACAAAGGCATTTCACTCCACCTCCAGTTCCTATTCACAATTGTCCACAAATGCATTTTTTACAATATTTTTTTATTCAGTACCTACAGAACATGAACAGAATGTTGTAACACATTTCAGTACATTTGTTATACGGGGTGTTTCCTGTAACAGGAGCAATAAATTAAACGGAGGCTTCCTTACTGCATTTGTAGTAACCCCTTTTGTCCATTTCTTTTCAAATGTTTTTAACTCGGAGAAAAATTGATCTGAAGTTATGACCTCCGAGTAATGTATCTTGGCACCACGAGATCATAGCACAGTAGTCAATGCAGATTTTGAGGTAGCACCATGTAGTGAGTCATAATAGTTTTTGCATTTTTGTTTTCAAAAGATATTTTTGTGATTTTTTCAATTTTTTTCAATTTTTTTTTGTGTTTTTAAAATAATAAAATACTTATATCACTCCAGAAGAGTAAAAAAGTACACCAAAACTTTAGTTAAAGAAAAAAAAATCCGAAAAAAATATTTTTTTTTTCAATTAAAACCACTTAGAAACAATTGATCACAAGCTTAATAATCTACCATTTAATTTATTGCTCCTGTTACAGGAAACACCCCGTATAAGACAAAAGAAAAACGAGTCTACTTACTGAAAAGTTGTAGCGATGAAACCCTATCATATTCTATTTGACTAGGTATATTGGCTTAAGTTAGTCTTAAGTTTTTCCCCCTCACTGCAGCTCAAAGCACTGAATTAAAGTCGGTTTAAACTTTGTTCTGAAAGTAAATCAACATAAGAATTGGTTCCTTCTTACGTTAAATAAGTAATATAGAAATAGGCGTTAATTTAAATCATGTACCCTAATTTAATGCTCTTTTCAGTATTAGTGTATTGCTTCACTGCAAAATACACCGAATAATTAATGAACACATGCCCGTTTCCAATTGATTTCCCACTTTCTCACGCCACGGGCTTAGTAATCTGCGTTTGCAGCGGCGGCCATCATGGTTTTAAAATGTTTAGTTTTATTCTTGCTAATGTTCCAATTCAACTCATGTGTAAGCTACAAGGGAGAAAGTTTTCCGATGAAGTATCTGAGTCCCGACGATCAGAATCCGGTATATTCTGACGTAGCTTATTATTTGCAAGGCATAAATAAGATGCTCGATTCTATGGCAAAGGACGCGAATAATACAGATATTAACCGGGCTCTCGGAATATTTTTGATGAAAGGTATGCTTTATGTACATTTCTTAGTATATTTGTATAGATTACCTAGTATTCCATACTAATTTTATAAAGACGAAAATAGTACATTATACCACAAGTACGGTAAGATATGATTTACGAAATGAGAGTTTGTAACATTCTTATCGTACTTGACACACAATGTTTTTCGTCACATTTGCGAGGAAAGAATAGTACATTACTGCAGAGGCTGGGAAAATAAGGATTGCCGGCCAAGTAGATACCGATAGATGGACGTGCGTAGCGAGACCGGATACCCGGATAGGGATACGAGGCTGGCAATCCCTTTTCACGCGCAAACTCCAAGATTTTTAAACGTCTAAACGCCATGATGTGCACTAATTGATACTGAAACAAATGAAGGTCACTTTGCAGCTCTCCTCCAATTTCATATGAAATTCCCTTATGGCTCGTCTCGCCGCACCTGATGAAACTGAAACGCAGACTAGGTATTTAAGGAACATAACGTCGGTATTGCGTGATTAAGAAAAAATGTTTTATAAAATAGTAGATTGTATGACACGGGGCTAAAATAAGCCATATTACCACGAGATGGTTATTTTCCCGAGCGAAGTGAGGGAAAATTGTTCGAGGGGTAATATGGCTTTTAGACCTGAGTTATACACTCTACTTTTCACTTTGACTGGGAGAAAATAGTAAAAACAAAGATTATCCATCCACAATCAATAATAAATTCTACGGCGAAAAGATTAATCAATTTGGCGGCATACTTTTTTTAATAAACTGCTTCGACACAGATACAAAATATTGACACCACGAATAAACGCCTCTGAGGCGTTCAATACACGGTGAAGTATTGTCACGCGATCCACGCGCTGTCTCTTTCTCATTGCATGTTATAGATAGAGACAGCTGTGGTAGATCATCAGTATTTAATCACCATGTATTGGCAGCCTGACCGTCTACAGGCGCGTCGTTGACGGCCAGAGGCGTTTTTTGTTTTAATTATTGTGAATGAGGGACTAAAAAACACCTTATATTTGAAATTAATTCTGTTTTCTGATTGGTTGTTTTTAATATTAGCTGTAATCTGGTTAGTTGATAGCAAATACAAATGTTTTTTGAAAGAGTTGTGATCGGTGGATTTAATACAGTGAAGTGTTTTGATTGGTCAAGTTAAATATTTTAAACGTCATAAATATGTATACATATTTTTCCCTAGGGGCTAAATGTACTACTTTAGCCCCGCTTGCTAAGCCTAATATGACACACTTTTGGAGCATGAGAAGCAAAAAACCAGTTTGGTGCGATGGCACCTAGCACACACACATTTGAGGTGTGAAAATATTATCCATAAATACAAGATTGAATTTCTTCAGCTGTTCTCAAGATAACTATCAGAGACAACGTGCACAAAATACAAGAGGAACAACGGAAATTATTAAACGAAGTTCTAATGCATGCGGAAGATGTGATGTCCCACTTTTATTCAAATATCATTAACCCACTGAAGTGGGCTGACATCCTGAAAAGAGGTAAGTATGCATTATTCGGTAAATATAAACATGCATACATACAATAAATACATACACGTACATACCAGTACATAAATACCAGTGGGTCTGTGAGCTGTAGAACTCGCTAGCCTGTCTTCTTTTACAAAAACATTAAAATCTTTTTTTCAAATTTCGAAAAACTGAATCGACAAAAAATCCATACTAATATTATAAATGCGAAAGTGTGTCTGTGTCTCTCTCTACTCTACACGCTTAAAAAACTGCTGAACCGATTTAGATGAAATTTGGTGTAAAGATATGTTGAGTCACGGGGAAGGACATAATTATTATTATTGAACCTGATCACAAAACTTCACGAGACACGGTTGAGAATACGACCTGTAGAGGAGAATAGCCGGACAGACGGACATCTGGACAGACACCGGTCATACGAACGATTTTCGGCCCAAGCTGAAGCATAGAAAACTTCGTTCGCTTCAGTCCCTCGTTCGATTATAAACACCCGGAGTCAACAAACTTATGCTCCAGGAACCCTCTCCATAGGTATAGGAGTATCCATATGAATGTGACTTGTTTGCGCGGAGATAGGCGACTGTGTGCCGTGAATGTCTAAGGTTTTGTGAGTCGATGGATGATAGGCTGTCCAGTACTTTTGAATGAATGAATGAATGAATGAATGTCGTTTATTCACCAGAAACATATGGTACATACAGATGTTACAATCAATTAGCGTCCCTAAATAAGTTATATTTTGTTTGATGTCACCTAGATGTTGTCCATTTTCAATGTGTTTTGTATACTGTTATTTTGTAATGTTTAATTTCTCGATGTATTGGCTTGTCTGTAATGCCGTTTAAATATATTGTTTATAAATAAATAAAATAGGATTTAAAAAACCGGCCAAGTGCGTGTCGGACCACGCAAAACGAAGGGTTCCGTGCCTATTAAAAAGGTCGTATCGTCATAGAAATCCTACGGCACTTACGTCCTTTTCTTTGAGGAAGGCAGTTTTTCAGCAATATCTCGGAAACCTTTCATCCGATCTTGTTCAAAACAATTTTCGGTGAATGAACTTAATAAGCGCTGTGTCCATGAATTTTTTCATATTTTTTAAATACACCGTTCAAAAATTAGAGGGGGGGGGACAGAATTTTAGTGACTTTCGGGGCGATTATCTCTGACTGTATTCACTTAATCAAAAAAAATCCCGAGAAACCTTATATTTATTTTGAAAGGCCTATCGATTCATGTGCCACACGTGGGCTCACGATGAAAAAAAATTTTTTGACTTTTAGTTTTATGTATGGAGTACACCCCTAAAAAAATTTTTTTTAATAATTTTAATTACAAAACTTTGTAGCGGCCAACAAAATACACCTATTCTCAAAATTTCATTCAAATACACCTTATAGTTTTCGAGTAAAATGCCTGTGACATACGGACAGACGGACAGACGGACAGACGGACAGACGGACAGACGGACAGACGGACAGACGGACATGACGAAACTATAAGGGTTCCGTTTTTGCCATTTTGGCTACGGAACCCTAAAAACCGCCCTCAAATCGGTTCATCCTTTTGAGAGGTACATACCCACAGAGAGACACACAGATACACAAGTTAAGTTGAATACCCCCTGTATACGAGGGGGGTTAATAATTGAGGCATTAAGAATAAGATGATGATATTGATAATATTCGTTTTCAGCTGGTACTCTCCTGAGAAATGATAATCTCCAAATGGAAGCCATACAAGGATTTAAAAGAAATCGTCTCGGCACCTGGATTTTGAGCAATGTGACATTCAACGATTATGAAAAGGATATGGATGAACTGAAACTGCCTCGAGAAAAGTACCTATCGCTTACCGAGGAGGTTATCGACTTTGAGAAAAACAAAGGATATACGATTAGTATAGATGATTCAGGTAAAGAAATAAATATTAGGTGTCAATCTTACACAAATCGAACTAGTTCTAGTAGCGGGCCATTCTCGACCGCTCTTAGAAGTCGAAAGGATTAGCGCCAAAACTATAATGGGTCCATGAATGTAAAAGCTGTCGCATTTAATCTTTTCATATCCGCACCGCAGGTTCAACGCCAACGACTGATATATCGTCAAGGAGCCCAGCGCGATAGCAACCTTCTTGCATTGACATCAGGTTTAAATCCAGACTAAATGTCTTGTTGATTTAGCGTGTGGGTGACTACTTTTCTCTTTGAACGAGCGTTGAAAAGGTTAAAGATAGTTGGTGCGGCCCGTTGGACAAACGGAGCGCGATGCGGCAACGCACAATTTTAATGGAACGTTCGTGAATGTCAAAATTGAACGTTGGTTGTCACCGAGACAATTGGCGCGTTAGGCCTGAATCACACTGGCGCGTCCTGCGGCGGCGGTCAATAGTAACTTTTACAGCTAATGACAAGTTTACTATTGACCACCACGGCCAGATCGCGCCAGTCTGTGAGAGGCATTAGTGAATGTCGGTTCTTTCGACATAAAATATATGTAGAAATCGCCATCGACATATACCTAGATACGCGGCGTCAAGCTTTGGTGTGGTCGGTCCTCAAATCCGGCTTTAGGCAAGGCACAATACCTACAGGCTGAATACCTTCGGATGATTCCGCCCTTAGCTGATACACATAAGTAGTCTTCACTGTGTGGCTCTTTGAACTAGCAAGTAGGGTTGTTACGAATATTCGCATTCGCATTCGCATATGCGAATGGTTCGCATCATTTTAAACATTCGCATCGATATTCGCATTCGCATGCGAATGTGTGCATGTTGCGTTGAGTTCGCTACGCCGACCACACGTCACCGTCGAGTCGCACATGCCGCACATGCGCATTGCGCGCAGACCGGTAGGATACGTGATTAATTTTAACCAAAATGAAGCATTCGTAGATTTGTACCCCGCTGGTTGTTTGGGATTACTTGATTAGTTCGCCTTGTGTTTTTGGAGTTTTTGTCAAGTTCAGTTTTTTTTCCTTTTCCTTGACATTCGCATTCGCACATTCGCATCCTAAATATTCGCATTCGCGAATGTGATAAATCTGACATTTGTGACATCCCTACTAGCAAGCATGTCTTTAAAAAAAAAAGAAACTGAATCGACTACAAAATTCATTATAATTATTGAACCTGCTCACAAAATTTCAAGAGACTCGGTTGAGAAATACGACCTGTTCCTAGAACAGCCAAACAGCGGGCGGGACATCAGGACATCCGGATATACGAAAGAATTTTGGCCCAAGCTGAAACGGAGAGCTTCGTTCGCTTCACTTGCTCGTTCAGAAACGTATGGCGCTGTCACAGACAGGCGGACAAATTTAGCGGCGAAATGAAATCCAGTCCGTCCGCCTGTTGTGGCAGGCCCGACGGAATTCAGTATTAGCCATCGTTTGATGCCAATTCCATCCTCCAGATTACTGCATAGGGGAAGTAATCTACAACCCCTTGCCACTCGACTCGCAGGAACTGAAGCCCTGCGTGTACGATAAGTTCTGCTCTGCGATCGTGTATAAACGCGCTCCGTCCTTCTCATACAGTCTCAGTCATAGGTGAGTCCAAACATGGCGTACCTAGTCAGAATGTCTACCGCGTAACGCCAACTTCTTTCGTTCGTGATCTAGAGATGAGTAAGTGTGAGAAGTAGATATATCTACACTTGCGTATTCGAGAGACAGAGAAGGCGATATTTAAACGATTGCTTTACAGTATCGGGATGTAAAGTGTTAGACAGAGGGGGAGATAAGCGAACGCACGAATTTGGCGTTTCACGGTAGTCGCACAGGATTATTCAATTCATATAAGGAAGAAACCAATCCAATGATTAATCAACAAAATTTAAAAAAAGAAACGGTATTTTCTTTAGGCCTCTCACAGACTGGCGCGGCCTGGCCGCGGCGGCCAATAGTAAACTTGTCATTAGCTGTCAAATTCACTATTTACCGCCACCGCAGGCCGCGCCAGTGATGCAGGCTTTACAATCCTCACCTACGGTGCGTAGACTTGGTCTCTGACGTCATCTCAATAGTCCAAACTTGGGGTTTACCAATGAGCCATGGAGCGCCGCATACTAGGTATCAAATTAGTAGATCGCATCCGGAATACCAAAACTCAAATAGTCGATGTAGCTCGGAAGTCAGCCAAGTTGAAGTGGGACTGGGCTGGTCATGTCTGCCGCATGCCGAGTGAACTGTGGGCCAAAATCGCCACTGAATGGCAGCCCGACAGCTCGAAACGGAGACGTCGCAGACCTCATCGGTGATGGAGCGACAAGCTAGACTGCTTTTTAAATGAATGGCCAGAGACTGCTCAGAATCGGGAGCATTGGAAAAAGTGGGGGGAGGCCTTTGCCCAGCAGTAGGACACAACACAATAATAATAAAATAATTCTTTATAATTAAAATGTTGCGTGACTTTAGGGACTCCTATTATATTATTGTTTTAATGTCACCAGAATGTTGAACATAATGTTGGTCCACCACATGCGCCGCTGCTACCTGCAGAGTCCTGAAGACGACGCCACAATGATGGAGGCGATGTGCTCGTCCATGTATCGGGAGACGGTGTATCTCGCGCGCCGGGGATATTTCAACAGGGACTTATGGATGGAACACAGTATGTACAAATCTATGCACGTAAAGCTCCGGGCGGTATATGGTATGCATAGCCTCCGTAGCTCTTTACAAGCGTCTGTCCTACCCCTAGAGTGTATATAAAAGCCCGCGGAGCCAGAAGCTCGCGAAGGAAGTCCTGAGTTGAACGGGTGCACGAGGCCGAGCCGGCGACCTACCAAGCGGAGCATAGGTCGAGACTCGAGTGCGCACGTGAAACGAAGGGCGGACGAAGCGAATTTCTGGTGGGAGCCCGGGCGGAGGGCGGAAGATGTGAGTGTTTTAATAATATTCAAAAATATGTATACGCTCAACATTCCAAAAATATGTATACAACTACTATGAATTACCTGGTTACCCTTTGCGATAACTCGACCCTGGGCGACCTCACTCACCACCAGGAGCCGTAGCATGGTTGGCCGTGTCACGCGATAGGTGATAGGATAGAGCGTGCGTCACTGGCTGACACCGTTCGATAGAACGAGACGACGCTCTTATCTTGTCACTTGTCGCGTGATAAGGCCAACCATGCTACGGCTCCAGGAACGTCACAGTCACCACATAAGTACGTAGATACAGACTACAGAGCAAGTAGTGGCGTTATTATGGCTGTGAAAGCTCTGTGTTGCGCTGTTCCAAATATGAACAAGATGACATTCCTCTGTGCCCTAAATTTATCAAAAATAGGAAGCTGTTGGTACGAAGCAAGCAGATGATTTCCCTGTACTGTACTTCGAAAACTGATCGATTCAAATCTAAACTCATTCCCTTCACCGCATATTATTTTGGCTGGATTTCCAAAACTAAATTGAGTTTTGAAAGTCGCCCATTTAAGTACTTGGGGTGGGCGTTTTTTAGGGTTCCGTACCCAAAGGGTGAAAACGGGACCCTATTACTAAGACTTCGCTGTCCGTCCGTCCGTCCGTCCGTCCGTCCGTCTGTCTGTCCGTCTGTATCTCAAGAACCGTGATAGCTAGAGAGTTGAAATTATCACAGATTATGTATTTCTGTTGCTGCTATAACAACAAATACTAAAAAACCGGCCAAGTGCGAGTCGGACTGGGGCTCCCATACAACAGACATGATATTTTTGCCGTTTTTATAGATAATGGTACGGAACCCTTCGTGCGTGAGTCCGACTCGCACTTGGCCGGTTTTTTTTGTTTCAAAAGTACTCCTCTATCGCCAGTAACGGCAGTAACCTCGTCTCTCACATCCTTCCCATTCATCATATGAACACAAGTTGCTGAATATGTATGTTTACCAAATTTTACAATAGTTCGTTCACTATTAATTCTATCCGACTGTGGAACTCTCTCCCTCTTGACATCAGACAAGCAAAATCTATCGGCAACCTCAAATCCCTTCTTAAAGAACATTATTTGTCTCTCCCCTAACCCTGATTGTATTTTTGGCTGACTGTTTATGTATCATTATATTTGTGTTTGTGTTATTTGTATATATGTATGATTGTGTGTGTATGTTTATATATAGAGGTATTTATGTACGTTTATTTTTATAATTTCTTGATTTTTGATTGATAATAATCTCTGCACCACCTACTGCATAATCTAGTTTTATCTCTTTCTCCGATACCCAAAGGTTGTCTGGAAGAGATCGCTCTTCAGCGATAAGACCGCCTGTTGTCTACCTCTACCTACATGTTATTGTATTGTTTCTCTATGTAACTGCTTTGTTTGTGTGAGGTGTGCAATAAAGAGTATTTGTATTGTATTGTTTCCAGTCGCTCTCTGCGCTTTATTTGGTTACGAAGAGTTCTTCCGCCGACACTGGTTCCGCAAGGTTGTCTCATGGATCGACAAGGATGGCTGCCTCGCTGAGAACTTCAACTATGAAGCCAATCGTACCAGGTACGAAAGTCCCATTTGGTAATCGTAGGGACCATTCGCTCAGCCTAGTGGAGTGGGCTTGTGAAGCTGGTGGTCCTGAAAGGGACGCAAGTGCCGTAAGATTTCTGTGACAATACGACCTTTTTAATAGGCACGGAACCCTTCGTTATAGGCTAACCCTTCGTTGTGCGTGGTCCGATAAGCACTTGGCGGGTTTTTTGATCCTATAGGATCACTTTGTTGTCCATCTGTCTGTCCAGACCCTTTATCACGGGAACGCGTGGAGGTATAAAAAAAAGAAAAGAAAAGAAGACATTTATTCACTACACAAAAGACAGAGATAAAGGGAGTAGACATACATTACAATTGACACATATTGTGTGTCTTCGCGGCAGCGGCAGTGAAACGGTCGCTGCCTCAGCATTGTGCCGAGGTGTCAGACAGACACCTACAGCGCTGGTTTTCAGACAGTACCGCAGTATCGAGATAAAATTAAAATCATATCCTTACAAAGGTCTAAAGTGAGTTGAAGCTGTGAAAAAATCTAAATTATTAGTTCACGTAAAAAAACGGCCGTTTATGCCGCAAAAAACGTATATTTCGACACTCTCAAGGGAATCAAAATTTATAAGGTGCTTTCCGTTGACCTACAACTATGAAATTTGGCAAGTCTTATACTATAATGTACAGGGAAAAATCTGAAAACTATACATTTGTAATTTTGCACGGAACCCTCGGAGGGTGGTTTTTTTTATATTTCGAAATACTCAACCGACAAAAAAACTATAAATAATTATTGAACCCGTTGGTCGATCACGTAACGCATTGTACGCGCGTCGGGTAGATCTAAATGTCAATTTTTATACGTAAAAATGACAGTTGGATCTACCCGACGCGCGTTCGTAACGTTACGTGATTACCCCCCCCGCTCACAATTTTTCACGAAAATCGGGTTGACCTGTAGAGGAGAACAGCCGGCCAGACGCCCGACAGAATTTTTGCCCAAGCTGAAACGGAGAACTTCGTTCGCTTTGCTCGCTCATTCAGTGAAAAACTTAATTATGCGCTCAAATAATCCAACTAGTTTCGTTCCAGGTACCTCCTGTCCCAGGCCACCAAGCCGAAACAAATGAAGAAGATAAGAACTATGTCAGATAAGGTTCTGGCCTCGAAGTGCCACTGGCACCCCATGGCCCTCGGTTTGGTGGTGCTCGCGCATGGAGTGAGGCATACAGTGCACTTTAGCGAGAATTAATAAAGACAAGCTATAGAGGGATTTTTTTTTGTTTCGTTTTCCAATAACTTCGCCTCATCTAATAATATAAATGCGAAATTTACTGTTACATTTTGGAGCTTATACCACTAAACCGACTGTCGAAGGTAGGTAGGTGCGGGAAATGAGAAGACGGATTTTGAGTAGAAAAATTGGAAATGGATGAAAATATCAAAAGTGCCTGATTATTTTTTTGGTAATGGGAATAATCTTCCTTAGCACCAGAAAAAAGTTTCAGATTTTTCACCTGCGTCAATTATTTTTGAAAAATATAAACAGTTTCCTCACTTACATTTTGGGTCAAGGACGGTCAAATAGACACTTTCGTTGATCCGTCTCGTATTACAAAAAAATATCTTATATACCTGTGGTAAACTGACACTTCTAATGACAAATATAGCTGCTGCAGCTGTCACTGACATTACCAGTGTCAGTTTACCACAGATATTTAAGTTTTTTTTTGTAATATGAGACGGATCGAGGAAAGTGCCGTCCTTGACCCAAAATGTAGGTAAGGAAACTGTTTATACTTATCAAAAATAATTGACGCAGCTGAAAAATCTGAAACTTTTTTCTGGTGCTAACGAAGGTTATTCCTATCACCAAAAAAATAATCAGGCACTTCTAAATTTTTCATCCGAACGGTGTACGTGCGTCCGTTAGAAAGATGCAATGGCGACTAGAGGTCAAACGACGCCCACATGCACACCCCTTCCTTCACATTGCATTTTGTTTATAAAAAACCGGCCAAGTGCGTGTCGGACCACGCAAAACGAAGGGTTCCGTGTCTATTAAAAAGGTCGTATCGTCAAAGAAATTTTACGGCACTACATCCTTTTACTTTGAGGAATGCAGTTTTTCAGGAATATCTCGAAAACCTCTGAACCGATCTTGTTCAAAACAATTTTCGGTGAATGAAATTAATAAGCCCTATGTCTATGAATTTTTCCATATTTTTAGAATACACCGTTCAAAAATTAGAGGGGGGGGGGACAGAATTTTAGTGACTTTCGAGGCGATTATCTCTGACTCTATTCACTTAATCGTGACATACGGACAGACGGACAGACGGACAGACGGACAGACGGACAGACGGACATGATGAAACTATAAGGGTTCCGTTTTTGCCATTTTGGCTACGGAACCCTAAAAATGGCTGTGACATACGGACAGACGGACAGACGGACATGACGAAACTATAAGGGTTCCGTTTTTGCCATTTTGGCTACGGAACCCTAAAAACCAGCCAAGTGTATGTCTGTGTGTTTCGCGCCTATTAAAAAGGTCGTATCGTCACAGAAATCTTATGGCACTTACATCCTTTTCTTTAAGAAAGGCAGTTTTCCAGCAATATCTCGAAAACCTTTGAACCGATCTTGTTCAAAATAATTTTCGGTGAAAGTATTTAATAAGCCTTATGTCCATGTTTTTTTCTTCATATTATTAAAATACACCGTTCAAAGTTAGAGGGGGCGGGCACAATTTTAGTGATTTTCAGGGCGATTATCTCCCGACTCTATTCACTTAACCAAAAAAAAACCTGACAAACCTTATATTTATTTTAAAAGGCTCGTGGAAGTCCACGTGTGGCAATCAATCGACATACATTGTAAGTACAATGTTTTTGCACCCCTAAAAAAATGTTTGTAGTCATTTAATTACAAAACTACGTAGCGGCTAACGAAATACACGATGTTGATACTAAAGTGAGTATTAATTTTGGATTTTATGTATGGACTAGGAAACCAAACCTATCTACTCTTTGAGACACAAGGTATATGTAATCTCATGATTAACATGGAACCTTTGAGCTTGTATTGTCACGCCAAATTTAGTAGATAAACAGGTCTATTCATGGCATCATGGCGACTGGTAGAGATTGTCTAAAACCTGGACTAAGTCGGCATTAAAAACTTGTACCAAAAATTTGATTTTTGGTACAAGTTTTTAATGCCGACTGTACTTTTCTGTATACCGTCATCCACTACTCATTGAGACGATTCTAACGGGCCCAAACTCGATGAGGTTGTGTCGTTTCATTGCGAAGTTCCTATGGCCACCGTCCAGCTCCATCATCAGATCAGCACCATGTCATCATAATATTGCATTGTCACGCGTTTCACACATGTATGCAAAATTTCAGCTCAATCGGTTACCGGGAAGTGGATCAAATTTAATTTGCAAGATTTGATGACAAACATCGAGACAGGTGAAGGGTGAAACTAAATAAAAACTTGTAAAGCATGGTAGAGTTCATCAAAATTTGAATAAAATTCTGAGGATAGCCTCAGAATTTTATTCAAATACACCTTATAGTTTTTGAGTAAAATGCCTGTGACATACGGACAGACGGACATGACGAAACTATAAGGGTTCCGTTTTAAATAATTAAAAATAAATAGGCACCAGATGGCGCTACAACAGGAAAGTAATTCTAGGACACTATAGTATTTTTGCATGCTTTATATATTTATTTATTCTATATGTATGTGTCTATATGGTTTTTATTATTATATTTATATTTAACGCAGTTTCCATACGACTTATGGTCGCACAGGAAAGCAACAGACTCAAACGTCAACTATGATCGTGAGGACCCACAGACTAGAGCCTAGCTCTTAAATAATGATGAGATTACGGAAGTCTCTGGTGCGGCTGCAAATCAATACTTAAACCGCCTACTCATCGAGATGCTGACATTGATATTACGTAAGCTATCATGAACATATAAATTTACTATCTTATACTAATCGTGTTTTCTTCGAGAGCTTGACGGGGATCGGAATCGAGTTACGTTGCCAACTCAATTTGTCCATAACTCTATTTAAAGCCAGCCTCCGTTAGGGGCAATTATTGATCAGGGTTTATTAGAAGCTTCAAATATTAAGGTCGCAAGTGATCTAGCGCATCTTAGGCGACTTCCTGATTTGGCAGTGCGGAGGCGGTACAGTCAGCATCAAAAGTAACTACGCAATCGAAGACGTCAAAAGTTCTTATTCCCTTTTAATAAAGACTTTTGACGTCTTCGTCTGCGTAGCTACTTTTGCTGCTGACTGTACAAGATCAGTGAACTGTTATTTATTTTTTACTAGCTTTTGCCATCGACTCCGTCCACGTGGAACTCGTTTAAGTAGCTCCATACAAACTTCCACCCCCCATTTCACCCCCTTTGAGGATGATTACCGGGATAAAAACTATCATATGTCGTTCCCCGGGATTGAAACTATATCCATACCAAAATTCATCTAAATTGGTTCAGCGGTTTAAGCGTGAAGAGGTAACAGACAGACAGATAGACGGACACACTTTCGCATTTATAATATTAGTATGGAAGTATGGATGTATGTTCCCTGATTACTCTAAGACGCCTGGACCAATTGCGAAAATTCTTTTTTTGTTTGAAACGATATCCTTATCCCAGCTGGTCCCACGCCCAACTAGCACACTAGCGTTAAAGTAACCCTTATATCATTCTTATATCGGTTCCAGCCAAGTGTTAAGGTGTTAAGAATGCCTGTAAAAAAGGTGTTACAGCATGCTCTAACACCCTTATAACCACGAAAGAGGCCCACGAATTACAGGTAAACGTGTTAGAAAGCCTGTAGAGCAGTGTTATCTGACACCTATAGTGTTGACCAACGCTCTACAAACACCGTAGTAACGGTTAAGGTGTTAGCTGAGAGTCTTATAATACTCTAGCTCTCACGCAGTTTCAAGTGAGCATCTTACTCTTTTCTTTACCATAAAATTATGAGATAAATATATATTATTATAGTCTACCAACAAAATGGCGAAGATAGTATAGGTATTAATATTTGACAGTTATGGAGTAGGTATAGGTATACCTACGTTTTATATTTAAAATCTCCCGGCACCAGTCTGGAGATAGAGAGCCCATTTGTAAATATGTCACCTTTAAACTGATATTGGCAAATCCAAGTTGCTAAAATAGCAAGGAGTAAAAGCCATCATATAATAATAATAAAAAAACAGAAGTAATTGTCCTTAGCGACCTTAAGACGGTTTTTAGTAAAAGGTCCCACTTTGTCGATTCTAGTTACGGAGTTACGGGCAGTTTAGTGAAATATGGCAAAACTTACCGAAAATCAACTTTCGATGAAAACTGATAGAACATACTGTAATAAACCTATGATTTTGATGACGACGCATAAATCTCCATTTTAAGCACCCCAGCGACCCACTTTGTCGCATACAGAAAAAATCGTCGATATCATATTTGTGACGGTTTTTGGGAAAACGTCCCACTTCGTCGATATGGAGTTAAGAGTAGATCCTAATACTACAGATCAGTGTTGGGCAAAACGTAATTGAATTACTAATTAATAATTACAATTACAAAAAGTAATTGCAATTACAAATTATAATTACAGGGAAAATGAAATTGTAATTATAAGTTTCAATTACAATTACAAAATGTAATTATTAATTGAATTATTAATTACATTTTGCAATTAATTACTTATTAAATTACAAATTACTTTTGTTTTATAGAATATTTTTGATCACTTATTTTTTGAATAAAATAAACGATCGGTGAAACGAAAACCGGATAGGTATGGGGCATGGCATGTTTTATTTTATTAAAATTAGGACTTAGATGTGACGGTCATAGACAAGGTGGTGTGTGTGTGTAAGTGTGGTGTTTTAGTCTATTTTGTAACATTCACAATTTCTTTGGACAGTCAGCAGTCCTAGATTTCCCAGTTAATTTTAGGTATCTGTTTCCTTCATGAGGCATGACGCTTAGCTTATTATATTCATTTCCAAAATATGTTAGCTGATATGTAAGCGGAGCCCCAAAGTTGTAAAGAGTGTATGAGTGTAATAGCTTTGTTTTCGAAGAGCTTTGCAAGGTTTAGCTTGAAATGAAAAAAAAAACCGGCCAAGTGCGTGTCGGACCACGCAAAACGAAGGGTTCCGTGCCTATTAAAAAGGTCGTATCGTCACAGAAATTTTACGGCACTTACGTCCTTTTCTTTGAGGAAGGCAGTTTTTCAGCAATATCTCGAAAACCTCTGAACCGATCTTGTTCAAAATAATTTTCGGTGAATGAAATTAAAAAGTCCTATGTCCATGAATTTTTCCATATTTTTAAAATACACCGTTCAAAAATTAGAGGGGGGGGACAGAATTTTAGTGACTTTCGGGGCGATTATCTCCGACCCTATTCACTTAATCAAAAAAAATGCTAAGAAACCTTATATTTATTTTGAAAGGCCTATCGATTGATGTGCCACACGGGAGGTCACAATGAAAAAAATTTTTTTGACTTTTAGTTTTATGTATGGAGGGCACCCCTAAAAATTTTTTTTTTTTGTCATTTTAATTACAAAACTATGTAGCGGCTATCAAAATACACCTATCCTCAAAATTTTATTACGACGTATTGACGAAACTATAAGGGTTCCGTTTTTGCCATTTTGGCTACGGAACCCTAAAAATGTTTATAAAAAAAGTTGACTTAAAGTAATTTAGTAATTTAAATTACAAATAAATGTAATTACAATTACAAATTACAAAGTAATTTCAATTACATGAAATTTTAATTACATTCAATTTAATTAACGTAATTGAATTAATTATTGTGTAAATTACAAAAAGTAATTAATTACGCCCAACACTGCAACAGATCATACGCTATCTTTTGGTGAAAGATTCATGTCTCTAGGTGCTATAGTTATTTTTTTTAAATTTCTTTGATGATAAATCTGTGTGCCGTATAATAGAATATAGAAATAAACCCATATTCAGGATTTACATATTTTCGTCCTGTTTTTATGTTCAAGCCTCCATAACATTCAAAATACTAAGGTTACATACATGATTTTAACTAATTTGAAATCCCTAAAGTATGCCCATTCATTTAATACCAACCACTCCATATCTTCAAAGTAGAAGTGTGTTTTCTGCCATCCCAAACTTTAACCAACGTTTTCTCAATTGTCGCTTTTTCACTTCTGCAACTTTGCAGAATTTAAAAAAAATAACTATAGCACCTAGAGACATGAATCTTTCACCAAAAGATAGCGTATGATCTGTAGTATTAGGATCTACTCTTAACTCCATATCGACAAAGTGGGACCTTTTCCCAAAAACCGTCACAAATTATAAATCACAAGTTTCGTTTGTCAAACTTTTATACCTACTTTAAATTTTGTTAACACACCTCGATTTCGCCACTCTCACTCACCAGTCACTGGCGACTAACAACACCTTTTAGATACAATATGAGAGCCTACCGCGAAACGACATTCGTTTTCATTCGTGTATCTCCGTCTCTGTTGCACTTGCTAGTTCGAGCGACAAAGAGGGATATACACGAACGAAAACGAATTTCGTTTCGCGGTAGGCCCTCTGATTCTAATACCTTAAAAGTTGGGGTACCTACCTACACAATAGTCTCGTACAGGTGGTCGGCGAATAGATCGGTAGCAATCGTTTCTTTCTTGTCACTTAGCAATTCGTCTCAACAACTGGCTGTAGTTTTTAATGAATAGTTATGTACAGTACACATGGTGTTACTTTCCCGCACTAGTGCGCAAATGAGCACTTTCCGTGCATATGTCGAAACTATAAAGAGCCATATGTACTGTAAAACGTTGTACGATACACGTGCGAATTTCCTATTTTCTGCACTTGTATCGTAAAGGTATTTGTTGCTGTCTCATTCCAATCATAGCAAGTTGTTCTGACAAATTCTAAGGTCTGTAATGACCTTAATTCATGTTTTCCCTGTTTCTGACAGTTGTAAAAAAACATTACATCCATTGTATGCCTTATCTGTGACAACCTAATTTCAAATTTGTTTTCTCACATGGTCATACTGACAAGTGAAAGTCAAAATGAAAGCGATCTGCGATACTTTCTGATCAATTTGCAATTTGTGATACGCTTGAATTTGCTTATCCCATCAAAAGTATAAGTCTTGTTAATTCGTGAATCTGACTTCAGCGTTACGTTATCGTTAAAATGAATTACATTCATCATTCGACCACAGGCCATGTCATTATTTGATGACTGCACTGCGAGTGTCACGAACTTGAGGGTCCGTATGTATACTGAAGTTCCAAGCCATAATTATATTAAAAAGAAGAAAAAATTGTGAAGTGGCTTCTACCAGCATGTCTCTCGAAACAGTGAATGTGAAAGATGAATGCAGTGACGAACCCTGCGCGAGAGAAGCGACGGAGCTGCAAAGTGGACTACACGTCGCGCCCGAAGAGGAAGACCCGCTGTACATGAACTATGGTAGGTTTGTAATGGGTGCACCAACTTTTTTCTGTCACCGATTGCTATGGTGTAGGCTCCGGGGTCAATTATTAAAACTGAAATTTTATGAGTTTAAATTCACCAAAGATTTGTAATTTTCAACCCGATTTGTGGTCATCTTTTAGGCTTGTTAGACGTCCATGTTGTAACTAATTTTCAAAGAAACTGGATTAGTAGGACCTCATATGACAGAATTTCTTCAGTCAGGAGACAGGACAGAAAATGGTTCGACCACATCAAAAAGTCACCTCTTTTAAAAAAGTGACCCAATCTTTACAAATGTTACAATTTTTTTATTGAAAAAGTGACTATCTGGCATTAAGCTCGCCATTTGTACATATTTTTTTTTGTATTTTGTGCAAAAAAGTTTGAATAAATAAATTAAAAAAAAACTATAATTAACAAACCTGCTTACAATATTTCACGAGAATCGGTTGAGAAATTTGACCTGTTGAGGAGAACACACGGACAGAGTGACAGACACAGGACAGGACATACTAACGATTTTCGGCCCAAGCTGAAGCATAGAACTTTGTTCACCTTGTTTGCTCATTTGATAATGAAAAGTGTCCATAAACCAGCTACTCACACATACCAAGCGACTAACCAAGTCAACCAAAACTATCTTTAATGTAGGGTCAAAGGTATTCAAAAAACTTCCTATAGAAATGAGACATACCAGTAGTAAATACCATTTTTTTTAACCTTTTGAGAGCTAAAGATGGCTGTGGACGCGGACGAAAACTCGTGCCACTGAAGCCACAGATGGCCACAGCCGCGCGTGCGCTTTGCGCTTTTTCGTTAATTTTATGTAATAAAAAGCTTTACAATTAACTTGATTAATAGTTCATGATACGTATATTAATTTTGACGTGGCCATATTTATCAGAAGATTCATTTTATTCATATTTTGTCTGGCTATTGTTTTTGTTCTGGCCTCAGTTGGGCACCGTTTTGTTTTGCACCCTCGCTGTCAAAAGGTTAAGAAAATTAAAATTGTGGCTAAGAAGCCACAATTTTAATTTTATGATTATAATGAGTAGGTATAATCATGATGTTAACATTTTTGTGAAATAAAGAATAATTCATTACAATAATAATTAATACAAAAATTATTTAATAAAATTAACATAATAATAATATGCAACTTGTGTAACACAATCTGTTAATTTACAGTGTACATTAAAATAGAGCCGACAATTGAAATGGCAGACCCGGACGAAGAGTGTAATCAGGAGGCCGAATGTCTGAAGGAGAGGCCAGAGTATCCGAACCAGACTTATGTGAAGGAGCCAGTATGTGGACTAGACGCCAACCATGTGGAGAAAGAACCCGTTCTGGGACTGGAGCGCCCGCAGGCATCCAAAGCCTTTGAGAGCTGCGGTGAGTCCTATTTACTGGCATGTGGGAGTGTTTACTATTAAATAAGATTCCATTATTATGAATTAGTTTTATATTTCAACTTTCAAGATGTTTGTTGTGTTAACAAATCTTATATTAAGCAATAGTTTTTTGAAATGAAATCTATTTGTTTCTTTTAGGATTCCGTACATTTTGTCCGATTTTTTTATGTTATCATAACTAAGTTAATTGTTATGACTAATGATTAAAAACTTCGTAATAAACTGGACGGGATAGTTTTTTTTAATATTACTTCGTTTTACTACTATTTTATATATTACGCGTTCTGAATCCATCCGTGCTTAGCCAAATGTTGATATAGTATTAGTTTTCAATCGATGTACTATACTGACTTTAAAGGAAGATGTTTTTTTTAATGTAGTTTAATGTGATTTAGTTATTCAATGAGCCATCCCGTAATATGGTTAAAATCTAGTGAAGAGTTGACGTCCGGTTTAGCGTAGTGGATAGTTACCCCGCCCGTGAAACTGGCGGCCCTGACTTCAAATCCCGTCCCGTCCAAATCCCAAAACGTGATGATCTTGTATGTTTTCTATCTATTGGAGTATATATATATATATATATATATATATATATATATATATATATTTATATGCATGTATTACCTATAACACAAGCCTTATTGATTACTATTTAGTGTGATTTGTGTAAGATTTCGACAAGTCAAGCAAAACAAGGCACGGCCGTTCCATCCTTTTCTTTCCTTGCCTTTCGGCCCATTTTCGACCCCCTCTAACTACTTAGTTGTGGAAAACACTAGAAGCCTGAATTTTCAGTGACCAAGAGAGCATCACATAGCTCGGTATATTAACCAACAAGTGAAATCAAAAGAATTTGCGAAAAACCCAACTGCTTTTTTACAAATATTATAGCCTATGTGTCACTCCTACGATTAAGAGTAATCCAACGACACCTCATATGTCGAAATCCGTCTGACGGTTTAGGCCGTAGGGCGTGCCAAAGAATAAGACATACACACATAAATACGCTCGAAAAACATAAACCTATCCTTTCCTTCGGCAGTCGGGTAAAAAGAGTTGAGATCTAAAAAACCGGACAAGTGCGAGTTCAACTCGCGTGGTGAGGGTTCCATATATAATACACAAAAATATTGAGAATTTTCCCGTTACTTTGAATACTCAAACTTCTTATAGGTTTTCCTGTAATCTTTAGACAAGGAACTATTTTCCATATTTTTTTTTCAGAATTTTAAGACTATATAGTTTCGGAGACAAGGGGGGGAATGCTCAACCCCCCTCGTTCAGAATTCTTAAATTTACTTTACGCGTCTATCTTTGGGTCACCAATTTAAATATATATACCAAATTTCAACTCAATCGGTCCAGTAGTTTCGGAGCAAATCGGCTGTGACAGACGGACATACAGATACGAGTGATCCAATAAGGGTTCCGTTTTTTTCCTTAGGTACGGAACCCTAAAAATACAGTAAAGTTGTGTGATTTCCATGTTGCAGAATTTTATTTAGCAAGCAAATAATGATTAATAAGAATGCCTGACTTGGCTCTACGTAATATCTCACAACTTTTTACGGTGCATGAGTTTCGAGACGGCCTATTTTTTTATGTGGAATGTTTTTTTGGGATGCATTTATTTATGAGTTTCTTGAGGAATTTCTATATTGTGATCATGAATATAATATTGCCTATTTTTGTAATGTGTATGTCATGAACATGTCTGCCCTATCTATGAGAGGAGCAGTGGGACGGCATATGATGATGTCAACATATTCTTTTTTTTTTCAGAGTTCGACATCCAAGTCCAACGCCTCACGGATGAGGAAGAACGTGGCTTATGTGACACGCCCTCACAGTCGGACCCCGGCCTCCCGCACACGCCAGAGTTCGATCAGTTAGGTTTAAACCCACAAAGACAAGCCCAAACAGCAAAAATGCACACCTGCGATATATGCTCGAAACAATTCACGAGACTAAACACCTTGAAGGAACATGAACGAATACACACCGGGCAAAAACCATTCACATGCGACGTCTGCCAAAAACCGTTCAGACGATTAGGCACTTTGAAAACCCATAAACTAGTCCACTCGCAAGTAACTATGTATCCTTGCGGTAAATGTGATAAAACGTTCATGCGAATGACTAGTTTGAAAATACATGAGCGAAGACACACTGGAGAGAAATTGTATTCGTGTGACATATGTAATATAGAGTTTGTGCAAATTGGCAATCTAAACGTACATAATCGGAGAATCCACACGGTCGGCAAACGGTACTTTTGTAAAGTGTGCAATGAGGGGTACGTTTTTAGGAGAGAGTTGGCGGCACACAGACGAGTTCATGCAGGAGAGAGGAATTATCAGTGCGACGTATGTGACCGAAAGTTTGCAAGGCAAGATTCTTTAAACATGCATAAACTGAACCATCCCGAAGGGAAATTACACCCCTGCGATGTATGTGAGAAAGAATTTATGACAATTAACCATTTACTTCGTCACAAATCTTCGTCTCACGCAGGGGGGATCAGAACAACTTTAAAGCCCTACGCCTGCGAAATATGTAATAGAGAATTTGCTGAAGAGAAAGATGTAACGGTCCATCAGAAACGTGTTCACGACGCACAGAAACCCCACGAATGTGAAGTATGCAAGAAAAAGTTTCGGAGGTTAGGCGACATGAAGACGCATAGAGCGATTCACTCTGATGAAAAGCCGTTTACATGCCAAGTGTGTGAAACTAAATTTGCACGGTTGGGTACTTTGAATTCACATAAACTTATTCACCTTGGAATCAAGCCACATTCGTGTGATTTGTGTGGGAAGGAATTTAGACAAGTCACACACTTGAAGCATCATAAATTGCGGGCGCATTCAAATAATCTTCCGAGGCTAAACCAAAAGCGTAAGCCTTAACCTAGCATTGCTGCCCAGCGCATCGCATCCTATTAGTGTATTTTTTCCACGCTCACTACCTCATAACCTCGCACAGCACTACACACCCTGAGGCATATTTATGTAATGCAACGCAATGTATGTGTTTGGATGACTTCCGGTGCGGAGCCCGCGTTAAGCCTCTCACAGACTGGCGCGGCCTGCGGTGGCGGTCAGTGGTAAATTGGACGATGACCTGTGCATGAGCGCGGCTTAAAGTGGCAATTGGGAATGGATGAAAATTTTATAAATGCCTGAT
Organism: Epinotia nisella; assembly: GCA_932294315.1. Classification (NCBI taxonomy): domain Eukaryota; kingdom Metazoa; phylum Arthropoda; class Insecta; order Lepidoptera; family Tortricidae; genus Epinotia; species Epinotia nisella. The sequence goes on from OW028693.1 coordinate 15,078,175, forward strand.
TACTTTTTTGGTGATAGGAATAACCTTCTTTAGCACCAGAAAAAAGTTTCAGATTTATCAGCTGCGTCAATTTTTTTTTTAAATATATACAGTTTCCTCACTTACGTTTTAGGTCAGTTACGGCACCTTCCTCGATCGGTCTCATATTACAAAAAAATATACTAAATATGTGTGGTAAACTGACACTGGCAATGATATTGACACTAGCAGCAGCTATATTGGTCATTACCAGTGTCAGTTTACCACAGATATTTTGTATACCACAGATATGAGACAGATCAAGGAAAGTGTCTATTTACCGTTCTTGACCCAAAACGTAAATGAGGAAACTGTTTATATTTTTCAAAAATAATTGTCGCAGCTGAAAAATCTGAAACTTTTTTCTGGTGCTAAGGAAGGTTATTCCTATCACCAAAAAAAAATCAGGCATTTCTAAAATGTTCATCCATTCCCCATTACATTAAGCCACTATTTTATGCGGTGCGCAACAGTGCAAAGACGGTAGTCGGCCGCATTCGGTGACCGCATTATACTATAGAAACTTATCCGGGGTAGCTAAAGAAGTAGGTAAGGGATAGAAGATTGAATTTAAGGCAAATGTCCAAATGCTGGACACCTTAATGCCTGGTTGACGCCTAATTGATCAACTCTATAGTTTTGACATAATATTGAAAGTGTCATGTATTAGGCCAGCGTCGGGCACTGGGACTTTTACCTTACGGTGTAAGGTATTGGCGAGCCTACGTTTATACGTAATAGGTATTATTAAGTTCGTAGTAATAGTCTATTTATTCATAAACAGTACAAGATTGTAATAAGTTAGTTACGTAATAGAGATATTTACCTAACTATTAGTGATAATCATGTATATATTTTTTCATCACACTTGCTCGTAAAGGGCTTCAAAACGCGCTGGCATACAGAACTACAATAGGCTATATTACGCACACAGGCGTAATGGTTTTTTCCTTAAATTGTATCTGCCACTCATGCGTCGTCAGTTATAAAGCAAGGAGGTTTTAGCTCAAATACGATGTTTGAAAATGTATTTATAAATAAATCTAATCATAAAAAAACTAATGCTAACTAAATTATTTTATTTTAAGATTTAAATATTAAAAGTAAGTAATTTAATACTTCCCGGTCAGGGAGAGACGTAAAATGGTGTACTCACCACGAGCGGCAATAAAGAAAGCCTTAGATCGCATATTTATCGCCCGAGCCGAAGGCAAGACACTGACCACCACCGACTGAGACACTTTGTTTTACCGCCCTAGCTAAGTAATGTACTAGAGGATATTACTGTGTTGTAATGTAATAGCTGGGTATTTTATTTTAGTATATTAAATATTAAGGAAATTATCAACTGTTTTTAATGAGTTTCCTCATGCTGTTGCGCAGTAGCGGATCCAGGTTTTTAGAGGGGAGTTGAGCTCCTGTGAGTCCGTGAATGCAAGTACAAAAAATACCCCAGACCAAAAAAACGGGTACACTTTATATTGATTTTCCAAAGGGTACCCGTCATTCTTGCTCTCGATGAAAACGAGTACACTGCATTAATTTCCATTAAAAATTTGAATGTTTTAATATCACAACGGTTTCAAGCTAGCGTACAATTCCCCTGGTAATATCGTAAGCAGTCGTAACCTCTGGATGTATGCATCTGCGCTGCGCTGATTTGTGACTACAAATCGGTTTTATTTTAGCAATTCTTGGGCCTACTTTATAAAACTACAAATTACAATTAAAGCAAACAAAAACGATGAAATGTACCAGCAACCGACAGAGACGCAGCCATAGTTGGATAGAGCCGAGAGAATCATTTAATTCATTGAATGGTGCGTGATGGCCTTTACAACACTACACTGTCTGGCGTAGTCTTGTAAAGGCCAATTAACGGCATCCCCAGCGCGGCGGACGGCTTAGCGATACGAAGCTACAAGATAGAAAATTAAACCATTATCATTCTGTCTCGCCTTTTCTTATAGCTTTGCACCGTATATCTGAATCCCTACGCTTCAGCGCGACGGAATAAATAAAGCTAGATAGAGAGAGAAAGAGAACATTCTGTTCTCAGCATTATTACCTATCTTCCATTAACCGACGGAGCTCTAAAATTGCTCTATATAAAAGTAGGCAAGCTTTTCATCAATTTTTATGCAACTTACTTGCCCCCATGTCGGCTCCGATCTGACGCAAATGAACGCTCCAGAGCTTCAAAATTATTTTAACAAAAAAATAACAAATTACACAAAAAAAATGTTTGTTAAATCAACTGGATTAAAGTGATTTGTGAATATGTGTGAGGATATTCCTGAGGCGTGTCTCTCAATCTCTTATTTTCTAGTATGGTCATAGTAAACCGAAACGTCAAACTCAAAGTGAAGTGAAAGCTATCAGCTGTCATCACAGAGTACTTTTCTATCTATATATTGCTGTCAATTGAAGCCTAAGCCTAACTAAAACCCGAGTAGCATTTAATTAATGCTTTATTCCCATCCCTCCAATTCTAATTGACTTGGTAACTTACGCATTGTTTCAACATGATAGATACATTCGTTGTTAACGTAAACCCCTCCATAATTAGATGAGTGTATTCTCTGCGCCGTGCACATACTTGCTGTGTGGATCAGTCAAGTGGTTCCTGACATGTCGATGGACGTTTGCGTGAAGGAGGAACAAAATAACGAGAAGGCGGTCGAGAGTGAGGCGTCACAGGCTCCGGAGAGGTTTCTTGAAGGTATAAGTTAACGGAACATTTTGCGGAAAAATGTTAACGTTAATAACTTAATCGTGATATCTATATTTGTTGATTTTGTTTTGTTTAATTCTTTTATTTCATAAGTGTTCATGTACCTACCTGTATTTTATTCGATGTGTTTGTTAACTACTATATAAGTTCTTTGGTGTAGTTACTGTTAACTTATATGGGACTAAATAAATAAATAAATATAAGGTATATAATCGTAGTGCAGATGTGCAAGTTGCAGAAACTTTCCAAAAACATGAAGAACATCTCTAAATTTTTTCCCTATAGGGAATTTGGGGAAATTACCAATTTTAGAAGCCTTACCTTCGCAAGCCAGTGAAGAGGGATACCTATATTGTAACTAATAATTTGCATCTGTATATCTTATTTATGAATAAGTTAAAAGAGACAGACGCCGATGTTTGACTGTACTGTGGAGTGCAAAAATATGAATAATCAATGATTCACCATAATTATGTTAAGGTTATCTTAGTTACAGGTGAAAAAACAGTATCCCAATATCATGATTATGATTATGATTATCATCCTCCTAGCGTTTTTCCCGCTGCAGGTTAAGGGAGCTCGACATCTAATCCCAAGATTTGGTATAGGCACTAGTTTTGCGAAACCGACTGCCATCTGACCTTCCAACCCAGAGGAAAACTACATCTGGTTGGCATTGGACCAGTTGTGAGGAAACCCTCACGATGTTTTCCTTCACCAAAAAGCTATTGTTAAATATGAAATGATATTCCGTAGATAGGTTTTTGATAATCCCAGTGATACTCATACACAAACTCATTTATTCACAATATTTTTAATATTACATGTTACATATTACTATTATTCTTAATTGTATGTTATTATCATGTCAATTCTATCAATGTTTATACATATTATTCAATTATTATTATTATAAAAATCATGCAAGGTATAAAATGCATGTCCAAATTACCACTCCAGTAAATAAAATAAATATGTTATTTGTATGTATGTTTATATATAGAGGTATTTATGTACGTTTATTTTTATAATTATTTTGATTTTTGATTAATAATAATCTCTACACCACCCAGGGATCGGATACCGGTATTTTCACCATACAAAAGTACCGGTTTTATTTCGTTCAATTTTGTTCTTTGGTTTATAATATCATTTTTGATCAGGCTGTCTAATAATACGAAAATGTTACCTAAATACATGATGAGTCCTACATTAAGAGCCTAAAATAATTCAAAATATTAGACTACTTCGGGGACTTTTGAAAAAACCGGTTAAGATCCCTGGCACCACCTACTGCATAATCTAGTTTTATCTCTTTCTCCGATACCCAAAGATTGTCTGGAAGAGATCGCTCTTCAGCGATAAGACCGCCTGTTGTCTACCTCTACCTACATGTTATTGTATTGTTTCTCTCTGTAACTGCTTTGTTTGTGTGAGGTGTGCAATAAAGAGTATTTGTATTGTATTGTATTGTATGTCGTCGAGCGATGTCTGTCCCGCATTTCGCAACCGATTCTCGTAAAATCGGGTGTGCAGGTTGGTTAATTATATAGTTTTTAAACTATTTCTAGTATAAAGCACAACACTTTGCCACATATTAAAGGGTAGCCCTCGCGTCTCGTGTGAAATGGTGCGTTTTATGCACTGGTTGTACAATCTACTAAACTATGTTTGTTTGGGAGGAATCTTGCAACTCAATTTGGAAGCAGATATTGTCAACCGCCTGAGCTGAAATTTTGGGTTTAAGTATAGTTTGGATGACAATTCAATATTATGGTACCATCGAGCTGATCTGATGATGGAGACAGAAGGTGGCCATGGAAATTCAGGACTTAACCGACGTAACCCCATTGAGTTTGGGCTCGTTAGTATCGTCTCAACAAGTAGATGATGAAGGTATACAGAAAAGTACAGTTGCCAATAAAAGCTTGTACCAAAAATGAAATTTTTGACAGAAACTTCTTTTTTATAAAAATTTGAAGTGAAATCTTATCTATTCAAAAATTCATTCACCAGTAGGTATATAGAATGGACCTTCAGGCTGGACACATTGTTTTTGGAAAACGCCCATCATCCGACTCCACCTTGATGTACTTACCCTCAAGTAACATAAGAAATCTCATGTAGCATTTTAGAATTTACCAATATAAACTGTGTCTTTACAGTGTGCGTTAAGATGGAAGCTGATTTTGTAAAGGAGCCGGTGGGAGTGAAACGGGAACAGGAGTGGGAGGGAGATGTAATCTGCGTGACAGTGGAGCCAGAATACTTCACGGAAGACCCAGTGAGTGTGAAGGAAGAACATGAACAAGGTGATTGAGGGGTAGGGCGGTATCCTATCGCAATCTCATTTCATTTCACAAACTTTTCGTTTCATCGAATTTTCTCCCCCGGCCGCGTATGCAACCGCAGGTTCGTAACCAGTTACGATCAAATACATTTTCTGCTTCGTACGAAACCAGTTGCGATCGCAGAAATATTAGTCTTTGTACGAAACCAGTAGAGATATTTTTTTTCGTAAAATAAGTCTCGACTCGGCAGAGGCGCCTGTCTTACGGGCACCTAACGCGAACTACCTAGTGTTTCGCGATTTCAACTAGTTCGGGGTTTCGTACGATGCAGAAAAAGTACTCGATCGTAACTGGTTACGAAATTGCAGTTGCGTACGCGGCCGGAGGGGATTCATTTCGACAGTTTTAACGAATATCCTAGTTTGTTTTTTGATAATTATCGTGTAGAACCTATTAACTTAGGTTTGTTTTCATGATTTTTTCATGGTTTGAGAGAAAAACTGTTATAGGGCCAATTAAACAGTCCAGAAACAACTTTTATTGATTCTCATAGGTAGGGTAGGGTACTACGGGCAGCTGGTGGAGAGTAAGGTCGCTGGAAGAGATTTTTATTTCATTAATTCAGATTTTTAATTGAGTTATTATTTTCTCTTTCTTTAGCTGGCTCCCATGGCACCGAGGAGACTGATTCACAACACACAATCTTCGCTGACGCCCTTCAAAATACTTACGCAACTGTCACGCACGATGAAACTACACACAGATATGACATAATCCAGCAAGTTCAACTACATCTGCAGCCAGGAACATTTCCAGAGTCAATCCAGGAAAACGTATTCACGGGAGGGAAGCCATACTCACCTAACACGTCTAACTCTCTCAATCCTCAGAAACGCGCGAAAAAAAAGCCATGGGCCTGCGAAATATGTCACAAAGCGTACACCAGAAAAGATCACCTAAAGACACATCAATTAATCCACGTTCCCAAGGAAAATGGCTGCACAGACAAACCATTCAATTGCGAAATCTGTAACAAGAAATTTCCAAAATTGAGCAGTTTAAAAGTACACGAACGGTTACACACGGGAATAAAACCATACGTGTGCGAAACGTGCAAGAGAGAGTTTACGCAATTAGGCCATTTAAATACACATAGGCTAGTTCATACGGGACAAAAACCTTACTGTTGCGATGTGTGTAAAAAAGAGTTTTCGCAGTCGTCTAATTTAAATGCTCACAAACTGACACATGAAGAAATTCGGAATAGAACAATGCCATACAGTTGCGAAATATGCGCAAAGAAATTTACGAAATTGAGCAATTTGAAAAGGCACGCGCTATTACACACGGGTCAAAAGCTCTACGCCTGCGAAGTGTGTAATAAAGAATTTGCGCAATCGAGTAATTTGAACGTGCATAAACTAATACACACGGGAGAAAAGCGCCACAGTTGCGATATATGCAGTAAAAAGTTTTTGCTAAAGAGTGTGTTGAAGGCGCACATACGGATTCACACTGGGGAGAGACCTTTTGCGTGTGATGTATGTGCCAAGAATTATACACGGTTGAGTGATTTAAATGTTCATAAACGAACACACTTGAGGAGTTAAGGGCGGGTTGCAAGACCGATCAAGGTTAAATTTGGCGCCGGCATTCCATATAAACTTGTCAAACTTTCCATACATTCAGATTTTAACCCTTTTCCAGGCCGGCAGTTGGAAAATGACAATCGGATGTCAGTCTTATTCATTGACATTGAGATATTATGTTTGACAAGCAGTATGTGGTCGATATAACGCCTCTGCCTGGAAAAGGGTTAATGAACAACGCTTACGATTACAAACGGTTTGGTGTAACCCACGCTTAGTCTTCGAATCAGCACAGACCGGCGTGAAAAAATTGTGTAAGCGTTGGCGTGAACCATGAACTATTTTATATTATAGACATGACTGTTGTGTTGTATTGATTTTCTATTGTCCTTTTCGCCGCCTATCAGGAAATCCAAAAGACGGGTCATTCCAATCTTCCAACCTATCCAACCCAGGTTCAATATGCAACCTGGGTTGGATAGGTTGGAAGATGGGAACGACCCCAAGACACATTGTCACACCCATATCCGCCGTTATGAGAGAGCAATTAACCTTATATGAAAGACTGGAGGTTGCTAAGACTGGACGCCATAATAACATCTATAGTCTTCGTCGTTCTTGGCGCTGCGGCCACGCCAACACACGACGCCTTTAGGTGTTGTTGGCGCTCAATCAGCCCAATCTACTCATAGTAGTGGTTAATGCCGCTGAGGAATATCTTGACTATGCGGCGTCTTTAGGACTATTGATCCTGTCATCTAGCTCTGGATAACTCGTTCGCTGAAACATGTATCGGGACTAATTCCTCTATAGGTGTTGAATTGTTGGTACACTTGTATTTATTGAGCATTCTAGCGAATAAAAGCTCACAAAATAAACAGGAGTTAATAGCGTGCATTCTAGCGAAACGACAGTAAATTTGCTTCGAGCTTCTTGCCGAGCCGAGCAATTTTGTTATTGTTCCGCCGTCGTCCCTCCCCGCCTAACCTCCCAAGAGCGTCTGATGAAATGATCTCGACAGTGTTCGTAGCGATATTTGGCTCTATGCTTGGCTCTGTTCGTTGTCCAGTTCGACAAGTTTAAAAGCGGCGAATGCTCGGTGTTATATTACATGTGAATGCTCGAGTCTATCAGCACCTTATATAGTATTATACAGGGTGTCCCAAGAAGTAGAGATATACTGAAGCTGGGAGGTAGAGGACCTAGAGGGCTATCTGAATCATCCCCTTTTACTATCGTTAGATCTTTAAATGGAATTAAAAAAAAATGCCAAGAAAGATAAAATTACCCAGTATGTTCACAACTTCAAGGGCCCTTAAATATCCTTCTTGGCATTTTTTTTTTATATTCCATTCAAAGATCTAACGATAGTAAATGTTACCATACTGAATTGGCCTATCTATCAGCTTAGCACACAAAAAAAAATAAAGCATCTACCGCAATAATTCACGTCACCATAAATAAAAATATCATCGTACTCGGTGATAGGTGAAAAATTAAAAAAAAGTCATAACTCCGGGGTGATTCAGATAGCCTCTACCTCCCAGCTTCACTACTTCTTGGGACACCCTGTATACAATCGTTACACAATGAACGTTACCCTCAATCGTACGAGAATTTAAGAGCTAATTGTGTAACTATTGTATACAATACTTTTTATACGAGTCAACAGAAATAATTAAACAAACTTGGTATCTAATGAAAGTCTAAGCCCTGCTGAAACGAAGTGCAAGTCAGAGGTGGCGCTCAACGTCGTTGATGTCTTTTGTACTGTAGCCAACGTGACGTGCCATTGGTCAAATTTATTATAGTTCAGTCTTTACTGAACTATAATAGCCACGTGATTCGAATTTATTACCCGACTGCCGAAGAATAGGAGGGTTGGTTATTTTAGTTGTCTAAGCAGTTTTGAACTATTTTTTTTTCAGTTAGTTGGGAGCTCCATAGAAAAAAGTATCTGATTATAGTTTAGATAATAATATAAAAAATAGTTATACGACTATAAAGACCTCTTACCATTATAAAGACACACTATAGGTTAAGGAACGTACAATAAATAAAACGCATCCTTAGTAATGCTGTTAAATGCAATTTATACAGTTAAACAGAAACAAAATGCCGCTCCCACAGAGCACTCCCGCCACCGTCCCTTACAATATACAAATTATACAATAATGTGGGAATAAACTTAAAGTAGTGTCTTTTGACGCATGCTACACCTCTACAGGGTGCGTAGCATCATTTCGAATAACAAAACTATACTTGATATTATTTGAGACCGTCCAAGGTAGATTCCAAATACAATGACAGTTTTATAAAAAGTCGGCCACGCCCCTCGTATGCTTAGACGGATCCGTGCAAAGCATTTGAACCCATTGTTTTACATATCAAAGTCATAATTCGATTGCACAATTTTGACATCCGCATACGAGGGGTTAAATAAGTTCAACAATACGTACGAAATTCCTAAGAGGCACACGGTGCATTTTTGCAGCTATACAGTATCGATTAAGGTGTCTGTCTATCTGTCTAGAGTAAACTGCAGCCGCGCGTTTCTATGGCTCGAATAATTAATAACAACTTGGAAAAGTTGAAAAACCCCGACATATTCATTTCAAAGTTCAATATCCAAAACCGGTTGAACCGATTTTGTTGAAACGTAGTTAAGAACCGTATCGATCACGTCAGCTTTCAGACAAAAAAAAACTCATTAACGATGTCTGGTTATAAGTTTGACGTTACTGTGTGTCTGTCTGTGGCATCGTAGCTCCTAAACGAATGGACCAATTTTAATGCGGTTTTTTTTGTCCGAAAGCTGACATGATCGAGATAGTTCTTAGCTACATTTCAACAAAATCGGTTCAGCCGTTTTTGAGATATTGAACTTTGAAATGAAAAAATCGTCGGTTTTTCAACTTTTCTAAGTTGTAGTTATGCATGATGATTCAACGTCTCTTATAAACGCAAAATAGATTACTAAGCATTTCGTACATTAGTAATTTTGATGATAGGATAACTGAAAGTAGAACACTTATAGAAATGTCATTGATTAGTAACTTGATTTTCGGTGTTGTCTTTAGAATATTTTAATTTTAGATTTAATGCTACGTAACCTTATAATAATCTATAATAACACTTTAAATCTCCACATAGGTGCATGCTTAAGGTTTAGCCACACCGAAACTTATGACGCCGTATTTACGTGTGGCGAAAGTGTCATAGCTGACCCACTCCTGCTAACCTAGCCCGTGGAAATGGTGCTTTACAGATGTCAGGGGTTAAACGCGTTTAACTTGACTTGACAGTTCAGTACATGATACACGATTACATATTGGGTGTAAACAGTAGTACAGTCGGCATCATACAGTTAGTAGCAGCCAAAGTAGCCAAATATGACACAGCCTTAGGCCATAATGCTTACTATGGAGATGTACTGTTGTGGCCGCGGTCACAACAGTACATTTCCATAGTAAGCATTGTGACGCAGCGTACGGCGTGATTTATAAGAGACCATACCTTTACGCCTATAGCAATAAAGACGTGGCTGCTATCAACTATATGATGCTGACTGTACCGTACCTAGTTTCAGGTACCTAGTGTATGTACCTACATTTCATCTCGCGATTATGAATTTAGAATCGCATCCCACCAATTATATAGACACTACACTATTCTCATCGTAGTTCGGTGCACATGACAGCTGTCATCTAAGCACAAATTCATGTTTTTAATTTGTAAAATGTAAATTATACTGAAGCTATGATGAAAATAGGGTAGTTCGACTTTTTGATGCTACACTTTAAAATAAATCAAATAAGTATGCTACATATTGGTCATTTAAAACGAGTGTTTTATAATAGGACGTCTAAAACAGTAATAATTTCATCAGAACGTGTACACAAATAGCTACGCTAGTAGTTACACACAAATTCATCCGACAAACAAGTCAAGAGCAATGAAAATGGGCACATGTTGCATAAACGCGTGTTTTTTAAAACGTATTAATTAAAAAAAACTAAGAGAGCCAGCTTCGCTAGCGCTTATGAATAAGGACCATGTATCGGTTCGAAACATGTCGATATTCGACCTTAAAGACGAGAGTGATCCGTTTCATATTAGTCCAGAACACGATACACCATTTTTAGGGTTCCGTAGCCAAAATGGCAAAAACGGAACTCTTATAGTTTCGTCATGTCCGTCTGTCCGTCTGTCCGTCTGTCCGTCTGTCCGTATGTCACAGGCATTTTACTCGAAAACTATAAGGTGTATTTGAATAAAATTTTGAGGATAGGTGTATTTTGTTAGCCGCTACATAGTTTTGTAATTAAAATGACAAAAAAAAATTTTTTTAGGGGTGCACTCCATACATAAAACTAAAAGTTAAAAAAAAAAATACATTGTGACCCCCCGTGTGGCACATCAATCGATAGGTCTTTGAAAATAAATAAAAGGTTTTTTAGCATTTTTTTTGATTAAGTGAATAGGGTCGGAGATAATCGCCCCGAAAGTCACTAAAATTCTGTCCCCCCCCCCCTCTAATTTTTGAACGGTGTATTTTAAAAATATGGAAAAATTCATGGACATAGGGGTTATTAATTTCATTCACCGAAAATTGTTTTGAACACGATCGGTTCAGAGGTTTTCGAGATATTGCTGAAAAACTGCCTTCCTCAAAGAAAAGGACGTAAGTGCCGTAAAATTTCTGTGACGATACGACCATTTTAATAGGCACGGAACCCTTCGTTTTGCGTGGTCCGACACGCACTTGGCCGGTTTTTATGATACAAGAATCACCAATAAGTCTTCGTGGGATAAAGCATGAATAGGTTTTTTTCAAACAACTACCACTATATATATAAAAACCGGCCAAGTGCGTGTCGGACCACGCAAGACGAAGGGTTCCGTGCCTATTAAAAAGGTCGTATCGTAACAGAAATTTTACGGCACTTACGTCCTTTTCTTTGAGGAAGGCAGTTTTTCAGCAATATCTCGAAAACCTCTGAACCGATCTTGTTCAAAACAATTTTCGGTGAATGAAATTAATAAGCCCTATGTCCATGAATTTTTCCATATTTTTAAAATACACCGTTCAAAAATTAGAGGGGGGGGGCAGAATTTTAGTGACTTTCGGGGCGATTATCTCCGACCCTATTCACTTAATCAAAAAAAATGCTAAGAAACCTTATATTTATTTTGAAAGGCCTATCGATTGATGTATCACACGGGGGGTCACAATGAAAAATTTTTTTTTGACTTTTAGTTTTATGTAGCTGCACCCCTAAAAAAATTTTTTTTGTCATTTTAATTACAAAACTATGTAGCGGCTAACAAAATACACCTATCCTCAAAATTTTATTCAAATACACCTTATAGTTTTCGAGTAAAATGCCTGTGACATACGGACAGACGGACAGACGGACAGACGGACATGACGAAACTATAAGGGTTCCGTTTTTGCCATTTTGGCTACGGAACCCTAAAAAAGATATGTATCGTCTTTACTTTTTTGAACACTTAACCTCCAATCCAATTCTTTTTTTTGTTAAACATAGGTTACAACTTAACCTTACTTATGCAAGTATTGTAGTTATACAAAATATAAGACCTCTATGTTTTACTTTTACGTTAACTAAACATTAAAAATTATAATCAACATTTGGACCCCTAGGTATGGTTCCCATCACGCAGGCAGCATTGCCCGAGCGAGGGTCGCCTGTTGCCTCCCAAAGCCGTTTGCCAAGAGCCCCTGTGCACCCTTACCCCACGGGCCAAGTGTCTCGACGCCAAAAGCTATGAATTCGTATTGGGCGCCGAGACAATAGGCATGATGACTCATGTTAAAATTGATAACATAGTGTTGCTAAATGGATAGTAAACCATCAAATTATTGTAATAAACTATAAATTACAAAATATAATTAATATCATAAAAAGATATGAACCTTGAAAGTTTAGAAAAAAAAATGCATTTTTTATTGTCCAGGTGTTAATTTAAAGCTACCAATAGAATCCTTACGCTTTTATAAAAACAAAATTGTATGACAACTATGGACCTAAACGCAGTATTTCGCGACCGAAACAGCAATTTACTTGATTTCCCCTACAATGATTAGTTCAAAATACTAAAGTGTGACGTCATACCTTTGAGTCAATCAGTATGAAGCGTTTCGGGTGCGGCCAGCGAGGTCCGTCTTTAACTCAATTTTTTGGGTATTTATGTTATTTTATGGTAGTTGCTCCCATACAAACATTTGTTCCTCTCCAAAAACTGGTTCAAATGGCATCGGGAAAAATTTTTAGTCATCATGCCTATTGTATTTTAACTCACGCGCCGCCGCCCCGGCGCGTGAGTTGGAGCATTCCGGAGCTTCTCAGCGGTGGTGATGCCTTTGGACAGCCCCTAGCTATGCCGATGTAGACTGCCCTCCAAGGTAATCGATGAGCTTGCCTACGCTCTCTTGGACCATCCTGACTGTGCGAACAAATCCTTGGCACCCAGGCGGTGTCAATTTATAATTGAATTTTGTGATATCATCTTTGAGGATTTCGTTTACCGATATCATCCACTCCATTTTTGTTGCGCTCGTCGAACAAGTACAGGTGCATACAAAATATAAGACCTCTATGTTTTACCGACAAGGTAGATGTACAAATGATTCCTTGGTTGAGCTACTTATCTATATTCAAACTGATGATGAAATAATGAACACAAAAAATAATAACTAATTAAAATGACAATACAGTAGTTTTGGATCTTAAATACTTGAAACGCATATCAAAATCTCTCAAAAAATACTATAACTATAGAATGCCTGGAATGGAACCGTGTAGCGTCGTTTAAGTAATCTTTAATGGTATAATAACGTAAATATATGAATAAAATGCATATAAACTTTACACATATGCCCACTTTAATTGATCTTGACTAGCCATCTCACCTTGTTTAGTAAAGTGCGAGGGAAACGCGCGTTGAAATGAAACGGGTATCATAAATATGTATACAATTTAGACAAACACTAAATTGGTTCAATACATTTCATAATAATTAAAAATGCAACATTGAAATGTAAGTTTCGTTTCTTGCTGTGGTTTGTTGTACCGTATATTAATGAAAAATATATAAAAGAAGTTAAATAAATGCACAGTTAAATGATGATATCAAATAATCGCAACAATTATTGTTTGTAGATTTTTCATACACTTAAATAGGGGTGTACTCATGTTAAAATTGATAACATAGTGTTGCTAAATGTATCAAATTATTGTAATAAAGTATAAATTAAAAGCACATAATTAAAATCATAAAAAGATGAAAGGTAAGAAAAATACATTTTTTTTATTGTCCAAGAGTAAATTTAAAGCTACCAAAAGAATCCTTACGCTTTTATAGAAATAAAATATTTCGCGACCGAAACAGGTTTACTTGATTTTCCATACAAAGATTAGTACAGTCGCCATCAGATACATCAGAGCGGCGAAAGCGCTCACAAATATCTGAACACGTCTCTAATGCCTCGACAATAGAGACGTGTTCAGATATTTGTGAGCGCTTTCGCCGCTCCGATATATCTGATGGCGACTGTACAAATAGCAGATTGTGATGTCATTTAGTATGAAGCGTTTTGCAGCCGCCAGCGAGATCCGTCTTTGATATTTTTTTGGGTATTTATGTACTTTAACTACAGTAAGCTCCCATTCAAACATTTTTTCCTCTCCAAAAACTGGTTCGAACATCGTAAAAAATCTTAGGTCCCATTCTTGGATCCGTTGCACGACTTGTAAACTTACAGTTTTACATACAATATGACAGTCTCTTTTTAATATAAGAAGTTGAAGAGAGACCGCATTACAAGTTACAAGTCAGTATTAAGTCTAACAAACGATGTTAGACAGATAGACAATTCTAATCATGGCATCCCGCTTGCACGCGCTCGCCGCATATTACGCACTCTTTCGCTCCTAATCGGGCGTATTGACACCTCAGATGTGCGAGAGCCAAGTTTATTCCAAGCCGTAAGAGTAACTAGCCTGGTTGTATACATATTTATGAGGCTACAGGCGTCTAACGCGTGTATAACTATAATAAATCTACGCGCACAGTAACTTGCAACATATTGCAAACGCGTGGGGGCATTCTCCAAAAAAAGCATATATACAAAAAACCGGGTTTCTAGTATTAAGTAGTACTGGTGCCCCAGATTGTAAGTAGAAACACCAGGGCCATACAAATAATATATATACATCATGTATGACAACGTGGAATGGAAAAAATTGAACACTATCTGCATCAATAATACTCCGAATAGGGTACACAGTGCGCGAGCATTTGCCTCGCGAGGCAGACTCGGCGAGGCTACTTACTCAGTTTGATCACATGCAATAAACAAAATTAACCATTCCGGTAAATATGTTACCTGAGCAATAATATAGTTATCCGACTTTTATTCTCACAGATTTTTAAGAAAATCGCGAAAAATTATAAACCGTGTGTAAAGGTGCCAGAGACTGGAATTACGTCACAATTTACGGTCTAACTTTTCGAATTTGATATGTTTTAATTAAAAATTACATTTAGCGAGTAATAAAAAACTCGTGTAACTTCAAATTTCATCATCTATCGAACTAAATCATAAAATGGCCCACATGAAAAATTCAATGTAGTAAAGTGCCGAGGCACTCTGAGCGAGCAACATTCCCGAGGTTGCCTCGCGGCAAATGCGAATGTGTCCTTCACTAAGTAAAACTAATAATGGCCTACAAAATTGCGTTTTTTTTTGGAAAACGCCCGTAAAGGCTTTCGACTCGCGAATAATTTTGAGGTAGAGTTCAATTTCACTATAGCGATCACAATAAATTACTCTAAAACATTAATAATACTCATTGCTTGCGGAAGCGTGTTCTCGCGCCGTCCCTCTCGCTCCTCGCCGCGATGAAAGGGACGGCGTGATAGCTGGCTGGATGGACAGATAGAGGGAGCGTCACTGAGCGCTCGCTTCGCCCTGAAAAAAAAAGAATTAGAGATGTTACCCTAAGGTAATGTGCGAGCAACGAGAAAAAGATGAAAGATTTTAAATAAAGATGAACAAAAACAGAAACACACGTAATAACATGTACTTACAGTGAACGGCGTAACAGCGAGATATAAAAATGTGTCAAATCAGCGTGTCATCATCATCATTATCATATCAGCCGAAAGACGTCCACTGCTGGACATAGGCCTCCCCCAAAGATTGCCAAAGTGACCGGTCCCGCGCCACCCGCATCCAGCGGACTCCCGCGACCTTTACCAGGTCATCAGTCCACCTTGTGGGGGGCCTACCCAAATGAGCATGTGTCACACCTAATTTGTTTAGAGATATTTTTGATGACTGCAGAAAAAGTTTCTGTCAAAAATTGCATTTTTGGTACAAGCTTTTATTGCCAGCTGTACTTTTCTGTATACCGTCATCAATTACTCATTGAGACGATTATAACGAGCCCAAACTCAACGGGATGACGTCGGTTAAGTACTGAATTCCCATGGCCACCTTCTGTCTCCATCATCAGATCAACTCGATGGTACCATAATATTAAATTGTCATCCAAACTATACTAATGCCCAAATTTCAGCTCAATGGGATAACGGCAAGTGACTGAAAAATGGATTACAAATGTTGACGAACAGGTCAAGTTAATATAAAGCTTGTAACAAGTGAAATCAAAGGAATTTTCATAAAACCCAACTGCTTTTTACAAATATTATAGCCTATGTCACTCCCACGATTAAGAGGAATCCAACGAAACCTCATATGTCGAAATCCGTCTAACGGTTTAGGCTGTAGGGCGTGCCAAAGAATAAGACATACTCACATACATACATATATACATACATACGCTCGAAAAACATAACCCTCCTTCCCTTCGGCAGTCGGGTAAAACGCCTATACGCGCTGAGGGACAGGATATTTGAATTTGTGTCTAGTTCCCACATTTGTTTATTTATTTATTTAGTTATATTTGGAGAGCCAACAGCTACAGAAACAATGATATTATAGACAGAATACAAAAGCCAATTACAGGTTCCCACCGACAGCATAAGTGTAAGTAAACATTTGTGAGATCACTATTTTTGCATTAATGAGATTTCCTAGGGGTTATAAAATGTAGGAACTTATTTATTAATTTAACTAAACTATATATACCAACGTCATAAGGGTAGTAACACACTATGATGGACTTTAAGCTATTAACTTAAGGCTACGCTCACTCAAAGAAATTCCTCGTCAGTTTACGCCTCACAGCAGGAATATTACTGTTAGATATGTCAATATCAAGGTCTTTAGTTAGCCCATTAACTTTTTTACAGTAACGAATTAGAAAACTGGTCTGCCTGTAATTACGCGGGGCCTTTGCCTTTTAGAGGGGGATAATGTCTTTTTATTTAGTTCTAGACGGAATATTGAATGAACGTTTATCCAATAAATCGGAGCAGTCTACATTACCATTTAAAATGTTTAAAATGTAAGTAATATCCGCTACGTCCCGACGCATGGAAAGCGGAAGGTGATGCTTTTTACAGATATGGATGTATTCCGATGATTTGTGCTATTGTCTATGCTTACACCCTTGTCACTCATGTGTGTATGTGTGTGTGACTCCCTCTATTCTATTCTTCCCCTATGCTACTATGACTGACACTTTCTCTATGATTTAGATACCCCCGGGTATCGCCCCTAGAAGGCTGGGGCCGGTTTGCCCCCACCGCCCGAGCTGCGCTACGAACATAAGCCTCTGAGTAGTCTGAACATGTTACCTTTCCATTTTCCCTCTCGCTAGGCGGGTTCGGCTCGCTGAGAGTGAGTGCCACCTTTAAAAAAAACAGGAATTTATTATCAAACAGGCTTTTGATGAAATTTGGCCAGACATCGGTATTTTTGGACCATAAATGTGATGTTTATAGGTTACGAAACGATTTTCCATCGATATACAGTCGTGGCCAGATAGTTAAGAACACGTGCCCCCTGACAGTATTTAGTGTGGTGTGGTGTGTTACCTGCGGCGGGTCAGCGAGCATGGTCCAGTCGGCGTCGGGCGCGGGCAGCCACTCGACGCAGGCCAGGAACTCGCGGCCCGAGAAGCCCCCGGCCGCGTACAGCGCGCCGCCGAGCTCGGCCAGCCCCAGGCCTGCGCGCGCGCGCCGCAACGGCGGCCCGGACTGCCACGTGCCCCCTGACAGTATCTAGTGTGGTGTGGTGTGTTACCTGCGGCGGGTCAGCGAGCATGGTCCAGTCGGCGTCGGGCGCGGGCAGCCACTCGACGCAGGCCAGGAACTCGCGGCCCGAGAAGCCCCCGGCCGCGTACAGCGCGCCGCCGAGCTCGGCCAGCCCCAGGCCTGCGCGCGCGCGCCGCAACGGCGGCCCGGACTGCCACGTGCCCCCTGACGAACAATTACTTTCTATAATAACCATCTTGATATAACTAGTGGCTCCGCAAGCTGTAAAACTCGCGAGCCTGACTTAAAAAAAAAACGAAAATGTGACTGATGTAAGATAGTGCTTTTCTCCAAAAATGTAAGGAAATCAAATAATATTTTCAGAGCGAGCGAGTCTGTCAATGACCTATCAAGTTCCCGCCTAACTTATTGTATGTATTCACCACAAAATCTCAAAAATATGTACCTTATTTCTGCAACAATAAGGTTGTACATATTTTGAATCTTTGAGTGAATACAATATTGGTGCCCTTGACTGTACACGGCATGACTCATGGTTCCAGTTACAGTTACAATACATAAAAAATTAAAAACATTAGAATCAATCACAAATTTTATGTTTCTGTAATTAAAATTATTATAGATTAAACGGGATTGAAATCGTAACGCATTTTAGTTAGTTATGAATTTCATTTCGATAAATATTGTTATTTCTTCATTTAAAACTATTTGAGACATTTTTAAAAACGACACTTCGATCACTTACAAAAGTAAGCGTTTTGTCTATGACAATTAAAAAAGAAAACTCGGGAAAACTTTAAGCACACTACAGACGGGCGCAATTTGTCACACCAACTTGCAATCGTTGGAAAGAGACAGCCATACACTACTAATCAGTCTAACTATAGCAAGTTGTTGTGACGAATTGCTAGGCCTTTAAACGTACGAGCACTTGACTGTTTGTAGTGATTTGTCTTAGTCGAAACCATAGTTAAAAGGTAAAAAAAGTTTACAGTAATGGAATTTCATACACTTTCCTGGCTGCTTAAACTGTACAGTAATGACTTTTAATATTTTAAAATTGCGCTCATCAGTAACTAGGAACTTCACGTACTATTTTTGCTACAGTAAGGCGAACATTTCCGAGTATGTTGGAGAAATAGTACATTACTGCAGAGGCCGGGAAATAGCAATTCGTTGATGAGTTGATATTGTCGGATGAAGCGAAACTGAATCCGACAATAGAGACTAATCCACGAATTGCAATTCCCGCCGAAGCAGATATAGTGCTTTTCTCCATAAATGCGAGGAAATCAAATAATATTTTCACTAATTTTAAAACAGCGAGTATGTAACCTATCATGTTCCCGCCCAACTTATTTTTTTTAAAGTTTATACACGACATGACTCAGGTGCCAGTTTCAAATGACTCACATAAAAAATTAAAAACATTAGAATCGATTACAATTTTATGTTTTATGTAATTAAAATTATTAAAGATTAAACGGGAGACAAAACTAAACGCATTTTAGTTCGTTTTGAATATTATTTCGAAAATATTTTCATTTCTTCAGTTAATACTATTTGAGACATTTTTTAAAACGTCACTTCGATCTCTTGCAAAAGTAATCGTTTTGTCTATGGCAATTGAAAAATATAAAACTTCTAACCAGTCTAACTATAGCAAGTTGTTATGACAAATTGCTAGGCCTTTAAACTTACAAGCATTTGGCTGTTTGTAGTGATTTGTCTTGGTCAAAACATATGATTAAAAGGTAAAAAAGTACACAGTAAAGGAATTTCATAAATTTTCCTGGCCGCTAAAATTATACAATAATGACTTTTAACTTTTTAAATTTGCGCTTGTCAGTAACGAGGAACTTCACGTACTATTTTTGCTACAGTAAGGCGCACATTTCCGAGCATATTGGAGAAAAGTAAATTATCGATGAAAAACCGGCCAAGTGCGTGTCGGACCACGCAAAACGAAGGGTTCCGTGCCTAATAAAAAGGTCGTATCGTCACAGAAATTTTAGGGCACTTACGTCCTTTTCTTTGAGGAAGGCAGTTTTTCAGCAATATCTCGAAAACCTCTGAACCGATCTTGTTCAAAACAATTTTCGGTGAATGAAATTAATAAGCCCTATGTCCATGAATTTTTCCATATTTTTAAAATACACCATTCAAAAATTAGAGGGGGGGGGACAGAATTTTAGTGACTTTCGGGGCGATTATCTCCAACCCTATTCACTTAATCAAAAAAAATGTTAAGAAACCTTATATTTATTTTGAAAGGCCTATCGATTGATGTGCCACACGGGGGGTCACAATGAAAAATTTTTTTTTGACTTTTAGTTTTATGTATGGAGAGCACCCCTAAAAAAATTTTTTTTGTCATTTTAATTACAAAACTATGTAGCGGCTAACAAAATACACCTATCCTCAAAATTTTATTCAAATACACCTTATAGTTTTCGAGTAAAATGCCTGTGACATACGAACAGACGGACAGACGGACATGACGAAACTATAAGGGTTCCGTTTTTGCCATTTTGGCTACGGAACCCTAAAAACCGCGTCTAAAGAAATTAGTCGGCGGAGACGCTCGGATGTACTCACAAAATCTTCAGTCACTTATAAGATCAGATCTACATTTAAGCCAGTTAACCTCCTAAGGCTTTAATAAACGAAAATCATGTCTTTGCTTATCTTTTTGTTTCAAATTTCAATGCTGTTTTGTTTTATATTTATTTATTTATAATCATACTCTTATGGACTTACCATTACCCAAAACGTCCAAAAGATAGTTATGGATGTTTTCTATGTATTTATTATTTATTTGTCTATATAAGTATGTACATCGTCGATTAGTACCCATAGTACAGTCACGGACTTTAATCGTTGAGCCATTTAGGTGTCAACTAATTTTGGTTTTTAATAGTTAAGTTATGAATAACCAGTAAAAAGTGAGCTCTAAATGGTTCAATGATTAAAGTCCGTGACTGCACAAGATTTGCTTAGTTTGGGACTAAGTCAATATGTGTGAGCTTGTCCTCAATTTTTTTTTACCAGTTTGCTAAGGCGCTGAACTTAAAAGTACTAATTGTAACATTTCTAACATAATTTCAAGTCTTAGTGATGCCCAAAGCAAACAGGTCTTCTGTGACCTTTCCAAGGCATTTGATTGTGTAGATCATAGTACCTTAATTTGTAAACTTAAATTTTATGGCATTAGAGGACATGCATTAGATCTCAATGAGTCATATTTAACACAAAGGAATCAAAAGGCAGCGATAAAAGGGGCCATTTCGTCAGAGACAGTGGTGGAGATGGGAGTACCTCAAGGATCTATTTTAGGTCCATTCCTGTTCCTTGTTTATGTAAATGATCTACCATATATGGTAAGCCGAAGATCAGGCATTGTCATGTTCGCCGATGACACCTCGTTACTGTTCAAGGTTAATAGGAAAGATACTGAACTCATTGAACCAAATAATACCCTGTCCATGATATCTCACTGGTTTGCTGCCAATAACTTAGTGTTGAATACGAAAAAAAAAAAATGTATAAAATAGGAAGTAGGTTGAGCTCCGCTGCTTTTGCAGTCAGGAGAATAAGGCAGCTTACCAATGTAGCAACGGCACGGTTAGTTTACTTCGCATACTTTAACAGTATAATTACTTATGGTCTTATTTTATGGGGATCAGCGGCTGTTAGAAAAAGGGCCGTTAGAGCAATTTATAACCTCGGGTCGCGTGAGTCATTAAGAGAATTCTTCAAGGAAACAGATATTCTAACACTGCTGTCGCTATACGTATTTGAAATAATAATGTATGTTAGGAAGAATTTATACAACTACCCAACAAACACTGATAGGCCTAAGATTACCAGAAGCGCAGGGAAGCTCAAAACAACTTTTTACAGGCTAGTAAAAGCAAAAAAGTCGTTCTTGGAAAATTGTATAAAATTCTACAATAAAATTCCAAAACACATTACCGAACTTACTGACTCTAAATTCAAATCTGTCGTAAAGCGGACACTTATTTCAAAAGCATATTATAAGATAAACGACTACATCATGGATATTTGGCAGCGATAAAATGCTGCACTAGAAATCTATCGTAAAATAAATAGGGTTTCTACTGTAGCAATGTAATTTTAAAATTTTACAATACTCTGACACTAAAATGATATATTGTATACTGTTTTGAAAAATTGACACCTCGCCGAGTTTTTTACGCCGGTTCTTCTCGAGGCAGAGGTTTACTTTCCGAACCGGTGGTAGTTTATCGACATTCATAGGTGCATG
Source organism: Epinotia nisella (assembly GCA_932294315.1). Lineage (NCBI taxonomy): Eukaryota > Metazoa > Arthropoda > Insecta > Lepidoptera > Tortricidae > Epinotia > Epinotia nisella. Next base: position 15,100,306 of record OW028693.1, read on the forward strand.
TAATATGCCTAAATTGAAGAATAAATCACTTTGACTTTAACAGCATATGCTGGGGCTTATAACAAAAGTCCGAAGTGAAGTGTCGGGTACCTGCGGGCTCTGAACCTGGGACTAGCCAGTCGACGCGGCGCAGCGAGGCGGCTCCGTCGGAGCCCCCCGCGAGCACGAGGCGGCCGCGCCACGCGCAGCCCCCCATGGAGCGACGCGCCGAGGGGAGAAGCGGACCCGCGCTCCAGCCCGCCTGCGAACACATCACAATGCACAATTATTGACGAGGCGCGGAAAGAAACGGGTTGCCAAGAGACGAGTCCGGCAATCCCGGTTTCCGCCAAGGTATATAAGTATAAATCCGCCAAATATGGTGCTTTTCTCTAACATGTGAGAAAATAATACAGACATTACAAAATAGTATTTTATACAATTGTGGCACTCTTTGGGGGAGGCCTATGTCCAGCAGTGGACGTCTTTGGGCTGATATGATGATTTTATACAATCGTTACACAATGAGGGCTCTTTAAGTCGAGTACTGTGTTGAGGTACGAGAATTTAAGAGCTAATTGTGTAACTAAGCTATTTGCTATCAACTAACCAGATTACAGCTAGTATTAAAATCGACCAATCAGAAAGCAGAATTCTATTCATACATTGGTGTTTTTAGTCCCTAATTCACAATCATTAAAAAAATAAACACATCTGACCGTCAATAGCCGCGTTCAAGCGTGGTTGGTGGCATACATGGCATAAGCTATAAGATTAAGCGGGATTGACTGCTGTCTATCTCGCTTTATCTTATGCCCCGTATGCTGTCCGCCACGCTCGTTTGGACGCGGTTATTGACCGTCAGAGGTGTTTATTCGTAGTGTCATTATATTGTATCTGTGTCAAAGCAGTATATTGAAAAAAACATGCTGCCAAACTTAACAATCTTTTCGCTGTGGAATTTATTATTGACTGTGGATACTCTTTGTTTTTACTATTTTCTCGCAGTCGAAGTGAACAGCAGAGTGCTCAATGTGCTCGGAAATGTGCGCCTTATTGTAGCAAAAATAGTACGTGAAGTTCCTCATTACTGACGAGGGCAAATTTAAAAAGTTAAAAGTCATTACTGTGCAGTTTTAGCGGCCAGGAAAATGTATGAAATTCCATTACTGTCTACTATTTTACCTTTTAATCATATGTTTTGCAATCAAAAGCCAATTTGTCATAACAACTTACTATAGTCAAGTTTTGTTTTTAATTGTAAGGCCTGAACCACACTGGCGCGGGCTGCGGTGGCAGTCAATAGTAAATTTGACAGCTAATGACAAGTTTACTATTGACCGCCGCGGCCAGGCCGCGCCAGTCCGAGTCCAGTGACAGCGCCACGCGTCGCACCCGCCGAGCACGAGTGACCTCGGGGTCGTTCAGTGACCCGTGTGACTGTACCTCGGGGTCATCCAGTGACCCGTGTGACTGTACCTCGGGGTCGTCCAGTGACCCGTGTGACTGTACCTCGGGGTCGTCATGTGACCCGTGTGACTGTATCACGGGGTCGTCCAGTGAGCCGTGTGACTGTACTTCGGGGTCGTCCAATGACAGGAGCTCCGTGGACGCCAGGCAGCGCTACGCGTCGCACCGGCCGAGCGCCCATAGCGACCTCGCAGCACGGCCCTCTGTGATTGTACCTCGGGGTCGTCCAGTGACCCGTGTGAATGTACCTCGGGGTCGTCCAGTGACAGCAGCTCCGTGGACGCCAGGCAGCGCCACGCGTCGCACCGGCCGAGCGCCCATAGCGACCTCGCAGCACGGCCCTGTGTGATTGTACCTCGGGGTCGTCCAGTGACAGCAGCTCCGTGGACGCCAGGCAGCGCCACGCGTCGCACCGGCCGAGCGCCCATAGCGACCTCGCAGCACGGCCCTGTGTGATTGTACCTCGGGGTCGTCCAGTGACAGCAGCTCCGTGGACGCCAGGCAACGCCACGCGTCGCACCCGCCGAGCGCCCAGAGAGAGCCACGCCAGCACACCGCGCTGCATTGGGAGCGCCCCGTCGTTAGTGGACGGACGTCCGACCAGGAATCGGTTGCTGGATCATATCTGGACAAGCAAATTTAACAATTTAATTACTGACTAAATTTTTAGGAGTAAATAAATAAATAATAAATAAGGAGTAATTTTCCTTTTCAACTAACACCCACTTGCCTAGGCCGTTCTCGCCGCCCTGAGGAACATAGATAGTTACCTGTGCACGGCCTTGAGGCTGCGGCCGCCGGCCCAGCCGCCCAGCACGTAGAGCGCGGCGCGCGCGGCGTCGGCGGCGGCGGCCGCGTACGAGCGCGCGCCGGGCAGCCGCGCGCGCTTCACCCACTTGCCTAGGCCGTTCTCGCCGCCCTGAGGAACATAGATAGTTACCTGTGCACGGCCTTGAGGCTGCGGCCGCCGGCCCAGCCGCCCAGCACGTAGAGCGCGGCGCGCGCGGCGTCGGCGGCGGCGGCCGCGTACGAGCGCGCGCCGGGCAGCCGCGCGCGCTTCACCCACTTGCCTAGGCCGTTCTCGCCGCCCTGAGGAACATAGATAGTTACCTGTGCACGGCCTTGAGGCTGCGGCCGCCGGCCCAGCCGCCCAGCACGTAGAGCGCGGCGCGCGCGGCGTCGGCGGCGGCGGCCGCGTACGAGCGCGCGCCGGGCAGCCGCGCGCGCTTCACCCACTTGCCTAGGCCGTTCTCGCCGCCCTGAGGAACATAGATAGTTACCTGTGCACGGCCTTGAGGCTGCGGCCGCCGGCCCAGCCGCCCAGCACGTAGAGCGCGGCGCGCGCGGCGTCGGCGGCGGCGGCCGCGTACGAGCGCGCGCCGGGCAGCCGCGCGCGCTTCACCCACTTGCCTAGGCCGTTCTCGCCGCCCTGAGGAACATAGATAGTTACCTGTGCACGGCCTTGAGGCTGCGGCCGCCGGCCCAGCCGCCCAGCACGTAGAGCGCGGCGCGCGCGGCGTCGGCGGCGGCGGCCGCGTACGAGCGCGCGCCGGGCAGCCGCGCGCGCTTCACCCACTTGCCTAGGCCGTTCTCGCCGCCCTGAGGAACATAGATAGTTACCTGTGCACGGCCTTGAGGCTGCGGCCGCCGGCCCAGCCGCCCAGCACGTAGAGCGCGGCGCGCGCGGCGTCGGCGGCGGCGGCCGCGTACGAGCGCGCGCCGGGCAGCCGCGCGCGCTTCACCCACTTGCCTAGGCCGTTCTCGCCGCCCTGAGGAACATAGATAGTTACCTGTGCACGGCCTTGAGGCTGCGGCCGCCGGCCCAGCCGCCCAGCACGTAGAGCGCGGCGCGCGCGGCGTCGGCGGCGGCGGCCGCGTACGAGCGCGCGCCGGGCAGCCGCGCGCGCTTCACCCACTTGCCTAGGCCGTTCTCGCCGCCCTGAGGAACATAGATAGTTACCTGTGCACGGCCTTGAGGCTGCGGCCGCCGGCCCAGCCGCCCAGCACGTAGAGCGCGGCGCGCGCGGCGTCGGCGGCGGCGGCCGCGTACGAGCGCGCGCCGGGCAGCCGCGCGCGCTTCACCCACTTGCCTAGGCCGTTCTCGCCGCCCTGAGGAACATAGATAGTTACCTGTGCACGGCCTTGAGGCTGCGGCCGCCGGCCCAGCCGCCCAGCACGTAGAGCGCGGCGCGCGCGGCGTCGGCGGCGGCGGCCGCGTACGAGCGCGCGCCGGGCAGCCGCGCGCGCTTCACCCACTTGCCTAGGCCGTTCTCGCCGCCCTGAGGAACATAGATAGTTACCTGTGCACGGCCTTGAGGCTGCGGCCGCCGGCCCAGCCGCCCAGCACGTAGAGCGCGGCGCGCGCGGCGTCGGCGGCGGCGGCCGCGTACGAGCGCGCGCCGGGCAGCCGCGCGCGCTTCACCCACTTGCCTAGGCCGTTCTCGCCGCCCTGAGGAACATAGATAGTTACCTGTGCACGGCCTTGAGGCTGCGGCCGCCGGCCCAGCCGCCCAGCACGTAGAGCGCGGCGCGCGCGGCGTCGGCGGCGGCGGCCGCGTACGAGCGCGCGCCGGGCAGCCGCGCGCGCTTCACCCACTTGCCTAGGCCGTTCTCGCCGCCCTGAGGAACATAGATAGTTACCTGTGCACGGCCTTGAGGCTGCGGCCGCCGGCCCAGCCGCCCAGCACGTAGAGCGCGGCGCGCGCGGCGTCGGCGGCGGCGGCCGCGTACGAGCGCGCGCCGGGCAGCCGCGCGCGCTTCACCCACTTGCCTAGGCCGTTCTCGCCGCCCTGAGGAACATAGATAGTTACCTGTGCACGGCCTTGAGGCTGCGGCCGCCGGCCCAGCCGCCCAGCACGTAGAGCGCGGCGCGCGCGGCGTCGGCGGCGGCGGCCGCGTACGAGCGCGCGCCGGGCAGCCGCGCGCGCTTCACCCACTTGCCTAGGCCGTTCTCGCCGCCCTGAGGAACATAGATAGTTACCTGTGCACGGCCTTGAGGCTGCGGCCGCCGGCCCAGCCGCCCAGCACGTAGAGCGCGGCGCGCGCGGCGTCGGCGGCGGCGGCCGCGTACGAGCGCGCGCCGGGCAGCCGCGCGCGCTTCACCCACTTGCCTAGGCCGTTCTCGCCGCCCTGAGGAACATAGATAGTTACCTGTGCACGGCCTTGAGGCTGCGGCCGCCGGCCCAGCCGCCCAGCACGTAGAGCGCGGCGCGCGCGGCGTCGGCGGCGGCGGCCGCGTACGAGCGCGCGCCGGGCAGCCGCGCGCGCTTCACCCACTTGCCTAGGCCGTTCTCGCCGCCCTGAGGAACATAGATAGTTACCTGTGCACGGCCTTGAGGCTGCGGCCGCCGGCCCAGCCGCCCAGCACGTAGAGCGCGGCGCGCGCGGCGTCGGCGGCGGCGGCCGCGTACGAGCGCGCGCCGGGCAGCCGCGCGCGCTTCACCCACTTGCCTAGGCCGTTCTCGCCGCCCTGAGGAACATAGATAGTTACCTGTGCACGGCCTTGAGGCTGCGGCCGCCGGCCCAGCCGCCCAGCACGTAGAGCGCGGCGCGCGCGGCGTCGGCGGCGGCGGCCGCGTACGAGCGCGCGCCGGGCAGCCGCGCGCGCTTCACCCACTTGCCTAGGCCGTTCTCGCCGCCCTGAGGAACATAGATAGTTACCTGTGCACGGCCTTGAGGCTGCGGCCGCCGGCCCAGCCGCCCAGCACGTAGAGCGCGGCGCGCGCGGCGTCGGCGGCGGCGGCCGCGTACGAGCGCGCGCCGGGCAGCCGCGCGCGCTTCACCCACTTGCCTAGGCCGTTCTCGCCGCCCTGAGGAACATAGATAGTTACCTGTGCACGGCCTTGAGGCTGCGGCCGCCGGCCCAGCCGCCCAGCACGTAGAGCGCGGCGCGCGCGGCGTCGGCGGCGGCGGCCGCGTACGAGCGCGCGCCGGGCAGCCGCGCGCGCTTCACCCACTTGCCTAGGCCGTTCTCGCCGCCCTGAGGAACATAGATAGTTACCTGTGCACGGCCTTGAGGCTGCGGCCGCCGGCCCAGCCGCCCAGCACGTAGAGCGCGGCGCGCGCGGCGTCGGCGGCGGCGGCCGCGTACGAGCGCGCGCCGGGCAGCCGCGCGCGCTTCACCCACTTGCCTAGGCCGTTCTCGCCGCCCTGAGGAACATAGATAGTTACCTGTGCACGGCCTTGAGGCTGCGGCCGCCGGCCCAGCCGCCCAGCACGTAGAGCGCGGCGCGCGCGGCGTCGGCGGCGGCGGCCGCGTACGAGCGCGCGCCGGGCAGCCGCGCGCGCTTCACCCACTTGCCTAGGCCGTTCTCGCCGCCCTGAGGAACATAGATAGTTACCTGTGCACGGCCTTGAGGCTGCGGCCGCCGGCCCAGCCGCCCAGCACGTAGAGCGCGGCGCGCGCGGCGTCGGCGGCGGCGGCCGCGTACGAGCGCGCGCCGGGCAGCCGCGCGCGCTTCACCCACTTGCCTAGGCCGTTCTCGCCGCCCTGAGGAACATAGATAGTTACCTGTGCACGGCCTTGAGGCTGCGGCCGCCGGCCCAGCCGCCCAGCACGTAGAGCGCGGCGCGCGCGGCGTCGGCGGCGGCGGCCGCGTACGAGCGCGCGCCGGGCAGCCGCGCGCGCTTCACCCACTTGCCTAGGCCGTTCTCGCCGCCCTGAGGAACATAGATAGTTACCTGTGCACGGCCTTGAGGCTGCGGCCGCCGGCCCAGCCGCCCAGCACGTAGAGCGCGGCGCGCGCGGCGTCGGCGGCGGCGGCCGCGTACGAGCGCGCGCCGGGCAGCCGCGCGCGCTTCACCCACTTGCCTAGGCCGTTCTCGCCGCCCTGAGGAACATAGATAGTTACCTGTGCACGGCCTTGAGGCTGCGGCCGCCGGCTCAGCCGCCCAGCACGTAGAGCGCGGCGCGCGCGGCGTCGGCGGCGGCGGCCGCGTACGAGCGCGCGCCGGGCAGCCGCGCGCGCTTCACCCACTTGCCTAGGCCGTTCTCGCCGCCCTGAGGAACATAGATAGTTACCTGTGCACGGCCTTGAGGCTGCGGCCGCCGGCCCAGCCGCCCAGCACGTAGAGCGCGGCGCGCGCGGCGTCGGCGGCGGCGGCCGCGTACGAGCGCGCGCCGGGCAGCCGCGCGCGCTTCACCCACTTGCCTAGGCCGTTCTCGCCGCCCTGAGGAACATAGATAGTTACCTGTGCACGGCCTTGAGGCTGCGGCCGCCGGCCCAGCCGCCCAGCACGTAGAGCGCGGCGCGCGCGGCGTCGGCGGCGGCGGCCGCGTACGAGCGCGCGCCGGGCAGCCGCGCGCGCTTCACCCACTTGCCTAGGCCGTTCTCGCCGCCCTGAGGAACATAGATAGTTACCTGTGCACGGCCTTGAGGCTGCGGCCGCCGGCCCAGCCGCCCAGCACGTAGAGCGCGGCGCGCGCGGCGTCGGCGGCGGCGGCCGCGTACGAGCGCGCGCCGGGCAGCCGCGCGCGCTTCACCCACTTGCCTAGGCCGTTCTCGCCGCCCTGAGGAACATAGATAGTTACCTGTGCACGGCCTTGAGGCTGCGGCCGCCGGCCCAGCCGCCCAGCACGTAGAGCGCGGCGCGCGCGGCGTCGGCGGCGGCGGCCGCGTACGAGCGCGCGCCGGGCAGCCGCGCGCGCTTCACCCACTTGCCTAGGCCGTTCTCGCCGCCCTGAGGAACATAGATAGTTACCTGTGCACGGCCTTGAGGCTGCGGCCGCCGGCCCAGCCGCCCAGCACGTAGAGCGCGGCGCGCGCGGCGTCGGCGGCGGCGGCCGCGTACGAGCGCGCGCCGGGCAGCCGCGCGCGCTTCACCCACTTGCCTAGGCCGTTCTCGCCGCCCTGAGGAACATAGATAGTATATCACTTGGGACATCGGAGCGGAAAGGTTCTCGAGTGCGATCCCGAACCGCAACGCTTACGCGGATGGGACTGGACATGGGACCCTCCTCAAAGTGGACTGATGTCCTGGCAAGGTCGCCATGAGGTGTAGAGGGGGGGTTTGGATAGAAAGACGAGTATACTTGTAAGCGATTGTAATGCAACTAAAAATACACCACTCTCTCTGTCTCAATCTTATATCTAGACATACTCACTTATACTATATACTGCACACCTCGAAGGTCGCAGGAGTCCGGCCATCGGGGCTTTTGGAGGATGATGATTACTATAGAGGGAAAGTTGGGAATGCCAACCGAGTGTGTTATAGATATAGACCAGAAAAACGAAGCGGACAATCTCTAGTTCGGGCCGATAGGCCGATGTGTATAGTGCAAGAGCCGAAGTATGTGTACCTAATATTACAACGTGGTTAATCAACCAACACACAAACATTACCTCCTCAAACGCGTCCACCGAGTCCAACTCGTTGTGTCCATCCGAGCCGCCCAGCGCGTACAGTTTCCCTTCCAGCGCAGCCGCTGGGAACCGCGCGCGCGCTCCGCGCATGTCGGCCAGCGCCGACCACGCGTTGGTCGCCGGGCAGTACGCCTCGCAGCCGCGCAGCACGCGCGCGCGGTCGTAACTGTCAACACATTACACGGTCAGAATAAGTAGCCGTGTGTTCTAAAAAGTCAAAATTATGTACACACTTTCTATTTTACTAGTACATTAATGCAGAGGGTGCCAGTTTCTGAACGCATTTTAGCGGGTTTATGGTATGTGTGTAAATGAAATGAAATATATTTTTCATCACACTTGCTCGTCAATGGCGTTATTACTTGCGAGCGTGCAGAGCAGTTATAGCCGTTTTACCTCCCACGGGCTGTTAAGTTTAGTTTTAAAATAATAGAACCCTCTGATTGGCTTAAGCAAATCTGGTTGCTGTGTGATTGGTTGAATAAAAAAATCTAGTTGGTCACGACGCCCCGCCCCGCAAGAATACTGCTCTGTGATTGGTTGAAATATTGAACTGCGCGCTCTACTAGCACTGATCTGGAAGTGAAGTTGTCAATTTTTGATTGGTGCTGCTGTATGAAACTTACATTTTTCTGTCTTTTGTTGTTATTTATTTCCTCGCAAATGTGATGAAAAACATTGTGTATAACACGGGCGTAAGAATATTGCAAACTCGAGTCATCAAAAGCCCTCCGCCTTCGGCGTCGGGCTTCTGATAGACTCTCGTTAGCAATATTCCACTTACGCCCCTCGTTGAACAATGTACTATTATTTCCGGAAAAAGCAATACAGAACAGAGGCTATGGTCCCACACTAGGCTGGGCCTGTCCCGTGGAAACCAGACAGTACCGGTTAACAGTTAATAAAAGTTTTTTTCTCCGATATGCTCGGAAATGTGCGCCTTACTGTAGCAAAAATAGTACGTGAAGTTCCTCGTTACTGACAAGCGCAAATTTAAAAAGTTAAAAGTCATTACTGTACAGTTTTAGCGGCCAGGAAAATGTATGATATTCCATTACTGTATACTTTTTTACCTTTTAACCATATGTTTTGAGTAAGACAAATCACTACAAACAGCCCAAGTGGTCACGTTTAAAGGCTGGCTCTCTTTCCAACTATTGCAAATTGGTGTGACAAATTGCGCCCGTTTGTAGTGTGCTTAAAGTTTTCCTGAGTTTTCTTTTTTTTAATTGTCATAGACAAAACGCTTACTTTTGTAAGTGATCGAAATGACGATATAAAAGGTGGGAACCAAAATTGTTCAGAATTTGATTCTCTACGAGTTTAGTCCTCTTCATTTATGCCGTAAAGTTGAAAATAAACGAAATGAAAATATTTTGAATTTGTCGCTTTTTTCAAATTCAATTTCCAAAATATCGATCCTAGAAGAATAATTGTGAGAACCAAACTTGTAGAGAATCAAATTTCCTACAATTTTTGTCCTCACGGTTTTACTGTAAAATCAAAAATAGCCGAGTCATTCAAGAAAAACCGTTTTTCGAATATACACAGGAGCCTGATTCAGTCTACTTTTTGAATTTACACTCCCAGTGACCCCCCACCCCGAGGGACCTACGAAAAAAATTCCAAGAACTGATTATTCACGGGTAGGGTCGGTTTTTTGGATATAATGACTGGGCTACTTCTATAGTGTTTAGTGTTCTGTGCTCCATAGGCTTCTGTGACGCTACGGTAAGCTTGTTCACCACCAACCTGGTAAAAAAAATATATACGACGAACGACTTCGCAAAACTGCGTTTAAGAAACGTGACATACCCGCCGCAAACCAACAGTCGTTGTCCGAGCGCGGCGGCCCCGTGAGCGCAGCGCCCGCCCGCTAGCTCCGCTCGCCGCTCGCCTTCCGCCTCCGGTGGAGCATCCTGCATACAATCACTAGTGTTACATTCTTGGAGAAACTCGAAGGTGTAGCTTTGGCTGTAACGAAGCCTGGGGCATGTTAAGCGATATTAGCAGTCGCAAAGTTGAAGCAGCCCGAGTTGTCAAAGTTTGTGGTGCGAGCAAGGCGGTTCCTCTACAGGAAAATCACGAATTTGTACGCTTTTCGCATGGTGGATTTAGGTTGAACTCATCATCATCATATCATCCGAAAGACGCCCACTGCTGGACATAGGCCTCCCCCAAAGAGTGCCAAAGTGACCGGTCCTGCGCCACACGCATCCAGCGGACTCCCGCGACCTTTACCAGGTCATCGGTCCACCTTGTGGGGGAATCCGAATCGCTAAACTTAGGTTGAACTACCGGAGGAGAAACGCCACCAGCGACTCAAATGCGCCTGGCAAGGGATCCGGAACAACAAAACTATAGTCCAGCTAACCTGTGTGTGTCTATGCTTGCCGCCGCGGGCCAATGAACCGCCAGCGGGCCGCCGGGCCTCGCCGCCACAAGTATTCCGTGCACGGCCCGAGCGTCCGCGTCGTAGCACAACAACACTTATGGCCTGGGTCTACCGTAGCTAACCTGTGTGTGTCCAAGCTTGCCGCCGCGGGCCACCGGGCCGCCGGCGGGCCGCCAGGCCACCCTAGCCGCAACAAGCCTCCCGTGTACGGCCAGTAGGGCTTGCGTGGCACGCGGCCCGAGCGCCCGCGCCGCTAAGACCGCGCAGTCACCGCCGGCGCCCTTAGCGCGCTCGCGGCCGCCGAGTTCGCCACCGGCGAGCGGCTTGGGCGGCGCGCCGACGGCTGGTTCGCGGCGACGACGCTCCACCGCCTAAAACACAGTTCCAGTTACAATACAATACATAAGCCATGCATAGAGCAGGTTGCTACTTGCGATTGCAGGCAGGTCAACGTTAAATACGGCGCTGGCGGCTGTCATTCCATAGTCATTTTTTTCATACATTCAGATTTTAACGAACACCGCTCACGATAGACGGTTTGGTGCAACCCACCCTTATCTACTATTTCTGAACTTCAGTTAACTATGTTACGAGCGCACATAAGCGCGTAGCTTAAGAAGCTCATTCGTAGCTAAAGGATATAGTAGGTACCTAGACTGCAAAAGCATGATATAAATACAGATTACAACAATACATTAGAAGAAAATTAGAAGTCGTTATGCAATCAAACTAATGTTCCAGACCGATTACCTACAGCGATCGCATTAGTGACGCCATAAAACCACATCGCTAAATTAATAGCGGTAAGCTCATTTATAACTAATTACGCAACAATAAATAATGTTTTAACTTTAGTCATTATTATCCATGCAATCTTGTCTTAAATGCACGATTCAATAGAGTGCAAATAAAAGTCTGAGCCATAATGCTACAAAGTTACAAGGCACGAGCTACATAATTTTTATCAGACTGACGTTTTGCTGCAGTACCACGCCAACTCCTCCCTCCAACCTCACGATTCTTTCAAATCTCCAGAGCATCTGTTCTCGCATCATGCAGGTCTCCGCAACCTTCCAGTTCCCCCTCGACAAACAGCACATGCGTCTGAGCGTACAACTCCTCGAGCATTCGTTCACTCACTACACGTTTTGCTACAGCACCGCACAAAACCCCACGACTCATGAAGCTCTGGCGCGTCTATCCTCTCTGCAGTCCCTCAATCTCCTCTCCTCGCCCCTCCATCGACAAACAGTAGATGGGTCCGAGCGTACAGTTCATCAACTCGCTCACTCTCACTAAAAGTTTTGCTATGGCACCGCGCCCAAACTCTCTACCCTAGCGCCGTACTATACTCACCTCACAACGACACTCCTGAAACTCCGGCACGTCTGTCCTCGCAGCAGGCCCCTCAATTCCCTCCGTCCGTCCTCAAACTGCAGACGTACATCGGCCGTTCGCTCTCTCACCACACCTTTTGTTTATACAGCATCGCACCCAAACTATCTACACTAGCGTCCTGCAGTACTCACCTCACGACGATACTCTTGCAGCTCTGGCGCGTCCGTCCTCGCAGCGGGCAACTCCCCGCAGTCCTTCAACTCCCCTCCTCCATCCACAAACAGCAGATGTGTCCGATCGTACAGTTCACTGTCTAACGGTCGTTCCCGGAGCCACACAAGGGCCGCGTCGGCGACCGCGCGAGGGGCTTCGCCGCCGTCTTCGGCCGAGGACTCGCGTAGTAGCTCGGCGGTTACGGAGGGGAGGGCGGCTAAGGCGCCAGAGGCGCAGATTTCGTCGAACTGGATAAAACAAGAACATGCGTGTGGTTACAGAGCTTTTATAGTACATTGTTTAACGAGGGGCGTAAGTGGAATATTGCTAATGAGAGTCTATCAGAAGCCCGACGCCGAAAGCGGAGGGCTTTTGATGACTCGAGTTTGCAATATTCTTACGCCCGTGTTATACACAATGTTTTTCATCACATTTGCGAGGAAATAAATAACTACAAAAGACAGAAAAATCTAAGTTTCATACAGCCGCACCAATCAAACATTGACAAATTCACTTCCAGATCAGTGCTAGTGGAGCGCGCAGCTCAATATTTCAACCAATCACAGAGCAGTATTCTTGCGGGGCGGGGCCGGCTTGGCCAACTAGATTTTTTTTTCACAGAGCAACCAGATTTGCTTAAGCCAATCAGAGGGTTCTATATTTTAAAACTAAACTTAACAGCCCGTGGGAGGTAAAACGGCTATAACTGCTCTGTACACTCGCAAGTAATAATAATAACGCCATTGACGAGCAAGTGTGATGAAAATTGTATTTTCGCATCCTAAGATAACGTTAACAGTCTACAATCAAAGACAGCTTTAAATGTCACAGACAGACTTTTTTTAGTTAAAATCTGCAATCAGTCTCCAGACTATAATCAGATTTAGTTGAATGGAGAATGGCGGGTCGTAGATATAGGTTACGATTCAGTCTCTTAATCACATTGACATTATCGAGCAATCCAGAGGCCAATGGATTGGAGTGATGAGTAGTTTTGCAGGTTTTTTTAGGTACAATTATGTTGACGACGACTGTATTTCAGTCAGTCAAAAAAGTATAGTATCTTCTAATGCCAGTTTAGGCTATGCTACGATCAAAGTGATAAGTACAGTCAGCATCAAATACTCTGTAGCAGTCAAAGTGGCCAAATAGTTCGATACACCATACTAAATATATGGTGTACCGAACTATTTGACTACTTTGGTTGCTACAATGTATTTGACGCTGACTGTACAATGAAGAACCGATTGAGGACGGATACCTATTCAAGTCAAAAGCGATGAAGACGGAATTTATTAGGTATGAAGATACTTACATGTGCAGCGATAAACGTGTCAAGATGATGTCTGTGCTGCGGGGGCAGATCCGGCAACGATCGCAACTCTAACGCATCCTGCGGTGTCGCCCGCCTCACAAGCCGCTCCGCCAACGCCAATCTCGCGCCCTCCACGCGCAGCTTCCACGCCGCTTCGTACAATTTCCTCGCTACGGCGCCCACCTCCGCGACTAAACGCCCCGTGTACGCCCATTCAACAAGCGCGCGTAGCGACGCCGCGTCAACATCAGCTACGCGATGCAGCGGTTCTGTGAGCGTTTCTAAGAGGTACGGCGAAGCAGCGGCGAGGACTGCTTTGTGCGCTGGCGTCTCCTCGCCGCCAGCGACGAGTAATACGTCGAAGTGCTGTCGGGATTTGCGTAGAGCGTTGAGCGAGGCGAGCGCGCGCGCCGGGAGCTCTAAGTCCTCGGCCAGGAGCTCGACGGCTCCGTCGCCGCCAGAGCCGACGCTAGCTTCGTCGCTCTCGCTGTCGCTCGCCGACGCGTGCTCCGGCGACGCGCCGCCTGAAACCAAAAACCGTGCCACTTATTATATATAGTTGTTTTTTTTTGAACAGAGCCGATCTATTTATCTTCAAAACAATAGCATTCAAGTTAAACAATACGATTGTGTGGTCGACGCGTGCCAACAAACAATGAAGGCAAATTTCTTGTTTATACCTGGCTCGCTGTGAGCGGGGTTTTTTTTTATCTTTTAGTCAATTTTGAATCTATTGAATAAGACGATAGAGTTCATTATTCAATGAACATTTTATGTGGCGGTAACCTCTTTTTGCAAAGTTTGGCACACGCCAACCACACAATCGTTTTGTTTAACTTGAATGTAATTGTTTCGAAGATAAGTAGATCGGCTCAGTTCAAAAAAATTCAACTATACATTGGAGAACACAGAAGTATAACTGAAATACGAGACACTTGACTCCAACCAAAAATTAGGGCTATAAAACGCAATATCACGCAAACGGATTCCTGATTAATGGCTTTCGAGAACCCATAATATTTTTGAACAAGCTGTCTTACCCCACACTATCATCTCTTGTCACGTGTACCCTAAAAAAAAAGATTTTCAAAATGTTATTCTATGGTTTATTAACAGATGGACAGACGGACATGGCGAAACTGTAGGCGCTCCTTGTTGACTACGGAACCCTAAAAAACCTTAATTAATGCCCAAATTACCACTGTACTTATATGGTAAATTGGAATATTATAACTTTTTAAGTATTAATATAGAGGCGTCAAATTATCAAACATCATTTATTCGATGTATGCTTATTTCGAATCAAATTCGAATATACGATGAGTTACATTTTTTTTAATTTAGTTACGGTCGGCCTCACAAGGGCCTTAACACCGGACCGTGTCGCATTAAACGTCACGTTAAACTGCCATATGAGGTTGCCAGACGAGTGAAAACGACGAGTTACTTAGGTGTTCAGCTACTTATGAGGCCGACTGCGCCTACAACATTTTGTCAGAATTTTTATTTCGAAATGTGGGTACTGGGTTCGACCTTACAAGGGACTGACCACCCTTGCACCGTGCCGCTTAAACACTATGTGTTAACTGCTACGAAGTTGACAAACCGGTGAAACCGACAAGGTATCAATGTTCAGCTAGTTCAAGTTTGTGTCAAAAATTTAATTTTTGGTACAAGCTTTTATTGCCGACTGTACTTTTCTGTATACCGTCATTAAACTACTCATTGAGATGATTCTAACGAGCCCAAACTCGATGAGGTTGTGTCGTTTCATTGCGAAGTTCCTGTAGCCACCTTCCAGCTCCATCATCAGATCAGCACCATGTCATCATACTAATGCATTGTCACGCGTTTTACACATGTTACCGGGAAGTGGATCAAATTTATTTAGCAAGATTTGATGACAAACATCGGGACAGGTGAAACTAAATAAAAGCTTGTAAAAAATACAATAGCCCATAAGCACAGCGTCGATCGATACCTGAGTAAGTACCGTCCATTGTGCTCTGACATTGACAAACCCGCGGTGTCTCGCAAAAACCGAAAGAAAGTGGCATCTCGCTCTCTCCCTCGTCCGCCGCGGAGACAGACGTCTCCGACTAGTCGCGGTCAAGGGCACCTCAATTGAACTAATTTCGTGATGGCGATAGGTACGGACATCTCTATGATTGTACAATTTTGAACCTTATTTTCTAGGCCGTAAGGCCCATTTTTTTTTTTTTTTTTGTTTTCCCAGGGGAAATCCTTTATGGATCCCACCCAGCCCGGGAGGAGCCGAGTGGGTATGTCCGACTCCCACGGACTAAAACCCCTGGGGTGTTCCACCGCTCGCTTTTGGACAGAGCCCCGGGAACGCTATTGCACACATCCGGTGAGTTAACGTCTATTATGTTTAATGAGGCGGCCTCGCGGTGGATATTCGTCGCGGAAGACTTTAATTCGTAGTCAAACACAAAAGAAAATGCAGAATATCAATTAATAATAAATACTAGTCTATAATCTATATCAAGAGGGGAGGCCTTTGCCCAGCCGTGGGACACTCTATAGGCTTGTAAAACATAAAAATAAAAACAGGCCAAGTGCGTGTCGGACCACGCAAAACGAAGGGTTCCGTGCCTATTAAAAAGGTCTTATCGTCACAGAAATCTTACGGCCGTAAGTGTAGTAAGATTTCTGTGACGCACGAGTGATCCTATAAGGGTTCCGTTTTTTAGGGTTCCGATACCTCAAAAGGAAAAAACGGAACCCTTATAGGATCACTCGGTTGTCTGTCTGTCCGTCTGTCACAGCCGATTTGCTCCGAAACTACTGGACCGATTGAGTTGAAATTCTCACATATGTAAATTGGTGACCCAAAGATGGACGCGTAGCGTAGTAATTAATGAATTCTGAACAAGGGGGCCACTTTTGGGGGGTAAACTGGAAAATTTAAAAAAAAGTTTCGAAACTGTATTGTGTGACATATCAAATGAAAGGGGTTGTTGTAAGCATGTCAGATATTTTTTTTATAATTTTAGCAAAAACAGATTTGAAGTAATTTAGGAAAAAAGACGAAAATTGACCCCCCCCCCACCCCCCTTATCTCCGAAACTACTAGGATTAAAATTCTGAAAAAAATATGGAAAATAGTTCCTTGCCTAAAGATTACAGGAAAACCTAGAAGAAGTTAGAGTGTTCAAAAACACTTATGAAATATATACGGAACCCTCACCACGCGAGTTGAACTCGCACTTGTCCGGTTTTTTCCTTTTGAGGTACGGAACCCTAATACTAGGATTAGTAAAGATTGGTATAGATAAACGATAAACATTGTCCACGTGAGTAGTCGCGGAACTCGCGGACGATGACGTCACGCGACCTCGCGAGGCACGTGCTTGTTTATGCTATCACAACAAGCGAGCCGAAACACAACAATACTGAATCTGGGTTTGCAGTAACCTCAAGTCACTGTGTACCACTATAATCTCACTTGAGGTTGAATGTAAAGAACAGAAGTGAAATCAAAAGATTTTTCGAAAAATTTAATTGGGAATGGATGAAAATTTTAGAAATGCCTGATTCTTTTTTTGGTGATAGGAATAACTTTCCTTAGCACCAGAAAAAAGTTTCAGATTTTTCAGTCGCGTCAATTATTTTTGAAAAATATAAACAGTTTCCTCATATACGTTTTAAGTCAAAGACGGCACTTTCCTCGAGCGGTCTCTTATTACAAAAAAATATCTTAAATATCTGTGGTAAACTGACACTGGCAATGATATCGTCAGTTGCAGCAGCTATATTTGTCATAACCAGTGTCAGTTTACTACAGATATTTAAGTTTTTTTTTTGTAATATGAGATGACTCAAGGAAAGTGTCTTTTGACCGTCCTTGACCCAAAACGTGAGTGAGGAAACTGTTTATATTTTTCAAAAATAATTGACGCAGCTGAAAAATCTGAAACTTTTTTCTGGTGCTCAGGAAGGTTATTCCTATCACCAAAAAAATAATCAGGCATTTCTAAAATTTTCATCCATTCCCCATTGGCGCTTTGATATTTTTCATCACACTTGCTCGTCAATGGCGTTATTACTTGCGAGCGTACAGAGCAGTTATAGCCGTTTTACCTCCCACGGGCTGTTAAGTTTAGTTTTAAAATATAGAACCCTCTGATTGGCTTAAGCAAATCTGGTTGCTCTGTGATTGGTTGAAAAAAAAATCTAGTTGGCCAAGCCGGCCCCGCCCCGCCCCGCAAGAATACTGCTGTGTGATTGGTTGAAATATTGAACTCCACTAGCACTGATCTGGAAGTGAAGTTGTCAATTTTTGATTGGTGCGGCTGTATGAAACTTAGATTTTTCTGTCTTTTGTAGTTATTTATTTCCTCGCAAATGTGATGAATAACATTGTGTATAACACGGGCGTAAGAATATTGCAAACTCGAGTCATCAAAAGCCCTTCGGCGTCGGGCTGCTGATATATACTCTCGTTAGCAATATTGCACTTACGCCCCTCGTTAAACAATGTACTATTATCTACACATCTACACACATACCATAAACCCTTAGCGGGTTTATGGTATGTGTGTAGATGTATGATGTACGGGTTAATGCGTTCAGAAACTGCCAGTAATGACCAGCATTATATCAATAAGATTTATAAAAATAAATTACTTGTCTCTTGCCGTAGGTAATTTTGTACGTATTTTCATTAAGATCTCGATATTGATAAAGTAATGACTTTCAAATTTCGAAGCGTGGCCCAGAGGTCAGAGCAAATCATGAACAACTAGATTTAGTTATGGACATCTCGTTGGTCACGATTTGAATTTTAGTCGGCCATGGCGGTGCAACGGCGGTTATTCTAATGGTTATCGAACTAGTGCAGATAAAGTAGTGTATGCAACTGCACATAATTAGGCCTTAATACACTCGTGTGGATCCTATTATGAAAACTCGCTAACGCTCGTTTCTTAAAACCGCACTTTGTGATTTAAGGCCTCTCATTATGTACAGTAACATAAACTACTATTACTCGTCTCTAATCTATTCAATACTTTCGACCTTGAATATACCGAGTGTCCTACGCGTCCATCGAACCTACTCGAAGGCACGCGGCATTCTCCAGTGCGAACTAGAAATACAGTAAACTGTCATTCAAAAAACAACCGTATTCTAGTAGCGACAGGGACTAGCTCCGTTTGTCACCAATACACGTGATTCACTCAAGTAACGAATGCTAGGTTTACGATCTAGGCTAAAGCGAGTTCTTAGAAGCGTCTACGTTAGAAAATCTTGGTTTTTAACCGACTTCTAAAAAGGAGGAGGTTCTCAATTCGTCGGAGACTTTTTATGTATGTTCCCCGATTACTCGAAAACGCCTTGACTTGTTAGAAAGGGTATCCTTCCCAGGTGGTCCCATGGTCATCAGGTCATGCTCTGATGATGGGATCCTGGAGAAATCAAGAGAACTCTTCAAATTTTATAGGCACTCTTGAAGCTGTTGTGTTCCTGGCCCCTATTTCACCAACTTGACAATTGTCACCTGACACTGACAATTCGCCATACATTGCTTGTTCTAGAATATAAGGTGGTCGCTAGGTTACCTGTGGACCCAGCAATGTACGGAGAATTGACGTTGTCAGGTGACAATTGTCAAGTTGGTGAAATAGGGGTCCGATGGCAAATACGTAAGTGAGGGACATGCATTTGTCTATAGCTCTCAACACAACTTGTCTCACTTTATCTGGATTTCACCGGATTTATAGCCACTATATCCCCATGTGCTGTGTAGGTATATCTCATTTATCGAACGAGCGAGCGAAGCGAACGAAGTTCTATGCATCAGCTTGGGCAGAAACTCGTTCGTATGTCACGCTGTCCCGCTGTTCTCCTCTACAGGTCGCATTTCTCAACCGATGCTCGTGAAAATGTGTAAGCAGGTTCGTTAATTATGTAATTTAATGTAGATTTTTTTGTCGAGTAACTTTTTCGAAATTCAAAAAGAAAAAAAACAGAGCCACTAGTCGAACGAGCGAGCGAAGCGAACGAAGTTCTATGCATCAGCTTGGGCAGAAAATCGTTCGTATGTCCGGTATCTGTCACGATGTCACACTGTCCCGCTGTTCTCAGAGGAGACAGGACGCATTTCTCATCCGATTCTCGTGAAATTTTATAAGCAGGTTCGTTGATTTAATTATATAGATTTTTTGTGTCCAGTCAATTTTACGAAATTCAAAAAAAAACTGCCCCGCGTGTTTTATAATTAACAGAGCCGCTAGTCATTATATTAGTGTACATAATCAGCTAGACAACACACTGCCCATTATTTAAGCAAGACTAGACGCTGTAAATATATCGGCGGCGGGCGCGGCCTTCGTATAGCTACAAATAAACTGATTGCAGTATTCATTTAATTTAACACTATTGAATTAACACTTTCACCGCCAACTATGTTATGCTACGCCGCTATGTTCGTAGCGTTCGTAGAGAACGGCTGGACATCCGGACATACGAACGCATTTTCGGCCAAGCTGAAACAGAGAACTTCGTTCGCTTCGCTCGCTCGTTCTATTAATGAATATTGAATCATCTCAAAATAGATACGTAGAGGTAAGTAATCAAGATACGTATTCCCCAAAAGTAATTCTTTTTAGGGTCCCGTAGCCAAATGGCAAGAAACGGAACCCTTATGGATTCGTCATGTCTGTCTGTCTGTCTGCCCGTCCGTATGTCACAGGCATTTTACTCGAAAACTATAAGCTGTATTTGAATAAAATTTTGAGGATAGGTGTATTTTGTTAGCCGCTACATAGTTTCGTAATTAAATTACTAAAAAAAAAAAATTTTAGGGGTATACATAAAACTGATATTCAAAAAAAAAATCATTGCAAGCCTACGTGTGGGCACATCAATCGATAGGCCTTTCAAAATAAATATAAAGTTTCTCAGCAATTTTTTTGATTAAGTGAATAGAGTCGGTGATAATCGCCCCGAAAGTCACTAAAAATGTGTCTCCCTCCTCTAATTTTTGAACCGTGTATTTTAAAAATACGAAAAAAATCATGGACATAGGGCTTATTAAATTCTTTCAGCAAAAATTGTTTTCAACAAGA
Source organism: Epinotia nisella (assembly GCA_932294315.1). NCBI lineage: Eukaryota > Metazoa > Arthropoda > Insecta > Lepidoptera > Tortricidae > Epinotia > Epinotia nisella. The sequence goes on from OW028693.1 coordinate 15,120,472, forward strand.
TCGGTTCAAAGGTTTTCGAGATATTTCTAAAAAACTGCCTTCCTTAAAGAAAAGGACGTAAGTGACATAAGATTTCAGTAACGATACGACCTTTTTAATAGGCACGGAACCCTTCGTTGTGCGTGGTCCGACACGCACTTGGCCGGTTTTTATCTAGTTTAAGCAGTACCCTTAAAAAATCGAGTTTGTGAAGCATAAGCCGTTTACTTAATCAAAAAATCGATATCATTTGGGATAGGCAAGAAAAAGCCGATGGGGCTAATTACTTAACATGTCTACGGAAAAATTTCTCATTAGCTATATCTTATCGCGGCGTGCCATTTATTACATTGTACATAGCGGCTACAGCGATAACATCGCGTTTATTATTAAACATTATATATTGCCGAAGGAAATACCCAGATAAGTAATGTTTCTTACGAAATACCTAATATTTTTGTTTATTTACAGTAATTAATTTACTACGAGTATCTCTGTATGATCTGATGGCTACCTTGTCGGCCAAGGGAATGCAGGGCTGTTATTCGCTACGCGCAAATGCGGCTCACCCCGCCGGTCACCCGCTACGAAACTAGACCTCTACCTACGCTTAGTTCCTACGCATCGCGGTGTCAAGATATATCTGTGGGTGAGCGTTGAGGTGAGCTTAAAACAAGTTACAGAATAGGGGGGCAGGACTTAACAGACGTAACCCCGTTGAGTTTGGGCTCGTTAGAATCGTCTCAATGAGTAGTTGATGACGGTATACAGAAAAGTACAGTCGGCAATAAAAGCTTGTACCAAAAATGAAATTTTTGACAGAAATTTATTACAAGTTTTTATTTAGTTCCGATATTTGTCATCAAATCTTGCAAATTAAATTTGATCCACTTCCCGGCAACCGATTGAGCTGAAATTTTGCATACATGTGTAAAACGCGTGACAATGCAATATTATGATGACATAGTGCTGATCTGATGATGGAGCCACAGGAACTTCGCAATGCGACAACACAACCTCGTCGATTTTAGGCTCGTTAGAATCGTCTCAATGAGTAGTTGATGACGGTATACAGAAAAGTACAGTCAGCAATAAAAGCTTGTACCAAAAATTACATTTTTGACAGAAATTAGATTTTTGAATTTTTGGTCTATGTCACCAGAGCTCCCGAGGATCGTGTTGCGAGTGTGGGACCTGCATTTGTCAATACTCTTATTAATAGAGGGTCAGCAACGCGCTTGTGATTATTCTGGAGCCGCAAGCGTCCATAAGCTTGGCTGCCATCCTAATACAATTTCCATTTGCCATGGTGATTTATTTGTTCAGTCGTCATCAGATAAATCGGAGCGGCCAAAGTGCTCACAAATATACGAGCACGTCTCTATTGTCGAGGCATTAGAGACGTGTTCAGATATTTGTGAGCACTTTGGCCGCTCCGATATATTTGATGGCGACTGTACGGTCAACCATCGTACCTTGTCACAGTGAAAATCAATATGAAAGCCCCTAGAGATCGTATAATGGGTGATTCCACGAGCGTTCCAACGGCCGTCAGTCCGCTGATCGCATTATTGTCAATGTACCGGCAAACTGGCATGGCATGTTCTGGTATTTTTAGGGTTCCGATACCTCAAAAAGGAAAAAACGGAACCCTAGGATCACTCGGTTGTCTGTCTGTCCGTCTGTCACAGCCGATTTGCTCCGAAACTACTGGACCGATTGAGTTGAAATTTGGTACACATATGTAAATTGGTGACCCAAAGATGGACGCGTAAAGTAAATTATGAATTCTGAACAAGGAGGCCACTTTTGGGGGGTAAACTGGAAAATTAAAAAAAAAGTTTCGCAAACTGTATTGTGTGACATATCAAATGAAAGGGGTTGTTGTAAGCATGTCAGATATATTTTTTTATAATATTAGCAAAAACAGTTTTGAAGTAATTTAGGAAAAACGACGAAAATTGACCATTATCTCTCGAAACTACTAGGATTAAAATTCTGAAAAAAATATGGAAAATAGTTCCTTACCTAAAGATTACAGGAAAACGTATAAGAAGTTTGAGTATTCAAAAACACTTAGATTATATACGGAACCCTCACCACGCGAGTTGAACTCGCACTTGTCCGGTTTTTTTTTACAAGTCCAGTACTCTTACAAAATTATTGGAAAAGGGGATCCAAAACTGCAAGAACTTTGACAATAATGCGATCAGCGGACTGACGGCGGTTGGAACGCTCGTGGAATCACCCATATCATTGTGACCGTGACAAGGTACGAAGTGGCCAGAAATCAAATTGGTACTGTACATTAAAAGTTGCAATTTCTTTAAAATATTGAATTGGTAGGCACACTTTGCACAATTGCCTCAATTGGCTCTGCTTCGCTCAATCAAAACTCACACACACATACACACACACGTTTGGACGTATCAAATCACTACAGTGGTTACAGCTTTCAATACAATATTTTCGCATGGAACTAGCGAAAACCGGTGGTTACTAGACAGATAACAAACAAGGAAGTATATTGGTGGGAGGTGTCGAAAATAAATGCATATGTTTATGCATATCTTTTACGTCATTTGTTTCGGTAGTATTTTTAACCTCGTATGATAACGAGATCTAAATTAAACTCTTTGTATTCGGGCCAATCAACGTTTTTTTGTTGCTCATTGCCATGGTTACGTGGAAAACTCTTTATATCTACGATTTTATACGGTTTAAATCCACTAAGCATGTGTTTTTGTTATATTGGTAAAGCCATTCTATGGTGGGGCATATCCTAAGCATGCAAGTCCTTTTTTTTGCTAAGATTTCTGTCACTCTTGTCTCCTGGCTTACTGGGACAGAATAACAGCAAGAAAAAGATTGTCAAATTTAAAAACAAAACAATGATGAATAATCTTTAGAACAAAATCAGTTTCTGTCAAATATTTCATTTTTGGTACAAGCTTTTATTGCCAACTGTACTTTGCGACGATTCTAACGAGCCTAAACTCAACGGGGTTACGTCGGTTAAGTACTAAATTCCCATGGCCACCTTCCGTCTCCATCATCAGATCAGCTCGATGGTACTATAATATTGAATTGTTATTCAAATTATACTTAAACCCAAAATTTCAGCTCATTCAGATAACGGCAAGTGACTGAAAAATGAATTGCATGACGGACAACTTAGTTATTACATACTTACATATAAACCAGTCAAATTAATATAAAGCTTGTAAAAATTCGTTGAAACATGATGTTTTCCTAGCATTTTTGTGAATTTCGTTTATTTGTAATGTAAGAATAATTTGTTTCATTTGTCTTCATTTATTTGTACTATATTTTGTTAATATATTGTCTATTAAACATGTGACTTGTTATCTAAGCTGAAATATGAGATTTTCCTCATAACATTACTTGTTATGCGGACAACTTGCAGGCATCATACTTTACAGTCAAACAACAATAACCTATAACTAGTCATCAATTTCAAATGGACATTATTTATGTTTGAACTGCTGTTAGTATCATTTACAATAAAATTTAATTAGATAATCATATGGACAGACAGTCATTAATATATGTTTGTTCCCAAACTGTAAAACTCTGCATGTTTATTTGGGTGTTCTATACGACAATCATTTTACTTAATCATTATCTTTGGCAAATGACAACAATGGCGACAACAGGCAAAAGATAAGCAATACAATATAGAAACGAAGATTATTTTATGAAAAGTTTGAGACAGTGCATAAAACAGGCGGACAACATAAGTATTCGTTTTTTTTATGTACAAATTGTCAGGAAGAATTAGAGTAGTTTTTAAATATTCATTATTACTTCTCAATTCAATTATAAGATATATTTTTTGCCAGGGGACTGTTTCTTTATTTCAATGAGCTGATAACAGGTACATTGAGCAACTAACTTTTAGAGTTGAGTACAAAACATAAATTATAACATTTATAACTTATTATAAGTCCTTTATGACGGTGAATTTCAAATTCTCAAAACAATGACACCTGTTATTGTAGCTCAGAACTCAGAACTAAGTTATTCAAAGAATTTTATAGTATTTCCAGTACATAGTATGGTTTATGAAATCATAACAAAGGTAACATAAACACAGTGATCTGCCGCCACACAATGTGTTGTATGTCACGGAAAGTATTGTCACCACTCACAATGGTCAGGTGACACTTTAACAAGCTTGCATTCTCTACAAACACCTTGACATTGAGCTTGTAATCCAATTATATGGAAGAATAGCTCGTTTAATACTGTTTAGCAAAGGTCAGTTATATTAGTCATAAATAGACTTTCTTAACACTCATGTTTAAGTCGGAAACATGTAGAAAATATATATAAGTACTGGGTTTAAAGGTAACACTTTATTAGTCAATAAGGAAGGATCAACTTAAAATTGCAAGCGAAAATCGTCTTTATTGACGAGGCGACACAATTAACTATGGTTAGGGTAGAATATCATGTTACTATGCTGTACATAAAGAGCTAGAGATGGATAGGAGGCAAAAGGTCCCGCACTTTGAAACAAATATGTCTTAACTTAGAAGTAGCTACGTGAAAATGATCTACAAACCGCTATGGTCGAGAAGCCTCGTGTAAATCATGTTTTACGTGGGCACTTCAACTGTTGAATGGCATTTGTACTCACCATAACCGTTGGTGTCCGTGACGCCTCGCATGGTACGGGTCCCTGCAACAGACACAGCGTGAGCCGGGCGCAAACTGGATTACGAAGGTCGTTACGCAGTTACGAATCACATGGCCGACGTAAACAAACCAACCTTATGCGTGCGAACGCCGCGAGCGTGGCCCGCGCCGAGTGAGATACTAGTCACGCGTTTATCATGCCGCGCTACAGTAGCCGTGCAGCCGTGATGTGGTGCTTCGAGAACCTGCAACGTGAACAGCCATCAACCGCACCTCGCGAACTTGTTTTGACAGCAGACGCGCACATGACAGCTTCGCTTTTTAAATCCGGCCGCCATTCATTTCCGCTATTTAACGCTATTCGAGTAGTATAAAAAACTGAGGTGAGAAGGTTAAAAGCGTATGGAGTATAAATTTGGCTGTACTTAATAATACATTTTGGAATAAATATTAACGGTATGTATCATGTTGAAATTAAGTTATATGTAAAACAAAAACTTGTAACAATACTGCGTGTCTATGCGGTTAATATGTAGACTCAAACTGCATTTGGCAACAACATGCGCGCAATCGATGAGCAGTGTGCGCGCCAAATAAAAACCAACGTAAATGTCAAACTTGAAAATAATCTAACAGTATAAAGTATAATTCGTAAAAATAAAATAAAGTGAATGAAAACAAATACAGCTAACAGCCTTAGCTATTATAATATCCATAATTACCGCTTATAGCGCGTAAAGCAACACAAGAAAACTTAGTGTTATACAGAGGTTTGTGCGTGTGTCTTTATAATTGTACCTACTAGCTTTTGACTTTCTCCGCGTGGAACTCGTTTATATCGTAGCTCTATACAAACTATCCTACACTGTCCTTCTCCGGATTTCAACCTATTTCTATACCAAATATCATCTAAATCGGTTCAGCGGTTTAAGCGTGAAGAGATAACAGACACACTTTCGCATTTATACCTTAGCTTTTCCATATTATTAGTATGGATTCAACTTAACGTCACGCAGCAGCTACTGCGAAACGAATTGTGACGAACTACGCTTTCATTTCGCGGTAGCCGACATGATATTCATGCAGCTGCACTGCAAGTCAACGCAAAAGAAACTCCTGAATTTAAATTAAGACATAATGACGCTAGGTACGCATTGCTATTCAAATCTAATAGGCGCTTAATATGTCTTCTAACGTTTGATTTGAACCATAGAGGAATCTACGGTTTGAAGAGTATATTCTTACAACAGAATAAAATATAGAAGATCCTCTAATTATATTATGGCATCCCACTCGCCGCACGTGCTCCTTCGCGATCGGGTGAAAGTACACCTCGGAGTTGTGCGAAAACTGCGAGCCTAGGTTAGCCGAAGCGAGGGGCGTCGTGGTGGAATGTTCGCGATCCCATGGCGCCCCCTTAACGGTAATGCGGGTGACGCCGGTGTGTTTTTAGAAGGTATGCTCCTCGGATGGCGGCGGGAGGAGAGAGTCCCACGTAACCCCCAAATGGGCCTTCCCCGGGTCGGGGGTAAAGCATTTTCTCACCGTCAAAAAAAAAAAGAAAAAAAAAAGGTTGGCCGAAGCGGCAAGAGGACAGACCTGCTCGGTATATTTGTATTATTACAAGCTTTTATTTAACTTCCACTTTCGTATGTTCTTTAGTAGTTCTTCAATATTTGCAAACCATTTTTCAGTCATCTCGCGGCAGGGACTGCCACCAGTTACCCTAATCGGGGTTTTCCATACGCTAATTTTAGAAGTTGATTTTAAAACCCTATCCATAATGGTAACCTTACTGATACGGTAACAACCCTATTGTTAGGGTAAGCATATCGGATGTGGTAAACATAAGTTAACCCTAAAAAATCCTATCTCAATAGGGTTAACCTATGGTTATCCGATATGCTTACCATAACAATAGGGTTACCCTATCAGTAAGGTTACCTCATCACTTATCATAAGGTTACCAAACCTTGCTTGACGGTATGCAATTGAGCTTAAATTCGGCAAACTCATGTCAGTTCGCAGACAAAGCAACTTTATGGCACCTCATACGTGTTTGCTCTCGGAAAGCAGTTCATGTGGTGAAGTAGAATGGAAATGTGAAAATGTGCATGTATGGTTAATAAAACATGGTCGAAAATATAAAAATCATTTATTTCATATTGTCACATAATAACAGGTACATACGAGAAGTAAATGCATTTTGTCATATTTATTCAACGCAGTCATACAAAAGTGAATTCTTGTTCACTGTTTTTCTTTCTCTTTCTCAACTTACGCAAGCAGCGGCGAGTCTACAACAAGTTGTAGGTATGTTAAACATTGGAATGGCTGAGTTTCCTCACAAGAGCGGCAGCCGCAAAGCGAAATCAAAAGATTTAAAAAGTGGTTGTGACACCTCATATGTCAAAAACCTTTTGGACTGTAGCCTGTGAAAAAAATTTCTTGCCCACATACATACATACGCTCGAAACACATAACCCTCCTTTTGACGCAGTCGGGTAAGAACTATACTTGTTCCCAACCAAAGTGACGACTGAGGCCATAAAACCATAGGCTCGCGTTATCTCTTTTGCATTGTCTTTCTTGGCCTCAGTCGTCACTTTATTTGGGAACAAGTATAGTTCTTACCCGACTGCGGTCACGCTGGACGCACGCTCGCTTTAGCCGAGGCAAAATACGGTTTCGAAAAACATTAATTTATAATAGCGTATAAACCGTAGCCAAAATGGCAAAAACGGAACCCTTATAGTTTCGTCATGTCCGTCTGTCCGTCTGTCCGTATGTCACAGGCATTTTACTCAAAAACTATAAGGTGTATTTGAATAAAATTTTGAGGATAGGTGTATTTTGTTAGCCGCTACATAGTTTTGTAATTAAAATGACAAAAAAAAAATTTTAGGGGTGCACTCCATACATAAAACTAAAAGTCAAAAATTTTTTTTTCATTGTGACCCCCCGTGTGGCACATCAATCGATAGGCCATTCAAAATAAATATAAGGTTTCTTAGCATTTTTTTTGATTAAGTGAATAGGGTCGGAGATAATCGCCCCGAAAGTCACTAAAATTCTGTCCCCCCCCTCTAATTTTTGAACGGTGTATTTTAAAAATATGGAAAAATTCATGGACATAGGGCTTATTAATTTCATTCACCGAAAATTGTTTTGAACAAGATCGGTTCAGAGGTTTTCGAGATATTGCTGAAAAACTGCCTTCCTCAAAGAAAAGGACGTAAGTGCCGTAAAATTTGTGTGACGATACGACCTTTTTAATAGGCACGGAACCCTTCGTTTTGCGTGGTCCGACACGCACTTGGCCGGTTTTTTATTTTATTTATATTGAATATTGTAAAGCAAATGTAAATGAACCTAAATAAAGATAAAAAAAAATATTAATATTTATCCGGACTTTTTAGGAGCTAATTGAATATTGATTTTTTTGATGTCTGATTTTTTGGTGGATTTTGCCTCTAGGTAACAATTTAATTGATAATATATCCGTTACATTAAAAAAATTTGCTATTATAAATTATTTCCAAATATGTCATTTTTTCCATACAAGTTGTCAGTTCATTGCCTGGACTACTTGCTCTAATCGGATAAGGGTTACGCAACTATCAGCAAAAGAGTGAGTATCCTTCAGCTGCGAGGTGGAGCGGTCTGTGAAGGTCTGTGAAGAACCCCAAAGCCAGATTCATACTTATCTGTTACTTACTGTCTCACTTTTTAACCCCCGACGCAAAAAGAGGGGTGTTATAAGTTTGAAGTGTCTGTGTATCTGTCTGTGGCAACATAGCTCCTAAACGAATGGACTGTATTTAATGCGGTTTTTTTGTCCGAAAGCTGACGCGATCGAAATGGTTCTTAGCTACGTTTCATCGAAATCGGTTCAGCCGTTTTTGAGATATTGAACTTTGAAATGAAAAAATCGGGGGTTTTTCAACTTTTCTAAGTTGTATTCGTACATTTAGCACGTTTCACACTCAACTAAAGCGCTCTTACGTGACGGCTCCTGTTGCGTTGTTCAGAGAGCATTAGACTGCATTACGTCAGATAAGTATGAATCCGATTTTAACTGGTCGGCGCACAAAATTTGACGGTTTTTGACGGTAGTTAATAAATATCTCGTAAACCAGGGGACTTTTACTGGACCTTAAAGTCGATTTTCTGGACCAATCTAGGGTGCCCTATTGGGACCGAGCGCGACGACAGCGCCACGTGACAGGCGGCCATTATGGACAATATTGTCACCGCTGTCAAACAAGAAGTAAGTAAATATTGTGAAAAATATTAATGTTATTTCTATTCTTCTTGGTGTTATTACAATTCACAACAACACATCTTACCAGGACCATATTTTTATCTCAAAAACGATTAGAAAATGTTTACTGCAATATGGATTTGACGGGTCTCTATTGGTTCCCATAAAATTTAAGTTCCGATTTTTTCAGTCCATACCGTTACCCAACATAATTGTTATAGGTCATATTGTCGAAAGTCATAAAATTATACAATATAAATTGGAGTTCCGATTTTTGCAAGTCATCATTATTGTTAGTCATAAAATTGTTTAGTCATAACATTCAATGTGCAGATGGTATGCCATTTCATATTATTGAAGGCAATAAACTTGCTTATTATAATTGTTGTAAAGTCTTTTTTCGCAGGTCATAATGATGGGTAGTCACGTGGTTAGTTGTCATAACATTTAATGTGAGGGTGGTGTCAGACTTCATAATATTACAGTCAATAAAAACACTCGCAATAATTATAAGAGGGTATAAAATTCTTGTTCTAAATAAATTGTTGTTCTTGAACTAACGAACCGATCCAAGTGGTTGTACAGTCAGCATCATATAGTTAGTAGCAGCCAAAGTAGCCACATATTTTGCAAACAAGTGTTTCCGCTCTTTTATAAAAAAAATAACCTCGAAGACGAAAGCGGGAGCAAAGCTCCCGCTTCCGTCTTCTAACCTATCCGCGATCCGAGTCGGTTTTGCCACTAAGTCCCTGTTCTTGTTGTTCTTTGAAAACAACTTTATACACCACTATCTTGGCATTAGTTGATCTCAGAATAAAGTTCATTTGACGTTTTATTTTATGCTTATTTTGATAGGTTTGATAGTAGTTTTATTATGTCTAGAAATGTTTCTGAGTAATTATCTATATACCTATGGATGTTATAGATCTGGTTTCTTAGACATAATTAACTTTAGGCATTAATACGATACGAATAACAACATTTAGTACGTTGAAATAAATGCCTTACAACATTTCTGAATAATTATCTATAGACCTTTAAACATTATAGTCATCAATTTTATGACTTTTGAGATTATAGGATTTAATATTATAGGTCATTGATATTAGAACTATTAAGCGTTATACTTAACAAAAATTATGACTACTGATATGTATGTCTATAAATTTTATGGATATCAACTTCTGATCATCGAAATTCGGAACAACAAAATTATGGGAAACAAAGGGCACCCGGATTTGACAGCTCAAGTCAGCGACAAAAATGTCAATTTTAGCCGTAGCGAGCGCTGTGATCGTTTAGGCTACCCCCTCCACCCGCTTTGCACTCTGCCAATTCGTGGTTGGAAGGTTGACCATTAATTACCGGACAGCCTGTATAAATAACATTAGTTGATAAGTCGTGCTTGTATACTAACAACTTATGGATACTACTGTCCGACATAAAGAATTGAATTGAATATGCTGACCTCTGTACATGTTTGTCACGAATAAATGTTTATTCTATTCTAATTTATATATGGTGTAAACGCAGTGTCTACTCGCGTTCGGCTTTCACCTCGAGCTCGAGTTTGGCGAGCGCGTGCTTGGCTCCTAACTCGAGTAGCTCGAACTCGCCCGCGGCGCGGAGCTTGGCCAGGCACGAGCCGCGATCCTGGAAACATTAGGAAAACAAGTGAAATCAAAAGAATTTTCGAAAAACCCATCTGCTTTTATACAAATATTATAGCCTGTCACTCCCACCTCATATGTCGAAATCCGTCAAACGGTTTAGGTTGTAGGGCGTGCCAAAGAATAAGACATACATACATACTTCGACAGTCGAGTAATTAAAGAACATGATGCAATTTGCCGCACCGACTGACAAAAACGCAAATTGGACCTGGTCCAAACCAGGTCAAACTTATTTTTCAAGTTTGGTATAACTAAAGTGTGTTGTATGCAGCCAAACTGGTTCAACTTGACTTCAACATATCACATAATCTGTAGACAAACTGATTTCTGCCGATCTAAATAGTAGTTTATGTGACCTTAAAACACGTGTGCGGTTTTATGAAACGAGCATTAGCGAGTTTTATAATAGGATCACAGGTGTATTAAGGCCTAATTATGTACAGTTGAATATAGTACTTTTCACTTCTCATGCTCGAAAAGTGTGTCATATTAGGCTTAATAAGCGGGGCTAAAGTAGTACATTTAGCCCCTAGGGAAAATATGTATACATATTTAATTTGATCAATCAAAACACTTCACCATATTAAATCCACCAATCACAACTCTTTCAAAAAACATTTCTCTTTGCTATCAACCAACCAGAATATAGCTACATATTAAAATCGACCAATCAAACATCGGGTGTTTTTTAGTCCCTAATTCCAAATCATTAAAAAAAGAAAACGCCTCTGATCGCGCGTCCAAACGTTCAAGCGTGGTTGACTGCATGGCGGCATAAGCTATGAGATTGTTATCTTGTGCCCGTACGCTGTCCGCCGCGCGGCCGTTTGGATGCGCCTGTAGATGCGTTTATTTATGGAGTATGTATCTGTGTCATAGCAGTTTAGTAAAAAAAAAACATGCCGCTAAATTGAACAATCTCTTCGCCGTGAAATTTGTTATGGATTGTGAATGGATAATCTTTGTTTTACTATTTTCTCGCAGTCGAAGTGAAAAGTAGAGTGTATAACTCGGGTCTAAAAGCCATATTACCCCTCTAAATATTTTCCCTCACTTCGCTCGGGAAAATATTCATCTCGTGGTAATATGGCTTATTTTAGCCCCTTGTCATACAATCTACTATTTTCATATCTCATGCTCTGAAAGTGGGTCCTTGTTGTTCTAAAAAGTGCGCAGAAAGTCATACGTTTCTGCTCTAGTGCAGAAAAGTAGTGTATTCCAATTAGTCCTCGCCTTACAAGCATTATGCGGGAACTAATTCTAATAAATATCAATACGGGGTAAGTATATTGATATTTATTAGAATTGCCACTGACAATGGGAAATAATTTTACTCTTACTAGTTCATGGAATTTATTTTATTAAATATAAAAAAAGTTTATGTTGTAATTTCATTACTTTTATTTTAGCTAAAATATTCACTAGGCTATGAGGTGGTGACAAATGGAATACACCCACAAAACTTTTTTAACTTAAAGTTGTGCATGTGAGCTAAGGCAGAAACGCATACAGCCACTCTTTCACTAATACTAATAATAAATACAAACATATTGTAAAATTTTCCGTCTGTTTTTTTTTTACTTTCCTCGAATTCGATATGAAAAGTAGTGTTTAACTCGGGTGAAAGTCGCCCATTTCTGACTCGAACCTTTGGCGCTCTCACTTCGTTCGAGCACCAAAATATCTCGTCAGAAATGGGTGCCTTTCAGCCCTTGGTTAACAATCTACTATTGACCCTCGGCTGTGTGTGTACCTGTGTGTCGTGGCAGGGCGCCGGCGCGGGCTCTAGCACGAGCCCGGGCTCCGGCGCGCGCAGCACGCGCAGCCGCGAGGCCGCGAGCACGGAGGCCGCGGAGGCCGACTCGGAGCCCCGGGAGGCCCGCCAGGAAGACTCCGCTGTGAGTGGATAACGAATATTTTAACTATGTGGAGGCATGTTCAGCAGTAGACGGATTATGGGGGCGTTAGTTGATACCATACTCATTTAATTTAGTATTTGTAATTTAAATAGAATTATATAAACTGTGCCTTCTTCATCTATCAAATTTTACAATAGTTCGTTCACTATCTTTTCTTTTTTCTTTTCTTCCGATTCTATCCGACTGTGGAACTCTCTCCCTCTTGACATCAAACAAGCAAAATTTGGCTGACTGTTTATGTATCATATATTTGTATTTGTGTTATTTGTATAATATATGTATGATTGTGGATGTATGTTTATATATAGAGGTATTTATGTACGTTTATTTTTATAATTACCTGTTTTGATTTTTCTCTGCACCACCTACTGCATAATCTAGTTTTATCTCTATCTCCGACACCCAAAGGTTGTCTGGAAGAGATCGCTCTTCAGCGATAAGACCGCCTGTTGTCTACCTCTACCTGCATGTTATTGTATTGTTTTTCTCTGTAACTGCTTTGTTTGTGTGAGGTGTGCAATAAAGAGTATTGTATTGTGTGGCGTCTGGAACACCACTCATTCACCCAGGCAGAAAATCCTAGCATGTAAAGCTAACATTATATTTTTGTGTAATAGCCACACTGGCCTTCTTACGAAGGCCAGGCCACTGATTGGTGGATACATGCGTCCCGTTCGGATTCACTCTGAACGGAACGCATGAATGGATGCAGTATAAAAGCGCTTGCCGAGTTGAACTCGCTCTCTCTTTTCTCTTCCTACTGCCTGCGTATAACATAAGACATAGCTGCTGTTACTGTAAGCATTTCGCCTGGCCCGTACCTAACCTATTACATCTCTATGTGTTGTGCATTAAACCACTTGAAGAATCCCACTGCGTTTGCTCATCTGATCACCACCATCATCCCAGCGACCACTAAATTGGTGACCCCGACGTGATTTGAACACGCATGGTCGGATAGGCGGCGTCGTGGAGTCCCTATCTTCGCATCGCTTGGAGGCGCCCCATTTTTCAATTTGCCTAGGCAGGCTAACAAAAGCCGCCAGGCGCGCACCGTGCATCGCTTTCAAGGCCGGCACGTGGTTTTCGCCTAATACGCTGTGTGCGCGTGCTTGCAGCGATCATTTCCCCATCTTCAACCGCGTGCGCAGGGACTTTTTCACGCCTAATGACACGTGGTGTTGGTGTATGTGTGTGTGTGGTGTTAAGTGTTGCATAAAACGCATGGTACTTTATTATTTCTAATTTTTTTCAACGAGCGGCCATTTTGGACGCGTGCAGCGGACATCGATCTCATCAAACTCTCAACTTTGCTCATGCGAGCAAGTATAAGTATCCGAACGCAGCGGCCCGACAGGAGTGTGAGGTTACGAGTGTCATCGAAACCAAATTCTATGAACAATAAGCGTTATCATTAGCATTTTTAGTTTTTACATAATTTGCGTAAGTTTTGTCTGTAACCGCGAAATTGTATTGTATACTGAATTGTATTTTGTTGACCGAGTGCAAACATAATGTCTGAACTGGAGGAGTTAGAAAAACAGGTACAACAATTAAACGAGCAAAATGCGTTGTTGGCTAACATGAACGAGGAGCTGAGAGCGCTGGCGGTGCCCGCACAAGCTCCCCAGATGGCTGCCCATGGCATCCGTCCTCATTTAGCCCCTTTCTGGTCGGACCGGCCGGCGGCTTGGTTCGCACATATCGAGTCGAATTTCGCCCTGGCACACATTACAGCGGACGAGACGAAGTATAATTACGTTGTCAGCCAAATGGACGCGCGGCTCTCCAAGGAAATGGAGGACCTGGTAATCAACCCTCCGCCGAAGGGCGAGAGATATTCATTCATAAAAGCACAAATGATTAGCAGGTTTTCCACATCTGAGTCGCAAAAGGTCCGGCAGTTGCTCTCCGGGGAGGAATTGGGTGACAGAAAACCCACACAGTTCCTTCGACACCTGCGGTCCCTAGCAGGAAACACCATAAAAGATGACACCGTGCTGAGGGAGCTGTGGTTCCAGCGGCTCCCCCACAGCGTCCAGGGCATACTCGCGGCACAGAGTGACCTTAACCTGGATAAGGTGGCGGAGCTTGCCGACAAGATTTTAGAGGTGAGTCCGATCTATAATAATGTAGCAGTGTTAGCCAAATCCGCACCTGTTCCCGATTGGACTGCTATTGAGTCTAAATTAAACAAGCTCGTGTTACAAGTTGCGGCTTTAACAGACGACAGGTCCAGGGGAAGGCCTCACTCTAGGTCCCGATCCAGGTCCAAACCTAGGGAGAGTAGTAGCGGTAGACTATGCTGGTACCACTATAATTATAAAACAAAGGCTACCAAGTGCACCGCCCCATGCAGCTGGTCGGGAAACCCACCCGACGGCCAGTAGTGGCGGAAACTGACCGTCCATCCAGCAGCAGCCGTCTTTTTGTCACTGATGATGTAACCAAATACTCTTTCCTACTTGACACTGGCTCGGATCTTTGTTGTTTTCCCAGGAAACTTTTGTCCAATAGGATTCAACCTGTTGACTACACCTTATGTGCAGCCAACGGCTCCAGTATAAGTACTTATGGCTACCGGAAACTCAATTTAAATCTTGGCCTCCGCCGGGAATTTATTTGGAATTTCATAGTAGCGGATGTGGAAACTCCCATCATAGGAGCAGACTTCCTGGCATATTACAACCTACTGCCGGACTGTCGCAACAAAGTGCTGCGCTGCGGTATCACAGGTTTAACATCTGGGGCCACTATCGCAAATTGCGGACAGTTAAGCATTAAAGCCATTACTCATACTAACAATATCCTTTCTGAATTTCCAGACATAACCCGGCCCCCCGGCATCCTACGTGAGGTGAAGCACAACACCGTGCATCATATTATAACGACCGACGGGCCGCCAGTCGTGTCTCGGCCGCGACGCCTCGCGCCTGACAAGCTGAGCGCTGCACAGAAGGAGTTTGCCGAGATGGTGCGAGTCGGGACTGCGCGCCCGTCCAAGAGTCCTTGGTCGTCGCCCCTTCACCTCGCGCCCAAAAAGGATTTGTCATGGAGACCCTGCGGTGACTATAGGGCACTTAATGCCCGTACAGTTCCGGACAGATATCCAGTGCGGCATATAGGGGACTTCAGCCATAACCTGGCTGGCTCCACTATATTTAGCACTATCGATCTTGTCAAAGCATATCAACAGATTCGAGTGGAACCCGCTGATGTCTGCAAGACTGCGATTACGACCCCGTTTGGTCTTTTCGAGCTGCCATACATGGGATATGGACTCCGGAACGCTGGACAAACTTTCCAGCGCTTCATGGATGAAATCGTGAGAGGTATGGATTTTTGTTTCCCATATATAGATGACATCTTAGTTTTCTCCCGGGACGCAGAAGAGCATGCTACTCACCTTCGTACATTATTCAGGCGTTTGGCTGACTATGGCATGGTTGTCAACCCTGCTAAATGTGTACTTGGAGCCACAGAAGTAATTTTTCTTGGTTACCATGTGTCCAAGGATGGTCTGAAACCTCCGGTGGAGAAGATATCCGCTCTCCAGGATTTTCCCCTACCCAAGACTGCCCAAGGTCTTAGAAGATTTTTAGGGATGATCAACTATTACAGACAGTTCTTACCTCATGCTGCTGAGACACAAGCCCCACTCATCGACTTCCTCACAGCTACAAAGCTCAAGGGTGCGAAGCCGATGCCATGGACTCCTGAGCTAGAGAGCGCTTTCCATGCCTGCAAAGTTAGCCTGTCAAAGGTAACACAGCTGGCACATCCGGTACCAAATGCTTCTTTAGCTTTGTTCACAGATGCTTCGGGCACACAAGTGGGCGCATCACTCGAGCAGCAGACTGCCCAGGGCTGGCAACCTCTAGCTTTCTTTAGCAAGAAACTCACCCCGAGTCAAGCGGTTTGGCCTGCCTACTACAGAGAGCTGTTAGCAGTTTATACAGCAGTTCAACATTTCCGTCATATATTAGAGGCACAACACGCCACTATATATACGGACCATAAACCCTTGCTTTATGCTTTCCAACAACGCAGAGAGAAGTTGCCACCCTCGCAGTTAAATCAGCTGACGTTTATTTCCCAGTTCACGACTGACATTAGACATGTCAAGGGAGAGGATAATATAGTAGCGGACACAATGTCTCGCATTGAAGCCATTTCCATCTCAGATGACTATACCAGCCTTGCCCAAGCTCAACAGGCGGACGATGAGTTGAAGGTTGTTAGGGACAAGTCCTCTCTAAAACTAACATTAACTCCAATTCCAGGAACAGACATCGCGATCCTGTGCGACATGTCAACCGGCAAGCCGAGACCATACCTGCCGCCGCAGCACCGCCGACCGGTATTCGAGCGCCTGCACGGCCTGAGCCACCCCGGCGCGCGCGCAACCGCACGCCTCGTTGCCGACCGTTACGTGTGGCCTGGCGTGAACAAGGATTGCCGCACATGGGCTCGTGAGTGCCTTCCGTGCCAAAGGAGTAAGGTAACCCGCCATGTTTCTACCCCACTTGGTGATTTCGTCACTCCAACGGCGAGATTCAAGCATGTACATGTGGACATCATCGGACCGATGCCGGTGTCAAACGGCTACTCATATTGTTTGACAGCGATCGACCGGTTCTCACGTTGGCCCGAGGTGTGGCCCATGATGTCCATCACTGCAGAGGAAGTAGCGAATAGGTTCGTAGACGGTTGGATCGCTCGTTTTGGCGTGCCCTCCACTGTCACAACAGACAGAGGCCGTCAATTTGAATCCGTCCTATTTAACAA